>CM077120.1:10000000-19152500 GCA_039645545.1 Dendrolimus houi | reverse complement strand
CAGAATCTAACGAATTACAATTTTTAAAAATATATTAAGCTTAGAACATAATTATGGTCTAAGCTACTACTTTTGTAGTGGATACACATAACACGTCCTAGTTGTACATTTTTTGTATTCTTTACTTTGTTTCATATACCATGATCCTGGTTACCACGCGTTCGGGTTCCCAACTCAATTTTTTCGCTTATACATGTTTACTAGAAACTTTCGCAATAAAACAAGTTATTTTATGTAATTCTCTCATAAACAAAAGCAGACTGAACTTGTTCAAGGCAATCTTTTGGCATTTGATTTTTGAATTGCTACTTTAAGTAAAACAGTAACAACATCTCTCGATCTATGCTATGCTTATTATTCATATGTAATCATAATTTCTAATAATAAAATCAATTAAATATATAACTATGCACTTTAAATTCCTTTTTTATTCATTTCAATTTAATTTGTCAAATACTGAATGACCTACCTTTGTTTTTGTTAATCAATGCCTATATACCTGTTGCTGCTGCTGTGTATAAAACTCGTTCCCATTGGCTGGAATTCAAAAAGAGACATGGGTTTTTGAATTCTATTAAGACTTTTCTACTATTGTAACATAATTACTAGAGTTAAAATAAAAGCCAGTTTCAAGATCGAAGTTATATTTATTCAAGTGCCCTACACCACGCACAGCATCATAGGACTCTCTTCACTTTAGAAATTAAAATGGTATTCTATTAAAAATTTATTTGATTTGTGTATTTTGAATAATTCAGTCTCAAGCACGTGCCTCCTATTTTTATTTAGTATTAAAGAAGCGTTCGGAATATATTGTTTTCTCTGGTCGGTATTTCTGTAGCAATACATATTTGTTATTAAGGTACGCCCACTATAGTGTTAAGTGGGTGCAAATACATTTAAAATCTGGATTAAACTATATTTCAATTCAACGAATATCAAACTATCACAACATTCACTACTAGAACAAATTTGATTATTAAGCGGCCTTAAAATGAAATTACCCGCACGTAATTATCCTGGTAGTGCTAGCTCTCGTGTCATTTAATCACTATCCAATAATTGGCTAAGTAAGTCCGCGGCCAGTATCCGTATCCGCTGAATTATCCGAGTGCGGTGCGGATACTCGCCCCTCAAATTATCCGTTGACCGCTTTTGATCTATCCACTAATAGCCACGCATCAATGAGTAACTAGACCAATCAATTATTACAACTAGTCATAATGGTGTGAAGTAAATTAAAAGTTATTCGCTTTAGTTATTCTGTGTGTGAATCAGTAAACTACGGGTTATTCTGATGATGTCGCTCTCTCCAGAGTCTTCATCATTCATCAATTGAGAGAGACACTGAGAAAGTTGGGGCCTCAAAGTTTTACCTCCTCGTCCCAGCAGCAGCTCGGTACGCAACTGAAACCCTGTAATTAATTGGGTTTGGAGATGCTGAATTATTCCCCGCATGGTTATATTAAGGCTTCTCAGCGGCTCTCGTTGGTCAATATACGGTGCCGCCTTCGCGGGCTTTGCGATGGCTACTTCGGTGGCTTAGTTGGCCATTCATTGGCGTTGGGTGGCCATATCTGTGAAATAAATTCTTAGTGTCTCAGTAATTTTCTTAGGACCTACTGAGTCTATATTGATAAAATTTGATAGTGTAGACTTTATACATATAAGGGATAAAAATTTATTTTCAGTGTACAACATAAGAATATTCGGTATAATTATTATGAATTTCATAAATCATAATGATGCTTGTTAATGACTTTTTACATAAGTAAATGATATATTCCGTTCGAAGATCGTAAAACTGTATCACTCTCTCTTACTTTTGAATTATAATGTTAGGTGGCAAATTCTAAAAAAATCAAACTGGCAGTGCTTAAAAATACTTTCAATAAATATTGGTTTTGTAGTAACATATGTATATACCGGAGATTACACCAGTTCAACTCGTATATTGTAATCCTGTCATCTAGTGACGTCACACGTCATAAGGCGAGTGATAATAATCGATAGAACGGTCACAAGGATTTGGATCAAAATGATTTTAACCCTCTTCGCATTATACAAATAACGTTAACCGATCTATAAATTGTGCGCAGAAGGTTTGCCGATGATCACTCCTTCCGCTTCCTACGACTGGAACCGGGGCTTGTGGAAGTAGTACTAAAAACTAGACAACCGCTGGTCGCGGTTGTAGGAAGAGGGAGGGGTTATCATCGGCAAACCTGCGACGCGCAATTTATATGTGCAGGAACTGACAAACTTACTGTACACGCAGAACCAAAATACGCTTTGAGTGACGTTAGTTCCGTGAGTTTGCGCAGGCCCAGTCCAATATTAACGTATATTGCACCTTACGGTGTGTTGTCTCAAAGAGATGACATACGAGTCCGGACAGTGAGAAAACGAGACAGCAACTCAACACCTCTCGGCTCCGTCTGTGAATCTTATAACTGTGTTCAACGCAATGACGTATACGAACTTCAAAGACGCATTTTAGTTTCACTTTTACTGTACACAATTATAACAGAAAATAGTGAGTAACTCTACCGCTGGAAACCACACTGGATATATTCAGAAAAAATTGGCACAGCGTGTATCAGTTTAAACACAGAGCTAAAGTTTCATAGGAGCCATGAACATAGATTTGGCTAAAGTGCCTTAAATAGAGAAATATATATCTATCCAGCACAAACCCCGCGAAGACCATCGGATGCCACAGATTAGCCAATGTGGAGCTGCTGAGAAGCCATTGACACGCAGGGAAGGCTCCAGCGGCTAAAAATCCAGTTACCCACCGATTTGCAGCCGGGGCAAAGAGGTAAAACCTCGCGCCCCCAATCTCCTAGATTCGATACAGAAGAAGAACAACACCCTATGACGACCGGAATACAAAATTAAATATATTTTTCATAAGAAAAATTAATTTAAATAATATGAGACGATAAAAAGCTGTGGTAGATTAGTAGTTAACACATTCGCTGACTCAAATGACACTGGTCCGTATCCTGTTCGGAAAAGAATGCAGTTATTATGGCCAATTCCTATATCTTACTATTCATTCACTTGCTCTACCATCGGATGAATTTTGACAGTACTTGTATGGAGTTTATGTCAAATTTTAACCGATAGTAAGTAAAATAAATGAACAGTCGGTAAGATATAGGAACCAGTACTTAGACATTTTTCTGACCTAATATGCATGCTGTTACAATTACCACGTGAAGGTAAACATCTTGATGAAACCAGCACATCGAGATAATCGATGTGTCAAACCTGCCGAGCCCCCTATGGACAAGCGTGGCGGGTATACTGTCCATTCCAACCAAAATATAATACTTACTTTAATATAACGTTGGTGAGAGGGAATCGAAATTTTCATATGAATATTTTTTCTATTTCTGTGTACATTTTATTAATTACATTATGGGTTTTTTAATTTTTATTTTATATTGTATACATATTTTATTATGTATGCAAGTCGCGAAAACTTAAGAAAATATTATTTTATTTTCAGCCTATAAATTGCATTTTTTCTAATAACACTCCTCGGCAACCAAATTCTCCTTTAAATAAAAATCCGGGAAATATATACAATTTGACATGCAATTTAGATCTGCTTGTAGTTTTTTGCTGACACGTATATTTTTCTTATTTTTTTTCCTAATGCAATAATTTTTGTGCAAAACTTTTTTCTTCTTCGGAGGTCTTTCCACGTAACAGACGCGATGAATTTAGAGTCTGCTCCATAAACTCAATTACTGCATTAATGCGGAAAAGTGTCTATTGCATGGGGCCCTTCGGATATAACAAGCTTCCGAAGTCTCTTAGAGAGCTGCCATGAACACTATTTAAAATAAAAATTACTACGCTTCTGACCACTAATAATGGCGGCTTGCATAATGTTCCTTAAATTTATTTAAGAAACACTAAACGCATTTAACACGCTTAAATACGATTAGCGTCTTGCACAACGCAAAATTTGTCGCTAAATATGTTTAAAGAACTCAAAGTTAATCACCAAAAAATAGGTATTTAGCTGCCCTAAATGCATTTAAAGACAAAAAATAGAACCGCATTCTGTTTTGAACAATAGAACAGCCATATGTGTTCGGATTTTACCTGAAGCTAGTTCATTTAGTACAGCGTCCACACTATAGATTTAAATTCTTAAGATGAATTTAAACTTTGATTTATATTCAGTCGAATATGTGATAATACGATTGGGAGTGTGTTTAGATATGACAGGTATACTTTATTTCAAATTAAAAGAATACAGAATTAACATAAATTATAATAAATGTCAAAGTATAATTCCAAACTCGGTGTTCATAGTGGAGAAAACTAATTTTCTAGTAAAATTTATTGGTCTCTATGAATTGTGTATTTAGCCCGGGTCAAGTTAGAATTTGGTTAAGGTTTTACCTAATCGTAGATCTTTGATTTTACTCAATAGTTGTGATTTTCAACACAAATGCACAATTCTACATTATTCAATATTCTACAAATATTGTTCACTTTTAACCAGCATTAATTTATTATTGGCAAATAAAAGGGCACATCCAAAAAATCACTCTTCAGGTTGTCGCCAAAAAATCCAGAGCAAACTTAATCAAACGAAGAAAACTTAAAAATAAATAGTATTAAAGGTAAATTTCGTGTGTTTGTCCCAAAAAATGGATCGCAACGTGAAACTGAACCCTTGTGGCTGTTTTACCGTCGGCATAAATACACTTTGCTAAATAACACCACCTTATGCAAGGCATCTGAAATAAGTTTTGTGTAAAACGTATTTAGGCAGTTTAATATGATTAACTAAATTTTATTTAAAGGCGATCGTTATGCAAGCAGCCCTAAATGTTATTATAATATAAACATGTTTATGGACGATAAAACATTATGAACTGACATAAATATATTTGATATGCTGTAATGGTAGACATTTTATTATTTAGATTACTTATAGATTATTATTATTTTAATGATTAACAAATGTAATTTTTATTATTAATTGTATTGATTGTATGAAATGTATATCTGTAAGACAATATTGTAATAATAATTTTGCACGCCCAATTATGGGCCGTATGCAGTGTTACTATAAAAACTGTAACATCTTTTTATACATGCATTATGCAATAAATATATTCTATTTTTATCAAGCTCCAAATTACCATCATGTTAGTAGATTTAATTTTCTTTTCAGCAAATATTTTAGCAATGTCTCATGAATGTGCTGAAAGATTCTAGCAAGATATATTACATATAGAGAAACGATACACCGGAAAATGGTCATGGTCAATTATTACTTGCAGATTTTTGTTACTTAATTTGCCACGAAATTACCATAGAATACATGAAAATGGTGAAATCTTTTTAGTTTGTAACTAAAATGACTTTATCAATAATTATTATTGAAATGTTTTCGGAAGAATTATATCAGCTATTGTTACAATAACCAAATATATGTTTTGTATATACACTAAAAAAAACGCTTAATTTAGAATATTAATTACAAAAAAATCGAAGTGGTACAAAACTTTTAATATTTATATTCAGAAATGTTGAAATTATAAAAACATCACAATAGTTAGGAGTAAATTTTTTGCCGACCTGTGTAGACTATTCTAATTTAATAAATAAACTCTGTTCAATCATATTTTATTTTAATTGTTTTATTTGCACGGTAGACATATTTTTGTATGAAATTAAATAAATTACTAATATTACTTGAAGGAAGATTTAATTCTGAGATTTAGGGCATAATGACGATGTAACTGGACATTTACTCAAGCAGTGCGTTTGTATAACGATTATTGCGTTAGTTTAGGACAATTAAAGCCAGTAATGGTCTGTTGTTGGTCATCATAATAATAATTTAGTATATCCCTTTATAATTGCTACAATAACAGAAGTTACAATATCATCCGCAACTGTTACAAGCTTACAACACTGTTTCACAATTTAATGATAAGCATTACATTGAGTTACGTCGATTTTATGGTTTCACATAATTTTTAACTTAAATTCCATATTCAAATGTAGTTTACTAACTCGCTAGGGCATTACCAATTATTATTTAGGTTTTGAGGGTATAGATTGACAGAATTTATTTCGGACAAATATGTATTACAAAAAATGTTAACTACGAGTATAACATTACGAGTGTTTCACAAAAAATATTTTTTACACATACTTTTGTATTATATTTGATATATATATATATATATATCAAATACAATACAATATCTCGTTAGTTCTCATTTTTCGCGTTATCCCTTCACGATTGTGTAGTACATCTACCTGTCGAATTTCATTTATGTAGATCCAACGATTTCTGAGAGAAATGGACGTAGTATACCTACCTATACAGACAGTAACCTTTTTATCCAAAACGGTTAAGGATCTCTATAAGAAAAAAAAGATTCCACTGATATAATTTTATATAATATATATAAAATTGAATCGTAGAAATGTATGTACGAGCATAACTTGAGAACGATTTTGATGATATTTGTTTTGTGTGTTTGAATGGGTCCCCGGATGGTTTAGATTCACAATTAGAACCTGTAGATGGCGCTGAGATCGGGCTCTAGAATCCTCCTAATCACCTGAAGCGATTTTGGTGATTTTGTTTTTCTGTGTTTGAGTGGGTTCCCGGGTGGTTTAGATTCACAATTGGAACCGGCAGGTGGCGCTGAGAACGGGTTCTAGAATCCTCCTAATCACCTGGACCGATTTTGGTGATTTTGTATTTGTGTCATGAATCAAAGTCTTTTAGGAATTCAGAAAATATGGCGGTACGAAGTTCGCCGAGTCAGCTAGTATACTATGAAATTGTTTCCCTTAAATATCAATGATAACATAAAATATAGCTAATGGCCAGCTACTTACATTCCGGAAATGACGTGAACAATAATTTCCAATTGCTTGAGCATTAATGTAAAGGAAATGAGAAAAATGTTAAGGAAACATTAAACATAATACGGCGAACCGGTTTGGTTTGTATAAATAATTGTTTGCTACAATACAGTACGTTGAATTGCTATATAGAATTTTAAAAATCGTATTAGTGAAGCGTCGCCATTAGATTTGTTATTATATATAACATGACTTTATAAACTAATACAATAAAAGATTTTCTATTGCTAGAGTTCAGCAGTCAGGCAGACGACCCATGATGCAAAACGGTTACCATCGCCTGTGGACATCAGCAATACCAAAGGTGCTGGCTACAAATGTGCTGCTGCTCTCTTAAGGGAGATTGGAACCTGGCCATTAATGCCCGAAAACAACTCAATATTGTTATGACGATATACTCTAGACTAGGGGTGATAAGCATCTAGACGGGCAATACCCTACCATCTGGCTGTGAGTTTTATTGTTGCCTCTTACGACAGGCCGCCCGGCTGCAGGAAATTGTATTCTTTCTCCATTCCTGCACGGATAAAACACAACTCTTAAACTGTATACAAGTAATATCAAAATTTAACCGATGGTAAGTGAATGAACAGTAAGTATGTAAGATAAAGATTAAACTAAATCGTCGTTAGAACCCCACCCCAATGATTTGCACTTAGTCAATTTAATCAAGATATTACGAAATCTTAATATTCTATATTTTAGTAGCCATACAACAAATACTATTAATGTTATCATTATGTCGAAAAGGAGTTTGGTCTTGTTGGCAACCTAAATTTATGGCAGCTAATATATATTTATAGGAAATTTTATAAAGATACAGTGGTAGTATACTTGTATAATGAAGTCATAATTTAATAGATTTTGTTAGGTATCACGAAACAATAGCGCTATTTTACGTAGTTTTTGCGTAAATCTCGAACAAATACGAAAAATATAAAAAATGAACGACTACAATTTTATAGTATTATAGAAATGCAGTAACAGGCCTTTGGCCTTTAAGATCATACCTATTATGACTACAATATAAAAAATATAGATTTATTATTGTTTTAAACAAAATACTAGAGTACTAATAATTGTACTGGGATGCCAACAATTGTATAGTTACCCCTAGGTACTATAATCGTTTGTGGTGTGTAAGTATGTAATGTTAGTAGTAATAAACGGAGCGTAGGAGCAATCGGTCGTATCATTACATAACCCCCATACCCGCGCATCTCATGCTCGTGCATGGCAGGGTCACCATGAGATGCGCGGGTATGGGGGTTATGTAATGATACGACTGATTGCTTCTACGCTCCGTTTATTACTACTAACATTACATACTTACACACCACAGTTAACTATTTTGTACGACTAAATCTAGTAAATACGAGGAAAATTTTGTCAAATAGCAATCTTGAACGCGGGTTATTGTTTTGTTACTGCAACCGGGTAAATTGAATTTCTTCAATCCGCGAGATTACGTGGCTCGGGAGTTCTGCGCGGAAACGATGGGAATTTGCGACGATTGCTTAGTTGTGATTGTCTTTTAATAATAGCTAGATTAAAGTATAACATTGTTCAATGACCATTAAATAAGAATCATAGCGTTTTATAATCCATTTTCTATTTCTTATTTATTTCTAAAAACGTATTTTTGAAAGCTGATTTCCATTGATCCAGCTACTGATTTCAAATTCGAAGGAAGCCACTGCTGACTTCATAGTGGTATCGTGTAAATTCATGTGAAGTCAGTTCAGTTCCACCAAGTCAGTGCCGACTTGAACATTCCCGAGTGAATATTTTGAAATCAGTCCCCAGTCAGTATTTTACGATCTCCAACATAAATAGATAACACTTTATTGTACACTATTACAGAATAAATACAAACTAGTTACATTCTAATTTTGTACAAAGAGTGGTCGTATACCTAAAAAGCGATCTGATCCAAAAAACCCGTGGTAGGAATTCATTGCTGATTCTGAGCGCGATATATTATTAGCACTCTATTTTTATTCAAAACATTAAGAAATATTAATATGTTTTTTATTTTGTAGGCATACAATGATGATATTAGTAGTATTGTATGGCTACAGAATAAAAAATATTATGATATCTTAATATCTTGAATGAATTAACTGGGCGCCAATCATTGAGTAGGGTGCAAACAATAGCATTATTTACTCTAGTTATTGTACGATTACTTCTATTGTTACACAACAAGATTGCTTTTGGTACAAAATGTAGTTTTTATTTTGCCCTTGGATATGTAATGGAACACTTACAAGCCAATAGATGGCGTTGTGCAATAATTGAAGGCGCAAGACATTTCCGACAAATATTTTCAATAATTACAGTTCAGGCTTGTGAGGCATAACAATGACCTCGGCAAAAGATCTTCCTCTGAGACGGAGGAGCATTCCAATTTCCACCTCGCTTCTCCAACAAGTACGTCATGCGGTCATTCCTACAGATACAATTTATCTCCTTGTCATATTTCTTCAACAATGAACACTAATCACGCTAAAAGCCGTTAAAATATAGTTTCGATTATGATATAAAACTTTGTGGTTTAAGTTTTGCAACAAAGTGGCACGTTTGGGTCGCTCTCGATGCATGCAAGCTTATCTATTATAATTTAATATAGAAATTGCACGAAACAAACCCTCGGTAAACCTGAGCTTAGATAAGCTTAGTTTGAAGAGTCTTTCAATGTATACGTTCTATGAAAATCGGTATTTGATTTTACTTACAAAGACACAGTACTTTGGTTTTGGAGGTTTAAATAATTTTACTATAAATCAAAGGTCCATATACAATACATGTAAATACAAGGTCCAGAAATGGGAAGCAGCATTACAATCCATAAATCACTTTATCGTTTTATTCTTCCGATTTACACAGTACACTTCCACAGAACTGACCGTCATAACACTTGTCTGTCCTAGAATCACGCTGACTTGTCTGCACCAAACCCGCAAGAATTAATACTTAAAGAACGTAAAAAAATTGTGTGTGTGTGTATATTTCACACGAAGTAGAAGTGAAACTTCAGAGAATATACTCACAGATAATTCTTCTCTAACTTTTATTAATATAAATATAATTCCTTTAGCCTACATCAGTCAACATATTATAATTGAAAATAAACTTCTTAAGTATCACTTTCCATTTTTCACTGTTTTAGTCTAAAAAATATTATTAACAGTTTTCATCATCGGTCTTATCGATTCTAATATATACTGCACAATGTAAAACTCGTCTCTCACTCTCTTGCGGGCTTAGGCCTATAAATGTATGTGTTTATCTCTGTTTGTTGTCGTTTTTTCATCGAGTTTCAAATCACAACGATTCTAAAGAAGTCTCACTTCAAAAATTGTGTGTATACGCAGTTCACACGCAGTAGAAGTGAAACAAAGTGTGACAAGAATTGGGAGGGATTCTAAATTTCATGACTTCACATTTCATATATTTATTATTTATTGTTATAATATATTTAAGCTTTTAAAAGACGAAATTTAAAGCATTAACGAAAATCTTCAAACATTTCAAACTCTATCTGTATAAGCATATTGTTTAAATGATTATATATAATATATTCTATCTCATTCTCTCGCAGGTTTAGTCCTATAGATTTGTGTTTATCTCTTTTTAGTGTCGCTTTTCCGTTTCATCGAGTTTCAAATCACATCGATTCTAAAGAAGTTTCACTTCAACAAGTAATGGAGGCAGTTATGTGGATGTGTCCCTCACATCATTATTTTAATAAACAGTTGTCATGTTTTGGTTTCTACAAACGAAAGTGATACGTAAGCTGGTTGAACGGAATTACCGCACACATCATTATTAAAATTTTATTAATTAAATTATGTACACTATTTGTAAAAATCACACAATAAATATTAATAATTAATTTACATTTGTGACAAGAATATAGACGAAATTACCAAGTGTTTAGTTTACACTTATCAACATTTAGGAACTTACTTAGTTAATAGTTTTTACAATAGTAGGTACTATGAAATCTTGAAGGGCAATTAACTTAGAAAAGCTATTAAAATCTATAATATCAAAACGCGTGATTGACTCAAATGCCAAAAGGGCTGGTGCCTTCTTTGGACAAAGAACCACTACGAAGATCCAGCTGGTAACGCAGCTAGCTATTTGGGCACTTTATCCACAGAAGACGATGACCTAAGCTCATTATTCCACATACAGTCTTCATAGTTTGTACGTAGAATACAAAATAACTATGCATTATGTTTATTTATATTGTTTTCTTCTTTGTATTAGTTTATAATTTATGATATAATATATACCTTACTTAGACCTGATTTTCCAATCATTAGATAAATTTTATCTACCGAATAAATTATAATTTGACTGAATATAAAAGCACAATAATCCAACTATTTTATGTATGTAACAATTTTTTTTTTGTACTCCTGTGAGTAGTTTTTAACTGAGGATTAAAAAATTGGCCTATACTATAAAAAATGTAATTTCGGTAGCTTAAAATGATTGCAAATAAACAAGTTCTGTGAAATGTGAAATGTGAAGGGGCTCGATCCTCTGCATTTTTACAAGAAACGACTGGGTCGTCACCTCACTTTTCCAAGGCAGATTGGCACAGTTCATACATCCATAAAATGTTTTCTTTGTAGCTTAACATAAGCCTAACACCTTTAAACGTTCTTTCTTCAAAATAGGCTATCGAGTTTATATCCCAACATTAAAGTCAGTTTCTCCATCAAAGAATTCAAACAAAAAGTATATCATTATGTCGTAAATCGACTTTATGGTAGCCGTGACCGGAAAAAGTATTTTTATTTAGTCATCTTCGAAGGAACATACCCAAACTTCGATTACATTTGAAGACAGCGTTAGATATTTTCGGTATAATAAAATCGTTTAATTTTTCTTGTATAATTATATAATTTACCATCTATTTATTTACAATCAAATTATTTACATTTTATCTATATTTATACTTATAATATTATAAAGAGGTAAAGTTTGTGGGTTTAGTTGTTCGGGGTAAGCTCCGGTACTACTGATCCTATTTTGAAAATTCTGTCACTAGTAGAGAGCTGCATTATTTACTAGTGATAGAGGCTATATTTGATTGGTGTTTGTGATTAATAAATCAAAAAAGCAAAAATATTTTACGTTCAGTGAAGTGGGCATGAAATCTAGATCTTTGTTTCGTATTGGTTCGGAGGAACTTGTAACTTGCATGTACAAAAAAATAAATCAAAACTACGTGCAATTTTAATATTTTTGTTTTATATCTTGGCATAATTAACAATTTATTTTCAATAACTTAGAAAAATGTTCTCATGGTTTAATTAAATTGTAAAAATTATTTTATGAAGAATTAAGTTCTTTTAACCCGAATTAAACCTCGATATACATGCGTGTGTGCGTGGGGTGCATGTGTATTTGTTAATGACGCCCAGCAAAGTGGGCATGAGTCAGCTAGAAATCTATAAAATAAGATACTTTACATCACGAACTATTAACATATATAATTTCCTTCATTGAACTACTTTATAATTTTGTCTATAAAAATAACTACTGCTAATTTTTAATGGTACTACTCTACCAGGACCGAATTAGCTCCCAGATTTTTTTCTTTTTTAAATTAATTCTATTAACTACTCTACAGATTTACTATATTGTTACAAGTTACGGGACTCGAATTAAAATGCCGTTGGAATTATTATAGAGTTTATTAGAACTATAGAAACACGTATAACACAGGTACAAATATAACCGAACACAACAAGTCCAAACGTAATGCGGAAGGTCATAATTCAATAAAACGCGCAAAGTCCGTCCCTATTAGATTCCCGATTGTAGTACACAGCTCTCACTTCGATCGTGGTTCTCGCTTGACTGACTTCCTCCCTCCATCAGGCCATCGTTTTATCCTGCACAAGTGCAATTTGCCCGCCCGTCCACGTGGACCGAATTTCCTAGAATCAGCTTGTACTTTTAAAATCCGTAACACCTGGCTAATGAGTACAATACAACAATAGGCCCTAGAAACGAATACCAATAAATAAGTAAACAAAAGAAGACGATCATAAAATAATTACAATAGTTTCAATGTTATTAGTTCAAACGCCGACGGGTAATAAATGTGCTTCTACAAATCTGTACGGGGAATTTGTCTTTGTCGGCACTTAGGTTGTAACAATATTAATCATAGATAAATAGGTTAGCCTTTGTCCCACATTTTTGCAAAAGGATAAATAATAGGCCTGATTGCATTGATATGATTAATGAATCATACAGGTTAATATTTGGTTTTGGTGACTTCATGTATGGGCTACGGCGTGACATTCGTACAAATGGTGGAGATTAAATGGTTATACATTGTAGTAAATGATAGTCACTTGGTGGCTGTAATTATATTAAGTAAATGATAAACTTATAAAACTAATGATAAATGATTGACACAAAATCTATACAAATAAATAAAATTAAAGTGTCTATTTGTAATCTCAAAATAATGGCTTTTTACTAAATGCATATATGAAAGTATATACGGTACTTATATAAAAAAATCAATTTGTAAAATTTTTGTCCGTCTGTTTGTTCCGGCTAATTGGCTCTGAAATGGCTGGACCGATTTTGACGGGACTTTTACTGGCAGATAGCTGATATTATAAGGAGTAACTAAGGCTACTTTTATGTTAGAAAAAAATGAAAGGCCCACGCGCACGCCGCCACCGTCGCCACACCGGAAGGCAAATTAAATTATTATTCACGTGGACGAAATCGCGGATAACAGCTAGTGTTAAATAAAATGATAATATGATTAGCGTGCTGTACGTGACACGTGTGAGCGGCCAAGCGTGTTTGTTACTTGATTCGAAACTTCATTTGACACAAACACTTATAAAAGTACAGGTTTTTTTATGTAAAACCCATATATTATATAATGTACGTGGCACGTACACTTCACTACTTATAAGAAAAAAATGTGTGTGTGTGCAGTTCACACGCAGTAGAAGTGAAACAAAGTGTGACAAGGGGTGGGAGGATTCTAAATTTCGTGACATCAAATTTCATAATATATAATATCATTATAATATATTTAGGCTTTAAAACACGAAATTTGAATTATTAACGAAAAGCTTCAAAACATTTCCTACTCTATCCGTATGAGTATAGTGTTAAAATTATTAAATATAATGTATTATATCTCATTCTCTCGTGGGATTAGTCCTATAGATTTGTGTTTATCTCTTTTATTGTTTCAAATCACAACGATTCTAAAGAAGTTTCACTTCAATATATAAAAATATAAATAAGAAAATTAGAGTGTATGGAAAATTATTTGTCCCAATAATATCACACTACTTTTAACTCAATTGTTGTCAATATTTTCAAAGAACTTATTGCGTTAAGAGTTCAAAGGCATCGTTTTACACTAGATTATATATTTGAAGATTTTACACCATGAGTTCGTCACTTCTGTTTTTCTTACTATAGCGTGGTATCGTATAATCGGAAAGGCAAGTAAGAAAATTAGATTTTATAAATTATGGTCAAGAAATTTGAAAATCGCTCAGGTATTAAAGAAAATAATATTAATGATAGTTTAGCAGCTACTGACCAGCCGAACATAACAGAATGAACAATAAATCGAATAGCGTTTATCGCGTGCTCCCATACAATGAAAATCCTAGTTATCTCCCAACACAGGGTCGAAAGACCCCCGTCGGGTCAAAAGGACCTCACACCCCTTAATATAACCTTGAGTGATGACCACCGATTTGTTAAGACCCTGTAGACCCCGCGCGCTGTCGTTACGACCTCTTTTGAGTTTTTATTCCCTTTATGATGTTTCATTTTATGATTGTCTGTATTAGGGCGGTACGTGACATTGTGAAATGTGCTGACGGGCTTTTTCTATTTGGGGAGTCATAATGGCGTATTATACAATCCCATGGGAGATATATAGTTGCAGGAAATGAATACAGGTATTTTTCTTACAAGTTTTTGTGTGGCTTTGTTTTATTTATTACACAAGAGTTTACCGCGTGGCTGCAACGCGAGTCAAACTCTAGTGCGTGTCTCTTGTATAAACAGCAAACGTTAATACAGGTTACATTGTGTAAAATTTTTATGTTAGTGCTATGTGCCCCAGAAGATTCACTTCATTTTATATCAATAAAAGTATTTATGACCATTTTCGGTATTAAAACTACATTTAAACAAAATTACAGCAAATCCGATCCAGTACTCTTAGTAGTTTTTCCGTCAAAGATTAACAGACAGACAAGTCCAGTTACTATCGCATTTTTTATAGATGATAAATTTGTTTATCTATAAACTCGAGAAATGATTGGTCTCCCATACAAGCATTTATCCTCTATTTCAACCCGTTCTAGTTTTATTATCTATCCCCCATCTATTTATCTGTAAACTACATAAATGACAAAAATGACAACAATGACAAAAATTAACAAAATAATCAAAATGACGAAAATGGAAAATCACAAAAATTCCTATTACCTACTTTCTGGGATAACTTTTACATAAATCTATCTTATGATCTGGGATAAAAAGTATCCCATGTCCATCCTCGGTATTAAAATTACGTATATACCGAATTTCAGCCAAATCGGTCCAATAGTTTTTCCGTAAAAGCATAACAAACAGAGAGACAAATATATTTTTATCCCGGAAACTATCCTATTTTTCGGGATAAAAGTATCCCATGTTTATCCTCGGCACTGAATATATATATATTAGGATGTCCCTTATATGGGTGATTTTTTTTTCAGATATCGATATTCATACCCCTTAATTCTTTTTAAACTCAACATTAACCTATGCCGACAGAGCCGTGAAGATTTTGAAAATCGCTGTATTTAACACATTTTAAAACCAGCTCGTAAACGTGACGGCGGCAAGCAAAGAGTAATAATTCCCTGTCTAGTTTTTGTTTTTGTTCCAAAAGTATACAAGCTCCTTTCAATCACCTGTATTAAATGCAGTTGTGTCACAGCACATTATTTGTACTTTGTCCTTGAGGTTCTAGTCATAAAGTGAAAATATGATTTTATAGCTTCCGCTCTATCTTTTCTACTCTGTGTGCGAATGCGTTGAATAGACGATTTATTTATCGGGAAATCATCACAGCTAAGATCTAGCTAGCTAGGGCTTCCACTACAGCCTGAAGTATAATATATAAACAGACTCCTTTATGCTTAATTGACATCTGTCTAAAGCTGCATCTAACTTAGGAGTGATGAAGTTTTTCCTTCATCTTTTTGAAGTTGTTACAGAACTTACCATTTGAGATGTCGATGGCAAGGGTTCCTAAAGGCTTTCATCAGAGCTGGTAGGTTGATAGGTATTTTCTTGCGTTTCGATAAAATCTTCTGTAGGTAGTTAGAGATGACGACAAACCTTCGGAACACATTTGCTCATGTCTGTTTTTCTTTTCTTTTAATTTTCTCTGTCTTGTTCTTTCTTCTTTCTCGGCTAACTTTTTATGTACACCCACTAAACATCCTGGACGCCCTGGTTCTCTTTGTTTTTGTAAAATGATTTTATCTTCTTTTATTTTCATCCATCCCAAAGCATATGCGTGTGCTATATCGAATAAATTATCTAAATTGTTTTGAAAATCCTCCTCACGGCGCTTGTAAACATCCTTCGTTTTTTTGGAATTTTTTTGTAACACTCTCCAAGCACGATGAAGATCCACAAGTTTTTTTACACTGTTAGGCACACCTCTGGTAGAGATAGAGGACTGCAAGAACTTGACGATTAGACGGTACTTTGGTCCAGTTATTTGATGGTTCACGCCACCAACTAAGAAAATACTTTTTTATTGCTTCTTAATCTCACTGCCATTTTTTAATTTTAAAACAATATATTAATCACGAGACTTACAGAGAACAAATGACAAATAAGGCGAGTACGCGCCGCTAGTTTCGCGTAACTTGTATGAACATGTTTCGATGCAATTCAGCACGGGTTATCGTTTTCCAAATGAGGTAAAAAACAAATGAACAAAACTAAGACGTAGGTGTTAAAAAATAAAAAGTGAAAAATAAGGGACACCCCATATTATTTATGTTACAGACGTATAGTACGATGTTTTCGTACATATAATACCCTGTCTTCGGAGCACCCAGATTTAGCCATATTTCAAAAGCCACATACTAAACTAAAAAAGGAGTGGTAACAATTTTAAAGTCATAGATTTGTAATCCACGTATACAACCTGTCATTGTAACAATATCATTAACCAACCTTCCTAATATCCTAAACTATAACATAATGTCTATTTGTAACTATGTTGTGTATAATTTTTTGGGTTACAGTCTAGCTCAATACTATGTACCTACTAATTAAGGTAAATTTAATAGTTTGTAGTCTGTTTGTATGCCAATTAAATTTAAAAAAAATTAAAGCCATGTGTAGGTTTGATTGTCTTTTTCGACTAATACAAAATCCTACAGGAACGTTTAATTTGATTTGAAGTCACAGAATAATACACAATTTTTAAATTTTAAATGATCCACATTTTAACAGTGATATAGGTATTAACTTAAAAAGAGCAATTATCTTATTACATCTGTCCATTTTTAAACCTAGACCTATTTCAAAATAGTTACGGCACAGCAAAACAATACCATTCAATCTCCTACCAAAGAGTCCAGGCCACGCTGATTTAAAGTAATACAATGATGAAAAGTTGCCATTACAATTACAATGGCGTCGTCAAATAAACGGAACCATAGCGCCATCGTTATGATATATTTTACGGAAATGACGTCACTTATGAGGATAAAAATATTCTAAGTCTGGGATAGCTCTGTCTCGAGTTTTATTTAAATCCGTTCAGCAGTTTTCAAGTGATACTATAATACCCCAGTTACATCTGGGATAATGTTACTTTTAGAGACTGTGTCACGCAGACATAGCTAAGGGCTTAATGCGTTATTTGAGATGTGACATTGTTAATGATGTTAAACTTTGACAGACAATGTATATGTAATGCAGGTATTCATTAACAGCATTATTTTTAACGCTATAAATAAGTTGCATTTAATCACCGACACTAATTCAAGTGGAGCATGAGCATTAGTAATTTGTTATGGCGGCAGCAAAAAAGACGCGATCGTTGCACCATATTTTTGGCTATTTTCGTGTATCCCTCGGAAAAAAAATATTTTTTTAATAATAACCATATCATGTAATTAATTATGAAATATGTGTTTACTATATAAACAAGATCTGTGTAGAGTTTCATCTCCGTTCAGTATTCTTTTTCTTTTCTTTGTTCTTTTTAGTGTTTCACGTGATACTCTAATACGCAGATAGACAAGCGGATAAAATTTTAAAAATAGTAGAATTAGGATCATTCGCAATACGAATATTTATCACAAATTTTTTTTAGCAGACAAGTTGACGGTTCAACTTTAATGGAAAGTGGTTACCGCCGCCTATGAACATTAGCAATACTAGAGGTGCTGCCGGCCTTGAAGGAGAAACTGGAACCTGGCCACTGATACCGGAACACAACTCAAGTTTGTTATGGCGGCATACTCTAGACCAGGGGTGGTAGCCATCCAGTCGGGCAAATGCCCTACGACCTGGCTATGGGTCGTTTTGTCGGCTCTTCAGGCCGCCCAGCCGCAGGAATTAATATTGTTTTGAGAAAATTTGAGGTAATAAAAATTAAATGTTCTAACATAACCTATAAATGTATACAATGCAGATATATATGTCAACGTAACATTTACCTAAAATGAATAATAAGCCGTATAAATTCAGTAGGTGCGTGCATTCACATGTGTTGTTGCCCTCAACTGGTACTGAATGTTGCGCCTGTAACACATTGTGTGTGTACTCGAAACGGCAGGGAGGCGTTGTTATAAATCCGTTTGGCTCGTAAAGAAAATTGTGTTATATATCAAAGTGTTAACACCACGAGTGCGGGCCCGTTTATCACCACGACTCTTCTAATAACATATCTTATTAATATAATTTCACCTTTAAATATTTCACCTGTAAATGGCTAAGAAATAACAACACGTTTTATAAATAAATTTGATAATTCAAATTTATTCTTCGTCTTTGATTTTGCACGATTTGTAGATGTAGCGTAGTGATGTAACGTAGAATCATAAATGTTTAATAGTCTTGAAGTATATTGGCTGACATATACAGGTATATTATACATATGAAGGTTGGATACGTTTCCTCGCTGGATCGCCACACCGTTCTGTTGTCCGAAGTAGCACCAGCCCTGTGATCACCTGAAGAGTCAATGAGTCGTTTTCATAAATTTTGGCAGAGGTTCAGAGCCTCAGGATCCCACGATCCAAACGTTTCAACAGCAAACGGCAGAAACATATGACTCTCACTGGGGGTTGCATATTTGCGCCGCTTGAGTGATTCACCTGTTTCCGTCACCGAACCGGCTGATATAGACGTGTTTGGTAAATGGAGTGCAGCGACAAAAATATATAAATATATATATAAATACCTACATATATACATACATATTGTGACAGCTTCTGTGGTTGAGTGGGCTAGTTTTAGCCGGTTGAACTTGCTTGAACTTAGAGGCTCCTGGTTCGATTCCTGGCCTAGCAAATTTCGGTAACAAACTTACTGTTTTGGTCTGGGTGTCTGTGATCGGCCTGTGAGTGGTCCGTTGAATATCATATCACCCATGACACAAGCGTAACTTGCTTGAATTCGGGATATACAATGTGTGTGTTTGTTTATTGGTATTGTCATGCTTGCTTCCCATAGGGCTACGCAGAGACCTCCACTTGCTACGATACTAAGAAACATTTCACTTCATCTACTTTTATTATTCTCTTCATATATACACGTTTGTTTAAGGTGCTTCTTATTTTAATTTATAAAAACAAATTGATATCACAGGAGTATTCTTGTCAGGGAAGGTGGAAACTCCCCGAGATAACTTTACTAAGACATCAAAATCAAGTTAAGCAATCCGTTAGTTCACGTCAGATGCAGGGTGCACATTCAAATTTCCAATTACAATTCACGACAACCTGAAGGGGTCCTAAAAATTCAATTACCATGTTTTGCAAAACGTGCGTCTATCCCGAGATGATTTACGATGAATTTTACAATATGACTTTATATATAAAACTTGTGGCAAATGCTTAGGGGTGTTTGAATTTGTCTTGTATGCAGGTTTGCATGTTTTGTTGGACTTTACAGCCTTATTTCATAATCATGATTTGTCTTTTGCTGGGTCTGCACCTGCGATAATGTTAAAGTTAATGACTATTGCCAAATGCGTCCTATCTAAAAATAAAGCCGGTAACGAATAACCATAGTAGTATATATATATATCTATATATATATATATATATATATATATATATGTGTGTGTGTGTGTTATCTGAAATAATAATGCATCTGAAAAAACCGCGTCTATGGAATCCCTGCTATCGAACGAAAAATCAAGCTTTAAGCTACTGTGTTTTGCAAGGTAAAAGTTCACGTGTTGTTACTACTTTTGAAAATTAGTTTTTATAATTAAAATCCACATGCTCCAAATTATTGTATCTAGTTGATTTGATTGTTAACTACTACTATTCTAAATGCTATTATTCTAAAATTCAATTTGTACCAACAGGGATGTGGACACATGTAAAAAAATATATTCTAGCCCGGACTACACCGAAATGAAACACGAGTTAAAACTCTTTATTCTTTATTTTACACAAAAAGTTACATAGAAAACTATATAATCGCTAATAATACAAAGGCGAGCCTAAACCTAAAAAAGTTTTCTTCCAGCAAACCTATGAGTTTAACGAGAAAAGGAGAAACAAATGGCAGATTTATGTACACTAAAATATTTTTATTATTTAACTATGTAATATAGAAAATACATACATATGTATATAAGATAAATACACATACATCTTATACATACATATATAATATAAATATATAACGATATTTTTTTTTGATTGCAGGAGTTCAGCAGACAGTCAGACGGCCCACTTGATCATCGCCTATGGACATTTGCAACACCAAAGGTGCTACAAATGCGTTAGTGCTCTCTGAAGGGAGACTGGAACCTGGTCACTAATGCCAGAACACAACTCAAGATTGTTATGGCGACATACCTTAGACCAGGGTTGGTAGCCACCCAGACGGGCAAATACCCTACCACCTGGCTGTGCGTTGTTTTGTTGCCTCTTACGACAGGCCGCCCGGCCGCAGGAAATCGTATTCTTTCTCCGTTCCTGCACGGATTTAAGCCAGATAGTGCTCTTTGACTTTTTTCTTAAAGCTGCTCTCCGATGAACTATCTCGGATTGTATGAGGGAGGAAGTGTAACTGCGTGGATGGAGAAAGAACCACTATAACATGTCGATGAATGTGTGGATGCTTTCAGAAGAAAATATTTAGAACTTCTGCAATTTTTGTCTGGAGGAACAAGAAATTTAAAACGTTGACGAGGATAGGAAGGAGAAAGAGTGTTATGTAAGATTTTAAACAGAAATGAACTACGAGGAGTTCACGTCGACGAGAAATTGGTAGCCACTTAAGTTGTGATCTAAATGCAGGATCATGGTCAAACTTGCGCAGACAAAAAATGAATCGAATACACAAATTCTGAAGACGTTCGAAACTCTGAAACTCCGGGGTAAATTCATAAATATGTAATTAATTTGTGAGGATAGCAGTGCTTGTGACCATAATTAAAAATATTGGAATCGTATAAGAATAAAACTAAGATCAATGTGTACATTTATGACGTCCGTGTATGCTCCACGGCGTCCATCGACACTGCTCGCCTAGTTCACGGCCGGAATTGAGATAAACGACTATCCGCATAGTGTCGGGGATCAAATCCAATTTTCCACTCGCAAATTGAAGAGGGAACATAGCGAATCTGCACTATGCTTTATACGCTTCCCTGGTTACATCTAGACGGGCTTGGGGTTTTCGTTTGGCTCGAACCACTGTATATTTATAGATAAATCCATTTTTCAGTTTTCTTATTTTCTTGTAAATAGTTGTATAAATGAACGGAAAAGTCAGTCTTATGTCCCTGCTTAGCTACATCTGCGTCACACTGTTACTAACATTTACATTATCTCAGATCATGTAGTAACATTAGAATAAATCAGTCTTCTATTTCAAAAGAAATGTCATAATTTAAAACTACGTTCTTAAAAACTAGATACAATAAATGTTGAATAAACGGCGGCCTTATCGCTTAAAGCGATCTCTTCCAGCCAACCTCCTCAATTAATGAAAATATTAAAACATGACAGTGGCGGTGAAGATCACAAATAATATGAAACATTTAGAACATAACTAAATAAATAATAGACTTTATATTCTATACTAGCATTCGGTAAGCGTCGTCAAATCTTCTCGTCGACCATTCCGCAATGCTTGAAGACAAAATCTTCGACAGTGCATCCTCCCCGTCCTGACCTACGGGACCGAGCCATGAACACTGACGGCAGGATTCGTCCACAAGTTCCAAGTCGCTCAACGGGCTATGAAGCGAGCTATGTTGGGTGTTTCTCTTATGGATAAAATTAGAAATGAGGATATCCGTAAGAGGACCAAGGTAACCGAGATAGCTCACACAAAATTAGCAAGTTAAAGTGGCAATGGGCCAGTCACGTCTGCCGCTGGACCGATGGCCAATGGAGCAGACGAGTCCTGGAGCGGAGACCGCGTCTTGGTAAACGTAGTGTCGAATGCCCTCCACCACGATGGACCGACGACCTGTGCAAGGTCGCCGGCAGGTGCTGGATGAGGAAATCAAAGGATAGGGATGAGTGGCGCCGTCTTGAGGAGGCCTACGTCCAGCAGTGGACTGCGAATGGCTGACGACGATATACTATATCAACATAAAATTATATCCATAATACATACAGAATAAACAGCACTGACCTGAGAAGACCAAAAATTATCATATTTTATGTGTCAGTCTGTCTAAAAGTTTCCTTTGAACAATCTCCGCAACGGCTTAACGGATTTCAATGAAACTAGTAAAGATAAAAACAGAGATTGTATATTAATAATATTAAATTTCATTTCAATATCTTGCCAGATGATACGAATATACAAGTACTGCGGTATACGAATATACAACCAAATGACGGTAATAGTTAGAATATGTATATATATTTTTATTGCTTAAAACCGGCAAACAGACAGACGGCCCACTGACGGAAAGTGGTTACCATCGTCTATGGACGTTAGCAACACCAGGGGCGATGCCAAAGAGTTGCGAGATTTTAAGATGAGAGGATGTAACAGGAGTTATAGGATAGAAGGGATGGGACAAGAGGGAATGATATAGGGGACTGGCATAGAGGTAAAGCTCTTAGGGTTAAGCTCGCCTTTGTACACCACCTCTATTCTATAATTTTTATGTAACTTTTTGTATACAATAAAGAATAAAGAGGTGATGGGTGTGGTGACCGCTAGCGACAGTTGCAATTCAGCGAGAATTTATTTCATTTTATCTCATCTGCCCGACACTCTATAATTGGAGTCAGAAGAGGAATCATACCGTACATGAAACATCATCAACCTATCACAGATTAACCACACAGTGGTAATTTACATAACTCGACAATGGGATAGAAGGATAACATATAGGGATGGGAAAGTGGGCCATCAGAACTCTCACTCCTTGACGAAGTACATTTAGCTCAATGCTAACCATTTCACGCCGATATCCTGTGAGAGCATGTTATCACAATGGCCAGGCCGGCCCTAAGAGTTGTAATCAAAATAGTGATTTCAGCATTGCTCTACCATGTTTCGAATACGTTCGATATATTTATAAAAACAAAATTTTAATTTAATTATAATTATTTTATCATATCGTATTTCATTTTTGTATTTATCCATTTAATATATTGCAATGAATTGTATTTTAATTGAATAAACGAACGCCATGGAGTTAATTTGATTATCCATTCAATGCACATTTAATGACCCGATATTTGAATAGCTCTTGATTGATTTCATTCCACGTGTGGGATCGTTAAGTGATTTGCAATTAAATGGTTATTTGATGACTTGACGTGAAGTAGCTGTTTCTATAAAGAATCCAGTCTGTCTGTTCATGGATTTAGTCTATGTATGCTTTTTTGACGTGCTAGAGCCATGCTGGATTTATTGCCTTGATTGCAACTCTTGGGACCGGCGTGATCAGTATGACCATGCTCATAGAATATCATCGTGAAATGTTTAGCCTAGAGCTAATCGAGTATCGTGGGATTAGGGAGAGTTCCGATGGCCTATTTCCCTCTCCCTTTATCCTATCTTTCCTATCCCATCTCTCCTATTCCATCTTTCCTATTCCATCTCTCCTATACCATCTTCCTCATCCCATCTTCCCTATCCTATTTCTCCTATTCCATCTTTCCTATTCCATCTTTCCTATCCCATCTTCCCTATCCCATCTTCCCTATCCCATTAATTCTATCCCATCTCCCTGTTCTATCCCATCTCTCACATCCCATCCACTCTATCCCACTATAGTGTTTCGAATCGCGCTGGCCTCGCCCCTAATGTTGTAAATGTCTATAGGCAACGGCAACCATTTTCCATTACATGGGTCGCGTACCTGTTTGCCAACCTTGTAATAAAGATAGCGTTTTTGATTAATTCAGAAAGTATAAAAACAAATGAACTTGCGGAACAGTCTGTATGCTTTAAATTAAAAGATCAGATATATAAATCTATCGTACAACCGGTCATGTTATACGGATCTCAATGTTGGGCCACTGAAGTGATAGACCACAAACGTCTCCACTCAGCTGAGACGTGAATGTTGAAACGCATGTGTGGAGTTACAAGAATGGATATAGTGAGAAATGATACATAAGGAGATTTTTGAAAGTTCCACCCGTAACTGAAAAATTAAGAGGAAGAAGATTAAGGTGGTATGGGCATGTAATGAGGAGCGATGAGTCACGTGACAAAAAGAATGATAAACTACAAGATTGATGGATATAAATATAAAGGTAGACCAAAAAAGAGATGGATGGATTGTGTGAAGGATGATATGATTATTTGAGGTGTGACAGAGGATATGTGTCAGAATAGAGGAGTGTGGAAAGAAAAGACATATTGTGCCGACCCCAAATAATTGGGAGAACGTGAAAGAGAAAAGAGAGTCTGTATACTATAAAATGTATAACATGCAAATACATTACATACTTTCATTTGATTTAAATATTATACATTATTTATGTTAATTCGTCTATGGGATATGCATTGAAAATTGTCACAGCTTCTACAATTAACAACGTCAATAAGTTCTCCATGGAAGTTTGCACTGGTACCGCGATGTGGCAGCGCTCTCAGAATTATTGTGCAAATTTTATAATTTACACTTAGTTTAGTCGCCATTCAACTCCTCAACTAGTTTTGATAATGTGCCAGTGAATTGCGCATGTGATTTTAAACCGCGTTATGCATAATGAATCTTCACGTCGTAACATACTGAATTAAGTATTCTATTTTAACTACGTTAGTTATTTAGTTGAGCAAACATTTTCACAAGAAGCACAAGTAGATAAAATTATTTTTCTTTCAGAGCATGTAAATACAAGAAAAAACACATTTCAAGTAGGTAATTAACAGGAAAAGAAAAAGAAAATCGTGAAGCAAATATTAGTTTTTACCCACATACTATTTTGGTAAGCAATACACTTCTATTCATTAGCCTATAATGTGTTCTTTGCTTTT
This sequence comes from Dendrolimus houi, assembly GCA_039645545.1. Lineage (NCBI taxonomy): Eukaryota > Metazoa > Arthropoda > Insecta > Lepidoptera > Lasiocampidae > Dendrolimus > Dendrolimus houi. The sequence continues at coordinate 19,126,829 of CM077120.1, read as the reverse complement.
TTGAAATTACTCGCAAACTAATCTTATGCTAATCTGGCTTTGCTGGCGAAAATTTTAAACAAAACTCGGGAACAAGTTTTTTGACGTTTGCTGTAGTCTGGGCGTTACTGATATCGGATACAAAATGAACCGTTGCATTTGAATTTACAGAGTGTGTGACTGACGATATAAAAAATCCATCTTGATAATTTTAATACCACAGTTTTTGTCCAACAATTTCTCTGTATCGTATTTCATTCTGAACAATTAATTCGAAATAGTTAAATGAAAAAATTCTCCAGTGTATCCGATGCGGATTTTAAACGCGTGGCCTCGCTGTCTATCAAAAAGCGCTTTTGCGGCACAAACGCCACGCGGCACGCGGATTTACCGCCACGGGCATTTCCATGTCGACCGCATTAGGTGACGATGATATAAAGAAACTAGAAATGCTTCTTAAATTGATTATCAGTCGGCAAAGAGACAAGTTTTAAAATTGATTACACTGAACGTCTTAAATATACCTTTGTTATTATACACCATCCATTATTAACGACTACTAGTCGATATTAGTAGTTCGTAGCAATTTTTACAAGAATGGAACCCATATAAAAATGTCACATCCATCCATTAGTGTCTGTTCATCTAAATATGACAATTATTTTTCTTGAAAACTGCTTGGTCTAATAGATACAATTTGACAGGAATGTGTGTATCTAGAATGATGCTATAACTATGCATTAGTGTCAAATGCTGTAAAAAACAATTGGTACGGCTGCCGTATAATGTTTTCAGTGTCCTTATTGATATACAAATAAGGCTTTTTTGCTGACTAAAATATATAAAAATAACAAATTTATTTTTACATATTAATATTACTATTTATAATTATATTTCCTAAAATATCCAAGAATGTATATCTAAATACAATATTAATCAAAACAATATTTTTTTATAATAATAAATAATCCGTGTGAAATGTGATGGGCGTATAACTCTCAAACAACCTTGACTTATGAAACTAATATAACGAATAACTACAGAGAAACACCTGTTAATAAATCAAATATCCAATGTTAATACATCACTATGTTAACACATATGCGTTCGATGCAGATAAAATCCAATATAAAAAATACTAATATAAGAAATGGCACATCTAGAAACAATTAATCCGGGCAGTTGGCATACTATTGCCAAGCTGACAAACGGAGGTTACAATTAATTTCAGAAATACAGCCATGTTGACTCCATTCCGGTGTAGAAATTAAATATAAACACTGTATAGCTGGGGGCTTGACGTGGTCGACGGAACCCTCGGAACGGTTAATTGATATCTTGATTACTATGCGATTACATTTCATTTTGATTGTAATCTATGTAATACATTCATGTATGTTGACTCTGTTTTTCTTGTTATAGATGGAGTACAGCAATCAGGGAGAAGGTCCACTTGATGGAAATTAGATACCGTCTTCTATGGATATTTGCAAGAGTTACCAACGTGGTGGTTGGTGGCCTCGAAGGAACTCTAGGACACCTTTTTGAAAAAGCTTCATATAGGAATGCTGTGAGCAATTCTCAGCTGAGAGCTCTTTCCAAATTCACATAGTGTCCAAAAGAGGAGTTCTAATGAATCTTTGCATCCCCATAAAAGCCAGAAGCTGCACAAGGAAGTGCAAGGAATTTAAAGAACCAATTTTTATTAAAATCTTTTCTTATAATATGAAGGGTCTTTATGATAGAATTTAAGAACAAATAAGCTATGATTGCAATTCAAAATTAGTACGGAATAAGAATGCGCTGTTGTTAAAAAGAATCAGCCTTTGTCTTGTAAGTTTTCTTACATACGCGTTTGCACACTATCACTTTTCCATAAGACTAAAAAAATAATTATTTTTACTGGCCGTTGGTTTTCCGTTGATAGCTAGCAGGATAATGAATTCATAAAGATTCATCAAAAAAATCAGTGTTTTCCGTAAGAAGTGAAATTGTGCTGATAATATCATCTGTGCAATTGAAAAACCTAGGAACTGATTTTTTAAAATTAAATTCACGGTACTCGGTCAGACGGCAAAACAGCCATTGACCTTAGCACAATCATGAGCACCATCATTTAATTAGCATAATTTTAGCAATAAACAATTTACATTTATTACAAACTTCTATCATTAACATACTATGTAGAGAAACCCCCTACATAGTCGCAGTACATGCAATAGGTCGAATGTGAGTTAAGTACCAGTTTACAGGAAGGACTAAAAACTGTTTATTTTTTATTATGCTAGTTATGTACGATTTGTGATAATGAATTTTGTACTAAAATTGAGTGTAAAATTATAACGTATTGCAATAGTGGTTATTCTATAATATGTATATATAATAGGTTGGGGAAAAAGTCTTTTCGCATATAGTATATATGAACTTGTAATAAGATCTCTTTGGCTATATCATTTGTATCTGGCTGGTTTTATTATCATTAAAAAGTTTTAATTTTAAAGAAAACTATTCCAAATTCAAATTAGGAAAATGTGTGATTTCGATTTGTTTTTCTTATTGTTAAAATGAGTGAATCTAATGAAGAAATTCGATACATTTTAAAATTTTACTTCAAAAAAGGTAAAAATGCAGCACAAGCCGCGAAAAAAGTTTGTGATGTTTATGGATCTAATGCAGTATCTGTGAGAGTAGCGCAAATTTGGTTTAAGCGTTTTCAATTCAAAATTTAGACATCAAAGATGCACGTCGCTCTGGTCGCCCTGTTACGGACAAAATTGATGCCATTTTTGAAAAAGTGGAGCAAGATCAGCATATTAATAGTTAAGATGTAGCTGGAGAACTGGGAATTGACCACAAAACGGTTTTGGCGCATTTGATAAAAGCTGGGTACACAAAAAAGCTTGATATTTGGGTGCCTCATGAGCTCACTGAAAGAAACCTAATGACCCGTGTACTCATTTGTGATTCTTTATTACGACGTAATGAAACCGAATCATTTTTGAAGAAGCTGATAACTGGTGATGAAAAGTGGATCACATACGACAAGAACGTGCGAAAAAGATCGTGGTCAAAGGCCGGTCAGGCTTCACAGACTGTGGCGAAACCCGGGTTAACTCGCAACAAGGTGATGCTGTATGTATGGTGGAATTGGAAGGGCATTATTCATTATGAGCTGTTACCGCCAGGCAGGACCATCGATTTTGAACTGTACTGAGAACAACTGATGAGATTAAAGCAAAAAGTTGAGAGAAAGCGGCCGGAATTAATCAACAGAAGGGGTGTGATTTTTCACCATGATCACGCTAGACCTCACACATGTTTAGCCACTCAGAAAAAATTACGAGAGTTTGGCTGGGAGGTTTTAATGCATCCACCGTATAGTCCTGATCTTGCACCTTCAGATTTTCACCTGTTTCGGTCTCTGCAGAATTCTTTAGGCAGTGTCAGATTAACATCACGAGAGGACTGCCAAAACCACTTGTCGCAGTTTTTTGATCAGAAGCCCCAAAATTTTTATAGCAATGGGATCACGTCCCTACCTACAAGATGGCAAAAAGCTATCCAACAAAACGGCACCTACATACTTTAGTCAAATGTAAATAAACTTTACAAAAAAACCATTTGAATTTTTATGTAAAATGCGAAGAAACTTTTTCCCCAACCTAATATGTTATAATATAAAATTGTTTTTATTTTCACATTCGACCTATTGCAAGTACCGCGACGATTTGCTGATGTATTGTGCTTACCATAACATATTATATAAAGACTGTATTAAAATCATTATTGTATCGCTCTTAATATTATTGAGGTTCATGACAATTGTTCTGTGGCATAAAACTCAGTGAAGTAAAGTAAGTTTGAAGGTTTTTTTAGGAATCATAAAGAAGCTGTTAAACTTACACTAGCTCAATATAAACAAGACCTTTAGAAGGTACTTTTTATCGCATGAGTTCAACAGACAGGTAGATAGCCAACCTGGTGGAAAGCGGTTACCACGGCTTATGAATGTTAATTTGTAACACCAAAGGTAGACAACACACATATCGGCAGACAAACACACATATTGTATATCCCCAAATTAAGCAAGTTACGCTTGTGTTATAGGTAATAAATATACAACGTACCACTCTGGGGCCGATCCCAGGCACCCAGACCATAGTAAATAAAGGAACCTAGCCAATAAAGCTGGAACACAACTCAAGGTTGTTATGGCGGTATACTTTAGATCAGGGGTCATGGCCATCCAGACGGGCAAATACCCTACCACCTGGCTGTGGGTTGTTTTCTTTTGCCCCCTCTTACGATAGACCGCTCGGCCGCAAGAATTAGTATTCTTTCTCCGTTCCTGCACGGATAAAGGTACTTGCTAGGTTTTGCTAATAGAGAGTTAATGTTCCGAAGAAAAAATGTACTATGTTCAAAGAATACAGCTACAATAGTAAAGAAAATATCTGGAATATATCAAGCTAACAATACACAACGTAAAAAAGTCAGTTGTCGTGTTGTAATTCAAACGGAGCTCAAAGTAAGAGGCTATAAAAGTGATAAAATATCTATTTAGCTCTTTCCATGGACATTTTCCCGTTCCCGGACGACGGCTTTCGTTTCCGTCCCGGCAACGTTTGGTAACGGGTAATTGCAGTTTATTCTAAGACAGATAAACGCAATTACTTTTTTAACGATCGCCGCCTCTGGTTTATTTTGTTTTGATAATATCCATTAAAAAGTTAGTAGAATTTTAGTCTGGATGTCTCTATTGCGTGAAAACAGCTGATGTGTTAACGGCCTAATGTAGTGAAAAGTAGATTCCGTTGGCTATGGATATTTATAACTACTATTAGCTTCCAAGTAATTGTATTAAAGCTTACTTTTATTCATGCATTTTGGACAGTTGCTTATTTTTATTGTTTTTTTCAAGAGTGGATTCATCGCAAAACGAACAAAGTATATTTTTTATTTTTCGAACTGCCAGCAAGTCGCTATGAAAGCAATTTGATATATTTTTTTAAATACTGTAGATAAATATATAAATATTTTTATTGCTTGAATTTTTTTTTTGGATAAAATTACTAAGTAATTTGTATTTCAAACTAACCATAACTGTCATCTATTAAACCCATTTTATGATTCATTAACCATCCATATTAGTGGTTTATATGTTTTTATTTCCTTATATGATCCTAAATAACTTCTAATCTTTGTTATAGGATGGAAGGGTAATATGTAATACCAAACACAATGAGCGATTACAGCGCTTTAAGAGACATTGAATTTATTTTCCGAAAATAGATGAATATAAAATTGTACAAATACTTTATTAGTCCCAAGTTGTTTATTCTATAAATTCTGACCATTGTACGTTACTGTCAAATGAAGTCAAATTAATACTCTTTAATAATAATAATAATCGTTATTGTCAAAAAGTCAAATTTACATTATTTATGTTCAAACTACTGGTCTCAAACTAGGCGAAGCCTGTATTTTGAAGGCTGAATGTTGATGTTTATAGCCACAGCGGGCAGACGTGTGTGTGTATGTATGTGTTTGTGTGTACGGATTTTCGTATCACACTATTCAGACAGTGATTTTTAGCACATTTTCAGTATCGTCGTAAGTTAGACTGCTTGTTACTTTGTACGTGTTGTATATTTCTTCTATTTACCTTCCAGTCTCATTAATTTATCATATATTAATATTTTCTAGGCCGACAGCCCACCTGATGGAAGGCGGTTACCATCGCCTGTGTACATTCGTAACACTAAAGGTGCTAAACCATTTAAACCAATATGCTGCCGTTCTCTAAAGGGAGAATGGAACCTGGTCACTAATGCCAGAACACAACTCAAGGTTGTTATGGTGGCATATTTTAGACCAGGGGTAGCCATTCAAACAGGCAAATACCCTACCATCTAACTGTGGGTTGTTTTGTCGCCTCTTACGACAGGCCGCCTGGCTGCAGGAAATGTACTCTTTCTCCGTTCCTGCACGGATGAAATTTAACCATATTAATTATGTTTTTCATTGTGGATAGGTAGCTAGCTATCCTCGGAATTCTGTACTTCATCCTGTTTTTTTAATAAAAAAATTGTGCATATTTCTTTATATCCCTAATGAAAACTATATGGATGAAAATTACAATTCAATATTGTGCCCACATTTAACAAAAACGCATTTAATTTGAAGTCGAGACAAGACCGCGAGTAAATCCCCTAACATTTTACTACATCAGTTTATAGGTGTAAAGTAACGAAGCGCGATGGTTGCATGACGACTTAACATTTGTAATGTTTGACCGAATGGCATAATTAGGTGGGTTGACCCACAAGATCAATTACAAGTCAGTCACGCGTTTTATTAATTATAATATTGTTTGAAGGTGTTTAAAAATAATTAGGTCTCATTTTTATTATATTTTAATTGATCATGTCTGTTATTCAAATGCTTCATTATCATGATTGCGATTGATGCCATACATCAAGTCGCTCGGGTCTGCCTCACAGTCAAAGTGGGATATTCAACAAAAAGTGTACGGGTGATACATATAAACACAGTTTTAATGTGTACAATATTTAAGAATACTTAATTATACAATTACAATTAGTTTTTATACAACATAGCGCGACTTGACTTTTGGCGTGTGTATATGTTGCTTGTTGAAAGAAGAAATAAGGAATGATGAATGGGGTGGCGTGCCCACGCTGTATTGGGATGGCAGCCGATACCTCCCCCCGATTCCCTACTCGTCTATTGTTCTAAATTAAGGAGAAATCGGCCGTAACGGTAATTTTGTTACCTCCATCTGTGGCATGGCGTGAACAGAAAGCAGTACTTTGCATATACTTTCATCGCTTGTCATGCGCGTCAAAAAGATGTTCAGTGCACTAAATTTTGTGGGTTGTGGATTATTATCCAATCCTACCCCTACTAAGTAATGTTATAAATGCATAAATAACTCAATTACCTTTTCACGAGTAAGGTTTCGAGTTTCAGCCGAACGGATATTAATAAAATTTGATAAGGACGTTGATTATATCCTGGGGAAGGACATAGACTATAAATTATGTTTCGAAAAATAATCTTGAAAGGGGGATCCGTAATTTCTCAAGTTAGGAATATGAAATTTATTATTCAAGCTTTCAGTAAGAATTAAATAAAGAAGTGATTCGACAAAACATCACTGAAAGAGGTGAGGTAGAGAGAGGTAAAAGGTTGAATACGGAATAACTCTATTAAAATTATGAGTTTCTCTTTAGATGTTGGTACTCTTTAAGTACATATATGAATTGAAGTATTTTTTTGTTTGTTTGTGTGTGTGCAGTTTACACGGACTAGAAGTAAAACTTCAGAGACTATACTCACAGATAGTTCTTCTCCAACTTTTATTAATCTTATACTAATATATAAAGCTGAAGTTTTTTGTTTGTTCGATTGATTGAACGCGCTAATATCAGAAACTACTAGTCCGATTTGAAAAATTCTTTACAGTGTTAGATAGCCCATTTATCGAGAAAGGTTATAGGCTATATATCATCACGCTAAGACCAATACGAGCGGAGCACCAATGAAGAATGTTTCAAAATCTTGGGGTTTTGAAAACAAATTTCACGCAGACGACGTCGCTGGCACAGCTAGTATAAATATAAATTCCTTTAGTTTACATCCGTCAACATATTATAATTCAAAATAAACTTCTTAAGTATCACATTCAATTTTTCACTGTTTAAGTCTAAAAAAATATTGTTATCACTTTTATTTCGGTACCAATTGTACCAATGTTTAATCATCGGTCTTATTGACTCTCTAATCTGTGCTGCACAATCTGAAACTCGTATCTCAATTTTCTCGCAGGTTTAGTCCTATAGATTTATGTGTTTATCTCTTTTAGTGTAGCTTTTTCGTTTCATCGAATTTCAAATCACAACGAAGAAGTATTACTTCAATAATTGCTGATGAAGTTGCTAGTAACAATTAGTACCAATATGGTTTCATGACCTTTTCGAAGGTCATCAAAGGCTAGCAAAACCTATAAAAGAAATGCAGCCTTTTAACTATTGGAACATAAAGTAGGCCCGTTCACAAATGCACGAAAAATGTGAGAAACTTCAGAAAGCATCAGTGTAACACTCAGCGGCATTAAGGTGAGTAATACCCATAGTAAACCCCACGTCCTCATACGATAATTATGCGGGCACACGATTTCGTTACAACCCAACAATGTATGGTGTCAACTGGCATTATTTCATCTTTTGACGTGCGTTAATTTAACACAATCAGCTCAGCCTCCGAATCGGCTTTTAGCTTTTTAACGTTTACAATCTATGGTATAACGATCAAGATAAAATGGTTTATTTTTATATAATATAAGATATGCCCGTGACTTCGTCCACGCTTGACTTGAAATTCCCGCGGGACTCTCGAGACAAAGTATCGGAGCTTTTAAAAAAGAATGTATATATAAATCGTTTTATTGAAAACTGTATCGGAATAAGCCAATTTTTACGCACCCGAAAAACTTGAAATCGCTCCCGGAGAAGTTCCTGCCGGATTTCTGGTATAAAAAGTATCACATATTTTATTACATAAAATTTGTAAAATTTGAAAATCGCATCGTAATCGGCCCAGTAGTTTTTACTTGAATCCCCAACAAACAGACAAGAAATCTAAAAAAAATTGCATCATTTTCTCCGTCGTTTATATAGTGTATTCAAGTTGTTTTTTTTTAAACTTCAGTGTACAGACACGGTATTACTAGAATTTTATAATATTATAGATTTTTAAAATGTTGTACTTTTATTTTTGAAGAAAATACTTAATTCTTTTCAGAAATAAATTAGCACACGACAACTGTGATTTTCAGATACTATAAGTAGTTACTTTCTGCGTGTCACGGGACAAAGACTAGACGTGTTGTATATAATTTTGTTTTACATTTTTCTTCTATTCAAGCCTTAATATGTTAGGAAAAGGCACTAAAAGCAGAAGACAATGGTATTCACAAACAAAAAATATAAATCAACTCAAGAATGGATAAATATTAACTTTACTTTTGACGGTTTACATTATAACTGTGGCACCGGTTGTAACAATGTTTATAATATAGATAGCGTTCTAATTATAGTAATGAAAAAAAGAGCTTTAGCTATTGAAAAGTCGCTGAAACATCAGATTAAATATAAACAATACAATTTGAACGTCCTTGAATTCATTAAAATATTATTTTGAATGGGTGAAATTAATTATTTTCTAATCTTCCTGTATAAGGTCTCTTTATACCAGCAACATGCTGGGAAGACCTTTTCAGCAAATATACCTACATACATATGAGACGGTGACCAACTATCGTATGACAACTAGCGGTTTCGTCAGACGTTGTCCTGCCTTGAAAAAATTAAATCTAGAACCCGATTCCAGCGGCATTTACCAGGTGTAATTGTAAATCTAAACCATCCCCGGACCCGCTCAAACACAATTTTTTTCCTCTTTGGGAGTTACATTATTGAAGTTTTAGTAAGGATACCTAATTTTTTCTAATAATAAATTATCATTCTAACGGTGAAAGAATTTTTGAAATCGGTCCAGTAGTTTATGAGATTATTCGTTACAAACATACAAAAATACAAATCTTTCCTGTTATTATTGACTAATATAAATATATATATATATATATATATATATATATATATATATATATATATATATACGGTCGATATATAAATGTTAGTGACCATATATAAATGTTATAAATATTATTGACTCTTAAAATACGATAGATTTTATGAATCAATATATTTTATTTTATGGTAATCTGTCAGTGTATACCTCCAATTTATTTTTTTATTAAGTAACATCTCTTCTATCATGGCATACATCATATTCCATGAAATAACTTCCAATAAATATATGTTTATATATACCAAAATACAATCCATCTCTTCCTGTTTAACCGTACAAGGAAGAAGAGTTTTATGAAAGAGCGTTATAATAAGTTATGCATTTCCGAAATTTCCCTACTTACACATTCCGACCATCAAAAGAGCGCAACAAAAACAATCTCATTTCCATTATAGAAGGGGAAATATTAATATGAAAAAATGAAAACAAGGCCTAAACAAGACATTGGCTGAGCGAGCGGAACACGGTCTGAATGGGGTCAAACGCAAAACGGTATTACAGTGCGGGAACAGTGGTATACAAATATAGCACACATGTTTAAAAAAAGTCTACTTTAGAACTCGGGGTCTGCTATAACTTTCGGCTTAATATCCTATACGATTTTTTCCTGTATAAAAGTTAGGCTATTTTCGTCTCCATTATTGAAATTATATTTAAACCAAATTTCATGAAAGATGGTTAATTTGATAATTTGATTTAACACGTCTTCCTAGGCACTTTGAATAAAAAATTTATAACTTTTTATTTAAATTTTTACACTTACCTAATAATAATACAGGTAATAACGTTTTTTAAAATTTGTTTTACTGTTACCTTGAATTTAAACCGTTACCAATGGTTAACTTGATCTAAATTAAAGTCAATCATAACATCTTCATCTCTCCCATATTTACGTAATTCTATACATTATTACTATGATTATGATTTATTTATATATCAATATATGTATATGTTTGTCTTATACTTACCATTATGTCTATTATACTGGCCATTTCAAAATTTTATGTATGTACTTTTTTATTTTAGTTACATTGCAAAATTCAAATGTTACACAATTTTTCTCTAATGCATCCTAAGGTTGTCTGGAAGAAATTGCTTTTAGTGATAAGACCGCTTATTGTCTTCTGTACTTAAGCTTCTTGAATTATATCTTAACGTTATGCAATAAAGTATATTCTATTCTATTTTATTCTAAATTACTCGTGTGTTTGCTAATTTGAAATTGGCCAAAATTCAAGTTATCTAATTGTCTAAGTTGTTGGCGTCGTAATATTCTCTCAGTTAAATTAAAGTCAGGTTAGCCGTGTATTGACTAGAATGTTTTATTATTGAATTTATAATCAATACGTAGTGTAATTCTGAATACATTTAAATTAGTATTATATTATAAGAATGCTGAATACTATAATACAGAATACTGCATTAAAGAAAGCCTTTTCAAGGTTGAAAATATAGCACAGTCGTTTTTCAAACTGATGTACCTGGACTGTAAGGCCCAACCGTAATATAAAGGGAATAATTTTGACTCCCGAACATTGTTACTTCGTCCTGTTAACGGCTACCAAAAGTTTTTATGCAACATTTTCTTCATTTATATAATTTTGTACATTACAGACAATGCAATATGCATACATTAATAACTAGTCAGCAATCTCTGTTTTAAATTTGGACACTCTCACCAGAATTGAACGGAAAAACTAGGTTTCTTTTTTGGAACAACCCTAATATATCGGAAGAAACAACTCCTTTCGGTTAAAAAGACGCCTCTTAATCAAGATGTATCTATATCTTTATAGCAGAATTAATCTACAAAAAATTACAGATTTTATTAGCCGATTGTGTGTCGATGCCATGGATAAATTAAAAACTATTACAACATTGAAACACCTGGTGAGTTGCAAATACTTTTTAATTTATACGCCCGGTTCTAGAAGGCAGGCTTTTGTCAATATTTACATGATGATTGATTTATGGGAGCTGCATATGAGTCATTGCAGCGGACAACGAACTACTGACTACTAACTAAGGATGTTAAAAATAATCGATTTTTATTTAAATTGATTATTATTTTCTTAAAATCGATTTTTTATTATCGATTTTTAAAGTAATATTAATCAATTTTTAGTAAATGGATTATATAAATTACGTGTTTAAATCGATTTTCAAAAACAGCTCGTATCTATGCGACATTTGTGACAATAATTATAATTTTATTGTTTAAATTTGAAGATTAACCAAAGATTTGTATTTTAGTTTAGTTTTTGAGACTATAGACTAGTTCTTTAGTTTTTAAATTATCATTTTAAGTCTTTTATTTTAAAACTAGTCAAATGTAAAATAGGACTGGAGACTTATGGCAATTTTTTAAAAATTTGATTTCTATTTTAGTTTTTGAGACAATAAGTTAGTCATTTTGTTGGTATGCTCATTATTTCATTTTTATTATAATAAATAAAACGTTTAATAGTACTAAAATTTGTATCAATAATGCTATTTGGTTTCCTAATTCCTTACCTTGAAATTTTAAAGGAACATTGCCCTTGATTTTTAGTTTTGAATTGGTTATTTTTTTATTTATATAATTTTATTTGATTTTTAATCTGATAAATTGTTAATATGAATCTCTTAGGTTTATTATTGGAATATGAAAAGCATGTACATTTAAATAATACAAAAAAACGTTTTTTCGCAGAAATGGATTATTGATTTTTATTTAATCGATTCTTTTCCATTAATATCACATCCCTACTACTGACTAGCGCAGCGCGGGAGCGCACATTTTAATAATTGCTCTATCTCGCTCGCACGCCATCCGTCCCGCTCACACACTGTGCTATATATTGTACTAGCAGTACGACTTGTTAGTATTTGTACTTAAGGTTACCGTTTCCAAAATAAATCAGTTCAATTTAGTTCTCATCAGCACTCGACAATGATTACTACTCTCTGCCATCTGAAGTATCATTTAACCTCTACCTCTCGCTGCTACAGATTCATATAACACTCTTTTTACAAATCTTGATATTTTTGCATGTTTTCTGTTGTTCTTGTTCCAAATTTAAGAGGTCCCTTTTGTTTGTATTAAATGACTTTGAGAGTACACTCCAGCTGGAATAACTTCTTTATTTTTTAATTTTGTTACATCTCATGTCATTAAAAACAGCCTTATCTTTCTTCTGTAATATGTTCTATGAATTTTTATATCCTATCCTTCCTTTTACTTATTGTTAATGTTAATATTTTTGTACCTATTGTTTTTTTTTAATATAGTTGGAGTACAGTATGTGGCCCTTGACCACAAAAAAGTTATGACCCCTGCTCTAATGTAAGCAGTTGGAGTAAGTTGTTACAGCTGATATATATGTTTTCTCATTTGATAACTTCTTTTATTCAGAAAAATAAACTGTAGGTCAACTAGACATGTTAATATATATTATGTTTATGTTAAATTCAAAATTCTGGAGGTTTGAACCTTGATTTACCACGCTTGCACGATATGGGTTGGTGAGTTGAAGACATCGATAAATCTTGTTTCCCTCTGTACGTGACGATTGTAATAATGTCAAAGTATTGGAACCTATAAAAGAAGTAGTATCAGTCGAATACATCTTATTTCTATTGCAAATAAAATAAGACTGACAAATACATAAGTATATATATATATGAAATAACTAAAATCTACAATTATTCTCTTCCAATTTACTTCTATTTATTTGATATCGGTGAAGTATGTTTTTTCTTTCATACTTTTCTATGATGATATCATAACCCACCCATCTTTTTCTTTGGTGTATCAAATTTGGTTAAAAACGCAACACTTGTAAATTCGTCATTCCCGTCTGTCAATATGAATGAAATTTAGTAGGAAGGTATATTATGATATAGTGAAACAAAAAATTAGAAGTAGTAGTGGTTAGTGATTATTCGTATAACCGAGTAATGAAAAGAAAATCTATATATTTTTATCCATCTTTCTTTACTCTTTTATTTATATCTTCCATCTTTCTTCCAGTTTAAAATTATTTTTGTCATATGAATGTTATATATCCTCATAACATGACAACCTTATGGCCGGTTCCTATATCATATCCACCCTTTATTTGCACTACTATCGGTTAAAATCTGACATAGGCTCCATAGAACTAATATCAATTATGCTAGCAACAGCATACTTACTTCAACTGTTAAGACTTACAACACCAAATTTAGACATGTTGACTTGTTTCGTTACTCTACACCTGTATTCACAAGTTTCATCTTCAAAGCAATTATTGGAACAGATGCCACATTATATAACAAAATATGAATATATGTAAGTAATATGTTTAATTAATATCAGTATATTCTTATATTTAAATGATATTGTATATTATGTATGTTTCACATGTATCTATTAACGTTTTTTATCTAGATATTTCTGTATGTATACATTAACATGTATCTACTATTTTGTACATATAATATAGTATAATATATATGTGTATATATATACTTCTTTCGCTAATTAAATTATATTTTTATACGTTTGCACAAATTTAGTTCGTTCAATCTAATATGATAGAAAAACCTGTTATTAGTTTGCCCTACATATTTAAGTACTTTTTTGTTTGTTTGTATTATTGTAATATGCGCTATGGGTTTTTCAATAAATAAATGAAATTAAATGAATCTTTTCCTCTCAAAGCAATATCATGGTTTCTAATTTATCGTCTAATAAGTAACCACATAAAAACTCTTCCAACAATAAAAAACAGAGTCATTACACCAATACTGTTGACTTCTCCAAATCCGCATATTCATAAAACCGTTCTTTACTATCCAAGCCATAGTCAGCGGTCTGTTACTGTAATTGCTATTTGTGGGTGAATGAATAAAACATTTGCTTAGTAAGATTCAACGTATTCGATTCTGGTTAACATATTTCTTCTTTAATGGAGATGAACTGAGAATATATTCTTCTTACAGTCTTTATAACAGTGTTGTGGCTTGTGGATAGAGCATTGTACGAGCGTATACATGTAAAGTAGGGTTTATTTACGATTTTTGTATTCAAGTTTGGTCTTTTGAATTGGGTTTAAGTGAATAGCTTTGCTTTAATGACGGTTAGAATGTTCTCTGCTGAATATAATGAGGAGCAACAGTTTCTTACAAGAACATTTTGTATATAATTTGAAAATTGTATCTAAAAGAAGTTTCAACTTCTAAACAATCAGACTTTTTCTAAAGTACTAGGTCTGTTACACAATGTACAACTAAAATAGTTATTTAACAAATTAATTATGTGACACACAAAAGTTCTGATTAGTCCTGATTGCGTTTCACCATCATCTTACCTATAAATTTATTGGGCACATAGCTGGTTGCCACTTACTAGTTAGTAGGTTTGGCAACGTCGCATTTTGTAGTTCAGTTTTACGAAATACATGTATTAGGAAATACATTCTGTGTTGTAAATACACGTGAAAATATGTTTTAATCATTTTAGTGTACATACTATACAATTGTTTATACATTTTATATAAATAGAGCTTGAAATATGTCATCTCTTATTTTTTTATTGATCATAACAGCATATACATTATTTTTTGTATTACTATGAACGGAACGTCAATCTGTCTAATGAACAAACCTGAAAGTTGAAAAATAAACAAGTGTGTGCAGTATCGGCGTACTGTGTTATTATTTCAGGCATTGTTTTATAACATAAAATTCAATTATAATGAATACATAATCTACAGCATTTTTAGTAAGTCAAAATCTTATCTTAAAATCCGATCAACCATAGCTTGCATATAATTAATGCGTTGTCGAAATACAGGATTCCTGCGCGGTGCAGTTAAACGATACATAAAATCATCTAATTCGTCTTCACTGGTATCAAATATGTCCATTTTTCAAATATTCCTTCACAATAAAACAAAACTTTCAACAATAATTATTCAAATAACGGCTGTCAACTATATTTTATGGTTGACAACTAATTTATATGGCTGATAGACTTGCTATTGGCCACTTGACCTGACATATAGTAAAGGGTACATTATTTTCCAGTTAGTGGTATTTGTCAATTGTAAAACAACAGCAACAAACAGAACAGAACAAACAGAAAATTGTTATGACCAGACAGTTTTCAAATAAAATCTTTCCCTTAATTTTATTAGTATACATATATAAGAAACTTCTGTGGCCTTTAAATGAGGGATTCTGGGAATTCCAAAGAAAGAGCGTCTCTAGTGGAACCGAAAAAGTAACTAAACGATCCCTACAATGAATTTCTGAAATTATTCTATATCACTATCACTCTGGCGAAGAAGACTTCTGATTGTAATCACAGAAAACAGTATTATTTAAATAAAATACAATCGGTATATTCCGCAAATATATACTATTTGATATAGAATACGCGCATCGAACCATGCCAACGTAGCTAAACGACAGCTGTCCTTACATCCGAGTGAATTCAAATTACGTCATGCTCAAAATTTGTCACTTATTTCTTTGTTTTCAATTTTGATATTGTACGCGAAAATTTAAGTATTTTATTCAAACTAAGTTTTTTGTATGTCTGTTCTATCAATACAGCCGCGGGATTAACTATCACATCACGGAATATTTAAATTTTGAAATATTATTGTGAAGAACCTGTCCGTTGCAGGTGTTTTATTACCCCTTTAAATTTGAGTGATTTATTGTTCGCGCTAATCCTTTTATTCGCCTCCCGGAACAACGACATAAATCCTTCTGTCTATTGTTTGTATTTTATGCGAATTCTTAGAAGCCACAAAGCTTTCAAATTGAGAATTTCAAGGATTAAAATGTAAAAATAGCCATGGCATCCTAGAAGGGTGTATTTCTAGGAAGCCATGGTTATTTTTATATTTTTTTACAATTATATAAGGTTGAAACTCAAACTAAATCACTCCCCGGGCTGATTTAGTTGGGTTTCAACTGCGTTCGAGATGTTACCTACTGTGATTTTGGACCGAATATCTTATAACGACGGACTTTGTCCGATTTATGTCATTACGATTTTCTGCTTGACGGTTTGGACTTGTTCTGTTCAGTTGTATTTGTAAGAACTGCGAATTACGTATGTATACTTCTAATAAACTTTGTCATAATAAGTTGTAAATACAATTAGGTTGAAATTCACCTGAACATACATTTCCTTGGTAACGAACTTGTTATCATTTTATTAGACATTGGCAGTTACTGACTACGTTGTATTAAACAGATCGGAGAGACATTCCCCTACAGTGGGAGGCCTGAGCCCAGCAGTGGGACATTTATGGGCTGCTATTACTAAATAGATTGGATAATATATCTAATTTATATTTCAAGGATGAATTTATTAGTATTTTTAACCTCGTTATGGAATAGTTGCTTCTGAGTAAAAGAACGAAAGTTGGTCGACTTATCAGTATCATGCTGAGACTGACGCCCCTTTTAGGACAAGTTTTATTTTTAAGTTCATTTTTGTTAATACTTAGTGTTATACTAATGTAACTGTCCTAAATGATTTTTTTACTTTCTTTTTCTTCGAAAATTTAATATCTATGCTGAGCTTTGTTTCTGTATTTAATAAATTTTTCCACGGAGCACTTGTTGCAACTAGCAATGAAATGCATTCGAATAAATTCACTTCTATTTCCAGCGGTGAAATAAAAACAAAACTACTGCATTCCATGTACAAAATCAAATAAGCCCACCTGTGCAATAAAAACAATGATTAAGCCGCTCCATTACATACACTGTTAAAACACGAGACAATTAATCACGCTGGTTAAATCTATTAACAAAACACGGTGTGTAGTGGCGTGGCTGGCGGGCAGTATGCTCATTTGTCAACTGAGCCACCAGGGGACTGATATCACTGGCCACTCGGACTGTAATGCTGTTATAGTAATGGTGTTATTGTACTTAAGTGCTAACTAATTTAACGTATTATATCCTAAACATGTAATGTACCAAACGGCGTGTAACACAGTTTAAAAAAAAAAAAAATACTATTGAGAATTAATGCATTGAAAAATCATTCAAATGCCTGTCTATGAACACTTAGCGCAGAGTTTCGGAGGTGTGGTCAGCGTTCGTTGTTTGGTTTTCATTTAACCATGATGAACCTTGCAAAACCTTTAACTCATATGTAATACTTGCAACAACTCAGGAGGGTTTATAGTAATAAAAGAACAGCAACTGGTCACAATACTTATAATCAGGGAACCTTACGGCTTACATATAATCATCTTATCCACTGACTCTTCACACTCGACAAGAATTTTTAGAACACCTCTTCATCCCTCCAACAATTTTACAGTACAAGAAACTTAACAAATTGGCACAACCGATAGCGGATTGAAGTCATTGATAAACTATTTTAATTAAAGGGTTATGAATGACAAGAATTTAATATATTATTATTTGGATATTTTAGATAATATTTTTTATTTTTCTTAAAGGCTTAGCCACAACTTGTCTATGTCGCCTTAATAATTAACAAAGATAATAATTTATTTAAGATATTATACTATTATACTTAAAGTTTTACATGTAATAAAATAAACCGAACACAGTATAAATCTATCGCGTCTGCCAACATGAAAATAAAATGTAGTGAATACCGTCTATAAACAATTGAAAGATTTTGAATTATAATCTGTACACAATTACTATATATTAGAGATAAATATTATTATATAAAATTATGTTAAATTATAGAGAACTACTTACTCTATACAAAACTGGCGCTAATCACCGAATAAATAAAAATATAACACTATTATTCAATTAAGGAAATGGCCGATTGTATCGTTTAGAAATAAGAGGTTATATAACAAAATTAATTATTAAATTTAAAAAGAAACTTGACAAGAACAACTATGCTACTAAATAACTCTAACACATATCTCAAAGACTACTCAATGAAACTTTGTCGAAGTGATTTTATTTTAAAATATTTTATAAGCTCTATCTTGTTGATTTTTTTAGGAGTTCTATACAAAGTTCAAATGTTAGAGATGGTAAGGAAAACATTACGCATATAGGTACAGTTTTTTGAATCGGATATCTCAACAACTAGTCTTAGAAACAACATACTTCTTGCCAAATTTCATTATAGACAATCTAATTTTCGAGATAAATACATATACAAATATGACGATTTTATAAAAGTTAAGTTTTTATAAAAGTTATTTTTTTTACAAAATGACTACGAAACTAACAAAAATTAATACAGATGATATTGTTACGAATCGCGAGACTAGAATTAAAATGCCGTTAGAATTATTATAGAGTTTATTAGAACTAAACAAACACGTATAACACAGGTATAAATATAACCGAACACAACAAGTCCAAACGTAATGCAGAAGGTCGTAACGCAATAAAACGCGCAAAGTCCGTCACTTATTAGATTCCCGATTGAAGTACACACGTCTTGCTTCGCTCGTGGTTCTCGCTCGACTAACTGCTCCCTCAATCGGGCTATTGCTTTGTACTGCGCAAACGCAATATGTCCGTCGGACAGCGTGGACCGAATTTCCTAGAATCAGCTTGTACTTTAAATCCATAACACCTGGCTAATGATTCCAATACAACAATAGGCCGTATGCCAATAAGTAAACAAAAGAAGACGACAATAAAAGAATTTCAATGTTATTTATTAGTTCAAATGCCGACTGGTAAAATGTGCTGTGTGCACGATGTACGGTGCATACACGATGCAACCAGCGCAAGGCTGAACTAGGCGTTATGCCATTATCCAACCATACACTGCTAGGCGACCAAGAAGGTCCTACTCGTTAGAGACTAGTCAGTGCAGCACCCGCAAGGGTCTAGGCTGAACCTATCCTGTACCGTCTAGTGGTATTACCCACTACTGAGGAGATCCAACAGATCGAAACGGTCACGGAGCGAAGTGCTTGCTTAACAACAATGCCGCACTCGGCGGATTATCAGTGGGGACATAGGGACTAAGGTCCACTGCGCGTAAACGCAAGATATTCTTGTCCACACCAAACCAGGTAGTCCGAGGTTGTGACTTTCGTTCTTGTCGTCGAGACGACGGAACTCATCAGTTGAGCGATAAGCTCAAGAGTCATCCGAAAGGGGATTCGAGGGTAACGGGAAACATACACGATGCAACCAGCGCAAGGCTGAGCAAGGCGTTATGCCATTATCCAACCATACACTGCTAGGCGACCAAGAAGGTCCTACTCGTTAGAGACTAGTCAGTGCAGCACCCGCAAGGGTCTAGGCTGAACAAATCCAGTACCGTCTAGTGGTATTACCCACTACTGAGGAGATCCAACAGATCGAAACGGTTACGGAGCGAAGTGCTTGCTTAACAGCAATGCCGCACTCGGCGGATTATCAGTGGGGACATAGGGACTAAGCTCCACTGCGCGTAAACGCAAGATATTCTTGTCCACACCAACCCAGGTAGTCCGAGGTTGTGACTTTCGTTCTTGTCGTCGAGACGACGGAACTCATCAGTTGAGCGATAAGCTCAAGCAATGTGTGTTTCAGATAAGCAGATAAATTTTGTGTTTGTCGGGACTGAGTTGTAGCAATATTCATAATAACAGAAAACTGTCGCAATTTCTAATGTAGGTATGTATGAAATAATCAAATGAGCAGACAACCTTGAGCGCGTGTGGCCATCAATAATGTATGAGTTTCAAGTGACAAAGTATGAAGACAAACAGAACGCGACGTTTGTACGTTCATTTGCACGTGCCAATAGAATTGCATGCTGTTCACATGGTGAACTTGTGAGAAGGGCTTATTAGGGACGAAAAGCGATTTTTACAGCTATAATACACCTAGAACAGTACAGGTGTCCCCGCTTTTTAAGAAATCGTATTGTAACATTTATTATATCTTGTTAGGAAGTATGTATGTGTATAAACTTTCATATAAATTTAAATACATACGTACTCATTCATAGACATTTAGAGCAAAGAACGCTTCTTTAAGAACAATAAAGAAGTGTTCGAACTTACTCTAACTCTTTATGAATAAGACCGATAAAGTATTGTTACAACTCAGGTCCCGACAAAAACCACCTGCATATCTGAAACAAAGCACATTTATTACCTGCTAGCATTTAAAGTTATTGTAACTCTTTCATGACCATCTTCTTTTGTTTACTTTGAATTTAAAATTTGTCATTAGAAAACAGCCCATTTTTATTATACTCTTTTATGGCAGTTTGCGGCCGAGTCATTAGCCAGGTGTGATGGATTAAGCCGACTTAGAAAGGGGGGGGCATTGCATTTGTGCAGTATAAAGCAATGATCTGATGTAGGGGGAGACAGTCGAGCGAGAACCACGAGCGTAACAAGACGGTGTACTACAATCGGGAATCTAATAAGTGACGGACTTTGTGCGTTTTATTGAGTTACGAACTTCTACATTACGTTTGGACTTGTTGTGTTCGGTTATATTTGTACTTGTGTTATACGTGTTTGTATAGTTCTAATAAACTCTATAATAATTCCAACGGCATTTTAATTCGAGTTCCGTAACTCATAACAGTATAAAACATATTTCTATATCCTGTACACTATCAATATCGTCAGATTGTTACAATTATTACGTTGCTTAGAAGAGATCGCTTTAAGCGTCAATGCGACATTCATTTATGTCATTTAATTTGAGTGAATCAACCAAAGTGACTCATATAACACTTTGAATCATTTAAGGTCATTGAATATCGTCGTTTTGTGTTTTTCACCGAAATGTTTGTTTTGTTGAGCAATAAAGCATTATCGATGATTTCGCTAAATTAGCATAGCCGTAACCTATCTTCTAAATGTTATCTCTCTTGAGTTATAAACGATTGCTTCATTACTCATTCTTTCTGTTTTCTTATTCAATTGTTTTAATTTTCCACTCACTTTTCAAGACTAATTGCTGATTATTAAGATGTTTAGCCAGGTTCTCAAACCGACCTCTTTTACCAAACTTGGCACTAGTTCTCCCGCTAACGCTTCACCACCAAATCACGCCACAAAACTTGGACGCAGCAGTAGCAACGGTACGTGTCTTGCATGTCTAATGCCGGAAAGCGGATTGAATGGAAGTATTGTTCAGGAACAGATAAAATGAAAAAACGTACATAGAAGATGTGAAGCTGAGGTATGAGGAATGCCTTTCACGACCGAAGAACAGTTGTCTTGTCGGTCAAATTGAATAAGTTTCCCCGCAGTGCATTGTTATTGGACATTCCATCGAGGATTCCGCGTCTATGTTCAAACGCGACACTAGTATACTGAGGTGTCACTTGTGGGTTCTACTATGTTTATTCTACCTTTCAGACTCTTGTAAAGTTTGCAGTATGTTCCAATGAAGACTGAGCGTTTAAAACAAATATTTATACGTGTTTATTTTCCTTACGTATTCTAATATTCTTACATGCTCTGAATTCCATGCTTGATTATTTGTTGGACTTTAGTTGATCATATTAAGGACCGTTTTAGTATACAGTCTAAACCGACAACCCCTAGTTCATTGGAGCGTCGGGCGCTAATCTAGCCTCAATATTCTACTTATATTCTTAAGGTATTATAGTTAGATACATTATAAGTTAAGTTTCCGTAATTGTACTGGTTTATTACCGATATATTTTGAGTATGTTCATGTATATGGCCCGTATTCGATTCCTGGTAGAATATATTTTGTAAACTAACTTTTCGTTATATATTTTGCCCTGGGTATCTGAGATAGGTCCCAAAAATGTTTGTTGTAAATTTCTCATACCACAATTATACTACTTTCTTAGCATTTAAATATATAACATGTTTATGTGTTTGTCTACTGATTTATTTATCTAACAGTTATTATTTTTTGGATTTGGTCTAAAATGACATGTTTTAAACCTGAGGCATCATCGTGTTATATATAAAGCGCTTGAGTCTTATCTTTTTACTGTGATTATCATTCTACTATTTTTCCACGATTAACACTACACATTAACGACATGTTGCAATCACATCTATTGGTCAAAATGTTCAATTATAATTTAAAAACCATTTAAAACCGCATCTTAAACAGGTTAAATAGTGTCACAAGTGTGGAATTCGAATTAAAATGCCGTTGGAATTATACTATAGAATTTATTAAAACTATACAATTACTTATAACACAGGTACAAATATAACTGGACGCAGATTCAATAATATCCGCAAAGTCCGTCACTATATCGCTCATCGAATGTACACACGTCTTGCCCGTATCGTAATCGTCGCTTGATTGCCTCACCCTTCCCTTCAGGCATCCCTTTTATTTTGTTCAAATACAATATACCTCGATGCAAAACAATAACAACAAGGTTCGATACACCTACCTAATGACGGCCATAAAACAAGTACAATAACAATAGAATGTTTTTCTTAATTACTACTTCTAAACACAAAGTAAACAAAAGAAGTGCAAATGCGGAAAATGTAATAAGCCGGGTTTATGGCAAGCAGGTGTGCATTTACTTTTTGTCGTCATGTCACAATAGAATCAAATAAAATTTGTTTAATAGAATATATTCTATTGATAAAATTCCTTAGAGACTAAAAGTTGAAACTACATACTTAATTAAAAACTCAATCAACAAATACACGACCCACGATACATCGTAAGTCCCACATCGACAATCTAATTTCCCAAAGCTGAATGTCGAAACACTAATGAAAACAATTTCACCTGTGACATGGAAAGTTGGGAGTGTTACGCGACTAATTTCAAATACTATATTGCTTCGAGTATTGAAAATATAAGTGCATATATCATCTCATTTGAACTAATTAAAGGATAATATTACATGTTATAGAACATTATATGTTACAAATAGATAGATAACTCTTTATTATACACCAATACAAAAATTATCTTATAGACTATAATTATGTCTAATTTTGCACAAAGGGCGGATTTATCGCTAAAGAGCGATCTCTTCCAGACAACCCCAGGAATAAATAGATATATACTTTATATACATACCATACAAATACATATCTGCTAAATATATAAATATTTATAGATAAATATTTATTGTACATACGTTTACATATTATAATACTTTAGGAAAATTACGTTTTTGACTCTCTACAATATTATAAAATTCTAAATGTGCCATACATTGAAGTTTAAAAAAAAAAAACAACTAGAATAGACTATATTTATAAACAATGGAAAACACGCTGCAATTACTAATGTCGATTTAAATGCGGATTTCGCTAATTGACAACAAATTCTTAAATTTAAGTCTGCGCCACTTTTTATACTGGGAATCCCGCAGGAATAATTATTCTGGGAATGATTTAAAATGGCCAGATTAAAGAAAAGTCGAATTCCAATGTGATTTTTTCATTGATCGATAGCAAATTTTATGTAATAAAAGTGTGATATTATTTCTCCCGGGAATCCCGGGAGCGGTTTGTAGTTGTTCGGGTTCATAAAAACCAGCTTATTCCGACACAGGTTTTAGTAAAACGATAGCTTATATTCTTTTATAAAAGCTGTGGTACTTTATGTCCCGGGAATCCTGCGGGAATTTCAAGTCAAGCGTGGATGAAGTCGCGGGCATATCCTAGTATTTAATATAATGGATATGGCAGGCGGCATGCGATGGCCAGGAGAAATCAAAGGGACATAGAGAGGAAACAATAAGAGGAAGAACTTACCTCGCCACTAGTCTGCACTTGACCTTTCTCCCGGGGGCTTCTTACACTACTAGGATTCACTATAATGTTGCGAATAAAGCTATTTAAATGATTTAATTGTATGGTGATTTTCTTAATTCCTGTATGTTTCAACAGAGTGATGATGGCAAAACCATTCATCGTTTGTGTTTTGAGCGTTTTTCATTAAAATTATGTTACTTTTTATGGTGGCGAGCAGGGAGAGATAGACTTTAACAAGGAGGTATTCTTCAACGCAACCAGATACACAATAATGACTCAAAGTCGTTGGCTTCCGAAGTCTAGCTTCGGAAGCCAACGCCTTGAATGAATCTCGGTGAAGGACGTGTCAGTCTACAAGCATTAAGCCCGTATATACGTGACCCTGCTACCGCGCCACCACCCTGCGTATGTAGACTAAGTGCCACCGTGCTGCCGCCGCAATTTCGCTGTCAAGCAGACGTCAACGGTGGGACAGCCATCTGGAGGGGCAGACGATATTCACCAAAATTCACAATACTATATACAGTAGTATTATTTTAAACATAGACTTTTCATTACGACCCAATTATTGTTTTAAACTTCATGACACCTTCTTATCGTGTATAACTTATAATGTTATAAACAATTTCAATTCATGACCTCGCCGAGTGTAAACCGGAACATAACATTAGTATAAAAAAGGGTATCGTATGGTAATGACTCCGGACGCGTTACCTCCACACGACCTCATGTAACGTGGTGCGCAACCAGAACGGGACGGTACGCACCGGAACGGCGCGGTACGAGCCGGAATGGGACATAAACAAAAATGGCCTGAGTCCGGTGTCAACCTTCATGTGATTACACGATCTGTGAACATTAATGGGCAAGCATTGTGCTTATTTTTTAGATAGTGTTTTTGTATTGCGAAGCCGGAAAACCGACAGAAAATATTTATTGGAAATAGGTTACCGTCGCCTACGGACGTTTGCAACACTAGAGGCGAAGCCAACTCGATGCCAGCTTTGAAAGTAGGTATTCCTGAAGTAGTCAATATCGACCTCCTGGGGTCGAAATCGGTTTTCCAAGGGTCGACATAAACGAAAACTGATCTTGGGAGTCGACGAGGTCTAAAAATCGACCCCTATTAATATTAATACAAGTTCTTATTTCAAACTTTCAAGATACCGTATAAGTTGTGTTATGTGTAGCAACTTGTTATAAGAATAACTAATATTTTAGTAGGAAGTATAATTGTTGTACTTTTAAAAAACTCAACAAGTCGATAAGTATTTTGTATCAATACGATAAAGACTAGAGATATGATTTTTAAAGTAATTTGGCTATGGGGATCTGAGGTATCAGTTCATTTTGGAAAAGGGGTCTCTTGCCCAAAACATTTTGGGAATCCCTGCTTTACGATAATGATTCCAGTATGACACTATTATGTACAAGAATATTAGATTTTGATGTTACATTGAAATGGTCTTGGTGACAATAAACATAAAGAATAAATAAATATAGTTATTGTATTGATACTTCTGTAGATTTGAGAAAAATGTAACCCATATGTTATTGTCATGTCCAGCTGTCCGTTCATCTATCTATCTGTACGTCATCGTATTGTATCATATTGTAAACTAAGAACTTGAAAACATAAAGACTAGAAGTGACCGCCACATATATAACTAAGAGTATGATTTTTTTTCAGTGTACATAGACATGAGCGGAATCCTTAGTCAGATCTTGAAAAAGCATAATAATCTTCTTTAATGACTTTTTTGACGAAATATTAGCTTCGACAGTCGTAAAAATTGTCCTCTTTAAATTTTGTACTATAAGGTGGAAAATTCTAAAAAAGCAATATAAGGGATTGAAAATGCTTTCAATGAAAGTTATTTTGAACAATATCACTTCCATATTTTTTGATATATAGAATAGTTTTTTTTTTTGTATTATAGCCATAACCAAATATCGACAACAGAGGACGTTTGTGATTCTTAGACATCCTCTTGTTATGCGCGAACTGTCTATGTTATTCAGAGTCATGTGAAAAAATTAAAACTAGATAAATATTTAGTCACTGCTACCTATGGACAACAAACACGTCGAACACATCACCATCAATGCTACAAACAATATGTTTATGTCAAAACATACAGATGCGCAATTTCGTTATGAGTTAGAGTTAGAACATGGGGGCTTGCGCCAAAACTGCACGCATCGATTCAACGTAGCACTCTCGTTTCGCAAACGGATTTATGCTTGGATCTATCAGTCTGGACACACTGTCGGAACGAGCGTTGATCTTTTTGTACATAGTACCTATTGTTAGAAAGATCTATTCGAAACACAAAGTGTACTGAAAGTAATTGGCATTCTTTTTTGTGAGACCATGCAAAACAATTCGAAAACGCCGCAAAAATGTATTTGTTGGCAGTGGATATATATTTGTGGCATATGATGTCGAAATTTTGGAGCCTTGGGGTCCAGAAGCCCACCAGCATTATTGAGTTTTATCTACACGGTTAATAGACTCACTCAATCAAAAAGTAAGCGTTACCATACAGCGTGGTAAAGCGCCTTACTCCCGTCGATGATCGATCTTTAGCATCTGTAATTATAATATACTAGCTGATACTCGCCCGCTTCGCGTGCCGTAAAATCCGTTCTTAGCTGACCTCTACTTGGCGAAAGGAAGGTCCATGCCAAATTTCAAGTCTTAGGTATTCTAGTTCCTGAGATATCGTTATGAGTCACTATATGCGTGGATTTCAATTATGTATATTTAGATTAATATAAGATAAGATTTTTTTTTAAGGTTAACACGCCTTTACACCACATCACATTTTTATAGTCTTATATCGTCTATTTCGAAGTCAATAGTCGAAAGCAAAAAATATGACTAAAATCACTTTAACATTAGCTTAGCTTAGTTGCTTATGCCGTAATCAATAGTCCAAGCTTATAAATTCCTGGAAAAATCTGTTTTCACAAAATATTAGTAGGTTTAATCTACATTTAATATAATAGATGTTTTAAGAAGATGTGGATTATGTCAAATGAGCTCTAAGGTGATGATAATAATATGTAGGTACCTTAGCTCTTTATTGAATAATAGATAAAGGTTCAAATTCTAACATCTTTTTTTCGGTGATGGATACCTTGCTACTTGAGGATAACAGTAAGGTAGTATTGGACTCCAGTTGACATGCCCAAAAATACCAACTAAACCTACTGGCGCAGGTCCGTCTTAACCATATAAAACGCCAGGGGGTGAAAATTATCATGCCCTTATATTAATTAATTAAATTAATATAATAAATATTAATAAATTTTCCATAGGCGATTCATTATGTTTTCAGTTCAGATGATGTTAGGTAATTTTTAAAACTAGCAATTTATGGATGGTGTGTATAGATAGAGACATACAGTGAGCAGCTTACGCCTCCTATGTTACTGCGCCCGGATGCCACGCACCCTTGCTTCCCCGGGGAAAGACGGCCCTGAACTGGTGTTTCAACTCGTCAGCATGTCAAGAGATCAGGAATTAAAGACGCATCCGATGGAAAATCTCGTTATGGTAAGACTACGTATTTTAATATTGCGCACTTCGCAGCAGTATGTCAGGATCCAGGACAACCAGGTCTGGCAGGAAGCCACGCCGCTCGTTTATATATCATCATGTTTTGACGTGTCCGTACACCCTGACGACGTGCCGTTGATATTCTGTAAGAAATACCGGATTTCCATTTCCACATTGTTTTATTTCATTGTTAACTTTTATACCTTTCGCTTATTCGATTTCTTCGACGATAAACCTCCAGAAATATAAAATGGATGGTATATTATTTATAGATTCGGCGGTAACTTACGTCTTATGCCGGGTGCAGACAAAGTCGACGAAGGTAAACATATTATGTAATACAATGTTAAAAGTATTAAATAATAAACAAAAAATGGAAATGAAGTTCTAAAATGGTTTTAGCAGTTTCGGTGGCTTTTGTTGGTTCTTTGTAGGAATGTGTTTTGCTCAACTAATAGCTTTAATTCGTTGGGTCTGTGTGTACGCGGCTTTAAAATAATTACATTACTTTATTTATTGCTGAAACACAGCAGACAGGCTGACTGCCCAACTGTGATGGAAAGTGGTAACCGTGCCTATGGACATTAGCAAAACCAGTCGTCGTCGTAGTCAGCCAATCGCAGTCCACTACAGACATAGGCCTCTCCAAGTCAACGCTACTCATCCCTGTCTTCTGACTTCCTCATTCAACGCCTACCGATGGTCGTCAGTCCACCGTCCTGGAGGGCGTCGGACACTAAGTTTACAGAGACGCGGTCGCCACTCCAGGACTCGTATGCTCCATCGACCATCTGTCCTGCGGCAGACGTCATTGGCCTACTGCCACTTACTAATTTTGCGAGCTATGTCGGTTACCTTGGTTCTCTTACGACTATCCTCATTTATTATTCGAGCCATAAGAGAAACACCCACACCAACAGCAATACCAGAGATGCCACCAATGTGCTGCCGGCCTCGAAAGGAAAACTGGAAACTGGCCACTGATGCCAGAGCACGAATCAAAGTTGTTATGGCGGTAAACTCTAGACCAGGGGTGACAGGCATCCAGTCGGGCAAATGCCCTACCACCTGGTAGTAGGTCCTTTTGTTGCTTGTTAGATAGGCCGCCCGGTCGCAGGAAAATTTATAGTATTTATTCATTTTCCGTTACTATACAGATGAATTTGGACTCCTAAACCTGGCGTTATGACGTTGGAAGTGCCGCATCAGAAATTCCCGGATCCGTGGCAGCCTTTGCATGTGGCACAGCAGACAAATTGCAAAAAAAGTTGTAATGTTAAAAATATATTTTTTAAACTTTGAAAGTCTTTCTTTAATAAATAAGTGTCTTTAATTCATTTTTAACCGATTTGATCTAAAATATGTTTTTTAATAACTAAAGTTTAAAAAGCAAAAGTAGAATCACATCTAGCGTTATTTAATTTAGATATAGATGCTTTTCACAAAAGCGTCTTTTACTTTTCATTTCTAGTGTTTAGTCGCCTTTCATGATGTCAACTAGCCTAACTTAATACATCGCGTCATCGCAGCACTATCAATTATATTCTTTGCTATCTCATTTACGCCAGTCTTGCTATATAAATAACTAAAAGCATTTAAGAGTTTCAAAAGCGGTGAATAAACTGTCGTCTCCTACTGACTTCGTCAAGTCCTTCAAAGCAAAATTCCAATGTAGCAATTTAAAGTTCTACCGAGTTGCAGAGTCACCTCCGCGCTGACGGAAACTTTAATCGATTCGTTTATCGATGCTTCACGAACGATTAACCCTATATTGCTGTTTTATTAACTTACTCCAGATGTTACGTATGTTAAAAATATATCAAGCTTTCTCCACGTCTTTAAACTTCGGATGATCACCGACGTCTTGCATGATCGTGTAATGCTGAAAAGTATCAAACTATCACGTCGATCGATATAAAGTTGATGAATGAATGAATGAAAGAATGAAAACACTTTATTGTTCACCAAATATTAAAAGCACGTTCTTAAAAACTAGATACAATAATTGTTAAATAAAGGGCGACCTTATTGCTTAAAGCGATCTCTTCTAGACAACCCTCTAAACTAAGGAAAATATTAAAACATGACAATGACGGTGAAGACCATAAATAATATGAAACATTCATAACATAAATAAATAAATAATAGACTTTATGTGTTATACAAACATATTAACATCATAATACATACAGAATAAGCAGCTCTATTAAACCTGAAAGGACCAAAAATAAATTATTAATCATGACTTTAAAAGGCGATACTGATTTAGCTTGTCTAATGTTGTTGTGTACGGATTTAAATGAAACTCGACACAGAGTTAGCTTATATCCCAGGGCGTATCTTAGGATACTCTTTATCCTGACAAATGACGTCGTTTCCGTGAATAAAAAATATTGAAAAAGATGGCGCTGCAATCGCGTTTTTTCAATTAACTAAGAAATACCTACGTTGTCATAAATAACATTTCATTCATTATATTATTTGAAATCAGGTTGGCTTCGACTCGCCTCTATGTTTTGCTGGACAGTTGAAGATTTAGTTTCTTTTTTATTATAGTAATTTTACAAGAAACAATAAAATAAGTTTTTACGTCAGTGATATAGCGCAATTAACTAGGAATTTTCACGCCGCTACGCGGGGAAACCTCTACTATAATATAATTATATATTGTTACGTGCGAGCGGAGGTACGCACTTAGGATTGGAAGAAGAAACACCAGTTGTTTTAACTAAACGCTTTTATTGACTTACACAGCCGTACGTAATTCTTCTCCGCAGGGTTGCCCCTACACGCACAACTGACGACGCACTGTGCCAACGACAAGATGTCTCACTCACAATAACGTCGCCGATATTGCGTAGACTACCTCCTGCTATTGCGGCGTTAACCCCCGAATTTACCACGCGTAGCTCGATTCTGGATTTCTTCTTAAACTACGCTACACTCCTCCTTCGCTAAACTACCCACTAAACTTTTCACTACATTCACCACTACTTGTCACTGTCCTCTATTAAACTTCTTTTCCAATCCTTTCGTATCGCACTTGTCGCTTCGCTGTCTTGAACTGAACTCGAAACGGTTTTATTCATTTAATAAAATGAATACTAAAAATTTATTAATTTCTCACGTTAATGCAGAAGAAGGCGGGGTTAAAAACCTATTTTTTTTCTGAGATTTTCATCGATATACTCATAGTTATTATTCTGCTGTTTGGGGTGGAGACAAAACCAACAAATCAAAGATTAGGAAAATCGGTCCAGCCGTTCTCAAGTTATAAATGGTGTAATTAAGTCGACTTTGTTTTATATAAAACATATAAATTACTGCGATGTTGCTATATAGGCAGGTGGATATAAAATATGAAGATTTTATAAGATTTCTATTATTTGGAACCCTAAAAGGTTCTAGATCTAGTTATGGACGGCAGTTTATTTCTTAACCTACTTTTAACATAATAAATGCGAGCGTGAATAAAAAGTTATTTTAAGTATATGTGCGAAAGTGTGCCACCACTATTGTGAGCACTTCCCCGTATTATGCTCTCCGTGAGATTGAATTTCTTCAGCATAACTTGCAAAATGCGGTAGCCGTCCGCAATTTAGTTTCAGATAGACTAAGGCTGTTGTACATAGACATTTAACCGACGGTTATAATAAAATAATCGCTATTTAAGTATCATTTGAGCATTGCTTGCAGCATTTTGAGCAATTATTTTATTTTAAACATCGGTCTATGCACACCAGCCTAAGATTGCTATAAAAAATTAAAAGGCGTTGATTATTTCTCAACGTGTTTTTTGTTATTGAGGCATAATAATTACTTCTTCTTCTACATACTGTTT
This sequence comes from Dendrolimus houi, assembly GCA_039645545.1. Lineage (NCBI taxonomy): Eukaryota > Metazoa > Arthropoda > Insecta > Lepidoptera > Lasiocampidae > Dendrolimus > Dendrolimus houi. Next base: position 19,095,091 of record CM077120.1, on the reverse strand, counting down.
TTCTTCTTTCTTTATTTTAGTAATGTCTTAGATATCATTGGTATGACTATGGACATTTGTAGCACCTTTGGTGTTATAAGCGTCCATAGGATATGGTAACCGCTTTCGATTAAATGGGCCTGCCTGTCTGCTGTACTTGTGCATTAAAATAATAAACTCTGGTAATTATATCAATATGCAAATTAGGTCAGAATACTGCCTAAGTGGCGCACGCTTTCCGGCCAGGATTCGAACCGGTACCCTTAGAGTTTGGAATGCGCGCGTTAGCGCGTTAGTCACTAAGCTACCACGGTCTGGCATCACATAAATACTAGCAATTAAATAAATATTTATATTTTTTAACATGATATTAAATTTTCAAAAACGACACAGAATTAATATTATATATTCAACTTACGATAGAACATTAAATAAATAACATTATAGAACTAAGCATTACATGAAATATGTAAATCTTTTAATACAACCCAATGTCTTGAAACGTAGAAAACCAATTTTACTATATAATATTCCAGGTATACAATTCTAATATGTTAGAACAGAGCTCCTATCAAATATTTCATAGCAAATGTACTTCGTGCGAGTGCGCTATGAAAAGACATCTGGTGGGACAAGCGCACAAAATTCAATTATATACGCTAACATCCTTGCGTTGGAACTCGTATTAAAACAATGTAATAACCCTCTTAGCTTTACGTTCTTTGCTTTCAGTACTCAAATCGTTTAGTTCAGTAGTTAAGACCAGAAAAAATGTGTGTATATCTTATACTAATATATAAAGCTGAAGAGTTTGTTTGTTTGTATGTTTGTTTGTTTGATTGAACGCGCTAATCGCAGGAACTGCTGCTCCGATTTGAAAAATTCTTTCAGTGTTAGGTAGCCCATTTATCGAGGAAGGCTATAGGCTATATATCATCACGCTAAGATCAATAGGAGCGGAGCACCTATGAAGAATGTTTCAAAATTGGGGGGTATTGAAAACAAATTCCACGCGGACGACGTCGCGGGCACAGCTAGTTATATTATATATACGATATTTCGGCAGGATTAAATCCAAGTAAGGAATTATCTGTATAACACATGATCGAATTATGCAATATGTCATACTTGAATACAACATTAAACGTAAGATGAGCAGATATTAAAATACTTTAATAATTACAAAACTTTTTACGTAAAAACAACAATATGTAGCGGATGGGCACAATGAAGAAGACAGGCTTTAATTTTTGAAAAAATATTTTATATATGGATTTAGAATATTCAACATAAATTAATTTTGTATCGAGCAAGACTAGAATGACAATGTCAATTTATAGTGAAAATAATATAGAAATTATCAAAAGGGTTGTCCTACAGGGAGACTATCCTAGTCCTAGAGACTATCCTAGGATTGGAGGTAGTCTTGGAAGAAAATAGTCTGTAATTCAGAACAAAACCCGTTTCTTTCACTGCACCCATCCGTTGCAAGGTAAACTATATTATAAGCGAAACCGAGGACAAAAGTACATAACACTATTAACGGCGAGTACAGTACCTTTTAAATAATAAATAACTTCTTAAAGCTTTTTATTTCTTTATATTGACTTCTCAGAACAATATCTAAATCAACTTAACAGTCTATTGAAGTTATTTAAACATTGCGATATCGCCGGTGTTACTGTATGTAACAATATTGTCTGTATCTAACTTCACTTCTCATAAAAATCTTACAGCATCTGTAATATACGATAACTCTTTTACAGTGCAGGCTGTCAAACTTTGGAATATGCTGCCACTTACTGTCAGAGAGGTCAAATCCTTACTAACATTTAGAAATTTACTCAGAAAACACTATTTATTTAATAACTTGTGTATTTTGAAATATATTATTGTATCATATATCAATGGACAATACAATGGAAGAAAACTTAACTTATTCGTATTATATTCTACTCATAGTCCCTCAATACTATAAGTAGAATACTGAGCCCAGATCACCGTCTTCTATGGGTAAGGTGCCCAGAAGGCTGGCCACGTTTCCTTGCTGGATCGCCATACTGATCCGTTGGCCGAGATAAGCACCAGCCCTCTGATCACCTGAAGAGTCAATGAGTCGTTTCGATAAATTTTGGTAGAGGCTCATGGCCTCAGGACCCCACGGTCCAAGCGTCTCGACAGCAAACGGCACAAATATATAACTCTCACTGAGGATTGCATACTTGCGCCGCTTGAGTGATTCGGCTGTTTCCGCCGCTGTACCGGCTGATCTAGACGTGTTTGGTAAATGGGATGCGGCCAACGTGTCTACGCAAGTCGCATCCCACACAAAGGCTTGCCACGTTGCCAGGGAATTAGAGTCATTGCGTCGGGACGCCTACCATCGTCAACTCTTATTGTATTATATGTGTATATATATGACTATGTATATATGTATGTATTTGTATATTTATTTCATAAATTAGTTTGAGTATTTATTGCCTTTTCCTGCACCACCTACATCGCCTGATTCAAATTTCTTTGATTTAAATTGCCTAGAAGAGATCGCTTTGAGCGATAAGGCCGCCTATTGTATTGCTTAGAAATAATTGTAAATATGGTCTATTTTTGTAATTGTATATTTTGTGCAATAAAGTGTTATCTCTCTCTCTCTCTCTCTCTCTCGCTCTCTCTCTACATAATACGAAACTTTCAAATAATGTTACTGTGGTTAAATAATTAGTCTTATCAACCAGCGTCTTAGCTACGAGTGCTTAGAACAAGATTTAATATTTCGCGCCCCCAAAACGTATTTTATAAAAAAATAAACGATGTGCATGTCGCATGATCTTTATGCGTCTCTTTAAGTCTTGCACTTCAGGTGGTTCCTCTTGCATTTGTATTAAAATGGACTAATATTTAAACGGACGATTTTTTAAATAGACTAATCTTTACAAATGCGGTTTCCGTCTAAGAAAATTTTGTTTTCGGGTTTGTTTTACCTCTAACCTCAATTAATCGGTTTTTAGCAACAAAAACTCGTTACATATGCTACGTCGAATAAACCGGGTTTGGAGGGTTTTGGCCGCAGACCAAAATGATATGGTTTTTCTTCACGATAGAATTTTTACATATAAAAACAACCATTAATTGTATTATTTAAAATTATTTGTACATTATAACTTTAATAAACAAAATAGGCATGCAAAATACAGTCTGCATTTTACGTGTATTCTGTACTATGTTCAAGCATCAAGGAGCACTTTTATTCAGATTTTATCTCTTGAGAATCACGTACATAGTATGTGCATGGAATATAATGATTTTCAATACAGAATGCCAAGAAAAACTAGTCATGCTCATGCATGACTAGTTTTTTACTCATGTAAAATATCCTGAGCGAGACTCGGGTCATGACCTTTGACTTTCTTGAATATTTTACTTTGAATGTAGCTTTGAAAAATGTAAATACATAGATAATAATTTATTGCTCACTAAAACAATTATAAAAACTTATAGCTGCAATAGTTAATTGGTAATAAAAAAGGCGGCTTAGTTTACCAACTAGGCCGCCTTTTGTATTACCTGAAAAAAATAGATTTTACCAAATCTATTTTTTTCAGGCAACCTAACTTAAAGGTAATTCAATCTATATAAATTTATAGTGACGACAAACGGAAAAAAATAGAATGGACAGCAGATTAGAATCTAAGAGAGTAAAATAACACATACAATATTGAGTAAGATTAGCATAATGTTTCCTGCGCGAATGATAAATATAGCAAAGGATTTAGTTTTTCTGACGTAGGTATATAAATATAGTATTGTAAATACAAGCAAAAACAAGACTGTATTAGAGTTAAGGACACATTGTAACTAGTTTTTTTTAAATAAACGAAATGCGAGTAAAATATAATAAATCTAATAGCAAAGCAATGCCTGGCAAAACGTGTTCGTCTAATGGAAGAGGATTATAAAAAAATGTGAGATTTTATACGCACTTGGCCAACTTTATTGCAATACTGGGACATGCCTGCGAGTTCGCCCACGCTTGACTTGAAATACCCGCGGGTTACCCGGAACAGAAAGTATCGCAGTATTAAAAAAAAGAATGTAAGCGGAATAAGCTAATTTTTATGCATCCGAATAACTTCAAACCGCTCTCGGGAAAATTCCCGCGGGATTCCTAGGATAAAAAAATTACACATTTTATTACATTAAATTTGCTATCGATCAGTAAAAAAATGGAATTCGTTATTTTTTAATATGGCCAATTTAAATCATTCCCTGAAAAATTCCGGCGGGGTACCCGGGATAAAGTAGCGCAGAGTTTAAGCCTAAGAATCAGCTGTCCATCAGCAAAAATCGCAACGAAACTGGCCTAGTCGTTTTTACGTGAATCCCGAACAAATAGACAAAGAGACAAGAAATCTAAAAAAAATGCATAGTGTTCTACATCGTTTATATATAGTGTATTCCAGTTGTATTGTTTTTTAATAGCTTCAATATATATAGACACGGCATGTTTAGAATTTTATAATAATCTTTATATGTAAAATTCTTTTGTGCGTGAGTATGCATGTGACTGAACTCCCTAAAGGGCTGAACCGATATCGATGAAATTTGTAGTGTGTGTTCAGGTGGATTCTAAAATGGTTTAAATTTACAATTAGACCCGGTAGATGGCGCTGCAATCGGGTTTCAAATTTTATTTTATCAGGGCAGGACAACTAGTATTATAGATAGCACTGCACAGAAAAACATCACTCACCAAGTACCTACCAAAAACTCACACGTCTTATTTCTCTTCTGTTTGGTTTACGCCTAACGTATCCACAAGCTGTTAAAGTCTTTGATACAAATCCAATATACTTCACTTAAGTGTCAATATATACGATGTTTGTCGACAACATCGGTGTGTTTTAACGATATTCCTTTGGGAAAATATTTTCTGAGCATTCAGAGGGTTTGCATACATATTAACGGGAAGTGTTAAAATCATTTTTGATTTAGAAGTGACAAGTGAGCCTTTTCTCTTTCTGAATTTTCACAAAATGAAGATTTATATATTTATTTTTGATTTAACATATTTAAAAACTTAACTGTTGCGGTCCCGTGTTCCAAAATGAAGCTTGGCCTCCGAAAACGAGAATACGCCACTCTTTTTTCTAACATCTTGCTACAGAAAACATATACCTCTTAAGTTCAATATAAATTAAGTATAGATATTAAATATAAACGGTTTCTCCATTTGCAATGTATTGTCGCTTAATAAAATAACTAAACAAACCTAACTTTCACAGTCCAAAACTATTACCTTTCAAATAGCGTCCATAAGCTTCGCAAGGTAATTGTTTGTTAAACCAAATATGGTTCTCCCCATATCTATACTCTAATAGGATACAAAAATCTGTCGAAGTTTACGCTGAACCATTCTCCACTAATTCACGCTAATTCATCGACCCACAACGTCCAGCTGTCGAAATTAGGCAATAAATGTCCATACCGCCCCATTAGCTTCTAATATCGACACTTTGAGATTTATCGACTTTTCGACTTATTGGTCCACACTATTGTTGATAATAGACTGCATAACTTTAAACTATTAATGTTTGAAAATACAATGCGCGTTTTGTGAGATCGTATGGGTTATGAAATCATACAAAGACTGTAATGGAAATTGTGTGCGACGAAATGGTAGTCAAAATGTGCAGTTTAATTTGTGCGTTGTGATACGGTCGGTAAATCAAGCTCGCACATCCCGCCCCTCGGCGCGGGGCAGCGTGTGTTTGACACAGATTAAATAAATAAAAAATCCTTTCTGTAAATCGTATTTACGAAAAATCGCAGACATTATTTAAATCTAGTATCTTTGAGGGTTTTACACTGTTTTTCTTTAACTGGATCTTAATACGAACATATGGAGTAAACTAATTGTGACAATTCATACGAAGATAAAATTAAGATTCAATGTCTTGCAAAAAGCTGATAAGCCAAAGTTTTTCATTATAAGTACCATTGTATAGTATTTTCTTAAGTTTTCGCGAGTAGTACACGTAATAAAATTAAATTTTAAGTCGAGTTTGTTCTAACGACGTGGTTGGAATCCTGGCCTAGGACATGCACCGCACGTATATATCTGATCTAATGTAGGTACATATTATTACAATTACCACGTGCTAACAATGGATGAAAACATTGTGAGGAAATCTGCACATCGAGATTATCCATATGTGGCCGATCGGTCTTGATTAAGCTTTGCTGATATGCCATCTGTTCCTATTAAGGTAAGAAGGTTCAGAGTCTAACAATTGGACGTTTACGGACTGAAATTATTTATGTATTCTTTAAATCTACTTTAAATCATATTAAAATAGGTAAACGACACATTATTTTTTAATTAATTCTGGACTAATTATTAATTTATATTTATTTATATCATATTTCTTTGTTACCTTATATTGCTCTGGGAATTATGTGTATATGTGTATATATATAAAAATATTTAGTATATGTAACAATATAATATAATTATGTATCCGTTGACAGATAATCAAATATATTTAGATAACACCTAATAAAAAGAAAGTCAGTCTCATTTAAAAAAACCAATATGTCCCATATGTAAGTAGCAATAAGAATACGTAATTAATTGTTCAATCAAAATATTGAATATTAAGTTTAAATCCTCTGTATTAGTATAATAATCTATGGCACCCCTGATTTATTTGATCCCATTCGGCGCTCGCACGCGCACGATTCAAATTTATCATGGTACCGGTCGTTTGATGCGCCCGAGTTGAATTATTCTGGATCATATTTGTTTATTATTTAGCAGAAAGATAATAATGTGTATTTATGTTTGTTATTAATATGGTATATAGTAATTTATTCGTGAGCAGGTGACTATTCTGTTTATCCTGTACTGTTTATTTTGCTTATATTAAAAAAGCACATGATCTCTTTTTATTATTTTGTTCTTGTTTTATGATTCTAAATTTTAATCAGAACATTTATTTTATTTTTATTATATTCATTAAATCTTGTTATTGTGCGGTTTTTTAACTTATTGATTAGGATCGTGATTTTTTAAGTTTTGAAATATCCTTGACTTATATTAGTATCAGTTTCAATTGATAAAGTTGAAGATATAATAATAATCATTATAATGTGCCACTTTATGCAAGTTGAATTGTAACAACTTGTTCTATAATGTAAATTAAAATTTTGGTTACTGAAATGAGAACTCTCCATTATCAATCAGGTCTATGTCAGGTCTGTCTAGAAACACATTTTATTATTATTTCCCTGCAAAGCTAGCAACAAAAAAATAAACACTCTTCTATTAAAATGAAAAGTAAATATTTCAAGGCAATTATAATTATTATTTCGGCTGAATTTTTATATTGATAAAATTAATAAGAAATATATTGAGACCCACTTTTGAACTGATTTGGTGTGAATTTGAATGTTAAATCGTTGGTTGAAGGATTTAATTATGTTTTTTATATCAAATAGCCAAGGAAGAATGGTTTGTGGTATTCTCTGGTCATTATTAGAAAAGTATAGGAGATTTTTGAAAGTTATATTTTTTACTTGATAACGAACACTTGTATTTATACTTTCATGGTATTAAAGTTTGGCTAACGACAATTTACTATGGTTAGCCAAACTAATAATAAGCAAATAATTCAATTATCTACATTTGAATTATTCACAAACTTTTTATATGGCAATGCTAATACAATCGTCAATATAATATACCTGTCATTTTTATTATATTGGTGTAGATTTGTTTTCTAGCATTTACGAGCTTAAAATCTGAATAAAACAATTAATAATGCAGTGCGAATGTTATTGTCTTGCATGATTGCCAAATTCACGGAAAAGCAACAAAAGAAAGACGCTGATTTCAAAGAAAAACTGGACTATTTAAGTTCTGTATGTATAAATACTCTATGGTAACTTAGAGTTGTCATAGTGATATTTTTAAATTTGCTGCGGTTTTTCAGTCTGCTCTCATTGGCTACACTTTACAAAGCGTCAGCTAAAATTAGTACATTAACAATAGAAGCTATTTTATTTTCACCCAAATGCACCACGTTTTAAAGGATTACTAATTTATGCGTTACATACGTTATTACAGTAATAAAAATAAAACCCTTATTACCTTTTAATTATAGCTTCTAAAACGGTTACAAATACCAAATGGTTACAGTTAACGGTTACCCCGGTAATAATTTAACCGGGAGTACTATATGTCACCGCTTTCACTCGTAATCCCGCTTCATCCCGGACTGTTATAATTTTAACCCTGTATTATTTTATATCTTTACCCATTATCGAGATTAGATGTATTTTACTGCTTATTTAGTATAACATTGTTACCTTACAACTTTTAATTGTGTACATTTTATATGGTTTTATAATAACTAATGGTCGCACAGTGGTCGAAATTCGACCATAATTAATTTAAATTATAAGTTTGAACATTATTAAGGTTCTGTTGTCAAAGAATTACACTTCTATAATCACAGATTTCGCCAAGGCTACACTGTTAATTTGACTTTATCAATAAACAAAAGAGTATATATGCGTGTGTGTGTCAAATATATGGTAGCGTGTGTAATGTTTTTTTAATTGATTTAATGTATTTTTTAAGCATAATTTAAAAAAATATTAGCATTCTGCACTCCTTCTTTATAAAAACTACAAGGGCCTGTCCGCACAGCGATATTTCACCACGAGGTTTTTATTCTCGCGTATTAAATTCCGCGATTGGAATTACACCTACTATGCACTGCGAATAAAATTTCGTACTATTTTTGTCAGTTTAATTCAGTTCTCAGCTGAGACGCACGTGTAAAATGGACAACCGAACTAAAATTTTAATTTATCTAATGCTAAGGCGGCGCAACAGACGTATCAAAAGATGTCATGTACATTGGATTCACCCACTTAAGGCATTGAGACCCATGAAAGGATTTTTCTACATAAAATATCAAGAGTATTGAAATAGAATAGAATATATATAGATAGAGAGATATAATAGAATAATACATTATTATAATTGAATTAATAAAGTATTTTACTTACCTTTTTGTTTTCTTTCAGCGTCACTGCACTGTTCCCAAGTGAAGTATATGTCTTTATATATTTCATCCCACAATCTCGCCTTCAATATTCTATCATGGTATGCTTTATGAAATTTGTCCCACAAGGGGAGGTCTCCTGTGCATCAGCGAGATTAGTTACTCCACATCAATCTCGTCATTTTCTTGCACGGCCGCCGATCAGGCGGGAGAAGAAGCGAGTGACATCTTTTCAATAGCGACGTTGCACGACTGAGCGAAACGCGCGAATTTTATTCCACAGTGCGAACATAGCCATACTTACTTTATACGGTTCAAAACATTCGCGCGGAAATAAATCGCACCGCTCCGCGTTCAATTTGCATCAAGTCACAGATTTTTTCCCGCGCGATTTTTTACCGCCAGTGCGGCTACTCCTATATTATTAAATGTGTTACAGAATTACGAGAAAAAAAAGTGCAGTGAAATATCGTAGTGCGGACAAGGCCTAAGTGTGCGAAATTTCATACTCCTCCGTCCGCGCAAATTTTGTAAAAAGGGTACAAAGTTTTTGCTTCACGTATTATTTTATAATAAAAAAGTGTTGGTGTGGTAGAGCCATGCTTGAATTATTAACATAATTTCAACTCTTAGGACCGGCCCGATCGGTGTGATACTACGCTCTCACAGAATATCGGCAACAAACGGTTAGCCTTGAGCCACTTGTGTTTCGTGCGATGAGTGGGATTTCTTCCTATTCTTCTTCCTTCTATGACGGCCTCTGTGGTTGAGTGTGTGTGCAAAGGCTTACTTTGCCGGCCGATCTCACTACAACGCAGAGGCTCCGGGTTGGATTCCTGGTATGGCAAATTTTGGAAACAAATTTTCTCGCTATTTTACTCTGGTCTGAATGTCTGGGATCGGCCCCAGAGTAGTCCGTTGTATATTACCCAAAACACAAGCGTAACTTACTTAATTTGAGAATATACAATTAGTGTGTTTGTTTGCCGATTATTTGAATGAATCAATTTATTTCTTGTTCTCTTTATTGTTCACCATATCTTAAGCCTAGACAATTTAATATGAATACATTTCCATTAGAACAATGGGCGGCCTTATCGTCGCCAACCCGTTGTCCAAGGAGACATTGAAAGAAAAATTAAATAATATTTGGTGGTTTAACTAAATTAAAGTAATTCAATCAGAATTAAATATAATTAAAGAAAAAACAAAATAATAAGAATAATAAACTAATATAGATATGCATAATTAAATAGATTATAATAATATAAATTACATATACCCACATGCGAGCAATAATATAATTCTATTTACTGCAATAAATTTTATTTAATGAACAAATAATGGTCAGTGGTCAAGTGTTTGAATGTAGAAATGGATGTAGCTTGTCTGATTTTCAAGGGGAGGTAAGTTCCTCAGGCGAACAGCCTGTACGGCAAAATAATTTGCTACGAAGGACGAAGTATATTTTATTTATTTATCCCATCCCTGTATATTCCATATACGATTCTTCCCGTCTGATCCTCAATCCCATCGCCGTATCCCCTCTATCCTTACCTAAAGGTTGGCAACACGTTGGCTTCGCACCTGGAGTTGCAAACGTCTATAGGCGACGGAAACCATTTTCCGGTACGTGGGCTGTCTGCATGTGTGCCAGCTTCGCAATTAAAAAATCTTGCGTGTGTGTGTGCAGTTCACACGCACACAACGAAACAAAGTGTGATAAGGATTCTATATTTCGTGACGTCATATTTCATATATTATATCTTTATAATGTATTTATACTTTAAAACATGAAATTTGAATGATTAACGAAAAACTTCAAAAACATTTCCAACTCTATTTGTATAAGCATAGTGTTTACATTATTAAATATAATGTATTCTATCTCATCCTCTCACAGGTTTAGTCCTATAGATTTATATGTATATCTCTTTTTAGTGGCGCTTTTTCGTTTCATCGAGTTTCAAATCACAACGATTCTAAAGAAGTTTCACTTCAACAAAGTACTTTCAATAAAAATTGGTATAAACAGTCTTTGTTAAGTCATTTTTGGCATGATGATATTTTCAATTAACTACTTTTTTGTACATTCCCTTAGCAAAATGGAAAAAAAAAAACGGTAGACGTTTGACACAGCTACAGAACCCTTAATACTTTTAGGACTGTCATATAATTTTTTTCTAGTAATATAGCCCATGTTACTCAGGGATAATGTAGCATTTTAATGGTGAAAGAATTTTTGAAATCGGTCCAGTAGTTTTTGAGTTTATTTGTTACAAACATACAAAAATACAAATCTTTCCTCTTTATAATATTAGTATAGATGTGAACACACGCTAGATAAGCCCAACCTCTACATCAGATTCGATAACCCACAAATACTCGTAAAAGAGAATCGTTTCATACCTAGAATGATGCGTGAGGCTATTGAAATAAAAAAAACACCCAAATTTCAATAGAGAAGATGGTTGACAAGTACCACCAGTTTGGGATCCGATCATCAAAACTATCAAGACCCAAACCCAGCAAAAACCAACTGCCAGACCTCAGGACACTGTGACCTCTTTCTGCTTGCACCGGAACACAAACCAATTTGACTGATAATTGCTTTTATTTTTCTTTCCAGCCATTTTAATATTATATAAAATTACTAGCTGATACCTGAATTTTCGTTGGCGTGGTGCGGTTTTTTAATTATCCCACGGAAACTCTTTAATTTTTGGGATCAAAAGTATCCTATATGTTGACGTAGGATATATTCAAATTCAAATTCAAATTCAAAGTTTTTTATTCAAAATAAGTTCCACTGGAGAACACTTTTTGAAGGTCATATAAATATATAAGTTAAAATTTAATTTTTCTTCCTATTCTATGTATACCGCTTCACAACGTGTTATTGCTGTTAAGGAGAAGAAGCGGCAAGAAACTCCCCAGCAACACGTCTAGCTAAATAATGTTTTTCTTTAAGTTTCTTATTCTATTTATATCTCAAGTTGTTTTTTTTTTATAAGTTTTATACAGAAGTATGTTACAGAATTACTTTTGAAGAATTAATGGAGTTGTAGCAAACAGTGCATACTCAATAAGACCAAAACACAATAAGAGGAAAGAAAAATATTATGAAAGTTATAATAATGATATGACGTACTAAAATGTTATGCTGCAATATATCTCCATAAATCCCTTACAAGCTTGGCAAGATAACATTAAACAAAATATAGTATAAGATGTTAGAGTGAGCTGCTATGTAAATGAATTTTTGTCATTTAAGTATTCTTCAATAGTGTAGTATCCCTTTTTAGCAAGATACTTTTTAATTTGGTTTTGAATTTAGTGAAAGGCAGATCTAACATTTCACTCGGAATCTTATTGAAGAAGCGTATACCAACCCCAAGAAAGAGGACAGTACTTTTTGTAATCTAAAAGATGGCAATATCAGTCTATTACAATGCCTGGTGTTGAAATTGTGAATATCCTTATACTGCTTGTAGGCACTCAAATTATTACGAATATAAATTATATTATTAAAGATATATTGGCAGGCGACCGTCATAATATTGATTTCCTTGAAGCATTCTCTAAGAGACTCCTGAGGGCCGAGGTTGTAAATTGATCTTACGGCTCTTTTTTGTAAAACAAATATGGTCTCTAAGTCAACAGCGTTGCCCCAAAGTAAAATACCATAGGACATGACACTATGAAAATAACTAAAATAAACTAGTTTAGCAGTCTCTTCGTCAGTGAACTGCCTAACTCTTCTGACCGCATATGCAGCAGAACTAAGTTTTCCTGAGAGACTAGATACATGAGCGCCCCAGTGGAGCTTCTGATCAAGGTTAATGCCTAAGAATACAGTTGAATCTACTAGATTAAGTCTAGTGTAGTTAAGAGAGATATTAATATCGTATTCTTTTACATTGGGCATAACAAACTTAACACATTTAGTTTTGCTCGGATTGAGTAATAAGTTATTTACAGTAAACCACTTAGATATTTGGGATAAGGCGTTGTTTACGTCGTCAAAGTTCAGTTTATTTCTATCGACTTTAAATATAAGTGATGTGTCATCAGCAAACAACACTACCTCACACATATCATTAATAAAATATGGCAAATCATTAATATATATCAAAAATAAGAAGGGACCTAGAATAGAGCCCTGGGGCACACCCATAGATATGCCAGTCTCACAAGATTTGACATTGTTAATTTCAACGCTTTGGGATCTGTTATTTAAGTAAGACGATAATAGGTTGAGAGAATCGCCATGAATACCGTAATAATTGAGCTTTTTTAGGAGGGTCACGTGTTCAACGCAATCGAATGCCTTGGACAGGTCACAGAATACACCAATAGCATTCTGTGATCCTTCCCAAGCATCATAAATGTGTTTTAGGAGCTCAACACCTGCATCGGTAGTGGATCGACCTTTGGTGAACCCGAACTGTTTAGTATGAAATAATTTATTAATATTAAAATGTGAGAGCAGTTGATTTAAAATTATTTTTTCAAAGATCTTGCTTAAGGTTGGTAAAATAGAAATAAGCTACCACAATACAAGATTTCATTTAAATCAGTCAAGTCGTTTCGGAGATTATCCGGTACAAACAGACAGACAAACAGAGAAACTAAAAATTTGGAAAAAATCTAAATTAGTTATTTCACTTCTTACATCCAGCCCTGACTCGGTTTTTAGCATTTTTTTTTCATTGTACAGAAATTTGATCTTGTACAGATTAGAGCAAGGCATATTTGCTGAAGAGTTTCTTGCGCCGCTTGTTCTCTTCAAGTCATAACATGTTGCGAAGCGGTGGTAAATTAGATTAGGCTCCCATAGAATAAATAATAAACATGAACAAAATTAAAACTAAATAATTAAAATGAACAAGTTGGCGGTAGGCTAAATAAAACTTTAACAATACTCGTTGACACTTGACATCTTTGTCTTCCGCACGGCCACTGAAAAGTGGCCGAAACGTCGGAATTACAAAAATCAAATAAATGACCGCACTCAAAACCGTTAAAACGTAGTTTTATTAGGTATACAAGTAACGAAAACTTAAGAAAATATTAGTATAGAAGTATCGATCAAACAGCGTGCTTAGAGTATTTGTGGATCGACGGGACTCACTGCTTTTGTTTGTTTGTATTGAACCGCCTCGCAGCCTATAGGCCGGATCCATTCTTGAAATGAATCATGGTCTGGATGTCCCTTTTAAGACCGCGGGGTAGAACATTGATAAAAAATTACGCAGATGAGACGCCCTAATATTGGTCTCATTTATTAATTCTTGTGATTTTTCATAACTTCAAATAGTACAATTATGAAAATTGTTCAATTTCTGCAATAAATGAATTATTATTATTCGAATTACGTGCTGACTCACTCAGAATACCAGGCTGCTTTATAAGTATACATACATACTAAGATTCGTCCACGTTTTCCGAGGGGTTCTCGGAATATAAAGTAACGTATCACTTCAAAAAGGACTTAGCTATCATTCTAGTGAAATCGTATTGAAATCAGCTATTTTTTATGCATATTGACCACTTTAAACCACTCCCTGGAAAAAAATTCCCGCTGGAAACCCGGGATAAAAAGTAGTGCAGATTTCAAGTCTGACAATTTGATATCGATCAGTGAAAATTGCATTGAAATCGGCTAAGTAGTTTTTACATTAATCCCGAACAAACTGACATACAGACGAACAGACAAGAAATCTAAAACAAATTACATCGTGTTCTCCATCGTTTATATTGTTACGAGTTGCAGGATTCGAATTAAAATGCCGTTACAATTATTATAGAGTTTATTAGAACTATACAAACATGTATAACACAGATACAAATATAACCGAACGCAACAAGTCCAAACGTAATGCAGTAGATCGTTATTCAATAATACGCGCAAAGTTCGTCACTAAATAGATTACCGAATGAACACAAGTCTTGCTGCGCTCGTGCTTATCGCTCGACTGCCTCTTCCTCAATCGGGCCATTGTTTTATACTGCACAAATGCAAATATGTCTGCAATTTCCTAAAAATCGTAATCCGCACACCGGGCTAATGACTGCCATAAAATATTACAATACACAATGGGCTGTTATCTAATCACAAATTTCAAACACAAAGTAGACAAAAGAAGTCCAAATGCCGAAAGGTAATAAAATGTGTTTCTACAGGTATGCAGGTGTGAATTTGTCTTTGTCGGCCTCTAGGTCGTAACGATATAGTCTATTCCAGTCATTTTTTTTAAATATATTAGTTTCAATTTACAGTCACGGCATATTTAGAATTTTATAGTATCATAGATATTTAAATATATGTTTTACCGTCTGCCTTACAGACAGATATAATAAGCTTTCACACTACTACCAGTGAATATCAAAATATATTGTCATGCTCTACTCTGCTGTATACCGGGTGTTTGGCGCATGGACCGACACAATTTTTTTGGGGATTGGGTGGATCAAGAGCTATCTTTAACCCATAGATCCCTATGTCCTAAGTGTCACTGTAATCGAGATAAGATTTTTTTTTGTTTGTTTTTGAAAATAACCTGGTTTATCGTCTTTAAAACGACATATTTTTCTATTTTGTTGTTATAATTGAACCAAATAACTTTTATTGCAATCTTTAATGTATTATTATTCTAAATTAAGCATTAATTTTTAGCATTAGATAACAAAAAATACTTGACGAGCTTTCAAACTCTTAAAAATGAATTAATCTATGAAAAATGTCAAATTCAAAATTAATTTAAAAAAAACTGAAAGGTATTAAGAATTTCATTTGATTTAAACAAAATTTGTACTTACTCGTAATATCCTTTCCAACGATACCATGCGCCAAACACCCGGTATAATTTTAATATCCTCCACACAAAAATAATTATTATTTAATATGTCAATAATAAAATGATGTCAATAATAAGAGGTGTATGATGACAAATGATTTTCGATTTGCTCATGACTACATCTAATTACGTCTCTTGTCACATCTGATCGCGGAAAGGGATGAAAATAATAAAACTGATACAATATTAATAAGGAACGAGGAGGAAATCTTGTCTACTTTGAGACAAATGTACTATTAATGAGTGTGACCCCTTATTTTTATAGAGCAGTGTTATAATTCAGAGAAGTAAAATTATTCAAAATTTTAATAACTTCACGTTTGAAGATATGAGGTGATAATATTATCGTAAAATATGTGGTATATTAATTATATAATAGTATTTGGGGAGTTAAACTAAACTTCTAGTTAAGTGTTATTATCGATTTTAACGTGAAATGCAATTATTTTAAATATAAAAACTAGCTAATATTTTGATTCTTTACAAATTTCTTATTAAACTTTCGTTTTTTTCGTAATCGTAATCGTTTTCGTATCGTAATTTTTGTTGAAAATATTCTGAGCTCTATCATCTTGGTTTTTAGAATTTTTCACAACTTTTAAGGTGAATATTTCGCAATCTACTGACTCAAATAAAACAATCAGTAATGGTGGGACGTTGATATGACGGTTTTACAACGCTTCTACTTTTCCTAAAATCATAACAGGATTCAATACAGGAACAACTTTTAGATAGCTTTCGCAGATTGTTTTGATTTATGCTTGCAATACATATCTACTATAAACCGCTCACCGAAAAGTATCAACATCGCGAGTGACAGTTGACAGTGCCGCCACACGAATAAAATTACGCTCTTGAAAATTAAATTAACTAATTAGTTAGCGATGAGTTTTAAAATAAGATATTTGAAAGCTTAATTATTTATTAACTAGCTAACCCGGGAAACTTCGTATCGCCTCAGAATATATTTTTTTCATATTTACTCACCTTTTCAACCTTTCCTGGATTTCCAGAAATAATTCAAAACCAAAATTAGCCAAATCAGTCCAGCCGTTCTCGAGTTTTAGCGAGACTAACGAACAGCAATTGATTTTTATATATAAGATGTATAAGTACACCATCGCACACAGCTATATGAAACATATGCTAACCTACGTATTAACGGTTTTAAGCGCGGTCGTTGACACTTGACATCTTTGTCCTCCGTGATCATGGCCACTGAAAAGTGGCCGAAACGTTGGAATAACGAAACTCAAATAAAGTACCGCGCTTAAAACCGTTAGAACGTAGTTTTATTATGTATACAAGTCGCGAAAACTTAAAAAAATATTATAGGCTAACCTCTAAAATATCGTGTACAAAATAGTTTTACGAGATAGCAAATAAAAATATATAAAATATTGTGCAAAATAGGCCAAACAAATTACGTAGAATAAAAGGTTATCTGAACAACAACTAATCTGTACGGGTGCAAGAGTCGACCGGCGGGACTAACACGCGTATGACGTTTAATTTTGTTCGTATATGATTGATGGCACAATGAGAACACCTTGTTCGCTTTAATACTTACTCCATCCATTACAAACTTGAATACCTACGGCACGAGATATTGTTTAAGGTTTCATAGCCATTTTGACAAACACCGAATCTTTTTACAATCGTCATGTCCATCTGTCCATCTGCCCATCTATTTATGTATATCACAGTCATTTTGTATGAGATTCAAAATCAAAATATCATAACTTATTTTAACAAAAACAGAACCAAGAAACTAATAAAAAAAAGGAAATTTAGTACACGATCCTGAAGTCAGTGCATGTTGTAATTTTGATACTGTGTTTTATGTTTTACTTGGCACCAACTTCAACTTGAGAGATTGCAGAAAATATTTATTTTTGCATTTTAGTTTGAAGAAGGTTTTGTTTTTATTTAAAAAAACTACTTTTTAGCTGCTAAATAGTTTTAGAAATAATATTTTAAGGCCTGTAGAAATTGTACTAATATCACGCATATACAAGTTTTACTCGTCGAAAAGTGTAGGCGCTCGGTGCTCTTCAACAAGAATTGCTCTCGACTTTCCTAGGATCCACTCATCAGATCCTTATTTGGTGACAATGGGACCACCACAGGAGTATTCTCTGTCGAATAAAGAATTTTTTTTTAAAACGGATCCAAATTGATGGAGAAATCGCATAACAAACATAGGAAAACTTACAACGAAAATTAGATTCTATCAGATACATATATACTTATTTATCGTTTGAGATATGAAGTATTTTCGCTTAACTACTTTTTAATGTTTTGGAGCTAAATGATAAATACAGAAAGGTTGGTCATCTCTATAGAACCCTTCATTGTGCAAAAATTGATATGAATTTAGGCTGTTGTTAAGTTTAGAAGCGTTATCTATATCTATAGTATGTTAATATTATCCACTCTGAGAATTAACCTAATAATTGTCGGAATAAGACAAGGGATAGACAAACCCGTATATACCCGTCATGTCTTCATTAGACAGTTCTATTGTCATTGTCGCAATGTACTGTTTAGGTATTTATTGAGCACAGAACTGTCTGAGGCTTAGCCGCATTTACAATATGCTAAATATTAGTTACTCTGGCAGTCGAAATGACCTTAAAAATATGCTCTTTATAAAGCCAATTAGATGGTACATTTATCTCTTTCAATTTAGACGAATCAACTAAAGTGATCCTTATAAATATAAACTTGAATCACTCAAGGTTATTGAATGTCGTCGGTCTTTTCATTTCTATGCCTTTTTTAATTTAATCAATTTGGTTGATCCGTCCAATAGTCATTTTAGTCATTAAAATGTTACTAAAAGTTCGGCAAACTACTAATGTAAAAGTGACGACCGCTGTTTGCACATTTTTGATCGTAAATCGAAAAGGAATTATAGTTGGATTACATCAAACAGTGGCCTATATATTTCGACGTAGTGGTTTCTTTATGATGTTTTACATTACTATCAACACTAAGGCCTGGTTCCTATATCTTATCGACAGTTCATTTGCCTTATCGGTTAAAACTTCCACTTTCCATCACAGTTGGGCCGTCAGCCTGTCTCCTGTGCTTCAGCAATAAATAAAAAAATTGATATAAGCTCCACACATTACTGAATAAAACTATTATTATACAAGTTTTTTTATTTCATTAGTTTCGCAGACAGGCAGGTGACACACTTATTTGCAACACCTAAGGTGTTACAAATGCGCTGCTGCGCTCGTAAGGAAGACTGGAACCTGGCTATTAATAACGGAACACAACTCAAGGTTGCTATGGCGGCATACTCTAGACCAGAGGTGGTAGACATCCAAACGGGCAAATACCCTACCACCTAGCTGTGGGTTGTTTTGTCGCGTCTTACGACAGGCCGCCCTGCCGTAGAAAATTATATTCTTTCTCCGTTTCTACATGGATATTATACATTGAATTTTAATGTTGAATTTAAATTTAAATTTTCGATTGGATTCATCAAAACAAATCAATCTATATTTGTTAGAAGCATGCAGTCTTATATAAAGAAAAAAAAAACAATGTATTTTTTACTGAATGCTGGTATTTTACAAGCTTGTATTATTTATGTTTATGTTACTTAGAAGGGTAAATTAAAAAAAATATATTAAATTGTACATATAGTGCAGATCTTCAACATAAAATACCACCGTAATATTAATATTTAGATTTTAGTTGTACATTTTGTAAATATTTGTTTCCTGGAATCTTTTCTAAATTTAACAATTCAAACAAACAGCATGAATCTTAAAAAATAACAAAGTTAAAGTAATTTATTTGTTATGGCAGTGGGTGATTTTGTCCCCTTATATGACAGAGCGCCCGCCATAGGAAAATGTATTCTTTCTCCGTTCCTACACGAAAAAGATAATGTTAAAATTCAACTGATGGTAGGTCAAGTGAATGATTAATAAGATATATTAACCGGCCAAAAGTAATTTTAATAATATGCACATTTAGGTCGGAAAATGCTTAAGCGAGATAGGATTCCCGGCCAGGGTTTGAACCCCTATTACTGAAATGAGACGCAAGTGAGTAACTAATACACCATAAATATCTTCTATTAACTAAAAGGAACTTAAAATACGTCCGTACTGTCTCTCTATGACTCAAGCAAACATTCCCTTTTATAGTTCCGGCCGAAATAGGATTAGTAGTAATTTGTAAACAAAGTACGCCCCGAGCCATTCAAGTGGGCAGGTAGTATGGCTTCCAAGATTGAGTGTTTTTGGTTCCCATTTTGGCCAGTGAGTGTATTGTTTTGGCCCACCAACCACGCTGGTGTAAGCTAAGGCATCCATTTAATTAAAGATTTGTTTAAACAGAAAGGTTTAATAATAATTTATACGAAATATATTTAACCCGAAGTTTTAATCTAAATAGTCAGAATCATAATAAACAAATGTGAAATTCACTAGACTCGAAGTCTCCTATATTTTTAAAGGATTTAAAATTTCCTGTTTTCCTTTCTATTTTAATTACCACTCGTACTTACTGTATATGTCATTTTTGTTCAATTAATTTAATGTAGTTGGTACATTTCACTATAACTGGGTTCAGTTGTGAAATTATTTTAGTTATCACTTTTTCATTACTTTAAATGGATAATACCAAATAGCACTTCCAGTCGCCATATCCGGACTCGGTTAAGTCATTGCTTAAACGTAACCCGCTAGTGTAAACAAAACGCTATTGACTTTCCCACGATGGACCACGGCTATCCGAACGACGGCTTAATAGTTACGCAGTTAAATAATCAAGACAGTAATTTACTTGTTTGGTTCTGTATTATTTAATTATGACTTTGAAACAATCTATCGTTGTAGTATAGAAGGATAATTGAAAGGTCAAAGCCCCAGTATTGTATATAAGAAAAAAAACAAAACAGAAATTATTTTTTTTTATTTATTTATTTAGAACTCATGAAGTGTTTTTAGTTCTCAAAATAGCTGCTAGTGGCATGACTAATGTATATCCCTTAAGAGATTTCTAAAAGCTTCCTTCAAATTAGAGCGATTTCAAGTCTTCATTTCGATATTTAGTTAAACAGTCGTGTTTTTAGGGTATTAGTCATTTTACGTGTGGCATCAATAAAATCCTTATACAAACTTATGTTCATCTAGATGTCCGTCTTATATCATAGTCATGTTTCTAGAAAACTGTAATTTAGCAGAAAGTATATTCTATATGGTATTGAATATTAGTGTTGGGAATTTGAGAAAAAAACTAATGTTAAGCATGGTTATTAAACATGTAACTGAGGTTTTCTTGATCGACGACATGATAGTGAAGAATCAGTATATGTGATGCAAAAATGAGGAGGCTTAAATCCAGTACTAAACAGCGGTTTGCTGACGACTATGAGGACTCGTGGTACGTTTCCTCTATATCGTTGTTTAAGTGATGATATTTGAACTGCAAGATAATCTTCTATACATATAAGCGAAATACCACTCACTGAATCGCTCATCACGAGATCCCCGAAACCATACGTACGATTGATTCAAATTTTGCATAGGCTCTCCTTTCGCCACATAGACGCGTACCCAGAACGGATTTTACGAAAATCCTATCCAAAATATTTATTTATCTACATCACAAACCATACCATTGTTGCTATGGTAACCGCTGCTATGTTAAACGTTGCCTTGGTAGCCTTTGTCATGGTAACCATTGTCATAGTAACCGTTGTTATAAATTCAAATATTAAAACACAAAAGCTTTTATTGAAAATAAGTTCCACTGGAGAACACTTTTTGATGGTCATTCATGTAAGTCAAAATTTAAATCTACTTCCTATTCTATGTACACCGCTTCGCAATCTATTATCGCTGTTACAAGAAGAAGAAGCGACAAGAAACTTCCCAGCAACACGTTTAGATAAAAAATATTTTTTCATCATAATTATTTATATGAATTATATCAGGTTATTTTTTTTAACATATAGAAGTTGTATTACAATTACTTTTCAAAGAATGAATGAAAAAAATATTGTTACCGTCTCAACAGTGACATACTAAGATTATTGCGACAAATCTCCATAGATTCTTTATATGTTACGCAAAATATAAACGTTATACGTGTACAGAAGATAGTATAAAAGCAGCCATATAAGTGCAGTTTTGTCATTTAAATATTCTTCAATAGTGTAGTGTCGCTTTCTAAGCAAGGTACTTTTCAATTTAGCTTTACATTTACTGAAGGGCGGGTCTAACCGTCATTCGGAGTTTTATTGAAGAAGCGTATAACAACCCCCAAGAAAGAAGACAGTGCTTTTTGTAATCTGAACGATGGCAGTATCAGTCTATTATTATGCCTGATGTTGAAATTGTGAACATCCATATATTGTTTGTAGGTAGTAATTATATGTTAGTTTGACGCCCAGTGAAGTGGCCATGGATCAGTTAGTAATAAATATAAACCGTTACTAACATAGCTGACGAAGTTAGTACCCTGAAGTGGCAGTGGACCGGCTATATTTATCGAAGGACTGATGGTCGATGGAGCAGATGAGTCCTGACGTGGAGACCGCGTCTCGGCAAACGTAGCATAGGACGTCCTTCAGTCCGATGAATCAACAACTGTGCAAGGTCGCCGGTTGAGGTTGGATAAGCATAGTGGAGAACAACATTATAGCAGTGGATAGCGGCTGGTTGACGAGATAACAATACAGCCCATGTCGTATATAGATAATCTATAGGGACATGATCATGCAACCATTAATACTAATATAGACTAAGCCTCAGACATACTGAAGCTACATTTGCATCGGAACCGAAAGAATATTTATTTATTAGAGTAGACATCTTATTGTATCTTGAATCAATCAATAATATGATACTCATCGGTGACATGCTTAAGGTGTGACCGTTACACTGAGTTGCCTTTATGGAATTTGATGAGTCACTGAAGGGTTGTACTATTTTCATGATATATTTGTTATAAAATATCAATGCAGGATCAAAATAAATATGATGGCATGTTACCAATAGAAGGATTATTATCGAATATCTATACTTCTATACTAATATTATAAAGAGGAAAGATTTGTATGTTTGTAACGAATAAACTCAAAAACTACTGAACCGATTTCAAAAATTCTTTCACCATTAGAATGTTAAATTATGTTTGAGTAACATAGGCTATATTTAATTTAAATAACCAGGTTATTATTTTTTTCAATGCAGGTCAATGTCTGCTGGGACTGCTAATATCATATAATTGTCATACGAATAAAATCCGCATTACTCGTTTAATTGAATCAGATTACTTAAGCTTAATTAAACATCTTTCAAATATTAGAGCATTGTTTGAACATAATTTCAAAGGTTTTTAATTTAGAACTCTTCTTGGGTTGTTTGTTGTTAAGTTTGAGGTACAAAAACAAGCAAACAAATTTTATATATTTATATAATAGTATGGGGCTCTCGGTATACCCGCCGCGCTTATCCAAGCCAGATTGGCGAGAGTTTCACCCACTGGTTATCTAGAAGGGTAGGTTTCACGATATTTTCCTTCTGTCAGCACGTCGTAATTGTAATATGTACATTAAGTCTGCAAAATTGCTTAAGTGTTGCATATGGTCTGTCCAGGATTCAAAGCTGTGGTTGGAATGAGACTTGGATAGATTAGCCATTAAGCTAACTTGACTAAATTAAGGAGATTTAAGTTCAACAATGGGACGTTTACGTGTATATACTTATATTATTATATTTATAGTTATATGGATCATGTTTTCTGTAATATACACATGTAACCATAATTGCTTTGGTGGCGCAAGATCAAAATTGCTGTGTCGAATTAAGTTCTCGAACAATATAACTAGAAGCGATCGTTAACCTATTACAGTATGTACTTGCTCTACTGTCTTTATAAATTCACAACGGTGTAACGGCGGTGTGTTTTGACGTGTAATTCACGGTTTACGTTAAATGAACTGGTCATTAGCGTACGGCTCGGTCAAATTGAGGCCAAACCGAGGCGTCTGTCCGTTTGACGATCAGTGTTTACGATCCTCTATTTTATTATACGAGTTTCGTATTGTGTCGGATTAAGATAATAAAACGTCAGATGTGTTAATGTTATATCTAACTGCGTGGAGTTACGATTTGTTTGGTTGAAAATTGAATTAATCCGTTACAATGAATGACCGTTCATTTGCCTTATTATCGGTTAAAAATTGACATAAGCTCCATACAAGTAGTGTCAAAATTTAATCAATGGTAGGGCAGGTGAATGGATAGTAACATACAAAAACCGGCCCATAAGTGACTATTGTCACCAAAGTTGTGAATATTCTCTATAGTTATGCTTACGTAATGGCTTTTTAGAATATTTATTCTATGTAACAATAACAACTAGGAAAGAATTACCCGCGGATACTTTCCTTTTACTCTACGACATTGATTCGAATTCGTCATTGAAAAAGGCTGCCTCTTTTGAAGTCGGTACAAATAAAATAATATGAATAATTATTATGTTTACCAATAATAAGTTGTATCAATTCTAAATGGAATAATTACTTATGGTTAATAAATATGGCAAATAGTAACATTTGAGTCATTTATATAATTAAATGTAGAATCTAGACTAAATGATATATATATATATATATATACTTCTAGGATCTAGAACAAAGTGAGTAGAAATAGTAATATTATGAACGCGAAGGTAATTTACGTTTATTACCATTTAATGACTAAATACGACTGACCGAATGTAATCAAACTTATATATTGTGTCCTGGGAAAAATAAGCTACTTGAAGTCTTGAAAATATTTTTGTAGAGTGTAAACTAAAAAATGAAAACTTCTATCATATAAGTATTTGATAAGAAATAAAATAATATGTATTTCAACGTTACACTTGTTTGCCTATTTCATTCAGAAGAAGTAGGTCATCATCATCATCATCCGAGCGTTAAACCCCGGTTGCGTTCGGAGCGTTCACTCTGAGGCCCAGGGTCCGCTTTCCTACTTTTTCTACAACACTTCGCGCGGTCTTCAGCAGCAACCGTTTTTAGACCATTGGTACGCATATCATCCTTCATGACGTCAAGCCAACGTTTCTCGGGCCTTCCCCCCCGGGATCGTCTTGTAGGTCATGTAACAAAAATCAATAAACCATTTATAGAAGTGATATATATCTACATAGGATATATATGTGGTGTTAGGGTATTTGCTCGACTGGATGGCGACCACCCCTGGTCTAAAGTATGCCGCCATAACAACCTTGTGTTGTGTTCCGGCAGCAGTGACCAGGTTCCAGCCTCCTTTAAGAGAGCAGCAGCGCATTTGTAGCACCTTTGGTTTGCAAATGTCCATAGGCGACGGTAACCACTTTCCATCAAGTGGGCCGTCTGCCTGTCTGCTGAACTCCTGCAATAAAATAAAAAAATATGCAAGTTGAAATACTAAAATATTCCTAAAATTACGAGACATTTTTACTCAAGACCTCAGAGCGGCAACGTCACATCAGCCATAAATTTCCCGCAGCAGGAAGACGTCTCAAATGAATTCGCTATTCAATCTCACGCTACATTCTCCTTTAATCTCTTTCAATGACGACAAATTTACTGCTACAGATTTTAATTTAATGTGCCATGTTTCTTCGCCGTTTTAATACACGCGACAGTGTTGCTAGAAATGAGAATTTTGTACTATTTAGATAGCTTAGTGGTTAACGGACTCGTGCCTTAAAATCGTGTTTCAAATGACATTGGCCTTATTCCTGGCCGGAAAGCGTGCAGCATTTAGGCAGTAATTACCATGTGCTGATGATGGTCTGCACGTCGATATAACCGATGTATCAAACCCGCCAATCCGTCTTGACTAAGCGTGTATATTTCCCTATAAATGGGAGGCGTGAGTCCAGTATTGGGACGTTTATGCGCTGTTAGTATTATTATACTATTTTATTTGATTTAAAATAAAATAATTAAATTCTTCAGATGATCAGGGGCTGTTTTCTACATAGATGACATATCAGTAAGCTTACTAAATACTTTACCTATAACTATAGGAAGGTGATTTAAGACTTAGTATTCTACCAACAGTCTCAAGGGCCTATAAATAGAAAACAGATCAGCATTATTATATATTATACTAAGGGTCGATTTTTCAACCATCAGATAAAAGTTTTCAGTTGAATAAATTATAACCTGAGTGAATTCAAAAGTGAAACCATTCCACTATTATTTCAACGAACAGTTTAAATTTTTCCATGTTATGCTTTATCCTATGAATAACTTTTATCTGGTGATTAAATTCTTAATTGTATTAGATTCCTTCAAAAATAACAACAATTCGAAATTCCTCGTTGTTAACAAAAAAACACGCGCGTGCACGCGTGACAATAATACTCATTCATATACTTATTGCACCAATAAATAACTGCAACAACAATGTGCAGAATAAAAGCACAAAAGCCATCTGCTCAGTGCCAAATGGACCCTAGACCATGTCAAATTTGAGGTATGACTCCGTGACGTCAACAATAGACTGTGGCATTCTCGCCCACAACCAGTAATAATTTCTAATAACTTAATGCTATGGAATACAAGTGAATCACGTTTGCAGAGTTAAAAGATTTATGCGTTTATAATATTATTTAATAATATGCCATCTGATATCCGTGACTTTGACTGTATTTGTTTTATATTTACTGTCTAAAGTAAAAACGCAACTGTAAGGCAAAAGCCCGTAAGTTAGTCTTTCTGCCGCCTTTTTAGCCATGTAATTTTTCGCACGTCTATAACTCGTTTAAGATAAAAACAACTGAATAATAATAATATAAGTAAAATAATTCCGAAAACATGCGGAATATGTACAATGACACGGATATGGGAGCAGCAGTGGTCAGTCAAAGGATATATAAGGTCGATCAGGAGGAATGGGGTCTAGAGAAAAATATTTCATGTTTTTATAAAACTCACGCATCGATAAAGAAGAATCTTTGGCATTTTTTTTTTAAGGCGGGGGAAATGCATTTCGCACATACCGGGTTCTTTGCTAGGGATTAGACCGTTGTCGATCATGGAGGCATTCCACTGAGGGCAATCCAAAGAATAACCGACCGGCTTGTGTGGAGACTCGAACCGTTGGACAAATAACCAGAGGCTAATACTCCACTAAAACCACCCTCCTCCCATGCGCCCCACCCTGTAGTAGGAAGAGCGTGAACTTAGAACTTAGAACTACTTAGAACGTAGTTACGCCCGCGCTGATCCTAGCGCATCAGTGCTTGAGAATGCCCCGGGAAGCAGTGCAAATTCACTTCGTCAACAGGGGTGAAGACTCCTCTGCTCCCTAGATACTAGAGAGCCCCTAGAGAATCTTTGGCATGCCTCAACCGTAGCGAAGAGACTATCATAATTATAAGACCACTAATGTGCCATAATCATTACATACCTAGAGTACTTAATAAATAAAACTTAAATTTAATAAAAAAAACTCTGATTATTCAGAAACAAAAGGAAGTCCGAATTGATGGATTACAGGATTACAAAGATCAGAGCTTTCGGACGAGTTCCGATGATCGATAACTGTTTATTGTACGCCAAAGCATAAATAAATCGAAATAGAAAAATACAAGATAAATACTACGGGTGGCCTTATCGCTAAAAAGCGATCTGTTCCAGGCAACCTTTGGCAAGGATTGATACATTTTTAATGCTGACGGTGGTGCAGTTTATAAATAATGATTACACAATGCATATAAGTACAAAACATTGTAAATATATGTATATACACATAAATATATACACGTATATATACATATGACAAACATATAATAGATACATATATATAACAGTACTAGTGGCCCGTCTCGGCTTCGCACGGGTGAATATTTATTTTTAAAATATTTTGGGATAAACGTAGAGTAAATGTATCTTTATGCAGGACATAAATAGGTTTTTTGTTTTTCATTTTATGGCAATTTTTTTTTACATTTGGGTTTCATTATTGATTTTTCTAGTAATAAAAATTATAGCCTATATCACTCAGGGATAATGTAGCATTCTAACGGTGAAAGATTTTTTAAAATCGGTTTAGTAGTTTTTGAGTTCATTCGTTACAAACATACGAAAATACAAATTTTCCTTCTTTATATATTTGTATAGATAAAGATGTAGAAGTAAAGATATAAATTAAGAATTATCATACACATTAGAGAAGTAATGCTTCTGAACCCGATTTTTAAAACACTAAGGACTTAGAATCTCTTATAGAGCAATAGGTAGCTCATTCCAAAGACATACAGCCCGGACGCTTAAAAAAGTTATTGTAAAAACAAGACATATATACAGGTGTGTTTATTCTTTATTTAGTCTATGGACACAAATGATGATCTTTAGTTACTAGTAGGGACTAGTAACTAAACATCATCATTTGCGCTAGTTTATGCATTACTCGTCATATTATGTATGCTACAGGTCTCTTCTTCTTCAGCCAGTCTCTGTCCACTGCTGGACGTAGGCCTCCCCAAGTTTGTGCCACATGTCCCGGTCTCTCGTCTTCTTCGTCCAGCCCCTGTACATAGCTCGCTCCATAGCCCGTTGAGCAACTTTGGATTTGTCAACCAATCCCACCGTCAGTGTCCATATCTCAGCACCGTATGTCATAATGGGTAGGACGTATGCTACAGGTCGGTATAATCTAGATCTAAAATCTTAAAAGTCTGTTTTTCCCGGTACCTACAACTTAGATGTCAAATCAAGTTAAAGACCAAAGAAGTTTTATCCGTGCAGGAACGGAGAAAGAACACAATTTCCTGCGGCCGGGCGGCCTGTCTTAAGAGGCGACAAAAAAACCTATAGCCAGGTGGTAGGGTATTTGCCAGACTGGATAGCTACCACCCCTGGTCCACATTATACCGCCATAACAACCTTGACTTGTGTTCTGGCATCAGTAACCAGGTTCCAGTCTCCCTTAATAGAGCAGCAACGCATTTGTAACACCTTTGGTGTTGCAAATGTCCATAGGCGATAGTAACCATTTTTCATCAAGTGCACCGTCTGCCCGTCTGCTGAATTTCTGAAATAAAAAATTAAAAAAAAGACCTGTGTTTATAGGTACATTCTAGGTAAGCATGCCTATACCACCCAAGATCATACTATCTATCGACTCAGGTAAAATAAGCCGAGTAAAACCAAAGAACGCTACTAAGTAGCTATATTTTTTGTTATGAAAACCCCGATTTACGGTTTCGATGGTACCAATGCCGAAACCGTTATAATTTTATGTCGGGATTATGCCGTGGGCCGTAAAAACGTTTTACGATTCTATAAATACTATGTTTCAAGTATCGAATGTGATTTTTCGGTAGCGAAGCGTTCCTGGCTTGATATCCGGCACCGAAATGTTCACGCAACACTAATCTTAGATATATATTGAAAGTTTAACATGATAAACAAAAAAATTTGATACTATTTTTTTATTTTGTCTTGTCTTATGTATGAGCCACTGTCCACTGTTTATAGAATTGATAATATTGAAAAGTACTGTTCAATGCACACACCATCAATTTAAAAATAAATTATCCTAAGCGAGTAATAAAAAATACTTTTATTTATAACCACAAATTTTATTTATAATCATTAAAAAATGTAAATAATAATTTATCTTTTTTTAACATAACTGGTCTGTTTATTTATAATCTGTACAAATTAAAATAAAATTAAACACTAGAAATATACTATATATATAAATTAAACTACAAATAAAATTGAAACATCTGTTTGTGATTTAAAAGTGTAAGTTAAAACCGATATTTATATGATACCTAACAATAAATGAATTTCAAGACATTTTTTGTTTTCCTAATTTGTTTGAAAGTTTTTCTCGAATAGTCTAATGATTCAAAGAATGCTAATGTACAAGTGGAATAAAACAGGGTTTGGAAGATATGAATGTAAACTCCAAAAGCTAAAACATAGAATATGACTTTTCTGTCTAAAGTCGTAAGAAACATTTTTTTCAATGGTATAAAATCTGTTTAAGACTAGCTGGCGTGCTTCATTATTTAAACATCATAGAATTTTATCGCCTAATAAGTTTTAAGTACGATTAAACAAAACATAAATATACTTTTTAAATAGTTACAAATGTAATTCATTCGAAAACTGGAAAGTAAAGATTAATCCCAGTAAAGCCAGTACGTTATCAAACTTAGCTAAAGCATTGAACAGACAGTTTTAAAAATACTTAAGAATCCTCGAGATGATTAAATAACAGAATGACTCTACAGGGATCTGTAATATTGCCAAAATGCAAATAAAGCCCTAAAAAGGAAAGCTAGTTTTTATTGTATACATACTATGCGTAAATTAAAAGGAAATTATCTTAAAATGTACTTACCACTAGTCAAGGCGATTAGACATCTCCCAGAGATAGAAAATAGATAACTCTTTATTATACACTGTTTAAAAAAAGAACAATAGAGCACTAGAGAATGCTTCCTTTTGGAGTTTAGAATCCAATTACTAAATATTGCACGATATTTGAGTTCACTTGTCATTTTTAAATAACACGTTATTTTAAAAGGTAAGCCACGTGTTGAATTTGATAAAATATTATAAAAAAATTGTTCTTTACCCTCAAAATCAGATACAATGTCCATAACTTAGTTACCTTTATGTACCTGAATTTGTTATTTTTTTATATTCTGCCTCTTCTGAACTAATTTTTACACATGGCGTTTTTTGATTAGGGTATTTTACCCTCTGTATTTTTACTTTTTGCATATTTATTTTATTATTAAACTTATTCGACTACATTGTCCTACTGTGTTTATCTATATATTCGGTTAATATACTATTTATTACTAATACATTTCTTTACTGTTGCTCTCAACATTGTCTTAAACTTTTTATTATTTAGTGGTTATCAGATACCAGAGATCAGATACATCTGAGTGAACAGACACACGAGATAAGACCATAGGAGGAAACAGATGGACGAAGCTTTCCATAACCGTTTCCTATATATAACTTACTATTCATTCACTTGCCTTACTATCTGTTTCATTTTAACATTATTGGTCAAATATAGCTTATCTAAATTTTTAACAGATAGTAATATAAATATATATATATATATATATATATATATATATATATATATATATATATATATATATATATTCCCTCCTTGACGAATCCGTCAACGGCGAACCTTGTCAAGTCCGGCTATGCGAGCGCATGTGCCTAGCAAAACCAAATTTGGTTTTAAAAGTTCTTTTGCAAGTAGCGTAGTACAGGCGCCTCGATTATTTCCACATTAAATGTTTAAGATCAATCCTTCATGTGAAGTGGCAACAGATAGTAAGACAAGTGAAGGTCGGTGAGATACCTGTTCCGAACTACGCCCCGTATCAGCCCGCGGTGTACACACAGCCGTACCTTTGCTCCGATCGTCGAAAAGTTTACAACTTGGCTTTCACGATTTATTGTAATGAAATCTTACTGATAACGTTTCCCTTCGCGTGAGTTACACAACGTATTGTCTCTATATACGACTTACGATTGCTAATAATGATCGTAAATAGTTCGGTTTGGTAATAAATGTTTGTTGATCGTAAATGATGGAGTTTAATTATGTTGAACGATGTTATTGCTACAATTTAAATGACAATTTGGGTTAGTTGGTCTATAAAAGATATGAGGAATTTTGATTAACCTTTATTTTTAAATGAGTGTTATTAATTTTCTGTTTGTAAATGTGGAGAGAATAAACAGATATGTTCATCATCATCAACCGAGCGTTAAATCCCGGTTGCGTTCGGAGCGATCACTTCGACGCCCCTTATATTGAGACCATTGGTACGCATGTCATCCCTCACAATGTCAAGCCAGCATTTCTTGGGCCTACCCCTTCGACCGGGACCTGGTGGAGGCGGCATGGCTAGACATTTGTTCTCCACATAGTTAGCCGGTCTCCGTAAAACGTGGCCGTACCAGCGTAAGCGACACTCTTGCAGTTTGTCTGCTATGTCACGGACATGGAGACTGCCACGGATGCGGGAGTTCCTGACCCGGTCTTTCCGCGTTACTCCACACATCCGTCACAGCATAGTCATCTCCGTGACACGCAGTTCTTGCTTGTGTCGCTCAAGTACAGGCCACGATTCACTGCCATACAAAAGGACAGGTCTAATGATGGATTTATAGACCTGTCCTCTTAATTTAACCGGCATTTTGGGGTCACAAATGACACCTGTCACCCCACGCCACTTGGCCCAAGTTGCTGATATACGGACCATGACGTCATGGTCGATATCCCCGGACGCGCTAAGTACAGATCCCAGGTACTCAAAACTCATCCGTGCGCTCAGCCGTATCTTCGCCTATGCGCACGGATGTGGGATCTGTAATGTTGCAAGCCAAAAACTCCGTCTTCGCCAGACTTAGTTTTAGACCGCCGTTCTCAAGCGAATCCTTCCACGCATTCACACGTCGCACCAGGCGCGCTCTGTCCGCTAAGAAACAGATATGTTCTTTAATATAAAGATTTGGACATGTTTGTAATCATATTTTATCAGAATTTACCATCAGAACGAACGTCGCTTATCAAGCTCACCGGTGGATATCAAGGCATCTCCCTCCATAATCAAGAGATGAAATAAATCAAGTATATAATCTGTGTAATTTCAATCAAGGATCCTACAATCTATGCTAATTTTATTGTATGTATAATATTTTATTTACAAACTTTTTAGATCGCCCAATAAATTATAAGTTGTTTCAACACATTACTTGATATTATATTATTTAACTTGCATAAAATATTTTTATCGACAGACATTGATAATGTAAATACAAAAATGTAGATTTTTGTTGTTTTCTAAATACCGTATACCATTGTGTTCAGGCTATATAGAATAAACTTATATACCAAATTTCATTTAGGGCCGATTTTCCACTCATGAGATAAAAGTTATCTGTCAAATAAATCATAACCTGACTGAAACCATTCAATTGTTTTATTCACGCAACAGTCATTTTTAATTGTCTTACGATGTACTTTATTCTACGAGTAGCTTTTATCTGGTGATTGAAAATCGGCCCTTAGACTAATTTAAATCCAATAGTTTTTGAGAACAATGACTATAAGATATACAGACGTGCAGACAGATGATTTTTATTATCAAATTATCAAAAAATAACAAATTAATTATAGTGAAAGAGATTAAAAGTATTGAACAACAGTTGTGGATCATTTTCTCCATAATCAAACGTTA
Organism: Dendrolimus houi; assembly: GCA_039645545.1. Classification (NCBI taxonomy): domain Eukaryota; kingdom Metazoa; phylum Arthropoda; class Insecta; order Lepidoptera; family Lasiocampidae; genus Dendrolimus; species Dendrolimus houi. The sequence goes on along the minus strand of CM077120.1, from coordinate 19,061,907 downwards.
CGTAACGTTCTCATCCAAACATTAAATCCCGGTTAAATTCAGATCATCCGCTTCAATGTGTGGAGTCCACTTGAATACAAAAGTGAGTACTTAAGTGGTAAAGATAGTAAGAAAACCTTGGTCAAAACTAAAAAGAAACAAGTTGCTGAGTATAACTGCCAAGAAAACAACCGCTAGTCTCTTTACTGAAGTGGACTCATGAAATAACACCGACGAGCTCGCAAACTGTCCTCAATTTACTTTCAATACGATAAAGTTTCAATAACGCCCCTTGAAATCTAGTACCACAGATTAAGTAAATAGATAAAGTACTAGACATACCCAAGAATTAGGGCTTGTGGATACGTGACTCAAATTTATAAGACATTTCGTGGTTTTAAATATATTTCAGGTTTTGAAAAGTTTATACCTGTATGTAAGGAAGGTACAAAATTTTTTGGTTAAACCACTTTTGTGTAATTACCATCGTCTCTATAATAAATAAGATCTCAAAAGATATAAAGGTTGTCCAAAAATAGGTTTTTTTTAACATTAATTATTATATATGTATAATAATAATAATAATAGTCCTACACTGGCCGGGGCTTGTCCTTGGGTGCATTATTATAATTATGGTGTAAACAGAGATAATCGCCGGTCAGTGTCACGCCACAATTACATTAAGTTTGTCAAGAGGCCTCTAGGTATTGACCTTCCCATGGCTCCACGCAAGCTCTCCAAAAGTCCGGGCCATTTTTCGGCAGACAAACATACACATTGTACACCCCAAGCTAAACAAGTTCCGCTTGTTACGCTAATATACAAAGGATCATTCTGGGGCCGATTCCAGACACCCAGACCATAGTAAATAACAGAAAGTTCGTTCCCAGAATTTTCAGACTCTGGGTACCAACAAGTTCTGCCGGCTAAGACTTAGCCCTCTTTTTATTATAATACATCTTTACAGAAAAGACTACGCAGTACAATGTATTATCTATATCTAAATATCTATAATATTATAAAATTCTAAGCATGCCGTGTCTGTACATGGAACCTATTTAAAAAACCAACTGGAATAGACTATATAAATTATAAAGAATACGATGCATTTTTTTAGACTTCTTGTGTTTGTCGGTTTGTCTGTTTGATCGGTATCCACGTAAAAACTACTGGGCCGATTTCGATGCGGTTTTCACTGATCGACAGCAAATTCTTAGACTTAAAACCTGCACTACTTTTTATCCTGGGATATTTTTCTGGGAATAATTTAAAATGTCCAGATTAAAAAAACCCAATTCCAATGCGATTATTTTGAGAGATCGATAGCAAAATTTATGTAATAAAATGTGTGATTTTGTTTTATCTCGAGCGGTTTGTAGTTGTTCGGGTATATAAAAATTAGCTTATTCCGAAAATGGCCTTTGAATTTAAGTACTGGCAAAATAAATGTAATCTACGTTACCAAGAATGAACGAAGTTGCGGGCATATCCTAGTTGTTAATATAATCTTAAACCATTAACTGATATAAGAATATCATATTATAGAATTTCTTAGATTTAGTGCATTATTTAATACGACCTTTATATCCCTTGAAGATGGAAAAGATATTCAATGAACTTTAGATTAAGTCTATTCCCAAACTGTTTTCTAAATAGATAAACGTCTCAGACATACTCCCCAGAGATGCATTTACTGATACCCTTCTCAAATCCAATAGCTACTTTTTAAAGGTGTAAATTTAAAACTGTTGCTGCAAGACACAAATCACTGTTTTATTAGAGTCTTGAGAATTTATTGTTTTGTTGAAAACTAAAGAGATATCTTGTTTCTTAATTGATAGGAGTGAATTGTTGTTTGCTTATTTTTAGGGTTCTGTAGCCAATTGTGGTATTTGTTTATCCATCCATGAACATATATCCCAGACTTTTTTTGTAAAAAGTAATGGACCTATATAATCTAGCTAATAAAAGTCCCAATATTGGACTCTGGCCTACCTATTTTAGGATAACGGATGGTATACTCGCCACACATAACTAAGGTGGATTAATTCAGTACGGCGATGTGGCAGATTTCACACATCGATTGCTCGCTGGGTCTTTTTTTCAACATCAGTATATAATGATTTTAACGAAATGCACTTAATTAGATCCGTTTTTTTTTTCAGCTAAGCAAGTAACGCTTTTAATATTCAACGGACCAGTCTAGGGCCGATAGTTAAGTAACGAAAAGTAGGTTGATCTAATTTATCAAGCCAGTAATCGAACTTGGGACCTCCGTGTTCCAGTGACTTAGGCCAGCAAAGGTTTATGCCACTCTACCACAGAAGCCGTATTTTCCTAAGACTATTCTAACTCACGTCAATGAAATAATACAGGAGTGCGTTAGCGACTTTAATATTAATTATTTTTAGAGAGAACGTAATCAAAGAACCGTCTACTCAACAACTGCTTTCATGATACATAATTAGATATAACTACAATCTCCTAATCAAAAAATAAGAGAGGTGTTCAAAAAATACACTAATTATTTCATTATTGAATACTGTTAGTTAATTTAGGTTATATATAAATTACTAAACAGTGTAAACTCTATATAACGACACTGACGGGACTCTGCATTTTATGACGTTATAGAGAGTTGTCGTTTAATGGAGAGAAGTTTGTTATTTTTGTCTGACGTCTTTTGTAGCACCAGGAGTTTTGTTGTATTTTTTTACTTATTTTATTCATAATTTGCGATATTGAGGCATCTTAGTAATAACGAAAGTACTTAGAAATTTTGGTATTTTGGAATTTCTTAGAAATATCGGTATGCATGATGCCGACATCGAGTTTATTACGGGTTAGAATAATAAAGCGATAAAAGAACTATACACAGCTGCGCAGTTTTTACTAATTTTGACAACTTAAAAGGTAGTTTTTATTACTTAATTGTTGTCGTTATTGACAATGGGTGTAATGCTATATAGAATGTATTCTTGTCTGTATTGTATGGAAGAAAAGCTTTTTTTTTAGGTGGGGAAATGCATTTCGCACATACCGGGTCCTTTGCTAGGGGATTAGACTGTTGTCGATCATGGAGGCTTTCCACTGAGGCAATCCAAACAATAATCAACCGGCTTGTGTGGAGACTCGACTAATCAATACCCCACTAAATCCACCCTCCTCCCGTGTGCCCCGCGCTTATGGTAGGAAAGGCGTGAGATACAGAACGTAGTTACGCCCACACCGATCCTAGCGCACAAGTGCTTGAGAATGCCCCGGGATAGGCAAACTCACTTCGACAACAGGGGTGAAGACTCCTCTGCTCCCTAGATGCTAGAGGACCCCTGCAGCGGTATTTCAGGGAGGGAGGTCATGCGCATACCTGCGCTTCCGGGCTTTCCGACTGACGTAGGCGCCCGCGAGACGCATGCGCACTCAAGCTAAACCAACTAAAGCCAAGTGATTTCGACGTTTAACGGAGTTTGTCGTTAAATCGAGTGACGTTACATGGAGTTTACACTGTATATTAATTTTTAATACATCGTTTATAAAAAAAATGCTAACTTGCTAAATGACTTTAATATACACAATTAGATGCACCTACAACCACTAAGTTACATACAAAAACTTCGTGTTCCAGAATGGGTGTCTCAGAGTTGTTAATACTTTGGTCTTCCAACTCCTCAAATCTTTCATCTCTCTATCACATCAGTGCACCATTAAAATGATACGTTTATTTTTGTGTCAGCCGCTCGAAATGTCACACCTCGTGAAGAATGGTCCGGGCACGTGACGACAAGACGGGCGTTCCAGTAATATTTCGTTATGTCTAGAAATATGACAGCTCGTTTCATGCTTTGATTTAGGACCGCTTTGACTTTGATATCTCAAGTATAATTATTATCGTTGTATTTTATTGCTACCAATTTTTCGTGGTGACAAATAAATAGGGCGTGGAAATGTTTGAATGTAACGTGATATAATAACTTTCAGTTGTTTTAAATAAACTGTTTTGATACTTTTATTGTATTGAAATTGTGGTATATACTATAAGACGATATACATTTTGATAGGTAGACATTTTGGTTGACATAATATTAATAAATAATTAACACAATTGACCGGGCTATATTGATTTAACTCCTTTCTCTATCATTGTAGCATACTGAACAATAAACATCACCCATATTAGAAAAAAGGAGCGAAAAGAAACATTATGAGAAAACATTCAAGATTCGTAGAATATATATATATCGTAAGTAAATTCTGTGAATTGAAATCTTCAAAAGTCTAGCTCACACGTCCCAAACTTAAAGAGAGCGGGTTCGAGTGATGGCCGAAACGCATGCACCACTTAGGCAGTTTTCTGACTGAATTACCATTACAACGGCGAAGGAAAGCATCGTGATGATACCTCGAGATAACCGATGTGTCAAACCTGCCAAGCTGCCTTTGACAAGCGTGGCGGGCATATTTGACATTTATGGGCTGTTGTTATTATTATTATTATAATATCTTCAAAAATGTGGTAATGCGAGACCGAGATAGCGAACACCATTTAAGTTAACCTTAATTTTTAGAGGTACCTTTTTACTAGTCAGCATCTTTCGTATCTTGCTCCTTCCATAAGAGGACTGCGTATTTCGCAGTCTACTGCGAAATCTATTGTACAATTACAGTTACAATCTGTTGTAAATCGTAAATTAAGAATTTAAATAGAACATTTTTACGAATTAATTACTGCGAATTTGTTGCCAGTTGCAATTTAATATAGTAATTTATTCCCGTTAAAAAAGTAACTGTAGCAATAAATGTTTAAAATGAATCACATTTTAACGTTAGCAGTTGACACATCCCTTTATTGTTCCAAGTAAACGACCATTAAATGTTTTACGACATCCAAGCGATGGACCTTAGCGAAAATTTATTCTTTGATAATTTATTGACGGCCCAATTGAATTTATTGTCAAAACTAAAAGTTTTATTACGTGAAGCACTTGTGTTTTTGTGAAACGCATGTTTTTAATGATCAAGTTTACTTATTGTTTTTTTACGAAGTGACAGGCATTGGTCGCATTTGGAATACGATACCTTATGCTGATATTAGACGGAGCAACCAAATTGAATCAAATTGGTTGCAAGGCACAGAACTGAAGCAGATGACGCTTTTCATTGAACGTTTCAGATTTGTATTTACATGGCTCACTTTGGTTGATTCATCTAAATTCAAAGACAGAAATAATATCAGCTTTACGGTAAAAAAAGCATATTCACCAAAACGCGATATTTCCATTGAGCAATATAACTATAAATAAGTATACTACCTAACAGTTGTTGTGCTACTTAATAAAATATAATGTAAATATAGCCATCATCATCGGCCATTCGTAAACCACTGCTGGACATAGGACTCCCTAAGTTTGAGCTATATATTACGATTTTACACTTTCCACATACAGTCCTCATTGATGACCGTACATTTATAGTCAGTGTACCGACTTGGAGGCCGTCCTATATTACGTATACCGAGACACGGTCTCGATAGAATTGGTCTGAATTCTGGAGTGGGGACCATAATATTAGCTATCTGTAGTAGATCGTAATGGCCGGTAGAGCAGGCGCTCTACCGACCATTGCGACCTAATATAGATGTGACTACTATTTCAACTCACCTATTTTATTAGCATTTTAATTAGTTTGGTACTCATAGTGGAGATTATCATTGTTTCAGATTTTGTCACTAAGAGAAAAACAGCCAGCACGGCTCGTTCTAAATAGTCTTCTTAGCAGCTTCAAATTTCTGAAGTAGACCCACCATCAATGCTCACATCTCGGCATAATTTATGCATTAGCATAAAATAGTCAGGAAGCACTGCTTGAAGTCTTTCGTTGCATTTATCCGTGCAGGAACGAAAAAAGAATACAATTTCCTGTGGCCGGGCGGCCTGTCGTAAGGGACGAAAGAACAACCCACAGCCAGCTGGTAGATTATTTTGCCCGTCTTGATGACTACCAACCCTAGTCTAGAGTATGCCGCTATAAAAACCTTGAGTTTTGTTCCGGCATTATTGGCCAGGTTTCAGTCTTCCTTTAGGGACCGGCAGGACACTAGTAGCACCTTTGGTGTTACAAAAGTCCATAGGTGATAGTAACCACTTTCCTTCGAGTGGGCCATCCGCCTGCTGCTGAACTCATGCAATAAAAAAAAATGGAATGTTCGACGAGAAGATAATAAAGCCTTGCGTGCTAAAAGAGCTCCGGGGTGCTTTTGATGTTTTTGCTGTATAAGGGATATTTCTTTCAATAAAATGGAGTGTACCTCGAAGGAGTTCTTAAGAAATAATGCGAGCAAGCTTAGTATTCATAAAGTGTATAAAGTCTTCCTGTTTATAGGATTACTTCCTTATAACCGTGTAAATAGATGAGATTTGTGTTTGTAAGCTGACTGCCACTGGCTCGATATCCGGTCTAACTTAATTAAGCGCCGACTGACTCTATTGGAGCTGTGAACGCGTGTTTGGCATGCCTTATATCGTATTTAGTACTTATTTACTGTTAGAAACTACTAAAGCCTGACTATCGATACTTTTGAAAATCGGTTTAATTTTTAAAAGGAATTTTATTCATTAAGTATATTTCAAAAGACATGATATATGTATAAGGTTCGTATGTGACTATTGATTGAGTTTTCGGGTTTCGGTAATCTTGATATGTATATTTCCTCACGATATTTTTCTTCATCGCCTATATTTGGCAACAAATATTTTTTAAAATAAAACAACATGCATTTTGAGTCAGAAAATTGTCTTAGCGATGACTGCCTTTCGAGCATTTTTTTATTTAAAATAAGAACATAATTTTTATTTTAAATAAGGCGCATTATTTATATTCAGTCATAGTAATTATTAATGTATTATATAAGTGCACTAACCGACATATTATATGGAATTGGAATGATTAAGTCATGGCTAAGCAATCTTCTGGGTGTGTGTCTAGGTGTGTCAGTGGTCAAATGCGAACAAACGTAAAAAATAAACTTTAAATTAAATCACCCTGCCTGTCCCGTAACACCATTATCTTCAATAATACTTTTAAGGGAAATGTACATATATCATAAGCATCGATATATAAAAGAATATTTCTAAGAAAAATTCAGCCGGAAAACAATTACCTTCTTTAATAAGCCCTCTTAACAATCTCATAAAAATATCGATATGCAAAGAACACCGTCCATCTTCTGAAGATACGCACCGTCATTAGTTTAATTGAATCAGCGATGGTATCGCCCGGTCGATGGGGCTTATCACGGCACAGCCGTCACAACGAAATCAATCGTACTCGTTACGTCCTTTAAAGACCCCTGCCAGTTAAGGGACATTGCTAGGATTGTTATTTCAACTGCTAATAATAATTCAGTATGCTGTAATTAACCTAAATTATTCAAATAATCCAGTTCTCTCTTATTCTCTGTTAGCTCACTCTCCAAGTTGTCCAAGGGGCATTGTTGGATCTACATATCGCTAATCACGATGATCTAGTCTCCACACTATATTTTAGTATCTTCTATAGTCCTAGATACTCAGTTCCACAAGCAGTTGATCTTAATAGCCCAGTATCGTTTTCAAGTTCCAACCATAGTCCTACTCGAACTTCTCTTTCGGTGCATTTTTACTCGCTGCATACAGGGGTAATAGCCGGTCGGTATCACACAATATTTAGATTAAATTGTCGAAAAGGCCCGCGTGGTACTCGCCCCATAGTGCCACCTGCCTGTGCATATTCAGGACCATTCTAAAGGTTTTTCTAAGTTTTAACGATATTATTATGTATTATAACTATAATAATATTTATTTGATCATTTTGCCATTTACTTTGAAATTACACCCTGACACTTAAATTTTATTTGTTGCTTTCAATAACACTAGGAAGTAACCAACCATTATACTCGTCATAGTTAAAAGATATAACACTATATTTATGATAAATAAATCTTATTGTTCAGGGTGCTTCCTTCAATAACTTACTATTAGTTTTGCGAGTCTATTATTGAACTAGTTCAGCAGCCGATTACGTAACAGTAATTTGAGAAACCGTTACTGTGTATTTTCTTTGGATAAATATTTACTTAGATTTATAGCGGTTAATGATAACTTGTTTATGAATTATATCTATGTGACTCAAAAAGTGCTTGGAATCAATATTAAAAAATGCAAATTTTTAAAAAAATATTTTATTTTTCTACACTATCTCTTTCCCTCCAATACAATTCATTTAGAATAACGCGTTTGTAACTTCCTTATTCTTTGAGAACAATTTATTTTTTCTTGAGATTCGAAAACTCCTCTACGGCAGCCATAACTGAGTCATTATCGTGAAATTTGGTTCAACGAATTTCCTTTTTTTATATATTGGGAATAAGTGAAAATCACTTGGGGCTAAGTCCAGAGAATATGGTGGGTCAAGGTCAAGGTCAAGGATATTGAAGCCAGCGGAGCGGATTGTGTTGAGCGGAACTTCCGATCGATGAACGGGACCGTTATCGTGAAGAAACAACACGCCCAACGACAATTTTCCACAACGTTTTTCTTTAATCGCTTTACGCACTTTCGGAATTAAATTTGCATAATAGGGTCTAGTAATCGTCAAACGATTACTGGACCCTATTATGCAAATTTTGTCATGTAACCAATAATAAGGATTTCTTCACTATCCCAAAACAGTGAGACCATAACTTTTCCAGCGGTAGGAGCAACTCGAAATTTCTTGATGGATGGAGAGGATGGGCGTTCCCAAGACATGCTTTGTCTCTTAGTTTCAGGATTGAAATGGTGGACCCAAGTTTCAGCCGGGGTCACAAGCCGACGGGAAAATTTATCCGAATCACGCTGGAACATTTCGAGACTATGTTTAGAAACAGACGTCGCTTTTTGTTTTCGTCGGTTAACATTCATGACACCCATCTTGCCGACACTTTTGTGAACCTCGGTGAATCATTTAAAATGGATTGAACGCTATCAAAAGATATCTTTAAGATATCAGATATATGTTTTGTAGTTATTTTTCTGTCTTCCAAAACCAGATTCTCAACCTTTCTGAGATTTTCTTCCGTAACGGAGGTTGAAGGCCGCCCAGAACGCGGGTCATCTTAGCAGCTTGATCTACCTCTCTTAAATTCATCCACCCTGTACGCAACTGTAGAATAAGGTACAGAATCATCCCTAATTTCTGCTGAATGTCCGAAATTTCTTTCGTAGACATTATTTTATATTGGATGGCTACCACGGCTGGTTTAGAGTATGCCGCCATAATAACTTTGAGTTGTGTTCCGGCATTATTAACCAGGTTCCAGTTTCCCTTAAGAGAGCAGCAGCGCATTTGTAGCACCTTTGGTGTTGCAAATGTCCATAGGCGATTGTAACTATTGCGCATCCATCAAGTGCGCCGTCAGTCTGTGTACTGAACGCCAGCAATAAAAAAAAAAAAAATTCAAGCCGAAATATTTTATCACCGCACGTAACTCACTTTCATCCATAATTTTTCGTTTTTAGCAACTCGTTGCAAAAAACAATTTATTACATGCGAACGAACTGACAAAAACAAGTGACAGTTGGTATAATTTTCTTTCATTCATTTTTATTATTTTATTGATTTGAATATCGAACTTATCCCAAAAAAGTTTTATATATGCACTTCTAAGAACTATTTGATTCATAGTCGTATATATCACTGTAAAATTATGTAGTTTAAAGCCCTTGTAGAAGATTTTCACTGAACTAACTAATCAAGCTTCTGCTAATGCAGTAGTATTTGGTAAAATATTTATTTTCTCTTTGAGATAATTGAATATAATAGATCTTTAGATAATAATAACAGTTATGGGAGAAAGAACAGTTCACTGACTATTTGAAAATTAATAAAATGTTTAACATGGATGTTTGGATTTTGTTGCACAATATAAAAATATAAAAATAATACATATTAATATTGTTATATACACACATAAATATAGATATAGATTTATATACAAATATAAACGCATGCACTTAGATGTATTTTACATCGGGATTCAACAGATTGTCTACACAATAAGAAAGATTTAGGTTTAGTTTTTTTTATTCCGTAGCTGACAAACACACAGAAGGTCCGGCTCATGGAAAGTGGTTACTGTCAAATAAAGACGTTTGCAACACTTGGGGCGCCAGCCAATGCCTTGCCAGCTTTTTAAGTGGAAAAAAACGGATGTTATAGAGTAATGACAATGATGTATCAGACAAGAGAAATGGCGTAGAGGACAGGGTAGGGATGAGACCCATCGGAACCAAGTTAGCTATCTACCAAGTATTGCACTTGAGTAATTTCATATTCTATGTGTGCATATATATATGTATATATATATATATATATATATATATATATATATATATATATATATATATATATATATGTATAAGTCAAATTATACTTTATACACTTGCATACATATACAGTATTAGAAATCTAAAATTATCTCCAGAGGGTCGTCTGGAAGAAATCGCTATTAGCGATAAGACCACCGATTGTACTATAATAGTTGGTATGATTGTTAATTCTGATGTTTTCTCGTGTGCAATAAAGAATATTCTATCTATTATATACTTTAAACAACAATCAATAAGCTATTTGATTTGTAAACATTGTGACGTTATAATTCTCATACAAAATCAAGCAGACTGCGACGTTTTGTGCAATGATAAAAAGAGTCTCAGTTGATGTGGCTGCCAAATAACCAATTGTTTGTGAGTAGCAATAGCAACTTATAATCAGGCACGTACAGAAAATAATTAGAAATGCGCACTTAAAACAATATTCCTTAAATCTTGGAATAAAGTAATACGTTGCGCTGTTAATAGGGTTGAATAGTAGTAACGTGACGTCATTACTCGTTGTCGCCCTTCAAACGTACTTTCCCCTCCTCTGGGATAGCCAACTTGATAACGTCCCCCATTAGCCAAATACGTGACATTTGTTTTATTATTAAACTACTAATTCACACTGCACCCTTACATATATAATACATTACATGCTTGGCTTAGAATGTAAGCAAGAGTTTATTTATAATTTGTAATCTATATACGGTCTTGAAAATGTATACTAAATTAGATATAATTTGCAAAAGAACCAAAAAAAGCTTAAATCGCTATACTATTATAAGTATAGCCTTTTAAGCTTACGAGTGGTCGCCCAGTGGTCGAAATTCGACCATAATTAATTTAAATTATAAGTTTGAACAATATTAAGGTTCTGTTGTCAAAGACTATACTTCTATAATCACAGATTTCACCAAGGCTATTAATTTAACTTGAACAATAAACAAAAGATTATATATGCGTGTGTGTGTGTCAAATACATGGTAGAGTGTGTAATGTTTTTTTTTATTGATTTAATGTATTTTTATGCATAATTTAAGAAAATATTAGCATTCCGCACTCCTTCTCTATATAAACTATAAGTGTGCGAAATTTCATACTCCTCCGTCCGCGCAATTTTCGTAAAAAGGGGTACAATGTTTTTGCTTCACGTATTAATATAATGATATGACGTTTTTTACATGTGCAAGAACAGGTGTTAAAATAACATCTTATTATCGAAGTTTTAAAATATCATGGAAGAAATAATTTTAATTAGGTACTTTTCTAACAATAATTAATGCGGTATTTGACTCCTTTTACTTGTAGCTACTTATGACGTCATAATTAATACTATTTTTTAGACTAAAACAGCGAATATTTTAAAGGGATAATACTTAAGAAGTTTATTTTATATATGTTGATGGATGTAGGCTAAAGGAATTATATTTATATTAATAAAGGTTACAGAAGAATTATCTCTAAGTATTTTCTCTAAAGTTTCACTTCTACTGCGTGGGAACTACTCACACATTTTTTTAATAAGTTTTCGAATAAACCTTTAAAAAAACATTTAACACGATGTAACGTTAAGCAGGGTTTCAGTAGTATCCCCTTAAGCCTAGGCGTTTTTATTCGGGAAATAGAAACGTAAAGTAGCAGTACGGCATCATTAGTCGTCGCCGCCCTTTGACCGACTCTCCCCTCTGCGGGGACAGGCCAAACGTGATAACGTCCCCCACTTACTGTATGCGCTACGTTTAGTTTACAATACAGCCCTTAAATTAGCGTTTTCGAGAGCAATAAGTCATAGTTGGTAGCCAAGTAGTAATAAGTAGTACCCGTGAGAGGCAGTAAGTACACTTGTCCCGTAGAAAATAGATTTGTATTGATACGGCTCAAAATTTAAATTTATACTATTTCAAAAATTTTGTCCCGCTACTACTCACGCGTCAAATGTAAAAGAAAGGATGGAACGAGGACAACAGTACAATAACGCCTCTACGGATATTCGCATGACAAAGAGGGACAACATGTACGATTACTAGTAAAGGTGACCGCGGCCGATCACATCCGATTCTTAACGAACATTTCCGAACTAGAAGTTTTGTACGGGACAAATGAGTGAATAATACTCACCGCCTCACCGGCCTTATCGCTTCAAATGTACTGCCGCTGTACAAACCATGCAAATCTCATCTCATTTGAAGTGGTACATTGTACTGGTTCAGTACAAAATGTCATGTCACTCTTAGAAACTCATTTTAAAATCATGTTCTACCCAACTCTATAGCTAAGGTATGTCTAAGTTCAATGTTTCTCGTTTTAGTCCTTTTGTTTCTGTTTATATATTTTTTTAATACTTTAAAATGTTGTCATAAAACTCTCTGTTTCAGAAGCAAAATACACGATAACTACATAAATTAAACACACTATGCATTTACGGAGAGTTTCTCTTAGGAGTCTCATGCAACATCAGGCCAAGTCCAGGATCATTGTACACAAACCAGACCTTAACAAGCTTCTGCTAATTCGGTGCCACATCTAAGACTGTCCGTTCTCCTTTGTAGTGGTGAATGACAGGTGTTGGAACGTTGAAACGTTGTCTATAATCAATTGATCCCAAACATACATGTCTATGCGGTCATAAAATAAATATTTTCATAGACAATGTTTCTTTATTTGATATGAACTCGCCATAGCCCTTAGATTACGTAGTTATAAGTAGCAAGTGCGTTGGGGTCCTCTAACACAAAATCTACATCTATTTGTACGTATTGTTAAATAAAATTATGGTAAACTAATTAACAAAAAATAAATAATTAAACATTTTTAGTTCTCTTTAATATTGAATCTTTTTCAGTTGTCACATTATTTTCGATACATTCCCTTTTTCGCCGCTGTGCTTCTAGCCACCCAGCCATCGATTAACCATAGAGCTCCGTGCGAGTGGCATAGTGCAATCCGACGTTGTATTATTGAGCCGAGGGCCAGATAAGACGGATTTGATGACACCTACCTAATGGATTATTCTAATAATCCAAAAACAAACAAACTGACAACATGATAATATTGTGCAATTGCGAATTGTGCATTATCCGAATAGCAATATGTGTTTATGTATGTAATAATTGAGTATTATAATTGATAGTGCATACATATGATAAATTAATTAGTATTAATAGAACAATAGGCATAAAATACACCGACACTTGAGAAGAAAAACTGTCCAAATTAGTTTTCTTGTAAATCAAATGTCTGTGTTGTCATAAGGCTGTGAAATATTTCAGTATTAACATGGAAGAAGAATACCTTTTCCATGGTATTATTACTGATAATACCTTATACATATTTGCTTATTAGAGTGGTTCTAAAATCTGAGACTACGGACCGACATTTCAACACAGAAAAAGTCAATTGAAAATTAAAAGAGATGACACTAAATCTCAAGAGATGACACTATGTAAGGTCCTGTATGATTTATCAAATTAGTTGCTAAAATAACTGAAGTACACAACAATCAAGTATTTTAGATAGATAGATAGATAGATAACACTTTATTATACACCAATACAAAAATAAACTTAAAGACTAAAATTATATCTAGTTGTCTACAAAGGGCGGTCTTATCGCTAAAAAGTGATCTCTTCCAGACAACCCCAGGAATGAATTGAGATGATAATGGCGATGGTGGTATACGTAACATATAGTACGAACTACTTACATTTTAATAATAAATACATAAATGATATATGTATATATATATATATATATATATATATATATATATATATATATATATATATATATATATAGATATTTTATATATTACATAGATATATACTTAATATACATACCATACAAATACATATCTACAGAATATATAAATATTTTATGTGTTATCTGTTTTTATTTCGCTTTCATTTCCTATATCGCCAGAAGAGTGACTATTAGGCAAGCGCCTAATAATGCCCATTCTGATAATATTTTATTTTCTTTAATAATTATAATAAATTCAAAAAATTATCAGGAAAAATTATCCGAAAGAATAGTTACCACTGATTCCATGTTATTTTATACGGGGTCGCAATCTTCTCACCTACTGTTTTTTTATTGCTTAAGTTCATCAGATAAGCAGATGGCCCACCTGCGGTTTCCATCGCCTATGGACTGTATCTTTCTCCGTTCCTGCACTGATAAAGATTTTCATTAGGTGGACCGTAGGCTTGTCTGCTGTATTGCAGTAATAAAAAAAAACATATTTCTATACTAGATTATTTTTTCCTGTGTTATATGACACTAGTACATAACATAATACCGAAAATAGACGGTTCATTTCTGTCTTTCAATTTTGGTAGAAATCAGGCATAGTCAACTTTAAAAAATCTCTCCTTGCTTTTACCTTATCCCAATTATTTGATGTCAGCACAATATATATTTTCCTTCTACACTCCTTTATTCTGACATAAATCTTCTGTCACATCACAAATCATCATATTGTTACGTGTTGCAGGACTCGAATTAAAATGCCATTGGAATTATTATAGAATTTATTAGAACTATACAAATACGTATAACACAGGTACAAATATAATTCAATACAACCAGTCCAAACGTAATGCACGATACAATAACACTCGCAAAGTCCGTCACTAAATAGATTATCGAATGTAGTACACACGTCTTGCTTCGCTTGTGCTTATCGCTCGACTGCCTTCCTCAATCGGGCCATTGCTTTATCTGGCACAAATTCAAATATGTCTGCCCGCCAAGCGTCCACACAATTTGCCAGAAATCGTAATTCGCACACCTGCCTAATTATGCCTGCAAACGGCCATAAACGAGTACAAAAGGCTGCTCACCACAATAACCAATAAATAAGAAAACAAAAGAAGACAATCATAAAAGAACTACAATGTTATTAGCTCAAACGCTAATACAAACGGGTAATAAATGTGCTTTGTTTACAAATATGCAGGTGGCCCAAATTGTAACAATATCATCCTTCACAGAATTCATCCATCTCTTTCTTGGTCTACCTTTGCATTTGTACCCATCTATCTATCTTGTAGTTTGAAATTCTTTTTGTCACGTGTTTTTCATCCCTCCTCATTACACGCGCATACAACCTTAATCTTTTTCCTCTTAACTTTTCAGTTACGAGTACAACTTTCAAACTCATCTGTAAAAAATGAACGAACTTGTCTGGTTATTTGTTATTTATTAATGTTGTAGCAAACACGAGTATAGAGTATTTTCAAGGACAAATTTGTGTGTAAAGTATAAAATACTGTTGTGTATAAATAAAAAATAACAAAATGTGGAACTTATCACAATAAAATAAAATGAAAAAAAAAAAAGTAGTTAAAACCACGCTTTGAAACCTTTTTTAACGATTAATATCGTTTTATTTTTTTAAATTTTCATGTCGCAATTCTATGCGAAATGAAAAATACAAATGAACAAGTCTAAATTGTGCTTAAGATTGAATAATTTGAGCCACGTGGTATGCAAAAAAGCCAATTATTTGCCAACCCATTATTCATGCCCTGTAACTTCCATTAAGCCCGAAAGTGCAGCATAAAAATTTGTAATCAGCACACACCCCACTGAATGAAAAATGCATAAGCAATTTATTTAAGTCGTATTCATAATTAAAGAAGCAAACATTGTATTGATTTAGTTGCTCTTAAAATAAATTGATATGCAGAATAAGTTTTTACTTTATTGAGTCCTCTTATTTTAGTGCTCTCGTTTGGATGTGATCTGTTATTATAAGCTTTTAACATCGGCAGACAAACACACATATTGTATATCTCCAAATTAAGCAAGTTACGCTTGTGTTATGGGTAATATACAACGTACCACCCTGGGGCCGATCCCAGACACCCAGACCATAGTAAATAACGGCGAAAATACGTTTCCGAAATTTACTATACCAGGAATCGAACCCGGAGCCCCTGCGTTGCAGTGAGGTAGGCCGGATAAAACTATTTTAGTTAGATCTTTTGGAATCCCTTATTTCTGATGCCTGTTTATGCTGAATCTATTTTGTATTTTCTTCAACAAAAACATAAACTTATGTTTTGCCATATTAAGTATTTTGGATTAAATGTTTTTGCAGTTTTATTTGTCACTTGATCATTAGAGCCAATTTTATATGATTTAATGTAAAGTAGTCAGTAGTGTCGGTAATAAAATCCTGCAACAGTTTTTATATAATTGATATTTAAAATACTCTTTTTTGCCGAAAAAAAAATGAGGACTATTAAAGTACTCCAAAAGAATCGTTAAAGATATCATATTTTAATTTTTACAAAAAACAAATTATCATTTTTTATGTATTTTTTATTTGCTTTTTGATAAAAAAATTAACTTATTTTTATTATTCTCATGTAGTATACATTTAAATATATTAAACATTTAAATGTATAATGTAGTATACATATAAGTAATGAAAATAAGTAAAACTTAAGTTTAACATTCCTCAAAAAACTTTACTGCTTGTGATTTTTTTTATTAGCTAGTAGTGAGTTCCATCCACTGCACTGCCGTGCATCGGCGCCATCGGCTTCTGGTTAAATTAACGACCTAACAGTATTCTCTTACATATAAATTTGATTCTTACAAAAGGAGTTCAAACTTATTAAGTAACAATTTTATATAATAAGCATAAAAATAATATCGTTACAACGATATATCGTCGTCGTTAGCCATTCGCAGTCCACTGCTGGACGTAGGCCTCCCCAAGTCGGCGCCACTCATCCCTGTCCTCTGATTTTCTCATCCAGTGCTTACCGACGACCTTGTACAGGTCGTCGGTCCATCGGGCTGGAGGGCGTCAGACACTACGTTTAATGAGGCTGGGTCTCAACTCCAGGACTCGTCTGCTCCATCGGCCATCGATCCTGCGGCAGACGTGACCAGCCCACTGCGACTTCAATTTGCTAATTTTGCAAGCTATGTCGGTGAAATACAGGTAGGCAGGCCTAGGGGAGGAGGAAGCCAATAGGAGGATTCAGTTGGGCTGGGCGGCATTCGGTAAGCTTCCTCAATTCTTCTCGTCAATCATTCCGCAATGCTTGAAAACAAAAGCCTACGAACAGTGCGTCCTCCCCGTTCCAAGTTCCAAGTAGATCAAAGGGCTATGGAGCGAGCTATGTTGGGTGTTTCTCTTATGGATAAAATAGAAACGAGAATATCCGTAAGAGAACCCAGGTAACCAACATAGCTCGCAAAATGAACAATGATATATACTTACACAAAATTTCATGAAAGTTCAAATACCCTTGATTTTAAATTTAAATTACAGAATACATTTAAAAAAATAGGATATAATTTAGCACTTTAAGTTGACCTACAAACTCCGCTCCATACTCCAAGTTCATAAAGAAGAAGAGTGGGCGGCGGGGTTCTATACTAAGTGGTCGCTTAACACACTATAGTAGCTGTTAACATTCCTTTCCGATGCTTCGTTTAGAAAACGCCCCGAGGTATTTTATTGTAATCATTAGTGTACAATCATTTGTAATGATCCGTTTGATTTCTTCAATATATTATGAATTTAAACAACTTTAATTTAAAGTTCAATATTGTATACTGGTTGCGTGAAATATGAAGGGTCTTGTGATGTATGTAAGTTTAAACGTACAAAGGCTTAATTGAAAATGTTATTTATAAGATAAATGTATACATATACCTATCTACAGAAGAAAACAACAATTAAGTGCTTATTGTCTAAGAAATTATTTTATCTAAGCTTCTTAGAATCTACAATATCATATAATAATATGACAAAATCAGCCAGAAAGCCACTTGGATAGATTTCTGACCTAATGTGCATATCGTTACAATTACATCACAATTTTCTAACTTTGTGTTAATATCTCATGTTAATACCTGAAACCTGTATGTTTTGTATGATTATAAAATTGCAGCTTTAATAACTAATTAAATCATTCAGCAATTGTAGATAAAGCTTTTCAAGTTTAAATTACAGACTAGAATTATTATATTATTGATGTCAGGAAAGATAAATCACTTGCCATATTTAATTGGCGATGGTAAACGATTTCTATCAGGTGGGCCGTCTGCCTGTCTGCTGAACTCCTGCAATAAAATAAAAAATATATCAAAATCGCTACCTTAGTTTATAATAAAACATATATTTTAGTATTCTTGTTAACTTTGCTATCCACGCTGTACTGTTCTTCCTTTTTTAGTTAAATTCTTTTTAATTTAATTAAACCTAGACATAAGTTGTCAAAGGTATCCTCTAAGTCAGGTTGCCTGGAACAGATCGCTTTAAGCAATAAGGCCGCCTTTTGTTTTGCCCTAAAATTATTGCAATTATTATTTTGTAATTGTTTATTTTGATGAACACTAAAGTGTTGTCTATTGTATTCTATTATTTCCTTATTATAGTAATTTTTACATCTTTACATAGTATAAAACAAAGTCCCTTTCAACGTCTGTCTGTATATATATCCGCTAATTGCTTCTAAACCAAGCAGCGGATTTTTAAACGGATTTGACCGTTAGTTAGATAATTTTTAATTTGATGTGAGTGCCATAGAGCTATCTTAGTTCCTAGGTTTTGACCAGGTCAGGGTTGGAAAATTCTACTACAGTAGTTTAGTAAATAAACTCAAAGAATCGACAACGCAAAACTGTCAAACAAACAATTGACACGCTAACTTTTTGAGGATCGTTTCAATGTACATACCATCCCCAGCTCAAGGCCTTAACAAACAATCAAACAGGTGTACAGGCCTAATTTCGTCAGCACCCGTGGAACCACTGCAGCAGTAATCAATCAAGTGCTGTCCGAACTCGGAATACAATTATGAACTTAGTCTATGTCACTGTACACCCGTCATGTCCTGTGCCCAAAGTGATTAATTAGTCGCCGTGTTTGTTGTTCAAAATTATAGGTGTATGGCGCAAACCATACCAAAGAGACGTGAGGACTGAGGACGTTCCGAAGTGATGTTTCACTATCGTTGTAATTTCACATTAATTTAATGTATAAAGCATAGAGCATATCTTATACATTTAATAGTAATTAGTTATATACTTAATAGTAATTTGAGAAGTATATGTAAGGTTAATGTAAATGATATGATAAGAAACAGTGTGATAAGGGAACGTTATGGATTGAAAGAGGATGTAGTGACATGAGTGAAAAAAGGAATGTTTAGGTGGTTTGAGTATGTAGAAATAATGGATAAAAGTAAAATCACAAAACAAGTGTATGACAGCACGTTGTGAATGATAGAGTTGGTGCCGGTAGACCACGATGTAAACGTGCATGTATGAAGAGGTTAATGAAAGTAGATAAAGCGAAAGTAGTTTGTTAGGATAGTCGCAATTGGAGATCCATAATCTCTGCCTACCTGGTGGGAAACAAGCATGAAAATATGCATGTAACATATATTATATATACTCTATGCTTTACAGCATAGAGTACATTTTATATATTTAATAGTAATGTGAAATGAGAAGCGCCGCGCTTGCGACCCGTCGGCATCGTCTCTGTTTTAACTGTGATTCACTTATGGCTTGTTATATTATAGTGTAATAATGTTCAAATTATTATAATATTGTTACGACCTAGGTGCCGACAAAGACAAATTCACACCTGCAGCCCTGTAGAAACACATTTTATTACCTTTTCGGCATTTGGACTTCTTTTGTTTACTTTGTGTTTAAAATTTGTGATTAAAAAAACAGGCCATTGTGTATTGTAATCTTTTACGGCCTATTGTTGTATTGTGATCATTGCCAGGTATCCCGGATTTAAAAGTACAAACTGATTCTAAGAAATTCGGTCCACGTGGTTGGGCAGACATATTACATCTGTGCAGTATAAAGCAATGCCCCCAATAGGGAGATCATCAGTCGAGCGATAACCACGAGCGAAGCAAGACTTGTGTACATTCGGTCATCTATTTAGTGACGGACTTTGCGCGTGTATTTGAATTACGATCTTCTGCATTACGTTTGGACTTATTACGTTCAGTTATATCTGTACCTGTGTTATACGTGTTTGTATAGTTCTAAAAAGCTCTATAATAATTCCAACGAAATTTTAATTCGAGTCCTGCAACTCGTAACAATATTCTAAACGCAAAAACAATGCGCGTCTCGGATGACTAATTAATTTACTGAGTGTTATTAAAGGTTTAATAACACGATATAATATAAAACTATAAAAATCCATTAAAAAAACTAGTTTGTAAGCTTATATATGTATTTTATTATGTAAAAAAAAGTAGAAACATTATTTTTTATAAAGTAGATGATCTATAATTACTCATTCGAGTAATTATTTATAGCTTAATATGAAATATTGTCAAAGTATCTGATAATACACTAAGTATTGATCAGATATTTTAAAAATTGGGGATGAATATAACTTTTATTCCCAAAAATTGTAAGAGTGCCTGTAGGATATAAATTACAATTTTACTTGAGAACATTACGCAGAAGTCATAAATTTTTATAAAAATTAATAAAGTGACGGGTTTACCTTCACGTCCTTTCAGTGTGGCTTGCGTTTATTATTTAGTTCATGGAATTAGGATAACTTTTTTTTGAAAATTGAATATGAGAAATTTTCTGTTTCGAATTTATTAGGAAATAATTAGACACTTATCAGGAAATGTATTTACTTAATTAAGCTTTATTATAAGTCTTAATAACTGTATTTAAAGTTACATTACATTTGAAAATTATTTAATAATATGATTATTTTGTTGCAATACGAGCTTTTTTAAAGTTACGTAGCCAATTTACCCCAAAAAAGTCGTGGTACATTTGTCATGTCCATCAGTCTTTTATGTCTTAGTTATTTTTGTTGGAAACTGCTTGGTTTAAATGAATCCATATCATACATTCAACGAAGTCACATTAATATGGATTTGTATTAATTACCGTTGAATATAGCTGTGTAAAGAGAAAAATCATTTCTAAAATCTTTTTCCATAAAATTTTCTTTTAATAATGAGGTATTTTATAGAAATTTGAGTCTTATTACTAAAAGCGTTTTCATAAATATGTAAAATAATCGAAGCACAGTGGAACGTTGCTAACATCAGTTTGGCAATTCTAACTAGATTGCCTCCGATATACACCGCTGCGGATTATAACCTCTGTAGGAAAGTAGAATAATACACTGATATACCTAGAATTGACTAGAAATGCCTTTCCTATTTTTCTTTTTGTGGAGATTTTTTTTATATAGTATTAATAGCATTTGTTAAGTAGCGCCATCTATGATTTCGACGAGTATGATTTCGACGAGTATTTGCTCTATTAACATTTGATAATTTGTGTAACAACTAATCAGAGTAAATTGTAGAATTAATATATAAGGTTGGGGAAAAAGTTTCTTCGCATTTTATATAAAAATTCAAAAGGTTTTTTATAAAGTTTATTTACATTTGACTAAAGTATGTAGGTGCCATTTTGTTGGATAACTTTTTGCCATCTTGTAGGTAGGGACGTGATCCCATTGCTATAAAAATTTTGGGGCTTCTGATCAAAAAACTGCGACAAGTGGTTTTGGCAGTCCTCTCGTGATGTTAATCTGACACTGCCTAAGGAATTCTGCAGAGACCGAAACAGATGAAAATCTGAAGATGCAAGCTCAAGACTATACGGCGGATGCATTAACACCTCCTAGCCAAACTCTCGTAATTTTTGCTGAGTGGCTAAAGATATGTGAGGTCTAGCGTTATCATGGTGAAAAACCACACCCCTTCTGTTGATTAATTCCGGCCGCTTTCTCTCAACTTTTTGCTTCAATCTCATCAGTTGTTCGCAGTACAGTTCAGAATCGATGGTCTTGCCTGGCGGTAACAGCTCATAATGAATAATGCCCTTCCAATCCTACCATACACACAGCATCACCTTGTTGCGAGTTAACCCGGGTTTCGCCACAGTCTGTGAAGCATGACCGGCCTTTGACCACGATCTTTTTCGCACGTTCTTGTCGTACGTGATCTACTTTTCATCACCAGTTATCAGCTTCTTCAAAAATGGTTCGGTTTCATTACGTCGTAATAAAGAATCACAAATGAGTACACGGTTCATTAGGTTTCTTTCAGTGAGCTCATGAGGCACCCAAATATCGAGCTTTTTTGTGTACCCAGCTTTTTTCAAATGCGTCAAAACCATTTTGTGGTCAATTCCCAGTTCTTCAGCTACATCGTAACTACTAATATGCCGACCTTGCTCCTCTTTTTCAAAAATGGCATCAATTTTGTCCGTAACAGGGCGACCAGAGCGACGTGCATCTTTGATATCAAAATTTCCGGATTGAAAACGCTTAAACCAAATTTGCGCTACTCTCACAGATACTGCATTAAGTCCATAAATATCACAAATATTTTTCGCGGCTTGTGTTGCATTTTTACCTTTTTTGTAGTAAAATTTTAAAATGTATCGAATTTCTTCATTAGATTCACTCATTTTAACAATAAGAAAAACAAATGAAAATCACACATTTCCTAATTTGAATTTGGAATTGTCTTCTTTAAAATTAATACTTTTTAATAATACCAAAACCAACCAGATACAAATGGTATAGCCAAAGAGATCTTATTACAAGTTCATACATACTATATGCGGAAAGACTTTTTCCCCAACCTATTATTTTAAAATAATGTAGGCAACAACAACATTACAACAATAAATACTGCAAACACGCGGTGTATCGGGCAGTCTCCGTTCTGATTTCAAATAAAACAGTTCTCAAAGCTCTACGTGTTTCGTTATATAAATCCCGCACTAACAATAGTTATGTCAACATTAGTAATCGACATTCTAAAAATCTGTTGAAATACATAAATTTGAAATTCCAATGACTTTATTTCGATGATACACTTGGGCAAATGGGGATTACTTTGTTTGGACTTCGACTGGGAACAAAATATTGGGACACCATTCATGTACTTCGTTTTGGATTGCTAAACCTTGCCTTCTTGGAACCCTTCGTTGTGCATAGACTGACACGCACTTGGCCGGTTTATATGTAACTAGCTGACCCGCCTCCTCTTTGCTGGGCGTCATTAAATAATATACATGCACCCACGCACACACGCACGCATATCAAGGTTTAATTAATAACTTTGTAACTTTTAATTAATTCATAAATGCAGAAAGTACTCGCAGTGCCTCGTACGAGTTCGGCGTTGATTCTTGCGTGCGTTTGGCGGCAACGTACGTACGGCGTTCCCGTACGCACTTCACTGGGTGTCATTATAAAATAAAAAAATATTATTAACCACAATTAAATATAGCCTATGTCACTCGAGAATAATGTAGCTTTTTACTGGTGAAAGAATTTTCAAAATCGTTTCAGTAATACCGGAGGTTACTCCGAACATCCAAACTCACAAACTTTACATCTTTATAATATTAAGTATAGACAGATTAGTATAGATTGTTGGAATTCTACAACGACATGCCTTCTAGATTTCTTAGAGCCTCGTCGCAAGCTCTGCAAGTTGTATGCCACGTCTGCAGTATCGAGCTAGCCAGAAACAATATTTTACAGTTTTGAAAGTATAAAGGGTACGTGAACACTATACACCCACAGACTACAAAGCGGTGTTTGTGTCACAAACGGCGGGTAATTAAAATTTGCTGCTCTAAATGACCAGAGCTATCATCAACGCTGGCAGTGAGTTTCTAAATATGCACAGTTAAGTGCAGTTATAGTTTTTACAACAGTAACTGAGACTAGGGGCTTTGTAACCGACTTCCAAAAGTAGAGGAGAACCTCAATTCGTTTGTATGGTTTTGTATGTGTGTTACTCGATTACTCCGTCAATTGTGTACCGATTTTTTATATTCGTAAGTCTGATCACCAAGTCAGGATCTGATGAGTGGATCCTAGGGAAATCGATAGTAACCCTTATTCAGTATAAAATGTCGTACGGGGTACCGTTAAATATAGTAAAAAAATATATATTTCAAAAATACAACCTTATCTAGGTACATATCGCTACAACTGTCACGTGTTTACCACGAAGGAAACTATCGCAAGGGATCCTGCATATCAATATTGATCATGTGCGAAACCCGCTAATTCACTTTTGACAAGCATGGTATAAGCACCGTTTGTTCTTTTAAATAAGGAGATATCAGCTCAATAATGAGATGTTTATGGCTGATACTATAAATATAATGCAAACATTATTTGTTACCTTCCATTAGGATGTTTCATTTAAACCACCGGGGGCCCAATTCTGCTATTACTATAACGTCAACATCGTCGGACACTATGATCATAGGTTTGCTTGATTGCGGTATTCTGTTAATGACAATGGCGTGCCCGTGGCATACAACTTCATTTTATAAATATTAATATGCGAAAACTCGCGAAATAAATGTTTTAAATTTAGCATTTCAAAATTCATTTTGACTAACGTCATTCCTGCTACTGGTTTTTTTTTTTTATCTCTGGAGTACAGCAGACAAGCAGACGGCCCACCTGATGGAAAGCGGTTACCGTCGCCTATGGACGTTTGCAACACCAGAGGTATCACTAACGCGCTGCCGGCCTCGAAGAAATTTTATGACACCCTTTTTAAAAAACCCCATATTGTAGCGCTGTGGGAAAACCTCGACTGGGAAGCTCATTCCAAATCCCCTCGGTACGCAAGAGAAACGTTCCAGAGAACCGTTGCGTACAAGAGCGAAGCGGCTCAAGGAAGTGGGGATGAACGCCCAGTCGATGGCGTGCGGTGCGGTGGTAAAAAGAAGACGAAGGCACCATTCTGAACAGTTCCTCGGAACACTCTCCGTTGTATAGTCGGTAGAATACGCAGAGAGACGCGAAGTCTCTCCGAAGGCCAAGCGTATCTAAACCGTCTGTGAGTATGGGATCGTCGACAATGCGAGCGACTCGACGTTGAATACTGTCCAGGGGATTTAGCTGGTAGGCAGGTGCCCCGGCCCACAAATGTGAGCAGTACTCCATATGCGGCCTCACCTGGGCTTTGTAAAGCACAAGGCGTTGCCGCGGAGTGAAATACTGCCTGGACCGGTTTAGCACTCCAAGCTTCTTGGAGGCAAGTTTTGCCTTGCCTTCAAGGTGGCCCCTGAACTGTACATCGTTTGCAATGTCGACACCAAGGATCCCAATACTTTTGGAGGTGGTAAGGGGTGTTCCTTGGAACTGAAGCGCATGTACTAATGGGGTTTTCTTGCCAGAGAATACGCACCCTGTGTCTTTGTGGGATTGAATTGGACAAGGTTTTGTCTTCCCCACTCGGAGACTCTCTCTAAGGAGTTCTCTACCTTAGACACAAGTCTAACCCGACCTTCCTCTACAAATGATCGAGAGACGTTTGCACGTCCAGAGTAATGCGCGTCGCCAGTGCTGTTATCCGCATAACAATGAATGTCGTCAATGGACAACATATCATTGGTATGCAAAATGAACAACGTCGGCGACAGCACACAACCCTGGGGCACACCAGCATTGATGGGCTTGATGCTAGAGCAGCAACCGTCGACAACGACTTGTATGCTGCGCCCATCAAGAAAGCTGGATAGCCAGGTGCAAAGTCCCTCGGGTATCCCGTAAGATGGTAGCTTCGACAGAAGAGCCCTGTGCCAGACCCGATCGAAGGCCTTAGCAATATCTAGGCTGATAGCCAGAGCTTCCCCTTTACTCTCAATGGCTTCAGCCCAACGGTGGGTCAGGTACACCAGAAGATCCCCAGCAGAGCGACCATGGCGGAAGCCATATTGCCGGTCATTCAAGAGCTGGGAATCTTCAAGGCACCCCAAGAGCTGCACGTTGATAATTCGCTCCATCAACTTTGAAAGCAAAGAGGTTATTGCTATGGGCCTATAATTCGACGGGTCCGTTCGGTCACCCTTTTTGGGGATGGGTTGAACATGGGCGATCTTCCACGAAGCGGGGACACGACCACTGCGGTAGGAGAGATACAAAGTCGGGCAAGGACTGAAGACAACTCAGCTGAACACATCTGCAGCACAATTGCTGGTATGCCATCCGGACCAGATGACTTCTTGACGTCGAGGGAGCAGAGGGCACGCCGGACTGCTTTCTGAGTAAAGCGAATATCCGACATGCTGGACTCACACTTAGGGATCGTTGGTAGAGTTTCTCCCCCGTCGTCAAGAGTCGAATTGGCCGCAAAAATTTCGCCCAGAAGATCGGCTTTATCCTTGGCGGCGTGTGCCAGGCGGTTGTCCGCTGTGCGCAAAGCTGGAAGAGACACGTGACAAAAGTTTCCTCTACGGATTTGGCGAGGGCCCAAAAAGCTCTACTCCCGGAGGGGTAGCTTGAAAGGCGCTCGCCAATTCTGCCGATGTAGTCGAATTTTGCTCTCGCGAGCTGCTTTTTGAAGAACCTGGAGGCAGCGTTGTATCTCTTTTTCAGGTCGGTAGTATTTGGATCTTGACGAGCCCGCGCTGTGGACCAGGCCCGATAAGCCTGTTGCTTCAGCTTTACAGCCTCAGCGCTAGGCTTGTCGAAACATGGTTTACTCGTACCACCAATGGGTATTGTTGAGTTTGGAATGAAACATTCCATTCCCTGCAGCATCACATCAGCGATCGAGTTTGCGCATGTATCAGGATCTTCCGACGAGAAACACAACTGCCTCCATGGGTAGGATGCATAAAATTCACGCAGTCCGTCCCAATCTGCTGACCTATATCGCCACACCTTCCGTCCTCCAACGGGGCGAGCCCGATCGGGAATAGGAAGGGGCACCAACGAAGATACCAGACAATGATCAGAAGTTCCTAATGGAGCACTGATCAAGATCTGATAATTCTCCGAGTGTGTGGTCAACAGAAGGTCCAACAAAGAAGGCTCATGATCCACTCTATCCGGTATACGGGTAAACCCCGTGACCACCTGAGTAAATTCATGGGCGAGAGCAAAATCATAAGCAGTAGTCCCTGGCAAATCAGTCCTCGGGGAACCCAACCACTCAGCGTGATGGGCATTAAAGTCCCCAAGGATGATTACCTCTGCTGAAGGATACTGCCCAAAAACCTTGTCACTTGTCTCTTGGACGCGTTCAAAAAAGCGAGCTGTGTCAGTCCTTGCGCACTCTCTGCTATGGGACCGGTATAGGCACGCGTAAATCCGGGTGGAACCACCAATATCCACGCGTAAAACCAATTGTTTCTACTATTATTCCGTGGCGATGATATCGACAAGATATTGTGGATTTAATAGAATACGAATTTTTGACAATATTGCATTAAAATCGTACTTTCAATATCTTCGCAACGCCAAGGTATGGAACTATCAGAATTAGGCCCCTGTTTATTTAACAAATAGTTTATTTATAACCAGTCACGTATCTCGTGGACAAAGCTTTATGAAAATGTACTCACACTGGGTATGCAAACAATCCTCGCATTAGTTGTTTAGGGCAGTACTAATGGTTCTTGATAATCTAATAACCTGAGGAATAACTTAGGTTGACTTAATATGTTATTACAAATGTATTTAGTTCAATTGAATTAATTTAATGCGAAAATGGTATACATCCATAGATATTAAAATTTATACAGTATTCCATGTTCCACCTTTCACTACGTACGTGATACAAGTGTCTCCGATTAAAATTGCATAACTTATTTGGTAAAATCTTTAAATTTGAATATATATATCTATACAAATACATAAAAATGAAGTGTCTAGTTGTAATGTTAAAATAACAGCTTTTTACTAAATGCACATGGAAGTATATACGGTACTTATATCACAAATACAATTTAAATTATTTTTTCTATCCCACGCTCACGTCGCCTAGTTGCCGCATCGAAAGGCAAATTAAATAATATTCCTCGCGGACGATGTCGCAGGTAAAAGCTAGTATTAAAATATTTTTCTTAAAAATTCATATCCACAATGTCACTTAAAACCATAATTTCGAACATAATTAAGTGTATAGTGATATAAAAACTACCATTGCAATTAAATATAAATAACATAACAAACAGGACTTAGTGTCTATGAACACATTCTTAGACAGTAGTCGGTACTTAGAAAGTTATATTAAAAAGTTAATTATTTTTTTGGGATCCATAAAAAAGAAAGCATTCTAATCAGGTGAATTTGTAGTATGTATTTGTAATTTTAACATTTATTTTCCAATTGACTTCTCTTATATAACATTTAGATCCTTTCATATTCGTGCAGCAACGAAACTATAATAAGTAATTTAGAACACTAACATAAGACCAATATGTATGCATCAAATTGATTATCACTTTCGAGATTGAACACTTGTTATACAAAAAGTCGACATAATGAGATAGGAAAGAAGTAAACTTTAAATTAAAGCCTTCGATATTTAAAAATAATAAAGCCCTTGATATAGAAGTATAAATTCATTTTACCAGCCTCTAAAAGCGACATTATCCGACTTCCTTATCGAGTACTCGTCGTAGGCCCACTAGTTATATTTCAAAAATAATACGAGAGCGGACCACTTTATTATATTGAAATAGTTGGCGAGCGTTTATTTGCAACTAAGCGGATACTTTTATTTGTAGAAACGACACGAACAATCCAGTTTGTGACAAAGGACTCAGGGAAAAAATAATTTAAATGCCTCACTGACTTCAAAAATGTTAAGGTTCTCTGTTTCGTCTGTATGAATTTTTTGTATGTTCGTTACTCGATTTCTCCGTTCATTGTGGACCGATTTTCAAAATTTTTCTTATAATCGAGAGGTTATGCTCCCGAATTTGTCGCATTGTCACTATGTCAGGATCTAACCAGTGAATTTCAAGGAATTAGAGAAACTCAAAATTGTTAACCAACTTGTTCGTAACACGATATCTCCATGATTCTAAACCGATTTTCAAAGCGCCTAAGTTCTTGGAAGAAATCTTGTATACGCGTGTAGCTATTACATTTTCTACAGGCGCTTATTTTTTTAAATGCATGCTACGCGATTTCTTCGTCAATTGTTATTTTTTTATATAAGTATGTATATTCCCAAGGCGCTTCCACGGTCACCAAGTCAGGATCTCATGAGTGAATCTCAGAGAAATCGAGAGTTACCCTTAAGGATCTGATTTGTGCATCGCAAGGAAATTGAAAGCAGCCCTTGTTGAAGAGCATATGCACTGAAAAGTGAGATGGCAAATTTGTATGCACGTGCCACTTGTACAATTTCTTTGTAAGGTGCTTTATATATTATTTCTGAAGTTATTGAAGTATTTGCGTAATTAAAAAGTAAAAAATATTTTTTTAACCAAAACAAAATCGACTTCACATTAAAAACCAAAAAATAAATATTTAAACGACTTCTTTCTGCAACATCTTGAAGTCGGTTTCGAGTAAAACATAAAAATTACAATATTTTGTAAAGTTGTTGTTATTTTATGTTTTTCTTGATAGAAAGAAGTCGGTTAAGTAACTATTTTTTTTTTTAGTTTGAAGTCGGTTTTGTTTTTATTAAATATAATTTTTTATCTGATTTTCTCTGTGCCATGTATATCATGTTTCGAATTTGTAGCTGTTTAATTTTTTCAATATACATAGCACAGACAAGAACATGACTCGCTCTTTTCTGTACATATAAATATAGTTTCGCTACAAAAATAAGTTACTTTAGTTTAAATCAAAGCTATATTACACTTTCAAATTAAATTATATAATTAATTAAAGAAACACATAACTTTCTGACTAGTCATTATTCTAACAATCGCATAGTAAATTGTTTTCTCAATAATATATCAATAATAGCATAAAACATGAATAGTACAAATACAGCATTAAGTCAACGATTAATGTGGAAACATAAATGACTTCAACAACTCGCGCAAACCATCGATATAGTTAATTGACAATTTATCTTCTTGTTCTTGATTTATGAAATCGAAATAAAGAGTCACTTAAATAGACTGTCTTTACGATCTCATTAAATAATGTCTAAAGAAATTGGTACGTGGAACACTTGCTCGTTTTCTTGAAGAATATGTTCTGTATATTACATCTCGGTTTGATCTAGTAATGCCATAAAGAAACAACAAAGAAATTATTATCAAAAATTAGTCATTAACACCAATTGATAAGAATGTGATACATAAATAAACGAAAATCAGGTGTATAATTTCAAAACCTAGTACCTAAGTGGATCATGAGAAATTTTACAATAAAGCACAAAAATTTGTTACCAACTTTAAGAACATGCCATTTTAAAATTATTTATTTTGCATATTGAGGCGATACCATATTCCAATATTGTTTTTTAATATTTTGATAAGCATAATCAAAGAACAAGCATCACACAAACGTTAATTCAAAAAATCAGTTACCAGTCTTTGAAATTGCAAAGCTAGTCCAAGGTATATTCACATCCGACAAAAGAAGAATAAGTACCTACGTAATATATGCCACTAAAACTAAAAAGCTAGATATCTGTAACACGGCCTGTCATCTTTATACAAGCCTGAATGTTGGGCCACTAAAGTAATTGACCAAATCGTCTCCACTCAGCTGATATGGGAATTTTTAGATGTGTGTTTTAGGTGTTTAATTTTGAAATATTAGGAACATTTAAAGGAGAACACGATGATTTCTGGTTTGATAATAGACATATGGCAGAATAGAGGAGTATGGAAGGAAAAGACATGTTGTACCAAATGACTGAGAGAAGGTGAATGAAAATAAAAATATAAAAGAATGCAAGAAGCCATCTTCACTTTAAAAACTAGTTTAGGTGCAATTTCTTGATAAATTTATTATTACCAAATCATACCAAATGCATTTCTTTTCAAATGTTTCATGTAAATCCAGCTTTCGTTTTGAACTTTTATAGATAGATAACTATCAAATTAAAAAAGCCAATGACAAATTCAACATGTGATGCGACATTCGCAAAAAGTAATATCTTTTCCACGCCCATATAGAAATTCGGTTTGTCAGCACCCGTATCAAAGACGCACTGGTAAGTGGGCCCTGAAAGCCAACCTTCGTCAAGTGCGGCCACTCTTGACGTTGAAGGAATCTTTTCAATTTGAAACGGGGACCCTCATGATCAAACCTATATTAAGTCCGCAAAGGTGCTCTGATTTGCATCAAACTTATTAAAAATCTGCTAATTGCGTGACTCTCCATGAACTATGAACGGTTCTGAACGAGTAAAAAACATCCACCATTTTTATCAATTGGCTATTGGACTATAAAAAAGCGTTTAATCGAAAATGCTTCATATTTCAAAGACCATTCAGTGGATATTATCGAAAGTAATTTACATTGAAAGTATTTTTCAAAGTTCAAATCTAGGTTATTTTCATAATTTTTCATTTGATAGTGTAATAATTAGAGACGTGATCACAATTTGACCGAATTTCGATGATAAAATCTTCCTATATATAAACTTAAATAAAAGAAGTTACAAAGCAACATTTTCGTGTGTTTTTTTTTAAATAACCGACAGACAAACACACATATTGTATCTGTCCAAATTAAGCAAGTTACGCTTGTGTTATGGGTAATATACCGTTGTATATTACCCAAAACACTACTCTGGGGCCAATCCCAGACACCCAGACCATAGGAAATAACGGAGAAAATTCGTTTCCGAAATTTACCATACCATGAATTGAACCCGGAGAACGCAGAGGGCGTTGCAGTGAGATAGGCCGGCAAGGGTTTAGCCCGCTCAACCACAGAGGCCGTCTAGATTTTTAGTATCGAACATGAAATGTGAAATGTCGAAATGTGAAAATTTGGGGGTACTTTTCTGGACATGGTGTTGAACCTGTAACGTTGATAGAAGGTAACATGGATCAGTTCCGATACAAAAATATACTGGAAGAAACAATGTTACCTTATGCTGAAGACGTTCTACCGGTTATTTGGACATTCTAGCATGACAATGATCCAAAGCACACTGCACGCACCGTAAAGGAATTTCTTACAGCGCAATCAGTTCCTGTCTTAAGCTGGCCAGCTAACAGTCCAGATCTAAACCCAATAGAGAATCTGTGGTTCGAAGTAAAGAAAAAGGTTTCAAATACACAGTGTGGGAATTTAAGAGAGCAGTACGACGTTTTTTAGAAGAATGGAACTCTATTTTTCTCGCGAAATGTCAAAAATTAATAGAGTCAATGCCTCGCCGGTGTAAAGCAGTAATTAAAAGCCGTGGATATGCCATTAACTATTATTTTTAGTTAGAGATGTATTAAATTGCTTTTTAAATTTCTCGCGCTACATATTATTGCGATTATTTAAATGTGAGTGTCATACAATACGATTCCCGAGCAGTTTAATAAATCTTTCTTAATTATTTGTCCAGCTTCAGTACTATTTGAATGTGTTACTTTGGTAAAATAAATAAAATGTGAAAAAAAAATAGGTAGCGATTTTATTCTTTATTCCTAAGCCATGTTGCTCTATTAATGTGGCTATTTTATAACATAACTAGTTGCTTCTCAGAAGATACACATCTCTGTATATGACACGATTTAAATAAAAAAAACTTCTAGAACTTCAAATCGTTCTTAATTATATGACCACAACGGTATATACCGAGTTTCAGCTAAATCGGTCCAATAGTCTTTCCATAAAAGGATAACAAACAGAGAGACAAATATATTTTTATCCCGAAAACTAGCCCATTTTTCGGGATAAAAAATATCCTATGTTCATCCTCGGCATCGAATATATATATACTGAGTTTCAGCCAAATCGGTCCAGTAGTTTTTCCGTGAAAATGGAACAGACAGACGGACAGATGGACAGATAGACAGAGTTACTTTCACATTTATAATATTAATAGGGATACTCTCTCTAGACATATTATATACCTTTATGGTACTAGGATATGCCCGCGACTTCATCCACGTTTGACTTGAAATTCCCGCGGGATACCTCGGACATAAAGTATCGCAGCATTTAAAAATAATGTAAGCTGTCTTTTTACTGGAAACTGTGTTGGAATAAGCTAACTTTTATGTACCCAAACAGCTTCAAATCGCTCTCGGGAAAATTCCCGCGGGATACCCGGAATAAAAAGTATTACACAATTCACAATCACTAAAAAATCGCATTAGTAAATGGCAAAAAAAATCTTGCGGGATTCCCGGAATAAAAAGTAGCGCAGATTTTAAGTCCAAGAATTTGCTGTCAATCAGCGAAAACCGCATCGAATCCCGGACAAACAGACAAGAAATCTCAAAAAAACTTAGCATCGTGTTCTCTCTCGCTTATATAGTCTATTTCTGTTGGATTTTTTTAAATAGCTTCAATGTACAGACACGGCATGTTTAGAATTTTATTATATTACATGTCGAATCTTCTCACATCTCTGCTTATAGTGTTGCCACTGATCACAGGAAGCAAGAAAGTTATAAAAAAACATTATATGTAGTTCTAAATAAATATTTTTCTTTTTTTTTCTTAAAATGACTGCGACGTACAAAAGAATACAAACAGATGGACAAATATGATGAAAATATGGCTAGGGAACCCTAAAATGAAATTTATAAAGCAAGATACCGCTTCATGAAAACCTGTATAAATTATTCTATGGCGTCGATTAAAAATGTATTATCATTCCCTTTCATCTTTGTAATGAAATGAATAAGGTTTGAGAAAAGAAATTACACAAATCGATTGGTGAATTTAATAAAATCTCAATTAATATTGGATTAGTTTTAGGTTTATTAATTGGAAGCCGAGATTCATTGGTTCTCGGACTGATTGAATTTTTTTGTAATCAAAATAAGTTTTAAATTAACGGGCCCTATTTTAATTAAAAGTATTTATTCTATAATTCAATTTTGATCTCTGTTTATAGCCAAAGCTATTGATATTTATAAGGTAGTGAGTTTGTCGCAACTCACTTGTTTATTAATTTAAGTTATATAAAAATTCTAGAGTAGTAGTATGTACAGCTATAGCTAAATCCTGATTTATTTTTATTATTAAGTATTAGCATTAATTAAGTAGTTAGTCGACTTGCGAAACTGGCAAGTTAAATCCTTATTAAAATTTGGACAGCATTCTTTATTTCAGTTATAACTTGTCGTTTAGATTTCTAACAAAAAAATATACAGATTTATTAACAAGTTAACTAACTATTAAACTAATACAAATGTAAATTAGGCTTTAGTATATTGTTCTTAATTTAGTATATTTTGTCTGAAGTAGGGAACTCCCTGGAGCGGGTCTCCGAAAGGGGATGCCAAAATGTTGTCCATTTTAGCCCCACGAAGACACAAGTTTGCGCATTCTCAGTCAAAAAAAAACTCATTCGTCAATGCGCCAGAATTCCAAGGAACACCCCTCACGATCTCTAATAGTATTGAGATCTTTAGGGTCGACATAACGAACGACGTACAATTTTGGGGTCATCTGAAAGGCAAGGCCAAATTTGTCTGTAAAAAGCTTGATTTACTAAACCGGTCCAAGCAGTAACTTCATCCCCGCGGCAACGACTTGTCGATTCCATCTAGCGTCGCGCCGTTCGTATCGTCGATCCCACACTAACAGGTGGTTTAGAACCGCTTAGCCTTCAGAAAGACTTTGCGTCCCTCTTCGTATTCTGCCGCCTATACAACGAGGAGTGTTCCGAGGAATTTTTTGATCTGGTACCAACGCCTCAATGACGGAATGTTTACCCCCAATTCCTTGAGCTCCCACGTTCAACTAGGCAGCGGTTCAAATGTTCTAGAGCATACATTTTGCGTACAACAATGATCTGAAAGGAACTACCCGCCGCGGTTTTCCCTTTGCGCTATTATATGGGGTATTTTAAGAAGCGCGTTATATTTCTTAAAGGTCGGCAACGCGTTGGTGTCACCCCTGGTGTTGCAACCGTAACCGCTTTCCATCAGGTGAGACGTTGGCCTGTTTGCCTCCTTCAGGTAATAAATAAAAATCAAATCAATAAATAAGATATACGTATGATAGATATCTAATATATGATATGATTGTAAATTGAATAATGAAATAACGTAAGTAAAGTGAACAATAAAATGTTTTCTATCTATCTAAACTAAGATCTACAGAATGACCATTTATTCCGGGTTTCTATCTTACCATTGGTTGAAATTTAACATTACTTGTATGGCGTTTTTGTCATATTTAACATGTCTAACCGCCTCAATACATATAGATAATAAGATTTAAAAAACCGTCATTAATGATAAGTCAGATTACTGTTTCTCTAATTGGTACGATAGGCATGTCCATACTTTATTAAAAACCCGAATAAATTAAAAATAAATAACATCTTTTTAGAGTTTCAATTTTCATTTATAAAATATATTGGAATCCATAACGAAAGGTAATATCTTTTCTTTATACACTTCTAGCTATGATTTTAAATCAGGTATCCATTTTGCATAAATTTTCATAAAATAGACGTCTTCGGTCTGCGCTCTTTCATTTTATTTTACTTTTAGTTTTAACTTAAATACATTTCTTTTATTAAGGTACAGAGTATAGAAAATTTTCAAACTTATTTAAACTAAAATGAGATTGAGATTTTGGCAGATGTCAAAATTATCATAAAGTCATTTATAATTTCATATATTTGTGTCCGGAGAGGTCTTTTTCTTGCTTCTTCTTCTGCAAGCTGAGTTTCCGCAACTCGATGATATAGCGCCTATTTTGCGTTTGAGGATAGATGAGGGGTTACTCCATCCAGCCCAGCTCCTCCAGGGAGTCCATCAGCTTCTTAACGTTGCCGAAGACTTCTCGAAGGCTATCTGCGGTATTCAGATATTTCGTACTTTATTGAGCCAAGCATTCTAGTAGGACATTTTTTTAAAGTCACGAGTTCAGCAGACAGGCAGACGACCCACCTGATTGAAAGCGGTTACCACATCCATGGACATTTGTAACACCAAGCTGCCCCTCTCTAAAGGGAGACTGGAACCTGGGCACTAATGCCGGAATACAACTCAAGGCTATGTATGTATGTTATGACGACATACACTATCTAGAACAGGGGTGGTAGCCGTCCTGACGGGACAATACCCTGCCACCTGGATTTGGGTTGTTTTGTCGCCTCTTATAACAGGCAGTCCGGAGTGGTCACTTTGAAACCATATTTGAACTGGCGAGTGGACGGTGATGATACCTACCGCCTCACTTTACAAACTTACGCAGTGTTACATCTGATCGAATGAAAAAGAGGGGAAGGGGAGGTAAGAATTATGATATCAAAATGTACAGTGAGTAAACTTACAGTAAACATTAGATATTTTTTCAAAATTACTTTTTATTGTGCTAAATTCTTATAGTATGTTCAAGGCCTTATTTATAACTATAATAATAAATAACTCACAGAGTAACTGAAATACCTACTAACTAAACTATTAAGCTAATTAAGTAATGGATACGTTAAACAATATAATACTGTATGATCTCCCAGATAAATTTATTGCCCAAATGATACAAATGGTACAAGCTAGTTTGTATAAGCGTTTGTGTAGACGGCGGCGTTGCCACACTGTTATGCTGTTAATTTCTGTATCTATACGAACATTATTCACTCTCTCATATCACCAGCCTACTGCTAACGCCCCCTTGTAGCGAGAGTGCTTGAATAGCGTAGTGGTGGGGGTGTAGTGTCGGCGACATTGTGACGGCCGTGTGCTGGTGGCGGGGTGGTGATGGCATGGTGGCGACGCAGTCATGTCTTGTCTATATAGATAAGCTATGCGACGGGGCGTGATGACGGTATTATATACAAACGCGCTAAAGCAGTCGAAGTATTAAAATGCAGCTATTAACCGCACTTAACTATCAGTTACTCAAGCGCTAGTAGCCAATATGAAGCTAACCTTAAAATCATGTATGCGTACCACTCGAATATTTAATTACCACCACCCATCTTTGACCCTCATATGAATAATACGAAAAAGGTTTCCACAGCGTGTGCACTCACGTATTTTTATTTTTTATGACACATCAAAAAGAAAGTGATATCAACGTAATTTTATGATAATGGAGGGGGCACCCCTAATAACGGAGGCTTTTAAATTTACGCCGGTATCCCGTGATGAGAGGAATGTTTTATGGTTTGCAACATTTCAACTTATACTCATATGTGAGCTAATATTGGTAATAAGATCACGCCGGCGGCTGTTCGCGGGTTGATAAGGAATTTGCGGCGAGGTTATCGGTTGGTTGTTTTAACGTTAGAAATTTGTTACGAGAATTTTCCTGCGCTATACTATTTTAGAATGTGTAAAGTAAGTCGGTACAAATATTCAAAGTTACGTGAAGATTTATATCGATATAATATATATATAATACATGTTTGAGTCGAATAATTTATTATCGAATAACTAGTTGTCAGAAGTCGAGTAATCGGCAGTCGAGAGTGGTCAGTAACCAAATATGGATGTCGAGTCGAATACGCATATTCTATTAAACTAAATAAAAGCTCTCGAACGCATTGTTTATTATTATATCTTTTACCTGGAAACATGTTCATAGCAGTTTTTAATTTATAATTTACTTTTATTAATAGCCTGTATTTAAATTGCTATGTTAGTATGTACGTTCAGGTCAAATCTTGCAACTGAATTTTAAAGCAATTATCTTTAACCGACTGAGATGAAATTTTGCATACAGATTTAATTTGCACTTGTGGTCGCCCGTGGTCGAAATTCAACCATAATAATTTGTCGTCAAAGATTATACTTCTATAATCACAGATTTTGCCAAGGCTACACTGTTAATTTGACTTGAACAATAAACAAAAGAATATATGCGTATGTGTGTCAAATACATGGTAGTGTGTGTAATGTTTTTTTATTGATTTAATGTAATTTATATGAATAATTTTAAAAACTATTAGCATTCGTCGCTTCTTCTCTATATAACCTATAAGTGTGCAAAATTTCTTACTCCTCCGTCCGCACAATTTTCGTAAAAAGGGGTACAAAGTTTTTGCTTCACGTATTAATATATAAATTATAATACATTATTACCTTAGTTAGGTAAGCGAACTCATTGTAATTTAAGATAAGTTCCTTTTAAAGTTTAGTTATTAATAAATTTACACAAGTATTATAAGTTGACTATTAACTCGTTAAAGACATGATGTCATAACTTGATAGGCTCGTACAAAATTTGGGGCGGTTTTAGCGTTTTGTAAGATGATAAACAGTTTCTCAGTTGATTTGGCTGACAATTCTTCTATTATGATAAATATTAATACATTTCCAATGCACTGAATTAAACCAATATACGCGTAAGTCACGTGTCACCACTTCACCAACACGAGCACAGAGAAGCGATAATATTTTATCACCTCACCGCTGTCCATATAAATATTTATGACAGACAGCCTTTTTCATGCGAAATTTTGTGGATCGAAATAGCGATTACAGGAAATAGTTTTTAATTTGTATATACTCGTAATAACGAAAAATTGTGTCCATGTTTCAAACAAATAAATAACTTTGACTTTGTTATTTTTTAAGACTCATGACGTTTGATTGAATTGTGAAATTTGGAAAAGATTCTACAATATGCATATATATATATAGTGTATTTTTTTTAAATTTACCTTCTTAAGTAAGATAAATATAAAAATATTATTATTGAGTAAAAAAATACATTACAATTTTTTTATCTTTATGTAAGATGAATGTTTCTAAAAATAAAGATTGATTTGTTTCGATAAATCCAATCAAATGAAAATTGTATGACATTAAAATTCAATGTATAAGAAGTCACAAAAATATTTGTTAAGTTAATTTTTTCTTAATCTTAGAATTAAAAAAACAAACCTCCTAAACTCTACGTAACTTGATGGCGCCACTGAAAACAGACTGGAAGTTTGTTTGTTATTATTATTGTCCAAGATGTTAAGATGGAAACGTTCAACGACATTTGTTTATATCTATAAACATTGAAATAGATAAACATATAATATGTTTGACCTTAGAAAAGATGGGACACATAATGTAAATTTAGTGTTAGCAAAGTTGCATGAAAAGCCTTGTAACAAAAGCCAAGTTTCAAATATACAAAAAGAAAATCTACATAATTGTGTATACTTTTGTTATACTTTATTATTTATGATGTAAACAGCTATTGTGTTTTCGAGCTTTTTGTAAACAGCACTGATAAGCCTTTGAGGGGTGCCATGGCAGAGTAAACCTACAACATTGGAAGCAGTAAAGAGTAGTCTGTATGTTAAATAATAAACACTCATGTCACGCTTAGAACGTCATTATGAATCTCTATTTTAAATAATCTTGGTCAAATGTGAAGTTCATTCGACGAAAAAAAAGTTAAAAGCATTGTAAAATGTAATAAATTATGGAAATATAAACACACGCTTCCTACTGCTGGGCGGTCTATCGTAAGAGGCGACAAAACAACCCACAGGTAGGTGGTAGGGTATTTGCCCGCCTGGATAGCTACCACCCCTGGTTTAGGGTATGCCACCATAACAATCTTGAGTTGTGTTCCGGCATTAGTGGTCAGGTTCCAGTCTTCCCTTCAGAGAGCGGCAGCACATCGGTAGCACATATGGTGTTACAAATATCTATAGGCGATTGTAACCGCTTTCCACCAGGTGTGCCGTCTGCCTGTCTACTACACTCATGCAATAAAAAAAAGTACTTTTCACAAGCGAAAACCGCTTAGCATCAGAAAGACCGTCTGCTTAGCTGCAAAAAAAGATCCGGTCAATTATTCCATTCTTCGACAGTGCGCATTAGAAATATTTTTTCAGCGAAGTGCTTCGTCCTGACTAGTGGTTTTTTGTACCGTGTAATGGTGGTGCAAACCGGTAAATAAATAAAATAGAAATGAGGGAGGGAACCACTTAAAATGTTTAAAACCTTGGTATGCCCAATGAAATAGCGAAGCCCAAGCCCATCAATGGGACAATTATTGGCAGTTCTGGTAATCTATGCCCAGTGAAGGGCAAACACTCACTTGTTTTGTCAATTCCCTATTGAAAACTTCTATTTATAGCCCCATTGTAGTTACTTCATACAGATTTTTTTTTCAATACAAACTCTCAATAGTCTGGATACTTTATAAAAAGTGGATTTCGTGTACATTCTCAATAAAGGTTATGTTAAATATGGAGATTGGGACGCCGAAACGATTTCAATTGTAAATACTGTATGCAAATACAATTTCATTCGTGTTTCAATGTAAAAATTATATAACTGTAAGATATTTTCCGGGTTTATTTATCGGGTAAGTGCGTGACTATCCTTCTAGGGTAATTCCGATGGAATAGGGGCACTTCTAGACCGTTATCTATAATATTATAAAGTTCTAAAAATGCCGTGTCTCTACATTGAAGCTATTAAAAAAAAAAAGTACTGGAACTATATAAACGATGGAGAACACTATGCATTTTTTTTAGATTTATTTTCTGTATGGTTGTTTGGGATTTACGGCGCAGTTTTCGCTGATCGACAGCATTATTAGACTTAAAATCTGCTTTTTCTACTAGGAACCCCGCGGGAATTTTTTAGGAATTATTTAAGATGACTAGATTAAAAAGAAATCGAATTCCAATGCATTGTTTTCACCGATCGATAGAAAATTATATGTAATAAAATGTGTGATATTTTTATCTCGAGAATCCCGCGGGAATTTTACTTGGAACGGTTTGTAGTTGTTCGGGTGCATAAAAATTAGCTTATTCCGACACAGTTGTCACTAAAACGATAGCTTACGTTCTTTTTTAAATGCATCGGCACTTTGTGTCCTGGGAATCCCGCGGGAATTTTAAGTCAACCGTCGACGAAGTTGCGGGAATATCTTTGTTCACAAATAAATTAGCCTTTAATTAAAAATGCTGGTTATGTCTAAAACTACTCAACAGATCTTGTTAAGACCAATTTGCCTTAAAAGTATATTTTTTTAACTTTATCATCTTAAATTTTAAATCGAATTTTCGTTTTACAGATGTAAAAATTGTATGTTATGGTTCTTTAAGAACCTTAAAGTAGCCTACAAACTTACTCTAACTCAATATGAATAAGTACGTGAGACTGGAAACAAATATCTTCCCAAGTATTCACTTATTAAAAACACTTTATGGAAAAACATCAGTGTGGTTTGTTAAAATGTGACTAACGCTACCCAAATCGACTACGCACATTGGGAAAAAATTCCACCCTCAATTACATGTTTTGTCGCAATTTTACTACACCTAACTAAATTTCAATTAAAATTCATATAGACACAGTAGCTTCTGAGAAAAATCACTGTCCTATATAAAGATAGATTTATAATAGAGACGGGTAGCTATTGCAAAAACCAGCTAAATATCAGTTGTTCACAAAATACCAGCTTACGGCTTAGCCGTCGGCCGTTGACTGTCAGTTAGCGAGTCATTCACTTATTTGCCAAATAGCCATCATCCAGTTTTCTAGCGGGCTTTTGAATCATCATTAGCTGGATGGAAATGTTTTTGAAATTTTGGTTAGTTACTTTTTTTTTAAGAGGAGGCAAGTTTCAGTTACGGACTTATAACCGTTTAGGCATCATGAGGAAGGCGTATGGAGACTTGCCGGCCTGGTCTTACCCTGGTGAAGGTAGATTACCATTGCCGGAATATCTACGAAAACTCCCAATGTTCCTTCCATTCGCCTATAGTCAGGGCCGCGGGAAATGGCAATCCTCTGCCCGCGTTGACCCTGGCAGGCACCAAGCTGGTTACCCATCGCTAACTTATACTTTCAACTTATACCTGACCTGCATTTACGAATTCATGGCAAAGTCGCTTAGTAATGCCTCTCCTTTGCTATTACTGTTAGAATCGAAGCTCATTCTCTCAATGTAAATCCCATCACAAAGGCATATACTTTTATTCCTATAACAAATTGCTCAATCCGTTAAAACTCTTATCTCCCCAAACCAACGACATTCATATACAAAACAAAATAATTTTCCCCGAAAATCCCTTACATTGTTCCAAAACGATATTTATGTGAATGAAGTGGAACGCTCCCGTCGCCATATCAACACGCCGATATATCAACAGGGATCGCCATTTGTCAGGCCATGCGTATTTATGGACGCCAGCGATACGCTACCAATCTACTGGATCGTATGCATCACAATGTGTATGGAAACCAGTTTAAACCACTGCCTTTAGTAGTTTAATTTTTTCTTTAATTAAAGTTTCGACGGGAGGCTTCAGAGTCTATATCATCGCCGCAAAGTCGCTAGTTTGTCGGTATTCTATAGGATACACTTCAGCCAGTGTGCCACGGAATTGCACAAATTAATTCCACCCTCTCCTTTTTACTACCGCACAAGCAGACATATGAGTTCACGCCACTGAAGACGGACCGCTGAAGAGTGGAACTCTTTACCGTAGTTTTTTGTTCCTGAAATATACAATCTAGGTGCCTTCAAGCCTCGCGTCAACAGATATAATCTAGGTAAGCGTGGTCCACCTTATTTAGCATTTCCACCTGATATCAGACTCAATGTAACAATATTTTTTTATTGCTCGAGTACAGCAGACAGGCTGACGGCCCAACTTTGATGGAAAGTGGTTACCGTTGCCTATAAACATTTTTAATATTAAAGGTACTACCAATGTTCTGCCAGACTCGTAGATGGGACTGGAACCTGACCACTAATGCCGGAACACAACTCAAGGTTGTTATGGCGGTATGCTATAGACAAAGAAGTGGTAGCCATCCAGACCAGGGTTATGTCAGTGTGTAGATATCCTCACATTGTTTAACAAACTTATAGTTACACTATTTCACCGAAAACTGCCTAAGTCGTGCATGTTTTCCGGCTAGGAAAAAACTAACATCATTCGGATGAGATGAGGTATGCTAGTCACTACGCTACCACAATTACCTCATGTACGCAACGGTTCTCCAGAACATTTCTATTGCGTACCGTGGG
Source organism: Dendrolimus houi (assembly GCA_039645545.1). Lineage (NCBI taxonomy): Eukaryota > Metazoa > Arthropoda > Insecta > Lepidoptera > Lasiocampidae > Dendrolimus > Dendrolimus houi. Next base: position 19,018,668 of record CM077120.1, on the reverse strand, counting down.
GACTCAGAATGAGTTTCCAGCTGAGGTTCTCCCACAGCGCTACGATATGGAGTTTTTCAAAAAGGGTGTCATAAAACTTCTTCATGGCTGGCAGCGCGTGGGTAACACCTCTGGTGTTGCATACGTCTATAGACGACTCTATCTGTATGCTATACTCCAGCTATTTAAAAAAAAGATTTAGATCTACGTCCACACTTAACCCTAATTATAGGATAAGTATGCGTTCCTTTATTCAATTGAATCCCTAATCAGGTTAACACCATCGTATTACGGCCACATAAGCAATGCGTGCTATCTGGACCTAACCAAACAGTTACTAGATAAGCGCTAGACGTCCACTATCGGCAATTGAGCGGACTAAGGCGTGCCGATCAACTATCATTAAGGATTGTGGACGAGTTATATCCAAAAGAAGAGCGATAGCGGATTTCTGTACTGATCAACTTTGAGCTTCGGATCAGAAGTTCATAACTATCTCTTTCTATCTGATAATATTTTAAACTTTCTTTCTTTAAAGTCCATTGGTTCTGAAATGACCGTCGCAATTTGATATTTAATGAATGTATAGAAAATAGCACATTTTGTTCAAAATTAACGCTTTCCCTTGGTTTTCCGTTTGACATTCCTTCACAGAAATTAATCCTTACAAGCTACGTTATGATTTGGCAATACATAATAGACAGGTGTATTTTTATTCATAATCAGCCGATTCGATTCTTGATGAGGGTAACTGATTTTTCAAAAATCTAATGATACTACTTTAATTTACATGAAAATCGACCTCAAGACTCCTTTAAGTGTTTTTCGCTATTTAACATAGTTTAGGATTTGGCCCTGAAGACCCATTGGAAAATTCATCCTGTATAATAAAACAAAGAAGAAAGAAAGTAAAAGACTTTATTTGAACAAATAGCGACGCACTTAGATCAATTACAAATCATAAGGAAAAAAAACAAGTCTTAAGAACATGTACGCATCATATTCAGTAAATGAGGTAGTGAAACAAAAAGCTAAAAATGTACAAACGCTAGCTCTTCCATTTCAAATCAGCTTTATCAACACAGCCCATGGTCCAGTTGCCCTTAGGCCGCCTACGAATTAGGGCAATGTCGTTACAAAATGACCTATTGTTTGCTACATGCTAAATAGTGCCTGCGGCTTACTATACACGATCGTTAAATAATATTCATGAATAAACTTGGCAATTTATCATTTAGCGGTTTGAACTTTACCCACAAAGTCTGAAAGCTATTAATGAAGTATCGCTGGAATATTTTATTTTGCTAGTCATTTAACAGTCAATTTATTTTCTATCAACAAGGAATAGAGCAGTAATTTCAATTCGATATAGATTTATTTTCAATGGATTCTTCAAATCAATTTAGGTTTATTTTTAATGAGTTGGAATTTCTTTAGTAAACCTTTTGCCCGCGACTTCATGGCGTAAAATGGACATGTATATCTGCCAATATATCTTTAATAATATAATTTATATTCGTAATAATTTGAGTGCCTACAAGCAGTATAAGGATGGTCACAATTTCAACACCAGGCATTGTAATAGACTGATATTGCCATCTTTTAGATTACAAAAACTACTGTCCTCTTTCTTGGGGGTTGGTATACGCTTCTCGAATAAGATTCCGAGTGAAATGTCAGATCTGCCTTTCACTAAATTCAAAACCAAATTAAAAAGTATGTTGCTAAAAAAGGGATACTACACTATTGAAGAATATTTAAATGACAAAAATTCATTTACATAGCAGCTCGCTCTAACATCTTATACTATATTTTGTATAACGTTATCTTGCCAAGCTTGTAATGGATTTATGGAGATATATTGCAGCATAACGTTTTAGTACGTCATGTCATTATTAGAACTTTCATAATATTTTTCTTTCCTTTTATTGTGTCTTGGTCTTATTGAGTATGCACTGTATGCTACAACTCCATTAATTCTTCAAAAAGTAATTCTGTAACATACTTCTGTATAAAACTTATTAAAAAAAGACAACTTGAGATATAAATCGAATAAGAAACTTAAAAAAAACAATATTTAGCTAGACGTGTTGCTGGGGAGTTTCTTACCGCTTCTTCTCCTTAACAGCAATAACACGTTGCGAAGCGGTATACATAGAATAGGAAGAAAAATTAAATTTTAACTTATATATATGACCTTTAAAAAGTGTTCTCCAGTGGAACTTATTTTGAATAAAAAACTTTGAATTTGAATTTGAAGTGGGCAAGTTTTGATTCCTAGAAACGTCAACTTTTTATTCATGTGAAAATGGAGAAAGAAAACAATTTCCTGCAGCCGGGTGGCGTGTCGTAGAGGAGACAAAACAACCCACAGCCAAGTAGTAGGGTATTTGCCTGACTGGATAGCTACCACCCCTTGTCTAGAGTATGCCGCCATAACAAACTTGAGTTGTATTCCGGCATTAGTAGCCAGGTTCCAGTCTCCCTTTAGAGAGTGGCAGCACATTGGCAGGAGATGATAACCACTTTCCATCAGGCGGGTCATCTGCCTGTCTGCTGATCTGATACAATAAAAAACCTTAATATTTAATTCAAAGTACCTGATCATAAGTACCCATAACGCCATTTAGCGGAGGTGGAACTAACTAACGTTGAGAGCAAAACATTAAAATTTTAGTTGCTGTTGTCATTATCGTTGCCATGACTATATAATTGTTAGTGAATTTCAGCGTTGGCGCCAACAAATCGCGATCGGAGCATCATCTTTTCGGCTTATATTCGTCTATCCCTCAGGAACAGTACTTTTTTCGGAATAAAATGTACCCTATGTTGTATTCTATATCCCATACAATAATAACAACAACGTGACAACTTATATACAAATTTTTCTGACAACCTGTTGCGTAATTAAGGCGTGAAAGTGTCACAAACTAAGAAACTCACATTCGCATTTATAATGTTAACTAGCGGACCCGGCAGACATTGTCCTGCCCTGAAAAATAAAAATCTAGGATCCGATTCTAGTATTGCCTACCGGTTCTAATTGTGAATTTAAACGATCCAGGGACTAGTTAAACAAAAAAAAACAACAAAACAGGTCTAGGAAATTAGGAGGATCTTAGAACCCGATCCCAGCGCACTTACCGGTTCCATTTGAGAATCTAAACCATCCGGAGACCCACTCAAACATACACAAAAAAACTCATTAAAATCGGTAAAATCATTCTCAAGTTATGCGCGTACATACATTTCAACGATTCATTTTTATTTATATAGTAAATAATAAACTAGTGGTCTCGGCAGCCGTTGTTCTGCTCTGAAAAAATAATCTAGATTCCGATTTCAGCGCCGCCTTCCGGGTCGAATTGTGTATCTAAACCACCCCGGGACCCACTCAAACACACATAAAATTTCAACAAAATCCTAGAACCCGATTCCAGCGCCAAGTATTTTATTTAGATTGATGGGTTACATTATTGAAGTTTTAGTCGGGATCCCTATTTTTTTGCTGGTAATAAATATAGCCCATATTATTCATGGATAATGTAGCATTTTAATGGTGAAACAATTTTTGAAATCGGTCCAGTAATTTTTGAGTCATTTCGTTACAAACATACAAAAATTCAAATATTTCCTCTTTATAATATTATCATAGATAATATAGATTAGAATAGTTATAAGTGTTATTTAATTCTGAAAGTGAGTGAGTAAAATTCTGTAATAATTTGTACATAAAAGTAGTAAGTAGTAGCTCCAAGTCATCGTAGAACAATTTGCTCCGGCTCTAAACTGTATCCAGCCCACAAACACCTAACATAAATATTTATATAGAGCATACAAGACACAATTAAAGTTCCATCCGGAATGGCACGCGGAAGGAATCCGGAGGTTTCTGCGGTCACATCGTTTCTAACATAACTTAAGGTAAGGGTGCTTGTCTACTTGCCTACCAAAGCCAGAAGATATGCAAGTAATCAGATAAAGATAGCACGTCTGTACTTATATATAAGCGTTTATCAATGAAACGTTGGAAGAAAAATAGTATAAACGATAAATGAAAAATGTAACTCCGAAAAGTTCCTAAATTCGACATGATTAGATGGAGATGGTTAACATGTCTTTTTTCTCTCACTTTGTGGCATTATAAAATTTTAAAAAGTTTGAGTGATAAACTCTTTTGTATAAAAAAATATTCTAAACAATAAAAATTAAAAAGTGAGAAAATAATAAATTCTAGTCTAGTCTTGTATCTTTTTTTTTCTATTGATTTTTTCTCTGCATCTCTAACTAACCATATTATATACATAGGCTATATATAAATGAATAATTAATGTATTTTTACACTTTATTTATTGTTCACAATTTGGAACTGGGTTTTTAACACTATTTGCAAATAGCTTTTCAATTATTGTTTAAACCGTATTTATAATTATTTATTTATATCGGCATATTTGATATTTCTATGATAACAACACATTTTGATGGATATGAATATTATTGTAGAATGTTTTGAAGAAGTTTTATATTCGTACACCCAATAGGAGAGCGGACAATCAAATCAACTGAGATATTTTTTGTAAACTTACGGGACGTCGCATCCTCATGGATTTTCTACGAGCTTTTACGTATTTATGACGTCATAACTAGTTACAAGAAAAATGACTCAAATAGCACATTATTGTTTGAAAAGTAACTATTTTAATGCCTATTCTTTTATACATAATATGGGAAAATTTTAGATTTTATTGTAACATGATAATTATAATTTATTGTGTCCTCAACCCTATTGTACTAGTTCTATCCAGTAGAATCCGTTTACTATGAATCTGCCTATATTGACCAACCGCTTAAAAAGAAGTAATTAAACAACTTAGTTTGGTTTCATATAAAATTATTCATAAAAAAGTAGGATATTAATGACCTCGCTTATAATGACATGTCGCTTAATATGAGCTATTTTTACAAATTATATACGGTTACAGTGACAATAATAGTAATTTTAGGAAGAATTATGCTTAAAATTACCAATTGTCTTGATTCTAATCAAAACAGCTTTTCTACAAAAATAACATTACTAGATACAATTCATTGTTAATGATGCCTGGAACAAAATGTATGAATTATATAATAATAATTTTCAAAGTATGTATAGGTATGCTTAGTATGAAGTCATACGTCATACATATGACTTTCGCTTAATATGACGTGTTTGTCACTTCCCTTCGATGTCATTATAAACGGATTCTACTATAGTTGGGTTTTTCAAAGTTAAATTGATAAGCTAGAATATGGATTCAGTGTCTTGCATATTCATGATAGTCAGTTTCCACCTTAACCGAACAGTGTAATACAAGTAAGGGCACTCAATTGGCGATCTACTTAATTGATCCCAACGTTTGGCGGAGTGTACCTTTTGCACCAATTTGGGCTGGTTAAATGCTTCTGGGCGTCTCCTGATTAATCTCAAGGGATGTAATTGTAGAGACATTTGTTCTCTTGTCGCCTTGGTGTTTGGTTCCTTGTTTGGAGAATTCATTACCATAGTAAGGTTTTTATAGTTTCACCAAGTAATAAGGATTTTAAATTCCAAGTTTTTGTTCACGGTGGTTAGTTAAAATTATGATTAGGTATGTACTTCGTAGTGTGCATGTATATATATATAATGTACATTGCTTCTCAAACTGTCATCGCTGTTCTAAGAAAAAGGGGAAATACCTCTAAGCAACACCTGTACTAAGAGAAAACATGTCATTGTAACCAGTAAATGTAAGGAATATGTGTTAAAAGAAAATATGTATGATATCACACTCGTGTTTAGCATTGCGAAAAGATTAAGGCGGCCACTTTCGCAGATTCGTATAACGAAAGTGGAATTTTACGCTATGTCTTACACCTACCATTCACAGTTACAGTAAGCGATTCTCCAAAAGCGTCTGCTTTAGGCCCTCGGGTCTAATATTAAATTTATAGACCTGTCCTTTCAGCTTAACTGCCATAGACGATTTTAGTGACTCTTAAAATTGGTTTGAGTATAATAAACATCTAATTACACTTTCTCCCTTATTCATAACAGTTATAAAAGGTTTATAGGCTCGTTAAAAATATTAAGAAAAAATGTTAATCATATGCATAATGCAATTATAACACTTTTTTAACTCTTTTAAATGAGCATATAAACCTCGTAAAACTATTATTAATCAGGGATATATGGTCTTATTCATATTGAGTTAAAGTAAGTTTGTAGGCTTCTTTAAGATTCTTAAAGAAGCCTAAAAACTTACCCTAACTCAATATAAATAAGATTGTTAGTCTTTAGTAAACTTGAATTATACAAAACGCTTACCTACAGTTAGGAATTTAGTCGGCCCTAATATATCTTATAAATTGACTTGTGTACAGCAAACATATAGTTTAAACTAGTTCGATGGTGGCAATTGCTCTTGAATAATATTTGTTAGTATATCACGAACATCTAGCAATTAACTGCTACCATTCAAAACAAACACATGCTCCAAATGAGCTATCAAGTCCTCTCAAAGATATAGCACAGTGATATCGTATAATGGGCCAAGATGGGTGCCAGCGATAATTACTTCGAACCCTTCGGAATTAAACACCACTTGCTTGGTACGTGTCGTTGGTCATTTGTTTTTGTCCCAACCATAAATAATTTATCGGTGTTCGAGGCTATTTCGGAAGGGTTGTAATGTATATACGAGTGTAGCTAGTTGGAGTGACAAATTGTAATAATATTACAGATAGGACTAATTACATTTAGTTTGGAATTACACCAAAGCGGATAGAAAATAGGGATTCGAATCATTACAAATCAAGAGCTTAACCGCATCCTTCTTTATTGTTTATACATTTATTAATGTCCAGCTAGTTTACGTGCATTGGAATTATTTCCAGAGCAGAAGAGATGGAATACAGCTGAGACATAAAAGACCATTCTTGACTAAGGGCCAATTTTTCAAGCACTAAATAAAAGTTGTTCATAGAATAACATACAACATAGGAAAATTAAAAATGACTGTGGCCTGAATAAAACAGTTGAATTGGTTCACTTTTGAATTTAGTCAGGTTATATAATTTATTCCACCGGTAGCTTTTATCTGATGATTGAAAAATCGGCCCCTAAGTATATTGAATATGCAAGGTATTCTCATGCCAACTTTTTTACGAAAGATTTATTTTAATCAACGATTTCTGTAACTTACATATAAAATATAAAGATCAATTTCGTTATTTTAGCCCCACCATACACCTGTAAGTTTTGATCGCATAAGTCTCATCAATATCAGACTCATCCTCTCACAGCTCAGTATTGATGAATCGTTGTGCATGCGTAACCATAGAGCAATACTTACAGGTTTGAGGCCGAGCATATAGTAAGCATTCAAAAATTTATAGATACTAATTTGTAATGGAAATTAAATACTAGAAATTATTTTCTCTGCATAAACTAAGTAACGTATTATTATTTACTATTTAAAACACAATATTTCCATAAAATCGGTCAATAACTGCAAGTAATGTATTACTATGTAAAAAGTTTCTTTTGAATTTTTACATTTAACCAATGTATCAGAGGGCCTATAGTGGCTGCTTTAGCTGATTCGTATGACGAACATGACAAGTATCAAAATAAATTGAAACCTTACAGTATATCTTACAACTACCAGCTTAGCCAGACACGTGTTCATTTCACTAAGCGATTCTCCAAAAGTGGCTGCTTTAGGCCCTCAGAACGAAATCTATAACTATTAAAAACGTCAAATGACCATAAATAAATTGCAACTAACCATCAAGGCATTACATCAAATTACTAGGATTGTTTAGTTCATTTGATGATTTGATGTTTGTGTTAATCAAACCCTTTTACAAGTTTTAAACCATTTGACGTTATCATACTTCTTTTGTTCTTCTTCACTTCTTGGTTGTTACCGTATCATTGATCAATGAATATCTATACTAATATTATAAAGAGGAAAGATTTGTATTTTTGTATGTTTTTAACGAATAAACTCAAAAACTACTGGACCGATTTCAAAAATTATTTCACCATCCGAATGCTACATTATTCCTATTATTATTATAAGTTATATAAAAGTTAGGAATCCTCATTAAAGCTTTAATAATGTAACCCATTAATCGAAACAAAATACTTAGCACTGGAATCAGGTTCTACACTTTTGATGAAATTTTATGTGTTTGAGTGAGTCCCGGGGTGGTTTAGATTCAAAATTAGACTCATTAGGTGGCGCTGGAATCGTATTCTAGATTTTTACTTTTTTAAGGGCAGGACAACGTCTGCCGAGACCGCTAGTATTGAATATCAAAGAAGTCTCGCAGACGGGGCGCTACAGTCATGTAACGTAATGTTGCAAGACTGTAGCGTCCAGAAAGATAAAATAATTTTAGATAGATTCCGATTTTATGGTATTAGTAAATGGAATAATAATATATTGTAATAATTACATTACAACACTTGTTCCTGTTAACTTGTTTCATGAGACGCACTCTACAGATAAATTCTGCGATATTCCTCTATGTTACTTGTTCATATACGTGATTTATACATTTTATCCTTCGAGCCGGATATACAGTCTGCACCGTAAGCATACATTAAGACGATGACGGAAGTTCTTTATGTTTTTGTAGCTTTACTTGCTACTATTCTCGTAGCTTTACTGTCAATTACTTAACCTTCACTAAGCAAATCAACATGTTTAGATATTTCTTTGCATTGTAACTCCAACCCCAGTTTTACTACTTATAATTCTAGGAGACAGAACACCCTTACAATAACATTCATAACAGGGAAAGTGTCGCAAAGCACACAATGGTACATGGGATTGGTGCCAATAAAACATCACGACACCCCATGCAATAAGCCGAGCGAATAGCGCGGAAACATCGGGGGAAACAGTATTAATACTTATGGTTAATTGTACTGCGGCCACGGAGCGGTAAGATGACGCATAATTCAGAAAATTAAAAATATAAATAAATAAAGTTCATTCATTCATTCATTCAAATCATAGTAGTATATTATTGAACTTTTATAATCATTTTTTTACAATCGAATTTTCAGAAACCTACATTAAATGTGTACAACAAAAAAGTAGTACATTATTCGAGATACATTTTTGTTTGCTCTAAAAACGTCGACTATACTACTGTTATAAACTATAGCGTATGTTATATATACGTATATACTTCAATATTAATTTCAAATAATATATGTCTAAAGTTTTAGATTATTATGAATACGTGTAATTAAATTAGAGAAAATTATTGCCCGTTTGAAATTATATTTCAAGTTATTATATGTAATTAATTTCAAAATACGTTTTGCTTTAATTTCATGTACAGGCGTAGATTATGAAATTAATATTTAATTAATACTAGATATGCCTTGTAGTTTTACCCACGTTAATTGCACTACAATCAGATTGTCCCACGTAATATAGCAGATAAACTTCTGTTACTTTTATTTTATTTAATTATGACTATATTAATCTATATGTATATTTATATGTGTATATAATAACATTAATATATATTTGTAGAATATTGCGTGACGAAGCCCTTCCCTAGCTTAGTGCCATATTTCTCTTTCCATTCCAAGGTTGTCTGGAAGAGATCGCTGTTAGCGATAAGACCACCATTTGTACCTATTTCTAAACTGTTTTGTGTATTGTTTCATTAATGTTCTTGTACAATATAGATTATTCTATTATACATATGATTTTTCCCGCTTTGCTTATAAAATTCGGACACACATATCCCACGAGAAAAGTTGTAAACTTCAGGTCAAAAAGTTTCTTATGTTTGTTTTCAGCCTCTTAACTTTAATATACATACAACTTCATATCGTGTTAAATTGAATAAATCATATTCAAGACATCATATAGGGAACAAAAAAGTAATTTTCACATATTTATATTGGGTATTAATTTTTTTAATCGTTAAATAATATTCAACGCGAGTTAAATTATTTTCCATATTATGGGATCCAAATATTATCGACCTAGGCAACAAGAAAAGCACAATTTTAGCCCGGCTCCATTGAAGGGTGACTCCACTATCTTTTCCCTCGGTGAGACGTGTTCGGACTCGTCAATTGCCCTCCAAGGTGAAATGCAGTTCATTACAATAGGAGGCACCGACTGTACAATTTGATCCTATCTGCAATATTATCAACTGCTGTATTGTCAAGTGAGAACATAGTACAATTGATACAGAATTGTAATTATAACCCACTACTTGTTTATCTTTGTTAAAGTTTGTTACATAGTTACAAATTGTAAGACTGACATTTATTATATACGTATTGTTAGAGTAGTAAGTATCAGTGATAGATGTATAGTTGAGACGTTCTAACAAGCCCCATTTGAAGTTTCATATAATTACTAACGAACTAATTTTATAACAGTATCAAAATAAGTTATGTCAAACTACATTTTATTTAGCTTATTTCTTTAGAAACGTAACACATGACAACGTTATGGTTGTCAATAAAATAAAAAAGTTTTATCTTAAATATTAGTGACGTGACCTAGAGATTGATGTATAATCGAAAAGTTTAAACATAAATCGAAATTAATTTATGCATTATTTCTACATTTTAAGAATAAAAAAGGCAATCAAAGGTAAGATACTTTTTTAAAAATAATGATTCGTTTTTAAATTTAATGAATTAGTAATGTGTGACTTCCTTTGTCGATTCCAATTTTTAATTGTATCATCAATTATTTACGTAACAACTAAAATCGGTTTTATAGATTCCAAATGTGGCTTTATAGAATGGCCATTCTATAGTTATCTTAATTTCTAACTTATATGTTTGATTTTCGTAAAAAACTTCTTTGGCAGAACTTAGTATTTATACAAACTAAGATTTTTTCCAAAATTACTGAAAAGTTTAAGGAAATATTGAAGTTCGCTCACCTCAAAAATATCTCTCTCGACTATACACTATTGTTTTTCCTTAAAAGATAATTCTAGTATGATTTTGCAATCAATTACACAATTAATAGAGATCTTACCTCACTCAAGAAACGTCTAAAAATAGATATTAAAGTGTGTATTAAATTAAACACACAATTAAACTAAAATTTTATTCAAAAATTTATCTTGTAAGAAAAATCAGAGTCTACATAGTGCACAACGTCTTTGTATTTTTTCTATAATTCTTTTTCCTACGGGCTGCAATGCATTAATATTAAACAACCAAGTCACGTGGAAGAATTATGTTCCCTGCACTCTATGACATATGTTATTACTCTACAATGTTTCTTTGAAAACTCCAAACGTATATTTCTTTGAATACTGACCCGTTATCCATACTAATATTTAAATGTTAAAGTGAATTTGTTCGTATGTCTATACGCTCCTCCTTTATGGGATTAGGAATACATGAATAAAAAAATCAACAGACACACATTGTTTATTCTCAAATTAAACAAGTTACGCTTGTGTTATGAAAAATTTGAAATAGAGAATTCTGGAACCTATTACAGATACTCAGACTAGAGTAATTAACGTAAAGTTTATTTAAGAAAATAAACCAACACTTAAACCACCTCACACATGATTACAAAAGTCATCGAAGAATTAATTAATTATAATATTAAACTTTGTGTATATGGGATAATTTATAGGTTATCAGCAGTACGCCGACAACAGATACTGAAGAGTTTTAGCTACATAGCCCGTAACAATTCAATATGAAGAGACTTGTGGTTGGTTACTGGGAAATTTTAAAAGACAGGAGACGCTTAGATCTCCAAATGGTCAGGCGCCTAATTCTGCTATCAATGTTTCGTCAAAATCGCCGGACACTGTCGTCCCAATCATAGGTTTCCTTAATTTCGGTATTCTGTTAATTCCAATTGCATTCCCGTGGCACGCCACTTTATCTTTATAAATATTTATAAGAGAAAGCTCGCGAAATAAATGTTTAAAAATTTTGGTAGCTTTCCGGTATTCATTTCGGCTAACGCCATTTCTGCTAGTGGTAATACCAATTTTTTCTACTATTATTCTGTCGCGACGATATAAAAATAATATTGTGGATTTAGTAGAATACGAATTTTTGACATTATCGCAATGGAATCGTACTTTGGATACCTTTGCAACGCCAAGATATTGAAGTAGCAGAATTGGGCCACATGTTGCTGACTGTCTGGACGTATCCATAAAGTGGGCCCTCCACCGTGCTCGAAGCCGATCTTGGTGGAGGAGAGCAATTATTTACTGACAGCAAAATCACGATCCTTAGCAGTGACAAAACGACTCGGAAGAAGATGACGTAATTTCAACAGTATATAAGCAGATACTTCAAATTTGTTTTTTTTTAATGTACAATATAATGCAAGAAGACTTAACTTATTCGTATTATATTCTACTCATAGACCCTCAATACTATAAGTAGAATACTGAGCCCAGATCACCGTCTTCTATGGGTAAGGTGCCCAGAAGGCTGGCTACGTTTCCTCGCTGGATCGCCATACTAATCCGTTGGCCGAGGTAAGCACCAGCCCTCTGATCACCTGGAGAGTCAATGAGTCGTTTCGATAAATTTTGGTAGAGGCTCATGGCCTCAGGACATAAGTATATAAGTAGTTTAAAAAGAAGTCGTGGTAACTTAATGATCAGCGCATTCGCATTCTAAACTCAAAGGGTGCGGGTTTGAATCCTGACCGGAAAGCGATTAGGTGGGTAACCACTTAGGTGATTTTGTGACCTATTGTACGTATTTTTACAATTGCCACGTGCTAACGCTGAAGGAAAACATCGTGATGAAACCTGTATGTACATCGAGATAACTGATGTGACAAACGCGCCAATCCGGTTTGTACAAGCGTGGCGGGTATACTGACTGTTCCGCTATAATTGGGTAGGCCAAAGCCCAGGAGCGTTTATGAGCTGTTATAAAAATAAATAAAAAAGATAAAGTGAGTGAATCCGTGAGAAAAAGAGTAGCAATAAAACAGTCTTATTTACACGGTACAAATTCTTCGAAAATGATTTCACGTTATTTCGTTATCTGTTCGAAAGGCAGTATGTTAAATTGGTTTTGAACGCGAGTGTCATATGTAATGTAGTTACTTGAAACCCACAAAATAGCATTTAATCAAAAATGCTTCACATCTCAAAACTACTCAATAGTAATCTATTTAAATAATTTTTTTGTTGCAGTATGTTCTGCACTATTTGCTATCTTGTATTTTTTCCGAATTTTCCACTACAAAATATGTTAAAAGTTGGAGAGAGGATGTATAATGTAAAAACTTTCGTCAAGTTATACATAGGTATAAGTATTTTATAGTCACTTCTAATTTTATTATATTAGAAATTTATCGACTCTATAGTATAATGGCATATATACAGCTACATAAATTTAAATTTATAATCTATATACATATAACTAGCTGACCTGGCGAACTTCGTACCGCCATATTTTCTGAATTCCTAAAAGACTTTGTTTCATGACACAAAAACAAAATCACCAAAATCGGTCCAGATGATTAGGAGGATTCTAGAACCCGATCTCACCGTCACCTACCGCTTCTAATTGCAAATCTAAACCATCCGGTAAGCCACTCAAACACACAAAAACAAAATCGCCAAAATCGCTCCAGGTGATTAGGAGGATTCTAGAACCCGATCTCAGCGCCACCTATCAGTTCCAATTGTGAATCTAAACCACCCGGGGACCCATTTAAACACACAAAACAAATATCATCAAAATCGGTCCATTATTTTAGGAGGAGTTCACTGTCAACACACGTACAGAAGAATTATACATATATAGATAAAACTGTAGAGGTCGAATTTCTGTACAATGAAAAAAAATGCTAATAACCGAGTCAGGGGATGTAAGAAGTGAAATAGAACTAATTTAGATTTTTTTCAAATTTTTTGTTTCTCTGTTTGTCTGTCTGTTTGTACCGGCTAATCTCTGAAACGACTGGACCGATTTAAATGAAATTTTGTATGACGGAAGCTTATATCCCGAAAAATTTAAAAGTTCCCGTGGGATAGTTAAAAAAACATTCCACGCGGACGAAGTCGCTGTCAGAAGCTAGTTTATAATATGTATTTTATAGGAATTATGTTTTGCTTTTTTTTCAAAATTGTTATGGAACATAAAAAAAAACAAATTATGAGTAAAATTTTCTATGAAATAAAATACTAAATGAGAAAATACACGAGCATCCTCGGACTTTATTATAATATTATTTTTCTCTATACGATTTCGTTATTAAAGCGTCAATTTCTTCAATGTTATCTAAATAAATTTGTTATATTAAATTTATTTTGATCCAGACTTTTCTCATTTAGTTTTACGTTTAGATGGATTGCTTTTTTGACGATCACGTTGTTCACAATATTCTCAAGAAAAACGCTCTGCGAATTATATTCTTGGTCTAATATATTAGTAGAAGTCTGGCTAGGTGATTTATTTTACTTTGATATATTCAGCTAAGTGTGACTCGTTTGATAAGGACGGTATAATTATTTTTTGATACCTATGAAAAGGTAATGTATTAACCTATTTTAGTGATATTCTTCTCATCTTGTTAAATAAACCAATTTTTTTTTGTAAAAAAAAGTTGTTATATTTTATATTTAAATTTCTTAGAGGCCGGCAACGCGTTAGAGACACCCCTAGTGTTGCAAACGTCCATAGGCGACGCTAACCACTTTCCATCGGGTGGGCCGTCTGCCTGTTTGTGTGCTTCAAAAAAAAAAACATGTTTGTAAGAGATAATGTATGCACAGCTTAAGACTTTTCCGGTTTACCCACATAGAGTTTCATTTTATATACAATTTCGGAGATAAAAAGATCCTGTTATTTACAAGTCTGTAAAGAGTATCAGATTTTAAATTTTAGGAATAATCAATTCATATCCCAAATGGCATTTAATAGGAAACGAACCAGCAAACATACAAAAATAAATATTAGCAAAAAAATCAAAGTAATATAACCATACAAAATATATCCACTATGGATATAGTAATATATCCACTGATGTCATATCATCTTCCCAACTTTAGGTTCATCTTTTTTTTATTGCATAGCTCACAAACAGGCAGACGGCCCAACTCATGGAAAGTGATTACTGTCGCCTATAGACGTATGAAATACCATGGGCGAAGCCAATGAGTTGCCAGCCTTTAGAACAGAATAGATAGGATGGGTTAAATAAAGTGCGATAGAAAGGTTAAGTAGGAGGAATAGGATAAAGGGGTTTTGATATGGGATAGAAGGTGGGAAGGAGAGAGGGAGAGAGGGGAGGAAGGAGGGATGTAAGGAGGAAAATGGACCATCGGAACTCTCACTCATCGTACGAACATGTTTCGCTCAAGGCTAACCGTTTTACGGCGATATTCTGTTTGCATGGTATTACACCAATCGAATGAATAAACTGTAATGAAGTTAATAATTCCAGCATGGCTCTACCATGTGGAGCTAATCGTTCGTTGCAATACAATCATAAATCAAAAATATCCAACAGCTCTATATAAACAAATCATTCAAGCTTAATGATCCGCGTGACACTTTACTATCACACGTCGAAAATCGTCAAATAATACGTCCCCTTAAAAAAGACACCGCTTCCATAATAGATATAAAATGTACTTCAGTCTCGTGTACAATATCCATTAGGGGATAATTTTATCATTCGACGTAATAAATTACAACCCCCTGTATAAAAGAAATTCGTACACGAAACACCGCCGGAAAGCAGTATTTAAACAAACTATATTACATAGTAATAGTCAATTTAAATGACAATAACTCGAGTTATGTATGATAATTTGATCAGGTGATAATAAAGGGACCCCTCTTTTGCTCCCTGCCGGTTATTAGGCGGACTAATGGCGGCTTAAGCAAAACAGCACCCTGTATAACCCATAAAAACCGTCCAAGTGTGTTTTGGACCACGCACAATAAAGGGTCCACTTCAAAGTACTAATATTTCTAAAAATGCTCATCTCATTTTTTTAAAAATTCTCCATGTTTTTAGGGTTTCGTAATCAATTTTGTAAAAACGGCATCCTTTTCAAATCGTGATGTTTATCACGTCCTTGTAATTATGGCAATGAAATTTAGTAAGAATATGTAATCTGTATGCTATTTATTATACAGTATTGTAGTGAAATCGCGAAAATAATACAGATTAGGCTAGCTGTCTAGCTGCTGTATAGCTCAGTACCTATTGGTATCGTTGGTGTAGATCTTGAAAAATCATAAACTATTCTGTAACCTAAATCAAATCTGTGCTTTTTCAATAAAGTACTTTCTGGATTCCGTAGCGAATATTCGATCTCCGGAACCGTTTGATTTACGTGGCTTAACACTTATTTGGTCGATTTTTTTACCCCTAAGTAAAACGTATTGATCGACATCCTCATTGTTGGCAATTACACTACAGCTTTCTGTGTAGCGGTATATATAATACACCTTCCTTTGGCATTTCATGTGTATAGCGCCAATGACACACTGACCTTTGTTTATTTGGCTACGGTACCCTAAAAACGTCTATTGAAATTGGGCCCCATATGCAATCCGCCCCTTCGATTATTTTAAAATTTTCCATTGTTATTGCGTGCAGAGAAAAACAATAGTCTGCACTGGAATTGTTTTTTGAAGACCGACGGTGGAATAAAGAAGGGTGTCTTTATGATATTCTTATGGTTCTGATTCACCGTGTGTTACTCAGATTTCCTTACAGTTTATATTTTACCAAAGGGAATATTTAATAACAAACCAGTTTTACAATCTCTTTTATGATTTTTCGGAATATCATATCTACCCTCAAGGGTTCGGTTTAATTTAATAAAATAATCATCGATTTGTGTTTGGTGTACATACCACAAATCAATGATACGTTTGAATCTTAAATTTAAATGTATTAATGAAAAATTCATCATCATCATCTCCATGATCATAATCATAATCATCCTAGATTTAAGTCCCGGTTGCGTTTGGAGCGTCTGTCTCGAAGCTAGGGGTTTTACTATCCTACTGATTCCTTTTCCTATTAATGGAAATAACATAGAATTATAAAAACTACATATATGTAGTTTTTATAATGAGACAAAACTGAACAATGTAAATACACAACACATTTATTTATTCAATATGTTTGGGAAACATACAATAATTAATATTCTTAAATACAAAACACAAAATTAATACATATATCAATCAAGTTTCCACTAAAAAATAATTTATATAAAAAAAAATTGGCTCAAATAGTTAATTACAACAAAAAGAAATACAATTATAAGAAAATTACATAAAATGTCTATTTAATTTACATTGGGTTATGTTAGGTCAATATTGAACGAAATCAAAAAAAAGTCACAATAATTACTAAGAAAATAGATATAAAAAAAGGAAAGTATGAAAAAAAAAGAGTTTGATATTAGGATCTATAAGCTGTATACAATTAAATGACAAAATGAAAGTAATTTAAAAAAATACCTTCACTAATCATTTAACCAGTCAATTCGTCTACAACCTAATAAAAGATTCTATATTAATTTCCAAAGAGGACCATTACACTCATATGTTAAATGAGAATCCTATACTAGAATGATGATAATAATATATCAAATCAGAATGATAATAAAAATTCCTTTCTTTTCTCCTATTTTTGATATAACATTAATATTGCGTAAATTCCTTTTCAAAATGTCACTATATATCATAACTTCAGGTATTTTACACGACTCTGCGACACGAATAAACCCATATGGTGTATAAAATTTCAAATATTTGTAAAGTTCTGTACGTTACAAATATTTGAAATTTTATAAATAATTATTACTATTTATTAATTCACAAACGTATGAACGTATAAAAAAGTTCATTTGGCAATAGTGAATGCATTCAACTCATTTTGTTTCTGCTGTGTGCGCCGATATCCAATGAGCGATTGACGGCCATCTTGCGGTTAACTGAATCGGCTGTGTCACTTTTACTTCGCCGTATTAATATTTTGATACATACCCAAATCGTATTGTTTTATTTACCCAGTCTAGCATTTATAAATAGCCAAGCAGAAATAACTATTGCAGTTTATTTTCCCAATTCGGGTAACTTTCACAAATTCATGTTATAGTTTACTTCTCCTTGTGAGACGACTAGCTAAACCGTTGTATTAAACTGTATTTTGTTATAAATGATTGATGTTGTTAATATTAGTTCAATTAGGAAGAAATATTTTCATAATTATAATTAATGAGTGTTTAAAAATATCTTTCATTAATAGTTTTTGTAATTTCGTTGAATTACATAGGCGTACAACTTTGCTTCCGCCGTTTTTTTCCGAAATTCGAGGCTTTATTGTAAAAAACTGGTTATACATTTATGACTCAAAGTATTGTCCATCGCTGGCCACTAGTTTCTCCCATCTTTCGGGCAGCGTACGAATCCTGCGTTGAAAAAACTGATCATCTTTTGAACCGATCCACGAATCGATCCAACTTTTTACTTCTTCATAAGGCCGGAAGTGCTGGTCAGCCAGGCCGTGTGCCATTGATCGAAACAAGTCATAGTCCGAGTGAGCAACGTTTGGAGAATACGGCGGGTGAGGTAGGACTTCCCATTTCAACGTTTCCAAGTATGTCTTGACCAATTTCGCAACATGGGGTCGAGCATTGTCATGCTGTAAAATCACTTTATCATGTCTCTCGTTGTATTGCGGCCGTTTGTTTTCAATGCTCGGCTTAAACGCATTAATTGCGTTCGATAACGATCGCCAGTGATTGTTTCAGTCGGTTTTAACAACTCATAATACACTACGCCGAGCTGGTCCCACCAAATACTGAGCATGACCTTGGAACCGTGAATATTCGGTTTGGCCGTCGACGTGGAAGCATGCAAATATCCCCATGATTTTCTGCGCTTGGGATTATCGTAATGAACCCATGTTTCGTCCCCAGTCACAATGCGATGCAGAAATACCTGAAGGTATTTCTGCATCTTATCATCATCATAAAGACTGAAGTCTTTGCCTTGCAAGCAGCTGTTCACAAGCAAACAAACGCCGTTCAATATCTCTCGGCTTCCTTTCTTATCAATTTCCTTGTTTCTGAATCATTCCCATGACTTTCAGGCATTTTGAAATGGCTTCTCGCGTCACTCTCATGATCCTGCCAATTCTTGTTGCGTTTGACACCAGTCTTGATCAAGTAATGCCTACAATTCTATATCTTCGAAAACCTTCTCTCTTCAACAAAATAGGATAATTATCGCGGGAATCGGACTGAAATAACATTTTGCATAAGGAGATCACCTGCTTATTTCCTTGCTTTTGGTAATCATCCCTACTAATTGTGTTATCTATTAACAGAAACTACGATAGAAGAATTGCTACTTCTTTTTGACTGTAGTGGAACACTTACAAGCCAATAGATGGTTCTTTGCAATAATTAAAGCCGCAAAAACATTTCCGACACATACAAAGGATATCTACAAATTTATGACAATAATAATTTGATCTAGGTCTGCAAGATAAAGGTACCAACATATTCTTGGTGGAAGATCTACCCTGATCTATCATCTACCTTTTGAAATAGAGGAGCAGAGAGCAGTCCATCTCACTCCTCTACCATTGGGGTTATTTCTCCCATTATATTAATGTATTTTGTGGGGTAATTTTTAAAATGTTGATGACGTCGGGGCACTGGTTTGTAAGTGTTCCACTACATGACCATGTATGAAGACAGTAAAAATTTTTAATCTGAAAATCTTAGATTAACCCTAAACTTCATCCATTTCCTAACAGGAATGCATTAACGTGAAAGAAGAAAAAGCACGCACTTCCCTCGAAGATAGTACAAAGAAAAACTGTATACATTCATCAGTTGTCTAAATATGCAAAGTGACTATCACGTTATGGGAGAGTCGGTTCCCTTCCAGCGCTGAACGGCGGCTGTTATAATGGATTACGAGTCTAGACGCGAGACAAAGCCCTTGCGAGCCCTTGACAGTGATGCGGGCATGCTGGAGAGAGGAGAGGGCTGGTACGCGGCTAGCGGAAACACCTCTTGTTGCTACGAGCAAAATGCTTGTAGTACATAGCGATACAATAATTTGGTAGGTGACAAATCTTACAATAATCTCTTAAAGAGCGTACATGTAAAAAAAAATATTAGAATAGCTTGGTGTCGTCTTACTTTTTAAACATCATGATGAAAACAATTACAATTACTGTTTATATAATAACTAGCTGTGCCCGCGACGTCGTCCACGTGGAATTTGTTTTCAAAACCCCCCGATTTTAAAACATTCTTCATTGGTGCTCCGCTCCTATTGATCTCAGCGTGATGATATATAACCGTCCTCAATAAATGGGTTATCTAACACTGAAAGAATTTTTCAAATCAGACCAGTAGTTCCTGAGATTAGCGCGTTCAATCAAACAAAGAAACAAACTCTTCAGCTTTATATATTAGTATAAGATTAATATGCTATTTGATTCGCCGAAGTCATGACAGTCATAAGTTGTTGTACTTATACAAAATCTAGGATACCTACTTCAGCGTTCTGTAAGATTGCAAAAAGTCTCTCTGTTATAGTAATCATAACAGCCTATTTATTATTCCATTTTAAACAAAAATTTAGGTACAGGTATATGGGCTCCAATTCTGCTATTTCAAGTGATTTAGTGTTGCGAAGAGATTTAAAGTACGATTCCATTTTAATAATGGCAAAAAATCATGTTCTACTAAATTTGCAATGACATCTCAGATAGTGTCGCCACGGAATAATTGTCACGCCACCGATATATGGTGGAAAGACCAAAAAAGCGGACAAAGCGTTATGCTTCCACTTTTATCATACGTAATGCTGAAGAGTGGAACTTTTTATCATCGTCTGTTTTCCTGAAACATACATTTTAGGTGTCTAAGATGGAGCGCGCTTACTTGGAAGATACCTGTTCATGTAAACGTGAACAGTAGATATCTTCTAGGTAAACGTGCTCCATCTTAGACTGCATTTCCATCTGACATCAACCGCAATGTCGGTTAAACGTGATCCTATCCAATATTTAAAAAAATCTGTTCCATATGTTTATGAAGATTCTTTTAATAATGAAGGGTAAATAGCTTCCCTTTATTATTTAAATTTTAATTGAATTTTTAAAGAGGCGCTTTTTGTAATGGGGTGATACTATAACAGAATTTTGATCATTTACGTGAAATAGAAGGATAGATCTTTTGAAATCATTTATAAGATGTTGATAGATAGTCACTTTAAATAGCTAGCGAAAGTTTTCTCTAGTAAGGTTTAATAGAAATCTGCTGGAATATAAACAGTATAATATATTTATAACTACTGCATTTGAGACAATGTGTCTCAATAACTAGTGTTTACATGTAGCTTCTTTAGCTTCAGTCTCAAATTCCATTAGAGGATAAAAATCGTTTTCCAAAAATATTTATTTGTATCGAAATCTTTACAATATATTGATATCATCAAAATGTGACCTCGTAAATATAACTGTACTGACAAACATCAGTCACGCATGTTCAAGGCAGATTTGTGGCTTTCATTCATGTGCTGGTTTCCTCACAATTTTGTCCTTTGTTGCCATCATGTGGTATAATTATTATAACTACAATGGCCAGCAAATTGCCATTATAACCATGAAACGTGTCTTACCTACTTACTGTACCACCAAGAGCTGCATAAGGTTGACTGACTGCACTAAAATGCAGATTCGATACAACCGCACTGCAACAAGACATTTCCCTCTCACCAAAGTCGTAACCCGCTTTAGCTGCTATGCGTGCGGCGCGCGGCCGACTTAAGATTGATGGTAGGTTCACATGACACCGTTCGCCCTGAGCGAAAGCTCCCACCCTTTTGATGACTTCACTAACCGTTATTTATGAACCGGCTTTGCTCTGAGCCCTGTTTAAAATCCAAGCCTCGCACTCGTTCCATAAAAAAATACTTTGATACATTTTTAAACAGGCTTGACTTATGGGAACCTCCGCATTGTTTAACGATAACTTGATGGCTTTCAATATTGTAGGAGCTATTACGAATGATAAGTATTAAAAATTGTATTGTTAAATTAATGAATGTTTGGAAAAAATAATGTTATTTTTTTATTCCTGAAGCACAAAACACAGGCTGATGGCCCAACTGTGATGGAAAGTAATTACTGTCGCCTATAGATATTAGCAATCCCAGAGATGCTGCCAAAAAGAAGAATGCTGCTGACAAAGGCCCTACCACCTGGCTGTCGGTTGTTTTGTCGCCTCTCAAGGCAGGCCACCCAGTCGCAGAAATTAGTGTTCTTTTTCCGTTCCTGCACGGAGAAAGGCAATGATAAGGCATGTAAAGGGAACACCAGGGGTGTAAATAACCCTCAACCAGGTGGTAGGGTATTTTCCCGACTGGATGGCTACCACCCCTGGTCTAGAGTGTGCCACCATAACAACTTTGAGCTATTGCTAATGTTCATAGACGACGGTAACCACTTTCCATCACAGTTGGGCCGTCAGCCTATCGGCTGAGCTTCAGCAATAAAAAAGAGAATAAATAAAAGCAGAATCACCAAACAAGTGGGTATATGGCAGCAAGATGACTGATAAAGTCGGCGCCACTAGACCGAGACATACTCACCATGATCAAATTGAAGAAAGATCAGGTAGAAAGCATCTTAAATAAACGTGTATGTATGAAGAGGTTATTGAAAGTAGATGAAGCGAAAAGTGTGTGTCAAGATTGTAGCTGGTGGAGATCCATCGTCTTTCCCTACCAACGGAAAACAGGTCTGACAATGTGTATGAATGTACCTGTGAAAAATATTATTCATGACTGTGTGAATATTATTGATTTAATTTTTATTTTGTTTTGTAAAATTAATGCAAAAATGTTCAGGATATTAAAAAGATGTTAAAAGATATCACTCGAATAAATTATAACCTGAGTGAGTTCAAAAGTGAAACCATTCAACTGTTTTATTTATGCAACTGACATTTTTAATTTTTCCATTTTATACTTTATTCTATGAATAACTCTTATCTGGTGATTGAAAAATCGGCCCTAACATACGTAAATATTATAACCAAAATAAAGATATCGATATTATCTTAAAATAATTGTAACAAAGAAAGAAATACTCTTTTGTACAACACTTCGTATCTCTGATAATGTTATTTTTGTACAAGTAGTAAACACTAAATTAACCACAAGATATAACTTTAAACGACATATTTATTAAGAAGCAAACAGCCTGTGAAATCTTATTTAAACAACGTAGCTAACTTTAACCGGCTGTTTATAAAACTTTATACGAGTGTAGAGAAAGTTAAAGTATCTAGTACATACAGTTGTGTTTTATATCAAAAGGTGCATAAACGAGGAGCTAGTATGGAAGTTAGTGGGTTGTTAAAAAGTTTATAGATTTTCCTTCGTTAAAAAGTAAATAGAGTTGATATTGTACTTTGTGAAGTAGCAATACTTGGAAGTCCTGTTGTTTTTCTTGGAGTTTTTGCAAGTAACTTGAAGAGTGGTTGCAGTTTTTTAATTGTGTCTATGTTAATCTAGCAGAAAATGGCTGTAAAAGCTGGTTTACATTTCCATTAGTTAAGTAGCAAGTTACGACTTGGAACTTACGAGTTAATTATCGTCGTTTGGGCAGACATTTTTCAGTTAAGTCGTAAGTTGACGATAAAGTAGAAAATACAAAAGCACGTTCTATTTTTCGCGAGTTAAGTACACCTCGCTCGCATGTGCTCGCAAGTCGCAAGCAGACGTCACACGTCGATTTTCGGTAGCGATGTCAAAAAAGAAATAAGTGAAAAATCGGCCAAGTGCGTTTCGAATCACGTATACATACAAGAATTTCGCGCAACTGATGGACGGGCACTGCTATTGTCATTTAACTATAAAATCCACAAATAAACATAACTTTGAGCCCTAGAATAATAATCAAACATACCCCACATCTCAAAAACTATTGTACAAGATCGTAACCAAATTAATTTTCTTTTGAAAGTATTTATTGGTTTATAGTAATAATGCCTTGAATTATTTCAGAATTTTCCACTGTGGTTTAAAGGTATAGTTGAGTAGTTTATGTTTTAAAAGTTAGGCGAGTATGCTACCGCGCTTAAAACCGTTAAAACGTAGTTTTATTATTTTGTGAATTGTCATAATTTTACATTGTCATACTTGAAAATATATACTTGAAGCTTAACTCGCACACAGCACACGTTTGGACACAATTTGCTACTTAACTAATGGAAATGTAAACCAGCCTTAACATAACATAAATAGACGGATTTGACTATTATAAGGGTTTCATTTTTTGATAAACTGAATACGAAAATCTTAAAATAGTAATTTTTTTAAAATCTCTTTGCAATTAAAATCTTACTAGTTAATAGGTCAATCTATATACTACTATCTATTTACTAGCTGAACTGTGCCTACTTCGCTGGGCATCAGAAAAAAAATTAAAATCTTAAAATCACAGCCAAATATACCCTATGCCACTCAGGAATACTGTAGCTTGCCAACAGTGAAAGAATTTTCAAAATCGGTTTAGTAGATCCAGAGATTCCCCCTACAACGTCACAAACTCACAAACTTTACTTCTTTATAATATTAGTATAGAGAAATAAATCTGGCGGAGGAGTCGAGTTTGTATAATTAATTTAAAAATAAAAAACATCAGGGAGGCGATAGTTTGGACCAGCAGATTTCGAAAAGGTTTTTTTTTGCATTTTTGTGTCTGTTAGAGCATTAAATAAAACCTACTAAACGGATTTAAATAAAACTTGACACAGAAAGCTTCCGAGTCAACTCTTAGGATATATTTTATCCCGGTAACTGATGTCGTTTTTGTGGAATAGACGAATATAGCTAAAGGGACGGCGCTGCGGTCGCATTTTTTGCGCGCCACCTTTGCAATTCAGTAACAAATACGTCGATGATAACGCAAACAAATTTTCAGTGGCAGTACTATTATAGAAATAGATATAGAAGTTTGTTTCTAAAAATAAAATAATTTTTTTACTTACCTAAATATAGACATAAAATAAATAATTAAATCTAAAGTAGTTTATGTAGCAGATCACTGTCAGTAGGAGACCCATTAAGACAATGTTTATATTAAATTAAAACTAATACTATTTATCTTAATAATCAAACCAATGCTATTTAGTATAAAAGCCGTCGCCGATAGATCATAAATTAATAATGTCATTTTTGAGCTTTAAGCATATTATAATATAGTTTTCCAGATTCTAAGACCACCGGTAACAATGGACACATTTGTCTCCGTACGTGCACAATCTGGATCCAGTGCACACGCCAATTCTGCTCACCAAACGAGCTGTGAAATCATGCTGCGCACGTAGACACGTCTGACTTCCCGCGAAGTTAGGACAGGACTATTATGCATGTGGCTGCAATTTTTAAGGAGGGTAGACTACATCAATTTTAATATTATTTGTTTTTATCATGAGTCAGTTAAGTATCAATGAAAAAATTAGAAGAAAGTCTTAGTATTATTTTACAGAAACTCGTTTGAATTAGGCTTTTGATACTTTTTTATCTATAAATTTTAGTAATTTTGTTGCGCCTGTTGGTCATGGACCGCCTTTGATAAAATTTGCTATAATTTTGTCAAACGAGAAACTTGAACACATTTTATTCTGGATAACAAATGATTAATTAAAACTTTCCGTCAATGTTTTATTATCTATAATATTATACAATTGTATTATTTTTTCTTAAATTTTTTGTGGTTGTCTGTTTGTTCGGGATTCGGAACTACTAGGCCAATTTCAATGATATTTCCGCTGATCGATAGTAATATCCAGGACTTAACATCTGCGGTACTTTATATCCCTAGAATCGTATAGGAATTTTTGTGGGAGCGGTTTGAAGTGGCCAGTTCGAAAAAAAAATCAATTCTAATGCGAAATATTCACTGATCGATAATTTTTTAGTAAAATAATTGTAGTTGTGTATGGCTTTCATTACTTACACCGAGTTTTTAGGGAAATTTTAGGGATTGATGTATTTTCATACTAAAAAATCTATTGCTACTAAAAATAACTTTTGATTTTATATTTAGTATAATAATGCTAAATATAAAACCAAAAGTTATTTTCAGCATTTAAAGATTACAGTTATTACTGTAATCTTTGTTATCTGTCCAACGTGGTCAAAGTCGCGGGTAAATTTAAATTTCGTTATTTTTTTTTTATTTGTGACATTGAAAAAGAGCTTATTACGACTTGCAAAAGATAATTGTTTTAATTAAGATTTTGTATAAAAACAGAAATAGACTAGTGGTGCCACTTGTATAGTAAGAGTGTATTATAAGTTGCCTTTTTCACTGAGTGTTTCTTTAGTGTTCTTCTTCTATGCTTTCAGCAAGGGTGTGTATCCTTTTTATTGGAAATTAGGATAGTTGTCTCAAGCAAACACTTGTGAAAAGCGCTATTCAGAAGTTCGTAACCAGCAGCTATTGTTTTATTAAAAAAATATTTCTTTTTCCCACGACAACAATTTCATAAGGAAACTTGAGTAATATGAGTCTAAAGCAGATTTAAAAAAAAAAACGTTTCTTCACATATTGTTTAAATTTATTTCATTCTTAATTCTTGAAACTCTAGCTTAATAATTTATTTGATTTCATTTCCATTTTAATTCTAACAATTATGTTTCCCATAAGAATCGTGTTTGCTATGTAAGCGCGTGCCACGTCAACGGGGCTTATCGCCATGCCATTGGAAGTCACACCACCCCTTGACATGTACAAGTTGGAAGCATTTAAATGCAATTCCAAAAAGTTTATTATTATGTTACTAACAGTAGGTTGGAATTCCCGCTTTTTACCCTGGCGATCATTTCACTGAGCTTGTAAAACTTTCCTTCATTTCACTTCATCCGTGCACGAACAGCGAAAGAATACAATTTCCTGCGTCCGGGCGGCTTGTCGTAAGAGGCGGCAAAACAACCCGCAACCAGGTAGTAGAATATTTGTCTATCAGGATAGCTACCATTCCTGGTCTAGAGAATGCCGCCATAACAACCTAGAGTTGTGTTCCGACATTAGGTTCCAGTCTAGCTTTAGAAGTGGTAGCATATTAGTGTTACAAATTTCCACATGCGACCACAAACGTCTACAAGACAAAAGTTATAAAAATAATGTTGAATGTTTTAAGAATCGATAATCGTTTACCATATAATTAAATTCAAAAGCAATGTTGTTTGATTCTTTAAACCGTTATATTAATAAGAATCGAGATATATTAGGGGTCTAAACATCTACATATCTGCGTAATATTCCTTTGCTTAGTACTTTTTTTAATCCGTTAGTTGGTTAATCGACTATTTATTCGTTATCGATATCTGATATTTTATATTTCTTAAATGGCAATACAAAAGAATTAAGCGTCTATGACAACGTCATACACGCTTAATTCTTTTGTAATACGTATTGTGACGTATAACACTTGACAGTAACGACTGTCAAGTGTTATACGTCAGACAAAGCTGTATGGACTCAGTGCCTTTGCCTGAAATTGTGACGAGCAAAACACAAATGCATAAAATATTCGTTGAATACAATAAATATCGTACAACTACTGTTCACATTGTTCACTTACAGGTAGAAACAAACATTTTGAAAATAAATTACTCAGTGAAATATTAAGTTTCAAGTTTCCGCCAAAACTCTAGTATTATCGTAATGGAGGTTATGTCAATGTCAAATATTTATAGCGAAATTTTATTTTCAGCCAAGTTCTTGTAGAAGTGGAAAACGACAATCACATATGGGTTTCTAATTAAATAAGTAACCTAAACTACACATAAAGTAGGTGCCCGTACTGGAAGCTCCTGAGAAACTCGCCAGTCTCCTTCATTGGTATTGGACGTTCCGCGACACGTTCCGCAGGTGTGTTGCTGTACTTATAATTGTGTGATTCTGCATTACAAATCCGCACAGTTGACACGACTAATTTTACATCATAGCATGAAAGTGTTCTGTAATTATGTTCATTTATAAAAATAAAAATCACAGAAAACAGATTTAGTAAGTGTTTTATAATAGTCAAACGTGACTAACGGCCCGAAAACGTCACGTTCATTCAAAAAATAAATGCTCCATTCGTTAGTACTTTGTTCTTGTCACGCGAAACTTCGATGAATTTAATGTTTTAACTTTAGTCTAGAATGTTTGAATTAATCTTAAAACACTTTAGACAACTTAATACGCAGCCGTCACCTGAAAAAGAATTTGGCAAATACATTTTGTGAACATACATATTACAGAGCACGAAATTTGTCTTCAGTTTTGAGTAGGTACGTAGTTTTAAATTTTAGAATAGAATATACCTTATTGTACAATCAAATTAATATAACAATACGCAAAAACAGCTTAGGAATACACAAATGATAGCCTAATTCCTAATAGCGATATCTTCCAGACATTCTTGGGATGGAAACAGAAATATGACACAAAAGCTAGGGCAGACTTTTATTAATACATGTACAGGTTCTATCACTAACATACCCCATTTCGTATTTTCATAAATTGGCCAAGAGATTAAAGGGTTCCGTAGAGGCAACGAAATGCAACGTTTGGCTATGAAAGCTAAAAAAACATTAAATAGAAAATACCCCATATATTAAAACTACATAATGGATTATGTTTCAAATACCAATTTTCTTTGAAAGTTTTTTATAAATTCTATTATGTCAACTTTTTCAGAATTTGCCATTTAATACATCAAAAGTTGGGATGAGGACATTCAGTTTACGAATTTAGGAAATAATCTCTCATAACCTACATACAGACTTAAATAAAAAATATTTTTCAATATCACTACCACTAACACAACTATAGATTAAAGATGAAATTTTAATTTTTTCGCAATTTCATTACTTGTACATTCTTGTCAACATTCATTCATGTATCTTTGGCAGTTTCTTAGAGAAATGAATCTGACATAAAAGAACGAAAGGACGTCATGAAAACAAAAGGATTACTTTTTTACCAAAATTATTATGAAACCCTAAAAAGAATACATTTCCAACACAGCTTCCCCTGTAAAAATACCATATTGCACTGTATTGGACATAATTGCTTCATTATTTCAATCTCCAAACAAGCAAGACGAGCTCTTAAATTACAAAATAAATATCTCCTTAGAACATTTGCGAAGGACGTGCTAACATTGCCGGCAGTGGAAGAGTCTGTTCCAGTGCAGATATCGTATATTTATATCTATTGTTAAAACAGCCGTATTCAACCCATTAACGTTCAGGACTCGCGAACTATTTGAATTAATTAAATTTAATTGTGTTGAACACTCCTGCCGGGAGACGCGAAGCGGCAGCGATACACGTAACTCGCAAATAAAATACGACCTGTAAAACCTTCTTAGCTTTAAATAAATGGCTTTAATTAATAATTTATTGTATGTAAATAATTTAAGTATGTGTATGTTAAGTAGGTCTATTTAAGTTCTATCTAATAATTTACACCATTTATATGCCCAGATTAGATTAAATTATTCTTTAAGTTAGGTTGGCTGGAAGAGATTGCTTTAAATGATGAGGCCGCCTATTGTTTTTACCAAGACAATAAATATTGTAATCGTGCACTTTTGTATTTGTATATTTGGCGAGCAATAAAGTGTTATCTATTCTATTTTATTATATTATAAGTGTATTTATCACTACCCATGCCAGTGAAACTTTGTTTGCGTTGCTATGACGACGTTTGTTAGTACATTGCAAGGGCGGTACCAAAAACAACCCAACCTCAGCGCTATATTTTTCATCATATTCGTCTATCCATCTATCAAGTATCCTA
The DNA here is from genome assembly GCA_039645545.1 of Dendrolimus houi. Classification (NCBI taxonomy): domain Eukaryota; kingdom Metazoa; phylum Arthropoda; class Insecta; order Lepidoptera; family Lasiocampidae; genus Dendrolimus; species Dendrolimus houi. The sequence goes on along the minus strand of CM077120.1, from coordinate 18,988,801 downwards.
AGTGATGACCCGAAATATAAAATATTGTATCGAGTTTTTGTCTTACAGACAGACAAAAATCCCAAAAAATATTTTTAGATGCTGCTGGTGTGAATTAGTTCCCTTGATTTTTTTCACATTTTTAAATGCATTGTACAAACTCGAACTCTGCATTATTATAATACCTAAATAAATAGATAGATAAAGATTAAAATATTTTCAAACATTAATATATGCTATTATAGAAATAAAGAAACAAAGAAAATCAATTATTCAGGTCAAATTACATTAGACACTGCATATTTGTTAACAGATTTAAAAACAAAAGAGACATAATGTGGTCTTAAAAGGGGCATCGGTTTCAGCATAATGTTGGTCTGTTAAAACCAGCGCTGACCTTCCGCTGAGCCTTGATTCCGCCGATTATATAATGTGGGTACCAACTATGACATAATTAATTTATTTTTGCCTCGCGTTGTCTGGAGGAGACTGCTTTTTATCGATAAGATCGCCTTTTTTGCACATTTGAAATAGTTTTAAGAACCTCTACAGTTGAATCTATTTTGCCAGCCAATTGCATGGCGTGCTTTGCTTTTTGACTTCTCTGGTGTGCGCAACGTCTATTGGCGACGGTAACCTGTTTTCATTATGTAGGCCACGTGCCTGTTGTCAGTGTTGTGTTTAAAAAAGATTATTAGTGTATTTGAAAACAGGGTTCAATTCCTTGCATGTTGAATTTTGTAAAGTGACGATTCCAAATACTCGGAGTATTTGGAATCGTCACCAGAGTTGTCCATTGTAACTTATAATAACACAAGTGAAACTTTAAAAAAATATCAGTCTACGTATATATGTATACTTACCCACATGCTATTTCGTTAGTCTTATTATATAATATAACAATACCAATAAAATAGGGTGTAGTAAGTTTATGAAATAAATTAAATGAAGTGTTTAGTTTATATTGCTACGGATCTAGAGTCCGCAGAGTTAAATAAAACTATTATTAGTTCCACGGCAAAAATCACACTCTAGCTCACGCCAAAACTCTCTGTTTCATTGACTACGTCATAAGAAATATAAATACAGTAATATTGTGAATTCTTAAATCACTGCACAATAGTATTGTTGATTTTATTAATATCTAATATCTAGTAATAAAGTTGATTATATTTGGTTTTTTCTATAATAAATAAGAAGTATGATAAATCCTCCACAAAAAGCAACACGAGACTAAGTACTGCTAATCATTCAATTACAAATTTTATATTATTCATATTTAAAAATTCAATCAGATGTTTCTATATCGTACCGACTTTGGTGAAGTATCCTAAATATTAAGACCCCCTTCTGGGTGCCCTACTCACCGATTTACAATGGTTTAGAAACGATTGTTAGGATAATAGCGGTTCAATCTGAATTGGCTGTACTTACCTGAAGTGTGGTTCAATTATCTGTTGATGACAGTAGTATAATAATCAATGGAAATGGTTTATTAATAAAATTGAATTGCTTATATTCATCAAAATTTAAAATAATTCAAATTCTATTCTTGCTGCAAACACTTTTGTGTGTTCAAAATTAGTTCGTTTTATTACTCTTGACAGTACATTTTTGATGTTACTTATTAACAGATAAGAGCGAATATTAAGATCTATTTAATATGCTTCTATTGGTAGCAAATATATCATCTTAGTATAAAGATATGTGTTGCTTGGTTTGATAATGCTGTGACTGCATCGATAGAAGCTCCCTTAATACAAGAGACGGGGGTGCGCAAATCTTATTTTTCACTCCAATTGAAAGAAGAAGTTTTCTGAGGTCGGACGGGGATAATACCTCAGCGATTCTCACTGGCCGGTGATTTCTTTCTTCTGTGAGTCTGTAATGATTAACAAAGAGGCCACTAAGAGAGAGAGGCAGAGGATTATGCGGGCAGCCTTTGACCGTCGTCGACAGACGGGGGCTTGGAGACACCGCTACGCACAAAATTTCCTCGCATAATTCCGTGGTAAAGGACCACTGTTTACGGGGGTATAAGTGCAATCACCTCTATTGTACGTAGTGATACGGCCTTGCTTATCTGAGCTTAGTATCAGTTTTTGGCGCACTAGAACGTCGGCAGTGAACTGCCTATGTCGTATACCCTCTGGCATTCCATTTAAGTGTATTCTTTCGTCGGGACGCATGTAGATTTAGTGGGTAGCTTGTCGATCCTTTCCTTCATTAGAGGAGAATCGTATGCCGTTAGGTACAAGAGGTCCCACACACACACGTGCAGGCGGCACTAGGCGCTGTATTCGGTCTTCCCCCGTATCCATGATCCGTGCGTGTGTCGAAAGAAAATACATTCCGTGCAGGAACGGAAAAATAATACAATTTCCTGCGGCCGGGCAGCCTGTCGTAAGAGGCGACTAAACAATGCACAGCTAGGTGGGAGGGCATTTGCTCGACTGGATGGCGACCATCCCTGGTCTAGAGTATGCCGTCATAACAACCTTTATTGTGTTCCGGCATCAGTGACCAGGTTCCAGTCTCCTTTAAGAGAGCAGCAGCGCATTTGTAGCACCTTTTGCGTTGCAAATGTCCATAGGCGACGGTAAACACTTTCCATCAAGTGGGCCGTCTGCATGTCTGCTGAACTGCTGCATTAAAAAAAATCCCCTGCGTTAACAAAAAAAAACTTGCAATATGGAAGCTACCACACCTACTAGTGTCATGGATGTAGGCTAACGTTCTACTACCTACTACTCTAGTTATAATATCAGACATAAACGTCCCACCGCTGGACTCGGGCCTTCCAATTTTTCGTGACAAAAACCTTCTTTGAACTATACCAAGCTTTCTCCATTGAAATGTGCCCTGGATGTAATGCCTGATGTCTTCAAACAGGGCATGTAAACCAATGGATTAATAATGACAAAAGGAGATATTAAAAATGTAAAACGGAGTAGATTGAGTAGGAATTCAAAAGCAATACCCGCAATTAATAATTACCAGATAGTAATTATCAAGACAATATATGCCGTTTCAACAATATCTAAGCGCATGTTTCGTATATTTGCATTCGGTAGATGGGTAGCTGTCATCAGATCAGTTTATGCAGGACTGACCCATGTTTATAATAACTATGCAAATTATTCCGATACCAGCCCCAATCGGCCTTTACGAGGCTAAATTCAATTTGTAGCTCTGATTAAAAGCATTCCCCTTTGAAATGTCGATATCGACAAAGCACGCTTGACGGTTTTTAATGTTTTTTTTTCATGTGCGTTTGACAATTTGTTTTTGTTTAGATATTTTTGGGGACGTAACAATTTTCAAACATTTGTCTTTATTTCTCTAATCTACATATAGAACGTGAATAAGCTCTAGTACTGACAAAGGTTAAGCGTAGTCACCTCTTTAATGGTTAGTACCTGCGTAAGCCTAGTTTTAGAGCATAGGACGCTAGTTAGGCTCCTATTGCTGTTCAGCTATTTTAGAGGAACAGATAGTATGTACTCGTACGTTAGGATGGAGCGAAAATGTATGGAGATTTTTTTAGTCAGATATTCAGTTATAATAGGGAGATAATGGTGCCTTATATTAATAAAAAAAATATATAATTTTTCATTTTATTTATAAAACATCTTCTGTCTTCGCAACGAATTTTAAATTTCAATGTACGGGAAAAAGTGCTTAGTGCAGTGCGGAAAATATTTCAATTAATTTAATGATAAATGGGTAATAAATGGTAAGTATGTGGTACTGACGGCATAGATCGGTACCAACAGTCTTCTTATTACTTTTTTTCAATTAGAAAAGCATTTTCTCCAGAAAGTTTCTTGTTTATTGATCACTCAATAAAATGTATGGGGGATAATCGAAAAGTTCTTGGAGTCAATATTAAAAAATGCAAAAATTAAACAATAATATTTTACTTTTGAATAACGCGTTTCTAACTTCCTTATTACTTACGAAAAAACAATGTTTTTCTTGAGTCTCGAAAAACTCCTCTATGGCAGCCATAATCGCGTCATTATCGTGAAATTTAGTTCCACGAATTTCCTCTTTTAATTTTGGGAATAAGTCCGAAGAATATGGTCAAGGAGAGTGAAAGCCAGAGTACAGCGGATTGCGTTGAGCGCAACTTCTGATCGATGAGCGGGAGCGTTATCGTGAAGAAACAACTCGCCCAACGACAGTTTTCCACGACAGTTTTCCACGACGTTTTTCTTTAATCGCTTTACACATTTTCGGAATTTAATTTGCATAGTAGGATGCAGTAATTGTCTGGCCTTTTGGCATGTAATCAGTAAAAAGGACTCTTTGACTATCCCAAAACACCGGGGCTATAACTTTGCCAACGGTGGGAGCAACTCGAAATTTCTTAATGGGTGGAGAGAATGGTCGTTTCCAAGACATACTTTATCTGTTATTTTCAGGATCGAATTGGTGGTGGACCCACTGTTCATTCATGGTGATAAGGTGACGGCAAAAATCATCCGAATCACGCTGGAAAATTTTGAGATTACGCTTAGAAATTTTCAAATGTCGCTTTTTGTTTTCATCGGTTAACATTCGTGGCACCCATCTTATCGACACTTTTTTGAACCCCAGTGAATCAATTAAAATAGATTGAACCCTACCAAAAGATATCTTTAGGATCTCAGCTATAAGTTTTATAGTTATTCTTTCTCTCTTCGAAAAACCAGATTCTCAACCTTTTTGATATTTTCTTCGGTAACGAATGTTGAAGACCGCCCAGAACGCGGGTCTTCTTTACAGCTTGATCTACCTCCTTTAAATTCAGCCACCCAATACACAACCGTAGAATATAGGGTACAGCATCATTTCCTAAAATCTGCTGAATGTCCGAAAAAAAAAAATTCCGTAGATATTTTTCCAAGCTGAGATATTTTATCACCACACGTAACTCACTTTTATCCATAATTTTGCGTTTTTAGCAACTCGTTAGACAACATAATTTTATACGATTTTTTACTGCGTGAGTTCAGCAGACAGGCAGACGGCCCACCTGATAGAAAGCGGTTAACATCGCCTATGGACATTTGTATTTGTAACCTATTTGTAACACCAAGGTACTAGCAATTTGCTGCCGCTCTCTAAAGGGAGGCTGGAAACTCAAAATTTGTTATGGCGGCATACTCCAGACCACGGGTGGTAGCCATCCAGACGGGCAAATAGCCTACCACCTGTCTGTGGGTTGTTTCGCACCTCTTACGAGAGGCCGCCTGGCCGCAGGAAATTGTATCCTTTCTCCGTTCCTGTACGGATAACGTGCGAACGAACTGACAAAAACAAGTGACATAATCGTCAGTTAATTTTGTTTCCTAAGTCCTTGTATAACAAATTATCTAAATTATTTTATAATATAAACTATTAAAATAAGTTTTATTTTTAGTTGTAATTATAACGATAACCAGAGCTTGTTCAGAGGTTCTTCATTAGTTAAAATACTCGCTTTAAAATTAACGACATTTTTTTTCTTGAACTATACAAAATTACCGATTATGTTATAATCTATCTAAAGTTAATATTATTATGATATAATATTCAATTTGTTAAGTTGGTATAATACGGAGCTTTTGCGACCCCATATAGAATGGTATGAGTACGAAATGCCACGTGGTGTGGTGAACTTTAATGATATATATTGTCTAGTAGTTCCGCAGATCAAATGTTCGACTGCATTTTCTACAACTCGTGTAATTTGTTCAAACAAAAACATGAAGAGACTGTGTTTATTTTCCCATATTCATCTTAGGCACCTTAAACACGCATATTCTTTGAAAATTTATTCATACCCAAATGAATCTACATACATACAGGATTTACTTATATGAAATTCTGTAGATGTGCTTATGCATTAGAAAATATACTTAATTATTTTATAGGTGCTAGTATTTGAATTCCAGCCATGTGAAGTCAAAGCCAAGGGAGATATAGAGATATGATAATGTTAAGTTTTAGAAAGTGTACAGTTAAAGTTATAATAAGCTTTCTTATATATTATTTTTCTATGCTTGCACAGATGTTCTCATTGCAGGAAAATGTAAGACTCATGATAAATAACACAGATAATACTTGTCTGCTTGAAAACTATATATATTTTAAAATAATATACTAAATTTACATCGTTTGACTACCAAATATACTATCATTTCATAAAGTTCAAATGTTTGCCACCAATGGATACCGTGTGTCACACCGTCACGCACATTCCTATGCGATTATACTAATGCCGTTTTGATTAAAATGCACTGCCTTTTTCAATATTGAATTTCACGCTTCGCCGGCTTTAAAGTCTTGACGTGGGATATAAATGGATTCCCTTTGCGAAAGTAATTATCAAAGTTTTCATTTAGGATTGCATTGTTGATATTAAAAGACGAAGTTAATATTGTGATTGGTTATTTTATTGCGCATTAAAATTATATATATGAAGAATTATTGTTTATATATAAGTATGTACATTTAAAAGTCCCACTGTAATTTAATTTCTGAAACTGTTAACTTTACAATAAAGTTTTGACAGAACCTAAAGAGTTTTTAGTTTAAACAGACAATAAGTTATTTTACATAGTTAGGAAATTACATATTACTACACTTACGCAGGCAAGTAAAAACAAAGAAATGATTTTCAAATTTGAATCACGCACAAGTCGTTTTATACTCCACAGATTAATTTTTTATCCTCCATCACCAGCCCTGTATTATCAACTTGAAGTAATTTGTATCGGGCAGCGCCTTCGGCTCTAGTAATTGCAATAGTGTTTTATCAATGTGCTAAGAATATAGAGAAAAGAAAAGAATTAATTTCTTTAATTATATTAACAGATCATGCGTCAACTTATTATTTTGAAACAACATTTATTTTTCCAAACAATACATTTCCTCCACTTTTTTGTCGATAACCGAAAATGAACTTACTTTGAATTGAGTGAAAGCTGCGTGCGATAATATCATGCTACACTGGACTGGAACGATATAACGAGAGCTTCAAAGGCTCTCGAAACAATTTGTAAAAATCTTGTTGAATATCTAGAAATTTATTGTTTAAAGTATATTTACTCCTATCAGTTCTTTTTACTTGTGTGTTACATAAAAACAGAATATAAATACAAATGGATTTTTTTAAATAATTATAATAATAATGATTATTAATAATACAGCTATAATGCTGATATTAGACGGATCAACCAAATTAATTCAATTTGGTATTCAAGTTTTGAAGTATATCGGTGAGATGCGAATATCTGGCGCCGCCATTCTTTACCCGAATGGATATGTGTTTCTTATTGGTCAATGTCATTTTATAACCTTGTAAAAGAGAAAATAAAATCTTCCTGTTCCGTTTTTAACATTCAATGGCGTCGTTTTATTTCTGGCACAAAATCACCATTTCGCTTTGTAGAGACTCCAAATATTACCCAAAAGCACGAACCAAGATATTGAATTAATCGAGTTTTGTTTAAAATTGTGAAGTTGGCAAACAGGCAGACGGCCAAACCAATTTAAAAGCGTTTACCGTCGCCCATATACGTTTGCAACAACAGGAGTGTAGCCAATGCGTTGCCAACCTTGGATGGGATGCGATAGAAGAAATTAGACTCCAGTCTGGACCTTCGGCCACCGTGAGCAGGCAGCGCGGGTCCCTTGCGGAAAGGGTTTTCACCCACCGTTATGCCGGTGAGATGGGGGCGCGACGTGTTCTGCGCGCACTCAGCTCTCCTCCCGTAGAGCGAGATACAAACTGCCCCAAGCCTGAAGAGTTCGAAGATGCCGGGAGATAAAAGTAATCCCTCGGAGAGGCTAGATCATATACCCGTAACCGTGTCATAAGGCGAAGGACGGAACACCCAGGTGTTTTACTGTGTATCCCTAATTGTGGAGTGGTAATAGCATATTTAGATAGATAGATATCACTTTATTATACACCAATACAAAAAATGAGCTTATAGACTAAAATTATATCTAATTATGTACAAAGGGCGGTCTTATCGCTAAAAAGCGATCTCTTCCAGACAACCCCAGGAATGAATTAAGATGATAATGGCGATGGTGGTATACGTAACATATAGTACGAACTACTTACTTTTTAATAATAAATACGTACATAAAATTGTACACATTAACTTATCGTTTATCATTATTTATAAATTGCACCACCGTCAGTATTAAAAATCCATTAATCCCTGCCAAGGGTTGCCTGGAAGAGATCGCTTTTAGCGATAAGGCCGCCTTTTGTACCTCTTGTATTTTTCTATTTCTGTTTATCTATGTTTAGGTGTACAATAAAGTAATGTCTACATATCTATTAAATATTAATATAAAGAAAATATCAACAACTAAAAATAATTAAAAAAAAACCTATACTAAAGCCCGTCCAGCTCCACCAGAGGTTACTTTAGTTAATTATAAGGTAAAATAAAAGAGATTGGTTCTTTCATCCAAAATGAAAGATAGAACTGAATTACTGTCTAATATCGACTGTACTGTTAAGTATATATATATGCAGTGTGTCTTGCATAAGGTAGCAAAACACGAAACTCAAATTCAGAAATCCAAAACAGAACGCGTGCACATGAAATATGAATAACATAACGTGTAAAGACTTCTTGTACGGAACACAGGGGAGGGCAGCCAGTGAGCAAAATTCAATATTAAATTAAGGTGTTACGTGGAAATCGAGGACCGAGCATAGGTGAGAAATAAATCCTCATGATATATGAGATCCGAATAGCGTACAGTGTTGACAATTTTTGTGAATAACGCCCTTATACTTACAACCGGTGTTTATATAAATTTTGGTGCGATATACAGCGTTCTTTACGGTTTAGGGGGATGAATGTCTAAGTGTTTGCCCTTTTATTTATGACGGTGTGTTTTTGCAGGGAAAATTGTGTTAAAAATATTTTTGTGTGGTGTTTTTTGAACATACTGTAAAAGTGAAACGTTTGTTTGATAGACAATCTCTCACCAGCCTTAAATTATTGTCACCATTCAAGTGTCAAATATCGGATATCGTACCACTATTGGTACGGATTGTTTTTTTCACATTGGTATGCATTACCTCACACATCAAGCTAACATTTCTTGGGCTTATTCTAGCTACAGAGGTCTGGCCTTGGCGGCATGCTCATAACAATTGGTAAGGATGATAATAAAGGCTGGAGAAGAAGTTTGTTTGTATGAAACCTCGAACGCTTTTGAATAATGGCAGATTTTCACGAACATAGTTTATGTCAAAAACTGGAGAAGAACAATGATATTCTTCATTACTTAAAATATCTGGTACGCCCTTGGGCTATTATGACGAATTAACGCCCTAAAACCCAATGATAACGGTGGATGCAATACTTTTTTGATTTTTATACTAGGAAGGTATATATTTACGTTCATACTTCATACATATTGACATTGATTCATACATTTTGACGGGTTCTGTGGTTGAGTGGGCTGAGCCTTTGCCGAATGGTCTCACTACAACATAGAAGCTCCGGTTTCAATTCCTGACATAGTAAATTTCGTAAATAAACTTTCCGTTATTTACTATGTTCTGGGTGTCTGGGCTCGGCCCCAGAGTGGTTCGTTGTATTTTACCTATAACATAAGTGTAACTTGTTTAACTTGGGGATATGCAATGTGTGTTTTTGTACGACGATTATTATTATTTTAATTTTTATTATTATTTTATCCGTGCACTAACGGAGAAAAAATACAATTTCCTGCGGCCGGGCGGCCTTTCTTAAGAGGCGACAAAACAACCCACAGATGGCTACCACCCTTGGTCTAGGGTATGTCGCCATAACCACCTTGAGTTGTGTTCAGCATTAATAGCCGGGTTGTCCAGTCTTCCTTAAGAGAACGGCATCGCATTTGTAGCACTTTTGGTGTTTCAAATATCCATAGACGATGGTAACCGCTTTCCATCAAGTGAACCGTCTGCCTGTCTGCTGAACTCCTGCAATAAAAAATAAAAAACATTATTATATAAGTCATTAGTGTTACACATATGGTTGTAACCGTATACATTTTGAAACCTATTCTGATCTTCTCTTCAATATAGACTAAACAAACTAAAACGTCAAACAACGACTGCCCAATGCATCCAAATTATCTGTCCGTCACACATTTCACATACCCATTCACTAAATAGCGAAACTGAACCTCAGGCTTGGCTCGTACAATATCAAAACTGTCAAGTAAAATCCACATCAAAATTTCCAATTTTCACGAGGGACAAAATGTGCAAAATACAATTGCAGTATACGCCAAAGCCAGTGTCATGAATAAAGCATATCGCTCGCAGTTCAATTTTCCACCGTTTTACACTATACCTCTAATACTCTGTGAGTTTGGCTGTATAGCAATATTCATAGTAGGCATATACTAAAGTACTGTAGTACAAACGCGACATGAACTCTGTTTCTCAGACAGGCGGATAAATAATAATACAAGATTTTTATTAACACCAAAACTTCGCATTCATTTTCGCCTTAAACTTAGACTGTTTGAGTACTAACACCTAAAGTAGGTTAAGCCTATCTTTTAGGTGTTAGATGTTAAATGATTAATAACATTAAGCATTATATTATTATTTACAGAAAAAAACCAAGAATACATTACTTAATTGCTCAGGAGGTGGTTGGTCCGTTACAAATACAGTAGGCTGCATCCGACGTAACGCCATAGGCCACGGACGAATGCTTATTATGAAAATGTGCTATACTGGTCTCTCTTAGATGCCCGACGCAGCGAGCATGCGCTGGGTGCAGCGTCCATATTTTGCACGCCGCGTCCGCTGTCATTCTTCAACATTGTAGCGTAAAGATGTCACATTTTGGACGTCCATTAATTTGTCAAAGAAATCTGTTCAATAATACGGCCCTGTACATCCTACCGTACATGATACAAGATGGAGTAAGAGACGTCGTAATTTCTAATTTGCTACATGCTTATATATATTTTGTAATTACGCGCAAGTTATAATAGGGAACAAACAAAAAAAAAATTGTTTTAATGAAATCATGTTAATAACACTTTTAAAAAGGGTAATCAAACAAACTTTGTTATCCTTATGACACGCTCAAAGGTCGTTCTGCTCCTTCTGCATGAGAAATAGAATAGGTACCTATATGAACCATAAATATTGCAGAAAGCTAAGAATAAATTGCAACGCAGCCGATTTTAAATCACAGTCGTTTCTCTTTTGCTTATTTTTGTTAGAAGTTTGATATTATTAAAATTTAATTACATCGAATTTACGGAAGTGTTTAATTTGATTTTTATAATTTCCTTGTATTCCTCTTCCTCAGTAAAATTAGTCACGATTAATGCTCGATGTCAAAATGAAATATTGCATTTTCAAACATTTTCATACCATTATGAAGTAAGTGTGCTTCAAATTCATGCCATATGATACAAAAATCTGAACTATGTACCTTATAATACACGAAGTAAGTTATATTGAAATGGATATATTAAAAAAAAATGTAGACATAGTTAATACGAATTATTAGTATGTTTAGCTAAACCGTAACTTATACTCGAAAGCAATTTATTATGCTTTATCTAGAAGCATTTGTAAGACGATAAGCCTTGTTGAGACTGTTAACGTAGCAGTGATTAATTGACTAAATTTTCAAAAATATGCTCGCCGCAAACCTAATTATTATCCGATTGAAAAATGGAACGAATGGTATACCCGCCACACTTTTCCAAGGCAGGTTAGCGAGTTTCAAGTATTAGTTATCTCAATATGCTGGTTTCATCACAATATTTTCTTTCAACGTCAAGCCATCATCCTCATCGGCGAATCTCAGTCTACTGGTGGACGTACGCCTCCTCAGATTTGCTGCCATAGCCCAGTCCTCAGCTTTCCTTAGCAGCTCCCACCGGCGACCTTGCGAAAGTTCTGGGTCTAGCGAGCTGGAGGGTATACTACACTACGTTTGTCAAAAGGTGGTCCCCACGCCAGTATTCCTTTACTCCATCGCCATCAGTCCTGCGACAAATGTGACTGCCCCACGGATCCTTAATTACTTAATTGTCGCAATACCTACAAAAAATTGTGTGTGTGTGTACAGTTCACACACAGTAGAAGTGAAATTTCAGAAAATATACTCACAGATAATTCTTCTCTAAATTTTATTAATATAAATATAATTCCTTTAGCCTGCATCCGTCAACATATTTTAATTCAAAATAAACTTCTTAAGTATCACTTTCAATTTTTCACTGTTCTAGTCTAAAAAATATTATTATCAGTTTTGTTTCGGTCAAAATTGGACCTATGTTTAATCATCGGACTTATTGACTCTCTAATCTATGCTGCGCAATGGAAAACTCGTATCTCATTCTCTCGTAGGCTTAGTTCTACAGATTTATGTATTTATCTCTTTTTCGTTTCATCGAGTTTCAAATCACATCGATTCTAAAGAAGTTTCGCTCCAAAAATTGTCTAATAGGTTCGTGCCTCCTGCCAAGGATTTGAATCTGTAACACAAGAATGAGCTGCAGATACCTTAGCCACTGAAATAACAACGAATGGATATGAATGAGAAGGATTTTATAAAACGCAAAATCCTGTCACCATATACTGTTGAAACAATAATTTATTTGCAGAGTTTAAGTAAACTTCATGGCTGAAACTTAATAATATGTACTGTAACAACCTCTCAAAGTCTAATGAGTGTTGGAGTGCTATTCCTTGTACCACACTCGGGGTAAGTGCGTATCGCACATGACAGTTCCTTGGCAAGGGGTCGGTGAACTTTACCAATAAATTTTTTTGAGCACCGAAAAGAATAGAATTTCCTGCTTCCAAATTTTGAATGCTGAAATGATTATTTTATTGTAGTGGATGGTTTGATTTAGATGTAAAAAAAGGTAGGAATAAATAAGGAAGTTCTTCTGATTTTCCATACATAATAATAATACAGGATATTCCCACGACTTCGTCCTTGCTCAACTTGAATTTCCCGCGGGATTCCCGGGGCACAAACTACCGTAGCATTTAAAAAAGAATGTAAGCTTTTGTTTTAAATAAAACTGTGTGGGAATAAGCTAATTTTTATGCACCGGGATGCTCATAATTTTTATGCTTCCGGGAAAATTCCCGGGATTAAAAAATCACAAATTTTATTACGTAAAATTTGCTATCGATCAGTGAAAAAATGGTATTGGAATCCATTTTTTTTTCAATCTGGTATAAAATTATCAGATAACCAACAAATAAGAAATCTAAAAAAAATGCATCGTGTTCTCTATTGTTTATATAGTGTATTCCAATTGTTTTTTTAATAGCTTTAATGTACAGACACGGCATGTTTAGAATTTTATAATATTATTTAAATTTCGTTTGTGTTAAATTGAGATTTGATACCATGATTGTCTGTATAGAAATCACTTATAACTTATAAGGCTGCCAATTGCAATCTTGTCGTTACACTATTAATATAGTTATATTTTTAAGTTGTACGTTGTAAAATACATATTAAATTAAATAAAACAATACCATTCGATTGATTTTGACCATATAACCCAATACAAAAACCTTTAAATGAGCCTAATCGATTCCTGTTGTTGTATGCTACCTAATATATTAAGACTATAAGTAAAATACCAAGCCTAGGTTACCTTTTTCTTTGGGTAAGATACCCATAAAGCAGACTGCGTTACCTCATTGGATTGCTGTACTGATCCGTTGCCCGAGATAGGCAGCATCTCTTTTATCACCAGCGGAATAGTCAACTAGGTGTTTTGAGAGCTCTTTGTAGCCATGAAACCCATGATTCTAGAACCTCACCAGTATACGGCAAAATCATTTTTTTCTTTTTTTTATTGATTTTACTACTTAGTAGATATTTTAGAAACTTACGTCATCTACTACAACAGATTCACATTAAAAAGGCGAATAAAAGAAAAAAAGGAACTAAAAAATAAATAAAAAGAACGGTATTATATGATCGGGACAGCACATGATTTAAAAAAAGCAGATAAAAATCAAATATTATACACAAAACCGTAGGTATCATAAAGTGAATTGCAACTAAATTAAAGGATTACACAATCAAGAGCCACACCAAAACCTCTTTTATCTGCGATCAGGATCTTGCAACGTATACACATTGCGGTGTAAATTGGAGATTCGCTAGTGGCAATAAATCAGTCAAGGCTCCGTGAGCCGTCAGATACGTTACGATGCCAACCCGAGACCGATGTCAACTACCTTCCACGTAAAAATAACTATCGTCCCCAGATATATTGTCACCGCTCCAATGAATTTGGTTTAAGGGAATTCGGATTTTGATTTAAAAGCTAAAGGGAAAATGCAAATATCTACCTGGTCTTATAAAATTATCATGCCTGTTTGTCCCTCAATCTGTTTCCTTCTGTGTCCTCCTATTCCTTGTATGACAGCTTGTTCGTTTTTTCCGATCTGTCCATCTTGCGTTTGTCCATCTGTTCATCTTTCCTGGTGGGTGAAATTAAACTACATTCGTGATCTTGATGACTGAGTAGCTCTCTTCCATTGAGACACATTTTGAGCACAATGAATAATTGTACTTGTGTTCTGACCTCCTTTTTGAATATCTATATACCTCAATTTATCTCGCCTTTAACTTTTCCAGTGACCTCTCTGCTCGGTTCGGTAAGCATTCTAGATTCTTGCAAACTATGAATTTGTGCTTTTGTTTATTTTTAAGTGTTCATTTGTAATGCTACTAAAATAGCTTTAAAGCATTACCAAAAATCCAATCAGCCCATCAATAAATAATGCATCGTGAACGATATATGGTAATTACTTCATAATGAGCGCCACAATAATTATTTGTTATGCCGAGTGCGCGCTGCGACGCCATGCGGTTGGGCTGCGTGCCGCATGACTATATTTTAAATTTTACAACACACCGCCATAAAGTTTGCTCAACTAATAAACGATGGAAAGCACGCTTATTAACTTTATTCACATTTAAACCAAATTTCAGCTTTTACGATATCGCTAGACTTTTATTTTATCAATTGTTTTACGACTACTTTAATACTGGAATTATCACACGCAGAGTTTATGGATTGTATGGTCGTAAGAAAGAATGGTGAGTATGAAAGTCGAATAATATTACTAATTATTTTAAAAATCTATAATATTATAAATTTTAATTGCGCCATAATGTACTCTCATTCGGAATGGAATTAAACAGATTTAAAAATCTCAACAAGGTGAACAACGCAACGATTCCCTTGGTGTTATAATGTCCATGGACAATGGAAACCACCTACCATCAGGTGTACTTATTTGCAAACTTAAAAAAATCGCGTTTTTATTTTCGTAGATATTTATGTTTTTTATTCACGTAAAAGCTATTTATCTGATTTGGTGGCGGTTTTCGCTGATAAATAGTAAATATGCCTTAAAATCTACGATACGATACGTTCCGCATCATAAAATCCATGGGAACTGATCGACAGTTAATCAGTTTAACCTTCCTTTAAATTATTATACAGGTATGAGAAGAAATGTGTCATACTGGTATTCATATAGTATGACAAATCTAAATTATATTTTTCAATACACAGTAGAACCTCTTTAAGTCGAACCTCGATAAGTCGAAAACCTCCCAAACTCGAAAAAAAGTTGTGGTCCCTTCCCTTCAAGACCAAAACCTCTGTTGCTCAAAATCTGAACCCTCTATAAGTCGAAAAAATAAATTAGACCTATGTATCTCGATGACAGCAATATTTGATGTTACAACCTCTACAACTCGATTATTTGAAAACTGATTTTAAGAATATGCCGATAATGACCTCTACAAGTCGAATGTTTCTTTACGATATTCCCTAAAGTTGAAATGCTCCATAAGTCGAAAACTCTATAACTCGAAGTTTTTGGCGTCTCCCTTCAAGTTCGACTTACAGATATTGTACTGTATCAACGCACCAGAGCTATATCTACCTATAGTTGAAATAAAAGCACGCTAAATAAGCATAACGCGTCTGTGTCTTAAAAAGTGTATTGACCTTAAAAATTTTACCACACCTGTCCATGTATTACCTCGGCAAGAAACTGATATAATTTATTTATTTGTATAAATAAAATAAATATATTACTCGAATTCGAACAGCTGCGTTTCTTGATGGTAACCCAACAAATGTGACACACAAAACAACAGTGTGTCATTTAAATACAAATTGTTGTTACGGTGCTCGCGTGTCGAGGCCTTTTTTGTGTTTTACCTTTTTGACGCACCAGAATACTTCAGCAAGTGGAAACCACGGATTACTATTAACTTGTTCTTCTATATTATTCGGTAAATAAGCATTTGGTCGTGTTTGACTTTTAATTGACTTTTGAAAATAAGGTTAATATAAGAAACAGGCTTCAAAACTAAAATATTAGAGTGTAAGTTTTTAGTAAATCTTGTTATAACGACTTTCTATAAAATCTAACATTCGGATGGTTCTTTTATAAATCACTGGATCCATCAGGGGCATGCTTCCCGAGCATTATTCGAACCTACGTTATTGGATTAAGATACGAATGTCGTAGGACTATGCTACCACGTCTTTATGTTGTAGTATTTAATATATATGAAATGGTAGCGTTAACAGTTGTATTTTCAAATTCATGGAAAAATTGTATAAAATACGTCCTGGGCTTATTTTAAAATCAGGTTTTTGATCAAAAGCCGGGAGAAGATTAAATTACTCAGGCGCAAACGAGCCACCTTCTACAGCTACCAGTGGCCAGCGACTATGAGTTCGTTTTTAATAGCGGCACATTATATTGTTTAATTTTATTTTTATTTTAATATTAAATTTTCATATTGCTTTTTATACACGGAACGTGTTACCAATAAAAAAAGATTTGTTCTGCGTGAATACGTAAGTATCAAAGGATGATAGGCAATTTGATTTAAACAACATTCCAGGTAAATCATTTAACGATTAAAGTTTCTGAAAAATTTGTACTATTCAAATAAGTTTTTTTTAATCGACAGACAAATATTGCTTTTTTCCAAACTAAGCAGGTTACGCTTGTTTTATTAGTAGATAATGTAAAACGGACACTATCGGGGCCGATTCCATACATATAAAGAAAGTTTATCTATAAAATTTGCTTTGATTCTAGGCCTACTACTTGTCTGTGAATTAATTAGGTGCGTCAGACGAACAAAGTGGGTAGACCGACTCCCATGCTCTCAGAAGTCGGTTAAAGGACATCGATCTTGGAATAAATACCGATTGTAAAATAATATAATATGCCGATTGTGGAATAGGATACCGATTCTGGAATAGGATGCCGATTATGAAATAGTATGGCGATTTTGGAATAGGATGCCGATTGTGAAATAGTATGGCAATTGCGGAATAGCATGCCGATTGTGAAATAGTATGCCGATTGTAGAATAGGATGCCGATTGTGAAATAGTATGCCGATTGTGGAATAGGATGCCGATCGCGCCACAGTGTATTACCCAATATTAGTATTATATAATCGAATTAGTACGGATAAATGTAGAATAGTTCCCAACTGGCTACAATACTATTAACCATATTTTACGCACACAAATTTTAACAAATTATTCACTTCATTTGACACTTTATTCGTCTGATCGTCGTTTATAGCACGTATAAATCTAAATTTAAATATTTAATAATCTGTACAAATAATAACCCTTTTTAGTCAATCACCTTTAAAAATATAAACAACGTTTGAAACGAGTTAGAAATTTAAAATTATTTTGTATAATGTCTGCACCTTTTTATATTTTTAACGACACCTCATTACGGCTTCCCAAAGGTTATAAAAAAATTACAAACCTCATTATTTTTGTGCTTGATTAGGCCAGCCGTTACCCAACCTTACGGCTAAAATATCATTTAAATCTGAATAGAAAATGGTAAAACGTAACTCTTCCCTAAAGAAATAAACGAGTTACGCTTTCTTCTGGTAAATTTAAAAGTTTATTTAACAGGTTTGCTTATGTTTTTGAAACAGAAATTTTGTTACTAACATATCTTTAGCGACGCAAACAAAAACGTGTTACGGAGATGAACATGTTGCAATGCATGTGTGAATTCACAGGGAAATACTGCATTAGGAAATCTTACATACGCGGCAGCCTTCACGTCTGTAACATAGAATTAATTTTATGGAACTTAGCTTCTCATGTGAGAAATAAATATCTGGCGA
This sequence comes from Dendrolimus houi, assembly GCA_039645545.1. Classification (NCBI taxonomy): domain Eukaryota; kingdom Metazoa; phylum Arthropoda; class Insecta; order Lepidoptera; family Lasiocampidae; genus Dendrolimus; species Dendrolimus houi. The sequence goes on along the minus strand of CM077120.1, from coordinate 18,970,617 downwards.
TGGCGACTATGCTTGATCACGATAAAATGATTAGACTAAAGAAATTCTGCCGTCACGTAGTGAGGGGGTGACATATATTATCTCACAATAAAGGCGGCCCCACACGCGACGGTCCACCAGACTGTTCTAGTTGTACTGTGTGGCTGTGTAAGTCAACTGGATTGATAGCATACACACACGCTCCAGTGTAGCTGCGCAGACACACCTCGACAGGTCTAACTATCTGGTGGAGCGTAGCGTGAGAGCGGAACTCTTCAAACGCAAAATTCATGACTATCATGATGAAGATAATGATAACAGAATATGTATTACTTGATCGGAAAAATATTTTAATTATAATATTAACAATTAAATAAAAACTTAACTAATAATATGATAATATATTTATTTACAGATCAGAGATGAACATTTTATTTTAATTTATTTTTTAAAAATTTATGGTCTCTGTAGTTTAACGGGCTAAGCCGTTGCCGGTCGACTTCACTACAACGGAGAGGCTCCAGGTTCGATTTCTGACATGGTAAATTTCGTAAATGAAAATTCCATTATTTAGTATGGTCTGGGCGTTTGGGTTCAGCCCCAGGTGGTCCGTTGTAACAAACACAAGCGTAACTTGCTTAACTTTGGAATACACAATGTATGTGTTTGTTTGCCGATTAATTTAATAAATGTTATTTCCCGCAGCATACCTAATGAAACCGCGGAAACATTTTAAACTCTATTAACCATTTTATCTGATAACTATCTAAATATATAAAAAAAGAATTATTGTTCAGGAACAATAATTATACTAACGCATTCTTCTGCTTAAAGGATTTAATTCAGGAATTAAATCCTTTAAGTTGAAGAATGCGTTCCTCAAATATAAAACTCTTTAAAAGAATACACAAACGAAACTTGTCAAATAAATTTGCGCACGCGCACTTCTTTATTTAAATAAGGAACTCGTTACATTCGTTTAACCGTTAAAAATGTATAAAGATTGCTTTCAAATATTTATATTGGACTGTCACTCTTTATGGTACAGACTCGGACGTTGACGTGGTTTTAATATTTTTTTATTAATTGTCCGTTTTTTCAAAGAATCTCTTTTTGATATTATCGGTAAAATACAGGTTTTACTTATGTACCTTGTTATTATAACAATAAGCTCGTATTTTACTTGGCCTTAACTTCAAAATTATATAAAATAATTCATTAATAAATAAAGTTAATAAAATAAAGTTAATAAGAATTATTACTTAAATTTAAAATAAAAAGTTTAACTCGTATGACATATTTAAGATCATCTGTAAGCCTTACTAAAATAAATAAATATTGTTACAAACTATTGTTACAAATGTAATAATATTAATGAACAAAAATTATCAACATTACTACATTTACATTATTATATTTGAACATTAAAATATTATTTCATACAACGCCCCAAAGAAATATAAATTAAAGCACATTCCTTGATGCTTGGTGCATACTTATAGTATATTTTATATCAATTAGTCATTAATAATGACAGATATGAATAATGACTCATTCATGTCTGTTAGAAGTAAGTAAGCAATAAGGGATATCAATAAAACATAGGGTGAAAAACCTATTCATACTAATAAGGGTATTCAATGTATTCGCGAAGGAAGTATTAAACATGCCTGTTTTATACAAATAATACTATATTTTAGGAAACACACTAATGATACTAGGAACCTATTTTATATTTAAACTGTATTTTTCAACGAGGTTCAAACTTTAGTGAGTAGCTCTATTTTACTTACATAAAACTTAAATAGGTTCTTATATATCGCGATCAAAGCTGTAGGCAAAAGGTACACTATATATACTTTATATACTATAATATATATACTATCCTTGAGAAATTATCTAACTGATGATGAAAACCGCTTAAAAATTCGTTGCGTGGTTTAGGAGTTAATTATATATACAGAAATACGCAGAAAGCGACTTTGTTTTGTACTATATAAAGAAGATAATAAGTTTATAATTGGGAATATACATAATATTATATTGGATAACAAAATTCACATCCTCCGTAATACAAGTAAAGTAATCAAAATTGGTCAAGTGCGTGTAAATGCACGCACAGTGAAAGATTTATATAGGGGTAACGAACGAATGTTTGTTTTTGGCACCAGAATTATTAATTAAAAAAATAATTTAGGATTTGCTTGATAAATTTATTAGACATCTTTAGTAGAAAAGTTGCAGTTATGTATGTGCTTAGTAACAATGCTTAATACTGTTACATGCCATCAAAGATAAACGCACGCTGCCTGTCGTAAGCGCAGTTTATTGTCTTCCCAGATTTAGGAATTCTTTTGTGTTTTGAATTGTAATTAAGAAAAACATGCTATTGTTTTTCTACTTGTTTTATGACCATCATTAGCGTCGAACTAATCCCTGTTGTTATTGTTTTCGACTGTTGGCCGTTCGCAGGAATAGATAACCAGGTAAAATATAGAAAAGAAATAAAGAAAATATATTGCTAGGGAGTTTGATAAGCTGTTTCTTCTGCTTCAATTGAAATCGCTTTGGAAGATGTGAACTAATTTTAATAAGTAATCTGTAGTAAAATTTATCTTTGAAATAAATATAATTAATCTTTATTTTCATTTGGCAGAAAATAAATCTTAAATCTTATCTCGTAAACGAGGTCACAATGAAACTTTGATCACTGTTTGTGTGGAATTTATGTAACGAAACAAGTAGAACTGTGAGAACTGTTTTATTTGAATTCTGAACAAAGAATGCCGATGCAAAGTACAATTAATTGTAATTGTGATTAATTGTGATTCTCGCACAATAATGAGCTATCCTATAGAGCTATGACATGTGCATCCGACTAGCGTCGATGTGAGAATGATCTTCCGTTTTGTTTTTGTGCAGGGTCCAGCTGAATAGTCGTAGATGGCTGTTTCAGCGATACCGGACTTGGTGGGCTGCCCGACTCCACGGAAGCAGGAGCGTTCATGTCAGGAAGCAACGTGCTCGAGGAGGCACCTCCTGTGACGTTCGACCTCGGCTCCACCGCTGCGAGGGGAGAGATGACTCTATCGAATTAAGTCTTAAAAGACTGAATGAGCTAAGCCAACAGGCTGAAGTTATACAAGTGGGGACGAGTGATCGACTTCACCGGTGGAGCCGATCCTAGTCTATCTTTACTACCGCTTCGCAACGTATTATGTCTGGCAGAGAAGAAACAGCGGAAGAAAATCTCCAACAACACGCCTTAGCTAATCTTGTGTGGCTACTTTGTGTCTGTAATGAGTGAGTGTTTGGTGGGTTTAATGTTGTGTGGGTGGAGCTGGGCGCTCCGGCGTCTGTTATGCCAAACTGATGTTCTGAGCTTCGAAGAGTTCATGATCACGAGGAGTTGAGTGATTTCGTCTGGCTCATCAATGAAGACATTGCGAGGTCGACGTTTGCTTGTGGGAGCATTTTGTGTGGAGATCTTTCGTCTCTACGCCTGCTCGAATTTATATCCGACTAGTAAACACAACTACCCGCAAATATTATAATGTTACAATAATAGGTGGCACTACTTGGAACAATTGTTATTAACATTATATATTTACAATGCATCGTCCAAGTGTACGATTATCCTGTCCGAAGAATCGATTTACCCTCAAAATTGTCGAGTGTCCGTCGCCGAGGGACCGAATCGTGTACTACACTGCCACGGATATTAACCACTCGATGGCTAATTGTTCCCAGTTCAATTATCGGACAAATGTCAACGGAGTATTCAGTCTGACACCGGTCTGGAAACAAGTTTAGCGATTCGATTAACAATTTGTTAACTCGATGATTGGAGACCCAGCCTTATGATTAAAAATGTTTATTGAATGACTAGATGAGTAAGTAATGTGGTTCCAATAGGTTGTTTAAAAGAAACTGCCAGTTGTACTATGTATAATAGATTGTAACTAGCTAAGTACTCTAGACGCAATATAATAGTTAATTAATGTTAGTCTTCTCAGATTAAAACAAAAACTTATATTTAATCGAATATTTTATGGACTGTTGAGATACAGGAAGTTCAAAACGCGAGCAATGTGAAATGAACTGGCGTTGAATAATTGATGTTCTTTTACTTTACGAGGGATTGTCTCATGCTTTCAACGAATAAGAAACAGATGAGACAGTTCTTACCGTATTTTGCTCCTTTGTATAGACAAACATCTCTCTAAAAATTTCATTGAATTAGTTCAATGTGCGTTTATTTGTGGAATGTAGGAATGGCGGGATACTGATATATTTATTAAGAAAACATCATGCCACAGATTAATCGAATATAATGTTAGCAGCGAAACTTTGATGAAATAGTTAAGTTTAAATGGTGAAAATTAGTTATCAGAATAATTGCATTACCAAACTTAGAAATTCCCCATGTGACAGACATTCGTGATAATAGAAATAAATTCATAGAATCATAACCTTAATAAACACCTATAATTAAATCGTTTAAAATGTTATTTGTCACAATTCTAACGTTACACGTTTTCAGAAAACTGTTTAAAGGCATTTCTATGAGTAGTTGTTTTACTATAATAATATTATTAACTATCCTACTACTGGGTTCGGGCTTCTATTTAGGGCAAAGGACAGTGCATTCGCTAAACTTGTCCAAGACAGTCTTCACATATCGGTTATACAAATACACAGATCTACAATAGGCACAAGTCGCACACAACAGATATTTATTATTTGTAAATTGTATGGTGAGAAAATAAAGTTTTAAAAATTCTATATTGTGGCATGCGGGTTTCATCAAAATGTTCTCCAAACATTAGCATGTAATTATTAGGGTAATTGTTTTAAGCGGCGCCTGTTGCTGAACTCACGTCATTAGAACGAGACGCGAATGCATTAGCATAAGCAAACCACTAATCTTCTGCGATATTGTTTAGTTTTTATTTTATATAAATTAGCAGTGCTTAATTTTAAAGCACTGCTGATTCGTATAAAATGCGGAGTATGTACAGAATTAAACCAGTAACTAATCTTTGACTTACAGCCGCTTTGTGTTTAGCTTCAACTTCGTTAATTGGATCAAGATCTCTTCTCCTACTGTTGATTTGTCTGCGTCTACTTAAAGTTTACTTTTCGTTTCACTGTAATTAAGTTTTCTTGATTTGAAAGTTTCTATGAGGGAGTTCGTTTTGTTAAAATGCCTTTGTGAGTCCCCTCTGCACCAGTTTTCATAATCTTTTTGTTATCCCTAAGATTTTAATTGGAAAATTGAATCTATTATGTTTTGTTTAAACCAAGTTTTATTAAATGTGATCTATACAATCAAATTTGTATAGAAGTCTAGATAGTAGTTATGTTAAGTTACTAATAATAGTTTGAAATCCAATATTGAAATTTCGAATCAATCAGTTTATTTACATTTGCTAAATATACTCGTCGATTAAAATACATAGCAATGTCGTTTCACATGTTTATGAAGATATGATATGAAAATTTAATTTTTATTACTTATATTATAAAATTGAAACTTATAGTAATAAATTAACAAAAAAACTATCTTATTTAAAAAGAAACGTTTCAGGAAATAAAGAATAAATGGTGGCAATAAACATTTTGTGATCTATGATTTTTTATTCCCTGAAATGTTTAATTTTTAAATATAGTAGGGAATTTATAATGATGTTTGACCTTTGTGTCGTTTTTTTAGCGTAACATCACGGGGAAAATTGTCTTTTCATGATATGGTTACTGGTAGAAAGCCCTTCAGAAAAACTCTTATCAAAATGTTTTATAGCTACTAAGATTTCTATATGACATAGCAATTTTCTTACCGCACCATTATCTCCCAGTTATTATCTTTCTTAAGCTGCTGCAGCGAAAATCTTTAAAACATTAATTCGCCCGGAATAAAGAGTCAGTTCGGGCGGTTTGACAAAAAAACTAAGTAATAACTACTTATCTCTAAGGAAGTTGAAACTTTCACGATTTTTCATAAGTCCATAGCGGGTGACCGTCTTTGCAAATTACATTTGCGGACAAACCTTTTCAATTACATATGTTACACGGTCAAATATCAATATGACACTTACACCCAATAATGGAATCTAACGTGCTTAACAAAATTCGGTGAGCTTTAAAATAAAAAATTCTGATAACAAAGAGCTTTAAAAATTATTTCCAAACTAGTGAGCAAGAGATTTTATCAGCGATAATATGGAAAAAATATGATGATAGTAGATTAATATTGCATCAGTAAATCACAATTATGAATCTAATACTATAAATAAACGGATATCAATCGACAGACAAAGAAACCATTGTATACTCTCTCTGTATACAAGTTTAACTTGTATTATTGATAATATACAATGGACAACTCTGAAACTGATTCCAAACTAGAATAGATAAATAATAGAAAGTTTGTTTACGAAATTTACCTAGACGTGAATCGAACCCGGAATTAGTACATGTAGTGAATTAGACGGTCCAAGGTTTAATTCTCAATTAGACCACAGACTTACCCTAATTAGATCCAAAATGAAGCACGTAAACCATTTATAAACATTCTGCCAAAATAGACTTGAGTGCCCATTACTCTACAGGCCATCAATGAACATACTTTGAAGTGGCATTGCTAAATTTGGAATATTTGATTCTACATCTTGCCTGTTCCTCAGAGTAATGGTTTCCGTTGCAAAATAGGTAGACATATATGTATGTGTAAATATTTTCATTTCTGTGTCTGATAAGGGTTGATAAAGACAACAGATTTTCACTTGTTATAGAAGGAATTTAGGCAGATATACTGTTCATATGTATTAAATAAAAGACAAAATAAAAAAATATGTAGGTAGTCATATGGCGAAGGAGTTTCCTGCCGATTCTTCTACTTGCTGTTTTACAGCAATAACATGTTGCGAAGCGGGGTATATAAAATAACAAGTAGATGTAACTTTTGAACTTATATGTATGTATAAGTTAAATAATAAATATTAATAAAAACAATAAAGTCTACCTAGATACTGAAACATATTCGGTTAGGACACATAAAATCTCTGATAGATAAATTAGAATTTAACTCTAGAGCGGATTTGCTACGGATATTTCAGCCTCTTATGAGGGAAATGTCCTGATTTTTCGTTGTAAAGCACTAAAAATATCTCGAAAATCACGACGTGTGGTGATCGTAATTCTGTGCTACACGGGGGCCCGGAGTGACCCACTGCAAACTCTCACGTACAGGGCATTTGTAAAATATTTCGAACTTAAACCTCTTTTTGTGGGTGTTGTTTTTTATTGATGTGCTGACGTTTTATTTTATCTTATACTAATATATAAATCTGAAGACTTTGTTTGTTTGTTTGCTTGAACGCGCTAATCTCAGGAACTACTGGTCTGATTTGAAAAATTCTTTCAGTGTTAGATAACCCATTTATCGAGGAAGGGTATATATATCATCACGCTAAGATAAATAGGAGCGGAGCACCAATGAAGAATGTTTCAAAATCGGGGGTTTTTTTAACTTACTTTTTTTAAATATTCCACTCGGACGAAGTCGCGGGCAGAAGCTAGTGTATAATATATTTTGAAGGATAAGTATTTGTTCTACTTTGTCTGAGTTACTCAGACATTTTGGATGCTTTTATAATTTTTCGCAAATATTTATGTATATTTTTATAAAAGATGTATTGAAAACTTAATTAAGATTATATCACATCTAACGTGAAACAGTGTTAATAATGCTGTGTATATGTTGTGAAGTGATGTATTTAGCAAGAACCTTAGAAGAAATAAAATCATTGGTGGTGATGCATAAGAAGTAAACACGGTTTTCGACTTGTGTGACTTTAAAAAAAAATCAGAAATAATAATTTAAAAATCAGTATTAATGAACGAAACGAAATATTTCTAAGCTTTATTTTAAGGTTTTTATATGTTGTTTGTAATTGTTAAAGGTTTATTTCTGTTAAGTTTTTTCATTATGTTCATTTATACTTAATTTGTACATAATATTGTATATTAAGTATATATCTATGTAATATATAAACTTTGAATATAATATTAAATATATAAAACTATATATGTGTGTGTGTATATATCAATTATGTATTTATTATTAAAATGTAAGTAGTTCGTACTATATGTTACGTATACCACCATCGCCATTATCATCTCAATTATTCCTGAGGTTGTCTGGAAGAGATCGCTTTTTAGCGATAAGACCGCCCTTTGTACATTGCTAGTTATAATTTTAGTTTTTAAGATTATGTTTGTATTGATGTATAATAAAGTGTTATCTATCTATCTATCTAATATTTATTTTATCACATATAACTATTGTCAATTACAAGATCACGTTAAGATTTAATAAACAACAATAAAGGACTCGACTCAGTCAGATATTCGAGATTCGAAATTAATACCAAATTAAATTGGAATCCAGACTGATACATTATGATCGTTAGTAATTCGTCATATATGTACTAACAACAACTGTTGATATAAACGCTTTAGTAACCGCATTATCTTATAGCAAAATGCTGAAACGACATATTTTATCACAAAGAGCGGTAGAAGCTTCTTATCGCAGCATAACAGGAAGATAAACCCAGCTGTAGGATGCCAGAACTATTCTCACGTACCTAAGCGGCATTAGGGTTATTTTCCACTTCGCTAGTGGAAAACTGCATACCGTAGAAAAACAACGTGCGTGGTACATTGTCGATGTGACGCTGGCGTACGGACAAAACGGTAACAATGAATAGTCCTCTTTTTATACACGCCCCGTTGAATGCCGTGGAGTTGTGAAAAAAATACAAACAGTACGGTCGGGGCTATGGTAGGAGCGGTCGCGGGAAATAGAGATAGTTCATGCGATACAACGTAAAGTCCTAAATTTACTAATACAAATATTATAATTTGAATTGTGTTTTTTTCTATTTGTTTTGATGCTTTCCAGTCAAATTAATTACATATTTCTCTTTTTATTTATTTATTATATACTTAATTGCACATAACCTAGAAATAAAACTACATTAACATTGTAACAACAAAATATATAATTGGCGGTGTTATCGCTTTGAGCGATTTCTTCCAGACATACTTTGAATCGAAAATCAAATTTGCACAGGACAAATAAACGTATGTGTAGAAACAAATTATACTAGTAATATGTGCTTATGGATTAAGTAATAATAATATAAACGTCCCACTGCTGGGCTCGGGCCTCCCACTATAGGGGGAAGGATTGTCCAAGCTAGCTTAGCAGGTATGACACATCGGTTATCTCGATGTGCAGTTTTAATTACGATGTTTTCCTTTACCATTGTTAGCACGTGGTAATTGCAACAATATGCATATTAGGTCAGAAAACTGCCCTAGTGGTGTATGCGTTCCGGCCAGGATTCGAACCGCGACCTTTGAGTTTGAGACGCATCCACTAGCCATTCCGCTACCACAACTTGAAATAGAATAAAGGGAATAAATACATATAACAAGTTACTTTATTACCAAAACTATAATTATTATCTTTATTGTTCCTTTCAGTAATAAACCATCTGAACATGTACCAAAATCACAACAAAACAGTTGGTCTCTTTCTTTTTCTTTCTTACTTTTCTATTCTGATTTAAGTCAGATAGTTGTCACAATTTACCTGACGATACGGTTTGTGAGCATTTGACTGGTAACACCAAAAACGGGGATGTAGCAGCTCAAAATTTATATTTCGCTAAAAAACTTTCCACTGAAATGCTTAAAAACAAATTATACGTTACAAGTATTCTCAATTTTTAACCAAATTTTAGGTTATTTTTTGGAAATAATCATTGGAAGAGATTGCTTTAAGGAATAAGACCACATATCGTATTATTTTCTAGTATTTAAGATTATTGTTTGTTTGTTGCAATTATGTTCGTGTACAATTAAGTGTATTATTTATTGTATTATATTACACCTTTCAAGTTGCATCAGTAATTCCTCATAACAAAATTATTTAAAAATATTACCGATATGTTTATTCTCTTTACAGACATGACTAAATTTTATTCGCTTCCGCTCCAATACACCGCACGCTACCTTCTCCATTTTACAACCTTGGCCTGAAAGTATAGCAGAATACAAGAGAGGAGTTTTCGCGCTTCCCTCGCCATAAAATTAAATGGGAAGAGGGCTTTTTGCCGCTCTGCTTCAGCTAGGACTTTGGCCACCGAGCCGCCAGCGCTAAACGCGTTATTCAACCTTACTTTGTGAAACATTTGTGCGATTCTTGTCTATCGTACCATTTTTTGAATACAAAATTAGGGTTCTCATGCCATAGTTCATGTAAATTCGCTGTATACAAAAAGATGTATATTTATCTAAACAATTTTTTGCGACCTCCTTATTTGTAGGTTTACTTTTTTATTTATTAAAGATTTTTATACTACTTTACTCGCATAACCTGGGTTTTTAGTTAGTATAGTATAATCATCCATATTATTGAATAAATGTCATAATAATCGGTTCATTTTTAATATCGTTAAGAAGAAATTAATAAATGTATAAATGTATTTTTAATACCACCCGTGATCATAAGGCTGGCGCATATTTTGCACAACGAATAAGTTACGCCATACAGCGCGGCCTTGCAGCTAGCCTTCTGGGCACGCTCCCATCTGGTAGCGATTTGTTACATAGTCCTTAATATATATTTTTATTATTTAATTATAATTAATCAGACTCATTGCCTCTTCAGGTGATTAGAAGACTGGTGCTTACTTCGGGCAACGGATCAGTAAGGCGATCCAGCGAAGAAACGTAGCCAGCCTTCTGGCACCTTACCCATAGAAGACGGTGATCTAGGCTCAGTATTGTACTTATAGTTTTGAGGGCCTATCTATGGGTAGAATAGAATACAAATAAGTTAAGTTTTCTTTTATTGTATTCGATAATATTTTTAAAGTTAATTTTAGTTTGTATATTGTAGCTTCTAATTATAATTATATGATTAATTTAATATTCACTCATAAACATACACACATCCAAAATCACTTTCATCTTTATATTACAAAATTAGACATTTCAGCTGTTCCAAAACCTAGATACATTTTTTTTTAAATGAATGTTTTTAATTTATCATGTACTTATTGTCATATTAAGCATTTGTTGATGTGTTTGCACATCACAACTACAAAAGATGTAAAGACTGTGTAACAAAATATGATGACGATCCGTATAAGCTTAATAAATAGTTTTGAAATGATATATCGTTGAAGTTCACGGCATTTTCTTGTTCCGTGGTTTAAAATTTCTTACACTTGTGAGGTTTTAAAATGGCACAGCTGATTCGTTTCCATAATAATAGAATTTATAAGTTCCTCCACTATATGGTTTATTTCCACTAAATAAATTGACGAAGATTAATATCCCATTATCTCGTTACCACGTATATATTGGCCTCAACATCTTCAGTACAAGATCATTATCGCAAATTGGCAGCCACACCGTGACTTACCGGGCAATCATCGATTAGCAGCCTGTTTTGCTCCGTTCAAGGAAATTGCGGTGCGGACCACCTGTGAGAGGATGCGAAGAATATTTCATTTTGGAAAATAAACCTTAAATTAGCCGGCCAAAAATATACAGCGCGAACCTATTCTATTGCAAGCCGATACCAATCCTTTGCAGGTGTCTTATTACCCCTTTGAATTTGAGTGATCTATTGTATTTTTTTTATTGCATGAGTTCAGCAGGCAGGCAGGCGGCCCACTTGATGGAAAGCGGTTACCATCGCCTATGAACATTTGCAACACCAAAGGTGCTATAAATGCGCTGCTGTTCTCTTAAGGGAGACTGGAACCTGGCCACTAATGCCGGAATACAACTCAAAGTTGTCATGGCGACATACTCTAGGCCAGGAGTGGTAGTCATCCAGTCGGGCAAATGCCCTACCACCTGGAAAATTATTGTTCATGCTAATCTCTGTTCACGCCGCCGTAAGACGTCATAAAATCATCTTTCCTCTGTTGGTATTTCATGTGAATTTTTGGTTGCCATTAAGCTGCCCATTTAACTATTTCAAGAACCAGTCTAAATTGACTTGACTGTCAGCTACCCTTTTCTACAAGATTAATAGAAATAGTCTGCCCAAAAAATAGAACTACGACAGACCACCTTTGAGCCAAGATGGGCTATAAAACTGTATAATTAAGAATATCCAGGCTCCCAGTTTTATTACTGTACTTGGTGGTGTTAATTTGGTTACACATTTTACTAAACAGGTTCGCGAAGAACTTGTTTTTATGTTTCCAAGTAACAATATTATTGAGTATTTTGAAAGCTCTTTTTATTTTAATTGTTGGATATATGTATTTCAGTCCAAGCACATTGAAAGGTGATAAAAGCCAATTGTTGTTGTAATTTAGCCCCGGATCCCATAAAAAATAATCTCAAAAAGTGGATTATCTTTCACTGTCCTAATTTTTACATTTAACTTTCTTATTTAATTTTAATTTAAAATATTAATTTATTTTTAATAGATGTTTTCCATATTAATATTTACAGCTACATCTGAAATTTTAAGTGAAAATTGCTAGTTAAAGGATGATCTAATCAAATGACTGTTTTTTTTTTGTCTGTGTCAGTTTGAATATTACTTTCAAATATGCTCTGCAACGGCTCAACGGATTATAATAAATATTTAGAGATTGGAATAGGATTATTTGAAAATAATATGATTATAAAGTCCAAGTATCACTCGAACAAAGCGGCACACTTATTCTTTATCGTACACAAACATTACATATAAAACTATAAAATAGTGATGTTGTGCAAAGGCAAGCTGAACCCTAAAAGAGTTTTCTTTCAGGAAACCTATGAGTCTAGCGAGAAGAGTAGAAACAAAATCCAGCGTTATGTATACTAAAATATTTTGATGATTTAACTATTTAAACATATTAAAAATACCTAACTTCAGAATTAGAATATATACTACAAAAAATACATACATATGTACATAAGATACATACATATACAATATAAATATATAAAGATAATTTAAGACAGATAGTGGCTCTTTGACTTTTTTCTTAAAGCTGCTCTCCGATGAACTTGCTCGGATTGTATGAGCCATTCCATACTCTAACTACGTGGACGGAGAAAAAACAATTGTAACATGTTGAAGAAAGTATGGATGCTTTGAGAAGAAGAGATTTAGAAGATATTCTACAATGTTTGTCTGGAGAAACAGGAAATTCAAATCGTTTACGAAGATAGGAAGAAGAAAGAGGGTTATGTAAGATTTTAAATAGAAATGAGACTACTTGGAAGACACGTTGACGACGAATTCGTAGCCACTTAATTGGTGATCTAAATAAAACATGATTAAACTTATTGTTAATGATAAATAAAGAATTATTTTTAACAAAAAATAAAACTCTATTATAATAACTATTACAAATAAATATCTTCTCAAAATTACTTACAGCACAAATTGCACTTAATAAGCACTTAACTCAAACATAGCCAATACACTTAAATACATATTTATTGAATAAACAAGTTTGCTGAGCAAATTATGGCATTTGCTGCGTATATTAACGTTCCTTTAAGACCACCTGGTACATTATCATTATCACAATTCCAGAAAGGATGCTGTCAGGTAATTTATTTTTCTATCAGTATAAAATTACTTAGTACACTACTTTAACTAGGTACTATTAGTAAAACACGTATGGTAGAAGAGTTAAGAGAATATTTTGTTATCTTTCATTCTCACAGAAGATATTCTTAATACATAAATGTATATGCATACACATTACAGATAAAATAGCTTCGAAATGTTTTTACGTTTGTAGTATATTTGTATATTTATAGGACTTCTAAACTTGATATTTAAATTTCCTTGAAATTTAATATTAAAAACTATGTGCTTAATATTAAGAATAATTATTGTAATATCGTTGAATATTATTAGTTTCATATTAAGTACCTGCCTATAAATATATATAAAAAGTTTTAATTTATTCATTTATGTCCTGATAGTACACTACTACAAACGCAAAAATGTCTCGAAGCTAATTTATCTGTACCACGCTTCTTTTGAATAAGGGTAAGCAGATACATTAGACCTCAATTTCCTACTTTATTTAGATTTACAAGTTAGTCATAATAAATTCATCTTAATCTACCAATATCACTTTCTAAATCACAATACTCTCTATCTATTACTTTGTTAATTCTATTTCATAAGAGGACAGTAGGGATCAGCTTGAAGCTGCAAAGTTATTGTTTATTAATTAATATTTATTAATCGGCAGATAAACACACATATTGTATATCCCCAAATTAAGCAAGGTATGCTTGAGTTACGGATAATATACAACGGACTACTTTGGGGTCGATCCCAGACACTCAGGCCATAGTAAATAACGGAGAAAATTCGTTTCCGAAATTTACCATACCAGGAATCGAACCCGGAGTCTCTGAGTTGCAGTCAGGTAGGCCGACAAAGGCTTAGCCCGCTCAACCACAGTGGCCGTCAATTTAATTCTTTTTATTCACTATAATCTCACTCAAGCGACCGTTCTTATTTAAGAAGTATAAACTTAGTGATTTCTGAATAAATTATAATTACAAATCAAATTCAAATTAGCGATGTTTGGTAACATTATTAAAAATCCACTTATCCTTGGCTCTTCCGTTCCAGTATTCTCTCTTCTCTCTCTTACATTTGTCGTTTCTTCTTTGTATCTCTCAAGACTTCTCAGAAGACGATAGTCAAAAGATTAGGGTTTGATACTTTTTAAGAATGTGTAGTTATTTGAGAAATCCAAATAAAACTATATTTCAAACATACCTAATGATACATATAACTTACACCTGTTTATTACGATTGCAGTCTATCAAGCAATACAATCAACACATGGCAACAAAAGCCCACTTGTTAACACAAATTTTAATTGGTAGTTAGTAAAATTTCATCAGCTATGAATAAATGTTACCAGATGAGGACAAATATCATGAATAGTTATAAATTATCATTTGGTTTTCCCAACATTTAAGTAATTTTTATTTAAATGAACATTTTTATCATAACTTATATTTTATGGTACTAATCAAATAACGAAAATGAACGTAAAAGTTAACATACG
This sequence comes from Dendrolimus houi, assembly GCA_039645545.1. Lineage (NCBI taxonomy): Eukaryota > Metazoa > Arthropoda > Insecta > Lepidoptera > Lasiocampidae > Dendrolimus > Dendrolimus houi. The sequence continues at coordinate 18,955,498 of CM077120.1, read as the reverse complement.
AGAAATATACTTACCAGAATGTAAAAATCAACGTACGAGAATATACTTACCGGTGCCGTATATTACTTTGTTACTATCTGTTGTTGTGTAAAGGATATGTACAAATTATTAGTAATTTTGTAAATATGAATTAGAGTAACATCTATAAAGCAGTAGTAATATCTTTAATAAATACTTGGCTATCGAAGATTCGTTTTTAACTAACGTAGCAATGTCCTTGTTCTTAGATGAATATTGAAGTTGGCAACATTACCTGCGAGTTCGTTCTCGTCGCGCTAACTCGCTGTAGCATAAAAATAAATTGGTAATTACCAAGCCGGCAGACAAGTAAACATTCTGGGACACCCGCATTGAGTTTTACATACTTGCAATTTGAAATAATTGTTCCTTATGGTTGTTTCAGAAACTAATTTTAGCAGTGCTGAGTATGTATTACTTAATTAATTCCTTTATTTTTCTGAAAGAATGTATATTGTAATAAATACTACGTGACACCACCGCCAGACTTTTGGAAATGTTCCATTTTTTTTTCTAAGTTTTCTATTTTTTTGTACTTGATTTTATTTTAGTTAGTAATATGTATTTCGATAATAAAATTAAGTATTAAGATACACATTACACATACAAAAGAAAAACAAGGTCTCAGACCACATTAGGCTCAAAAAATGTATTTTGTAAACAACCCATAAATATCCCACTACTGCGTTCCGGTCAGGATCGAACCCGCACCCTTTGAGTTTGGGACGCGTGAGCTAGCCATTACGCTACTACGACTTGTATTTTAATACCCAAGCTTAATGTAATTTATTATTAGCTTTGGAAGACGTTGAATATTGAATACCTAGCAATATATTATATTGATTATATATATATAGGTATACAATGTAACAGATAATCCTACCAATTAATAAACCGGTAAGTAACTTATACAGCCGAGCTCGTTTCAAAGATGATGTTGGGTTAGCTAATAACGGAGAGAAGAAAGTAAACTGAGCATAAAAAATATGCGTAGACACTTCTCAAGAACTATGTTCGAGCTGATGTCTTAACGCTTTGCAGTACTTTTTATCGGCTTTATGTTCAAATTTGTTTTTCAGTAGCAGTGGTGAAATTAACACAAACATGGCCCGGTGATGGCCGATTAATACGTGGTATACTACTAGAAAGTCCAAGAAAGAAAAGCTTGGAAAGTTCTACCAACACTGAAAAGAAGAATATGAGCGGTAATAACACCTACTATAGACATTAGTCGATCTAAGATTGATATGTGAAAACAAACAATTTAGGAATGCACCTGTTGTTATTGTTTTTATTAGCTTTACATATATAATATATTATATTGTATTTGAATATTTTAATATATTTTTTGTATTTCATTAATGTATGTATTGTTACGAGTTGCGAGACTCGAATTAAAATGCCGATAACACAGGTACAAATATAACCGAACACAACGAGTCCAAACGTAATGCAGAAGGATGTTATTCAATAAAACGCGCAGTCTGTCACTGTTAGATTCCTGATTGTAGTACACACGTCTCGCTTTGATCGTGGTTCTCGCTCGACTGCCTTCCTCCCTCCATCAGGCCATCGTTTTATCCTGCACAAGTGCAATGAGCCCGCCCGGCCGCGTGGACCGAATTTCCTAGAATCAGCTTGTACTTTAAAATCCATAATACCTAGCTAATGATTACAATACAACAATAGGCTGTTCTCTAGAAACGTATGCCATTAAATAAGTAAACAAAAGAAGACGATCATAAAAGAATTACAATAATTTCAATGTTTATTAGTTCAAATGCCGACTTTGTCTTTGTCGGCGCTTAGGTTGTAACAGTATGTATAATGTATTCATTTATTATAAGACACTGAATCTGTAAAGTGAGAATAATGCAACATGTCACTATTCTGATTCAACTTCTTGTCCATCCAAAAGTTGTCTGGAAGAATTCGCCAATAGCGACAAGACCACTTATTCCATTGCAATTTTTTATTTCTATTAAGCTTTTAAAAGCATGAATATGCATAATATTGAATAAATATTCAAATCAATACGCCATAAATTCACAAATAAAAGCATAGAGGGTAGGTAATAAAACAAAAAGCCCGTAGAATAAAAATTAATGAGGAAAAATCTAGTTGTTAGTGAACTATATTGAGATAGTCGTTCGTGTCAAAGGAATATTTACTGTGCAGACTGTAATCAATACATCTATTACGTTTTACCTCCAATAACTTATTTGTTCTAATAACGCATTTATTCAATTCTGTCTGGGAAACCTCTTATATTCATGAGTAAATCCGATACGTGATCGGTAAATGATTATTCATTATTACTTTATTAATGTTAACCGTTTAATCTTAGTCATTTGATAAGAAATCTACTGAATGAGTAATAGTTGTGCCTTATTTGATTTACGAGTTGGTATTAATTAAATTTTGCAGTATTATTATCAACCATTTTTGCTGTATTAAGTTGAGATGGAGTTTTTGAAGTGAAACTTCTGTAGAATCGTTATGTTTTGAAACTCGATTAAAACGTAAAAGCCACACTAAAAACAGATAAACTTATGAATCTATAGGACTACGCCTGCGAGAGAATGAGATAGAATACATTATATTTACTAATTTAAACCCTATTCTCATACATATAGAGTTGGAAATGTTTTGAAGTTTTTCGTTAATACTTCAAATTTAGTGTTTTATAGCTTAAATATATTATAAAGATATGTGAAATGTCACGTCACGAATTTAGAAACCCTCCCACCATTTGTCACACTTTGTTTCACTTCTAGTGCGTGTGAACTGCACACATAATTTTTTTTAAATAAAACTTCTTTAGACACGTTGTGATTTGAAACTCGATGAAGCAAAAAAGCGACACTAAAAAGAGATATACACAAAAATTTAAACTTATTTAGTTGGAAATAAAACACATTTCTCTTTACCCGTTAGTATTAATTTTCAATTTAAATAAAATTTAAAAGATTTCAATTGAGTTTTAGCTCTATCTGTATATATTTAAGGCAGATTTTCTTTTATACGTAGATCATAGGAAATTGTGCGCAACAGTGTATTGAATTATAAGCTTTATGATAGTGGCTTAAAGTGTAATTTAGATTGAATTTTTTGAATTATAATATGTTGACGAATGTAGGCTAAAGGAATTATATTTATATTAATTAATAAAAGTTAGAGAATAATTATCTGTGATTATATTCTCTGAAGTTTCACTTCTGCTGCGTGTGAAATGCACACACACACATTTTTTTTAATTTAAGTGGTTTAATGGCCGGTTCCTCTCTTCCCGACCGTCCATTTGCCTATCGGTTAAAGTGTGACACAAGCGCCATACAAATAAAGTCAAAATTCACCTGATAGTATTGAATGAATAGTAAGATACAGGAACCGGCCGTTATTGTGACCCATTATGACGGCTTTGCACTTGTGACTACTCTCTCACAAAACATGACTAACATAGTGCTGAGCCGACATCGCTCCCGAGCTCTAATTCGAATATAGTGTAATATTCCTTACCGTGTCGGTATAGTATGAATGTTTCCAAGAAATCACACGCAATATTAATTTACTTGTACCGGGTGTCATTGTCGGCCGGCATTATATGAATCATCACTGAGCTTTTAAATAATCGTATTTATACAGTGGCTGAAAGTACTGTGATCTTGCCTAACAATCTTTGTGTTCTTCATTACTCTTCATGTATCTTATTCGTCGTAGTATACCTACACGACACATCGTAAATATCGACTTACCTATTTGCACCACATCCTTGTTAATATATTCATGGGCGATGACAGCAATACAGGATTGTCGACTTGTTACCCATGTTTGAAGTTTTTAAATATAGCTATATTTATAATGTACAATTTACTATCGCCATTAAAATTGAATGAAAACTAGTTTTAAAGGAGTAGGAGAATGTTAGCTTTAACTAAATAGCGCCATGGACAGGAAATTTATGTATGTTTAGAATTTCAGCTAAACCACGAGAAAAGTAGACGTTTTGAAGTTAATCTTAATACTTCTTACTAAGCGAAAAATAAGCCCTAAAGGTTTTTTATAATGTTTTAAATATCTATGTAAATATTTTTTTTCACTATAGTGAATTTACAAATATTGCGACGTAGAATGAAACTAGATAATTAAAGTTCCAGCTGTTAGGTTTAACAGCTAGAGGATCGTCAATTACAGCGGCTATGGCAAGATACAATTGTTGAGTAGGATTTTGGAATAGAAATACAAATATTTTTTGGATTTATTTATTTAGAATCCATGTTTGTAAACAGATTTTGTAAACTTACACATAAGGTCTGTCATTAAAAAAATATAAATATGGCTACAAAAAGTACAAGTCACTGCATTATAATGGCTAACACAAAACAAAAATAAATGTTTAATGTACAGCTTAAAAATTAAATCACGTTTCCCTTTTTGATCGCCATAAGAAAACCTTGTTTCACTAGAAAGTTAGAAATAGAAAAACTAACTTCCCAATAAGAAATATATCATTAGCATAATGAAGATGTGCACTAATTATCATACAGTATATTCTTGTATGTTTTGACAACCAAAAGGAAAGTAACTAACGGCAAAACCTATGGAAAAATTGAACACTACCTGAGCATTTGAAAAATGAATATATATAATTATTAATATTCTTTATTAGCAGTTTTAATTTTATCGAATATACAGTTGTCCAAAGAAATAATGTCCTCTATCTACAATATACAAATAACAAACATTTATCTATATACATTTATTAGTTCGGACTAGGTTCACGATTTTAGTCGAAAAGTCACAAGGATTTTATGTATTTTTTTCTAATATATTTATACACAATTTACACAAAACAACACCACAGGCAGTGGGAAGTGTCGAACTCGTTTTGCAATAATGACTGAGCTTAAACAAACTTCAGTTAAATAACATAGGAATTTAACTAAAGCTATAAATTTGACAAAAACAACTCGTCTAGCCTAAACAATCTATGCCAAGTGACGCTATAAGAATATTTTGTTTAATTTATAATGTAAAATTCTTTATTAGGAATAAATAATTTTTCATTGGTTACTAAGAAAAACTATTCTTAGTAACCAATGAAAAATTATTTATTCCTTTGCATTTGCTCACATTCGTGTAGTATCTTAGACACTTCAGTCTTCTCTCTTATCCCTACACACAATATGATATATTTTATGTTAAATATTTTTTTAAACAATTAAACGACCTGAAACAGCGATAATCTAGTGAGTAACTGTTGACGTGTTGTGTCATGTATTTTCTAGGGTAACATATAACTCAATGGGTGACATAAGACTTGCTCTAGTTGATATTTGAGTTTTAGGTCTAATTACTGTTTTACGATCTTATTCATATTGAGTTAGACTAAGTTTGTAGGCTCGTTTCAGGGGTTTGAAGGAAGCCTACAAATTTACTCTAACCCATATAAATAAGACTGCTAGAATAGGGACTTTAAATTCCGCAAAGAGTCGTTGACATACACATCTTAATATTAGTCCTCAAGATTTTGTCTGTCACTTCGTTCACGAATATTTCGGTTTCGTAGTAAATAGTGCATTTTAGGTACAAAAAATTCATACCTGTCTCTAAGGCAAAAAATTCAAAAAAATAAATAGGAGGGCCAGAGTTGTGACGTGGCAACATACAAAAAAAAAAATATTCATTTCTGTATCAATGGCATAACCTGACATTTTCACATTAAATAAAATATGTATTGTTATCAGTGTTGAAGCCATGTAAAGAAAACAATTCGCGACAACTTACTTTACATTTTAATGTACATATATAAAAATATATATACACGTTACATTTTTTTCAAGCATATATAATTACATATGATATAAACAGTGCGGAAAGGTACATGGTTTTTTTCAAAGAGTGAAAGAAGATTCATTGTCTATAAGGAAAAAACGGAAAGACAAAGCTCCGGAGCAATATAACGAAGGGAGCGTTACTTGCAGAAAACTAATATTAGTTACAACTCCACAAGTCACTAGATTTGACAGCCCACTTACAATTTTACGAGTTAAGCCCAGTCACAAGTGCAAAAGTCGTAAAGAAAGTCAAATGGTGAAACCATGACTCGGGAAGATCGGTGAAATTCTCAATTTCACGCTTGTTTCACCTAAAATTAAACTGTACATGCGGCGTACGCCACATAAAGCTCTCTTAATAAAAAATTACAAAATGTCTCAACATATAATAATTAACCTATCTATTATATTAGTTTATATACAATTATTGCTATCAAATGTTGCGCTTTCAACGCTCCAGTTCACTATAATCAACTGGCTTATTGCCTCCGCTACTAAATTATAATACATAAAATACTTACACAGTAATGTACTCTGTTCAAAGTTTTAAAAATGTTCTAAGTATTGTAAATGAAGAAATAAAGACTACCAGAATATATCAGAATAATATTATATGTAACAGTTGATGATTACCGCAACAAGTCAATAAAACTGTAAAAATATACTGTTTTTTTCAACTAAGAACTAAGCTCTTGAATACATGCCATACATAGTAGTCCAGATATTAGATGTGCAACAAATGCTTACAATTTATTAAAACTCTTAGAAATAAAATAAGAATAAGCTAATTGTTGTATTTTACAGATAAAAGTTAATCAATAATAATAATTTAGTTTGATAATTTGTATTCAACGCTGTTCCTAATTGTTTTCATTTGTATGAATGTAGGTTTTGAAATTGCAACTATCACAAATAAATATTATTTTGTTGCGTTTGGGGACTTGTTTGGTTGATAAGTACGTATACAAAATCTTTTTTATATTCAACCAGAATATTAGTTAATCTTAGATATTGATCAAATACTCATTGAATAAAATTTTAATTGTAGTTTTAGATGCAATGCCGTAGAATTGAGGTATTAATAAGTAAACATGTCACAGCATAAAATCGCACTACAATCACAGTCATAAAGTCTCTTGTAATTGACTCTTATTGGCTGCATTATCGAGAGAGTTAAGCATTGTTTTGCGTTTGTAAATCAATTGATTTATAGACCTCAAATAGCCGTGCGGTTCTATTAAAGCGCGATCGATAGTCATTTCAATATTGGCTCAGGTTGTTAGCTTTAGAAGTTACTAAACCGCACACCCGTTGTGCAAAGTTGCCGGTGTTTGTCATTTCGATTTTAATGGAGCATAAGCTGTGTCCGGTGTTTTGTTCGCATTGTTCGCTTCGACCCTGTTTTATTACCATTATGTAATTGATTAGTGCAAATGCAATGATTTTTTTTAACAAATATTCATTAAAATCAGTATAATAATACATTTTTATAACTATAATACATATATATTATAATTATTTTATTATTATATTAATATCTATTTCAACTGCACTCCAACGCTATCTATGTAATTAGACCTTGTCCATCCAAAGGTTGCCTGGAAGAGATTGCTTTTAGCAATAAGGCCGCCCATTATACTACCTTTTAGTAAGTAAGTTTTTTGTGTATTTTTTCTATGTAATGTTGGTGTACAATAAAGAGTATTGTATTGTATTACATTGTTGTAAAATCCTAACCAATTTTTTGTTTGTGCGCTTTTATATAAATAGAGTGGACCGATTCTACTTTGTGACTGATATATTGGAATAAACCTGAGGTACAATTTCGTGTTTGTTTCATTTGAATTGGTATACAAACAAAAGAGCACGATATTATGTTAGTAAAAATTGTGTTAAATTTCAAAATCATGGAGTGCTACATATTTGCGAAATTATAGTTACTATTTTTTTAATGACGTTACATTCTATAATATATTCCACAACTTTACCGATAAAAATAAAATAAAATTTTAATTGTAGTTTAAAATTGAACAGAGTATAATACTGAATAAGCAACTAAAGCTACGTTTATAATTACTGCCGTCATTGATATGCCTTTAAATTCATTTAACGGAATGATAATAAGCGATATTAAAACATTTCAAAATCTTAACAAGCAACTAATTATACATAAAAATCTATAATCAATAAAGACTATGATAAATTGCAATCTATAACACCAATATTATTATTGCATGTTCACGTCAAAAGATTGTCGTTGGACCAGAGTACTTTCTAGGCATTTTCATTGTATAATGTTTGTGTAGTTTAAAATACCACATAGTCATTTTCGTACAAATGTAAATGAAAATATATGAAATAATGCTTTTCATACGAGCACTCTAGAATTACGACTAATTATCAAATTGCTATTAAGTTAGTAAACCTGTCACTCATAACCTCTTTTTAAATAATTTCAACGTAGGGTCAGTCTTAAGTAATACAAAGTCTAACCCAAAGAAATTTGGGAAATTTGTGACTTACAAGAAACTTGTTTGCTAGGCCTTAAATGACTTATAAAGCAGTAAGAATTCATGACATAATTTCAACAAAAATTAGTATCTCACCATTTTGTTAAGATTACAATAATTAAATAAAAATATAATTGTGCGACTATTAATTTAATTGAAATTTAAAGAAAGAATTTATATTTTGAATTCTCACTGCTCAGCTACTTAGTTAATATAGGACTCGTTAGTGACAATATTTAAACATCTTTAAAAAAATGTTGGAGATGCCGCCCGTAAAAAATTGAATTGAACCTATATAACCTAACTTAAAATTGATTTTGGAAGAACAAAACATCAAACAGGATCATCAGTCTTATGTTTGTTGTTGATAAATTTTAAATTTAGGGTTTAAATAAGACGAACGTGTTAAGGTCTATACAATTAAGTTTAAATAAACCAGAAAATATTTAGATAGACACCAGCCTTGTTATGTTTTGAATTAAATATTTCTGTTTTAGTAGAAGTTTTAATATTTGCTGTATAGATTTTGACTAAAGAATATATTTTGTTTTATTTTCATACAGGCGGCGTGGAAGGTCCTGTAGCAGTGGGTGCGAGCGGAGCGATGGGTGCACGCGCCCGCGCCAACACCTAGGCGAGCACGGGCGCGGCAGCCCGCGCTCAGGGGCGGTGGGGTTGAGCTGAACTCAAAGAAGAACTACTCACTCCAGAATCACTACTTTTCTCTGATGCACACGGTTCTCCTCCAGCTACAAATTTCACAACATTGAGCCGATGGTCAGATTCACAGGTGTCATCTCTAGCTCCTCCAGGCAGACCGCCGGTACGTATGGCCGTCCTATCTGGCACAGTTCCTGGATAACGTTCGATCCTGTCACATTCAGCATCATCAGGTTGTCTCCGGCGAATCGATCTTTTGGCTTGCGGCGCAGGTTCAGGTGGCCTGTGGCTTGGTTCATCTGCACGGTGAACCAATGGAGAAGTACGGACCCTAACTCCTCCAGCACCTACTCCTGCTTCATAACAGCCAGAGTCACGAGGGAATTGTCTTCTTCCAAAAGGCGATTCACCACCTTCTGAGCTGGAACCCCCTCCGTCGACTTCAGCTTCTTCTTCGCCACCTGTTGATGAAAAATCATTTTAATCTCATAAACACAATGATTATTACGCCCACTTTTCAATATAAAACATAAAGGTATATGTACCAACTCACATTCAAGCTGATGCAGCAGTTGAACTGCAGCAAGTATGCGTGTGCGGTGATCCGGAGTCATTATTCCCAAATAATCCAAATCAGAAGGTTCAATCTCTTTAAATAATTCTATATCTTCATAACCATTTCTAGCGAAGGCCACGGTGTATTCCGGTAAGTCTATTCTTCTCAAAAGTTCTTCTACCGACCTTGGTCGAACTTCCCAAAGCCTTTCTCGGCTTTTGCACCATTTTGTAGTCCTTGATCGAACTGTGTCTCTATCAGAGAGTACCTCTACATTTGCGAATTTAAAATTCCCGACTTTATTATTCAAAACTCCCCGCCAGATCCCGGATGCATTCATATTAATCACTTCGATGATGTCTCCTTTCTGTTGACAAATAAATAGTTGTTAAAGATTCTTCGACTAGAAATAACTAATAATTTACGCTTATTAAGATGCCTTACCTTGTATCTAAGGGCATCTTTCTCATAAATATTAGGCACGTAATCGACGAGTGCTCGCGCTCGACACAGCATTTGCGGCACGAGTAAACTTCGCCCGGCCGGACTTAATTCTATGTTTTCTTCTGCCGAGAGAGATGAGTGATTACTACCGGCGCGTACCAACGCTTGTGTGCCTGTACATAAATATTTATGAGTTTAGCCATCCTAAATCACTTTTATGTATGCCCACACATTAAAAGTAGAAATACCTGCGGGTACATCATTGTTTGACTGTAAATAGGATTTGTTACTTCAGTGATTGTATAATGCGATTAGTAGGATGGGGATTTATGATACAAATAAATTGAGAGTGTAATATAATACAAGAATATATTTTGTGTGTAAGTAACTTTTGGGGTATTATGGTACAAAGGAAAGACAAAACTTATTTACAAATATTTTATATTAACACAAACAAATAGCTTAATAAATCCACTCACTACTTCCTGATCCGCTGGGAAGACTTTCAAAAGAACTATTAGAACAAGGAAAGGCTTGGTCAGCGCTCGTCCGCCTATCACTTCCTTCTGGCCCTCTCTCTTGTCTTAACCTTGAAATTTTTCTTTGGACGTCTTGTCTTAGGCCTCTAACTTTTCCTGCAAGATTTGAAACCCCTTCGCATTCTTCAGCTGACTGGAAAGATACACAAATATCATTAAATGGGTCAAGGAGTTTAAAAACAAAAGCAAATGTGTTGTGCTACTAAATTTATTAAAAATAAAATTAGAATGTCTTGCCTGAGACTACAATTTGCTTTGCAATGTAAAAATAAGATATAAATAGTTACCTTATGTACAGTTGCTATATGCTGTGAATCCGTTTCGCTTTCTTGATCTTCGTAATCTGATGAAGCAGGCGATAAAGGATCGGCGCCTATCCGATACCCCGACATTTGTCTGTAACCCCTCCTAGAGTCCCGCTCGGATCGGCTGGATTCAAGCGAAATACCAGATAGCCTCGAACCTATAGATTGAATGTCAGATGCGGCGTAATCTCCGCTTTCCCGATCTCTCGCTGTTCGCAGAGGGATCACGGTAGTAGGGTAGGGGCCACTCTGTGGAATTATTAATCCCCTTCGTGGAGTTCTCGCTAAGCTTATATCGCCGGCGCTTCTCAGGGATATTACGCCTTCGCCTCTAGGTTCGTTACGCAGATTCAAAGTGAAACAAACGCGTCCGTTCTGGAATGTGGCTGCTGGCGCTCCACCGCCCATCAAAAAATCCTCCGGATCGCTCTCGTAAGGTGGTTCGTCGTACCAATGACCCCTTCCTGATAGGCCTCTTGCTTCGTCGTCGTACATATACGTGTCGTCTGTAAACGAGCCTGGTATTAGACTTCCACGTTCCGCAGTCCCCAGCAGTGCAAATAAAAAGTTAACGTGCTAACAAAATTGCGAAAAAAGTTTACCGTAAAATGCCTTCCATATGGGGGCGATATCACTGACAACACTGCAGTAAAAGCTGTGTACGAACATCGTAAAGCCGTGCGTGGTTGCAAAATATTCTTTTATTTATCCAAAACATGCATTCAGCATTTCGTCGCAAATTAATTCTGATGGGTGATGATTTGATGATCCTTCTATGAGCATGAGTTAAATTTAAGGACTTTAGTATTCAATCGTAACATAGATGTCTTTAAAAATATTTTTAATGAATAATGGATGATTAATTACACATCAAAAGCATATCGTAAGATCATAAACGATGAAGAATAAAATGATAAATATCCGATGAGACATTCCGTATATTTTTTAAAACGTCGTGCAAGTTACATGCGAAAATCCCCATTTAAATCAGCTTGAACAATATTTAGCCACTTTCATGATTCAAAAGTTACACAAAAATCTGATTATTGAATGACAATAATGATATGATATTTTATTATAATTTTCCAGGGCAATTTTTAACGACTGTTATTTAAATTTATTATAACAGACATAATTAATCAATTAAAAGCATTCTTAACTTTGAAAGTACTCAAATAAATAAAAAATATCGTTTATTTCATTACACATTTTACTGAAGCTGCAAAACAATTCCAAAAATCGGCAAAAAGCTTAGATAAATTTAGACATAAAATACCAAAAAGCGTCCTTTAAAATAATTTCCTCATATTTAAAACGTAATTATATAACGAAAAAACCAAAACTATCAATAAAGTTGATTACGTACCTCCAAAAGGGCCCCTGACTCCATCTCTTCCCATATTCATTAGACCGTGTCTTATATCTCTGAGAATCTGTAAAGGGAAATCGAAAGTTAATATAACCACACAGGATCGTTAGCATATTATTAAACTGGACTATAATTAACAAAATCGGCCAAGTGCGTGTTGGAACAAGCACAATGAAGTGTTCTATAGAAATGATGAACGCTCCCTCCCTGTTTTTGCCATTTGGCTACAGAATCATAAAAAAAGGTATTTTATATTTTATATATATATAGTTTAATCCAAAATAATTGAAAAAGCTAATGAATGGATCTTATTCAAAATATCTTTTTATAAAATAATTTTTCCAGACCACTTTAAATTTTTTCAGAATTTTCTACTCCGTGAGGGATTATCAGTTATTTGTATAAGGATTGCGATTATTAGATGCGGATTGGCGGGTTTAACACATTGGTTATTTTGATGTGTAGGTTTCAACACGTTCTTTTCCATCATCCTCAGTAAGTGGTAATTGTAACAATATGCATGTTAGGTCAGAAATTGCCTAAATGGTTTCTTTTGAAATGCAAGTTTGAGATTCGAGAGCGTAACGCGCTAAGCTACTGCCGCTTTGTATTTATTTATTTTTTGTATATTCGTAAACTTCAAACCAACCACCATTAGCCCTTAGACTGATAAGAATTTAGATTTCCCTGTAATTTTATAACAAAACCGCGATCCCCTTCCAGCGACGATGTAAAAAAAACTTAAGTATAAATTTAAATTAAAATTCCCGCACCCCAACACTGCAGACTTGTTTTAATTCTGCAAGGAAACCGAGTAAGCTATTCTATTGCGGACTGAAGAAACAAGATACGAGAATTTAAATCGTAAAAATAATAAGAAATTTCCATAAACCGACTTTGTAGCCCGTGTGCAAAGTGTATCAGGAAGCATACAATTTTTATGCTAAAGACTAAAGTGAAAGAATTTCGTTTTCAAATATTTGTTTGTAAAGACGTTGCACTAAAATCTGATTACGTAGAAAGAAGTGCCTAAGTAAGATCAATATTTGAAATAGCTAGATGTAGCTCGACATAGTAAGGTATGACATACGGATCAGTTTTTATTTTAATAAATGTCTATTAAGTAAAAAGGCAGTTTATTATGGTATTTGAAAAGCTTCTAAAATGATGTATAAAAGTAAAAGAAATGATAAGAAACCTTTTTTGAAAATTTTGTAAACTATCCGTGCAGGAACGGAGTAAGAATACCATTTCCTGCGGCCGTTCGGTCTGTCTTTTTTTTTAATAACAATTCTACGGACTCGAGTTCCGTATCCTTTTTTAACTTAATTTTGAAAAAAGTTTTAAGCATTTATACACGCTTCTTGGTAATTTTTGTTTTTGTGTGTGACATTTATTCAATCATATGTGTGTTGTGGTGTACCTTACGAATAACTTATTATATTCATTTATTCTAATTTTAATACTAAACTTATACTAATGTAGAGTGTATCTGTTACATGCTGGTGTTGCAAGGAAGTGCATGTGAAGTATGTGCCTTATGTCTATACCTATATTTATTATCTTAATTAGTGCCATGTGTGTTGTTTTTTCCTTTCTGTATCATTAATTTTTAGGCTCTTTGTATGTCTTGGTTTGTTTGTGAAGTGTGCGTGTAGTGCAATGCGGTGGTAGTGCGCGTTGGTGTGAGTATGTGTATAAGTCTTGTTGTGTGTTTGTGACTTTGTGTGGTGTTATAATTTATTGTTGTTTCGTTTCGTTGTTCGTGTTGAACGTTGTTCGTTCGGCCTGTCGTAAGAGGCGACAAAACAACCCAAAGCCAGGTGGTAGGGCATTTACCCGACTGGATGGCTACCACCTCTGGTGTAAAGTATGTAGCCATAACAACCTTGAGTTGTGTTTCGTCATTAGTGACCAGGTTCCAGTCTCCCCCCTTAAGCGAGCAGCAGCGCATTTATAGCACCTTTGGTGTTGCAAATGTCCATAGGCGATGGTAACCGCTTTCCATCAAGTGGGCAGTCTGCCTGTGTGTTGAACTCATGCAATAAAAAAACTAAAAATTAAAAATTATAGAGTCGAGCATCGGTGTACCTGTAACATTATGAATACGAACAGATCTAGAATAGTCCTTTCACACAACTGGTATTTATTTATTCTTTGTAAATTGTTGTTTGAGTTTATACCTCTGTCTATTTTTTTTTCTCGAAGATAGTAATTAAATTGTATGCTGAATCAAAGTGACTAGTATAAAAAATTTTGAACTTATTCTGAATATGGATGTTTAACACCAGCGCCCATAGAAGCGGTTAGATACAAGATTATTGATCATTTAAAATAAAATAATTACATGGGAAAATTATTTTTTAGTCAGTTTCGCTAAATTGGCAAGTCCAAGCTTAGTAGTCGAAGGTTAATGATTTTTTAAGTAGGCAAATTTTAAAATGACATGCCACGTGAATTCAGTTTACAAAAAATAATGCCACTCATGAACTTTTGTTTAAATTTGCTCACATCGTTTCGTGTAGATAATGAAGAATAATATATAATATAGTAATAGTAATTTGCTATTTCCTTTGACAAATACATATTAATTTTAGGATAAAAGAAGAAGTTTGGAATTCCAGATCTCGATTAGTTATATAAATAACTGACTTCCATCCTGTTCCGTTATTTTGTTCCAAAACAACTTAGCAAATTCTAAAGAAACGTAACGAACTAATTATAAAAAAAGAAACAAATATTTTAACAGGTAACAAAGTACTAAAGTACAGTTGAGTCTTCCAGTTTTTGCGGGTAAAATGTGCCAGGCAAGGCTTCGGAAGTTTCGTCGGGAAGCGATATAACTGCCTCTAATAGGCTTAGCTTGAGATTAGGGCACGATTAGCCAGCGGTTCGGTTGACGAGTCGAATGCTCGAGTCGCAAGATTACTTACACGTTGCCAGTGTGGCTCTGGCGTCAGATTAGTTTTGGTAATATTTATTAGTCTGGGTGTACTGTGAGGTATTTAAATATATGTAAAATTTTGAAACACGGTTTTATAGTTCACTTGCTACAAAAGTGCGTTTAATTATAATATCAACAAGAAGCATGTTTTATTTCATGAATTAATGCATAATTATGTATTTCTAATATTATAATGCAATTGAATAGTACTTTATTTTTCTTTGTAAACAAATCTATTCGAAAATTCATAAAGGTTGTATAACGCAGCCTCTTTGCATTGACTTCTGATGCGTATTTTGCGATAGTTTTGTTTGCCAGTTTAAAAAGTGGTAACAACTATTCAGTTATTGAAAGTACATAAATAGTAATTCGGAGATAAATAGTTGATTGACAGTAAAGACAAAATAAAGAACCAAGTATTTTGTAACATATAGCTATTAATAAATACGTCATGAATGTATTATTTTCGGTTTTTAAATAAAAGGCAATAATACCTCTTCTTGTTCTCTGGCTAATTTGTCTTTTTTCTTCATCGCTTCTTGAACTTTTAACTGAAACAAACATGCAAATATTAATATAAAGTAACATCCATAACCCAATAAATTTATTAAAAGTAAAAAATAAATACAAAATGAAATTGGAAATAATAAAAAGACATGTAATTCCAGAAATAATTTATAAAAGAAAATAGAGTATTACAGAGGCAGTTTTAAAGAAACAAAAAACGTGCACACTTTTCATGCAATCAAATGAAGTAACGTGCATGTTGTTATCCGTGCATGATAAGTAAAAGTGCTGTGTGGATACTAAACGTGCGATGATATACGATATCTGAAATTATAAAACTATATTTAAAATGAATATTTATAAACATAATGGATATGACAATCTATTTAATTTGCTCATCACTGCAAAGAATAAGAGTGATTTGTCCTTTTCTAAAACATGGATAATGATAGAAAAGGACATCAGGTTTTTAAATTCTGAGTGATATTTAAGCCTTTGGTCTCCAATGTGATCCACCTCCAATTCTTTTGCATGCCGAATTAATCGTAAGCCAAAAAGTAGTATTATGTATATAAAGTAAATTTTGAATTTTATGTAGTCTGTTACATCTCTGTTGGCAAATTGGTTAAAATATTTCGTTCCAATAATTTTATATAATTTATATTTAATTATTTAATATTGAAATAATTAAATTACACATTTAAATATGTAGAATAGATTATTTTAAATGTCAACTATTGATAAAGCAGGACAGTAAGACGGTTTTTGTACAACTTATTTTTATAAAATAATAATAGTTAAAGCTGTATACAACTACATAAATATATAGTCTTAACTATATAATAATACAGAGATAAGATAGCTCCTAAATAAAATTTGCCATACAGAGTATAACAGATTACTGCCCATTCCCGCTACAACTTTGACAACAATATAACAATTTTATTGTACAGTTAACCACGTAGGTTAACGATACAAAACGTCATTATGGCAGTAACCACTATTATAGCTTGTACGTAGTCGTAAAATGACTTTATTGTTTCACTGTACGTCAAAGTTGTGGTTTAGTTCGCGCAAAAATTATGACACTGATTTGACACTGAGAGTTGATAAAAAAATCTTTGTCTGATTTCGCACTCTTTCAAGTATACGACTATTGCTTTATAAGGCCCCATTCACAGCAAACACAGAGTCACTTGAGCAAATGTTTAAGTATAAGCAAATGCAATTATAAAGTCACAATATTACGTAAGAGAAGTCGAGTTTTTAGTAGTCGTATCTGCCAAAGTTTTTAGTCACTGTTTTCATAGATATCATTATCGCAATTGTACTAGCCTCTTGCTATGAACGAGGCCTAAGACACACGGTGATATGCATACATGACTTAAATATAGAAATTGTTCTTAGGCTTTTTCTTATTTTTGACAAGAGTGATTAAATAGTTTTGGACTTAAAGGTAACCCCTGTGAGAACCCGTGATTAATTGTATAAAAATTTAGTAGTTGTCGAATCAGAGCATTTCACGTGAACTAGTGGGTCATTTGCTCACCCTATGGATCGTTTCTTCAAAGGTGTTTGGTTGGGCGGCGGTCATTTGTAAGAAGCGGAGGCGGTCATAGTCTCTTGGGTCAACCATTGACCTCAAGGCCGTGTCTGGCCCTGGGCCTAGGCCAAGGCCACTTTGGAGCACGCTGTCCGGTGTATCCACCTGGAGGAGATTTGGTAACGAGGTGCTTTAAGTGTATGATTTGCGACCACAAACCATATATTTCTTTTACTAGAAACTTAAGAACTTAATATCTTCATAAATTTGTTTATCTCCACAACAAAGGAGAACAAACCAAAAAGTAATATCTCAAAGAACGCTTTGAATTCATCTCTTCTTCTCACAATTTACGACCTTCTACGAATCTTAGACTTAATACTCCCAAACATATTCATCTTTTTACAATAATTCTTTTACTGTACAGGCTATTCGACTCTGGAATGAGCTACCTGTTACTGTTAGACAAGCTAAATCACTAACAATATTTAAGAACATGACAAAAAAGCACTACCTGCAACATAGTGATGTTTGATATTTTTACGTATATTTCTGTATATATATATATATATATTTATTCATGTAATATCAGTAGGTGTATTTACATATGTCTATTAAGTATAATTTTACTTATATAATATTTTACATACTTATATGTTTATAAATGAATAAAATATATTTAAGTAACTGTTTATCCTCTAATATTTATGTATACCACCTTTGACCAATATAATCTGTTTTATTCCTGTCACGGGTTGTCTGGAAGAGATCGCTTCTTAGCGATAAGACCGCCAATTGTGCACATTTAGAATATTTTTAGGCTATAAGGTTTTCTGTAATGGTGTACAATAAAGTGTTATCTATCTATCTATCTATAAATTATCATAACAGACAGCATTACGTAGTGATGACAATTTTAATACCTAATAGTGATGACAATTTGAATTCTGTGGTTTATTATGATTTTAAATGATGGTTCCGATGGCCCAATTTCTCTCCCTTAATACTATTTTCCTTCCCTTCTATTTCATTCCTTTTGTTTGATCCCTCTATCTCATCCCCCTACCACATTCTCATAAACCCATCCCAAAGGCTGACGACGCTTTGGCTTCACCCTTGATGTTGTTAACGTCTATAGGCCACGGTAACGACTTTTCATGGGCTGGGCCGTCAGCCAGATTACCAGCTTCGCAATTAAAAAAAATTGTGTTTGCAAAACACACGGCACAAGTGAAACTTCAGAAAAGTAGCCTACGAGAGAATGCGATAAATATAGAGTATCAGGAGTACAAAATATTACACTTCATATATATATATATATATATATATATATATATATATATATTTATTGCATAGTTCAGCAGACCGGCAGACGGCCCACCTGATGGAAAGCGGTTACCATCGCCTATAGACAGACATATGTAACACCAAAGATGCTACAAATGCGCTGCTGCTCTCTTAGGGGAAGACTGGAGCCTGGCCACTGATGCCGGAACACAAGTCAAGGTTGTTATGACGGCATATACTAGACTAGGGGTGGTAGCCATCCAGTCGGACAAATACCCTCCCACCTGGCTATGGGTTGTTTTGTCGCCTCTTACGACAGGCCGCCCGGCCGCAGGAAATTGTATCTTTCTCCGTTCCTGCACGGATAGAAATATTACATATTCAAGATATTATATATATTATAACACATGTTATTGAGATTCCATGTTTTTACTTTGAACAGATGACACGAGAGGCTTATGATTACTAAAATAGGAAACAAATGCTCTAGTTTCAATTTGATTTATGAACTTCAAAACTTTAACTTAATTCCAACTCTATCTTTATGAGCATAGCGTTTAAATGATTAAATAACGAAACAGTTTCAAAATATTTCCAACTGTATGAACATAGTGCTTAAATGATTAAATAACGCTTTTTAGTGTCGCTTTATTTTCCTTTCATCGAGTTTCAAATCACAAAGATTCGAAAGAAGTTTCACTTCAAAAATCCCTTTAGTATAAAACAATCTCATACTGTCAAATTGAAACAATTGTGGATGTTAGCAAAAAGTATTGCCCAGAATTTAGAACTTCAAAGACATTAATTTTACGTAAGCAAATGACAAGTGAATATATAACAGAATTTGCTCCGCTAACGAATTAATTACGTAACACAATGAGTAAAGAAAATGACATATACATCTAAGTGGACTTTGGAATTAAAATTTTGCATATAAATAACGTCAAACTGTACAAAAAAACAGTCATCGCTTTATCGGCGAAGTCATTTTTCTTTATGAAGATTACTCCCTACGAGCGCCTGTCAGTCGCTTCAAAAGTGAAACTTTTTCACGAATCACTGTATTATCGTACAGCCCTATGATAAATTATTTATAGAGTATATCAAGAAAGTTTTCAAGTAAAATCGACAACTTATTTCGATAAAAACTTATAATATGCAATATTGTGAATAATATAGGTATATTGTATATAAATACACAATTCTTTCTTAATTTTAAATGACGGTGGTTAGTACAGTCATAGTTTGGGAAACGAGAGCCAGGAGTACTTCGACCTCCAGAGAGAATCTTACGAAGTATTAGTTCCTGTCGTTTCCAACTATAGTCAAGTGTTCTTGTTAAGATTTTTGTGGGAAAAATCGTAAATGGTTAAAAATATATCTATTACAAAATGTAAATATAGATTGGATTATTGTATGTTATATATTACTTGGAATTAATTTTCGTTGCAATAGATTTAGCGTGTGTTTAATTCTATTTTTCATTGCAGATCTTACGCGTGCCACCATCGTTGCAACATACAGGATTTAATGCACAGAATGGCTTAGATGTTGACATACAAGTGTCAATAAGTCATCGGGTGAGATAGAGGTCAAACGAAAAACTATAGATAGTTAATTTTTACAACTTCAACTAGATTAAATTTAGATATTGAGCATTATCGCGGCCTATTTCACAGAAACTATCTAAGTACCTATTCAGAATAAAAAGAACCCTATACGTATTACAACTATCCAAAGTACATACATATGTGTATGTACCAAACTCGAAATCATATAGTTCTTTATCAAAGACATTTTTTAACAAAGATATTAGTTACACATACTCACTACTTATATCTCTGGAAATAAATGTTCATTTATTCATAACAACAAACAAACATCCAAACAATGTCATTTTTATATTTATATAAGCATTTTCTACATAACAATTTAACCGTTTAGAGTTGCTTGAAATATTTTTGAACGATAAATGTACCTACTTATAGATCAATGAAAACAGATGAAATGAAAGATATATTATACCTGATCGTACTAAATGGAGTTCCATTGCCTTTGCCAAGCCCTATTAGAAATTACATATTGTGTGATTTTATAATAGTGTTACAACCTGAACGCCGACAAAAGACAAATTCACACTTGCATACCTGTAGACATTTTATTACCTTTTCAGCATTTGGACTTCTTTTGTTTACTTTGTGTTTAAAATTTGTGATTAGAATAATAGCCCATTGTGTATTGTAATCTTTTATGGTAGTCATCAGCCAGGTGTGATTCTAGGAAATTCAGTTCACGCGGCCCAGCAGACATATTGTATTTGTTCAGTATAAAGCAATGCCCCAATTGAGAGATGAGACAGTCGAGCGATAACCACAAGCGAAGCAAGACTTGTCTACATTCGGTAATCTATTTAGTGACGGGCTTTGCGCGTGTTATTGAATCGTGCATTACGTTTGGACTGTTTGTATTCAGTTATGTTTGTACATGTATTATACGTTTTTGTATAGTTCTAATAAATTCTATAATAATTCCAATGGCATTTTAATTCGAGTCCTGCAACTTGTAACAATAGGATAAATGAATTATTCACAAAAACATGTAATATTCTGTAGAAAAAATGTTAAGTCCACAAACAAATCCCTGATAAACAGATAGAATATTTAATAAAATATGTCTTACAGAGTTATTGATCAATATATGTACATACACAATCACATTAATTTCGTGTTGATAAATAAAATAAAGATATGTAATAATTATTTTAATTTTTGTTTCATCTAACAGATCCATAGTGATTTACAATATGTGAAGGTATGAAAGATATTAAAATAAAGGTAACTTTAAAATTATATAAACTGTTTTTTATCGCAAGAGTTCAGCAGACAGGCAGACGGCCCACCTGATGGAAAACGGTTACTATCGCCTATGGACATTTGTAACACCAAAAGTGCTACCAATGCGCTATCGCTCTCAAAAGGAAGGCTGGAATCTGGCCACTAATGCCGGAACACAACTCAAGGTTATTATGGCGGCATACTTTAGAGCAGGCGTGGTAGCCATCCAGACGGGCACATATGCTACCACCTGTGGGTTATTTTGTCGGCTCTTACGACAGGCCACCCGGCCGCAGGAAATTGAAACTGACTATTTGTTCAAACAGGAAGCTATTTAGATTTGTCTGATAATGTTCTAAATCGATCGCCATACAATAACGCCTTGTCTATACACAATAAAGACATGCTATTTTTCAAAATAACTTAATATGGAAAAGGTTAAGACTGTGCATCACAATGCCGCATACATGCGAATCAATTAATCACAGAAGGCACAAAGCTTGCCCATTAACTCCGCATTTGATAAGGAAATAATATTCTACAATGGAGTCCATATAAACGGCCCTGCCGAAGGTCTAACTCAAAACGTACGATTTATTGGAGACCCCTTATCGCATCGAACACGTTCTTTAATAGCTAAATAATGGTTAGAGGATATTATTGGTAGACTATTGCGATTTTATTCGGCTTTATAGATGTGTAGGTAGTTATGATTTTTTTAAGTCAATTATGTCTTCTTCATTCCATACCAATAAGTACAGATCTAATAAAATTTAAGTGTCTGTTTGTAATGTCCAAATAACAACTTTTTACTAAAAGCATATGAAAGTATATACGGTGCTTATATCAAAAAACCTTTTTTTTTACTGTCTGGAATATTCCGGCTAATCTCTGAAACGGCTGGGCGAATTTTGACGAGATTTTCACTGCTAGATAGCTGATGTTATAAAACAATTCCACGAGGTAGAAGTCGCGGACGCAGCTATTTCTAAATAATATCAGGCAAGTGAGGGTGAATTCGAACGTTCACTGAAGAACAGAACTCTAAAATAATGATTTAATCGTCAATATGGGAGTATTCGTGTAACAAACTACTTAACGGATATTGTTCAAAGCAATTTTTATTGAAGGTATTTTCAAATAATATTTTCTTAAGTTTTCACGACTTGTATACATAATAAAACTACGTTTTAACGGTTTTAAGCGCGGTAATTTATTTGATTTCTATTATTCCGACGTTTCGGCCACTTTTCAGTGGCCCTGATCACGGAAGACAAAGATGTCAAGTGTCAACGAGTATTGTTAAAGTTTTATTTAGCCTACCGCCAACTATAATTATACCAAAAATACGCCAACAAGTATTTTCAAAGCCTTATCACACTATTTTTTTTAACGTTCCACCTTGGAGCTGAAAAGTTAGAGGCAGGGACACAAATTTCATGATCTGCAAGCGAATATCTCGCCAGCTAAATATACTGACTTAAGTAAAAAGGAACATCGGTATGATTTTCCCTGTGATTTTCTATATGATATTCTAACTATAAGTACACCATAATCTACAGCAAAAAAATCAAGACTTAGTTACATATATGGTTACCACGTTTAATCATTTTTTTTCACTGCCACACTGCGTAAAAGCATATAGTTTTCTTACTCTTACTCAATTTCAGATATATTAAAATTAAATTAAAAATTATTATAAAAAACAAAGAGAGAAAGACGGATAGACATGACGAAAACTCAAGGGTATCGTAAGGGTACCAGACTAAAGAAATTGTAAATATACAAATCATATTATTCCACAAACGAATTCCTTAATGACAAAATTGAAACATAATATCAATACATAATTAATAATAATATTTAAATTAATGATATTAAAAAATTGACATGCACAGATTGGAATAACAATTTAATTAAAAACAGATATCTATATAATTAATAAATAAAGGTAATAAATATTATCCAGGTCACATAAAAGGTACTTAATAGAATAAATAGGAACTAACTATTTAAATAATGACGATTAAGATCCTGCTTACTTGCACACCATTGAAACTGGTAAAATGTACTGAACCATGTATTTCTAAGAATAACACCTGTATACAATTACAATTATGCAAGAATAAATATTTCATTTCATCTTTTTGGCCAAAATAGCTGCAGAACTCGTAACAAGCTTATTATTAAACGTATGTATTAACACAACTAAATATCAATTTATTATATAAATTTATTGTCTATATTTACTTATGAATACATAACTTTGTCTTTACGACACATCAATTACACCCACATCGTTTATTATAGTTACCTCATGCCTAACTTTATTTACTTTGAAAACCATACAAAACTTAATTAATTATTCAATGTTAAAACCTGAACAAACATTGTGGGCAAAACTAGTGAATACACAAACAAATATGTTGACTATTTTAGGATTTATAACATAATTGTTCGAAAAAAGAAAGGTTTTATAATTTAACTATTAATTAGTGGTTTGACTTTATCTTTTCTCGAGTAGATTACAGACCTGCATTCCGCAAAATATTTGTATGTATGTTTGTTACATCCTAACAGTCTCACGTAGTACCAATTATAATAAAATTGAATTCCACGGTAATCGTTTAATATATAAACTTACAAAATTGCATTAGAATTAATTTTCATCAAATCTTAATCTATTCAACGTTTGAAAAGAAACTTACAGCTTACAATTTTTGTATTTCGCTTAAAAATATGTTTCAAATAATAAAACTTCAAAAAGCGATAATGTAATCTGTGGCACCACTTAGTCGTGTAAGGTTAAGGAGCTTTTCAGAATAAATTTATTTACTACTAGACATTTATTACTAGTAGGTACTTTTTTTCCACCCTAGTATTTAATGACATTACTCAATACTTCATACGAATAGAATATATCTATACTGATATTATATTTGGGCAGGACACACAAGTAGACAAGAAGACAATAGATGGACCAAGAAAATCTATGATTGGCTACCCAGAGATGGATAAAGAGAAAGAGGAAGACCTAGAAAGAGATGGGAAAATGTTTTCGTAAAAATGTGTGGAATGAAATGGAGAACAACAGCTGCAGATAGAGAAAATTGGAAAGAGTTGGGGGAGGCCTACGCCGCAGAGGCGACTTCCATTATTTAATGTGTACATTATATACTTATATATTTTAAAAACTAAACTGAATGGTAGTAATAAAGGCTTTTTTTACTTTATTTTATTATACTGATGTTATAAAGAGAAAAAATTGTATTTTTGTATGTTTGTAACGAATAAACTCAAAAGCTACTGTACCGATTTCAAAAATTCTTTCACCATTCGAATTTCTGATTAATATAGGCTATATAAAAATTATAGATCCTACTAAAACTTCAATAATGTAACCCATCAATCTAAACAAAATACTTGGCTCTGAAATCGGGTGCTAGATTTTTATTTTTTCAGAGCAAGACAACGTCTGCCGAGACCAGTAATTAGATATAAAATATATACAATAATCTGTAAAACTTATTCATATGCAAAAATATTAAAGAAAAACACATAAAACTTTCATATAACAAACGTGCAAGGAAAATAACTTGCGTCGCAAACAGCTCTGGAATACTGGCAAGGAAACAGTGATAAATGTTGCCGCAAAGCATAACTTTACTTAAAGAAAAACTAAAACAGCGACCGCATTTCCTTCAACATTTTACATGTATCTTACTTAATTCTCAAATATGACGCAGTACTCTTTGGAAGATAATTGCAGTTGAGAGAATTTTAAGTAGACATGGACTTAATAGCTAAGGTACCCGCTTCTGTTTCTAATAATATGAATTCTGATGCTGACCGGGAAATATGGAAGGACTGTTTTCTGTTCTAATATTTATTGTATTGTTATAATTATTTTATACCTACTAACTAGCGCAGTGATTTATGAAAATCAGGCTAGATGTCTAGCTGTCTGTAGGTATGTGATTTTTTTAGTAACACCATTTTTTATAATGTCCACATGTTTATGGTAAAGAAAAACATTATAACTCGTACATCGAGATAACGAATTCCCCAATTCCAAATTCTTATATCCCATCCTTTCGATGCTTTTCCTTCTGTCTGATCCCTTTATCTCATCCCCCTACTCTAGCCTCTTTATTCCGCCTTAAAGGCTGGCAATGCGTTGGTTTCGCCATTGTTGTTGCAACCGCCTGTAGGCGACGGTAACTTATAACTTTCTGAAATTTTACACAAATTATTAAGCCAGTAACTCAAGCATTAGTTTGAATATCATGTTAAAAGAAACCATAAAATGCAAAAAAACATGAAAGAACCATGATATTCAGGTAATATTTAGTTGATTTACAACGATCTTACAAAGTTTTCAAATACTACGCTAAATTTACTACATTGCAACATGCAATAACTTCTTTATCGATGCAAGATACGTATTTATGATCTACAAAACGTTGGCAAATGTGTCTATAGAGTTGCGATACATCTATAACATTTTATTGCTCCGTATGAGAACACGGGAAAGTCGTAACATAGGATTAGTTGTGGAGCGATAACGGATCCTTGAAGGAGACATTTCAAAAAGCAAAGCGTGTGAAACATTAAGTGATCTATAAAATGATTTATTTACATCATTTAAAATCAGCTGCAATAAAAGATAACCTGTTTAAAATTTTATTGTTTAGGCAATTATGGCATGTTATAAAAGATTAATTAAGCGTTTGATACTCTTTCTACTATGTGATTTACGAATTCAATTAGTCCATTTGATATTTGATGTTCAATTATATTTCATGTTTAGTGTTCTGTAGCTATTTTGATAAAAAACGAAACCTTCATAAAATCGTCAGGTCCGTACATATGTTTTTTTTTGTTTCAGTCTTTTTTTCGGAAACTATTGTGTATAGTTATACCGTGGTGAAGTAAAAACGTGAAAAATCTAAATAAACTTAAGGTGTGACTTTCACATATATAACTGAGGGATAAAACTTTTTTAATAGGTATGTCATGTGTGGTTAGTTAGATCTCTAAAAATGAAATACTGTTTCTTCAAGACTTTTTATTTTAATTGTCTACTTCTTTGAGTTTGAACTACGAGGTGGAATATTGTGTAAAAAGTTAAGATAGTTATGCGGATAAGCGTAATTTTGTTCTGGATAATGTCTGTTGAAACAAAAACACACTGCAGGTAATACAATTAATAAATATTTCATAGAAACAAATTAATTTTGTAAAACAACTCAGACACTAATAAAGTTTATAGTACTAACCCCTGGCACAATATTAAGCCAAAGCACAGTACGCGAATAAACCGAATTAAATTTGTTTCAGCAAAATTTACCGGTCCTCTTTTAATACTTAAGGGTACCCAAGGAGTGTAGGCCTTGATCCCCTAATCACGAACGGACACGGCTCAACCAATAAGCAGAAAAAAGCAACTTTTGACAGGACTAATCCTAAGTGCAAGTTGGACGATAAGGATTATACGGGGCACCCTAATGGCCTTTATCCGTTGGCTCAACAAACGCTCATAACTCAACCCCGTCGCCTTGGCTCAACCGACTTAACTTCGGCAAGCGTCATTTCTCAAAAGGCATGCGGTGACGTACCCCCTTTCTCCCCGAGAGATTAATAAATATAGGTGGACGTGGAAAAATGTAGCACTTAATTCGGCAGAAATGAGTTGCGTATCTAATGTGAACATGACGGGGCTTGCCATTGCTCTTCCTGATACGGTCGGGTTATTGATGCAGTGGTGTACGTTAAAATATTGAACACCAGTATAGGACTTGTTACAGGTTTATGAATATTACTCCCCATTGTTCACATAGTTCCCGGCGTTATCAGATGGTTATGTAGTAAAAGGTCGTCTTAGGCCCAACAACATAAAGTTTGGTGAAACTATTTTGTGGTAAAACCGGTACATAAAATACTGCGTCAGGGGAACATAATCCGGTTTATAGTTCCTACCATATTGTTCTATATTTGCATATATGATAATTATAATACCAAGACATAAATAAAGTTATATAATTTGGATGTTAGTTTGTCTTTCTTTATTAATCACGGAAAATGAGATTATTCGGTTTACAGGAGCATAACTCCTACGCTTTAGCACACACAGCTTAAGTTGTTTGCATCAAGTTTATATGACTCAAGATGTTTGCTGTATCAGCCAGTAGGACTGATGTGCTTCTTTAGGCACCTTTAACCAGGGCTCTTCAGATATTGAAGCAGATTTATGAAATAAACACAGATATTATTATTATTATTTCCACGCCTTCCTTATGAAACTTCACAGAAAGTGCATTGATGTGTATTACTAATACAATAGGCAAAGAATAAAATGCTTATATTGTCACTTTAGTTGTAAGACTTTTATGACATTGTAATTGAATGATATAAATACACATAGTACCACTTTAATTTGCAAAGGCACTCTAACATAATTATGTTATTACGGATAACGTCTTTTGAACTGTAGCTATGGTATTCATAAAACTGCATGTGAATTTTGCAATAATATAATATGTAGTAGCAAAACGGCAACCATACACGAATTTTCCACAGGATAATGAATTTTATTGTAATGCATATTCTATACCTAAGAAAATGGTATGGTTTTCGCTATATACAGACCCAAAGTGAATGCAAGATAAACTACTTGAATATATTTCAGAACCTGTAATAGATGTGTCTTCTGTCATTGCATTTAAATTTTTATTCTAACGAAAAAATAAACTGTAAACCTTTTTTCAAATTGAGAACAATACCTGAAAATCTTAGCATGACGTTCACGCACACTACAGCAAACTAGACGTTCCTAACAATGCGCCATCAAAATTTATGTTTTAAACACGTATACAAACACATACGGATTCGTACGAAGCGACATACTAATTGCTCAGAGTGCATGTCAAAGGCGTACCGGCGTCGAGCCGGATCAACATAATGGCTGAGGGTGAAAAGGGAATGTATGAAAAAACGGCGGAGTAGACGCCGCGGGCGTGTGTTTGGGAACTGCAACTAAGATTCGGTTACAAACCGTCGTCGTGCCTAACTACAAATCGCGTCTGGAACATAATGTTCCAAAACAATACGATATTCATACATTGTGCTACATATAGCTTAATTGGTTTGCAATAATTATCTACTATTATGCATTTCCATATTTAATACTAGCTTCTGCCCGCGACTTCGTCATCGTGGAAAGTTTTTTTAACTATCCCACGGGAACTTTTTAATTTTTGGGATCAAAAGTATCCTATATGTTGACCTATATGTTAAAATTTCATTTAAATCGCCCTAGTCGTTTCGGAGATTAGCCGGTACAAACAGACAGACAAACAGAGAAACAAAAATTTGAAAAAAATCTATATTAGTTCTATTTCACTTCTTACATTCCCCTGACTCGGTTTTTAGCACTTTTTTCATTGTACAGAAATTTGACCTCTACAGTTTTATTATATGTATGTATAGATAGATTGGAATTGTGTCAAAATCTTAATATCGAATATTAAAAAAATTGTTTTTAATGTAAAACAGTTTTAATTATTCGTATACCTATTTATAATTTAACATCGCAGTCTAATAGAAATGTAAGCATTTATAATTGTCTGGTAAAGTTCACGTCTAGAAATGTATTTACATATTTAAATTAAAAATCTTCATTTGAAATTACATTTTAAATATAGATAAAGAAGAATATATAAGTAGATACTCGCAGACAGATTAATTTTCATTAATACCAAAATTCACAGTGAGAATCTGCAAATATAACAAATACATAAACTTTTAAAACGTAACAAGATCAAATTGAGATCGATCCCTGAGTTATTATTGCTTGCAAATTACTAATAATAATAATACTTACAAGCGAATATGAATAAAATATGTTTATAGATTTACTAAAAAATATTTATAAAAAACTTGGTCATCATAAAACTATTCACAAAAGCATGATTGTTTCGTTATTTATTGGCATACAAAATCATATTTTCACAAAAATAATTGTTGTTTTTATTAATGGTGAATTTAGAAAATTTTTCTTTAAAAAATTATAAATATTCTTATTCAAATTTAGATCTAAAATCGTCATAATAGACAATGAATTAATTAATATACTATTAAGAGTCATATTGATATCATCGTACTTAACAAGATGGGAATAATCTTTCCAGAATATTTTAAAAGAGAAGTGCATATAAAACTGAAATGTCATTATTTTGAACATAAATAAACTTGATTGTAATCGAAGAAGCCGTTCCACGAGTCGATTCTAAAAATTAAAATGTGAATGCATAACAAGATTATTCAATCAAATATATTATATTAAAGGGACCACCCACATTATATATGTTTACAAAAAATATTATTTATGTACATAATATCGTTTTTTTTGTTTTTTGATTTGTTCATACCAATTTTAATTAAAAATAATCAAAACATTCCACACTATAATAAAATAGAATTTTGTTTTTATTTTTATTGCTGAAGCATAGCAGACAGCTGGTGGCCCAACTGATGGACATTAGTAATACCAGAGGTTCTGCCAATATGCTGCCGGCCTTGAAGAAGAAACTAAAACCTCGCCACTGATGCCGGAACACAACTCAAAGTTTTTATCGTGGCATACTCTAGACCAGGGGTGGTAGCCATCCAGACGGGCAAATATCCTGCCACCTGACTGTGGGTTGTTTTGTCGCTTATTACAACCGGACGTCCGGCTGCGGGAATTAGTATTCTTTTTCCGTTCTTGCACGGAGAGAAATTTAATTGTTTCAAAGAAAATTGTTAAAAAATATTTATAATGACCATTGTTATTGCCGATGGAATATAATTAGGTACGGCATAAGAGTTGATAATAAAGTATATTTTATGCCAGTCATTCAAATATTTTATTAATTATTTTGTATACCATACTACAATAATAGTAGAATATACTGTGCTTTAAAATTGTATAACATTTGTATAAAACTTCATTTTTTGTAAACAAAGTTATTGAATATAATTGAATCAATATTAACCTAAAACAAGATTTATTAGTCATAAAAGAATCTTGTTTTAGGTTAATATTTTTTATTTGATATAAAGTATGTAAAATATTTATTTCCAGTATTTCATTTTTTTTCAAATAAATAGACGAATTCCAGTATTTCAAATAATTAGATATTTATAAAAAAATTGAAACATTATTATTTTATAAAAATACATCCAAAATAAAATATTTTATGAAAAAAATACAATATCTTGTAGATACCGGCAGCGAGGCCTGGGGTCCAAACTACCGGTGGTTAGGACTTAGAGACAGAAACCTCCTCATTATTATTTTAATTTAATTTAACACACATGTTGCTCTTGCATCTTGGTAGGTTGTTATTTTTTAATTCTTATTAATTTCTAAAATAAGATTAATAAGCCACATACATACGAACCATATGATCGGCTTGATTCAGAGTTTTAAGATCAAAACTCCTTAGAACCACCCGGCATCCGACCAGCAGAGGATTGCCTCGCACGCAAGCAGTCCACGCGTGGACGGCGAGGGTAATACTCAGTGGTAACCCGCTGCTCGGAGTGATTCAAGTATAAACCTAGTACCAATCGCTGACTACTCGGAAATTCGTGAATCACGCGACGTTCACTGGTTGACAACGCGGCGTCCACCCTTGGA
Organism: Dendrolimus houi; assembly: GCA_039645545.1. Taxonomy (NCBI): domain Eukaryota; kingdom Metazoa; phylum Arthropoda; class Insecta; order Lepidoptera; family Lasiocampidae; genus Dendrolimus; species Dendrolimus houi. The sequence continues at coordinate 18,924,463 of CM077120.1, read as the reverse complement.
AGGGTGGCTCTAATGAACTGTGACCTTTAATGTGCATAGTACATAACAGTCGCTATAACCAATAACGTTTTTAAATAGAAGTATCTATCAATATGCACCTAAAATTGTGAATCTAATAGCTGTCTTGTGAGCATATTATATATTTTTTAATGTGCAATATAAGAGCTATATAACGTGTAATAAAAAAAATATATCTTACCCTCTGCGGAGGCAGAATTTGTCTGGGACTGTGCGTGTGTTTCGGCGAACAGGACCCATGCTTCTCTTTCCTATGAGACTTCAGACCTCGGAGCAGCCTCGAGAACGTCGTAACCTTCTTCTTGGCTGTACCGAGACAATTGTCTGTATGAATAAAGAAATGTATTTTTAACAATAATGCAGGAAACATATTATTCCAAACCAAAAGATGGTTAACAATTTTAGCAGTAACAAAATATAGTAAAGTCGATTTCGTAAAGAGTGTCAGTTGTATATTTTTTCCATGACGGGGACGATATGTATGTATAGAGTCATACACTTGAAAGTAACTTGGGTTGTTTATCTCATCTACGGCTCGTCCTGAAATATATAAGTTTACTTTCGATAATGGACAGAAAAAGATACAATTATGTTAATCATGAAAAATGAAATACTTTACAAAGAATACAGATTGAAGCCTTCACGCGCGAAACTAGATGATACTACTCGTAAACGTCGTCAACCAATCTCAGTCTACTGCTGAACGTACGCCTCCCCAAGTGGGCGCCACATCCCGGCCCTCCACCTTTATCATCCAGTGCCCACCGGCGACCTTACGCAGATCGTCAGTCCGTCGGGCTGGAGAACGTCCAACACTATATTTAATGAGACGCGGTCTCCACTCCAGGACTAATGTTTGGTTACAAACACCGTGACACGAGAATTTTATACATATAGATAATAAATTTAAAAGTAAGCAAACTAAGTCGATAGAAGTCTCACGTAACAAAAGGGTTGGTGTTTAAGGCAACTTATTAGCCGTTGCCGTCCAGTGCGGAAATGCGGTAAGGTACGCTGGGAGTTACCCAACAAACGGTAATTTGGGACTTGTGTATGACGCGTATATATTATCTTTTTCTAACACTATATTGTACATATAGTTCCAATTGTACTAAAACACTAGAATGATTTACATTGCTATATTGTAATTTATAGAATATTGAAAATGTATACATAAATAAATACCTATTTAATAATAAGTTATACATTATGATAAGTTTATATTCTTTTCTCATTTATTAATATTCTGCCTGCTTTTTAATTTAAAATTTTAACGACGATAATGTTAATTCGTTTTAATAAATTAAGCAATGAATTATTCCAACCTGTGTTATTCCCTGACTCACTCTTTATAATTACCATAACACAACATTTAAAACGCGAAATAGGCACCCTAAAGTAAAACCGAATAAATAATTTAATAGAAACAAATGAAGTGTCAAATTCTACGTGTTATGTATTTTGATATATTGCATGCCGTGAATATATTTTCAACTAATTAGTTGCTTTATTTCAATCTGTTTTACAATAATTGGGTGTATTTGTGATGTGTTAATTTCTTTTAATCTTTTCACTATGGGCATGAAAGATTTTAGATGAATCAACCAAAGTGATCCTTATAAACATGAACTTGAATTATTCGATGTCATTTAATATAGTCATGTCCTCTGAGTTTTGTACCTTTTCAACGAAATTGATTAAATATGGTTGAACCGTCTAATATCAGCATTGTGAACATCATTATTATCAGATATGATTTATTGCATTAAAAATTTCCTATTTTGAGTACTACTGCATGTAAATCGAGTTCAAAACTTCTAAGATGCGATGGCTATCTAGCCATTATCGTGTGAATATTTCCATCTTGGCCCAACAGTTTTTGCATGAATCCCGAACAAATAAACAAACACAAAAAATATAAAAAATAAAAGACTATATGTGCTTTTTCAATTTTATATTTTTTGTATAATAAAACATTGACCGTGATATTCAAATATCAAAGAACATTCACATATGTAGATAGCAGCATAAAACCGGGAGCATAGTAGTAAGTTCCCTTTTACGATTCGTCTACTGGCTTCGAACGCATTATTATTCTTTTCACGTACAAATGTCGATGAGATGTAGGAAATATTTTCATATAATATGAGCGTACATGAAATTTTATGTAGCCATTGTTGTACTAGATATATTTACTTACCGCTTGGTGGAAATTCGTAGAAATACGCCGAGCGCGGGCTGAGGCAGCTGAAACAAAGTGAAAGTGATTTCAATTGTTTCATAACATGTTCGACATGTATAGTATCAAATTTAAGAAGAACATAATACTAGTTCATCAGTGTATATTTTAGATCTTTCTAAACCTAACAATATATCTTTTGTTTGTTCCACATTATACTAAATTTCGCAGAAACAGCCTGTCTGTCTTACATCCAAAATAACAAGTTAGTTTTTAGAGATAAATGACTTTGTTTTGTATTTAATCATACTCAGTAACAAACTACTAATATTCTTGGAGCTCGGCAACGCGTTGGCGGCATCTCTGCTGTTGCAAACGTCCATAGGCTACGTTAATCACTTTCCATCAGGTGGGCCGTCTGCCTGTTTGCCTGATTCAGGCAATAAAAAAAATCTAATCTATACTATAATCATTATAAAGAGGTAAAGTTTTTGAGTTTACTTGTAAAAAGTAATCACTTAAACTACTGAATCGATTTTAAAAATTCTTTCACTAGTAGAAAGCTACACTGTGCGTAAGTGACATAGTCTGTATTGGATTGTGATTAATAATGTTTTTTTAATTTGTTAATGATGCCCAACAAAAGGGCGCGTATCAGCTAGTTATGTATAAATTTGAGAATAAGTTTAAATATCTGTATATTCTTTCATGATGACTTTAGGTACATCGATTACATACATTTTGTATAGGTATAAGTAAAAGGGCCAAGTAGGTATGCTGATAATAAGATTAAGTAAAATGTAACTTTGTAATGCAAGTAATACCCACTTATTCATAAGATTTATACCATTACAATATAAATAAAACGAACTTGTATTTTCTACATTAGTAGTATCAGCAGATAAATTTCCCAGTACTGGACTCAGGTCTGCTTTTCCTCTGAGCAACGGTCATCTACCGTCACATTGAGAGCCTTATTAGACTATCATAGAAATATGATCATAGGAGTACGACTCATTTATATATGAAGAACCTATGACAGTCTAATAACTACATATGATTCATATTGTCTATGATCATAGTTAAGGGACCCACCCTATTTGACAGCAAGCGTACAAATATGATCATATCATCTCTCTAACCTCAAAAATGGCGTCAAAATGTAAGAATTTCGACTGGAATATTTGTATATTTTGTCAGACTTTTTATTGTCCAATCTAAATTCTTCGAGTAAGGTGTTATGGATCCCCTTCTCTGATTGCCTTGCTACCCATGATCTTATCCAATAATAATGCGTCTTTTATTTTTTGTTTTTTTCTTGACCGTTTTTATCTTCTGTTTTAATACAATTAACAAAATTGCACTCATAGCAACGGAAAATACGGCAATATCGATATCCATCTTGATAAAGCATAACGTTTATATGATCATAAGTGTAATATGTACAAATGAAGAACAGCATCATTTATATATGATCATAGAATTTGACAGATATGAGATCATATTTATATGATAGTGTAATTGGGGCCTTATGCAAGATGGTTTAGCGAATATCTCATTTTTTAACAACTCTACCGACTCGAGACCTTTTTTACAACTTAATTTCGAAGAAAGTTTTTAGAATTTATACACGCTTCTTCGTAATTTTTGATTTTGTGTGTGACCTTTATTCAATGATATTTGTTTTGTGGTGTACCTTACGAATAACTTATTATATTAATTTATTCTAATTTTAATACATAGCTTATACTAATGTAGAATGTATCTGTTACATGCTGGTGTTGTGAGGAAGTGCATATGCAGTGTGTGCTTTATGTCTATACTTATATATATTATCCTAACTAGTGCCATGTGTGTTGTTTTTCCTTTCTGTGTCTGGTTTATTAATTTTTAGGCATTTTGTGTATCTTGGTTTGTTTGTGAATGACTCATATTGACCATTTCGATGTACAGATTTCTTCACTTTTTTCTTTCATCGTCAGCAGGAGGTAATTGTAACAATATGCACATTGCGTATTAGGTTAGTAAAACGGGACATAGTTCCAAGTCAAGACTCGAACGCACGTCACCGGAATGAGACGCGGGTGGGTACTTTAGCCATTACGCTAACATTATTTTCCATAGCTGAAATTAAATTCACTTCTATTTAAATTCAAACTGTACGCACAAACACGTGTTTGAAACGTTGAAACTAATTTTAGTTGATTGAATGCATATCAATTTATATTGAAAATAATTGGACAAAATAATGAAATCGTTTAGTATTTATAGACTTCATTAAGCAGAATTCATTCCCACAATCGTCATTAGCGGCTATTGTTAATGTTGGTGTCGATTAATTTCTCATTTACTGAATACCGGATATCCGTCGTTTTCACCTTTACCCCCATTGGTATAATAAACGATGCTCAATATGAATAGGCCAATTTGACAGACAAATATTCCTGTTTCATCCGTTCTGGTCTAGTAGTCTGTAACCGTTCTCTTATTAATGTAAAAGTCAAACTCAGAAATATAATGGTTCGTTAACCTTAAATAGTGACGATTGACTCTCTTTTTGTTTCAATGTTCGGTCCCACACCAAAACGGTAAAACGGTATCACATTGTTACGACCTATATGTCGACCTAGTGCCGACAAAAGTAGATTCACACCTGCATACCATAAAAACACACTTTATTATCTTTCCGCATTTGGACTTCTGTTGTTTACTTTGTGTTTAAAATTTGTGATTAGAAAAACAGTCCATTGTGTATTGTAATCTTTTATGGCAGTCATTAGCCATCTGGCAATGACTGCCATATGCATCACATATGGTGACCCTCGTAACCCTCACAGATGTAATGATGCCATCACATCTGTGAGGGTTACGATTTCTAAGAAATTGCGTCGAAGCTTGCCAGGCAGAGATATTGCATCTGTGTCGTACAAAGCAATGCCCTAGTGGAGAGATAGGCAGTCGACCGATAACCACAAGCGAAGTAAGACTTGTGTACATTCGATAATTTATTTAGTGACGGACTTTGCGCGTGTTATTGAATTGTGCATTAAGTTTGGACTGGTTATAGTTCTAATAAATTATATAATAATTCCAACGGCATTTTAATTCGAGCCCTGCAACTCGTAACAATATAATTTAATTCTGTCCGACTGTGTCACTATTATTGACTCACTTACATAACTTGAAAGAAACGTGTCTTCCAATAAATCGGTATACAAAATTGTAGTGAAATTGGCAAAAATCATGACTAAGAGTATCATGTACAATCACAACAATATTTGAAAACGACTTTTACCGAACGTGAGTTAATAATATTGGTAAGTAATGAAATGTTATTTTCCCCCACTCAGTCTTTTAATATACCTATAAATTTCCGTTGTACCGTATTCCATCTCCTGCCCCTTAAAGTTCGAAGAGCTTATATACGGTTCTTGGTGAAAATTTCTCAGTCCAAAATTGACTGTACTAGTGTCATCGAGAAACTACATTTGTATGTTCCCCCTAGAAAATTACTTCATTCGCTCTTGACACGTACTACAGCTTTCAGACGCGACTCATTTTTTGTAAGAACAGTTCACGAATTTAACAAACTCAGCAAATCGGATTATGTGGACATTAATTTGTTTGTGGATAGTCTAGCATCTGTGAATGGGAAATTAATCAAACTTTATTTTAATAATAATTAGTTACACGTTCACACAAATTTTACATATTGTTGTTTTTTCTAAAACTATTTTATATTCATTTTTTATATTTCTTCTGTCATCTCTGGAGGATTGTAAATAGCTAATATTTACTTATCTCTGTAACGTTAGTTTGTAAGACTACAGCTGTTAGCTCCCCAAATAAAATACAGTGTAAACTCCATGTAACGTCACTCGATTTAACGACAAACTCCCTTAAGCGTCGAAATCGCTTGGCTTTTTGGTTGATTTAGCTCATCTTCCATATAATGATACATTCTATATAGCATTATAGCCACTCTCAATAACGACAACAATTAAGTAATAAAAAGTATCTTTTAAGTTGCCAAAATTAATAAAAACTGCGCAGTTGTACGTTCTTTTATCGCTTTATTATCCTAGCCCGTAATAAACTCGACTGTCGGCATCATGCATACCAAAATTTCTAAGAAATTCCGAAATACCGAAATTTCTAGGTACTTCCTTTATCACCAAGATGCCTCGATATCGCAAGATATGAATAAAATAAGTAAAAATACAACAAAATTACTGGTGCAGCAAAAGGCGTCAGACAAAAATAACAGAATTCTCTTCATTTAATGACAACTCTCTATAACGTCATAAAATGCACAGTCCCTTCATTGTCGTTATACAGAGTTTACACTAGATACATAGATTTACATACATACATACACTACATAGATTTATTCAAATTCATTTACTCATCACATTTATAAAATGTAAAAAAATAGCATTACATCAAAGATTTCCAAAGAAAGTGCGGCAGTCAGTAAAAGCAATAAAATCCAATTCATGAGAGTTAAGTTTCACAATTGACCAAAAAGGTCCAAAATCTTACTGACGCACTCAGAGAGTCAAATGACTATTAAATTAATGAGTTGTTAGACTTGTTTGTTAAACTAGGACTATCGACGACTGCTAGGGCTTATGTGCAGCAGGAGAATAAAAGAGACATGGGAAATTTTAATGGATATTTCGGCATCAGGCCGGCGACTTCCTCATGCCTCACTGTGATCCCCACACGGTGATAAGACCGCAAACGAATTTCTCCTCGTAAAAAACGGACTGTCCACAAGACTTGGGATATAATTCATATTCGATTATCGAAAGTACAGAAAGAAGAAAGAAATCATCTATATTTCTTACATCTACATATCAATAAAAAGACGAATAAAATCAAGTGAAACAGCTTCCTTTCGTATACATACTTATAGGTATGTAGAAAACAATGATAGCTGCACAGATGTTTTTACAGTTATGTTCAGAACACGTTATTTTCATTACATTTGAATATTGAAAAATGGATGAAGAGTAAATTTTCCGAACACACATTTCTATCCACTAAGGCTGCATTGTGGTCGAGATCGGGTAATACATGACTAGTGCTGAGCAATAAATCAGTATGAGCGGTATCATATCGGTACATTGCAGCGCGGCGGTTGCAATGAATATTGATTTTCCCACCAATTTAGTTCAAATAATATATCTCTATTATATCAGTCGATTTAACGTTATTACGTACCACTATATTTAGTGGTAATATTACATTTAATGTCGTAAGTCGTATTATTGTTATTATATTATATTTGCGTCTCATTGCAATAATGTAAGTGCGAATTTTTGAAGCATGCATCTAAATTTCTGGCTTAATTGTGAAGAAAACTCTATTCAAATTTTAAAGGTATTCTTAATTCTATAATATAATCATGCTTTATTTAAACGATAATAGGCTACCAATTGTACCTGCATTTACGGTTTAATGAGACTATAATTCGTTCGCGTTAAGAATGCAGTGAGTCATTAGTGCAACTGCAGGGTAAAGGTGTATTCACAGTGGTGTTAAAATTCAAACAAATTATATTTTCAAAGATTGAGTTTAATGAATTTAAAAAATACAATTAAAAGTTAAAAATTAAAATTAAGTCATTAATATTTTAATCACTATCACTAGTATTCTCGTTAGTATTTATAATAAAAGAATTTTCTGCAGCGAGTTCAACGACGTCATCTAAATCCCACACGGTATTTTCTTCTTGTAAGACGTGGACTAACCGAATTGCGTCATAAAATATTTTTTTCACGTCAGTGATCTTAAAAGTTGTATTGTTGGCAGCAATATAATTGTTCTCTCGAATACATCGCATGCATTTGCTGTTTTTTGTACTATGCTGTCCACAGTCACATTTAAATCAGACTGTTTAAAATACTTAAAAACATTGTAAATTACTTTTCTCTCCCCACTATGAAAATTACCGAACCATTTTTATTTTTACGAATTGGTGAAGTATTCATATTTTTAAATATAAATCAGTTAACACAATTACAGGACACAACCGTCGCGTTCGAAGCTATGCCTTCAACTGGTCACTGTGAACTTGACCTCGTAATTTGAAAAGATTTGATTGGTTACGGGGCGGGGCTAGGGCGGCGAACAATGATGACTCACTGCATTCTTAACGCGAACGAACTATAGTGTATATTGTTTATTTTATATTAATATGGTGAACAAGAATGAAAAATCAATCTATAGATAAAGCAGGGTAATTGCCCGATGTTCAGTTGTAACGCACCTACCGGTGTCGTTGCTGTTTACCGTTTATAAAACCTAAATTATTTTTTCTGTAGATAGAATGATTTTCAGATGATATACAAATATAATCAAGATCACAGAACATATTACAGTAGCACAAATGCAGTAAATATGTTTTTGAATAAACAATTATATTTCACTTTACATTAGGTAACTTACTTGTTTTTCTTACAATAAGTAACGCGTAGCTTTCATACTTTTTCTTTTATTCGTGTACCGTATAACTTTAAGTATTATCAAGTATATATACTTTTGTTGTTATTTTAAATGTAACTGTCATTATATAAAGCGTCTATACTCATATAAAACAATCCCGGCACCCAGAACGAATTACGGTTAAAGCGCATATTATTTGAAGGAGCCCAAACATATAATCAACATCCAAAAACGACGAAAGAACCAAAATCCATAAGCGTTTAAAAATGCCTAAAAATCACGTGAAATATCTTTCAGTAACAAAATTAAATATAAATTTGTCGCAATACAAAAAAATGATAATAATAATAACTGCAAATATATACAATTAGGTAAATATGTTTAATGTTTATGTTGGTATATAATAAATTCAAAATATTGTTACGAGTACAAATATAACTGAACACAATCAGTCCAAACTAGTCACTAAATAGATTACCAAATGTACACAAGTCTTGCTCCGCTTGTGGTTATCGCTCGACTGCCTCATCTCTCAATTGGGGCATTGCTTTATACTGTACAAATACAATATGTCTGCTTGGCCACGTGTACTGAATTTTTAGAATCACACCTGGCTAATGACTACCATAAAAGATTACAATACACAATTGGCTGTTTTTATAATCACATATTTTAAACACAAAGTAAACAAAAGAAGACCAAATGCCGAAAAGGTAATAAAATGTCTACAGATATGCAGGTGTGTATTTGTCTTTAGTCGGCGTTCAGGTTATAACAATATCAATATAAATAGCAATATAATAGACAGAGTAGAAAAGATTAATAAGTTTTAAATAAAACAAACGTATCGTACTATTTTGTCTAAATCTTTACATATACCATATATATATATATATATATATATATATATATCTTTACACAAGACATTACTCATATAAAAATAAATAAATAAAAACTAACAAGATACACACACTGACACTTCCACGATATCAAGATCCTTTTCTCTTTTGGTTGGAAGGAACTTGTAACTTGCATGTACAAAAAATAAATCAAACCTACCTTCAATTTTAGTATTTGTGCTTTCTATCTCGTTACAAATTCTTTTATGAGAAATAAAATTCTTTAACCCGAAAATTACCCGGACTGGTCCACAAATTCAAAGTCGCTCAACGGGCTATGGAGCGAGCTATGTTAGGTGTTTCTCTTATGGATAAAATTAGGACATTCGTAAAAGAACGAAGGTAACCGACATAGCTCGCAAAATTAGAAAGTTGAAGTGGCAGTAGGCCGGTCACGTCTGTCGCAGGACTGACGGCCGATGGAGCAAACGAGTCCTGGAGTGGAGACCACATCTCGGCAAACGTAGCGTATGATGCCCGCCAGCTCGGTGGCCTGACGACTTGCGCAAGATCGCCGGCAGGGGCTGGATGAGGAAGACGGGAGACCGGGATATGTGGCGCGTACTTGAGGAAGCCTACGTCCAGCAGTGGACTGAGATTGGCTGAAGAAGAAGAAGAACCCGAAAATATCATGAATCCAAAACACTATTAGGATTTGTTTCGTTAGAAATACCGCTTGTCCTCGATTGTTAACATTAAATACAGAAGCTTAAACTAAACCTGAAATAATTAACGACCGACTGACTTACAATCGACATGAATCTAGTAGAAGCAAACAATGAACGTTTTGCGACTGAAGTGACGGTAATGAGCACGATGTTATTAAACGTAAATCGAAATCAAAGCTAAATGTTATGTTTCAGTTTTAACATAATGAAGGCTTTGATCAACGAATGAATGAATTGAATCATAAAACGTTTTAACAAATTTGACCTATTTTATGGTGAACGTGACGAGAACTGTATTCAAATATCAACTTGTAAATGTCCTAATGCTGGGTTTGGCATCCTAGTTCGAGGCTCACGTTACGTCATGACCAACCTGATGAAAAGTGGTCCCCATCGCTTAAGAATTTATTTATTTAAAAGTTTACATTGAGTAACAGTAATTTATTGTTTCTGCCAGCCCCTAAACTAGTTTGCACTGTATTTTGGGGGTTAGAGTTTAATTTTTATATTATACTAACTGTCCCGGCAGACGTTGTACTGCTCTGAAGATATACAATTTATAACCCGATTGCAGCGCCACCCACCGTGTCCAACTATGAATCTAAACCATTCTCGAATCCACCTGTATACACAAAATATTTCATCGAAATCAGTCCAGCCGCTTAGGAGAAGCAGGATGACTATTTGTAACACCAGATACATTGTCAATGGAAACAGCGTTTAAGAGTTCTATGAAATTTAAAAAAACTCACAGCGTAATACTGTGCGAACACCTCGGCTGGACACTAGTTCTATACTATTCTCAGAGATTCAAACAACGGTGTGTCACGTGCATACTCACAATGTTTTCGTCCGCTGACAGACATCTAAAGAAATCCTTCCTATATTATGTTATCGTTTAGCAACGTCAAATGAGGAAAGACTTAGATGGGTGCCCATCAGGGAACACGGCGTGGCTTTCGATTTTTCCTGAGGCTCTGGCATATGACGACGAGGCAATTGTACTCCAAAATCAGAACAAGCGACAATAACTTACAAATATTTCATGTACAGACTCATTATAGAATATCTTCACCAAATACGCTATAATGTACAAATCAATCAGGAAAGTGTTTTGCCAGTTATGACAACATAGTTAATGATATTTTCACTAATCCTGGAGCTTCGTATACGTTAGTGTTAAAGACTTAGGCTGTAGCCAAATACGTCTTTCGCGGCAGTGCGTAACTCGTCCCCGCCATTGAGGTTTGGGGTAATTTAAAAGTCGATTGTTTTAACTTAAATTTACTACCCCAAAAGCGACAACCTTACTCACGCACGGGTCGGCTCGCAGTGGCCGTCCGCATTTCATCCTTCTCCTCGCACGATGCATTTTGCTTACCTAGCATTCCGCCTTACACGCTTACATGTACCCTACACGTCTTATTTAAAGTGTTAAAAAATAACGCCGTTTACGCATAGCTATAGTAATCGCATAGTGTATGTATACGTACATTATTTGCCACTATTTAACGGTATTAACAATGTCGCATCTCAAGTACAACGCATTAAGCTCATCGCCATATCTGCGTGAAATAGTCTATATCTGTAAAATTATCCCAGATGAAGCCTCATCTTAAGACCGCGGTTTGGACATAGATTTTACACGCAAAAGTAGGCCTTTTCATCCATGAACTGCAACTGATATTCAATTTAGGGCGGTAAAGGACTTTTCATTTCTCATATTCTGAAAGTACACTCGGAGACACCTGATCACAGGGATGAAAACAGTACTTTTCGTCCCTGGGAAACGATTTTCTCCGCTGTCAAAAAATTGAAAAAACTATGCGAATCATAGATAATGTCTCACTCTCTCTCTCTCATGTCCGAACTTCCTTTACAGCCACTGTTAAATCGAGACATAAATTGTATTTAAACTACGTCTTAAGCGCGACAATTTATTTGATTTTTGTTATTCCGACGTTTAAACGTAGTTTTATTATGTATACAAGTCGCGAAAACTTAAGAAAATAAGTTGTAATAAAAAAATATCAACAATTCTATAATGTTATTCTATAAAATTACTTTGTAACATCATTTTCTAGTAATAAATTACTTTTTACTAAATTATTATTTAATTTACATAGAGCTAAATATTTACTATCATCAGTGACAAAAAAATACTGGTTGATAGAATGTCACAGACAAAAAAAATGACTTGACGTTTCATATGTGACGTTTTCAATGAGTTCGTCAGATTTAGATAAGGATTTAACGCCTGATTTCATTAAAGAAGTAGTTTTTGTTTAAGTAATCACTTTTTATTTACTTTCCTCATATTCGAAATGAAAAGCAGAGGGTCAGCCTCGGGTGAAAGGCCTATTTAGGCACTCGAAATATTTGTTATAGCCATCCATCCAACCATCTCATGCCAAAATAGGTTACCTTCACCTCTCGTGTAACAACCTACTATTATTGCTTGATTGTACATTCAGTGTATGTACTAGTATAGGCAAGGCTTAGTTTATGGCATCTCCAGTGATTTTCTATACCAAGGCATCTATTGCTATTGACTATACAAAAATGCTATTGCCGTCAGTAACATTTATGTCGGTAGTTAAGAATAAATATTATTTTGACGTCATTCTAGAGATAATATGAAGGACAATGGAGTTATCATAAAGATTATCGAAGATTTTATACTCTAAAGGAGGACGATGTAAAAACTGAACACTAACGTTGTATAAAATACTGAATAAAAAAGTGAGTACTAAAAGAAAATTATGAATGTTTCTTGAAATCTTTTGACTTTAAAGGAAATTAAGAAAAGGCGTGAAAAGCTATCCAGTAAGCCAACACCTTTCCTAATTAAAATATAATATTCCAACCGTATTTCTTGTGCTCTTTACGACTACTTAGTAAATAAAGGTTATAAGTTCTATTTTTTGCGAACGTAATTAATGTTCAAGGCAACCCAATATTTTCCATTTCTAACCTTATAATCGTAAATAGACTGGAGATATTTGCTGAATAAAAAGTAATTTTGACCCAAGGCCGTGATAAATATAAAATAAAATTAATTGAAAGTCTTTCAAGAAAAATCTTTCTTAATGTTTTCGGATAAAAAGGCGGTAACTTTGATCGGATAAATCTTTGATTAGAAAATAATTTGAATCTAAAAGCAGTTTGTATTTTATAATCTTGTCAATTCATCCATTAATAATAAGATAAATTAATGTATATATACGAGTTATATGCCGATGTTTAATGTCGTTAACAATGTCGCATCTCAAATAACGCATTAAAACCTTGGCTGCATCTGCGTGACACAATTAGTCTGTTGTCAGATCTTTATACTTACTAGGATATGCCCGCGACTTCGTACACGTTTGATTTGAAATACCCATAGGATTCCCGGGATAAAAAGTACCGCAGCATTTCAATAAAGAATGTTAGTTAGCGTATTAGTGAAAACTGTGTCGGAATAAGCAAATTTTTATGCACCCGAACAACTACAAACCACTCCCGTGAAAAATCTCGCAGGTTTCCCGGAATAAAAATATCACACATTTCATTACATAAAATTTCACAGTCGATCAGTGAAAAAAATCACATTGAATTTTTTTTTTAATCTGACCATTTTAAATAATTCCCGCGGGATTCCCAGGATAAAAAGTAGCGCAGATTTTAAGTCCAAAAATTAGCTGTCGATCAACGACAACGGCATCGAAATCGGCCCAGTAGTTTTTACGTGAATCTCGAATAAATAGACCAGAAATCTAAAACAAAATTACATCATGTTCTCCATCGTTTATATAGTCTATTCCAGTTGGGTTTTTTTTAATAACTTTAAAGTACAGATACAGCATTTTTAGACTTTTGTAATATTATAGATATAGATATTATTATGAACACACTAGAAAAATAATTGACGACAACCTAATTCATGTTAAGAGATAAAAAAAGGGACAAGTAAAATCGTCAACATTGGAAAAACAACCGCTGTACTACCGGAAAGTTCTTTAAACAGATTATACAGCAAATTTTCTTTAATCTGCATAACAAAACGTGAAAATTCTCAAATAACGACATCCTTTAAGCGAAGAACCTTGAACTTTTCGCTTTCAGACTCAAACATCAAATGGAAGATTTCCTTAAATATCAAGTTGCTTCCTTCTGAATGTAAATATGTAGGAAAACTTGGGTAAAGGGCCAAAATATACGTATGAATGTTTAAGCTAATAAGGATGTGTCACAAACTCGCCTTTGTGAATATTTTAGTTGTTTTGAAGATGACAGATATGTTTTATGAAATCCATTCCTCGTGTACGAATATCTTTTAGCAAGAGCAAGGTTTTGTTTCGAAATTTTTATATGTATTGTTTTAATTAATGATTCTTCATTTGTAGAAATACAAATGATATTTGTACATAACATGGAAAAATAGGTAAACAGCGGTCCCACTGTTTTTGACCTACATATCGTCACACAAATATTTCAGTACACGTCAATTTAAAAAAAATCATAATTATTCTAAAATTATAAAGACAATTCGATTAATTATATATTATAATAAACAAATAAAAGAATTTCATTAAAATAAAATATTTCAGATGTCAAAGGCAAATTATAAAGATTTTTATTTATTTTCGCATATTGAGTTTCTAGTATTTTTAATAGATTGTATTGTTTATAGTATAGTAAATTACATAATCACCTATGTTGATATTTACAATATTGTTACGAGTGCGGGACTCGAATTAAAATGCCGTTGGAATTATTATAGAGTTTATTAGAACTATACAAACACGTATAACACAGGTATAAATATAACCGATTATAAAATCCAAACATAATGCAGCGGGTCGTAATTCAATAAAACGCACAAAGTCCGTCACTATTAGATTTCTGAATGTACACACGTCACGCCTAGATCGTGGTTCTCGCTCGACTGCCACCTCTCTCCATCAGGCGATCGTTTTATACTGCACAAATGCAAATATGCCCGTATCGTCTCGTCAACATGGTTTCCTAGAATCAGCTTGTACTTAATCCGTAACACCTGGTTAATGATACCTGCTTGCGGCCATAAACAAGTACAATAGGCTGTTCTTCACAATAACTAGAAACGTATTCCAATAAATAAGTAAACAAAAGAAGACGATCATAAAAGAATTACAATTAGTTAAAATGCCCACAGGCAATAAAATGTGTTTTTAGAGATACGCAGGTGGCATTTGTCTTTGTCGAAGCCTAAGTTGTAACAATATTATCACTTCTTAGTTTTAAAAATTAGGAAATGCTTGGCATTTTCGGCAAAACGAAGGGTTCGGTATAGCTGATATATTTCGTGAAATATGTTCATTCTAAAAATTGAATATTTATGAATATTTGACATCAGCTAGATACACAAACCGAACAAAGCGATATATTTCGGTTACCGGAACGAGGACAAATATTTTTTTACCCGAAAAATGGCGGTTTCCGCGGGATATGAATGCGAAATTTACGTAAACGATGCCACGAGAACGTTACAGTATTTATTAAAATATAATATAGATAAATTACCTGTTACTTAATGCAAAATTGTAAAAATATACGACACAAATTAGCCGTCGTTTTACTAGATTTGAAATGCCTACTAACAAATGCGGTACACCTACATGTCTCAAGTTGTATGTATAAAACATCAGACGCAGCGTCTAACGAACCCACGGGCTATGCAAATGTCCCTTTACATGTGATGGCCTACGTGTATTCATATATTCCGATACTCATCTGAGATGCAACCTACCGTAGTGACTTCTGTACTGATTACACGAAATTATTAATCGTCAACTTCTAAGTCTTTCTTCTACTAAGAAGCAAAAAGTTCTAGAATGTTCTATATTCTAGAACATTATGCTTCTACTCTTGTCCTAATCCATCCTTTTTAAGATTCTGTAGTCATTTTGGCAAAAACAGACCCATGATAAAATCGTCATACTGATATACTATTTGATTCTATGTTCATATGTTATTTATGGCCATATAGCCAGTTTTATTAAAAAGGTTATTTAAAGTTTAGACACTGTCTAGTGATAGTCATATATGAGAAAAACAAATTGTTAATTTTCTGTCCTGTCGTGTACAACAAAATACTATTTCGATATTCTAATATTTATATTTAGTCACATCTTGAAACACCATAACGATATTACAATGACAAGACTTGTTATCTTTATGCGTTTTCTAAAGACGAATCCAATTTTAAGTCGATTATATTATGTGCTTACTTACTGTTACTATAAACATTCGAATTTCATAAATTAACATTTCAAGGATAAGCGTAATAGAAATCGAGCTTGAGATCCATTCCACCTATCATGTTCCCACCAAAGACGGTTTTTCAAAAAGAAAACACAGTAAGTATTTAAAGAAGGTGATTAGCTATGAAAACCAGCTTTGAAATAAATACTTGTAAGCCTACAAGTGTTGGCTGCGCCCACGCAACGAATGGTGCTTGTTCATGCTAATTAGATCTACAGACCACGATGGTATACTAATGAATTACCAATTAAAGTAGTATTTGATCGTAAAAGCCAAGATTGTTCCGATGTCCAGTAAATTTAACATATAAACAGCTTTCCGACTCAGTAATGAAGGTTTAAATGAGCTTGCATGTCTAATTATTTTGGGTTATTGTAGTGTACTAATAACGGATGTTGGTAATAATAATTAGTTTGTTAAACAAAATAAAATGAATATATTATTTCTAGGGAAACGTAATTTTATATGTTGACAAGGATTGGATGGAGATAATAAGATCGACATTAATGATCGAGAGGACTGAAGCTGTAAGCTTACAGACTTATGTCAAAATATATAAGAGACGGAGATTTAAATAAAACGGAAATAAATTTGTGCAAACATTTGCTTAATGGAGTATAGTTTGTAATAATAGAGATTGTTTAAGCAACCGTGTATTAACACTCAAAAAACAGTTTACTGCGCATTTTATCGTTATCCTAATTATTTTGCTGACATTAGTTAACACATTAAAAGTATTTATGTTTAATCTGCGGTCTCCTGCCATTGAAAATAAATTATGTTATTAACATTTTCAATTAAAGTGTGTACAATAAATGTACCATAATTATTTACAGTAAATATCCCCACTTATTTCTTTTCCTTTTGAACACTAAGAAATTACAGATAGATTTGATATCCGAAGCAACTATCAAGACTCACATTTGAAACATATAGCTATTAATTGACTTCGTCAGATTCAGCAGTCTTTTCAATTCGATATGGAAAGTTAAATTGACTGTCGCTTGACAATAGAGAAGCGGACATAAATGTTACGATTAATATTGTTACATATAAGAAACGGGTATTAAAATAACTCCTTATCATCTTGTTTAAAAAATATTACGATGGTATTCTTTTTAATTAGTTTTCAAACAATCACTAATTCGCTATTTGACTCATTTTTGTGCCTACTTATGACATCATAAATGCATACTCTTACAAAATCTTATGAGGCTGCGATACTTGCTACATTAATAAAATGTATCTCAATTGATTTCACTATTCGCTCCCTTATTGTTAATTACCTTGCCAAGTGTTTTTATTAAGGCCAATGTCTACAGACAGGTGATGAAAACATTCACGTTATTCAGTGGCGTAGCTTGCCTGAGACGGACCCTGTATCAAAATGTATTGCGGGGCCCAAAGGAAGGGTAAAGTGTTTTATAAAAGAAACAAAAAATACTCGAATCGAATTAAAATAATTATATATTAGTCATTATAAGTTATTACTTATACTAGTACTCTTAGGAGCTAAGTTAGACAAACAATTCAAACCAAAGAAACTCTTTTCTCGTCTTTTTTTCGGCAAACTTATTTATTAAATCATCCATAGCTGGAAACGATTTTAGTTTTTCTAGATTTTCTCCCAATATAGACAATAATGGCAAGTCTGATAGCCGTTTCTGTTGGTCCAACAGTTATTCTCAAAAGTGTTATTAATCTATAAAAGATTGTGGAAAACATTTGAAGAATTTTTGCTTGCACACTTTTGGGGCCCCTGTAGCCTGTGGGCCCCGTATCATTGATACGGTTGATACGGCGGTAGCTACGCCCCTTATAATATCCACAGCAGTAGATATGAAATGATTTACCAACGGTATCCAAGTTTGGTGTCTATCAAAATAAATAAGACACAACTGCAAATAGGCAAGGCACGGGTCACACTCATAAATTAAGCGGTAGCAGGTGAATCGTTGGATAAGCATTCACGTGGAATATTTCTCGAGTAATCTTAATTGAAATCAGCCGCCCTATTGGCACCAAAAGCTTTGCAAAGCTGGTTACATTTATATCCTCTTTTTACACGACATAAAAATAATCTACACGACTTCCTTATAATATTTTTTCAACTTTCGTTAAATTAGAAGAATGACTATCTTTAAGTTATTATTTTATTTCAGTCTGCACTTTGTTTCAGCAATCAAAAATCACTGGTAGATAAGTTATATATAACTATATCTATCTATACTATCTACTAAAACTATCATTTTTTTTTGCAATAAATGCCCTAATTTTCTTTCACTCATTTTCATCGTAATTATCAACTCACTTTTGTCATCTTTACTTTCATAAACAGTACAGAAGATTTTTATACATAAAACATTACTTAGATTCTTAATATATGTGTAATCATCAAAAATACACAAACATCTAAAGAAAGCGTAATAAAAAATAAATTCATATATAGTAGCTTAAAACTGTTCTATAATATCATATGTAACTTATGTATATTTATGAGTACCACCTCTAATTTTTGTTTTTTTACCAGTGTTTCTACCTTGTTGTGTAGCGACTTATGGTATAATATAGAAAAAAACGAATGTGAAATAATATGACATACAAATAAATACTGACCGACGATTGGACGGATATGAGGATTTTATCATTTTAACTAATTTTTTGGTCGTCTTATCACTACTGCCGATTTGTTTCAGACCAACCAGGGGGCAAAATACTTACGAAACTATAAAAATACAATGAACAAAATTATATGACTAACAATCACAATAATCAACAACAGCAAAAGCTGAGTTATAATTTGTTAATTCAAATAAGTTTTGATTTAATCATTTCAAGATTTAACATCGCCGCATGTTCTAACAATTTACAGTAGATCAGTTAGCGTGTATTCAAATTAGCTCCTTGATGGATGTGATCTGGTTTGCTGGCATTTCAAAGTCAGAAATCCTGCAAGAGCTCATTCAAAGACAGGTACTACTTGTTACGGATTAGCTTTGCGAAGATTGATGCTTGTTTACGAATAGGACCAACTGATTCTTTACGTTAAAATAATTTTATATTAATTTTAATTATAATATGTTCAATGCGATAATTTTATTTTATTATAATTAATAGCAACCTCGATATAAAAATCTCACATAAAGATAAATATCCTTATTCAATAAAAAAATATAATATTTTCTAGAATAAAAAGTTCATAGTCGTTAACGAAAGTAGACATATGTTAGGTATATCAGATTTTATTACAATCTTTGGCCAAGTGGCGACTGCGTAAAGAGATTATTTTCGCCACAGGTTTTATTGCGTAAAACTATCCCATGACCATGAGCATATTTATACCACATTTTATAAAAACCGATTTCATATAACGCACATACGTAAATTAAAATTAAATATTTTATTTTATGTTGGAAGATATCAACATTTACACCACAGAGGTTTCACTGATTATGACTGAAATAAGCGCTTTATTATGATAAGCAAAGCCTCATTGAAGAAGCGGAATTTCAAAAGCTATTTAGTCGTCAAGAATAAACTCTCTATAAATAAACGCGGTAAAACAACTGTCGCCTGACATCATCGCTTGCTAAATTTACGTTTAAACAACAACCTGGAGCATACAAATGCACAGTTTTGCATTTTTAAACATATTCTCGCATTTTCATCACGATCTTAATGAGAATACCGGCTTAAATTCAGTTGATTTGAACGCAGCTGAGATAGTAGTGTGGGATGGCTAGATGCGCTTGCTGCTTATGTGTAATAAGATGTTGTTTGTCTTATGGTAGAACATAATTTGTTTGTTACTGTTGTAATAATTACACATATTAGATCTGAAAAATCTGTTCAACCAGTATATGCTACATATCCAGAAATTATTATAATAATAATACGGTCGGTCTTGGCCACGACCCTACCCAACTGATAAATGAATAATCCACACTAATTGTGAAGAAGTTTTATTTGGATATCTGTTTATACCTTCTTCAAGATCATTAAGAGTAAAGCTATAATACTTAAAAATAAAGCATAACAGTCGTAAGTAAAATAATATCAGCCCATAAAAGTCCCACTAACGGACATATGTCTGCTTCATTCCACCGACATGTGAAACCTGGAAATCAGCACTGAACCCGTATCGCAGGTACAATACCTGTTTACTTGAAATGGAGAGATCTAATGCCGGCAATAGGATAAATATCCCTTTAAATGTGTATTATAATTATATGGGTTAATTATATACTTTGAAGCTTAGCACTGAATCAGCGCTGTGTCGGGTGTAAATTTCATTTAAGACAACAAAACGTTGCAACACAAAGAGTGGGTGTTTGAACGTACATATGTCTTGCTTTGATTATAATTACATGAATATCCGAGTGATTTGTTCTAAAAAATATGATAAACAGTAAAATGATTTAATTCATTAATCAATGAGCGACTCCTGTTGTTGCAGACGTGTTATAAACCATTAAGGAAGACATCTTTAAAGTCAAACTTACCTCTGGTAATTATGTTGTTGGTTGTGCATTAACGGTTGTGTGGGTTGTGCTAGCAATAATTGTTTTTGCTGCTGTTGCCGCTGCAGCATTTGTTTGCCGAACACGCCGTATCCGAACCCGTAGATCTCGTCCTCTTCTTTGTCCGTGAGGCAACTTGATGGCTGCAGACAGGAAATCTATTAAATATGTCACGTTTCAAATATGTTTTTTGAGTAATAATATTTAGAATAGACACTATTGTTTCAATGAAATAATTATAAAAAGAAAACACAATGAAAGTACGACTTTTGAAGTGAAATTTCTGTATAGACGGGGGATTTTTCTGTCACGAAAAAGCGTTACGGCTGCGTGGAGGAGCGCATAAATTTAGACTAGACGTGGTGAGAGGCGGCATAATTTTATAGTAGACTATGGATGCGTTTCTTGGTTCCGGATCGAATTCAGTTTTTTTTGAAATAACAAAATATATTCAAATAAAAAAAACATTCATTAAAATGTACCTAACCTAACCAAATCATAATTTGCAGTAAACCTGCGAAAAATTGTAATGTGTGCTGGGACACATAGTAGAAGTGAAACTTCAACGGACAAGTGGAAAAAGAAATTTTAACTTGAAGTTTCACGGGCAGATTGTTAATGCACTTGTCCAATTTGAAAACTGCCCGTAAAACTTCAAGTTACAATTTTACCACTTATCCGTTGCCATTCGTTTTTTTACTTGTCCATTAAAGTTTCACTTCTACTATGTGTCCCAGGAGACATTTTTTGGAGGTCTTATCACTGCTGGAGATTTGTTTCAGACCGACCAGGAGGTAATTGGTAATACAGCACTATTGCAATAAGCTTATATTCAAATTTATTTAAAACTAGCTGTGCCTGTGACTTCATCCGCGTGGAATCTTTTTCGCGGTACCCTAAAAAAAGTAGCCTAAGTTACTTCTTATAATATCAACTATCTGCCAATGAAAGTCCCGTCAAAATCGGTCCAGCCGTTTCAGAGGTTAGCCGAAACATCCAGGCAGACAGACAGACAAATATTATAAAAATTGATGTTTTGATATAAGTACCGTATAAACTTTCATATTCATTTATAGATCTAAATACTAATATTTTGTGTCTATAAGCAAATGCGCTTATTATTTATTATCCTTACATATTTAAAATAATTAAATATTAGTGCAATGATGAGAACTTTCATTCTGATTTGCAGTACTGCTAATCATGGAAAATAAATATTTCTAATAAAGATTTATAAAAACACGAAAACGTAGAAGTTACAATATCACAAGAAGTAAAAATTCAATACACCCGTAATGAATAGGAATATTTCAAGTGTCGATAAAAGGTAGAAATCGTATTCATGCATGTATGATTTGTCCGACCTTATAACAGAAGAGTCTTCATAAAAATATATGTATTTCATAGGGACTACTAAGCCTTTATAAATTTATAATACGTGATATTATCAATTCAAACGATACATTTCTTTGAATTATTCCATAAATTCTAAACAACTTACAATAATTATTCCCGACCTTATTTCAAATCCGCTTTTCAGTTAATTTTACACAATCGTTACCCAATTTCATAATTCAGATTTAACAGAGGACATTATTAATTCATAGTCATTCCAGTCGGCAGGTCCTGAACGTTTTTGTAATACAGAACTACTTTATTATTCTGACTGTGTGGAGATTATGAATTCATTGAGGCTAATCAGAGCAAGATTGGATCGAGCATTTTAATTTAATGATTGGAGCCTAATTTCAAAATAGCTTTTAGGGTTGGGAAAATTACGTAACTTCTCTTGTCATTATAATTAGTAAATACAAATGGTTTCAATGGGTCTCTTGATAGTCTACGAAAAGATCTTATTTATTTTGATCGTCGATCTTCATGCATCAACACTGCCCTCAGAAACAGAACATGATCGATAACTTTTAATTGAGATAATAGAACTTTTAGCATTATTTATTAGTTTATTTCGTATTTCGTGTCCAAGACTGTAGATTGTACTTATATATGAAAATGTTGCTATCTCTATTGTACACTTTAATCATTTACATAGTGCTCTTAGCATTGCTCGTTTCAAACATTAGGCCCGTAAACTCTAATTTGATTTCTGGTGGAGTAAATTTGGGATAAGTGTAGTCCAATTTTGTTCTGATCAGGATCAGCATCAGGCTTGCTAATTTTTCTCGAATAAGAAGAGAGAAATATGTTTGTGTCCTACATACAGTTCACTAACACTGCTTGAAAGTCTGCGATGAATCTTTTGATCTATATAGGTATACCTATTATATGGGGAACACATGTCTAGCCATGCCGCCTCCGACAGGTCCTTGTCGAAGGGAAAAGCCCAAGAAATGCTGGCTTGACGTTGTGAAGGATGACGGGCGTACCAATGGTTTTAAAATGGGGGATGCTAAAGACCTTGGGTGTCAGAGCGATCACTCCGAACGCAAGTAGGATTGAACGCTCGGATGATGATAATGATGAAGATTGGTGATTTGAAGATCTAACTAAGACAAAATCTGTGGAACTCACCGAATACTTCCCGGGTACATAAATAGGCTGTGAATGTGATGTTGTCAAATTGTTTAAGGCCAAAGATCCTGGACTCGCTGAAGGTGGCGTTTGGGGAGTTCCTGGACCACCCAGAACTCTCATCCTCGGAGACATCTCGTCCCATTCATGTCTCCTTAGTTCTTCTAAATGATCGAGAACGTCACCATAGTGGGTTGAAAAGAGATCCGCGTAGCGTGATGCAAGGCCTTCTAAGTAGCCTCGGTCGCCATCCTGAAAAAGAGGATATGAAAGAAAATTAATCAATTGATGGCCGATGGAAATCTGGAGAAGAGACTGTGTCTCGGTAAGCGTAGAGTAAGACCCTTGGTGAACCAACAACATACGCAAAGTTGCCAGTTTTTCATATGCTGGATGAAAAAGCAAGAGGACTGGGAGCAAAATCAAGGACGCTTACGTCCAGAAATGTATTACGAATGGTTGACGAGGATCTAATCTAATGCAGAAGGAACAAACAAAACCACCCAAATAGTGCCTTTATCTTTAATACTTATACTAGTATGTGTAATTATCAAAATATTCAAGTTATTTCTGATATTTTTAATAATAAACGTGATATTTTATGTTATTATAGAGTATTATGGTATTATTTACATTCGGCCAATTCTAACTTTTAGAAATCGCGCTGCAACCTTGTATCTCTTTTACGTAGAATAATATTAAAAAGAAAATAAATGAATGTTTCAATTGCTTGAATAATTGTTACTGACATAGCAAAAATACGCTAGGCAGACAGTTTAAAACGATTAATTCCAAGCAATTAACGTTGCTTTAGAAAAACATCAGTTAATTTTGGGTTAAGTTAATTGCACCCTAGCAAGTAAAAAATATACAATATATTGGTAATGGTTATTTAATTAACTTCCTTTATTTGTATGTATTGTATATATTTTATATATATTGTTACGCGTTTGTGGGACTCGAATTAAAATGCCGTTAGAATTATTATAGAGTTTATTAGAACTATGCAAACACGTATAACATAGGTACAAATATAACCGAACGCAACAAATCCAAACGTAATGCAGAAGTTCGTAATTCAATAAAACGCGCAAATTCCGTCAATATTAGATTCCCGAATGTACACACGTCACGCCTAGATCGTAGTTGTAGCTCAACTGTTACTGACGTCCTCTCTCAATTATGCCATCGTTTTATACTTCACTAATGCAAATATGCCCACCTGGCAACGTAGACATTTCCTAGAATTAGCTTGGACTTATAATCCGCAACACGTGGCTAATGATGCTCCTGAGCGGCCGTAAACGAGGATAATAGGCTGTTCTCTACAATAACTAGAAACGTATGCCAATAAATGAGTAAACAAAAGAAGACGTTCATAAAAGGATTACAATTAGTTCAAATGCCGACAGGTAATAAAATGTGCTTTTACAGATCTGTACGTGGAATTTATCTTTGTCAGAGCCTAAGTTGTAACAATATGATGGTTATTTAATAATTACATTTTATTGTTCGATCTAACAGCTAGCTAGTTCTTTTAGTTAGCACTTAGTAAAAGAAGCCGTGGTGACTTAGTGGTTTTTTAATATATTTTTTTATTTATTCTCGTCATCCTCTGTCTCTGTAGGCAGAGATCTTATATGCTAACTTTTTATTGAAGTGAAACTTCTATATAGACGGGAGGTATTAGGATTTTTTCTGTCACGAAAAAGCGTTACGGCCGCGTGGAGCGGCGGCATAATTTTAGAGTAGATTGTTCTTGTGTTTGTTTTTTTGGTTCCGGATCGAATTCAGTTTTTTGTTTGATAAAATAAAATATGTTTAAATAAAAAATGCATTAATTAAAATGTACCTAAACTAACCAAATCATAATTTGCACTAAACCTGCGATAAATTGAAATGTGTGCTGGGACACATAGTAGAAGTGACATTTCAACGGACAAGTGGAAAAACGAATCGCAACGGACAAGTGGAAAAATGAATGGCAACGGATAAGTGGAAAAACGAATCGCAAAGGACAAGTGGAGAAACTAATGGCAATAGACAAGTGGCAAAATAAATCGCTTAGAATGAATTTTAACATGAAGTTTTACGGGCAGATTGTTAATGTCCAATTAGAAAACTAGCCTGTAAAATTTCAAGTAAAAATTTTGTTGTTCTTCGTTATGCCACTTGTCTGTTGCCATTCGTTTCTTCACTTGTCCGTTGCAATTCGTTTTTCCACTTGTCCGTTGAAGTTTCACTTCTACTATGTGTCCTAGTACACATTTCAATTTTTTATTTGCTTACTACTTATCATATGCTTATACTACCTGATACTGTTTCTTATCTATTTTGTTTATACAATATTATATTCGTACATATAACCTTATATCTATAATGTTTCTACTTAGTGTACCTACTACCTATTTTCAACCCTAATGTTGTAATGTATGGTATATATAACTAGGATATTTCCGCGACTTGACTTGAAAGTCCCGCGGGATTCCCGAGATACAAAGTACCCCAGCCATCGTTTTAGTGAAAACTGAGTCGGAATAGGCTAATATTTATGCACCCGGACAACTATAAACCACTCCTGGGAAACATCCCGTGAGATTCCCGGGATAAAAAATATCACACAATTTATTACATCAAATTTGCTATCGATCAGTAAAAAAATCACATTGGAATTCATGTCATCAACATTTGGATGTAATCCTGCCTTATCTCGGTACCTAACTCCATACTGGTATTGTACTGTGCACGTTCAAACTGAGGACACTCGAAAATTATATGAAAGCGAGTCTCCGGGTTGTCACTTGAACAGGCGCACACGGGGTTCTCCTTCAGCTTGAACCAGTTCAAGTATTGGCAGAACCCCCAGTGTCCTGTCAGGATCTGGGTCTGGAGGCTCGTTGGCTCTAGGAGCTTCATGATTTTATTTGCAAGACATACAGCGGGAAAGAAAAATTTGGTGACGGACGTTTATGGCTCTCCCTATACCTCTGGTTCCATTTGTTAACGGTTCCTAAGCGGACCTGCCGTTTGATAAATGAAACCGAGCACCTATCATAATTTGGCTTTATCTGTAGGGAAAGTGTGAAATGGCTTTATAATCGTTAAGGTCTTTTTTAATATGTAATTAAACAGATAATATTTTTGTCATTTTTAAACATCATAGCGGCAACACCAAGTATTTTTGTTTTTAATATTTCTACCCTAAAACAGGCTCTTCCGGCGAAGCCATTGTACTACCAGTATACTAAAATTGCTATTTAACATTAAAAAGTGTAAAAACCGTGTGATTGGGAATTAAATATCTAAATAAATATTTGCCTTTTATTAACAGCCGGATATTATTTGTTTCAAATCAAAAAAACACTTTTTCCACACGGAATCTTAATGAAAATTTAAACAAAGAAACCTGGTAAGGGACAGCACACAACGACCAGAAAATAGGCAACAAAATAAACAAACTCGAAAATAATCTTGCCGCAAACGAACTCTTTCATTAAGAGTACGGGAACCAAAGACATGGACCGCGAGCGTGTAATTCCGAGGGTTCCGTAGGTAAACACGTCGCGGTTGGAACGACTCCTCTGAATATACCCTAGTTTCGAGATAATTAAATGTTTTCTTCCATTTTTTTCTTTGGCAGAGCAGTTAGGTGGCATTTCTACAGTGAAAAAATCGCTCTTATACATAATATTGAGTTTATCGTTTACAAGTACCGTTGCATTGAATATCTTGTTTACAATGTTTTTGGAACGTTATATTAACATATACATATTTATACCATAAAATTTGTTTTTATCTTAAAGAGCTACAATATGCCTACTCTAAAGAATATCATATAGACCCGGCTTTTGCCTGGTGTCCATTTGCTAAAAAATAATTCTAAAACTTTAATATTCGCGAATAATTGATACTAGGAACATATGAATATATCCAATACTAGGATTTACCCGCGACTTCGTCCACGTTTGACGATGAGCGTAGATGACAGTTATTTTTCCAGTGTTTAAAATCAAAGTGTATTTTGAAAACCCGGGATAGGGGTAATATTACTTACATATGTAAATCTACTAAAGAAAGATATCTAATAAACATAGAAATTGCATATAATGCTAGTCCAAATGTCACGTGATTTGAAGTTGAAGTTAGGAAATCGCGGGGAATATAAAAAGTCCCGGATTATCTTGTTTTAGTATCAATCGGATCCAAATCAGCTATTTTTTATGTACAATACCCACTATAAAACACTCCTGGGAAAATTCCCGCGGATTCCCAGGACAAAAATATCATACATTTTAATAGATAAAATTCCCGAACAAACATACAAACCGACAAACAGATAAGAAATCTAAAAAAAATACATCGTGTTCTCCATCGTTTATAAGTGTATTCCAGTTGGGTTTTTTTACATAGCTTCAATGTACAGACACGGCATTACTAGAATTTATAATGTTATAGATATCGCTTATTTGGGTTAAATAATACGATTATTACCTAAAATACATTTCTACTACAAACTTTGTAATATGTTTAAAGAAAAAGGTCGTATAATTTATGAAAAAGAATTGTAAATATAATTAATGGATAATATTTTTTTTTTTATATAAGATCATTATAGGATTTATTAATTTTATTTATTAATAAACTAAATTATAAATATATTAAACTATGCAATAAATTAATCTAAAAATAAACTATATATACATCATTATTTATATTAATAAATGCGAAATTCGAAATAATGTAATAAAGACAACCAAAAGAGACATTGAACGTTAAACATACACATTTTCCTAAAATTTTCCTATTTTCCTTTAATAAACTTATCGCGTAAAAACTGTTAGCAAATAAATAGCTTTATTTGAAATTGGCAGCCCTTATTAATAGTATGAAATTTGAACATAACGGCTGCAGTTCTAATTATTATTTATTTAGGTTTATGGCACGGCAGCTAGGCCTTTAGGCCAGATCTTAGATTAAATTATAGTTTCTTCATTTTCTTAAGCCTATGTATAGCTTATCTGAGCTGTAGGTTATCAACTGAAGCCATTCAACGGAGTTCTTGTGACAACTCAAAAGGCCACATAAGACTATACAGTTCACATTTCTCACAAAAACACATAATTACTACTCAAAAACTACCAATATCCTACAACTATTGTTCATTTTAGAGTAATTTTACACATTTTTAGAAAATAAAACTGCACAGCACAATAGCTCCTTTCGATTCCCGCCAAAAACTCCGCAGCAGTTCCATTTATTTTCATTGCATAGATAAGTTAAACAAAAAAATAATTACCGACCCAACTTGAATAAATTATTATTACTGAGTAATTTATGATTTACCAATTGCAACTTTGAGCAACAAAGGTGGATTCACGAGCGGTTCAGTACGATCCATCAAAAGAAGATCGAAACTACATCAGCGGAGTGGCGCACTTAGAATTCAACTAGCGGTCGGGCAAAGATGGCTGAGAGTTTATTTCCATTTTTAAATGAGAGCGGCTGAGAGCTTTGTCGGCTTAGAGTTGTGCTCTGCGTTTTAAGTGGATTAAATCGCTCCACGCTCGTAAAACCGACAAGTGCTAGCTAAGAATTAAAGTAACTGTTCGACTTTTGCATGAGAAAGTGCCCACGAGACTAGCCTTCGCACTCACTTCGGCCAATTTGATGTTTCGGGGTTTATTTATTTTCCCTGTGCAAAATACTCAATGAGCTTTGCTCGGCTTACTGAATAAAGAACTAAAGAAATTCATTAACCCTTAAGTTAAAGCGACGCATCGACATATATGCGACTCACGTTCGCACACGATTGTTGGTTAAAAAATATTGGTGTAGTGAATTTTGAACGAAAGTATTATAAAATATTTAAGGCACGTATCGCTTGCTTTAACATCTCATCTTACACACTTATTGCTATGAATGAAACGTTAGTGAAAAGGTATAGGTTGATACATATAATTTTTTTGAAGTGACAACTTCTTTAGACTCTTTGGGTACTTTTTGGTAGGGGAAAATCTTATGGGTTCGTGTCACCGACATGCTCATGATTGGCGCATGCGCAGCGGGCGTGTGTAGTGCGCGTTAGACGCTTTTTGGATGGGTGAGAAATCTCGTGCGTTCGCGTCACTGACATGCTTATAGCGGTATATCTGTAGCTATACAGCTGACGTATTGTGCAACATTAGTGCTGTATATATCTTATAAGTGAAATTGAATGGAGTTAGTGAAAAGTTCAATGTGTATATACTGTGCATTGTTGAAATAGTGTTTTAATTCAAAGATTATGAAATTTCATATTTTAATACTAAAAGTTCTAAGTTTTTACTTCTATCGGCAGTCTCTATAACTGCCAATATATTTTTTTCTGTCGGAATAGTCAACAAATTCTGACGGCGCGGCCCCTGTGGTTGAGTGGTTTAAACCTTTGCTGGCCTAGCGCAGACGCTTCGGATTCGATTCCTGGCATGGTACGTTTCACAAATTTCTGTTATTTACTATGATCTGGATGTCTGAGATCGGCTCCAGTGGTCCGTTGTATATTACCCATAATACAAGCGTAAAGCTTAGCTTGGGATATACAATGTGTATGTCTATCTGTCGGAAATAATATTTTGTTTTGCCGAATTTAACAAACTTAGCAACTGGTTCGTGTGGACTGTTACATTACGTATATGGAATACTTTATTACTACATACTTAGCAAGATTAAAACTGAATAATCCACATACGTGCCAAAAAATGTCAATACAGAAAAACCTTCAGAGTTGCATTTACGAACATGTTTTTTTTACATATTTTCAAGCAGCATTTATGATTTCTGTATATATAGTCTTAAGTTCAAGGTTAAATTAAGTAATCAAATAAATACATCTAGAATAAAACTACTCGTCTTATTTTGTACTCTCCTCTCAAGCGGTTGAGCCTAGCTACCATGGCGATTGAGCCATGGGCTCTCGCCAGTGGTGCGTCACGCCATCCAACGGGGTAACCCAACATAGGCACACCACACTACTTATTTCTTCCTACTTCTCTACCTTCCACCCATACATGGACATTGACTTATTTGCAGGTAGTCTAGCATCTAGCGAAATAATCAGACTTTGTATTGATAATAATTAGTTTTCTCTTCGACAATTACAGATATTTCTAGTTTTTAATTCTTCTCTTTAAAATAGTATTTTTTTAAGTTTTCACGACTAGTATGCATAATAAAACTACGTTTTAACGGTTTTAAGCGCAGTAATGTATTTGATTTTTATTATTGCGACGTTTCGGCCGCTTTTCAGCAGCCGTGATCACAGAAGACAACGATGTCAAGTGTCAATAAGTATTGTAAAAGTTTTATTTAGCCTATTGTTAAGCGCCGCTGAAAACCGGTAAAACGTAGTTTTATTACTTTCTTTTTAACCTTATCTTAAACAATCATTTTTTTGTCATCTATGGAGACTTATCCATATCTCATCTTTATCTTTATGCCTTAGTTTTTAAGACTACAGCTGTTAGTCAATATAATAATAACAAATCTGCATAATAATAAGTTGGGGGAAAAAGTCTTTTCGCATATAGTATGTATGAACTTGTAATAAGATCTCTTTGGCTATATATACCATTTGAATCTGGCTGGTTTTGGTATCATTAAAAAGTTTTAATTTTAAAGAAGACAATTCTAAATTCAAATTAGGAAAATGTGTGATTTTCATTTGTTTTTCTTATTGTTAAAATTAGTGAATCTAATGAAGAAATTCGATACATTTTAAAATGTTACTACAAAAAAGGTAAAAATGCAACACAAGCCGCGAAAAAAAATTGTGATGTTTATGGACTTAATGCAGTATCTGTGAGAGTAGCTCAAATTTGGATTAAGCGTTTTCAATCCGGAAATTTTGATATCAAAGATGCAAGTCGCTCTAGTCGCCCTGTTACCGACAAAATTGATGTCATTTTTGAAAAAGTGAAGCAAGATCGGCGTATTAGTAGTTACGATGTAGCTGGAGAACTGGGAATTGACCACAAAACAGTTTTGGCGCATTTGAAAAAAGCTGGGTACACAAAAAAGCTCGATATTTGGGTGCCTCATGAGCTCACTGAAAGAAACCTAATGAACCGTGTACTCATTTGTGATTTTTTATTACGACGTAATGAAACCGAACCATTTTTGAAGAAGCTGATAACTGGTGATGAAAAGTGGATCACGTACGACAAGAACGTGCTCAAAAGATCGTGGTCAAAGGCCGGTCAGGCTTCACAGACTGTGGCGAAGCCCGGGTTAACTCGCAACAAGGTGATGCTGTGTGTATGGTGGGATTGGAAGGGCATTATTCATTATGAGCTGTTACCGCCAGGCAGGACCATCGATTCTGAACTGTACTGCGAACAACTGATGAGATTAAAGTAAAAAGTTGAGAGAAAGCGGCCGGAATTAATCAACAGAAGGGATGTGGTTTTTCACTATGATAACGCTTGACTCACACAACTTTAGCCACTCAGCAAAAATTACGAGAGTTTGGCTGGGAGGTGTTAATGAATCCGCCGTATAGTCCTGACCTTGCACCTTCAGATTTTCACCAGTTCCGGTCTCTGCAGAATTCCTTAGGCAGTGTGAGGTTAACATCACGAGAGGACTGCCAAAACCACTTGTCGCAGTTTTTTGATCAGAAGCCCCAAAATTTTTATAGCAATGGGATCACGTCCCTAGCTACAAGATGGCAAAAAGTTATCCAACAAAATGTCACCTACATACTTTAGTCAAATGTAAATAAACTTTATAAAAAAACCTTTTGAATTTTTATATAAAATACGAAGAAACTTTTTCCCCAACCTAACATATAAAATGCATAAGAATAAGAATAAACATAATATAAATTATGTATGTAACTATTATACGCGTAAGTTTTAAATTTTGAATTGTTTATTCTACAGTCCAGCGAAGCAACCAGTTATTACGAACTTTTGTATTTCATTATTTACCTATTTTGGACTATGCATTAATATGGATGACTACAAGGTATTTTTTATCCTAAACCTTTTTCAATGAAAGCGTAACAGACAGACAGAGTTACTTTTTCACATTTATAATATCGTCGAATCGAATTCGAGTCGAATTAAAATGCCGTTGGAATTATTATAGAGTTTATTAGAACTATACAAACACGCATAACACACATAATAACCGAACACAACAAATCCAAACGTAATGCAGAAGGTCGTAATTCAATAAAACGCGTCCGTCACTATTAGATTCCCGATTGTACACACGTCACGCCTTGATCGTGGTTCTCGCTCAACTGACCCCTCTCTCCATCGGGCCGTCGTTTTATACTTCACAAATGAAAAATGTGCCCGCCCGCCCGACAAGATCGACACAGTTTCCTCGAATTAGCTTGTAATCGTAATGCGTAACACCTGGATAATGATGCTAATGAGCGAGTACAATAGAACAATAGACTGTTCACTACAATAACTTAGAAACGTATGCCAATAAATAAGTGAACAACAGTAGACGATCATAAAAGGATTACAATTAGCTCAAATGCCGCCAGGTGATAAAATGTGCTTTTACAGACTACGTGGAATTGTTTTTGTCGGAGCCTAAGTTGTAACAATATGAATAGGGATGTGTGAAATACCTAACTTATTAACAAATACGTCGTCTATTTACGTTTATTATATTAAATACGTCGTCGTTACGGCAACAACGCAAATGAAGCTTCGCTGGCAGATGCTAGTTTCACAGCATTATTTGAAATTAAACGGTTTATTTCAATCGAACACAATCATTCAGTGCATAGAAACGAGTCCATTGATAGCTATGCAGACAGCGGATGGAATGATAAAGAAACAAATCAACTTGGCCAATAGAAACAAAACATAAGTCTAAAGACGTTGAGAATGTTCAGGGTATTCTTAGCCGATATACAATTAGCAACAGCTTAAAAAAATAAAGTAATCTAATGAATAACCGAATGGAATAAATGAATTGTTAAGACAGC
The DNA here is from genome assembly GCA_039645545.1 of Dendrolimus houi. NCBI lineage: Eukaryota > Metazoa > Arthropoda > Insecta > Lepidoptera > Lasiocampidae > Dendrolimus > Dendrolimus houi. The sequence continues at coordinate 18,890,924 of CM077120.1, read as the reverse complement.
AGTCTACTTTGTAGGCTATAAAATATGTGAAACTGCCTTTACTAAGAAAATTGTCAATAGACACATGCTTAACATTTGTTTGAAAAGATTACATTAAAATTAAATTACTTATTAGCGTTTACAAGTTAGATTATAATTTTTAGACACTTACTGCTTTGATTACTTTCAAATATTTGTATTTACCTATACAGTAATATACCTTTTTATCGTACCTATTATTGTTATTGAAAACAAGTCTTGACAAGTCTTGGGGTACATATACGGTCTTATTCATATTAAGTTAGAGTAAGTTTTTAGGCTTCTTTAAGTTTCTTAAAAAAGTATACAAACTTACTCTAAATCAACATGAATAAGACCGATAATGTATAGGCATTACTAGTAGCGGTATATATGACTGAGGTAAAGTTATATCAAAATAAGTTGATATAACAAAAACGAGCTTAGTATAATTATGTACCTCTTATCTTGTAAAATGTAATGGTTACTGGGGGTAAGAATCTATATAAGTATTAAAAGTGTACGCAGTCCCAAATAGCATGAGCATGAAAATTGGTTAGTTTCCAAAATCGTGACAAGCAAGAAACAAACGTCTAAACAGAGTTACTTTTATATTAGATATATATATTAGTATGGAATAAATATATTATACAATTTGTTTGTCTTAAAAAGTTTAAGTAAGTAATTATCCGTGCTGGAACGGAGAAAGAATACAATTTCCTGCGGCCTGCGGCCTGCGCCTGTCGTGAGAGGCGACAAAACAACTCACAGCCAGACGGCAGGGTATTTGCCCGTCTGGATGGCTACCACCCCTGGTCTACAGTATGCCGCCATAATAACTTTGAGTTGTGTTCCAGCATCAATAGCCATGTTCCAGTCTCCTTTTAGAGAGCGGTAGTCCATTGGCAGCAGCTTTGGTGTTACCAATGTCCATAGGCTATGTTAACAGGTTTCCATCAGGCGAACCGTCTGCCTGTCTGCTGATCTTATGCAAGAAAAAAATATGTGAAAACAAAACTATGAATGTGTAAATTAGGCGTACAAACTGCGCGATGTCTGAAAACGCCCTTACGAAACAAATTGAGTCAACTGAACAAAAACAAACTTAGAATGCATAGAATTCCTTATACCTTCGTATTATCTGTTGAATACTTAAGTTCAAGTGTACTTGGAATATTCTGAAGATGGGCTCAATGAAGGTAAACGTATTGAAGTAGAGTGTTTTATTGCCTGTAACAATTAGGGAATAAAAACTTTTTAGCGAAATTTGTTTTATGTGGAAAAATATTCTATTTATCATTTCAAGGAAATATTGTTATCTAAGAAGGTGTTACATGTTTACGTTTTTTCAAAAATGCAGTATAAGTATTTAATCCAGCAAATACAAAATAAGTATTTAGTAAAAAAAAACTAACTTAAAGAGCATTTTCAAAAGATTTTGCACTTGAATTTGGATCCCATATCCTTCTAAGATAATGTTTGCATTTTATTTTAAAATCTAAAAAAATCTGAGTTATTAAAATTTCTGTATTTTTTAATCTTGAATTACTTTTATTTGTAGGAACTCTATTGTAATCAAGTTCTGACGAATATATTATTTCGCAAGTAATACGTACATGGGTTGAAATCAAAACTTCTTCGAAACAAACACAGAAGTAGTACCAGGTGAATAAAATATACTTTATTGCATAACATTAAAATACAATTTCAGAGACATAAGTACAGAAAACAATAGGCGGTCTTATCACTAAAAGTAATTTCTTCCAGACAACCTTAGGATGAATTAAAAAAGTTTGTGAGAGATGTAGGTGACCGGTAGTTCGTAATAAACGAACAATCTAATGTAGATCAAGTAATTCAAAGACAGTACTATCCGAAACCTGTTATCAGGAACCCCCTATAAAATACTATTAATGTTCAAACTTGTTGAATTATTTCGCGCTCCGCTCGTCGCATCTAGACGATTTACATCGTTTTTACAAAGTTTCATTATAACAAGTTTAATTGAAGACCGCTTCCGGTGCATAAATTAAAAGCTTCACGGCATGCATTTTAATCCACTTACAAAAAGTTAGTTCTCGGTAATAGCTACTAAACGAGTTTCTAGTTTAAATAGTCCAGTTAGTACTTGTAGTATTACAGAGATCATGGAAAAACGAAGATTTTAATATAGAATGGCTGATTTTGTATTTTTCTATTTCTTCGAAATTAGAGGTTGGTGAAATTTGGCATTTGCTTCCACACTTTACTAACCTCGCATACGTGATCTATCGTACAAAGACCTTCATACCACCCTTCACTAAACACATCCATTTAATGAATTTATAATTGAATTTTGTTTGTGTCTTTAATCTCTTACATACCATACTATCTTAAAAAGTTGTGGAAGAGCAATTACTGGAATCATTATCTTGGTTATAGCGCTTAGGGCCCGCTCGATCGGTGTGATTTATTTTTGTATAAGTTCAGCAGACAGGCTGACGGCCCACCTGATGGAAAGCGGTTACCGTCTCCAATGGACATTTGAACAACAAAGGTGCTGCCGCTCTTTAAAAGGATACTGGAACCTGGCCACTAATCACAACACAACTCAAGTTTGTTATGACGGCATGGTTTAGACCAGCTGTGGTAGCCATCCATGCGGAAAAACCTACCACCTGGCTGTGGGTTGTTTGGTCACCTCTTACGACAGTCTGGCCGGCCGCAGGAAATTGTACTCTTTCTCCGTTCCTGCACGGATATGTGATACCACGCTTTCACAGAATGTCACTGTGAAACGGTAAGTCTTAAGCTAATCGTGTTTCGTGCGATGACTGAGAGTTGCGATGAGTCTACTTCCCTCTCCTCCTATCCATTTTTTCCTATCCTATTCCTCCTGTTAGATCCTTTTATCTAAACTCTCTACCTCATCCTCTTTATCCCGTGCTGGCTGGCAATACTATAGCTTTGCCATTAGTGTTGCAGTCGCCTATAGCCGACGGTAACCACTTTCCATGAGCTGGGCCGCCCGCCGGTTAGCCAGCTTCCCAATAATAATAAAAAATTAAAACACTGACTATGACTTCATTAAATTGTATGTAGAATGTAAATGTAGAACAATCGTACTAAAAACCTATATCATTTTAATCGTTTTCAAAAAGAATTACAAAAACTATCTGCTTAAAGCTTCGGTATTTCATCTTATTAATAAAAATAGTTCGTTCGCTTAGAATAAACATTAAAGTGCAGTTTAATCAATATACAGTTTTAAGTTAAAACATTTTCCCACAAAATTATACCTCTCCGACCTTACTTTATTGAATAAAAAACCTCATGTAATTGCATTCCGATACAGAAAAGGCATCCTCGGATGAATACAATAAGTTATAAAGCTAAAAGAGTTATCCGCAATTTATGCTCATCAACCGACAGATGCTGAGACTAGTTGCTATTAAGGCACACAGACATAAGGTGTTCATCACACCGCAGCTACGAATCTTTAAACACATATCTTATGTTTTTGGTAAAAATTTCTTCGAGTCCAGCAACGTGTTACCGACACCCTGGCGTTGCGAACGTTCATGGGCGGTGGTGACTACTATTTATCTATTTAGGCCTATACAAAGCTAAAAGTGTCGACAAAGAATGATGTGGGTTAATTAAAATTCCCTGTAAGCTAGTTACTCTGTAATCATCATAATCCTCGTTTAAATAATGCCCACTGCCACGGCAGTAAGCAAGAAAGTGGCGAGTGCAATATTCTGTTTAAATTAAGGACTAATGACGATACCTGTCAACGCAAAAATCCTATAAATAATTAGCAAAACATTTTGGAATTTAACTTAATATGCATACATATATTCAGTAAAGGATCAAACGAATGGTTACATTACAACTGCAAATAAAGCCGCATTTTTAAATTTTGAATATCTTATTTTGAAGGATATATATCGCCTCTGTATAGCATCTGTATTGTACCAAAGGTCTAAAACTGGTAGCCAGAGTAAAACATAATGTCTGTAATATAACATCCTCGATAGAATAAATCATTTGGTGTAAAACCTGTACGGTTGATAAAACATTTCAACTTGCTAGTACTGAAGAATATGATATCAAAGTATTAAATATTGACGACCTTTAAACAAGATATCAAAATTATACATTATAAGAATATTATATATAAGTAGTATAAACAGAAGATAATATGTGTTAATGGAATCAATAAAAGAAAAAAAAATAGGAGATAAATATGATTTTGTAATATTCAAAAACACGGCAGACAATCATAACAGAATGAAGATGATTACGTTCTACTATTAATGCATAATCTGACAGCTAATAACGCTTGAGCTCATATACCATTTGTCTAGATTAAATATTAACAATTTTAATGCGTCAGAGATCGCGTTATTAATGTTTTAATTCCAACGATTAATGTTATGTAATTACTGGAATTAAATAACTGGACAAGTTTCATCGGAAATCGACAGTTTGGCTTATACAGTTATATGTATATTATTACTGATGTCACCCAATGGAATATAAATATCTACAAAGATTAATTTTTTAACCTTTTTGACATAAAATAAGGCTATTAAAGAGGTGTAACTGCCACACTCAGAGACTATTAATAAGCCTTCATTTGATTCAAAGTGTTGCAATACGAGATGATACGATATGATAAGGCTATGAGAAAAATAATTTAACCGTGCTGGAACGAAGAAAAAATATTGATTTCTCTACTCGGACGGCCTGTCGTAACTGGCGTTAAAATAATCCACAGCTGGTAAGATACTTCTTTTATTTTATTGCTAAAGCACAGCAGACAGGCTGACGGCCCAACTGTGTTGGAAAGTGATTACCGTCGCCTATGGACATTAGCAATACCGGCGGTGCTGCCGGCCTTGAAGGAGAAACTGTTGTTATGACGGCATACTCTAGACCAGGGGTGGCAGCCATCCAGTCGGGCAAATGCCCTACCACCTGGCTGTGGGTTGTTTTGTCACCTCTGACAACAGGACGCCCGGCCGCAGAAATTAGTAATATTTTTCCATTCCTGCACGGATAAAGAAAAGATATTTCTTCGACTGCATGGCTACCACCTCTGGTCTAGACTCTAGGTATGCTGTTACCCTGAGTTATGTTCCTACATTACTAGCCAAGTTTCAACGCTCCTTCTAGGTCTACAGCTTCATTGGTAGCAGCTTTGGTATTGCAAATGTCCATAGGCGATGATAACGCTTTCCATCAGATGGGTTGTCTGTCTACTGTAGTCATCCAATAAAAAAGTATATAAAGAAGTAAAAGAATAGTTAAAATCCCATATAAATTTCTGACCAGCACTTCTGATAATGTTACAACAACATTACAAGAAAACTGGATAGACAATATATCATTTGTGATATTTGAATTAAAACAAAGCTTTCATTGATCATACATAGGCTTTTATAGTTGGGGTCAAATATTAATATAAAAATGTAAAGAAAAGAAAAACGTTTAAAATATGTATATTGAATATTTAATCGACATATAGCGATGAGACCTGTTGCACTATCATTGGTAAAATGTTTAGACAGCTACAACTTCAATATCAATGTTTTAAAGCATATAATTCTATTCTTCTATCCTAAATTCAACCATGAGACATTCTGTGGTGAGGTAGATGAATAAACATAGCGAATCTAAAATAGCACTCAGACGAGTTCAGAACCAAAACAAACTGGCAACAATAAGACTAGAATTTTGTATCAACGTACAGGGTTGCCGCATAATAACACTAAAGTAAGACGTTTGACATCTATTAATTCAGATCCTTTTTCATATAGACTGAATCTGATAGTATTCATGAAATATTATTTAGAAGTTTTCTGTCTAAAAAAATATTACTTTGAAACTACATATATCCACTCAATTTTTTTATTTTTATTGCTGAAGTTCAGCAGACAGGCGGACGGCCCAACTATGATGGAAAGTAGTTACCGTCGCCTATGAACATCTGTAACACTAAAGGTGCTACTAAATGTGCTGCTGCTCTCTAAAGGAGACTGGAACCTGGCCACTAATGCCGGAACACAACTCAAGGTTGCTACAGCGGTATACTCTAGACCAGGGGTGGTAGCCATCCAGACGGGCAAATACCCTACCACCTGGCTGTGGGTTGTTTTGTCGTCTCTTACGACAGACCACCTGGCCGCAGAGATTTGTATTCTTTCTCCATTCCTGCACGGATAAAAATCAATCAATCAAATATCGGCCTATAAACATCCCAGTGCTGGGAGCTGACGCCTCAGCATTCAATGGATTGGATGGACCCGCCATGCTTGTTCAAAGTGGGTTTTCAGGTTTCATATATGGACCATCTTAATGTGCAGCTCTCCTAGCAAGATTATCGAACCTTAATAATTCGAATGAGAGGCGGATGTCGGAGCTAACACAGATTGCTTTTTTATCAGACATTTGTTAAACCTCGTTGTAATACTCAGATATTTCGTACATTTCTTTAGACAAATTACTTAGACTTTTGGATCTATATGGCTTCTTGTAATCTGGAATTACTGGCATTTATTTTAGAAGCAGCTTATAAATTACTTATTGTTATTAATATTAAAGTTTATCGGGTCTTCCCATTACTTTGAGAATTTTAAAATTGAAGCAATGTCGGAAAAGACGATACCATCCCTAACCAACGACGGTGCTACTTGGCCCAGCAGAAAGGATTTATGTGCGACAGTGTCACCTGCCCCCTCTATTTCGTTGAATCCCAATAGAGGTGGAAGTTTCATTCAAGCTTAACTATGTTTTTGTTTCCAAAAAGTTATTGCTATTCTTAATGTAGCTTGACTAACAAGAAGGATAAAAAACGCACCCGTGTTTAATAAATTATATGTCAAAGGGCTGAATTTACAATCACTAATCACACACTAACTCTTGAAAGTTAATGTAAGATTGTGCCAAATAAAAGTTATCAGGTGAAGTATCATGTACATATTACATTGAAAAATTATCATATAATTATGTTTAAGTAGTTAATTCAGGTAGAGAGGGTCGTTTTAAAAAAATCATGGTGAATAATAGGTGGTTCCTATACCTTACTGTCTATTGATTTGTCTACGGTATTATTAGTTATAAATTCACAAAAAAAAATCTCAATAAAATGGCAAGTGTAAGACTGGATAGAGTAACAACAAGCACGGCTTCAGTGATTAAGGTAGTCGCGTCGTATTCAAAAGATATATTATAATTATCTTGGTGGAACTTTAGTACGAAGCTGCACAAATCAGCCAGTTACAAACCATTTACTTACGTTAAAGGTAAGGCATATTGAAAAAATTTACATATCTAGATTATCTACATTATTATGAAACAAATCGTTTCGTGTTCGACAAGCGTGGCAGATTTACCTTGTGCTAGCGTCGACAAGTTTATAGACTGATATTATAATCTATTGCCGGAATCCAAATTTAAAACGCTTTTGAATAAAAATACGACCATAAACAGATACAGGAAATGCAAGTCAAAGTGAATGCAAACACAGCCAGCTGCAACTTTTCTTTTTTATTTAACCGATTACAGTTGCCATATATCTTTGCATACGATAAATGTTTCTAAAACACTTGTAACTGGAATCCTCTAAAGCTTTGGATAAAAAGCAGAACATTTATGGTAAACAAACTGTCTGTGTCATGGAACTCGATTCCACGAAACAAGGGCATTTAATTGAACCAGAGGATTACTACTGGATAGAAATTCCCTAGAGGAATGACTAGTGACTTTAGATTTATTATTATAAAATGGATAGAATTTTTTAATTGAGTAGTTCAGTGTAGATATCTGTCTGATCAATTACCTTCTAATCTAAAATTACGAATAATCAACTTAATACAATCGCATGTAACACTATTTTCTTACCTCTATTAGAATCTTTTTTTTAAATATTATATTTGACACACTATACTATACTTTATCACTATTTACAGAACTATATCATATTCTGTTCTTTTTGAGCCTTCATATGCCGTCGAGGAGCTGGAGCGTCTAGAAATTCACATGATGGTGAATATATCTTATACTGCTGGGAATGATAATGAACGAAATTGGCTACAGTTTTCTTAGCTACGGAGGATGACATTTCGTATAGCATACAACGAAACTTAATACTTTGATCAAATATCAGTTATATCTGAGGCATTCAAGAAAATTAATGTCAACGTCCAATAGTGCTACTAATGATATAAAACTCATGACATTTACAGATCAATTCTGACTTTCATTGAAATATAATGGCAACATTTTCACAGAAGCGTTTTAGATGAGGAAATAAGTAACAGATTAAGCTATTATGAATAGCTATCACCCAAACCTAAAAAAATAATATAAAAAAATTGAGGATAGACGACAAATAACTTGAAAGTGACGTCTGAGCTCCGAGATATTCTTTGATCACGGCTATTGAAAAGTAGTTGACACTTCAGATTAAAAAGTGACAAATGAAATTAAAAATGCGCCTAAAGCCTTAAAAATGTTAACTGCAATTTGAAGCTACGTACTTAAAAATCAATTTGTAGTAAAAATTTAATCTCCGTCAAATTACTAAAACTAGCTAATAAAAGGATAACAAAACACGGATATACAACTGATTGGTGTGGTTCATTTCATTCTCATGGGAGATAAAATGTAACTGCGATCGTCGGTGGGGCGAATCTATCCACAAGAACCACGACCGCGAAACCAGAAAAGCCATTAGACAAGGATTACTTGCACAATAACCAATGAAATACACCTCTGAAACGCATTGTCGTAAACTTTAATCCCGCAACAAATATTGGCGAAGCGGATACGACGTAGATGGCCTTTCGGAATTACTGCTGAGAGGAATTTGAGGGCAAAGAGTTTCTTTTTCTTTCTTATTATCTTCTTCTAAGTTTAAATACTATTATCTGATTGCTTCAGAATTTAAATGAAATTTAAAATATGATTATAATCAATAATAATATCTAATTCTAAATAATTTATCATCGTCTTTGCGTTGAATTCCGGTGCGTTCGGAGCGTTTGCTTTGAAATCCGGAGTCCAAGTTCCTACTGCCTCTTCTCCATTTTGCATGGTCTTGGGTCTATACCTTAATTGTAACGCCATTGTTAAAAGAGATTATGCAACTCGGTACTGGCATTCTTAGTTATTGTTCTAAGCTTCATTCAAGCTTCTCTCTCTCTCTCTCTCTCTTTCTCTCTACGTGACCGGCCCAGCGGTGAGCTTTGATTTTTTTAGTTATTATATACCAGAGTTTATCCCGCGGCGACGCCGCGGGTCAACTCCTAGTGCGTATCTCTTGTTTACAAAGTAACCTGTACCGCCTGCTCTTTAAAGCAGACGTACAGGTTACATTCTATTAATTTTTTTATGTGTTTTACTCCTCAGAAGATTCACTTCATTTTATATCGCAAACTATACCATCCCCCATCTATCTGTAAACTACGTTATCTGTCAAGTGACAAAACTTGACACAAATGACAAAAGTGAACCAAGTGGATCAAGGGGACCAAGGGGACTAAAGGGACCAAGGGGACCAAGAGGACCAACGGGACCAAGGGGTCCAACGGCACCAAGTGGACCAACGGGAAGAAAGGGGCCAACAAGACCAACGGGACCAACAGGACAAACGGGACCAACGGGACCAACGGGACCAACGGGACCAACGGGACCAACGGGACCAACGGGACCAGCGGGACCAGCGCGACCAGCGCGACCAGCGGGACTAAGTGGATGAAATGGACAAAATCACAAAATCTATCCTACTTTCCGGGTTAACCTTTACATAAATCTATCCCAAAATCTATGCCATTATCTGGGATGAAAGTATCCCTTGGACACCCTCGGTATTAAAATTACATATGTACCGAGTTTCAGCCAAATCGGTCCAAAAGTTTTTCCGTGAAAACGGAACAGACAGACAGACAGACAGATTTACTTTCGCATTTATAATATTAATAGGTATGTTAAAGCTCAGCCTAAAATTTTCTAATGTTATTTTCATATAAAGAAAAGAACATAAAAGCACCTCGAAATGCCCTAGACTTCAAAACTAGTTCTAAATCAACTTCTCAATTACAAATAATTCAAAGAAGAATTAAGAAGAACAAAGCTCGATATTCTCAGAATATATTTCTAGCGAAAATGTTAGAACTCAGATCGAATGGCAAAAATATAGTTATTTGGAGGCTATAAAAGATATATTTCAAGTATAATCCTAGTAAATTGAGCCACGAAGTGCTTATACTAAGATAGGGAATGTGAAATCTATAACAAATGTTCGAGACGGATATTGAGTTTCGATGCCATAGTCAATGCGTGTCTGGCACTCTCACGATAATAAAATAATACACCCGCTTTTTACTTTACGTTTAGTACTATTGAATTGTATGGAAAAAATAATAGACGCCCCTCACTTCAATTTTATTATTTAGGGTTCCACAGCAAAAAGAATAAAACAAATAACGAGTGACATGTCATTTCAGCAGAGGATGTAAAATAAAAAAACATAATTTATATGATGATAATTTTATCACTTAAATTTTAATCGACTAGGGCCTTTACTCTGCGACATTCTCGTAAATACATTCCGTATCCCACGGGAATTTTTCAGATTAAATAGTGATCGCGACAACCTTTGGTCGTCAGGTGGAGTATAAAAAAGCCTCGGAAACCTACCTGCCTCCAACTAATGATTGTTGCGATTTTACTACATTATTGTGAAACGCAAAAAAGAAATTCTTTTCGTCTTTATTGATACAGATCTAGTAGTTTCTGAGAAAAACGACTGACGTACTAAGATAGACGAACAGACAGATATGGTGGTTGTATAAAAGTTCTGTTTTTACTTAAATAGCCACGATGCCCTACAAAATTATAACATCATGCTGCTAATATTAGAGAATTGACTACAGAATCAAGTTGGTTGAAGAATTCAAAAGACACGACGGTATTCAATGTCATTGAATGATTCAAGTTTATCTTTATATGAATCACTTTAGTTGATTAGTTGAAATTGAAAGACAGAAATGAACCGTCTAATATCGGTTTAACTGAATAATTCCAATTTCACAACTTCAAACTACACGGAACGATGTTAAGATTTACATACAAACTTAGTTCATATTGCTTTTTTTATAAACATAAGAATGTTAACGTTGTATAATTTATTTCAAATATTTTAAAAACTTTTATTTTCTTCTATATGCGGAGCTTTAGGCAATTTTATGCCGCATTTCCCTTGATGGGTTCTATTTATTATTTCTTTCCCGAATTTAATAGACATTTTATTCACAACAGTAGCGAGTTATTCTTTTATCGTTTCTTTATGACAAAGTATTTTGACTCCAATACAAAGTATGACATTAAATTTTTATTTCGATTATATCGAATGATATGAGTGCGGCGTAGGAGTATCGATAGTAATAACATGTTTTTATTACGTCCATAGCAGAGTTTAATACTTTCTAATTCAAAATAATATAGATTTCATCATAATTACGTGACATTTCAAATAAACCTCTATTTCTAATCTACATAGTAAAATATTTATGAAAAACAACTTTAAAACATATGGCGCTAGTTATGAAGATACAGAAACAACTTATAACTTTAATTGGATGAAGTAAATTTCTTGATTTTACAAAACGAGATGCATAATTGGTTTCAATAAGATATGTTTAGTAGGTTTTGAGATGTAGTGTTTCGTACATTCGGTTACACGCTTTTTAGTGTTTTACAGACGTATAGCACAGGCACGATTATGAAATCTTTAAAAAACTGGCCAAATTTATGCCGATCCATCATCAAAATCCTGCACTTGAAAGTAAATATCGCTCTAAAGACCAGAAAAGAAATTTTATTTTAACACTATACATATTTGTGTACCTAAATGTAGTTAGACATATACATACATACTGTACATAGGTCGCTATGTCTTTAAACCATTTTTATTACGGACGAGAACATCACAAAGTCTATTATACCCGACATACTACGATGAAAACTTTGGAAAGTGCTATAGAACTTTTCTTCCGAATGGTATATGATATGTCGCGATATATAAAACTTACTCCAACACTTCTTTAGATATGCCCTGTCAAATTAACAAATAAAAATGAATCATAAACTTGTAATCACATGGCGTGAATAATATAAATTATACCCATTCGTCTGTCTGTTATAAAACAAAACCTTCCCACAAGCGAACAAACATCGTCGAAGTGTGTAAATTAATAAGAGGAGAAATCATTCAAACAATCAAGTAGAAGAACTAGACACATTATTTATTTAATTGGGCAAGCAGATTGACAATGATGAATTGTTTCCTCGTAACTGGGAGGAAGGTTCACACTTCGTGTGGGTGGGACGTGCAGCGATGTTATCAGATCGTAATAACAATGTTGAGAAATTATGGTAGGCCTGAGCTTTAAGGCTCTAACTTTTATAAGAAAATAAATCCACTATCAAATGACAAATCATATAACATATAGAGTTTTGGACTGGAATATTGAACGATATAAGGGTAAAGATAGTAGCCAAAATACACTCGCCTTTCTTAAATTTTTCATTGCCTTTGGCAGGCAAACAAGCAGACGGCCCACTTGATGGAAAGTAGTTACCGTCGCCTATGGACATTTGTAACACCAGGGGCATTGCCAACGCGTTGCTGGCCTCTAAGGAATTTTATAATGCCCTTCTTAAACAACCCTATGTCATAGCGCAGAGAGACAGCCTCGGCGGGCAGTTCAGATCATTTTAGTACGCGGACAGCTGTAGCAAACGATGGACAAAACCTAAAGCAATGATAAGATATATCCGACTACCTTCATTGTAAAAAAAAGTATGTTAATCGCGAACTCTAGTCAAAACAGAGTAAATTGTTAGCATTGTGTTTGTTCCTTGATTACAAAGTGAGCTTGCCGCACCTTCTTAAATAGCGATAACACGTTGCGAAACAGTGTACAAAGCATAGGAAATATACTTAAATTTCAACTTATCACTTTTAAAAAATGTGCTCCAGCGGAGCTTAGTTTGAATAAAAACTTTGAATTAGAAAAGAGTTTTTTTCGAGTGCGTAAAGGAATATAAGTCTTGTATAAGAGAATTCGTTTACATAAAGCTTGATAGAGCAGTTAGTTGTACGAACTATTGTGATCAGCATGCATAAAATACTTTATATAGCTACTGTAAAATGCAATAATTTTGTTCAAACTAATTTTTATTTAAGCATTTATTGAGATCTAACTGCCATCTTGATTTTTTTCGGAATTTTTCAATCTACATTTAAACTTAGATTTAACGAACACAACTTTCAAGACCGGGAAAGCGAATATCTTGCCTTTTATTAATTTAATTAAAAGACACCCAGGAACATCGTCATGATTTTTGAAGTGAAAACTCCTTTAGGCGCGTTGGGCACTTTTGGTATATGAAAAAGGGGTTATTCCCGTTTCAACCCATGAATATATTTTTCCCGAATCAAACCAAACCTATTCCCAACTCAACCCATTTTAAAACTTGCATAAAAAATCAGAGATTTTGTGTACGGTCTTACCAAAAGTCATAGTTGAAAAATTTTAACACAGAAATTACATACTTATGTGGTACTTTTTATCCCGGAAATCCCGCAGAAATTTTCCTGGGAATGATTTAAAGTGACCGTGTTGAAAAAAATTTTGAAATACGATGCGATTTTTTCATTGATGGATAGCAAATTTGGTGAAATAAAATCTGTGCTATTTTTTATCCCGGAAATCTCGCGGGAATCTCCCGGGAATAATTTAAAGTTCTTAGGGCGCATAAAAATTTGCTTATTCCGATACAATTTTCACTAAATCGATAGCTTAACTACTTCTACTTGTTGTTAAAATGCGATGCGATACTTTGTGTCCGGGAATCCCATGGGATTTTTTTCGGGAGTGGTACAAATTAATTACGTTGCATGAAATTTGCTATTATTATGCAACCTGAAAAGCTATTCCGACGTTTCGGCTACATTTCAATAGCCGTGATCATGAAAGACAGAGATGTCAAGCCTCAAAGAGTATTGTTAAAGTTTTATTTAGCCTACCGCCAACTTGTTCATTTAAATTATTTAGTTTTAATTTTGTCTCTGGTTATTATCCATACTGTGGGAGTGTAAACTAATTTACCACCGCTTTGCAACATATTATGGCTTGAAAAAAGAAACGACGTAAGAAACTATTCAGCAACCCGTTAAGCTCCAATAATTTTATATACATAATATTGAAATGAGTCGGAGGTAAAAAAAAAAGAAAATTGTCAATCAAGTTGGTTTGTGTTCCCACGCACGCATAAAGAGCTCTCAGTGTCTTGAGGTCTGGCAGTTAAAACTGTTAAAACATAGTTTCATTATGTATACCAGTCGCGAAATATTGTATTAAGAGGTACCAAGTTATTCGTTTCGATACAATTATTACATTAAATATAAAAAATGAAATATTAGAATATGGTTTTTTTAACCTACAAAAAATAATTGTATCGAAACGAAAAAACTTTTTTCTCGCCAATTGACAATGTATTTTAAAAGATACACCAGCTTATTCGTTTCGATACGTTATTTCTGGAAAATTTGAAAACTGTTTTCAAATGTTTAAATTTTCAAGATAACATTATTGAAGCAAAGAGGCGAATTAATATGTAGTTTAAATGCACCATATAATTTATAGTTCTTAAGACTTGTGATCGCATCATAGGAAAGGCTTGTGGTCGTACTGCATTCTTATTAGCCCCGAACAAATAAATTGCTATACTGCATTCCATTGTACGAAAAAGCGGAATGCGGACGTAATTAGTATTCCGTTTGCTTATTCGATTACCGAAACTGTTGCTTTTTATCCGAGACTCGGTACTTCAAAAAGAATGGGTAAGTACCCAAGGTCGGCAGTTAACGTTTATAATCCAGTTAGAAAACTGTCTGGACAAAAATTGCGTCTAAGTCTGTATTCTAGAATGCTACTTAACAAACCTCAGAAAACCTTAAATATTTACGTAGTTTAAAATAATTTAGTAAATACAATGCTGTGAGAAAACGTGTAGATTGATTTAATTATTGTGATTTTTTAATAATAAAACCAAAGCGGAAATATTTCGTTCCTTGTTTATTTTTTCTATATGTCTCTATTTACTTTTGGTGCTGCCTTTAAAATTTATCTTATGCTACCGCAGCGCCTACCCTTATATTCCCGTATTGACGGACACTTTTTCAACACAGAGATGGCACTAATTACCTCTACCCTCCATAATTAAAACGAGGAAAAACTGTTATGTACGTTCGAAATTCATCGAAATTCAAAACAATCGCATATCAAGATGATACAGATAAACAAAATCATCGGCGTACATTATCATCCATAAACCATATGACGCATACAAACAAATGCATTGAACATTTGGAACATGATGCGTGGGCGGTGACAACATACGACACACCTAACCGCACTGTCATAAATACAACATTTCCAAGTATTTTACTACCGATGTTATGGAATATTGTTTTGATATTCTTATGATAGACATATGTCGAAATTTGAGTTTAGTTTTATAATTTTTAATATAAGCTTGTTTGCTTTTTACCGCTACATTGCACAAGATGTTTTTAATACTCTCTGGGTAGCCGGAAATTGAACATTTCTTAACATCGCTAATAAGGAATGAATTCTGTAATGTAATGAGAGGGGTCAAAAAACGTTTATATAATACCTACGTGAGTACTTAATACTTAAAAAAATTATAAGCATACTATATAAATATTATAAATGCAAGTCTGGATGGATGTTTGTTGCTCAATCACGCCACAACGGCTAAACGGTTCTGGGTAAAATTTGGTATAGAGATAGATTATAATCTGAAATGGCACAAAGGCTATTTTTTATTCCGGAAAAATGTACGGTTCCCGTGAGATAACATTATCGAGAGCAAAACAACGGGTAAAAGCTAGTAGATTATAGTTCGCATCGAACATAGTATAAATGCTGAGTAGTAATTTTGTTTGGAATGAAACTGTCTATTGCTAACAAGACAACACGAGTTGTTTGCAGTGCCAGCCAGTAGGACTAATGTGCTTCTACAGGACTTCTAACCAGGGCTCTTTGGATATTGAACCATATTTGTGAAGTGAACACAGATATTTTCAGGGTTCTTTATGGAAATTTACAGAAAATGCATTAAAACGTATTACTAGGACAATAGGTTAAGCACAAGGTGCTTACATTGACGCTTTAGTCGTAAGACTTGTTAGAACATTGGAATTTAATGAAATAAATAAATAAAACTAAAAGTGGTCATAATTTATAGTAGTAGAAATAAAACAACATTAGGACGTATAATTACAATATATTCAGCGAAAACGCGACATTCATTCGAATAATGGAACGGAGACTTCATTAATTTGTCACATGCCTCCCTCAGCATTAATTGTTCCGAACTCAGCGGTGCACTCCTCTAAATTAAGCTCAAGATACAAATCGGCAGTCGATATTTCATTCGACGTTCAAAAATAAATAATGGTTATATTCTAAATTTAAAACGTCCAATCTGTCAACGGTCTAGCGCGCGTGTTGTGACGACGAATGGTTGCAAACGATACCTACATACATCTGTTGTCTATTTCGAGATTTGTCACTGACGACTGTCTGCGCCGGAACCGGTAAGGCAACTCTTTTTTATACGCCGAAAGAAATATTTATGACGAACGGAAATCACGCAATCGATAATGCCGAACTTTCGTTCCGAATTCAAATAACACCGACTAATGTATCGGTTATTCCTATTAATACGAGTTTGTTGTAATAGACGAAACACGCAGTGAGTTTTGAAGTAAAACTTCTTTATAATCGTTGTGATATGAAACTCGATGAAACGAAAAAGCGACACTAAATTCCTGGGTATTTATTCGTGATTTGCCATTTTCGGCATCTTAATTGTTTTGGTCATTTTGGTAGTTTTTATAGTATAGTAGTTTTCGTAGCCTCCTCACTCTTGTTTACCTTACCACCTTACCACCTTACTAGACAAGAGTGAGGACTTAATAATTATATCTACAACGCTTACTTTGTAGATATAATTATGTTCGCCTGTATATCCTCTGAAGATTTACTTCTGCTGCATGTGACCTGCACACACACACACCAATTTTTTCTTTATTTTTATTGCGAAGATGGCAATCAGGCAGACGCCCCAGCTAATGGAAAATGGTTACCGTCGTCTATAGGCGTGTGAAACTCCAAAGGCGAAACTAACGCGGAGCCAGCCTTTTTGGATGCGATAAAGAGGAAGGATAGGGGGATAAAATAGACGGTTTATGTAGATAAGAAATCTTATCTTAATCTTATCAGTTTTATGTAGATAAGAAATACCCATACGCAATTTTACTTCTGTAGCGATTTCTTCCATATAATAATTCTATGCAGATTGTTAAAAATAAATTTTATACTATTATATACGACTAAAACAATATGATCAACGTCGATCCTCCGTACACATTTCGATTCCAAATTTAAATCTTCTCCACGATCGTTACTTCCCCTAGCAATCGCTTATCGAAACGCTTTGTACGACGCATTAAGCTAATTTGAATGGAGAAGGGCCTTTCAAAAAGCCGTTGTTCGAATTTTTCTCTTTATTCGGGCGGTTGTCGGTCTGATTGTGGGAGCCGACGTTGCACGATTGCATACTGTTCGTCGCACAAGAAGACAGGAGCATTGACGGCGGCTTTTTAATTTAGCCGACATGCCGCAAACGCATTGAATGTAACGCAAGCAGTGTGTATGCTTTATGTACTCATTGATTAACCCGAGAAGGATTGGATTCATACTCATCTGGTTTGTTATCCCAAAGTTGTTTTTTTATGGGTAGCAGTATAACAATTTATTAGTTCAGGTTCTAATAAGAACGCAATGCAAACATAAGTCTTTCTTATGGTTTGATGACAAGTCTTAAGAATTATAAATTATATGGTGCACGTTTTCGAACGAATCTGGTAAATAGGCAGACAGCCAACGAAATGCAAGTTACCGTCGCCTATACACGTTTGCAACATCAGTGGCGAAGACAGCGAGTTGCTAACCTTTAGGGAGGGATAGGTGGAGGTGGGAGTGGGCTTTCGAATTTTCGTTTATCGTAGGAACCACGATAAGCGTACGGCTGTTTTACATCGATATTCTGTGTGAGCACGGTATTACACCAATCGAGCCGGCCCTAAAAGCCGTAATCAAGATAAGGATTCCAAGATGAGTCTGTAGTAGCAAGAGGTAGAGGTTAAATGATACTTCAGATGGCAGAGAGTAGTATTCACTGTCGAGTGCTGATGTGAACTGAAGTGTAATAATTTGTTTTGGAACCGGTAAGCTTAAGTATAAATATTAACAAATCATACAGCTAGTACAATATATAGCATAATGTGTGAGCGGGACGGATGACGTACGAGCGAGATAGATCAACTATTAATACGTGCGCTCTCGCGTTGCGCTAGCCAGTAGTTCGTTGTCCACTATGATGGCTAGACGTCTGCAGCCCCCATAACTCTACCACGTCAAAACCTTGCTTATGGATACTCAATTCAATAAATATTAAGTAAATTGAAATGCATAGCCATGCTGATGTCACTTATCCCCGTAAAAGGGAGTTGGATTAAAAAAAGTTAGCTTGACGTGGTGAGGTGATGATATCTGTGCCAATAATCTTACTAAAATGGATGTCAAAGACGATGAGAAATCGAAAATAATTACTGGCTCCGAAGTAGACATTCAGAACGCAACCAGGATTTATGAGTTCATGATGATGACTCGTTTCAAGATTCATATACAAAAAAAATATAATTGGAAAAGAACATCATACTCTTGCTAATTTTGTATGATAAGAATTTTGTATTGTAAATCTAGTGACTTTTATCTGCTTTAGACACAATGGAAATTCGTGTGATAATCTTTTTATAAATATCTATAAATCTGTAAATGGTTCGAGTTTGTACAATGCGTTTAAAAATGTGGAAAAAAAAATCAGGGAAGATAATTCGGATCAGGAGATTTCGAAAATGCAACATTTAGAATTTTTGCCTGGATATCTGTCTGTTAGAGCATCACGTCAAAACTACTGAATGGATTAAAATGAAACACAGAGCAAGTTCATATCCTAGGGCGTAAATTAGGATACTTTTTATCTCGATAAATGTTGTCTATTCCACGGGATAGATGAAAATATAGAAAACGCTGGAATCACATCTTTTTTGAAACCTAATGAACGTATATGACAGAAACTCGAAACAGAGATGGCTTATATCCGCAATCAACACTTGGATACTTTTTATCCCAACAAATGATGTCGTTTCCATAGAATAGACGAATCAGCTCAATAGATGGCGCTGCAATCGCGTTTTTACAATTTCCTAACAAACACCTACGTTGTCATAAACAACATGTCATTTATTGTATTACCTCAAATCAGGTTGGCTCCGACTCGCCTCTATGTTGTGCTGAGCAGTTGTGTAGACTATAACATATGGATTTAGTTTCTTTGTTTTTATTATATGTAAAAAACCGAATTAAGTGTTTGTGTTACTAAAATAAAGCTTCTGCCTTTAGTTTGACACGCGACGCTGCTAGGGGGGCAAACTCTAGTTCGATAAAAATTTAAATCATCTTAATCTCTACACATTACCTGACCTAAAATTTGTTAGCTTAGCTTATCTTATTGTATAAAATTCTGATAAATGTATTGTACGTAATTGTGCATATATATATATATGCCTGCACTTGATTTTATTAAGTAGTGTTTTAGCTTAATAAAACTGGGTTATATTTATATGGTAAGGTTTATATTATTGAGCACTTTATAAATGTTTTTAGGACACATACATATATAGATAGACAGATAGATAGATAACACTTTATTGTACACCATTACAGAAAACCTTATAGCCTAAAAATATTCTAAATGTGCACAATGGGCGGTCTTATCGCTATTAAGCGATCTCTTCCAGACAACCCGTGGCAGGAATAAAACAGATTATATTGGTCAAAGGTGGTATACATAAATATTAGAAAATAAGCAGTTACTTACATATATTTTGTTCATTTATAAACATATAAGTATGTAAAATATTATATGAGTAAAATTATACTTAATATAATAATATAATTATACACATATAATAACATATATAATTATACCTACTGATATCACATGCATAAATATATATATATACAGAAATATACGTAAAAATATCAAACATCACTATGTTGCAGGTAGTGCTTTTTTGTCATGTTCTTAAATATTGTTAGTGATTTAGCTTGTCTAACAGTAACAGGTAGCTCATTCCAGAGTCGAATAGCCTGTACAGTAAAAGAATTATTGTAAAAAGATGAATAATGTTTGGGAGTATTAAGTCTAAGATTCGTAGAAGGTCGTAAATTGTGAGATGAAGAGATGAATTCAAAGCGTTCTTTGAGATAATACGGGGTTGTGGGGATAAACAACACACTGTAAAGGAGTGAAAGAATATGAGTATTCCGGCGAAAACGAATTGGCAACCACTTGAGTTTTTACGAAACTCAGAGACGTGGTCATATTTGCGTAACCCAAATATGAACCTTATACAAAAATTTTGGAGGCGCTCAAGTTTATTAAGTTGCTCTTGAGTCAAATCAATATAGCTGGCGTCAGCATAATCAAAAATGGGGAGTAGTAAGGACTCTGCAAGCTTAACTTTGGTGGCTATGGACAGGAAGTTTTCAACCTCCTGAGGGATTTCGAAGAGAGGAAGAGACGTCGACTCAATTCGGTTATGTGGGGTCGCCAAGATAGCTCCCTATCAAATATGACTCCTAGATTTTTTATTTTCTCACTAACCAGGACATGTGTACCATTAAATATGAAATTTGGTAAGCAGGTCCAGTCAATTCTACACAGCATCCGCGAACTACCTATGATAATTAGCTGAGTTTTCTCGGGATTTACTTGTAGTCCATATGATTTACTCCATTGCGTTATGTGATCGAAGTCGGAGTTTATTGTCAAGACTGCATCTTGTAACGTCGCAACAGGTGATTGTGTATAGATTTGTAAATCGTCTGCATAGAGATGGTAGGAAGAAGTAAGTTGATTAGAGATTGAATTTATAAAAATCGTGAATAGTAAGGGAGATAAAACGCCGCCCTGAGGAACGCCAGCAGAGAGATCAAGCCATGACGAATAGTCGTCATCGACTCGAATCCGCTGCCGGCGACCGTACAGGTAACTATGAAACCAGTCGATTACTGTAGGAGATATGTTAATAGAGCTAAGAACCTTAAGCAACAATTCAAAATTTACATTGTTGAAGGCACTGCTGAAATCAAGCAGCGATAAAACAGTCAGCAGACCGTTATCCATGCCATGCCCGATGTCATCAGTGATTTGGATGAGGGCTGTGGTTGTACTATGGCCAGGACGGAATCCGGATTGATAAGGATTTAAGAGGGAATTGCGGTTCAGGAAGAAACTTAACTGTTGATGAACTAGACGTTCAAGGACTTTAGAAAGGAAGGGGAGTATAAAAATAGGACGGAAATGAGAAATTAAGGTAGGATTTGGTTTTTTTGGAAGAGGAATGACCTGGGCTTCCTTCCAGGCAGTAGGAAAAACACCAGAGGTAATAGAAGCATTAAGGATATGAGTAAGGATAGGATTAATGACATCCAGTATGGGTAAGACCATATTGCGACTGATGCCATCGCTGCCGACAGCATTAGATGTAATGGATTTTGCTGCTTTTTCAACATCACTATCAGTGAATCGACTAAGAAGAAAAGGAGAATGTTTGGGTGTTGGCATAGAAGTGATTTTGTTTAAAGTGTGAGACTTAGTTACTATGTCAAAGTCAGAAGTGGTAGTGAAATGTCGATTTAAATCATCGATGCTGAATATTTTAGAAATTAGACAGTCTGCTTGTTTGCCAACTCCCAAAGTACGAAGAAATTTCCAAACTTTGGCTGGATTATCGTTTTCAACTGATTCATGGATGTAACGGCGTTGAGCGTCCCTACACATCCTATTGCAGCGATTACGAATCATGACAAAGGCCGTTTTGTTTTCCTCTGTTGGTTTCATTTTATACCTAGTTTTAGCCTTAGACTTCTTATACATTAGTAATCTAATATCGGCTGTGAGCCACGGTGCTGGCAGATGCTTGACCTTGATACGGCGTAGAGGCGCATGAGTATCGTACAGCTTTATCAGAGCTGCATGAAACGCATGCACCTTCTCATCAATGGCTGATACATCGAGGACCCCTGACCAGTCGACTTCCTGGGCATCCTTAAGAAGAGCGTCCAGGTCCATACCACCAAAGTTGCGCTGAAGTATGACTTTGGGCTTGGCTTTCGGCGGATGCAGATTATAAGAGAGGAAAATCAAATCGTGATATGAAAATGCATCCGCCGGGCACTGACCATGATTAGAAACATGAGAAAGCGATGAAATCAATATTAGATCAAGAAGAGAAGGGTTTGAGTTAGGAAAGTGATGCGTTGCACTCAGTGGAAGAATATGTAAGTTAAGAGATCGTATTAATGTTTCTAAAGAAGAAGAACGTTGGTCATATTTCAAGAGGCAGGTATTAAAATCACCCATGATAATAGTATGTGTGAATAAAGGAGAGAGTTTTTCTGAAATAGTTTCGAAAGAAGTGAAGTAATTAACGCGAAGGGAAGAGGCGAAAAAAACTCCAAGTAAAATTTTGGTGTGCGCTAGCTCCACTTCTAGAAACAGATGTTCACCATTATCCGGTGGCGGTGGCTGTGAGGACGCGCTTAAGATTTTGTAAGCCAAGTGGCAGCGGAGGTAAATGGCAACACCTCCACCACCACTGCCAATACGGTCATTACGTATAAGATGAAAACCTGGTAAGCTATATGAAGTAGTGGACAGGCAAGGCTTCAACCAAGTTTCTGAAATTAATATAGCGTGCAAGGAATTTTGATTAAATGACGCCAACATATCTGGGAAGTGAGCTGGAATACTCTGAGCATTTATGTGTACTGCATTGAAATGACTAGAAAAATGTGAAAAATGACTTTCAATGACATCTTGAAGTGGGAGTATACTGGAAAAACTGTCGCATGTATTGCTAGACAAAGACTGACAAGATTGAAAATCTGTACCGGAGTCGCTAACACTATCATAATGATCCATTAGATAGTTTATGTATATATATGTCACAATAAAAAAAAATATATATATATATAAATAATATATATTAAATAAATATATATATATATAAATATACTACAATAAATATGTGTATTATCTGTAAATTAAATCACAATTTATCTGCCAAGTGTGTGGATGAGATGGCTGAGAAAATTAAAAACTAGAGAACTGGTAACAAAACAAAGCAATAACAAAACGCATCTAAAAGTATGCAATATTGACAATAACAGTTATATGTAACTTTAGAGATAGAAAAAACAATAAAACATAAACAAAACAACATCTCAGAAAAATGAAAAGAAAGTTATAGTAATTCATAGTTTTCAAACATAAAGAGAATAAATGAAAACGTCGACGACGTACAAAATAAACAAATATTTTAGTAAAAGGATAAAATGATTGGAAAAAGTCAGAAGTAAAATTAATATCTCTTGGCTCCTGTCGCAGGCCGACGAGTCTTAGGAGGAGGCACAGGCACATGCTCTTTTGCCACTGGTTGAATCGTTTCCTCTTCCATATAAGACGAAGTAGAGAAGCTGTCTAAATCTGTTTGATTGTCGATGCGATGACGACTACCGTCGCGAGCCAGTGCATATATTGTGCCATCTCGCGTCCAATATCGTTTTACGCCCAAACGCTGCCTAGCTTGACTGAAGAGAATATGCCGCCTTTTTGTTAAAAACTCCGACACAGTTATGCAAGTGCCTTTAAGATGCGTTTTAGCAAACCAAATCTTATTACGGTCAGCTGTATCACAAAGTTTGAACAAAATTGGCCTGGGACGCTCGGCCGAAACTGGTGGCTTACCCATTCTATGAGAACGACGAATGTCAGTTTTTTTGAAGCCAACCAGCTTGAGTTTTTCAACAATTATGTCAGCAACAGCAGTCACAGTGTCCTCCTGCTTATGCTCTGGAACTCCATGAAGTAAAAGTATCTTTCTTCTCGACCTCATTTCTATTTGGTCAACTGATTGCTGAATTAGATAAATTTGCTCCTGGAGGGCTCGGAGAGATTGTAATATAAATGTCTTGAAATTGTAGAAATCAGTAGACAACGCAGATGTAGTAGTGTTTGAGGTGGCACCCTTATGAAGCTCATTCTCAAGAACATCCATACGCTGAGCAAATGTTGCTGAAAGCTCATTCATAGCCTCTTGTATGGCATCCATGAAGAAAATATAAGTACTTAAAAAAGTGGCGAAAAAATTTAGTTGTGTAATGTAGTGGAAATATAGAATTAACACTTGGCAGATATTACAGTTACAAACTGTAAGTAACCATGTAGTCAATGTTCACTAAAACTCCTTAAATTTATTATAAACTTAAAAATAATTGCACAGCTCTTTTACAAACGTGTTACTTATTTCAAATCTACTCACCGAAAAAAAAAAAATATATATATATGTGTGTGTGTATGTGTGTAGGCTCACTGCCCACAATAACACAATAATAATCTGAAATATTATATTTAAAATATTAAATACAAGATAATAATACACAGAAATATTAGGACAACTCCAAGAGGTGCATCCACGCTTGTTAGATGTCGAGTAGCAATTTGCCCTCAAAGTATACTGCGATTATCGGACAGTAATTATCGACCACAATATATTATGTGCTCTTTGTCCAACAGAGCTTTCGCTCTGTTCAATCGACGAACGTAGAATGTCCAGTGTCGAATGTAGACTGTCGAATGTCGAATCAACAACACAGTGTTCACCTTTTAGCAATCTTGTAAACTGAAACTTATTACAAAGGTTGTTAAAAATCCTAAAAACATTTATAAAGTGCTCAATAATATAAACCTTACCATATAAATATAACCCAGTTTTATTAAGCTAAAACACTACTTAATAAAATCAAGTGCAGGTATTTTAAGAAAACCATAAGTACCCACAATTTGAAGTCACAGTATGTTCTTAGCACGGCAAATACAAAGTTTCCATTTATTAAATACCTTCATATTACCTATCACGGCAATACCGACCTCCCATATCAGATATTACTTTATGAAATTTTTACAATTATATCCCAATCTGCGACATATATATACGCATTTATTATTATTTATATTATTAAAACGTATGATATTAACATTGCAATATTACTACTACTAGTAGTAATATTAATATCATACGTTTTGAGGGTATCCTTTCTCCAAATCTTAATGGAACAAAATTAGATTTCGAGGCGAAAATAAGTCTTTCTCGATGTAATCGGATAACGTGGCAATCTCAGGTTGTCATCGAATGAAGTAATAAAAAAATGTATAGACGATTTACGATCTTATAAATCAAAAAATAAAGTTCATATTAAATTTTAAATAATTTGTTGTGATGAACGCTGGAGACGTATCGCCGTGGGTGAATCCGTTGAAAAACGACCGTTTCTGTCTCACAGATGATAAATAACTGATTATGTTACACTGCATTTTGCTCTTATAATTAATTGCCAGCTGTTATCTAAGCGACTTTAACTGCTTCTGTTTATAACTGAGATATTACGAATTATTTTCCTGTACAGTATAATTATACAATTTTTCAATGCTATTAGTCATAAGAAGTCTACGACGTTTCAATAGCTTTAGGGATAAACAGTGTTGCGAATTATAATATAAAACAATAACATACCATACCGTCCCACTGATGGGTATAAGCCTCCCAAATCTTTTGGGCAACGGACTGTACCCGCCACGTTTCTACAAGGCGAAATAATATATTTTTTTATGTACACGTCATTTAGATTACGTTTCCAATTGTCATAAAAATCCATATACAATGTAACTAAATCATTAAAAAAAACCTCTATTGAGTAGGGCGTATGGTGTAGGGAAATATGCATTTAGGTCAGAAAATGGGCTAAGTTCGTGCTTCCCGGCTAAGATTCGTACCAATGTCTGTTTTGAAATGTGAGTTAGTAACATGAAGACGTAACTATTAAGCCAACAAGGCTACCTGTTCAACGGATTAGAACACCAAATTAAAATAGACATAGACATAGACAACACTTTATTGTTCACCAAAACAAAAATGCACAACAAGACAATAGTTACTTGGTAAAACAAAAGGCGGCCTTATCGCTAAAAGCGATTTCTCCCAGGCAACCTGACTAAAATGAAAATTTAAAATATAAGCAAAAAAACAGAAACACTTTTAAGCACACAAACAAACGTAACGTATTCCCACGTTACGTCACTCGTTTAAATTACGCCAACGTAACTCGCTACACTTATAAAATAAAGAACGCTCATCATTATCATTACAATATTTATAAGAGCTTAGTTCTTGTCGGTGCAGTCTCCCTCAATCATCTCTCTTCTCGGCTACCTGTTTCACTTCTTTGTACGACTTGGCACCTATATTTTCCTTTATTAGCTCGACAAACGCCCTTCTAGGTCTTCTCTTCCCTCTCCTATCTTTTGATTAGAAATGTAAGCTGACAAAAACTATTTCTATCTGTTTAATTTGACTATCTACTACAATATTGTATAAATCAAAGACTTGTATGAATTAATTATTATCTAACAACTCTACCCTCGCCTCACTCACCGCTCGAGTTGTGTTGAAAAATGCGGTCTAATAAATCTCCACCCAATTTAGCAACAACGACGAAATCTATTTGTATACAAAGCAGAAAATACCTAAGTGTTTCAGGGCTTGTTATTCAAGTCTTGTGGACTTGAATTCTTTATTATTCCACCGCAATATTTACGATCCGATCGAACAGAGATATAAATTTAGCAAATTTAAACTTACTGCAGCACGTTAAAATTAAAACTGGCCACTAATATTTTACACTTTAGATTATTTCTGCACTCAAATGGAGATAGCTTGATTTAGATGCTATAAAGCATCGTAGTCATACATTATTAAACACATACACTTAAGTACAAAAAAACGAGTACTGTAGAATATTACTTGGGTTTTTATAATTAACTAATTGGATCATTTCTCTTGATTTTTCTTGTATTAATGATTTAGATACCCCATATTATTAGTTCTTGGTAATGATTTTGTAGACTGAAATATTTTCATAGTTTTCAATCAAAATTAGATAGATTGTACACCAAAGCATAGACCACCAGAGGCCACCGTCACGAGAAGATGGCTCTAGGCTCAGTTTTCGGCAAATAGTTGCTCAATCATGTAAAGTCGGAACAAAGGGGAACACCTCAATACCGTAATTTCTTCGATACCACCAGAGTTCATAGTAAAGAAGACCCGATTGCCATAATTTACGAAACAATGAGAATCACAACGCTTATATCAAATCTTAAAATGTAAAAAATATTTATAAGTATACTATTCTTACTTAGATATAAATGCGAAAGTGAGTTTGGAAAATCTGTTCAGCTATTGAACAGATTTTCCCACCAGATGCGCAAGCGAAACAGCAGAGAAAATCTAATAGTTTCCTAAAATATCCACCTAATAACTTGTCTATTAAATTTTCGAAATGAAAAAGTCGCCTTCTTTAATCACCCATTCAAAACATAACATGCTATATTCTCATTTCATTAAATAAAGATTAATATACGAATGAAGTGGTACGGAATGCCGACGCTAACAATCCGATATAACGTTAGGCATTCTCTTTGATGTCGCTTATAATAATTTGTAAATACATTGTTGACAAAAAAAACTCGTATAAACATTCAGGGAATAACGAGCGAAATAATGGCTGACGAAAATAGTGACATTTATACCAGTCTCGGGTTGGTTGTTAATTGCTGCATTTTTTCCGCGCCCGACTGCCACGGATTTTGTAATTTGTCTTCTTAGAAATGAGACGCGTCGTCGTGTGGAACCGACATGTAATGCCTCCCCTAGATTTTTTTGTAGATGTGGGGAGTAGTAGTTAGTGATGTGCAACAGCCGAATAGTTTGGGCACTAAAGCCGATTGTAATTTACTACTGGTCTGTTATGAATTTTTTAATTTTGCTATGACGCATTATACATACTAGTGATCGCCCGTGGTCGAAATTCGACCATAATAATTAATGTCGAAGACTATACTTCTATAATCACAGATTTCGCCAAGGTTACACTGTTAATTTGACTTGAACAATAAACAAAAGAGTATATATGCGTGTGTGTGTCAAATACATGATAGTGTGTGTAATGTGTTTTTTTATTATTTTATGTATTTTATGCATAACTTAAAAAAAATATTAGCATTTTGCACTCCTCTATATAAACTATAAGTGTGCTAAATTTCATACTCCTCCGTCCGCGCAATTTTCTTAAAAAGGGGTACAAAGTTTTTGCTGTGTTTTTGCTTCACGTATTAATATATCGATATTTTGGAACTATGATATGTATAAATAAAGGAACATATATTATTTACTAAATTAACAGACAATAATTAATCGACGGCCTCTGTGGTTGAGCGGACTAAGCCTTTGCCGGCTTACCTCACTGCAATGCAGAGGGTCCGGGTTCGATTCCTGGTATCGTAAATTTCGGAAACGTATTTGCTCCGTTATTTACTATGGTCTGGGTGTCTGGGATCGGCCCCAGGGTGGTCAGTTGTATATTATTAGCCATAACACAAGCGTAACTTGCTTAATTTGGGGATATACAGTGTGTGAGTTTGTCTGCCGGATTATTTATAATTTATAGATTGAGAGGAAAAACAAAATAATCAGTTATCAAATAAATATTATCTAATTCAATAAAAAATTATGTAATATATCAAAACTTCGGTAACCATTACTCTACACGCTGTTCGTATAAGCTGAATATTGTTTTCATTCCTCAGTTACATATATAATAACCATCCCTGATTTATAGTTCTTTCGCGATTTCACTACACCATACATTGTCTAGCGGCATATGTACATATAATGAAGATGTACATCACAAGAACTTCTGACAGACAGACGGATATAATTATTCTATAAAGGTTCCCTTTTAACTAAAATCGTTAACAAATGTTCCTCTTGTGGATAGAATCAGAAATGAGGATATCTGTAAGAGAACCAAGGCTACCGATATATCTCGCGAAATTAGTACGTTAAAGTGGCAGTGGGCTGGTCATGTCTATTGCAGGGCGGACGGCCGATGCAGCCAACGTATCCTTGAATGGAGACCGCGTCTCGGCAAATGTAACCTGCCGGCCCGATTGAACAACGACCTGAGTAAGATCGCCGGTAGAGGCTGTATGAGGAAGGCGGGAGACTGGGATATGTGACGCAGACTTGGATAGGCCTACGTCCAGCAGTGCACATTGATTGATTGAACATAATGAAATGGAGGTTATCGAATATTAATAGTGTAATCGTTTTATAACCTTACACATTTACATATATGTAATTTATTATTATAATCTATATTTCATTATGTATATGTATTTCTATATTAGTTTATTATTTTGATTGTTTTTCTTTAATTACGATTAGTTTTAATTTAGTTAAACCACCAAATATTATTGAATTTTTCTTGTAATGTCTCCTTGGATACTGGGTTGCCTGGAAGAGATCGCTATAAGCGATAAGGCCGCCCATTGTTCTAATGGAAATAAATGTCTTTATATTAAATGTCTAGGTTTAAGTTATGGTGAACAATAAAGAGTTTTCATTCATTCATTCACATTTATTAAGCTTTTTAGTATCCTAGTTTAAGTCTGCTTGAAAAACGCAGACACATTCGGCATTAACGACATTATTCGACAAAAGTGAATAAGTCAGAAGCATTCTAAAATATGCGGTGCCGCTTGCCGAATGGTAGGCGACATTTGGTCGGAGCTCTCAGTATATACCCCTCGGTTTTCGGTTTGCGTAAATTACGTTTTAGTAGTATACCCCCGGGAAACGTTAGACGGGTTCTTTCGTAATTACTGTTTTAACTGTTCGGACAGTAATGTCAAACGTAACTTATTTTTGTGATTTAAATTTTCTATTTTCTTTTTTAAGACGAAGGTTTTTTTGTTCTAGATCGGTAACGTTAAAAATGTATTGTTTGAATAATTGAAACCGGGTCCGTTTTGCCATTGGAGGGACGTTGCAATCAATACTTTACGCGTACATGCGGTCGTGTTTTACGACCGGCTTGAAAGTAGGGATTGGAGGAGTCAAGAAACATACCGCACCATATATCGAAGGAAATCAATAGACTGTTTGCGATTATATCCTAATCTATGTATAAATGTTATAGTTTCTTACAACTATATAGTTCAGTATACCTAAAAAAATATAAGTAGTTTTTTCTCGTCAAATTCTTTATGTAAATAATGCTGACTGATATTGGACGGATCAACCAAATTGAATCAATCTGGCTGAAATACACAGAACTATAAGGACACGACGGTTAACAATGACTTTGAATGATTTAAATTGTGTTTATATGCGTCACTTTGGTTGGTTTAAGTAAATTGAAAGCAGAAATGAACCGTCAAATATCGGCTTAAGACTATTGGGATTATATGGAAGAGTAAAAACAGATTAAATGTGCATATTAGTCTACCGACAATAGAGGCTGCCGTACGAGAAAGTTTTTATTTAGGTCTATAGCTAGGTATCTATAGAACTAAAGAAATCATTCAAATGAAAATAAGAGGTATTTTGTTAATTAAAGATTAAATAACTACTCAGTGGATCTTCTTTGAACTAAATTTTCTTGAAAGTGTATTTTATAATCTACTCCCTCGATTGCTTTCAGACGTTTTAATTTTATAATTCAATAGTATAGGAGAGGAATATAGTATAATGACTTTAGAATTGAATATTCCAAAACGAACTGACCGAAATAACAAAATTATTATACACGCCTACGAACATTGTACACTGTAAAAAAGTTTTACTTCTCAAGTAGGTATATATGCTATGGCCACCCTTGGTTTTTAGTAAACCAGAAAATTGAACTACTACTATTTGTATTAAGTTTGTTATTATTTGTTAAATTAATACTGTTTGTATTAAGGATGACTAGAATATAATAGAATAGAATGTTCTTTATTGCACACAAGAAAATAATTCACATGAGTTAACAATCATTTAACTGTACCAGACAACCTTCTGGAGATAATTTCACATTTCTAATAGTGGGTCGACGGGATGACTACTTATAAAACTTCATAAAAGATAATAAAGTTAGATACAACGGACAACATATTAAAACTAACAAAATACCTATTCTAACTTTCTTTTGTTGAGCTATATTTCCCTCAAAAGGTAACAGACATAAATAAATTCTAGTCTAGACTCAGTCTACGTAATATATTTGATGTGAAGTGTTTGAGTAATATCATATTTTGAGTTTTGCGACCGCGGCGGGTCAAGGCCGCTGAAGCCTTAACGTTCATGGCCGTAAATATCAGATGAAGTTCTTGTAAATAGTATAAGCCTAAGTAAGTTTTACTGTTGAATAAGTCTAAGATATTTGTCCTGGTTATATTAATATAAAATTACCCTTTAAAAGGGAAATATAATTTAGTAGCATTTGTATTTATTTAGATTTTCATTTCATTTCACAGTGTAATGAAAACCTAAAATTGAGTCATTCTTTGACATGAGACCAAAGAAGAATAAATATTGAGCAAGTACATGTAAGCAATGAAAGGTTTTATAAGCGTGAAAAAGTCTGCTAATTTCGTCTTTTGGTAAAGTAGCTATAAAAAAGCTAGTTATAAATATCTTAAAAACTACATCAAACTATTTTTGAAATTCTGCAACCATTTTTTTTTCATTAATTGGTATCTTTGGGTAAATATATAACTAGCTAGGATAATACCGAGAATAGGAGGAGCGAAGAAAACAACACAAGAACGCTGGCCCTTATTGCAAATAACATAATGCCCTGCGCGGTACAAGTTTGGAAGAGAGACCTGTCATATGCAAAATATAGAAACGTAGATAATAATAGCAACCCACAGACGACTGTCTATAAGGGTATGCAGAGGTTCCAGAACCATATCAAAAGAAAAAAGCATGATAATATCTCGGACTATCCCTGTAACTTTTCTGGCTGATGAAAGGACAATGAAAAAGAAGACGGTAAGAAAGTAAACCGTAAATCGATGGTAGAAGATGTGGAAGGAAGATAATGAAGACAGCTGGACTAAATAACTGGTACGAAATACAAGAAAATAATACTGGAGGAAGTTCAACGAAATAAATTAACACATAACGCAGGTGCTAACTAACCACCGCTGCTTCCAAGTCTACTTTTGCAGAATAAAGAAAGCAGAAGCATACAGATTCGTATACTGTCAAAAAGAGGACTCAGCGGTGCAAACTGTTTTGGAAATCATGAGATGGGAAGAGCAAAGAAGAACAGCGCAGATAAATTTAGGAGCTAGTATTTCCGCAATAACACTACTAGAAATTGCTGGAAAGATTGAGTGGAAGCTGACCTGACTGAACTTCAAGCCATTGGTAAGACACTGCGCAAGACAGAGAAAAGTTCTGGAGACCAAGGCTCACTTTGGGACACTGAGCCAACGAAGTTAGTTTATATTAAGATAAAAAAGTTAATGGCATTTAGCGGTTCTTTAGCGTCAAAGTTAGTTAGGCATGGATCTAACAAAGTTGCTTTAAAATTTATGTTGAAGTTAATAGAAATATTAAACTGCCCATAAACTGAAGTCTGCGTTACGACGGTCGGTTTACTGTGAAGTCACGGGATTTATTGGTCGTGCATTAGCTACTTATTTTTAATATAACTAAGTATTCGTTTATATATTAAATTCGTAAGCTATAACTGTTAATTATCAAATATTTTTAAACTTACTACATTTTTAGCTACTTATGGAGGTAGCACAACCAAATTTAGGGGTCGATTGAAGTTCATCGATATTATTTGTTTTTAGATTAGAGCAAATATTTCATTTATTACTTATTTTGGTAAAATCGAACCTCTTATAAAATATGCATTTCTGGCCATCACTCGGTTTATGTATTTTTTTTTAAAATACTCTGTTAATATAAATTAGATTTAGCGAGAAGGTGTATTTGAAAACGCAAAATAACGAAGTGGACGTCACTTCCATGGAACACTTCACAGTTCGTGGTCAATCACGCACTTAGGCATTTTTTGTTTATATACACAGTAAAAGTGTATGTTTTAGGCGTCATAAACATAATTTTCAATGGTTTAGAATATGAACTGATTTGCATGATTGTTTCTGTTTTTCAATTTGATTGAATTAACCAAAATGATCCGTAAACATGAACTTATTCATTAAATGCCATCGAATACCATTGTGTCCTTTCAGATCTGTGCATTTTAACTTTTTTTTTGGTTGATCCTACTAATATTAGCATTAGCAATACATTTATTTCAAAAACGTATTACTGCAAGCAGTAATACATACACGGCGTACAAAATCTGAGTAACAGATGTCACCACATTCGAGTGTTTCGCAATTAAAATATTTACGAGTTCTTTGATGTTTGCTACACTGTAGTTTATTTGAACTCCACTTGAAAGTTATGAATTATTGCATCTATATCGAGTGTTCCGTTCCAAAACTGGGGTGATCTTATCTACAACGCATTAAGTTCATAAAAAGCAATTAGGATCCCCATAGATAAGCGTCGAATGCTTGGTTTATTTCTGCTTTGGTACAAGTGGTTTTCAGTTGTTTACATAATAGATTTTACTGCAGTATAACATTCTTCATGTTGCTTTTTCTATAGCATTTAGAAATTTGCATGTTAAGATATATTTTTGTTGTACAGTTTTAAGTTTTGATTAATGATAAGTGAACATAGCATATTGTTACGAGCTACAGGACTCGAATTAAAAATGCCGTTGGAACTACTATAGAATTTATTAGAACTGTACACACACGTATAAAACAAATACAAATAAAACTGGATGCAACCAGTTCACACTGCACGATTCAATAAAATTCGAACGCGCAAAGTCCGTCGTCTTTATCGCTAATCGAGAGTACTAGAGAACGTCTTACTCGTTTCGTAGTCGTCGCTTGACTGCCACCCGCCCCTCCATTCGGGCATCATCTTATACTAACTACACAGTACAAAAAAATTGGAGGCGCACACTGAGTTTCTAAGAAATATTAATTTGCACGCCTGCGAACGTCCACAAAGTCGAATACAATAACAATAGGGATTAGTTCGACGCTAATGATGGTTATAAAACAAGTAAAAAGACAATAGCATGTTTTTCTTAACTACAAATTCAAAAGACAAAAGAGGGAGGGAGGACAATAAGCTGCGCTTACAATAGGCTGTGCGGCTTATCTTTGACGGCATGTAACAATATTAAAAATTTCAATTAAAGATTAAATTACATTTATAGGTAAACTTTTAGTCCAGTCTTGCCAAATTACTCGTACTAGGTTGCATATCTAGAAGACTAGAAGGCAAAGGGAAGTTTTTTGAGCAAAGTAAGATTATGCCTTCTATTTTACATTGGTGTCGACCATTTTATAATACAAAAAAACTGTATGGACACACAGTATTATGTTACTCATAATTAATTTGATAAGAACTTCTCTATGTTTGCTCTTTAAGGTAAGATTAATAGAGTTCTGTCTTATAAGGCATTTACTTTGTGTTTCTGGTTGATTATGAGGTGTTGGATATATTAGAGCGGTACAAATGATGTATATACATCTTATTAAATTTATGGGAAATTTACTAAGATACATAAGTTTATAGTTAATACCTATACCTCTTATAAGCAGGAAATTATAATTAGTAAGTTTAGAAAGAAAGACGAGCAATAGAACCTTTAAAGCGATTCTCTCTATTACGCATCTATCTATACGTACTTATACATTAGTAGAGCTGAAACAAATTAATAATTCATGTATCAGAAGCTCGAACTACCTATCAAAAGTACAAATTGGTAAAAAAAATCTAATTCACAAAAACAGGCGAGTCCTCAATAAACAAACATAAAACAATTTTACCTATCGTTGTTCCTAGATTACTGTCTGCGATGAAACATGACAGCAATTACTGGTACAAATTGCTGGTCACTATTGCACTGTAAACAGTGAAATTTGTTGTATGGTCAGGAAATTATGGAGGGATAACTTTCATTGATAAGGGTTCATTAAACTCGGGTTCTAAGTGTTACTATGTATTTTTATTACCTTACCATTGGTACAAAATTTACATTATTATGACTTAAAATTTTACGAAAGAAATGTTACTAGTGAAATGAGAAGTGCAGTAGCAGTCTGAGTACCAATGCAATCAACTGTTTGGGCACACTTCCTAATGTTCTGGAATACAATATTCAATATTTCAAAAAATAACAAGGATACGTAATTATTGTTACAATTTGGGCCACCGGCATATTTGTAAACAAAGCACATTTATTACCTGTCAGCGTTTGAACTAATAACATTGTAGTTCTTTTATGATTGTCTTCTTTGTTTACTTATTTATTGGTTATTGTGGAGAGCAGCCTATTGTACTCGTTTATGAACGTTTTCAGGCATAATTAGGCAGGTGTGTGGATTACGATTTCTAAGAAAGTCGATCTATGCGGGCGGGCAGCCATATTGTATCGGTAAGAAAAGTCAGTATAAAACAATGGCCCAATGGGGAGATCGTCAGTCAAGCGATAACCACTAGTGAGACAAGACGTGTGTACATTCAATAATCTATATAGTGACGGACTTTGCGCGTGTTATTGAATCGCACATTACGTTTGGACCGATTGTGTTCAGTTATATTTGTACCTGTGTTATACGTGTTTGTATAGTTCTAAATAAACTCTATAGTAATTCCAACGGCATTTTAATTCAAGTCCCGCAACTCGTAACATTATTATATTTATTAATAGAAATTTCTAAATAATATTTAAACAATACACCTGTATTTAAGTTACTTTCATTAAAATTAGGTTTTATTAATGCTTATCACACATAGTATGTATTTTTAGATTTAAAGTGAAGACAAATGATTACAAGAATGGTCAGGGGAATAGATAATAGTTTAGTTTATTTCTTTTAAAATCAATTATATAACTATTATATTTGCCAGTACGATTGGCCTTCAATAAAATCTAAGAGGCTTAATAAATTATTAATACACAATAATTAATAAAAGAGAAATATTTGCGTAAAAAATTACCGATAATAGAAAACAGTTATTTCTCTGGTAGACACTATATTAACATGAGAATGTTTGTCATATAAGCTTAATAGAGAAGATTTTCCTAAGCCAAACTTGGCACATACTGCGTCATTTACAATATAACAATCCAAACCAAAATGCTGCCAATAAAAATGACACGAGACAGTCTTACACAACAACAATAAACTTACAATCGAAAGCACTTCAATCAATAAAACTCAATGGGTTATGACATAACTTGGCAAAGTCTAATACTCCTGAAGATCTAAGGAATAACGTTTATCCGAATTCAGCGGATATCCTTGCCAAATATACTTGTTTTGCCAGTAGATAATGCTGGCTGTAAAACCATTACAGTATTTGAAGAAAACAATAGTACGATTTATGTTTAAAGTTTAGTTTGTAATTTAACGACTAGAGGGTTTCCAAGAACAAAGTTGATTGGATTTTTGACGTCGTATTTATACCGAAATACACTTTGTATTTAAGTGAAATTAGAAAATCCTTGTCTGCTGAATATTGATTTTAAAAAGGATAACATCTAAATAAAGTAAAACTAAAGTATGTTTATTTTAAAATTTCGAACTTTAATGAGAACTACTAAATGTAGGATGATTTATCCTAAATGGCCGTTTTACGCCCGGTTTCAGAGGTAATTTTAACTGTAGTTTATCTGTTCGTTAGCGCTATCGGTTCAATAACTTATAAAATTGCGTTTCTGAACACACTATCGTACGTTAGTGAAACTAGGTTTAACTTAACTGACCAATAGCGTTTATCTATTCCATATCTTTTGTTTGACGTTTTGTTGTTGAAGTTTTTGTTTGATGTAAATAAATATTAGATATTTCTTCTTAAATATATCCATCTAGTGGCGAGTTTTGGTACTAGTTGTAGGTTAACAGTTAAACTAAGTTTATCTATTACATAACTTCATGGAATCAATTGTTATTGAAGTCATAACTGGTAACCTCAGAAACCGGGTATTAGAATTTTAGTTTGTTAGTATGTTTAAATTTTTTTCTTGAACAGATTTTAAAACGGCGCGACTGTATTAATGAAAGTTTTGATTATTGAAAACGACAATTTTATATTTTTGGTACTTTGTTCTATGAAATAGGTGATGATTACATTTAAATTTTCATATATGTTTCATTAATAACTTGCCGCCTAATAATAATATCGTATTCTCATATAATTGTTTTATTATAAATACCGCGCTGAAAACTGTTAAAACGTAATTTTATTATGTATAGTAGTTGTTAAAATATAGTAGTGTGTTGTGTTTAGAAAATATTACGAAATAAATCAAAGTTCCGCGCGAATAAAGTAGGGATCTAATATTGAAACAATCTAGTACCAGTGTTTAAAAAAAAAACAATCTAAGCCAAGCGTGTTATTAGGATAATCTAAATATGTATGTTCACATCTTTAATTTGTAGAAATGTGGATTTCTCATACAAACCTTCATATCCAATCCATCCCCTTCAAGGTTGTTTTTTAAGGCAAATGTATACCCAGTATACAAGCAATATTTTGTCTAATTACCTTAGCTTTGATTTAATCAAAGTTCTTTAGATTCGTACATCCGTTTAGTCATGTAAAGTTAACACAGAATTATTTCGCAGATATTATTAGTATGGATATTATAACAAAATACATTTACTATGAATCTTAAGATATGACCAAAAACGACCCCACAATTTCACTAAGGTTCTTACGTTATTATCGCTTAGGCTTGTCATTTAAGTCAATTGAAACTGGTTATAAACGACATTTAAATGACGCTTGAAAAGCGCTTGCAGGACAGTAGTTGTTAGAAAATGTTGGGATTCCAGCAAAGATATAACTGTATTTCAAAATCACCGAAGGCAATCGTTGGAGGACTTAAAATTATTGTTCTTAGGTATTCGACGAAGTAATCTAACTTAACGTATTTTGCAATTCCTGTGTAGGTTGTATAAGAACTATTTTACATTGTCAATTTAAGTTTAATTCGTCATTCACATTATTAGAGTATTGCTAATATCGATGATTGTTTACTAATTTTGTTTTTAAGAATATTATTTTCAAGTAAAATAAAGAATGGACGGCTATCGCTTAGTAAAATTCACCCGTGTCTTGATATAACGTAGTATAAATTTCCATTTTATTTTGATATCTGTCATATTCGTAAATCTGCTAAAGTGACTGCTTTAATAATAAAAAGTTGGTTTCAAAAGGGTTTCATGATTCAAATACTTTTAAATTTAGTAATTTAAGCCTGATTTACGATTTGTAGATGGAATAAAATAAGCTCTAACGATACTAAAAACTGAGGCTCGTGCAAGAAAAAGCGCAGTAAAGATCAATATAAATCAAATATCACTCTGTATATTGTGTTATGTAATTACAACTAAACAATTAATTTATTACACTTAATTTTATAACACTAACCAGTTTACTAAAATTATGAAAGATTGACATGAATAATATATTATATTTTCGTATTAAAGTCCTTTTAGACCAACTATACGTACACATACCGACGAAATAAATGACGCATACAGACGTCCTCGGGAAAATTTTGGCATCAGATTAGATACCATAATTTAATTTCATTAAACCTTAATACACGGGACATTAAATTAGCCTTTCTTGCTTACTTATTTGTTAGAATAAAGTAAAATATGCAATATATATAATAAACTAATTCACGTAAAATTGGTGAGATAAAAGGGTCATACACGACTAAAACCACTAAAATGTACCTAATTGATTTGTATTTTGTATTTGTTCTATCTTCTGCCCATTTTTTACCCCTTAGCAATCATTACATACTGTAACACTAACTCGAGTTACTAACTTTGTCTAAAACAATGTACAAACTAATAATAACGCTATGTAATTTACTTTGGAATATTTATTAGTTCTTTAATGAACGAAGAACAAATCAAGTATCTTAAATAAAGGCAAATTTCACAATCATTAGATAAAAGTTATTCATAAACTAATATAATATGATAATGATTAAAATTTAATGCCAAAAGGCTGGCGTCTATTTTGCGCAGAGATTAAGCGTTGCTATATAACTGTGCCAACGCCGCCAGTCTTTGGGAATCTTCCCGATAAGTGACAATGCTTTGGGGAAAATATTTTATCTATATTTTTTTTCTAATTTTGAATAGTTTTAATTTTTATTTAATAAACTAAACGTATATTTGATGTTAATGGACTATGAACTGATCCATCATGTCTTATATACATTTTTCAATCATGAAACAAGTAGATTTTGTACTAAATATACTAGACGCTATCATTCATGCCTTAGAACCCCCAAGACAGAGTCTCGTACGAGCGGCTGTCGTAAATGACGCGTGCAAAGCAACTCGGTAGCAATTTGGCAACTCCAGCCCTGGCTTAGAGCAATACGGCTTTACGAGACGGCTTTTCTATGAATATAAGTATTTGGTTATTGTTACTCATGTCTGAGAAAAGTTACTATTGCTGTTTATATGTACAAGTAACAAATATCAAACCTTTACGGGTGCTTTAACCTGAGTTTTATGTTACATATTCTGTGAGAAATGTGGCATTTTCCGAAAATATTATGTATGAAAATTGAAAAGTATTTTTGAAGTTGTACCTTACACTTTTTCATAATATTCCGCTCCATAGTAGATGCAAAAGTTATAGGAATGTAGAGTTTTTATTTGTGACTTTACAATCGGATATCTCAACCGTATATTTATGGAGTTCAATGGGAATAATGTTATATACATATTTTTCATCTTTCAGCTAAATGTGTGTTCATTTATTTTTTCACCATTTTACTACATCATTTTATATAACTAAAAATAGAAATAAAAGAGCCCATCAGTAGGATGTTTCTTCACTGATTTTGTATTTGTATACATATTATACATACATATATATATGAGAACAATATCACTGACGTCCTTATTTCGTAGGTAAGTTTTCGGCTTGTATTTGCCGAATTCGATTCCGACTAGTGTGGGGCCTCAAGCGGTATATGGAATATAGTTTCCTGTCAAATGTCATTCATATCGACATAGCAGTTTTAGGCGAAAAACAGCCCTACATAGTCCGATTAAAAGACAGTTATGACGAATTTACAGACGTTCCATTTTCCGTCTATCGAACCTTAAAATGGTTTCGAATCAGTTATTAGGTAATATTACACGGTCCAGAATTAAGTTTTCTAATGTTTATAATGTTTCAAAAATCTTAAAAGATATACCGACATTTTATAGCAGTTCAACATTCATTAATCATCGAGCAAATGGATGATTTTTCAAAACATCCAATAAAACATTTCACACTTCATCAATGGCACAACAAAGTGTTGGGGCCGTCACACTAATTGTTTACGCCCTAAACCGGTAAAGACGGCGATGAACTAAAATACACACAATAGTGCCGGATATACGGCTTGGCTCCGTTTCCTATCAATAGAGAAGATCTTCAACAATTTATCGATATCGATTCACGTCGCTTTAGATTACTATCGAATTCGGTAGATGACTGTAAACAAAGTTAACTTACAGATGTGGGCGTTAATTTTGAATATCGACATAAATATAAACTTAACATACTTATTTGAATTAGGGCCAATTTTTCCAATCACCAGATAAAATGTATTCATAGAATAATATGGAAAAATTGAGAATGTCAGTTGCATTCATAAAAAAGTTGAATGTTTTAATTTTTGAATTCACTTTATTCGAATTATTTATGAATATTAATTATTATGAATTATTTACTTTATTCGAGTAATAACTTTTATCTGATGATTGAAAAATGGGCCCTTAATCTAGATTTAACTCTACATACACACTACAGTGAAAACATACGGATTGCTTGTTTCACTAATTGATGATCTGAAAAATTATTGTTTATTTTATTATTTATGTCGCTTTAGATTATAACCAACTATAATAAAAGGAAGTATACTATATAAATTCATTTCACTGTGTTATTACTGATTGTTCTTCAGGTCCTAGGTAGTCTGTGTAAGTAATTTAGTTTACATTTCTGGGTCAAGAATTTTTGTCTTATTTGGATAATAAACTTACTGTAAATATGGTTTTGACTATATTAGACAATTATAAATGTTGCCACCATCA
The DNA here is from genome assembly GCA_039645545.1 of Dendrolimus houi. Lineage (NCBI taxonomy): Eukaryota > Metazoa > Arthropoda > Insecta > Lepidoptera > Lasiocampidae > Dendrolimus > Dendrolimus houi. Next base: position 18,849,524 of record CM077120.1, on the reverse strand, counting down.
ATTGTTCAAGAATATTAAAGTTTTAGGATTATTTTTTACCAACTGGATACCAGGTAAAGCAGGTTCTATACAATATTCTTCAGAGTCGAGCATGCTGTAGCTTTTTAACTGTTTGAAACAAAAAAGTTTTGTGATGTAAATGTGTAATTCTTATCCAACAAATTATCTTCCTTTTAAATAATACAAAGTTATAAAAACATTGTGTGCTTTTTTTCTTTAATAAAACTGGATGGCAAAATATTGCTCTTCAAATTTCCACAAAAAAATCTTTATATCGTTTGGTTGCGTATCGTATTACTAGAGATGCCCTGGTAGAATTTATCGATATTAATTTATGTCACTATATATTACTATCAACTTCGATAGATGGCTATAAAATACTAACTTTATTGAAATGAACGCTTTTAAAACATCAACTTTTACTTCACAGGTTTAAATTAGTTTATAATTTATTCTTATATAATAAAGCTGCGAGTTTAGTTAGTTTAAAATCTTTTTATGTTACACAAGTTGTTTAGTGGTATTTATACACGTTAACATTAGCTAGTAAGTGTCACGCCACATTTACATTAAATTTGTCAAAGGGCCTCTATGTGTTGGCCTTCCTATGGGCCCCGCGCAAGCCCTCCAAACGTCCGGGCTATTTTTATGGCCAATGGTCTTGAGAGTCATACATGTAATAATAATATTTACGTCGATAGAGGTAGTACCCCGGCAGTGGATGTGGCCTTTGAGTTCCCCGCCTGCCAGGGCACGCGGAGTTGGCACAGTTTACAGTTTCCCGAAGCCCGGGCATAAGGCGCAGGCCGGACAACTCTGGGTTTTTAGTGGGTATCCGTAAAGGAGTAGGGAGTGGCAATGGCATTTTTAGTCCTGCCTAGAGGTATTAAAGCCACCCCCGATCTGGCAAATCCCACACACGGGCCGCGAATTATCTTCTCAAGCTTCTGCGCTTGTCGCGGCGTATGATCCTTAATTGGATTTCCCTGACTAAAAAAAAAGGTGCTTACAGTACCTCAACCTACTCCGCCACATTCCAGGGTATGCTGTTAGAACTGGCGCACACCCGGCGACCCATCACACACAGTAGAGGGTTGTGCGCGGTATATAAGTGATCTGGTTGTTCCAGAGGAAGGTGGGTATAAACTAAATTTAGATAGGATTGAATTAAAGTTTCTACTTCTAGATTTATATGTATCTAGAATCTACACCAAACCTACCTTTTTGAAGCACAATAAATAGTGACAAATAAATTCTATTAAAGTAAGTTTTTGTAGAATGCTTTTGTAAGCAATTAATTATTAGAAAAGAAACTTATTTTAAGTATTTTTAATATAATTATGATAATATTAGCATTTTTTTTATTTTTCACAATTGATCAGTGTTTTTTTCTCCATGGAAAAATATCGATAGGATCAATCACGTTCTATCACTATCCCTATAAATGGATCACACTGTCTTATTTTAAAAATGTGTGCGAGAGAAGGACAACAAACGCGAACGTTTCGCTTTGTGAGGCACCTGACTAATTAAATTTTAATGTCTTGACACGATTCGATATAAGACGAATCGATTCATTGAATTTAGAATTAAATCGACTGAACAGTAAATTAATATTGGAACCGATTGAGTAATTTTCGAAGCATGTCGGTGAGGGAAAATTCTGATTTTCTCCAATTAGAAACGATTTAAATTAATTATATTTTGTTTCAAACTTTCCCTTATAGTCTATCGTTTCCTTAACAGTAACACATATTGGTAAAGAGCGTGTCATTAACGTACAATAAAAGGTACCGTAGAATCAACCAACGTCCACTATTTTGAGCATTTGAATATCCTAAAATAATATTCAATAAAAAATAAGTAATAAAATAAAGTTGCATAAAAAAACAAACGTAAAACGTAGTTTTATTATGTACTAGCTTCTGCCCGCGACTTCGTCCGCGTGGAATAGTTGAAAAAAAGTAAGTTTAAAAAAATCCTCCCGATTTTAAAACATTCTTCATTGGTGCTCCTCTCCTATTGATTATAGCGTGATGATGTATAGTCTAATTGTTTTTTAATGTATAAATTGTTTTATTGTATGATTATGATACCAGCAATATCAATACTTAATTAGGCGCATAAGTTGTATAATAAGCTGTTTAAGTAATTAAAGTTTTCTTAACTATCCCACGGGAACTCTTTAATTTTTCGGGATCAAAAGTATCATATATGTTGACCAGGGATATAACCTACCACCATACAAAATTTCATTTAAATCGGTCCAGTCCTTTCGGAGATTAGCCGGTACAAACAGACAGACAAACAGATAAACAGAGAAACAAAAAATTTGAAATAAATCAAAATAGTTCTATTTCACTTCTTACATCCCCCGACTCGGTTTTTAGCATTTTTTTTCATTGTACAGAAATTCAACTTCTACAATTTTATTATATGTATAGATATATATACCGAAAACCTAATAAAATATTAATAAATTATATTTCATAGCTACACAAGCATTTTGTTAAGGGTAATAATTGTTAAACATTCTTTTTAAACTTTTTTATTTTATTTTTTACAGCGGCAGAAATAGATTAAAAAAAATGTATGAGAATATCTCTCCACATATTATATTATTATAAATAAAAATGTAATAAAATACGAATATTTTATTTTTAATTTAACTAACGATACCCCGCATGTCTATAACCTATATTTCTTAGCTTATTCCGGGTTTTACTACATAATTGTGTAGAGTAAAAGAAAAAAAAGTCGTGGTAGCGTAATGGCTAGCGCACGCGTCCCAAACTCAAAGGGCGTGGGTTCGATCCTGGCCGGAACGTATGCACCACTTAGGCAGTTTTCTGACGTAATGTGCATATTGTTACAATTTCCACGTGCTAACAACGGTGAAGGAAAACATCGTGATGCAACCTGCAAATCGAGATAACTGATGTGTCAAATCTGCCAAGCCGCATTGGACAAGCGTGGCGGGTATACTGGGCCCGAGCCCAGCAGTGGAACATTTATAAGCTGTTATTATATATATTTATCGTGTAGAGCTCTATAGTATAATCTTTAAAATAAATGCATATAATATAAACTAAATGTATTCATAGTTACTAAGAAAAATTACTGTGACATACAAAGACAGACGGACTGATAGACAGATTGTATTCGTTTTTGTCAAAATGGCTACCGAACCCTCAAAATTACACATATTTTAGTGCAAGAAATATACCTCTTTGTTGGTATTTTTCATGCATAATTGTCCGTTGAAATATTGTTCTATTTAGTTTTTTCTTTGGCCGTCTGGTGTTGTGGGTTAATTGTGTTTTACCTTTGCCGATCCTTCTCTTCGCCTTTTTTTTATTTATTAAGCCACGTGATTAATATTAATCTTCCCGTGTACAAAGTTAGGAATGCTCGTGTTTCGTGCGATGAGTGAGAGTTCCCATGGCCTAATTCCTCTTCTCCCTGTCCAATTTTCCTTTTTTTTGCCATCAGAAACCCGATTGAGGACCATAGACCACGCAAAGGGGGAAAGTCGCGGCTCATGTATGGGATTCCCCAGGTCGGAGTGGCACCTCTAGACAGAACTAAAGACGCTATTGCCACTCCGCAGTTAAGGATATCCAGTAAACCCCTGGGTGTTCCGTCCTTCGCCTTATGCCAGGGGTATGAGTACATGCCCTAGCCTCTCCACCGGCCCTGGCAGGCGGTGGTACATCGGCCTTATCTACTTACTTATCCCCGGAATTTTCAAACTCTTTATACGGGGGCCGTTTTTAAATCACCCCACGGGAGGAGAGTGCGCGCGGAACACGAAACACAATGTCGGGTGACAAACCTTTCCCCAGGGATCCACTCGCGCTGCCCGCACGCAGTGGCCAAAGGTCCGGAATGGCCCTCCGGCGCCGACACGTCCTCCTTTGGCGGGAGCGAAGCACAGAACATGCGCTCACGCTCCAGTTGTGCCTCCTCCTTAATCCAATTTCTCTATCCCATCCCCCACTCCAATTTAATATTTTATCCCCTCTACTCTATCTGTCTGATCCCTCTATCTCATCCCTTTACCCCATCCTCTTTATTTCATACTAAAAGCTGGCTTTGCCATTGGTGTTGCAAACGTTTATTGGCGACGTTGACCACTTTCCATGTGCTTGGGCGCCTGCGTGTTTGCCAGCTTCGCAATAAGAAAAAGAAGTTCTATGAAAATTCTTTATCTAAAAACTCAATAAAAGTATTTCAAAGTCTTAGGGATGATCTGGACAAATGTTACATACAATATATTCTAATATTGTTTACAGAGAAAAGAACACGCGCCACCTATTAAGGCTATCTACAAAAATGTGGTATTAAATTTGCGACAATATATTTTTCTGTAATCTTACGTTCTTTTTATACATAAGTACATTTTTAGATATTTGAAACAAAATTTAGAAGTTTCAATAAAGATATTATAGTAAAATAAAATTCATTATCAGACTTTTTGTCTTTAGAAAACTTAATCCATGCTTTGGAACATGTATTATTACTTACATATTAAATAATACTAAGTATTAATACATAAGTTTAGAATGTGAATGCTTTTATTTGAATGGGACTCGTGCTTAGTATTTAAAAAATTAAGTACGAATGAAGCTTGTAATTTCTTTTAATTAAACTTAATTTAAATAAGGTTTCCACTAGGTGTAATAAACGTTCCTAATATAAATCACACTCGTAGAAAGCAAGCGCCTTATAAAGTGGTTAATGTATAGCGAAACACTGATATGCAAATCAAGTAACCCATAGGTTGCAACTAAGGTGATCGAGCCGATAAGGTAAATTAAGTTTCACGTTTGTAAATATTTTCAAGTTATAAAATACTTAATAACTAGACTTATAGTCAAATTTAAACTGACTATTACAGTAAAGGACTAGTCTTTAAGTATAAAGTGTAAATAAAGATGAAAAATATTACAGTCAATGGTGGGTTACCCCAATTTGCAAACTTAAATAAGCTTGCTAATTTAAATATTACTTATTTAACTTACGTTTATAGGTTTTCACGATTATTAACAGATTAAAATGAAAAGATAAATAAAATGCGCAGTTATAAAATATTAAAACGTAACGTAAAATACAACTTTTATAGTTATACTTTATTTAATAAAGTCTATTCTATATACACTTGTTGTAGCCATTTTAAAATATCAGAACATAAAATCGTGTAATGTGTGATTAAAAAATCTAAAAAAGCAGGATTTGCATAACCATTTTAGTACAAACTGAACCTATGCTATGAAACCATAAAAATGTATCTCACCATATCATAACTTAGCAACTTGATAAATAAACCACTTAAATTCATACATTATTGCAATAATGTGGACCCTCCAGGGCCCTCCTCGGAGCTGTCAATCCAACAGTCGTTACTGTCACAGCATCCTGTGTATCTTTTGTCCAGAACCCGTTCGATGAGGTCACTACATCACTGTAACGGACTAATCAAGGTGTCAAAAATGAGAGGGGAATCTTGAATGGTTTTGATTTATTGTTGGACATTATTTTTGGGTTATCAAATACAGTTAAATACGAAATTATCGAAGGTTTTGTATGATTAAGTTTTTTTTAATGAAAAGGTACAGGATGGCCTTTAATTGCTTTTTATTCGATGTCCGGCTTGTATGATAGTAAAATAATGTGATTGAGAGTAATTTTATTTCAGTAAGTAACTATAACTAAAAATGTTTATCTACCTACTAAGCTGAAATGTAATTTATTTATTTTATTGATAAAATTAACTAATATTTATTCAATTATATAATATGTTGTCATTACTAATGACATAAAGAGAAAATTTAAATTAATTTGTTCCAAATTAATATTAAAATCCTGCATGCTGCTATTTATTGGAGTAAAGTTTGCTTCGTAATAAGAAGTTTAGATAAAGAAAATATTAACAAAATATTTCAAAGTATAGAACACAAATGCGTAGAGCGTTCATTTATCCTCACATATGTAATTTCAGCTTAATATATTACACACGAAGACATATTAAGCGAACTAAATAAGCTGGATTGTTTAATAATGCACAAAAGACATCATCAATTATGTCGCATCCCCCGGCAAGTATTCGGGAATCTCTTTGATCTCCGACAAAAGGGATAGTTCTGTATGTTCACAAGTCTACATAACAGGTCGTGTACTAAATTAAAAGAAACAGCGTTTATCAAATAAATTTTTTCCTGTCCTGTGTACCGATTGTTTGTCTAGAACTCTAGAATTTAAATTTACAGAATTTAATTACTTATAAATTTATTGTTTATGCATGTACTAAATCACACAGAAAATATTCAACAGACAAACATACACATTGTATATCCCACAGAGCTAAGAAAATCTGTTGCCTCGCCCCTAGAGCCCGCACGGCGGATGTGGGGGGATTCTCTGCTCTGTGGTATATCCCCAAGGTAAGAGAATTACACTTGTGTTATGGGTAATGTATAACGAGCCACTCTGGGGTCGAAACCAGACACCCAGACCAATAGCAAAATAACAGTGAGTTCGTTTACGAAATTTACTATGCCAGGAATGGAAGTCGGAGCTTCTGAAATTCAGTGAGGTAGTTTGGCAAAAGCTTAGACTATTGAATCACAGAGGCCGTCATAAAATATTATTATCAGAAGTAAATATATATTAAAAACTCACGCTTTAATTAATAAGTGTGCAAGTAATACGAAATAAATTTTGTTATATAAATAATCTGTCTTCATCAACATCAAAACGAGATATATTTAAAACCAAAAAGTGGTACATTAATCATATCTGACTTACCCTTTATAACATTTTTGATAATACAAACGCCTGTAACTTGCACCAGATTAATAACACGCTGGTACGTGACTATAGTGGGATCAATACAGCATCAAAGTAAATGACAATGAATGGGCAGTCGAAAGCACGTAACGAAATGACTATGGTAGTTGTAACACGTTGTACCGAAGCCGGTATAGCGTAGGCTGTTTGCAGATTAGTTCCCTAGTGTTGTTTAGTTGTTTTTGGAATATTCGGTGTATTTCTTCTACTCGGATAGGTACATTGATATGTGATATTTGTACTGTGCCAAAGTTAAATATCTTTTTATATCAGTTATATAGTAATAAAAACACTAAACCGCCTATTACCGTTCTGGCTGTATTTGGGGAGTCTTCTTTGGATCTTATTTTCTTAAATTTTGTTCTCGAAACTGTCGACGGGCATAATTATCAACTTACACGTCAAGCCTTTCTTGGTCCTATCTCATCTGTCAGTACCTGGCGGAGGCAGTATTTTTAAACATATGTTACTCAAATTACTAGTCGGTTTCTTTGGAGGCCAACATTGAAATCTATCACCACATTACATGCCTGCGACTAGGACTTCATCCACATTTCTTTGACACTCACTGTAGTCTACCGTACGTGAAGCTCACTTCTTAATACTATAAGTGTGCTAGGTGTGAAATAAACTTCCTCCCGCAGTTTTCTCAGGACTCTGTAACACGGTCCATTGTAAAAATGGCGTAAACAGCTTTTAAAGTCCCAAAGTTTAAAATTTTCGATATAAATAATAATCAAACGCCTTCTTGAAATAGAAAAGGAGGAAATATGAAGATTTTATATTGAAAAAAAAATTATCTCACTAAAACAAGCAAAAAATAAAATAATTATTGCATGTGTTCAGCAGACAGGCAGACGGCGAGCCTGGTGGAAAGCGGTTACCATAGCCTATGGACATTTGTAATATAAACGTTGCTACTATAATGTGCAGCCGCTCTCTAAAGGGAGACTGGAACTTGTCCATAAATGCCGGAGCACAACTCAAGTTTGTTATGGCGGCCTAGTCTAGACCAGGGGTGCTAGCTATCCAGTCGAGCCCTACCCTACCACCTGGCAGTGGGTAGTTTTTACGCCTCTTACGACAGGACGCCCGGCCGCAAGTAGGCCTTTCTCCATTCCTCCACGGATATACATTATGTAGTTTGTATGATAAACATGTAACATATTTCTTCTCATAGCTTGTAAGCTTGCGAGGATATTGGGGAAATTAACACAACGTGGTGTAGATGTGAAATCGACTCGGATACGTACATAGCATAAGTTATTTCATGTTATTCGTGGAATATCGATACCTTCACAGTCGCGCACTTAGATCGTTCGTGCGTAACTTGCAATATTTAGTGGCATTAGTAACACATGTTTGATGTTTATAATCAATAGTAGTTTTTTATTGTATCTAGTTATTGACGCAATGGAGAAAGAATACATTAATGACAACCGCCTATTAAAAATCCTAATTCGTAAATGTCTTAACAAGTTTCTTTTCAATGTTTTATTACTGCCTATTTTAGGGTAAATTTTTGTTGTTGGCACCCCACCCAATCAATCCCAGCACCAGGTCAATTTATTGAAGATATTAAACATCTTAATATTTTCTATTTTGTAATTAAAAATAAAATATTAAGATTTCTTAATGTTTCGAATAAAATAATAGAGTGCCAATTATTGTATTGGGATGCCAACAATGGTATAGTTTCACTCAAATTTGAAAAAAAAGGTGAAACAGTGAGAGAAGAATGACTTTTGGTGTCATCTAGTTATATAGGCTTTAGGTATATATTTATTGTAAGTTAGATAATACACTAAGGTGGTATGGGCAAGTAATGAGGAGGAATGAAAGTCATGTGACAAAAAGTTAAATTGGAAAGTTAATGGGTAGAAATGTCAAGGTAAACCAGAAAAGAGATGGATGAATTGTAAGAAGGACGTTATCATGATTTGTGGTGTGGTATGATCGGTCGTATGTCAAAATAGAGGACTATGGAAGGAAAACACATTATGCCGACCCCAAATGATTGGGAGAATGTGTAAGAAAAGACAGAGGTGCTTTTTAATGGCAGGTTCCTATATCTTACCAACCGTTCATTTGCCTTATTATCGGTTAAAATTTAACATAAGCTCCTTATAAGTAATCTCAAAATTCAACCGATGGCAAGTGAATGAATAATAAGGAACGGGCCATAGGTGGGATTTGTTCTAAAGAGCGATTTAAATAAACAGAAACAGTTTGCATAGTTCAGTACGGTAGAACAAGGAAATAAGCATAACCATCGCACTAATGTGAAAATGAGTCGTTTGTACTATATCATACAAGTCTTCGGAACATTGTCCGTTGTACAGGAGACAGAATACACAAAATGACGCAAGTGCTCTCCGAAAAGTACGTGATTTTAAGCCATCTATTAGTATGGGACCGTCGGCGATATAACGAGTAGTGTGCGCAGCTTGTCGCACATATAATATTGTTTTAAGCTGATGGGGTGGGCGATACCCTGGTATAGAAGTTAAGCCCTGTTAGTGGTGGATATCTATCTATTATCTATTACATATAATAAAACTGTAGATGTCGAATTTCTGTACAATGAAAAAAAATGCTAAAAACCGAGTCAGGGGATGTAAGAAGTGAAATAGAACTAATTTTGATGTTTTTTAAATTTTATGTTTCTCTGTTTGTCTGTTTGTACCGGCTAATCTCCGAAACGACTAAACTGATTTCAATGAAATTTTGTATAGTGGTAGCTTATATCCCTGGTCAACATATGGATACTTTTGATCCCGAAAAATTAAAGAGTTCCCGTGGGATAGTTAAAAAACCGCACCACGCGGTCGAAGTCGCGGGCATCAGCTAAATAATAAATCACTTTTACATAACAAATACGTGTGCCCTCGGCTACAACCAAAAGGGAAGAAGAAACAAAAAGCAAAGACAGTGTTGTAAGTTTAAAAATAATATAATGTTATGTTGGTGTTGCCAACAGGGAGAACTCCCAGAACTTGATTAAATTACAAAACTAAATATAAAAAATATCGTATACCAAATATTATAACTCTTTGTAAATGTGCCCTTGAACAGACTGTTTCATTGTTACAAGCTGTTCCCAAATCTTACAACTGAGAAACATACAACGATATCAAATATCAACCATATGAATAGACGAAAAGAAATCTAAAGAGTCCTACAATAATTACAGATACTATCACCATACATTAAAAAATTACTAAAGCAAAATAAAGCTATTGTACAATCAACGAGACAAAAGGCGTCCGAAATTAAAACTACATTAGACACTAAACGCCTCCAATTTTGTAAATTCAACTAAAAAAATGACCAGCTGCCGCTTTAATGGTAGATAAAGGTACTCATTAATGTTTCCTTTTTTATAACCTTCTATTTATCAGGGGACAAACTTATCAAAGCAAAACATGGTTGGGACACATTTAATGGACTCTATCACGGTATGGAATTAAGCTTTGTTAAGTAATTATGACTGTCCAAACTTCTTGTATATCAAACTTTTTCATAATGCATTTTAATCTATACTAATTTCTATCCGTGCAGGAACGGAGAAAGAATACAATTTCCTGCGGCCGGGCGACCTGTCGTAAGAGGCGACTAAACAACCCACAGCCAGGTGGTAGGGTATTTGCTCGACTGGATGGCGACCACCCCTGGTCTATAGTTTCTTATTTTTTCTTTCTTATTTAAGAGTATGCCGCCATAACAACCTTGTGTTGTGTTCCGGCATCAGTTACCAGGTTCCAGTCTCCTTTAAGAGAGCAGCAGCGCATTTGTAGCATCTTTGGTGTTGCAGATGTCCATAGGTGACGGTAATCACTTTCCATCAAGTGAGCCGTCTGCCTGTCTGCTGAACTCCTGCGATAAAAATAAAAAAAACTATTCTATATCTATATATATAAAAGAAAGTCGTGTTGGTTACACTATTTATAACTCAAGAACGGCTGTACTGATTTGGCTGAAAATTGGTGGGAGGTAGCTTAGAACCAGGAGACCGACATAGGATACTTTTTATTCCGTTGAAACCGGTAGATGGCGCTGGGATCGGGTTTTGGAATCCTCCTAATCACCTGGAGCGATTTTGGTGATTTTGTTTTTGTGTGTTTGAGTGGGTTCCCGGATGGTTTAGATTCGCAATTAGAACTGATAGGTGGCGCTGAGATCGGGTTCTAGAATCCTCCTAATCACCTGGACCGATTTTGGTGATTTTGTTTCTGTGTGTTTGAGTGGGTCTCGGGATGGTTTAGATTCAAATTTGAACCCGTGGTAGGTAGTACCCCCCATTGGTAGGTGGCGCCGCTGAACACCTCTTTAACGGTGGGACCGACTTTGATAAATTTTTTGTGTTTTTCAAGTAGATTCGAGAATGGTTTACATTAACAATTCGTCTTGGTTGATGGCGCTTCAATCGGTTTCTAAATTTTTATTTTTAAGGGCAAAACAACGTCTGCTGGATACAGCTAGTAATATTATAAAGAGGAAAAATTAGTATTTTTGTATGTTTGTAACGAATATACTCAAAAACTACTGGACCGATTTCAAAAATTCTTTCACCATTCGCATGTTACATTATCCCTGATTAATATAGGCTATATAAAAATTTGGGATCCCTACTAAAACTTCAATAAAGTAACCCATGAATCTAAACAAAATAATTGGTGCTGGAATCGGGTTCTACGATTTTGTTGAAATTTTATGTGTGTTTATTTGTGTCCCGGGGTGGTTTAGATTCACAATTAGACCCAGTAGGTGGTGCTGGAATCAGGTTCTAGATATTTATTTTCTCAATAAATATCTAGAATTCTTTCTTTCTGGTTTAAAATGTTCTAGATTCACTTTTCACTTTTGCTTATGTCCACAATATATCCCTGCAAATATCCTGTATATTATTTATCATTTCTTTAAAAAGAACAATAAAACTCATCGTTTGTTAGTTTTTAGAGAGAAATATTACAAATTCCTACGGCTATCCTTGTTGTAAATGTCCATAGGCAACTCATCTCAACCCAACTCAAAAGGCTCATTTTCCATCAGGTGGGCCGTCTGACTACTGTATTCCAGAAATAAAAAAGGAGTTATAATCCTAGTAGTAAATCACTCAGGAAAAAACGTAAATTTGAAATCGAAAGACGATTCCTACTACTCTTGGTTCAGATTTTTTAATGGCTACGGAACGCTTATAAAAAGAATACCAAAAGCAAACCAATCATACAATACAAATTTAACGACTATAAAAAACAAACCCTAATCAAACAACTAAAATAATATCACGATATGTTGTAAAATGTTAATTAAAACACGTTTCATGTTGTGATATATTTTAAATATTCTCTTCGAAGTTATCAAAGTGCCGAAGGGGTAACACAGGTCTTAATTTATGGGATCAATTAAAGAATGCTTCTCACGAATAATAAAGTTCATTACAACAGCGTATCATTCGATTTGGTCAGATTGAAGAACGAATCAAAAGCATTATAATTCTTTAAATTGTCTTTTTTTTAATGCTTTTATTATTTTTAACTACTTTCAGTAAGTACTGGTATTACGTTTTATTATAGAATAGAATAGAATAGAATCTACTTTATTGTACAATAAAATTAATGAACTAATACATAAAAATAGCTTAGAATTAGGTACAAACGGCGATCTATACGCTGACAGCGATCTCTTCGAGACAACCTTGTGATGGAGAGAGAAATATGGCACAAAAGCTAGGGCAGGGTTTGCTGCAGAATATTTTAAAAATGTTTAATATTTTATACACTAATATTATTATATAAATATACATATAGATTTATATACACATGATTATACGCATAAAACATTATATATATATATATATATATATATATATATATATTACGTCTATTAAAAGCAATACATATTATACAATAATTAACTAAATATCATAAAGATACGTACAATAATAACAACATAAATTATACTTTGAGGTAGTAATCCTTAACAAGTCTATTAAAGGAGGTTACTGATTGGGCTTGCCCCACTTCCAGTGCAAGCATGTTCCATAATTGGACAGCTTGAACAATGGTTATATAATTATATATTATTTAGTTAAAATTGTAAATTTAATTTTGGACGCGCAGCTATGGGCAGAATGTCTGTAATACTGTAATAACCTTAATATCTCTGTACATTCATTACGCAATAAATATATGCTATTCTATAAAACTTTTTCTCTACATATATACTGCATTTACCTATAATAATTATTATATAATTCCGATATATCTATGTACGAATAAATAAAATGTAATTATCTTTGATTTTGAAATAGATGCCAAAATTTAAGTGATTAACCAAGACAATTTTAATGATGTTATATAATTTTTATTTGTGTGTCTGAAAGTTTGTTCCGAATAGTTTCCGAAATGACTCAACGGATTTAAATAGAAATTTTTGTAATTAAAACAGGAATTTGGTTACAAATGTTCGTGTGTTTCATTTCGATATCGTGCAGGGTCCAATAGATGTAAATATATTCCGAGTCCCGCGGGAACGAAGCGAGTGTACCTAGAAGAGAATACAATCATATTCATCTTCTTCTGTCGGGTATTTATATTTTACTACCCATTTATTTGTCTGGCTACCGGTTAAATTATAGCATAAACTACATATTTATATAAATGATGTCAATTTTCTATATTTAAGGTAGAATAATATTCCTATAGACAGGGCCGCATCTAGGGTGGGGCAAGCCGGGGCCCGTGCCCCAGTCGGCCAATTCAGAAGGCGGTAAATTCAAATTTCGCAGACAAATATACAAATCATCACTAACGCAACTTTGACCACTGAGACGTCCAGTACTTTAAGCACATACATTACTTTTGGCGAGGCGCCTACGCGCCTGTGGACTGTGGTTTTTAACCTATGCCTACGCATAGGTTAAAAACCACAGACGCACACGGGTCTATCAGTGAGCATCTGATGGCTGAAATAATGAAGATGATTAAGGTAAAAATATAGGGGAGCGGGGGCGGCATTTTTCAGTGTTTGCCCCTGCTGGAAAAAATTCAAGATCCGAGGCTGCCTATATATCCTATTATGCAAGATGCATAAACTCAGAATTAATCGGATGTTCTTGAGTTATAATCAATCGAGATATTCTATAGTACAATGTGCTATGCTTCGCTAGTGCTCTCTTCTACCTATCTCCGACCCGTTTGAATCATTAGTTGAATGATGAATTTATAAGTGATTTTATCTGGCCCGTCCTGCCCATAGAGGATTTCAAGACTTGTAACCTCTTTCCTTGATAGTCTCAACAAGAGCTGTCGACTTGGCCATATAAAGTTTTATGTAGGTAATTCAGTACCATTTTTCAAAATTGACTACGCGTGGTTGAAAGATCAATTGAGCATTCCATACTCCATACTAGCTAAGCATTACAATTTCATCTCTCGAACAATTGCCTGAGGATTTTATTTACGTAGGTACACTTATCTGAGATGAAATGCCGACTCGCAGATAAAAGAAATAAATCATATTTCAACCGAGAGACGAATGTACGAATCTTTTCTGTATTTTAGCATGCATACTAGGAACAACTTTCCAGTAAAAAAATCGCTCCCGAATTAACTAGTTGGCACCAATGGAAATTCCTGTCTCGCTTTTTTAATTTATTATTAGAATTTATTTTAGATTAAATCAGACAAAAATTAAAAAAAAGTGCTTTATATTTTTGACTAATTTGTTCTAAAAATGCATTTTAACTATAACCCTCTTCTTCATAGTTATCTTAATAATTATACGACATTTATAGGCTCGGTAAAGTAGTTCAAAAAGTGATTTTCGTGATCATATTCTAAATGCAATTTATGAATAACACCTATTTTAAAATTTTAAAGAGCCCATAAACCTCGTATAAGTATTATGAATAAGGAGGTAACATATTAAGTAATGATAAATAAATGACCGGTAGCGCTATTTAGCTATTTAGTAGCTTTAATTTTTGGAGCTGCATTTTTTATATTGTAATTCCCAGTATTGCTCTTACATGAGAGTACAATGTTTACAAAACCGCTTCTACTCCAACAGAAAAATATTGCTAGGCAATTAACATCAAATTAGTTCCAAGATAAAATGTGGATAATCTATAAATACCAGTTTAACCCACTACCGTTCAGGTTCAAGAAATATCTATTCTAATGAAGCCATCATCTGTTGAAGCAGTAACGAGTAGTCCCTCCAGGTCATTAGTGGGCCAACACTCAGCTGAGATAAGATAACGCGCCGCTTCGGGCCTTTTGCCACTATCTTAATGTCAAAATATTTTATGTTGCACCGATTAAAAGTTGGAAATAAAAGCAAAGTGTAGTCGGTGGTTATTAATGCTTTATATGGGAAGGTATGAACAACTCTTTGATAACTTTCTAGGTAATTAATGCACATTTTTTTTAATCAAATGGTTTGAATCTTATGTGGTATTTTTTACATAATCATTATAAAAGGTACAAAAATATTTTTATACTTCTTATTTCTTTAAACTATTATAACCATGCATGATTTGCATCTCTAGCTCAGCTCATCAGCATCAATTTATATGATTCAATTTTTTTATTTATTTAAACATTTATGAAAATATCATTACAGCAAAACATCTATTTTAATGTTCTTGTCTAAAACCCTTATTTTTACTTATTTATACTTAAGGGCTACTTTAAATGTGGTACGATTAGTTATGCTTTTAGGATTCGCTGGATTCCCAGCAAAGGGGAGTCTCCAGCCCAACAGTGTATGTGTATAAGCTGATATAACCATATGCGACAGTATTCACTTTCTATCAAATGAGCAGTCTGCCTGTTTACTTGCTTCAGTCAATAAAAAATATTATCATTTCATGTTTATCAGTATTTTTTTGAATGATCATTAAACCTATCCAATTATGAACGTAATAAACAATCATTATAATCAAGCAAAAAATCGCTTAGTAACGTTTAAAATTTTAATTACAACCAGACTAAAATACTACGTAAGATTGTATTAAAATTGCCTGCCGAGGTATAAAGCTTTAAAGATTTACCATCCGAGTAAAGTACATGAGATACATGGTTATATCAGACTTATGAATAAATCATAGGAATTTACCCAAGTTCAGGAATAAACGCCTCCATATGTAACAAACAGCGTGTAAACTTTATCTTACAGTCTGGAGAATAAATATGTTTGAGAATAACCTCTAGTGTAATCGGGTATAAATGTAAAAAACATGTTTAAATGAATTCCTTAGGTACTGTCATTATAGAAAAAAAAAATATAATTAGGTGGGCATCACAAGTTATACTTATTATCATATAAGTTAGTAAAAATTATTCTTATTTTTTTACTTTATAGGTAATACTAGGTCATAAATTATTATTTTATTCTTCTCATAATTAAGTTATGATAATAATTTGCCCACCATGATAATGGTAGAATATAGTAACATTTTATTTATATATTTTTCCACCTATTACATTTTAAATCATAGCAAATAAAGATTTGATTATATTCTTTTAGATCAAATAAATAAAAAAAAAAAAAATTATCCAATATATTAATGAATTAAAATCTTTATTTTTCATAATTTATTCTAATTATCTAGTATTGTGAACACATCGAACAATATTCATTTTCGAGATATACTTACCCAAATTAAAATATTTTTCATGATATTTACACAGACTAATATTATTAATTGCAAAATTACTGACTAGTTCATTGGCAGAGAAACAGATCGACAAGCATAATCAACAGATCGACAAAAATATATAACCTTAAAATACAGGAGTGTGTTCAATCCATTATTATAATACGCGGCCTTAATAAACAACTTTTTTCACACATGTCCTCCTAAAGACATTTCCATTTTTATAAGTATTCCTATAACGCATAAGATAACTGAGAAAAATCGTTTTGAATAATGTATACGAGATGCGTTTGTAATTTCTTTTGAGAAACAAATCTGTAATTATGCCACTATTTCGCTAAATTTACATTCAGGAAATAACAGAGTAGACAAATAACTTAAATGTACTTCCAAGCAAATAATTAATCATAGTGCTGTCCCTTGCCGATTACAGAATCCGGAGTCTTCTTAAACAATCCATTACGTTCGTTAGTGATATTAATAAAGTGATATAAACTGGTATAAAGAAGTCCTATAATTGAGTAATACGATAATATGATTAATTAATAGCCTATAGAATGGGGTAAGGGTTTGGATGGGTGTAATTAATTTGTAGAGTTTGGTGTTTTGATGTTATGGGCTTAGTATTTAATAGGTGTACTGCGATACTGATTAATTGACAGATTGTATTAAACGTGTTCAGGTAAATAGTGGAAAGGAAAATAAACATAAAGTACCTTAATGACCTTAATAACAAAAGTGCCGATTTTATCAAAACAACATGTAATTGTAATAAATTATTTTCTATGCGATTTAATAAAGAAATATAAAAATTGTTTATTTAGATGTACGTATGTCAAAACTATGAAGCTTTTGAGCTTAATATCCATCAAAGGTTGACTTGTTATCAGTAATAATCGATATAAACGATAACAACGTTCATTTTCCTGTTACGGATAGTGTTTATACACCTATAAGTTTCAGATACACATGTACTATAAAATATATTGTATGTCTATTTTTATATTTGTTATTTCCCTTCACGGCCTAAATAGTGTTTAATTTCATTAAATTCCTATATACATAACTAACCAAGTTACAAATAAGGAAAACTAGCTTTAGATACTCACAAAAATATAACAACGCAAGTTCTACTTTTACTAAATAATTATTCAAATATCATCTTAAACAGGCGCCAGAGTCATAAACACTAATTCTAAAATACATGTTTCATAAAAAAATATTATCACCTGATTAACTGAGTATTAACCGTAATCATGTGTCCGTTGGCTTGTAACATCCATAAAGTGGCATCAAGTGTGTTTATTAGTAATTTAAAAGGGATTTAACTTTTACTATATCAGTGGTGTTAACGTGACATCTTAATATCGGATAAAGGCTGGTTTACATTTCCATTAGTTAAGTAGCAAGTTACGACTTAGAACTTACGAGTTAAGATCTTATCGTCGTTTGGACAGACATTTTTCAGTTAAGTCGTAAGTTGACGATGAAGTAGAAAATACAAAAGCAGGTTCTATTTTTCGGGAGTTAAGTACACCCCGCTCCCAAGTCGCAAGTAGACGTCACACGTCGATTCTCGGTAGCGTTGACAAAAAAGAAATAAGTAAAAAATCGGCCAAGTGCGTTTCGAATCACATACACGTTCAAGAATTTCGCACAATTGACGGACGGGCACTGCTATTGTCATTTGACTATAAAATCCAAAAATAAACATTACATTGAGCCCTAGAAGAATAATCAAAAATGCCCCAAATCTCAAAAACTATTCCACAGATCGCAATCAAATTAATTAAGTAAGTTGGGTTTTCTAGCAATATCACTTATATTTTTGAACTAATTCGCTATCCAATTGGAATTCTTAAAAAAAATACTAGTTATTATTCAATGAGTATTACTCGTATTTTATATTTATTTATCTCTTAAATTATTGTTAAATGATGTATTATTTATGTATATTTTCTCTGATTATATTTCTAAAATAAAAATAACATATTAATATGATACAAATTTTACGAATCAACTGTTATGTTATTTATTGCTTTTGTCACTCTGATACATATAAAGGCAATAAAGTCAAGCACGTTTTATTTTTATGTCACTCAGATTGGATCTGAATATGTTTACGATATTTCATGATTATCTATTTAAATAATATGTGAAACGGAATGGTTCTGTGTTGAATGTGGAATACAGAATGACCAATTTTGTTATGTCTAATACATTTCGATCGTGATCCGTGACGTTATGATAAATATTTATAAATCAATTTTAATGAGATCAGATATTTTGCTGTCGATCAGAGAAAACTGTATCGAAATCAGTCCAGTAGTTTTTAGGTGAATCCCGAACAAACAGACAAACCAACAAACAGACAAGGAATCTAAAAAAGTTGCATCTTGTTCTCCATCATTTATATAGTATATTCGTTTGTTTTTTTTAAATAGCTTTAATGTACAGACACGGCAAGTTTAAAATTTTATAATATTATAGATAATATTTATAACATGATATAGATTATTATGATATTATACATAAGATATAATTTAAATTTAAAATTATTGTTATCTATATATGTAACAAAATTGTAGAGGTAGAATTTCTGTACAATGAAAAAAATGCTAAAAATCGAGTCAGGGGGATGTAAGAAGTGAAATAGAACTAATTTAGATTTTTTGTTTCTCTGTTTGTCTGTCTGTTTGTACCGGCTAATCTCCGAAACGACAGGACCGATATAAATGAATTTTTGTATGGTGGTTGGTAGCTTATATCCCTAGTCAACATATAGGATACTTTTGATCCCGCAAAATTAAAGAGTTCCCACTCTCCCATAGTCAAAAAAACCGCACCACGCCGTCGAAGTCGCCGGGCATTAGCTAGTATTATATAATATTATAAAGTCAGGCTATGTTATGGAAAATTCTGCAAGTCATTAATAATATTACTTTTACATTTGTATTTAGAGGACGCAAACAGATCAATTTGACAAAATTTAGTATTATATGTACGAGTCACGCAAGAAAATAAAGAACTTTAAGAGTTGTTGATAAAATGATAAGGAACATTTAGCAAAGATGTATGACGAGTACGGTATCTAGGTACATTGTATGCTAATTTCGAGAGGAGCTCAGAACAGTTAACACAACACAGCTGTGAACTATATAAAAAAGGAATGACATATCTAAAACTGTACGTCTTTGATCTAAGGATAGGGGCCTATGTGAAATACAGCTGTCTTTATAGGTATAGGGACTTATACGACTAAGATTGCAAAAAACTCTTTGTATTCTCTTTAAGCGTTCATTGTAAATGACATATTGTGGAGACCATGTATGTAATAAGTATACATACATATTGCTACAACCTAGACGCCGACAAAAAAAAAAATCACCGCTGCATACCTGTAGAAACACATTTTATTACCTTTCGGCATATGGAATTCTTTTGTTTACTTTGTGTTTAAAATTTGTGATTAGAAAACAGCCCATTGTGTATTGTAATCTTTATGGTTTATGGTAGTCATTAGCCAGGTGTGCGGATTACGATTTCTAGGAAATTGCGTCGACGCTTGCCGGGCAGGCATATTGCATCTATGCAGTATAAAGCAAGGCCCTAATGGAGAGATGAGGCAGTCGAGCGATAACCACAAGCGAAGCCAGACTTGTGTATATTCGGTAATTTATTTAGTGACCGACTTTGCGCGTGTATTTGAATTACGATCTCCTGCATTACGTTTGAACTTATTGCGTTGAGTTATATTTGTACTTGTGTTATACGTGTTTGTATGGTTCTAGTAAACTCTATAATAATTCCAACGGCATTTTAATTCCAGTCCTGCAACTCGTAACAATATGTATGTATATAATAAGCTACCACAACTTGTACTTTGTTTTTTTCTTACTACATGATATAAACATTTTAAAGTACTTTTTTATGATTGTTTGTTTTAGCTTTACATCATGATAGATTTTCATGAAATGGTATATAGGTATGGAGCATACTCATAGATCAGTAAACTTGCTTATTATCGTGCACTCCGTCAAAGCCACGTTCGTTATAAGCTTGTAACTAAGCATTAATTAGGAATCTGCCACCTTAACAAAATACACAATCTTAACAAAATAGGCTGGTATAGTGAGTTAACAGGATTCCTCGGCAGTGAGACGTTTACAAGAGCCCTAACAATGTTATTCTTCACGTTGACAAGCCCGGGCCGAGAGCTCCGGTGATCAATCATAGCCGAGTGTTGTTACGGTTATGAAATATCGTGAGTATATCGATTCGATATCGATTAACAGTAATAGAATTGGTGTTAGAGTTTTATAGAGTGAGTTGTAAATGGTTATTAGGTGAAGTATTGTAAGGCTTGGCGCAATAGTCGTAGTAGTTATATTTATAAAATTTCTAACATTTTCATGTAGAGTTTTGGACTACATATCGTCAGCGTCAGTGCATTACCTTGTAACTAAATTTTTGGTGACATAATTATTTTTGTCAAAATGGTGATACTATATATACATGTAATATTTAACAATTTTGACGAAAAAATAATGTAACCAAAAAAACAACTATAAGGTCACTGACGCCGAGGATATTATTATATGTATACTTTAATTAAAATATATAATTTTATAGGCAGGGATCCACCAAAATTCAATCTATTATCTCCAAAAAATTGTTTTAAGTAAAAACTTTGTCTTGGACATATAATTTTGAACACATTATAAACCAAATTAATATGTAGGTAATATTAATAAGCTCATTTTTTTAT
This sequence comes from Dendrolimus houi, assembly GCA_039645545.1. Classification (NCBI taxonomy): domain Eukaryota; kingdom Metazoa; phylum Arthropoda; class Insecta; order Lepidoptera; family Lasiocampidae; genus Dendrolimus; species Dendrolimus houi. The sequence continues at coordinate 18,828,243 of CM077120.1, read as the reverse complement.
CAAACAATAAAAAAAATAATATAATCATTATTCTAATGTGTTGTCTTGAATACAATATAAAAATCCTTACACATTGAGTTATAGACAGAACCAAATTAATCGAAATGAATGACGTCATCACTAGGACTTAAAGATCAGCACTGGTTACCAACCAGTATTTTATACAACTAGATACCAACCAGTATTTTCGAATTAGGGCCTATTTAGAGTTAGCCAGGTGGTAGGGTATTTGCCTGACTGGATGGCTACCACCCCTGGTCTAGGGTATGCTGCCATAACAACCTTGAGGTGTGTTCCGGCATTAGTGATCAGGTTCCAGACTCCCTGAAGAGAGCAGCAGCGCATTTGTAGCACCCTTGATGTTGCAAATGTCCATAGGTGATGGTAACCGCTTTCCATCAAGTGGGCCATCTGCCTGTCTGCTGAACTCATGCAATAAAAAAAGCCCGGCTATACACTTGTAAGTTTTACTCACGTAGGCCTCTAAAGCTAAACACGCACCATAATTTTTCAATACCAGACTGTACTGTGAAAAGACGAGTCCGATATTGACAATCGTATCGCTCTTGGGCTTAGATATTTACAGGTATCCAACTTGTATTTTTGCTTGCGTAAATATGTTTATTTTTATATATAAAAGTCTTCTGTTAATGTGTATGTCACTGAACTTCTCCTAAATCGTTGGACTGATTTTGATGAAATTTTTTATGTGTGTTCTAGTGGGCCCTGGAATGGTTTAAATTTACAATTGGACTCGATAAGTGGCGCTTACACTCGAGTTCTATTTTTTTTTAAAGACAGTATAACATCTGCTAGGCCCGCTAGTTTTTAACTTTAAATACTTATTTTATTTTTCTTTCTTCTTTCGTAACCAAGTTTTATAATTGTTTCATATCGATACTCGACAAATTGCCGGATACGACGTCCATGCTTATATCACCATATATAAGCCCCTTCTCCAAGGGGATTTAATCGGGATAATACATGTGCCGCACCTTATTACCAATCTGAGATTGTGGCGAGAGCAAACAGGCTCTGTACCCTCCTATAGTCAACACGATATCACTTACCCTTTCCCAAAGTGTATTTGTATTGATGAATTCGTTTTCATCTTTTAGTTCTGTACGGAGTACAAAGGTATATATATATATATATATATTGCCTATATATATATATATATATATATATATATATATATATATATATATATATATATATATATATATATATATATATATATATAGTTGTTATATATATGTAGTTGTGAGTTGAAACTTCCTATAGTTGAAATACATAAAATTGATAAAATTCTTGGCCGTCCTCCCGTGCCGATGACGCCAAACATATTTTCGAATTATTTTCAAAAGCAATCAAAAATGCTAAAGGCTCACTATTGAAAAGTGGTCACTACTGTCTATGGACGTTTGCAGCACAATAGAGTGAGAGAGGGAGAGAGAGAACAATTTGTTGCACACCATTACAGAAAACACAGAAAAACTTATAGTCTAAAAATATTGTAAATGTACACAATAAGCGGTCTTATCGCTAAGAAGCGATCTCTTCCAGACTACATAAAACCCGTGGCAGGAATAAAATAGATTCAATTTATCGAAGGTGGTATTCATACGTATTTTCCGATATGCTCATTTACACTACATTTTATTCAATAATAAACATATAAATTATACTACACTAGTAGTAGTTACACTAGGTGCGTTACCAACCCGGGGGCCAAAAGTAGTTCGCAGGCAGTGGATGAGGTCGATGGGTACACCGCCTGCCGGGGCCAGCGGAATTGCTAGGCCATATATCGGCGAAGGACGGAATATCGAGAGTTTTAGTGGGTATCCCCAACCGTGGCGAGGCAATAGCGCCTTCAGTTTTATATAGAGATGCTAGTGCCACCCTGACCTGGTGGATCCCTCACACTAGTCGGGATTTTCCCCAGTTCAATGCGCGGCTGATGGCCCTCAATCGGGTTTCCCCTCGTAAAAGAAGGTGTGTTACCAACGCGTTGCCGGTACCTAAGCAGTTTTATGACGCCTCATTTTAAATGACCACGTTTTATAACACAAAGGTAAAACTTCGGCGGTTTATTCCTTCGAATAGCATGGTCTGGCAGATACACATTGTATTTGGTTTAAAATCGTCTATTATTTACACAAAAACATCTTTCAATTTTCTAAATATTTAATTAACTGAGCGATAAAGAGTATGTTTGTCTGTCTGAAAGTTTGTTTCTAATAGGCTCCAAAACGACTCAATATATTTCAATGAAAATTTCAAGGATTAAAACAGGAAGTTAAATTTAAATTTTTAAGCATATCTCATTACGATATCTAGCTGTTTACAGTAAAATATATGAATATAAAGTTATAAGCACGCGCGAAAAAAATTACTCGGCACAATTAGAAGTTATTAGAATTTATCCAATATAACAGACTAGTCATCAACAGAGATCTTACAAATTTGTTATCAAGTACAAGCAAAATATACAGGGAATATTGTATTACCCTTTGATCTTCAACTTCCCAACTCATTCGATTCAGCGAAAATATTTATAAAACAATAAAGCGCTTCACAATCGCTTAGCATAATCATCTGACTATAATGGACTTAGAAATGGGACGGAAACCATATGTGAAACAGTGTAAAAGGAAGAAACTATAACTGGTAGACCACCGGCCAAGTCGGTGTACTTCAAAGGGATCCTTCCGTGCCGGGTAATGTATAATCATCGTGACAAACACGGATATATAACTGTCGGAGAAGCAATACTCTAATATGGGTCGTAAAAGTATTAAAGGAAGGGATTTCGGTAAAGATAAAACTATTTTATTGGGGTTCAGAAAGTAAATTTTTGTGGGAATTTTTTTGAAGCAGTAAAAATATTATGATTATTCATTTCTCATATTCTGAAGGTACGTTTGGAATTGTCTAATCGCAGGGATGAAAACAGCACTTTTCGTCCCTGGGAAACGATTTTCCCTGCTGTCAAAAAATTTGGAAAACTATATGAACCATAGATTACATTTGACTCATGTCCCAACTTCTTTTACAGACACTGTTAAATAGCATAAATATATTGTAATAAAAATATATCAACAAATTTGTAACCTCATTTTATACTTATAAATTACTTTTCACTAAATTATTATTTAAATTACATACAGAGATAAATGTTTACTACCATCAGTGACAAAAAAAATACTGGCTGGTAAAAAGCCACAGAAGAAAAAAATACTTGACGTTTCATATGTGCCGTACGTGATGACGTTTCATCAGATTTAGATATGGATTAGACGCCTGATTTTATTCAAGAACTACTTGTTTGTTTAACTAATCAGTTTTTATTAACTTTCCTCATATTCGAAATGAAAAGTAGAGTGTTAACCTCGGGTGAAAGGCCATTTAGGTACTCGAATTATTAGCGCCCTTGCTACTTTCGTGCGCCAAACCATCTCGTGCATGAATACGTACCTTCACCTCTCGTGTCAATCTACTATATTATCGAGTTCACCCCGTTTTGCCAATATTAAATACATTGCTTATATCAAAGAAATAGCTGTACCAAAATTCATAAATATCTGTTCATTTGCAAAGCTGTGAAACGAAGTACAAAGACGATTTTTTTACGTAATATAATAATAATAAATCTAGGAGGTTTGTTCAAACAATCCAGCGTTATTTCCATCACGTCTGTCAGTATTTCGGGAAAAATTAATAGCCAACACCGCGCAGCCTAGCACATACCGCATTACCCTTTTTTTAAAGAGGGGAAATCCGATTGAGGACTAACCACAGCGAGGGAAACGCGCTAGAGGTGTGTGGGATTTGCCGCGTTGCGACTCAACTAGCACTCACTCACTAGCACCCCCAAAGAAGTAGGCTATTGCCACCCGAGACGGGGAAAACCCCCTTGGTCTTCCCTCTTTTACCTTTATACCAGAACCACAGGCATAGGCCTAGGGTTAGGCATTCCTCAGGGTGCCGCATTACCTATATATATATATATATATATATATATATATATATATATATTTTATTCGCCACGAGTATTTGTCCCCGGGCAAGCAATGCATAAATCGAAATTCGATATTTTTAACTATACCGTATATTTAATGATAATATGAGAGGTGGTAAATGAGTGCGCGATGTGGCGTCCGCTGGTGCACACTAAGGTCTTGGCGTGCGTTTCCGCGACTACGCTAAGTACACGCCACACACTACTGAGTGGAATTCGGTCGAGTAGTAGAGCATGTTGACTTGACAACTTAGTTCCAATTAGACACAATTGTGACAGTGATGTGTGTTTAATTTAACAATTAAGCAGTGGGGTTACAAAATATATCACAATTATTCGAGCCCTATCTAGAATCACTACATCATTATGCACAGCACTTGGAAGCATTTTATCTTTTATATGCGAATCAAAGCGCAGTGACATTCTATTTACATGGTGCAGTTGCCATTAATTTACCTTTATGCTCTGTAATTAAAAAAACTCGTTCGCATGAGTAGCAATGCTTACCTGAAACAAAAAATATATATTTTACAAATAAATACTTACAAGATAATTAAGAATATAAATAAATCCATGACTTTATGAACAAGAAAATGTATATCTGTCACCACTTTTAAATAGCATTTCAAGTCAAATACGAAACTTCACATATAAATGACACAACAGAAGCGGTGGTTCATGTATTCTAGTCTCAATTAGGCATAAATTTACAATAATTCATGACCTAAATAGACTTAGCATCATTAATTTCTTTGAGTGTAGTGCGATAGAATTAACTGAACATAATATCATAATTATTTGTATATATAGGTCTCCAAAAAATACAATATCTGATTTAAACAACTTCTTTAAAAAACTTCAAGAATTCCTAGACATGATTTGTCATAAAAAGAAAAAAAAATCATATGTGGTGACTTTAATATCGACAGACTAAGTCGAAATTCTAACTAACTAAAATTTGAACAAATACTAACCAGCTACAACTCCAAATTGAGCGTAAACAAATTTACCAGACTATGTAGCAGGACTTGTCTGAACAATATTGCACATAATAATATAATAGGAAGTAAAACTACTATCTGTGAACTAGCTTTGTCAGATCACACTGCGCAAATCATAAAGTATCCGGTGAAAAAAACGTATACAATTAATTATCTGTTTAGATGCCAGAGGGTCCATTCTGAAGAAAATATTAAAAAGTTCACAGAATGCTTAAGTAAACTTTCATTTTCGAAGATTTACGATATAAAAATTCCAAATAAATCATATGATGAATTCTTCGAAATATTCAAATTATTTTATGCTTTATGGTTTCCAATAATCAAAGTAAAAATACCTCTTCGGAAACGCTTGAAATGGCTTAGCAAGGGAAAAAAAATTGCGCCAAAAAAAGAGATCTCTTTTGTGGAAGTATCGACACTCTCCATCGGAACAAAACAAAGAATTATTTAGGGACTATTTATTCAAAACGTTTACAAAAATTTATCAAGCTAACACAAAATTCTCAAAATAATTATCTTATCACACAATCTAAACATAAAACGAAAACTATATGGCCCATTATAAATAATTACAAGCAACATAATATTAGAGAACAAATCTTTTGCTATGCATAAACTTAAAAATGAGATAATTATATTTTTATTTACCAACTTATTTAAATTACAAATATTTAATATTGGTGTTTCTCAATATTATATGTATTACTAAAAACAACAGTACTGTTGCCCATTCTTTTTGAAACACACAAAAATTTTGTTTACGTATGATTAATAACGTGTTTATTTATAGTTTTGAATAATGGATCGAATTTTACTAGTCACAAAATCCATTTCCCATATCCCAAACCTAAATTACTTTCCAACTTGCAAAAAAAGAGAAATAAATCCCAACCGCACAATAACCAGCCTTCAAAACTTCATAACTCCCACATTGCAAAACAGCAAAGTTATATGAAAATCCTTTTAACGCTTACGTCGCGGCGAGACGTCGAATTCCATAACTCGATAGGCGCATATCGATACTGTGAACACAGTACAAAACAAAGAAATAATAAAGGTGCGTTTTATTCACGACGATAATCTTGGGACTGCTTCGAATAGGGCTGCCTACTTAAGTTCATAGTTTGAATTCCTCAGCTAGATCTGGGATAATTTTAGTGTCTATATCACTTTTTTAAATTGCTGGAGTAGAGCAGATAGGCTGACGACCCAATCGTGATGGAAAGTGATTACCATCGCCAATGAACAATTGCAACACTAAAGGTGCTACCAATGTGCTGGCGGACTCGTAGATGGGATTGGAACTGGCCAATAATGCCGGAATACAACTCAAGGTAGCTAAGGTTTTAATGCGTTATTTGGATGTGACTTTGTTAATGACGTTATACATTGACAAATAACGTATGTACGTACGTATACACTAATGAAGGTAATCATTAACGACATTGTTTTTAACGCTATAAACTGAGTGGCTACAACGCTGGTCATTGGTCAGTCGCTCAAAGATTACGAATTTTGACATTCGTCATGCAAAAATCGCATGTTGTTAATACACAATTATGTAATTGTATATCGTTTATCAATAGTGTTAACCATGTAAATACAAAGGAGAAAATTATATATTATTTGAAAGTCCGGGTTATTTGATTCCTGGACAAACCGACAAGTGACCTTTTAAATATATACAACAAATTATTATAGATCCGCTTTTATTTCGGTTAAATATAACAAAATTGAGACTTGATTTTAATGGTATTAACCGCGATTTTAATTTGGTTTTTCATACTCATCTAACGTTTCGGTACATTATAAAAAAGTCGTCATTGAAGAAAATCTGATTAAAATAGTTTCCAAGTCCAAGTATCTGCTCTCATCAGGTAGCCTCTGTGTATTGTGGGCTTGTTACAAAATTACAAATATACAAACGACTTAATATACAAAATACATCCAGACGAGCAACTGTATGTAACACAGCAAATTAACTTCAGAGACTTCAAAGTAATTTAGACTAACAGAATACATTAATCTAGTGTTTTAGGAAAAGACGAGAAACATCTAAAACGACTAGGCTAAACATGCTTAGGTAATGCTATCGAATTTTTAATACGTATTAACCATGGAAACTCCTCTCACTTTAGGATATTTTGTCTCGCTTCCTCGTGCTCTGAGCCTCTGAATGAAATAATTTTGAATCGAGGTATATCGCTGACACGGGGCACTAGCTACTTACCTAAGTAGCGGATGTTCGGTTGATACAATATTTTGCCACGCTTGCACGTCCTATAAGTGGCGCTGTCCCATCAAAGTAAACATTGGCCGCGCGTGGCTAATTATGTGAAACACCGATTTGAATCAATGGTCCATACCCTCTTAAATAACAAGTTTGTAACCTTTGGAATATAATACATACTACCTGCTATTATTACGATGTGAATTATTGATAAATTACCAATAAATCGGTCTGTATTTCATTAAACAACTAAGAATATTTGCGACAATAGACATGAGGCAACCCTACATTTGCAGTGAGAAGGCGACAAGCCCAATAAAACATTTCCCCAACCCGCAACGCAGCTTCTATTATGGAATCAGATATTCGAGTCGATATTGAAAGTACACGAGTCTGTATTCGAGTTATTCGATTTTTTTAAATTAAATCTTCAGGGAGATCTATGGTAGATACTTTATATTAAGTGAAGTTATAAACTGTATTTTATTTGGATTAATACATAATGTAATATTGTAAATATAATTGACGGCACGAAGATTAGTGGTTACGATAGTAGCGTTGTGTCGAGGCATGTGTGGGGTGACATCTGCATTCGAAAGAAAAAATAGGACCATGTTTTTAAGTTTGGGACAAATGATTATTATACACTAATACAGCGAATTAATGTATTTATAATAAAAAGTATAAATCATTATTTTCAAACACATGTAAAAGTATAATTACATACATATTGTTACAGTTTGGGCCACCAGCATATTTGTAAACAAAGCACATTTATTCGCCGGCGTTTGAGATAATAACATTGAAGCTCCTTTTTGACTGTCTTCTTCTGTTTACTTTGTGTTTAAAATTTGTGATTGGAAACACAGCCCATTGTGTATTGTCGTCTTTATGGTAGTGATTAGCCAGGTGCTATTCTTGGAAAATTCAGTCTACGCGGTTGAGCAGACATGTTGTATTTGTACAGGATAAAGCAATGCCCCAACAGAGGGGTGAGGCAGTCGAGCGATAAGCACAAGCGAAGCAAGACATGTGTACTACATTCGATAACCTATATAGTGACAGACTTTGCGCGTGTTATTGAATCGTGCATTACGTTTGCTTTGGTTGTGTTCAGTACCTGTGTTATATGTGTTTGTATAGTTCTAATAAATTCTATAGTAATTCCAACGGCATTTTAATTCGAGTCCTGCAACTCGTAACAGTATAAAGGAAGTATTCATCATAAAATGAATATCATCATTAAATTTAAAATATCTGTTATCGGCTTGAGGTATAGGTCTGAATTTGATACAAGATTTTCGATATTGTTATTTGTTTCTAAATTTTGATATTCCTAAAAATCTCAATTTTAATGAATCATTCAAAAAACACACAAAATAGCAACGTCATATTATCGTTAGTTTACTACAAAAATTAATATATTGACTTGTTCTTAAACAAGCCTTGCAATAAGTACCTATAAAACTTATTGCAACCTAAAGCTGTTAAGTACTTAGTTAAGGTATAATGAACTGGGATAATTGTTCAGCATCCTTTTGTATTAGTACAACTTTGTTCATACTATCCATACAATTCTTCAAACCTATACTATTAAGTCTCTGAAACTACGGTCATAAAGTCTTTAAAGGCACAATAAACTATTTTTTCCGTCGAAATTCCTTAAAGACTCCATTGTTACCTCGATTCTGTATTCGAAATAAAGCAAAACAGTAGCAACGCAGTTTAATTGGCACAGTACGAGTAACATAAGGGGAAGTTCTAAGAAATAAACTACGGCGTTTTAAGTGTTATGTTGCTTCTTTAATACTTATATTTTTCTAACAGATGTAAAATCGGCTATGTGAGTATTGGTCTACGCACAGTGATAGATCACGTAATGGCGCTGTAAGTCCACTAATTTTGTCACTTGAGAATAGAGCGATGGGAGCTTTGAGAAGGACTTATGCGTAATGTTCAGTAATGTTATGATAAACAATACTGGGAATAAGGGAACTGAGCAGATTAAATGCGAATATAGGTAATGCGAGGAAACGTAGCCAGCCTTCTGGGCACCTTACCCATAGAAGACGGTGATCTGGGCTCAGTATTCTACTTATAGTATTGAGGGACTATGAGTAGAATATAATACGAATAAGTTAAGTTTTCTTGCATTGTATTGTCCATTGATATATGTAATAAAATGTTAATAATATGGGTTGAAGATGTCATATTAAGGTAGTTCGACCATGTAAAGAGAATCGATGAAAGGAGACTGACAAAACATTTTTAGGATATGAGTGTGGATGATAGAATTGATGTCAGTACACCGTGACATACTTACCATGATCAAACCGCAGACATTTTCAACAAGGATCAGGGAAAGATCATTTCAAACAGACCGTACATCTATGAAAACATTAATGATAAAACGAAAAGAGCTTGCTAATATCATAGCAAATATGGATCAATACACTTCAAATTCAAATTCAAAGTTTTTTATTCAAAATAAGTTCCACTGGAGAACACTTTTTGAAGGCCATATATATAAGTTAAAATTTAATATTTCTTCCTATTCTATGTACACCGCTTCGCAACGTGTTATTGTTAAGGAGAAGAAGCGGCAAGAAACTCCCCAGCAACACATCTAGCTAAATATTGTTTTTCTATAAGTTTCTTATTCTATTTATATCTCAAGTTGTCTTTTTTTAAGTTTTATACAGAAGTATGTTACAGAATAACTTTTTGAAAAATTAATGGAGTTGTAGCAAACAGTGCATACTCAATAAGACCAAGACACAATAAAAGGAAAGAAAAATATTATTAAAGTTATAATAATGACATGACGTAATAAAATGTTATGCAACGTATGTCCATAAATCCCTTACAAGCTTGGCAAGATAACGTTGTACAAAATATAGTATAAGATGTTAGAGCAAGCTACTATGTAAATGAATTTTGTAATTTAAGTATTCTTCAATAGTGTAGTATCCCTTTTTGAGCAAGATACTTTTTAATTTGGTTTTGAATTTAGTGAAAGGCAGATCTGACATTTCACTCGGAATCTCGTTGAAGAAGCGTTTAGGTATGTATGTAATATACTACATACACCACATATACGTGTTAATAATCTCCTTTAAGACTTAAACGAAATTAATTCTGGAATTTAAATTAACTTCCAAAAAGCCATTGGAAGTCTTTATTGCGGATTTTATCACTGAATCTTGTCAGTTCATTAAAAGCTGCCGTAAATTAAAAACCAGTTTAACAAAACGCGAACAATCAAGATGGTTACATTGTGTATCTCTTGAAGATTGTTTGAAAGGTAGTTCCTACGGTTTAAACCTTTAACCCGTAGCGATTTTTTGCAAAAACTGAACGATATTCGTCCATAATTGTTTTTGTAGTTATAGCCACTTTTCTCAAATACTACAACGTATCAATTGATTTAACAAGAAGATATATACTCTTTACGCTGCTACTATGTACTGCTATTAGTGTAGTGATATAAAAATTAGGGGTGGCTACCATACAACTAACAAGATCCGTTAAGTACATTTTGAGGTTTATTCGATTAAATGCGGTTTAGAGTTCTGTAGTTAACTTTCAAAAAGGCACACAATCGTCGCATCTACCTTTACTGACCGTAAACTTCCTCATTCATTGTATCATTAAACTATTGTAAAAAATCAAATTCAATATGTAACAAATCATCTATGTCCTAAAACAAACAAAGAATTACAATAACAATCAAGCTATTCTGTCTTCATTCATTTTAAAATTCCCTGTCCCCTGTACAACAACAAAGCCTAAATAACAATCACAATTAGCTTGCAAAATAACTGAATGTATTTTTCAGTAGTTGTATTTAGAAGAAAATACAATAACACAACGTCTACATCAGGTTATAACGTTAGTCATAACACTAACTAAGCAATCGATTCTACAGAACTAATTCCATCTACAAATACCCATACAGCCAATTTCACATTGTTAAACGCGTGGCATATTCAATACAACGCCCAAGCCAGCACTATCCGTTCAGACTCCTACTCCTGACTGATTGGATTCCGACGTTCCCGTCCCTCGGTAGTGTGAAAATAACACGTCAGTCAAAATACAAACGATAATAAATTCAATTTTCCCTCTGCCGTCGAAATGACGACCGGACAGGATTAAACGCGTCCCATTCGCCTTTTGTTCCCCACAATCCCTCCGGCTGAGCGTATTCTCTCCTTTTTATAACATCCTAGAGTGCCGTTTTTAGGGATCCGTAGGCATACTAAAAACCTTTTATACTTAAATTTAGGCATCCAGCATACGGGCTCTATTGACCAAAGAAAATGAAGCTGAGAGCGGTAGTAAAAAAAACCAAAACTAATATTTTTAGTGTACTTAAAGACACAATTTTGTAATCTCTAGAATTTCTTAGTATATTTTGTTAACAAAAATGTTTACACGAACATCACAATGCAGAATAACTGCTGTTTTGTTGAGGCTGGCGCTTACCTTGCACGGGGAATTATCTATTGTATCCAGCGAGGTAATACTGGGAGCCTTCTAGGTATGTTGGTCAGTGACAAAGAAATGATGGGGTGCACTGTACAAGTAAGGTAAAGCCAGGTACCGCAACCAGATCGCTGGGCACCTTACTCATAGAAAACAGTGCTCAGCATTCTATTATAGTTTTAATGGATTATAAATGTAGGATACAATATAACTAACAATAATCAATTAAATTTACTTATAGTTTTATTCTTTTATAATATTGTAGTATATAATAATAAATACAAACTTGAATGTCAAATAAATTGGATTAAATAAATATTATATTTAGTTACTTATTATAGTTTGGTCTCTTTATTTTAATATAGACGTTAGCAAGTGTAGTGTTGTTGTTATAAAAAAAATGTGGGTGTGTGCAGTTCACACGCAGTAGAAGTGAAACAAAATGTGACAAGGGGTGGGAGGGATTCTAAATTTCGTGACGTCACATTTTATATATTATATCATTATAATATATTTAAGCTTTAAAACACGAAATTTGAAGTATTAACGAAAAACATCAAAACATTTCCAACTCTTATCTCTATGAGCACAGTATTTAAATTATTAAATATAATGTATTCTATTTCATTCTCTCGCAGGCTTAGTCCTATCGATTTATGTGTTTATCGCGTTTCAAATCACAAAGATTCTAAATAAGTTTCACTTCAAAAATAAAGTATGAATGAATTACATATGATTCTATTAAAACTTAATACTTTAGTTAACTTCTGATAAAAAAACTATATATACAAACAAAATTATTAAATCTGTTTTCCTTTAATGCCAGAATATTAATAGAAAATCACCAGATTTCTGCCAAAAGACAACGTTGCCATAATGCCCGAAATATAGACCTGCTGTAGCTACTAGAATTTTATTACTACATTTTTTTAAGCTAACATATGACAGGCTATTATAATAAACTTCTTACTAAAAGATCTATTTATAAACAAAAATCTTTACTTCCTATATTGACGTTGGAAAAATAGAAACCTATAAAACGTTCCACATTTTTTTCGATTTCTCTGCATACCGGCAGCGAGCGGAATGAAACAGTTTTCCACCAGTAAAAAAATAGGCTTACTGCTAATGAAAGAATAATGAAACATCTTTGTGCTTGGGAATCAAATCGGTTTTTCTCTCTTTTGTGCTTACATTTACGTTTGCAAGTCTTTTCGAGATTAAATTTATATCCAATGTTTATGTTACTTAAATTTTTAGCCTCCTTCACCTATTGTGGCAAAACGAACCTCTTATACAAAGTCGTAAAGCATCTGTCTCCACCTATCTTTTACGGTGGCTCGTAAAAACGTCGTTAGCTGCGTCCGGTGTAACGCTGTACACGACCTACGAATGCTTCTTATGAAAATACACTATGATAGGTTTCTCTCACACGCCTGATAGGTGGACGCCGCGTTAGGCGTCTGAGGGAGACCACCGTCTAACTTTTGAACTATGAGTTGGAAAATATTGTAACTATTCAAGCTTTGAATATTATGCCAAGTAAAACAAACTTACATTTTGCTTGACACCGACTTTATTATTTTATAAAACAACAAACAAGTACAAAAATTGTTGTAGAAAATACTACTTTTTGTGTCTTTTACTAACTGTTATATATTGAAGTCGATTTTGTGTCTTATAAAAACTTGTTTATTTTTATTGGTACAGTTATACACAAATACCACAATTGGTTAATATATATTCCATATAAAAACCAAATATGTCTTGTATATATAGAAAACAATACACCCTATTGAAACTATATACAACCCCTTTTGTTTTCCACTTTAGTACTTTCATTATTTTTGATTTCCGAACAAAACCCTGACCCCACAGTCAACATGCTTGAAGCCCTATAAAGCTCACTGGTTCCATATTTCTCAACCAATTAGCTTTCATTTTAAAGGTTAGTACCACCCTGTTAGTTACAAACCCCGCCTATATTGTACCCTAAAGTTATGACTTATCGACATGGAAGAATACTACGAAGGACAATTCCAATATTTTAATGTGTTGATTAAACTGATGAACTTTGAAAACGTTTCCGGTTTTAAATTAGAAAATTTTAGTTCCGGTTTGTTTCTCCTTTTATGTTGGATAAAACGTTTTAAAATATATAATTTAAAAACGTAAATAAAAGGAATGCGCCCAATTTAAATCATTTCATTCAAAATAAAATTTACAGGCCGAAGAGTTTGAAATGTAAAACTAATAAAACGTGAAACGTATATATTGTTACGTGCGAGCGGGGGTACGTACTTAGGATTGGAAGTAAACACCAGTTCTTTTCAACTAAATGCTTTTATTGACTTTACAGCTGTACATGAGTCTTATCTACAGGGTTGTCCCTTCACACAGAACTAACGACGCTCTGCCCTGACGATGAGATGTCTCACTCAAAATACCGTCGCCGATATTGGGTAGACCACCTCCTACTAGTGCAGTGCTCACCTCCGAATTTGTCGCATGTAGATCGCTGCTGGACCTCCTCTTAAGCTACACTAAACTCCTCCTTTACTGAAATAAAATAAATAATATTAAAAAAATCACTGTCTTCTACTTAGCTCTTCTCCCAACTCTCTCGTATATATAACACTTGTCGCTTTTCTGTCTTCAACTGAACTACTCCGTAAGCGGGCCTTGCGCTGCTGATATACTTGGAAGAATCTTCTGGAACCCCATAATTTCGATCTACTTTTTGTTATTCTTTTATTTACTGTCTATCCCTTTCTAAACATCTATCTATCTATATTTTCCTTCCTGAACCTTCTATTCCAGAATTTCGATCTTCATTTCGTTATTCTTTTGTTCATCATCTATCCGTTTGTAAAATATATCTGTTAAAGACAGAAAAGCGACAAGTGCTATACGAGAGAGTTGGGAGAAGAGCTAAGTAGAAGACAGCGATACAGACGAGTTTAGTGGGTATTTCTGTGAAGGAGGAGTTTAGTGTAGTTTAAAAGGAGGTCCAAAAGTGAGCTACGCGTAGTAAATTTGGAGGTGAACACCGCAGCAGCAGGAGGTACTCTCTACGCAATATCGGCGACGGTATTGTGTGTGAGACATCTTATTGTCGGGGCAGTTAGTCTGTTCTTAGTTCTGCATAAAGGAGCAACCCAGCAGAGAAGAATCACGTACGGTACGTACGGTACGCTGTGTAAGTCAATAAAAGCGTTTATTTAAAAGAACTGGTGTTTCCTTTCAATCCTAAGTGCGTACCCCCGCTCGCACGTAACAGTTCTCTAAACATATAATAATTCATATGTTTAAAACACGTAAAGAAGGAACAAACATACCTCATATCTAAGTCACATTTGTAGTGTGTGTATAATTATTTATTTGATAAATTATGCTTATATATATGCTCAACTCGATATCGGATGTATAGAATACTTTTAATCAAATGAAATACTAAAACTATATCAATAAACAGCAATCAAGAAAGAACCTGTTACGAACACAAAAGTTAAATGGGACAACTACATTTTTGCTTTTTCCTCATCCGAGTAAATACACCGAGAACATAAACAAGAAGAGGCAAAGTGAAAGTCAAAGGAAACTTTTGTCACAATGTTTTCTTTACTCATTTAAACTTTATCTCTCAGCTCCATCTAAAAGATGTCCTGTTTAAATTATCCGAAATTTAAAGGCGCGTCACGTATTTAACCAAAACTTAAACCCTTCTGGAGTAATTCGTGAGTGGAAGTTACAGTCAAAGCCAGTGGTGAAGCTCAGTTTAAACTGTATAAACAAAATCTTTGACAATGTTATTTGTGAAATATAATATGAGTTGTATAGTTACTCTTTCACAAACTAATTTCTTATTCTATATTATATAGGTAAATGTCACGACTAATAATGTTGGATTAGCATATATCCAAATAACTAGATCTCATTTAAAAAATAACCAAACTATACAGCGGTCAAAGATAAGGAGTTTTAAGAGTTGTTGGATTTATTTTCCCAATAAAATGTTTTTAACATAACGATAATAATAAATTGCGTCACGTAACGTCGTAACGCCTCATATTTACATTGACGACAAACCTGAGAGTTTTTCTTATTTGAACTTTATTCGTATCAGTTAATTTATATAATTAAGTAATTTTAATCTTTATTCGTATAACATATTAAGTTTATATTCCATTCACTACGTTGATTAGTCTGTGTTTATTAACTAAATCTTTTCAATTCATATTATACCACTGAAATTAAAAAAGATCTGCTTCTCTTGTGTCGACTATTGTACTGCCATCTATAGTTCATGTAGGTTTACTATATAAAGTCATTTTTACCGATGTATTCCTCACGTCAGCACATAACGTGGCCGAATTTCTTAGGGGATGCTATTGAGGTGTATCTGCTACTTCAAGGATACAGAGGCTATCTCTATTGAATATGTTGCAGATACTAGCCGATATTAAATACAGTAACTTAATATTGATTGTTTTAGCGTACCATTGGTAGAAAATTGACAATACTTGTTAAATAACCAATAGTAATGCAAATAAATCGATAGTAAGATACAGGAATTGGCTAACTGTAAACCAGCCTTACGTCACATATCCAACTCATCAAATATAACTGTCACACTGTTTCTTCTACACTGTATTATAGTAATGGTGTCCCGCTAAAATATTGCTCTCGTGTCTGGACGGACGTATAAAGGTGGGATAATCGAGAAGTTATCTCATACATTATTCGTAATGCACATGGTTTTACTAGCGGTTTCATGAGTGTTATTTTTTCTGGAGAAATCGTTACGTTATATTGCAAAAAGATCATTCGCTGGTTTTATTTAAAGTTGTTATATACATAAACAAATATTGAACCGTCTTGTTCTGACTGCGAAGGAAAGAAAGGAGATGTATTATACAAATAATAAAGATAAAACGGCTTCAATTATATTAAGCGTCCAGGCACAGGATTGAGCATTATAGTAGGGGAGCCTAAGATGCTAAATGTGGAGTTACTAGAGCGTCGCGGAGACCTTTTGGATTGTGATGATTAGATGCTAAAAAGCAAAAAGGTTATATGATGTATGCCCTTTCATTGGTGGTGTACAGGTTTTCAAAAAAAAGAGTCGCATTGAAATACTCAAGCGTGTCAGATATTAAAAATGGAAGTTAAGTAAACCCTAAAGGAACTCCTATTCAAAAGACTGACGATTTAGATGCGACCTAAAGTCATGGCCGATTTTTGAAAATGCAAAAAAAAACGAAACATTGAAATACTCGAGCGCGTCAGATTAATATACAGACGGTTCAGCTTGATGTCCTTGTCGTGCTGACCCATAATCTGACAATTATGTGGAGGAATTTTCTTAATATGACGGCTTGCAAACAAACTTTGAAGAATAAAAAATACCCCCACCCTATATGACGGGTTATATATATATATATATATATATATATATATATATATATATATATATATATATATTTTGGTTTATATGTAAATATGTTGTTTGGGGGTACATATAATAGGGTGCAAGGTTTCTCCCCTTATGTTATTCCGCCACGCTCGAGTAAATCCCAAAATCCCCGTTTGGCCTCCCCTATTATTATTCTTAAAGTCAGATGTATATGTTACGCGCAATTTGATTAATCGGGCATTATTAATATGGACCGATCATTATGAACAATGACCAAGAGCATCTATCGATTTCATAAATTAATTTCTATGGCTGGCCCATATTAAAAATGCCCGACAGCCCGTGGTCCATGGAAAAATCATAGTCTGAGATAACTTGAACACTTGAACCGGGCAGTATGAACACTTTCCTACTTCTAGCTGGACAATGTGATAAATTCGGTTACCCTTTCAAAATAATTACTATGTAAGTTTAATTAATTTAAGGGTGGGGTGTTCTATGGCACTTTTATTGATTATGAACAATTCCTTTTTTTTAAATATAGGTAGGTTAGAAGGCTATGACGGGCTCCGCTTCGCATCGCTCCCACCTTAGCCTTGGTGGTTATTTTTTTATAATCACCCAAAATTCACTAAATTCTATAAATAATAAAAGTGCTATATAACTATACCCTAACCTCATTTAATAAACAAAAAACTACAGTTCATTATCTGTGTTTTATTATATTGTCCAAGATAAGGTTTTCATTATGCATACTGCCCGGGAAAAGTGATTAATCATGCAGTTTTATTTATATTGCCCACTTGATACGGGCATTATGTATACAGACCAGTCATTATTCATAGCGACCGGATTTATAAAATTGCCCGTAATACATACAACAAGTACTCAAAAAAATATACATTTATGTATAGATAAATTTTTCAAGTGGGCCTCTTTGGCTGAGCCCGAGTCTATAAAATGCAGTAAAAATACTCAAAAGAGTCTCGGGGCCGATTTGATAGAAATTGAATTGGAATCGAAGCAGGTGATTTTGAAAAGAAAATCGTGAACTACTATGAACTACTATGTGAACATACTATGTAATTACACCAACCCACAGTGTAGTTTATAAGAATCAATTTCCGTGAAGGAATTTCAACCTTATATTATTTCTAGCCATTTTACCGGTGAAAAAATATAACATTAATACTATTTTTATTGGTAATTTTACCGCTATAACTATGTTTTGTTACAAACGTCGCTCTCTTTCACTCGCAAAGGTTGTCAAACAGCACTATGTTTAGAGCGCGTAATATTTAGAGTTGTGTTTGTCGATTGTTTCGGTAACATGCAGTCGTAATAAAGCCGATTTTTGAATAAGATTAAAGCCTTTGTATTATAAATACGGTAAATAAAGAGAAACAAAATCGCAACAGCGCATGAGACGCGTGTACCGGCGCAAACCTCGGTAAGAATGGCAACATCGTTTGAAATAACGTAAAAATTACCGATACGTATAACGTTATACATACGATTTTAAACATTATATTATAACGGTAAAAAATTATACCGGCATGGTAGTATCTTTTTCGAAAATACCGGTAATTACCTATATTTTTAAAGGTAACTGATAATGTTACGAGGTATGCGGGACTCGAATTAAAATACCGTTGGAACTATTATAGTTTTTATTAGAACTATACAAACACGTATAACACAGGTAAAAATAAAACCGAACACAACAAATCCAAACGTAATTCAGAAGGTCATAATTCAATAAAACGCACAAAGTCCGTCACTATTAGATTCCTGGATGTACACACGTCACGCCCGTATTGTAGTCGTAACTTGACTGCCTCCTCTCTTAATCAGGCCGTCGTTTTATACTTCACCAATGCACTGTGCCCGCCCGGCAACGTGGACTGAATTTCCTAGAATCAGCTTGTACTCGTAATCCGTAACACCTGGCTAATGACAATAGGCTGTGCTCGACAATAAGTAAACAAAAGAAGACGATCATAAAAGGATTACAATTAGTTCAAATGCCAACAAGTAATAAAATGTGTTTTTACAGAAATTTATTTTGTCGGAGCCTAAGTTGTAACAATAACGTTTTCAAGCCCTGCTAAAAAGGTTATTTCAAGTGATGTTAATGGACAATTTTTATTTTATAGACGATTATCCAAATATTCGTGGGCCACCTAAAGATGGATTAAACTTTAAAGCTAAAATCTATTTTAATTTACACTGCTCCATCGTTCTGGGTTGCACTTTTAATCAGCTATAAAACAAATGCAACAGTTCGAGGGCGAAAAGATTTTAAATTAATTAAATGAATACATTACGCAATTCACCACAAGCTCGGTAAAAGCGTTGAAAATAAAGTGGTCTTGATTAAATAATGTCTGCAATGATTTTTTTCGGTTTAGTTTCAGGGCTTAAAATAAAAGCATCGTGTTTCAAGGGTTACACATTTTAGGTAAAGCTAAATTATAAACTAAATTAATGATTTCATGCCAGACGCGATGAACAAACGCCCGCCCTTCTATTATCATACCCAACAATTACTGTGGTAGCGTTGTCACCTGTTCAAAATGTGATCGGACGATCTTGGCAAACAAAGGTCATATAAGCCATATACAAGCACACGACTAGCTCGAAAATCAGAGCTTATAATATCCACATTACATGGCAGTACCTGTAACCGAAATCGGTTTAGACAACATTATATCAAACTAAAATATGCTTTAAATTCGGTTGCTTAAGATATTACTTCAAGCGATAAGGCCTCCTGTTCTATTGCCAGGCAAGTATTGTAACTAGGCGTTTTTTACTCTTTACTTTATTAACCAGTAAAATATTAATACATATCCTACTATATTATAATGTACATTTTAGAGTTCATAACGCTAGACAATGAAAGTTAAAAACAATTAAGCAATATTTTAGTACATAAACAAATCTAAAAATTTTAGTTTAATTCGCGTATAACCACAGCCTGACATCGTGCAAAGAATAGAGATAGACTCATGTCTAACTCTAAGATATAGCACGCTCACCTAAAGGTACACACGGTGCTTACAAATACCCATGTTATAGGATTCTTTAAATACAGACCACGGCAAAGAGTTTCACTCTTTACGGTATGCATGATGAAAGTGGATGCAAAAGGTTCGTTCGTGTAGATTGGTTAATTTGTATATATGAAGAAAGTTGATATTTCACCGTTTTCGACTAAGAAAAATATTAACTCAATAAAATATTCATTTCTATGTAAACTTCAAGTATCGTTACATTCACGTTATGATCTTGAAGAACTATTCATTGAGAACTGCATGAATAATAAGCATTTTTCAAACGGTTTTTAATTACACACTTTTGAGATCCTGGATATCACGTAGCAGCAGAGTGCTAGCCAAGACAAGTAAAACAAGCCCAAATACGACGGGTCTATCTTGTTTAGTACAGGAATTCCTATGACCACTTACCGACTCCATCATCAGATCAACTCCATGATAGCATATTATTGTATTGTCACGCGATATACATATTCGTGCAAAATTTCAGCTCAATCGAAAACCGGCAAGTTGGTCAAATTTAACTTGCAAGATTCCACCCGAACTTACATACATAGGTACATCCACTGCAAGTTAAATAAAAGCTTGTAAAAATAATACACAATAACATTTTCTTCATGGGTGATCATCAACGTGGAACTTGAATTACACCTTCGCATTAACATAAAACTTGTTTAAATGTTAATCTACTAGATTATGACGTGCCCTCTGACATACCGAATGACAGACAGACCCGTGTGCACTTTAATATTATATGTCCCTTAGATAGATACTGTAGGGTTGTCACGTTTCTAAGCTTGACCAGATTTACATGATTTACCTATCCGTACAGGAACGGAGAAAGAATACAATTTCCTGCGGCCGAGCGGCCTGTTGTAAGAGGTGACAAAACAACCCACAGCCAGGTGGTAGGGCATTTGCTCGTCCGGATGGCTACCACCCCTAGTCTAGAGCATGCCACCATAACACCCTTGTGTTCGGGCATTAGTGGCCAGGTTCCAGTCTCCCTTTAGAGGGCAGCAGCGCATTTGTACGGCAGAACCTTTGGTGTTGCGAATGTCCATAGGCGATGATACCGCTTTCCACCAGTGGGCCGTCTGCCTGTCTGCTAAACTCATGCATTAAAAAGAATAAAAAAATTACTTCACGACAGTTGTTATAGCATCAGAGCTAGTTAAATGCCATGATAGTCTATGGACTAGGGACCTGCAGCTCTTTCCAATATATTTGAATCTTGGTCAAAAAATATGCACCGCTTAAAGCTCTCTGCTCACTACACCGTATCATACCATGACCGTGCTAGGACCGTATCCGGCAAAAATGTTCTTTCTACTCACTGGACCGTTCTGTCACCGACCAATACCGTCGCGTGCCAGGCACGGGTCAGGCACGGGCCATGAAAAATTGTCGGCGAGAATATTCTGCTGGTATCGCTACGCTACGTGCATGGCACGCGACATTATCAAAACGGTCATCATACGGGTATTATCACCGTTCTAAGCCCGTTTATTCCACTTGTCCGTAGTATAGTATTTAAACATAGTACCTACAAGCTGGTTTATTAGAGACACAATCTATTGTCTTCTTTTCAGTGTGTTTCAACTGCATAATATTTTCATTAGTATACATACATACCGATGTGACACGCGGATAATACGCGGATGCTGCCCTCTTGATACATTATAGTACGCATAGTACACTGCATCGTATTTTTTACCGTGCCTGATACGTTCACAGTACAGTGAAAAAAATATCATAGTAAATATGCACATCAAGATTATTACGTGTCAAATCTGTCAATCTACCTTGGATATGAATTTCAAATACGACGCATTTTATGGTTAATATTTACACAGTTGAAAGAGTTAGGAATTAATATAAAATCAGAATCATACGGATTTAAAACATTTACGGTCTTATTCATAACTTACTCTAACTCAATATTAAAAAGACCAATGATATTTTACATGAGTAGGATGACTTTTCTCTCTGTAATTGTTACAGTTGTCAGTTCACAATATAATAAAACTTGGCCGACTGGCCAGTGAGCGAGTTTTTTCGCCACATGTTTAAAAGATTTTGTATAAAACAGCATAATTATTTAATAATATGTATAATATATATATAATTATTATAATTTTATAATATGCCAACCCTAAACAGAGCATATCACTGGGGGCAAGTTTCGTGATAATACGGGCCCTTTCAGTTATATTCGGGGCTCAAAATTCTTAACGACTGTACTAAGTAGGTTTGATGATTATGGATTATGGTGAAGAGACATAAAGGTCTCCTGCCTACACTAGTTTATGTATAAATTGAAAATACACTTGTAGAGTAACGGTAGCTCTTTTCATTGAAAGGTCACTGTAACCTTATGGTACTGCTGTGAATTCCTACAACAATGGCAATCGAAATAGATTTCTATTGTTTTAGGAAATTTAGCTTGACAATAACTCACATAACACGCGAATGAACGTAGATATTCAGAAGGTTCAGTAAATTGGAGTAGTCAGTAGTCAGCTTCATAATAATCCAGTCTACGACAAATAAGCGCGAGTCAAATAATCTATAGATAAATAAAATTGAAGTGTCTGTTTGTAATGTCAAAATAAAAATGTGAAAAAAATCAGGGAGTATAATTCGTATCAGTAGATGTCGAAAATGCAATTTTTAGAATTTTGTCTGAAGGCTAATTATTCCTATTATCTTAAAAAAGGTTTAGGATTCGAAAAAGAATTCCACGCAGACGAAGTTGCGGGCACTAAGGGCTAGTAATAATAATAAGCCAGTAATAACTGGAAACGCCGAGGTTCCTCTAGAACTCTAGAGCCCTAATCACCGATAGCTTGGACCCCAGGGCTCGCTGCCGGCACACATGAAGATTTTATATCGTTGATTATTTATTATATTTAAATGTTATTGTATATTGTGTATATTTTTACATGTATCTATCGATGTATTTTATTTAGATTTATTTTAATTATTTATTATTATGTATGTATGTATGTATGTGTGTGTGTGTGTGTGTTGTGTATGTGTAAGTATATACTTATTTCACTTACGTATATATATTTCGCTGTTTTTATAAACTCTATCTCTAAGAAATTGACTTCTTCCTACCACCTATATGCTGACGATTTACAAATTTATACACAAAGTGACACTGATGCACTAAATATTGCAATTAATAAAATTAACACTGACCTGGAGCACGTTCTAAGATGGAGCAAAAAGTTTTGGTCTTGCCGTAAACCCTCAGAAAACTCAATTGATAATCGTCGCTAGCCCTAGGATGAATGCTAAAGTTAACTGGTCCTCCTCACCACAGGTTGTTTTTGACGGGACACATATTCCTCTTAGCGATACTGTCAAAAATCTCGGCATAATCATCGATAGGGAGCTATCTTGGCGGCCTCACATCACCGATTTAAGTCGCAGAGTCTTCTTATCTTCTAGATCCCTCAGAAGATTAAGAAACTTTTTGACCACTGCTACCAAGATTACGCTTGCTGAGTCTCTTGCTTCCCATACTTGATTACGCTGACGCCTGCTATCTAGATTTAACCGTAGAACAGTTGAAAAAGCTTGAGCGGCTTCAGAATTTTTGTATCAGACTATGTATATATGTATGTATTTGTATATTCATTTCTTAAACTAGTTTGAGTATTTATGTATCTATTGCCTTTTACCTGCACCACCTATATCACCTGATTCAATTTCTTTTTTCATTTAGTTTGCCTGGAAGAGATCGCTTTGAGCGATAAGGCCGCCTGTTGTATTGCCTAGAAAAATATTGTAAATATGGTCTGTTTTTTGTAATTGTATATTTTGGTGTGCAATAAAAATAAAGTGTTAACTCTCTCTCTCTCTCTCTCTCTCTCTCTCTCTATATATATATATATTTATTACATTTTTAAACTTTAGTTCGCTCGTTTGCTCGCAATTAAATTCAGTAAAACCTGTTATTAGCCTTACATTATAAGTAATTTTTTGTTGTTTGTATTATTGATATGCGCCGTTGGTTTTTTTTTCAATAAATAAATTAATATTTCATTACATGTTCTTTCAATGAAATAATAATCTATAACATATTCTTGACTGAGTGACTGACTGACATATAAACGAACAGCCGAAACTACTGGGACTAAGACCGTGAAAATTTGCAATCGGGTTCATTCTATACTCTAGGTACGCATTAAGAAAGGACTATTTAAAATTCAACTCCTAAGAGGTTAAAAGGGGGGATGAAAGATTGTATAAAAATCCTTAGCGAGCATAGCCTCTGGCTACAGCTAATGTTCGTACTTTATAAAATGATGCTTTTATACTGTATTAAAAAATTGAATAAAGGAATGTATAGAAAGAATAATAAAATCGTTTTTGGCTAAAACATAATCTAAATAGATAAAATCTAGACTTTTAATTTTTGATTGACATTTTGACGGGATTTTCACTGGCAGATAGCTGATATTATAAGAGTAACTCAGGCTACTTTATTTTAACTTTTTTAGGGTTCAGTGAAAAATAAATTCCACGTGGGCGAAGACGCGGGCACAGCCAGTATATAATAATACAGCAAAGATTTGTTTAAATCTAGAAGGCGGAATATCGTATACATATTGTGATATCTGTAAGTAAATGTATGTATCATGTGAGTTTGCAGAAAAACAACAAAATTACATCCATCAATTACGTGCAGATCCGTCACGGAGATTAAATCTGCCATGTTCACATACTAATTTATTTTTTATTTGGCAATGATCATCATCATTAACAAAACGAATTGCAACGGAAATATGGAGTTTAAATAAAAATGGTGAAGAGGAAGACAAAAAAACGATTGATTTACACAAAATTAGTAAAACTGCATTATTATTAGAAAATGTTAATTAACATTCTATAGATATAAATGTTCGATAGACATATAAAAACCTTTAAATAATTACATATGGAAAGTTTATCACAAACCGTTCATCAACATTACCAAATAGTGACGGTATTTAGATCAGTGTTTCCAAGGATAACGAGGATTAAAAGCAAAACAGGAAAATTTAAAACAAATAAATAGATAGCAGGGGTAATACCTAATTAACAATTAAACACATTGATAGAGCTTAACAAACAATTCTAAGAACACAACCGCTGCAGTATTAAATAAAATAAAAATGTAAAATTAATTAAATTTAAAACATTAATATAATTGAACTCAATATATAAATTCTCTCGTATGACAACTCGTAGATGGCAAAAGGGGCTGTAATAAGTGGCCATAAAAATACGTATTTATTTAAAAGCTTCCGCTCCTTGCTTCCACAAATTCTAAAGTAACCGACTTCAATTATACCAAAAGCGGTGTACTTCACTATAATTTGTCCAAGATCACAGTAATTTAGTATTTGTAATATTCCATTATATTTACAGACACTCAGGTAGCATCTGCGTGACTCACTTACCGAAATTATGGACGCATTCCTTACAAATGACAGTTAAAAAACTGGACTTGCCCGTTATGCTTACATACAAAAAGCTTTAAATCGAAAGCACCTATTCGATATTTCCCATGGAGTAGAACAGGGATTCCCAAAGTGATCGATATCGACCCCCTGGGGTCAAAATCGGTTTCCCAGGGGTCGATAAACGAAAACTGATTTTGGCGGTCAACGAGGTCAAAATATCGACCCCTATTAACTAATATAAGGTCTTATTTGAAACTTTCAAGGCACTGTATAAGTTGCGTTACGTGTAGAAACATTTGTTACGAGTACAAAATACTCATGTGTTTTTTTCAAAAAATAATAACTACTTAAGTATTTTTACGTAATTAATAATGATTAATTACACTTGATATTTACTGAATTTTATGTGTATTTATTTTGTTAAATCTTGATGAGAAAACGACCAAAATAGTTTGGGAATCCCTGGTGTAGAATAATTAATAGGATGAAACGAAGTCTTGTTTTTTTATGTCATAGTTTCTACTTGGTTTCGCTTGTGTAAAATGTATATGTAAGATGTAATGTTATATTTTTTCTTATATTATACAAAAATCAATTGTTCGTTAGTTTGGCTAAAACTCAAAAACGGCTAGACCGATTTAGATGAAATTTTGTGTGCGTGTATGTGTATGAGTGAATCCCAGGATGGCTTAGATTCACAATTGGACCCGGTAGGTGGCGCTGCAATCGGGTTCCAAATTTTTATTTTTTCAGAACAGGATGACATCTACCGGGACCATTAGTCTATAATATATTAAGGATGGTGTACATAGTACATCTAACCGATGGTTAAAATAAAATAAACGCTCAAACGATATGCCTAAACAGCGGTTATATTATGTTAACCGTCCGTTAAATGTCTATGCACAGTAGCCTTAATCTATAGAAAGTTCGCCTTTGTACAATGCGTTTAAAGATGTGAAAAATATCAAGGAGGTCAATTCGAATCACTAAAAACTGAATGTGCAGCATACCGTGCAGGAACACAGAAAGAATACAATTTCTTGCGGCCAGGTGGCCTCTCGTAAGAGGCGACAAAATAACCCACAGCCAGGTGGTAGGGTATCTACCCGTCTGGATGGCTACCACCCCTGGTCTGGAGTATGTCACCATAACAACCTTGAGTCGTGTTCCGGCATTAGTGGCCACGTTCTAGTCTCCCTTTAGAGAGCGGCAATTTTGTTGCACCATTCTGATTAATAGCTTGTTTTTTTCTTACAACACATTAGGTAAAATTTTACATAAATTGTGTCTTTAGATGATTAATATAAAACATTTTCTTCTGTAATATCTAATTTTAGATGTGGCTTGAGTTGTCTAAGACATTTATATATCAAAAGCTGACCCGGCGAACTTCGTACCGCCATATTTTCTGAAATCCTAAAAGACTTTGTTTCATGACACAAAAACAAAATCACCAAAATCGGTCCAAGTGATTAGAAGGATTCTAGAACTCGATCTCAGCGCCACCTACCGGTTCTAATTGTGAATCTAAACCAACAGGGAACCCACTCAAACACACAAAAACAAAATCACCAAAATAGCTCCAAGTGATTAGGAGGAATCTAGAACCTGATTTCAGCGCCACCTGCCGGTTCTAATTGTAAATCTAAACCATCCGGGGATCTATTGAAATACACAAAACAAATATCATCAAAATCGGTAAAGTCGTTCTCAAGTTATGCTCGTACATACATTTCTGCGATTCATTTTTATATATAAGATTAAATAGTGGAATGCATTGCAAAAATCCTGTTTTTAATGTACGAAAATGATCTTCTAAGGAAAAACAGATATAGATAAGATGCATACAGTCCGTAACTTCCCACTGCTAGAGCCTCCTCATTTTTAGGAAAACGGACAGTATATATTATTATCCGTGCAGGAACGGAGAAAGAATACAATTTCCGGCGGCCGGGCGGCTTGTCATAAGAGGTGACAAAACAATTCACAGCCAGGTGGTAGGGCATTTGCCCGTCTGAATGGCTACCACCCCTAGGCTAGAGTACGCCGTCAGAACAACCTTGAGTCGTGTTCCGTCATTAGTGGCCAGGTTCCAGTCTCCCTTTAGAGAGCGGCAGCATATTGGTAGCACCTTTGATGTTATAAATATCCATAGGCGATTGTAACCGCTTTCCATTCGGTGGGCCGTCTGCCTGTCTGCTGAACCATGCAATAAAAAAGGGTAACTTTTAGAATTATTGTCAGCCTGTTAGAAAATCACGTGAAAAGTGCGGAAGGAATTTAAAGGAGACTCGACACAGAAGTAGCTTTTTTTTTATTGCAGGAGTTCAGCAGACAGGCAGACGGCCCACTTGATGGAAAGTGGTTACGGTCGCCTATGGACATTTGCAACACCAAAGGTACTATAAATGCGCTGCTGCTCTCTTAAAGGAGACTGGAACCTGGTCACTGATGCCGGAACACAACACAAAGTTGTTATGGCGGCATACTCTAGACCAGGGGTGGTCGCCATCCAGTCGAGCAAATGCCCTCCCACCTGGCAAAAAGCTTATATCCCGGGTCAACACTTGGGCTACCTTTTATACCAATAAATGACGTCGTTTTCTTTGAATAGACTAATATAGCGAAGAAGGTGGCGTTGTAGTCGCATTTTTGCAATTCAGTATCAAATCGTCGTCTTAGCAACAGGAACGAAGTTTCGCTGGCAGGTGCTAGTGTAGAATATATATGTAACTTCGAGTTTAAAAGAAACAAAGTAAGTTTTGATAAAAAAGAAATACCAATTTATTTAAAATGTAATATTTATCTGTGCTAAAAGGCGTATATTCATAGTATATGTAGTCTTTCAAATCACTACTATGTAAAAAGGCCAGCGTATTGTGCGCTTTCATACAGTTAATAAAAATATCTACTTATCATATTTATGAATAATCTAGCAGTTAAATCTTGTTTCTTACGAAAACCTACTTTAGCCCTTTTAGCATCAGCCCACAGATATTACTCAGAGCATGACTGGATAACTTATATATTCATTACGTATATAATATATAACGTTCTTACTATTTTATACAGAGCTTAGGCGACTAAATTAAGATATGAGCGCTAGAATCTTTTTGTAACAAATTCATATTTATTATATTTACTGTTCATAGATAATTCATATTAAAAAATACAATGTAAATGTGATTGAACTTGAATTTTTGTGTCTTTATTTGTTTTCATCCGTGCAGGAACGGAGAAAGAATACAATTTCCTGCGGCCGGGCGGCCTGTCGTAAGAGGCGACTAAACAACCCACAGCCAGGTGGTAGGGTATTTGCTCGACTGGATGGCGACCACCCCTGGTCTAGAGTATGCCGCCATAAAAACCTTGTGTTGTGTTCCGGCATCAGTGACCAGGTTCCAGTCTCCTTTAAGAGAGCAGCAGCGCATTTGTAGCACCTTTTCTGTTGCAAATGTCCATAGGCGACGGTAACCACTTTCCATCAAGTGGGCCGTCTGCCTGTCTGCTGAACTCCTGCAATAAAAAATAAAAAAAAAATCTTTTCACGGGATTGGTAGTGACTAGATTGTCATGCAATTTGTTTTATAATTACATACATGTGTTGGCACTGGCGGGAGAAGGGATAAACGAGAAGGAAAGGACTTACAGGATAGGTCGCCGCACCAGACACGACGCTACGAACGATGCGGGCTTCGCAGCGGTAGGCACTTCTTCCTCGTGATGCTTCCTTTGCGTCTAGCGGTTCCTTCGATAAGTGTACCAGCTGGAACGATACAGCGTGCACCTTTCCAGCGTGCAGGTTGATGTGAGCGGGTGTATAATGCGACACACAACACAAAACGCGGCGAGGTTTGCGCGGAAGCTGCGGTGCGTTCAGCGGTCGGACGTAGACTATGTCACATTACATAGTGACAGATGCGGCGAAAGAAAAAAGGAAACAAAGGGGCGGTGACCAAATAGGTCGGCGTTAACAATACATATATTTAATAGTGGGAAGAACATAGTGGACTTTGTATCCTGGAAAATGAAAGTTTCCGCAGGATACGGGATACGAAGAACATGTGAGTAAAGCCAGATATATTATTACTAGAATATGAACAAACTTGCTTTTTTTACACCGCAGGATTATGTATAAATTAAATATTACTAGTTTTCTCCAATCCTGGAATGTAGCTCTACTTTACTTACATAAAAACTTAATTAGATTTTTTTGTTATATACACTATAAACCTTCAGTGAAAAATTATCTACCTGACGGTGAAAACCGCTTCAAAATCGGTGTTTTAGGAGAAGTTAGCGGATATACAGACAGACGCGGTAAGCGACTTTACATTATACTATATAAAGATTAACATAAACTCAATATCCTTTTTATCAAATTAAGTTATTTATTAACATTTAATGCCTATTATCATCCTTATATGGAAATAGTTCATTTAGTAATCGTTCGAAAACAACATTATTATGTATAATTTAATGAGCCATTTTTTTAATATATATATGCTGATTAAAATCACTAAAATGTTAATAATTAAAGAGGGCTTACCACGCGGCTTCACTCGTAGAAACTTTATTATATATAAATACTATATGTTGTACCTACATACATATTATGAAGGTGACAAACTGACTGCCACTCAACATCAGATAAGCTAAATCAGTATCGTCTTTTAAATTCATGGTTACTAATTAATATTGGTCCTCTCAGCTCTAACATTGCTGCTTACTTTGTATGTATGTTTTATGTTTGTATAGTAAATAAAGTTTATTATTTATTTATTTTGAATGTTTCATATTATTTAGGTTGTTTTTAACACCACTGTCATGTTTAATATTTTCCTTAGTTTAGGGGGCTGCCTGGAAGAGATCGCATTAAGCGATAAGGCCGCTCTCTGTTCATCATTTTTATTGTAACTAGTTTTTAAAAACGTAATATTAATTTTTAGTGTACAATAAAGTGTTTTCATTCATTCATTCAAGCTAGCTATTTGTATCACTTCGTTCTTTTGAAGCTTAGACTTTAAATTCATAATTACCTTTTGAACCCTGCAAGATATTAAATGAAAAACTACATGTCACTTTCAAGACAAAATTCCTTCTTTAGTTTAATTATTAATCCCTAAAAATTTTATTGAAATCTTTTATGCTGTTTCGCAGCCTATTCTCAGTCAACTTTCAGACAAACTAATTGATAAAAATTATACAAAAAGGGTGAAAAATTCGTTACTAAAGATAGTAATAATATTGGTTTTTATTTAAATTTTAGCTTTTATTTTGAACTTACAGTGAAATGCTTCAATTTTATTAGTATATAGAATAAATTATAATAATAGATCAATTGCCTATACTGTGATATGTATATGGGTTTACTAGACACTACATTTTTATTAAATAATCAAAAATTCGAAGTGACACACGGCCTTTTACTTAGTTATCAAGATTCAATCTTTGAATAAAGATTAAATATTATTAAGTAGAGATCCAGTATCGCGTAGAATAAATTATTTTCGGGTTCAATAAACTGTGATTGGTTTTTTTGTCATATACATCAATTTCGTAAGTTGTTTGATTATATTCTTAAAGTTGTGATATTAATTTTATATTTATAAACAAAGCCTTAAAACGCCTGCTTTTGGAGAATCACATTGTGAAATCGACATGTGTCTAAATATACTAATACTGGCAACATATCGTGGTGGAATAAGTTTTCATATTATTTAGACACTTATCATATCTGTAATACGAATCTGCTATTTTAACTCACCTTTATATAATAATGATGTTTTTCTTAAACCCATCTTTTTACTAACATATTTGAAGTGAAACTTCTTTAAAATCGTTGTGATTTGAAACACGATGAAACGAAAAAGCGACACTAAAACAGGTAAACATATAAGTAAATATATATGACTAAGCCTGCGAGAGAATGAGATACGAGTTTTACATTTTGCAACACAGATTAGAGAGTCAATAGAACCGATGATTAAACATAGGTCCAATTGGGACTGAAATAAAACTGATAACAATATTTTTGAGGCTAAAACAGTGAAAAAGTGAAAGTGATACTTAAGAAGTTTATTTTGAATTATAATAAGTTGACGGATGTAGGCTAAATGAACTATATTCATAAACATACATTTTATAATATATAGTTAACAACAGGCTTGCGTAACTTAGCACTGGTACCTCAGTTATTAATATTTAATTTTTAATATCCGTTTTCTTTGTTCAGTTTTGTATTATCATACTGTAGTTTAATGTATTAAGTTTATTAAATATGCATTTACGTCCTTGATATACTCGTTTTATAATACCAAACATCAGATTACTGCGGATTCTCAATTCCCTAGAAATACAAATATTAAAATCTTATTGTAAGTAAAATATACGCAATAAATAAAATATATAACTAAAATTATATCTAATTTTCACTCCACCTTATTACTAATGGAAAGCAAGACAAGAAGGGTGGAATATAATATTACAAATCAGTGCCTAATATAATGTATTTTGTGCAATCCGTTTAAAATGTGAAGTTGAAATGAACGAATGATTAAACATAGGCTACGAAGGCTAATTGTTTTATTATTACACTTTTAAATTGCTAGCAATGCATGTCAATGCTTATAATAAGTTTTTGATATAACGACTAATAAATGTCCACTTTCTATATGAAAGCGTTATTGAAATTCCCAAGAGGACATAAACTTATTTTTGTTTTGCTAGTTTATAGATATTTTCTTATACCCTTGGACATAAATTGTTTCTCTTGTGGAGAAAATTACACATTTCTTATATATAATATTATATAAGAGATATGTAATTTTTGAAGTAAAGTCAATAGTAAAACGCACTGTTAATCGTATTACAACGTGCAACAAATCCCGGATGATTGTTATAAGATATACTAGCTGTACCCCCGGCAGACGTTGTCCTGCCTTTAAAAAATAAAAATCTAGAACCCGATTACAGCGTCATCTTCCGGGACCAAATGTTAATCTAAACTCGAATTAACTTGAACAAATAGAGTAGAAAATTATTAAAATACTTATATCGTTACTAAAAAATAGGAGTTGGCGGTAGAAAAATGAAAATTTAGGGTTGTAAGTATTTTTCATACTAAATCATAATAAAATATAAATAAGAAATTTTGTCAAAAAAATAACAACAATATTTAGGGGTGGGTGGGTCACCCTTATCATTAAGGGGTATGAAAAATAGACGTTAGCCGATTCTCAGACCTACCCGATATGCTCACAAATTCATACAAATCGGTTCAACCGTTTCGGAGGAGTTTTGTAACAAATACCGCTACACGAGAATTTTATATATTAGAATTAAGCTACCTGTTTCATTATTTCTTCATTTTTAAATATGTACTTTGTTTTTAAATAATCGGCAGACAAAATACATTCATTGCATGATATTTATTTGTATGTTATATATATTAAGTATATATCTATTTAATACATAGAACATCCGTATATTCTGCTATCGGTGTTCTTCTAATTCTATGTGTCTTGAGATCAGGCATCTTCAATTAAGCACAGGAATTCTTAAATTTCATTTATTATATTATTACAACTTAATATTAAGTATACGAGGTGACAAAGCGGGTGTGAGTAAGCGCCTGGCTCGTGTCGACTAAACCCCGTATAGATTTCTACTTATTCCTGAATCAGCAATTCCAGTCGCTACACTGCATTTATATATTTATTACTAGAATGTAAGAAATTGTACTATGTATTATGTATACCACCATGATCATTATATTCTCAATTCATTCCTGGGGTTGTCTGGAAGAGATCGCCTATTAGCGATAAGACCGCCCTTTGTGCATAATGAGACATAGTTTTAGTCTGTAAGTTCTCTTTTGTATTGGTGCACAATAAAGAGTTATTGATTGATTGTATATCCCTAAGCTAGTTATGTTTGTGTTATGGGTAATATACAACGGACCACTCTGGGGCCGGTCCCATACACCCAGACCATAGTAAATAACAGAAAGTACGATTCCAAAATTTACCATGCCAGTAATCGAACCCGGAGCCTCTGCGTTCCACCGAGCTCGGCCGGCTAAGACATATTATCACATTTGCATAATATCTACTTGTATCTAGTCAGTATTAAATACTTCCTATCACTGCTCTGTCCAAAATTCTTATACGCGATAGAGCCATGCTGGAATCATTCTCATGACTACTCTAGCTCTTAGAGTCGGCTCAATCGATGTCATACCACGCTCTCACAGAATATCGGCGTGATACGTTTGGCCTGGAGCTGATCGTGTATCGTACGTATGAGTGAGAGTTCCGATGGGCCACTTCTTCCCCGTCCTCCTATACAATCTTCACTATCCCATCCTTCTACTCCAATCCCATATCCCATTACTCCTGTCTGATCCCTCTGTCTACTCTATCTCATCCTCTTAATCCAATCCTAAAGTCTGGCAATGCGGTGGCTACGTCATTGTTGCAAACGCCTATGGGCAACGGTAGCCACTTTCCATGAACTGCGCCGTCTGCCTGTCAGCCAACTTCGCAATAAAAAAATTCTTATCCATCCGAAATTTGCATGGAAGAATTCGCTAATAGTGATCGTAACGAACAAACCGTCTCTTGTAATGCTATCATTTCTCTTTCTTTTTAACACAGAACAAATCATATTCAATCATTCAAGTATTATAAATTGTAGCGTTAGGTGAAATTAAAAAGTCAGTCAAAACATTATCTGGCTAGACGTTCAATGAAAATATTAGTGATTTTATCTCAAAGTTTTCGTGTTTCGTTTCAATGTCTTACAGGGTTCTCAAGACATGAATGTAAATTTCAAGTCTCACGTGAACCAAGCGGCGAGAACAGCTAAAATACATTTATTTTAAATTTAAGTAAGCACTTGAACTTCAAAGAATTTCTAATCAAATTTTCGTAGGTTATCTCATCCCTAACTTAAATGAATCTTTCTCACATGTCTTAGCCGAAATGTAATTGAATACTTTCTATCTGATCGACCTATTGACCTATAAGGTAGCCAATACGCCATCGATAATACAGCGCTCGGTCCGTTGATTTACATCACTCAATGATTCATTGATTTAGTTACAATGGAAACGTCAATATTATGCGTAAATTAACAACGCCTCGCAAGAGTACGCACCTTCTTATTATTTAGTTCTAAATATATAACGAAAGAGATTAGGTATCTCATATCACTTTATTTCATATTTAAAATTCAGTATGATATAGTAAGGCGATTCAATGAAATAACTGTCGTCAAGGAATAGTATAAATTAATTTAAGGGCAAGTAGAATTAGTGCAAAATTAATGCGTTTTTTAAATACATATTTTAGAATGCAGAACTTAATACATATGTTTATATCTAAGTACAGTGAAAATAATGCCAGGATCGGAATGATATTAAAACTGTTAAATTGACCTTATGAGTTTTATTGCACTTGTAATGAAAGGTTCATAGAAATCACAAAAATACAGTTTTTTATTTTTTATTTCGGAAACAGAATCCTATAAGAATATTTAATAAAGAAATATCTCGTATTTCAAATTACTGGGCGGATCTTATTTAAACCAATTTTCATTGTAATCATTTTTGCGACCTGTTATTGTGTTTTCAAGCTTCACTATATTATAGTTCAAAAGTTACAGGGGCCCTTTTTTATGAATTTGGAAACTTACATATTCTAGTATTAAATTTGAAACAAGTCATTAAAAACATCGTTTAAATTTTAAAGAACTTTTTAATGATACTCCAGACATCTATGCAAGCTGAACAAATATAAATATCCATTCCTCAGTTAGATATATAGCGGCTACCCCAAAACTTAGTTTATTTGCAATTTTCCACACTATTGTCCAATCGCTAATGAAAAATACTTTACAGCCAAATTACATGGTGCAAAGATCCAGAAGTTTTTGAGAAAAATGGCTGATGATGTATTTCGTTTCGTTAAGAGACGAAACTGACCATTTTATAGGGGTTCCACTTTTACTAAAAGTCTACGAAACCTTAAAAATGTTTAATATCAATATTCATTTATCAATATTCAATGTTTGCGGGTAATGTATGTACATAAATAAAGCCACATCCAGACAAAGTATACAGAGACTGTGTACTTACGTTACCGGAGAACAATAAATTGGATTGGAAAGCAGCAAGCATCTCGACCGTTGTAAATCAATCAACCCAGTATGAAATATGATCGTTTGTAATATTATCAATATTGAACCCTGTATAGGTTAGGCAGAAGTTTGATTAATTTATATAAAGATGAAGTATATTGATTATTATTAAACACTATCAATGCCCCAGTTGGGTGCGCATTTAATTTGATTTTATATGTCCATGACTCTTGTCTACTACACCAAGCCAGCCTTCTTGTCTGTCAGGCTTGCTTCGCTTACTTGTCTGCAGTATACCACCAGAATAGTTAAATGGATTTCCCAACCTCGCATGCATAATACTAATTTTTAAAGATATTAATTGATAAAAAATTTCTTACGACAATTCTGTATTCCACAAATTTTAACAATATAAAATTATGAATGATTCAGAAAAAAAAATCTAAACAAGGATTCATTCATTTTTAAAACATTTTATATAGGTATAGACTATAAATGAAATTAAAATCAAATTTCTGTGAAACATTTTGTTTGTTTTGTAATTTTATTGTTAATATTTATTATAAGTAAATTCTGTGAAATTATATTTTCAAAACTCTGTAAATACGCAAGGAATACAGCCAAAAAATTGCCCATTATGGTTACTGATCCTCACCTCTTTATTATATCGAAAGTCTATAGCGCTTATTACTGCAACAACTAACCTCCGTAGTCCTAATGATATATTAAAAAACATAATTTATTTAAATTTAAACGAGGAATGCCTCCAAAAATAAGAGAAGATATTATTGTATCGACCCACAAGCAGAACAAATCTCATGGAAAAATGGCTTGATTGCGAATATAAACTTATGCTTTAAACCAGACTCTCATTGAAGATAAAGATCCCGGTCAGCTCTGTAACCGCTGGCCATTCATTACACCACACATATAAGGACCTTCTTTTTAGGGTGATGTAATAAAGAACTCAACAATATACCTATGTTAATTTGTAACTTATAAGTCTTCATAACAAAAACATTACAACTCAAAATAGAAATGAATTTTTAATGTCAAGTACATTTATTTTTACCAATACAGGTTTTTGTATCAAAACAAAGCTTAACGTATAATAAATAATAGAAATAAGGAAAAGCCTCACAAACAGAAAAACATGCACATTAGCGACAAACACCCACACATAGTTGCTTAATTAGGCAGAAAACACAATCTTTCCTTTTTGAAAAACAATAAACAAAAGTTCCGACACACTAACAAGGCGCGCTGTAACACGCAAAGGTGAGTTTCTTTAGGGTTACGTGACCAAATAGTCGAAATTCTTTCTATGTTTTTTTTTCATTTAGAACAGTGTTTACTTTAGTCATAATTATTATGATTAGCAAAAAGAAATTCAAAATTTTAAAATTTACGTTAGATTCAAATGAACTTCTTTCAAATTGTTTTTAAATGCCTTATTATTAGTAATACTTACAAGCATTTTGAATGGGATTATGAAAAATACTTTTAGAGTTTGTAAACCTCGTGTAATATATATACACGAGGTGTTCAGCCTCTAAAAGAGTTTAAAAATATACGCACATATAGATACATCTTGGCGTGGGCTTTATACAACTCGGCATTCCTTCCATAGCCTACCTTTAAGAAATTAGCGACCAAAGGTCGAAAGCATCATGTATTTATTGGCACTTACGCTTTTTATTCGTGAATATAATATTACTTAGTGTACTGTACTATCTTTTACGCTCGGCAACTTTCTACATATATTGCTTGAAATAACAATTCATAACCCGATCGGGCACCAGCTATTGTTTCAAAATATGCGGTAAGTTCGCAAAATGTAAAATACAAATTTTAATAAGAAAATACATACACGAGTTAGACGTTCTTATTTCGAAGTGTAAGCTTCTTTACAAAAACAATTCAGTATGCTATGGTTCGATATTACGGCATTCTGAATTATCATAGTTTTTTGTTTTTATTTGTTTATTGTGTTCAAGCATTTAACTCAGTTATTTGTCCATGGCAATGCATTTTCTTTGCCAAAATGGCTGTAATTCATTTGGAATCCTGCTCCACTGACTACTTCTTAACGGAGAAACTTAATTTTCCAAACTTAGTTTTGAAAACAAAACAACATGTCATTATCTTAGGCCGAGCTCTACCAAACACGACTATTAATTACAAGAGGCGAGATGGCTTTTCAAAAAAATTTCATACATCTTTGTGCGTTAAATATACTTGGATAACAGGTAGTTGCAAACTGAATAAAATATTTTGTTTCTATGTTGGTTATTCTCTGATTTCAATTCAGTTGTGTGTCCAATTCATCTGGTGTGGATTTTGCGCACACCTAAATAGCCCTTTTCAAAGACTCTTTTATCATACATCAATGTTACTGTCATCAAATCCTGTGCTTTTTTGTGTGCTAATGGAGCCTTAATTCCTACAACAGCGGCGTCGTCGGCGCTTTCATTACGGCATGTTTTTTCAACCGGCTTACCCGAACTGAATTTCCACCGCACGTCATTGAGATATATATCTATCTATAATATTACAAATTCTAAATATGCCGTGTCTGTACATTGAAGCTATTAAAAAAAACAACTAGAAAAGACCATATAAGCAATGGAGAACACGATGCAATATTTTTTAGATTTCTTGTCTGTTTGTTCGGGATTCATGTAAAAACTACTGGGACGATTTCGATGTCGTTTTCGCTGATCGACAACCAATTTTTAGACTTAAGATCTGAGCTACTTATTTATTCTGGGAATTTTTCTGGGATTGATATAAAATGGCCAGATTGAAAAAAATCAAATTGCAATGCCATGTTTTCACTGATCGATATCAAATTTGATGTAATAAAATGTATAATATTTTTATCCTAGGAATCTCGCGGGAATTTTTCCGGGAGCGGTTTGTTCCATATAAAAATTAGCTTCTTCCGACACAGTTTTCACTAAAATGATAACTTAGATTCTTTTTTAAATGCTACGGTACTTTGTGTCCCGGGAATCCCACGGGAATTTTCTCGGGTATGGTATAAATTAGTTAGATTGCATACATATTAGCTGATTTCGATAAGATTTCACTTAAACGATAGCTAAGTCCTTTCTTAAGTGATGAGTTACTTTATATTTCGGGAATCCCGCAGGAATTTTCCCGAGAATGTTATTCATTATATTACTTCAAATCAGGTTGGCTTCGACTCACCTCTGTTTTGCTGGGCGGTTGTCTAAATTATATGGACTTAGTTTCTTTGTCATTATTATGTTTTCATATTATATGCAAAAACCCGAATTAAGTTTTTATGTAAGTAAAATAAAGCTATAGCGTAGGGCTTGACACGCGGCGTAGCCGCGAGACAAACTCTATTATATTATAAATAAGCGGTTTAAGTATCCTTTATGTTGTAGCTTTCCTCTTTAAGCTTTACTTCCATAGAGAAAAAAAAAACTTCGTTTGACAATTTCATTCTATATTATTAGAATAAAGATGTAAAATTTTATGTAAACGATTACGGCTTACAAGACGTATATAAAAAAAGGTAAATTTATACAGAACCCTTATTAGAAAGCCCAACTCATGGTTATGTCTTTTTAATACTGCTGGTTTGAAAGTAATTTGTCAGTAGGAAAAGTACCCGAAATAATGAAAAGCTAGCGGCTCAGCTGAGTATAGTTCGGTCTTTTGAACACGACAGTTGTCGGCAAAGTTCTTGATTAGTAAATGGATCTATCTTTTTTTTTTAATTGCATGCGTACAGCAAACAGGCAAATGGTTCACCCGATGAAAAGTGTTTACCGTCGCCTATGGACATTTGCAACACCAAAAGTGTGCCAATGTACTGCCGGCCTTGAAAGGAGGACTGGAACCTAACCACTCATTAGTGGTTACCACCACTAATGCCGTCGGACCACAACTCATGGTTGTTAAAGCGGCATACTTTAGACTAGCGATCGTAGCCACCCAGATAGGCAAATGCCCTACCACCTGTCAGTGGATTGTATTGTCGCCTCTTACAACAGGGCCACTCGGCTGCAGAAATTAGTACTTTTTCTTCATTTCTGTACGGATAGTATTTTATTCGGTTATTAGTAAACTGGTTTAATGTCAGTAATTAAATTACATCATTATTAGATACTCAACATTATTCGTTTTCTGGATATTACATTTATTCCATGCTTGCACGTTTATCTATACTAATATTATAAAGAGGTAAAGTTTGTGAGTTTGGATGTTCGGGGTAATCTCCGGTAGTACTCATCCGATTTTGAAAATTCGTTCACCAGTAGAAAGCCGCATTATATCCGAGTGATATAAGCTATATTTATTGTAATGAATATATCAAAAGTAAAAATGTTTTACGCCCAGCGAAGTGGGCACGGGAACGCCTGTCAATGTCAACAATAACGTTCCACGCAAGAATTGTACACGTCCTCGTACGAGGCACTGCAAGTGCTTTCTGAATTTATAATTAATTAAAGGTTATAAAGCATAATTAAACCTTGATATGCGTGGGGGTGTGCGTGTATGCGTGGATGCATGTGTATTTTTTAATGACGCCCAGCGAAGTGGGCACGGGTTAGCTAGTTATAATTAAATTTTCTTGTTCTTAACATGGGTCGAGTGACATGCGTGATTTTGGAGGTTGGCACTGAAAATTAATGCTATGTTCAACTATATTTTAGCATAGTAAAATATTCATTTCTGAAATTGCGATATACAATATTTTAAATATGGTTTTTATTGTTATATGTGTTGTGTTTTTTGTTAATGTCGCATTTAGAGATAAACTTTTTCTTTTCTTTGACTAGTTCCGATGGTCCACTTCTCTCTCCCCACATTCCTATTTCATTACCCCATGCCATTTCCTCTACCGTATACCATTTTTGACCGAATGTACATATTGTTACAATTATCACGTGCGCTAGCACACACATAGAGGTTTCACCTAACAGTGAAGGAAAATATCGTGATGAAACCTGCACATCGAGATAAGCGATATGCCAAAACCGCCAAGCGTGGACCAGCGTGGCGGGTATGGCGAGGTAAAATAAAAATAAATTATCAATCAAGTTGGTTTTTGTTCCGGTGCACGCAGAAAGAGCTGACGTTGGAATAATAAAAGTCAAATAAATTACCGCGCTTAAAACCCGTTAAAACGTAGTTTTATTAAAGAAACATATCTTTATAAAGGTATAATAATAGCAAAATAAGTGATCGAAACTTGTGTTCTTTTGCAGCCAACACAGAGGCTCGAAACTGCCGTCAAAAACATATAGAAACTGCCCGGCAACTTCCCAACGTAATTAACTACCGCGAAGTTTTTCCAACAAAGGGCTACTGTTGAAAAGGCCAACGCAAAAACGGAACCCTGCTACCATGACAACGCGCTTATGTGCAAGTAGGTATGACTAGAGACAATGTATTTATAAGTAGAAGAAGACAGAAGAAACACACTAAAATTACTCTCACCCAATAAAACAACGTAACGATAAGCTTCTATTTTTTATATATTATCGTTTAAATATTTGTAAATTTTTATTACAAAGTATTAATCTAATTAACCAAAAAAATCGGACTGTTTTGTTACCACGCCAAAAGGAATAGTTGCACTGAAAATCAGCGTTGTGTCGAATATAATTCCGGCACAGCGTTAAGAGGAGTGCAAACCATGTTGGCTGAAAACACGGCGTATAAATTTTCGAAATATGCTATACTTTAAATTGATAATATGTAAGTACGTCGCTATTTCTGCAAACAAAGTCTTTTCCTTCTTTCTCCTAAAACGTACATATCCAGCCGACACTACAAGTGTACACGTCATTCCTCTTTGATGTCTTAGTATATTTTTAGGCCCGAGCAGTCCAAAATTGGAAATCTAAATAAAAATAATATCAAATAATTTATTTTTAATATTAGACTGAATTGTTTAAAAAATATGTTTTGAAAAACTATAAAAAGTAAGACAATAATTCCATGTGACACCATCTAGTTATTTACGATTTTGGACCTTTTAAACTTACGTTTTTAGGGGCAATTAATTATATACCTAGAATTTATTCTCCTTTTCTTATTATAGTTTACATTTTAGAGATCATTCTGTAACTTCCGCGCATATATATTTTCGTGCATTACAATAATTCTAATGTCATTAATTTCTTTCTAACTAATAACAAAAAATACTGTATATACATATTTTACTTTTCCTAGAAACAAATTATATGGGTCTTCATCCATGAATTTTTGACAATAGCTAAATTTAAAAAAAGTATAAAGAAATATCCAAATAAGAAGTAAACGACCATAACATTGATGACCTCCCAACAAGAAAATCAAAATCCGAACTACCAAGTCTATGTATTTAAATCAATTGAGTAAAGCGATCCCAGTTCTACAAACTGCGGGAAGACACGAAACTATCTTTCGATTTGTTACTAACGATAAGAGGCGATTGGCCTTTTCAGATTTCCTATTAACGTGAATTGGAAATGCTTTCCCTGTTTATAATCAGGTCGATGATCAACGGAATTTGTTTATAAATAAACTTCATCAATATACACTACCATATATATGAACCTATACGAACGAAGCGCTTTGAGTCCACCTCCATTATGCTCACCGCAAAGGAGTGGAACTCACTGCCGGAGTCTGGTTTTCCCGATACCTACAACCTGGGTATCTTCAAGTCTCGTGTGAATAGGTACCTTCTAGGTAAGCGTGCTCGATCCTAGACCATATCTCCGCTCCATTATTTACCTGTATAATAATACGTCAAACAGTACTCGTATAATATTTATTAGAAACGTAAAGTTACACATTCTTAAGAAGATACTCTTTCACTAGGTTACTGAACACTTAAATAATTGAAGGTCATTTCATTTTACTGCGTTCTGATGTCTGACCATTGGCCATGTACAGGGTACACAGATTGATAACAATTTAGATTAAAGTGACAAATATTTGGATATCTAAGGTCAATAAAATAACTCTGTGGAATCGTTAGCAACCTAATCAAGGTCATTCAAAAAGTAGCACGCAAAACTTTATTAAGATAGACTAAGCAATCGACTGGCGAGTTTTGTTCCGTTTTGTATTGATTTCTTTATACACAAGTGCAATCACCTACCTGTAGCCGCGTACATGCAGTCTAGCATGGGCCACCCTAAGGCGGTA
This sequence comes from Dendrolimus houi, assembly GCA_039645545.1. Taxonomy (NCBI): domain Eukaryota; kingdom Metazoa; phylum Arthropoda; class Insecta; order Lepidoptera; family Lasiocampidae; genus Dendrolimus; species Dendrolimus houi. Next base: position 18,785,244 of record CM077120.1, on the reverse strand, counting down.
GGTACAGCAAAGCAAAATATCGACCCTACAACGAGAATGAGATCGTCTGGGCATATCACCAACCTCATGCAGCCAAAGTAACTCTTATCCCTTTGAAATAAAGATGACAATACTTAAAACAAGGTGCATTTTAAAATTGCGTAGTGTACGTGCTTCGCAAATCAAGTATGTTCAAGAGCGGATGGGAGAAGCGCCTGTATGAAAAATCGTGATGAGGGTGACACAATAAGTGAGGAAAGGTGGGGTTTGTTGCTTTAATCGGAAATGCGTACCGCACGCAACACAAGTTACCCACACTTTAAAGAAAATTGTTTAAGGTGCGGCTCCGAATAATGGATGATTTACGCTACACTGTGCCGGGCGCGAGCCGTGCGACCGTGTAGGACTCGGATACGGCAGCGCCTAGATGTCGCCTAGAGTAGCATTAATTGCTTTTATAAAAAGTTCTACAACTTTTAAATCCGAGCCTCGTCCAGGCCTCGGACGAGTTCCTACGATCTCTTAAACGAGTAAAGACGTATGAACAAATACGCGTACTTCAGGCTCGACGACATTACTCATGCCTCTGCGACATTAATAATAATTATTATTTATTTATTCAAAAACCACACAGCCCAATACATATGCACAAATAAACACACACACACAATATAAAATAACCTGATGTTAGTAGTATTTTTTACCTTATATCTATGTTCGTAATCAATGACTAATACTGATTTGGTCCTCTTAACAAATAACCAAACCAGTAGACAGTAGAGTTTATCACATATTCCTTTTCGAGATATTGTTGCTGCTTTCACGCAATCTGCTCAGTAATGAAGCTGTTTTATTTTACCATAGAGCATCAAAACCATTTGCAGTTCGGCGAACATATATGATACACTACAAAAGCGCGGTCGCCCCAACAGCTCTGAGAACCTTAAATACGCGTACTTTCAAAAGCGAAAAATATTGAGCCATAAATACGCGTTTGAATTTATTGTTACAACTCAGGTCCCGACAAAAACAAAATCCACCTGCATATCTGAAACAAAGCATATTTATTACCTGCCGGCATTTAAACTAATTGTAACTCTTTTATGACCGTCTTCTTTTGTTTACTTTGTGTTTAAAATTTGTGATTAGAGAACAAACCATTGTTATTGTACTCTTTTATGGCAGTTTGCGGCCGAATCATTAGCCAGGTGTGGCGGATTACGCCGACTTAGATACGGGGGCATTGCATTTGTGCAATATAAAGCGACGACCTGATGGAGGGGGAGAGAGTCGAGCAAGAACCACGAGCAAAGCAAGATGTGTGTGCTACAATCGGGAATCTAATAAGTGACGACGGACTTTGCACGTTTTATTGAGTTTTTTACGTTTGGACTTGTTGTGTTATGTTATATTTGTACCTGTGTTATACATGTTTGTATAGTTCTAATAAAATCTATAATAATTCCAACAGCATTTTAATTGAAGTCCCGTAATTCGTAACATTATATTAAACTGTGCAGGCGCGAGCCGTACCCCGTACGGGGCTCATGTAAGGCAAGTTTTAAATATTCAAGAACAAGTAATTTTTTTGTATTGATGTACAATAAAGTGTTATTTATCTTTCATTTTATAATATAAAGCAAGTCTTGCTACATCGTGCGGCACAGGCGTCCCAGTCGGGGCTCGGCCGTGTCCGTCGCCTACAAATCTATTGTACACGTTCGGACGGCTCGTGCCCGCCACGATCTAACATAAAACCTCCATAACGCTGTTGTTGTGGAAGACGTGCACACTGAAGCGAGCGACCGCTCGATTGTGCGATAATTCAATGTCACGCGAACGTTTGCAAAAGAGATTTTTCATGCTAAACGAGGTAGGTACAACTTAATATCGGTAATATTACCTACTACTTACGGTTATAGCAAAGCCAAATGGAAAGCATGTACCCTTTATAAAATCTTCATGTCAGTTTATGTATGTACGATTACAGACCATTTTATCAAAAATTGTTGACTTTATGTATAAGATTTGATAGCAAAATTTAAGGTATATGCCGTTAGAGAATGTTTTAGTGAAATAACTAAAGGTTAGGTTAGGGGTGGCTGCTATGCGTTTAACTGAGGATGTAAATATTTTTTCATTAGGTACGTATATAGGCGTAGGTATTTGATACATAGGTCATTGTAGGTATACAATATGAAGATGTTCATCAGTATGTTTTTATTCAATTGAATAGTTGGCGGAGTCATAAAAAAATTCTTCCTCTAAATTTTGAACTATGAGATGGAAAATTCTGAATAAATGTAAAATGAAGATAGTCTAAAAGTACTTTAAAAATTGATTTTAACGAGATTCGTTATGTGTGAGTATTTTCTACAAGATTTGAATTTGAATTTGAACCCTTCAATGTAGTCTGTCTGGGAGTTGACAAATTTTATTTAGTACTGTCCATAATAATGACGGTTCTTTTAAACTGGACAATGTTGATAGAAACATCGGTAGTAAAGTTATCTACTTACATTTCCGACCTTTTCCGAACAGATAAGGCGCACCTGTCACGGGAAATAAACTATCTCGTTGAACGCTTTCTTTCATTTGACCGACTTATTTATTCGGAATTTTAAATTGCTGCATAATTAAATTATTGCTGTGTATTAAAAGAAAGTTATTTTTCTAGTTTCGTAATCTATAAAAACGACATGGTACCAGCCCATAAATGTCGTCCTGCTGAAGTAAATTCTATCTAGAGAGAACGGATGGTACAATTTTACACAACTTTTTTTGTTTATATTACTTGTGTTCGGCACACAGGCAGACGGCCCACCTGATCGAAGACGGTTACCATTGCCTATAGACATTTGTAACACATGTAGGTGCTACCAATATGCTGCCGCTCTCTAATAGGAGACTGATACCTAGCCACTTATGCCGGAACACAACTCAAAGTTATTATGGCGGTATACTCTAGATCAGGGGTGGTAGCCATCCAGACCGGCAAATACCCTACCACCTGGCTGTGCGTTGTTTTGTCGACTCTTATGACCCGGCCGCTGAAAATTATAATTTTTCTCCGTTCCTGGACGGATAAAACTTTTAATTCCGGTCGGCAGTTTTCGTTTGCACAGAAAAGTAAATAATCTATATTGAACTTTATTTGCAAGCTAAAATGGCAGTGTTGCTTGCTATGCATTCTTAGCTCTATTTCGCTTACACGATTCGTACACTGTCGTACGTACATCGGGAAAAATTATTAGTTATGTAAAACTGGACCATCTCCTCTTATTGTTGGGCCAATTAAGAGGAGATGGTAGCTGGAGGCTCCGAATCAACTCCGAAATAGAAGACCTCATGGCCGAGTCCAACATAATTGGGGAGATAAAATCTCACCGTCTTTGCTGGCTCGGTCATGTAGAACGGATGGAGGAGGACCGAGGAGGAAGAGGTGAAGAAAGCATACTTGGGGCGACCAGTCGGTCGGCGACCGGTTGGTCGTGACAAGTATCGCTGAAAGGATAGAGTGGGAGTTTACATGAGCGCACTATAACCCCACAACTGGCAAGACACTGCGCAGGCCATAGGAAAGTGGCGTGCTCTCGTTTAGTAGGCCAAGACCCACTTCGGGTCGCTGAGCCAACGGAGTTAGTATAGACTTTAGTTAGTTAGTTAAACTGCACGCTCTTTCAATGCGTATAGGCTTCACGCATCTGTAATCTCGATGAGAACGTTCCCTCAAAATGTTTTCCTTAATCACCGAGTGTTGTACCAATACATTAAATTTAATATTAGTTTTATAAAAACGGCACGGTAGAACTTGGACCTACATCTTTGAATTAGAGGTGGGATGCCTTAGCCATTTTTAGCTATCACGGCCTGCTAATAATCCATATTAATATAAAAATGTGAAGTGAATTTCTTGCATGGTTTTCTTCATGGCTTTTGAATTTAATCAAAACATATACTTTTATCCTGGACAATGGAATAGTTTTCACAGCATTCGAAATTTAACGCGAGGGAACCGTGTTGAATTTTAATTCTGTTTACAATAGAACAACAGAGAATATAATAAAACAGACTTAAACCATTTAATATTGAATAGAAATATCATGTCTTTCACACATGAATCTTAATTTTACCTTTCTTTTTTCTTCTTTTCTATCTTTACTAGTGGTCGCCCAGTGGTCGAAATTCTACCATAATTAATTTAAATTATAAGTTTGAACATTATTAAGGTTCTGTTGTCAAATACACTTCTATAATCACAGATTTCGCCAAGACTACACTGTTAATTTGACTTTAACAATAAACAAAAGAGTATATACGCGTGTGTTTGTCAAATACATGGTAGTGTGTGTAATGTGTTTTTATTGATTTAATGTATTTTTTTATGCATAATTTAAAAAAAAATATTAGTATTCTGCACTCCTTCTCTATATAAACTATAAGTGTGCGAAATTTCATACTCCTCCGTCCGCGCAATTTTCGTAAATCGTATATTATATTAAATTATGGAAAAAGATTCACATTCTTAATTGGACATTACCTCTTAGTATTACAACATAAAATCGCTTGAACATTTACTAAACGGAAATATGGGTAGTTATGGGAACACCACCATAATGAGTTAACCTGTCAATAATAAAGCAACCGCCAGCTGTCAATTTTCAAGTGACGCCTCTACAAGGGTTGATTTTGTGTTTTGGAATTTTAATCTTAATTGAATGCGGGCAGAACCCATTATCAATTTACAGACTTATTGAATGGGTGTCCGGAATTAGTAGCAACAGAGATTTTCACTTGATTGATTAGGAGTGTAATGTGGCGATTGCGTGCGTTCTTAATTAATCGTTTTGTTGTCAGTTTTATGTAATCGTGTAACCTTTATTGCGGTGTTAAGCCTTTTAAGCACCTGATGTAAAAAGCACCTATAATAAACGTGTATGTATGAAGAGATTAATTAAAGTAGATGAAGCAAAAGATTTAGGGGACCCTATTCATTAATCCAAAACATTATTTTAATTTAATTATACCTATACATAAGTTGTTAAAAGTATCCTCTCAGTCAGGTTGCCTGGAAGAGATCGCTTTAAGTGATAAGGCCGTCTTTTGTTTTACCGTTAATTATTGTAATTATTCATTCTGTAATTATTTATTTGGTGAACAATAAAGTGTTTTCTATTCTATTAAGATATCTTAATATTGTTATTTTATTTTGTAATCATATAATTATAGTAATTGTACTAGGATATGCGCGCTACTTCGTCCACACCTGTCTTGAAATTCTCGCCGGATCCCGGGACACAAAATACTGCACCATTTAAAAAATAATGTAACCTATAGTTTTAGTGAAAACTGTGTCGGAATAAGCTAATTTTTATGCACCGGAAAAACTGCAAGTCGCTCCCGGGAAAATTCCCGCAGGATTCAAGGGATAAAAAAATCACACTTTTTATTACATAAAATTTGCTATCGATCAGTAAAAAAATCGCATTGGAATTCGATATATTTTTTTCAATCTGGGCATTTTAAATCATTCCCAGAAAAGTTCCCGCTGAATTCTCGGGACAAAAAGTAGTGCGAATTTTAACTCTAAGAATTACCTGTCGATCAGCGAAAACCGTATTGGAATCGGCCCAATAATTTCTACGTGAATCCCGAACAAACATACAAAATGACAAACAGACAAGAAGTTTAAAAAAATGCATCGTGTTCTCCAATCTTTATATAATCTATTCCAGATATTTTTTTTTATAGATTCAATTTACAGACACAGCATGTTTAGATTTTTATAATTTTATAGATGAATACTAAATAAAAATTATTAAGATTTCTTAATATCTTGAATAAATTGACAGGGTGGCTCCCTGGGATGGGGTGCCAACAATGGTAGTTTCTCGTATGTCAAGTTCTAAGGAAGTGGAGATCCATTGTCTCTGCTTACCCCCGTAGGAAACAGGCGTGATAATATGTGTGTATGTATGTAAGAACTCACAATTTCCAGTTTTTCTTCTCGGTTTCGAGCTTAGATAAAAATCACTTCTTTTTGCTACTTGTTTATTCAAATATTCAAAAATAGAGCAGTTTCCAGAATTATATAAGAGACTTTTTTATATGATAAAACATATGCGCCAAAAATTATGTAACTAATCTTAGATCTCATATTTTGCCAAAGATTTCTGACAAGTTTAATATTTCGCAAGATAACGTCAGAGGTATCCTTGGGACGAAAGGTGTCCCAGATAGCCAGTCGAAAAATCTTACAAACACGTGTTGTTTTAAATGTAGTAAAGGACTTAGTATTAGCGAAACGTATATAGGTACGTTAACTATTTTAGTAATTGAAACCTTGTAAAAGAAACATATAGGTACCTACTACCTACCTATCTATTACCTATCTTCATGCAAAAATATTAAAATACGCACAGATGGTTTGATGCTAATTCATAATAATTTTTTGATTATCTGGCCGAAACAAACCATCATTAGTAATTGACATCCTGTCATTAGTTTTGACAGTATAAAGTTGTTCTTTGAAACAGGAATAAAAGATGGAATGGATTGGAAGGAATGTGGGGTTTACATTTCACAATGTAACATATATTTTACTGCTTTATTACAGAAGATATTTGTCTTGAAAATTGCAAGGTTGGCTAGCTAATTTCACGGTCTATGTCGCAAGCGACACGAAGCGACCGCAGCGTCGCGTGGGACGGCCACGCCACGTGTTGCTCGACCGCCATTTGCATATCAAAGCATGGTCTAACTCTCAATTACATACGATGCGCCTGCTGTCCGTACCTAGTGGCTTGTTTGGGAATATTAATGACTGTTATAAATTAAGTATATATAATTCTATATATACGAATGTCTTTAGAGATTACTTCATAGGATTCCTATTAGTAAGCTTTTCCCGGGATTTACGAATGCCTAAAATAAGTGTAATAATCAGTTGCCCTCTACATTAAGGGATTCTTTAAATTCCAAAAATATAAAAAAGAAACTAAGAAACTATTATCTAGAAAAATTGCAATGACAGCCTGTGTGTATGAGCATTCGTGACTGTGTATATGTTATCTGCATATACGATGTAATTAGTTATATGTGTATAAACAATGTATATGTGTGTAGGTGTATATATGTGAGTATATATGTATGTATATATAGACATATGCGTCAATATAGAGACAATGGAGAACACGATAGAAAGAATGATTACAAATCTTGTATTTAATAGAATATTTTTTCCTGTCAATAAGAGGGTGTGTTGCATCACACGCAAACCTCATAGGTTTAAGTGGTGCTTTACTACTATTTTATAATGTAAAATTATTATAATAGATAAATAAAAAAAAGTAATTTTCGTGGAATGTGTAATATAATATTATTATTTTGTAAGAATAGTTATATTTATAGTATAGTTTAATTTTGCTTTATATTAATTTATTTAGAACTTAGTTTATTTTTAATTGTTATGAATATCCATTTTTCAGTAAATTTATAAAAATATATTATTATCATATAATTTGATTATAATTTGATAGCTAGAGTACAGCAGACAGGTTGACGGACTACCAGATGAAGAGCGGTTACTGTCGTCTTTGGACATTTGTAGCACCAAAGGTGCGCAAGACAAACGTTCTTGAAAAACGTTTCATGAGCGAATCGGTTCAAGAAGTGAGGATGACCGCTCAGCCGATAACGAATGGTGCGGTGGTAGAAAGAAGATGAAGCCACAGGTCTGAATTATTTCTCGGAACATCTTACCTATATATTTCCGAAAATATAAATAAAAGTAGGACAGTTTTATAAATGTAAATGTCAAAGAAAATAACTATGTGTGTGTGTGTGAAACAGATTCGAGTTAGTTGAACAAACAAAAAAACAAAGTGAGTTAGTAGAATCTTTGATTTGTTCAATTTGTCTTCACCCCAAATGGTAGAATAACTATGAATTTATAAAAAAATTATAGATTTTTTTAAAATAAATTATGTTTCGAACTTGGCCTTCTTCCGCGATTGACAGCTCACGTCACACGCGCTATAGCTTATTTGTAATAATTAAATTCAGTGACATATTAGAATGGTTTTGATTCACATTTAAACCCGGTAGCTGGCCCTGGAACCATTTTGCATGTTTTTGATGAAATTTTTACATGTTTCAGTGGGTCTCGTAATGGCTTAGGTTCATAATTAGACTCGGTGGGTGGTGCTGAAATCAGGTTCTAGATTTTTATTTTTTTAGAGCAAGAGAACTTATGCCGAGAGCGCTAGTTTATTATATAATAATTTACAACCAAAATTTAAAGTTACTAACAAACACTTAAGTATTGTTTGACTCCAAAACTTATACGAAGACCATAAATTAAACAGTACATGCATACAGTCGGCACATTGCAACGGGAACCGCTGGGAACCGCTCTCTTGGCTTCAAGCCACGCACATTCGCGGTCGAATTATCTGCACGGACTCCTGTATTAAATCAGTGGAAATGAAGACAAATGGCAAGAGCGAAAAAGAGGGTTTCTTTATCTTAATTTATAAATGCGAATGTGAGTTTGTCTGTTACGTTTTTACGCCTTAACTACGCAACATATCGTCATAAAATTTTGCACACGTTTGTAGGGGCATAAAAAAGGACATGGAGTACCTTTCATCCAGAAAAACGTACTGTTTCCGACTGATAGACGAATATAGCGGAAAAAATGGCGATCCGGTAGTGTTTTATTGGCGCCATTGTTGCAATTCGCTAACAAGTACATCGTCATAGCAACAACAATGACAACGCAATTTTAATGTGTTGCTCTCATGGTAAGTTCCAACTTCGCTAGATGGCGGGTATTTTCAATTAAAAACTAAGTTTGACATTTCCAAGGATTGTGGGACTCCTAATGGCCGGGCCTCCACTCTGTGTACAAAATATACATTAACGCGAGCGAATCCGCGGGCAAATATATTATATCGAGTGGTGTAAAGCTGTGGTGTTGGTTTTAAACAACATTTTGAAAATATACCACGAGTAAATTTGAGGTTTCAAATGACCCAAAAAACGCGTCATTAATAAACTATGTATGTATGATTTTGGAAAAGGGGCAATATTTATTAAATTTCAATTGGACAACAAGTTGTATGTATGATATTTCATAAGTTGAAAGATTAAAACTAAAAGAACCAATTATGTTAAGTGTGACACAAAATGTCAAACAAATAGCTTTACACCTCTCGATATGATATTTTTTTTGTTTTGTGTTTTAGGGTTCCGAAGGCACATTAGCAAAAACGAATAATTTTAAATTTCAATATTTGACAAATGATTATGAAACAGGGTAATATTTTGAAAGTAAGTTACTAAGGTAAACCTAAAGTAAGGTTTTACTTTAAGCATACATTCTTTTTTATGAACATTATTTTACAATTTATTGTAGGCATAATGTGCCAATTGTGAAATTTATTGTACATTATCTTCCTCTATTCAAACTCAAATCGTTAGGATCATATTTAGAAAAGTCAATTATTAAGTTCCACGTCTGGAGTTACAAGTTCGATGTGATTGATATATTTTAATCTACTAAACGTAAGTACTAACAGTTTGCGATCTCACACAAACCGTTTCTTTGTAATTTATTCTTTCTCTAAAGCAGTGCATCACTGAAAGCTTGCGATGGTGCTTCCAACGTGGGCGTCACCAACCATTGTGACAAAATAATGTCTCCTAACTATAGCCTTCTTCTTCAAGACAAGTCAACCAAAAACTCACTCTATATCTCACACGATAAGAACCAGAATAGAGTGAACACAGAAAACAGATGGTACGAAAAGATAGCTGAATAATCAACGCTTAAAACGTCTGGAAAAGGAAGATACGGTAACGTAATATGAATAACAAAACGACAGAGATATATACGTGTTTAATTCTTTATACCGGACGACAATGGTTGTATATATTATGTGAGATACTTTTATGAGTTATGTGCTACCGAATATGATAAATTCCTGATATTTATTAAGTTGTTATGTAACAATAATCTTGTATTTAACATCTTTCCTATTAAGCTAAGCAAGATTCGATGAAGTAATAAATCTCAGAACAATAAAAAAATAGCTTTAGTTGTTATTCTTATTAATACACGCCGTGTAGGAATATGTTCATTTTTAAAACCATAGACAAAATGGAGCTGTTTCCTCGTGATATTTTTATCATCTATATTATACTTATTAAAATACAGTACTTTCAATTTCATTGAAAAATAATTTCACATGTTTTGTGATTGACAGTATTTTAACCACACCTTGATAAATGATATTATGTAAACAGAAGGTAATAAGCACAGTGTTTCTATTTATTAAGTGAAATGAATTTTTCATATCGCATACAGTGTTTTAAAAATAATTTCTGTTACAAAAATCATTACCAAATTGACTAACATCAAACAACGGAGGCTTTGTATCTACTGGAAAAATAAAAAAAATATTGTACAGAACACATTTTAAGACCATGGTAGCTTAGTGGTTAACATAGTCGCGTCCCAATCTTAATGACGCAAGCATAAGCCATTTTCTGCATATTGTGCACCTATTATTGTTATAATTACCGCGTGCTAACTTTGAAGGTAAACATCCTGATGAACTTGTACATTGATATAACCGATGTACCAAACCCGTCAAAGCCTCCTTGGCCAAGCGGCGGTATTGTCTGTTTCCCTAAGAAAATGGAACGCCCGAGTCCAGCAATGGGACAATTATTATGATTTTTTATACAGCAAGAATGGATGAAAGTAGAATTTCAAAACAGGTGTATGACAGCATTGTGAATGGTTCTCGTAGGCCGTGACTTATACAGCATCATCGCATAGCAGAAGTGTTAAAGAGAGGTCAGGTAACAAGTATTTCAAATAAACGTGCATGCATGTATAAAGAGATTTTTTTATTTCTTGCATGAGTTGAGCAAACAGACAGACGGCCCACCTGATGGAAAGCGGTTACCATCGCCTATGGACATTTGTAACACCAAAAGTTCTACTGATGTGCTGTCACTATCTTAAAGGAGACTGAAACCTGGCTAGTAATGCCGGAACACAACTCAAGATTGTTATGGCGACATTCCCTAGACCAGAGATGGTAACCATCCAGACGGGCAAACACCCTACCGCAACATGCCGCCCTTCAATTCCGGTCTAAAATTCCTCCTAAGACAATTTGATCCGCAAGGAAAACCAACGATGTGTACTAAAATAGAGATACCACACATGCTGTCAGTTTTATCGATAAAAATCATCGGACGAAAGACGTCGCCGCGCCGCAAACTCGCCGGTCTATTCTGTCTTAGCGATTGTGTCGGTCGAATCGGCGACATAGCAGGTCCAATTTTCCACTAGAGTGGTCACAAGCACCTGATGTAAGCCGACGTGGCGACGGCGAGGTCCGCGCTTTACGATTAATTACATTTGCCAAGTCGAACCACCCGGTAGGGCTTCACGTAAAGTTTAAAATAAGTAAGAGTCCGACTCTCGCATGGAGGGTTCTTCTGTTAATACAAAGATAAGAAAATATATACTGTCAAATTTATTTTGAGAAAAAATGTAAGTTATACCTATAACCGTAATTTCAACGATATTGACCCTTTTTTGGGAACAAGGACTGTATTCTTGAGACAGGTATTACAGAGTCTGCTTGATAAAAGCTGATGATATCTGTGTACATATACAAATTTTGTATTTCTATTAATCAACTAATTTATTTATATATGTAATTGTGTATTGTATTACGAATATATAATATTATACTGTATAACTTTTGATATTCGTATTATTGTATTATATATTACACATTAAATTTATACGATTAGTTTTTTACGCATGTCGTGGTCTCCAGTAATTGAAGGAGCACATTGATTAAAAATTGAAGGTTATGTATATTTTACAAATGTGTTATGTGTATCCTTTGTTGGAGATTCTAATAATAATAACTAAATAAAAACTTTTGATATTGAACCGTAAAAACATTGTATATAGACATTCAAAATGCAAAAATAGAAGTATTAACTAATCTAGAATAGAATAATTGGGTGCCGAAAGCGGCTACAATCGCAGATTCGTATTACGAATATAACAAAAATTAAGAGTAAAGTGGAACTTTATGCTAATCCCTACACCTATCAATGCATCTAGACACGCTTTGATTTTACTAAGCGATGCTTCAGAAGCGGCCGCTTTAAAGCAGCTGATATTAAAGAAAGTAAATTTATGTAAAGAGCTACTCTCGAATATGTTGCAAATGCGTTTCATTCATTTGATAGCTGAATCCTGTAACGGCTAACGTTAAAAAAATGGACGCGTAATAAATATAAGCATGCAAAAGTCAGAAGAAATCTTCTGCTAAGTTTCAAAGACCTTAAATTATATTATAACTTAGTACCATATTTAAAATATATCTTTGATCTATAATATGATAAATTTTTAGAAGGTTCGAGTTTGTACAATGAATTCAACAAAGAGAAAAATCAGCTGTGCTAATTCGGACCAGCAGATTTAGAATTTTTGTCTATCTGCTTGTCTGTATGTCCATCTCGGCTATCCATCTGTCTGTCTGAGTAATTTTTTGGTGGCGCCGTTGCAATTAATTAAATACGTCGTCGTCATGACAGCGCAAATGAAGCTTCACAGCCACAAACTAGTAATAAAAAAATTAAAAGTAAAACAGAAACAAAGGTTTTTCACCTGAAGCTGTTATAATCCAAACTACAAGTTAACTCGACCCCAAATTTCGGAAGCATCACATTAGCATCTTGTTACCACATGTCCAAGTCTCGAGCAAACTTGCGCAAACATTCCTTTTGATCTTTGTTCTGACCACCCCAGAGAAATTTGTTTCGAACGTGCCCCTGGGTACGTTTAACTCAGAACCCTCATGCTGCACACAAATTAATTCTTATGTAAGAAAAGGTTTTACCTGACATGCAATTTGATAAAGGAGGTACTATTAAAAGTTTGCTTTCAACCGTCGTATGCATATGTATAAGAGGTTAATGAAAATAGATGAAATAAATAATAAATTAGATTAGACTCCCATAGAGTAAATATAATTATATGAAGGAATGAAAAATGAATGTTTTAATTAGATAGTAGCGTATGTGTGTGTGTGTGTGTGTGTGTGTGTGTGTGTGTGTGTGTGTGTGTGTGTGTGTGTATGTTTGTGTGTATAGATAAGTGTTTACACCTTTTCAGTTTCATATATTTTTCTGTATGCACCTGTTTTGAATTACAATCCAGATTGTTATGTTACTAATTGGAAACTCAAACTCTGGAATGCGTTGCCTCTTACTGTCAGAGAGGCCAAAACATTACCAACCTTTCGGAACTCTCTTAGAAAATACTATGTCTTTAAATAAATATGTGTAATATATTAAAGATTTACTTATTTATCTACTGTAATATATTGTTACGAGTCGCGAGACTCGAATTAAAATGCCATTAGAATTACTATAGAATTTATTAGAACTATACAAACACGTATAATACAGGTGCAAATATAATCGAACATAATAAGTCCAAACGTAATGCAGAAGATCGTAATTCAAATACACGCGCAAAGTCCGTCACTTAATAGATTACCGAATGTACACAAGTCCTGCTTCGCTCGTGGTTATCGCTGGACTGACTCTTTCTCAATGGGGCCATTGCTTTATACTGCAAAAATGCAAATTTGTCTGCCCGGCAAGCGTCGACGCAATTTCCTAGAAATCGTAATCCGCACACCTGGCTAATAACTGCCATAAAATATTACAATACACAATGGGCTGTTTTCTAATCACTAATTTTGAACACAAAGTAAACAAAAGAAGTCCAAATGGCAAAAGTTAATAAAATGTGTTTCTACAGGTATGCAGGTGTGAATTTGTCTTTGTCGGCGACTAGGTCGTAACAATATGTTAATATAAACTCCTTGTCTTATACCATGTTAATAAATATATTTATTTAGATTATTTTGTATATACGTATATATTGGTATTCTATAAATGTGTCTGGATTTATGTATGTATTAAATGTATAAATTAGTGTAAGTATGTATATTTAAATTGTACAGTCCTACCTTTATTCTGCTCTACCTACATCGCCAGATTTGTTGAAAATTTCTTTTAAGCTAGGTTGCCTGGAAGAGATCGCTTTTAGCGATAAGGCCGCCTGTTGTTTTGCCAAGAAGTATTGTAATTATGCATTTTGTTTTTGTATTTGTTTATTTTGGTGAGCAATAAAGTGTTATCTATCTATCTATCTAATTGATTTTTTTAATTTCTTTCGTGGTATTTTGTTTTGTACATCAATAAATTTAAAAACAATAACAACCATAAACAAAAATTAAAATGAAATAAATATCTTTTTCTTCCGTGAGCACGGCTACTGAAATATAAATCATCAGGGTCTCAATTCTGCTATTTCAATATGCATACGTTGCGAACATATTCAAAATACGATTCCACTTCAATAGTTTCAAAAATTTGTATTCTACTAAATCCAGCATATCATCTCGATATCGTGTCGCGGCAAATTAATAGTAGAACAAAATTGGTATTACCAATAGCAGAAATAGCGTTCGCCGAAATGAATATTGAAAAGCTACCAAAAATACCAAACAAGTTTTTGCGAGATTACGCTTAAAAATATTTATGAAGATAGAGTTGCGTGCCACGGGTACGCCATTTGAATTAGCAGAATACCGAAATCAGGCAAACCTATGACTGAGACGATAGTGTCCGGTGATTTTGACGCGATAGTAATAGCAGAATTGGGCCCCTGACCTCTAGTTACAAGTCAATGTTCAGTATTATGTTTATTGCGTGTCAGATTACAGTCTAGACGCTGAGTAGACTTTTTTGTTTATTGTATAACTAGCGGCCCGCCCCGGTTTCGCACAGGTATTTAACTAAAATTTCAAAATTATTATAAAAATAAAAATAATATAGCCTATGTCACCCGGGGATAGTGTACTTGTCCGTTACAGTCCAAGGGGTGGACATTCGTGTAGGCCCCCAGATGAAATATCTGGGGCTAATTCTCGATAGGAAATGGCTGTTTAAAGCGCACTTTGAGCAGCTAGTTCCCAAACTCGTGAGGTTCGCAGGCGTCCTCTCTCGGCTCCCTCCCAACGTGGGGGGACCGGGGACGACGACTAGGAAACTCTACATGGGCATCCTTAGGAGTATGGCCCTGTATGGTGCACCCGTATGGTCCACTGCACTTCACCGCCACAATAGGACTTTGTTGTGCCGCGCACAACGGGTCCTGGCGGTGAGGACCATACGAGGATACCGTACAGTGTCGTGGACGGCGTCGACACTCTTGGCGGGCGATCCGCCCTGGCCTCTCCAGGCGGACGTGATTGCCAAAGTTCGGCGCTCCCGACAGGATGCCCTCGCCCGTGGCCTGGTCTATGGCCAGGCCGAACTCCAGGTGATCAGGACGCGGGAAACCGCGGCCATGATCCAATCTTGGTCAGTAGAGTTGGAAAACCCTGTTGCTGGCATTGACACGGTGGAAGCGGTTCGACCGCAGCTGTTGCGATGGCTCTCGCGGAAACGCAGGACCCTGACCTTCAGAATGACACAGATACTTACAGGGCACGGTTGCTTCGATAAGTATCTGTGTCAGATTGCGGGCTGCCTGCCTTCACCCCAATGCCGCCAGTGTGGCGCGCTAGACACGGCGTTACACACGCTAGTCGAGTGCGCAGCATGGGCACCTCAGAGGTTTGAACTCGAGACACTAGTAGGACCAATCGATTCGCTGGGCGATCTGGTGCAAGCCATGCTGCACAGCGACGATTGGTGGGTGGGTGCGGCCAATTTCTGCGAGACGGTAGTGTCTCAAAAGGAGGCCGCGGAACGAGATAGGGAGAGAGATGGAAGTGCGCATGCGTCTCGCGGGCGCCGACGTTAGTCGGGAGCCTGGAGGCGCAGGTATGCGCATGATCTCCCTCCCTGAAATACCGCTGCAAGGGCCCTCTAGCACCTAGGGAGCAGAGGAGTCTTCACCCCTGTTGACGAAGTGAGTTTGTGCGCTAGGATCGGTGTGGGCGTAACTACGTTTTGTATCTCATGCCTTTCCTACTCATAAGCGCGGGGCACATGGGAGGAGGGTGGTTTTAGTGGGGTATTGATTAGTCGAGTCTCCACACAAGCCGGTTGATTAGTGTTTGGATTGCCTCAGTGGAAAGCCTCCATGATCAATAACGGTCTAATCCCTAGCAAAGGACCTGGTATGTGCGTAATGCAATACCCCTCCTGAAAAAAAAATAATCAGAAAAGCTTGCCAACAGTGGAAATTTTTTTTTACAAACCGGTTCAGTAGTTTCGGAGCCTGTTCAATGCAAACAAACAAACATTTCCTCTTTATAATATTAGTATAGATAATACATTGACAGTCATCTTATTCCCTCAGGAATAATTCTGTTGCTATCGCACTTATTGATTACTATTTAGCTATAGAGAGATGGCAATACATTTACTTACAGACGAAAGACAATGACATAGAGTCAAAGATACCTGAAATCAGTCATTAAGCTTAAAATTTGACATTATTGCGAAAGCTCACTTAAATGAAAGTAAGGTAATCAAAAGTAAACAGTACCAAGATAACAAAGCAGAGAATTAATCGAGATTATTTAAGCCTCCCATTGGCTCTCAACCGTGAACTTCAATCAATGCCCCCGAACCCACTTTAATATGCACCTCGCAATAGTAAGGAATCGAGTTCTAAAGAGTAAGTCTTTGTACTTTACATCACCGCAAATCTTGTCTTTGAAAATATCGCTTTTAAACATTGAGGCCAGAAGTTGATATATAATTATATACCTATTTAGATAATTCTATGCATCTCCACTTACTACAATAATTTCACATAGCTTTACAATATAATTTTAAGTAATTAATACTATATTGCCTATAGCTATATGTTTAAATAGTTACAATTTATTACTATATCTTGTATATATATATATATATATATATATATATATGTGTGTGTGTGTGTGTGTGTGTGTGTGTGTGTGTGTATAATTAATATTAATCGTACAATAATTATGTATACCACGGTCGCCACTCCTAATTAGCAATTAGCATTATTCTTGCCACGGATTGTCTGGAAGAGATCGCTTTTTAGCGATAAAACCGCCCTTTGTACACAATTAGAATAATACTAGTTCCTAAGGTTTTTTTTGTAATTAATGGTGCCATATAAACATAATCTTTAATCATTGAATGATTATAGATTATGTTTATATGGATCACTTTGGTCGATTCATTCAAATTGAAAGATAGAAATGAACCGTCTGATATCGAATTAATATCAAATAATATCATTGTAACATTTATTTATTAATATGTATGAATTTAAAAGAAACCATCGAACAAATGATAACATATAGGTTTTGTTAGTAACCATAATAAGCTTTTATTACTAAATATCTATTGAGGAGTAGAAACACTTCAATAAATTTTAATGCAAGGTGACAGAAACAAAACAGCGCTTACAACGACAATTTGTTTAAAATTAATTCATTAGCTTTACTATTTCAAAAACATAGGGCATCTTCAATTAAATACTTTACTTAGGGTTCAAAATAATGCAAGATAGCCACGTTTACTAATTCTTATACGCCATTTGGATGATTTCCGCCACATAATACGTTTAATTCATTTACTGAAAGCATTTTATTTTTCCTGATTTAAACATGCATGTCATCATACCCTTTGCACGTGTCGCATATGCAGAGAGTAAACACGTGATAGCCGTCGAAAGATTTGCGATTACGACGAAATCCATAGACATTCGTTTGCAATATTTGAACAAATGTTTGTTTAACAGTTTCGAGTGCTAATTCTAAGAACTAAGAACCGTTACTGCTCGCTTATCAAATTGTTATTGGCTTCTGGAAACTGTTTAGTTTTAATAATATTGGTGTTATGAACTGCAATTAAAAGTTTGCTACCATACTTAAGTGCAGTGAGTAAGAATATGATTCTAGAATACCGTGAAATATGGCAACTTAACCAACGGTTGACAATTTTGCCATTATAGGTCTTCGACTTTCGTTTACAAGATTACAATTACCTTTAACAAAATTACAATTTCCTCTAACAAAATTACTTTTTTGAGCATATAATGTCCCTCAACAATACGTAATATGCAAACGAAAACATATAATGGCAAAATTGACAACCATTGGTTAAGTTGCCAGATTTCACGGTAACAAGATCTCCGTTTTACCAGCAGTGCATTCATATAATCACAATTTGTACTTAATAGATATAGCAAGCAGCACCTAGGCCCAGCACTTATAAACAAATGATCCTCGAATGTTTGAAAAACAAATCAAGTATATTTGACATTTAGCGTCTCCTTTGCGGCTGGTCGCGGGCAATCGGTGTAGTTTTGGCTCCAGTTCTGTGTTCTGGTGAGGTCTCTATTTCTTCTTCTTCTTTACAGTTATTGTATACCAACATTGTTTTCTCTTTTATTTTTACTTATGGTAACTAGTATATTTTAATTATTCAAATGTGGGAAATGATATTGGTGTTGTATTAATTGAAACTACTTATGTATAAGACTCATGATACTAAAATCTGTACAATACTGTTTTCTTCTCCAAATAAAAAAAATTGTTTCCTACTTCCAGTAGCTTCTAATACTGACATTAGACGGATCAATCAAATGTAATCAATTTCATTGAAAGGCAAAGAACTTAACGGACAAGGTGGTATTTAATGACATCGAGTAATTTGAGTTTATTTTTATATAGACACGTTCATTCATACAATTTAAGAGAAATAAATAATTTAATCTAGGGGTATCTGAATAAAATTTTTGTTTAATAACTAGGCTCAGTAAAATGTATTCCACTCTGTTAATCATTATTTCAGTTAAATGTCAATCTGTAGTTTAAAGTTTCCTAAGCTGTTTATTTTCAGTATTATTATTGCCATATACATTTCATACTAATATTCTATATCTGTATTTGTATTCTGAGATTATATGCTGTGTATGTGTGTAAACAAATAACTTTAATTAATTAATTAATTGCATATACAATTATAGATGTATCTATGTATATGAAAACAATGTGCGTACTATATCACTTTATTATCTATTATTCATTCTTGTTAATATGAATATTTTTGTTTGTTTATTTTTATCTTGAAATTTCTCACCAGTAATTATGGCTGTGACTAAATTAAATAATTAGGTACATCTATATGGGTCTGCACTGAAAATCAGTGCTGTGGCGGAATATCTTCCGACACGCAATATGACGGCCTCTGTGGTTGAGCGGGCTAAGCCGTTGTGGCCTACCTCACTGTAACACAGAGGCTCCGGGTTCGATTCCTGGTATAGTAGATTTCGGAAACGTATTTTCTCCGTTATTTACTATGGTCTGGGTGTCTGGGATCGGCCCCAGAGTGGTACGCTGTATATTACCCTAACACAAGCGTAACTTTCTTAATTTGGGGATATACAATATGTGTGTTTGTCTGCCGATTATTATTATTATTATCTTTATTTATTTGTTCTCAAAATTTTACATTTTTTTAAATATATAAAGACATTTTTTATAAAAAAAAATAGATAACATTATTCTTTTATAAAATATACATCAATAATAAAATACATATTCAATAAAAAAATATTAAATCTTACAGCTCACCGCCAGAGGGGCCTGAGGTCCAAACTACCGGTGGTTAGGGCTCCAGAGATAGGAAACTCCTCACAATTCGTGCCGTGTCCAAGAGTGCTGCCTTCCGTATCTGGCCCTTCACCCAGCTTTATTTATTATTATTATTAATATACTGAGTGCCAACATCATTTGCCGAATTGCGGCATATACCTGTAAAAATATATTGTTTCGTCTATTTTCTCTTTGTCTGTGTCGCATTTGGCAAATAAACGTTTTCTGTCTTCTTTCTTTCTTTCTTTTAGAATGTGGATTGTTTGATTGTTTATAATTTAGTAAAGATTAGACATCTCCAGAATATAGTATCTGTCAATTAATAGATATTCATGATGGTTCAGTGGCTACAGCAAGCACATCTCATTCTAAGTGACCTTAAATCCTGATAAAAATATTAGTAATGCATATTTTAATTTTGCTTCTGGTCTTTTTGGCCAAACGTGTATATTATTGCTACTAATAGAAGTAAACATCATGATGAAACCTACACATTTAGATTATGGATTGTGTGCAATTCGCTAATATTATGATAATTATTACAATACCTTCATCTGTTCCTCTTATATAAGGAGCCTAACATAAGATGTTTATGGCTTTGTATTAGGTAAGAAAGATAAAAATTAGTAACCACGTCAAACAATCGAGCATGTACGTATAGCATGTCTTAAAGCAATCAAGGTAGTATGTGCTAAGACCGTAACAAATAGCGATTCATTCTCTCTGCCTTATGGAAAACAGACGTGATAACATGTTGTAGTTAGTAAGTAAACTAAAAGTACTAGTAATCAAATCAAAAATTCTTAAAGTTGTTCAGCCGTGTAATACGATATATTATTATGCTTCCATGAAAGCCAGTGTCGCTGAGCTTTATGTATTAGATTACCAGGGCTTTGCGGTCTAGAGACGCCAAGCCATGAGCATTGTGGTTAAAAACCTTCTCACGGTGTCCATTCGTTTCTGTGTAACGCGTCTACGAATACCTGCTATTGTTTCAAGTGTAAAGAGTAATTGCGGTTTTTCAAGTATTAATAACGGTTGTTTGAGATATTCTTTATTGACGGTTGATTTGATTCGTTTTTTTCTATTACATGTGTTCATTTTTATATAAATTGTAATGGTAATTTTGTATGTAATTTCCAAAGCGAACCACTTATGAAACCACAAGTAATTATGTAGGATTTTAAAACTAACCTCAATAAGTAATCGTACAATAATTACGTGTACCACCATCGCCACTCCGAATCAGCAATATTCCTGCCACGGGTTGTCTGGAAGAGATCACTTTTTAGTGATAAGACCCCCTTTATACACAATTAGAATAGTACTCATTTGTAAATTTTCTTTAACGGTGTTCTATAAAGAGTTATCTATCTAAATAATATGTTTCTTGGTAATATGTGTTTGTTATTAAGTGTGGTATTTTTAGAAATAAATATTTTCTCTTTTTCTATCTGATTTGGGAGTCCAGGTTGAGTTTTGGAAATTTATCGTGTTCAATGAATTTATTATGGCACAGGTAATATGACGTCCACACCGTCGTTATTATTAGATACATTTTAGTGCTTGGCTCAAATGTTTACATTACAGAGGCAAAATTTAATATCCATCCTAATATTTTTTGATCCTAAACAAAAAGTTTGCGGGCAAAATTATAAGAAATATGTCGCGACATCGAAAATGGGACGACGACTTCAAACACAAATTGTCTAGTGTTAAGTACTCTTAAATTTTCGTGCAGATCTTAGCAATGGATGATTACATAAGAGGCTTTTTAAAATAAAATATTAGGTATTGCGCAACCTTTTGCAGCTAATCTGGTAACAGACGAAATATAGTTGACGTTCAATCCATGTGAAAATAATCATATCTGTAAACATATTACATACACATAACATACCTAGTACGTAAGATTGTCTTAAAACAAATGACAAAGCTCCGAGTCTAGGATTAGTTTATTTTCACAGGTAGATTCAATCAAGGTAAGGCATAAAAGGGGATTATTATGTCTGTAATAGTACTGCCTAGGCTTATTGAGTCCCAATAGCTTTGACCAATCTTTTGTAGCTCTTTTCCAAGCTGGTATCTTTAGAACCTTATTTAGATCCGCAGCCAAATCTAATAAAATTTCAATAACGCTGATTAATGTCGAAATTAATCATATGTATGGGCTTTTCACATGAAACCTTTATTTATTGGAAATCGATTTGCTTTTAAGGTATTTTATTTATATATATATAGTTACATTTTGGGCCACCTGCATATTTGCACACAAAGCACATTTATTACCCGCCGGCGTTTGAGCTAATAACATTGAAACTACTTATGACTGTCTTCCTTTGTTTACGTTGTGTTAAAAATTTGTGATTAAAAAAACAACCCATTGTGTATTGTAATCTTTTATGGCAGTCATTAGACAGGTGTGTCGAACTGATTCTAAGAAATTCGATCTACACGGGCGGGCAGCCATATTGTATCGGTGCAGTTTAAAGCAATGGCGCAATCGAGAGATCGACAGTCAAGCGATATCCACTGACGAGACGAGACGTGTGTACATTCGATAATCTATATAGTGACGGACTTTGCGCGTGTTATTGAATCACGCATTACGTTTGGACTGATTGTGTTCAATTATATTTGTACCTGTGTTTTAGGTGTTTGTATAGTTCTAATAAAATAAACTCTGTAATAGTTCCAACGGCACTTTAATTCGAGTCCTGCAACTAACAATATATATATATAACAGATTACGTTGAAACAAGATCTAACAATAGCTTAGTAATATCTACATGTAGCACTAAGTAGCTACTAACTCTTGTATGACTAGATGCGGTCAAAGTTCATTTTACACTGGCTTTTGACGTGTGAATATTTAAAACATATTTTTTATTATACCAATTAATCCAAAATCAAAAAATCTTAATAAGTTTCTTTTTAATTTTTAACTAACTTCTAAAAGCAAGAGGTTCTCCATTCGTCTGAATGTTGTTGACCTACTCGATGTTACACGCAAATTTCAAAAAATGAGCGA
The DNA here is from genome assembly GCA_039645545.1 of Dendrolimus houi. Taxonomy (NCBI): domain Eukaryota; kingdom Metazoa; phylum Arthropoda; class Insecta; order Lepidoptera; family Lasiocampidae; genus Dendrolimus; species Dendrolimus houi. The sequence continues at coordinate 18,762,525 of CM077120.1, read as the reverse complement.
TTAGTTAACGGCGTTATTTTTAACACTAGAAATATGATGCATTTGGCGACAGTCAATAACGAGAACAGTATCGCAGGTGAAGCCTGAGCATAAATAGACGTATTTTAAAAAACATATTGTCAAAAATCAAAGGAAAAATCAGCTTTGATAGAATATAGTCATGTACGATATAGAAGCTATTTAGTGATACATTTTTACTTAGCAGTTATTGATGCACAGCATTCTTCTTCCATGCGCATGAGCAACAACAGTCAATTTTCCATCAAAGCGTCTGTTTGTTGTAAAATGAATGTATAGAACGCAAAACATAAAACCACAAATGAAGAACGAACCAATTATCTACGTCAATACAAAAAAAAACACAAACTCAATTACAATAAGCCGGGCCGGGGTCTGTTCGAGCGCAATATTGAAATGCCCCAATTTGCATAGTTATTATAAACATGAGATTGGCGATTTACACTACAGAAGTGACAGAGACAGACGGCCAAAATTCATTGAAAAAGAAAAGAGATAGTTGAACATAATCAACAGTACGATGACATGACGGTTAGTGATGGACAAGATATGAATGTGATGTTCGTAACTGGAGATTAAATATATATTCTCACAAACTATTATGCGAAAGTTCCAAATAGCTTGCTAATTAAGAAACAAACAAATCGCATTTCGTCGATAGAACATTCATATTATAATAAATTAGTACTTGAATATTATTAAACATTTTACATCAATAGTAATAAAATAAATCCTCATTTACGTCATCAATTCATTTCTTTTTCTTTATTCGACTCTACTATAAAATAGAGATATAGATATATATATATTGTGTTCTGTGTCGTGTTCTAATAAATAAATTTATAAATATTTTTTTGGTACAATGAATGATGACTCATTCTGGTATAGACTTATATAAAACTGCCACAATAATTGATTATGATTTATGAATGATGGTAGATCATATTTTCTTCTAGCCATTATTAGCAATACCTAAACAATATAAATATAAATTATACTACTAACACAACAGACAATAGTTAATGATTAAACTCGTAATATATAAAATCATTGCAATCAAGACTATATCGGAGATCATGATAATCAAACAAGCTCAAATTTTACAACACTAAAATGAGATTGTCCAATGATTCAAAAACCACACCTTTAGTTTTTTGATAGCAGTTATGACAGATTTGTTTTCGACTTCCTAAGGTCAATGTTGTTTGGCCGGTTGTAATCATGATTTAGCACTAGCTATACAATAATTTAATTAATTAACAAATAAAGTCGAGTGCAAAGATGTAAACTTTTTAATTCCAGTTTCTTATTTCTTATGTTTATAATACCATTTTAATATATAATTTTATAATATACATTATATAATTATAATATAATGTGATTGTAATATTATTTATTACATTATTATCAACAAAAACCCGCTATTTTGTCGTTCAAAGTAAAAATATGTCGTAAAAACAAAAATTAAAGCCGTTCAAGTCCAACATCAACAATAAATGCCTTTTGCTTTTATTTAAAAAACTTTTTCACTTGTGTAATTTGTATCACGAAGGTATAATTGAAAATATAGCGACTTTTTCATAAGGTTTAAACATAATTATGTAAATATAATCTAAGACAGTTGAAACTCTCCAAAAAATATCAGTATTTTAACGAGGATTAAATCTTAGCTCGTAGAATGTAAGAGAGAATTTCAATAGATTAGAGATCATTCCAGTCTTGACTGTGAAACTTTTTCACTGGATCATGTTGTTATGTATGGGGGTTACCACTGTTATGTATTATGGCACTGTTATTCGTTGTGAGTTACTACTACTACTCTTCTGACTCCAATTAGGTATGTCGGGCAGATGGAGATAAAATGAAATAAAAAGTTAAATTATATAACTGTCTTTAATTTAGTACGTACGACTCCACGCGAGGGGTAATATGGAGCGACAAACGACAGAGCCACAAATATCCACACATTACATTTTTTGCTGAATTGCAACTGTTGCTAGCCAGCACACACATCTGTCTGATTTAATAAAGAATTCGCTAATTTAGCAACGCAAATGTAAATTTTAAAAAAATATACAAAAAAAACAAAACATTGTAGGTACTGAGTAGGACTTGAACCTGCACACACATCAATGCAAGGCGACCACTTTAACTATGCCGTGAAACGTATCTTGGTTTTAGAAACTCTGAAGGAGTTATGTGCCATGAAGAAATTTGAATTACACGGAACTTTGATGTCTATTTTTTTAATGTTTACCAATCGTATCGTATAGCTCCTTCATCGACTAATGTTTTCAGTTGAATTTATTTTGACGATCAAAATTATTTTGTTCTTCGAAACAGGTCTTGTTTAAATTATATAAGAAATATATAAAACATCGCCAAATTAGTTAAGAATTTCTTTTAAGCTAGGTTGCCTGGAGGAGATCGTTTTTAGTGACAAGGACGCCTGTTGATTTGCCAAGAAGTATTTTAATTATGCATTTTGTTTTTATCATTTTCTGCCTGGTACACTGCCCAGCGGCTGGTGGGGCTGGACGAGCTTTAGTAAAGGTTTTGTTTTTTTATTTTTAACTAGCGTATAGTCAAGTTGGCGAAGTCGGTTAATGGAGTGAGTTCATACACCGCTCGTCTTTTAACTTTTTTAAACGGAGTTTAACGCCAAATACAATTCGAAAACAGAATTAAATGGCGTCTTAGCTTCACTGGCTGATTTGTTGTCGTCGTAACTATTCAAACACGGAAATAATGAGAGGTGTATGGAGCTCCCCCATTGACGGACTTCACCACCTTGACTATATATATTTTTTAAGTTAATTTTGTAATTGTTTATTTTGGTGAGCAATAAAGTGTTATCTAATTTAATCTAATAAAATTCCATAGATAAAAATTGATTGAGAAAGTTATTATTATTATTAATAGATTTCTTATGTAGTAAGCTTTATTCAAACATAATTGTTGTTTATTAATTATTACAGTCCACTGTACAAAAATTTAATTGAACCAAAAACGTAAATAGAGCATTTTTCCTTTGTATAGGTAGACAAAAATTGGTGAAAATCGTAGGATACGCGACGGACGGCTGGCCACGTGACGAGCGTGGCCATTCGAAGGGCGAGCGAGCATACATTCCGACGAGCGATCGATCGGATTAGGCTCGACGGGCCGACGTGGGACTGAATAAACAATGTGACGAGCTACTACCCTTTTAACGAATCCCTATTGGATACCTCGCGAACCTACCGCATTATTTGTTATTTCCTCTCTTTTTTGTCTTTAGATATAATAGTAAGAAAAATAATCTTACTCTACTATCCACGATCAAGCCAATTCATCACAATATAAATAAACAACAATGTTGTGAATTTATTTTAAACTAGCTTCTGCCCGCGACTTCGTCCGCGTGGAATAGTTAAAAAACATTTCAATTTTTAAAACATTCTTCATTGGTGCTCCGCTCCTATTGGTCTTAGCGTGATGATAAGACTAATTGTTTTTTAATGTATAAATTGTTTTATTGTATAATGATGATACCAGCAATATCAATGCTTAATTAGGTGCATAAGTTATATAATAAGCTGTTTAAGTAATTAAAGTTTATTAACTATCCCACGGGAACTCTTTAATTTTTCGTGATCAAAAGTATCCTATATGTTGACCAGGGATATAAGCTAACACCATACAAATTTTCATTTAAATCGGTCCAGTCGTTTCGGAGATTAGCCGGTACAAACAGACAGACAAACAGAGAAACAAAAATTTAAAAAAAATCTAAATTAGTTCTATTTCACTTTTTACATCCCCTTGACTCGGTTTTTAGCATTTTTTTTCATTGTACAGAAATTCCACCTCTACAGTTTCATTACATGTATAGATATAGCTTATTGTTAATTCAATCTGATTATTTATTTTAAATTATTATTAATTCAGTCTGATTAATTAAATTATTTTATAGCATATAGAGAAAACAAAGTTCAAAAAATTACAACCTAGTTCCGTATCGCTCTTCTTTTTCAGTCAACCAACATGTCCACTGCTGGATATAGGCCTCTCCAAGTTTTGTCAAATATCCCGATCTTCCACCTTCCTTTTTTTAACGAGGGGAACCCGATTGATGGCCATCAGCTGCGCAGTAAACTGGAGAAAATCGCGGCCAGTGTGTGGGATGCGCCAGGTCGGGGTGGTACTAGCATCTCTAGACAAAACTAAAGACGCTATTGCCACGCCATCCCCCGCTTTTATCATACAACCCCTGGCGGCGACCTTTCGTAGGTCACCAGTCTACCGAGTTTAGCGTATGCTTTCTATCGTCAAAATATACAAATATTTAGTAAAAAATTTAGGGACATAATATTGCATTGTCTTGATTGCACAATAAATATTTGATTAATATAAACGCAAACACTTTGTTGAGAAAAGTCGAGTTTTCGTCTTACCTGTAACAAAGAAAAACATAACAATTAAAGGAAATTTTAATCATAATCATAATGCATTAGGGTGGACCAAAAAAAATTTTTCTTTCCTATCATTTCGAACGTTAATTTTCTGCATAAAAAATCCAGTTCAAAGCACAACTCGATATCTCAACTTTACACGACGCGCTACGATTTTTAATTACCCCATATAAGTTGCAAGTGGGTTTTATTTATTCCTTTTACCCCATAAAAGTTCTCAAAAAAAAACACATTTCCACTTGTACAAAATTTATTAAAAAAAGCTCTGATATGTTTTCTCGTAATCCTTACAGAGAAAAAGTTATCAAGCTTTAACCTCTAGCATAAACTCTAGCTTTAACCCAACCATTTCAATAGTAGAATTAATTAAGCACTGAAATTATGCCTAGTTGAATTAAACCTGGTTGCTAGAGTTTAAAGCTTCCCAACTTTTTCTCTGTACGGATTACGAAAAAACATATAAGAGCCTTTTTTAGAGCATTAAATTTGTACATGAACACGTCCATCAAAATTTGAAAAAAAAATTGAACTTTTATTGGCTAAAAAGAAAAAATATTTCCTCCTACAATTTATATGAGAGAATGAAAAATATTTGCGTGTCGTATAGATTTGAGATATCAAGCTGTGCTTTGAGCAGGATTTTTGTTATCTCTAACAGTAAATTTTAATTAATAGTGCTTCAAAAAACGAATAATAACTTTTTTGGACCACTCTAATGTACATACATATATATTATATAATACTTCAAATATAACATACAACACAAAATACATTTTTACATGTTGGCAACATATCGTATCATAGGGCTTCATAATAGCAAACAGCCCTACTACGAAATCAAAAAATATCCCGATTCGTAACAAAATCATGCGCGTACTAAGCGAAATTATTCAAGAAACATTAAATCTAGGAGGCGCATCGTTCACGAGCGCGACAAGATCTCAGTTGCCGAGGGAACTATTCAAATGTGAGATATCCTAATAGCGGTATTAGCTTCATCTTTCCAACCGATCGAGAGAGAATAAGGACCTTTTTACACTTACGTTTTATAAGTATAAGCTTATTTTTCGAAGCGCGTAGAGGCGCGTCGCGCAACTCGTACAAGCGTTGATGCACTTATAACCTCGTACAAACGCGAGCCGCGAGAGACACGTCTCCGCGCGCCCTAGCAGGAGAAATGTTATAACTTCCGCGCGTTCGGCTTTTCGAACTGCACGTAAACAGAAACGGCCGTGTACGCGCTAAAAAAAACGATAGTCTGAAAACGCCCTAAAACGGAGTAGGTACGGTCGGGCGTGCGTTATCGTCGGAACACTGGCGTCCTACGCCGAATGCTTTATTGCTTCGGGATTTAGAAGGATGCGTCAATGTTACGCCTTCCTTAACAACTTTTGGGGTGTATTGTTTCTTTTTTATGAGTTTCTGGTAAAATCTAAAACCTAGCAGGTAAAATAGGTATAATAAAAGTACTTTTACAATCTTTTTTATGTGAAAAGTTTTTGATAAACTGGCGAGCGGCCGCGACTTCGTCTGCGGTTGTCCTGAAAGTACTCAATATGGACACAACCGTCAACGATTTCTGCTTTTACGTATCTGCCCACCTTTAGATTAGGTCTTCCTATTTATGACGGCTTCTGTGGTTGAGCGGGCTAAGCCTTGCTGGCCTATCTCACTGCAACGCTGAGGCTCTGGGTTCGATTCCTAGAATAGTAAATTTCGGAATCGTATTTTCTCCGTTATTTACTATGGTCTGGGTGTCTGGGATCGGCCCCAGAGTAGTCCGTTGTATATTACCCATAACACAAGCGTAACTTGCTTAATTTGGGAATATACAATACCCATGTGTGTTTGTCTGCCGATTATTATTATTATTTATGACTAATTTAAACTTAAAAGTTTGACTTAAATGATAAGACGTTTATTGAAAATTTTCATTTCAATCTTCTATATAAATAAAATTGAATTGACAACGACTTTAGCGATTTTGATAATTTTTTGTGTGTATTCGAATGGGTTCAGGGCTGGTTTAGTTTCACAATTGAAACCGGTAGGTGGCGTTGGGTTCGGGTTCTAAGATCCTCCTAATCTCTTGTACATATTTTGATGATTTTATTTTTGTGTGTTTGAGTGGGTCTCCGGATGGTTTAGATTCATAATTGGAACCGGTAGGAGGCACTGGAATCGGGTCCTAGATTTTTATCTTTTCAGGGCAGAACAACGTCTGCCGGGACCACTAGTTTTCTATAGAGAAATAAGAACGGACTGGTGACGCCAATTTTTCATTTTTTACTGAGCGATATCGTTCCCTTGTATTGTATATATAAACTCGGCAAATATGTATGATTTCTTTATTTAGCATTTTCATCAAGTTATTATAGTTAATACAGTTTACACCTATATTCTAAGGTCGCGTCTAAAATCCCAAATGGAGCATAATAAAGCTTAGACTTTAAAGGTTATTCTTGAAAGTGATATATGGATGTCAGTCTAAGTTATGACTAAGTACAGGGATGACAGTTGAAATTTGAAGGTCTTGTAGGTCAGACGGGATTAATCACATTGCGAGGCTTAGGTGGCTGTAAACTTAATGACGTCACCAAGGTTATAATTTATATTAAAGGAAAATGTGAAAGTTCAATTTTCTAATAACATCAGTCTATAAAAGTCTTTTGCAATTTAGTATAAAAGCCAGTGTACCCACCCGCCACGCCTGTTCAATGCCAATTTTGCACTAAAGTGATATGCAGGTTAAATCACGCTGTTCTTCACCACCATTAGCACGTGGTAAATATAACAAGTATACGTAGATACATCATTATTATGTTAGAAGATTCGAACCTACGACATTGGAATGAGATGTAGGTATCTTCGCCACGAAAACACTACGACTTTTCGGATTCACATTCAAATTTTTTATTCAAACTATGTTCTAGGAGAACATTTTTTAACGTATATGCACTGTACATACAGATAAATAAATTTGAAGTGTCTGTTTGTAATATCAAAATAAAAATGTGAATAAAATCAGGGGGGATAATTTGGACCAGGAAATTACGAAGATGCAATTTTTATATTTTTTATCTATCTGGATTTTGCGGCTAATCTCTAAAACGGCTGGACCGATTTTGACGGGACTTAGACTGGCAGATAGATGATATTGTAAGTAGTAACTTAGGCTACTGTTAAAATTAGGGTTCCGCGAAATAAAATTCCAGGCAGACGAAGTCACAGCAAGTATCGGTTAAAAATTAACTCGATTTCACTCTATGTATACTGCTATGCCACGTATTTTTACAGGTACTTATTTTTTTTAATGATGTGTAATAGGTTAATATATTTTTGGTAAATCACGTTTTTCAGGATAAGGTATACTCTAAAGTTTTTCTACATAATATTATAATTACTCTGCACTGGCTCTGGTACATTAAGACATTTTTAATGTTAACAAGTTAAATGTCATTATATACTTTTATTATAGATAATCTAATATTGATTTTGTATTCTATATATTTCTAAAAGTTAACCCTCCACAATAAAATAAAGCAATATTTTAATAAGACTTCAACATTTTTTCACATTCAAGTATAATAACTTTAGCCTATCAACTAACCTTCCCGGCAATATTTTAAAGCCTAACAAACCGTCCAAAGTTCAAACAACCGTAGCGAGGAAAGTTTGGCCATTACATGGAAAAATATGCGTTTCTATTAGAAAATATATACCTACAGTTCAGACGGGTTACGTATAGTGGGTTGTTTATATTCTCTTCGCGTGTGTTGTTACTCTTTGAGACCCTTCCAAACTTTGCTCTTGGTTTCAGAACTAACAATCTCGTGGTCGGATTTTAAAACCAAATTAAGATATTCGTACATGGATTAAGAATTTGATATCAAATATACTGAATAGTTCTTACAATTATGTATACTCATATAGATAATGAGTATTTCTCGCATGGTCTTTTTGTGTAGTTAAGAAAAATTTATTTGTAAATTTGTTAATTAATGAACATGGACGTATTTTTTCTACATTTTTAATTAATTATTTAAACTAGTAAATAGACGTAAAGATATAATTTTTAAAAAATATGTTAAAATTTGGCATCAAAAAGATTTAAAGAATTAAAGGCTGCCACCTTGAAACGCTCTCTTAAGATGGGTCACGCTGATATCACATCAACATTGGCATTCTAGTATATAGACTAGAAAGTAATTAATAATCAGATAATTAATAATAATTATCTATCAAGATAAGAAATAACATCTATAACGTATATTTTATTAGACTATATGTTACGTATACCACCATCGCCATTATCATCTCAATTCATTCCTGGGGTTGTCTGGAAGAGATCGCTTTTTAGCGATAAGACCGCCCTTTGTACGCAACTAGATATAATTTTAGTCTTTAAGTTCATTTTTGTATTGGTGTATAATAAAGTGTTATCTATCTATCATTTTTCGATTCTAAATCCGAGTATTATTAATATTTTTTTATTGAAATGTTTAATAAAATACAAGTAAATAGAAAGAAACGAAATAAATTATTATGCCCTGTAGATTAATTATGTATTTAATTAGTGACCGGATAAGACCGCCTATCGTCAAAAAAGTATTGCAAATGAGCATTTGGTAATAATAAATTATTATATACCTATGTATACATATATGCTATGCCCTATTGAAATGAACAATAAAATACCATTGGTGTATTTATATTCGTACTGGGTCTGCATAAAATTTTAGGAAAAGAGTTATGTAACGTAATTAAAAAATTATACTCATATACAGTAGTTACACTGGGTCCCATGGTATAAACGTATACAAGTCTATTGATATACACGAGGAAATCGTAGCAGGCCATCTCCTTTTACTCATTACACCTGGGCTGCACTAATGCCAAGTCGTTGAACTTATCTACTCATGTTCAAACGGGGCCGCCATGCAAGCGGCTTGTACTTAGACATGTGAATTAATATCCGCAGAGTCTACAGGCCCCATACAACATGCGGCGAGCGCAGGTATACAACAGTACAAGATATGTCACAATGCATGACGTAACACAAATTTATAACTAGTTAATAGTACCTTGTATTTGGTGATAATATGAACGGGCTATATTTATGCAAATTTGACATGTTAAGAAATTTGTTAATGGCAACCATCTCTATAACAGTTACTACTTGGAAATTTGTTTTATTATTAAAGCTATTAACACATGATAGAAAACTGAACTTCAAAGTAGACTAGTTTTACCTCATAGATTCTTATTTGTAAATATGTATACAGTACTTTTATTTTTAAGTTTTTTATATGTTGTTTGAAATGATGTAAATACTTGTAAAAAAATTAAATTAAATTATATTCCACATTAGTATTTTAATAAGGATTAAGCTTAATAGTATAAGTATATTGTATATTATGTTTAAAACATATTCTAAAGCGAGTATTTTCTTCATTTTTTTAATTACCTAAATACAATTAAAATATATTTCAAAGGTCAGTCAGTATACTAATATGAATATTGGACTCTCTATTCGTGTGTTTATTCACGGTGCCTGTACTTACTGTCAGTTGCATAGCTCATTTGTTTTGTTTTATCGGCTTTTAACCACTAAAATATTAGTCATGTTGGAATTTTAATATAATCGTTTCCGAGTAATGTTTATCGTCATATTGATAAACTTAGTTTGTATAATAGATGTATATTTTGAAGAAAATTCCTGATACCTCTCTAAATACAACATTTCAGATATTTTTTGGTTTGTTTCAGTAGGTACTCAAAATTAATATTTTGATGATATTACAGCTACACGAAATAGTTTTAGGAGACTATCCGTAATTTTTTTTAATCTTATCTTTTTATTCAGCCAACAAAAAAAATGTATTTTTATATTTTTTTTTATTGCAGTTTAGCAGACAGGCAGACGGACCACTTGATGGAAAGCGGTTACCATCGCCTATGGACATTTGCAACACCAAAGGTGCTACAAATGCGCTGCTGCTCTCTTAAGGGAGACTGGAACCTGGTCACTAATGCCGGAACACAACTTAAGGTTGTTATGGCAGCATACTCTAGACTAGGGGTGGTAGCCATCCAGTCGGGCAAATGCTCTACCACCTGGCTGTGGGTTGTTTTGTCGCCTCTTACGACAGACCGCCTGGCCGCAGGAAATTGTATTCTTTCTCCGTTCCTGCATGGATAAAAATGGTAAGTTGGAGTTCTTAAAAGATGTATGGGTAAAGATTTTTGCGATTTCTGACTCTTTTAATACTCCAACAACGGTTGGTCAGATAAAAGTTTCTGATTAGTATTAAAAACATGACAACGTACATGACATGACATAAAAAAAATGTTCAAACAAATAGTACAGACAAAGTTTTTTGCAATTTCTGACTTTTTTAATACTTCAGCCTGGATTGGTCGATATCAAAAACGGGATCGATTGGCATCAATTTTTTTTGTGTAGATGGCCATTTTCTTCCTAACTGTATTTTTTTAAATCTGTGAATGATGATACAAATTTCACGAAAAATAATGGATAGCCTCCTAAGACCATTTTCGTGTATCTGTAATGGTTAAGGTACTTCCCCTTACTGCTCCGCTGAAAGTTTCCACCCTGTATAAAGTCAGTTGTGGCTTTCACAAGGCCAATGTCTGTTGAAACTTGTTGTTTATTCCAAGAATGTAAACCATGAAAAATGTTGTTGTTTGGTTCTTGCCTAGTATAAAGTAGGTAGAACATCGCTCCATCAATTTTGCTGTCTACCCTCTTTCTGTGTGAGGCAATGGCCAATGCAGAGCAGGGCAGCCGTTTTCAACTCTTACTGTCTACATTTCTTTTTTTTTGGTTATATTCATCAACTTATTGTGATTACTGGCCGTGCCAAGGACTTTTATCAAACCTAAAACTTTGTATCAAGTGTGAGCTCTGTAGTGGAATTCAGTGCCGTGTGCTGTTCCTGTGTTCAACCTGAACCGATCCAGGAGATAGATCCTGTATATTGCTGCCGATGGGACAGCATAAGGTGACGATGGAGCTAATTAAAGCTAGTTTTGTATGTACTTTTGTGTATCAATAACTATCAAGAAAATACTTAACAGAAGTATTATTTAATATCGGTATACAATACAATTTTCAACAATGCGTCAATAAAAATTATAAATACAGTAACAGCCCGAAATCACGCCACAGGAATTGAGCGATAATCATATAATTAGTCGTCGTAGATAGTCGAATTCACATCAGTGGGGCTATATTCTGTGGGATTATAGTGTAGTATGACACTCAAACAAAAGGCGAATCGACAAGGTTTAAAAATTACATAACTCTGAGTACGCCTGAGTTAAGGTATTACTGCCTACACCTAATTACACTAGTCTACACCTAAATACATTTAATAATATATTTTAATTCACGGCTTATGAGTATAATATCCATGTAATTTTAGTATTGGCTATTTGTAACACTTTATCTTATGTAACAAACTTTTCAAATCTTTAAACTATATAAAATTAGAATAATGTAGAATATATATAGAATATTAATATACTTTCTCAACAAAATATATATTTGTAGTTAACTATTGTTGTTACATTTGTTGTGTATGTATGTATCTATGTCTGAGTGTGTATGTATATGTATATATATTTTATATGGTTATGTACTTATCTATTACATTATTATTAGTATATTATATTATATATATATATATAATCATTAGTATAATCTTAAGCTGCACGCCAACAAATTATTGTGAATAAGATCCTTACCCATTCAAATGTTGCCTGGAAGAGATTGCTTTAAGCAATATGGCCGCCCATTGTACTACTAAATTCCAATTTTAAGATATGAAAATGTGTTACTGTTTTTTTTGAAGTGAAACTTCTATATAGACGGTTTTCAAATTAGACAAGTAAATTAACAATCTGCCCGTAAGACTTGAAGTTGTAATTTTGTTGCGATTCGTTTTGCCATTTGTCCGTTGCCATTCGTTTTTCCACTTGTCCGTTGCGATTCGTTTTTCCACTAATTCGTTGAAGTTTCACTTCTACTATGTGTCCCAGCACAAATTTCGATTTTTATGTTGGAGCACAATGAAGAATATTGTTCTTGTTATTTTATAAACACGATGCCTGAGATATTCTAGGTAGGCACTTATGCTATTACACATTGTATATATACCTATAGTTATTATTTCCCCTGTGTGTCCTAGCACGCATCCTGTAGCAATCTACAGAATTTGAATCCGATGCAGAATTAATTTCGTGATATTCGAACTTCTGTGGAGTTCCACAGGTTACAGATTTTGTGATAGCACTGAATATTCGTAGTGTGCGCGCGGTCTATTGTAACAATAATCTGAGCTAACGTGTCCACGTAGTTCTCGTTCCAAAATCTTTAATTATAATTATCGAATGCCGCATCCAAAATTCGAAACTTAAAGATGTTGAATTCGTCTGCAGTAGCCGAAGCGTTTTGTTACGGGTCCATCAAAGGGCCCGAGCTGACGGCTCGCAAACCCAGAGATAAGAAAACACATTCCTCATTGAGTATTCGAATTATCTCAACGGTGTTGACACAGTTGTGTTGGGGTAAATGGTCCAAGTATAAAGGGAGTAACTGGTAAAATAAAATAATGAATGAATGATGATGAATATTTATACTATCTTCATATAATTTTAGTTTTTAATTTGACGTTTCAGAAAGTGATTACGCAGAACTATTTTTCTGGGATACAGAATGCCCAAGCTAACAGGTAACCTACTAGGAATATCAAAGGTCAATATGTTAAAAAGGTGAATTATCAATAGGCTGATATTACACGGTTCACTTCTGTCTTTCAATTTGAATGAAGCAATCAGAAAAAACAACGTTGAAGCATTCAATGTCGCTAAGTGAGGTCATTTATTTTAATTTCTAATTAATTCAATTTGATTAAATTGTGTCAATGAATTTTTAGATTATAGATTTTTGTCGCTTACGCTGGTACGGCCACGTTTTATGGAGACCGGCCAACTATGTGGGGAACAAATGTCTAGCCATGCCGCCTCCGCCAGGTCCCGGTCGAAGGGGAAGGCCCAAGAAATGTTGGCTTGACGTTGTGAAGGATGACATGCGTACCAATGGTCTCAAAACGGGGGATGCAGAAGACCGTGCGAAGTGGAGTAGAAAAAGTAGAAAAGCGGACCCTGGGCGTCGGAGTGAAGGCTCAGAACGCAACCGGGATTTAACGCCCGGATGATGATGAATGAATTTTTAGATTTAGAATAAAAAATTGAAAACTGAACTAAACGCTGTTACCTTTTATTATTTTTGTTAATCATTAAATGATTAAAATGTACCAAAAAAAATATATTTTTTGTTTTCTTTTCACATATACTTTTTAGCAATAGTCGCTAGCAGATCATGACTTAAAGCTTCAAATTTTGAGTACAACAGTAAGCCGTCGTATCTCCCTGTTGTAGTATTTATTCAGTGCTGATTTGTGCGACGCGTATGTACACTAAAGCGATAACCTACGACATATACTACGTTATTTGTTTACTAATTAATGGATATGCTCCACTATCGACTATTATTTTCTGATAGTGACATGTTTTTTTTATAGTTCTTTTTATTAAATTTTAGTAAAATAGCAAACAAACGTACAAAGCTACTACCTATATATGTATTACTATATTATATATTAGGTACTATATAAGAACAGCAGAAGCGTGCTGAAAGAAATGTAGTGTTTTGTTACTCGCTAGAAGTAAATAAAATACACATATAACATTTAATTTTAATATGACTAGAACACGACTTTGGATACGTCAATATATAGCCTCAAAATAACGTAGTAAGGTAATTAACACAATATTTACATATGGTATAATTACAATAATTTCTAACATTACTGAAATATTTAAAAAAGAAGCGTTAAAATATCATCTTACTTTTAAATATCATGATAAAAATAAGTTAAAGATTGTTTGGGCAATAAATGTATGTACTATTCGAGTCCTTTACCAATAGAAAATAAAGAAATCATAACTTAACTCTCGAACAACATCCACGAGGATACGACGTTTTGTAAAATGACAAAATGTCTCAGTTGATTTCATTGTCATCTACCTCAGATACTCCCATTTATACTTAAGTAGCTTCTGCCCGCGACTTCGTCCGCGTGGAATAGTAAAAAAAAAGTAAGTTAAAAAAACCTCCGATTTTCAAACATTCTTCATTAGTGCTCCGCTCCTATTGGTCTTAGCGTGATCATATATAGCCTTTCTCGATAAATGAGCTATCTAAAGCTGAAAGAATTTTTTAAATCAGACCATTAGTTCCTGAGATTAGCGCGTTCAAGCAAACAAACAAACAAACTCTTCAGCTTTATATATTAGTATAAGATGTATAAATCTGACGTAGTTTTAGTACGTCACGATATACTATATCCATTAAAGAAGATTACTAAAAATGACAACAGTCCAATAACCACTCGTTCAAACTTGTCGACGAAACCGATAAAAAGTCGGTGCTCCAGTGGCAGAACATTTTTATATGAAACTGTTCACACTTTCCTGACACCACTTTTTGTCGGCGCCGAAAAGAAATTTTGGTTGTTTTGTCAGCCCCCTACATCCGTAAAAAATCGTGTCGGATCTCAACCGATTAGAATACGGCACCAACACCCGACAAGTAGGACCAAGCTGTAAGAAAATCCAATTATCAAAGGCTCTTCAATCTTACATGACCAGATAGCGCCATAGTCCACTGAATTGTCGGTTTATTTATTTACACCAGGGGCCCAATTCTGCTATTTCAATATCTTGACATTGCGAAGATATTCAAAGTACGATTCGATTGCGGTAGTGTAATAAATTCGTATTCTACTAAATCCAGAATATCTTATCGATATCAGTGCGGTGAAATAATATTAGAAAAAAATTGTATTACTATTAGTATAAATGGCGTTAGCCGAAATGAATATTGAAAAAGCTATTAAAAAATAAACATTTATTTCGCGAGTTTTTGTATAAAAATATTTATAAAGATAGAGTGGCGAGCCTCGGGCACGCCACTGGAATTAATAGAATACCGTAATCCGGCAAAACTACTATTGAGACGATAGTATTCGGCGATTCTGGCGACATAGTAATAGCAAAATTGAGCTTTAAATCAATAAGATATTTTTGAAGTGAAACTTCTATATAGACGAGGGGTATTAGGAATTTTTTCTGTCACGAAATAGCGTTACGGCCGCACGGAGGCGCGGCTTAATGTTAGAGTATACTATAGATTTTTTTTGGTTCCGGATCGGATTCAGTTTTCTTGTTTGATAAAATAAAATATGTTAAATAAAAAATACGTTCATTAAAATATACCTAACCTAACGAAATAATAATTTGCACTGAACCTGCGAAAAATCGAAACGTGTGCGGGGACACATAGTAGAAGTGAAACTGCAACGGACAAGTGGAAAAACGAATCGCAAGGACAAGTGGAAAATCGAATGGCAACGGACAAGTGGCAAAACGAATCGCAACAAAATTTTAACTTCAAGTTTTACGGGCAGGTTTTCAAATTGGACAAGTACAGTAGCAATGTCCGTAGAAGTTTCACTTCTACTATGTGTCCCAGCACAGATTTCGACTTTTTTTTAAATTTTAGACTGAAATGGTCTAAAATATAAGACTCTAATCAGCTTTAGAAACCTAGATTCAAACCTTTAAAACCAAATATATTACAAATATACGGACGGCATCTTTAATAAATGTCGGTACTCTTTACTCAACACTTGCCAAACAAATATGAACTCGGTTAGATAAACTTGTTTGTTATGACTTAGAATACGTTATCTAAAACAAATATTTGTCGTCTACTTTTCGTTTCTCACACACGCTATATGTGTGTTATTATGGAATACAAGGTTAAGTAGTAGATAATATGTTAGAGTATTTTTCATAAATCTGAACTAATAGAATTGAATTTTATGTATGTGATTTGCAAATAATTTACAAAATGTAAAGTGAAAAACACTTTTTATAAAGCCCCGGCACAATTCTTGAGCGGTATCCTTGGCCTGAGCACTTTTTCGAGTAAAGGTACAAAAACAAAATATTAACGATGTGTCGATAAATTGCATCATATTGGCTCAATGCGCAATGATAGCTGCTGCAACTCTATCGGCAATTCAAGATTATTGCCGAAAACTATGTAATTCTCATTGAGATATAACATGTCTAGAGAGTGCATTGCTAATAAACAACACCGCCAAAAACGGCATCAAAAAGGCGAAGTGTTGCCATATTCACTCTTGTAAAAGTATCAATGTGTGCGTGTTTTCGGGATATCAGCTAAAAAGTATCACCCCAATTTTTTATAATTAAACATTTTTTATATTTAAGTGAAAAGTTTAAATGATCGTTATTATTTAATCGCTTTATAATTGAATATTACTCAGAGATTTTAGTTTTTTTTAATAATTAAAGTATTAGCATCAAAAGTTGTCGTGTCTTGGAACGAACCATAAAAAAATACAAGCACAACTGAATTCATAACACACTTTAGTATATGTAGTAATTTAATTCGCAATAAAATGTCTGTACAGATATTAGTACATATTTACAAGTCCTTTAATTACCAATACTAATGTAATAATTCTAAAAAAACTATTCATAATAGCAAATTATTTTCGTGTTACACAACATGTTCACGAAGGTTATAAGACGACTAGTTATGCCCCAAAGATTCTCCTGCTCTAAAAATCAGTGAAATAATTTATAATAGTGGACTTGGAACGATTCGATGGATTCATACTGGGTGTGTTATGTGTAATCCAAATTTATATCAGTAGTAGGAACTACAGGGTAGGTACACAGAACAGTTTAGTGCAGGGACTTAGAGCAACTAAATCACTTGAAAGGGACTATTATAGATAAAAATATTCATATTTTCGTCGTGTTCGGTTTGATTATTTTATAAACTAAAATTTAAATATATTATATATTAAATTATTTATTTATTAGGAATTAATGGAGATGAAGCTAACAGAATATAGACAAAATTAATGTCTTAATTATGACAATAATGTACAAAAAAATGTCGGTACACTATATCTCCATAAATTCATAACATGTTTTAGGTAACGTAAAATGAAACTATAAAAAAAATATGTTTAAAAATTATTATACACTTATTTCCGTAAATGTAAGTCTGTTTTCTATAGATTTTATTATTATTCATATTTCATTAAAAAATCGTAACAAAACTCCCCAAATTTTGGAGAATAATTCGCACTTTTCACCTGACAACATCAATCAACTCGATAACCTTTGAAATATCGAAATTAAATTTCATGTTTTTACAAAGAAATCATGAGAAAAATGTTAAGTGTTCCGATGAAATGACACGTTATCCTTATCCTTTCCTCTTTTTAAATAGTTCCAATACATTTTAATAGCGCAGGACGGCATAATGATTTTTTTTGCGAGAGCTCTAACCTGTAAAGTAGTCAAAACGACACTAACAGGCGTGGGGAGCGAGTGCACCAAATTTGGGCCGTTTTTGTGCAATTGATGCGCTATCTAGACGTTTATTTGATCTAAGGTAATTCCTAAACATAAATTACTAGTTTTAGAATTTTTGAGCGTCTCTGAAAATTTGTCTCAACTAGCTTATAATAGTCTCAACGGGAGTGTTCTAAGGAGCTGTTTGGTTTGGTACCTACGTCGCCATTTTACCACCGCACTGCTCGCCGGCGACTGGGAGTTCATCCACACTTCCTTGACACCAGTCCAGTAGTAATTTTTGAGTTTATTCTTTACAAACATACAAATCTTTCCTATTTATAATATTTGTGTAGATTTGTTTAACTGTTCATTTGTAAGCTATTTTTAGTTAAATTTTGTAATTTATAATCTTTACATAGTACAAAACAAAGTCGCTTTCTCCGTCTGTCTGTATCTGTATATATGCTAACTCCTTTTTTATTAATTTATTAGTAGTTTATATTACAGAATAATAAGAAACACCATTTAAACCTAAAAAGGTTCGTGTGTGTATACATATACACTGTTTATCCTTAATAGATCATTTTCGTACATTGCATATAGTATTTTGCAGTGAATGACAAACACTATTTAATGATGTTTAAATGTCTTATGCCCAGTTTCTGAGGTACTTTTAACTGTAGTTCATCTGTTCGTTAGCGCCATCGGTTCAATAACTTATAAAATTGCGTTTCTGAACACACCATCGTACGATAGTTAAACTAGGTTCAACTTAACTGACCAATATTAGACGTTTATCTATTCCATATCTTTTGTTTGACGTTTTGTTGTTAACGTTTTTGTTTGATGTAAATAATAGGATGGGAAAAAAGTCTTTTCACATATAGTATGTATGAACTTGTAATAAGATCTCTTTGGCTATATACCATTTGTATCTGGCTGGTTTTGGTATCATTAAAAAAAAATTATTTTAAAGAAGACAATTCCAAATTCAAATTAGGAAAATGTCTGATTTTAATTTGTTTTTCTTATTGTTAAAATGAGTGAATCTAATGAAGAAATTCGATACATTTAAAAATTTTACTACAAAAAAGGTAAAAATGCAACACAAGCCGCGAAAAAAATGTGTAATGTTTATGGACCTAATGCAGTATTTGTGAGAGTAGCGCAAATTTGGTTTAAGTGTTTTCAATCCGGAAATTTTGATATCAAAGATGCACGTCGCTCTGGTCGCCCTGTTACGGATAAAATTGATGCCATTTTTGAAAAAGTGGAGCAAGATCGGCATATTAGTAGTTACAATGTAGCTGGAGAACTGGGAATTGACCACAAAATGGTTTTGGCGCATTTGAAAAAAGCTGGGTACACAAAAAAGCTCGATATTTGGGTGCCTCATGAGCTCACTAAAAGAAACGTAATGAACCGTGTATTCATTTGTGATTATTTATTACGACGTAATGAAACCGAACCATTTTTGAAGAAGCTGATAACTGGTGATGAAAAGTGGATCACGTACGACAAGAACGTGCGAAAAGGATCGTGGTCAAAGGCCGGTCAGGCTTCACAGACTCTGGCGAAACCCGGGTTAACTCGCAACAAGGTGATGCTGTGTGTATGGTGGGATTGGAAGAGCGTTATTCATTATGAGCTGTTACCGCCAGGCAGGACCATCGATTCTGAACTGTACTGCGAACAACTGATGAGATTAAAGCAAAAACTTGAGAGAAAGCGGCCGGAATTGATCAACAGAGGGGGTGTGGTTTATCACCATGATAACGCTAGACCTCACACATCTTTAGCCACTCAGCAAAAATTACGAAAGTTTGGCTGGGAGATGTTAATGCATCCGCCGTATAGTCCTGACCTTGCACCTTCAGATTTTCACCTGTGTCGGTCTCTGCAGAATTCCTTAGGCAGTGTCAGGTTAACATCACGAGAGGACTGCCAAAACCACTTGTCGCAGTTTTTTGATCAGAAGCCCCAAAATTTTTATAGCAATAGGATCACGTCCCTACCTACAAGATGGCAAAAAGTTATCCAACAAAATGGCACCTACATACTTTAGTCAAATGTAAATAAACTTTATAAAAAAACCTTTTGAATTTTTATATAAAATGCGAAGAAACTTTTTCCCCAACCTAAATATTAGATATTCCTTCTTAAATAGATCTAGCTAGTGGCGAGTTTTGGTACTATTTGTAGGTTAACAGTTAACCTAAATTTGTCTATTACATAACTTTATGGAATTAATTGTTATTGAAGTCATAACTGGTAACCTCAGTAACCGGTCATTAAACTGCTTAAACCACATCTAAAATTAGATATTACTGTAGAAAATGTACATTAATCATCTAAATTATCATCATTTCTTGCATACTTTATATTAATTTATTTATAATTTAATTTATTTTTAAGTATTTAGTTTACTTTATAATTTAGTTTTATTTTCTTTCATTGTAAAACTATTTTAATTCAATATAGCCTAAGCAAAACTAATTTATTTTTATTTAATTAAAAACGTTAAAATATCTACTCAAAAGCGTTAAATGTACACAAGAAAAACATTTTATAACTTTATATAATAATTATATCAATATAATGTGAAGTAAATTTATTTTTTATAGTAACTAAGGAATAAATAAAAATGAATCATCTAAATACACAATGAATCTCTAAACCACGCAACGGATTTTTAGCGGTTTTTACAATCAGTTACTTGGTTAGTTTTCACTGATGGTTTATAATACTGTTACGTGCGAGCAAAGGTACGCACTTAGGATTGGAAGAAAACACCAGTTTTTAACTAAACGCTTTTATTGACTTACACAGCCGTACGTGATTCCTCTCCGCAGCGTTGGGCCTACACGCACAACTAACGACGCACTGTCCCGACGATAAGATGTCTCACTCACAGTACCGTTGCCGATATTGCGTAGACCACCTCCTGCTACTGCAGTGCTCACTTCCGAAATATCGCGTGTAGCTCGCTTCTGAATCTCCTCTTAAACTACGCTAGACTTCTCATTCACTGCACTGTCCACTAAACTTTTCACTAAATTCACCACTAAACTCGCCACTGTCTTCTATTAAACTTTTCTTTCAACTCTTTCGTATCACACTTGTCGCTTCGCTGTCTTAAACTGAACTCGAAACTCTAAACTGACCGGTAGGCGCGCCTTACTCTGCTTATATACCCGGAAGAATCTTCTAGAACCCATAATTTTGAGCTTCTTTTCTTTGCTATCCATCGCTTTCTATACATCTATCTATCTCTGTCTTTCCCTTCCCGAACCTTTTATCCTAGAACTTTCGTTCATCATCTATCCCTTTCTAAAATGTATCCGTCCTTGTATTTTCCTTCTAGAATTCTACCTTTATCTAAAAGTCTTGAGACCGGCTTACGCTGCCAGAAAGTTCTACCCTCGTTCGCCACAATATAATTCTAAGGGTTTACCTGCGGCTATACCGCGGTGAATACTGACGTTGTTTTATATATCCCCAGGAATGAGGGACTTTTTTTCGTAAAATGAGGTAAACATTAAAAAATAAATTTAAAAAAAACATTTCAGTCGAATTCTTAATTATATTTCACAGGAAAGTAAGTAACTAGTGGGATTTTACCATTGCCCAACAGTGGGCACGCAACATGAGGGTAACTAAAAAGTTCACGACACGGACGGTTGCCGACATTCCAGGTTATATATAAGTGCAATGTACAATATAAAAATAAACACAGATTTATAAACTTATAACAAATCAACATAACGAAAGCCCATTACTGCAAAAAATGTCGAAAAATTTATCGCATTAACGCAAGTTTCCTTAATCAAAGATGTTAATCTGGCTAATGAGGTACCACTAAACATGCGATGTCGGTAAACCTTACGTACGTGAACACGTTTAGATGATTTAAGTATTAACAATCACGAACTGTTAATCGAGAAAAGGTCAGAAGTTGTAAAAATTGTTATGAAAATATTTGGAAGTACGCTTCGTGAATCTTTAAAATTCATAATAATGTTGTAGTGAATTTCTTAATTGATAGTGACTTGTTCTAGTCTTGAATTCCCCTTTCCCCTATTTCCCGTCTAATTTTAAATCTACGGATGGATAATTCCGACAAAAATCGAGTTAATGCATTTAAAAATTTTCACGCTTAAAGAGTAAATAATGTTTGTTGAATAGTTTTTAAAAACGCATTTTCAATTAGACAAACAAGTTCAGCTTTTAAGGTTCTGTAGACAAATAATAAAAACAGTAGATATAACACGAGGGAAGCAAAATCTGACTCGAGGTATCTCCATTTTTAGATGTAGGCCTTAATCCTCCTTGCGGTATTATTTCTTATAGTATGCAGTTCTTTCTTAGTTTCTCTGCAATCCATGTTTCTCAACTCCTCATGTCACAATTAGCCATGGTAAATGTGTTGCCTCTATGTTCCACCAGAGCCCGTGCTTCCCAAAAAGTACAATCCGCGTGAGTGTCTTAAGTCTCGTGTGAATATATGTTGTCTAAGTAAGCGGGCTTCACCTTTGACCGCATCATCGTGGTCAAACACGAACTTATTTAACACTAGAGTTTTCCCCGCGGCTACGCCACGTGAAAAAACCTAGATAGTAGCTCTATGTTACTCTTTCTTATTCAATTCACTACAATAACAAAGAAACTAAATTCATATAGTTTCGACAGCTGCCCAGCAAAACATTGAGTTACCTCTATGTTCGTCGAAGCCAACCCGATTTAAAGTAATACAATGAATGACTTGTTTCCTATGACAACGTATTTGTTAGTGAATTGAAAAACGCGACTGCAACGCCATCTATATAGCTAATCTATCTATTTTATGCAAAACGACATCATTTATCGGAATAATATGTATCGTAAGTGTTAACTCGGGGTCTAAGCCAGCACTATATCGAGTTTCATTCATATAAGTTCAGTAGTTTCCAAAAGATGATACGATCGCAGCGCCATCTTTTTCGCTATTTTCATCTATCCCACGGAAACCACGTCATTTATCAGGATAAAACGTATCCCAAGTTACGCCCCGGGATATAAGCTAGCTCAATGACGAATTTCACTTAAATCCGTCCCGTAATTTTCACGTGATGGTCTAACAGACAGACAGACAAAAATTCAAAATATTGAATTTTCGGAATATGCTGGTCGGAATTATCCTCACTCCTGTTTTTTTTACATTTTTATACGCATTGTACAAACTCGAACCATTTACAGATGTATTATAGAACAGATAGATTCAAATATGACAATCCTATAATATTTTATATTCCATCTCCATCTGAGATGATGTCAGCGTGAGTGACTGTGTCCAAGTCCGTCTTGCTTATAGCGTTGAAAATAACGCTATTAATGATTAGTGTGAATACACACGTTATCTGTCAAATTAACTGAATAAACCCATTGATACATCTACATGAAACGATCACTAACACTAATATAATCCCTGATATAGCTTCACATTATACGTTGTCTCGGATATCTGAGTAGCGAACTCTTTGAATTTTGAAAGTTCACATTGTAACCTACCCAATTTTACTTGGCATGTCTACATTAATTTTATCTTGTTTCATCTAACTGTTCTAATAACGGACCTGTTTACACAGTGTACGTCTACATTTACCATGATTGATAGTCAATAACAACTTTATATACAGTATATGTACATTTTTTTCTATTAGACGAACAACCGGTTATTGCATCTTGTTTCAACTCACAGGTTTCATAATTGTGGAATCCATGATATTCTTTAGTCTGTATTGTACTTGTAGAATGGAATATAGTATTTCCTTGGTTACGTAATAGTTTAAGAGGTAAGGCATCCAAGTCTCATTTTAATAACAAGTCTTCTTTTACACCCTGACCGAAGAGTATATCACGATTGGGAAGAATGACTACTATTTTACAACACAAACTTAAAAATTTCATATTAACACAACAGTTTTTTATTTCAGTTTAATTCCAATTTATTAAGGGCCAATCATTAAATAAGTTATCAGTCGAATAAATTATAAGCCGAATGAATTCAAAAGCGAAACCATTCGACTGTTTTGTTCATGCAACTGACATTTTTAATTTTGTCTGGTCATTGAAAAATCGGCCTTAAAAGAAACAAATTATTTTGTAATACGCACTCACATTTTACAACAATCCATACTAATTTATTAAATACTAGCTGACCCGGCAAACTACGTACCGCCTCAGAATGAATTTTTTTCATATTTACTCACCTTTTAAACCTTCCCTGGATTTCCACAGATAATTCAAAACCAAAATTAGCCAAATCAGTCCAGCAATTCTCGAGTTTTAGCGACACTAACGAACAGCAATTGATTTTTATATACTATAAGATGAACGTAGCTTTGTTTAGATGTTTGTTTGTTCTTTCAACAGTACAAGAAACAGTTATCAAGGCTGTGAATTTTGATAATGAACTGTTTTTTATTTTTATTTTTGGTATATGTGTACTTTCAATAATGAGGCTCAACTTACGACACTTTTTCTTCTCAAAGACTTCCCCCGTCTTGTCAATGTGAACTTTCTCCTGACGCTATTAATTAATAACATTTATTTACAGTGTAGTTAGCCTAATATTATATGCTTTGTTGTCCACAGGCTTTCAGAAAATACTGTAAAATTACCGATCCAAGTTGGTACTGTTCCATTATTCCTTGTATTTATTAGTACTATATGCACCTGACATTTTTTTTCATCGTATTGCCATCACTGTGTTGGCAAAATCAATGCTAAAAGCATTGGACCCATAACCCCAAACAAAGAAGAAGATATAGAAAAGGGCAGTTACCTAAACAAAAAGTTCTGGTTAAATATATAAAAATCTACTAACAGCAAAAATCTCAAACAACAAACCATACTAAAGTATTTGATATCATTGTTTTCTTTAGAAAACAATTCGTCAAGGCACCCCACTTCGGCGTTCAAAGGGAAAATGGTAGGCCAAACAGGCGAGCAACGAGTTAGGCCGTAACAAAATTCCAACAAAGGATGATTAACGATTTTCCCCACCCTCCCCCAGCGAAACTCATTCAAGCCGCGTCGATATTGAATCCGTTAGAAGCGTAAAAATGAAAGTTTTCCTCTTTTCTTTTCCAAATGCGAGTGTTTTACGGGCGGGGAGGATGATGAGTTTTTTCACGAACAAAATGTATGTAGATTCAGTTCATTAGGAGACTCGGCTTTTATGGTAATAAAGGTGGAGTCTTCTGTGATATCTTAAACATTATTATTATTTTATAACTTTATTGTTATACCTATACCTTATACCTATAGGTATAAGCCGCGCGCAGAAGGTTTGCCGATGACTACTTACTATTATTGTATATACTTGTGTAAAGCACATACAATAATAAATTAAATTAATACATTTTTTGCAACAACTATTTATGTTAACTTTTTTGTCAACCCCACTGACCATCGACGCGTGACATCATGAGGCTATCGGCAAACTTTCTGCGCACGGCTAGTAGGTGTAATATCAGATAAGAAGTATAATTCATCATTGACTTTAACATCCAGAATACTTTGGAAATACGATTACTTACAGCAAAGTGAAAAATATGTACAAAACAGAGGCATTGTGCCAATTGTAGTTTCTCTTTAATTTCAATTGTTTTCAAGTATAGACAAATGATGCATCATTATTACCCTCGGTCATTAAAACCTACTTCACTATAGAGCTTATTAATTCATTTTGTATTCGTTCTCTTACAGTTATTCCTCTATTGGCTGGTAGGGCCGGTACATATATGTTACTATTTTTTATTTGCCTTACGAGGGTTTAAAACTTGAAATAAGCTTCATATAGTTAATGTCAAATTCCTACCGATGGTAAGGCAATTGGATGAATAGTAAGATATAGGAACCGGCCATATGACGAATATATTCTACCTTCACTTTCTTCTCTATTTCGCATGCTTTTTCCCCTCATTGTAAGATATCTATAATATTATAAAATTATAAGCATACCGTGTTTGTACATTAAAGCTACTTAAAAAAAAATAACTGGAGTTGACTGTATTAAACGACAGAGAACCCGATGCAATTTTTTTTTTCTTGTCTGTTTCTTCGGGATTCACGTAAAACTACTGGGCCTATTTCGGTGCGGTTTCGCTGATCGACAGCAAATTTTTAGACTTAAAATATGCGCTACTTTTTAGTCCGGGAATCTCGCGGAATTTTTTCAGAGAATGATTTTAAATGACTACATTTAAAAAAACAAATCTAATGGCGTTTTTTCGCTGTCACTGTGCAAATGTTATGTAATAAAATGTGTGATATTTTTTTATCCCGGGAATCCCGCGGGAATTTATCGCGGTTTGAAGTTGTTCGGGCGCATAAAAATTAGCTTATTCCGGCACAGTTTTCACATAGCTTACTTTCTATTTTAAATACTGTGGTACTTTGTGTCGCCTGAATCCCGCGGGAATTTCAAGTCAAGCGTGGACGAACTCGCGGGCATAGCCTAATTTGTAATACATAGATATACCTCCCTTATAACTTCAAGGTAGCATTTCTTTAGCCTACATCATTTTACAAAAACAAACGAAATCAGCATGTTCAGATTCAATCACTATTTACCTACAATTAACTGTAGCATACATTATACTTTAGAATTTAGATCATAATATTTTAAATATATTGTTATTTATACACTATAAGTGTCAATAGATAGCTTGAAGAAATCCCGTTCACTGTATCATTGATAAAAATTGAAGCAAGCTTTCGTGACGTAACTACTATGGGTTTCCCCCAGGTAGTTTTTGAGTTGTTCAAAATAAATGACTGCCATTCGAAAGAAGTGACAAGTTACTCGAACTTGTTAGAAATTTCTTGAAAACATTACTCGTTTAAGAAATATTTTAATAGGTCTTCCCGTAACTTTTTGTCTTTTGACAAACTCGTTTCGGTAAGAAATAATTGCTTGAAGGCATTGAAAATGTGTCCAGAAAAAAATATATTTGTTCAGTATGATATTTAATTGTAGTTGCGATATTTGTTGTATTGATCATCTACATGACTCGATAAAAAATGTCTCCATTACAGGCATCGATTACAAAATAATTTAACCGTGTGGTATAATTACTGCTAAATAATTTAAACTAATTTGTTTAAATAAAAATGTCAGTAGTATATTATTTATACAAATTTGTTTAATTTATTTCAATCATAATTAAAGTTATACGATAAAATATAAAATATGGTAGAAAATCTATAATATTATAAAATTCTAAGCATACCATGTCTGTAAATTAAAGCCATTAAAAAAAACAAATGGAATAGACTATAAACTATGGAGAACATGATGCAATTTTTTTTAGATTTCTTGTTTGTTTGTTCGGGATTCACGCAAAAACTACTGAGCCGATTTCGATGCAGTTTTCGCTGATCGACAGCAAATTTTTAGACTTAAGCTCTGCGTTACTTTTTATCCTGAGAATCCTGCGGAAATTTTTCTGGGAATGATTTAAAGTGTTCAGTTTAAAAAAAAATCGAATTCCAATGTGACTTTTTATTGATCGACAGCAAATTGAATAAAATTTGTGATTTTTATCCCAGGAATCCCGCTTGAATTTTTCCAGGAGCGGTTTCATGTTGTTTGGATACATAAAAATTATCTTATGCCGACACAGTTTCCACTAAAACGATAGCTTCCATTATTTTTTTAAATGCTATCGCAGTATTTAAAAAAATAATGTAAAATATCGTTTTAGTGGACTTGGTGTTCCGGGAATCCCGCGGGAATTTCAAGTCAAGCGTGGACGAAGTCGCGGCCAAATCCTAGTACATATATACAATAGTAGAACACAAACGCAAACTTTGTATCGACTTGCAAGTAACAATCATATTCATGTATGTATATGTGTATCTTATATTAAATCTCCTTACATTATTTATCTAAAACTAGGCAATAGTACTCATATACTTGCACTATGACTATAATAATCATCCTATGAGTCGATCAATCAATAGAAATATTTATGTCATTTACTTTTCTTTGATATTATTTCTTCCCTATCGTTTGGAGTTACGTTGTCTATTACATACTTGCATACTATTTTATTCTAGCGCACGTCATCTTCTTTGTCACACACCAACACTGCGATGTCTTTTCTCCCTATTAATTTGCCATTATTATTTTTACTATCGTTATCTAAATACAAACATATCCTCATTTCCGTCAAAAGGATTTCGGCTTAAGTTTTACGGGTACTCATTCAGTGATCGATTGAGGTTTTCCTTTGCGTGGGAACGAAACCGGCTTTATTTGCTTTATATCCTTTGATTCAATGGCTCGTTTGATGGCTGATGCGAATGGATAAGCGACAGCGATTAATAGTTAGCGGGGTGTTTCAGCATGATAGTATTGTACAAATGTGTTAGCCCTCATAGCCAGGCTTAAAGAGCGGAGAGCATTTTGAACCCGATGACAAAACGACACAGTAATAATTAAGTGAAATGTAGTTTATAATTCGGTAGTATTAAAAACGTGCGGACTTTGAAAACCACATCATTTTTAAGTTTTTTAGCATGTAATGTTTCTAATTTAAATTTATTTAGATGAAAAAAAATTAAAAGAGTTATTTATAGCGTTCAAATTCAAACAAAGAAAATAAATACGGCATACGTTATACTAAATTGTTATGTAAAGTTTCACTAGGGCAGTGGCGGATTTACCAGCAGGCTGAGTAGGCTGAAGTCTTGGGCGACAAATTTTGAGCCAAAATTTTACCCCTTAACAACTAAACCTTACGGTCTTATTAGTAGTACGTGATTGAGCTTTTATTAACTCAAGAATATACCCAAAGACTATTTCTTGTGCAATCGTAACAAAATTATTCGGTTTTAAAAATTGTCTAGAAACTAATACGTCATACTAACTAGGGGATCGTGTTATGTTGAAACGTAACACGGTCCTAATCTTATTAATTACGGGAAACAGATGGGGTAATCAGTATAATAGTACACTACACAAATCATAAAGATACTATTTCATTGTCAAAATTTTTAAATAATATGATTGTGAAGTTGGATATCAAATTGTAGAGGTTGGTAGGGGCGGAAAAATTTGTACAGCCTACTGGCAAATGGCGGCCTTGGCCTTTCTTAGTCTTTCAAATTAGTATTTTTACTAATTAATGTACTAATTATTAAGACTCATTGACTCTTCAGGTGATCAGAAGGCTGCTGTTTACCTCGAGCAACGGATCAGTATGACGGTCTAGCGAGGAAACGTAGCCAGCCTTTTGGGCACCCTACCCATAGAAGACGGTGATTTAGGCTCAGTATTCTACTTATAGTCTTCAGGGACTATGGGTAGAATACAATAAAAATAAGTTAAGTTCTTTTTTATTGTATTAGATTATTATTACTTATATTAGTTTATAATATTGTATTACTTTAATACAACTTAAATAATAAAATACATGCCAGCAATGTAAGTACGTCGATATTTTTACGAAATTAAAAGTGACCTATGAAAAGTCTTTTATTTTTTTTTGTTTACAACCTGTCTCACCGTTCCCTGAATGCGATATAGACGGAAAGAGGGACGGATTGTATAGCATAGGGTTCCGTTTTGCCTAAAATGCTTAAGGAACCGTAATGAAAAAAATTACTTGCTATTGTTGTAAATAAGTTGAAAACATAACGCTTGTCGCTCTGTACACATTATAACCTCAACCTAACAATACGAACGAGTAATTCAATAGAGCATAACCTAAGTGGCTCATCTGTCTTCTTTGGTCACACGAGGTCTCCGGTTGCAAAATAAAAAGTAAAAAATTAGCTCACGATATTAAGTTTCACGTTTTCAAGAATTAAAATGCAGCAGGTGCCTTGCATTCACCTGGACGCCATGTGTGTTGAGTACAGCTAATTTACTTAACCTTAAAGTTGTTTAATTAACTCGATGTTTAAGTACAAAATTGGTGTGCTACGTTCATTGTTTTTAATGCGTTATGTATTAATTATTATAAAATTGTAGATTTGGAGATTAGTTTCTTTTCCGTGTCATAATTGTATATGTAGAATATAACATAAATAAATATAAATAATCAGCAGGCCTCTGTGGTTGAACGGGCTAAGCTTTTGCCGACCTACCTCACAGCGACGCAGAAGCTCCGGTTTCGATTCCTGGCATGGTAAAATTTCGGAAACGAATTTTCTCCGTTGTTTACTATGGTCTCGATGTGTGGGATCGGCCCCAGAGTAGTTCGTTATATATTGCCCGTAACAAAAGCGTAACTTACTTAATTTGTACAATAAGTGTGATTGTCTGTCGATTATTTATTTACTAGTTTTTGACCGCGGCTTCGCTCGTGTTAATGTAAATTTTGTATAAAGTGGCGGACCGTTGGGAGTCCCACACGCCTTAGAAATGTTACAGTTAATTTTTATTCAAAATACCTGTAACGCCATCTAGCGAAGGTGGGTGAATGAATGAAAATTCTCTATTGTTCACTATAACTTAAACCTAGACAATTTAATATGATCACATTTCCATTAGAACAACGGGCTGCCTTATGGCTTATGGCGATCTCTTCCAAGCAACCCGGTGTCCAAGAAGATATTAAAAGAAAAAATAAATAATAATTTAGTATTTAAATTATAAATAAGGTGAATCTAACCATGAAAGCAACACATTAAAGTGATGTTGTCATTATCGTTGCCATGACCATGTATTTGTTAGTGCATTTCAACAGTGGCGGCAATAAAACGCTATTGGAGCGTCATCTTCACAGCTATATTCGTCTACCCTCGGTAACCGTACTTTTTTTCTGGATGAAAGGTACCCTATGTCCTTTCTATTATATACCCTCGACGACGGTATGCAACATTCCGTGACGACCTGTTGCGTATTTAAGGCATGAAAACGTCACTAACAAACACACATTCGCATTTATAATATTGGATAGTCTATTAATCTAATCTTAAAATATGCTATTATAAACAGTTAACAGACTTAAACAATAACACTTTATTGTCCACCAAAGCAAATATTACAAAAATTCACAACAAGACAATAGTTACTTGGTAAAACAAAAGGCGGCCTAAAAGCGCTATCGCTAAAAGCAGCCTCTTCCAGGCGACCCGACTCTAAGGACATTCTTAAACTATCTGTAATTATTATGCAACAAAGAGAAAAGAAATAAAATGTATGTGTGTGTAGTTCACATGCGTTAGAATTGAAACAAAGTGTGAAGTGTGTGGAAGGGATTGTAAATTATATCGGTATAATATATTTAAGCTTTAAAACACGAAATTTGAAGTTTTAACGAAAAACTTCAAAACATTTCCAACTCTATCTATCTGTATGAGCATAGTGTTTAAATGATTAAATATAATGTATTCTATCTACCTCATTCTCTCGCAGGCTTAGTCTTATAGATTTATGTGTTTATCTTTTTTTAGTGTCGATTTTTCGTTTCATCGAGTATCAAATAACAACGATTCTAAAGAAGTTTCACTTCAATATATAATAATGACATATATATTATAGACTATAGTATTGTAAAAATAAGCTAGATATCTTGTTGTATTTTTCCTTCAGAAGTCTAGCGGACACAGGGACGTATATCTATGTTTCCTCAATAATTCCCATTGAAATTCATCGTTACTTTACCGAGAAATATAACACATTTTATACCCAAATTAAATAACAACATAATTTTTGTCGGCGCTACCATAAATTTACGATGGAGGTTGAATTTTACGTTACCTTATTAAGCTTTTATCGTTTTCGAGGAAAAAATATAAAATGTGCTAAGATTTCTCAATAACCTCCTTAAGAGAAAATATTTTATGTTGTAAAAAATCCGATTAATTTAACTTGGGGGGTTTTTGAGGGAAGAGATTAGGACCTATAAGCCGATTGTAGCAAACTGGAAATGTTAATTCAATCGATTTAATAAATATCTGAAGGTTGGTATAATTAAATACTGCTTTTTACTAAATAACGGTCGGGTTTTAATTATCGCTCTTAATAAAAACTGTTTTAAAATTAATTGTTTCTTTAGGGTTTCGCAACCTAAAAGTAAGGACCCTGTAGTCTCGTTCCAGTGTCTGTCTGTATATCTTAGCTGAATATCTCAAGAATTATTAAAGGTATACAAAATTAAGCATAATTATAGAACTTTACTAATCTATAATATTCTAAACATGCATGTCTGTACTTTGAAGCTCTTAAAAAAAACAACTGGAATAAACTATATAAACGATGCAATTTTTTAGATTTCTTGTCTATTTGTCTGTTTATTCGCAATTCACGTAAAAACTACTAGGCCGATTTTGAAGCAGTTTTCGTTGATCGACAGCAAATTCTTAGACTTAAAACCTCCGCTACTTTTTATCCTGCTGAGAATCCTGCGAAAATTTTTCTGCGAATTATTAAAAATGGCCACATTAAAAAAAAACCAATTTCAATGTTATTTTTTTAATGATCGATAGCAAATTTTATGTTATAAAATGTGTGATATTTTTTTATCCCGAGAATCCCGCGGGAATTTTCCCGGCAGCGGTTTGTATTTGTTCGGGTAAATAAAAAATTGCTCATCCCGACACAGTCTTCACTAAAACGATAGCGTACATTCTTTTTTACATGCTGCGGTACTTTTTATCCCGGGAATCCCGCGGGAACTTCAAGTCAAGCGTGGACTAAGTCGCGGGCATATCCTAGTACTAAGCTAAAAGTGCTCAATTATTAATATTTTACTTTTCAAGTTTAATATTACAACAAAGAGTTCTTCAAAATTTAATGTTCAGAAAAATATCTAAAGTAGATACTCTCTCTTAGGTTCATAATTACACAATTTCATTTATTAATTTTAATATCACATCAATAGAATGAGACGAGACCCACCAAATTTCAATAAGCTGGTTGTATGTAGTACATGTGCCAGTACATCCGACTATTCATTGATATAAAGGACAGATGAACGTAAGCACGCTATCAGTCGTTATATCACTACCAAGAGCTGAAGTAAATAATAGTTTTCTGGCAAAGTGACCTAAGAATAGAGTGGCATATTATAATGATGAGTTTTTAAGGATAACCGGCGTATTCTATACTGGTGATATATTTTAGTGCAAATACAAATACAAAGAGACCAAAACATTAATTCCACGTCTCTTTACGCTCATCCATACGTTACAACCACCATAACCCAACTTAGTGTTAACCACATAAATTAAGGGAACCGTGCTTCAACAACCATAAAATGGTTAATCAGTTGCACGCACCCGTTTCAGTGGAGTTAATGACATAATTAAAAATCCCCCGTCCAAGGTAGTGGGAAAGTTCGGAGGTTTGCTGGCCTAGCTTATCCTACCAGTAAACTGTACAAGTTGGCCCCGTTCCCTAATCTCCTAAGCCAAGCGTAGAGACGGCGCAAGTGATAAACTTTTGAGATTAAGCTAAGCCACGTTTATGCGGCGAGCGTCTCAATCTTAGTTGGTGTTTGTCGCATGCGGCTTGTACGGTTTAGCTGCTAATTGCCTGTATTATTCGATGAATGTAAACAGAAATACGACTTTAGTGCATTGCTAGTAAGTACGAATGCAAATTAAATGTTTAACTGAGTGAGGGATGAATGATAAATTCTTTATTCAGTTTTAAATGATTTTTTAAATTTAATACAGCAATGATAACAATATGCAATTATCTGTACAGGAACATGGAAAGGATAATACTTCTTCATATGGCCAGGCTTTCTGTCGTAAGAGGTGACAAAACAAGTCACTGCCAGATGGTAGAGCGTTTGCCCGTTTGTATATGGTTACCACCCCTGGTTTAGAGTATGTTGCCCTAACAATTGAGATATGTTCTGTCATTGGTAGTCAGGTTTCAGTCCCAGATTCGTGGCCGGCAACATATTGATAACGCCTTTGGTATTCCAAATGTCCATAGACGACGAAAACTCCCGCAGTAAAAAAAACCTGTTCTACTGCTAGGCCCGGGATTTATGTTTTAGAGAACTCTTTCTCTGATATCACATTCACTGATTCGACCTACCTGACAATTAACAATACCAACTATATTCGAAGTCTGACTTTCGGCTCCTCATCTATCTTTGTATGTCATTTTAAGGCTGTCCTTTAATCAGTGGATTCTCCTCCGATTTTCTGTATTATGTAATCAGCTGTTTTATTTATTTCTACGACAAGACACTATTTTTAACTATATGCCTGTCTTGATCTTATCTTCCTTATTTTTCCTTCGATTAACTTTATTATATAAATAAGAGAGTACTGTGGTGTAATAAAAACCCAAAACATTTCTACTTCTACTCCAATTGTTTTTAAAATTGTGTACCATGTCCGATCTCTCTTCATCTTGGTTGGTCTACGCTACTCAATCTACTCAACTTTGACTGATACTGTCATACAAGTGTTGACAACAAAGCAACCGCTGTCGCTTGAAAATCGCGGCATATTATACGAGCTTGCCAGAACTGTCCAGGTAGTACGAATAGCGTCGGATAATGAGTTTTGTTGTTCACCACTTACTGGTGGATTAAAGGACATTCAGTACTATATGTATATGACCTAGGAAAATGCATGATGTTGAATAATTGCAACGTGTTGGTAGTTTTGCACTCATATGGTATTATATTAAACACTATAGTTTGCAAGTGTACTAGATATTTAACATTTTATTTTCGAATAGGCATAGCTGATAATAAGACCATAATTTTCATACAGTAGGTAATAAATATTTCATTTATTGTCTAAGTGATCGATGTTTGCTCATTGGAGC
Organism: Dendrolimus houi; assembly: GCA_039645545.1. NCBI lineage: Eukaryota > Metazoa > Arthropoda > Insecta > Lepidoptera > Lasiocampidae > Dendrolimus > Dendrolimus houi. The sequence continues at coordinate 18,727,770 of CM077120.1, read as the reverse complement.
TGCGCACTATGTACGTACATAATACATATATAATTATGATCGTCACGTTCGTCTTTCTATATACGTCACAACCATTTTTCTTAGGACCTATTGAAGATGGCAGCTGGATGGTCCAAACCAACCTCGAAATTGAGAATCTCGTGGTCTAGACCAACATAATAGGGGAAATAAAAGCTCACCGCCTTCGCTGTCTCAGTCACATAGAACGGATGGGAGAGGATCGCAACGTGAGGAAAGCATATTTGGGACGGTCGGTAGGTCGGCGGCCGATCAGCAGTCCCAAATATCGCTGGAAAAACAGAGAGTGTAGGCTAACCCGTCTGAGCTTCGAGCCGATAATTGGCAAGAAACTGCACAGGATAGGGAAAAATGGCATGTTCTCGTTTCGGAGGCCAAAACCCACTTTGGGTCGCTGAGCCAACGGAGTAAGTAAGTAACTAACTAACTATTGAGTCAATAATAATAGCATTTACTAGAATGAATTATTTTATAAGCCGCTACATAGTGTAGTGAAGTTGAAGAAAACTAAAGTCTTCGTCACTACGATGCCCATCACTATGTACGTAGAGTAACAAGCACTTGGCAATTATTTGTTGATTATAAAAGCTAAGAACAATATAATTTGCATATTACATATCCCGGCCATATTATTGTGCAATTTTTTTTAAAATAGAAATAAGTACCTATAGAATGAATTCGTGTAAATACTTAAAAATCTATATTGGGAGAACAGTGTGCATTGTCATCCTTTAAAAAAAATGACTAAAATCAGCCTAATTTCGAGAAAACTATTACAATCAAGTTAATGTCGATACTACCAACTAGTGATGGCACATTTCACCGATCACCGATTAAATAACGGTGATATAAAATAAATCACTTTTCACTTCCAGTTACAAGAACAGAAAAAGACCGTTAAATTTCCCAGAGCGTTATTTCACGTGAGATAAACCATTAAAGCGTCATCTAGTACAAAATATCTTTCAAATAGTCAATACGATAAACGAGCAAACTCATTTCATTAAAATTGAATTTTATTCCTTAAAGCATTAGGAATTCATTTGCTTTAGCTATTTATAACGCCGTGAAACGGTGAAAGTGCAACGTATTATTTCATTTCACAGTTCCACGAATCAATTGCAGTTCTAGTTGTCACCGAACACTTTGCGGTACTGTATTTTTTGTGACTTCTAAAATACAACGTTTGGCGATTTTTCACCGTTGAAATAACAATGACAAAATGAAATAACTTCACGGCAGTGATCGATATATTAAGGTACCTGTAATTTTCATCGTTACTAGCAACGTATACGCCCCAAGGCTGGATAAAATCATGTCCGCAAACAATTATGTAAGTCCAAATTTGTCCCGATCGGGGATCCAAGTAGGAATGTTAATAGGGCCTTCAGAATATCGACATTATGCGATGGCTTGCGATAACATTTGTTTGGACAAAAGATTTACTCATCCTTGTTTTGTTGTCGATTCGAAAAAAATATGTCTCTCATTTCATTCATGATTTGTTATTTCAACGATCCTTTTTTTAACAGTACTATAAATTAAACATCTTACTTTGAGGTTTATTTAAATAGTTCCAAGTAATGTTGGAATAAGTAGATATACACATTAAATGAATACGTCGATATATGTATATATCATTTCACGGTGAAAAGTTTCGTCTAAGTGAGCCATACCATAGAAGAAAGGGACGACATACTTTGAAAACAAACATGTATCTCCCCACTTATTATTTAACAGTAAATAAAAAACTGGCTCAAAAAGATCGTTATGATTTTTGAAGAACTATCTACTGATGCGCGACACACCTTTACTCACTCAAAAAACAAGTTTTTCCGCGATGTCCCTTTATAAATGTATAGCGACATATACACCGTCTCGTTAAATTCCATCTAGTCGTTTTTTTTTAATTCGTGAGACATGCATAAACGGGCGGACGGATATAACGATTTTATAAATATTCCATTTCTTCCAAAATTGCTACCAAACCATAAAAAGAAATAATACTGTTAGAAAATTAGTCAATTTATTCTTGTTTACATTCAACCTTCAATTACATAAAATGGCACAAAAATTCGCTGTACTTAAACCCTTTATGGCCTAGCTCGCATTACAATGTTTACTTCGCCGATCCAGGGCTGAACTCGTAAAATTAATCGTAAATGTTTATTCGGCTACGTACCAAGTCATTCAGCACGCGACAAAATATTTAGTCAACCTACTACCGATTAAGGACATGCAAAACCGACTGGGGCCACTTTTCTTGCTTGTTTATTTCTTATTTCATTTAAATACGATTCGAACACCGTAAGGTATGAAAGTTCCAACGTAAAAGGTAATAACTTTATAAATTCCCTTTTTGTTTTCTCTTAATTTTGACGTGAAAGACTTTTAAATTTTGTATCCTTTTTCATAAAAGTATTATAATGTGTAGGAATTGTTTTAAATGAATAGTTACTACGCAATCCAATGTCCAATGGGGTGGAGTAGCAAAAAATCTTTCTCAAATTAGAAAGAGTGCTAAACGTCATGACAAAAACCTTTTAGATACCCAACCCAATAATTGTTGGCAGTATGTGAGGTGCTTAGTGTACGTCAGCTCTATATACTTTAATTAATTGTTAAAAAACACAGAAATGTCCCTTTACCCGATACGACCAAACGTCAAACCAAAAGAATATGCCGCTACATCCTGCATATTACTAGTTTTGTTAAACGTCAATTTGTGCCATCAGTTCTTTACTGTACAACAAGGTATATGGTAAATGTGACATTGTATATTTAAACAGACATGAAATTAAAGCAACCACACAAAAGTAGCTTATGCAACTTGATTACCAAAAAACTGAAAACTTAATATATAATATCATATAAATTAACCTTATTATATATATCAGAATATTGTTATCCATCATATGCACACACAAAAACAAGTTGACATCTATTTTTAAAAATAATTTAATTTTAGAGATAAAAATTGTCAGACGTCAGTCACACACGTACTTGGTGTCCCGCGATACAGGCTAGTCCTAGTGCGGAACATAATGTAAGCATTATTTCTGTGTAATTTTTTGACAACAAATAGATTTGGATGTTTTTAAATGTTAGATTTCCAAGCTCAAAACAATAAATTTTAGTTATTGTTCTAAATTCTAAGTGTACAACGAATATTACTTTAAAATTATAATTTGAAGAGCGTTATGACACTTACATTTCATGATTATATCGATAAAACCAAAACAGCAATGTATTTAGTATTATTTAACAAATTTAAGTAAATAAAGTCTCCAATATTATTATATCGAATGTTTGTATGTTTACAGAATTTGGAATGGGATTTTATTATTAACAACTGTGATTTATAAAGTTTCAATAACGTATATATACATAATGTGTATCAGAAAAAATAGTATTACAGTTTCTGCGGGATACACATAAAAAAATCTGGAACGGATCTAAATGAAATTATTGTTATGAAATTTTATCCTTTTATAAAATTAAAATAAAATAATTCTTAATTCCGAAAATGAGATAGTTTCCACGAAAGCCGAAAGCCGGAGACACGCGAGCAATAAATAAGTAGGTATGCTAATTAGCAATATATATAATTTAATTTTTAAATGGTATGAAGGAAATAATAATAAAATAAATCCCGGTCACTCACACCAATAATTCCATTAACATAACTATGATAACCATATTCACGATAAATAACAAATGAGTCACAAATTTCATTTTTGGTGACGTAGTGACGCATCAATAAATTGACTCAGTCCCGAATGTCAGAAAGGAAAAATGCGTCTTCCTTTTACACGAAGCTAACTGGTGGACAGTATAACGGGAACAATGCATACCAGTGATGTAACGTCGGTCAACAAAAGGGACCGGGACGTTTTTTGTCGACAACCCTCGCTAAATTAAACAGGCAAGCTGATTTTGTTTTTTATTTCACCTTTGTTTCATAGTAAACACGACAGTCTATGCCGTTTGTAACGGTGAACGTTTTTAATTTTAACAACAAACAGAAGTGTCAAAATCAGCTTTGATGATTGCGAAGTGCGATATTTTCATACTTTATTTTCTTTTCTAACACGTTTCTTTTTCAGTGTACTTTTATTCTTATTTTACAAAAATTGCTTTAGTAGAAAAATTGTTTTTGGTGGTAGATTCATAACTTTCAATAACTAATCTTTAAGATTTAATTTTGAAATAAATACGTTCACTGTATTTTATTTTTACTATGTAATTTTAGTTGTGGACACTTTTAATACATTTTTAAATGAGATCAATTACAACTTAGACCTAGCCTTTAACTGTCTTCAATTGAGAAAATTAGACAAAAACAAAGTAGGTCTAGTGTATATTAAATATATAATGAAGATAGAGAGAAGACGGAAAAGTGTTGTATTTTTACACGAATATTCTAAACGCCTTGCCGTAAACTTCGAATCTGTATTCTGCGGTATCTGTTAAATTTTATAATATAAAAAGTATCCTATGTTCATATCTATATCCAAAGTACAATATACCAAATTTAAATATTGGCCGCCCTATTCACAACACCGTAAAGAAGGTAATACTTCCAAACAAATCAATATCACATTTGTCAATTAGTGGATGGATGAATCTGTTATGGATAAAATAATAATCGAGGATATCCATAAGAAACATAAGATAACAGTAATAACTCATAATATTAGTAAACTGGAGTGGCAATAACATCTGTCAAATGCCGATGGAACAGACGAATCGCAATATGGATACCACGTCTCGGCGAAAGTAGTGTAGGATGACCTCCAGCCCGCATAAGGTTGCCCACAGTTGGTGAATAAGCAAAAAGGTAGACCAAAGACCTACATCCAGCATTGGACTACGAATGGCTAACGACGATGGTTGAATCTATACTATTATAACATTCTAAAAATGCCGTGTCTGTACATTGAAACTATTTAAAAAAAGTTGGAATAGACTATATAATACTGTTACGAGTTGCGAGAATCGAATTAAAATGCCGTTGGAATTACTATAGAGTTTATTAGACCTATACAAACACGTATAACACAGGTACAAATATAGCCGAACACAGCAAATCCAAACGTAATGCAGAAGGTCGTAATTCAATAAAACGGGGAAAGTCCGTCACTACTAGATTCCCGATTGAACACACGCCTTGCCTTGATCTTGGTTCTCCTTTGACTGCCCCCTCTCCCCATGAGGCCGTCGTTTATACCTCACGAACACAAATGTGCCCGTATCGTAGTCGACGTAATCCGAACACCTGGCTAATGACTCGGTCGCAAGCGGCCATAAACGAGTACGATAAAACAATGGGCTATTCTCTAGAAACGTATACCAATAAATAAGTAAACAAAATAAGACGATCATAAAAGAATTACAATTCATTCAAATGCCGACAGGTAATAAAATGTGTTTTTACAGATATGCAGGTGGATTTTTTAGTTCGGAACTTAAATTGTAACAATACGATATAGAAGACGATGCAATTTTTTTAATAAAAGCCACTGAGCCCATTTCGATGCGGTTTTCGCTGATCGACAGCAAATTATTAGACTTAAAATCTGGGCTACTTTTTATCCTGGAAATTCCACGAGATTTTTTCTGGGCATGATTTAAAGTGGCTAAATTTAAAAAAAAACTAATTGCAATGTGATTTTGTTACTGATCGATAGGATTTATGTAATAAAATATCTGATATTGTTTGCCCCGGGCAACTCGCGGGACGTTTCCCGGGGGCGGTTTGTAATTGTTCGGGTGCATAAAAATTTGCTTATTCCGACACAGTTTTCACTAAAATGCTGCGATAGCGCTTGCTGCGGTACTTTATGTCATGGGAATCCGGCTGGAATTTCAAGTCAAACGTGGACGAAGTCGCGGGCATATCCTTATATACTATATGATTAGTATGTTGTGTCTAAAATTACAATGATGGCAAAACAAGCGATCATTCATAATTCGGCTTACAAATTCTCTATGTGACTTACATCTTTATTTTATAGGGAAAGAACATACAAGTCTTCCGTGCCTGACTTGGTTTTGAATTCCTAAGATCTTGATGAGACCCAAAACTAACTTGTAACTTCTATAACTAGTATAATAAATTTCTCCGACGAAGCAGCTTTAGGAGTACGAAGGCTTGTATCAACAAAAACTTGAAATTGAATAATTAAATGAATTGAACAGATCCCAACAGAATCTTAGGCAAAAAGTTGGTTATGGCCGATCCCTTTCCATTTTCTCCTTAATCAATTTCAAGGGAAACTAAGTGAAAGTTTCAATTTGGGCGCCATTAGGGTTTCCTTGTAATGGCTGGAGTATCGAAAACTCGTTATGTAGGTTACAGACAAAACTTTTCTCAGTCAAAATTACTTGTGATGGCTACGAAAGAGGTGAATACTTTTAATTAAAAAACCCATTAAAGATCTTTAGAATTTAGGCTAACTACAATAGGACTGTTATGGAGCTTATCCTCCAATTCTGATATGTCGGAATCTTTGATTTAAAATACACTGACGAATCTAGCTCCGATACCGGTAATATAAAAGAGCTGCAAGTTACTACAACTGACGAGCAAAGGGTAAATCAAACCTTCGTAACATCTCTAATCTACATTGCACTGAAAATATAGAATTCGTATGTGTATTTAACTTCAAACATCGCTTTCAGCGGTAATTATAATAGTATAATAATGGCTTTGTGGCGAAACCTTAGTAGACCTTACCTCGGACCCGACTCCGGGAGGCCAAGGCAGGCCCCTCCGCCTCCGTGCTTGCTTTAACCAGCCGGCACGCAGTAGAAATCGCTAGAGCTAAGACTCAAGCTCCAGGAGTGGAAGTGATAAATGGCATAACTTCGAAGTAGCTTCGGTGAACCTGTAGCATACCTCTCCACATCCCTTAGCTATTCACACCCATGTTGCCCATCACCAATCTTATACGGCATTTTTTGGGGCTCATGCTGGGAGTGGCGAGTCACCGTCTGCTCATTTTTCCCATGTTCCCTGAACATTGCGACGGGCAGACGCAATCGCCGCTATATTCCAGATTCCTAGTTTCACTAACAGTTCATCCCAATAGCCCGGTTATACCTTTTGTTTTCATTTCCTACAATGACTGGGTCTTGTCCACGGGTGCATTATTATATGGTGTAAACAGGGATAATCGCCGGTCAGTGTCACGGCACATTTACATTAAATTTGTCAAAGGGCTTGTAGGTGTTGGCCTTCCTATGGCCCCACGCAAGCCCTCCAAAAGTCTGAGCCATTTTTATGGCCTGTGGTCTTAGAGACATACAAGGTATGATAATGATGATACCAATCCAGACTAGTGGCGAAATCATGTTCCTAAGATACACTAACATCATCCAGTAAAGCGAGTTTCTTAAGCTATACGAAGCGTTTTTCTAACAATCTATAAAAATAACTTAGTCCAAGTTAAAGCTTTGATTGTAACATATATTACTACACTAATGGGTTATAATCAGAAGCGCTTAAAAAGTAAGGTAAGTTATGTTTCTTAATTACAATAAGAACGTTTTCATCTTCAGCTCATTTATATTTAAATGTGTAAGACTCGTTAAAACATGACGCGTAAGGTGAATTTTACGTTTAATTTATTCAAAAGGAACTATTAGTCAAAAGCCATACCATAAATTTCGATTCCTAATATTTGTAACATTTGAGAACTTTTAAACGCCATTTGTATTGAAGTACTGGATATCTAATACTTTTTTTTAATAGATAAATTATGGCCGGTATATCTTACTATTCTACCATAAGGTTTATTTAGACTTGTTGCAACGTCATAGATAGCGATTGTATCACCGCGTAGAAAACTATCTTCTAACTACTTTTCTTCTATGAAATTTTATTTTCACGCAAATTATAGTACAGTATCGTCTTTCTAACTCATGGTTGCTAATTATTATTGGTCCTCTCAGATCTAATAGTTCTGCTTATTCTGTATCTATTATGATATGTTTTATGTGTTTATAGTATATATAAAGTAAGTTATTATTTGTTTTGAATGTTTCATATTATTTATTGTTTACACCACCACTGTCATATTTTAATATTTTCCTTAGTATAGGAAGTTGCCTGGAAGATATCGGTTTAAGCGGTCAACCCGCTCTTTGTTCAACAATTATTATCCTTAGTTTTAAGAACATAGTGCCAATTTTTAGTTAATAATAAAGTGTTATCATTGATTCATTCATTAGAGGTATTTGTAAAAGTAAATTATAAAAGAGTAAAAGCAAAAGCCCCCGTTATAAGAGTAATGAAGTACAACCCAGACTCTGAACGTAGTCCCACACTACCCCACTGTTAAATATGTCCCCAAGCAGTGGGTGTCCGGAAACGGATTCGCCTCGAAAAAAAAATAGACTTTGAGCGCAACATTAAACACCTAAGTAAAGTCACGAGACGTACTTCAACAGAAAGATTGAGAGTGACAATTCGTGTAATTAAATAAATGACTTGTCTATCAAAACCAAACAAAATCGCTATAAATCACGTCACCAAAACTACCCAGTAAAGTCTCAAAGCATCAAAGGTCAAACGACTCAAGGCTCATGTTACTCCTATGAATGGGACCATAAACAGCCTTCATGCGCGTGGGCAGGCAATGTACATCCCTATAGGTTTTTTATGTTTATATCCATCAAGCAAGGCGCCTCTGCCTTATACTGACACAGCGGGAATTCCAATCGTGGGTGCTCGTTTCATTAAAAAAAAAATCTGGTACGTATATTTGTTTTTTAATGTACCCTGAACATAAATTTTGTGAACCTGTTGCAATTTTTTTTGTACTGGACGGAAGGATGCTTTATTGAACTACTGTCATTATAAATTATCCCATCTGAATTTAAAATAAAAACTGTTTTTAATCGAATTGTTGTTAAAACCGATATTATACGGTTCATTTCTGTCTTTCAATTGGGATGAATCTACCAAACTTATCCTTATAAAGAGATAATTGAATCGTTCAATGTCATCGTATACTGTCGAGTCCTTTCAGTTCTGTGCCTTTCAACGAAATTGATTTGTTTAATATCGGCGTAAGGTTAATTTCAACTTCAATTTTTAAACTATGGGATCTAGATCTAAAAGTAAGACAAGAATGACATGTGATGCTAGTCATATAATATTTAGGAGATGATATAGGATTTTATTGCTCAACAAAAAAACAATTACTAAAATGAACGACTACAATATTGTATCGGTAAAAACAAATACGGTCTTGGAGACTTTCAGAATTACTTTTTTCCTTGATCGATTGATATTTCTAGTATTATTTTAGTAATAATATCAACCTATATATATATATATCACAAGTTCAGGGAGACAAACAGTGTATTCCATATCATCGAAGATGAAGTAGCGGGTCTCAAATATTGGTTAATTCGATAAATACCTGCACTATCTCACGAGAATTCCACGATCACTGTGGTAATTACACCGTGTAAGAGTGAACGTTCTTTGTCAGATTTCGAAACCAAGATATCCTATAATTATATAGTAGATTAATAAAATGATAAAAACTTAGCATAAGTAAATCTAATAAATATCTACCAGTTAGGAGCCATTAATAAATTATGTCACAAATTTCGTGACGTCACATTTCAAAATCTAATACATTTTAGCTATAAACTCGAAATTTTGACTATTAACAAAAAACTTCAAAATATTTCCAACTCTATCTGTATGAATATATGTTTAAATTATTAAAAAATAATTTAAATGGAAATAAAACTTACATAATTTAATAATTTCTTGATGTAAAATTAGAAAATATGTGATGTCACCCTAGAGAGGGACGAGTCTCATGAATATGACCAGCTGTAACAAGGGGGGTCAAAAATCATGAAATTCGTGGATGGCCCCTCATGTAACTAAATATTAAATTCTACCTACAATCCCTTAAGATTAAATAAAACACAGCCTAGGTCACACTCTTTTATTGGTGGGGTGTTCAGAAGGCTGACTACATTAGCTCGCTGGATCATCATGCTGATCCGTTTTCCCAGGTAGGCACTAAGCTCAGATCACCTGAAGACTTGATTACGTTTTTGAGAGCGATTAAATTCTTCCAATATTACAAAATATTTCTAACATACACTTAATACGTAACTTAGAAAAAGTAATGGATACAAGAAGGTACTAATCATTGCTCTTTGGTAGGGTATCATTATTTACCGATTTTATGCGGAGATCCAATTTCGATTCAGTGGTTTAGACCGATCATGGGTTAATACGAAAATAATAGCATCAGATTGTACCTCATTAACAATTTTGGATGTAATCAGGGATAAAATTGAGTAAGGTCAGGTGTAGGATAAAAAATGAGATCAAGAATTTATAACCATACTAAATATGCATAGACGGGGTATTAAAGACAACCGGCCAGTTAGTTTTCGTTCTATCGACCAGCGTTTTTAGTGCCTGTTCTTATATCTTACCAAACATTCATTTGGTCTACTATCGTTTTAAATTTAATTTACATTTTTGATATAGATATCCGTGCATCCGTGCAGGAACGGAGAAAGAATACAATTTCTGTCGGCGGCCTGTCGTAAGAGGCGAGAAAACAACCCACAGCCAGGTAGGGCATTTGCCCTACTGGATGGCTACCACCTCTAGTCTAAAGTATGTCGCCATAACAACTTTGAGTTGTGTTCCGGCATTAGTGACCAGGTTCCAGTTTCCCTTAAGAGAGCAGCAGCGCATTTGCAGCACTTTTGGTGTTGCACATGTCCATAGGCGATAGTAACCACTTTCCATCAAGTAGACCGTCTGCCTGTCTGCTGAACTCATGCAATAAAAATAAAAAAAAATATCCCTTTGATGCCGTGAAGTAAAATACTAATAATTTAATTGATTTGAATAATTAATGGTAGTGACGCGGCTATAATGCCGTATTATTTGTCTTATTAATTAATTATTGTATATTTACGAGGCTATAATCAATTTACTGATTAAATAGATTTATGTTGTATATATATTGTGTTGTGCTTATAATTTCAATTTCCATTATAAATGGAAACACAAAATTTCTGAAATAAATGAATTATTAAGACTGATACAATTAATTTCAAAATTCAACTGACAGTAAGGAAAGTGAATGAATGAATTTATACTAATATATAAAGCTGAAGAGTTTGTTTGTTTGCTTGAACGCGCTAATCTCAGGAACTACTGGTCTGATTTGAAAAATTATTTCAATGTTAGATAGCCCATTTCTCAAGGAAGGCTATAAAGGCTATATATCATCACGCCAACTTACTTTTTTTTAATATTCTACGCGGACGAAGTCGCGGGCAGAAGCTAGTAGTAAGATATAGGAACCGGCCAGTCTGGCTGAAACTTTGTCTCAAATAGACCACAAAATGGCTCAAGTGATCAATTACAATGAAAACTGGGGATTAAAACAACAATTTCAAAAAGATAAAATTTCGCGTATGTTTTATTTCAATATCTTAAAAGGCGAAGACGTGATTCCATCTCGCACTCAAACGAAGTGGCGGCCGCAACTAGTCCTGAATATAAGTGTAAATAACTACTCGTACAATTAGTTAGTAGTCTACAACAATCTTAGTAGTTTAGTTAGTAACTTAGTGTCTAGCGCACACGTCCGAAACTCTAAGGACATCGGTTCGAATCCTAGCTGGAAAGCATGCACCGCTTAGGCACTTTTCTGACCTAATGTGCATATTGTTACAATCACCTCATGCTAAAGGTGAAGGAAATCATCGTGATGAAACCTCCACATCGAGATAACGAATGTGTCAAACCCTTGAACAAGCGTGGCGGGTATACTGTCCGTTCTCCTATAAATGGGAGGCCTGACCCCAGCAGTGGGACGTTTATGGCCTGTTATTATTATTATTTATAACAATATTTTTACAAGTTATAGACAAAACAAAATTAAATGAGAACACAAATATATATTTTAAAGACTATTTAAAAGAAGGTATAAGCACTAGTTATAAGTATAAATGTACTTTGTAATATAATATTTAGATCTACAATAAGTTTCACTTGAACGTTTTATATAGAATAGTATAATAATGTAATATCATATTCCATGGGAAACCCAAACGGTATCAAATGCTTCTTTTATGTTTGTAACAGAAATACTTCCTTACTTTATTAATTCATTTTTTCTGGTAAATCATGTGTTTCTTGGAACCTGTTTAATAAAAAACGATTTATGTGAATGATTTATAGCAATAAATTAAAGACCACGACATCGTGATTACTTGTAGGAATTCTAACATTTTTCATTTAAATTCTTTAATATTATCGATAGAACATTGTTATAGCTATTAATGAATACTTTTTTATTACAAAAAAATGTGTGCTGGGACACATAGTAGAAGTGAAACTTCAACGGACAACTGGAAACACGAATGGCAACGGATAAGTGGCAAAACGAATCGCAACAAAATTTTAACTTGAAGTTTTACGGGCATATTGTTAATGTACTTGTCCAATTTGAAAACCTGCCCGCAAAATTTTGTTGCGATTCGTGTTTCCAGTTGTCCGTTGAAGTTTCACTTCTACTAGGTGTCCCAGTACACATTTCAATTTTCCGCAGGTTTACTGCAAATTATGATTTGGTTAGATTAGGTAGATTTTAATAAATGCATTTTTTATTTAAACATATTTTATCTTATCAAACAAAATAAACTGAATTCGATCCGGAACCAAAAAACGCATCCATAGTCTACTCAAAGATTATGCCGCCTCTCACCACGTCTAGTCTAAATTTATGCCGCTTCTCCACGCGGCTGTAACGCTTTTTCGTGACAGAAAAATCCTAAGACCCCGTCTATATAGAAGTTTCAGTTCAAAAATTATTAAGTTTTGTGAAAAGCAAACTTTTTTTATATTTCTATAGATTCCCGATTACCTATACACGCGCTCGATGTAGATTGGAGATATGGTCTAAGACGGCACGCTTTCTTAGAAGGTACCTATTTACAGGGTCTTGAAGATACCCACGCTGTAGACAGATTCCGGCGATGAGTTCCACTCTTTCTTGTTGCGTATGATAAAGGTTGACGCTTCTTTGCCTATTATTTTGTTATTGTTACGAGCTACAGGACTCGAATTTAAAATGCCGTTGGAACTACTATAGAATTTATTAGAACTATAGAAACACATATAAAACAAATACAAATAAAACTGGATGCAACCAGTTCACACTGAACGATTCATTGCAATTCGACACGCGTAAATTCCGTCGTTTATATCGCTAATCGAGAGTACTACAAACGTCTTAATCGTCTAGTAGTCGTCGTTTGACTGCCCGCCCCTCCATTCGGGCATTGTCTTATACTAATTACACAGTACAAAGAAATTGGCCGCGCGTACTGAGTTTCCGAGAAATAGTAATTTGCACACCTGCGAACGGCCACAAAGTCGAAAATAATAACAATAAGGATTAGATCGACGCTAATGGTTATAAAACAAGCAGGAAAACAATAGCATGTTTTTCTTAATTACAAATTCAAAACACAAAAGAATTCCTAATCCGGGAAGACAATAAACTGCGCTTACAACAGGCAGCTGTGCGCTTGTCTTTGACGGCATGTAACATTATTAAGGTTGTTTTTGTTATTACACTTTACTCTATTGTTATTTTTATTTTAAAAAGCGGATTTACATAACTAATCTGCGTATGTAACGGATAATATGAATAATATTTTTGTTTATTTGTTTGATTGTAAACAGATATGTGACACAAAAAACATAATAATTTTAATTTTATATCTGTAGTGAGGTACCGAATGAATACATATTCGCATACATTTATTGTAAATGGACTTAAGTAGCCTAAATTTAAAATCTTAGTCTCCAGACTAATTTGATATTCCAAAACATGGAGTTTCTAAAAACCAAAACAGAACTTATATCAGTTACAATCACTAAACATGTTATAATTTTGATGTTGGTTTCCTAACTAGTTATATTAGCTAACAACAAAGTTATTGAACAAATAGAACAAGCGGGCAAGTTCTTGTCATTGTGAGGAAATTGCCGGAGTATGCGAGATTTTTATGAATGATAAAGTTTGCTCATATATAATTATGCATCTCAATAGCAAATGTAAATATACATATATGTATTTAATACACATACATAAAATTACAAACACATAAATTACTGTATATGAATTTACATGTATAGTGATCTTTGACAAGTCTATTAAAAGATGTAAATAACTTTGCACTTATGATGCTTGATGATGCAAGCTGTTTATTCAAACGGTAAACGAGAGGGATGAAATTAAACGTAAAAGACATCAAACGGCTAATAATTTAAATACTCCTGACTCATATTTGAACATGGTAACAATAAAGTGTAAACATTGCATCTCATGCCGCTACAGCGTTGTTTAACGACCAAACAGTAAAATTCACAACTAACGAATTTGAATCAACTTCTTGAACTATGCAAGTTGATTCAAACAATAAAAGAGAGATAGTAAGAGCTGAAATTAAATATAAAATGCCGCAAGCGGCTAATAGTTTAAATATGTTGCTATCTTATATTTGAACCATCGTAGTAACACTAAACTGCAAACTTTGCATCCCGAGCCATCACAGCGTTGTTTTACCACACACTAAAATTTAAATATCTAATTATCATGTAAGCAATTGATTCAGTCGATAAACAGCGAGGAAGAGCTGAAATTAAATATAAAAGACACCAAACGGCTAATACTTTAAATACCGCCATTTCACATTTGAACTACCCTGGTAACACTAAACTGAAAATATTGCATCTCAAATAGCCACAGCGTTGTTTGACGAGCAAACAATAAAATTAAAAATCAACAATATCCCTAGAAATTGATTCAAACGATAAAAGAGAGAGAGAGTTAAATGCTTTCAAGCGACTAATTCTTTAAATATGTTGCCATCTCATATTTGAACTACCCTGGTAACACTAAACTGTAAACATTGCACCCCGAGCCGCCACGCCACGCTGCCACAGCGTTGTTTGACCACCACACACTAAAATTTAAAGCTAACACCGAAGTGTGAAGCTTTGTGCAAATGAAAAAATTTCCGCCGCGCTTATTTCGCTATTGTTACCGATTTGTGACGCTCCCCTGAGCGTGTTAATAATTGTAATTTTTGTATTCAGATGGATTTTTTCCTATACGATTTTAAAATTGCGTTTTAGGGTTAGATATTTATTTTTGATGTTAAATAAAAGCTTATTCGATTTATTTCCTAATAACCTTGTAGTTGTTTTACCTATTTACTATTTGGACTGAGCATGAAATAAATTGCAGATATTTTTTTTACAAACTTACATTTACTGCCTTAACGGCCCTTACATTATAGCTCAGAGTGAATAAAAAATTGTGTGTGTGTGTGTGTGTACAGTACACACGCAGTAGAAGTGAAACTTCAGACAATGTACTCACAGATAATTCTTCTCTAACTTTTATTAATATAAATATAATTCCTTTAGCCTACATTCGTCAACACATTATAATTCAAAACAAACTTAAGTATCACTTTCAATTTTTAACTGTTTTAGTCAAAAAATATTATTTTAGTTTTATTTCGGTCAAATGGAGCTATGTTTAATCATCGGTGTTATTGGCGTTCTAATCTGTGCTGCACAGTGTAAAACTCGTATCTTATTCTCTTGCAGGCTTAGTCCTATGATTTATGTGTTTATCTCTTTTTCCAAAGATTGTAAAGAAGTTTCACTTCAATTAAAAATATTTAGCCTATCGAACTCCTCTGCTGGACGTAGTCGTCATTTTCGTGGCATAAGACCCGTTCCCGATCATTCTCATACACTGCGCTTAATCTGTTTTCATTAACCATTTCATATATTTTAAAGTTTTTTTAAATTCTGATTATAAGACTACTCATCGACTACTTTTATATGTGAACAATAAATACTCTCTCTTATTTTTATTTGACATTTGCAATTTAATTTAATCAGATGACTTTTTCGATATTACGCAAATTGAAGAGCCACCGACAAAAAATATCCCAAAAACTCTGCGCGATTGGGCAATTCTTCGCATGTTTTCCTATCAAATTGAATAATCACGACTCAGCTCTTCGTCAGCCTATTGAAATTGGTCAAATCATTCATAATTAGGTACGCAATTAGTTATTTCTTTTTTGCGGGATCAACATGTTTTGTTTGCTTGATTTATTATTAATGGTTCTGTATATTTGGAGTTAATACCGAAAAGGCTTGGAAAATTGCCCAAGTACGTATCGAACCACATACATCGAAGGGTTCCATAGAGGTCACGAACGTCGAACGTTCTTGTTATTTTACTTATTGACTACTACTCATTTTCATTTTGTTCAGAATTTTCCACTTCATAGTTGAAAACTTAGACAGGAGACAAAAATGTTAGTACTTTGGAAGCCGTTGACGTAAATAAAAAAGAAACTAAAGAACATTTTGATGGTTATATAGAATGTTATTAAAAAAAATCAACCTTCAGTTACTCATGGTTTGACCACAGCACCATAGAGCGACGAATAGATTACGTATTACTTATGGCCGGTTTCTATATCTTACCGACATTTTATTTGCCTTAATAACGGTTTAAATTTGCATAAGCTCTAGACAAGTAATGTCGAAATTCAACCAACGGTAGGATAAGTGAATGAAGAGTAAGATAGAGGAACCAGCCATGAATAAATTAAATCCCGTAGTTTCTGAGAAAACTTAAAGCAACATAAAGAAGGAGACGAACAGACATTATTTAATAAGCGTTCCATTTGTGCTAAAAAAAGCTATAGAGTCCTAAAAATATATACATACATTAATGATGAAAAACTGCCTGCTCTCCCTCAGGTTTTGAAAACACCCGACTGAAATAATACCTTAGCTACTAAGCTAGTACTAGTTTATTAAAGTACTAGCTTCTGCCCGCGGCTTCGTCCGCGTGGAATTGTTTAAAAAAAGTAAGTTCAAAAACCCTCCCGATTTTAAAACATTCGTCATTGGTGCTCCGCTCCTATTGGTCTTAGCGTAATGATATATAGTCTAATTGTTTTTTAATGTATAAATTGTTTTATTGTATGATGATGATACCGACAATATCAATACTTAATTAGGTGCATAACTATCCCACGAGAACTCTTTAATTTTTCGGGATCAAAAGTATCCTATATGTTGACCAGGGATATAAGCTACCACCGTACAAAATTTCATTTAAATCGGTTCAGTCGTTTCGGAGATTAACCGGTACAAACAGACAGACAAACAGAGAAACAAAAAATTAAAACAAAACCAAATTAATTCTATTTCACTTCTTACATCCCCCGACTCGGTTTTTAGCATTTTTTTTTGTTGTACAGAAATTTGAACTCTACAATTTTATTATATTATATTATATAGATAAATAATTTCCAAAAGCAATAACAACTTATAAAACCTAAAAAAGCAATAAAGAACCAAGTAATGTTTATTCGAAATCAATAATAAATTTAAATTAACTATCCAATACCCTATAAGGGTCGAGTATATTTGTATTAGACAAACCAACAGACGGACATAAATAAAGTAATAAAGGTGCCACCTAAGAAGCCAAAACAAAGGACGTAACAGTTTATTTTGAAGAACACCTTCTCAGAAAGACGACCCGGTGTTTGATTAAGAACTTATAAATAAATCTTTTAGACAGGTTATGGCCGTCGTGTGTTTATAATATTATTTTGTGGACGATAATTATATGCGTGACCGTTTATTACAATTGTTTTGGTTAACGGAAGTCTATTTTTAATGTAAATAAAAACATACAACGGTTAACAGACAAACATAATCCGTACTGATATATTCATATTTACATATATGTGAATGTAAATTTGTTTGGATATCTATTACATTTGTATATGTTAATGTGAATATGTTTGGATGTCTGTTACATATGTATATGTGAATGTGAATTTGTTTGGATGTTTGTTTCTTCTTAACGGTAAACGGATTCGAAATGTATAGGAACCAACTAAAAAATCTTCTAGAGAATTGTATAAATTAAATTAGTTGCTTTGCTTTTTTAAATTTCTCTTTGCTTTTAGATCTTCTTTCTAGACCTTTCCCATTATTTGGGGTTGGCCCAGTACCTTTTCCTTTCATACTTATTTAATTTGGTATACGTTCTCTGTACTGTATAAATCGTTACGTCATCCTTTACTCTTTTACTCAACAATCTTAAAGTTTAATACAACACGTATGTATAACCTTAGAAAAAGCAGGAGTTGATGTGAAATCTGGAAGTTTTAGCTAACAATGCCAAAACGGATAGCTCTGGTAAGAAATGTTAAAAGAAACTACTAAAGATTACTAAAAGAATAAAACAATTAACGTTGTAGAGAAAGAAGACGGTGCCGGCAGAATAACGGTTGGTGGATATAGTTTCTTTTTAAAATTTGGTTTGGTTGGTTTGGTTTTGGTCTCGTTTGGTTTACTTTGGCTCTTTTCACAGCATTATGTCTTACGGTATTCTATTATGAGGTAATGCAGCTGAAATAAATGCTATTTTCGTTCTGCAGAAGCGTGCTATTCGCTCTATTTACAACATGGGAGCGTGGGATTCCTTGTGAGATAAGTTGAAAGAAATGAATATTTTAACAATGGCTTCACAGTATATACTTGAAAATGTACTATATGTTAAGAAAAATGTTTCGAATTTTCCCAGATTAGGTGAAGTACATTGTAAAAATACTAGAAACAAAAATAAATCAGAACCTCCCACATGCAGGTTCCATAAAGTTTACAATAATTTCGTGGGACAAAGTATAATGCTCTTCAAGAAAATCCCAGAAAGCGTTCAATAATCAAATTAAAAAAAAAATTGTAAAGCAGCGTTTGTGCGAGAAGGCTTATTATACGACGAAAGATTTTTTAGATGACCGCACCGAATGGGTATAATGCGATCGCTACCAAACTTTTTCAGTAATCATTCATATAAATTACTTTGTTCAACTTGTTGTTAAACATGTATAAACTACATTTAAAAAAACCGCTAATAATAATTTGTACTATTAATTATGTAGTAAAGATAATGTTGCTGGGGAGTTTGTTACGTCGCTTCTTCTCCTTCGTTAGTGACTAAAATTGCTTTGGAAGCGGTGGTAGACTCATGACTTTCAAAAAGTAATTCTGTGAGATTCCATTTTGAAATAAATATTTTCATTTCCAGAATTCCGTAGGCATTTTGGCAAAAACGGAACCTTTATAATTTCGTTTTCATTCGTCTGTCTTTCGATGTCACATTATTTTTTTTCAGCAACTACTGGGTCTATAAGAAACATTTTGTAAATACAGTCGTAGTATGAAAATGTTCGCCAATTTTCAAATTGATTAATTTAACGTTCTGCGAGCACAACCTGTTACCTTTTCAAACTAAGTCACAGAACACTGTTCCACAGAAAATTATGTTTAAATGTTTAACAATAAAGTTTAAAATTACTTAGATCAAAATTGTTGATTTTCTATCTTGTCTAAGAAGATTGTTTAGAGATTTAAGAACCTTTTAATTCGTTTTAATATTTATGTTAAGTGTAGTGATTATATCATCTTTGTTTCTTATTGTCAATCACAGCGTCTGTCATTGTCAACATTGTAATTTTCTTTTTTTCTCATTTATATATTTAATAAACGTAACATTTATTAAAATGTTGGCAGTATTATTTCTTACATTCGTGCAAGCAAAAGTCGACTTTAAGGTGCTAAACATTTCATTCCGCGACTGTACATACATACTTGCATGTAATCAATATACCGCTACACAATGCTGTATTGAAGTTGCGAAAAGAATTGAAGTCAGTTAGAACATTACGAAGATAGTGTAACACTTAATATTTGCAGTAGATACATACTATGTAGTCTATAACATACGAATACAGGATATATAATCTCAAATAATCAAGTATATGCTCCATAATATAAATAATACTCTTTGTATTTACTAACTTACTGTTTGTGTTCAATTGCTATAAGTTGCACTTATACAGCCTGTGCAACTTTCGTGCACACTTTAAGACTTAATGAAAATAAAGTTTTGATACTTGAATAAACAACTGGCGGGAACAATTAGACTTTATTCTTAGTTTTAAATTGTATACTTGCGATTAATCGTGATATCTATGACAAATTTTGCATGCGTCTAATCGCAATCAACAGATGATCTTATTTCTAATGTTTATAGGTACTACAACCAAAAATATTAGGTGCTTTACCTTCAGGGCGGTTCCTATATCTTAGTAATCATTCACTTGCCTCACCATCGGTTGAATTTTCACATTACTTGTTTATACAAGCTCTATAGCTTATGTCAAATTTTAACCAACGATAGGAAGGCAAATGAAGGATCAGTAAGATATAGGAACCGGCCATTAAACAATACAATATGTGTATGTTGGATTGTTCCTAGGTTTAGCACGGTTGTTTATTCCGTTAGAAATAAATATATCACGTTTTTCCGACGAAGATTCAAGTTCTATATGAAAAATATATTTCCCTTATTTATAGCTAACTTATACATATAAAAACTCAAAGTGTTGGCAATTAGGTAATGTTCTACGTTTTTCACCTTTAATTGAAGTTTATTAAGGACTGTTATAAAAAAATTTGGCAAGGAAAATGAAAATAATTTAAATAAATAAAGTATAATTTTACTTATATAATATTTTACATACTTATATGTTTATAAATGAATAAAATATATTTAAGTAACTGCTTATCCTCTAATATTTATGTATAACACCTTTGACCAATATAATCTGTTTTATTCCTGTCACGGGTTGTCTGGAAGAGATCGCTTCTTAGCGATAAGACCGCCCATTGTGCACATTTAGAATACTTTTTAGGCTATAAGGTTTTCTGTAATGGCGTACAATAAAGTATTATCTATCTATCTATCTAAAATATTTATAGTATTTTCTGTTTAAAAAGTCAGCATAGACATATAGGCACGTAAATAGCATAAGAATAAGTGGGTAAGTACTATAAGAGACGGATATGTTCTTAAGAATTAAAAAAAACGTTATATATAATTCTAATAAAATGCAACAGATATAAATATCTTGTACTTTATTAGAAATTTATAGCGGAATTTATACGCCGAGCCAAAAACCTGTTGATATCTGTAAAAACACCTTTATACCATCTATTCTGTGTACCATGTTTTTGTACAATAAATTATATGATTTTATGAATCGCAGCGTTAAGTCGCATATCTGCTGCATAGAGAAACCAAGTGACAATTGAAGTCGGACGGATGTTTACCGATGCTAATAATGTCAAGATATCCATTGTTGAAAGATTTGATAGCACAACTTTTAAGCGGCTTGTTATCGAATGTACTTAAGCCACAGTTGAGTCGACTTGCCTTTCTAGTACCTACACAAGTGGATTTTACAAGTCTAGGGTTGGTATTACCAAGCAGATTTTTTAAAAATATTGTGAAAATTAACCTTAAAACTATGATACACTGTCAACATTATAGACCTGCTTCTTTGCTCTCTTAACTAAAAGAACGCCAATTTATAGGTATACCAAAATCGGGTATAGCGCTTTTTTTTGTTTATTCACCTTAACTTTCTTCACATTTAGATGTTTTAAATATATTGTCCAAAACTGAGAAATTATTAATCCTCTCGATTAATAATTTCTGGCTTAAAATCCAGCAGAAATCTGAACACATTTAATAAAATAATAATTATACTAATACAAAGTTGTTTGCCAAACCTATGGAGATGAGTCAATTACTCTGTTATAAGTCACTCTTATCTATTCCTCTGTCATAAATCTATAACATTATAAAATTCTAAACATGCCATGTCCGTACATGGAAGCTATTTTTAAAAAAACAACGGGAATAGACTATAAACGACGGAGAAAATTGTGCATTTTTTTTAGATTTCTTGTCTGTTTGTTCGGGATTCAGGCAAAAACTGTTTGGCTGATTTCGATACGGTTTTCACTGCTCGACAGCTAATTCTTATACTGAAAATCTGTGCTACTTTTTATCCCGGGAATCCCGCGGGATTTTTTCTGAGAATGATTTAAAATGGGCAGATAGAAAATAAACGAATTCCAATGCGATTTTTTCACTGATCGTTAGCATAATTTATGTAATAAAATGAGTGATATTTTCCCGGGAATGCCACGGGAATTTTCACGGGAGCGGTTTGTAATTATTCGGGTGCATAAAAATTAGCTTACCTATTCCGACACGGTTTTCACTATAACGATGGCATAGCTTACATTATTTTTTTAAATACTGCGGTTATTTGTATCCCGGGAAACCCGCGGGAATTTCAAGTCAAGCGTAGACGAAATCGTGGGCATATCGTAGTTTAATAATAAATTTCAAGTGCTTGTTTGAGGTTAATTGCTAATATTATGTCTATCGTAAAAGATTGAAAGTATGATAAAGTGTGATTCCACGCTTTTACAGAATATCGGTCTGAAACGGTTAGCCTTGAACTATCCTCAATGCTATACCTCCTGTTTGATCCATGTAATCCATCTCCTATATCCTATCCCGCCTATCCCGTGCCCCGGTCCCATCTCCTTGAGACAATTCACTTTATCCCATCCTAAAGGTTGGCAACGCGTTGTCTACACCCCTGATGTTGCAAACATCTATAGGCGATGGAAACCACTTTCCATTACATGGGCCGTCTGCCTGGTTGCTAGCTTTGCTATAATAAAATTAAGGAATTTAAAAGAATTTTTTATGTACAGTCGTTGTATGAAAAGGTTCGCCAGTTTTCAAATGGATTCATTTAGCGTTCTACGAGCACAGGTTACCTTTTCAAACTAAGTCACAGAGCAGACTGTTCCACAGAAAATTGTGTTTAACTCTTTGACAAAAATGTTTATAATTACTAAAATCAAAGTTGTTTGATTATCTATATTGTTTACAAAGATTGTTTAGAGATGTAAAACTTTTTATGGGTCTTAATATTTATGATAAGCGTGGTGATTATATCCTTTTTGTTTCTTATTGTTAATCTCAGTGTCTGTCATTGTCAATATTGCAATTTTCTTTTGTCACGTTTCTGTTTTATAAACGTAACAACATTTATAAAAATGTTGGCAATACTGTTTCTCGTACTCGTGCAAGCAAAAGTCGATTTTAAGGTGACTAACCTTTTCATACCGCAACTGTACAATGGTTTTAGATATTTTTAATGTGTGAAACACAAGCTAATGTAAGTTACTTCCAAGACAGAAGGAATAAGATTTAATTCAAACCAACCATTTTCATCGACTTACACACATAAGTTCCTGCCAAATACCAGGACTTAACAATCATAAGAAAGTTTGGGAACACCAGCTGATTTGGAGCCCGTCGAAGTTCGGACAGTGATCTGTTTAGCTTGCTATAGCAAGTCAAAGACGTCAATAATTAAATAAGTACAAACATAATATAATAATGTAGATAATTTCACTACTATGTCAGCATAAAACATAACAAAGTAATTTCTTTAATATCACAATATGTACTGACAAGTGTTATATTCTCAGATCAATAACATCATTCAAAGAGATCAAGAAGTGCAGGATATTAAATAAAGTACGTCTAGTCTTTTTTATAGTCATCCAGACAAATAAAGGTCAGGTGACTTTATTTGGATCTTCACGTGTTATGAAATAATTATGTCATTAAATTTTGCATTATGTATTTTTAATAAATCGGAAATTACACATAGGATACTTTTTAACCTTCTTATTTCGAAATAATGAGATACGTTTCCACGTTAATTTATTATTAATGGTATGAAATAGACTATTTATAAAAAATATCGAATTCACTGACAGTAACAATAGTTTTTTTGTGTTATTTTTCCTATGTTATATAAGTTTTTGTTTGTCTCTTTATCTTCATATAAAACTATTTAAGCACAATGAGGTATTATGTACTTCGTTCAACTCAATGTTTAAGCAGTCGTTAATTGATGCATTATATTAAAACAGGAAGATGCTAAGGCGACGTCACAAGAATTTTTCTTAGTTTCGGTTTCAGTTACTAACTTATTTACTTCGTAATCTAAAACGACCTAGCTGTTCTTATCAGATATAAAGTTTAAGCTAGGTTGTTAATTTAATAAAATAACAAATTATTTTTGCAAAAATACTTTATTAAAGATGACAGAGTTACGGCAAAAACTTGTAAAATAAAAAAAACAAAATGTATCCAAAACAGAAGGCAAGGAACGTAAATAACAATATTTGTACTAGGCGACCATAAAATAACGGTAGCATACCGTAGAGGCCCAGACACTGCGTGACTCCGCACACATATAAATATAACAAAGCGATGAAACAGGTAGAAAAACCCCCGGCTTATATTAAAACCCGTCCCGAAGCAAACAGTACTTTTGTGTTCAGGCATAAAATTTAATTATATCGAATATTTTTAACAGGTCACATCTGAGGAAATGTTAAAATTTAAAGCTGGCTATTTTTAGATATTATGAAGAGAAAATTTTATATACCGAGTTAATTAATATAACATATCACTTTTATGCCAAGTTCCATACTGCTCATTCATTTGCCTTAAAATTTGACACAAACTACTTAAGACATATCAATCGAATTGAATCAATTTGATTGAATGCCACAGAATTGAAAGGACACGAGGTTATTCAATGGCATTGAATGATTCAAGTTTAGGTTTATATCTATCACTTTAGTTGATTGATCCGTCTATCATCATCATTACACCATCTTGATTGCGAGAAAGATTCTAAAAGTCAGCGTAGTGTAACATCCCTTGCAAATCTCAACTCAATAAGAATAAAGTAAGAACTTAAAAAGACTTAATATAATTTTTTGCTAACATGCTTGTTTTAAGGTTCAGTATTGAAATAGCTAAAAAAAGTAAAACAATAATCACCATTATGGAACCCTTCAATGTGTTTTGGTGTCTAAGCGGTGTGATGTTAATGAAACAAAGACGATAAAAAAAGAATTTCCATAAAACGACAACAGTATTGACTATGAGCTCAAAGGAATACAAATTGGGATTACTTCACAGCGGAAATTGGAGTCGAACCGTCTAATTACCGACAAACAATAGCACTTAGAACACAAATTCGTGTATTAACAAAAGCTTAGTCAAATAAAAAATTCAAAAGGGACACAGATTTCATTTGTATTATGTAAACAGAGGGACTGAGAACTGCCTACGCGTTTAGAACGGCTTTAATATACTAAACCACATGTCGGTTCCCTTTGCTTATAAAAATTGTTTTAATTGCCTCACAAAAGCAGGTTTTAGTCATATTAATTGGCTATCATGGGACAATGTTTTTATTAGAGTATTTGTTAAAAAATCCCATAATTATGAAAACTCTTGTGTAAGTAACTCGTATTTTATTTTAATCACTTCTTGGTTGGAAATGATGCACAATATGATTATGTTAAAACAATTTTATACGCATAATGAGCTATCGATATATCTACAATTTTTCGGAGTGTATTCTAGTCATCTGCGTTTTTACCGTGTTTAAATTGTGATATATTCTTGACAAGAGGCGAGAAAACAACCCACAGCGAAGTGGTAGGGCATTTGCCCGACTGGATGGCTACCACCCGTCTGGTCAAGAGTATGCCGCCATAACAACTTTGAGTTGTGCTCTGGCATCGGTGGCCAGGTTCCAGTTTCTCCTTCAAGGCCAGCACATTGGCACCACCTCTGGTATTGCTAATGCCTATAAGCGACGGTAACGACTTTTCATCACAGTTGGGGCCGTCAGCCTATCTGCTGTGCTTCAGAAAAAAAACGAAATGTTCTTTTGATGCCATTGCTTTCTTTCTATCACCACACCGATCGCTATGGCACTTACATATGTACGAGAATCCTTTCGAAACCGACATCGCGTTCGTATCACCTCTGGTGTTGCAAATGTTTATAGGCGATAATAAGCTTACATGCTGAGGCGTTAGCTGTCTTCTGTACTGAGACTAAAACCGAAATAAACCGCTGAGCGTGCACTACTACAAACGTAGAAACGTCTTCCATCTGATAAAATTAAACGTACTACTGGAAGACTTAATTTAAAATTAGAGACGGAGTCCTTAGTAGTGCGAGCGTTGAAGCAGCATGACTTCAACTGAGAGATTTCGAGTTAAATCCCGGTAGGGGCATCTACAATGTTTGCTTATAGAGAATTCTCTAATTCATTTGGGGTCGGCAAAATATCTTTATCTTCCATATCCTTCTATCTTGGCATACGAGCTCAGTCACACCAAACGAATAAATAGTCTACCTGTTAGTGAATATTAACATCATCCCTCTAAACCTCGAGAAATTACTTTTCCAGATGTTTTCTCTGGTCTGGTATTACGACAACTACAGATTGAGACTAATGTACATCTTATATTTGATTAAAATATGTAGGTATATTTTATATTCTGTCATCATTTGTGAGGAAAAGTGTAGGCATAAATTCACTTTTAGGTCGATGTTTGTTCGGTCCGTCTCCGACCATGAATGCAGAATAGCTTTTTCTGTTATTAGGTGATTTATAAACATCCGATTTGTCCGTACGTCAAACGCAAGAATTCCGATTGTAGGATAAGTGCTTTCAATGATTTAACGTTAGTTTATACTTTATATGTATATAGTGTAAGTGATAGTGTGAACCACTTTTATTTATTTCTATTTCAGATCTTTGAATCGTTATTTATTAAGTTTATGGAATGTTTAGTCAGAGATTGTTCTATTTCACACCAGGCTTAAGCTTTTATATGAAAACATTTTTACGTCAGTGTTAAGATTTTAGGTTATGTGCTCAAAAATTTTTGCCTGTGAAAGCTTGAAAATAAAGATAAATAAATCTTTATTCTACACTAGAGCAAATACAAATAAAAGAAGTAATAAATAGTACACCCGAAGACTAGGCGACCTTGTCGCTAAAAAGCGATCTTTTCCAGCCTGGAAGAGGTCGGTTTTTAGCGATAAGTATCTGGAAGTTCCAGGCAACCCTTGGCTTAGGTCGATAGATTTTTAATACTAATAAATTAAAGAAGATTTCATTTTTTTAATAATTTGGACTAAAATTTAAACAATGAAACGTCCAAAAGGATAAATAATCGTCTTGTGACATGATCTAGCCATGCAGGATATAGTAGGTTTCCATAATTATTACCATTGTCCTTTATAGTACTTTTTTCCATAGTGTCAGTTGTTATTTCATTACATAAAAACTAGCCAAACAAGTCCTAGAAGACATTACGAGGCGCTTAAAATGCATGACATCCGCACTTCGGCGCGTTAACAATAAAATTAGCAAAATGAAGGAAGCTATCAATCATTTGGACCACAAAGTTAAAGCACAAAAGTTCGTAACGGATACGTAAATAGACATTATGTTTACGGTAAATTTAAACCGGAGAGAAAAGTAAAGGAAGATCTCACCCCTGTTTCCTGTATCGTGAAGGGTTCTGTATATATTATGAAAGGGGAAAAAAAATTGTGAAATCGAAAAGCAGATTATTATTATATTTTTTGATTAGAGGCAGGTTTTTGATCTGGATATGTCAATAATTTCGGTCATCCACCGTGCTCATAATCGATCTCGGTGGGAGAGATCAGTTATTCATTGCCATCAAAGTCACATCCCTCAGCCATAAGAGAACGACTTAGAAGAAAGAATGAACGAAGATGAAGAAGAAAGAAGACAGAAAATCAATTACACATTGATGTAATTGATTTTCTGTCTTCTTTCTTGAGTGAGTGTGACGCAAGCAGCGATGCTGTTCATAAATATATAACACAAAATGTCTTTATGTGCACACGTCATCAAAATTAAATATTTTGATAATTTACAGATATATTAATTCATTCATAAAAATATTGCCATTTTTTTATTTACTATAACAACAATCGATTTTCTTTTAAGCGAGAGTTGCCTATTGAATTTGGCTCGAATAACTTTAATTATGTATACCGTGGGAATTATTATTTTTGTTTTTTTCCGAGATAGTAAACCCTTTGTTTATTTCATTTTTTTAAGTATCGATGCACCAATTAAACTAAGGCCGGGAAGAACTAACAAACAAAATCAAAAAATATATACACTCACCCTCCGACGTTGATTTCTTAGTAAGTATTTAATATGGTTTAAATTTTATTCAAAATACAGGATATTTTCAAAAATTTATATTGATAGAAAACCATTACAACCAGTTATTCTACTTTGAATCTTATTTAATAAATTCAAAATAAATGCATCAAACGTTTTCATCTATTTGTATCAATAAACCTAAACGTTATAAGTTTTTGACACTAACTTTCCTCTGAAACAAAAACCGAACCCCAAAAACTGAAATTCCAGAACCAACCGGATAAAACGGATGTAACAGCCGACAATGCCCCATATCAATAGATAAATATTAGTCTATTAGTACTAACTTGGATATTGATACCCCCAGATGAAATTTGTCAGTGCTATTGTGCAGTTCCGACCGGTAATCGGTTCACAGATGGGTTTGTAGACAAAAAATGTGTTGGCAGTCTATTGTCAATGTAAAGGGAGCTCAGGTAGACGCGGGTGGAATCATTGTGTATAGTACAACTAAAGGCAAAGCGCCAGATACTATTATTGATATAATCAGTTTAGTTTTTCTCTTTTATTTGGAATAGTTCTCTTATCATGGCATTTTTAACCGACTTCATAGAAGGAGGAGGTTCTCAATTCGTTTGTGTTTTTTGTATGTTCGTTACTCGATTTCTCCGTCAATTGTGGACCGATTTTTATTTTTTCTTTTAATCGAAAGGTTAACTCATGAATTGGTCCCATTGGTACCATGTCAGGATCTGATGAGTGGATTCCAAGGAATTGAGAATCTTACGAAAATTGGTAACCAGCTTCTTCGTAACACGATATCTCCGTCAATTGTAAACCGATTTTCAAATTGTTTTCTTTACTCGTAAGTGTATACTCCTGAGGTAGTCCTATGCTCACCTAGTCAGGATCTGATTAGTGGATCGGATCCCAGGGCTATCGAGCATAATCCTTATTAAAGAACGCCGTGCGCCTAATTTCTTAGAAATAATCTTGTATACGCGTGTAGCTATTTATTACATTTTCTACAGGCGCTTAATCTTTTATATGCATGTTACGCGATTTCTTCGACATTTGTGAATCGATTTTGAATTTTTTCTTTATTCGTAAGTATGTATACTATTGAATCGGTTCCATGGTCACCAAGTCAGGATCTGATGAGTGCATCCCAGAGAAATCGAGAGTTACCCTTAAGGATCTGATTTGTGGATAGCAAGGAAATCGAGAGTAACCCTTGTTGAAGAGCATATGCTAATGAATATGCAAATGAGAATGAGATGGCAAATTTGTATATGCGTATCAGTTTTACAATTACTACAGGTACTTAATATATTATTTCTAAAGCTAATAAAGTATTTGCGCAACTAATACTTTGTTGTTGTTCTTTTAAGTTTTACTTCACACCGACTTCTAGATGTTGTAGAACGGAGTCGGTTAAATATTTATTTTTTGGTTTTTAATGTGAAGTCGGTTTTTGTTTTTCTTAACAATTTTTTATTTTTACTTTTTAGTTGCGCAAATACATAAACAATATATATTAATACGCCTGTTTTTATAAGTGTGGGTAGAGCCTTTCGTCACTAGTCAAGATTACGATATAGACGTTTCGTATATCATTCGTTCTACTTTTATGAACGTACATAGATGAACGTCAATTTCAATTACTATTCACACCGCTTTTGGCAACCATCTTTTATACTAACATTTCCTCTGTATGTCCAAAAAAGATTAGTATGCATTATACTTAAAACGTTGAGTATTAATTGGTCATATCCAATTTAACATTTCTTATCTGTTATTATCCTTCTATTCAAACAACTAAACTAAAAATAAAGTAGAACAAAGTTAACTTTGTTATTTCTGTCATATATTTGATTTGTGTTAATTTACAATTCTTTATAAGCTACTGCGCACATTTCTTAGTTCTTCAATTCTTAATAAGTTACTGCACATTTCTTATTTAGTATATACAATTTTATTTTGAACAAGACATACTCGCGCTGTCCACTTCCCTGCTTGCTGCCATAGACGTGGACACAATATGAAAGAGGAATTCATGAAATGAAGTTCAACTATGATATTGTAAAATTGTGATATGGCGCTTCGGTGTCGTAATGACATTAATACGTTACAAAATTTAAATTATGATGCACATATATGTTAATAACGGTTGAATTATGACAAATAGGAGCCATTAACAGAATTAATGTCATTGCCGTTGAAATATTTAATTTAATGTGTAATACTTTTTATTGTTTATTTTTAATACACATTCTAAAACTGATTCCGTTATGAGTGTTTCTTATCTTTTCGCGACAATATTAATAAAAGTATTCATAAAGACGGAAAACATTATTAAACTTGAAAATAAAATGTTACTCATACCGGTAAGAAGGTATTAAGAAAATACTTATGAAATAACAGCAAAAAGTAATGAATGAGTTTTTTTAATACCTTTCAATAAGACCGTCTAGAGTTCTATCTGCGAAGTAATTTACTTTAGATGATGATTTTAGGCCGCATAATTTTATATGTTATCATAAAAGTAGACATAGGTAACAATCGAAACCAGAATCAGCTGGCAAATTCTGGATTGACTTAGTCGTGCAATGATCACTGTGATTTATAAGAAATCAAAAAATCATTTTAAACCGCGTAAATTTGGCATGATGAATATTTATGAGATAAAAATAAGTTCAACAAATTACTGTCTACGAGGCTTGGGTTGTAATAGTTATTGTTGCGAACCATAAATAATTTAATTATTATTCTACTCCTAAAATATATAAGAAAAACCTAAAATTAAACTACTATATACATATTTACAAATAAAAAATGTGTGTTTGTGCAATTCACACGCAGTAGAATGAATGGATGAATGAATGAAAACACTTTATTGTTCACCAAAAATTAAAACTAGGTACAGTAAATCTTGAACAAAGGACGGCCTTATCGCTTAAAGCGATCTCTTCCAGGCAACCCCCTAAACTAAGGAAAATATTAATAACAGTGGCGGTGAAGACAATAAATAATATGAAACATTCCAAGAATAAATGTAAAATAATGAATAATATACTTTATATACTATACAAAAATACAATATATCATATTATATATAAATTAAGCAGCATGTTTTAGACTTGTGAGGACCAAAGATATTTAGTAACTATCAGTTTTAAAAGACAATAATGGATTTAGCTTGTCTGATGTTGAATGGCAATGAGTTCCATAAACGGACAGCCTGTACCGTGAAAGAGTTATCACTGAAGGAAGAAGTGTGTACAGGTGTCATTAAGGAGAGATTATTACTAGAGCGCAAATAACGGGAATGAGAAAGATATAGGAAATCAAAACGTTCTTTAAATACGGGGGGTACGAGGATCAAAAAGGATGTTGTACAAAAGAAAGAGTGAACATTCCGGCGAAGGCGAATAGGTAACCATTAAAGCTTCTTGCGATATTCGGAAACATGGTCATATTTGCGCAACCCAAATATGAACCGCATACAGACATTTTGAAGTCGATCGAGCTTGTTCTGTTGTTCTTGTGTTAAGTTGATATTACTGGCATCAACAGAATCAAGTATGGGTAGTAACAGAGATTGAGCAAGCATTACTTCAGTAGCAATAGGGAGGAAATTTTTAAGTCTTCTAAGCGAAGCTGCCGACGCAAAGATTCTTCGGCTGAGATTGGTCAAGTAAGGCCTCCAAGACAGCTCTCTGTCAATAACAATCCCAAGATTTTTTACAGTTTCACTGATATCAACTAAAACAAGAAGAATAGAAGTGAAACTTCAGAGAACATACTCAACAGATAATTATATTCTTCTCTAACTTTTATATATATAAATTTAATTCTTTTAGCCTACGTCCGTCGGCATGGTATAATTCAAAATAAATTTCCTAAGTATCACTTTTAATTTTAACTCTTTTAGTCTAAAAAATATTATTGTCAGTTTTATTTCGGTCCAAATTAGACCTATGTTTAATCATCGGTCTTATAGATTGTCTAATCTGTGCTGTACAATGTATTCGTATCTCATTCTGTCACAGGCTTATTCCTATAGATTTATGTGTTTATTTCTTTTTAGTGTCGCTTTTTCGTTTCATCGAGTTTCAAATCACAACGATACTAAAGAAGTTTCACTTCAAAAATAGATTCCAGGTCACTGTTGGTGGGTAGCGTTCCCAAAATGCTGGCTGCATATACACGCTGTATAGCAATACTAATGCGTTATCCAATCAATTCAATTCACTTCAGAAAATGAAATAATTCCAGTCACTACATACCATGGCTCTAATCAACTTATACATCAAAAGGATGTCTGGAAGAAGTTACTGACAATAGTAAGACCACTTATTGTGTTTTTATATCTTTTTCCAAATGTAAATAAAGCATATTCATTCATTCCTGAGGAGAAATTCGTGATGAGGAAATTAAAAAAGCGCCCTAGATCATTAGTATTGAACAGACAGTTGAAAAGTCGAATAGAAGACAAGTTGACTACAAACTTTGCACAGTAAACGACAGTAATCCTATCCAATGGCAATCCGCTCGGAAGATGCCAGAGGCTTTGGATTTCTTTTTTGCCGACAAGCAATGCGCGCGACCGACTCGAATTCTTGGCGCAACCGAGCCCGAACTGGTTTCAGTACTCCAAACGAAAACCAGTAATAAATCATTACAGATAATTACGATTGGCTCGTCTCACAATTCTTTGATTAAGTCAGATGGAATGTAATTGAAAAATAAGTGCTTGGAAATGGTTTAAAAATTAAAGTAAGCTGGTATGAGGATATGCAACACTTTATTAGACTCTGATCTTAATTCCAGATTTTTAACACATAACTGTAAGTTGCATTTATCATGTTTTAATAATTTGATATACGTCGAAATATTTAATAGTTGTATTCATGACATAAGTATTAATCTAGTTTCGTGATTAGACGAAAATAAATTATAAAAATACGTAAAATCTTATAGACAGACAGTATTCTGATTGGAGATTCTTGGCAAATAGCTGTAGGTTACATTTATTATGTATTCGTTATTCAATACACTCCAGAAACTTTCAAGATACAGGCATAATCCTAGCTTGGTAGTTAGACAAAAATCAAATTATAAAAATATTGTAGATTCTAAATAGACTTAAATCTTGATTGAATTTCTTTTTGCACGTACAGAATTTCACATTAAAATATTAAATGTCTTAAAAAAACGATTAGTTTAACGTAACTATAAAACAAGTTAACGTTTCTTAGAGTAAAATTTATTTTCTTTTCAAATTCCCTTCCTGTTAAACAATGTACTGTCCATTGTAGCGTGCCATTTCCAACCACTTGTTAGCGAAATTATTAGAAACATTGCATTGTACGACGAAGGAAACAAAGAAATGCTTTAAGCAGTAAAAAGTAACGAAACGCGGAAGGTTAGTTAAGCGCTTTTTATTAGATTTCATACCCGGTAGAGCAATATGGAATAATAAAACTTGGTATTTTTAGTACGATTGAAATTAGTTCTGATACATTGCGTTCACTACCGTTATGTTTATCATTGGATATCAACAACAAGATTTTCCGAAGTATTCAAATACTTACGTAAGTAGTTGTATATGGTACTTGACATTATTATTACTTGTTAATAATTGACATAGCTTTATGAATTGAACGGATTGACAATATTACCAATAGATTAGTAGATAAGGCATCGAAGCAGTCATACATTTGTGTATTCAATGATAAAGTAAAAATTCAACGAACGATAAAAAAATTGTTAGATATTGATTATGAGTTTATAACAACTTCGGCAAATTGATTTTTCCTGTACGTAAATCCTTGTAGATTCTGGAGTTTTTTTTATGTTAGGAACCTTTATAATATATTTTACGTTACATGAAATAAACGAATGCAGTGGATATTGTTAGTTAGGTACCTATAAGGTTTAAACTAAGTTATTAATATTGAGGTAGAATAAGTTTGCAGGCTTCTTTACGGTTCTTAAAGAAACCTTCGAACTTACTCTAATTCAATATAAACATGACCGTAAGAATGCAATTTTAAACTAAGCTAGTTTAATTCCTTACTTATATGATGTTATTTGCTTGATAACATAACTAATATTGCTGATTTGATAGGATAAATACCAGAATGTTTTATGAACTGGCTCAAGTAACAAACTAGCTATGGTACACTAATTGATATCTTTGATAAAAAATATATACTAAAGATATATCTACATTTCTATTTTTTTCTAAAATATTACATACAAGTCTTGAAACGATACTCTCAAGATTTAAAATATTTAACAAAAAAAATATTTCAAAAGGAATTGTCAAGAGTATAGTAGTAATGTAACTAGTTTAGATATCGTTGTCAATAATGAGCCGTTTCTCCGAACTTGTCTTATAAATCAATTCAATATCAATATCACATACATGACGGAAAACTCGCTAGGTATATCTGGAATTAACCTCTAACTTAAAAAAAAACGAAATGTGTGCTGAGACACAGAAATTTTGTTGCGATTCGTTTTGCCACTAACTTATCCGTTGCCATTCGTTTTTTCATTTGTCCGTTGTAGTTTCACTTCTGCTATGTGTCCCAGCACACATTTTGATTTTTCGCAGGTTTACTGCAAATTATGATTTAGTTAGGTTAGGTACATTTTAATTAATGCATTTTTTATTTAGAGATATTTAATTTTATTAAACAAAAAAACTGAATTCGATCCGGAACCAAAAAACGCATCCATAGTCTACTCTAAAATTATGCCGCCTTTTTATCACGTCTAGTCTCTTTATTTATGCCGCTCCTCCCTCCACGCGGCCGTAACGTTT
Organism: Dendrolimus houi; assembly: GCA_039645545.1. Lineage (NCBI taxonomy): Eukaryota > Metazoa > Arthropoda > Insecta > Lepidoptera > Lasiocampidae > Dendrolimus > Dendrolimus houi. The sequence continues at coordinate 18,692,816 of CM077120.1, read as the reverse complement.
TTTCGTGATTGATAAATCCTAAGACCCCAAGTCTCTATAGAAGTTTCACTTCAAAAATCTCTGTCTACCTAGCTCATGTTTTCTTCACCTTATCGCGTAATAAAATTATCGCATTTTGCAAAGTTCAAAAACCTTACTTGTTTACGTCAATTAATTGATCTTGTTAATTTGACGTAAAACAACAACAAATTGCTATAAATTGTGCCTGTCAGAAGCATTTCTAAATTGGGTAGCTCAACACGAGTTATTTCAACCACACCAAAAGGCGTGCCCTTGGAAGCAATATTCCGCCCTCTTAATCACAATTCAATGGAATATTGATAATCCCCTAAATTAAAATATCAACTTAATGTTTCTAACTATGTGATCAATTTCATACCTACCTAAGTAATTAACAAGTTATCAGTTTACGTAAAGGAAGATCTAGATCAGTAATTATAAAATAATAGCAATCCATAAAAGTCCAATGGGGTCAGTATACCCATTATTTGTTCAAGACAGATAGGATTGTTTCATACCTATGTCGGTAATTTCTATTTGCGATTCCTCATGTTATTTTTCTTCATCGTCAGCACGTGGTAATCTTAGCAATATGCACATTACATCACAAAAATAATCTTAGCGATAGGTTCCAGCCAGGGTTCGAATTACATTATTAAGATGAGACGCTAATTCCATAGCTGCTGAGTTAGCGATCACAAAATAATCGCACGACAGAAATTTATAATTGTGAAATATTTACCCAGAAGCAATAATTAAATGAAGGAATAACAAGTCTAAATTCCATTGTGTTTATCGTTATAAAGAAGCTTAACTTCCTGATGTCGCGATTATTTAGGAGGATTTATTTTAAAGTTGAGCGAAGAATTTCCGGAGATTATGAGATTCCAACGATTTAAGAGATTTATCTCTTCACAAACTTTAGGGACTGTTATGAAATCGAATATAATTAAAACAAAATTAAATATCTACAGTAAATAAATTGTTCAGTAGTCATGCTGTAATGATTTCGACATTACAACAAAAACTAAATATCCGTGCTGTGAGATTATATTTTTTATCGCGTTACCAAATTTTGTGAATAACAGAAATGTTATTCAATTTCTGTTATATAGGTATTACTGATGACCAACTATATTTAAATAATATGACAGATTGAGTATAATGTTATAAACAAAACTAAGTACTAATTAACGCCTTAGAGCTTAAGACAGGTTTTGCGATTTATCGTAAAACCCAATTTAGAGCCGGGAGGCACGCGATTACAATCTTCTCACGACAGGAAGGCGCGCAAACTCCTCATCTCAAGGGAAATCACGCACGCAACAAACTTTATGGCAACACGTCCCGAGAAACGATTCGCTCGAGGCGGTCGTAGACTGCCCGAACCACACAAGCTGAACCAAAAGAAGCATCATAACACGGGCAGTGTCTCTACGCGGTGGATAGTAACAATAAACTTTTTGAACACGAAATATCGAAACAACAACACTGCCAATTCAATCTCACACTTCACATCACGTGTCTAGATCGACACCGCGAGAAGCACTGCCCACTATTTTAGGGCTGACACTAACCGTGGTAGAGTATGGCTGCAGGCTCAATCGGATCCCGTCCTGAGCGAGGCGTTCGCGTAGCAAACGCTTAAGTTGCATCCGGGGTATTTTCACTAACTCTGCTTTTCCTTCCTCATATTCGTCAGCATACTTAGCCGGTTCCACTACAGCTGCAGCCTGTTCCTTACGAGCTTCTTCTTCGCATCTGCAGGAATCTCTAGCAGCTGCCGCCTCTTCTAGTGTAAAGTAAACGGCTGCTGCTCCTTCCTCCCTCAGAGTCCGAATCGAATGCAACAAACGCTGACGATGTGTAGGGTTTAAAACACCAATTGCATCCAAATCTGGCTCTCCGACTTGTTTACATATTTCTAAGTCATCATAGCCATTGTCAATAAAACTTTCCGCATATTGGCCCAAGTGGAGCGATCTCAGCCACTCGACGACGATGTTACCGGTCGTAGACGAGGCCATGTCGCGTCAAAATATGGCACGCATCACAAAACGTCCTCGCGGGGCCGCGGTCGGCAAGAAACTGATGGCTACGCTCCCCTTCGCCCCCTTCCCCCCTCGTCCCTGCGAAAGCCGCGGTCGCCGCCCCTAGTCTTCTGTGCTTTTTGACATTTTGTAGCTTTTAATCGTTTCATTCGAAAGGTGCGTCCCCACGTGAACTTATCAAATAACTCTTGAATATTTACTTCATTCAAATTAATTCTGTCATAACTCATACTATGTTTATTTTTATGTTTGTTTCGCTTCCTAAACAGCTGATTAATGGTGACAAAAACAGTTTCTAAAGTCGATATAAAGTGGAACAGCGGGTGGTGAACGCGTCGAATGATTTACTATGCAGAATTATTTATAGGCTAATTTTTAATGCGCTTTAAATTGATAGCGAACTGTTCTGGTGCATTTAATGTGAGAACGGTCACATCTGTCAAATTGCTATATTATATAAATTTGTCGGAATTATTAATGTGCCGACAATTTAAGTTTAGCAGGCATCAGACATATTGAATAAAGAAAAAAGCAAGAATAGCTAATATACATGAAGAAACTCTATACCTATAGATCATTTTTGAAGCTCGACATACTATTACTTGTATTTAATTGCCACATACCTATTTGTGCTTGTAATAAATACACTATAATGTACAATAAAACCAAGAATAGTTTACATTTAAGTATTAGCAGCGATAATCGTCCATATAAGTATATGGACGATAAGCGTCCATGACTATTTCTTCCAGACAACTTTTGAATGGAGTACAAGAAAGATAAAAAAAGTTGGTAAATCCCAATTTGAAAATAAATATTACAAATAATATAATTGAGTCTTAAGTGGTATCACAATATAACAATAACGTCGGTTTAAACTACATATTTATTTTTACATACTTACATACATATTTAGACAATCCATCCTAAATTTGCGCCTCATTACCATATCCACATTCGTCGTCCAACCTTGACCGGACTAGAAGGCTTCTTACACAAAGTTTTCTAAAATGCAATTTCTACTTCAAGGATGGTCTACTCCATCGGCTATACTTTCTATAAGTCTTTGTAAGTCTCTTTTAGACAAGAAATCATCACGACAAGCTTTTATAATATGTAAAATTATATAATGTATATATGTAGTAACAGTGATGTGTTTGATGTACTTCAATGTCCTTTTTTCTTTATTAGAGCATTTGAATAAAAACTTGTTTTTAAAAATGTTTTTTACTTTATGATTGAAATAAAAACCTGTACGGCTGAAACATTTATATCATTATCTCTTACGAAAGGTCCAAAATTTAATATGAATTTTTATATCCCAACTTTATGGATATGCCCGCGACTTCGTCCACGCTTGATGTGAAATTTCCGCGGGAGTCTCGGATCACAAGGTACCGCAGCATTTAAAAAAGAATGTAAGCTATCGTTTTAATGAGAACTGTGTCGGAAAAAATACATTTTTATGCACCCGAACAACTGCTTATCGCTCCCGGGATATAAAATATCAAACAATTTATTACATACAATTTGCTATCGCTAAGTCTAAAAATTTGCTATCGATCAGTGAAACCCGCATCGAAATCAGCTAAGATGTTTTTACGTGAATTCTGAACAAACATAAACCGACAAACAGACAAGAAATCTAAAAAATAATGCATCCTGTTCTTAATCCTTTATATAGTCTATTCCAATTGCTTCAATGTACAGCGACGCAATTTTTAGAATTTTATAAAACTATACATTTTCATTTGTTATGCTCTTATTCACAAAAACGTAATACTTAAATAGATTTAATTAAATATCATCCTGTTCTTTGCGTGTACTTTATGTATCGCTCGGTATACAAACAAACAAAGTATAAAACAAACACGCTTTCCGTACCTGTCTGTCTGTATATCCGCTAACTCCTCCTAAACCACGCAACGAATTTCTATGTGGTTTTCGTGATCATTTAGATAATTTCTCACTGAAGGCTTATATCTATAAAAACATAAAAGTCTTTATGTAAGCAAAATAGAGCTGCATAAGGTTTAAACGGCGCCGTAGCCACGGGGAAAACTCTGGTATAGGTATATAAGTATAATCTATACTAATATAAAGAGGAAAGATTTGTATTTTTGTATGTTTGTAATGAATAAACTCAAAAACTACGGGACCGATTTCAAAAATTCTTTCACCATTTTTATGATACATTATCCCAGATTAAATAGGCTATATTTATTACTAGAATAAAATTAGGGATCTGTACTAAAACTTCAATAATGTAAACCAAGGTGTAAAAAAATTAGTGTCTGAGTGGGTCGTGGGCACACCCGGCATGGTTTAGATTCACAATTAGACCCGGTAGGTGGCGCTGAAATCGGGTTCTAGATTTTTATTTTTTCAGGGTAGGACCTCTGCTGCCACCGCTAGTACTATAATAATTTATTTTTTTATTGCAGGAGTTCAGCAGACAGGCAGACAGCCCACTTGTTGGAAAGCGGTTACCATCGCCTACGGGCATTTGCAACACCAATGCAATGCTGCTGCTGTCTTAAGGGAGGAGACTGGAACCTAACCACTGATGCCGCCGGAACACAACTCAAAGTTGCTATGGCGGCATACTCTAGACCAAGGGTGGTCGCCATCCCGTCGAGCAAATACCGTACCACTTTGCTGTGGGTTGTTTTGTCGCCTCTTTCGACAGGCCGCCCGGCCGCAGGAAATTGTATTTTCGTTCCCGCACGGATAGAATACTAAAACCCTATAAACGTCCCACTGCTGGACTCAGACCTCCCACTACAAGGGAACGGACAGCATATCCACCACGCTTCATCACGATGTTTTCCTTTACCGTTGTTAGCACGTGGTAATTATAACAATATGCACATCAGGTCAGACAAGTGCCTAAGTGGTGCATGCGTTTTAGCCAGGATCGAAACTGTGCCCTTTGAGTTTGGGACGCGTACGCTAGTCATTACGCTACCGCGGCTTTTCATGTTACTATAGATACGAATATTTTTAATTATTATAAAAATATAAAGCTTAATAATAAACAAAACGTAGAATCGGGAACTTTACAAAGCTGTTTCTCATTTAAGTTCTTGAACCTGTTTTATCTCATTCCAGTTTCTGCAACCAGCAACTTCGGGGGTTTATTTAAGTTTGAATAAAGCTAAACTGAGCTATGCGGGCTTGGTTAGTTGGATTTGTTTATTGTTGTCGCCTCGGACAGAAATAACTGAATCAAGAGAATCAGTTCTGTCGACACTGTTATTTAATAACTAAATTGTCCATAGCAAGGAATTCTCAGCGACAGACCAGTTGCCAACTTTCGCTAGTAAAATAAAATATTTCGAAAACAGCGACAACACGTTGCTAATAGGTGTACAACTATAAAGTAGTAAACCTAATTTTTAACTTATGTTTGCGACTTAAAAGACCTTCAAAGTTGAAATAAAAATGTTTATATTTCAATTAAATTTGAATGTCAGCATCGTGGTCGCTTGGTGGCTAATATAAAATTAAAACAACCCAAGTTTAGAAATAATTATACTAAGACAGTTTTTATAAAATACTTTCTGTTTCGGAAAACTCGGATATCTTTGAACAGGCCGAACTGCAATTTGTTCTTCGTAGGAGCGAAAATGAGTGAAACTGCAGTTGAAAATAAAATGAGATAAATATTGTTACGACCTAGTGCCGACAAAAGTAGATTCACAGCTGCATACCATAAAAGCACACTTTATTACCTTTCCCCATTTGGACTTCATTTGTTTAATTTGTGTTTAAAATTCGTGATTAGGAAAACAGCCTACTGTGTATTGTAATCTTTTATAGCAGTCATTAGCCAGGTGTACGGGTTACGATTTCTAAGAAATTGCGTTGAAGCTTGCCAGGCAGACATATTGCATCTATGCCGTATAAAGCAATGCCCCAGTGAAGAGATGGTCACTCTAGCAATAACCACGAGGAAGCAAGACGTGTGTACCCCATGCGGTAATCTATTTAGTGACGGACTATGCGCGTTTTACAGAACTACGATCTCGCGCATTACGTTTGGACTGGTTGTGTTCAGTTATATTTGTACCTGTGTTATACGTGTTTGTATAGTTCTAATAAAATAAACTCTATAATAATTCCAACGGTATTTTAATTCGAGTCCTGCAACTCGTAACAATATATATTACATTTACCCCGGAAAATGAGATAGTGTCCTAGGTATACAGATTTGATATTAGGGCAAAAAAAACTGCATAAAAAGTTCTAGTCGTTTATAATATGAATGCAACAAATTGAAACCAGAAAATATATTTATGGCAGTCAATTAAAGCTGTTGCATAATCGTTTTCAAATGAGTACTATTAATAATTCTACTATTAATAATGATATTCGACAAGCACCACTGAAATGCAATCTGGTTGTGCAGTAGCAGATTGTAACATAATTTCATGGGTCACATCACTACTGTTCGATCGTAGAGTCACGTATACTAGATATGACTACAACAGAGCAAACGTGAAATCAGATGAGAAAATAATGGATTTTTAAATTTAACTTATTTTTATACTTTATTTATCTTGTATAATTCATGAATATTTTAATGTAGAAAAATTCTTTATTACCTTCATTATTCTATAATATAACAAATCTATAGATGAGCCGAACTAGTACAATGCGTTTAAAAATAAAAATATCGGGGGCAATTTGCAGCAGCAGATACCGAAAATAGAACTTTTATAATTGTAGTCTTTCTCCGTTTCTCCACGGAAAAATAACGTCATGTCTCGTTAAATGACGCTATTTCTGCAAAATAGACAATTATAGCAAAAATTGGGGCTGCGGTCGCGTTTTTTTGATGCCGCCTTATAATTCACTAACGAATACGTCGTTGTCACGAAAGTAATATCCCTGGCATATAGTCGTATTATGTAAAGGTTATAAAAATATATTTTAATAAAAAAACATTTATATATTTACTAATATGCATATAAACGTTAAATCAAATCCATACCTCAAATAAAGCCAGGTATGGATTATGGATTTGATTTATATTATTACTACCTAAGCGCCGACAAAAACAAATTCCCCGTACAAATTTGTAGAAGCACATTTATTACCCGTTGGCATTTAAAGTCATAACTAATAACATCGAAACTATTGTAATTCTTTTGTGATCGTCTGATTTTGTTTACTTATTTATTGGCAGCCTATTGTTGTATTGTAATCATTAGCCAGGTGTTACAGATTTTAAAGTACACGCTGATTCTAGGAAATTCGGTCCACGTGGCGGGGCGGGCACATTGCACATGTGCAGATAAAACGATGGCCTGAGAGAGGGAGCAAGGCAGTCGAGCGAGAACCACGATCGAAGCGAGACGTTTATACTACAATCGGGAATCTAATAGTGACGGACTTTGCGCGTTTTATTGAATTACGACCTTCTGCATTATGTTTGGACTTGTTGTGTTCGGTTATATTTGTACCTGTGTTATACTTGTCTGTATAGTTCTAATAAACTCTATAATAATTTCAACGGCATTTTAATTCGAGTCACGTAACTCGTAACAATATATATAAATATATTTAAAAAATTACCTCCTTTGTATTCAACAAAATTTTATTACCCATGCTGATAAAAACATACATGAGTATATATACATTTGCATAATACATATATATTTTCTATAAACGGAATCGTTAGTACAAAATATAACTTGAAATCGCTTCCAGTTAGTTTAACGTTGGTTGGTTCCGAAGAACTAGGTTGCATTAATCTATTCCAGCGGGGTCGGCAAATATCATGATAACTTAGCTAAGTTATCAACTTATGTTTTATATGCATAAAATTACTAATTTTATTTTGTAGCGTTTAATTTAAAAATCTTGTTAGTTTTAGACATTATATATACAGACATTATAAGGTATATAGACAAATAGCTATGTTTGATTAACAGAATATAATCATGCTAATACATTTATTATAATAACTTACGTATTATTGTATATATATGACTATTTATATATGTATGTATTTGTATATTTATTTCTTAAACTAGTTTGAGTATTTTTGTATCTATTGCCTTTTTCCTGCACCACCTATATCGCCTGATTCAAATTTCTTTCATTTAGGTTGCCTGGAAGAGATCACTTTGAGCGATAAGGCCGCCTATCGCATTGCCTAGAAAATATTGTAAATATTGTTACGAGTTACGGGACTCGAATTAAAATGCCGTTTGGAATTACTATGAATTTATTAGAACTATACAAACACGTATAACGTAGGTACAAATATAACCGGACGCAATAAGTCCAAATATAATGCACAATTAAATAACACGCGCAAAGTCCGTCACTATATCGCTTAAACGAATTTACGCGTCTTGCTTTGATCGTGGTTCTCGCTAGACTGACTCACCCCTCCGTTCGGGCATTGTTTTGTACTAACTGTACGATACTGTTGTATCGACATCGTGAACTGGATCTTCCAAGAACTATACCTGGCTAACGACCATCATAAAGGATTACAATACACAATAGGCGGCTTTCCTAATTACAAATTTTAAACATAAAGTAAACAAAAGAAGGTCCAATGCGGTCAGCTAAAAAACCGTGTTTTATGGCCGGCAGGTGTACATTCACATTTGGCGTGCTTCGAATTTTGGCTAAGTTGCAACAATATGGTCTGTTTTTGTAATTGTATATTTCTGTATGCAATAAAGTGTTTTCTTTCTATATATTACAGATATAGCACACTAAATCATGTCAATTAATCTATACTAATATAATAAATCTGTAAAGTTTGCGTGTACAATGAGTTTAAGTAGAGTAAAAATCACAGGGGCTAATGCGTTCCAGCAGATTCCAAAAATATTATTTTTAATATTTTTTCTGTCTATCTATCTGTTTGACTGTTAGAGCGTCAAGTGAAAACTACTGAACAGATTTAAATGAATTCGTTTACGATCTACCAAAAAAGATGTAATAATAATGATTTTGAAAGAATTGTTGAGATAATCTTTTTTCATCCATCCTTTCTAAATGCTTTGGGTTATTTGGGTATGATAACATAACTGGCAAGATGGTTGTATCAGAGTACTATGAACAGAGTTAGTAGAACCTAGATCTAGATCTAGTTCGCGACCTACCTAGGCCTACTCGACCTCTCCTCCCGTGGAGCGCGTTATATAGCGCTCCAGGAAAAGGGAGTAAATATGACGAGACCGAAGGGCCAGCGTCTACCAGGGCCCTACGGAGTGGCCAGGTCGCATACCTGTGACCCCGACCTAAGGGCGAAAGATGGAACTCCAAAGAGTTTTACTGAGTATCCCATAACTCGCGGCAATACCATTCCTTCAAATGTGCTAATGCCAATCCAAGATGGCGAGTCCCGCACGCCCCCATCGTGATTGTCCGGTGGTGGCAAGTCTACATACTTGTGACCATCAAATAGCATCAAATATTCTACTGAATAAGGGATGAATAATGAGCGCTTCAAATCGATCCATGAATGAAAAGATTAATGAAAGTAGATAAAGATAAAGATATATTAAGACCGCAGCAAAGCGAAATTGACTGATACAATCCATTCGTTTGTTTGCCTATGCCTGATAGAAATATGATAGCTAATATCATATATAAATACAAATATAGTAATAACAACCCATAAACGAGTCACTGCTAGGCTCGGGCTTTCCATTTATGGGGGAACGAACGGGTATACTACCCGCCACGTTTGTCGAAGCCGGATTGGCGGGTTTGGCACGTCGGTTATCTCGGTGTGCAGGTTTCATCACGATATTTTCCTGTACCTATGGGAGATACCCCAATGTATACGGAGTCTTCATTATGCTGATACATACGTCTGGAGACACCTGTAAAACACTCGGAATTTTACAATAAATCTTTCACAGTTCATGCAGTGTGCCTGTGGAATGCGCTACCTGTGAAAATCAGGCGTTCCCAGTCTCTTCAGGCGTTCAACGGACTCGTGAAGGATTATTAACTCGGGCTCTAAAGTCGATCATAACATCTTCATCTCTCCCATATTTACGTAATTCTATATATATATATACATTATTACTATAATTATTATTTATACATATATCAATATATGTATATTTTTCTCTTATTTCTATGTCCATACTTGCCATTTGAAAATTTTATATATATACTTTTTTATTCTAGTGATATTGCAAAATGTTACACAATTTTTCTCTAATACATTCTAAGGTTGTCTGGAAGAAATTACTTTTAGTGATAAGACCGCCTATTTTCTTTTGTACTTAAACGTCTTGAATTGTACCTTAATGTTATATATGTGAAACTCCTTAAGGACGTGTGCCAGGATCCGTATAGCGGCTTATGGCCTTTCGCTCCATCGCTACTCCTGCCGATCGTACCAGTTTACTGGTCCCTTGGACACCAGGAGAAGGGACGAGCGAGTGGGTTTGCATCCGCGTAACTGTATACCCATATTGCTTGTGTTGTTCCTCATTCAGGGCTCCCCGTTGCTGGAATCGGTAAGGCGAACCTTATATCTTTCACCGCGTAGTAATTGTAACAATTAATATCATAATTCCATACCATTATATGTTATTATGATATATAATTATATGTAATTATGATATAGGTACTTGATATATTTAATCATGATACAACGCTTTGTTACTTATTATTTATCCATATGTGCTTATTAGTTGTCTAGAAAATACGCTATGTAATATAAAATGGCCTTCTTTCATACTCGCAATGCACACAAGTAAATTGCTTGTAAGTATAAAACTTTTTCTTGTAAAGTCTACAAAGTAATTTTCAGCTATTTATGATAGATTAATATATTTTAGACTTACTTTTACGTATCTGAACTTGTAGAATTAATTTGAAGGAAAGAAATTTATATTCTAATACAATTATTTATTTGAAGAACAGCACGTAACACCAAAAGGAAGGAATAATTTATGATACGAAATTTAATTACAGGTTCCTATTAATAACAACATAATTATAATATGGAAGTGTGTTCTAAATTTACATATTTAAATAAAATACGTAACGTAGATCGTAAATAAAAAATAGTGTTAATACAAAAGAGCAGGTATTATAATACCTTGATAATTATCATCATACTTGTAAGTTTTATCCATGCAGGAACGGAGAAAGAATACAAATTCCTGCGGCCAGGCGGCCTCTCGTAACAGGTGACAAAACAACTCACAGCCAGGTGGTAGGGCATTTGCCCGTCTGGATGCACCACACCTGGTCTAGAGCATGCCGCCATAACAACATTGAGTTGTGTTCCGGCGTTAGTCCAGCCCCATCTACGAGTCCAGCAGCGCATTGGTTGCACCTTTGGTGTTGCAAGTGCTTATAGGCGACGGTGACCACTTTCCATGACGGTTGGGCCGTCGGCCTGTCTGCTGTACTCCAACAATAAAAAGAAAAGAAACGGTTTCGCCATATTCCAAAAAAATATTTATACGTAAACCGATGATTAATCACTTCTTTGTGGTAGTCCAACCACGTTAAAAAGTGTTTTCGTATAGACGTGGCGTTACAAAACCAGGTGATATTTCAATTTTATCAATTAATTTAATTATATGTCTATTATCTTCTCATATGACATTCATTATACGTCACTATTGATTTAGAATAAGGGTTCTTAAGCTATTGAGAAAAGGAAATGTTGCGTTGCAAAATAAATCATCATGAAATGAATTAGAATCAATGATGTTTCAATTCTAGTAACAAAATGTCTTACTAAAGTCCTACAAAAGACTTCTGAGATCATAAAAATGAGGCAATACAGTGGATACTGAGCAAAAAAGCTTTCAAGCGTCTGTAACTAGGGTTGTGCCACGTTTGGGATAATTATGCGGATAATTCTATTTTTTTTTAAACAGAAATGATACATTTTTTAACCGACCTCAAAAAGGATGAGGTTCTCAATTCGTCTGTATGTTTTTTTGTATGTTCGTTACTCGATTTCTCCGTCAATTGTGGACTGATTTTCAAATTGTTTTCTTTACTCGTAAGTCTATACTCCCGAATAGTCACCAAGTTAGGATCTGATGAGTGGATCGAATGCTAAGGCTATCGAGCATAACCCTTATTAAACAACGCCGTGCGCCAAAATTCTTGAAAAAACGTGTAGCTATTACATTTTCTACGGGCGGTTAATTTTTTATATGCATGTTTCGCGATTTCTTCGTCAATTATGGATCGACTTTGAATTACTTTTTTTATTTGTAAGTATGTATACTCTCGAGGCGGTTCTATGATCACCAAGTCAGGATTTGATCAGTGAATTCCAGAGAAATCAAGAGTTACCCTTAAGGATCTGATTTGTGGATCGCAAGAAAATCGAGAATAAACCTTGTTGAAGAGCATACACACCGAAGAATGTGATGGCAAATTTGTATACGCGTGCCAGTTGTACAATTTCTACAGGTGCTTAATATATTATTTTTAAAGCTATTGAAATATTTGCGCAACTGAAAAGGAAAAAAGATTTTTAATAAAATCAAAACTGGCTTAACACTAAAACCCAAAAAATAAATATTTAACCGACTTCTTTCTACAACATCTAGAAGTCGATGTCAAGTAAAACAAAAAAATACTATGTTTTGTAAATTTGTTGTTCTTCAAATATGTTTTACTTGGCACCGACTTCTAGATGTTGTAGAAAGAAGTCGGTTAAATATTTATTTTTTGATTTTTAGTGTGAAGTCGGTTTTGTTAATTACCTTAATTATTACATATCTCTTATTAATATTGTATAACGTAATTTTATAGTTACACATATCATATAACTATTCTTTATTAGCTGACCCGGCAAACTTCGAACCGTCTCGGAATCAATTTTTTTCATATTTACTCACCTTTTAAACCTTCCCTGAACTTCCAAAAATAATTCAAAACCCAAATTAGCCAAATCAGTTCAGCCGTTCTCGAGTTTTAGCGAGACTAACGAACAGCAATTGATTTTTATATATGAGATTATTTATATATTTTAAAGGTAATTTCTTTTAATGACGGAAGATTTCTTTGTCTCCTAAATTATTCAGTTATATAAATAAGATTACACGATTCAAATTTTATTTTCAGTCATTATTTATAATGGGGCCGCCTATTATTTTACCAAGCAAACATTGTTCTATCGATATCTCTGTATATAGTTTCTAAACTAATTTATATAGAAAACTAACTCCAACGCAGTTATTAAGCGAATCTTTAATGTTAACAATTATTTTCTTCGTTTAATTCCATTATTAGGGTCGGGACTTTGTGTCATCTAGTACGATAGTATTTATTTGGTTTTAAACTTTACATTTAAACATATTTATAATTAACCTAAATGTAAACGTTCCTAATATAAAATTGGTAGCTAATTACATCCTTGTGAGTGCAGCCGAAATATCAGTAGGATGATTTAATTATAAAGTGCGGATAGCACAGTATCCGCATTAACACCCGACACTAGGGAAGGCGGTAAATATGCACAAAGCCGTTGGAAGTCCAATTGACCCAAATGGATACACACAAATAGCTGAAAGGAAGGCCCGTACGAGGTCATTATTCGCTCTGTGGCCCGGCCCCGAAAGTGTCAGCCTACGGAGCGGCGGACATTTATCCGCATCCTTAGGGCAACACTGATTTTAGAAAGGACGTATTAGAGCGTAATAGGGTTTTTCAGGGAATCAACGAGGTAATAAATTATTTTACTTGACAACTATAAGGGAACTAATGAAGTTCCAGAAAAGGGTAGAGGTTTTTGAAGTTCTATATAAATTTTTATGAAATAAAATACATTTCGTCTTTTTATCTTAAACATTGTTTATGTCATGTAACATATGTCTAGCCAATTAAATCAACGTTTATATAATTATGATATACTTTAATTTTGTTTCGTATAGATAGGTACTCATATAGTTTATTTTTAAGGCTCATTTTTGTATAATAATAATATTCGACTCTGGAATGAGCTACCTGTTACTGTTAGACAAGCTAAATCACTAACAATATTTAAGAACATGACAAAAAAGCACTACCTGCAACATAGAGATGTTTGATATTTTTACGTATATTTCTTGTATATATATATATATATATATATATATATATATATATATATATATATATATATATATATATATATATATATATATATATACATATATGTTTCTAAATGAATAAAATATATCTAATATTTATATCCTCTAATATTTATGTATACCACCTTTGACCAATATAATCTGTTTTATTCCTGTCACGGGTTGTCTGGAAGAGATCGCTTCTTAGCGATAAGACCACCCATTGTGCACATTTAGAATATTTTTAGGCTATAAGGTTTTCTGTAATGGTGTACAATAAAATGTTATCTATCTATCTATCTATTCATAATAATCGGCAGACAAACACACATGTTGTATATCCCCAAATTAAGCAAGTTACGCTTGTGTTATGGGTAGAATACAACTTACTACTCTGAGGCCGATCCCAGACACCCAGACCATAGTAAATAACGGAGAAAATACGTTTCCGAAATTTACTATACCAGCAATCGAACCCGGAGCCTCTGCGTAGCAGTGAGGTAGGCCGGCAAAGGCTTAGCCCGCTCAACCACAGAGGCCGTCAATTATGATCATACATACTTTAAAATAAATGTACCTGCTTAACAGATTTACTTTCTTATAATTTTGCGAATGATAGGTATTTAATTCATGTGTTTTGTTTGTTTACCTCCATAATTTTTAACTATTTTCTAATAAATAAAACCATCATCATAAAATTTGTGTTTAATATAAGCAAACAAAATCACGCTACTGCATAAAGGAATACTAGTAACGATAACAATATAACTATTAAATTCTTGAAACGTATATTTCCAGCGTTGACCAAAGGACGCCATTAATCGTTCTTCTCCCTCATTTTGATGTAGAAATACACCACCAAAACTCTAAACTAAAATATCTTTATTAATTTATTTGGATATTAGTTTGATAGATGTGAATTCATTTTTCTCAAAATTGCGTACATATTGTTACAACCGACAAAGACCAATGCACACCTGCAGTTTATTACCTTTTCGGCATTTGGACTTCTTTTGTTTACCTTATGTTTAAAATTTGTAATTAGAAAACAGCCTATTGTGTATTGTACTCGTTGATGGCCGTTTGCAGGCATAATTAGGCAGGTGTGTAGATTACGAATTCTAAGAAATTCGATCTACGCGGGCAGGTAGCCATATTGTATCGGTGCAGTATATAGCAATGGCCCAATAGGGACATCGGCAGTCAAGCGATGGTCACAAGCGAGATAAGACGTGCGTACATTCAATAAGCTATATAGTGACGGACTTTGCGCGTGTTATTGAATCGTGTATAATGTTTGTACTGGTTCTACCTGTGTTATACATGTTTGTATAGTTCTGATAAATTCTATAGTAATTCCAAATGACATTTTAATTAGTCCCGCACTCGTAACAATATTATGTATGTACATATCGAGGGCTTCATAACAAATGGGCGTATAAGCAAAAATGCCATTTTGTTCTTGTTGTTGACTAAAATATATGCATGTTACAATTTATAAAGTCTTACCAGTATGCAACTGTACCTAAATAGAAAGGTATTCCAAATTTCAGCCTTATAAAATAAACTAGTTTTGGTTTATTCACAATTTTGTCTCTTGTGTAAAACTGCACTTTTGTCTGTACGCCCATTTGTTATGAAGTCCTCGACATACTGTCAATGCTCCGGTTGCCACAAAAGGTCGAAAATGGGGCGTAAACCGAACAGCTTTTCGTTGGTAATTACTGATCAATAATATACCAAAATAAATGGCCTAAATGTTCACGATATGATAAGTGACATGATTTTTTCATAATTTTTCTATGGTTATTTCAAGTTAAAAAAATCACGGAATCACCTCCAAATCATTGACATGAAACCGTTTTACTCTTCCAAATTTTTTCATAACAGGATAAATAGACATGTACATCTTTATAACAGAGAGATAAATAACATGGTTTTTTTTTTAAACTACTTTATTTTATTGACAATAAAATAATAATGCATCTGAAAAACAACCGCATCTATGGAATCCCCACTATCGTACGAAAAGTCAGTGCGGGGTGATCAGCGTTGCTAGACGAACGCATGTCAGATTTTCTAAGCTCAGCATTATAAAATTATCGCAAAATATTATTACAACTATAGTCGACGCATTTTAAACTGAGTTGTCGGGCAATAAATGTCATAGACAGTAGGAATGTGCACGCAATGCAACCCGTTATCGATACTTAGCTACCTGTGCACGCGGGATCGATGCATCATCATGACCTTCATTAGCACTCTGACTCCTGATTGGTCGTTACGAGTGAGGGTTGTGTTTTTCTATAAATATAATATTTTTTGTTATGACACTCATTACATTACTTACGATTCGTTACGCAATACGCACAATGGAGAATTTATTTTCTAACGTGGTTTTGAAGAAATTAAATGATGACATCAACGCTCAAGCTCGGGCTGTAATTCACAACGTGATCCTGTTTTTAAAAGAATTGAAATCTGACCCCGAGAAAAAAGCTTGCCTCATTTTCAATAATCCACGAGAGCTTGCAGCACTGATTTGTGGAGTTAGTAGAGCAACCGTGGATCGAATAGAAACCGAAGTATCACAGGCAGGCAACCCGAATATACCAAGAGCAAGTTTTAAAGAGACAGCGACTGTCACTGATCTAGATAGCTTTGATGTCAGTGTACTAAAACGTACCATTGATTCATTTTATGACAACGGGGAATATCCATCGGTGGCTAGAATTCTAGAAAAATACCAAGAACAGATACCTAATTTTAAGTGCGGATATTCTTCAATGAGAAAAATTTTGACGAAGGCCGGCTACAAGTTAAAAAAAAAATACCGATGGACGAAAGTATTTAATGGAAAGAGCGAATATAGTCTGCCAGGGTGGACTTTTTACGAAAAGTGGACTTTCTCAGGAAAACCAACGATCAACGGCTACGAATTTACCTTGATGAGACTTGGGTCAATCAAAACCACTCGAGAAAACGCATGTGGCTTGGAACGAATGATGAAGGTGGTTTCAATAATCAGCCAGTAGGGAAGGGCTGGTTCTGGAAAGACTGGCTTTGTTTGAAAAAATTTATTTTCAAAACTGTTACGTCTAAGGACGCTGACTACTACACTGAAATGATTGGTAATACATATACAGCATGGTTTTCTGATTTATTAAATGTTCTTGAAGAACCTTCTGCAATAGTCATCGATAACGCCAGCTATCACTCCATGCAATTAGAAAGGATACCCACATCATCTACAAAGAAAAGTGACATTCAAGAATGGCTGACAAAGAAGAACATTCCTTTCTCGAATGCAGACATAGGAAGAATTTTTAAGAAAAGTGAAGGAAAGTAACCCAAAAAAATATATGCCTTAGATCATCTGGCATATGAAAGGGTTCACGAAGTAATAAGACTGCCTCCATATCACTGTTAATATAACCCCATCTAACTCATCTGGGCTCAAGTCAAAGGAGAAGTTGCTGCAAAAAATCATACATTTAACATTGCTGCTGTTGAAATTTTTCTCCACAACGCTATTGATAATGTTACTCAAGAAGACTGGGCCAAATGTGTGAGGTATGCCGAGGAGCTCCAGGATAAGGACTTAAGGAAAACTATTTTAAGAGATCAAGCACACCACCTCTGATAATTAACCTACAGGAAGATGACACAGATGGGAAAGATACGGATGAGGATTTTTGAAGAACTAAGAAATATCCCTAGAAATGATAAAAACGGCACTTTTCAGGGCCACATTACGATCTATACAGTTTCCCTATGATTACGTCGAAACAAATATTTTATCTGACAAATTAAAAACTTTTATTTTCGCGAAACATTATTCCTATTAATACTTAACATAATTTAGCATATCGATCGTACCTATCCCGTTATCGATATGCACCTCTACAATTCTTACGCACTCCACTACACCTCTCCATAAGACCTGTAAATGCTGAGCGAGACAGACAGATAAATATGATTTTTGACTCGAAGCCTCAGTTCATAATGCGTCGACTATAGTAGTAGTTGTAGTTTCAAATATTCAGTGTAAAAAATCACATCTTTGTTTTCACTCGATAGGCTTGTAATAAATACTCTGTTAGCCAGCCGCATTGGTATTGGCCGCTCCCCGCGTGTAACCCCCAGGCGCGAAGAGTGGTACAGAGGCTCCTCCCAAACTGTCAAGGTCGTTGGCATGTATACAAGCCTTACTAACACCGACGAAAATCGGAACGTTTTTATTCTGAAAGAATACACGTGGATAAATACGCATTTCAAATACCTCATTAATTTTGCCATCTAATCTAAAGAATTTACTAAGTAATTAAGATATAACCCAAATTAACTAAAAGTATTCATACTAAGAAAGTGTCCATGAGCACTTATCTTATTGTCTCTATTAAGGCGAAGACACTTTGTTCGTGTATTCTTTATTATAGCTAGCACTTTACACAAAACTTTAGTTTTATTTAGAGCACTAGCTGAAACGGTTTTGTCCTTTTGAGCCTTCTTATTATATTCGTATTGTCGAGGGGCTGGATCGCCTCAACGTTAACATGATGATGAAGCCGATGCTCGTGGACTTCCGCATACTTCTTAATAATACTGGTGACAAACTCCACATTTAGGTCCCGATGGAGGTCGCTCGGTCTAACGTACCATGGCGAGTCTACAATGCCTTCCAGTACTTTATTATGGAAGCATTACATGATCAAATCAAATCAAATCATTTATTTGCTTAAAAAACATTAGATTGCAATATGTTATTTTGTTTCACATGTTTTTGCCTTTTCTGGCATAAAAATAGTAATTAAAAGTTGAAAATCAACTGATTCGCAAAAACAGATTGTAACCCACTCAATCCACAGACATTAATATTACTTTATTTTTCTAGAATTATACAGTAATTATAGATAATATGTCAAGTGCAGAGTTATTCCTTAGAAATACAATGTCAAAAATGAAATATTAGAATAATAAAAATTGTCAAGGTATATAATATAATATATGATTTCTATATTGCTTGGTTTGGTACAGCCCCACAACTGTAAACCTTAGGTCCAGACGGGTATCAGGACTTGTTTATAAAGGAGCAATTTGTTAAGTACTGACAGCTTTAAATGTTTTCCAAGTAGCCAGTACATATTTTTGTAACGGGCCTCTAGTTCCTCGCTTTTCTTTTTGATATGCTCACGTCCACGGGATATGCAATCAAAATTTACCAAAGCAAAGCTAGATGATAAGTTATTTTTTATTATATTGTAAGCTAAAGTAACTTATATCACCACTAAGTCAAATGTACTACATTTATCAATCGAGATGTACAGAATTACGAAGCCAATAAATAACTAGTTTCAAATCGATTAAAGTCCTTAAAGCTCAAACCCAGACTGGACAGTACAAATCTCCTCAATAAAAGTTACTTTAGACGACGTACAATTTTATTTACTTTACATTAACTTTAAATTAAAGTCGTCTGCTACTATGCATAGTGTATACTGTACTACACTGTACTATAATATTATGAATAATAATTCACATATACACTAATATATGAAAGAATTTTTGTATGGGTCATTTAAGGCTACTTTACTTCACCGCATTGCATATGAACTAATTTTCAGGATATATAGTATGACACAAATACTTTAAAGACTGTAAATTAATACACGATTTGAAAAAATTAGAATTTATTCAAGCTGCACTCTGTAAACAGCCTTAGTACCTATAGATATTATAAAATAAACATTTACGAAGTATACTATGCTGCTAATTATATTTTAAATTGAAAAAAAAGAATAATGCCCGCTAATGCAAAAAACTTTAAGACACAAGAATTTAAAACAAAGCGTATAATTTAGATAATATATTTAGTTAGTTTCTCATTTTTCGGCACAATTTTGGTTGATATTAAAATTAAACATATACCTTTCATGATAAACGGTTTATTTCCAAGAAGAAACACACATACAAAAATCAAAACATCCAAATAAAGTCATACTCTTATTATATTCGTTAGAATAATACTAATTATGTTGAATCTAACAAATCTTTAATATTCTTTACATCGCCCAAAAAACATCTTAACTATACTAACAACATTAACTGCCACGCTCTTATACCTACGCTTCCATTCTATCGTCTCTTGTATTTTCATTCTATCGTGTATTTTTTATTTTTTTCTTTCACTTATCATCTATTCTTCTCACTCACAAATAGTTCGGTACAGACTTAATATATATATATATATATATATATATATATATATATATATATATATATATATATATGTATTACATTAGTATTTATTTACAGTAACCGCTTGATTTCCAAGGCCACGGAAATGGAATAAACAAACATGTAAAAAGTGACGTTCACATTTATCTATAAAATTATAAATGTTTGGCCTTTAATTTTTTGCGTTGTTTGTTTGATGGATTTTACATGAAAACTATTGAGCCGATCCCGCGGGATTTTTTTGGGGACGGCTTAAAATTACCAAGTTAAAAAAAATCTGATTCCGATGCGATATTATCACTGCTTTGCAGAATATGCAATCAAATTCTCTGTCATAAAATCTGTAATACTTTATATCTTTATTCCATGTTTTTACGGGAATCTTCAGAATTCATGTATTGTCATCCTAGACAATCCATTGGCCTGCTAGAAATATCCTTTGATTTGAACTATAGTATTCCCACAATAACTGTAATCTTTGTTACCTGTCGAATGTGTACGAAATCACGGGCAAATACTAGTTTATTAATATGGATTGATCGGTATAATAAAACCATCCAAAAGGCGCAACGTGTAAGACACAGCAAATTGAACATCACGAACCTCGTCCATAACTCGGGCCTGTAACAGCTCTACAAATCTCACCGAACTATTTCCTTACTACACATTATTTCGTTTAACGTCCAATTTCCATAGTCGGTGAGCGTGAACGGCTTAATGGAGCAAAAGATTGCTCCACTCGGCCTACCAGAAACTGTCTTTTTTAAGTCTCCTCCGTATTTGGTCTTGTTCCAATGAAATTGCTGTTCCAACTTTGATTTATATTTAGGACATTTTTTTACGAGCGTAAAATGAGATTTATGGAGTAATACCTCTTATATTAAGGACCGCAGAACATAATTTTATTGTCTACTTCTTCTTTTGGCTTCAAAAAATTGATAAATATAGATCGTTAATGATTTTTACTTTATATTCACTACTAATTCTAACCATATCAAGTCTTGTTTTATACGTATACAATAAAATATACAATAAATATTTAATCTGAATTTTGATTTTGATAAACGCGTGTCTTGTAAAATACCATGAAAGAAGTAATTTTAATTAATGTTTAAACAACATTAATTGTGGCTGTTTGACTTCTATTACTGTTTTTCTCTCTTTTGTTTTTACTTACGGTAACTAATATATTGCACCCTTAGAATTATACAGACCTAATTATAAATATCAAGATATTCATTTTGTACCTTATTTTTTATGTAATAGATACTTAAATCCAATGACTCAAAATTTTGATTTAGGTATTTATAATTTTAAAGGCGTTATTTTCTATCTTATACTAATATATAAAGCTGAAGAGTTTGTTTGATTGAACGCGCTAATCTCAGGAACTTGAGAGGAAGGAGGAGGAAAGGATTTGAAAAAATATTTCAGTGTTAGATAGCCCATTTATCGAGGAAGGCTATAGGTTATATATCATTACGCTAAGACCAATAGGAGCGGAACACCAGTGAAGAATGTTTCAAAATCGGGGGTTTTGAAAACAAATTCTACGCGAACAACGTCGCGGGCACAGCTAGTATTAAATAAATGAAATGATTAATTGATATCATTCTGAGTTACAACAAAAGTTTTCTACATAGTGTTTACAATGCACTTCCTACTTTTTTCCCCAAATTCACGTAACCTTTGACTTAATAACTTAGTGGAGGTACAATAAGTTTTACCGAAGCGACTTAGTAGTGTGTAAGTAGTTCCGTAGAGCAAGTGTCATGTTGGTAATGTTAACGAACTGACAAAGTAGTTTAACTGTGAAATAAGTTTTAATGATCCTAAGTTGCTCTTTGAGAGAGATAGCCTATGTAGGTATCCAAGATGTTGCTTTCGGTATTGTTAATGTAACATTTTAAAGCGCTATAAGATTGGCGTGGTCGTGTGGAGTGACCAAATCAGCTTTACTATCAATTCTTCCTATATTAAAACCGCAAAAATATTTTTTGTGTGTGTTGGTAAATGCTTCACGATGACTAAATTGATTGAATCGAGTTCTTTCATTAGCATGTCTATTTTAAATTTCAAAGAAAAATCAAATTAATAAATGTATTTACGTCACTCTTAATAAATTACTATTACTGTCTATAGAACTGCCTCCTTAACATTATAATGTAATTATACTTCCTAAGTATTTTATGGCCGGTTAACAAATGAAAAAAAAATCAGTATAGCTTGTATCTCTATTTTATACAAAAAACCACTTTTTGCTAAAAATAATACTTTGTCTAGCTTCCGCTAGAACCCTACGGTTGTTTTAAACTAGGAATTATTGTAAATCAAAATTGCCTATATTTCACTCAGATTAACACATCAGTTACACAGATCAACCGTATTCAAAAGTTGATATAAGAAATGACCTTGTGTTTCTTAGTAAACATTAACTTCACACATCAGGCAATGAAAGAAAAGTAGGTCCATAAACAGAAGTACTAAGGGAAGTTCTAAAAAGCTATGCGCTCAAGTCTTAGGTCCTCTGGCGACGAAATGGGATCAGAGTTATGTTTGAAGTATTACGGATTATTCTGACATTATAAAATTCAAATTCTGTGGGTTACGACAATATCCCAACATGGCTACTAAAAACATATTCACATAAGCTTGCACCAATTCTGACTCACATAATCAATTTGTCATTTTCTGAGGGAGTTTTTCAGGAAAAACTTGAACTATCCATAGTCAAACCTATATATAAAAAAGGTGATCCAAGCAGTATGGGAAATTACAGGCCAGTTACTTTAATACCTATACTCTCGAAAATAATAGAAAAATCTATGATGACTAGATTAATAGAATTTACGGATAAATTTAACATATTATGTACCGAACAGCATGGGTTCAGAAAAAATAGGTAGATAGATAGATAGATAACACTTTATTGCTCACCAAATATACAATTTCAAAAATACGCAATTACAACATTGTCATGGTAGAAACAATAGGCAGCCTTATCGCTTAAAGCAATCTCTTCAAGGCAACCTATCTTAAGGAATAGTATAACCTAATCTGGCGATGTAGGTGGTGCAGATTATGAGGTCTATCATAATTAAACATACTTAAACTACATATTTTATAAATTTAATACACATACTTAAATTACTTTATAAATTAAATATATACAATAAAGCATAGTATAAGAATTAGACAAAATTATTTAAGGAAAAGTAGTGTTTTCTGAGTGCGTTCTTAAATGTAGGCGATGTTATGGCCTCTCTGACAGTAAGAGGCAGCGCATTCCAAAGTTTGACAGCCTGCACTGTAAAGGAGTTATCATAAAAGGATAAAGTGTGTGCAGGTGTAGTGAATTTACGACACGTATGAGTGCTCAAATTGTGGGAAGCAGAAAGGCGAAAGAATTCAAAACGTTCCTTAAGTTAAAGAGGACTACTAGGAATAAATAATATGTTATAAAGTAGTGTGAGAATGTGAGTATTCCGGCGAAAGCGAACAGGGAGCCACTTGAGTTTTTCACGAAATTCAGAGACATGGTCATATTTTCGCTAGCCAAATATAAACCTAATACAAAAATTCTGAAGTCGCTCAAGTTTATTTAGCTGTTCTACGGTTAAGTCAAGATAGCACGCGTCAGCGTAATTTAAAATGGGTAGCAAAAGAGACTGTGCAAGCATAATTTTGGTTGCAATAGGCAGAAAATTTCTCAGCCTTCTCAAGGATCTAGAAGACAGAAAAACTCGCCGACTTAATTCGGAGAGGTGAGACTTCCAAGACAGATCACTATCGATGACTACGCCCAAATTTTTGACAGTGTCATTCAATGGGATACAAGGGCCGTCAAAAACAATGTTCGGTAAAGTTGCGAAACCTACTTTAGCACGTATTCTGGGGCTACCAATGACTATCACTTGAGTCTTACGAGGATTCACTGCAAGACCAAACATTGTACTCCAATGAAGTATGTGGTTTAAGTCTAAATTGACTTGTCTCACGGCACTACTTAAATCATCAGGAGCAGCTTGAGTGTATATCTGCAAATCGTCCGCATAGAGGATCACCTCTCTATCCTATCAAGGATTAAGTTAATTTATCGGAAATTGAATTAATGAAAATCGCAAACAAGAGAGGAAATAAAATGCCGCCCTGTGAAATACCAGCAGCAAGGTCAGACCATGATGAGTAATTGTCATCAACACGTATTCGCTGTCAGCGTCCATGCAGGTAACTGTGAAACCAAGCAATTACTGTTGGAGATATGTTAAGAGTGCGGAGAATGCCAAGTAATGTCATGGTCAACATTATTAAAAGCACTACTAAAGGCTAGCAGTCATAGTATCGTCAGTAGACAACTCTCCATCCCCTGGCGGATAAAAAATAGATATAAATAGATATAAAAAAAATAGATTAACGTCTCTTGCTATTTACAAACTCATTAAATATGTAGTTGAAACTTTATCGAACTGCGCCATGGTTGTAGCTTTATATATAACACACAAGCAAAGCTTTTGACTTTGTTCATCATAATATGCTTTTATCTAAGTTAGCATTCGTGGTATTGCTTATGATTAGTTTGCAAGTTATCTTAATTTTTTGACAAATGGCATATGACTGACATTATATATATATATATATATATATATATATATATATATATATATATATATATATATATATATATATATATATATATATATTTTTTTTAATTTTTTAATAATTGTGATATTCTTATGTCACCTCAAATTTATGTACCATGATTCAAGCAAATAAATGAATTTGAATTTGCGCAGGTCATAAGTATTTCAAGAGACATCATGAAGTTGATCTCGTACATTTTATTATAATGAAGTACATCTATAATATAAAAATGAATCGCAAAATGTGTTGGTAAGCGCATAACTCAACAACGCCTGGACCAATTTGGCCAATTCTTTTTTTAAATATTCGTTGAAGTCCAAGGATGGTTTTATGGCGAGAAAAATTCGAATAATTGCCGGGAAAACCCTAAAAACAGCCCTTTTCTTTTCCCATACAAACGTTTTCTAGCTAAAATGTAGAGTCAATTACAAGCTTATTATTAATTATTAAATTACAAGCTTTCACTGTTGTTTAAGCAATGTAGGTGTGTTCCTAACGCTAAAGAGTCAATTTGCAGTTTATTACCGCTGCACAAAGTTCAAATTCAATCATATCTATCAAAACAGTGTGCGTGTACGCGTTGAAACTAAAAGAAAAGAAATAATATCGCGAAGCCGACCAAATTGAAAATCAGTACTCACCCGAGTTGAACCCCAAACACTGCCCTATCACCAGGGTTCTGTTCAGGAGAATTTTTTGCCCCGGCTATAAAATAGGTAGGAACAAAAAACTGCCACATTTTAAATCTTGTTGACAGAACGAAGTCTGCCGGGTCCGCTAGTAATATTATGTAATGAACGAAAGGTTCTCTATTTTATTAATATTGCTTATCAGTATTTTGTTTTTGTAAATGTAGACTAAAAAAGAGGTGGGTGAAATGTGTGAAGGATGATTGATAATTTGTAGTATGACAGAGGATGTGTGCCAGAATAGAGGAATGTGGAAGGAAAAGACATATTATGCCGACCCCAAATAATTGGGAGAATAATAAAAAATAAATAAATAATAGAATCGGCAGACAAACATACACATTGTATATCCCCAAGCTAAGCATGTTACGCATGTGTTATGAGTAATATTTAACGTCCACTTTGGGGCCGATCCCAGACACCCAAACCATAGTAAATAACAGAAAGTTGGTTTCCGAAATTTACCATGCCAGGGAATCGAACCAGCCTCTGCATTCCAGCGAGTTCGGTCGGCTAAGACTTAGCCCGCTCAAGCACAGAGGCCGGGAAGAAGAAGATAAAACAAAAGAGAAAGAGAATTCTGTTTTTGTTTACAAGAATAGTATTTTAATTTTATGTGTGCCGTGCCGCATAATTATAAAATTAATATCTTAAGATATTTCAAGAATGAGCGCCAAGATATAGAAAACAAGTATCATAGATATTTAGAACTAGTAGCGTCATCTGTTATCATTTCAATGAAATTAAGGTCACTTTGTATTAAAATAAAAGCAAAGAACAGAGAATTCGTTTTATTCATAAACTTATGGCCAGTTCCTATATCTTACTATTCATTAACTGGCCTTCTCATCGGTAATTTGGGTTTTAATTTTAATCGGTAAGTACTTATATGGAGCTTATGTAAAATTTTAACTGGTAATAAGGCATATAAACAGTAAGATATGGGAACCAGTGTCCAGTAGTGTATAAGAATATCACTTTTATTACTATCAAGCCTACTCATTTGTAAATCAATAAAATTAATTCTAGTTTATTTTACCTTTGTTTAAATTTTTGTTTATTTAGAATAATTCCCCTAACTCCTAACGTTGGTTTTTATGCATCGCCGTAATTGACAGTGCATCGTGGCGGAATAGCCCATTGTGGACCCGACGGCCCCAGGGGCGAGTGAAAGCACTGTCAGGAGTGATGTAACCTATATTAATTTTAATCGATACCGTAATGTTTACTCTTTATTCGTTTTTTTTTTTATTGGACTTGACTTTATGTTGTTGGTCCGAAGACCTCACAACTTTACCGGGGTTTTCGGGGCGAGTGCCTTTGCGAAGCGAAGGCGCTCGAGCCCGGGAGGCAACTTGCTCGAGGGGCTCCTAGGGAGTTTCACCTCGGCTGGACTGTTGCCATGAGAGGGGATGAATCTAATGATGCCCACCATAAGGCGACACAATGCACTAATTGAGAGCGGGCGACGGGTAATATAAAGCCCGAGAGGAAGGATCCCGGCGGACCGGGATCGGCGGTTCGCGGTGGCCTATACTATCTTACTGCCGTTTCGCAACGTGTTATGGCTGGGAGAGAAGAAACGGCGAAAGAAACTTCCCAGCAACACGCCTAGTCTATCCTATGGGGGGCTGTGTCTCCCTGGCGTCCCTCGCGGGGACGTGGAGAGATCGTGATTGGCGGCGTCGACGCCGCCGTCTGTGTGTCTGTCTGTCGGTGCCTGCCAGCCTGCCGTCCTAACCGCGGGCGGGCTGATCCGAGCCAGCCGTTTTGTGATATCGTCGACCTTGTCCATGAGGATGTTACGCGGTCGTCGCACGAGAGCCTTTCGTCGAGGCTTATAATCGGACGCGGACACGACGAGGGGATTTCGATGGTGCGGCGCTAGATCGAAATACTTACGCGAGAGCGACGTAATGTAGTTTTTGATGGAGGGAAGCTCCAGATCGCGGTGGATGTCGATGTTACGCATATAGAGGGGAGCACCGACGGCTCTGCGCATGAATTTATTCTGAACGATTTGCAGTTTCTTTAAAAGGGCAGGCTTGGCATGGCCGAATACCACACTCGCGTATGTCATGATCGGGCGGATGCATGTTTTATATAGAGTAAGCTTGTGTCTGAGGGACATTTTGCTTCGTTTATCTATCATGGGTGCTAGACGACCCATCACAAATCGCGCTCTATTCCGGACTATAGTGATATGCTCGTTGAAGCGCAAGTTCTGATCTAGGTGACACCCAGGTATTTGGTGTACTTTGCCCAGGGGATCTCTTGTTCGTAGAGCGAGATGGCTTTTAAGCGAAGGCAAGCGCGTTTGGGAGAGCGAAGCGTGCCCGGGGAAAAGAACATTGCTGCGCTTTTCTCCGGGTTTACCTCTATCCTCCATTTGCGAAACCATTCGCCTAGCTCTGTTACAGCTACCTGTAGCCGGACGCAAGCCATTTGTCGGTTGTGATCTGATGTATAGAGTGCGGTGTCATCCGCGAAGAGGGCCAACTCTACATCTGGAGTTTTTGGGATGTGCTTTATTCGTGATTGCAAAAAATGTACTTTCCATAGTTTATGTATGAGGGAATATATTTTGCATATCTGTAATTCTGTCTGTTCAACTATACCTTCTAAATAAATACGTGCTGAAATGTCAGTATATTCTTTTTATACTTTACGTTACTAATACGTTTGTTATATTAAATTATTTTAATTGTCATGATAACGATACATATAAAATTATTCGTTAAAACATAAACATTGCTAAGTGACTAATAAAAAGTCTTTATAGTTAAAATTATTTCTAAAACTACATTTGTACGCCGACCGAGTAGATCTAATTTGCCGGAGTCTTTGTTTCCCGATTTATACAAACCAGTGGTCTTCAAGTCACGAGTGAATAGGTATCTACTAGGGAAGCGTGTTTCATCTTAGAACGCATCCTCACCTAACATCAGGTGAGATAGCTGTCAAACGCGAACCTATACCACCATAAAAAAACATGATGTAACTCTATCAACTTTTCATCTTATTTATAACGTTTTTGATAAATAAAAAATTGATTGATTCAGTTAATGTATTCAGTCTCGTATCAGTGTTTATATGCACTAAATTAGGGTTTTCTATTATGCTGGGGCCACCTGCGATAACGAAAAGACATTGACTGTGGCCGAATGCGACTTATTTAAAGCGTTATAAATAACGCTGTTAGGGAATAGCTTATAGGCTTATACATACGTTATCTGTCAATATTGAACGTAATTTACAATTAACAACAATATAGCATCACAAAAAACGCGTTTTTTGTGATGCAAAAAACGCATAACACCCATTGCTACTTTTGTGTGAAACGACCTATATCTCTAACACTATCCCAGATGAGGCCCAATTATATGCCATTATATCTATACCAGATTTTGAATGCATGTATATTGTTTTATATACGTAATACGTAAACATTTTAAAGTAAAATTGCTAATGTCGATATCGACACTTGACATCCCTTTATTACGGCAATGCGGACTATTGGAGACATAGATAAATGTGGCCAGCGATTCACTGTGACACGTTCATTGAGCTTTCATTTGTGCCATTCTGGACTAAATCCTAGCCAATCGACCCAAAACCTAGTACAGACAACAAAATCTCAATTGTATTCGTATGTGCCGTTTGCCGCTGGGAGACTTAGATTTTTAGATCTGAAGTTACTGTATAAAGTTTTCAATCAGCCTTTCACTCCCTTTCATTCAATACATAAAATAAGAATACGAAGTTCGTAATGATTAAATTAAGGTTTGGGTTGCGAAAAAGTGACACTTTCACTCAAGGACTCGCTGTGCATATGGGCAAAGTCACGCGGTGCACAACGTCGCCAAAGCGTGAATGGCGCCGTTTTTTTTAAAACTTTATTAAAACTAATTTAGGCGCTTATCAGTATTTTGCATGACGGTGCAGAAGATCGTTGGCGCGTCAGTGCTTTCACCCCAGAATGGATTAGTTACCGCGGTGCATATATCCGATTCACGCAAGTAAAGTCGCGTATTTATAATAGAAATAAGCAGAGAATAGATCTCCTACGTACGATCTTGACTGAAACTTTTTGTTTCATATACTTTCATTGCGTAATCTATTCATGCATGAACGTTTGTTTGCAGTAGGTACTACTGCTATTATTATTAGATACATGACTTACTTAGGGTAAACTATATTATTGTTTGCATCCCTGTACAATGATTTGCACCCTATTAATTATTTGAAAACATTAACAAATCTTTCAATTTTTTTGTATATATATAATGATAATAATACCTGTACGGGGGCTTTGTGGCGAAGCCTTAAGTGAGTAGAGACACCTTGTACCCTACTCCGGAAGCCAAGGCAAGGCTCCCCGCCTCCGTGCTTGCCTTAGCCGGGACGGAGTGGAGATAAATAGAGCTAAGACTCAAGCTCCAGGGGTGGAAGTGATAAAAAGTCTAATGTCGGAAGTAGCATCGGTGAACCTACAGGCCACCTCTCCACACCCCTTATCCACTCACACTCATATTGCCCCACGCCAACTTGTACGGCATTTTTCGAGGCCCATACAGAGAGTGCCGAGTCACCGTCTACCCATTTTTCCGGGTTCCACAAACATCGTGACGAGCAGACGCTATATTCTCCATAGACCCAGACCCCTAGTACCACTAGCAGTTCATCACGATAGCCCGGTACCTTTTGTTCTCATTTCCTACAATAGTCCTACACTGATCGGGGCTTGTCCTTAGATGCATTTTTATATGGTATACACAGGGATAATCGTCGGTTAGTGTCACGCCACATTGACATTAATGTTGTCAAGGGGCTTCTACGTGTTGGTCTTCCCATGGCCCCACGCAAGCCCTTTAAAAGTCCGGGCCCTTTTTATGACCCGTGATCTTCAGAGATATACATGATAATAATGTTATTATCTGGTTACAAAATAAAAAAATATGGATTTCTTAATATCTTGAAGAAATCGACAGGGTGCCCATCACTAAGAGGGGAGCCAACAATGGTAAAGTCTCCCATATATAAATTTAACTGAATTTGATATCACAGCGCTACATCATCTAATTAGAATGTCTCAAACAAAAAGTGTCCCACACATAAAACACTCGAGGCCTAAGGAGCATCGAAGGAATAAAAATTTCATACGTACTTTAACTTTTATTTTCGTCGATCCAGCACAAATTGCAAGCCATTTTTCGTACACACACATAAGACTTTATCAAACATTGGAGGAGTTGAACATGATTATAAGTGTACGTGCGTCGAATTCGATGCTAAGGCTCGTCGCACACGAGCCACGCGCAGCGGCCACAAAATTCCGCCACCACGCTGAGTACGGCATATCTCCTACAATTTTGAAGAATTCGCAACGTACAGTGATGTCTGAGTACGCTATATACTACCAGGTGCAAGTTCTCACTTTATATAACTGTCACAAACCAAAGAACATAGACACAGAAACTTAACTTTATTAAAGTTAGGTGTAAAGTCCATGTTTTTTGTTCTACGATGTCAATTTATTAGCATTAGTACAATAAAACTCTCTTCTTTGGCCTTCATTATGATACTGAAAGTAATGGGTTAAAAAAGTAGCAGATACCGACAAATTTTGTTAGCCACCAACCACAATTGGCTGTCACGCTTCCGCTATTAAATAGCTGCTTCCAGCTGTATGTTGCAGCCTTTTGTGGCGGTAGCGCGTGGCTCGTGTACGGCGATCTTTAGTCGAAAGGAACTGTGGGACATCAAAGGAAGTCGAAAAACGCTTTGATTTTGATATAAAAAAGTGCTCTTGTTATCGTTGAATAAATTCTTCCTTTGTAAGTGGCGTTCGTTATGGCACTTCATAAGAGACAGTCGGAACCGACTATTGGATTTGTTGACATTTGGAAATCTCCGTACAAATCTCAACTTTTATTGTTGATATTTTTAGTTCCTTGTTTTCATTTACGAGAAACGAAAGCAGATATTGTAAGTGATCTTCTTGACTTCTGCGGTACAAATCCAGAGTCTAGTGTTAGTAATTGCAGGAAACAAATTATAGCATTTGTTTTAACAGTAAAATCATATGACACTATAATGGCTAGAAAAAAATACATTTTAATATTTATATTTACTTGAAATCTAAGAATAGTGGTTAATAACAAATACCACTGTTCGTGCAATAGAATATATTATCGTGATATTCTTAAAATTTAGTAAAATCAGATCAAAATTGAGCTTAATATCTGTTAAAACGTTTTGAAAAAAATTAACACCAATGCGTGAGGAGTATACTCGTAGTTAGACTTTTAACAACCATAATATTTCACCTTATTGATTCTACGGAACACTTAATTTACGTGGAAATACATTCAATTTTTGTTTCCATAAATGATGTATCTTAGTGATACAAAATTTAAATTACAATCTAATCTAGGAAATAAGACTAATGAGTAATTTAAATCTGACCTGAAATAACTAGATATAACTTAAACTAAGAATGTGTCCAATAACACGCTATTGTCTTGATTAAGGAGGAGACACTTTATTCATGTGTTCTTTGTTAATGTTTAGCAAATAGCAATACACTTTATTATTATGAAAGATTTACCCAGAAATACATGCAATTGACTGATTTATTTCAATTAGTTTCATTAAGAATAACATCATATAGCTTCCAAATTTTTAAATCAAAACCGAAAAATTCCCCTGAATCCTAATGAAATACCGTTTCAACATTTTTTATGCCTAATTATCAATGAAAGGGGTACAATAAAAGTCATGGGTTGCAACTACACAGAGCTAACACGCATTGCGTGCTACCAAATTTTATTTTTTATATTAGCATCAGCGTATTCAGCCTCTCGCTCCACTAACCTTAATTTTGCTTTTACATACGGCATTTCAACATATGAACCACTCCATTTAAGACTTTATTGTGCAGTTTTTAAAGATGTTTTAGATAGTAAATATAATGTTGTCGGAGAAAACCCTTCATTGCTTAGTGTCACGGAAGGATCTCAGGTGCGGAATGCTTTTACATGGAACACGGAGGATTACTTGACGCTTGTATTAATACTTAAAAAGAAACATTATTTCATATCTAATTTGCACTGTTTTATTTACTAATTGTATTTTAACTACCTCTAACTATATATAGACATATACATACATAAATAAATGCATCTCATTTCGTGCACATTGAAGGATTCCATAGTGTGAATCAACGTGCATGCGGAATCTTTAAGAAAATATTAAAACTTACTCTATATCTTCAAACAGGTACTCGATGGTTTTTCAAACTAATTTTTGTGAAAGTCTGATGCAACTATTGCCTTGAATACTTTAATAATATTTAACCCTATGATTAAAGAAATAGAGGAGTTGGGGTAACAATTTTTGCGACTTTGAAAGAGCATATATCTCCAATTTTTGTATTTAATTAAGAATGGAATTTTACATTTTTTTTTTAATTTTGGAAAATTAATATAAATAACTGATGCCGATTGAATTATTTTCGTGGATTTACACTGACTGCAATATTTTATTAGTTTTTTCTATGGTTAGTATTCTCAAACTGTAATTTTTACCAGCGTGCCTTATTAAAATAAAAAAATATTTACGATACAGTCAGTGTAAATGCAGTAACGTTGTAGTGCAATATATATAATCCATAAACGGTTTTACTACTAAGCTATGGCCAACTCGTTTAAAAAAAAGATTCCGGATTGGCCGGTTTCAGACATTGGTACTACCGACGTAGGTAATACGTTTCCTTACAATTCTACAGTTGCTAATTGTAGCAATATGAAGCAGCTCAGAAAAACTAGCTAAATTAGATTAGAAATTAGACATGGGTGTTTTAGTCACTACCCTACTATGGTAGAAGCTAAAAAAAAAAATAGGCTTTAATTAGAAAATTATTTGGAAACAATTTATTTTTTCAATGGTGTTGTTTAGTTTCTAATAAACAGAAACGATTGTGGTATTTTTACAAACGCAGCCTGAAATGGCAGTGCCACATGCAATAACCACGTTCTCGGGTTAATTACTTAATTAATTTGTTTCCTTCTCACACGATATTTTTATTTTCATGCCTTGGGAACGAGTATTTAATTAACAATTTCAGACAATATAATTTCCCTTTATCTCTTTTAGTAATTGTAACCAATAGAAGGATTTACTTGGGCTTAGCAGCATTCAGTGTGCTTCACCAAGTTTTCTAGTTGACCTTCTCGCAATAATTGAAGATAAAATTCTACAACTAGAGCGAACTTCTCGTCCTGCTTTATGGGGCTGAGACGTGGACGCAGACGGTAGGATTAGTCCACAAATTTGAAATCGCTTAGCGGGCTATGGAGCGAGCTATGCTAGGTGTTTCAATTATGAATACAGTCAGAAATGAAGATATCCGCAAGAGAAACAAAGAAACCGACATAGCTCGTAAGATTATCAAGTTATGAGAGTGGGCCGGTCATGTTTGTCGCAGGACCGATGGAGCAGACTAGTCCTGGTGTGGAGATCGCGGTAAACGTAATGTCGGACGCCTTCCAGCCCGATGGACTGACGAATAGGCGAGACCTACTAGCAGCAGTGTATTGCGATTTTTTATTCCGCGCACGACAGCGAATTGGCGGGAACTTTCCGCCGTGGTTTTTTCTCTACGATACGACATGGCGTTGTTTAAGAAGGTCGTTATAAAATTTCTTAGGGGCCGACAATGGGTGGCCAACGTCCCGAACGTTACAGACGTCGACGGTAACCACCTTGCATTAAGCAGACCATCTACCTGTTGGTCTGTTTCAAGGAATAAAAAAATTGCCTTCATAATAATCTTGAGTAGTGTTCCGGCATTAGTGGCTAGGTTCCACTCCCACCCTCAAGGCTGGCAAGACAATGGCAGCACGGTGTTGCGAATGTCCATAAGCGACATTAACTATATCCATCATGTAGGACTTCAGCCTGTCTACTGTTCTCCAGCAATGCAAGAAAATACCACTAGACAATTGCTAAATAGTATAATACCTATTTGTATTTATAAGTATATTATCATAATAATCATATTTTAAACTTGAAATTCTCGCGGAATTTTCCGGACACAAGGCATCAAAATATTTAAAAAAATAGTGTAAGCTAACTTTTTAGTGGAAACTGCGTCAGAAAAGCTAATTTTTATGCATTCGAACAACTTCAAACCAATATTATTTAATCGCCCTCCTCCCTATAGCATATAAGGTCTTGTCGTATATACTCTTGAGCTGCCTGGAACCTTATATTGAAAATATTTTAGGTGATTATCAGTGTGGGTTCCGTTCAAATCGGAGCACTATTGACCAGATCTTTTTGGTCAAACAATTGATGGAGAAAAAATGGAAATATTTTCAAAGCATTCACTCATTGTTTGTGGATTTTAAAACAGCATATGACAGTGAAGCGTAGGAAGTCTTTAATGAAGCACCTTTTGTCTTAAAATGCGTGTATTTTAATATTATGCGATATTACAATATTTTTTTGTTGCGCGTACAATAGTTCGTCTTCGTTTCGTAGTAAATTTTCGAATGTTGGCGGTTGGCCGTAGACTAATAAACGTTTGTCATAGGCAATTTTGATATTGCGTGTATCAGTATATCATTATCAGTATATTGGCGCGAGCGTATATCAGTAAATCAGTATTTATGCCCGGCTGGACCGGTGTGTACCATTCTTTGGTTAATCGTGCGGCGACAGACAGCATAGACTGTAGCTCCCTAAGAACTATTTTGGCTGAATTCGAAATTCCAAGAAAAACTTACAGATATGCTTCCAGTGGCTCCGTAAATACGTAGCCACTGGAAATAGCCAAATGCGTCTAAGAGTAGGTGCAGAATTTAGTGACGACTTTGATGTTATTGTCGGATTAAGGCAAGGAGATGCTCTTTCGCCTATGCTCTTCAATTTAGTTCTGGAACATTTAATCACAAAAGTACTTGTACTTCAAACTAGGGTTGAACTGAATGGAAAGCATATGGTTATACGTTATGCGGATGACCTAGCCTTATTGGGAACTTGCCGCAGATACGTCACTGAAGCCGACATGCTTCTGGAAAAAGAAGCGTTAAAAGTAGGACTCATGATCAATCACGACAAGACTGAATATTTCCACATGATACTCTGCCACCAATTGGCCAGTAACGATCACGTATTGAACTCAATAATAGCTGAGGACCGCAGTGAAAAAGACGAAGATGTTCGCTTTCAAACAAAAGTTTTGTAAATGGGTGCTTAGAATGAATTAAAATTGGATATACTTTGTTATAAGGTTGCGAAGCACAAACTATGCGTCCCCCAACACGTAAAACATCATTTTTATCAATAAATGGACTCAAAGACAAAATATTTGATTTATTGTTTAGCGATCCTGTAGTTTTAAGTGCATAAATATCCTTTGTAAATGAAGTTGATTGTGATAATTTAGATAATATCTCTAAGGATGTTTGTAATTCTTGTAGTGTAATATTTCCTTTTAATTTATTATATTTATTTTTACAGTTATTGTAAAGTGTGCCGTCATAACAACCTTGAATTATGTTCCAGCATTAGTGGCCAGGTTCCAGTCTCCCTTTAGAGAGCGGCATCACATTGGTAACACCTCTGGTGTTACAACTGTCCATGGGCGACAGTAACCGCTTTCCACCAGGTGGGCCGTCTGCCTGTTTGCTGAATTGATGCATTAAAAAAAATATTAGTTTCATATTAATTACCTGCCCATAAAGTTGTATAAAAAGTATTAGTTTCTTTGTTTATGTGCTAACCGTACACTACTACAAACGAAAAAAGTCTCAAAGCTAATTTACCTGTATGTACGTATGCAGTTAGTAACAAGTTTATAAATAAAACTTTTGTTACGTCATTCGTATTTTATATTGTTTTCATGCTTCCGCCAGGTGGACGGTATTCAACCGTGAAGCATGTTAACATTTTAAAATATCATGGCGTCTAGATGACATATTGTTATTACCATTCTATAATATATTATTCACCTATGGGTAGTAGTAAATGTTGGATAGTATGTGAGACTTTTAGAATGTTTAACTTTTTTTTTAAAGAATACTTTGTTGGTTTTTCTTACGTTTCGGAATAAGCATAATCTCGAATGTTAATTTCTTTGCTTCAGCTAATTGTGAAGTATCAGTAAGTGTGTATGTCTACCTACGTTGAAGTAAAATTCTTTGGCTTGTTATTTACGTATTAAGTAAATTCCATTATTGGAATTTGTTTTAAAATCATCTCATTTATACCTATAAATGCCGTATTTATTATTAAAACAATTATCATCACTACATACTATTAGGTTTTAAGTTTTTTATAGTTTTAATGCGCCATTGTTTAGTGCCATTTATGATGTTATACTTTTCTGTGAAATTCCATGCGTATATACCCAATAGTTTCTAAAATAAATATCTGTAATGTAATGTATCGTCTATAACAGCAAATCTTAAGATCTAGGTAATATAAAGAAAATTTAAAATAAATAAGAACTTTACAAAAGTTTTCATCCCCTAAAATGCAAGGGTTCCTTAAATTTATCCGAAGAATTATATATTCAGCCAATAGAATGTTAGTTAACACTTCATAATTCCTTAACAAATACAGATAGGTTCATATGAGGCATTTGAACTTGCTTAGCAAGTGCTCTGTGGCAATTTAACACGGCGATATGGATCCCTGGAAACGTTTGTTTCCCACTAATTTAATGCACGGTCATGCTCCACTGGACTAGTCGCAAAGCTTTGTTAGCTCGAAGCCGCTTGTTCGAAATGCAGTAGGGTGTCCGCAAAGTGCATTTCTGGGACCTCTACTATTCCTGTTTTCTAAATAATATAATTATCATAAACTTATTTTCAGCGCCAGCTTTTAGTTACTAAATAATAGTATATTAATAGATTACTATTGGTATTACAACTAACTAAATATTAATTGACTCTGTAAATAGCTTTTTCCAGCTATCCTATAGTATGATCTATCTTCTGCTAAACTGTTCAATAATGCATTTATGAAATAATATCAGGATAATACCTGAAAATCATAATTGAAAGTGTTTATTTGTAAAAGAGACACACAAAACCTGGATAGCAAAATATCTTATTAGTGTAAAAACTCAATATTAAATATAATTACAGATGAAGTGACACAAATAAAATCATAATCTAGTTGAGTAATTACTACGTAATAAACAGTTTTTATGTTTTTATTTTGAAATGATATCCTAATTATTATTTTTTGGTAGATTGTTATAATTTAGCATTAATATCACTGTTCACCTTGTCTCGTAATACGATAAGCGTCATTATATTGTACTAAGATATGGCCACGACTTCGTCCACGCTTGACTTGAAATTCCCGGAACCCAAAGTATCGCAGCATTTAAAAAAGAGTGTAAGCTATCGTTTTAGTGAAAACTCTGTCGGAATAAGCTAATGTTTATGCAACCGAACAACTTCAAACCGCTTCTGGGAAAATTCCCGGGATAAAAAGTAGCGCAGATTTTAAATCTAAGAATTTTCTGTCGATCAGCGAAAACTGCATCGAAATCGGCCCCGTAGTATTTACGTGAATCGCGAACAAGCAGACACACTGACAAATAGACAAACCGACAAACAAACAATAAATCTAAAAAAAATGCATCGAGTTCTCCGTTTATATAGTCTATCCCAGTTGTTTTTATAAATAACTTCAATGTACAGACACAGCATGCTTAGAATTTTATAATATTATATATAACGCATAATAATTTTTGGTTGGAAATTTAGTTCGCTCATAGCTTATGCGGGACATCCTTAACTAATATTATGTAAAAAATACACTGAACATTTGAAATACATGAAAATGTACCTTCTGGTTCTTTAGTGGTTATTATTTTATGCGAATAACTATGATATGTATGACAGTCTGCCTTTTAATTTTTAAATGATTCAAAACAAAGCCTCCATTGAGAATCATTATGGTATATTTTCTTTTTACAACCTTAGAACCTGTCATAAAATATTTATGGGGCTTGGGAGGGTCTCAAAATTGTTTGCCGCATCGCTGAACCTGCATAGTATGAGGACTACACTTGGGCATAAAGGCAAATGATGGAGGAAATGCCCCGAAGTACTTCCGACGGGCGAAGAAACCGTCCGCCGTTATTTTAAAGTTTTATCCCTTTGAATTATTTAGGGCCGAAAAGACTTCCGTCGTAGGATGCTCTTTATATTGTTTACTATTTAATTTTCTATGTTTACGTACTAACACAATGCGAAAGTATGTTTTCATGATTGTTATATGGTTTCATCTTCATAGTCTTCAAAATAAGTGTTTCTGTTAACTGTAAATACATTCCATGTTCTTTAAAGAACATTTTTGAAAAGTTTAATTTCATTAAATGAAAATCCAAAATATTTATAAAATATTTGTGATTTTTGACAAAACCGCGTCAATGAGATTACATAACGCTATACTACAGAACATTTCATTGTATACTTATATGTATTTTCCCTAAATGTTATGTTTGAAAACAAAGTCTGCAAAGTATTTTCATTATAACAAATTGAAAGTAATTTATAATACCTATTTGATGCTGATAAGAAACAAT
Source organism: Dendrolimus houi (assembly GCA_039645545.1). Lineage (NCBI taxonomy): Eukaryota > Metazoa > Arthropoda > Insecta > Lepidoptera > Lasiocampidae > Dendrolimus > Dendrolimus houi. The sequence continues at coordinate 18,653,512 of CM077120.1, read as the reverse complement.
CTTACAAGAAAAAATATTTAAAAGAGATCGTAATTAGAAAACTTATATTAAAAGAACACGATAGAGACATTTTATTAATAAAGCGCTTCTTTTGTGTGGCGTGACACTTTTTAATAAGATTTTAATAAGTTACGCAAAAGCGCCAGACCAAGTGTTGCTTTCTCAACACTGGTTGGATATTATAATCTTAATAAAAATCGATAATCCTTATATTTTTACATTAGGGTATTAAGCTGTCAATATTCAACCACAGCTGTTGTAATATTTTAACTTCATACTCTACCTACTCTAATCTAAAATTTCTTCTCTTTTGAGATCAATGATTTGTATCTGAGAGAAAATGAAAAGAAAGAAGTTTTCCGAAGAACTATTTGAATTCGTGCCTATATCGTCGTTATACTACCGCATCACGTGCTTGCGATTATAAATTCATCACACTTCTACGACAAGTGGCAATTATCTAACACAGCGCCATGTACAGTATATGGCGCTGACCACCACCCACGGTTTATAAGAATGCTATAATATGCAGCTCTGAGCTTTTTGATGAGGTCGTAAACGCACGTAACGAACTAGACAATGCATTAGATTCCTTGGTGTTGCAGATGTGTCTAGCGATAAGCACACTTACAATAATAGATTGGTAAAACTTAAGCCAGTTTATTTATCTGCGAATATTAAAAATAGTCACATCGACAAGTCTACGTCCATATCATAGCATACAATTATATATTTTATATGTCTTTTGGACTGGTCCATAACTTAGCGAAATCACTTTGAAAGACGTTAAGTGACGAGCCTTGAAACTCTGCTGAATTTGTTACTATACCTACACCTCAAAACCTGTAACAATATATTAGTTCAACAAGCGCAACTCCATCTTCTTAAACTAGTGGTCACCAGTCAGTTGATAATTTTATACACCACATACATTTATTTATACTTTGCCGAAATCTCATGTTCGAGAGATGAGATCTAGGACATAACAAGAACCAAATGCTTAATATGTTGATAACTCCGGCAATTGTTCAACTAGAACCAAAATGTTGACAGTTTATTGCTTATAAATATGCCTCAAACATTTTCTATAAAAACAATTCTTTAAAAATAAAATATATATGTACTTGTACAGCTGTGCACCCTGGGAGAGGAATAAATGCGACAGGAGCATTTCCATGAAGCATCTTGAAAAATAAATAAAAATTAAACTCACCTTGCTAGTGAATAGTTTTCCTCATTTTTATGCAAATAAATTTATAAGTATTTACATTTTATAATAACAATGTTAATGAATATCTGAGCTCTGAAGGCGCATAATATCAATTTCTTGGCAGAAAGGTATTCTATTCAAGACAGTAACGACGAGAGCGTGTAATTGAATTTCTGAAAGCAACATCGTGTAAGATCTTCGTTTTAATAAATAAATACCGGTAACATAGCGTCGGTATATAACTTTATAGATAGTGAAATCTAGCAATTTAATTCAATGCTTGAATGTATGCTTACTTTCGAATAGACTTGGAAGCTCCAGAGTCAGTTTTTTATATGGAAAATTTTGTAGCAAGAACTTTTCTTATTTTTGTCTGGATTTCACTATGATCGGCTACAAAAACTTTGGTTTTATGTGTCACGCATAAAACAGGCGCAACTTGCTAAATTTCAAAATATAGGACTTATGTATTAATTGTCTGGAGAAAAGAATTCAGATTATTTTCAAAGCACTTGATTGAATATAATAGTCAAGTAATAAGAAAGCTAGTGCCTATCATGGACAATCAATCAGATTATCATTCAATTTAATATCACATGTTTCAGTAGCTTATTTATATAAGACTAGCTGACCCGTGCTCACTTCGCTGGGCGTCTTTAGAAAATACACACGCGTTCACACACGCACGCAAAACAAGGTTTAATTAAGCTTTTTTTTGCAGACAAACACACAACTGTAATATCCCCAAATTAAGCATGTTACGCTTGTGTTATGAGAAATATACAACGTACCAGTCTGGGGCCGATCCCAGACACCCAGACCATAGTAAATAACTTTATAACCTTTAATTAATTCACAGACGCGCAAAACACTCGCAGTGCCTCATACAAGGACGTGCGCAATTCTCTCGTCGAACGTTATTGCTGTTACATATTTTACAGGCGTTCCTGTGGCCTCTTCATTGGGCGTCATTAAAAAATTAAACAATATTATTAATCACAATCAAATATAGCCAATGTAACTCAGGAAAAATGTAACTTTCTACTGGTGCAAGAATTTTCAAAATCGGTTCATTAGTTCAAGAGATTACTTCCTACATACAAACAAACTCACAAACTTTAATTCTTTATAATATTAGTATAAATGATGGCCTAGGCTCAGTTTTTTAACAGTTCTTAAGTGGCTGCGGGTAGATTATAACACTAATTTATGTAGTAGTTTTGACGACCGCTATAGTTGAGTTGGCTAAGCCGTTGTTGCCCGTTCATTGAAACACAGAGTTAGCAGGTTCGATTCCTTATATTTCATAATTTAACTTTCCGTTATTTACTGTCTGGGATCGGCACCTGAGTAGTCTGTTGCATGTGTGTTTTCGTCTGTCGAACATTATTACAATTGTGTTGTTTGAAAATAATAAACGGTTATTATTATATATATATATATATATATATATATATATATATATATATATATATATATATATATATATATATATATATATATATAGTCAATTTATTTAAATAAAACAAAATTGTTAATTAAACTAATTAAAACAACGTTTGACTAAAAACTATTAAATATAAATCAGTTATTGTCATATTAATTTGAGTATTCATAAATCGTTATGTTAAGAAACATTACAAGCATATTGTGAGGTAAACTTAAATTACAATAATATTATGATTTACACAATCTACTTATAAAGACTTACAGTTTTATTCATATTGTGTTAGAGTAAGTTTGTAGGCTTTTTTGAGGTTCTTAAAGCTGTAGCATTATATCGAAGCCCCCCATTCAATAATCCAGTTTAATGTATTATTACTGAATAGAATGTTATATCAAATTTAGCATCTGTCACTTGGCATCCAAGTAAATAATTTATTTTCATATTTTTTCTACTGTTACTTATGAAAAATGTCCTAAGACATTTTTATTTTGCGGAACTTTTTTAACTGTCCAAAATATAAAAAATATATTTCTTGTATGTTAAGTTTTTTTAAATACTGGATCTTTGATACATATTGCTCCTGCACTGCACGAGGTCGTCGATATATATTGTTATCCGTTTAGTATAAATTAGTAATCGATTTTAAGGTATATTAATGAATAGGTTAAATTTACATGAAATTATCTAGCGCTGTATAATTAATCTTCATATTTCGTAAATATAGGCGATTTCTATCCTTAACCAAATATTCTAAAATTTATTTTGATATGTGTCAAATACCCAATTCTTTCAAACTTGTTTACTCCATCATTGTCGTTCCATCGGTTGCTCTACGTTACTCCTGTATATTAGACCAGAATTATGGTATATCCAGCCGTAATGCGGCCCTACATCTGTGTACACTACATAGTAATTAGGGTCACAGTTAACTTTTCCTGGCGATACTCCACATTTTGATAAGACACCTCGAAGGTACCAGCTTATTTTGTGATCTGGTTGCATTGTTTCCACTACCAGACCTCCGCCACTGTCTCCGTTGCGGGGATTAATGCCTGCAAAACCAAAAATAGAAACATAGATAGATAACGCTATTATACACCAATACAAAAATGAACTTAAAGACTAAAATTATATCTAGTTATGTACAAAGGGCGGTCTTATGACTAAAAAGCGATCTCTTCCAGGCCACCCCAACCATGACAAATTTATCCACGCATGTATAATTGTATACTGAAAAGTAAAAAGAAAGTGGGATCTACTGCATGTTTGGATGTTGAGATATTTGTCCGTGTGTCTTCATTTTACGGCAGTGAATATTAACATTTGTCAGTATACAGATATTTTAGACGTTGGAGATGAATACATATTCATTATTAATAGTAATAAACTAAATACTTTACCTGTTGTGGGCCCATAGCCAGCGCAAAAAGTGAATTCATTAATAAGCTTTGCGTACACTTCAGGCGCAAACGCAATACATGTGGTATCATTTTGTACCATTATGTATGTAGATCTTAAAGTGTTTGACTGTTTTCCATTTTCCGTAGCACCAAATCCTACGACCTATAAAATTACATGGATTGCAAAATGCTAGCATTAAGAATTTTCGCTAGTATCTGTAGCAATTAACATTGCTTTTAAAAATGTTACATATTTAAATAGTAAATATTTCTACTTTTCATCAAGACTAAAGAAAGCGCTATTATCAAAAATAAAATCATTAACAGTATAGCAGGGAGTTAAGTCTCACCATACATAATTTGCATGTGCTATCTCTTGCTCTTAAATATTATGAAGAATATGTCTGTGTGGTCTACAGATATACCTACACACATACATGCAAATAAATAAAATTGAGGTGTCTATTTGTAATGTCAAAATAACAGCTTTTTACTAAATGCATATGAATGTGTATACGGTACTTATTTCAAAAAACAAATTTTTCAATTTTCTTCTCTCTGCCTGTCATCTGCCAGTGAAAGTCCCGTCAAAATCTAACCAGCCGTTTCAAAGATTAAACGGAATAAACAGACCGATGACAATTTTAAAAACTGATTTTTTGATATATGTAGGTGCCGTATATACTTTAATGTTCAAGTAAAAAGTTGTTATATTGATGTTAAAATGTATGTAAAATTAAAGTATCTGTTTGTAACATTACAAACAGATACTTTAATTTTATTTATTTGTATGTATAGATTTAGATAAAAAAATACGAAAAGTGGTGAGATACGGGCTTGTTTCTAAAGACGGGTCCTATATCTACTAATTCACTTCCTATACCATCGGTTGAATTTTGATATGTATGGAGATTATATCAAATTTTAACCTATAGTTAGGCAAAACAACGGTTTTTAAGACATAGGAACGGGACATAAAGTGCGACACCTAATGAAAGGGGTTGTTCCCGATTCAACCCATGATGTCACAACCCACAAATATATTTTTTCCAAATCAACCCATTTGTTTTCCCGTTACAATACAAGCCAATATTTAATTTTTCAATCGCAAATCAACCCAAATCTAATCCCAACTCAACCCATTTCAAAACTAGCATAAAAAAATAGAGATCTTCTGTACGGTCTTACCAAAAGTCACAGTGGAAAAAACTTCTCTTGCTACGACAGTTTCTATATTTATTAAAATCTTTAGTTGAACACTTGTAGTAACATTACTTATATCGGGTTTTTAGAGGCATTTCCAGGAGTCGTGTATTTTCGCCATAAAAATCCACTACTCTGCTGGAAAAACCTTTGATTTTAAATATTGGCAAAAGTACTGTTATCTTTCCTGTTCAACGTGGAAAAAGTCGCGGGTAAAAGCTAATTAAATTTACAAAATATTAAACACCGAGTTTAATTTTTATGCTATCCATACTTGATTGCCATAGTTTTTGCTTTGGGTTGAATTGGGAATAACATTTAGGTTGAGATAGAAAAATTTATTAAATTGAGTTGAGAATAGAAATGAGATTACATACACATTACATATATAATGTTGAGATAGATTTGGATTTTTTATGTGGGTTGCATCGGGAACAACAACCCAATGAAAGCAAACATACATCTTCAGGTAAAATTTGTTTCTCTAAAATGCGCTGATAATATAAATATTTTTGTAATGCCCTATTAGAAGAGAAAATATACAGTCCACATAAATATAAAGCTCAAATTATATGGTTTTAATCTTCCAAATAAACACGTCATATGCTATAGTTGCTGTATTTGTTTTGGTCTAGATGTTATAAGGTTCGGTACCATGCTTGTTTTGTAGGTCACTTATACTTCCATACTTGATTGCCGTAGTTTTTGCTTTGGGTTGAATTGGGAAAAACATTTAGGTAGGTTGAGATAGGAAAATTTATTAAATTAAGTTGGGAATAGAAATGAGATTACATACACATTACATATATAATGAGATAAATTTGGGTTTTTTTTATATGGGTTGAGTTTTCGTGGGTTGAATCGGGAACAACCCAATGAAAGCAAACATGCGTCTTCAGGAAAAACTTGTTTGTCTAAAATGCATACGCATACTTACGCATCTACTGCTGAGTTTACGAATATACAATGTGTGTGTTCGTCTTCATATACATAAACATTTCCGTAGCCAAATTGACTCGATTATGGAGATACCTCATTAGTGAGTTGCGTTGCGTCGTCGCAACGGATCAACGCGTGGTATGCCACACCTTCGTTGCGACGACGCACGACGTCGCTCGCAGCATCTCAGTGCGGATTTCAGTCGACTTTCGACAATGGATCGGAACAAACATGTTCTATGGTTTCTTTTGTTACGCTACTACCGAAACAAACGTAGAAACAATTAAAGATTTTGGTTTGATTAATTGACATATAATTGATTAATGATGTCACTAAGAAATAGTGATGGTCAGTTTTTTATGCGGAAGTATAGAGAGCTGTTGTTATATGAAACATATGAGCTCCGACAGCGCAGATCATCACCCTCTCCCACTTAGTCTCTTGTTCGTCGATTCTTTGAAACATCGCGTGCGACGACGCAACGCATAATGAGGCATGTCGCTAAAATTATATGTAAAACGACGCAGCGTTGACGCTGCGATGACGAAACGCAACCCACTAATGAGGCCTCTCCCTTAGACTTACCGTCGCCTCTTTTCCAAAAAGGTTAGTCTTATCATAAACTGGACCCCATATGCATATAGGCTGGACGTAGTCGGTAAATTTTAAATGATTGACTTTAATGATCGCCAGATCAGATGTAGAGTATTCGAAGTTATAACTTGGATGTAGAATCAATTTTTGAGCCTGGAATAGAAATAACGAATGATACAATACAGAGTATGTCATAACATAATTAAATGGTAATTAACTTCGATGACTGTTTTCTTAATTAAACATGCATGTATCGCATTATCAATTTATTTGGCTGAATGTTCCCATGTAGTTGTTATTACCACTTGCTGACATTAAGGAAAACACCATGAGATGTCATAACAATATTTCTGATATATCAGACAAGTATATGTGAAATCAACTAAGTTGAAATAGGGGATTAAATAGTAGTAGAGATGTAAATAGACTAGTAGTGTTGTTGGCGAATTTCTAGTAAGACCTTTTAAAAAACATTATTTCCTAGATTTTCAGCTCGTTTTTACCTAGTAGAATAAACTATAAATTTATTAGTAGATTAATAATTACTTTGCCACCATACACTTTGTATACTTTTGTAAAAGTATACTCACGGTTCTAGTTTGTATTCCGGGGTGATCCAGATTCTTATAATCACTAACACCGGCAACTACTATTATGTCTTCCGTGTTAATTTTCAAACCTCTTAAAAAGGCACAATGTGCAGCTAAAACAATGAAAGTAATATTCATATCAAACTAAATCTTTCGATCTTTCGAATAACACCGATTTGTTAGAGTTAAAAACGCACATGCGGTTATAAAATATCTGTTATTAAAATTAAAGTCCATAATCCGTCCATCCAAATTAATAAATAGCTAATGAAAGAAACATTGCACAATTTTAATTTTGGTATAAAATTATCTATCTCAGAAATAACATAATTATGAATATAGGATATAAGTTTTATCCCAAAAAGTGCAAATAAGTCCGACAGAATAAAGAACCAAAGTCCACACGAAAGAAGCTAGTAATTAATTATGTTTCAGTATACGTAAGTATAATAAGTAAATACAGACAAAAAGTGTTAAATATTGACCTTGTCAAAAATTTAATACCTACTACAGCGTTGTATTTAACTTAACTGGGTAGTTAGTATCCGGCTTTAGAACTGTAAATATTCCTCACCTATAAGGCTAACTGCTCATTACGATTTTCAATATCGAGCCTGTTATTTAGCTCGGTCCGGTATTGACAAATAGTAATGCAAGCTTAGCCTTCAAGGCTTATGTGAGCAAAACTTATTGCTATACGGTCGGCCTGAGACAAAAATGGCAATGAAAAAGTACTTACCAGTTACAATAGCAGTCGTAGATACGATATTGCCCCCACATTGATACTTAGACAAATCTGTGACAGAATCCTTAATCAATATAGCAACATGCCAAGGCCAGTCACCAGGTTTTGCATCCGTTCTAACAGATGTCAGCTCTGCGTTGTTGAGGGATCTTCTTCCACACATATGGACGTATGGTTTTCCAGGAAATTTTTGAGTTACATTTAAAGAGTTTATTGTTTGAGCAGCCTGAAAATAGTTATTCAATTAATTTATTACAGACTTGAAACTATAATATGAGTTCTATTTGCCATAGAAGTAGGCAGAGACAAGGAATCTCCAGTTTCTATGATATTGGGCATCTTTTATATCTTCTTTTAATAAGGTCTTCTTTATTTATGCACTTGGTTTGGAATCTGTCTACCTAACCCTTGCTTCAAATTTTTCCGTAGTAAGTTCACTGCGGTAAATACTATAATATTCCAAAAAGGTTAGATTCTATAATGGTATCTAATACATATTGATAGCTATATAAAAAAAAAAATTATGATAGAAAACAGTTAGTTCATGTAGTCAGTCACACGATTGTTAAAAAAAGCAAATCCGGACCTAATCTAAATCCAACGTAATCTATACCTTTATTTTGCACTTGTAAAAGTGCAGTTATCATCCCTTAGCCCTAGCACATTTCTTTATACAAACTATCCAGCTTATGCTAAAATCGAGCATAACAGTCAACGTGTAAGGGAGGCGCCTTCACACCTTTTTTTATACAAAACTGACGCAAAAAGGATACACATTATTGATTTTATTCCAATTTCTTTAAAATATTAAACGAGGTTTAACAGACTGGCAACACCATCTACTTGTTCAAGATGTCGGTCAGATTCGTTGAAGTAAAGAATTCTGTAATAATTACCTTTATTTCGTCATTGCACAAAGTGACTTTGTTAATAGCAAAACTGATTACTACAGGCACATCATTATCGTCAAAATTTTGCACGGCCAGATTGAAAGTGTACCGCTTTGGTATCGGACCAATAGGTTTTATCTTAAAGTCATGCCAGTTATTTCTTCTTACTTTAAAACTTGTATTGTGTGAAACCTGGAAATATAATAAATTGCACTGTAACACTATTTTGTAGGGTCCCACAATACCTTAACGAAAAGGAAGCTTATGAGCTCATTCCGGTCTTTTTCTGTGTCTCACGGTTCCTTACCTTAGAAAATACTATGGCTAAGGATGTGAATTTTAGTACGTGATGGATTATATGAAAATATTTATTACGTAAACGTAAGGAAAATTATTGATGAAAGGTATAATTACAAATAAAAAATTGCTTACAATTATGTAACAACCAACTTTATACAAGTGTAATAGATTGATATCTACTTATTTCTTAATTAATCAGAGAATGAGAAGTTCAAAGTCTATCAGTTAGACATCAGAAGGTTTGGCTTGGTTGGTTTTTGGGATAAACTTATCACAGTTATTTACTTGCTAATAACTTACCCCGTAAATAACAACTTCTTTTTCAAAATAAATCTCCATTTCAGCTTCAACTAAATTACTGTAAAGTCCAAAATTAACAACGCCTTTCCAATACTGCGGCGATATTTTGTCAAAATGTATCACACCCAATCCACAGGGATCGTATCTTGTTAACACTGGTCCTTTTAAAGCCACGGAGTCTATCTTCGTCACGTAGACTATTAGGATGATTAAGAGTTTCGCATAATTCATTTTATCTAATTTTAATATCCTTTTGATTTGGTTAGTGGTATGAATAGTAAAGGTTTATTCTTCGCTTTCACGTTAAATCTTCATATTCTTCACACAGGTGGACAGATTCAATAATTACTTATTCCTTTTTAAGTTTAACTTTCTTGATCTAATTTATTGTTTCTTTTGTTTTGCTCTCATCTGCTGACAGTTGTTACTTGTCTTGAAATTTAAAATCTTTATTTAATAGTAGTCTTTCGGTTTTACCGAGATTTCTTTCAATTCTTAGTAATCCAAAGATTTCTATGTATCAATGATTCTTAAAATTAAAGAGTTATTGAAATTTACAAGTTTAAGGTATGTTTTTTATGTGGGTATTTACATGTTATTAATTGGAAATAAACTAAAACAATACAATAACAAACGAGTATAAATTAATAGCTCTTATCTAAAGCTATATTTTATACAGGATGTTGATTTATGAAATTAATTAATATACTAATAAGGAAATACGGTAAAAATAAGCAGCTGAGTTAGACACGCACATGTTATTCAAAGTTAATTTTATATTCAGTGACATTCTGATTCGCTACTAACATAAAAAACTGTAAGCTAAAACTAACGTAAAAAATAACAATAATTGTGTATATTGTTACTACAGTAAATACCGTAATTAAAAAAATTTTGGCAAAAAAGAAACCAACCTCAGAAGCAAACAAAAAGCAAAAAATAAATATCTTCTACAACACTTTAAAGTTCAACAAGAAAAAATAAACATAACTTTACATTAATCACGAAAAATTTGCGAAATACCGGTTGCTTATTATACTAACCATTATGAAATGCAGTTTTTGTCACACAGACCACCTTTTAAACGAAAGTTTCTCTGAATCATCGTTTCATTTGCAAATATTATAAACAATGGTGTTGTCTGATGCATTTTTAAATTCAGGACACTGTAAAAATTAGTCACTTTAAAGAATACAGAGTTTATTGGCTATATTATGGATACAGTTGTGCCATAAAGTCTCAACTATATAAAGCTGATGTCGAGAAAATATCAGTCATAATTTGAATTATTTATTCATGGTCTAAATAACTAAATTCCTTTCATTTATTTTAAAGTCATTGCTCACATTACAATACAAATTAAAATTAATACTATTGTTGCGAACCAATAGTAATATTTTAAAGGAGTTCTATTGCCCCTTGAAATTTAAGTGACCTATTGTTCGCATTAATTATTTTGCATGCCTCCCAGTAAGATGTCGTTGCACCTTTTTAGGAACCATTAAATTAACAAGTTAAGAATTCAAACGAATAGTGGGCATGGTGCTAGGAGGCCATATCTAATTTACAAATATGTAAAATCAGTTCACCGCGGCTAAGTTAGTTGAGTTTCAATTGCGATCGAGGTGTTACCTAGTGTACTTTTCTTTTTGTGTACGGTTGTATTTGTAAGAACGGTGTGAATTACGTGTTTGTACTTCTAGTGAACTTTGTTATAATTCCAACGGAATTTTAAATTCATATCCCACAAATTCGTAACACTATAAAGAAAACTTAACCTTAAATAAAGCCTTTTGAGATGGAGATTTTGGGTCCGCGTTTTTGAAGTACCCAGAAACTGTATAAAAAAATGAGAGCAGAAGGCTGGAGATCACTTCCCTTAAAGGGTTAGCTTTTGTATCCAGCAAGGTAATGCTGGTACACTACTCAGTGCCAATATTCTGGTGGGGCTGGACGAGTTTTATTTTTAATATTTATATTTTTAAGTTACTTTTAAGTAAACATGATTAATTAATATTAGTACATTATATTCTACTTATAATCTCAAACAACAAAATTAGTTTTTGAAAATGATATAACATTGATACGTGTTGAAGTTATTTATTTTCAAGACTCTTTTTAAAATGAAATTAAATGCACTCCGGATCAAAAAATATAACCTAAATAAAACTAATCCATACGTTAGGTTTGGTTCATACATACTTTTTTATACCAAATTTGAATGGATATTACGAGTTTTAGTGAGTATTTTATTTACCATTTCATACCATTTGTCGATTGGTTCTTTTTGGCACAGCTGGTTCCAATTGTAACTGTTAACCTAATAACATGTATATTGGCCGCTTTTGTTTAAGCAGATGTATTGACACTTTGTTATTACGTTACTTATCGTACAGTATGTTATGAATAGTTATAAAACAAAACGATTATGTATTGTTATATATTTCGGTGTGTGTTTTTGTGTAATTCAAATGATTAAACAATTTAAAATGATGTTATTAATAGGGTATAACTCTCCATACGTCCACTTTATTTCTATTTTCTTACTGCGAACGGCTCACCAGATAGATGGTGGTTACTGTCGCGTACAGAGATTTTTATAAAAGAGGCGTTTATCTAGATCTATACAGATAAATAAAATTGAAGTATCTGTTTGTAATGACAAAATAAAAATATGAAGAAGGGGTCTAATTCGGACCAAGAGATTCCGTAAATGCAAATTTTAGAATATTTGTCTGTCTAGATGTTCTGGCTAATCCCTAAAACGACTGGACCGATTTTGACGGACTCTTTACTGGCAGATAGCCGATGTTATAAAGAGTAACTTAAGCTTCTTTTTTTAGGGTACTGCGAAAAAAATCCACGTGGAAGAAATCGCGGGCACAGCTGTCTAGCTGTGCCCGGGACTTCACTTCACTTCTTCTTTAAAGTTATAAAGTTACTTAATGTATCTACATTAAATAACTTTATAATTTTAAAGAACTTATATCGTACATCTATAGAAAATCCTTCGCCTGAAGTTCATTTCAAATCGTTAAAATGCCCAAGTTTTAATATAAATGAATTTTCGTTTAAACAGTTGTTAGCTAACAATTCTGAAAAGTAACATAACATAATTATTTATCTCTCGTCATTTTGTTAATAAGGACAATCCGTGCAGAAACGGAGAAAGAATAAAATTTCTTGTAGCCGGGCGTCCTGTCGTACGAGGCGACAAAATAACCTACAGCCAGGGAGTAGGGTATTTGCCCGTCTGGATGGCTACCACCCCTGGTCTAGTATGCCGCCATGTCAGCCTTGAGTTCCGGAATTAGTGGCTAGAATCCTTCCTTTAGAGAGCGGCATTTTAGTAGCACCTTTGGTGTTACAAATGTTCATAGGCAATGGTAATCACTTTCCACCGGGTGCACTATCTGCCTGTCTGCTGATCTCATGCAATAAAAAAAACATTCCGATCACTTTTTCAATAAATAAACAGGTTGCAAACATCTACTTATAAGAATTTTTTATAGTAAATATACATTTTCCAAATAGTATTAGGTAGTCAGGGGTTTCTTCACCATATTGGCCGCCAGAGTGCGAAAATCAGCCTACGCCCCCTTAGGCCGTGTCCCCATTAGACCAACAGTGAGCGGCTCCGAGCAGCGTACGGTCGCTACTCAATGTCGAGTTAGCAGCAAACTGTAACGTGTTAGCCACGAAGCGCTTGTGAACTCTTGGGATGGAAGTTAAACGGTTAGTATTGGTGGCAGTTGCTTCTTTAAAATTTAAACTCGATATAATGGACTGTATGATTATTATTACTAAACTATTTACATTAATTGAATTATACATAGAATAAGTAAGTGCGCAAGAGATTCGTGTGAGAATCAGAGTGGTAAGTCGCAAGTAAGCAAGTAAGGTGAGTAGGTTGCAAGTGAGTTCTTCGGCCTCCAAAGCCGCTCCTATATCCCGCATTCCGTCCGACGCCTAGTTGTTAATTGCGCGAACTATGGGCGTCGGCGATATGCGGGGTGCGAAGAGTAGGTGTGCTCCGGCGGGCGGGTCAGGGGGGTGCTCTCTGTCCGTAACAGTTAGTATATAGTAGTGTTCTGAGAGGAATGGTTGTGTTTAATGCAATGGATATTCTCGAAGTGTTAGCTGTTTTAGACGCATTAAATGAAGATAAATAAAAAAGAAAAACAGACTGGGTCCATCCTTTGAACCAAAAGTAAGTAACACTCTGGCGTAGTGAGTGAACTGCGCCGTCAAACGCGCACATCGTTCGCTGCTAATCGGTCGCTCACTATATGAGTCGGCAAGCAAAACACCGCAAACTACGTACATTACGGGCTGTATGGACACTCCATTTAATATTATAGGGAGGTAAACTAGAAGTAACCTGTTAGCAGCTCACTGTTCATCTAACGAAGACACGGCCTGAACGACAATAAAAAATAAAATATTGTTTTTATATTAAATTTGTAGGAAGTTGTAGCCATTTTGGTAAAAACTAAACCCTCGTGTATCCTCATAATAGTCCGTCCATTTGTCCGTCGCGCCATATATGTAGATATAAGGCGATCGGCGTACTTCCCGTAGATCTTGTGCCCAGGTGCCACGTACCCCTTGTATTTCCGGGTAAAGACGACCCTGCCGGTAGGCAACGCGTCAGCTTACTTATTGTTGCAGTTATCCACGGACGACGGTAGCCAGCTGCTATAAGGTAGACCGTCTGCCTATTTGCCTGCTACGAGCAAACTAAAAAATAGCAACAACAATACTCTTTATTGTACACCAACATAAAAATAGTAACACATTTTCTTGTCTTAAGATTAGAAGGTAGTAGTGCTACAATAGACAGCCTTGCTTAAAGCAAGGTAACCTTCTAGGTAACCTTTGGATGAACAAGGATCTTGTCTAAAATAATTTGTTGACAAAAATAAAATATTAGGTTGTTATTTTATTTTATAAGTTAAAATAGTTTCAGTGGAAAAATAAAACTATAAGAGATGAATACGTACAAAGTACATCCTGTATATAGAACAAGTTGAATGGTCAGATGACCTTTATATAGTTGACCTAAGATTTCTTTGAAATCGCGTTTGACCATAATAAACAAAGATTTTTTTTACACCTACTGTATACTGTATTTTAGTAAAAGAATATATCTAAATATGTATTTGTGCAAAATGACTGATTCTCAATTCATATTTGAATTAACAAATACTAAAGTCATTGTAGCTTTGTAGTCATTGATCTCGTGTCCCAAACTCAAATAAAATAGGTTCGAATCCTGGCCGAAAAAGCATGCACCACTTAGGCAGTTTTTTAACCTAGTGTGGGTATTGCTATATACTAACCACGTGCTGATGGTGAAGAAAAAACATCGTGATCAAACAGGCACATCGAGACCAACAATGGATTAAATCCACCAAGCCACCTGGGACAAGCGCGACGAGTATACTCTCCGTCTTTAAATAAATTGAGAAACTCGAGCAGTAAAACGATTATGGATTATAATTATTATCCCAGAGGTTGGAAACATGTTGGCTTTGCCCCTGGTGTTACAAACTTCCATAGGCGACGGTAACCACTTTCCATGAGATGGCCAGACGGCCCATGCTTACCTGGCCTTGAAGCAGGCAAACAAGCAGATGTCCCACCTGGTGGACAGTGGTTACCGTCGCCTATGGACGTTTGCAACACCAGGGGCGTCACCAACGTGTTGTCGACCTCTAAGAAATTTTATAACGCTCTTCTGAAAAATCCCCATGTCATAGCTCAAAGGAATGACTGTGTCGGGAAGTTCCCTCCACATCTTTGTTGTACACGGAATAAAGTATCTAGAGAACCGTTCCGTAGTTGAGCGCGGGAGCTCAAGAAAGTGGAGGTGATGGTCGCTGGCGAGCGGTGCGGTTGTAGAAGTGAAGCGTTGGCACCGGATTAAACAATTTTTCGGAACACTAACCGTTATATATAGGCGGTAACATACGCAGAGAGACGTAAAGTCTCTTTGAAGGCTAAGCGATTCTAAACCGCCTGTTAGTATGGAATCGTCGAGCGGGTGCTACGGCCGATAGATGTGAGCAGTACTCCATATGCGGTCCGATTTATGGTTTGTACAGCGCAAGTCTTTGCCGTGGGTGAAATACTGCTTGGACCGGTTTAGCACACCAAGCTTTTTAGAGGCACACTCACAGGGTCTAAGTAATCTATACGTAAACATAGTTGATAAACCAAAAATTTTACCATACGCAACGGTTTCATAAATAACGAAAGAGGCTCAAAGCATTCCGTCTACTCCAATTTGAGGACAAAATTTAACGTAGAACTTTTAATTATCACAAACATGCTAGAAATTTCGCTTTTATAATTTTTTGTTTATTTTTGACAGCGATGAAATGAAAACGACATTCTATGTCATATTCATTTTACTCTAGTTATATGAATCTGTCATACAACCAGTCATGCTATACGGGTCCGAATGTTGGGCCACTAAAGTGATAAACCACATACGTCTCCACACAGCTGAGATGAGAATGTTGAGATGGATGTGTGGTGTTACAAGAATGGATAAGGTGAGAAATAAGTACATAAGGGGATCTTTGAACGTTGTACCCGTGACTGAAAATTTTTGAGGAAGTAGATTGTTGGTATGGGCATATAATGAGGAGGGAAGAAAGTCTCGTGACAAAAAATGTTAAACTGCAATATGGATGGGTACAAATGTAAAGGTAGATCAAAAAAGAGATGGATGGATTGTGTGAAGGATGATATGATGATTTGTGGTGTATCAGAAGATGTATGTCAAAATAGAGGAGTGTGGAAGGAAAAGACATATTGTGCCGCCCACAAATAATTGGGATATGGTGAAAGAAAGAGAGAGAGAGATTTATTTTACTCGGGAAATCTATGTAGATGAAATTTAGTAGGAAAAATAATTATAATATATACCTTGTGTTTTACAACACGAATAAGCATCGCCATACACAGCACGACAATGCAGCCAGCCTTCTGTGCACGCCCTCATTTGGCAGCGATTTGTTACACAGTCTTTAATTATATTATCTTTACAAGAGAAAGAATACAACTTCCTGTGGCCGGGTGGCCTGTCGTAAGAGGCGACAAAACAACCCACAGCAAGGTGGGAGAGCATTTGCCCGACTGGATGGCTACCACCTCTGGTGTAAAGTATGTCGCCATAACAACCTTGAGTTGTGTTCCGGCATTAGTGACCAGGTTCCAGTCTCCCTTAAGAGAGCAGCAGCGCATTTGTAGCTCCTTTGGTGTTGCAAATGTCCATAGGCGATGGTAACCGCTTTCCATCAAGTGGGCCGTCTGCCTGTCTGCTGAACTACTGAAATAAAAAAATTAAAAAAATGTATGTAACGAATAAACTCAAAACTATTGGACCCATTTCAAAAATTCTTTTACCATTAGAATGCTACATTATCCCAGATTAATATCGGCTACATTTATTATTGGAAAAAATTAGGGATCCCTACTAAAACTTCAATAATGTAACCCAAGATGTAAACAAATTAACCATAAACCACACGTACGAAGCCGAGATGGGCCGCTAGTACAATATATTACTATTAATCTTATAATTAATACAATATATATTTGCTTATGTATCTATTGTTAAATTCTCGTCTCACTTTCTAAATAAATTAACAATTTCTTATCAAACACCAAATAGGAAGCTAAAATTCTTTGAGTAAATCCTGATTTATCACCGTTTTAATTCCAGTTTGTTTAGCCGCTTTTACATTTCAAATATTTATTGCTCTGGATGCAAAACTTGGGGCTTAGTCCCTTACTTCGGGAGACAAACGGTTCCGTATACTTTCTTACATGACAAAGACAAAACTTTCCAACGAAGCGATGTGACGGTGTTGCCATGTCTTATATTAAAATTTATAATATAGAGAATTTATTGATAAAGTCATTTCAGTTTGTAGTCTCCATTTTTATGTATTCTATTGTAATTTCGTGGCAAATCAAGTAAGAAAAATCTGCAAGTAATAATTCTGACTACTTTCCGTTATATCGTTTCTCTTTATCTAATATATGTACGTATCTTGCTAAAAAATTTTATCACATTAATGAGATATTGCTTAAAGATTTGTGGACAAGAAATCTACTGACATGATGGTATTGTAGGGAACATGTAAGCGTGTAAGGAGGAATGCTAGGTAAGCAAAATGCATCGTGCGAGGAGAAGGATGAATGGCGGGCGGCCACTGCGAGCCGACCCGTGCGTGAGTAAGGTCGCTTTTGGGGTAATAAATTTAAGTTAAAACAATCGACTTTTAAATTACCCCAAACCTCAATCGCGGGGACGAGTACGCACCTCCGCGAAAGTATTTTGGAGCTTGATAAGAAGAAAAAAGTTTTGCACAAAAATTATTGCGATAGGAGGAAAAATTAAAAAAAATATTCTAAAAGCAGATCTCAATTCAGCATGTCAAATTCTATATATTTATCGATTTTTTATTTAAAGGAGGATTTGCTTGCCGACCAGTATTATGTAACGTCGTATAAGTCGACCTGCCTAAAGTCGCCGGTAGGTGCTGGATTAGGAAGGCGGAAGACCGGGATGAGTGGCGCCGACTTGGGGAGGCCTACGTCCAGCAATAGATCGTGATTGGTTGACGACGACGTATATGGTGCAATTGTCTAGCGTTGACCCGCTCGGTTAACTGGTAAAATAATTCCGGGTTCGACATTTTTTTGCACGTTATCATATAAATAAATGTATGATTATTTATAGACAGGTATTTTTCTCAAATAAAAAACTGGATACTCCCAGTATAATACCTATCACGTCATATATGTATTGTATAATGTGTGGGGTTGTAATATGTTGTGTGGTGCGTCGATGATGGTTACCCCGTTGGATAGGGTGACACACCACTGGTGAGATCCCATGCCTCAATCGCTGTGAAGGGAGTACAAAATAAGACGACGAGTTGTACTGTTGCAGCATATTAATTTATTAATTGTTCCTAATTCAACTTAAACTATACTAGCCTTTACCCCGTGGCTACGTCATAGGTTAAACCCAAAAAAAACCCTAGTCACTAGTTAGCTTTATTTCACTTACATAAAATCTTAATTTGGCTTTTTGTATATATATATATATATATATATATATAGGTATACACCGACAGTGAAAATGTATCAAACTGATGATGAAAATAGCTTAAAAATTATTTGCGTGATTTAAGAGGAGTTAGAGGATAAACAGACAAACAGATGCGGAAAGCGACTTTGTTTTATACTATGTAAAGCAGATAAAGAAGCACGAATAACCTGAGTACATTAAGAGGACTAAAAGATCTGGATAAAAACAGGCACTTGAGAATATTTATAAAGTCGTGGTGTAAAAAAAGAAACCATGCCTATGAGCCAAACCATATACTATGAGCGTTTCCCATGGTAATTTTTTGATATTGAGCTTACACACCGGCGCGAGCGTATTGTTTTAATGCCCGGCTGGACCGGTGTGTGTCTACCTCCGTTGGTTAATCGTGCACCAACAACGATTAGTAACTTTTTTGGGAAAATGAGGTTATATTCCATAATTGTTTAGACCTAAAACTTTACACTATCTTGTTCAATTCACTACAATTACAAACAAACTTAGTCAAAATAGTGTAGACAACTGCACAAAAAAACGTAAATAAAAGTCGCATCCAATCTGATTTGAAGTACTTAATACCTAATGAATGACATGTGGGCAACATGACAACGTATTTGTTACTGAATTACAGCGATGGTTGTCTACATCGCGATTGCAGCGTCATCTATTTTGCTAATACGTTTATTTTAAGTAAAATACATACTTTATCAGGATAAAATTTATCCTAAGTGTTAACTCCTGTTATAAGCCAAGCACTATATCGAGTTTCATTCAAATACGTTCAGTAGTTTCCAAAAAAGATGCGATCGCAGAGCTATCTTTTTTGCTATTTCGTATCCCAAGGAAACGACATCATTTATAGGGATAAAAAATATCCTAAGTTACGCTCAGGGATGTAAGCTAGCTCTATGACGAGTTTTATTTCAATACGCTTCAGTAATTTTCACGTGATGCTCTAACAGACAGACAGATAGACAGACAAAAATTCAAAAAATGCATTTTCGTAATCTCCGGGTCTGAATAAGCCCATCTGATTTTTTTTTCACATTTTTAAACGCAATGTACAAGTTCAAACCATTTACAGATTTATTATAGTATAGATTACAGCGATGGTTATCTACGTCGCGATCGCAGCGCCATCTATTTTGCTAATCCGCCTATTCCTTGGAAACGATGTTATTTATTGGGATAAAAAGTATCCTAAGTGTTAACTCGGGATATAAGTCGCTTCTGTGCCGAGTTTCAGTTGTATACGTTCTGTAGTTTCCAAAAAAAAATGCAATTGCAGCGCCATCTTTTTCGCTATTTTCGTCTGTCCCGCGGAAATGGCGTCATTTATTGGGATAAAAATATCCTAAGTTACGCCCCGGGATATGAGATAGCTCTGTGTCGAGTTTCATTTAAATCCGTTCAGTAGTTTTCACGTGATGCTCTAACAGACAGACATACAGACAGAAAGACAGGCAGACAGACTAAAATTCTAAAAATTGCATTTTTGGAATGTGCTGGTCCGAATTAGCCCCTGATTTTTTTCACATTTTTAAATTTACAGATTTGTTATAGTATAGATATACAGAAACAAAAGAAAGAAAGTAAAAAAAATGGACATTTTTAATGATACAAACAGATCGACCCAATCTTACCGACAGCTCAAACACCGATATCTATTATCAGTATTTACACAGCATCATGTTCATGTAATGACCAGTCTTTAATTCCGCTAAATTATACATCAATAAATTGGCGTATGAAACGTGATGTAATCAAGTGACCAAAAGACACGGACGTAACGATTTATACAGGCTCTTTTTTGTCAAAATAACTACGGAGCCCTAAAAATTATACATTACAGCATCCTGACTTCTTAGATTACTAAAGTCATCTTCATCTTTAAAGCTGCTTGTCCGTTGAAGCGGAGCGAGGCTGCGGAGCGGAGAAACGGAGAAATATTAACCAATAGGATTGGCTGCCTATCCATTGACGCAATTTTTATGCAATCCTATTGGTTAATATTTCTCCGTTTCTCCGCTCCGCAGCCTCGCTCCGCTTCAATGGACAGGTAGCTTAAATCTGACAACCCCCAACCTGACTGAGTCGTAACAGAAACATTTCTGTTGTATAAACTTTAATTTGAAGACGTCTGCCAGCGAGAAAAATCTTTGACTACACTTATGATTAACAGGACAAGTTTTGAATTAGCTGTAGTTATAAGTTATAGTTTTAGTTTGACGAAGCGTTAACAAGTTTCTTAATTTAGACATGACAAGGTTAAGAAGTGTATTGTCATTAATAGTTATGCGTCAAAACTATATTTCATATAGATGGTGGGGCTTCATCTGCGTTAGTGTCAAAGATTCAGGCAGTTTCAAGCAGGTATGGAGATGGATTTAATAAGTTTTTGAGATGCGACCGTGTTAATGACATTAAATATTGACATATAACGTATGTATATTTGTATATACACTAATGTGACTATGCGTTAACGGCATTTTTTTTACGCTTTATAGAAGACGTATTCGACCACAACTTTAATTCAAAGATTATCGCAACGCAGATGAAGCCCCAACATATGATATACTACATATGCCAAATAAACTTTGTTCACGTTGCCGTAACGACGATGTATTTATTTTGTTAGTGAATTGCAAGGTAGCGCTACAAAAATGTGATAACAGCGCCACCTTTCGCTATATTCGCCTATATCACAAAAACAACGTAATTAAATATCTTAAAAAGTATCTCTAAATGTTGATCTGGGATCCTATAATCTAACTCTGTTTCGAGTTTTGTTTAAATCCTTTGAGTGATTTTAACGTGATTCTCTAACAGACAGATAAAAACTCTAAAAGGTATATTTTCGGAATTTGCTGATCTGAATTAGCCCCCTAAAAACTTTCTAATTTTTAAATACATTGTACTAACTCAAACTCTTTACACATTCATTATATTATAGACTAGAGTTTGACCCGCGGTAGGGCCACGGGGTAAACTCTAGTTACATATATACCGAATTACAGCCAAATCGGCCCAGTAGTTTTCCCGTAAAAGCATAACAAACAAAGAGACATATATTTTATCCCAGAAACTATCCCATTTTTCGGGATAAAAAGTATCCTATGTTCATTCTCTGCATCGAAAATATATATATACTGAGTTTCAGCCAAATCGTTCCAGTAGTATTTCCGTGAAAACTAAACAGACAGACAGACAGACAGAGTTACTTTCGCATTTATAATATTAATAGGGATTAGCTGACCCGTGCCCACTTCGTAGGGCGTCATTAAAAAATACATATGCAACCACGCACACACGTACGCATATCAAGGTTTAATTAAGCTTAGAAACTTTTAATTAGTTCATAAACGCAGAAAGCACTCGCAGTGCCTCGTATGAAAATGTGCGCAATTCTTGCGTGGAATATTATTGCTGTAACATATTTGACAGGCGTTCCCGTGCCCATTTCGCTGGGCGTAAGACATTTTTACTTTTTTTTATTTATTAATCACAATCAAATATAGCAAATGTCACTCGGTAATAACGTAGCTTTTTACAGGTGAAAGAATTTTTAAAATCGGATCAGTAGTACCGGAGATTACCCCCAACATCCAAACTCACAAACTTTACCTCTTTATAATATTAGTATAGATAGCCGACGTACTTGTCACTTCAACTCCCGTTTAAAATTACTATTTAGGCAGTTTTCAGACTTAATGTGAATATTTTTATAATTACCACGTTCTGATGGTCAAGGAAAACATCGCCTTAAACCAGAGATACTTGATGTGTCAAATTCACCAATCTGTTTTGGACTAACTTTATATCTATGTTTTTTGTGGAGGATATTGAAATCATACACACCAGAGCGAGACGGTTTATTTTGATATACATTTCGTAGTAGCATTCCGTGTAAAAGTGTATCTCTATCTGTACGATATTTACATAGCATCACATCGTCGTCAGACAATCGAACATAAATAATAAATATTTGAATATACAGAATGGCCAGAACAGTGACGTCCAAAAGAAACAATAGTAATTTTTATATTTTACATGAAAAATTGCCCGAATTACCCCATGTAGACTATGTTTTACCAAAAATTTTAGTTTTCGAATTTTTCGGGATTTTTAGGAACTTTCGGTCCCGTCGGCTTAAAATATTTTTTATTTTATTTTTTCGAATATTTATTGGGCAGTTTTTTTTAACTAAGTCCTTAGGAATTGTACTTTTACACGTAAAATAACTGCTAGGTATTATCAGTGTATGCATGCATCTAGATATAATACTACATACTTTCGATGACTGAAATGAACGAACCCAAATGTTGACACGAGGAAAATCACGTAAAAACTATAGTTTTATCTACATAATACATGCATAAAATATGGGTTTAATAGTCAAGTTCTTCATTGACTTATTAATAAACAAAGTTCAATTAACTAGAGGCGTTGAGAAAATCCTAACAATTAGTCAATGTGTCAAGTACGTCTTTTAGTAAACAAAAGATGTTATTGTTAATAGATCTTAATTGGTTTCATTTACAGAACGTTTTATACGACATATTGAGATTAATAGACTTTTACATGCGTCGAATACACTGTAACGCTCACCGCGAGCATTCGCCTGTAATGTATCGTTACGGATCCGAGTAATTACATCAGTGAAGAAAGATATTAGAGCATTACAGTGCACAACCTCTAATGTTACAGTTTCAAGCAATGTCCTTAATTGTGTTAAAAAATCTTTAACGGAAAATAATATGTACAATCGTGATATGAAAAGGTTCTCCGGTCTTCAAATTGATTTATTTAACGTTCCGCAAGCACATGTTACCTTTTCAAACTGAGTTACAGAACAAACTATTTCACAAAAATTATGTATAACTGTTTGACAATAAAGTTTAAAATTACTTAAATCAAAGTTGTTTAATTTTCTATCTTGTCTAAAAAGATAGATGATGATGAAGATGTAAAACCTTTTTATTGGTTTTAATATTTATGATGATTGAAACAATTGTTAATCTCAGCGTCTGTCGTTGTCAATATTACAATTTTCTTTATTCACGTTTCTATATTTTATAAACGTTACAAACGTAACGTAACATTTTAACAATGTTGGCGGTACTGTTTCTCGTATTTTTTTATTGCTGAAGTTCAGCATACAGGCAAACGGCCCACTGGTGGAAAGCGGCTACCATCGCCTATGGACATTCGCAATACCAAAGGTTCTACATATGCCGTACTGCTCTTTTAAGGGAGACTGAAACCTGGCCACTAATGCCGAAACATAAACCAAGGTTCTTATAGTGGCATACTCTAGACTAGGGGTGGTAGTCATCTAGACGGGCAAATAGCCTACCACCTGACTGTGGGTTGTTTTGTCGCTTTTTACGACAAGCCGCCCGGCCGCAGAAAATTGTATTCTTTCTCCGTTTTTGCACGGATAATCCTGTACTTGTCCAAGCAAAAGTCGACTTTAAGGTGACGAACCTTTTCATACCGCGACTGTACACTGTGCGCGGCGTCTTTACATCGGTCTCTGCGTTCGCTGTGGTTATCGAGCATTCCAGCATAAAGATTTCGCATTTTTGAGGTCTATTAATCTGTAAAACAAATCTGTCCCATTATAGAGAGTCACGGCAAAAACTACCGCACGTTTAGACATTTCTATGATGTCCATCGGTGCAATGTTGATCCACCGCCGAAAGCGGCGTCCAAGATCGACTGATGTAAGGCTTAGACGGTTCATTTCTCTCTTTTCATTTGGACGGATCAACCATAATGATCCATTTGAACATAACCTTGAATTGTGCAATGTCATATAATAACGTCGTGTTCTTTCAATTATGTGTCTTTCAACCAGATTGATTCGTTTAAAGCCGAAAGTGGGGTGCAAACGAAACAACCTTTCTTTGGTATTTACTGATTAATAGTTTACCAAAAAATATATCAAATTTTTACAATATGAATAGTAGTTTTTTGTAATGTTTCTATATATCATTTTCTTAAGTTTTCGCGACAAGTATACAAAATAAAACTACGTTTTAACGGTTTTAGGCGCGGTAATTTATCTGATTTTTATTATTCCGACGTTTCGACCACTTTTCAATACAAAGATGTCAAGTAGACATAATGCATGATGTGACCACCTACAACAGGGAAAGTATATTTAGCATGAGCATTGTTTAGGTTTAAGACGGATGTATATGATGTATCTCCTGTTGATGGTCCATAATAAATAAATAAATACAGTGTCAATGAGTATTGTTAAATTATAAATAAAATAAATTTTTCTATACTTACTTTAAATTAAAACCATTTTTCTCCATCATTTTTTATCTAAACAGTATAAAAAAATACCTACATCTTAATAAAAGAGAGATAAATAATTTATTCTTTTTTTAAATACTACTTTATTTTATTCACAATAAAATAATAATTAATCTGAAAATCGATCGAGTCTATGGAATACCCGCTGTCACCCGAAAAATCAGTACCGAATAATCCTCAAAAACATTGACGTTGCTACAAGCCCTAATATCAGCATTAAACGCATCTTTCAGAATCTGTGACAGGTCATAAGATTAATGTGGGCAAAGTATCAGCTGTCTTCGGTATAATTGGTCGATACTTTGCAGCGTTACATGATTCCATTGCATCCATTGGTTTGTTTGTTGAACAAATATTTGATAGCTTGATTTGATTTTTCCTGTTGTTTGGTTATTTGAATATGTGTACGCAATGGTTACGCGCATCGAGGTACAAGAAATTTGTTTGGAATGAATATTAAAAAGTAAATGCACGTGGATTTTCGGTAAATGAATTGCTGTGTTTGATCGTTACCTCATTATCGACTATACGTGCAGTTGGTTTAATGCATATTTACGAGTATGATTTTCTTGTGATATTTCTTATATAATGCTGAGAATAGGCTAGTTAATTGTCTGTACTGTGATTGTAGCCAACTAAAACAAGTTTTATTTCAGAAAACGCTGTAGCCTCCTAGGTTTTATATGAGCATAGAAAGTTGTGACGTCATAACTTTAACGAGTCACATGCATTTTTGCGATTGTTTAAACAATAATTAATTTTATCACATTAGAATTATTTTGTCAAATTAAAATATATATTGTATCACACTCAAATTATTTTTAAAATTAAGTTTATATATAAGGCATTTTTACTGTGCTCTGTTTTTATAAAGACATTTTATGTGTCTGATCTGTAAAAAACAAATCTTATTTTTAAACTCCATTGTTTTTCTGGCGGTATGACAAGCTGATTATCTTAAGAACTTAAATAGCCTAGATATGTTAACTTTTACCAAACTTATTGTATTTTAGTGAACATAGTTACTTATAGAATTACGACGAACGGCGCTTTCAATCAGAATGGAGTAGTAATTTTGCAATCCTACTAATATTACAAACACGAAAGTTTGTAAGAATGTATGGATGTATGTATGTTTGTTATTCTTTCACGCAAAAAACTGCAGAATGGATTTTGGCGAAACTTTTCTAATAATATAGCTTACACCTCAGAATAACACATAGGCTATAATTTATAAAGATATAGTGTAAATTATCCAAAAGATAACGATTGCCCATCACCACGCAGGTGAGACCGCGAGGCGCAGCTAGTTACTAATATTTGAAATTTGAAAACATTCTAAATTATATTAAATGAGATTGTAGACTGAGAGTAATTCGAAGCTTCAAGCTACCCACATAATTATATTATTTGGACGTGCAATATATAAAAAACTGATTATATTAAATAAGTAATAAAGTGTTCTTGGTGTATATTCCACCTTGTTGTCATCCAGTAGTAGTGATAAATGAAGTGCAGTGGGTGTGGTAGCAAAGGGTCCGTTGGTAGGGAGCAATTTGTTATTTATTGTCGATTTGCGTTCCGACCGGTGTCGTTCGTTAGTGGCCGGTCCAGTAATAAACTTATTAAAATAACTCTTTGTTACACCGTTCTGTAAACGAAGAGTATTAGTAAATGGAACCTGTTGGTGGCACTGGAATTGACAACGTTCTCCGGGACCGCTAGTTTCAAATAAAGTTAGCTAGAATTTCTTATATTTTGTAACGAAATGCAAATGGTAAGGTAAGATGCTTGATTTAATATGTAATGACTATCAGAACTCCTGAGATACTGGGGTCCTATCAGCGAAAACCGACTAGTGTTCTAGGTATTACATTAATGTTACATAGGAACAAAAATTTACTTAGCTTTTTAACTATAACAGGTAAAATAGCTAAAGTTAAGAATAATATACTACAAGTATCGCATATGAATTTTTGGACTTCGGACAGTCTAGTGAAAAAACCATATTCAAAGAATTTATTAATATATACTTTTATGGTCAGTTCTTGTATCTTGCTATTAAATTAATTCTCTTACATGTGGTAGAAAATTACTGTTAATTGTATGCAGTTTATATCAAACTAGCTGAGTCTAGTCCACTGTGTTCGGCGTAATTTTTTTTATTATAAATCACAATCGAATATAGCTTATGTCACTCAAAATTATTGTAGTTTTCTACGGGTGAAAGAATTTTCGAAATCGGTTCAGTAGTTCAAGAGATTACTTCCTACAAACAAACTCACAAACTACCTCTTAATAATATTAGTTATAGATTTTAACTAGTTGTTTGAAAATAAATGGATACTAAGATATAGACGACATAACTCTTAGCAAGTATTTTTTTTATTGCAGGAGTTCAGCGGACAGGCAGACGGCCCACTTGATGCAAAGTGGTTACCGTCGTCTATAGACATTTGCAACACCGAAGGTGCTACAAATGCGTTACTGCTCTCTAAAAGTAGCTTGAATACAAGCTCAAGAAATCTTGCCGGGCGGAGATCTACACCCTTTTACGGCCATGATATTGATGGTTTTTTTTAGATACAGACCTGTCAGTTTCTGACAGAAATTATTCTTATATATAAAGACAGAAGAAAGAACGAACGAATCGATAACGGTTATAATACCAAGGTTACGTTTACGCCTAAATGTTCAAGGAATCCTAGAAAGTTGTATTAATAAAAACTTATATAATACGAAAATCAACGTTTAACAAAAGAATTAACGTACTATACAACTGATATTTCAAATACTCGACTAAAGTTATTCATAGGATAAAATTAACATTAATAAATTAAAAAATACAGTTTTCTGAATAAACAGTTTAATTGTTTTTCTTTTTCATTTAGTTAAGTTATAATTTATTTAATGGATAAATTTTATTGAATTAAAAAATAGGCCTTTACATACAAGAAGGATATAAATATGAACGGTGTGAATACTGCCAACTTTCATACACACTTATACATCAATAACTTTATTATTCGCCTACCTTGCAGAATTATATGGTTCGTATCCAGAAAGGACCTTAGTCGTTTCAGAGCACTCTATATGTTACTGCTATATTTTATAATGTTGGAGTAAGAAGTGTTTACCTAAATCATTATACTTTAGACTTGTATGTAAACCGACATTTTGAGATGATAATTATGATTTTAAAAAGTGTTCTCGAATGAACAAAGATACCAAGAGGAATACCATTTAAATTTTATTGATTATTTGTGTGTTTGTGCTTAAGTTAAATCGCTTAGTTATCATTCCAGAAGATGAACTTCCGGCTCTTGTATTAAATAGACGCTTTTCCATGACCTTTATTTAAAACTGATCAGCAACTTATGCTATATATAACTGATTCTGTTTTTTACCTACTGCCATATAATAACACAGCGATTGATTAAATGTTAAAATGAAAAAAATCCTCGCTGTAGTCTTACAGCATCAGAAACACAGGCTTATCCTATGTTTTTGATGCAAAATGAAGAGTTAGTATTATTAAAAAATCCAAGAAACATATTCTAATAAATATTATTGATAGTGAATACCTGTTTATTTAATTATAAAAGGCTGTTAGTTGAAATGTGTACCTACATAATATTCAAACTATATAAGAAAAATATAAGTATACCTATACATAAATTTAACAAATTTACAGGGACTAAAAATTGCATGCGAGGTGAGTGCAATTTTTAGGCCCTCATTTACGAAGAGCCAGTAAGTTAAACACATAAATCTATAAAACTAAGATTGCGAGAGAATGAGGTACGAGTTTTAGATTGTGCAGCACAGATTAGAGCATCAATAAGGCTGATGATTAAACATCGGTCCAATTTAGATCGAAATATGACTGATAATAATATTTTTAGACTAAAACAGTGAAAACTTGAAAGTGATACTTAAGAAGCTTATTTTGAATTATAAAATGTAGACGGTTGTAGGCTAAAGGAATTACATTTATATTAATAAAAATTAGAGAAGAATTATGTGTAAGTAATATTCTTTGAAGTTTCACTTCTACTGCGTGTGAACTGCACGCACACATACATTTTTTTTTATTACGACGCTAGCAAACAGACATTACTTATAAACAAACGATTTTAACAATAGGGGCGGAGCTAGCCCATTGACAGCTTTTAGAACAGGATAAAAGGGATAAGATAGAAGGGATGGCATAGATATAGGGGATGGGAAGAAAAGATAAAATAGAGGGAACGAGATAGGTGGGATCAGGTAGTAGAATGAAATAGGGTGAAAGGATAGAGAAGATGTTATAGGAGAAAAGGGAAGGGGATCGTCGGAACTCCCATTCATCGTATGATACACGATTAGATCAAAGATAACCGTTTTATATCGATATTCTACGAGAGCGTGGCATCACACCGATCGAGCTGGCTGGCCCTAAGAGCTACTACGTCAGAATACTCCCTAGCAGCCCTGGCATAGAATAATGGAAGAAGAAGTTTTAGTGCATATCTAGGTAACTTTGGGACAATGGCTAGACAAAATCACAAAACTAACCAAACACAAGAATTAAATGGTTTCTACAAATATTTAATAAGTATCTCATGTAATATATTTTTTAAAAGTTGTTTCTATGTAAAATGACTCAATTTACACATTAATAATATTTGCCGTTCAAAAATTATACATATTATGTCTTCGAAAACCAAGGTTCAATCAATACCAATGAAATTGTGTCGGGACTACATTGGAGCTGTAACAGTGAGCCCAAGACAAAAATAATAATTAGCTCCATTTCATAAACAAAATAGTTTATACACGCAACACAACATATTTTAAATATAAATATGTTACAGGCAATTTGATAAATCCGGTCACTATGAAAAATGACCGGTCTGTATAATAATACCCGTGTCAAGTGGGCAATATAAGCACAAGTACATGATCAATCTCTTCCCGGTCAGTATGAATAATGACAATCTTATCTTGGGCAATATAATAAAACACAGATGAACTGTAGTTTTTTGTTTATTAAATGAGTTAGGTTATAGTTTGTTATATGGCACTTTTATTTATTGTTTAAAATATAAAGTGAAAAAATATAACCACGAAGGGTTAGATGGGAGCTCCGCTTCGCTTTGCACCCGTCTTCGCCTTCTAGTCTATATTTTAAAAAATCAGATTTGTTCATAATGTATACATTTAAATTACATAATTCTTATGGAAAAGTAACCGAATTTATCACATTGTTCGGATAGAAGTAGGGAAGTATTCATACTGCCCGGTCCAAGTGATAAATTCAAGTTGTCTCAAATCATGATTTTTAAATGGACCACGGGCCGTTGTACGTTATTAATATAGACCGACCAAAGTAATAAATTTATCAAATTGACCAACACTTTTAATCATTATTCATAATGATCGGTCTATGTTAATACTGCCCAATTAATCAAATTGCCCGTAACATATATACAGATGAATTAAGAAGCTCCCTCTTTGCAGTCAGTTAAAAAAATAATTCAACAATTACATTAAGTACTATCTATTTCCAATGTGTTTCTTTACATGTATGTGTTCATATAACTTTTCTGTACACAGCCATCTACGTTGTTTAAACGACGAGTACTCCTATTTACAATTGTTTCTTCGAGAGTTTTCAAGAGATTAAACTTAACTTGGGTAATATTTTCCCGACGTTTGAGCTTGAAAAGTTTTCCTTTGTCGTTCTCAACGAATATAGGGGTACGTCGGATTATCTATTGAAATAATATGTCCGA
Organism: Dendrolimus houi; assembly: GCA_039645545.1. Lineage (NCBI taxonomy): Eukaryota > Metazoa > Arthropoda > Insecta > Lepidoptera > Lasiocampidae > Dendrolimus > Dendrolimus houi. The sequence goes on along the minus strand of CM077120.1, from coordinate 18,622,660 downwards.
TTTAATGGAACGTGAAGAGCACTTTGTGTTTAGATAGGTATATATAGAGAGCCTTGTAGTTAAAGGATATTGTAGTATTCTTTACACATCAATGGCGCATGGCGTCTTGTATAGTCGTTTGAAATGTGCTTTCTATAATTTTATTATAGAATTTTGTGATTATATTTTTAATCTCTCGTTTTGATTTTCCTAATATTTACCCTTTTATTTACTCTAGAATCTAAATATGTTTTTTATCAATATGAAGTATAAGAACTGGAACGGTTATGTTTTACGGAGGCCAGCTAGTTATATGGGGAACAAATATCTAGCTAGTCATGCCACCTCTGCCAGGTCCTGGTAAGAAAAGCTGGTTTAAATGTTGTGCAGGATGGCATGCGTACCAATCGTCTAAAAAGAAGAGTTTTGATCGGATGGATCAAATTCAAATTGATTTATTTGTATAAAACATGATTTAAAAATGTATTATATCAGTTGTAATTGTAGTACACAGTCCACCAAAATCAACCGATTCGATTCCTAATAACGGTAATTTTATTTAAAGTAAAGTTTTTCAAAAACCTAATTGTACCACTTTTATCATCAATTTTTTTTTATCTAAATGGGCCTCGAGACTTCCATGCACATCTGTGCTTCCATGACTGTTATTTGCTATTTCGTATAGTTTACGATTTGGCCCTAGAGGCCCACTTGAAAAATTCACCCGCATACCGTAAAATGGGATATTTTCTGTGGATTAGAAGTTTACGTGAGAGATTTCGGCTGATAATCGCTATTACTAATAAGAACATATTTTAAGTAGTATACACACTGCATTATACGGGAATGTTAATTAAGTCTGGAGCAAATAGAGTCAGTCAAACAGCAAACAGATTTAATTAATAGGGCACGACTATGTCTTGGTATTACTTGGTATTAACCCGATCTCTTCAATGGCAAACAATGTGCTATGTATGCCAAACGTTTAGAATTGAATGGAAATAATACGTCGGATAATTATGGAATATTTCGTGGATTTAATTATAACCGTAAATTGTCTTGTTTCTGTCTAAATTGAATGTGTTTAAGTCGGTTGAGTATCGAGAAATATAAATTATTCGAGTAAAATGATAAAGGTAAGTGGAATAGTTTGGGAGATTTCCTTGGATAATTTGGGGACGTACAGTTTAGAAATAATAAAAAGTTACAGCAATTACCCATTTTATTTTATTACAATTAATGTTGCTGAAAGTAATTACAGAAAATTTCGTTAAAAAATATAGTAAATATAAATCGATTAATGTAACCTAATAACATAGTAGATTGTGTACATATTCATAAATTAACAATTATAAAATGCCCCTCTTTCACGGCAACAAGCAGGTTAATGGTGAGGGAAGTGGGCAGCGCGAGTATGTGAACATAACAGATGTCGAATATATCGCAATAGATCTGCCCATTTCCTGCATCATTTTCCTGCTTGCTACTGTGGAAGGGGCCTGATGTAAATGAGTTATTAATAAAACTGCGTTTGCTTATGAAGACCTATCTCTTTTTTCAACCATCTAACTAAATTAAAAGAGCAATTACAAATTATCTCTAAGAACATCCTTTCATAATTTTAAGTTACAAATGTGTCTGCCATACACCGTATCATGCCATGACCATGCTAGGAATGTGTCCGGCATAAAAATATTGTTTGTATTGATAGGCTATTGTATTAACTATGCCCACTAGACCGTTCTGTCACCGACCAACACCGGCGCGTGCCATGCAGAGACCGTCAACAATTGTTGGCGAGAATATATTAATGATGTTCTACGGCCAGTTCCTATATCTAACTGACAGATCATTCGTCTTACTATCGGTTAACATTTGATATAAGGTCCATACAAGTAATGTCAAAATTCAACTGCTGGTAAGGTAAGTGAATGAATAGTAAGATATAAGAACCAGGCATTAATTAGTGGACATAGTGAACCGTATTACCTATATATATTCTTACCGTGCCTGATACGTTCATAGCACAGTCATGGTATGATCCGGTGTAGTCGGTAGTAGTAGTAATGTAGTCATTTATAAGTAATATGGACGACTTAATATATACATAACAGTAAAACCAGAAAATACAATTGATATTCATAGTTAACATTACATAGATATATTATTAAGTCTAATATAAACAATATATATATATATATATATATATATATATATATATATATCTGTGTGTGTGTGGCTAGACGTATGAAGGACTCGCCATTTTTATTTCAAATGTCATGATCTTCTGCATTTTCTATGCAGCATTTACCGGCAATCTTAAGACTGATTGACATTGATCTAGCTACTGACTTGGGGAGTGGACTGACTTCATAATATTCATTCCGGAATACTAAAATCAGTCAGACTTGGTAGCGCTATATTGACTTCAAATAAATTTACACGATGCCAGTATGAAGTCAGCACTGGCTTTCTTCGAATTTGAAGTCGGTAGCTGAACCAATGTAAATCAGCTTTTACACACGTCATCAGTCCATAGGGCGAAAATACGTTCTACACCACGTTTGCTAAGATCCCTCTTCCAGTCTTGGATTTACTTTATGGTCATACGTAAATATACAGATTAAACATTTCTACTAAAACACTTTTTTTTAGATCAGAGCTAGAAAAGGAAATCAAAGTAGAAGGATACTTGCCGCAAACTCGGAAGTGCTTATGCCCCACATTACTTACTTACTTCTTTAGTGCATGGTAGCTGTTCCATAGATTTTACATGCTTGTAAGCGGTAGATAAAAGTCCGATAGATCAGACTTCAGAGTATTGTATATCCAATTATAGTAATTCCCTCCATCCGTATACATTAAGTAGGAATCAGGGTCACATCGACCTTCCTTCAATGCACACATTGTTAAGAGACCTCGAAGGTACCAGCTTATTTTATTGTCTGGTTGCACTGACTCCACTATCAATCCTCCGCCACTATCACTGTTCGTGGGAAAATTGCCTGGAGCAGGAAAACTAGAGATGTGAACAATTCATCTCTACTAATGCATACATAGTTACATTTATTTATTAATAAATGTAACTATGTATGCATTAATAATCTATTTAGTATTTAAAAGGAAAATAACTTCTTTTTCCATGATACTAACAAATATATGGAAGTGTTGTATTGTATATTTTTTCTGTTTGCTTGTAGGCAAATTGGATATTTGCAAAACTAAGGAAGCCAATGCTTTCTCTACCTCGTTGAGACCTTAAATATCTGTTTACCACCTTTTAGAACAGCCCAATATTGTAGCACTGGGAAAACTGTAGGTGGACTTAATTCTAAAGCTAAATGTTGTGTATGCTATATGTTTGCATATCTGTCTGTTTATCTGTTCATTCCTTGGGACGATGAATATAAACGGATTAAATCAAAGTTAGTATACAGATATTTTAGAGATTAGAGATGTATAAAGATTTAGAACTAGATTTATCCCACAAAATGGTGTTCTCAAAGGATGATGATGTTAGTAACAATGCATCCTAGCGGTGCGCCGTAAGATGCACTGGTAAGTAAGCTGATCGTCATCATCATCATCATCCGAGCGTTAAATCCCGGTTGCGTTCGGAGCCTTCACTCCGACGCCCAGGGTCCGCTTTCCTACTAAAAAGTAGAAGACCGCGCCAAGTGGAGTAGAAAACTACTCCACTTCGCACGGTCTTCAGCATCCCCCGTTTTGAGACCATCGGTACGCGTGTCATCCTTCATAACGTCAAGCCAACATTTCTTGGGCCTTCCCCTTCGACCGGGACCTGGTGGAGGCGGCATGGCTAGACATTTTTTCCCCACATAGTTAGCCGGTCTCCATAAAACGTGGCCGTACCAGCGTAAGCGACACTCTTGCAGTTTGTCTGCTATGTCACGGACATGAAGACTTCCACGGATGCGAGAGTTCCTGACCCGGTCTTTCCGCGTCACTCCACACATCCATCGCAGCATATTCATCTCCGTGACACGCAGTTCTTGCTTGTGTCGCTCAAGTACAGGCCACGATTCACTGCCATACAAAAGGACAGGTCTAATGATGGATTTATAGACCTGTCCTTTTAATTTAACCAGCATTTTGGGGTCACAAATGACACCTGTCACCTCATTCCACTTGGCTCAAGCTGCTATGATACGGGCCTTGACGTTGTGGTTGATATCCCCGGATGCACTAAGTACAGATCCCAAGTACTTGAACTGATCCGTACGCTCGACCGTATCTTCGCCTATGCGTACGGATGTAGGATCTGTAGTAGTGCTGGCCAAGTACTCAGTCTTCGTCACATTTAGCTTCAGACCAACATTCTCTAGCGACCTTTCCACGTATTTAAACGTCGCACCAGGCGCCCCCTATCCGAATCTGCCAGCGCGATATCGTCAGCATACATGAGCAACCATGGCGGTTATTCATGCGCATCTCTGATGCTGTTTGTCACTTCGTCTAATATCACGCTGAACAGAAACCAGTTAAGGACAGATCCCTGGTGCACTCCTACGGTTATGGGCAAGGGTTATGTTGTGATATCGCCAACAGCGGTCCAAACTATGGAATCAGAATCAGGGTACATGTCCCGAATAATGTCAATATAGGTTTCTGGCACCCCTTTGGACCTCAGTGCCCACCAGATCATCACGCGAGGAATACAGTCGAAGGCCTTCTGCAGATCCAAAAACAGGAAATACAGACGCGTATTCTTCGTCCTGTATTTTTCCATGGTGATCCTTATGGCAAAAACAGGGTCCATGGTACCATGCCCGGGGCGAAACCCATATTGACATCCCGAGACAGTGCACTTCTGTCGGATTTAAGAGTCGATTATGCGCTCAAAGAGCTTCATGATGTGGGACATTCCCTTTTATTTGGCGGTAGTTTTCGCACTCCTGCACCGATCCTTACCTTTGAAGACTGGGGTGATAACACTCAGTCTCCATTGACTTGGGATGTTTCCGGTGAAGAGTTTTAGGTTAAAAAGGTTTGTTAAAATGCCCACACTACGTGGACCCATCGCCTTCCAGGCTTTGATGGGGACTTCATCGGCTCCAACAGGTTTCCGATTCCTCATGCGACGAAGAGCCCTATGGACTTCTTCCGGCGTTGTCGGTGGCGCTAGTCCTTGATTCGGTGGCTGTACCTCTTTGTGCTGCTTATTCAGCAGCTCGTAGAAGTACGAGGGCCATCTCTCCTTCACCGAGAGGTCCTCGCATAACAGGTTACTGCCAGGATCTTTAACACAGCGGTACTTGATAATGTCCTGTGCCGCTTTGATCCTGGGACGTGCCAACTTATAAATGAGCTTCTGCCCCTCAGACGATTCCAACTTATCGTATGACGATCGAAAGTGGTCTCGTCTGGCTCTAGCTATAGGTCTTTTAGTGGCACGTTTTGTAGCCCTGTATGCGTCGCGATCTTCAGGAGATCTGGACACTTCCTACTTTTTGAAGAGGGTTTTCTTCACCCTAACCTCCCTCTGGACTGTGTCGTTCCACCAACAAGTCTCCTTATCACACTTGCGTTCACCCTTAGACACACCCAGCACTGCCTTTGCTGCTTTAGTAATGGCTGCCTGGATCTTGTCCCAGTGACTCTGGACTAATTCGCTGTCAGCTCCGACACACATCTCGACGGATGCTAAAGAGAACTCCTGGGATTTGCCTTCATCAAGCAGCCAACATCTAATTTGGCGTCGACAGTGCTCCATGACAAGAAGACGGTGTTGTGCCGTGAGACTCTCTCCGGGTATGACCTTGCAGTTGGCAACTTGGCCGATGTGGTGTCACCTGGCGATTAAGTGTTCGAATTTCTTTTTGAAATACGTGTTCACGATGGCAAGATTGGCAGCCGCACACATTCGGAGAATGTCTTCCCCTTCTGCGTTGCGGCTTCCGTATCCGAACCCACCGTGAACACGCTCAAATTTCTCCCACTTTGTACCTACATGACCGTTCAGATCACCACCCAGAACGGCCCCCTGTGATAACGGGATGCCACGCAGTACATCACCGATTTGATCCCAAAACCTCATTCTGTCAGTGTCGCTACAACCAGCCTGCGGCGCGTAGGCACTTATCAAATGGGTCACAACCCCTTCAATAAGAACCAACACGACCATAAGCCTGTCGCTGAAGCGTTTTAACTCCAGAATGTTGTTTTGGAATTCCTCGGAGAGCACTAAAGCAACCCCGTTTTCTCCATCAGGAGCACCCGTGTAAATCAGTTTGTAGCCATTCCCAATGAACCGGGACCTGCAGTCTTTCCACCGAGTCTCCTGCAAGAACGCCATGGTCACCCTCTGCCTGGAGATTACTTCGGCCAATTTCCCTGCACGTCCGATCAGCGTACCAATATTCTACGTCGCGAAGTGGAGTTTCCTGTTCTGAGTGTGGACTCGCATCATTAGCCGTACCCACCCTTGATACGGTAGCCCTTGCCCACTTGTCGCAGGTATAGGGCGATGTGCCTGCGCGTTGCTTTGTGGCGACGCCCTAGCCATACCCAGCGTTTTTCTAGATCTGTCCATAAATGATAAGGCGAATTGTGATTTTAAGTGTAGCGGCTGCCGCCCGACCAACAAAACCCGTATAGGGAAACCAGGAAGGGATAGTGGTATGTGGGAAGCAGTAAAGATGAAGGATACTAGGATGAGGAGAAGGGTGGGATGGGTCGACTCAACCGCTGGTCGACCACGTAGATTACGAGAGGTTGCTCTCGTCCGAATGTGACCCCCTATAAGGGAAGTGAAGAAGTCCCTGATCTAGGATATTGTCAATGACCGTCTCGGTTCATCCGGCGGTCGACTGCCTGCATGGCATAACAGGAAAACAGCCATGTCTGATTTTTGTAAACGCACTGACTTGAACTAAAGCTATTCGCTATTTGAATTTAGAAATGATATGTAAAAACTGTGACGGCTGCTCGGGCGAGAAAGGACCCTCTTTTTTTATTGGACTTGACTTTATGTTGTTGGTCCGAAGACCTGACAACTTTACCGGGGTTTTCACGGGGCGAGTGCGAGCCCGGGGGTCAACTTGTTCGAGGGGGCTCGCTAGGGAGTTTCACCTCGGCTGGACTGTTGCCATGAGAGGGGGATTAATCTAATGATGCCCACCATAGGGCGAAACAATGCACTAATTGAGAACGAGCGACAGGTAATATAAAGCCCGAGAGGAAGGATCCCGACGGGCCGGGATCGGCGGTTCGCGGAGGCCTATGCTATTGCCTATGCCATAACACGTTGCGAAACGGCAGTAAAATATTACTGCCGTTTCGCAACGTGTTATGGCTGGGAGAGAAGAAACGGCGAAAGAAACTTCCCAGCAACACGCCTAGTCTATCCTATGGGGCGGGCTGTGTCTCCTGGCGTCCCTCGCGGGGACGTGGAGAGATCGTGATTGGCGGCGTCGACGCCGCCGTCTGTGTCTGTCTGTCGGTGCCTGCCAGTCTGCCGTCCTAGGGCGCGAAACACTATGTGATAGGGTGGCGGCGACAGACACCAAGTTCGAAAATATCTAAAGGCGCGTGTAATATCAGATAATTCTAAATTAAATTATTCTACATCACATTTTTTATTATAATACAATTTACCGAGTTAAAACAATAATATAAGAACAATGTTTACAAGTTTACAAGTTCAATTTAAAAAAAAGAACTTTAACCACATGTTTTCTATGTCTATTAAGTTAAAAGCTCTGTGAGAGTATGATTATGATGTATACTGAGTTAACTGCAATATATAAAAAACTTAATAAATAGGTTTACTGTTTAAATAACCAATAAATCAAATAGATAAAAAAACAAAAACTAAGGAAATCACAGCTTTAGTACTAAAACTAAAAAGTTATAAACATCTTTGATACAGTCTCACGTAAAAATTACAATTTTACAATTGACTCGCTACATGTTGGGCCATCGGGATGATATGGGTATAATCTCAACTATCATAGTCAGTCAGTTATAACTTACCTCATAAATGTTGACTTTTTTTCAAAATAAATTTCCATTTCAGCCTCAAGTAAATTACTGTAAAGTCCAAAATTGATAACGACTTTCCAATGGCCGGGCGATATTTTGTCAAAATTAATCGCACCTAGTCCACGGGGAACGTATTTTGTTGACATTAGTCCTTTTATAATTATGGAAGCTATTTTCATTATACAGATTATTACTAAAATAAAAATATATAAAAATCCATTTATAATTCAATTTTGTTCGATTCAAAGTTTCAATATAGTTAAACGGGTTATCAAAGTGAAACAATAAAATAACAAACGAGAATGTATGGCTATATATAGGCAGAGCTCTTATCTGAGATTTTATTTTATACAGAATGTTGATTTTTTCTAATTAGGGGAGCGGAAAGTCCAATTAATCGAGTTGCTTTTTATCATCTTAAAAAATTTCACTGCGTCACAAATGTTGTACGAGCGTACGAACTTTTGACGACGACGTCATAAGTTGTACAAGTAAAAAAGTCAAATAGCGCATTAATTATAGTGTAAACAATAAATAAAATTACTCCTTATATGAGATTTTAAAATAAAAATGATAAGATGTAACACCTGTTTTTCTAACATGTGCACATCATTAATAAATACGGTGACGACGACGATAAACATTTATTCTTTTTTATTAAAATAAGCAGAAATAAGTATATCATGGTAGTAGAGTGTATGAGTATTTCTATTTACGTACAAATCGCAATAATATTCTATACTTTAAACACAAATTTGTCCTCTTGAATACTTTGTAGTATATTAAGAATCACCATTAAATAACAAATAAGCAGTTAAAAAAGTCTCACATTAGAATTTTTTTTAAACTAAAATCTATCTACATTGAATCTGATATAATTTCGGCTTTTGTTTAATAAATATTGTAGATTTTAATTTTTTGCACTAGAAAATTAGACTAGTAAAGTGCTACGTTAGGAAAATAATAATGGTAGCTCCACTACTATTGAGATCTGTTATTCCCTGGAACGTCACCTTAAGGGCACAGCGGAAGATCGGCGCTGGTTAAAACCAGCAGTCGGTTAAAACCGACCGGCATTATGTTGAGACTGATGCCCTTTTGCGACAAAATTAAATTACTTTAGTTTTTAAATATGTTGGCAATTATATTCTATCTAAATAATTTGTCCTGAATAAAATGATTTTCTTTCTCTCTTTCTAATTTTAAAGATGTTTTTGTTTATAATTTTAGTTTCGCACTGTATAAGTAAAAAATATTCGATCAAACCTCGCAGAAGCGTAAATACACTTATTTGCACAAAAATTACAATCAAAGTCTTATAAGTTCTTAGTAAGTATAATGTAAGCAAGGTTTCCCGATTGGGGATTTTGTTTTTGCAGAAATTATGTAGGTATTAAATATTGTCTTTAAGATATAAAAATACACTAAAACGCACCTAATAATGACGACAGTCTGGATGTAATATGACTTCTGGCATAATAAACTCATCAAATTTGTGAAGTTTCTCTGATATATCTAAAAGGGGTAATTGTTTAATTAAACTAGCTATGAGTAAGTACGGGTAGAAGACATAAAGGATGCTTATTCAGTCCACGTTTTTCACAATGACCCATAACAATGAGTTTGCTCACAATGCCACAATACAGACGAATGAGCATACAGGGTCAGATGGCTACTAATTAATCTACTTATCCATCCGTCTCTGAGGTGACGGAGAAATTAAAAATCTTTCCACAAAAAAGTGTGGCTGTAATTAGTTTCTGCATTTTCCAAATTAATTTTGTCAAAGAGCCCGTTCGTATTGTTTGCGGAAAATTCAGTTGCAATATTGCGCCACTTTTGTTTTGTGTGCCAATTTGTGTTGTGTACTTTTGATGCAACTCTTAAAAAGACTTATTTAATGTAATGTCAGATATGAATGATATAATTAGTTGTTGTGATAGTAATCTATCTATAATATTTAAAAAAATGTGTGTGTGTGTGTGTGTGCAGTTCACACGCAGCAGAGGTAAAATTTCAGAGAATATACAGGCGAAGATAATTATTGTTACGAGCTATAGGACTCGAATTAAAAATGCCGTTGGAACTACTATAGAATTTATTAGAACTGTACAAACACGTATAAAACAAATACAAATAAAACTGGATGCAACCAGTTCACACTGCACGATTCAATGCAATTCGACACGCGCAAAGTCCTTCGTCTATATCACTAATCGAGAGTACTACAAAACGTCTTACTCGCTGCGGAATCGTCGCTTGACTGCCCACCCCTCCATTCGGGCATTGTCTTATACTAACTACACAGTACAAATAAATTGGCCGAGAAATAGTACTTTGCACACCTGTGAACGGAAAACAATAACAATAAGGATTAGTTCGACGCTAATGATAGTCATAAAAAAAGTAGAAAAACAATAGCATGTTTTTCTTAGTTACAATTCAAAACACAAAAGAATTCCTAAATCCGGGAAGACAATAAACTGCGCTTACGACAGGCAGCTGTGCGTTTATCTTTGACGGCATGTAACATTATATTTACGACGCTCAAAACTAGCAAAACTACCAAAATTACCAAAATAATCAAAATGATGAAAATGGCAAAAAATCAAAGCCTATCCTACTTTCTGGGATTTCCGTGAAAGCATAACAGACAGAGTTATTTCGCATTTGTAATGTTAATAAGGATTCTATCGCATTCTCTCGCAGGCTTAGTTCTATAGATATAGGTGTTTATCTCTTTTTAGTGTCGTTTTTTTGTTTCATCGACCTACAAATCACAACGATTCTAAACAAGTTTCATTTCAAATCTGTCGGAGGTGGTACTAACCGTTAATTACTACTTACCTTATTATTGGTTAAAATTTGACACAACTACATACAAGTATGCGAAAATTCAACCTATTGTATGGCAAGTGATTTAATAGTAACACTAGCGGGTCCGAAAAATGAGAATCTGGAACCCAATTCCAGCGCCAACTACCGGATCCAATTGTGAATCTAAACCATTCCAGTACCCATACGTCCAACCGTATAGGAAGAGTTCATTGACATACACGTTAACTGAAGAAATATATATTGTTACGAATTGCAGGACTCGAATTAAAATGCCGTTGGAATTATTATAGAGTTTATTAGAATTATACAAACACGTATAACACAGTTACAAATATAACCGAACACTACAAATCCAAACATAATGCAGAGGGTCGTAATTCAATAAAACGCGCAAAGTCCGTCAATATTAGATTCCAAGTGTACACACGTCACGCTTAGATCGTTGTTATCGCTTGACTGCCTCCTCTCTCCATGAGGCCATCGTTTTATACTACACAAATGCAAATATTGCATCCCGGCAACGTGGACCGAATTTCCTAGAATCAGCTTGTTCTTTCTAATCCTTGACACCTGGCTAAAGGTCTGCAAGCAGGCGTAAACGAGAACAATAGGCTGTTCTTCACAATACTAGAAACGTATGCCAATAAATAAGTAACAAAAGAAGACGATCATAGAAGGATTACAACTAGTTCAAATGCCGACAGGTAATAAAATGTGTTTTTTACAGACTGTACGTGGAATTTGCCTTTGTCGAAGCCTAAGTTGTAACAATATGTATGTGTGTATATACTATATACACACACACATATATATATATATATATATATATATATATATGTGTGTGTGTGTGTGTGTGTGTGTGTGTGTGTGTCTAGGCTACCGCCAAAAGAATGGGCACCTAGAATAACACAATAATAATCTGTATAATAATAAATATTGTAATCGGTAAATGATCTCGTTTCCACGGGATAGACGAAAACATCGAAAATGTGGCGCTGCGATCGGATTCTTTTTGAAAACTACTGAATGTCTAAAAATGAAACTCGACATAGTGATGGCTTATAGCTCGAGTTAACACTTAGGATACATTTTATTCCGATAAATAAAGTCGTTTCCTTAGAATAGACGGATTAGCAAAATAGATGGCACCGCAATCGCGTTGTTTCAATTTACTAACAAATACCTACATCGTCATAAACAACATGTCTTTCAATGTTTGTCATACTTCAAATCAGGGTGAGTTCGACTCATCTGTATGTTTGCTGGACAGTTGTTTAGACTATATGGACTTAGTTTCTTTGTTATTGTAATGAATTTAACAAGAAACAGTAAGGTTTTAGGTCTAAAAAAATTACAGAATATAACCTCCTCTAACCAAATGTGTTATTTATACTAACAAAATTTCATTAGAAATCATCATTCATATTTCATAAGTTTTTTTTTAGTTTACCATCAATAGGTATTTGGTTTCTTTGCCTGTTTTAATACATTCTTTAAAATACAAAAATGACAGTTTGGTTCATACGCTTTTAGCTTTTTCACCTGTTATGCTTCGCTGCATATGTGTGGAACCGACCGTTTCACACAGATATAACGATGAGTTTTATGCATTATTTGTGATGTGGTATTGTTATTAATTCTTAATGACATATAACATACGTGTATACAATAATGTAAATATGATTTTTAAGCGATTTTCACTATCAGTTAGATACATTTTCACTGTAGGTTCATGTAAATATATAAAAACCTAATTAAGCTTTCATTTAAGTTACCTAGAACGACTACCTAGAGATTCCGTGAAAAATAAAATAAATTACCGCGCTTAAAACCGTTAAACCGTAGTTTTATTATTTACTAGCTAGAGGTAATCTCACGGGGAAATCGCTAGTCCTCCATGCTTATTTTGATAATAAGAATCCCTCAAATGTAGTTACTATTATAATTTATGTTATGTTTCTCTGCCCCCTAATGTAGTTAGTGAGACTGAATTAACGCTAGAGCAACTTAAGGACTTTTACTTCAGCTTTTGTAAGTAACGAATATACCTACTAGAAGTAATTCTATTTTTTATCTCTTTAAAGGAGAGCAAAGGGAGCGCAGTGAGATGTAACTAACTAGTTGAATGAAGTAAATGTATTTTTAAGTTGTCGCCGTCTCGACTTTGTGCCGGATCCACTCAATTAGCGACGGAGTTTGTGACGTCATTAATTATTATTGCTACCCGGAATTCATAGTTGAGGGACCGTTTTTCTCAAACTTCATTAGAATTATCGTGTTATTAAAATATGGACAATGCAAAATTTGGCGTAGATATATATGGTTCATTTTGTGAGTTCCACGATTTATAGGGGCGGGCTCTTTTAAATACAAATGGGACATACAGGATATACGCCATATTTGCGTATATCTTACGTAACATGTCAAATAAAAAAAAGGAAAAAATTAAGTCACTCTATATAGTTAATAAGTTCATATATACCACGACGTCATATCAGTATAGTCAATATAAGGAAGGAGAATACAGTAAAAAGTTCGGTATATAATCTAAGATAGGTGAATATTTTTATTTTTTATTGCATGAGTTCAGCAGACAGGGAGACGGCCCACCTGATGGAAAGTGGTTACCATCACCTATGTACATTTGCAACACTAAAGGTGCTACAAATGCGCTGCTGCTTTCTTAAGGGATACAACTCAAGGTTGTTATGGTAGCATACTCTAGACCAGGGGTGGTATCCATCCAGACAGGCAAATACCCTACCACCTGGCTGTGGGCTGTTCAGTCGCCTCTTATGACAGGCCACCCGACCGCGTGAAATTGTATTCTTTCTCCTTTCCGTTCACCTACATAATTTTTGACAGCATTTCTTGTGCATACGAACTGATACAGTTTTATAATGGAAACATTCATCTCCAATGGATAAAATACCTGTGCAGTAAATTTCATCGTCATCAGCCAACCGTTGTCCACTGCTGGACGTAGACCTCCCCAATTTTGCGCCACCTATCCCGGTCCTCCGTTATTCTCATCCAGCCTCCACCAGCGACCTAGCGCAGATCGTCGGTCCATCGGGCTGGAGGGCGTCCTACGCTACGTTTACCGAGACGTGGTTTCCACTCTAGGACTTGTCTGTTCCATCGGCCACCAGTCCTATTTTTATTTATTTTTTTCTGGCGGGGTAAATGCATTTCGCACATACCGGGTCCTTTGCTAGGGATTAGACCGTTGTCGATCATGGAGGCTTTCCACTGAGGCAATCCAAACAATAATCGACCGGCTTGTGTGGAGACTCGAACCCATGGATGCCCATGAGCTAATACCCCACTAAAACCACTCTCCTCCCATGTGCCCCGCGCTTATGAGTAGGAAAGGCACGAGACTTAGAACGTAGTTACGCCCACGCCGATCCTAGCGCACAAGTGCTTGAGAGTGCTCCGGGAGAGGCAAACTCACTTCGTCAACAGAGGTGAAGACTCCTCTGCTCCCTAGATGCTAGAGGGAGGCCCCTGCAGCGGTATTTCAGGGGAGGAGATCATGCGCATACCTGCGCCTCCGGGCTCCAGACTGACGTCGGCACCCGCGAGACGCATGCGCACTTCCATCTCTCTCCCTATCTCCTTCCGCGGCCTCCTTTTGAGACATGACAGTCTCGCAGAAATTGGCCGCGTCCACCCACTAATCGTCGCTGTGCAGCATGGCTTGCACCCGATCATTCAGCGAATCGATCGGTCCTACTATTGTCTCGAGTTCAAACCTCTGAGGTGCCCATGCTGCGCACTCGACTAGCGTGTGAAACGCCGTGTCCAGTGCGCCACACCGGCGGCATTGGGGTGACGGCAAGCAGCCCGTAATCTGACACAGATACTTATTGAAGCAACTGTGCCCGGTAAGTATCTGTATCATTCTGAAAGTCAGGGTCCCGTGTTTCCGCGAGAGCCATCGCAACAGCTGCGGTCGAGCCGCTTCCACCGTATCAATGCCAGCAACAGGGTTTTCCAACTTTACTGACCAAGATTGGATCATGGCCGCGGTTTCCCGCGTCCTGATCGACTGAAGGTCGGCCTGGCCATAGACCAGGCCGCGGTCGAGGGCATCCTGTTGAGAACGCTGAACTTTGGCTATCACGTCCGCCTGGAGAGGCCAGGGCGGATCGCCCGCCAAGAGTGTCGACGCCGTCCACGACACTGTGCGGTATCCTCGGATGGTCCTCACCGCCAGGACCCGATGTGCGCGGCACAACAGAGTCCTATTGTGGCGGTGAAGTGCAGTGGACCATACGGGTGCACCGTACAGGGCCATATTCCTAAGGATGCCCATGTAGAGTTTCGTAATCGTCCCCCCCGGTCCCCCCACTTTGGGAAGGAGCCGAGAGAGGGCGCCTGTGGACCCCACGAGCTTGGGAACTAGCTGCTCAAAATGCGATTTAAACAGCCATTTCTCATCGAGAATGAGCCCCAGATATTTCATCTGAGGACCTACACGAATATCCACCCTTTGGACTGTAACGGACAAGTCCGCAGGGGGATTACAAAACCTCCTATGGAACATGATGGCCTCCGTTTTCGCGGGGGAGACCTTCAAGCCCAGCCTACCTATTCTTCGGACCACGATTGCCAACCCGGCGTTGGCGAGATCCACGGATTCCGTGAATGACGCAGCGCGTGCCGTGAGTAGGGTATCATCCGCAAAGCAGATTAGCCCTATCCCGGGCAGTACCAAAACCCGAAGGATCCAGTCATAACCGACGTTCCAAAGAACTGCCCCGAGGACCGATCCCTGTGGGACGCCGCACGCGACGCGTCGCCGACCTATCGCGCGATTATCGGACTCGCCGCCCTCCCAAAGGATGTACCTGTCCTGGAGGTACGCGCCCAACAGCCTCGTGAGGTACGGGGGAACTCCGTGTGCACGGAGCCCCTCCCTGATCGTCTCGTGAGGGAGGCTGTAAAAGGCGTTCGCTATGTCAAGCGATACAGCCAAGACAGTATCCTTTGCTTGGACGGCGTCGTCCGTTACAGATCGCAGTGTCTCGAAGGCGTCCAACGTGGAGCGCCTCCGCCGAAACCCGAACTGTCTCTGTGCTAGCCCCGGCTCCACAGTATCGAGATGCTTAACGAGGCGTTCCGCCAAGATCTTCTCGAAGACCTTGGCGACCTCGTTAAGCAACACTATGGGCCTATAGGCGGACGGATCGTTAGGAGGACAGCCTCCCTTGGGAATCAGACATAATCGGCCCTCTTTCCATTGCGACGGGAACTGACCTGCGCGAATACAGGCATCGAATAGTTCCTGCAGCTGGCCGCGTAGGTGTTTAGCGGCCGGGAAGAGGAGCCGACCCGGAACCCCGTCGGGTCCCGGGGCCGTCTTCCTAGCCCGGAGCCGGTCCAGGCCGACGTCTAACTCTTCCTCGGTGATGGAGTGAGGCTCCACCTCCAAGGTGTCGGGAATGATTGGACCCATATCGGGGGAGTAAAGATCCCCGGATCCGGGAAGAGCCCATCAATAACTGACCGGAGAACCTCGGGTTCGAGCATTTCCGTAACCGTGGAGGTGCAAAGTCGCAACGTGTTGCGGGCCGCACGGTACGCCTAGTGTCTCGAGGAGCTCCTCCCAAGCCCGAGCTTTCGCTCGTAGAATTGCGATCGAAAGGGCCTTTCTGGCCTCTCTGAACTCTCCCACGAGTCCATTCTCCTCAACATAGTCTGGAGGACGACGCGCTCTGCTGCGTTTGAGCCTATGACTGATTCTGCGGACTGCCCTCCGTAGTTCAGCCAGCTCCTCGGTCCACCAATGGACCGATGTACGCGGCGGCGGTCGTTTGGCTCGAGGCATAGCAGCGTCGCAAATCCTTTTGAGGGATTTGCGCATGTGCTCAGCCTGCGCCTCCAGATTCCCCAGGTTGGCTGGATAGGTCCAACATTCGATGAGTGCCCTCTCCTCGGCTTGATCTACGTCGAGCTTGGTTAGAGCCTAGCGCGGGAGCCAAGTGGAGCCACTATGAACAGGGTTAGCTGGTCGAGGGGAGAGCTCTAATCTGATATACAAGTGATCAGATAGAGTCTCCACCTCCTCCAGCACCCTCCATCCTACCACACTGCGGGCCGCCGCATGTGTGGCGAATGACAGGTCGATGAACGATCCACCCCGCGCACGCACGTAGGTCTGGACCGATCCCTGGTTCAGAACGGGCAGGTTGGATTGAAGCGCCCAGTCTTCAACCGCCCGTCCCCTAACATCGGTAATCGCGTTCCCCCAGGATTGGTGCTTGGCATTGAAATCGTCTAGGACGAATATCGTCTTCGGCGCTAGTCTGCCGACGGCTGCCCTGATGGAGTCCAAGACGAGCTCGTACTCCGCCAGAGGGCGGCTCCGCGAGAGGTACACGCCTATAATGACGTAACATCCGCTTTCCTCTTTCGAGACTGCTGAGCGGTGTGCCAGACCCGGCTCTGGCGACCACGGCTACCACATCGCCGAGATCCCTCACCCAGTTCCTGGCTGGGAGTACGTAATAAGGTTCGCTTATTACGGCCAAGTTTGTTTGCCACTCCGTCATCGCCTGCAGGCACAAGTTCTGGGCGTCCGGGGAGTGGTTAACGTTCGCTTGGAATAACGTTAGGGGTGTACTGGGCATTTAGGTGTCCATTGGTACCCCCCTCTCGCTCACCGGTCGTTTGTTCGCCCTCGGGTAGACGAATTTACCCTTGACGTATGGGGGCTGGCAGTGCCTCGCCAACGTCGGGTGGGTAGCGCGTTTGCCCCCCGCCGCGCAGACGGTGCAGTGGGGGTCGCGGGCTGTGCAGTCCGGCTGCTTGTGTCCGCTCTTACTGCAGCGCAGACACAAGCCGGTCCGGTCCGGGCACGAGTCCAGGCTAGTCTGGGTGCCGTGACCGACGTTGAAGCAACGATAGCATCGTATCGGTCGGGCTTCCAAAGCCTCCACCTTCGCCAAGGTGAAGCCCACCAGAAGGTGGCCCCGCTCGGCGATGGCTTTGGCTGCAGCGACGGGACACATCACATATGATGCACCCATCCCCCCAGGTCCTATTCCGATGTGCCTCGCGTTAACATCGTCGGGTAGTCAATTGCCCACGCTGGTGATGGCACTGCAAAGCCCATCAACTGTGGCCGACTCATCCAGGCCTGAGACGTAAAGCTCCCCACGCTTTACGGGGCGGATGACTTCGGATCGGCCACCAATCTTTTTCTTTTTTTTTTCAGGCGGGGGAAATGCATTTCGCACATACCGGGTCCTTTGCTAGGGATTAGACCATTGTTGATCATGGAGGCTTTCCACTGAGGCAATCCAAACAATAATCAACCGGCTTGTGCGGAGACTCGACTAATCAATACCCCACTAAAACCACTCTCCTCCCATGTGCCCCGCACTTATGGTAGGAAAGGCATGAGATACAGAACGTAGTTACGCCCACACCGATCCTAGCGCACAAGTGCTTGAGAATGCCCCGGGAGAGGCAGACTCACTTCGTCATCAGGGGTGAAGACTCCTCTGCTCCGTAGATGCTAGAGGGCCCCTGCAGCGGTATTTCAGGGAGGGAGGTCATGCGCATACCTGCGCCTCCGGGCTCCCGACTGACGTCGGCGCCCGCGAAACGCATGCGCACTACCATCTCTCTCCCTATCTCGTACCGCGGCCTCCTTTTGAGACACTACCGTCTCGCAGAAATTGGCCGCACCCACCCACCAATCGTCGCTGTGCAGCATGGTTTGCACCAGATCGCCCAGCGATTCGTTCGGTCCAACTAGTGTCTCGAGTTCAAACCTCTGAGGTGCCCATGCTGCGCACTCGACTAGCGTGTGTAACGCCTTGTCTAGCGCGCCACATTGGCGGCATGAAGTGAAGTGAAGGCAGGCAGCCCGCAATCTGACACAGATACTTATCGAAGCAACCGTGCCCGGTAAGTATTTGTGTCATCGGCCACCAATCCTACGACAAACGTGTCCAACCCACTGCCACTTCAGCTTGCTAATTTTGCAAGCTGTGTCGGTAACCTTGCTTCTCTTACGGATATCCTCATTTCTGATTTTGATCTGAGTAAATTTCATAACATATACATATAATTGCATGTATTTAAGTATAAATTTACATGATTTAAAATATTAATATTAACGTATATTTTTTTCTTACTGTAGACCTGGCGAACAAGTAGACGGCCAAGCTCAAGGAAAGTGGTTACTATCGTCTACAGATTATTGTAACACCAAGGGCGAAGCCTACGTGTTGCTAGCCTTTAGGATGGAATAAAGAGGATGAGATAGATTTCTCAGATAGGAGAAATAGGATAGGGGGGAATGGTTAGAGAGGTGGGATAGAAGGAGAGGAAATAAGTCATCGGAACTTAATATTGTTTAGAATTAGACAATTATACCTAACAATGGTATATTTACGATAGAAATAGTAAATTGTTACACAAGAGGTGGAAGTAACTTATTTACGCATGAGATGGTTTAGTGCACGAGCGTCGCGAGGGCTCTAAAGGTCGAAACAACTACTTCTCCAATGAAATCAGGCGTTATCCATACCTTAATCTGATATGAACTCATTTAATACGTCAAATATGAAATATCATTGACTTGATATTTCTACTTACTTTTGTTCTGTGGCATTTTATTTGCCAGTATTTTTACTGTCACTGATGTTCATGTCAGTAATGATATGATGATGTAAATATTTAGCTAAAATTTATGTAATTTGAATAATAATTTAGTCAAAAGTAATTTGAAAGTATAAAATGATGTTACGAAATTGTTGATATTTTTTTTATTACAATTTATGCCGCGATTTCACAGTGGCTGTAAAAAAAGTTGGGACATGAGTAGCATGTATTATAATCTATGGTTCGCATAGCTTTTTAATTTTTTGACAGCAGGGAAAATCGTTTCTCAGAGACGAAATGTACTGTTTTCATCTAACATAAATCAGGCAACTCCAAGCGTACTTTGAGAATATAGGAATTGAAAAAGAATTCTAAAAACTCGAAACTATATAACACATAGCTAGCAACTACAGTACTACATACACGTACTAATATATTATTCAGTATAGGCTTCTTTATTCTTCATCACACAAAATTAAATTTATTACATACTTTCACGCAAGATGCCTGCATAGATAAGATATTCTCAGAGCACGTATTCAACTTCGGGTAAACTTTAATACTTCTACGAATAAATTTTCAAGCGTGTACGAGCAATGAGAAGATTCTTGGTGTAAACTTTTTTTTTTTTTAAGTTAATACCGTATTTTTACATATCGGCGTTGCAATTTAATCGAAAATAAGTTGTTACAAATTTTGAAAGCACATTTACTTTGAATACCTTTTTGAATATACATAAACTCCATACAATATATATATATATATATATATATATTTGGATGAACATAGCATACTTTTTATCCCGAAAATAGGAAAGTTTTCGGGATAAAAATATATTTGTCTTTTTGTTTGTTTTGCTTTTACGAAGAAATTACTGGACTGATTTGGTTGAAATTTGGTATATATGTAATTTTAATATCGAGGGTGGACAAGGAATCCTTTTTATCCCGGATAATGGTATAGATTTTGGAATAGATTTATGTAAAGGTTATCCCAGAAAGTAGGGTAGGTTTTTTTGTGATTTGCTATTTTGGTTAATTTGGTTATTTCGGCATTTTTGGCATTTTGGACGTTTGGGTCATTTTTTTTATTGCAGGAGTTCAGCAGACAGGCAGACGGCCCACTTGATGGAAAGCGGTTACCATCGGCTATAAACATTCGCAACACCAAAGGTGCTACAAATGCGCTGCTGCTCTCTTAAGGAAGACTGGAACCTGGTCACTGATGCCGGAACACACCTCAAAGTTGTTATGGCGACAGACTTTAGACCAGGGGTGGTAGCCACCCAGTCGGGCAAATGCCCTACCACCTGGCTGTGGGTTATTTTGTCGCCTCTACGGCAGGCCACCCGGCCGCAGGAAATTTTATTCTTTCTCCGTTCCTGCACGGATAAATTCGGTCATTTTTGGCATTTTGGTTATTTTTGGCACTTTATCATTTTTGGCACTTTTGGCATTTTGGTCATTTTTGGCACTTTTAGCACTTTTGTCAATTTTGTCATTTTTGGCATTTTGGTAATTTGTGGCACTTTTGGCATTTTTGGGGATTTTCGGCTTTTTTGTCATTTATGTAGTTTACAAATAAATGCACCGGGGATAAATAAAAAAAACTAGAATGGTTTGAAATAGAGGATGAAAGTTTGTCTATGAGACCAATTATTTCTCAAGTTTAGAAGATATAATAATTCATCATGTATAAAAAAAATGCGATAGTAAGTCGATCTGTTTGTCTGTTAAATTTTCATGGTAAAACTACTGGAGTACTGGATCGGTTTTGGTGTAATTTTGTACATATGTAGTTTTAATACCGAAAATCGCCGCATATACTTTTCATCCCGGGAGATGGATAGTTTGCGACATAAAATGAAATGAATCTTCAGGGGGCAAATAGTACTGTCATAAAATCTTAACACAATGTAACCTTTAGGTATTAACGCCTGCTCTTAATATAAGAGGTACGCACCAGCGCTTGACCCGCGGCGCAGCCGCGGGATTAACATTAGTATATATATATATGTGTGTGTGTGTGTGTGTGTGTGTATATATATATATATATAAATATAGTTCATATCAGTAAAGATTCTATTGTTCATTTCTTGTGCCTGACATACATAGTAGTTTTTAACAGTTACCCATTTTACGAGTAAAACAATAGGGGAGTTAATAGGACAGTTAAATCAACTGAGATTCATTTAGCATCTTACAAAATCTTGCGGCCTCATAATTCAAATTCAAATTCAAATTCAAAGTTTTTTATTCAAAATAAGTTCCACTGGAGAACACTTTTTGAAGGTCATATAAATATATAAGTTAAAATTTAATTTTTCTTCCTATTCTATGTATACCGCTTCACAACGTGTTATTGCTGTTAAGGAGAAGAAGCGGCAAGAAACTCCCCAGCAACACGTCTAGCTAAATAATGTTTTTCTTTAAGTTTCTTATTCTATTTATATCTCAAGTTGTTTTTTTTTTTTAATAAGTTTTATACAGAAGTATGTTACAGAATTACTTTTTGAAGAATTAATGGAGTTGTAGCAAACAGTGCATACTCAATAAGACCAAGACACAATAAGAGGAAACAAAAATATAATGAAAGTTATAATAATGATATGACGTACTAAAATGTTATGCTGCAATATATCTCCATAAATCCCTTACAAGCTTGGCAAGATAACATTAAACAAAACAGTAATATTTGTACAATCGTACATACTTATCGACAGATAAATAAAATTGGCGTGTCTGAATGTGACGTCAAAATAAGAGCTTTTTGCTAAATGAATATAAATTAATCTTGTTTCGATGACTAATATTACTATGTTTTGTATAAATAACAAAGATTTAAGTATTTAATGAGTAACAAAAAGTAAAAGAACTTAAAAGCAAATAAAGTTATTTATTTCCAATAACTTGACTCCGGCTGGTTATTGCTCTTAAAATGACCCCATAAATTTTTGTTTAAATAAACAACGTTTAAAGTTATCATGCCACATAAAAATTCAATCAGAAATTTCTTTATAATGAAACTCGTTACATTGTCAAAGTAACCTAACTGTAATTTCCGAAAAGATATTATCGAAGTGAAACAAACTTTAGAATCGTTGTGATTTGAAACTCGATGAAAATAAAAAAACGACATTAAAAAGCTAATTTAAACACAATGCAAATAAAGATAGAGCTAGAAATACTTTGAAGTTTTTTCGTTATTTAATCATTTAAACACTGCCCATAGAGTTGGAAATATTTTAAAGTTCGCAAATGAAATTGAAACTAAAGCATTTGTTTCCTATTTTAGTTATCATAAGCCTCTCGTGTCATTTGTTCAAAGTGAAAACTGAATATGTTAAAATATAAAATAATTTTTGACTTTGGTAAAAATATTATAAAAGAAATAAAGCTTATAATTATCATAATACTCCTGATACTCTATATTTATTTCATTCTCTCGTAGGCTACTTTTCTAAAGTTTCACTTCTGCCGTGTGTGAATTGTACACACACAATTTTTTATTTATCTAAGACTTTCCCGTTTTTACTTTTTTTTAAATAATAAAAATAAACTTTGTTCCAGTAAAAAAATAGCTATGTAACATCACAAACGTTTTAGATTTAGTACTGGGCAGTGGCCCGCGCCACTGCCCTGTACGGTACGGTACGGTGGAGATTTGGCTAGACTAATTAAAGCCGGTTGAAAAAACATACAGTATGATGTAAGCGCCGACTACACCGCTGTTAACAAAACGTCTAATTCGCGATGTATTTCCTTATTACAATTACATTTTTAATTTTGAAATCTTACCGCAAATTGGAAACAAAAGTCGGTGCCCCGTCGAGTTATAAATTACTATTTGATCCAATACATGTGGAAAGCCACCGATCGTAACACATAGTAATATACTAAAAATATATGCACGAATAAAAAACGTAAGCGCCAGTAAAATGCTTGCCACGGGCACGCTATTGGGATTAACAGAATATTGAAATCAGATAAACCTACGATTAAGACGACAGTATCCGGCGATTTTGACGAAATTGTAATAGCATAATTGGGCCCTGGAGCGAAACCAAGCATTCCCAGTCTTTAGGATGGTATGGAGGGATCCTACTGGAGAAATGGGATAGAGGGAGTTAGATAGGGGGATAATTATGATTCCAACATGGCTCTACCACCTCTTTGAATATCTAATTCTGAAGGAATCTCTGGATTTCTTTAAGAGAAACATTAAAATTGTCACTGAGCCCTAACATAATCACTAATAAAAAACGCAAATATTGATTTTTTCCACAGCTTTGAGGTTTAAAGACAAAAACAAGTTAATATTTATGCAACAGAAATAAAAAGGTGTACAAAAAATCTTATTAGTAAAATACGACCAAAATATAGGTAACCAAAAGTTAATTTCAATAAACTGGCGTGCTACTGACAATCTAAAAAGACCCGTTAGATATTAAAATCGTAAACTTTTAATTTTCCAGTCGTCATATCGACGGAGTGTTTTTAATAATCGCTAATTACCAGGCCATTGTTTACGAAAGTAATAAATGACAGTAGGAGTTATGGATCATTTAACTATATAGCCGATCCACAATGGCTTTAGAATTACTTAATAGTCTTTGTAATACTAAAAGTTATAATTGTATAAAATGGAGTAGTCGATGTTAAAGATTTGTTAAGATCACATGTTTTATCACATTTGTATGGTATGCATATTAAGCATATATATATATATATATATATATATATATATATATATATATATATATATATATATATATATATATATATTCCATGCCGAAAATGAACATAGGATACTTTTTATCCCGAAAAATGGGATAGTTTTCGGGATAAAAATATATTTATATTTCTGTTTATTATGCTTTAACGGAAAAACTACTGGACCGATTTAGTTGAAAATCGCTATACATGTAATTTTAATACCGAGGGTGGACAAGAGATACCTTTTATCCTGGATAATGGGATAGACTTATGTAAAGATTATCCCAAAAAGTGGGATAGGTTTTTTGGTATTTTCCATTTTGGTAATCTTTGTCATCTTTGTCCTATTTGTTCGATTTGTCCGATTTGCCAGATTTGCCCAATTTGTCCGATTTTTCCGAGTTGTCCGATTTGTCCGAGTTTTTCGGTTTCTCCGAGTTTTTCGATTTCTCCGATTTGTCCGAGTTGTCCGGAGTGCGATTTGTCAAAGTTGTTCGAGTTGTCCGAGTTTTCCGATTCACCCATTTTGTCCGATTTGTATGAGTTGTCAGATTTGTCCGAGTTGTCCGATCTGTCCGAGGTCTCCAAGTTGTCCGATTTGTCCGAGTTGTCCGATTTCTCTGAGTTGACCGATTTGTCCGATTTGTCTGAGTTGTTCGAGTTGTCAGAGTTGTCCGACCTGTCCAATTTCCCCCGATATGTCTTTTTTGTCATTATTGTCATTTATGTAGTTTTCAAAGATGGGGATAGATAAATATAGCTAGGACCGTTTGAAATAAAGGATGAAAGTTTGGAAGAGACCAATCCTTTGTCAAGTTTATAGATATAAAAAATCATCGTCTATAAAAAAAAGCGATAGTAACTCGATATGTCTTTCCGTTAAACTCTCACGGAAAACTACTACGAATACTGGATCGGTTTTGCTGTAATTGTGTTTAAATGTAGTTTTAATACCGAAAATGGACATAAATACTTTACATACCGGGAGCTGGGATAGTTTGCGATATAAAATGAAATTAATCTTCCGAATGCAAATAGTACTAATATAAAAATTTACTATTATTACTTTTTTTTATGAAATATAATAATTAAAAAAAAAAAAAAATTAGTTCTATGTAACCTGTATTAGCCTGCTCTTTAAACAAGAAGGACGCACTAGAGGTTGAACCGTGGCGCAGCCGCGGGGTAACCTCTAGTATATATATATATATATATATATATATATATATATATATATATATATATATATATATATTGTGTGGGGTGGGTGCGTGGTGTTGAAAATTGGCTCGCTCTGAATAAAACAGATTTTCAGATAATAAACACTTTAATCTTCTGTATAGGTACACCTTAGAAAAAACACCATCAAAAAAACAATTTCGTCTCACCCAACCTACCACCCTCTTCGGCTTTCGACTCACGACTCTCTGCTCACCGTTCATTCCAAACCAATCAAATCTCCACCATTCATTCAATCTACTCATGCGTTCCGTTACCCATCCAACCATTCTTAACATTCCTACATATATATATATATATATATATATATATATATATATATATATATATATATATATATATATATATATATATATATATATATGAAGTAAGCAGTTCAAGAGAAACAGATTGCTTTTTACCGATAAGACCGCCCTTTGATCTATCTATCTATCTGTTATAATTATTACATTCTCCACCGACAGTAAACTGGAATATATTTTTATTTGTAAATATGTATGTCTTAAACTTATTTAATATTTCATAGTATATTTATATTTAAGTTTTTGCGAATAGTATAATTAATTATTTTATTTGATTTTTATTTCCACCTTTCAGTATATTTTTTATTTTTAAGGTTTTGTTATAAATATTATATTAGATTGTGTAAATACTTGTAAAAAATGTGTTTGAAATAAAATAGTACATTTATAATATTATTCTATTTCAAAAGAAAAAGTAACCATGTAACCGCTGTCTTTAAATCAGTGTAGTATGGTAAAGCTTTCACATTTAAATAGTAACAACAAAATACGCCAGAATAATTTTGCAAGAGATCTAAAATAGACAATGAAATAAAACAATTAGACCGATAAAATAAAAGTTCCTAAAGCAGGAAATGCTACACGTCACGTCATCAGCACACCAGATAACTGCGGCGAAATTCGGCAGCCAATGGATATCGACTTAAACTACTATTGCTATCCCTATTGTTTCAGAATATCTTTCATTAGGGCTGCTACAAAAATATATGTATCTTTATGAAAATCTTATCTTTCCAATCGTTTATTTCAGTTTCCATTTGCAAGTCTATCAGGTTACGGACTTTTGAACAATAAATTTCACATACTAAAAACGACTTAAATGTAATACTAGTATATATAGTATACGATCCAGAGCTGTTTCTAAAATTTCGTGGAAATCGCTTAGTACACCCGTCGGTGAACAGTCATCTCTGTAGTAAAAATAGCCATATTATAATTATAAAATTCTATAATAAACTACCTCAAATCATTGAAGAATATAAGTGTAAACTAGAGGTCTCGGCAGACATTGTCCTGCGTTGAAAAAAACGTCTAGGACCCGATTCCAGCGCCACCTACTCTATACTCTAATTGTAAATCAAAAGCATCCCGGGACCCACTCAAACACAAATAAAAATTTCATCAAAATCCTGGGACCCGATTCCAGCGCTACCTGTTAATTCCAATTGTGAATCTAAACCATCTTAACAATCCACTCAAATACACGCAAAAAATTCAGGGGTTTAAGAAGAGTTCAGTGACATACAGACGAAAAGTAGAATTTTATATATTATATTTTATATATGAAGACCTTCAAATATTTAGATACCCCAATCCTTTGCCTGTTGTGTCGAATTGTATTACTACTACTACACACTATGGTATTTACATTCCAAATTTAAAAAAAAACCATATTGGTCACGTACGCCTACTGCGCTTTCTATTTGTAATAGATTTTTTTAACTTTATATATTAGTAACTGTATTTTATTCAATCGGAGTTCAATGGTGCCACGTACTGAGTCCAACTGTGCATCAAAACCATCCGGGGTCCAACTCGAACACACACAAAAAATTTCAACAAGATCGGTGTAGAGGTTTAGGAGGAGTTCAATAACAAAAAAATAACTTTATAATTTAACATATAAAGATAACTTTTCAAATTAAAGGGGTTCTTTCCCTCCAACCACGGCCTATAATTTCCATACTGTACATGCTGCAGCCCTATTCCCGATCGTGTTGATGACGTGAAGCGTAAAATGAGTTGTCCGCATCGACGCACCGGCCGTCTGCCAGCCAGCACATCGACGGTAAACATCTATTGTCTCACTCGTAAAACGTACGAAGTTTTCTTTAGGAAATTCCCGACGTCTTACAATCACCCCCTCAGATGTAAACTTGTTTCCATTACTACAAAATATTGGATGTATTCCAATATTTCCGACACGTCGATCCTCAGTGCCTTCGTAGCACTGTCGTGATTATTGAAGATTTTTTTCAACAGATATGTTGCAATTTTATTTGTTATGAATATTTTGACAGTGAGATTGAGGAAGTTATATAACTGTGTATCTTTATTATTAAAACAATTAACAAATTCTCAAGATAATTAAATAGTTACAAAACTGTTGTGGACAGAGAGCACCCCCTGACCCGCCCGACGGAGCACACCGACTCTCCGCGCCCCGCATACCGCCGACGCCCATAGCTGGCGCAATTAGCAACTAGGCGTCGGACGGGATGCAGGATATAAGGCCGGCCTTGGAGGCAAAATCGATCACTCTTGCTCATTCATTCATAATTCTTCACAATTTACAATTCTCAACGACGACTCTCTTGCAAAATTTGTACTTATTCTATGTATATTTCGATTAATGTAAAAAGTTCAATAATAATAATCATACAGTCCATTACGTCGAGTTTAATTTCCAAACAAGAAGCAACTGTCACCAATACTGACTTTAAAAAATACAACTAAATATTAAAAATAAACTAAATTATAAATAAATTAAACTATAAAATTTAGTACCAGACCGCTGTCAGTTGGAAACGTGCCCAAAAGACTGGCCACATTGCCTCGCTAAATGGCAACGCTAATGCGTTGCCCGAGGTATAGTTCAATCTTTTGGTCACCTGAGACATCCACTAGACGTTTCGCTATGTCTTGATAAAGCTTGTAACTACAACTATGTTATATTATTTTTAGATTACTAACAATTACTGTCGTAATAAAAACAATTGCATTGGAATCAATTGACAACATATTTAGAGCCAGTGACATTATTATTTTGATTGTATAAAGTCCCCTAGACATTTTGGTAAATATGGAACTCTTATAAAATCTTTACTGAACCAGATTTGCGAAAAGAATGCAGGTTTAGATATTTTCATGTGTCTTTTATGGAAATTGGCAGAAAATGCATAGTATAAGCTAAGGATATGGTATCGCGTTAGTTATAACATTGGCCACAATCCGTCTATTCATCTGTGTATGTGTGTATACATTGTTTTTTCTTAGAAGATCACTTGCGTTCATTAGAAACAGGATTTCTGCAATGAATTACACCATTTAATGATGTTTAAATGTCTTACACAACTTAAGCCACATCTAAAGTTAGATATTACAGTAGAAAATGTTTTATTTTAATCATCTTAAGACACAATTTAATTAAAATTTTATCCAAAAATGTATCTTGTATTTCGGTTAAAACTGAAGGGGGATATATATATGGATGAAATGTGGCAAGGAAGTCTTTTTGATAGTCCACATAATTGCCACTACATAATTGTGTAGTGAAATCGAAAAATACATATGTATAAAAAAGGAATGTTCACCATGTATACTATATGGAACCCAAGGATGCCAACAAAGTTTTAGTAGGGGTATATACTTGGAGGGTATAATTAAAATAGTCTGTATAACAATTTTTCGTAGTTCTTTTATTTAAGGTAAAAGTTAAGGACTCATTGCTCCTCAGGTGATCAGAGCACTGGTGCTTACCTCGGGCAACGGACCAGTATGGCGATCCAGCGAGGACACGTAGCCAGCCTTCTGGGCACCTTACCCATAGAAGACGGTGATCTGGGCTCAATATTCTACTTATAGTCTTGAGAGGGACTATGGGTAGAATACGATATAATTATTCGATATAAATAATTTTCTTTTATTGTATTCAATTATATGTAATTTTATAATTGTAAATTATGTAAATATACTATAACATAATACATTTTTTTTAAAATATTTAAAAGTTAAATATAAACTGACATTAGTTCGGTCAATTTTTAAGACATGCTTTACATATACATAATTTTGAACATAACGTAAAAGATAAATTTTATTATTTGATTAAGTTATTTGGAATTCCAATATCACGTTTTACAATTTTTACATTATTTTGTCACAACAATGAGTTGAACGGAAAAGAACTAATAGATTAAGAACATTGACATAGGTACATTTACTGCTGCCGCTATTAATTTCAAATTAATAGATTTGCATAAACTAGTGGTCGCCCAGTGGTCGAAATTCGACCATAATTAATTTAAATTATAAGTTTCAACATTATTAAGGATTTGTTGTCAAAGACTATACTTCTGTAATCATAGATTTCGCCAAGGTTACACTGTTAATTTGACTTTAATAATAAACAAAAGAGTATATGTTATGTATATATTTGTATATATAGTATAGTTATATATTTATTATTAAAATGTAAGTAATCGTACGATAATTATGTATACCACCATCGCCATTCCTAATCAGCAATATTCCTGCCACGGCTTGTCTGGAAGAGATCGCTTTTTAGCGATAAGACCGCCCTTTGTACACAATTAGAATAATACTAGTTCATAAGTTTTCTGTAATGGTGTACAATAAAGTGTTATCTATCTATCTATGCGTGTGTTTTTCAAACACATGATAGTGTTTGTAATTTTTTTCTTATTAATTTAATGTATTTTTTATGCATAATTAAAAAAATATTAGCATTCTGCACTCCTTCTCTATATAAACTATAAGTGTGCGAAATTTCATAGTCCTCCGTCCGCGCAATTTTCGTAAAAAGGGGTACAAAGTTTTTGCTTCACGTATGTTTAATTATCAAAGATATACTTTAAAATTCTTAACTATAGATATAAAGCAACAACTTAAATTTTAAACAAAGAAACCGTTCACGTAAGCCCGTGCTAAAGAAGGCCAAAAGACGCATTGACAGCGGCTTGCAGACGCTTGCAGAATCTGATACGATTCATTAGTGTAACGAGCTTTTAATATTGAAACATGTCTATCATCGGACCGTTGAAAGTGTCAGCAGCAGCCTTAAGGCAGGCCGGCTTTGACACGAAGTCCTACGGCTTTCAAGCCAGAATACCACTACAGGTTTTGAATTTTGACACTTTTTCAATGAAGTTTTAAATAGGAGTGTAAAGTATATTATGTCTTGATATTATACTACAAAATATTGTAAGTGTAGTAAGCAAATGTTATATTTATAAGGTTTTATTATTTTTAAAGTTTATATGTATAATTTTTGTGATACTGTAAACTCCATTGAAATATCACATGATGGGTATATCAGTGGGCTACTATTACAATCATGATGTTCAAATGAATTGTCTTTTTGTGGTGAAGATATTATCATTAAATATGGAAAACTCTACTAAAACATAGCTGGAAACTTTTACGTATAAGGAAAGACTACAATCTTCTTCTTTTTTTAAAAAGTCTAAAAATATAATAGAAAAGAATATTCTTTGTTGTACGTAAGAAAGCAATACAAGCCAGAATTGAAAAGAAGTAATTTAGAAAACATAATACATTACTTTAAGCCATTCTCACTCACCAATTTATATTGTAAGAATAGGATATTTATTTCCGAAGCCAACGTTATAATCGAAGTAATAATTCTTTAATTAATAAAGGTTTGTATAAAAACAAATATCAAATACTAAAAAATCTTAATAAATCACAAACACTTGACAGAGGGCTAGAGTCGTTTGTAAAGACTTTTCAAATACAGAGTTGACAGTATCAAACCGACGTTTTAAAGCGATCAATTTCCCAAGTTTTCTTTTTGATTTCCAGCCCCCAACCAGAAAATAAAAAGTATAATTCTAGAAGGGTCGTTATGTAACATTGAACCCTCGGTGGCGTTGAAAAGGGTTGAAACCTCTAGGGAGGTGTCGAATCATTCAAACGAACTCACTAACACTCTCCCCGGGGTTTGTTGCACCCGCCCCGTTGGTGTTTAAGTTACAAACTAAAATCGAGTATTTTTAGCAGAGTGTGTATAATCTGTGAAATAGCCACCTTTGCTTTTTCCAGAGAAAGAAATCTTATAATAATTATTGTAATTTTTCTATAACTAATTGGCCAAACATTAGGCACCCTAACTTTTGTACTTACACAGAATTGGTAACAGCTTACAGACTTCATTCTGGACATATTACCTCAAACAAGTTTGGAAACGTAATGAAAAAATTATCTACCCCTAATTTTATAGAATATGGCACAGTAGAGGATGTCCATCATGTTTTGGTGGAACGCGTCCTTATCCGTGCAGGAACGTAGAAAGAATACAATTTCCTGAAGCCAGGCGATCTGTCATAAGAGGTGACAAAATAACACACAGCCAGGTGGTAGGGTATTTATTTACCCGTCTGGATGGCTAACACCCCTGGTCTAGAGTGTGCCGTCTCAACAATCTTGAGTTGTGTTCCGGCATTAGTGGACAGGCTCCGGTCTGCATTTAGAGAGCGACAGCACCTTTGGTGTTACCAATATCCATAGGCGATGGTAACCACTTTCCATCAGGTGAGCCGTCTGCCTGTCTGCTAAACCCAAGCAATAAAAAAAACGAAGAATATAGGAAGGACAACTTTGGCGACAAAAAAAAGTAAGAGAATGTCTTTCCTATGTCGGATCAGGCAAGTATGCTTACAAACTCGCACAATTAAAAAAATGTTTATGTATCAATGTGATTTAATACAGAGTTTCTAATTATGTAAGTGTGATTCTATACAGAGCGACACTATCACTATAGTGCGAAAGCGCTATAAATAAAGAGAGAAATTAAATTATGTATCATCATGTTTACTTTCGTATGTGAACACTTGTATTTAAGAAATAAATTATCATTTAAAATTTTACCAGTATGATTTAAAATTTTATTTATGTAACAGAACGTCTCCCGATTGAAACAACATTCACAAAGATAAACCTTTACTACGCACAGTTACAAATAAAATATGGGCTAGAATTACGCTAATCATAGAAAAAAAGCAAGTTGTGTCATTAGAATGATTTTTTCTAAACCCATAACCGACCAACCCAAAATTATTATTATAAATTAAGCTACGACAAAATACGAAGTAGTAATTTAACACCAATCAAACTGTGGTTAACAGCAAATTTCGTCATTGTTTTTGTCAAGCAGTCGCAGTCCAGTGCTGGATCTAGGTATCTCAAGACAGGCAAGCAAAATGCAATATTATTATTATTATTATTATTATCCCAAACGTTTTTCTAAAATTTTAATAATATTTAAAATTTTGGTAGCTTTTCGATATTCATTTTATCTAATGCCATTTCTGCTAATGGTAATACAAAATTTTTCTACTATTATTCCATCGCGAGGATATTGAGAAGATATTGTGGATTTAGTAGAATACGAATTTTTGATACAATACACGATGGAATCGTATTTTGAATACCTTCGCAACGGAAAGATATTAAAATATCAGAATTGAGCCCCAGAACTGAACTGTTCTAGCTATCGCCAAATAATTTCATTCATAAAAAACACCTAATATAGCTAATTAAGTGACAGAGAGGGTGCAATTTTAAAATTTAAACATGACACGTAAAATCGCTATTCACTCGTCACTTACATTAAACGCTAATCCTACGTCTCTTCTGAATATTACAAAACTGCAATTTCCGTATCAACTGGTTATAAATACGCAATGAAACATTGTCTATTCACACGTCACGTATAAAATTCTATTTGCATAATATACGCTCTGTTTTATTTAGTATGCAAAACAATGCAATATTAGACACAGGTACCTAAAAACTGCATGCAGTTTGTACGTTTTATAAAAGCTGTACAAAGTTATGGTAGCGTAATGGCTAGCGCGTATGGTGCGTTGCACTTCACCGCCACAATAGGACTTTGTTGTGCTGCGCACAACGGGTCTTGGCGGTGAGAACCATCCGAGGCTATGGTACAGTGTCGTGGACGGCATCGACACTCTTGGCAGGCGATCCGCCCTGGCCTCTCCAGGCGGACGTACTTGCCAAAGTTCGGCGTTCCCGACAGGATGACCTCGCCCGTGGCCTGGTTTATTGCCAGGCCAAGGTTCAGGCGATCAGGACGCGGGAAATCGTGACCATGATCGAAACTTGGTCGAGAGAGTTGGAAACTCCTGTGGCAGGCATTGAGACGGTGGAGGCGGTGCGCCCGCACCTGTTGCGATGGTTCTCACGGAAACGCGGCACCCTGACCTTCAGGATGACGCAGATATTTACCAGGCATGGGTGCTTCGATAAGTATCTGAATCATATCGCGTGCTGCCTGCCTTCCCCTCAGTGTCGCCAATGTGGCGCATTAGACACTGTGTTTCATACGTTGGTCGAGTGCGCAGCATGGGCACGACAGAGATATGAACTCGAGACCCTCGTAGGTCCAATTGATTCGCTGGGCAGTTTGGTGCAAGCCATGCTGCATAGCGACGATCATTGGGTGAGTGCGGCCAATTTCTGCGAGACTGTCATGTCTCAAAAGGAGGCCGCGGAACGAGAACGGGAGAGAGGGGCGTATGCGTGTCGCGGGTACCGACGTCAGTCGGGGTCCCGGAGGCGCAGATATGCGCAAAATCTACCCCCATAAATATCGCTGCACCCCTGTAGCGGTATTTATACCCTCTAGTATCTAGGGAGCAAAGGATTCTTCACCCCTATTGACGAAGTGAGTTTGCCTGTCCCGGGGCATTATCAAGCACTGATGCGCTAGGATCAGCGTGGGCGTAACTACGTTCTAAATCTCACGCTCTTCCTACCACAGCGCGGGGCACATGGGAGGAGAGTGGTTTTAGTGGAGTATTGAGTTCTTCGAGTCTTCACACAAGCCGGCGATTTGACTCTGGCGCGCCATTCGTGGTGACACCTCTCGTCGCTTTGATCTAATCCCTAGTAAAGGACCCGGTAGTGTGCGAAATACATTTCCCTTTCCTCAAAAAAAAGCGTAATGGCTAGCGCACGCGTCCTTAACTCAAAGGGCGCGGGTTCGATCCTGGCCGGAAGCATGCACCACTTAACCCGTTTTCTGACCTAATGTGCATATTGGTACAATTACCTCGTGCTAACAACGGTGAAGGAAAACATCGTGATGCAACCTGCACATCGAGATAACCCCCAATAATGGGAGGCCCGAGCCCAGCAGTGGGACATTTAGTCTGTTATTATATTTATATTATAATTATAAGAGCTGTCTAATATTTTTATTAATATTTTCTTGAATTTTAACAATTATTTTGAAGTGATTACAGTCGGACTTTCACATCCCAGTCTAATATTATCGTCAGTTAATGCCATATGATCTAAATTTCTTCACCAATCTGACATGTTGGTTTTTACCGGATGTTTATCCGAAAAAATCATAACTGGATGTTTTAATATAACCCAAAAAAAATCTATAGTTGACTGATATCTCACATACTGTAATCCCCATTTTGGGATAAAGAATATGCCTTGTATACTGCTTCATTCGATTCTATCACTGAAACTATATAACCTTATCTCCCGAAAATCTTCCCATTGACGGTGATGAAAGTATCCCATTTTTATCCCAATCATCAAAAGTATATTATAAATTAAATGTTATGCCAATCAGCTCGTTCCAGGAAGAATAAATAATCAATCATACAAATATTCTGATAGTCACTTGTTATTCGACTTCAAAAAAGGAGAACATGTTTACCCATGACTTTATTTTTATCTTCATTATCAATCATACATACATATACCACAAACATGAAAAGGAAGCATCCAAGCAAAACCATTTACATATTTATTACACTAATACGAAGTTGAAAAATATTAAGGTTGATTATTTTAATTACGTTAGATGCAGTTAAATAAATAGACGAGGTCAGATTTTGATTGTAATTTTACAGTTCCATAAAATGTTATCTCGCTACAAACCAAGGCAGTAAATAAAGGTTTTAATTTTAATCTGAAATTTCAAAAATACACCCCTTAATATTCTACACCAGAATTCGACAGCTCGCTTTTACAATTCAAATCCCTTACACAAGCACTGTATCAGTGAGAGCATAATTTCCTGTACTGAAATATTTATAACGCAAGTGGAACGTTGCCGCTACGATGTTACGCCACTACGCTCGTAGAAATCTATGATTATGCTGCTACGATCAGACGTCTTATCGAAATTGCTTCTAGATGCAATGGACATAGTCTGATAATAATATCATTTCGATAGTTATCCTGTACACTTATTTGTTTGTGCTATAATGTAGATTATATAAAAATATTTTTGAAACACACTATGTGTTATATTCTCTCTGTATAAAACGAATAGTAGCTATGAATAGCCGTTTTCAATAACCCGTGAATTGTATATACATATCTGGGATATGCCTGCAACTTCGACATAAAGTATCACAGGATTCAAAATAGGATGTAAGCTATCGTTTTAGTGAAAACTTTATCGGCAAAAGCCAATTTTTATGCACTCGAAGAACTTCGAACCACTTCCGGGAAAATTCGCTCGGGATTCCCGGGATAAAAAGTATCACACATTTTATTACATAAAATTTGCTATCGATTGGTGAAAAAATCGCAGTCGATTTCCACACTTTTTTCAATCTGGTCATTTTAAATCATTCCTAGCAAAATTCCCAGAATGAAAAGTAGCACAGATTTTAAGTCTAAGAATTTGCTATCGATCAACGAAACCCGCATTGAAATCATCCCAGTAGTTTTTATGTAAATCCCGAACAAACAGACAAATCTAAAAAATGCATCGTGTTCTCTATCGTTTATATAGTGTATTCCAGTTCTTTTTTTTAAATATCTTCAATTCACAAACATGGTTTGTTTAGAATTATATAATATTGTTATCGAGTTGCAAGTTCTAATAAATTATTATATAATTTATTAGAACTATACAAATACGTATAATACAGGTACAAATATAACTGAACACAACTAGTCCAAACGTAGTGCAGGAGAACGTAATTCAAATACACGCGCAAAGTCCGTCACTAAATAGATTACCGAATGTACACAAGTCTTACTCCGCTTGTAGTTATCGCTCGACTGCTCATCTCTCCATTGGGGCATTGCTTTATACTGCCTAGATGCAATATGTCTGCCTGACCGCGTGGACCGAATTTCTTAGAATCACACCTGGCTAATGACTACCATACAAGATTACAATACACAATGGGCTGTTTTTCTAATCACAAATTTTAAACACAAAGTAAACAAAAGAAATCCAAATGCCGAAAGGTAATAAAATGTGCAAAACAGGTATGCAGGTGTGAATTTGTCTTTGTCAGTCGTAACAATATTTCATCCGTGCAGGAACGGAGAAAGAATACAATTTCCTGCGGCCGGGCGGCCTGTCGTAAGAGGCGACTAAACAACCCACAGCCAGGTGGTAGGGTATTTGCTCGACTGGATGGCGACCACCCCTGGTCTAGAGTATGCCGCCATAACAACCTTGTGTTGTGTTCCGGCATCAGTGACCAGGTTCCAGTCTCGTTTAAGAGAGCAGCAGCGCATTTGTAGCACCTTTGGTGTTGCAAATGTCCATAGGCGACGGTAACCACTTTCCATCAAGTGGGCCGTCTGCCTGTCTGCTGAACTCCTGCAATAAAAAAAAAAAAAAAAGATAATCCTTGTCCTTACCTAAAGTAAAAATTAAACAAAGACTATTAATGTCGCATTTGTTTAAGCAGTGAACAAAAGGAACAACATGGTTTTTATTGAAAGCAGCCAAGCTTGGGCCAAGTGGCGTGAGGCGACTAGTGTCGTTTGTGACGACAAAATGCCAGTTAAGTTAAAACGACAGATCTATAAATTCATCATTTTTGTATGGTATTGAATCATGGTCTGTACTTGAGCGACACAAGCAAGAGGTATACCGTTAGCACAGCACGTGTTATTTGTAAAAATATTCACGATAGCTCACAAAAACTATTTAATCGGTGAAGTCCTCTGCATGAATCAAACTCAATGAGACTTAAATCTTGCATCCGTACAGGAATGAAGGAAGAATACAAATTTCTGCGGCCGGGCGGCCTGTCGTGAGAGGCGACAAAACAACCCACAGCCAGGTGGTAGGGCATTTGGCCGTCTGGATGGCTAACACCCCTGTTCTAAATAAGCCGCAATAACAGCCTTGAGTTGTGTTTCAGCATTAGTGGCCAGGTTCCAGACTCCCTTAAGAGAGCAACAGCGCATTTGTAGCACCTTTGGACTTGCAAATATCATCAGGTGAGCCGTCTGCCTGTTTGCTGAACTTATGCAATAAAGAAATAAAAGAAACGCACAAGCAATTGATCTATCACGAGTCGTTAACTTCTTATTTTGTTTTTGGGTCTTGACAAACATCTTATGTTTCAGTTACTTTAATTAATCTCTTCATAGATACACGTTCATTAGTGCTTTTTACTTAGCTATTCTTTAAGACATCTGCGATTTGATTGTCATAAGTATATCACGTGCTACCGAGCCAACTCTACACACACTATTATCATTCACCTGTTTTGTTAGTCTCCTTTCATCTATTCTTTCTACTGATCCAAACCGCCATTAAAACTTTTCAACTCTTGCTAAAAACTTATAAAATTTAAACAAATTTTCAAAAAATTGCTTGCCTCCAAACGACTCAAAAAGTAGTAAAAGTATCGATAAATATTCAATTATTAACCTAAAAAACAAAATAATAAAACAAAAAGATTTATACCAATAGCGATGCACTAAAAACTGGGTTTATAGCTTGTTTCGTACTATAAAAATGTTATTACAACGTTTTCTGTAGTATAAAACAAGGTGAAATGTCAGTAAAATTGACAGGGCGTGTTTTATGTTTTTTCATAGTATAAGGGAAGTTCAGATGCGAATATTTTGAATATAAGCATCGACTGCGATTACCGAGAAAAGCAAAAATATGGTGGAAGAGCGATCAGCAACATAATTAATAAAGCTGCGGATGATAGAACTCTAAGAAAAAATGTTCGTCACTCTTACAATTTCTTATATTAATAATATGGAACACACACCAACAATAGTGAGTTTTTTTAATACTTATTTGGTAATTGCATCCAATCCAATTATATCCGCAATTAAGGAAATGCGTATAATAAAATTTGATAATTAGAGATAAATAATTCTTAATCGTATAGCAAAGTATACATAGGTATAAACAATAGATAATAAAACAGCACAATGACAAGCCTTGTCGCTAAAAAGCCGCTTCTTCCAGATTACTCTAGGCGAGGATTAATTTATCTATTTTATTATAATTATAAGGATTAAACACATATCACCCAAAAACAGAATGACTGTGTCAATTTCTGATCCATATCTCGATAAGATATGGATTAGAAATTGACAAAAGATCTTTCTCGTTTGGCGCTACTCTAAAACTTACAATTTAACCGATGCTGGAATGGAGTCAGAAAAAGAGAATTTGCGTAGTTCCGATTTTCATTCAGTGCCTATTTGCTTGATAATATTCTAAAATTTGAAAATTCATGAATTCTTGACACTCCAGTGTAAGGACACGGTATACACGACACGTGGAACTTTGAGAACTGTTTTATTTGACTTACAAACAAAAAATGGCGGTACAAAGTATAATTAATTTTAAGTTATGATTCTCGCACGATGGTTAACTATGCCAGAGAACTATTATAACTTGTGTACTGTGCAGTCGACCAGAGCTGAAGTGAATGATCATTCATTGCTATGCCCGTTTGCTTTTATATCCGCGCTGCTATATGACGAATCAAGCTGAGTAGTAATTACTACTACCCGCAAGTATAATTTATTAGCACTTATTAAAATAGTATAATAAGCGAACAACAGATGGAGCCACTAATACTAAACTAAACAGGTGATGCTACTAGGGACAAATGTTAATATCACTAGATACATAAAACATGGAAGATCATATTTAAAAAAGAAGATAGCGATTTTACTATAAAAGCTGTTATATCATGCATACTGCACAAACCCAATTGAATTTAAAAAAGCGCGACATTCCCTTAACACTTAACCGAGGCATCCAGTGAGTGCTATTTATTTATTCATTGACTCGTGAACGCGAGGCGCTCGGGTGGAAACGTTGTGTCTCTGTGGAGTCTACGATCATTGTGATGCGGACAATTAGCAACTAGTGTTAATGGCGCCGGAGATTCGGCTAATTGGACATCGTCTGCACAGCAATGACTTTTCAATTACATTTATCGTACTTAGTTTCTTTTTGGGATCCATTATTATCGTACTACGAAAAATTGATTGTATACCGTGGTGTCTCACATACTTATAATAAAAGACATATTGACAATTCTAAGACTGTAGTGGAACACTTACAAGCCAATAGATGGCGTTGTGCAGTAATTGAAGTCGCAAACGTTTTCCGAAACATATAAAGAATATATACAAATTTTCAACAGTAACAGACGGGCCTGCGAAGAACAACAGCAGTCTTGCTGGAAGATCTTCCTTTGAGACGGAGGAGCATTCCATCTCGCTCTTCCACCCTATACGGGGCACCCCCTACACTGGTGACCCCGACTAGGCTTGTTCTTGCTCTGTTACTAAACGGAGCGATCCGTACTAGTACAATTTGTCAGATGTCCTAATTCGGTCTTTTAGTACATTTAGTACAGTTTAGTACACCGAACGAATAAGAATTATATTTTGATTTTCCTTTATACTTTGCAGGCTTGGGACTGTCATTCTAATCAATATTTTAGTGCATTTAGTACAGTTTAGTACAGTTTAGTTTTCCTTCACTTTGCACTTAGAATGAATAGTTTAGAATTAGTGATATTTTTGATTTTCCTTCATACTTTGTAGACTTAGGACTGTCATTCTAATCAATACCCGTTTATTTTTTACATAAGTTATTTATATATTAAAATATCTGTGATATTTTTTTCTTAATGCATTATATAAGATATCAAAATTTTATAGGATTTACCATCTTATGGTCCAATTTGGTCCCAGCTCGGTAATCGGAAACATAGTTGAAATATTTTTTTAAAATAAAGACAATTTCGCAAAATGTTTATTCAAAAATAAAAACTAAAATAAGCAGTAGTTATATGAACATAAAGTTCAAAATAGCTTTATGAATCAGAGTTATCAGAGATCAAATTTGGGAAATGAATATTATCATGCATCTCACTCTTTCATGCACTGATACCATATCGTTGCCACTCGTTCAGTCAGTCAGCCGCGTTCCTTGTTTGTTGTGCGACAGTTCGTAGTGTAGTTAGTACCAGTGACAAAGTATACATCGCGAATTCAGACTATTCTATACGATCACGAACGACGAAGTACTAAATGAACGATGTCCTAAAACGGAGAAGGAATAGTTCGTTCAATTCAGTGTCGGGAATTTATTCCTTTTAGTACATACTACATGTACTACACAAGCCTAACCCCGACGTGATTTGAACACGCAACCTTCTTATGAACACCTACAGGCCAATAGTTGGCGCTGTGCAATAATTGAGGTCGCCAACGTTTCCCGAAACATACAAGACCATATTATTTGTCATGTAATTGAGCATAGTAATTCAAGGATTAAAAAGAAGTTATATAGTACCAAATCAAACAGTTTCTTGAAACTATATCTTAAGTCATTCATGATTACTAATGAATGAAAACTCTTTATTGTTCACCAAAACTTAAACCTAGACAATTTAATATGAATACATTTCCATTAAAACAATGGGTGGCTTTATCGCTTATAGCGATCTCCTCCAGGCAACCCGGTGTTTAAGGACACATTAAAAAAAAAAATTAAATATTATTTAGTAGTTTAACTAACTAATCTAATCATTAATTACTATAATGTTCCTAAGATTTTTCAATCTACGGCCTTTTCACAATGCAGTGAGTTGCAAGTCCCGGTTTCGGAAAACCCAAGTAATGAGGAACCTTCATTCCTTACCTCATTCTATGATTTTCCATTCCTATCTCCACAACTTATCTAGCATCTCCTCATCTTAAAGACCTGAATTAAACCTGATTGGAGTTTCGTGCCCTAAAATTGCAAATAAGGCGATTGTGCTACTAACCAAAAGTTTGTATCGTCCGTTTGCTTCATTCCTTTATTTCCAAAAATAAAACAAATAATGAAGAATCTACATAGATAAATTACAGACACTGTACCAAAGAACGATAATAATAGGATATTTAAAAGAAAAATAGGGAAACGATTTCCCCTTTGAAGCGGATGCTACTTGCACACCCCACATAGCGTTAATTTCCAGCCCTCCGCCCTTTGAGCTCAAGTCAATCGAAAAGCCGATCCATTGGTTAAACATCACAAATGAAAAGTCTCCAATAGAGAATGTTTTAAGTAATTGAAGAATACGAAAGTGTTTTTAAGATTTCCACCGAACGAACAAAGGGGATCGATTTGATTTTTTATCGCAGTGTTATTATAAGATTGGGGTTTTTATCGAATTCTGCTCCGTTATTATTAGTTTGGGAATTTCAGATTGATAATCATTACAATGGCAATTAATTAAGGCTACCAAGCATCTTCACTTGCATATTTTTGATTCTATGTATCTCAGGAGTCTTGATGATTTAGGAGGTGAATTATGGTCAGGAAATTCTATCTGCAATATGCATATAACTATATTTTGTGTATATATATAACTTATCTGTATATTTGTGTATATAGTATAGTTATATATTGATTATTAAAATGTAAGTAATCGTACAATAATTATGTATACCACCATCGCCACTCCTAATCAGCAATATTCTTGCCACGGGCTGTCTGGAAGAGATCGCTTTTTAGCGATAAGACTGCCCTTTGTACACAATTAGAATAATACTAGTTCGTAGGTTTTCTGTAATGGTGATAAAGTGTTATCTATCTATATATTATTATTACATTACATTCGACATCCAAAGAATGTCTGAAAAAAATCGTTATAAGTGATACAAATAAAAATGCATACTCTTTCCGATAAATTGTTATTATGGTTATAATTTGGGGATGGGTGCAAATATGTAATTGTATAAAAAGACTAAGATCATAAGTGTGTCTTAGTCTCCGAAACGATTATCTGTCACCTTTCTGTTCTACGCAGTTAATTGTCAGTTAGTTGTAGATTTGAATCTTGCATAGGTCAGGATACATTCAGTCCTTCCAGCGATATTTCTGACGGAAGCGTATTTGTATATTAAACCGAAAACTACATCATTTTGAAACTTTTTCTGAATTGCATTAGAAATTTTGAAATCACAAGGTCGAAATATATTTTATATTAAATGCATCCCAAGTGCCTCAAGTACCTATTATATAATATGGTGTGAAGACGAAATAAAGAAATAAACAGACGAAGAAACCAATTCGCTTCCACCTTTAGATACATAAAATTGAGCAATTCTATTTAATATACATACATAATAATATAAAAGCTTACCTCAGTAAAGAACTATAATCCTTTAAAAACTGAACTGATACAAATATTCACCTTTTAAATAAATAAAAAATGCTTTTCAATGCGTATAAAAATGCACCAAATATTTTTGATGATTACGTATACACTTTTACAGTTTAAGCTAAAAATAGTAAACCTAATACTTATTTTAATATATGTATTTTACAGTACTTAGCGTTTTTTTAAAATTTACGCCATTGTGTGACATAATTAAAATTACGTTATAACAAGTATTTATGAAAAATTGAAGTCTATGCTATAATAAATCTGTAAATGGTTCGAGTTTGTGCAATGAGTTTAAAAATGTGAAAAAAATCGGGAGTGATAATTCGGACCAAGAGATTCCAAAAAGGTAATTTTTAGAATTTTGTCTGTCTGTCTGTTAGAGCATCACTTGAAAACTACTGAATGGATTTAAATGAAACTCGACACAGAGCAAGCTCATATCTGGGAGCGTAAGTTAGGATACTTTTTGTACCTGTCATAAATGATGTCGTTTCCATAGAATAGACCTATTTACATAATATTTAACTTCCGCTAAATATCGTCAATTTTGCTTATAGCCAAAAAAACAAATTAAATTAATTATTATACGTAGTAATAACTAGCTGGGCCCGCATTATCGTTCACACTAAACTTGGAATTTATTTTCATATCTTTTGAACCCTGCCAGGTATCGAAAACAAACATACGTAAATTTCCAGTTTAATCCCTAAAATTATTAATTAAAGTCCGTTGTGCCGTTTCGGAACCTATTTGAATCAAACTTTTATGAAAGTTTGTAACATGTATGTTATGTTATGTATGACATAAAGAAGAACAAAAAGAGATTCTAAAAACGATCATTTATTACCATCAGACATCATATAAACTGTCGTTTTCGGTTAAATTTTGGTTTTTAGTTTGAAAACGGTTATCCTTAACCTATTCGTATTTCATACGATAAGTGAGAGTTCCAATGGCCCATTTTCGTGTCCCCTTATCCCATCCCACTATTCATTGGCTTATCACATCCCTTCTATCCCATTCTTCCTATCTGATCCCTCTATTCCGTAACTCTTCATCCCAGCCTTTTATCCAATCCCTATCTCATTTCCTTTATCCTCTCCCAACCCCTGTATCCTAAACTAAAGGTTGGCAATGTGTCTGCTTCGCCTCTTGTGTTGCAAACGTTTATAGACAACGGCACTAACTTTCCATCAGCTGAACCCATAGATAAAACTTATAGATGAATCATCTGCCTGTTAGCCAATTTTGCAATTTAAAAAAATCAGAAACAAAAACTTTAATTTTATTTCTTCTTATAGACTCATGTATTCAGCCTAGTATCCGTGACTAATAGTGTACGCCGCATATATTGTAAGTACAGTCAGACCCTCATTGCGTTAATGCCTCGGCCTTTGATGCCGCCAAGTCAATCGGAAACTTATCCTTTTGTTAAACACCGAGATAACTTCACATACATCAGTACCATCGGGCGGAATATTATTTTTCTCGGTTCGTTTGTTAAGAAAATTGGGGGCGCATCTGTGATGCAAAACCGGTACTTCTAGCGGTTTT
Source organism: Dendrolimus houi (assembly GCA_039645545.1). NCBI lineage: Eukaryota > Metazoa > Arthropoda > Insecta > Lepidoptera > Lasiocampidae > Dendrolimus > Dendrolimus houi. The sequence continues at coordinate 18,578,194 of CM077120.1, read as the reverse complement.
CGTTAAAGGATCGTATAAGTAACTTTTACGATTGAGATGAAAGAATGATTAAGGGGGAAGATATAAAGGAGTTTTGTCGATATCTCATGGGCAATCTTAACTTAGCAATATTTTTGAAATTTTATAGAAACAGTGGCTACAGCCTAAGCTGGTAACTTAGTATTGTGGATTGTAAGCATGGATGCTTTTGTTTCTGTGTTTGTTTGGTTCTTTTCTAAGGTCTTGAAAATTAACAAATTGTCATAAAACTTGATGTATATTTTTCATAAACATAGTATACTTTTATCACAAAAAGTTAGTTTTAATCGGATAAAAGCCAAGAAAATCTCAATACATTTATAAGTATTTTGGATGATTTTATTACTGTCTTTATTTGTCTAAAACTTTGGCTCATCTAATTAACTAAAACTCAGATGTTCTGTGTTCGATATTGAGCTGGGTAGATTTCGGAAATGTATTTTAAAATGAAATGGCCGTTTGTTTACATTATTTTTATGAAATTTAAAGATATTTTTATGGTTATATGTATTTTTTTCTACTTCGGATATGAAAAGATTTCGATAAAACTTCGCTTGTTGTGTTGTTACCTGTTTGTGTGTTTATTTATCTCATAAACTAAACTGTAGTATCTTTAATTCATACAATAATCAATAAGGCTGGGGAAAAAGTCTTTTCGCATATAGTATGTATGAACTTGTAATAAGATCTCTTTGGCTATACCATTTGTATCTGGCTGGTTTTGGTATCATTAAAAAGTTTTAATTTCAAACAAGACAATTCCAAATTCAAATTAGGAAAATGACGTATGATTTTCATTTGTTATTCTTATTGTTAAAATGAGTGAATCTAATGAAGAAAATCGATACATTTTAAAATTTTACTACAAATAAGGTAAAAATGCAACACAAGCCTCGAAATATTTTTTGATGTTTATGGACCTAATGCAGTATCTGTGAGAGTAGCGCAAATTTGGTTTAAGCGTTTTCAATCCGGAAATTTTGATATCAAAGATGCATATCGCTCTGGTCGCCCTGTTACGGACAAAATTGATGCCATTTTTGAAAAAGTGGAGCAAGATCGGCATATTAGTAGTTAAGATGTAGCTGGAGAACTGGGAATTGACCACAAAACGGTTTTGGCGCATTTGAAAAAAGCTGGGTACACAGAAAAGCTCGATATTTGGATGCCTCATGAGCTCACTGAAAGAAACCTAATGAACCGTGTACTCATTTGTGATTCTTTATTACGACGTAATGAAACCGAACCATTTTTGAAGAAGCTGATAACTGGTGATGAAAAGTGGATCACGTACGACAAGAACGTGTGAAAAAGATCGTGGTCAAAGGCCAATCGGGCTTCACAGACTGTGGCGAAACCCGGGTTATCTCGCAACAAGGTGATGCTGTGTGTATGGTGGGATTGGAAGGGCATTATTCATTATGAGCTGTTACCGCCAGGCAGGACCATCGATTCTGAACTGTACTGCGAACAACTGATGAGATTAAAGCAAAAAGTTGAGAGAAAGCGGCCGGAAATAATCAACAGAAGGGATGCGGTTTTTCACCATGATAACTCTAGACCTCACACATCTTTAGCCACTCAGCAAAAATTACGAGAGTTTGACTGGGAGGTGTTAGTGCATTCGCCGTATAGTCCTGATCTTGCACCTTCAGATTTTCACCTGTTTCGGTCTCTGCAGAATTCCTTAGGCAGTGTCAGGTTAACATCACTAGAGGACTGCCAAAACCACTTGTCGCAGTTTTTTTATCAGAAGCCCCAAAATTTTTATAGCAATGGGATCACGTCCCTACCTACAAGATGGCAAAAAGTTATCCAACAAAATGGCACCTACATACTTTAGTCAAATGTAAATAAACTTTATAAAAAACCTTTTGAATTTTTATATAAATTGCGAGGAAACTTTTTAATATAAAATCTTTTCTAATATATGAATGTGATTTTACTTGGGTTTTCAATAATTCATTTCTAATCACCTTGAAAATTAAAATACTATAATGAAATTCGACATTTATATAGCTTTAACAATGAGAATGAATATAGGTACAATACGTTTTATTTCTTAAAATGAAATCGCGATCAGAGAAAATAAATGAAAGCTAAAACAAGCGAAGACTTAGTGCTAAGTAAACCATAAACGTTACACCAAAATATGTATCCATCTAAGTAGTACATATCAAAGGAATATAAAGTTTGGTACAGATTACACCACAGCCAATATCCGGAGAACATACGCGTTTAACTGACAATATGTAAGTTACGTAAAGCTTCGTATACATTGGCAACTGAAAAGTATCGCTATGTGTCTGTCATATATGTTGAAATTTGAGAAAAATATATAATGCTTTATTTTTAACTATAATAAATAGACATAAGTATGTAATAGGTACTTAGAATATTTATAATTAAAATTATGGGAGACCTCATCATTAAAGGCGATTTATCTAACCAACGTAGCTTAAAAGATATGCTTAGTTTTTTTATATACGTTCTTTTTCAAGAGTTCATGGAGTTGTACATTAAAGATCACTAAAGAAAATAAATTTGAAACATATACTATGAAACCAAACCATTTTTTTCCATACCATAGTATACTAGGCGATCATCTTAAAAAAGCTATTCATATTTCAAAAATATATGCAATTTATTAATGCACTTCAATCTCTTAAAATTACTGAGAAAGCAAAAAACAAACAAGTTTTTACATACATTATTCTGACTCAACTTCACATTTATGGTGAAGATTATAACAGTTCCTATTCATAAAGAGTCCAATTAATCGCAGTTCTGTTCTAAGCCTTATTTTCTAACGCGACAGTAAAATGTTATGACGTGATATGAGTAGAACTTGTATTAACAAAATTATATTTGCGGATATTTCGCCGCCCCGTCATTTTATATTCACGTGTATTTTTAAAGCCATAAAGTTTATATACGCCATGTACTAGATGTATCAAATGCAATATTTTATCGATAAACGCATGTTGCGTCGGAAGGGGTTAAACTTTTTACAACTCGAATACTGCGAGAAAGTCGATAAGCTCCAATGTAATGCGTATTGGAAATACTCATTTCTGAAAACCGTGTTAAAGTGTATCAACTTTTTTCATGTACACACACACACACACACACGTATGTTTATTCCTTTAGGAAACATACAATAATTTATATTCTGATGATATAAAAATACAAAAGTAGTAAGTACACTACCTAAATCATTTAAATTTATATCGAAAAGTAGTATTATAGACATTTGTCACATACAACTCTGATGGTGGGGCTTCATCTGGAATAATGTTACAGATATAGGCCGTTCTACGCAGATGTGATGATGGGTATAATGTTGATGATGGCACTGGTTTTCAATTGTTAATGACAGAAAATGTATAGGTAGATAGATAGATAATTCTTTATTGTACACCAAATCATAAACAAACAGACGTAGAAAAAGATAAAAGATGCAACGGACAATCTTATCGCTAAGAAGCGATATCTTCCAGGCAACCCTTGGCAGGGATTGATAGATTTTTAAAACTGACGGTGGTGCAGTTAATAAATAATGATGGATAATAAATAAACATAGGACATATAAGTACAAAAACAAAACAAATAAATATATATACATATTGTTACAATTGGGCCACCTGCATAATTGAAAACAAAACACATTTATTACCCGCTCGGTGTTTGAGATAATTACATAGAAGCGCTTTTATTATCGTCCTCTTTTGTTTCTTCTTATTTATTGGTTGTTGTGAATAGCAGCCTATTGTACTCGTTTATGGCCGTTCGTATGCATAATTAGGTAGGTGTTTCGAACTAATTCTAAGAAGTTATTGTTTTGCGTCGAGGCATATTGTATTTGTTTAGAATAAAAGAATGCCCGAACGGAGGGGGAAGCAGTCAAGGGACGATTACGATACGAGCTAGACGTGCTCTTTCTTTAATTCTTCTTAGTGACGGACTTTGCGCTTATTATTTAATTGTGCATTACATGTGGACTTATTGCATCCGGTTATATTTTTACCTATGTTATACGTGTTTGTATAGTTCTATTCTAATAAATCCTATAGTAATTCCAAACGGCATTTTAATTCGAAACCCGTAACTCGTGACAATATGTATATACACACACGTATATATACATATGACAATACATACGTATGTACATACGTATGTACATACACTAATCTGGCTATTCGTTAACGGCGTCATTTTTGACGCTTTAAATAAGACGCATTCGGCCACAGTCAGTATCTTTAACATTTTCGGTGGTGCGGCTGCAGCACAAGAGAATTAATTCTTACATTACTGGAAAGTTAAGCTGATGTTACACATCAACCTCTGATTGAAAGGAGCAGAACTCAAAAGATACGAGGACATACAATGAATGACTCCATTTTATGTTTAGGCTCATGATTCACTTTGGTATTTTATCCAAATTACAAGATAGACGTGAACCATATCAGCATTACATACATTATATTCTGCCTATTTAGTAATGCTAATCTTTAAGGTCATATCACATCATAAACATAGCTGATAACTTCTTGTTTTGTCGTAAAGCACGCGGACGTAAACTATTTTCAAATTATTAAAAATAATTAAAATTAGTATTAGTATGAATAAATAAATAATGTAAATATTATAAAGATAATGACATAAAACATTTGTAAATGTAAAATCCCTAAGATATCGGGACTATTGGACCAGCGAAAAAAACATATTGTTGTTTATAATTATGCAATTAGTGTTTTTATACCGATTAGAAGATTGACTTCTTACTGACTGTTAGTAAAGATGCTTGCGCAAACCTTACTCCTCCATTTGCTTGATTATGCTGATGATTTCTATCTAGACAACTCATGAACAACTGGATAAGCTAAAACGCCTAAAAATGTTTGTATCCGGTTTTACTTTCTATTTAGTTCTTTTTTATTTTTTTTATTACTGAGGTATTGAATGAATGAATATTCTTTATTGCATACATGAGTTACATATAGAATAGCAGGTCTTATCACCGCCGGCGATATCTTCCAGACCACCTTTACAATGATTAAAAATAATTGAAATAAAATATACTTAACATAGATTACAAATATAGAAAAAATACAAAAATAAATCTCAAAAAAATCTAATATTGATACGCTTGTGTTTATACCTAAATATTTTGATGTTAGAAAGTTTATTTATCTTTAATCAGAATTATAAATATATATAACTTTTATCTAATATTTTAGTCATCTATTATTACTGTCCAAGAATTCCTGTATCGATTAAAATGTCTTGTCCGTTAAGTATATAAATAGCTTATATTTATATGTCTCAAATTCCACGTCTTTATGTCTAATGGTAATTTGTTGTATATTTTGATGGACATCATAGATATGCTACATGCAAGTAATGTTGTTGAACACCTTTCATAAAAATTTATAAGTCACATCTTCGTGAGCTTCTGATGTTTTCATATTGTTCAGGGTATCCTCTGACATGTAGCGCCACTTCATAGATATATAGACAAGGTAGGTATGGCAGACAAACTGACGGCCCAACTGTGATGGAAAGTGGTCACCGTCGCCTATGGACATTTGCAACGTTAAAGCTGCTACCAATGTGCTGCCGGAATCGAAGGTGACACCTGGTTAGTGATCCAGTACCCAACTTAAGGTTTAACAAAAAAACAAGGGGCTCAATTCTGTTAATTACATATTTTGGCGTTGCGAAAATATTCAAAGTACGATTTCATTGCAATAGTGTCAAAAATTCGTACTCTACTTAATCCACAATATCTTCTATCAGTGTAGGAACGGAGAAAGAATATAATTTCCTGCAGCTGGGCGGCCTATCGTAAGAGGCGACAAAACAACCAGTCGGGCATTTGCCCGACTGGATTGCTACCTCCCCTGGTCTAAAGTATGTCGCCATAACAACCTTGAGTTGTGTTCCGGCATTAGTGACCAGGTTCCAGTCTCCCTTAAGAGAGCAGCAGCGCATTTGTAGCACCTTTGGTGTTGCAAATGTCATAGGCGATGGTAACCGTTTTCCATCAAGTGGGCCGTCTGCCTGTCTGCTGAACTCCTGCAATAAACAAAAAATCTTCGCGGCGGAATAATGGTAGCAAAAAATTGGTATTACCATTTTCAGAAATAGCATTATACGAAATGAATATCGAAAAGCTACCAAAATTTGAAACATTTATTTCGCTAGTTTTCGCTAATAATTAAAGATAGAGTGGCTTGCTACGGTCACACCATTGGAATGAACAGAATACGGAAATCAGGCAAACCTACAATTGAGACGATAGTATTCGGCGAATTTGACGAGATAGTAATAGCAGAATTGGGCCCCGGGCGTGGTAGCCATCCAGGCAGGAAAATGTCCTAGCACCTGGCTATGGGTTGCTTTTTCGCCTCTTAGGATAGGCCGCCTGGCCGCAGGAATTAGTCTTCATTCTCTGTTACTGTACGGATTGAACACTAATTGCGACACTGGTAACAGGCAGACAACCCCCGTAACGGAAAGTGACTAACGTGGCCCATAGACTTTTACAAAACCAGAAGTAAGACCAATGCGATGCCTACCTTTAAGACAGGATAGAGAGGATGAAATAAAAAGGTCAAATATGAAGAATGGGATAGACGGGGTGGGATAGGAGAATGAAATAGGGTGAAGGGGTAGGGATAGTGAGGGGAAGTTCCAGTTCTTCTGGCTAGAAATAAATGTACATGTCTATCAGCGTTTTTGGAAATTAAACCTCTGGTTATAAAATAAATTAAGAACGTTTACTCAAACTATGAACAAATTTAATTTACGCAAGCGAAGTAGAGAGTAACAGCTAACAGGTTATCACGCATAATATTTAATATAAAAATATATGTGTGTGTGTATGTGCAGTTCACACGCAATAGAAGTGAAACTTCAGAGAATATACTCACAGATAACTCTACTGTAACTTTTATTAATATAAATATTTAGCCTTTAACCTACACCGTCAATATATTATAATTCAAAAAATTCAATCTAAATTACACTTTAAATCACTTAGGGCCACTCGCATAACGATCGCCTTTAAATAAAATTAGTTAATCATATTAAACCGTTAAAGCGTAGTTTTATTATGTGTTTATCTCTTTTTAGTGTCACTTTTTCGTATCATCGATTTTCAAATTACAACGATTCTAAAAAATTCACTTCAAAATTAACTCTCCACTAATTTACTTACTACACAGACTTAGATCTACTTACATACATTATTATAATGCCAACTTAGTTAAAATACCTGTAGTAATGACAAATTTATATAGACTTGCTCACGTGAACCTAGGTATTTTAATTCGTACAAAAGGGCCTCACAAATGGCCCTTGTTTGGTTAAACGACTACTGCTGGAGTGTTGGCTAACGCGGACTTATAACCAGGACATAGAAAATACAACTAGAAGTGAATTTATTTCTAGTAGCTAAAAGTTATTCGTTTCTATTTAACTCGAGGTGTATATTTAGTTATTCATTTTAAATGATAAAGTATGAAGTAAACTTAACTTTCATTGCATTCTACCTATAATCCTTTAAGACTATAAGTAGAATACTCAGCCTAGGTCATCGAAGTCAATGAGTAAGGTACTCCCAGAAAGCTGGCTACCTTACTTTGCTGGATCGCTATTCTGATCCGTTGTCCAAGGTAGGAACCAGCCCTCTGACCACCCGAAGAGTCAATCAGTCGGTTTGATAGATCTTTTTATGGCCCAAAGTTTCAACAGCAAATGGCACAATCATATAACTCTCACCGAGGGTTACATATTTGCACCACTTGAGTGATTCAGCTTTTTCCGCTGTTATGTTTAGTTAAAATGGGAAAACAGATTTTACTTTATTTTAAAAGAAATATATTTCATCATTAATGTCGTAATTACACTTTGAAATATAAAAATAACTACATTTTCGATCTGTGACATGAAATTTATTTCGATTTTTTGTTGATAACGTAAAAAAACTCTTCGTTCGACGTGATTTCTCACCTTTGTTTTCTAGAAAATAAAAACTATTATTAATCTAAACAATCTGAAAGTTGCACGTTACTCACTTTTCAAACAAAAAACAGAATCACCGCGTGATGATGTCACGTTAATATAATTTGGAAATAAATATAAAAAATAGCTAATAGGTTACTATTCAACGAGGAAATGTCACCAGCGCTTTGGCAACTTTCTCAACTGACGGCAATTTGGGACTCATATTATATGTAGTTTTCGTTGTTATAATTTTTCTGTTTACTTTTAATTTGTATGTATAGTCTATGTCTAGTGTTTAATTTGTAGTGGAACACTTACAAGCTAATAGATGGAGTTGTGCAATAATTGAGGTTACAAACGATTCCCAAAAAGTACAAAGAATGAATACAAATTTTCAACAATAGTAGACGGGCTTAAAGTCAAAGTCAAAGTCAAAGTCAAATAGGCCTTAGCATTAGGCTGAAATACGAATTTTCAAATTAGTGACTTGTAATAAATATCCTCATTTAGCTGCTAAATATAATAGCAATCTTGAAGAGATTGCTTTTTAGCGATAAGATTGCCCTTTGTAGTAATTAGATATAGTTTTAGTCTGTAATTTAATTTTTGTATTGGTGTATAATAAAATATTATCTATATATTTATAATATTACATGGTGTTTTTTTCGGTACAAGGCCAATTCTAGCATTGCTTTAATCCTATACTCTTGCTCATACATGCACTCATTGTGTGGTACCCAGTAGACCCACGTAATAGCCAGATGAGACTCGCTTGGCCGTGAATTACAAAACACTTCTGTAACTAAATGTACATTTCACAGTTCAAGTCAATTTATGCTTTTAATTCCACCTTTATTACGTTACTCCATCAACATTGAACTTACCGTTTAATTGAACTTGGCTTGAATGTTGAGATATATTTTTAAACTTAGATACACATATTGTCATACTTGTTTCCTATGAGGATAGATAGAAACGATGGATCTCCTCTTACGACAATCTTGACATATATTTTTCGCTTCATCCACTTTCGTTAATCCCTTCATATATACACGTTTGTTTGAGGTGCTTTTTAAGCAAGCTTTCTTCAAAATATCTTCAATTTAATAATGTAAGTAACGTCGCAGTCTACCAGCTACCATTCACCTTGCTGTCATACACTTCTTTTGTAATTCTACTTTCATCCGTTCTCTCTGAACGCCTAAACCACTTTAAACTTCCCTTTTCAACTCTTATCTACTACATCTATTCTACTTTATTATTATTTATCTTATCACTACATATTCTTTTAATCCACGATCCCTTATCACAGTTGTAAACTTAGCTTTTGTTTGTTTGAACGCATTTCTCTCTTGATAATTGTATTTATAGTGTTACAACTTAGCCAAAATTCCACGAAGCACGCCGACAAATGTAAATGCACACCTGCCAGCCATAAAGCACGGTTTCTAACCTGCCCGCATTTGGACTTCTTTTGTTTACTTTGTGTTTAATATCTGTAATTAGAAAAGCCGCCTATTGTGTATTGTAATCTTTTATGGTAGGCAGTGGCCAGGTGTGATTCTTGGAAACCGTTATTTACCCGGTCGTGACATATTGTAAGCAGAGTATAAAGGAATGCCTGAACGGAGAGACCGGCAGTCAAGCGACGATCACGATACGAGCAAGACGTGTACATTGGATAAGCTATATAGTGACGGACTTTGCGCGTGTTATGGAATCGTGCAGTTTGTACTGGTTGTGTCCAGTTATATATGTACCTGCGTTATAGGTGTTTGTATAGTTCTAATAAAATCTATAGTAATTCCAAACGGCATTTTAATTCGAGTCCCGCACTCGTAACAATATTTACAATTTGGCTTTGTATTTACTTTACCTATAGGTAACGTAAATAAAAAGCACGAAAATGATGCGAGTTTGTTGAATAGAGCAAAGAATGAATACTTTCATGAACGATTTTTATAGACCAAGTTAATAATTGAGAGACTTTATAAGTTTTTTTAAAATGTATTTGTTCTAAAAATTAGTTTTAAATAATAAAACGTCATAAAGCAAGAAACGAATTAGATATTGTGTGTAGGTAAACTATACACAACAATCAAAAAGCAGAAGTGTAAAAGAAAGGTCATATAAAAAGTACCTTAAATAAAATGCATGTATGAAGAGATAAATGAAAGAAGATGAAGCGTAAGTTGTTTGTCAGGATTATCTTAAGTGGAAATCCATCGTCTCTGCCTACCCGCATGGGAAACAGGGTGATACGTATTTATGTATGTATATAGAATTATATTTGGCACCATCTATGTCCGGTTAAGAAGCTTTTCAAAGTTATGGATTTGACTGGGTGTGTTTCTTAGGCTGGTGTGCATAGACATTTAACCGATGGTTAAAATAATATAATCGCTAAAACTATATGGCTAAACAGCGACTATTTTATTTTAACCATCGGTTAAATGTCTATGCAAACCAGGATTAGTATTTTATTATATTTTGTTACAAAACCAATCAGTATACCCGACGACAAATTATTTAATATTATTATATAAAAGGGAAATATACAATAATCAACCATTTTACAATATACACATACTAATACACGTATCAGCTAAGTTTCCACTAAAATAAAAGGTAATAACGATTAGATTTGTGATTACAAGGTAAATGAATAACAGCCGGCTTAAAACATAAGGCCGAGCATTGCGAATATTTCGGTGCGTTTTTTCTCCGCAGTATTTGTTATATATGGCACGCTATTGATGAATTGCGCATCAGATAATTAATACCGCACCGGATATAAATAAAGATGTGTGATTTTTACCGCAAAGTTTGTTGTAACCTATGGGACTTAATATAAGCGCTCGCACTACGAAATTAATTCCGCGTCATATTTAAATTCTCTAGTTTGCTGTAGATTTGAAGCTGCATAGTATACTACTACTACCACTACTAGTCCTAACAGTATTAGCGTTTTAGTTATAGATTATTATTTGCAAATTTTCCTGTTATGGCAATTTTCTATCGGTGTAGAAAATTAGGTAGGTATAGTATTTCCCTAATTAGATTCGTTTTATTTTTGTTTTTATTAAACCAGTCTATCAGTCAGACTAGGCAAAGCCCGAAACAGATTATTTTACGTTCCACGTTTGACTAAAAAGTTGGGTACTTCTAGGTTTGACTAATTGGAATTTATTTCGGGTTTTGTCGACAGGCCTTGGTCAAGCCTAGGATAAACCAGTCATACCGGGAAAAGACTGCATATCGACCTTTGACTACAATATACCTGCTAGATGTAATATGTAAATATATTTTCAACACATTTGCTCAAAAAATGTATTTATAAAACCCCAAAAATTATGCACCATACAACGGAATATGCAGAAAATAGGTACTAACCTAGTAAAATAGGGTACCTGTAAAAAAAATTAAGAATTCTGCCAAGTAGTTTCACATTACGAGAATAAATAAGCTAAATAATAGAACCTTCTTGGAAGCGCTTTTCATCAATATATTTGTTTCACTTTAATACTATAGACAGAATGGGATGAACGATGTAGTCCTAATTGCCACCACGCGCATGTGACGCCATTAGCAAATGCGCGCCATTTTCATATTAGAAACGTCAAGATTATTGCGACTTTCCCACTAATATATATGTTTGTTTCATTACTTATTGTACTTTCTCGCAAATGTGTTGAAATACGTTATGCGACATACGTGCGGTTGTTAGTTTTTTACTAACTCGTGACTTTATTCATACTATTATACTATACTTACTATAATCATACGCATCAGTGTACAATTTACATTTGAAGTCACAATAACCACGCCCAATATCTATTTTAGTCCAATAAATATAGGACGTCGTAAATGCCATTCAATTTGAAAAGTTATTAAAGAGAACTAAATTCGTTTATCGTCGTCAAAATATTGCGCCACGTTCAATTTAACGAAACAAGAAACAATGTTTATTACTTTAATATTTGTAGGGTTCCGTAACAGTATATAAATTAATCATATTTTAATAATAACCGTTGTCAGTCGTAAAGGCTCTCGACAGTCTCGCGTGACTGTTATAAACGAGGATATAGAACAGGTTCTAGTGTTCTTTTCTCGCGTTATCGTGAGAATGTGGAAGGCTTATCGAAATACATTGGAAAATTTGTAAAAAAACATATAATAAAATACATTCTAAAAGTACATCTAAATTGTTATGAAATTTTATATGTAATTTTAAAAAGTAAAGTATTTAATTATACAAAGGTACCTTTTGTACAATTACATAATTTAACTTTGTACCACTTTTAGATATTAGCTAATTACGACAGCGACTCGTATTGAAGATACGCTGAACAAAATATAGTTTTACCCGTTAGTTACATATACGTATAATCACTAATTTCTAACTTAACTTCTTTTCGGATATTTATACCTATTTTGTTACATTCTCAAATAGTTTTTAAGTGTCACTGGAAAAGACTAACACCTAGAGACAGGTTTGGCCTAGTTTAGGTGTTAGTACCTAGTCTTAATTTTAAGGCAAAATGTATATGTAATTTTAGTGTTAATAAATCTTTATTATTACATAAGTATTATTTTTAATTTTTAAGATTTGTGTAATACGGATTTGTTGTAGCTTGTAACTAATTTCTGTCAATTTATGTATTCACAAATGTAGTAGTGTGCTAACGAGATAGCAAAACTTTTATGTAGCTTTTTAATGAGAAATCGCTTTACAATTTATATTGCTAAAACTGTCATTTAACTTAATAAATTCCTACAGAACCAAGGAATACAATGTATCAGCGGAGAGTGCCGTATTTTTTTTTATTTCTTGATTGTCGCCTCACTCCAATTTAACAGTTTGGTAAATGGATTAGAACAATTTGTTAAGAGAAATTAGGCCGGCACGTTTTAGATGAAAGCTCAAAGAAACGCCACTTTTTGTCAGGGCACCCGCTTTAACCGTTGTTTGCTGTGACCACGGCACCGTTCATATTTATTCATGAATTCTTTTTCTTATTTTTGTGCTCCTAGTACAATCAAATATGAATTATTCCGTTTTTATGTCTAAAACCATATCGAAATTACAAGTTAATAATATATATATTTTCTATGTTTTTTGAGTTATTATTAAATGAAACTAAGACTTAGTTTCATTTAATAATGTTTATAATATAATTTTTATTTTGCCTTGCTTATACAACGTGGCAACGCTGCCAGCCTTTTGGGAACGTGTGGTTTGGGACTAATAACCTATCTTTAGATATATTCCCCTTTTTTATTTAGTTTTAGTTTTTATGTAGTGTAGTTTGTAGTTTATTTTTAAGTTTATAGTTATTGTATTTTTGTAAAAACGACTAAACAAGTAAAAAAAGAAATTATTGATATTATATTAACTACATTATTATATAGGATATTCAAGTTGAAAACAATGCTGTTATATCGGCCGAGTATGTGACATACATTGAACATTTAATTCTCTAGAGGCGAAGAACTCCCACTGTTTTATTTTATTTGCCTAAAAACAGTAAAAGAGTAATCACTAGAAAGTAAGTTATATATATATATATATATATATATATATATATATATATATATATATATATATATATATATAGAGAGAGAGAGAGAGAAAACTTTATTGCACACCAAATTATACAATTACAAAATGTACATATATATATACATATATACTTGTGGACATATAATTAAGAACGATTTGAAGTTCTAGAAGTTTTTTTATTTAACTTGTGTCATACACAGAGATGTTGTACCTTCTGAGAAGCAACTAGTTATGTTATAAAATAGCCACATTAATAGGGCAGCGTGGCTTAGGAATAAAGAATAAAATCGCTAACTATTTTTTTTCACATTTTATTTATTTTACCAAAGTAACACATTCAAATAGTACAGTAGCTGGACAAATAATTAAGACCGATTTATTAAACTGCTCGGGAATCGTTTTGTATGACACTCATATTCAAAAAATCACAATAATATGTAGCGCGAGAAATTTCAAAAGCAATTTAATACATTTTTAACTAAAATTAATAGTTAATAGCATATCCACGGCTTTTAATTACTGCTTTACACCGGCGAGGCATTGACTCTATTAATTTTTGACATTTCGCAAGAGAAATATAGTTCCATTCTTCTAATAAAACGTCGTACAGCTCTCTTAAATTCCCACACTGTGTATTTGAAACCTTTTTCTTTACTTCGAACCACAGATTCGATCTGGGCTGTTAGCTGGCTAGTTTAAGACAGAAACTGATTGTGCTGTAAGAAATTTCTTTACGGTGCGTGCAGTTTGCTTTGGATCATGTAACGAATCCACCATGCTTATGAATTTTATTTTGAACTATAATTTATTAAACATGTACTTATGTAATAAAAACTTTTGTGCTTTAAAGAAAACAAGTAAGAAATATTAAAGTTTAAAACGAAAACTAATAATGCGTATGATTCTATTGAACTTTAATTTACAATTGTACATACTTTAAAACATAGTCAGGGCATAAAGAAATGACGATAGGAATCTACTGGTTCTAACGAATTGATCATTATTGAGTGTTAGCTAATCTGAATCTTATAGTAACACAGTTAAGACACATATTTGCATTTGCAGTATAGATCGATTGATCGATAATTTCTCAATCATATTTAATTAACTAACACTCTTAAACTAAGGCCAAATAGGTCTAATTTACAAATAACTCTTAAACAATCAAGGATCGCTGAAAGGGGCGGTCCAAATAATGAAAGAACACCCCTTTATTGGAAGTGGTAGTGGCAGGATCTTTGAGAATAAAATCCTGCGACACAGTCGAAAAAAAGGGATTAATCGAATCGGAGGAAATCGCGAAGTAGATCGAAAAGGGGGACTTTCAACGAAGATTCACGAAGGTTCCTGTATAGACTTTTATACAGACTTTTGGGGTAACTCTGACAGATTTTCAGACAGACTTACACAGAAACTCTCGTGAAGAATTCTAGACAGTCTTTCGAAGCGTGAATTCGCGAGTTTTACTTGAAGATTTGACAGTTGTGTAGTCCGTCGTTCAGAGGTCGAAGCCTCGCTGTCAAGTAGTCTGAGATCCATCGGGTTCTTATTATTGGATCACGCGGTCGAAATATAGCTCCGGGTACGCCGTTGAGCTACGCGAACGAAGTTGTAGTGTTGTTATTTATTATTTAAATAGTAATAGTTAAATATAGATTCTGTTAATAATTAGTATCCTTTAGTTTTAGTTTGATTTTTGAATTTCTAATTCAAGCGTCGACAAAAAGGAGGCGGAATTAAATGAGAACAGACGTCTTTAATTGGTAAAATATACTAGCGGGGTTCTAGAACAAAAGTAGTAGTAATGTACTGTTAGAGTTTCATCGTTACATTTGTCGGTTGATTTTAACTTTCACATAAAATCATATGATTACGTGATTTAAAGATTTTGGGATTCATTTAATTCATTATTTAATTCTTAACTAGCACTAGATTAGTAGCAGTTTTGACTCAATTTGACAAATTAATTAATAATCTCGTGATAAATCATTCTCTATAATAAAATTACATAGGCGTCAAAGTTTTAGAAATGAGTAGTCCGTATTGTTAGTCCGATCTGTGCGGAGATCGATAGATTAAAAGTGGTTCCAGTTAGGCGCATTCCAGTTATCAAAATTCTGAAATAATAGTAGCGGTTACGTGAGTAATAGAGTCCCCGTTTAATGACGAGGACTAGCATGTTAGTCATATTGCTAATAGTTGTTTGCTTTTATATAGGTGGTTGAATAGAGTTCGTCTGGGATCTACGGAGTTATGTATAAGCAGGATTTTTCAATTGAATTTCAGGTGGAGTAATGTACGTAACTTTATACTTATTCAAAATTATTACTAATTCATTATATGATCAGTAGTACACCGTAATGTTATAAATAACGTTGACTATTTATTCAAAACACTATAATCTGATATACGTATTTCTAACATCTTTGACCGAACTATATCTTAAAGGTTGAATTCAAACTCCACGTTTATAATATTGGTTCTCTTACTTTAAATAAGTCTATGGGGCGTCATTAATAAAACGATAAATACGGAGTTACTGGTCTTTGTTTCCTGTCGAAATCATTTGATATCATAAAAAATATAGTAGCGTTTATATAACACTTATTCTAACATTTTATAAATCATGTATGCATATGTGTACTACATAACATAAATGAATAAATTATAATTATAAATTATGTACTTAATTGTACTGTACATTACTAAATGAAATTTATTCCTTTATCAAGGTCTGTTGACTTGTTTTCATGAAGGATGATATGCTGGCTAATGTTTGCAAGATACAAATAAATAATTGAGAATTGTACAAAAGTGGAGCTGGAGGAAGATAGTAAGTCTGGCTGCCAGTTTAAATTGAATCAGGGTTAAGGGCCATATATATATTTATTCTAGTCTTGACATACAAGTTCTCGTTTAGTCATTTCTACCTTATAAATGCAGTGCTTGGTAAAATGGACAGATAGCTCGATTAGTACTTGAGAATTGTACATCGTAGCTATAGTACATGATTCTTGCCTACCTGGGTACGATATTTATTATCGTGACATTCTCATTCGACAGTTTGTTTTTTACATATAGGTCGTTCGCAAACGTCGATTAGACAAATGCGGCGGAATGGTTTGTTATCAGGAAGTGCCTCGAGTCAGTGCTCTAACTGTCCTGTCTGCTTAAGTAAACGACTCTTGTTGTCTGGTCTAGTTTGACTTGGACTGTGTTGAGGTAAAAATGACTCACCAATGAACTGTTAAATTCAGTTCGGCATTGAATGCCTGCCTTCCTGTGTTGATTATCAGTGGGATTAACTCTGATTCAAATGACTGTTTCAATTGATAGTTATTTGCCCTAAAGTAAAACACTTAAAAGGTAAGGTTATGCCAATGGTATCATATTATACCCTTCCTATCCTCATACTGGGGAATGAGCCAATATTTTATATTGTAACTAAATTATATAATACTTGTGTTCGTTAGCGGTGTATCTGCTTGAGCGCTGATACAGCTTACTTGTCTAACTATGGTCGATGATTCTTTAATAGATAGTTGTTGCCTAGACATAGTAACTCACAGTGCACGTTCGTAATATTCGAACCGTCTGACATGTTCACAATGTATTTTTGAAAGTTGCGTATTGGCACTTTCAAGAAATTATTGTTAGTCATTTAAATGCTGATATGAAATGTTTGGTAAAACGCTCGTCTTCGTGGCCTATATCTCAAATCAATACATGCGTGACTAGTAAGTGCTTCCCACCTGAGTGCTATATTACTAATTACACGGCGTCTAAATTCTATTTACAGAAAGACAGCCTATTTATTCTAGAATAGCCTCATGGGGCAGTATTACGATACTAAGTACCGAAAGGACGATATGTATTTTTGTGAGTTGCTTCGGCACTCTCAAAACCCAATTCTGGCCTTACACACATACATTAACCGAACTGGATTATCGGTCTAAATGACTCACATAATATTTAAAGGATATATTTTTGGAATTGGTTCATCGACTAGTTCTTTTCTTATCCAGAAGGTATAATAAAAAGTGATTGTGAGGGATCACTTCTTGACCCGGGTGGAAGGAATTTTGGGTTTATTATACCTTTTTATTAAATCTTCATTAATTAAATCCTTCCCAATCTCCATAATTTTATATTCTATTTATATACTCACTAAACTCTTAGTTCATAACCACTAAAATCATACAAACGTCTATATAATACCTATATTAAATTTGTATAAATCATACTTTTACTTCGTTTCCTAATATCATAAGTAAAATTACCCACTATATTATACATGCATATTACATAACTACATATATACATACTTACATATATACTTTACATACACTACACTTTATGTATTACAAAATACATAGATACGCATCTCTACATACATATTATCCTAATATTAAAATCTAATCAATCAAATTCTTATTAATAAGGTATTATATTTATAGGTTTAGGAAGGTATTCGGAAGCAGATTATTCCGTTCACCCTAGTTTCGTTATAGGTAACTAAAATAGGCAAGTAGTTCGGTAAATCTAATAGTTAATCACAATCCGTCATTAATACTGGGTATGATATTTCAACTTCTGAACTTTTAAATGATTTCCTTGTTTGGACAAATTTCCATAGAACTGAGTTATTACAATATTTATATACACAACGTAGGATACCTATCACTAGACATATTATCACAGCCAATCAAACCAAAAAGAAATTCTATAATAGATTTCTTTATAATTATAATTCTAAGGGCGGAAAAATTTTAGAGTATCCATATACTCTTTGCTCTTAGATGTATATTTTTTTTATATACATCCTTCTGGATCCGTATGGGGTAAAAGAGATCAGCCAATCTTGTTTTACCTATATATATAGGGGGGGTAGTTACAATCATTATCATGCTGGAATGTCCAAATAACCGATAGAACGTCTTCAGCATAAGGTAATATTGTTTCTTCCAGTATATTTTTGTATTGGAACTGATCCATGTTACCTTCTATCAACTTTACAGGTCCAACACCATGTCCAGAAAAGCACCCCCAAATTTTCACATTACCACCACCGTGCTTTAATGTAACTTTCGTGTACTTAGGGTCGAATGCTGCATTCGGGGGACGTCGTACATATCGTTTTCCATCAGAACATACTCTGTTTATTATCGTCTCGTCAGAAAAAAGTACATTTTTCCACTGTCACACAGTCCAGTTTTCATACTCTCTCGCAAATTCAAGCCGGGCTTGCCTGTGGCAAAGTTTCAACATGGGTACCTTTCTTGCTATCCTATCCTGCAATTTTTCTTCTACCAAACGTCTTCGAATAGTGCGTGCTGAGATTGCTGAATTGAATATATATTGCTGGTTATTTTCACCAAAATATTCTTTTCTCAGCTCATTGGACCCTTTAAAAGGATTTTGTTTTGCCATACGAACAATGTTTCGGTCATCTGGAGGAGTTGTTTTTGTCTGTTTAGGTACACGTGGAATATTCGAAGTAGTTTGATACGTAGCAAAATGCTTTACAGCGTGGAACACCATCGTTTTTGAACATTGCAGATGATCGGCTATCTTTTTATAAGACCAATTCTTCCGGCGAAGTTTTATTATTACTTCCCTTGTAGATTTATCACAACATTTATTTTTTCCCATTGTTTTTTCATAAGAAGCAATCACTTTTAATCTTTTACAGCACTAAATGGCGCCAAAATTATACAAACAGTAACAAATCGACTTAGTGTTCTGTATTTAAATTTGAATAAAGGTATAAACTATTTAGCGTCCGTAATTACGTGACCAGCCAGTAAATAGGAATACTATGTTTAGAAGTAGTATAAAAAGTTTGTCTATTTATTTTTAGTTAATCATATCAACGAATATCTGTATCAATGAATACAGCGGTATTATGGAAAAGTTTAACGATATCGAGAGAAATAAAAAATTGCATGCAATTAGTTTTGCGTCTTAGTTTGTCTTAGTATATAACATTGCATCCCCGTAACATTTCAAAAACAACTTAAAGGATCTAGTTACAATCAATTTATTCGGTTTTCAAAAAAATTGCAGTGACACAAAGACAGATAGACATACAGACATGAATATTCCAGGGTTTCGTTTTTCCCAAAACAGTTACGAGACCCCCAAAAACAATGTAAGTAATATTCGCTTATCAACCAAACAAACTTTTACAGATGTATATATGTACATAATGTATATATCCAATAATAAAGGGCCCCATCACATACGCAAAGTGGGACATATCCCGGCTCCAAGTCATTTTACGCTCCATATAACTACAGCGATTGAATACAACATTGATATATCCGGATATATCCAAAACCCGGGCCCGTTGTGTAGTGTCGTAAAACAGTCATTAAGGAGACCGATGATCCGGCTAAAACCCCTTTTATTATGCGCTGGCTTTGTTCTTATCGTGTTTATTAAGTCATAATATGATATTTTAAATAAACGGCCATGTACGAGTTGGAACTCACAAGTCACTCAAGTCTTTATGCAAAATACAATGTGTCAACATAGTCAGCTGGGCACGCCTCTTTCTCAATCTCAATTTATACTAAAAATTATATTTTTCCATATAATTTTTACTACATTGTCATTCTTGTTTGAGATATACGAATTTTCTATATTATATTGTAAAGGCAGATATTACAAATATTAATTCAAACCAAAGTCCGTTTTCTTCTCTGCGCTCATCCGCCACTCGTTATTTGAGAAGACCCGTGGAAAACGCTGACCTAGGCTCAGTATTTATAGTCTTGAGCAATTATTGGTAGAATATAGTATAAGTACTCGCAAGTTAAGTTTTCTTTTATTGTTAGAAGTTCTAATGTCTATACGTGTATAATAATAACAGCCCAGAAACTTCCCACTGCTGGACTCAGGTCTCCCATTTATGTGGAACTAGCGGCCCCGGCAGACATCCTGCCCTGAAAAAATAAAAATCTAGAACCCGATTCCAGCGCCACCTAGCGGGTTTATTGTGAAATTGAACCATCCCGGGACTCACTCAAACACATAATTATATTATATACACACACACACATATATATATATATATATATATATATATATATATGTTATATCTATACTAATATATAAAGCTGAAGAGTTTGTTTGTTTGCTTGAACGCGCTAATCTCAGGAACTACTGGTTCGATTTGAAAAATTCTTTCAGTGTTAGATAGCCCATTTATCGAGGAAGGCTATAGACTATATATCATCACGCTAAGATCAATAGGAGCGGAGCACCAATGAAAAATGTTTCAAAATCGGGGGTTTTTAACTTACTTATTTTAAAACTATTCCACGTGGACGAACTCGCGGGCAGAAGCTAGTTATATTATATATTTCATCAAAATCCTAGAAACCGATTGCAGCGCCAAGTATTTTCTTTAGATTGATATTATTAAATTCGCAATATCTTTGAATGGAATGTCCGATTTGAATAATGCAAAAAATAATCTACAGATATTGAAACAGTCTTGAATACGAAATGATTTATTTGGATAAGGATTAATACAAAGGTATGGATTGTATTGTTACGATCTACAGGACTCGAATTAAAAATGCTGTTGGAACTACTATAGAATTTATTAGAACTGTACAAACACGTATAAAACAAATACAAATAAAACTGGATGCAACCAGTTCACACTGTACTATTCAATACAATTCGAACGCGCAAAGTCCGTCGTTTATATCGCTAATCGAGAGTACTAGAGAACGTCTTACTCGTTTCGTAGTCGTCGCTTGACTGCCACCCGCCCCTCCATTCGGCCATCGTCTTATACTAACTACACAGTACAAAGGAATTGGAGGCGCACACTGAGTTTCTAAGAAATGTTAATTTGCACACCTGCGAACGTCCACAAAGTCGAACACAATAACAATAGGGATTAGTTCGACGCTAATGATGGTTACAAAACAAGTAAAAAGACAATAGCATGTTTTTCTTAACTACAAATTCAAAAGACAAATGATTCCCTAATCCGAGAAAGGACAATAAGCTGCGCTTACAATAGGCTGTGCGGCTTATCTTTGACGGCTTGTAACAGTATTAATATGATATTGTGAAATTTTTTGTATATATGGATATGCTCTTTAATATTGTATAACATTTTTCTGTTATATCATTAATAGTTTCTGCAGTGCATCGCAATTTTTTTTACACCTTGATTTACTTTATTGAAGTTTTAGTAGGAATCGCTTATTTTTTATATATATATAATAAATATTTGTTTGTTAAATAATTATGTTGGGACCCACAACATGCGTTAGTGTGTTTGATTTCTCCAATCGCCACGGCAGCAGCGCAATCCTATGTCTATTCTGAGTTTCATACGAATGTATATCACAATGCTTCATGCACAAGGCATCATTGGCCCTGATGTACACGGCATTATGTATTAATAGGCAAGGTAGTGTTAGTATTCCATTATTTTTAATGAGGTTTTGCAAACTCCCTATTAGGTATCCCGAGATCCATAACAATATAACTGAGATACGACAGGCCCTTGACATAATACAGCTTGCTCAGATTGACACGTATCTGGTGGTAATGAAGCAGCTAGTAAGCAACGCGACGAGGGGAACCCTTGCAGATGAAATGAGGCTTATTTGGGTAACAACAAAAGACCGCGTCACGTGATCGCCTGAGGCATGAACTCCCCGGATCGAGTGGTCGACACACGACCAAGTGAAATCGCTCAAGCAATACATTTAAGGCAACTTTCTGAATTGTTAGTGCAGCAGCGGTGCTTTATCGATATGCTTAGTATTAGGGATGCCACGAATTGTGAGTTGACCGAATACCGAATATTCGGCCACGTTCTCAGCCGAAGCTTCGAATATTCGGCTACCGAAAGTTCGGCTTAACATCTGTGCAATTAACGCGTAGTATAAATTGTGAAGTAGCAATAATTCGTGAAGTATTTTCTTACGTTTTCGCGAATGATAAGTACACATAATTAAAACATGTTTTAACGGTTTTAAGCGTGATTTTAAATGATTTTTTTATTTGATTCTGACATTTTAAAAACTGGGCAAAACATAATATTAAAATAATAAATAGTTAAAATCGCATTTAACACTGTTAAAACGTACTATCTTTTCCATGGTTTAACTATCATTTTTGATGGAAATATATACAGTTTTGAGCAATACGTACTTTTTTTAAATTTGGTATTCGGTATTTGGCCGAATACTGTGTAATATTTGGCCGAATACCGTATAGTTAAAAAGTGGCCGAATGACGAATAGTAGCAGAATATTCGTGGCATCTCTATTCACGTAAACGGAGTTCGCTATCTCACTCGCACAGTACCAAGAACATACAAATTAACAGAATTAACTTCGACAAATCTGTATTACACAAATCTCAACAACAATATTACGCATGTTTCACATTCAGACAATATTTCATATCATAAAAAAAAAGAAAAAGCTAAAAATATGGTTACTAGAAAAAATCTATCTCTTTGTCATCTTAAGTATGACAAAGAGATGTCATTTTAATACTAGTTTTTCTACATGTAAATAATGTTGAAATTTATTGTAACAGACGAACAAATTTGATAGGATTTAATTATGTAAACGATATGAATGAATGAAAACTCTTTATTGTTCACCACAATTATATCTAGACAATTTAATATGAATACATTTCCATTAGAACAATGGGCGGCCAGCCTATCGCTTTTAGCGATCTCTTCCAGGCTACCCGATGTCCAAGGAGATTTTAAAAGAAAAAATAAATAATATTTGTTGGTTAAACAAAATGCAAAAAAAATTCAAACGTAATCTTATACTAATATATAAAGCTGAAGAGTTTGTTTCTTTGTTTGATTGAACGCGCTAATCTCAGGAACTACTGGTCTGATTTGAAAATTATTTCAGTGTTAGGTAGCCCATTTATAGAGGAAGCCTATAGGCTATATATCATCACGCTAAGACCACGAGGAGCGGAGCACCAATGAACAATGTTTCAAATTAAGGGGTTTTAAAAACAAATTCCACGCGGACGACGTCGCGGGCACAGCTAGTACTAGGTAATATATGTATAAAGCTGAAGAGTTTGTTTGTTTCTTTGTTTGATTGAACGCGCTAATCTCAGGAACTATTGTCTGATTTGAAAAATTATTTCAGTGTTAGATAGCCCAATTATCGAGGAAGGCTATAGGCTATATATCATTACGCTAAGACCAATAGGAGCGGAGCACCAATGAAGAATGTTTCAAAATCGGGCGGTTTTGAAAACAAATTCCACGCGGACCACGTCGCGGGCATAGCTAGTTAAATATAATTAAAGATGACAAAAAAAAACTACTATAGATATACATAATTAAATAGATTATAATTAAATAAAGTACACATACCTACATGCGAACAATAATATAATTCTATTTACTGCAATAAATTTACATATTAATACGTGAAGCAAAAACTTTGTACCCCTTTTTACGAGAATTGCGCGGACGGGGAGTATGAAATTTCTCACACTAATAGTTTTTATATAGAAGAAGCGACGAATGCTAATATTTTTTAAAATTATGCATAAAAAATTATATCGATAAAAAAACATTCCACACACTACCATGTATTTGACACACACACGCATAATATACTCTTTTGTTTATTGTTGCCTTGGCGAAATCTGTGATTATAGAAGTTTAGTTTTTGACAAACAATTATTATGGTCGAATTTCGCCCATGGACGACAACTAGTTTTATTTTATTGACAAATAATGGTCTGTAATCAAGTGTTTAAATGTAGAAATGGATGTAGCTCGTCTGATTTTCATGGGAGAGAGTTCCACCGGCAAACAGCCTGTACGGCAAAAGAATTTCCTCCGGAGAACTAAGTTATAAGTAACTAGTTAAGGTATCGTTAACAGAAAATTTTCATTTGAGCGCAAATTACATGAATGAGATTGGTAGAGGATAATATTTGATTTTATTTCCTTTTTTGACATTGTTTTATTTCTGTATTTTAATATAAATTAAAATTAATTGAATTATGTTTATAAACTTAGAATTGTTGTGATTTTCTTTTACCCTGTTTCCTCTTTCCTGTTTCCTGATTTCTACATTCACTACAATACGTCAATACGTATTGTAGTAAAATAAAAACCAGGGTCTCACAATCTTTATTTGGGTGCCCTTCTATTACAATAATATTAGATAAATTACCTACCACAGCCCTAACAAACCTAACGTGGCTCTAAACGCGTAACACTTATCTTAAAAGTCTCGAGTCCTTTGAGAGTAGATTAGGGCACCCGCCGGTGACGACAGCGGGACGCCGCTGCAGTGGCGTCAGCAGCAACTGGGCGCCGGCAGGTGGGCTGCCAACCGACCAAGAGAAGGCCGGCACCCGCAAGAACCGTAGCAACCCTCGTATTTCGTGGCGTCGTTTTAAAGCGCTAACAGGACGCTCGGGACGGCGTTCAGGGCGTTGGCAGGAGGCTCAGTACACCTTCAGGACGCCCAAGGCGCCGGCAGGATGGGTACAGAGGCAGCGTACTCAGGGCAATAGATGGGCCTGATCTGCGAGGCAGTGCCGAGGACTCAGAGCTGCACAGCTCTCTGGTTAAGTTTCTGCTTCAGATGGCAGGGTTATATGAGAGAAGAGAGAAAGCTTCTGTAGGTAGATATTAGTATTTAGTTGGCGGATTACTCCAGCCAAATGCTCGTAGCTGAATGCCTGCTGGAACGTTGGTGGTTCCGCCTTTTATACCATTCCAAGGAACACGCGGATTCTATTTTTGGAAATTTTCAAATATAGGATCACATA
Organism: Dendrolimus houi; assembly: GCA_039645545.1. Classification (NCBI taxonomy): domain Eukaryota; kingdom Metazoa; phylum Arthropoda; class Insecta; order Lepidoptera; family Lasiocampidae; genus Dendrolimus; species Dendrolimus houi. The sequence continues at coordinate 18,552,792 of CM077120.1, read as the reverse complement.
TAGAATGAGATATTTAAGAAAATGTTATGCGACCTACAACAAGTTCAAGTTTAAAAAGAATATATAGAAAAAAATTGACATATTGTCATATAAAATTCCTATTTTCAGTAAATTAAAGTAATAAAATAGAGGAATATCAACTTCATACTAAACAAAAATTCAATACTGTGTTCCCTCCCATACCCGAATTACAAATTTCAGAGAAGTTTAGTTTTTTCAAAACAAACATTATAAAAATTAAGGAATTTGGATAGAAAATACCATAAGCACCGAAATAAATTGGTAGCAACGCCACAGTATATTCAAATATTTGTATGAATGACCGTGTGTAGGTCAAATAGTGAGAACATTTGGCTTTATTACCATCTTATGTGCAACTATTATCTGTATTTTTACAAACAAAGATTCATTAATTCATTAGTTTCCTTTTTACAAAATATATTTTTTACATACAGAAATGTATATGAAATTAAATGTAATAAATAGAGATAGTTATAGTTAAGTTTAAAATTATACTTAAGTTTATTTAATAAAAAAATGTAAATTTGCCATCACCTAGGAGGCTGATATCGTCACTAGTGACGAAGTCTCAATAAAAAATTAAATTAAAAAAAACTGAGAAAAATAAAAAATGAAATATAATTAAGATTTTCTATAGAAATAAATATACCTAGTAAATTATTGCCATAGTAGGGTAAACCACCCAATCGTTGGCACTTTAAGAGCTTCGTGTCAGTCTGAAATTAAATTACCATAAAATCTCATTTGCAAAAGCTAGTAGACAAAACATGTGACAGAATCAAAGAAAATACTTTAATCTTTGTTTTTATAATAATATTTATGTGATTGAATAGTATTTAATAAATATTTTACACTTAAATCCGAAAGACTACAGAAAATCCTATTATTGGCATAGAAATTCTCAATATTGGCATTTACTAGTCTAATTATTGGCACGTAGTTAAAGTAGGAAATAGGAAGGTACCTACCTATCATTAAAAATATAAAAAATGCCTACCTATACTTAGGGTATAATTAAAACACTGTTTTATAAGGTCTGCTTTAATTTTAGTATTTTATAATCCTTAAAGTATTTAAAGTTTTCATAACAAATTCATGTCAAATCCTGTTTTTTTTAGTAGATCTGTTATTGTAGACTGTCCTGCATATCTAATAAAATCCTTTATGTTCATCATTCTTGAAGTTTCTGGTATTGCTTCACATTCGGGCTTAATTTTTAGATTCTTCCCCAAGCATTTCGAGTTGTCTATAGCATTTGAGTCCCACGGACAAAGACCGGTAGCCCGGAAACCATTAGCAGTTGTATCTGGTTTAACGCATTTATCAATAGTTTTTAGCAATAACGGTACAAAATCGACTTTTGTAAGAGCTCGAGATGGATTGTCACGCTGCCACTCTAATACCGTCTTATGCCAACCACCTTTTAGAGGTCTAAAAGCTGAGACATCTGCAGACTGAAGCAATCGATAGCAATTGGGATAAAGTGCTATAAGTACAATATCCAATGAGGAACAAAGCTCACTGACGGCGTAAGTGAGGTGAGTTTTGTATTCATCTACAAATAAAATTACCGAGAATGGTACTTGATTTCGCACGAGATGCGGATGTAATACTTTTTCTGTATATTGAGAGATAATTTCTGTTTTCATCCAGCCATTGTCACTTAGGCCTATATCCCAATCTGGTGGTACCTTTGAAGCAATTTCACTTGGCAAGCGCTTGTACGGGAATATAACCATAGGTGGGGTGATTTCGCCATTGGCAGCAAAAGTAAACATCACTGTTAGTGAACTTTTAGCTGGAGCGTGGTCGATTTCGTAAACATTTTTTGCTCCCTTTGGTGCCAAGACCACACCTTTCTTTGCGCAAAGAACGAAATTGGTTTAATCACCATTCGAGACTCTTTTTGGGTCTAATAGAATTTCAACCATGATCTTTTACACGTATTTCAATTGTCTGAAACCATCATTTTATATCATTGTCTAATACCGCAGCAGATGCTGTTGTTACTGCTTCAGGAGTTCTTACAACAATATCCGGGTGCCGGTTTAAGAAGATTTTAAACCATTTATATCCTAGAATGTTGTCTCTGAACAAGTTAGATCAGCCGCTTTTTTTATAAATTATGATACGCTATTCGAAAGATCTTTACGTTTAGGAAAACCCTTCGCATGGCTGACATTTAATCAATTCTTTATTTTATTCTCTTCGTCTGCGTTAAGTACTGGACTCGGACCAGGCTGATGTTTATGATCTGGTTTCTTAATGTGAAATTGTAATGTAGCCCGAGGAACTTGATATTGTTTCGCTGCTTGATTTTTGGCCATGCCATTTTTAATAGCGTCTAAAGCTTTTTTTATATTTTCCTCACTATATTGTTTTCGTTTCCTTATTTCTATTTTTCCTCTAGACTTGTTTTTATTTGTTTCTTTTTTATTTATTTTCTTCATTGTTTACGACGTACTCTATATAAATAAAAAACAGGCACATAGATTATTAGCACTCCATATTCTATTATGGGCACTACTGCTAATAATTAGCTTTTGCTATTGGCACTGTGTGCCAACATTTGGAAATTGCTATTAAAGAAAAAATATTGATGGATAAACCATAATTTAATTTAAAACCTTTACAAATAGATTATAAACTCGCTTGTTGATAATATTCGTAGAAATCCTAATATTGGCACTAATGCCAATAAAAGGATTTTGCTTAATTTATGGATCCATATATTGGGGCATGAAATAAATGAAATGTGATAAAAAAAATTAAAAAATAATCCTTGAATCTACTGCTTAGAGGTGTAATTAAGTATATAAAATTATTTTAAAAGTATCAATAAGCCGAATAGCTGCGATATACTATGATTAATAAAGCTCTTACCTTAAGAAGAAACCAAAATAACTACTCCAAATCACTAGCGCAAAATGTCAGTTGTTGTTTCCAAACCGCCATATTGGTTATTGGAACAGTGTTGCCAATTTCTAACAGAAAAATAATTCTATTTTACTTTTTAATGCATACTGAACTTGAATAGTCTATAGGTTCCTTATTTTTTTTAACTAAACTCTAAAGTGACAATAATTGGAAGAGTGCCAACGATTGGGTGGTTTACCCTATTCTTTCTCGATAATGTTACTAAATAAAAACGTAACCTCTGAAACCTCTTAAAACAAATACCACTAGATGGCGTTATATTTTATTCTCATAACGCTTTTCTAGTTCACTATTTAACTCCGCACAAACGAAGTCTCGAGCACAGATAGTATTTAATTTTCTCTTTAACTGTGAGATCCACATTCTACTATATGATTAATAATGTTTAATTGGAACAAATATATGAAAACAAAAATATTGTTCTAAGTTTTCTGACATCTGTGATCACATTCTTTGTTTTTTATACTGCTTGTTAAAATACATCCCCACACATTAATATACGAATTGAATCATAGATGGCAGGTAAAAAATCTGTATCTAGTCTCAATAGGTACTTAATACATTCATGGCTTACATTCATTTAGTTAAATATATATAGATGGCGGTACGATAACCAATAAAAACCATATTAATTATATTTGTTCTTTCATATATTGTAATGTAAGCACTTTTTCATAGATGTCGCAAAAGCACCTGTATTGTGTCATTCTCATTTTCACAATAACGCAATAATGTGGAACACCCTTCGTGGTTATTTAATAATAATAATAATCATCGGCAGAAAACACGCATATTGTATATCTCCAAATCATTCAAACTAATATTTAAATAGCGTCCTCTATATGTGGAATCTAGAACTTTTTTAGTTTAATGTAATAATTACAAGGGGCGCCATAGCGCCTATATAGCTTCATTCTCGTTTTGCTTGAGGGCACTTCACATTCTCGAAATAACTCGATAATGTAGGTACAAAGCACATTAACGATTCAAACTCATTGTGTAAAAACAACGTCCTCTAGGTGTAGAGTATATAACCTTTTTCAGTTTAATGTAGTAATTGTAGATGGCGGTACCATACCGAATAACAACCGAATTCATTTTAAAATAAATCTTTATTTAAGCAATCACTTACTCTTTCTTTTCTGATAATTAACATATTATTATGTAATTAACATTGTTCATATATTTTACGATGTAACATTAAATTCTATATTCAGTGGCGCGAAAAACCAAAACAGTCTGTAGTAAATCTACATATTGCATAATAGTAGTTTTACTCGTAAAATATTACGTATTAATGTATACAAACAAGGCCGCAATTTAATGTGTGTTGGGTGAAAAGAAAACGAATTTTACTATCATGACGGAATTTATTCTTTTTAATACTCAAACGAAATGATTACAATCTCTTGTCTAAAACAAAGAAGTAACTTGTCACGCTGTTTTATTACTGTTCTATGATTAAAGTAGTTTAGCAATAGTTAGATTCAAACGAATAATAAACATGGCTGAATTGTACCTATTAACTAACCACTTACGTCAAATATCAAGCTCAATATGAGCTATTTGAATTCTCGTCCGTCGGCCCTTTCTAGATATAATTGACAAGGTATGAAGGCAATTTAAAAGTCAATATAATTTTCTATCAATTTCATTTATTTTCTCTATTTATCACAGTAAGGACCGGGCGAAAATCTGAAATTACACTACCACGCAAGTAACGCAACGTACAAACAATTAGGTCATTTAGAATTCTGAACTGAACTTGTATTCTCAAAATGGTCATTACATGCTGTCAATCAGAAAATATATAACATTTTTGATAACTTTTAATTAATCAGCGTCATAATAACATTAATTGTACATAATTCAGTCTCACTCACAACACAAATGGATGATATAAAATTACTGAATTCAAACAATGTGGCTCACAATATAACATAGACTCACATTTTATACAATGCTTTATTTAATACATCACACAACGTGTACACATCTTCTAAAAAATTATTTTGATCAACATCAACTAATACGATCATGTCTACAATAAGTTAATGAACTACAAAATGCCCTAATTAGTCAAATATTACATTAAAACAAGGCATCATAATTGTTTTGTTTCATTTAACATTAATTATTGGATTTTCGTCACTAGTATGCGCGACCGCATCTTCCTAAGTTTCATTCATAACTTTAAATTAATTAATAAAACTAAATACATTTGACTATCACTCATTCATTCATTTAACTGCAACGGAACAACACTCACAAACACAACGTGTTCTAATACTTAATAATACAATTTCTAGGCTTCTTTATTTATACATCACAAAAAAGTGCAGAACGAAGAAATATTTTTAGTACATTGGTCATTAGAATTAATTGGTCGAAAAGATATGTTTTGAAAATGAGAGGCTGTCGAGCCGTGCAGGTAGTCCTTTGATATTCGAGTTGATATGGTTAAGATTTACAACCCAATCATTCGGGCTGAAGTCAACGCCTTAGCGGCTAATCTTGAGTCCTGCTTCATTCTAAAAACTATAAACGTGTCGCATTTATCTTAGTACACGTATATTTGTTTGAGTTGTGGCTTAAGCTCTGGCGGGATCGTGTAAACTTCCTGTTCAGGCTTCTTTTTCACTAGTCGCTTCCAACGACCACCGATGTTCTTGCGAAGGCTGCGGAAACTAGCACGCTCATTGCCGTGCGGCTGCATTAGGTTGTCCTATAAACAAAAGAGAAATAGAAATTAAGCGTTTTGCCGGTACATATGATTTGTTTGTATTTAAAGAAGTTTGTTGACCCCAAAGGAAACTGACGCCAGATTTAGCGGTTCTGTTAACGTCGCCGATGCAACGCGTGCATTCGCGGCACTCGACACAACTTCCATCCGTTACACAATGCCCTTCCCTAAGTTATTTTAAACCTGTTGCTAACCAAACGTGAAGGTCGGATTCGTAAATCTTTTTGTGGGAAGTTTTTGTGAATGCATACGGAGGAAAAAAAGGTCATTCATTCTTAGAACAGTTTTTGTACTTTTAAAATGCGATTTCTGTAGCTTCAAAGTATTTTGGTATGGCAAAAATTAACTAGGAAGCCGTTTTGCAAAAAGTAAGCGGTGAGGCCATACGAGTACTAGCCGAGCCTTGAATATACTATTCAAAGACACATTAGCATTATTCACTTCCTGGTGGCGTCTCGACATTCAGTCATGCAGATATTTTACAAACATTGAGTCTCTCGTCGAAGAATGAAACAATTTACAGGTTAATAATGCCGAGTCTCGGGAAGCGGTTAAACAGAGCATGATATTGAGGTCACAGTTTTAGTTTGAAATATTGAAGTATGCATTGCCCTCTTTGTCGGAGAGGCACAAAGAAAGAAGGCCACCACGTTACAACATGCTTGCCTTGTACAGCTTTCTATTTGGCATTCGTGTCCCGACATTTAAATTTATTTCGCACTTGGATATCACTGCTTTGTTGCGTGCTAAGGCAACTCTCTCTCTCGTGGCGGGGAGGGTCGGCCAAGTCACGATTTCTTATTATAATGTAGTTTCCCAACGTCACTTTCAATGTTGATTGTTGCAGAGGCAATGTGAGATTTGCAAATTTCAAATTGTAATTCGAATGCAGTAGCGTTGCAAGTCGTCAATTCTGTATTGGGGTCAAGTATAACGGCTGGAACTGGTTTCATTTCTCGAATTAGACTGTCAGTGTTAACTGTGTTCTGAGAAGTAGAAAGCTTACCTGATCATGAGGATAGACGTAAGGCGGGGGCAGCGGCGGCGGGAACTGCCACAGAGGCTGCTGGCGGAAGGCAAGGGGCTCCGGCTGGGCCTGAGGTGCCGGCTGTAGCACCTCAGCGGGGTGCACAGAAGACGAATGCTCCTCTCGCTTGCGCAGCTTACTGTGGACGATGCGTATGGCCATCATAGTACCGTTACTTCCAACCATTGTTGCAAACGGTCCTTCAACGCAAGAATAACTGGTCACACTGGGTTGGATCACGGGTAACAAGTTCCAGTCGGGTAGTCACAACATTTCAACTTCACAGTTTTCACTCACAGCCGTTTCGCGGTCTAACTGACGCGTTTTACTAATAACTAAATTTAAATAATATATCACAATTATTTTGTTTTAAAGATATTGCACATATCACTGTTCATAGGAACGCGCGGGCGGACCGCGTTAAACGAGCAACAGCTGCGCGTTGGTGACTAGAATATTATCGAGAAGTGTGGCCGGCAGGTGCCTAGCAAAGCGCTCGCTCGTGCCAAACGACCTCTACGGAGTACTCCATGCGTCTGAGTTGAAGTTTTTTTTTTTTTATTGGACTTGACTTTATGTTGTTGGTCCGAAGACCTCACAACTTTACCGGGGTTTTCGGGGCGAGTGCCTTTGCGAAGCGAAGGCGCTCGAGCCCGGGAGGCAACTTGCTCGAGGGGGCTCCCTAGGGAGTTTCACCTCGGCTGGACTGTTGCCATGAGAGGGGGATGAATCTAATGATGCCCACCATAGGGCGACACAATGCACTAATTGAGAGCGGGCGACGGGTAATATAAAGCCCGAGAGGAAGGATCCCGGCGGACCGGGATCGGCGGTTCGCGGTGGCCTATACTATCTTACTGCCGTTTCGCAACGTGTTATGGCTGGGAGAGAAGAAACGGCGAAAGAAACTTCCCAGCAACACGCCTAGTCTATCCTATGGGGGGCTGTGTCTCCTGGCGTCCCTCGCAGGGACGTGGAGAGATCGTGATTGGCGGCGTCGACGCCGCCGTCTGTGTCTGTCTGTCGGTGCCTGCCAGCCTGCCGTCCTAACCGCGGGCGGGCTGATCCGAGCCAGCCGTTTTGTGATATCGTCGACCTTGTCCATGAGGATGTTACGCGGTCGTCGCACGAGAGCCTTTCGTCGAGGCTTATAATCGGACGCGGACACGACGAGGGGATTTCGATGGTGCGGCGCTAGATCAAAATACTTACGCGAGAGCGACGTAATGTAGTTTTTGATGGAGGGAAGCTCCAGATCGCGGTGGATGTCGACGTTACGCATATAGAGGGGAGCACCGACGGCTCTGCGCATGAATTTATTCTGAACGATTTGCAGTTTCTTTAAAAGGGCAGGCTTGGCATGGCCGAATACCACACTCGCGTATGTCATGATCGGGCGGATGCATGTTTTATATAGAGTAAGCTTGTGTCTGAGGGACATTTTGCTTCGTTTATCTATCATGGGTGCTAGACGACCCATCACAAATCGCGCTCTATTCCGGACTATAGTGATATGCTCGTTGAAGCGCAAGTTCTGATCTAGGGTGACACCCAGATATTTGGTGCACTTTGCCCAGGGGATCTCTTGTTCGTAGAGCGAGATGGCTTTTAAGCGAAGGCAAGCGCGTTTGGGAGAGCGAAGCGTGCCCGGGGAAAAGAACATTGCTGCGCTTTTCTCCGGGTTTACCTCTATCCTCCATTTGCGAAACCATTCGCCTAGCTCTGTTACAGCTACCTGTAGCCGGACGCAAGCCATTTGTCGGTTGTGATCTGATGTATAGAGTGCGGTGTCATCCGCGAAGAGGGCCAACTCTACATCTGGAGTTTTTGGGATGTCGCTAGTGTACAGCGTGAAGAGTAGTGGAGATAGTGCCGAGCCCTGTGGTACACCGGCTGTGAGTGGGTGAGGGACGAGCGTGTTCCTCCACTCGAAAACGGAAGCTACGGCCTAGGAGGAAGTCTCGCAAGATGAGCACGAGTCTGTCTGGTACACCGAACTGGTACAGCTTGTAAATCAAACCGTTATGCCAGACCTTGTCGAAGGCCTTAGCTACGTCAAGGAACAGTGCGGCTGTTCCTATAGGGCGACGAGGGCGATGGGCAAAGTGGGATAGTATGTGCTCCGTGATGCGGTGCACCTGTTGACGCATGAGTGTCTGGCACGGAATCCAAACTGCTCATCGGGTAGTAGATGTTTGCTGATGGCAAAATCTCTTAGTCTAGAGAGGATGACCCTCTCGTAAAGCTTGCTGAGTGTGCTCAGTAGGCTGATTGGGCGGTAGCTGGACGGTTTATTAGCCGGTTTTCCAGGCTTGTGAATACCGATGACGTCTGCTTCCTTCCAGATCGCGGGGAAAGAGCAGTTTGTTATGGCGGCATTGAAGATGCTCACTAAGATTATAATCAAGTGGCCGGGGAGGAGTTTTAACACGCGATTGTTAATGCCATCGATCCCTGGGGCCTTTCGTGGTTTGAGGACTTGATCAGATCTTGCACTTCTTCCACCGTGACTGGGTCGAGTGTGGTTTCCGCTGGTAAGGAGGATCTACGTTCAACCTCGGAGTCCACCTCCGTCAGGTGTGACTGGTCGACGTTTTGTGTAGTGGGGAGCATTGAAGCTCTAGACTCTGAGCAAGGCATTCGGCTTTCTCCTCATCATCGAACGCCTCGGTGTTGTCGGCTCTTTCTAGCGCGGGTATGACAGTGAGGGTATCTGATTTGAGAGCTCTAGCCAGCTTCCAGTACGCCTGGTGAGTTGGTTCGATATCTCTCAACGTTCTGTCCCAACGTTGTTCCCTGACTTCCCGGATACGTAGTTTGACCTCGCGCTCTAGTTGGCGGAGTCGGACTCTGTTGTCTTCGGTGGGATATCTGTCGTGAGCTCTGGAGGCGGCTCTCTTTTCCCTCAGCAGTACCCTCACTTCGTCCGGCAGGCATAAGTGGCGGTCATTCTCCACTGGCACCTGTCTGGACGAGTTCCGCACTGCGGATTGAAGGTGGCTGGTGAGGGCCTCGATCGCCGTCTCCGTGTCTTGGTGGGATTCGATGTGGTCCGGGATGCGGTCCAGGTCTTGTGATTCGGTTGCCTTGAGGAGGTCCCTGTCTCAACCAGTCCACAGAGGTCCTAGTTTCAGATGTCTGGTCCGTCTGTTGTCCTAATTTGAGGATAACCGGGCGATGGTCCGAGTCTATATCGTCCATCGTTTCGATCGAGTGGAACTGAAGAGTTACACCCCTCAGTAATGCTAAATCGAGAGTGTTTGGGGTCCCCAGTCGCGGTTGGGGGTATCGTGTGGGGTCATGGGAGTTATTATATCAAACAAAAGATTGTCTGATATATTTATTAGGGCTCTGCCATTGGGGTTAGTGGTATTGCAATTCCACTGTTCGTGTTTACAATTCAGATCTCCGGCTATTATAACAGCTGGGCCTAAGTTGAATAGGGCTTCTAGGTCTTTCTTAATAAGGGTTTTCTGGCACGCGAGGTATGCTGAGACTATGACTAGAGGTTGGTGGCCAGTCATTGCTAGTCTGCAGGCGGATACCTCCATACCTACTAGTGGTGGGGTGACTAGAGGCATGCAGTGTAGAGATCTTCTGAAATAGATCAGGGTGCCGCCACCACGGCCTATCCTGTCATGTCTAGTGACCCGATAGTTAGAGATCTTTGGATCTCTTTCACTCGGTTTCAGGAAGGTCTCCTGCACTAGTAGTATATCTACTTGATTGGTAACCAGGAAGTCATGGACCAAGTCGCGCTGGTTTCGAAGGCCGTTGGCGTTATAAGTCGCCAGAGTCAATGAGCGTGGTTTATTTCTACCTACATGCGCCATTTGTTACCGGTAACAATAATTTAACTAGGTTGTTTAGTTATAACGACCTAAGTACCTGGAGGAGGTACGCGTGATCCATTTCGATCACGAGTTGATCCCGGAGGGAGGGTTGATCAGACTCTGCAACTTGTCTTAGTTTTCGAGCCAAGAGTTGGACCTCTGCTAGGTCGAAAGGCAAGTTCTTGGCGAATTTAGTCGCCAAGGCTAAGTCCTCCGCTAAAGAGTGGTGGGGTGACGGCCCAGAAGGTGCTTTTAAAATGGGGGCGGGGGCAGGGGTTGCTTGGGGTAGGCCGGCCAAAATTGGGGCGCGCGTCCTTAGTGGAGGGAACGCTTCCGTCGTGGGAAGACCCGTCCAGTGATTTACCACTGGAGGGGGGGCCGCCACGCTGAGTTGAAGTGGAGGGGCGCACATGGATTTTATACTGGCGCATATGACGCGCCAGCGGCGCGGGGGGCGTGGGGAAATAAGAGGGGAGTTCGCGTTGACGATATGACCGTTTTCCGCGAAAACTACGAATGGTGGCGGCGCCCGACGCCATCGTATCGTAGCGGTTATGAGGCTGACGCACCAGAAGGCCCGACCGTTGGTTAGTCCCGCTTAACCGGAGCATAACATTAAAATATTTCCACATTTCAAAATGGTAATACCAACTTCAATTTGACGGTAACGACTGTGAGTTTTGAAAGGAAATATACCCATATTTTGTTATTCTTGCGTTGAAAACCTATAATAACTATTAAACATATTAACATACAAATTATTGGAACATTAAATATAAAAGATTTCAATCCTCGTATACTTATTTAATACTTATATATATAATCGTTTTTGTTTTAGATAACAACAAATAATATGCAAATATGAAATATGCTCTCATTATACATGGTTTATATATAAATGTAATGTAATTCAACAAGCTTATATCGATCCTATAGATAATGAATCCGAGGGAGCTGTGCATTTCACCATTAACCGAGTTCAAAGTCCAACAACATAAATATGCACACCAATCTATACCTTTACGCACAGCTGGGTTTATGGTTAAAGTGGACGAAGCAAAATGTGACGCTGCATCTCTTTCCGACAATCACTTGTATGTTTATGTAAGTGAGGGATGTTAGTATTCTAAAGTTGGAATGCCGAAAAGCAAAGTAGGGCTGCAGGGCAAGGGAGAGCGGAAAGGTGCAATGCCCTTATAGCAACTAACTTGAGTAAAGCTCCGGGCCTTTGACTCGAATGTCTGGTGGGATAAAAAACACAGGTAGTAAACCATTATAAGTCGTTGCCCTTGAGAGATGTCTAGAGGATATCGCCATTAGTGTAAAAAGAACCCCAAGTATACCTATTTTATTCAGTCACGACGAGCGAGAAATAGAATTTTAATAAATATACATCAAAACTAATAAATAAAATTGTTTTTTTTTGTGATTACAAAGTAAAAATTTATGTGTAAACTGTTACTATAAAATACATAGTCATAAATGACCATTTTTACAGCTTTTATATATCGGTCTGCCTGAAAGTTTGCCTCGTATAGACTCCGAAACTTCTCAATGGATTTTAGTGAAAACTTAGGTATTAAACAGACAATTTTATCCTGAACTGTCGTGTATGTTTCATTCAAACATCTTATGTGAGTCTGAAGATATAAAGTCTTCAGTCAAGCTTAATACTACTATATTTCGATCTCATGGGTGTCATCGAAATGGCGTACACAATTAGTTTTAAATTGAAGAGTTAAAATAGATTTTATCATTTTAATTTTGTTAAAAAGAAGATATAGCCAAACATTGAAGAAGAATATAAAAGCTCTACAAATGTGCAAAACCAGAGAATAATTAGAACAACACTGGTAACAGTCTATCTAATACAAGACGGAAAGAAGACGCCGCGATTTCAATAACTTTATCTCTCAGACCAATAAAACAGGTTTTATTAATCTTCTTTGTTAGTCAGACAGTTATCCATCGCGAAAAATCACTAATTGTAAGTACAGGACACTCATCCAAAATAAAACAAATTTTGAAAAGTACCCAGTTCCTAGACGACTTGCTCTCTTTTAGCCGTTTTATAATTTAAACTATATTTTTATAATTCTAAAGAAACGTATCAAGCCCTTTTTGACTGATGGAATGTAAAGAAATATGTTTTAATTAATAATTCTCTCTTCTAAAATTTGGTTCAGTTGGAAGTTAGACATCGGCAATATAGCCGTTGGTTTAATAATTGCAAGCACAAAAAATATTACAAAACAATCATAATTGTTTAATGGGAAAAATTTCTTGTATCGTTAGTAATGAAATATACATATACATACATATATATATATATATATATATATATATTAGGTGCTTACATTATCGCTTTAGAACCGATTTTTCAATCGTCAGATAAATTATATGAATATATAATCGGCCCTTAGTTATAAGACTAATATGACATTGTAATTGAATTGAATAAATAAATAAATTCCTAACAAGATATTATTTAATTTACTATACCTTATCTTATACTAATATATAAAGTGGAAGAGTTTGTTTGTATGTTTGTTTTTTTGTTTGATTGAACGCGCTAATCTCAGGAACTGCTGGTCCGATTTGAAAAATTCTTTCAGTGTTGGATAGCCCAATTATTGAGAAAGGCTATAGGCTATATATCATCACGCTAAGACTAATAGGAGCAGAGCACCAATGAAGAATGTTTCAAAATCGGGGGGTTTTGAAAACAAATTCCACGCGGACGACGTCGCGGGCACGGCTAGTATACTAATATACAGTAAATTGAAGAATATAAATTAACAGAAGTACTATACAAAGTTTTAAATTCCCAATACCAAACAACACAATCACGTTCAGTTTAAGACATTTCAATGTTTTAAAATCAAAGATACGCGAGTTCGTTCGATTGATAAATATGTCAGATGTAACAAGAAAAAGCGATAAATCACGTACACCTACAATCACGGTAATTCACAACTATCTAAGAATACTGTATCGAGTTTATCTGTAACGTTATCTCTTGCTTCAAAGTCAAAACGTTCTAGCTCTATCACAACATGACTCTGATGACATTAATTTATGTGTTCCCGAGACAACACATGATCATTTGATATAAGAGCCTTGGTAATAATATCAGTAGTTGCTACAAAAGATCCTCTGTTCATTATTCTGTTTGGGTTACCAATGGTAACTAATCGTTGTTAGGGTTGTAACATAAAAAAGATATCGATAATAATATAGATATTAGTAATATCAATAATAGTAATATAAAACATGGCACATTTGACACTATAGATATATGGTCGTATAGCGTCAGCATTAATAGTATAAATAATAAATAAATTAGTAATAACACTATACATGCTAAGAATATATTATAAGGATAGGATATTAGTGTAGTCGACCTGCGTTTTGATAAATAAATAAAAACTAAATAGATAAAGATGCTAATGCAAAAAATCAGATTATTCCAAATTATTATATAGCATCAGTAAAAATATTCTAGATCCATACTTCCCTCTTTCTTAAACCATGAAAGAGGTTAAAATGAGAATAAAAAAATATAGATATTTATATCATGAAGTATTATAAATATATAATTGGTTTATTACCTACTATAATACTTTTCAGGACAAAGTAATGCTCTGACACATACTAGACAGAATTAAAACAACACTTTTGCGAGTTCAGCAAACGAAATTCGTTATAAAGAGGTTCTTTAATATTAGGACTTACTGATTGAAATTGGAACGAAAAGTATTTATTGAAAAAAGTTTAAGGTAAGATTAAAAAAAGAGCAAAGAAAGAACTAGGTTAGGAATTGATAGACTATGACAGATTGAATCACTAAGGCTTGGTGGTGGTGGTAAGTGCGTAGACATTTAACTGATGGTTAAAATAAAATAATGCCTAAACAGCGATTAGTTTTTTTTAACCGGCAGTTAAATGTCTATGCACACCAGCCTAAGTATGCTACGCAATTGCATCTCCCAATTTCGAAAAACAGATCAATGTGCAACTAAAACCATGTCAGAAATAAACCGGTGATTGTGATCATCATGATCTTCAGTCATCATCATCAACAATAACAATACTCTTTACATAAAAATAGTAAATCATTTTAACAACAAGTAATAGCTAATTGGTACTTTTTGATATACTAATATTGATAAAGGAGTTTGGATTTGATCGAATATCGATATAACGTTGCAAGCCCAGCTAATCATACATCTATATATACATATAATAAAATTGTAGAGGTCGAATTTCTGTACAATGAAAAAAAATGCTAAAAAACGAGTCAGGGGGATGTAAGAAGTGAAATAGAACTAATTTAGATTTTTTTCAAAGTTTTTGTTTCTCTGTTTATCTGTCTGTTTGTACCGGCTAATCTCCGAAACGACTGGACCGATTTAAATAAAATTTTGTATGGTGGTAGCTTATATTCCTGGTCAACACATAGGATACTTTTGATCCCGAAAAATTAAAGAGTTTCCGTGGGATAGTTAAAAAAAACTTTTCACGCGGAAGAAGTCGCAGGTAGAAGCTAGTATTCTATAATTCTTAGATTTATAATTCAAACTTATAAATGAAAGCGAGCATTCGTTTGGGAAACTCAGTAAAACAGTTTCACATGCAACGAAACGAACGTTTGAAGTCATTATATTTGTATAAACAATGAGATAATAAAACATCTTATTAACGAAACGTTTTTTGACCTTTTCTTGCGTCAAGCAGGGGCTATCAAAAAATCACACCACGTATTTAGTTAAAGATTTTACCAAACAAACAATTGTTTAAATAACAATATGATATTTTTATTGCAACTATTTGTTTTCTTTACACACTGTGATGCTTATAATTACACGGAACAACCGCATCAGAAACTCCCGCATTTTCAACAGCCTTCATATTATCACATAGCAGATAAATTGCAACAGAATACATCTATACTCGGATTTTTAATTACCTGGACTAAAATGACAACTGCATTTGCCTTTTTTTTTAAATTCATTCGCAAATGTCCTACCACCTATCTGTGGGTTGTTTTGTCGCCTCTTACGACAGGCCGTCTGGCCGCAGGAAACTGTATGCTTTCTCCGTTCCTGCACGGATAAAAATATTGTGCATGAATTTATACATTACTTATTAGTAAGACATCGATTGAGTACATTTAATAGGAATAGAAGCTAATAAAATATTTAAACAGTCTAATGGTAATTTGACTAACGAATTATTGTAAGAAATATGAGGCGGTTTAAGTTGTTCAAGTAAGTCGGCGAACAGGATTATAGGTTAAAAATAGATTTTTGTTGCATAACATAACCCATGCGATTTATACTAATAACTTGACTTAATTTTATGGTTGTATAGGTTTGCGTTTGACTACTGTCTCCCCTGATTTTAATGTTAATACGATCTACGTTGCAGCAAGCTTACCTAAATGATACTTATTCATTATTGAACACTTCAATAGGAGTCCGAAACTGAAAAACCTTGGGCAGTTTTTGCGTACGTATATAATATATGCGTGTTTTTAAGATTTTAAATAAATATAAGTTTTTGCATGAGTTGCTATGCGAAAATATTCAAATTAACTTACGTAAGATATCTTTATTTTAATACAAAATAAAATATATTTATGAGGCAAAATATTCGCAAAATTATTGCACTTCATACTTACGTCATCTTTTAGAATAAACGTTGCAAAAATAGATTTTTTTCAAAAAATGAATAAGAAACATTACTTCATTATATTCATATCTATGCTATTAATTCTATCAGATTGTTGTTTGCTGGTAGCAGCAACATTCACGGGTAACTAATATTTCTTGAAGGTCAGGTCAGTGGATTTAGTATAATAAATATATTTCAAGGTCAACAATACATAGATGTAGAAAGTACGTATGAAATATTCCATAATTACGAAGCTAAAAAGGTGATAATAAAAAAGTAACTACCTAATCTGAAATCTTGACCACGAAGGTTTATAAAGGTTTAGAAAAACGCTCAGATCTAAATAGAGAGCTACTAAAATAATCGGTCCAAATAAGAACTTTCGAATGTATGAGATGCCTGAAGGACTGGGTGCAGTTTTACCTAAACTATAAGTAGTTCTTTTGGGTCCAAAAAGTTGTTCTAAAATAGAATATGTGAGGACTGCTTTATCAACGAAAAGTAGCTGGGCAATCCACCTGATTTTATTATTAATATATGCATTGTCAGATTACGAAGCGTGAGATTTTGGAGACAAGACACGGGATATATTCGCATTAATTTGTCAGGTACGTCATTTAGTACATTTAAGTGATTATATTTATATACCTTCAGATAGCAAAGTTCTTGACGTTAAAGAATTTGTAAGATTTATATGGACGGCAGGTCTGACACCGATAGTTTATAGAGCCATCAACCTAGCGGTTATATAAGTATACAACGAAGAAAGTCATGTACCTGCGTGTGCGCACCTGCCCAGTGTAGGTTAACGAGTTACGGATATAGACAGAAGGTTATCTCAACCTATATGTTGAATAACCTTTTTTGTTATATCTATTAATGCATATAGCCTAATAAGAGTTTAAGTAGATTAACTATTGACTTGCTAAGATTAATTATTGACTCGTAGGCTTCCGTATGCCATATTAAGAAGTCATCAACTAGTGTTTTGATTTAAAATGAATTTATATACACACGTATATCAGCTGAAATATTTTTATCATACCGCTACTGGATTTACACATTAATTATCACCTCATAAATATTAATTAGCAATAAATTATACGGCTTATTTCAATTAAGTTGATTTTATAAGAACATTGTACGACCGGCCACGACCTTGCCCTGTTCTTTTCGGTCATCGGTTCCTGCTGCTATAGGTAACATTGCTATATAACCAGTGACTTTTTGTCAACCGCCAACTCATGCCTCTCACTGACTCGTTCAATAGATTGTTACGTTTTAAATAGAAACGGTATATAACCAATCACCGAACACGGAAATTCAAGTGGCACTAAATTAAAACAGTATTCTATTTATGTCACATTTCTTTTATTAAATTGACGCAATAAGACTACGAATATCGAGACTGGAGTATGGCCAATTGCGAGGAATTCGCCTTGACCAAACAGAAGTCAACCTTGATGAGTGTCAGAATGATAGCAAACGAGTTACACGTTGCAGAAATTGCATTTTAAGACAACATTCAAATCAAACAGAACGTAAAGGGTAGCGTGAGGACATGGAATTTGTATTTGTGTCTAAACACGAAAGCAAGTATGTTACGAACGATTAATAGCGCTCTAATTGTGGGGCGGTTATGCATGTTTACCGGTTGTTAGTGGCATGAGATAAGTGCGTGTAATCAGCAAGCGTGCGACGGATGTTTGCGTAAATTACCCGCGCTCGAAGGGGTTGTTCTTGTCTCTCCCGCAGAGGCAGACGATGGTCTTGTTGTAAGACAACACTATGAGCGAGTTACGCTCAAGAACGACGCCCACCTCGCAGTTTTCCTCTTTACACTTCATCGCCTCTATGGCGATAGGGGCGAAGAGCATCGAAACACGGACACTACAAGTATTATTTTGTACGAGTGCGCAAACATGAGCCGGTTGCGCGTTTTGGCGCAGACTGGCTGACTGCCGCGTTTTCAACACACGGCTTCCCGACGGTGACTATTTGACTGGCTGTGCTGTGGCGCCGACCACCACGCGCAGCGGTGGGTGGCGACTGAACTCTCGCCACCCGTTTTACCTTGCTGCTGCTATGGGTCCCCGCAATGCGAAAGCCGAAAGCCCTCCTTAATTAACCAACGCACGGCAATTCGCGTCCACTTCCACTTCCTTTCATGTATCGTATATATGCACATATGTTAACGACATTATAGCACTGTATCAATCCAGATATTCCAACCATAGAAACTAGCATCAAATACATTAGACACATCAATTCTTGCCAATGGGCGAATGACAACTGAAACTAATTAGCTCAATTGTTCCTTCACGTAAGTCTTTTCATATACAAATTATATATTGTTACATACTCGCCGTGGCTTAACTGAAAACAGCTGTACGTCAACGGATGTCGGTACCACTGCGGCATTATAAGAAGATAATTGAAAATATGTTTTGTATGTACTATATTTAATTTTAGAAGGAACTACCTATTTGCCGAAAATCCGGGAATTGCGTTGTAATCATAATCGTTTTAACCTGGTAATGCCCTGCGAGGAATTCTCGATAATAAAAAGAAAAGAATTTAAAATAGATGCAAATCAAGAAAAACCCCTAGTATATTGACAAAGAACAGATTCATACACATTTTTACATCATTATATTATATCTTCTCATAATGGAGAGTGAAAAGTAGAAAAGCAGACGTTAGGCTTCGAATCCGATGTTTCAGATACTACCGGGATTCAAACCACAAACATTCTTATAATTTTGTTGAGATTTATGGGAGGAGGATACCATTATGATAACGACATACACCAGAGTTATTTCTTTTTACGGCATACCAATAGCTAACTGTTGTTAATTTTGACCTGGAAAATTTAAATTGTATTGTTTTTTCTTACCTCCAACACAGCATTATTCTTATGTAGAAGATAAAAAGAAATACATACCCATAAAGTAACAGGCAAGTAAGGTATTAAAGGAATTTCTGCAGTTAAAGCAAATCATAGAAGTATCGAGATTGTTTAACAAATATGTAAGAACAGACAACGCTGTCTTAGCTATGATTTATTTAAAAAATCCGAAAGAATTATTGTTATAATAGACATGAAAGGATTGCAAACCGAACATTCACCGTTAGGTTTCAATCAAACATTGACGTCAAAGTTTTACACGGTCTATTATGCAATGATTATAGATAATGTTACTGGTACTAAAGTAAATAGATATAGGTGATAAGGTAGTATAGTAAAGTCACAGGGCAAGTTGGACACAAGGTCTTGATTAAACTGTTTTCTGTTATTAATGATATTAATCATTTACATAGTAGGTAATACTTGTATCGAGATTCTGAGTTTATTACCTAAATGTAGGTTTAGTTTAAATATAACTAAGAAGTAGTCCTATAGCAGATAATATAGTAGCAATATATATGATACCTTTAAATTACAATAATAGTAATTCGTATCGATGATAACACATAGTACTGCAGGTTAAATGAAATAACCTCTAATAACAAGGTCATCTCCTGTAGCGGTTGCTCAAAGACAAACGTTTTAGATTGCATTGAAGTATGTTTAGATTGTGATAGCATTTTTGGTAGTGAAACGCCATAACACTTCGAATAAGTTATGGCTATTTAAATAACAGCTAGTTCAAACCAGTACGCGATGGATTTTCTTGGTTGGAATATTGCTTGCCAGAAAAAATATTAACATCTTAATGGTTTGCGAGTTTTTGTTTAAATGAAAAGCATGTCATCATATGAATAAGTTTAATTTGGGAAATTCACAATGCAATTCTTATATAAAATATATGGTTTATTGTTATTATTCAGGTAAGGCTAATAGATGACCATATAAGTTACTGTTATAAAACACTTTTATAATTTAACAACCAAAGTTGTAATCGATAGGTGACTTGCATATACTATTAAAGAAATTGGTACTATGTAAGGACCTGATTCTATCATTCGGTTATAACAAAACATATTGTTTTTAAAAAGTCAATTCTCTTATTCATTGTTCTTATTCAAGCATTTTGAAATAATCTCTTTCTTGACCTGTATATTTCTAAAATCATGTAACACTCATAATTATATTTTGCCATTCTAGAAATTACTTTAACTATCTGTTTGCATTAAAGCAATACTGATTTAAATGTCATCACGCGATTACATGTCAGTACTGAACGAGGTCAACCATTATGGCCATCAAACACCATAGCAAAGTTTACAGGCCATGGGAAGTCCGCTGTATTCACCACTCATTCACCATTAATTACCATTTAAAACGTAGATTGTTGCCCACTAAACAGTTGTCGTAAAAAATTTAATAATTCAAAAGCATATCACAATATGAATATTGCTTATAATCATTTAAATGGGTATATTATAACCTATGGGTTTCTATTCTCAAATCTATTTCAATTGGTAGTTCTACCTAAAGTTTCAGGAACGCGACTTAAGAAAATATAGTCATTCGTGCAGCCCGATCAACTAAAGATTTCATAAAGTGGGACAGAATCAATTGACTACTTATTATGCTTTCACATATATCAGTTTATGCATAAAGTAATAGTAACTAATAACATAAATAAAAAAAAACGGGTATCAAGCAAAGGTAGCCTTTTCTTCGAAGAACAGTGATTAACAGTATAGCATAATTATAACTATAGCTAAATACTAATCATTTTATATTTTAAAAAGTTTCAAAGTTATTATACATTTTCCTGATAATATATCTCTAAGCTTTTCTTGGTATAAAGCAATATCGCTAGTTCACTACGCCCTTTAAAATTTCAATTATAAGCTCAATGGTTGACTCGGACATGATCTTGCAGGAATACTGCTCAAAATAGAGAGGAATGGCTCGTGTTACTCTCGCATCGCACGTTAAAACAAATGATGAGACAGTCTGATACTTTTTAAACTAAACAGTTAGAGAAATATAATTTGATTTGTGATTTTTAAAACTAGCAGTTAGCCAAAATAAACCCGGGATTATTGTAAAACACACGAATGTCCAGACGGGTGAAAATTGGCAGGCGTCCAGCAGACCGTTTGATTGGACCTTGGTTCGTTCAGTGTTATATTGCAAATTTTCTACTAATAGCAAGCATTAGGTATTAATATATATAATTGTTTGCATAATTCTGAGGCTGATATAATACCTTCAGAAGAAATAATTTCGTTACGACGGCTGTTTTTGAAATTTATAATACAGACATCTAAATGTAGAAGCCAAGTAGCTAGGTATTCAGTCACTGTCACGCCAAGACTGATTTAATTTACTATTACATAATTTATAACAATAAATAAAGTTGGAGTATCTGTCTGTGATTGCAAAATTTTTTTTTTTTGCTAAGCTGGTAAACAGGCGCAGCTCGTGGAAAGTGGTTAACGTTGCTTATAGTCTGCAACACCAGGGCCGAAAGCCAAGGCGTTTTCAGCCTGTAGAATGGTATAGAGGGATGAGGTAGAGGGATTATTTATCAGAAATGCAATAGAGAGAGAGAGAGAGATAACACTTTATTGTACACGCTCACAGAAAACACAGAAAAACTTATAGCCTAAAAATATTCTAACGTGCACAATGGTCTTATCGCTAAGAAGCGAACTCTTCCAGATAACCCGTAGCAGGAATAAAACAGATTCAATTTGTCACAAATAAGGTTCGAAAAGACGGACAAACAGTATTTTACGGCTTTTGTGAGCTAATATCTCGCCATATATTGTCTTAAATTAAAAACCATAAAGAAACATCGTTATGAATCTACATCTGAATAACAACACTGACTATTCTTCATCCCTCAGTTATGGCGGTTACCCCAATTTTTTTTTCAATAAAGCATTATGTCCATAACGTCCAACTATTGATGTTGTTCAGGGACCCCTATTTCTTTGGGAAAGGATAGTATACCCGCCATTCTTGTTTGCATTGGTGGATTTGTCACATCGGTTATCTCATGTGCAGGTTTCATCACAATGATTTCGTTCACCTGTACGTGGTAATAGTATCAGTATGAAGATCAGAAAATGACTAAATAGTTAGTCTTCTCGACAATGATTTGAACCCATGTCTCGTTTGAAATACGCGTTTCTGACTCGAAATCGTTACCACTAAGCCTTGTTTTAAAAGCAAAATAATTCTGATATACAAGTACAGACAAACAGACAAACGAACTTATATAAAAACAGTAAAATTCCCGATACCTGAATCTAAACTGCCGTTATGAACCTACTAGCTTTTACCTGTTGCTTCGCTCGCGCTAATGTTATCCCACGGGAACCGTACCTTTTCCGGGACAAAAAGTAGCCTAACCTAATCTATGTCTGTGCCGAATTTCTTCCAGATTCATTCAACTGTTCTGCCCTGATTGAGTAACAAACATTTATCCAAGCTTTGGCGTTCGCATTATTAGTAAGATAATAATAGTACAGATATTAGAGTAACATTTGATACTAAAATCCTAGTGGATAAAGATTAGAAAACCTACTAAATTAGGGTGTTCCCCACATCCTATATTGTGGTGTTTCGTATCAATGACTGCCTTATTTTTAGTTATGATAAACAATTTTTTCCTCAATCCACTGTAGATTAAGTTTTAATTAAAAGCAGCTACGTGAACGGGGAAGACCCTCTTACAATTTAGGCGTTACTCAATTTCTAGAACAACACATTTTTCGACCAAACAAGTAGTTTTATTTTAGTATTTTCTTAAGTATTCGCAACTCGTACACAATATTTTTTTTTGCGCCGCTTCTTCCCTTCAATACAGCATGTTCCGAAGCGATGGTAAATTAGATTAGGCCCCCATAGAATAAATAATAAACATACCATAAACAAAGATTGAAGCTAAATAATGAAAATGAACAAGTTGACGGTAGGCTAAACAAAACTTTAACAATACTTATTGACACTTGACATCTTTGGGTACCGAAAAGTAGCCGAAAAGTCGGAATAACAGAAATCAATTAAAATATCGCATTGAAAACTTTTAAAACATAGTTTTATTTTATTGATCATATCGTCGTGGTTGAGTTATGCTGAAAATTTTATCTTGATTTCAGGGGCCCAATTCTGCTATTACTATCTCGTTAAAATCGCCAGATACTATAGTATCAATCGTAGGTTGGCCTGATTTCCGTATTCTGTAAACAATGGTGTGCCACGGGCACGCCACTCTATAGATATTTATAAGCAAAAACTTGCGATTTATTTTAATGACAAATAGGTTCGAGTTCGAGAAGATGGAGCACGCTTACCTAGATAGTAACTATTCACACGAGACTTGAAGATACCTGGATTGTACTTTTAATAATGTTTAAAATTTGTGGTATTTTCTCAATTTTCATTTCGGCTAACACCATTTCTATTACTGGTAATACCATCGTTTTTCTATTATTATTCTGCCGCGACGATATTGAGAACATATTTTGGATTTAGTAGAAAGAATATTTAACACTATCACATTTAACATATTTAACACTATCGCAATGGAATGATACTTTAAATATCTTCGCAATCACCATATGATACCACGCTGTTACAGAACATCGACGCGAAACGCTTAGCTTCAAGCTAATCGTGTTTCGTACGATGAGTGATAGATCTGATCGCCTATTTCCCTCTCCACCTTATCCCATCTTCCCTATCCTGTCTTCCCTATCCCATCTTCCCTATCTCATATTTCCTATCACATCTTCCCTATCCCGTCTTCCCTATCTCATCTTCCTTATCCTATATTCCCTACCCAAGCTTCCCTATCCCATCTTCCCTATCTCATCTTTCTTATCCTATCTTCCCTATCCAATCTTCCCTATCCCATCTTTCCTATCCTATCTTAAAGGCTGGTAAGGCCTGAGCTAAGCCTCCGGTGTTGCAGACGTCTATAGGCGGTGATAATCACTTTCCATTAGCTGGGTCTTTTGCCTGTTTCGCAATAACAAAAAAATATTAAAACATTAATACTTTATTTTTTTTTGTCTATAATCATCTATCTATATATTATAAAATTCTAATAATGCTGTGTCTGTACTTTGAAGCTGTTAAAAAAAAGCAATTGGAATACACTATATATAAGATGGAGAAAACGATGCAGTTTTTTTAGATTTCTTGTCTGTTTGTTCGGAATTCACGTAAAAACTACTGGACCGATTTCGATGTGGTTTTCGCAGATCGACAGCAAATTCTTAGACTTAATATCTGCGCTTTTTATTCTCAGAATCGCATGCGAATTTTTGTGGGAATGATTTAAAATGGTCAGATTACAAAAATCGAATTCCAATGTGATTTTTTTACTGATCTATAGCAAATTTCAAGTAATAAAATGTGCGATATTTTTTTATCCCGGGAATCAGAATTTTCCCGGGAGCGGTTTTTAGTTGTTCGGGTGGATAAAATTAACTTATTCCGACACAGTTTGCACTAAAATGATACCTTACATTCTTTTTAAATGTTGCAATACCTACTTTGTGTCCCGGGAATCCCGCGGAAATTTCAAACCAAGCGAGGATAAAGTCGTGGGCATATCCTAGTTTTAAATAATTTTAATAAACCGTCAAAAGAACGAAAGAAGAATGATATGAGGTACGACCTAATTATGTTATATTTCTTATTGGACTATTCTAATTTTTAATATACTTCGTCCATGTTCATACGCCGTTCAAAACATATAGCATAGCAATTCTTAATTGGCAATTAAAAAGAGACAAAACAATTAGAAAGACAACAATTCGTTTCAATGAGGGTTTAATTACGGGTGCCACTGTACCATATGGGTGCCGTTGCGGAAACATCAATTGCTGAAGGACATGCGAATTAAAACCATTGAAACTGCACATACATTCGGCAGATAAAACCGGTTTTAAACTTTTGAATTATATCGGTAGTTGGTAACAATAGGAAGTCTCCATATAATTCGATTTTTACCTTCCTACCGGCTTCATTATCATAATGTGGCGAATACTTATCTTACTTAATTTGTCTGGTTGTTATATGTTGCTATCCGTTCTTTTTCTTACCTGTTTTTTTTTGTTGCATATGTTTAGCAGACAGGCACACGGCCCACCTTATGGAAAGCGGTTACCGTCGCCTATGGACATTTGTAACACAAAAGGCGCTACCAATGTCCTGCCGCTCGCTAAAGGGAGACTGGAACCTAATGCCAGAACACAACTCAAGGTTGTTATAGCGGCATACATACCAGGGGTACTAGCCATCCAGACGAGCATATACCCTACCACCTGGCTGTGGGTTGTTTTGTCGCCTCTTACGACAGGCCACCCGGCCGCAGGAAATTGTATTCTTTCTCCGTTCCTGCACGGATAAATCTGTTTAGTATTAAAATACTAAACTAGTAATATTGTTACCATGTGTATGAGTAGCAATCCTCATAAACAATTTTGCTTCATCTACTTTCTTTAATCTGGATGGACCTAAGATGGTTGGTAACCGCTACATCTACTTTTATGTTTCTAAGATAGTAACCGCCGTCCATCAGGCCTGTCTGTTAAGCTCGTGCAATGAAAAATAAAGAAATATCACACTGTTCCATATCAAGAACCAAACTCAAGGACAAAAGCTTCCACATAAGAAGGAACATAACTTCGACTCCTGGCCGGAAAGTATGCACCGCTATAGCTTTTCTGACCTAACATGCATATTGTTACAATTGTGCTAGATGTTGAAGTAAAACATCGTGAGAAAATCTACTTTTTGCAATATGTTTATTCGTAAATTATTATTAGGCTTCGAAAACGTAAAACAAGTTTCAATAAAAATATCAGGTTAAACCAACAATTTTATATACATTTTCGCACATTTTTGATTTCGATATCCTGTAGGGATCGGAATACATGAATATATATACCAAGTCTGACACAAAGATAGCAGCCAGCACAGCTTGTTATATAAATGCACATACATATAGTTTCTAGTGTGTTCGAAGATGTCATTATAAAACAATGAAATAATAGAATCGGTACATTGCAACATGAATATTTATAACAATTATATTATCTCAAAAGAAACAAAATGATAATTATTTTATCATTAAAACATCAAAAGCAACTTACGTTCTCTTGTATAAGTTCTTGAATGCACGTTTTATTGCACTTAAAATGTACATCTTTTTAAGACGTTTTTTATTACCACCAACTATAAAACACTTCAGATTAATATCATGGAAGTTCACACTGTGTTTTAAAACTCAATTCACGATTTGCTTAAATGTCTTTTTCTCGAAACAATTACCGACACGTCGAATATCAACTCTTGCGTAGTACTAAAAGGAAAGCAAACTTTATGAACTACCCGCAGATAACTAACATTTTTTTTATATCTGCACTGTATCGTATGTGAATGTGGGGTAATTAATAAGAAATATATGTAATTTATTAACATTCATTAGGTCAAGAAGTTCACGCTGTTTAATGTCTGTAATACCGCATCTAAATTTTTATATTTAAAAAGAAACTTTTAACGATTTATTGATGAAAAAATGTTTAGGCGTTTGATTCTTAAAATAATAATAAAACTTGGTAGTTTTTATTTCAGGTTAATCAATCATCATAAATTTTACAAAAATAATTATTAGACCTTGGCCATGGTTTATACCGTGGTTTCCAACTTTTCCAGGGAATAGATTTGACACCTCTTACGATAGGCTGCTCGGCTACATAAATTAGTATTCTATCTTCGTTCCTGCACACATAGAAATACTACTCTACGTGTAATCTTTGAGTCTCTTAAAACAATGTAAAGTAAATAATATTTACATCAGTATGGATTATAGACATAACCTTAATTAATTATAGCTTAATTAAAAAGAGGAAAGCACCGTAACGAAACCTGGACATCGACCTCCGAGAAGCATGTTAGGTGAATGTCTTATACTAAAGAAATTGAGATATCCAAGCCTAGTAACGGGACAACAACTGCTTATATATTCCAGCTTTCCACAAATAGAGGTCATCATCCTTATTAAAAAAGAACAATCGCAACGTCATATCGAGTACTACTGTTCAAATATAAAACCGGGTAAATGCCAAATTGGTATGATAATTTTAAAGTCAAAGTATAACTTGACTTGCAAATGTGACATTGCTTATACAACATCATACGTACAAATAGGGTCAGCACTAAATGTTTATTAAATAATGCGACTTGCTAAAAAAATTGATGGATTAGTTTCAACTGCTATTATTATGAGGGTGTTTTTTTTTTTTATAATTACGTGATTATAAAGACATTTGTAACATAAGTAGGTATATAAAAGCCATAATAAAACAACCATATGAGCGCTTTTTCGCTAGCTGTTCTAAATTGCTGAGGTCAGTCTCAGAAAAACGTGGCCGTACCAGTGTAGGCGACTGCCTTGTAGTTTGTCTGCTATATGATGGACATGACAAATGCCGCGATTACGGTATTTCCTGACGCGGTTTCCGCGTGACTACAACACATCCACCGCACCATATATATTAATTCACCCGTCCTTTTTTTCATTTAATTTTGCATCAAACAGGTGCACATATACAAGCATTGGTTATGAATTACATTATAATTTATTTAGTTAATGTACTTGTCCAATTTGAAAACCTGCCCGTAAAACTTAAAGTTAACATTTTTTTGCGATTCTTTTTGCCAATTATCCGTTGCCATTCGTTTTTCCACTTGTCCGTTGAAGTTTCACTACTACTGTGTCCCAGCACACATTTCGATTTTTCGCAGGTTTACTGCAAATTATGATTTGGTTAGGATAGGTATATTTTAATGAATGCATTTTTTATTTAAACATATTTTATTTTATCAAACAATAAACTGAGTTCTATCCGGAACCAAAAAACGCATCCATAGTCTACTCTAAAATTATGCCACCTCTCACCACGTCTAGTCTAAATTTATGCCGCTCCTCCACGCGGCCGTAACGCTTTTTCGTGACAGAAAAATCCTAAGACCCCGTCTATATAGAGTTTCACTTCAAAAATATACAACTGTAAATTAAAACAAATAAAATACTTCATAATATGTTCATTATTTTAGAATTTATTTTAAAACTTGTTACCTATCCAATTGGGAAGAAATATTTAACATCCAGCCGATATAAACTTATTTTTCTACCGATATGAAGAACGATAAGTGCCAGCCCTACATACAAATACGTATGTATCACTGCTCGTCTAGCGTGTAACAAACTTGGTTTGCGTAAATATACATAACTATAATTCCATTACGCAGGTATATAGACGCTCGAAGGTTATATTTAATGATCAAATTGTGAGAAATATTCATAAAGTAGTTTTTTTTATCATTATACCCGGATTCAGATTGCGAATTAATGTAACATTTTGTTTCATGCATATTGTGGCACTGTATAATGTCTCAGTTAATGGTGTTTAAGGTCATTTTTTATCAATAAACGTACGCAACAAATATGTTACCAGCTTGAACTCGTATTTGATATGAACTTTATAAATTTTAAATCTTATGTAACACTGAACTCGCTTGAATAACTAACATATTGTTACGAGTCGCGAGACTCGAATTAAAATGCCGTTAGAATTACTATAGAGTTTATTAGAACTATACAAACACGTATAACACAGGTACAAATATAACGAACACAACAAGTCCACTTCGCTCGTGGTTCTCGCTCGATTGCCTGCTCCCTCCTTCGGACCATTGCCTTATACTGCATAAATGCAATATGTCCGCCCGGCAGCGTGGACCGAATTTCTTAGAATCGTAATCCGCACACCTGGATAATGATGCTTGCAAGCGGCCATAAACCAGTATAATAGGCTGTTCTCCACAATAACCAATAAATAAGTGAACAAAAAAAGATTTCATAAAAGGTTTACAATTAGTTCAAATGCCGACAGGTAATAAAATGTGTTTTTATAGATATGCAGGTGGATTTTGTTTTCGTCGAAACTTAAGTTGTAACAATATAAAAGAGCAAGACATTATAATATATTGTTAGCATCTTTCCTTTCAAATATCACGACAATATATTTTTATTTTGAAGAAAGAACATGTAAAAAATCTCATATAAAGGTGCATGTATGAAGAGATTAACCAAAGTAGATGAAACTAAAGGTGTTCGTTAGGATCGTTGCAATTGAGGTCCACCTTCTCAGCCTACTCCCATGGGAACAGGCGTTATAATATGTATGTATGTACGGTATAACTGACTACACTTATACATAATCAAGGAGACTATTAATTTTCTTAATAATAAAAATGTTTTAATTGATTCATGTATTATTATACTACTAATTTATTCCCTGTTTAATCAATGATAAATCAGCGCGTTTATGACACTTAACCTGACCACTATGATATTGTTTTTTTTTAAACCTTTCATTACATCGAGGTCGGCAGCACGTTAGTAACACCTCAGTGTTACAAATGTGCATAGACGACGGTAACCACATTCCATCAGATAGGCTGTTGGACTTGGACTGTATGCTGTACCCCAGTTACAAGAGAATTTATAATCAAAATTACCCATATGACTCATTAAGGTAATTTCGAATTATCAACATTCTGTCGTTTTATATTTTAGGTACACTTGGAGAAGGTATTTTGATAAATGTCGCCCGCCCGATACTTACGAGGCCCATTCTATTACCTTGAACCGTATTGTCTGAGCAATGACGAACAAATGCTTGGAGCTGTGTAATTTAGAGTACGTTGATTGCATCACCGAACAGATGTTTTCTTATGAAACGTATAACAAACCGAGTTTAAATGCACAAGATAAATAAATACATAATAATCTACGAACGATCACTCTCTTCCATACCCTATCCCACTCGATTATCCCATCCTTTCTATCTTATCCTCTATCCCATCTGATAGGTAACAGAGGGAATGAAAATATCCGATCATTAATAATTCTCTCTCTAGTATTTACATGATTGAATAAAGAACAATCTATAAAAATAAATAAAATTGAAGTCTCTGTTTGTAATATCAAAATAACAGCTTTTTACTAAATGCGTATGAAAGTATATACGGCATAATATATAATATACGGTACTTATCTATACATGTAATAAAACTCTAGAGGTCGAATTTCTGTACAATGAAAAAAATGCTAAAAACCGAGTCAGGGGGTGCAGGGGGATGTAAGAAGTGAAATAAAACTTATTTCGATTTTTTTTAAATTTTATTTTCTCTGCTTGTCTGTCTGTTTGTACCGGCTAATCTCCGAACCGACTGGACCGATTTAAATGAAATTTTGTATGGTGGTAGCTTATATCCCTGGTCAACATATAGGATACTTTTGATCCCGAAAAATTAAAGAGTTCCCGTGGAATAGTTAAAAAACTGCACCACGCGGGTGAAGTCGCGGCCATCAGCTAGTATAATCTATATACCTAAGTATAATCCAAAAATATTTTTTTTAATTTTTTGTCTGTCTGTCCGTCTGTTTGTTCCGACTAATCACTGAAACGGCTGGACTGATTTGGACGATACTTTTACTGGCAGATAGCTGACGCTATAAGGAGTAGCATAAACTACTTTTATTTTAGAAAAAAAAATATGTACGGCCCACGCGCACGCCGTTGCCGTCGCCGCACCGGAAGGCAAATTAAATTAAATTCCACGCGGACGAAGTCGAGGGTAGCGGTTTGTTAATATAGTATAAATAAAAAACAAAAGTAGGTTTTATTCACTAGACCTCTATATTTCACTATCCCATGGCTGGCAACGCGTCGGCAAAGTTTCTGGGGTTGCTGACTTTCTTAGGCGATGGTAACCACTTTTCATCAGGGCCAGATATCTGTTTGTCCGTATCAGGCAATAAAAAATGTGATATCCACCAATACATTTTCCACTGCTGGACCACTTCATCTCAAAAAAATAGATGATATGCCTATCACACTTGTTTTTGAACATGGATAACTTCTATGTGTAGGTTTCACAACGTTTTGCTTCACCATATGTACGAGGCGATTCATTCAGCCTACATAAAATATTTCGGTATACAAACAAAGATAAAAACGAGAAACAAAAAATATCGACCAAAAGGGGCGCAATATATATAAATGAGAGATGACCAAAATTAACCTATCATATATATACACATGTTAGTCAGGGCTTAAAAATAATAACATTGTTTTAGTAACTTTTTCATATAAACTAATAGCTAGTAAGATGTCGCTTGCAAAGTTGTCACTAATGTATCATTATCAAATTCTACCCCTTTATTCATAATAGTTTTATGAATAAACCGCTTATAAACTCGTTAAAGAAATTAATAGAGTGTTATTCGTGTTTATATTTTAAATGCGATTATGAATAATGAACTATTATAGATATGAATAAAGTGTTTAAATCAGCCATACTCAACCTTTTATTTATATGGTCCACAAAGAGGTATTAGATAAGATCCAACGGACCGCAACTATATTTTATTTGGGCGCTTTTTTGCTACTATAATTCACAGCAGGCGGGCTGATAGTCTGTCAGATGAAAAGTGGTTACATTATCTATGGACATTTGCAACACCAGTGGTGTTATGAATGCAAATTCATTATCTTGTACAATTGTATAGTATGTCAGGCGGGCCACTTACAAAAGCCCAGCGGAATATACGCGGCCCACGGACAGCAGTTTGAGAATAGCTGGTTTAAATGATAGGGTAGAAAATTTTGAAAAATTTACAATGACAATTCGTTTTAAGATTGATAAGATTGATTACATGCTTTTTAGGGTTCCGTTGCCAAATGGTAAAAATTTAGGACGTTCTTACTTATACGTGACTCTTCAACGTAAATCGTCTGACACGTATTTAAAAAATATCTGAAGATTCAGGAGATAGGCGGTATACCTTCGGAAAGTAAATAACCATAAATAAAAATATGCGTCAACATATTAGAATAGACAAGACATCAAAGGACGAAGCTTTTATTGATTGATATTAAAAATTTTATCTAAATAGTTAGACCTCAAGCGCAATGAGATTGGTCGTTAATGACATATAAATATTCGTAACGTCTAGTTTGAACTTTAAATAATGACGGAAATGACATTGCTGGTCTCAGAATGCGGATGAATAAAAAACTGTCAAACTGCCAACTCGTCAAACTCTAGTGAACTGCGGAGCTGAAATTTAATATCATGAAACTTGTGAAGTGAAAACTTTGGGCTTAAAAATTTTATGTGTACATATTTTTTAATTTTTAACTGATTCTTTATAAAAAAATACCTTTATAATATAATAAAACTAAAATTACTAAAAAATGTAATCGTTCTATGCGTTTTGAAAAAACTCATAGCTTTGAATGAATGAATGAAAACTCTTTATTGTTCACCATAAACTTAAATCTAGACAATTGATATGGATACATTTCCATTAGAACAATGGGCGGCCTTATCGCTTATAGCGATCTCTTCCAGGCAACCCGGTGTCTAAGGAGATTTTAAACGAAATTTCAAAACAAATTCAATTTTGGTGGTGTACTAAACTAAAATGAAAGTAATAAAATCACAATTAAATATTATTAAAAATAAACTACAATATTAATATACTACCATATACACATATATAATTAGATAAAGATGATATTATAAATTAGATATACATACATTCGAACAATAGATACATTCATGTCATTCAACAATTTTATTTAACAGACCAATAATGGTCAGTGACCATAAGTTTAAATGTAGTCATTGATTTAGCTTGTCTGATTGGTAAGGGGAGGGAGTTCCACAGTCGAACAGCTTGTACGGCAAAAGAATTTCCTACGTAGGAAGAAGTGTGTGCAGGTATTGTTAACAAAAGATTTTCATTTGAGCGCAAATTACAGGAATGAGATTGATAGAGAAAACTAAAAAGTTCCTTTAATATGGGAGAGTACAGGGATTGTGAAGGATATTGTGCAAAAGTGAGAGTAAGTGAACATTCCGGCAAAAGCGAATAGGTAATAACTTAACACGAAATTCGGAGACATGATCATATTTACGCAAACCAAATATTAACCGGATACAAACATTTTGAAGGCGTTACAGCTTATCTAGTAGCTTTGATACTTACAAGTACATCGTACCGGCTACTCTTCTCTAGACTACCTCCTCTTATAATAATTAATAAATAAAATCAATTCTAAACTTAAATATTACAATAATGAATGAATAACTGTGCAAATTTGAATTTAATATGGGTATATTAATATATTATATATAAACTTTGTTATTTTTTAATAGTGAATCAAAACCTTTTCTGAAAAATAAATGCTTTTAAACTATAAAAGGTTAAAAAGAAACATGACTTGTGCTACCTACCATCTTTAGCTTTTCAAAATTATATTATTTCTAGACAATTGGGTAGACATGTTACAATAAATTCTAAAATAATTTTAATATATGAATAATACGTTAATAATACCCTTTTAAGTCATAACGTCATAACGTGCTATTCTTGTCCGAAATCTAAAGGTTTCGGCGTTTCATAAGATTATAAAAACAGTCACATTTTGAATATCAGCTATTACCCTAAACTCTGTCTCATATAAGAAGTCTCGCAGAGGTGGGCACGGTCGTGCACCAGAATGTTAAGAAGATAAAACTACTTTAGATAGATTCCATTTTAATAGTATTGTTAAATGTATCTATAATATAATAAAATATTGAAAATACCATGTCTGTACATTGTAGCCATTTAAAAAAAATCAACTCGAATACAATATATATACATACGGTGGAGAACACGATGCAATTTTTTTTAGATTTGTTCTCCGTTTGTCGGTTTGTCAGTTTGTTCGGGATTCACGTATATACTACTGAGCCCATTTCAATGTGGTTTTTGCTGGTCGACAGCAAATTTTATGTAATAAAATATGTGATTTTTTTATCCACGGAATCACGCGGGAATTTTCCTGGGAACGGTTTGTAGTTACAAACTGCTCCCAGGTAAATTCCCGCGATCCCGATCAACTGATCGGGTGCATAAAAATTAACTTATTCCGACACGGTTTTCACTAAAAGGATAGCTAACATTTTTTAAATGCTACGATACTTTGTGTCCCAGAAACCCCGTGGGAATTTCAAGTTAAGTGTGGACGAAGTCGTGGGCATATCCTAGTAGAATGATAATACAATGTAACATTTATCTTAAAACTCTCGATAAGAAACAACATAACTACGTGGTTGGGCTGATCTCTTATAATTAGTTCCATTTTTTTCCGCGACAATTGTTTCATAAGACATACTGTACTTGTATTTTTCTTTGATCGTCTAGGTTACTTTCTTTTAAGTAATTTCAAACTTCCATTAGTGTTAGTTTGATTCTGAAATGTTTGTCGGCTATAATTTGCTTGCACGTTTACCGACACACAGGTGACTGACTGTATATTTATATTTAGATTTAAATTGAGACGTGCTATGACGTCAATCCTATGATTAATCAGTACAATAAATCCTATATTGTGTACTTCAAAGATCCACTATCAAAATGCGTAGTATGAAATGCCTATTATTATAATATTTTGCCGGATATATGTTTGTTTATTAAAGTTGATCTAGAAAAGATCTTATGAAGAAGATGTCACAAGAATAAAATATATGTAAATTGTATGTCTATTCTTCGTAAACCTTAAAGGAAAGCGACTACCAATAATGCTCCTCTAAACAGATTCGGTTTGAATGACCGCTGAGTGACATGTTTGTAGGACATATGCACCGACTTGGTGCTGTACTCTATTATGTTAACAAATATGTACTGCCATGTTCACAGATCGAGAAAGTCTAAATACGACCTCCAACAGACATAGGTTAAGCTCATAGCCGGAATGTTCTATATGTTGTTATAGCTAGTATCGAACTGTTTTCCTTGTCATTGCAACTGTGAACTATTCGATGGACAACGCAGACGATTTGTCTTAAATTGAAAATTTTCTCTATGCTTTTTTTTATTGCTGGAGTGCAGCAGAGAGGCTGACAGCCCAACTGTGATGGAAAGTGGTTAGCGTCGACTATAAACATTTGCAACACTAAAGGTGCTACCAATGTAATGCCGGACTCCTAGACGGGGCTGGAACCTGGCCACTAATGCCGGAACACAACTCAAGGTTGTTATGGCGGCATACTCTAGACCAGGGGTGGTAACCATCCAGACGGGCAAATGTCCTACCACCTGGCTGTGGATTGTTTTGTCGCCTCCTTCGACAGGCCGCCTTGCCGCAGGAATTGGTATTCTTTCTCCATTTTTGCATGGATAACTTTCTCCGTTCCTGCACGGATATTTGTGACAGATATTCATCTTAATCTACACTACATAGAAATTATGAAGCTTCAGATTTAAAATTAAATCTAGATTAATAAAAACTAAAAATTATGTCACAAATTTTACATACGGTAATAAAAATAATTTAAATATCTAATGGTGTTGTTTTTTATTTATTATTGTATGTAGTTTCTATTTTAATATAAATTATCTTGTTATATAGATTTAAGCTAATTTAAATCACTAAGAAATCAACAACTAAAAGTGAAACTTGGCTTAGTTTAGATATTTTATTTACTTAAAGTTAAACCGAAAATGTATGCGAAGTTTAGTGCTAATTAAAGTAATTTATGTATTATTAATTTTATTGGTCGAGCTGCACCAGCCCACTGTCACTAGGCAACGTATCTGGAAGGCTGGAACATTTCCTCACTGATAACAAAGGCTAATTCTATAAGCAAGGTAAGTAAGCTCCGAGCCTTTCGTCATAGCCTTACAATATAGAGGGATTGAAAATGTCAAGATCAAAATAAGCAGTCGCATATCGTGATAACCAAATATCTCGAACCTATCATGTTGCACTACCTGTTTGTGACTCATGGTTTTTTTTATATTGTACATATAAGACGCGCACAGAAGGTTTGCCGATGACTACTTGCTATTATTGTATTGTATTACTTACTATTATTGTATATACTTATGTAAAGTATATACAATAATACATTTATTGCAACAACTATTTATTTAGCCTTTTTTGTCAACCCTACTGATCATTAGGCTATCGGCAAACCTTCTGCGCACGGGTAGTAAGAAATTCATTTAATCACGAATTTTATCCTTCTTGGGGATCATTTTCCAAGATGTATTTCTTTACTTTTTTATCATAAGTCTAAACAAGAATTTTTATATGTAGCACATAGACGTTTTGGTCCCCGGTTGCCACTTTTTCAAGATCCCACGTTCTTCCCCTGCATAAAGTTTGAGTCCTTGCCGAATTTTATTAAAACCCATTAAGCCATTGAGTCAAAAAAGGCAACAAACATAAATACTTTGACATTTATAATTTTGACGACTCCAACACCAATCACGCTATTTCGATCGAAGATATTCTAGGTCAATCGACTTGGGACCAGTAAGAAAAAAAATCATAAGTTATTATATAAATTATAAGCGTTTTTAAACGAACAAACTCCCGGGCAAATCCAATATCACAATATAGACTTGCTATTTGGCAGAGATTTGAGTTTAAATTGTCAATAAGTTTTGATTTATCGCCCGGTATAACGTTATAAATGAATTTGCAATGAAAATAATAAATATTTTATCAAACGATTTCGCCATTCGCGTTACGCGCAATTCTATTTAACGATCTGAAAATTGAGTGAGTGTTGAAGATTGGATTTTTATTACCTACTTTGAATATTATAAAGCTTTTATTATTGCCGAATCTATAGATTATTTGATAAAAATTGTATATGTAATTACGACAATCATATTTATATGTATTTGTTTATAGGAAAATATTTTACTGAATTAGTCAGTTTATATTTCATATATGTATCTATAATAACAAAGTTATATAAAATCTGCTCAACATTGTATTGAAAAATATAGGTTTGTAAAAGAAGTAATTCCATTGTATACTACCTTATAGTCCTAAGACAAGAAAATGTGTTACCTACTACTTTTATTTTGGTGTACAATAAAATTATGTAATAATTATTTTACCTATTTTCTATTGTTTACAGAAAATAGGTAATAGCAGGCCCAGTAGACGTTGTCCCGACCTAAAATAACAAAATTAAGAACCCGATTACAGCCCTACCTAGCGGGTTCAACTGTGAATATAAACTATCCCGTGATTTACTTGAACACACAAAAAATGATTAAAATCGGTCCAACTGTTTAGGAGGAATTTATTGACCTACACACAAAGAGATGAATTATATAAATAAAGATTAGCGTACAATCGTCTAACGTCGGCTTGGACCTCCTCATTTATATACCCTCTACCCTTGTCCAAAGCTTTTTAGTGAGTTTCATATCTCGGCTATAGCGATGCAAATTTTTCTCACAATTAAGAAAGTAACTATGTTTTACAAAATACCGTTCTAGTGTCCCTCCCTTTCGCCCGTAAATTTATGAGTTTATTATAAAAAGTTTATTTTCTTTAGAAAATAAACTTGGTTACATGATTGATGGTATTATTTTTAATGGGTCTTGGATGAGGCCGTCGGGCCACCGCCTGCCAGGGCCCGCGGAGGGGCTATACCATGTATCCGTGGCCTTAGCATAAGAGCGAAGCATGGAACACCGAGGGGTTTTAGGGGGTAGTGACCTGGTGTGGCAATAGCATTCCCGCTTGCGGTGCTAGTGCCACCCTGACTTGGGGAATCCCGCACACGGCCGCGTATCCTCGCGCGGCTGACGGTACTCAATCGGATTTCCCCTCGCAAATAAAATGGTATTATTGGTCTATTGGCCTTCAGTCCGGACTTTGCCTTTGGCTTGAAATGTATCTTAAAAAATGTTGTGTAGAAAATTTATGAACAACAACTGCTTAAATATTGCATTGATTTATTGTAAAATTATGTTTCTGCAGTCATTAATTCTTAAAAATTGGACATTAATCTTATCAAATGTTATATCATAATTTGGATGTAGTATAGAAAGAAGTTAGTTAAATACATGTTTTGTTTCTTGTTTTTAAATATAACTATACTTTAAATATTTTTTTTATTGCAGGAGTTTAGCAGACAGGCAGGCGGCCCGCTTGGTGGAAAGCGGTTACCATCG
Organism: Dendrolimus houi; assembly: GCA_039645545.1. Taxonomy (NCBI): domain Eukaryota; kingdom Metazoa; phylum Arthropoda; class Insecta; order Lepidoptera; family Lasiocampidae; genus Dendrolimus; species Dendrolimus houi. The sequence goes on along the minus strand of CM077120.1, from coordinate 18,514,527 downwards.
CCTATGGACATTTGGAACACCAAAGGTGCTTACAAATGCGCTGCTGCTCTCTTAAGGGAGACTGGAATCTGGTCACAACTCAAGTTTGTTAATGGCGGCATACTTTAGACCAGGGATGGTAGCCATCCAGTGGGCAAATACCCTACCACCTGGCTGTGGGTTGTTTTGTCGCCTCTTACGACAGGCCGCCCGGCCGCAGGAAATTATATTCTTTCCCCGTTCCTGCACGGATAAATATCGTTTTATACTAACCTTATTGTAAGGGCCAGCAGCACAATTATGAGGCCGACTAGGGCCATAGCAATCACGACACCGCATATCATGTAATTCGCATCATTCGGTGCATCTGTAACAAAGAAAACATATTATCATAACATAATCATAAGTCAATTTATTTGTAAGGCTGATTGATATTTTGTATGTAACCAATAATAGTCCTGCAGACGGACTGAATTATATATTTGTTTTTAATAAAATATCTGTTGCTTAAAGTTTGAACCTTCCGTAGAGAAGATATGGGATACTATTTACCCCGTAAAAATTAAGACACAAAGCAAACAAGAAGGACTTAAGATGTATCGTCCCTTTATTGTAGGTAATTTAATCTAGTATTCGTTTATTAATTACACCATTATGTGAAAATACACACAATACTTATTTAGGGAACCGGTACAGAGGCTGGACGTGACCTAGTTTTACATTCAGACTCTTTTTTTCTTAATATCCCTACTTTAGAGAAAGGTGTCCCGAAATTAGCGTAGTATAATAACTGATAACCATTTAGACATATTGTAAAGAGAAGAGAGGAGTTGTAACTCCCATGTATGGGTCGCCAAAGTATTAAATATATACTCAATGCCTAATGTATTAATTAAGTATATTTTACGATGAGGAGAAAATCCCTCAGATTATATCGAATCCATTTGGATGAATAATTAATAATTACCTACAAATTAGTGCATATACTCGTATCAAAGGTAACTTAAGCACTAAAATTAGGTTTAAAATTTAATATCAAAAGAATTATTGTCTTTTTAAAATGACATGCTTATATTGCACTAGGTTGTACTATTTCAAACTTATATTACGTAATACAAAAAACTCGGATACAATGGTTGGTTGTAAATTGTATTTAATATATTTTTTCTATTGTACATTGTAAAATGACGCTAAGAATCATGTTATATTATATTACAATTAAATATAATGCAATCTAGGAAATCAGATATCCAATGCTAAGTATTGCGTAGGCTTATATAATGAATGAAAAAAAATGTAGCTAGATTCATTTCCTGGTTATTGATTATGCTTGTAATAATTCCTGGCGGTCATTAAAAGGCATCAGAGAAGAAGTATTAAACAGGGTTAACATAATTATATTTACATTTTTATCATAGGACTATTTAATTGAACAAGTCTTAAGATTCGCGTGCGCAAAAAAATCAGTGAAAAATAGGCAAAAGAATTTAAAGAAGAGCCTACCTAGCTGGATATTATGATTATTTTTTTGTAGAATATTGAGCATCGGCAGTGATCTCGTTTTTTAAATATTTAATGGAGCTTATTAACGATATAAAATCATTTGATAAACTTACTACTTACTTACAAAGATAGACAGGAGAGGACAAAGAAATATCAATAAAAGTGGTGTCAAAGAAAATTATACACATGAAACTTGCATCTGAGGTGCCAGTGCCAAATTAATGACCTCATTTTAACAATTTTGAAACAATACACAAATGGATATTGATAGACTCTGGGATATTATGATATATAACAAATTAAAACACGACACCAAAGATATACCCAGAATAGGAAAAAAAAATTACAACAATATGTAGTTTACAATAACATTCTTTTAAAACAACGGTGACTTTATAGAATAAAACGACCTCTTACAGGCAACCTAACTTAAACCTTGCTAATCTCACCAATTGTCGTTCTTTCGCTTTATTTATTATCATTATATATATTGTTTGATACGTGGCCACGGTTTACAGAGACCGCCTAATTATGTGGGGAACAAATGTCTAGCCATGCCGCCTCCGCCAAGTCCCGGTCGAAGGGGAAGGCCCAAGAAATGTTGGCTTGACGTTGTGAAGAATGACATGCGTAGCAATGGTCTCAAACCGAGGGGTGCTGAAGACCGCGCGAAGTGAAGTAGAAAAAGTAGGAAAGCGGACCCTGGGCGTCGGTGTGAATGCTCGAACGCAACCGGTATTTAACTCTCGGATGATGATGATAATGATATTGTTTAATACATAAATAAATAATAAGGTAAAAAAGGCTTGTTATTGTTTAACAAACAATAAACTTATTTTGTGGCTTTGGTTACTTTTATAACGCCATTGAATCCTATAATTTTAGCTGAAAAATTACTCATAACACACCAGTAAATAATTATAAGTATGAATAAGTAATGTGGACAATAGAGGTGTGCATAGTATTGTAAGATATGCAAAGTTGAAAAAACAAATTTGTCATTATTTTCCTGTCTTTAAAGCTTAGTAAATAAGTTAGCACAAAAATAAATGAAAGACAAGAGTAATTGTTTTCTACAAGAATGAAATATATATTTGTTGTTACGTTTAATGTAAATATGAAATTATTGTTTGTAATGTAACTATTATTACTGATCGCTTCATATAATTTTGAAGATGGTGCCAAGTAAAATTTAATAATAAAATTTATATAACTCGTTGTTATAACTAACAAAGTATATATTTTTATATTTTACTTGGCACTGACTTCAAAAATTATACAAAACAATTAATATTAGTCATCGCCGGTTTGAAAATAGATATCGCCCTCAGAAGTATAGATAAGACTAATTTTGTCCCCGGCGTTAAATATATTCAATCTCATGAACGATATGCACGTGTACCTATAATATTTAATAGATGTTAGAGCATATTATGTTTTTTATATCACGTAGTCGATAAAATCGTACATATTATTTTACTAAAAATAAATAGAATTTAATATTTATTATATTCATGATTAGCTGTTGCTCGTGGGTTCGGTCGCGTAGATTAACAGTTAGTTATACTTTCATGCCCTTTTTCATACCCTTAGGGATTGAATTTCCAAAAACGTCAAGTGTTCATTTGTTACTAACCAGAAGCAGGTATATATATAAAATTTCGCGCTTACAATATAAAAAGAAACCATGTGAAAATTTTCACGGGCCTAGCTCCGTAATTTAAGCCATGCATCGATATGTCAGTCAATCAGTCACTGAGGCAAATAATTATTATATACGTATGTGTATGACTATGGTAATATTATTTTGGAATTAATTGACATTACTTGTCAAATTTTAACGACAATTGAATGGTTAGTGAGATATAGGAAACAAGAATCAATGAGCAAGGCATTGATCTTAACGCTTATAATACTTTAGAAGTACACAGCTGGCACGGATATAAAAATTCAACTTTCATAACATGTGCTTGCGTGACATTCATCACGCTAGTTAACCCAATCAGGCCACAGCCTAACAAGCTTTGTTAACATCACCGCATACCGGTTGACCGGCATACGTACTTGTACCACTTCCCGCTGATTGAACCGCATCGTATCCTTCATTTGACAGCCTCACATGAATAAAAATAAATCATATCAAGGCTCAGTAGAATAAAATTCAGTTTAAGATAATAACCGAAAAAGAACTGCATATCTATACTATCTATACTAATATTATAAAAAGGAAAGATTTGTTTGTTTGAAAAATTGGGGATCCTTACTAAAACGTCAATAACGTAACCCAAGGTGTGAAAAATACCTAAAATCCCGAGCGCTGCGAAAACTATTGATGATAGAAAAAATAATGTACTACGACTTTGCAGAACACATCATTATTTATAAAAAGTGTTGCGACAGCATATGTCTAACTATTACAGTTATGCCACAATAAGTGTTCTTTTATTTTAAAAATTTATTTGTAATGTCGCCGCTAGAAAAGGCTCTTTATTTGTATCTTGGTATTCATCCTTATCAAAATAAATTACGTCATATTCAAGACTGCTTCAATACCTTTATATAACTTTTTGAATTATTCAATTCGGACATTCCATTGGAAAGATATCACGAGTTTAAAAATATAAGTATTAGAACAAAGTTGCGTGGTCGCCGCTCACCCTGCTCAGCTAGCTACGCAGCGCCTTATGCTACGTAGGCGTCACTGGGGTACGGGCTGTACGGGAGGGGAAATATTTTGAACTCGCTTAGTAGGTAATTAAACTCGACAAAAAGTTTTTAAGATACCCCTGCGAAGCCGGGGCGGATCGCTAGTGTATTATAAATAGGAATCCCAACAATCTATTTTATTACATGTTAAAATTTTGTGTGTGCTGAGTGGGTCCCGGGATGGTTTAAATTCACATTTGGACCCGATAGGTGGCGTTGCAATCGGCCTCTAAGTTTTATTTTTTTAGGGCAGCACAACGTCTGCCAAGCCCACCAGTTCCAAATAATCTTTAACTTTAAATATTGTAGAGTAAAAGTGTAGATATTTATTAGTGTTTCATGTGCGTGTGTTACTTTATCGTTTAGATGAATATTGCTATATTTACTTTTCACAAATTTAATATTGCAAGCTTTGAGGTGAGATCTACAGATCGTTGTAGTACTTACTAAGAATATTTGTTGTAAGAGACGGATCAGAAATCATAATTTTCTGACCCGTCTCTGAAACACAGCTTGATGATAAACAAGCCTTTATATTAAAAAAATCTTTTACCTATCGGACTGTACCTCAGACTATGTTCAAACATTGTATGTTATATACATTATTTAGCATCTACTCTTTATAAATATAAAACAATGTACCTACATATGTATTGACAGCTACATAACACATTATGACAGATATAACTGAAACCAGCCAATGAGTCAATCTATGTATGTAGTCTACAATATACCTATGTAAGTTGCAAGTTACATAGTTATTGGGCTAATAAAAAAGTGACTCAAAGAAAATGATAAATACATATAATAAGAATCTATGTGTTCATAGTTTATTTGTAAGTATATCAGGAAGGTCAGTCTATGGAGTTGTTTTGCAAGTTCGCCCTGGAAAGCCCCGAATCGATACAATACGGTTTCGGGTTGACATGATTACGTTTTCCGGCTATTATTGCGGTTTACTTCCCATGTAAATATTTTGAAGAATTTTTCCTATTTTTTGTGGTGGTTTAAATTGATGTAGTTTCCAGAATGTATTACGTTGTAACATATTATTTAGTATTTTTATATGCTTTTAGGTACATTGTATTGACAGTAGCTATACTAATTCAAATTTATTTTATGGTAATATATTGAGATAGTCTTGAGCTAAGATGGATTGTATATAATAATGACAATCCATAAACGTCCTACTGCTGGGCTCAGATCTCCCGATTTTGAGAGTACGCTGAGATATACTTTCTTGGTCAAGGCGACTTGCTATATGTGACACATCGGTTATTGCGATGTGCAGGTTTCATCTCGATGTTTTCCTTCACCGTCAGATTATGTTAATGATGACAATATGCACATTCGTTCTGACAACTGCTTAAGTACTGGCTGTTTAATTTAAAGTGATTAACAAATAACACCGATGTCTAAAATATACTGTGTTATTACATTTTAAAGTTTTAGATTTTACAAGTTACCTTTTATTTTTATGTCCCTAGTATGTCACTTTTATGGTAGTTTAGTTTAATATATAACTTTATTTTTAAATAATTTTATTCACAGTGATTATTGTTTTAATATTCTTTAAAAATAAAAAGTTAGTTCAAACATAATACTATTAATATACACTGTATTTTTTTGTCCTCTCTCCGGACGAACACGATTGTCCGGGCTTTTAACTTTTGTTCCTTTTTGATCATTTATATATATCTTTTATATTTTTTTGTCTTTTTTAAAATTTTTCTTTATTTTATCTATTTTGTTTGTTTCTATTTGTTTGCGTTATATCTACTATATTTGCTTTTATAACTTCCAATTTCTTACATTTTATGGTTCTTTATTGTTCGTTACATATTTTTAGTACTCTTCTACATTTTTTACCTTCTATTTTATTACATAGTATGTCTCTTATTACTACTTATTATTTTACTAGTCTGTTTATTTATTTATTATCTATGTTTACGTATTTTCTTAGATCTATTGTTTTACTAATATTTTTATTTTCGTACATTTTTTCTATATATTACTAAATATACGTAACAATGTACTATTATTATCTATCTGTTTTATTTTTATTTACTACCCTCTTGACTACTTCTATACAAAATTTAATGAAATCCTCAAAATTACGTTTAGACATCAACTTGCTCATATTCGTGTACTTGACATCTATCCCTATTTTCGACTCTAGTTCAAATCTCTCCCGGGAATTACACTGTATATTAAATGACATGGTAAAAGTAATCGTAGAAATGATTGTAACTACAAAAAATTCTGAATCTTTCTTGACTAGATGGCCTCATAGGTAATTCAGTTCTTCCTCTGCAACGTTTTATTTTTTTTAAACATAACTTTTCACACCAAATCAGTCAAAAATTGACTGATTATGAAAAACCCAATGAGTTGAAGTATTAAGTCTTTTAAAATATAAACTATTTAAACAATTGTTTCATCCAAATACAGGTAAATATTAGCTATAAACAAATATGTTGTAGTGCTAGCTGTGTATGCCAATTTGTTAATGCGGGTCTTGGACTTTGTATATGTATTCATATCTTCTGAATCGTGCTAGATATGTAACTGAAACCTACGTATAAATATAAGGTAAATTTCCTATTTCAATCCCTATTTTTATTAAAATCTATTGAACTGTTTTTGAGTAACACAGAGACAAAAACCGCAATCGGCTATTTATGATTAAGCTTTTGTATATATTTGTTTTTAATTAAATTTGGACATTTAGAAAATCACAGAATCTTCAATTACATTAATACAGATATATGTTTTTTCTACCAACTTCAAAGTGAGGCAGTTTTGAACTTTAAGAAACGGCTGTCTTTTTCTGTGTTATTTATATTAGTAAACAATAATAGAGCACTGATGAAATCATGTTGATGCCTTATTTTGAGGATTTAGGCCATATTCTTTGTTTATTATGATAGCCTGCTCTTAATTTGTTTCTGTTACATTTTATTCTTGTGTATCGGATTTATAAGATTGTTACGCGTTGAATGATTCACGAGAAGAAGCTATTTGGAAAATATTTCATTTCTTCTGTTTCAAGAATCACGATAACACTTTCTAGTAATTTATAAAGGCGTTTTAATATATTTTTAATTTTAATTAAAACATTATTTAAACTTATTAGGCAAGGAAGTTACAGTTGCCTATGGCCATACGCAACAATAGAGGTCATCCACGCATTCCAAGGTATCAATTCTAGAATTTTAATTTTAAATATTGTCACCTGTAAGATTCCCATGTCAAATGTCAATCATGTTTATAAAACATGATTTATAGCTTTTGAAATATCATCTATATTTGCTAAATGCAAGTTGGTTGATATACAATCAAGGATTCCATAGTGGCAACGAATATCCACCGCCTTTGACATTTGACTTAGGAATCTTACATGGGAGAATATTCAAAGTCAAAATTCTAGAACTGATGATACCTTGTAATGTGTGGATAACTTCTATTCTTGCGAATGTCCATAGGTAACGGTAATTTCCTTACAGCTGGGGCCTAATTATTCTATTTCAATATCTTAGCGTTGCATATTCAAAGTACGCTTCCCGTGCGATAGTATCAATAATTTCTGTTCTACTAAATCTACAATATCTTCTCGAAATTGTCAGGACGGAATAATAATGGAAAAAAATGGTATTACCATTAGCAAAAATGGCGTTAGCTGAAATGTATATTTAAAAGATACCAACATTTTTAACATTTATTTCGCAAGTTTTCTCTTACAAATATTAATAAAGACAGAGTGCAGTGCCACGGCCACGCCATTGTAATTAACAGTATAACAAGGCTTCAAAGCCTAGAGCATCGACGCCGGGTTGCTAGTCTATCAGTTTTTTATAGAATTCATTTCGGAGAGCGTGTGGTTGAACTGTTTGACCTGAATCCCCATACACCATTCCATCTTCGGACCACAAGGCGCTCTGGTCTACGCCATCGTTTCACAGTGAAAACGCCACCAGTGCGAACAAAACGTTTCGCCTTCACGTTCCGTCTACGTACGGCTGAGTTATAGAATGCACTACCAGAGTCCGTGTTTCCCGAAAAGTACAATCCGGGTATCTTTAAATCTCGTGTGAATAGGTACTATCCAGGTAAGCTTCGACCGCATCATTGTCCGACATTGAGCTTGATCGTGGTGAAACGCAAACTATTATCATAAAAATAAAAAGAAACCAGGCAAACCTATGATTGAGGCGATAGTGTCTGGAGATTTTGACGAGAAAGTAATAGTAGATTTGGGCCGCAGATGGGTTTGCCACCATGTCTACTGTCATTGGTACTCTCTAGCGAGTAACAAAAAGCTGGTATTTTACCTAGCAAGGTATAACGGTTTGACATTTTACTGTTAAGGAAAACCATGATATTAATTTCACATACATATACATATTAAGAGTTGGGATTTCCTTTATGGTTACGTACGTACATAAAAGTCTGCTATGTAGTAAAATATGGCGTATGATGCCATTATAAGTACGTACTTATCAGAATTCCCGCTTAACAATAGGTTTCCTCTTAATTAACGATTATTCAGAAATTGTATTAAATTATATGGAATATTAGTGCGATAATTCTTAACTTAATAATAAATTGGTATTCAAGGACATATCACCCGTGCGCAGAAGGTTTGCCGATAGCCTCATGATGTCACGCATACATGGTCAGTAGAGTTACATAAATAGTTGTTGCAATAAATTTATTATTTTAAATTATTATTGTATATACTATACATAAGTATATACAATAATAGTAAGTAATATAATACAATAATAATAATTAGTCAACGACAAACCTGCGTGCGGCATAGAGCTACCACTGCATTTGACATGTCAATGGTACGGGGCTCCAAACTGCAAAGGCAGGTGATGTACGTATGTAAGCAAAAAGGAGTCGGATACGCTTTCATACATTCTTGGGCCCAGATTGTAAGAAGATGAGAATGATTTTAATATTAATTTTTATTGTGTTGATATTTTTTATAATTGTAGTGGGTTTAGTGATTTTGAATGAATTAACCGTTTGGTGTAAGCGTTTTCATATTATTAATTGTTGAAATTCATTCACACAATTCGATTATGGTAAATAATAAGATATATTTATATTTGTAACCTTATTTTTAACATTTCTCGTCTTCTAACATAGAACTTAGGGCTAATGTTTTTCACATTGTAATAGAAAATATAATGCTTTTTTTCAGTCACATCTCAACTCATTACATTTCTTGGCCTAAAGTCCTAGTCTCCTTTGTAAAAGACAATCATTAAAACATCGTAAAGTAAGAGAGGTAGGTAAGTAGACTAAGGTAGGTAAAAGGCAGGAAATATTAATGAATTGTAATTATACTAAATGAATACAAAAGCCGTCGTAGCTTAATGGCTAGCGCACGCGTCCCAAACTAAGAACGGGGGTTGGAATCCTCGCCGAAACGCATGTACTACTTAGGCAATTTTTCTGATCTAATGTGCATATAGTTATAATTACCACGTGCAAACGCTGAAGGAAAACATCGTAATGAAACCTGCACATCGAGATAACCGATATGTCAAAACTGCCAAGCCGCTTTGCATAAGCGTGACGAGTATATCCGTTCTCTCATAATGGGAAGCCCGAGCCTAGCAGTGAGACGTTTATGAGCTATACTATTATATAAATGAATACGACGACCTCTCTGGTCTAGTGGTTTAATCGCACTAATATAAGAATAATAAGAAGGGCTGACACTCAAATCAAACTAGATACATTTCATCTTACTAGTGGTCGCCCGTAGCTGAATTTCAACCGTAATAATTTATTATCAAAGACTATATATACTTCTATAACCACAGATTTCGCCAAGGCAACAAACAAAAGAATATATATGCGTTGGTGTGTCAAATACATGGTAGTGTGTGTAATGTTTTTTTTAAAGTTATTTAATGTATTTATTATGCATAATTAAAAAGAAATATATGTATTCGTTGCTTCTTCTCCACATAAACTATAAGTGTGCGAAATTTCATACTTCTCCGTTCGCGCAATTTTCGCAAAAAGGGGTACAAAGTTTTTGCTTCACGTATTATAATATATAGATTACAAAATGTCGTGGCCTCATGAATTTTCTACGAGCGTACATATTTAGACGTCATAAGTATGTACAAGTAAAAGAGTCAAATAGCACAATCATTATTGTATTTATTAACAGTAAATAAAATAGAAGTCTAATTAACGTCTGTTCTTTTATATATAAAGAATGTCTGTAAGAGATCGCTTTCAACGCTAAGACCGTTCTTTGTGCACAATTAGATGTAGTTTCGCTCTGTATGTTTATTTTTGTATTGGTGTACAATAAAGTATCATGTATCTATCTAATGTTAGAATTGATTGTTATTTTATATTTATTTTTTAAATTGCAGGAGTTCAGCAGACAGGCAGACAGCCCACTTGATGGAAAGCGGTTACCATCGCCTATGGACATTTGCAACACCAAAGGGGCTATAAATGCGCTGCTGCTCTCTTAAGGGAGACTGGAACCTGGTCACTAATGCCAGAATACAAATCAAGGTTGCTATGGCGACATATTTCAGACCAGGGCTGGTAGCCATCCAGTCGGGCAAACGCCCCACCGCCACCGTCACTTTTCTTGACGAGGAGAAATCCACTTACGGACTTATTATCGTGTGGGGATCACTGTGAGGGCGGGTGGAGACTCGCCGATCTGGTCCTATCCTGGTGGAGGTAGATTGCATTTCTTCCATTTGCATATTGCTAGAACGGTGAGAAATGGCAATCGCCTGCTTCGCTTGGGCCCAGGCAGGCGCCGGCTGAGAAGGCCCCGTCCAGTGCCGCCGCAGGGCACAAAGCACCCCGCGACGATAGGTCACGATGTGTAGCGAACAATTACTTGTAATCCATTTTACATACAATTTTTTTTATGTTTATCAACAAAAATATAATTACTGACGCCTAGCAGGGAATCGGTATCCATGACCAATGTGGTTGAAAAACAACAAGACTTTTAATTCCGCGAATCGGAAGTTACGAGATAATTTGATTGTGCAAGCATTTCTTAAGCGGTTCAATATGTAGAACGAAATGTTTTTGAAAGTTACTTGTTAATTACGACTTATTTGTTTACAAAATTACTATAACCCTTTAAGATGAGCACCATTGAGATGACTATACACTTAACGAGTGAATGACGTTACATGCTGATTCCAAGTTATGAAATATTATAAACCAGGGGTCTCAGCAGACATTGTCCTGCCCTGAGGAAATAAAAATCTAGAACCCGATTCCAGCGCCACCTACCGGGACTAATTGTGAATCTAAACCACCCCTGGACCCATTCAAACACAGATAAAATTTCATCAAAATCCTAGAACCCGATTTTTGTTTAGATTGATTAGTTATATTCTTGAAGTTTTAGTAGGCATCACTAATTTTTTCTACTAATAACTATAAACTATATTATTCAGGGATAATGTAGCATTCCAATGGTGCAAGAATTTTTGAAATCGGTATAGTAGTTTTTGAGTTATATCGTTGCAAAAAAAAAACCTCTTTACAATATTAGTATAGATATAAATTATCGGTCATTAGATAGATTAGAGATACATTTAGCATACAATTATGATTATAATAATTATACATACCTAGTCCCTAGCTAAGCGTGTTAGATTTGTGTTAAGAGTGATATACAACAGACAACTCTGGAGCCGATCCCACACCTTAGACTAAAAAACAGAAAGGTCGCTTGTAAAATTTAGGCTGCCCTGAATTGAACCTGATTGCTTTGCATTAAGTGAACTAAGGGAACCAACGCTTAGACCACTAAGCAACATTGGCCATTAAAGCTGCAAGGTAATCATACATCATAAACATATAACAACTGTTATTAAAATATTCTATAGTTCGGTAAATTTAATAAAGCGGAATCATTAAACTGCCAGCGATTGCGCTATTTTTGCATCCTGCTACTACATTTGATACCTGGTAACTTCTAAGGTCAGGTTTATGATCTAATTTTATTTATCATAATATAATAATAACAGCCCACAAACGTCTCACTGCTGGGCTCGGGCCTCCCATTAGTGGGGAAAGGACAGTATATACCCGCCACGCTTGTCCAAGGGGGCTTGGCAGGTTTGACAAATCACGATGTTTTGCTTCACCGTTGTTAACACGTGGTAATTGTAACGTGTATACAATATGTGTATACGTTCCGGCCAAGATCGAACGCGCGCCCTTAGAGGTTGGGACGCATACGCTAGCCATTACGCTACCACAATTCGTGACTTCGTGAATTTTATTTAGGGTAAATATTTTATTGTTTGAACCAGGCAAATGGCCTACCTGATGGCAAGTGGTTACTGTCGCTTAAGGACGTTTACAACACTAGTGACTAAAACAAATATTATAATGCCCTTCTTAAACAACCTAAAAATTCCCATGTCGTAGAGCATAGAAAAACCTTACTTACCTATTCTATTTCTTGGTATAACGACCATTGAAATTTTTGAATATCGCCAATTCATACTAAGCCGTAGATGTGACTGTGCGTGCTGGATTGGCTTCTACTGTACAAGGAAGTTATTTAAATTTTGACAGTCTAAACAAAAAGTTGATTTAAAGCTAATTACTTTAAGTAAAACACTTGAAAAACTTGATTCGGTCACGAATGTTTGACTAAATACCGTGCAAAATTGAGACGGGAATTACAAGACTAATGCCAGTCTATAAGAAGGAAGGATTACGTAACTCACAATTTTAGTTTCTTATAATATTCAAAACTAAACCAACTCTTACAACCATACACAGACTTGGTTAAGTGTATAATGATAATTATAAATTAAAGAAGAATTAAAGAATTTATTCAAAACCATTAACACAAGTGTACAAAAACCAATATGTTATCGCAAACAACTGCTGTAGTATAATACTGTGTTGCGGTTATTAGCGCCCACTTTCAATTCGATTGTTATACATTATAAACAGAAAATGATCTTAAAGTTTAGACATTTAAAAATTACTTCGTGTTGACGTTTGTAATGTAATGTAAATAACATGTGGAAATGTATAGGTGACTGAATGTGTGTGTATGTGTATGTTTATGTATATAGACATATATACAAATTGTGACATAGACAACACTTTATTGTTCACAAAAATAAAAATTATAGAAATGCACAACAAGACAATAGTTATTTGGTAAAACACAAGGCGGTCTTATCTCTAAAAGCGATCTCTTCCAGGCAATCTGACTCAAAGGAAATTCTTAGATTACCTATAATTATTATGCATCAAAGAAAAGGGAAAAAAATAATTAAAATAAAAATGACATACATGGGTAGCAGATTAGTCTAAAGTATTGTAAACTAGCACATACATTATTGCGTAAGACTAACATAATTCGTAACTGAATTTTTAAATATGGCAAAAGATTTAGCTTTTCTGACGTGAGTGGGCAAAGAGTTCCAAAGTAAGACAGCCTGCACGGAGAAGTATGTATATATATGTGGTGTGTGTACATGTGAACGTGTGAGTGTGTGGTTACAGAATTATACTAGTGTAGTCAGTTTAATAAGTTCTCGGTGTCATCATATTTATGTAATGAAAATATAGTCAGGTATGCCATCATGTAATGCAACGATGATTGGATAGATTAAATGATACAGATTTTTGTTAAGACTTGAGTTTGGACTGGCCTTAAGATCTAGGCTGTTTGAAATTTTATAACACAGTTTATCCTATAACGTCCAAATCGAAACAGGAGTCGGTCGTTTACTTTTTGGAGTGAAACTTCTTTAGAATCATTGTGATTTGAAAAACGATGAAACGAAAAAGCGACCCTAAAAAGAGATAAATATACACTAAGCCTGCTAGAGAATGAGATACGAGTTTTACATTGCGCAGCACAGATTAGAGAGTCAATAAGACCGATGATTAAACATAGGTCCAATGGGGACCGAATTCGTTTATAGGTACTTCAAATTTCGTGTTTTAAAGCTTAAATATATTATAACGATATAATATATGAAATGTGACGTCACGAAATTTAGAATCCCTCCCACTCCTTGTAACACTTTGTTTCACTTCTACTGCGTGTGAACTGCACACACACACACAATTTTTATTATAAATGAGTTTACTATCCTGTCAACCATAACTATAATGTATTAGTTGTCTTCAGTATTGTTATTACTAATGCCTAGGAATATCAGGTGTACGGTAAACTAAGTGCATCGCACCCGTTAGGTTAATGCACTCGGGCGTTTTACTGTTGTTTTTGCAACTATCACAACTCCAAAACGACGTAAATTTGTCAGCGGGGTACGCACTTACTACTTTTTGATAGTAATATGTTCATGATGCATTATATGAGAAATTATATTTGTACTCACATGAATGACGAATATGCATGTGTTATGTTCTATGGTACTTTTCATGGGACAACAACTTAAAGGTAAACTTTATTATATAATATTACAAATTTCTTTACATAATATTATATTGGTTATAAGGTTGATATGACAAAACGTGTCTCAAGTAAAAATACAGCAATGACATAATAAGATGTGTTTCACAATAGTCTCCATAATTATGTCATAACTTTTATGACTAAAACAAAAGAATAAAACACAGTTTTAAGACCAGAGACGGAATTGGGCGTTAAGTTAAAAATAACATAATATAGTTTTCATATTTTTTTTGTTTGTAACTTAAGCTGTACGTGTACGAATTAGCATATTTTGTTTTTAATTTTTATATAGATAGAATAAATCTTTATTGTACACCAAAGTATAGATAAACAGAAATACAACGCGTCTTTGTAAATTGAAGATTATGTTTTAAAATTCGGATTAATGTAAAATTTTGCCCAGTCGGTTAATAGATGTATAGTTAGTCATGATTGAAGCTCGTTGTGTAATCCACATAAAAAGATTTAATTTTTAATAAAAATAACTGTATTCGTGTAATTTAAATTAAAGTAATTACAACAATTGGATATTGTTTCTATATAGAAATAATATCCAAGTAGATATAAACAAAATGTAACCATTCCTGTAGTATCTCAAAACTACGACTGTTATAAAAATTAAGTATCACATCTGATTAGCGATTTTTACGGTTTATGTGTTTCTGCAATGCATGGGAAATGTTTTCCGTTGTGCATACATATAACTTTCCTCTTGGCGCCAGACAGTCTCAGTACTGACAGTAGTACCCGAGAGCAGGAAGCAGCATCTTAAATTAATAAATACTTATTAATACAATATAAAAATAATTCAGTTTCCTAAATTACTCTTAGTAACTCAAAATTTTTACTTTTGAACAGCATCGCTCCACTTTGTACAATTATCTGATAGTGTCTTACTGTGTATTCTAAGACTGCCTTTTTGACTTTCACTATATTTTGCATAATCAATTGCGTGGATTGTTGGTTAGACAAGTTTTTGTTTTTTTTTTCATTCATATCTTATTGATTGGATTAAATTTAGGTCAAATTGTCTGAATAAAAGTGAACGATCATTAAAGAAGGTAATTACATAAAAATCAAGATGGTTATATATTATATATAATACATATCTATAAAAACATCGTGTTAATACATATACACGCATGAAATTAATTAAACACATTATACATAATCTAGGAGATTTTGGCTGTAACTTGAGGGTTGATGTTTTACTCTGCGGTTTTATTCCAAAAACAAGTATAAATTAAGTTAAATATAAACAATTATTGTACATTTCATCTCAACTATTTAGTTAAATGTGAGTTTTTCGGTTTGAAACAAATACTCCTCGTGTAATTCAGACTTACAACTCGCTGAGGCGTGGTCTATAACAGATTTGACCAAGTGATTTATTCCTGCTACAGGTTGTCTGGAAGAGATAGGTTCTTAGTAATAGTACCACCACTTTGTGTAAAAATAGAGCAGGTAGTACTAGTTTGTAAGTTTTTCCGTTATATGGTGTAAGTGGGGTTTATGAGTGGTGTATCTATGATGGATCTCCGTTGGATGTGGTGACGCACCACTGGCGAGAGACCATGGCTCCATCTCTGCGGGAACTAGGCTAGATCGCTCGTGAGTATAAAATAATACGATGAGATGTTAATTATTGCTTAATTAATTTAACTTTAAACTTAAGACTTACATATATACAGAAATCTTAAATGCTATGTGATAATATTTGTAACCTATGTTTATTCTGACCATGTTCGTAGATGCATCTCCGAAGGTTTCCTATTTTCTGTATTGACAGATTTGGGCACGATCTTTACAATAAATTATTCCATGTACGTGACGTAACAGTGTACAGTAAAGAGAGAGAGAGAGAGAGAGAGAGAGAGAGAAAGATAGATGTCGATATATCTATCTTTTTTATCTAAATAAATATACACATAATGTATGTTCAGAAATGTTAGTTACTGAATAGTTTTATGAGCCGTGCGAAGCCATATTTAAAAGTAAATAAAGGAAACTTTATTTTAGAGAAGAAAGAAGACAAATCTTGTTTCTTTGAGATGGATACTTTATCCTACAATAGTGCCCAAACACTGATATGGATGATCTACTTACAAAAATAAAATTCTATTTTTATATTATACCTTTCTCAATACTTTTATTTTATTTTAAAATTATACATTTTATAAATTCGCCTCTGTCGAAATCACTTAGCGCCACAATAACTTCAGTAAACGCAGATTCAACAATAAACCAAACCACGTGTAACCTTGTTAATATGTTTAAACAGCAAAATAATATTTTTCTGCTGATACATCTTTTCTCTCATATTTCTCTTAGAGACAACTATTTAAGATTGAAAGTCTCAGGTGGATTTTTAATTGATCTTATTAGTCATTAGTATTACATTTACTGGTTATATAATATTTCAAGCTCGTCATTAGATTTTTATGAGTCGCCTCAAACTGCTTTCATTGTGATGATTCTATAAGTTTATTTTAAACCATTGGACCCAGATATGTTAAATTTTATCAATAAAGAATTACTGATTTCAATAAAATAATATACCTATAAAGTACAAGATGTAATTAATCATAATTATTTTTTAGTCTACAACTTTTGATCCGTCTTTAAACGTGTATCCTAGTGCCATGTCCTGAACCTACAAATATATTAAGATACGTGATAAGTTCATAATGCGCATCTCGAAAAGTAGCCATTTTAAGGTCTTTAAGAATATAACTCATGCACTATAGGCACAACCATTCCGTGCACTAAGTGGAACTTGGACAGCAGGTTCATATGAAGTCCTAACTGCCGATAGGCTAACTACGATACGTCTTCTATAATCAAGGCTACACACCTGGATATTATCAAAAGCTCGTCATATTATTTCAATAATCCTCGCAATGTTTTGCTTCGATACACCGTTCATTACGTGATGAAATACATAATGTCTATATCGTATGCTGAGAACATTACAATGTAATGTATGTATCGAGAAACAATCCAGAATAAAACTTACCAAACAATGGCAATTGTTAAGAGAATCAACTATTAAAACGTGACCACGACTTGATACAAAGTTTTTGGATGTAAAGCCTCAAATAACATACCTGTATGTTATGTACTTTTGTTAGATAGGTACCAATAAGCGACCAATTAGTCACTTATAGTAATTAACTAACGAAAAATCTAATTAACACTCATATTAATTAATATGCCAGACGTTCTAAAAGATTTTATTCAAACTAGAAGACCAGACAAACCTATTTGTTGGCTTTCATTGGGTCTATTTGTTTGCACTCCTCTATTGCCAGACGGGCAACGAGTAGGTACACGGCGTTGCACACTCTTTAGGTGGGTCTCGCCTGGGTAGAGCAGCGTCGTGAATTAGACACCAACACAGGACCTCCCACCCTCGGCTGTAGACTGTCACATAGTCGGGAACAACCCGGAATGGGATGCTGATTTCTTCTTTTGTGAACCCGTTATGCCAAGGAGTCGGAGCGGTAGCGTAAACGTATCTATTTGCTCCGCTCCCGCCAAAAATGGACGCATCGACACCGGAGAGCTTTCATCGAGCTTCGACCGTCGAGAGTTCTGATGGTTGGTGCGCCGGTGTTCCGCGCGCGTTTATCTTTACCCACCTGGGGCGAGTTACAAACCGCCCCAAAAACAATGCTAGAAACTTAATTCTCCTCGGCAAAGAAAGAAACCAATGGGCTACCGCCTGCCAGAGACCACAGATTGGTTAAGCCGTATCCTGTGGCCCTGCTATTAGGCAAAGAAAGGAGGGGTGTCTGTTTGGGTTCCCAGAAGAATGCGGATCTACTTTACACACAACTTAAAACTGCACAATACCCACAGAGCATGGAAGTTCTTCCGGCGCGGAAATAAGCGTTCCGTTATTTTCTGAGCTCTGTGACAATGTTGAATGCAATCTTATGCTCTTGTCCTAGTGTAGGCTTATTACAAATAACTGGGACACTTTTAGCTCCTACAGTAGGTATAGCCACGCGTGAATTTTAATATGTTTATTCAGTAAACTATTACAAAATCTCATAATATATGAACATAATAAAGTTGATTAAGATCATGTGACATTTTTAAAATGATATATCTGAGGTAAATATTTTTATACAACAGACGTCATTATAAACTTTCGACCGTAAATAATTCTTATTCATGTTAAACCGCTACGTAGACATTATGTGCTTAGTATGATCGATTTATTGTTAAGAAAATGTTTTAAATTATGATATCTTGACTAAGTGTAATGAGTGTATAAAAGTAAAAGTGACGTTGTTGTAATGTTTGCCCTTTCTTTACGGCCACGGAAATTTACGAATCATCATGATATTTTGTATGTAAATTAAGAAAACCCTACACTAATTAATCGATTAAAAAAAAAAAAAAAATACCCTTTAGGCTAGACCAGCTGTCGCCAAATAAAATTTATTGAACTAGAAAATAATTATTCTCTCATAAACTATATCTTAAACTTATTTTAGATCTTTTTCTAATCGATTAGTATTAGCATGTATTAATTAAGTAAACGATTTAAAGAGCACCATTGGGGATGAAGAAAGATTTTTATATTTGCCCATAGGTAAATTGGCAGTTAGTTCATCTGGCTCTCAAGTCTGTAACTTTCACAAAAAGTCGATATCAGTGTGAGCTAAGATCCAGTCGACTGACAGATGGTCATATATCCATAGTATCTAAAACTCATATTAAATCAGTCCCGGTCAAATCAAGATTGATTCAACATTTACTGACTACCAAACCCATCGAAAGTTACTATTCCAATTCGATTAGATTGCCAATTTGAGTTACAGACTCGGTAGATAAACGCAAAGGAGCCGATTTTTGTTTACGTTGCGGAGTCGGTCGTCGAGACTGATAGGTAGATGTGAAAAATTAAGTTTACGTCATTTTTGAACTACTCCACATTATATCGCTCTGGGACATCCGCGGAAGAAATTTTAGCTTTATTATAGATTTAGCTAAAATTGGGGTTTCCATCGGGTTCGGTAACGACTTGAGTAATTCACAACATCGACTTTCACTTGCTCCGGCGCCTATTATGATCTGCACGGAAGTGTGCTCCAGTTTCAGAGAAAGCTAACGAACCGGTGTACTGGGAGAGTGGTTTGTGCCATTTCTGTGCCAAATCGAAATTGGTTATATTATTATTTATTTATTTATAATTATCATTGCGTTAAATCTTTATTATATTAGGAGCGTCCGTTTCGGAACTCGGAGTCTTCTTTCTGTTCTCAACTTTGCAGTTCTCATTGTGAGACTATTTCTTTACCTACTCAAGGACATACAGCTAAGAATTAAAAAAGCCGGCTCTTTTTTAATAGACAAATTTAACATAAAGTAAAAAAAAAATAGCTAAAGTGTCGCTGAGGGGATTCTTACCGCTTCTTTATCTTAATCAATGACGTTACGAAATACGTTACGAAGCGGTGTATATAGAATAGGAAGTAGGCTTAAATAAAGTGTGATATTTATTTATTTTTCTAGCGAGTACAGCTGTAACGGTTTTCGTAACGTATTGTCATTGATTATATTAGTATATTATATTAGTTTGAATAAAAAATTGAATTTAACATTGCTGTTTAAAAATAAGTTTACCTTATAAGTAAACACCGTGTGCACATTAATATGGAGTTATTTTAAATTAAATTCATTTTTAAGGCTGTCTCATAATGATAAAACCTATGAACGTTGATCACCTCTACAAAACCCTTCAATATGGGTGAAGTGATACGTATTTGATCGATTTTTTATTTAAAAGGATATTTATTTTCACTATTTTTAATTTTCACTGTTAACTTTATTATATTTTATTATCTATCCTAATATAAATAAGATGCTAAAATATTTTGAAAATAAATATTCCCCATGTAAAATCCAGAAGACAGCAGTGAATTTCTTTATCCCATTTAGGTTCCTAAGGATTTTATAAGAAGAGCAAAACCATCAAGTTCGTTGATCGGCGTCGGGGAATGCAATCCCTTTTGGCTTTAAATAGATTTCTCGGTTTATTCACCGGACTTTGTCATCGGTCCTTGAATATTCTAGATTTTCAGTCTTATAATAAAACTTGTTCCGAACTTTATGATGTTTTTTCGAGATACCATTGACATAAGGCTTTAATTGCAAAAACCACAGAAATTAAATAACCAAAAGCACTCGTTATACATACATAATATACAATTACAATAGCAAACTTGGGTCCTAGTTCGGACCAGCGCATCGCATTGCAAACTACAGACGTTTCTCTTTCCATTTTGCCTATGATCAGTTTCTGTGAATTGTCTCCCTGCTTTCTGGCTCTGTGTCCAAGGTACTCAAGGACTTTGCGGAGTCAGATAAATGAGGATGATTATAAATCATGAATGTATGTAATCTGAAATATTCGTGTATTATTATTTCGATATCTTTAAGAAGATCTGAGCTAACTTTAGATTCTCACGTGAACAGAGTGACGGTCATAGCCGGACTTTAATAAGAACAATAGATTCTGTTACACCGTTCTTGATATCGTAATGCATGATAACATTTGAAACATACCTACGTCATTCATCTGTCATAATTAATATTATAGTGAATTTTATTATACAAATTATGTAAGTGATATAATAAACACAGTTCGTTCGTAAAGCGTAATAAAGCATAGTAATAAAACAAAATTTTTGTTTCCTGTAAACATTTAAATTAGTTATAAGAAATCTAAATAAACATCATTCAATAACTGTACGATAAAAAAATTATATTGACTTGCGTAATAATGATGTTTATTTCATCTTTGATTATATGAGATAATGATTCAAATATTATCTTCTGATTTTGATGTTATAATGAGAAACGTAGACTCAATCGCCGGTAGTTCAGAGATTAAGCATCTCATTTCACCAAAGTGAGTTCGAATCCTGGCTTATTTATAACATGCTGACCGTAAATCATAAAATAAATAAAATCATGAAATTTCCGATACTAAACAGGAGTTAATTCTCCAAGAGTGTATTACGAGTAAGGTTTTTTACTTGACATTCCTTAGAGATTTTCCATGGTAGAATAAACTTTCTCAAATTGTATATACTAACACTTGCCATGTACAGCAAGTCAGTAAATTAATTATCAGTCAATAACATAGTCATATTCTTTACTGAGATGTTAGTTGAATAACACAAGGTCATCGATCACAGTCGTGAAGTAAAGTGGATCAAGTGACTAATATGTAGTATGGTGAATAAACTAATCTCATTTCAGGTTAGATGAGTCATCTTAGTAATGCGAGTAAAATTACATCACGTTAGTCAGAACTATCTTCCTGATGACTAAACCGACTCATCATTGAACAAGATTATTCGCATATAACACTACTGATTTAATATATATATCCTATCTTATCTTAATTCTTACAACTATTGAAGAAAATATTGGAAATAACTATGGCACAGGACAAATAGATATGACTGAAAAATATTTACACGACGAATTGGGTACCTCTTCCTCTTTTGAATGGTTAAAAATCTCTAAATTCTACATAACCAGAAGGCGCAACGGTCATTCTCTAACTTTTTGATGTATTATTATTTAAAGCATTAATGTTTAACCTCCATCTCGACAAACGCTTCATCTTAGGTCTTTCCTTTCTTCATCTACCTTCCACTTCGTCTTCAGTTATCTTACAGAGAAGGGTGTCGTGTCGTAGAAAGAAGTGAAACAGCTGGCCGAGATTAGAGAGGGTTGGAGCAGGCTCCACCAAAAAAAGCTAAGCTCTTAAATATTATTGTGATGATGATTTTTAAATTACATATATCAGATATTCCAAGAGATTTAACAGAATTGATATAGTGTTAATAATAAAACATCTAAAACCTAGTATAGTTAAATCATTTTTGTTGGCCTTCTTAGTTTGACAGAAGCCTAATGATATCATGTTGCAAAAAGAGCAGGTGAACAATCCATTCTAACATTATAACCATCCGTATGTAGTAAGCAGTAGGTCCTATCATACAACTATTGTTCATTTTTAAGTGCATTTCTACTATATTTTGAAAATAAAACTACTTAGAAAATAATACCTTACGAGTACCCGAAAAAACTATAATTGAAATAAAATTGTTTTTATTTTATTTTTTGTTTTACTTTGAATGAAGGTCATGTGCATAATGAGCCATAGTTCGAACTCCAACTAATTGAACTGTCACCTTCATTTTGTATGAAGTAGCAAACTATTACGTCATATATAATTTCACCCATTAGATTTCCAGCTAATTACTGAGTAGTTATAATAGTATTTTTTTAATAATTTTATAAACAAATTTACAGAGTACCAGAGTTTTCTCCGCGGCTGCGCCGCGTGAATATCCCTGTGTTTTTGTGTTTATTAGATCTAAAACTACTGTTACTTGTTCAATTCACTCCAACATCAAAGAAACAAAGTCCATATAGCCTAAAAAGCTGCCCAGCAAAATATAGAGATGAGTCAAAGTCAACCTGGTTTGAAGTAATACAATGAATGACTTGTTTCCTATGAGTGAATTGAAAAAACGGGATTGCAGCTCCATCTATTTTACTAATCTGTCTATTTTACGGAAATGACATAATTTATCGGGACTAAATTGTATCCTAAGTGTTAATTCGGGTTATAAGCCAGCACTATGTCGAGTTTCATTCATATACGTTCAGTAGTTTCCAAAAAAGATGCGATTGCTTCGCCCTCTTTTTGGCTATTTTCTTCTATCCCACAGAAAAACGTCATTTATTGGGATAAAAGTATCCTAAGTTACTCTCCGGGATATAAGATAGCTGTATACCGAGTTTCATTTAAATCCGTTTTGTAGTTTTTACGTTATGCTCTAACAGACACACAGACACACAAAAATTCTAAAAATTACATTTTTTTAATCTCCTGGTCCCAATTATCCCTCCTGATTTTTTCACATTTTTAACACATTGTACAAACTCGAATCATTTACAGATTTATTATAATATAGATAATTATTATTATTAAGTAAGTTACTTACGTAATGGTGTCTTTATTAAATCCAAGATTGTATCTTGGTAGACAGATGATGGACAGTAAAAAAATTTAAACGTGAAATAAATTTATACACAAGAAAGTTATGCAAACTAAATGTATATGAAAGCAATTTTATGCATCATTGTCCTACTTGTCAAAGTTTTTTTATTCAAATATAAACCTTATTGCCAGGACATTGAATCGCAAGTAGTTTGTAACAGTAATAGTCATAAGTAATTTAAGTAGCAGTATCTATAACTGTCATGTGTAAGCAAAAGTCCTAAGTTAACGAAAGTGTGAAATGACAGAGAAAGTGAAACTTATTGTATGTGGGTTAACTTTTGAAGAGGATAAGTTGAAAATTTAGTTTTGTGCCAGCCGAGCATTATATGAAATAAACTTTCAAGACTTGATTTACAACTTAGTCTTTGTGTTATAATGGGAGCCCAAATCTTTAAATGGAGTTTATGTCTTGTTAGATTGTAATAATAATTTATTGAAGGCATTCCCCAAGGACATCCTGTTTATCATGGATAACCCTACATAAGATAACATTAAATTTGTTAATCTCGTCGAAGATGAAATAAATTTTAATGTTTTTACAATAAATTAGTTCACATTACAATTTCAATGCAAATAATACAGTACTCTGATGGTCGGATTGGTTCTCAAATTTATGGCTAGTTCCTATATCCTACTATTCATTCACTTGCCTTATCATCGATCGGTTGAATTTTAACATTATTTATATGGAACTTATGTTTAACCTATAGTAAAACAAATAAAGGTCTGGTAAGATACGGGGACAGGCCATTAGCGTCCCTTATCGGGCTATGGAGCGCGCTATATTAGGTCTCTCTCTTACGGATCAAACCAAAAATGAAGATAGTAAGAGAAGCAGAGTAACAGACACCGCTCGCAAAATTTTGTGAAAAAGAAGTAGCAGTGGGCTAGTCACATCTTTCGCACCCCGATGGCCGATGGTGCGCAGACGTGTCCTGGGTGGTAAACCATGACTTGACAAGGTATAGTGTAAGATAAGGCCTGCCAGCTCTGTGGACTGACGACTTACGAAATGTTGTCGGTTGGGACTGGATGAGGATAGCGGAGGACCCGGATATGTGACTGGCAAACTGGGATAGGCCTTCCTGCAGTAGTGAACAATGATTGCTTGGTATCGACGTGTAAATAGCACAAAAGATTACATATCTCAATTCTTGAAATATTTTTGTCGAGTTTAAATAAAATTGAAGTGTCTGTTTGTAATGGCAAAATAACAGCTTTTTACTAAATGCATATGAAAGTATATACAGTACCTATATCACAACATCAATGTTTAAAAATTTTGTCTGTCTGTCTGTCTGCATGTTCCAGCTAATCTCTGAAACAGCTGGACCGATTTTGACAAGACTTAAACTAGCAAACAGCTGATGTTGTGAGGAGAAAGTTAGACTACTTTTTTTAGGTTCCGCGAAAAAAATTCCATTCCAATTTCCACGCGGAAAAACTCGCGAGCACAGCTAATGTAATATAATATTTTAAAAATATATAGCAAATATCGTAAAATATACTCAAACACTGTTTATTAGTCTTTAAAGTTAATTTAGAAAACTAAACGTCATTATTCATCTCATTGCAAGGATTCAGTCTTATCCCCTTTAAATAAATGTGTGATTTGATCTATTGTCACTTCATTAGTAGTATCTTGTAAAGATAAAATGAAACCCACCAACCACTTGTATGGATGTCAAGTTCAGCTGATTGGGGACGCGGGTTGCTGCAACAGTATTAGTCATGACCGAGTGTCGAAAGGCGGGGGCACACGCCAACCTTACTTGAAACCTTAGGTTTATTTAACAAAGTTGAATTTCAACTAACAAATCCTTGCGTAAATCTCATTTGTTGTGTGGGGAATGTAGATATAAACGTTTTAATTATTTAAAGTAATTATTATTATGTTTGATTTGTAGAACTTTTTTCTTTTAGACATTGGAAGTGTGACATTAATAAAATTCAATAGCAGTCAAGGCAGTTTTAAATGTCATAATGAAATGTCATTTTGATATGACGTAGACTTTGGCATCAATTTAAAATATATTCATATTGTATTGATAAAAACTAGTTTTTAAAGGTAGTAATATAGTTTAGCGAAATCCATTATCTGTGAGGACATTCCTAATATCACGCTTATTAATAATGCATTAAATAATCATAAGTTACATATACATGATAAATATATAATTATTCATTTAAACAAAAAGAACCACAAACTCTCTCACTCTACACTTGCAAGTAATATGATATTAAGCGTTTCAGAAATTGTTCAGAATGATGTCTACGTCCCATTTTTATATCTCACCAACCGTTCATTTGCTTTGCTATCGGTTAAAAGTTGACATATGCTCCATACATGTAATATCAACATTCAACCGGTGGTAAAGCAAGTGAATGAATAATAAGATATAGGAACCGGCCATTAGTTTGTTCGATACGTATCATAAGAGTGTGATATTAATTTTACATGATAACATCAAGATATACATTAGAATATAATAGAATGCTTCCAACTAAGTTGCTATCCGACATTTAAATGCGCTTTAAATGAAATTTATATTGTTCTTGAACTATCAAATACCTACTACATTTTCCGTATAACGACTTGTATGGAAAGGTTAAAATTCTTGCTGCTTCAAAATTTTGTATTTCTGTATAATATAATGTGTAGATGTAGATAATTACACACTTTATCTATCAAGGTGTAGAAATAGTACGAGTCAACTTCTCTACAGGAAACATGGTTAGAAGACTGGAGAATCTTAGAGAGAGAGAAAGGAAAGATAGTAGATAGAGATCTACTATAGTTATATCTTATCCAAATATGAAATTGGCTTATATATTTACTATCTGTGCCCGCGACGTCGTCTGCGTGGAATTTGTATTCAAAACCCTTCGATTTTGAAACATTCTTCATTGGTGCTCCGCTCATATTGGTCTTAGAGTATACTGAATATACTGAAAGAATTATTCAAAACTGAGACTAGCGCGTTCAAGCAAACAAACAAACCAACTCTTCAGCTTTATATATAATTATAAGATTTCTTATTCAAAGACTTGAAAATTAACCAATTATCATGTTTGTAACATTAAGCATATTTTTTATTCCAATAGTTTGGACAGTTAAATAAGGACTAATATATTAAGAAAACAATTAAAAAAGTACTTTCTTCGTTATAGAAATTTCGCTAATGGAGATGGACATAGGACGCTTTGTTATCCCAGAAGATGTAAAAGGTGCTGCTCGATATGAATCCACAGTTATTCAGTTATGAGGACGAAACTGGGTAGAGCAAGTTCCGTTGCTAAAATTTCACAATATGAGTTGATATTTGTACATAACGTTTGGTTCCAAATAACCCTGGGTTTAACAGCATTGCAGCATCGATTGATACAGTCAACAACAAAAGATGTGTCAGCCGTGACTCTTTACAACACGATAACAATCTATTGCAACTTTTCAGGGCGTGTGTACAATTACAATCGTCAACAAAGGTTTCGATTTTCCATTACAAGTAGTTACATCGTATGATAAACTTTACTGAGTCTATTTGTAGACTGCATGTGAGCTATTTATCAGACAGTTTGTGATAAAAAGTTTTTAGTTCTTCATTTTGTATTATTATAATATATAACTATCTGACCCGGCAAACTTTGTACCGCCTCAGAATCAATTTTTTTCATATTTACTCACCTTTTAATCCTTACCTGGACTTCCACAAATAATTCAAAACCAAAATTAGCCAAATCAGTCCAACCGTTCTCGAGTTTTAGCGAAACTAACGAACAGCAATTGATATATATATATATATATATATAGTAATATTAGTATACTATAAGTAGTTATCTGCTTAGTCTTGGGCTTTATTTACCACTTACGTCAGAAATATAACTGAAAATCTTTTTTATTACGCAAAATGTTAATATACAGAGCTAATTTCATGTAGTTTTGCCCGATGTATACATATGCTTCTTTGTCAGGTGGGGGAATTTTAATCGTTCTGCTATTTCTTCAATTTACATGTAATAAAAAATATTCTAAATCGCTATTATAGACTAGGAGCGCTCCTAAAATGCTGGCTGCCTTGCCATGTTGCATGTGAACGCTGATACGTTGTCCCAAAAAGAAGCCAGCCAAAGACTTATCATAAATTACTTAGAGGTTGTTATTGTATAGGTGTTAGATATTATTTGTAAATAAAATCTCTGCTATTGTCAACTGTACGCAAGTACTGAATGTAGCGGAAAGGAACAGCTGTGAAATAAATAGGGTTATGTGTGCCAAGGCAAGACCGCAGTCCGCTACCTACTCAATGGTTATGATATACTGTAATTAATAATTATGAATAACACTGAGAAATTGTTGAACTGTCGTAACTTTAGCAGTTAGTACATTAAAATATTCCATTTTTTTAATACTTAAACTTTTCTTTATTGCAATGAATGAGTAACTGTGATTAAAAATTTCTGTGTATACTTAATAAATTTTTGAGTATATTTTGGAAATTTTGTACAAATCACGTGTACGCTAAATATTCCCTATTTTAAAACCTCATTACATTGCAGACATGAAACATGATTAAAACCCCTTGAATCTGAAGTGGTCTACGATAACAAAAACTGGAATACAATCTCATGTATTTTATTAAAAAATTTCTACGCAGTTGACGGTAAATTTACGCGTCATACATGACGGATAGAACTACGGATAGATAATGAACTTTGACTGATAATTATGGTTGATCGGTTGATTTTGCATTCACCAACACTTTCTTATCCCACGGTCCCACTAAAGACGTTTAAGTTTCTATATTTCTTGTTTTAATGCTCTCTCTCTCTCTCTGAAATAATGAGTTTCGGAATACTAAGAATAAGTTTTGAACACTACTTACAACTATTCGAAGTTAGAAAAATGTGAAATGTGTTACTTATGTAGTAAAAAGAAAATAATTAAAATATAATAACTGAAGACCAAAAACTGTGTTAATTCCCTGACTCAGCAGTTATAGTACCATATTTTTATAATTCTACGATAAAAATAATGAAAATGATCTTTTAAATAGTTATATATACATTATTGGACTCTTTATACCTGTAACGTAAGAACTTTATACACTCGTACAGAATCTAGGAAGCAGCGACGTTTTATAAGTTCATAAAAAGTGTCTCAGTTTGTTGGACTTTCATCTAGCATATTTCAGCACAGGCCTTTTACAAACTGCTTACAAAATCATTTATTTTTCCATAATGCTTACATTCATATACATAAAAACATATTCGACTGTGGCACATAAACTTTATGGGTTTATTCGTGCCGCAGAGTCGTGTAGAATACATTAGGGTGTAATTAATACATAGTGAGTGACATTTTAAAAATGAATTTACACAATATTAATGTTATATCAAAAATAGGAGCAGAGGCGAGGAATTATTATCATCATTCAAGTGTTTATTTCTGATTTGGTAATAAAAGCGGAGTTATAATCATTCTAATATATGGTTCCGTTTTAGTCGCAGGTCTGCACATGTGAGCCTGCTGATGGTCCGCTTTGGGAATCAAGATAGAATCTTTTCAGATTATATTTCGTCGATTTGTGGTTATTTTTGTACATTGGTTGCAGGTCCTACGGGAGATCATTTACAATGATTGGTCTCATATATTCCACGAGCCTTGTCCTATATACGTTATTTACGTTACTACAGGAGTGTCTTAGATCAAAATATTCCATGACATTGTATAACGCGATAACATCGGTTTAGCTATGTAATATCATCACGCCGTGACGTAAAAGCAGTGAAACTTGCGAAAAACCAACCGCACTACCCACAGATTGCGTGCTTCTGATGGATATCACACCTGATTCTCGTAATTTGATGATTGTTGCTAATAAGCAAAGCAATGACCACTTGGCTCAGCAGACCAAAACAGTTAACGTTTAGAAACGATTTTTCTGACATTTAGTGTTAAGTGTGGGTAGTTGGGTACTTGAATGATGATTGCTTAAAGCCCTTAAAACTATATAAGTCTGCTGCAATAGGTAATTTTTTTAGAACAATTGTTAATATAACGACACCAGATTTTGGAGTTGCCATATGTCCGAAATTTCCAGGTCATATACGATAATAAGTCTTTCTCAAAAACGCAAGTGAGTTCCAAACTCCCCGAAAATTTACTATTTTAAAGCAACAAAAATATTGTATAATTTCCTTTGATTGGTTGACATTGATTTAGGCAAAAAGAACTAATATTTAAAATGAAATTCATGTTTTTATTAAAACTTTACAAAACAGTCGGACTTCTTAATTTTTCTAAAAATAATGCATATGAATAATATGTTTAGACATATTTTTAAGTGGCCTATAACTTTGTGAAACTTATATAAATAAGAGGGTAAGTGTTTCTGTACTGTCTGCGGGTATATTGTATACTTGTCTACATGGTGCTCACTTACATTAGTGAGTGAGGCATATGAGTCAGTGTGATTAAGTAAATATAATGAGTAATGTGAACGTACTTGCCTATTTGTATATTTTAGAAGAAGGCCAGCAATTTTAAACAGAATTCTATATTATACATAGATCTGGTAGCCTTGGCTGGTGGATTTTTTCGATATAGAACGGCAGTAATATTTCTGTAATTCTGTTATTAAGATCATGTTATATTCTAGTCTTATTAAATGACAAAATACCGGGTGCGCATCACAGTAATCTATATCTGTATAGACAGATATATATATATATATATATATATATATATATATATAATAATTTTATCATATATATATGATAAAATTCTAAACGTGACGTATCAGTAAATTGAAACTATTAAAAAACAACTGTAATACACTATATAAATGATGGAGAACACGATATATTTTTTTAGATTTCTTGTTTGTTGGTTTCTCTGTTTGTTCGGGATTCACATAAAAACTACGGGTCCGATTTCGAGGCAATTTTCGCTGACCGACAGTAAATTTTTAGGACTTAAAACCTGCGCTACTTTTATTCCTGAGAATCCCGCGGGATTTTTTGGGATACATTTAAAATGGCCAGATTAAATCAAAATCAAATTCCAATGTGATTTTTTCACTGATCGATAGCAAATTTTTATGTAATAAAATGTGTGATATTTTTATCATGGCAACCTCGCGAGACTTATCCCAGGGGCGGTTTGCAGTTGTTCAGGTGCATAAAATTTGTTTATTCCAAAAGAGTTTTCACTAAAATTATGACTAACATTCTTTTTTAAATGCTGCGGCACTTTGTGTGCCGGGAAGCCCGCGGGCATTTCAAGCCAAGTGAGGACAAAGTGGCGGGCATATCGTAGTACGCATATATAATTACTTGACCTCACTGACGATTTATCTATCGACACACAGCCCAAACTACTGGAGCTAGGATCGTGAAAATTCAATCTCGTTTCTTTATATACTGCAAGTGCGCACTAAGAATGTTTGAAAATTCAACACTTAAAAATACGAAATTTTATTTATCTGCTTCTGTTTAGAAATAAATATACACGGAGGGTTGAAACGCTGTAGAAAGGCTGTCCCAACTATGATTAGCTTTAATATACGCGAACGAAGTCGCGAGCAACAGCTAGTTTGCAATATAGAATCTGTCTTTCCGCGATTTAGTATGTTCTGTTTTACCGACCAAAAAATAAAATCAAGGAAAAAAACAAGCGAATTTAAGTATATCTTATTAACATGCAAGCCACTTGTATGACTCATACTATCAGAATTGGATTTACAATGCAATGGGTTTTACGTATAGCTTCACAGGAAGCCCTTTTCTTTATTACACATCCGGTAAATTAAATTTATATGATTCAAGATACTATTTATTTATCAATTTATGTCTGCATACATACATGTAGCTACATATAAATAGGAAAATCCTTCTGATATAACACAATAAAGATTATGACATCAATTATTTACGATTAGCATGAATCGGGTATGCTTATATCAATCTTTCAAGAATTATAAGTCAGTAGTATGTTCATAAAAATTATACAATATATTAGATAAGTAAGTGCTTATCAGTTCACACACAAGGTTTCGTAGATGTGACAAATGTCTCCTGATTTCGTAATTTAGCTAGAAAACCATTAAAACATTTTACTACCCGTGCGCAGGTTTGCCGATATCCTCATGATGTCACGCGTCGATGGTCAGTAGGGTTGACGAAAAAGGTCACATAAATAGTTGTTGCAATAAATTTATTATTGTATATACTTTACATAAATATATACAACAATAGTAATACAATACAATAATAGTAAGTAGTCATCGGCAAACCTTCTGCGCGTGGCTATTAATCAAGAATATCCTATATCTCAAAAACTACTCAACTGATATTCATACAAACAAATTTTTGTTGAAAATTTTTTGAAACTCTATAACTATATTTTCCAGAGTTTCCCAGTTCAAAGTTCAAAAGGTGGAGGAGAGGGCACCAAATTTTTGCGAATTTGGATAATCATATCTCCAACTTAATCCTAATCTAAATCTTAAATAAAACGCATTAAAAATATTGTCAAGATTATTTAAGATTTGACTAATTATAAATATACTTACATTGAAAAAAATGTAACTCAAAGTTACATGTTCATACATCTGCGCAGTTGTCGTCAACTGTACATAATTTTTAGTTATTATGCGACATTACTACACCATTGTATAACGCCATATCAACTATATTATTATCTCTCTATCAAACATTCATAGAAATGTAGTAGTTTCTGAGGACAATGACACACAAAGACAGATAGACCGACGAACACAGGGATTTTATTTTTCCAAAATGGCTATGAAACCCGAAATAATAAGTTTCTCAATTGATTCTTCTGTCAACTAATTAATATTCCTTCCTTTGTGCTATAGAAAAACTAAAAAGGCCCTGAAGCCATGACCCGCACCAAAAAGCTATGAAGACAACTCATCAACTCTTCGGGTGATCAAAGGGCTGGTGCCAACCTCGTAAAACGGATCAGTATTGCAATCCAGCGAGGATAGGTATCTAGCCTTCTGGACAACTTAGCCATAGACGACGGTGACCTAGGCTCAGTATTATATTTATAGTCTTAAAGCATTATAGGTTGACTTGAATATTGAACTAAGTTAGTTTGTTTTACAAAAAAGAGCCGTAAGATCAATTTACAACCTCGGCCCTCGGGAGTCTCTTAGAGAATGCTTCAAGGAAATGAATATTATGACGGTCGCCTGCCAATATATCTTTAATAATATAATTTATATTCGTAATAATTTGAGTGCCTACAAGCAGTATAAGGATATTCACAATTTCAACACCAGGCATTGTAATAGACTGATATTGCCATCTTTTAGATTACAAAAAGTACTGTCCTCTTTCTTGGGGGTTGGTATACGCTTCTTCAATAAGATTCCGAGTGAAATGTTAGATCTGCCTTTCACTAAATTATTCATAATATTTTTCTTTCCTCTTATTGTGTCTTGGTCTTATTGAGTATGCACTGTTTGCTACAACTCCATTAATTCTTCAAAAAGTAATTCTGTAACATACTTCTGTATAAAACTTATTAAAAAAAAAACAACTTGAGATATAAATAGAATAAGAAACTTAAAGAAAAACATTATTTAGCTAGACGTGTTGCTGGGGAGTTTCTTGCCGCTTCTTCTCCTTAACAGCAATAACACGTTGTGAAGCGGTATACATAGAATAGGAAGAAAAATTAAATTTTAACTTATATATTTATATGACCTTCAAAAAGTGTTCTCCAGTGGAACTTATTTTGAATAAAAACTTTGAATTTGAATTTGAATTTTTCTTTGTTATATTAGTTTTATAATTATTTATTTATGTTTTTGAAAAAAAATCCACATAACAACTATTCGATGTAATAAGCAAAAGGAGGATTTTTTTATATGAATTACTACAGTTACAATTCTTAATGAAACCGACGTATCATGTAATATTACAATGGTAATCAAAGTGTACAGAGTAATAAGTCTCGACACACGCGTGCCATGTGATATTGCCTAACACGTGAACCGATCATGGGCTCAAGGAATAAACTGCAGACGGGTCAATGCGACGTCATTTATAATTACCTACACCATACATGTGGCCATTGTTGCTAACTGTTAGATTATCTTTTCATTGATAGATGTTCAATTCATTATAATTATGTTACATATTTTAAAATTAATATGTATGTAAAAAAATTTTCATATCGTTCTGTTTATCTTGGAATACTAGCATTACCATGTAAACAACTACTTTATGTTGAGTTTACTAAATTATTTATATATAGCTTCTATAAATTAGTTAATAATCAAGATCCCTTTTTTCTTTCATCTTCTCCCACTCATTTAGTGGCGACATGATATAGCATAACCTTTCATACTCGTCTATTCGTTTCTAACACACGTAATCTGTCACACCACAAATTATCATATCATCCTTCACACAATCTATGCACCTGTTTTTTGTCAAACTGGAAATTTGAATGGCATCTTCCAGTTTGACATTCCTTTTGTCACGTAACTTTCATCTCTTCTAATTACGTGCCCCTAGCACCTCAATTTTTCAGTCAATAATATCATTTATATTCACGGCCATGAACAAGAAACTCACATAGACGTTTATCTATAAAATACAGATAAAATTAGCTTCGAGACGTTTTTGCGTTTGTGTGTACTGTCAGCACATATATATAATATTGATTACCAAAAATAATCCCTGCTTGACATAAGATATTAAATTATTAATCCTGAATAACGTTTATGATAGTGCAATATTTATTTTTATCCTCTGTCAAAATATTCATATCCAAAAATATCTTTAGAAAATGAATAACCTGTTTTACTTTCAATGCCTTAAAACATAAAAAAATATCAGGCTATTCTGGTAACTTAATATTTTCTAATCTATGATACAATCTTTAACCGCAAAAGTTGTTCTTTACTTGTGTTAGAAATAATCGTTACCTACTATAGTTATCTTTGTCCGTGTATTTCTAGAGGCGTAAAACGTACACAATGCGATGGTTTGACTTTAAATCGAATAAAACAATTAAATATCAATTCACTGTCAACAACGCAATCCAGTACAAAGTAAGGAGTCCAATGACTTTCTATAAAGTTGTTATTACGTTACGCTGATTTTGGGACTGTTCATCTTATCATCTTAAAAATTTCTAGAATACAGACTTAAGAAAGTACTCCCTTATCACAATAACTTCATACTCGCTGGGTTACCAAATCCCAAAAAATAATATTATTTATATAAGTAATAAAATAGCTTATAATAATAAATAAAAAATATTGTAAGACGTAAATAGGGAAGGTTTGAGCGATTGTGACGATTTTAGATCTTTTTATAACTTTAGGTTTAGGGTTTAATATTTTTGGTTGTTCATAACCCTGTGCGTCCAGTTATTTTGAAGGAGGTACAACCGAATCGTCACTACCACGTTTCAAAATGTAATACGCAATCAATCAATACTCACGTTATTATGTCACTTCTAAAACGGTCCTTATAATATCACGAAAGTAATATAATTTTTGTGAAATCGTGATATAACAACGAAATAATAACAAAGTCACGGTTCGAACTTTATCGCTCCACGTGGATAACGAAATTATATTACCTATTTTCCTTTTCCGATAAAATAAACATAGTAACTAAGTCGATGTAAGAACAGATCAACTAAAAGCTTATACAATTGTTGTATTTCTTAAGTTTTCGTGACTAGTACACATGATTCAAACTACATTTTATGGTTTCCAGCTCGGTACTCTTTTGATTTTTATTTCAACTTTTCGGCCGATTACAATTGTCTTTTCAGGTAATCAAAGGTCTGGTGCCTACCTCGGACAACGGATCAGTATGGCATCCAGCGAGGATACATAACCAGTCTTCTGGGCATCGTACCCATAGAAGACGGCGACCTAGGCTCAGTATTCTACTTATAGTCTTGAGGGTATGTGTAGAATACAATACAAATAATTAAGTATTCTTTTATTGTATTAGTTTATAATTTAATTAATTAATGTCCCAATTATATACAGTTGTAATTACAATTGTATTTTACATAGTTTATAGCCCCCGTAAAGAAAATTGTGTAGACATAGTATATCTAAATAAGTAGTATTGACACAGATTGTTGTAGATAAAATCTGCGCTAAATTTTAAAACCTCCAAATTAGCTTCAGATTAGAACCAGTATTGCTTTACTTTCAGTTCAAAAAGCTACTATTGCAAAGCCATCTGAGACTATGAACAGCCATAAATATATATTTTTTTTATATAAATTATCTCTTCAACGCGTAGACGTCGACTAGAGCAGCGAACAACTTAAGCAAAGTGCAGCACCTTCTGGGATTTTCTAGCGAATGCCTGTATTCCTACACCATTACCTTTCAATCGAAGTGCGCTTATTTTACTTGCGAATAGGGTACATGACATGATACTTTTTAACAGCTTCCAAAACTTTAAGCAAAACAAAACGTGGTAGAGCCATGCTGAGTCACTATCTTGATTACAGCTCTTAGGGCTGCCTCGATTGGTGTGCTACCACGCTCTCACAGAATATCACCTTATCCTTGAGCTAAACCTGCTTTTTTATTCTCTACTGTACACAAAATATGGTAGTTACATATAAAACTATAAAATTGTGGTGATGTTAATACATCACCTATCACCATCACCATACAAAGGCGAGCTTAACCCTAAAAAGAGTTTTCTTCAGCAAACCTATGGGTCTAGCGAGAGTGGGAAAACAAGAAGCAGGGTTGTGTACATTAAGGTTTATGTGCATAAGTATATAGGTTCTTATACCTAAATATACATGTACTTATTGAAAATAAATTACATAATAAACTACATACAGATATACATACATAAACTTACATACACATTTATCTCTAGATACATTTCTAGTATATACATATACAAAATACATATACATATATGTCAGTTAATTAGGTGAGATAGTGCTCTTTAACTCTTCTTATAAAGACGGTTTCCGACGGACTATCTCGGATTATATGAGGGAGGGCGACGGCTTGAACAGAAAATGAACTGTTATAACATGCCGATAAATGTATGGGGGCTCTAAGAAGAAAAGATTTAGGGCGTTCTGCAAGACATGTCTGGGGGAACTAGGAATTCAAATCGTTCGCGAAGATAAGAGGCAAAATGAGGATTGTCTAGAATTTTAAATAGAAATGTAACGACGTAAAAGTCACGCCGACGACAAATCGTGTTTTATGTGATGAGTGAGCGTTCCAAAGGCCCACTTCTCCTTTGCTCTATAAAACCTTCTTTATTCTTTATCCTTTAACTGCCATCAAGGGTGGCAACCGCTTTCCATGAGCTGGGCCTCCCGCCTCTTTGCCATCTTCGCAATAAAAACAAAATTGAGACAGACATTTTATTTTAAACTAGGATATGCTCGTGACTTGGTCCACGCCTGACTTGAAATTCCCGCGGGATTCCCGCGACATAAAGTACCTCAAAATTTAAAAAAGAATGTAGGTTTTAGTGAAAATCGTCAGAATAAGGTAATTTTTATGCAACCGAACAACTCGAAAACGCTCCCAGGAAAATTCCCGCAGGATTCCCGGGATAAAACATATGACACATTTTATTACATAACATTTTCTATCGATCAGTGAAAAAAATCAGATTGGAATTTTTAAAACTGCCAGTGATGCAGTCTATTAATAATGATAAGTATCTCTTTCTTCTAAGTCGTTCCCTCACTGGTTAGGACCACGACTATAATGTCAGTGAATAAGTGCTCTCCTCTAACGAGATCCGTTTTATACACGGTGGAGGGCCGAACTTATCGATGTGTCCAGTTGGTCAATCCACCTGTCTGGATATCTACCACGAGGTCACTTGCCTTCAACTTTTCCCGTGACCACAAGTCTCCCCATGTGATCTGAGGGCTATGTGGCCAAAGTACTTCAGTATCCGTTGTTGGCAAACTGCTGATATTTTCTGGTGGTCTCCAATATAAAGCTCTTTTAATATGGAGGCATTCGACCAGCGAGCTGTCCACGAAATTCTTAGCATGATAAGTGTACACAGTGTATATAAGTGCATTGCATTATATATGTGTTATTAGTTTCAGAATATATGAATATAAAGTAACTAAAAATCCCTTCATGGGCGAAGTCGCAGGCACAGCTAGTTACTAATATAGTCGCCTAAAAATGCAAAATATCTGCGACAGATTACCAAGTAAAATGGGTAAGTGAATTTTGACTCATATACATAATACGTATTTTGATATAAGTAATTTAGGTTGATGGATAAGAAATCTGATAATACACGATGTATGTAAGTCGTACATCATACGTAGATTTGAAGGTACATCTTATACAAATTTTAAATTTTCCACGCAGTCCTATCAGATAAGCGATGGCGAGTTACCTGAGTAATTTATTCTTTTAAATGATCGCATATTATTA
Source organism: Dendrolimus houi (assembly GCA_039645545.1). Taxonomy (NCBI): domain Eukaryota; kingdom Metazoa; phylum Arthropoda; class Insecta; order Lepidoptera; family Lasiocampidae; genus Dendrolimus; species Dendrolimus houi. Next base: position 18,476,312 of record CM077120.1, on the reverse strand, counting down.
TTAATTAAAATAATTATAAATATTTAAAAATCTTGGATTTGTAATCCTATATTATATAGCATATTAGAAAGAAAGAAAGACAGTATAATTGCTAACAAATTTAAAAACTAGAGTAATATAATTTGCCCCAAAAGGGGCATCAATCTCAGCATAATGCCGGTCGGTTAAAACCAGCGCTGATCTTCCGCTGTGCCCTTAAGGTATCGTCACGGCAGACATTACATAATTGTAAAGCGTAAAACTATAATCTTGAACTATATACATATACATACATACATACACGGACAGACACACACACACACACACACACACACATATATATATATATATATATATATATATATTAAGGATTTAGAGACAATTTTCTCCCTAAAATCTGCGGGCAAGTTTTTAACTATTTTAAAATACATCGTCAAATATGCAACAAGTCAATCAATACACGATTGTCTTGTTGCATATTTGACGACTAGTAATATTATTATTTTTTTACTCAGTCGCTTGCTTCCAAATTACACATCCCTAAAAAAATTACGTTAATCATTGAGTTGGTACCATTGATGAAGCAATACCTCTTAACATTGTTAATCAATGGCTGGTACTGTACAGTTTGTTCACTTGCTCTTGCTTGTAGTGGTGGATGCTGGCAGTAGTTGCTGGAGTGCTGGTGCTTTCTTGTAGTAATGTGAAGAAAATACACCCTGTTGCTTACAGGGATTTATGCTCGTAGTAGTTGAGCTTGGATGCTGATCCCTGGGTTTAACTTATTAGCAGCTCAATAGCGATGTACAGGTAAATTATATAGCTTCGAGACGTTTTTGCGTTTGTAATAGTACTTGTATATTTACAGAACATCTAAACTTGAAATTTAAACTTCCTTGAAATTTTATATTAAAATCATGTTTAATATATAATGTTTATTATTTTAATGTCGTTTAATATTGTTAGTTTCATATTAAGCACCTACCTATAAAAATATATAAAAAGTATTAGTATATTTATTTGTGTGCTGTCAGTACACTACTGCAAATGCAAAAACGTCTCGAAGCTAATTTATCTGTAATAGCAACTCGTAGCCACTCGATCACAGTATCTTTGTGAGCTTTGTTTATAGTAATATATAATATTAAAGTAGACTAAAGTTAGACCGCAGCGTCAGCAAAACGCTGTACGCTGAACCGTACAGATACTATATCTATGCGTTTACTCTTGGATCATATAAACGTCCTCAATGTGTTGACTATAATTTCCATCAGCGTGAAACAGTCCAAAGATTAGCCGTTGTCTAAATATACTATAATATTATTTAAACATGAAAACAGTGTAAATTTGAATTAACAATACTTCAACTACTACAACCGATAATCGAATATTTGATCCTTAGATAATCTGTAGGCTTGTAAAATTCCAAAACAAAATATATATTTATCTGTTATATATATTCTTTATCCATCAAAGACGATTAGGGGCTCTGTAAGACAGGTGGATCCAGTATAAAATATTATTATAATAAATCATATTTTATTTAAGATTATTCGATGATAGATTTGACAGTTACAGGAAACTTTTAAAATCTAGTTATCTGTCCAGGAAATCAATTATTTTATTATATAATGAAGTAAAACAATACTGCAATTAATATAATACTGTAAATACCCATTTTAATTGTAACGGTTCTATTATTTTAGTTCACAATATCGCGTCACCATCGTCACAGTTAACAACTAGGTCAAACTAAAAACCACTTCCAGATGTGTGACATCGATATAATTAATTGTACAAGTATGATAAAAAGTTACTGAAATAATTTGTATAACTTCCGTTTTGATTCCATGTAGTGCTCTAGGATTGCTTGTAAACTTGTGTTACTGAGTGTGTTTCATTCTCAGAAGTAACAAATAACAATAACTACAGCTAAAGTTATTGTTCCCAGCAATGTTCACATTCAGTCCTTTCAATATTGCAGTTATAAAATATATACGTACCTTTCTATTGTACTGGTTATTGTAGTTCTGTCTTTATCTTACATGTTTAAACTAAAAATATGATGGATTCGTTATTTTTTGCATTCCTTGGTTCGATCTTTAAAATAGCAGGTAAAGAGATTTCAAGGACTTTAGGATACACATACAAAAAGAAGACAGATTATAAATTATAATTTTATAGTGCTATTGAATCTTTTCACTCAATAACTTAATAACTTCTTAAATCCTGTATTGTTATATAAGATAAATTTAAAATATTCATAATAACAATAATAATAACATAAAAATAACTAAGTAAACGAATACTATAAAAATAGAATTTAATTTTTTTTATTACAATGATTTGGTGAATTATAGTTTATAAATACAATGGGCTGTATTATCGCTAAAGAGCTATGTTATCCAAATAATCATATTATTTAGTAAGTGGCCTCAAAGTACGTGATTTGAATAGTAAAAGCATAGAGATAGAGAGATATAATAACAAAGCTAAATAATACAATAGTCAAACATAATTAATTCGATATCGTAATGACAAAATTTGAAAATATTACAAAAGGGGTGATCAAAATTTTATATCTCACTGGATAGTTTCTTCATTTAGTTAAGTATTGAATTGTGAACCTTTTTAATTCTCACCAATACAGTGATACAAATACTTAATCGATAACTTATGACTTAACTGGAAAACTACTGATAACTACGACAATAAGGTCTGAAGTTGAAAATAATTTTAAAAAAGAAATTTAAAATGACGCCTCTATATCTACAGCATTTTTTACTATATTGTCATAATAGGCCAATTACGATTTATTTTATATTACACTCAATAAAATAATAAAGTAAATACGCAAGTAATTGTAAGGTATTATACTTATCTATACTTATCAAATACAGTTGTGAATTGTGGGAATGAATGCTGTATTTTTCCAAATCACATACAGAGATCGTGACTATCACGATGTTAACAAAGAATTAATTGTAAGGATTCTGTATATATCTGTCGATCTCTTTATGAAGGAAAAGTACTGCATCTTTATGAAACTTGTTATGCTATGTTTTTTATTGCAACATGCGTTCAAGTTTGACCATGATTTTACTAAATTTGAAGACGGAGGAAGAAACATGCTAACTTAGAAGATACCTATTCACACGAGACTTGAAGATACAAAGGTTTTAGGCCCACTTTTTTGCGGTGTATATGTTATATACTCCTTAAATTAGAATTTAAACTCCTACTTGGTTTAGGGCATGGTAGCTTTCTAGCCATTGATGAGCTTTTGACCTCAAAATGGTGTCGTTCTATCAATATATGGATTAAAACTATACTTTTGTCCACGATCAAATGGTATATCAAATGAAAGAACTATCTTAAATATCTGAAATCAATTTTTTGGCCAATGGCTGAAATTATGTATCATCATCAACTTTATTTGTAGTCCACGACTGAAAATAAACAGGTCTTTCTTTCCCAGAGGGTTCCACTGATCTTGACTTTCACTAATGGTCGTTAATTGATATTAATACACGTATATTTGACTCTGAGTGTATTTATGTGTATAAGATACGTACGTATTCTCGTAACTCGCTTTCGATACAGATGGTGATTACTTACCTGAAAAAAAAGAATACAATAACATTAGCCTTATTCAAATAAATCATAGTTGTACTAATACACTTACATTTCTATATAATGCCTCTGCTTCATCTGGGATAATGTTAGCATTAGTGACCGTGTCACTCAGATGTAGCTAAGAGTTTAGTGCGTTATTTGTGATCTGACATTGTTATGACGTTAAACATGATAGATAATATGTGTATGCACATTAATGTAGCTAATCATTTATAGCGGTATTTTTAATGCTAAAAACAAGACGCATTTGGCCAGAGACACTATCACTAACATTATCCCAGATGAAGCACGGGCATAAGGCTAAACTAATTTTTACCAAGTACACGAATAGTCTGCTAGTTCCCAGTTTTGGATATCTAATTCAATGATTTGATAGCACCAAAGGACCAATTGATAAAACTATAAAAGTATCAAAATTATTTAATCAGACTAAATTTTTCCACGGTCTTACATACAATCGATTGTTTAAATTTTACCATTGTATATTTCAATGTTAAACTGGACAAAAGATGTATTTATTATATGCACACCTGTATAATGAATTGACGTACTACTTGTAGTAGTAGTAGACACTTTTACGACAAAAAAAAGGATTTGCTATCTCTTTTTACCTTTTTACGACTGCTATAAGAGTGATATTGATAGATGTATAATAAAGATTTTATTGACATTGTTTCACCTAGTAACGACTATAATGAATGACGATCTCGATGTTAACAGATAATATAATTGTAAGAATTGTATGGTCTGCTTGTTAAATACACAAACAATATCATCTCGAATTTAATACATTGTAAATATTGAAATAATATAACAGCATTTAGATAATTTAACATTACATTTATATTTTTTGGCTTGGTAACACAGAGCTTTAAGTCTTCATTTTTATTACATATTTGTATAAATAGCAAACTTATGCCTGTATAATAGCAAATTATAAACGTATCGTTCAAACTGATTATTAAATCTTAACAACAACGTACGAATCTATTTTGACTTCAGTTGATTGTTTATAATTTTCATGTTAATTATATTTATTACTTCAAATTTCGTGTGGATACTCGAACAGTCACAATATAAAAATAGTTAATATCCTACAGATACAAAAGTTATTGTTCACTAGCTCTTTCCGCGACGTCGTTCGTGCAGCACTAGGTTTTTATTAAATTTATTAAAGTTATTACGAAAAATTAACATTGAATTCCTGTTTTAATTTTTAAATATTTTATTTAAACCCTTTGAGCGATTTTGGGGACAAACTTACAGACCGACACACAGACAACAATTATTAAAAGTGACAATTGTAATTATGCAACGTATAAGATGGCAGATTCCCATAAATTTTAGTATATTTTAGAAACCACACACGCACTTTATATTGATGCATATGTATATAATTATGTAGATATAAACAAACAAAAAAACACTTTCACGTTTATAAATTTGGTATACATGCATGCATATATAGCAAATTTATAAACGTGAAATGCAAAATGCATGCATTTTCCAATATTTTTTATCAAACAAAATGGTAAGTAGACAAGTAGACACATCCGTTTATACGTGCAGGAACGGAGAAAGAATAGAACTTTCTGCGGCCGGGCGGCCTGTAGTAAGAAACGACTAAACAACCCACAGCCAGGTGGTAGGGTATTTGCTCGACTGAATGGCGACCACCCCTGGTCTAGAGTATGCCGCCATAACAACCTTGTGTTGTGTTCCGGCATCAGTGACCAGGTTCCAGTCTCCTTTAAGAGAGCAGCAGCGCATTTGTAGCACCTTTGGTGTTGCAAATGTCCATAGGCGACGGTAACCACTTTCCTTCAAGTAGGCCGTCTGCCTGTCTGCTGAACTCCTGCAATATTTTTTTTTAAAACCCATGAAGACAGTACCCCTCTCCTTCCTAAACATCTTTTCGCTACATTAATATGTTGCAGTAAAAGAAATAGTAAAACAAGTGGCAAGTTCAGTATTATACTTATAAAAAAAAATATCTATTTGCATGAATACTAATTGATATGAGCTCATACTTGCGTGTTCAGATTTCGTAGAATTATTTTAATTGAAACTTACGTATATAAATATTCGAAAAATTACCAAAAAACTAGCTATTAAAGATATTAATTATGCATTAACTATAAAGTGTTTTACTAGTTTTTCATGTTTCATTTTTATTATACACATTAACTAACAAGGTGTAAAATTTAAACCTATCAAGTGGATTTTTAAAAAATTACACCGCAGCACAAAAATACGACATGAACTTCAAAGATATGCCATTTTAAAACCATTTTTATTGCATAAGTTCAGCAGACACGCAGACGGCCCACCTGGTAGAAAACGATTACCATCGCCTATGGACATTTATAGACAGACATTATGTTATTGTTCACCAAAACAAAAATTACAAAAATATGCAACAAGACAATAGTTACTTGGTAAAACAAAAGGCGGCCTTATCGCTAAAAGCGATTCTTTTCCCGGCAACCTGACTCAAAGAAAATTATTTGTAATCATTATGTAACAAAGAAAAAGGAAAAATAAATATAATAAATAGAAATGACGATTTTCTAACGTCAGTGGGCAAAGAGTTCCAAAGAAAGACCGCCTGCGGGGCGAAGGAGTTGAAATAAAATTTTGAAGAGTGTGCAGGTGCCATTAACAGGATATAATTGGCGGAGCGCAAATTAAGGGTGTGTGACGTATAAAGGAAGTAACACCAAAGGTGCAATCACTGTACTGCCGCCTCAGTACAGTGATTGCACCAACACAGCTCAAAATTGTTTTAGCAGCATATTTATACCAGGAACGGTAGCTATACAGACGGGCAAACACCCTATCTAGCTGTGGGTTATGTATTAAGCTTATTGGGAGCGATGTCATAGTTTGATACAGTCTAAATATGTATTTTGGCAAGCACAATACGTCATATAAAAACAAAAAAATACAATAAAATTGCAATCCGTTGAGCCGTTTCTGAGTTTATTTCATACAAACTTTCAGACAATTTAAAAAAATCGGTCATTTTTATTAGGTATTATACAATTAGCAGTTTTTATTTAAATTTTGTCATTTATTTCGAAACCACAAACTTGAATTATGGGAACAGATAATAGCTCGATTTTGGATATGGTTTTATCTGTTGTTTTCGTTACTTAATTTGATCGGATTAATACTTGAAAATTTTCGTCGTAAAATCCTAACTTAGTGGTCAAATGTTTGTCGAAATACAGACCCAGAAGTTATATATTTCTAGTATTAACTTATTATTCAAGATATATGGTCTAAAAAAAATTAAAATAAGTACATAAATTAAATATATCGATTTAAAAAAATATAAAGCGTTAATTAATATATAATTATACTTAAAACAAAAATTCAAAAGTCACATTAAACAGGAAAACAAATATTTATGTATATTAAATGGATGTAGAAAATATTTATTACTTACATTTTAATAGGTAACTTTTGTGGGTGATATTTTTATGACTCATTACTTATATACTTATACCGAATCTTAATTACAAATGAGGCAAGTGTTTAATGGGCCGTTCCTATATCCTACCAAACATTCAGTTGCCTTACTATAGGTTAAAGTTTGACATAAACTCCATACAGGTAGGTAATGTCAAAATTCAACCGATGGTAAAGCAAGTGAATATACTAAGATATAGGAATAATAGGCATAATTCTTTCCTACGCAATAACTTACGCCTACCAGTACCTATATCTATACCTACGTTGGATTAATAGTCAGATTCTGCAAAATTGGGGTTCTTAAGGCGTCTGGTCGTCGCATGAATTTATTCCATTAGCATCGGTCGAGACAGACAGCCAAGACTTTAAAATGAATAAAATTTGCATAAAATGTAGTAGAAGACATTGAGTTTTTATGAGACCCATTTACGTTTCTTTCAACTTAAGGTCATCGGCCAATTTGCGGTTCCCGTACGGTGATTTCTTTTACCAACCATTCTTAGAATTTGAAGAGGAGTTAAATTTCGACCAAAACCGTTGTCTATCTTATTCCTGGAGCAATAAGATTGATTATTAATTGTACGAGGCATTGTCAATGAGCTTAACAATTTGTTATAGTTTTTTCCTTAGTGACTATAGGGAATTTAAAATGTAGGTAATTATAGTCTTTGTGGACTTAGGTCTTATTATGGAATAATACTCATTGGTATGAAAGAAAAGTATGTTATGATTGTTTTCACCTTCTATAAAATGAAGTTAAGTATGAAAAGTTCCTTAATCCTATTTTTAAAGTAACTAGATGGTATTAGAGAGTCAGTAATTCTCTCGCTTTTTGACGCTTTATTTTATTGCTAGAATATATTAAACAGGGTAACGGCCCACCTGGTGGAAAGGGGTTGCCATCGCTTATGAACATTTTCAACATTAAAGGTGCTACGACTGAGCTGCCGGCCTTACAGGTGGTTTTGGAACTTGGCCACTAATGTCGAAATACCACTCAAGTTTGTTATGGCTGCATACTTTAGACCAGGGATGGTAGCCATCCAGACGAGCAATTGCTCTACCGCCCTAGAAATTTATTACTAGACAAAATAAATTTTTACATCAAGTCAGTTAAAAATTAATGACATACATACAAGTCTCCATTTTTGAGTAATTAGGTCTGAAATGAAACATATACGCTAGAACAAATCACTGTAAAATAATAGGTATATTAAAAAATAGAACGCAGCATCCGCTATATTATGCGTGTAGGTATGGAGAGTAAATATTGGTGTATGAGTAATATTATGCAAGTATAATTTGCGCTTAAATTTATTGCTATCATAATTACACTTAATTACTAAAATAGGTTTTTCCTGCTGAGGAATTCGAGACATTTTATTTGTCCCATACAAAAGGGCGATAAACTGAAAAAAGAGCGTAAAGTTAAACAGGTGCACAACCGGGTATTGAACCTAAAACCGCAGGAGGTGAACTACCACACAGGATAAATAGTGAACATTTCCAATACATTTCTACCAAACTGAGAATTAAAACTTCATACAACTTTTTAGAATATTCATATTAAATACAGAAAATACACTTACTTTATGAATAGGTGTGTAATATATCAAAGATGTACGAAGTGTGAGTAGTCATTTTTAACTAAGAATTAGTTGGTAATAAAATTATGTTATCTTAGGGATTTTTTTATGTCTTCAGATATATTAACTTCGGACCCATGGTCCATTAAAACTATCCCATTTCCGTTTCATCACTATATCTATAATACAGTAAATCTATAAATGGTTCGAGTTTGTTTGTACAAAGCATCTAAATATGTAAAAAAATCAAGGGGGCTAATTCGGACCAGCAAATTCCGAAACTACAATTTTTAGAATTTCTTCTCTCTGTCTGTTAGAGCATCGCGTGAAAACTACTGAACGAATTTAAATGAAACTCGATATAGAGCTATCTTATATCTCCGGGCGTAACTTGGGATACTATTTATCTCGATAAATGACGTCGTTTCTTTAAAATAGATGGATTAGCAAAATAGATGACGCTGCAATTGCGATGTAGACAACCATCACTGTAATTCAATAAGCAATACGTTGTCACGTTGCCTACGTGTTATTCGTTACGTATTAGGAACTTCAAATCAGGTTGGTTGCGACTTTTTTTTATGTTTTGCTGTGCAGTTGTCTACACTATATTGACTTGGAAGAAGTTAAAGTATTAAAAAATTATGTATATAAAATACATAATTAATTTTTTATATATGCAACAAAGAGCTACTACCTAGGGTTTTTCACGCGACGTAGCCGCGGGGAAAACTCTAGTTTCAAAATATAAATATATCTTTTGTACTAGGAATAGCCTGTATTTTTAGATAGCAGTCTTCTTCATTCATTAAAACCAGGAGTCATACCTGTGTAGCGTAGGTAATTGCAAAAACCAGGATTAGCAGCACCGATATATGGTGGATATTCCACTTATAAAAACGAAGCGCTTTGCATCTATCTACCTTTATCATGCGCATCGCAAAAGAGTAGAACTCATTGTCGGAGTCTGTCTTTCCCGACACTTACAAAGTGGGTGTCTTCAAGTCTTGTATGAATAGGTACCTTCCAGGTAAGCGAGCTCCATCTTAAACCATATGTCTACTCCACTTCGGGCGAGATCATGGTCAAACTCGAACTCATACTATAAAAAAAAAATGTTTAAGTCAAAATTATACTTTTAACTACTACTAAATAACAAATAAATAGATTTTAAAATGAGAAATGTCAATCTGTGAACACGAGTATAACAAATCTGGTCGAAAATTCTCAATTAGCCATAATCAAGTTAAACACACCTAATTAAAAGACACTTAAATTGTGTATGAAACTCGTGAAAACCTATTACTAAATATCATCAAAGTAAGACTCCATTTTGAAATAAATTCATTCATTTTGTTTTTTTTAAATAAAATATCGTTTTCATCATAAAATATCCTAATTGAATGTATTAAACCTATAACTATTTCAAGGTATTAGGTATATTAAAATAACACTCTAAAAAATGGTAACAAATCAATTTGTTAGTATTACCTACATTTACCATTTACTAATAATATTATAAGTGTTAAGGTGATTAATGAAATGACCCAGCTAATGTCCCATATTCAATTTAGTGAAATAAAATGTTTAAATTATATTAAAAATAATTTTCATAGTTTTTTAATTGCTTATAGCATCAATAATAATATTTGCCTCTATTAGTGTTTCATAAAAAAAATGGAACACACATAAAATATGCAGAAACGCCTGTCTGTCTCATTGTCACACGATTTCTCAGAGACCAATTGACGTAAGCAAAGCACTAATTCAGTTTTGAGGAAACGGTGACCCCATTTCGGTGAAAAGTTCATAAGAATCTTATTTATTAACAACTTCCCAAAAACTTATATTCAGGTATACGTTTTCAAGTCAGTATGTTTCTTTATTATGTGGTTCTTTCTCACTGTAACTAGATAAATTTTATTTTATTTTATTATTGATACTACGTTCATAAATTTACTTCATAAATGTATTTTACAGTCAAAATTATGTATTTTAGTAGCATTTGCCTGCGACTCTGTCCACGTTGGACTGGTAACAAAGATAACAGTTATTTTGTTAAATATAAAATCAAAAGTTATTTTTAGCAGGGGATAATGGATTTTTAGTATAAAAATATATGAACTCCGGAGAATCCCGTAAAAACTCGGGATAAGTAATGTTACTACAGGCATACACAGCTGCGGGGTGTGAGCGGACCTCCTTGCTCCGCTCCCGCTAAAGGAGGGCGCGCGCGAGGAGGTGGGGCCCCTTGGGGTATAGGGGTTCTCACTCACCTGCACATGCCGTCGAGATGAGAGCGCGAGTGTTCCGCGCGCGCTCATCTCTCTTCCCATGGGGCGCGTAACAGACCGCCCCACGCCCGGAATAGATCTAGACGATGCCGGGGGACAAACGAAGTCCCTCAGCAATGGAAGAGGCCTGTGCGTGAGGCCCACGCCTGCCAGGGCACACGGAGCCGGGAATCCCATTTACCCGTAGCCCTGGCATAAGGCACAGGACGGAACACCCAAGGGTTTTAGTGGGTATCCCTAACTGGGGAGTAGTAATAGTATGGCACCAGTTCTGACTGGGGATGCTAGTACCACCCCCGATCTGGCGAATCCCACACACGGGTCGCGAATTATCCCCCCAGGCTTTTGTGCCTGTCGCGGCTTAGTCCTCAAACGGATTTCCCCTGGCCAAAAAAAAGGCATACACAGCTGCAATTGTTTTACTAAAGATTTTATTGATCAGCGAAAGCCGCATTGAATTCGGCCGCGCAGTTTTTTATGTGAATCCCGAACAAACAGACAAACAAAAAATGTAGGAAACAAAAAACTACAGCTTTTACAATTTTATAATATTATAGATTTGACATTTCATATTACCTTGGGCTTAAAATTGATAATGAAAAATAATAACAAGAGAAATTATAAAGAAAGCTCCTTTTACGTTAATGCGTATACCGTTTCTAAATTATGAAACTATCTACAATACAAATAACTTGAAACTGTAATTGTATTTACACCAATCACAGCTAAGTATTTCTGTATTTTAGTGCGATTATTTATATATATTTTTTAAACTACATATTTTATTTTCTTTCAAGCTACGCCCGCGGTTTTACCCGCGTATTGATGGAAAATTATATATTTTGGATAATTCACACTATATCTTTATAAATTATAGCCTATATATTATTCTGATGTGTAATCTATATTACTGTAAAGTTTCATCAAAATCCATTCAGTAGTTTTTGCGTGAAAGAGTAACAAACATACATCCATATATCCATACATACAGTCTTACAAACTTTCGCGCTTATAATATTTATAGGATATTTTAATTTCGAAACAAACTAAATATAATTTTGATCAAGAAATTCGACTCGTCGTATATAGACAATCGATCTAAAATGTGGCACTCTCATTCCACTGATAGTTTGTAGTTATTCTGTTTTATCCCGGCGATCCTGGTAGGACATGAAGACAAAGTTATGAAATTATTGTATTGTCATCATTAAGACGTGTGCAAATTTTCAAGTTAATCGGTCATTTCGAAACTGGTGAAAATTACCTACAATGTAAAACATCCGTTACATCTATATACAGATTAAGCTAATAGCAGCGTGTTAAACAAGAGAAATATAAATCTATACAAATAAATAAAATTGAAGTGTCTGCTTGTAATGTCAAAATAAAAATGTGAAAAAAAACCAGGGCGGATAATTCGAACCAGGAAATTCCGAAAATGCAATTTTTAGTATTTTGTCCGTCTGTCTGAATGTTCCGACTTTTGACAGGACTTTCACTGGAAGATAGCTGATGTTATAAAGAGTAAATTAAGCTACTTTTAAAAGTAGTGTACCGCGACAAAAAAGATTACACACGAACGAGAAGTCGCGGGCACAGCTAGTAATTAATGTAGAAGAATAGAAAATTTTGTCTCATAGCAACATTTCGCAGAACACTCGATGTTTAAGACCGTTGAATTAAAAAAGAACTCAAGGACAGTGTGTCGGAGACCCGCAGATTCTTGACCCCAAAACTCGTGCGTGACTGAACCTAGCCATATCCCATTACTGGGTGCAATTACCCCACCGGTAATAGGTATAACCAAAACGGGAATACCAGTCGTGTTTATTGATTAGTCTTGGGACCAGTATTTTAATTACCAGCTCAGGTATGAAAAACTTTTTATGGAAAATCGCAGATCAATCTCCTTTTGTGTGACTTTAGTCCATAGTTTAGCGATAACTACATTCTGTTGGTGATTATCATAGTCAAGATTGAAGAGGCTATGATCATAATTACCAATACATAGCTAGTTTCTTATTTATTACACTCTTATATTTTCTTATCATTGCCTATATTTTTTCTTTCCAGTATTTTATGTAGGTAATTAGGCTAAGCTGTTTTGTTAATATTTATAGTGACATTTGTTTGGATCCAGGAAAGATCTTAATTTTTAGCAATTCAAAATATTTATCCTGAAAAATGTAACAAATTTAAAGTTATTGTGAACTTACAAACTGTTAAAACAATTGAATTTATAATTTAAAACTGTATACTTTAAAGTCTGGAGAGCCCAATAAATAATATAACTCTTGAGACACTATAGTTCATTTTAGCTACATCCTTAACGTAAAAGTATGTTTAATTATTACGAGCTAAATTCAAATTAGACCCAAACAAGTGTTTGATAACTAGTCCAGTCTAATGGGAATATAATGAACTCAATAAAATAGCAGAATAAGAAAGTAACGGATTACTTCTTTCTTCAGTAATACAGTTGTAATAGCTTCCTAACAGAATTATAGACTACTTTAAATATACCGGTTGTGAGTCCGTTACATTTTCCATTTGACGTCATATATTTACATAATAAAACTACGTTTTAACCGTGGTAATTTATTAGATTTTTATTATTCCGGCGTTTCGGCCAATTCTTAGTAACCGTGATCACGGAAGATAAAGATGTCAAGTGTCAATGAGTATTTAGTGTATAATTAGCGCGCTTAAAACCGTTAAAACATAGTTTTATTATGTATACTAGTCGCGAAAACTTAAGAAAATACTATGCCGTATATTTAGTGTTATTTATCCTCTATTTTTCAAAGATTTTTAACAAAATCCTCTCTAGTTTAAAATGCCAAAAATTGAAAATTATATGTATGTATATAACCTACAGTAAATCATAAATGTCACTCAAACTGAATTTACAAAACAAGTTGTTTGTAAATTGGTTGTAAACTAAAATATCTATTTGAATTTACGCCAAATGCATATATTGCCAAATGAAATATGCCAGACAAACATATAGAAATCTACATTACGTATAGCTGTATCATCTGGGGCTGAAATTCACCTAAAAATCTAAGTTTTCAGTCTATTTAGAAAAGATGCACTACTTTCTAAACCTTATGGCGATGGAATAGAATGCAGAATAGTATTGTACATATGATTCAAAACTGTATTTGTTAATTGCTTGCAACATGCAATAAAAGATGCCAAAGAAGACATTGGTCACAAACATGATTCGTTTAGAAAATGCGTACTAAATTCATTTACTTCTCGTTATTTAAGGTGGAAACAAATCATGTGTTAAATTGGAATACTAACACTATTAAATAATGATGGGCGAATTTATTTGACGCTTTGCTCTATTTACATATAATAGTTGATCTATTTTAAGAATTTTAAATTATAATGATCGTGTTCTGACTCAACATTTAGTCTGCCCTAGAAGCGTGTTCGAATAAATATAAGATATCACCAAAAGCAATCACAATAAACGTCAAAACTGCTATCGTAGTTACTTGAATTGAATTAGCATAATAACATCTAAAATGTTACAGGGTCAATGAAATATGCTCACGATAAATCATTCAAGAACGTTTAAAACTATTCCTTTATCGCCAAATCACTCATAATAGCCATTTACTATTTTCATTACGTAACTGTTATCACTATTATAGATCGCAGTTTATACAACTGTTACATCACATTGACGTCATAGCGGTTCGGTAACCTCAAAAAGAAATGGGTCAGCTTTCTACTTTCGACAATTTTACGTCAAACATCAATCTGTGATATAGATTAGCAAAGTGTGTTTTGCAACCGTAGAATAAACGTAAAATCAATTTTAGACTCTATATCTCTGAGTTACTCGATATAAAACTTTTTTGCAGTATTAAAAAAGAAGTCTGCTGAGATAATCTATAATGCTTTAACATTGAAAATTTATTATAAATCGATGACACCAGAGCAGATGCTAAATAGTAGCTCATAGATGCAAAACAGTTTTTAGGTCACCTCAATTTTGCTGGGTTATTATTAAAGGTAACTGGATACTGACCTAAAGCATGTCGAGACGTGTTCTGAATTCATTCTAAGAAAAAGTTGAGAGTGATTTTCCACATTTTATTTTGACCATCATTGATGCCATTTATATGCGTTAATTAATAAATGCTGCATTTAAAAATGAAATCTTGAGATGTGCAGGTTATTTTGAATGTTTGAGATCTATAAATATATATAAACGATCTACAAGAAAGCAGTGAAAAATATTAGACTGCTTTAACATTACTGTATAATTTATCGGATTTAGTTGCAAAGGTGTAGGTGTAGGTGAATTTAGTAGTAATCAAAATTTAAAAAATTTAGCCACCCCGTAGGTAGACTCGAAAATCATGTTTCAGTATTTTTATTTCTACGTTTTTTGGAGAATATCTGAATTTTTATGACATAGTAACATGAACGCGCAATATTAAAAGCACATTTTCTAATTTGTTCCAGATTTTGTTGGCGGGAGTAATATGGTAGACTAGAGCGGGAGGGAGTAGACAAGATAAGTGTGTTTTCTATGCACTGCCAAGACGATGGAATTTGATATTGAAACTAATATAAATTGTAATATATATATTAATATAAAACAAACACACATTCAAATAAACTGAATTTTATATTTAGTTGATTCTGATGATCACGTGAGCTCGGCCACATGGAATACTATTGTTAGATATACATTTTTTTAATTTAAAACACGATTAATTCCGATCTCTCATATTTTTATTGTAACTCTAATAATAAAAATAGTTGGCGTATACACATATTATTTATCATTAACAAGAGAAGTTGATTTTTAACATATTCTTATTATTAATTAAAAATAAATTGTAAACTTCTAATTAATCAATCAAAGTTTACCAAGAAAATATACACAAATACTATCCGCAATGATCACCCCGCTACTAATGAAAAATATTAAACTCCAAATATGTATCTATTGGTATATTCAAAAAGTAAACAGGTTCAAATATATAGATGAATTAAGTAAAAACTATAAATTATTTTGTTTTATTGTATAAAAGACAATCTAATGTAGATCTCATACCATGCCTATTAGGTGAACAACAATGTAGGAGGATGGAAATTCTCCATGTTCTCAAAAGGAGGTCTACTGTGTTGATAATCTTAATCTCAATCTTGATATCCTTAACAATAACAAGGTGTGGTTAGTAATTGCGATAAAACATGACCCACATAACATAGTCCACTATCATATTAGTCTAAATTTAGATGTCTACTAAAAGTAATATTTCCGCTTGTTATAAATAAATGGGTACAAGAATAAAGCGGTCAGCGCTAAAAATTTAAATTTGAATGATACGGGTTATCTGTGTTAAGAGTAATGAAATGATACTCATACATGCAATTTTGTTATTTGTGCTGCATTAATTCTGAGTCAGAGAATTTGAAAGCATGCAAATAAAGCACCAACATTTTTGTTGTTATTGATTTAACATGGTTTCGCACGGTTTGTGATTCTAGCATGTGTGAAGCGTTCATGACTATCTTCAAACAAAAAGGCACAGGGCAGGAGCCGATTCATAACTTCATAAGCTTCAATTATATTATAAATCTCCCTTAAAAATTGTTGCTTGGAGTCAAACAATTTTAGGGTAGGTTAAAAATATTGTTTCTGAGATATATACATTTGAGTTAAGCACCAAAATTTATGTAAAATAACGATGATTTAGATATCATATTACTACTGGCATAATAAATTTATCAAATTGGGGCCATTTCCTGAATTTAATTTGGAGACCCTGTGTGGAGGTTCGTCACTTTTACGGGACCCATATAGATTGACATGCATTTCGATTTTTTATTTAACAGACCTATCTCTTAGTCTCTTGCTTTGAACTTTTATAAGTAACTACGGATTTTATTGGTGCCTGAATTCAAAATATATGCGATAAGACAAAGATAGGGGTAGCAGAGCAAAGCTGATTGATTGACTAATTACGTCTGTTTTAAAACAATTAGTTGAAATAAACATTGTATTGAAATCAAGGACAGACCCGTCTTAATGCCAAGTCATATAAAATATTTATATTTACGTAATAGTAGGTATCGCAATCAATTAGCATGCCACAAAAGAATTTATTTTAAAACTGTTGCTAACGGTGACAAAATTAATTATATCGTTGTTTAAAAATAATGGAGCAAGGTCAAAGACGACTAAAATTACGTTTTACGTTAACATTGGGTTTTATTTATATTTTTTAGTGCGATGTGTCTTGAGAACTGATATAGTGCAGTGCTAGTACCCATCCATATGTTAAAGTATGAATGATTTTGATAAAAAAATATATTTTATAAGTGAAATATTTGGAAAACGTTTCTATTTTAATTACAAAATGGTTGTTTTGAAAATATTCGTCCATCTGTGGCGAAAACAGATCTTATAAATATCTTTATAACGATAAAACGTATGATAAAATACGTAATAGTATAGTCCTCACGGCAGGCAGAGGGTATCATACATATTACCTTGTATAACCATTTATATTGTATATACATTGTATGTTAACACTCGAGTTTAAAAACTAAATGCTCTTCGTCTTTGTCAAAATAAGTTTAGGATGTTTGTATTTTGTTTGTTCTTTCTTCAGGGCCATGACCCGATTTTCTTGAAATAGTTACATATCTACATAAAAATTATAACATCTTGTTTCCCATGGAGGGTAGGCAGAAATGATGGATATCCACTAGCGATGTTCCTGACAAAAATGCCTTTCGTTTCATCTACTTTCATTAATCTCTTCATAAATGTACATCTATTTATGAAATAGCTATTAATATGTGTAATTAAATTTTCTCAAGAGTTCTAAGGGCCTAAAGCGACGGCTTTTATATAATCGCCTAGTGACCTATACATGTGCCTAGATATACTGGTAGGTACAACACAAAGTATAAAGTTCTACTTAATTCTGATTCGGGTCTTATTCGTAATACGAATCTCTTAAAGTGGCCGATTTAGGCCCCTAGAGGTAAAAGGTATCGTAAATAGATTTACGATACCTTTTATTTTGATAACTTTGAATTCCCTCTGAATATTAAACCGAATTTAAGTCTATAAAAAGCCGTTGTGTAAAAAAATAATAGACATAAAATCAATTTAAAGACACGATAGTCTCCAACAGTGTTGTGCAAAGCAATGTTTATTTTTCAAATCTGCTACTAATTGTAAACGACAATACAGTACGTAAGTCAAACATTATACAAACTTTCACCACCTTAAATGTAAACACCACTTTCATTTTAAGACACCTTAATAACAGTGTGATCTAATTTATTATACGCAATGAAAGTTACATCAAATATGAGTATGACACTTAAACAATGTTGTCGTGACGATTTCTCCTTAGAGCTTCCTTTCACTGTTTTATGTACGTGGTTTCGTTACATTAATTCATTAGAAAACTGTGACCAGTATCCATTGATACATAACGGAATAATAATGGAGATAAAACACTAAAAATTACAATAGTTATTTTCTTTTCTTTCACCTTCTCCCTATTATTTGAGGTTGGCAGAAGAGTATGTAAAGAAAAGGCATGTTGGCCTTTTCTTTCCATACTCTTCTGTTCTGATACGAGTCCTCTGTCACACCACAAATCATCATATCATCCTTCACCTTTTCTGCTATATTCATCTATCCCTCGGAAATAGTATACTTTTTGTCATTATGAAAGCTACTATACTCCTGACAACGTGTATTCAAAATTTCGTGATGATCTGCTGCGTAGTTAAGATGTGAGAAAGCCACAAATAAACTCAAATTCGCATGATACTATAATATTAGGATTACACAATAATAGCATTAAGGCTGATATTTCAATCAACAGATAACAGTTATCAGTCAAATAACTCGAGTGAATTCAAAACTGGAATCATTCAACTGTTTTATTCATGCAAATCACATTTTTAGTTTTTCCATGTTATATTCTATTCTATTCTACGAACAACTTTTATCTGGTGATTAAATAATCGGCTCTAAATTACATTTAATTAATTAGCATTTCAAGAACTCTGACTTAAGTTTTTATCGTCGTATATTCAAATCTGTGGACGTTGACAAATACGTGTATCGTATGACTTCGCGCAATATGCTTATATGCCAATACGTCCAATGTCAAGGTTGTTTATATTGAATTCATTAGACGTATCTAGACTTCAATGTCATGACCTGATGAAATTATGATTATTGGGAAATCATAATGCATTCCCCTCTCCCCTTTTATTAAAGAGGGGAAGTCCTCTTATGGACTTACCATCGCGGGAGAAGCGTAGTAGGGCTAGTAGTAGTAGTGTGTGATTCGCCATTGAATGGTAAAAGCACTACTAAGGAAATGTTATGACTACGCGAGATTATCCTACTAAGCCCGTTAGTGTTCCTTCCCTAGCCTTATACCAGGCGCCTTATCATAATTCTCTTATTTCATCATTTCTATTACCCCCCTCCACTATCCACTCTAGCTTAGAGGCTGCCAATGGCATCGCTCTTAGTATTACAAATGTTTAAAGGCGACCACTTTCTTCTTTTTTTCAGATGGGCAGTATGTTTGCCCATTACAGACAATAAAAAATAATTATTTAAGAAGAAAACTATAAACGACAAATACCCTGTAAAAACGTAAGTCTGAAAAGTTACTTATTTCTAAATAACTAGATGGCACCATAAGTGAAAAATAATAAACATTTATGTGGATAAGAGATACAACGCACTCAAACCAAATAAAAACAGCCTCCACAGTAAAAAGATTTAGAAGAGTTGAATGGCACGATTTAAAAATATCATCCTTCTTTGGCTTTTTGACTTATTTATTATTTAAAACATATTTTTTCGACAATGTCTATACTAAACTTATACTATAAAGTTCAATTCTTAATGAGTTCTTTTTCACTCACGTGAAAAAATTAATAACTTTAAAATTTCCCTTACAGATTTGATTACTTTTAGATTCCTGTGACACCTGTACAATCATATTTTTTATGTACAACTTGAAATTGAATTTAATAAAATAACATTAACTAAGTAATTATACAATACGGTCACTAAAAAGCAGGTTGGATTTCTGTCTGAATTTAAACGTCAAACAATGTACCGTATGCTGATGATAGTTTAGGTAATTTTAATATCTTATATATTTAAGTCTAATCAAATTCGTGAAACTTGCCGTTTACGCATTTACTCACTAGTGATTATCATTATATTAATACGTGAAGCAAAAACGTCGTACCCCTTTTTACGAAAATTGCGCGGACGGAGGAGTATGAAATTTCGCATACTTATAGTAGAAGGAGTGCAGAAACCTAATACTTTTTTTTAAATTATGCATAAAAAATACATGAAATCAATAAAAAACATTACACACACTACCATGTATTTGACATGGTGGTGACACACGCATATATACTCTTTTGTTTATTGTTAAAGTCAAATAAACAGTGTAGCCTTGGCGAAATCTGTGATTATAGAAGTATAAGTCTTTGACAACAGAACCTTAATAATGTTCAAACTTATAATTTAAATTAATTATGGTCGAATTTCGACTACTGGACGTCCACCGGTAAGGTTAAAAACTCAAGATATATTGTATTTAATTCGGTTTATTATAATATTAATAATAAATAATACTTTTTGATTTACTTATGAAGTTTATAACAGGATTTAGCAATAAATAAATTTCTTGATAAAGTGCTCCGGATGTAATAAAATAAAAGGCCATAGTAAAATTACGACTCAAGTTCAAAACTTCAAGATCATATAATAACGGTGTTTATTATTTTTAAGAGACATGAAATTCATGAGTTATCAATTTGTATTAAGATGCTGTAAAAATTCTGTGCCCACTAAGAATATGCACACGGGTATGCTCGTGTTAAATTCGAATTAATATCATTTTTGATATTGACATCAGATGATTGCCACTCTATTAAGTATTCGTGCTATTGCTTATGTAACATTAGGTGTTCAGCTTCGCCCGCGTCGATTAAAAATAGTAAAATACTTTGAGCAAACCTTCTACACTTTTTCCACCCCCTTAGTGGTTGAATTTCCACACGCCGATGCACATTGTACATTTATTTGTAACAACTAGCAGGTATATTAAATGTCACGCTTCTTGCTTCGAAAATGACGGCTTTTTATTTTCAACGGATGGGTATTAAATTATATATGAATATACAATAAACAAAAAATCATCAGTGGCGATATCTATGTAGGTATCAAAATGGAAACTAAAATCAAAATAACATGCTAATACTCGGATAATAATTGCCAGTATTATTTTTCCACTGTTGATTACTTATGTAGGTTTTGATTACTTAATAATGTAAAATGTACTTGATTAATGTAAATTTAATTTTAGTATTTAAGTTGTTTTGTATACCACTATGTGGTAGAATGTACTGTACATCTAAAATTGTTTAACATCTCTGTAAACTACATTCTTGCAAATAAAGATATTGGTCGATTGATTGATTAATATCGGTTCAGAAGTTTATTCATTAAAAGTTAACAGACAGACAAAGTTAACCGATTCTCTATATTTACAATATTAGTGTGCATCCATAAAACTAATAATAATAATTTTGTACAGAGCTTTGTACATAATATACATGTTACCGAATTTCTAAGTTTCAGCCAGTTTTACAAATAGTTGGCACATGTTGAAATATGATTAACATACTTTACCAAATTTGCTTTAGCAAGAGAAAATATATTTACAAGTAATAAAATACATATACAATAACAAACAGGCGATGCAATTCGCCAAACTAATTTCATTTACGAGAAACTAAATTAAATTAATTGGAAAATTTACAATTTAATATATTTTTCACCATTTTAAATATCTAAGAAGTATCTAATAAAAAGATTGTTAAATGTTACACATTTATAACAAGAAAAATTAAACTATGTGAGAAGTGTGATCTATACGAGCAGAATTATTTTTTACAAGCAGGTAATCACTATATATATTTGTATTCAAATATGAATCCTACCTGAGAAAAATGGAGATCATTTTTCTCTGCCAATTGACTTTGGAACCAGAGTTATAGTATGCATTGTTAAGAGTTACGGGACTCGAATTAAAATGCCGTTGGAATTATTATAGAGTTTATTAGAACTGTACAAACACGTATAACACAGGTACAAATATAACCGAACACAACAAGTCCAAGCTTAATGCAGAAGGTCGTAATTCAATGAAACGCGCAAAGTCCGTCACTATTAGACTCCCGATTGTAGTACACACGTCTCGCTTCGATCGTGGTTTTCGCTTGACTGCCTTCCTGCCTATCAGGCCATCGTTTTATCCTACACAAGTGCAATGCGCCCGCCCGGCTACGTGGACCGAATTTCCTAGAACCGGCTTGTACTTTAAAATCCGTAACACCTGGCTAATGATTACAATACAACAATAGGCTGTTCTCTAGAAACGTATGCCAATAAGTAAACAAAAGAAAACGATCATAAAATAATTACAATAGTTTCAATGTTATTAGTTATTAGTTCAAATGCCGACGGGTAATAAATGTGCTTCTACAAATCTGTACGTGGAATTTGTCTTTGTCGGCGCTTAGGTTGTAACAGTATATATGATATTATAAAAGATAAAATACATGTCCAGTTTTACACAACTAATAATTCCTCCCAGTGTATCTGCGATGTAGACCAATTTTAGTAGCGCGTGACAAAGCACGAATAAGTCGTGTAAAACTATATTAGCTACAATAAATTATATTCTGAATATAGTACAGACAATATTATTCAAAAATATGGAAGACTAATGGAGGACAAAAAATAAGCTTAGTGCAATTATGAAAATAGGACTTTACGCGGTTTTATAGCCATCAAATAAAAAACTCCAGTAAAAACAAGGGAAGTCGTATGTTGACGTCTATGTTATTAATTCATTCATTCGTAAATATGGTCGCGGGAAATATTACTTCAACATGAAAACATATTTGTAAAGTGTTTCCGTGTTATTATTTATTTGAATAATAAATATTTGAATTCAATTCAAGATTGCTTGTTTACTTTCTGGTTGAAATGTTATTATTAAAAAATGACAAAAATGGTAAATAGATGGAGCCACAAGTAATTGTTCTCTTAGCTTTATAACGATTTATTGAAAATAAACTTTTTAAGATTTCTAATTCTTGAGTGATTTGGTATTAAAAACAAGAAACTAGTTAATACCATTTGTTTCCAATAATAAATTATGTTAATTAATAAAATCTAGAATATATTAATACGTGAGAAGAAATCTTTGTAGGTACACTTTTTAATACTGGTGCCGCATCTGTGATAATGTTAAAGATATTGACTGTGGCCAAATGCGTCTTGTTTAAAGCGTTAAAAATAACACCGTTTACGAATAGCCGCATTACCGTATATATGCCATTGAAAAATTACATTTAGGGTTGCGTTTCTCAGAGGACACAATTTTTTTTTATGTGTAGGGGGGGGGGGGTAATATAAGCTCAAGTTCAAGTTTGTGGGGTCGCCGCTCTTGTCCCCCGGCCGCCATATTGGAAAGAGGGGTTCAAAGGGTTTTCGAGTTGTATCTCGTTAACTAACAGCCCTCAGAACAATTTATAAGACATTATTTGTAGAAAATTAAATTGTCTACAACTTTATTTTTTTACTTCTTATCGTAAAAAAAAGTTATAAACAAAAAGAACTGAAATTTTGAGCAAATTTTCTTTTGGGCGTTATAACTCTTTTCTGGTCATTTTACAATAAAATTACTTCAAAGCAATCTTATAGAGGGTTGTATAAGATTGCTCTGTAAAAAATGTAACATTTCAATGGCCTAATATACAAACATTAGCTATCAATACACAACGTCATTAATATTTAAAAACAATATCGAATTACAAATAACGCATTTTTGACGTGATCTACCATACTGGAATCAATACTACTTTACAAGTTTTGGGGCCGGCTCCATCGGTGTGATACAACGCTCTCACGTAATATTGGCGTCAAACGTTTAGCCTTGAGCTGATCATGTTTCGTGCGATGAGTAAGAAGTCCGACGGCACATTTCCCCTCTCCTCCTATTCCATTCTCCTATCGTATCCTCTGTATCAAATTACTTCTGTCTTGTCATCCTTATATGCCATTGCTCCTGTCTGATCTACCCTATGTCATTCCCTTTCTCCCATCTCGCCTATTCTACACCCCCCCCCCCCCCCCATAACCCCCCTCCATACTACGCCTCTGGTGTTACAAACGTCTATAGCCGACGGTAATCACTTTCAGTTTGTTGGGTCGTCTACCTGTTTGCAAGTTTCGAAACAATTTTGAAATGAAACTTCTATTAATAATAATAAATAATAAATCGGCAGACAAACACACACTGTATATCCCGAAATTAAGCAAGTTACGATTGTGTTATGGGTAATATACAACGACCATTCTGGGCCGATCCCAGACACCCAGACCATAGTAAATAACGGAGAAAATACGATTCCGAAATTTACTATACCAGGAATTGAACCCGGAGCCTCTGCGTTGCAGCGAGGTAAGCCGGCAAAGGCTTAGCCCGCTCAACCACATAGGCCGTCTTTAGAATCATAGCGATTTGAAACACGATAAGACGACAAAGCGACACTGAAAAGAGATAAACAGATAAATCTGTAGGATTAAGCAAGCGAGTGAATGAGATAGAATACATTGTATTTAATAATTTAAACACTATGCTCATATAGATAGACTTGCAAATATTTTGAAGTTTTTCGTTAATACTTCAAAATTGCGTGTTTTAAAGCTTAAATATATTACAACGATATAATGTATGAAATGTGACGCCACGAAATTTAGAATCCCTTCCACCCCTTGTCACACTTTGTTTCACATCTACTGCGTGTGAACTGCATACACAAACGCATTTTTTTTTTTAATATTACCAATAAGTAAAACAAATTGTGAAGTACGGTCGCTTTCCAACCACTGTACATCCACTAGTAAATACATATAAAATACTAGGATAAGCCCGCGACTTCGTTCACGTTTGACTTGAAATTTCCGCGGGATTCCCGGGATAATAAGTATCACACATTTTGTTAAATTTGCTATCGGGCAGCGAAAAAACCGCATGGTAATTCGATATTTTTTCAATCTGGCCATTTCAAATAAATTCCAGAAATATTCCCGCGGGATTCCTGGCATCAAAAATAGCGAAGATTTTAAGTCTAAGAATTTGCTGTCAACTAGCCGAAACTGCATCGAAATCGGCCTAATAGTCTTTACGTTAATCCCGAACAAACAGGCAAGAAATAAAGACACAGACAGACACGGCATGTTTCAAATTTAAATTTTTTATATGATTGCCATTGAATAAAAGATTTCTGGAAAAACAGCCTTGATGCATTGAGACAAGAATTGCACAGGTAGATCTAATGTAATTTGGTGAAAACACGTGTATTGCAATTATCTAGTGACAAAAACACTTTGTATATTACACGCAATATCAAGTATATATTTATAGACGATGAAGATAGTGCGGTTTCCGATTCCTGTTGTCGCAGATATGGATACTTTATCACTATCAAAAAATATGCACAAGCTTGTTTTACGTATATCGTGTACTGGCAGTGACAGTGACAACTTGTTTGTTAGAGAATTAAAACAATCACAGCACAATTTTTTTGGCTATCCCTATTCATCATTCCATGGAAATTACCTCTCTGTCCAATTTCATTTAAATCCGTTCAATAGTTTTCACGTAATACAAGTAAGGTGTGTAGTGCGTCCCTGTTGACGAAGTGTTATTATAATTATTTATTATTTAATTAACAAAATTGGGTCGTTATGGTCGTACGCTAAAAGGAAGGTTTGCACTGAAAATCAGCGTTGTGTCGGATATAATTCCGGCACAGCAATATGCTGAGCGCAAACCTTGTTTTCTGAAAATGCGGCGTACAAAATCTCAGAATATGTTCTGTGAATACTAATGTATAAGGAATGTAATTACGTCGCTATTTCTTCAAATAAAGTTTTTCTTTCTTTTTCTTTAAGTGGGTTTGCCTCTCCCGGGGCGTTCTCAGGCACTGATGCGCAGGATTAGTGTGGGCGTAACTACGTTCTAAGTCTCACGCTATTCCTATCATGAGCGCGGGGCACATGGGAGGAAGGGGGTTTTAGTTGAGTATTAGCCCATGGGTTACCTCTTTTAACAGGGGTACCTTGCTGAGTCTGCACACAAGCCGGCAATTGACTCTGTTATCTGCGCCATCTTCAGTGGATAACTCTCATTGCTTTGGTCTAATCCTAGTAAAGGACCCGGTAATGTACGAAAGGAATTTCCCCCTGCCTCAAAAAAAAAATTGTGTGGCGTCTATGATATTACCCCGTTGGCTAGGCGAGAGCCTATGGCTCAATCGCCCGAGAGGGGAGTACAAAATCAGTCGACGAGTTGTTGTACTCTTGGAGTATATTAATTTTTTAATTGTTCCTAATTTAACTTAAACTATATATACAGAAACCTTGTCGTTTGCGTGATGTGCACGCCAGTATTCTAATCAATAATAAATATTATATTTACACGTCTATGAGATTGGACATTTTTGATCATTTAGACAAACGCCCAATGCTATCGACAGTTCTAACAGCGATATCATCTATCTGTATTTACATAGCATAACGTTCCTGAATTAACCGTAGTCTTTAACTGTGCTAAATTATACATCAATAAATTGGTGGATGAAACGTGACGCAACAAACAGATAGACAAATATTCTAAAAACTGCATTTTCAAAATCGCTAGTCCGAATTAGCTTTCCTGATTTCCTTTCTCGTTTATAAATTCATTATACAATCTCGACACGTTACTGGAGATATTGCATGTTATATTTCTTTTTCATCTAAATTTTAGAAATTGCTGGCAGTTTAAAATTTCTCTTGCCTACCTATCTAAAAAACTTCGGATACACGGTAACCCTATTAGATATATAAACATTTTATTTTCACTGTATACAAGCTTCAACCGTTAAAAAGTAGTCTAGCACATATCAGAAACCTGCGTAAAATACGGACACATTTAAACAAGAAGCCAGACACTGCAAATGGTTATGAATAACACAAATCACCGGTTGCATCTGGTGCTAAATGATAAATTGGCACAAATCGTGTATCGATACCAACTCGTTCCGTTTCAGTTTCGTTTACCTACGATCACGTTTGTGGTACACGTGCTTAAGCTTCATGTCGGTCACCTCCCTGCGATAACGTCACTACTGAATACTTAATAGGAAATTTGATAGTAGTCTATATAATCCGCATATGCGCTTAATATCAGTTGGTAAACCTTTGCATTGTTTTTGCATAACAAGTTTTTTTTATGATAAATAAGTTCGCGTTTGACCACTATAACGCCTAATGATGATGGCGCTGCAGATGGAACAGACTCACCTGGATAATATCTATTCATACAAGGCTTAAAAATAACCGGATTGTATTTTTCGGGCAAAACGACCTCTGGTAGAGCATTCCACAGCTCTGTTATGCACTGCAAGAACATCGAGGCAAAAGGTTTCGTTCTCACGTGTTTTCATTCAAAGTCAAAGTCAAAGTCAATTTATTTCTTAAACATGAGTATTTACATATCAAAGTATGCATGATGGTATAAAAGTAAAGGTGCATCGTGTTTGGCCAGTTAGGCATAGAAAAATTACAATAATAAATATTGTTACGAATGCGGGACTCGAATTAAAATGCCGTTGGAATTACTATAGAATTTATTAGAACTATATAAACACGTATAACATAGGTACAAATATAACCGGACGCAATAAGTCCTTATGTAATGCACAATTAAATAACACGCGCAAAGTTCGTCACTATATCGCTTATCGAATGTACACGTCTTGCTTTGATCGTCATTGTCGCTTGACTGCCTATCTCTCCGTTCGAGCATCCCTTTATACTCAGCTTACAATATGTCACGACCGCGTAAACAATGGATTCTTAGAACCACACCTGGCCACTGCCTACCAGAGAGGTTTACAATACACAATAGGCGGCTTTTCTAATTACAAATATTAAACACAAAGAAAACAAAAGAAGTGCAAATGCGGGCAAGTAATAAACTTGGGCTTTATGGCCGGCAGGTGCGCATCCATATTTGTCGGCTTGTTTCGTGGAATTTTGGCTAAGTTGTAACAATATAATTAAATTTTCTTCAAACAATGTCATAATAATAACCCAAAAAGAATGTCATAAAAAATAATTACTATTCTAACTATTGACTACTGTTACAAGATGTCCACCACAGTAGCCATGAGAACAATAGTGTATATTAATATGACATAGACAATCGTCATAGATAATATTTTTAGTTTATTTATCAGATGATTCGATTTATAATTAAATTACCATTTTCTACCGGTTAGTTAATTTTATAAGCCCACTAAATTATCATCTAGATAATTTAGTGCATCAGTAACTAATTATTATAATTATATTTATGATCCTGGCAACACTATGATGTAATTGCTATTTTTAGCAATGATGCAATGTTATTGTTTTGTATGGTAGCATTTTCGTATAAAAGGCGTAGTGGCGTGTAGTGTGTGTTCATTGCTTACTGTGCTGCGTGAATATTCACATAAAACGCTGATCAATAAAGGAGAAACCCTGTCCAAATAGTTAATATTTGGTATATTTGGTACTTTCTTACCCAAATCTCTCCTTGCATTTTACACTACATTTATTATTTTATTAATATATTAATACCACATTAATATATAAGAAATAAAAATAAAAATGGTCAAAATGTATTATTTAAAAGTCCAGTAATTCATAATAGTAACAAAAATGTCCTTAATTTTTGCTTATATATGTCATGCTTCATCGTGAATCAATCTCAAAAACTACAGCGTCTTATATTCCGATGTTGGAATGGTGTAGGAAGAATCATATCGTACAACTCAGCCGTATATTATCTAAAATTAATATTAATTTATATATTATTACAGGGCTGATGCCTGGCGTGTATGAGGTGTTCGACAAACAAACCCCCTCCATGTTTTACGAGGACATACAGTAGTTATATCCATCACGCTTGTCCAAAGTGGATTGGTGGGTTACACATATTGGTAATGCACAGAATTTCTCATGATGATTTATTTCACCATCAACACGTGGTAATTTAAGACTATGTACCTTAGGTTGGAAAAATTGACTATGTGGATTTTCTTGTCTGAAGTCGGCAAAAAGATACATGACTCACCGGATTCGAAAGCGGTTAACGTCGCCTATAGACCTTCGCAACATCAGGGCCGATGACAAAGTGCTGCCAGCTTCTAAGAAAGGATAGAGGTGATGAGATATAGAATATGAAGTGGGGGAGAGAAACTGGGCTACTGAATATCTCACTCACGAAATACGATTAATTCATTAGTGACCATTTCACGCTGATATTCTGAGGTATATGATGTTGTTATGATTCGATATAGATAAACGAGGTAAACTAGATGTTTGTATAACTCTTTTAATCCGTACCAGTCGCACACAAAATTCCTTTTGCTTTCTGGGTGCCTTCCTTTATAATAAAATCAATAATATATTAAACATATAACCTCATAAAAAATGTACTTCCAATACAAAAATTACTAACTTGTTAAAAACTCTCGACTATCAGTCCATAGAAGACCTCTTGTATATTCCTAAATGACTATACTGTTTTCTACTACCAACGTTATTATCTAATCCCCTCCATGATTTCCTGACACTACTGATACAACATATGGATCTTAACATTCCCTGACTCATTCACTCTCGCTCAATCACACATACATATGCTTATATGAACTATGCGAACTTACAGATACACAGACAACTCATCACACCTAAGCACTTGAAGGGCTCACTCTAACACAATTACTTATAATAATTATTCTAAGATTTTTTTCTCTTAATTAGCTAAATATCAAGGCCAACGGATTGCTCCTTGTGACCTGTCCTACAGGCTTATTTTTAACCTAATTCAGGTACCAGCCTCTTACTTAATGTTGTTACTAGTTTTAAGTTTCACTGTATACTTAAAGAGGAAATAAAGAATTATTTTATGTTATAATTACGTATGCGGTCTGCTTCCCGACAAGGATTCAATTGTATATAATTTTGTAATCTTGATGTTCAAATATAATTACAACACTGTTTTGTTCCGTCTCACCATAGTGGAAACCGGGTTTTATCGTAATATCTAGTGATCAGTTTATATAAACAATAATATGATATAATGCAAGTTCAAAAAGCGATAAAATCTATTTTTGCGCCGGAGAACATTCGGATAGAAGAATTTTGAACTACTTAGATTATCCTAATCCTAGTAAATTATTTTCGAATGACTTTTCTTTGCCTATAATACCTATGGTAGCTTTTAAAAAGTCATTCATATACTAGGTCTTTGTTTCCCTAAACTTCAGAACTGTATGCAATGGGAATTCTCGAATTTCAGGACTAAAACTATCCTACCTTCCTAACTTTCGATCGCCTCTGTTTTTTAGAGCGAGAAATAGCCGTGCGAACTAAGCTGCGTACTTAAATCTCGATGACTGTTTGAATGTGATAGAGATACTCTACAGGTAGTATTGAAGTGAAAAACTTGAAAATAGCTAATTACGTGTATTACTTTGACAACTGAAATTTTGTGAAGATGGGGGAGTTCCCTTAACTGTCGCAGCTCTCAGTTATTTAAACAGCGCGTTCCGTTTTGTTCAGTAATTTTGCTTAACGTCGCTTTGCTTCTAAAAATTAAGATGACAGGCTGACATACGAACGAAGAAGATCGCCTAGCCGCAAATACGTGTATTTACTCTCAACTCTATCGCCCCCATATCAGTATAACGAGATTCATGAGAACGTTGCGTAATTCTATGAAACTTGGTACGTGTTCAGCCAATGAAACTTGAATGCCGGTCAAATAAATTATAGAAAATTTAGTAAAAACAAGGTGAGAAGTATTCCAGACGGCGCGGCACTTGATATCAGAAAATCTAGGAAAAATTTGCACACGCTTCAACGTTAACATCTTTACTTTCCTGTTACGTTGGTAAAGTAGTTCGGAAATAGCTTCGTCCTTTTTCAATATCTGTTGAAAAAAGAGACAAAACACAATTTAAAATTATCTGTTCAATGTTTTGTATAGCCATGCTTTCATTACTTGCGGAAGCAATAATCATTATACATTGTTTAGGAAATACGCTCTTTTGCACGAAAATTTTGATAGATTTACTTACATAATAACTCTTAGATGTTTTTGCATACACTTTTCTTAACATACTATCAAAATATGTTCAAGGAAACTAGTCCATTAATATGTTCTTGGTAATAAAACACTGTAATTGTTTTAACAGGCGTGTTGTTTTTTCGCAGGTGAAACATTGATTCTTTTACTTGTACGATCAAGTCAAACACTACACGACAAAAGAAACTAATGTAGAAAATGAATTTTTTTTTGTCCGTAAACATATAATACTGTTACGACCGACAAAAACCAATGCACACTTGCAGCTTATTACCTTTTCGGCATTTGGACTTCTTTTGTTTACCTTATGTTTAAAATTTGTAATTAGAAAACAGCCTATTGTTTATTGTACTCGTTTATGGCCGTTTGCAGGCATAAGTAGGCAGGTGTACAGATTACGAATTCTAATAAATTCGACCTACGCGGTCGGGCAGCCATCTTGTATCGGTGCAGTATATAGCAATAGATCAATGGGGAGATTGGAAGTGTAACGATGGTCATAAGCGAGACAAGACGCGTGTACATTCGATAAGCTATATAGTGATGGACTTTTAGCGTGTTATCGAATCGAGTATTACGTTTGTACTGGTTGTGTCCAGTTATATTTGTACCTGTGTTATACATGTTTTTATAGTTCTAAATAATCTCTATAGTCATTCTAACGGCATTTTAATTCGAGTCCCGCACTCGTAACAATACTAATATAGTAACATACAAATGTAAATAAAAGCCAGTTTGTTTGGATGCTTATTTTCCGGCTTGACCCCCGATCAATGTCCTATTTCAAAACGTAGTAAGTGTTTCCTAAGAAATCTACCAACACAGCGAAAAAAATGCCATTAACTTTTACTACCTGCCATTTCAAGACAATTTATCAAGCATATTTTTCTACAGTTTTCAAATAGTTTCACAGTCACAAAATAAAACAACAAATGCCTAGAAAAACAATAAATACACAAACATTTCATTAAAATGTCAGTTGTTAGGTTGTACAGCTGAGATACTTTAGATATCAGAGATGACCACAACATAAAATTAGTATGATGTATGTATATAGTATGACGTACATATACTTAGTATGATCTATGTATTTAAGTTTGTATATAAATATACTATGAAAGTAATTCTACATTTAAATGTTTTTAAAATATTGTGCATCAAAAACCCTGCACTAACTCCTGTGTCATATTTCTCTTTCCACCCCAATGTTGCCTGAGATCGCTATCAGCGATAAGACCGCCATTTGTAGCAAATGCTAAACTGATGTTGTATATTGTTACATTAATTTTATTGTACAACTAGCTGACCAGTGCCGCCTTCGCTGGGCATCAGAAAAAAATTAACCCTATGTCACTCTCAGAAATAATGTAGCTATCCACTGGTAAAAAAAATTCAAAATCGGTTTAGTAGATCCAGAGATTACCCCCTACATCAGAAACTCACAAACTTTACCTCTTTATTTTTTGTTGAGTTTAATTACCTACTAAGCGAACTCAAAATATTTCCCCTCCCGTACTGCCCGTACCCGTGACGCCTACATCGCATTAGCCTATCTAGTAACATTAATAAACATAATAATACTTAATACATATTCTACACTCTATTTTAGGTATTTTTTTACACCTTGTGTTACACTATTGGAGTTTTAGTAAGGATTCCAATTTTTTTTTAAAATATTATATACCCTATGTTAACTGGGGATAGTGTAGCTGGCAAACAGTGAGCGGAGAGCAGTCCGCAGAACATGGGCATCCTTAGGAGTATGGCCCTGTACGGTGCACCCGTATGGTCCACTGCACTTCACCGCCACAATAGGACTTTGTTGTGCCGCGCACAACGGGTCCTGGCGGTGAGGACCATCCAAGGATACCATACAGTGTCGTGGACGGCGTCGACACTCTTGGCAGGCGATCCGCTCTGGCCTCTCCAGGCGGACGTGATAGCCAAAGTTCGGCGCTCCCGACAGGATGCCCTCGCCCGTGGCCTGGTCTATGGCCAGGCCGAACTCCAGGTGATCAGGACGCGGGAAACCGCGGCCATGATCCAAGCTTGGACAACGACGATTGGTGGGTGGGCGCGGCCAATTTCTGCCAGACTGTAATGTCTCAAAAGGAGGCCGCGGAACGAGATAGGGAGAGAGATGGAAGTGCACATGCGTCTCGCGGGCGCCGACGTCAGTTGGGAGCCCGGAGGCGCAGGTATGCGCACGATTTCCCCCCCTGCAGGGACCCTCTAGCATCTAGGGAGCAGAGGAGTCCTCACCCCTGTTGACGAAGTGAGTTTGCCTCTCCTGGGGCACTCTCAAGCACTTGTGCGCTAGGATCGGTGTGGGCGTAACTACGTTCCGTATCTCACGCCTTTCCTACTCATAAGCGCGGGGCACATGGGAGGTGGGTGGTTTTAGTGGAGCATTGATTAGTCGAGTCTCCACAGAAGCCGGTTGATTATTGTTTGGATTGCGTCAGTGGAAAGCCTCCATGATCAACAACGGTCTAATGCCTAGCAAAGGACCCGGTATGTGCGAAATGCATTTCCCTCGCCTGAAAAAAAAAAGCTTGCCAACAGTGAAAGAATTTTTTAAATCGTTTCAGCAGTTTCGGAGTTTACCCCCTACAACGTCACAAACTCACAAACTTTACCTCTTTATAATATTATTTATTTACACTCAATTTATTGAAATTTACCTATACTAATAATATCTATATATATAGAAACTACAAATAGTTACACAAATACTTTATAATATTATATTGTACAATAAAGTATATCCTATTCTATATTTAAAAAAAAATTAAACTAGTTTATATATCCCTATCCCTAGAAATATGGAATTAAAGATTAATAATACTAAGCTCTAGTAACTACTGGCCGGTTCCTACATCTTACTATAAATTCACTCGCCGTACCATCAGTTGAATTTTGACATTATTTATATGGAACTTATGTCAAATTTTAATTGGTATCAAAGTAAATAAACGTTCAGTGAGATATAGGAACCGGCCATACACAAAAAGGTACACACACACTAAAACAGAGAGTATAAAAATAAAAGAAATACCTAAAGTTATGTTATACATTTACGCTCCAAAATTAACTGCATAAATTATATTTCTTTATATACTTTCCAAGAAGTGCTTATCGTTCTTTTTCCACGAACAATCGAGATCATCGCCTCGTTTGTATATATATAGAATGATTGCAGTGACGTCTTGTTCAATTTATTCGTTGTCAACTCAGACAGTCTGGCGAACTCTATGGAGGTCCTCTTAAATCACTCGTAAAATTACACTCGCCTCATAAAAAATAGTCTAATAAAAAATAGATGATCAAAAACTGTGATTTCTCCGAAGCGTCCGCGCAATGACGGTCGTTACTTATTTATTTTTAAACTTTTATAATTTTAAGGTTAGCTGTGACGATTTGTGAACTGCATATTCTGTCACACTTCCTTATTACTTTAGAACACTTTCTATTTAAAATTAGAATGTCATGACTACCGACTACGTTTTAAAGCTGCAGTAGGCGTTTTAAGTACATACTGTAATGCCCCTGCTACACCTGGGACAATTTTAGTCTTAGTTCCTGTGTCACGCATATTAGCCATGGGCTTAATGCGTTTTTGAAATGTGAAATTTTTGATGAAGTTAAACACTAATATAGCTAATCGTTAACGCGTTATTTATTACGCTATATATGTGTCGCATTTGTCCATTGTCACTAACAGTAAGATTTTGTTAGCTTCATCCCCATTTTATTATCGGACAAGTAGTCGCACCGGTTTACGCCACCCTTATAGGATGGAAACACCACCAGACAAGAAGAAGAGCTTCGTTTCAACTTTTCTGTTGCTCATTGCCGAAGTACAGAAAAATTGCCGGAGTCGGTTTTTCCTGAAAAATTCAATCTGGGAGTTTCAAGTTACGAGTACAAGTACGACACACCTTCTAGTTAAGCGTGCTCCATGCTAGACCTCGTGAAAGGCAGTGGTCTATTTCGAACCTATACAACCGTACCAAAACCGTGATGATTTCTGAACTGTACCTAATATGTCACACTTCGATATTCCTTGAGAATACTCTCTATTTAAATTTAGAATGTTTTAAAATTACTGAATATATTGTGGTAGTCGTAGGCGTTATAAATGCTATAAGAAATATCAAGTCTAACAGATCATAAAACTTCCTTGAATTTTTATTATATACCGGTTTAGAATATAAGCTTGTTTATAGAATTAGGTGCGTTGGTGAGTTGCTATCTCAGGAAGAGAAATCGTAGCATTAATAGCTGTTATTGCGATATCTGTCAATGCAAAAGCATTTATGTTATAACTAGTTTAAAATATTATAAATTTCCTTATTGAAATCACTATGAATTGCATAAGGATAAATTTATAATAGAGTTATACTAATTCCCTTGATTTAGTTTGTAGAAGATTCTAGATAATCAAAACTAGTAGGTATCTAAAGCCTTGAATCTAGTTTTTATAAAAATTCAAATGTAATTCACGATATAAACAGAACTAACGTCAAAGACATTTTCAATAAATAAAAATGATTTTAAACGAATATATCTGTATATAATTCGCATTTAAATTCGACAAGTCATTTGCTATTCTACATAATAACTAAATATATACGACAATACTAAAAAACCTCGTAGGTTGACGACCTACGGCGTCGAGGTTGTATTCAAATTGTTATATGTCTCGGTAGACTAGCTGAATTATTGGAAGTTCACCAACTACATGAATGCGGAAAATGTACGTATTCCATACTCTATTTAATTAAAGCGAAAAATTAATTCCTAATTAAATTAAAAGCTTTTCTAAATGTAAAAGGCCAACGGGTTGGCTGAGTCAATTTGCTGTCAAATCAGACTACGTCACTACGTCAATTCATATGTTATACTTATAGTCATCTGTCTCGGCAACTACTCAACCTAGATGGATGAAATTTGTTAGAAATATGTAATCTATAATACACTGCTGCTTTCTTAAGGGAGACTGGAACGTGTTCACTAATGCCGGAATACAACTCAAGGTTATTATGGTGACATACTTTAGACCAGGGGTGGTAGCCATCCAGTCGGGCAAATGCCCCACCTGGCTGTGGGTTGTTTTGCCGCCTCTTACGACAGGCCGTCCGGCCGCAGGAAATTGTATTCTTTCTCCGTTCCGGCAAGGATATAATTTTAACGGAAATAAAGTTATCATAAGTAGAGATATAGTCTCTTTTAAAAATTGTGTTCCCTGTTATTCATCTCAAGAACCATGAAATGGAAACGCTGAAAATACAGGTAATTTAAATTTTAAGACTTCAGAAATACTTTCAATAAAAATTGGTTTGAACGTTATCTGATGAGCAGTTTTTGAAATATGAGGTTTGTTTTCGTAGAATTACGAAAACAGTGGTCATTTATCACCTCTACGGAACTCTTCATCGTTCGGGGACTCCCACGATCCAAAGTTTTTTAGCGCTATTTACATTTGATTATAATCATTGTGGCTTTTCAAATCCATTTTGAAACGTCAAATTAAAGTTGACATTCAAAAATAAATCGCACTTAGGTAATGAATGTTGCATCGAATCTGTGTTTTTGTGGGTTCGATGCCATTTGATGCACAATACTACAAGTTCTGCAAGGTTGTTTTCAGTCTACATATTTTGGACATGCCAACAACTGCGTCGATGCTCGACTTGAAATTCCCGCGGGATTCTTGGGTTACAAAGTGCCGTAGCATTTAAATAAAGAATTTAATCTATAGTTTTACTGAAAACTGTGTCAGAATAAGCTAATTTTTATGCGCCGAACAACTACAAACCGCTCCCGGAAAAATTCCCGCGCATTCCCGGGATAAGAAATATTACATATTTTATTACATAAAATTTGCTATCGATCGGTAAAATCACATTAACATTCGTTCTTTTTTTAAATCTGACCATTTTAAATCACTCCCAGAAAAATTTCCGCGGGATTCACAGGTAAAAAATAACGCAAATTTTAAGTCTAAGAATTTGATGTCGATCAACGAAAACCACATCGAAATCGGCCTCGTAGTTTTTATGTAAATCCCGAACAAACATACAAGAAATCTAAAAAAAATGCATCGTGTTCTCCATCGTTTATATAGTCTACTCCAGTTGTTTTTTTTTTAATAGATTTAATGTACTGAAATGGCATATTTATAAGTTTATAATATGTTATTTATTCTCTAGATCAGCCGGTACAGCGGCGGAAACAGCTGAATCACTCAAGCGGCGCAAGTATGCAACCCTCAGTGAGAGTTATATATTTGTGCCGTTTGCTGTCGAGACGCTTGGACCGTGGGGTCGTGAGGCCATGAGCCTCTACCAAAATTTATCGAAACGATTCATTGACTCTTCAGGTGATCAGAGGGCTGGTGCTTACCTCAGCCAACGGATCAGTATGGCGATCCAGCGAGGAAACGTAGCCAGCCTTCTGGGCACCTTACCCGTAGAAGACGGTGATCTGGGCTCAGTATTCTACTTATAGTATTGAGGGACTATGAGTAGAATATAATACGCATAAGTTAAGTTTTCTTGTATTGTACAATGTATATAATTTTAATAAAATAAATAATATGTTTGTCCGTCTTAACTTACGATATTAATTTATGTCAGCGTCTTGAAACTGAAACCAATAAGATCTGCGTCATCCTACCGAAAAAATTGAAATTACGTAATTTTTAGAAAACCCAAATTGGTCAACGTCATTACAAGATTACCCATGACAACATAACGTACCAGGAAATTGCCATAAAACATTTACATCCTACAAAATATTAATACATACACACTTCAGACAGCGCGTCTGCTCGTTTGTATTCCAGAGATGTTTACATGCAGTAGTCATTGATTAACATGCTTTAATCAAAAAACGTGGTTATTAAAAGCGATAGATACTCTGTCAGTGAAAAAGCCCAGATTGGACTTTTTAGTGTTTAACAAAATAATTTTTAAGAACACTAAGGTTTTCACTTTTTTAAGAATCTGTTTTGGATTGCAAATAGTTGTAGTATAGTAAGTATCTATTTTAAAGTCAGTAAAACTCGCAATTTTAAGGTATAAATGTTTTTACACCGTAAATGAAATTTTTGGTAATTTTGAGATATTTTTTGTATAATTGACATATTATATGTACGTTTAGTAATCTTAAATACCATTATGATAGTTAAGTTAACCAAGTTAACAAAATATTTATACTGTTTATTCTATGTAAGTATATATTATTATTTACAAATTAAATAATTTTTAAATTAAATTCACTAAATATTCGGGTCGTTTTAGTATTAC
Organism: Dendrolimus houi; assembly: GCA_039645545.1. Taxonomy (NCBI): domain Eukaryota; kingdom Metazoa; phylum Arthropoda; class Insecta; order Lepidoptera; family Lasiocampidae; genus Dendrolimus; species Dendrolimus houi. The sequence goes on along the minus strand of CM077120.1, from coordinate 18,437,724 downwards.
GCCGGCACAGCAATAAGCTGAGTGCAAACCTTGTTTGCTAAAAATGCGGCGTACAAATTCTCAAAATATGTTTTTATTAAAAATAGATATAAGTCAGCACAGTACGTCGCTATTTCTTCAAATGTTTTTTTTCCTTCTTTCTTTCCTTTCTTTCTATAAAGTTGAAGAAATCTAGTAACTCCGTTTCGAGTTTATCAATGTATACAACTAAAGTTTTATGATTTATCGAAATGTACTTAGATTTGTATGTTTGAATTGATCTGAATCATCCATGTAAAACTTTACACAATTTGAGAAACCGTTGAGCCATTTATCTATTTCTGTACCGATTTAGAGGTATTTGCGCTTTGGCATGTTTGACCTTGCAGTTGTATTAATAATACTGGTATTTGACTTAGAACAATAAACATTTACTGAAATTGTTATTTAAAATTCAAATATTTAAAATAAACAATTTGGTTGATCTAACAATGCTACCCAATTTCTTTAGGAATATATTGTAATATTAGTCGTAAGTACAATACCAGAACGGAATGAAGCCTAAAACCCATTAAAAGTGTGTTTAACGGTTAAACTTTGTTTTATCGGATTTAAAATTTTCTTAATTATATTATTTTTTAAATTTGACTAAACGTACGACTTAAAATTTAAACTTAATTATGTGTAACAGTCGCGTAAACCTAAGGAAAATCTAAATTTAACTTACTTACATCCCTACCCCTATTAATATTATAAATGCAAAAGTAACTCTGTCTGTCTGTCTGTTCGTTTTCACGGAAAAACTACTGGACTGATTTGGCTGAAACCCAGTTTATATATTTTTTCGATGCCTAGGATTAACATAGAAAATTTTTTATCCTGAAAAATGGGATGGTTTTCGAGATAAGAATATATTTGTCTTTCTGTTTGTTATGCCTTTACGGAAAAACTGTTAGAACGATTTACCTGAAATTCCGTATATATGTAATTGAAATACCGAGGGTGGACAAGGGATACTTTTCATTTCGGTTATTGGGATTGATTTATGTAAAGGCTGTCCCAGAAATAGGATAGATTTTTTTTGTGATTTGCCATTTTCGTCATTTTGGTAATTTTGGCTATCTTAGTAATTTTGTCCATTTTGGTCGTTTTAGCCATTTTAGTCATTTTGATCATATCGGTTTTGCAATAATTTACTGATTTGATTTCTGAGACGGCTGAACCGATTTTGACGGGACTTTCACTTGCATATAGCTGATATTATAAGGAGTAAAATGAGCTTAAATTTTTAGGGTTCCGCGAAAAAAAATCACACGAATGAAGTCGCGGGCACAGTTAACCTTTTATACAAATGTAATAGATAAAAATTTTGATGAAAAAAAAGTAACATTATTATTTATATTTTATTTATAATACTTATTAATTTTATTGTAAATGCCTATAAATAGTTAGTTTAAACAATATATTATTATTATTAGTATATTATTTGTACTACTTCGGTTTTTCCTTTTTCCCAATTGTTGTAAACTATTCGCAACTAAATGTTCTACAGGAAAAAGACATATTAATTTTCCTTCCTGCCAAATAATTTGCATATTTTGTAAAAGAAAAATTATTTCCCATCTCTCATTAAACTTTTATATAAGCAGTTATTGTGTCTCTTTGATAAACAAAGAGATACAGGCACATGTAGTAATGAATGACGTTATTAATAAGACAATCAACTGATAATTAGAATAACAAATGAAGGATATGGAAGTACCCTCCCTTTGTTGACTATGTTTAGAAGCAAGATTAATTGCGAAGTTATCCTTCAATAAGTGTAAGGTTACATGTACATAGGCGACGTGTGGGGTCAGCATTAATGTTCATTTTAACTATGTTCAATTTTATATAAGGACTTTTTAGTAAAACTCTTAATTATTTGAATTAAAAACTATATTTATACATGTACATAATGATATTAATATATATTTTTAAATATGTTTTATAGAATATTTTGCAACTAAACCGTGCTCTAACTTTTGTGTCATTTTCTCTCACCACCCCAAGGTTGTCTGGAAGACAAGATTGCTGCCAGCATTAAGGCCGCCGTTTGTACTTAATTCTCTGTTTTTGTGTATTGTATTATAAATTTTATTGTAAACTAAAATACATTCTATTTTATTCTATTCTAAAATCATGTGAGGAATTTCCAATTGCCTCAAAAACATGTTTTACCTTAAAGTGTTCTTTATACGTGGTGACTATTATAGCTTTTGGAGGCTGCTCAGTGGTGCGATAACACGCTCTAATGGAATATCAGCGTGAAACGGTTAGCCTTGAGGCTTACCTCTATACCAAAAGCGTTAAATATGTACCTTTTATAGTTTCGGCAACTTAATGAAACTATTATATTAAAATAAAGATGCTAGATTCTCCATGGAATTGTCAGTGGAAATACGACAGATTGCGTGCAGTATAATTAATGAAATAAATAATATTAATTTTTTTCACCAATAATTACACGATACATATAATTTAAGATAGTGATTAATTTTATTCATGCTACGTTTTGATATATTAGCAACATATATAGATATATATGATGTATACATGTTGGTAATAATATTGTATAACCAAGCCATATGGCTTGCTTATACAATATTGACGATACACTATTATATAGACGGCACATTCTCTTGAGACAGTGAAATTACCATCTTGCTCACAAACTATTTTATCATAAATAGTGTTTTATACATAGGGGAAGGATGAGGTGAACAATTACATAATTATGTATATAATAAAATTCAAACAGAAAAAAGGATATATACATGTCATGTGCATACATATTTTATACAGTATGAGTATTCTTTCAGTTTTCATACTTGTACATTTTCATAACGGGAAAGACCGCTGGGCACTAACCTACTACATAAGGACTATTGACTTAATGACTGATTGTAATCAGGAAATCATAAAGAGGTAATTGCAACATCTCATTGTTCATTTCTATTTCCATACATTGTAGATAACAGATAATAAACTTAATGCGATTCCTATCTTATAGCAAAGATTTGTATCATAAACATAAAAAGTCGTTTTTCCTCTTCAGATAATAATTTTATACGTATTATAAATTATAAAATAGTCGTGAAATATTGCGTACTCTCTAACTCTCTTTAACCTTCTCGGAATTATTTGGGGTCGGCACAATATGTCTTTTTCTTCCATACTCCTCTATTCTGTCATACCTCCTCTGTCACACCACAAATCATCATATCATCCTTCACATAACCCATCCATCTCTTTTTTGGTCTACCTTTACATTTATATCCATTAATTGTGCAGTTTAACATTCCTTTTGTCACGTGACTTTCATCCCTCCTCATTACATGCACATATCACCTCAGTCTTCTTCCTCTAAACTTTTTGGTCACGGGCGTAACTTCCAAAGATCGCCTTATGTACTCATTTCTCACCTTATCCATTCTTGTAACACCACAAATCTATTGCAACATTCTGATCTCAGCTGAGTGGAGCCGTTTGTGGTCTATCACTTTCGTGGCCCAACATTCGGACCCGTATAACATGACCGGTCGTATGATAAATTTATATATCTGACCTTTTAGTTTCAATGGCATTAGTTTGTCGCATGTCACGCCGATTACCTGTCTTCACTTTAGCCAAGCTACATTTGTTCTTCTCCTTACATCCTTTTCTATTTCACAATTAATCTGCACTAGTGTACCAAGGTGTCTGAAATCGGGGATATATGGTAGTGTGGTTTATTTTAGTTTAAGAGGCACAGCTCTAGAGGTTACGCTGAAATCACAAAACAGATATTCGGTTTTGTTTCTACTGATTTACAACCCAACGTCCTCTAGAGCTTGCCGCCACCTGTCAACTTTGTTTTGAAGTGCCATCTCGTCTTCATCTACCAGAACAATATCATCTGCAAAGAGCATGCACCAGGGGGCCTCATCCTATACTTCTGCGTCAACGCATCCTTGACGACCAGAAATAGACAAGGACTTAAGGCGGATCCCTGGTGCAAACCTACCTTCACAGAGAACTTGTTTGTGGTCCCTAATGCGTACTCTGTTGTGTATTTATTGTATTACAAATTATTTTTAACCGTACTACATATTTGCAAAGAGTACACTTTCAAAGATTGTTTAATTATGTATTATACTTATAATAAATATAATTTCAGAATCAAGTTTAAACAACATGTATATCTTTATGTTCTCCTTTTTTGCAATTCATTATTTATGATGCTAAAGAATACTTTTATGGCGGACTTTATTTGTACTAAACTACTGTGTATATGTGGGTTTGTAAAACGGGTGGGTTGTAAAGTGGTTTACTAAAAGCGACTATCCTGAAATTAAATATATAAATAGTTTTTCAAAAAAATAACGCGTAGAAATTTAATACGCCTGTTTTACGTTCTTACTAAGCAGTTGTTAATCATGGAATTCTTTCAGAACTAGCAGTAAATATCACTTTGCTATAAAGGAGGATATACAATCCCTATGTGTATGTACCTAATATTTATCGAATTTATGTTTATGAAGTAAAGTAATTAAAGTATCCCATCCATATCTAAATAATATCCCTCTCGAATGGATGGAAGCACATTGGTTACGTTTCTATATATCTATAAGTGTGTTCACCTGTTCGCATGTTCGCAGAGTTCAATGACATTCAATTAAAATGGTCCTCAAGTTAATTCTGTTATTTATTTACGTTGTGGGACGTCTTTTGGTTTATTTTTAAGCGCAACACATGTATACAGATCTTATGTATAAACATATACATATAGTTATGTATGTACAAGTATATTGGTTACGATTCAAATCTCTGCAACATTGCAATTGCTCGACATTTCGTTAATTTCAGGCGTATTTGATTTTGAAATACAGAAACGTGCAAGTCTAGGTAATGAGTCATTTAATTAATTATTATGTAATTATAGAGAAATGTGTAAATTATCAAATTACATTTAATATTTAATAATATAAATCCCCAGTCATACGAATCGTAACTAATTCAAGTTGCGTGTTATATCGTTAACTATATTTCACTAGATTATTAGATGGATAGAAAATTCTTTATTGTTCACCACGTACACATAAAGTAAATTATTTACAGTTATAAATGGTGGTAACAAAGGGCGGCTTTATCACTTTAGAAGTTCAGAGCGATCTCTTCCAGACAACCCGGGCTGTAGATTGTGTCAAAGGAATCGTGTATGACGGTGGTCTGCAAATTAAATAATTGTAAACAGGATACACAAATATTGCGTTAATATATGTATATATAACTAGAATAAATAAAGAAACAAATTACAAAAACATATATTATTAATATTATATACACTACATAATACAATACAATACTACATTAAATAATTTAAATCAATAATGGTAATGTCGGTGATGCCGTATTTAACGCGAATTGTCTTCTACTTACCTACTCGTTATTAAAATTTAGTCACTTACCTGAAAAAGAAAAATATTTTCTTAATTACCATGGAAAAAGATGATATTACTAAAGAATTACAATCTGTATTCTGAGAGTTTCATATTGTTCTCATAACATATTTTAAGAAGTTTTCAAAATTTTGTATAAATAAAAAAAATGTAACATACATAGTTAAGTAAATAATAAGCATTAATATTGCATTAATGCTTATTAAGATATAAGAGTTTTGAAAAAATACAAGAAAAACAAAAGAAATAAGTAAAAGAGTTACCCAAGTCATTTCCCCCGAAAATATATAAATAAATAAAATGTGTGTGCAGTTCACACGCAGTAGAAGTGAAACTTCAGAGAATATACTCACAAATAATTCTTCTTTAACTTTTTATTAATATAAATATAATTTCTTTAGCATACATCTTTCATTATATCATAATTAAAAAAAACTTCTTAAGTATCACTTTCAATATTTCATTGTTTTAGTCTAAAAAATATTATTATCAGTTTTATTTCGGTCCAAATTGGGCCTATGTTTAATCATCGGTCTTATTGACTCTCTAATCTGTGCTGCACAATATAATACTCGTGTCTCATTATCTCGCAGGCTTAGCCCTATAGATTTATGTGTTGATCTCTTTTTAGTCCCGCTTTTTTGTTTCATCGAGTTTCAAATCGCAACGATTCTAAAGGAGTTTAATTTCAAAATATTAAAAAGGAAATAAGACTCTCTGTTCTGAATCATAACAGAGGAGAGGCGAAAAAAACAGTATTTTTTTTTATTGCCTGAAGCACAGCAGACGGACTGGACGGCCCAACTGTGTAGGAAAGTGGTTACCGTCGCCTATGGCCATCAGTAACACCAGAGGTGCTGCCAATCTGCTGCCAGCCTTGAAGCAGAAACTGGAACCTAGCCACTGATGCCGGAACACAACTTAAAGTTATGAAAACGAAAACAGAAGAAAATTCATCTTAAAGTTGTTATCGCGGCATACTCTAGACCAGAGGTGGTAGTCATCCAGTCAGGTAAATGCCCTACAACCTGGCTGTGGGTTGTTTTGTCGGTGTACTAAAAATAATTAAAAAGGCTATTATTAGATAATTAATGAACGTAACGGAGGGTGGTTAGGCCATTGTAGTTACGCCTGCCCAACTCCAAATGTCAGCATTGACGTCATTAGGGAGTTACGGGCCACGTCAGTATAAATAACCTATGTATATTTAGACTCGTTAGTGTATAATTATCTGTATGGTGAAATGTATAAAGGGTTGGGCGTTTGCAGCGTGAGATTTTTATGATCAGGCGAAAAATAGGAATCTTCATGAAGACGTTTTAGGGTTTCTATGTTTATACAAAGAATTTTATAAGTTTGTTTGGTTTGTATATTAAAAATATAATTAATTTATTTTTAGTTTTGTTGAAAGATAGTGATATATTAGGTTGGGGAAAAAGTTTCTTCGCATTTGATATAAAAATTCAAAAGGTTTTTTATAAAGTTTATTTACATTTGATTAAAGTATGTAGGTGCCATTTTGTTGGACAACTTTTTGCCATGTTGTAGGTAGGGATGTGATCCCATTGCTATAAAAAATTTGGGGCTTCTGATCAAAAAACTGCGACAACTGGTTTTGGCAGACCTCTCGTGATGTTAACCTGACACTGCCTGAAGAATTCTGCAGAGACCGAAACAGGTGAAAATCTGAAGGTGCAAGGGTAGGACTATACGGCGGAAGCATTAACACCTCCCAGCCAGACTCTCGTAATTTTTGCTGAGTCACTAAAGATGTGTGAGGTCTAGCGTTATCATGGTGAAAAACCACACCCCTTCTGTTGATTAATTCCGGCCGCTTTCTCTCAACTTTTTGCTTTAATCTCATCAGTTGTTTGTAGTACAGTTCAGAATCGATGGTCCTGTCTGACGGTAACAGCTTATAATGAATAATGCCCTTCCAATCCCACCATACACACAGCATCACCTTGTTGCGAGTTAACCCGGGTTTCACCACAGTCTGTGAAGCCTGACCGGCCTTTGACCACGATCTAATTTGAATTTGACATTGTCTTCTTTAAAATTAAAACTTTTTAATGATACCAAAACCAGCCAGATACAAATGGAATAGCCAAAGAGATCTTATTACAAGTTCATACATACTTTATATGCGAAAAGACTTTTTCCCCAACCTATTAGATAGATAACACTTTATTGCACAAAAATACAAAAATGAACTTACAGATTAAAACGATATCTAATTATGTACATAGGGCGGTCTTATCGCTAAAACGCGATCTCTTCCAGTTATAGTTTGTACTAAACTTTATGAATTTTTTTAAAGGTTTTTTATTGCATGATTACTGTCGCTTATAGAGATTTGCAACAACAAAAGAGACACCAATGCCCTGCTAACTTTGAAATAATTTCATGACACCTCCTTTGAAAAACTCCATAACGTTGCACTGTGCGAAGTCCTCAGATGAGGAGGGAAGCTCATTCCTAATCTCTACAATGCGCAAGAGAAATTTTCTTAAGAACTGTTGCGTACATGAGTGAAGCAGCCAAGGAACATGAGGATGAACTTCCAGCCGATGTTAAGCGGTGCGGTGGTAGAAAGAAGGTATTCTTCCTCTATGACCATTAAAGACGTTGATGAGTTTGGGGCTTCAAAAGTAGGCCTCTTTGCGCCGGCTGCAACTCTGTTTACAGCCCACTGGTCACTGGATTTGAAGTCGCAGGAGCCTTTCCCGCGTAGGAATAGCTTATAACAGCTACAAATTACATACTTGTAGATGGTTACGCACAGTTAACTTTGTATGTCTATTTATTGCGCAGTGATCTGTAGTTAACAAGCGCATATATTATAGTGTAGTTTAGCGCGATGTATAGTATACACCTAATAAACATGCATACTTACATTATGCCTGTTTGTTATACTGATAGGCAGTGCTTATGGATCTTGACATTTTTCATTGTTTTTTTTTTTTTTTATTGCAGGAGTTCAGCAGACAGGCAGACGGCCCACTTGATGGAAAGTGGTTACCATCGCCTATGGACATTTGCAACACCAAAGGTGCTATAAATGCCCTACTGCTCTCTTAAAGGAGACTGGACCCTGGTCACTGATGCCGGAACACAACACAAGGTTGTTATGGCGGCATACTCTAGACCAGGGGTGGTCGCCATCCAGTCGAGTAAATACCCTACCACCTGGCTGTGGGTTGTTTTTTGTGGGCCTCTTACGACAGGCCGCCCGGCCGCAGGAAATTGTAATCTTTCTTCGTTCCTGCACCCATTGTTTATATACATACATAGAATAAAGAATTTTTACAAGCCATTTACCTTTTTCCATTCATCTACCTTATCTCATTCATTCTCTCTATGTAGCCCAAGCCACATATTAACTATAGAGAGGTAAATTACCTTTAACATATATTATTTCTTTAATTAATATTATGACTATTTCATTTCATATTACAAATGGACAAGAAATATATAATAAGTTTAGAGAGCATCAAAAACTTTAAAAAATTTGGTAAGATAATCAAAGTAAGATTAATTAGAAAAATTTGGACAATATTTTTGTAATGTAAGTTGATGATGATGCCACATTAAACACGAAGGTATTGGACGTTGCTCATTTGCTCTACTATAATATTGTTACGAGTTGCAGGACTCGAATTAAAATGCCGTTGGAATTATTATAGAATTTATTAGAACTATACAAACACGCATAACACAGGTACAAATATAACCGGACGCAATAAGTCAAAACGTAATGCAGAAGATCATAATTTAAAAACACGCGCAAAGTCCGTCACTAAATAGTTTACCGAATGTACACAAGTCTTGCTCCGCTTGTGGTTATCGCTCGACTGCCGATCTCTCCATTGGGCCATTGCTTTATATTGCACCGATACAATATGGCTGCCCGACCGCGTAGACCGAATTTCTTAGAATCAGTTCGACATACCTGACTAATGACTGCCATAAAAGATTACAATACACAATGGCCTATTTTCTAATTACAAATTTTAAACACAAAGTAAACAAAAGAAGTCCAAATGCGGAAAGGTAATAAAGTGTGCTTTTAGGGTGTGCAGGTTTGAATCTACTTTTGACGGCGTGTAGGTCGTAACACTTTGATTAAATTCTTGCCTTCCCAACATTCCTTGAGCTGCTTCGCTTATGTACGCAATGTTTCTCAGACGCTCTATGGGTTTAGGAATGAGCTCCCACCTGAGGTTTTCATACAACGCTGCATTATATATATAATATTATTTTGAGGCCAACAGCGTGTTGATGATATCTAATATTGCAAACATCCATAGACGATGATAAGTAACCGTTTTCCATTAGGTATCCCATGATTATATCTGATGTATTCCATATAAAATAATAAGGCTTCATCCTTTGAAACATTTTACTATCATACAAACAAAGCAAGCTCCTTCCTATACAGGTGTATTGAAAACGGCTCAGCGGACTGTATTTATATAGGCGTAAATGAATACTAGAGAGAAAATGATCTGTATTTTTTTTTATACGATACCTTTTTTGGCTGCGACTTAACAATCTGATACACAAATTTTAAGTAGTGGATGGGCGTAGTGTGTAGGGGGGGTATACTAACCCCTACTACAACCCCTAAGGTTCGGAGGTCTTAAATTTTTTTTATTTTATAAACATAACCTCACTTATTTTTTTTTTGTAAAATTGTGTCACTTTTGATAATAACAAACCGTGATTTGAGTTTATGAATGTACTCACGAATTACATATAACCGCCAGAACTTTTTGTAACACTAAAACTGTTCTTAATGTAGAAATAGTTTTAAATTTAATTGAGGCATAAATCATAATTATAAAATTCATGCTAGACATATAATCGATTGATTAACATGTTACAGTTATTGCTGTCACTTTTGTTTTTAATGGCTTGGCTAACAAGGTGTGATGATAAAAATAAATTAATCGATATGTCAATAATACTTATCGATTTTTATTTAAGAAATTCGAAATCTTGAGTTTTAATTAATATATTGTTTCATATAATTTTCGGAAATCGACAATTTCTATAAAAATTCTATTGACAAATATTTTGCAATTCTTGTTGCCGCCATTTTATTCCTTTTAATTTAATTGAATGTGCTTTTAAAGTTAATTAAATTATATAGGCACCATATTTTATTTAAAGAGATCCCTTACCTGATAACAGAGCCGAGCGAGCGAAGCGAGCGTACCGCGGCAGCGGCCGGCGAGTACTAGGACCGACTTGTACCCATTTACTATTTATTTTATACACACAAACAGTACGACGCCTTAAAAGTCTCGTATGAAACATTTGTTTTATTTATCTATTTAGTGGAAGACTAACAAGTTGGTTTTAAATATGACAATGAATCAATATATTAATGCTATCAATTTTTAAGTAGATTGCTGAATTTTTTTTTTTTAATATAGGTTAAATATAAATTAATGCGATGATGTAAAAAAAAAAACATCGTCTTTATTGGTCGCCATTTTGAATGGTTACTCTTGTAGTGTATATGAATGTGTTATATTGTATTTTTTCTTCATTTTTATCCAATTAAGCTGGTTTTTGGTTATTTTGGCTCTTTTTATGTTGATTACTGGCTAATTTTTGAACTTTGAAAGGATTTTTCAACTTTGGACCTATGATAGAAGTGCAATATTAGCGAAAAAATCAGTGAAAATAAGTGAGGTTATGTTTTAAAAAAAAAATATTTTGCGATCTCCGGACCTTAAGGGTTGTAGTAAAGGTAAGTATGCCCCCCCCCTCCCCCCCCCCTCCCCACTTCACCACCCCACTACTTAAAATTCCTGTATTAGATTGCTATACATTTACCCCTTTTTTACACTATTAATGATTGCAACTATGCAACCAATAGTGTTCGTGAAATTTAAAAATATTACAAAGAATATAAGCCGTCGTTAACACGTATTATAAGCAATGGAACAACATTAGTTAAACTTGGCGTATAATTTTCACCTTTTCGACATAAAATGTCAAACTGACTCATTGACACGCCCGACATTAAAACAATCTGCCCATTGACTTTTCCAGTCTCAGTTCATAAAACTTTAAAATAAATAAATACAGTTTGAAGATTGAAGGCAATCAACCTAGTAAATAAATATTTATTTTAAAAATGAAAGTGCAATAAACTTTCTCGTGACAATTTACTCGAGACAAGGATTCTGCAGACAAAAAAAAACTGTATTTAAATTGATAAGATAATTGTAGACACTTTAAAGTAAACAACGTTTAAATATTATTGTTGTTATAATAGCATGAATGCATTTTAGGTACAGTGATATTAGACTCTACGCTGCGCGCTGGCGGTGTGATCTTCTTGTCATTCCGGGATCAGAGGAAGTTCTGATGAATTATTAACTATCTTTAGTGAAAACTTGGCTTCTAAAGCTAACATGTTATGAAAGCTCATCTTATATAAATATTACTTACTACCAGGACATTTTACAATTTATCTGTTTAAAGATTATATGATACAGATTCTTACACTAAATATCGATTTTTTTATTGCCAGATGCGGGCAAACAGACAGACCATTCACCTGATGTAAAGTGGTTACTTTCTCCTATAAACGTTTCCAAAATCAGGGGCGATACTAATTGCTAGCCTTTAAGATGGTATAGAGGAGTTGATACAAAGTCATGTTATACGGGTTCGAATGTTGGGCCACTAAAGTGATAGACAAAAAACGTCTCCCCTCAGCTGAGATGAGAACGTTGAGATGGATGTTTGGTGTTACAAGAATGTATAAGGTGAGAAATGAGTACAAAAGAGGATCTTTGAAAGTTGCATCTGTGACTGAAAAATTGAGAGGAAGAAGATTAAAGTAGCATGGGCATGTAATGAGGAGGGATGAAAGTCACGCGACAAAAAGAATGTTAAACTGCAAGATTGATGGATACAAATGTAAATTAGACCAAAAAGAGATGGATGAATTATGTGAAGGATTATATGATGATTTGTGATTTGACAGAGGACGTATGTCAAAATAGAGGAGTATGAAAGGAAAAGACATATTGTGCCCAATCCCAATAATTGGGAGAAGATGAAAGAAAAAAGAGAGAGGTATTGGAATAAAACTGACATGGGAAAGTGATATACAGTAATACCGTACTCATGAGTATTTCCACAATGTTGTACTTTAATACATTAATGCCAATATTTCGAGAATTTTAATTAAGGCAAACTTTGTGATATACGATCCAGATGCAATCGTATGAAGAACATTTAGAGGATAAGAAAGAGACGAGCGACCGCAACGACGGACAGATCTTCGTACAGTTTGGTACAAAGTGGGTGTGTCGCACGTAGCGATCCCCTGTCTCTTGACTCGGTCGCCTATCTCGTGTCTCGGTCGTCTGCCTCGTGTCTCGGTAGCGTACCTTAAATGTACCTTTATAAACGCCATTGCCACTGTTTTAATCGTAAAGGAAGGCATCCACTAGACTCTTTTAACTATAACTAGAACTAGTAACAATATTTATTATCTCATAAGAAGCATATTTTATGAAGTTTTCTTATTACCTTAATGCATATAGCCTACAATAATCGTAACTTCGAAAACGTAAATGAGATATAAGAACTAATATTTCATCATACTGCCAATTCAGATTTATATTCATTTATTTCAGATGCGTTGTGAAATTTGTAACACGTAGTTTTAACCTCAATAGCACTGATCCAAAAGGAAACATCAAACCGAATACAAAGTGAAGGCGGCTATGTTTTATTTTGTATGACGCAACAGATTGAATTGCATTTGGATGCGTTTGTATGTTACCGCTTCCTGTACTATAAAGTGGCGATCGAATAGGTAATGATAGATACAGCTTTAATAAATAGCTTTTTAGAACAGATATCAGAAATATTTCGATATTCATGACAATGTTACACGTCAATTTCAATAATATACTCTTAATTATGGTCTCCGTTAACATAGGTCATAAACTCTTCAGGACTATAAAAAGTGTGCTCAACTAAACACTTCCTGGCTCGTATTTTAAATGAATTTACAGATGGCGAGTTTATTATTCTTTTGGGTAGTTGTTTGGGTTGTTTATTATAATAGACAAGAATAAGACTTTATTATAATAGTAATGGTGCATTGACCAACAGACGGAGTAGGCTGGAGCCTTGGGTGGCACCTTTTTGGGGCACCAAATTAAGGGCCAAATTGTTTATATGTTATTGAAATTAAAACTTTCATATTTATGTATATACCTAAATGTTATTAGTTCCACACAAGCATTGAACATGTATGTTACAAACATTAGGTTACAATCATATTTTTACTATTAATGGAATACTATATAAATTTGAATAGCCTACTAGCGGCAAATGTGTATAACAGTGAAGATATTACCGTGCAAGCAGTGGTAACCTACAACTATGTAGTTTTAACACCTTAATGTTAGTCCTAAATTGTACTGTTGCGAAAACTTTTGACGGTACTTAAATATACAAAATAAAAAACGAATGAGACAATTTGAAAACACATATTAAGTGATGTGTGTATATATCTCTTCAAAAAACGTTACATTTCCAAGTTTAACAATAAATGTTTATTTTTTAAATCTTTTCACCGCGCGGTGAAAAGAGCCTATCTGGGCAGACCAACTGGACGGCGAGTTGACAGTCGGCCGGCCCAGATATCATTCAAGTAACGTAGTGGAAACTGATCTGCGCGAGATTCAAGCCTATGACTGGCAGGAGACAGCGCTGAACAGAAAGGAGTGGAGTGTTCTCTTTTCGTAAGCCAGGACTCATTTTGGGTTGCTGAGCCGCAGCAATTAGTTCAGTTATTTTTCTAATTGAACCTATGGAACCATAATAAATTTTAACAATTGAATATTATTTGTTCAAATTGTGTTTAATCAAGCTACTTTAATTATTCTTAATATTTTTAAGACACTTTATTTACTGAAAAATAGCAAACCAAAGATACTTAAACCAAATAATAATTTACACATACGCGATGTAGAAACTGTATGTATACGTATGTGAGAAGCGACATGTATTGACAGTAGAAAGTGACAATTTCGCATTTAATGTTAGACAGTTTATTCATTTAATACGCCACTAGCGGCCATATACTACTCCGTCTGCGTTTTTCCTAAAAAATGGAAATATTGAGACAACCGTCTATGATAATAATAATTCATTTATTTCATAAAATTGAGTATTTCCATATTATACAATTTTATATTATAAAACTATTTCCATGTTATCAAAGTTATTATATAAATATTATGAATAGGATAGATTCGTTAAATTGGTTATATGACACATTTTACAATATACACTTAAAAAAAGCTCGCATTTAAATAGCATACTATTATATTAATCGAAAATTTCATCATGGAAATAGTTTTGATTTCTGTTTAATTTTGACTCATTAGGATTCTGACGTCATAACGCAGTACGCCCGCCCATACAAGAAGGCTGTGAGGTTTTGTATTGCGATAAAAGTATTATCTCTGTTGACTAGACTTTCAAATACACAATAACTTCCATTCATTTCTTTCCGAAAGTGTAAAATATATAGGACATTAACAGTTGATAATGCATTTGTTGAGACAATGTTTACAGTGAACTCACTTAGCGCTCTCTATCTACTTTAATTTAAATCATCTACAATCAAAGTGTTGATGTCTTCCATAATACTAAATGTCAACAAAACCACTTTATAGCACTTGGCAACACATCATTTCAAACACCGTTTAAGAATACTCTGGCAGTGGATGTAGGGCGCGTATGACGTCATTTGTAACCCAGTCAGATGCAACGGCCCTTCCGACCAAATACTGAGCCACGTGTAGCCTAATTAAAACCAATAAACGAACACTTACAGGTCGCTTTTAGTATGACTAATAGGTTGTTGTTTTACAAAATTACAAAATTGGAATACATCTTATCCGTGCAGGAACGGAGAAAGAATACAATTTGCTACAGCTCGGCGGCCTGTCGTAGAAGGCGACAAAACAAACCACAGCCGAGTACCTACCTAGCCTGGTCTAGAGTATGCCGCCATAACAATCTTCAGTTGTGTTCCGGTATCAGTAGCCTGGTTTCAGTCTGCCTTTAGAGAGCGGCAGCACATTGGTAACATCTTTGGTGTTACGAATGTCCATTGGCCATGGTAACCGCTTTCCATCAGGTGGGCCGTCGCCTGTCTGCTGACCTCATGCAATGAAAAAAATACATTATTTTTTAACATTACGAACTTGGCAGGCAGACGACCCAGCTAATGGGAAGTGCTTCCCAGTGCCTATAGACATTTGCAACGCCAAGGATAAAGCCAACGCGTTGCCAGCCTTTAAGATGGGATAGGAGGGTAGAATAAAGAGATTGGATCAGACAGAAAAATAGGGAAATAGAGGGTATCAGATAGGGGAATGAAATAGACGGAGAAGTGGACCACGGGAACTGTCACTCATCTTACGTAGTTTGGAACTAAGCGTCTCAGGTCGATATTCTGTGACAGCGTAGTATCGCTGCAATCGAGTCCACCCAAGAGCTGTGATCAAGATAATGATTCCAGCATGCTGTACCACGTCAGACCCATATATATTTATATAAGTCTTTAATCTGACACACTTTAGAGAATCGTTTAGTGAAATTGACACGTGTCTAAATATGATGGTAGGCGTAGAGATAGCGTAAAATACCTACTATATTTTAATACTTATCATATTCATTATCCGCGCAGGAACGGAGAAAGAATACAATTACCTGCCTGCGCCAGGCCGCCTGTCGTATGAGGCGACAAAACAACCCACAGCTAGGTGGAATTTACCCGTCTGAATGGCTACCACCCCTGGTCTAGAGTATGTCGCCATAACAACCTTGAGTTGTGTTCCCGCATTAGTGGCCAGGTTCTAGTCTCCTTTTAGAGACAGCAGCGCATTTGTAGCACCTTTGGTGTTTCAAATGCCCATAGGCGATGGTAACCGCTTTACATCAGGTGGGCCATCTACCTGTCTGCTGAGCTCGTAGAAAAAAATAAAAAGACGAACCTGCGAAAGATGGCCGCTTTAAGCCCCTAAATATGCGCTAACACTACATAGTGAATGACACTACTAGTGCGAACAAAACACTTTCGACTGCTGTGTTTTCAAAAAATGTCAATAAACGTGTCTTCAAGTTACGTGTAGATAAGTATTTCCTACACAAATATACTCCAACCCCGAGCATATCATTGTAGACAAGAGTGAACCTATTTTATGTTCTTACATTATATAAAGAAAACATTTAAGCTTTTCCAAAGTAAATTGGTGCATCGAGTTGATATGAATTTCAAATGCATTTGCACACTTTTATAATCCAGTTGTACTGCAACAAGTATTTAGAGGAAAGAGGTTTTGAGACCATTGGAACGCATGTCATCTTTCACAACGTCAACCCAACATTTCTTGGGCCTTCCCCTTCGACCGGGACCTGGCGGAGGCGGCATGACTAGACATTTGTTCCCCACATAGTTAGCCGGTCTCCGTAAAACGTGGCCATACCAGCGTAAGCGACACTCTTGCAGTTTGTCTGCTATGTCACGGACATGAAGACTGCCACGGATGCGAGAGTTCCTGACCCGGTCTTTCCGCGTCACTCCACACATCCATCGCAGCATATTCATCTCCGTGACACGCAGTTCTTGCTTGTGTCGCTCAAGTACAGGCCACGATTCACTGCCATACAAAAGGACAGGTCTAATAATGGATTTATAGACCTGTCCTTTTAATTTAACCGGCATTTTAGGGTCACAAATGACACCTGTCACCTCACGCCACTTGGCCCAAGCTGCTGTGATACGGGCTTTGACGTCGTGGTCGATATCCCCGGATGCACTAAGTACAGATCCCAAGTGCTTAAACTGATCCGTACGCTCGACCGTATCTTCGCCTATGCGTACGGATGTGGGATCTGTAGTATTGCAGGCCGCGATATCGTCAGCATATATTCATTTGCCTAACTATCGGTTAAATTTGACATAAGCTCCGTACAAACAATATCAAATTTCTATTGTAAGACAAGTGAATATAGAAACATCTGTAGTTCACGTTTGAGATAGTACTATAAATTTTAAAATTTTTACAAATCGCTACAAACACGTCACAACTAGAATTAAAAAAGCAATTATGTCTCCTAATGCTTTTAATCGATTATGTACAATGTATGATTTTTCAACCACGGAATGAAAATGTTCGTCACCTTAAAGTCGACTTTTGCTTGCACGAGTACAATAAAACAATACTAGCAACATATTAATAAATGTTACGTTTATAAAATATAGAAAAAAAAAAAAGAAAATTACAATGTTGACAATGACAGACGCTGAGATTAACAATAAGAAACAGAGAGGATATAATCACTACACTTCACATAAATATTAAAACCAATAAAAAGGCTTTACATGTCTAAACAAATTTTGTTAGACAAGACAGAAAATCAAATAACTTTGATCTAAATCATTTTAAACTTTATCGTCGAATAGTTCAACATAATTTCTGCGGAACAATCTGTTCTGTGACTTAGTTTGAAAAAGTAACATGTGCTCACGAAACGTTAAATCAATTAAAAAATTGGAGAACATTTTCATACCACAACTGCACACCTGAAACTGATTATGTATAATGTATGAATATATATGTATGTACATCTAGAACTATTATGCATACGGTGACTGGATTATCGAAGTTAATGTAGTAATTAAATGAAGCAATAAATTTAAAAACTCGAAACATCTGCCAGTCTTTTTCCATTACTTACAGTTAACTATTTCCTGCAACGTAAGAACGTCGTCATTGTAATTTGTTTAAATCACTCATAATGCTACTAAATAAACATATTAAATGACACAACATGGAAATTTACTCACGCATTCTAAATATTTTTCCATCCTCAATGTTTGAAAGGTTTCCTCCATGCGTTCACTTCCAGTTAAAATTAAGAATGAATAATCTTATTACTCAATTCAATTAATTAGAAATTAATCCAGTAGTATTATCAGGGCTTTAAAACGTCATCAATTACCTTAAAAAATATAGGTAATTACCAGTATTTTCAAAAAAGATACTGCATTACCGGTATATTTTTTACCGTTACTTGGTAACTTTTATGATTTTAACGTTATAATATAAGGGTAAAAATCGTATTTATACCGTTATTTAATATAATTTTTACGTTATTTCAAGCGACATTGCCATTTTTAAGAAATGACTATTACAACTGCATGTTACCGGAAAAATCGACAAACGCAACTCTAAATATTACGCGCGCTCTTAGCACAATGCTGTTTGACAATCTTTGCAAGTGAAAAAGAGCGACGATGGTAACAAAACATATTTATAAGGGTAAAATTACAGATAAAATTAGTATTAACGTTATATTTTTTTACCAATAAAATGGCTAGAAATAACGGTAAGTTTTATAACTTTACGATACCACATATTTACCGGAATTTCAAGTCCTGAGTATTATGCCATGCTTGGCGGTCATCAGATAATGCAATTTCTTTTAGGCCCGGTTCCTATATCTAACCGACCGTTCATTTCGCTTACTATCGGTTAAAAATTAACATAAGCTATACAAGTAATGTCAAAATTTAACCGATGGTAGGGCAAGTGAATGTATAGTAAGATATAGGAACCGGCCATTAATAAATTTAAATAGAAATTCAACGTTATTAATAATAATGCTTTGCACTTGTCCATGTCTAAAGTAGTTGAAAGTAGCAGTTTACTTGGAAATGTTGTTAAGTATAATTTAATAAGTAAGTTTTCAAAAATATGCATAAAATTTATAAGTTCTCTGACCACTTTATATCTTATATATTAAAAACTATATCAACCCTTAAATATATTAATTTCAAAGTACGTATAAGACGTTCATTCTCCAGAAACAGGATATCTAGGGTATGATTATTTAAGCTGTAGCACTTTTTTCACATTATTTTCTACTACCGTCAAAACGCGCAATAAGTGTTGATAAACCAGGTGTCTCAAAAGAAAGTTTAAATTTTGTGAGTCCATAAAGTAAAAAATAAGATGTCCAGATGTCGCCCAGATTTTGGTTCTTCTAGTGTTGAACCGGTCTCTTCAAATGTTTCGACCCATTTTCGAATGAGAGGAATGCTTGACGCATCATTTAAGTGACGATAACCTCAAATACTGCATAATCCTGTACGTGCTACAGTCGCTGAATCACAGTTTTTGTAAAAGTCTCGCACGCACAGCGCGGTCCGCTCACAAGAAACGCTCCATAGCGCCTGAATTCGCAAGAGCCAGGCTACCTACTGGCATACCCCCCGCGCCCCTCAGATTCGATGCGTTCATGCAGTCAGCTAAACAAATGTAAACTTCCTTTTGAGACATCTTGCATAACGTATTGCGTAGGCCAGAAAAACTATATATACTATATATAATAAACAAATGTGTCCTTAGAAAACATTTTATATAGGTACATAAACAATAATAGCACATAAATGTCTTACTTAGTGCTGGTCTCAGAACTCCCTAGGAGTTTGGAAGAATTTAGGAGAATGGGCAGCCGCTATGCTGGCTTAAGGCGAATTGGTTACACATCGGTTTTCTCGATATGTCAGTTTCATCATTATATTTTCTTTCTCTGTCATCACGTGGTAAATGTAAAAATATGCAAATTAGACCAGAAAACTGCATAATTCCCAGACAAGATTCGAATCCACATTACTAGAATAAGATTCGGATGCGGCACTAAGCTACCACAACTTAATATTTTATATTGGATATTATTATTTTCATTATCGAGTGACTAATAATAATGTACATAGCAAAGGTCACCTCATTAACCCTTTGTATTTACAAAGTAGATTTATTGTATGGCAACATAAAAGAGGCGGTGCTTAATTGTAGCTATTATTTATAACTATATCCATTTATTTACCTATTGAAATATATATTCTTGCATCTACAAAGAAATATTATAGAATATTTGTAATATCCCTCCCTACTCCATCTGAGATAAGAGTGTGTCTTGTTCACAGCGTCAAAAATAACGCCGTTAACAAATGCTATATTAGTGCATATATATATATATATATATATATATATATATATATATATATATATATATATATATGTCGGAGAAGCATTGTTCTCGGTGACATCGTCATTAGTGGTTGCGGGTTTAGTGGGCGTCATCAGGGTAAAATGCGAGCATAAATCACAATAAACACGTTCATACACTTTTAATTTAGATTTAAACAATATTTCGTCACAGTTAAGACCGAGCAGCGGGTTCAGGGCATCGATCTTACTTTAACCTTTCCTTTTAAATTCTCAACGATCCAACTCGATCCGTTGCTACCGCTCAATTAAGAATTTTAAAAGTAATTAACATGTTAACTAATAATATTGTGCGTTATACATGCAAACAACAATCAACCCGACTCATCCTCCTATATATATATATATATATATATATATATATATGTGTGTGTGTGTGTATATGTTATCGGTAATTTTTTAACGTCATTAACAATTAATAACATTGTTGCATTACAAATAACTCATTAAACTCTCAGCTACTTCTGCGTAGCACGTCACTAAAACATTATCCCAGATGGAGCAGGACATCATTTATAAAATAACTCTTTATTACAAAGTCTTAAACCAATTATCTAAATTCATCATGATCTTAATAAAGTTATAGTGCGTTATTTCTAGAACGAAAACAAATCTGCTAAAATTATTTTAATATATTTATTTCAAAATGCCACTACTCATGCATTCATCCTAACGAATACTAATAATTGTGTAAAATATGACATACACATATTCTTCTAACTTAAACAACATAACTTCCAATTTTTAATAAGAATGTATTCTTATTAAAAATTGAAAGTTCAGCTAATATAAAAATATTTTAATGCCCTTATCATAGAAACTACAGTTTCCTTTTGAAAAAATATTTCCACGGTAAATACTAATCAACTCAAAATCAAGCAAGGTTTTGAGCTCCATAACATTAATTTACAACAAAAGAAGAGGAGCGGTAATCATAAACATCAACAATGCCTTTAAGAATTAGTCTCAGAAGCTACTAATCTTTCCTTGAATATTTTTTTGCGATATGCGATAGGCTTATTAAAATATCAAATAGTAAGAATACACACATAAAACTATTTAAAATAGTGGGTTAGTGTATTAAAATGGGTAAAACCGCAGGGCAGAACAACATATTATATAACCGTGTAACTGCATGTTTCCTTAATACAATTAGTATTTTTAAATCAAATTATTTTACAAAAGAAGTTAGGTGACGTCAATGGGTTTTTGATTAAGAATTCTGTATTATTGAAATAAATATATATGCAAATTTTATTAACTTATTTCATAAAAACTACTACCGACTAGTGTGTGATCTACAATGACTGACAAAGTTTATGCAATTATTATTCATTATGCTTCATTTTCCTCCATACAACTATACTGGTTGCTGACGGCCTGTGTGCGGCTCGCTTGGGAGCTTTTCTGAATAAGTATCAACGTGTCAGGAAATCTTCTTACTGGAAATTAATCCCGATTGCTGTCTGGTACGCCTGATTGTTAAATCTATCACACTTTCCTCAAACTTCTATATCTTCTATTTTTTCTCTAAGGTCTTCTTTCTAAAGTCTTGCTTTAATAGTATATAAATAATAACCTCTTAAAGTATATCAAAAGCGTCAACGATAATAAATAATAGAATGTATCAATAGATATAATTTGTGTCTGTCAATGGTATCTAAATAAATCACAAAATTTAAATAAAAACTGATATTTTTAGAATGTTTTTGTTATTCTGTCTGAGCGTTGGTCTTGAATAGGCTTAGAAACGGTTGGACAGATTTAAAAAAATTTAAGAGATTAAAACTGAAACTTTATCTAAAATATTCGTGTAGGCTTAGGGTGACCCTGAACGAGATGGAATGCTCCTCCGTCTCAAGGGAAGATCTTCCAGCGAGGTTATTGTTGTTCCTTGCAGGCTTAAGCCCATTTATTATTGTTGGAAATTTGTCTATATTCGTTGTACAGCGCCATCTATTAGCTTGTAAGTGCTCCACTACATAGGTTCTGTTTCCGTGTCTTGCAGGTTTCAGAAGATATGAATATAAAGATCAAGTCCATCCGAACGAAATTAAGTAAAAGTGAAACGTAAACCGCTTATTAGGAATACGTGAACGGGCACAAAGAGCATGTCTCTATTTTATTATTCCACGTGAAAAACGTAAAGAAGATTGTAGTACACGGTGAAAGCAAGTGTTAACAACAAATCGGAGTAATCTATCACGTCGCAATTAAAGTGAAGCAGTAAATCTGAATACGGATACTGTGGTGGAAATTTTAATAAAATTCACCTCACTTTTAGATTAATTAATTATATACATAGAGAACTAAGTAATGGTTTACAATTAGTTACGTGCTTGGCAACGGATTCAGTTATCGCGCCAATCATAATAGACTAGAATAACTTCGAAATGTATATACATTTTATTGTTTTGTTTGCTTCTTTTTAATACTTGAGGACTCGTATTCCTAAAGTTTATAAATATACCAGTATTAGTTATTAGGATATGCCCGCAACTTCGTCCACGCTTAACTTGTAATACCCGCGGGATTCCTGTGACACAAAGTAGGTACACACAGCATTTAAAAAGAATGAAATCTATCGATCCCGGGAAAATTTCACAAAAGGATAAAAATATCACAAATTTTATTACATAAAATTTGCTATCAATCAGTGAAAAAAATAACATACAATCTGGGAATTTTGCATTATTCCCAGAAAAATTCTCGCGGGATTCCCAGAATAAAAATTATAATAATATGTAATAAAAATTAGCACAGATTTTAAGTCTAAGAATTCGCTATCTATCAGCGAATACCGCATCGAAATTAACCCTGTAATTATTACGTGAATCCCGAACAAACAGACAAGAAATATAACAAAAATGCATCATGTTCTCCATCGTTTATATATTCCAGTTGAGTTTTTTTTTCAATAGTTTAAATGTATAGATACGGCATGTTTAGAATTTTATAATATTATAGATGACTACGATAGGAGAATATTAAAGATACTATGGAATAACAATTATCCAGTACAACACGTAACTCATAACACACTCTGATTACACTTTGTAATCACAGTAACACACTCTGATTACAGTGTGTCACTGTGATTACACGGTTGTTAGTTGGAATCACTAGTTCGTTCTTGTTTTTATATAATATCTCAATAAAAACTATCATTGACTATCAATCAACATCTTATGGACTTTAATACAATTATGCCTAATATAGTACAGAACTGAACAAAAATGAAACTTTATATAAATAGTTATGTATACTAAAATTAACACTACCATACAAATATAAATGGTCTAAATATTATCTAAATAAATATAGGAGCCGAACGGTATTGCACGTGACGATGGTAGGCGTCCCGACGGAATGACTCTAATTCCCTGGCAGCGTGGCAAGCCTTTGATGTGGGATGCGACTTGCGTAGACACGTTGGCCGCATCCGATTTACCAAACACGTCTAGATCAGCCGGTTCGGCGGCGGAAACAGCTGAATCACTCAACCAGTGCAAATATTACCCTCAGTGAGAGTTATATGTTTGTGCCGTTTGCTGTCGAGACGCTTGGACCGTGGGGTCCTGAGGCCATGAGCCTCTACCAAAATTTATCGAAACGACTCATTGACTCTTCAGGTGATAAGAGGGCTGGTGCTTACCTCGGCCAACGGATCAGTATGGCGATCCAGCGAGGAAACGTAGCCAGCCTTCTGGGCACCTTACCCATAAAAGACGGTGATCTAGGCTCAGTATTCTACTTATAGTCTTGAGGGACTATGAGTAGAATACAATACAAATAAAATAAGTTAAGCTTTCTTGCATTGTATTCGATTATACGTAATTTTGAAGAAAAAAATGGATTATAATAATATAAATAACAATAAATAAATCTAAAGTAGATTATGTAGCAGATCATTGCTAGCGGGGAGCGTGCTATTTGCATTGTCAGGCAGTATGGCAATGCAGCCAGCATTCCTGACTCTCCGCTCAATCAATTCTAGTGCCTTGAGTTAGTATTTGGCTGAGTCATTCTAAAGGTGAGAACATTAATTGTACTGAGCTTAAGTTACATTTTAAACAATAGTATGGAAAATTAACTATTTGCAAGATACCAAACCAAAGTAATGCATGATGAATATTTTATGAACATTAGTCATAAACACTTTAATTTACTAAAACGTTAACCATTTTATAATTAGTCATACAAAAAATACAGGGAATAATTATTTTTAGGTAATACAAAAGGAAGTACTAACTCAGGTAAACGACCTCGTCCCCTTTGTAAAACCATCGTGTTTAGGTATAAGTTCTTACTACATACCTCAATTACAATGAACTAGTTTGGTTTTATACCCGCATGGGGAGAAACATTTATGGCCAGTCAAATTTAGACTTTAGAACAAAGGATCAAACGTTACATTAATTTGTAAGATCTTTTGCAATTATAAAGCAAAGGAAAACAATGAGCCCGATATGTTCAAGGTGCGTTTACGACATGGAACCATGGCGTTAAAACTCGGATTACGTAAACTGCCTCTAACGCGTTTGACATAGTTAGGAAATATTTATGATAGGATAGGTCACGATCTTAAGTAACGAGGAATAAGAATCAAGGTGAGAATACATTGTGATAAAGACAGACTAGCGTTTGTTAAGTGCCCTAAACCCCGTATTGTATATAAAAATTACGGACATAAATAATTTTACTATTCTGTCTCAGCTAATTCCCGTCAAAAAAGTAGATCAGAGAAATATTGGTATGACGTCGTCGGGTATGGGTATGGGTGTTAATGGTCTTGCAAAGAGGAATACCGAATATTGTGTTTTGGATATGTTAGAGCCATGTTAGAATCATTCATTCATTATCTTGTTATCTCGCTAGGCGGGTCGACCGGTGTATAATCGAGCACTCTCCAAACAATATCAGCGTTAATTTTTTAACCTTGAGGTAATTATTTCTCGTACGGTGACTGAGAGTTCCGGTAGCCCACTTTCCCTTCACGCCAGTTCCACATCTACTACTATCTCATCTCCCCTTACCCACCCTTAAAGCTGGCAATGCGTTAGCATCACCCCCCTTTTTGTGTGTGTAACCACTTTTTATCAAGTGGGTTGTCTGTAAGTTTGCCTGCTTTAAGCAATAAAAAGGCTATTTGAAGTGGAGAATAAAAATTGACTCCTCAGGTCAAAGATGATTGCTAGAACGGTGACGATCATTCTAGTGTTATATAGATTAGCTTTTTCTTAGCTCTTATTTACCTGAATATTATTAATTGCTATATTCAAATCTAAAAATCGGTTCACGCTCATTCTATCACAAACTTCCCTTAATATTATTATCATGAATTCATGATCTGATAGTTTCCCAAACTCCGTAGTAAATAGTTCCAGTAATGATCAAACCTGCCATCGCAAATCAGATGAATCGTTTGACTAAGATGCGTCTGGTTATTATCAGCTCACGGTAGAGTCATGCGGGCTTCGTTACTTTTTACAACTATCTTAGAGGTTGAGTCAAAGATAAATTTAATACAGAGAAATTTTTAAATGTTTTGATATTGTTATACACATTAGTTATATTGGAACATGGTGAGTTAGATCTAAATTGGTTTAATCATGTGGATATATTGTTATTAGAGCTTCCAATTTCTCAACGATTTTAGTTTCATGAATATTGTAAAGTTCAAGAAAGGCAACATTTGAATAAATAAAAATACAGATTAGCATGATGCTTACGCACTGCAAACCGTCATTAATATGATCTAAATCTTTTAGAAGCAGACCGGGCGACTAAGGCTGAAAAGTCGAGAGGTAAATTCAAAATAAATTATATAATAATAATAAAGTAGGGAGAGTAGGTAGTGTGGTAAACCACACGTCGGAGTTTCATCGTATTACTCACAGACACATACGTATGTATCATCTTCTGGGGCCATGTAATTATCATATAGATTTATACTTATTGGTTCTGTTTACAAAACTGATGAATATTTGGTACATTCCAATATTCATAACTAAGAGAGAAAATCAGGA
This sequence comes from Dendrolimus houi, assembly GCA_039645545.1. NCBI lineage: Eukaryota > Metazoa > Arthropoda > Insecta > Lepidoptera > Lasiocampidae > Dendrolimus > Dendrolimus houi. Next base: position 18,411,102 of record CM077120.1, on the reverse strand, counting down.
GCTTGAGTAACTGTAAATAACATTTATTTGAGACTAGCTTATTCATACAATATTAAAATAAACAATGCTTACAAATTAGGTATTGTGTTAAAATTAAAGAAGACTTTGTTTTCGTCTAAGTGTAATTTGTTCGTTATGTATCAACTCTCAGTTTAAGCAAGCGCGTCTCAGCTATAGCATTACAATCAAAGCTATAATATATCCTCTGTTGTCACTAGACTTCATATTTTAAAAAATCCATTTTTATGTTACGCAATTATATTATTTGTTGACGCATTTGAATGAAAATATTTTGCAATATTTATATTCCGCGTATCTTTAATTGGAATTTCCACAGCGCAAAATTTTTTCTCTATATCAAAACAAAATCTTGATAAAATATTTACAATTAACGGTTTTATCTTGTAACAATAACCATTTATGTTATCTATTCCATTTATCATTATTAACATAAACAATTAAATTGTTGAATGAATTATCTGAAGGTTGACTTGGTGATTTGTGATGTGATAGAGAATGTATATCAGAATAGAAGAGTATGGGAGGAAAAGACATATTGTAGCGACCCCAAATAATTGGAGAAAAGTAAAAACAAAGAAATAGAAACTATTAAATGAATGATGTATATTTTAATATGAAATCATATATATCATATTTCTGTTTGATATATAACTTTCACGTCATTAAGGTAAACCACTATCGGTGAAACATCTAACAGTGAAAATAAGCGACGACGAATTATTTGATTATTTAAAACTAAATTAATTATGCTTTACATTATTTCATTTTCTCCACATACATCAATCATCACATCTGCTGTTTTAATCTGCGAATCACGATGTATACTGTTCGAAAGTTTTTATTGAAGTAAGTTTGAATTGTATTCTATACAATAATCATATTTTGTCTATGCCATCAGCACTCATGGGGTTTTACAACATGTACATACATATCTAATTGTACCCCGAATTTGGCAAGTGTCAAAATGGCATAGAACAGAGTGAAAAACCAACATTTCTAGAATCTGGTTCACAATAATAGGTTCTAGCGAATGCGACCACTTTAAGGCCATCGCCCATCGCTATTTTGCACGAATTAAAACTTTGAACGCTACAACATCTTATCGCTATACCGCTATGTTCATCCGATTGACCAAAATGATAAGTTTATGGAACTGCGGGTGGAATGTACAACTTTACGAACGGTATTGTAAGATACGTTATTTAATAAAACTACATTTTAACGGTTTCAAACGCGGTAATTTATTTGATAAATAAATTACCGCACTTAAAACCGTTGAAACGTAGTTAATTTTTCGGGATCAAAAGTATCCTATATGTTGACCAAGGATATAAGCTTCCACCATACAAAATTTCATTTAAATCGGTTCAGTCGTTTCGGAGATTAGCCGGTACAAACAGAGAAACAAAAATTTGGAAAAAATCAATATTACTTCTATTTCACTTCTTACATCCCCCTGACTCGGTTTTTAGCATTTCTTTTCATTGTACAGAAATTCGACGTCTACAGTTTTATTATATGTATAAATAGTCACGAAAACTTAAATAAATACTATAGATACATTATTACTTATACAGACTGTTTCAGCAAACGGAACACCTACTTAAATGGGTCAAAGGGCATTACACTAGCGTACAGTTATAAAAAGGAAAAATTCTTAAAAATTTAGTTTTAGAGTTATGACCGTATAAACTTTCACTTCTTATCACCATAATTTCGCATAAAACCAGGTAGAACACGTACAGTAAAAGATTATAAATCGAACATGTTTTTTTCTTTTCAAATTTATTCATCCGGTATTGAAAACTTTTGATAGGATCCCCCTTAACAATGTTTACAAATCGTTGAGGTCCCGAATTGTCAGCTGAACTTTATAAAGACGCCAACTATCGGTAAGCCGGATGCGCGGTTTCTTTGTCGGCGTGTTTGTGTTTGGCGGCATTATTAAAGGGCAAAGAACTTTCCAAATGGTTTTATGCAAAGTTCAATCATTCTTAGTGTGCAATGTTAAAGAGAAACACAATCAAAATTATTATTTTTTCTTCGTGTATCATTGTTATTATTAAATAATAAAATTGTAATACATCTTAATTAAGATATATTCCCGGTATACTATAACGGTTTCAAGCAGGTGTTCCATTTGCTGAAACACGCGATATATTTTATTATTATGTAATTATTGTTTGTGGTATGAGGGAGTAAAAGTATCTATAAATCTCTGTACCAGAATAGAATCTACTTGATGGAGAGTGTATCGATCTAAAAAATAAGCAGGAAAGCATAAACCTTTAAAAGCGAGTTAGAATGTTTTTATTTAATAACATATTTACAAGAAGAATGAAACTTAAATCTAAATTATAAGCTAGTAGAGTGAAGAAATTTATAAATAATCAAATACAATAAAAGAAAACTTAACTTATTCCCTTAAGACTATAATTAGAATACTGAGCCTAGATGAGTTAAAGTAATTTACATATACAAATACATTTTTTCATTAGTTAATAAACATATTTATCTTCTTTCACAGGTAATATGTGTCACATTAGTGGAAATTTTGAATGTAATGGAAAATATTTCAGTGTCGTTTCGATAAGTCATAATCTTTACCAAAATAATGTTATCGCTTTATTGTTTTTGTGTTATTTGGATTTTAGTTGTTTTGGTAGGCCAATGTCGATTTTTTTCATTCATATTTCGGTTTGTTGGTAAACATGTCAAAGCACTTTTTTATAATAATAACTAGTGAATACAAACTTGAGATGTACTGAGTAAATATTTTTCTTTTTTATAAAGTTTCTTGAGCTTGGCGAAGGCAATACCCCTGGAGTTTATATGTTTTTAAATGACATTAATGCAGTTATTTTAACATTCTGTATATAGACTCTTTCCCTAAACAAGGGTGGTATGAGAATACAAAGAGAGCCCGAATCTATTGTCACACCCGCTATAGCGGTGCTCCCTATACCGGATCTTACATTCTGTGTAGTTAAGTGTTTAAACCGTTTACGTGAGATAGAACCTCAGCCTCTCTACTATACTCCAGTAAAGAAAACATTTCTGATGACAGTCATTGCTAAATATTTTATAGCATCAGCATACACAAAGAAAATGCTGAACTAAGAGACTCTTCCCTTACTGAAGTAATGGGTAACTAATCGCATTCATGCTTCTCTAAAGAGAATCACAAAGCAGAAGAGAGTTATCAAACTTCTAGATTGCATGATCAAATATACCTAAAGACAATCATGGTTCAGTAATTTAAACTAAAGATAAATGAAGTCGCAGACACAGGTAATAGTTACCAATAACTAACTAAAATTGCTTATAATAAATATACTAGCTTTTGCTCGCGGCTTCGCTCGCTTCAATGTTATCCCACGGGACCCGTATATTTTTCCTGGCTAAAAAGAAGCGTATGCGCTATTCCAGTCTAATCTATCTCTGTACCAAATATCCAGAATCGTTTAGCGGTTCTGGCGTGATTAAGCAACAAGCATTCATTCAAACTTTCGCATTTATAATATTAAGTATAGATTACTTACGCGTATGTATATTATTTAAAATATTTTCAGTATCAGAAAACTTCTTCCATTAAGTGATTTTTCGTGTTTCCGTCAAGGGCAACATTCAACGTAAATACTTAAACCTATCGATATTCGATTTACCTGCGAAGGTGGCTATAAATAATTAAATATTAAAGCGAAGGTTTTTGCCTGCGTCATTACCGGCCACGAACAGATTAATTTAGTTTGGGATGGAAGAGATATGGCAGTCCCACGAACTGTCAATCATTTAGAAGAGGGGAAATTGTGACACCAGAGTTAGAAATACAACGCGCAAAGGACACATCTTGAAGGTGACGTTAACAAAAATAAAACAATCGCAGATGAAAAATATACTAGACATCTCAGACGAACAAAACAGTTAAACCAAGCCCCGAGCTATCAGAGTAAAGCCGGCTGAAGGAAGCCGATTTTGGAATAGCAAGCCGATCTTACGAGCGATCGAAGATTTAATAGTAAGTTACGAGAACTTACTATTAAATCTTCGATCCAGTACGGATAAAGGTGGGATACATTCCAGTAGATACATTATTATGAACTAGTTTACGTACACACTCAAAAAAAAAAATTGTTCACGTAGGCTACTTGTGTGTATACTCTTATTCGTTCGTCTGAACTAGACATATAAAATTTACTTACGACAATCATCTTAATCTTTATCATTTGCAAATTTCTCAATTGCGACGTTTTGGCAAAGATTCAATTTTTATTAAACAAGTCTGATATCAAATAAAGTTCAACGGCTATAAAAACGCGATAATTTTAGAAGCTTCATATATTTTTATTGTATTCCAAGTGATTCAGATAAAACAGACCTTTCATCTTGAAACAAAACCGTTTCTAACCCAATATTCATGTTGGCTGATTTAGCGAAAACAGTGTGTAAACATACGAGATCAAATCTAATGCCCACACCACATCAAAAAGCATCAACATACTTGAAAGTTGTAATGACGATGCGGATAGATAAGACGCGACAGCGTAAAGCAGAATATGGTAAGATCTTTATTTTTGAATTTGACAAGATAAAGGTGGTTGTCGTTTCCCAAAATGTCGGTGGCGGTGACACGCTGGTATAGTCCGATGAAGAATAATATATATTTCATGTGATTTTAATTTTTTTAATGGAGTTCAATTTTTTATATGTGATAATTTGTTGGTGACTGATATAATAACTGTGTTTGCCAGGGCATTTAGCCAAGAAAACGTTGTGGTTAAGTCAGAAGCAATTATGACGGCGGCATGGCTATTTTTTTCGGCAGCGTCACTGCGACGTAATGTTAGGATTATGGTTTTGTGGGGTCTTTTTTAAGAGAAACACGCGTTGGTAGTTAAAGGCTTTTTATCGAAAACACGTGCTGTCCGGAATGTAAGCAAATCGACTGTCTTTGATAAAAATTGAACAACAAATAATTTTATACAATTAGGCAAATGCTGAACATACAATTCCAAAAATAAATATTTTCATAATAATAAGATGTAAGTTATTGACTGGCCGCCGATGTGGAAGAGAATAATGGTGCGGAGACATGCCCGTCTAGTTTATGTACCGACATATATAATTATGGTTAACTCTCCAGTGCACCAGAGAATTAACAAAACAGATTTTAAATCCTCTAGTAATTTAAAGCTTTGTGCTGGCAATAGGACATTCTATTACCGATTGCTAACATTATAACAAATAGCAGTATCAATATTGTGGGTAATGAATCTCGGCTACTCTCTTAATATAATAAAAGTATGATATGCTTGAAAGTGGATCTGTTAAGGTACAATTAATAAAATCCTTAACAGAATGGAGACAGGACCAAATACCCGAATTAAAATGAGAATCCGTTTTAGTAATTTTATTATATTGACTTTTTAAATTAAACTCGACTTGGTCGAGACTTAAGTTTCGTTATTCTAAAAATAAAATGTAAATAAGTTATTAAGATTAAGGTAACCTCCAAAACCTTCAGAATTATGTAGAACTCAACTAAAGTCAACGTGTTAATAAAATTACGAACCAAATGTAAACCTTGTATACGTCTTTTAAAACATCAAGTTTATAAGTTTCCTCGAATGGTACAATGTTTCTTTCCTAAATTAGCAACAGGAATCAATAAAAACAATATATGGCTTAAATAAGTAAACAGTGTGACAGAAGCCAGGTATCGCTTGTTTGAGGGTCAAGGGAAAATCGTTAAGGTTAACGTAATGGAGGCTAATGGTTTGGTGTATTCATCTATAGCTTCATATAATACAAGTAACTGATAGAATTATTAAGATGTTTTGTTTATGAGTTTATGCAAGCTAATTACAATAGCTGGAATAATTTGGTTGTGGTTTTCAGTGATTCATCTATCTAAGCTATTTCAAGCAAACATAATAATTATTTATATTTGAGTTGCTGCCGGTAGACCGCGACGTATACACCATGATCAAATAGCAGAAGTGTCAAAAAGAGGTCAGGTCAGGTCAGGATCGTCACGAATGGAGATCCATAGAGTCTGGCTACCCCCATGGGAAACAGGCGTGATAATAGATAGATAGATAGATAACACGTTATTGCTCACAAAAAAACAAATACAAAAACAAAATGCATAATTACAATAAGTTCTTGGCAAAACAACAGGCGACCTTATCGCTGAAAGCGATCTCTTCCAGGCAATTTAGCTTAAGGGATAATATGTATGTATGTAATAATTACTCTAAAGTTGGACAAACTACTTGACAATAGAAGGTCATTCTCGGCATTAAAACTTTATCAAACGTCGTAATTATGGGTTGGTATACCCCCCTGGTAATACAATATATATTTTTTTGGTTTATGTTTTCTTGTAGAATATAATATTTAATATTTTATTGCATAACATTAAGGATACAGCTCAAGCAGTATAAGTACAGAAAACAATAGGCATTCTTATCACTAACAGTAATTTATTCCAAAGAACCTTAGGATGAATTAGAAAAAATTGTGAAACATGTGGCTTCCAGTATAACTAGGATATGGTATTAATAAAGACAAAGTATATATATTTCTAAATGAGAAGTAAAATAAACATACAAATAAGACAAAAATGTACATATAACAGCCGAACTGGCAACCAGTTCAACTATTGGTAAACAGGCTCTGAACCAACAATACTCTTTTGTGGACCTCGATGATTCTAGAGGAAACAATACAAAGCAATGTGTACATTATATTATAAAATTTGCGTCACGAATGCGATGATCACGCTAATAATAATATCCATGCAAACATATAAATTTAACTAATCAAAAAACACGTGATGTAATTAAGTAATTGAGAAAACAGGAAAATACGTCACGGTTTTCCAAAACGTCTGCACAATGTGATTAAACTTTATTACGCAGGAAACAATACAAAACAATGATCCAAATATAAACTGTGTTCAAGTAATGCAAATTCGAAATTTAAAAGAAGGAATTTCACTGGGATCGAATGAAAAACGCATAAATAAAAAACATTGACTATTGTTTATGGCCAGTATTTTATACGAAATTCAGAAATTACGCGAATTGTTAGTCTAGGACATTTCAAGATCACAAATTCAAATTTAATCTATTTGAAATAAGAATTATTTTCATTTGCTTTTTTTTTGTACTGATAATCGTGACATAACGTTTTTGTTATTCACACTTTAAAGTTATAATCATAAATAAAATTTTGCAATGACTTTCTTTATACCTTCATTTTAATGACGAAGTTTCGCTGCGTCTAATTGCGTCGCATCGCGTGACAGTGAGTGACATTGCAGGCAACTCCTACGCAATATACGAGATGGTACGTCACGACGATATTTAGTACTGTGTGATTACTTTCCTACTTTTTTGTACAACAAGATATTCGATTAAAGTTTTGCTATTGAATTACGCTTGACTTTACATATTATATTTACATTGTAACCGCAGGCACAGTAAACGAATGATATTTCACATATAAATGGCACACTTGTTAGGTTGACTGTAGAATGAAAACTTTTTTACATAGTACATAAAGATTATCTGAAGAATTTATAGAAATGTATTATATATATTTTTGTCTTAGAAAATTAAAATATACTTAGAATGCTAGCTCTTGGGTGTTTGTTTCCTCACTTTCTACCACACCCTCCTACTGATAACTTTGAATCCCATCGAAACAGGAATGACCGGTGGGGCGGTGATGGGTTTTAGGGACAGTTTAAGCAGTAGAAAATTACCGATGAAAATTTAATTTCTTTATTAATTCGAAAACATTTTTAAAAAGCTGAATAAAATAAATAACATACCAAAATTTTGGAGTCATAAGAAACATGTTAATACAATTTTAGTAAAAAATCACACATGTTTCATTTTCAGTTCTATCCATTCAAATAGTATATTACGTACAAAGATTTTCAAATATTAGTATAATAAGTATTAAGTACAGATGTAGAGTTATTTTCTACCACAGAAATTTACTTCGACGCTTATTTACTAACTGCGTAAAACTAACAAAGTTGACATCTAGAAATAACATAAGATCAATAACAGTCCTGTTTACAAACATTGTTTACGAGGAATGCGTTCACACCTAATATTTATTCCAATCTTAACTGATAAACATTGTAATTAAATTGTTGGTGACATTCATTTAAATGCAAGGCAGGATACAACAGTGACCTTGTCATTCGTAACACCAGAGACAACTTTGATATACGGCCATCTCAAACATATGCACAATTGTGCCTAGTGTGATTAAGATTTCCTTAAGAAATAATTAGCAATAATACAAATTATTAACTAATAAAATAAATAAAATTACGTAAAATGAATTATTTTTTATTTCTGGAGTAGGTACAACTGACAGGCTGGCGGCACACCTGGCAAGAACTGGTTTCCGTCGCCTATGAACATAAATGCAATATTAAAGGTGCTGCCAATGTGCGCTAATGTGTTGCCAATATACTACTGGCTTCACAGGGTGTATTGGAACATGGTGATTAATGCCAGAACACAACGCGAGGTTATTGAGGCGGCATACTGTAGAGTCTAGACCAGGGGTGGTAAGCAACCAGACAGGCAAATGCCCTACCAACGGGCAAATTTATTCGTTAATATTAGTTATTTATTTTCTGATTACCTTACCTTTATTTTAATCAAGATCAAGATTTCCTCAATCATCACAATTAACTTGGTTTGAATTATTATCCCTTAATAAATTTTCTATTCCCAGAATTCATAATAGTTTTAATTTTAGCAAAAAAATTGCTTTTTGGGGCAGCTATAGTTAAGTAGTGTAAGTCCAACTAAAATGGTAAAATCTTCTTATGTTTATCATTGGAATAATATACTTGTACAAAAGCAAAGCTGGCTTATATGTAGTTGTCTTGTTTCCCTAAGAATTTAAAAGCCTATAAGCTCCAATTTCTGCTTTTGATCTTCCCATTTAATCCTATTGAAGAAGTCTTCTCTATAGGCAATATGTTTGTTATTCTTATCGCCTCAGCCTTGTATTTTAGGCCATCGTCTGTTTAATAATTTCTCCTAATTTCACAAAAACAATAATTATCTAATTGTAATAAAATTGTGTCATCGTTGATCCAGCTAGATATCACAATCAAGTATCAATTCGAAAAACACCGATTTTTCCAAATGATTTCAGATATAATAAAAAATAAAAGATATCTATCAGAACATAATATGTGAGGCGTCATTTCCAATTTAAAAACAAAAACATTGCGCAAAAAGTGTTATCAATTTATCAGTGTTAAAAATATTTTTTCTGTAAATAACACAATTGATAAAAATATGATACGATATCAGGCGCCGCGGCATATAAAAATCAGATTTATTAAAGATTACTTAAATCATCGTTGATATAATGTTATGAATCAATGAAATTGATAAAAATAAACTAGGTTTGCTCCAAGGTTAACTTATACTTTGCCTAAAACAAAACAATCTGACGGCTGTGTGGTCAAGTGGGCTAAGCCTTTGCCGGCGTAGCTCACTAGAACGTATAGGCTGCAGGTTCGATTGATGGCATAATAAATTTCGTAAACGAATTTTCTCTTACTTACTATGGTTTGGGTGTCTGGGATCGGCCCTAGAGTGGACATACAATGTTTGTCTGCCAATTATAACTTATGTTCTCCATACATAATGAAATATGTAACTAAAAAATAATTTACTAGGTATTCGAATCATGATTATTATTATTTTATTTTTTATTGCAGGAGTTCAGCAGACAGGCAGACGTCCCACTTGATGGAAGGCGGCTACTATCGCCTATGGACATTTGACAACAGAACAGACAACACCAAAGGTGCTACAAATGCGCTGCTGCTCTGTCAAGGGAGACTGGAACCTGGTCACTGATGCCGGAACACAATTTAAGGTTGTTATGGCGGTATACTGTAGGCCAGGGGTGGTAGCCATCCAGTCGGGCAAATACCCTACCACCTGTCATTTATTATCATTATTATTCAATTTTATGTCACTTGCATATTTACTAATCTGACCATATTCGCTACACATCCATCTAAGGCAGTCGTCCATCACACGTGCAAATAATATTATGGTGACAATGTGATGCCAATTAATGACCATTCGGATGCTATTATAATAGCAAACTTAGGGCTTAGAAGCGTAGACTGAACTGTTTGGCTACGTTATGGTCAGTTATATTGTGCTCCAGTCTGAGTTTACGCCGGTAGAAGATGCCTAGTTACAACTACCCTAGACATTAAGGAAAGCGATGTCTGGAAATCTAGAACAGAGCATGCGTACCAATGGACTAACAATTAAAAACGAAGATCAAGTGGAACAAACTGTGAAGGAATTAAGAACAACTGATATTAATAATTTGCCACGCATAATAAACGAGCAAAGCTTTCGTTGTAAATTAATTCAAATATTTCAGAATACAAAATATATATTCCGTGAAATGCGTACATATCACGATATAATTTCATGAAAAATCATTTATGTCTAATACCATAAAGACAGTACAAACATATAAACATACACAGATCTTTCACGTGATGTGAATTGAATTGATGGAAACCATTGAGTTGCGTAAAATCAGCAGTTATTTGGACCTGTCACACATTTTGAAATGAAAGGGCAGCTTGCCAATAATTTCAACAGTCGACACAGTTGATGTATTTTATAACTATTTAGATTTTGGTTCAAATATAGGATTAAACTTTTATTTTATTATTTACATGTGGATTTGTATCACTTATGTATATATAGCCAGTTTCAAGTATCCAAGATTAAGAATATTCTTTAACCTAATAGGCAATAACCGATTGCTAAATAGCGATGAGTAAACAACTAAAACTTCAAACACTTAGACATCTGACTAATGGAATCTAAGATCTGGCTTAAAGGACTAGCTGCTAAGCCATAAACCCAAGTAATAATTCTGAACCAAATCTAAAATCGACGTCCACCAATAACTCTGCTTAACTTTTTGTTTCGTTTGTGATTGACCTCATTGTCATTATCGATCAAAACGGTCGAATAAATTAATAAACGATTGATCCCATAAATTTCTTTTGGTTATCCATAAATTTTATTAAAGAGGGACAGTCTCAAATGAGTTCTCCTTGTACCGCTGCTACATCTACGCTATGCTTGAACTATAATTACGGGCGCGATGCGATGGCCGGGAGAAGGCAAAGGGACGTAAAGATGAAGCAAAGAAAGAGTAACTTATCTCGCCACCAGTCCACGGCCACAATGTACTCGTCCCCCGGGGGTTCACACAATGCACTGGGATTTGATTTAGGCCAATTAAAATTATTTGATTAAATTAAAAGTGGTTTTCTTTACATCGTGATCCAGACAGACATTTGACAGCACTGACACAATGTGAGTGTTTCTCTTGTTTGCGCATTTTACATTTAAAATTTATTATTTTTCTCAACGACGAGGTTAGGGAGGAAGAATTTACAAGGAAGTTCTTCGGCGCAACCAATAATACTTAAACTGATACAAACTTGTAGTCTTCAAGTCATGGGTGAATAGGTATCTTTTATTAGTATATTTTTATGCCACAGATGGTGGCAACAAAAATTCCCGTTACGGCGGATTTTAGAACAATTGAATAGCATTATTATACCTATTGTAAGAAGGACTAAATAAATACTGTGCACTCATTACAACTTGTTCATAGGTACCACCCGTACACTAGGTAAGCGAGCTTCATCTTAGATCGCGTCATCACTCAATGTGAAAAAGTGGTAAAAGGCAAAACCATAAAAAACTTACGCACTAATAAAGACACAACGTGGATGTAGCTAAGATTTTAATGCATTATTTGAGATACCATATTGTTAGCGACGTTAACATGAACCAATAATTCATATTATATACATTAATTTACCTAATTGCTAACGCGATATTTTTTACTGTTATAAATAAAACGTATTTGGGCACAGTCACTAACACTAACATTAACGAAAGTAGAGCAGGAGCATTACAATATTAACTACAGAAAATATTCTTCTGAGAGATTTATTTTATACGGTGCGACAATTATGACATTACAGCGATGTGTGAGTTCGTTGCATTTTCAATTTGAATAACCTTCTCTTTGACTTCGCGTTCAATGTTATGGCCTCGTTTTGTCCTTTTAGCCCCATAGAACGATACAAATGTCATTGTATAATGACAGCAGGATGTCATGGTGACGTATTGATTTAATAAAAGGCATTGTGCTATTTTTATATACTACTGATTGCCACTAGAACTGTTCAAAAGATTTCACTTTGGTAATCTTTAAATACCCTGTACAAATTATATTGTGCTATTTTTAGAGATAAAAATATATAATATTCATGCTAGTTATCGAAAGAATATTGTACCTATTTATAATCCATAGTTACTACTATTAGAAATGCGTAAGTTTGGGTGGATGTTTGTTACTCAATCAAACAAGAACGGCAGAACGGATCTCGATTAAATTTGACACAGAGCTAGATTATAGCCTGGAATAGCACATAGGCTACTTTTTATCCCGGAGAAATGTAAGGATCCCGTGGGATAACATTAAGGCTCCTGTTGCCTTAAGTTGAAAGTGGGGTGCAAACTTTTCGTTGGTATTTACTAATCAATAATTTACCAAAAAAATATGATAAATCTTTATGATATGAGATGTAACGTGGTTTTTTGTAGTTTTTCTATAATTATTTTAAGTCAAGAAAAAAAATAATTAACCTCCAAATTAATGACATGAAACTATCTTACTCCTTGAATTTTTATCAAAACAGGATAACAAAATATCTACATGTTTATAAAAGAGAGATAATTTATTTTATGATTATATAAATAACTACTTTATTTTAATCACAGTAAAATAATAATGCATCTGGAAAACTTCCGCGTCTATGGACTTCCCTCTATGGCCTGAAAAATCCTCAGGACTTTGGCGTTGCTGCAAGCATTAACGTTATACAGGTGTATAACAATTATGAAATCCTAAGAAAATAATAAAGCATTGCATAAATAACATTTAAAGATATACAACGATTATATAAGTTATTTATAACATAATAATAAAAGGTGGTCTTGATTTACTCATACCTACGGATCACCTCGTACATTATACATAATTGTACAACACAAAGTACAATGTACACGTGTCTATTGCAATATAAGTCGTGCGCAGAAGGTTTACCGATGGTCGCCTCTCCCGCTGCTTACGACTGGGACCGGGGCTTGTCTAAGAACTAGACTACCCCGGGTCGCGGTTATGGGAGGCAGGAGGGGATGTCATCGGCAAACCTTCTGCGCACGGCTTTTAAAATTCAATATCAACACTTTTCCATTGTGACAACAATTATTGAAGCATCAATAATGAAGTCGCTATTTATAAATATGTACATTATTTTATGAGGCAGTGTTTTTCAATCTAATCCAAAAATACCATAATTAATGTATTAAATACTATTACTTGTAGCATTAAAAAGGAAAAACAACTCAAGTTGTAAATACGCTAATAAAATACACGTTAAAATTTTCGGAACAGCCGTTTTTTTATCATTAACTTCCTTTTGTATGCGGAAAAAGAAGTAAAAACATAAAACACGTGCAGTTATTCACTCACACATTTTATTTAAATTGAGAAAATTGTTTATTCCAACCGTCATTTGCGTGTTAATTCATTTAGCAAATCAATCATCAATCTGTTTGCTTCGCATCGCATGGACTCCCTATTGTTGTAAACCAATAGATTGAGGAATTGACGTCAGTCTCTGAAGTAATCGGTCACGGTGACCATAAAGCTGTCTTTAAATGAGGACAAAACATTTCAAACAAAGGTACCGGTGACGAGTCAAAATATTAGCTACGCTTTTCTATTCTAAGCTATTACAATCGGGAGTAGTCAATCACTGTAAAACCGTATTATTTGTGGCACAGTCGTAAATAACCAATATTTGTTTACGTGATTTACGAATGTGACGAGCTTTATTGTCTTACATTTTTACTTCTTTTACTTAAATAGTTATCTTAAATATCAATAAATATGAAATATATAAAAAAGCTGGTATAAGAATATTTTTATTTGGTACGAGAGTTATAGAAATAGGTAAAATAAAACAATGATTTCGCTAAGGAATAACACTTTACCTAAATAAATTAATTCTATATATAATTTTCTTATTGTTGAATTGTATTTTTTCTTAAATATTTATATTGTTTTTATGTGTAAATTTACAAATTGTGCATTGACTGAATGTGATATATAATAGCATTTGTAATTATTCATTGCATGCAGCAAACACATTGAGTTTAATTAAAGGTTTGTTTTTGCACATGGGTGTTTTTTCACTCAAAGTAGCAAATCATTGAATTTCGGTAGTGATGACTTTTACACACTATGTTATGTTATCAGATACATTACCATTTAGGTTAGATATCTCTTGTAATGCACTAATTATATATACTACTAAAGTACTTAACCATAAGACGCCGGTGACACAGGCCTTGCGTACATTGAACAAGATATGTCAACAAATTATCATTTTTATCTGTACTGTGACTGAATTCACAAGAACTGCATACTATATTGTATGTTACGGCGATTGAATATGTATATATAATTTATTATGTGAACCATACTATCCTATTGGTGACAACTGTAATGATAGCGATGTTTGTAAGTTAATAAATAAATAATTACATATAAATATTGCAGATATCCACTTGGTGGTTTTTTGAGTTTTAATGTGCCTATTGTTATAGTAGAAGAGCTGAGAGTCAGTTTTTATCATTTATAAAACACCAAAGCCTCCTAGATTTTTTCGAACATCGCAAGTAATGGTGTCATAACTTTAACGAGTTAAATAGTCCATTAATTATTGTTTAACAAAATCTAAAATTATTTTTATCATAATATTTTAAAAGTAAAATAAAAGCAAGGCATTTAAAAGTCCACTCTAATATGAACATTCTTTCAGAATATTGATGTAAAATGTATCCCCTAACAAATTACTACATGGTGACTATGAAGAAATATATCGTGATGAATCTGCATATCAACTGAACCGATGTGTCAAACCCGCCAATCCGCCTTGGACAAGTATAACGGGTAAACTATCCCTTCTACACTAATAAATTCTCTATCTGTCTGACATCACTGGCATTTAAAGTTACTAGAGTTTATCCCGCGACTTAGCCTACATTAACTACAATCCCTATCTCGACGGATACCCATATAATTTTCAACATAATAGTACATTTTGTATTCTATTTCCACATGAGTTCTGCAATGTCCGTGCTACACCTGGGATAATGTAAATGTTAGTGACTGTCTCGCAAATGTAGCCAAGGGTTTAATGCGTTATTCGAAATGAAACATTGTTAATGACGTAAAACATTGACAGATGAATATATGGAGATTTGTAGCGACAAAAAAAAATTTGTGCGTCATGTCTTTACATTTATAACTATAATAATATTTTTCTATCCTTTAATTGTGTCTTGGTCTTATTGAGTATGCACTGTTTGCTACAACTCCATTAATTCTTCAAAGGTCATTCTGTAACATACTTCTGTATAAAACTTATTAAAAAAAAAGAACTTGAGATAAAAATAGAATAAGAAATATAAAGAAAAACAATTTTTAGCTTACGTGTTGCTGGGGAGTTTCTTGCCGCTTCTTCTCCTTAACAGCGATAACACGTTGCGAAGCGGTATACATAGACTAGGAAGTAAAATTAAATTTTAAGCTGTATGTATGACTTTCAAAAAGTGTTCTCCAGTGGAACTTATGTTGAATAAAAACTTTTAATTTTGAATTTGAAAGTTTATGTATAGGTATACACTAAGGTAGCTGTAGCTAATCATAAACGGCGTTATTTTTAAAGCTATAAGTAAGACGCATTTGGATACTATTATTAATACTAACATTAACCCAGGTGTAGCTGGGGAACAAAAACATGAAACTTTATTAATCTTCTGATCATTTCAAGCATGCTCCTTAAAGTGAACCAAACAAAAATACAAATAATAATCTATGAAAGTTATCTATACATTCATCTGAAAAGGCTCAATCTTTACTCTTGTGTTATGGGTAATATACAACGGACTACTTTGATATCGATCCCAGCCACTCAGACCACAACGGAAAGTTCGTTCCCAAAATTTACCATTGCAGGAAATTAACCTTAGCACACTCAACCACAGAGACCGTCAATTAATATATTATTCCGAACAAAGGTTTAATATAATTGATGTTTTTGAAAAGGAAAACTCACAACCTCAAATCATTAAGGCTCCGGCCTCACCGCAAGTGGCACGCTTGAAGGTTAGCTAGGAGGCAAGTATCGAAATGTATCGATACATAGTGACCACACTGATAGCTGCCAAGCTATCGTACCTGGTGATCTAAAGCGTGTTGTTTGTAGACGGGTATTTTGTTTTGGTAAAATGTTTCTCGAAAATTGCTTCTTACAGAGAGCACTATCATCAATTTTTCTTCACTTAACCAAAATTATAGAATATGTTAGGTGAATGATATTAATATGTTGAGGTTTACTGAGGGAGAATATGATTTGCATCCCAGTAATCCAAGCAAATAACCGACGCGTCCATTCGCGTGGCTAACCGCTAGGCTACGAGGTACCAAGCGTTCACTGGGATGAGTCACTTAAGCGCTCAACTAAACTCTTGCCGCTAAGCGTGCCACTTGCGGTGAGGCCGAAGCCTAACAATACATAAACCCTTGGGACGCAATCACGCCTGTTATCGATGATAATATAAAAGGCAATAAACTTGAAGAGATAACAAGGAAAACCTTCAGTTTGTACTACCTTGCAAAATCCTACGCAATTCATCTGTAATATTGTAAATGATATTCCGTTTCAGTTCTCTGCACGTTGACGTCATATTTATACTGCAATTGCCTCAGAACTTACGTTTATATAGGGTTGCCAGATTTAAAATAACATTTTACGACGCTATTGATTAATATTAATTTCACAGTGTCTGCTCATAGAGCCAACTTCAGGGAGCTTAAGAAACGATTAACTCAAAGGTAAACAAATATATAATACTAGTAATGCCAGCGCAACTTCCTTTGCGTTGCTATGGCGATGTGTTAATTAGTCACTTGCAACGGCAGCATCAAAAAGAAACTCAATCGCAGCGCAACCTTTTTGACTGTATTTGTCATGGAAACGAAGTCATTACGTCATTTATCGGGATATCAAATATTCTGAGTGTTGACTCGAGATATGCTAGTTCGGTGCTCAGTTTCATTTAAAGCCGTTCAGTAGTTTTCACGTGATGTTAACAGACAGAGAGAAATTCTAATAGTTTCATTTCTAAATCTGCTAGTCCGAATTAACCCAACCCCCGAGAATGCCCTGGTCCGATTTAGCCTCTGAAGTTTTTCTCATTTTTAAATTCATTGTATAAAGTGGACACCGCCAACAGATTTATTATATTGGAGACTAGCGCTTTCCCCGCGGCTATGCCGCTTAAAAGCCCTAAGTAGTAGCTCTATGTTATGTACATAAAAAATTAATTAGGTTTTATATATATATATATATAAACCTTCAATACTTTAGTTTCTTGTTCAATTCACTACAATTACAAAAAAACTAAGTCAATATAGTATAGACAACTGCATAGCAAAATGTAAAAAAAGTCGCAGCCAACCTGATTTAAAGTACCTAATACGTAAGAATGACATAAGGGCAACATGGCATCGTATTTGTTATTGAATTACAGCGATGGTTGTCTACATCGTAATTGCAGCGTTATCTATTTTACTAATCCATCTATTCCTTACGGTCTATAATATTGAAACATTTATAAATATATAAATATTTTGTTATAATTCATTTAAATAACTATAACTTCAAATTTCAGCTTTCCTTGCAATATTTTACATTGCCTAAACATATTGATCCAATATCAAAAACAATCTAAGCGATGAATATTAGCGCTTTAAAATCTGCAATAAGCTGCTAATAGTTTAACATCTGGCAACCGCAAGCATTGGATGTACGCAATAGTAACGCCCCCTGTGTCGTGAAACCGTCAACTATAAATAAACAGTTTACATCGCTGTCTTTCTTCCTGGTTAGGTGACGCGCAGCCTTGGCTGGCGGGCGATGTGAAAATATCTTGTGTTTACGAGTCGTAAACATCGAATCTAATTATTTATTATCAGTCTCGTGAATCTTAGAAAATACAATATTAAATCTGTTTTATAATTAACTGGTACGGACTGTCACAGCAAGTTTTAATTGCTGACTAAACCATGTCTGACAATAGACTTAAGTCTTAGTCATCAGATTAATTTAATTCACATTTTTTGACTCTGAAGAATTATAAAATATTAATAATAGTTTGCATCAAAAAATCATGAAAATAAGTATAATTGTTTTGTTTTGTAATAATACAAACGTATTGAAAATACGAGAGCGGTGATATTTAAAAACATTACAGTTTCTTGATTGATCTGTCGATAAATAAATAAACAATCTTGAGTACCTCAAATTTTGTATACAAAATATAATTATAAGTGCGAATTCGCAGTTAATAGAATGTAACAACATAATAACTAAATTGACGTTATAAATAACAAAAACAATATTTAATCATTGTTTATTACTGTATATCGAAAAAACGACATTAGTGATTTTGCGTCATCTAAATTATTTGTTATTTTTGCAATGTAATCAACAAGATATATAATTATGTATATCCGTCGAAATTGTGTTTTGAAAAATACACGTCCAAGTTATCAAAAACATACAAAAAACACTGCATATTTAGTAGACCTTTAGTAGATTCGGGATACTTTATTAGAACCGGGGTGTTAATCCAAAAGAAAATCGAAGTTACAGAAATACACAGATTGCTTTAACTGGAAAGTCATTAATGCGAAGTAACGTCTTATCATTAGATGGCCAATAGCCCATATGCGTTAAAATATTAGTGTAGCAATACCTAAATGTAAATGTACCTAGTACTAAATAATATAAAATTGTAAAATCAAACCTGTGGAGAAATAGGAAACTACTTTAAAAGTTTACTAGTTTAAAAGTAACATGTTTAGTGGATAGTAGATATAACCAGCAATAAGAATAGTGTAATAGACATAAGTTTGTATCCGAAATAAGAAGAAAGAAAAAAGAGAAATAAAATCAATAAAAAAGATAAAAGAGAATTACCCCAAAAATATAAAAAAATACCCTGACATATGTGTACGTCAGGAAAGAGAAAAGAAAAAAGCCATATCTGTTACCGGAATAACTTCCGATGAATCAAGTAAGTAAAATAAAATTTCAGCAGACACTTTTTTTCTAGTACCTACACTAAAAAATTTAATTTTCAGATTGACAGGATAGGTGTATGAGTGTGGTTGGGAGATTGGTAAAAGTAATTTCTTACGATCTAAACAAAGCCTAGGTCAAAAATACTTCAACTCACTATATAACGATCATTCTCCTAACGTTAAATCCGGGTTTTGTTCAAATCGATCGCTTCGGGAAAATTACCTTTCCTATTTGTTTTTCTCTCCTTCACATTGTTATTGTCATCCCTTGTTATTAGATCATTAATCCTGGAATGCCGGACGTTCTTTCGTAAAATGAGGTAAACAATAAAAAAGTATTTATAAAAAAATTCTTTCAATAGAATTCTTCATTATATTTCACAGGAAACGAAACCAGTGGTGAAATTCGGGATTTTGCAATTGCCCAACAGTGGGCATTCAAGATGACGGTAGCTAAATAGTTCACGATACGGATGGTTCTGTCGCCGACATTAAAGGTTTTAATACGCATATGTATTATAACGTAACTTTAACCTTCATGACGCCAAACCAGCACCTCTTGAGCCTATATTTTTACCAGAACCTGGCAGAGGCAGCATAACAACAAATTTACTGTTCAACTCTCATGCAGAAGAAGAGATTAATGAAATAAAAGAGGTGAATTATAAGCATCAGATCGTAGCAAATGGAGATACATGTCTACCCTACCTAACAATAGGCGTGACAGTTTGTACGTATTAAATAAGAATGTGTGGGAGGTTTCAAACCACTTTAGTACCTCATTCATTTCATCGCCAACCATACAATATTGCTTAATGGCTTCATAAACTATTATCGTTCAAGATCATATTCCTAGGAATAGAAATTAAAACGTATGAAGTGGTGTATATGGAATCTGTCTTCAAATAGCTTCCTAGTAATATTATAGGAGAAACATTGGGACTTTTATTGTTATTGACAAAACAATGGGAATTGAAGTAGTTATTTCATGCTTCAATAGTCGTATCCGCAAAGTAGACTACTTATGTCTGCAAAACAGACTTTGTTATGTCGATCTAATAACTTCCCAGTGCAGAGAGCTCGGGCATCCCATTTATAGAGGAACAGACAGATCCGCCATGCTTGTGCCAGGGGATTGGCGGGTTTGACACATCGTTTACGTAGATGTGCAGGTTTCATTACGATGTTTTCCTTTACCATCTGCACGTGTTAATTGTGATAATATATACATTAGGTCAGAAAACTGCTTAAGCGGTACACGCTTTTCCGGCCAGGCTTCCAACCCACGTCATTTGCATTTCATACACGAGTACGTTAACCAACAAGTGACCACGCTTTTTCTTGCTAATAATTTACTTCATCCAAAATACAATAGATTTGAGGTCTATTTATATTTATTCATGGTTTTCCAATATCCGAGATATATATAAAAGTATAGGACCTTGGTATCTAAAAAACACAACAAACGCATTAGAAAATGTTTGTAAACATAGTTGAATGAAAAAAATTATGTTGAGAGATTGTTTTGATAGTTTCGTATTAAATTAGACATCTGTTCTTGTGGGAGTTTTATACGCCAAAACAAATCATTGTTATTTATTTATCATTGGCTTGCTAATGAGTACTTGAACTCGAATATTGAAAATATCACAAATATTTAATGAACACAACAAAATGACTTATGTCCGGTTCTTATATGTTACTGTTCATTCAAGTGTCTTACCGTTTGTAGAAATTATAAGTACGTGTATGGAGCTCATGTCAAACTTTAAAAAGTAGATAGGCAAATCCAATGGTTAGTAACATATAGGAACCGGTCATTAATGGGCAGTTAATTATGCAGTTGGGGCATCACGTTAGTCATGTAGTACCTATTGGTCTAGTTCCTGTGGCGCCCCGTAAAAGCGCGTTAGCTAGGGGCGCAGGTTAGGTTTAGTGGGTAGTTTGACGACCGACCATCGCCCTGTCCTCCGCTCGGAGGCCATGGGGACATACAGCCGATCAAGATTCCCACACATGCCATAGCGAGGCTTTACATCAGAACCGAAGACGGTGTGTTAAATATTTTCAAAAAAATGGCAGTAATAGAGACTGCCGATAAAAGTGAAAACTTAGAATTTTTAGTATTAAAATTTGAAATTTCATAATGTTTGAATTAAAATACTATTTCAACAATGCACAGTATATACTCATTGAACTTTTCACTAAATCCATTCAATTATACTTATAAGATATACACAGCACTAATGTTGCACAATACGTCAGCTGTATAGTTACAGATATACTGCTGTAAGCATGTCGGTGACGCGCACGCACGAGATTTCACCCAGCCAGAAAGCGTCTAACGCACACAGCACATGGCCGCTGCGTAAGCGCCTATCATGAGCATGTCGCTGACGCGAACCCATAAGATTTTCCCCTACCAAAAAGTGCCCAACGCGGCTAAAGAAGTTTTCTCTTCAAAAAGAATGACAAAAACTACGTGTACGTAAAATTATGAACTGAACTATATATTTTTGAGGATAATATCTGTAGCCAACTACATTTATGCAAGAATAAACACTTATTTCATTTTATTTCAAATAATTTTTTGTCGCGATTATATAAGTTAGGATTTTCTGGGATGGTATAAAACCCACAATCTGGGACGGAATTTGAATTTGCTCTGATGGTGGATAACTTCAAATGTGTAATCACGCGCATTCATTCACATTATGACGTTTGAGTGTTACTGCTCGCTGTGAACTGTCGACGTATTCAACTATCTTCCCTTTTTTTGACGAGGAGAAATCCGTATATTAACTTCTCACCTCGTGGGGATCACGTCTGGTCCTATCCTGGTGAAGGTAGGTTACCATCGACTGGAACGCCTTCTATTACCCACTAAAGCTCCCCATGTTCCTTCCATTCGTCTATAGCCAGGACTTCGGGAAGTGGCAACCCGTAGCCACTAATTATAGCATTTTTCTTTTATTTATTCATTACACTACTTGAGTATTTTTTATATTGAAGTGGCAAACCCATTTTTATTTTTATTACAGTAGCCACTAATTATAGCATTTTTCTTTTATTTATTCATTACACTACTTGAGTATTTTTTATACTGACATTGTAGGTCGAAATAACCGACCATTTTTATTTTTATTACAGTTCGTATTTTATTGTCATGTTTCTTTTCATTACTGTCAATCTTCTTTTTGCTGTTTATGTTTCTTTGACGTTGATCGATGTCCATTTTTCAACTAACAACCTACCTAATCTATAATATTATTACAATTTGGGCCACCTGCATATTTGTAAACAAAGCACATTTATTACCCGCCCCGCGTTTGAGTTAATAACATTTTAGTTCTTTTATCATTATCTTCTTTTGTTTACTTATTTATTGGTTATTGTGTAGAGCAGCTTATTGTACTCGTTTATGGCCGTTTGCAGGCACTACGCCTTTTATACGAAAAAAATGCTACCCTACAAAACAATAATATTGCATCATTGCTAAAAATAGCAATTATATCATAGTGTTGCCAGGATCATAAAAACAATTATAATAATTAGTTACTGATGCATTAGGCGGGCGTGGGCTTATAAAATTAACTAACAGGTAGAAAATGATAATTTAGTTATAAATCAATCGTCTGATAAATCGACTAAAAGTATTATCTATGACGATTGTCTATGTCATATTAATATACTATGGTTCTCATCTACTGCGGGCGTCTTTTGGCAGCCATTATTGCATTTCGCGATCGGTGCAGTATATAGCAATTACACAATGGGGAGATCGACAGTCAAGTGATAACCACTAACGAGACAAGATATGTGTACATTCAATAATCTATATAGTGACGGACTTTGCGCGTGTTATTGAATCGCGCATTACGTTTGTATTGATTGTGTTCAGTTATATTTGTACCTGTGTTATACGTGTTTGTATAGTTCTAATAAGTTTTATAATAATTCCAACGGCATTTTAATTCGATTTCTGTAACTCGTAACAATATTATAAAATTCTAAACATGCCGTATCTGTTACAATGAAGCTATTAAAAAAAAAACTGGAAGACACTATATAAATGATGGAGAACACGATGCAATTTTTTTTTAGATTTCTTGTCTGTTTGTCTGTTTGTTCGTGATTCACGTAAAAGCAACTGGGCCATTTTGATGCGGTTTTCGCTAATCGACAGCAAATTCTTAGACTTAAAATCTGCGCTACTTTTTATCCTGGGAATCCTGCGGGAAATTTATTTAAATGCTGTGATACTTTGTGTCTCGAGAATCTCGTGGACATTTCAAGTCAACGTAGACGAAGTCGCAAGCATATCCTAGTGTTTAAATAGTAGTGGTAAACATTATAACCCCTTACAAATAAAATCACTGAACGTTAGTGAAAAAAATAAAGTGCTTGTAAGGAAAATGTTGAAAGAAAATGTTTGTTGTTGAATATATCAAAACTTGATCATAAATTATTTATCATTGGTTTAGTTTATATTTTGCAAAACATCTACTTGTTTTAACAGGAAAAATGTGTGTTTTTCTGTAACAGTACTTACAGAATAAACATATATTTTTGTAAAATTAAGTATTAATTTATGAGCTATTAATATAAGAGATAATTATTTTATGTATCTTGTACGCTTAGTAAGAAATCACTCGCATAATAAGTTATTTAAGAATCTCAAAATCAGTCGTCTGATACATGACGGTCGTTATAGCCGGAATCAGTTAATTTTAATTATTAATTAGCTATTACCCGCTACTCATTGAAATTGATTTTGTCATTATCGTTGTAATTTGTTTATCAAAATCAACTCTGGCGCCAACTAAGATGTGTTAATAGCATAATCCCAGAAACATTCACGCAACTCTATAAAGATTCAACTCAATTGGATGAACACTGCGCGAATACAAAGGGAATGAATGCAAAACCACTTACTTTTATATCACTAATAATACTCTACAGTTTTCGTTAGCCTGAAACGAATTGTCAAACTAAACGAATAATTAACCTAGACTCGCGCTGAAAATCCGTCAAAACACAGATTGAATAAAATCAAAGAATTTCGTGGAATAAACATAAACGAGTGGTGTGTTTTGTTCCAATTTAAAAAAAAGGAAAGGTTTAGGCAATTGCATTTCGGTCTTTGGGTCACCAAAAACAATAGTCTAATGGAAATAAAAAATATTTTAAGCCTAAACAAAATTTTATTCAAATGTCAGCTTTATTATGCGACTATTATGTTGATAGTGTGATTACACTATCAACATTGAAAACAGAAAAGAGGACTTTGGTAAAAACACTAACAATGTGTGCCACAAAGACAATAATAGTGACATTGGTGGTACAGTTCTCATTTGACTTCGTTAAAATGTTCTTTTGTATTTTTATGAATCATTAGATTGTTTAAAATAAATTTGGGTGACCTTTCTAATGGGAATAATTACACCGGCCCACAAAAATGCCTTTTTACCAGATCATGACAGATATATGTACAAAACTGACCCCAGATTCAAAATTTTGAAGGTGTATAGACCAAACTGACCCCAGATTCGGATTCAGCGCATCGAAATATATAAGCATAATAATAATCGGCAGACAAACACACATATTATATATCTCCAAATTAAGCAGTTACGCTTGTGTTATGGGTATATACAACGGATTACTCTGGGGCCGATCCCAGACACCCAGACAGTAAATAACGGAGAAAATATGTTTCTGAATTTGACCATGCCAGGAATCGAACCCGGAGCCTCGGAGTTGCAGTGAGGTACGTCGGCCAAGGCTAGCCCGCTCAACCACAGAGGCCGTCAATAGAATAGCGGGTTTGATCAAAAGTACAGACCACTTTTTTTGTCGGACGGTTATGACCAAGTCATAAGGTGATATTGTCTTTCATTACACATTTGACATTGAAATTGATCACCGAAACGATCCTGATGTCCGTTGCGCTGCATCAAATCGTTTCGTGATTGCGTATGTATAGAAGAATATGGACGAAACAGGTCATACCTTAATGGCGTGGGTTCTAGAATGATTACGTAAATACTGCCGAGGGAAAAAAACTAAGAAAAAGGGAGCGGACAGTGAAATCAACTGGTTATAATTTTTTTTACGGTTACAAAGGCTCTCAATTCTGCAATTTTAATATCTTGGCGTTGCGAATATATTCAAAGTACGATTGCATTGCGATATTGTCAAAATCGTATTCTACTAAATCCACAATATCTTCTCGATATCGTCGCGGCAGGATAATAGTAAAAACATTTATCCGTGCAGGAATGGAGAAAGAATACAATTTCCTGCGACCGGGCGGCCTGTCGTAAGAGGCGTCTGGATGGCTACCACCCCTGGTCTAGAGTATGCCGCCATAACAACCTTGAGTTGTGTTCCGACATTAGTGGCCAGGTTCCAGTATATCTTAAGAGAGCAAGAGCGATTTGTAGCACCTTTGGTGTTGCAAATATTCATAGGCGATGGTAAGCACTTTCCATTAGGTGGGCCGTCTCCCTGTCTGCTGAACTCATGAAATAAAAAAAATTGGTTAAACCATTAGCCGAAATGAATATTGAATAACTACCAAAATTTTAAACATTTATTTCGCGTGTATTTGCTTATAAATATTTATAAAGATAGAGTGTCTTGCCACTGGCACGTAATAGGAATTAACGGAATGCCGAAATCTACAATTTAAACAAAGTCTCCGGCGATTTTCTCAAGATTTTAATAACAGAATTGGGCCCCACAACGTCGTAGCCTCATAAATATTTTGGTACGAACCTACTTATGACGCTATAATCAGATACAAGTAAAATTACTCAAATAGCGCATTAATTATTATTTGAAAAGTAATTAAAATTATTTCTATAATGATTTTTCAAAACTTTGACGAAAACTTTTTATTTTAATATAATCTAAATTCTACATATAAATACATATAAATTTTACATATAAAATAATATGTATATTTTATATGTAAAATTTTAGATTATATTGTGTCCGCATCCCGAAAAGACCCTAATTTCGAGATGACTAGATTTTTTTATCGCTGGAGGAAAACAGACAAGCTGAAGACCCATTTGATGGAAAGCGATTAACGACATGTATGGACATTTGCGACACGAATTTGTTGCCCGACTCGAAGGTACGACTGGAACCTCGCCATTAATGCTGGAACACACAAGATAGCGGCACTATTCATATTTACAAGTACATCTTACATCAAAGCTTTCGAAAACCAACTGCAACCAGTATGATTGCAATTTGACTAATTATGCCCTCGGTACGTGCCGCTCCCACACCACCCGGCGAATCAGGAAACGCTCTTAGAAATGGACGCTCGATAAGCTTTGGGTGCCACGTACACTGAGCATACCGAATCTCAGCATGCTACATAAAAAATGCATAGCAAAATAATTCTAATTCTAATTCAAAAGTCTTTATTCAGAATAAGATCCACTGGAGAACACTTTTTGAAGGTCAATACATATAAGTTAAAATTTAATTTTACTTCCTAGTCTATGTACACCGCTTCGCAACGTGTTATTGCTGTTAGTGAGAAGAAGCGGTAAGAAACTCTCCAGCAATACGTCTAGCTAAAAACTGATTAACTTAAATTTTTCTTTTTTTTAAATAAATTTTACACAGAAATATGTTACACAATCACTTTTCGAAAAATTAATGGAGTTGTAGCAAACAGTGCATACTCAGTAAGACAAAGATAGAATAAAAGGAAAGAAAAATATTATTATAGTTATAATAATGACATGACGTACTAAAATTTACTGCAGCATATTTCCATAAATTCGTTACATGCTTGGCAAGATAAAAACGTTATACAAAATATAGTATAAGAGATTGGAGTGAGCTGCTATGTAATTGGAAATTTTGTCATTTAAGTATTCTTCAATAGTGTAGTATCCCTTTTTAATTTGGTTTTAAATTTCATAATATCTAATACCTTCACAAACGTAATAATCTCATGGTACAACATAAAAAGAAAAACAAATTAAATCAGAATTGACAATTATGTTGTTATCATAACATAATATGAGATAGTAACCGTTTCCGTGGGACATAAAAAGCTATAATGAACCGTACAAAAAAATCTAGCCATGCCTTGCATACGTTATGTGATACGTGATTCTGCTAATCGTACATACAATGGATATAAATAACTTAGGTGTCAGCGATTCCATACTCGCAAACATGTATAATCTATAAATGATTTATTCAAATCTTAACTTCCTTGGCCCAGGTTTTCTTTTTTTTGAGGCAGGGGGAAATATATTTCGTACACTACCGGGTCCTTTACTGGGATTAGACCCAAGCAATGAGAGTTATCCACTGAAGATGGCGCAGATAACAGAGTCAATTGCCAGCTTGTGTGGAGACTCAGCAAGGTACCCCTAAGGGTAACCCATGGGCCACTACTCCACTAAAACCCCCTTCCTCCCATCTGCCCCGTGCTCGTTGTAGGAATAGCGTGAGACTTAGAACGTAGTTACGCCCAAACTAATTTTACGCATCAGTGCTTCAGAATCCCCAGGAGAGGCAAACTCACTTCGTTCCTTGGCCCAGTAACACAAATGTGTATTGGTCTCTGAATCAAAACACACTGCTTTTAAACTCTTATTTTCTTCCATGATTTCTGGTTGATAGCTGAGCAAACGAATTCGATGATATTAGGCTCAGCCACATTTTTTTTATTTTGGAGTTGGTTTGGATCCTTTAGTTCTCATCTGCACTTTTTACTGCATCTGTGACCTTTTTGAGAATTTTATTCAGTGTAACTTGTTTTGTTCTCTTTACTACTTAACTAAAAAATGTATTTCCTATGATAAGGAATTAACTCGGTAAATTCACAAATTATCTTACTAATTAACTAATTCAAATGTAAATCAAAAGTATGTTTAGATTTAAAGTAGTAGTACAGTCACGGAATGTAAAGGTTCGTCACCTTAAAGTCGACTTTTGCTTGCATGAGTACAAAAACAGTCCTGCCAACATTTTTATAAATGTTACGTTTATAAAATATAGAAACGTGAAAAAAGAAAATTACAATGTTGACAATGACAGACGCTGAGATTAATAAGAAATAAAGAGGATATAATCACTAGGCTTATCATACATATTAAAACCAATAAAAAGGTTTTATATCTCTAAACAATATTCTTAGACAAGATAGAAAGTCAAACAACTTTCATCTAAATATTTTTTAACAGACTTCAAAAAGGAGGAGGTTCTCAATTTATCATGTTTTTTTGTATTTTTAGTGTGAAGTCGGTTTTGATTTTTTTTTAAAAAGGTATAAACTTTACTGTCAAACAGTTAAACTTTTTTTTTGTGTGGAACAGTCTGTTCTGTGACTTGGTTGAAAAGTTAACATGTGCTTGCGGAACGTTAATGAATCAATTTAAAAACTGGCGAACCTTTTCATACCACGAGTGCACACATTAAAATAGGTGTTATAGATGTAAATTGTAGTTTTTCTGATTTTACATTCGAAAGTGAATTTCTTCTCGGTTGTCAAACTTTTACGTCTTAATTTTTTTTTATGTATTCTTTACGTCTCTACTTAGTAACATAGAATATAGATCTAAATCTAACATTAAACGTAAAATTCAATCATTATTTAATGTTAACTAATAATAACCGACTGTAGTGATTAAATTATAAACTACCACTTACATAACCAAACATGTGAAACTAGCTACTAATTCAATTCTAAAGATAGCTCTTCAATACCTTGTCCAAGGTTCCATAGGGTAAATAGCTGATGCAAACCAACCTCGGCCTTAACGATAAGATAAATGACACGTTATCTTGACATTAACACATTTATGTAGTAGTCAAAGGAATACCCGACGAACATTTCCGCCTGGTTTCATAGAAAATTAAATTTAGATCTACAAAGGATTTTTATAATAGACGGCTTAGTCTATTGTTATGTGCAGGGCCGGATCTAGGGAAGAGCAAGCCGGGGCCCATGCCCAGGCGGTCAATTCATAGGGCCTCAAATTCAATCTTCGCAGACAAATACACAGCTCATCATTGACGTAACTTTAACCACTTAGACGTCCAGTAATTTAAGCACATAAATGACTTTGCGGGGCGCGTAGGCATAGGTTAAAAACTACAGACGCACGCGCGTCCATCAGTGGGCGTTTGATGGCTGAAATGATGGTGATGATGAACGTAAAAATAGAGGTGAGTGTGGGCGGCATTTTTCTGTTTTTGCCCCCCTCGAAATCAATCAAGATCCGGGGCTGGTTATTATATTGTATTCGATTTGAATGACTAATTTTATTTATCTATTGTTAAAATTGTCATTACATACGCGTTTCAACGCGAAACAAACTGTATGTGTTCGCATCCTACTATATCTACAATCTAAAAAGTAGGGTCGTTGTAGACGTTATATTTTATGAATATGATGACATTTAGTTGGAATCAAGCATTTTTTTCGAAGTAAAACTTCTTTAGAATCGTTGAGTTTTGAAACTCGATGAAATGAAAAAAAGCGACACTAAAAAGATATGAACACATAAAATTCAACCTGATGTAACTCGAAATAGAACACATTTCTCTTTACTCGTTAGTATTAACTTTCACTTTAAATAAAACTTAAAAGAATTCAAATGGATTTCAGCTCTATCTGTATATAGTTGAGGCAGATATTCTTTTATCACCTCGCTCCCGGCCGTGGTACGCACCATGGTCGGGAGCCGCACCGGATGGGACGCCGTCTCCTCCTTCTGCGAGCACGTTATGTTTGCGAAGGAGGAGGCGGAGCGGGAGCGTGAGCGTACGTCCTTGCTCCACTCCCGCCAAAGGAGGACGCGCCGACGCCGGAGGGCGGACTTCGACCTTCGGCCACCGTAAGCGGGCGGCGCGGGTGGGGCCCCTTGGGGTATAGGGGTTCTCACTTACTCGCATATGCCGTCGAGATGAGAGCGCGAGTGTTCCGCGCGCGCTTATCTCTCCTCCCGTGGGGCGCGTTATAATCCGCCCCACGCCGGATTAAACCATGACGTCGCCTGGGGGGTAGTCCCCAGGCATTTGAAGAGGCCCAGTGAGGGGGGCCCACGCCTGCCAGGGCACGCGGAGACGGGAGGCCCAAATACCCGTAGCCCTGGCATAAGGCGCAGGACGGAACACCCAGGGGTTTTAGTGGGTATCCCTAAACGGGGAGTGGCAATAGCGTGGCACCAGTTCTGACTGGGCACGCTAGTGCCACCCCCGATCTGGCGAATCCCACACTCACACGGGTCGCGAATATCCCCCCAGGCTTCTGTGCCTGTCGCGGCTTAGTCCTCAAACGGATTTCCCCTGGTAAAAATAAAAAAAGATATTCTTTTATACGTAAATCAATAGATACGTAGATACACATACGTACGTAACAGTGCATTGAATTTTGAACTTTATGATAGTGATTTAAATTGTAATTTAGATTGAAATATAACAAATAAGGGTCAATATACCTATGAATAAAGATGTCTATAATAGAATAGAAATGCGAGAATGTGTGTGTGCAGTTCACACTTGTCTACTAAGCGTTGTAGATATAATTATGTTCGTCTGTATATTCTCTGAAGTTTTACTTCTACTGCGTGTGAACTGCAAGCACCCACATTTTTTTTTTATTTAGGGCCACGAATCTAAGAAAATTAAACAAAAATATAAACTATTGGTAAATATTACTTGTGGCGCAACCAGCGATGTTGCCCACAACTATAGTAGAAAAAACAAATCACTCCGTCTGTCTGTCAGTCGGTTATTACCCAGAGAATTACGAATTGATTTTATAAGATTTGGTATACCTTCATCAATAAATGTGAAATTCACTACACTACTTGACTAATATCTGTTAGTGATGAGCAATAGGTACATACATTGACAAGTCTACAATTTTCTTTTTGTACAAAGAACGAGTTAGAAAAAATATGTCAGCTTTTGTATAGTATTCATTGTAACGTTACATTATCCTGTTCGTTGGGTCACGTTCACCTGCGTTAGTTCTAGATACTTTGGTCGCAAACAAGTCACGCGTACTGGATTTCCGAATCACGTGAAATCTTTACAGAACCCATCCAAACATCGATAAGATTAGCATTTTTTTTTATTGCAGGAGATCAGCAGACAGGCAGACGGCCCACTTGATGGAAATCGGTTACCATCGCCTATGGACATTTGGAACACCAAAGGTGCTACACATGCGCTGCTGCTCTCTTAAGGGAGACTGGAACCTGGTCACTACTGCCGGAACACAACTCAAGGCTGTTATAGCGGCATACTATAGACCAGGGATGGTAGCCATCCAGTCGGGCAAATACCCTACCACCTGGCTGTGGGTTTTTTTGTCGCCTCTTACGACAGGCCGCCCGGCCGCAGGAAATTGTATTCTTTCTCCGTTCCTGCACGGATAGCATACATCAAACACATACACACATACAAAAATGTGTTTTCCATTATAAATAGTATAAATAATTTTAAAACCAAAATCAATATTTCCTGTTTACTAATCTCCTAAACTAAGCTTTCTACTTAGAATGTTGTTTGTGCACATTTTAAGAAGAAAATCAATTATGTCAACAGGTAACGTTTATTGCATTTTGACATTGTATTTCTAGCAGGACGTTTTTAATTTTTTACGGTGAAGTTGTAAATTAGATAACGTTTTCTGGAATCTAGAAACAAAACAGCACATCAACTGCGTAGTATTCGTCAGATCTTTTTTCGGTCTGCGCAAATAATCAAACCGCGATTTAATTGTTCATTTGATATCCTCTGGACAGTCTCAACATATTACGTGCTGATGTTTTAGAGTAGATATAAACAAAACATAGTTAAAGATTGAACAGATTGTAAAATAGTACGCACTTTTGGTTCTTTGTTGCTTTCTACCTTCGAGTCGCATATTGGCAGAACAAAGTTGCGAATCTGTGTTGCGGTTTACATTGTCCTAGTAAAAGTATAAACTTTTTGTCACATGTTGCTACCTAAGTCATATTTGTCTCAATCTAAGGTCATGTTTTTAAATTCTGCTCCGGTAGTATGCAATACTTGGCAGTTTTATACAAATCAAAGTTGCCAATCCATTTTCGATACGCGTGGTACAAAGGTCTTCTACTTATTTTCTCGTCTACTTCCTTATTTTCAAAAAATCTTCACATACTTTTTCAATATTGTAATGGGTATTTAGCAAAATAGTTTGGTTTTTATTACTATAATAAAATACGCAATGTATCAAAGAGTTTTGTGTACATTTTTGAAATAATTCCTGTTCAGTGTGGCTATAAAAGATTAAATAGAAGCTAAAGTTGAACCTTTATGGCCTGTCTTAATAAATAGGAATAATCTGTTCAAATATACTAGCTGCCTAATGAAAAGATACTGCTGTAGCAAATGATTCCATTCAAACGGTTCTCAGTATTTTCTTAGATTTGAACGATAAATACAGATACAAATAATTATAATTATATTTGAACCTTAATATTTAAATAATTTGTCTGCAATTCCTTATTTTTCACCTATTAACTATGTTAAAAATTAAAAAACCAATTAGATCAAATTAGGTTTGAGAGAATAGATCACATAGAATAGATAGTTCATTCAAAATTTAATAAAATTTTAGAAAATCAATCACTCAATACGCCACTGGTAATAAAACGTACTTGCTATTGATAGGCTTCAAATAATAACGCAGAGATTTGCAGAATATGTGCTGATACAAAAAGCCACCTTTTGATTTTATATTATTTCTAAAATTACCGTACTTTAAAAACAGTATAATTATTCTGCAAAAATGTAAAACGGGAAAGTTTCTTAGTGAACACAATTAACTAATTTAACTCGCAAAAACAAGCTAAAGTGCCGGTGGCTTAACATGTTGTATGTTATAGGACCGATAGCCGGTGAAGCAGACTAGTCCTGGAGTGGAGACAGCATGTCAAAGAACGTAGTGTACGAAGACTTTCAGCATCTACTGACAACCTACAGAAGGTTCTTTTTTAACAATATATGGTGCAAACATGGACATCTCTATGTTTAGTAATCGACAACTATCGCCTGTGAATAATATAATGATGTATGTACCTATATTTTTGTAAATAGGTAATATATAAAATATATCAATTGACATAGCAACTAGACTACTTTTCTAATCAAATATTCGGGACTTTAAAAAAAAACTAAACAGTGGATTGGCAGAACTTCTTTTGAATTTTTATACTAGAATGTTGTGGTATTTAAAATAATAAATTATTGCACACTCCGCTCTAATGGTACCAGTAATTGTTCTATTTATCAAACTGAGCGTGTCTGCTACAAATGACACGAGCACATGACTTGAAATGTGACTTCAGTATAGGTATTTATTAACCGCAAACAGTCTCTGAAGAAAGGACTATTGTTTCATGATTTAAACGTCAATGCTAATTTTGTCATATGATTGACCAGTGCTTATTATTTTCTGTTTAGTTGGCTGGTTCGTCCAGTGAACATTTAAAGTAAATTTTTATCTCATGGTGATCGGGAGATCTGAACCGCTTTCGCAGATTCATGTTATGAATATGACAAGAATCAAAACAAAGTGGAACTTTATGCTATATTTTACATATACCAGTGTATCTAGACACTTTTCAATTTCACTAATCGATTTTCCGAACGTGACTGCTTTAAGCCCTAGATCATTCTTTCAATGTTAAGGTTCATCACTTATTTTCTAGTCAACTAGTTCCACTGAGTTTTCACTGTTTTAAGATGAAGAAGGGACAAGAAACTATCAAGCTACAGGATTAGCTTTGTTTAATTATGCTGTTTTGAGTTTTACTATTTTTTTATATATATTAAAATGGTACATACATACAGAGAACAAGGAAGTTGTTATGTTAATCGATTACCCAAAGTTTAGGTAAATGAAGAAATATTTAATTAGCGACAAAACCGCCTATTGTACTTACTATTTTAATGGTAGTCAATTTTTATTCGGTGCTGTTTCCCACAATTTCGTCTATATTATTTGACATTTAAAATGAAGTAAAAAGGCAACTATAACGCCAAAACTCGTAGCTATTTGTTACTTTTTTACCAAGTCTAAATATGAATTGTTCTATTTCGAACTTGAGGAATTATGGATTACCTATATAACAGTTCCATACCCTGTCTCATTAATACAAAAATATTTTTGAGACAAAAAGTAGCGTATATCCGTCTCCAGGATACAGGGCCGTCTTAAACATATTAAGCGCTGGGGTGTAAAAATCACCCCCCCCCCCCCCTTTCTAGTAACAAAAAACAAAATTAAGTAGCAGATCATATGGTGTGTGAGTAGAAATACTAGAGATAAGGTGATCGGCTAGCGCCCCCTATGTCTCTGCGCCCGGGTGCCTCGCACCCCTTACATCCCCGAGTAAAGACGGCCCTGGCAGGACACAATGTATATCTCCTTCCCAAATTTCATCCAGTTTTTTAGTCATAACAAAGTGAAATTCTAAAAATAGAATTTTAAAACGAGTACAGTAAAATTTATTTTGAATATTATACGGGTAGTTTTTCAACAATTGCTAAAGTTGTGACTATTATAATACTAACTGTTACTACGGATTCAATCAATTTGAATCTGTACTATCTTTACAGTTTGACACACTCTTAAAACATTATTTGTACAAATAATAGTTTTATTGTTAAATATAAGACATAAGTATAAATAGTGACTAACTCATATAAACTTAAAGCCCTGAGTAAAAAACGAGATGATACATGGACATATGTAATGCATGATACACTACAGCCCCTTACTTGTAATAAATGTTATTCATATACTAATGACATAAATATATAAATAGATACATAAAAATAATAATTAAAAAAAAGGCAACTGACAAAGTTAAGGGATGTGTCTGAATCGAAAAAGACCTAATTTAAAAAAAAAAGTTAAAAACATATTCAGTTTTAAAAAAGTTCATTAAAATCTAGTCCGCTACGAAGCTTGTTAGACAACAACAAAGATTACATGTACTCTAAAATAGAACAAACCACAAAACAATAAAAAAGCTCTCCAAGGATCTTCCTCCCCAGCAAAACACATTTTCGAAAATATTATTGAGTCGCAGTACGTCTTTGTTTTTAACTTTGATTTCCTCATGTTTTTTGTTTCACAAAAGTAATGATTCAAGTGCAAACGATTTACAAATCTGCCATGAAAATAAATATGGCGTAATAAAACAAACAATTGACAAGTATTACACTTATACTACTTATATTGGTTCAAATATTGGTACGCAGACGATAAAAACTATAATTACTTACTACAACACATATCCATAATATCAGATTTTTTTAAAGGCGAAACTCATTTTCTACTAATTAGCTAAAAATTTCGCCTTTGTTGTCCAAAGTTATGCGCAGATGAATAGTGATTCATAGCACAATGAAGCTCATGTGATACATTTAATTTCATCTATTAGAACTAATTGAAAGAATAAAAGTATTAAAATGCTAATATTTATTTTAAAAAAAACTAAAGTAAAGTAAATAAGTATATTGAAATAAATTGTGACAGTATACATTTTCTATATTTTCGCGAACTGATTAATCTTCAAAGGCCAGTTCTTAGATATAGAATTCAAAAAACTTATCTTTATTTTACTTTATAATTTTATATTTTACTCTAAACACGCTTTTATCAACTTTTATTTATATCTTTAAATGCACTATAATTGTGATACTACGAAATATCAAATTGCATGTATAGTCCATTGAAAAGTTACATTTAGTTGCGTTTTTCAGAGCACGCAATTTTATTTTTTTGATGTGTGGGGGGGTTAGTATAACCTTAAGTTCAAGTTTGTGGGGTCGTCACCCTTGTCCCGCGGCCGCTATCTTAGAAAAAGGGGTGCAAAGAATTTTCGCGCTGTATCTCGTAAACTAGCAACCTTACAGAAAATTTTACAAGACATTATTTGTAGCAAATTAAATTCTCAACAACTTTATTCTTGTTACTTTTTATATTCTAATAACATAGGAATGTTAGGAAAATGTTAAATTATATTAATAAAAAAACATATAATAGAAAACTAAGCCTAATGGTTCGTTTTCATGGTATTCTTACGAGTATTCAAGAACCCGGTCAACTTCGGGGCGCTGTAAAACCCAGATAAATTAATGAATCAAACAAATTTGTAGTGGAAATTATTTGTTAAAAACCCTCTATAAGATTGCTCTGATGTAATATTATTGTAAAATGACCAGAAAAAATAATAACGCCCAAAAGAAAATTTGTTCAAAAATTTTCAGTTATTTTTGTTTATAACTTTTTTATTTTCCATTTTATGATTTAAAAAAAAATTGCAGGAGTTCAGCAGACAGGCAGACGACCCACTTGATGGAAAGTGGTTACCATCGCCTATGGACATTTGCAACACCAAAGGTGCTACAAATGCGCTGCTGCTCTCTTAAGCGAGACTGGAACCTGGTCACTAATGCCGGAACACAACTCAAGGTTGCTATGGCGACATACTTTAAACCAGGGGTGGTAGCCATCCAGTTGGGTAAATGCCCTACCACCTGGCTGTGGGTTGTTTAGCCGCCTCTTACGACAGGCCGCCCGGCCGCAGGAAATTGTATTCATTCTCCGTTCCTGCACGGATAAAATATAATATGATAAGAATAAAGTTGTAGACAATTTAATTTGCTATAAATAACGTCTTATAAAATTTTCTGTGGGGTTGCTAGTTTACGAGATACAGCTCGAAAACCTTTTGTATCTCTT
The DNA here is from genome assembly GCA_039645545.1 of Dendrolimus houi. NCBI lineage: Eukaryota > Metazoa > Arthropoda > Insecta > Lepidoptera > Lasiocampidae > Dendrolimus > Dendrolimus houi. The sequence goes on along the minus strand of CM077120.1, from coordinate 18,373,976 downwards.
TTTCCAAGATGGCGGCCGGGGGACAAGGGTGACAACCTCACAAACTTGAACTTAAGCTTATAATAACCCCCCCATATCAAAACATATAAAAAAAAAAAAAGGCGTAATCTGAAAAACGCACGTTAAGGCCTAAAAAATGTAACGTTTCAATGGACTAGTAGTGTTTAGCTATTACTGCATTTCTCATGTTTCTTTTTTTTAAAGCAATGTACATACAGTCTTAGTAATAATGCAAGTAATTGTTGATAAAGCAAATAGATATCCATACTACTATATGAAATTAAAAGTGATTTTCGACCAAATCGTGAATTTAACTACTTGTAATTTGTATTCATTATGTTCGTGGCCTATTTAAGTACAAAGTTCCCTAGCTAGAGGTTGGCTATTGTCTATTTTATTATGATATTTTGTTTATATGTCCTTTACCTTTAATAACATGGCAAACATGAAATAGTGGCCGCCAATGTAATTTAGTAAATTTCATTTCTAAGACTGAAACTCCGTAGAAAATCCAATTTTATTATTTTCTAAACAAGCAAGTTTAAATTAACATTACGGGGTTTAGAAAAAATAAAATTAATCAATGTAAATGGACACTAAGATCGTTTAACTAATCTTGACCGTGCGAACAAATCGCAAATTTAGCAAACTAGTAATTTGAATGTTCGCGGCCTATTTAGGTACAAAATGCGCAAGCCAATGCACTGTAAGCCATACAGTCTGTTAAACATAGCTCGTATTTTGGTTACTCTTTGTTAACACAAATACGGAATAATAATTAGCTTTGTTTATACCATATAGTGTTTTGGACTTATGCCAATCGTTGTTAAACGTTTCAGTTTGATCCTAACAAGAATTCTGTGTATGGATGCTTAAACATTTTGAACATAAAGAGAACACTTAGTTGTTATCTATTATTAGCGCTATCGGAGACCAGAATCAAAATGCATTTATAGCTGGCAGGATCGATGAACTCAGCACCAGTATAAACGTAAAATGCATCTATAAGATTTTCTCCAAATTTATAAATAATTAACACCATACTTACGTTTTTTGTTCAAAATTTCGGTTGGTTATCTTCAAAGATAAGAGGGAAGGAGAAATAATTTTTGCACTTTTTTATTATATACCTCCAAAAATAAGAAATTAAATATTTGAAAAGCGTTTTCTCTCACATAACACATAGTTTGATGATATAACTCAGCTCTTCAATTTCGTCTATCTGACACTATCTTTTTAAGAAACACCGAACTTGCACATATGTGCCAAATTTCACATCTCTACCTTTATTAATTCCCGATATGATCACATGTGACGGGCAGACAGACTCAGAACTCTAAAACTTAGTTTGACATTGAACGGAGTTGATACTGATATTGTGATTAACAAAAATTGGGTTCGATAAACTTATCTGAATGAGAGCAACAAGAAGCCAAAGGTGCAATGTTCACATCATACGATCAAGAATATTAAATCAGTCTACTGGCAACCTCTATACATCGGAGATCATAAAATCTCATATCACAGGGAGCAATTAAACCGTTCTCGTCATAATTCAGTGAAAACAAACCAGTTGTGCTTACAAAATAACATCATAAAAAGTCATAAGGCTGGTCTACCGTTATATAGTCGTATTGATGACAATAATTGGGTAACTGCCAAAATGTCTGAGAATTTTAATGACTTTAGGTATATTTACATGGCTGCACTCAATGCTTTGAAAGTTTCTTTGAAATTATGCGCTTTCAAAACTTTCTGATGCTTCTTTCAAATTCGGTCGGGTGATTGAACTGTCAAACGCTAATTGGGGACATTAAAACCGAAACGAATGTTTCATTTAAAGTATCCTCAATGTTTGTTTATGTCCATAAAAAATCAAAACCATGTTAACATAACCTCTACATAAGCTCGTAAAAGTTGGTATTTGAATGTTTATAAACAAACCGTTCTTCATGGTCTAATTTTCATTATAACAGCTTTCTAGTTAAATTCGGAAGTTGCACAATTTGTTATATCTCCGTTAATTTTTTCACGATGCGATAAACACGTTTATATAAATAACGTCAAGAGAGATTTCAGTAGAAATTTTAAATATATCCATTTATTGAGAAAACGTTCGAAAAAGTGTTTCTAAAAAATCAGGCTTAAACGTACATTATTGATATTCAGAAACCATTTTCACTCTTAATATATCAAGAAACCAAATTGCAACCTTCATTAACAAAGGCTGATGAGGATGTCTAGAAGGATGCTCTTGCAGGACGAACCTGATGAGAGCATTTCCAAACTCTCTAGACATGAAACTCGTATCGCATATATATATATATATACTTTTTAATGTAATTTGCTTTTTGTTCATTCTTTTCTTCTTACTTATGACATTAAAGATTCGTTAATACTAATATACTTTAAAATATGATTTCTAATATACTTAGAAATTTGTAGCTAAGAAATTAAAGATTATTATCATTACAATAAAATCTTACAAATATTAAAAATACAGTTAATACTAATTTAACCTATTTATGAAACAATAGGAGACGCATATTTCAAGTATGATCCTATTTCACTTCCATTGTAAAAGCAAACAACAAAACACCGTTGTAGCAATTAAGGAAATAAATAATTGGTTGACTTCATTGGCAGTCATCTAGTTTTCACATGCTAGTTTATTTTTATTCTCGTTAAAGTGTAACAAAATAAACAATTTACGTCACCCAACGAACACTAGCGCCAAACCGACATCAATTATTGTTATGAACCTTAATTGAAACGCATGCTCCAGTAATATCGCTATGAGTACTAGTCATATAACAATTTGTGTTTATTTCGTGAAATATGAACAAAGTCTTGTTGGTTTTACTGATAGTAATAGTATCATTGATATCAAAGAATACAGCTTAAGCTTAACTCATGATTATGATGAATGCTTTTTCAATCAATCAGCTGGTTTATTATGCAATGATATCCAGGACGTAAGAAATGCATAACTCAGAACGTAAGAAGAAGGTTATGGGTCAATCAGATAATTGAAGCGCAAATTATAAAAAGTCGTAGTAGCTTAGTGGTTATTGTACCCCCGTCGCATTCGAATGACGTAGACTTGAATCCTAGTTAGGAGACAGGAAGCATACACCACTTAGGCAATTTATTAGAATTAGGCATACTGCCGATGAAGAATTCCATTATTATGACCAAAAGAATATTATCTATGATTATGACAGTTAATTTTCAGTAATTTTTTTAGACATTTCTCACATAGACAAGAAGAAATAAAAAATAAGTAAACTGTAAAATGAGTTCGTCATTTTATTACTGTGCCAAAAAATCTCATACAAATCTTTTTGAGATCTTCTTTCAAGTTATACATAAAACCACTACTGATTTACAACTGCCAGACATTTAAAAATAGACAAATATAACGCGTCTCTATGTTTTATACACAATAAGATAAAACGTATTCACAAAAAAATGATGTTTAAACATTGCGAAATTGATTGACACTCATACTGACACTGACGACGAGTAAATGGCGGAAGACGCCAAATCAATGTCTGCAAGTTTTTATATACGTGTATCATTGTAATCAATGATATAAGCTTTTAGTATTTTGCTTTAAAACACAATAATAAATCAGCAGCAGAGCTTTGTGACGTGTAGCCTAAGGTGGCAGCCCACATTTTGGTAACCGACTCCGTGGTTCCAAGTTTCCTTTGCTTTCTATGCAAACTTCTTCACTTCTTCACCTGCGCTCGCATAGCCAGACTTGACAAGGTTCGCCTTGATGGATACGTCAAGGAGGACTACATATATATTCTATGCAGCATTGAGTGGAAATCGTAAGAGATTTGAGCTCTAGAGGTGGAAGTGTTAAAGGTATAAACCTTCCGACTGCTGTTAAACTGCAGCACACTTTTTAATACGCCTTAGCCACTCACGTCCATGGTACCTCCTGCTGTTTTACGGCAGTTTGGGGAGCTAGTGCCGTTAGTGACAAGTTATCACATTTTCCAGGTCCATTTTATTCCATTTCTTCAAATATTACAACGGCCAGGCACCATAGTCACTTCCACAGTCCCAAATTTCCAGCTCCATTAGTTCATCTCAATAATTCAGTAATTTTTGTTCTCATTTTCAAAAAAAATCCTACAAAGACCGAAGCTTGTCCTTCAGTCTATTTCTACATGGTACATAGAGGGATAAATGCCAGTTAGTGTTACGCCACATTTAGATTAAATTGTTCAAGATATTCTGAAGCCCATTGTCTCCAGCGATATATAATATGACGTTTATATTAATCAATCATCTCATATTATTACAAGCTAATAATGTAATTAATAATAGTTTATCTCTAGTGACATTCTTTAAATATACTGTTGCTATGGATAACAATGTTTCTGTTTTCAATTTCCTTATTACCTAACCATTAATACATACCAGCTCTTTTTTTAAACAAATCACTTCAATATTTATAAAATCTAATACAACATTTGTTTTACAAAATACGTAACAGGCACTTTTTGGTATATCATACAAACTATATATAGTAGTGTATAAAAGACAGGTATTATATTAAAATTCTTTCAAAGGATACATTGGATTAGATTGTATTCAACTAGTAATCTAGGAACTGATAATAATAAACTGGTTATAAACAAGGTTAGCAATGAAAAATAATTTTAATCGTTATCAAATCACGTTTGTTTGTTGCTTGCATTACCATAATTCTAGTCATTGGCAGTTATATTTAGTTAGTAGTGGTTAGCAATAATACTATTAACCTCAAATTCAAAACTCATAAATTTTTCACACTAAACGCGAATTTGGAGTGACAATATTATTCAACAGTACTAAAGTTGCATAATCTTTTGTAGTATTAATCATTCGATCTCCTATTACTTCGCGAATAGCTATAAAAGGATTATATTCATCACTAGGTTTATTCTGGTTACGTTTTGTGCTTTAACTATAAAACAAGCAATGTATTGATTCCATTTTAACATGGATGTTCTTGAGGGATGTTTATAGATCACATAGCACGGTAATGGTAAGAATAGATGTTTACATCGGGTTTGACGCCTCGTGCCAATGTGGGCTTATAACATCCTCTTCAATTCAGTTCTATAAGAATCTGTTATTTGTTTAAACCATAAGAAGATCTTTAAACTGTAATATCAGCCCCTGAACATCCTATTATTTCATTTCCATATCCGTCGCAATTGTCTGAGTCTGTTGGTTGGCGAATTACACAGGTCTGTTTATACCAAATGTGTAGATTTCCTCATAATGAACTGATTTACTTCAAAAGGGAATCTTACAGATTACTTATTGAAAGTCATGAGTCTACCGCTGCTTTCAAGGCAATTTTAGTCACGAATAGGAACGGTGCAACGATCTCCCTAGCATTTTGATTTTTTTTGTTTATATTATCTAACACTTTTAGACTTTTTTAAATATGTATTTTGAATACAAGGTTTAATGAAAGTGATCTGTTTGCATGATTTCTGAAAGAGCTTTGTAGCGAACGCATTATTCCATTCGGTGCAGTATCTGTCAACGTTTTCCTTTACCGTCTGCATGTCGCACCCTTAGAATTTTAGAGACCTAATTAAAAATATCAAGTTATTCAATTTTGTAACTTATTTTTTATTTAATAGATATTTAAATCCAATGACTCTAAATTTTGATTTAGGTCTCTATAATTTTAAGGGTGCGATGCGTTGCCTAAGAGGTGCAGATGATGGAGAACGACTCAAACTACCATAATTTTATCGAAGTGTGGATGCTTCGGCCATTGATTCACCAAGAGTTTGTAAGTATTATGTTTATTTAATGGTAAAGTTTTATAAACTGTAAACTATAAACTGTGTAATACGAATAGTCCTCCTAAAAAGTTAATCTAAAGTAAATTACCTAAAAAGTTTTATTGATATAGAAGGTACTTTCGATTCAATATTTTTCTAAAGATCAATGTGCCAGTATTTAGTAACTGTAAGGCCTTTGCGTGTAGTAAGCTAAGCAAAGAATAGAATAGTACATGTGAAATTTCCTTGACCTGGTCATTTTTTACATTCAACATACAATGTTCAACATTGCAAAGAATTGAAAGCAAGTTATTTATTGAAAATAAAATTATTTTACACTATAAAGTTGTCAATTTAGTTATATTTTATTTCAACTACCGTTCACATTTATGACAGGAAAACATAAACGTGTAATAAAATAAATTATTAACAAGATATAGCAGTCTCCTGCGGACGAAAAGTTTCATTTCTGTAGGTAATTTTTTTAGTGTATATACAATATCGTGTGTTTAAGTAGCTATATACAATATAATATAAAACGGAGATGAATAGAGAGGAGAAGAGATGCTTAGCTTAGCTTTATGATACATTCAGGAATAGACAGGAGTTGCGAACGCTTCAAAACTCTAGCCTGGCAAAAAGTAAGAAGTATGTAAAGCTGATTTTCAACTTTGATTACTTGGAGAGAGAGGCATTGTAAGATAAATACTATATACAATGGTAACATAATAATATGTATCTGCTAAATCTGACCAGATGATCAGATCAAAGTAGCAAAAGAAAACGTTTACTTACCAACATGAGATAGACTCGCCAGGTCCGATTCTGAAATAGAAGAAAATAAAAACACGTGAAAACAAGCCAAAAATGAATAATGCGTGCACATAAAAAACAAAAAACACATGCACATAGGTGTAGAGATGTACCATACCATGTATGTAACGAAATTCGGCACCGCTTGCCGATAATTTGTATATTCAATTTTTCGAAGTAGAATAGAATTTTAATTATTTTTATGAAATACATTTGAAAATTTTATTAATAAATGACAATCGTTGGAATAAATTAACTTTAACAATTCATGTGTAGTCCAATTGTTTTTATTAAAATTATTGTTTAAAGTTTCTATTCTTATGTTCTCTATATTGTGATGTATGTTACTAGTGTTTTCATATTGGGGTCTAGTTTTCTTTTAAAGTACAAAGTTTATGTTTAAGAATAAAAAAAATATGAGAATAATTTAGAATAAAGCTTGTACTTGCTTGTGAGACAACATTAGCCTTCATAATTTGTCAAATATCTCTATTATATTGAATTGGCACTCTATGGAGATAATGTTGTTTGTTTTGTCTTCATTCCTTAGATTTTGATAAAGATTTTATGTCGTCTAATCTAATGTATAGACCATCATAATTATCATCATAATTCATATGAAAATTCTGTATTTATTTTCTCAGCAAAAATATTATTTTCCTTTTTCTTTTGTTAACATATGAGTACTGTTACTAACAACACTTCTATATGTTCTTTGGTTTTACATACTATACAGCACAGGTATATATGATTTCTTTTACGAATATATGCATCTTATTTTGTAAGAATATTTTATACTTTAGTGGGGGAGATAGGTTCGCCGAGATAACAAACCGAAGCTAATGCAAGCCAAGCCAAATAGAATGTCCTAATGTTAATACATTCTTTAAACTAAGTCAATACACATTTTTAGTTATGATAATTTATTCATATACGACAATGTATATGAATAAATTATCATAAATAATTTTCAGATTTTAGCGTAAAAACAATAAAAATTAAATTTAGTGTTCTCTGAAAGACGTTTCATGCATTCAAACCATCTTTTAATTTTGATTGGATTCAATCACAAGTGTCGATTCAAGAGCAACAAACTTGCGAACTACGAATCTTAATATGACGTACTGTTAATTAATAGACATTTAACTACGTTTAAAACTTCGGCAAAACCCTCGGCTAAATTTAACGAAGGCCGAATTCGATCTCAAACGCACGTGAGCAAGTAACACAATTTGGTCTACACTGTTCATGCGATAAGAGATTTAAACACCTTGACATAAATAGTAGTTTGCCTTGTAATTTTATGACTGGGGAGTATAACCTTGTTCTGTCGCCTGTACGAGTGTAATATATCTAGTTTTTTAGATTTCTAGTTTTCAACACGATGTAGTCGCGTGATATTTTTGCCATATACTATCGTTTTTTGTATGTTCAAATAATAAAATTATTAGTTTTTAAATACATGTAAATTGAATAAAATCGTCTATGCGTTATCTTAGAACTAATCGATTATATTCGGTAAAAAATTGATTTTAGTTACTCTTTAAAATTTTGCTAAATGTTATATAATAGGCTTAGATCATAAAAACGCCTTACATCATTACGATAACAGGTATATATTAAATTTTACTAACAGACACAAATCATAAACATGATACAAAATAAACTCAACATATTGGACGTAAAACAAAACGCACACTTTGATGAAAAATGAATATGAATATAATAGCTGTGTTGATTCCAAGAAACTTTTCTTCATAAAGTAAAATAATCATGGATACCTCTAGAAATATGCCCTTCCTAATGTAACATTACCCTATAGGGTAGTATTGGATTCTCGATGATATGTTAGACTTGTCAGTCTCAGTTATTTTAATACATTACTTGACAGTGAGATCTACCCAGATATTTTTTCTCATCATACAAATCGTTACGGCGTTTCTGATTCATACGGCGTGTACGGATGTACTGCATTAAGATATCATAATTCTAACGAGTTAAATTCTGAAAGAGAAGGGTTTCAATGAGCCGAGGCCAGCCAAGGGTTATCGGAAATGTCTTAGGTTCCGTGACACTGACATAACGACGTTGCCGTGGAACACCGAGTTGGTTTAGTTCAATGGTGCTCAAACTATTTATTTAGCAGACCCCTTACCAACTTTTACTGCATTCGGTGGACTTGTTAACCAATGTAAAAAACGGAGGATAACCTTTTTATTTCGGAATTGATTTTGACAATTATTTTTAAGTTAGACTCTTTATAGTTTCTAGTTGGCCCCATATCAATTTTATAGCTTGTAAATACAAATGCGCATTATCATATTTTATTATTCTATTTATAGAAAGTTAGACATTTCATCAAGACTTGCTTAAATGGAATACACTATTGTGAACCCCTATTTGCAGCTCGCCGACCCCTAGATTTTGTTTTCATTGACGTGGACCCCCAGGGGTCCATATGAACCACTTTAGGAACCCATGGTTTAATTGATAGGTCAGAGTATACCTTCGGGAGTTCAATACTACCTTACTGCTGTCCCTGGGTGGTAGGGTCTCCACTATCCATGACGGATTAGAACTCGTTAAAAAAGGTTGTTGATTACTTTTTAAACAATAATTAAAATTATTTTTATGGTGAATATTTTAAAAGTAAGATGACAGCAAGCTATTTAAAGCACGCTCTTTTTTATTGTAAAATGTGACAATTTTTCCGAAAATGTGTATAATATCTGTTGGGGTTTTAGAGTTTTAAATATTTATTACTTACTTATTCTTGTTTTAATTAACATCTGGAAACGTCTTACAAAATCAAATAATTACAGCCAATGTATACAAATCAAAAGCATATAATATAAACTATTTCAGTATTTATATTTATACAGTGCTTTATACATTATTTTTAACAAATATGATACAATATTTATAACTATATCAGGCCATAATCATCTAACAACTTAGATTGGGCGCTGAAGCAGAATCCCAACGACATTTTTCCTGTAAAAGAACGTAACTCACGAACATGAATGAATGAATAAAAACTCTTTATTGTTCACTATAACTTAAACCTAGACAATTTAATATGAATAGGTACATTTCCATTAGATCAAGGAGCGGCCTATCGCTTGTAGCGATCTCTTCTAGGCAACCCGATGTCCAAGGAGACCTTAAAAGAAAAATTAATGAATGAGGTGCCATCTTTTTTTTATTACGTGAGTTCAGTAAACAGCTAATGGAAAGCGATTACCGTCACCTATGAAAATTTGTAACACCAAAGGTGCTGCTACTCTCTAAAGAGAGACTAGCACGTGGCCACTAATACTGGAATACCACTCAAAATTGTTTTGGCAGCATATTCTAGAACAGGGATAGTAGCCATCCAGGCGGGAAAATGCTCTATCTCCTGGCTTGGATGTTTTGTCTTGTTTTCGGAGCAATGACCTTTTCTTTTTTTTAACAAGGGGAAGTCAATTGAGGGCTAACCGCCGCAGAGAAAACATCTCGAGGGAGTGTGGCATCCGCCAAGTTGGGGTGGCACGAGCACCCTCGAAAAGTATGGCTTCTCCGATCCGTAAAGACCTGACAAGGGGCGGCCCAACGGCCTCTACTACTGAGGGGGAAAGCATAGCCCCCGGCGTCGACCCTTTCTTTCCGACGTGGGGCGGCAAAATATCTCGCTCCACGGGAGGAGAAATAAGCGCGCCCGGGACACGACGCGCCTCTCGAACCATCCGCGCCATCCGCTCACGGTGACCGAAGGTCTAACTCCACGTTCCAGCGCTGCGCACCGGTGCGTTTCCCTTTAGCGAGAGCGGATCAAACTCGTGTGCTGACGCTCCTTCTTGGCGAGCATTACGCGCTCGCAGAAGGAGCAGATGGCGTCTTTGAGCAATGACTTGGACGAACTTCAAAGACACAATCAAGTTTTGCTCGTAGTTTCTATGTAAGACGTTTGACAATAATAACCATTATCAGTTCTACCGACAAATATGTATAAATGACGCAAATATAATCGAACAAAACATATTATCATTTTTGGAAATAAAGGCCACAATTGACGCAGTTACAATACAAATGCTCTACATAATAACTATTCTTAAAATAACGACATACAAAATTCAAATCAATACATAAAATTTAAATGTCTGTTTGTGTTTTAAAAACGCTTGCTATTTATACGATGACTCATGGTAATTATATCAACATTAATTAGTCTGTATGTTTATCTGATATTTTGTTTCGAATATGCGTCAAAGCAGCTTAAAGGATTTAAGGGCCAATTCTTCAAACTTCACATAAAAGTTATTCATCGATAAATTATAACCCTATTGAATTTAAAAGTGATATGGCTAAATATTTTTATTCACGCAATTGTAATTTTTAATTTATTCATGTTGTATTTTATTCGAAGAATAACTTTTATCTGACCATTAAAAAATCGACAATAGAGAGAAGATTTTAGAGATTCAAACAGGAATTTTATCTTAAATTTTTATGTATCTTTCATTTCTATACGTGTTGTGGCAAGATTCAGATGATATGCAAGTTCTAGTCATACGCGAGTGAAATAGCGGACCCCATTAGTTTAAAACAATATAATAGTATTTTAGTGCTGAATTTTAAGTATCATAACGAAAGTAGATTAAGAGATATAAGAATCATCTAGTAAAAATTCCAACTCTTATAAAGCCGCGTACTCACCTGCGAACCGTAACCGTTACGGAGAGAGTACTCTCAAACGCATTTCATCGTTCGTTTTCGTACCGTCAGCAGATATAGTCAATGAAATTTTAGATATAACAAATAAAGACCAATAATTTCTTTAATACTAATTATAGTATTAAAGAAATTATTGGTCTTATTATCGGTCCATTGTATGTTCCATGTTATGTAGATTATGTATTGACATAGTCCACATAATATGGAACATACAATGGAAAATGTACTTAAATATAAAAAAATAAGCAAAAGAAGTTCTAAAATGAATGAGGAAAGACATTTGAGACCAAGCGCTCAGTTACTGTACCCAAAAACCATAGTCTATACATGGCTCGCGAGCTTGAGGTGAAGGAGACGCGTATCGCTCGCGAAGAGCCGACAAAAGCGAAGATCAATGTTTACACATTAGATCACGTCACTGTGGGGATTACAAACCATACTATAATATTGTAACGAGTTGCGGGACTCGAATTAAAATGCCGTTGGATTTATTATAGAATTTATTAGAACTATACAATCACGTATAACACATGTACAAATATAACCGAACACAACAAATCCAAACGTAATGCAGAAGGTCGTAATTCAATAAAACGCGCAAAGTCCGTCACTATTAGATTCCCGATTGTACACACGGCACGCCTTGATCGTGGTTCTCGCTTAACTGCCGCCTCTCTTAATCAGCCCGTCGTTTTATACTTCACAAATGCGAATCTGCCCGCCCGGCAACTTCCACCCAATTTCCTAGTAATCGTAATTCGCACACCTGGCTAATGATGCCTGCAAGCGGCCATAAACGAGTACAATAGGCTGTTCTCCATAATAACTAGAAACCTATGCCAATAAATAAGTGAACAAAAGAAGACGATCATAAAAGGATTACACTAGTTCAAATGCCGACAGGTAATAAAATGTGCTTTACAGATTTGTACGTGGAATTTTTCTTTGTCGGGGTCTAGGTTGTAACAATATAATAGTATCGTTCTATATTTTAGCCAATTGTACTGTATATTATAGAAAAATTATATAGTACGAAATTTACTATATATTCATAGCTTATTCAATTGTCGCGCTTTATGTTTTATTGTTTTGTTATATAAATGTTATAATACTTACGATTATTTTAAAAATCTTTTCTGACCAAACCAAACAGTTGTAATAAATACACACGGAAAATGCAATAATGAAATAAATAAAATATATAATTAATAATGAAAAATAAATGTGTACTCTTTTTTTCATCTAAATTTCCCAAAAGTATTATATTTTTACAGCTTGAAAACAAAAATACTATATTTTTCTTCAAAAAAAGGCTTAAAACAATTTAATTAATTTTGCATGACTAGATGTCACTTGTTGCTTCTCACGCTTTTTGATCGTTGTACCAATTTACTAACGATTTATAAGTAAGAAGGTATAAAGAAGTAAGAAAATATAAATTAAATATGTAGTATTAAGGCCATATACCTACATATAATGATATAAGACTCTATACACTTATATATAAACAATTAAGATAAAAGACAAACACTAAATTGTAATTTATAAAAATTGTGTGTGTGTGCAGTTCACACGCAGTAGAAGTGAAACTTCATAAAATATACTCACAGATAATTCTTGTCTTACTTTTATTGATATAAATACAATTCCTTTAGCCTAGATCCGTCAACATATTACATATAATTCAAAATAAACTTCTTAAATATCACTTTCAATTTTTCATTGTTTTAATCTATAGTAGGGGAGCCCAAGATGCTAAATGTGGAGTTACTCGAGCGTCGCGAAGACCCTTTGGATTGTGAAGATTAGATGCTAAAAAGAAAAAAGGTTATATGATGTATGCCCTTTCACTGGTGGGGGGAGCGAGTACAGGTTTTCAAAAAAAAAAGAGTCGCACAGAAATACTCAAGCGCGTCAGATATTCAAAAGGGATGTTAAGTAAACCCTAAAGAAACTCCTATCCAAAAGACTGACGATTTGGACACGACCAAAAGTCATAGTCGATTTTTAAAAAAGTAAAAGAAAACGTCACTTTAAAATACTCGAGCGCCTCAGATTAATATACAGACGGTTCAGCATGATGTCCTTGTCGTGCTGACCCATAATTTGACAATTATGTGGAGGAATTTCCTTAATCTGACGGTTTGAAAAAAAATTTGAAGAATAAAAAATACCTCCACCTATATGAGGGGTTAATATATGGTGGAGGTACATAATAGGGTGCAAGGTTTCTCCCCTTATGTTATTCTGCCACGCTCGAGTAAATCCCAAAATCCCCGCTTGGCCTCCCCTGCTATAATAAGTATTATTATCAGTTTTATTTTGGTCCAAATTGGACTTGGATTGGATTGTTTAAACATCGGTCTTATCGACTCTCTAATCTGTGCTGCACAATGTAAAACTCGTACCTCATTCTCTCGCAGGGTTAGTCCTATAGATTTATGTATTTATCTCTTTTTAGTGTCGCTTTTTCGTTTCATCGACTTTCAAATCACAACAATTCTAAAGAAGAAAATATATAATAAGAAAAATAGGAATATAAATATAAAAAGGAGTAAAAAATCAACACTGACAAACATATCAGTCTGAGATTATTCCATAAAAAAACAGCTAAGTATAGGTCCCAGATATATTAAAAAAGAACTATTATAATTACTACTATATTATTATATTATACTTCTATATTATTATAGGGTGGTTATACAAAAAGGCACCTAATTTAATAATCAAACATATTTCTGATGAAACAAGACGTTCTTATTCAATAAGACACAATAGGTTCATTAATAATAAAAAAAAGTTCACTTAGAGACAGATGGCAATAAAATAAATATTGTTCGTATGTCGTCAATGGAGACTGATAAAAACATTATTTTGAACCACAGGGGGCGAGATAAGAGGCTAATAATACTTGATCCACTGCCACACCGCGTTAACCTTTGGCTTTTATCTATACTCCGTTGCTTTGCCCTACATGTAGATAGGCTAGATACGTCATAATCGTCGTAATTTCACGCGATATTTTCCCAGCAAGTGGTAATATGTTTTGAGAGGACAAAAATATCTTTAATCATTACAATCTAGTCTTTTTTATGACAGGGAAGTAGAGCAAACAATGATCGGTCAACATCGGAACAAACTCACTTTTACATTTATATAATAACAATATGTATACGAGGGATTAATTAACCATATTTCTTTTTAAATGTCGATACTAAAATTATCATCAGTTCATTTCACTTTCAGTCAAAGATTTTATCTTATTGTGATGGAATACTCCCATTTGTCAGGTCAAAAACACTAAGACCGCTTGTTTACAACTATTACATAAACTATTTTCAATATTGTAAAACATATTTCTAATTTCATCATATATGTTTGTCTCTTTAGATTGTAATAATATTTTCTTTTAATTTATACATTGTAGAGAGGTCATTCTATATAACGAATGAATTAACCTCATAGATGCATATTCTAAAACTCATCGCACACCAAGGAACGCTTGATGCCCATTGCTGATGACTTCAGCAAACAATTACGGTTCACCTGATTGGAAATGTTTGCCGTCTCCTATAGACGTTTGCAACACCAGACGTGTTAGCAACGTGCTGCAGGCTTCGAAGCAACGTTTTGCCATCTCTTTAAAAAATTCAAGTCCAAAATGTCAATGTCAATTTTTCAATTTTAGAATTCAGTTGTATGAAAATGAATTCATATCCTGGGATGATAGATGGCAACGTTCTTGGCAAATTGTCGGAAAGTATTATTTAAATCTTCAACCGGTCCTACGTCCAAAACCTTGGTTTTTTGATCACCGAAACCTATCTAAAAAAGACATCTCAGCAATTATCCGTCTTAGGCTTGGTCACTGTTGCTCACCTGTTTTCTTAGCCAAAATTAGAATTCGTGATCACTCCCTCTGTGAATGCGGCTTAGCTGAAGGCACTCTTTACCACATTTTTTTTATTGTCCCAAAATTATTACTCCCCTGTATGATGTCTTACATAAAGAACTTTCTCGCCCTATCAATTTGAACTTTCTCCTCACCCTGGCTGACAAAAACCATGTATATACTTTATATAAATTTATATCAGTTAATAATATTTATCTATAATTTATTTATTATGTTATTATTTATTTATAATCTATATAGTGTAGTTAGTCTAACCTATATGTTTTGTTCTGTTTACAGGTATATAGAAAACCTTACTGTACAATGTCCCGGTCAAAATTTCTTTTATAGAGCTTAATTTACTACATTAGTTCACCTGTCATTTTTCGTATTTACGTCGACATTGGCAAAATCAACGCCAAAGGCGTTGGAGCCAAAATCAACAAAAGTCAAGTCAAGTATGAAAATGACACCAAGCCTAGGCACAAACTAATTAATATTACGTACGTTTTCTATGATAGCGTAACTACGTCTAAAGAGTATTTTTAAGAAGGACTTATTGTTCCAGCGAGTCGAAAAAAACTACTGACAATTAAGAATACTATTTAAGTTAGACAGTATTTAAGTTGTGTCTTACAACATAAATACTGTCCTAAAGTCGTGCAGTTATTTTTAACTTTTAAGAAGGAAGATCGATCTTCAATCGATGCGGATATTTTTTTACATTGTACTACTTCCGCAGACGTGCTACGAGTTCGATGTTGTTTCTTTTTAATTGTAAATCAATAGGAAGATTCCTTGGAGAGTCACACGTCCAATTTTAAAGCCTAATGTTTATTTATGAACGGAATTTTCGGATGATCGAGGGCTCTAACAAACACTTCACATTTTTTGATCACTTATGTGGATCTTAAGAAGGAATCTTAAGGACAACTAATTCTTGAATAATTTATTTGATTTTTATTATTATAATTATTTATATTATTATTTTATTATGTATACAAGTCGCGGAAACTTAAGAAAAATTATCTTGAATAATTGTTAAAAACGTCAAAGTCAAAGAGTAATCTTGTTTTACTTGTAATTTAAGTAACTCGGTGGAGTAAAAATAAACAAAAATATAAAATACATTAAATATGACAATGAATTTGTTTACAAATTAATGTCAAAGTGAACGCCAAGTAATCAATACCGGTATAAAACAATGTTTACTAAACTTATTATTATAATTCCGTAGTTTACGTCTGAAAAAAACAAATTAAATAAAGATATAGGCATAATTCAAAGTGTTTTATCAGACTCTATTAAGGAAATAGTGAATCATTTTTAAAATATTATTTATCACCAGT
The DNA here is from genome assembly GCA_039645545.1 of Dendrolimus houi. Taxonomy (NCBI): domain Eukaryota; kingdom Metazoa; phylum Arthropoda; class Insecta; order Lepidoptera; family Lasiocampidae; genus Dendrolimus; species Dendrolimus houi. The sequence goes on along the minus strand of CM077120.1, from coordinate 18,357,402 downwards.
AATCTAGAAACATTTAGTTTAGTAATGTCTAACAGGATTGAGATATCCACGTGGACAAAAATCCCAAAAAAAAGGAATTTTTTTATTAATATCGAAAGTATATTGTAATGCATGGTATGCTTTCTTTTTCTCTAGTAGGTACAAATAACTTTCCATCGAAATAAATTGTATAACCTTTAGGGATGATTTTTCAAGTAACAGTTTACGATTGTTATTGATAGAGTACAAAATCATCAAAATGATAATGCATAAAGACAATAACTGAATCTTTTCACTTTTACTTTCAGTCTGGTTTAACTTGGTTAACAGATAACTTATAGCATGTGACATGTGGTGTGATATCACCTATAGAAGATTTAGTGTTCTATCGCTTTTTGGCTATAAGTCTTCATAAAACCGTCCATTGTGCACATCTAGAACAATCTGATATATCTTTAGGCTGCAAGTACCCTGTAATGGTGTAAAATCTAGATTTTTCTATATATCTTAAAACAAATACGCTATAGTATACAACTAGTCTGCGGTTGTAACATAATGATGGCGCCAGGCACATTCCCGGGAGCCATTTAGTACTTAGCAACTAGTGTTCAAGGCTTGACCGGTTTTCTATTAACACACTAGGTTGTTGCCCAGCGAGAGTGCAATGTACATATGTTACGTACTTAATATATACAAGTTTTGACCTGATACTGACTGATAAAAATATAAACCCGTATTCTTCAAAATTATAAAGACTGAGCGAGTGCATCTTTATGAATTGCTATATCTCGCTAGGTAACCTGCGCTATGTGCTCAAAGAATAGGGTTATGTATTAATATAAATAAGTAATACATAACCCTAGTTTATTTAGAGAGCAAGCATTCACACAGGTTACAACACTATATTAAATTTTTATCTAAGGACTATTCGCCATGGAAAATACTGATTGTCCCAATAAACAAATTACCCCATTTTCTAAATCTAAATTTCAGCAAAAATGGTGCCGTTGTTTTTCCGTGAAAACGTAACAGAGAGAATTACTCTCACATTTACAACATTAGTCATAGCAAACGACTGGCAAGGTGCTGAGCCTTACTATCAATGCCTTAACGTATAAATTAAAAAGTAAGGGAAACTTAGGCCCGTCTCCTATATCTACCGATCGTTCATTTGCCTCACTATCGGTTTAAATTTAACATAAGCTCCGTACAAGCAATGTCCAAATTCAACCGATGGCAGCGCAAGTGTATGAATAGTAAGATATAGAAACCAGCCATTAATATGTAATAACGAAGGTTACGACAATAAATTCATCCCATAGCCCTCCAAATAAACTACGAAGTCATTTTAACATTATTTATTGGTAAGGCTAAACCAATAGACCTCATACATCTAATACAGGTATCGTGTATCGAAATTCGCAAACTTATATAATATCACTACGCACCTTATCACGTCATAGAACTTCAAGGAAATCCCATTAAATCAACTAAGCCAAAAATTCGATTACACAACACCTGTTCTTAAAACTAGTAAAGCCTATACCTCGATGACGTCACTACTCAGTCATTTGTAACTATAGTATTGTGTTTCATGGATTGGATGGATTCGTACACAGTGCGTAATAGTTTGGTGTTGCCAATCTATGACAGTAATATTCCAAAAATTGTTTACTTCTCTTTAACAAGATAAAAATTACTAATCTTGTGTAATAAGGACTAGTGTGACTAAATAATTAGTTATTCCCTATATTCGTTAAACATAGCTTTACAGGGATTTTGTGTTTAGCCAGCCTCTAAGTATTCAAGAATATTAAACTTTTAAAATAATCTTCAAGCAAATGGGCACCAGACAGTCTCTTTCCCTCTCGCGGTTTTCTCAGAGCGATAAAGTATGGGGTTCCTCAAAAAAGGTGTAAACAGACATAAAAGTCTCTCTTGGTGTTACAGATGTATGATGTTGATGTCGACGGTAACCACTTACCATCAAGTGGACGGTGCCTCAGTTTGCTTCCAACAAACATTTTAAAACAAACCAATTACCGGCCTCATTTAGTACAAAATCCCAGTCCAAATTGTAGAACGTTATTTGACGCTAAACAACGCAGTTCCAATGGAAACTCAAAAAGTTACATTTTACTATACTGATGACTTATTTACACAAACAATTCTTGCTCAATAATACTCGGCAGATAACACACATTGTATATGCCCAAATTACCTAAGCAAGTCATACTTGTGTTATGGGTAATATATAATGGACCACTCTGGGGCCGATCCCAGACACACAGACCATAGTAAATAACGGAAAGTTCGTTTCCGAAATTTACCTTGCCAGGAATCGAACCCGGAGCCTCTGTGCTAAAAAATAATTAGTTACGATTATTTCTAGGCAAGTAGATAATATGTATGTATGTCGTTTGTAGAAGAGCGTCATTGTTAAACAATATAAAATTAACAATAAGAGTTACATACATGTTTGTATGTTATTACGACTCTTAAAACTGATGTAAATGTAATACAATGTTACGTCTATTTTTAAAATTATCACGTGTTTTAAATACACGTGAAAGTTCTCAAACGTGATAATCTTATGTTAATTTAATATTGTAATTATGTCGAAACGTTAAAAAATACTAAACGCTCACGGATGTCAAAGCATGTCTTGAGCACATAAATATTACGAAACTTAAAAATGACACGTTATTAAATAAAATCTTTAATAGGCTGTGGGTCTAATAGATCCGTATTTCTGAAAGATAATAAGTACTAAACTTACTTCAAGACAGTTATTCCACACACAGACTCCTCCAGCCAATTGTCTGACACCAAAAAACGCTGAAATGGAAATGCCACAAATATGCATCCGTTGATGTTGGAAGCAATCTTTTTAGATAGTTTACTTTTATTATTTGATATTGTCGCACTTTTCTTTTTTTTGCTCACTGTACATATTGTAAACATGTCTTTGTAAATAAATATTCATATTATAAGAAAATTCATGTTACTTCGTTTCCAAATTATATCATATTACTAGGATATGCCCGGGCTTGCGTCCACGCTTGCCTTGAAATTCCCACGGGATTCCCGGGACACTAAGTATCGCAGCATTTTAAAAAAAAGAATGTAAGCTATTGTTTTAGTACAAACTGTGTCGGAATAAGCTAATTTTTATGCAACCGTAAAACTTCAACCACTCCCGGGAAAATTCCCGCGGGATTCTCGAGATAAAAAGTAGCACAAACAAACACCACATTGAACTCGGCCCCATAGTTTTTCACGTAAAAACTACGGGGTCGATCACGGACAAATAGACAAGAAATCTAAAAAAAATGGTGAATGTAACAATAAACTTAAGTATTGAAGGTTTATATATATAAAATACCTAATTGATTTTTTATATATGTAACATAGAGGTATTACTGAGGGCTTTTCACGCGGCGTAGCCGCGGGAAATCCCTATAGTTTTATAATATTATAGATTTACGTGCTGTCCACAAGTGATAATAATGAATACATATTTGTGACTTTCGCGGTTAAGAGTGATGAGTCGTGGAAATGAAGCTTATCAACTCTATCGAGACCTTTTAATGCGATTGAAAGAAGTCTCACGTGACTATAGGCTAATTTGTATTTTGAGCAACGTATTAGCATACCATTCAGAGTGGAAATGCGGCCAGAATTTTAGGAATGCTACCCACCTACAGTGATTTCAAATCCATTTTTTATTTCTAAATATGTATATAATAGGTTTTTTAATGTATTGTCCTAGATAGTATAAATACTTTTAAAACATTAGTATTGAATAAAACTACGTTTCAACGGTTTTAAGCGCGGTAATTTATTTGATTTTTATTATTCCGACGTTTCGGCCACTTTTCCTGCGGCCGGGCGGCCTGTCGTAAGAGGCGACTAAACAACCCACAGCCAGGTGCTAGAGCATTTGCCCTACTGGATGGCTACCACCCCTGGTCTAGAGTATTCCGCCATAACAACCTTGAGTTGTGTTCCAGCATTAGTGGCCAGGTTCCAGTCTCCCTTAAGAGAGCAGCAGCGCATTTGTAGCACCTTTGGTATTGCAAATGTCCATAGGCGATAGTAACCGCTTTCCATCAAGTGGGCCGTCTGCCTGTCTGCTGAACTCAAGCAATAAAAAAAATCAAGTGTCAACGAGTATTGTTAAAGTTTTATTTAGCCTGCCGCCGACTTGTCAATTTACTAGTCGCGAAAACTTAAGAAAATATTATTAGTATTGAATATGAACTCAATGTAGTATGCGTAACATTTAAAGTTAGTACCGGCCCTGTGCAGTGTGCTTTCGTGTATTTGAAAATATTTTGTTAATTGGACGGATTTTCATTTTACGCAACGTTTGTGTGATATTAACATACTTTTTATTCCTAAAAAAGGCTTATTAAGCGGTGCATGCTGCTCGGCTAGAATTCAAACATACATCATTAGAATGAGACGCCACCGGTAGCTAATACTAAGGTACTACGACTTCTTAATGTTTATAGCGTTTGAACTGGATTTTCATTTAATAAAATATAGAATATTTATTATTTTAGAAAATAGTAACACTAGTCTTACTATAATTGTATAGTAGAAACTTACTATAAGTATTCTCACACTAATTTGATTTACATAATAGCAGATTACGACGTCATTGATGACGCATGGGATTCCTGTAATGGAGCGGGGTGTAGTGATTTATCGGGTTTCACTCAGATGTAATACATGTTTGTAATATGTGTTGGAAAATATTACTTCATTGTCTTCAATCAGATTGAACCCGTGCAATCTTTTCTTATTGGTTCCCCACATCCTCGCGAGAACGTTGCGAGAAGAGAACACAGCATTTTCACGAAAATGTAAAAGGTGCTTTACTGTTCCACAATCAAACAACTGGATTTAAAATCCATTTCTCCGAATCAGTGTTTCTTGGCCACAGATATAGGTAATATTATAATAATACTCCTATGAAAAACTTATGCTACCTTTTGATGTTGTTTTACTAAGTAAGTTTTACTGCCATAGTCAGAATTGCTAATGGTTCATTATACTTAAATACCAGCAATGATATTTCTCTATTACTTTGGGACATTGTGTGTTATGGGTTTAATTATTAATGAAATCAACATTTTTTTATATATCATGGTTATACATACTACTTGAGTAAATACAGCAGCTGCATGTACAGTAGACATTTCCTTTGTAAAAACGGTGATTTCATGACCATCGCATCCTACATTATTTATGTTTGCGCACACTTTCATGCACATGTTTATCTTATACGCCAAGTCTTAATGTTCTCTCTTTTCTTTCACCTTATCCCTCCCAATAATTTGAGGTCGGTACAAATATCTTTGCTTTTCATACCCCTCTACTATGGCATACGTCCTCAGTCACACCAGAAATCATTATATCATCCTTGATAGTACACGCGAGTGGTATTGTAACATAAAAGAATTTAAAGATAATAATAATTTCTGAAATAGCAATTGTATCGAATTAAAATGCCGTGACAATATGTAAGTAAAATAATTAAAACTATACGTTTATTGCGTATAACAAAATCAAAATACTCGACGTGTCTTATCTCAAACGTAAATCTTTTGTTAAATGAAATTCCCATTGCATCAACCAATTATTCGTTATAATGACGACAGTCCAGTACGAATCTTAAATTTAAAGTAGTTACGTTTTTGTGTTGTAGTCAGAATATAGTCGACAACTACTGACATCTATTAGTAGTGAATAAAAAGTTAAATATTTTGTCAGACACAGGAAATATAATATTTGTTATATTTTGAGATTTTGTTTAATAAAATCTATACAAAGCTCCACTCTATTCGCTAACTAAATTTATTTTAACAAAGATATATTTTTACTTATTTTTATTGCATGAGTTCACCGGACAGGCTGACGGCCCACTTCATGAAAAGCGGTTAGCATCGCCTATGGACATTTGCAACACCAGAGGTGTTACAAATGCGCTGCTGCTCTCTTAAGGGAGACTGGAACCTGGTCACTAATACCGGAACACAAATCAACATTGTTATGGCGGCGTACTCTAGACCAGGGGTTGTAGCCATCCAGTCGGGAAAATACCCTACCACCAGGCTGTGGGTTGTTTTGTCGTCGCTTACGAAAGGCCGCCCGGCCGCAGAAAATTGTATTCTTTCTCCGTTCCTGCACGGATAAAAATATAATAATAATAATTAATAATATATAATATAATAATAATAATATATAATCAATAATATATATGATAATTGTTTACTTGTATAAATTAAAAAGAATTTCAATTTTAATGTGATCAGAGAATATCAACATTAGACTATACTCGACATCTGTTGTTCAGGAACTGAGTCAAATCTTACGTTAAGAGCCATCTGTTGATAACCTTTTGTGTTATTTCATAATATACCTATCTATTAAATATTTTCATGTACTGGAATTTCCTTTAACCAGTAAGAATTGTTTTGTTATAAGAAGATTGAAGATTTACATACCTACATTAGTTAACTTTGAATTAACTGTATTTTAAAGTAACGTACAAATAACGGGATTGCAATTTTAATGTGGTCTTTGAATATAAATAGGTATTACTGTTGTCCTGATATCTATTGAATAATTAGTATAACTAAGGCTTTGAAAAGGGCCATCTGTCTTTACAAATTGAGAAACTTCGTTACAGATTCATCTTCGATGCTTTAATTGTACTAAAATCCCGTTAGGTACATTGATAACTTGTATTGAAATTATAACGATAAAGTTACAGAAACCCGTAAAACTTAAAATGATTACTGTTCAACTAAGTTATAACAAAATAATTGCTCAAATTATTACAAAACCTATTTGAAAAACACCAGTTTTATAAAGTTCGGAAATATATTTTTCTGTCGTACTATTTAATATGTAGATCTATAAAGAGCCATCTAGTTAATACATAAAGAACTAATTCAAATAGTGCCAAGACTTACAAGGTAATCTTCATGCATATTTATGTTACATCATATACCTAATAGATGGCGCTGTACACACACACTAAAACAAGTTTTGCGAAAATGTATAATTTGTCACACCTTTTTCTTATAGGATCGCGTCTAGCTACGATCTTGATATTATTTTTGTTTTATTAGTCTACTTTCATGAAATATTAACCTCTTCATAGATGTGTTTTAGTAATTTTAGTAGTAGAATTATGTGCGAAGCTAACGCTGTCTGTTGAAATTTTTTTGTATCACACGATTACAATGTTTGTTATGGTTAGGTGTAGAGTGGGTGACGGCCGCCCGGGCCGGAAGACAATTTTGCCGCCTTTTTATTTAGATATTTCAATTTAATGCATTCTATATCTATACTTCTATACTAATATTATAAAGAGGTTGTGGCGGCACTATGTGCACAGCACTAGTCGCGCGTCACATCACTAACCAACCAGAAAAGAAAAACAGGGGCTGTCATATTGTCAAGAGATAAAAAGGACTTGCTTCCCGGCAAAACGATTGTAAACCGGTAGACACTAAATGTTGTTGTTTAATGTGTTCTTTTATGATGCTCTGCCTATGGGAATAAACAAGTACCATCTACCTATACGCCCTGGATTTTTATTTATCCAAAACTGCCGACCCGGAGGTGTCTAGAACCTCCACACTGGTGACCTTCGACGCAAGAAAACAAAGCCTTTCCGTTAATTAACTATACGGGCTTAAGGAACCGTAAAAGCCAGCCTGCAGCACATCCACTGAGAACTTCGGAGATAAAGTGCATAAGTCTACTTCATACAATTAGGACGACGGATTATTCATCGGCACTTGCGATAACCAATAACCAGGTTATGCCAATGAGGCAACGATGACGGTACCGCTGCTCGTCATCAATCCAACAAGTACCTGCAAGTTCTGACATAAATAGCAATAGGATTCTTCGGGGTCAGTTTACTATTCATACATCTCATAGAAAATATTGTGTTTTAGTGCAAGTGGCATTTATACAGGTATATCTGGACGAAAATCAACAAAGTGAAACTATTTTGGTATTTCACAAGCAGTCAAGTATTTGGTATGTATGCTTGTACATGATTTGTGATATATATCATCAGTGGTACATCCTACATATTTGTGACTATCAACTCACAAATTAGGGTTTGCCCAAATAGAAGCTCAGTTCCAAATTGCCAATATTGTGACAGACTCTACAAAATACACAATTATGTAGTTGGTCACCTTGACCAAAGACTAGCTAGCGAGGTTGAAGATATAATAACAAACCCACCATCTGAAGGAAAATATGAAAAATTAAAAAACATACTCATACAGCGCCTTTCTATCTCTCAGGAAAAACGGGTACGCCAACTTTTGAGTGACGAGGAGCTTGGTGATAGAAAACCATCACAGTTTCTTCGGCATCTGCGTTCTCTTGCAGGGAGCACACTTACAGATGATAAAATTATACGCCAACTTTGGTTGCGCCGCCTGCCTCAGCAAGCTCAAGCTATACTGGCTGCACAGGCTGACCTGGACCTAGATAAAGTATCAGAACTGGCCGACAAAATCATAGAGTTAGCTCCAACTCCTGTTATGGTATGTACTACTGCCACATCCTCAAACAGTTTGAGTCTTGCTTCAATAGCCCAGCAGCTAGAAGAGGTTAACAACCAGGTTGCGGCTCTGTCTAGACGACAGAATCGATCTTCACGTGACCGATCCTCGTCATCAACTCGTGGTCCCAAAATATGTTGGTACCATCGGAGATGGGGTAATAAGGCTACTAAGTGCGTAAGCCCGTGCACCTGGAAAGCGGAAAACTTAAACAGCAGTCAGTAAGGGCGGCAACTGACTGCCATAGTATTGGCCGCCGCTTGTTTGTCACAGACCAAGTGACCAAGCGCCGTTTCCTAATTGATACTGGATCCGATCTATGTTGTTATCCACATCATTGGCTACCATCACGCAGAAAGGCTACCAGGTATGATTTAAGCGCTGCGTAGAGTGGGTGACAATTCACGACTGATATACAGTACATCAAGGGCGAAGAAAACATCGTCGCCGACACGATGTCGCGTATCGATATCAACGCTATTTCCTGGATCCAGATTACAATGCACTTGCAAAGTCACAATCTTCAGATTCAGAGCTGGAAAATTTGCCGTCCCTATTTGACTCCTTCTTTTCGACGAGCAGCTTTCAACAATTTACACAATCTGAGTCATCCCGGCACCCGCACCACTATAAGCCTCGTAACCGACCGTTTCGTTTGGCCATCAATGAAAAAGGGCCGGGAAGACAATTTTTGGCCTATGCGCTGCCGCCTTTTATTTAGATATTTCAATTTAATGCATTCTATATCTATACTTCTATACTAATATTATAACCACACGCTCCGGCAGACGCGTTAGATTTAAGAATTATGATTGATTTTTTTAAATAGCTACCTATTATTGTTTGTACAATTGTTTATTTCTTTTGTATTATTAATATTTTTAATTCACGCATTCAAAACTACAGAAGTAAAGTTTGTGACATTGTGGATTTTTATTTATCCAAAACTGGGATCTATGGGTCTACTGATCTACTGAACCGATTTCGAAAATTCTTTTTGTGTTGGAAAGCCCATATATTGAGGAATGTTATAGGCTATATAACTTCACGCTAGGACCAATAAGAACGGAGTGATAATGAAAAATCTACCTGTGTTGAGCCAGGCGAGTAAATAATGAAAAATTTCATGCTCTTTTCAATCGGTCCGAACTTGTAGTTGCGTTAAAAATATGAAATGGTTCAAATATTATTTATTGTGAAATTTTGCCGCCCCCTTAAAAGTGCCGCCCGGGGTGGGCTGCCCCTGCCGCCCCCAGTACGCTACGCCACTGGTTATTATGTCGTTTTTCGTGAAAATAAGTTGTGAATCAAAACTAGTCTTCGATGATTGAAACTTACCGGTGTCGTTGAGCAGAGCGTTGATGTCCGTCGTCGACCCATCGGCCGACATTGCTGTAACAAAATGAGAATAAATGTTAGGTTCTTGTTTCATTTCTTAATGTAACTGATAGGATACCACTATAAATTAGTTATAAAGTATATAAGTATACAAGTATATACGTAGTATCTATATTTAAATTGTTCAGCCCTAACTTATTTTTTGCTTCACCTACATCGCCAGATTAGTCAAGAATTTCCTGTAAGTTAGGCTATCTAATGCTAAAAAGCTTTATAAATATACATTTTTATAATTATTTATCTATTTTGGTGAGCAATAATGTGTTATCTATGGTTTATTCTGTGTGGTTAGTGTAATTAGAAAGAAAATAAAGAGAGAAGAAAACTTAATGTAGAACGTTTTGGGCCCATTCATAAATTACGTATACATTACATCCACAAGTTACGTTAGAGGGGAGGGTGTCGACAAAATGTGACATTGTGTAAGAAGGGATGGGAGAGATCCTAAATTACGTGACGTTACGTTTCGAAATCTAATATATTTAACCTTTAAAACACGAAATTTGAACCATTAACGAAAAACTTCAAAATACTTCCAACTCTATCTCTATGAGTATAGTGTTTAAATTATTAAAAAAATAATTTAAATGGAAATAAAACTAATTACGGCACAGCTGCTGTTTTATTTTAATAATTTCTTGATGTCAGTGCCGTAAATAGGCGGTGCCATCGGTGCCCAGGCACGGGGCGTAGACTCTGGGGTGCGCAAGAATGGCCAGACCAAGTAGGACTATTATTTTTTCGGTTTGCTCCTGATAAGTTCCCGCTGCGCCTCTAGTGCTCGATTCCAACACATACGTACCTATATGCCAGTATCATCAAAAACGTCTGTTAAATTAGAGAAAATATCGCGCTCATTTCTATATACTAGTTCTTTAAAAAAATAGATTTTTCTTCCAAAATATTAAATAATTGATCCACCAACACCAAGGTCCTTGTGCGTTTTTTATCACCCTGAATGAAATAAAGTAGGCCTATAGGTATACATAGCATTGCTCTAGCTAGGGTTACCTATAATATCTAAAAAAACAAGGGTGCAGTTATAGAAGCTCGCATAGGGCGCATAAAAGGCTATTTACGGCACTGTTTGATGTAAAATTACAAAATATGTGATGTCACACTAGGGAGGGAGGAGTTTCACGAATGTAACCAGCTGTGACAAGGATGGAGAAGTCAAAAATAATAAAATTCGTGTGACGTAATTTGTGGATGGCTTCTTTCCAGCCCAGTGGACTAATTGACATACATACGTAATTTATGTATATGCGAGTTATACCTACCATGATGCGTGATAACATCTTGATGACTTACTATAGTCTCTAGTTGTAGGAGTCAACTGGCATCTTTCGCCAACTGGCTATCGAGTCAAGAAAGTTGGCTGGACTACCAGAAAACATATCGATTGTTTATATTAGTCGAGATCGAGACAATTAGCGACTCGGTTGTTTTTTATAGTCAACTAAGAACGTGCTTTACCAGTTTTGACGACAATTCGTAGTTAACGAAATTTTCACTAAGATCGAGATTTGCAATCGGAATATATTTACATCTTTTATCGCACCGATTTTACAAGCAAAAGTAGACCTTGTCGTCATAATTATGAGGTGCAAATCACATTTAAGGATGGTAAAGAACTTGCTTGATTGACTATACATCGCCCCTCTTTGCTTCAATTATAATCTTGAAAATGGACAGTTTAAAAGAGAGTTTATTTAACATTCAAAAAATAATTGTATCGAAACGAATAACTTGGTATCTTTTAAAATAGATTGTAGATTGACAGAAAAAAGTTTTCATATCACTATTATTTTTTGAAGGTTAAATAAAAAACTCTTTTCCAAATTTTCAATTTTCAACATAGGACACTATTGAATGGGCTATATAATTTTGGGTAAATTACGACTTTTTCGATCATTTAAAAATTTCGGAATAACCCATTGTTCCGTTTTTGCCAAAATAGATTCGAAACCGTAACAACTGACATGTATAGCAAAAAAATACAAGCCTGTTTCATCATCATCATCCGATCGTTAAATCCCGGTTGCGTTCGGAGCGTCCGCTCAAACGCCCAAGGTCCGTTTTCCCACTTTTTCTACTCCACTTCGCGCTGTCTTCAGCATCCCCAGTTTTGTGAGCATAGGTACACATGTCATCCTTTACAACGTCAAGCCAGCATTTCTTGGACCTTCCCTTCGACCGGGACCTTGGTATTGCTAATGTCCATAAGCGGCGGTAACCACTTTCCATCACAGTTGGGCCGTCAGCCTGTCTGCTATGTTTCAGCAATAAAAAATATATTCCCCACATAATTAGCCGGTCTCCGTAAAACGTGGCTGTACCAGCGGCAAATTACAAGCCTGTTTGTTTACAATAAATAACAAAATTGCTGAAATGCTATAATAACTCGCGCAACATAAGGTCGCAGTAAGCCAGCCATGACGAACCACGACACGGTCACCGGCTATATCGTGATCAAGCAAATCTGTCGTGTTTATTGCTATTATTGAATATATATTCAAATGATAGTGGAGACAATGGGATTATAATTCTAAAACGATAAAACAGAATGAAAGTCTTTGTATGTAATGTTAATATTAAAATTTATAGTTCGGCCGCTCTAAGAATGCTTTTGCGTTTTGTGCTAAATGAATTGCCTTTACCCTAAATTGTCTTAGTGATATGAATTTTAACTAAATCTAGAATCAGTAATAAATACAGAAACCATTTTTTTTTATCACAAATTGCTCGTCATTGCCATTTTATCCGTCCATGTGTTCACGAAGTAGGAACGCATTTTAAGAGCATCCGAAGTATAGTGATGTGTGATTCACTCATAAGGCCCGTCGTTTGGCTGCCTTACTGCGATGGCGTGAAGAATTACTCGAATGCTAGCATTGAATCAATCACTTCACTAGAACACAAACATAGTTTGATTTTTCTTGATTTAAAATTACTTATTGCCATAAAAATATACGGGACACGAGGTATATATAGGAAATAATTAAATGAAAATGATTTCTTTTATGTGGAAGCTGGGAAACAGGCAGATGGCCCAGCTCATGGAAAGTGGTTACTGTCGCATATAGACGTTTGCAACACCAGAGGTGAAGCCAACCCGTTGTCAAACATTAAAATTTTTATTTTAAGAATTTTTTAATAATTTATTCATAAGCATTAACATAAGTGTACAGAAAACAATGTGGTATTGCAAACAACTGCTATAGTATAATACTGTGTTACAGTTGTTAGCGCCCAATTCCAGACAACTCGATTATTATACGTAATAAAAAAAATATCTTAAAGTTTATACATTTAAACTTACTTCGTGTTAACATTTTTATGTGTATGTATACACATACGTTTGTGTATATTTATGTGGTGTGTATGTAAGTGGTGTGTGTACATATGAACGCGTGAGTACAGGCTTCTACTAGTGTAGTCAGTTTAGTAAATTCTGGGTGTCATCATAAGGGAGCTCTATTAGCCATTTTAATAACTTTCATTTACATTCGCGATGAGTAAGATAATATGAAGTCGTGGTAGCGTAACAGCTAGCGCACGCGTCCCAAAATCGAAGGGCGCGGGTTCGAATCCTGGCCGGAACACATGCACCGCTTAGGCAGTTTTCTGACCTAATGTGCATATTGTTAAAAATTACCACGTGCTAACAACGGTGAAGGATAACTTCGTGAAGAAACCTGTACGTCGAAATAACCGATGTGTCAAACCCAAACCGCCTTGGACAACTTGACGGGTATACTGTCCATTCCCCCTATAGTGGGAGGCCCGATTTCAGCAGTGAGACATACATGGGCTGTTATTATTTATTATAAGATAGTATACATTTAGTAACTTATTAACTCGATTGTAAATTTTAGAACTAAGAGAGTAAGCATGTCGATTAGCTAATGAATGCGGCATGGTACAAGTGTACAAACTAAAGATGACATAAACCGGTTGGGATGAGGGATCAAAGAAGAAGAGTGGGATGGGATTGGAGTGGATGGAGATAGGGAAAATTGGATAAGGGGAGGGGCTCGTGCGCCATCGGAACTCTCTCTCACTCATCGCACGAAACACGATTAGCTTAAGTCTAATCGTTTCACTCCTATATAATGTGAGAGCGTGGTATCATACCAATCAAGCTGTTATCAAAGTAATGATGTAAGAATGGCCCTACCACGTATAAGAAATTATCCCGATGAGAAGCAATTATTGTTACAGTATCTGGTGCTTTCTCGCCTCGTTTAGGTGCCTTTAGTGAGTATCATGCTAATGTAAACGAAATCCATGCATCTTTAAGGCTTGTAGCATCGCCAACCTCCTTAAGGATTTTTCGGGCGATAGCGGGAATTCCATAGACACAGTCTTCATTCACAGGCATTATTATTTTATTGTAAATAAAATAAAGTAGTATGTAAATAAATATAAAACCAAACTACTTGTTTCTCTTTTATAAAGATGTAAATAGGTTTTTATACAAATAGAAGGAGTAATATGATTTTAAATCAATAATTTGGAGGTGATTTGGGTGAATTTTTATCTTAACTTAAAATAAATATAGAAAAATTACGAAAAAACCACGTTAGGTCTCATACCTTGAAGATTTATTATAATTTTTTTGGTAGATTATTGATTAGTAAATACCAACGGAAAATTGTTTCGTTTACACCCCACTTTCAACCTTTTGCAGCAAAAGAGGCCTTAAGTCGAAAAGGTAGGTTACACACGACTACAGATTCGACCATCACAATGGCAAAACATATAATGATATAAGTTCGTATAATATTCCAAATTTGGTTTTTAACAAAAAGCAAACATCAATTTAAAAGCATGGATTCAATCCAATTCTTATTTCAATCCATTGGTTCAAATGTGTCGTCATTATAATGAACTCACCATATTAAACGCGCACACTGATATTTTTAACACGTAGTACTCATTTTATATTTGTCAGAATACCCAAAAAAGACTTGTCACACAAGTTTACTAATCTATTGTCGATTTTTGACTCCCATTTTTTTATTTGTATGTATTTTTAAAAAGACCTGAACAAATTTCTTTATTATAACCATTTTGTAGTTTATATAATCAGCACATATTTTGGTTTATAATTTGACCCTATACATTATATAATTATAGTTTAATTTTAATGACTGTAATTTGTTTTGTGATTAAATAAATAAATCCTACCACCAAAACGTCTAAGTAAACTCTGTTTATAAAATTTCTTGCTCTACAGGTATCAATCATATTAGACATTTAAAGCGAAAGATGTAAACCAAGATGTAAATGGAGATACATCATCTCTAGCTACTAGCTCTAGAAATAAATGTAATTGGGTATTTGACAGTAAAATCAACTGAGACGATTTTTTCCATGGTACAAAACGTCTCAGCCTCCTTGATTTTGTTTGAGAATACTGGCTTATAACGTCACAATTTTAACGAGTCGAATAGCATATTAATTATGTTTTAAACTATAATTTAAAAAAATTCGAAAGTAAGGTGATAACAACATATTTTGACGCCTGCTCTTTTACATGAATTTATTGTAATATGTGTCAATTACCCAATTACACGTATTAAATAATAAGGGAAAATTCAAGACAAAATTCTGTATTTAAAATAATCTTCTAAGAAATGAAAGGAAGAAATTCTGTCGTGTTACGAAATGGGTATTCCCCAGACGTGTGTGGGCGATTTAATGATGTAGATAAATAAATTATTTAAAGGGCTTTGCTCTTTAATAAGGGCTTTTCCAAACAATTAATATTAAATACAGAGAATGGATTAGCATAATCGCTTTGAAATTATATGTTTTATTAATTAATGTTGGTACCTAGAATGTGATAAATAGAGTATTTGCATTTAGTGATTTAGTGGTGGTTACTTGAGTGATGTCGTTAAAATATTTGTAGTAGTCGATACTCACTACATAGATACGAAACCCTAGTATGTGTAAAAGCAGTTATATATTAACAATAGTAATGTAGAATCGTGTATCTATCTCACTGTAACGACGACGAGTCGACGGCCTATGTGGTTGAGCGGGCTAAGCCTTTTCCGGCCTACCTCACTGCAATGCAAAAGCTCGATTCCTGGCATGGTAAATTTCGGAAATGAATTTTCTGGGATCTGCCCCTAGAGTATTCCGTTGTGTATCACCCATAACACAAGCGTAACTTGCCTAATTTAGGGATATACAATATGTATATTTGTCTGCCGATTATACAAAAAGTAACATCAGCCTCATACATCGTCCATCTCTGTTACATTTTATATTTAATTTATTTTATGTAAGTAATGTATTTTTAAACAATTAATAAATATTATATAAAAAATAGTTTTCTACACTTCTCCTGTATACAATTCTTGAGGACAAAATCACAGTACTCACTGCGCTCAATATGCTTAAGAATAATAAAAACTTCCAACTACGGTCGTGGGAGATAAATAGGTAGGTATTAATAATATTATAAACCCTAGTAAGAGGGACAAAAGCGGCCACTTTTGTAGAATCGCTTAGTGAAATTAATACGTATCCTGATATACTAGTGGTTGTAAGACATAGCATAAAGTTCCACTTTATTTTGATACGCGTCACGTTTGTCATACGAATCTGCAACAGAGGCCGCTTTAGGCCATTAATTCTCATTTCGCTTTTCGACCAAATAGGGCAAAATTTGAAAATCTTAATATGTATAATTTCAATTTGGTTGCAATACTATAAACATTTTAATAAATAATAATTTTAAATTAATACAAACGTGCTTTCTCGCAGCTTTGCTTCATGTACACAGAGATGTGTGGAGTACTCTTTTAAAAGTATTAAAAATCTTATTCGATCCAACTCTACTTTTTTTGCTAATAACGTACAGCTTATATATTGTGATTTGAAAATTAACAAATATTACTAAATTATAAACTAGTACAATGAGGAAATTAAATAGTTTGTTAATTTTTCCATAACAAATTTTCAAGAAGTTAAAAATTCTTTCAATGAAAATTTATTTGAATTACAACCGCCAAGTGGTCTTTCAGATATTGTTTATTTTCGATTAATCTTTCCTTATCTTCGTAGGTGAATTCAAAACACTGGATTTGTGTCGGTGGACTAACATATACTCATTGGCGTATCTAGGGTTGTTTTTCAGGGGAGGCCTGGGCCTCTAATACAAAAAAATCGAACTATGACAGATCGGAAGCTTTCGTTTCGTATTTTGACATTTAATCTATGGAGGTTATGTCAAAACATGAAACGAATGGTACTGTTCCGTCACCTTGCCGTCAGGCCATGGTTCCACTACTCTAGCTTAGTACGTTGTGTATTCAAAAGTAGCTCAACGGAATGTGCTGTATGTATGTATGTAATAAAAATTAAGTATGTGTGTGTACATAGATTTTTCGGCTGTACATAATTATTTGATTTCAATTATTTTGCGTGAAGTTTCTTAGGTGTCCCGTCCAGTCTAGAATTTCGAATTGGTAATCCAACATACTGGGGTGGGCACGGCCCAGCCAGCCCCTCTTCTATATACGCATATGCATAAACTTGATCAATGTTACTTTTATTATCGACTGCTTTAAATCACAGCACATGTACTGAATACGTTTAACTTTAAAGCAGGTGAAACGAGTACGTAGCTGGTAATTAGTCCTTTGTATGGAAATTCATGTAGATGGGAGCTAAATGCTAAAAGCAGTCTCCAATTCGCACTTCCTGTTCGCTAATTGTAATTTAATATGTGAATATTGTTGTGAACGTTCTTACATTGTAGTGTCATTATTACTGCTTTAAAATTATTTATTTATTTTTTGTTTTTAAACTTAAATTTATCTATACATATGTACATAATTACTTGACCTCACTGACCGCCTGACATATCAAGCCCCCAGCCCAAACTACTGGAGCTAGGACCGTAAAAATTGCTTGCTTGCGAGTTCTTTCTATATTGTAGTTGTGCACCACGAAAGGATTTTTGAAAAATCAACCCCTAAAGGGGTGAAGAAGGGCATGGAAGTTTGTATACAATCCCTCATTTTCAAAGTAAGCACGAAGTTTTATATCTGCTTCTGGTTAGAAATAAATGATTTAATGTACACGTGTATTGGCGTTTTTGGAAATTCAATCCGTAAGGGGATTAGAATGGTGTAGAAAGTTTGCTCAAACTATGACTATTTTTAAGCCGCGAGCTACAGCTAGTCAGACATAAATTGAAAATCCTAATTAACTCTTTTTAAATTTTGTAAATTCCAAAAATTTCATGAAATTAAAAAGTAGCTCATTAGGACTTACCATTTATGATGGACATGATACTAACATTAACAAAATATAACAAAGTAACTTTCAGCAACAATTAAGTACAATGCTTTTGATTACAATGATTTGATGTATTTTACAGGATATATTCTATAATATATATTATCGATTGTAATCACATGTTTACTGTTTTCAAAAATTACGCAACGTCACATAAAATATTTTTGTTTCAATTTTTTAAAGGGACAACAAACAGCTACAATATAACATATAAAATAAGAACTTATAATGAAATCAGGTAATAATAATATTGAACGACAATGTTCACAGAAAAATATTTATGAGATTAAAACTAAAATACAAGAGGTACGACAATATTAAGAATAAGTAAAAATAAAGACATTAAATTCATAGAACATATTAAAGAAGAAAGATAAATTTCAGATTATTTTTAATGACATGAGATGTAACAAAGTAAAGAAAAGTTATTCCAGCTCGAGTGTACTATCAAAGTCAGTTAATACAGATAAAATGGACCTTTTAAATTTGGCAAGAGGACATGCAAAAATATTAAAATTTACAAGCCAAGTGCAACTTAAAAGAGATAAGGTATTGCATCAACTTTCCATTAACTACTAAGAAAATTATTTAATCAATTCTAATATTTAACGGGGTTTTCTTAATTGCGTTTTAGTAGGAATGCCACCTAAATGTTTTCCGAAGCGAATATATTGGTGTTCTAAACACATTCTTGAGATAAAGGGACATTAAAACAGTTTTTATTATGTAGGTTTATGTGTTCAGCTATAAAATTTATGAGGTTCAATTATGGTAAGTTCGATAGATATCATGACTGTTGTATGTGTATCGAGCTTGAGATTATTAAGAACGTAGAAGAAAAATGAGCATACTTTATCCGTTCAAGAATAGAGAAAGAATACTAATCTATATATCTTTCTATCTATGCTATAATAAATCTGTAAATGGTTCGAGTTTTTACAGTGCGTTTAAAAATGTGAAAAAAATCAGGGGGGTAGTTCGGACCAGGAGATTCCGAAAATACAATTTTTAGAATTTTTGTCTGTCTGCGTGTCAGATCATCGCGTGAAACTACTGAACGGATTTAAATGAAACTTGACATAGAGCTAGCTTATATCCCGGGGCATAACTTAAGATACTTTTTATACCGGTAAATAACGTCGTTTTCGTGAGATAGACGAAAATAGCGAAAAAGATGGCGCTGCGATTGTATCTTTTTTGGATACTACTGAACGTATATAAATAAATAAATAAATAAATAAATATTTTTATTTATTTATTTATTTATACATATAGAATATACATGCTAGGTTCTGCCCCACGACTGCGCCGCGTATCAAATCCTAGGTAGTAGCTTTATTTTACTTACACAAAAACTTAATTTGGTTTTTTACATGTAGTAATATATATATATATATATATATATATATATATATATATATATATTAGTATATTAGTAGGTGTATGTGCCACCCTGGCGGAGGCGAGTCGGGGGAAACTCTCGGCGTGCCACACGGAGTGCCGCGGGGAGTGTATCCCGGGGAGGCTAGGCCTAAGTCTGCGTCCTAATCGGCTTGCATCGAGGCGTCACGGTAGATCATACCTATTATTATGAACCGTGGCGCCTCAGTATGATGCAGAGGGATGCTGGAAGGTTTAGTGGATAGTCTGGCGGTCAGTGCTTACAACTTCTATTATCAGAAGCTTGTGTGTAGCATCGGTGATCGGGAGCCCCACATACCCCTCGGAGACCTCCCCTGGGGCCGGATGAAATGCGCAGATGCATTCCCCCTCAAGGTTAACAAAAAAAGGCCATGTGGCCCCTGTAAGGCTACTACCCCTTTTTTATCGGAATGTAATTATTCATGGACGCCCCACCGCTCTGGTATACCAGTAGGATATTGTTGGACCTCCGACGACATGATAGGACCTACCAATTCAACATCCACCGCGTTGCATCTCATCGCCGCATGTCAAGAATTCTGAAACCAGAAGCACATCCGAGGTTCCTGATTGCAAGGCTATCCTCTGGACCCCTTCTACTCCCTTAAATTTAACAACATACCTACATCAGCAAATAGTTGTTCTTTTGGTATTATATAAATTAATATTCATAGGATAGCACATATTATACGTTGGCTTTGTTATTGATCTTCAAGAAATACTGCCTCTATATTCTTGTACAAAGTTCCTTAAACCAAATACAAATGGAATTGAATAAGAAGCACGTTGTCAATGCAGACCACGTATATTGCACCCAGGGGTCCTGTCACCCTAAGATCCATAGCTATTACATAGTTATAGATATAATATTATAAAATGTTGGTCTAACATTAGATTATACTAAAAAGAAATCTGAAATTTTAAAAACAGATAACTGCTACGTATTGGGGAAAAAGTTTCTTCGCATTTTATATAAAAATTCAAAAGGTTTTTTTATAAAGTTTTTTTACATTTGACTAAAGTATGTAGGTGCCATTTTGTTGGATAACTTTTTGCCATCTTGTAGGTAGGGACGTGATCCCATTGCTATAAAAATTTTGGGGCTTCTGATCAAAAAACTGCGACAAGTGGTTTTGGCAGTCCTCTCGTGATGTTAACCTGACACTGCCTAAGGAATTCTGCAGAGACCGAAATAGGTGAAAATCTGAAGGTGCAAGGTCAGGACTATACGGCGGTTGCATTAACACCTCCCAGCCAAACTCTCGTAATTTTTGCTGAGTAGCTAAAGATGTGTGAGGTCTAGCGTTATCGTGGTGAAAAAGCACACCCCTTCTGTTGATTAATTCCGGCCGCTTTCTCTCAACTTTTTGCTTTAATCTCATCAGTTGTTCGCAGTACAGTTCAGAATCGATCTTTTTCGCACGTTCTTGTTGTACGTGATCCACTTTTCATTAGCTTCTTCAAAAATGGTTCGGTTTCATTACGTCGTAATAAAGAATCACAAATGAGTACAAGTTTCATTAGGTTTCTTTCAGTGAGCTCATGAGGCACCCAAATATCGAGCTTTTTTGTGTACCCAGCTTTTTCAAATGCACCGAAACCGTTTTGTGGTCAATTCCCTGTTCTCCAGCTACATCGTAACTACTAATATGCCGATCTTGCTCCACTTTTTCAAAAATGGCATCAATTTTGTCCGTAACAAAATTTCCGGATTGAAAACGCTTAAACCAAATTTGCACTACTGTCACTTATCTCTCAGATACTGATTAGGTCCATAAACATCACAGTTTTTTTTCGCGGCTTGTGTTGCATTTTTACCTTTTTTGTAGTAAAATTTTAAAATGTATCATATTTCATTATTAGATTCACTCATTTTAACAATAAGAAAAACAAATGAAAATCACACATTTTCCTAATTTGAATTTGGAATTGTCTTCTTTGAAATTAAAACTTTTTAATGATACCAAAACCAGCCAGATACAAATGGTATAGCCAAAGAGATCTTATTACAAGTTCATACATACTATATGCGAAAAGACTTTTTCCCCAACCTATTATTTCCATCTTTGCTTAAATGATTTAAGTTTATATGACAGAAATTTAGCGATTCTATGTTTAACTAACAAATCCAACGAAAAGGGTTACTAAATTTAATGAAAATTAGTTTTTAAGTTTCATTTATGCCACTAAATAACTTTCAAAATATTTAAGGATTTAAGGACGCAAGTAATTTCGTATTATTAATTATTTCAAAAAATTTACTTTGTTTCGATTAACAATTGCAATAGCGTTATAAAATGTATAATTATAATCTGCGAAATTGAAAGAAGAGTATTTTTGACAATGTTTTACGTAGTACGTGCTTCTAATAATATTTTACGTTTTTAATTAAGCAATTCCAAAGACGACTTCAATTAACATCTTATGAAAAATAATTGTACAATGATATTATCAGGTCATAAACGTCCCATTGTTGGACTGAAACTTTCTTATTAAGGAAATGGACGTTATACCCGTCACAGTTGTTTTCAGCAAATTAATGGGTTTCACAGATCAGCCATCTCGTGTTTACTCACGATCCCTTTCTTACCGTCAACTGTAACAAGACGCACAATCCAGAAAAGCCTAAACAGTGTACGCTCCGCAGCTGTGATTCGAACCTGAATCATTGGAATGAAACTCAGAATCTCTTGCTACTTAGGTGTATAAGTATAATAACAACCCACAAACGTCCCACTACTAGATTCAGGCCTCTTACTATAGGGGAACGGAGAGCATACCCGCCACGCTTGTCCAAGACGACTTGACAGGTTTGAGAAATTGGTTATTGTTATAGTTATTGAGTAGCATAGTTGTTCTTGTTGTGTTTCTTTTTAAAGTTAATAATTGATTTTGTTATGTACCCTCTGATTTCTGAAGGATCCCTCTTATTTCTGAACGATACAATCGGCCATTTCCTTAATTGAATCATAATTTTATATTTTTATTAATTAGGTAATTAGCGCCTGTTTTGTATAGAGTAGTTGTCTATAATTTACAATAATTTTGTTACAATATTTATCCTCTGTATAATGTGGTAATTGTGTACAGATTATAATTGAAACCTCTCAATTGTATATTATATAGGCGGTATTCACTACATTTTATTTTCATGTTGGCAAACGTGATAGATTTATACTGTGTTCGACTTATTTTATTGCATATAAAACTTTAAGTATAATATTTTATACAATGTCTTATATAAAATATTATCTGAAATATCCAAACAACAATAATGTATTAAATTCTTGTCATGCATAATCCTTTAATTAAAATAGTTTATGAATGACTTAAATCCGCTATCGGTTGTGCCATTATGCTAAGTTTGATATACTGTAAAATTGGAGGGATGTCGAGGTGTTCTAAAATGCTTGTCCAGTCTGAATAATCAGCGTATGTAATGTGTTAAAACCGTAAGGTTCTCTAAATCTATAATTATAAAGTATTGTGACCAGATGCTGTTCTTTTACTACCATAAACCCTTCTGAGTTGTTGCAAGTATTACATTATCTCGTTGTGCAGATTTCATAGCGATGTTTTCCTTGACAGTTAGCAATCAGTAACTGTAACAACATGCACATTAGGTCTAACTATCTAAGTGTTGCGTGCTTTCTGACTACGATTCGAACCCGCGCCCTTTGAGTTTGGGACGCGTATATACTAGCCATTAAGTATACCACGGCTTTACCACTTACCACAACTTATACTTTGCCATTCACACTTCATATACATATCACATTCTATTCATCGATCTGACCAATCCATCAATCGATCTATTCAATAAGTCGAGTGGATTGTTTTTGTATGTTATTGAAAAATATTGCGAAATGTTTGTATTGCATAATATATAATAGACGCCCTTGAATTTTGAGGATAAATATACCTAGAAGATAGTAATAAAACCTGATCGTTATCGAACAAAAGATCTATCTAAACAACTCTTTTATAAAGATTTTGTGTTTAACAAATTTTAGCATATATATAACATATTTTACAATAAGATATAAAAGCACAAGGTCCATTTGTGTTGCAAGTGCTGAATTGAAATCTATAGAAAGCAAACGAGTCTATAAAATCAGTGGACTAATATAAGTTTAAATGTATGTTTCTATATTATCTTACTATCCAGTCTTAAGGCAAACAATTGGTTAGTAAATTGAATCAATTTCCTAGATCCGTCTAAAGTAAGCATTATTACAACTATCATTTTTTATTTAAAAATGTCTTAAATATAAAAACGCGGGCAAGGTAGATCGATTAAAGCTTTAAGAGCTATGCCCTACTAATTGCAATTGCAGTAATTGACATTTTTAAGTCTTTCATTATATCAGAAGAAAAAACTTGATTTTTTTAAATACACTAAAAAGGTGCATAATATGGACATGTCGTTTAGAATCAAATCAAATCAAATTTATTTAGATATCTAAATATATGTTTACCGCGTTTTTCTCGAAACAGCCATTATTTGCAAGTAGTGCGTTTGCTATAAGGAGGCCAAAGCTGTGATCTTCGATCAATATAACTATTGTTGATCGAAGGCTGTGATCAAGATAATCATTCCAGCATGACTATAGCATTTCTAAAGCGATATCGCGAAGGTTTGGCAAAAGGCACAGAAAATCAGCGTAAAACGGTTAACCTCGAATTAATCATGTTTCGTATGATGAGTTCTCAACTCTCGTTCTGATAACCCACTTCTCCCGTTCCCCCTTTTTTATGATACAGGGGAATGTCTTTCTTGGAACACCATCCTCGGACCTGGGTGGAGGGCTTTAAACCAAGGGATCTGTGAGACTCTTGATCGGCCGAGACCTCCGAGTGGAGGGACAGGGGATGTCGGCCGTCAAACTACTTACTAAACCTAACTTGCGCCCATCTCCTATGCGCTTTTATGGGTTGCTACATAGGTTTGCGTTTGACCACGATCACGTCCAATGCCGGACGATGGTGCGGTCGAAAATGGAGCACGCTTACCTAGATAGTACCTATTCACACGAAACTTGAAGATACCCGGATTGTACTTTTCGGGAAACACGGACTCTGGTAGTGCATTCCACAATTCTGCCGTACGTAGAAGTAACATGGAGGCGAAACGTTTAGTACGCACTGGTAGCGTTTCCACTGTGAAACAATGGCGTTGACCAGAGCGCCTTGTAGTCCGAAGATGGAATGGTGTAGGGGGAATCAAGTCGAACAGTTCAGATGTAATAATACATCTGCGGCACCCCGACGCTTGGCTACCTCACTTAGGGTACCCCCGTGGAAGGGTACCCTCTTCACCAACAGGGGGAAGTCCGTGGGATCACTTCTCCCTCCCCCTATTCCATCTTCTCTATCCCATGTTCCTATTCCATTCCTCTACCCTTTGCCATCTATCCCATCCTAAAGGTTGGCAACGCGTTCGCGTCGCCCCTGGTGTTGTAAATGTCTGTAGGCGACGGTGACCGCTTTCAATTACTTGGTCCATCTACCTGCTTACAAGCTTCGCAAAAAAAAATACAGGATTGCATAAAATTGACTCATGACTTCTTAGACCCTTGTCCTGCATAAAATTTTAATCATATCGGAAGTACAAACCAAAATACATACAAACAAACAGAAGGTCATTGATTTTGTATGCAGACCACCACCTGAGACCCTTATGCAGTGTGTGTTAGTGACAATGATTGTGTTCATAACCTTATGAGGTCACGCTATTGTTATTTAAACCACCTGTTGAATGATGTCTAGAGCGATCGAAAAGTTTTGGAACTCTTTCAATGTTTTATTTTGGAAAAAGCAAAGAAATAGTCGCATTGTCTATTGCACGTGAAAAAATGGACCTAAGGTACACAGAAAATGCCATTTTTTGCCACAAAAAGGTTTCAGTGGTAGCGTCTAATAAAGCTTAATAGTTATTCACAAGTTTGAAGATAAATAAAAGAAGAATTGAAGACATGACAGGATTATAAAGAAACCCTATTACATTTTTAAGATTTTTTGATATTGAATGCAAGCATAATCTGAATAGAAACCACACTAAATCCTGAAACAACGCAATTTGAGCTTGTTTCTAAAAATAGCAAGTGATGGAGTTATGTAGATGTAGGTACAAAGGTGAAACCGTCATGAAAAAACTTTGTTGTCTATTTTATCCATGTTTACGAATTGTGACATGACCACTCCATCCACTTATATCTCCAATTTTGATGCTAGACATGAAAAGTAGAAATAGCTCTCATCTATTGCCGTAAGTAATGTTTATTAAAGATATTTCCAAAACAGCTGCTGTTTCCTTATAAGAGAAGAATCAAATATCTAAACAGAATTATGGTAGATCACGTGCTAAATATTAATAATTATAATTAACCCAAACACTCGTTTCATTTAATCAAATGAATATTTCATATCACATTTAATTCCAACGTTTGTTTACATGTGACAGAATATTATAAACGAAACATTAATTTCTTACGCATCTCAAGGATCTAAAAAGGTGATAAATTGGTTAACTTCCCGTAAACAATTTAATTCATTTACATAAATAAATAATATATACAATACCATACTCTTTATTGTATGCCAATATGATAAAAAGAAACGCCCAATTATCTTAAATAATATGCAGTAGGTACAGTAGGGGGCGTTATTGCTTAAGGTAATCTCTTCCAGGCAACTTTGGATAGACAAGATCCAATTTTAAAGCGTTGGCGTACTGTTCCATCCGTGCAGGAACGGAGAAAGAATACAATTTACTGCGGCCGGGCGGCCTGTCGTAAGAGGCGACTAAACAACCCACAGCCAGGTGGGAGGGCATTTGCTCGACTGGATGGCGACCACCCCTGGTCTAGAGTATGCCGCCATAACAACCTTGTGTTGTGTTCCGGCATCAGTGACCAGGTTCCAGTCTCCTTTAAGAGAGATGCAGCGCATTTGTAGCACCTTTGGTGTTGCAAATGTCCATAGGCAACGGTAACCACTTTCCATCAAGTGGGCCGTCTGCCTGTCTGCTGAACTCCTGCAATAAAAAAAAAACAAAAGAACAAGATAACTAATACCTATATAAGTATCTATAATTGCCTTATTTCTCATTTTTACATAGGAGTAAACACAGCCGACTAATCTCTATTTTCTAAAGTCTTGCTTGATAGGATCTTTATTTTCATTAATTTCTTCATAAATACACGTCTGTTTGAGAATTTCGTTTTCATGAAATTTATACGACTCGCATTTATAGACAATCACTTTTAGAATTTTTATCTCTGTGTGAAAGTCTGCCTCAAAATATACTTCGAACAGGTCCAATGAATTTCAATGTAAATTTTAAAGATTTAAACAAGAATTTTGTCTTACATTTTCGTGTATATTCCATTTCGATGTCTTGCAGCGTTCGAGAGATATAAAGAATATAAAACAGTCGCGGCTATTTGTAATAAATTAAACTGTCAACTATAAGCGTAAACAATATTTATTACTATGAAAATTTCCTCTGGTTGTTTATGATTCTATTAGTTGCCATAAGCGTCATGATTTGATTAAAATAATCTCATTAAGAAACTCTAGGAAAATTCGGATAATTGATTCTCAACTCTTACTTAAATTAACTACTACATATAAATATGAAAAATTGTATTTTCTAAGGCGGATACCCCGAAGAACTTATCAGTATTGCGAACCAACGAAGTAAATTAGCCAAACTTCTGGGTCCTTAGCCATAGAAGACGGTGACTTATGATCAGTATTCTACCTTTAGTCTATAGGAATTATCGGAATAATACAAAATAACTAACATTAATTAATATTTAGGTTCAGTTACGGTTCAATTTTCTCCATTGTATTAATTTCTGCTTTAGAATCTTAGTCTAATCTAATATTTTTATTAAACTGGTTCTACGAGTATAATTATTAATAATAACTACATTTTTGACTTTTGATTAATCTTTAGAATATTCCCATATATAAAAATCTTGTGTTACGGGGTTTGTATTCGCACTCCTCCGATACGGCTTCACCGATTTTAATGTTTTTTTTTGTATATATGGCAGGTATTGAGTATAATAGGTCGTAAAGTATTTTTCACCTCCCTATGGTGTGTCTATGGCAGAACAATGTTTGCCGGGTCAACTAAAAATTATATAGTAATATGCTCGATTTTTCTGAAAATGTTCTGAAATCTAGCTTAATTGATTCAACTTATATTTCATCTTGTGATTTGAGTCAAATATATATTGTTTAATATGAGAGTTTGTTTAGTACATATTAAAAGTAAAAGTAAAACATATTATCATAATAAATAAGATATAGCCGTCACATACCGTATTTTACACACAAATATCTCTGTGTATGCCACTGGAGAGTGATATGAAAACATCGTTTAATCAAGCGAAGCCCTGTGAAAGTCACTAACATAGTAATAATAATGTCCATCAAATTCCAATATTATTATTATTAAGAAAAAAAATATGGAAAAATACACAGTAATATAACCGGAAATATAAAAAACTTATAAATGAATAGTAAACCGGAAGTGCCTAGCTATGTTTTCCTCAAATGATTTCCTTTAAAGTTACTGTTTACATTATTCCAATTGATACAGTAAATTATATTCATTAATACAATCGTTATGAGAACGTTATTTTCCTAACAAGCATGGTATGTGCCTTCTAAGCACATGTTTATACACGTGCCTTAACTTTTGTATGAGAAAAATACTGTTATTTTCCAACAAACCTACTATACACTGAAAGCTTCAGATGACTTTATATGTTTAGCCTAAAAATATCTTATTATTTACATGAAATATACATACATTATAAACTAGTGCTTACATTGAAGTAAACTCAACCCAAATAATTAATGCTTATCTATACTAATATTATAAAGAGATAAAGTTTGTGAGTTTGTGACGTTGTAGGGGGTAATCTCCAAAACTACTGAACCGATTTAAAAAATTCTTTGACTGTTGGCAAGCTACACTATCCCCGGTTGACATAGGTTAAATTATATTTTCAAAAAATTTGAGATCCTTACTAAAACTCCAATAATGTAACCCAAGGTGTAAAAAAATTACCTAAGATCGCGTGCGCTGCGAAAACTATTAATGATAGAATAAAATAATGTACTACGACTTTCTAGAACACATCATTATCTACAAAAAGTGTCGCGACAGCATATTTCTAACTATTATAGTTATGCCACAATGACACAATAAGTATTCTTTTATTTTAAGAATTTAATTAAAACGCCGCCGATAGAAAAGGCTCTTTATGTGTATCTTGGTATTCATCTTTATTAAAATAAATTACTTCATATTCAATACTGCTTCAATACCTTTATATAACTTTTTGAATTATTCAATTCGGACTTTCCATTCGAAAGATATCACAAGTTTAAAAATGTATGTATTAGAAAAAAGTTGCATGGTCGCCGCGCACTCTAATCGGCTAGATAGGCTTATGCGATGTAGGCGTCTTGGGGTACGGGCAGAATTAAACTCAACAAAAAATAAAGAGGTAAAGTTTGTGAGTTTGTGACGTTGTAGGGGGTAATCTCTGGATCTACTAAACCGATTTTGAAAATTCTTTCACCAGTGGAAAGCTACATTATTCTTGAGTGACATAGGGTATATTTGATTGTGATTAATAATAAGATTTTTTTATTTTTTTCTGATGCCCAGCGAAGTGGGCACGGGTCAGCTAGTAAGTTATATTTTGTTTTACCTATAATCTTTTA
This sequence comes from Dendrolimus houi, assembly GCA_039645545.1. NCBI lineage: Eukaryota > Metazoa > Arthropoda > Insecta > Lepidoptera > Lasiocampidae > Dendrolimus > Dendrolimus houi. The sequence goes on along the minus strand of CM077120.1, from coordinate 18,327,925 downwards.
AGTAATTAGAATATGCACCTAGGTCATCGAAGTCAATGTGTAAGGTCCCCAGAAGGCTGGCTACGTTACCTCGCTGGATCACCATACTGATCCGTTGGCCGAGTTCGGAACTAGCCCTCTGAAAGTGTACCTTAGAAATCGAATATATTTTTCGGTTGTCGATGGTGACTTGAATAGGAGAATCTATTTTTACTTTCTGTTTAGAGTTAATATTATAATATAGTCATGACGAACACAAATTATAACCATACATACATATTATCACGCCTGTTTCTTATTTAGGTAGGCAGATACGATGGATTTCCACTTGCTACGATCTTGATATACATCTTTTGCTTCTTCTAGATTCATTAATTTCTTCATACATACACGTTTATTATAGGTTTATTCTTATCTAAAACGCGAGTACATGAATCAAATCTGCTTTATAAACACGTTTCTAATCTAAATTATTGACTAAAGAATGAAAAAGAACAAATATTGTTCTTATAACAACGATTTTTTAATCGGTATTTCGTGATTTTTACAGCTGATGTTCAGTATTTCTAATTTATGACAACCTGTCGGTAACAACCAGCTGATTTAAATAGAAACCGCCATCTTGCATCTTAGCCATTGCTTAAGCTTGCTAGGTGTCTGCTATGTTTAATTTTTACAGGCATTTAAACATTACTTAGCCACCTCATCGTTAAGAGGTGTTTATATTTAAGATCTTTACTAATCATTTTCTGAGCAATTGCTTAAACTTTAAGAAGTATTTATAAGTAAGACCAAGTATCTTGCAACTTTTAAAATATTATGATACAAATGTAATAACATTAATTTAAATTATCCCCGAAACAATAAACAAGATATTTGATTCGCTACAACTATGACGTCATAGCTTACTGCGCTAATATAAGATGAAGGAAGCAGTGACATGTAGTAAGATGATAAAGACTACAATTATAACTTAAATTAACCCCAATTAAGGAAATTATAACGTATATACAAGGAACTGTGATACAACTACAACAAAGTAACATTGCACTACTAATTAGCGGCTAATAGTGACATAAGTAAAGGATAGTGAACCGCATTGATCTACATATTTGCATAACTAGATACAAGATATAAATCAATTGCAAATAGTAGACTGATTTCAATATTGCTTGATATTATGTAGAAAGCAATGCAAATAAAATGTTCTGCTATATATAAGTAAAAACATACCTACAAATCGAGTATATTGAGATTTTTTCATATTATACAAGTCAGTGAAGAGACAGTACACAAACATGAAATATATGAACATCCAATAATATATCAAAATAGAATCAGTTCATAAACGTTCCAACACTAGACCCCCTTGGACCATCTTGTTTTAGAGGAATATATTGTTAGACTTACCACGAGCAGACGGTGAAGCTAAATATCCCTAGGAAACCTACACATCAAGAATACCCATATATGAACAGTCCAGTGTGGGCAAGTGTGACGGGTATACTATCAGATCCCAGTAGCTCAGAAGTAGGTCCTTTATAGGCTGATATTTTACACCCCTATTTAAAAGAACTACATACTTATTTTTTGTATGTCGTCACAATTATGCAAATAAATGACGCAGTTTTCTTACAAAATTACATTAATTAAAATATATTTATATACTTCTGCAATAAAACCAGTAATCAAGGTTACTAATTACGACAATTATTCTGTACAATCAAACCGTGTAATAATTTAAGAAATACGAATATGATTAATTGAAAGTAGACAGGGGTCTAGAAAGTTCTTAAGCCAAACAAGGATGCATTATCAAGCGAGGAATAGATTGATTGTGGTGATTGATGATCTGACACGCTTTCTTCTTTATCTTAGGCTGATATTTGACAATTCATTTCTGTCTTTTAATTTGGATGAATCAACCAAAGTGATCCATATAAATATAAACTTGAATCATTCATTGTGGCGCTCAACCAAATTGTTTCCATATGGTTGATCTGTCTAATATTCTAATATCTGTCTAATTAGTATAGAGTCTAGACTACACTAAAATAATATGCTGCGCAAATCGACATAATCCGTTGCATGCGCAAATCGACACATTGTGAGTTCATCATTCAATTTATTTAATAATATGATATAAGATGTTACAGGTTCTTTCACCTACAGCTACTTTCCATGAAATGAGGCTGTCGAGCTGTCTGCTACAACTCCACTTTTATAAAAAAAAATACAAAACCATAAATCTTATTCCTACAAGAGAATCAAAGTGAATACATGAAATCATAGTTTGAGAAGATTCATGATACTCTTCAATAGCCGGTCCTTTATCTTACTATCGGCTCAAATTTGACATAAGACACATGCAAGTAACGTCAAAATTCAACCGATGGTAAGGCAAGTGAATGAATAGTAAGATATAAGAACCGCCCGTAAGACGCAACACAAAATAAGTTTAGAATAAAATAATTAAATACTGGGGAAAATCTTTTTACACCGAAACACATGTACTGAATTCGATATGAACAAAATAAATACGGCCTACGTGTTTTAAAGCATGCTTTATACAGACCTGCACTGACGTAGGCAATGCTATGTTTTTACCGTGATTTATTAAATGTGATTACGTTTGAGGAAATCTTAGTACGTCGTAACTTAAAAAAAACTCATTTATATTATTGTTATAAAAGATTTAAGCTGGAATTTTCAACACGTATAGTATTACTTACGTACGTAAGTTGTTTGTTGATTTTCTTTAGTTCTAGTATAGATGGAGTCTCTAGACTAGAACATTTTAAATGTAATAAAAGTTTGCTCATCTTTTATGTAGTGATGCATAAAAATGAAATCTCTTTTTTTTATTGCCTGAATCAGGCAAACAGACTGCCGGCCCACCTGATGGAAAATAGTTACCGTCGCCTATGGACGCTTGCAGCACCAGTGGTGTCGCCAACGCGTTGCCGACCTCTAAGAAATTTCATAACGCCCTTCTTAAAGAACCCCATGTCATAGCGCAAAGGGTAAACCGCGGCAGGAAGTTCCCTCCAGATCACTGTTGTACGCGGAATAAATTTTCTAGAGAACCGTTACGTAGTTGAGCGTAGGAACTCAAGGAAATGGGGGCGGATATCTCGTGGCTGGCAAGCGTTGCGGTTGTAGAAATGAGGCATTGGCACCAGATTAAACAGTTCCTCGGAACACTCCCCGTTATACAGGCGGTAAAATAAGTAGAGGGACGCAAAGTCTCTTCGAAGGCTAAGCGATTCTAAACCGCCTGTTAGTGTGGGATCGTCGATGATACGAACGGCGTCTCCACGCGATGTCTCTCTGTGTCTGTTCATCTGTTAAAATAAATGCCCAAAATTAAGGTGAAAACTGCTATTTATTTGACACCTAATGATAAATTACCGTTCTTAGAAATTATCGGCTAATCAGTCTGTAATTTTTATCGGATAGCTCCTGAAACGATTTACCGAATTTCAAAGAAAATTTTAGACATTAAAACAAAAAATTTATGTTACATTTTTGTGTATGTTTCATTACATCTTACCGGCTTCAGAAAATATGAATAGAGTCTATGTTTTGCATAAAAGAAAATGGCATGCACTACTAGTAAATAAATATAGAAAACATACACATATACATTTATTCCCATTATGGGAAAATAGAGAGTAGATAACTGGGACTGACTCTAGTATTTTATCCAAAGTACCTAAATTCTTTTATGAAAAGTACCTAGCGGGAATCGACCCTGGGTCTTCTGTGTTCTTGTAAACTAAGCAAACCAACAATCATTTCACTAGAACTTGAAAGAATTAATACAAAAATAAGGATAATAATTTTATATTAAAAAAGTGGAGCAACTGAATAATTCAAAAAAATATTTAATACTTCAACGGTATTGGTGTTGAAATCGTAAGTAATACAAGAAATAAATGCAAAAAATACACCCAAACATACATAAATAACCTCAGGAAAAAACTTGTTAAGCTCGTTTGAGTCAGAATTGAGAGCAAACATATTAACGTTATTAATGTCTTGTACACACGGCGTACAATAAGTACGGCACTGATTGAACAGCAGGTAGACACTCTGAACACTACCATAATAAACTGCTACCACAAGGCCTGTCCCCTAAAGGTACCTCGTGCTAAGGCTGACAATAACGGCTGGTGGGGCAAAGAACTTGAAAAACTGCGCGCAAAGGTTAGAAGAGCCTTTAACAAAGCAATGAACACAGGTACGGATAGAGATTGGGATACCTATAAGGAAGCCAAGTCTCTATATAAAAAGCGTATCAGATACTGGAAATCAAATTCATGGAGAAAATTTTGCGAAAGCATTAACTCCACACCACAAGCGAACCGTGTTAGGAAGTTACTGGCCAAACAGGGCCCTTGTGCTGTTGGCAACCTACGCAGGGACGATGGTACAATGACCCTGAGCCAGGGGGAATCGAATACGGTACTACTGCAAACACACTTCCCGGGGTGTCAAATAGAACAAACTCCTAGAAGTGTGGAAATCAACTCTTCAGTTACAGAACACTGCTGGCAAACTGCCTGTGAGATCGTCACTTTCAGCAAGGTGAAATGGGCGGTTGACAGCTTCCAGCCTTTTAAGTCAGCAGGAAACGATAACATTTTCCCGGCACTACTACAATGGGGCGGGGAAAAATTGATTCCCATCCTAGCATGCATCTTTCAAGCATGCTTGGCACATAAATACATTCCCCTTGCCTGGCGTGAAGTCAGGGTTATCTTCATACCCAAGCAAGGTAAGAGTGATTACACTAATCCGAAGTCGTTTAGACCCATAAGTCTGTCGTCGTTTCTCCTTAAAACCTTGGAGAGACTATGCGACAGACATCTTAGGGACAACGCGTTACGCAATCTACCCTACCACAAGCACCAACATGCTTACTGCCCTGGCAGATCTACCGAGTCTGCGCTTCATCAGGTGGTAGGCAAAGTTGAGTCTGCTCTCCAAAATAAGCTGGTCTGTCTGGGCTGCTTCATAGACATAGAGGGGGCCTTTGACAAAACCAATTTCACCAGCATCGATATAGTACTCCGAAGACACGGAGTGGAAACCCTACTTATCGACTGGATAATCAACATGTTAAGTAACAGATTTATAAAGGTAGGGGAAGACACGAAAGGCGCCCATGTGGTTCGAGGCTGTCCTCAAGGAGGAGTACTTTCCCCACTTCTATGGAACTTGGTTCTGCACGATCTCATTTCCAAACTAAACAGTCAACACTTTTACATAGTTGGCTACGCTGATGACATCACTATACTAAATGTAGGTAATAATGCCAGCATGGTGTGTGATAGGCTACAGGCATCCCTGCGTGTAGTGGAGAAGTGGTGTAGGGAGTATGAACTGTCTGCCAACCCACAGAAAACGCAGGTTGTTCTCTTTACAAACAAGAGAGTATTAGGTAATTATAGACTACCGACCCTCTTTGGAACTACACTTCAACTATCAAATGAGGTTAAATATCTTGGGATAACCCTAGACAACAAGTTAAGCTGGAGCAGCCATGTTGACAACAAAGTCAACACTTCTAGTGTAACCTTATGGCAATGCCGTAGGATGATCGGTAAGCGTTGGGGACTTCATCCCAAACTCTTTCTATGGCTTTATACAGCTGTGGTTAGACCCATGCTAACATATGGGTCTGTGGTTTGGTTGACAAGGACTAAGCTTACGACCTGCACGGCCAAACTTCAGAGACTACAAAGACAAGCATGCTGTGCTGTGACGGGATGCATGAGGACAACGCCCACCGCGGCCTTAGAAATAGCTCTTAACATCCCTCCACTGCACCTGTTCGTACAACATTTCAGCATTCTCTCAGAAGCTTGGTCCAACTCACCTTTGGTGGAAGCGGTCAGTGACAGAATAGAGAAAACTTTCATTTTCGATAAAAAATACAAGGTTGAACTCATGGAAGGTAACGATAGTGTTCTTTCCCATCACGAGCTTAGCCTTTACACCGATGGGTCAAAGACTAGCTCGGGCTCAGGCACGGGAGTCTTCTCGGAAAACCTAAATATTAGCATATCGGAGCCCCTGGGTAAGTTTAATACAGTATATCAAGCAGAATGCATGGGAATCCTGCTTGCAGCTAAAGCAATCGTAGCTAGAGATGTCTATGATCACAGTATCAGGATACTCTCTGATAGCAGATCGGTACTACAAGCCCTTAGTAGCAGGGTTATTTATTCAAATTTAACATACGAATGCCACTTGGCTCTAAATGAGGTGGCAGGTAAGAACAATAGCTTGACCCTTCAATGGATCAAGGGACACAGTGGTGCCCGAGGAAATGATGCGGCAGATCAACTGGCAAGGAGAGGATCCGAAACCCAACCAGTTGGACCAGAACCTTTCCTGCCTTTGCCGCACAGTTGGTTTAGAAATCACATAAATCTAAGGACAAGGGCTCTACATCAACAACTTTGGGACAACCTGGAGGATTGCAGGCAAGCCAAGCTGGTAATGCCTCGAGTGAGCCTGCGCTTCTCCAGGAATATTCTAAAGCTCAGTCGGTCACGGCTGAGACAAGTTATTAGTGCAGCCACTGGACATGGCAATTTTAACAGACATCTTTTCAATATAGGTGTAACTGACAGCCCCCTGTGCAGAGCATGTCTGGAGGCAGAAGCAACAGCCGCCCACGTCCTGCTTGAATGCAGAGAGGTGGCCCAATACAGGGCGAAGTATCTGGACGCCCCAGGTAGCCTCCGAGAGGTCTTCAGCAACGACAAGAAGCTGGTGGACTTCCTGGAGGAGCTGGGCTGGATGGAGTAAACCCTCATCCACCCTCGCACGCAAAATAGGCGCTTTGTCGTCAAGTTGCGGAAACCGCCCGCTCGCAGAAGAAGAAGAAGTCCTGTACACACTAGACTTGTAGCAAAGGCAATTTTCTCGCGGCGTAGGAAATTTAGGAAAATATCAGAGTTATCAAAGTCATGATAACTGAATCTCTTTGGCATCCGCTTCATATTCTAACGAAAAGGGTTCAAATACCACACAAGAAATATAAGTCGTAGTAGCTCATAAGGTGGAGGCTCAAACCCAACACTGTGATATATAATAAAATAAAAAGAGTACCCAAAATAAAAGATAAAAAAGATCGAACAAATCCTGTTCGCCGGTAGAAGGGTAATTAAAAGAAGCCACTGTGATATTTGTGAACTGATATTATAACCGGTCTTTTACTGCGAAGCTGGCAAACAAACAGACGGCGCAACTAAAGGAAAGTTGCTGTCGTCGCCTATAGACGCTCGCGACACCAGAGGCCTTACTCTCAAATGTGTTTCGTGTTTCGTTTTCGTCCGATCAGCCCGAAAGAGTCAATGAAAATTTAGATAAATGACAGAAAGAACAAAGATTTCTTTAAAACTACATTAATAAAATCTATAAAATAAATGGAACATGAAATGGAAAATGCACTTCAGTATACAAAAACAAGCCAAATAAGTTCGAAAACGAACGACGAAAAACGTTTGAGAGAAGTACAAAAAAGCGTTCAAACTTTTTTTGATGCGCAGGGGGAATTCATTTCGTACCATGCTGAGTGCCTCTCGGTGGGGGTGGGAACCGGACCGCGGCGATAAGTGTCGCGCAGCGTGTGCGAAGACTGGCCGGAACCAACTACTCCGCTAAACCTAAACCTGCGTCCCATACCCGGCGCTTCTGTGGAAGAACGTGAGATAACGAGCGAAGCTACACCCATTGTTCAACCGCGCAACAAGCTTAGGCCACCCAGGGATGTAGAGTGACCCACAAGCGTTCAAACTTACTCTAACTCTCTATGAATAAGGCCGTCAGCCCTTAGAGACGAAGCCAACATATTTACAGCCTTTAGAATGGGATATGAAGGATGGAATAAAAGGGATGGGATAGAGCGATCAGACAGGATTGCGATAGGGGATGGAATAGAGAGATTGGATAGGGGAAGAAGGAAGTGAGCCATTGTTTCAATGGCTCACTCATCTTATGAAACAAAAATTAGTTTAGTGTTAACCGTTTTACGCTGATAACATCCTTGAGTTGTGTTCCGGCATTAGTGGCTAGGCCTCAGTCTCCCTTTACAGAGCAGCAGCGCATTTGTAACGCCTTTGGTGGTGCAAATGTCCATAGGCGATGGTAACCGCTTTCCAACAGGTGGGCCGTCTGCTTGTCTGATGAACTCATGCAATAAAAAAATTGTGTGTGTATGCAGTTCACACGCAGTAAAAGTGAAACTAAGTGTGACAAGGGGTGGGAGGGATTCTAAATTTCGCGACTTCACATTTGATATATTATATTTAAGCTTTAAAACACAAAATTTGAAGTAATAACGAAAGAAAAACTTCAAAACATTTCCAACTCTTTTTGTATGAGTATAGTGTTTAAATTATTAAATTAATGTACTTTATTTCATTCTCTCGCAGGCTTAATCCTATAGATTTATGTGTTTATCTCTTGTGTCGCTTTTGCATTTCATCAAGTTCCAAATCACAACGATTCTAAAGAAGTTTCACTTCACAAAATATTTTGACACAGCATTGTAGATGATATATTTGACGGCTTTTCTCGAAATTTTAATAGGCCTTCTATTGAATTCTTTATGAGAGCTGATTTTAGGATTTCTAGTAACATAGTCTAAATTTATTCCAGCGAAATTGGTGTTTTAATTTTTAAAAGTAATAAAAAAAGCGCGCTTAAATCGAATGTGTAAAACAGATATAAATCAAGGAACCAGACGCTATTATGCTTTCAAAAAAAGTTTAAACCATAAATTTAATTAAACGACACTGAGTGATAAATATTTAAATACCTTTTTGAATTAAGTGAAAAAACTTAATAATTTCCGAGAAAACAACTCGAATTAACAAAGAAAGTTGTGCTCATCGCTAACGATTTATTTCTTGAATTATTAATAATTTAAGGTTTTAAGTTTAAAACTAAATGAATTCATAAATTCAAGTTGATTTCCTTGACGACCATATATTTTATCGGATAAAGAAATATAAAGCTTACATTGTTCGTGCTTTTTATTTAATTAAAAGTCAATGACTCTTGGAAATGTAATTAAATAAATTGGGCAAGTGCTTGGCAATCTGCATAAAAAGAAGGGTCCTGTAGAAATGAAAGCATTTAAAGCAATACATAATAAAACATTTACATGAAAATACCCCTTGTGTCAAAAAGTACTCTTATACGATGCGGTATATATAGTCTGTAATTAGCGTCTAGTTTTTGTTTTTACTTATTTAGTAATACTAGCTGACCCGTGTCCACTTCGATGAGCGTCATTAAAAAATACACATGCACCCACGCACACAAGCACGCACGCACGCATATGAAGGTTTAATTAAGCTTTGTAACTTTAATTAATTCATAAACTAAATTTCCTTTTTTGATGTATTAAACACAATCAAATATAGCCCATGTGACTCGGAAATAATGTAACGTTCTACTGGTGAAAGAATTTTCGAAACCGAATCAGTATTACCGGAGAGTACCCATCACTACGAATATCACACCTCACAATCTTTACCTCTTTATAATATTATTAGTATAGATAAATGATCTCAACAATTAAGTCAAACTAATTTTGATTGGAAGTATTTTTTAAGCTCTACCAACCTGATTTTGTACAATTTTTCAATTTATAGTGGGATGGTTAAAGGGCCTAACTTCACGAGCTTGGACGTTAAAATCTCGCCATTTAATAACTACGTCAAAAAATCATAAAAGAACAATTATATATACATATTTTTTTGACTATTTCACTATATAAAATTGTAGAGCCAGACAGGCTACAAAGCTATGTACTATTTACACTTCCCTGACAAATTTCATCCATACAAAATCGGTAGTTTCTGAGAAAAAATATTTTAATATATAATGACAGACTGAACGACAAACAGCTGGACAGAACGAATACATGAAGTTTTCGTTTGTAATATAAATACCATTTATTAGATAGCATCGCGGATTTAACACTAGAATAACAAAGTGTTTATTATCAATCACATAATCGCAGATGTTAAGACACGTGATGAAGAATGCATTCCACATATAAATTATGTATAAGCGAGTTTCTATCAATATGTATATAAAGAATCTTATTTGTAAACAATAATTGCTTCGCACGCATGTTTTGAAATGGTCCTACCTCCGAATCGGTTTGTCCTACATCCGAATCGGTTTGTATTGCCTCCGAAACGCTTCGTCTTACCTCTGAATCGCTTCGTTCTACTTCCAAATTGTTTACTCTATCTCCAAATCTAGACCAATTTTCGTTCGTAGAGGTAAATACTACTAGTTTGTCATGTTCACTGGCCTAAGGTGGTTGTTTATTAGAAGTTGATCACATATAGTTCATTTAAAGTTAATTTCTGACTACAGGTTTGTTTTTTTACTAAATTTCTTAATTATGCTGTAATTTAATATTAGTACTTGAAAAATTTAACCGTTACGATGAAAATGAAAGAGAATATATTTACTTCAAAACAGAATCTTATAGATTACTTATCGAATGTCCTATCATGAATCATGAGTCCACCAGAGCTTCCAAAATAATTTTAGTTACTATTAAAGGAAAAGAGGAACAAACTACCCAACAACATTTTCCTTGAACAATTGATATCATTATAATATAATTTTTTACCATCACGTGCCGGCGTTCATGGACAATGTCTTTCATTAGCCTCGTGACTTATTGCAATGCAAGATGCGTATATGATCACCATTATGTTTGACGATTATCGTAAGCTTACCTATAAAATATCCGCTTGTTTCGTGGTTTGGCTACTTGAGGATATATCGACAACCTTGTTCACGTATCAAATGTGGTTTAGTTGTATTTGTAAACAGAATTAAATACCTCCTGTTGTTTGTTTTTCCATCTACACAGGATGCTCATTTGAATGTATTATAAGCACCCAGGATTTCCGAAGTTTTTTGGATGACATTTAAATTATTATTAAAATAAATGCTGTGATAGACGTGCGAGTAAGCAAACGTACTTTTGGTTCGACGACCGTTTTTGCCCGTGTCATCTTAAATGAACCTTCGGAAGCAAAGAAGACCGTCGAGACATGAGTACGCATATTTTCTCACACATGTATCATACACTCAACACTTTCTAATATGGCTGGGTGTATATGCTGGATAATAAACATAGTATCATTTCTAGTCATGAATTTGCAAAGCGATATAGAACGAAACATCAAAAAACGACTGAAGAATGAATCACTGGTGGTGCCATCTACTCGTGTAGGGTTTGGGACCTTTTTAAATTAAGGTTTTTTACTAGACGACTGTCAAAGAGCATTACAATTCTTACACGATATAGCATTAGATTACAGAATTATAAGCTTCTATGAAACATAGGCAGTGAAATTACTGGCACCGAGACCGAATAACTAATATCTCGAGATGTGCCGGATATTTATGACGAAAGCCTGAAATTATAGGCGATGATGCCCACTAAGTTGGTAACTGGTTCATCTGCTTCTTTAACCGTATTTATAACATTAAAATTAGATAAAAATCTACTGAAATCAACTGAAACAATTGAGTTAGATAAAAACTAAATCTGCCGGTTATACGAGAATATTCAACTAAACAAAACAAGGTATAAAAAGATCATACAAGAATTTAATTAGGAAAAACAATCTGTGTTGACCTTCATAAGTACTTGTTCAATTGTCAGCGCTCAGGTGATAAGACAAGATAGTGTCTTTAGATAATAAAACAATAGTGATTTTAGTAATACGATAAATCTCTACTTGTTGAAGAAATGAATGCATATAAATCTTCAAGTGTTATTTACATCGTTTATATGAATTATATGAAAGTTTAATTGTTGTGCTAATGTGATTTCTATATTTATAACTGTTTACGTTATAGTCATAAAACCATATTAAGTTAAAATATAAAATGTTAATTAAAATTTAAAAAACTTCGTTGACAGCTTTTCACGTGATTTTGAAAATGTTGTCACTAAATGGTAGTCTACTTACGAATTAATCTTTTTATTATTTAATATACGTTTTGCAGCTGTTCACCCCGCAGAAGTAATCACAGAAGATAAATGTTGCACAAAAACATCGGGAACTACCTTTCAAGTCTTCGATTAAGATTGTGTACATTTTTTATGGTAGTCTTCTAAATATTTTCTAAGAAAAAATAAATTTTTAATTAAAAAAGACGCAATATAATCAGACATTTTTAGTATCACAAATAATTTTAGCAAAACGTAGTAAAATTTGTCACAATGCAAACAATGAAAAAGTAAATGTAATGAAGATAATGGTTTATGACACTAATAAAAATAGCAGGTGACAAAGACCTAAAAAAAAGTTATAAAGTGCTATCAAGACGTTCGTAAAACTAAAAAATGCGTAATTTATTGTAAACAGTTTCATTTTTTTAATTCCCCTTCTACCGGACGAAAAGGATTTATCCGGTCTTGTTTAACATTTTTATTTGAGTACTTTTCTTGTTATATATTTTGTCCTTTATCTTTTATTTCTTTATTTAATTTTTTTTAAACTTTTACAATGGTTCCTTAACTTTAAACATTCTTCTTTTACTTGGTTCTATACATTATATTACTATTAGCTGTTATATATATGTTGTTATTACTATGTTATGTACTCGTATAATTTATTAACATGAACAGCTTAATTTAATCAATATCATTATGTAAAAATAAAATCATTGTTAATACACGACTCACATTAAATCAGGATGAGAAAAAGCTCGGCTTCCACGCCTAGCTAAGTACTCGTCAATACCTCGATGTAGTTTTCAGCTCAAACTTTTCAGAGACAATTTATGTGATATTTTATTTTATTCGGAAAACTTACAGTTTACAATTGATTACATGCTATTTAAAAACTGTAATCAATTAACAGTTTTCACATTTAGTTGTCTATATGGTTTGCATATACAACTATAACAATGTATGTATTTCTCTCTTTGCTTTCACCATATCTCAATTATTTGGGGTCGGCACAATATGTATTTTCCTTCCTCACTCCTCTATTCTGACATACATCTTCTGTCACACCAAATATCATCATACCATCCTTCACACAATCCATTAATCTTTTTTTGGTCTACCTTTACATTTGTACCCATCCAACTTATAGTTTAACATTCTTATTGTCACGTATAAGAATATATTTATTATAAAAGAAAGTATGAAGGAAAAAAACAGAAAGAAGAAAGGGGTTGGGGATGTCTGAAAGAGGTCGCTTTTTAGTGATAAGGCCGCCCTTTGTGCATAATGATACATAGTTTTAGTCTGCAAGTTCTTTTTTTTGTATTGGTGTACAATAAAGAGTTATTGATTGATTGAAGAAACTATGATAAAGATTTCAGTTAATATCGTTGTGTGATATGTGAGGGCAAGGAAGGAAAAGGAACTTTCCCGGCCTTTGATCCTGGACCCCACACAGTTTTGATATTTTTAAATATTTTTCGGATTAAATTGCACGTACGTGTCGGTTGAGACAGAGAGATTTTTTTTTGTTTTACAGCTTTGACGTTTTGCAGTAGACCGCGTATACAGATGGCGCCATCTCTTGACATCTTCAGGGTTTTCTCTTTTTTTTCCGAGTTTATGGAAAGGGAATGGTTTAAAAGGAGAGAAGGAATTAAGGTTTATTATAGGTCGACACAAAGTATATTAGCGATTCATGCCTTGGTTCTTAGCCATCCTTAATGCTAGTCAGGAAAGCTATCCGTGCAGGAACGGAGAAAGAATACAATTTCCTGCGGCCTGTCGTAAGGGGCGACTAAACCACCCACAGCCAGATGGTTGGGCATTTGCCCGACTGGATGGCTACCACCCCTGGTCTAAAGTATATCGCCATAACAACCCAGAGTTGTGTTCAGTCATTAGTGACCAGGTTCCAGTCTCCCTTAAGAGAGCAGCAGGGCATTTGTAGCAACTTTGGTGTTGCAAATGTCCATAGGCGATGGTAACCGCTTTCCATCAAGTCGTCCATCTACCTGTCTGCTGAACTACTACAATTTAAAAAAAAAATACCCTTAGTTTAGTTGTTATATCAAATGTAGTATGAATTTACATACACACAATGTAAAATTCTCTAATGATTCCTTGCATAAAATGGATTTTATATTCTACAAAGAATTCAGATAAATTTTCATATATTGTTGGGCCTGGATTATAAAAAGTACAGTGATTTTCAGATTTCATTTTTATGTTGATATTTATTATAATTGTAGTGGGTTTGGTTATTTTGATTGAATTAATCGTGTCGTGTGTTTTCATTTTATTAATTGTTGAAATTCATTCGCATAAATAGATTAAGATAATCGATATATTATTTTAAATATGAGCATATTTTTAAAATTTCTCATCTTCCAGATAGAGTTTAGGGCTGATATTTTCCATTTTATAATAGAAAAATATAACACTTTTTTTAAGATATATCTCAACTCAGGCCTCATCGCCTTTCTTATTCACATCAATATTGATTTTTAAATCATTGGTAGATAATATAACTACCTATACTGTCGTGAATAACCAACATGATTGCATTGTTTTTTGTTCTATGACGTATTTGCAATTCACAGAACTCTTGATGAAGTATTGTTATAATTAACTATATTGTATAACCGGACGAGATAATTACACGTTACATCTGCAACATGCATTGAGAACCAAAATAATAATTTTCAAAATAAGTTACCTAAACCATATCAAAGATAGCACCCACGTCAGTAATAGGCATTCAAAATATTAAGAATTCTTAATTTATTTTTATTTTTTAGCCGTACAATATATTGTATTTTTTGGATACTACATAATAAAATAAAAAATTAAGATTTGTCAATATCTATATCTATACAGATAAATAAAATTGAAGTGTCTGTTTGTAATGTCAATATAACAGTTTTGTTTACTAAGTGCAATGTAGAAGATACTTATATCAAAAAATCCATTTTTTTTTTGTCTGTCTGTCTGGATGCTCCGGCTAATCTCTAAAACGGCTGTGCAGATTTTGACGGGACTTTCACTGGCAGATAGATGACGTTATAAGACTTAGGCTACTTTTTTAAGGGATCCGCGAAAAAGATCCCACGCGGACGAAGTCGCGGGCATAGCTAGTCTTGAATAAATTGTCAGAATGCAGAAAACTTTAAGCAAGTATAATAAAGGAAATTAAATCAAAGTTTTCACTCTTTGTAATAATCGCACGAATGTGATCTTTATGTAGGTCGTTATTCATAAAAGTGAGGGAAGGGCTCATTTCACTCAAAACTTTCCTCAAACTCTCTCGTTTTTTGTTAATTTCATGAAGTGGGCAGACAGGCAAAAGACCCACCTGATGGAAAGCGATTACCATCGCCTATGGACATTTATGACACCAAAGATGCTACAAATATGCTGCCGCTCTCTAAAGGCAGACTAGAACCTGGCCAATAATGCCGGAACATAACTCAAGGTTGTTATGGCGGCATGCTTTAGATCAGGGGTGTAAGCCATCCAAACTTACTGACAATTCCTTATAATAAACTCTCGTTCCATAAATCCTGTGATTAATCAGTTTTTTTGTGTGTTGGCTTTTACGTATAGCAAATTACAATTGGGTATTTGACATATATTACAATAAATTCTAAAATAGCATTCATATAAAAGAGCAGGCCTCAAAATATCTTGTTATCATCTTTCAACAGTTCACTACAGAAATAATTTTAATTATAGTTTAAACAATAATTATTAAACTGTATGACTTGTCAAAATTGTGACGTCATAGTACAAATTCAAGCAGGCCGTGACGTTTTGTGCGATAGTAAAAAGTGTTTCAGTTGACTAGACTGTCAAATACCCAATTACACGTGTAATAGTTGAGTGTAATTTATTATATATTTATAACATGGCTTACAAGAACTGTTAATATTAAACAAATGAACATTATGAAAAAGAATTTGATTCCTCCTGTCTGATCCCTCTATTCTACCTCTCCCATTCCATCCTAAAGGCTGACAAAGCGTTGGCTTCATTTCTGGTATTGCAAACATATATAGGCAAACAATATTTTCGCGACTATTATACATAATAACACTCAGCGAACACACGCTGCATAAACCCAACCACTACATCAGATTCGATAAACCACAAATCCTCACAAAAGAGAGTCGTTTCATACCGAGAATGATGCGTGAGGCTATTGAAATCAAAAAAACACCCATATTTCAATAGAGAACATGGTTGGCAAGTACCACCTGTGTGGGATCAGAACACCAAAAATATTAAGACCCAAACCCAGCAAAAACCAACTGCCAAGACACTGTGATCTCTTTCTGCGTGCAACGGAACACAAACCAACTTGATTGATAATTTCTTTTTATTTTACCTCCACCCATTTAATATTATATAAAATTATTAGACCTGTGCATGTTTGCTGAAGAGTTTCTTGCGCTGCTTCATCTCTTCAAGCCACAAAATGGATTAGGCTCCCATAGAATAAATAATTACATAAACAAAATTAAAACTAAATAATTAAAATGAACAAGGTTGGCGGTAGGCTAAATAAAACTTTAACAATGCTCATTGACAATTGACATCTTTATGTTCTGTGATCACGGCTACTGAAAAGTGGCCGAAACGTCGGAATAATAAAAATCAAATAAATTACCGCGCTTAAAACCGTTAAAACGTAGTGTTATTATCTATAAGAAATATTGTTGAAGGGAAACTTCTTTAGAATCGTTGTGATTTGAAACTCGATGAAACGAAAAAGCGAAATGAAAAATGACACTAAAAATAAATAAACATATAAAATTCAACCTTATTTATTTTGAAATAAAACACATTTACCCATTAATGTTTATTTTCACTTTAAATATTTCAATTGAATTTTAGCTCTATCTATATATACTTAGGCAGATATTCTTTTATGCGTAGATCAACAGATACGTAGATACACATACGTGCGTAACAGTGCATTGAATTTTAAGCTTTATGCTAATGGTTTAAAGTGTAATTTAGGTTGAATTATTAAGAACAAGGTTCAAAATAGGTAAGAAAGTGTCTATAATAGAATAGAAATGCATTGCAGATATAATTATTTTCGCCTGTATATTCTCTGAAGTTTCACTTATACGGCATGTGAACTGCAACAAACACATTTAATTTTTATATATTTTCCACTAGGTGGACCGGTTGCAAGATAACTGTAAAGCTCGCACAACACAATTGCTGACTAAACACCTCGCTCAATGTTGTAGTATCCCATGAAGCGAGTTCGCGATCAGCTTCCTTGCGTAGCGGTCACGAATGCGCTCCTCACATCTATCTAATACAATTTTTCGCGCTTTTCTACCTGGAAAAGCGATAAATTGTTAGTTCTGTGTACAGGTGATAGTGTACTAGTGTTTGTTCGTTTGGATTGCGGTGCGGAAAGCAGTTCTGGCCGGTGAGTCCCATTTCTCTCTCCGCTTGCTAGTGTCGTGCGCAAAATCGGTTGCGCGCGCTTTTATAACGGTTTTTATGTGTGTAGTGTTTTCGCGCCTTTCTGGTCTCCTCTCGGGTTAGGGCCTCCAGTAATGGACGGCCCAAGTACCCCGAAGGCCCCCAGGGAGCCGAGTGTCCCGCGCAAGCGGGATCACAGCGGCTCCAACAATGGATGGGCCATGAAGGAGATAGGGGAGACGCGGGAAAAGAAGTCTTCCCTGGTTCGTCGCAGCCGCAGCGCCGCGGAACCTCGTCTCGGGCGCCCGGGTCCAGCCGTTGTCACGGCTACCGGGCTGCACCTGTGCAGGGGCCAAGCGCCTTCGTGGACCACGTAGACATCGCGCCGTCGGGCAGCGTCCCAGATTCGCTGAAGTACGCACTCGACGACGCGATTCGCGTCTTCTGCGGCCCGCACGTCGAGGCGGCTGAGTGTGCGCCGACACCGGTTAGGTCGGTGTACACAGCGGCCGGCTCGGCGACAGCGGGGGGCGATGGCCCCACGACGGTGTCGACTAGCGCGCGGGCTTCACCCGTGCCCTCGGCATCGGCTTGCGCACCGGCTTCACCCGTGCGCAGCGTGGGGGACGACCGCCCCGCGACACCGGTTGCCGCGCGGGCTTCACCCGCGCCAACGACCGGGGTTGTTGCTAGGGATGGTGATATAGGTGCGGTGGCGGCGATGATGTTGTCTTCTTTCCCTACTGGGACTGTCGCCGCCACCGCTTCGTCCAGCTTCGTCCCCGAGTCGAGGCAGCGGTTCTGGGACCGCAGCGCCGACTCGGAAAGCACATCGGGTGCTTCCACGCGGGCGCGGGCGCGATCGCCGCTGCGTCGCACGGGCGACGCGACGGCGAGCGTGCTCGCGGGTACGGAGGCCTACCTCCGCACCGAAGGGGGGGAAAAGGGCCGTAGGGCCAGGAAGGCCACTGCTGCCAAACTGGCCGCGGCTAGCCAGTGCGCCGCGCTCATAGGGGGGACGTGCGTGTGCTCGGCCCTGGGGAGCTCCGCCTAGCGGCGAGCGCCCAGGTTGCCGACATCCTCCAGGTCGCCCAGACGTCGGGCAACCTGAAGGGCGCATACGTGCGCCGACTGAAGGAGGCTGCGACCCGGCTGTCTGACATAGTCGACACGCTGGTGACGCGGAATCCAGAGTCGGAAGCCTGGAGACTCGGCAACGAGAACTCCAGGCTGCGCGCCGAGCTCGGCACCTTGCGGGAGGAGAACCTCTCCTACCGCAAGGAGTTCGAGCAGATGCGGAAGGCCATGAAAGCCCCCGCGCTGCGGATGCGGCCCCGGTTTCCGCTGTAACGGCGGAGCCGGGTCCCGTGCCCGCTAAGCGGAAGGCCAAGGCCGCCGCGGTGGAAAAAGTCCCGGCCCCCGAGCCGGTTCATATATCCGCCGCGGTCCCCAGAACGGTTCCGGCTACCGCCGCTGTGGCGGAGCCGGTTCCTACACCAACCGCTGCGCACACCGGTGTGGATTATGATATGCTCACGCATATCATCGCCCGCACGGTGGGCGCGATGTGGGACGCTCGGCTTGCCGGGATTGAGGAGCGGCTGCCGCCCGCGCCAATTCTTCGCCCGCCGCTTGCGGCGGACAGGAAAAAGGCCGCGGAGACACAACCGCTGCCTAAAACGGCGGGAGCTGCCGCCGCCGCCCGCCGGGCCCCGGGGGAAGTAATTCCCCCGGTACCGATGGAGGTGGTGGTAGCCCCCGTCGTCGGGGTGGCGGACTCCCCACCGCCACCCCCTCCCCCCAAGAAGAAGGTGAAGAGGGGGGGGAGTAAAGCAGAGGGCGAAGAAGCTGCGCCGAGCCGCAGCTCTCGCCGCCGCCTCTGCTCCGGCGCCTAAGCCCGGGCCACCGGCCCCCAAGCCGGCCCCCAGGCTCATGGCTAAACCCGCGGCCGCGGCACCTGCCGTCGCGCCACCATCGGCTGCGGTGGCCCCTGCCCCCGCCCCCGTTCCGGAGGGGGGGCGTGGTCCACGGTCGTCCGAAGGAAGAAGGGCAGGGGAGCGGGGGCGGAAACGCCCCGCCCCCCTCCCTCGGCGCAAGCACCGGCTCCGCCATCGGGGCGGAAACCCGCGCGCAAGCCACGGGCTACGAAGCTCGTGGTATTTCAGGAGCCGAGATCGGCAGCAATTATCATTAAGTTGCTGCCGGAATCGGCCACAAACGGTATTGGCTACCGGGAGGTCTTCGCGAAGGCCGCCTCGGTGGTCAATATCACCGAGCTAGGCCTCAGAGAGGGGCTGAAAGTGACGCGGACCGCCCGGGACGCTCGACTCCTGGACTTCCCCCCAGGACCCGAGAGCGCGACTAGGCCGAACCGCGTCGCCGAGGCCCTTCGAGGGGCGCTCCAAGGGATGGCCGAAGTCATCCGCCCCGTAAAGCGTGGGGAGCTTTACGTCTCAGGGCTGGATGAGTCGGCCACCGTAGATGGGCTTCGCAGTGCCATCGCCAGCGTGGGCAACTGCCTGCGCGACGATGTTAAGGCGAGGCACATCGGCATAGGACCTGGGGGGATGGGCGCATCATACGTGATGTGCCCCGTCTCTGCAGCCAAAACCATCGCTGAGCGGGGCCACCTTCTGTTGGGCTTCACCTCGGCGAAGGTGGAGGCTCTGGAAGCCCGGCCCATACGTTGCTACCGTTGTTTCAACGTCGGCCACGGTACCCAGACTTGCCCGGACTCGTGCCCGGACCGGACCGGCTTGTGTCTCCGCTGCGGTAAGGGCGGACACAAGCAGCCGGACTAAACAGCCCGCGACCCCCACTGCGCCGTCTGCGCGGCGGGGGGCAAACGCGCTACCCACCCGACGTTGGCGAGGCACTGCCAGCCCCCATACGTCAAGGGTAAATTCGTCCACCCGAGGGCGAATAAACGACCGGCGAGTGGAAGGGGGGTACCTATGGACACCTAAATGCCCAGTACACCCTTAACACTCTTCCAAGCTAATGTTAACCACTCCCCCGACGCCCAGGACTTGTGCCTGCAGGCGATGGCGGAGTGGCAAGCAAACTTGGCCGTAATAAACGAACCTTATTACGTACCCCCAGCCAGGAACTGGGTGGGGGATCTCGACGATGTGGTAGCCGTGGTCGCCAGAGCCGGATCTGGCACACCGCTCACTAGTCTCGAAAGAGGAAAGGGCTACGCGGTGGCGGAAAGCGGAGGTTACGTCATCATAGGCGTGTACCTCACGCGGAGCCGTCCCCTGGCGGAGTACGAGCTCGCCTTGGACTCCATTAGGGCAGCCGTCGGCAGACTAGCGCCGAAGACAATATTCGTCCTAGGCGACTTCAATGCCAAGCACCAATCCTGGGGGAACGCGATTACCGATGTTAGGGGACGGGCGGTTGAAGACTGGGCGCTTCAATCCAACCTGTCCATCCTGAACCAGGGGTCGGTCCAGACCTGCGTACGTGCGCGGGGTGGATCGATCATCGACTTGTCATTCGCCACACATGCGGCCGCCCGCAGAGTGGTAGGATGGAGAGTGCTGGAGGAGGTGGAGACTGTCTGATCACTTGTACATCAGATTCGAGCTCTCCCCCTTGCCTAGCGCTAACCCTGTTCAGGGCCCCTCCCGGCTCCCGCGCTGGGCTCTTACCAAGCTCGACGTGGAGCAGGCCGAGGAGAGGGCTATCATCGAATGCTGGACCTATCCAGCCGACCTGGGGAATCTGGAGGCGCAGGCTGAGCACATGCGCAAATCCCTCAAAAGGATTTGCGACGCTGCTATGCCTCGAGCCAAACGACCGCCGCCGCGTACATCGGTTCACTGGTGGACTGAGGAGCTGGCTGAACTGCGGAGGGCAGTCCGCAGAGTCAGCCACAGGCTCAAACGCAGCAGAGCGCATCTCGCGTGAGGAGAATGGACTCGTGGGGGAGTTCAGAGAGGCCAGAAAGGCCCTTTCGATCGCAATTCTGCGAGCGAAAGCCCGGGCTCGGGAGGAGCTCTCGAGACACTGGACCGGGACCCTTGCGGTCCGTACCGTGCGGCCCGCAACACGTTGCGGCCTTGCACCTCCACGGTTACGGAAACGCTCGAACCCGAGGTCCTCCGGTCGGTTATCGATGGGCTCTTCCCGGATCCGGGGATCTTCACTCCCCCGACATGGGTCCAATCATTCCCGACACCTCGGAGGTGGAGCCTCACTCCATCACCGAGGAAGAGTTAGACGTCGCCCTGGACCGGCTCCGGGGCAGGAAGACGGCTCCGGGACCCGACGGGGTTCCGGGTCGGCTCCTCTTCCTGGCCGCCAAACATCTACGTGGCCAGCTGCGGGAACTATTCGATGCCTATATTCGCGCAGGTCAGTTCCCGTCGCAATGGAAGGAGGGCCGATTATGCCTGATTCCCAAGGGAGGCCGTCCTCCTAACGATCCGTCCGCCTACAGGCCCATAGTGCTGCTTAACGAGGTCGCCAAGGTCTTCGAGAAGATCTTAGCGGAACGCCTCGTTAAGCATCTCGATACTGTGGTGCCGGGGCTAGCACAGACGCAGTTCGGGTTTCGGCGGAGGCGCTCCACGTTGGACGCCTTCGAGACACTGCGATCTGTAACGGACGACGCAGTCCGAGCAAAGGATACTGTCCTGGCGGTTTCGCTAGACATAGCGAACGCCTTTAACAGCCTCCCTCACGAGACGATCAGGGAGGGGCTTCGTGCACACAGAGTCCCCCCGTACCTCACAAGGCGGTTGGGCGCGTACCTCCAGGACAGATACATCCTTTGGGAGGGCGGCGAGTCCGAGAATCGCGCGATAGGTCGGCGACGCGTCGCGTGCGGCGTCCCACAGGGATCGGTCCTCGGGCCGGTTCTTTGGAACGTCGGTTATGACTGGATCCTTCGGGTTCCGGTCCTGCCCGGAATAGGGCTAATCTGCTTTGCGGATGACACCCTACTCACGGCACGCGCTGCGTCATTCGCGGAATCCGTGGACCTCGCCAACGCCGGGCTGGCGATCGTGGTCCGAAGAATAGGTAGGCTGGGCTTGAAGGTCTCCCCCGCGAAAACGGAGGCCATCATGTTCCATAGGCGGTTTCGTAACCCCCCCGCGGACTTGTCCGTTACAGTCTAAGGGGTGGATATTCGTGTAGGCCCCCAGATGAAATATCTGGGGCTAATTCTTGATGGGAAATGGCTGTTCAAAGCGCACTTTAAGCAGCTAGTTCCCAAGCTCGTGAGGTCCGCAGGCGCCCTCTCTCGGCTTCTTCCCAACGTGGGGGGACCGGGGACGACGACTAGGAAACTCTACATGGGCATCCTTAGGAGTATGGCCCTGTACGGTGCACCCGTATGGTCCACTGCACTTCACCGCCACAATAGGACTTTGTTGTGCCGCGCACAACGGGTCCTGGCGGTGAGGACCATCCGAGGATACCGTACAGTGTCGTGGACGGCGTCGACACTCTTGGCAGGCGATCCGCCCTGGCCTCTCCAGGCGGACCTGATAGCCAAAGTTCGGCGTTCCCGACAGGATGCCCTCGCCCGTGGCCTGGTCTATGGCCAGGCCGAACTCCAGGTGATCAGGACGCGGGAAACCGCGGCCATGATCCAATCTTGGTCAGTAGAGTTGGAAAACCCTGTTGCTGGCATTGACACGGTGGAGGCGGTTCGACCGCAGCTGTTGCGATGGCTCTCGCGGAAACGCGGGACCCTGGCCTTCAGAATGACACAGATACTTACCGGGCACGGCTGCTTCGATAAGTATCTGTGTCAGATTGCGGGCTGCTTGCCTTCACCCCAATGCCGCCAGTGTGGCGCGCTAGACACGGCGTTACACACGCTAGTCGAGTGCGCAGCATGGGCACCTCAGAGGTTTGAACTCGAGACACTTGTAGGACCGATCGAATCGCTGGGCGATCTGGTGCAAGCCATGCTGCACAGCGACGATTGGTGGGTGGGTGCGGCCAATTTCTGCGAGACGGTAGTGTCTCATAAGGAGGCCGCGGAACGAGATAGGGAGAGAGATGGTAGTGCGCATGCGTCTCGCGGGCGCCGACGTCAGTTGGGAGCCCGGAGGCGCAGGTATGCGCATGACCTCCCTCCCTGAAATACCACTGCAGGGGCGCCCTCTAGCATCTAGGGAGCAGAGGAGTCTTCACCCCTGTTGACGAAGTGAGTTTGCCTCTCCCGGGGCATTCTCAAGCACTTGTGCGCTAGGATCGGTGTGGGCGTAACTACGTTCTGTATCTCACGCCTTTCCTGCCATAAGCGCGGGGCACATGGGAGGAGGGTGGTTTTAGTGGGGTATTGATTAGTCGAGTCTCCACACAAGCCGGTTGATTATTGTTTGGATTGCCTCAGTGGAAAGCCTCCATGATCAACAACGGTCTAATCCCTAGCAAAGGACCCGGTATGTGCGAAATGCATATACCCGCCTTAAAAAAAAAAAAACCCACGAAGCGACTTTCACAAGGTACAACATAAATAAATATATAATCGGCAGACAAACACACATATTGTATATCCCCAAAGTTTGCAAGTTACGCTTGTGTTATGGATAATATACAAAAGACTACTCTGAGGCTGATCCCAGACATCCAGACCCTAGTAAATAACAGAGAAAATTCGTTTCCGTAATTTACCATATCAGGGATCGAAGCAGGAAAATCTCCGTTGCAGTGAGGTAAGCCGGTAGAGGCTTAGCCCGTTCAACCAAAGAGGCCGCCGACATCATTGTTGTTTTTTCTATCTTCAAATATAATCCTTTCTAACCGTCTTTAGCTAAATTGAGTATAAATATATATTGTAAAAGAAATGCATGAAATTTGACAACAAAAAGGGTTCATACAAAATTTCGGCAAATAAAAGATAATAAAACAATTAACTGTAAACTACATATAAAAACTGATATTTTAAATGTAATAGTTATAAGAACAATGTAATACAAGTAGATAAGAAATAAATAAAAAATCACGATATCATACCAACCCTTCCAACCAATCATTCCATCCCATCCACTTAAGCAACCATCCATTCACCTACAACCTACCCAGCCACCCAACCATCCACCCACCCAAATACATCCATCCATGTACTAAACACTTATTTACCTTAGTGAGCATATAAATAGAAATAAGAGATAAGTAAAGTGTAAAATTTCCAAATAAAAGTAGTTGACTCGGGCATAACTTGTTCGCCCGGGCAAAAGAAGGAAAAATAAAATAAAAAAACCGTCTTTAGCAGAACATTAAATCAACTCGCAAGTTGAAGTTCTACACTCGACCTCAAATAAAAAACTTTCCACTATTATTTTAGTGCAAAAAAAAGTTACAACGTAAATACAAATTGGTGTTTGTTTTTCTACAGGTATTTTTATAAAGATAAAATATAGAAGACAGGCTGACGGCCACAGATCATAGAAATCTATAATTAACTATTAAAAGTAAGATGATAGGAAGATATTTCGACACCTGCTCTTTTATATGAATACTATTTTAGAATTGATTGTAATATGTGTCAAATACCCAATTCCGACTGTTTGTTCGGCGCGTTTGGTGTGTCATTCTATGATCTGTGCTGACGGCCCACCCACCTGATAGTAAGTGGTTCCCAGAGTCGTTACCAACTTGCTACCTCTGCTACCGTTTTCGAAGGAATATTATAACACTTGTTTTCAAAAAATCCCATATTGTGGAAAACCCCAGACATTAAGACAGAACACCGATACCAGTTTTATTGAAAATCGAGTCATATAATAATCTGTAAGTAAATTTAAAAAAAATCCATTCATATGTATACAATGTACATATCACGACAGCGT
Source organism: Dendrolimus houi (assembly GCA_039645545.1). Classification (NCBI taxonomy): domain Eukaryota; kingdom Metazoa; phylum Arthropoda; class Insecta; order Lepidoptera; family Lasiocampidae; genus Dendrolimus; species Dendrolimus houi. The sequence continues at coordinate 18,302,668 of CM077120.1, read as the reverse complement.
AGAATCGTCTTATTACTCACTCGTTTATTTTTTCATAACAAGGCTTAAGTAAAAATTATTCAAAGTAATTTTAATTCATTTTAAAATTAGTTTCAATTATGCTTCTTTAAAACAAGCCTCATTGTGTCATTGACGTCATTTGGGCGTTGAAATCACTTTGACGGTTTGATTTGTTTTGTTTTCGACTTTGAGCTCTTATTAATACTTTCAACGTGAACTTGGAATGATTCATTTTATATTTTTTTGTTCATGATTTCATATCTTAAAGTACATATATACTCAGAAACTGAAGCAAACTTAAAGAGTAAAAAGCAACCCTCACTCTTAAGCCGGCATTAGACGATTCATTTTAATTTGTATGAATTAATCAAAGAGATAAAAAAGCCGCGATAGCTTAATGGTTAGAACACGCGCCCTAAACTCAAAGGGTGCAGGTTTGAATCCTGGTCGGAAACCATACACCACTTAAGCAGTTTTCTGACCTAATGTGCATATTGTTACAATCACCACGTACTAACGGTGAAGGTAAACATCGTGATGAACCTGCATATTGAGATAAGCGGTCTGTCAAACCCGGCTAGCCGCCTTCGACAAGCGTAGCGGGTATACTGACTGTTCCGTATAACGGGAGGCCCGAGCCCAGCAGTGGGACGTTTATGGACTGTTATTGTATACAGCCAAAGTGATCTATGTAAACATAAACTTGAATCGTTCCATTGAATGATATTCATAATAATTCCATTTCATTGAATACTTTCGTGTCTATTGTGTATAAAAAAGAGAATTAATTAATTTCTTGTTTTATTTACCCTTTTGTGAGCACACCCGTTTTACAAAAAAATGGCAGAGAGAAGAGAGAGCATAGATAACTTTCCATTGTCTTTGGTAAAGAAAGAATTAAAAACGTTTGACGAATACCATGTTTAGATACGACAATGTCCTTTCTGTTCAACTAAATTAAATCAATGTGGTAGATCCAACAACTTACAACTAAAATTTATCCTTTGTTATATAAAAGCGTGGGGCTCAACCGACAAAAAAATCTTCTAGAAAAACCACAATATTTAATATAATTCTAAATAATATATTTACATTATACCAGGTATTAAATTGATTTTTTGAAAACACAGTTCAAAATCATAAAAGAACAATTAAAATATTAGAACATCAACGTACTTAGAAAATCGTATTAGAGACCCTACAGTATTGAACTTATTTAAATCCCATAAAAGTATTCTATACTTCAGGCCTTATTTTTTAGAATGAAATAAACATAATAAATAATATACAATCTTGTCTATATTGTGAAGAAGTAACTACGCAATAAAGTATGTTCTTCAAGCTACTACCTAAATACACGATCATGTTTAGATGGATAGGTATATTTGAGTCATTCAAATAAACACAATGCAAACCAATTCTGAGCATTTAATGACGTGTTTGAGTCCTAGGTAGTGAAGGAACCCTTCTGTCTGGAGGGGTTAGTCAACCCTTATATTATTTACGTCCCAGTGACGTTGGGGACGAGTAAGTACTGTTGTTTGTTTACTGGCCCTTGTTTATAATGTGAATGGTTAAATGGAGATGAATAGATAGGAAAGGAGACGAATATGCTTTCATACATTTTTGGGCCCAGATTGTAAAATTATGAGAATGATTTTAATATTAATTTTTATTACGTCGATATTTTTGAAATGAAACTTCTTTAGAATCGTTGTGATTTGAAAATCGATGAAACGAAAAAGCGACACTAAGAAGAGATAAATACATAAAATTCAACCTTATTTAAATCGAAATAAAACACATTTCTCTTTATCTATTAGTATTAATTTTCAATTGAAATAAAACTTAAAAGATTTCAAATGAATTTTAGCTCTATCTGTATATACTGAAGGCAAACATTATTTTATACGTAGATCAAAATAAGTTGTGCGTAACAGTGTATTGAATTTTGAACTTTATGCAAGTGATATTTGAATTACAATATGTTGGCAGATGTAGGCTAAAGGAATTATATTTACATTAATAAAAGTTAGAGAAGAATTATCTGTGAGTATATTCTCTGAAGTTTCACTTCTACTGCGTGTGAACTACACACACTACACACACAGATTTTTTTAAATAATTGTAGTGGTCTTAGTAATTTTGAATGAATTAATTGTATGGTGTAAGTAATTTCATTTTATTAATTGTTGAAATTCATTCACATAAATCGATTATGGTAATCGGTAATTTATTTCATTTGTTTCCTTATTTTTTAGATTTCTCGTCTTGCAGGTAGAATTTAAGCCTGATGTTTTCCATTTTGTAATTTAAAAAATATAACGCTTTTTTACGCCATATCTTAACTCGTTACATTTCTTTGGCCCAAAATACCTCGTCTCCTTTAAAAAATAAAAACTTACTACACCTAGCATTGGGCACACTTCCTGGCAGTAGTCTGGTACATAGTCTACAATTAGGTCCGGTCACTAAGCTCATATTATTTCAGATTGTAAAAAAAGGAAAAAATACCTTTTATATTTAGCAGTCTTGTGAATATTTTAAGGTATTTTGTATTAAATCTGAAGGTAAACTCACAACATATTTTATTAATAAAGTACTATTAATAAATCTTAATTATATAAAATAAACTACAAAATGCGTTGACAAAATACAAAATCATGCTAGTCAAACAAATTTTACATTAAGTACTTAAATCAGACTATCTCGTTGGTTCAGACAACCAAATTGTGTCTTGGTCTCCATGTCACCTTTCACTGTCCTGTGCGATTCTTTGGCTATTAATAGCATCACAAACGGTAGCCTCCACTCTATCCTGTCAGTCCTTAAATCTATAAAAAATCTAAAAAATGGGTGAACTATTTTTGTTTACGCGTTATAACAATCAATTCAAAAGTGTATGGATAGATAGTAACTGTAAATAATGTAAAAATACTGCTCCAAATCACGAAAGCTTTAACTTAGGCCTTGTCCAGCGGTATGGCGTAAGTGACAGAACACAGCGATTTAAAATTTAATACGTAAACTTTATGAATATATTTATATAACCAGTAATATGCTTGCATAACTTTTTATCATATATGCATTACTAGTTATGTTCAGCGGTCTTATCCACGTACCGTCTACGCCCAATCGGTTTTGCTTGAATCTCCCCTTTATTCTCCGAACATTTTCTTTTGGGGCTGAATATGTTGACGGTACGGTGGTGATAATAAATTATCCGATTACACAACACTCGTTTATTTTCGATAACTAAATCTAAACAATTAACAACGAATACAAACAATAATATGCTAACACAATAGCGCTGTCGATGGCAAGCGTACGACTGGAGTGCGTGTGACGTGGATCATCGATATTCGACCGCCGCTGCGCAAGCACAGACGGCGGTGAGCCACGCTCGTACATTGACGCCTCCGGTTGCATCTATGCGTCGCGTTGGACACTAAACGCGCGTGAATTTAAATCGCAAGAGGAGGCCACATCACTCCCCCCCAGAGACCTGGTTAGGGTCGATAATAATCAGGAAATCGAATGCGTTGACCAGCTCGTGTAGTGTGTCGTGTTGGTAATTGATCATCAGGGACTTGGTCGGTTGATGTAGTCTTTTCTGTAGACGGAAAAGGAGATGCAGCAACTGGAAAGTCCGATATTTCTTCATCATCCATAAGGATGTAGGCAGGTTTAAGGCGGTCGATCGTGACAGTGACATGTTTGCCTTTGATGAGAATTTTAAAAACTTTGTCACCTCGCTCAATAACTTTATGTGGGCCTGTATAAGTAGACTGAAGAGGGGCTCGCACAGCGTCTTCGCGAAGGAAGACATGTTCTGCTGTAGCCAACTCTTTAAAAATAAATATGCTCTCTTTATTGTGACGTGAAGCTGGTGTTGGTTTCAACTTCTCAGCAAACGAGCGTAAGCGCGCTGTAAAATCTGACAAGTCAGATGTGCATGGTGTGCTCGGGTTGAAAAATTCGCCAGGAAGTCTTAACGGCTCACCATACAATAATTCTGCAGAAGAAGTCTGCAAGTCGACTTTAAATGAACTGCGGATTCCCAATAGTACAAAAGGCAAGACTTCTGTCCAATTGTGATCGCAGTGGCATGTGATGGCGGCTTTAAGCTGCCTGTGGAAACGTTCCACAAGACCATTACAAGCGGGGTGGTAAGCTGTTGTTCTCTTGTGCTGAAATCCGGTAATTTTCGACAGATATTGAAACAAGGTGGATTCGAATTGCCGACCACGATCTGTGACGATATCTGTGGGGCAACCAAATCGATATCCAGCCAGAGATTAAGGCTTTTGCTACTGTTTCCGCAGTGATATCAGATATTGGCATCACCTCAGGCCACCGAGTGAATCGGTCTATGGCTGTGAGGCAATACTTGTATCCCTGTGAAACGGGCAAGGGACCTATTAGGTCAATGTGTACCTGCTTAAAGCGCGCGCGAGGTAAATCGAAAGTGCCTACTGGTGCAGACACGTGTCGACTGACCTTTGCGCGTTGACAGGACAGACATGTACGTGCCCAGTCTCTGCAGTCTTTTCTAACCCCAGGCCAAACGAATCTAGTGGCTATCAAATTTGCAGACGTAGATGGACCTGGGTGGTTAAGACCATGTAGACTTTTAAAAAGTTGTTTCCGGAATGGCTTAGTGACGAAAGGTCTAGGAGTCGGGGTACTGACGTCGCAGTACAAAGGTACCGAACTTCCAGCATAAGTCATTTTCTTGAGCCGCAGGGATGTACCGTCAGATAAGAACTGTGCCAATTCCGGATCATCTGTTTGAGACTCGGCAAGTTCAGTCAAGCGTATTGGACTACTCAGTTCATGGACACGAGATAAGGTATCTGCTACGATATTATCTTTGCCAGATATATGCCTTATGTCGGTCGTGAATTGGGAAATATAGTCTAAATGTCTGAACTGCCTTGAGAACAGTTTTGCTTCCGTTCATGGAAGGCAAAAGATATAGGTTTGTGGTCCGTATAAACGGTAAAATGACGCGCCTCCAACATGTGGCGAAAGTATTTGATACCTTCGTAGATCGCAAGAAGCTCACGATCGTACGGAGAGTATTTTTGCTGAGACGGGCTCAGTTTTCGGGAGAAAAATGCCAAAGGTTGCCAGGCATCTTCGGAACGTTGTTGTAGAACAGCTCCTACAGCCTTGTCCGATGCGTCTGTCACCAATGCTAACTGTGATCGGCAATCCGGGTGTGCCAGAAGAGCTGCCTCGGCGAGGCTTTCTTTTGTATCTAAGAAAGCCTTCAAAGCGTCATCAGCTAGAGTGATTAGTGTGGAACCTTTAACTGATCCACTAAGTAAGGCATTGAGTGGTGCCTGTGTTTGAGCGGCATGTGGCAAAAATCGCCTATAAAAATTTGCTATGCCCAAAAACCTTCTCAATGTCTTGACGTCCTTAGGTATGGGGTAATCGAGTATGGCATGTACTTTCGTATCCAAAGGTTTGGTTCCACTCTTGGAAACATGATAACCTAAAAAAGTTACCTCGGAAGCGCCAAAAACACATTTGGACACGTTAATCACCATGCCGTAGTTCTTGAGCCTAGTGAAGACTTGTCGGAGGTGGTCTAAGTGCTGGGCTTGATCACGGCTTCCTATTAAAAAATCGTCCAAATATGGGTAGACAAAATCAAGTCCACGCATTTAAACATTACTTAAATTATAAACTAGAGCGGCTGGAGCTGCTAAAGAAGTAATATTGTCTACTAGTCTTTTATTGTTACAGTCTACTACCAACTGAAAATGACACAAAAGTCGACACCAATTATAGGCTTTGTGACGTCAACTATTTGCCAACGAAAAGTACGTCTCATCATATAATGTGTATATTTCAACCGTTACGCTCAGTTTGTAGAGACTTTCGCGATGTCCGCGGAAAAACACAAAGGTCATCGACCAAAAATTGAGTCTCAGTAACGAAGAGGCGACCTGGTGAAGCGGAGCAATCGTACGCCGCCACCGACTGCCCTTCAAGTTTCCCGCACACGTTTGGCATTTGTGCGCTCGTTCACGCCAGCAATCGGTCTCCTGCTGCTGCCTGAAACGGCGTCGTCCCTGCTCGACCAACTTCCGCATTTGGCAACCCGAAGAAGTTGAAGCTTACCTGGTGCGGTAATTTCTTGGATCCTGTCTGCCAGGTCTGCCAACTGCTCTAATGAATGGCTGGGCTGCGACGCTAAAATCGTTTGAATACTTTGCGGCAGGCGGCTGGACCAAATGGACTTTAAAATCTTCTGGTACATCCAGTCCGGCGAGGTCCTGGAGATGCAGAGTTTCATGTGTCAGCAATTGTCTCACTTTATTTTCGTGGGATGTTGTCTCATTTTAATTTTTCATATTTCAATTGTTTTGGCGGATTGATAATGATATCCTTAACTGCCTTCGCGTAGCAACAAAATTGCTCTGCGTCGTCCTTAATACCGAAATTGTCAAACTGCGCTTCTAATAAGCTCCGGATCCTCTGGTGACAATAAACTAACCGGTTAGACGCGGCTGCCTCGGTCGGTGCGCACATTTTCTTACCGGGCCGGCGCTATGTGGTTTAACTGCAAATCGCTGCTGCTTTGTTTGGAGCTGAATATGTTGACATAATAAATCGTCCGATTACGCTCGTTTATTTTCGATAACTAAATCTAAACAATTAACAACGAATACAAACAATAATATGATTTGCGATTCCATCGATATTCGACCGCCGCTGCGCAAGCAACGCCTCCGGTTGCATCTATGAAGTACACCGCGCGTGAGCATTTAAAAATAATGGCTTTAAACTATCGTTTTAACTTTGAAACGCTTGATTTGTCGGAATAAACTGATTTTAATGCTACGTTTTAGAACAAGTACTAATGATTTTATGCTCCCGGACAATTCCCGCAGGACTCTCATAGAATACATATATATTACATAAAATTTGTTATCGACCAGTGTAGAAATTACATTGGAATTTGATTTTTTTTATCTGGCCATTTGAAATCATTCTCAGAAAAATCCTCGCGGGATTTCCAGAGTAAAAAGTAGCATAGATTTTCAGTCTAGAATTTGCTGTTGGTCAAAGAAAACCGCGTTGAACTCGGCCCAGTAGTTTTTACGTGAATCCCGAACAAGCAGTAAATCAGACACACTGCCAAAACAGACAAAAAATCTAAAAAAAATGCATCGTGTTTTCCATCATTTATATAGTGTATTCCAGTTGTTATTTTTAGCTTAAATGTATAGGCATTACAGGGCCTTAATTACACGGAATTTTAGAATTTTATAATAGTATAGATAATAATTATTTATTTTCATTCAGATATTACATCCATTTGTTAGTAACAATATTACATCTATGTTAATAGGACAGACACACAAGCTTAATTTTAATACCGCTCATAATTAGCACTATCTGCGCAGTACCCCTATTTCATACAAAATCAAGTATAGCGCAGCTTTTTAAAGCTTATGTCAAAGAGTTATGAAGTTTGTCGCTATACAAACTTTTTTGCTTTGCTTAATCTGTGTTAACTTCGGTCATAATCTATGCTAGAAAAAAACTAGTACAGACAGTATTTTATTATTCAATATATAACATATATACAATGAATATGATGAGGAAAGATTTGTTTTTTTGTACGTTTGTAACGAATAAACTCAAAAACTACTAGACCTATTTTAAAAAAATTTTTCACCATTAGAATGTGTTTTTTTTCAGGCGGGGGAAATGTATTTCGCACATACCGGGTCCTTTGCTAGGGATTAGACCGTTGTCGATCATGGAGGCTTTCCACTGAGGGCAATCCAAACAATAATCGACCGGCTTGTGTGTAGACTCGAACCAATGGACAGATGCCCAAGGGTTATAATACCCCACTAAAACCACCCTCCTCCCATGTGCCCCACGCTTATGGTAGGAAAGGCATGAGACTTAGAACGTAGTTACGCCCACGCCGATCTTAGCGCAAAAGTGCTTGAGAGTGCCCCAGGAATCAAAGCAAACTCACTTCGTCAACAGGGGTGAAGACTCCTCTGCTCCTTAGATGCTAAAGGGCCCCTGCATCCATTAGAATGTTACACCATCCCTAAGTAACATAGCCTATATTTAATTTAAATAATCTGGTTCAAATTTTTCCAAGGCAGGACAACATCTGCCGGGACCGCTAGTTTATTGTAAAAGTTACTCACAAAAACTTTTATTTACATTATTTTTATACAGTAATTCGCTCCAGTAATCTTTATAGTTTGCAAGTATACAGCACTATATTGGGTATCATTATGGCAATATACTAGGACTACAGCAAACTAAGAAAAGATAACCAAAACTATTCGATTATACAGTTATGATTAATTGTAAAGACTTGCTACAAAACTCATTCAATTTACCACCTACTTCTATAACTTAAGCCACAACACCTAGCCACAATGTTAAAGACACGACCTTTCGACCTTAGTTGGCTTTTTCGCAAATTGGTCACTTAGTCACAATGATAGCTAACATAGCTGACATTGACACCGCCCAGAACTAGCGTGATCCACTTTAGGCTGGAATTGATTTATTAATTAATGGACTTAGAAGGTCTGTGCGTGCCAAGATTGTATTAATTTAAACTTTTAATTTTAATTGTGTCATTGCTGCAGTCCTGGTGGGCAAATGACTTGCATTTGAGAAGTAATATATTAAAAGCAAGATATGATGCCATACGGCAAAATAATAAAGTAGACCAAGCACAGATTGAACGGTTCTATAAAGGCGTCGAATGGCCAGTTATTATTGGGCTACGAAACTCACAAAAAGCGAATTAACGAAAATACTCAATATCTCAAATATTACTTAGGTAATAAATTTTGTTCGAACCTATTTTCCTTTAAAGTGTTTTTAAAATCTACTACCACTATTATTCTTACAACTTTCCACTTAACAGGTCAAAAGTTATGGGGAGGGACACTTTTCACAATTTTGAAAACGAATAAGTCCCACCTGTTTTCATCTATATAAAAAATATATCATTTTTGAATGCTGACTAACAATTCTTCAGATATCTTTGTATAACAAACAAAGAAAATCACATTCATATTTATAATATTACTTACAATACAACGGGTAATCCGAAACTTCTATGAAAATAGTTTAGTGTACACTAATTTTCTGTATATCATATTGGTCTTAAAAGATAATTGATTCAAACTTTCAGTACAGGTATGGTGACCAACCCCAATTTTATTCACGATTACATGAAATAAATCTATAAATAATATCAAAAATCAAAATCAATAATATTTTATAATTTTAATTTTCGTAAAGATATATTATGTACACGAACATACTGTTATGATTATACTATACAAAGATCCATTAATATTATATCGACATCATATCATAGACAACAACATCTTAAAAATTATTATTGTTACGATCGACAAAGACCAATGCACACCTGCAGTTTATTACCTTTTTGGCATTTGGACTTCTTTTGTTTACCATATGTTTAAAATTTGTAATTAAAAACAGCCTATTGTGTATTGTACTCTTTTATGGCCGTTTGCAGGCATAATTAGGCAGGTGTGCATATTACGAATTCTAAGAAAGTCGATCTACGCGGGCGGGCAGCCATATTGTATCGGTGCAGCAATGGCCCAATGGGGAGATCGGCAGTCTAGCGATGGTCACCAGCGAGACAAGACGTGTGTACATTGGATAAGCTATATAGTGACGGACTTTGCGCGTGTTATTTAATCGTGTGTTACGTTTGTACTGGTTGAGTCCAGTTATATTTGTACCTGTGTTATACGTGTTTATATAGTTCTAATAAATTCTATAGTAATTCCAAACGGCATTTTAATTCGAGTCCCGTAACTAGTAACATTATAAATTTTACGTTATTATCATTATACCTATATTTACAATTCTATCAGTGCGAAACTTCACTCTGAAACAATTCAAACTAATCTTGCACTAGATTATATCCAATACTTAGATGATATTCACGTGATTTAAGAATCACATCACAATAGTAGTGAACGTACGATAACATAGTTGGCTCAACAATGGGCAAACAACTACAAAATAATCTGTCATCAACGCGTTTCCTATTTGTGTTACAAAAAGTACATAGCAAATTACTCATGAATGAATAGAAAAGACTGTATAAGTCTGATTTACATTATTTAAGCACTTAGGTTGTCAAAATGGCGACTTAAGTTTTCATCATCGATTGGACAGTAAATAGATTTTGAACATAAAAATACAATTCTTTGTTTAATGTCAATGTGTATCTGACAACTATTGTTTATTTTTAAATAATACTCTATATATATTTAGAAATGAAAACTGCACAGTAAATCCAATTAAGTGTGTTTGTTACTTTTACTTGTTTTTATTTTACTAACAATTAGTTTTTTAAGTCTTTTGTGTAACTGACTAACATAAATTATGGACGCGAGTCTGACAAATAAAATTATTATTATTTTTATTATTATTATTATTATAAATCATCATCCCTCAAATACCCTCGTAAGTGGTAATAATAATACCAGCTCTATAACTTCGCTGTGCGTCATTACTTACGATGTGCGATATAACTTACACTGTACGCCATAATTTGCAGCGTGCTGTTATAAATTGATGCTTACCTGTAAAAAAGAAAAATAAATTACTGGTTTATAAATACTAAAACAAGCCGCTCTAGCTTACATTTTTAAGGATGGCCATTAAACAGAAAAAACAACAATTGCCATAACCCTTCCTCCATCTGTCTGGTCGGTCTTTGTATATCATAACAATTCTTCACAAAAGTTACAGAGTCTATATGGATGATAATATTTGACAGAAAAGTGTATTCTACATGCCGTTACACAATGACGTAGCGAAATCACAAAAAAAACATTAGTCATAGCCATTATACATTTAAGTCAGACACAATACATACCAAGTTATTGTAACACAGGTCTTACAGATCATAATGATATTATTTAGTATTTTCATAAGTTTTCGTGAATTGTAGACATAATAAAATTACGTTTTAACGATTTTAAGCGTGGTATTTATTTAATTTTTATGCAGACGTTTTGGCAACTTTTCAGTAGCCATGATCACGGAAGACAAAGATCTCAAGTGTCAATGAGTAATGTTAAAGTTTTTATTTAACCTACCGCCAACTTGTTCATTCAATTATTTAGTTTTAATTTTTGTTTATGGTTATTATATAATATACTCTATGGGAGCTTAATCTAATTTACTCGTCAGAATCGTTTCATACCTAGAATGATACGCGAGGCTATGGAAATTAAAAAACCGCCCAAATTTCAATAGGGAAGATGGTTGGCAAGTATAACCTATTTGGCATCCGATCATCAAAACTATTAAGATTCACGTCTAGCAAAAAAGCAACTGCCAGACCTCAAGTCACTGTGAGCTCTTTCTGCGTGTACTGGAACACAAACCAACTTGATTGACAATTTCCTTTTAATAACTCCCACCCATTTTAATCTTATACTAATATACAAAGCTGAAGAATTTGTTTGTTTGTTTGCTTGAACGCGCTAATCTCAGAAACTACTACTCTGATTTGAAAAATTCTAACAGTTTTAGATAGCCCATTTATCGAGGAAGGCTATAGGCTATATATCATCACGCTAAGACCAACAGGAATGGAGCACCAATGAAGAATGTTTAAAAAACGGGGCTTTTTTTTAAATTACTTTTTTTTTTAACTATACCACGCGGACGAAGTCGCGGGCAGAAGCTAGTGTTATATAAAACTAGAGGTGCCGGCAGACGTTGTCCTGCGCTGAAAAATAAAAATCTAGGACCCGATCCCAGCGCCACCTACCAGTCCCAATTGTGAATATAAAGCATCCCACCATCCCACCCACTCAAACACACACAAAAAAATATCATAATCGGTAAAGTCGTTCTCAAGTTATGCATGTACATACATTTATACTATTCATTTTTATTTATATAAATTAGCAGAACTAGGGTGGTATGGGCATGTAATGAGGAGAGATGAAAGTCACGTGACAAAAAGAATGCAAACTGCAAGATTGATGGATGGAAAGGTAGAGCAAAAAAGAGATGGATGGATTGTGTGAAGGGTGATAAGATGATTTATGGTGTGACAGAGGACGTATGTCAGTTTAGAGGAGTATGGAAAAAAAGACATATATATTCCGACCCCAAATAATTGGGAGAAGGTGAAAGAAAAGAGAGAGAGAGAGATTATTAGAGCTAGGTATATTGCTGAAGAGTTTCTTGCTCTGCTTCTTCTCTTGAAGTCACATGTCGCTATATTGTTATTATAATATCAGTAAATATCAGCCCATAAAGGCCTCCCATTATAGGGGGAACGGATAGTATACCCGCCACGCTTGTCCAAGGCGGCTTGGCAGGTTTGATACGTCGGTTATCTGGATGTGCAGGTTGCATCACGATGTTTTCCGTCACCGTTGTTAGCACGTGGTAATTGTAACAATATGCACATTAGATCAGAAAACTGACTAAGTGGTGCATACGTTCTGGCCAGGGTCGAACCGCGCCCTTTAAGTTTGGAACGCATGCGCTAGCCATTACGCTACCACGACTTTCATGTCGCGAAGGAGTGGTAAATTAGATTAGGCTCCCATAGAGTAAATAATAACCATAAACAAAAACTAAAATTAAATAATTCAAATGAACTAGTTGGTGGTAGGCTAAAAAAAACTATAACATTACTCATTGACACTTGACATCTTTGTCTTCCTTGATCACGGCTACTGAAAAGTGGCCGAAAAGTCGGAACAAAAATCAAACAAAATACCGCGCTTAAAACCGTTAAAACGTAATGATATTACTTAATGATTTTTTAAATAAGCCAATCATTTTTGTCTATTGACACATTTAATTTATATGTGCCTATTTAAACAATTTATAAACAACATGTAATATTTTTTAAATTTAAATTTACAACTTATTTCATACGTACCTATATTTTTAAAAAAGAAGTAAACTGGCAGAGGATAGACCAAATTATGCCAAACCTTTTACCGGTTGACGAAATACAGATGTACTAAAAGCTACAATAAAATACGCTAAAGACAAAATATCGCGTTAAACTATGTAAATCGGCGGATAACAATAATCTTAAAAAACCCTAAATCATATATTTCGAAGATTTGCAAAAGCAAGCGATGATGTTCTGCACATACGTAATCTTAAAATAAAGCCCTTTAATTTGATTCTTGTTTTCAATGTCTAAAACTGATTTGGATTAACATAAAATATTTCAAAGTTACAACAATTTTGCTTAAAGACGACCTTAAACTGAAATATAAAACGATAGTGTGTGTCATGCTGAAAATAATTGAAGGAGTCCTTAGTCCTTGAATATACTGTTACGAGTCACGAGACGCGAATTAAAATAGAGTTTATTAGAATATACAAACACGTATGACACAGGTACAAATATAACCGAACACAACAAGTCCAAACGTAATGCAGAAGGTCGTAATTCAGTAAAACGCGTCCGTCACTTATCAGATTCCCGATTGTAGTACACGCGTCTCGCTTCACTCGTGGTTCTCGCCCGACTGCCTCTCCCTCCATCAGGTCATCGTTTTATACTGCACAAATGCAATGTCCCCGTATCTAAGTCGATTTAATCCGCCACACCTGGCTAATGACTCGGCCACAAACTGCCATAAAATAGTACCATAAAACAGTGGACTATTTTCTAATCACAAGTTTTAAACACAAAATAAACAAAAGAAGACGGTCATAAAAAGAGTTACAATTAGTTTAAATGCCGGCAGGTAATAATTGTGCTTTGTTTCAGATATGCAGGTGGATTTTGTTTTTGTCGGGACTTGAGTTGTAACAATACATTCAATACAGAAAATTACAGGTTGAAATTAAAAAAAGAGAATAATGACATTAATAATATAAATCTAGTGATGATGGTGATATGATGCGTTTTCATCTGCAATAGTTTTACAAATATAGGCCGTTTACACGCAGGTATGGTGATGGGTTTAATGCGTTATCTGAGAGGCGACATTCTTAATGACGTTGAATATTGACAGATAACGTATGTATATACATTAATGCGGCTATGTGCTAACGGCATTATTTTAATAACGTTGTAAATAAGACGTATTCGGCCACAGTCTAAATCTTTAACAACACAAATGAAGACTTTAATGGTTATTTTGACAATAAATACCATAATGCCTTTTTTCAAGAATAACAAGATATCTCAAAATTTTGTATTTTTAGTTAATAAATGAATAGTTAGTTCTCTATTAACCTAATCTCATCTCATCTAATCTGTTACTAGTATGTAAGAAAATCTAAAATAAAATAATACAAACCATCATGCTCTTATACCATGCTCTTCTTTTTTCCATTGTAGGGGTTTAGACCTTACGCGGCGAAGAGTGCCGCAACTCTGGTACATTCGTTCCCAAATACACTACTAAACCTGAAACTGCCTCCTGTTGTTAGAACATGAGACTTAGACCACCGATGTTCATCCGCGCATCAAGGCTTGAGAACACCTCGGGAAGCAGGGTAAGCTCACTTCACCAACAGAGGTTTAGTTCCGCACCCCCAGATGCAAGTGGACCCCTGTTACGGAATCACGGGAGGACATTCTGCGCATATCTGCGTCTCCGGACACCGGACTGACGACGGTACCCGTGAGTCGCATGCGCACCTTTCTCCCTCTATCCCATCCCCTCTACCCAACCGCGAGGCTGACAACATGTCGAACTCGAACGTCGTGTCAACGTGTCGAGTCGGGTGTTGCAAACGTCCATAAGGGACGGTAACCACTTTTCGGCAGGTTTTGTCGTCTGTCTGTTTACAAGACAGGCAACAGAAGATGGTTATGTATATTTATATTGACAGACGTATTGTACTTCTAAAGTAAAAAAGAGCTAGTTTTTGAGCGAAGGCAATAGGTTCCAGGTGGTAGGATGTTTTCTGGGTGGCTATCACCCCTGGTCTAGAGTATGCCGCCATAACGACGTTGAGTTGTGTTCCAGCGTTAGTGGCCAGGTTCCAGTCTCTCTTTAGAACGCGACAGCACATTGGCAGCAACTTTAGTATTAAAAATGTCCATAAGCGATGGTAACCGCTTTCCATCAGGTGGACCGTCTGCCTGTCTGCTGAATTCATACAATAAAAATAAAAAAGTAAATTAGATATGATATTGTTACGAGCTACAGGACTCGAATTAAAAATGCCGTTGGAACTACCATAGAATTTATTAGAACTGTACAAACACGTATAAAAACAAATACAAATAAAACTGGATGCAACCAGTTCACCCTGCACGATTCAATACAATCCGAACGCGCAAAGTCCGTCGTCTTTATTGCTAATCAAGAGTACTAGAGAACGTCTTACTCGTTTCGTAGTCGTCGCTTGACTGCCACCCGCCCCTCCATTCGGGCATCGTCTTATACTAACTACACAGTACAAAGGAATTGGAGGCGCACACTGAGTTTCTAAGAAATATTAATTTACACACCTGCAAACGTCCACAAAGTCGAATACAATAACAATAGGGATTAGTTTGATGTTAATGATGGTTATAAAACAAGTAAAAAGACAATAGCATTTTTTTCTTAACTACAAATTCAAAAGACAAAAGAGTCCCTTAATCCGGGAGGACAATAAGCTGCGCTTACAATAGGCTGTGCGGCTTATCTTTGACGGCATGTAACATTATATTTTCATAGTACACTTTTGATAAAGTTTCGAGGTACAATTTTATAAAATCTTATAAAAATGCGAAAGTATCTCTGTCTGTCTGATTGTCTGTCCGTCTGTCTGTTCCGTTTTCACGGAAAAACTTCCGGACCGATTAGTCTGAAACTCAGTATATATATATATATATATATATATATATATATATATATATATATATATATATATATATATATTATTTTTTTCGATGCCGAGTGAAATATAGGATACTTTTTATCCCGAAAAATGGGATAGTTTCTGGGATAAAAATATTGTCTCTCTTTTTGTTATTTTTTTAAGGAAACGCTATTGGACCGATTTGGCTTAAATTCGGTATAGTATGTAATTTTAATACCGAGGGTGGAGAAGGGACACTTTTCATCCCGGATAATGGGATAGATTTTGGTCGCTTTGGTCGATTTGTTCGATTTGGTCATATGGCCCATTTGGTCGATTTGGTCATTTTGATCGATTTGGTCATTTTGGTCCACTTGGTCATTTCGATCGTTTGGGTCATTTTGGTCGATTTGGTCATTTTAGTCGATTTGGTAATTTTGGTAGATTTGGTCATTTTGATCGATTTGGTGTAATTTTATGTAGTTTAAATACCGAAAATGGGATTAGATACTTTTCATCCCAGGAGATGGAATAGTTTGCGATGTAAAATGAAGTGAATCTTCCGGAGAAAATAGCACTAACATAATTTAATACAACGTTACCTGTATTAACGCCTGCTCTTTAAACAAGAGATACATACTAGAGTTTGACCCGTATATTTAATAAGTTTTTTTTTATTTTATGAGAATAAGTTATATTGTCATAAAGAACAATTTTATTATTAAAAAAGATAATTTAAATCCAAAATTTAAACTAGAATACTGAGCTAGAATACGTAATTTTCCCTATGAGTAAAGTACCTAGAAGACTTTACACTGCTAAGAACTAAACCTTGAAAAATTTTGCACATTTATATAATTATCTTTATCAGATTTCGGCCTCGGTTTCTCTTTATATTTTATATAAAATAACTCAAATAACAATCGTATCTCAACTTTAGCAAATACTGCCTGGTAGTAGATATTTGTAATGATGATGAGTAGTATTTTATAGATTAACTTTGAACTTATCACTTATAAGATCGAACGTTGCGCCAAAGGAATTATTTATAAAGCTATCAATGCTGATATCTGCCCTTTAGTAGTAATTGATACTATATATTATGCATTTTCATATTAGTTGTCTATTCATGTAGTAGTATCCTCTAGCGACTACATCAAGGCGTTAAAAATGATCATATTACGTAGTGACTGTAATAATTATATCAATCTTACAGTAGCAACACAGCAAGGAGGAAAGTGGGAAATTGGCTCGGTCAACTGAACTGTATAACCAGCCCAGAGAAAGCAGATTATCTAGAGATAATCACAATGTAGCTTAATTATAAAATAAACAGAATTTTTGCATAGCGTTTGCTCAGAAGGACGTCAACTTAAAAAGATACCGCTGTCCTACGTCTACGACCGCACCGCTTGCCATCAGTCCAGCACTCATCCCCACTTTCTTAACTCGTTACGGGTGCTTTACATTCTCACGAGAACTTTGCGAGAACCTGGCAAGATCGTCAGAAAACTGCGAGAAACAAAAATGTGGAACAGATTCTTGTGCTCTCGTGAAGCTGTATGAGGATGTAGCGCTATCAAAACTTTTATCTAGTAATGTAATCAAAAGATTTGGAATGACTTCTCAGTTGAGTTTTTCCAACATCGCTTGTCCAAGGTGGCTTAGCAGGTTTTGACACATCTGTAATCTCGATGTGCAGGTTTCAATGTGATGTTCTCTTTCACAAGAAGCACGTGGTAATTATAACAATATACACATTAGGTCAGAAAACTGCCAAGTTACCACTACCACTACACTACTAACCACTAAACTACCACGGCTCCTATAACCCCCTATAACGAAAGGTCTAATTCCAGCAGTGGGACGTTTATGGCCTATTATTATTTTAAGTGACACGTTTTTAAACTAATTAGCCTCAAATTAAAATAAAATGTAATCCTTTTGTTTGTAAATGAGCAGTGATCAAATAGAATATATTAACATTTTAAACGATTTTCATTGTTGGAATTTTCTGGTGTTAGAATTTATTTTTAGTAAAACATTTTTCAATATATTTTTAGTACAAACTAACCAAAAAAACGTGATTTTGTTTGGATGTTTGTAAACACGCTCTTCGCAGTCTTGGGCATAATATATTACCTAATACAAGATACTTTTCTATCACAACAAATCTAGTATTATCTTATCTGTTTTTATCTAAAAACAGTTAGCAATTTCTTACACAAAACGCCTAGGCATTTTTTTAAATAGTTACGGTACATCATTTCTTTAAACAATACCAGCTAATTTGTGTCTTACGGCACGGTTGACAAAAAGCCATACAAAGATACGTTATAATACTAGGATTATATGGATGTGAGAGGATTTACAATACGATCATACAGTTTTGTACACAATAGCCAGGCAAGTAAGCAATAAATTAGTTATTCCGTGTGAAAAGTAACTTGTACAGGTCGATGTCCTAAGGTCAACAATTTTTGTTAGCCACTTGAACAACAAATGATACATTATTTGGTAATAATTGAGCATTTTCCACAAAAATTACACTTTTGGTACAGCATTAGAGTATAATGCTGAGCATAATAAGCATTCAGCAGGTTATGAGCAGCCTATTTTGACATAATTGACTTGCAAACACAGAAAGCTGTAATAATTTTGCTGAAAAGAGTTTTAGCTGACAAATCAGGTGATAATATAAATGTATAGGAGGTAAAAGAATAGAATATTTGACAGAGAAATCAACTGAAAAACTTTCTATCATCCTAAAAATATTACTCTTATTATTTACAGTCTGAAATGTGGGTATCTAAAATGATTTTTTATTTCTCATATTCTGAAAGTACGCTCGGAGTTGCCTGATCACAGGGATAGAAACAGTACTCTGGGTTCCTAGGAAACATTAGTCTGCTGTCAAAAAATTTAAAACCTATGCCAACAATAGATAACACACGCGACTCATATCCCAACTTTTTTACAGCCACTGTTAATTCGTGGCATAAATTGTAATAAAAAATATCAATATTTTTGTTACATCATTTTATACTTATAAATTATTTTTCACTAAATTATTATTTAATTTACATAAATTTGAGCTAAATATCATCATCAGTGAAAAAAATATACTGGCTGGTAGAATGCCACAGACTTGACGTTTAATATGTGACGTATTAAATGAGTTCATCAGATTTAGATATGGATTTAACGCCTGATTTCATCAGAGAAGTTGTTGTTTGTTTAAGTTAATCAGTTTTTATTTAATTTCCTCATATTCGAAATGAAAAGTAGTGTGTTAACCTCGGGTGAAAGGCTTATTTAGGCACACAAACTATTAGCGCCCTCGCTACGCTCGTGCGCCAAACCATCTCGTGTCTGAATAGATCACTTACACCTCTCGTGTAACAATCGACTATTATCTATTTCATAAAAATAAGGTACTTTCATGTCAGATCTTTTATATCTAATTTGTTAGAGCAATAACCAACTAGTAATTATACTAGAATTTTTTTGAATACATATATTCATTCACCCCACTGAAAAGGCTTCATTTACCGGGATGAAAAGTATCCTAAGAGTTGACCAGAGATATAAACTAGCTCTGTAGCGAGTTTCATTTAAATGTGGTTAGTAGTTTTCATGTGATACTTAAGGCCGTGTTCACATTAGATGAACAGTGAGCGGCTGACTGTTCGCCGGCTGACTGAGCGGCGTATCGGACGCTAACTCAATGTCGAGTTAGCAGCGAACTATAGCGTATTAGCAGCGAAACGCTTACGAACTCATGGGAGGGAAGGTAAATGGTTAGTATATAACGTCGCGCAGCGCTCAGACATAGTAAGCTAACTGGGTCGCCGACCGCGCGCATTGTTTGCTGCTAATCGACCGCTCACTGAATGAGTCGGCAAGCAAAACGCCGCAAAATGCGCACATTACGCGCTGTATGGACATTCCGTTTAAAAATTTATGGGGGGCAAACTGAAAGCAAACAGTAAGCCGCTCACTGTTCGTCTAATGGGGACACGGCCTGACAGATATATAGACAAAATTTAAAAAAATAGTATTTTTAGAATCTCCTTGTCCGACTAAGTAGGACCCTTTTTTAAATTTATTTTACAAACTCGACCCCTCTACAGATTTATTATATTATAGATTCACTAGAGTTTATCAGTGGACCAAGTGGACCAAGTGGACCCAGTGTACCAAGTGGACCAAGTGGACCCAGTGGACCCAGTGGATCTAGTGGACCAAATGGACCAAGTGGACGAAATGGACAAAATCACAAAACCTATCCTAGTTTCCGGGATAAACTTTACATAAATCTATCCCAAAATGTATCTCATTATGCGGAATAAAAAGTATCCCTTGGCCACCCTCGGTATTAAAATTATATATGTACCGAGTTTCAACCAAATCGGTCCAATAGTCTTAAAAGGATAACAAACAGAGAGACAAATATATTTTTGTCCCGGAAACTGTCCCATTTTAAGGGATAAAAAGTATCCTATGTTCATTCTCGGCATCGAAAATATATTAATATATATATAATGAGTTTCAGCCAAATCTGTCCAGTAGTTTTCCTTGAAAACGGAAAAGACAGATAGATAGACAGACAGACAGAGTTACTTTCGCATTTATAATATTAATAAAGATGAACTTATGTAAAAATCGATGTTTATGGAACACATTATAAATATACTTTAGACACTAAAGTAAACATATTAATTTTAATATAGAAAAGATATAAGCCTGCATTTAAAACTAAATATTACAAATTTACAAATAAAAGTATTGAAATGTTGTAATAAAACATCTAAATTCATTAACAAGGGTGAAAAGTTCGTGAGAATGAACGTTTGATTTCTTCAAAACGTTATATTCACAAGTTAGCGATAAGGATTTATAGTTTTTTTTTGTTAACATTGACCTTTGGTAATGTTTTTAACTCAATGAACTTTAACCTCGTATAACCCTGCATTTTAGAAAAAAAGCGGCATTGCGTTATGAATGCCTTTTTACGTATCTTAAACTTATATAACGCCAGATACGAAACTTGTTCTTGGTTATTCATTATATTTTATATATAAATAAAGATGAACCGTAGAAATGTACGTAGGTGGGTAACTTGAGAAAGATTTTACCGATTTTCATGAACTTCTTTTATGTGTGTTTGAGTGGGTCCCCGGATTATTAAGATTCACAGTTGGAACCGGTAGGTGACACTGGTATCGGGTCGAAGATTCTTATTTTTTCAGGGCAGGACAATAAAAAATAATGTACTCAGTTCTGAGCACTCACAATAACGGCTTATCATTCATGAACCTATTTTTATCAATTTTGAAGCTAAGAGCCATCCTGATTTTATTCGTATGAATTATTAAATCTAACAATAATAATTTATTATCATAAAAGACTAATGAAGATAATAATAAAATAGATGCCCGTCCGTCATTTTATGTAAATATGATGGACGCTCAAATAGAGTAAATTTTATTATCAAAATAGAGATATAAAAGTACTTAAATACTACATAAAACGTGTTTAAATTATCTTAATAATCGTTAATCTACTACTTAATTTTTTTGTCCAATCTTTTGTTAAACACGTGCTATGTGTTTATTTTTACGCATATAGGTACATACATATATTTGTTACTTAAATCTTGACATGACAAGCCGATTTAGGCATGTTAAGTATAAACTAAAAAATCTTTTGGGCAATTCGCGACTTATCAATGTCTGCTTGAATATTAAATAAAATATCACAATCAAGGTGCTTCCGGGCATTTATGGAAGATACTGTTCAGAACATGCTGTAACCACGATACATACCTACCCAGTTACCAATTTCACCAATGAGATTAGAAACTAGTAGGTTATATAAAAGGATCTTTGAAAGATACCACCGTGACTGTAATACTAAGAGAATAATATTAGGTGACACTATATATGCATAAAAGGGATGAAAATCATGTGACCACAAATAAGATTAAACTGTTAAATTCATGAGAGATACCAAAAAGTGCCAAATAGATTATTTGAAGAATGACTCAAGTTCAATGACAACAAATTTGAATGCTTACGTGGAGAAGAACAAATCACGTTTCAAACAATCATCAAAATTGTATTATGCTGTTGTCAGACCAAATGTAATGCAGGCATAAAAAGGTAGTTCGGTAAAGGATTTTAAGGTGTTCAGGGTCACAGAGCATTTTTAGTTTTCGTTACTTTGGGATATAAGAAACAGCCACCTTAGTCCTCGAATGCAGCGGGATGGCAAGCTACAGGGCAAACTACCCGAGCACAAGGTAAGCTTCAGAGGTGTACAGGAACGTCAAGACGCTAGAAGACTTCCAGGAAGACTGAAGTAGCCAGAGAAACCAGTCTTCCATCCTTGCTTGCAAAAAAGGCGACTAGAAGTGCCTAGTTAAAGAAACCACGCGTAAGAATGATAAAACATGGAACGAGGATCTGAAAAATCGGACTGATTTAATAGATTAGAATATGCCTTTGGAAATCTATCACTAAAGGGATATTCAGAAGAGATTGAAGTCCGTGGTACTGGTTAAGGTAATATTTATTATTATTATATGTCTTTGAAGATCACAGGCCATGAAAATGGCCCGTATATTTGGAGGGGTTGCGTGAGGCCCTGGGAAGGCCAACTCGTAGAGGCCCTTTGACAAATTTAATGTAAATGTGGCGTGACACTGACCGGCGATTATCCCTGTCTACACCAGTAATAATAATGCACCCAAGGACAAGCCCCGGCCAGTGTAGGGCTATTTTGGGAAATGAGATCAGAAAGTACCGGGCTATTGGCGTGAACTGCTAGTGGTACTAGGGGTCTGTGGATATGAGGACTATGGCGTCTGCCCGTCGCAATGTTCAGGGAACATGGAAAAATGGGCAGACGGTGACTCACCACTCCCTGCATGGGCCCCAAAAAAGTACCATAGAAGACAGGGGCAACATGGATGTGAGTGGCTAAGGGGTGTAGAGAGGTGGGTTGCAGGTTCACCGAAGCTACTTCTGACGTGATGCCATTTATCACTTCTACCCCTGCAGCTTGAGTTTTAGCTCTAGTGATCTCCACTCCGTGCCGGCTGGCTAAGGCAAGCATGGAGATGGGGGCCTTGCCTTATATCTCGGAGTCGGGTCCGAGGTGTCGCTACTCACCTAAGACTTCGCCACAAAGCCCCCATGCGGGCTTATTATTATTATATTATATTATATTATTAATATAACTAGTGCGAGAGAAACCAAGGGGCACAGCCTGTATTATGTACAATATTAAACAACGAAAACAAATCAGTTGAACAGTTTTTGTTCTACTGCAAATAATCTTACAATGTGGGCGGCGTTACTCACAGATCGAATTGTTAATTTAATGCAAAAAATTACTACTGCTATTATTGACAAGATTAGGAAGTTACAAGGTGGTGTTAATTTTTTTGTCTTCAAATTTGTTTTTATCATTAACTATAACAATAACCTACCTATTTATAAACCCAATTTGTAGTTGAAAAAAATAATTGCGTAATAGTCAGAGAATATCGATTGCCTTTAAACAAGAATTAAGGTGCCTTTCCACTAGAGATGTGCTATGCAACTACGCTGCGATAATGTAACAGCTCAGCTACGGAACTATGTGACCATTTCCACACTGATGCAGCTATGTACTTGAGCGAGTAAGATGTTGTATGAAAATGCGCCGCCGCAAGGTATCTGTCCGAGGAAGCTGCGCAGCTCGAGCTATGCGACGTTTCGACAATAGGGAAGCCACGCATCCATAGATCCATAAAACGCAGTCATAGCTTGCATCCATAGAACGCAACCTTCCATATAAAAAAACGTTGCTTAGTTAAATCAATGTTCATCAGTGGTATACTATGTGGACCACTGAATACGATTGGTGGATATCAAACGCATCCTCAGCAACGTTGCATAGCACATCGCTGACGGAAAAGCATCCTTATACTGTGCAAAATAGAAAGTGTAAGTGTAATAGGTATACTTATACAAACATCAGCCTGTAAATATCCCACTGCTGGACTCGGGTACATTTTAAAGTATTTCACTGTCTATACATCTATCATTTAAGAGCAATGCTCTTGTCGGTGGAACCTCCTCCAATCTTCTCTATTATGTGCTAGTTGTTTTACTATGTAAGACACGACACCCACTTTTTCTTTTATTTGATCTATGAATACTCGCCTTGGTCTTCCCTTCCCTCTCCTTGCTTCCACTTTGCCTTCGATTAACGTGCATAAGGTGTCGTGTCGTAAGCAAATGGCCAAATATCTCCCCCCTTCTTTCCTCCAGAGTTTTTAAAATTGTGCGTTTCTCCTTTACTTCTTCATTGGTTTTCTTTTCTTTCCAACTTATTCTCTCCATGCGTCTCCAACACCACATTTCAGATGCTTCTAATCTATCGCGATCTCTTTGTGTATTAATTTCACTGAGCAAGTAAAATTTTATGCGATTTGACAAGATAGAAAACCTATTTTTTTCATTTTTATATTCCGTATCAATTGATTGATATGGAATTTATATAAAAAAAACATTAATTACTGAAATGTGATTTTTCAAATTTATACAAGAAATGTGTTTTGTTTAAGTTAGAATTTTCAGAAACAATTGACACTGGTTAATTCTTCAAGTCATACGGAATATATTTATGTAAAACTAATAAATTTGCAACTATGTAATAAACTCATTATTTTTTCAAGCGTTTAAAATATTCTTTAAAATAAAAAATTCTCAGTAAAGGTTTAATTACGGAAGAAGAAGAAAAGAAATTATACTAAAAATAAACATAGATAATTAAATTTAATGATTAAACAAGTAATTATACTAGATTTAAATTTTCTGTTTCTAACTTAATCCAACTTAGTTTACATATGTAAATATAATTACATTATTATAATTACATACATAAATATAATTACATTACATAACAAATCTCATAATGCTAGTCATAACATCTTGATACAAGTTGATGATTAATTCATGAACCATACAAGAAGTGCACTACAGACAAAACTTGGTAGAAATCCAAAGTTCAACGCTCTTTATGACAAAATATTTATTCATCTATCCCATTGTAACTATTGTATTGTTATGAAATTCTGACTGACTTATGAATTGTAATGTTTTCTGGAGCAAACCGGGTTAGTATTACCATTCTTCCAGACTCATAATTGTTATGCCAGCTAAAGTAATTGGTTAAGTATTTATTATTTAAGTATAATTAAATTAACTAATCAAATAATAATTAACGTATCAAATCAAATTTAATTTATCAAACCAAATAAACTATCAAATAAAATTTAACTTATCAAATAAAACTAATGAAACTTATCAAGCTTGTATAGTATATACCTTTTTTTTATAACGCAGGGGGAATGTCTAAATGTAAGCCTGATAAGTTAAATCAGTAAATGATGCTTTAGATTCGCATTTATCTAATTTGTAGATGACCTCTTGATATACAGATTCGATTCGTATATGGCCAATTATATAATGCTTACAGGTTTGCTGATAAGAATTTGGCACCTTTTAAATAAATAGGTACATATGCAAAACACGAAACCTGCTAACATATTGTAAATTAATTCGCTCACTTCCAACTTGGATACCTATCCCGTGGTAACTGTCTACTTTCTTAGGTAAAATGTCCTATATTTTCGCTATTATCGAACATAGATAATAATCAGTTTTTAAGTTAATCTCATAATTCTCAAAAAAACAAAATCACTTCGCATTTATGTAATACATTTGGAATAAAGTATTAACATAACTTTAACACTGAAAATTAAATATGTATTATCACTCGCCAACAGTGATCTTTTTGCCCTGAATAATTATAATTGTTTTGAATAATTTTATCTCAATAATTAATAAAACTGTGAATTATTTTGGAATATTGGTTACAGTTTTTTTTATACAACAATAAAAGCCAGTAAGTATGAAATTAAACATTACAATTATATACATTAATATCTAATATTTATTGAGAAATACGACTAAGTAATCGTTTTGTTTTATATTTAATTAATTTATGATGTAAAACGAGAAAATCTGGTGAAATCTACCTTTTACTTCAGAGAGACACCTTCTATAAGATTTTCTTCAATATTATTTTTGGTGAAAATTGCCTTTCTAAAGACCAAAAGCAATCTGCCGTCATGTAACGGTCCAGACTACCCTGGTACCTTTCCATCATCACTATTAGGTGTTGGTATAAGTGCTCGCCCTATGCCACACTCAAATTCTCAAGATTATCAGGAAATCTAAACCATGTAACTGTGGGGAAAGTGTAACTTTATGCTCATATTCACTCTAAAAATCTTAAGAACCAAAGCCAATTCAGAACATCCATGAATATATTCGCAAATTGTATACTGGATATTAGATAGATAGATAGATAACACTTTATTGTACACCTTTACAGAAAACTTACGAACTAGTATTATTCTAATTGTGTACAAAGGGCGGTCTTATCGCTAAAAAGCGATCTCTTCCAGACAACCCGTGGCAGGAATATTGCTGATTAGGAATGGCGATGGTGGTATACATAATTATCGTACGATTACTTATATTTTAATAATAAATATATAACTATACTATATATACAAATATACACATAAGTTAGATACATATTGAAGATATAGTGATAAAATGCAACTATTTAAACATAATAAATATATAGTTATATGCAATATAATACTAATTGTATAAAATTACATATCATTATATTGCAGATAGAATTTCCTGACCATGTTCTTAAATGTTATTAAAGATTTTGCTTGTCTGACAGCAACAGACAATTAATTTCAAAGTTGGATAGCCTTGACCGTGAAAGAGTTATTGAAAAACGTTGTATTATGAATAGGAGTAATAAGTCTATGTTGACTGGAAGAGCGTAAATTGTGAGAGCAAGAAATAAATTCAAAGCGTTCTTTAAGGTACTGTGGAGTAGTAGAGATGAATAAAATACTATAAAGCAATGAAAGAATGTAAGTATCCCGGCGAAAACGAATTGGCAATCACTTGAGTTTTTTACGAAATTCAGAAACGTGGTCATACTTGCGTAACCCAAATATGAACCTTATAGAAAAGTTTTGGAGGCGCTCAAGTTTATTAAGTTGTTCTTAAGTTAAATTTAGATAGCTGGCGTCGGCATAATCAAGTATGGGTAAAAGTAGCGACTCTGCAAGCTTAATTTTGTTGGCGATGGGCAGGAAGTTTTTCAGCCTCCAAAGTGATTTGGCGGAGAGAAACAACCGCCGACTCAACTCCGTTATATGGGGTCTCCAGGACAGTTCACTATCAAATACAACTCCAAGGTTTTTGACATTATCACTGATAGGGATAAGCTTCCCATCAAAAATAAAACTTGGCATACAAGTCCAGTCAACTTTACACAGCATCCGCGAGCTACCGATGATAATTACTTGAGTTTTCTCAGGATTCACAAGAAGTCCATTCGACTTACTCCATTGTAGTATGCGGTCAAAGTCAGAGTTAATTGCTATGACTGCTTGATTTAGTGTGGTAACAGGTGCCTGCGTGTAAATCTGCAAATCGTCTGCATAGAGGTGATAGGATGAAGTGAGTTCATTAGAGATAGAGTTTATAAAAACAGCGAATAATAAAGGAGATAGTACGCCGCCCTGTGGAACACCGGCAGAGAGATCACACCACGACGAATAGTCGTCATCAACTCGAATGCGCTGCCGGCGTCCATACAGGTAACTATGAAACCAGTCAATTACTTCAGGAGATATGTTAGTAGAGCCAAATAACACTTCAAAATCAACATTATTAAAAGCACTGCTGAAATCGAGCAGCGATAGCACAGTTAGTAAACCATTGTCCATGCCATGCCGGATGTCATCTGTAATTTTAATCAGGGCTGTGGTGGTGCTGTGGCCAGGACGAAAACCAGACTGGTAAGGATTCAAAAGAGAGTTACGGTTCAGGAAAACACTTAGCTGCTGATGAACTAAGCGTTCGAGGACTTTGGAAAGGCAAGGTAGTATGGAAATAGGACGAAATTGAGAAAAGGAAGCGGGATTGGATTTTTTTGGAAGAGGAGTAACCTGGGCTTCCTTCCAGGTAGCTGGGAATACACAAGAGTTTATGGATGTATTAAGGATATGGGTAAGGGTAGGACTAATGACATCCAGTATAGGTAGGATCATGTTGCGACTAATGCTATCACTGCCGACAGCATTTGATGTGATGGATTTCACAGCTTTCTTAACATCACTGTCAGTAAATCGACTAAAAAGAAAAGGAGAAGGCTTGGGTGTTGGCTTGGACGAGAGTCTTTTCAAAGTTTTAGACTTTATTAATACATCAAAGTCAGAAGTGTTTGAGAAATGCTGATTTAAATCATCGATATTGAATTTTTGACTGACTGAGTTTTCCGTTTGTTTGCCAATCCCCAAAGAGCGTAGAAACTTCCATGCTTTAGCTGGATTATCATTTTTAACTGATTCGTGAATATAACGGCGTTGAGCGTCCCTACACACTCTATTACAGCGATTGCGAACTTTCACATAAGCTGCTTTGTTTGGCTTCATTTTATATCGAGTTTTTGCTTTAGATTTCTTGTGCATCTGCGATTTAATATCATCGGTAAGCCACGGTGCAGGCAAATGTTTGACCTCGATACGGCGTAAAGGTGCATGAATATCATACAGCTTTATCAAAGCAGCATGAAACACATGAACCTTCTTATCAATATTATAAAAAGTTGTAGACATATCTAGGTCAACATTTTTTTTTAATGTTGTTAGCCTGTGTTATTAATTAAATATCCTAAATATAAATGTTTATATTCCTAACTTGAGGAATTATGGGTTACCTATGGGACGATAGACGTTCGTCCCCTATTACACCTCCTTCAACATTATTTTATGAGACAAAAGGTAGCCAATGACCTTTCCAGTTTAAAATTTATCTCCATGTCTTTAACTAAGATCCCTCAAGTCGTTTATTTTAGTTGTGAAAAATTAATAAACCTACACTATAACTCTCGCATTTATATATTAGTATAAATTATGTTGGACAAGCTATACCGACACATACAGACAGACCATTAAATTTTATGGACATAGAATATAATAGACTGTTTACATGTAGCCATTTCCTATATATTAAGTTATTAATCAATAATTTATTTGCCGTTCTGTCGGTTAAAATGTGACACAGACTTCATACATATAATGGTAAATTTCTATCAAAGGTAAAGAAATGAATACTGTAAATATATAACAAGACATAAATTTAAAACACGTATTCTTATAATGATAAACATACCGCTTTAGTGCCATTATCAATACAAAAATAACATATGCGTTGTTAATATTTAATTACGTTCGTGACAAGTTCAAAATCTTAGTTTTTTGTCGTATATGGTCAAGTTTCTAAGAATATGTTACTTAGTATTTTTGCCCGCTAATTATCCTTATTGTGATCTCCAAGAGTGTTTGTTCTAAATGATTATCTTAGTAGTATAAATATAGATCTATGCCATTAAACACCTTTAATTTTGATCAATGTTGACATGAATACTTTAATTTTTTTCATGACATTTACTTTTACTGTGGTCGCAAATTCCTTGGCTCAGTCTTAGACTTGACGTATATTCATATTTTCTAAATCCTGTAAGATATAATAAAATAAACTTAGTAAAATATTAAAAATTATGCAAATTTTACAAAATTAAATTGGATTCTAATAATAAGTAGTTGATTAAATGTAAACTAAAACAAAATTATTTGTCGTAAAGAAGTATCGTATTACAACACAATTGTACGAACACTTTTTTTTATTTTTAACGTGTATCAACTACGTTAGTTTGAAGAATAATTTATTTTATTGTCATACAATAAATAATATTATAAGTGTTATAAATAAAACTAACTTAACAATTAACTATTATTAGATAAATCTTATATGTATTTCAAATGCTCGAACAATATCTCAATATTGTTCGGGTCAAATGCCCGAACAATATTGGGATATTGTTCGAGTACATATAAGATTTATATTTAACCCGGATGAACCGACGATATATTTTAAAAAATCTGTAAGGTACCGCAGTAAAACATACATTTAAATTTAATATATATTTTGTGCTTAATCCCTAAGTTTTTCATTGAAAACCGTTGAGCCATCTTGAAGATAAACTTTTAGAGAAAAATTCTAAAAAAAGTTAATTTACGATTGGGCTTTATGTAGCAGTTATCACGTAAGTTTTAGCATATATTTTAAAATTTCAAACAGACACTTAAATTTTATTCATATGTATAGATAGATGAGTAACCATTGAAAATCATGAATAACTTTAACTCAAAGGATTCTTAACAAAAAACCCAGTTATCCATCAAGCAAATGATTTTTGGATGGCAAAAAACCATGCTAATATTGACGCAGTGTGTTTATGCCATTCCAAAATTGCTTTTAGTATTTCGCGTGTGGGTCGAATACGCTTCTGACTTTATTGATTGTAATAATAATGCTGCCTAAGCCAATTTCGGTTATAACAACCGTTATATACTGTAAGCATTATGTTTAGATTTTCGAGACGATCTTGTGCTCGCATTAGATTAATATTATATTATTTAGCCTATTTTAGTCAGGAATATGCGACCACATTTCAAATATATGAAAACGCCGCCACAAACATGTCCTGTTTTCTTTATTTAACTAGGGAACCATAGAAAAGAATTTAATCAAAAATAGTCCATACCTCAAAAATTACTGAACAGATATCGTTATAAAATTTTTGGTTGTAAATATTTTTTTTCTTCGACCACCGTGAATTTTTCATAATGTATTTTAAAAACTAATAGGGGATTATCCCAGATATCTCGAGGGAATTTTCCCAGAAGCGGTTCGTAGTTGTTCGGGTGCATAAAAATTAGCTTATTCCAACATAGTTTTCACTAAAACGATAGCTTACATTATTTTTTAAATGCTGCATGTTCTGTCCTAGGAATCTCGCGGGAATTTAAAATCAAGCATGGAGCATATACTAGTACGTTTATAAAAATAGCTGTGATATACTAAACACACTGAAAGATAAACATACTAATGGATATGGCGATTACCTAAATGTTTTTTTTCAAAAAATTTTTTACAGTCCTAAAAAATATTTAAATTAGGGTATTTGTTTGCATTAAATTAAAACAAAATTTAAAATTCAAATGACTGGAAAATTTATGTAATTTGTTTTGAACATTCATTTAAATTAAATTATAACGTATTTTAATTATACATACATACATATTGTCACGCCTGTTTCTCATTGGGGTAGGGATAGGCAGAAGCGATGGATTTTCACCTGCTACGACCCTGACTAACACTTTTCGATTCATTAATATCATTAATCTCTTCATACATACACGTTTGTTTAAATAACTTTTCACCTTTTTCAAAATATTTGCAATATGATCATGGTGAGTATGTCGCGGTTGGCCAGCACCGACTCTACCACTCACATTGCTCGCATATGCCCAAACCAACTTAACATTCTTTTTTCAACTCGTGCCACTACATCCTTTTTCAATCCACAACGTTTCCTTATCATAATTGTAACGTATGTAATAATAAAAATTAATTTAATTTTCAGTGTTTCATTTTTCGGTTATTGTAGACAATCCTCATGACCTTCGAAATAATAGTCTTGTGGTTTAACCTGCGTTTTTCTATTTAATACACTAACACTGCCGCTCGAATATCGCTTGTATTTTGCTCTCTTTATATTCGTATAATCTGTTCTTTCTTACAGGCTAAATTATTGAATAAAATTTTTGTTACGTTGTGTGTACAGTGTTGTTACGGGCAATTTGATAAATCCGGTCACTATGAATAATGACTACAATAGCTTGGGCAATATGATAAAACAGATGACCTGCTGTTTTGTCGAGATGAAATCCAAATTACGGCCTGTTCGAGTGTTACGACGTATTTTTAATTTATTTAGCTTTAGTAATACTTATGCCAGACATGCCTTGTCCCCATTTTTTTAATGAAAATTCGTGAATGATGCGCAAATTTGCCGGGCACTCTCAGCAATAACCATTGACATACTTGTCAAATTACGCCTGACCTGCTTGATTCTAGGTCAATTTAGGGATGGCCATTAACTAGACTTGTATCATTCAGCCATAAAATTGTTCTTAAATCTATTAATTAAAAAAAAGTTCTTTTTGCTGACCAGTAAAACAAACAGACTGTCAAACGGGTGATAAATAATTACAATTGCCAGTAGATATCTGTAACGCTAAGGAAATCAACAGGTTGCTTAGATCGTCGTGACATTATACGTTGTTTACGCTCCTTTTGAAGAATTTTGTACAGTCGTGGTATGAAAAGGTTCACCAGTTTTCAAATTGATTCATTTAACGTTCTATGAGCACATGTTACCTTTTCAAACTAAGTAACAGTCAGACTATTCCACAAAAAATATGTTAAATTGTTTGAGAATAAAGTTTAAAATTACTAAGATCAAAGTTGTTTCACGTTCTATCTTCTTTAAAAAGATTGTTTAGAGTTATAAAACCTTATTTGGTTTTAATATTTATGATAAGCATAGTGATTATATCCTCTTTGTTTCTAATGTTTAATGTCATTGTCAACATTACAATTTTCTTTTTTCATGTTTTTAAATTTTATAAACATAACAAAACGTAACATTTATTAAAATGTTGGCGGTACTGTTTCTTGTACTCGTGCAAGCAAAAGTCGACTTTTAGCGACCAACCTTTTCATACTGCGACTGTACTATAGCGTTTTTATAGGACAACCACCGTAATAAGATTACTAATTCAATCATTTGCTTGCAGGGAAAAAGGAGAATAATAACCACTTATTACACTAGATCAGTAAGGACCCTATACTACACCGGTCAATTTAACACGTAGGTTCATTTACCATGAAACTATACTACAACGAGAGATCACAGCAACAGACCCGCATGTTAGTTATGTGGTGTGTAAGAGCTGGTCTACATGGCACCACCAAAAGACTGCCATCGCGCCGCCGTCACGCCATTGCCTTGCTACTATCCTATGAGTTTCTGTGCATATACGAACATATACATCCCCCCATACTGCCGTCCCACTGCTGACACCCGTTTAACTGCGTAAGCGCGGCGGCGGCGCGCTGGCTGCACGGCCTTGGTGTCGTATACACAGCGTAAAAAAAGGTAACACTAGCTCTTCTCAAAATTAAATTAATCAATAAAACACTTCCATCACACATACTTCTCTGAACACCTATACAGATAAGTAAAACAGAAGTGTCTCTTTCTAATATCAAAATAACAGCTTTTTACTAAATGCGTATGAAAGTAGATATATAAGTACTTTATATTTTTAAAAAATATTTTTAAATGGCCTTTCTTTTATTGCATGAGTTCAGCAGACAGGCAGACGGCCCGCTTGATGGAAAGCACCAAAGGCTACGAATGCGCTGCTGCTCTCTTAAGGGACACTGGAACCTGGTCACTAATGCCGGAACACAACTCCAGGTTGTTATGGCGGCATACTCTAGACCAGGGGTGGTAGCCATCCAGTCGGGCAAATACCCTACCACCTGGCTGTGGATTGTTTTGTCACCTTTTACGAACAGGCCGCCCGGCCGCAGGAAATTGTATACTTTCTCCGTTCCTGCACGGATAAAATGTCTGTCTGTCTGTCAGGATGTTCCGGCTAATCTCTGAAACGGATGCACTGATTTTGACAGGACTTTCACTGGCAGATAGCTGATGTTATAAGGAGTAAATTTTAGGGTTCCGCGAAAAAAAATCACGCGGACGAAGTCGCGGGCACAGCTAGTTTAATATATTTTTAAATTATGACCATATTTTTATTAACCGCAAACATAAAAACATAACATAATATGTACATCATTCATCCTTTTTACACGACAATAAGCCCTCTCAGATATTCCACAGCCATAAAATTATGGGAACGAGGCAATGAATACCTCGTATCGATAATTTTATGATCGAAAAGGACATAAACCGTAACAAGCTATTATACACTAAACGATGCGTTCAATTGACACTATAAAACATATTGACATTTTTAGAAAGTGGTGATTTTGTTTAATATTTTTAGGGTTCCGTAACTATCGAGGGGAAAGCGGAATCCTTATTACCATCATGTTCGATACCTGGTATGGTAAATTTCGGAAACGTATTTTTCCGTCCTTTACTATGGTCTGGGTGTCTGGAATCGGCCCCAGAGTAGTCCGTTGTATATTACCCATAACACAAGCGTTAGTTGCTTAATTTAGGGATATACAATATGTGTGTTTGTCTGTCTATTATAAATAGAGATACGGACACAGGTTGCAATAAATTGTAACATTATTTAAATATAAAATAACGATCTTATTCATAGAAAGTTAGAGTAAGTTTAAACGCTTCTTTAAGAACCAGAAGAACCACTTCTTTCAGAACAGCTGCTAATGTTGTACAAAGCATAAGTACGAACATGTATAAAGTACTGCTATCACTTTTGGGATGGCACAGCCAAATATTAATTCGAAGCACTGAAGTCGATTGAGCGGAGAGCCAGGAAGCTGGTTGGCAACGACCAGCTTTTCGATGACAAAACTCAAAGTCTCGAACAGCCACGCAGGATACCAGCTTATCGGTTTTATATCGGATACACTTTGAAATGTTGTTAAATTCTGAACTACAAAGTCGACACTTTGAACAAAACTCTATTTAAGTAACATACCATTACATACCTATAGTTTTGGAGATGGAGTGTCTTCGATTAAATAGGATTGATTTTTAGGATTCCGTAGCCATTAAAAAATAATGGACGTTCGTCAATTCTACAGAATTCCTCACTATCGTGGTCTTATACGCGCTTAGCCAATTAGATTTTTTAAATATATCTTTAAAATCTTCGATCTTCTACAAGATTTCTCAGAAATTACATTACTTGCTTGATTATTTTTTAAGAAAAATAAAAAATGACGGCGACTTCAATCTTTACCACATTTTAAAAAGTTTGTATGGTTCTCGTTTTTTTTTAAAAAAAAAGAACTAACATCCTCCCATTGTTCTAATTACTAAACATTTGCTGCTTAAGAAATATTTGAGTAACAAACGTTTGTTTATAATTGACAATGTACCACTTATGTGTATTTTGTTTCTATTACTACGACCTTGTATATGAAGCAATTTTGCATAGGACTACCCTATCTTACTTCTGATCCCGAAAAATACAATACTTTATGCACTGTACACGGTGGAAAGCAACTCGGACGAAGCCGCAAAGAAAGCGGTAGTTAAATATAATAGTCCATAGGCTACGGTAACCACTGTCCATCACGTGGGTCGTATTCAGTAGTCCAGTGATAAAAAATGGTCACAAACTTGAGGGAGTCTACGTCCAGCAGAAGACTACGATTGGCTTGTGGCTTTCCGTTTCATATATTAATCGCACCATATTCTCAGTGCGTTGTAACTACAACCGGTGACGAAGATGCGCAAGCGCAGCTTGCCACCGGGTGCGCCTGCGCGACACGACGGGTATTGCCCGTGGATGCGAACCAGCGTCGTTCAATCGGCAATGCGGCTAAATGACCTTCCAAGGTGTCACACGAGCATTCCGTTTCGAAAAATAAAAGATGTTCTTGTTATAGAAGTGCGTCTATTTTAATATTTGCTTGATATTCTTCAACGGTGTAATATTGTGACTTCAAACACATTTAACGTGAACTCTAATAAAATCTCCTACATTCGTGAGTATTATTCGGTGTTGGAGGGCTACTCCGTCAACGCCGCACCACCCGTTCACCTCACAGGCTAAAGAAGAATTATTCGAGAAAACATGTATTCGTTTAGTATCGAGTATGTGTCATAAGCATCACACACTATAAAATGCACACAACAAGTGTGCGTGAGCAGGCATATAATCTGACGAGTGTTCGTGATCCTGATTGCCGATCGGAAATCAAGGTTAAGGTTATATTGAATACACACCTCAATTTGTATGACGCAGGTATATTATATTTACAGATTCACTTTTGAATTAAAGTACCTACTTTAGTGATATTAAGTATTATTTGTAAATATTTCACCAAACAGTAATTTATAAAAATTATTAGTGGAATGACATATTAACAGTGTTTCCAGATGGAGAAAATTGCCCCGAATTTTTTTGTTTGGGATACAAAAAAATTAGACTAGATTTTTTTTTTCTAAGATGTAAAAAATCGAGCAACTCACTAAAATATATCTAATGATGATGATGTTCTCGTTGTCATGTTACTTCTAGTATACCAAATTAGAGCTATTAGTGCTACAAATAGCTCCACCTTTGCTTTCCATCAACTGGGTCGACAAATTCAAAATTCAAAAATCTAATCGATGAAATTTCCAAAACTCAAAATGGGGATAATATCGTTGCAAGAATTAAAATGTCAATATGAATGAATAATTCCGAATTCCAGAAGCATAAAATAATGATGATAGTTATGAGACATAAGTACTTGTTATAATTACTTCCTTCAATGTGTAACTTTAATTTGTATTCACCCTAATATGTAAGTACATTGAAATATAAATTTGTTCCATTCAAATAATAAAACCCAATAAAAAGATTTTATTCTTTTTTCTTATTTAGTTCTCAAATCAAATACATATTGTGGTTTCTTCGGTTATTTTTGTAGAAGTCAGACGAATTGTGAATTTTTTATCTGTTTTTCATTAAAGTACTTGTTTGTTTTGAGTTGATGGTCTAAAACTATACATAGATCTTGTTTTTGTTGTCATTTTAATCTTATCTCAGTTAGAGTCAAATGATACCTCAGATAATACAAAAATGAGAAACCTTGCAGATATATGAAAGTTCGTAGATTTAGAAATCCGTTTCCGAAATTCTACATGACTAGTTAGGATCACTTAGTTGGGGTTTTATTATTTAAAAATTATAGTACAAATTAATCTGTTAAATTAATAAGAAACTTATTAAGACCTTATAATACGCCTTATAACGACTATTTTCTTATCATCATTATTTAAACAACATACTATATTATTAATACCAGTTAATACATCTTAAGCTTAAGGTGGACCATATTTAAATAATTCTACGGTTACCATACCATAAAAAACTCGCAGTACTTCCAAACCCACATTACTATGCAGCTCATATTTAGCTGGGCTATAATAATTTAAGTTTTTCTTCACAAAGATCATTATTTACATTTTTGCAATACATTACAGTCACCTGTTACGCTTTGAATGATATATTTGATTATTTCGTGTTGAATGACTTATTTACGTTGACATTTATGTAAATATTATTTTAATTGGCGGTCATAAGTTGTATTTTATAAAAATGTAAGTTTCAATGGCTTCATTTGATTTGATTTTTATTTTGAAATTTCGGCCATATATCAGTAGCCATGATCACGGCAGACAAAGACGTCAAACGTCAATGAGTAATGTTAAAGTTATTATTTAGCTCACCCCCAACTGGTTCGTTTTTATTTAATTTTTATTTTTGTTCATTGTTATTATTTACTCTATGGGAGCCTAACCTAATTTATCACCGCTTAACAACATGTTGCGGCTTGAAGAGAAGTAGCGGCGCAAGAACCTCTTCAGCAACATGCCTATTTTAGAATAGAATATACTTTATTGTACAAAAATACTACATAAAATCAAGAACATTAATATACAAGTGCAATAGGCGGTCTTATCGCCCATGACGATTTCTTCCAGACAACCTTTGGATGGAGTATAGGAAGTACAATAAAAATCGGTAGTTGCTAAACCAGCACTCGTACAATAATTTAGTTTATTGATTAATAAATAGTATATAAGATAATATATACACATACATAAACACACATATATTATATACATACAAAAGTAAACAATAATACTATAGCTTGAGGTAGTAATCTTTAACTAATCTGTTAAAAGAAGGTAATGATCGTGTCTGCTTGATGGTTAGTGGTAGTGCATTCTAGAGTTGAATAGCCTGGACGATAAAACACTTGTTCTGTTGACAGGCGTTTTCAGTTTCAAATTCTCTGACAATCTAAAGAATCTTGAATCACTAATTAAGAAACTGAAAGGGTTCCTTGACATAATCAGGGGACTTCGGATTAAACAAAATGTTGTGAAGAAGAGACAGAATATGCACATTCCGGCGAAGGCGGATGGGAAGCCACTATTTTATACAATATTAAAGGAGGTGGGAGCTAAACTCGTTAAAATGTAGCTTTAATTTATGTGTATTAGTCGCGAAAACTTAACAAACTACATATATTTTTAGTTATAAAACTTTAATTTTCACCCACATATACTAATATAGTATATCGTTATAAACTTTATGAAGAAGTTCAGCTGATCAAGGACATTTTAAATAGGATCCTTCCTGCTTCCTTACGTGGATGTAATTTGTTCAAGCTTAAACTGAACCATCGCGAAAAATCATTGCGAGCCATTATAGATCAAATTACTACTGTAATAAGGATTAATGAAATCGAAAATTATAGCAAAATTAAATTTGCAAGGTCTTGCCATGCAGTTCCGATGCGAGACACGTATTGAATTATAGCAATCATAACGAGTTATTCACTTCCATATAAAATTAATAATTATGTATTATTCATGCCCTTTGTGCTGATATTGTTTTAGGTCACCTGATCATTATTGTGTTTAACTTAATTGTTGATATTTGATGTTAATAATAGTATTGTTAATTTGCTTAATTATACGTCATCTTTGCAAAATCCGTGACCCAAATTATTACAATTTAATCATGCAATTAATTTATTCATCTTTCCACTAACCAACAGTAGACCCACTTTTAGGGTTCTGTAGTAATTTTAACAAAAGTAGAACATATATTCATCATGTCCGTCCGTTAGTCGAAAGGGAAGTCAAAAGAAGGATTCAGTTAGGTTGGGCAGCATTCGGAAAGCTCCGTTGGATCTACACCTCGACTATTCCGCAATGCTTGAAGACGAACATCTTTGAGCAATGCGTCCTACCTGTCATGACGTATGGTGCCGAGACTTGGACATTAACAGTGGGGTTGATTCACAAACTAAAGGTCGCTCAGTGGGCTATGGTGCGAGCTATGTTGGAAGTATCTCTTATGGATAATATTAAACATGAGGATATCCGTAAGAGAACTAAAGTTACCGACATAGCTTGCAAAATTAGCAAGCTAAGTGAAGTAGCCGTGGGCCGGCCACATTTGTCGCAGGACCGATAGCCGATGGAGCGGACGAGTCCTGGAGTGGAGTCCACGTCTCGGTAAACGTAGTGTAAGACGCCCTCTAGCCCGATGGACCGACTGGTGGGGGCTGGATGAGAACAGCGGAGGACCGGTACAAGTGGCGCAAACTTGGGGAGGCCTACGTCCAGGAGTGGATAACGGTTGGCTGATGATGATGACCGTCCGATAGTCT
This sequence comes from Dendrolimus houi, assembly GCA_039645545.1. Lineage (NCBI taxonomy): Eukaryota > Metazoa > Arthropoda > Insecta > Lepidoptera > Lasiocampidae > Dendrolimus > Dendrolimus houi. The sequence goes on along the minus strand of CM077120.1, from coordinate 18,263,348 downwards.
ACGTATCCGTTCAATAATTTTTAAGATACAGGGTATTTTCAACCAAATGCTTTTTGTTTTTTAATACCGTAACCAAATTACAAACACATTGGACGTTCGTCACCCTTGCAGAACCCTTTATTGTGCGAGGACTGGTACGCACTTGACCAATTTTAATGTAATTCAAGTATGATACACGAAGTCGTTAATGTGTCGTTGCCACGCTACCGATACACTTTCGCTGTTAACCGGGTATCAGCAGTAGGGCGGTGGTACATATTGGAGGGTGCAGAAGTTTTACTTATACATAGTTATTTACAGAATAGCAGCACGATGGCGGCGCGGCGGTGGCACCATGGTGGCGTAGTGGTGGCATGGCGGCGGTGCCGTCTACATGAGAGCTAAAGGTAAGTCACCAAACGTGTGACAATTATGGCCTTGTGTATTCACTATTATTCTGTATGCACATCTCTCAAACATATTCAGAAATCATAAAATGAACAATACCAGGAAAATTATTAAAATAATTACCTTCACAATTTGTAGTGATAATCAACAATCTACTTTAGTACCAAGTTTTAAAAATTAAATTAGCAAATTATTATTTTTATGATGATTACATGAAATTTATGAGTCAGTGACGAATTTGTTAAGAGCAAACTGCGCTTGATGGATTGTTTAATTACCTGCATGACGTTTGTTCTTCTACATGTCAGCATGAGGCGGTAGTTTTGGAAATTTCCTATACCATTCAAATGCCCTCGTTCTGAGTAAAGACAGGGTAAAAAGTTCATATCAAGAGATTTATGTCAAGATCGTAGCAAGTGGAAATCCACAGTTTCTGCCTACCCCTACGGGAAACAGGCAATATAAAATGTATGTATGTTTAAAGTTCTTTAAGTCACGTTGCGTTTGATGAAATCTATGTATGTAAGCCGATTAGGACGACTACAGTCACTGGTAGGCATGTCAGCTAGTTTAGTGGCTGTCTCATTTAGATGGTGTGATTTTGAATCCTGGGCAAAAAGTATGCATCTTTTAGGCAATTTTTGTGAACTAATGTCCATATTCTTACGATTACCACGTGCTGGTGGTGATAGAAAACGTCATAATTGGACCAGCACATTTGAATAACTGAGTTTCACTATTATTATTTCATTATTACATTATTTATTAACATAGCAGGTATATTGTCCCTCCCTTTAAAAATGGAGAGGTACAAGCCCAGCAGTGAGACGTTTATAGGCTGATAATAATAACAATTGAACAATCATATTTTTTTAAATATTTGTTACAAACGAATGAGAGATTTCATGGACACAGAAGATCGCGTTCTGTCAAAGTACAACAGAATAGCAAACTACATTCAGCTACGATAAGAAGCGAGAATCTCCCTGGAGAAGCTGACCTACCCGCATAGGTATGCAAAAAAGTACTCCGTCAACAGAGTTGTAGAAATATGTACGAGTTGTATTGTACACGTATCTAGAACGAGATTAATGACCGGAGATGACCCAAAATGTGAATGCCAGGATTGTATCTAATCTCTCTGCTAGGTCTCTACCTGCCGATCCCAAAATAAGTTCTTAATACAACGTAACAAATAATTTATAGATAGAAAACGAAAGTAGCTATACATTATGAACATAATATCTTATATCAAGTGTCAAATTGGCCTCGTCCCAAATCCATTGATAGTTCGTAACTTGTCCAAATGTTACTAGAGCTTGCCGCACGGCCTTTATGACAACGGCTACAACTAACATTTATCTTATTTTTATTACATTATTAAATTACAGGTGAAGGGAATAAGAACAATCTAACTTAAGGTAAACTGTTTATAGTTTTTTTTACTGAATACACAAACATGAAGGTGCTCATATTTTCAGCAGAGAAAATATCTTAAAGTTTGTATATCAGTTGCAATCAACTAATATTATAATATCTACGCACGACTTATTATTTTCTTTCACCTTCTTCCAATTATTTGGAGTCAGCACAATATGTCTTATCATTCCATACTCCTCTATTCTGACATACATCCTTTGCCACACTACAAATCATCCTTCACACAATTCATCCGTCTCATATAGGTCTATCTTTACCTTTATACCCATAGATTTTGCTGTTTAGCATCCTTTTTGTTACGTGACTTCCATCCCTACTCATTACACGCCCATACCAGCTTAATCTTCCTCTCATTTTTTTAGTCACGGGTGCAACTTTTAAAGAACCCCTTATGTGCTCATTTCTCACCTTATCCATTCTTTTAACACCACACTTCCATCCCAACATTCTCATCTCAGCTGAGTGGAGTATTTTGTGGTCTATCACTTTAATGGTCCAACATTCGGACCCGTATAATATGACAGGTCGTATGACAGATTTATATATCACGCCTATTTTCAGGAAACGTATATATGTGAAAACCTATCAATCAGCTTGTACTAATAGCGGTCTACCTGAATCTGTAGGTAGATGACTTTCACTCTACTTAAAAAGATGACAAATATCCCGTGTATATGTGCAAATAGAGAACAAAGACCATATAACCGTAGGCCGTAGAACATACAAAATAATATGCGAAGGTTTTATAGAATTATAATAGAATGTTAACGAGTTTCGATATTATGGCATTTTATTAATAAATTAGGATTGTAAAATATTTGACCTTTTTAAGGAATTTAAGCACGCGTGCCTTTTGCTTCTCTACGCAAAGGTCCATAAGAATGTTTGCATACACATGTGAAATGAGCCCAGGAAATAGGGATGAAGGACTAGCCAGTATATATAGCACCAACATTATTATTCAGCAAAAACGACATGAGAGAAAAAATAACAAGGACAGTATGTATACGTATACTATCATGTATATGCATTGAGCAGTCCTATTGCTAAAGAGCGATATCAAATTATATGATTTTGAATAATTGGTTCATTAAATACTTCAAGAATCTTCAATATTGTTATTATGATAAATTGGTTAAGTGCTTAGCAGTCTTTCCACATTTAAGTTTTGCGTAGAGGTGAGCAACGGCCCTTGTTTTCGTTATTTGGTTACGGAAGCATAAAAGAGCATTTAACAGCGAGATAACAGACAAAAAGCGTTTTTTGGTCGATTTCTCACCGAAAACTACTGAATGGATATTATTCAAAATAATTTTCCTTGAAAATATTTTTGAGCCCTTTTTTATTTTTGAACCTTTTCGTTTCCGAATTTTCCAGATCATATATCATATATTTTCGCGACTTCGGGAGCTGATATCTCGCCACCGTTATAAAAAAGTCATTAAGAAAGATCACTATGTGTTTTTAAGAACTGACTAATGATGCCCTCCGTGCACGATTGTGCAAATTGAAAAAAAAATCAATCACTGGTTATATTTATGGCGGTCACCCTTAATTTTCCTTTTTTTGCAAATAGACTGCACCTTTCTGTCAAATATTATAAAGATCAGTAGGTTCAAGAGAAATGATTATGACGTACACGAACAGCCGGATATCTGGACATGGTATATATATATTTGTATAAGAGTCTCCTTTCTTGCCAAAATGGCTATGTACTCTAAAAATAGATCTGATGTGTGGAAATGAATTAATATCGACTAATGTCCGGTTACTATTCTTTACTATTCATTCATTTACTTTAGATACTACTGTTCTTTCAGTAATGTAATATTATCTATAATATTATAAAATTCTAAACATGCCGTGTCTGTATATTAAAGCAATTAAAAAAAAGACAACTGAAATACACTATATAAACGATGAACACGATGCATTTTTTTTAGATAGCTTGTCTATATGTTCGGGATTCATGTGAAAAAGTACTGAGCCGATTTTGATGCAGTTTTCGCTGATCGACAGCAAATTCTGAGATTTAAAATAGTTTTTATCCCGGGAATCCCGCGGGAATTTTTTTTTGGGAATGATTTAAAATGGCCTGATTGAAAAATAAATCGAATAATGAGATTTTTTCAAGGATCTGTATAAAATTTTATGTAGTAAAATGTGTGATTTTTATATCCCGGGAATCCCACGGAAATTTTCCCGGGAGCAGTTTAAAGTTGTTCAGGTGTATAAAAATTAGCTTATTCCGACACAGTTTCCACTAAAACGATAGATAGCTTACATTCTCTTTTAAATGCTGAGATATTTTGTGTCCCGGGAATTTCGAGGGAATTAAAAGTCAAGCGTGGACGAAGTCGCAGGCATATCCTAGTTATAATATACATTTTTAGGAATATTTATTAATTATATTCTACCACAATATAAGATTCATAAATATTATATTTAATTGAAATTTTTATTGGCAATACATTTTGGCCTTCTTTTTGGATTGCCAGCGTCTGTCTCAGTTGGCAGAGCATTTCATACTTACTTCTCTCTTGTCTCTCTGTCTTTACATAACTTATTCTCTATCATCCATACTACTGGTTGAAATTTGAAAGAAACCCCACCCCACTCAAGTAATGTCAATTTTCTACCCATGATAAAGTAAAAGAATATATAGTACAATATAGAACTCAGTATAAACGCTGCTTAGATTTGAAACTAATTCCTACGACTGGCACGTGATCGTAACAATGTGGTATAATGAATATCTTTAAAATACAACAAAGAAACAATGCTCATAATTATTGCGAGTGAGATAAATGACGTATTTTTAAAATATGTCACTTAATATCATACTTTGTAAGAGTCATAAGGAGCCACCTTGTTTATGTTTATTAAAATGAATCCCTTAAATGAGGCAATATAATATATTACACATGAAATGGAGTTTTCCTTGTAGCTTAATTTGCTTCTATATTAATTATATATATCACGGAAACTCATAATTTACACTTTCGTATTACTGGTGGACTTTAGAACGAAACAATTACACTAAAAATATGTACAGAAGAATTAATCAAAACAACGCCTTATTACTTAAAAATATTTCAAAATTTAAATATAAGTCATTATTATCCGTGCAGGAATGGAGAAAGAATACAATTTTCTGCAGCCGGGCGGCCTGTCATAAGAGGCGACAAAAAACCTACAGCTAGATGGTAGGGTATTTGCCCGTCTGGATGGCTACAAGGTTCCAGTTTCCCTTTAGAAAGCGGCAACACATTGGTAGCACTTTTGGTATTACAAATGTCCATAGGCGACGGTAACCGCTTTCCATAAGGCGGGCCGTCGCTCGTCAGCCTGTTTGCTGAACTCATGCAATAAAAAAAATATCTGTCACAAATTGCCAGTCCTTATGAGCTAATTTTCAATTCCGTATTTATTTATTGCGATACAGGCAAACAGGTACACGGTGCTGCTCATGGAAAGTGGTTACCGACGCTTATAGATGTTTTCAATACCAATGGCGAAGTCAATTCATTGCCAGCCTTAATCTATGATACGACCGGTCATGTTATACGGGTCCGCATGTTGAGCCAGTAAAGTGATAGACCACAAACGGCTCCACTCAGCTGAGATGAGAATGTTGCAATGAATTTGTGGTGTCACAAGAATGGATAAGGTGAGAAATGAGTAAATAGGGGGATTCTTGAAAGTTGCACCCGTGACTGAAAAATTGAGAGGAAGAAGACTGAGGTGACATGGGCATTTAATGAGGAGGGATGAAAGTCAAGTGACAAAAAGAATGTTAAACTGCAAGATTGATGGGTATACATGTAAAAGTAATAACAAAAAATATATGGATGGATTGTGTGAAGTACGACATGATGATTTGTAGTGTGACAGAGGACGTATGTCAGAACAGAGGAGTATGGAAGAAAAAGACATATTGTGCCGACCCCAAATAATTGGGAGAAGGTGAAAGAAAAAGTGAAAAGAAAAAGGGGGTTGAGACTGGAGGTATGGAATTAAGATATTTCATGAAATTGAAAAAAAGCTAATGAGGGCTTTTAATTTATGACTGAGTAGATGTTGCCAGCGGCTTCGAAATAGTCATAGTTTGAGTAGGTAAAAAAAGTCAAAAGGTAGCCCGTTTTACCCCTTTAGGGGTTGAATCTTCAAAAATCCTTTCTTAATGCACACCTACAGTATAGAAGAACTCGCATGCAAAGTTTCATGGTCCTACCTCAGTAGTTAGGACTGTGCCTTGATATGTCAGTCAAGTCAAGTTAGGGCCTGTTTATAGTTAATCTTTGGCTTTTGTTAAACTGCTTATGTATAATTTCCATTTTAAATAACTCGAAATAAACATTATTTTCGTCCTTTCTTCTTCTTACATGTAACGAAAAAATTCTTCAATTCAATTCAAACAAGCGAATGAATAGTAAGATGTACAGGCCATCTTCTCCCATGCCGATAGTAAGACAAATTAGGGCCAATGCCTATATCTTACTATTCATTCACTTGCTTTACCATAAAGGCGCTCTTATCAAATTGTTACTGATAGTAAGACAAATGAACGGTTGGTAAAATATAGGACGGGTCATTACTAGACAACAAGATACCCGGCATTAATCATTTAGACATTTTTAATTGCCCACTTTAAGTAACAATGAAACATAATATCTTTTTAGGTCTTAACGATTGTTGTGTAAACTAAATAACTGAACCGTAAAATCTCGTTTAATTATACACATATTCAAATCTAAATTTTAGCGGTTTTAATGTTTCATATCTGCTGATTATGGCCAATGAAAAGTGGTTGAAACGTCAGATCCATAAACCAAATCGAATGATAATAATTAACTTAGCTTTAGGCCGTACAACTGATTTGGGATAGCGTGACATTTAAGTATCATACTTTGTTTAATTCTGAACTGAAAACGGCCTATAGGATACGCTTTGACGTAAAATCAAGGTCAAAGTATCCCATAATGTAGGCGGCAACTGTTCTAGCTGTTAGGGTGTGGAAATGGAAATTTATATTGGTACCAATTTATTTGATGGGTGCAGCAAATTTATTTTTAGGTGTGTTGTTTTGCTTTTTGAGGGCTGGGCTATATATAGCTCATAAACGCATACTTGTTTGAAACTGTTTTAGTTAATTGAAGAATTGTATGATTTTACTTGCAATTCTAGAGAGCGTAGGGTAAATTATTTCTACTGTAAATAGCTGGCAAACAGGCAGACGGTCCACCTCATAGAAACAATCCTATGTAAATGTAAAACCGCGGCGGGAAGTTCCCTCCAATACGTTACTGTATGTAGAATACATAGAGAACCAATTTCTAGTTGACTGTGGTAGCTCAAAGAAATGAGGGTGAACATCCTGCCGATGGCGATCGGTGGGGTGGTGAAAATATAATGTTGGCACCAGATCAAACAGTTCCTCAGAACACTCCTATTGTACAGTCACCGAATAAAACTGTTCGTCGCCTTAAAATCGACTTTTGCGTGCACGAATACTAGAAACAACACTGCCAACATTTTAATAAATTTTACGTTTATACAATATAAAAACGTGAAAAAAAATAATTTCAATATTGACAATGACACATGCTGCGATTAACAATACGAAATAAAGAGGATATAATCACTACGCTTAACATAAATATTAAAACCAGTAAAAAGGCTTTACATGTTTAAACAATTTTCTTAAACAACGTAGAAAAACAAAAAACTTTGATCTTTGTAATTTTAAACTTTATTGTCAAATAGTTGAACATAATATTATGTGGAACAGTCTGTTCTGTGACTTAATTTGAAAAGGTAACATGTGCTCGCAGAACGTCAAATGAATCAATTTGAAAACTGGCGAACATTTTCATACTACGACTGTACATTACATTACATATTTACATTGTAAATTATTGTGTAAATAAATATTGATATGCTATTATTTCGTCATATATACAAAATTCAGGAGGCTGCATATTTTGAAAAATTATAAAAATTGTATTAATTGATTTGACGGTTAACAACCGTATTCCCAATCCTAAGTTTATAAAAGCGAATACGAATTTTTTTATGACGGCCTCTGTGGTTGAGCAAACTACGTTTTTAACGCCTTACCTTATTGCAATGCAGAGGCTCCAGGTTCGATTCCTGGTATGGTAAATTTCGGAAACGAATTTTCTCCGTTATTTACTATGATCTGGGTGTCCATTGTATAATTTGCTTGCTTTGGGGATATACAATATGTGTTTGTCTGCCGATTTTTTTATCCTTTTCACGCTATTAGGAGTTCAGAAAAGAACTGTTCCTGAGAGATAAACGAATATAGCCAGCCGAAAAGATGGAGCTCCGACCGCGTTTTGTTGGCGCCACCATTGTAAATCACTAACAAATACATCGCTATGGCAACGACATGAGAGCGAAAATTTTAAGGCTCCTTATGCCGCAAAAGGTCAAAAGTAGGGTGCAAACAACAACTTTTCATTGGTATATACTGATCGATAATTGATGGGTACAATTGTAAAGGTAGACCAAAAAAGAGATGGATGGATTGTGTGAAGGATGATGTGATGATCTGAGGTGTAACAGAAGATTAGGTAGGCAACGCATCGGCTCCCTTAGTGTTGCAGATGTCTATGGGCGACCGTAGTCACTTGCCATCAAGTGGACCCGTGGGCCAGTTTGCCTATAAGCAAACATAAAAAATAAAAAGATGTATGTCAGAATCGAAGAGTGTGGAAGGAAAAGACACATTGTACTGACCCCAAATAATTCGGATCTGGTGAAATAAAAGAGGTACTGATCAATAATTAACGCATTTTATTTAATAAGTTACGTAGTTTTTTTCGTAATTTTTCTATAGTTATTTTAAACTAGCTGACCCGGCAAACTTCGTACCGCCTCAGAATCATTTTTTTCATATTTACTCACCTTTTAAACCTTCCCTGGACTTCCACAAATAATTCAAAACCAAAATTAGCTAAATCGGTCCAGCCGTTCTCGAGTTTTAGCGAGACTAACGAACAGCAATTCATTTTTATATATAAGAAGATTAAGAAAATAATCACCGAATCACCTCAAAATTATTGACATGAAACCATTTTACTCCTTCAATCTTTATTACAACAGGATAAAAAATATCTACGTCTTTATAAAAGAGAAATAAATAATTTTTACTTATACTTATTTGTATTCATTGTACTTATGGTTACGATTTAATATATGAATTTATCTTGTAACGTTGTGTGCAATAATGTATTTTCTATTCTATTGGTTTTTTTCTTTTAAATACTACTTTATTTTATTCACAATACATAATAATGCAACTGAAAAATTACTGCGTCTATGAAAACCCCGCTATCGCCCGAAAAATCGGTACCGAAAAATCCTCAAGGACGTTGGCGTTGCTACAAGCCTTAAGGTGTTGCTCTCGTGGTTAGTTCGCTTTCGCTTCGCATTCGCTATGCTAAATGGCGTTCGGGTATTTATCATTGGGTATTTTGAAGTAATTAGTACATTTCCAAGTATTATAACATGCCCACTATATGACATACATATCATTTTTAACGCGAATGAAGTCACTGACAAAAACCAGTATATTTATAGACCAGTATCCGATAGATATTAACGTGAAATAATTTGATGTTAACTTAGTAGCACTTAGTGATAAATGCAATTGACTCTAAGAAAGTTATAAGACATTAATTCATACCACTACCTAAGAATATACAGCTACAGTAAAATGCCAAGCCTTAAATGTCAGTCAGCACTAAATGAATTACTACCAAGCGTGCTGAGCATCCAACGTTCAATTTATATGTAAAAGGATATAACCAGTTTCGGTCCATATATTAAAACTGTTACAAAATAAACGTTTGCTACAGGTGCCTCGTTTAAATTTATGATACTTTGCATTATTATCGTGGTAACGTGAGAAGAACCGTTGAATTAACAATTGAAGAGGCGACCAAAATACAAGCCTTTTTAACCGAGGTTGAATATAATAATAATAATAATTTACCCATAGGCTTTGTGGCGAAGGTGAGTAGCAACAGTGATTGCCTTAGCCAGCCGGCTAAATTGCTAGAGCTAAGACTCAAGCTCCAGGGGTGGAAGTGATAAATAGCATAACGTCAGAAGTAGCTTCGGTAAACCTGCAGCCCACCTCTCCACCTTTTAGCCACTTACACCCATGTTGCCCATCGCCAATCTTGTACGGCATTTTTAGGGGCCCATGCAGTGAGTGGCGAGTCACCGTCTGTCCGTTTTTTCCTTGAACATTCCAACGGGCAGACGCCATAATCCCCATAGTTCCCGTTACGTAGTTCCACTAGCAGTTCATACCAATAGCCCGGTAGCTTTTGTTCTCATTCCCTACAGTGTTCTACAACCAGGGTTTATCCTTGGGTGCATTTTTATATGGTGTAGACAGGGATAATCGCCGGTCAGTGTCACGCCACATTTAGATTTAATTTGTCAAGGGGCCTCTACGTGTTGGCCTTCCCAGGCCCCACGCAAGCCCTCCAAATGCCATTTTTATGGCCCGTGGTGTGCAGAGACATACATGTAATAATATGTTTATTTTCAGATACATAGATCTATAAAAACAATTTGAAAGATTAAGAATTTTTAAAAAAAGAAAGAAAAATAATGCTTTACACACAGACTTTACTGGATATGAACGGAGAACTGTCACCCGTAATTTTAATTTTATTCACAATTTAAATACACCATTGCACAATATCATAATAATATAGAATACAAGTTAACAAATTTTATATAGTTCCAGTAGTTTCTAGGAAAAATAAATGTGACAATATCGAGACAGCCAACTAACCAACACACAGACATGACGATTTTATAAGAGTTTCATTTTTCAAAATAGTTTTTTTATGTAAATTGAGCCAAGTAGGCTCCGGCGTCTTCTCCGAACTTAGTCAGGTTCATTGTGGTCATGTTTTTTTTTACATTAGTAATTAATTTTACTTATTATTAAATTGAACAATTTGTGATTATTTATCAGTCGATTTACATTATATAGTTAAGGATACGTTATTTCCAGAATTTGAGCCCATACGGTTACATAAACAGGTACCTCATTCACGCGTTCTGTGTAATTACGTCAAAATAAACGGAAAGGAAAATTACAAAACAATTCAATAACTCAAAACAGTAGACAACACTCGCGATAAGACGCCCCATCCTTGCAATGCACTGCCGTATTGCTTCGTCCTTAATCGCAATCACTCAGACGCTGTGACAAGGTTGCACCGCTCCTGTTGATTGCACTGTACATTTTATGAGCAAGGTCGAGTGCTGTGTAAAGTTAGATATTTTTGTTTAATTGCTAATTTATTTTATTAACAAGTTTTATGAACATTAATATAAATCTCATAGAGAAGTGTTAAGCACGCGAGTTCGTACGCATAGTCTGTAAATTATTGTATTGTCTGCTTTACACCCTTCATGGATGAATTTACAAATGAAAACATATGCATTTTATGTATTAAACTCCAAAGTTAGTGTACATACAAATTTTCACTCCCTACCTATACCTCAATGACGCCAAAGGTAGGTACTCTATCTCCTTCGCCAAGATCCAGTCTATCGTTGCCTTTCTCTAAAGATGCATTCAGCTGTTTCAAAAGGTAACAAATAGTAACAGTTACTTTCATATCTTCTGTACTAATAAAATTGAAATATCTGTCTATGATTTCAAAAAGTGCAATTCGCTATTTAAACCATTATTAGGATTTTGATATCTTAATTTTTCAGAATGTTTGTGCTCAATAGACAAAGATATAAAAATAAAGTCCATGTTTCATGCAAAGGAAGAGGTTGGACACAGCTAATTTATAATATTAATATGAAAGTATGGATTAATTATACTTATTTTGATATTTTCATCACATACTTTTAAATATCACATTTGAGATCATACTTGAGTTGAATTATATCTACCATGAGAGACATTTAAAATGCATATCATTGTAAATATCGACTCTTAAATATTTACAGGTCAATGATTCCAAATACCTCGTTTTACACTTTTTGTGAATAAATTAAAATTGATTACATAATTTTATAATCCTTGTTGTTACCTAATCTTTGTTTATCTAATATTATGCAATAATGGTTTATTTCAATAATTATTATTAAAGAACATGTGAATCGTTCTTTTACGTTTCGGCAGTCATTTTGTCAAAAACAGTATCATTTTAAAATCGTCATGTCTTTCTTTATTATCTTCAAATTGCGAAAGCAAGTAAAAATTAGGGATATATTATTCATCCTCCAATCACATGTATGGCAGATACATGTAATTGGAGGATAGATAATAATTGTTTTTCAATACCTATTATATACACAAAGACATGTAGGGTGAAATGTAGACCATTAAAAATAGGTTTCAGGTCTTTAAAAATAATTGAAATGATGTTTTTATCTAAATCATTAGTAAACATTTTCGTTAACAAAAAAATTAAAAAATTATAAATGATGTGACGGCACTATGTTCACAGCACTAGTTGCGCGTCACATCACTAATCACGACAAAAAATAATGCTATTACATTATGACATTAAGAAAAAAGGTTTACTTCACTTCTCTTCGCGGCAAAACTATTGTTAACGGTTAATACCTAATTAATATTATTTTAACCTTCTGTCTGTGGTAATAAAACGTGTTAATTATTCACGTGCTCTAGATTTTCCTTTATCTCTAACTGACGAACCGGAGATGTCCGGGACCTCCGTAAATAATACTTTTAGTATTGAAGTAGTATTAGTATTTTTAATATTTGAGTAAGTTTTGTGATAGTTATAAATGTATACTGAAAGACCTATAACAGAAGGAGGGGGGCCGTGACAAAGTGCTTTGCAAAACAACCACGTCCGCCAAAAGTCCCAGAGCATCCACCAGCCCCTGCCTGCTGGTTTTGGTTATTATTATTTTTTGGATATTAGATTCCACTAGCAAATATCCTTGCTAATGTTCTTGTTTCAACGTAAGTTTTCTCCCGCATTTTCTTGTTTGTTAGTCGTAAGGGTTTAGCAGATAAGTTGGTATTCAAAAGAAAATAGCTTTTGAATAATCTTTTACATAGTATAAAACAAATTCGCTTTCCGCGTCTGTCTGCCTGTCTCTATATCCGCTATCTCCTCTTAAACGAAGCAACTGATTTTTAAGCGATATTCATTATTAGTTAGATAATTCTTCACTCAAGCTTTATATATAGTAAAAAAACCTAATTAAGTTTTTTGTAAGTAAAACAGAGCTTCTTTCGAGGGCTTGACTCGCGGCGTAGTCGCAAGGAAACTGTAATAAGTGGGTAATAAAAATTATGAGTGACGACATGAAGAAGATAGATGTTTAGATAGATAAATATAATGTTGTACTTGGTGGACTAATTCCTCAATTGTAAATAAATACCTTCCTTGACTTATGAATGTTATTATTATTACTATTACTTTTTTGACATTTATCAGTATTTTCTTCATATATTTCATTTAACATTATATATATAATGTAATAAAATTTATTATAAATACTTGTATGCTCTTATGTCAGCAAAACATGTATACGCTATAACATATATGCCAACTGTTTAACCATATTTTGAACAAATAAATTTGATGATGGTGAGAAAATTATCATAATTCGGAGCATTCGAGATGACAAAAAGTATACCAGGCGCATGATAGCCCCAGCAGGGCCGTAGGAGACATTAGCCACACACTTATATAGAGCTTATCCGTGGCGGAAGCCGATCGTCTCATACATACACATACCATGTGCATCTGCTAATTTTGAACACTATTCTTCATTTACGTTTACTTAATATTCATTATACCGATTCAACAAATAGATCACAGGCATATTAATTAAATAAGTTAGAATTGCTGATTTTATTTTTTATTGTTGGTAAAAACGTGTAATCTGATTGTTGCAGCCCGAATCCTAATACGCTTAAGATGGCCCTGCACTCTATTTACAATATAACACAGTTATCATTTATTTTATTGTTTTGATGTTTCACAATAGTTATACGGAAGTATAAAAATTCGCACAAAAATAAATCTGCTAACAAAATTCATTTTGTATATAAAAATGCTAGATGATAAACGATTTTTAACATGATTGAGTGAAATTCACTTGAATTTTTTGTTTAACCTATCAATCTAAAAGACATTATCACATCTACGAGAATGCTACAAAATAACATCATTATATAATGTAAAATATTTATATAAAATATTATTACATACGACGAGGTAAAAGACGGCAAATTCTCGCATAACGCCTGTGTGTTGCCAAGTATGATTTTATGAACCGTTTTTGAAACCACAATCAAATATGTAGCACAAAAATTAGCTTGTAGATTAAAATTTTACATACATAAATATTATCCTAAAAAAATGTTCTTCAAAATTGTATTTTAATTAAAGCTTTTAAATTCGTTAAATAGACAAAAATCACCCAAGTGCATGTTAGTCATCGCAAAATGAAGGGTTCCGTAGAGATGACGAACGGTCACTATTTTTGTCATTTAAGTATTGTTACAACTTAGGCTTCGACAAAGACAAATTCCGCGTACAGTCTGTAAAAGCACATTTTATTACCTGTCGGCATTAGAACTAATTGTAATCTTTTTATAATCGTCTTCTTTTGTTTACTTATTTATTGGCATACGTTTCTAGTACTATGAAGAACAGCCTATTGTTCTCGTCTACGGCCGCTTGCAGGACATTAGCCAAGTGTTACAGATTATAAAGTACAAGCTGATTCTAGGAAATTCGGTCCTCGTTGCCGGGCGGGCATATTTGCATTTGTGCAGTATAAAACGATGGCCTGATGGAGAGAGGGGGCAGTTGGGCTACGACTACGATACGGGCGTTACGTGTGTACATTCGGGAATCTAATAGTGACGGACTTGGCGCATTTATTGAATTACGACCTTTTGCATTATGTGTGGATTTGTTGTGTTCTGTTATATTTGTACCTATGTTATACGCGTTTTTATAGTTCTAATATACTTTATAATTCCAATGGCATTTTAATTCGAGTCTCGCACTCGTATTGAATCAGTATTAAATCCCTAGCAGATGTTTGATCTCAAAATACTCCATATCTAAAACCAGTTCGATGAATTTGTTCAGCCAATTATTTTGATAATATGTTTCAGTTCTACTATCTTGAATTTTGTTCAAATTTATTCTCGTTATAGTTCATATCACAGATCATAGAAACACATATGATCTATGGTTCATACATTAGAGAGAGGAAATGTTAGAGCACTCCTTGCATGGTAATGTTTCTTATCATCGAAACTCTAGAGTTGATTCACAAGCTTACAGTGTCCAGACTCTTATCAAACAAAAATCGCAAAACGAACAAAACCTAAATATGAACGAAATGAACAATATAGGTACACCTACAACTGGGTATATTAAACCAAACAGTGGCATTCAGGATATGAAAACAATGTATGAATTGTCAGATTCAAATAAAAATTCTGAAGATATTCACAGTAATCTATTGTCTGTAAAGTATATATTTATATATACCTTTTATGATATTGTTACAACTCGGGCCCCGACAAAAACAAAATCCACCTGCATATCTGAAACAAAGCACATTTATTATCCGTCGGCATTTGAACTAATAACATTTAAATTCTTTTATGGTCGTATTCTTTTGTTTACTTATTGGCATACGGCCTATTGTTGTATTGTGATCATTAGCCAGGTGTTACGGATTTTAAGTACAATCTGATTCTAGGAAATTCAGTCCACGCTGCCGGGCGAACATATTGCACTTGTGCAGTATAAAGCAATGGTCCGATTGAGGAAGAGTTAGTTGAGCGATAACCACGAGCGAAGCAAGACGTGTGTACTACAACCGGGAATCTAATAAGTGACGGACTCTGCGCGTTTTATTGAATTACGACCTTCTGCATTACGTTTGGCCTTGTTGTGTTTGTGTAGTTCTAATAAACTCTATAGTAATTCTAACGGCATTTTAATTCGATCCTCGCGACTCGTAACAATACGAATGAAGACAAACAATCGGACGATTCTTGTGTGAATAACAACACTTAGTCATAAATCGATTTCGGTTACAACTACTAATACATAGATACTAAAAATGATTCTGTATTAATATTTTTTTGCATTTTGATGTTTTGTTATCAGCACTGAACAAGCATTAAAATTTCAAAATCACAAATCTAAAGGAACTGGTTTTAATTCAGCTTGCAAGATCTGACCTAAACAAACTAACTAACAAACGTTGCAAGGCAAATAAAAGCTTGTAAAAAACTTACGCAGGTATGGTAAGTAGCTTATAAGTTTCCTTGAAAAGTTGATTTTTACGATGATGTGATATTGTGGCATATTTTAATCAATCAAAAACATGTTATGCGTGGTCATCATGAGAACGCATAATATATTAACATATTTAACTAGGCTAGAAACATGAAAATCACTCAGATTGATGAAGTTGATGAACCAAGACATTAGTGATCAGAAAGTAAAGTTTAATATGATAATTTATGAAGTGTTACCACAAGGATGTTTTTATTGGCGGCTCGGGCCCCTGGGGAAGAGTCATCCGCCTGTAATGCTGTTGAGAGGAGAGTGCCTCCTCCCATGGGGCGAGTTTCAAATCGCCACTCGCTGGTTTAAATTTTGATGACGCCAGGGTCTATGGCTTGCCCCCGGCAGTGGTCGAGCTTCCGCTTTCCCGTAGCCCTAGCATAAGGCGCAGGAAGGCACACGGAGGGGTTTTAGTGGGCATCCTTGTCCGTGGTTTGGCAATAGCACTTCTTGCTTGCCGTACTAGTGCCACATCCCGGCCGCGATTCTCCGCGCAGCTGACGGTCCTCAATCGGATCTTACCTCGTTAAAATAAAGGATTTTTTACTACGAGAACACCCTTGATGTTTGTGTGTGTCCTCTTGTCTCTAATTTTCAAAAAAATTGGTTCATGTCAATTTCAAGTCGTGGTAGCGTAATGGCTAGCGCACGCGTCCCAAACTCAAAGGGCGTGGGTTCGATCCTGGCCGGAACGCATGGACCAATTAGTCAGTTTTCTGATCTAATGTGCATATTGTTACAATTACCACGTGCTAACAACGCTGAAGGAAAACATCGTGATGCAACCTGCACATTGAGATAACCGGTGTCTCAAACCTGCCAAACCGCCTTGGACAAGCGTGGCGGGTATACTGTCCGCTCCCCCTATAATGGGAGGCCCGAGCCCAGCAGTGGGACATTTATGGGCTGATATTATTATTAAGTTAAAGACGGAATAAACCAGCGTTATTAATTTAACAATTTTTTTAGCTACACCAGTATTTTTGCCTATCTAAATACTTGCTACTCTGATGATATTCTTACATAGTTGGAATTAAGTTTAATCATTGTTCGATGTATGCTAGGATATCAGGATAGTAATTTCCCTAGATATACAAATCGAACCAAAAAATCACCAAATTGTGAACGCTGGAACAAACATAAATTCAGACTAGCAGTTCTGGCAGACGTTGTCTTGCCCTGAAAAATAAAAATCTAGAACCCGATTCTAGCGTCACCTACCAGGTCTAATTGTGAACCTAAAATTAAATTAAATATTGGCAAAATAACTGTAAATTTAGTTAACTGTCCAACCTGGACCAAGTCACGGGCAATTGTTAGTAATATATATATAAAGTATGAGTGAATATGCGTTTCCAACTTAGCGAGCTGATGACTAGCTAAAGCTATTTATATATGTGGTTTAATGTCAATCCATAGAATTTAATGTCATAGATTTCAAATAAAGACTTCCATAAATCATCATGAGTTACATAAATTAATATAGCAGTGTTACTTACCGACTTCAATCGGGATGACATCTGTTGTCAGCTGGACGACAACTGACACTTCATACGTGTCGCCCTCCAGTTTTCTTCGGCGAAAAATCCCAATTCACATCAAAACTCTGACGACATAACACTGCGTACACTCACAAACACTTGTTCGGTCACTGAATTCGTTATCAAAAAACTGGCCACTAATAAATAATCAATACCGTAAAGTCAAGTTTTCCTCTTCCTTCTAGTATTGTTTACAATACTTTGATCTCGTTCGAATATAATAATATCGTTTACCTATGAAAATACATCCATACGTCACAGATCAAGTAGTCGCGAAGAAATCCTTTTTCTTAAAGAGGAAATATAACAATTAACATAGGTACGCATAATATATTGAAGTATAAACAATGTTTCCCGGATTGACGTTTTACGTACATTCTATTATTTAATTTTATTGTGTGTAATTTTAAAATAAAATGTGAATTTATACAAAAATCTTATAAATTGTAGCAGTTAGAATAATTTTTATTAATTAAACTCGGTTTAGATGTTTTGATAAATTAAATTTAAATAACAAATCAAAGCACTCACTTATAATTATAAGGTTCAGTTTGTAAAAAGAATTGTACTATTCAGAAGATTATTAATTTAATTAAGGTAGGTACGTCTACTATCCGACAATACACGAGTCAAACTGCTTGGCATTCAAATGGAACAAGTAATTATGCAGAAGCTAGTTACGAGGCGTGTATACGTATTATTTATGAGATTATCTATTAAGATCTGTCAAAATGTTTGAAGCCAGTTATTGTAATACGACTTCATGTAAGTTCATACTTTAATCTTTGAACTGCGCCTTTTTTTATTACATGTACTTTGTTGTAATGTAATTTTTTACTTATTTTAAACGCGTTTCATAGTTGTAAATTTATTAAATTATTCCTGAATTTTGTATTGTAAACATATTAAAGTTTGATAATTATAAACATAATATCTGCTCATAGATATTTTGAGGTAGTTTCGATCTCATACCAAAAGGAAGGTTTGCACTGAAAATCAACCCTGTGTCGGATATAATTCCGGCACAGCCATATGCGGAATGCAAACCTTGTTTGCTGAAAAAGCAGCTTATAAATTTTCAAAATATGCTATCTATATAATAATGTGCAAGGATCATAATTACGTCACTTTTCTTCAAATAAAGTCGTTTTCTTTCTTTCTAGATATACCGTTGCTTGGGCTCATCTCTACCCATTTCGAAAAATTAACAGTGTTCCGTCTACGCTTATATATTATGCGGCCCTCTGTCGCATTGTGTATTTGAAAATGCTTTTTAATTTTAACACATTATCTATCACGTTACGCCGTTAAACATGACTATTGTCCTCAAATATATGCCTGAGATAGGCACCATACACTTTGAAGTCTTAACTATTTTAAATCTTTTATACGAAACCAAGTGACACTTCTAACCAAATTACTTGATCTTTGACCGGATTTGAGAACGATGATTTTATTTGTAGCAAGTAAGTTCTGATTGAGATCAAACATTTAGCAGCGCGAAATGGTTGGTCGTTATAGCATTTTTTTAAAGATACTTAATCAGATTTAAACTATTTAAGCTTTTGTTATTTTTACATATAATAAAAGAATAAAAGGAGAGTTAAAGAGCACTATCTTTCTTAATTTACTAATATACATGTGATATGTATATCTATATGTGTATGTACTTTAGAGTACACAACCCTGCATCTTACTTTCCCCTATTGCTAGAGAATAGGTTTGCTGGAAGAAACTGTGCTGTGGAACTGTACGACTTGATTCCCCAATCCCCTGACCCCTTTCTATCATCGGACAACTAGATACACTGGTTTGCGCTGTCCTTACATTAAGACATAGTGGACAGGCCATTGGTAAGAACTAAACGTTTTACCTCCACCTTTCTTATGCGCACGTCTGTGTTCCCCAATTCATATAAACCAGTGGTTTTCAAGTAACGAGTGAATAGGTATCTACTAGATAAGCGTGCTTCATCCTACATCGTATCTTTACTTAACATCAAGTGAGATAGCTGTCAAAGACGAACCTATACCATGGTAAAAAAAAGAAAATAGTTAAGCTCGCCTTTATATATCGCTTTCAGATTTATATATAACTCATTTGTGTACAATAAAGAAAAAGGTTTTACTGGTCTTAAAGTAGATTACAAATATAATTATTTAAAAGATATGAAATAAACGGCCTAAATGGAAAAGCTAGATTGTATAAGTTGATTAGTAAAGCAGTTTTGGGAATATTGTTTATGAGCATAGTAATCTGTAGGGCGTAGCAAGGTCAAAAGTTTTTAATCGCAGGATCATTATGTTATACGATAAATAATATATTATATTACCGGTTCACTTTAACCCTCATAGTTAATCGACTTTAAATTTAAAGTATCTCAATATTTTTAATTGCCTAGTAGCTTAAATTTAAATTATTATAAATCATTTGATAAAGTAAGCCATATTTTTAACATACTTATATACTCTGTGTATTTTCTTTCACAGCTACAAGTCTAAATGGAACAATAAAATTTGGCAAGGATTGTATCCTGTGGAAGGGCAACCTCAAACTCAAAAGGCGTGGGTTCAAATTCTGGCCGGAAAGCATGCATTACTTAGGCAGTTTCTGAGCTAATGTGCATTTTATTACAATTATCATGTGCTAACGAGGAAGGAAAACATCAAGATGAAACCTGCACATCGAGATAACCGATGGGTCAAACCCTGTAATCCCCCTTGGACGAGCGTAGCGGGTATACTGTCCGTTCCCCTATAAATAGGGGGCCCGGAACCAACCGTTGAGGGGCATTTGGAGTATTATTAATATTACAGGCTTTAACTTTTTACACTGAGGCCATTTTAATTTAAAGTTGTAATAAAACGCCATACTAGACTCTGCGATAAAATATAGATATTATACAAAATTACATTAACATTACATAAAGATCACACAGTTAAGGAAATCTAGGTTTATTATAAGGATAATAAAAAATTATGACGACCTCGTCATATAGTACTATAGTATTTCAAGTCCACATTTAGAGGAAAATTGACATATTCATATAAAAGATATCTATGAATAATTTATATTGTTGTAATGTGTACAATAAGCAAAAAATACCTATGATATGTCTTACTGACTAATTTTGTGGTAAGTGCTGTAAATGATGATTACTAATATGTAAGCAGAGTAATTAAAATACCTAGTAAGTTTCGCGAAGGGTTCCTCAGTAGCAACAAACGTTTTGCCATTTGGCTACGAAATCCTAAAAACATTTAACCTTTTTATTATTAGGTGGGGAAATATCCTATTTACGGATTTCTTAACGGGGGACTCGTCGAGGGACTGTGGCGACTCCATGTTAATAGCTACTAAAAAACCACTCTTGTTTCTGGTTTGTCCAATTTCAAGACTACCGGAACCCTAACAGACAAGAACCGCGGCATAACTGGACGTGGACCCTGTAGGGTCTAGCCTCTTTGCGCGCGCTCACCTCTCCTCCCGTGGGTCTAGTTACAGACCGCCCCACGCCTAGAGAGCTTGAAGATTCCGGTGGATAAAAGTAGTCCCCCGGCAGTGGTAGAGGCCTCGCGAGGCCCACGCCTGCCAGGGCTGCGGAGAGGCTAGGTCATATACCCGTAGCCTTGGCATAAGGCGAAGGACGGAACACCCAGAAGTTTTAGTAGGTATCCCTAACTGGGGAGGGGCAATAGCGTAGCACCAGTTCTGACTGAGCATGCTAGAGCCACCCCCGATCTAGCAAATCCCACAGTAGGTCGCGAATTATCCCCCCAAGGTTCCGCCCTTGTCGCGGCTTAGTCCTCAATCGGATTTCCCGTAGCTAAAAAAAAGGTGGCTAGGTTCTTCATGTGCACTTCACGAAAGACATTTAACCTAAAAATCTAACTCTGTTGACTCAGCGACCCATAATGTGTTTTGACCTCCGAAACGAGAACACGCCAGCTGTTTCTGTCTTGTGCGATTTCTTGCCAGTTATAAGTTTGAAGCTCACACAGGTCAGCCTCCGCTCTAGCTCTCCACCGGTACTTGGGGTAACCGATCGGACGTCGCCTATCCGATCGTCCCATATATTATTAAATCTTAAATATTCCATATTATCTCAAAAACTTTTCAGTGAATTTCAATTAAATGATTTTTTGTTTTAAATATTCATTTTATTTTTTCAAAATTTTCCTATTCATAGTTTAAAAGTTAGAGTGGGCCAGATATTGGCTACTAATGTCTTACTTTTAAAGTATAGTATCATCATAAAATTATTTTAGTTACTGTAAAAACAATAATGAATGCTATATTTGATTTTATGACGTTATAACTTGCTATGTACAAAATGTAGGAAGCTTTAGCGTTTTTTAATATAAAATAGTTTCAGTTACTTTGCCTGTCAACTACTCTATTAAATTTATTAAGATCCGGGAAACACACGCTTAATGAGCAGTAAACAAACATAATTATTTTTGAAAATATTAACTGAAATATTTAGCATATAATTTTGGGATAATTTCAGCATATTGTTTAAACCTTTGATTATGTACTTATTTGTATAATCACAGCCTTCTAACATTAAAAACTTGAATTAAACGTGTATAAAAATTATATATATATATATATATATATATATATATATATATATATATATATATATATATATATTATATATATATAACTTATACATTTGTAACTTTATTCCGATAATATACTTTATCTTACGACTCGTGTATAGTTCATTATATAATTTCATACAGTCAATTATAATAATACTGTTTAAAAAACTGTTCAAATATATGATATAACTAGTCTATATTATTTTTATTATAGTCTATAAAATTAATAATTTAATTACTTATACCTCTTCTCTGAAATACAATAAAGTAAGAACTTTGTTGAACAAAGTAAATCAAATTCGTGCAAAAATCTACTAAAATGTTAGCATTTAACGTAAAAATAGAGATGCCACTTCATAACCACTTATCGTGGCAAGTCATCTCACGTTTTTTGTCACATGCTGTTTATTTACATATCGCAAACACTATGTAACTGGCAGTCGCTCAAAATAATATTATGACATTTTATTACACTGTGATACACTAACATCTAAGATTTGTTTATGGCTGTTTTAAAGAGCTTTTTATGTATCTAATAATTTTATTTAAAAAATATGTAATTACCTAATTATAATACTTGTTGTATACAGTATATCTTAAATATTAATTAATTGTAAATATACCGTGATTTTTTAAATTATTTATTCTTTGATTCATGTAAAATGAAAAACACACATTACGACATTTAGTACGTAGAATGTAATATATTTTTTAAAATTTATGTTATGAATTAATTCAAATTTTTTTTTTAATAAACTAGTAATTAATAACTATAAAAGTTTTGTTTTTTTTTATTTATTTTTTTGCTTTCAAAGGTAATATAAGTTTACGATTTAATAATTTTATGAATTATTACATATTTTAAGCTACTAATGTAATTAAATAACGTTGAGTTAAAAAAATCAATCTAAAGTAAGAATTGATTTTGAATGCATTGTTGAATACTTATACATTCGTTCTCTTTAAATATCCTTATGAATATACACCCTGATTAATAAAACGATCATAAGTAAAATTGGAAGTTCTATACGATTTGCTTTTGATAAATAGGATTATACATAGGATGTTTAATCCGAAAACGGTATAGTAGGTAAATAGACTATAATCCCATAGTTTTCATGGGATATAGACCTGTGTAATTCATGAGAGCGAATCCGCCTGAAAACCCTTCGTCTAATTTAATCTAAGATTACTACTGAGGTAATAAAACAGAAAAATATTTGCCAACATTGACAATCAAAGCCTTAAAAAGTAGTAAAAAGTATACTACTTTTTAAGGCTTTGATCAGGGAATAAAAAATTAAGGCATTCATACATTCGCCAAACTTAGAAGTTAATTTAAGTGCTCAGAGAAGTTTTCCCACCATGAACGAGACCAATTGACGTGCTACAAGCACGTGACCGGTCTGTTGTCACTTTACCCTTGACGAGCGCCGGAAAAAAATATTCTATTGACTAAACTATATCATCAACACGTTTAAATGACGATAGCGAGGCCGCTACCATTATGGGTCCCCCCTCTTTTCCTGCTGTAGCCGACCAACTCTTGTAACAACGACTATCCCTGTGAACAACGTTATAGGCAAGTTTGAAAAAATTAAGAAATCTCTCAAACAAGACAATTTGATTTAAAATTTAACTTTAAATTCGGACACGTCCTTCTTGGAACGTTTATGAGTAAGAAGGAAAGAATATCTGGATTGCAACAAACATGAATAGTTTACAAGAACTGATATATATTTGATTTGAATATAAAAACAGCTCAGTTCAGCTGGATCTTAATCAAATACAGCCCCATATGGCCATAATTATACTGAACTGATGCCAGGCGTTCCTCATTTGCGTGGAATGGGTGGAAGTGCTCCCACAATATTTCAGAGCGAATTGGCACTTTTCGCATAAATAATGTCGGTAAAATTATGTCGGTAAAGTTATGCAAGTTTCCTAACGAAGTTTTCCTTTACATTCAGCATATGGTAATTGTAGGTATAATAATATGCACTTTTAATTTTATCCCCAAAAACTATTTAAACAGGGTCATAATCCACAGCCAGAAGTCGAACCTACAATATTGGAATAATTGAAATGTAATAAAAAATAAAACTTACGTGTATATTATTTTGGATATACTATATTATTTTATAAACTGACAATAGATTTTTCCAGGCTAAAATCAAGATCGACGTGAAAAAAGAAAATGTGTGCGAACTAATGTCAAAGAAGGTTGTCGGTGAGTTCTTAAGTTCCTGCGTTAAAATAATAGAAGTAGTTAGCAAAAGAAACGGTGCAAAAGTGTAAATTTGCGTACATGGAGAACCTACCTGTTACCCAAATTGCAAACCTACAGAAACTAAATTTAGAATTAAGAAAACTTACATGTAATAAAATATATACAGTGAAGAAATAGCTGTAATCCTACACAAAATAGACATAGATATAAATGTTATAAATAATCATATAAAATAGATATGGTAAAAAGTGTGGCTAGAAATAAGAATTAAAAAAGAAGAGAAAAGACAAGACCGCAATAAATAAATATAGGTACACCCTTTAATCCTAAAGAAATAAACAGTAAATACATAAAAACCAAGTGTAAATAAGATCTCTGCCCAGAATAGCGACCGAGGATGGCAAGAATTATGAAAAAAAAAAAGATATTTCCTTACTTAAAATTCTTAAATTTAAAAAACAATAGTAAATCTTGTTTTCAAAACCATCACCTTATTGATGTTATCTATATAGAGAGAGGCTTCCACACGACTTCATTCGTGTTATCTTATATTTATGCACAAGGGCGTAAAGGAACTGTAAACACGTAAACAAATTCACTTTCAAGTTTATATGTATATCTGTCTGAATTTATGTTAAGTATGCCACCCGACGAGGGACACCTTTAGGGAACGTTCCTTTTTGATAGCGTTCTGAGAATAACTTTCCTACTTTAATGCAATTTTTTAAAATATAAGTTTAAGTGAAAAGTAAAAATTAGTTCTTAAGATATTTACGATTTAACAAACTTTACGAATTTTAAATAATATTAAGCTGTTACGTATCTGCCTATACTGCTCAAAAGAAATTAGTTACACTAATGACTTGTTGAAGACAGCAAGAGATATGCGTATTCACGCAGCAACATAATTGACTACTTATTTCCGCTAATCCCAACTAATTTCGCGCTTTCAACATGTAACGAAGTGATCATTAAAAAATCAGCATGACAATGATGTCTTAACAATAAATTCAGATAAGGAGCGAGTTTTCCGTATAAACAATACAAAAGGATATAATATTAAATATTCATGAGACGGCCGTAGCTGATCGGAGCACTTGCCACTGAAATCACGGTTTTAAATCACTACAGATGTTGAACTGGTCACGTCGAAGCAATTAAGCGATTTTCACGCGCGAATGTCAAGTGCATCGGACACCGCGAATGTGTCGAACTCGCAATCACCGGAACATTAAGTGCATCTCGTTCCAACAATGAGATGTATTATTTTTCTGAACACGATAAGATACAAAAGGTATAAGATACCGGGTCTGATAAGCCGGTACCTGTCGAATCGCGCGTGCGGCTCGCACGGTGTACAAAATGCGAATGCCGTGGAACGCTCATTGTTTACTACGATAATTACATTTTCGTTTCGATCGAGTTTACCGGTCGAAGGCTTTGCAGGCGGAAAATCTGGACGATGTCCAGCGTACGTCACTCCGATGCGTTCGCATTTGATTGATATACTTATAGGGAAGCATTTGCATTAACATTTTCGCAGCTCTATTTGTATTCAATTTCGGCGCCAAAAGCGTGAATGTGTTTGTCGCGATTCGGGACTTATTCCGATATAATGACGTTTTATGTGTTTAGCCGTATTTCAATGTCTCAGACAAATAAAAGTGCAAGCGTCAAATGAAGCATACACGTGGTTTGCCTCTGTGTGGTTAATAGCAATGTATTTATCATCGCGATCTGCTTCCTATTTCAAAATCAGCTTCTTTTAGCCAGTTTCGCTCTGGGACCACGGGGCTCCGTCCAGCTATTTTCTTCGACTGAGATTAATGTTTAATAAATATCAGACCACAAACATTTAAGCTGCTGGTGTTAAGACTTCACTTTAAAGTAGAAATGGACGGCCTACCTGCTACACTAATCCAAAACGTATTCGGTCAAAAAAAGTCCCGAAGTGGGCATGATCTTTGCTAGAATTTGAACCTGAATACATCATAGAATTGAGATGTGAGTGCCTTACTTTACAAGTATTCACATTGCAAATTAAGATTGATATACTATTATGGTTTTCTTTTCATTGCATTGAATATAAAAGATTGAAACGATTGCACAGTGCATAGTTAATTATTTCGATTTTTATATAAAAATACAACCAAAAACCGCTTTGAGCCAAATCATTCTTTGTCTTAATTAGAGTAGGTAGGTATAAGGTACACCTTTGAAGGTCGGAAGCTTAAATTAATATTAGCATATCGTTTGACAAAATTATATCGTCGGAAAGGCAAACCTTAATGATACATTTATAAGCACAAACCATAATCACTAAGTTGTGTATTCTGGGGGCCAAATTCCCAAATAGCAATCAAAATAAAATAAAGTACCTCAAAACATTTAGTAGCCCTTTTTTCAAGGAACAAGTTGATGGTAAAATTATGTCTTACTTTTATTCTATCAACCATCTGTAACCTGTTACTACGTTAAGGTATTGCCAACTTCGAACCGGTATTGCTTTCAGACTAATAATTTCCATAGAAATGGTGATTAAAAACTTTTATGCTATTTCTGGTTTAAAACACTAACGCAGGTGTACATCTCTTATAGTAACATGAAAAAAATATACCTCTAATAGGCACGTATAAATTATACATATTAATATAAATCACTAAACATCCCGAATGTTAATTAAATTTGCCAAGAAGATTGATTCCTTGAAGATATTGGTCAACTTATGTCTCAAAAAACAATTTTGTAGGGATCGAACAGGAGATATAAATTTGTGCGGGCAACCTGTAATTCCTCAAGTATCCCAAACTTGATAAATCAGCAGATTCGGATATGCAATGTGTATGTAAAGGTGTATGTGTAATTGTATATACTACAATGTGAATGTTCGTTGTGTTAAGAATAAGTAAGGGCTATAATAAATAACGAAGAGTTCGTTTATGAAATTTATCATACCAGTTATCAAACTCAGAGCCTCTGTATTGCACACACACAAATGTCACACCTACAAGTTTTTTCAAAATCATCTCTTGAAGTCAAGTATGTAAGTATTTAATTACAATTGTGATTAAATTTTGTTCTTTAAAGACACTCCTTATCTGTATTTCACTTTTTTTTCGCAACTGCATCTGCTTTACACTAATGTTCACATGTTGAAATTAAATGCTAATAAATTAGTTAGTCTTGAAAATGGAAGCAATAAATAAAAGATTTGTACTAACAAGAAAAATGACGCAAGGAAATAAAAAAATACATAATCTAGGTTCACAAAAAAGGAAAGATTAAATAAAATTTCAATCAAAAAAAACCTGGTTCAAGTTTGAATCTAAAACATCCCGGGACCCACTTGAACATACACAAAAATAATTCACCTATATCAGACAAATGAAAATGAGTTTAAATGTAATCACCATTGCCGAAATCGGCCGGAAAAGTTCATAACAAATGAATGGCTAGACTGATGTTTTTTTAATGATAATTTTTTTTATTGATGAATATCATATTTTAATACTTATTATCCTGTTCCGGATGAAGACAATTCCAAACAAAAACAGAAAAATCATAAAAATTGGTTCAGCCGTTCTTGAGTTATAATGGTGTAACTAACACGACTTTGTTTTATATATATATATATATATATAGATAAGTAAAATTGGAGAGTCTTATATGTCATTTCAGAATAAATGCTAAAAATTAAGCTACCACCACCACCACCACCTACTATTTACACGATGCCTAACCATAAATGACTCCTTTTAGATTCTTAGCCTAGCTCTTTAATCTGAAAGTCTGCTTCATATAGACTCCGAAACAGGATTTATATCCTATGTTTTCATTTTTTATTGCTGAAGTACAACAAACAGGCTGACGTCCCACCTGATGGAAAGCGGTAACCGTCGCCTACTGACATTTGCAACATCGAAGATGTTACAAACGTAGTCGAAGGAGGGACTGGAATCTAGTCACTGATGCCGGAAAATTACTCAAGGTTGTTATGATTGCATAATTTAAACCAGATATAGTAGCTATCCATACGGGTAAATGATAGCAAAACCCTAGCTAGATACAGATTAAACAGTCGTAGTTTTGACAACAATATTTAGTTTTTTAACGGACTTCCAAAAGAAGGAAGTTCTATTTTTAAGTACGTCTATTTTAAAATTATATTTTAGAGATAAAAATTGTTAAGTCAGTCACACAAGTACTTGGTGTCCCGCGATACAGGCTAGTCCTAGTGCGGAACCTATGTAAGCATTATTTCTGTTTAATTTTTTCGTCAATAAATTGATTTTGATTTGATTTGATTTGAATTCGTCTGTATAGTTTTTGTTGTATATTTGTTATGCGATTTCTCGGTCAATTGTGGATTGATTTACAATATTATTTTTTAATCGAAGGATCTTCCGAATTGGTCCCATTGTTACCAAGTCAGGATCTAATGAGTGAATCCCAGGGAAATGGAGAGCAACTCTCGAATATTATAGGTACGTAAAACGTATGTTATATATATTTCGAAAGAGTGTACTTCTGAGGTGGTCCCATTGTCACCAAGTCAGGATCTAATGAGTGAATCTCAGGGAAATGGAGAGCAACTCTCGAATATTATAGGTACGTAAAACGTGCGTTATATATATTTTGAAAGAGTATACTCCCGAGGTGATCCCATTGTCACCAAGTCGGGATCTGATAAGTAGATCCCAGGGAAATCGCGAGCATCCCTCGAATATTATAGGCACGTACGACGTGTTTCCTAATTCTTTTGTTTATAATATACATTTTTTTTATTACCACGTCTCGACAACTACGTTTGTCGAGACGTGGACGCCCGCCAGCCTGGTGGACTGACGATCTGCGTAAGATCGCCGGCAGGGGCTGGATGAGGAAGACGGGAGACCGGGATATGTGGCGCATACTTGGGGAGGCCTACGTCCAGCAGTGGACTGAGATTGGCTGAAAAAGAAGATACAATTTATGTTTAAATTGAAGTATTTGCGTGACTAAAAAGTTAAAGTAATTATAAAGTAGTAGTAGTAATTAAATAGTTTTTTACTGTCTAAAAAACTTTTAAACAAAAAATAAAACCTACTTCAAAAGTAACTAAAAAGCAATAAATAAATATTTTCTTCAAAATCTTGAAGTCGGTGCCAAGTAATGGATAAAATACCATACAACAAGAAATCTGCAAAATGCACTGACTTCGAGATGTTGTTGAAAATATTGAAAAGTATTTTATGCTTTTTAACCGAATCAAAACAAGATGTTGTTGACATTTTTTATTTATTGCTTTTTGATTACTTTTGAAGTTTGTTTTTTGTTAAAAAGTTATTTTTTTAATTTAGACATTTATTTTAGTTACAACAATGCTTACTATTCAGATTTCATTTATCTGTGTATCTATGCCTCTTAAAGCAACTGCGGAGTCAAGATTGTGAGTTACAACATATAAGCATAGATTAGGGCCTTAAGAATTTTTTGGAAAGAGGTGATTGCGAAACATTTCTTACCGAGATTTTTAAAAGTAAGGAAGGCCCTTTATTCTATATAAAATAGTTCATTTGTGTAGAACAAATGAACTATTTTTTTATATTATAAGATAATTTTGCTGTACAAAGCAACATATAATCAATCGTAGTGGATTTTTCTCCCAGCAAGCTTACATATTAATCTACCACGAGAAACATAAGTAAAAATGCTAAAATAATTTAATTTAATATGAATAATTTATGTTTGTTTAAATCAGATCATTTAAGCATCTATTCTGTACTGGATGATATTTCGATTAGTAATAATTTGGTGATTTCATTTAAAATATGTAATATATGACTTAGAATTTCTCTAAGCCATGATATCGGTCACCAAAATAACTAATGAAGTTATTTTAATAATTAAAATAAAGAATTTTGCAAAGTTAATTTGAATTAAATACAGTACCGATAGCTATGCAAATTAATATTTATCTAAAATGTATGCCGAACTTAGTATTATTCTAAATACATAAATTTGGCTCAAACGTATTTTGAATGGGTTATTTTAATATCTTATTGGGATCTATTTTTTTATTATGTTTACATCGAAATAGCTCAATGCGTGATAGGTCTGAACTATGATGAAAAATATTTCACCATTCATCATGGTGGTATCAATTTTCTATATGTGAAAACTGATTATTGGGTATAGCTTTTAAATAGTAAGTAAATACATATTATGTTTTCCAAATAATAAAACAACATAAAATAACATTCTTTCATTTTATTAAGATGATAGCTTTCAGTCGTGTTTATCCAATCTGCTCTAATTACACATAATATATAGTTCATTTAAATGTAAATATATATATATATATATATATATATATATATATATGTGTGTGTGTGTATATATAAGGTTGGGGAAAAAGTTTTTCGCATTTTATATAAAAATTCAAAAGGTTTTTTTATAAAGTTTATTTACATTTGACTAAAGTATGTAGGTGCCATTTTGTTGGATAACTTTTAGCCATCTTGTACGTAAGGACCTGATCCCATTACTATAAAAATTTTGGGGCTTCTGATCAAAAAACTGCGACAAGTGGTTTTGGCAGTCCTCTCGTGATGTTAACCTGACACTGCCTAAGGAATTCTGCAGAGACCGAAACAGGTGAAAATCTGAAGGTGCAAGGTCAGGACTATACGGCGGATACATTAACATCTTCCAACCAAACTCTCGTAATTTTTACTGAGTGGCTAAAGATGTGTGACGTGAGGTCTATCGTTATCATGGTGAAAAACCACACCTCTTCTGTTGATTAATTCCGGCCTCTTTCTCTCAACTTTTTGCTTTAATCTCATCAGTTGTTCGCAGTACAGTTCAGAATCGATGGTCCTGCCTGGCGGTAACAGCTCATAATGAATAATGCCCTTCCAATCCCACCATACACACAGCATCACCTTGTTGCGAGTTAACCCGGGTTTCGCCACAGTCTGTGAAGCCTGACCGGCCTTTGACCACGATCTTTTTCATACGTTCTTGTCGTACGTGATCCACTTTCATCACTAGTTATCAGCTTCTTCAAAAATGGTTCGGTTTCATTACGTCGTAATAAAGAACCACAAATGAGTACACGGTTCATTAGGTTTCTTTCAGTGAGCTCATGAGGCACCCAAATATCAAGCTTTTTTGTATACCCAGCTCTTTTCAAATGCGCCAAAACCGTTTTGTGGTCAATTTCCAGTTCTCCAGCTACATCGTAACTACTAATATGCCGATCTTGCATCTACTCTTTCAAAAATGGCATGAATTTTGTCCGTAACGGGGCGACCAGAGCGACGTGCATCTTTGATATCAAAATTTCTGGATTGAAAACGCTTGAACCAAATTTTCACTACTCTCACAGATACTGCATTAGGTCCGTAAACATTACAAATTTTTTCGCGGCTTGTGTTGCATTTTTACCTTTTTTTAAATAAAATTTTAAAATGTATCTAATTTCTTCATTAGATTCACTCATTTTAACAATAAGAAAAACAAATGAAATCACACATTTTCCTAATTTGAATTTGGAATTGTCTTCTTTAAAATTAAAACTGTTTAATGATACCAAAACCAGCCAGATACAAATGGTATAGCCAAAGAGATCTTATTACAAGTTCATACATACTATATGCGAAAAGACTTTTTCCCCCAACCTATTATATATATATATATATATATATATATATATATATATATATTCAAATTCAAAGTTTTTTATTCAAAATAAGTTCCACTGGAGAACACTTTTTGAAGGTCATATCAATATATAAGTTAAAATTTAATTTTTCTTCCTATTCTATGTATACCGCTTCACAACGTGTTATTGCTGTTAAGGAGAAGAAGCGGCAAGAAACTCCCCAGCAACACGTCTAGTTAAATAATGTTTTTCTTTAAGTTTCTTATTCTATTTATACCTCAAGTTGTTTTTTTTTTAATAAGTTTTATACAGAAGTATGTTACAGAATTAATTTTTGAAGAATTAATGGAGTTGTAGCAAACAGTGCATACTCAATAAGACCAAGACACAATAAGAGGAAAGAAAAATATTATGAAAGTTATAATAATGATATGACGTACTAAAATGTTATGCTGCAATATATCTCCATAAAACCCTTACAAGCTTGGCAAGATAACATTATACAAAATATAGTATAAGATGTTAGAGTGAGCTGCTATGTAAATGAATTTTTGTCATTTAAGTATTCTTCAATAGTGTAGTATTCCTTTTTTAGCAAGATACTTTTTAATTTGGTTTTGAATTTAGTGAAAGGCAGATCTAACATTTCACTCGGAATCTTATTGAAGAAGCGTATACCAACCCCCAAGAAAGAGGACAGTACTTTTTGTAATCTAAAAGATGGCAATATCAGTCTATTACAATGCCTGGTGTTGAAATTGTGAATATCCTTATACTGCTTGTAGGCACTCAAATTATTACGAATATAAATTATATTATTAAAGATATATTGGCAGGCGACCGTCATAATATTGATTTCCTTGAAGCATTCTCTAAGAGACTCCCGAGGGCCGAGGTTGTAAATTGATCTTACGGCTCTTTTTTGTAAAACAAATATGGTCTCTAAGTCAACAGCGTTGCCCCAAAGTAAAATACCATAGGATATGACACTATGAAAATAACTAAAATAGACTAGTTTAGCAGTCTCTTCGTCAGTGAACTGCCTAACTCTTCTGACCGCATATGCAGCAGAACTAAGTTTTCCTGAGAGACTAGATACATGAGCGCCCCAGTGGAGCTTCTGATCTAGGTTAATGCCTAAGAATACAGTTGAATCTACTAGATTAAGTCTAGTGTCTTTAAGAGAGATATTAATATCGTATTCTTTTACATTGGGCATAACAAACTTAACACATTTAGTTTTGCTCGGATTGAGTAATAAGTTATTTACAGTAAACCACTTAGATATTTGGGATAAGGCGTTATTTACGTCGTCAAAGTTCAGTTTATTTCTATCAACTTTAAATATAAGTGATGTGTCATCAGCAAACAACACTACCTCACACATATCATTAATAAAATATGGCAAATCATTAATATATACCAAAAATAAGAAGGGACCTAGAATAGAGCCCTGGGGCACACCCATAGATATGCCAGTCTCACAAGATTTGACATTGTTAATTTCAACGCTTTGGGATCTGTTATTTAAGTAAGACGATAATAAGTTGAGAGAATCGCCATGAATACCGTAATAATTGAGCTTTTTTAGGAGGGTCACGTGTTCAACGCAATCGAATGCCTTGGACAGATCACAGAATACACCAATGGCATTCTGTGATCCTTCCCAAGCATCATAAATGTGTTTTAGCAGCTCAACACCTGCATCGGTAGTGGATCGACCTTTGGTGAACCCGAGCTGTTTAGTATGAAATAATTTATTAATATTAAAATGTGAGAGCAGTTGATTTAAAATTATTTTTTCAAAGATCTTGCTTAAGGTTGGTAAAATAGAAATTGGCCTAAAGTTAGAGGGGTCGTTTTTGTTTCCACTTTTAAATATAGGGATAACTTTGCTAACTTTCATTAAGTCGGGAAATACCCCTTTATCTACACATCGATTAAATATTTCTACTAGTGATAGTGCAATAGTGTCTATTATGTCATTTAATACTTTTAAAGATATACCCCAAAAATCAGCTGTGTTTTTAATGTTTAATGATTTAAACGTTTTTACAATATCACTTGTATCTATATGATTAAATTTGAATGAAATATTACATTCATCAACACACTGTGTCATTAGCAGCTCAGCTTCCAGTGGTGATGATGACAAAGAGCTAGTTGTTAAGGTTGGTATATCCCTAAAGTATTCATTAAATGTTTGTGCAATTTCAAAGTTATTACTAATGGTGTTATTGTTAATTACAAGCTCAATTCCATCATCTCGACGTGAAGTTTTGCCAGAAGCGTCATTTATGACACTCCAAGTTGTCTTAATGATATTTGATGATTTTTTAATTCTGTTACTATAATATAAAGATTTGGCAGCGATGCACACTCTTTTAAAGGTCTTAGGGTACTTTTTAATATAGTCAAGAAAGTCTGGATTTTGATTAAATTGTTTTTCACTGTATAATTCATACAGTTTTATTCGACTTTTATATATACCTTTTGTAGCCCAATCACTAAACTTAAGTTTATTACTTTTGTTAATTGTTTTAGTTTTAAATGTGTTTTCAAATTCAGCTTGTATAACGTCGAAGAAATTACTATACAAGTTGTTTGGATCTTCGCTATTGAGATCCAAGGTAGGATTTTTTTGGCTAGATTATCTTTAAAGGTTCTTAAGCGATGATAATTCACCGGTCTACAGGTTATTTTAGAAGTGATTTTAATACTGTCAAAAGGTATTGATATAAACTGGCCACAATGATCCGACCGTAGTACATCTATGAGTGATTTATCGATTATTTTGCAACTACAAAATATATTGTCTAAACAGGTAGCTGTAGTAGCAGTTATACGCGTAGGTTCATTAAAGACATGTATAAGATTAAAGGATTTGAAAAGATTAATGATCTTAGTACGAGTTGATGACATTTCCAACAAATTAACATTAAAATCCCCACAAACTATAGGCAATTTATCAGTTTTATTTAATTTTATTAATAATTCCTCCATTGTGCTTTCAAATACACTATAATCCCCTGTGGGGGGTCGGTAGACGCAGACAATTACATAGCGCTCAAGCTCAATACAGGAAACCTCCACAGTACGTTCAACAGAAAGGGACATAATGTCTTTACGCTCTTTGCATTTTACATCATTTGCTACAAGGATAAGTGATCCGCCATGTATAGCGGACTTCCTTACAAATGCACTTATCACTGTATAATGCTCTATGAAGTTTATGACTTCAAAAGTTTTAAGCCAATGTTCTGTAATACATAGGACATGAACCTTACATTCTTTTAAAAAAAGTTCAATTTGTAAGTCTTTACCTGCTAAACCCTGTATATTTTGGTGAACTATATTTAAATTAGAAGTAGGTTTAGCTTTGGTCATTTCTAGCAGTTTAAAGGTCTAGGACTCATAGTAGTGTTAATATTAAAAACATTATTGTTTTTATTTAAATTTATGTCAGGTTTTTCAGTTATATCATACATAACTTTGTCATGATTTTGTATATTAAATGCTAATAAAGTAGCTATACGTCTTCGTAACTTAAAAGGCAGATACATAGTATCTTTGTTTAGCCTAAATTTACCATTAGTAAATTTATTCAGGTCAAAATAAAAAATGTCACTATGACGATGGGTCAAGTTATAAATTAATAAATTTAAGTCATATATGTGCCTGTTTTGTTTATTTGTTAGATTAGATGCATAAGGCAGGGCACATAGGATGAATCTACATCCATATTTACTGTTAAGGTCCAATAACCTATTTATGCTGTTCACAATGTCTTTCTTTTTGACAGATAAGCTATCCCCATAATAAATTACAATTGTTGAATTTTTGTCTACATTACTTGTGCTTAAACTGTCAATTAAATAGTTATAACTGGCCCCGGGTGAACATAAGTTAGACACCTGATGATGTGGCAAGTCATATTGCAGCAATAAACAAAGTCCTTGTCCAATTTTATCAGAGTAAACAAAAATTGAATTATTTACTAACATAGTATACTATATATATATATATATATATATATATATATATATATATATATATAGTAAGTTGAAGTGGCTGGCCTGCGGCAGTGGGCATCTGTCGCAGGACCGAAGGCCGACGAAGCAAACAAGTCCTGGGGTAGAGACCACGTCTCGGCAAACGTAGTGCAGGACGCCCGCCAACTCGGTGGACTGACGACTTGCGCAAGAACGCCGGCAGGGGCTGGATGAGGAAGACGGGAGACCAGGTTATGTGACTCGTACCTGGGGAGGTCAATGTCCAGCAGTGGACAGAGATTGGCTGAAGAGAGGAGAAATATATATTCTTTTTGTGCTGTGGTATAAAATTTCTTAGAATGCACTTGCTAGGTTTTGAAATTGTAGAGCCGAATTATTTTTATTAAGGTGTAGCCTCATTTGGGATGATGTTACAGGTATCGACTGCGGCCGATTGCATCTTATTTAAAGCATTAAAAATAACGCCACTATCGAATAGCCATTAGTATATATACATACGTTATCTAAAAATATGTAGCGTCATTAACAATTAAAAATATCGCA
Organism: Dendrolimus houi; assembly: GCA_039645545.1. Lineage (NCBI taxonomy): Eukaryota > Metazoa > Arthropoda > Insecta > Lepidoptera > Lasiocampidae > Dendrolimus > Dendrolimus houi. Next base: position 18,226,561 of record CM077120.1, on the reverse strand, counting down.
TCACAAATAACGCATTACACCCAACGTCACATCTACGTAAAACCGCCTATAACTGTAACATTATACCAGATAAGGTAATATCCCACCTTTGTAAGAACAGGTCAGCTCTACAATTTCAAGACCTAGCAATTGCATTCTAATTAATATTCTATTCATACAGCCTCTGTGGTTGAACGAGCCAAGCCTTTGCCGGCCTACCTTACAGCAACGCAGAGGTTCCGGGTTCGATTACTGGTACGGTAAATTTCAGAAACAAATTTTCTCCGTTATTTACTATGGTCTAGGTGTCCGGGATCGTCCCCAGAGTAGTCCGTTGTATGTCACCCATAACACAAGCGTAAATTGCTTAATTTTGGTTTATACAACATGTGTGTTTGTCTGTCGATTGTATATATTTATTAATTTATTTATATTACTTTATCCATAGATTATTAACGTAATGTGACATTTATTTCTAGCTTAGTTCTAAACTACAACATAACGTGAAAAAGATCATCAGACGATCTGGAAAAGACGTTGATGCTTTAAAATTCCCATTTTATCATTACATATTTTAGGTCATCTTAATTCATTCAAAAACAAGATATTATAATACTATAGTTTACCACGCGGCGCAGCCGCGAGTTAACCTCTAGCGCATGCCTCTTGTTTAAAGAGGTTACAACGAAGGTTATATTGTATTAAATTTTTATGCTACTGCTGTTTGCCCCGGATTCACTTCATTTTATATCGCAAACTATCCTATCTCCGGAATGAAAAGTATCTATGCCAATTGTCGTTATTAAGACTACATATGTACACCAAAATGATCAAATCCACACCGAGCACATCGACCACTTCAACCACATTGACCACATCGACCACATCGATCACATGGACTACATCGACCACATCGACCAAATCGACCAAATCGACCACATCGACCAAATCGACCAAATAGACCAAATCGACCACATCGATCAAATCGACCAAATCGACCGAATCGACCACATCGATCAAATCGACCACATCGACCAAATCGACCACATCGACAAAATGGCAAATCACAAAATAAATCCCTATCCTACTTTGTGGGATAATCTTTACATAAATCTATCCCCAAAGTTATTCCATTATCCGGGATGAAAAGTATCCTTTATCCACCCTCGGTATTAAAATTATATATATACCTAATTTCAGCCAAATCGGTCAAGTAGTTTTTCCGTAAAAGCATAACAAACACAGAGACAAATATATTTTTATCCCGGAAAATGTCTTATTTTTCGGGATAAAAATGTAAAAATGTATCTCATGTTCATCCTCGGCATATATATACTGAGTTTCATCCAAATCGGTTTAGTAGTTTTTCCGTGAAAACGGAACAGACAGACAGACTGACAGAGTTACTTTCGCATTTATAATATTAATAATAGAGATAGGGATAAATAATCATATGACGTCATAATTACGTGGGGCCATGCTGGAATCATAATCTTAATTATAGCTCTCAGGGCCGTTTCGATCGGTGTGATCAAGATCTCTTCTAGAATAAGCGCGAATCGAGCGAGTGTATTTTTGTACATTTATACAATGTTCCCCTTCCTCTATTCCACTGTCCTTTTTATTTGACTTCGAGAACCAGAGATACATCCGACGGTCCTGACGGCGCTGGCTCCAAGAGCTCCTCCTTCGTAAAGGAGTATCTATCCCCTGTCATAATTTTGGACGCGCGTGCGGAAACACAACGCAACCCTACACCTCTGGACCATTAAACGATAATATCCCGAGTCATCGTTCATGGCCCTTGCGGTTGTTAGGGCGGAAGGAACTGGTGATAGTTCCTTTTTCTGTGCCCTATTATACTGTCTCGGATCTCTTCTATCCTATTTCTACAGGCTGATCTCTTTATCCAACCCTAAAGGCTGCTAATGCGTTGGCTTCGCCTCTCGTATTACAAGCGTCTATAGGCAACGGTAACCAATTTTCCTTAGGTGGGTCAAATACTTATTTGCCAAATTCTTAAAAAATAGAAAGGACCAAACTTTGGTAAATATAGTACAGGTACCATTTATGCAAAAATGTCTATAAAATTAACTTCAACGCTCATCTGAGACCGATTGCAATTATACGAATGAATTTGACATTGTTCCAAAGTTAAAAGATCGACGTCATTATGAGAACTATCTATACAGATAAATAAAATTGAAGTGTCTATTTAATGTCAAAATAAAAACGTGAAAAAAGTTAGGGGTATAATTCGGACCAGGAGAATCCAAAAATGCAATTATGAGATTTTTTGTCTGATTTCGTGATTCGTGATTTTTCTCACATTTTTAAACGCAATGTACAAACTCGAACCATTTACAGATTTACTATGATATAGATAGAAGATATAAAATAGATATAGATTACTGCCATCTAGTGAGTTTTAATCCAGTAAAAGGGCCACTTGGTGGCGAATTTGTTTTATAAATATGGCAGGTGTCTTCTTAGTAAAGAAGAATGTTTTATTGTGTTACGCCTACCAGCATATCTAAACCATATCATTTTCGTTAGGTGATTCTCCAAAAGCAAATTTAGGCCCTCTTTTCTCGTAATCATATAAAAATATACCAATAATACCAATACAATAAAGAATAATTGTTAATCATAAAGCTATTCATGAGAGCCAAGTCAATAGGGGAAGTCCACAAATCAATTAAGGAAAATCAGTACTGCATCGATGAATGACACTTGATATTTTATCTTGAAATTATTTACTCCACTGCCTCAACAACTCCAAGATGCTTTTGGCATGCGAAACTAAAATCTTCCATCATTTATATTTCATATCGTCGGCGTCAGTGCATCACCTTGTAACTACATTTTTGGTGATATTATTTTTTTCGTTAATTATTAACAAGTATTACTTACTATATGTAACAATTTTGACGATATTTTTTTTTAAACTTTGTTACTGTTGTAATGGTCGGCCACTGGCGTCGTAATTATTGTTTTTGTAAGTACTAAAACAGCCAATGTGACGTCATTCGTCGACAATTATAACGATATTGTAATAGCAGAATTGGGGTCCAGCACTGACGCCGACGATATGCAAACAACTTCTCTAAAGATAAGACCAAAACAAACCTAAGCAATTCTTATTTTTTGCTTTCGTGTCTTCTTTGAATTTTGTCATTTACTTAACAAATTAACATACAAAAATATTGTGGATCATGCAAAGTCGTGACTGACGAATAATAAGGCGGCATTGAAGAAACACCGATCGTATTATTGTAAATTATTTTTAAATGAAACTGCGACTTAAATAATGATACTAATAGTTCTGAGAACTTTAAAGAACTTTCTGGCTTATAAAAAATTCAAATTGTTGTTGCATTTGAAAAATAAAGAAAAATTATGATATCTCCCAGATGTTTACCTGCCTTTGGACTTTACGAATAACTTTAAATTATTTTTAATGAATTATGCATGTATAAAGATGCTAATGACTATATAGATTTATATAGATAAAACGTAATGTAATATAGGATCGTAATAAATAATCCATACTATCTTCCTGCCCTTGTGGGAAAACAGTCGGATAATGTGTGTAGGTTTATTGTTACGATAATATTTGTTGGTTTATGTAACAATTGAAATGATGGGATTCATTACATAAAAGAAGGTATCTACTTGTACGAAGTAACGTACAACTAACATATTAATTACAAATTTCTTGTATACCAACTTTTCTTACGAGCCGTATAACTTCTGGCGTGTACTTCTCAAAGGCTTTATGGGTATTATATAAAAGCCAACATGTAGAGAGCCCTCTGACAAATTAATGCAAATGTGCATAACACAAATACCAATCGACGCATATCCTACTACTAATAGTAATGCACTTAAGGACAGAACCCGTTTAATATTGGATTAGAGATGCCACTAATATTCGGTTCTCTCTGTATTCGGCAATTTTTTAACCATTCACCACTACGAATATTCGGTTTCTCTCTGTATTCGGCCACTTTTTAGCTACTCACCACCACGAATATTCGGTTTCTCTCTGTATTCGTCCACTTTTTAACTATTCACCACCACGAATATTCGGTTTCTCCTTGTATTCGGCCACTTTTTAACTATTCACCACCACGAATATTCGGTTTCTCTTTGTATTCGGCCACTTTTACTATTCACCACCACGAATATTCGGTTTCTCTCTGTATTTGGCCACTTTTTAACAATTTACCACCACAAATATTTGGCTCGGCCGAATATTTGAGGCATCTCTGCTTAAAACGTAATTTAACTAGTATCAATAATTTGCAATTGAAATATATACATTTTTGAGTAATGTATGCATTATCTTTTATTCACGATTTGTATGGATACGATTTGTACGATTGGTATTCGTATTCGCCCGAATGACAAAGTATTCGGCTGAATAGCAAATAGAAGCCGAATAATCGTGGCATCTCTGATTGGGACTATTGCAGGAAATAGGGATATAAGAGTCTGGGTTATTTTGATTGCTATACCAATACATCTACATTATTATTTTTGATTTATACTTAATAAAAATCGAGTAGAAGAATTATAATACTTAATTTATCAATCGAGAAGAAGCTTTAAATTAATGTTCATAGTTGCAAAATGTACTTAGAAACATAAATACGGTTTAAAGTAACACGGTTCACGATAGACCCTAAAATGATAATTGTGTTTATAATGCATAACTTTTACTGTTTGATTACTTACTATCTATTTGTATAACTAATAATAAAAAATAATACTCATGCCTTGACAGACGCTTTAATAATTAATAATAACAAATCATAAACGTCCCACTGTTGGGCTCGGGTCTCCCGTTCATAGGGGAAAGGATAGTATATCCGCCACGTTTACCCGAGCAGGATTGGTGGGTTTGACAAATCGGCTATCTCGATGTATAGTCACGTTGTTTTCCTTCACCGTTAGCACGTAGTAATTGTAACAACATGCACATTAGATGAGAAAATTGGCTAAGTGGTGTACATTTTCCTTGTAAGATTCGAACCCGTGCCCTTTGAGTTTCGAACGCAAGTGATCTACTTTGACTTACAGTGGACGCTTATTCCGTCACAATAACATCTCAAACTTTAGATTTTGGTTGATATTTACATATAATAATAATAGTTCTACAATATGGGTCTGAGTGTATTAAATATCTAAACTACAGAAATAGTAAGATAATTAAATTATGTTCATAAAATACGTGCTTATCCATTAAAAGTAGTTTCAATTACACATAATTGTGATGAATTGAAATTTGTCGTATTAGTTATTATATAATGGTAAGGAAAGGCAATAATTAAAAGTCATGAGAGAAAACCAGCAGTTGTATACGGTATATATTATACGACAGGATGAAAATTATTAAGCTGGGCAACGGTGCGGCACAAATTTACATTGCCACAGTGTTGTTATAGTTTTGCAAAATATTTCCTTCATATTTTAGATTATTTTTATATATTATAATTATATAGGACATGGCAATATAAAGAAAGATGAAGCGACATATGTATATTAAAATTATTTTTATTAATATTTGATGTTTATGTTCTTTAGATATCGGTGATAGAGGCAGTCGTTGTACTTACAACATATGAGCACGAGAGATGCGACGTATATCAACGTATTTTTTTACACATTTTCATTTAAATGCAAAGGTTAGGATTTGTATTGACTGTTTATTCATAAATGAAACTGCATATATTACATACAACTTGTTTTATTGAAGTGAAACTTCTATATAGACGGGGGTTATTAGGATTTTTTCTGTCACGAAAAAGCATTACGGCCGCGTGGAGGGGCGGCATAATTTTAGAGTAGACTATAGATGTTTTTTTGGTTCCGGATAGAATTCAGATTCTTTGTTTGATAAAATAAAATATGTTTAAATAAAAAATGCATTCATTAAAATGTACCTAACCTAACCAAATCATAATTTGCAGTAAACCTGCGAAAAATCGAAATGTATGCTGGGACACATAGTAGAAATGAAACTTCAACGGACAAGTGGAAAAACGAATGGCAACGGACAAGTGGCAAAACGAATTGCAACAATATCTTGACTTGAAGTTTTACGGGCAGATTGTTAATGTACTTGTCCAATTTGAAAAACTTCAAGTTAAAATTTTGTTGCGATTCGTTTTGCCACTTGTCCGTTAACATTCGTTTTTCCACTTGTCCGTTGCGATTCGTTTTTCCACTTATCCGTTGCTATTCGTTTTTCCACTTGTCCGTTGCGATTCGTTTTTCCACTTGTCCGTTTAAGTTTCACTTCTACACACATTTCGATGTTCTTTTAAGAAAGTTCTTATAGTATGTATCAAATTATCAAATGACTTTACATAACTTGTTTACGAAATCATAACTTTTGGTTTGTAGAAACTATCAATTTCATATTTGTAATTGTGTTTTGCGTTCTTCTTCAATTTATTATTACTGTATTATTTAGGTGCCAATATGTAAATCAAAACAATCAAAAACAAACTCAACAAGGGAATTCCCCTAAGATGTAAATCGAAACAATTGACGTATCTTTAAGGTGTAGTGTCAGAAAATTGTTTCACATATCTGAAAACGACGTAATTCGAGAACTTACTGTACTGTAATAGTAGATTATTGCACGAGAGACGAAAGTGATCTATTTAGGTACGAGATGGTGCACGAGCGTAGCAGGGTGGTAATAATTCGAGTGCCTAATAGCCGATATGAGGAATAATGTAGCATTCGAATGGTGAAAGAATTTTTGAAATCGGCCCAGTAGTTTTTGAGTTTATTCGATACAAAATACAAAAACTAAAAAAATCAAACCTTTCCTGTATATGATATTAGTATGGAAAATCCAAGTTAATATAAAATACATAAATTTACATAAAAGAACAATAGTTACAAGATATGATTATTATGATCCACGAGAACGTTGCGAACAAACTGCATATAGTTTACTACAGATAATGCGTATAAAAATATTGGAACTTTCTGAAAACAAATAAATGAAAATAGAATTCGTCATTCGTGTAAATATTATGCCTCTCGCTTCCTTTAGAAAGAAAGAAAGAAAGAAAAATATTTTATTTAGGACAAAAACTAAGTTAAAATAAATAGAAAAAGAAACTAAATAAGTCCTAAATTGGACCCAGTCTCAGCATAATGCTAGCCCACAAGGACTAGCGCTGTTCTTCCGTCTGGGACCATAAAGTGAAGTCACGGTGGACAATACAACACACATAACAAAAACAATATATACAGCATAATGCAGTTTGATAATAAATGTAAATGAATTGCAGAATAATTTAAATAATACATACATATGTAAAATAATTGTAGCAACACACACAACTAAAACAACATATATCTATAAATTAACCAAATTATAATAAATTAAAAATAGATAAATAAATTCCTAAAGTCATATAGCACTTGTGTCTTGCCTGAGATCGCATTGTGCATTTTGATGAGCATTTAGAAATTTCTTGAGTTTATCTTGAACAATGAAATTGAAGGTACATTTCTAATAGGTGGAGGGATATTATTCCAACATCTTGGTGCTGCAAACCGGAAGCTTCCTCTGAATGCTGCCGTACTGTGTCGTTCCATTGTTAGTTGTATTGCACATTGCCGTGTTCCTATTTGTCTTCTGCTAGATGCCCAAGACAGCTTCTCATATAAATAGGAAGGAGACTTGTGCTTTACAACTCCAAAAAGCAGACATGCGAAGTGAAGCTTGCGACGATGCTTCATCTTTAAGATTGAATGTTTATTCAAATAAGGTGTCACATGAGTCCTTAACGGGATTTTAAAGCAGAACCGCGCACAAGCATTCTAAACTCTTTGGATAAGGCGTTGAGTTCTGGCCAGCAGGCGAGGACCAATCACTACGTCAGCGTAGTTTAGTCGAGATAAAACTAAGGACTCAACTAGTTGAATCCGCAGACGCTTCATTTAAGTATGGCCTTATTTTATATAAAATTTTTACACCTTTTTTGAATTTGAAATTAACATACTTTCATATTTCTCTATTCTGGCATATATCTATCACATCACAAATATATATGCCATCTTTGATATAATAATATATCTATATATATAAAACAAAGTCGGGTTATCTATAATGTTATAAAATTGTAAGCATTCTGTGTCTGTATATTGAAGCTATTTAAAAAAAAACAACCAGAATAGATTATATAAACGACGGAGAACACGATACATTTTTGAAGTGAAACTTCCTTAGGCAATCGTTGTGATTTGAAACTTGATGATTGAAAAAGGTACACTAAAAAGAGGTAAACACATAAATCTATGGGACTAAGCCTACGAGAGAATGAGATACGAGTTTTACATTGTGCAGCACAGATTAGAGAGTCAATAAGACCGATGATTAAACATAGGTCCAATTTGGACTGAAATAAAACTCAATAATATTTTTAGACTAACACAGTGAAAATTTGATAATAATACTTAAGAAGTTTATTTTGAATTATAATATGTTGACGGGTGTTGGTTAAAGGAATTATATTTATATTAATAAAAGTTAGAGAGGAATTATCTGTGAGTATATTCTCTAATGTTCTACTTCTATTGCGTGTGAAATACATACATTTCTTTTTACATTTCTTGTCTGTTTGGTCGGAATTCACTTAAAAACTATTAGGCCGATTTCGATGCAGTTTTCGCTCTTTAACAGCAAATTATTAGACTTAAAAACTACGCTATTTTATCCCGGGAATTTTCCCGGAGCGGTTTGTAATTCTTCGGGTGCATAAAAATTAGTTTATTCCGACACAGTTTTCACTAAAACGATAACATGGCTTACATTATTTTCTTAAATACTGCGGCACTTTGTGTCCCGAGAAACCCGCGGGAATTTCAAGTCAAGCGTAGACGAAGTCGTGGGCATATCATACGTAACTTAAGAACGGCAGGGCCGATTTTTATAATCTCTGGTTGGTGGATTTATCTCCATCCCAAATAGCAAAATAACTATGAATATATCGAAAATAATCGCTGTTTCTTTTACAAACAAAAAAAATGGTTTGGGACACCGGCTTCATCCGCAATTGATAGTTTACGTCACGCACGCTTATAGCTTATTTTTTGTGTTTGAGTGGGTCCCGGATAGTCCCCCTACACCATTCCATCTTCGGACCACAAGGCGCTCTGGTCTACGCCAGTGTTCCACGGTGAAAATTTTACCAGTGCGTACTAAACGTTTCGCCTCGACGTTCCTTCTACGTACGGCAGAATTGTGGAATGCACTACCAGAGTCCGTGTTTCCCGAAAAGTACAATCGGGGTATCTTCAAGTCTCGCGTAAATAGGTACTATCTAGGTAAGCGTGCTCCATCTTCGACCGCATCATCGTCCGGCATTGGACGTGATCGTCGTCAAACGCAAACCTATTTGATATAAAAAAGTTTAGATTCACAATTGGTTCTACGATCACCCTTAAACCCCTGGATCGATTTTGATGATTTTTTTGTGTATGTTCGTATGGGTCCGGAGATGGTTTAGATTCACAATTGCATCTAGTAGGTGGCGCTTGAATCGGGGTCCAGAACTTTAATGAAATATTTTGTGTGTATTTGAGTGAGTCCCGGGATGGTTTAGATTCACAATTTAATCCGATAGATGGCTTTGGAATTGGGTTCTAGATTTTCAATATTTCAGAGGAAGACAACTTCTGCCAGGCGGCTTTATCTTACTTATCCAAGGTGAAACTTGGCGTATTACATACTGGTAATTTCGAGGTCTAAATTTTCTCACGATGTTTTAAACACGTGGCGAGTATAAATAATATGCACATTAGGTCGCAAAATAGGTGTACACTATTTGTTAAAATTAAGATGGTTAGCTCATTTTAGTGATCGAGTTACTCTTCTATTTCTATCTCTCCCTTGTCTTTCATCTTTTCCTGATCGTTTGGAGTCATTATATCTCTACATGCTCTATATTGTGACAGGTTTGGAGAAATAAAATTGAATTTATTATTAATAGCATATAAAATACATTATTTATTAAATTAAAATTTAATACATGCTTCTTACCGCAGTCATTCGAATAATAATCTATAGTAATATTATTATTATTATTAGATTTTTATTTTTTCAGGGCAAGACAACATCTGCTGAGACCGCTAGTTTTAAATAAAAAGGACACACACTTTAATTGAAATCGGTTTGCCTATGCGTGACGTAGTCACTAGTACGTAGAGCCTTTCCAACCACTGATAATTATTTTATTACCGTGTAAAGTATAATAGAGAAGACATAAGATACAAGAATGTCACGTAGAGTTCTTATCCTTTGCCACGTTTTCAATAGCGCGTGTTGACACGTGGTATTTTTACTTTATAACATATCTACACCATTAATACGTCACTTTGTGATGATAAAATATAAATAGCAATCCATGCCACACAATATTGTCTGCTGAACACGACTTCATCTGCGACTTGTTGCCGTTGCCGGCGGGTACACTCGTCCACCCAGAACATCGTAGGACCTCAGATACGTTTGTGCATATTATTAAAAGTTGTCCTCCATGAAATGATACAATCCTGTGTTTATTTCCGGTGTTAAAATACTTTTATACCTGCGATGACCAACATGACTGGTCGGTCAAGGTATTAGACCAGTCGATCTCGCGATCGATTGGTCTAATACCTTACGACTGTACTTACGACAAAACGACACCAAGAGATACTGTGATAAACACATACTATCGCTGTACATGTGTTTTGAACATAATAAAATAAAGAATAACAAAACATTATGTAAATTGTCTGATAATATAATAATAGTAACAAATACTTTAAACTATAGAAATGTTGACGAGAGCTGTAATAAATAGGTAATATTGGAGTGTAAAATAATAAACAAAAAACATTATTTAGTAGGTTTGTTTCACGATTCAGGCACTGGAAACGATGAACTTTAGTTGAACTGTGTGAATTTCAAGAAGTGACCTCGACAAAAAAATCATACTAATTCAAGTTTCTGTTGTTGTAAAATATACTTTTAAGCATTTCTCTGTTGGGAAAGACTGAAATTTGTATAAAAAAAATTTAAGCTCATAAAATAAAACGGAATGAATTATCAAAAACTAAAAATAAGTATGTATGAAAGTTTGATAATGAATATCTTTGAAACACTCAATTTAATTGACTAAGCGTAAGAGACCATTTTTGTAGAGCGTTCAATTTCCTACAAATATATATATGGCGCATTTTATAAACTTTATTTGTTCACGAGTTACAAAATTCATAAGCAAAAAAGAAATTTGTCTGAAATTAATCAAACTTTAATCTTCAATATGTGTTGAATGGTGACATTTACGATAAAAATGTTCTTCGACCTTTATTTTAGAACGTTCGATTTCCTACAAACTATGTATATATATATATATATATATATATATATATATATATATATATATATATATATATATATATATATATATATATATATACTATTGTAGCTAATCACTAGCGGCGATATTGTTAATGTTATAAACAAGACACATTTGGCCACAACCGCTGATACTAACGTTATCCCAGATGGAGAGGAACAGAAGAAGAAAACACAATACTATAATATAGATTCTTCTTCAGAAACTAGAAAGGAAATAATTAATGCATTATTAACCATTAACCACAGTTGTCGGCGGTAAAATGTTTTTGAATCTTAAATGAAAGTACGCAAACGTAACTTCCTGTCGAGATAAATATAGATACAACAAGGTCAATGAAAGGCTTCCTTTACATTAAAATAGCCTACATTAATATAGGAAATTGTAAAAAATTGTAAAACATGAGAGTAATTGTAATTTTTATAATAATATTTAAAAGCATTCCAATGTTCTCAGTACTGATAGTACACGTATTGAATTGTTTATTTTAGAGTATTTTTTATAACTGTGAGTTATCTGTTTAAATATTATACATTAAATAACACTTAGATCATTCTTAAATTTCTTTAAAGATTATATATAGCTCTCAGAATTTAAGGGCCATAATTTAAAAGCAATTAAAATGTATTCATAAATAGATAGAAAAATCGATTTGTTATTAGTGAGGAAAAATATAAACTCTATTTCAAATTCAATTTTTCTCATTTGATTAAAACTTAACAATTCTTGTTTTAAATTATACGATAGATTAAATTATAATAAATTACAATTAAATGAATGATTTTTTTGTGAATGATATATTTAATTTATTTACATCAAAATATACATTTTTACAGATAAATTAAATTGAAGTGTCTGTTTGTAATGTCAAAATAACAGCTTTTTACTAAATGCATATTGTTACAATTGGGCCACCTGCATAATTGAAAACAAAGCACATTTATTATCCGCTCGGTGTTTGAGATAATTACATAGAAGCCCTTTTAGTATCGTCCTCTTTTGTTTATTCTTATTTATTGGTTGTTGTGAAGAGCAGCCTATTGTACTCGTTTATGGCCGTTCGCAGGTATAATTCGGCAGGTGTTTCGAACTAATTCTAAGAAGTTACTGTTTTGCGTCGAGGCATATTGTATTTGTATAGAATAAAAGGAATGCCCAAGCGGAGGGGGAGGCAGTCAAGCGACGATTACGATACGAGATAGACGTGCACATTCGATAAGCGTTATAGTGACGGACTTTGCGCGTGTTATTTAATTGTGCATTACATGTGGACTTATTGCGTCCGGTTATATTTGTACCTATGTTATACGTGTTTGTATAGTTCTAATAAATCCTATAGTAATTCCAAACGTCATTTTAATTCGAGTCCCGTAACTCGTAACAATATGAAAGTATATACGGTACTTATATCGAAAAATCATTTTTTTAAATCTTTGTGTCTGACTATTCTGGTTAATCTCTGAAACGGCTGCACTGATTTTGACAGGACTTTCACTGGCAGATAGCTGATGTTATAAGGAGTAACTTGGGCTACTTTTTACATGGTTCCGCGAAAAAAATCCACTCGGATGAAGTCGCGGGCACAGTTAGTAAATTATATACTAATACAATGAAGAAAACCTGCTTATATTGTATTCTACCTATAATACATACATTAACACTATAGCTACTAACTAAACTAGAATTAAATTACCTTTAAGTTTAGTTTTATTTACTAATTGTCTGTACTGTGTCAAATAGGTAATGAAACAAGAATTTAATGACACCAGATGTTCTAGTTGAATTTTATAATATTTTATATAAATAGTTTATTCTTAATTTTAGTTTATGTAATGTATTTTAAGTGCACTCGGTTCACTGTTTATTTTCTGTAATTTAATAAAACAACAAACCTAAATTTATTTTATATATTTTTTTATTTCATGTGTGCTGGTATGTTGTATTGTAAATGGAGACATAAGTGGTTGATGGAGTTATGTAAGAGGCAAATTAATGATTAATAAAAACTTTGCTCCCCGTTTTCTCAACGATTGACAATTGTAATTCGTCTCCTTCGTCCACTCGTCTGTTGAATTTTATTTACCTATATATAATTATAATAGTACGGCCTATAAGTTCTCATTCTTATCCTTTCACAGCTGAGCCTACATATTGATAAATTATAGTGCATGCTTAGCATTGTGAATTTAAGCGAGTAAAACTTATAGTTGTTTGGTCGGGGTTATATTGCAAATTCTTATTTAATTATTCATAACTTGAATAACATTTAATAATGTTTTTACAATGAGGTGATGCGTAATAGTGGAACGTACGATTATAAAATGAAGTATTGCAATACAATACACAGATTGTATACATATACCTACCTTGAATTATAAAATTATTGGATTACGTTGGATTATAAAATTACGTCGGGTTTACCAGGTTATTATGAAATTTCGATACTATCACAGTTACTCAAGCCCGTGTATTCTTTGTAGGTAATACTAATTAATTGATAAGATTAATAAGGTATAAAATATAAATTACGATATACATAGTGGGGAAACAGCGTAATACTTCTTTTTATTATTTAAATATTTTACAAAAATAATTATACACTATAAAGCAATCTATATTTAGGCTTTAACGTCTGCAGTGATTTGAGATTGCGCTTTTTTTATTAAAATTGGATATCGGAAGCCCAGCGTCTTCCTTGACTACGTCAAGGACTTCGGTTTGATCCTACGCTGGTTTCATTTGTATATTAATAATAAAAATAAAGCGGACAGTCCGTGACTTAAAATCTATCACTTAAACAAAAAAAAATATTCATACCTAAGAAAAAAATCCCCGACACGTCGCGTTAGGGAAAATTTTCTTGCGTTTTTATTTATCGGTCTATTAACTACTATGCTAACAATAAACATATTAATTGGGAAACAGTTTCATATAACGTATACATTGTCTTTCCTTAAAAGATTATTTTGGTGCAACACATAATATTTTTATGATATTTAAATATGTTAGTAAACTGAAGGAACAACTAAAATTAGATATAAGAGTAGAAGTTGAAATTAACCATTTAAACATATAATTTAGTTTAAATTTTATTTAATAATCTATTTCGTAAGAAAAAGAAAAGGTTATAAATATGAAGGTATTTCGATCTTATTTCATTTCATCACAAACAATAGGTAGTTAGATAATATTCTCAATAGTTTACGTCATACAGCGAATTTAAAACTAAAAATGTAATATTACGTAACATATCACAAAAAGTAAAGTATCAAAATTCTAACATATACAATGACAAACAAAAAAATATAAATAAACGAAGATACTAATATTACATTTCAGAAGATATAGTATTACGAAACAGGTATTAAGTTATATCACACGATTTTCCTTATTGTAAATTATGACGTAAATTGTCTACTAATAGAATATGGACATTGTACGACAGTAAGAAAAGACCGGTAAAGACATTGGCAGCATTAATGCGTCAACCGGAGGTGTATATTTGGTTAATATTACCATAGAAAAAACGTCAAATGGTAATGTATATAATACGACAAAATGTCATTACGAAATATGAAGAACTTATAAAAAAATACACTTTCCCTATGAAAGCATGACAAGTCCTACACGACTAGGTGGCGCTAATGACATTTAGGTACCAAAATAAAGCGTTTGTTAGGTTTCGAAGTCCTACACAACTAAACAGTGTCAGGCGCCATTTTTCTCTCGCTTTTTGAACTTTATAGTTTAAAATAAGTTTTTAGACCAAATTCCTCCACATTTTTTTTAACTTTAATTTAATACATTTTATTATTAATAATCGAATATAATAAAAGAAAAATTAACTTATTTGTATTGTATTCTACCCATGTCCCTCAAGACTATAAGTAGAATACTGAGCCTAGTTCACCGTCTTCTATCTAGCCCAGAAGGCTGACTACGTTTCCTCGCTGGCTCGCCATACTGATCCGTTGCCCGAGATACGCACCAACCCTCTGATCACCTGAAGAGTCAATGAGTCCACAATTAAAAATCTCAATAATCTTATTTTCAAATCTTGGCTAATTTGGTCTAAAAATATGTTTAAAATATTCGTTGAGTGATTTTAGACTATCGAATAATTCTTTTACTTCAATATACAAATCACAGAAAGTGAATGTTTAAGACCCGGAACCCAGATTTGTTTTTTAGGATTACATACAATTTCACTACATAAGGTGGTGGCGCTAAATACACTACATCTTTTTGGCAAATTTCATTTATACAGACCCAGTAGTTTACGAGAAAAATGGACAAATAACTGGACATGATATTTTACAACACATTCTCGACATCATAGTCAAAGTCGAAGTAATTTATTTGTTTGAAACATGGACATGGTGAGCCATGCTGGAATCATTATCATTATTGCAGCTGTTAAGGTCGGCTCGGCACGTCGAATTTAAATATCTATGACACTAAGGAAACCGGTGTGATGCCTACCATATTGGGACTTTAAATATATATTTTTTATTGCTTGAGTTCAGCAGACAGGCCAATGGCCCGCGTGATGGAAAGCCGATACGATCGCCCATGGACATTTGTGACACTAAATGTGCTAGCAAGGTGCTGCCGCTCTCTAAATAGAGAGTGGAACCTGGTCACTAATGCCGGAACACAAGTCAAGGTTGTTATAGTGTCATACCCTAGAGCAGGAGTGGTAGCCCTCTAGACGGAGAAATACCCTACCATCAAAATTATATTACATACTTACGCCTCTTTTGAAGAGCCCCTATTATTGAACTCTGGGAAACCATGGATAAGTTCCTTTCACGACTTGTACGGAAGAAATGACTCCCTTTATATTTTAATCATGGTACCTAAACTTAGTTCCGGTAAATAGTGTGGGCTCCAAAAAACGAGCTGATGTGGTTTTTTTTGTTTCGTACGATGAGTGAGAGTCCCGATAACCATTTCCTCTTCCCTCTAGCCTATCTGTTCCATATCCCATTCTTCCCGTCTGATCTTGTCACTCCTTTATCGCTTCCCCGTATCCCATCCCTCCTATCTCATTCTTTCTATCCCTTCTTAAAAGCTGATAACTGAAAAGGCAGTCATTAAGAACCGCAGTCAATAACGTTATTAACATATTTTAGTCTATGGATCAATAGAGTTAAGTGAAATAGATGATAATAAATAATATAGTCTTAAGTTAGCTAGTACTGAAAAGAGTACATAAAACACTAGCTGTGCCCCGCGGTTTTACCCGCGTGGCGATGGAAAATTGTTATATTTTGGGTAATTCGGCGGGCGGGCAGCCTGTCGTAAGAGGCGACTAAACAACCCACAGCCAGGTGGTAGGGCATTTGCCCGACTGGATGGCTACTACCCCTAGTCTAAAGTATGTCGCCATAACAACCTTGAGTTGTGTTCCGGCATTAGTGACCAGGTTCCAGTTTCTTTCAAGAGAGCAGCAGCGCATTTGTAGCACCTTTGGTGTTGCAAATGTCCATAGGCGATGGTTACCGCTTTCCATCAAGTAGGTCGTCTGCCTGTCTGCTGAACTCCTACAATAAAAATAAATAAAAAAACACACTATATCTTTATAAATTATAGCCTATGTGTTATTCTGATGTGTAAGCTATATTATTGTAAGGTTTCATCAAAATCCAGTCAGTAGTTTTTGCGTGAAAGAGTAACAAACAGTACAAAAGAGTAGTAGGATAGATATATAAATAGATAATAAAGCATAGATAGTAAGATTATAAATGACAATGTTATGAATAGTAGAGTTGCTGTCGGTAGACCGCGACGAACACACCATGATCAAATATCAGAAGTGTTAAAGAGAGGTCAGGTAAAAAGCATCTCAAATAAACGTGAATCTATGAAGAGGTTAATGAAAGTAGATGAAGCGAATATTGTTTGTCAGGATCGTCACAAGTGGAGATCCGCAGTCTCTGCCTACCCCCGTGAGAAAGGCGTGATATTATGTTTAAAAATGTAATAAGAACTTGGAAGTGAGTTAACAAAATTCTATTAAATATAAGAGAAAAGCCTCGTAAAAAGAAAAATAAAATCCTCTTTCTCGCCTTATGAAAGAGGAGGGGTAAAAAAAAGGCGGCAACACGTGCGTGTTGCAAACGTTTATAGGCGTCGGTAACCAGTTTCCAGTAATTTTATAGTAGAAATTATGGGATGTAAATAAAGATAGTTTAAATAAAATTGTAGAGAAAATGGATAAATAAGTTGTGAATTTAATAGATATTAATAAAATGTAGTAAAACACATAGAATGAGATAAACATTTACTTAAATAATAAAGCTGTAAAAGAGAATAAAGACAATTGTATTATGATATAAGTTTGTTTTAAAAGAGAAAAGAAAGGAAACAAAAATAAAAGATTAACCCACATTTATTATCCCTAGTATTAGAAAAGAAACAATATAAATATTATCCGTGCAGGAACGGGGAAAGAATACCAATTCCTGCGGCCAGGCGGCCTGTCGTAAGATGCGACAAAACAACGCACGACCAGGTGGTAGGGTATTTGCCCGTCTGAATGGCTAGCACCACTGATCTTTTTTTTATACAGGGGAAATCCGTTTGAGGACTGTGAGCCACGCGAGGGGGAAAGGTCGCGGCCCATGTGTGGGATTCGCCAGGTCGCGGTGGCACTAGCACCCCACTTTTAGTGTGAGATGCTATTACCACGCCGCGGTTAGGGATACCCACTAAAACTCCTGTCCGATCCCGAGCGTCCTTTGTCCGGGCTGTGGGCTCGCTCGCGCATTCACCACCAGCCCGAACGGATTTGGACCACCATTTTTAGCCGAAGATCTGGGTCTCTCCGGCTCCTCGGTCACACCATGAGGTGAGAGGGGGCGCGCGGATCGGGACGCGTCCCTCCTCTCCGGCTTTTATGTGCGAGCGGGTCCAGTTTCCCCTCCGGTCGCCCGCACGGCCGTAGCCTACGGCGGCTGGAGGTCGTCGTGGACGACCCTCCGACGCCGCCGCCGGCTCTGGCGGGAGGAGAGCGTGGCGGACTGCTCCCTCTCCCACTCCGCCGCCTCCTTCGCGGACATGACGGTCTCGCAGAAGGAGGCGGCTGCGTCGCACGTGTTGACGCTCCCGACCATGGCCTTCACCAAGGCCGAGAGGGACAAATCTGGCAGCGACGAGATCGCGGTGCTACTCGTCCCAGGCTGGTCACACCTGGAGGGTATGCAGCGCCGTGTCTTATTTGACACAGGTACATCCCGAAGCATCCATGGCCCGAGAGTACCTGCGTCAGGCAGAACGTCAGGGTGCCGGACGCAGTACCACTGATCTAGAGCATGCCGCCATAACCACCTAGAGCTGTGTTCCGGCCAGGTTTCAGTGTCATCTACGAGTACAGCAGCACATTGGTAATACATTGTATTGCAAAGATTTATAGGCGATGGTAACCACTTTCCATCACAATTGGGCCGTCAGTCAGCCTGTCCATTGTACTCCAGCAATAAAAATGACACGAAAAAGAATATCTCTGTCTTGGCCAATGATGGAGGAGATGGCAAAAAGTAATAAAAAAAAAACACTTTCCAGTGCGTGTGCCTGCTTACCAGCTTTGCAATAATTTGAAAAAATTACTATTAAATAAGGGTTCCGTAGCAATAATAATGCAACATGACTTGAAGTAACTACAAAAATAAAAACACGTATTCCTAATTATCCTCAAAATATCGATCATTCGTAAAAAATACATTGACTTACCAAACTAAAAGTCATTTCGGTAACAAAGCAGCTCATATCGTTAGGTACCTGGGAACAATAAACAAATGATTTAACGTCAATCAATTGAAGAACCTTTTAACATATTTTAACATTAACACTCGTATAAAGCTCGTAGCACACTGAATGGTTATTAAGAATTCGTTTTAAACGCAACTAAAAATATTTTTTTTATTTTTCATTTTAATCGGACGTTTCGGTCGCTTTTCAATAGTCGTTATCATAATTTAGTAGACAACACATTTTACGATAAATTCTAAAATAATTTATATAAAAGCAAGCGTTAAAATGTCTTGTTATCAACATATTTTTAGGATTTCTTAATAGAAATAATTTTAACTAGCGGCCTCGGCAGACGTTGTCCTATCCTGAAAATATAAAAATTTTGAACCTGATTCCAGCGCTACCCACCGGGTCTAATTATGGATCTAAACCATCCTGGGCCCCACTTAAACACACGTAAAATTTCACCAAAAACGTAGAACCCGATTCCAGCACCAAATATTTTGTTTAGATTGATGGGTTACATAATTAAAGTTATAGTAGGGAGGGATGCCTGTAGTTTTTGAGTTTATTCGTTACAAACTTACAAAAAAAAATCTTTCCTCTTTATAATATTTGTATAGATAACGGTTCAAACTACCTACAATATATATTCTATTTGACAGGTTTGAGATTAGACGTCACAACAAGCAACGCTCGTACAAAATCTAGGCGGCTTCGACGTTTCAAACGTCAACGTGTAATGTTTAGTTGACTTTTGTCTTCAACTGCAGTTGTCAATAATATTACTTCAGTCTCTATGCCCTTTCCAAGAATTTATTTTACTTTGACAGCCCGATGACGGATCAATTAGTAATGTCCTAATACATTACCGACTCGATAAGTTAGAAAAATTGACTTCTTTTATAAATAAGATTTAATCAATTCAACTTATCATATTGCTAAAAATATTATATCGTGTAATTAATATATCCACATTTAAATGAACATAATAGTGTTTAATAATCGGCAGACAAACACACATATTGTATATTCTCAAATTAAGCAAGTTACGCTTGTGCTATAGGTAATATGCAAAGGATTACTATGGGGCCGATCCCAGACGACCAGACCATAGTAAATAACGAAGAAAATTCGTTTCCGAAATTTACTATACCAGGAATCGAAACCGGATGTACATATTTGACAATATATTAAATAAGCCATTTAAAACGGCACTTAAAATAATTGCGGAATTATTTTTCTTTAAAGCAGAACATTTGTTTTATTTTCAAATCGATTACATTCGATTTATTTACGTATAGTGTCGATGGTGTAGTATTCTGTGCGTTACATGACTCATAGAACATCACTATTACGTCACCCACAACAATAAAGTACGACAATTAAGTCATATGTTTCATGTGAGCTTTACTGTCAGGAAATATGTAATTTGATAGACAAACGTCAAAAGTACAATTAATCAATTAATTGAAAACAGTATAATCCGATTGTAATTTTTTTATTGCATGATTTCAGCAGACAGCAGACTGTCCAAGTGATGGAAAGCGGTTATCATCACCTATAGACATATGTAACACCAAAAGTGCTACCAATGTGTCCTACTGCTCTCTAAAAGGAGACTGGAATCTGGCCACTAATGCCGGAACACAACTCAGGGTTGTTATGGCGACACACTCTAGACCAGCGGTGGTAGCCATCCAGACGGGCAAATGCCCTACCACCTAGCTGTGGGTTGTTTTGTCGCTCTTACGACAGGCCGCCCGGCCGCAGGAAATTGTATTCTGTCTCCTTTCCTGCACGGATGAAATATAAGGTGTAAGGAAATACCCTATACTCTGTCCAAACGTATATTTTATTTCTGAGAAGTCGGTCATTGGTCAATTATAAAAATACAATACGATAATTGATATTCTATTTCTCATTTAATTTTGTTAGTATTCGCACTTTGTTTACTTAACAGTTTCAAATCCACACTAATATACGTATAAAATTCTGAATGAATTCATTATAGAAACTAAAATTCTTATTTTAATTTTCGAGTCCGAAACTAAAACGTCAAAGAAGTAATTAAAAGCGCTTGAAAGCACTGATGTTAGGGATTATCAATTAAAATTATTTAGAAGCCAATAGAAAGATGATTGAGGTGGGTAGGTATAAGCACGTAATGAGAAGGGATGAAAGTCACGTGACAAAAGAATGTTGGAACAACATGAGGGACATGTAACGAAAAGATATATTGTGCCGATCCCGAATAATAGGGAGAAGCTAAAAGGAAAGAAAGGAGAACCAGGTGTACCCCGCGGTGTTGTTTACAGATGTATGGTATCAGTTGTAGTAGGATGGAGTATACCGAGTCCGACTGCATGACAGAATAACCTGCGGGACAGAGCTAGTATCTAAATTAATTTTTCCTCATTGATCAATAAACAATTAACCCAATAGTTTTTATTTTTCCACTTTAATAGTTACTACAAGCTAGTATAGTATTGGCTTTAATGCAATACGCTCCGATCTTTATTTCCAACAAATGAAGCGATCAGGATGGGTTCTAATTGGCATATTTATTATTTATTTTGCAAATTAACGCTTTTATACGAAAAATGCCGATACACGACTCTGCAGTCTCTGAGCACTCTACACAGTATTTAGATTTTATCTAAACTCTTTATCAAGAGTTAATTTAGAATAAAACGTTTATAACTTCTAATCTTTAGTATATTAAAATAGAGGTCCTGACAGACGTTGTCTTGCCTTGAATAAATAAAAATCAGCGACCCGATTCTAGTGCCTCCTACCGGTTCCAATTGTGAATCCAAAACATTCGGAGACCCACTCAAACACACTCAAAAAATTTCATCAAAATCGGTAAAGTCGTTCCCAACTTATGCTTGCACATACATTTCTACGATTCATTTTTAATTATATTGATTTCTGTCATAAGTACAAGTATTATGAGATATATAAATAACGAAATTGAATGCTTCAAATAATTAAATTTAAAGTTCGAAGAAAAAAGAGTGATTTAATTTTTCTCTGTATATAAATACATATCTAAGAATATTCTTATTAATTTGCCTGTATTTTCCAAACAAAATATCGATCGAAACTAGAAATATGGTGGCTGATATTTAATAATGTCTAATGTTCAAGTTATTTAAAATGGCAATACAAGTGGCATAGTGATGTGAGCCTTGAAGCATAAAAAAACATTTATTTTAACTATTTTAGGTATATGATGTGCTCTAAAATTGGACCAAGCTCCGCATTATGCTGCCCATTAAAATCAGGGAGCCTAAATCAGCCGCTTTTGGAGGATGTGTCTGAATATACTGGTGGATGTAAGACATAACATATAATTCCACTTTATTTTGATATTTGTCCTATTCACAATTCCAGCGCGCTGGCGCCCACTATAGGGTGTCTGCTCTGTTCTTCTGCTTAAACTATTGAAGAAGTAACGACTAATTATGAAGACATGCGACACAATAAAGTATTTAACTTATAATATATATATATATATATATATATATATATATATATATATATATATATATGTAAAAATAGTACATGCGTGTGTAATCTTTTAGTTGAGCCGTTCTAAGAAGCCCCAATTGAAGTTTCATATAAATACTGATGAACTAATTTTGTAGCAGTATCAAAATATTGTAAATATCAAATTAAAACACCAAACTAGCTTATTTCTTTAGAAACGTAACATATGACAACGTTGTGTGTGTCAACACTTTTTATTATTAAATATTAGTGCTGACCTGAAAAATAATGTATAATTGAAAAGATTAAACATAAATCGTAACTATATTATATTATCTAGGTACATTTGAAAGATAAAAAAAACACTAAATCGTTACTACTGTTAAAACAATAAAGCGTTTTATTTTATTCGATTCTGTAACGTATGACTTCCTATACCGATTCCAATTTTTAATTGTATCATCATCAATTGTTCACGTAACTACTAAAATCAGTTTAATAGATGCCAGATGTGGCTTTAAAGAACGGCAGAACTATGGTTACGTACAACATAATAATATATGCAGATTCAAGACATAAAACCAATTAGTGAGTTCATGATCAAAGCAAGCAGCCACAATGATTTATTATTTTAGAAATCTTCCATATAAAACGTCTAAAATATTCAGATTCGTCCATTTAATCCAGACTATCAATCAGTGTACTATTTTTTCAACTTAGCCTATTAATTGTTGAGACAAGAAGTAATTATTTAATTAATTATGCTGAATTTTAATAAAATGTCAAGGTCTAAATATCATAGAGATTTTCAAGTTTATTACTTCTATTTTTAGATATTATACTAATTGTTAGACTTCGCAATTAAAACTTGTTCTTTTTTGTTACTTACAATCATAATTCAACCACATTCTTGTTAGTTTTATTTATAAAAAGTTGATTAATACTTATTTCAACGATATTTAAACTGAAAACGTGGAAAACACATCTCCGATATGTCAACCGACTATGAATAGGTTCGTAGAATAGATGCGTCTACACGTGGTAGAGCCCTGCTGCAGGATTCATTACTTTGATTACAGTTCATTGGGCGAGCTAGATCAGTGTAATTTTATGTTTTTATTTTATTTTATTTTATTTGGGGGGTTAACAGCTGTAGTCTTACAAACTAAAGTTTTACAAACTAACATTACAGAGATAGCTAAAGAACAGCTATTCATAAACCTCCACAGATGACAGGGAAATAAAAATAAAGTATAAAATACAATAATTTTAGAAAACAAAAATCTACCCATCCTAGAGGATTGTAGCGTGTTGGCATCGCCCATGGCCGTAATAAATATCCATGGGCGATGTTAACTACGTTCCCGTCTGTATGAGAGCTTCAAGCAATAAAAACCTTAACTTTTTATCTATGGAAACCAAATATTCGTTGACGTTACAAATCGTGGTAGATATAGCCCAAGAGTCATAATACCTAGAGAGATCGTTTCCTACAAAATTACATTCAGAGTTGAAGCACAAAATCAATGATATTTGCGTGAGCGCATGTGATTATTTTCGCTGACACGCACACAAAGGCACAAATAATGTTGCAAGTAAATAGTCTTTAGTAAAAAAGTAGGGAATAGGAACTATTGGAGCTCGTCACACTAAGACTTTGTCTTGTGGACTGACGAGACCTACGCGTCGACAAACGAACTGAGTTTGTAGGTCCTACTTAAATGCGCGTCACTTTACTGGCACCTACTCGGGTTCTTTGAGCGAGAAATTACAAAAAATCCCTAACTATATTATTCTTTCTATTGGTCTGCGACCTCACAACTTTACCGGGGTTTGCAGATAAAATCAAGATGTAAAATTAATATTATGTAACCAATAAATTCAAAACATATATAAAAATACACTACTAATGTATGTATGTAACGTATTAATAACTAAATATTACTTGTAAGTAAATAATTTCATTTTCAATTAACAAGTTTGAATGATAATATTCTGTTTTCATATCGTGGATAATGATGAATTAAATATGCATGATGATGCATGTTACATGCGATTGCGTAAATTGTTAAATAACGTAATTAGTATGTAATAGCTCGTGATTATATTTACTTGTATTTACTATGCTATAT
This sequence comes from Dendrolimus houi, assembly GCA_039645545.1. Taxonomy (NCBI): domain Eukaryota; kingdom Metazoa; phylum Arthropoda; class Insecta; order Lepidoptera; family Lasiocampidae; genus Dendrolimus; species Dendrolimus houi. The sequence continues at coordinate 18,201,765 of CM077120.1, read as the reverse complement.
ATTTATTAATGCTACGATATTTTGTAGATAATGTTTATTAATAAACCTCCCTCCAGGACGATGGACTGACGACCTGCTTAAGACTGCCGGACGTAAACTTAGGGAGGCTTCTTGTCACAAACGCCGTTGGTTGTATACGGCGTGAAGCTGTATGCGACCGATATGAACTACACTATGTACAACAGCAGTCTCTCTCAGACGCCTAACGCGGTATCCATACTTTATGTAAGACTAAAGGTCCCGACAGACGTTGTCCTGACCCGAAAAATCAAAATCGGTAGTGATTCTCAAATTACACATTTTTACGATTCATTTTTATTTATATAGAAGATTAAGGAGATTTTCAGAGCACAAAGTGTCTATTATTATAATAGTTTTTTACTTGGCGATTGTTATTGGTATTGTCTACCATAGCTCGCACCTCACGCTTTTTTTTAATTATATCGCCGGTTCACCTTCGATAAGGCTCACGATTTTAGGAGAGCTGATCTATACCTTCTATGCTAGTCCATGACATATCGGTAATCTAGATGTGTCGGTTTCCTTACTATATTTTTCTTCACCACGTGGAAATTATACTAATGCACATTAGATCAAAAAACTGTCAAAACGGTTGCAATTTTTCTAGCCAAGATTCGAATTCTTGATATGGTATCACCATTACAATAAGCACTTCATATTCTGAATGCGATTATGAATATCATTTTTTAACGAGCTCATAAATCTCGCATAACTATATTGTTACATGCCGTCAAAGATAAACCGCACAGCCTATTGTAAGCGCAGCTTATTGTCCTCCCAGATTAGGGAATCCTTTGTGTTTTAAATTTGTAACATGCTATTGTTTTTCTACTTGTTTTATAACCATCATTAGCGTCGAACTAATTCCTATTGTTATTGTTTTCGAATTTGTGGACGTTCGCAGGTGTGCAAATTAATATTTCTTAGAAACTCAGTGTGCGCCTCCAATTTCTTTGTACTGTGTAGTTAGTATAAGACGTTGCCCGAATGGAGGGGCGGGGGCAGTCAAGCGACGACTACGAAACGAGTAAGACGTTTTCTAGTACTCTCGATTAGCGATATAAACGACGGACTTTGCGCGTTCGAATTGCATTGAATCGTGCAGTGTGAACTGGTTGCATCTAGTTTTATTTGTATTTGTTTTAGACGTGTTTATACAGTTCTAATAAATTCTATAGTAGTTCCAACGGCATTTTTAATTCGAGTCTTGTAGCTCGTAACAATATAATTAGGTATATAAATAAGAATGTACAACTATTACAACTTACTGAAGGGTATTGATTATAATACCTTAAAACTTGCCTTACATTTGTATAAGTGAAGTGTTTAAGTAATTTTCGATACTGGTAAGATAAATCTTTATCATCGTTTGGATAGACATTTTCCAGGTAATGCTGTTCCCGAAACGTACAATCCGGGTGTCTTTAAGTCCCATGTAAATAGGTACTATCTAGTTAAGTGTGCTCCATCTTCGTCATCGTAGTCAAACGCGAACCTATCCTACTAATATTATAAACGCGAATGTTTGTAAGAATGTATGGATGTATGTTTGTTACCCTTTCACGCAAAAACTACTGAATGGATGTTTATGAAACTTTACAATAATATAGCTTACACATCAGAATAACACATAGGCTATAATTTATAAAGATATAGTGTAAATTATCCAAAATGTAACGATTTTCCATTACTACGCGGGTGAAACCGCGTAGCGCAGCTAGTTTATCATAAAAAAGTGATAAGTTGTTGATTAAGTAGATGTCAGTCCAACGCTAAGGCTAAGGCCACACTACAAAGAGCCTCCCTTATTGCTACGAGCCAAGCGATTCGCTTAGTAACTGATTCTAGCGAACAGATGTATTGCATATTATCGTAGCTGGCACTGCCAGTGACTCACCTAGCTGGATGCCTGGTTAGTCACCAAGCGAGTTGTGACGCGAACGAACATGTTGGATAATTTTTGTTAGTAGTTTAGTTAATCGCCTAGTGACTGCAATTTTACAATGGAAGAAATTTTAATTGTCGCGGTTGTCAAAAGTAAATCACTTTAGAACCCATCAAATAAACACCAGGAGAACGTGCTTACACTAAAAAAGCTGTAGGAAGAAATTGCACAAGACGTAAACAAAGATAGTGAGAGTTACTTATGCATTTTATTACAACAAATATTTGGTATTCATTATATTTTCGGGAAGGGCATAATTATTTTGGCAAGGTACTGCTTCGGGTCCATTTAGTAGTTGTTCTCATCAACAGACGGCGCGAAAGTGAATTGTGTGTCATCAAGCTAGGCGCCTTGTGTGACCATTGTGTATCTTGTACACAAGCGTAGCTCCCAGTTTATCTCAAAGCTTGGCACGTATAGTATGGCCTTAGCCTAATAAGGACTTATTCGCTAGTTCACTAAGTACTAAACTATTGCAAATTTAAAACAGGCTAAGACACTGAAAGGGAATAATACCAACACTAATTTCAAATTACTTTCGATGGCGCGATATCCGTGCTGTAAACACAATCTATATTTTACGTTACTTACTATTTACGATTTCGCGAATACAAACGTAAAATCTACAATTACATACATTTAATAACACTTAACAAACACGCATAATTAATTAACTCAATCCGAAACAATTAACGCTAAATATTTATTTCCTGATCGACCAATCTATAATTTGCACGTGTTAATTAAATTACCGGAAGTAATACTTTGCCTTCGTTGTCCAGTTGATTGGCAGCTTGTTTAAACCTACCACCGACAACTTATTCTACTTACTTCAGATATGGAAGATTATTTTGATCAACTCAGCACTTTTATGTACTGCTTTATAGTTAGTTACACATTTTTTCTTTTTATTAGTATGACATGGTTTAATAATTTATGATTCTTTGGTATTTGTTTTTCGCTTTACTATAGGAACTTGTAAATATCACGTTTTCCAGTTTTTTTTTTTTTATTGTTTTTAATTTTCTAGTTTTTTTTTATTTCAGGAATTCAGCAGACAGGCAGACGGCCCATTTGATGGAAAGCGGTTACCATCGCCTATGGACATTTGCAACACCAAAGGTGCCACAAATGCGCTGCTGCTCTCTTAAGGGAGACTGGAACCTGGTCACTAATGCCGGAACGCAACCCAAGGTTGTTATGGCGACATACTTTAGATCAGGGGTGGTAGCCATCCAGTCGGGCAAATGCCCCACTACCTGGCTGTAGGTTGTTTTATCACCTCTTACGACAGGCCGCAGGAAATTATATTCTTTCTCCGTTCCTACACAGATAAAGAAACACACTTTGTCTCGTTTAGAGGATTTACGGACAATTAATTTAGAGAACTATTAAAATTCATGTTTAATTTACAGTAATTATTGTGTATAGCTTATTTACGTAACTACTGACTTAAAATATAGAATGACCCGATGGAATGTCTTTGGTGCCCTGGAGGATGGGTCGCCCTTTAGTATGGGACGCGTCTTACGCCAATACTCTGGCGGCGTCCCATCTTTCAGCCACTATCATGTCTGCCGGTACAGCTGCTGCAACAGGAGGCCCTAAAATGCCGCAAATATTCCGCCATCGGAAATGATTACAGATTTGCGGCTTTTGGGGTCGGAACCCTAGGACCATGGCGCACAAACTTTATGGAGACATAGCGAAACGCCTGGTAGACGTCTCACTTGACCAAAAGACTAGTCTATACCTCGGACAACGCATTAGCGTTGCCATTCAGCAAGATAATAGAGCCAGTCCTTTGGGCACGTTTCCAACTGACAGCAATCTGGCACTAGATTTTATAGTTTAATTTTGATTTGTATATATATAGTTTTATTTAGTTTAATTGTATAATTAAATTCTTATAAGTATTTAACCAATAAAAAATATAGAATGAAATAAAGTAGTTTAAAAGTCTTAGGGCCAATTTTTCAATCAGATAAAAATTATCAGTGGAATAAATTATAACCTAGATGAATTTAAAAGTGAAGCAATTCGACGGTTTTATTCGTGCAACAGTAATTTTTATTTTTTCCATGTTGTATTTTATTCTATGAATAACTTTTGTCTGGTGATTGAAAAACCGGTCTTTAGTCAACTTAATGAACATTTTGAGTTACATATAATTATAGAGAATGTTTTAAATTACCTATCCAAGCACACAACTTCATTCAAATTGTATTCAAAAAATTATCTCGTAAGAAATAACAAGGTATATTTCAATATGTGTTAAAATAATATAGAATAACATAATAGGTTGGGGAAAAAGTCTTTTCGCATATAGTATGTATGAACTTGTAATAAGATCTCTTTGGCTATACCATTTGTATCTGGCTGGTTTTGGTATCATTAAAAAGTTTTAATTTTAAAGAAGACAATTCCAAATTCAAATTAGGAAAATGTGAGATTTTCATTTGTTTTTCTTATTGTTAAAATGAGTGAATCTAATGAAGAAATTCGAGACATTTTAAAATTTTACTACAAAAAAGGTAAAAATGCAACACAAGCCGCGAGAAAAAAATGTGATGATTTACCTAATGCAGTATCTGTGAGATTAGCGCAAATCTGGTTTAAGCGTTTTCAAGCCGAAAATTTTGATATCAAAGATGCACGTCGCTCTGATCGACCTGTTATGGACAAAATTGAAACCATTTTTGAAAAAGTGGAGCAAGATCGGCATATTAGTAGTTACGATGTAGCTGGAGAACTGGGAATTGACCACAAAACGGTTTTGGCGCATTTGAAAAAAGCTGGGTACACAAAAAGCTCGATATTTGGGTGCCTCATGAGCTCACTGAAAGAAACCTAATGAAACGTGTACTCATTTGTGATTCTTTATTACGACGTAATGAAACCGAACCATTTTGAAGAAGCTAATAACTGGTGATGAAAGTGGATCACGTACGACAAGAACGTGCGAAAAAGATCGTTATCAAAGGCCGGTCAGGCTTCACAGACTGTGGCGAAACCCGGGTTAACTCGCAACAAGGTGATGCTGTGTGTATGGTGGGATTGGAAGGGCATTATTCATTATGAGCTGTTACCGCCAGGCAGGACCATCGATTCTGAACTGTACTGCGAACAACTGATGAGATTAAAGCAAAAAGTTGAGAGAAAGCGGCCGGAATTAATCAAACAGAAGGGGTGTAGTTTTTCACCATGATGACGCTAGACCTCACACATCTTTAGCCACTCAGCAAAAATTACGAAAGTTTGGCTGGGAGGTGTTAATGCATCCGCCGTATAATCCTGACCTTGCACCTTCAGATTTTCACCTGTTTCGGTCTCTGCAGAATTCCTTAGGCAATGTCAGGTTAACATCACGAGAGGACTGCCAAAACTACTTGTCGCAGTTTTTTGATCAGAAGCCCCAAAATTTTTATAGCAATGGCATCACGCCCCTCCCTACAAGATGGCAAAAAGTTATCCAACAAAACGGCACCTACATACTTTAGTCAAATGTAAATAAACTTTATAAAAAAACCTTTTGAATTTTTATATAAAATGCGAAGAAACTTTTTCCCCAACCTAATATTTGTAAATGATCACAAACAAAAATGAAAGCTATTTAAATATGACTCAACCGGAAATAATACATTTTATATTACTACTATCTATTACAGTTTATCAGAGACTGGCTATAGTGTACACGATCATATAATTTTTTATCAAACTATCAGCACGACTTGTCATTTGAAGAGTGGTTTTACAAGTATATTTCTTGTTGCCTGTCGTTTCTTATCTACCAACTTTATATCCAATAGTTGCTTATATCCTAGACCTGTCTTATGAGGCAGTGAAAAGTGGCCTTTGTAGAAGTAGAGTGTCACGGAGATGAAGAAGCTGTTCTGAATTCACAGAGTAATGCTACAGCAAATTCGGTATCCTCGTAGCCAAGGCCGGATTTACCTTAAGTGCCGCCCTGGGGCATTGTGAAAAATACCGCCCTATTATCTATGCACTAACTAGACTTCAAAATGTAAATATCCAATGAGAATTCAATTTTTAAGGCATGAAACCAATAACTTCCCAATTTTAGGAAATAATTGATTTTATAGCAGAAAGTTGAAAGTTTTTTTGCTGACACTCCAAATTTTACCGCCTTCGAAAATTTCGCAGCCCTGCGCACTAACCCCTAGTGCCCTTAGTGTAAATCCATCACTGCTCGCAGCATTCATATCACTAACTTTTACACTTAATTTAAAAACTACTCTTGCATGTAGAGCCTACTTTTCAATCTTCGCTATAATATTTCAGCTGTTTCACTTATTTATTTTTAGTTAAGATTGCAGCCAGGAAACCAGAAGGTGGTCCAACTTTTGATCTATGAGTTTCGAATTTGGATATTTACAACACTAAGGGAACCCGTGTAGTGCCTACCACCTTGAGACTAACTAACACCGGCCCACAACAAAAAGTGCTCTGTACTTTTGAGCGGATCTATTTATTGTGATTTTGAGGTTGTATGGACCAAACTGACCCCAAATTCGGATTCAGCGCATCGAGATATATAAGAATAGATGGGTCCGGTCAAAGTACAGACCACTTTTTTTATGAAGTAGTATAATTATATATTTACGACTTTTTTGAAGACCACCTTATTATAGAACTCTGGAAAACCATGGGAGAAGTACATTTCACAAATTTAACCCCCTTTATGTTTTGACGCCTTTATATTTTCATCAAAGTATGCCTGTGTTATACTTATGTTACAAGATGTCCACCACAGTAGTCATGAGAACCATAATGTATATTAATATAACATAGACAATCGTCATAGATAATACTTTTAGTCGATTTATCAGATGATTTGATTTATAATTAAATTACCATTTTCTACCGATGAATTTTATAAGCCCGATTTATCGTTAAAATTTATCATAATAACTATTATAATTGTTTTTATGATCCTGGCAACACTATGATGTAATTGCTATTTTTTGCAATGATGCAATGTTATTGTTTTGTAGGGTAGGATTTTTCGTATAAAAGGCGTAGTAGCGTTTAGACTGTGTTCATTGCGTACTGTGCTGTGTGAATATTCACATCAAAGGCTGAACAATAAAGGGGAAACTCTGCCCAAATAGTTAATATTTGGTATATTTGGTACTTTGTTATCCAAATCTCTCCTTGCATTTTACACTTAGTTCCGGTAAATAGGGTGAGTCCAAAAAATGAGCTGAACATTATCTTGAGCTGAGCGTTGCTGGAATCATTACTTTGATAACAGCTCGCTGGCCTGGTCCTATTGGCTTCAAGCTTAGGGGCCATCCTCAAACTACGTCACATGAATTTTCCTTGTCACAGCTGGTCACATTCGTGAGACTCCTCCCTTCCTAGTGTGACATCACATATTTTGCAATTCTACATCAACAGCATTTCCTTAATTAGCTTGAACATATTAGGTTTTGCAATGTGACGTCACAAAATTTACAATCTCTCCCACACCTTGTCACACTACATCGACCCGACACCCCCCCCACAAAACCAATGGGATATACTATACGAGTATAAGCGATGAGGAACACGTTGCAATTTTTTTGGATTTATTTGTTTGTGTGTTCGGGATTTACATAAAAACTATTGGCCCGATTTCGATGCGGTTTTCGCTGATCGACAGAAAATTCTTAGACTGGAAATCTGCGCTACTTTAAAATGGCCAAATTAAAAAATAAACTGGAAATTCAATGTTGTTTTTTTTTCTGATGGATAGCACATTTTATGTAATAAAATGTGTGATATTTTTTATCCCGGGAATTTTCCCGGGAGTGTTATGAAATTGTTCAGGTGCGTAAACTTATTCTGACACAGTTTTCACTAAAACGATAGCCCGATACTTTTCTAAAATAGTTGAATGGAGTAAAGCTTATGGGTCTATCTATAAATCCTCAAAAGACAAAAGTTATAACAGTTGGCAGTTCCAGGCTAATCTCCAAGATAGACTGGTGTAATCTTCCTCAGATTGAATTTGACGGCGTGGTAGTTGATATCAGTGAAACTGTAAAAATCTTGGGATTGTTATTGACAGAGAGCTGTCTTGGAGGCCTCACTTGACCAATCTCAGCCGAAGAATCTTTGCATCGGCAGCTTCGCTTACAAGACATAAAAATTTCCTCCCTACTGCTACTAAAGTAATGCTTGCTCAATCTCTGTACTTGATTATGCTGATGCCAGTTATATCGACTTAACACAAGAACAACTGAACAAGCTCGAACGACTTCAAAATGTCTGTATACGGTTCATATTTGGGTTGCACAAATATGACCATGATTCCGAATATCGCAAGAAGTTTAAATGGTTCACCTATTCGCCTTCGCCGGAATGTTCACTTACTCTCTCTTTTGTACAATATCCTTTTTGATCCTCTTACCCCTCCGTATTTAAAGGAATGTTTTGATTTCCTACATCTTTCTCATTCCCGTCATTTGCGCTCTAATAATAATCTCTTCTTAATGACACCTGTACACACTTCTTCCTTCGTTGATAACTCTTTCACGGTACAGGCTGTCCGTTTATGGAACTCACTCCCACTCAACATCAGACAAGCTAAATCCATATTGTCTTTTAAACTGATGGTCTTACTAAATATCTTTGGTCCTCACAAGTTTAAAACATACTGCTGATTTTATATACCGTATGATATATTGTGTTTTTCTATAGTATATAAAGTATATTATTCATTATTTTTCATTTATTCTTAGAATGTTTTATATTATTTATTGTCTTCACCGCCACTGTTGACTTAATATTTTCCTTAATTTAGGGGGTTGCCTGGAAGAGATCGCTTTAAGCGATAAGGCCGCCCTTTGTTCAACATTTACTGTACCTAGTTTTAAGAACTTAGTTTTAATTTTTGGTGAACAATAAAATGTTTTCATTCATTCATTCATTCATTCATAGCTTACATTTTTTTAAATGCTGTGATGCTTTCTGTCCCGAGAATCCCGCGGGAATTTCAAATCAAGCGTGAACGAAGTCGCGGGCATATCCTAGTACGCTATAAAAAATGGTGGCTTGATGTCGTGAAAGATCATATGCGTGTCTATGGACTTACAGTAAGTAATGCCGAGAACAGTCATTACGGCCATTAATCATCAAATGTTAACTATTAATTGTATACAGTTAGTATCGAACCATTAAATTACGGAACCTTATTTAAGAAAGGTACATACAGCCGGTTTAACTAGAATGACCTAGGATAACTGGTAGGAAGTGGTCGTTTGTGTGTCATTTTCCTCTTGACCGTTAAAGGAGGGCCGCAAATATAGTATAGAACTAGATGTGTTATCTTGTTAACTACAATATAAAGTGCGGTAAGGTCCTTGGTCTACTTTGCTATAATTTTGAATAAATAAATATACACATATAAATTTAAAAACAAGTTTATAAATATTTGAATTTTTATGTATGTTATATTATGTTTGTTTTATCATTGCAATCTTGAATATAATGTGATTTTTTTTTAAATTAGTGCATAGCGTATATGCGTATATACTTAGCGGACTGCTTTACATAGCGGATATGAACATAGGCTACATTTCATTTAAATCAAATGTGAGAGATCTTTTGAAATATGGAACCAAGATTAAAGCGTCCGAGGCTGCAATCAAAACGCTAGTTGTATACAATTATTATTGAGTACTTATAAGTAGGATGGGCTATTAACATCTGTAAAAATGTAGACCAGTGAAATGTTAATATGCAGATAATAATATCTTAACGAACAATTTTTAAGAGGTGGTAGTGTAAAGTATCTTAAGTAAACAAAATAGAGAACATAGATATAGTATTAAATAGGCAGCACTAATGTTAGTCTACTTTTAGTAACCAAAAATGTAATAATAACGTCTCTAACTTTCATACTCCAATTTATGCTACATATAATTATAAAATAAGAGATGTCTACTAAAGTTTTGGGTGTCGCAATGAAATTTGTGAAAAATATTTATTGTCATGTTTTACTTCGCACCGATTTCAATGTGAGACATAGACATAGACAATACATTATTGTCCACCAAAACAAACATTGTGCAAAAATGCACAACAAGACAATAGTTATTTGGTAAAACAAAAGGCGGCCTTATCGCTAAAAGCGATCTCTTCCAAGCAACCTGACTCAAAGGATATTCTTAAATTATCTATATTTATTATGCAACAAATAAAAGGGAAAAAAATTACATACATGGGCAGCAGATTAGTTTAAAGTATTGTAAACTAGCTCATACATTATTGCATAAGACTAACATAATGATTCCTAAATGAATTTTTAAATATGGCAAAAGATTTAGCTTTTCTGACGTCAGTGGGCAAAGTAGTTCCAAAGTAAGACAGCCTGCTTGGCATTCAATGCTGTAGTCTTTCTTGTCCTCTTGAAGTCACTTCCTTTTTGCTGCATTTTTTTATCACATAGGTACTTGATACAAGGTTCATTACAAATTATAATCGCACATATTAAAATGTAGTTGCTAAGATACTTTTTTAAATAAGCTTGTGTTAAGAGGAGATATATTCCTGAGGATTACAAATTTATTCGTTTATTATATATGTTAGATTTAAAATATAGTTAATTTTTAATCAATAAAACTATTTTTCGTTACTTAAATACCGTTACAAAAAATTATTATTTCACACAATATGTCCTCATATTGACACAAATCATTTTTAACAATGACAACACATTCATATTCAACAAACATTGCATGAACTTCCCGTGTCGTATCACGTAAAATTATCAGTCCATGTCACATCTAACAGCTTTATATCCTTGAACTTTGGGCACATTCGAGTGAGCGCATTACACAGCCGGCTCCGACCAAGGCGACCGACACTACGCACCGAGAATAATAACATACGTCTATCATACGAGTAATAACACGAAGGAAAGTTATGTGAACAAATCAATTATTCTATTGAATTATGTGACCATCGAAGAAAATGACTACACACATACATTCATATTATCACGCCTGTTTCCTATGACGGTAGGCAGAGATTATGGATCTACTTGCGACGATTCTGACAAACAACTTTTGCTTCATCTACTTTCAATAATCTCTTCATATATGCACGTTTTTTTGAGATACTTTTTACCTGACCTCTGTTTAACACTTCTGTTATTTAATCATGATGTGTGTAAGTCGTGGCCTACCGGCACCAACTCTACAATGCTATCATACACTTGTTTTATGATTATACTTTCGTCCATTCTCACTACATGCCCAAACCACCTTAACATTCCTTGTTGTTATTATATCTTCTTTCAATCCATAACGTTCTTTTATCACACTGTTCCTTATCATATCATTCAACCTAACCTCACATATACTTCTCAAAGCTCTAATTTCAACTACGTTTATCCTACTTTCATGCTTCTTCTGCCATATCCAACTTTCAGTTCCGTACGTTAAGTGTTGGCACCAACACTCCTTAATGGACGGCCAAGCGTGCTTTTACAGGCAATTTAAAGTAAATGTCTAGGAAAAACAATTCGCAATTAAAATATGTAGCTTTTAAAAGCTCCTAATTCTATATGACTAAATGCCATAGGTAAGTTTTAATATTTTAAAAATATTTTTAGATCAAATTAATCGAATATAAAAAGCCGCAAGAAGTTGCTCATTCAAGAGTTCATTATTCAATGCTTGAATAATGAACTCTGAAAAATATGTTTTAAATAATAAAATATTAAAAGCTTACCTTTTTCCTAAAAAGTCCATTCCTTTGCGGCCGGTAGCGCATTGGTAGCATTTGCAACTGTCCATAAGTGATGTCAACCACTTTCCATCTAGTGGGCCGGCAGCCTATTAAATGTACTCTAGCAATAAAAGGATCTGTGGCGCCATTTAGTCACGTTAAATAAATAAATTTTCGGATCTATGTATTTTAATGAACGATTATAATAATAATAATAATAATAATAATAATAATATTTATTTATTTGCTCTCACAATATAACATGACATAAGTAATTGCTAAAAAAGGTTTTAAATTACTAACTAGCAATTGGTGAGAGCCTGGTGTCAGTAAAAGGAAAAATCCTGTGTGACTGATCACCAGCCTCTCTCTCCCCGTGGAAAAATGTAGGTATATATACTTACAACTAGTTATTCCATTATAAAAGAAATATAATGTATTGAGTGTAGATCGTTGTACAGTGTGTTATTGTGTATTTATATGTACTTATGTATATATTGTACGTAAATGTGTGTGAATGTGTCTGTGTGAGTTTATGTGATTTGAAATGAGAGGAATTTATTAGATTATACTATGAGAGTTACATAGAGATAAATGAATGAGTGAACATATAAAATACTATAATACAAGATGATAATAAAAACAATGAAAAGGGAAATATTTAAGTAATTAGGACTAATAGTGCTTCAGTGGAGTCATAGTCGACTTTCAAAGGCCATTCGGTGAGAGTTTTCTTACATTTAGCTTTAGTCAAAGAAAATAAATCAATCCGCTTGTTGATTTTATTATATAGGTAACTCCCTAGAAAGAACAAAAATCTACAGCAAAAGGCTGTGCTGACAACGTTTTGTTTACAGGGGATGTAATTCCTTTTAATAATAGAATTGGATGATATAAATGGTGTGATAACATGTTGTTTAAGAACGATTTGTTGAATAAAGAGTTGCCGAACAGTTAGCACTTTCCAGCGTTCATGAAGGTTTTTGGTGGGGAAGTAGAACGGGAGAGAAAGACTGACTTTAAGTACTGCTCGTTGTGCACGTTCTAATTTTATCATTGCGGTTTTGGCAGCTCCCCCCCATGACGTGATACAAGAGCTCAAAACAGATCGGCATAGGGCGTAATATAATAATTACATTATGTTAAAATCAGCAACCTGACCAAGGGTTTTAAAAATATAAATTAATTTTCGTAATCTGAGTGTTAATGAGTTAATGTATGGTTGAAAACTTAGATTTTGGTCAATGATAACACCCAAATATTTAATATGTTGAGTTGTATGCAAAGTAGGGCAAGAGTTACAAGTAGCATGAGAAAGACAAGAGTGAGCTATAATTTTTAAGGTTTGAATATGAGGTTGATCCTGATTTCTAAGAGATAAAGTCATATACTTCGTTTTATCAATATTAAGGGTTAATATATTTGAATTTAGCCAATCCATAACTTTATTAAGACCTTTTTGCGCACTTTGGAATACTTTTGACCATGTATCAGCAGAAAAAAGGAGTGCAGTATCATCAGCATATGTAATAATACTACCGTTTTCAAGTTCTAAGTCGCAGAGTGTGTTTATATACGCAAGAAACAGGGTTGGGCCAAGGATGCTGCCCTGGGGCACACCAAAAGAAATAATAGTGTTTTTACTTATATATTCACCAATACGGACTCTCTGCGTTCTGTTTTGGAGATAATCAGCGAAAAGTTGTAACTGAAGATCTCTTATTCCCAGCGCTTCAAGTTTATGAATTAAAAGCGCGGTTGAGACCGTGTCAAAAGCCTTTGTTAGATCTAGAAATATGGCAATAACTTTCTGTTTTTTATCAAGATTAGATGTTACATAATTAGTTAATTCTTCAACTGCGGCATCCGTAGATTTGCCAGATCGAAAACCAAATTGATGAGTAGAGATTAAATTATTATATTCTAAATATTTAATTAATCTATTATTAAGTAAACGTTCGATAACCTTTGATAAGCTTGATAAAATAGATATAGGTCTATAATTATTGACGCGGCTTTTATCACCAGATTTATGGACGGTACTATTACAGACTTTTGAATAAATCTGGGAAAATACCAGTAGAGAACGACAAATTGCAAATGTGAGTAATTGAAGGAACTAATTTATCTTTATAAGTTTTCAGAAATTTGTTTGAGATACCATCTAAACCGACAGAACAGACAGACTTTGAATTTGCAATTATACTGTTTATTTCAGATTCACTAGTGGGTAATAATACAAAAGAGTTAAGGACAGTTTTTGTGGGAAGCACATGAAAAGAAGGAATATTTTTAGAGATAATTATTTGAGCTAAATCGGAACCAATCTTAGAAAAGTAGGAGTTGACTTAATTTATAGAATCGTTAGGGTTAACAGATGACAAAAGTTGTGTAGGTGAATCGTGTAGTTTTTTGCTATATGTAATATTTTTAATGGTATCCCATAGTAATTTACTATTATTCTTTGCATTAAAATTGCATTTTTATTATAATCATTTTCAATTTCTTTAAGAGAGAGTTACAGAAATTCCTGTATCGTTTATATGTAACTTTTAATACTTCATCATTTGGGTATTTCTTAGTCTTTTGAAAAGAGAATCACGATGTCGCATACATCTTAAAATGCCAGGTGTAATCCAAGACTTAGTAATTTTCTTTCTGTTTGGGATTTTTCTCACTGTGCTGTTTGCACTGATAGCCTCAGTTAAGGTATCGACTAAGATTTGTGAAGCAATATTAACGTCTGAAGTGGAAAGAATAGAGGATAGATCAATGTTTTTCATACACTGATCTAAGGTAGTATGGTTAATACAAGTTTTTGTATGCTGTATTTGAGTTAAAGGAGTAGATTGTTCAAGAATAAGCATAGTAGCGTTATGATCTGTTATTGAGGAGTCTATTATATAGGAGTACGTTTTATCCTTAGTTTTTATTATATTATGATCAAGACAAGAGTCAAAACGTGTAGGGATAGAGTGGGCAGGAAGCAATCCATGAGAAGCAAGAAGATCCAGGTAAATACTGGATCTAGAATCTGAGAAATTATCAGAGATGTCAATATTGATATCACCGGTGATAACAATAGTTTTATTTGAGAAAGGCGCTTAAGACATTCATCTAGTGAGTTAAGAAAACAATCAATATTATGAGTTGATGGAGAGCGATAAAGAGCTAAAACTGTTATTTTGTCATTTATGGTTAAGTGTACGCAAGAAGCATCCTTAACAATGTTATCAGAGACGGAAATTTTTAGGCCCGTCTTATAATACACCACAATACCATCGTTTTGATTTAAATATGTACTAGAGGCTACATATTTAAAACCCTCAACGAAGGAATTATTCCAGATTGTTTAAGCCAACATTCTGTTAGTATTATTAAATCCCATGAGATTTGGCTGCGTTTAATTAATGTAAGAAAATTATCAAAGTTACAATAAATACTTCTTATATTTTGACTTAAAATAGAAAACGGATATTTAAATTGTGACATAGATTGAACACAGTCTTCAACATTGATCAGTGACGAGGAAGCTATAGAAAAATTATCGATTTCATTAATTAAATTGATATTATCGAATTTTGATAATGAAGGCTAATTTCAATAACATTAATTGTATAATTGTTTGATGTATAAATACCAAGAAAATAACAATAATTAGACACCACTGAATCATAACTGCCATGCAAATAATATATTGAGTAAAGTAGATAAAAGATTATAATTAAATATGTAATAATCGTAAAAAGACAATTACTGTTAATAAATAGGTTAGCTGTGTTTATATTATAATGAGATTGTATTGAGTTATAGGGCTTTAAAAAGGTGCGTTTCTGATATAATTAATTTTTATATTTATTATTACTATAAAAACGAAAACAGTGCGTAGTATATAATTAAGATAATACATATTACTATAATAAGTGTAAAAATACAAATAGTGTATAGTATAATATATGGAGTATATATTAGGTAAAAAAATAAATTACATATATTAAAATAGTTCTTATTTAATAATGAGTTGGCTGAAGTAGATTGACGGGTACAAATGTGAAGGTAGACCAAAAAAGAGATAAATGGATTGTGTAATAAATGAGATGATTATTTAAGGTGTGACAGAGCACGTATGTCAGAATTGAGAAGTGCGGAAGGAGAAGACATATTGTGCTGACCCCGAATAATTAAGAAGATGAAAGAAAAGATATATATTTTAATAGACGATTTTTGTCACTTTCTTTCATAGTTTCATACTTAAATAGAAAACTTATAATATTCCAGAGCACTAGCATTGGGAATTATATTTTATCAAAAACCTGCTTGGCAACCTCTTTCTCATCGCACCTAATAAATCAAGTATTAGCCACCTTTCTAATAAAAACTAGTCTAGACATAAAAAGGCCAATTCATTCTCAACTAAATAGCTTATACTCGTTACATTCCATAAATACTTGTAAATAAATTGTCGTACAAATAATCGTGAAATGTGTTAAGATTTAAATCAATTAATAAATAGTAAAACAAAACACACATAGCTATCTAATTAATTTGTACAGGAATTTAAATTTTCCTATATCTTCTTGATATATAAAAATGTATGTTTATCTGTATGTCCTTTATAGAATCGTAAACTATATATTTGATCATTTGATGATCTTTAGCAAAGTTGTTGTGCATGAGCCAAAGAAGGTTTCTGAGTTGGTTCACAATTGTTGCGCCACCTACCGGGTGGTAGGTGGTGCTGCTGTCGGCATATCGATTGAAGCTTTTCCGGGCACGACGACGTCTGCCGGGACAGCTAGTATAATATATAAATGAATCGTAGAAATGTATGTACGCGCATAACTTGAAAACGACTTTACCGATTTTGATGTAATTTTTTGTGTGTATTTGAGTGAGTCGCTGTATGGTATAGATTCAGAATTGGAACCGCTAGGAGGCACTAAAATCGGGTCCCAGATGTACATTTTTTACGCTAGGACGTCTGCTGGGACAGCTAGTATATTATATTAGTTACGCATATTTAAAGTTATCACAGGATTGCAGACTCGAAGTGGATAATGTTCTTTATTTCATTTTATTTGAAATTCGCTTCCTTTAACTCAAGGGTAAATTCTTCTTAAATCTTATCTTTATTTTATTTTCTAGATATTTCAATTCTTGCTTTCTACTAATTCTATATATAATAAAATATAACTATTTTATTACAACCTATTTTTATTGCCTTACATTTCTCTACAATTAACACTGTATTAAGAATATTTATACTATCGTTTTAATTCTTATTTTAAACACTACACTAGCAACACATATAGCCACGATATGCGCCTAGTGTAACTTAACTACTCTTATTCCTAATTACTACTATTTGCGTTATTTTGGTGCAATAAGACCTGAATTCTCCGACTGATTTGTTTCATGTAGTAGTGGATATTAATCATGTAGTAGTTATTTATAGTAAAGGTAGTTTACATGCACTCCACAGTAGTTAGATTTTACTATAGTCATATTAAAAATCAGTTCAGGTTTAAAATTTTAGATAGATTTTTTTTCTTCAATTAACTATAATCAGTGGTATGTGCAAACTAAAGTGACCTATTATTAAGGTATTACATGAAGTGTTTATTTAAACTATAAAAGTACCTTATTTAATTATTTTCTATTAATTAACAATGAACATATATTTAAAAAAAATTAAATGACTTAAATCTAAAATCGTAAATAATTTTGTTATAAGTTGAAACTAGAATGAACTCAGAATTTGTAAATTTCCATTTCACATATTAAATTAAATAGTATGTATCTATTACCATGGAAAAAAAGAAAAGGAAAATAGTTGAGTACATTATGAAAATTTCAATTTCTCTACTAAAAACAAATTTAATAATAAATATCAAACAATTTTTTTAATTACCAGGGCCCTAAGTCTACTACAGGCACTACTGCAATAATGACGGTGTGCTTTTGCATACAGTAATCATTAAAGTGCCAGTGATCGTTCATTCCAACACGATTGTAGTAGCAGACTTGAGGCCCAAGAAGTTGAAGTATCTTGTTAAATAGACTTATCGCCACATTCCATCGTTCACATATATATAGTCTACTCCAGTTGTTTTTTTTAATAGCTTCAATGTACAGACATGGCATTTTTAGAATTTTATAATATTATAAGATAATAATCGGCAGCCGAACACACGCTATATCCAACGTTAATATACAACAGACAACTCTGAAGTTGATCTCAGAGACCCAGACCATAGCAAATAACGGACAGTTCGTTTACGAAATTTACTATCACAGGAATCGAACCCGGAGCCTCTACGTTGTAGTGAGATCAACCAGCAAAGGCTTAGCCCGCTCAACCACGAAGGCTGTCAATTCCATACCAAGATCATGTTTTAAAGTTTCGTGTTAAGCTATGTAAAATATATAAACGTAGAGTTGTTCTTCTAAATAAATAAATAAAATAGTTTATACCAAAACACCTTCAAATTACGTTAGCAGTTTTATAAATGACATAGATGAGAGGATTTCTCAAAAACTCGTTTTTAATTAAATAAATCTTTGTCTATGACATTTGAATGTTTAATAATTTATGCTATTTGATCAAGTAGGTATATTGAGTAGTTTTTATTCTAAGAATTTCTTGCACAGTTTAATAATTAGTAATCTTAAGGAACCTTTATTAATTAAAATGTATGCTTATTTTCTGCTGTTTATTGTCTTTATCTGCTATGGTTAATGATGACCAAATTTTGTTTGTAAATCTTATTTTTTTTTATTGTTATCTGTTTGTGTATTCATGTAGTAAATGATCAACGTAAGTAGAAGATGGTAGTAGCAACATATTGAAAGACATCTAAGTGTTAAGTAAAATGTGACTTTTAAGTTCCTACAAATGCCTAGTTATTCGAACATTAAAATTTGTTTGTGACTGGGCTGGGGAGCACCCGACTTTCGCCAGTGACTATTTTTTAAAGATTTTTCTAAAAGTTTAATATTTATGAATTCTTGACTCTACCTAAAAACACAAACCTCGAAGCTATTATTATAGCTCTTAATTTATAATATATGAGTGTGTGTTCATTGTTTAGGTTTTTTATTGCAAAAGTTCAGCAGACAGGCAAATGGCCCACCTGATGGCAAGCGGTTACCATCGCCTATGGACCTTTGCAATACCAAAGGTGCTACAAATGCACTGCTGCTCTCTTAAGGGAGCGAGACTAGAACCTAGCCACTAATACCGGAACACATCTCAAGATCGGTACGGCGGCACACTCTAGACCTGCAGCGCGCCAGTCGACACGGCGTGCCATACGCTGGAAGAATGTGCCGCTTGGGGACCCCAATGGCATGATCTGATGTCAATCATCGGTAGGGATCTCGCTGTCCTCCTTCTGGGACGTTATGTCCGGCTGCCGAAAGAATAAGGGAGGAGAATGAGCAGACGGCGAACAGGGATTCACAGGTTTTGCTCATCTCCTCCCGATAACGTGGTGGGACTGGGTCGGGGGCCCCTCCAGACGAGCCACATCCAGCGACGTAGGGTGTTCTAGTCTCACGGACACCCCTCCTTGTCGGCTTGCAACGAGGTGTTACGGCAATCATACTCATGGTTACGGTCCCGTGGCGCCTCGTCATGGTGCGGAGGAACGCTGGATGGTTTAGTGGGCTTACTCTAGACCAGAGGTGGTAGCCACCCAGACGGGTAAATACCCTACCACGTACGTACGTACATCAAAAGCAGTGCCGCTAATAGCAGGTGCAATTAGAGATACAATCAAAACAGTATCATCTAACGAAACCGTTAACTCAATTACCATTCGAGTATGTTACTGCGCTCTCGAACATAACATTGTACTCAATGTTGACACCATTTAACCATTACTACCGGTACCTACAGGCGAATTTATTTCGAACAATACTCGAAATTAAAATTCTACTAATCATATATGTCGGAAACGAGGTAATTATTGTGAATATCCACGTGGCGGAAATAGTCAACAACCGGTTATACAGTCTTCTATTATCAAGTCACTGGATGTTCAAAGTCAAATAAACGGAAGTCAGGTTCCGTAACATTTATTATTGAGTGAACGGATATCTGAAATCGAGTAACGAAAGTCAAAAGTCGGTATATTGACTATCGACAACCGGATACCGATACCGTGGCACTCAATGCAATCTACGAGGTGTCAAGGCGATCGATCGATGGAGCTGTGGATGACATAGTGCTTCAGTGATTGTCACCAAGTGAACAGAAATCGTAGAAACCATTACGCATACTTTACCCTTGTCCGCTGAATATATTGTTACGTGCGAGCGGGGGTACGCACTTAGGATTGGAAGAAAACACCAGTTTTTAACTAAACGCTTTTATTAACTTACACTGCCGTACGCGATTCCTCTCCGCGGGTTGCCCCTACATGCACAACTAACGACGCACTGTCCCGACGATAAAATGTTTCACTCACAATACCGTCGCCGATATTGCGTAGATCACCCCCCTGCTACTTCAGTGTTCACCTCTGAATTTACCGCGTGTAGCTCGCTGCTGGATCTTCTCTCAAACTACGCTACACTCCTCCTTTACTGAACTGTCCACTAAACTTTTCACTAAATTCACCACTAAGCTCGTCATTGTCTTCTATTTAACTTCTCTTCCTACTCTCTCGTATCGCACCTGTCGCTCTTTTTCGTATCGCACTTGTTGCTTCGCTGTCTTAAACTGAACTCAACTGCCCGGTAGTTGCGCATTACACTGCTATATACATATGCATAATTTCGATCTTCTTTTCATTATTCTTTTATTTACTATCTATCCCTATCTTTTCCTTTCCGAACCTTCTATTCCAGAACTTTCGTTCATCATCTATCCCTTTCTAACATCTACCTATCTCTGTATTTTCCTTCCCGGACCTTCTATTCTAGAACTTTCGTTCATCGTCTATCCCTTTCTAAAATGTATCTATCCTTATCTTTTTCTTCCAGAATTTTCTACCCTTTTCTAAAAGTCTTGAGACCGGCTTACGCTGCCAGAAGGTCCTGCCCTCGATTGCCATAATATGAGGTTGGTTTGTAATTTTACTTTGGCACATTATACTTTGTGTAAAGTTGTGTTACGATATTACTACAACCAACACTTCTCACTATACGCCCACAAAGTTTAAATAATGAATACTGATGCGGAGGATATCTGTATTGATTTGCGTCATATACAATAATAGGTACTTAGAATTCCGATTTATATTAAAGTCACCAATATTATAATGTGGACATTGGGATACTAATTACAAATTCATTCACGTGTTTGTATCTTATTTTGCACAGAAATATATGAGCAAAATTTAGCTACGTCGAAACACCATAAGAATGATATGTTTAAGATTTATATTAAACAAACTAGTGAGTAAATTTTAACTTAATTGAAAGTGAATATCAAAGATCGAGATCTAACGGTAGGATGATAATGATGATGACCACGTTTCTGAATTTCGCAAAAAGCTCGAATGGTTGCCTATCTCACTTCGCCGGAATGCTCATCTTCTCAACTTACTATATCGTATACTGTTTATACCTTATACCCCTCCTTATCTCAAGGAATGTTTCAACTTCCTTCACACGTCACATACACTCAATTTGCGCTCCACTAATAATCTCCTATTAATGGCACCTGCACACTCTTCAACATTTTATTCCAACTCCTTCGCCATGCAGGCTGTCTTACTTTGGAACTCTTTGCCCACTGCGTCAGAAAAGCTAAATCTTTTGCCATATTCAAAAATTCACTTAGGAATCATTATGTAAGTCTTATGCAATGATGTATGTGCTAATTTACACTGTAATCTGCTGTCCATGTATGTCTTTTTTTATTTTTTATTTTCATTTTACTGTGTTGCATAATAATTATAGATAATTTAAGAATTTCATCTGAGTCAGGTTGCCTGGAAGAAATCGCTTTTAGCGATAAGGCCGCCTTTTGTTTTACCAAGTAACTATTGTCTTGTACTTTTTTTGTAATTTTTGATTTGGTGAACAATAAAGTGTTGTCTATGTCTATGTCTATGTCTATGATGATGAAGTCGAATAACAGATACTGTGTATTTTAAAGTTGATATGTAAGGTATAGTAACTTTTCGATTATTCTATGATATCTATCTATCATCTTTTAGTGTTGTTAGACTCTATTTTCAGACTCTTCCAAAAATTTCCAGTATACAATAATACTGTTACGTGCGAGCGGGGGTACGCACTTAGAATTGGAAGAAAACACCAGCTTTTAACTAAATGCTTTTATTGACTTACACAGCCGTGCGTGTTTCCTCTCCACATGGTTGCCCCTACACGCACAACTCACGACGCACTGTACCGACGATAAGATGTCTCACTCAAAATACCTTCGCCGATATTGCGTAGACCACCTCATGCTGCTGCAGTGTTCACGTCCGAATTTACCGCAAGTAGCTCGCTTCTGGACCTCCTTTTAAACTACGCGAAACTCCTCCTTCACTAAGCTGCTCACTAAAATTTTCACTAAATTCACCACTAAACTCATCACTGTCTTCTATTAAACTCTTCTTCCAACTCTTTCGTGTCGCACTTGTCTCTTCGCTGTCTTGAACTGAACTCAACTCTAAACTGCCCGGTAGGCGCGCCTTACGCTGCTTATATACCCGGAAGAATCTTCTGGAACCCATAATTTCGATCTTCTTTTATTTACTATCTGTCCCTTTCTAAACATCTATCTCTGTCTTTTCCTTCCCGAACCTTCCATTCCAGAACTTTCGTTTATCATCTATCCCTTTTTAACATCTATCTATCTCTGTCTTTTCCTTCCCGAACTTTCTATTCTAGAACTTTCGTTCATCTATCTCTTTCTATAATGTATCCGTCCTTGTCTTTTCCTTCCAGAATCTTCTACCTTTTTCTAAAAGTCTTGAGGCCGGCTTACGCTGCCGGAAAGTTCTACCCTCGGTCGTCACAATACTAATTAATTTTTCAGACACTTTTCTTTTATAAAACTCTCAACGTACTATAATAACTCATCTATCCATCAAATTAAAACCAATGTAATTATTAAATTTAGGATACATTCAACAAGACAAAAAGTAGTCTTAATATAAGTAAAGTACTCGACATTTTTTTTCACTTCAGCTTAAAAATAGTAAACACTTCGAAACAAATAGTAAGGGCAAATGCCATCAACGAGTATGGTATTAGCAATTGAAATGGGAAAACATGGTTAGTTTACATTGAGCAATAGGGTAGGTCAAACATGCCTGTTGATTTAATTCGATCGAATCCAGGCCATATACGGATTTATGCTTTATATAATTCAACTGTGATGAATTTTAATACTCTAGAAATGAGAACGTTCTATGAATTGTTAATATAATCATTAGATTATAGTGTATAATGGAAATCTACATGTCGATCATATAGCAAGGTTTACGTACTTAAGTTAGTAAAGTTGGTACGTAAATTTTACATCTATCTAAATTTTGTTTATCAGGAAAACTTGAAACAATTTATAAACAATGGACGGTTTTATAGCTTAAAATGACCTTATCCAGATAGGTCGTTATTCCGGAAGAGTTTTTAATACAAAATTAGTGGCGTGAAACTAAAAATTTCAATAATTTAAAAGTAAATAAATATAAGTACGTATATACATTCTAAGTACATAATATCAGTAATCATCCACTTAAATATACTATGTAACGTAATAATTTTTCTAAGTGATTCACGAATAATTTCAATATTTGTAACGCCACATAATAATATCAGTCTATGAATGTGCACCGCTAACTCAGCCTTCCAATTTTTAAGGGTTTCTTCAGCAGTTCACGATTTCCTTCAAGGACAGCAGGTGGTTATTAAATAATTGTGCATATTAGACAGAATAACTGCTAACTTGTGGATGATTCCTAGACATATTTCGAACCCACATTACTGGAACGAAACGCAGGTGCTTTACCCACTCAGCTCGCTACATTGTACTGTTACGTGAGGGTGTAAAATATCCGCAAGAATTATGAGTCGGATAAATTTTAAACACTCCAAATATTATAGCGTTGCAATAAAATGTAGATAATAAAGAAGGATGCCATTGTCGTTTGTATAGTTACACAGTATTACGGGAATCTTATTATTTCGTTATTTTATTTTCTAGATTTTACTGAAACCAGCCATATAATAATAATAAATAAGCCCGCAGGGGGGCTTTGTAGCGAAGTCTTAGGTGAGTAGCGACCCCTCGTAACCGTCTCCGGGGGACTAAGGCAAGGAGTAGAAGCTCCAAGATTAGAAGTGATAAATGGCCACCTCTCGACACCCTTTAGCCACGAACACCCATGTTGCCTCTCGCCAATCTTGTATGGTAATTTTGGGGCCTATGCACGACGTGGCGAGATAGGGTCTGTCCATTTTATTCATGTTCCCCAAACATTGAAACGGGTAAACGTCATAGTCTCCATAGACCCAGATCTCTAGTTCCACTAACAGTTCATCCCAATAGCTCGGTACTTTTTGTTCTCATTTCCTACAATAGTCCTACATTGACCGGGGCTTGTTCTTGGGTGCATTTTTATATCGTGTAAACGGGGGTAATCGTCGGTCAGTGTCACGCCACATTTACATCAAGTTTGTCAAGGGGCCTCTACGAGTCGGCCTTCCCATAGCCCCAAACAAGCCCACCAAAAATCCGGACCATTTTTGTGGCCTATGCTCTTGAGAGACATACATGTAATAATAAATATTTATTAGCCTTCAGTATTTTACAATTTTAACGAATATACAGACACTTTAAAGAAAGATAATTAGTAAATATTAAATTTGATGTGTAAATTTAAAATATGGCTTTGGAATTTAATAGAAGTAGGATATACCTTTCACTCTCAAACTAAAAACAAATAACAAAGCCTGTGTTTTAAGTAAATCAAAACTCATCTATCAATTAGTTATTCTTCATGGATTCATATTCATTATTATATTGAAAAGCTTGTACCAGTTTTAATAAACTCCTATATCCTGTCACAAATCTCCGACTAAAGTATAGTTTTAATAAATGTTTGCGAATAGAACATGTCAAGGCACGTCAAAGACGCCGAGTGCCTATTTTATATGTTGTTATAAAACCAAGTATCCATACTAATAATTAGTTGCCGGTTGCGAGATCTTACGCATTTATAATCTATAGAAACTAATGTAAAAATAAAATAAAATAATGTTATGTAATAAAAACCTGTCAAGTGCGTGGCAGTTCAAGCACTTTAAAGGGTTCCGTAACAGTGACAAGCGTCTACTCTATACATTATTTGGCTACAGAACGACAAAAAATCATTTAACAGACAATAGGCCAAAATTATCTCAAAAACTACTCAACTCATATTGTTTAAACTAATTCTTGGAGAAAATATTTTTAACGCTTTCCCACCTCGTTTCTTTCTGAATTTTCAATCTCATAGTTTAAAACTTACAGGGCTGGGACAATTTTCAAGATTTTGGCAGTTGATATCTCGCTACTTATACATTTCATTAAAAATTAATTAGATACCGAAATTCAATAAATTTACTTTCACAATGAGAGATTAATAAAACAAAACAAAAACACAGTCTTTTTGCCTTCTCTCGCTAGTATGAGCCAGGTTAGAGTTTCGAGCGAAAGCTCTTTATCGCGACTTCCACTCATCAGGCTACAACCCGACAGTAACAGGTATCTGAGGCCGCAAAATCTACTTTAGATCACGTTCCCACATTCACATTTATGTAGCAGGTAGGTACCTAATAAAGAACCAAACTAGAATGTACTCATAAAACAGACTTAACTTGTTTTACGTGTTAAATTTGTTTATTTAATACACTTCAATATAAAGTTTTTATTTTTTCACCTACATACACGCAAGTGTAGTCATTACAAAAATATATTTCATAAAACCACGTGAACCGAAATAATAAAACGCATTAAACGATTCGCAACCAGATTTTGAGTTTGTTAAGGTCTATCCACACACATCCGTATCTAGCTAGACAAAAGCCTTAATTTGTGTTTGCAAGTTACATACGTTTAGCTAGGCAAGAAACAATGGTTTATGAATATAATACTATTGTTAATAGTTTTTATGCGAAGTCCACACTAATCGATCAAATAGTTTAACTATTTTCAATAGATGCTTCATGTAGCCAAATATGTAATAAAATTTTATTGAATAAATATTTTTGCAAAATATGCAATGTAATTATCTAAATTATTACTCCAATCCGTAAAAATATTTACTTGCTCCAATTACAAACATATAGCTATCGAACAAACCATTATTGAAAAAACAAGAACCCACCTCCTTCTTAGGTTTTGACTCTTCGATCTCCTCAGATCGAAGAGTCAAAAGAACGTAATTGGGGCAAACAGGCTTACCTAGTTATACCCTGTTTCCATCAAAGCGTGTACAGCAAAGAAGAGATATTATACTTTATAAATAATGCTGATCTCTTGCCATAACTAAGAGACTTCTCTCCAGCGCTCTAGTCAGTTCACATCTTCGTTTCGCGCTAGTGGAAACACTCTACTTATCTCCGAATATTTCCCCTGTGCGCGATAGTGGAAACCGAGCCATTCATACAAACTGTTGCTGTCTAGCTGTATAGAGTAGAAGCTGAGCTGCGCAAGCGACAAACTTACAAATGACACGTATAGAGAAGTAACGTGTTCTAGTTCCGGAGTCCAAGACTACTTTATAGGCTTTAAACACGAAAATGTGTTACCATTTTTATGTCGGTATACAATAAAGGGGATTTTACTTGTTATTGATATTGTTATACCTCGCTGAGTCTTATTGTTATATGAATAATTAAGTACTCCAGTGCCATATCACAGAATCTATCTAAAGAAGGAAATCTACACACATGCTCTGTAGTCACAAGTCCAAAAGAAGTTCTTATAAATTGTGACACTGACAAGTGTGACTAACCTATAATAAATATACCGGGTGGCGATTACAAAAATTCGCGGAACGAGCGTAACAGTGAAAGTTAAACGTAAGTCGAGACGTGTCATCGGCCGGTGGTACATACCTTGCTTACCTACAAGCCTAGTTTTTCAAAAGAAACTCTTTATAAATTTATTTAAAAAAAAACTTACAAGATCATACAAACAATTACATTGCCAAACTGCAGCGCAGGTTGTCGGCAGCGTTCTCGTGGGTCGTATTAAATTATACCTAATAACTTCTATTTTATATACTTAGGTGCACTCTTTTTATGTAAATTATAATATAAATTAATTTAAATGATTGGATTAACCAATGTTTGTAATAAGTTTTACATTATTTACCACCTTTATCTAAAATACATGTACACCAAACCTCGTGTGAATTCGTTTAATACGTTTCCATTATATATATGTATAAAATAACTAATAGTACATATACGCAATGAGATATGGTACTATCATCAACTACTACTCGCAGCACGGTAGAAGTATCATTTTCTTGCTACGATAGATTCGCGAGTGTCTACTGTCTAACTTATATTAGCTGTAGATAGATTGATAACACTTTATTGCTTTACGAATAAAAAATTTGAAATAAGCACGATTGCAATATTGTCTTGGCAAAAACAATAGGCGGCATTATCACTTAAAATCTTTTCCAGGCAACCTAACTTAAAGAATAATTTAAATTAATCTGGCAATTTAGGTGGTCGAGAGTATCGATTAGAACTTAAGTTAAATATACATACTTAAAGTACTTATAAATTAAAAACATACCAATATATTTATAAGACACATATTTTTATTAGTTAACAGTATAAGAATTAGGCATATTTATTTAAGAAAAAGTAGCGTTTTCTGAGTACGTTCTTAAATATAGGCAATGTGCCTCTCAGACAGTAAGAAGCAGCGCTTTCCAAAGTTTGACAGCCTGCACTGTAAAGGATCATAAAAGTGTGTGCTATCATGTCATTTAGGAAGGAGACGATCACCTATAAAACAAATTCACGTAAGATACATCCACTCTCATAAAGTTTAATATACTATTAACTGGGAGATAATGCAACGCACAACAAAGTTCGATTACGTGCAACATACTATTTATTTTAAAATACAGACATTTTGCTAAAACCAAAATATATTCTTGGTAGATAAATTGTCAACAACAATGAAAACTTAACCCAAATAAACTTAATTAATCCTATTATATTTTGTAACTTAAAATGATAGAAAGTAATGATAACAATTTATTCTTTAATTTGATACTAACTAACGCGAAATGCAAATTAACGAGTAATTATAAAAACACAACAATAATTTCTTTGCTCATTTTTTTAGATTAATGGCTTATGCAATACTAAGTTCCGTGGTCGATGATTCTCAGGTTCAATGTATAGGGCAATACGGTTGGAGAAACTAGATCAAATTATCGTTTTAGTAGAAACTGTGTCGAAATAGGCAATTTTATGCACCCGAACAACTACAAACTGCTCCCAGAAATATCCCTCGGGATTCCCGGGATAGAAAGTAACGCAAATTTTACGTCTAAGAATTTGCTGTCGATCAACGAAAACCGCATCGAAATCGGCCCAGTAGTTTTTATGTGAATCCCGAACAAACACACAAGAAATCTAAAAAAGATTGAATCGTGTTCTCTATCTTTTATATAGTCTATTCTAGCTTTAGCTTCAATGTACAGACACGGTATGTTTAGAATTTTATGATATTTTAGATAGACATTGATATAAGTTTAACAAACAAGCGAAACTCTTTTACTAATTTTAAGTAAAAGAGTTTCCTATAGTTTCCCTCGAGAAAATCACACCTAGTAATTGTTAGCCGTATAAAATACAAACGTATTTAAATGCTGGCGAGAAATTAGCCAAGCCTCCTGATACCACACCTTCACAACCTCAATTGACCTTTCTCTTCCACATTAAATCACAATTTAACCATTTAAAGTATACTTACCGCTGACCTCTTCAACCTACATTAAGTAAGTCCGCAAATATTCTTTGCTAAGTATGAGGTAATACTGCGACAAGATTAAATATCAATAAAAGCATGCATATCAAGTTTACAAAACTCTGAGAGCAAAATATTTGTGATGTAAAATACCCACAGGTAGACTTTATTTGCTAGAAGCACTAGAACAATAATTTTGTGGTTTTGAATTTGCTTGTACTAGATAATAAAATAATTCGAGAAGAAAATAACATTAAGATGATTGCATACTATTAAGAAAAAAGAATGCGATGATCAGCAAATATTAGATCTTCAAGATGAATTTAGCAATTTCAAATCTGATTATGATATTATCAATTATTTGGACAGGTATAATACAATAGACTTTCTGCAGTTCATCTAAGGTTCTTAAAGAAGCCTACAAACTACTACTACTGTAACTGAATATGAATAAGACTGATAGTGTTTAAAATAAAATTACATACAACTTATTTACATATTAATTATGAATAAGAATTTCAGCATTAATTTCGTTTTGACAGCCACTGTCACAGAAATCGAGCAATATTCTTAAACTGTAAACAGCTGTCATGTAAACTATATTTATAATGTTTCAACATACGGGAAGATATCACGCTTAGAATCGTAACTTAGATAACCATCTGTTTAAAAATTGATTTGATTTATATTAATTTCATATGTAATTTTAGGCTGAATCGATTAATGTCAATTCATTAAATCAAACCGGTTTGAAAGTATATATAATAAATGCCTAACTAATGTAAGTTATTCTCAAAATAAGTCTTTTAAAATGAATGACATGTAAGAATTAAAATAACGTAAAAATATTTTGATTCGTTTCAGTAATTAAACAGTATCAATTTCAAATCAACAGATTAATACCTCAAAATATTTAGCAAGTCTGTAAACCTTAACATTCCGACTCATAATATAATATAAGTATACTTATAAAGAAAAATCAAACACTACAAGGCTTCATAACCACTGGTTTATATAACCAGTCTGTATGACGTAATTTTAAATATTCATTTTCTGTTATGATCAGAAAACGAATATTTAAAATGTATGTATATAATTTATATTCTGATATGATCAGAAAATTAATATTTATATTTACAGAATTTATAAAAAAATCATTTCATGAAATCTGTTCATGTTCAAGATTCTGAAGATGAATCAAATAAACTTTCTTTTCTATTTATACATTTATAATATTATAGCCGTGTAATTGTTACTTAGATGCCGTCATCACTATTGTAAATGCAATTCTAGTGTTTAGAAACATTAATTCTAGGATTGCAGCTTTCTCCATTAGTTTCTTATTGAGACAAGAAACATCATACTTTGAACCTACAACTCAAGTCTATAAAAACGCTTGCACGTCATAAAACGTTTTAATACTAGCATTTAAACACCACAGTCTCTAAAACATTATACATCCGTATGTCCCACATCTCACTGTTTGATTGCTAATGCAATTCTATTTCTTCATTGCACTTGAAAATTACAGAGACATAAATGACGACCGTATTCTCTTTATGTTACTCGATATTCAATAAATTGTTTATACTTTAATACTGACCAAGTGGTTGCATATAATTTATAATTACGGAGAGTAATTAATAATATTGTGAATATATATGTGATTTAATAGAATTCGAGATATTTCCTCGGATCCTCTTACATATATCATAGCAGAGAGCATATTCGTAAAAAATCTTTTTTAGAAGTGTTGCAATGCAAGATTACATAGTTTATAGAAGTGAAATAAATATATACTAGAGTTTACCCCGCGGCTGGGTCGCGGGTCGAACTCTAGTGCATACCTCTTGTTTAAAGAGCAGGCGTTAATACAGGTTACATTGTTATTATATTTCTATGTTGGTGCTATTTGCCCTCGGAAGATTTACTTCATTTTATATCGCAAACTATCCCATCTCCCAGGATGAAAAGTATCTATGTCCATTTTTGGTATTCAGATAGACGGATCGAGTCAATATCGCATTTTTTATATAACTATATATATAAACTTGAGAAATAATTAGTCTCCCATACAAACTTTTATTTCAACCCGTTCTAGTTTTATTTATATATCCCCGCCTATCCTCTCTGTAAACTACCATAACTGACAAAACTACCACAACTACAAAAACTACCAAATTACCAAGACTACCAAAACAACTAAAACTACCGAAACGACCAAAACTACCATAACTACCAAAACAGCCAAATTTTACAACAACCAAAACTACCAACCAAAATTACCACAGCTACCAAAACCGCCAAGACAAACAAAACTACCCCAAGTACCCTAACAAATAAACTACCAAATTGACCAAAATAAACAAAATGGCAAACCACAAATAAAAAACCAATAATATTTTCTTTCTTACCTTTCTATAAATCTATCCCAAAATCTATCCTAAAATGGGATAAAATGTATCCCTTGTTCACCCTCGGTATAAAATTTACATATATAATATACCGAATTTCAGCCAAATCGGTCCAGTAAATTTTTCGTAAAAGCATTACAAACAAAGAGACAAATATGTTTTTATCCCGGAAACTATCCCATTTTTTGGGGTAAAAAGTATCCTAAGTCCATCCTCGACATCGAATATATATATATATATATATATATATATATATATATATATATATATATATATATATATATATATATATATATATATATATATATATATATATATATATATATATATATATATTATATATATATATATGTGTGTGTGTGTGTGTGTGTTTATATGTATATATATGTATGTATATATATATATACTGAGTTTCAGCCAAATCGGTCCAGTAATTTTTCGGTGAAAACAGAACAGACAGACACAATTACTTTCGCATTTATAATATTAATAGGGATATATCAATTTTGTCAACGTTAAGCGAAACACGAGTTGAATATATTTGTATATACTTTTTGGAACACATTCGAAACAATCATTTTTTGTATTAAATTAAAATGCTAAAGATCATTCACGGCTTCACTGATATTTTTGACTCCGTATCCGACGGAGACTATCTAATTTTCCAAGATAAAAAGTATCCTATTATCGAAACTAGATACGTAGCAAATTTTAAAATTATTGGTTCCTTTCAAAACCGACAAAAAAACATACAGAAATCACTTGCGTATTAAATTATAGGTAACAGGTAACATGGATTTATTAAATATAGCTTATAAACGAAACACTATTGATAGTATTAAGCACAAACCTCCTGTTCTCACGAAAACGGAGATATATCAACAGCGCATGTTTAAAGCAGATTTGCAGATTTCGCACATAGGTAATTATGATTTGTAATGTGCAGGACTTAAACACTTTGTCTAAATCTGAAACCTAACCAATATAATAAGAAATGAAATTATGTACTGTCTCATTCATTGACATTAAAAATAGAATACGTAATATCAACAATTAATTTGCATCAATTTGCTATGATGTCAGAATAATTTGGAGTTTAATTGTATGATCTGATTTGAATAGCGTGAGCAACGCGTTAAGCAATTAAACCAAGCCGCCTCCCATGTCAATCACATTGCGGTAATTATATAGTCACAGTCGTATATCTAAGTGATAACACGTTATTTTAATTATACATTATAAATAAAGCTGATATATAAAAATCATCACTGTTTATCTTTTTCACATGAATACTGATTCTTGCGGCCCGGCGGCCTGTCGTAAGAGGTGGCAAAACAACCCACAGCCAGATGGTAGGGCATTTGCCCGACTGGATGGCTACCACTCCTGGTCTAGAGTATGCCGCCATAACAACTTTCGAGTTGTGTTCCGGCATCAGTAGCCAGGTTCCAGTTTCTCCTTTAAGGCCGGCAGCGCATTAGCAGCACCACTGATATTGCTAATGTCCATAGGCGACGGTAACCACTTTCCATCGCAGTTGGGCCGTCAGCCTGTCTGTTGAGCTTCAGCAAATAAAAACAAATTCAAAACTAGAACTAAATAAAATAAAGCTACATAAAAAAGGGAATAATTATTTATAGATAAAATATTGGTCCCAAACCACCGTCATTATCGGAAACGTTTCCAAAATATTGACGGCGTTGTCACGTTGTATAGCAACGCTTAATCTTTGAGCAAAATATACACCAGCGTTTGGTCGGGTGAGACATCTACTCCGGGGGATGAGTCCCATGCCTCCCAGGGCTGCGGAGATGCTAGGCCATATACCCGTAGCCCTGGCATAAGGCGAAGGACAGAACACCCAGGGGTTTTAGTGGGTATGCCATGGGGGTGGCAACAGGATGGCACCAGTTCTGACTGGGCATGCTGGTACCACCCCCGATCTGGCGAATCCCACACACAGGTCGCGAATTATCCCCCCAAGGTTCTGCCCTTGTCGCGGCTTATGGTCCTCAAGCGGATTTTCCTGGCTAAAAAAAAAAGAAAAAAGGGTCGAGACATCTATTAGACGTTTGGCGACGTCTTAATAAGGCGTTAGCGTTAGACCGTTAGGACCCCACGGACCTAAAGTTTCCATCCCAAATGCCGCAAGCCCATTTCAAATAGCGGCATGTTTGCGGTGCGTTCAATAAAGTTGAATAAAATCACTACAGATAGTTTTATGTTAGTACTTCCAATGATTTCAAGTGCGAAGTACTTTTGGGTGCAACTTACGAATTTGTTGGCCGCCTTCAAAAATATTGTTTTTATTATATATGGCAACTGAGCAAACGTTATTTATGTGATTTAAAAATAAAACGCAAAAAATTTATAAATAAAAATTGCTATATAATGTCTAATTAAAATATCCAATAATCATTTATATCTGTCTCAAAGTTTCTAGGCTCCGAAACGACTCAACGGATCGCAATGAAAGTTTTAGGGATTTAAACAGGAATTATATCTTAAATTGTGTACGTGGATCCTAAATAGTACTTTTCATTGTTAATATCTTGCAGGATTCAGAAACTATTACTATAAATTACAATTCCCGCTCGAACGAAGTGATGTACATCGCTAGTTTTACATATTTGATTTAACCACAGACTCCCTTAGTGTTAAGTAATTATGTTTTTTATTTTATTTGGTAAATAAAACGTATTTTAATCGCAACTGTTAATAATAAGGATAATTTGAAACAGGTGCTAGATTTAGAAATAAGGCAAAACCAACAAATAATAGTAATTATGTTTATTATAATGTTTACATTTCTATTCAAGTACATACCAATATCGAAGTGTCAATCATTATAAGACTACTATCAATTCTTTATTACAATATAACAATAAAGTAGATATAGATAGTTCTAAGTCTGACACATGATATATCAATTAATTTATAACCCAAACAAAGTCGAAAGAACTTCCTGTTAGGAAATAAACCAGCCGTCATGCTGAATCCCTTGAACCTTCTCGCGCAGTGATCTCATAACGAGTTCCAATATTAAGTTGCGTATTATTTTGTTGAGAACCGTGTCAAGCCTTTATGTTTTATGGTTTGTTATGACCAGGGTTGCTGCTTAAAAATTTCTACAAATTTAAATGATCAAGAACATTTCAATAACAACACTTTAGAATTCAGAATGAGCTCCAAGCCGAGATTTTCCTACAAAACTACGACAGGAGTTATTTTAAAACAAATGTCGTAAAATTTCTCTGAGGTCGGCGGCACGTTGGCAGCACATTTGGTGTTGCAAATATCAAAGAGCACTCCAGAGTTTATGTCAAATAAGAAGATATTGAGTAGGATTTGTTAATCAAACCATGTATTGGGGATTTCTAACTAACATCACACATATTTTGATGTCACAATTGACTTTAAAGTTACGATACTCGCCTTACGTCGACGTGACTGGGGTTCAATGATCAACAGAATATTTTAATGATGTGTAAATATGATGATTTCGGTACTTGTAAATATGGTCTTTGCATGACCCTAGTACAGAGAACTGTCTTACAAATAAACAAAATAAGGTAAAATAATACAAAATCCTGAGCCTATCTTCGCAATACGTAAAACCCTTACAATTATTTATTTTTATAAAATAACTAGCGATCTCGGCAGGACAACGTCTGCCGAGATCGCTAGTTATTCTATAAAAATAAATGAAAAAATAAAAATCTAGAACCCGATTCTAGCGCCATCTACCGGGTCTAATTGTGAATCTAAATTACCCCGCGACCCACTCAAACAAACAAAATTTCTTCAAAATCGTAAAACCCGATTCCAGCGCCAAGTATTTTGTATAGATTGATGTGTTACATTATTTAAGTTTTAGTAAGGGTCCATTATTTTTATTAATCATCATCAAATAATCATAATAAAGGATAATGTAGTAATCGAATTGTGAAACAATTTTTGAAATCGGTCCAATAGTTTTTAGGTTTATTCGTTACAAACATACAAAAATATAAATCTTTCCTCTTTATAATATTAGTATAGATAAACTTATTTATTCGTAACTATGTAACACGTCACGATTACACTGTTATTATTTTGTATTCTATTAAATCCAAGCTATAAAAGATGTGCTTGATTAATCAATTCAGTGGACGAATTTAAACGACCGGAAAGTTTGATTTTTTTCGGGCATTTAAATTTTGATAACCCTAATCGTAATCGGGTTTAGTTATTGGCAGGTAAATGACCGGTATAGATTGTAATTTCGTACATTACTTCATATACAAATTATCAAGGAAGTCAGTTCCGTCTAACATGTTTTTTGTGTGACCATTCGCATATAAAAGCAATTAATTATAAATGTTTATAATTATAAGTGTTTTTATTGCTTTATTTAATAAATTAATTCTACAAATCCTTAATCCAAAATCTAATTTGGTGATACTTTAGAGATGTTAAATGAGGTTTCAAAAATCATGGTCTTCCTACAATAAATCATTCCGATGTTTTGCTTTTTAGAATTTTAATTGACATTTTAGATGCAGCTTTAGAAAAGTAACTAAGTCTCCGAAAGCGCCGATTTCTCGTAATGTCCAATGATGATAATTCCTGTACAATAATAATAGCCCATAAATGTCCCACTGCTGGGATCGAGCCTCCCACTATTGGAGAACTGACAGTATACCTGCCACGCTTGTCCATGGCGCCTTGGCAGGTTTGACACATCGGTTATCTCGATGTGCAGGTTGTATCACGATGTTTTCCTTCACCTTTATTAACACGTAGTAATTGTAACAATACCCACATTAGGTCAGAAAACTGTCTAAGTGGTGCATGTGCGTTCCAGCCGGGACCGAACCTGCGCCCTTTTAAGTTTGGGACACATTACGTTACCACGACTTCATAATGTTCCTGTATTAATCTTGATTTTAACAGAAATGTAGCAGTAAAATTGTGTTTGTAATAAATGCATTTAAAAAAATATTTTCGATTCAAAGACTATTTGGAAGAAATCTCTAATAGCCATAAGACAAGCAATTTCACTCTTTTCATTAACTGTTAATACAGTTTTACCTTTTAAATTGCTTGAGAAAGATGTAACACAAATAAGTAATCGTTTGATTGCTAGATAGAGTACAATAAAAGGCTAAGTGCCCATGATGAAAATTGGTGACCACCGCTTACAGACGTATGCAACACTAGATGTGAATTTTATGACACTTACACATTAAAAATGATCAAAGGCAAAGATTTTTTATTTCTTAAACATGAGTATTTACACATCAGAGTATTTGTGATGGTATAAAAGCAAAAGTGCATCATCACAAAACATACGCTAATTTACATTTCGTTCCACATTCTATAAAAAATTACATGTGAATTTACTGATCACAGCGTTCGATCTATTTAGGACTTTTAGTCCTTAAATTGCTCTTATACCAGTATTAACTTTTGCTGCAAGCAAAGCAAATTGTAATTTATATAAATTGTAAATAGTGTTCGTCGTGTGTGTTGTCTATACTAATATTATAAAGAGGAAACATTTGTTTGTTTGCATTGAATAGGCTTCGAAACTACTGAACCAATTTGAAAAATTCTTTCATTGTTGGCAAGTTTTTTTTTTTGTTTTTAAGGCGGGGGGAAATGCATTTCGCACATACCGGGTCCTTTGCTAGGGATTAGACCGTTGTTGATCATGGAGGCTTTCCACTGAGGCAATCCAAACAATAATCAACCGGCTTGTGTGGAGACTCGACTAATCAATAATAAACAATACCCCACTAAAACCATCCTCCTCCCATGTGCCCCGCGCTTATGGCAGGAAAGGCGTGAGATACAGAACGTAGTTACGCCCACACCGATCCTAGCGCCAAGTGCTTGAGAATGCCCCGGGAGAGGCAAACTCACTTCGTCAACAGGGGTGAAGACTCCTCTGCTCCCTAGAAGCTAGAGGGCCCCTGCAGCGGTATTTCAGGGAGGGAGGTCATGCGTATACCTGCGCCTCCGGGCTCCCGACTGACGTCGGCGCCCGCGAGACGTATGCGCACTACCATCTCTCTCCCTATCTCGTTCCGCGGCCTCCTTATGAGACACTAGCGTCTCGCAGAAATTGGCCGCACCCACCCACCAATCGTCGCTGTGCAGCATGGCTTGCACCAGATCGCCCAACGATTCGATCGGTCCTACAAGTGTCTCAAGTTCCAACCTCTGAGGTGCCCATGCTGTGCACTCGACTAGCGTGTGTAACGCCGTGTCTAGCGCGCCACACTGGCGGCATTGGGGTGAAGGCAAGCAGCCCGCAATCTGACACAGATACTTATCGAAGCAACCGTGCCCGGTAAGTATTTGTGTCATTCTGAAGGTCAGGGTCCCGCGTTTCCGCGAGAGCCATCGCAACAGCTGCGGTCGAACCGCTTCCACCGTGTCAATACCAGCAACAGGGTTTTCCAACTCTACTGACCAAGATTGGATCATAGCCGCGGTTTCCCGCGTCCTGATCACCTGGAGTTCGGCCTGGCCATAGACCAGGCCACGGGCGAGGGCATCCTGTCGGGAGCGCCGAACTTTGGCTATCACGTCCGCCTGGAGAGGCCAGGGCGGATCGCCTGCCAAGAGTGTCGACGCCGTCCATGACACTGTACGGTATCCTCGGATGGTCCTCACCGCCAGGATCCGTTGTGCGCGGCACAACAAAGTCCTATTGTGGCGGTGAAGTGCAGTGGACCATACGGGTGCACCGTACAGGGCCATACTCCTAAGGATGCCCATGTAGAGTTTCCTAGTCGTCGTCCCCGGTCCCCCCACGTTGGGAAGAAGCCGAGAGAGGGCGCCTGCGGACCTCACGAGCTTGGGAACTAGCTGCTCAAAGTGCGCTTTAAACAGCCATTTCCCATCGAGAATTAGCCCCAGATATTTCATCTGGGGGCCTACACGAATGTCCACCCCTTGGACTGTAACGGATAAGTCCGCGGGGGGGTTACGAAACCACCTATGGAAAATGATGGCCGCCGTTTTCGCGGGGGAGACCTTCAAGCCCAGCCTACCTATTCTTCGGACCACGATCGCCAGCCCGGCGTTGGCGAGGTCCACGGATTCTGCGAATGACGCAGCGCGTGCCGTGAGTAGGGTGTCATCCGCGAAGCAGATTAGCCCTATTCCGGGCGGGACCGGAACCCGAAGGATCCAGTCATAACCGACGTTCCAAAGAACCGGCCCGAGGACCGATCCCTGTGGGACGCCGCACGCGACGCGTCGCCGACCTATCGCGCGATTATCGGACTCGCCGCCCTCCCAAAAGATGTACCTGTCCTGGAGGTACGCGCCCAACAGCCTCGTGAGGTACGGGGGAACTCCGTGTGCACGAAGCCCCTCCCTGATCGTCTCGTGAGGGAGGCTGTTAAAGGCGTTCGCTATGTCTAGCGAAACCGCCAGGACAATATCCTTTGCTTGGACTGCGTCGTCCGTTACAGATCGCAGTGTCTCGAAGGCGTCCAACGTGGAGCGCCTCCGCCGAAACCCGAACTGCGTCTGTGCTAGCCCCGGCTCCACAGTATCGAGATGCTTAACGAGGCGTTCCGCTAAGATCTTCTCGAAGACCTTGGCGACCTCGTTAAGCAACACTATGGGCCTGTAGGCGGACGGATCGTTGGGAGGACGGCCTCCCTTGGGAATCAGGCATAATCGGCCCTCCTTCCATTGCGACGGGAACTGACCTGCGCGAATAGAGGCATCGAACAGTTCCCACAGCTGGCCGCGTAGATGTTTGGCGGCCAGGAAGAGGAGCCGACCCGGAACCCCGTCGGGTCCCGGAGCCGTCTTTCTGCCCCGGAGCCGGTCCAGGGTGACGTCTAACTCTTCCTCGGTGATGGAGTGAGGCTCCACCTCCGAGGTGTCGGGAATGATTGGACCCATATCGGGGGAGTGAAGATCCCCGGATCCGGGAAGAACCCATCGATAACCGACCGGAGGACCTCGGGTTCGAGCGTTTCCGTAACCGTGGAGGTGCAAGGCCGCAACGTGTTGCGGGCCGCACGGTACGGACGTCCAAGGGTCCCGGTCCAGTGTCTCGAGGAGCTCCTCTCGAGCCCGGGCTTTCGCTCGCAGAATTGCGATCGAAAGGGCCTTTCTGGCCTCTCTGAACTCCCCCACGAGTCCATTCTCCTCAACATAGTCTGGAGGACGACGCGCTCTGCTGCGTTTGAGCCTGTGGCTGATTCTGCGGACTGCCCTCCGCAGTTCAGCCAGCTCCTCAGTCCACCAGTGGACCGATGTACGTGGCGGCGGTCATTTGGCTCGAGGAATAGCAGCGTCGCAAATCCTTGTGAGGGATTTGCGCATGTGCTCAGCCTGCGCCTCCAGATTCCCCAGGTCGGCTGGATAGGTCCAGCATTCGATGATAGCCCTCTCCTCGGCCTGCTCTGCGTTGAGCTTGGTAAGAGCCCAGCGCGGGAGCCGGGAGGGGCCCTGAGCAGGGTTAGCGCTAGCCGAGGGGGAGAGCTCGAATCTGATGTACAAGTGATCAGACAGAGTCTCCACCTCCTCCAGCACTCTCCATCCTACCACTCTGCGGGCGGCCGCATGTGTGGCGAATGACAAGTCGATGATCGATCCACCCTGCGCACGTACGCAGGCCTGGACCGACCCCTGGTTCAGGATGGACAGGTTGGATTGAAGCGCCCAGTCTTCACCTAACCTAACATCGGTAATCGCGTTCCCCCAGGATTGGTGCTTGGCATTGAAGTCGCCTAGGACGAAAATATCGTCTTCGGCGCTAGTCTGCCGACGGCTGCCCTAATGGAGTCCAAGGCGAGCTCGTACTCCGCCAGGGGGCGGCTCCGCGTGAGGTACACGCCTATGATGATGTAACCTCCGCTTTCCGCCACCGCGTAGCCCTTTCCTCTTTCGAGACTGGTGAGCGGTGTGCCAGATTCGGCTCTGGCGACCATGGCTACCACATCATCGAGATCCCCCACCCAGTTCCTGGCTGAGGGTACGTAATAAGGTTCGCTTATTACGGCCAAGTTTGCTTGCCACTCCGCCATCGCCTACAGGCACAGGTCCTGGGCGTCGGGGGAGTGGTTAACGTTGGCTTGGAAGAGTTTTAGAGGTGTACTGGGCATTTAGGTGTCCATAGGTACCCCCCTTTCACTCGCCGATCGTTTATTCGCCCTCGGGTGGACGAATTTACCCTTGACGTATGGGGGCTGGCAGTGCCTCGCCAACGTCGGGTGGGTAGCGCGTTTGCTCCCCGCCGCGCAGACGGCGCAGTCCGGGTCGCGGGCTGTGCAGTCCGGCTGCTTGTGTCCGCTCTTACCGCAGCGGAGACACAAGCCGGTCCGGTCCCGGCACGAGTCTGGGCAAGTCTGGGTGCCGTGGCCGACGTTGAAACATCTGTAACAACGTATGGGCCGGGCTTCCAGAGCCTCCACCTTCGCCGAGGTGAAGCCAACCAGAAGGTGGCCCCGCTCGGCGATGGTTTTGGCTGCAGAGACGGGACACATCACGTATGATGCGCCCATCCCCCCAGTTCCTATGCCGATGTGCCTCGCCTTGACATCGTCGCGCAGGCTGTTGCCCACGCTGGCGATGGCACTGCGAAGCCCATCTACTGTGGCCGACTCATCCAGCCCTGAGACGTAAAGCTCCCCACGCTTTACGGGGCGGATGACTTCGGCCATCCCTTGGAGCGCCCCTCGAAGGGCCTCGGCGACGCGGTTCGCCCTAGTCGCGCTCTCGGGTCCTGGGGGGAAGTCCAGAAGTCGAGCGTCCCGGGCGGTCCGCGTCACTTTCAGCCCCTCTCTGAGGCCTAATTCGGTGATATTGACCACCGAGGCGGCCTTCGCGAAGACCTCCCGGTAGCCAATACCGTTTTTTGCCGATTCCGGCAGCAATTTGATAATAATTGCTGCCGATCTCGGCTCCTGGAATACCACGGGCTTCGTAGCCCATGGCTTGCGTGCCGGTTTCCGCCCTGGTGGCGGAGCCGGTGCTTGCGCCGAGGGAGGGGGGCGGGGCGTTTCCGCTTCCGCTCCCCTAGTATTTAATATAGTACCGCTAGTATTTAATATAAGAAAATTTCTTGTAACAAGCAACACGTCAGAAATCATCAATGGTATTCCCGAAAAACATAATAACTGTATCGTATATTAAAATGTAACTTTCCTTTAAACATAGTTCAATAAATTGTATATACATATAGCTTTGCAAACACATTAAATATGTTATAAAATTTGAGGCAACCGTTACCTACATGGTCAAAACGGTAAATTTGCAAATAAAAAATACTCTCACAATCTTTGCTTCCCAAAACCTGTTTCATTTTGACTCGAGACAGACCGAGATTAAAACCAAAATGGGCCCTTGGTTATAGGAGAAATGTCTGCCTGATAAATCCTAAACTAAAACAAATATAGCAATGAATTCTTATGACCATTTGATTAGTCTTCGTGTACGTTGCTTGGTTACCTAAATCAGTGTGAAATCTCTAGAATGTCTCTCCTTCCTACCGAGGGTTTTCTGCGCAACGACACGTTATTGTTTCAAAAAGGTGTTATAAAAATTATTCGAGGCCGATATCCCGTTAACCTAGTTTTGCAAATTTCCATAGATAACGGTAAACATTTTCCATCACGTTGATCCTTTTTTATTGCCTGATTCGGGCAATTATTATTAATACTTTTATATTTAATTTCCTCTAGTTGTTTACTCATAACTCTCATATACCACACCACCCAACCTATTTCAACAAAATGATTTCTCAATTTAGCAGAAAACATTTGAGTGAAAGTTTCAACACATTGCAATCGTGTAAAAGGATATTGGTCCGAACTAAATAAGTAAATGTCTGTGAATTAGTGCCATCATACACTGCAGACTATTTATGATATGATTTATTTTTTGCCTGCCTTAGTTTAAAATTTAAATTTTACTTTTAATAGTTAAAGAATTGAAGCCACGGATCATACACCGTCTAGGCAGGTTTTATAACCTAAAATTTTTCAATTACTATATATAAAGAGAAATATCGAAAGGAAACCTAAAAATTGAGGTTACTGATGTATAATACTATTACATGCCATCAAAAATAAACGCACAGCTGCCTGTCGTAAACGTAGTTTATTGTCTTCCGAGATTTAGGAATTCTTTTGTGTTTTGAATTTGTAATTAAGAAAAACATGCTATTGTTTTTCTGCTTGTTTTATGACTATTAGTGGCAGTTGCTTCTCGTTAGAAAATTAAAACTCGGAGTAATGGACTGTATGATTATTATTATTATTTAACTTTTTACACGAATAAAATAAGTACAAATTATGCAAGAGCGTCGTCGTTAAAGCAAGACAGATTGTTGAGTTGTGATGAGAGAAGTACAGATGTGCCGATGAGCATGATTTTGCCTCCAAGGCTGGCCCTATATCCCGCATCCCGTCCGACGCCTAGTTGCTAATTGTGCTAGCTATGGGCGTCTGCGGTATGCGGGGCGCGGAGAGTAGGTGTGCTCCGGCGGGCGGGTCAGGGGGGTGCTCTCTGTCCGTAACAATGACCATCATTAGCGTCGAACTAATCCTTATTGTTATTGTTTTTGACTTTGATGGCCGTTCGCAGGTGTGCAAATTACTATTTCTCGGAAACACAGTGCGCGCGACCAATTTCTTTGTACTGTGTAGTGAGTATAAGACAATGACCGAATGGAGGGGTGGGCCAGTCAAGCGACGACTAAGAGACGAGTAAGAATGTAGTACTCTCGATTAGCGATATAGACGACGGACTTTGCGCGTGTTGAATTGCATTGAATCGTGCAGTGTGAACTGGTTGCATCCAGTTTTATTTGTATTTGTTTTATACGTGTTTGTACAGTTCTAATAAATTCTATAGTAGTTCCAACGGCATTTTTAATACGAGTCCTGTAGCTCGTAACAATACTAAGCCATTCGCCTTAGAAAGTACGGCGAATATACAATCCGTTTGCAATATATAGGTCTAAGCCTGACTGTGGGGGGACTGTTTTTGGTCTGTTATAATACATGAACTAATAATTCTGAGCTCAGAGTATCTCCATAGATTCCTAACAATAGGTTTTGACTGCAAATACAGCATGGCATACAATACACCCAACTCCCCTAAATTATATTTAACTTTGTCACAGACTAAATGTGCGTCACGTATGCACGTCGTGTATTGTCTAACACTTGCAAGAAAACAGATGGCATGTGAAATATTATCATTGGTTATTTACATAGAAGAAAGCGAAAGTGGGGATTTCTAAAGTTGTATCAGCAAACCACAAATTGAGGACTGTTGGTGATAAGGTAGGCTGTAACGATATTGCCTGACTAGTTTTATAGGTCGATTTCTTCAATGATAAACGCTGATTTATATAATGCCATGAATGGCAATCTTATTTGCAATCCTACATGACTTGACGGTGCTACAAGTTATTCTTCTCTTATTATATCATACCACTTTTAAATCACGCTCAACTACGCAACGGTTCTCTAGAATGTTTGTTCCGCGTACGACAATGATCTGGAGGGAACTTCCTGCCGAGGTTTTCCCTCTGTCTACGATAGGGGGTTGTTTAAGAGCGTTATAAAATTCCTTAGAGGCCCGCAACGCGTCGGCAACGCCCCTGGTGTTGCAACCGTCCATAGGCAGCGGTAACCACCTTACATCAAGTAGGCCGTCTGCTTGCTTGCTTGGCAATAAAAAGAAAAATCCCGGTTCCATTCGAGCATGGAACCTGCTTTACTATTTTATGATTCCCGTTTCGTATGTTTCGCAGATCTTTGGCATCCTTAGTTGTTAAAGTGAAGCCAGCGTTAAACCTACCTCTTCTATCAGGACCTGGCGGAATATAGCATAGCTAGACTTACTTTTTGTTGTTATATTATTTAAATATATTTTAAAAATTTATAAGTGCATTTTATCAAAGATTAATAGGTACAGGTATTATCAGTGCATACTTGTATGAGTCAATGAATATTTTGAATTGGTCAACTGAATATTTCTAATCGGACGTAAGTTGTTATCAGGTAATACGCGGTATTATAGTGTTTGATAAACTTTAGGTATATTGTATTTCAATTATATCGACAAAGTATAACCAAGAAGTGCTGCTTTTGAATCTTTAATAGCTAGTCTGTAAGAACATTCGTTAATGAAACCTCAGAATACAGAATATAAATGAAAACTTCACATAAAAAGTCCATTCCTAGAATTACAATAATAAATATTAGGCATACACACATATATTTGAATTGCTTTTAATAATTTTAAGAGTTTGAACTTCTCAGAAAATTGAAATCTCTACTTTATTCTTGATTATAGATAAATGATTTTTGTTTTCTTTTTACGTAAACTTGAACACGAATCGATCTCAAACTTACCTTGGTCATTAACATTGAAAACAATAGTGCGTGCACATATGATATAACTGTTAGATAATTTCAATTATAATTATATCGTATTTGTTAGAGCGTGTGTAAGGCCGTGTCTGACCACAGTGGTGTACAAGGTAGGAGCGGTGGTGAGAGCAGC
The DNA here is from genome assembly GCA_039645545.1 of Dendrolimus houi. Classification (NCBI taxonomy): domain Eukaryota; kingdom Metazoa; phylum Arthropoda; class Insecta; order Lepidoptera; family Lasiocampidae; genus Dendrolimus; species Dendrolimus houi. The sequence continues at coordinate 18,157,166 of CM077120.1, read as the reverse complement.
GTATACTAATTAGATCGCTCCCAGCAATAGTGAAAGCGGATTAGTACGGTTCTTAAGTTTCGCCCCCCATATTTATTAAGCCGTGAATCACTAGACTGCATTTTTTTTACTGCCTGAATCAGGAAAATAGGCAGACGACCCACCTGATGGAAAGTGTTTATCGCCACCCATGGACGTTTGTATATCAGGAGCGTCGCAAATTCGTTTTGGCTACAAATGAATTTTATGCCGTCCTACATAAATAACACCATGTAGTAGCGGAGAGGGCAAATTTCCTTTTAGATTATTGTTGTTGTACGTGGAATAAATGTTGTAGAGAACCGTTGCTTAGTTGAACATAACTACTCAAGGAAATGAGTGTGAACAACCCTTTGATGACGAGCAGTGCATTTTGAGAATGAGATGTTGGCACCGGGTCAAGTCTGTGTTTTCTATCGTCTGTACCCCTTTGTAAAGACGGTACAATGTGAAGAAAATTGCAGTCTTTCCACAGAGCACAGAATTTCTGTAGCGCGGCGGTTTTCTTAGCTCTGTGAGTCTCTCTGTAGAGCAGGAAGTATTTTAATGGTTTCGTCAAACGATAAAGGAAAACTTTGTTACAAAATCTAAAAGTGGCATTGTAGAAAAGTTTAAAAGTTTTACTTTTATTACAATACTTTAACAACTTCGCTGCCAACTCCGCATATATCGTCGGTGTCGGTCGCGCGCGGAGGGCCAGCCCCTCATATGTGCGGGCGACGTCTATTGAATTTCTACAGGCCATTATGCAGCCGGCACTTTGCGAGAACCGTAGCATAGTTTATGGCATCCCGCGCAACGGTCGTAAAATTATCGTACAAGTATTGGTTTTTGGATTGGGACATTATTTTTTTGTTATTCGTGGAGTCGAATAGTACGTAAAAATGAGTGACAGTGGGGAGTGTTCGCGGCCTAAAAGGCAGAGAATTAGTCACAATTTGCCTCTTGAGGAGAGTGATATTGAAAATGAATTGTTAGAAATAAAGAAAATTGTGATTTTTATATGAATAAACGTTAATTTAAATTGAAATAGATAGTTCCGCGTATATGCGGGGCTGGCATAGGGACTGAAATTTCCATTCTCTGTGCCAGGCCCGCATATGTGCGGACTTGATAAATAATATCAATTCCATACAAAATATAATTATTATGTATAGTTATGCTAATTTATTATATTATCAGGCAACATAGCAGTTAAACAGACTTAAAAAAATATTTTGGCCATACGCGTGTCACCAGAAATTTCAGCTGACAGCGAAGTTGTTTAAACCCTGTCTACTTGCTTATACGCCGTATTCAGAGTCAATTAATGATCTGTTAAATTAAATATAATATGATGATTGAATTTGTATTTTCATTATTTTTTAAGCTATGGACATAACAACAATTTTAAGTTACAAACGTTAATAGTAACTTTTAATTGGTGTTTAACTTATTCGTGCCACATAATCCATTCTGACTGCGACTATATCTTAAAGACCTAAAATACAACGTTCCTCAATTAACTTACAGAACAAAAGTACAATTACGCCATGTTACGTGCAAAGGACAAATTTGAATAAATACAGTATTAACATAGAATGCAATTTAACTTAAGGAGATGTTCAAACGCTTGTAAATACAAAACTATAATTGCAAATTGACGTATAATGAAGCGGTAAATTTAAATAAAGATTCTCATTTGATAAATAATACATTGAAACATTCCAATCTCGTAATTCCTGCTTACAAATTGCGGTGATTACAGAATTTAAGAGTTATAAATGCAATATTTCCTTTTGCTCGCGTTTAAAGAGACGAAAATTTATTACGGTCGAAAGGATTCTGTTTACCTGAAAGACGTGAAACAGACCAGCGGGTGTTTAAAATGAACCAGTGATCTAAACGTTTGCATTTAAACAACATTATATTAAAAGATTATCGATGTTGTTTTAGATTATGGGCCAGAAGAATATTCCAGACTTTTTGAAATATTGCGTGGGGCCATGGTATGACAAGCACGTAGAGGCCCTTTCAACAGTCCTAATTTAATGTTAAGCGCACACTACACCCGCCGACCTATGGCGGCAACTTTTTATCAGCAGGCTAGTTGGCGGCATCACTCATTGCAAGTCGGAAAACTTTGTCGGCGACATGTCGGCGGCTCGAGATGAGGAAAAAAATACAGCACGTCACTACAGCTTAAGCGTCGCCGAGACTGAGCGCTTGCATACGCAAGCCGCCGACATGTCGGCAGGCAACACGCGCGGACACATGTTGCCGAAATGATTCTTTTCATATAGGCCGCCGGTTTGTGTCAGCAGGCTGTGTCGTTGGTTCCGCGACTTTGGCGTGTATTGCAATTTATAAATTCGAGTGTTAATCTTTTTGTTTGACTACTCAACCAGTCATTGTAAAATTTTGCATGCACGTCGTTCTGAGGACAGAAAAGACATAGAATACCTTCCATGTAGAAAAAAAGAACTATTACCGAGGAATAGAAAAATAAAGCCAAATAGATGGCACTGGCGTCACATTTTTTGGACGCTGCCGTTTGTAATTTTGGCCGGCGAATATTCCCATATACACTATGTAGAGTTGCACCCAAGGATAAATACCGGTCGGGGTCTTATAGCAAATAAGAACATAAAGGAGTGGGCTATTGGGATGAACTGCTAGTATTGCTATAGATGTGGCACTATGACACTGCAGTACCTACCCACTGGACAATTCTTACTGTTAGTCCAATTATTATCGAATCGACGTGATTTTAGGGCTTGCTTGATATGACAGTATCATGTATATTCATTAGACATTTTCAGTAGAACAGTTGTAGTTATGTATGTCTTTAGTAATATTACTTATCCCGAATTTTCAAGGGAATTTCCCATTCAGGTATTTTCATGCTAAAAAATCCATTGCCCTGCTGAAAATAACCTTTGATTTTAAATATTGGGCGAACAACTATAATCTTTGTTACCCCATCCCCTCCTAATGCGGACGAAATCGTCGTCGTGCTCCACTTTTTCAAAAATGGCATCAATTTTGTCCGTAACAGGGCGATCGGAGCGACGTGCATCTTTGATATCAAAATTTCCGGATTGAAAACGCTTAAACCAAATTTGCGCTACTCTCACAGATACTGCATTAGGTCCATAAACATCACAAAAATTTTCGCGGCTTGTGTTGCATTTTTACCTTTTTTGTAGTAAAATTTTAAAATGTATCGAATTTCTTCATTAGATTCACTCATTTTAACAATAAGAAAAACAAATGAAAGTCACACATTTTCCTAATTTGAATTTGGAATTGTCTTCTTTAAAATTAAAACTTTTTAATGATACCAAAACCAGCCAGATACAAATGGTATAGCCAAAGAGATCTTATTAGAAGTTCATACATACTATATGCGAAAAGACTTTTTCCCCAATTTCCCCTATTAATATATTAACGTTTCTATTTCGATCTCTTGTGAGTAGGTAATAAATGTAGAAATGTAAAATTTTGTACTTCTGATTTTCTTAATCTATGACAGATACATGCATTAGGTCATGCAATTTTCTGAGTACACGTTACGTAACCCGGATTTGCTTGCCGGGCTGAATAATAATACTACGTTACGATGAACATAAAAGGCGTAGACAATATAGTGATTTGGTGATTACATAAAATTCATTCGGTCGCTTAACTGTATACTGTAAAATCCAGTTTTGTCGACCTTTGCCATTTAGCTTAGCTTAATATTCTTAACGCAAATATTCGCATGTGATATGAATTTATATATAAAACTTAATAAATATATTATGTAAGTACATTTCGCTAGATATATAAAATTTCATGAAATGTACGTATCGATGGTAACAAGACTTCCGATCTGTCATTCTTTCATCGCCTGCTATTTTATTGACTCTATGTAGAAATTTTAACTCGTATGGTAGAAGCTTTCTGTATAGACATCTACTTTTTTATGTTTTAATAAAATTATTATAGTATTTTCTGAAGTTTTCGTGACTAGTACACATAATAAAACGACGTTTTAAGAGTTCTTAAGTTTTAACAAAATATCGCGGTGTTTTTTTTTATTCCGACGTTCCGTGATTTTGGCTACTGAAAAGTGGCCAAAACATCGGAATAATAATAAAATAAAATACCGCGCCTCTAACCATTAAAACGTAGTTTTATTATCAAAAGCAGTATGTTTTTATTTTGCACTTTCATATTATATCAAAGATTTTTTACAAATATTCGTGATAGTCTCAAGATTAGACCGATTATGATATTGACATTCAAATATTAATGTTACATGTCTTATATAACAATTTATGCTATAAACTGAAATAAACTAAAGTTATTAACTTAACGAATCAATAAAGATCTAATAAATAATTTTCTGCAAAATAAATTTCAATAAGTTCTGTAGAATACCATACCGATAACAGACGGTATTCACGTTACGGTATTTTAAAGTCGATTGTTGGGTTTCACACATCTGTAATCTATGATCTAAATCGTGAAGAAACCGTGGCGGTTTCTTCACGATCTAGAGTACCGATATGTTTTACATCATCGACAGCTAGTAGTAATCGTAACAATATACACATAAGTTCAGAAAACGGTGCATGCTCGTCACCATGATTAGAACCCGACGTGGCTTCTTCTAGTCCTGGTTTAGAATTAACTATTGGAATAACCGTGACTGCGATAGCACCATTAGCCACTAAGTTACCAAAACTGTTAGAATAGTTTATCACTATTCAAACTCGCGTGGGAACTTAGGAAGGAAGGCGTTGCATAACCTGCCAGTAAGAAATTTATTTACAATCCACACAATCTGGTACATTTACTTCCGCAATCAATAACGCCGTTATCTTGAAATATCCTTTATCTCGACACTTCCTTTTATGTGTTATCTTTACATTTGTCATCATATATTAAACTGTAATTGTAAAAAACGTAAAACATACAATTAATTTTAATTAGTATTTCCTATTGAATTGACAGTGAAATTTATGGTGATATTTTTAGCAATGTGACATTTGGATATCTCGCAAAATTAACAAGTTGAAGTCGCAGTGGGCCTGTCATGTCTACCGCAGGACCGATGGCCGATGAAGCCGACCAGTCTTGGAGTGGAGACCGCGACTCAATAAACGTAGTGTCGGACGCTCTCCAGCCCGATGCACCTGTGCAAGGTCGCCGGCAGGTGCTGGATGAGGAAGTCGGAGGACAGAGATGAGTGGCGCCGACTTGGGGAGGCCTACGTCCAGCAGTGGACTGCAATTGGCTGTCAACGACATTGTCACGGGTATAGAAGATGACGTTGAGTACCTTTCATCTAGAAAGAGTTCTGTTCTCGAGGGATAGATGATTAAGGCCGAAAATATGGCGCTCCGATCACTTTTTATCGGTGCTACCATTGAAATTCACTAACAAATACATCGTTATCACGGCAATGACAATGACATTGCTAATTTTAATATCAAGCTCTCATGGTTGGGTCCACCTGCGCTAGATGGCATTACGAATATTTTGAATGAAAATTTAAGTTTGACATTTTTAAGGTATTTCCTGCGGTCGAGCGACCTGTCGTAAATGGCGACAAAACAAGCCACAGCCACAGGTGGTAGGGCATTTGCCCATCTGGATACCTACCTACCACCCCTAGTCTAAAGCAATCCGCCATAACAACTTTGAGTTGTATTCCGGCATTAATGGCGAGGCTTCAATCTCCCTTCAGAAAGAAGCAGCACATTTGTAGCACCTTTCATGTCACAAATGTCCATAGGCGATGATGATCGCTTTCCATCAGGTGAACTCATGCAATAAAAAATGGAGGGCGTGTGCGACTCCAGCGGCCGGTCCTCCACTCTCTCTACAAAATTTACATTAACGCGAGCGAAATTGCATACAAAACGTAGTTAATCTATAAATTAAACATATCAAAGGAGACGGATACGCTTTCATACATTTTTGGGCCCAGATTATAAAAAGATGATAGTAATTTTAAGATTTCTTTATATTGTGATGATATTTTTTTATAATAGTAGTGGATTTAGTTATTTTGAATTAATTAATCGTGTGGTATGTTACCATATGCATGGAGAGAATAAGTTGGAAAGAAAAGAAGACCAATGAAGAAGTACTGGATATGATAAAGGAGAAACGCACAATTTTAAAAACTCTGTAGGAAAGAAGGGGGAACATGTTTGGCCATTTACTACGACACGACACCTTCTTATGCACGTTAATCGAAAGCAAAGTGGAAGCAAGGAGAGGGAAGGGAAGACCAAGGCGAGCATTCATGGATCAAATAAAAGAAATAGTGGGTGTCGTGTCTTACATAGAAGTAAAACAACTGGTCCATAATAGAGAAGATTGGAAGAGGCTCCACCGACATGAGCATAGCTCTTAAATGATAGATAAATATGTTACCATATTATTAATTGTCGTAATTCATTCACATAAATCGATTATGGTAATCGATATGTTATTTTATTTGTGACCTTTTTTTTAAGATTTCTCGTCTTCCAGATAGAGTTTAAGGCTGATGTTTCCCATTTTGTAATAGAAAAATATAATATTTATTTAAGCCATATCTCAACTCATTACCTTTCTTCGCCCAAAAGTCCAATCTCCTTTAAATTGTTTGTGCGTACCTTTTGTGGAAGTTTTACCAGTTTAGTCCTCCAATAAGCTCTGTGAGTAGTACTTGTTACAATTTCATGACAATTACATTATGATCGTCTCGTATTTTTCATTACGTAACTGCCTATTGTGTATTTTTTGGCAATACGATGGATTCGTAATACACACGGCTATTGCAATTGACGATCAAATAAAATTTTATTTCATTGTTGGTATTTGTTTATGATGTGTAAAAATTAACATTTGTTTATAAAAGGCAGATTGATTAATAAAAGGTTTCGAAATTGCGCAGTTCAACTGTGCAATTTCAAAACTTTCAAAATTTCAAATAGTAAGTGCAAGTTCGTAAGTAATTACTAGAAATTTTACACCCCGGCACAAAGAAATGTCAATAATATGCCATTTTAAAGCTATAGGTATGTGTACATTATTGGAAGCGATATCATATTTTGATCCAGTATTTACAGCCATATCCAAACAGGAACGGAGTAAGAATACAATTTCCTGCGGCCGGGCGGTCTGTCGTAAGAGGCGACAAAACAACCCACAGCCAGATGGTAGGGCTGACTGGATGGCTACCACCCCTGGTCTAGAGTATGTCGCCATAACAGCCTTGAGTTGTGTTCTGGCATTAGTGACCAGGTTCCAGTATCCCTTAAGAGAGCAGCGGCGCATTTGTAGCATCTTTGGTGTTGCAAATGTCCATAGGCGATGGTAACCGCTTTCCATCAAGTAGGCCGTCTGCCTGTCTGCTGAACTCCTGCAATAAAAATTTAAATAAAAACATGTTTTGGCATTCAGTATGACATCAGCAAATGTCTAGTGAGATGCATAAACATTCAATTAAAAAACATTGTCAGTTGCTAGGATTTTACACACACACAACATTGTATATCATCAAGCTGAGCAACTTACCAGGTAATATATAAGGGTTAACTTATATTGATACAACACTAATATCACCTCTGTAACGTGTGTGTGCTATCTTTGTAGCCTCATATTGTGGACATAGTTCTGAGAAAATCAGTTGTACCTATATTTCCAAAACGTCAGAACAAAAATGATTAAATCTGTCAAGTGGACAATTTTGTCACATATGATTAGTATGTATATGGTTAATTTTAAAAATAATAAAAGCAGTTTTTTTGTAAAATAGAGAGTGTTTTAAATACAAGTGGCAACTTTAAGGCCGACCGCAAATACCCTGAACATAGGAATAAATTGGAACAAAGTTAATATCAATCTGAATTGCTAAATCCAACTTAGCTAGACGAACGCCATAGGCTATTTTCTCATATGTGCTTTATTATATAAATATTTTTAGGTCAGCACAGTCAAAAACTTAAAAGACTCTTTCTCGAAGTTCAGAACTATCTAATTATGATATTGTTTTGCAGCCACCTTAAGGTCAAAGGCTGTATTATACCTAACGTTATAATTTGGCGGCAATTCACTTAATATGTCGATTTATTACAAATGTATATGTTACGGGCAATTTGATAAATCCAGTCACTATTAATAATGACCGGTCTGTATACATAATGCCCGTACTAAGTGGGCAATAATAAAACACAGATGAACTGTAGTTTTTTGATTATTAAATGAGTTTAGGGTATAGTTATATCGCACTTTTATTTATATTTTGAGATATAAAGTGAATTTTGGGTGGTTATAAAAAAATTTGCCACACCTATATTAAAAAAATTCGGATCTGTTCATAATAAAAAAATACCATATTATTGTACCCCATCCTTAAATAAATTAAACTTTATGTAAGTTTAATTACAATTCTTATGGAAAGGTAACCGAATTTATCACACTCACCGCCTAGAAGTATGGAAGTATTCACATTGCCCGGTCCAAGTGATAAATTCAAGTTAACTCAAACCATGACTTTTTAAAATGGACCACGGGCCGTCGGGCATTATTAATATAGGCCGGCCAAAGTAATTAATTTATCAAATTGACCGATGCTCTTGGTCATTATTCATAATTTACGGTTCATATTAATAATGCTCGATTAGTCAAATTGCCCGTAACATATACATTCTTCTTTTTTTTATAAAAAAATATGCGTACACACGTAAACCATATTCAAATATTCGTTAAACTTTGAGTTGAACTTTTGACATTCAAAAACACGTGGTTTTGAAATATTTAAAAACAATGTTGTGCAAGTATGATCTATAACTATGAATGTTTTATTCAAGTTTAATGTTAACGTTTTGAAATTTCACGAACAAGCGTAGTTAGTATGTTTTATAACTTTAGATATATGTATAAAATATGTATACCTACACACATATCATTGTAACGCTTGTCAACATCCTAAATCGAAGTATTTCGCGATATTTCCTCATTCTTTTTTTACTATTGAAACAAGGCAGTTATTATTATTGCCTTGAAAAGCTTTTCAATACAAGCATGTCGAATTGTTGTTGCAAGTATAATAAATGGCAGACTTTTTAACGCAAAATGAGAAATAGATTTTAATATCTAATGCAAATACTAAGTGTTATAAGTGCAATTATTATAAGAAACATTTTTCAACGTATATATATAGATATAAACTATAATATTTATGTTCACACTACTTGAGGATCAAATTAAATTAAAGAAATATAAAGAATTATAAGCAATAACATTTATTTAATTTTTCGAAGTGCTTAAAATAAGCTAATAAGGAAAAGGTTCTCAATATGGAAAAAGCTAACAGGGAAAGTCAAAGACTTGTGCTTTATTCTAAAACAATAGGTAGGGTACAATTTCTTAATCGTTCCCTCATTTTTAAGGTTCGTGAGCTTGATAGTTATGGCTAGGCCGCCCTCTAAAATGTATCTTGTTTTTGGAACTTGTTATAATTTATCGCAAATAATAAATATTTTTATTAATTTATTTATACTCTTAAAACAAGTCTTCGAAGGGAATGGGCGCAATCTTCATGGCAACCACAACTATCATCCCAAGATAATTTTAATAAACAGATTATTATAGCCTAAAAACGTTATAATAATAATTATTTATTTTCATTTCAGATATTACATCGAATTGTTAGTGATAAACATTACATCTATGTATGTTAGTAGGACAGACACAATAGAATACAACAAGAATGGCCTATTTCCACCTTTCTTTCGACACTAGATAAACAGCCTCGCCCAGCATCGAAGCAAAAGGGAGTCCATTCTTTCAGCGAACACTCAGTGCTATATACTACTGACTCTAGCCCGGACACTGAACAGCAAAGACGCGGCTTTCTTACGCCTGATGGCGTAAAAGTCATTAGTACGCGCTCTCGAACATGATGGACGTACGATAGAATCGAAACAGACCAAGCAACATCCTAAAGATATTATTATATTGAACACGAATGGCGCTAACAGCTCTCAGGCTATAGCTGATCCAGAAGTTGCTGCATAAAAAGAGAAAAGACAAATGTATAGTCTCTATAGATTCTTCTTCAGCCAGTTCCTGTCCACTGCTGCACGTAGGCCTCCCGAAGTTCGCGCCACATATCTTCGGGTTCGGGTCACCGACTACGATCACCGAGACTCGGTCTCCAATCTAGGACACACTCCAGAATAACTATAGAATATTATTTAATATATTATGTTTTTCTATGAAAAAGTGAACACATCTAGTTGTTGATAACCGGCATTAACTTTGGCAGAAATTCACTACTCGATATGACCGTGTGTCTAGTTGAATTCCAAACAAAGCATGACAGCTGCTATTCAGCGACTCACCTGCGTTTAATTTTGTGAGAATTATCTATCGCACAGCAGTCAAGGCATATTTTTTGTCAAACAAAAATTGTGACAACAAAAACAGTATTAAATACTGACTGACAATATCCGCAAAGATACAAAAACATCACAAGGACATTACTATATACACAATGTACATGTTTATGTATTGTAATATATGCCAGTTCAGTATGTGAAAAATTCGTTTGTTCAGTTTTGTTCGGTTTCGAAAGTGAAACAAAGGCATATGACTATAAATATTAATTAATATTTTATTCTAATATGCTTGCATTCATATATATATAAAAACATATTCTACTGTGGCACAGAAATCTAATGGGTTCTCCTCCTATCATAATGATACACATTATGATAGCACATGTTAATGACCAATTAATTGATCAATTTTTTATAGTTTAGAGATAAGTGATTACAGTATAATGTTATATTAAGCAGTTGAGAAATAATTATACTTTTTATTATTTAAAAAGTCATCGTAAAAAAAATACTAAGACATGTAAATCATTACTTATCAGATGATAACGTTACTATTATGTCGATAAACGCCTAATTGTGAAACTGTGATTTTTCATTTAAATAACCATATAAGTATTTACTTGTACCTAAAAAAATATCACGCGGCTTCGCTTTCGTACGTTTTGGAACAACGAGTACCTACTAATTTATATTATAGTAACAATGTAGAGAGCTGTCAGTTGTCAATGGCACTCTGGCACAACGTCGGACGCCAGCGTGCTTTACATTGGGCGCGTTCCTTCAGTATTTCACAACACCCAAAATGCTCCGTCTGCTGTTCCACATAGCGACCACGGTTGTTATGATCGTGGCGAAAACGTCACTAATGGCGTCATTATTTTTGATCACACAATGCTCACAACGACCCATGTCAAGAGCTGGGTCGATATGGGCGTTGACCACAGAGCATTAATTCTCTCTATCTATTGACATCGAAACAGCCGCAATTATATAATCAACCAATGACATTTGTGTATTTTGTCGGTAATGACATCAACGCTCTATAATCCTTTCCACTAGAGTTTGTGATTGTAACGCCTGCAAGCAAGTGGAACGGAAAAAATCGCGGTCGTGAACATGGTCGTTGTGAGTCTCTTGTGGAACTTAGCCATTATGTATAGCAGAGGTAAGGAGAACCATCTCTGTATTGAAAAAGTCTCCGTCAAAACGCGAATACTAAGGGTGACGCTGCGGTGGCATAGATTAAATTTTAAAGGAAACGCCAAAATTAATTAAAGTGAGATAGAAAAATAAATAAGGATCTAAAGATTTCCGCTGTTTTTTTTTATTAAAAATTCACAATAATTACTATATAAAAAATTATTATTACTTAATAATTACTGGCACTCTGGCAACTAATGGTACCTAGATAACAATTGAATTAAACACGGCTTAAGTAGTTTTTGTGGCCCACTACCACATATTGACAAGTCATCGAATATCACGCGAAAATATGCACATCGAAATTACCAGTTTGTAAAACCCACCCATTGAGGTATAACCTGTTTAAAGAGAGCATTACTAACAAACAACACCGCCAAAAACGGCATCGAAAACACGAAGCGTTGCTATACTCGCTCTCCAAAAACTATCAATATGTGCGTGTTTTGGGGATATCAGTTAAAAAATAATACCCCATTTTTTATAATTAAATATTTTTTATGTAAGTAAGTGAAAAGTTTAAATGATCATTACGACATATATAATATATTCATTATTATATTAATATAATATCTTATAATTAATAGCATATTATTATATTAATATAATATAATAATTCGTAAGGTACACCACAACACAAATCATTGAACAAATATCACAATAACGAAAATAACCAATAAGCGTGTATAAATTTTAAAAACTTTCTTATAAATTAAGTTGTAAAAGGGTAAGGAACTCGAGTCCGTAGACTTGTTAAAAAAATGATTGTTATAATTTAATGGTTTTATGTGTTATAATTATAGTATTAATCAGAGGTTTTAACGTTTTTTTAATCATTTAAAGTATTACCAACAAAAGTTGTGTGTCTTGGAACAAGCCATATGAAATAAACTACATGCACAAATGAGTTTTAGTATATGTACTAGTCATTATAATTTATATTAAAATGTCTGTACAGATTTTAATATTTATAAGTCTGTGTATCAATACTATAGTAATAATTTTAAAAAAAACTATTCGTAATGGAAAGATATTTTTGTATTTACACAACAAGTTGACAATGGTTATTAGACTAGTTATGCTCCAAAGATTATCCCAAGTTAAAAGTCAGTGAAATCAGTTGTAATAATGGACTTGGAACGTTTCGATAGGTTCATACCGGGTAGTGGGCGTTATGTGTAATACAATTAAAAACTAAATAAAAAATGTGTGTGTGTGTGTGTGTGTGTGTGCCGTCCACATGCAATAGAAGTAAAACAAAGTGTGACAAGAGATGGGAGGGTTCTAAATTTCGTGACGTCACATTTCATATATTTAAGCTTTAAAACACGAAATTTGAAGTATAAACGCAAAACTTCGAAAAAGGAAGAAAGAAACAAAAGACTTTATTTGAAGAAAATTGCGACATAATTATATATTTACATATTATTATTATATACATAGCATATTTTCCCAAACCTTTCCAACTCTATCTGTATGAGCATAGTGTTTAAATTATTAAATATAATGTGTACTATCTCATTCTCTCGCAGGCTTAGTCCTATAAATATATACCTATGTTTTTAAAATTTTTAGGGTCGCATTTTCGTTTCATCGATTCACAACGATTCCAAAGAATTTTCACTTCAAAAATCATAAAATAATCTCCCCAAATTTTGGAAACTAACAACATCAATCAATTCGATTTATCGAAATTAATTTCATGTTTTCATAAAGAAATCATGAGAAAAGTGTTAAATTTACCGATGAAATGACATCTTATCCTTATCCTTCCCCTTTTAAAATAGTTCCGACACATTTTAATAGCACAGGATGACAATGATTTTTTTTGCTAGAGCTCTAACCAGTAAAGTAGTAAAGTTATAGCCGTTTTTGTGCAATTCATGCGTTATCTAGACGTTTATATGATCTAAGAACCCACCTATCTACTTTGGACAATCGTGGCGGATATTGGTCGGTATAATTCTGACATATGTTCAATCGATTGTTATCGATAATTATTTCAGAAGACCTTTTATTAATCTTTTATGACCTTTTATATTTAAACAAACGTGAAATGTCTATATGAATTTTTATCCTGTTTGCCTAAATGCCTACTTCAGGCAATAATAAAATATTTCAAAGAGAATTTCATTAGAACTGTGTTTGTATTTTTTTACTGTAGGTAGGTATATTGGTTCGCATTTGACCATGAACTCGCCTGATACTAAACGAAGATATGAAATATATAAATGGAGCACGTATATCTAGAAGGTACTTACTTATACACGCGAGACAAGTAGACACTCATGTTGTAGGTATCGGGAAAAACAGACTCCAGCAATGTTCAGCAAGTTCCACTCTTTTGCAGTGCGCATAATAAGTAATAGGTGGTATGTCCATCATATATTGGTGCCGCATACCACTGCGTCTGGTTATCCAAAGGCGGAGGGAAGACGGCGGGATTAGGTTGAAAAGCTCCAATGCATACTCTCCAAAGGGTACCCGATAGAAAATCGATCTCAATTAAATCACAAATATCTACGGTTGTTACGTTGTCAATGTCTAAACGACTTTAAAGGTCAATAATTCTAAAATACCGTTACCGGCATTAATCTGTATTCGGTAACGATTGACCATAAATATTGGTCCACTTACCCACAAAATGTCTAAGGTTATGTAAATCTCGGACTGATATAATATATACGTGATTTTAACTTGCACTTTCCAGCACTTTCACGACCATTGTTTGGCGCGAGCCCCTGACGCAATGACACACCTCGTACTGTCTTTTGGTGTGTGTCGCCTTTGATGCCAAACTGTTACGTTTGATTATAACATCGGAAGTTTCCTTCTCTGTCATTACTTCCTATAATACACACACTCCAAAACTAATACAAGGAATGACAATTATGCACCAAGTCGTGATTTGATTAATTCTTAAAATCACTCACCATATAGATATCATATATAAGAAAAATTAAATTAATTAAAACTTTTCAACATGGTCATGTAACACTTAAATCGCGTCTATTTCAAATATCGATGCCGTAGGCCTTCCGAGCGCTACGAATATTCCGGTGGAATTTTTATTCGGCAAAATCTTTAAATCAAGGACCATACTACATACGAGTTTCAATTGCTTTGTCGGAAAATTTGCTGTAACCCATGGAATTCCACAGTAGTACTTGCACGATATAATTATTTCTGCCGCGCTGGATTTAGATTCTGTAGTTTCTTACCGATTTTTTTGTGTGCTAGATCCTTAACCTGCCGCCATTATCAAGAATTCCAAAAACAAAAATTCCAAACCCAGAACAAGACACGTAATATATAAGGCGTATGTTTTGAACTAAACCAAAAATCCCGTAAGTACCTATTTTTCTTAGCTAAACAACTGCTAAAATTCTAAACAATGACATCCGTAAGAGAAACCAGGTTACCGATATAGTTTTTAAAAGTTGAACTGGCAGTGGGCCAGTTACTTCTGTCACGGCACCGATGGTTGATAAAGCAAACGAGGCCTGGAATCGAGACCCAGTTTTGTAAAACGTAGTTGGTATAGATTGCCTCCAGACCCGATAGAAAGCTGCGAGCTCAAGGTCGCCGTTAGGGGCTGGATGTGGAAAGAAAAGAACCGAAATTTATAGCGCAAACTTGGACTACGATTGGTTGAGAACGACGACGGTGTTATCTGTGCATAATACCTCCTCTACATATTTAACATAATTATATATGTGGGAATTTTCCTACTTTGCTGCACTGTCTATAAAACATTACGTTCAATAGAATCCCACGTCCGCACCAATCTTTTAGTTTTTATGATATATATTATCTAACAAAGGGGGTTATTATTAGACATAGTTCTCAATCTTTTTATATAATTATGTGAAGATAAAACGCCAAGTATCATACTAACTGCCAATCTGAGACAGTAAATTGAAATCTTATGCATTTTTTATTTTATTTAAACTAAAATATTTTTGTTTGTTTATTATATCGATAATAATTATCATGAATTATTTTCATATTTCGATTCATAAAAGTAGATACAGTAAATGTATTATCTAAACAGACAGTAAAAAGTCTTATGTATCCGTGTATTTGTAGTGATAAATTAAACCTAAAAGTCAAGTAAGTATGAAATGAAAACGTTCGTAATGCAAAATACTCTTAATATATTTGTTACATCGATTTATAATATAAACAAGTATAATAATAAGTTTTAAAAACACATACAGACAGAAATAATCCTTAAAATTAGAAACAAGATATTCTCAAGCCGAAAATAATCTTATATGTCTTACAAATTATGTTTAGTTCCGAATGGGAATAGATACTAGACATTTTATACAAAAAATAGTATTGAATAAAAGGTTACGTTTAAATTATGGCATTTACTTTAAAATCACGAAAAGACATTTTAATTTTTTTGATAGATATAGATTAACCTAAGAAAATCGTCTACAAATCAAAGGTAGTTTTTAACGCAATATATTGACGTAACACTATTATTACCTATGCGATGCTACTATAGAACGGAGATGGAAATCGGTCGTTGATGCGAATTTTCCCACGGTTTGCTTATAAACTTAAGGCAACCAGTGGCTGATGTTACATACAAATACTGTATAGAACGTGGTGAATAATAATTATCATAAATATTAAGAACTAGCCATGTCAGGGAAACCTCGTTCAAGTGACTATTACTGTTAGTAAATTGCAACGGTGACATCAAAAAACCGCGGACATCGCGTCACTTTTACAATATTCGTAATGACACAGAAATCAAAGTCAATTTTTGTGAAATATTCGTAATTTATTCTTGTATATCATCGAAAGCCAGGGGCCATAAAAATGCCTCGGACTTGTGGAGGGCTTGTTTGGAGCTATGGGCAAGCCAACACGTAGAGGCCCCTTTGACAGTTTTAAGGTAAATCTGGCGTCACACTGACTGACGATTATACTTGTCAGTGTAGGTATATTGCTTTATTTTTCTTTTTTTTATTGCCTGAGTTCAGCAGACAGGCAGGCGGGCCACTTGGTGGAGAGCGGTTACTATCGCCTATGGACATTTGCTATACCAAAGATGTTACAAATGCGCTTCTGCTCTTTAAAGGGAGACTGGAGCGTGGCCACTAATGCCGGAACACAACTCAAGGTTGTTATGTCGGAATACTGTAGACCAGGGATGGTAGCCATCCTACCGGGCAAATGCCCTACCACCTGGCAGTTACTGTATGAAATGAGAACAAAATCTACTGGGTTATTGGGATGAACTGCTAAAAGAACTAGGAATGTGGGGCGTATACTCGTCGCAATATTCGGGAAAAACGAAATTAAGTTGTGTAATATGGATTTGTCGTAAGTAGGTAGTTGTTGTTTACCCGGTGGTAGGGTATTTGTCCGTCTTGCTGGCTACCAGCCCTGGTCCAGAACATGCCGCCATAACAACCTTGAGTTGTATTCCGGCATTTGTGGCCAAGTTCCCTTTAGAGAACGACAGAACATTGATAGAACATTTAGTGTTACAAATATCTATAGGCGATGGTAATCGCTTTCTATCAGGTGGGCCGTCTACCTGCTGAAATCATGCAGTATAAAAAAGCCAATTTAAATCTTCAAAAATGGGATAACGTTCTGACGAGACAGTGAACTCGATTTGCTTTGATCAATCAAATCTAGCAGGTTAAGAGCGTAACTAGACGTGCTATGAAATAATTGCAAAGACGTCTTGACAAATGACTCTGACTGGCCAAATCTCTGTGCTAAAACTTTTTCTTTTAATCTCAATACTAAACATTGCTTTCTAATTCTTATATTTTAACGGTTAATTAATAAAATGTTCTATTTTTATTGAGGTTTTGTATAGTTGGCAATAACGAAACAACTAAAATATCGCCGCCGTTTAGATGGTTAACTATATATATATACATAAATTGTAGAGAGGCATCTTTCATATATCACTATACAATACTGTAACGAAATGTCTATCAATTTTAATTTTCTACTTATACCCTTTCCAAGCATTTATTTTACTTTTTACAGCTCGATGACGGGTCAATTAGTGATGTTCTAATGCGTTACGGACTCGATTTGTTATAAAAATCGACTCCACCACATTTCAATGAACATGTTTTGCATATATCAAATAAGCCATTTAAAACGGCACTTATAATAATTGCGGTATTATTTTCCTTTAAAGTAGAACATTTTTTATTTTCTAATCGGTTACTTTTGATTTATTTACGTGTAGTGCCGATGGTTTAATAGTCTGTACATTACATGACTCACAGAATATTACTATTACGTCACCCACAAGAATAAAGTACGGCAATTATGTCATATGTTTCATGTGGGCTTTACTGTCAACAAATATGCAACTTGATAGACGTACAAACATCAAAAGCAAAATAAACGCTTGGAAACATTGTGTAGTTTTCTGGTGGGATTGAGTATGATGAGATTTTGCTGAAGAGTTTTATTTTCAGTAAACTAAAGGCACTTGTTAAAAGTAATTAATAATAATGATAATCCATTTATTTCAGAAAATTGAGTATTTCCATATTATACAATTTTATATTATAACATTATTATAAATATTCTACCCCACGGCGTCAAAGGGACATATACCAAAATCACTTCAAGGATGTACCGGTGGACCGGTGGACTCGGCCACCGGGCCGCGAGGCGGCAGAAAACAAACAAACTCATGCATTTAACTGGGTGTTCAGTTGCACCCATTTATGTAGCACTGGCGAGTACCATCGATCTACAAAATAATAAATATTAATAATTGCAGGATATTTCTTTCTTTTTATACTAGAATTCTGGGTTTGTGTGAATAGTCTCAACCTTATAGTGCAAAGTGATATTTCGAGTCACAAGAACTCCCTTTTGTACCCATCAGTCAAAAGTCCTACGATTAGTCTCAAGGTTGGTATTGAATGCCAAATAAGACTTAAATATCTGTGATATCTATATCTACCTATTATTTTACCTTACAACTGGTAGAAAATTGACATTACTTGTATGGAACTTATGTAGATATTTTACCAGTAATAATGCAAATGAATGGCTAATATGATACAATATGTTGAAATTCTGCATTGAAGATCACTATTATCAGCTCATAAACTTAAGAAAAGAACTTGTTATTCATCAACGGTTTTACGATTGTTTACGGTGTTATAACCAAAATTGAACGTATTCAAAAACTTTTTGTCAAACATTTGAATTTCAAGTCTAAAAACCATTTCAATGATTATACTGCAGCTTGTCTAGATTATAATCTTATCCCCCTTAGTGAAAGAAGGCATTACCTCGACTTGACCTTTTTGTACGATATCATAAATTCTACTATCAATTATCCTGCTCTCACTTCGTCTTTAAATATCGACGTACCTCAGCGTTACCCTCGTAATTCTTCCTCACTCAAACTGTTTGCTACCCCTGTTTCTAAAACTAACTACAGACAAAATAAATATCTGCGTAGTTGTACAAATACCTACAACAAATATTTTAGTGACATAGACATTTTTATTCCTTCGAAACATATATTTAAATCATCAGTAGTTAGTAAACTTATTAATAAGATCCAAAAGGAATGTAATGTTTGTATTTAGACTTAATCATTTAGTTGTGCTTAGTTTTCCCGTCAGAAGTTTCACAGTATTAGATAGATCGAATAATTGATATTAGTGTAGTGTAACTTAATATTTGGTTCTGTTCCTTTTCTAGATTACAAGTATCTAGTTTGGTTTAGATTTATTGTTATGTTTTCTTAAGCCTTAAATTTATGAATATATATTATTATGTTGGATACCTTTTAATAATAAATAAAATAAAAAAATGTTAAGTATTTATACATACAACCGTTATTATTCATTTTATTTTATTCTTATATTTCTTATTACATGTAAACCTATACCCAGATAGATTTGCGATGGAATAAACCCGCTATCTTCCCCGTTGTGTGATGGCATGCAGTCTTGCAAGTTACATAAAGATGTGGCTCCTTTTTCAGCGAAAAAGTAAAATTTAAAAGCTCAATTAAGCTTTAAAATTTTAATTATTAAGCCCAAAGTACTTGGTAAATTACATTAGTAAGGCTATTACCATTTCACTTTTTCTGTCTGAATTACCTTTATTTTGCAAATAAATACTTTCAAACTTTCAATGGTCTTGGCAGTTAATAAAACAATGTTTATTTTCTTCTGAACTATTAAAGAATATTTGCAGAACAGACAATATACCTACTGTACAAATAATGCACTAAAAGTTAATACTTGCAAGAAGAGATCGAATGGAATTATTTTAAAAATAAATTTATTTGTATTACCGTGGAAAAAGTCCACCATGGTATTACTAAGAGTTCTGATACGGCTTTGCCCCGAACGAACTTCAAACTTGCGTGTCGCTGATAATCTCTTATTTTCTTGATGTTATTATCTCGTATTAAAAACAGTCAATTCAGATTCAGGCAGGAAAAAGGAACATATTTAAGTCGTTTTCATCCAGCACTAACGTCACACCTTTCATTAGGAAAGGCTGCTTAAATGAATCATAAAAGGCGAAAACAAGTTATATCATTATTTTTTTATTTCTTTAAGCCTGTGAGATAAAAACTTGCAACAGCCGCGACAGAAGATTGATACGATTGCATTAAAAGCAATTAAAATGGACGAGAATTTTCTTTTTCCCAATGTTTTATATTCCTTATCACGATACTTGCTTAATGCTTTAATTTATGTTGCTTGTCACAATGTTCTTGATAGATCGTATATATCGTCGTCGTATACATCGTATCTATAGATTTACACACGTAAAGGAAATTAAATAAAACAAATTATTTCTCTCTTAATTAAGAGATGTATGAGTGTTCATACATAATTATTTTAGCCTTTTATTATAATTAAGCCTATATAAAAAGAATACTAAATATTAAAAAGCTGTTGTAGCTTAATGCGTAACACACTCGCATCCTGAACTGAATGAATGAAATCAAATGAATCTAATCCGAATCCCGACTGTGAGAAGCGTGTGCCACCGAGGCAGTTTTCTGAAATGTACATATTTTTAAAACTAGCTGATACCAGCCCGCTTCGCGTGCCCTAAAATCCGTTCTTAGCTGACCTCTACTTGGCGAAAGGAAGGTCCATACCAAATTTCAAGTCTATAGGTATTATAGCTCCTGAGATATCGTGATGAGTCACTATATACGTGGATTTCAATTATATATTGTTACATGCCGTCAAAGATAAGCCGCACAGCCTATTGTAAGCGCATCTTATTGTCCTCCCGGATTAGGGAATCCTTTGTGTTTTGAATTTGTAACATGCCATTGTTTTTCTACTTGTTTTATAACCATCATTAGCGTCGAACTAATCCCTATTGTTATTGTTTTCGACTTTGTGGACGTTCGCAGGTGTGCAAATTAATATTTCTTAGAAACTCAGTGCGCGCCTCCAATTTCTTTGTACTGTGTAGTTAGTATAAGGCGATGCCCGAATGGAGGGGCGGAGGCAGTCAAGCGACGACTACGAAACGAGTAAGACGTTCTCTAGTACACTCGATTAGCGATATAGACGACGGACTTTGCGCGTTCGAATTGTATTGAATCGTGCAGTGTGAACTGATTGCATCCAGTTTTATTTGTATTTCTTTTATACGTGTTTGTACAGTTCTTATAAATTCTATAGTAGTTCCAACGGCATTTTTAATTCGAGTCCTGTAGCTCGTAACAATATATAAATATTACCACGTGATGGCAGTGAAGGAAAACATCATGCTCAAAATCTACACATCAAGATAACCAGATTGTTAATGCGGCTTACCTGCACAGGTTTAAATTAAGAGACAGCCCAGCATGTTTCTGTGACTCCGGAGGTGAAGAAACCATCCAACATTTGTTGTTAGAGTGCCCGGTATACGACCGGCCCAGGTGCGACCTCAAGACTGTTACAAAAACGAGGATCACAGAGTTTACTATTTTTGATTTGATGTCAAGTAAGGACTCGAGGCCGCATCTGGAACGGTTTTGCTTGCGGCTGGTTAAAGAGGCTATGAAGCGCAACAGCACGAGGTGATGGAGGGTTCCGTCACCTCTGACGTCATATATGTAATAAAGATTATATAAAGGTCTGACTTGAAAAAAAGAACACCTAATATTAAAATAGTTGTATATAGGCCCTGAATATGTTAGGGGTGAAGAGGGGTCTGAAGGGCCCTTATATATATATAAAAAACAAATTGTCAAACCCGCTAAGCCGCCATGAACAAGCGTGGCGTTTATACTTATTGTATATTTGGCTTGTAGGGAGGTTCTCTTGTAGGTTTATTGCGTATATAAGTACTTTGATTAATATACTAATTTTAAACTATTTATTTTAATTACATACAAAATTACACGACTGACTCAGACTGACTACACATAGATCAGGAAGTATTCATAAACTAGAATAAACTTACAAACTAGTGTTTTGGATACACAACAATACTATCCGTTTCCTTAAACAAATTGGAAGCTCCGAGCCCAGCAGCGGGACGAAAAATATAATACTAACACAATTAAAAATGTAGTTCTAAAAAAGCAAAGAAATCCTGCATGACTAGATGGCGTCACATGTTACTCTCATCTCGCTTTTTGGGGTTTTTAATTTTTTGAATCTGAATTTTTAATTTCTAAGACATATTTTGTAGAATAAATCATCAAAGAATAGAAAAGTAACTTATAAAGATTCTCTATTTTTGAAGTGAAACTTCTTTAGAATTGTTGCGATTTGAATCACGATGAAATGAAAAAGCGACACTGAAAAGAGATAAACACATAAATCTATAGGACTAAGCGAGCGAGAGAATGAGATACGAGTTCTACATTTTGGAGCACAGATTAGAGTCAATATAACCTATGGCTAAACATAGGTCCAATTTGGACCTAAATAAAACTGTTTTTTAGACTAAAACAGTGAAAAATTGAAAGTGATACTTAAGAAGTTTATTTTGAATTATAATATGTTGACGGATGTAGGCTAAAGGAATTATATTTATATTAATAAAAGTTAGAGAAGTATCTGTGAGTACATTCTCTGAAGTTTTACTTTTACTCAGTGTGAACTGTACACACACAATTTTTATTAAATTGGCATTGTTTACACAGTTAAAGGATTTTATTTTGTGTATACAGGTTTGAATGTCCATATAAAAAATTATAGTATCACTTTATCCTGCCACATTTACAGCTTAGAAAATGTTTCAGTTTAAAACTAATGTCAAATGACACGAATTCTCTATTGTAATAAAGTTCTCATTTAAGCAAACCACTTATATTTTACGATGATTTGTTGAATAATGAAGGACATTGACCTAGAACCTACTTAAGTATGTAACTTGCTTGAAAAATTACTAAACTTTACATGAGCAAAATCCATTAAAAATAATTTTAACTTTAATTGGTTACTTCTAACCAATTATTTCTAACATGAACCTCTAAATTCCGAAGCAAATTACACAATTATGAAACACTAAAACCGCACCACTCATGCTGGTATTCGCAAAAACCCACTGAACTGTTATGTCAAAATCATAAACAAGTCGTAATGTTTTGTTCAACTTAAGTATGCCTATAGATGGTCTATTTGTACGATTAATACTTTAAAATTACATACCTATTTAATTTAAGGCTTGTCAGGCTTCATTCACGTTTTAGAAATGTTTAAAATATTATTATGTTCATCCGTTCTGCGAACTTCATACCGCCATATTTTCTGAGTTCTTAAAAGACTTTGTTTCATGACACAAAAACAAAATCACCAAAATCGGTCCAGGTGATTAGGAGGATTCTACAACCCGATATCAGTGCCACCTACCGGTTCCAATTGTGAATCTAAACTATGCGGGGACCCATTCAAACATACAAAACAAATATCATCAAAATCGGTAAAGTCGTTCTCAAGTTATGCTCGTACATACATTTCTACGATTCATTTTTATATATAAGACTAGCTGTCCCGGCAGACGTCGTCCTGCCCGGAAAAGTTTCAATCGATATGCCGACAGCAGCGCCACCTACCGGGTCCAATTGTGAACCAACTCAGAAACCTTCTTTGGCTCATGCACAACAACTTTGCTAAAGATCATCACATGATCAAATGTATTGTTTACGATTCTATAAAGGACATACAGATAAACATTCATGTTTGTATATCAAGATACATACTTATTTACCAAATATTCAAAATTCATTCCCAAAGCTATGAACAATAGAAAAGAAACATTTAGACATTCAAATGATGGCATTTACATTTTTGTGTATATATATAGGAAACACGTCACAGCTCACCAAAATAAACAAATACAAATAAAAACGGTCAAGAATATGTTAAATAATCCATGCACAATTAAAAAGTTACACGAAGATGATAGGGGGGGACACATTTAAAGGCAAATATATCTCAACCTCTGGAAAAATAAAGATGTCATCGGTGACACCGCTATATTTTTTAAACTGTAGTGGTCTTATTCACATTGCGTGAGAGTAAGTAATATAAATAAAACCGTATGTAACAAACTTTTTTTATTGCTGAAGCACAGCAGACAAGCTGACGGCCCATCTGTGATGGAAAGCGGTTACAGTCGCCTATGGACATTAGCAATACCAGAGGTGCTGCCAATGTGCTACAAATAAACACTGACACCAAGAATATGCAGTATTTAAACACGAAAATGGATAAGTTACCGTAATGGCTATTCACCGCGTCACACTGTCACAATTTTGTCAACAAAATGCGGTACTGTACGAGAATGTGTTTAGATTTTATATAAAAGTATATAGTCAATACTGTAAAGACTTACAGACAGACAATTTTAGATTACAAAAT
Source organism: Dendrolimus houi (assembly GCA_039645545.1). Taxonomy (NCBI): domain Eukaryota; kingdom Metazoa; phylum Arthropoda; class Insecta; order Lepidoptera; family Lasiocampidae; genus Dendrolimus; species Dendrolimus houi. The sequence goes on along the minus strand of CM077120.1, from coordinate 18,132,724 downwards.
GTATAAGTATAGATTTATAATTTATGTAACGTTCACAATAATATGTCGCAACTCTCTTTCACCTTACCTTATTTGAACTCTGAGGACTCTCAAACGTCTTTCATAGCCAAAAATATTCAATAAAATTTTAGATAGAAGAAAGAAAGAACAAAGATTTCTTTAAAACTGCAATAATATAGTCTAACACAAAAATAAACAGAACATATTGTTACAACTCAGTTCCCAACAAAAACAAAACCCACCTGCATATCTGAAACAAAACACATTTTATTACCTGCCGGCATAAAAACTCATTGTAACTCTTTTATTATCGTCTTCTTTTGTTTACTTTGTGTTTAAAAATTGTGATTAGAAAACAGCCCATTATTATTGTCTCTTTTATGGCAGTTTGCGGCCGAGTCATTAGCCAGGTGTGGCGGATTAAGCCGACTTAGATTCAGGGACATTGTATTTGTGCAGTATAAAACGATGACCTGATGGAGGGGATTCAGTCGAGCGATTACCACGTGCAAAGCAAGACGTGTGTACTACAATCAGGAATCTAAAATACATGTTTGTATTGACGAAGTCTCGCGATGTCGCGAAATGCGAAAAGGTTAATATTTTTCTGAACGCAAAGGACAGCAGGGGTGAGGGAGCGCGACGAGGAACTTGTTGAGTTCAAAAAGTTGTTAACAAAAGACTTTTAGTCGCGTTTTATTGAATTACGACCTTCTGCATTACACATTTAGACTTCTTGTGTTCATTCAAAAGTTATATATAAGTATTTGTACCTGTGTTATACTAATGTTTGTATAGTTCTAATAAACTATATAGTAATTCTACATAAGCTCATTATCATTTTAATTTATCTATATTGAGTCTCACTTTACGACACGACTCGTAACAATATGATGAAAAATGTACTAATATGTAAATGTTCTAAGGTGTAAATGAAACAAGAACGAACGACGAATAACTTTTGAGAGTAAGGCCTTTGAATAGTGTTTATTTCTTCTTACTTTACTATTCTGATCTAAATATGTTCTCTGTTATATTATAAATCATCATGCCGGACTTCATACAATCCATCCAACTACTCTCACTCTCTTACATTCAACGACCTTCCGTTCAACATTGTTTTATATATATATTCATTCTTCATTTCATTACCCATATTTTGTGGATGACAGATACGAAATAAGAATGCAAGAAGTAAACACGATAAATGGAAATCCAATCGTCATTATTTAAATCAAAGAAAACATTGTTTCTGAGTGCGAGAATAAGCTAGCCTGAATTTCAGTTCTAAGATCAACTGCGTTGCTTTACTACACAGAGGCAATGATGTAAACAAAACGCTGTTTATTAATAATACATAAACCATCTTTAACTTCGCCGTAACATCTGCACATTTTGCACGTGTTAAAACTAATATGTGTAATTGTTTTCTATCTTTATGTATATTTACTCGTTACATAAATACGTGACAGAAGAAAATACCATTGAACGCATTGTATAATAGGAAACTGTTATATCATATTGAATTATGTATGACCCGTATATGTCGGGTCTAATGTAATATTTAAATCAAACTTCCTAGGTAAGTCGTATTTCATTCAATACAGAGATTTCTGATTTTGTATACGGTTCTGGCTACGTGGCCTTTCAAACCAATCTTATACATAAAGTCTTGTCAATGGAGTTCTTGTAGTAGCTTAAAAAATCATATTTTAACCAATATTATTCATTTATACTAATAAAACTGCACAGGAAATCATCACCCCTCAATTTTATTCCAAAAACTGAGCTAGATACATACATGCAGTCTATGTATACATACATGTATATATACACGATGTCATATATGGCCAACTCCTATATCTTACCGACCTTTCATTTGCCTTTTAGTTAAAATTTGACATAAGCTCCATACAACTAATGTCAAAATTCAACCGATGGTCGAGCAAGTGAATGAATAGTAAGATATAGGAACCGGTCCTTAATTAACGTAACCTCGGCATGAATAAAATTTTCATTCGTCCGAACGAAGGAAGATTAATATTGCAGATCTATATCACATTATATCTCAAAGTTATTGAACAACAAAAACTGTTTTTAAGTTTGACAAGATAAATATCAACTTTTCTCCATATATCAACAGTGTAAAATGTCAAGTATTCACTTTAAGCAGATCTCTAGGGCGACGTTCCATTAGGGACTCACAACGACTGCGAGTTTTACCGTTCCACTTGTTTGCTGACGTTACAATCGTAAACCCAAGTGTAAACGGCTATTCGACCCATCTTTTGACATGGGTCGTTGTGTGATCGAAAATGACGATGTCATTAGTGACGTTTTCGCCACGACCACAACGACCGCGGTCGCCTTGTAGAAAGTCTAAGGAATTTTGGGCGTTGTGAGCTACTAATGGAACGCACTGTACGTGTACTAAGTAAGCTTAAAGTCCAACATGATAGATGACATTTGAGTCAATTGTGATACTTTTTATCATCTAACTAAAAGCCGAAGCCTCCTAGAGTTTGCACGAGAATAGCACATTATGACGTCATAATCTGAACGAGTCAAATAGCGCATTATTTTTTAATAGTAATTATAATTATTTTTAATTATAGATAGATAGATAGATAGATAGATAACACTTTATTATACACCAATACAAAAATGAACTTAAAGACTAAAATTATATCTAGTTGTGTACAAAGGCGGTCTTATCGCTTCTCTTCCAGACAACCCCAGGAATGAATTGAGATGATATGGCGATGGTGGTATAAACATAGTACGAACTACTTACATTTTAATAATAAATACATAAATGATATATATATATATATATATATATATATATATATATATATATATATGTATTATTATATTTGAAAAATAGATGAGCAAAGATATTTTATCAACTATGATTTTTTAATACTGTGTTCCAGAGCTATAACTGATTAAGGTATAAATACAATCACAATCGATTTTTTAAATATATTATTTTTAACGTCTCTAGCCAACTTTATACAACATATATTTACCAACTATAGTGAACAAAGAAATTCACATATATTACAGTCATGAAATCTGTTCTAACGATCATGATATGTTTTAGCTAATACAGGACTAGACACATGTACGCAACGTGTTGCAAATGATCTGAACAGAAGGTTAACAAAGGCTCCGTCCACCTCTGCATAGATCGATTTAATCATCACGTTACACAATCGCGTATAAACGAAGTAAGTCGTTGAGCTACGCGTTCTTGCAAATTATGTGTATTAAATTTATCATCTAATGCTCCTTGAATAAAATAATATGATTAAAACACATCCTAAGAAGAAAGTCACATGAATTTTATATACAATGGAATTGAGCATTGAGTATTGAAAGAGCACCGACACCTAATATAATACAGGTTCTTACCTAGTTTTAGGTGTTCAAGCCCTCACACATTAGTTTTAGTGTAAACTTTATTGTCTTTTATATCCTGTTACTTTTACATCTTTTTATTGAATAAATTATTCTATATCCTATATGACTCTTAAACTTAACTTCGTTCTCGAGGTATGAAGTACAGAGCGCATATTTTGTATATAAAGATTTAAAATTATCGAGACATAGCCACACGTCTGGTAGTAGTCCCACGTGACTAAAACATTGCTCTGTACCTCGGGCAACGTATTAGTGCGGGCAACGTTGCAACGGCCACTCCTTTGAGAAAGTTCCCAATTAAAAGCAGCCTGGCACTAGATTTAGTAGATAATTTTAATTTTATATTTCGTCTTTCATTTAAAGGTTTCATATGTTAAGACATTAATATATGGTAGTAAATGAATAAATTTAAAATATATATTACAGTAAGCTTTAAATTAATATTTCGAACCAAGTATTCTTTGCATTGCCTGTGTGGCATGCGCTAAAACAAACTCGGTCATCAACTTTTTAATTGAATAAACAACTTCCTACATTTCTTTAAGCGACGAAAAACCGCAGCATATACAAGAGTGTCAAAAACCACAGCATATACAAGAAGTGTCAATCTTATTGCATAAATTCAAATTATTCACTTATGAATATTTATAATGATTTTTGCAAGAAAGTTGGATTTCTAATACCAAATTTAAATACACAGGGTCATTGATTGACATTGTTTTAAGAGATCGTCTTAAAATAATAAATCCCAATTTGGCAATATACTAGCAAAAAGTGATGCTCGCGAAGTTTTGTATCTAGGAATAATTAATTAATTACTGATTATTTGTTTGTGCTTAACCAAAAATCCGACGTATTTTTAACTAAACAAAATACTGTTTACATTTTGACATTGATGTTAATTTTCGAACAGATGGCGTTAGTTAACAGTCCAGTTGATAATACACGTTTATTTTTTATTTAACACATCTAGAAATAAATTAAAATTACTATGTCAAAGCCCAAATCTGAAAGTGTTATAGTTTCTCAGTAAAGTGTACCACAAAAATGTATAGATTGTGATAGTTTCAGGGCACGCTTCGTTCCCTCCGATTATTTTATTGAAGTTACAGTAGAATAAAATAGAATAACACTTATTATATAAACTGTCACAAACCCTAACATTATCCCAAATGTAGCAGAGGCATTATAATTATATTTTTTGTTATAATACAATAGATCTTTTATTAAAACAATAGACAAAGGTAATCGTATTAATTGTTTACCAAGTACGTCAAGGCAGCAGTATAAAAAGAGTTTTATGAACAAGAGTTATATAATATCACTTGCATAGTAGCCAATGGCGTGATAATTGATGAAATAATCATTCATATTTCTTCGTTACCACAACATAATGACCGAAAATTACATAATTATATGAGAATATAACATGACAAAAGATCAACACACAATGAATCGTTAACGTGAATGTTCTGATTACATTATTATAGCTTTTTTAAGCCTAATGTTATTTCAAATATTTTTCAACACCTTTATTCAAAAATTGCATTTAAGAAGCAGTATACACAGCAATATACATCGTTCGAAAGTTAAAACTTACGCATTACTCAATGGAACGTTCCGTAAAATAAGTACTTAGGTAAAAAAAAATGTATAAAAATTGCACCAAGGAGTTTCACGTTACGAACATAAATAAGCTGAATAATCGAATCTCCTTGGAAGCGCTTTTGATCAATAAATTTTTCTCACTTTAATACTATAGAAGAAATGAGACGAAATATGTAGTTCTAATTTCCACCAGGCGCTCATGACGCCATTTGCAATTGCCCGCCATTTTCATATTAGAAACGTCAAAGATTGTTGTGACTTTCCGAGTGATATTTATGTTTGTTTCATTACCTTGGACTTACATTCGTCCGTCCTTTGTAAAACCTAACCTACCGCAGAACTATCATAAATAACTACCTATTAATAGTTATACTTTTTTATTTTATTATCAATATTGTCAGCTCGAAAAATGATCAAGATACTATCACTGACGGAGGTTTATTTATTTAAAAAGGTTATGAATACATAACATACACATTAGAAGAAAGTTTGTACTACAGTATTTTTAGTCGCGGCACAAGCATTCGATAAGATCTGGCATGAAGGACATAATTTTAAATTGAGAAAAATGCCGCCCAAACTGTATTCAGATTTGTTAGCGTCATATATTTCAAAAAGAATGTTCAGAGTCTAACAAGAACATTGTATTTCGAACCTTAGACATATTAAAGCTGGAATGTCAACATGGTAGTATATTAGGTTCAGTCCTGTACCTAATATACACACGTGATATTCCAATAGATATAGAAAATAATAACATAGCTACTTTTGCGGATGACATTACTATCATAGTTACAGGAGTTACTCACGAAGAAGCTTTGGCAAATGTCCAGAAACCTGTTATTACCTTCTATAACTGGACAAAAATATGGCGTATTAAGGTAAATGAATCCAAGTCGATTCACATTAACTATTTCTTCACTTCTTTAAACAATATTAATATCACCAAAACCAAGTTAACAGAACCATATAAATAGTCCTAAAATCAACTTTAACTAATATTGTATGTAAACCACAAATAGTTTGACAAATCACCATGAAATTTACGGTCCATGAACTCTATTATCAAGTTTTGGCGAAATCAAAACTTTTATGGAAGTCAGTATTTCTTATTTTAACATTTTTAAGCCAAACGTAACGCTTTTGGCAAAGTAATATTTAGGTTAACAGGTTTTGCAACTTTGATTTGCCTTAAAAAGAAAACCAGATTTTGTCCTTGGAGATGTTTTAATTTACCTGTTACAAGTATATGAGTACAAAAAATCATTGTGTTAACCGACTTCCCTTTGGTGATGTATATAAGTCCTTACACGTTGGTTGCACAAAAAACTGTATATATTATTTGTTCTGACACTTGTCTTATTGCTATATTTAACCTTGTAGCTTTTAGATCTCTCCATTCGTCAAATCCTTATGATTTCGTTACCCTCAAATATGTCCTTATTTGCCTCCACAACATTTATAGCTTTGCCATTGACATTTCTTATTCCGTGATGATACAAATATCTGCCCACTTATCATTAAATTAAAGTATAGTTTAATGATTGAGGTAAAACATGTCTACAGAGAGCATTGCTAACAAACAACACCGCGAAAAACGGCTTCGAAAACGCGAAGCGTTGTTATATTCACTCTACAAAAACTATCAATGCGTGCATGTTTTGGGGATATCAGCTACAAAATATTACCGTATTTTCAATAATTAAATATTTAAATGATCATTATGATTTAATCACTTTATGTGTTATAATTTTAATATTACTCAGAAGTTTTAACGGTTTTTTAATAATTTAAAGTATTACCAACAAAAGTTGTGTGTTCTGGAACAAGCCTTAAAAATAAACTACATGCAAAAATGAGTTTTAGTATATGTACTAGTCATTGTAATTTATATTAAAATGTCTGTACAGATTTTAGTATTTATAAGTCTGTGTACCAATACTAATGTAATAATTCTAAAAAAACTATTCGTAATGGAAACATATTTTATATTTACACAACAAGTTGACGTAGGTTATTAGACTAGTTATGCCCCAAAGACTATCCCAAGTTTAAAGTCAGTAAAATGAGTTGTAATAATGGACCTGGAACAATTTAATGAGTTCATACTGGGGTAGTGGGCATTATCTGTAATACAAATAAAAATAAATAAATAAATGTGTGTGTGTGTGTGTGTGTGCGCCGTTCACACGCAGTAGAAGTAAAATAAAGTGTGACAAGGGATGGGAGAGATTCTAAATTTCGTGACATCACATTTCATATATAGATAACACTTCATTGCTCACCAAAATAAACAAATACAGAAACAAAATGCATAATTACAATACTTCTTGGCAAAACAACAGGCGGCCTTATCGCTAAAAGCGATCTTTTCCAGGCAAACTAGCAAAAGAAATTCTTAACTAATCTGGCTATGTAGGTGGAGCAGAAAAAAGATAGGACTCTACAATTTAAATATACATACTTACACTAATTTATAAATTGAATATATACATCAATATAATACTAATATATTTACGTATATAAAAAAAAATCTAAATAAATTTACTTGTAACATTATATGTGACAAGCATTTTATATTAACATATATTACAATAGATAAATAAGTAAATGTTTAATATATTACACATATTTATTTAAAGACAAATAGTACTTTCTAAGGGAGTTCCGAAATGTAGGTAATGTTTTGGCCTCTCTGACAGTAAGAGGCAACGCATTCCATAGTTTGACAGCCTGCACTGTAAAAGAGTTATCATAAAAGGATGAAGTGTGTGCAGGTCAGGAGTCTACGATATGTATCTGAGCGCAAATTGTGAGAAGTGGAGAGGCGAAGGAATTCAAAACGTTCCTTAAGGTATGGAGGACTATTAGGATTAAATAGCATATTATAAAGAAGAGTTAGAATGTGAGTATTCCGGCGAAAACGAATAGGAAGCCACTTGAGCTTCATACGAAATTCAGAACCATGGTCATATTTTCATATACCAGATATGAGCCTGATACAGAAATTCTGAAGTCGCTCAAGTTTATTTAGCTGTTCGAAGTATTAACGCAAAAATTCAAAAAGAAGAAAGAAAGAAAAGACTTTATTTGAAGAAAATAGCGACATAATTACATGTTTACATATTATTATTATATAGTATAGCATATTTTCCAAAACATTTCCAACTCCATCTGTATGAGCTAGTCTTTAAATTATTCAATATAATGTATTCTATCTCATTCTCTCGCAGGCTTAGTCCTATAGATTTATATTTTTATCTCTTTTTAGTGTCGCTTTTTCGTTACATCGAATCACAACGAATCTAAAGAATTTTCACTTTAAAAATCATAACAAAATGTACTCAAATTTTGGAAACTAACTCCCATTATCACCTAACAACATCAATCAATTCGATTTATCGAAATTAAATTTCATGTTTTCATAAAGAAATCACGAGAAAAGTGTTAAACTTAACGATGAAATGACATCTTATTCTTATCCTGTCCTCTTTTAAAATAGTTCCGACACATTTTAATAGCGCAGGACGGCATAATGATTTTTTTTGCGAGTGCTCTAAACAGTAAAGTAGTCGAAACGACATTAACATGCGTGGGGTTAACAAGCAAGTGTACCAAATTTAGTGCACTTTTTATGGCGTTTTTGTTTATTCGTGCGTTATCTAGATAAACGTCTAGATGATGATCTACAAGTTTAATATAGAATATATTGCGTAAAAGGCGCACATTCTACTGAAAGTACGAGGTCAAAAGGATTTCCTTTTTATTGTAATTTTTTACCTAATGTATTAAGCACTAAGTTTTGTACATTAATCCTTCGGTATTTTCTAACCTATATGTAAATATACCTATATAAAATGTATTTTCCGTATCATAATCGCAAATACATCTTGATCGCATTCGTTTCGTATACATTTATTGAAAACTGTCGACGATAGGCATCGCCTACGCAGTTTCTGGGATGTACATCTATAGTAGGTACTCATGCAGAGTAACGTTGTCTTATTAGATAACTACAGACCAGAAGTATTGCTCCTTTGCCAATTGAAAACTAATCAATTATCCAAACTAACTAACCAAAAATTACTGGTTATCAACAGGTGATGATTATTTCTTCTTACCAGTTAAAATAAATACATATTTAATGACTTGATTAGTCATTTAATAGCTATATTTAATAATACAGGTGAACTTATCGACAACACATACTATTACGTTGGAACCGAAATATTGATATGTTTAGAAACATGAGTCATTTTTACGTATTGAAAATGGACAAATCATTGTATAAACAATAGTTCTAATAACAGATCTATACTTCAAAAATAATATGACAACATCTTTTTATAAAAATAAAAAAGTAATTCACGTAATAAATGGAGATTTAAAACCAGATAAAATTCAATATTTCCTGAAAGTGTTTTAATGCGTGTATTAGCTTCAACGTCGTTAAGAATCAATACACGAGCATTAGTTTAAAGTTAATAAAAATATCTACTTAAAGTATCTATTACATATTTTGGAAATGGTAAAGTGGAGTGTATTTTTAAAATTATGTTTTTAAAACTGTACAACAAAACATCATACTTCAAGTTCCCATCAAAAGTATCCTAAAAATATATTTGAAGCCATTGAGATTACTAGCTCAATGTTTGAAGCTAAGATATAGAAGTACTCATTTGTTGAAACTATCTATTAGAAGTCCTACTCGGATCGATAGTAGTCATTTGGTTGGGATATATAATAAAGTTAACAAATTACGAATATTTGTATTTTTATTATTCTATTGTACACATTTATATCACACACAAACAGCTGTGGTAATGTATAGTCGTGGAATAAAAATGTTCGTCACCTTAAAGTCGAGTATTACTTGCACGAGTGTAAAAAACAGTACTGCCAACGTTTTAATAAATTTATAAAATACAAAAACGTGACAAAATAAAATTGCAATATTGACAATGACATTAGACACTGAGATTAACAATAAGAAACAAAGTGGACGTAATCACTACGCTTAACATAAATAAAAAATCAATAAAAAGGTTTTACATCTCTAAACAATCTTCTTAGACAAGGTAGAAAATCAAACAACTTTGATCTAAGTAATTTTAAACTTTATTGTCAAACAGTTAAATATAATTTTCTGTGACTTAGTTTGAAAAGGTAACATGTGCTCGCGGAACGCCAAATGAATCAATTCGAAATGGCGCATATTTTAATACCACGAATGTATTACTGCTTATTTATCATGCGGGGAGAAGTGTAAGACATAAAATTACAGTTAAAGGAGTAAAAAATTAATAATATATCAAAAAATATCCATACCACTAACGACCCTGAAGAACAGATTTATCTGTTAAACACAGTAAAATAAGCTGAGATCATTTATTTTAATGAAAATATTAAACGTACAAAGCAATTAAGCGACGGAAAATATTTTACCTCATTTTTGCATTATAACGCGGAAAGTTGAAGAAGAATGATGCTTGACATTCTTTACACAGCTGGTAAAGGTTAAAGACATTTACATATATACATTGCAAACACTAAGACCTTGTTAGTAAATGTACATTGTAAATACGACTTTAAAAGCACTGTTGTTTCCGACGACCTCTTTAGATGAGACAGTTTTGATGTAACGTGAATTTGAAAATAATTATACTTATCTGTTATAGTATAAGATGCAAATATTATGTTAGTACTCTAGCTAAAAGCAGTAACTTTAGGAGGGCTCACGAAGTTTTCTACCAAACAATAATTAATTAATTACTGATTAGCTATTCGTGCTTAACCAAAAAAATCTGGCGTATTTTTAACTGAACAACTTTCTGTATACATCGATGTTAGTTCTTTAGTTTTCGAACAGATGGTGTTAGTAGTAACAGTCCAGTAGATAATACACATGTCTTATTGGTTTTATAATTTGTGTAAAATAATATTTTTATTATAGATAACACATTTAGAAATAACTTGAATATCCTATGTCAAAGCCTAAATCTGAAAGTGTTATAGTTTCTCAGTAAAGTGTACCACAAAAATGCATAGATTGTGGGATAGTTTTAGGGATCGCTTCGCTCGCCCTGATTATTAATTTGATGTTGCAGTATAATAAAATAGAATGGAATAACATTTATTGTATAAACTGTTACAAACATAAAATTACAGAGGTGTTAAGTTCTTTGTGGAACGACAGTTTGTCCTTTCGGACGTACGATATAGGCAATTTGTAATGGTGCCTGGCCATTATTAATGCATGTTATACCATTTTAAGAGTTCCTTTGTCATTTTCATAACAGCGGAATCAAAATATTTTCATGTCCTTACGTACAGTGAGCTATATAAACATAAACTTGAATCATTCAATCTCACTGAATACCGTTTTTTCCTTTTAATTTCGTACCTTTCAACCAAATTGACTTAAATTGGTTGATCTGTTTAATATCAGCATTATAGTGATATTCGCAAAATTTACTGGGTCTATTTTTTTCAATATCCTTAAATTTACATACATAAAAATATATTCGACTGTTGCTCAGAAATCTCATGGGTTTATTCGTGCCGCAGAGAGTCGCTATGATACATAATGATATTTTAAAAATTAATTTACACAATATTAATGTTATATCAAAATCAAAATAAGAGCATAGGCGAGGAATTGTTATCATCATTTAAGTGTTTACTTCTGATTTGATAATACAAAACGGAGTTGTCATAATTCTAGTATATGGTTCTGATTTAGTCCCAGATCTGCACATGTGAGCCTGATGGTCCGCTTTGGGAATGAATATAGAATCCTTTCAGATTATATTTGGTCGACTTGTGATTATTTTTTTACATTGATTGCAGGTCCTATGGAAGATCATTTACAAAAACTGGTATATGTATAATATTTGATAGGAAGTAGGAAGGTTTGCGGTGCAAAAGAATTACCACGGAAAATAAAAACTTAAAACTAAAAACCACGCTACACAATGTTGTATAGTAAAGTGAAAACAATAAAAATTAGTGATAGCCTTCATATATATTAGTGGAGAGTCAATTTTTAATGTACATACATACATAGTAGTATAGGCTGCCGTTAATCAGACCTATTAATATCAATAAAAAAACAATACAACCTCTTCAATATATTATGTATGTAACTGTGGTATTAGCAAAATACTTAATTTTTACAAAGATTCTAGGAAAATCTTTGATGCCACCCATGACCAGAAGGCTGATTTATACTTTGCACAGCAAATTAGCATTGCTATCCAGCCTAGCAACGCAGCCAGCCTTCTGGGCACGCTTCCCTATGGCAGCGATGTGTTACATAGTTCTTAATTAGCTTATACTTTTATTTATTGTATTTTTTATAGTATTTTGTCAGATCTTGAAAAATCATAACGATGTTTCTTAGTGAGTTTTATTTAAATAAACCAGTATGGAGATTATCGCTTACAAAGTTGTAAAAAGTATCTAGTGTGCATCTATAGGACAAAATCATAATCAAACTCAAATCTATACAACAACAATAAATCTGCAAAAAAGTGTTGAACAACATTATTACATAACCCTCCTTGCACAAATTAGCGATAGCCATGAATCATGTTAATTATGGCCAAACCCAAGCAATAACATAACACTCACAACACAGACCGTCCTATTAACACAAATATATCTAAGAAAATTATAGCCTACTACATTAGTCTTAGCAAATAATAAGAATACTAATTTCAATCACTGGACACTAAGGCCATGATTATCGTCATATGAAATGGAATTTGTTAAGTTTACAGATAGTATTTTTGCAACAGCTATGTTGGATGTTTCTCTTGTGGTTAGAATTAGAAGTGAGGATATCCGTAACAGAACCAAGGTAACCGACATAATTGTTGCAATGGCAGTCTGTGACAGGAGCGACGGCCGATGGACCAGACGAGTCCTGGAGTGGAGACCGCGTCTCGGACAACGTAGTGTTGGACGCCCTCCAGGCTGATGGACTGACGACCCAGGCAAGGTCGCCGGTACGCGCTGGATGAGAAAGGCTGAGAACGAAAATCAGTGGCGCCGACTTAAGGAAGCCTACGTCCAGCGGTGGACTGTGACTGACTGACGACGATAATCGCAACTGAAATGTTTTAGAAACAATCTTACATTTGAATATACGAAAAAGTAATTTCAGACTATTACACTGAAACAGCTTAGTGCGAAATAGTTCTGAGAATGTTACAAATTTATTTTATCACATTATATTTAGACTTAGAAGTAACTATGGCAAGACTTCTGAGCTCGAAATTTGATACATATATTATATTAGGAAAATGGACGGTATACTCGCTCCGCTTACTGATTGTAATTTACATGTAAATAACAGACTACTGGATGGCAAGTCTCTGAAGTAATCCTAAATTGAAGTACTTACGCCAAATAGACATTTTGCAGTAAATCCAGCAAGTGAAATATCAGCAATTTTCCTTCACCCTCAACGCGTGGTACCTAATTGTATCAAAATGCACATTACGTAGAAAACACTGCCTAGTTATTTAAAAGAGACGCGGGGTGCAATTTCCAGTAAACAACAACGACATTATTAATTGCATGAGTTCATCAGACATTCAGATGACCCACCTGCTGGAAAGCGGTTACCATCGCCAATGGACATTTGTAATATCAAAGGTGCTACCAGTGTGTTACCGCTCTATAAAGGGAAACTGGAAACTGGCCTCTAATGCTGGAACACAACTCAAGGTTGTTATGGTGACATACTTTAGACCAGGGGTGGTAGCCATCCAGTCGCAAAAATGTCCTACCTCCTGGCTGTGGGTAGTTTTGTCGCCACTTACGACAGGCTACCCGGCCGCAGGAAATTGTATTCTTTTCCGTTGCTGCATAGATTAACGGCTTTAAAACTAATCTAATAAGGAGTTTATAACCTAAATAAAGCGGCTGGCTGTGCATATCCATGGTGAACTTAGTCACCATGGATATGAACAGCCTTCATACTTCAACCACTCGCAGCTAATTTCACGTTTATGCACATTATAATTATACACCAAGATAACTATTTTATAAGAGCGATAGAAAAATTAATGTCTCTTAAACAGTTAAGACAGTCTCATTAAAAATATAATAGTATCACGCATGAGACCAATTTTCCATGACCCAGTTCGGAAAACAGTCTAACAATTGGCCTTTATGAAATTGATTTATATTATTTACTTTTCTTGTTATTAACTGGTTCTTTTATCTCCCATGTGATAGAGAGTGTATACAATAGCAAATAAACTTAGTAAATATTTAATTAATTTTATCTTTAAAATTAGTTACAATTTACACGGAAGATTTGGTACAAACATTTCTTTTAAAATTAAATAATCATCTAATATTAATAAGCATAATATATTATGTATCTAACAAGTTGTGGTGGCTTAGTGGCTAGCGCACTATATTATTTCAATTTCTAATGACGTCTGGGTTCGAATCTTGGCTAAGACACAAGTATCCACAAGATTTCCAAACTAAGGAAATGATGAAGAAATACATCGTGAGGAAATTAGAAATAAAATAATATCCATCAGTGCAATATATAGTGTTTTGAAATTAGAAGGTCTTGTAATTGCCCTTATTAGTATACAATTTCTTTGGTGGTCTTCGAAACTTCGTTGCAACCAGTTGTCCCAAAGACGAGTTATTAGTTTTATTTATTATATGATATAATTATATTCTTAATGAGAGAGTTGCCATGGAATAGGAAAACTAACAATAAGCTAAATAAACTTATTATGATACCTTTCATACCATAAATGAGATAATTTTCTTGGAAAAAAGGTACGCAAGCGAAGTCACATGTAAAGTGTTGGTATTTAAGAAGCCCTATCTTGTATAGCATATACATAGTGAATAACCAAAAAGTTTGTAGTATGATGACATGCCTTATGTCATTTACGACCGGCTAATTCCAACAATTCATTTTCTTCGCCCACTTGGCCACAATTGCTTCATTAATTTATACAGGGTCAAGTGCGGGTCAACTCTTGTCTAATTTGATTTGTGCGATTGTCATAGTCCTGTTAAAACAGTAAGTTAAAACATTATTTGCATAAATTTTACAAAAAATTAAAAATGATCTTATTTAATATTATCATTTTTTAACTTTATATCGGAATGTTTGTTTTGTGTATTGCTTTTTACGATGCCCTATTGATCATAATTTAATAAAATACCTACAATCAATTCCAAGTTAGGTTTACTAAGAGTGGAACTGTGAGCGGAAAATAAGTCAACAATGAGCAGCGTTCTAAACCCTTTTTTATTGTTTTTTTCTTAGGCCAGTTATTATTGTTGTTGCTTAAAGAACGTATATAAACAGGTATACTTGATTGAAAGTTGCTATAGACACGCCTATAGAGAGAATTATATCGCCTATAGACGATTGCGACACCACGGGCAGCGCCAACATGTTGTCGTTCTCAAAGAATTTTTACGACGTCCTACTTAAACAATCTATGTATTAGCATAAAGAGACCATCTCAGTGCGCAGTTCAGTACAGTTTCGGCCGAACGGCCAATCTAGAGCGGAATTCCGCGTATCAGAGTGGTGCACTTTTGTATATTTCGTACACATCCGCATCAGTTTCGCCGTTGTTATTGTCTAATAACACTAATAAATTCAATGTGATTATTATTGAATACTTCTTAACTAGCTACTGCCAATCATTCTCAAATAAGCCTCCCGCACAAGAGATGTGTCATTGTAAGTCGTAACAATATGATTTACTGCACACATGTTGACCGTGTCACACAGTTACGTACTTGCATGACCAGTTAGATCTGATAATAACG
The DNA here is from genome assembly GCA_039645545.1 of Dendrolimus houi. Lineage (NCBI taxonomy): Eukaryota > Metazoa > Arthropoda > Insecta > Lepidoptera > Lasiocampidae > Dendrolimus > Dendrolimus houi. The sequence continues at coordinate 18,116,863 of CM077120.1, read as the reverse complement.
TTTCCGAAACCAATCACATGTTCTCACTTCCTTATTTTCGGTTAACGACATTGCAAATTTTATTGAGGTTTTTAGAAGCGAAGAAAATACTATGTTTAAATTAAATTATTCAAATTAGTTTACTCCTATAAATAGACGGATTTAAAATTGGCTTCAATATAAATTATTATCATTTTTGAGACAGACTTAATTGTTTTTTGATTCGTCAAGAATAAAATACTTTTGTAGATGTTGATACTTGAAATAATAATGCACCCAAATTAAAAAGTACTTTTCGAATGCATGACTCGTCACAAGGTCATTCGCCATTATGCTTTTACAGATCATTAAAGATTTTATTTATACCAGATTACCGTTCTAGAATATGAAACCAAAAGCTGTGCCAATTTTGAAAATTATAACGGTGTTATTCATATTGAGTTAGAGTAAGTTTGAACGCTTCTTTAAGTACGGTAAATCTATAAAATTTTATTATATTACTCAGGCGAAGGAATCAATATATAGATTGAGTCTACGTGAACAAAAGTGTCAAACGAAGTGAAGCTTTTTTTTAATTTGTGTGCGTAACCTTATGTAGTATACACGTGGATTGCGTCAGTGTGCAGTATATAGTAAATGTATATATACACTGGAAATTATTCCACCTTTATCAGTACTAATTCGATTCTTTAATACTAAGTTTTTGTAACGCACTACGTCGGGATCGGCTTCCTTTAGCCGGCCTCACTCTGAAACAGCTCGGGTCTCTATCTATGTATTTATTTCGTTGTTTTTATTAAAATTTAGAAGAAAGACAATAGCTGCCCCTTACTGTTAGAGGCCAAAACATCGCCTACATTTAAAAATGCACTCAGAAAACACTACACTTGTTCTTAAATAATTATGCCTAATTCTTGTACTTCAGACTAATTTATATATATATATATAAAATAAATCGACAGACAAACACACACTATGTATATCCCCAAATTAAGCAAGTCACGCTTGTGTTATGGGTAATATACAACGGACCATTCTGGGGCCGATCCCAGACACCCAGACCATAGTAAATAACGGAGAAAATACGTTTCCGAAATTTACTATACCAGGAATCGAATCCGGAGCCTCTTCGTTGCAGTGAGGTAAGCCTGCAAAGGCTTAGCCCGCTCAACCACAGAGGCCGTAAGATACATATATATATATATACGCTCTCATAAATATGTTTGTATGTATTTAATTTATAAAATATGTAGTTTAAGTATGTTTGTTTAAGATATAGCTAATAATCTGCACCACCTACATCGCCAGATTAGGTTAAATTATTCCTTAACTTAGGCTGCCTGGAAGATTTTGCTTTAAGCGATAAGGCCGCTTATTATTTCTACCATGACAACATTGTGATTGGGCATTTTTGAAATTATATAGTTGGTAAGCAATAAAGTGTTATTTATTATATTCTATTCTAACATTCTCCTAAATGAAAAAAATCTCAGTGTTGTCTTATATAACAGTACAAAATTAATTATAGTTTGAAGTGTTTGATACTTTAGGAAGTTATTAAAAATGATTAAACTTTAATAAAATATGAATAGGTAAGAATATTGCATTATATTACGCAAATGTTCAATCGAAGTAACAGAATTAGTAAATCATCAATTTCATACAAACGATTGTAATAGTCATAAAACCAACTTAGAAGTTTCGTAATTAAATTTCCATAATGCTTGGAGCTGCTGTTTTGAAGTACACTTACCGCGTCATAATAATCTAAACGCATTATAATTTAAAAGTAGAGGAAGAGAATAGTAACATTGTTCAAATTTCTTAAAGTTAGCAAATACAGATTATCTGGACTGGAGACTGCGTCTTGGCAAACTCAGTGTAGGACGCCCTCAGTGTAGGATGGCCGGTTCCTATATCTTACCAACCGTTCATTTGCCTTACCAGCGGTTAAAATTTTGACATAAACACCATATAAATAATTTCAAAATACTAACGATGGTAAGGCAAGTTAATGAATAGTAAGATACAGGAACCGGCTATAAATCGGTAAAACAACTACCAGGGTCCCAATTCGAATATTACTATCTCGTCAACATCGCCAGACACTATCGTCTCAATTGTAGGTTTGCCTGATTTCGGTATTCTATTAATTCCAATTAACACTGTCTTTATAAACCAAAACCTCGTGAAATAAATGTTTAAAATTCTGGTATATAAGTATATTCAATATTAATTTCAGCTAACGCCATTTACTACTAATGCTAATACCAATATTTTTCTACTCTTATTCCGCCGCGACGATATCGAGCATATATGGTGGATTTAGTATAATACGAAATTTTGACACTATCTCAATAAAATCTAAATAAGTTTGCAGCTCACGTCTCGGCAATAGAGTTCTACGTTCAGTAAATGATTAAAATGAAATACAGATTAATTATTATTAAAAAAGAAATACATGATAATATTAGCCCATTGGCATCTCACTGCTGGGCTTAGGCCTCGTTTCAGCAAAACTTATCATGCTTATTCAAGGCATATATTGACGTGTTTCACATAGTTAGTTTTGACGTGTTTTTCATCGTGATGTTTTCCTTCATCGTTTAACCACTGAAATTGTATACACCTAGCGCAAAAACCACCTAAGTGGTGCATATTTCCAGCTCAAAATTCTAACCCATTTGAAACACAAGTCACTAGGCCGCCACGCCTTTTGTGCTTGATGCATAATACATTGCATTGCAATTTAAATTAATTAAATAAAACAAGACAATTAAAAGCCGTGGTAGGTATAATTAAAATATGTTCGTAGAAACAGGATAATGTTTAGATGAGATGCAACTTAATTAAAGCAACCATAAATAATAATAAAACTGGTATAAATACTTAACATACAATCACTCTATATAAATTACTAGAGTTTATCCCGCGGGTCAAACTTTGGTGCGTACCTCTTATTTATACAGCCGGCGTTAATACCTACAGGTTACATTGTGTTCAATTTTTATGTCAGTACTATTTGCCCCCTGAAAATTCACTTCATTCTATATCGCAAACTATCCATCTTCCGGGATGAAAAGTATTTATATCAATTTTTGGTATTAAAATTACATATGTACAAAATTACACCAAAACCGATCCAGTACTCCAGTAGCTTTTCCGTGAAAGCTTGGCAGACAGACAGATCGAGTTACTATCGCATTTTTTATAGATGATAAATTATTATATCTTCTAAACTTGAAATGTGATTGGTCTCCCATACAAACTTTCATCCCCTATTTGAACCCGTTCTGGTTTTATTTATCTATCTCCCGTGCCATCTATCTGCAAACTACATAAATGATAAAAAAGCCAAAATGGCAAAAATGCCAAGAGTACCAAAAATGACCACAATGCCAAAAATGACAAAAGTGCCAAGAGTGCCATGAGTGCCAAGAATGCCATATATGCCAAAAATGACCAAAATGACAAAAGTACCAAAAGTGCCAAAAACTCCAAAATGACAAAAGTACCAAAAGTGCCAAGAATGACCAATATGATAAAAATATCAACTGCCAAGAGTACCAAAAATGACAAAATGACCAAAAAGCCAAAAATTATAAAAGTTCTAAAAGTGCTATGAGTGCCAAGAGTGCCAAATATGCCAAAAATGAACAAAATGACAATAGTGACAAATATGCCAAGAGTGCCAAAAATACCAAGAGTGACAAAAGTACCAAATATTACCAAAATGCCAAAAACGCCAAAAGTGCCAAGTGTGACAAATATACGAAAAATAACAAAAGTGCCAAAATTACCAAAATGGCTAAAAACCTATCCTACTTTCTGAGATAACCTTTACATAAATCTATCCAAAAATCTATAGCATTATCCGGTATAAAAAGTATCCCTTGTCCACTCTAGATATTAAAATTACATATATACCCAATTTCAGCCAAATCGATCCAGTAGTTTCTTCGTAAAAGCATAACAAACAAAGAAACAAATATATTTATATCCCGTAAACCATCCCATTTTTCGGGATAAAAAGTATCCTATGTTCATTCTCGGCATCGAAAATATATATATTGTTACGAGCTACAGGACTCGAATTAAAAATACCGTTGGAATTACTATAGAATTTATTAGAACTGTACAAACACGTATAAAACAAATACAAATAAAACTGGATGCAACCAGTTCACACTGCACGATTGTATACAATTCGACACACGCAAAGTCCGTTGTTTATATCGCTAATCGAGAGTACTAGAAAACGTCTTACTCGTTTCGTAGTCGTCGCTTGACTGCCTACCCCTCCATTCGGGCATTGTCTTATATCAACTACACAGTACAAAAAATTTGGCCTCGCGCACTGAGTTTCCGAGAAATGGTAATTTGCACACCTGCGAACGGCTAACAAAGTCAAAAACAATAACAATAAGGATTAGTTCGACGGTAATGATGGTTATAAAACAAGTAGAGAAACAATAGCATGTTTTTCTTAATTTCAAATTCAAAACACAAAAGAATTCCTAAATCCGGGAAGACAATAAACTGCGCTTATGACAGACAGCTGTGCGCTTATCTTTGACGGCATGTAACAATATACTGAGTTTCAGCCAAATCGGTACAATAGTTTTTCCGTGAAAACGAAACAGACAGACAGACAGACAGAGTTACTTTCGCATTTATAATATTAATAGGGATTATGTACAAGCGATGTAAACGTCTAATAGATTATTATAAAAATCACGTTTAATTATTTTTCGTTCTTTAATTAATTAATCTTAGTTCTTAACTTAAGCAAGTTTTAAACAGCAAATTTACACTGTCATCTATATAAATAAGAATTAAGCGGAGTTCATAGGTAATAACTTAAAAACCGCCTAGCCATTTTGACTATTTTAGGGTTCAGTAGTATTTTCACAAATACGAATGTAATCGCCATGTGCGGTTTGCTTTCTGTCTGTGTAAATCAGAAATTTTGCTTGCAAACTACTATAATATCTACATGAATGTTTGGCAGTGAGGGCCAGAGAGTATGGTTATCGGTTATCCGTTGAGCAGCGTACGGGGAATAAAAGATAACTTCATATCATACACTTTTAATACACACACACACACTCTATACGTTATTTACAAATCAGAAGGATTTTTGTTAAGGTGAGGGCAAGCAGCAAGCGCGAGAACTGAATTTTGTACGCGACTACGAATGTTGTGTGCCCGCGTTGAAGGCGTGTGTCAAACTGTCCCGAACTGTCGTTCGGTTTTTGATGGATGGTGTTTTCGCGCCAAGAGAATCTGCGCAAACGTTGTGAGCCCGCGCTGTCATAAAACGGCGCGCTGTTTTGCATGCTACACAGATTAATATTAGCTTCGCGCTTGCATGCTTGCTTATAATGTTGGCATTAATGTCGCCACAACAGAATTATCTAGTCTATTTAGCGCTACCAAGTTATGTGGGGAAGCCGCGATAAAACAAATATGGGTAGTCGTTACACGTGTAACTGGTTCCGTAGCCATATAACGAAAACATGGGATATTGGAACCCTTTGTATTATACAGACTGCCAAGCACATATCTATTTTTCAAATTGTTCTTCATAGCCCGAAAAAGGTGTTTGGAGAAAATAAAATGCAAAGGTTGTCTTTAAATTGGAAATTTTGTAAAAAAATTATAATGCTATTACTATGAATTTAGTATCGTAACTGACGATTCAAAGAATAAATATACCGGAAAAGTTATCAGGAAAAGCCACCGGTGTAATTTCAATGAAACTGTAGAAATCCTAATAAAATCTTGCCCAAAAAACTATACCAGTCGAACTAGTAGCCTAGTTTCTGATGTCAGCATCCTTAAAAATACATATAAAACGTGTTTATTAATTTCATATACATATGTATAGAAATTAGAAAGAAAACAAAGACGCCATTCTATTCTCGAAGTAAACAATATTATGTTCTGAGAAAGTAAGTATCTACAGGTTACGTCACTAATATACCTAATACGAACTAGTGTCTAGACGCAAACACTTAATTGAATCTTAAAATAATAAGAATTAGATATTAGAGAAATAATTAGACAAAAAAGATAATTAGAATTAGAGAAATTCTAAACATTTCAGAGTGGGATGATTGCACATAAGCCATGTAAAGTTAACGTCTACAGTAAGTCAGTTAAGTAAGTATATTTATAAGAAATTAATAGTTAAATGTCAAGCAAATAAACTATCCATAATCTATCTATTTATCTATAACTAGCTGACCAATGCCTACTTCACTGGACGCTACTCTAGATAAGTCAACATATAATTGCCCATGGGAAAAACATTCCATCTCGTGCCCATTTTGCTAGACGCTACTCGAGACAAGCCAACATAATTGCCCATTGGAAAACACTCCTTTCTCAAGTCAATGCCCGCCAGAGAGAATGTTTGACCCTGTCATTTATTTATTATTAAGCCAACGCACACCGATAAATCAACACATCAGTCCGTTTTACTCGGAATCGATAATTCACATAAAAAATTTAAAAATATGTTTGATCACAATCAAATATAGACTATGTATACTTAGGAATAGTGTAGCTTTCCACTGGTGAAAGAATTTTCAAAATCGGTTCAACAGCTCAAGAGATTTCTACATACAAACTCACGAACTCACAAACTTTACCTCTTGATAATATTAAGTATAGATATTTTATTAAAAAAATCTATAGAGGGTTCAAGTTTATACAATGCGTTTAGTTATTTTTTAATCAGGAGGGCTAATTCGGACTAGCAGATTTCGAAAATAAAACTTTTCAAATTTTTGTCCATTAAAGAGCATCACGTGAAAATGTTTGAACAAGATCTGTTGATAGTTTTTTGAGTGGGGTATTTTTTATTAAATGCTTTTAATGGTTCTATGATTAAATAGTTGTAAAAATTATTGCTGGAATGCACACAGACTGTCGGCCCACCAGATGGTAAGTGGTTAATCTCCCCTATGAATAACACCAAATTTGGTAGAAATGTACTACCGGCCTCAAAGGGGCACAGGAACCTGGCTACTAATGCCAGACAAATTCAAGGTTGTTATGGCGGTTTACTCTATACCAAGGGTGGCAGCCATCCAGACGGAGAATACCACCTGACTGTAGGTTATTATGGCGCCTCTTACGATAGGCCGTCCGGACGATAAACACAAAATTTTTGGAGTGAAACGTCTCTAGAATCGTTATGATTTGAAACTCGATGAAACGAAAAAGTAACAGTAAAAAGAGACAAACACATAAATCTATAGGATTAAGCCTGCGGGAGGCTGAGATACGAGTTTCACATTGTGTAGTACAGGTTAGAGAGTCAATAACACGATGATTAAAAATAGGTCCAATATGGACCGAAATAAAACTGATAATAATATTGTATTGACTAAAACAGTGAAAAATTGAAAGTGATACTTAAGAAGTTTATTTTGAATTATAATATGTTGACGGATGTAGGCTAAAGGAATTATATGTACATTAATAAAAGTCAGAGAAGAATTATCTGTGAGTATATTCTCTGAAGTTTCAATTCAACTGCATGTGAACTACACACACACAACTTTTTTAACTAAAAATACTTTTATTGACTCATGAAATTTTCAAAACAGACAATATCATCGATCGACACTTATAAACAAGTTTACAATCAAACCACCTCATTCGAATCCGATCCGCCTCACTAACCTTACATAAGTATTGAAAAATTTCATTCGATTCAACGCTCACGTAGCCGACGACTGCCACTCGGATGTTAGCCATTTGGTCGTAAACTCAAATACATAATCGACGAAATAAGATGATTACGTTTTGTTATGCCGTTTTATAAATTACCTTCGAAGTTTAAGACAAGTCACTATAGTTAAAATGTCAGTGTAGGTGAAATTTCAATAGATCGGGTAAGATTGTGGCGTGCCACAGTCAATGAAGGATTCCGTAGCAGTTTCAAAAAACGATGTTTAGTTTTTTTTGTGAAATAAAGAACCAGTGAACATTTGACTACAGTACCATAAAAAAGCATTTGCAGTCTACTTCAAATAGGATCGTATGGAATAAATTTAATAAATAGATAAATAAACATCGTGATTCCAGGTATAAGATTATTATTAAATAGTAAATATCGTCGCAGTCAGCCAACTATTATCCAATGCTGGACGCTGGCCTCCCCAAGTTTGCGCCACCTATCCCGGTCCTCCGTTGTTCTCATTCAGCCCCCACCGGCGAACTTGCGCAAATCGCCGTTCCATCAGGCTGGAGAGCATCCTACACTACGTTTGCCAAGACGCGGTCTCTACTCTAGGACTCGTCTGCTCCATCAGCCATCAGACCTGCGACAAATTTGCGAGCTATGTCGGTAACCTTGGTTCTCTTACGGATATCCTCATTTTTTATTTTGTCTATAAGAGATACTCCCAACATAGCTCGCTCCATAGCCCGCTGAGCGATCTTTAATTTGTGAACCAAAACCATCTGTCGGTGTCCACGTCCGAGCACCATACGTCATGACGGGTAGGCGCACTGCTCGAAGACTTTCGTTTTCAAGCATTGCAGAATGGTCGACGTAGGAACAAGATTAAATATATCGATACTAATATTATAAAGAGGAAAGATTTGTATTTTTGTATGTTTATAACGAATAACCTGAAAAACTACTAGACCGATTTAAAAAATTCTTTGACCGTTAGAATGCTACATCCCAGATAATTGAGGAGAAGGAGGAGAGGGAACGCAGGGCACTGGCGGTCTGATGTAACATGTTGGTTCGCTGCTTTGCACTCTGTAATGAACAAGTAAAAATAAGCCTCTTTAAGGCATACTGCCTGGTGAACCACCAGTACGCAGTGTTGCTAATGCCCTACGAGTGCACTGTACTAGCGGTTTCAGGATATTGATGGGGTTGCTCCGATTCTGCAATGCATCGGGTATGTTTGCTGAAGCAAGATTAGATTGTTACCATGCAATCGTAGAAAAAGAGCAGACTCGTTGCTCTACAGAATTTGGGCCAGATCTAACCACTTCCTGAAATTACTGGCTGACAGGTACGAGGCGCCAATACTCAATTGTTGTGCTAGCAAATAAATTAAAGCCTGCACAATAATTACTTACTAAATATTAAGACAGGTGTCGGCGTTTTTGGAACCCCTAACGTGATTAAAAAGATGTAGAAATTTTGTTCAAGCTATGACTATTTTTAATCTACACAAACGAAGCCGCGAGCAGCTACTTACATATATGGAATAATATGTTTTCAAGACATTGAACATCTTTGTATACATATTCCAAAGATGTCCTATTGAGATGTGATATTGCCGGCCTTGACAGTATCCTCGCCTGGATTCCCAGCCATAGCGGAATTAGCGGTAATGAAATGACTGATCACTGTGCTAAGGAAGCTGTCTCCTCTGGTGTAAACAAATATGACAAAGTATTTCCTCGGGATCTGAGAGCCCTCGCTAAACCCCGAATGTTAAGCTCTTGGAATCTACAGTAGCAAGCTTCACGACAAAACGTAGGAAGACACTTTGGAAATCTTCAACCTATTCTCCCCTCCAAACCATGGTTTTATCTATACCGCAAGCTTCCTAAAAAAGTGGTTACTGCCATAATTCGTCTCAAACTCGGCCATATCTGCACACCGGTTTTCTTGGCGAAAATTAGAGTCCGTGACTATTCCCTTTGTGAGTGCGGCTTAGACGAGGGCACTTTGGAACACGTCTTTTTTTACTGCCCAAAAGTTATTACTCCACTCTATGATAATTTACCAGGAGATTTCCCTCGCCCTGTCAACATAAATTTCCTTTTAGCACTGGCCAATAAAAAATCTGTTAATATATTATATAAAGTTATAATTATAAATAACACTTCTTTATAAGGTAGTTAAATTAACTCTGTTTATGTTGTGTTGTCCTTAGGTTCACAGAAGTCACAATTGGAAAGAAAACCGACCAAGTTTTTTTTTTGAGCTGCTATTGCCAATAACCCACACCTGACATTCTCTGTTACTGTGACATTGGCCGAATCAGCGTCAGTAGTGTTGAAGCCAAAAGGCCAAAAATAGAATAGAATAGTATACATAGAAATATTACAATTATTCACTCGTCAAACAATTGTTTATGAAAGCTCGAAGCTCGGTTGGCATTAAAATATTTACAATTCACAAGTCCATAATCAATCCGCAAGATCTTAAACAATGTTTAGAATTAAAAGCTTTTGTTTTGTTAACCAAGGTTAAATTACTAAATACATTTCCAAGTAATGTTTAAGTTCATACAAGTTGCGGATTTAGTGATTATCAATTTAAAACGGTATTTTTATGAAAGTGAGTTGTAATGTTCTTAGTCAATTTTTACCAGTTTATGAAGTAACTTTGGGTTTGTATTGTGATAGTAAAATAATATTGTTTTTATTCAGTTTGATTTTTTGTAATCGTGCTCAGTAATAATCTTTTATTTAGTAGTAGGCAATATTTTATATAAAATCATTTTAGTAATCTTGAAAAATTTATTTTTTTGTAACTTGTCATTTCACAATACTTTTGCAAGACTTACAAGAATTATTACATGTAAGAGATTCCATCACACTTAGATTGTGCTTGTGGTACGTCGTCATCTGCAATCAGTGTGCACTGATAGGCGTAAGCTCCTCAAGTTCGCTCTACATGTCCTGAATCTTTGATTTCCTCACCCAGGCCCTCCTGGCAACATTGCGCTGGTTGTTGGTCCACTAGTCTAGAGAGCGTCCTATACTACCTTTGCCGAGATGCGGTGCGGTTTTTAGTCCAATAATGTATTTGCTAAGTTCAAAACATTTCAACATTGTTATTATTCTCTTTGTGCTGTTTATTCTGGACTTCTGCTTTCCTCAATCAGCCCCTACCGGCGACCTTGAGTAGACTTATGATCTCATCAGTCAATCGTGCCAGAAAGCATCCCATACTATGATCATCAAGACACTGTCACCATTTCAAGACTCAATTGCTCTATCGATCATCGACCCTGCGACAGATATAATCGGCCCACTGTAACTTTAGCTTGTAAATTTTGTGGGCCTTGTGGTGTCTGTAACCTTGGTTCTCTTACGGCATAACCTCGTTTTGCATTTAATATATGAGAAAAATACCCAAGATAGCTCGCTGAGTGACTACGTTTAAAGATGAGCTCCTCTGTCAGTGTCCACGTTTCGACACCATATGTCATGACGAGCAGGGCTCATTGCTAGAAAACTATCGTCTTCAGGTATTGTGGAATGGTTGACGAACTGCTATAAGGGTTTGTTATAATTAAAATAAACTATTCACATACATAATTACGTTTCGTGTAATTAGTTTATGTAATAATAATAGCAACTTATGAATGTCCCACTTCTGGGCTCCTGCCTCCTATTTTAGGGAAACGGATGGTATACCCGTTACTCTTGTCCAAGGCGGCTCAGCGGATTGTAAATATCGGTTATCTATAATTATGTGCTGGTCTCATTACGATGTTTTCCGTCTTCATGTATTTCGCGGCAATTATACATGATACTAAAATATGCCCGCGAATTCAATCACGCTTGACTTGAAAAAAGAAAAAAGATTGTAAGCTATCGTTTTAGTGAAAACTGTATCGGAATAAGCTAATTTTTATGCACTGGAACAACTACAAACAGCTCCCGGGAAAATTCGCGCGGGGTTCCCGGGATAAAAATATCACACTTTTTATTCAGTACATGAAATTTGCTATCGATCAGGTAAAAAACCACTTTGGAATTCGTTTTCTTTTTAATTTGTCCATTTTAAATCATTCCCAGAAAAATTCCCAGGATAAGAAGTAGCGCAGATTTTAAGTCTAAAAATTTTCTGTCGATCAGCGAAAACCGCATCGAAATAGGCATAATAGTTTTTACGTGAATACCAAACAAACAGACAAATCGACAAACAGACAAAAAATCTAAATAAAATGCATCGTGTTCACCATCGTTTATATGGTCTATTCCAGTTGTTATTTTTAAATAGCTTCAATGTACAGACACAGCATGTTTAGATTTTTATAATATTATAGATACGAAGATGCTAGGATTACTCACGCGATTTCTCAAATATACATTCAATCCGTATCCCGAGGAAACGTCACGCCAAAAATCTTCATTTCATGCTAAAGACATCTAATCGTTCTCAATGTAACCAAAAATACAATTACTCTATTACCGATCAATGTCATTAGATAAGAAAGGCCACAAATAAAGATAGTATTCCAAAATAGGACACTATTTTATTGGTGGTCATTAGAAGGCGTCTCATACAAAACCGTTACTGTGCAGCCTTATGCAAAGTTATAGAACCCATTCGAGTTGACGCATTCTATACACCGTTACGACTTACTCTAAAGCCTAAAATCCATTTGCATTAGTTAAGTAGTTACTTGATTTGCAAAACTGGCGAGTTAAGTCCTATCATCATTTGGATAGTAATTTTTGAGATAAATGATAAGTCGTCTATTAAGTATATTCTGTCCAAACGATAATAAAGATTTATTCGCAAGTTAACTAAGTACTTAACTAATGTAATTAGATTTCAAATAATCTATAGAAATTTAAAAACTTAAAATCTATAATCTCGCTGTATAATCTCAAATTTAAAATCTGTTCTATATACTTATTAATATAATATCATAAATGCAAAAGTTTGTATGGAGGTTTACTACTCAATCACGCCGAACGGCTGAACGGATCTGGATTTTTGGCATAGAGATAGATTATAATCTATCTCTGTCTGGAATAGCACATAGATCCCAGAAAATGTCCGGTTCCCGTGGGAGGGATTTGTTATTGTTTTTCACGAACAGCGTATGGTACTCCTAGTGGCCTTCCCTGCACTCTATCTATAAAATTTACAATAACGCGAGCGGAGCCGTAGAAAAAAACTAGTAAATAATAATTATTACATGTTGAAAATTCATACGAATTAGGGCTGCCAGTTCTAAAAAAAATGTTTATTCGTTAAGGGTGTTATTATTAACGCTATAAATAAAACGCATTTAGCCACAGTCAATATTTATTGTCTTTGATGATTATTCATAGATTGGCAACACCGGAGCGAACACAGCGCCGCTCTTCATTTCACAGATAAATTGGGAGCACTATAATATAGATATGCGTTGTACTGTATTTAAATATTAAAACAAATTTAGCCAATGCATTGAATCTAAAGTAATTTCATTTTCAATAACATGACATGCATTTCCTAACTCGTTCGAAACCGGTTGGAGCGAACAGGATGTTATCTAGAGAGATTGGAATCATTGATATTTTTATGTATGTATTTCGCTTCTTATAACTGGTAGTAGCAGCTCTTTTACAATTAATAATGCATACACATTATTACGCCTGTTTCACATAAGAGTAAACAGAAAATATACATCTCCACTTACTAGGATTGTAACATGACTTTCTCCTCATGTACTTTAAATTAACTTCTTCTTACACACATGGTGGACCAAAGTATTTCGAGCACTGTCCTTTGATCCAAACATCAGGAACACTATAGCAATCAACACAAACTCTCAAAGTCTTACGACTTTCATACATAAACATTAATCATTTTTGAAGTGAAATTTCTATATAGACGGGGGGTATTAGGATTTTTCTGTCACGAAAAAGCGTTACGGCCGCGAGGAGGGGCGGCATAATTTTAGAGTAGACGTAGATGTTTATTTTGTTCCGTATCGAATTCAGTTTTTTTGTTTGATAAAATAAAATATGTTTAAATAAAAAATGCATTCATTAATTAAAATGTAGCTTTTTTTATACAGGGGAAATCCATTTGGGGAACGTGAGCCGCGCGAGGGGGAAAGGTCGCGGCCCGTCTGTGGGATTCGCCAGGTTGGGGTGGCACTAGCACCCCACTTTTAGTGTGAGATGCTATTGCCACGCCGCGGTTAGGGATACCCACTAAAACCCCTGTCCGATCCCGAGCGTCCTTTGTCCGGGCTGTGGGCTCGCTCGCGCATTCACCGCCAGCCCGGACGGATGGCGGCCGGCCCTTTTCCGGGCTGACCTCACCATTTTTAGCCGGAGATCTGGGTTTCTCTGGCTCCTCGATCTCACCACGAGGTGAGAGGGGGCGCGTGGATCGGGGCGCGTCCCTCCTATCCAGCTTTTATGTGCAGGCGGGTCCGGTTTCCCCGCCGGCGAAACCGGCGGCTGGAGGTCGTCGTGGACGACCCTCCGACGCCGCCGCCGGCTCTGGCGGGAGGGGAGTGTGGCGGATTGCTCCCTCTCCCAGTCCGCCGCTTCCTTCGCGGACATGACGGTCTCGCAGGAGGCAAAATATACCTAACCTAACCAAATCATAATTTGCAGTAAACAAGTAAGATTGTTAATGTACTTGTCCAATTTGAAAACCTGGCCGTAAAACTTCAAGTAAAATTTTTGTTGTGATTCATTTTGCCACTTGTCAATTGCCATTCGTTTGTCCACTTGTCCGTTGCGATACGTTTTTCAACTTGTCTGTTGAAGTTTCACTTCTACTATGTGTCCCAGCACACATTTTTTTTCTTATAACTGAAGTGTTTGAAAAAATACCATATTGTTATTATAATCCAATCTAAAAAGACTAATAAGTAATCTATATATATATAATGAAAATGGCCTTCGTTTGAGGCTCAATCACGCCTAAACCACTGATCGTATCGACATGAAACTACCACCATTCGATGCGAAATTTTTCCTAGATGGTTTATGGCTATTTATTTTTCGAATTCTGACGTTCCTTCATTTTTTTATTGCTGTTTTACTTTCATGAACATTTATCCCGCTAATAAGAACAAAAGACAAGCGTTTTCTCTTGATTCTTTTGTTTTCATGGATTTCAACGGAGTTTACTAAACGGATTATGTTCTTTTACATTCAGCTAAGAATCTACTTACAAACTTCCACGCATCCACCCACCAACTCCCACGCACCCCTGCACACCCACTCTCATTTTTTGATAAAAATAAAATGCCGTATCTATGATCGAGTATCACTTGAGAACGGCTGGACCGATTGGGTTAATTTTTTTTTGTTGTCTTCAGAATTGTCAGGAGAAGGTTTATATGTAAGAAAATTTTAAAAAAGTCTGCTAAAACGTTAAAAATTTCGATGATAATCGAAGCATTCCAATTTCTATAGTTACTCATCACGAAATCTCGGGAACTATAGGACTTAGAAATGTGAAACTTGGTAGGAATATTACTTTCGTTGTGTAGAGGTCAACTAAAAACGGATTTTAAGAAATTCATCCCCAAAAGGGGATTGCGGGGGCATTAACAATGAACAATTCCCGTTTTTAAACTATAGCTCCTATAAATTCTAAATTTGGTAGGAATCTTCTGTAAGAGATGTAGAAATAGTCTATGAACGAATTTTACGGTAGCTCACCCCACAGGGGGTTGCGGGGGTGGTTTGACAATGAAAATTTTTATTTTTTAAGCCGTAGCTCCTACAGACTCCAAATTTAGCTAGAGTCGTCTATATGTGATGCAGAAATGATTTAAGAGCGGATTTTATAACAACCCACCGCCGAAAAAGATTGCGGTAGTGGGTGTTAAAATGTGAAATTTCTATTTCCAAACTGTAACCTCTATAGACTCTAAATTTGGTAGTTAATTTATAAAAAAAAAGTTTATTAATATATTAACACATAATATTTAATCTTCATCTTCATCTTCAATAATCATCTTATGGATTGCAAGAATTGGTAACTCTTCAACTACGAATTCGTTCGAGAAAGTGATTTGATCGAAGAATATTCTAAATTTTGAGTCGGATAGAAATTGATCATTGATAGTTGGGAAGTGACAAACAAAATCCGCAGCATTTGAGATTGTCACAATCTATATTAATGATCAATTTTTTTATATAAATTCAAAATGGATGCGATTAAATTGAGAAGAAAAAAATAATTTAAATGACGGTAGAACTTTGCTTAGACATTACTTGATTTTTGTTTATTCTTAAACAATGACGAAGTGGAGCATTTTCAACTGCAAACAGATAATTATATGAACGCATTCCCGTTAAAATAAATACGTACTAATTTCTTCCTCCATAAGTTTGAAAACCATATATTTCTTCTACATAATCACGAAAACTGAATCGATAAATGTAAATTTACGTAATGTGTCTATCGTTATCTATTTAATTATTTTTATACCTGTTATTTCTTCTATAAAAGTATCCGTCATTTGGATGAATAATAATAAATGAGTCCCTGATTAAGTTTACGACGTTATCATGGTTATTCATCTTTCATAGGTTATATCAATCTGTCATTTAATAGATAGTCTTTTGTTTTATCATTTGTTTTCTTTGGTTATGTTAGTCTGTTATTTAATCGATCGTCTTTTTTTAAAAACAAAAATAACAATTTAATTTTAAGGTTAGTTGAATGAAGAAGAAGTTTATAATCAGTTCATAAAGAAGATACGTATATTCATTATATTTATTTATCTTTTAATAAGATATATATTAATTTATCATTTGTGATAATAAGTGTATTTATAAATCGAATATTAAATATTTATAAATTATGTAAAAATAGTAAAATTTAGGCGAAAAAAAGAAAAGCTCAAATTGGCCGATCGACACGTAGAACGAAGAGACAAAAAATAGTACGTTCACAACAATTTGTCGATGAAGCAATTGACGAAAATATTGTCAACGACAACGATATAAATAATGAAGAAATTAGAGAAAATAATATCAATGACAACGATGATATTAATAATGAAGATAATAATGATATTGATAATAATAATAATAATAATATTATTTTTGATGTATTTTTATAAAAGAATAATTCTATCTATTTTTTTATAAAAAAACGTCTATATATTTTTTAAAAAAATTTAAAATTTTTGAGAATAAATGAATACATACACATAATAATAATAAGCCCCCTAATACAACCACACGTCCTGATTGAAAACCTAATCACGTGGGAGGCGGACACACGAATGAGAAATTAGTGGCGTGGCTAACGTGGCTCTGGAAACCCATCAAAAATGGAGCTACGATCTAAACGTAAACGTATAGGACCGCTGCCCGGGGGCGATCGCCGGGGCACACCTGGAGCTGACGCTGGGTGTCTCAGCATGCGAATTGTCAGCGGTGAGGAGTTGAACAGGCGGGCTCCCACCGACAAAGATGCTACAGCCGAAATCCGTGACGATGGTGATAGTTTAACAGTCAGAACAAACACTCCAATAGAACCATATAGCCCAAGTACTGTATCGTACACACCCTCCAGATCATCTTCACCTTCCGTATCATCGTCACCCCAAACACTCTCTTTTAACCCAGATCCACCCATACCAGTCTTGAATGTTGCACGGGAAGCAAGTTCCTTCTTACCCGTGTCCACCAAGGCTGGAAAATCACGAGTACGCATGAAATGGAGCAAAGATGTGAATACATTTATCATGCGTACTTATTTTCACATAACCAAATTAGAGACCGACATGACCACATATAGGCAACAATTACATCAACTTTTTTCCCAACAATTTCCGGAAGTAACCGTTTCAGAACAAAGAATATTAATAATTAAAAAAAGGTTAAATAAATCTGTCATTCGCCTGGCAAAGTAATCCGTTTCATAATTCGATGAGATAGAGTGAATATGTACATTACATGTTGATAAAGAAGAAATAACGTTTACTAATACTTAGTTATACGTTTATAATGTTCGTTGCAACGATAAACATGAAGTTAACAAATAAACAACAAAAAAAATTGAATGGTTACTAGGTTCATTGTTTTTTGCTATAAAAAAAAATAAGCAAATAAACATTTAGACCATTCATCTGTCATCAACGCTACTATCAACATCAACTTCATGAATTTTCAACGGCCACCATTTTTCCGGCAAGGGCGTCGTTATGAGTATGTCTTTTTTATAATTTTTAATTGAATTTAAAATCTTTTTTGTTTATTTTATAAATTATTGATTTTTTTTTTTCAGATTCATTGGGTACGTTCAGGAGCTTTTCGGGTACCGTGAATTACTCTTTACCAACAATTTTTCATTTGGTATCCGTGATCGGTCTGGAGATCATGTTATAATGATTGTCGATAATCAACATGAGCTTGAGTCGATTATCGAAAAGGTTGTGGTTAAACGTACTCTCTGCTCACCGTATTGGTCCGCAGTGGTTATACGTTTAACCATTTCCATTAAAACATTTTATGATATTTCTTTTTCAAATATCATATCGCGTTACAGATGCCATCTGGAACTTAATATAATAATATTTTTTTTTTTACTTTTTGAAGGTGCTGATGGTGCGCGTGGTCTGCCAGTATGGTCGGAGCTTTGATGTCGGTCAAAATGACTCGCCGTTTGAATTTCGAGTTTTTAGTTTCAACTTCGTTATGTTAACGAGTATGTTTTACGTCCCGGCAAACTCAACTTACGAGCGACGAGTCGTCGAATGTGAGATGGAGGAAGATTAATACTCATTTCTCCATGAATCGGACCATTTCTATTCACTAATTTCTCCATTTATTCTTTGTTTTGTTGTTCATCAACATTTATTTTTATTATAATAATAATTTATTATATCAATAAATTTAATTTTAAGTGAATTTGACTCTTCTTTGAAATATATTTTAAATTTCAGAAAAAAAAATTTAACAAAAAAGCATAAAAAATGAATAAAAAAAAAAAAATTAACGAAAAAAGAAAAATAAATTATATAAATAAAAAAAAATTAACAAAAAAATTATGTATAAAATTTAATTTATTTCCTTTGAAAATTCGCCCAGCGAAGCGGGCGGGGACGGCTAGTAATGTATATATAACCTAAATTAAATAAAAGTATTCATACTGAGAAAGTGTTCATTAGCACTTTTCCTTTTATATTAAGGCGAAGACACTTTGTTCACGTATTCTTTATTAATAGCTAGGACATAACTACACTTTAGTTTGATTATAATATACGTTGTTATTATTAATCGGCAGACAAACACATATTGTATATCCCCAAATTAAATAAATTACGCTTGTGTTATTAGTAATGTACAACGTACAACGTAATAGTACAAAAACAAAACCAAAAATTTGTTTTTGTTAAAAAATATACTTTTTAGTTGCGCAAATACTTCAATAAATTTAGAAATAATATATCAAGCATCTGTAAAAATTGTACAATTGGCACTCGTATACAAATTTGCCAACTCACTCTTCGGCTTATATGCTCTTCAACAAGGGTTGCCCTCGATTTCCTTGCGATCCACAAATCAGATCCTGACTTGGTGACTACGGGATCATCACGGGAGTTTAAAAAAATATTTGAAAATCGGTCGACAATTAACGGAGAAATCGCATAACATGCCTGCAAAAAAATTAAGTGTCTGTAGAAAGTGTAATACTAGTACGCGTTTACAAGTGTTTTTTGGAAAATTATAGGCTATCGGCGTTTTTTTTATAAGGGTTACTCTCGATTTCTCTGGGACTGTGGGACCGCCTTGGTACATACTTACGTATAAAGATTTTTTTAAATCGATCCACAATTGGCCGAGATATCACGTAACATGAATATAAAAAATTAAGCGCCTGTAGAAAATATAACACCTACACACTTACATAAACTTTTTACTAAGAATTTCGGCGCACGGTGTTCTTTACTAAGTAATGGTTACTCTCGATTTTTTTGGAATTCACTCACCAGACTCTAACTTGGTAACCATGTCATCACCTCGGGAGTATAGACTTACGAATAAAGGAAACTATTTGAAAATCAGTCCACAATTGACGGAGATATCGAGTAAGGAACATAAAAAACATACAGACAAATTGAGAACTCCTCCTTTTTGAAGTCGGTTAAAAAACGAATTAAACTTTTATATAAGTATTATAGAGTTACTCACTAAGCTTGACCCGCGGCGTAACCATGGGGAAACTCTAGTAATGAATCAGCTATAAAAAATATAAGATATCCTGGAATAAATAACCTTGGACACTTTAAAGCATTTTATCTTAATATAAATAATTGTTTATTATATTATTACGACAATGAATGAATCTGGCATATCTTGAAAAAAATTCACGCGACCCAGTTACAGCTTTTACATATAACAATATTATTAACTTGGGCAAATTATCATTTATGGCATCGATTTTCTTGTAAATATTATTCTAGAATGTAAGCCGAGGATTAGAGGTCTTCAGGATGAAGATGCCATATTCTAGAACTAAGAATAATGATATCTGCCGGTTGTAATTATGTTTTTATATTTAGAGTAACCTCCTCAGCTTTAAGTTGCTATCACACCGATATATAGCGCTATATTCTAAAACTGGTAATATATAGCGACGGTACTGTAATTAACAAATCAAAATAACGATAATTTGAACTCAACGTTGAATTGAAAGCTAAATTTTTTATAAAGTAATCAATCATCACAATGGACATGAGACCTAAACACTCAAGTCATTTATCAAATACGCAGTGGATTAGATACAGAAAGAAAGTTCGAGATGTTGTACCAATTACGTAATTCAACTCCACTTATTATATGGAGAATATCGTCTACAGATAATGTCCAAATAAATCAAAAATGACAAATATTTAAATGTCACACATTTCAGAATAGTTTTAGGTAGTCACTATCGGCCCAGTACTTTCAGGGGGGTTTTTTCCTTTCCATGTTAAAATATTTACTAGCAACGTAAGAGGAAAAACATTGCGTTAGTATTAAATATTAATTCGTACATTATATTTATAAACTATAGGGTAATTAACAGTGGAATCAACTGGAGACACTTTACATCATCTTATAAGAGCTCCACATTCTCCTGATTGTGAAAATGTAGAGCACTCTTTACAAAACGCTACGGACTTCTTGATTTTGTATAGTGTAAAAAGTCATGACACCTAACTCTAACACGTCAAATAGAACGTTTCAATATTAACTGTCATTACAGATTACATTAATATAATAGGAGATTGTAATTTTCTGATGATTAAATTTTACATTATCTATACATATAATAAAACTGTAGAGGTCGAATTTCTGTACAATGAAAAAAATGCTAAAAACCGAGTCAGGGAGATGTAAGAAGTTAAATAGAACTAATTTAGATTTTTTCGAATTTTGTTTCTCTGTTAGTCTGTTTATCTGTTTGTATGTCTGTTTGTACCGGCTAATCTCCGAAACAACTGGACCGATTTAAATGAAATTTTGTATGGTGGTAGCTTATATGCCTGGTCAACATATAGGATACTTTTGATCCTGAAAATTAAAGGGTTCCCGTGGGATAGCTAAATACCGCACCACGCGGATGAAGTCGCGGGCATCAGCTAGTATTATAATAAAATATGTACACAAATACTTAGTCTTCTTTCTATAAGAAAATCAAAAATATTTTAATATTATGTTTAAAGTAAAAGACCACTCTATTATACTACGTACTGTTTTAGAGTTTATTTGCGTAAAATGTGTTATATATCTAATTAAATGATAAATTTAGTTCAACGCTTTATTTATCAGGTTAGTATTTGTTCAATGGAACCTGGTACAATAAGTGCAATTGTACTCCACTCACAAGATAATGAAGTCAAAGTACAAAACTGAGCATAATATGGGCCAATTTTTATCAATGCTCAAACATGACATATCAATATTTTTGCACGACATGTCACGGATAATGACTAACAACTCAAGCTGTTATTATTTCTGTACGTATAACTTTAAATTACCGCCATACGCCACTTCTATTGTTCTGCAAAGTGATACTGAATATGCCACTTTAGTACTGCTAAGTAAACCTTCTTTCGACCAAACTTTCTTCTAACATAATTTAATTATTTAAGTCTGGCGGCGTGTTCTCTTCTTCGCATGCACGTCAGTCATTCATGTCATGTCACTAATAAATTAAATACGCTTCGCTATTATAAATGTATATCATAAAATAACTAATATAATAATATAAAATAAAATAAGTAATATTGGTCCGCACCCGCACCGCATGTAAATAAATAATATACGCTATAAAACAAAAGTACTATAAATAATTTAAACCTCATCGTTTCGCCGTATTAATTAATATTTAAATACATTACATAAATAAACTATACATCAAGTATATATGTATATAAGTATACCAGCGGCCAGTGAAGTGCACTGTTGGAGCAGAGGAGCCGCTGTTATCCATTGCTTCATCAAACAGCTACGTGCGTGCTCTTTCTTCCCACTACCATTCGAAATTGTCCTATTCTACTTTACTCTCAATTTAAAATAGTTCGGTTTTGATTAAATCCAGTGCCGCCACAACACACTTTATGCGTTTTTTTTTAAAGTTGATCTATTAAATGCTCCGATTTCAATAAGGGGTTTTTTTATTGCGAAGCTGGCAAATAGGCAAACGTACGTACTAGAAAGCGATTACCGTCCCCTTCGGGCGTTTGCGACAGCAGTATGGAGGCAACGTATTGGCAGCCTTTAGGAAGGGATAGAGGCGAGGGGTGGAGGGTATAGGAGGATCAGACAGGGAGAATGGCATATGGAATAGAATAGAAGGAAGGGGAAGAACGCCATCTGAACTCTCAACTCGGTATCACACCAATCACGCCGTTCCTCTCTCTTTCTCTTTTGTTTCGCCTTCTCCGAATTATTTGGGGTTGGCACAATAGGTTTTTTCCTTCCATACTCCTCTATTTTGACATACGTCCTCTGTCACAGCATAAATCATCATATCATCCTTCACACAGTGCATCCATCTCGTTTTTAGTCTGCCTTTACATTTGTATCCATCTTGTATTGTATCTTGCAGTGGCCCTAACTATTGAAATCAGAATAATTATTCCAGCATGGCTCCACTACGTACAAATATAGTTATTATACTAAGTAAAATTATTTCATATAATATTCTAAGAGATTGCATTTAAATCCACTAAATCATGTTTTGTATATTTTTGCCTAAATATGTACTCTTAAATATGCCTTTCGCTTATAAAACAATGTAAAGAGCATAAAATTTTAATTACAAATGAGTTTCAACCCAGCTTTGAAATGCGTACTAAAATTACTTAATTGGTAACTATAATTAGGCGTCAGCTGTTTCTCATTATATTATTATCGTTTGTAAATACTAGTTGCCCCATAGAGAAACCTTAATATCAAGCCATAAACATCGTAGTGCTTGACTTGGGTCTCTTCATTTTCGGAAAAATCGACGGCTTATCCGCCATGCTTATTCTATGACTTAATTAATATATACTAGTGGTCGCCCGTGCTCGAAATTCGACCATAATAATTAATGTCAAAGACTATACTTCTATAATCACAGATTTCGCCAAGGTTACACTGTCAATTTGACTTGAATAATACACAAAAGAGTATATATGCGTGTGTGTGTGTGTAATGTAATGTTTTTTATTGATTTAATGTATTTTTATGCATAATTAAAAAAAAATATTAGCATTCGTCGCTTCTTCTCTATATAAACTATGAGTGTGCAAAATTTCATACTCCTCCATCCGCGTAATTTTCTTAAAAAGGGGTACAAAGTTTTTGCTTCACGTATTAATATATAGACTCTTCAATGATAATGTTACATGCCGTCAAAGATAAGCCGCACAACTGCCTATTGTAAGCGCAACTTATTGTCCTCCCGGATTAGGGAATTCTTTGTGTTTTGAATTTGCAATTAAGAAAAACATGCTATTGTCTTTTTACTTGTTTTATAACCATCATTAGCGTTGAATTAATCCTTATTGTTATTGTTTTCGACATTGTGGACGTTCGCAGGTGTGCAAATATATATTTCTTAGAAATTCAGTGTCCGCGGCCAATTTCTTTGTACTGTGTAGTTAGTATAAGACGATGCCCGAATGTAGGGGCGGCCAGTCAAGCGACGGCTACGAAACGAGTAAGACGTTTTCTAGTACTCTCGATTAGCGATATAGATGACGGACTTTGCGCGTATCGAACTGTATTGAGTCGTGCAGTGTGAACTGGTTGCATCCAGTTTTATTTGTATTTGTTTTATACGTGTTTGTACAGTTCTAATAAATTCTATAGTAGTTCCAACGGCATTTTTAATTCGAGTGCTGTAGCTCGTAACAATATAATAAAAATGGCTTGATTGTTGTTTACTACAAAAACGATTTGTTTTTAATTTTAATTCAAATATTTTAAACATAGTTATGTCATATAGATAAATCGTTCAAAAATTATACACTATTGTTGCTGTCACTAGCTGTTGCCAGCGGCTTCGCTTGCTTAGATTAAAAATGGTCATAGTTTGAGAAGTTAAAAGGTCCTTAGGGGTTAAATTTATAAAAACGCCGATACACGTGTACATTTATTTCTAACCAGAAACAGGTACTACTTTAAATTTGACGGATTTTCATACATACTTTCAAACAACTTTTTTCACCCCATAGGGGCTGAAATTTCAAAAATCCTTTCTTAGTGCGCACCTAACTTAGGAACCCGCATTAAAATTTTCAGTCTCAGTAGTTTCGGCTGTGCGTTGACATGTCAGTCAGTCAGTGAGGTCAAGCAATTATGTATAGATATAATACAGAAACCTTTATTTCTTTCGTTAATTCATTCACGGGTCGTCTGGAAGAGATCGCTTTTTAGCGAAGTCTTTTTAGGTCTTTTTATAAGACCGCCCTTTGTACACAATTAGAATATTACTAGTTTATAAGTTTTCTTTAATAGTGTACTATAAAGAGTTATCTAATATGTATTAATTTCAGTAGGAAAAGGGATGTTCCTATTCTTCTATGTTTTATGGATTTGAGATAAGAAATTCTTGCCCCTCCCAATTTGACTAAAGATCTCGTCGTCATAAGAACCTTTGCTAACTATCTATACTGCAATACAATTCAGCAACCTGTTGCGCTTACCACACTGATGTTAGGCTGGAAGAAGAATAACAACCGCCTATTTAAAGAATGTAACTCGTAACACACTGCAATCACAGTTGGTTTCCTAAACATGAATTTTGTGAAACTGATAAATAGCTGATTAGGACTTTTAATTTATAACTGATTTAAGTTTAAAAATATGTTTTAGATAATAGAACAAATATAACTTTTAATTGACATTTTCAATAAAAACAAGAACGGACTGTGATTGCAGAGTGTTACTTTCTTCAATACATCTTCTTTAAATGTCCTAGAACCCTTACTCCCCTATATACCATTCTTCCCAGACTTCCCCTGTCCTGTCGATGTGAACTTTTACTTCACGCTTGTAGATAGCAAATTTGTATATACTTTACATAAATGTTAAAAATTAATATCATTTATTTATAATGTAATTAGTCTAGTATTATATGTTTTGTGTTGTCCACAGGCTCTCAGAAAAAACAGGAAAGTTACCGATCAAAATTTGTACTGTTTCATTCCTCCCTGTATATATTTTATATGCACATGACATTTTTTGTCGTCGTCTTGCCATCACTGTGACATCAGCAAAATCAGTGCTAAAAGCCTCAGAGCCATAATCTCAAACAAAGAAGAAAAGGTCCGTTTTTTACTGGACGATTATGATTCGCCCATGAGGTTAGTAGTCAAAGTGAAACAATAATTAAACAATTAATAGAAAAAGACAGAGTCTCAAACACTCAAAATGAAGCCGGCTAAAGATTTTTTTTAAATCACAAATAGACACTTTGATTTGATTTATTATATTCGTTAGATACTGTTCGAAGGTGATAAACTAACATTATGGTTATCATAAACAATTAGTGATATCATAATTTCTCAAGCCATTTATATCTTACGTCGGTTGATTAATGAAAAATCTATTTAACAATACGTACTTATGTTCGTGCTCAGGGCAAATTATTATGGACATTACTAAAAACAAAAACCAAGTCGGTATAGTAATTTTTTGTATATTAATCGTCGACAATAGCAATCGTTATGAAACAATTAACAATATTCAAGCATACTCAGTACTACTTAATATATTACCTTACCATTTGTAACGTAAGCCTTTAAGGCTTATCTTTTCATAGCTTTGCCCGATATTGATAAATCGTAGTGAGTGCTTAGCCTTATAGGTAGGCATACGCGAGGAAAACTTACAGGTGTATGTATGATCCTGCTTAGGCTCCATTTTGATTTTATTATTTCTCTTTGTTATATTTACATATGGATGGACGTTTAGTCTACTATCTATAAAGCGTTAAATATTCATGTATACTGAAGTTTTAAGATTATCTTTAAGTAGTGAGGGCTGATCTTTAACTGACATCAAGCAACAGGTTCTGTTGTCAAGTCTAAAATTCATATCTCATTAATCAGTTGTAATTTACCACATAATTCTTCCTTTTTAAAACAGCCAATATCCTATAAATATGTATCTATTTTAAATACGTTTCGAAAACTAAACTGACAGAAAACAAGATATTGTTACGAGCTAGAAGACTCGAATTAAAATGCCGTTGGAATTACTATAGAATTTATTAGAACTTAAAAACACGTATAAAACAAGTACAAACATAACTGGATACAACCAGTACAAACTGCACGATTAAATAACACGCGTAAAGTCCGACACTATATCGCTTATCGAATGTACATGTCTTGCTTTGATCGTAATCGTCGCTTGACTGCCCCACCCCTCCGTTCGGGCATTGTTTTATACTTCACGGTGCAATATGTCTACCTCATCGCGACCACCCGATTTCCCGGAATCACACCTGGTCACTGCCTATGGGAACAGATTACAATACACAATAGGCAGCTTTTCTAATTACAAATATTAAATACAAAGAAAACAAAAGAAGCGCAAATGCGGGCGGTAATAAAACTTGGGGTTTATGGCCGCAGGTGTTCATTCGCATTTGTTGTTGTGCTTCATGGAATTTTGGCTAAGTCGTAACAATATCAAAACATTATTATTCATTAAAGTTTTTCAAGTTCCCGTCAAAAATTAGGTGGTAGGGTATTTGTTTCGTCTGGATGGCTACCACTCCTGGTCTAGAGTATGCCGCCATAACAACCTACAATTGTGTTCCGGCATTTGTAGCCAGGTTCCAATCTCCATTTAGAGTGCGGCAGCACATTGGTAACACCTTTAGTGTTACAAATGTCTATAGACGATGGTAACCACTTTCCATCAGGTCTGCCCGTCTGCTTAACACATGCAGTAAAAAATCACTACGAATTCTATATTTGTTTGTTATTCAAATATGTGGCATATGAAATTAGACAACACAAATGAATAGAGCTTTACAAAAGTACAAGCCATTATAATTAATGCAATATATATTGTTTACACTAATGAAACCTAACATAAATGTTTCTCAATACATTTGTTTGCGTGTAGGTGTAATATTGCCAAAGTAGTCACTTAAGAGGCTAACTTTTATTAGCTACCTAGAATGTTGACATCTTTATGTTCTTCTGTCTTCGAATAAAGATACGTACATTATGTTTGTATGTATTATGAGGGTTTTCATATTACATCAGACCAGTAACATTTAATTTGATTTTCACGGCTGTTATGCATAAGTTTTAACAAATTATATTACTAGTTCTAGTGCCATACTAAGACAGGCAGTTTAGAATCACTTGGCTTTTGGAGAGACTGTATCTCTCTATCTATTCTACCAGACTTACAACGAGGAGTGTTTCAGGGAAGTGTTTGATCTGATGCCAACGCCGCATTTTTACAAAAGCAACGCTCACCATCGGCGAGATGCTCACACCGATTTCCTTCAGCTCCCACGTTCAACTACGCAACGTCTTTCTAGAACGTTAGTTCTGCGTCCGATAATGATCTGGGTGGAACTTCCCGCCAAGGTTTTCCCTCTGCGCTATGACATGGGGATGTTTAAGGGCATCATAAAATTTCATAGAGCCCGGCAAAGTGTTGGCACCGCCCCTGGTCTTGCAAACGTTACTTTCCATCAAGTGGACCATCCGCCTATTTGTCTGTCACGAGCAACGAAAAAAACTACTTCTTGTTATCCTAAAACTGCAATAAGGTAGTTGATAGTCAACTGACAATGAAATATTTTATTGTTTGACAAATTCCGAAGATTCTTAGATTCTGTACGAAATTAGCAAATCATTACGCTATAAATTAAACGACTCAAACAGCGTATTGATTGTTGTTAAACAGTTTTAAAATGATTTTGATCGTAATATTTTAAAAGTAAAATAATTGTATGATATTTGGGCGCTCGCTCTTTTACATGAAAATAATTTTAGAATATTGTATGTAACAAGTGTCTTCTACCAAATTAAAATTACTTTGAAAACAGTAGAATCATAATTTTATTAAAATACTAGGATATGCCCTTGACTTCGTCCGCGCTTAACTTGAAATTGCCGCAGCATTTAAAAAAGAATCTAACTATAGTTTAAGTGAAAACTGAGTCGGAATAAGCTCACTTTTATATACCCGAACAACTACAAACCGCTCCCGGGATAAAAAAAAAACACATATTTTATAACATAAAATTTGCTATCGATCAGTCAAAAAATCACTTTGTTTTATCGACTTTTTTTAATTTGGCCATTTTAAATCATTCCCAGAAAAAATCCCTCGGGATTGCCAGGATAACAAGTAGCACAGATTGTAAGTCTAAAGACTTGCTGTCGATCAGCGAAAACCACATCAAAATCGGCCCAGTAGTTTTTACGTGAATCCCGAACAAACAAACAAACCGACAAGAAATCTGAAAAAATTGCATCGTGTTTTCTCTATGTTATTTCTATCTTTTTATTTGATTTTTTTTATTCATTAACTTTTCAAACCCAACAATAGTCTTGTTTACAAAATAGTTTCTTTACTGTGAAGATTACTAATAAAATGTTAGAGGGTGATTCGTCAGAGTTAAAAAAAAACAACTCAATCACGAATTTCTGTCTATATAAAAGGTACTTTTACTTACTTTTATGTCAGTAATTAGTAGTAAAAATTCAAAAAGAAAAAACAACAATTTTGACTAAAAATATTAGAAACTCTTATCGCAGACATATTACGTGTACACAATGAAAACAAATGTTTACTAAAAAGGTCAAGTATTGAATGAAGTATTAAGGGCCTAAACCGTTCGACTTCGGAGAATCAATTAGTAAAATTGACATGTGTCTAGATATACTGGTACTTACAAGCACTAACATAAAGTTCCACGTTATGTTGATACTTGTGATGTTCATATGAATTTTGCGAACACGACTTTTTTGGCCCTCAGATTAACTATAAAAAAACAACGTAAAGAAAACAAAGAGTCTAAAATTAATATCTTAGGCATCAAAACATTCTAAAGCGAAGTAACGAATCGGAGCTCTGCAATCATGAAATAATAATGATGTAATAAGCATTAATTAGATATAGAAGTTAAGGAAATAACTGCCAAGACGTCAGTAAAAGTTAAATTAATGTAGCTATAAATCAGAAACTTAGTATTAATTGCGTAATGCAAAACATACTTGAGATACAGCCGCCAAGGATGTGTAATATTTAAGATATGTCTTATACAAAAATATGTTAATTAACTTAATTACACTCGTTTGATTTGGTGACGGTTGTAATGTTTATTCAAGTGATGGAAAAATATGCCTCGCTGCTAAATAAGTACTCAGCCATAATATTATTTATATTACCAGAACTTTTAAATATTGTAGAATTAACATGGTTTTGAGAATTTAAAATAATTATTATCCTAATATTTTCTTAAGTTTTGCGACTTGTATACATAATAAAACTACGTTTTAACGGATTTTAAGCGCGGTAATTTATTTGATTTTTATTATTTCGACGTTTCGTGATCACGGAAGACAAAGATATCAAGTGTCATCGAGTATTGTTAAAGTTTTATTTAGCCTACCGCCATCTTGTTCGTTTTAATTACTTAGTTTTAATTTTGTTTATGGTTATTATTTACTCTATGGGAGCCTAATCTAATTTACCACCGCTTCGCAACATGTTATGGCTTGAAGAGAAGAAGCGGCGCAAGAAACTTCTCATGCCTAGCTCTAATAATTTTATATACCTAATATTTAAATGGGTGGAAGGAAAATAAAATAAATTATCTGTCAACTTGGTTTGTGTTCCGGTGCACGCAGAAAGAGCTCACAGTGTCCTGAGGTCTGGCAGTTGGTTTTTGCTGGGTTTGGGTCTTGATAGTTTTAATGATCGGATCCCAAACAGGTTGTACTTGCCAACCAACTTCTCTATTAAAATTTGGGTTTTTTTTCATTTCAATAGTCTCACGCACCATTCTAGGTGTGAAACGATTCTCTTTCGCGAGGATTTTATAAGGTTACATACATCATCTTCATACTAGCATCGTATCCCACTTTTGTTCGAAGCATCTACTTCGGAGCCCGGAGTCCACTTACTTATTTGTTCTTTTCTATTTCGTGTGATTTTAGGGTGTAATTTTACTCATCTCTTAGTATGAGATCATATTAATCTATTATCAATCACTAAGTTGAGTTAACATTTTTAGGCCCACTCTTCTGTCGGGAAAAGCTGAACTGACATTGTGAGAGATTATATGAATGGACATGAATGTGTAAGAAGTTTGTCTTACACGTTCATGTCCAATCTAGATTAAATATGAGAAAAGATGTTTATCCGTACTTTGCCTAGCATTGCCCACAAGTATTCAAGATTCGAAAAACCAGTAGGCAAATATTAGACCATGTGAAGTCCGTCATACATCCCATATAAATGCAGTTTTAGTAGCAAATATATACATTTAATTTAGACTAACGCATATTATTTTTACATATTTTTATCCTGCTAAGCGTTAGAGAAAAAAAATTAAGTCTAACTTCTTTTCGAGAATCGTTGTGATTTGAAACTCGATGAAACGAAAAAGCAACAGTAAAAAGAGTTAAACACATAAATCTATAGGACTTAGCCTGTGAGAGAATAAGATACGAGTTTTACATTGTGCAGCACAGATTAGAGAGTCAATAAGACCGATGATTAAAAATAGGTCCAATATGGACCGAAATAAAACTGATAACAATATTTTTTAGACTAAAACAGTGAAAAATTTAAATTGATATTTAAGAAGTTTATTTTGAATTATAAATGTTGACGGATGTAGGCTAAAGGAATTATATTTATATTAATAAAAGTTAGAAAAGAATGATCTGTGAGTATATTCTCTGAAGTTTCACTTCTACTGCGTGTGAATTGCACACACACACACACAATTTTTTTTTCTTGATATTTGGAGGTCATGTGTCAACATGTCCTGTTAATTCATGTTCTTGTTAATGTATCAACATGCATATCAGTAATTTCTCTACATCACAAAACGTAATAAATTTATCGCAATCATACAAGTTGCAGTACGATTCATGTTTTTCATCAATATTGCCGTTTCAACGCTAATGTATGCCAATGTTACAAGAGTAACCCTATTCAATTTACTTTCACGAAACTTAATACATTCTGAAAAATTATTAATAACGCTAATGAGGTAATTTGTTAATGAAACGTTTTAGAAATTGCTGTCAGAGTGGTCATTTATGAAACTATACTCGTATATTCCAATGATATTATCCAACGCACACGAGACGTTGAAAGAGAAAACGACCGTTTGTTTGTACAAATATTTCGTTCATTTCGCGTCGGGCAGGTTTTTAAGTCTCGTCCAAGTAAGTTAACAGAGTGAAAACAGCGAGCAATACGGCGGCACGTTGCGTGATATCTGCACTAAACACCTGTTTGTTATTGCAACGAACCTTGTGCTTCATCTTTTTAATGTTATAGCGAATTTTTGTTTTTATTGTTCGCAAAGGTCAAGACCGGCCTGTATTCTCCGCGAACGATCATCGCAAAAACACTCCTTCGAGCCATCGCAAAACATCCATGGTATTTATTGGATCTAAATCAAGGTTTCAAAACGCCAACTCGTTTCTTTCGCCTCGTTTGTTATCGTTAACCTATCGTCGGCTGTAAAACAAACAATTTCATTGTGACCATTGTTCTTATAGGGATCGACGTCAAAAAATCATTATCATTCAATCGACACTGCGTATTGACGTACCTGAGTCCTGGGCATTTTGCAAATGATGAATGTGGTGCAGATGCGCATAGTAATGATGATGATGGAGGATGCATTCCAAATCGGTGCAGTTCAACATGATGTCCGTGCACCGGCCGCGCCGGCTGCTGGCTCCTCACTCACGTTCGACGGACACTTTCACAAAACTATTCCACTGGCACCACTGCACGTATCGCTGTCACATCACGTTGTCTCCTTGGGCACGGGACTAAGGTATCGAGACCGGGTCCATCTGGTCGGCGCCGATCGGTCTACCACTACACGCACGACCAGAAACGCATCACGTGCACTCACTATGTTAGATGTATTTCTGCTTATATGTATTTCTGCTTATTCACATGTTAAATCACTCATGTTCACTATACCGCGGACTGGTTATGCGATCGATGGTGGAGACGGTGTGTAGTGCTGCAGTGAGCGGCGTGCGCGCAACACTTGTCGCGCGCGATTGTAAACTGAATCGGTATGCGAGTGGTTGCCACCTCTCTCGGCTCCCGGCCTCGACCGCACTTGTATGAGCCCTGGGCTATCATATCGCGGCACCTTTTGCCCCTGCGAGGATAATAATGCAACGTTCAATGCCCGCTACTCATTTTAGTCCTTTTCATCCGCATATCAAAATAAAGTCCCAACACTAGCTTTAGAAAATTTTACACAGATTATTACATCTTGCTTGTTCAGTTGCAACCGTAAATCAAAAAGCGTTCAAAATATACATACGAGTTGCGTATAAGGTATTGTTACTACAGATTTATAATTTTATGTTCAGGCTGAAACAATAGGCTGTGTAGGTACGGAGCAAGAAGCAATAATGTTCCACAATATGTAGACGTGACCGCATTGGTTTATGTTTTTGTTGTGTGTGTTATTGTGCAGCAAAATAAACAAATAGCATCATTATTTTTCATTCTATTCAAACAATTACATCACGTCATATACAAAACCTCAAGATAGAGTTTATTTGATATGTGAGTAATCATGTTTCGTGGAAAGGAATAATTTATCCAATAAAATAGGTTAAAAGTGCGCTGTCCACTGACAGTGAAGAGTTACAGAATTTGCGATAAAAGTTACTATTTTCGCCATTCGACTAAAAATTCCTAAAAATAAGTGTAGTCATATTTTTTTTTACAAAAACAAAACCGGCTGCTCACTAAAACTAACAAATAAATATTTAACCGGTTTGTTTCTACAACATTTTGCATTCGGTGCCCAGTAAAAAATAAAAGAACAACAACAAATTTACAAAATGTAGTAAGTAATTGTTATGTTTTACTTGACATCGACTTCAAAATGTTGTAGAAAAAAGTCGGTTAAATATTTATGTTTTGGTTTTTAGTTTGAAATCTGTTTTGTTAAAAAAAAAACATATTGTTTACTTTTTAGTTGCGCAAATACTACAATAGCTTTAAAGATAATAAATTAAGCACCTGTAGAAATTGTACAACTGGCACTCGTATACAAATTTGTCATCTCACTCTTCAGTGTATATGCTCTTCAACAAAGGTTGTTCTCGTTTTCCTTGCGACCCACAAATCAGATACTGACTTGGTGACTATTGGATCACCTCGGGAGTTAAAAAAAACAATTTTAAAGTCGGCCCACAATTGACGGAGAAATCGAATAACATTAATTACAAATAAATTAAACGCCTGTAGAAAGTGTAATACTGGCACATGTATACAAACAATCTTATTTGGAAAAATGTAGGCTCTCGGCGTTTTTTAATATGGATTACTCTCGATTTCTCTGGGAACCACTTATCAGATCTTGACTGATCAAAAAAATCAAAATACAAGATTTTCGTATACAAGCTTTTGTCCAAGAATTTAGACGCACAGCGTTCTTTAATAAGTGATGGTTACTCTCGATTTGGCTGGAATCCACTCACCAGATCCTGACTTGATGGTCATGCCTCGGGAGTATAGACTTACAAGTAAAGAAAAAATTTGAAAATCGGTTTAGAATTGACGGAGATATCGTGTTACGAAGAAGTTGGTCAAAATTTTCGTGAGTTTCTCTAATTCCTTGGAATCCACTTATCAGATCCTGACATGGTGAAACTGGGACCAATTCGGAAGTACAACGTTTCGATTAAGGAAAATTTTTGAAAATTGATTTACAATTGACGGAGAAATCTAGTAACGAACATACAAAAAAATTACACAGACGAACTGGAAACCTCCTCCAATTCGAATTTAGTTAAAAATATCACATATTTTACGTATGCCCACTACCCACCCAACTTATTTTATATTCTTCGGAATTTTTCCGAAATATCTATCTCCTAAAGCGGGTGACAGACATGCGAGCAAGTACGCTTACTTATGGCTCGATTAACTTGTTCGTCTATGGGTCACCTTAAGTACACGAACTTTCAGAAGCAAAGAACGTCGTCAATTCCATGTAACACCCTCTGACGAAGAATATTTTGAAAACATATCACAAAGCCTGCAATCAAATACATTTTACTCGACCCAGGAACTGACACCAAGACACAACCGACCTCACGCTCACTCAAAAGACCTTACAATATGCAATCATGATTCGGTAACCCGCTAATTGGTTAACGGAATAAGGGAAAAATAAATATAAATAATAAGAAATAAGAATCAAGGCCATGAAGTCGTTCACCATGATACGCTCAAGCGGACTTTCAATTGTATATTATGTACGCGAAAATATTACACTGTCTGCTTCGAATGAGGTCCTTAACAAGTGATACCTAAACAAACTGATAACTGATTCCATTACGTTTCTACATGGCACTTTAATCAGCATGAAAGAAAGATCCTAGAAATGACAATTGTCTAGTAAAAAACGTAACTCCGATGAAGTTCCCATATCCTAGATTTTTACTGCTAAACCATAGAGCATTGGCAGTTGTTCTACTCCAACTTTTCGGTTTAGAAAAACACCACTTAAACTTTCACATTTTTTTTTACATATATAATCTTTAGAATACGATATACTTACTAACACCTAAAATATTATGTAACAGTTCCCAGAAGACTGGCTGCATTGCCACGATGGGTGATATTCCTAATTCGCTGTTAAAAATAATTGAAACAGCCTATAGATTATGGGTGTGTCAAAAAGTTTCATACAAATACCTGAAGAAACTCTTCCAATAGACCCAATTATTCGTTGTATTTTTTAGACCAATCAGTCAAAAATTGAGTAATAATGAGTTTTTTTTTTATTTCAATTACATATCTTATCAGTGTATCAGAACTGATTTAATATTTTTCCACAGATGTTACATGTTATGTAATCCAGGCCTAATAAAGCAAAATCTACGATTTATCTATATTGGACTCATCTATAAAAAGATGAGTACATACAGTATTGACAATAATCTACGGCAGGGTTATTATCTATTGTTGAACCACCAGCAAATCAACAGACTAGTGACTAGTATTTTGTCTTCCATGATTTTGCTTACCTTAAAGAAAAGATGTAGTAGAATTCCTAACAATATAAGCTATTATGTACGTATACTTGTACTAACAAGTAAGACACAACGTGAGTGAACGCATTGTCGCCGACCGTTATATTGTATTGAGATTGTTTTATATGTCCTTTCGTACAAAACGATCAGCCAATTGTTACTGTGACATTACTAATGGTAAGACAGTGCCATTATCCCTTTAGATACCTACATAATTTATTTACCTTATCATTAAAAACAAAATCAATGCACATGACAAGGGTATTTCAGGTATTTACCATTATGAAGAGTCTACCTCCTGTATTAAAATAATGTAAAGAATCATTAATATCGATAACGATTAAAATGTTGTATTAAAGTTAAAATTTGCATATAATTATGACGGTAAGCCATGTTCATAATGTATTATTTAATTGCAATTCGATATGAAGTACAGCTAAGTGAATTACATAAAAGTTTGAAAAAAGAATTTCAAGGACTAATATTGGACTAGTATCCAACTTACATAACAGTAAATTTTAAAGCAAGTACTGAACATATTAACAACTTAAATCAACGTATTTGCATGAGCTTGGCCCATCATAGGTCTTAAAATAAAATATATATTGTTACGACCGACAAATTCTAATGCACACCTGCAGTTTATGACTTTTTCGGCATTTGGACTTCTTTTGTTTATCTTATGTTTAAAATTTGTAATTAGAAAACAGCCTATTGTGTATTGTATTCGTTTATGGCCGTTTGCAGGCATAATTAGGCAGGTGTGCAGATTACGAATTCTAAAAAATTCGATCTATGTGGGCGGGCAGCCATATTGTATCGGTGCAGTATATAGCAATGGCCCAATGGGCAGCTTAGCGATGGTCACAAGCGAGACAAGACGTGTGTACATTCCATAAGCTATGTAGTAACGGACTTTGCGCGTGTTATTGAATCGTGTATTACGTCTGTACTGGTTGTGTCCAGTTATATTTGTACCTGTGTTATACATGTTTGTATAGTTCTAATAAATTCTATAGTAATTCCAAACGGCATTTTAATTCGAGTCCCGTAACTCATAACAATATTATAAATACCAATATAAGTAGGACGCCATATTATTACTTTTCAGTGTGCATTTTATCATGCGTATCTCTAATATTATCTCTCTTATATTACGTGTCTTGTTTAATAACTAGAGCTTCCCATGTACAATCAATTGCAAAAGTTTTTATTCAAACTAAGCACTACTGAAGAACAATATTTTAAAAGCCATTACATAATTTTTAAAAATTAAGTCATTTTCGTTCATTTGCTTTACTACTGGTTGAAATGTAACACAAACTCCATTTGCAGTAATATCAATTTTCTATCAATGGTAAGATAAAATAATGTAGAGCAACTTGGATTTAGTAAGTACCCGCCAATTACCGGAAGTTTCACACTACCCAAATATATGTATAAATAGTATTTCAATCCAACAAAAATGTAGATCGTGATCTTTATAATCTGCAATACTTGAAGACAAAAGTCTTCGAGCAGTGCGTCCTCCCCGTCCTGACCTACGGAGCCGAGACATGGACACTGACGGCAGGATTGGTCCACAAGTTCCAAGTCGCTCAACGACCTATGTTAGGTGTTTCTCTTATGGATAAAATTAGAAATGAGGATATCCGTAAGAGAACCAAGGTAACCGACGTAACTCGCAAAATTAGCAAGTTGAAGTGTCTGCCGCAGGACCGATGGCCGATGGAGCAGACGAGTCCTGGAGTGGAGACCGCGTCTCGGTAAACGTAGTGTCCCCTTTATGGATCGACGACCTCAAAAGGCGCTGGATGAGGAAGCCAGAGGACAGGGATGAGTGGCGCCATGTTGGGGAGGCCTACGTCCAGCAATGGACTGCAAATGGCTGACGACGATCTTTATAATACCTGTTAAAAAAATCAAGTTTTATTGATCAAAAAATCAAGTTACTGACTAGTTCTTCAATTTTAAATTAAGTGATAAACAAAAAAAAATAGGTTGGTGCGTATTAGTCCACACACTATATATGATTCCGTATATGTGACTAGCAGGTATACGTAGTTGGTCAATTGGCAATGGACCACAGAATTCTAAAGACAACCTTTAGTTCAAAAATCCCATAAAAAAATACTCAACGAATCTTGTACAAACCAATATTCGTTAATGAATTTTTTACGATCTACCATCTTGATTTTTCAAATTTTTAATCTATGGTGAAAAACGAGGGACTCCCAATTTTGCAAATTCAAAAGTTATTAAAATTTAAGTTGATTTATAAAGACCTGCCTATCAATACATCGACCGTCTAAGCACACTGAATTCATTTTTAATCCCTCAGTTACATATGGCAGAAAGATGCAAGGTTACATCCTTCTGCCATATGAACAACTATAGCAGTCCTTTCACTTCTTAGTAGTTTGTCACAAAATTCACACAATGATTGTAAAGTGTTCCATTTTAACTAAAAATCTAAGTAGTTCTGAAAAGTATTCAAGTTCAACCAGTTCCTCAAATATCAAATACAAAAATTGATTGACAAATAAATACATCTACAAAAATCATCCTAAGACGTCTTTGATACAAACGTCAAATTATATATAGTTAGTTACACAATATGACTTTACAGACGGATGTATTTTAACAATCAATTTAATTCCATGATTATGCGTGATTGAATGATAATGAAACGGATATTATTTATTATTCGTTATTGCAATATTTTATTACACTAACTAGTTTAATTACTTAGTAACATAGATTTTATCTATAAGCTTTGCGCAGGTTTGCCGACTAGAATCCCTCCCATTACAGTTCCCGCGGTCTACGCTCGCTTAGTTCATAGCACTAATTAGACCAGTGTAAGTCGTGGTCCTTAGAAGAGACAAGAGCGGTTATCGGCAAACCTACAAGCACCTAATAATTATAAGGAGATTTCATCTGGTAGTTCAGACCCAAAGTAGAGTTCTGTAGAGGTAACAAACATCCACTGTGTTCCTTATTTGGCTACGGAATCATAAAAAATCTATTAAATAATAAAAATAACTCATATCTCAAATACTAATCAACGAATCTTATTCAAACCAATTTTCAATATGACAGCCTCTGTGGTTGAGCGGGCTAAGCCTTTGCCCGCCTATCTTACTGCAACGCAGAAGCTCGGGGTCTGATTCCCGACATGGTAAATTACAGATATGAATTTTCCATTATTTACTATGGTCTGGGTGTCTGAGATCGGCCACAGAGTAGTACATTTTATATTGCCTATTACACAAGCGTAACTTCCTTAATTTTGGGGATATACAAAGTGTGTGTTTGTCTATCGATTATTAATGAAAGTATTTTTTAAGATCGACCTCCTTAATTTTTTCTAAATTTTGTGCCTCATTGTACACTGTGACACTGTCTTGCTTTAAACTATAATTGACAGTCAAAGTAAGTTGGTCTTACTTTACAAACAAAGGTCATACGCAGTACATATTCTTAATTTAGTATAATAATTAGAACCACTTGTCAATTTTAACTTTTGACTCGTCAGAAAAAATAGAAACCAAAGACATTTTTTGTTTCACTTACATACGTGTCGACTGTATTACTTTACATGAACAATAGAGCTGTTACTCAGATATTACACTAGTACTGTTTCTGTAGCTTTAGTTATTGCTCTTAGCGTAAAATAAACAGTCATTTTCAATTCATTTCTGCTGTTAGTTTTAAACAACAATATCTAACAACTCGTTAGTTAAATCCAAAAAGCAATTTGGGGTAATGCCCTTGTGATTATATTGTACTTAATTGTCTTAAAAATTAATATTAGGTTTTCCTTGGTTAAACAATGATAGAAGATGGATTTTTGTTATAGTGTTTTGAAAATGTACAGTTTGTACATTTACTCACTAGTGGCTGGCAGTAGTTTATTGATGGAGTGCTTGGTGCTTTTTTGTAGAGTAGGGTGAAGAACAACACTTTGTAGTTGCAGGAATTTGTTCTCACAGCAGTAGTACTTGGATGCTGATCCTTGGAGTTGCCGTTTCAATTTAATGGTAGTTGAAACCGTATGTTACGACTATTAGGAACTCGGTGGCGACTTAGTGGCTAGATTTAGTAGGACTGCTACTTTTTTTTTTTTTCAGGCGGGGAAATGCATTTCGCACATACCGGGTCCTTTGCTAGGGATTAGACCGTTGTTGATCATGGAGGCAATCCAAACACTAATCAACCGGCTTGTGTGGAGACTCGACTAATCAATACTCCACTAAAACCACCCTCCTCCCATGTGCCCCGCGCTTATGAGTAGGAAAGGCATGAAATACAGAACGTAGTTACGCCCACACCGATCCTAGGGTACAAGTGCTTGAGAGTGCCCCGGGAGAGGCAAACTCACTTCGTCAACAGGGGTGAAGACTCCTCTGCTCCTTAGATGCTAGAGGGCCCCTGCAGCGGTATTTCAGGGAGGGAGATCATGCGCATACCTGCGCCTCCGGGCTCCCGACTGACGTCGGCGCCCGCGAGACGCATGCGCACTTCCATCTCTCTCCCTATCTCGTTCCGCGGCCTCCTTTTGAAACACTACCGTCTCGCAGAAATTGGCCACACCCACCCACCAATCGTCGCTGTGCAGCATGGCTTTCACCAGATCGCCCAGCGAATCGATCGGTCCTACTAGCGTCTCGAGTTCAAACCTCTGAGGTGCCCATGCTGCGCACTCGACTAGCGTGTGTAACGCCGTGTCTAGCGCGCCACACTGGCGGCATTGGGATAAAGGCAAGCAGCCCGTAATCCGACACAGATACTTATCGAAGCAACCGTGCCCGGTAAGTATCTGTGTCATTCTGAAGGTCAGGGTCCCGGGTTTCCGCGAGAGCCATCGCAGCAGCTGCGGTCGAACCGCTTCCACCGTGTCAATGCCAGCAACAGGGTTTTCCAACTCTACTGACCAAGATTGGATCATGGCCGCGGTTTCCCGCGTCCTGATCACCTGGAGTTCGGCCTGGCCATAGACCAGGCCACGGGCGAAGGCATCCTGTCGGGGGCGCCGAACTTTGGCAATCACGTCCGCCTGGAGAGGCCAGGGCGGATCGCCCGCCAAGAGTGTCGACGCCGTCCAGGACACTGTACGGTATCCTCGGATGGTCCTCACCGCCAGGACCCGTTGTGCGCGGCACAACAAAGTCCTATTGTGGCGGTGAAGTGCAGTAGGACTGCTACTTACGGTAACTCCAGACATCAGCGTTCAAGTATACCTACTACTGCTTCAAGACTAAATCCCTGAAAGCAAAAATGTGTATTTCTTCAACCTACTGTAGGAAATCACCAGCATTCCAACAACAAACTACTGCCAATGCCCATCAACACCACCAACTACTGAGCAAGTGTACAAACTGAACAAAAAGCATTTAAGAATTTCGACGAATTGACATGGTGAGGTGTAGAAGTAAAAGTAGGAAAATAGACGAGCACGACTAGGATTTAAAGCTAGTATATTAATGATAACTGGTTATTATTGGTGGTTCGCTGCTTCTTGGCGGTTTATTATTTTGAGAATATTTTTAGACCAAATCAGTCATAAATGAATAAAATAAGTCCTTTTTAAAAAGTTTAATAATACGATTTAAAAAATCCATTTTTAAAAATTATGTAGTGTTTAAGAGATATACAGAGTTACATATGCCCGCGGCTTCGTTCACGCTTGCATTGAAATTTCCGCGGGATTTCTGGGACACAAAGTACCACACATTTAAAAATGAATGTATCGTGAAAATTGTGCCGGAATAAGCTAATTTTTATACACCCGAACAACTACAAACCGCTCCCAGAAAAAATTCCCGCTAGATTCCCAGGATAAAAAGTAGCGCAGATTTTAAGTCTAAGAATTTGCGGTCGATCAGCGGAAACCGCATCGAAATCGGCTCAGTATTTTGACGTGAATCGCAAACAAACAGACAAGAAATCTAAAAATATTGCATCGTGTTCTCCATCGTTTATATAGTCTATTCCAGTTTTTTTTAATAACTTCAATGTACAGACACGGCATATTTAAAATTTTATAATATTACTAGCGGTATTGGCAGACGTTGTCCTGCCCTAAACAAACAAAAATCTAGAACACGATTCCAACGCCACCTACCGGGTCTAATTATGGATTTAAACTACCCCGGGACCCATTCACATACACATAAAATTTTATCAAAATCCTAGAACCCGATTCCAGCGCCAAGTATTTTGTTTAGATTGATGGGTTACATTATTGAAGTTTTAGTAGGGATCTCTAATTTTTATATAGCCTATATTAATCAGGGATAATGTAGCATTCGAATGGTGAGATTTTTTGAAATCGGTCCAGTAGTTTTTGAGTATATTCGTTACAGACATATAAAAATACAAATCTTTCCTCTTTATAATATTAGTGTAGATAGATAAAATAACATCTTACAATCTAACTTTTAAAATATCATTGTAGAAATAATTTTAACTACTTTTCAAACAATAAAATGAATATGCTATGTGACTCCTTTAACTTGCACCTACTTATAACATCATAAGTAGGCACGTTCGTACTAAATCTAAGAGGTGACAATGTTTTGTAATTTATAAAAAATATCGCAGTTGATTTATCTGTCCCCTCCCCTATTGTCATTCTTAATTCTTCTTCAATGATTTCGGGAACATCTTAACTGTTCTCCACATTGGCAATTTGAACATTTGAAGCTTGTTTATTCTGTATATTACAGTCACCTAGCAAGTCGATGAGGTCAAAAGATTTACCGTTGACCTACAACGGCACCTAAATATCAATGTATGCGAGTTGTGTTGATTTTCGCAAAGGAGCTCGCGTTATCAATGCCGGTGAAAGGGCCGCTGGGTTATTGTGAGCCAGTTACGGTTCGTAACTTATTCCTTAAGCGTAGCGAGCAGCGGATATCTATATTGATGTGAGTGCCTCTATACGTTTGGAATTTTCCGAACATGTTAGGTAATATTCAATTTGGACGGTCTCTGTGTTTGTGTGGTCTAAGCCTTTGGCTACCTAACTTACTGAAAAGAAAAGTTCTCGCGTTCAATTCCTGGCATGATAAATTTCATAAATGAACTTTCCGTTATTTAATAAGGTCTGGGTGTTAGAATCAATCACAAGCGTAAGCGTCACGTCACGGATTTTAGTTAAAAAAAGTTTCTTTGGATTGATTTAAAAGCGAACCATTCTCATACTTATCGTACCGTGGAATCTGGCAACTTAACCAATAGTTGTCAATTTTGCCATTATTACTATTACCTCTCACAAAATGTCTTTTTGTGGGACATTATATGCTCAAAAAAGTAATTTTGTTAGAGGTATTGTAATCTCGTAAACGAAAGTCGAAGACCTATAATGGCAAAATTGTCAACCGTTGGTTAAGTTGCCATATTTCACGGTAGCGTAATAACCTTTATTGAATTTTAACATGTTGATTATTGGCATAATTTAACGGACTTGGAAATTTTATTAGCACCGATTGCAGCCTAAATTCAAATGATCCGCAATTAATTATAATAATTACTGTTATGTCAAACATCGTTAAATAATTGTTTGTAAGTCAATGTGCTAATGTTGCTGTACATTGCATATTGAAATTCATGTTACAATATTTACATATTCATATTACGTGAAAAATTATGAATATAATATAATTATTTTTTGAATACATTAAATAATATTTTTTTTCTAAATTTTAATTTAAATTTGTATACATTTCTCAAATATAATGCTACTGGCATTATATTTGAGAAATGCATTCAAATTTATATGAGTATTCATATAAGTTACGATTATGTCATATTTTTAATTTGCAAAATATGTTCTTCAATGTAATCAATTTCATAAGCGGATACATTAATCGCTTATCGCTCCATTTATATGTAGACCAAAAGCTACATTACAATGTGACAATATCTCACTCAACTTCGAGTATTGCAAAACCAAACACGTTTGTTTGCGTCAATATCTTGTTATAATCTCACTGGGGGTTCCCCGCGGTTTTGCTTGGGCCTTTACCTGTATAATATCAAATTGGATACTGATTACATAATCTCAAATAATATACTCTGACATATTACAATCGTATCTCATGAATACTATATATATTTTTATGTTTGTTATATTATATTATACAACAATCCAAAATTATTGACTCCTTTCCAGGGCTGTCTAGAAAGCGTAAAGATTAAAATGAACTCACTTCTTATTTATACCTATATATTTGTATATATATATATATATATATATATATATATATATATATATATATATATATATCAAATATTCAAATATACACTTATTTAACAAAGTATAAAACAATTACGAAGTTTTTAAGTTAACTTGTTTGTTTATATGAACAATTGCATTATTATATTATTTTGTGTTATTAATTGTATTCAAATGTTTGCATATTTTCAGTTATTTAATTTGTATAATTTTATATAAATGATGCAATGATAAAATTTATTACGAGTAGAACAGATTTATTAAATTTAAAAGCCAAATAAGTATTTGAGATTGGACGATCCGTTTTTTTTCAAACTTATACATTGAACAGGCAGTAATTTATTAATTCTACTAGCCCCTAAACTAGTTTGCACTGTATTATAGGTACTAGGGTTCTCTCCCTTAATGTAAACACAATAACATGCAATTGTATCTTAAAATAAATATTATATAAACATGTAACATATAATACTATATATCTATAATAACATAAAATTTTAAAAGTCTAGTCTTGGTTTTCATATTTTTTATGTTTGTATGTTTATTCAGGATTCTCGCAAAAACTGTTGGGCCTATTTCGATGCGGTTTAGGTTGACCGACAGCAAATTCTCGGACTTAAAATCTATGGTACTCTTGATCCCGGGAATCACGCGGAAAATTTCTTGGGAGTAGTTTAAAATGGCCAGGTAGAAAAA
Source organism: Dendrolimus houi (assembly GCA_039645545.1). Taxonomy (NCBI): domain Eukaryota; kingdom Metazoa; phylum Arthropoda; class Insecta; order Lepidoptera; family Lasiocampidae; genus Dendrolimus; species Dendrolimus houi. The sequence goes on along the minus strand of CM077120.1, from coordinate 18,072,463 downwards.
ATTCTGATTCCGATGAAATATTTTCACTGATTCAAATTCTCTGTGTAAAACACCTGTGATCTTTGCTAACCGTTCAACGTGGACCAAGTCGCAGTCGAACCCTAGTTATAACATAATTTCTAAAACAGTTTGTGTGTGTGTGTTGTGGGTATGTATTTGTGAAGGGATATGTGTGTGTTTGCCTGTGCGTATGTATAGTATATTATATGCCTATTTTCATAAAATTTCCTATACCATCGTGATTTAATTGTATAAACCCTTTCAATATAAACATTTTGAAATTATTATTTGTTTTCTATTTCAATGTTTTTGTTTCGGGTAATTTATTATATGTACATAAAAGGAACCATAAAATTAATATGTCCTTGGGTAAAACTAGTCCTTACTTGTGGTATTGGGCATTTATCAACACGTTTATGCATGATGATAAATGCCCAATACCCGATCGGACAGGCTATACAAAAAGATAAGTGTAAAAAAGCAATAAGCGCAAGGCGCGCAAATATATGCGTATCTTGTTATTTTTTAAATATTAGATATATACGTATAATCAAAAAACCGCAATACTACCAATAGTGGACGATCAGCTAATTATATACATAGTTTTGCCTATTATATTCTAAATCTAGACAATAATAAATACCGAGGTATATCTAACAACTCTATTCTCATTTTATTTATTGGTTGCTTTTTCAATCATCAGATAAACATTATACAAATACAATACAACATAGAAGAATTAAATTGACCGTTTTATGAATATTAATATGTGTTTAATTAGTTTATGATTTAATTGATAGAGAACTATTATGAGATGAATGAAAAATCGTACCTATATAATATTGTTAACCGCTAACAGATAAAAAAAGTGAAAACTTAAAACTTTTAGTATTAATGTTTGAAATTTCATAATGTTTGAATTAAGTCGGTGACGCAAACCCATAAGGTTTTCCTCGACCAAAAAGTGCCCAACGCGGCTAAAGAAGTTTTCACTTCAATAAAGCAAACCACTATGATGACGTTGTTCTTATAAGTTCCCTAAGAAAAAATTATAACTATTTATTTATTATTATTATTTAATTATTTACTTAAATATAAAATATAAAAACTCTAGTAAAATATGTATTTTATTTAACGTTAAGTAATAACAGAAACTTTTAATTAACTAGAAATTATCCTCCAAAATTACGTAACAATATGTATAATGTATATTAAATTTTGATATAATTTCGTGTTGTAACTAGAATATAAAACGGTTTTGAAATCGACCCTGTTACAAATATTTGTCGAACAAATAAAAAGGTATTTTATTACATTTTAAATCCTCAGCATTAATCAAAAGCAACTTGTTATCTGTGAAAAACTCGCATATTTCATAAAGTGGAGCTCCAGCTGCGTTAGTGTTAAAGATTTAGGCCGTTTCACGCAAATATTGCGTTGGGTTTAATGCGTTATTTGAGATGCGACATTTTTAATAACGTTAAATATTGACAGATACCGTATGTATATACACTAATGCGGCTCGCTTTAAATGAAACGCATTCGGCCATAGCCTTAATCTTTAACACTTACACAGATGAAGCCCCAACATTGGGGACTTATATCTACACCTGTCTATTCTTTCTATAATATATATGTCTGTGTGTGTGTAAACCTTCCTTGAAAAATTATCTAATAGTCGGTCCATCTATTATCATTTGACACAAACCTGCAGACTGACAGACAAAATATAAAAAATATATAGTTATATTTTTTAAGCTTTACTATTATGTTGTTGTTATAAATTATTTATATATTATTTTCTAATAAAGTCGTATTTTCTTTGTTTTTTGAGTTTGTTTTCTTTTGTCTATTCGTGAGTCATTGTAACGGCTCTAGCGGAATACCAACGCTGGTTAATTCAACCAGCATCATGCTGAGTTACAACCGATTTAGAACTTCATTTCCAGGTTGTATTTTATTATTTATAAGTATATTTGGGTTTGTATGTAGTTCTAAAAAAAATCTTTCTTTCTAACTGATGGTGAAAACCGCCTAATAATTCGTTGCGTGGTTTAGGAGTGAGCGGATATACAGATAGACAAACAGACAGATGCAGAAAGCGACTTTGTTTTATACTATCTAAAGAAGTACATAAGTACATAATCTTTAAAAGTTAACAGTGCATGCGACAACATTGTAGTAATCCGCTGTTAATAAGAACTCTAATTGCAATTGTTTCGTATTTATAATAGACACTAGGATATGCCCGCGACTTCGTCCACGCTTGACTTGAAATTCTCGTGGGATTCCCAGTACACAGCATTTAAAAAAGAATGTAAGCTATCGTTTTAGTGAAAACTGAGTTGGGATAAGCTAATCTTTATGCACCCGAACAACAACTAACCGCTACCAGAATAATTCCCGCAAAATTCCCGAGATAAAAAGTATCGCAGTTTTTAAGTCTAAGAATTAGCTGTCGATCAGTGAAAACCACATCGAAATGGGCCCAGTAGTTTGTACGTGAATCCCGAACAAACCGAAAAGAAATTTTATTTCATTTTATCATTTTCTCCATCATAAACGATAGTGTATTTCAGTTGTTTTTTTAATAGCTTCAATGTAATAATAATAATAATAACCGGCAGACAAACACACATTGTATATCCCCAAGCTAAGAAGGTTGCGCTTGTGTTAAAGGTGATATACAACGGACCACTCTGGAGCCGATCCCAGACACCCAGACCATAGTAAATAACAGAAAGTTTGTTTCCGAAATTTACCATGCCGGGAATCGAACCCGGAGCCCCTGCGTTCCAACGAGTTCGGCCTGCTATGACTTAGCCCGCTCAACCACAGAGGCCGCCAATGTACAATAAGTACAATGTACAGATACGACATGCTTAGAATTTTATAATATTATAGATAGATACAGATTATAATAAAAAAAACTACTGTTCACCGTTCTTATTATGTTACGAATGACAGGTGATACTTCTAGATTTTCTCTTGGAAATCATGTTAATTGACTAGTGTATCTGCGCTTTCAAACCGCACGCTAACTCTAACACGTCCAATTGTTATTTTATTGTTTTAAGGCTTGTAGCAACGCCAACGTCCTTGAAGATTTTTCGGACGATAGTAGAGACTCCGTAGAAACGGTCATTTTCCGGTTGCATTATTATTTTGTTGTGAATAAAGTAGTATATAAAAAAAAACCAAGTTACTTGTCTCTTTTTTGTAAAGATGTAAAAATTACGAGAAAACCACGTTACGTCTATCATATCGTGAAGATTTTTGATAATTTTTTGGTAAATTCTTGATCAGTAAATACTAACAAAAACCCCCGAAAACCCTATTAATAACAATACTCCTGCAGAAAGCGACACTAGAAGGCCCAAAGCGGCCGCTTTAGCTGATTCGTATGACGAACATGACAGATATAAAATTAAAGTAGAACTTTGTGCTATATCTTTCTACTATCAGTGTCTAGATACGTGTCAGATTCAAAGTGATTTTTCAAAAGCGGCCGCATTATGCTCTTTAATCTGATAGCAGTCACAGTTGAATAATACATGTAAATAACATTAGTTTCCCGAACGTCCCACTGCTGGGCACAATTATCATCAAGGTAACAAACAGTATACTTGACATATATGCCTAAGTCGAATTGGTATCACACATCATTAATCTCGATTTACAAATTTCCTCAACTTTTTTCTTTACCGTTAACACGTGATAATTGTATCACACATTAAATCGAAAAATTTCCTGTGTTGCTCCCTCGTGAATTCGAACCCACATCATTAAATTGAGACTGCCCTCAGGATTTGGTTTTAAATTTCATACTGGCAAATCTGCGGGGATTACGACTATAATGATTTTACATACTTAATTACGAAAATATGTAGTTTAAGCATGTCTGTTTAAGTTCTACCTAATAATCTGCACTACCTACATCGCCAGATTAGGTTAAATTATTCCTTATGTTAGGTTGCCTGGAAGAGATTGCTTTAAGCGATAAGGCCGCCTATTGTTTCTACCATGACAATATTGTAGTCGTGCATTTTTGTAATTGTATTTGCGAGCGATAAAGTGTTATCTATCTATCTACAAATCATTAAACATAACATATACTAAACATAATATCTTAAACCGCAACACGTTAACTATTCACTAGAGGTCAAAATCAAAATATATTCATTGTGTAATTATGATTACTCCATTAGTAGCCATCTCGGCATGTTAAGCTAACTGTATCAGGCTAACGGCTCTTTTGGATGAATTTAAAAATAAAATCAATGTGATAAGAATCGCAGTTTCTGGTTTTAAACGAATTTTGAACTATACATATATACTCAAACGCGCTTAAACTGATTAAGTACATGGTTTATTTTATTTTTTGTTTAAATAAATATATAAATTATTATTCTTAAATAGGACAAGGCTCGAGGAATATATGACACCAATCATTGTAAATGATCTCCCAGAGGACCTGCAATCAATCTACAAAAATAACCACAAATCGACCAAATATAATCTGAAAAGATTCTATATTGATTCCCAAAACCGACCGTCAGGCTCACACGTGCAGACCTGGGACTAACACAGAACTATATACTAGAATGATGATGATAACACCGCTTTTATTATCAAATCAGAAATAAACACTTGAATGATGATAACAATTCCTCGCCACTGCTCCTATTTTTGATATAACATTAATATTGTGTAAATTAATTTTTAAAATGTCGTTATGTGTCTCAACCTAATTAATGTATTCTACACGACTCTGCGGCACGAATAAGCCCATGAGGTTTCTGTGCCACAGTCGAATGTTTTTATGTATCTGAATGTAAGTATATTAATAAATAAATTATAAAAAAGAGTATGAGATACTATGAACTAGTAATAATTGGATAATATATTTTTGGATTAGAAAAATTGTGCAAAATGATTATAATATCAAAAAAGACATAAAACGATCAAATTAATTAAAATATTGGGTTTGCGTTATGAAACAAGAACATTATTTTAATATAACATGCACTTAATAGTTATATGTATATATTCACATAATATCAAATTCAGTAACAGACTATCAATTAAAACTTTTAAAAATAACATTTTTAAGTACTATTTCAAAATGACTTCAAGTATTTGCTATCCGTTTATTGAAAAATGTAAATCATTTTCACTATAAGCAACAATTACTAAACGTGGTTAACTTAAGAAAGAAACCAGTGTTTAATAAATTGGCATCCAATATGCTCGTAAGAAGGACGTGCCCGCCAGGCCATAAAATATAAATTGTACTAAAAATTCAATCTTGCGTCGCCCTGTTGCTAACATATTCTAGAAAACGTATTAACAAGATTAGCCAGTAAAGTTTGTGGATACAGGAAGCGAAGCTACCTGGTGCTTGTTTGTACGCCACTGAAACGCTGTTACACGGTTACACAACACGATGTTACGCTTGTCAATTTATAGGTATCATTTTTAGTTAAATGTATTTATTTCAAAATGCAATATTACTGATTACTCATTGAAAGTCATGAGTCTACTACCACTTCCAAAGCAATTTTAGTTACTATTAAAGGAAAAGAAGCTCCGCAACAAACTCCCGAGCAATATATCTTTACTTTATATTGATTATTATTATTCGTCTTTTTTTAATGTGGTTAATACTAAAACAAGGTTTTAACAAAGTAGTTTATATGAATAATTACTGAAAAAGCTTGGTGGGGATCGCATTATACCCATACGGTGCGGTTTTTATCCGTGCAGGAACGGACAAAGAATACAATTTCCTGCGGCAGGGCGGCCTGTCGTAAGAAGCGCCAAAACAACCCATAGCCAGGTGGCAGGACATTTGCCCGACTGGATGGCTACCACCCCTGGTCTAAAGTATGTCGCCATAACAACCCTGGGTTATGTTGCGGCATCAGTGACCAGGTCCTAGTCTCCCTTAAGAGAGCGCATTTGTAGCACCTTTGGTGTTGCAAAGCGAAGAGTTGTATATCTCTTCTCTTTCAACTTCTACCAATTATTTGGGATTTGTACAATATGTTGTTTCCTTCCATACTCCTCTATTCTGACATACATCTTCTGTTACACCACAAAATATTATGTCATCATTTTTATGTCTGTATATGTTCAATGTGCATATATAAACAAAAGACATTTCACTAATTAAGTGCACATTTTTACTTACAATGTAAAAGCCGCTTCAAAGTCGGGAATACCTCGCATAGCATAGCTTTATCAGTAGAAAAACAGCTATTTGGTTCTTATAGAGAGACGATGCGCTTACGCAGGTGCGGCCGCGTCGGGCTCTCTGTTTATGGCGTTTCAATTAAATCGCTTTTGACCGATGTGCTCGGTCGTCAACCTTGCTTGAAAGAGTCAAATGTGCTAGATGTGGCAATTGATTGCATTAGAAATTTGATTAAGGATAATCTTTTGCGAATGCGTACCAATATCGGAAATTCATTACTAAGTTTCTGTTCTCTTTTCCTTCTCAAGACTAAATATTTGATTAATGTATAGAAAATGACAAGGACCATATTTACTACTGGAGGACAATCCTAAATTATTATTTTTTCAAAAAAAAGCATTGTATTTCGTGGAATACCTAGCTGAAATTTCAGCTGGCAAAGCTGAGATTATGAAATACAAATAACAATTAATATAAAATAAACGCGTTAGTTATGAGACGACTACCGCAGAACTACATTTTATAAGTTTGCATATTTCCTTGTGGTGGAGAGGGAATGAATTATTGAATTAATTAAAGAAATAAAGGTTTTCTGTATTATAATGTACTAGCTGATGCCCGCGACTTCGTCCGCGTGGTGCGGTTTTTTAACTATCCCATGGGAACTCTTTAATTTTGCGGGGTCAAAAGTATCTTATATGTTGACCAGGGATATAAGCTACCACCATACAAAATTTCATTTCAATCCGTCCAGTCGTTTCGGAGATTAGCTGGTACAAACAGACAGACAAACAGAGAAAACAAAAAAATTGAAAAAATCTAATTTATTTTTATTTCACTTCTTACATCCCCTGACTCGGTTTTTAGCATTTTTTTTCATTGTACAGAAATTAGACCTCTACAATTTTATTATATAAAAATATAAATTATTGTGAATGACTTTTTTCTAATATGACATGTAATATATTTAAATTATTCGAATTCGAACTAAAGTAAAATAAAACCTTTTTTGTCGTGAAAACCTTGAAGCACTATTCTTTTAAAACAGAACTGTTTTAGCACTACAAAATTTACTACCTTGTACAAACACATATGATAGCTTTCTAAGTCAACATTCATGTGTGCCGATCTGAGTATCTGAGTATTTTAAATCGCACCTAACAACATTGTAATACGATGTTTTAAAACTGGCCATCGTCATCTCAATCCTATGACCGTAGTCTTTCTAGCTTCACAAGACAATCTACGAGTAATGTCTCTAACATCTAACATTATTGTTTACAATTACTTCAGGAAATTGTTTGACGTTCTTAAATTAATATTCATTCAGACGTAAAAACAATGCGGAATAATTATGAAAACATTATCTTGTGCAAATAACCTGAATTTTTGCATTTAAAGTAACAATATGTTATATATTCCCACGTAAACACACGGTACTATAAAATTAACATATGACCGCCAAGTCATTTACAACCAGAAGTGTTAAATGCGGTAATTCAAATAGAAAAATAACAAAAGTTTCATTGTCACTAATTCATTGTGAAAAATGCTTAATGATAATATCATAATAATACTAGAAAATTATGGTTTTATTACACAATTATAAAGAAATACCTAATTGTAATATGTAACCGACTTACACACTAAAAACAAAAAAATAAATATTTAACCGACTTATTTTTTCAACATCTGGAAGACGATGTCAAGTAAAATATAAAAATCACTATGTTTTGTAAATTTTTTGTTGGTCTTTTATGTTTTATTTGGCACTGACTTCAAGATGTTGAAGAAAGAAGTCGATTAAATATTAATTTTTTCTTTTTTAGTTTGTAAGTCGGTTTTGTTTTTGTTAAAAAAAATATATTTTACTTTTTAGTTGCGCAAATATTTCAATAGCTTTAAAAATAATATATTTAGCACCTGTAGAAATTGTACAACTGGAAGTCTGTTTTGTTTTTGTTTTATACCGATACATGCTTAGCCGAACTTTTAAGTTCAGCTTAGTGTTTTATTTGTCATCCATAGTTTGCTCAAGTTTTGGTCTTTATGAACGAATATCATCTACAATAAACATCTATCTGTCCACTGTTGTACGATTAAGAAATTATTTATGAGGTAGTTACTGTACATACTTATAATTGGGATATCTATAAGAATGAAACTAAAACATATTCAAATTATTTACAAAATGAGGTAATTTATAGAATATTCCATTATTTTAGGTCTTGGAACATTGTCTGATGCAGGTCTCTTCATAATCATTAAGACCGATCGGCATGTGCCCAATTCTGGATCTTGCTATTAGGGCATGCGCACAATGCTTGCGGGTTTAAGTATTTGCTTTCTTTCGCGTTTCCGTGCATCTGCACTCCACTGAAGATGCAGTGGAAGATTAAATCGGTTATTCGAATACAGAAGGTACGTTTTCATATTTTCATTCCGGTACTGCATTATTTTATGTATGATTTAATAAAGGGTCTATCTATGTTTACAACTTAAATGCCAAAATTTAATTGAAAACTGCTATTTATTTATACAGTGCCTACTGATAAATGAATATTGCAAGAATTATTATCTGTAAGTCTCTCTCAAAGTTAATCTCGAATGTTCTCCGAAACGACAACTGTTTAAAGATTAAAATTTAAAACAACAATTTTATACTACGTTTTTGAATATGTTCCATTTCGATATTTTAGGGTCACAATATAAGAATATAAATAAATATTCGTTATTTCGCCCGATCGTCGTACTTCGTAATCGTGTACACAGCATTTATTTTATAAAATAAATTTCTTTTGACAATATCTTAAACCTTTAAGATAAGGTGTAACTTTCGAGAGTACCTACAACTTGATAGATATAAAACAGTTACCGATACGTCTACTTACTTATGCTGGTATATAGTTATTATAGGTGTATTGTTAATGATTTGCAAAAAGTTTTTTTAAATATTTTAATTTCGCCAAGATTAATTTTTAGTTCGCCTTCCCATACTCACCATCAAGCTAAACTTCATATTATACAAATTGAGAACATGCAAAAAATTCTATGAAAATTGATAGTCGGGTGAGGTCGCCGCACCGCATGCAATTTCCATCGTTGCGTGTTGTAGATTTTTTTTTATAATGACTCTACTGATATAATTAAACTAGGATATACCCGCGACTTCATCCACGCCTGACTTGAAATTCCCGCGGGATTTCCGGGACACAAAGTACCGCAGCTATCATTTTAGTGAAAACTGTGTCGGAATAAGCTAATTTTTATGCACCCGAACAACTACAAACTGCTCCCGGAAAAATTCCTGCGGGAATCCCGGGATATAAAATATCACACATTTTATTACATAAAATTTGCTATCGATCAGTGAAAAAATCACATTTGAATTCGATTTTTTTAAATCTGGCCAATTTAAATAATTCTCAGAAAAATTCTCGCGTGACTCCCAGGATAAAAGTAGCGCAGATTTTAGGTCTAAGAATTTGCTGTCGATCAGCAAAAACCGCATCGAAAGCGGCCCAGTACTTTTGACGTAAATCCGAAACGACAAACAGACAAGAAATCTAAAAAATTGCATAGTGTTCTCCAGCGTTTTTAAAGTGTATTCCAGATTTTTTTTTAATAGCTTCAATGTACAGACACGGCATTTTTAGAATTTTATAATATTACTAGCTGACCCGTGCACACTTCGCTGGGCATCAGAAAAATTAAAAAATACTTATAATCACAATCAAATATACCCTATGCCACTCAGGAATAATGTAGCCTTCCACTTGTGAAAGAATTTTCAAAATCGGTTTAGTAGATCCAGAGATTACCCCCTACAACGTCACAAACACACAAACTTTACCTCTTTATTTTTTGTTGAGTTTAATTACATACTAAGCGAATTCAAAATATTTCCCCTCCCGTACTGTCCGTACCCCAGTGACGCCTACATCGCATAAGCCTATCTAGCCGATTAGGGTGCGCGGCGACCACGCAACTTTTTTCTAATACTTACATTTTTAAACTCTTGATATCTTTCGAATGGAATGTCCGAATTGAATAATTCAAAAAGTTGCAAAAGGAGTTTTGTTGTATTGAAGCAGTCTGTAATATGAAGTAATTTATTTTGATAAGGATGAATACCAAGATACAAATAAAGAGCCTTTTCTACCAGAGGCGTTTTAATAAATTTTTCAAAATAAAAGAATACTTATTGTGGCATAACTATAATAGTTAGACATATGTTGCCACGACACTTTTTGTGAATAATGATGTGTTCTGCAAAGTCGTAGTACATTATTTTATTCTATCATCAATAGTTTTCGCAGCGCACACGATTTTAGGTAATTTTTTTACACCTTGGGTTACACTATTGGAGTTTTAGTAAGGATCCCTAATTTTTTGGAAATATAATATAGTCCAGGTCCACCGGGGATAGTGTAGCTTGCCAACAGGGGAAGATTTTTTTAATCGGTTCAGTAGTTTCGAAGATTCCCTACAACGTCACAAACTCACAAACTTTACCTCTTTATAATATTATAATAATACTAGTGACCCGGTGCGGTTTCACCCGCGCTCTGTCCCGCTCCCGTGGTATATAGCGTCATGTTATATAGCCTATGACACGCCCTGTTAACGTAGCTTTCCAACAGTAAACGTTTTTTTAAATCAGTTTAGTAGATCCAGAGATTATCCCCTACAACGTCACAAACTCACAACTTTACCTCTTTATAATTTTAGTATAGATGATATCATAAGCACTAGTATCATAACAGTTATTATTCATAGACACTACTAAGCCTTTGTCAAGGAGATAGAAAGAACTATAAGTTTACTAACTCAGTCCAAAACATTTTATTTGTTATCTAAGAAGTAAATACACATTTTAAAATTACTAAAAGTCTTGGTGCCTGTCTACCGCGACATACACACCATGACCAACAGAAGTAGTAAAGGTCAGGTAAGAAAGTAGACGAAGAGTTGTTTGTCAACTCTGCCTACCCCCATGGGAAGCAAGCGTGATAATATGCATGTATGTAAAAAGCTTATCACACAACATGTGTTGGCACTGTTAGATAAATTGACTTAATCTCTGACACATAGCTGCCTTAGGCCTTTGAGTTTGACTGGTGCGTTTTTTCCGCAGTCATCCTTTTGTACAGTCCGCCTTAGGCATCCATACTAAATTACTTGAAGTTAACGACGCCATGTATAATTATAGGTGCCTCACGAACACATTGTTGATGTGCCATTTAACCCATCAAAGAATAAACTTATAATTACAATATATGTACATATAATACATATTATATAGAAATATTAAATACAAAAATCAAGCAAGTGCGTGATATTCCGTGCACACTTCACAGTGAAAAATTCCGTAGAGGTAATAATCCACTGTTTTCTTTATGTAGTTACGGAACAATAAAAAGTATTTGATCGAAAATTTAATATGTCTTAAAGGGAGGGTAAAGCATTACTCGCGTACCAATGGTCTCAAAACAAAGGATGCTGAAGATCGAGCGAAGTGGAGAAAGTAAAGTAGAAAGTGGACGCCAAAGTTCGAAGCGAACGCTTCAAACGCAACTGGGATTTAAACCCTCGGATGATGACGATGATATACAAAACCTACTCATGGGATCTTTCTTCTATTTTGCAAGTTCTACAATTCCATATCAATTTTTTTTTATTTTTCCACTATATAGTTAAAAGGTTAAAAGGGAGGACATAATTTTTACGACTTTGGAAGTTAATATCTAGCCAACTATTTACTAAAGTAAAAAAGTATTAAAAACATCGTCATGATTTTTCAAAATACTATTTACGACAATATATGTATACATTTAAGAATTTAAACGTTCAGTTACACTTTTTTTTCACTCTATCTTCTTCCAAATCAACAAAATCGAATAAAACTATTGCAAAAACCTGCCTGTATAACAATTATCGGCAATGTCGAAAACCAGTTTTGACGTTTACACACGCACAAGAAGAGGCAAGGAACAGCTTTTAAAATAAAACGTGCAGAGATGTTTGAATCTTAAAGCTAACGTGCCTTTTATTACTTTTTATGATAATGTGGTTCTAGAATTTTCCATTACCATACCACACATTTGCTTATTGGAAGTGTATCTTTGGTTGGAGACCCTGAAACAAACAAAGACCGGGGTGGTTTAGTTGGTAGACCCGAGCATGCCGTCCGGAGTCCAACACTACCCTACTGATGTCCTCGGGTAGTAGTATGTCCATGACCTACTAGATCTTGGAAAAAAGGGACTTTCCATGAGACTTTACTCGAGAATTTTTTGAACCTGTATCCCAGAAAATCAATTCCGGGCTGAAATGTGTATTAAATTTATCTCTATTATTATAAACAATTATGGGTTCAATTGTGGTATGACAATGGCAACATATAAACCAAAAATAATTATGGGTTCGTTATTATTATCATATATGTGTCTGATCTTAAAGAAGAATACATAACAGAAAGTTCGTTTACTGCTAGGAATCGAACCCGGAACCTCTGCGGTCTAGCGAAATAAATTAGCCAATACTTAGACTACTAGACCACAGAGACCGTCGAATTTAAACTTCAGTTTTATATGTAAACTAGCTTCTACCCGCGACTTCATCCGCGTGGAATAGTTTAAAAAAAAGTACGTCTTAGCGTGTTGATATATAGCCTATAGCCTTCCTCGATAAACGGGCTATCTAACACTGAAATAATTTTTCAAATCAGACCAGTTGTTCCTGATATTAGCGCGTTCAAGCAAACAAACAAACTCTTCAGCTTTATATATTAGTATAAGATGTTTATACACAACCAAATAAATCACAATCTATAACCAATTAATAAAATTAAGGCCTTTATTTATACATATATTATTACCGGGTATGAAAAACTGTAAAATACGTTGTGGAGAAAGAAATTTGGACTCGATTAGAATGTATAAAGAGGTACGCAGTTCCCAATAAAAATATGATATTTTCTCTTGATTTTCAAATAAGCTATGAAAAAAAAGGCACGTGACATAGAGCACAGTGAACTTATTGAAAAAAAAATTGTGTCTGTGCAGATCACAGGCAGTAGAGGTGAGTGTGACAATGGGTGGGAGAGATTCTAAATTTCGTGACATCACATTTCATATATTATGTCGTTATAATATATTTAAGCTTTAAAAGACGAAATTTGAAGTATTAACGAAACACTTTAAAACATTTCCAACTCATCTGTGTGAGCAGTGTTTAAATGATTAAATATAATGTATTCTATCTCATTCTCTCGCAGGCTTACTCCTTTGATTTATCTGTTTATCTCTTTTTAGTGTCGTTTTTTCGTTTTAGCGAGTTCCAAATCACAACGATTCTAAAAAAGTTTCACTTCAAAAATGTATTCATGTGCGTTTGAGAGTTTTTATTTCTTGGTCTACCTAAAGTTTCGTCTCGAATAGGCTATGAAACGGCATAACGGACTTCGATGAAAATTAAAACAGTAGTTTTATCTTAAATTTCCGTATTCTGTTCCACGACCTATTTCGTTATTTTTCATAGTTCAGAAGTGAATGTAATGTCACAGGACAGCACAGCTAGTAACTAGTTTTATAATTCTCAGAAGAAACCCGCTGTTTATTAATATCAGAATAGCTGCTTATAGATGAACAAATAAATTAGATAGTTTTTTGATGCAAATTTTGTATGTATGCTTGTTGTGTTAAATTTACCAGAAAAACATTCACACGCATTGCAGCGACACTAAGATTTACTACTGTCTGACTCAAAATAAAATTAATGGCAACCATTGTATAGGCATTACGAAATATCTACACGAGTTTAACCCGCAAATATTTCACTGTTGAATTTGATAGTTCAATATACTACTTGACTTTGATAAACGTGCTTCCATTGCGTAGATACATATGTGCGTATGTTTAGTTTTATAATATCATATAATCCGTAATATTCTTCAACCGAATCACCTAAACCAATTTCATTTTTTAAGGTAAATGTTAAAACCTTTGTCTAATAAAATTAATTAAAAGTCTTAATAATTTTCTTTTGTATTCAATTTCTTGCACCTATATCAGTAGGTACTAGGAAATTACCTACGACATGTGTCAATTTCACAATGCGCTTCTCCAAAAGTAGCCGTCTTTAGGCCCCTTTGGTATCACCTAATTATGTAGGGTTGAGAATTCTTAAGAAATTTGTTTAGTAAAATTGTTTTTCATTCCTCGGAATCTTTTTTCATGATATTACACTATTATCTAATGTACCTACGTAACGTAATTTTACTTGTATGTAATGATTGCAAAAACCTAATAATTATCTTTCTATTTTTAAATTACTTTCTTTAAAAGTGTTCGCCTAAAGTTAATTATCGTCAAATGCTGCAATTCTAAACTGAACATTTCACGACGAGAGAATGGTTTTATCACCTCCTCAATATGTCAAGATGGTACGTCTAGAACAGCCCGTAAAATATTAAACCACTTGACAACGAATACAATCCAATTTCAACCTTATATTTTAGGTACTAGAGTTTAAGAAATCAGATCTAAATCTAGAATATTCGAAGAGGAATGTACTATTTGGTTAGTAAACAAGCCAACCAAAGAACAAGATTCACTTTAGGAAAACCGTAACTGTAATATACAAACATTTCAAATACACGGACTTGTAAATTTAAATTTACTAGAATGCAATTTTTTATCCAAGCGATGAAGTGACTTGTTAGAGTTTCTCTGAAATGGCAAAATTCCCCTTTGTAAAATTTAGCAAACATTTAAATATTTGAAGTAAATAGAAAGTGGATGTTAAGCAAATACTTTTTATAGTTGTGACGTCAATGACGTTCGTTAATAGTGGAGGAAAGTCATTAAGATTATATTTTGACCTCAATTTATTCGTTTCGTATAATTACCAAGGAAGTATACATACTAATCTATATATATAAAACAAAGTCGAGTTAATTACACCATTTATAACTCAAGAACGGCTGGAACAATTTTTACGATTTTTGGAATTGTCTTCGTCCGGAATAGTATAATAAGTATTACAATATGATATTCATCAATAAAAAAATACCATTAAAAAACATTAGTCACAACATCAGTCTATTTTCATTTGTCTGATTTAGGTGAATTATTTTTGTGTGTCTTCAAGTGGATCCCGGGGTGTTTTAGATTCACGATTGGACCCGGTAGGTGGTGCCGCTGAACACCTCTTTAACGGTGGGAACGATTTTGATGATTTTTTGTGTTTTTTCAAGAAGATTCGAGAATGGTTTAGATTAACAATTGGTCCCGGTTGATGGCACTGCAATCGGTTTCTAGATTTTTATTTTTAACGGCAAGACAACGTCTACCGGGTACAGCTAGTATGAACTAAATAGTAAATACCAAAAATAGATATAATATTATATTATTAAAAGTATCAGATCCCTTACAGAGAACATCTTGCCCAAAAATCTGACTGCAGTACAACGCTGGATGACAATGCTGATGCGCTGTACAAAGTATAAG
Source organism: Dendrolimus houi (assembly GCA_039645545.1). NCBI lineage: Eukaryota > Metazoa > Arthropoda > Insecta > Lepidoptera > Lasiocampidae > Dendrolimus > Dendrolimus houi. The sequence continues at coordinate 18,056,755 of CM077120.1, read as the reverse complement.
CCAGCCCTCTGGCCATGGGCAGCTTCAAAGAGTCTCTTGAAACATTCTTTAGCGAAACTCTTTTCCGACTGACCCCGCGAACCTAATGTTTCAACTCCAAACGACACAAATATGTAACCTCTTACTCTTACAGGTACCATATTTGCGGCACTAAAGACCTTTAGTTGAGGAATCAGTGTTGCCAGCCCTTAACTCAGTCATTGACAAATATGACAAGGCCAAAGTGTCGACGCATGACACGTTCCCCATACAACCGCCGTCCCAATTACCAAGGAATAAGTCACATTTCACCCGGACTCTTGCCGTCGTCATGCATCAAGCGTTTAGCTCTAGGACAGCCAATATACCAAAGAGCCGGTAAGACCTTGGCGAATGATATCATTGTGATTAGGCCAAAACTAAACATGATATCCCGTGATGTCCATTCCGGTCCTATAGTCCCACACTATGAGCGATAGAGTACTCAACATTACGCCTCCGAGTGTAGACTCGCAGCTAATCGGAAAGTATTGTTATCCACTACCGTGACGGTAATGAATTAAAATATGAAAGATAGGGTTTATTATAGATAGGTATCCATCTGTACAGGAACGGAGAACGAATACAATTTCCTGCGGTCGGCCGACCTGTCGTAAGAGACGACAAAACAACCAACAGCCAGGTATATACCCCTGGTCTAGAGTATGCCGCCATAACAACCTTTACAAATAAATACATGAATGTTTCAGACGTTTTATATATTAAATAGAAAATAGATATATACTTATGTATGTATACTCTATAAGGTGTACATAGAAAATAAACATAATTTTTAACGTATATATGTGGCTTACACAATGTTACAATTTGAAACCTGCACGTCGAGATAACCGATGTGTCAAACCTGCCAAGCCGCCTTGGACAAGCGTAACGGATATACTGTCCGTTCCACTATAGTAGGAAGCGCGAGCCCAGTAGTGGAACGTTTATGGGCTGTTATTATTATTATGTGTGACTTTCCAAAATGTTCTCCAGTGGAAGTTAGTTCGAATAAAACTTTTGAATTTGAAACACCTTCGTGTAATAGACCAAGACCAGCTGCATAATGCATCTTAACCCACTTTCTCCGGTGCATCGTCCGTTTGTGAACAATTATAATCACATCCGACAACATTCAATTATCGCTGCCTTTTTTGTCTTTACCTTTATATGGCTAATCCTAATTTGGATTAAATACGTTTCATAATTATAATACCGTAGTCTTTAATTGCCGCACTCAGAGTCAATTAATAATCCGCTAACCTTAAAAAGCCAGTATTGAATTTCTCGTTTCACTCTTTTAAATCTTTTTAAATCTATCTGCATTCGCATCATAAAAAAATAAAATAAAGAATAACTGTCACTATTATTTTTTATCATTTTATGTTATGAAATTGGTAACTTTCTATAAATAAAAACATATTATTATAATAATTATGCATCTCTTCTCTCTTCTGAGGTTGCATGGAAGAGATCGCTCTTTAGCGAAAGACCGCCCTTTATTCATAATTAGAACAATGCTAGTCCTATAAAGAATTGTCTATCTCTCACTTTTTAACGTTTTATTATTTAATATGTTTTATATGATAAAGTGGCAAAATCCTAGAGAAGAATGACCTAAGGCACCGTCTAGTATGGTTCCAGGGCTTTTCTCGTTTTTATACTGGGCGATTATATAATTCCTAGTATTGTTCTTTCAAGGTAACATATATACACTACTATCATATTACAACACTACAGTAATAAGATATCAAGTTTTCTGAGGAGTCACATAAACAACAAAACATTCTGTATAAAAGGTCGTTCAATTATTTTATAGAACTCAATTTATATGAGGTACACAAAGTTAAAATTCACCATTCGTACATGAGTCACGTAGTGTTAGTAAAGTCGCTACAAATTTTCACAATCAAATTTAACAGAATTACTTAGGTGTTTTCTATTGCACGGAGTCAGCTGACAATGACCACTCGTTAGTAAAAGATTGGTTATGTGGAAAATTTTATATTTGGCTTGACAGTTGATATTTTACGTATTGGATCTATGTTAGACAAAGCAGAAGGTTTTTTTCGTTTTCAAATGCTCCGCTACTTTATTTATTTCTTTATTCAACAAAGCTTCACATTATACTACTCTGCCAAAAAAGTACCGGGAAAATATTAGTTATTCATTCAAATTTATTTTATCACCTTCAAAGTATGCTCCTTCACAAACGATACACTTACGCCAACGAATAATCCAATCATCAAAACGTTTTTTTACGCTTTTTCCGGAATTAAGTTTAGTTCTCGTCGCAAATTCTCCTTTGTCTTCCACCGAATTAAAACGGGTGCCACGAAGGGGTAAGACAAGGTTTATGAAAAAGAAAGAAGTCGGCTGGAGCTATCTCTGGTGAATAAGGTGGCTGCTCGATGATATTTGTTGAGTTTTTGATCAAAAATTCGTTCACAATGATGGCCTTGTGCGAAGGCGAATTATCATGGTGCAAAATTCAAGAATTTTCTTTCCACAAATTTGGCTTTTACGTCGAATTTGCTCTCTTAAACGCCGCATAACGTTCAAATAATATAATTTATTTACCGCTTGACCTTCCGGTAAGAATTCCGATTGCAAAACACCGCATAGTTAAAGGAAACAGTCAACATGACTTTGACTTTTGATCGACTTTGCTAAGATTTTTTCGGTTTCGGTTCAGTTGGAAGGCGCCACGCTGAAGCTCGTTGACTAGTTTGCATGTCAAACTCGTAAACCCACGTCCCATCACCAGTAACAATGCGTTTCATGAATGTTGGGTCGGAATTGACTCGTTCTAAAATGTCCTCAGCGCCTCTTATGCTCTATACTCTTCATTTTACCACCGGACAAGCAGACGTACGCGCTCGCGCCACCAATATATGGTGGAAATACCAACAAAGCGGACGAAACGCTATACTTCCACTTTTATCATACGCACCGCTGAAGAGTGGAACTCTTTACGGTCGTCTGTTTTGCCTCAAGAATACAATCTAGGTGTCTTCAAGTCTCGCGTGAACAGGTATCTTCTAGGTAAGCATGCTCCACCTTAGACTGCATTTCCACCTGACATCAGGCGCAATGTTAGTCAAACGCGAACCTATTTATCGTAAAAAAAAATGTGATTGAGTTTTTGGAGAATATTTAGGCCTTTTGGAACCAGCCGAGCGGCAACATGATTCGTACCCAAGTGATTATTTAAAATGACGGATCGACTCGTGAGACAGCAAGGTCAGCGGCTATTTATCTCAAACTTGAAAGAGGATTTTCAGTCACTATTTCCTTCCCTTTTGCGATGTGTTCTTCAGTTGAAGACGTTGATGGACTACCAGAGCGAGGCAAATCTTCCAGCATATCTTGACCGCGCTTGTACGCTTTTTACCACTTATAAGCAGGTGTTTTTGATAAAATTGATTTACCGTAAGCCTTCTGTAGTATTTTCAGATATAGATATAAGTTAGCTCCGTTTATTTAAATCCGTTTAGTACTTTTTACGTGATGCTCCAACGGACAGATAGACAGACAAACAAAAATTATAAAAATTGCATTTTCGGAATCTGCTGGTTCGAATTAGCCCCCCTGATTTTTTCACATTTTTAAACGCATTGTACAAACTCAAACCATTTACAAATTTATTATAATATATAGATAGATAGGTTATAAAAAGTACTAAATCGTAATGTGTAATTCGATATTTGTTTTTATCATATCATGTAGTCTTAGATTTTCTATTTGTTTTATGGGGAAAAAGCTTTAATCCTAAAGTATAGTCTATAGACCAGGGCTGATGAAGCCTTTGAAAATGGTAAAAGGTGAAAAAAATAATAGTAGGATGAAACCCATTGGAAAAGGAAGAGAATATAATAAAAATGTATGGAAAAATAATTTACCGGCGATCTGAGGTCGGGTAGTGGAAGGGGGTGAGTTTTTAAGGGTAAAAAACGGTTTATCTCGATGTCCGGCAAAACTACAAGTCCTATGGAAAAAAGTCAAATGGCAAAGTTGTAGGTAATAAAAAGATCTACCTACAACTTTTGTATTTACACTTTTTTTCACATAACCTCAAAAGTTATGTAAAATATTGGAATAACAAATTTTTTATTATCCATAGAGTTTCATCCACTATTCTTGTTTTTGTTTCAAAAATTATCGACCCTGGTCTATTAATGTTCGGGTTCCATCTGGGATAATGTTATAGTTATTGACTGTGACCGAATGAATGCGTGTTATTTATACCATTAACAATAACGCCTTTAACGAATAGCTACATTAGTGTCATAGTCATAGATACGTTATCTGTGAATATTTAACAATATCGCGTCACAAATAACGCATTAATCTCATCATGACCATATCGCAGATGGAGCAGTAGGGTTACAGGCAGAGAATTAATATACATATCTTCGAGCACCGACAGACAGACACAGACGGTGGCGTCGACGCCGCCAATCACGATCTCTCCACGTCCCCGCGAGGGACGCCAGGAGACATAGCCCCCCCATAGGATAGACTAGGCGTGTTGCTGGGAAGTTTCTTTCGCCGTTTCTTCTCTCCCAGCCATAACACGTTGCGAAACAGCAGTAAGATAGCATAGGCCACCGCGAACCGCCGATCCCGGTCCGCCGGGATCCTTCCTCTCGGGCTTTATATTACCCGTCGCCCGCTCTCAATTAGTGCATTGTGTCGCCCTATGGTGGGCGTCATTAGATTCATCCCCCTCTCATGGCAACAGTCCAGCCGAGGTGAAACTCCCTAGGGAGCCCCCTCGAGCAAGTTGCCCCCCGGGCTCGAGCGCCTTCGCTTCACAAAGGCACTCGCCCCGAAAACCCCGGTAAAGTTGTGAGGTCTTCGGACCAACAACATAAAGTCAAGTCCAATAAAATAAAAAAATAAAAACATCTTCCAACGCTGAAAGATTCTAGTCTAAATCGTCTGTAGTTCAAAAACGTACCTAATTATATAATAATGTAGATACTGCGTATGCTAAACTAAATCTTCTTTATTCTATTAGATTATAGGTAACATAATATGAATAAATTTGGATGGCAAAGTAAAACAAACCAATCTAAAAGGCTCAAACTTCGTCATGCATATTATTTGAAGTTAAAAACTTCACATTTAAACTCAAAAACCTAACGAAATCAATCAAAAAATAATAGAGATATTTATTTTGATTTTTCCATTTCATTGTAATATTTACATCTGTAGACAGCTCGTGACTTGAATCAAATGCATACATGTTAGTTACCGTTCAAGATTTAATGAAGTTTGTTCTCAAACAAAATTAGACTTTAACATTAAAACATGAAGGTGGAAATCTATTTTTTAATAACACTAATAATATGATACTTTAAGTTTAGTAACCTTGTTCCAGTTAAAGACCTATTCGTACACGTAGACCAAAGTAATTTGTGAAGTAAAGCTCATAACTTGAATGACCTTGACATACTAACATTGGATGTAACATATCATGTTTATCCATAAGAACTTGTATCGTGTGATTTCTGTTAAATGTCATATCAAATCGCTGATAATGATTGATGATGTTATTGCTACATATAAATTTTAATAAATCGACTGATTTTACATTTAAACTATAATTAAGCCGTTCTAAGAAATCCCATTTGAACTTCCATATAAATACTGACGAGTTAACATTGTAACAGTATCAATATAATTGATACCAAATTAAAACACCATAATTAGCTTATTTCTTTAGAAACGTAACACATGACAGCGTTATGTTTGTCAACACTTTTTTCTTAAATATTAGTGACGTAACCTGGAGATTGAGGTATAATCTAAAAGTTTAAACATAAATCGTGTTAAATTTATGCATATTTTCTACATTGTAATGATAGAAAATACAACGAAACGTAATTTTTTTTTTTAAACAGTAAATCGATTTATTTTAATTCATCGACAGTTCATGCAACTAATAAAATCAGTTTGATAGATGCCAAAAGTGGCTTTATAGAACGGCCGTACTATTTATTATAACTGTTGGAATATCCAACAAAAGGTTTTTACCATATTTGATATGGTTTAGTTAGAATACTGGCCACAAAATGTGTTTTTTAAATTAAGAATATCAATGTTCTTTTTATATGTATTTTTTTTTACTTTTTACCTCAGACGAACGAATAAAAGTGCAGTACGAAGCCTACGGTGAACAAAACCGTCCAATATAGTGAAGCATTTTTTCAAACTTGTGTGCATAAACATATATAGTATACACGTGGTTTGCATCTGTGTGGTTATAGGTAAAGTATCCATTGAAAACTAACCTACCTTTATTCGTACTAATTGATTATTTAACACTAAGTTCTCGTAACGCATTGCGGCGCGATCCGCGGTTGTTTTACGAATACCGACTAATTATGTGCAGAACAAATGAAGACATGAGTAGATAAAGGAGTTATGTAACATTTAAAAAATATGTTAACATAAAATGTACTTTATAAAATATGTAAATTAAGTATGCATAGAAACCATATTAGAACTTGAAACAACACTATTTGAAGTTCGTTTTGAAAATAGTAAGTGTCAAAGGAGTTATATAGAATGAAAATTGATAATACAAAAGCTTATAGACCATTATGAAAGAAGAAAGAAATAAAGATTACCTTAAATTTACCTTTTTTAACATATCCCCTTCATTCACTCATGTCTTCAAATGTGTAAAGATACGATCTCCGCTAGGTCTAAGATGTCTAAGAAACGGAATGACGTCATGAGTGGTGACACGTACTAGAATGATTTCAAAATAAGGAATATCGAAGACCACGCGAAATATAGAAGAGAAAGTAGAAAAGCAAATCCCGGGATTTGAAACCGACGCTCCGAAAATAGCAAGGATTTAACTTTAAGTTATTAATGTTGTTCATAGACATCAAGATTTTTAACTATTCTATAATAATGCAGGCTGTTTGCCTTTAGAACTCTTTAGCCGTAGATGTCAGAAAAGCTAAAGCACTTGCCATATTTAAAAAATCTGTCCAAAACTAAACTTATTTTTTTTTATTCTTCTTAACTTAGCTGTTTACTGTCCACATTGTACTGTTCTTCCTTTTTTTACTTCTTTTTAATTTAATTATACCTAGACATAAGTTGTTGACTGTAAGGATACTTTTGTATCCTCACGGTCAGGTTGCCTGGAAGAGATCGCTTTAAGCGATAAGGCCGCCTTTTGTTTTGCCTTTTAATTATTGTAATGATTCATTCTGTAATTGTTTATTTGGTGAACAATAAAGTGTTTTCTATTCTATTCTATAATAATGTATCATTTACATATAACAACTTACATATAACGTTCTTATTCGGAAACAGTAGTCGGCATTTAGCGTATCGAAAGACACTAAAACGCGCAGAAAATTTAGTTGGCGCTATTAAAACAAATATGCATCTCAAATTCAAATATATGTACATAAAATAAATATGAGATCATCACTAAACGAGTTTAATATCTTTTAGCTTTATTTCTCATTATATTCATACAACATAACTGCTTCTTGCAATCGATTCGAACCGGCTTTTACGAGTGTGAAGATAAATATTTCGTTTATTATGTTCGTTTGTGTGTTCGAGAAGTAATTAAAGTACCGACTTTAATAGTCTGACACAACAGCTGGCGTGAGTTCATAAAGTCAACATATTAAAGTTATATTACAAAGTAATTGTAAACGCTTACTCATTTATTTTATAACAAATACCGGCCCCATACGAGTACTGCCCGTGATGGTTCGATCCTGTAGAAATGATGAACTTTAATAATTTTGTTTTACCATTTAGCAATAGGATTTTAAGAATCATTTAATTAAAAGTACCCCATACCGTATATACTTATATAGTTATTAGTTAATTGAGAGCATGTCCTTCTGACACAAGTATATATAACGTAATATTCCAAGATCCCAGAGCGATCAGACATAACTTATTTTCACATAGATTAAACCTTAGGTTCTCAGTAGCGTCTCATGCTCTTTGAATACCTGCGTTCTTGTAGAGCTCGCCTTGTGACACCTGGTCAATTACCAGGTAAGAAAGGCAACTAAAGATAAGAATTACTTAACTTAAATTTATATGGCTGATTTTTATATATGTTTTGTAGAATATTATTCTAAAATAGTGTCATAAGTGTCAGACACTTTCCATGGACCAAAACTTTTGTCAGACGTTTTAAAGCTCCACAAAAAATAAATGAACTTTACTTATTTTCACATGTCTGATTTTTAAATATGTTATTAAGGTAATTATTACAAAGTTTTATTTCATTAGTCAGACAAATTGTAGTGACCAAACATCCCCTAAACACAAAAAATATTCAGCCGAGAGAATGAGCGCGAGAGCAATATTCGCATGCATCTTAGAGTAAAATATTTTTAAAGTACTTACTGCTTTCGATTCAATATTTTTGCATCTATCTAAATAAGACGAACTTTAACATTAAAGTAATCATTAATCAATATTTAAGGAAATCAATTTATTCCATATATTCGAGAAAATAATTTTATTCGGCGAAATTTTGTTTTATGAAGAATTATTTTCATCTCTATAAATATTATAAACGCGAAAGTTTGTAAGAATGGATGTATGGATGTATGTTTGTTACTCTTTCACGCAAAAACTACTGAATGAATTTTAATGAAACTTTACAGTAATATAGCTTACACATCAGAATAACACATAGGCTATAATTTATAAAGATATAGTGTGAATTATCCAAAATATTACGTTTTCCATAACCACGCGGGTGAAACCGCAGGCGCAGCTAGTTTTACTATAAAAACGTAACAGTTGGAACAATTAAATCAAAAATCATTTTATATTTGTTTTTAACTATGATTAAGTAAAGAATGTATTTGTTTATCTTTTAATCATCATAATCATTGGAATTTTCATCATTAGCCCCATCATGATATTGTCCATTTGAGTCATCATCCTTATCATCAGCAGCTATGTTGTCGTTGCTGGCAGCTTCTTTAAAAATAGATCACAAAATTAGAAAACATAAAACTGCAAATATATATTTTTTTAAACTTAAAGTAAAAAAGTACAGTACCTGATTCTTGAAGGAATTCACTAACGTCTCCTGATAATTAATTGTTCACCATCAAACCAATGAAAATAATACTGGTTTTCTTCTAAAGTCCACCCATTATTTCCAGGAGTTAAAATTATTCTTAAATGGTTGGTTACTTTTAATTTGCATTGTTCCATATGCTAGCAATGTGAGTTTGTCTCTCCCTTTTTACTACTCCACCAAAGACCTTTATGACCGCTGGAAAGTGCTAACAGTTCGGCAACTTTTTATTCAACAAATAGTTTTAAAATAACATCTCATTACTCCATGTTTATCTTCCAGTTTTCTTACTAAAATAAATCACATCCCTTGCAAACAAAACACTGTTATGACAGCCTTTTGTTGCAGATTCTTTATAGTGCCTAGGCAGTTATTTATACAATAAAATCAATAAGCAAATTAATATATACCCCTTAACTAAATCTAAATGTAAGAAAACTCTGACTGAGTGGCTTTTAAAACTCGATTATGACTCCACTGAAGCATTGTTAGTCTTAGTTACCTAAATATAGTTTCCTAATATTACTACTTATTTGTCATTTATTTATTACATTAAAATCTGCAATAATTATATTATATATACTTCATTACATATAAAATTTAGTCGTATTTCATTATCGTAGGCAGATCTAACTTACATGTAATTCTTATTTTATAAACACGTATTACTATTCTACATCTATTGTACACGATAAAATACTCACACAGTCACACATAATTACACTCAATACACAATATTTATCTCAATTTGTTTAGCTGTTTTTTTCCGGGGAGAAAGAAGTTGGTGATCAGTCACACAGGATTATTCCTTTTACTGACACCAGACTCTCGCCATTTCGGTTTATAAGAAAATTGTTAATAATTTAATTATTGTTATTGTGAGAGTAAATAAAGAATAATTATTATAATGTAATTAGCTCGGAAAAATTGCTGAAATAACTCAGATTTGCATGGCGGTAAACTACTAGCATCAGAAAAAAAAAATTTTTTGGTTTATAGGGGATGTTTCGTCACTACAATTTGTCTGACTAATGAAATATAACTTTGTAATAGTTACCTTAATAACATATTTAAAAATCAGACATGTAAAAATAAGTAAAGTTCATTTATTGTTTGTGGAGCTTTAAAGCGTCTGACAAAAATTTTGGTCCATGCAAATTGTCTGACACTTATGATACTATTTTAGAATAACATTCTACAAAACATATATAAAAATCAGCCATATAAATTTAAGTTAAGTAAATCTTATTTTTTTAGTTACCTTTCTTACCTCGTAGCTGCCCAAGTGTCACAAGGCGAGCTCCACAAGCACGCAGGTATTCAAAGAACATGAGATGCTACTGAGAACCTAAGGTTTAATCTATGTGAAAATAAGTTATTTCTGATGGCTCTGGGGTCTTACTCTATAATAGAAGGTCCCCAAACCGCAAAAATTTTGTATAAACTTATTGGAACGGAAAGAATTTTTTTTATTTTTATTTATAAGACATACTTACACTTACTCGAAATCGATTTCTGTTACAGCGACTATTTGTAGTGTGACCATTAAAGTTCCGATTTTGAAATAGGTCGTGTACTCGCTCGCATGATGCTTAAACATATTATAGCCTATTTTAACGATATAAACACAGGAGACGCTAAAACCGTGGAAGGAAATCTTACAATAACCGTATATACCGTATATCCAATGCGTGTTATGCCATAATTTGAAAAGGTCTTAAATCAATTTCGGAAACAAAAAATCATATCTCATCCAAACGCAGTACTTTCACTGTGATGAGTTAACACTTTCATTTTTTTTAATAATCGTTATTTTTAACAATATTATTCGGTCAATAAATTCACTCAAAACATGCACTTAACTCATACACGAAATGCAGCTATTGAATTCACTGCATTTGTTTGTTACGTGTTATTATTTTGCAGTGTAACTGTTACAGTTTTTTTGTTGGACGTAAGCCACACAGAAAAGACGTTAGACGAAAACGGGGCGTAGGTATGTTTATTCTTTAGAGTAATTTCATAATTTAAGATATAAACTTTGTCAAGTATTTCCAATATGCATTTGTCATTACAGTCTACGAACATTTATTTCGGAAATGAATTAACTATCCTTATATAAAAAATATGAACAAAATTTAAATACAAAATTAAATAATAGGTTGGGGAAAAAGTATTTTCGCATATAGTATGTATGAACTTCTAATAACATCTCTTTGGCTATATACCATTTGTATCTGGCTGGTTTTGGTATCATTAAAAAGTTTTAATTTTAAAGAAGACATTTCCAAATTCAAATTAGGAAAATGTGTGATTTTCATTTGTTTTTCTTATTGTTAAAATGAGTGAATCTAATGAAGAAATTCGATACATTTTAAAATTTTACTACGAAAAAGGTAAAAATGCAACACAAGCCGCAAAATTTTTTTATGATGTTTATGGACCTGATGCAGTATCTGTGAGAGTAGCGCAAATTTGGTTTAAGCGTTTTCAATCCGGAAATTTTGATATCAAAAATGCACGTCGCTCTGGTCGCCCTGTTACGGACAAAATTGATGCCATTTTTGAAAAAGTGGAGCAAGATCGGCATATTAGTAGTTACGATGTAGCTGGAAAACTGGGAATTGACCACAAAACGGTTTTGGCGCATTTGAAAAAAGCTGGGTACACAAAAAAGCTCGATATTTGGGTGCCTCATGAGCTCACTAAAAGAAACCTAATGAACCGTGTACTCATTTGTGATTCTTTATTACGACGTAATGAAGCCGAACCATTTTTGAAGAAGCTGATAACTGGTGATGAAAAGTGGATCACGTACGACAAGAACGTGCGAAAAAGATCGTGATCAAAGGCCGGTCAGGCTTCACAGACTGTGGCGAAACCCGGGTTAACTCGCAACAAGGTGATTCTGTGTGTATGGTGGGATTGGAAGAGAATTATTCATTATGAGCTGTTACCGCCAGGCAGGACCATCGATTCTGAACTGTGCTGCGAACAACTGATGACATTGAAGCAAAAAGTTGAGAGAAAGCGGCCGGAATTAATCAACAGAAGGGGTGTGGTTTTTCACCATGGTAACGCTAGACCTCACACATCTTTAGCCACTCAGCAAAAATTACGAGAGTTTGGCTGAGAGGTGTTAATGCATCCGCCGTATAGTCCTGACCTTGCACCTTCAGATTACCTGTTTCGGTCTCTGCAGAATTCCTTAGGCAGTGTCAGGTTAACATCACGAGAGGACTGCCAAAACCACTTGTCGCAGTTTTTTGATCAGAAGCCCCAAAATTTTTATAGCAATGGGATCATGTCCCTACCTACAAGATGGCAAAAAGTTATCCAACAAAATGGCACCGACATACTTGAGTCAAATGTAAATAAACTTTTTCCCCAACCTAATATTTAACACGGCCACTACACAGCTACTTATCTATTGCCAAAGCCGATATTAGATGCTTTATTTCTGTCTTTCATTATAAACTTGAAACACTCAATGTCATTGAATATGGTTATGTTATTTTAGTTCTGTGCTTTTCAACCAAATTGATTGAATTTGTTTGATTCATCTAACACCATTACGCAAATCAGCTTGTTATATGTTTTAAGGATTAGTGTGAAAATCTTCGGAACCTAGCATCTTTATTAAAGCCACGCAGAACATTTAAAATGTATTTAGCAAAAAATGTGATTAAAGACCAGACTTGAATTTTTTAACCCTTTTTATGGTCATTCCCGTCCATTTGTCTGTTTGTTTGTCCATCTGTACGTCTATGTATGTGTATATGTCACAATTTTTTTTTCGAAAACTGTAATTCATATCCCGCTAAAGATTACATCAAGTTGCAAAAAAAGGAAAATATTAGGGATAGCCGCCATACTATACATACCATAATATGATGGTTGAAAATATTCCTTCCAATGTTATTTATAATAGATGTGTTAATTATCACAGTTCTTTAAAAATCATATTCATGCTCTTTAATTACTTTTTTTAAGTCAATAAGTGACGGAATATTCTCTGAAAGTCATAAGAAATTCTCAGCCTAATTTTTAAACTATGGAGATGAAAACTGCGTCAAGGTAGAGATTAATTTCAAGCATCGGTCTATGAATGAATATTGCTCCGTAGAATACAGTCTTTAATATAATGTTACGATTACAGCGGGTAGTTAGCAGCCAAATCCACTTTTATACCCTTAAATAATGTCACATCTTAGCCTTCTATCTTTTGTACCGTATGTATGGATGTAATGAGTAATGACGTCATAATTCTAACGAATCCAATTACGGGTTATTTATTGGTTGAACACTAATACAATTATTTTACATTAATATTTTAGAATTGATATAGGAAGGTATTTTGAAGACAGCCCGCTTGCAGGTTTCGAAGAAATTTTATGGCATCTTTCCTAATATATTGAATAGAACAGAATATTATTTATTGCTTAAACTGTCACATACATATAATTATACAAAGAAAAGATGTCTTCTCAATAGGAATGACAGTTTGGCCTTTCCAACGTACAATACTGGCAATTTATAATGTTGCCTGGCCCTTATACAACATTATTGTTATCCTGTCATTAAATTTATCTATTTTATTTATTACAAAAATAATAACAAAATGTCACATTATTAAAAACAATACTTATATAAATTGAATATTACTCACCAAATCAATTTTAAAAAATCAATCTGTGTGTAGTCATTATCAGTCATAATATTATAGTACAATTATTTATCTACAAGATATTCATTAATTGAATTAATTGTATAAGATGCTTTTTCTTTTAAAAATTTCTTACCCTTAAGTTTGAATGTATTAATTTTACTAATATTTAAAAGTTCATCTGGTACATGATTATACAACTTTGGTACAAAAGACACTGTTATTTAAATAATCCATTCTATTAGGGGGGCAACACATTTTATTTTTATGTCTTATACTAAAAGCATGGATGTATAAGTTCGAATATTCTTTAACAAATTGTACTATTTCATATAGGTATATAAAGGCAGCGAAAAGTAAGAACTTTTTTAGAGATTAATTAAAAACCTACTATATAGCCAATGTGATATTTAAGCTTGAGGTCTCTTCTGTTTGGCCTGCACCTCGTAGAAATCCACAAAAAACTCACGAGTATTATGTGAATAACAAATTTTTCATATAAAAAGTAAAAAACGAGTAGACGGTCTGTTCATCTTATATAGTGTAGTGTAGTGGCTATCATTGCAGACGTTAATAATACCGGCATTGAAAGGGTGATAGTCCAGAGACCGAAAAGGATCTAGAGAAGTAAATAGATACTTAATTTATGAAGAAAATTTTGGATACTTCTACCAAACCGACTTTCGTAAAAGCATTTATTACATGAAAGACGCAGAAATGAAAGGAAAAGCTGATATTAGACGGTTCATTTCTGTCTTTCAATTCGGATGAATTAATCTAAGTCCTCCATATAAATATACACTTGAATCATTTTATTCAATATACTTTTTTAAAGAATAAAAAAATATATAAACAAAATTTAAATACAAAATTAATTATTTAACACGTCCATTACACAGTTACTTATCTATTGCCAAAGCCCATATTGCATGATTTATTTCTGTCATTCAATTTGCATGAATCAAGCAAAGTGATCCATATAAACATAAACTTGAAACACTCGATGTCATTGAATATCGTCGTGTCCTTTCAGTTCTGTGCCTTTCAACCAAGTTGAATCAATTTAGTTCATTCGTCTAATCTCAACGAAGCAACGGCATTCAATGAAATTAAATTCCATATTATCTTTACGTGAATCTCTTTGGTTGCTTCATCAAAATTGAAAGACAGAAAATGCTTCTTGAAGAAGTCAGACGCTCTACTCAAAGTGTTTTTATCAGCTAAGTTACATAATCGCAGCTACTTTTCTACCAAATTTTATTCGGTTTCAATTAGCGACTGGTGGCTGACGAACTGCACAAAGTTATCGTTTTTCCATTTTATGTATTGTGAATATTTTTTTATAAATGTTTGTCTTATTTATTTGTATAAAGTATAGACCATTTACTTTTTGCGAAAAATAGCTGTGATAATAGGCAGACTGACAATGTCAAGGACTGTATAAGGGTTCTGTTTTTTTACCAAATGGTAATGGGTACCCTAAAAACTTTCTAACTCACAAAGAGCAATCAAAACGAGACGGGTACATTGCAAAAATTTTTGAAGAGCTGAAAAAAGAGGTAATAATTTCAGACGTTATTTCACAGACATCAATTGTATGTGCGCATAAGAAAACTTTCTATTTTAAATGAAAGTATAAGTCGCTCGCTTTAATGCAATAAACATAGTTTCACATTGACTCATCTGTTTCTTGCTGAAAATAAAACTGTACTGCATCATAAGTAATTACGGTTTTTGTAAACAGTATAACACTTACCTTCATAGAAAGTGAACAGCTTCGCATTTATTATCTTGAATTTTGTTATTATTGTTGATTATAAAGAGTGAATTGTTAGTGTTTTTTTTAAAATTTGCTCTTAATTTACTGCCCAAATGTGAATCAGTTTTTTTTTTATTTGATTTATCCTCGAAAGGTTTTTTTTTTAATTTCCCATAGCATGGAATATGAGTACTAAATAAATAAAATCACCCAGTATAAAAACGTAACTCTGAAAGGTCCTAAATCTTAACCAGATAGCGCCTCTGGTCACTCTACTCCAGCAATTTGTTGCTATATTATTAAAAACATTTGTAAGATCAATTCAATTAACAATTGCAAATCTTAATAACTTTATTTTCAATATTTGATATTGAATTGAATTGGCGTTAAAAAAAATCTATACAGATAAATAAAATTGAAGTGTCGGTTTGTAATGTCAAAATAACAGCTTTTTACTAAATACATATGGCAGTGTATATACGGTACTTACATATAACACAACATCTTTTTTTTAAACTTTTGTCTGTCTGTCAGTCTGGATGTTCCGGCTAAACTATGAAACGGCTGGAGCGATTTTGACGGGACCTTCACAGGCAGATTTGATGTGATTGATGTTACAAGGAGTAACTTAGGCTACAATTTTTTTCCGCTTTTTTAAGGTTTCACGAAAAAAAAGAGAAAGATGTGGTAGAGCCATTTTGGAATCATCATTTTGATTACAGCTCTTAGGGCCATCGTCACAAAGAGGCAGTAAGAAAAAAGCAACCCACAACCAGGTAGTAGGGCATTTGCCTGTCATGTAATATACAACGGACCACTCTGGGGCCGATCCCAGACACCCAGACCATAGTAAATAACGGAGAAAATACGTTTCCGAAATTTACTATACCAGGCATCGAACCCGGAGCCTCTGCGTTGCAGTGAGGTAAGCCGGCAAAGGCTTAGCCCGCTCAACCACAGAGGCCGTCAAATCGGTATCAAATATATTATAATTTTCTTATACTTGTAGGAGCCCAATGTCTAATATGAATTATTTTTTAGTGGAAACTTAGCTGATATGTATATTGATTATGTATTTTTATATTGTAAGAATGATAATTATTGTATATTTTGCCAAATAAATTAATTTATTGAATACATAAATAAATAACTTACTTAGATTGGCCAAAACATACTTAACTTATAATTTATTAATGTATAAAATTACTAGCTGTGCCCACGACTACGGTGGCGGGCGAATGAAACTTACTGTGAAGTATATTTTGGCCAATATAAGCTATTTCTTTATAAATAATTCATTATTATTATTCTGATGTACAAATTATATTATTGTAAAGTTTCATTGTTCACACAATCATTTAATTACTATTGATTAATCAAAACTTGCAATTTTTCACAAAAAGTCAATTATACAATCTAAATATATACTTGCTAAAAACTATATTCACACCACCTTCAATGTACCAATATAAATATGTCATTATTGCACCACTGATCTGGCTGTCTCATTACGTCAAAAATATCGTGTGTATTTTAGGGCTACCTGCCAAGAAATGCATGTAAAAATGTTTAAGTCCTCGTTTACATTAAGCTATAACCACTGTTGCACGCGTTGATGACATAATGACTGTTAAGATCCTGCTTACTTGCACACCATTGAAACTGGTAAAATGTACTGAACCGTGTGTTTTTAGGTATAGCACCTGTGTACAACTACATCTATCATTCATTTCAGAAATTAATTAATACTTCTGTGGCAGCATCACTGGCAGTGTGCTGCTCCTACACTCACTTCTCGCTCGACTATATAGGCAATGAGAGGCGTCAAAATAGATTTTAAGCAGGCGTTAACTCTCCGAGAGTTCTGCGGCAAGTGCGTTTGAAACCAATATGAAAACACGTGATCGCATTTACTTTCGCACGAAACCGACAACGAAGGGAAGGTAGGATAAAGGGAACAGCAGTGGTAGAAGGATTCTTGTGTTTACATGCAGCACTTTCCTCGCATTTCATTTCATTTCCTTGCTCGCTGCTCAGAAAGTGGGCATAATTTAAACGATAGATAAGACGATCCGCGAAACTCTATTTCTGAAGTCGGTTAAAAATAAGGAAATAGGAACGGAAGGAAGTAGCAATAACTGATTGATGAAATGTGGTGTACGAACTCTGCATTTGAATGTGGAGTTGAAAGGTGTATCAAATTGAAAAGTACTCAAACTAAGTTTCACTGAACAATGTTTTTGAAGGTCATACGTCATATAAGTCTAATTCCTGTTTTTAGCAGAAGCAGCAAGAAACTCTCTAGCAACACGTCTAACTAAAAAATAACTACTTCATATTTGTCTCTCTGAGTATTTATTTTTTAAGTAAATAAATATGTTATACAATTACTTTTCAGAGAATTAATGGAGTCTAGTCTTAATGCACAACAAGATATCTATTAATACGATTTTTTTTTTTATTCCAAGCTCAAGTGTGAGCCCATATCAAAACTAAATATATTTTGAGATATTCATACTTGATATTACTTGAGCATGTTCGTTTGTTTTTCACGGCTCGAAAATCTATAAGTACTATTTATACAGATGGCGTAAGTGTAAAATTATTCTTTTGTGTATATAGCCGTGTAGAGTGAGATCTTGAAAATTCATAGCATCATCATTATCATCATCCGAGCGTTAAATCCCGGTTGCATTCGGAGCATTTGCTTCAAGCTACGCTCATCTACTTTTTCTTCTGTCTTTCTACCGGGACCTGATGGGAGCGGCATAGCACATTTATTCCCCACGTAACTAGCCGAAAAAGTTAGAACATGTTCATTAGTATCCTTTTTATTTAAGGCTTTAAATTTTTGTTACCTACCAACCCTACGTAATCCGATTTATCAAACGTGGCTTATTGTCACTTTAATGACGCAAGGACGAAAAATAAAGTGCTTTTGTACCACCGCGACAGCGCGTGACTCGTTACTATATGCATTGTTCTCCCACTTTAGTAATAGGCATGCTTACACAAAGCTATTGCTATCACATTAAGTTTTAGGGTTCTGTGGCCATTTTAACAAACACTGTAACAACATCACTTAATATAATCAACATAAAATGAAACACAACGATTGTAATTCAACGTATCACTAAATGGCTCTGTACAATATCGGCGAATAACTACATAGCGCTGACGATTTTTTAATGCAAAACATCAATATCGCGGGAAAACTATATTTAGGTAATCCAGCTTCCACCCGCTCCGCTGCGCTTCTAGATAACTTCCTCGAAACTACTTTGGAACTCTGCACTCTTCTTCATTTCTCACGCTTTTTCGTAGCCTTCGGGAACTATTGGGAACGTGTAGATTGTCTTATCTCGTTCGTACCTTTACCTGTCGCACAGCCGCACTGCACCGCCTGATCGTCGTGTGCTTCGGTTCCGTACCATCATGTACTGCCCACATGATTTTAAAATGAGTCTGTAAGAGTAACATGACATTTTGTTGTGAACCAGTACAATGTACCACTTCAAATGAGGCGAGGCATTATGTACTATTTGTACCGTGCCAGTACATTTCTAGCGTAGCAATACATTTATACCGTGCCAGTACATTTGTAGCGTAGCAAGACATTTGAAGCGATGGTCGTCAATCCCTCGTTTGTACCATTTCTCACCAATTGTACCTGAATATTACATGTACCTATATATTACAGAGTCATGTTGTCCCTCCCTCTTTGTGATGTGAATATCCGTACTTCCGTAGAGGCGTTATTGTACTATTGTAGCTTATGCCTCGTTCCGTCCTTCCTCTTACATTTGAGGAGCGAGTAGTACAGTAGTAGCGCGACAAAATATTTGAAGCATTACTTTTTTAGATTTTGTACCGTATCAGTACGATTGGATTTTGTACGGGACAAATGTACCGGCTCATACGTGTCCGACGCAACTCTAGTGCCATCATCTACAACGCCGTACTCTTACCCCGATCTCTAGGGTAGGGGGAGACCCTGCAGCGTATAACTTCTAGTTTGTGCTAAATCACGTCATCTATTATCTGCCATTCGTCTTTTCTTGCCTTCCGAGCGTGCCACCGAACCCCCCCAAACAAATATACGTTTCAACACCTAATTATTTTGTTTTCGTCATGTGTGCCCGACTGCTACCCCGTCTATCTATGTATATCATAGCTATTTTTCAAAAAAGCTCTTGGTCTAGGTATACATCATATAGATCTCCTGCCCCGGCAATCGTACTCTTGGTTTAAAATGGGGCACCAACTATCTCCGGCCCGAACGGGGTCCGCCAAAAACAGAGTTGGACCCACACCAGCCAAAATCGCGTCATTGGCATTGCTTTGGCCAATGAGAACATCGAAGTGTTTTAGTGGTTATTCCAGCAAATATTCCGCGAGCGCCACGCTACCCCACTGTGATGTCCCATCAGTGGGTCATCTGTAAATGGATTTCACCTCAAAAGATGGGTCCATATATATGAAATTTGGTAGAAATATAACGATGGATCAAGGGGTTAGGAAAATTAATTAAGAGTGAAATATTGATCTCAGAAAGCCTTCAAAGTGATTTAGATAACCGAGGTAAGTATACGGTCTTTGAGTGTGAGTGTAGCATATAGGTTTCTAACTATTAAAGACAAAAGACTTTTTGGTATAATATGAACGTTCCCGACGAGTGACACTAGCCTGGGAAGTAAGGTTCTTCAGTTTTTAACTTAATATTAATTATATGTCACATTTTAATTTTAATTGACCCAATTAGAATATAATACACAATAACGAAACTTAATTTAACTAAACCAATTTATTTTACTATTTAAAACATATTTTTTGCGTCAAGAGTTAAAAGGCATCGTTTTAAAATAGAATATTAAAGTATACAAAATAATTGCTAAAATAAAAATTATGATCTAAATTTACATTAATAAATTTAGATCATAATTTTTATTTTAGATTTTATCATAATTTTTAATTTTACAAAACACTGATATTAATCAGTGTTTTGTACCAACATATAATTCCTTAATACTGTGTCTCAACTAATTTCCTCAGGGGGTGGCTCCTGTAAAATGCCTGTCCGGCATTTTATAGTGCACACGGGTACGCAAGCCCGAGGTCCTCCACGCGGCCACTGTTACTTTCCCTTTGCTCCGTGACAGTGGTGTCCCCCCTTCTCCTCATCCTAGTATCCTTCATCTTTACTCCTTCCCACATACTACTATCCCTTCCTGGTTTCCATATACGGGTTGTGTAGGTCGGGCGGCAGCCGCTACACTTAAAACCACAATTCGCCGTATCGTTTATGGACAGATTTATAAGAACGCTGGGTATGGCTAGGGCGTCGCCGCAAAACTACGCGCAGGCACATCGCCCTACACCTGCGACAAGTGGGCAAGGGCTACCGTGTCAAGGGCGGGCACGGCTAACGACGCGAGTCCACACTCAGAATAGGAAACTCCGCTTCGCGACGTGGAATATTGGTACGCTGACCGGACGTGCAAGGGAGTTGGCCGAAGTACTCTCCAGGCGGAGGGTAGCTGTGGCGTTCTTGCAGGAGACTCGGTGGAAAGGCTGCTGATCCCGGTTCATTGGGAATGGCTACAAGCTGATTTACACGGGTGCTCCTGGTGGGGAAAACGGGGTTGCTGTAGTGCTCTCCGAGGAGTTCCAAAACAACATTCTGGAGGTGTAACGCTTCAGCGACCGGCTTATGGTCGTGTCGGTTCTTATCGAGGGGGTTGTGACCCATTTGATAATTGCCTACGCGCCACAGGCTGGTTGTAGCGACACTGACAGAATGAGGTTTTGGGATCAAATCGGTGATGTACTGCGTGGCATCCCGTTATCACAGGGGGTCGTTCTCGGTGGTGATCTGAACGGTCATGTAGGTGAGAAGTGGGAGGAATTTGAGCGCGTTCACGATGGCTTCGGATACGGAAGCCGCAACACAGAAGGGGAGGACATCCTCCGAATGTGTGCGGCTGCCGATCTTGCCATCGTGAACACGTATTTCAAAAAGAAATCCGAACACTTAATCACCTACAAGAGCGGGAGGCATGCTACCCAGATCGACTACCTACTCACCAGGAGATACTGCATCGGCAAAGTAGGTCTTGCAACTGCAAGGTCATACCCGGAGAGAGTCTCACGGCACAACACCGTCTCCTTGTCATGGACCTCTGCGTAAAACCCAAAGACAAACCCGTTGAGCACTGTCGACGCCAAATTAGATGGTGGCTACTTGATGAAGGCAAATCCCAGGAGTTTGCTTCAGCATCCGTCGAGATGTGTGTCGGAGCTGATAGCGAATTAGTCCAGAGCCACTGGGACAAGATCCAGGCAGCCATTACTAAAGCGGCAAAGGCAGTGCTGGGTATGTCTAAGGGTGGACGCAAGTGTGATAAGGAGACTTGATGGTGGAACGACACAGTCCAGAGGGAGGTTAGGGTAAAGAAAACCCCCTTCAAAAAGTGGCAAGCATCAAGATCTCCTGAAGACCGCGACGCATACAGGGCCGCAAAACGTGCCACTAAAAGAGCTGTAGCCAGAGCCAGACAAGACCACTTTCGATCGTTGTACGATAAGTTGGAATCGTCTGAGGGGCAGAAGCTCATTTATAAGTTGGCACGTTCCAGGATCAAAGCGGCACAGGACATTTCCAAGTGCCGCTATGTTAAAGATCCTGGCGGCAACGTGTTATGCGAGGACCTCGCGGTGAAGGAGAGATGGCGCTCGTACTTCCACGAACTGCTGAATAAGCAGCACAAAGAGGTACAGCCACCGAACCTCCCTCCGAATCAAGGACTAGTGCCACTGATAACGCCTGAAGAAGTCTATAGGGCTCTTCGCCGCATGAGGAATCGGAAAACTGTCGGAGCCGATGGAGTCCCCATCGAAGCCTGGAAGGCGATGGGTCCTCGTGGTGTGGGCATTTTAACAAACCTTTTTAAACGCTTACTCCTCACCGGAAACATCCCGAGCCAATGGAAACTGAGTGTTATCACCCCAGTCTTCAAAGTTAAGGGATCGGTGCAGGAGTGCGAAAACTACCGCGGAATAAAGGTAATGTCCCACACCATGAAGCTCTTTGAGCGCATAATCAACTCTCGGATCCGACAGGAGTGCACTGTCTCGGGATGTCAATATGGGTTTCGCCCCGGGCATTGTACCATGGACCCTGTTTTTGCCCTAAGGATCATCATGGAGAAATACAGGACGAAGAATACGCGTCTGTATTTCCTGTTTTTGGTTCTGCAGAAGGCCTTCGACTGTGTTCCTCGCGTGATGATCTGGTGGGCACTGAGGTCCAAAGGGGTGCCAGAAACCTATATTGAAATTATTCGGGACATGTACCGTGATTCCGATTCCATAGTTCGGACCGCTATTGGCGACACCACACCCTTCCCCATAACCGTAGGAGTGCACCAGGGATCTGTCCTTAGCCCGTTTCTGTTCAGCGTGATATTAGACGAAGTGACTTACAGCATCAGAGATGCGCATGAGCAACCTCCATGGTTGCTCATGTATGCTGACGATATCGCGCTGGCAGATTCGGACAGGGGGCGCCTGGTGCGACGTGTAAATGCGTGGAAGAATTCGCTAGAGAACGATGGTCTGAAGCTAAATGTGGCGAAGACTGAGTACTTGGCCTGCAATACTACAGATCCCACATCCGTACGCATAGACGAAGATACGGTCGAGCGTACGGATCAGTTTAAGTACTTGGGATCTGTACTTAGTGCATCCGGGGATATCGACCACGACGTCAAGGCCCGTATCACAGCAGCTTGGGCCAAGTGGCGTGAGGTGACAGGTGTCATTTGTGACCCCAAAATGCCGGTTAAATTAAAAGGACAGGTCTATAAATCCATCATTAGACCTGTCCTTTTGTATGGCAGTGAATCGTGGCCTGTACTTGAGCGACACAAGCAAGAACTGCGTGTCACGGAGATGAATATGCTCCGATGGATGTGTGGAGTGACGCGGAAAGACCGGGTCAGGAACTCCCGCATCCGTGGCAGTCTTCATGTCCGTGACATAGCAGACAAACTGCAAGAGTGTCGCTTACGCTGGTACGGCCACGTTTTACGGAGACCGGCTAACTATGTGGGGAACAAATGTCTAGCCATGCCGCCTCCGCCAGGTCCCGGTCGAAGGGGAAGGCCCAAGAAATGTTGGCTTGACGTTGTGAAAGATGACATGCGTACCATGGTCTCAAAACGGGGGATGCAGAAGACCGCGCGAAGTGGAGTAGAAAAAATAGGAAAGCGGACCCTGGGCGTCGGAGTGAAGGCTCCGAACGCAACCGGGATTTAATGCTCGGATGATGATGACTGTGTCTCAACTAATATTAATTTAGAATTGGTATAGCAGAAATATAACATTAAGTTTTAATTATGTCCTATGTGATTATTACACAGATAACTCTTAGTTGTAGATCATTACAGAAAACTTACATATCTTAGTATACTTAGTTGAGTATGATACTCTATTACACACACTACACACTACTATGAGTTTAGCATAGTTTAAAAAAATATCCAGAAGCGAGCTACGCGCGGTAAATTCGCAGGTGAGCACTGCAGCAGTAGGAGGTGGTGTACGCAATATCGGTGACGGTATTCTGAGTGAGACATCTTATCGTCGGGACAGTGCGTCGTTAGTTGTGCATGTAGGGCCAACCCTGCGGAGAAGAATCACGTACGGGTGTGTAAGATAATAAAAGCATTTAGTTAAAAAAACTGGTGTTTCCTTCCAATCCCAAGTCCGTACCCCTGCTGGCACGTAACATTTTTATTATAGGCTCATAATCCAAGCATGTACTATTTTATAGGTATATCATCAAATAAATCAATGAAAGCATAAAAAATTGCATGTTTTGGAATGTTTTTTTAATTAAAAAACATTTAACTATTTTACAAGCTGTTTCAAACGAATGATTTTCCAATCTCGTTCACGTGGTAATTTGGCGTGAAATCTTGAATTCCACTTTTGTTACACTTCCGTATAACTTATAAATTAATTTGTACTGCGATCTAAAACATTACAATCATAAATATATACCTTGTCACGTTTCTCTTGGGTTTTAGAGTTCATTACAAGTTTTGGCTATGAAGGACAATATGTTTTTGACCTGTCCATTCAACATTTTATCCATGCAGGAGTGGAGTAAGAGTACTATTTCCTGCGGCCGGTCTGTCGTAAAAGGCGACAAAACAACCCACAGCCCATCTGGATGGCTACCACCTCTGGTCTAGAGCATGCCACAATAACAACCTTGAGTTATGTTCCGGCGTTAGTATTCAGGTTCCACTCCCATAAACAAGTCCGGCAGCACATTGATAGAGCCTTTAGTGTTACAAATGTCCATAGTCATAACCACTTTCCATCACAGTTGGGCCGTCAGCCTATCTGCTGTACTCCAGCAATAAAAAATAAAATATGTTCGTCCGTCTATCTTTGTATATCACGCTTGTTTTTCTCAGAAACTATTGGGTACAGTAAGTATACAGTTATTAGTACGAATATGGCACGGAGATCAACTACGAGTGCACTAAAATAACTGAGGATAAAATAACCAGCGCAACTTATAGCTCCAAGGCACTAGACAACCTGCCACCAACTCTGTATCTCATGAACTGAAGATGCCGGGGGCTCGTAACACACAATAAGAAAGTACTACTGACACAACCGATTTATGCCCTAAGTCTCACAAGCATTGTAAAATTACTCACCGTAATTGAACAGCGCATCTACGAAGCTGCCCAAGAGCATCCCCTAAAGGGCATTCACGTTACATATTCTATTATGGTATATAGATGTAGTTTAATATGTGATAGTCTATATGGCGTTACGCAATAATATTTATATTAAATGCAGTATTGTGGCTTCGTAGCCAAATGACGTCAACGTTGAAAACTGGTTAGCTCTATTTGACCGATTTATTCAAGCATCGTATTTCCTCAAGCACTTCAGGGTTAACATAATGTTACCATTCAAAAAATTAGATTTTATATTGTCTTGTCTGTCAGGTCTTGTAGAACTTGTCTTGTCTTGTACTAGTGGACATCACGAATGTCCACTAGTAATGTAATTTGGTTGCAGAACCGAAAAACTCATTTAATCCAGACTCTCCCATATATCAAAAACTACTTATCGGGTTTTCGTTAAAAGTAGGTATTTCTTGAGTTCGATCGATAACTGTATTTTTTTAAATTTTATTTACAGTTCAAACATTATACAGGAGGAGATACACCTTTTATGACTATTAGAAGCAAATATTTCTCCATCTATAATACACTCAAATAAAAATGCATTAAAGAAAAAATCCAAAACTCAATTTTATATATTGCAGCAATCTCCAAATTTCAGTTATTTATCAGCTACATACTACGTATCGACATAAAGACTATTCCTCTCTGTGAAGTTTCACTTTTGTGGACCCAAAAGTTTCCGAGAAAAAACATTGTGACTTATAATACAAAAACCTCCAGCTTGTAGTAATTTCAGCGCTGAGTGTTTATGTGTATGAACTAGAGGTAGGCAGGTCATTCAGGCAGGTCAATCAGTCAGATAATTCGGAGCTTAATCCTGACATGCATCCATGTCTATAGATGCACATCCAGGTCCCGTGTCCAAAAGACCCATATGAGTCTGGCTGACTACCTAGCGCACCGGACTATGGAGTATACTGATTCGATAAACCAAATTTATTTAGGTCGATATGGGTGCATGGATTTGCCCACTCTGCGCTCAGACTTCGTGTGTGTGAGTGAATGCGGCTCTTGTGGTCCCGCATAAGGTTGCCCATACTATCGGACCGATATCTAAATTGGTGTTGATTGTAATAAAATAGTCCATACACACGTGCATAATTGCGACGGATATAGGTTCCAGCATTCGCATCCACCCCGACCTACCCACTTCAGTATGTACACGTCTGATATAACCCGCTCTTAGGGGTCAATTATTAATATTGCACTAAGTAATAAAATACTTCTATATACGCTTGATCTACCCCAGGTCAAGAGTGGATTACCTCGAATACGATATTAACTCTTTGATACACTCCAATTAGCATGCTCACGCCACACAGTCTCCAAGTAGAGCACAGATTTACCCACTGACCAAATCGAATTGTACGATATAGATAGCGCACTAATTTTGTTACACGGATTAACTCACTACGCGACTTACTTAATCAGTATGGCAAGTCATATAGTATATAAAAAAATATTTATTTAATAAATATAGATAATTATTTATAAATATAGATATATATATATATATATATATATATATATATATATATATATATATATATATATATATATATTTACCTTTCCTTAACTAATTAATATTTGCATGTGCGAGGGACAAAGTGTATATTATCATTTTAAGTGTGATAATATCGTAACGTCTTATAGATTGTTTTTCAAAAATTCTCTCATTGCGTATTTAATGACGTAATCATGTTCTTTGTTTTCATACTGGCACTCGGAAGGTCTAAACAAAAATTAAAAAACAAACTTGTATTTACATTTGTCATTTTTTTATCTTTATTATTTTTTAGAGGTAAAATTAGCATATAACATAAAACTTTATTGCTCGCAGCATTCGAATATTGTTAAATAATCACTAGATAATTCACTTTTGTAAGTAACAATATATTATAAAAACGAATGCAAATATATAAAAAAATAACTGGAAGGGCTTTTCTAGTGTTGCCTAGTTCTATTAAACATAGCCTTGTAGAGTTAGAGAGTTGCCACTGTGTGACTTCAAATAATAATAAATAGACTATAGACTCTTAGAGATTTCTTTAAACTTTAAACGTCGATTACTATGATCAATATGCAAACATGATTCCAGCACTACTACTCTAACTACATATGTAATAAATAGTCACTGCTATACTCATAGTCACAAGAGTCCATATAAATTAAACAATACACAAACAATTAAAACACAAACTATCACCGCAAAATTCTGATTATATAAATATCGAATCATAATGACGACAAGCTGAAAATTAGTTTTTATCATCTCTATAATTAATGACTAGAGTTTTCGTCGCAGCTACGCCGCGTCAAAACCGCTCTATGTTACATAAATAAAAATTAATTCGGTGTTTTATATATATATAAACCTTTAATAGTTTAATTTCTTCTTTAAGTCACTACAATTACAAAGAAACTAAGTCAATATAGTGTAGACAACTGCATAGCAAAACATAAAGAAAAGTCGCAGCAAAGTAATGAATGACATGTGGGCAAGTTGACAACGTATTTGTTATTGAATTATAGCGATAGTTGTCTACATCGCAACTGCAGCGCCATCTATTTTGCTAATTCGTCTATTCCAATTAAACGACGTCTTTTATCGAGATAAAACGTATCCTAAGTGTTGATTCGGGTTATAAACTAGCCTTATGTCGAGTTTCATTAATATACGTTCAGTAGTTTCCAAAAAAGATGCGGTCGCAGCACCATCTTTTTCGCTATTTTTGTCTATCCCACGGAAACCACATCATTTATCGGTATAAAAAGTATTCTAAGTTACGCTCCAGGATATAAGATAGCTCTATGTCGAGTTTCATTTAAATCCGTTTAGTAGTTTTTGCGTGATCTTCTAACAGACAAACAGACAAAAATTATAAAAATTGCATTTTCGGAATCTCCTGGTTCGAATAATCCCCCGTGATATTTTTCATACATTTAAACCCATTCTACAAACTCGAACCATTTATAGATTTATTAAAGTATAGAGATAATTGTATTTATACTAGTAAAGTTAAAATATACTTAATAATTCCTAAGATTCGGTGGCGCTTTATAAATAGAACCTGGAAAAAGCTGGAGTAGAATATAGAACAAACATCGGAAGCTCTACATTTATTACCGCTGTACCGCCACCAATATGTTTCATTGTAGTCATTAAAACTGGTGACGAAAAATCAAATTAAAATAAACAATATACTAAATATTTTTCGGAAAGTTTTATTAACTTTATATAAATCACAGAGCATTAAACTTCATCGCGCCAGGGAACGAAACGACAGACGCGTGACGGTTTTCTTTGCTCTGTGATATAAACGGTCGTGCGAATTGGGACGCGTATGTAGGGGCTCGTGAAACAGTTCATTGTGATCTATAAGCGATACAAATGTTGCCGCAATTTACGTACATATACCAAACAAATGACTGGAAATAAAAACACAAACTCCACGAATAAATGTGTAATCTACTTAACCATTATATGTAGTATTTAGTAGTATGCTCACATATTTGTACATTTGGTTAACCGCTATGTACCCAAATAAATACACTTTATAAAATATGACCTTGTTACGTCCACGTTGTTTGTATTTATTATATAGTGTATTATCTATGGTATTTATCTAACAGTCAAAATCCTAGAAAATAAAGTTTTGTAGATCGTAGTCAGTGTTGCCAGGTCCTCGAAAAACGGTTACCTTACAATGATATTAAATCAAATATTTTTGTCTTAAAAAATGATTTAATTCAACTATATGTAAAAAATGTATCAAGTTGTTGTTAATAAGTTTTTTAATGATTGCGATAATACCCGTTACTAGAGTCTGGCCAGCGAGTCGTGTGACAAGTTATTTATTCAGATTTTTCATATGGCAACATATCTGTCAAACAAATAGTCATAAACATCTTTTCGCGTGTTATTTTTGTGGAACATCTTGCGAAGAGCAATGGCGAAATCGAATCGATGTAGTTAGATTACAATAAAATCGGGTTTTTGATGATATATTTAATGTTGCCAGTGGAAGATATTTTTAATTTGCTGCCATTTAGTTGTACCACGACTCGCTGACCAGAATAACGATATTAAAAACATCAGCACTGTCGTTTATGTAAATCTTAAATCAGAGCGCACCAATAACAATTTAAAATCGGAACGTCATGTAGAATCTTGTAACCTGGCAACAATATTTAAAGGGTATTAACACTTTAAGATATGTATTATGTGTCAAATAAAACATGCGTGCAACAATGTTTATGATTTGGTTCCTTATCACTTGACCCATATAATTTTTTTTATTGAAACTGTACTTTTAAGGCCAAATAAAATAAGAATTTTTATTATATCTTGATTCGTGACAAGATTTTAAATTGAAAAAGAATAAACGGATCACGTTTACAATAAAACTTAAGCTGCTTTTTAAGTACATACTCGATTTGAATTTTTTATAGTATTTAAACACAAGCATATAAAATGCATAATGATACAAATCGGTATCATTAGAAAGTATTCTAGCTATCGGTAAAATAAATTCATCTTTTCGTGAAACTTCTCGTACTTTGCGGGAAACGTAACATCTTATAGAACGCCTAGAGTACAACTGTAGAAATCTACAGAATTTGAATCCGTTTTCGAAATTATTTCCGTGATGCACACTTCTCCATAGAAATCGTGTTCCATGGTCATAAATTATGCGAAAAAATCGCCCCGAAATATTATTGGTTCGCGAATGGTGTAAGAATCATGTTAAGGAGATGATAGATTAACATATACGGGTTGCCTAGAAGAGATCGCTTCTTAGCGATAAGATCGCCCATTGTGCACATTTAGAATATTTTTAGACTATAAGGTTTTCTGTAATGGTGTACAATAAAGTATATCATATTATTTGCCCTCAGATTTAAGCGCACATTTAAAATAAAATTTATGAAGATCGATCTATTAGTATATCTGTAATACAAAAAAAGAAAATGTTAGGTTCTTTTGTGAGCTATATTGATACTAAAATACCAACCCAATAAGCTCTTCTTTTCTTTCACCTTCTCCCGAAAAGACCACCTCTATGGTTGACTGGGTTAAGTTTTGCCGGCCAAACTCATTACAACGCAGAGGTTCCGGGTTCGATTCCTGGCATGGTAAATTTCATAAACGAACGTTCCGTTACTGTGTTCTGGGTGTGGGATCGGCCCCAGACTGATCCGTTGTATATTACCCATAACACAAGCGTAACTCGCTTAACTTATATATCATATATATACCATACACGACGTATATGTTGATAGGTTTGATGAGGATGTGTGTGTTGAGGGGATATACATTGTATATCCCCATATACAATGTCTGCCACTTAATATTTATTATTTGTGGTCCGCACAATTCTTTTTCAATTCAATGCTTTTTCTTCAAATTTAATCTTTTTCTTTCAAACGCCTTTTCTTCTATATTCCTGTATGCTGACATGCGTCCCCTGTCACAACACAAATCATCATGTCATCCTTCACACAATCCATCAAAATATTCCAGTAAGCTACCAATCAGAAGATTGCACTTAGTTTTTCTAGAATCATCTACCCATTCCTACTATCAACGACTCGAGACCGCTTTATCAAAAGTAATTTAGCAATTAAGGATCTGTTTGTGAGCGTGAGGTACGGTTATTTCGCGCATCCTTTGACGATCACGAGATAAGGGGTTGGCGGGTCAACGGAGAGCGTACGTAATAAGTTAACAAGTCACATGACTATGCCACACGTGTTGAATTGCTGATAGACTGTTGCTTCTGGGCAAAATGCGAAGTAATTAGTTCAGTGAAGTAGTTTGTCTTAGACGGGCCCTGTATCAAAATGTGTTAGGGAAGCCAAAGGAAAGGTAAAGCTTTTTATAAAAGAAACAAAAAATGCTTGAATTGAATTCAAATAATTATATATTGATTATAAGTTATTACTTATACTCAGTGCTCCTGGGAGCTAAGTTAGACAAAAAATTAAAATCAAAGATACACTTTTCTCACCTTTTTTCGACAAACTTATTTATCAAGTCATCCATAGCTGAAGACGATTTCAGTTTTTCTAGATTTTCTGCGTCTATAGACAGTGATGACCAGTCTGATAGCCATTCCTGTTGGCCCAGCAGTTATTCTCAAAAATATTATTAATCGATATTGTGTATAACATTTTAGGAATTTTTGCTTAAACACTTTCGGGGCAGCCTGGGGGCCTCGTATCATTGATACGGTGGTAATTACGCCCCCGATTTAGTTGCTATATCAAACGAATAAAAGTATTGTTCGCGCCGCTTATTTTAAAACCCTATCCTATCAAATTATTTCCACAACTACCCGCTTTTCCTAACCGCGTTATCCAATCACCTTTTCCCAGCCGCCATCTTCCGTTCCATACGACTATCCTTGTCGTGCTTACCGCAGTACTAATACTGCTCGTCTTTACGAGTCAGTCTGCTGTCGACCCTCGTACGACAACCCGCACATCTTTTTCCGCCACAACTTGCATATAAGTGCAGTTATACCGCGCCGTGTGTGTACC
The DNA here is from genome assembly GCA_039645545.1 of Dendrolimus houi. NCBI lineage: Eukaryota > Metazoa > Arthropoda > Insecta > Lepidoptera > Lasiocampidae > Dendrolimus > Dendrolimus houi. The sequence goes on along the minus strand of CM077120.1, from coordinate 18,024,902 downwards.
AATAATAATCGAAGGCCGCAAGAAGGAGACAAGCCAGAAGATTTGCTGCAAGGCTCACGACTTGGTGATCAGCACGCATAGTTAGTGCAGCCCAGAGGCACGCAGGTTAGTCTCCCTTCTTTCCATACCAGCAATCCTACCACCGCCATTTTGGATACGCGTTCAGTACCTAATACTGGGCTGCCGCGTTAACAAGTATGGTCGACACCTTCGTAAATATAAATATATTCTATCAAAAAAAGAAACCGACTACAGACACGCCCAGTTCGTTAAAAGCAATTTATATTGTCTAGGCTTAAAATGTTTTTAAATACTAACTACATGTTACACAAATAAATTGCTAATTAAATGATATTATTTAAACAGAGAATATAACATCCTTGACTGTTTCTAATTTATTATGCTACATATCCGCTACTATTGATTACAATTTTGATAAAATATTAAACAACCGAAATGTAAAAAAATGTTTAAAATATCTATAAAATTTTAAAAACGCCGTGTCTGCACTAATGTGCAGTTATTCAAAAAATACATCTGGAATAAACTATATAAACGACGGAGAACGCGTTACAATTTTTTTTAATCAATTAAAAACTACGGGGCCGGTTTCAATGCGGTTTTCGTTGATCGATAGCAAATTCTTGGAATTAAAATCTGCAGTATTTTTTATCCCGGGAATCCCGCAGTAATTTGCCTGGAAGTGATTTCAAGGGGTTTATATGCATAAATTAGCCGATAAGATCATATTGATAGTAAAACAATAGGTAGATTACGTTATTTTTCAAATTCTGCAGTACTTTATGTTTTGGAAACCCCACGAGAATTTTCCTGGGAGTGCTTTATAGTGATTTATGTGCATAAAAATTATCTGGTTTGGATACGACTTTACTAAAACAATACGTTACGTACTTTTTCAAATACTGTGGTACTTAATGTACCGGGAATCCCGCGGGATTTTAACGGGTATGGTACACATTAATTAGGTTGCATAAGCGGTCGCTTATTCCGATAATATTTCACTAGAAACTTTTAAATTCTGTGGTATATTATATCCTGAGAAATCTAGATTTTTTCTGAGAATCGATCACACGACTAAACACAGCTTGAAAATTGATCGTGTCACTCTTAATACGACAGAGCTTTGTACTACATAGCACTTTGCATATCCGACTAATCCGAGATTATTTATAGTTCCAGTGATTTCATAACTTCCAGGTTTTTACGGAAATTTCCGGAGTTCGTGTATTTCCATACTACAAAAAATCCATTGCTCTGCGTGAAACAATTTTGATTTTAAATATGAGCAAAATAACTTTAATTTTTGTCACCTGTCCAACGTGGACGAAGTCGCGGGCAACCTAGTTAATCTATATTTATGTATACTTCCATTCATATCTAAATAAGACATAAATAATGTTAATGATGTAGTGAAACGGAAGCTTAGAAAGCCGATATGAATTAAGATTTGTGGTATGGATTGTATATGGAAGGCATGGTGATGTCCCTGCTCGATATGGCATAATGTTAAATATTAGTGACCGTTTCACACCGATGTAGTAATAAGTTTGATGCTTCATTTGTGATGCGATATTGTTATCCATTGTTAATGACATTAGAGATTGACAGAAAACGTTTGTACATCCTTTAATGTAGCTAATTATTAACAGCTTTATTTTTGACTCTATAAACAAGACGAATTAGATACCATTTTGTATTATTTAGGAGCTAAATAGGTTCATTTAAACATATCACGCGCGGCCAAAGAACCTTCTAGACAGGTATTTCACAATGTCTGACATCAGTGACAGGAGACAAAACACTAAAAATAGGCAATAACATTATAAGATTGCTTGATATGCCCGACGCGTCCAGCGAAGTGCAGAGTACAATGATACGCTTCTGTGAATATTTTGATAAAAGTACTTTAAACTACTAACGAAAACTGTTTATGTTGTAGTAAATCACTTCGGACTAAGATAGAAATTATATAAAAAATATAATTGAAGTGTCTGTTTTTAAAATAAAAATGTGAAAAAAAATCAGGGGGAATAAATAATTCGGACCTATTATACTCCGAAAATGCATATTTTAGAGATTTTGTCTGTCTGTCTGTTTGGATGTGACGAAGTCGCAGGCACAGCTAGTATCTTATAAATTCGACATGTCTATTTATCCGTCTGTCTATGTTCACAATTTCCTTATCACTATTATTCTTATATTTTCTCGAAAACTATTGGGTCCGAACATAGGTTTATTCTATAGACTCTATAGAATAAACCTATGGTCAGTATAGTATAGGCGTACCTATACTGCTACACAGTTTTTTAATAATTATGTAAGTGAAACATTATTAGGGCCTATAAAATAGTCTATCTATGATACAAGCAACTGATGTCTTCAAAATCAATTCGCATTTTTAATATCAGAATCAGAACTTTACTTGTACGAAACATTGTTATCTTATTTATATATTTTACGTATAATAGTATAAATACTATAGATCTATGTTAGTATAAATACTAATATTTATATTCCTATAACTATCCTTCCGTCCTTCGTCCAGCACTAGCTCTCAACCCGTGTTCCCATTCGATCGTCCCTTGTCCTTCTTTCCATCACCGTCTATTGTTTATCTTTTCAAATCTCTTCATTCATCATCTATCTTTCTCACTCGCACATCGTACACATCGTTTGGAAACACTGTCAACTACTCTATGCAAAACCTAACACCTAAAAATGTGTTGCCTAACATTCCAAGTTTTATCAAAGTTAAACTTACCAAGTCATAATTAAAACCCCAAGCTATTTCGTCCCGAGTGTATGAAATCTGATCTTTCCTAACATTTACTTGAATTTTGTAAAGAACGTCATGCGTGACCAGAATAAGTGCTCAACTCTCTACAATAATATGCTTATAAGAAATCAGACAAGACGAGAATTATTCTAGGTATTACCGCGACGATTTCTCTTCTTTATTATCTAACTGTTTACTTGAATTTAATTAACATACATAATACATTAACAACGTTGACAGCTAAGATTATAAATAATACCGGGTTTAATTCCTATCCGTGCAGGAACGGAGAAAGAATACAATTTCCTGCGGCCGGGCGGCCTGTCGTAAGAGGCGACAAAACAACCTACAGTCAGGTGGTAGGGCATTTGCCCGACTGCATGGCTACCACCCCTGGTCTAAACTATGTCGCCATAACAATCTTGAGTTGTGTTCCGGCATTAGTGACCAGGTTCCAGTCTTCCTTAAGAGAACAGCAGCGCATTTGGTGTTGTAAATGTCCATAGGCGATGGTAACCGGTTTCCATCAAGTGGGCCGTCTGCCTGTCTACTGAACTCCTACAATAAAAAAAATACAATTAGGGTGGAATTTGTAAACAATATATATCATAATCTGTGTATTGAATTTGTTTTGAGTGTTTCCGGTCCTAGTACAGTGGTATGTTTCTCATAATCTCGCACTATTACGAGGCTATTAAGGATGTAGACACATTATGTTACAATAAATTGTTATATTTTTACACATAAAAGAACAAGCATTAAAATAACATCTCGTCATCTAACTTTTAAAACATCATGACAAAATCATTTTTTTTTTAAACAATGATTTATTTTACTTATAATCTTATAATTATGTACGTACGGTCGTACAGAATCTGAGGCCGCAATGTTTTGTATTGTAAGTATATAAAATATACCCGCTCTCCTATTACGTTAGGGAAAAACAGGCATGAAAGTGCAAGTACAATAATAAATTGACGTCGTGACAGGGCGTGTAACATGGCGTGACAACCGTCTCACAGTTAGGGTGCCGAAGGTCGCGCAAAATGCAGAAAAAAGGGAACCAATGTACACCCGGACTTCAAAGTGGACTCTCCAAACGCAATCAGAATTTAACGTTAGGACGATGACGAGGATGATGGCAGGAATTCCGCCATACTGATTAGATTCAGATTATCCTATAACTAATATTACATTAACAAGCATGCAACCCAAAGTCCCAAACATTTAAACACAATCGACTATATACTATATAGCTATACGACTTAGAAATGACCCGGGCTATACACTAGGGTGAGGCATTACTGGCACTCCCGAATTCCGTATGCTCCATCACTTTGCTAAGTGATATAGCTATACCTAATAAACGTATAAATACGCTACAAATATTTGAACACAAACATAATATTATAATATTAAATATATTCGTATTTATCTACTTTTCATTCAAAATCTGTCTGTATAGTAATGGCTATTTCACGGTTGATCAAATGTTTTCTTTAATATTTTCGGTAAAAATTTAAATAATAATAGATTTGTTACGGAGTTTACACGGTGTTTACGTTAGATACTATATTTTATACTTCGAGGAAAAAATATTACAACAAGATTTCGACTGCGACTTGAACTGTTTATAATAATAACACCCATAAACGTCTTATTGTTGGGCTCGGGACTCTAATTTCTTAGTGGAACGAATAATATACAGGCCACGCTTGTCCAAGGCGTCTTGGCGGGTTTAACACATCAGTTATCTCGATGCAGGTTTCATCACCATAGTTTTGTACACCGTAGCACGTGGTAATTGTAACAATATGTACATTAGGTCGGAAAACTGTCTGAGTGAGGCATAGCTTCCGGTCAGCATCAAACCCGCACCCTTTGAGTTTGGGACGCGTGCGCTAACTACCACAGTGATCAGTTTGATCGAGGGAATATATAGTGAAGGAAAATTTTACGCGATAAAGAATTATGCTATTTTGTCTTAAGTGCACTTTTTATATAACTGCATATTTTGGCTATCGATTTGTATTTTTAAAACGAGTCGAAGCGCATCGAAGCAACAATCTAAAAATGTACCTAGCATAGGATATTGACCCCTATCTCCACAATGTAAGACACACATTTCTATCGAAATAAAATAAGATAGTCTTTTTTATCTCGATAGAAATGTATGAGGGACATTATGCTATGTAAATTGTAATTTGGCAATAATAATCGTCGTAAGTAACAAACCATAATATGCCAGAAAAGCAAATAAATCCACTTTATTCTTCTCATAATCGTTGTAATTTTTACATTTTTGCAAACAACTTCTAAAATTGTTTACGCTTGACACGTTACATTTACAATTATATTTTTACTGGGTATGTCATACCGAAATAGTATAATTGTACTTCCATGATATAACCAAACTTTAGGATAATTGGTTCATTTCTTACGGCATGAAGAAGGAGCATACAAACAAACAAACTAACTTATTTTCATATTTATATTTGTCGTCGTCGTCAGCCATTCGCAGTCCACTGCTGGACGGAGGCCTCCCCAAGTCGGCGCCACTCATCTCTGTCCTCTGACATCCTCATCCAGCGCCTACCGACGACCTTGCACAGGGCTCGTCTGCTCCATCGGCCATCGGTCCTGTGGCAGACGTGTTCGGCCCACTGCCACTTCAATTTGCTAATTTTGCGACCTATGTCGGTTACCTTGGTTCTCTTACGGATATCCTCATTTCTAATTTTATCCACAAGAGAAACACCCAACATAGCTCGCTCCATAGCCCGTTGAGCAACTTGGAACTTGTGGACCAATCCTGCCGTCAGTGTCCATGTCTCGGCCTCGTAGGTCAGGACGGGGAGGACGCACTGCTCGAAGACTTTTGTCTTCAAGCATTACGGAATGGTTGACGAGAAGACTTGACGAAACTTACCGAATGCTGCCCAGCCCAACTGAATCCTCCTATTGGTTTCCCCTCGAAGTTATGCCTGCCTACCTGTATTTTCTGTCCAAGGTAGATTTATATTTGAATATGAATTAATTACTACAGATTTTCTATTATTGTATCAAATCGCCTTGAATGCCAATTAAACAGTCAATACTGTAACTAATTTCATTGTTATTGTAACAAATTAAAAGTTTATTGTATATATATCACGTTATAATAATAAACAAATGAACATAATCGAACGCTGTAGAAAAGTACAGGCTTGGAAATAACCTTATGCCAATGTTAGACGGTTCAATTTAGATGAATCAACCAAAGTGATCCATATAAATATTAACTTGATTCAATAAATATCATTGACTACCGTCAAAATTTTCAGTCCTGAACCTTTCAGCCAAATTGATTCAATTTAATCGATCCGTCTATGCGTTCAGGAACGGAGAAAGAATACAATTTTCTGCGGCCATGCGGCCTGTGATAAGAGGCATCAAAACAACCCAAAGCCAGGTGGTAGGGTATTTGTCCGACTGGTTTGCTACCATTCCTGGTCTAGAGTATGCCGCCATAACAACCTTGAGTTGTATTTCGGCATTAGTGACCAGGTTCCAGTCTCCCTTAAAAGAGCAGCAGTGCATTTGTAGCAAGCACCTCTGGTGTTGTAAATGTCCATAGGCAATGGTAACCGCTTTTCATCAAGTGGGTCGTCTGCCTGTCTGCTCAACTCATGCAATAAAAAAAATATGAGCATTAGGCATTTTAAAATGTGTAGTGTACCTAAAAGCCTTTAAAGATATAAATAATTAAGCTAAAGTAAGAACTAACTTTTGTAGAAAAGAAAATAAATAATTAAAATAATTAAAAAATAAAAATCGGGCAAGTACGTGGCAATTTATGAAATATGAAGTGTTCCGTAGAGGTCACAAATTTCCATTATTTTCGTTATTTACTACAGAACTATATAATGATGTATATAATAATATCAATCAAATAATAAATAATTTAAAGAATTGAAATAATATATCAAGATAATATCAGCCCATAAATGTCCCACTACTGGACTCGGGCCTCCCATTATAGGGGAACGGACAGTATACCCGCCACGCTTGTCCAGGGCGGCTTGGCAGGTTTGACACAACCGATGTGCAGGTTGCATCATGATTTTTCCTTCACCGTAGTTAGCACGTGGTAATTGTAACAATATTACATTAGTACAGAAAACTGACTAAGTGGTGCATGCGTTCCGGCCAGGATCGAACCCGCGCCCTTTGAGTTTGGAACGCGTGCGCTAGGCTAGCCATTACGCCACCGCGACTACAGAACTATAAAAAGCAATTAGTCTAAAATTCCCCGTATCTGAAAAATTACCCAATCAATTATTGTTTAAAATCTAAAGAAAATATATTGTTATCTCTCAATAGATATTATTCAATTCATTTTCCATTGTATTTTTGAAGCTATGCAACCTCAATTTTTTTTTAGTATTTTCACCTCATAGTTCAAAAGTTAGAGGGGGCGGGGCGAACACAGTATTTACAAGTTTATAAACACGCATGTCTCGACCTATTTCACCTAAATAAAAAGTCATAGCAAGACATCAACATGATTTGTCAAGGTCTGACCGACATTGATAATAAATTTCAACCCAAGTAAGGTGAACACTGGCTCCTAAGCCGTCTCTATCCCATGACATGCAAGAAGAGTAAGATGAGTCTTAGAAATAAGGTGACTCTCTAAAAAACTTGCATCCGTCTGTCATGACGTACCCGAGTGTGGTCTTGGCCTTTGTCAGCGATTCCAAAATCTACAAACTTTAAAAAGTCCAGAACAGATTTATGCGCACTGCAGTCGACGCTCCGCTCTATGTGCGGAACGTCGTCCTGCAACGCGACCTGGAGCTTCCCTCCATTAAAGAGTATCTCATCTCCTCTCGCGCAGTTTCTTTGACCGAGGCCCCATCACCTGAACCCTCTGGTGATGGACTCGGTCAATTATAGACCCACACCGAACGCTCCCACGAGCAAACGTCGTCCTCGCAATGTCCTCATTGATGAGCCAGACGAAATCGTCCAACTCTTCACGATAATGAACCCCCAAAGCTTAGAACATCAGCCTAGCTTATGCCAGGCTGATGTTAGACGCAGACGGAACAGACGCTGGAGAGCCTACAGCCTCGGCCCACCCGCACAACGTTAAACCCACCAATCACAGTTTCTTCCGCTGCTTCTTTTGTACCAGCTATAACACGTTGCGAAGCGGTAGTAAAGATAGACTAGGATCGGCTCCGCCGGCAGATTCGGTAACTCGCCCCATTTGTATCACTTCGGCCTGTTGGCTTAGCTAATTCAGTCTTTTACGGCTTAATCGAGGTCGAACCTCACAGGAGGCGCCTCCTCGAGCGCGCTGCTTCCGGGCTGAACGCCTCCAATTCCACGGAGTCGGGAAGCCTGGATTCGCTGAAACAGCCATCTGCGGTTATTCAGCTGGATCCTGCACAAAAAAAGATAAAGGAGTTCACTAGAATATAGCAGCGAGAGGTGGAGGTTAAAAAATAGTTCAGATGGCAGAGTAATATTCACTGTCGAGTTCACTTCAACTCTCATCAGCATTCGACAGTGAATACTAGTCTCTGCCATCTGAAGTGTTATTTAACCTCCACCTCTAGCTGCTACAAACTTTATAAGTTGAACAAAATAATAACATTACTCATTTATTCAGTAATCACTACTTTGACACTAAATGTATGAAATCTTCTTTAATAATCGGTGACTAAGCAAAAAAAAAAAGAAGGGGGTTTTTGGACGCCTTTACCCGACTACGGGCAATACCGCTCATATAAAAACATATTGACGACTATAAAAACATATAAAAACATATTGAAGCTATGCGTATGACAAAAATGAATGAAATATATACTAGTATGATATATATTAATGAATTATTGCTAAATGCAACAAATAATTATCTAAATTGTTGTAACAATAAAAAAATAGTTAAATATTGAAGTTACCATTGTAAACATTTAGCCAACAATTTTGTTAGTGGGACTGAAAACAAACAGACGTACTTATCTTTCTTTTGCTGCGAGCGGATTTGTAAAATTAGTTACTGTTTACTCGCGCATTATACTCCCCACCCACGCTTTAACTTGTGTCCCGTAATTCAAAGCACTGGGTTTTCGAAGTTATACTTATGAGCGGCATCACCCAGTGAGCGCTATTACCTCTGTTTCCCCTTACACGGAGCCAGAAACTTGTTGATTTCATGAATGAATAGAATTAAATAACCCCTTAAAGATTTTTACCTGCGATTCTCTTTTAGTGCGACTCTGTTTCATATGTTTTAAACAGGAGCTAGTGTACTCTGTGGATCCGACTATCTTACTTCACACAGATCGTGTTGTTACTGATAAATACACTAGTCCGCGCCAGAAAAGAAGTCCCTCAGACGCCGTGCTGCAATCGCCCGGCAAGAGTAATTTATTTGCTAATCCGAAAATCGATGTAGTCAATTACTATACAGTAAATACAAAATATTCCATAATTAAAGCTGTAAATTTATTTCCTGACTACTTTACAAACAAAATTCAAATAGCGGAGCTGCCACTTTTAGTTCCTTTATTCTCCACGGGACTTCTTTTGTGGCGCGGAATTTAGCTATTTATCTTTTATTCTGTCTGTTCGTTGGACCGTTTGTCGTATGACACAGGATTTTCTCACAAAAATGACTGGATCTACATAGTATATGGATAAGATTTAAACCTTTAAGAAAATTCATAAAAATTATAAAAACCTAAGCCGCCATACATATAACTATTTGGGACATCGTTAGCCAAATCTTAAACTGTTATTTTGACGTTTGTCTTTAATTCAATACGTATCTAGAAATATTTTATACCAAAATTGTAAAAATTGTCTCGTCACTTTCTAACTTTGTAACTTTGAAGTAGAAAATCTTGAAAAAATGATGGTGGTCGATCATAAGAAATATTTTTAGCGATGATTTCTTGAACAAAATCAGTTTTAAGTAGATAGCTTTTATGTATTCTGTAATGCGTGTCCTATTAAACATTAAACATATATCTAAGTACATAATGATTATAAGTAACTAAAAATTCATGGAAATAAATGAAATCTATATTGTAGCAAAAAGGTACTGTACTTATACTTGTCCTATAGATCTAACAACTTAGCGCTTATCTAAACATCATTAAAAATTTAATACTAATCCGGCCATGCGTAGTGAAACAAGAAAAGCGGATGATTTACGAGTCTCATTGACATTGACATGGTAACACATAGTCACGGCATTGAAATGGGTGCTTATTGCATATTAGCTTTCGTTTCTTACTGCATCGACTCGAGTACCGACCATACAAGCCATTATGAACACAAAGATCCAGGATTCTCCTTATCAGATGATATCGCTTCACGAAATTACGATTTTCGATAAAATGACGAGGAGCTAAAGAAACGTACAATCTCCAAATGAACTACAAAGAATAGCTCATGTATTATTTTCTATGAATTAACTAAAAGTATCGCCGTCAGTACTTGAACTCTAAAGTCCTGGCGTGGTAGAGCCATGCTAGAATCAGTATCTTGAATACAGCTCTTAGGGCTAGCTCGATCGGTGTGATACGACGCTCTCACAGAATATCGACTTGAAACGGTTAGCATTGAGCTAATCATGTTTCATCCGATGAGTGAGAATTCTGAGGACCCATTTTCCCCTCCTCCTATTCCATCTATCCCTATCCCAGCCACTTTATCCCACAGCTCTATCCCATACCTCCTATACTGACCCCTCTATTCCATCCTAAAGGCGAGCAACGCGTTCGCTTCGCCACTGGTGTTGCAAACCTCTATAGGGGACGGTAACCGCTTTTTATTAGGTGGGCCGTCTATCTGTTTACCAACTTTGTAATCAATAAAATCCTTACCTAGGGTTGCTTGGATGAGATCTTTTTTTAGCTATATAGATAGGGTTGCCAACCATACGTTATATAACGTATCCTACTTTTGGTAAATATATTTTATAATTTTGCATAAAAATAAAGTATGTGAAAATATTCTATTTACAATCTTTACTGTGGTGCGTAAAATTAAATACTTATATGGATAAATACTGAACTATTACCGATCATGTACGACACGATGATATAACGAAGGCGAACACGGTTCCATCTGCGGGGGATGGTCATGGCGACAGTTTTTTGCGCTGTGTATAGGATAATTTATATTGATTATTAACAAAATGGAAATACAATCAAGAGCGAGTATTATGCCAATTTATTGGAGCGCTTGAGTGCCGAAATCCAGAAAGAGTGTGAAATAAAATATTTTAGTTAATGTGTACTAGATCTAATTTTACCTGTTATTATTAGGAGTATAAACAATGTCACTAATAACTTAAAAGAATTCATATTGAATGGAATGGATATCGACATTCGTATGTTTTTATCCCAGTTTTACCATAGAACATTGTGTCTGTCTTTCTTATGCACGTTCAAAAATAAGTCTACTTCCTATTCAGTTTAGAAAAACTGTCCAAGTAGTGGATTCGAAACTATTATATATTGGAATGTGAAGCGGGTGTCTTATCTTTTAAGCTATGTGTGCCAGTGACCTGACATAATGCTGCAATTAGATATAATAACAATAACATCCCATAAACGTTCCACTGCTGGGCTCGAGCCTCCCACTCTAGAAGAACGGACAGTACACCCGTCACGCTTGTCCAATGCGGCTTGGCAGGTTTGACACATCGGTTATCTTAATGTACAAGTTGCATCACGACGTTTTCCTTCACCGTTGCAAGTACGTGGTAATTGTAACAATATGTGCGTTCTTGTTGAAATATGAATAGTTGTGAACGCAACCTCGAGACGTCAAAATTCAAGTGACATAATATGTGTCAAATTTGTGACCTCTGTCTGTGTTCACATGTTCTGTTTTCTATACTTTTTCTTCCACGAATAAATGCAGTACATAGCTCTCGTGTATTTTATTTCTAGTCTGTATTTAGTTAGTTCTAATATTAAAATAAGTTTTTTAATAACATTTAGTTATAATCTTTAGAAATTAAGTTTATACTGGATTTCCTAGTGAAAGCATAATTTTTTAGTTTGAAGTTAATTCGTAATAAATATCATATTTATACATTATATATTCATCTGGTGATTAAATCACTTATATATTAAATTATATCAACATAATGTGTAAGTTAAATGTGATGCAAAAGAAAAAATAACGTCGGCTTTAGTGCAGTACCTTGTAATTATATTTTTGGTGAATTTTTTTGTCAATATTTACAATTATAAAATGTATTTATAATCGAATACAATAAAAGAAAACTTATTTGTATCGTATTCTACCCGGGACTATGGGTAGAATACGATACAAAACTTTAAGTAGAATACTGAGCCCATATCACCGTCTTCTATGGTTTTTTTATATATAAATTCTTGTTATATATTATTATTTTTGTATATATAAAATTGTATATACATATTACAATATCACAATTGTGTCAATAAAAATAATCTTGCCAAAAATGTAGATACAAGGTCCTGCACTGACGCCGACGATATACAAACATTAAAATTTTAATGAACTTACTTTGACATAATATATCGATTATAAGCTAGTAATGCATTATATATCTAAGTGATACATCATCATCAGCCAGTTATGATCTAATGCTTCTACACCATTGTGTAGTGATATATAATATGATATATAGACAGACAAGCAGGCCGACGGACAAGATAACAATTATACAAGGGTCTTGTCGGTTCGTCTTCAATTTCGATAGGAACGCAAGGTAAAATATTCCACGAGCTATTTTATTTTACATAGATGTACTGTTTGTTACTTGTAGATATCGTAATGGTTGTTTACGTGGGCCAATCCCGGCGGCACTGCAATGCCGGGCCGACCCGTGACGGGAGTGGAGCGAGCCCCGAAACATCCCGTCGTTTTACAAAAATCAGTTTAATATACTGGTCCCGCAATACGGGAACTTTCAGATATTAAGCTGAAAAGAACAGATACTACACTTTGATCTTAGCCAAAAGGCCGAGAAGCGATACTATCCTTAACCTTACTAAAAAACGCCATTTCACCTCTTGAGAACACGACAGCGAGATGTAGGAATACGCGAGAATAATTCAGCGTCATCTAACGGTACATAAAATAAACTTAGAAATGCTTCAATAATAACATAAATGACTAAACTCAAACTTATGAATAAACATATTATTATACAATGAACTGTATAAAAACAAGAATATTATTAAGCCTTTTACCTTTTTAAATTCATCTTTTTTTATTTTGCGTGGATATAGTAGTGAAGAAGCACACGCAAAGCTTAGCTTCTAAAATAAATGCAGAGGATAAAAGATGTGCTTAAGTACACTTTTTTATTTTTCCATTTTCTTATCATGTATTACTATCGATTTACAATGTTAAATTAACATTTTGATTTGATTTGATGCAATCAAAATTACAAACAAATTAAATAAAAACCATTCCATTCAAATGTTTTATATGATCCTTTTTTTATCTCATACATGGTGTATACGTGTGTTATCCAACCCTAGAATGACTGATTTATTGACTGAATCCGTAGAAATAAAAGTACAAAATTATTGGCACATTAGGTATTCACAATTTCAAGCCGTCTCACATCATTTGACCCACATGAACCACAAAACCATTTTACAAATATTTATAGGTCATCATCATATATCATTCTGAATCAAATAATATACGAAATGAAGAAAACAGAATGCACATGATAAAATAAAAATCTACATGTAATAATACAATTCTACTAGCTATGTATAAACAGCCGACACTATAAAAAATAGCGAAAATACTCAAAGGAGTCTCGGGGTTGCTTTTGATCGTAACTAATGGCTGGTTCCTATATCTTAACATTCATCCACTCGCCTTCCTATCATCAGTTGAATTTTGACACAACTTGTATTTAGCTTATGTCAAATTTTAACCGATAATAGGGTACATGAATGGTCGGTAAGATATACGAACCGGCCATAAAGCGGCATCATTAGATTTTTGAAAAATCAATTGCCCGACTCAGGAATCGAATCAGCTGACATAGAATAAAAAACAACTGTGTTATTACACCAACCAATTTCTGTGAAGAAATGTCAAACGTAGTAAGTATTACTATGCATAAGGGTTGATTTTTAACAAAATGTTCTATTCTCTTGCTTATAAATCATAGATAGATGTAATACATTTATTACAGTAGTATATTTAGACAGAACAATAGAATAGGCGACCTTATTATCGTTTAGAGTTTAGAGCGATCTCTTCCAGGCAATCTAACTTCTAGGATATTCTATGCTAATCTGGCGATGTAGGTAGTGAGTAAATTCAGATGTTTATAAATTTATTTTTATTAATTTATTAAACATTAAATTCGATTTATTTGACCGCTTTTAATTTTATGCAAAATTCAAATGATGCAATCATTCTATTGTAACCAGGTGTACAATCCCCAATGTTGGGATTGTACCTAAGCGGACTGTATTATTGCCAATTGTGTGCGAAAAAAACGGATCGTTAGCCAGTGAGAATAAATCGTACAACGAGTAGTTCAACTCACCTTGCGAAGATCGGGTTTGAGTCCAATGGTCGGCGCCGACTTTTTTCTTCGTGAACACAATTTTGGTATAAAACGAGCAATTTTCACAACACTCGTGACGAGGATGCAGCACTGATACACTGGTTGGCGACAATTGCAAATATTTTTTCACAAAATACGAAACGACTCTCTTGTGAAGTGGATTCAACAACAAACTTGTCGAAAAATGTGTGTCCGTACACGACGGGCGCAGCGAGCCGACTTTATCTAATCCAAAGAAAATTGTCGCTAATTTATGAAATACAAAATGAACTTAAACTATTTATTTAATGCTAATTAATATTAAACTACTAAAAAAAAAAAAGAAAACGGTTTGTACACCAGGTATACATAAATTATATCTTAATTTATGTATACCTAGTTACAATTTGAATAATAAACACGAGTAATTTTACCCTTTAAGGCTCCTATTGCCGGAAAAGGTCGAAAGTGGGGTGTAAGAGAAAAAATTTCCTTGGTAAGTACAGATCAATAATATTATTATTGTTATATTACTAAATGTTTTCTTATTGCCAAGCTGGTAAACAACAGGTTCTAATGGAAAGCGGTTACTGTCACCTATAGAAGTTTGTAACACCAGGAGTGAAGCCAAAGCGTTGCCATCCTTTAAGATAGGATAGGGGTGACGGATTACAGGGGGTGGAATAGAGAGGTCAGAGAGGAAGAACGGGATAGGAAAGAGGTTCATTGGCAGTCTCACTCATCGAACGAAACACTAAGTTAGAGGCTAGGCTAACCGTTCCAGGCCGATATTCTATGAAAGTGTGTTACCACACTGATCGGGTAACCCAGCGAGCGGTAATCAAAACAATGATTCCAGCATAACACTACCACGTAAACCTGTACCAATCTATAGGTATATATATATAAAACAAAGTCGTGTTAGCTACACCATTTATAACTCAAGAACGGCTGGACCCATTTTTGTGTTTTTGGAATTGTCTTCGTCCGGAATAGGATAATAAGTATTAAGATATGATATTCATCAATAAAAAAACATCAGTCACAACATCAGTCTAGCCGTTCATTTGTTATGATCTTTCCCGGCCGATTTCGGCAATGGTGACTGCATATGAACTCATTTTCATTTGTCTGATTTAGATGAATTATTTTTGTGTGTGTTTCAAATGGGTCCCGGGATGGTTTAGATTCAAATGTGAACCAGATAGATGGCGCTGCAATCGCCTTCTAGGATTTAGGTGAAATTATTTTTGTGTGTGTTCAAGTGGATCCCGGGATGATTTAGATTCACGATTGGACCCAGTAAGTAACGCCGCTGAACACCTCTTTAACGGTGGGACGAATTTTGATGAATTTTTTTAATGGTTTTTAATGGAATGGTTTAGATAAACAATTGGTCGCGGTTGATGGCGCTGCAATCGTTTTCTAGATTTTTATTTTCTAAGGGCAAGACAACGTCAGCCGGGTACAGCTAGTTTCTAATAAATGGATCACAAAATGAATCAGAAACTTTAAAAGAAATAGTTTGAAAGGCAGGCATTTTTTGTGTTCCAATTTTTGCTACGTGATATTTTAGCGCTTTCATTATGATTGTAATTGAAAACGATTACCTACCAATTAAAAATTAAATATCCTTATTAAGTAAAAATAAATGAATAAACAGGTTCTTTTCAGGGAGATTCAGAGGTTGAGAGGTGTTCTCACTTGGTTTTGCTGTGCACGTGATCGATACGATTACTATATATATTATTTTATTTATTACTCGCTGACTCGGGAAACTTCGTACCGCCTCAGAATCAATAAATAAAAAAGATGAATGATAATTGCAGAATGTTTCAACTAAACTTCACTTTTAAATTTAATTTGATTTCTGAACGACTTTTAAATTTAATTGATTTCTAAACGACGGGACGAACATCAAATGTTTGAAAGGTAGGAATAGTTTCTAAGGGAAAGCGAAATTGTTGTTTTTACTATATTCCAAGCATTTTTTCATATTTACTCACCTTTTTAACCTTCCCTGGACTTCTGCAAATAATTAAAAACCAAAATTAGCCAAATCAGTCCAACCGTTCTCGAGTTTTAACGAGACTAACGAACAGCAATTGATTTTTATATATAATATTAATGATTATGTGTATTTTTAAATGTATTATTTTTTTATTATATGTTGTCTTTAAATACATTATAGTTTTGTCATTATTTAACTACATTGTACATTAAGTATTATTATGAGTGTTTTATTGTCCTTCGTGACTTCGTCTGCTGGTCCCAGGCGGAAGAACACCGCTGGTCTTAATTGGTCAGCATATGCTGAGACTGGGTCCAATTTTAGTACTTATTCATGTTTCTATTCTTTTACTGTTTGATAATACTCTGTATTGTTTTTGTCCTAAATGAAGTATGTGTTTCTTTCTAGAGGCTTTTATGCGGCGATTCTTTCAACAGATTTGGAAATATTTAACAAAATTATTAATATTTTCCCAAGTTTTCGCGGATATTACACATAATTAGAACTATTATTTAATAGTGTTAAGTGCGGAATTTTTATTTCGACGTTTTGGCCAATTTTTAGTAGCCGCAATCACGGAAGATAACGTAGTCAAATGTCAATGTTAAATTTATTATTGAAGTGGCCGAAAAGTCAAAATAAAAATGAAATAAACAAAATTCCGCGCTTAAAACGTAGTTTTAATTACAAATTTATTAACTTAACATTTTAAACAAGCTCTTTAATTTACCAAATTTAGGATTAGTCGATTTCATTCAATTCATCATTCATGCATTGAATTGAGTGTTGTTTTTTTTATGATAGTGTGATAGGAACAGATCCGCGTATATTGTTTAGTGAAATGCAAGCAACATTACACAAGAAGATAAAAATTTATCTAATGTGTCACGTAAGTTAACATAAAATGCAAATCACTATCAATCTACACAGGAAGTCCAATTAACTTATCGAATGTAGTTACATTATTTATTGTCATACTCATAAGTAACT
Source organism: Dendrolimus houi (assembly GCA_039645545.1). NCBI lineage: Eukaryota > Metazoa > Arthropoda > Insecta > Lepidoptera > Lasiocampidae > Dendrolimus > Dendrolimus houi. The sequence continues at coordinate 18,007,526 of CM077120.1, read as the reverse complement.
CTTTGATTCTTAATTAATTTCGTTGTTTGATCAAAAATCGTTTAATAACTGTGACATTTAAATTTTTATCATATCCTATCGATGTTTAGCTATTTATCAGTTTCGTGTATTATTTGGCCGTTTGAAAACATGACATCATTTAGCTTATTATAAACATTTTTCTGACACGATAAGCAAGAAATGTAGACGTTTAGCTAAGTATAAAATCTATATAATTATTATATAAATACTCACATATAGATAAATTAGCTTCGAGAAGTATTTGCGTTTGTAGTAGTGTACGGTCAACACATAAATAAATAAACTAACATATTTTTATAGGCAAGCACTTAATATGAAACTAATAATATTAAACGATATTATAATAATAAATATTAATATTAAACATAATTTTTAATACTAAATTTCTTGAACTCCAGACATTTCGTACTCAACCTCATCTTCACTTTCATGCGATGAAACATTTGTGTTATTCGAATTTGTTTTGATATTACATCTAAAGCCTCTGAAATTTCTTTTCCTCATCAATAGCTTGTAAACAAACATTTTTCCATTCCTCTACAGTTATGTACAATAATTCTACAAAACTTCTTTAGTTTGGGAAGTCATAGCCTTACCTCGACCATGTTTCGACATGAGAACCATTTTCAATTAACAACTTTATAGAGTGAGATCCCAGTCACCCCAGACTTACGTGATTTTAGGAAAGATGAGTTTTTTAGGGTCGGTAGTTTAACATAAACTTAGAAAGGAATGGATACTCGCTAAGCTGAAAGCGGGGCTGTTTTACAGGTAGCAGATATTAAAGGTGGAAAAAAACCATGCTAACTTACGTCAAAGTAGCAAGGCTAGTTTTTACATATGTCATATACGATATTGTTATAAACAAAGATATACGGTTGCCAGACACTTCCTGTGGGCCATAACTTTTGACAGACACTTTAAAAAAAAATTGGGAGCTTACGTCATTTTAGGAAGGCCGAGTTTTATATATATTATCAAGTATAATATGTTAAAATATTTTCTAATGAGCCAGACAAATCTAACAGGCCAAACATCTTCCCAGACTCGTTAAGTGTTCCGCTGTGTGAGAAAGCGCGTTTTTCCACCTTTGATATTTGCTACCTGTAAAACGGCCCCGCTTTCAGCTTAGCGAGTATCCATTCCTTCCTAAGTTTATATTAAACTCGGTAGTTTAATCCTAAAAGTTTCATCTTTCCTAAATTCACGTAAGTCTGGGGTGACTGAGATCTTGGACTATTAATATCAAATAACAGCAATTAGCCACAAGTAATAAAACTGAACAATAAATAACAAGAATGAACCACAAATAAAATAAATTAATTCATTAATTATCAAACTAAAACCAAATTATTCAGACCTCACAACAATTAGCAATGTAAATAATAAGTATTTATTTGACTTTTGATTGTAAATATAAAATATATTCTATTCTTCAAAATGTAACCAACCTCTTTTTGCTAATTGTACCAGGAAATTTAAATTTCAAGTTTAGAATTCCTGAAAATAGACAAATACTACTAACGCAAAAACGGCTCGATGATAATATGCCTATGCCGAAACTTCTTAGTAAAATGATTATGCGTTGCATATCATATCATATGCGTCTTTAATTCTCAGAATTCATAGATTCGCATGGTAAAAATTGAAACGTACACTACCTCTAAACCACATGAACGTTATGTAACTCCTCAACCGTAACCGAAGCTATCGGATATCCACAATAAAATTCTATCCATGACCAAATTTGATATAAATTTCAAATAACTTCGGATAAGGGCAAAGTCTAAATAAATGTTCTGTGTTTAATATACAAAAAACATATTAATTTAATAAAATCATAATAAACTTTATTATGATTTTGTATTTGCAATCGATAGGTAACAATGATCTGTATTTTTAAGCTCGCTGACAGATAACGCTTCAAAATGAGTATCTATCATAATTACTTATATGACTGATTAGAGTACCAAATGATAACCTAAAAATAAAACCCAATCATTATCTGTTTATATTTTATTTTTACAATTCGTTCAAAATCTAATATCCGTAACTGAAACTTTCCGAAACTAACGGATAAACCAAAATAATTTCATATCCGTAACCGTATTTGAAACCAATATAATATTATTCACATATCTGTATCCACATCCAGATCCGAAATTTCATATCCATAACATCCCTGCTCTATGCCTACACTTATACTCAATTATGCAAATTAGAAATCAAGAAAAGAATAGTAAATAAAAGATGGAAAAGAAAAATTCTGTCTTATCCTATGACGGAGGAGAATCTTACTTAAAAAAATACATACTTGACCATTTATTTATTCAAATAAATTTAAATCAACATATTCAAACTAATGAAGCCTGCAGTTTTAAACAAATATATTATCAAATACCGGTTACATATCGGATTTCTTTGAATTTGAGCTCGGCTACACACCTGTAAATTTTGTTTGCGTAGGCTCCTAATGCACGCACTACGATTTATCAATACCGGACTCGTCCGGTGTTGACTTAAAGGGAGACTTACGTGAGCAAAACTTAAAGGTGCAAGGCGAGTCTAAGGAAAGACAATACAAATTTATTACATTTATACAAATAAGACCATTTTTAACGAGGGCACATTGCATGACGACCTCCATCAACAGGTAAAGTCGCCCCAGTAATATTACTAGCAGCATCACTAGCTAAAAAGACAATCACAGCTGAAACTTCTTTAGTAGTACCAGCCCTGCCTATAGCATGGGTTTCCTTGCATTTTTTCAAAAATACCTTATAAGCTTCTTCACTCATAATACCTTTTACATGTATACCACTATCTATCGTACCTGGATTAACTGCATTTGTTCTTACACCTTTAGGGCCTAACTCCAGAGCAACGCATCTTGTAAATTGATCTATAGCGGCTTTGGACATGCAGTACACTAAACTATTAGGAAACGATCTCAAACCTGCTACACTTGATACATTCACAATATTTCCTTTACTCTCAATAAGGTATGGAGTAGCTAACATAGTTAAATAATACAAACCACGAACATTGGTATTCATAACACTATCATATTGTTCCAATGATGTATTTTCAATAGACCCAGATCCTAAAATGCCCGCATTATTCACAAGTACGTCTATTTTGTGGAATTTATTGATAGTTTCCTTAACAATCTTCTCCACGTCAGTTTCTTTGATTATATCAGCTACAATAACAAGTGGAACTATTTTATTTGGTGATATCTCTTCACATTGCTTAGCAACCTGGATTAAATTATCATTATTTCTTCCAGTGATTACCAGAGTAGCGTTAAGTTTGGCGAACTCTAATGCTGTTTCTGCACCAATCCCTGAACTGGCGCCCGTGATTATGACAACTTTATTGGTGAACATGTTTAGTACTTGATAAACAAACAATTTTAAATTTTAACATATTGCCAATTTAAAATAATGTAGTCGAACGAAGGCATAATATGAATGAATATTAATTATAAACAAATGAATTGCATACAATAATTAATTATGATGTACTTATGAATTATTTGGTCAGGTAGAAACACGTATATTTATGCCTTTATGTTGCCTTTCTTTTTAGAAAATATATTAACATTCTGTTATAATAAAAGGAAATAACCTATATAAGAATTAAATTTATTGAGTACAGGAATTATAATAAATTTCAAGCATTTGTTGAAAAAAGAACATATTTAAGTTTTAAAATTAATCAGATTATACGTATATGTATTATCAAGGACACATTGCACGACGACCACCATCTACTGGCAAAGTAGCCCCAGTGATATTACAAGTTCCATCACTTGCTAAAAATATGGTTACAGAAGCAACTTCTTTGATTTCTCCCGACCTTCCCAGTGCATGTGTTTTAGCGCACTTTTTCAAAAACTTTTCATACTATTTATCACCCATGCCTCCTTTTAAGTGAATACCGGTTCTGATCACGCTAGGATTGACTGCCTTAAACTCTAACGCCCTTTAAACCCAATTCAACAGCAACACATCTTATAAATTGATCCATCGCAGCTTTGGACATACAGGAAGACAAAACGTTCGGGAAAGCTCTCAAACTAATGAGCCTCCATTAGGTAAGAAAAATAACACAAGCGGTGCATGCTTCCCGGCCAGGATTCAAATCCACTACATTTGAGATGAGAGTTCCGTTATCCTTTAGGTTACCACAACTTAAAGTTATAGGGACAGTGTATCTCAATATGGAAATTGTATTATTTTAATTATCATCCAAATCGAAAATCGTATAATAACAAAAATACGAAACAATTACAAATACAATCAAAATACTTAGAAAAAAGTATTTTCGCATCCGTCACATTCAGAAAATAAATATACTTAGATTTGAAATCTTAAATGAATTATCGATATACAGATTCGATTGGATAAGCCACAAAAATCATACATTATACACTGTAGAAATCATATATGGTTTAATTATATCGAAATCACGAAATCGTTATGCTCATGTCTCGCGATACAATATTAGAAAATCGAATCGCCATCGGTCAATATATGGTTTTAAAATCAGATACCCGAAATCCATTTATGGTTTCGATTTGATATGTAGCAAAAGCGATATTACCTACCTCTAGCTGTCGACTGCCTCCACAGAGTACATTAATATAATACTTACATACACTATATATAAAACACTCGTATATATAGTTTATTATCTATCAGGGTCTCCAGAGTGAATTTACGAAAATTCCCCAGCTCCGTCGAAATGATATTATTTCAGAAACTTTCCCGAAACATATTATTGGATGTAAAAATTAGACAAATGCGTGTCGAATCACGTACATTGAAGGATTTTGTAGAGGCAACAAACTTTCGTTATTTTTTTTAACCGATTTCAAAAACGGACGAGGTTCTCAATACGTCGTGTAAATGTTTTTTTTTTTAATAATATGATTACAAAACGCAAAAATTTCAAAATAAAATGACTATGACATATTATACAAAGACAGATCATGATCTGAAAAGGCTACCGTTTTGCTAAAATTAATACAGAACCCTAAAAGAACTTACTCAAGTGTTGCTAATTTTTCTTTCTTTATACTTTAAGAATATTCTATTGGTTTTTTTTGTCTGAATTTAGATATCGTTACTTTATGTGAAGATGACGGTGAAGAAAATGTCATCCATTCGAAAGTGAAACCTGCAAATCGAGATAGCCCATGTGTCAAACCCGCCAATCGACCTTGGACAAGCGTGGCGGGTATACGTATACTGGTCGTTCCTTTATAATATAATAAGGGAGGCCCAAGCGCAGCAGTGAGACCATTATAAGCCGTATTATAATTATTATATAATACACAAAACGCTCTATTGGGTGATAATATAATAACTTAAGAAATAGATAAGAGAGCTATTTTTAACCGGCTAAGTGGCTGTATAAGTATTCAGCAACAAAAATACAATTACAGCGGTATGACTTCCTTTTTTAATTTTTTAGGCTCATCACTATAATATATTCAAAAAAATCAAATCAACACTGTTACGAGTTGCAGGACTCGAATTAAAATGCCGTTGGAATTATTATAGAGTTTATTAGAACTATACAAACACGTATAACACAGGTACAAATATAACTGAACACAACCAGTCCAAACGTAATGCGCGAGATCGCAATTCTATAAAACGCGCAAAGTCCGTCACTAAATAAAATACCGAATGAGGTACACACGTCTTGCTTCGCTCGAGGTTATCGCTAGACTGGCGATCTCTCCATTGGGGCCTTCTTTTATGCTGCATAAATGCAATATGTCTACCTGGCCGCACGGACCGAATTTCTTAAAATCACAACTGGATAATGACTATCATAAAATATTACAATACACAATGGGCTGTTTTCCTAATCGCTATTTTTAAACACAAAGTAAACAAAAGAAGTCCAAATGCCGAAAAGTAATAAAAATACGCAAAACAGGTATGCAGGTGTGAATTTGTCTTTGTCGGTCGTAACAATACTAAACGCACCCTTTCCTTATTCGTTTAACCAAAAGAACTTGCAGAGTGACATTTTATTGTAAATATTTTATATTACATAGTACAGACAATGAACTGTGTGACCATAAATAATACATACTTACATGATATTACTTAAGCTAACCCTGGTTGTTAACATATATAGATATACTGACATAAATAAGCCCAGTATGACTATATTTCTAACACTAAAAGTGACATGTAATCAATAACATTATAATTATTGTATACAGACGTTTTTATTAAACTTTTATTAGCAATTTTATGCATGTCGAATATTTTATGATATTGTTAGTAAGGTTAGGGGCATAAAATACTTCCCCAATTTCCACAGTCCTAAAATTTTCGCCACCAAAATTATTGTCGCCATAAATTCCGCAACCACAAAATAAATCCCCAAAATGGGGACAAATAATCCCAATCTGGAGACCCTGGCTGAGTAAATAAGCGGCAGATAAGCTAGATGCGTCACACGATGCGAAGTCGTGATTACCGATTAGATATACATATAAAAAGGTTAGATTGCAAAGAGCACATACAGTATAGATGGTTACCTCACTAATAAGTAGAGAATTAATGCTGTATTACGTCATAAAAAGGTACATTGGAGGTATGAAAAAATCTAATGTGATTTATAAGCTCGATTAAAGAAGACAAAAGGAAAAAATCTGCTACATAATGTACCTTAGTTTTAATTATTTAGTTTATATTTCAATGTTTAACTCACTTACTAGATCATATAAACATTACCACAACACATATACTTATCTATCAAAATTACATATTTTTATCTTAGTAAAACTCGGCTGCATAGCAACAGAAGATGACTATATTCAACAATAACTGGCTTTGTTGGGGCAACACACAAATAATTAAGAGTTGTACATTTACATGTACCTGCCTAAAGACAGGTGATCCTTGCTTATGCTTACATCGAAAGCGACTCCATAGAAATGTATGCGCATTATTTAAAGAAGCTGACCCGATAGTAAAAGTCTCTAGTCAATTTTATTTATTTTGTGATGAAGTATACCAGAACCCACACCACTGTAGTAGGGGGGAGTATATGGGTCAGAATATTAGATTCTCTAACAAACTGATAACTGTACAATATACAATTTTTCATAAACAAGAACAGGTATTGCATAGCCTTCTGCATTTATTTTGAAAAGGCTATAAAGTCTGACGTACTATAATATAGATGTAGATACCTACACCTCAGATGAACTAAACAGTATGTACGTGCAATCGCTCTTTTATATCAGTTATTGCAAAATCTCTCGCTATTCTTATTTACATTAGCCTATTGCAAAAAATCAACACTGTTTTAAATATTAAGTTAACATGTCAACAACTATTTTAATCTTTGTAGGACAGTAATTACAAAACAAAAAATTGAAAGTACCACATGACGGTAATAGTAAAGATTGCTAAATTTATTTGATTTAGTACATCTTATTATAATCGCAAAGGAATAAAATACTTGATTGTTTCTTGAATAAATAAAAATCCAATGGGCTACAACTTTTTTATTATTATTCGTGCATAGATTCTTCATCACTTGCTATTTCTAAAACCGAGCTCAAATAGATTTGTTTTAAGACCTAACATTGTTTGTATGCAAAATTGCACATTACACCTTGATTGAAAGCTGAAAATGAAAATCTTGAAAATAATACGTAGATGAATAACACCATTGCAGAAAAACTTAAAACTCGTGGTACTTATACTATTATTGTTGTGTACAAAGGGCGGTCTTGTCGCTAAAACGCGATTTCTTTCAGAGAACCTGTTGCAGGAATAAATTTAATACTTAGCTACATCATTTTTAATTTATGAATGTGTTACGTCGGTAACTCGTTCATCTATTCACGTCTTCAATTATTAATAAAAATATCGACCAAAGGCATGGTAATCACTGTAGTGAATGATTCAGTAGAAATGACAAACTCACTATTTTGATGAAACTTGCAACGAAGACCAATGCCTTATCTACTTTAAACTCATTTCTACTGCGGCAAGCAAGAAGTTTCGAGGAAAATTTGCGTCAAGTTTGTAAACACAATATATGTAATACATGGCACACTCACTCATATTATGTAGGCTTCATAAATTTAACAATAGTTTCATGGGGCAAAGTATAGATAGATAGATAACACTTTATTGCTCACCAAATATACATTTTCAAAAATACACAATTACAATGTAACAATTAAAGTATAATGCTCTTCAACTAAATCCCAGAAAACGTTCAAGAGCTTTCAGTAAAAAAGTTTAAAAAATAAGTAAAGCAACGTTTCTGCGTAAAGGCTCATTATACTACGAAAGATTTTCTAGACGACCGCACCGAATTATTCACACAAGTTGTGTACTTTGTTAAACCGGTTTGTTGAATTAGTTGTGTTTGTTATATTAATTCAAAATACATTCAAACAAAGACCACGAAATATACATAATAATTAGGAAGTAAAGATATGTTGCTGGAGAGTTTGCTGCACTGCATTTTCTCCTTTAACAGTAACTAAAATTGCTTTGGAAGCGGTGGTAGACTCATGACTTTCAATAAGTGATAAGGTCCCATTTTTAAATAAATGCACATTTTCCATTTTTAGCGCTACCCACTTATCTGCTTGTTGCCGTAGTGGGGGGCATAATGCAAACCAAGGGTAAGTAATAGGGTATCCGAAATCGAAACGGATTTTAAGAGCCGGGATTTCAGTATTTCTCATCGACAGAAGCGGGATTTCACGGTTTTTTCGTAACTTTCGGGATAGGTTGATTTTATGTTTAGTTACTTAGTAGAAGTGCAGAAGTCAATTTACTAACTAATGCTGAACGATTTTACTTACTAAACGATGTTATTAAACTTACAGTATAATCTTATTTTCGTAGAGGAAATACAAAAAAGTATATTTTAAGGTTTTAAAGCATGCATAATCAAGACTCATTTTATTATTTCCATCAGTCGTACGTTTGTAAACTACCACCAAAAAGCTTCAAAATTAAAACGTATTTTTTATGTTGTCGATGTCAATTCTCGAAATTACCGGGAATCAAGTTTTAATTACCTTAGTGCCAATTCGATGTCAAACAACCCGGCAATTGATGGTACTTTCGATACCGAGACAGCCCGGTTCTGAACCCTAGTAAGTAGCGTAATAATAAACATTAAACAAGTAAATAATATAGCGTTTCAGGGTACTTCACACAGGTATTAGTTTTGCAATTGCTACAAATAAGACCAATATTTAACGAAAGATTGCGCAGAATGAATCCCTTAGAGTGATAAGATAATTTTATTTATTATATGACAACGAGATGATAATAATTTGCATGGTGAACTATAAAAACCATTGAATTTTCATTATAAGCATCATATTCTATTGTGATATCCTTATATTAGAAGCACTTTGAAAATGAGGCAATTTTTTGTGTTATTTTTGTTTTTCGCTTTGGTAAGATTATTTAAATACAGACAAAGTTATATTAAATTATTTTATTCGCTACACTCGTCTGAGTTTATTTAATTCTTGACATTATCTTCCACACTTTTATTTGGCACTAGCTGATGCCCGCGACTTCGTCCGCGTGGTACGGTTTATTAACTATCCCACGGAAACTCTTTGATTTTTCGGGATCAAAAGTACCCTATATGTTGACCAGGGATATAAGCTACCACCATACAAAATTTCATTTAAATCGGTCCAGTCGTTTCGGAGATTAGCCGGTACAAACAGACAGACAAATAGAGAAACAAAAAATTTGAAAAAATCTAAATTAGTTCTATTTTACTTCTTATATCCCCCTGACTCGGTTTTTAGCATTTTTTTTCAATGTACAGAAATTCGACATCTACAGTTTTATTATATGTATAGATGATAATATCCAACAAGTGTAACCACTTTTCATCAGATGGATCATCAGCCCGTGTGCTGCAATTATCAATACTATTTTAATATATAAAACTGAAGAGTTTGTTTGTTTGCTTGAACGCGCTAATCTCAAGAACTACTGGCTTGATTTGACAAATTATTTCAGTGTTAGATAGCCCATTTATCGATGAAGGCTATAGGCTATATATCATCACGCTAAGACCAATAGGAGCGGAGCACCAATGAAGAATATTTCAAAGTTGGGGGGTTTTTTTTAAGTCTAGTAGTAGTAGTTTAAGTCTAGTAAAAATAAAATTTCATAGTTAACCCATTTAAAGATTAGCAACTATCTAGTTCGTAAATCAAAAAAAGGGAAGGTATTTTGACCTACGGGAAATCACTACATTGTCATTTGCTTATAAAAAAATTAATTATAAAAGATGTATGCGTGACTAATTTCAGACTTGCAATGTTTATGGAGATGGAACATCTGACGCCCAGCCCTATGGACTGTTGGTCCGGCATCCACGTCAACTTAATATACTTGGAGGGACCAGGTAGGTGAAAATTTACTATTAATTAACATTACTATATTATTAAGTTTGATACATCTTAATTTAAACAGCTATTGACTCTATACCCACTACATTGTCTTAAATGTACGCGTCTGATAGTTTCAAGTCCATAAACAGAATTTCATATTTCTTTTTTTTAATTTGGTTTTATACTATAACAAGCCAATGTCAAATATTCATGAATTTTATAATAATCCTCAAGACAAATTGTAGATCTTCAACAGACGCCAAACAAGAAAATTCTCTTAACAGTTCGAAAAGGTACAATTTCACTAAACAATTGCTATTTTCAACAAAAACACACAATTCATCAAATGATCTTGCAACAATTGTTCCTTTTTAACCAATATTGTATTACATGTTTAGAAAGTTAGTTACTTAATGCAACTTGAATCATAGATTGTAATTATTTAGGCATACCGGAATAGTTCCTTTAAATTCAATAACATATTATTGAATTCAATGGAAGCATTCTATATTTATAATAAGTATAGACTGTTCATGTAATTTTTACAGGAGAGTAATCGAGCAACTGATAGAGAATTTAAGATTAGCTGCAAAAGAAGCTTACGATATGATTGCCAAATTTACATCTGCCGTTCAAAATGAAGCACTACAAATCGAGCAACAGATGGTTAATGACATACAAGGATTTAGAGATCGTGTATCCGAAGCTATTGACAATGTTACCAATAGATTAATCGACTCAGGTGTTGCAGTCGTCGGTTGCATTGCGGTAAGCGTTTGTTTCCTACTCGTAATTTTTTCTCCAAGTGTAAATGCTTTATGTACACATTGTCCGGGGAAAAATACTGAGGTATTTTGTGACCTAAGCACATCAGCGGAATATACCTACCTCCAGTCACCGGAATCGGGGCCACAAAACAAGTGAGCCGATCCTACAGCTTGTTGTAGAGGTATATTTCCACATTAAGCAACTTACCTATATCAGTGTTATAGGTACCATTAACAGCAAACTCTGAGATCGATGCCAATAATACACAAGCTGAAATAAAGAACAGAGTTCATTTACGAAATTACCAGTAACCAAATCTGGAACCTCTGATATTATATTTTAATAATTCTTTATTTTTAGACACATCGTGACAACGCGACGGCAGTATTTGACGAAACCATGGGCAAAGCAATGAGCTGTGTTGAAAGTCGCCTAACAGAAATTAGAGAGCAAATAAAAGGTCTCGGAGAGCTTGCTAGTGACGCTATGGCGTTAGCAAACTTCTCTATGAACGAAATGAGGAAATGCACTGAGGAGCACGAAGGCCACTTCATAAGTACGGGAACTTGTTTGGGTAGAATAGCACTTGAGACTGAAGGAAAAGCTCTTATGTATGGAACGCAGATGACTGTTGCTGTAAGTATAATTTCAATAACTGATAAATTTGGTAATCCTATTAACATTCCAAATATAAACTGTTAGTGATATTGGAGAAATGAATGACTTGGTTCATGGGCCCGTTACTAAGTCCACATTTATACTTTGATCGTTTATATTCCGATGCAGTGGGAAAGGTTTAATAAACAATCCACATTATACATAACTTGACTTGTGTCTTAACTTTCAGTTGGCAAAAATGAGACTTTTATACAACGGTCATGTCCGCCTGTCTACGTAACAGGCGTGTCAACAGTGTCTATGTTTTCTCAGATATGATTGAATTCTAATATATATGGATAAAATTTAGTTTAATTAAATATGCCGCAACACAATGTAGCGAAATCACAAAGATAGTGAATATTTGGGTTGGCCGTCATATTTGTATAAAGAAGTGAAAAAAGTCAGTATACCTATATAGTCGTGTGTGGTATCGTGAGCAGACTGAAAAATCATAGCGATATTCCTGAATTTAAGTTAATGGGAGTGGGAATATTTACTTTCATAGTGGTAAAAATTGGGGATTACTTAAGTGTACTGTATTTGTATTTATTTATTTGTGCATTCTATAACAGTATATAGGTATTATAAATATACTATATATAGATTTAGTAATAGAGACATTGTTTGGATATTTGTCGCTTTGCGTTCGTGTGAATCAATAGATTGACATGACAATTGCCTTTTTTGTTTCTTACAGATCGGACAGATAAACCTATCAATGGTAACTTTACCAGCTTCTCTTCAAGTCTGCGCCGGATCACGCCTTGTTGAGTCCAGTATGACAACGGCAAGAATCATTATGGAAATTGGGACCTGTTCAGCGTCGTCGGTTTACAATGCATTAGCCGGCCCATATCCTTATACATCGACTATCGCACCTTTAACTAACGAACCAGCTACATTTACCGAAACTCCTACATTGTAAATCGCTTTGTTGTTAAAATATATATGATTTTTATGTATAGACTTTTTTAATTTATATGTATTTACCAATCTTTGAGCGTGTTGTTGATAGAGGCTATATCTGTTTCATCCACTTAGCTGAAGGCAAGGGCCGGTTTCAATTCTAGCAGAGTAAGTTTCGTAAATGAGATTTCCGTTTATGGATGTTGTAAGTATATTTATTATACCAGAGTCTACGAGTCTAGAGTCGGTTTCAAAGTTGTCTGTTATATATTAATTACCCTTAAAGAAGCGAAACTAATTTAGCTTTGGAAAATGAAACAAATCTCCACTTTTGTTCACCTCAGGACAAGTCAGCATACTAGTGTAATCAATGCATTATAGTCATCAATAATCTGAACCTTGAAAACTATTGTTATTTACATAGCAAATATACGATAAGTTGAATGACCATTAGCTGCTTAGGATATAATTTCAAGTAGCCCAGCAAACATTTTGACTATGTACTCGAGATTATTCTAAAGGTATAAAAGGGAATGAAGGACAATAGAATCTTTACTTCCATTCAATATGCATTCCTTTAAGTTATTTGTGACATTGTTTATACTCGTAATATGGGCACAGGTATATTTCATCCAGTACATAAAACTAAACATTTTATTTGATTTTTTTTTTTAATTTAAAAGGTCCAGTGAATAAAGAAATTATATGTGTAGTAGGGGAATAATATTAGATAACATTTTAACAAATTTCATTATTAATAATGAAATTCGTTAAACTGTTATCTACTATCAGGTAGGCCGTCGGTCTGTCTTAAATTAGTACGGTCTAAAAATTGTTGAAATATCTTTTTTTTTATTGCATGAGTTCAGCAGACAGACAGACGGGCCACCTGATGGAAAGCAGTTACCATCGCCTATGGACATTTGTAACACCAAAGGTTACTACAAATGCGCTGCTGCTCTCTTAAGGGAGACTGGAACCTGGCCACTAATACCGGAACACAACTCAAGGTTGTTACGGCGGCATACTCTAGACCAGGGATGGTAGCCACCCAGATGGGTAGATACCCTACCACCTGGCTGTGGGTTATTTTGTCTCCTCTTACGACAGGCCGTCCGGCCGCAGGAAATTGTATTCTTTCTCCGTTCCTGCACAGATAATATATAATAGGAGTTACTTTTTTACACGTAGTTTTGTTTTTCTTAAGTAAATGTTAAACATGAGTTAAATGCCGCGTAAAAGCCCAGGGTCAAATAACCTTTGGTATATGACAAATTCTCAGCTTCACGAGAATTAAATTATTTCATTGTAATTTTTCAGAATATTGAAACTAGAGTAGCTCAAGAACTAAGCCCTGACAATGAGTTTACGTTGTCCACTGCAGTAGTTTTGGCCAGAAACGATAAATATCTGATATCCTTTAAAGATGTATGGCAAAAAGTCAAAACCAGTGTTGTCATTGCTTGGAATCATGTGAAAATTGTAGCTAATAACGCTAAAGCTAAAATGAATATTTGGATGACAAACGTAAAAAAACGAGCTGAAGAAATCAATAAAGTTTTTGAAGAAAAAGTAATGGATTTGAAGCAAAACATTCATGATGTTATAAATAAAGTTTTCGGTGATGGCGAAATGGTGAAGGAATGTATAAAGGTAATTTTAATTAATAAATTATAGAAAAGAAGTTGCTGGTTCTACAATCAACAGAGCAGAATTATAAAAACGAATGTTCTCTACCTTTCTATCCCCTTACAACTTACTTTTAGGTTGTTTCTAAGCCCTACATATAATATTGAAGGTTTAAATAATCGAAATTATAAATTAAGATTGTTAGAAATACATCGTTATCGTTATTTTATGCTTATTTGTAATTTATTCCAGCAAGAAAAAAACGTGATAGAAACGTTTTTAAGTGATACAATCCAGCGAATGGGATCATGCATACGCCGTAATATAGGCAGTCATTCAATATTGAGAACTGGTCAAGAGCCCATTGAATTGAACGAAACGCAGTTTATGGAACAATTAGAAAAAAAACTCCAATTATGTCAGAAAGATCCAAAAGACTTTGAAACTTGTATTAACAAAGTACGGGAAGATACTGTAGGTGAAATTCAGAACGTCGAAACTAGTTTATATAACATTGTAAGTATATGTATAAGAATCGATTAAAATTTAGTTTTAGTTTTGACAGCGACTGTGGTTGAGCGGGCTAAGCCTTTAACAGCTAACCTTACTGCAACGCATAGGCTCCGGGTTCGATTTCTGGTATGGTAAATTTCGGAAACTATTTTCTCGTTATTTACTATGATCTGGGTGTCTGGGATCGGCCCTAGAGAGAATCGCTGATCCGTTGTATATTACCCGTAACACAAGCGTAACTTGCTTAATTTATATATGGGGATATACAATATGTGTGTTTGTCTGCCGATTGTTTATAATTTAGTGGCTTCAGTAACATTTTTAATTTTGTAGCAAACAGAATCAAGAATGGTTGTGGACAATCTACTAGACGCAATAGTAGCTTGCTCTATCGATGGATTAATAGAGGCATCATCCATAGCTGCAACAGAAGCACTAAAAATTACTAAATGTGTATTAAATGGATCACAAAATAAACCAGAAACACCAAAATAAATAGTTTGAAGGGTAGACATTGTCTGTATTCAATAATATATTTTTATTACGTGGTATTTTAGTGCTTTAATTATGATTGTAATCGTATTACCTGTAATAATGAATATTGTCAATTAAATAAATATTATGAGGACTATAAAATTTATTTCACTTAAACTTAGACGTATTGCTGTCAAACCAAAACCAAAATTACATCGGACAAGTTGTGAAAACATTCCCAATATAAATAAATCTATTAGAGATTATTAACTTGTTTTGTTACGTTATTATAAACGACTAATGCCCGTTTTCGGAAGTTACCAGTTATGAGGTCAATAACAATAAAGTTATGTAATAGATAAACTTAGGTAACTGTTATTGAGTTTCTGAATACAATACATATGGAAGTGTTCGATAACTATGAAACCAATAACTAGTATCAAACCGCGCCACTAGATGGATCTATTCAAGAAGGAGTATGTAATATTTATTTTACTATTTTAATTTATCATCACAACTAGTAATATACCGAATTATTTTTATTTTAGTGATTTAAAATCGTTTTGGTACTTTCAAATAATATATTTAGATGATTTCATGGATGTACAAATGATAATGATTGTCATAAAAAAACATTCGTGATATTATGTCAAATTGTGTTTGATTTTTCATATTTGGGTACGCTTTGCCGTTTGATTGGCATAAAAAACGTGCCTTCACTTCTCTGAGGTGTTTTGGATTTGGCGTGCTTAAGCTAGTTCAGGATAATTTTGCTGTTTCCTTACTTACTTTAGATATCACTCTTGACACAGTGGTTTTATGGACATTTATAGCATCACCAATACCTACCTAAAAAGTACCAGCAGCGTAAAAGCATAAAGATATACAAATTTGCTTCAATAGGCACAACGTGTATTTACGATTAACAACAGGTACTAATGCAGGATTTTTTTTCACGTAGGTGCATCACGGTACCCTTATTGAACCGATATCTCATTTAAAATCTTCATCTGTAAAAAACGCCTTCAAAACGTTTGTATCCGGTTTATATTTGGGTTGCGTAAATATGACCATATCTCCGAATTTCATAATAAGCTTAAATGGTTGCCAATTCGCCTTCGCCAGAATGTTCACTTACTCTCACTTCTGCACAATATCCTTTTCAATCCCTGTACTCCCCCATATTTAAAGGGACTTTTTAGTTTCTTCTCTCTATCTCATTCCTGTAATTTGCGCTCAAATGAAAATCTTCTGCTAACGATACCTAAGCACACTTCGTCCTTTGTAGGAAACTCTTTTGCCGTACAGGCTGTTCGCCTGTGGAACTCCCTCCCCTTGAAAATCAGACAAGCTACATCAATTTCTACATTCAAACACTTGATCACTGACCATTATTTGTCCATTAAATAAAATTGTTGCAGTAAATGGAATTGTATTATTCTTCGCATGTAAATATATGTAATTTATATTATTATTATATACGGGTTGTCTGGAAGAGATCGCTTAATAGCGATAAGACCGCCCATTGTGCATATTTAGAATATTTTTAGGCTATAAGGTTTTCTGTAATGGTGTACAATAAAGTGTTATCTATCTATCTATTATTATAATATATGTTTAATTATGTATATTAGTTTATTTTGTTTTTTTTTCTTTAATTACGATTGAATTAGTTTTAATTTAGTTAAACCACCAAATATTATTTAATTTTTCTTGTAGTGTCTCATTGGACACCGGGTAGCCTGGAAGAGATCGCTATAAGCGATAAGGCCGCCCATTGTTCTAATGGAAATGTATTTATATTAATTGTCTAGGTTTAAGTTATGGTGAACAATAAAGAGTTTCTATTCATTCATTCATTCATAATTCGAATGGATTTCTACGTATCGTTAAGTTTCGAGGTATGGACATAGTAGAAATAATCTGCAGTATTTCCATATCCATCTCCGATGAACTGCTATCCATAATTCTATCTAATCTTTTTGGTAGATATACACTGTTTATTCAAATAAACGATGTGATATACGAAGCGGTTTACAATTTGATACAAATAATTATATGTTTAGGTTACTTTTCAGTTATTACTTTGAGAGATAAACGTCAAACAAAAGATATGGAATAGATAAATGCCCAATATTGGTCAGTTAAATTGATCCAAGTTGAACTGAAGTTTATCATAAGATGGTGCGTTCAGATACACAATTTTATAAGTTATTGAACCGATAGCGCTAACTAAGAGATAAACTACAGTTAAAAGTACCTCAGAAACCGGGCATAAACAACAGGCTCTTAGGCAGTCATTCTTTGAACTAAGAATTAGGAATGTCAAACAAAATTATTAACTTAATATTTTAAACCAGTTTTTGATTTTCATAAATTACCAACAGTCGAGAACTGATTTGCATAAAAAATATTTGTAATAAGTCTAAGTTTTTTCAGCCGTTTTTACAAGTGTTTTCCAAAATATGTAATTAACTAATCCTCTAGGTAGCCAATGAATAAATCGTGCCAGAGACTGTGACTTACAATCCACAATCGAAGGGTTCCCGTTGCACAGCATACAGGGTAAATTGGTTGTGCATTTGTCGTTTTCCAAACTTCGCATTCTAATGCCCGGTTTCAGAGGTACTTTAGCCGTACAGTGTATAATTATATTACAATTGCATACTTGAGAAAAATAATAATGTGTTGCACATGCTTGTATTTGATTCGCACTGTAAAAAATGAATCTTCACTTATACACAATGAGACAAATTAGACTCAAAATAACATACATACATACATAACCATTTATTTATTCAAAGTATACTCTAATAAAACATATAGTTTAAACAAATCGGATAACAATTGCAAGGTTAAATATGACATCTTTGAATCTAAACCCGAATTTAAACCTGTAAGTTTTGTTCGCGTGTTTGGGGCTCATACACACATATTTATGTAATGTTTTGCTTTTCTTTTAGAATTTATATTTAAACTTTCCGTTAGAAAACAGAAAATAACCTACATAAAAACAAACTTTATGAACACCGAGATTATAATAAATATTTCGAGCATTTGGGAAAAAAAGAACATAAAATTTAAGTTTTAAGAATAAGCAGATTAAGTTACAGTGGATAATTTGCATAGTGACCGCCAACTACTGGCCAAGTAGCTCCCGTGATTTTACTAGCTGCGTCACTTGCCAAAAAGATGATTACAGAAGAAGCTTCTTTGACTTCTACGGGCCTTAACAACGCATATGTTTTGTCGCACTCCTTCAAAACCTCTTCATATCGCTTATCACTCATACCTCCTTTCAAGTAAATACAGATTGTGATCACGCCAGGGATGACAGCGTTAACTCTAATACCTTTTGAACCCACTTCAAGAGCCACTGATTTTGTAAATAGATCGAGCGCTGCTGTGGATATACCGTAAGACATGACATCGGGAAAAGCTCTCGAACCATTTAAATTGGATACATTTACGATATTTCCTTTCGGTTTTATTAATTAAGGAAAAGATAACGTTGTCAAATGATAGAAACTTTTAGAAACATTTGTATTCATTCATTCTATTATATTGAGCCAAATATGTTGCCTCTATTGAGCCAGTTTCAAGTATTTCCATATTACTCACGAGTATTTTTAGAAGTACCTATTGTAGCTTTTATTATATTCTCTACATGACTTTCTGTATTCATATCAGCAATCAAATCCAAAGGTTTGAGTTTGTTTGGCAATATTTCGACACAAGTCTCGGAAACTTATCAAAGTCCAATCCAAGTTTAACGAAATCAGTAACAGTTTTGGCCCCTATCCCGGAATTCGCATCGGTAACACGACTTTACCGTAAAACATCATTATATACCGGATTACAGAAAATATTACTTTATTACCAGGTGATTAGGCTGTTTAATACATTATTGATATTGGGACTAAAAGTTGAATATGACGTTTTTTATTATATTAATATAACTAGAGTTTACTCCACGGCTGCGCCGCGGGTCAAACTCTAGTCAGGCAGATAGAGTTACTTTCGCATTTATAATATTAATAGGGATATAAAAATGTAAACATACATAAATCAATAAGAATAGAACCAGGGATGTGATCAAGTCAAATGTAACAATAAGACAATAGCAACATGAAAAGATAACGGTCTTATTCATATAGAGTTAGAGTAAGTTTGAAGGCTTCTTTAAGAACTATAAACATACTTTCAAACTTACTCTAACTAAATATGAAGAAAGCCGTATTTATACTGTTACCAATTTGTGGGATGTAAATTCGAAAAAGCCGTTGAAACCATTACATAGTTCGTTAAAAGTACACACACGTAATTCGCAGTTCTTACAAATATAACCGAATACAACAAAACCAAACCTTAAAGCAGAAAATCGTAATCACATAAATCTCGCAAAGTCCGTCGTTATAAGATACTCGCTCCGAAAGTACACTAGGTAACGATTCGATCGCAGTTGAAGACGACCGACTCCTGGCTCGATTGCCCGACCCTATCCCTTTCTAAATTAGACATGGCCTTCTAACAACATGCCCAACATTCCTTTGAATTCTTAATTTACAAGCTTTATGGCTTCCATGAATTTGATTGAAAGACAAAAAAAATGAATAAGGTTTTATGACGTCTTGCTGCGGCGTAAACAGAGATTAGCGCGAACAATAAATAAACCACTCGAATTCAAATAAAACACCTGCAAGTTCCGGTTTGCATAAATACGTATAACACGGCTCATAAGTCAACATAAAATTTAAACCATGATCAATTTCAGTAGTAAAAACAAATTAAATTATTGTTATAGCTACATTATTTATTATCGTAAGTAGCACTTTGATTCTTATTAAATTTTGTGCTATGAACATAATTCATGTAGAGTTATTAACCGTAACTCTTAGTTTTTTTATCACAGCCTTCTCGATGGCTATTTCAATTTCATGGTCGAATGATATCATTTAGCTTTGTGTAAATTGAAAATATTTTTTGCGACATGATAAACGAAATGTAAGAACATAAGTAAAATAATGATGTTGCACATGCTCCTATATTTAAACATGCATACATAGTAAAATATAAACTTACAATTATACTCAATGAAACAAATCAAAAACAAAATATTATACGTGTACATTTATTTATTCAAATCAGAATAATTTAGAATGTAGTTTAAACAAACCTAATAGGTATCAGTAACATTGTATAAAAATAATATAAGTATTTAGTTAACGTTAAAAATTATTAAAATATATACCTATAGGCACAATTCAAGTTTATAGTTTAATTTTGATAGTATTTTAAATTATTAAGTAAATACGTTTTAATGTATATCATCTGGAAATGTTATATAGCCTATTATAAAAAAAATAATTAGTCTTTTAATTATAATCCAAAATAAATAAAGAAAAATGCAACTTACATAAATATTATTTCTTTGAATTAAGGCGTGATAAAACTTCTAACAAAATAAAATCATTTTAACGGGGGCACATTGCATGACGACCTCCATCAACAGGTAAAGTTGCCCCAGTAATATTACTAGCAGCATCACTAGCTAAAAACACAATCACAGCTGAAACTTCTTTAGTAGTACCAGGCCTTCCTATAGCATGGGTTTCATTGCATTTTTTCAAATATACCTTATAAGCTTCTTCAGTCATACTACCTTTTAGATGTATACCAGTTACTATTACTCCTGGATTAACTGCATTTACTCTTACGCCTTTAGAGCCTAACTCCAGAGCGACGCATCTTGTAAATTGATCTAAAGCGGCTTTGGACATACAGTACGCTAAAATATTAGGAAACGATCTCAAACCTGCTACACTTGATACATTCACAATATTTCCTTTACCCTCAATAAGGTACGGAGTAGCTAACATGGTTAAGTAATACAAACCACGAACATTGGTATTCATTATACTATCATATTGTTCCAATGAAGTGTTTTCAATAGACCCAGATGCTAAAATGCCCGCATTATTCACAAGTACGTCTATTTTGTGGAATGTATTGATAGTTTCCTTAACAATCTTCTCCGCGTCAGTTTCTTTGATTATATCAGCGACAATAATAAGTGGATTTATTTTGTTCGGTGATATCTCTTGACATTGCTTAGCAACCTGGATTAAATTATCATTATTTCTTCCAGTAATTGCCAAAGTAGCGTTATGTTTGGCGAACTCTAATGCTGTTTCTGCACCAATCCCTGAACTGGCGCCCGTGATTATGACAACTTTATTGGTGAACATATTTAGTACCTGATCAACAAACAAGTTTAAATTTTAACATATTGCCAATTTAAAATAATGTAGTCGAATGAAGGCATCATATGAATGAACATTAATTATAAACAAATGAATTACAAACAATAATGATTATTTATTACAAATTATTTGTATAATTGGTCAGGTAGAAACACGCATATTTGTGTAATGTTTCGCCTTTCTATTTAGAAAATTACATTTAAACTTTATGTTATAAAAAAAGATAATAACCCATATAAGAATACAATTTATTGAGTACAGGAAGTACAATCAATATTTCGAGCATTTGTTGAGAAATGAACATAAAAGGAGACAGGGACTTTTCAACCTTAGAAATGTAACGAGTTAAGATATGGCTTAAAAAGCCTTATATTTTTCTATTACACATTGGAAAATATTAGCCTTGAATTGTATCTGGAAGCCAAGAAATCTTAAAATTAGGTCACAAATTAAATAAGTTATCGATTACCATAATCTATTCATGTGAATGAATTTCAACAATATATGAAAACACTTACCACACGATTAGTTCGATTAGTTCGTTCAAAATAATTAAACCCAGTATAATTACAAAAAATATCAACATACCTAATAAAAAGAAAACTTAAAATCACTCACATATTTTTACAATTTAGGGCTAGCAATGTATGAAATGAATGTAGTAGTATAGTAGTAGATACTTTATTTATTAAAATTAAACAGATTAAAATATAGATTATCGAGGACACATTGCATGTCGACCACCATCCACTGGCAAAGTAGCCCCAGTGATATTACTAGCTGCATTACTTGCTAAAAATATGATTACAGAAGTAACTTCTTTGACTTCTCCCGGCCTCCCCAGTGCATGTGTTTCAGCGCACTTCTTCAAAAATTCTTCATACTGTTTATCATCCATTCCACCTTTCAAGTGAATACCGGTTCTGATCACGCCAGGGTTGACTGCGTTAACTCTAACACCCTTTAAAGCCACTTCGAGAGCAACACATCTTGTAAATTGATCCATCGCAGCTTTGGACATACAATAAGACAAAACGTTTGGGAAAGCTCTCAAACCAGTTACACTAGATACATTTACTATATTTCCTTTTGTTTTTATTAAGTATGGAATAGCTAACATTGTCAGGTGATAGGAACTGCGAACATTTGTGTTCATTACTCTATCATATTGATCCAAAGATGTAGTCTCTATTGAGCCTGTTTCAAGTACACCCGCATTATTCACAAGTATATCTAGCTTTTCAAAAGTAGCTATTGTAGCTTTTATAATATTCTCTACGTCAATTTCCTTATTCATATCGGCAATCAAGACCAAAGGTTTGAGTTTATTCGGTGATAATTCAACACAAGCTTTGGAAATTTTATCAAGATTATCTTTATTTCTTCCAGTTATAACTACGTTAGCTCCAAGTTTGGAGAATTCAGTAGCAGTGTCAGCTCCTATCCCGGAACTTGCACCGGTAATTAACACGACTTTACCGCAAAACATCGTTAGGTATATACCTGATTAGAGAAAATATTACTTTAATACCAGAGTATTTTGTTATTTAATACGGTCTTGGTGTTGGGTCATATTTTCAAGTGTTTGACAGATTAAATAATTGAATATTCATAATATACAGTGCCTATCAACTTTGAAGATGTGGCGCAACTATACCTAGCCCTGTTAATAAATTCCTAAATCACTGTACATTAAAATAAATGGCACAAATCAGCCTACAAGTAAAGAGCAAGAATTAATTTTATACAACCTAGGTATTAAAAAGTTGTTTATGAAGATTATTTTTCCATATGTATTTATTACTACTTTTTGTTTTGGCTATTATTTTTAAAATAATTACAAGCATCCGAACAAAAAACGCGACAATAGCATTCGCGATGAAAATATAGTACTTTTCGTTCTATATAATTTTGTATAATATATAGTACAATTGGCTAAAATATAGTACAATACTATATATTATAGTACGGTTGGCAACCCTAGACGTAATCATTCACTCTTCTCAAGTTCTCATTACACTGAGCGTTCAAAATCGATTAACATATCACTCCTAGTTTACCTGTATTTCTAATAGGATTACATTCGCTTGAATGCTTATTATTAATCACAATAAATTTTGATATCAAGCAAAACCTGGAGTACTAATAGTCAAACATACATTTTGCACAAATAAGATAACCAAACAAAACAGTGACGCTGAGTCTACGTTATCTTTAAGTTATTTCAGAAAATATATTAATAAATCTATCATATGATAAAACAAATGCACATTATATATTTTTTTATTATTTAAATTGGTTTATTTCATAGTAGAGAAGCTATACTAAGTAACAGTTATTAATAAACTTACAAATAACGGAAAAAACTAAATAATTCTTCACCACAAACTACTATGGATACTACGTTCTTCACTGCACATAAAAGTGCTCTGTAAGTTCTGTGACAGTGTGACTGCCACGGACTAATGAATTTGTGACTGCAACTGTGCGTGTGTCGATTGTCGATGGGCTCCATAGACTGAGTAAAGAGCGGCAGTATGCTAGATGCGACACAAAAAGCGAAGTCGTAATTACCGATTATATAATAATAGGAAGGTTAGATTGTTAAGAGTAGATACAGTATAGATGGATTACCTCACTGATAAATAGATAATTCATGCTGTATTCCTTTATAAAAAGGTACTGATAAAGTGTGTACAAAACAAGTGTCTTAAAACTTATTTCACGATAATGTTACTGGTCACTGCTATAATAATCAACATATTACCAAATTATATACCAAAATCTAAAAATTAACATCCCTTAATATCATGCTATAAAATAGGTTATAAATAGAGATTTTTCCAAACGTAAATTATTTTTAATTTTTCGTGGAGTTTTGTTGTAATTATCGCAATTTTAAGTATTTTTGACCCTATCTAGCTTTAGATATTAATATAGTTTTAATTGTTGGTAACCCTATACGTCAAGTTATCGAGAACAATGAATACTAAGGCTACGTTCCACCAAACTCACAGCGACCACGTTCAGGACCGCGATTTTTTCCGTTACGCTTGCTTGCCGGCGTTACAATCGTAAACCCAAGTGGAACGGTTATTCGACCCACCTATTGACATGGGTCGTTGTGAGCGTTGTGTGATCGAAAATGATGACGTCATTAGTGACGTTTTCGCCACGATCACAACGACCGTGGTCGCCTTGTGGAACGGCTAACGGAGCATTTTGGGCGTTGTGAGCTATTGGTGGAATGCCCTGTATGACTGATGGCGATAGATAATAATTTAATTCAAGAATTAAATTTTAAAATTTACTTTAGAACATTTGCATTTACAAAATTAAACTTTTTAAAATATTTTTAAAGGATGAATGCCTCGCCTGCCTCATAAAATAAATAACTACGTTATTTATGAGAAATAGCTAAGTATGGCCTTTCGAATTGTCGCGATAACTCCATTGTTTGTCGTCTTAGACCATTCAAAATGGTCTAAGTATGTCGTCAACCTAATTCTTTAATTAATCTAAGCGTCTACCAAAGACGGTCAAAGACCTACAAACATCTACAATTTTGCTTAGGTAGGTACCTAATAATACCTACCTATACTACAAAACTTAATACTAGCGGTGGGTAACCACTAAAACTCCAAAAACATCGCCAACCAGCTAGTAGTAATAGTAATTTATTAATTAGCCTGGTAAAAACAATTTAATAATTGTTTGGTTAATGGAAAATTGATTTAGTAACCAATAGTCGACGGCTAATATTAAGCTGTAAACTTATCATTTATTGATTTTATTCGACAACTAGACAACCAGCTAGCTAGGTGCTTGACAATTTCGTCGTGGCTATTTTGTTAACAAGAATCGCGAATTAGCTAGCTTTTACTTAAAGCTACCCAGCCTTAGACCATTCAAGAATGGTCTAAGTACCAGCACTACTTTACATCAAACAAGTCTGTAATGCCTGTATAGACAAAGTTCCTTTGTCTACATTTGTGGCGAATTGTACTATTTAAAAAGTGTAAAATTGGTTATGGCCCCTCGGCATCGGCAAGTGTAATTTATGGTTATTGCGAAATACAATATAAATTGGTTTGTAATATTGTGAATTGATAAATTCTAGGTGTAAATTTTAATTCAAAGTAGCAACTTCAGTTTTTATGCCTTTTGTGGCACTGAACTCAAACTTGCATCAGCAAGATGAACTCAAATACATCGACTGCTCCAGGCGAGTCCTTTGACGAATTTTATACTGAGGTATGTAATTTTTACTATTATTTGCAAGATGTTTTCCTTTAACAGAATAAATATCCCTTTTTAAATTAACGAACTTGATGTTCTCTATATTCAAGGAGAAGAACATTTTCTTTCCATCAAGTCCCGTGCCATTGAGAATAAAAAGTAATAATAGTAGCAGATTGCTCATTTGTCTGATCTCATATTTATCACAGAACTATGTAATGTTTTCTAAAATTTAAACAAAATGCACTTGTTTAATATCGTGATAGTGAAGTGTAAAGTATCATTATTAGTTTAAAGATACTTAACCTCTTTCTGTTACAAAACACGAGCAAGCTTCAACTATTATTTTATTGTTGATCTTAAACCATTATGTACTGTTATTTATATAATAATTACTGCTTTTTTGAATAGGCTAATACCAATAAACTTGAACGCTGCTGGACACATGCATAAGCTAGACAGTTTTTTTCTAGCTTAATCTCCATACATATATGGTATTAGCAGTATGTGTACTAAGTTAATGTGAATGGTTCAAGTCCTGCAGATTTAATATTAATAAATCATTTCATGGTAAATGTATAGCAATCTAATACAGGAATTTTAAGTAGTGGGGTGGTGAAGTGGGGAGGGGGGGAGGTATACTTACCTTTACTACAACCCCTAAGGTCCGGAGATCGCGATTTTTTTTTTTTTTTTAAACCTCACTTATTTTCACTGATTTTTTCGCTAATATTGCACTTCTATCATAGGTCCAAAGTTGAAAAATCCTTTCAAAGTTCAAAAATTAGCCAGTAATCAACATAAAAAGAGCCAAAATAACCAAAAACCAGCTTAATTGGATAAAAATGAAGAAAAAATACAATAGAACACATTCATATACACTACAAGAGTAACCATTCAAAATGGCCACCAATAAAGACAATGTTTTTTTTACGTAATCGCATTAATTTATATTTAACCTATATTTAAAAAAAAATATTCAGCAATGTACTTAAAAATTGATAGCATTAATATATTGATTCATTGTCATATTTAAAACCAACTTGTTAGTCGTCCACTAAATTGATAAATAAAACAAATGTTTCATACAAGATTTTTAAGGCGTCGTACTGTTTGTGTGTATAAAATAAATAGTAAATGGGAACAAGACGGTCTTAGTACTCGCCGGCCACTGCCGCGGTATGCTCGCTTTGCTCGCTCGGCTCTGTTATTAGGTATGGGATCTCTTTAAATAAAATATGGTGCCTATATAATTTAATTAACTTTAAAAGCACATTCACTTAAATTAAAAGGAATAAAATGGCGGCAACAAGAATTGCAAAATATTTGTCAATATTTTCTTTTTATAGAAATATATTGATTTCCGAAAGTTATATGAAACAATATATTAATAAACAATTCGAATTTCTTAATTAAAAATCGATAAGTATTATTGACATATCGATTAATTTACTTTTATCATCACACCGTGTTAGCCGAGCCATTAAAAACAAAAGTGACAGCAATTACTGTCACTTTTTAATCATTCGATTATATGTCTAGCATGAATTTTGTAATTATGACTTATGCCTCAATTAAATTTAAAACTTTATTTCTACATTAAAAACAGTTTTAGTGTTACAAAAAGTTCTGGCGGTTATATGTAATTTGTGAGTACATTCATAAACAATTCATGAGTACATTCATAAACTCAAATCATGGTTTGTTATTATCGAAAGTGACACAATTTTACAAAAAAAATAAGTGATGTTATGTTTATAAAATAAAAAAAATTTAAGACCTCCGGACCTTAGGGGTTGTAGTGGGGGTAAGTATACCTCCCCCCCTACCCACTACGCCCACCAACTACTTAAAATTTGTGTATCAGATTGTTAAGTCGCAGCCCATTTCATTCATGGCTACAAGGGCCTAAATTTGTTATTGATTATATTAAAAACCATGTAAGTAAATATAATGTAACAAAAATTAAAATTCAAAAATGTATTCAGGCTAAGTTCCTCTTGAGACATGATTGAAAATGATAAATATAAATCAGTCAATAACATAATTTGAAATTCAAAGCTTTTATTGTTATCAAAAATAAATTATTTTATAAAATAATAAAAATTACAAACAAATCAATAAATACAAAATACCTGTAGTGCTAAAATAAGTTTGAATCCACTAATGGAATATTTGTGGCCTTACATCCATAATCTTCATATAGGTATGTGACATACCAGATAAAATGCAAAGAGTCACTGCTGGTACAATCAAATTATATGTAAACTGGTAAGTTATGTGGGTTACAAATGTCTGACTATGCTGCTTCAGACAAGTCCTGATAAAAAGAGTAGATTCAAGGAATGATAGCTTGATATTGTGTGGTAAGATAAGTTTTACAATCAAGGATGCCAAAGATAATTAAAAGTGGAGTAGAAAATGTAGGAAAGAGGATGCCATGTTCTACAGTGGACATTCTGAACTTGCCAAAAATTGAATGCTAGGATGAAAATGATGATCATTTGTGATATTTTAGGTCAAGGAGATAGAAAAACGGGACTCAGTCCTAACACCAAAACAGCAGATGGAGAGATTGCTTCGTCCTGGTTCTACTTACTTCAACCTTAACCCGTTTGAGGTATTGCAAGTTGAGCCAGATGCATCTCTTGATGAGATTAAAAAAAAGTATAGAAGGCTATCCATTCTTGTCCATCCTGATAAAAATATGGTAAGAAATTTATTTTTCGGTTAAATTATATTAATCTTACAATCTCACACAATATTTCAAAATAGATCAAAGCATAAATTAACAGAGCATTAAGTTTTATTTTTGTAAAAAATTTATAGTTTAATACCATTATTTACTATTTCATGAAGATAATTATAAATATTTACACCAGCTAAAGGGCCACAAAAATTTTTGTGGCAAAAGGTTTATTAACATCATTTATTGCTTGGTCTTGTAATAAAAAAAATCTAATTTCTAAAAGGCAATAGGGACAAGATGTTTTCTACTCTCAATTTATTAGGATGTATACTTAGTATTAGTTGCCATAGGAGGCTTCCAAGTATTTAGGCGGTTACGCCCGTCAACATTTCGTTTTTATCCACAGATGGAATGATTGAATGTACCTTCTGCGCGCCTCCCAGAGACAGCAACACATAGGTAAGGTAATAAGACAAGAGGCTGAGAGGAGAAACGCAATACTTCCACCTGATGACCTTCTCTTATAAATTAAATTTATGAACTAACTAATCTTTATGGAACAAATAAATTGTTTCTGTAAACCATAGATACTTTGTCACACTTTAAAATGTGTGTATGATATGGACACATTTAGATGGTTGTCTGATGATACTAAAACATTAATTTGTGTGGGAGTAATAATCAAGATTTATAGATGTGTTACAGAGTTGAGTCTAAAAAATTTAATATGACATGTACTGTGCACACAAAATAAATATAGTTTACATTATTTAAAATAATACAGAATAGTTTACTTAATTACCAAGCAGTGTAATGAATTAGATACTACAATATGACAGACAGCAACAGTGTTACCTGCAGTCCCATATTTTGTAGAAATGTCAATTTAAATCAATTGACATTTCTAC
This sequence comes from Dendrolimus houi, assembly GCA_039645545.1. NCBI lineage: Eukaryota > Metazoa > Arthropoda > Insecta > Lepidoptera > Lasiocampidae > Dendrolimus > Dendrolimus houi. Next base: position 17,978,027 of record CM077120.1, on the reverse strand, counting down.
AAAATATGAACCATATACAAAGTCATGAACAAAGAACAAACTCAGCTTCATATTATATATTAGTATGGATGATGCTATAAAATTATTTTACTTTACCTTTGCATATTAAGTTATATATTTTATGTTAAATGGCTTTTTGCCACTATAATGGTAAAAAATGTAATAATAAGACAATTCAGATTACACTATTTAAAGTCTAGTGAGCAATTATTTGATTCTAAGGGCCGATTTTTCAATCATCAGATAAAAGTTATCAGTCGAATAAATTATGACCAGACTAAATTTAAAAGTGAAACAATTAAACCATTTTACTCAAGCAACTGTTATTTTTAATTTTTTCGTCTTATATTTTATTCTATGCATATCTTTTATCTGGTGATTGAAAAATTGGCCCTAGATGTAGCAATAAAACGAAAATCCGAGCCTAAGTTGCATTATTCCATAGGTATGATATCTAAAACACTGGTATTATTCTGTTCAATGCAACAAATAAAGAATTCGAAAACTTTTGACTACATGAAATTAAGAAACATACTTTTTATTTACACTTTCATTTAAATCTGTATTGTAGAACAATACTCAAGTATAATCTAGTACTTTAGATATTAATTTGTCCAAATTAAAAATTATTTTCAATCACATAACATCTCATAAAGATATGGAACATTTCAATTTTACAGATTGTATCTTTAATTATTATTTCAAATGACCCTTCTTGAACTTAGACTCTAATATATAATAATAAATCTATATTTTTTTACTTTTTGGGAACTGTTAGATAGAATTAATAATAATAATAATTCATTTATTTCAGAAATTGAGCATTTCCGTATTATACAGTTGTATATTTCAAATTATTTCAATGTAATCAAATTTTAACCCTCAATCAATTCACGGCACAAAAACTTTATCGATAAAACAAATACTAGGGCATTACGCCCGCGTCATACAATCACCATAAATGTTTCCATTCCACGGCATCAAAGGAATTAATAGTATGTTTTAACTTTTATTTTTCACTCACATAGTACTGATATGTAACTGATACAACATCATATGAAAAAGAACAAAAAGGTGCATTTGAAATTTTAAAATAATATTTAATCCTAATTAATCCAGGCAACATAAATCGGGCAGTGTTTTACTTTTAAAATAAATTTAGTTTACTCATATTAGACCTTAAGGGAGAGTGTTGACGTAAATTTGTCAAATCATATTTTGATTTACAGGATGATTTAGAGAGAGCCCAACAAGCCTTTGAAATCGTGAATAGGTCTTGGAAGACGTTAGAAAATGAGGATACAAGAAAAAAGTGCCTGGATATCTATCAAGAGGCTAAAGAACGTACTGAACATATGGTAAGCTATTTTGCACTAAATTTGAACATACATACACATTGTATATTCTCAAGCTAAACAGTCATGCTCGTGTTGTGGATAATATACAATGAACATGGAGCTAACACGCAGAACAGAGTATAATTATAGTGGTAAGTTCTTTCTCACACTAGGATAGTTGAAGCTTTCTACAAATTTTCAAAAGATGTTCATATAAAAGAGTAGCTGAAACATATTGTTATCATCATACTTTTAAAATATGATAGAAACAATTTTAAAGGGCCAGCTAAATCGATTTTGCTAAGTCACTCCCACATTACCATATTTTTGAAGATAATTAACAGAATTTACTTCGAAGAATCAGTATTCCATTAATTGTAACAATAAAACTATGAGTGTTGCATATGATTTCAATTTTTATCTTCAAAAATGTGGCAATGCTGATGCATCACACTGATGTGTGATGATAGTTCAGTGAACTCCATTTAGGTAGCTTCTTATTACATTGCTTATTTAGCTTTCTCCACAATTTAATCCTTCACTGTTAGCATAATACACTTATAAGTAAATCTAAATGTATGGACAATAGTACAGAAAAATACCTCAACCGTGCTAGTCTGCATAACTTTTATTTATTTTTATTGCATCAGTTCAGCAGACAGGCAGATGGAAAGCGGTTAACATCACCTATAGACATTTGTAACACCAAAGGTGCAAGCAATGTGCTGCCACCCTCTAAGGCAGACTGGAGCCTGGTTGGTCACTAAGGCCAGAACACAACTCAAGGTTGTTATGGCTGCATACTCTGGGCAATGGGTGGTGGCCATCCAGATGGGGAAAATATCCTATCACCTGGCTGTGAGTTGTTTTGTCGCCTCTTAAGGCAGGCTACCTGGCCTTAGGAAATAGTATTCTTTTTCTGTTCCTATTCAGATAGACATAGCTTCTACATTCAAGAGATATGGGCACATTAGACGACAATAACTTACATCAATAGATAGATAGATAGCTTGTTATTATACACCAATAGAAAGATAAACTTACAGACTAAAATTATATCTGATTGCACACAAAGAAAACACTCTCTTCCAGATAACCCTGATAGATGTATTTTCCAAATTTCAGATAGAGCAAAAGAAAAAGAAGCAAAAGAAGGACAATCGCACTGCGGAAGGCATACCTGAAGACGATCCAGATAAATTTAAACATGCAGTATATGTTATGACTATGAAGGTAAGTGATATTCTCTGTATTTCTTATTCTTCAATACTAAAGTAATTAAGGGATGTTTGCCTAGGAATTTACTAACAAATAAGTTGTCATGTGTAAGATGGACTGCCCACATGGGAGTTTATTCCTTCAACCCCAGACACCGAGACCAGAGTAAATAATGGAAAGTTCATGCAAGAAATTTGCCCTGTTAAGAATCAGACCTTGGATCTCTATGTTAACTGACCTAGGTGAGCTAACATTTGGGCTTCAAAATCATAGAGGCTATAAAATTCCGTAAAGAGAAATTGGTAAAATATAATGGTATGGATTTTTCATCATCAGTACCTTTTTTGAAAAATCAAGAAAATACTAAATTTTGATGTGGTAGAGCCATGTTGGGATCACTATCACGATACTTGATACACCTCTTAGGGCAGATTTGATCGGTGTGATACCACACTCGCCAAAAATATCGACATGAAACGGTTAGCCTTGAGCTAATCGTGTTTCATAAGGTTAGAGAAATCCAATGGCCAACATCCTCCTCCCCCTGTTCTGTTTTCCACATCGCATCCCCTCCATCCTCTTTACGTATTCTTCGAAGCTGGCAACGCATTGGCTTCGCCCCCGGTGCTATAGGAGTCTATAGGCGACGATAACCGCTTTCCATGAGATGGGCCATCTGCCAGTTTGCCAGCTTCTTAATAAAAAAACGACTGTTTCCAGCTTTTTGCAGATATGGAAAGAAAACGTCAACATCTCGAAACGAGAGATATGGAGGAAAGAAAGCGGAAACGCGAAGCCGAAATAGAACAAGAAGAGCAGAAAACTTTTGAAAAAGAATGGGCGAAAAACTTTGAGGTAATTACACACGCACACACACACATTCCCGTTTTTACTTTTTTTCATTGTTACCAACATAACCAACAACAACAACAACAATACTCTTTATTATACACCAACATAATAATAGTAAAACACTCTATTGTCTTATAGTTATAAGGTAAGCACAATGAGCGGCCTTATTGCTTAAAAGCCTCTCCTAGGCAACCCTTGAATGGACATTACAATTAATCTTTCCGGAAGAGCTTACTATAGAAATGATCCTATGAATGAATCTCTAGTCGTATATAAATGTGAGTTTACAAACTAATAGAAGAGGTGGTATTACTGGACTGGCCCAATTATTACAACAATATGCTCGCATTGGTAGAAATGCGAAAGGAAAATTTTCATCTATACCGAACATTCGAAGTCTATGGCCAACCACCTAAATTCGAATCCCCTATAGTCTGACTTTTAATTACCTAGACTACAATAACAGCTGCAATTGACTTTTTTTATGTTGGAAGCTTGAAGCATAGTGTTGTAGTGATGAAATTTTTGGCGGGGACTGAAAGGGGATGTTGTGCAGTGCAGTTTTATTTTCTAAAAATGTCTAAAATTACTCTAAAATGAACAATATAGTTGTAGGATATTGATAGTTTTTGAGTAGTAATTGTGTTTTTGTGAGAAATGTGAACTGTATAGTCAAATGTGGCCTATGGAATTTTCACAAGAACTCCATTGACTGCCGTCAGTTGTAGCCAATATAATAATAATAATACAACTGCGCTACTATACGAAAACCTAAACATCAGAATTGGCTGTATGGACTAAAATTCCTTTGCCTCCCTTTGTGGCGAATTATACTACTACTACTACTACTAGTGTTGTAGTTTAGCACATTCAGCTCCGGAGCAGGAGCGTGAGCGAAAGTCATTGTTCTGTTCCCGCCAAAGGAAGACGCACTGGCACCGGAGGGCGGCTTTCGACATTCCGCCACCATAAGTTCCCTTGGAAATAGGGTTCTCACCAGCTGTTAAGCCGTCCTCTCCTCCCGTGGGGTGCGTTACAAACCACCCCATGCAGAGACCAGGAGGAAGCCAGGGGATAAAAATAGTTCCTTGGCAGTGGATGTGGTCTCCGAGGCCCCCGCCTGCTAGGCCACGCGAGTTGGTTGAGCTTCCGTTTTTCCGTTGCCCTGGCATAGGGCGCAGGAAGGAACACTCACAAGTTTTAGTGGGTATCCCTAACTGGAGTGGCAGGCAATATTGAGTTCTGCTTAGAGGTGCTAGTGCCACCCCAACCTTGCGAATCCTACACATGGGTCGCAACTTGTCACCCTTCGCGCGGCCTAATTAATAGTCCTCAATCAGATTTCCCCTGGCTAAAAAAAATGGCTCATTCAACTTAGCACTTTGAGTTGAATCCTATAGAATTATGCTCCATAATTGCAATTAGGCTTGTTCTTGCTCGATCACTGAACGGAGCGATCCGTACTAGTACAATTTGTCAGATGTCCTAATTCGGTCTTTTAGTACATTTAGTACAGTTTAGTACACTGAATGAATAAGAATTATATTTTGATTTTCCTTCATACTTTGCAGGCTTAGGACTGTCATTCTAATCAATATTTTAGTGCATTTAGTACAGTTTAGTGCACTGAATGAATAGTGAATTATATTTTAATTTTCCTTCATACTTTGCAGGCTTAGGACTGTCATTCTAATCAATACCCGTTTATTTTTTACCATAAGTTATTTAGATATTAAAATATCTGTGATATCTTTTTCTTAATGCATTATATAAGATATCAAAATTTTATAGGATTTAACATATTATGGTGCAATTTGGTCCCAGCTCGGTAATCGGAAACATATTTGAAATATTTTTTTAAAAATAAAGACAATTTCTCAAAATGTTTATTCAAAAATAAAAACTAAAATAAGCAGTAGTTATATGAACATAAAGTTCAAAATAGCTTCATGAATCAGAGTTATCAAAGATCAAAGTTGGCAAATGAATATTATCATGCATCTCATTCTTTCATGCACTGATACCATATCGTTGCCACTCGTTTAGTCAGTCAGCCGCGTTCCTTGTTTGTTGTGCGACAATTCGTAGTATAGTACCAGTGACAAAGAATACATCACAAATTCAGACTATTCTATACGATCACGAACGACGTAGTACTAAACGAACGATGTCCTAAAACGGAGAAGGAATAGTATGTTCAATTCAGTGTCGGGAATTAATTCCTTTTAGTACATAGTACATGTACTACACAAGCCTCCTTGCAATATAAAAAAAGGTTGATAGCAGCTGTCGTTGATTCAACTAGATGAATAGATTCTATATAATTTCTATAGGATTCAGCTCACAGTGGTAAGTTGTTGATTCAACTCACTTATGAATGAGCCATACTACAACACTACTCACTCCAAGCTTGCAACTTAGAAAACGGTTGATGACAGCCGTCATTTTAGTCCAGGTAATTAAAAATCAGAGTATATGAAATTCATTCAATGTATGACCAAACATTGTACACTATCAAAATTATTGTAATATCCAACTAACTCACAAAATATAAATAATATTAAGACTGCAATCTGTGATTTTTTGAATACTTATTATGCTTCAGTGAGTTATTTAGTGTTTCAGAGTGATCATTGTGGACCAAATTATAGTAAAATTGAGTATGTTTATGTGCTCTTCTTTTATTAACTGACTTCCAAAAGGAGGAGGTTCTCAATTCATCTGTATGTTTATGTTTTTTTTTGTATGTGTGTTACACTATTACTCCGTCAATTGGTGACCGATTTTTAGATTCTTTTTCCTAAGATGGTATCATAGTCACCAAGTCAGGATCTGATGAGTGGTTCCCAGGGAATTCGAGAGAAATCCTCGAAAATTGTTAACCGACTTCTTTGTTACATGATATCTCCGTCTATTGTGTACCGATTTTAATTTTTTTTTACTCGGAAGAGTATACTCCCAAGATGGTACCATAGTCACCAAGTCAGGATCTGATAAGTGGTTCCCAAGGAAATCGAGAGCGAACCTTGTTGATGAACGTCTACACCGAAGAGTGAGATAGCAACCTTGTATACGCGTGCCAGTAGTACCATTACTACAGACGCTTATTATATTACTTCTAAAGCTTTTAAAGTATTTGCGCAACTAAAAAGTAAAAAATATTTTTTTAACAAAAAGAAAACCGACTTCAGACTAAAAAGCAAAATAGTAGATTGTTACACAAGAGGTGAACGTGACATCTAGGCATGAAATGGTTTATAATATTAATTTGAGTGCCTAAATAGGCCTTTCACCCGAGGTTAACACTCTGAATTTCATTTCGAATATAAGGAAAGTAAATAAAAGCTGATTAGTTAAACAAACAACTACTTCTCTAATAAAATCAGGTGTTAAATCCTGTCTAAATCTGATGAAACGTTATACATACATACATCACATATGAAACATGAAGTATTTTTTTCTGTGGCATTCTACCAGCCAGTGCTTTTTTGTCATTAATGATAGTAAATATTTAGTTCAAATTTTTGTAAATTAAATAATAATGTAGTGAAAAGTAATTTTTAGAAATATAAAATGATGTTACAAAATTGTTGATTTTTTTAAATTACGATTTACACCGTGATTTAACAGTAAATTTGTTTTATGCTGTAAAAAAAAGTTGTGACTTGAGTCCCTTCCTTGTATTATCTATGGTTCGCATAGTTTTCAAATTTTTTTAGACAGCTTGATCCAGGAATGAACAGTGCTGTTTTCTTCTTTGTAATTAGGCAACTCCAAGCTTACCTTCAGAATATGAGAGATGAAAAATAAATATTTAACCACCTTCTTTCTACAGCATCTTGAAGACTGTGCCAAGCAAAACATAAAATTACTATATTTTACACATTTGTTCTTGTTTTTTTTTTTACTTGACACCGACTTCAAGCTGTTGTAGAAAGAAATCGGTTAAATAATTATTTTTTCTTTTTAGTTTGAAGTTGGTTTTATTCTTTTTTTATATAAGCAAAGTCAAGTACGTAAACATCTAAAATTGATTATCATTTTTGACCAATTACAGGAATCCCGACAAAACCGTGTGGACAGTTGGAAAAGCTTTCAATCGTCCAGCAAAGAAAAGAAAAAAAAGAAGATTCAAGGCTTCAAGCCGCCAAAACCTAAGCCAGAGAGCAGATAACTAATTTACCAATTAAAATATTTAACTTAGTGCTTTCCCTAGGTTAACATAACGAATAAATACTAATTTCCTGACAACATCACATATTATATGTAAATATTCCTCATTTCGATGGGCTTCTAAAGTAAAACCTATAAATTTTAGTCACCACAACTCAGTTGTGTAATTTCAAAACCAAGCAACTGATATTATTTTTTTAATGAATGTCTTAAGGAACTATTACACTTGCCAAAATGTGTAAAGATTGTATCAAAATACAATCTCGATCCCATTAAGCTTTACAGTGGCAGGGCTTCATCTGGGATAATGTTACAGATATATGCCATTTCACGCAGATGTGGCGTGCGTCTTAATGGTATGACTGTACAGGGGAACAGATTTTTCTGTGCTTATTTCTACTGTTATTTCGTGGAACATTTTAAGTACTGGCACGACGGCAGCAATTGCAGCCTAATTATATTATATGATAAAGTGAAATTATTTTTTATGAAAGCAATAGTTGTTATGACTGAATCTTTTAAAGTTAAAATATATGACAGCATATCATAGGTACTATTACATCTTGTCGTAACATCCTGTTTTATTTAATTTCAAGCTAGATTTGTTTTGTTTTTAATTTGGCTTGCGCTTGATGGTTGTGTTTAAAATTTTCCACAATATGCTCCACTTTTACCACAGTTTCGTTCAAAAGTTGTTATGTATGTTGAACACAAAGTTTACAGTAGGGGCGAAATATGGAATATGATTTTGTAGCTGATGTAATATTTGTTATGTAATGTAGCCGTGATCACAGCTACTGAAAATTGACGAAACGTCGGAATAAAAAAATCAAATAAATACCGCGATTAAAACCGTTAAAACGTAGTTTTATTATTTGTACTAGTCGCGAATATTTAGAAAATAGTATCATTTTTATTTTTCTTTCGCGAGCTACCCACTTCTAGTTGCTAATAATCAATGTTGATGTTAGATAACCCAACAAGAAGGCTCCTAAGTGCCACGGGTCTCATTTTTTTACTTAGACAAAAATTGAAACACCTGTACTCAATTAATTAAATTTATTTATATTTTTTGCCTGATTTGGCTAAAAAACAGTTTTTGAATAATAAGATATCAAAAGTCGGGGGAGAGAGAGAGAGAGAGAGAAGAGAATCGAAAGAACGGACCTACCAAATTGAATCAATTTGGTTTAAAGATGCGGAATCGAAAGGAAATTATGGCTCATTAGTTTAGTTTTACTTTAGTTGCTTCATCCAAATTGAAGGACAAGTAAATCAACCGTTGGATATAGACTTTCGATAATTATATCTTTAATGTTGCGTCATTTTAAATTCAAAACATTTTCCTATTTTAGAGAACAAAATAAATCTTTTCGTAGTGGTCGTAAACAAGACAAGCATTTTGAACTAGTGTGGTGAAAGTAATGATATCATTGTTTTTTATTTTCATCGATATAGGTGCATATTAAATAAATAAATTCAACTCATCGTTTGACCATATATTAATTTTAAATATCAAGATAAATAATAGTTGTTTAGTAAAACATCTTATTAGGATTACAAACTCTTTAGCGTGAATACAATCCAAAACCTACTTTTTAATTTGTACGAATTATGTACTTACAGTAACATTTTCCTGAATTTTACTTCTTCCAGAAATTAAAATACAATGTCTATGTGTCTAAAGTGTTCATTTATAATATATTCATTAATTTGTGATGTAGTTATTAGTCATATAACGAGATGTGTTACGAACAGAAAGCTATAAAAGGGAATGCTACTGGAGAGTTCGTTTTGCGTCATAATATATGGCAGGTTAAAATATTAGAAATATCAGATATACAGATGAATGTTTCAAGTGGGCCTTCTGGGCCAAATCGTAAACCATGCTAAATACCGAAAAAATACTAAAAGTGGACTCGAAGCCGATTTTGCCGAAAAATGAACTTATATTAGTCTCATTAGATTTTTGAATAGTAAATTACCCTGAATGATAATGATTAAATGATTATGGATATGCTAGTTTCATTTTAGTTTAGTACGCCACCAAAAGTTGTATAATTCTTCTTTAAAATCTCCTAAACTGCCATTTACATGGAGAGATTATCGCACGTTTTGTGGCGACAATTGTATACGATTTTCGTAGACGATACTCTTTAAACAATAATTGACATGTTTACCTTCAACCAAAAAACCAAAACTCGCCTACGAGTATATCATACGATAATCGTAAGATAATTATCACCAAGAGTTTTGTTTATACTGCGACACAAATCGCATTGAGATATTTGCCTACTATTTCTCGACTTGTCTAAACTAGAACTCTCATGACATTAAGTTCATGCGAGTATCGTACAAATCAGTTTGAACCGATTTGAATGCGAGAATTGCTTTTCGAGCTCAGTGATGAGCACGGTATTTTGTATACACAGATACGTCAATATTCAATGACCAGGCGATTATCGCCCTTCCACGTGCGATATCGTATGTTTAGTTTATATGATAATATTTTTTTCTTGCTTTCGACAATCGTATCATGGAAGCAAGAGACTACATGTAAATGGCCCTTTAGACACTGGGTTGCCTGGAAGAGATCGCTATAAGCGATAAGGTCGCCCATTGTTCTAATGCAAAATTAGCGGTATTAATTATATAGGTTTAAGTTTATGATGAACAAAAAAAAGTTTTCATTCATTCATACACTTGTCAGAAATCGAATCGCTCGGTTAAAAAAAATAAACATATCCTGCGTTATTATACCAAATCATAGTGTAGCTTGTAAAGATCAATTTCGGCGAAGGCATGTCAAACGGCAAACCAAGAGTTGTTTTTTAACAAAATATTTTATTTTCCATACATTAATTAAACCTCGCCTCAGTTGAATATAGAAATAATGAAAATTATTATATTTTTAATAGGCATCTTATAAATAAATTTTCGAAACGCTCGTTATTTTATCCCAATCAAATCAGTCAATGGGTAAACATTGATTGCATTCAAATGAGATGCGGTCGAATAACCGGTGCAACTTCTTATTTAATTAATGTATGGAAAAAAGAATATTTTGATTAAAAATATTAAATAACCCTTCCCTTGGTTTGCCGTTTGATATTTCTTCACAGAAATTGATCCTTACAAGCTACACTGATTTGGTATAATAATGCAGGATGTGTTTAATTTTTAAAAATCTAATGATTCCAATTTAGTTGTCACAATCGGCCTCGAGACTCCTTTGAATGTTTTTCGCTATTTAGCATAGTTTAGGATTTGGCCCTGAAAGACCACTTGAAAAATTCATCCCTGTACATGTGCCAGCGAAGCTTTGTTAGCGTTGCTATGACGAAGGAATAGGATGTACAATATTACTATATCAAAAGTTCTTTGTATGAGTAGCATTCTATTTTATTCTATCCTTGTTAGTAAGTCTAATATAAACCGTGTTAAGAATACGTATTGTATTCGTATTGACGCACTCAGAGAGCTTAAGGAATTATAGTAGATAATGAAGTTTAAAACTAATTCTTCACTGTCTACTGATTGAGGGAAAAATTAAACAATTTGTTAATGTTTGTAGATAATGATCCATTAAGCGTCTCTAAATGCGTCTCTTATTCTGGAAATAAATATAAATTACTGATTTATGATATTTCATTTTTAGGGGGGCCCTAGTCACTTGGCAATAATATTTGCCACATTTCACAATAAATTCTAAAATAGTATTCAAATAAAAAAGCAGGCGTCAAAATATCTTGTCATCGTCTTACTTTCAACAGTTTATTATAGAAATAGGAAGAAAACGTTAATTTGCCAAACGCGACACAAATTATAAAATAGACGAGACAAAATATATATGTAGATGCCGCTATTCGACAGAGGTTGGCACTTAATATATTGCCAGGAAGATACCCCGTTAAAATTTTTAATTGTAGTTTAAACAATAATATAATTAATAGCCTATGACGTTTTGTGCGATGGTAAAAAGTGGCTCAGTTGATTTCACTGTCAAATACCCAATTGGGGACATGCAATCCTGCAATAAGTTTTAACATTATTTGTATACTAGCGGGCCTGCAGACGTCCTGCCCTGAAAAAATATAAATCTAAAACCCGATTACAGGGCACCAGGTGCACACAAAAGTTTTGGATGATTTTAGTGACGTACAATACTTATCAGCGTACGTTTAAAATAGCACTATAAATAATTTGAATTGCTGTGTAAACAACAACTAATACGCTATTTGACTCAAGTTACAATCGTGCGGAGCAGACTAACGTTTTGTAAGTTCATAAAAAGTTTCTCACCTACTGTCAGCTACCCTATTTTTTCATGTCCATATCCCATGGATGTTCGAATGAATTATTCTTTACAAATTTGGTGAAATAAAAATAATAACGGAGTGGCCCCAGAACGTAACAGAGGGATAAAATATATATAAATTCAATGTACTTAGATGCTTGTAGATATCGTCAGACAAGTCAGATGAGTCTTAATACCTTTCTTTATTTAATATACAGAGGTGGTAGAAGCCAAAGAGGTACAGAGTCTGTAAAAAGAGAACAAAATAGTTAGGTATTTATTTTGATAAAAATTTCGTGTTTAGTTGTCGGTATCGTCACATTCTTCGACCATGTCGCTGGGTGGTCCAGGCTGGGCTGGCGGGAAGAAGTTCAGGTCTATACTGCCAGTGTATATCACCATACCGAATGAAAACAGCCACCTGTAGATAAAAACAAAGGAAAAGGCCTACATCATATTGGTAATAACTGATGTTGCAAATATCCATAGGCGACGGTAAGTACCTACCACTAAGGTCCCATGGCTGCTATTACAATAGAATAGTCTATTACTGGCACTAGAATTTCTAAGGGAGTAGAACCATGTTGGAATCATGTGGATTACCTACAGCTTTCAAGGCCGGCTTGATATGTGTATGCGCGAATTCGAAGTTAAAAAAAACCCGGATATTCCGTACATATGTAGCCGCTGAAGCTAATGGTAAGTATAATTTTGTTACCTTCAGTTGTTGTGTAAATGTTTGTCTAATAACAAAAATAAATTCAATAGACTATGATATAGACTCACCCAAAACCCCGTCGACTATGAACGTCCACCTTTGCTTCATAAGTAGATATAATCACACATACACGGAAACTGAAACCCGCTTAATCAATCATTCAAACAATAACAATACCACTTTTCAGAGCGGCCGCCTTTGAGTTTGTTTCAACATCTCACTGCCCTTACCAAAGATTTCTTATATGTATTTCTATTAACACCGCAAACGAATCCGACGACACAAAATGCCAGCATCTTTCATGAACCAAAGAGAAATTCGTGGGACAGAGGTAGATATACATACATACCACTATACAAAAAGATGTGGACATACGTATGTATGAAGAATATGTATTGAAGTTCAAACAAGAGATGGCGTTACCATGACTACATTAAATAATAAACAATAGGTGGGGAGCGCTGTAGCCCAGGGGTAAGTTGCTTGTTCTATGGTTATGGACTGTATGAGAGAGATATGAACTAGATCCTAGAAAATCAGAAGCTCCACCAACCTTGAGATCCGTCCTCTCCTGTTTCGGTTCAGGTTGCACATAGGAACAGCAAACAGCACTAAATACCACTTTGCGAGCTAACACTTTGTAACAAAGACTAAATATGATAAATGTTCTTGGCACGGCCAGTAATTACAATGAATTGAGAGAATCCTATCCAAGACAAGGATGAGCGCACGGCTCGGTGTCTCTCGTCAAAAGTTAACAGCTAGTCACCAAAAAATGGCTGCCCCTATCCTGCTCTGTATTGGCCGTCCCCTCACACAGAAAGAGGGTAGACAGCAAAATTGATGGAGCGATGTTCTACCTACTTCATACTAGGCAAGGACCGAACAATAGGTGTGATATCAAGTTCTCGCAGAATGTCGGAGTGAAACACTTATTCTTGCACTAATCGTGCTTCGTACGACGAGCGAGTTCCGTTAGCCCACTTCCCCCTCCCCTATTCCATTACTCCTGTCTGATTCCGCTATTCCAACCCATTCTAAATGCTGGAAACGCGTTGGCTTCACTCCTGTTGTTGTAAACGCTTATAAGCGACGGTAACTATTTTCCGTAAAGTTACATCTACGTATTTCCCATTTTCGCAATAATTATTTTGTACAGTCGTGGTATGAAAATGTTCGCCAATTTTCAAATCGATTTACCTTTTCAAACTAAGTCACGGAAAAGACTGTACCACAAAAAAATATATTTAACTATTTGACAATAAAGTTTAAGATTACTAAGATCAAAGTTGTTTGATTTTCTATGTTGTCTCAGGAGGCTGTTTAGACATGAAAAACCTTTTTATTGGTTTTAATATTTGCGTTAAGCGTAGTGATTATATCCTCTTTGTTTCTATTTATTGTTAATCGCAGCGTCTGTCATTGTCAACATTACAATTTTCTTTTTTCGCGTTATTTTATAAACGGAACATTTATTAAAATGTTTAATTGTTGCTTGTACTCGTGCAAGCAAATGTCGACTGTAAGGTGACGGACAATTTCTTTCCGCGACTGTAACTCGAAACTAGCAAAAGCAATCATTAATGTACTATTGTGACGCCAGGGATCACCCTTCTGAAACTATTGTTATAGCAGATTTGGGTCCTAGGTAGCTTTACAGCGGTGGGTAAACAGCAACCGATATTGCGAAAACTTAGCCATCCGGCTAATGGTATTCCATTAGCCGGCTAAAAAGCGGGTCATTCCCGATTCAATCCATGACGTCCCAACCCACGAATGTATTTTTCCCAAATCTATTCCAAACTCAACCCATTTTAAAACTGGCATAAAATATTCAAAGATTTTTTGTACGGTCTTACCAAAAGTCATAGTAGAAAATTCTTAACACAGAAATTACATACTTATGCGGTACTTTTTATCCCGGGAACCAGAGGAAATTTTCCTGGGAATGGCTTAAGCTTAAAGTGACCGTGTTGAAAACATTTTTGGAATCCGATGCGATTTTTTCGTGCATACACAATTTTCTGAAATAAAGTTTGTGCTATTTTTTATACCGAGAATTTCGCGGGAATTCTACCGGGAGTAGTTTAAAGTTTTAGGGCGCATAAAAATTTGCTTATTCCGACACAATTTTCACTAAATCGATAGCTTACTACTTCTACTTCTTTTTAAAATTCTGCGTTACTTTGTGTCCTGGGAATCCCGGGGGAATATTCTCGGAACTGGTTTAGGTGGTAAGTAAGCATAAAACTTCGCTGAATCGGATACGACTTATATTAAAACAATAATTTATGTTCTTTTTTTAAATGCTGCGTTAATTTGTATCCCGGGAATCCCACAAAAAAAAATCGGAAGTGGTACTAATTAATTCGTCGTCGTCAGCCATTCGCAGTCCGCTGCTGGACGTAGGCCTCCCCAAGACGGCGCCCCTCATCTCTGTCCTCTGATTTCCTCAACCAGCGCCTACCGGCGACCTTGCACAGGTCGTCGGTCCATCGGGCTGGAGGGCATCCGACACTACGTTTACCGAGACGCGGTCTCCACTCCAGGATTCTACTAAAGTTATATTATTTATCTTAAATTCTATTTAAGATAAATAATATTAAGTTGGGGAAAAAGTTTCTTCGCATTTTATATAAAAAATCAAAAGGTTTTTTTTATAAAGTTTATTAACATTTGACTAAAATATGTAGGTGCCATTTTGTTGGACTTTTTGCCATCTTGTAGGTAGGGACGTGATCCCATTGCTGTAAAATTTTTGGGGCTACTAATCAAAAAACTGCGGCAAGTGGTTTTGGCAGTCCTCTCGTGATGTTAACCTGACGCTGCCTAAGGAATTCTGCAGAAACCGAAACAGGTGAAAATCTGAAGGTGCAAGGTCAGGATTATACGGCGGATGCATTAACACCTCCCAGCCAAACTCTCGTAATTTTTGCTGAGTGGCTAAAATGTGTGAGGTCTAACTAGCGTTATCGTGGTGAAAAACCGCACCCCTTCTGTTGATTAATTCCGGCAGCTTTCTCTCAACTTTTTGCTTTAATCTCATCAGTTATTCGCAGTACAGTTCAGAATCGATGGTCCTGCCTGGCGGTAACAGCTCATAATGAATAATGCCCTTCCAATCCCACCACACACACAGCATCACATTGTTGCGAGTTAACCCGGGTTTCGCCACAGTCTGTGAAGCCTGACCGGCCTTTGACCACGATCTTTTCCGCACGTTCTTGTCATACGTAATCCACGTTTCATCACCAGTTATCAGCTTCTTCAAAAATGGTTCGGTTTCATTACGTCGTAATAAAGAATCACAAATGAGTACACGGTTCATTAGATTTCTTTCAGTGAGCTCATGAGGCACCCAAATATCGAGCTTTTTTGTGTACCCAGCTTTTTTCAAATGCGCCAAAACCGTTTTGTGGTCAATTCCCAGTTCTCCAGCTACATCGTAACTACTAATATGCCGATTTTGCTCCACTTTTTCAAAAATGGCATCAATTTTGTCCGTAACAGGGCGACCAGAGCGACGTGCATCTTTGATATCAAAATTTCCGGATTGAAAACGCTTAAACTAAATTTGCGCTACTCTCACAGATACTGCATTAGGTCCATAAACATCACAAAAAATTTTGCGGCTTGTGTTGCATTTTTACCTTTTTTGTAGTGAAATTTTAAAATTTATCGAATTTCTTCATTACATTCACTAATTGTAACAATAAGATAAACAAATGAAAATCACACATTTTCCTAATTTGAATTTGGAATTGTCTTCTTTAAAATTAAAACTTTTTAATGATACCAAAACCACCCAGATACAAATGGTATAGCCAAAGAGATCTTATTACAAGTTCATACATACTATATGCGAAAAGACTTTTTCCCCAACCTATTATAAAATTCTATAAATTCTATTCTTCTCCATTGGCCATCGGTCCTGCGGCAGACGTGACCGGCCCACTGCCACCTCAACTTGCTAATTTTGGGAGCTATGTTGGTTACCTTATTTCTCTTATGGATATCCTCATTTCTAATTTTATCCATAAGACAAACACCCAACATAGCTCGCTCCATAGCCCGTTGAGCGACATGGAACTTGTGGACCAATCCTGCCGTCAGTGTCCATGTCTCGGCCGCGTAGGTCAGGACGGGAAGGACGCACTGCTCGAAGACTTTTGTCTTCAAGCATGGCGGAATGGTCGACGAGAAGACTTGACGAAGCTTACCGAATGCCGTTCAAATTAATTAGGTTGCATAAAAATTAGCTGATTTCGATACGATTTCATTAGAACGATAGTTTCAGTTTTTTTTTCAAATAATACAGTACTTACTATCACGGGAATGCCGTAGAAATTTTTGCGGGAGTGGTTTGTAGTGATTATTATGCATAAAAATTGTCTGATTCGGATCCAATTGATAGTATACGTTCTTTTTTAAATACTTCGGTATTTATGTCCCGGGAATCCGTTGAGAATCTTCCCGGGAGTTGTATAAAATGGTTAGGGTGCATAAAAATTGACTAATTCCGATATGATTTTTACGAATGACAGTTTATGTTCTGTGTTTAAATGCTGTAGTACATTATATCCCGGAAACTTAAATATTTTTTCTGAAAACCGATCACACGACTAAAAACAGCATGAAAATTGGCCGTGATACTCTTATTACGGAATAGATTGCGACATAACATTTTGCATATCTGACCAATACCAAACCCTCTTTTCATATTTCCCAGGATTTTCTAACTTCGATACCACGTTATTTTAGGATTTGCTTGCTACCACAACTTCTATATTTATTAGAATCTTTAGTAGAACACTTGTAGTTGTGTATAACTTTAGTAACATTACTTACCTCGAGTTTTTAGAGGAATTTCTGGGATTCATGTATTTTCGCACCAATAAAATCCATTACTCTGCTTTGTTACCTGTTCAACGTGAACGTAGCCCGTAGCCCGAACGGGCAAATGTTAATTAAATTTACAAAATATTAAACACACGAGTTTCTTTTTATGCTATCCATACTTGATTGCCTTTGTTTTTGCTTGTGTTGAATTGGGATTAACATTTGGGTAGAGATAGGACAATTTATTAAAAAATAAGTTGTGGGTTGAATTGGGAATAGAAATGGGTTGAATTGGGATTTTTTAAGTGGGTTGAGTTTTCGTGGGTTCAATCGGGAACAACCCTAAAAAGCAGTTAATAGCTTTTCCCACTAATTGGAGAATGACTCGCAAGCTGACGGCTGACGGCTAAGCCCTAAACATGTCAGTTGACGGTTTTATTCGACAACTATTAGCAGATTGTCGAAGTCGTTGACAACTTAGCCGTAGCGATATTGTAAACAACCACTAATTAGCTGGTTCTTACAATAGCTACGCACCTCTATCCTGACAGGACTTTGATGCACTCCCGCCATAAAAAAAAAGGTATAAAATATGACTGCTGGGAATGGAAATCAACCAATAAAAAAACGTAACTGAAAAAGCTCCCGGATGCTAACATTTCTAGTGGGCCCTATAAGTTTTATATTATGGGTGCTGACTCCAAATAATTGGGAGAAGGTGAAAGAAAAAGAGATTGAGACCAAAACTTTTTCAACCAAAATTACATTTTTTCACACATCGGTTATCTTGATGTGCAAATTTCATCACAATGTTTACCTTCAACGTTAGGCTGTCGCGACGTAGTAGTTGTAACAATATATTAGACGATGATGATAAATGATACATGCTTACTGACTAGGCGAACCGACATTTGAGATGCGAACATGTTAGCTACTAAACTATCGTGGCTTGTGATCTATTTTAAAATTACTAATGGTCGCCCGTTATACTTTCGACCATAAATTTCAAAAACTATACTTCTATGATCACAGATTTCGCCAAGGCTACACTGTTAATTTGACTTGAACAATAAACAAAAGAGTATATATGCGTGTGTGTGTCAAATACATGGTAGTGTGTGTAATGTTTTTTTATTGATTTAATGATTTTTATGCATAATTTTAAAAAAATATTGTCGTTCGTCGCTTCTTCTCTATATAAACTATAAGTGTACGAAATTTCATACTCCTCCGTCCGCGCAATTTTCGTAAAAAGGGGTAAAAAGTTTTTGCTTCACGTATGCATATAGATTCGGAAATACCTACCACACTAAATGTAATAGTCGCTCTTAGTTGGAGAGAATAGTAAAACGCTATAGGATATTAACCCGCTATTAGATTGTTCATTTCTGTTTTTCAATTTGAATAAGTCAACCAAAGTAATCCATATAAACACCAATTTGAACTATTCAATGTCATTAAATACCGTCGTGTCCTTTTAGTTCTGTGCTTTTTAATCCAATTGATTCAATTTAGTTGATCCGTCTAATATCAGCATTATACAAAATAATGTAGTTAGAGAGATCACTCAATCTGTAGTCTAAGGTTTGTGAAGAACTATTTAGCAGCTACAAAATAGACTAGTGTAGATTTAGGAACTTCGCAGGCGTGATTTCGATAAAATGTATCACGACGATGCAGCTAATTTTAGGTCTAATATCTCACCATAGAGCTCCAAACACCAAAACCTTAGTGTAAAGACTCTGTTTCTCCTTGTACCAAGGGTCCCATGGTCCGCAAGGCACCGGTAGTTCGTTCATGTGAGCGTCACATCGATCTGTTTCAAAAGGTTAATAATAAATAGTAATCGACAGACAAACACACATCTTTCCAAGCTAAGCGAGTTACGTTTGTGTTATAGAAAATATACAACAGACCAATTCTGGGGCCGAACCCAAACCATGGTAAGGGGCCATCCACAAATTACGTCACTCCCTTCCCCTCCTCCGTCCTTGTCACAGCTGATCATATTCAGGACACTCCTCCCTCCCCAGTGTGACATCACATATTTTGCAATTTTACATCAAGAATTCTGTATTAAGTTTTATTTCCATTTAAATTCTTTTTCGTCGGACATATCACCTAAATTTTAGTAGCATATTCACACAGGTCCTAGACTCAGTATCCTTTGATAAATAACGTACTTAGAGGAGTAAAAAGCATCCTATGATGGCTTAGATATCTATATATCTACCTAAACACTACCAATAAATAAGATGTTAAAGATAACTCTTTTCAAATTCGATTACAAGTTAATACATTACAACCATTATAACATGAAATATTCTTTTTTTGTTTTCCGAAATCGTTTTTTCCTTGTAATTGAGATTAGGTACATGTAACGACATTATCACAGTCATATTCTTACGTGCTGGAGACGCATATTTTCTGGTCTGAATTACATTCATGATATTTCTTCGAAACTCAAGAATCTTTGCTCTCATTTTCATTGAATTTCACTTCTTCTTTATTATTTTTATGTTGTCAATGTCAATAAATTTTATTTTTCATTAACTCCTTATAGCTGGCCATGTAGTAGTACTAGAAAGGAGACTGAAACACAAAATTAAGCAAGTAGAAACCGATTTTCATATTGTCGTGTTTAAATTTTGGTTTAGATTTATCTCAATATTTATTGAAAATCTCAATATCTGCCATCCTTAATTTCAATTGCATTTTTAGCTTTAAATAAATTTTCAATTCAGGGGTCCTAAATATTTAAATAGGCATCTCAAATAAGTTAAACTGGTTTAACACAAAGTGCATTGCCATAATTTAAAGGAGTGCATGTGATGATGCGAGCTACCAACTACCACGGCGTAGTGACGTAAACAAAAGTATGTTAACTACCATAGATATATCCTATTAGGATAAGTTTTTTACGGTCACTACTGTCGAAACATAAAAAGCAAAACCAAAGTAATAAATGTTATGACAGCCAGCAAAGACGACGGTCTAAAGTAGGTAACATTAAACTAAGTCCAAACCTACCATTTCCCACGAGATCACAGTCGTATCTTCATAACTTTTATATAACACAGTAACTTTATTATAAACTGATGACTTTGAAACTTCTAAGTGACATAAAAATCTTTAGAAATAGCTCTTGGCGTAATAAAAACTTCACCCGGCCGTAATAAAAAAAATGTCTTCTACACTAAGTTAAATATTCAAAAAGTTTCACAGTAAAAATGTCCTCTGAGCAACTAATGTGTATTGCCCTTTGTAGGCGTGTAGTAATATCGCAGCGATGGACAAAGATTCGATGTGTCATAGCACCTATAGAAAGAAGTTAGGGTAGAATACAATTACAGAAAGAATACAATTTCTGCGGCCGGCCGGCCTGTCGTAAGAGGCGACAAAACAACCCACAGCCAGGTGGCAGGGCATTTGCCCGTCTGGATGGCTACCACCCCTGTTCTAGAGTATGTCGCCATAACAACATTGAGTTGTGTTCCAGCATTAGTGGTCAGGTTCAAATCTTCCTTTAGAGAGTGACAGCTTGGCATCACCTTTGGTGTTATAAATGTCCATAGGCGATGGTAACCGCTTTCTATCAGGTGGGCCGTCTGCCTGTCTACTAAACCCATGCAATAAAATAAATAAATAGGGTAGTTGACAGTCAAATCAATTGATTATGAGATAACTTTTCATCGTCTTACGCAAACGCCAATGCCACCTAGATTTTGTACGAGCTTTGCAAATTATGACGTCGTTTCTATAAGAAATCAAATAGCGTATAAATTATATTATTATTTAAACAATATTTAAAATTATTTCTCTCGTGATATTATACAGTTATGATGATGACATGGTATTTGAACACCGGTACTTTTATATGAACATTGTTTCAGAATTTATTGTAAAATGTGTCAACTACCCCATTGTGATAAATTAGTTTATTTTTATAGCTCTGTACGATTTGTGATTTATGTATTTCAAAATCATCTTGAAACCCAGTGTCAGACAAATTGTAGGTCTTTTACTGACGCTAACAGAGGGAGTTCTTATGACAGCTCGAAAAGGCATACTTCGATGAACAGTTAATATTTACACAATTCTAGTGCACAAAACTATAAATATCCGAAAACTGTGGCTACGTTCCATTACACTCACAGCGACCACGTTCAGGACCGCGATTTGTTTCAGTTCCGCTTGCTTGCCGCCGTTACAACCGTAAACCCAAGTGGGACGGTTATTCGACCCACCTATTGACATGGGTCGTTGTGAGCGTTGTATGATCCAAAATGATGACGTCATTAGTGACGTTTTCGCCACAACCACAACGACCGCGGTCGCCTTGTGGCACGGCTAACAGAGCATTTTGGGCGTTGTGAGCTACCAATGGAACGCTCTGTATATTTTACACAGTGATCAAGTGTCAAATGACAAGAAGCCATACATAGATAAAACTTACATAGCAGTCATATTTTATGAGTGGTTTGAGTTAGTGGTTTGATAATATGAATTCAGAAAACGGATATAGTAGGTCTCCAAATATGCGCCTTTAAGTTCTGCGCTCCATATTTGCGTTTTTGCGTAAAATGATATAGTCCAATACAATTTTTTACGTTGTGATAGCAGTTTTTGTGTTCAAGAAAATAACACATCGCATTATTAAGGATAAGGAACAAACACTGCACAGCAGAGAAATTTTTAAGAAAAAATAAAACAACCAATTAAATTTTGAAAACAATATCAAATTTAATACATAAATAATATTTATGTACTTTCTACATACATGTTTTCGACTATTTTGTTTAATATTTACATTGAAACACAGGTAATTTCATTCTAATTTATCTAAGGTTTTTCACATTTTTGTCGTACAATTATTATAATAGTAAAGCAATTGATAAAAATTCAACAAATTTATAATAAACGCCATAAAACAATGATGCAATACAATGCAAACATAGAAAAAAATAAACATTATACAAAATAATTTATACAGAATATTTCTGCGACGGACCATTTTCGTTCGTCCATTTATGTTTTACTATAAATACATGGTAACCACTTATAACTATTATTACCACTAGACTGAATGCTACATATAATAAACGACAAGAATATCTTTGTGTGAATTTAAAGCGCTACTTGCGTCCGTCTCTGGAACTAATATTAGTACTAAGATAAAACTAGAACTATATTAGACAGACGTCGGCCACGTACGTTAATATGGGCACTTCAGAGCCCATACATTTTATATAGCAGCTTAGAGTTACATTACAAGCACCCCATGCGATGCGACGCTACACATATTCGACACCGATCTATCGATCGTAGATTTTCGTGGGATGGTGGAGGTGTTAGTGCTGTCTCAGACGACAGCTGCGTCTTTATCCGAACGCCAACTGTCAAATTTAGTTGACAACGAAGAATTTGCCACAACTAGAGTGAAATGCGCGACACACGTCTTAAGGCACAAAGCACACAGCACGGCAGGGACATCTTGCCGTTGTATTCAAATTATATAATACCAGTCATTAGAAATAAAGCGCAATTTTGAACACACTGAACTGGGTGGATCGGGCGGAATTCGGGCGCATCATTTAGACGCCCGCAGACGATGGTCGTCAGTTTGCAGTTTGCACTTGCTTTTGAAGGACTTCAGGTAGGGATGCAAAAAGGCGTGACGAAGACATATTCGCGCTTGCACCATATCATTTCCGCGCAATATTATTACCATGTCGGTGTCAAGCCCAGGCCACGCCAGTGCCAGATGCTATTTCTGTGTTTTGCGCCTTACAGTCGGTTCTTATATCTTAATAACCGTTCATTTGCCTACCGGTTAAAATTTGGCATAACATGGCATTACTTATATGAAATAAGTAATGCCATGGCCGATGGAGCAAACGTGTCCTGGAGTGGAGACTACGTCTCGGCAAACGTAGCGTAGGACGCCCTCCAGCCCTAACGACCTGCGCAAGGTCGCTGGCAGGGGCTGGATAAGAAAGACGGGAGATCGGGATATGTTGCGCAAACTTGGGGAGGTTTACGTCCAAGAGTGGACAGGGACTGGCTGAAGAAGAATAATAAGTAATGTCATAATTTCACCAATGGTGAGGGAAGTGAATGAAGAGTAAAATATAGAAATCAGCCATTAGAAGCTCGTGGATTTGGTGTGCACACCAACCTTCCTAGCGTAAGACGAGTCAAACGTGTGCGTCAGCGTAGTTCTCGCTTATGTAACTTTAGTTCATTGCGACTATTGCACTCAGAGCCAAAATGGCGTCGACCAAATAGGCACAAACAAAATGACAGCAGCCTATCCAGTAGTAATAATCGAGTACAGTGGTGATTACTAACAATACAATGGTCTTATATTAAAATATATTATCTATTAAGAACTAGTGACAATTCCCACTAACTAATGGGCCAATGCCTTAATGCGTTTACGCACCAAATCACTAAACAACATGACCTCAAAAAAGCTACGCGCATCAATAATATGGTCAATAACTATTATTAGCATATGATTTAAGTGACAATCCTTTTGTACTTATAAGGTCCTAAGTACTGACAATAGTATTGATAAGTTATTGGGTAGCGCTTAACAGATCATAGTTATTTTTTACAATCCAGCGCCCGGGTACATCTAACCATAAAACTGTACTTCACATCAAACCATATATCAATTAACAAGCCACAATTATGTACAATTCAAACTTATGGTTTTCAATTCCCCATATTAACTTGTGCAACTAGTCACAGCTTACTATTGACAAATATAAGATATATTGTTTTCTTTTTCTTCTTCAATGGCTTCCGCAATTAGCGTGGAGCCAACGATAAATCTTGATGATATTGAAGAACTTATTACACGTATTCAACATTAATAAGGAGATCAGGAATTTTAGATATATTTTGACGATAATATTAAAACGATGAAACTTTTATATTGAATGGTGACTGTGAAACGCGGTATTGTAATAATCAAAATAGTGTTGTCCACATATCGTTTCATAATTAAAATTATTAAACTATAATTTACCAATGTACGTCCTAATTGAGCTGTCATTGGATGTACGTTAATTTAAAGCAAGCACAAATAACTGTTATAAAAAAATAAGTACACATTTCCTTATGCATTGAATCCGCAACTTAGACTAGAAGCACAAACAGAGCGTATTATTCATTCACATTACTGCTAGGCCTTAATGGAACATACTCTAATTCGGTCTTTGAAATTAATTGACCATATATATTGACATCAAACACGTCTCGTCACATTTGTATATTTTCAATTATATAATTATATTTCAACAACCAGGAGGTATATTAACTAACACTAACTAATTCATGAGATATCTCCGAAGAGAATTAATCATTCGTCTACAACACTTATTAGAAATACAATTATCGATTTTATACAGTTATAATCGAAACATTATTGGGTTCATTACGTATTTATATTTGGCAAATGGTTACTAAATCCAACATCTAGGTAGGCTCGGTGTTGAACATCCAAAGACCGTCCACAGCAACCGACTTTAAGTCGTTCACGTAAATAAAAATATCTTAAACTAAATATCTACATATTTATAAACAAACTTCCATACTAACAGACACAAAATATAGAGCCATAAGAATAGTGTTCCGTCAATACTCTAAAGAATACTTTTACTAACTTCACACTGAACTACATAATGCCTTTTTAGATAAAAGAAATACCTTGGACAAGATATCTTTCTCATCTAAAAGTATTCCTAATTGATAAACTTTGACAGTCAAAGCATTACATCATAATTGTATTCTGGTTCCTTTTGTTAGTTTCTAGTACAGATTGCACTGTGTGATTTAAATCGCGTTTCTGACCTAATACATATAGCGTAATACATACGATTAATACCCGCTAAATAAGACTCACTTTGATCACGAAGAGGTGTAGTCTTTTCACCTTATCTTTTTGAAAAAGTTCAGTTCAAAATCTAAGAAGATAATTAACTGCATCGTACAAATTGCTTCATGTCGTAATTGGCAACTGTATTACAACTTAAACTG
This sequence comes from Dendrolimus houi, assembly GCA_039645545.1. NCBI lineage: Eukaryota > Metazoa > Arthropoda > Insecta > Lepidoptera > Lasiocampidae > Dendrolimus > Dendrolimus houi. The sequence goes on along the minus strand of CM077120.1, from coordinate 17,952,547 downwards.
ATTATTAATAACCGTGCTGAACTTTGAATCGAACCAATTTCTAGATAACACTACAGTGTGGTCAATATTTTATTAGTAGCGCGTAAAAATTGATTATTTTAAGCAAGAATACATTATTTTTTAGAGTATCAAACATATTCAGATGAAAAATTTATCTTTAAGTGCTCTTACTATCAAACCCCCATTTACCTCCGAAGTTATGAAAAATAACATCTTGCGAGAAAGGCAAATTTCTCGTGTTTTCGACTACAGCGACAATACTTCTTGACTCTTCAAAGATAATAGAAATTTGGCGATATATGGCCATTACAATAACAATACAAATATTACACGTCATCATCGTTTTAAATTTGACTCTAAAATTAATTTAAAAACTATTTTCAAAATGCATTCTAAAAATCTAAATCGTTCTATAAATTATCTATAGCACCATTTTCAGCTGCAAATATACTAACAAAGTATAGAAGCAGTGAATGGATAGAAAACAATTTGTAAACTGAAGCTATGTCACGCAGTTCAGGACAGCAGGTAGTATTTAATGAACATGAAATGCTTTCTTTCGTTCTTATTCACGGTATATTGCATCGTTATTTATTTTGTGTACAATAGACGGATTCAGTACCGAATCTCTAGCAACATGCAAGAACTACCCTCTCTGTACCTATGTATATATACGTAGCATGTAAACCAATCAGTTCCTTTGGAAATATACATGTCGTCTAGATGTCAAATCGTTTATGAATTGACTTATATGTTACACGTAGTTGAACACTTATTGGCTAAATCTATCACAAACAGTCCACTGAGGTAATTTACAGAATGAATTCTTCTCGCTTATTTAAGTCATATCTTGATAACACGTAACGAGAACAATGCTCAATAGACGTAAATACAACATCAAGAACTCCACCGATTGCCACCGAATGACTAGTGCCGCGTTTTCCCGCACACACTCGGTTCGAACTAAAGTATTCACCCGTAGAGTTCGACCGCCACATTTTCTTCCATTAGATATTTTTATTCTTTCCTGAACGGAATCTTGTGCTTAAATAACAAATGCTGAGAGTTCTCTTATCTAACCTTTGTACTTATTACGTGTAGTCAAGGCATGACACGTGCTAAGTCCAACGTTGCTAATCTATGAGTAAAAATCTGCACTTATCTCACAAAACAGCTTAATGGAAATATTATTTGGGACTAGAGTCTTGACTAAAACGGATATTTTGTGCATCACGCATTTAAAAGACAAGCAACAACATGTCTATCAGTTTTATATTTAAAATGGAGCGAAAGATGTTTTTTTTATATTAACAGGCACGTTCATCGGAGCAATTTAAGTTAAAATTGTGCAATTTTTCTATAATTTATAGATCGTTGTATATTAGCGTTTAAACAATACGTTTCGTATCAAGACATGGTTACAAATTTGGCGCATTATTCAACGTTGAGCAATAATAAACAGCATTTTTGGTACTAAATGGCTTGCTTTAGCTTACACACATGCTTATGTGTCGTTAATTGTGTACATTGTATATGGCTTTACTGTTTTGTACCATAACGGAAAAAATCATATTTATAAGAGCGATTTGAATTTTACAAATCAATATAGTTTTTCATTTCTTTTATTATTATTTGCTTAACTTCATATATATATATATATATATATATATATATATATTGTAATTATTTTCTCATAAAAATTTACGACTATTCTAATTAAAGGCATTTAATTGTTAGGTTAAAAACATTTTTTTTTATAATACCTTGTTCATTAAGATAAGCGATATATTCATGAATATTATGGCTAGATGGTATACCAAACATAAAAAGTAATTTTTCTACTTCTCTATGAAATAAGAGACATAACATACGCAAATAATATAACACATTACCGCGAGTCTTACAATTTTGGTCGATTTTCGATTTTCTCTTCGAATTCATTCAGTTATTTTCCTGTGAATACAGGACGCTATTTTTGTTTTTTTTTTAATATAAAATATATCAAAAACGTAACCACGCTCGTAATTACGGGTGGTCCCTTAAACAAATAACAAAAAAATCAGAGTTAAGTTTTTTAACATTCTTCATTCATAATGTGACATATTCGTGTACTATCTGCCAATAAATAGACGCCAACAATGTCGAGTTGACTTTGTTATTGATTTAATTTCATCTTCTATTCATTTAATTAAACATTATCAAGTTCATTTAAAAAGTATAAAATAAACAAATGATTTCAATTGCACCGTAACCTTGCAAAACGAAAATATACGTCTAATATTACAACACACGCCTCTATAATACATGAGAATAATCTATAATTAACCTACGGGAATTTCTCAAAGATCATCTTGCATACCATAAAGACTTTTACGCTTTGTCAAGTTTATAATTGCAAGTAGTAGTGAAAATTTTATTAGATTTATTGATATCTTGTAAATACCTGCACTTGCTATAAGACATTAGGTAATTAAGCCTTAAAACGCGAGGTCAAATAACCTTAACATTATATAAAATGTCTAAAATATCACTTTTGATATAATGTCACCTTCTTTGTTTGTTATATTGATCAATATAGAAAGGATTCGTCTTAGCATTTCTTGAATAAATTATAATATGTTAACAACATTTCTACAATATATTCGTTTTATATTGTAGAACAGTTAATTGTGTACATTGTTTATATATTCCTTCTTATTCCACTGACTACTTAAGGTTAACGAGTTCTACACACAATTAATGACGTTTAACCAATTTGTTAACTGCTTTATAGTACGCTATTTGCTTACGCAGAGTAATATATGACAGTATGCAATTGTGCCAATTATATTTTTTTAACGAGTATTTATACATATAATAAATACCTCATCGTTTTATGTTGTCATATTTATATAATTTTCAATGCAGGCTATGAAATAAAATGAAGGTTATGTAGGTTAATGTTGGACCTACATTTTGACACAGGTGGTTTGTTAAAAACGAATCTGTTCAATCTTGATCAATAGTTTATTCACGCCGTGAACACATATCAGTCTCCATATTTAACTGGTCTTCACTGTTTTCGACTTGATATTGTGATGAATCGTTGTAGTTAATATTTTTGTTTATGGCTTATATTAAAGCCATTACAGAGGCGTCCATCTGCCTCTGTATCTTCTATTTGCCGGCAACGTCCAAAGAAGCACGCCCGCTCCATATTATGTTGACTTAAGACCCTGAAAATAAAGAAAAAGTTGTTTATTATAATTAAACAAATAAGTAAAGTTTTAAAATGGGCTCGTTTCTTGAAAACACAAGAACAAACTAATATATATATTATTAGCTTAAAGCAATTTTTGAGAATTTGTTTATTGATTATTTTAAATCAAACATGGATAAATAACTTTAACATATATCTATGACACGTGAAAAGTCTACCATACATCGAGCCTCTACCACCATATTGGCTATGTTCCACATGAGGCTCACAACGACCACGTTCACGACCGCGATTTTTCCCGTTCCACTTGCTTGCGGGCGTTACAATCATAAACTCTAGTGGAACGGGAACGGATTATGGAGCATTGATGTAATTAAAGACGAAATACACAAAGGTCATTGGTTGATTTGAAAAATCGCGCCTTTTTCAATGTCAATCGATAGAGAGAATTAATGCTCTGTGGTCAACGCCCACTTCGACCCACCTCTTGACATGGATCGTTGTGAGCACTATGTGATGAAAAATAATAACGTCATTAATGACGTTTTGACTACGACCATAACGACCGTGGTCGCTATGTGTAACGGCTGACGGAGCATTTTGGGCGTTGTGAGCTACTAGAGGAACACGCCCTAAATAGTAACCGACATTTGACACAAACTATTGTTGTTTTCAGACTTTCAGTTTTTGATTCAGTAGGATCTATTTTAACTAAAACTGAAAGTCTTAAAACAAAACAATAGTGTTACAACTTAGGCTTCGACAAAGACAAATTCCAAGGACAGTCTGTAAAAGCACATTTTATTACCTGTCGGCATTAGAACTAATTGTAATCCTTTTATGATCGTCTTCTTTTGTTTACTTATTTATTGGCATACGTTTCTAGTATTGTGAAGAACAGCCTATTGTTCTATTGTACTCATTTACGGCCGCTTGCAGGACATTAGCCAGGTGTTACGGATTATAAAGTACAAGCTGATTCTAGGAAATTCGGTCGACGTTGCCGGGCGGGCACATTTGCATTTGTGCAGTATAAAACGATGGCCTGATTGAGAGAGGGAGTCAGTTGAGCTACGACTACGATACGGGCGTGACTTGTGTACATTCGGGAATCTAATAGTGACGGACTGCGCGTTTTATTGAATTACGACCTTCTGCATTGCGTTTGGATTTGTTGTATTCGGTTATATTTGTGCCTGTGTTATACGTGTTTGTATAGTTCTAAGAAACTCTATAATAATTCTAACGGCACTTTAATTCGAGTCCCGCTAACTCGTAACAATAGCTTAAAATATCTTTTACAACAAAAAATATACTTAGGTCCAAATGGCGCTTACAATAAGATGGCTGTAAAGGCTTGATATGGTGCTAAACATTATTTTGTTTTAAGACTTTCAGTTTTCGATTCAGTAGGGTCTACTGTAACTAAAACTGTAAGTCTTAAAATAAAATAATATTTTATAATACCTTTTACAACAAAAAATATATCTAGGTCCCAACGTCGCTTACGATGGAATGGCGGTCTTTGCCGCCATTTTATCGGCTCAATACTTAAGCTGATGTTTTTGTCTTTCAATTATTATGACTCAACCAAAGTCATATAAATATAAATTTCAATAATTCAATTTCATTGAATGCCGTCGTGTTTCAATTTTGTGCCTTTCAACTAAATTGATTAAATTCGGTTGATTAAAATCAGCATTAGATACAGGTAAAATTGGATCTCCACATCTTTGTAAGCATCTTGATAGGGATGACTTTTCTCTGTAGCTGTGCTCTTTTATTTCAATTTACAAACGTCTCACAAACCAAAGTTATATATTTAGGTAAGTAAATGAAGAATAGAACGTTCTATAAAGGTGTGGCTTCATCTGCGTTAGTGTTAAGGATATAGGCTGTTTCACACAGACATGGCGATGTTTAAGGCGTTATTAGAGATGCGACATCGTGAATGACGTTAAATATTGGCAGATAACGTATATACACTAATGTGGCTATGCGTTAACGGCGTTATTTTTTAACGTTTTAAATAAGATATTTGGCCACAACTTCAATCTTTACCACTTACGAAGATGGAGCCCCAGCATTACTAAAACAAGGCATTCGAAAAAAAAACAAATAGCTGTCAAACAAACACAAATGTCATGTTGTATCGCGAACGAAGAAGCCAATTTACATCGTAATTAAATCTGGTGCAGCAATAAAAACGTCTCGTATCGTAGTAATCTCGATCTAATTCTCGCGTAGCGTCACTGTTCGGGATTTCGGATTATCAGCGTTTCTCCGGACGGAGTTCTGCTGAGTTCGTAGAGTGTAAATCGTAACCTGCCCGACAGAGCGTCGCCAGGCCGCGGCCCCCGCGCGCCCCGCGCCACCCAGGTGACGACTTTACAGGGATGATCTTCCCATTATCGATAGTTACACCAAAAATATTCAAAATGCGATTCCGATTACACTATTATTTACATAAAAAATGTTTATGCTGATTTTAACATGAATTGTAAATAGTAAAGGTTTATAGGCATATAAAAATAACTCTAAATAAGAAGCTTAAAAGAAGTACCGGCTGGTAATAACCAGCACTGGAAACAGTCAGACGAATTTAGAAAAAGAGATGTACAAATAAAGACAAGAATGTATTATTAGAATAGATAATTGTAGAATACAGACAAAATAAAATTAAAGTGTCTGTTTGTAATTTCATAATAAAAAGGGGAAGAAATCAGGGGGGCTAATTCGGAACAGAGACTCCGAAAATGCAATTTTTAGAATTTTTGTCTGTCTGGATGTTCGGGCAAATTTCTGAAACGGCTGGACCGATTTTAACAGGACTTTCACTGGCAGATAGCTGATGTTAGAAGGAGTAAATTAGGCTACTTTTTTAGGCACAGCTAGTTGTATATAAAGAAAGACGGAAGCGGAAAAAACATCCACCAAAAGATCTCCAAACACAGTTCAGAAAATAACTGACTGAAAAGGGCTATAAATAAGAATACTGTCTGCGTTAGGCGTGGCACCTAGCCTAAAGGGCCTTTATAAAATAAAAAAATTACCACCGTTGATCTTCCGTTAGACAATATCGGTATAAAAGGTTTTTAACAGTAGTCAATGCAATGTCATTCGAGTATAATAGATATCTATAATATTGTTAGAGCATTACAGTAGGTATCCTTGTTTAATGTGTAAAAGTGAAATTTAATAATTAACATATTTTCAGTATGCCACGTACAAAATTCTTATATTATTATTTAAACTCTCAGTAATTATTAACAGTAGCTAATGCCATTTAATAAGAGATGAGCATAATATGGACAAATTCGTTAGGTAGAAATTTGCCTAGGTATATTGATTTCTCGCTTAAGTGTTGAAAAAACAATTATACGATAGATATTAAATAAGTCATTTAAGCAAATCTGTATGCACATATAAAAATAATTGTTAGAGTGCAAGGATAAAGTTTATTTACAATATTCTTTTACGGAAGTTGAACCAACGATGTACATCTTATAACATACAATAAACATTCATATATGCAGTGGAGCCACTTTAACGCTATTAAACTGAACCTTTCGTTTATAAAAAAAGAACATCGCTACCTATAAACAATAAATTAAAATAAATATTATCGATACAATAAACTAAATAAATCCCGGTCACGTCACTAGAAAACCGCGATAAATCTGTCTTATATTCACCGATGTAACGGACTTTCTCTGCTGTGACTCATTGCCAAGAATAAAGTGCGTTCTTAATATCTGACGTAGATAATTGGCATACTTATCCAGAAATAAGACCCGTGTAATGCCGGCTAAGAAATAATATTGTGCATTGAACAGGATTAATAACCAAATTAAAACAAATATAGAAGAATAATGGTCTTGTGTTGTGGCCAAACGTGATATGACCATTAGTTCGGGCGATTTTTGGATTCTTCTATTTACTCTTTAGGTTCTTTTCTACTAAATTTTTGGCAGGTTCCAATATCTTATCGACCGTTCATTTACCTTACTATCGGTTAAAATTTGACATAAGCTCCATACAAGTAGTTTGAAAATTCAATCTTATCTATACTAATATATAAAGTTGCAGAGTTTGTTTGTTTGCTTGAACGCGCTAATCTCAGGAACTACTAACCTAATAAACCGCTTTTTAGCCGGCTAATGGAATACCATTAGCCGGATGGCTAAGTTTTCGCAATATCGGTTGCTGTTTACCCACCGCTGTAAAGCTACCTAGGACCCAAATCTGCTATAACAATAGTTTCAGAAGGGTGATCCCTGGCGTCACAAAAGTACATTAATGGTTGCTTTTGCTAGTTTCGAGTTACAGTCGCGGAAAGAAAATGTTCTTCACCTTACAATCGACTTTTGCTTGCACGAGTACAAGCAACAATTAAACATTTTAATAAATGTTCCGTTTATAAAATATAGAAACGCGAAAAAAGAAAATTGCAATGTTGACAATGACAGACGCTGCGATTAACAATCATATACTAATATATAAAGCTGAAGAGTTTGTTTGTTTGATTGAACGCGCTAATCTGATTTGAAAAATTCTTTCAGTGTTAGATAGCCCATTTATCGAGCAAGGCTATAGGCTATATATCACCACGCTAAGACTAATAGGAACGGAGCACCAATTAAGAATGTTTCAAAATCGGGCGGCTTTATAACTTACTTTTTTATAACTTTTCCACGCGAACGAAGTCGCGGCAGAAGCTAGTATATAATAATTATTTAGAAATTAATTTCCGAGTGAAATACACCAAAATGCCTTAGACAACCAAAATGGATATATAATGCTCGAAACTTGAATTCGATATTTACAACAACACTAATATTTGCTTTCTTAATAATATTATTTATGTATAATAATAATACAGACGTGTAGCTTGGGTTGTAAGTCCGCAATCGGTCTGTCCCAATACATTATATTTTATAATAAATATTTGATTTTAGCCTTTTTTTTTATTAAGAAAGTTGTGTAAAGTTATTTATCCGTGCAGGAACGGAAAAAGTATACAATTTTCTACGGCCGGACGGCCTGTCTTAAAAGCCAACAAGACAACCCAGAGCCAGGTAGTAGGGAATTTGCCCGTCTAGATAGCTACAACCCCTGGTCTAGAACACGCCGCCATAACAACCTTGAGTTGTGTTCCGGCATTAGTGGCCAGGTTCCATTCTCCTTTTAGAGAGTGGCAGCACATTGGTAACACGTTTGTTATTACAAATGTCCATAGGCGATAGTAACCGCTTACCATCAGTTAAGCCGTCGGCCTGTCTGCTCAACTAACGCAATAAAAAAAAATATGTAAGTAATCTTACAAAAAAATTATAAAATTCGTTGTAATGAAGAAGTGGAAACCTAACCTAATTAAATATCATATTAGGTATATAAATAATTTTGTTCTCCGTTTAAGGTGCTTTGAAAGTCAAAAATGTAATAGAAACTAAACAGGTTTCAAATACCATCAAATCTACATAACAACCTATTAAGATATTTATTATTATAAAAACATGCTTTTTTGGATTTGATATCGTAATAAACTACGTATCAGCCCGCACGATAAGCATTAAACTTTAGGTTATCATTAACACGGAGCGTAAAAGAACAAAAATATTTGTCTGATTATCTTTTCGAAGTTCAAAAAACAAAATATTATGACAGTATTGGTCCAAATATGAGCACTAATGCTTTCTAAATAAAGATAATGTGAAAGAAATCAAAAATCTAAATATAAAACGAATGTAAAGCTTTTGCTTACTTATTTTTCTTTTTTCTACATAAGTACATTTTTGTTGTGAAGATATGGTTGATAAGTATACTTGCATGTCCTTTTTTTGACACTTCGTATTGTTACCTGAACAATATGTTCATAGTACACAAGGGATGAAAGTGACCTATTTAGACACAAGATGGTACAGCGCACGAGCGTAGCAAGTTCGAGTGCCTAAATAGGCCCATCGCCCGGTTAACACTCTCCTTTTCATTTCGCATATGAGGAAAGTAAATAAAAACTGATTAGTTAAATAAACAAATAATTAACAATAAGGAAATCAGGCGTTAAATCCATATTTAAATCTGATTAACTCATTTAATATGTCATATATGTATGTCTACGTCGTATATTTAATACGTTACATACGTCCAGTAAATTTATTTTTCTGTGGCATTCTACTAGCCAGTATTTTTTTGTCACTGATGATATGAATGATGATGATGATGATGATGATGATGAAAATATTTACCTCAGATTTTAATAAATTAAATAAATAAATTTAGTGAAAAGTAATTTAAAAATATAAAACCATGTTACAAAATTTTTGATATTTTTTAATTACAATTTCATGCCGCGATTAAAGTTTTTAAATTTTTTGACAGCAAAGAAACTCGTATTCCAGGGACGAAAAGTACTGTTTTCATGCCTGTGATCAGGTAACTTCAAGCGTACTTTCCGAGTATCAAAAATAAAAAGAAAGTAGAAACGAAAGTTCTGTGATTTAATAATATCATTAAATCACAGAACTTTTTTTTTTAATATAACGGTAACAGTGACGGGGGGACAAAGAGGTTCCAAGCCGATCACAAAACGATGAATAGAGTAAGTCATCACGTTAGACTAGTATACGCATTTGAACGCCACTACTGTACTATTAAACTAAAAAGCGTACGTAGCAAATTTTCCGTAAAATTATGCACACTGCCTTACGATCGCGAAGCAAGATTTTAAATTCCCGACCACAGACTAGAAAAACTTTACCGATTTTTCCCGGAGAAAAGGCAGTGTGATAATAAATCGAGTTTCGGATGTCACGGGCTATAAAGCATAGGCGTCGTTGGTTATCGAGTGATTCCGGGGGCGGGACGAGTCCTGGCGCAAATTTATTCATACCAGGCTTGCCGACCTCTTAACGCTTGTGTTATTTAGGGCACACTTCCTTTACTACCGTCATTTGTTATTAGGCATGTCACCGATTTTTAAATACCCTTCTCTTATTTTTTCCTGGAGTGTTGTGTAAGACCAGCTTTATTTCGTGTGAATAAGCTTTTAGGTATTGTTTTTATTAAAAAGACTATTTCACTATTTAAGAATATTTCACAGCCACTATTCGAAATAGTATATTTCCAGGTAGTCTGGAAACAGCTCCTTAGCAATTAAACCGCCCTTGAACATAATGTACTATGTAAGTTTTCTCTTTGCTGTAATTCTCGATTTTGGTAAGTATACAATAAAGAGTTTGTTATCTGTCTGCTTAGTTCGAAATTCATACTGGCCTACTTTCTATGCCGCCAAAAAATATTTTTAGAACATAATGTTTTTAGTAACACTAATATTTCTTTGAAGACCGCGGACCATAAAAATGGCCCGGACTTTTGGTGGGCTTGCGTGGGGCCATAGAAAGGCCAATACGTAGAGGCCTCTTGTCAAATTTAATATAAATGTGACGTGACACTGATCGGCGATTGTCCGTATCTACACCATATAATAATGAACCCAAAGTCAAGCCCCGACCAGTGTAGGACTATTGGGGTGAACTCCTAGTGGTACTAGGGGTCTGGGAATATGGGGACTATGGCGGCTGCCCGTCGCAATGTTCGGAGAGCATGGAAAAATGGGTAGACGGTGACTCGCCACTCCCTGCATGGGCACCTAAAAATGCCATAGAAGACAGGGGCAACATGGGTGTGAGTGGCTAAGGGGTATCGAGAAGTGGGCTGCAGGTTCACCGAAGCTACTTCCGGCGTTAGGCCATTTATCACTTCCACTCCCGGAGCTTGAGTCTTAGCTCTAGCGATCAGGAGATCGCTGACACGGAGAGGACTCCGTGCCAGCTCTTCAGGAATGATAATTTTAACCAACACTTAATACAATTGTACAGTTTAATAATAAGCTTCGAATAGTTTTCGCCTCGCTTGTTAAGCGTAGATGTAGAACGTGCTACAAGGATGGAAGTATATGCCATTTAAGTATTTTGTTTAATCCTTGATAAATAAGAATATTGTCAACTTAAAATCTACAGACTAAAATAGGTAGTTAAATTATGAAATTTAAGATATTGTTAGTGATAAAATTTAATATATTATATATTCTATCTATCTATATTATAAGACATTTCCTTTACGGGTCTTAACCCAAAATATACTATTAAGAACATTTTTTGATATTAACTACAATAATGTCATTAACTTTTTAGAATTTTGTACTTCATAATTCAAAAGTTAGAGGAAGTGGACACAATTTTCACAAATTTCATAGCACATATCTGGCCACCTAACGAAAATGAATGTATTTATTGCAAAATGAAAGCTTATTGATTACTTTTTGGAAGTCATAAGTCTACCTATTGATTTATAGTTGTTTCATTAATTTTAATAATCACATAAAATGTAAAAAGGCGTGTCTTTTTATCCCAATTATTTGGTAGTACAGGAAATTCGTTGATAATAAATACGCTGGAAAGAGGAAATGGAGTTTTGTTGATTACATATCAGATAAAACTTGAAGTGCGATAAGTAAATCAGAAAAGTAGATATTAAAGTAAGTAATAAAGTTTTCTTCGTTGTATTATTTAGATATTGTTTGTTACTAAAATTTTTCATTTTAAATAGCGTTTATTGTTTGTTCACATTGTGGATATATTGTAATTAGTAGGTACGTACTATAAGTACACGACGACAACTATTTTCTATGAGATAGACATAACACACACTTTATAATTCAAGTGTTGTTGAATATTATGGTTTTACTAGCTTCTGCCCGCGACTTCGTCCGCGTGGAATAGTTACTTTGGGCTAACGCTAACTTTAACCGACGACTTTGTTTACGTAGGTGAAAATATTTTTAAATCTTAATGACTGCCCGCCGGCCTAGCACATCATAAATGCGCGCGCAGTACTTGATCATTATTTTGCTGCAATGTTATTTTAAAACTGCGATATCTCCTAAGATATTCATTGAAATCGAATGATGTAAATGGCAATTCTGTTTTAAATGAAATACCTGTGATGAATAACATATTTATTTGGATAAGGATTAATATTATGCTTTAAAAACACCTTCGTAAATAATGCATTATTTTAGAACCTTAAAAGATAGACATATGCTGTCCCGGACTTTCTTTTAGAACTTTTAAAGGGGAACAATTCTGTCACACATGATTTTTGCGAAACTTTAACCGTTTACGCAGCCGAAGCTCTCAAAAGGAAAAAGCCCCCGATTTTGAAACATTCTTCATTGGTGCTCTGCTTCTATTGGTCTTAGCGTGATGATATATAGCCTATAGCCTTCCTCGATAAATGGACTATCTAACACTGAAATAATTTTTAAATCAAACCAGTAATCCCTGAGATTAGCGCGTTCAAGCAAACAATCAAACTCTTCAGCTTTATATATATTAGTATAGATTAATTTTTATGTAAATTCCATAAAGGACTCAAAATATTATAAATATTTTTATAATATTTTGAATGAGTCCTTTATGGAATTACGAAACCTATAGAGATATTATAGAAAATTCTTCAAATATATGTAGTTTGTAGAGTAAATATGTAGTTAGAATACTTAAATTATTTGTAATAATTATTTGGTAACATTATTTTACTCGAAAGAAAGTTATTAAAAAAAACTAAAAGTTAATTTGTTTTGAATGGTATATTATTTCATGACAGTAAATATGTGGATTGGTCCACTTAAAGCGGTAGAAACTTTAAACACATTTCTGAGGTGAGGATACACTAAAATTATGTATAAATATTTGAAAATAATTAGGTATTATTTTCAGATTAGATATATTTAAAAAAAAATATGCATGAATACACATATAAAAACATATAGGTACCTATTATACACCTCACAACGAGAACATATTCTTTTTTTATATTCGGTTAATATGTGTACGTTTCTTCAATAGTGCCGTATGGGCAAAGCACTTTCTTAATTAACCGTTTTACAGAAATATTACTACTAATAAAATTATGATATTAATTCCGAACTATATCGCTATTAAGGCATTAAATACAATTTTCAGAATTCATAACAGCGCTTAAGCCTTTCAGCCACTAAAGGTTACTCGGGGCAACCGCAACGGCGTCCTGGGACGGTCTGGGCGAGATCGCGCGGCACTTGTTGCACGAAGGCGGGGCGGAGACGCCCAACGCCCATCTACACGTGCCTTTAAAATAACATAGCTAACAAGTACTCAAAGGCTAATTAAGGTATAAGGAGCTTTAAGCGGAAACTTATAGGGTGATGTTTTTCTGTGAAGTTTTATTTCCGAATTAAATAAATGGTTGGCAATTTAGGCACAGCGATGGATTCCGTTAAGTTGAGAAACTTTCACTGTTGTTGGTCATTATACTAGCGGAACCATAAAAAAGTATTCTTCTACTGAAGATCAAAACCCTCTCAAAAACTACTTAACCAATAATATTTAACAATGTTAAAAAAGATTTTCGTTGAAAACATTTCTTAATTTTTATTTTAAAGAATTTTCTAGGTCATAATTTAAAATGTACAGGGATACAGAGGACACTATTATCATGAGTCTGGAAGCTAATATCTCGTCACCTATGTACTTAATACCACCTAGATTTTTTTAAATTTTTTTCCTTACTAGTTCAAAATTAAACGTGAGACACAATTTTCACATTGGCAACCAATATTATCATGATTACTCAAAATCTGACCAACGATACCCCAAACGAATATATACGAATATATTGAAAAAATAAGTCAACCCTCCGTTACAAATGTACTGTTACAGTTATTTAGTAGCATAGTAATTGTTCTTGTCATGTTTCTTTTTAAAGTTAATAATTAATTTTGTTGTACCCTCTTATTTCAAAACGATACAATGGGCCATTTCCTTAATTGAATAATAATGTTATATTTTTATTTATTCGATGATTAGCGCCTGTTTTGTATATAGTAAGTAGTTCTCTATAATTTAAAATAATTTTATGTAATAATATTTATCCTTCATATGTGGTAATTGTGTACGATTATAATTCAAAATCACTCAATTGTATATAGACGGTATTCACTACATTTTATTTTCATGTTGGCAGACCCGATAGATTTGTACTGTGTTCGTTTTGTTTTATTACGTGTAAAACTTTAAGTATAATATTTTATATAATATATTATATAAAATATTATCTCAATTTTCCAAAAAATAATGTAATCAATTCTTGTCATTCATAACCCTTTAATTAAAATAGTTTATCAATGACTTCAATCCGTTATCGGTTGTTGCAATTTGCTAAGTTTCTTATATTGTAAAATTGTTGAAGGGATGGCGAGGTATTCTAAAAATGCTTGTGGAATGTGAAGTCAGTGGATGACATGTATGTAAGACGTAAGGTTCTCTGATTATAAGTATTGTGACCAGTTGCTGTTTTTTTATTACCATAAACCCTTCTGAGTTGTTGCAAGTATTACAGGACAGTCGTGGTATTAAAATGTTCGCCAGTTTTCAAATTAATTCATTTAATCTTTCCCACCCCCACAGGAGAACATGTTTTGAAAGTCAAAATATACCTATCTATAGGTTAAATTTAAGCAATTATAATACACATTTTATTATATACATTGACTTTATAAACTAATAAAAGAAAACCTAGTTATATTGTATTCGACCCAGTCTTGAGGGACTTAGGTAAATTAAATCTACTTCCTATTTATTTCTATGTGATGAGTTATCATCTATAATACGTAATACAGCATTATCATATATTTGTGTAAAATAATAACGTGGCTAGTGTTATTGACTCATCACCGACAATTAAATAGTTAATTATCGCCACCCTCACCGAATACTACTTCCCGGGGTTTACGCGGTGAAAGTTTACGAGAGCAAAGTCCCATGTACTAAGTGAATAAACAAAGTTTGGTCATTACGGACATACTAGCTAATATACTATAATAGGCTAGCAAGGCTACCTCGAGGCACTATGTGATACATATCACATAGTGCCTCTCACGTCTTCCTAATGTTGTGAATAAAGTTATGAATAAAACGAATTTGTATATAATATTCGAAATTCTAATACACGAAAATATTAGTAATGAGTTCAGCAGACAGGCAGACCTGATGGAAAGCTGTTACCATCGCCTATGGACATTTGTAACACCAAAGATGCTACCGATGTGCTGTCGCTCTCTAAAAATAGACTGGAACCTGGCTACTAATGGAACACAACTCAAGGTTGTTATGGCGGTATACTTTAGACCACGGGTGGTATCCATCCAGACGGGCAAACACCCTACCACCTGGCTGTGGGTTGTTTTGTCACCTCTTACGACAGGCCGGCTGGCCGGAGGAAATTGTAGTCTTTCTCCGTTTCTACACGGATGTGAAGTTATTGATGAAATAAATAGAATCATGAAAATAACGCATCAATATGTTGGAGTACAAATGCCTCGTGGAATAAAAATATAGTTAATTCAAAACAACTCAACATAAAGGAGCTTAATATCAGATGTAATGGACAACAAAGGCCACCCACTTAACGCTCTAATCTATACTTAATTATTATGTTAGCGGTTTAACCTGTAGAATAATTTTATCAAAATAATTTGGCTTATCCCACTTAACGCTCTAATCTATACTTAATTATTATGTTAGCGGTTTAACCTGTAGAATAATTTTATCAAAATAATTTGGCTTATAAGCTAAATAAACCACATGACTAAATCGAAATCGGAGTCCCGATGCTCAAACTGGCGGTCACTGTAACCGACTTCGGTTAAAACTGTATCATTAATGGTGTCGATACTATCTGTTATTAATTACTCGCATGTAGTAAAAGAATTCATGCGTTTTCATTTAACGTCGAGCTATTCTCATCATTTCATATAATACAGTA
The DNA here is from genome assembly GCA_039645545.1 of Dendrolimus houi. Taxonomy (NCBI): domain Eukaryota; kingdom Metazoa; phylum Arthropoda; class Insecta; order Lepidoptera; family Lasiocampidae; genus Dendrolimus; species Dendrolimus houi. Next base: position 17,936,481 of record CM077120.1, on the reverse strand, counting down.
CTATAGGGTAGTAACTAGAATAAAACCCGAGGCGATTTAATAAAACACCGCCCCAATATCAAATTTTGAACGAGGTCTAATTCATAAGGTTATAACTGCCTCATTTTGGGGTTCCGCAATAAAATCATAAAACCGTTAGCGGCGCGTCGTCGCTCCACTAGACGGTTAACACGTAATCCAATTTGGCGTCGGCCGACATTCGCGAAGAATGTTAAAATCGGGCTCAACAAAATTACCGTCCCTTGAAAAATTTCCGACATCGACATGGGAAGGTTACGGGATATATACGTATATCAGATGTTAAATTTTTTTAAATAGTAATAGCTGGCTGTATGTAAGTTTATATCCAAATCAAATTAATATCTAATTATTATCTATAATATTATAAAATTCTAACTAAACATGCGGTGTCTGTATATTACAGCTATTAAAAAGAAACAAAGGGAATTGTGTATATAAACGACGGAGAACACGTTGCAATTATTTTTAGATTTTAGTCGGTTTGTCTGTTTATTCGAGATTCACGTAAAAACTATTGGGCCGATTCCGATGCGATTTTCGCTGATCGACCGCTATTTCTTGGACTTAAAATCTGCGCTACTTTTCATCCTGGGAATCCCATGGGAATTTTATATGTGTAACGTAGACGAAGTCGCGGGCATGTTCTAGTGGGTAATATACGGACTACCCTGGGGCCGATCCCAGGCACCCAGACCATAGTAAATAACGGAGAATATTTATTTCCCAAGTTTACCATTCCAGGAAACGAACCCGGCGCCTCTGGTTGCAGTGAGCTAAGCCGGTAAAGGCGTAACCCGCTCAACAACAGAGGCCGTCGAATATACATATATTATATAATATATATTGTTTAAATAGTAATTAAAATTAATTTAAAACACACTTTTTACACGAACATTGTTTTACAATCTATATACATACATAGAGTAAAATTGTAGAAGTCAAATTTCTGTACAATGAAAAAATATGCTAAAAACCGAGTCAGGGGGGATGTAAGAATTGAAATAGAACTAATTCAGACTTTTTCCATTTTTTTTTCTCTGTTTGTCTGTCTGTTTGTACCGGCTAATCAACGAAACAACTGGACCGATTTAAATGAAAATTTGTATGGTGGTAACTTATATCCCTGGTCAACATATACGATACTTTTGATCCCGAAAAATTAAAGGATAGTTAAAAAACTTTAGTTACTTAAACAACTTATTTAACTTTACCCTGTCTAACGCGATAAAGCAAAGTAATTATGATGGGAAGCAAGTCACGTAAAACTCAAGCAAAAATTGACATCCTTAACTATGTTCGCACTCATTTAAATAACTGATCAAACTCGCCACCAAGCTGTCAAACAATAAAGTAGGGCCAACTTATTCGATACGCCGCGCTCATCCGTCCGACGTATATTGAACGCTAAGATTGAGAAGCAATTTTTGAATTGATAGCTTTTTAAATTTGTTGTGCTATTTTCAGATTCATTTTCAAAGTTATTAATATATTTTTTTTAATAATATATTAACAGGGTATATCGTTCACGTCACGACAAAACTGAATAACTGACATTTTATGAAATCGATTTCATTGCATTTATTTAAAGTTATCTTGATGTGTATTTAACGTTCAATTATAAAATCTTGGATACTATCAGAAATAAACTCAATAAAGTATTTTATTTGAAAAAATATTTTCCAATATGTTTACATTCATGGATATAAAAAAACATTCAACTCTGTCACAGAAACCTCGTGGGGTTATTTGTGCTGGGAGTCGTGTAATACATAGCGACACTTAAAATTAATTTACCCGATATTATTGTTATACCAACAAAAATAAAAACCCCAACGCATGAAAGAAAAGTGAACTTTTTAAATAAAGTCAAAAATATTACCTATAGTTGAGCCATCAAATGCGATTGAGTAACATCTATATGTCGCAGATTGCGATATAATTGTAAAAATTTAATAGATTGAAACTATGTATTTGCCGTGCTAAGATAATACTGTGACTTTAAATTGAGGGTACTTATGTTTTTCTTAAAGTACCTTCACTTGATTTTATTAAAGTGGTGGTTTAGTTTAATAAAATCTGGGTTGTATTTATATGACGGGATTTATATTGCTGATCACTTTATAAATGTTTTTAGGATTTTCAATAACCTTTGTATAAGTTTACCAGATTACTAAAGGGTGAACGCTGTGTTATTGGTTCGACAATATAAAAGGAGGTGAAACAGGACATTCGACCTTCAACATTCTACATTCGTCGGTTGAAGAGAGCGAAAGCTCTGTTGGACAAGGAGCTCATAATATGTTGTGGTCAATAATTACTGTCCGATAATAGCAGTATTCTTTGAGGGCAAATTGCTGCTCGACACCTAACAAGCGTGGATGCAACTCTTGGAGTTGTCCTAATATTTCTGTGTATTATTTTGCTGTATTTAATGTTGTAATTGTAATAATTCTAGTGTAATAAACTTTGATTATAATATTTCAGATTATTATTGTGATATTCGTCGCGCTGAGTCGACATATATATATATATATATATATTATATATATATATATTCTAATTATAGAAATTGATGGAGATTGCGCGAATTTATTGAGGAAGCACTTAGTTCTAAGACTGCTTAAAAGGCCAAATATCTAATCGTAAACTTCAAAATGCAATAAATTACTATGTAAATAATACCTCATTAATTTTCAAAGATGATCAATCGTTTATGGCGCAACTAGCGTGATCTAAAATGGACCATTCTGTTCCGTCACATCTTATGGAAATCGAAATTGTTAATACAGTAATAAAAATTCTAAGATAAATGTATAATTCATCGCTCATCAGAGAGGCCATGCGGCAAATATTTAAAGTACTCAACTATATAGGGGATGGAAGAAAAAGAGCAAAGGAGATTTTTATTAAGTAGAAGGGCGGACGGGGGAATATAATGAATAAATTCCGTGTAAGGGTGCCTTTAACGCAATTGAAAACTTTTAACAAGTGCCGGGAAATCGTGTGTAAAGGTGGGACCGTACCTAATTACGAAGCTAGCCGGACGGAATACGCGATGAGTTCGAAATTTAAACGACGCGACGGTTTATGCCGCCACGCTCCCAGAACGCTTATTAAAATCAGCTCGTTAATAAAATCCCTGAGTATTGTTGACCTTAACATTTGCAATTGGAATAAAAAATTAAAGAAGTAGACAATTGTTCTTTTTACTTTCATCTCAGGTCTTCGGATGGATATTGTGTTTAGCCAGAAGCAATAGAGCATTTGACACATATCACAAGAAGTTCTGAAACATAAAAGAGCGGGCGTCCAAATACCATATCATCTATGGTTTAAACTACTAATTATAGTTTAAACAGTATTACATAATTTACAAAGCTGGTTTAAAATCTAGGTGGCTTCGGAGTTTTGTAAGATGATAAAAGGTATGCGCGTTTATTTTACTGTCATCTACTGTATTATTAAAGGTCCAACAATTTTATTTCCCTTAATTTGCGAACGACATACGGTTTCCTATTAAAAAAATATCAATCAATCAATAATTCTTTATTGCAGACTAAAACTGTGTCGTCTAATTATGCACAAAGGGCAGTTTTATTGCTAAAACATCATCTCTTCCAGACAACCCCAGAAATGAATTGAGATTATAATGGCGATGGTGGTGTACATATTTTGATTAATTACATTTTCGTAATAAATATATAACTGCAATATATGCAGATATTTTATATATTAAATAGATATATACTTAATATACATAACATACAAATACATACCTACAAAATGTATAAATATTTATAGATAAATATATATTTATATACATTTAAATATCATATTCCAACGACATGTAAAATATTCTGATCATTGTTTTAAATATCGGCAGCTATTTTTCGTGTCTGATAGCAACTGGCAGCGTATTCCAAAGCTGTATAGCCTTGACGGTAAAAGAATTATTGTAGAAAGTTGAACTATGCGCGGTGTTTAGTTTCAGTTTAGTGGAAGAGCGTAAACTATGGGTACACGAAATAAAGTCAAAGCGTTTTTTAAGATAATGAGGAGTATTCGGGACAAATAAGGGACAAACTATACAGAAGACAAAGAATATGAGTATTCCGGCGAAATCGAATCGGTAACTACTTGAGTTTTTTACGGAATTCAGAGACGTGATCATAATTCCGTAGGCCAAATATGAACCTTATACAGAATTTTTGGAATCACTCAAATTTATTAAGTTTCTTGGCTTAAATCTAGATAGCGGGCGTCAGTATAATCAAAGATACGAAGTAATAGGGACTCTGCTAACTTAATTTTGGTGGTAATGGGCAAGAAACTCCTCAACCGTCCAAGGGATTGGGACGAAAGCATAGCCGCGGATCTAATTTTGAGATATAAGTTTTTTTAATCAATAGTGTATATACTCAATTTATATTTTCATGGTAAGTAAATTACTCTAAAGGTTTAAATAGGTTGTCGCCTACAATGGACAACGCTGGAGCATATCACAAAACAGCCAGACCAGATCAAATATTAGAAATATCGTTTATGGGACTTCGTATTTAGATGATAGTAAACCAGGCCACAAAGACTCTGCTAAATAGAAATACATGTTCACTAAACGCACAGAAATAAATAAAACAAAGCGAAGAAATATTATCCGGTATTTAACAGTATTATATAGCACTAAATCTGAAATATTATCGATAATCTGACGGAAACTTTGTCGGTTCGGCAACTTGGCGTTTCGGAAGCCAAACACTCTGACGATGTTAAGTCTATTGTTTCGTGAAAACATGAGACTGGAATGACCTCGTGTTTTAGCACAAATGAACCTTTAAAGTTGTTGCTCGGTTTTAAAACACATGCAGGGTTTCCCGGCTTTGTGTTAGCATTTAGTTAACAATGGTAATTACCTTTATTGTACTTTTGTCGTCTTAATAAAGAAATCTTGAAAAATATGTTTAACTTAGCGCAACAAGAAAGCGGTGGGTTGTTAATATTTATTTTGAAAGGAATTAAGTTCTTCAAATTGCAAATTAATGTATGTTTATATAAAACAACAGTCTTTCTTCTAAAATGAGAACTAATTAAAAACAACCTCATTTTTGTTATTGAAAATGCTAGTTTGTTTTATTAATATTTCTTCACGTTATTTACAATAGAAATCGACAGTCATGAAAGTATGCAATATAAAAGTTATTCGATAAGAAAATATGTTATCATAGACTAGCGTGGCGGATGTACAATTTACGTACATATACTACTCGTAAATCAACATCACATTAATTAATCAAAAACATATTACTATGTATTCCAGGATTAACGCGGCAAAAAACCGCAAGGTTTATACTTTTACTTATATATTAATAGTAATGTTTAAAACGAAATGTAGCTTTGTAATATTAAAATATAGAATGATTATAATTTTTTTTATGTTTACTTATAGGCAAACTAGCAGAGGTGTCCACTTGATGGCAAGTAGCTACCGTCGCCCATGGACATCTGCAACTCTAAGGGAGCCGATGCATTGCCTACCTCGTTGAGACTTTAAATATCTGTTTACGCCCTATAAAGAGCCCCATATTATAACGCTCTGGGAAAACCACGGGAGGGAGCTCATTACATAGCTTGCTCACGTATGGCATAAAGGAGCGAGCGCCACGTACAGTGGATAACTTCCAGGTGTCAAGGAAATGTGGATGAACTCCCAGACGTCGGTAGTACGGTGGTAAAATGGTGACGTAGGTACCAAACCAAATAGCTCCTCAGAACACTCCCCATTGTACAGACTGTAGAACGCGCTTAGAGCGCCAACATCTCTTCTGAGACTTAAAGGTTCTAAGCCGTCTGAAGTTCGGGATCGTCGACAATAATAATTAACTTAAAAAATACAATAAAAAAATAAACTAAGTTATAAATAGTAGAAGCGATTACAAACTGTGTAACAAATAGCTGCCAGATGGGAGCGTGCTGCATTGTCGCGCTGTACAGCGATGCTTATTTGTAGAGCGAAATATGAGCCAGCCTTCTTTCTGATCACGGATGGCGTCAAAGAGTTTCTTGCAAATTTCTTTGAAGAAGCCCTTTGCCGATGGACCCCACGGACCTAATGTTTCAACTCCAAACGGCACAAATATGTAACCCCTTCCTAAGGTTCCATATTTGCGCCATTTGAGAGCTTCAGCTTTTGAAGCAGCGTTGCTAGCCTCTAACTCAGTCATTGGAAGATGTGATGGTGCTAGAGTGTTTACACATGTTGCGTCCCAAACAAGCGGCCATCCCGTCTTCTACGGAATAAGTGACATACCATCCGGCGGTCTTGCCATCGTCGCGTACCAAGCCATTCGGTTCTTTTTTTTATTTTATTTTTATTGCAGGAGTTTAGCAGACAGGCAGACGGCCCACTTGATGGAAAGTGGTTACCGTCGCCTATGGACATTTGCAACACGAAAGGTGCTACAAATGCGCTGCTGCTCTCTTAAAGGAGACTGGAACCTGGTCACTGATGCCGGAACACAACACAAGGTTGTTATGGCGGCATACTCTAGACCAGGGGTGGTCGCCATCCAGTCGAGCAAATACCCTAATAAATACCCAAATACCATCTGGCTGTGGGTTGTTTAGTCGCCTCTTACGACAGGCCGCCCGGCCGCAGGAAATTGTATTCTTTCTCCGTTCCTGCACGGATGAAAATACGGCCGGTAAGGTGACGCTGACAAGAGCCCGGCGGATGATGTCATTGAGGTTGGCATGGCGAGATCTTCGACCAACACTATGTAAATATAATCCTTGGTGTCCATTTTGAATAAAATTGAGTTTGAATAATTAATTGTCCGTTCCTTGTTCATAAGCTTGTTATCTATATTGCCATGAATTAAAGTAAATATCGTTACGAGTGCGAGACTCTAATTAAAATGCCGTTAGAATTACTATAGAGTTTATTTAGACCTATACAAACACGTATAACACAGGTACAAATATAACTGGACACAGCCAGTACAAACTTAATACACGATTCAATAACACGCGCAAAGTCCGTCACTATATAGCTTATCGAATATACACACGTCTTGTCTCCCTTGTGACCATCGCAAGACTGCCTCATCTCTCAGTTGGGGCATTGTTTTATATTGCACCAATGCAATATGTCTCGACACAATACTCGACCGCATAACAATTATTTCCAAAAACCACACCTGGTTAATGCCTACCATAAAGGATTATAATACACAATAGGCTGATTTTCTAATTACAAATTTTAAACACAAAGTAAACAAAAGAAGTCCAAATGCCGAAAAGGTAATAAACTGCAGATGTGAATTGTTCTTTGTCAGACGTAACAATATTATACAGTTAGATACTTTCTTATATTCGAATTTACAAGGATGAATATATAATTATGAATATATTTTAACGATTCTAAGCGCGGTATTTTATTTGCCACTTTTCAGTAGGCCCTTCGTGATCATGGCTACTGAAAAGTGGCCGACGTCTAAATAAAAATCAAATTAAATGCCACCCTTAAATTCTTTAAAACTTAGTTTTAATTAAAATGTACTAGTCAAGAAAATACTAGGATAAATATAGACAACATTAGCGCCACAGAATGGTACTATTTCCTGGTATTCCAAATTTACGCGAGTGTAGCAATTTTGATGAGATTTGTCGAACTTGGTATATTTATGAAATCTAACAATAATTAACTTTCATCAAAAGACGGTGATATTACATTCACGAAATACGTAACAAAAGTACGTGCAAATGTAGCCGCGCGAAGTCGCCTGCCTATAGTATCTTGACAGACAGGAGCTTTTTTGCACATTCTTTCTCGCGACGTCACTCAATATTTTCGTCTCTTTGTACGTGGATTATGAGACGTGATCCCCTCTTTACTTCTGTAAGAACCTAAAAAACCTTAGGTGTATACGGCCGTATCGTTTGTTTGCAAATTATATAGGCCTATGAATAATTTGTAGGGGCTGCAAACGATATAACGTCTCGAGTATGACTTTTATTTTTATTACTTATGTCCTTTTTTATTATTTTAATATCTTTTCACGTACTTGTAATTTTTAAGGAGATCAATTATATTTCCATTTTAAGAATTAATAAAATGAATATGGCTCTATATTTGGATTATAAATCGTCTAAATATTATACTAAAAAGTTCTACTAACCTTTTTTAAGTTCAGATAGTGGAGTTTTAAAATAAATATTTTTTTATCATCAAATACTGTATAATTGCAAGATGTTCAAATGACGTTTGAAATTTAACATTAATTCTGTAATCACAGATACTTGAATTACATTTCTTGACATACAGATATTAGAGTGAAGTAATTTCATTAGTATTCTTGTGCGTATGTTTAAAAAATGAAAAATAGTGTTGTCAAAACTTGCTCTTTTTCTTTCAAACTATGCAATGTAATTACTCGTACGTCGCTATTTCTTCGAATATAGTTTTTCTTTATTTATTTATAGATTAAAAAATAAAATCCTTCATGTGAATAATAATTATAATTAGGGACCGATTGAGCGCAGTTTACCAGCATTCCTGATTCAATTTCACCGCCCAACGATCCCATTTGTGCGCTAATGAGGGCCAACCAGTGATTAATCATATCGCCGCCACCGAGAACAACTGATCGCGCTCGAATAATGGCTATTACACGAAAAAAATTTAAAAAATCCAAAGAATATGCTAGATTTAACCCGCTTCGGTAATGACTTGTTTTTTAGGGTTACAAAAAGGTCGTCCTTAACAGACGTCGGTTAAAAAGCGTCTTGTTAATTTTTTAATACTCGACACCGCTCCGGAGTTCAGAGTTAATGGGCGGTGAAATTTGAAAACTTGCTTTTAAACTTGGTGTGGGTAGAAAGTTTTTTTACTTGTTAAATAATTTTCGTAGATGATTTTTGCTAAGTAATTTTGCACTGAACGGTATATAAGATAGCCAAGATATGATAAGCTAAAAACAATTGTATTACTTGCAATATGAAGGTTCACTGTAAATTTTTGTCATTTATTTATTGTTAATGGATCATAGTGCACAATTCCTTCATCACTTGTGATTTTTATAATTAAACTCAAACTGCATAATTTTAAGATCTAATATGATTTTTATCCACATTAATACACTTTCAATAGATGTAAAAAAAATCAGATAACTTCTTCATCCACTCCTGTCTTCAATTACTACACAGTCTAGAGACTAATGTTGTATATCTATGTGGCAAATCATTACATTTTAGTAGAATATAAGTTTACGGATCGCTACGTAAAGTCCGTTGTTTAGAGTTTTCAAACACATAATTTGATTGAGGCCTGGGTTATATAAACTCGGTTTTGGGGAGATGCCTATTTACTTAAGAATATAGTCACTTAAAAAATGTTTAAGAAATAATACTTTACCTCTTCTATCTGCCGTTGCGTAGCACAGAATATCCAACCCACACTCCCAGGTCCACTATCCACATAACAAATACTCTACCTATATCACAAGCTTCCACCTAGCTTATCACTAAAGCATATCCTAACACAATTGACACTGCAACAACGGTAACCGTCCACTTAAATTTAACACTAAATAAAACTCTAACATTAGTTAACATGATAAAGAACAAAAATCTCGACTACAATGCCAATAAAAAACAAACAAAAAAAATACGACCGCATACTTCTATTTACATTAGGAAATGTCAACGTGAACAACCTCTGGTAAGTGGGTAACTAGTCCAATGTTCTGGATGGTAATAGAACACTCTAGAACGTTCTTCAGTGGACCCAGGAGGGGGCGACGGAATACGGGGTACGAGGGGCGCCCCCACCCGACAGCGTGGTGGGCACAGGTGGCGCTGGGAGCGTGAATTGGCTTTCAGCTTCAGCTGCCATGTTGGAGTGCTGCTGTGGGAAGTTGAAGTCTAACGACCCGTCCATGCTGAGCTCGTGTTTGATGACCTGTGGAAATATTAACTACTACAGCTTTCACGCAGTTTCCTTTTAAAAATGTAGGCCGAGGGTAGCCTTAAATTAACCAAGGCAAAAAATGTTCGTCTCTTAGGACCTAGAAATACAATATACGAGTTTTTGGCGGGAACTAAAAGGAGATGATGTGCTGTGCAGTTTTATTTTCTAAAAATGTGTAAAATTACTCTAAAATGAACAATAGTTGTAGGATATTGATAGCTTTTGAGTAGTAATTATGTGTTTTTTGAGAAATGTGAACTGTATAGTCAAATGTGGCCCTTTGAGTTGTCACAAGAACTCCGTTGAATGGCACCAGCTGATAACCTACAGTTCAGCTGTGCATAGGCTTAAGAAGATGAAGAAACTACATTATAATCTAAGATCTGGCTTAAAGGCCTAGCTGCCAAGCCATAAACAAATAAAAAATACAATATACCTACAGTTTATTTTTTTATTTATAATATTATCGTTAATTAACTGCATAGTATATTATGCATTATTATTATGTGTGTTGTAACTAACTTCCTTCGTGACTTCACTTGCTGGTCCCAGGCGGAAGAATAGCGCTGATTCTAACTCGCGGGTGCTAAGACTGGATCCAATTTCAGGACTTATTTTCTTTCTATTGTTTTTATACTACGTAATTTTTTGACCTGATTTAAATATTCCTTTCTTCTTTCTAATATTTGTTCCTTGAAGGGAACGTTGAGATTTAGTCAGAGCTTTGAAAACCAGATAATTGTTTTGCTATACGGTTTTATTAATCACACAGAAGTAAGAGGGATAATACCGTAAGACTTTGGAAGCGCATATTTCACGAACTATTATCAAAAATAAAAGGTACTTATAAAGCCTCTTAAATATTAAATTAAATTTATTTTGGGTGTGCACGTTTCCTCGTATCGTACGTAATGTTTACCATTACGTGTTGATTATAACCACGCGTCTAATATTACGTTAAATGTTAAAATTCTATTAAATTTGTAGATTTTCGACTAACCTCATCAACATTACAGTCAAACCCGTGTTCTAAACTCTCTATGTTCAAGTCCTCCGCGAGGCCCGTGTTCAAAGCGCCCATGATCTGGCCCATGACCGTGGTTGGTCCCATCGCGCCCGTCTGCACCATCATACCACCGTTCATCAACATCACGTCTGATGTCGTCACCATTTGTGTTTGGTTATTTTCTGAAATTGAAAAAATATACCTTATTAGCTGTTATCTTTCATCTGTATTTCAGTTTTCAATTTCTAAATGAAGTAAAAGGGCAATTGTAACGCTTAAATACGATTTATTTATTCTTCATCTAAAGCCTAAACTTGAGGTTGCCTATAAAATTTTCATTCACTGTTTCATCACCCTCAATACTGCTTTTTGAGTCAACCCTCACTCTGGATACAATCTAACTCCTTGCGTCATTTTATTAAAATTTGGTTAGTCATTAACAGGTAATAACAGTGTTACTTACTTTCGCATTTATACATATAATTAATTATTAATGTGGATACGTAAGTGCGTGTTTATTTGTTATTTGTCTACTTTATGCTGACATTTTATCTATTTCTTAAATAAAAAACTACTTTAATATTAATTGTAAAACAGTCATTTAGATAAAACATAATTAAATTTATATATATACTTATATATATAACAATCGACAAATTAAATAATACTAAACGTATGTAATTACCAGTTTGCATAATATCAGCCGGATCAGCTGGAGGCGGTGGTCTCACGAAGTGGTCGAGTGCGTGTTGATGGGGGTGCGTCGGGTGTGCAGGGTGTGCCGGGTGCGAGTACAACGATGCGCACGCGCACCCGCCGTGTGGGTGTCGCGGACACGCGCCGTACGGCCCGAACCGGTAATTACCCCCGGACGATGACGATGACGTCGTTGGAACATACCTATAGATGTATTGAAGTTAAAGATCAAATCGTTCGGGAACAAAATGACGATGGCCAAACTGCTCTTTAAGTTATAATCGTCGTCAGCCAACTTTTGTCCATTGCTAGACGTAGGTCTCCTCAAGTTTACGGTACTTATCGCGGCACTCATCTAGCCACTAACGTGCGACGCAGATGATCGAACCACCTGGCTGGGGGTAGCCGTAGGTTATGTTTGCAGAGACGCGGTCTCCGCTCTAGGACTTGTCTGCGTCATTTGCTATCGGTCCTGCGATAAAAAAATGTTACCGGCCCACTATTACTTCAGCTTACTCATTTTGCGAGTTATGTCAGTGGAATATAATACTCAAGAGCTTTTCACACGACGAGGGTCGTGTGAACTTCGGATAACTATCCTACAGGAACTCTTTTTTGATTTTTCCGGCATACAAAGTACTCATATGTTTATTGAAAATAAAAGTACCAACTTTTATAAAATTACTCACTTTCACGTTAAATATTAATAAGAGTTATGAACGACGATAATAATAATATTATAGTTTTGATCTATCTAAATCTTTTAACTTTTGATGAAATCTAAACGAAGCAAAGCATTCTATGGCCAAGACACAACAGTGATCCTAAAATTCGTAAAGCAGGTTCAGTCTTAAATCTATGAAGAACAGCTTTCGGTTGAAAAAGAGTTAACAAAAGATGTTCTTATGCAAGCGAACTACAAAACTCTTACGTGTTTAGGAATGGATCGGCTGCATGTAGTTTCATCGAGTCAGCGAGGCTCCCCGCTAGTTGCTCTTCTTGTACGTAATCCGTTTGTGTGAAATCACTTGTATAATCCCCCGGTGCACCATATTCCGAAGCCCAATCTGCTTCGGTCTTGATCATTGATGGGATTGGTGATAGCCGGCCACATGAAGACGCATTTGATGACGCTCTCTGTCTGAAGTCCGGCGACAACTGGAAACTGCTGCTACGCGCAAGCGAACAAGCGTCAAATAAAATTAAGTCATCTCGATTGTACGAATGAAAATTTGATAGACTATCAGCATTTGATAGTTTCAATCAACAATCGAGAGGCAAATAATGATAATTATGCATAAAGAAATCTTAAAGCTAAGTTCTATTTGATTCATCAACCTTTGGCCAAGTATGTAAAGAAGTTAAATCTAAACTAAGTACAGTAGAAATGATATTGAATAGCTAATGCAAATATCGCACTAATAATAGTGATTTGCATATTTGGCCATTGGAAGGAGAAATATCATCAACTAGACGACCTCAAACATGAAGTGTAAGGAACATGCAAATCTACTGCCTATAAAGACCACTAACATATAAATTTGTATGCTAAATGAAGCGATCACCATAAAGGAGGTTCAATGGTCAGCGTAAAAATATCTTTATTTCTACAATCAATGACAAAAATGTCCGATAAGATATGAGCCTATTAAGTCCGTCCTTCAAGCACTCAGCGAACCATCGAAAATATATGTCGATGATGCCTTTAATTCAAATGAAATAAAACGACAATAAAACTGTTAAATATTGGTGAAATGACGAAACTCAGCATTCACATAATTCATCATCTAATGGTTCTGAATGATTTAAAACCTTTTATCATGAAGTAGCAGAGTTGCAATAACTCAATTTTATTAGTCTGGTCAACGCAGCTTTATGCCGATGGTTTTATTATGGAGCGAACGTATCGTGTGTGCCTCACTTTGTTTCTAATAGTCGTAAAATTTCAATATTCCCAAGGAGGCGAACTTATTTAGCAATATATAAGTCGTGGGATATTTGTGGTTTTGGCAAGCGCACTATTGCATTACCCGTATGGGTAAATTATTGTGCCTTTAAAGTCAAATTAGTATCGTAAAGTACGGCGTCCATACCGGTAACCATTATTGGCTTGATGCCACAACTGTCGTGATTGTATCTACCTGCGCGTATCTTAGTGGTTACACTACGTTTCCTAAAAGCTAAAATACTAGGGAAAGCTTTTGGATTTCTTAGAATAAAACTACATATTACCTATGCATTGGCGAGTCTGGAAACATGTCGAGACTTTCCGATATTGAACTACTGGGACTTGGTGTGGCGTCTGCTGTTGCTCCATTTCTTAACGCTTCTGCCTGTATAAAACAACAGTGGTCATTTAGACAAAGTTAATAAATATATGTGTATAGCCTAAAATTAAATAAATGACAGTTTCAAAAACAAAATAAGTAAAGCTCACAAAGCTAGACTTGCCCATAGATTACTAAAAGGCATGCATACGCAAAATGTGTAATAAGAAAACGGTCTTATAAAATTGATATGTCCATACGTCCGTCTTCTGTTTATATGGATGAAATTTACTAGAAAGGTATATTCTTTATGCCGCTACACAATAGTGTGATGAAGTCACAATAAAAGTGGTGGAGGCCACTGTTCTTGTAAATGAGGGACGATAAAAAAAATTAAATTCTTTTATCGTCCCTCATTTATCCCATATGCCTATTTAGGCATATGGGATATCGTTGGACAGGACTTCATATATAAAAAAATATAGTAATAATAATTTAATAACTTTTAATTGTAAAATTTTGTGTTGTGATTTTATATGGGTGGGTGTGTTGCCTGCAATAAAGACTTATTATTGTTTTTGTTTTTTTTTCTCCTTTTTCGTTAAAAAAGGGTAAGTTCTATGACGCAGACCGCAGTCAAGCGCCATAGCTTAAATCAATAGAGTATATGAGAGTTATTGGTAATTCGAGCAGAGGTTAAGAATTTTCTGGTAATTCTACAGGTATCTAAAATTCTTGCTTTTTGGATATGTGTGGGTGTATGTGGTGGGCATGCAGAATTTCTAAATACTTTAGGAATAACACCGGCTATGGATATGATAATTGGTATAATATAAACTGCATTTACTTTCCATAAGTTTTTGATTTCTATTGCAAGTTCTTGATACCTAATTAATTTTTCGGATGTGATTGTTTGAATATTATGGGTGGAATATAGCTATTCCTAAGAATAGCTATCTACATCGATTATGTAAACTGTACTATATTATTATTTTTATCGTGGAGGGTTATGTCAGGTCTATTAAAGTGCACCGTTTTGTCAATGATAATAGTGCGATCCCAGTATATTTTATAGTATTATTATAATGATATAATGAATGTTATTTTTATACGTGGTACTCTATTCGCTTCCAAAGTAGTAAAAACTGCCCTACAGCTACTGAACTATGGAGTGGAAAATTTTAAAAAAGTAGCTTATAATATAGACTATATATATTAAACTGTAAACTTCTCATGTTGCCTACCGTCTTCACTATTCTATATGCTAAAATGCAATGCGAGTCATACTCGTATATGTACTTTGTATGAAGTTACAATAAATTGGGCAGCACATCTTCTGTTTTTTATGTTTGTCTTATATCTTAATTACATTTACCATACAAAATCGTTTATATTCCTAAATTTCAAAACTTTATGGGATTCTTTTCTCTCTAGGGCGTTAGTTAGCTGGACTGTGTTATAAATTATGTTATTATATTACACATGTTACGAGTTAATTTTTTAAATCAAATGTACCTTCTTCTTCACTCTCCCTCTTCTTTTCTCAAACTTCGACGTCTCCATCGACGCCGCGCGTCTTCTGACTGATTTGCCGGGTTTGGCATCTGGGTTGATCATCCACCACGACGACTTGCCCGTACCTTCGTTCTGGACCCGCATAAACCGGTTGTGTAATGACAAGTTATGCCGGATCGAGTTCTGTGGACAATGTAAATGTTTTTAGTCTGATGATTCTTATGCTGGGGTTTCATCTGCGTTAGTGTTAAAGATTTAGGCTGCGGCCGAATATTCTCTTATTCACATTAGAGTATATACATACGTTATCTGTCAATATTTAACGTCGTTAATAATGTCGCATCTCAAATCGCCTAAAACCCATCGTCATACCTGCGTGAAACGGGCTAAATCTTTAACATTATCCCAGATGTAGTCCCACATTTACGGTGTATGCGTTTTTGATGGTTAGTTAAAATTGAATCAACTACCTAGTCATATAACACGTTATCACAGTTTCATGAAAAAGCGACCATCCCCAGAAACAAATAGCTTGAATTTTTGTGCTTAAATAATTCTTTTTATATGAACAGAATTTATACAATATTACACTTAATTCCTTTATTTAACTTGCACCAGTATGTGGGTTTAAATACTATTGATATTAGGTATACAGAACAATCAATCGAGACGTTAATTATTAACAGATTCAATCTTGTCCAAATGTTTGAGTTAAGTTTCACCTTACAGTAGTAGCTCTGCTCTGCATTTTCATTTTTTGCAGAAATGGTATCCCAAGGCGCTTATTTATACATAAAGCTTTTATTGTTTTTTAGATACACTAAAAAGTTACATAACATGAATATGTTATTTACACATCTAAATATATGTTTATTGCGTTTTTGCATTTGCTATAAGGAGGGCAGAGCTTCAGACCACATTTTTTTATTAATTTCAGCTAGCACGTCGCAATAATGTGTCCTATCTCACACCGGCAATAAAATCTCAGAACTTTTTCCCTTCACATGAATAAAAGCGACCGCAGGCTATGTATTAAGTTTAGCTATAAAATAGTCCATAAATAATTTTCTGTGAGAACTGCCACTTATGGCTTATGGCGTTATACTTACTTTTACTTGACTCTCTCTGTAAAGTAACTGTGCCAACTCAGCAGATTTAATCTTCACGAAACTTTAGAAGTTTTATGTATTTTGTTATAGATAGAAAATGATACATTGGCGAAGTGTTTTTACGTTAATATATTTTTTTTAATTAATAGAGGTAATTTAACAATGTAATAGTCACACATAGACGCTTGCAGCTCTATTTTTACTATTTAATTGTAGTATACTATTTACTTAAACGTCTATATGAAACAGGTACAACACAGATTATACTTTTATCCTCTAGAACAGTGGTTCTTAACCTTTAAGTCATGAGGGACCATTTTACCAAATTTCTGTCTTCCCAAGGACCATCCAGTCGGTTATGTATATATATAGATTCTACGTATTTGTCTCTATCTAATAAAGCACGTATAATTTTAGAACCAGCATGCATTTATTTATTATTTTAAAAATCTAAAAATATAAGTTACGTATTTTAAATTTAATGAGATTTTTGTGATTGCATTCTCTTTGCGCGGTTTGCGTTGTGATGACTCGACACAACACCTCAAATCACTTGTTTATTACGATGGCTTCGCGGACCACTGGGAATGCCTCCAGGGACCACCAGTGGTCCACGGACCACCGGTTAAGAACCACTGCTCTAGAAGTTATTTTAAGACACTAATAAAATCAATTAATTTAAAATATAGAAAGCCTCACTTTACTCGAATATTTTAATTATACGTATACTTGTTTATTTAAATAATATTTTAAAATATTAGATAATTGTGATGTAAGTAAAATAAACCAATATTCCCATTTTAGTAATATAATAGTTTGACTAAATATTATAAATCAGGACAGGTTTAATATAGGTTTAAACATTTTAAGACGTCTTAATTAAGAATATAAATTTTAAAGGGATTTCAAACTAACGTTAGTGTATATAATCCATATTGATGTAATCCGTAGTTTATCCAGAGTACTACAACATGTGGTTCTTCAAAAGAATATAAACACATAATTAGTGTCAATGAGGAAAGCAACTCATCGGCTCTCTTAAAGTAGCAGAGGCGAGTGAGGGTAACTAGCGTTTGTCCGTTTACATACAAGCAAACATAAAAAAGGTATATTGCGGGTTAGACAAGGGGTTAAACTAATAATAATAAATCCTCCAAAATTTTACGAAGAGTCCTATGAAAAATAAAAAGTGTAATATGTCATTCATAGTAAAATGAGGAATTTTACGATTTTCACGAACAATTTAACAAGAGCGATTCTTCACGAAATGTCAGGGTGCCAACATGTGGAAAACATAGCATTCGTTCATTCGAGCGATCGGATTCTGATTTTAAATCATCATGATGTCACTATGATTCGATATCTAGAGAACAACAAACACCACCAGAGAAAATATATCAAATATTTTGAAATATTGACTCGTTTCTTTTCGATTAACACAATTTTTACTTATGAAAAATACATTAACTAACATGTTGTACAAAACGATAAGTTACGTTTTGATAAACAGGAAAACGACGGTTGTACCCATTTCTCTGATTTTTTTAATAATATTCAATTTTCATCCATATTTTCTTAATTCAGGTACAAGTAATAAATTACAAAATTAACGATATTTTCATTATCGTCTTTGCACCTGGTGTTGCAAATGTTTTTTAGGCGACCACAACCACTTTCCACCAGGTGGGTCGTCTATCTCTTTGCCTGATTCAAACCATAACAAGTCACGGGTGTAGGTATAATGCATTAAATTTAATGTAAATGAAATTTGTATTATTTTAAACATTATAACAAAATTAGCCGAAAAACGGCCCGTCGCTGAGCTCGAGCCATGGACAGAATACCTGCCAGGCTTGACCAAACTGTAATGTCGGGTTTCACACTTTGGTAAACTCCTTATCTTCTCGTACAGTCCTCAAACTGCCGAAACGATGTAAGCCCTTTGCCATGAATCGAATCCATGGTCTTGAAGTGAGTCTCATTTATCTTAACTAAAAAGAGCACAGATCAAGAGAGCATGTTAGTTAGTTAGCATAAAGTTTCTAGCATGCATTTTATTCTGCAACCACCTAAACACTACTGTACTGTTGTTTTTTTGTCTATTTACATATACGAATGCAGATTGTCGTATAGGTACCGCTAAAGTTAGGAGCATTGTACCGTTTACATGGAAAATTTTTGAAAAATAATACTTCCAAACAAGCGTATATGAATTTCATAGTGGCCTCAATGTTTTTCCTTTAAATATTTAAGGCGTCAATGACTTAACTGCGTTGTTGTATTCATGTGCTGGATCAATCACATTTGAAGGTTGGCTCGTTTGGACCAAATTGCTATAATAATTTATTGCTGTACTGATAAAGATCTTATGACTGCTAAATTTATTTTGCTGTATAAAAATGCAATTTTAATTCTTTATCTTAATATTAAAATCTACCTGTTTCATGTAGATATTACCTTCAACCATTTACTGTACATTAGATACAAAGTTTATCAGTTTTATCTAAAATTAACGTCTCCATGATTTATTAAATTCTATACGTTAAGTCATGAAATACTATAGAGTTATTTCAAGTGCAATTCCAACACTTGTCAGGTTATAGGCCGTTCGTTCTCAGATACTAGGTTTTAAGATAGTTTTTTATGCAAGTTTGTAAATCGTTCAGTTTTGGATTTTTAATAACTGCAATTACTATATGCATATGCGATACTTTTAACACATTTTGAAAACTACGATAAATGAAAAGACGCCAAAAAACACTAAAAAAAACTCATTTCCAAAAAAATATGAGACACTAAAATGTAAAATGAGGTTTTGAAAATGCAGTTGTATTTACCGTATGCGTTCTCGTATAATAACAAATCTTTGATGCCATTGAAATGAACTAATTAACTTTATGGTGTTATACAACAGTTGTACATGCACATAAATCCCAGTAAATGTGGACAACTCCGCGATTTATCAAGCGTGAAAACACACGCAACAAATGGCCTGTCGACGCTTTGATGGATATGTCGCCAAATACCCTTACCATGAATAACGTCAGCTATAAAAGTGACAGGCCTGGAGTTATTCTTCAATCGTACTGCGACGCAGTTGGCTATGATAGTGGGATGGAGTTGCGCGTCGCTAAAGTCATTAGAAATGCCAATAAAGTATATTACGGAAACATGTTCAGAGTAAAGGAAGATTGCAAAAGTTATATCAGTGTAGTTCAGATGTACGATAAAACTTTAAACTGATAACATACATATTTTAAGTTCTATATTTTCAAGTCCATATTTTTTTATTTCTGGTTTAAGTACCTTCAAATAATGTCGCATTACTCGGTTTAGTAAACAAATGAAA
This sequence comes from Dendrolimus houi, assembly GCA_039645545.1. Taxonomy (NCBI): domain Eukaryota; kingdom Metazoa; phylum Arthropoda; class Insecta; order Lepidoptera; family Lasiocampidae; genus Dendrolimus; species Dendrolimus houi. Next base: position 17,916,554 of record CM077120.1, on the reverse strand, counting down.
GTTCAATGTATAGTAAACAAATGAAAGTTTCATAGCTTTCTTCGCTCGTACTGGCAGAGTAATAAGTATTATTAATACGTGTAGGATTTGTATATACGGTAAAATAAATTCATATGAACATTATCTTAATTAAAATTAATGACACTAAACAATCGTTAGTGTGCAATAATCATTTATACGGTATTTTTTATTTATCGCATGAGTTCAGCAGACGGGCAGACGGCCTATCTGATAGAAAGCGGTTACCGTCGTCTATGGGCATTTTTAACTACCAATGTGCTGCCGCTCTCTAAAGGGGGACTGGAACCTGGTAACTAATGCCAGAACACAATTTAAGGTTGTTATAGCGGCATAGTTTAGACTAGGGGTGGTAGCCATCCTGTCGGGTAAATACTCTACCATCTGACTGTGGGTTGTTTTTGTCGCCTCTTACGACTGGCCGCCCGGCCGTAGAAATTCGTATTCTTTCTCCATTCCTGCACGGATACATTATTTAGTTTTCATCATTTAAAACTTTTCAAAATTCTCCATTAAGTACAAGTAGAGACTAACCGTCAATATTCTAGAATGATCATTATATTAACTTGAGAACGGTTAAGTATCTAAATTAGATTAGACACTTGTCCGTTCTCAGACGGGTTTGAAATTATTCTTAGAATATTACTAAGAGCAGGTTGCTGAAGTATATATAAGGAATATCAGAATCTATCATATAGAAATTAATAGGTTGGGGAAAAAGTCTTTTCGCATATAGTATGTATAAACTTGTAAAAAGATTTATTTGGCTATATATACCATTTGTATCTGGCTGGTTTTGATATCATTAAAAAGTTTTAATTTTAAAGAAGACAATTCCAAATTCAAATTAGGAAAATGTGTGATTTTCATTTGTTTTCTTATTGTTCAAATGAATGAATCTAATGAAGAAATTCGATACATTTTAAAATTTTACTTCAAAAAAGGCAAAAATGCAACACAAACCGCGAAAAAATTTGTGATGTTTATAGACCTAATGCAGTATCTGTGAGAGTAACGCAAATTTGGTTTAAGCGTTTTTAATCCGGAAATTTTGTTATCAAAGATGCACGTCGCTCTGGTCGCCCTGTTACGGACAAAATTGATGCCATTTTTGAAAATGTGGAGCAAAAACGGCGTATTAGTAGTTACGATGTAGCTGGAGAACTGAGAATTGACCATAAAAAGGTTTTGGCGCATTTGAAAGAAGCTGGATACACAAAAAAGCTCTACATTTGGATGCCTCATGAGCTCACCGAAAGAAATCTAATGAGCCATGTACTCATTTGTGATTCTTTATTACGACGTAATGAAACCGAACCATTTTTGAAGAAGCTAATAACTGGTGATGAATAGTGGATCACGTACGACAAGAACGTGCGAAGAAGATCGTGTTCAAAGGTCGGTCAGGATTCACAGACTGTGGCGAAACCCGGGTTAACTCGCAACAAGGTGATGCTGTGTGTATAGTGGGATTGGAAGGGCATTATTCATTATGAGCTGTTACCGCCAAGCAGGACCATCGATTCTGAACTGTATTGCGAACAACTGATGAGATTAAAGCAAAAAGTTGAGAGAAAGCTGCCGGAATTAATCAACAGAAGGGGTGTGGTTTTACACCATGATAACGCTAGACCTCACACATCTTTAGCCACTCAGCAAAAATTACGAGAGTTTGGCTGGGAGGTGTTAATGCATCTACGTATAGTCCTGACCTTGCACCTTCAGATTTTCACCTGTTTCGGTCTCTGCAGAATTCCTTAGGCAGTGTTAGGTTAACATCACGAGAGGACTGCCAAAACCACTTGTCGCAGTTTTTTGATCAGAAGCCCCAAATTTTTTATAGCAATGGGATCACGTCCCTACCTACAAGATGGAATAAAGTTATCCAACAAAATGGCACCTACATACTTTAGTCAAATGCGAATAAACTTTATAAAAAAACCTTTTGAATCTGTATATAAAATGCGAAGAAGCTTTTCCCCAACCTAATATGTTATATTTAGAAGAAAGAAATATAATAATTTTATTCAGGACAAATTACACTACATACCTGTAGGTACAATTGTAAACAAATTAAAAAATTAAGTACCTACAATCTTGTCCTAGAGGAGGCATTAGTCAGCATAATATAATGCTGGTCTGTTAAAACTAATGATCATAAATAAATGTATGTGTTAGAAATACGAACGTTTCAAAAATTAAAAATAAATAATACGGAACGACATTATAATAATTAAATAAAATACCACTTGTATCATGTTTTAGGTCGGGTTGTGAACGTGGGTGCTATTTTAAAGATATCTTTAATTTAGTTCATTACATGTTCATCTATAATATTAATATATTTAGTTATGTTAGCCATCGGCATATAATTTATGGGCAGTAAAAAGATATATAGTTTGCTGACTGGCAACTAAAGCTAATCTAATTTTCTGGCAACGTAACACCGTGTACGTGAGACACACTTTTTTCTTTTTTGTATTTCACCTGTTTTTTTACGCGTATATATATATATTATGGTTTATAAGGTCGTATTTCTACACGCTTCAGAGAAGATTGAACGGGTACTGAATACGGCACTTTGTACAGTGGCATCAAGGATAATCGTTCCGCAGGATGTGTCATGTCGGCCATCAACTTTTTTATGTATGGATAGCGAGATGGATGTTGAGAAAAAATTCCAACAGATATTATAAAAGTCCCTTTACTTTACAAGTAAATTTGCATAACTTATAAAAAAAATATTTGTAGAAACAATGTCTCTTTTGCTAGAGTGGGTTTCGCTAATATGATTATCTTATAAGACGTAGTAGTGTACTTTAACCACATTTTAAATTAATAGTTATAGGATGTTTATACGCTCATTAAAAAAAATGGTTATTCATAATTATATTCAGAACGCAATTATGAAGAACACTTTTAACGAACCTATACACCTTATATAACTATTATAAATAAGGGAGGAGGTGTTTTGTATTTTGATTCACGACACCTCTATTATTTGGTTCTTTTATTTCTTTTTGTTCTTTTAGAATTGTGTATTAAGTTTATGAATTTACGATATCCTTATCATGCTATATGTACATAAAGAGGCCTTTAAATACTGCACCCTAGAAAATATTAGTTTATGAGAAATATTCAAGATAAAGTAATGTTAGGTTATGAATAAATATTAATTTAAAAATATGTTATAGTTATATGGAGTGAAAATGATTTTTACGTTTTTAAATATCTGCTGCAGATTAGCTTACTGACATTTTAAAATAGAAATAATACATAGAAAAACTATTTTATTACCGCATCCAGTAACCCATTACAACTATACTCTAAGGACCTCGGCACAAAACCAGGGCGGCAAGACACCGTACTTAGAATTTTGTACGGTAGGATCTTCGGCGCCACTCCGACCCTTATGGGGGTGAATTAACCGTCTACGCCGTCGACAGTCCCCTTTAATGCTCCACCGACTTAAATTTTGTCGAATTTCTACAGCTATTATACAACGTTACGCAATCTTCGAACCGAATGGCTTATGATTTCCGCAGTTTATGGCAGCTCCTTGTTTTCTGTTACAATCAACGGCCGCTGGGTGTAATGGCGTTGGTTGGCCTATTACTTTTAAATGTGGTATCGTTTTATTCGAAATTCTTAACGCGATACTTTTTGACCAATTATTTTAGACTGATTTATTTATTTCATTGAGTGTCTTATTTGGATGAAGACGGACATTATTAGTTCCAACGAAACAATCGAAATGGGTTCCGATTCTACTATTATAATATGTTCACAACGGTCGACTGGTGTCATAATGGCGTTTTTTTCATACAAGAGCAATCATTATGACGCCAATGGTCGACCATTCTAATTATATTTCAATTGCAGAATTGGGGCCTAGGATAATCAAATGTATAACATTAGTTTGACGGCCTCTGGGGTGGAGTGAGCTGAGCAGCTGAGCTTACCCGCCCAGCTCATTGGAACGCAGATGTTCTGGGTTCCATTCCCCTCGTTTACTATGATCTGGGTGTCTGGAATCGGTCCCAGAGTTGTATCCATATCTTATTTACTTAGCTTGGGTATATACAATGTGTGTGTTGGTATGCAGATTTATTTATTTATTTAGTTTCGCTTTTGATACTTTACAAACTAGGATATAGTGTATCTTTGGCCAATATCACTCCAACAATTTTAATGAAAACATCAATATACTAACATTTTTATGTTTTTACTACTGAATGAATTCTATGCAATTCTACGTATTATTATGACAAAATTTCGTAAGTGATTTCTAATACAGGATATCTATACGCAACTTTGTTGTTTATACTTTTATCGGCTACGGTCAAGCTTACTACGATGTACCTATTGACGTAATATTAATTGACTGTAATCTGTTTGTATACTATATTAAATTAAATAAAAAATGAAAAAATAGGCGATTAGAATTGTGACCCTAAACCAAACTTTGAAAATTTTATTTTTATATTAGAAAACTAAATTTTGTAACGAATTGAGGTGGAAGCGAGGCAATGAAATAACCGAAGGATCGTTGAATAATTTAGCGCGTTTATTCTGTTAGGGCGACACACACGATAGATCTTCTGAATAAATTTGAATGGCCGATGAAGAATAGTGATACAAAATGTGAGATACAGATTTTAATAGGCCAGTGTTATGGCTTAAAGATAAATAAACAATCAAGCTCATGATAGAATTGATAGTAAATAATCATGCAGTACTAGGAGAACAAAACAATGTAAATAATGAAAAAAGGTAGTAAGAAAAATATTTTGTTCAGGACAAAAATACAAAGATAAATAGACAATAGAAACATAGTAAGTCGTATATTGGACTTAGTCTCAGCATAATGCCAACTAACAAAGACCAGCGCTGTTCTTCAGCTTGAGACCAATACACAAACATAACAATAATATACAACATAATGCAGTTTGATAATAATACATTTATAATGAATTGCAGACTAGATAACAGTAAAATAAAAAAATAATGTAAACAACACACTCAAATATATATAAAATCATTGTAGGAACGCACATAACGAAACAAATGTCTATGCCAAATTAGAATAAATGAAAATAAATTCCAAAAGTCATATAGCACTTGCTTTAATGCTGAAGCGTATGAGACTTATATACAAATGAGGAAAGATCCAGATTTTTTTTAACGAGTTGGTTAATTAAGGTAATAGCAATATAATTTCGCATAAAATCTTTCAGTTTAACAATCTATTTGACACATTATTTCAGGCTTCTTTATTATATGCCCCTACCTAGACCTTCCTTTTTCTTCCTTTAATTTTTAAGTCACGGGTGAATCTTTCTCAGAGACTTCCCTTATACGTATATTCGTTTTATGCATTTTCGTACCACACGTCTATCAGAACATTCTCATTTCAGCAGAGAGGATATGACGTATTTAAACTATCTTTATTTCATAGCACAGCATTGGGATTTGCATAAAATGACTGGGCTTATTACAGATGTAATGGATTAAGTGTTGGCCTGCCTACTTCTGGCACGGTAAATTTCGCAAACGAGCTCTCGGTTTTTTCTCTGGTGTGGATATTTAGAAACGGCCTCAAAGTGTTCCTTGTATATTTTATCCGTGCAGGAACGGAGAAAGTTCACAATTTCTTGCGGCATAGTAGCCGCAAGAAATTGTGAACTATATCCTTGTATGTGTATATATAAATATATATATATATATATATATATGTAACATTTATATGTATATATATATATATATTAGGTTGGGGAAAAAGTTCCTTCGCATTTTATATAAAAATTCAAAAGGTTTTTTTATAAAGTTTATTTACATTTGACTAAAGTATGTAGGTGCCATTTTGTTGGATAACTTTTTACCATCTTGTAGGTAGGGACGTGATCCCATTGCTATAAAAATTTTGGGGCTTCTGATCAAAAAACTGCGACAAGTGGTTTTGGCAGTCCTCTCGTGATGTTAACCTGACACTGCCTAAGAAATTCTGCAGAGACCGAAACAGGTGAAAATCTGAAGGTGCAAGGTCAGGACTATACGGCGGATGCATTAACACCTCCCAGCCAAACTCTCGTAATTTTTGCTGAGTGGCTAAAGATGTGTGAGGTCTAGCGTTATCATGGTGAAAAACCACACCCCTTCTGTTGATTAATTCCGGCCGCTTTCTCTCAACTTTTTGCTTTAATCTTATCAGTTGTTCGCAGAACAGTTCAGAATCAATGGTCCTGCCTGGCGGTAACAGCTCATAATGAATAATGCCCTTCCAATCTCACCATACACACAGCATCACCTTGTTGTGAGTTAACCCGGGTTCCGCCAGAGTCTGTGAAGCGGGGGCGGCGGTTCTCAGGCTGCGAGCCAAAAACACCGCCCCCGGCCCAGATGGCCTCCCAGGGCGTGCGTGGGTTCTGTCCCACGACGCTCTGGAGCCCCGACTACAAGGACTCTTCACCGCGTGCCTAGAGCAGGGCCGGTTCCCCCGGCAGTGGAAGACCAGGAAACTAGTCCTGCTCAAAAAGGAGGGGCGCCCCTCGGAATCACCGTCTGCGTACCGACCCATCGTGCTGCTGGACGAGGCTGGCAAGCTCTTCGAGAGAGTCATTGCAAACCGCCTCGTCCAGCACCTGTCAAAGGAGGGGCCGGACGTGGCCGATGTCCAATTCGGTTTCCGCAAGGGGCGCTCCACAATAGACGCGATCATGCGGGTGAAGAGCCAGGCGGAGGAAGCAGTCTCCAGTGGCTGAAGTGCTGATGGCGGTGTCCTTGGACATCGCCAACGCTTTCAACAGCATGCCCTGGAGCTGCATCAGAGAGACACTTCGATATCACGGGGTGCCGACATACCTCCGCCGCATAGTCGGGGCATACCTCAGCGACCGGGCCGTCAACGTCGCAACGCTGCGACAGACACAGCGTGTGCTGGCCGTCAGGGCCATCCGAGGGTATCGCACGATATCCTTCGAAGCGGCCTCCCTACTAGCCGGCGCTCTGCCATGGGACCTGGAGGCCAGAACACTGGCCTCCTTGTACGCGTGGCGTAAGGAAAAGGAGGCCAGTGTTGGCCGACCTGCGCCCCGTGAGATCAAGGGGCGCAGAGACGAGTTGCGCCAGGTCCAGGTGGCAGAGTGGGCGGACCGCCTACTTAACCCCAGCGCCGGCCTCGCCGTCATTCAAGCGGTGAGGCCAATCATGCCGGATTGGCTGCAGAGGCGTCACGGCACCCTGACGTTCCGCCTGACGCAGGTCCTCTCAGGGCACGGATGCTTCGGGAGGTACCTGTGTCAAATAAGGCGTGAACAAACGTCAGGGTGCCACCACTGCGTCGGCGGCGATGAAGAAACGGCGCTGCACACCCTCCAGGTGTGCACAGCCTGGGACGAGCAGCGCCGTGATGTCGTCGCGGCCATCGGGGCGGATTTGTCCCTTCCAGCCGTGGTGAAGGCCATGGTCGGGAGCGCCGACGCGTGGGACGCAGCCGCCTCCTTCTGCGAGACCGTCATGTCCGCGAAGGAGGCGGCGGAGCGGGAGAGGGAGCAGACCGCCACGCTCCCCTCCCGCCAGAGCCGACGGCGACGACGGAGGGTCGTCCAAGATGACCTCCAGCCGCCGTAGGCTACGGCCGTGCGGGCGACCGACGGGGAAACCGGACCCGCCCACACATCAAGGCCGGAGAGGAGGGAAGCGCCCCGATCCGCGCGCCCCAGATCTCCGGCTATTAAATGGTGAGGCCAGCCCGCAAAGGGGCCGGCCGTCGTCCGTCCGGGCTGACGGTGAATGCGCGAGCGAGCCCACAGCCCGGACAAAGGACGCTCGGAATCGGACAGGGGTTTTAGTGGGTATCCCTAACTGCGGTGTGGCAATAGCAGCTCACACCGAAGTGGGGTGCTAGTGCCACCCTGACCTGGCGAATCCCACACGCGGGCCGCGACCTTTCCCCCTCGCGCGGCTCACGGTCCTCAAACGGATTTACCCTGTATAAAAAAAAGAAAAAGAAAAAGAGTGTGAAGCCTGACCGGCCTTTGACCACGATCTTTTTCGCACGTTCTTATCGTACATGATACACTTTTCATCACCAGTTGTCAGCTTCTTCTAAAATGGTTCGATTTCATTACGTCGTAATAAAAAATCACAAATGAGTACACGGTTCATTAGGTTTCTTTCAGTGAGCTCATAAGGCACCCAAATATCGAGCTTTTTTATATTCCCAGCTTTTTTCAAATGCGCCAAAACCGTTTTGTGGTCAATTCTCAGTTCTCCAGCTACATCGTAATTACTAATATGCCGATCTTGCTCCATTTTTTCAAAAATGGCATCAATTTTGTCCGTAACAAGGCAACCAGAGCGACGTGCATCTTTGATATCAAAATTTCCGGATTGAAAACGCTTAAACCAAATTTACGCTACTCTCACAGATACTGCATTAGGTCCATAAACATAACAAAATTTTTTCGCGGCTTGTGTTGCATTTTTACCTTTTTTGTAGTAAAATTTTTAAATATATCGAATTTCTTCATTACATTCATTCATTTGAACAATAAGAAAACAAACGAAAATCACACATTTTCCTAATTTGAATTTGGAATTGTCTTCTTTAAAATTAAAACTTTTTAATGATACCAAAATCAGCCAGATACAAATGGTATACCCAAAGAGATCTTATTACAAGTTCATACATACTATATGCGAAAAGACTTTTTCCCCAACCTATTATATTACCGATAGCAAAAATAAAAACGTAGTTTGCTTAGTTTGGGAATATACATTCTGCATGTTGCCTGCAGAATTTATTTGATTTTATTTCCGTTTTTTTCCTTAAATAAATTACTGTGGTTAAATCCAAGTTTCTTAAAAACAGAACGCTCTTCGCACGTCCCGTGTGTCCTTCCCATATCCGACAATGCGTCACAATCGAAATGTATGCGCATATAAAAATTTAGTGCTGTTATTAGATGAATGAAATTATGGTACCCACAGAACCAAGTTTACGTGAGGAGCGTAATTTGCATAACGCAACGTTTGTACGTAACCTCGTGTCCCTTCCAGTGTTTGCACTGCTTACCATATAATGCAACGTTTTAAACTGCACTAATTGAAATAACACGACTGTTAAAATGTTATATGAGTTCCATTATTATTGAGAGTATTGAAGATATTTTCTCATAAAATTAGTCAGTAAAAATAAACGCAGTTGCTATATAACTCGCCGAATAATGTTTCCTTATTATGTAATTTAAGATCATGAGCAGTAAGTACGATCCGAGCTTCTGAAGGGCTTGTATCGGGTCATGGATACAACACGTGTGTAGATTTAGACAATTTAAATATGGTGTGACACTATTATTTTGATCTTTTTAAAAATTCATTATGGAGCTAATTTAGATACTTATTTAATGTTAATTAATAAAATGGCCATTTTTCTTTACTTTTATGCCCATCGAGGACATATTTCGTAATGACACAGTCTAAAGACTTACGTCTTATAAAGTAAGGCTAGCGTTTTGGGAACGTTCGCTGCAGTCATGCGATCTGTAATTTGAGACTAATATGTGTATATTTGACGTGATATATTTTGGTTAATTTTTAGTAAAGATTTTTTAAATAAATAATATTTTATTGTAATGTTTTGTAATTTTAAAATAATTCCATTTTTATTATACAAGTCCAAAATAAAGTAAACATTTAACGTCATTAACAATGTTGCATCCCAAATAACGCATTAAACCTTTATGTGCATGAAACGACCTACAACTATCTATAACACTATCGCAGATGAAGCCGCACGTTTAGGGAACCATAATAAAATAGACTAAAATTAGGTAAGGTTTTTTACAGGACAAGACAATAAATCATTAAAGTGAATTGACATTCACTTCTCAACTTCGAACAAAATGATCAAATCACGAACTTGATAGAAAACGTAATATTTAACATTCAACCTCGTGAAAACGTCCCAAAGTGTAAAATCAAATAATAAATAATTCAAATTAGAGAATCGAGATTATACAATGGCGGCTTAAGGGCGCACGGGGTGGCGCAAACGTGACTTTGGGTGACGGCCTCGTGGAATTTTCAAGAAAATCCGTTGACGTGTCAACCGCCACTGACAAATTTAATTATTCGACTTACCGAAACGTTAGCAAGATGACTTTTCGTCAGGCCTGTAACTAAGTAGAAATAAATTCACTTACAGCCAAGCAAAGTTTAACTTAATAAAACATTGGAATTTTCGTAATTCGATTGCGCCGAGGTCGGATCTTATGGTCCTGATTTGAATACGTCATTACTGATCATTTGTCACAGTTTGTCACACCTGACGTTTCTTCAACCACGGAACGGAATATATTTAATGGGAATAAATTCAAAAGGAAATTAATTTTGATTGATTATCTATTATTCAATATCATTACCTCCATCGCTCAAGATTTTTTTCAAAAGTAATTCTAGAGCTATTGCCATGTTTCTTGTTCGTTTAGGTACTAGTAGTACTTTTTATAGAAACAAGCTTAGATTTGAAATAGAGCTTAAAAGCCCACCCATGACCAGAAAGCTAGTTTATACTTCGCACAGCTAATTAGCACTGCTATCCAACGCGTCATTGCAGCCAGCCATGCTTCCCTCTGGTAGCGATGTCATACATGGTCTTTAATTAATTTAGTTTTATTTTTAGTATGGTTTTATTTATAATATCTTGTACCTATCTATAATATATTAACACTTTTAACTTGGGTATCTTTATGTCATGAGGGAATAGGTATCTTCTTGGTAAATATTAGACTGTATTTTCCTTTAAAATCGGGTTTAAGGCCGACTTTACACCAGCAAGTTCCGGTACTGGAAATAATCGTAGTGCGAAAGCTTAGCCTTAGAAGCTTCCTAGTGTAAAATCAGGATAAACATGGTCATATCTGAACTTATAATGAAAAAGGCAGTAAATAATACATCGTTGTCAGCTAATAGATGCCCACTGCTAGACTTATGCCTCGTTAAAATTGCGCTACTACTTCCAGTCCTCTGCTTTCCTCATCGAATATAATCCAGGTATCCTCAGTCCACCACACTGTAAGACTGTAAGAAGATAATTAAGCTATATATTGGACACCGGGTTGCTTGAAAGAGATTCCATTGTTCAAATGCATGTATCCATATTAATTGTTTAGGTTTAAGTTTACAATGAACAATAAAACAGTTTTCATTTATTTATATCCTATAAAAATCTATAGATACTATTATATAGGTAAATTTAAAAGTGGCTTTGTTTGGACATTTCAGTCTTAGAGTCATATGATTGTCATAAAACTCTTACTACTTTGTATGGCGGGAATACATATTTGTATTTTTTAAATTGAAAATTGGGATATTTTAATACATACATACATAGTTTACTAGATACAGATTCAAAATTTATTTAAACTAATCTGCGTGAAATGCTCCAATAAATACTATTTTTATAACTCCACAGTTCATTTCTGTAGTGACAATAAAACTAAAGTGCTTTAAATTCGCATTGCATATTTCTCAGTCCACACTACACGCAACGTATTTTTTTCTTGACAACGTTTTCTATTGTATACGTCGATAGCGTTCACTTACACCTTAAGACATTAGCCGGGACATTAACGTGATTTATATGGAACCCAGATATAAATCCAGGGATCCGCAGCACCCGGCACGCCTACCGAATTTCTCTTTTTGTTGACGTAATCAACTACATCTTGAACATTTAGTGTCAGTGTATAGGGAATATAATTTTGTTTCTTTCTTAAATTTTGTATTATATACAAAGTTTGTACATACAAATTCGTCACAGCTTTATAATATTATTATATACGTATGTAATAAAATTATAAAGCTGTGAAAAGTTTGTATGTAGACTTTAAGAAATATTGTAAGCCAAATAGTCCTAACAGATGAGATAGAGAATTACATTTATTTTCGTCATACCCGTAATTTTAAAACTTTTAATATATTAGTCTATAACATGAAACACTTGTAAATATTACAAAATAGGTTGGGGAAAATGTCTTGTCGCATATAGTATGTATGAACTTGTAATAAGATCTCTTTGGCTATACCATTTGTATCTGGCTGGTTTTGGTATCATTAAAAAGTTTTAATTTTACAGAAGACAATTCCAAATTCAAATTAGGAAAATGTGTGATTTTCATTTGTTTTCCTTATTGTTAAAATGAGTGAATCTAATGAAGAAATTCGATACATTTTCAAATTATACAGCAAAAAAAGTAAAAATACAACACAAGCCGCGAAAAAAAATTGTGATGTTTATGGACCTAATGCAGTATCTGTGAGAGTAGCGCAAATTTGGTTTAAGCGTTTTCAATCCGGAAATTTTGATATCAAAGATGCACGTCGCTCTGGTCGCCCTGTTACGGACAAAATTTATGCCTTTTTGAAAAAGTGGAGCAAGATCGGCATATTAGTAGTTACGATGTAGCTGGAGAACTGGGAATTGACCACAAAACGGTTTTGGCGCATTTGAAAAAAGTTGGGTACACAAAAAAGCTCGATATTTGGGTGCCTCATGAGCTCACTGAAAGAAACCTAATGAACCGTGTACTCATTTGTGATTTTTTATTACGACGTAATGAAACAGAACCATTTTTGAAGAAGCTGATAACTGGTGATAGAAAGTGGATCACGTACGACAAGAACGTGCGAAAAAGATCGTGGTCAAAGGCCGGTCAGGCTTCACAGACTGTGGCGAAACCCGGGTTAACTCGCAATAAGGTGATGCTGTGTGTATGGTGGGACTGGAAGGGCATTATTCATTATGAGCTGTTACCGCTAGGCAGGACCATTGATTCTGAACTGTTCTGCGAACAACTGATAAGATTAAAGCAAAAAGTTGAGAGAAAGCGGCCGGAATTAATCAACAGAAGGGGTGTGGTTTTTCACCATGATAACGCTAGACCTCACACATCTTTAGCCACTCAGCAAAAATTACGAGTTTGGCTGGGAGGTGTCAATGCATCCGCCGTATAGTCCTGACCTTGCACCTTCAGATTTTCACCTGTTTCGGTCTCTGCAGAATTCCTTAGGCAGTGTCAGGTTAACATCACGAGAGGACTGCCAAAACCACTTGTAGCAGTTTTTTGATCAGAAGCCCCAAATTTTTATAACAATGGGATCACGGCCCTACCTACAAGATGGCAAAAAGTTATCCAACAAAATGGCACCTACATACTTTAGTGAAATTTAAATAAACTTTATAAAAAAACCTTTTGAATATTTATATAAAATGCGAAGAAACTTTTTCCCCAACCTAATATTATTACGTTTAATTAAGAAGAAAAGTAAAAAGAGATTATAGATACAATACAATGTAACTAATATTAATTAAGAGGTTCAGTTTAGGTTCTATTTTTAACCGACTTCAAAAAGAAAGAGGTTCTTAATTCGTCTGTATATTTTTTTTGTATGTTCGTTACTCGATTTCCGCGTCAATTGTGAACCGATTTTTTTTTTCTTTTATCGAAAGGTTATACTCTCGAATTGGTCCCATTGTCACCATGTCAGGATCTGATGAGTGGATTCCAAAGAATTAGAGAATCATACGAAAAATTATAACAGACTTCTTTGTAACACGATATCTCCGTCAATTCTAAAACGATTTTCAATATTTTTTTCTTTACTCGTTGGTCTATACTCTCAAGTGTTGCCATAGTCACCACGTCAGGATCTGGTGAGTGGATTCCAGAGAAATTGAGAGTAACCATACTAAGTAAAGAACGTCGTGCGCCTAAATTCTTGGAGTAAAGCTTGTATACGCGTGTAGCTATACATTTTGTACAGGCGCTTATTTTTATATATCCATGTTACGCAATTTTCCATCAACAGTGGATCGATTTTGAATTTTTTTCTTTTTTCGTAAGTATATACTCTCGAGGCAATTCCATGGTCACCAAGTTAGGATCTGATGTGTGGATCCCAGAGAAATCGAGGATAACACTTATTAAAAAAACGCCGAGAGCCTACAAATTTCCAAAAAAAAGCTTCTTTGTATACGCGTGCCAGTATTACACTTTCTACAGGCGTTTAATTTCTGTAGATATGTTACGCGATTTCTCCGTCAATTCTGGACCGATTTTCAAATTGTATTTTTTAGTTGCTGAGATGCTCCCATAAACCACCAAGTGAGGATCTGTTTTGTGGATCGCAAGTAAATAGAGATCAACTCTTGTTGAAGAGCATATACACCGAAGAGTGAGTTGGCAAATTTGTATACGCGTGCCAGTTGTACAATTTCTACAGGTGCTTAATATATTATTAACTCTAAAGCTATTGAAGTATTTGCGCAACTAACAAGTAAAAAACATTTTTTTTAACAAAAACGAAACCAACTTCACATTAAAAACCAAAAAATAATAAAATAAAACATAAAAATTACTACTTTCTGTTTTGTTGTTGTTCTTTTATGTTTTACTTGGCACCGACTCCAAAATATTGTAGAAAGACGTCGGTTAAATATTTATTTTTTGTTTTTAAGAGTGAAAAAATTCTTCTTTGAATGAGTATAAATAAAAATAAAAATATTGTTTAATAATTTTGAAAAACAACATTCTTTTTCACAGCCTCATTATAAACACACTGTAATCATTCCTATACTCGTTCCACACATACATGCACGCAGGTATACAAACTATTATTATACCTTACAATAAGTATGTAGTTAATTTTTTAGTCATAGAATAGAGCACTGGTGACTTGTAAATTACATTGTAATCTACATTAGACACCAGTCTCAAACAACAGTTATTTATTATTTTTAAATTGTTATGTGAGAAAATAAAGTCTTTATTCATTAAAAACACAACACGATATAACTAAGCCCTAACAAACAACCATCATGTTCAATATCTTAAAATTAAACTGAAAACTCAATTATATAAGAACAATCGTATTAATTGTCTACATTCAAAACAAATGCTAACTTTTCACTGAGTTAATTTTACAAAGATTACTACGGTCTTATGAACAAAGTTTATTAAATAGAGGTTAATTTTGTGATAAGAATTTGTATGTAAATTAAATGGTAAATTTACCCATATCCTTCTATAACCTCGAATTAGTTTTAGTCTTATGAGACTACAGAAATTAATGAACCATCACTATTAGATAGATGAAATTCTATTAATTGTTATAGCTGTTTATAATATCACTACATAAACGTCCCCCTGCTGGGTACGTCTCTATAATTTTAAGACTGTACACCAGTCGGTATCTTAGCCAAAGCGAATTAGCCAGTTCCACGATAATCTCAATATGCAGGTTTTCTTATAATGTCTGCCTATTATCAGTACACTTGTAATTGTAACAATATGCATATTGGACCAAAAAACTGAATTAACGGTTCATGCTTTTCTGTCAGAATTCAAATCCAACTCATTTGAATATGATGAAAACACTTTTAACCATTGAGTCGCCGCATATTGTACCGACCCCAAATAATTGGGATATGGTAAAAGAAAAGAGAGAGTCGCCGCAATTTCTACGCAAACAACGGCCTCTGTGGTTGAGCGGGTTAAGCCTTTGCCGGCTTACCTCACTGCAACGCAGAGGCTCCGGGTTCGATTCCTGGTATAGTAAATTTCGGAAACGTATTTTCTTCATTATTTACTATGGTTTGGGTGTCTGGGATCGGCCCCAGAATGGTCCGTTGTATATTACCCATAACACAAGCGTAACTTGCTTAATTTGGGGATATACAGGATGTGTGTTTGTCTGCTGATTTATTATTATTATATTAATACCCATTATAGAATATAGACTTTGCTTATGAAAAGTACTTACCGTCACCTAATAGACGTTCGCAACACTAGGGGCGACGCTACGCGTTGTCAGCCTATAGGATAGGACAAAGAGGATGGCATGATGAGACAGAGGGACCAAAAGAGAGGAGTGTTATAGAGGGGATGGAATATGGGGACAAGATAGGGAAGATGAGATATAGAGACGGGCCATCGGAAGTCTCACTCATTGTATGTACGAAATGATTAGCTGAGGCGAACCATTTCACGCCGATATTCTGTGAGAGCGTGGTATCACACCGATCGCGCCGCCCCTAAGAGCTAAGATAATGATTCCAGGATGGCTCTACCACGTTAATATGTACGTTTAATATCTGTACTTTTATTTCAATTCCATTAATATATAGAAGATGAATTGCCAACCTTTAACTTAATATATAGGCTTAAGTGATCATATTTTACATACTAATCAAAACATAGAATTAAAACCAATTAAGTTAATTATACAAATCAACGCGGATATATTGATAACCTGTTGTCCTAGTCCTGCAGATCACGGCCTCAGCGGTAAAGTTCACATTCCCATACTCATGTTAGGGCTAAAATATACCTATTACACACAAAACTTCAATATTGTGTATCGGAAAATGAGACTTACTTCAGTCTGGAGTGGACGGAAGGCTCCCTTATCTCTGACCTCGCTTGTGCTTCGATATCGCATCATTCGATATAATGCTTAAAGTATGAGAACTGTTGATATATTATATATGAAATTATTATAAACGCGAAAGTTTGTAAGAATGTATGGATGTATGTTTGTTACTCTTTCACGCAAAAACTACTGAATGGATTTTGATGAAACTTTACAATAATTATAGCTTACACGTCAGAATAACACATAGGCTATAATTTATAAATTTTAAAGTATGAATTATCCAAAATATAACGATTTTCCATCACCACGCGGTTAAAACCGTGGGGCGCAACTAATATGCAATATTTTTGAACTGATAGATAAAATTGTGCATTGTATATCAATTGTGACAGTTTCACTTATAAAATATTATAGAAACTTCGGGTATAAAGCTTGATTGCAACTAGGTTGAGTGCTAATTTCTTGATTAGTGTAGGAGTCGACATCAGCTATAGACACGACGATCGCAAACCTGTTGTCACACGACTCACGCTTAAGTGATGAAAGAACACTGTATCCTGCAGTCCTATCTCACTCTCGGGTAGCGAAGTTTTATAGAGCATATAGCTTTTCCACCGCTAAATCTGATAGTTCTCATTGCTACAGCCAAATAACAATAAAAACATTCAGTACACAAACACACACATTGTATATCCTCAAGCTAAGCAAGTTACGCTTGTGTTATGAGTAATATATAAAGGACCACTCTGGGTCTAATCTCAAATGCCCAGACCATAGTAAATAACGGAAAGTTCGTTTACGAAATTTACCAAGCTAGGAATCGAACTTGGAGCCTCTGCGTACCAGGTAGCCGACCGGCAAAAGCTTAGCTGACTAAACCACAAAGAAAAATTTAAGAAGCTGTTAATAGACCGTTCTTAATAACCCACAGTTTAATTTCTCGATCTCGTTAATTAGCACAAATTTTACTTTAACGAACTTATTCAGACCGTGAAGTCAAAAAACATGTAAAACAATAACATATCTGATGCAATTTTCGCGAATGTTATCAAAGCTTCAAACCAAAGACAGGTTTTGAGTAAAAAAAGAGAATAATATAAAATGTATGTAACGCTAAAGAAGCCAGAACGCGTCTTCAATGCCAAGATCTAAAAATTCGAGCATCGTGCTCTTGACCCTACCTAACTCGTTTTATCGAATGTCATTCGAAAAATATCAGACGAGAAAACTTGTGTGTACTTTCTTATATAAAGTAAAAACCATTACACAAGTTCCATTCAAAAAGAAATCTCCGCGGTGCAATCTCATTGTAAACTTCAAAAACATACTTGCACGAAAACGCAACAGTAACGAAAAATCTTTTTAACAGTTTTCAATTGAACGGTCGAGGGGATTCACTGCACGAAATTTGCTCAGCATAATCCTTTGTTAGCGAATGACGGTGGAAGATTAAAACATTCTCGCAGAATAATAACTATCGAAGCCTAAGTGATTTTGGGAGAACGTTTTAAAGAATCAGAGGGGAGACCTATTTTCCGCGACGCAACGCAAACATCTTTTCAATTCTCAAATGGGCCCGACGATGAGACGGCGGGAGCCGCGAGCACCAACTAGCGGTGGCAGTTTCTTAATGGTATTGTAAGACAGAAAAAATAGCACGGCGTTATAATGGTGCAAAGGGAAAGATTAATCGTCGGTTGGGAAGACGCACTCGGTATCGTAACACCTACCAGCGTCCGTGCTTCCACAAGAATTAATCATTTTAACGCGTCATTGTCGCTCGTTCACCACCCACGAGTGAAAGTTCCCGCTAATTAAATTAGAATTAGGAAGCAGTTTGACAGATTGCGTTCCGAATTTTTCACTCGCAAATCGCCAAAGACGCATTTCTATAACTGCCATAAAATCCGTCTTCTTGATTAATAGACGGATAGGATTGCGGGGATAAAGAGTAATGAAAAATTTATTCCCGTACCTACGAACGATAACGAAGAAAGAAGAATTACATAAAGCTTTCAGAAAGTGTGATGTAATCTCAAGAATCGTTTCCATAAACTTAATGGCGAAGTATCACAGAACTTACATATCGCTGTTATAACAACCCAAGTTGGCATATTTGTTACCCCCTCAGTCAGCATATTCGCGTCGAATGACCGCCAATTTATGTGAAAACTTCCACCGGTCGGAGTATGACCTATCTTTGCGAATAAAACTTTTCACTCGTCAAAGAGCTACCGTCGCGTTATGTTTAGTTCGTGGTACGGTGAGTAAATATGCCAGGTTAAAAGTTTTCGCGCTAAAGTTTGCGGTGCGAAAGCGATGTGTCAATTCCCCGATTGAAATATTGCGACGGTGTTCACGTTGGCGGGCATTGGCGACGCCACTGCTTCCGCGCTGCTCGTACATTGTGATCCGCACTCTATACCAAATTGTACAGCCCTGTTTCACATTCAAATGTCTTTAGGCAAATTGAAGTATATTTCTATTGCTTATACTCGATCAATTCTAGAAAAGTATTACTATTTTCTATTATGCTTCTACTCCACCTACATTCGTGTTAGTGACCGTCTCCAAATGCATCTTATTTCTCTCTTTTTTCTCCATCTTCTCCCAATTACTTGGAGTCAGCACAATATGTCTTTTCATTACATTCTCCTTTATTTTGTCGTATTTATAACGTCAATAAATAGCGCGTTAACGATTAGCTAAATCTATCTATATATATATATATCTATACATATAATAAAATTGTAGAGGTCAAATTTCTGTACAATGAAAAAAATGCTAACAACCGAGTTAGGGGGATGTAAGAAGTGAAATAGAACTAATTTAGTTTTTTTTCAAATTTTTTGTTTCTCTGTTTGTCTGTCTGTTTGTACCGGCTAATCTCCGAAACGACTGGACCGATTTCAATGAAATTTTGTATGGTGGTAGCTTATATGCCTGGTCAACATATAGGATACTTTTGATCCCGAAAAATTAAAGAGTTCTCGTGGGATAGTTAAAAAAACTTTACCGCCACCACGTACACCACGTGGACGAAGTCGCGGGCATCACCTAGTAATATTATAAAATTCTAAACATACCTTGTCTGCACACTGAAGCTACTAAAAAATCAATTGGTATACACTATACAAACGATAGAGAATAAGATGCCATTTTTTTAGATATCTTTTATGTTTGTCGGTATGTCTGTTTGTTTGGGATTCACGTAAAAACTACGGGGCCGATTTCGATGCGGTTTTAGCTGATCGACAGCAAATTCTTACACTTAAAATCTGCGCTACTTTTTATCCGGGGAATCCTGCGGGAATTTTTCCAGTAGCGATTTGAAGTTGTTCGGATGCATAAAAATTTGCTTACTTCGACACAGTTTCCGCTAAAAACATGGCTTGCATTATTTTTTTTAAATGCTGCGATACGTTGTATTTCGGGAATCACGACTTATATATAGCGTTAAAAATAACGTGTTATCGATTCCTTACATTAGTATATACGTGCATGACTTACATACCTGTGTTTGACGTCATTAGCATTATAACACTGGTACGTTTTATTGGTTTTAAGCGCGGAAAATTATTTGATTTTTATGATTACGACGTTTCGGCCACTTTTCAGTAGCCAAGAACACGGAAGAAAATGATCTCAAATGTCAGTCAATGAGTATTTTTAAAGTTTTATTTAGACTACCGATAATTTGTTCATTTTAATTATTTAATTTTAATTTTGTTTATGGTTACTATTTTACTATATGGGAGTCTAATGTAATTTATCACCGCTTCGCAACATGTTGGGGCTTGAAGAGAAGAAGCGGTGCAAGAAACTCTTCAGCAACAAGCCTAGCTCTAATATTTTTAAATATTAAAATGGGTGGCAGGTGAAATAAAAAGAAATTGTCCATCAAATTGGTTTGTGTTACTGTGCATGCAAAAAGAGCTTAGTGTCTTAAGTTCTGGCACTTGGTTTTTGCTGGGTTTGGGCCTTAATAGTTCATTAACATTGTAATCTTTAACATTGTCGCTTCTCAAATAACGCATTAAGCCTTTAGCTGCATTTGCGTGACTCAGTCACTCACATAAACATTCTCCTAGGTGTAGTAAAGCCATTAGACATGTCACTGTTTAATTAATCATAAAAAATAATATACGGACAATCGTAACCGACGGACACGACATTTATGATAATAGTACAATTTAAAAATCATCATCATAATAATAACAGGCCATAAATGTCCCACTGCTGGACTCGGGCCTCCCACTATAGGGTAACGGGCAATAAACCCGCTACGATTGTGCAAGGCGGTTTGGCAGGTTTGACACATCGATTATTTCGATGTGCAGGTTTCATCACGATGTTTTCCGTTACCGTTGTTAGCGCGTGGTAATTGTAACAATATGCACAGTAGGTCAGAAAACTGCCTACTAAGTGGTGCATGCGTTCCGGCCAGGATTCCAAGCTGCGCCCCTTAAGACTCGGACGCGTGCGCTAGCCATTACTGTCCAATCCTCTAAAAATTAACAACTAGAAAGTCAATGACTGAGTATTCTGAAATAATTGTAATAACAGCTTAAGGCACTGATGTACTTTACATGAATACCAATACATTGTTAATATCTGATGTTGATTAATGTGAGTGATACGTCTCAATATATAAAATCATGTAATCGTGCCACTCTCCAAGGCATACGGATAAGTAATATATACCACTTAGCAAATTGCCCCGTGTATTGCCACAATTATCATACTTATCATGGAAGGTAAATGGATGGACTCTAT
Source organism: Dendrolimus houi (assembly GCA_039645545.1). NCBI lineage: Eukaryota > Metazoa > Arthropoda > Insecta > Lepidoptera > Lasiocampidae > Dendrolimus > Dendrolimus houi. The sequence continues at coordinate 17,895,323 of CM077120.1, read as the reverse complement.
TTCAAGGGAGAATGGATATATAAATACTGAATATTTTTAGGAGTACTTTTACTTTCAATTCCCAATATGGTAGTATAAGTAAATATACTACCATATTGGGAATATGGTAGTATATTATAAGTATAAGTAAATTTCGTATCAGATATTTTTTGCAGTGAAACTTCTTTAGAATCGTTGTGATTTGAACCTCGATGAAACGAAAAAGCGACACTAAAAAGAGATAAACACATAAATCTATAGGACTAATCAAGCGAGAGAATCACTTACAAGTTTTACATTGTGCAACACAGATTAGAGTCAATAAGACCGATGATTAAACATAGGTCCAATTTGGACCGGAATAAAACTGGTAATAATATGTTTCAGACAAAAACAGTGAAAAATTGAAAGTGAGACTTAAGAAGTTTATTTTGAATATAATATATTGACGGATGGTTGATGGAAGAATTATCTAAGAGTATATTCTCTGCGTGTGAACTGCACACACACACAATTTTTTTATTGCCAAGCTGGCATACAGGCAGACGGTCCAGGTCATAGAAAGCAGTTACCGCCGCCTATCGCCATTTGCAACATCAGAGGCGAAACCAACGCGTTGCGAGCGTTAAGGGTGGGAGGATGGGATAGATAGGATGGGATAGATAGGATGGGATAGACAGGATGGGATAGCTAGGATGGGATAGATAGGATGGGAGAGATAGGATGGAAGAGATAGGATGGGCCAGTTACGATGGAATAGGCAGATGAGATAGAGGTATCAGACAGGAGGAATGGGATAGAAGACAAGGTGGAATATGTGATTGGAATTGAATGGGATAGGCAAAATGGGCAAGGGGGAAGTGGGCCATCAGAACTATCACTCATCGCACGAAACACGATGAGCTCAAGGCGAAGAAAAATAGAAAAATGTAAGTTTGTGTATTATATGCTTTTTAAACAAATACTAAAATAAAAATGTAAACAGACAAATATGAATTAAATTAAAGGCCGGTTCCTATACCTTACTATTCATTCATTTGCCATGTCAACCCCGTCAGAGAATACTAAGATATTCAGTCAATTTATCTATTATTGTGAGCGATTAGGTTAGAAAAAATCTTTCGCCACTTTAGAAGTAGGTTCTCACATTCGTAGTAGTCGCTGTAACTGAAATCGGTTTAGACAAGTAAACGGTTAAGCCTTTAAAAATAGAGTACAATATTTCCCCTATAAAGAAGGTATGAGTCACGCGACCTATATTCGCCGTCTACGTATATCACTTTCCATAGGTTCGTCTACGACGCTACATGTAGCCCATTAACCGCGTAGCAAGGCCATAGTACGCATTCATAGAAGTCGACTGTACATACAAGTAACAACCAATAAATATACGGAAAACCTTCCTCGAAATTGTATACTGAATAGGAACAAGAAGCAAACTGCCGTAGTTATGGGGGGTTGCTACGCCTAGTGACGTAGTGTTGTAGCTCTTATTTTGCTTTCAACAACCTATATTTACATACATTCATACATAATATCACGTTTTTTCCATGGGGGCAGGGAGAGACTATAACCTATGTTTGACTTATGTATATTATTTAAAAATGTACATAAAACGAGTATATAGAGGTTTTGTTTGTAAGTAAGAAAAATGTAGTAATTAAGCTATTTTAAAAATGTCTATAATATAACTACCTCAATTTATGTACAAGATCACTTGATAATAATTTTAAAATAAACTTTCTTAAGGTGTAATTGAGATGAAATGAGAAAATATAATATAATCTATCGTTACTGACATATAATTGCAAAAGTTTGTTGACTTTTAAGACATGTCTAACAATAATTCAAACGCCTGTGTAAGTATTTAAATAACAAAAAGTCATTTTACTTACATGTAAGGCGGGCACTCCATTTTTAGCTCTTTCCCAATATCGCTATCATCATTATATAGTGAATTGAAATCGACCTCCCTGCCAAATTCCAAGGATAGCCCAGGAAGTTTCTAAGAATAGCTCTAACTTACATACATATACAGACAGGGCCCGAAGTCAGTAACTTTCACAAAAAAATACCATGCCAGTGCGAGTCAATATATATTCGACTGGTCTAATATCCGTAGTCTCTAAACTGCATATTAAATCAGTCTCAGTTAAATTAATATTGAGCCGAGATGATATACAGACTATTATACCAAAACTGTCAAGAGTTACAATTCCAATTCGATTCGATTGCCAATTTGAGTTACAGACTCGGGGCCCAGAGAGCGGATTTAAACCACCTCTGTTTCTGCAGTTGTTAATAAATAAAGTCTATAAGTTTAATAACTTCAGTTAATACAGTAAAATAAATAAATAACCTCAACAGAGTCTAATCAATTATAAGCATAAATCTTTTGTAGTATATTTCTGTCTTTGTAAAAGTAATATTGCCTTTAACCCTTGCTCCACAAACCCAATTCCTTCGACGGAACAATCTTTTTAATAGCATCAATGTACCTCGTATTCAACTTCGATATATAGTGTTAAGTGGAAGACGGAGGCCAACTTTTAGTGTTGCCAGGGACCTCTCTGCAGCTTGATTTAATCGAATAATGTCATTTATCGAGCTTTAAATAAATATTTAAGTGACAATATCAGTAATATCTTAGCTTAATTTCAAATAAAAAAATTGTTGTTTGCTAGATTAATTTTACTGTACGCTGATCTTATACGAACCCAAAGATTTCGTATTTAAAATGAATAAAGTAAATCAAATAATTTGACAGCCTCTGTGGTTGACTGGGCTAAACTGGACTAACTTACTGGAGCACAGAGGTTTCGGATCGATTCCTGGCATAGTAAATAAATTTCGTAATCAAACTGTCCATTATTCACTATATTCCGGACGCCTGGGATCGGTCCCAAAGTGGTCCATTGTAACTTACTTAGTTAGAAGGTATACAGTTTATTTATTTAAACACAGAAAGTTTGGTTATAATTAGCAATCTAATTTCACCGTACACACAAAAATTATGTTTTTTTCGGAAACACTGAATCCATTATTGTTGTTTATTACTTCGAAGGAGAATAAAGTGTGTGAAGGAAGGACCTGTGTTACAATTCATTTAATATTCTACTTCATCTGCGTTTCGACTTATAAACATTCTTCCAGATATTACGTGCATCGAGCATGGCAACACTGCATATATACATATATCGTCGGTAGGAAGGAGCGATGTCATATAACAGTAGTTCCACATCTGCGGGAGGATCAAACGCGCGGGGGGAGCGGGCAATGATCCATTAATCTGGCAGAAGCCCATGCGGCGCCACCGACGTACCTGCGACGCGACGTCCGGACGCCTACCTAACGACACATAGTACCAGTTCGTACTGTGTAAAACCCTACGTGACAACACTACTAAATATTTTTAGATACTTATTAATAGTTTACCTAGACGTTCGTTAAATGGAAACGCTACCATATAGACGGTTGTGTACAGAGTGGACTATTAATGAAGCGTCTATTTGCGTCTACTGCAGGTGAAGGTATTGGTTGATAGAATAGCATCCTCGCGAAATATTGTACATTGCGTTATTAAAATGGTTTTAAAAATACTTCATTTAATAAAAAAAGGTCGTTCTATTTATAGAATGAAATATTTTTACATAAATTTTCACCAGTATATTCACAGGGCTTTATTCAGTGTTACAATTTCAGTAGTCTAGCGTATTAAACATTAAAAACTAAACTAAATTACATTACACAAAAATACTAACTTTATTAAGTACAACTACTAAGACGTAAAAATACTTCCATGGTCTAAAACTTCTCTAAGTGTTTCAGTGAACTAAAAGTTGTTGATCTGCTTACTCAACCAGAACGTAGAAGCACCGGGTTCGAGTTCTAGTAAGTAAATTTCGTAAATGCAATTCCCGTTATTTACATTGATTTGAGTATAACTTTTTTTTTGGCTGCTGAGTTATTTGTTTATTAATTGGTCTACTATAAAAAGTTTTGAATACAGGAGTATATAAAACAATTAAAATTTTTTAAGTATCATTAAATCACCTCCGTCATTATTTTTTAAGTGAAACTTCTTTAGAATCGTTGATTTGAAACTCGATAAACGAAAAAGCGACACTAAAAAGAGATAAACACATAAAATTCAACCTTATTCTATTTAAAATAAAGCACATTTCTGTTTACCTGTTAGTATTCATTTTCACTTTAAATAAAACTTAAAAGATTTCAATGAATTTTAGCTCTATCTGTATGTACTTAAGGCAGAGATTCTTTTATACGTAGATCAACAGATACTTAGATACACATACGTGCGTAACAGTGCATTGAATTTTGAACTTTGTAATAGTGATTTAAAGTATAATTTAGATTGAATTATTACAAATAAGGGTCATAATACCTAAGAATAAAGACCTCTATAATAGAATAGAAATGCGAAAATCTGTGTGTTCAGTTCACGCTTGTCTACTAAGTGTAGTAGATATAATTATGTTCGCCTGTATATTCTCTGAATTGTCACATCTACTGCATGTGAACTGCACACACTCACACACATACACACACATTTTTTTAAATTATTTCATTCAATTACAATCTCATAACAGTCATAGAACTAAAGCGACAGTGTAAGCACATTATCCTTAGCCTATTGTGTTAGTGTAGTGTAGTGTTATTGTGGTAGTTATGGCGTTAAATTCCGACTGCTTTCGAAACGTCCGTTTTAAAAATTTCAAGGGGTATTTGTAGCTAAATTTAGAAATACGCGAATGTAATATAATTATTATAGAACAAGTTAACAAATTTTTAGTAGTGTTATCACGTAGGTCTTTGTGCGGTAGAAACCGGTTCTAACAGTACATTTTCAACATGTGCGAATGTAAAAATAAAATGCCATCGAGTACAAAGAGTAATTGGTGATTTACATGCTACATACACGACATTGTAATAAAATGCAAGTACTAAAGCCAAAGATACTATTTCATTTTTGATGGATAGGTTTATTATATTGTTAAAGTAAAGGAATCTTAATATATTTTATAATAAAAAATCTTATTTAAACCTTTTTTTATTTTATTGCATGAATGCAGCAGACAGGTAGACGGCCCTGCAATGTGGCCACAAATGCCAGAACACAACTCAAGGTTGTTATGGTGGAATACTCTAGGCCAGGGGTGGTAGCCATTCAGACGGGAAATTACCCTACCACCTGGCTGTGGGTTGTTTTGTCGCCTCTTACTCCAGGCCACCCGGCCACAGAAAATTGTATTCTTTCTCTGTTCCTGCACGGATTCTTGAATTCATTGGTTCGTATAATAAGGGATTTTAATTAACCATCGTAACGTTTTTTAATGGGCGCTTTACATTCTCGCAAGAACGCGTAAAAAGCGCGAGAAACGAGAATATGGTACGAGTTCTCGTTTTCTCGCAAGAATTTAGAGCGCCCATAAATGCAGTCTAGTTAATAATTCGGAATAGCTTCAAAATCATGTTGCAGTTTACTTCCTATATAGTTATTCGCATTGGTTTTCGCGCTCATTCACAAATCACATTCAGCGGCGAACCGCGCTGCTATGGGGACTTATGATATAAGGACATTTACGATAAATATAACTATGCAAATTAACTAAAAAAACACAGTCGGAGAATTTTTTTAGACCAAATAAGTTAAGTTCAAAAAATGTATTAAGATTTTAAATTTTATGGTTTGATTTAGTTTAAAAATGCATAATAATAATATAAATGTAGTTAAATTAATACATAAAATTTCTCTTTATTAATATGGCGCTTGCCACGTAACGCCAATGACGCATCAGTGTTGCCATCTGTGAGTTTAAAAAACGAGATTTCCTAACAGGATATTGACTACTTGACGAAAGCCTAAGCACCTAACCCTATTTGATTACCAATATCAGCGGAATAAAGAAATGTTGTGTTCAAGTATAACATCTTAAATAGATAACTAAGGTGAGAAATGACTACATAAGGAAATCTTAGAAAGATGCAGTTGTAAAATTGAGAGTAAGGAGACTAAGGTGATATGGGCATGTAATGAGGAGGTATGGAAGTCATGTGACGAAAAGAAGGTTAAATAGTAAGATTGATGGGTACAAATGTATAAATGTAGACCAAAAGAGATGGATGCATTGTGTGTAAGATGATAATGATGATTTGTGGTGTGAAAATAGAGGAGTATGGAAGGAAAAGACATATAGCGCCGCCCCCACATAATTGGGAGAAGCTGAAAGAAAAGAGAGACTGGTTAAATAGATAATAGTAAGCCATACGAGACAGGAACGTCTTGTCCGATGACAATAAAACACTGACCCACTGAGCCCGTCATAACCGACAACCGACCTTCAATCTAACAAGTAGCGAACTTACATTTATGCCCGATAAAACACTTCGTAACTGCCACTCATAAATCACCGAGACATCGAAACTTAGTCGCCGAGTACTTAAAGTTTAACGGACAGTAATAACTGGATCGAAAAAATATACAGCGACTTGGGGCCCGGTAAACGTTGTCCTGCCCCGAAATAATAAAAATTTGAAACTTTATTTTAACGCCACATACCGGATCCAATTGTGAATCTAAACCATGCAGGGATCTATTCAGGCACATATAGAAAAAATCTTGGAAACCAATTTCAGCGCTACCCACCGGCTCCAATTGTATATGTCTAAACCATTCCAGGACCCACCCACTCAAAACACAAACACAAAATTTCATAAAAATCAAATCAAACAGGAATTAATTTTTATATATAAGAAGACTAGGTTGCTCTTATGACTGGATATTTGAAACTTTTATTGAGACTATATCCTACTAGAGCGAGAGTGAGAGAGAAATGTAATACGAAAACAGTGAGAGACACTGTTTTCGTATTACATTTATGAAAGAAACTGAAAACGAAGATATTCGTAAAAGAATCAAAGTAATGATAAAGCTCGTAAAATTAGTATGTCAACCAGTCACGTGTGTTGCCATATCGATGGCGGATGGAACAGATGCATCCTAAAGTAAATATCGCATTTCAGCAAACGTAGTGTAGAAGTCCAACTCGGTGGATTGACGAACTATACAAAATCGCCGGTGGGGCCTGAATAAAGAGAGCGTAGACTATAGATATGTAGCCAAATCTTGAGTAAGAAAAACTTTTGATAGTATTTTATCTGCCATTAAAATACGGTGTACATTTTTTCAGCCTTTTTAATTGATCATGCCATCTCAGGTGACTATCGGAATTTATCCGCCATGTGCGACACTGGCTCGTTTTGAGTATGTTGCGGATTCACTTAACTCATATTGTTTGCAAACCACCTTAACATGTACTACGGTATATATCGGTAAAACATTTAGATATATTACTAACTAGTTACAATGGCTCAGGCTCTCATTATACAATTCAATAACAGCCCGTTCAGCTTAAATATTGACAAATTGGAGTCTGTTTTTTAAGCCACTTACTAATAAAGGAAAATTAAAATGTTAATTTTAATATTTAAGTAGAATATTGAATACCAATAATTGTTCTATATTGGGTGCAGACGCTACGTCTTGAGAAGCGAACTTTATACCATTGCCTGCATATACTACATACAAGCATTCTAGAATAACTAGAGCATATGATATTTTGATTTTACTATTTCTAAGCTTGAATATTGACTCATATGGTTTTTAACATAAACCTATTTTTTAAATGGATAGGTATCAAAAGTAAAAGTATATCTTAAAGGGCTAAGTTTTAAGGTGGTTAGTTAAGTTTTGAGGCATACTGTAATGAGCCGCGCGGGACAATCGATAAATTTGAATGTTACGTGGCGCCAACTAGCGACTTGCAACTTTTTTCGGCAGCGGGGGAGTACGCGCCGCAGTGACGCCACGTCATTTCTCTTCAACATCCACCGTTATTGCTATGCTATAAATTAAAGATGATTGATTTAATTTAACGCCCAACAACCAACAAATAAGTATTTAAGGTTCTATCGTAAGCAATTATGTACAGTCACGGAACGAAAATGTTCCTCGCCTTAAAGTCGACTTTTGCTTGTACAAGAAACAATACTGCCAATATTTTAATAAATTTTACATTTGTAAAATAATAATATAGAAACGTAAAAAAAATTGCAATGTTGACAATGACAGACGCTGAGATTAAAAATAAGAAACAAAGAGGATATTATCAGTACGCTTAACATAAATATTAAAACCAATAAAAATATTTTATATGTCTAAAAAAATCTTCTTAGACAAAATAGATAAGCCAACAACTTTGACCTAAATAATTTTAAACTTTGTTGTCAAATAGTTTAACACAATTTTCTGTGAACCAGTCTGTTCTGTTACATAGTTTGAAAAAGTAACATGCTCGCGGAACGTTAAATGAATCAATTTCAAAACTGGCGAACATTTTCATACCACTACTGTACATTAATAGTTATATTAAATAAGCGTTTAACATTTTGTATCAGGTGAGTACTCTCTTGTTTGCCTATAATAATAATGATAACTTATTTCATTTTCAAATATTACACATACATTTCTTAATGATAATCATTACTTATAATAATATCTAATAGGTTGGGGAAAAAGTCTTTTCGCATATAGTATGTATGAACTTGTAATAAGATCTCTTTGGCTATACCATTTGTATCTGGCTGGTTTTGGTATCATTAAAAAGTTTTAAAGAAGATAATTCCAAATTCAAATTAGAAAACTATGTGATTTTCATTTGTTTATCTTATTGTTACAATTAGTGAACCTAATGAAGAAATTCGATACATTTTAAAATTTCACTACAAAAAAGGTACAAATGCAATACAAGCCGCGAAAAAAAATTGTGATGTTTATGGACCTAATGCAATATCTGTGAGACTAGCGCAAATTTGGTTTAAGCGTTTTCAATCCGGAAATTTTGATATCAAAGATGCACGTCGCTCTGGTCGCCCTGTTACGGACAAAATGATGCCATTTTTGAAAAAGTGGAGCAAGAGCGACATATTAGTAGTTACGATGTAGCTGGAGAACTGGGAATTGACCACAAAACGGTTTTGGCGCATTTGAAAAAAGCTGGGTACACAAAAAAGCTCAATATTTGGGGCTCATGAGCTCACTGAAAGAAACCTAATGAACCGTGTACTCGTTTGTGATTCTTTATTACGACGTAATGAAACCGAACCATTTTTGAAGAAGCTGATAACTGGTGATGAAAAGTGGATCACGTACGACAAGCACGTGCGAAAAAGATCGTGGTCAAAGGCCGGTCAGGCTTCACAGACTGTGGCGAAACCCGGGTTAACTCGCAACAAGGTGATGCTGTGTGTATGGTGGGATTGGAAGGCATTATTCATTATGAGCTGTTACCGCCAGGCAGGACCATCGATTCTGAACTGTACTGTGAACAAGTGATGAGATTAAAGTAAAAAGTTGAGAGAAAGCGACCGGAATGAAACAACAGAAGGGGTGTGGTTTTTCACCACGATAACGCTAGACCTCACACATCTTTAGCCACTCAGCAAAAATTACGAGAGTTTGGTTGGGAGGTGTTAATGCATCCGCCGTATAGTCCTGACCTTGCTGCACCTTCAGATTCTCACCTGTTTCGGTCTCTTTAGAATTCCTTAGGCAGTGTCAGGTTAACATCACGAAAGGACTGCCAAAACCACTTGTCGCAGTTTTTTGATCAGAAGCCCCAAAATTTTTATAGCAATGGGATCACGTCCCTACCTACAAGATGGCAAAAAGTTATCCAACAAAATGGCACCTACATACTTTAGTCAAGTGTAAATAAACTTTATAAAAAAACCTTTTGAATTTTTATATAAAATGCGAAGAAACTTTTTCCCCAACCTAATATGTTAGTAGGTCAGACACAACACAAAAGCAGCAAAATCGGCCTATTTCCACGCTTCCTTCTACACTAGATAAGTAGCTTCACCCAGCATCGATGATTCTTTCAGCAAACAACCTCAGGATATTGCTGGCGCTAACCCGGACTCTGAACAGTAAAGACCGGCTTTCTTACACGTGAACATGGTGGATTCACTACAAAATCAAGATAGCCCCAGCAGCATCCTGAAGTTTTTATATTAAACACGGATGGCAGATGTCCTATTTCAGACAAATTAAAATAAATATGTAAAATATATACAAAGAAAAGTACTTTAAGTAACTCTAATGAATAATTATAATATTAATTTTACAATATTCTGTCTATATTCCTTTAAAACTATAAATAGGATATATAAAAAATAAACTGTATGCATGCAGACATGTAGGAGTCTTCATAATAAAATTGAAATTCAGACTAATAACACTTGTAGCAATAATTAATAATTTACAGCTGTCATTTATCTCATTACATTATTAACTCAAGTGGTTATAATTAGTAGCTAGTTCGCACGGCTCATATAAGACAATACAATTCGTTTATTGAGTAATTAAACTGTTAAAAATATGTGAATGATTGCAAGAATTTGTTATAACTATTAAAGAACATTGTTTTGATCTCTACTTGTGCCCATTTTACTTCTCTGAATATAAATGAATTCATGATTTTTTTTCAATAAATGCTTTCTAGGTAAATAATTAATATACAGCATATTATATTATGATCATTATAATTCCAGAAAAGACAGATTTTAGAACGCTATAAGAAGAAAAACGTTGGTTTTAACGGGTTTCATCTACATAGCTGTAGATCGGGTTATTTTTTTCATTTACTTGTTTGATATTTGTAAGGTTTGGCCTTGAATAATGTTGTGCTCCAAATAGAATTTGAGTTTCACAAAATATTTTAATTCACAATGGTCTTAGCTCTATTATTTGACCTTCCCAACCTAGATAAAAACCAGCACCAGATAAGTAGTGTATACAGATAGTCTCACCTTTGAAAATCTTTGGATTTTATATTTATAGCAATCTCCTGTAGTGGATAGAAAGCCTATTACAGGGCTATGGAAAGAGAAACCGAGTTGCATATAATTAGGAATGTAGGCATTATTAAAATGCAAGTGGCAATTTTAATTTATTTACGTAAATATTTATTATCTAAATGCAAAACTAATCACACACGAGTTATAAACTTAACATAATCATAAAATTATAAACTAATAATAAGTCAACAAGTCAAAGGAATTAAACATCTGTGGTCAAAATAAAAAAGTAATAAGTACAAAAATCGGTAGTTAGAAAATACTGTCTATACACCATAAATAAAACTACCCTATAAATGAAACGAACGTAAAATATATTTATTATATACAATAAAAAAACCTACAAAAACCTTTCTTAAATACAACTAAAAATAAAATGGAACTGTAAATTTTTCGATCTTATTAATGACACTAAAAATAAGAATAAGAAAATACCACCAGCCCTGACTCGAGCAGGTAATAAGGAGTAGGCGAGTATGGAAGTGATAATCTTAAAAGTTAGATTGACATCGTTCTGTTGGATAAAACGCACCAAAAAGTTACAATGTTAAAGATATACAAAATTTAGTTTCTGATTTAGATATTACCATGACAGTATTTCTGTGGGAATTCGGCTGGAATGAATAAAATTTTTGGAATTTTACGATTCTGTATTTTATAATTTATACTGTGTAAATTTTCTTCTTTTTTGTTTCAGTGACTCTTTCGCTAATTTCTTTTAAGATAATATTTAAGTATACCCATACAAAGCTTAATGATATTAATATAATATTAAATGTTATTGCAATAAAATGGCGTATATTTGGCGTTTAGTAATTATAGGTATAGTTTATTTTTTTGGAATTGTTTTAGTTAAATTGTTTATTATATAAATTATTTTTACTAGAAACTGGATTGAATTGGATTGAACTGGAGAAATGATGTATTAATTTAGTATTTTATATTTAAGAATATTAATTATTGTATATATCCTAAATAAATAAATACACTAAATTACGATTTTCTTTAACGTGTTATTTACCTTTTGAGTTGCATAAAATAAGTAGTTTGAAAAACCATAAGTAAGAGAAAACTTTAAATTATATTTACTTAAAGTGCTCTTAAAATGCCTCCGGCATAACTATACATCCAATGGACTTATTTCTTTAATCAATTATTACTAGTGATTTACATTACGAGATTGCTAATGTAAACTTCGAATGGATAATAAGTCTCCTATGATCGTCATCATGAGTGTACGATTGTTAAGTAAGTGTAGATAACTTCATCAGTCATCATCGCAGAAAGACACTAAGTTATAATTATTTTTATCAATTACGAAAACTAAAGAAAATAGGTACCTATAACTTCAATCGAAAACATGAGTAGATGAAAGTGATATTATGTTACAATTGAGAAATATTCAGAAAAAGAGCAACATTTCATTTATTATTTTGCCTTCGTACATACCTCCTCCATTAGTTACTATTTCTAAAACAAAGCTATAACATTATTTATAGTTTGTATGTAAAATCCTTTAAAATGTTACTACATAACTCCTTCATAATTTCGTGTCTTCCATTATAGTTTTAAGATACTACATCTACGCAACGGGGGATAAAGTTTTATACATTAGAAGAGCAAACTTAGCACTCACAATAAATTAGATGCTCCCTTCAAACTGCGAATGGATTAAAACTATTCGGTAAGTGCTCTTGCGCAAGAAACTTTCAATTTTATGACAAATTCAATTAAACAGATTTATTGGGCTCTAAAGCAAGTTATATTTTACTTCTAGAATTGGCAAGGCGGAAGTATAATTTGGGCCTTTCTTACTGAATTTAAGATTATGACTCCCCAATATAAATAATAACAAAAAGCATACTTAAATAGGGTTTATATCTGTATTCAGTAGTGACCATTTATGTTTTCACCTACAATATTCCACCAACATAATTTACACCAAAAAAAATTTGAACAAAGGAAGAACGTTCTCAAGTAACGGTGATTTGGGAACGTATTTATTTTTTTGTATTTAAAATTTAAGTCAAATTTTTAATGTCTTAATTTTAAGTGTAAATAATCTATAAGGCATACAACAAGTAGATTAAACTTTTAGGAAATAATAGTAGAAAATCTTCAATATGCTCCAAACGTACAACTAAATACTTAAAGCTACGCAGCAACTTCTGTAACTTTGAAAACTGTATGCAAAAATGTTGCCTGGCCAACGAGGCGTGAACTGCGAACTGTTGCAACAATGTCGATAGAAGTTCACAAGTCGCAACTTCTGTGACTCTAATGTAGGAAACGAATACAAAAACAGTGAGATATGTACCTGCTTATCCGCACAACTATTTTCCACTAGTAAAATTTGATGTCAGAAGATATTCACATAATTTTGGGCTGCTAGACATGACTCCTTTTTTAAGATTCCGTAACAATGTAGTAAAAATGGAATCCATTAAAATCGTCACGTCTTCCGTCTACCTATGTATTTACGTGATAGCCATTTAATTTGATCTCCCTAGTTAGTAGTAGTAGCAGAAGTAGTTGCTTCTCGAGATATGGAAAATTTTTGGATAACGGTTCCGTAGTCAAATAACGAAGAAAATAGAGATTTGTCACTTTACGGTACCTTTTATTGTATAAGCTAACTACCACACACATCCCAAATGTAGTTCTAACTGTAGACTTTTTTGACAATATGAATAAAATATTTCTTTGATTTCAGTTTAATATCATTAGAACTACTTAAACCAAAAATGATTATTCTGAGAAAGTTAACGAAATACGGCATTATAAACTTGAAAATAGGTAAAACAAGTTAGTCAGCCTGTGAAAGAATGTACTAGATAGCGCCCCGTGGATACCGACACTGAATCCCATTACCGATAGAAATCTCGCGACATCGGTGGACAATAAAATGGTTCCATCATATCTGAAACTTTGCCCCATAATGAAGCGTATGGGGCGAATGGTTTACGACATTCGTCGGCGGATCTTTATTGGTCCGCTACCAATTTAGATAAAAGCAAAGAGCTTTTTCCCCGAAACACCAGAGATAGCATTCTTAACTATCGCCAACTTAGCGGTAGTTAATCCGGTCCTCTGGTAGATAAATCAACAGTGGCAAGAGATAAATCCCCCCGCCCGTGGTAATAGGTGAAAACTATTAGTTTCGAGGGTAATTTAGGTGGGCGGGGAACAATATGAAGGCCGTTCGGCGCCACGGACAACTTTACCGGTTTCAGTAACTAGGCCAGTTCCTTTGGTAACTTTTGTCAATAATCATTTGAATAAATTACTTTTTATATGTTAGGGCGTAACTATAAAAATAACCCTTTATTTATCTTCACACCCTAGAATTATGTAATGCGATGATCGTTTATTTCCTTTTTTATGAGATCGATCTTATTTAACTACGTCGTGGTAACTTTGAGAATATGAATTTAGTAAAAGTTCGCTTGATGCGTTCTGCTTTCTACAAGATTGAATGTCGACAAAACTGTATGAATAGTATTAAGTTCAGCAATAATCGAGACTGTTTCATATGTTAATGAAAACGTACCTATTATACAAAGAATTACTTTTAAATGTGTGAGTTCGATATGTAATATAGTAAGTACAATACGTGATTTAACCCGCGTAAAATTCGGACCTATATCTGGCTGGCAGTTTTTAATTTCCTGGAATGAAAGTTTCGAACATTATATCACTATTATCATAATAACTTACACATGGACGAAAATTTCACGATAATCCGTTAATTTCCAAGGCCGTGCTGGAAGGAACAGAACTTTTATAAATTTTAACTAAAAAAGTTATGTACCTGTGATAAAGTTTTAACGGATTCAAGAATGATTTAAATTTGATTTTCCATTTTTTAGTTGACTTTTGACTAAGAGTGAAATAACTACTATTAAAGTTTTTTTTATAAAATGTTCTTTGTGTAACACTCTATTGTGTAAAAATCGGGCATAAAGCGGGTGATAGACGTGCAATTAAGTCCGCGTAGATAAGATGTTCCATGCTTAAGACAAATACGTACATATATATAATATACTACGTATTGTAATGTGACACGATCAGATTAATATCATATGATAAAATAAGGAACTAAATTCAGGTATTGTATTGTATGTAAGGTAGTTTATAAATAACTGCTTTCTTATTGTATATTATTGTTAACTTGTTTATAACAAATTGATATTTTCATACTTGACACATTCAAGACGCTATTAATTGAAATTAAGTGGAACTTAGTTTTAATTTAAGCTCCAGTGGGACTTATAGTAAGTTTGATAATTGCATAAAAGTATTCGGAAATATAAATTCGCTAAACCTTTGGATATTCAATTTAGATGTCCCGTTAACAAAGTTAAAAGGGTCAAATTATAATGGATACAGATTGTTAGCCCAAGACTACCACTACCATTTGAATCTTATAATGTATTTTATTACAAAGAAAGTTAGAATATTGTATATCCGATTTTTATACAAAATAAATTAAATTTTTATTGAAGTGAAATAATTCTTTAAAATCGCTATGATTTGAAACCCGATGAAACGAAAAAGTGACACTAAAAAGAGATAAACACAAATCTATAGGACCAAACCTGCGAGAGAATGAGATGCGAGTTTTTGAGCAGCACAGATTAGAGAATCAATGAGACCTATAATTAAGCATAGGTTCAATTTGGACCGAAATAAAACTGATAATAATATTTTTAGACTAAAACAGTGAAAACTTGAAAGTGATACGTAAGAAGATTATTTTGAATTATAATATGTTGACGAATGTAGGCTAAAGGAATTATATTTCTATTAATAAAACTTAGAGAAGAATTATCTGTGAGTATATTTTTAATTAGTTATTATGTTCAGGCTCCATCTATAATGATGTTATAGTTATTAACTGTGGTCATATGCGTCTTGCTACATTAGTGTAAACCTTACATTATCTATTAATATACAACGTCATTAACGATATTGCATCACAAATAACAAATTAAACCCATAACAAACTATACCATTATCCCAGACAGAGCAGTAACATAAAGAAAGGAATAGATCAAAGAACTAATTTAAAATAGTCGAAACTGAGTTAGACTCTCGTGGTAGTGGTAAACCACGATCCATTCATTCGGCTGGCGTCGCTCGGCGTCGACTGTCGTCTCGATAAAGTTTCCACGAGAGTTCTAGCGAAAACTTCGTGGAAATTTTCGACAACTCCTTTTGCAATGTTACAGAGTAGCGATGCGTTAGTTTGATAAATGCTTCCACTTTTAGATATATGTTACAGGTTCTCGAATAGTTCAGTAAGAAAGGGTACATTTTAATCTTTCTTTTCAATCCTATTAATATTGAAAACTATTTTTTTTAAGAATGTATATTTCATGCATAAACTATTCAACAGATTTTGATCAAACTACTGTAATACAGCTTATATACTAGAGTGGCTCATAGAAGAGAAATGCATATTTTTATTACACACAAGAACGTAGTATATATTAAACTTCACAATATTTCTCTGTCTCTGTCTGTCTGTCTCATCGCCAATAACGATTTCTTCCAGACAACCTTCTGGATATTATTTTGCATAGGTATAATAATCACTCATAGGCTATTTATGTAGATATAGTGTGAATTGCTTAAAATATAAGAATAAGTATCAATCCCACACGAACGTAGTCCTGAGCTGAGTTGTTACTTATTTTTTTATACGAAACGAAATTAAAACATGATTCCGGTTTTTTTGCTCTATATTTTCTGCTATGCTTAATAATTGGTATTAAAGCTTTAGTTAGAATATTTTTTAAATTCATTTCATTAAAACAATTACATTAAAAATTAAACGGTAATTAATATTGTAATGCTAGACATATTAAGTATACTTAACTTTTTAAAGTTTAATAATCGTTGTCTTTATATGCTCTTTAGTGATAAAAACAACTACCTGCGTCTTAGATATAATCTTACACGTTTTTGTAGATTTAAAAACCTATTTTATTATTCAATTATTAACTCAAATTTACATGTAATGCTAATTAGTCGTAAAAATGTTTGCGTATTAAATGTTTTAAGAATTTTACTTCAAGAATTTTCTTCGAAAAGTTTTTTCGGAGCTTAAAAGGAAACGAGGTAATCCCGGGAAATCTTAAAGTGGACTTAGCCAAATCGGCGTCTCCCTTTCTTAGCTTGTTATCTCATATCCTAAAAGTTTAAAGCGCAAGAGCCATCGGAACGGGAACTTATTAACTCGATGTGATCGCCCCCCCTGGAAAATGTTCTACGGTAAAATGTTACAAGGAAGGAAAACTTTGAACAAAGTACAAAAAGAAAACTGAGCGGACTTATAATAGGAACGCTAAATACGAAGTGTATTTGTCTAGTTAGTATATGTATATGTTACGGGCAATTTGATTAATCGGGCATTATTAATATGGACCGATCTTTATGAATAATGACCAAGATCATGAGTCAATTTGATAAATTAATTACTTTGGCCGGCCCATATTAATAATGCCGGACGGCCCTTGTTCCATTTAAAAAATCATGGTTTGAGATAACTTCAATTTATCACATGGACCGGGCAGTATGAATACTTCCCTACTTCTAGCCGTAAAATGTGATAAATTCGATTACCGTTCCATAATAATTATGTATGTTAAATTAATTTAAGGGTGGGCTATAGTTATATGGTTTTTTTATTGTGAACAGATCCGATTTTTTTTTATATAGGTGGTTAGTTTTTTTTTATAACCACCCAAAATTCACTTTATATCTCAAATAATCCCCTAACCTAATAAACAAAAAACTACAGTTCATCTGTGTTTTATTATATTGCCCAAGATAAGGTTGTCATTATTCATAGTGACCGGATTTATCAAATTGCATAGATAAAGATATATAAAATATAACTACATTGTATATACAATGTGATTTATAGTTTGCCTAATATGTATATGTCGATTCCTGTTACATCTGTTATAAAAATTATAATAGTGCTAGGAAGATCGCATAAAATCAATCATAGTTATCGATTTCGTTATCTACAAGTGACTAAGAAATTATATTTTAAATGTAAATTTGAGCTAATCCAAAAATATAAAGATGCAAAAGTAGTTTTGTTTATTGATAACTTATTGTTGAACGAGAATTAGGAGATTTTCCGTAATGATTGATATGTACTGGAGGGCATCAATTGAGTGAACCTGACAAATTGTCAGCTTTTCATTTCTAAAGCTCGGTGAGAGTTGTTACTTAGAATCCTAATTTTATCGATGGGGTATGCAGAAAATTAACACTAAAACGACAAGTTTTGTACACTAAAGAGAGAAACGAGAGTAGAGTTCTGTAGTAGTCACAAAAGTTTACTGTATTAGCCACCTAGCTACGGTACCTTAAAAAGCGTAACACAACTTAACTATGTACGTATGAACAAGTGTGTTAGAAGAAACAAAAAAAAGTCGTCTCTGCGCGTCTCGTGAACCCACGCGCTTACTCTCATATAGCTAATAATGTATAAGCATTACTTAGTTATATCGTTGCATTATAGTATCTTACTATTTTAATATCAATCATTTCAGCATTGTTTTATCATATTAAATTTAGGGTCTAGCATTTTATTTTATATATAAGACTAGCGGTCAGGCAGACGTTGTCAGGCCGTGACAAAACAAAAATCTATAACTCGATTCCAGCGCCGCCTACCGGGTCTAATTGTGAATCTAAGCCATCCCGAAACCCACTCAAATACACATAAAATTTCATCAAAATTCTAGAACCCGATTCCAGCGCTAAGTATTTTGTATAGATTGACATTTTTAAATTCTTAATATCTTTTGAATGGAATGTCCGATTTTTATAATTCAAAAAGTAATCTACAGGTATTGAAACGATTGGATCGGATTCCAGGGCTATCGAGCGTAATCCTTCTTAAAGAACGCTGTGCGCCTAAATTCTTGGAAAAATCTTGTATTCTCATGTAGCTATTACATTTTCTACAGGCGCAAAATTTTTTGTATGCATGTTAGGCGATTTCTTCGTCAATTGTGGATCGATTTTGAAACTTTTGCCTACTTCCGAGGCGGTTCCATGGTCACCAAGTCAGGATCTGATTTGTGGATCGCAAGGAAATCGAGAACAACTCTTGTTGAAGAGCATATACACCGAAGAGTGAGTTGGCAAATTTGTATACGCATGCCAGTTGTACAATTTCTACAGGTGCTTAATATATTATTTCTAAAGCTATTGAAGTATTTGCGCAACTAAAAGTAGTTATTTTTTTAACAAAAATAAAACCGACTTCACACTAAAAACCAAAAAATTAATATTTAACTGACTTCTACAACATCTAGAAGTCGGTGTCAAGTAAACCGCACTCAAGCAGTTCGCATCTTCACGGATGACAGTTTGCTCGACGGCCAGGTCGGAGGCATCATTATCCTTTTGGGATAATAATGCCCAGATCAAAAGACAGAAATTCGAACTGGCATCCTACTGCACGGTTTACCAGACGGAATTACTATATGTATATAACTCATATTGTATGAGTCACACCGTAGTCCGTAAGGTGCAAGATCTTAAAATATAAAGTTTTTAACACGATTTAATGACTGAATTATCACAGGAATCACCTGACAAACTATAATGTTTGTAGGTATCTGTTGATTCAGACATATAAAGAATCCAATTACCTAAAAGATTTTGTTATACACAAGAGTAATTTTAGTATTGCTGAACTGACATAGATAAATTTCGCAGCGGAGTTTTATAGACGGGAAAAGTTGATATGTAACTTACAGTAGCGCTATTTAAAAGTTTACACAATCCCATCGCCATTCCTGAATCCAGAGCTATCACTTCGATCATAACGAGTTAGAACTTGGGGAATATAGCAACCATTTTTATAGTACCTTACCAGGGTTAAATGCGTACACATTTTTATTCGTGTTCCTTGTAAATTTTTATGCTGGTATCCCAGGTTTTTATTAGACTGTCATTTTCTCGTATAAAAGTTAAAACTGATATGAGGATCGAATTTTATTTTGAACAATTTATTGGTGACAATAAATTCATAGAATAATCACATTATTTTAACTACAGATTTATGATGTATTTTTAGAACAGCAGTTTTATTTTTCAAAAATATCAATTATGTTAATACATTCGAAGTTTATACTTCTTTTATAATTATATAATTGTTTTTATAATTTAGGTTTGCATAACCTTAAAAACGCTTCGAGCAATATAGATTTTTGTCTCTGTATCTATGTTATTATATAGTTAGATTATAAATATATACTAGAACTGGTAAGTTTAAGATTATATGATGCTAATGAGCTATATAAAGTTTGATTTAGTTTTGCATTAGTTAAAAAGAAAGTGTTCGCATCGTTTGGACAGGAATTCGCCGGTTAAGTAACAAGTTTTTGATAGTGGATTTCTCTCCAAACAACGATAATGGCTTATCTCACTACTTAATTGGTTTCTTAACTAATGCAAATGTAAATTATATATATATATATATATATATATATATATATATATATATATTTATATGTGTGTGTAATTAATTACATATAAGTAAATTATATATACAATTAAATATTTTAAAAGAAGAGTGATAAAATATAATAATATAAAATAAACCATTGTGCATATAGATAGGTAAAGAAGTCGTTCTCTATTTTGTTATTTCCTTGTTTGGTGAATTATTTTCTAAACATTCACTCACAGTAATGGTAAGCTAGTTACTTTAGATTTTTTTTATTGCATGAGTTTAGCAGACAGGCAGACGGCCCACTTGATGGAAAGCGGTTACCTCGCCTATGGATATTTTCAACACCAAATGTGCTGTTGCTCTCTAAAGGGAGACTGGAACCTGGTCAGTAATGCCGGAATACAAATCAAGGTCGTTATGGTGGCATACTCTAGACCAGGGGTGGTGCCACCCAATCGGGCAAGTAGCCTACCACCTGGCTGTGGGTTGTTTTGTCGTCTTTTACGACAGGCCGCCAGGGCGGCCGCAGGAAATTGTATTCTTTCTCCGTTCCTGCACGGATAAAAATATTATGTACTATTTATCAACACTAAAACTACTGTAATGAAACGCTTACACGCCAATAGATGGCGCTGTGCAATAATGGAAGTCGCAAACGATTCCCGACACGTACAAAGAATATATATAAATTGATGAGCCTTATTCCGATAGTCGTCCCCCCGCAGCGGTCGAGCCAAGGTCGAACCTCACAGGAGGTGCCTCCTCGAGCGCGCTGCTTCCGGGCTGAACGCGTCCGCTCCCACGGAGTCGGAAGCCCACCAAGCTTAATATCGCTGAAACAGCCATATGAGGCTATTCAGCTGGATCCTGCACAAAAAAATAGATGGGCCTCGGCCTGCGAAGAATAACATTAGCCTCACTGGAAGATCTTTTTTTGAGACGGAGGAGCATTCCATTTCGCTCCTCCACCCTATACGGGTCAGCTTGAACTATCTATTCCCTAAAACTACAAAGTATTGATATAATTTTTGGAATTTATTATCCATCAAACATGGAAGTTGTCCCGTAGAAAAGAAAAATTATAAAACATTGAACCAAAGGAGAAATTTAAAAATTCCGACTTCGCATTTAAAATAGCGACCACCGTTTAGTTAAATAACCGGAAAATACGGATAATTTCTACAATTAACATGAAGACGTGGTTACCTATGCATGCTCATGCAAAATGCATCGTGCGATTCTGTCCAGTCCCCTTTGCATTGATGTGGTAGGCAACTCGTAAAATGGATAAGTATAAAATCGAAAATATCCCATACCTCAAAATGTATCTAACTTATCTTATTTAAAATTATTTTCTTTGCAGTATATTTTAAATAGATTTTTTTTTCACCCCAAAGTTCAAAAGTTAGAGGGAGGGAGACCTACTTGACCTAATTATTTATTTAAGAAAGTTATGCACAGATTTTTTTCAAGCCCTTATATATATGGCGGTTATATCGTGTTTATTGACTATTACGTTCAGTGTATAGCATACTGGCGCTCCCGCCCGTTCTGCTGTGCAGCAGAAGCTGTTCACTTCCATCAGATAACGTAGAAGTCACCTGTGCAGCTAAAAACATTCCGGATGCCCTGCATAAGTGCGAGATCTGCAACAACGCCCTGAACGCATTGTTGGATTGTACACTTAGGGCACTGTAAACGTAAATTCGGTAGGTAAACATGAACCACAAACTGGTCGCCGAATACACGGATGTACTACAAGCGTTAAATAATAAAATTCACAATCCATAAACCTCTTTTTTCTTCCGTCTTTACTCCTATATCCGTCAATGTTTATGTACGACTATGCTTATAGAGAGGTAATTGAATCGAATACCTCACACCTGGACGCATGCTACAAACATATAATAAAAAGGTGCTACCTAAAGCATAATTATTATAAATATCTGCACATTTGCAAACTAGTTTTGACATATTAAATAATAACCGAAGATATCTATTCACAATTTCCTGTCATTGACACTTATTAAGTAAGTCTTTGAAATTATTAGCATTAATGATACATATCTAATATAAAATGATAAAGCAACAAGTAATATCATATATAAAATAAATGTCTACATAATCTAACAATTATGAAACAAAATGAATTGCTAAAAGTAATAATCTGAATTTGTGCAAAATGAAAGGTTCCGTAGAGGTGACGAACGTTTTTATCCCCTATTTTTGTCGTTTGGCTTCGGAACAATAATTCTATCAAAAATATCATATATCGCAAAAAATACTCAAGGAATAATGTTCTAGCTAATTTTCATTCAAAGTATTTTTGGGTATAAATGTCATTTTTTGCCAGAATTTTCCATTCAGTTCTTTTTTAACTTAGTACCTAAATATTGAATATATGTCCAGTGACAAGAACTTAACCAGTCACTTTACTGTAATGCAAACGTAAATCAGTCTTAACATAGTATTATTACATAGTATATAGACAGGCAAACATCACGATTTTATAATGACGTTTAATTCAAAGTGGCAAAGGAACCCTAAAAAACACAAAGCTTCTACTCTATTATTTCTTTATACAACTAATAACCATTAAAAATTACGTATACAAATTCCGTAAAGTTTACATGCCACATCCGTACAAGGTAATTTCTATTAATAGTTTATTGTACATCGCCATAGGGGGTACAATCGCAATGTATGCAAATTATCAGATTCTACCACGCAAAGCTTTAAACGGCCAATTATTGAATAGGATATTTGCCCGGATCTTCAAGATTACGTACCAAAAGAAAATGTATAAAAAATTAAAATAACTTCCCGAATGTATACTATGACTCACATCACTGATATTATAAAGAATTTTATTATAATAATATCACGACAGACGCTGTTATTACCCAATAAAAACGATTTTGTTTTAATCGCTCCATTTCTTAATAAGTTTTTTTATTAATATATTTACAACCTTCCAGCTAAATATAGTCTGTCTTGCCTTAGTAACACTAGAAATACTTAATTATAAAATTTTAGGTATACCTAATTCAAATAATGTCAGGTTATACGCAATCTATAGGTACTAGTATATAAAAAAGAAAGAAAACATTATTTAAAGAAATAGCTACATTATTGTTACAAGCCGTCGAAGATAAGTGCACAGCTGCCTGTTGTAAGCGCAGTCTATTGTCTTCCCGGACGGTTTAAGGAATTCTTTTTGTGTTTTGAATTTGTAATTAAGAAAAACATACTATTGTTTTTCTACTTGTTTTATAACCATCATTAGTGTCGAACTAATCCTTATTGTTATTGTTTTCGACTTTGTTACCCGTTCGCAGGTGTGCAAATTACTATTTCTCAGAAACTCAGTGCGCGCGGTCAATCTTTTTTTTGTACTGTGTAGTTAATATAAGACGATGCCCGAATGGAGGGGCAGTCAGTCAAGTGACGACTACGAGACGAGTAAGACGTTTGTAGTACTCTCGATTAGCGAGATAGACGACGGACTTTACGCGTGTCGAATTGCATTGAATCGTGCAGTGTGAACTGGTTGCATCCAGTTTTATTTGTATGTGTTTTATACGTGTTTGTACAGTTCTAATAAATTCTATAGTAGTTCAAACGGCATTTTTTTTTAATTCGATTCCTGTAGCTCGGAACATTATAAATGAAAACAAATATGTTTGGACATTTGTATGTTGATTGTTCCTTTTTCACGGGATTTGCATGACTTATCCCACATCTGATATTTTCATAACAAAGATAAACATAGCATTTTGTATACTGAAAAATATAAAAAATTACGTGGGACACACATCCAAAGGTTTCGTGAGAAAAGCCACATGAAAATTAGAAGTCCTTAATAAAAAGAATGAACTAACTTCATCGTTTCAAAATACATGTTAACTAAAAACTAAAGCGAATCCATAAAACTACAAGCATTAATATACTTAATTTATTATGATTTAATTAACCATTGTATTATTATTTTAATCAATTTGATAGAGGTGTGAACAAGACATACCGACCTTATAAAATTTTTAACAAAAAATAATAGGACACATAATATCACAAATCTTAAGAGATAGTAGTAACTAAAGTGTCTAATTATAATTTTTTATAAATAAATAATTTAAAATATCATGCTATATTATTAAGTGCCATTTAGCCTGATATATGCCCGATTGAATACCTCGAAATGTATTAAATTGACCATTTAATAACTGTATAATGGGATTTGAATTAAATACGGTAGCAGTCGGCAAACGATTGAGCCATGTCGGATCGATGTTGGCTGTTACATTCATTTGCCGAAGTGGAATTTTTTAGACTTGAAATAGCTCCGATTAATTGTAAAACATTATTATACACGGGTAGTCTTGGTATACGCAATTTGAGGAAGTATATTGTGCAGAATCTGCAGTACAATTCGATAAGCTAATATATATAGCACCAACAGTTTTGACCCGAAACTATAAATATTATTATTAGAAACAATAGAGAAGTGTAGAAAAATAAAAGTATGTAATTTTGTACACCTCACCTTACGTAATAAACACTTAATTTGAGTTTATAAAAATAAAATTTAATAGAGGAATGTCGTAAGTTGCGTATAAAACACTACGTAAATTAAGAAGAATAACGTTGTATAGCAATTTGAAATTTGGCTAATGCAATATACTGCTTTCTTCTCTGCTTTGGATGGTTTTCGGGAAGTTAAACCATATGTACTGCTTCTACGTTGTCGTCAGCCAACGGTTGTTTAACGCTGGACATAGGCCTCCCCACAATTAATATTATAAATATATTCTGGTCATTAACTTCAGCAATCTGGAAAGCCTCCTACACTCGACCGGACCCTTATTCCTGGGCTAGATGTACAGAAAAATTAGCCTCCAGACGTTTTTGCGTTTGTGTTTGTATAATTTACGGGACTTCTAAACTTGAAATTTAAATTTCCTTGAAAGTTAGTATTAAAAAATATGTTTAATATTAATATTTATTATTTTAATATCGTTTAATATTATTAGTTTCATATTAATTACCTGTCTACAAAGATATATAAAAAGTATTAGTTTATTTATTTATGTGCTGACAGTATACTACTACAAACGCAAAAACGTCTCGAAGCTAATTTACTTGTAAAATGTTTACACTTACCAATTTTATTAATCAAAAACGTTACAAACATGTATCGTTATGTAACAGTAGTATAATACATAATATAGGGTCGCCATAATGCTAAATAACTTGAAAAACCTGAAAACAATATTTTTAATTTAAATTTTATACCGAAAGTTGTATTCTATCATTGGAGCTATCCGCGTGCCGAAATCACCGATTCATATACAGCATCTCAACTGTCCAACCTTGACTTCGCTGACGTGGGTAGTACGCAAAAAAGCAACACAAGAACGCATTCCTAAACTCATTACCATTTTATATCCAATCCCGAAACTAAATTACCATACGTTATCAGATCACTCGCTTCATATATTATATACTATATATACTATACTTACTATTAATTAATTAATAATATTATAAAGAGGTAAAGTTTGTGACGTTGTAGGGGGTAATCTCCGAAAATACTGAACCGATTTAAAAAATTCTTTCACTGTTGGCAAGCTACACTATCCCCGGTTGATATAGGCTATATTTTAATTAGGCATCCTTACTAAAACTCCAATAGTGTAACCCAAGGTGTAAAATAATTACTAAAATCACGTGTGCTGCGAAAACTTTTGATGATAGAATAAAATAATGTACTACGACTTCGCAGCACACATCATTATTTACAAAAAGTGTCGCGACAGCATACGTCTAACTATTATAGTTATGCCACAATAGGTGTTCTTTTATTTTAAAAATTTCATTAAAATGCCGCCGCTCGAAAAGGCTCTTTATTTGTATCTTGGTATTCATCCTTATCAAAATAAATCACTTCATATTCAAGACTGCTTCAATACCTTTATATAACTTTTTGAATTATTCAATTCGGACATCCCATTCGAAAGATATCACGAGTTTAAAAATGTAAGTATTAGAAACAAGTTGCGTGGTCGCCGCGCACCCTAATCGCCTATATAGGCTAATGCGATGTAGGCGTCACTAGGGTACGGGCAGTACGGAAGGGAAAATATTTTGAATTCGCTTAGTAGGTAATTAAACTCAACAAAAAAAATAAAGAGGTAAAGTTTGTGAGTTTGTGACGTTGTAGGGGGTAATCTCTGGATCTGCTAAACCGATTTTGAAAATTCTTTCAACAGTGGAAAGCTACGTTATTCCAGAGTGACATGGGGTACATTTGATTGTGATGAATAATAAGTATTTTTTAATTTATTTCTGATGCCCAGCGAAGTGGGCACGAGTCAGCTAGTTTTAATTAATCATGGAACTTTTTAAAACATTTCAATTGAAATCGCAATGTAAAGATCGCATCTCTAGAAATAGTGAATGTAAAACGTTTAACGAAGTAAAAGACATGAGTCGATGTCAACATTATGAAATTCATTTTGATTCATACTACCATTTTCTGGAATAAACGTTACATATTATAAAGTGCACAATTCACCACTTTATAAGATACCTGTTATAACATCATACAAATAATGTTATATTTCTATCAATGATAAAGTAAAGTATAGATAGTTAGATATAGAAACCAGGCATTAAAGACACTCAATATTGTATTTATTGAAATACGGTTCTGGTAATATACATATTCTATGTCTCAACATTTCACATGAAGAAAGTACAAGCAAAGCACTTTTCTGATCATTTGTTTTATAATATCGGTTCATTTCCCATGACCGTGAAGAATATCATACAAACATTTAAACAATCTTTCTATTACATTTAAATACAAATATAGCTCGGTTCGCGTTAATGTCGAAACGGGTATAATTAAAAATCAGTAGATGTTACAAGTTTTTTCTTTAACTAAGGTTCTTCATCACTAATATGAAGATATCGTCCCGTAAGTAGATAGAAATGAGGTACAAAAACTTCTTAACTATTTACATTCTTATTTCAATTTGTAAAGCATTATCGCTTGCTCTGATCTGGTATAAGCGAAAATGCTTTTACATTCCTACTTTCTTAAGTATACCACTAAAATAGTTCTTTCTATGTTACAATTCTGAAGTCAAACTAAAGATGCTGTTAAAATATTTCTAAACCTCTAAAAATGCTAAGCCCGTGGTAGTATGGGCTTAGCATTTTCAGAGGTTTAGAAACTTAGTAGCGTATGGGTAGACATACGTTACTAAATTTCAAGGAAATTAGTTAATCTGCCATTGACGCGAGTTTCAATGTCACCTATGTCTGATTGAGAACAGAAGTTATTAGTCATGTATTGAGTGAACCGTTGATTTGAATTCGTGTGATTCTAATAAATAATTCGAATACAAATTTGTAATCAATATAATTTAATCACTTTATAAACAATTTAAACTACTTGTATAAACAAACATATTAAATGAAGGTCAAGAAAATTTACCTTACATGTGAAGAAAGTAGATGAAATGCGAAGCGTATATCAAAGTCGTAGCAAGTGGAGACATGGAGTATTGCAACGAAAGTGTCTCATTAGAAATTAAAAAAGAGTCTCTGGTAAGAAAACAGTAAAAAGCAAGCGGAGATACATATCTCTACCTACTTATTCCTATAAAATAAACATACGTGCTAATATGTATATATGATTAAAGACATTGACAGACACAGCCGAATACCATCACTCCTCAATCCCATTTCCTTTAATTGAACGCGCGTTATATCCGCCATGTTTGTCTAAGGTGGATTGACTAGCTTCGCACAACAGTATTTTCAAAATGCAAGTTACCTTAAAATACTTTCTGTCACCTTCAGTGTGTTGGATGCGAACCCATATTATTGGAACGATACGCCGCTTTTAGTCACTACATAACATACATATATATTATCACCCCTGTTTCCCATGCGGGTAGGCAGACACCATGGATGTCCACTTGCTGTAATCTTAACAACTTTTTTACAACCCTATTAGGCATTAATCAATAAAAAATGTGTTATCATAAATTGTATTTCGTTAACTGTCGGAATATTATTACAAAGAAGCCCTTCGGACTCCATCACATCCTAAAAACCCGTCGCGGTTTGTTAACTAGTATAATGAAGAACCTCTACTAGGTCGGTTTTTAGAACTGCGTCTTATTCAAGGCGCGGCCTTAATAGGGCTTTGGCTTTGATGCAATCTTGACCTATCCATTCGTAACGTTTGTTGCCTTCAACGACTTTTTGACTTGTGTGATATCTGTTAGCTACCGGTTTAATGCACGCACACGTCATTGCATGTTTCAAGGAGATATGATTACAATCGGCTTTTGCGATGAATATTCATAGGTGTACTCGTAAATGCTGAACGACGCACGTCCTTTAAAAGCACCTGTTGTTGAGTAAAGCAATATAAATATAAATAGATGAACACTTATTGAAAAACAGGGTAGCGTTGGATACTGCCAAATCAATCGAGTTTGGTACATTTTTATAGTCAAATGAAAAAATTGCTGTTAATTTTCAAATAAGAGAAGAGGAAGTAAAAATATTAGGACGTTTGCGTATAAATGGAAAAACATATAGCAAATTTAACTAATATACTGTTACAACCTGAATGCCGACAAAAGACAAATTCACACCTGCATACCTGTAGACATTTTATTACCTTTTCGGCATTTGGACTTCTTTTGTTTACTTTGTGTTTAAAATTTGTGATTAGAAAAACAACCCATTGTGTATTAAGATTACAATCCTTTTATGGTAGCCATTAGCCAGGTGTGACTCTAGGAAATTCAGTCCACGCGGCCGAGCAGACATATTGTATTTGTAATGTATAAGAAATGCCCCAATTGAGAGATGGGGCAGTCAAGCGATAACCACAAGCGAAGCAATACTTGTGTACATTCGGTAATCTATTTAGTGACGGACTTTGCGCGTGTATTTGAATTACGATCTCCTACACTACGTTTGGACTTATTGCGTTCGGTTATATTTGTACCTGTGCTATACGTGTTTGTATGGTTCTAATAAACTCTATAATAATTCCAACGGCATTTTAATTCGAGTCCTGCAACTCGTAACAATACTAATCATACTGCTAAAACTATATAAATATTGTTACATGCCGTCAAAGATAAGCCGCACAGCCTATTGTAAGCGCAGCTTATTGTCCTCCGGGATTAGGGAATCCTTTATGTTTTGAATTTGTAACATGCTATTGTTTTTCTGCTTGTTTTATAACCATCATTAGCGTCGAACTAATCCCTATTGTTATTGTTTTCGACTTTGTGGACGTTCGCAGGTGTGCAAATTAATATTTCTTAGAAACTCAGTGTGCGCCTCCAATTTCTTTGTACTGTGTAGTTAGTAGAAGACGATGCCCGAATGGAGGGGCGAGGGCAGTCAAGCGACGACTACGAAGCGAGTAAGACGTTTTCAATTAGCGATATAAACAACGGACTTTGCGCGTTCGAATTGTATTGAATAGTACAGTGTGAACTGGTTGCATCCAGTTTTATTTGTATTTGTTTTATACGTGTTTGTACAGTTCTAATAAATTCTATAGTAGTTCCAACGGCACTTTTAATTCGAGTCCTGTAGCTCGTAACAATATGAAAATGATTTTGGATTTTACTTTTTGCCTTTTTCTTAGCTCTGAGAATGTATTGTCTTTATATGTCATTTCGATAACAGACTTAAAAGATTACTTTTAATCGTGGAATGAGGGAAAGTTTACACGAGATAAGTAAGTATACGAAGTTCACGTGACTAAGCCACGTGGAAATCATTACCGATATCTATAAATAGTTTATTAGTGCAAATATCACTAATAAAGATTTCCCTATCAGTCA
This sequence comes from Dendrolimus houi, assembly GCA_039645545.1. Lineage (NCBI taxonomy): Eukaryota > Metazoa > Arthropoda > Insecta > Lepidoptera > Lasiocampidae > Dendrolimus > Dendrolimus houi. The sequence continues at coordinate 17,865,029 of CM077120.1, read as the reverse complement.
GAAATGATAAACAAATGGGCAATGGTCTGTTTAAATTCTTACAGCGCATGCTAGTTCAATAGCCAAGATTAAAACTTTCCACTTGCCCTAAAACTGAAAAAAAATGAGTTTATTTTACCATAATCTCTAAGAATAGCATGGAAGAATACTAAGAAATACTACCACCCGATAAAAGAATAATATTAAAAAGTACCTAATTACTCCTTATTAATGGCATCATAAGATGTTCTTCTGTTGCTATTAGACGTCATATGATTAAAACATATTATATTTTAAACATAATCAGAAAGTAAAGACTGATAATATTATTTTCTATTTTTGACTGATTCCCTTTATACAAACATAGTATAATGTTAATATTAATGTTATATATTTGGTTTCTTTGCAAATTCACTAATGGCCGGTTCCTATATCTTATTAACTGTCCATTTGCCTAACGAGTTGTTAAAATTTGACATAAGCTCCATCCATACAAGTAATGTGAAACTACCGATGACAAGGCAAGTTAATGAATAGTATGATATAGGAACCCGCCATAAATAATTCTGTAGCAGTGTATAGTATATAACTTATTGTCAAATTTCACTCATATAGATCCAGTGGTTCTGAGAAAAAGACAGAGTTACACAGATAAGATGGTTTATTTTTGCCAAAACGACTACAGGTCTAAAACAATTTCAAAACATTAAAGTGCACCAACGTTCCATCCATTCTATTTTACGGTACCTTCATTTGCAGCTGTAATTTCTATTGTATATATAATATATAAAAAAGACGGTCAAAGACCCGGGAGATTAACCTAACGAGGTAAGGTTGAGGAGGTGACATTGCACTCGGCTTGCGCAGGCGGCTCTGACATCACTCACACTCGCATACCAACATACAGACACGTGTGGGATTGCATACTTCGATAGATACTTCTTATTAGGGTTACATAGCCATTTTGGTAGAAACGGATCTCTTATATCTCTTCATGTTCGGCTGTCCTTGTATATCAGTCATTTGTCTCAAAAACTACTTCTATATGAATGAAATTTAACAGAAAGATGTAATCTATACGGCCCTATACAACGCCCATTATAGTCTTGGGGGCATTGCTAGTTAGATTTTGAAAAATCATAAGGATGTTCGTCGGATATGCCGATCACCTTTTTATTTAGCTCATTAAGCTTCCATAGTCGTAAAAATTAATTCCAATTTTTGAATTATGAAGCGAAGAATTCTAAAAATATTGAGGTTCTTTAAAATAAAACTGCTTTGCATAATATCTGTATATCTATTTTGTAGTTTTTGAGAAGCGAGTTTTTCATTAAGTGCTTTATTATAGTTCCGTAGTCAAATGACAAAAACTGTGGACGTTTCTTAACTCTACAGAACCCTTCATAGTTCGTAGACAGCCGCTAACTTGTCCGATTTTTATTTCATTCGATGAAATAAAATTAAGATTAGCGACTGATAACAATGATTTGTAACAAGGACTTTGATCTTAAATGCATTATTTTTATTTTTCAATACGTTGAGTACAAGATAAAAACTGTATATTTGAATATTACGAGGATACAGCTATATTAATCCTATTACGTATAAACAATAGATATTTTAAAGAAAGGTCAAGTAAAAAGCACTTTAAATAAACGTGCATGTGTGAAGAGAGCAATAAAGTAAATCAAGCGAAAGGTGTGTGATGTAGATGTACCAAGATGTCAAGATCATTGCAGATGAAGTTCGATCGTCACTACCTACTATTATAGGAAACAGGAGTAATAATCTATAAGTGGTTGACAGAGATAGTATAAATATTTAGATTCAGAAATAGTATAACACCAGTAAAATACTGCAGCGTGTAAATAATAATCAAACTAAGTTTCTAGCTGTATACATTTTCCTGTTTCATAACTGCATTAATTTTATTATAATTTAAAACATCGCCCAACACATGTTGCTAAGGAGTGAATTAGAATTAACTCAGATTTTATTATAAATATTTTTATTACGTACACGTGATCAGCATAGATAACAAGTTGTGATTAATTGCATCAGTCACAGATTATTACCTTTTAATTATTCGACAATTAGAATATAAAATTAAGTTTTATATCTGTACGTGGTTTTTTCCCGTGTATGTGCATCGTCTTGTAACATGGTCCTAATAAATGTACGATGATATGGTTACGGAAATATGACAGACAAACACGAAGTAATGCAATGCAAATTGATGATAACATTAAACTATACTGCAGAAGACTTTAACCTATTTTAATTTTGATAAAGCCTTAGATATATTTGTATTACCTGTAGCAACAAAACAAGTAGATGATTGACCTAATGAAAATAGACCAACGGTGCCTATAGGCATTTTCAACCTCAATAGCCAGCGAAGGAATAAAGAGATGAATAATGGTTAAGATGCGTTTGGTTGTAGAAAGTTGCTAAGTCATGATAGGCACATGAAGGTAACGTGATGCAAGCGATTGCAATTCAATGCCTGTTTCAGAATACCTAATAGGAGGCAATACGCATTCAGTTGTCGAATTGAATGTCGGTTAACAATTTTGACAGACGACGACAGATTTCATTTGACGTATACCAAAGTCGCTTCCAGACGTATATATTAGTGGAACATTATGCGACCGGAGCCATAAAAATGAGCCTTTGATGTTCACAGGATTTTTACAATCGCACCGAGATCTAAAACCGCTATACTTTATCACTTGAACGCTTTTATTTTACATTAAACACTATCCCCTTAAAATTTATGTTGATTTCCTGCTTTCGTATTTGCATGTTTATATCTTCTTAGGCTGTTTAGACGACGTATTACATCTTAAAGTGGTAAACGGTTCTGTTATAAACTAATTTTTTTTTTTTTAAACTTATATTTAAAGCTAAAGATTATATTAATATCAGCCCATAAATTGGCACATTATATCAGAAAAATGTCTAAGAGGTGCATGCTTTTCCGGTTAGGATTCGAACGAGCTAAAGATTACATTTCATAAAAGCTTTCTTATGTTTTTTGGAATAAGTAAATGACTATTTTAGTAGTGTCATAATAAATACTACCGTAGACAAGTTTTATTGTTCACATTGCGCGTAGTCTTTGGTGTCTTCAAAAACGTTATCTAGGCGCTATGGCGCGAATTATTATTGAAACTCATAAATGTAATGCAATAAAATCCGATATTTACATAATCATATGTAATAAAATAACGTGTTTATGTTTGGTAAAATCTTGGCATTGTTACTGCTATTTAATTTAATTGTGATATTTCCTGTTTAAATTTGATTCGCAGTGTGCTATTATTATTTTATGGAAATGTGGTCGTTGCCAGTCATCAACATAACATTCCTATATTATTGTGGTTGGTAGAGTCGGTGCAGATAGACCGCGAAGTACTCACCATGATCGAATTGAAGATATTTTGAAAAAAGGTCTGGTAAAAAGCACATCAGTAATAAGCGTGTATACAGTGGTGGTCATATAATTAAGAACGTTGATTTAAAGTGAAGATTTTTTTCAAACTAAGACGCAAAACTAATTGAATGCTTTTTTTATTTCTCTCGATATCGTAAAACTTTTCCATAATACCGCTGTATTCATTGATATGATTAACTAAAATTAAATAGACAAACTTTTTACACTACTTCTAAACATAGTATTCCTATTTACTGGCTGGTCACGTAATTAAGAACGCTAAATAGTTTATACCTTTATTCAAATTTAAATAGAGAACACTGAGTCGATTTGTTACTGTTTGTATAATTTTGACGCCATTTAGTGCTGTAAAAGATTAAAAGTGATTGATTCTTATGAAAAAATAAAAGTTGTGATAAATCTACAAGGGAAGTAATAATTAAACTTCGCCGGAAGAATTGGTCTTATAAAAAGATGGCCGACCATCTGCAATGTTCAAAAACGATAGTTTTCCACGCTGTAAAGCATTTTGCTACGTATCAAACTACTTCGAATGTTCCACGTGTACCTAAACAGAGAAAAACAACTCCTCGAGATGACCGAAACATCGTTCGTATGGCAAAACAAAATCCTTTTAAAGGGTCCAATGAGCTGAGAAAAGAATATTTTGGTGAAAACAACCCTTCAGCAATCTCAGCACACACTATTCGAAGACGTTTGGTAGAAGAAAAATTGCACGGTAGGATAGCAAGAAAGGTACCCCCCATGTTGAAACTTTGCCACAGGCAAGCGCGGCTTGCATTTGCGAGAAAGTATGAAAACTGGACTGTGTGACAGTGGAAAAATTGTACTTTTTTCTGAGGAGAGGAAAATAAACAGAGTATGTTCTGATGGAAAACGATATGTACGACGTTCCCCGAATACAGCATTCGACCCTAAGTACACGAAAGTTACATTAAAGCACGGTGGTGGAAATGTGAAAATTTGGGGGTGCTTTTCTGGACATGGTGTTGGACCTGTAAAGTTGATAGAAGGTAACATGGATCAGTTCCAATACAAAAATATACTGGAAGAAACAATGTTACCTTATGCTGAAGACGTTCTACCGGTTATTTGGACATTCCAGCATGACAATGATCCAAAGCATACTGCACGCACCATAAAGGAATTTCTTACAGCGCAATCAGCTTCTGTCTTAAACTGGCCAGCTAACAGCCCAGATCTAAACCCAATTAGAGAATCTGTGGTTCGAAGCAAAGAAGAAGGTTTCAAATACACAATGTGGGAATTTAAGAGAGCTGTACGACGTTTTTTTATAAGAATGGAACTCTATTTCTCTTGCGAAATGTCAAAAATTAATAGAGTCAATGCCTCGCCGGTGTAAAGCAGTAATTAAAAGCCGTGGATATGCTATTAACTATTAATTTTAGTTAAAAATGTATTAAATTGCTTTTTAAATTTCTCGCGCTACATATTATTGTGATTTCTTAAATGTGAGTGTCATACAAAACGATTCCCGAGCAGTTTAATAAATCGTTCTTAATTATTTGTCCAGCTTCAGTACTATTTGAATGTGTTACTTTGTTAAAAATAAATAAAATGTGAAAATAAATAGTTAGCGCTTTTATTCTTTATTCCTAAGCCACGTTGCTCTATTAATGTGGCTATTTTATAACATAACTAGTTGCTTCTCAGAAGGTACACTTCTCTGTGTATGACACGATTTAAATAAAAAAACTTCTAGAACTTCAAATCGTTCTTAATTATATGACCACAACTGTATATGAAGAGATTAATGAAAGTTGATGAAGGAAAAGTGTTTTCGGGATTGCAGTAGGTGGAAATCCATTGTCTTTGCTTACCCAAATGGGAAACAGGCGTGACAATGTATGCTTTGTTTTAATTTCTATAAAATTGGCATTCGACTACTTGTTAAATAATATATATATTGATTATAATAATCACAAAATAAAAATCCCGATTTGACACTTAATTAAGAATGTCTATAGAACGGAACTTTGATTGAAATCAACAAAACTGAAAGCCAATAACAATTGATTTGTTTAGTTGATAATATACATAATTTTTTACTTGTGCATTACATAATGTTATAAAACATATTTCACTTATTATTATTTTCCTACAAATAACATGAAATTTTTATTAATTCTGTTATGTCATATTACTCTATGACGAAATTACAAAAGCAGTTACGTTCTAATGCGATTTATTTTTAATTTTAATGTTACTACCAAACAGTTGTTGCAGTTTATTAACTCAATTCAATTCCGGAAAAAACTTTATACATATTTATTCCAAAACCTTACATTATGTATTTATACTAAAACTACTACATAATAGTACATATATGTACTGAAAGCAAAAATGATTCAATAAATATATATATATATACGGGCGAAATCAGAAAAAAATCTATAGATTAATTGTGGTGTATCATAAATGCATGTGGTACGCGAAGGGCGATGCGAGATAAAACTTTCGCGCTCCATATCGATTATTAATAATTAACTATAATAAATTAAACGATTACAGAGTCGTCTAATTTCAAATCGACTTCTCGTGATAATCGGTTAACCTGGTTAACGATTTGAAGGTTTCATACCCTAAATATGTTGTAATGAAAACTGTCAAATCGGGCTTTTTATTTTGTGATTAATATAGGCACCTAGATTGTTCCGAAAATTGTTAGCCACAGAATATAAACTTTTTTTTAAACTATATTGAATTGATAGATAATTTTAATACAAATCCCTTTGGTGAAACTCATTAGCCACCTATGTGTAGTTCTTTTTTAAAATATTTTTAAAGATTATATGTCAATCTCCCTTTGTTTGCTACAATGGACGTCTCGTGGAAATCTTTTCTGGCTATGATTTTTTATGATTATAAACGAGGGTTAACGTAAAAGGAACCTCACAAAAATTTACAAGCTGCATTTGGGGAGCCTGCTCCTGCGTTAGTAAAAGTTACTTATTGGTTTCGTGAATTTAAACGTGGTCGAGCGAACCTTAACGATGACCCAGACCCGGCCGACGTACAATTGCAGTAACTCATGACAATATCGTCAGGATACTAGCCTCCGTGAAGTTTTCAGCGACGTCAAGAACCTTGTGGACTTCCTGGAGGAGCTGGGCTGGATGAAGTAACTCCTCATTGACCCTCACACGCAAAATAGGCGCTTTGACGTCCAGTTGCGGAAACCGTCCGTGTGCAGAAGAAGAAGAAGTCGTCAGGATAGAGTGGCTATTGCGGAAGAATAGACATATTACACATCGAGAGATTCAGGCTGAACTGAAGATTGGATGACAGGTAGTTTCGACCATCCTACATGAACACCTTAAAGTTAAGAAGCTTTTTTCACGATGGATACTTCACTCTCTCACCGAAGAGCAAAAATCCTATCGTATTCATTGGTGCAGTCCTGGAAAAGTTCGAAGGAGCAACTTTGCAAAACGTATCCTACATCCTTACAACTGACGAAACTTGGGTTTACAGCTATAATTCTCTCACGAAGCAACAATCCACGCAATGGGTGTTTGAAGAAGACGAGTTGCTCATAAAAGTTGTTCGCGATCGCAGCGTTAATAAAAACTGAAGCGGTTTTTTCGACGCAGTAGATCAGTAGCAGTAACTACGCTACAAAACCGTAGAACAGTTACTAGTGAATGGTATTGCGAAGTTTGTCTTCCTCAAGCTTTCGGGGAGTTGAATAGCAAGCGACCAAGGAACGGTGTCCGTGGCATTCTTGTTCACCAAAATAACGCGGCAGGTCACACAGCTGCTAGAACCATGGACTATTTAAATATTTCGGGGATAAAAATGTTACCCCATCCTCCGTAAAACCTAGATTAGGCTTCTTGCAATTTTTATATGTTTAAAAATGCTTTGTAACATCAGGTGAGAAAGCTGTCAAACGCGAATCTATACCACGATGAAAAAAAATACCGAGGAGGCGGATAAATAGCCTGACTGACCTACTCCGCGAACCCTTGCAGGAGGATTTCTAGGACCTAAATTAAAGAGTATCATTCCAAATTTCACATTGTATCAAATAACACATAATAAAATCATATCTATACTGTCATAGACGTCATAAAAAGTAATAAATAATCAAAGACACTGACCGATAAGGTTGAAATGTCAGTGGAAATATTTTCAAGTGATCTTTTGTTTGGTCATGTGGCACTTTTATTAACAGATAACTGATTGAGGAATCGACCATCTCTTAAAATTTTTGGTGGAGAGAAGTTTCACACAAATGGAAATTTCATAATGAAGAGACACAACTAACGATATATTAGTGAGTATCCATAGTATTTTCTTAAGTTTTCGCGACTAGTACACATAATAAAACTACGGTTTTAATAATCAATCATTGATTAAAATACTTATTCGAATATGACTCGAAACAATCAGGTATCTTGATTGTTCAGTTCAGAAACGAGTCGAATGCTGTTTCGATTGTAATTTTAAGTCGATTGCGATCGTTTCGATTGATTAAATATCTCAGAATTGTTTATCACTACTCTGCGGAGTGCGTGAAACTAATTATACAGATCCAGCCCTGCCACGTTGTAATGTTTTTATCAAGTGTTTTAATGTAAATGCTACATATTATATTAAATCGCAATCTTTCTAAAATTATTTGTTTCCAACATTCCGTTGAACGACCGTAGCGCCGCGTCTGCTGGACTTATCTCCTGAGTCTGAGTCTAGAACATGCATTTAGTTCGAAAACAAATCTTGCGAGAATGGTGGTGCAAACTGGTGAGCCAGGTATTATAGTGCAATAAAGGCGAAAACGTTAAATATTATTCTATAACCATGGCGGACCCTCCGAAGTGTATCCGATAGAGTTGCAACACTGCATCGATGCTCAAGGTTTTAAAAGTAGGCGTCACGGAAACAGCCGTGGCCAATTAGGAATATTTTTAGAGTTATCTGATGGTATAATGATTATACGATCTAGAATAATGCACGCTGATTTCGAAGTTGCATATTGATTGGAAATTGGGAAACATAAGACTCCAGCAATATCTATAATATTATAAAATTCTAAACATGCCGTGTCTGTACATTAAAACTATTAAAAAAGGCAAGTCGAATACACTACACTATATAAACGATGCAGAACATGATACATTATTTTTTCTTGTCTGTTTGTAGGTTTGTCTGTATGTTCGGGATTCACGTAAAAATTATTGGGCCGATTTCGATGCGGTTTTCGGTGTCGACAGCAAATGTTTAGATTTAAATCTGCGCTACTTTTTATCCTGGGAATCCCGCGGGAATTTTCTGGGAATTATATAAAAAGGCCAGATTAAAAAAATCTTCGAATACCAATGTGATTTTTTCAATGTCCTGGTAGCGTAATGGCTAGCGCACGCGTCCCAAACTCAAAGGGCGCGGGTTCGATCCTGGCCGGAACGTATGCACCACTTACTCAGTTTACTAATCTAATGTGCATATTGTTACAATTACCACGTGTTAACAACGGTGAAGGAAAACATCGTGATGTAACCAATGTGTCAAAACTGCCAAAGCGCCTATATATGTATTTTTTTTCACTGAACGATAGCAAAATTTATGTCATAAAATGTGTGATATTTTTTTATTCCGGGAATCCCGCGGTAATTTTCCCGGGAGCCGTTTGAAGTTGTTCGAGTGCGTAAAAAATACCTTATTCCGGCACAGTTTTCACTAAAACTAGCTTACATTCTTTTTTAAATGCTGTGTTATGTTCCGGGAATCCCGCGGGAATTTCAAGTCAAGCGTGGACGAAGTGGCAGGCATATCCTAGTACCTATATATAAATATAAAAAATAAACCTATTGAAAACAATATAACAAAAACTTACAATTATGACCACACAATATGACACGTTCACGTTTATTAATAGTCGTTGAGTCCACATGCGTTTTACTGATAAGACTTTATAAAAGAGCAATTACTAGCGATGATTTAACCTTTGTCCTTTGGATTCTCAGTATTTACCTGTACATATAACAGATATAGTTTCTTCATATGACAAAAATATAATGCATAAAAACTTATAGTGCTAGCAGAAGTTTGCTGAATTACTTGGTTGAACAAAAAATATTATACCAAATATCAAGAGCTCGGACCTTTTTATTTATTATGTGGGAATGCCTAATATACCCACTACGCCTGTTCAAAGTGTATTATCAGGTTCTTTCGGTATTATTTTACCGCTGTCAGGTGGTGATTTTAACAATAAGCGTTTTAGATCAGAAAGCCACCATAAGGGTTACATACTGCCAGGATTCTAAACAAGTCACTCGTATGAGATGTTAGCCAGTAAGGTACTACGGCTTCTACAACTCGATATATGTAGAATTGTTTAAATCTTATTGTGCTACACATAAATGAAACTATTTTCTTTAAAAAATAATACATAAAAAGTTTATTAATATTTTGGTATTATTATTTATAGGGACCAAACTCGTGGAATATTACTAATTGCCTCGTGTTGCATTATTAGTCTCGATTGGGGCATGCATGTTATAAATAAAAATATCATTAAATCAGAAATCAGAAAATATTATTTTTACAGACTTGTTTACGTATGAGTAAAACATGAATTGAATTATCACTATTTAAGGTTAATTATTACTTATCTGACTCTGAGTACCAGTACACCTCATTAAGTTTATATTAAAAAATCTCATTGGCTTATATAGGCACCAAAAGTTAAAGAAAAAACATAATAACGAATTCACGAATAATCGGTAAAAAATTATTTAGACACTTTTTATGCATAATTTTTATGAAACTAGGAAATTAAGATATTCGTGAGACGAGTAGAACAAAAAATTCCAAGTCTTCCGGAACGTAAATAACGTTACATAGGGTTGCCATTATGTAGGGAATCATTCACAGTGATAAATAACACCGGCCTATAAAAAATTAAAAGTGATCTGTACTTTTGACCTTACACACCTGTCCATACACTCTAAAAAATTTGAGAGTTTATGGACCAAAACACCGAATCTGGGGTCAGTTTGGTCCATTCGCCTTCAAAATTGCGAGGGTATATGAAACAAACTTAGATCCGAATTCAGCGCATCGAAATAATAAGAATATATCGGTCTGGTTACAAGTAGAAATCACTTTTTATTTTTTGTGGGCCAGTGTAATTAACACACAAATACACATTGTAAGCAAGTTACTCGTGTGCTAGTGTTATGTGTGGTAATGTACAAAGGTAATTCGTAGGCCAATTCCAGACACCCAGGCCATGCTAAAGAACGGTAAGTTCATTTATGAAATACCTATAAGCCAGGCCAGAAATCAAACTTACAAAACCGTCAACCGCAGAGGCCGTCATTTAATTATGTAAAAAGTGGATTCTAAATCATTTTCTTATATCTCAGAAATATGTTTCAAGGGCGACTAGGTTATTAAATGAATATTTTATATGTATCTACTCAATGAATAATTAATTAATTAATCAAATCTAAACTCACGATACTAATGATGCGGTATGCGAGATTTGTCAAAAATGTGAACAAAATGTAGGTACACGCATCAAAAAAAAATTAAAACGCAACTTAAATCTCTCAGCAGGCAATGAAGTGAGTTATATAGATTCTTACTGTTTAAGAATCAGATATGAGGATATTCGTAAGAGAACCAAGGTAACCAATATGGCTTTTAAAATTAGAAGTTCTTTCTCTTTTCTTTCACCTTCTCCCAATTATTTGGGGTCGGCACAATATGTACACACCCCTCAATTCTGACATACATCCTCTGTCACACCACAAATCATCATATCATCCTTCATAATTCACTTCAAAATTTGAAGCTGAAGTTGCAATAAACTGGTTAAAAAGAACACGACAAAACATAAAATTAGTACTACATGTATTAAATGAATGTGTGAATGCTCAAGCACAACCAATTATCAATACAGTCTCTGTAATTGAGTGGGCAAAGTCTTTGCCGGCCTTACTGCAGCGCAGAGGTTTCGGGTTCGATTCCTAGCACAGTTCATTTCGTAAAGGAACTTTCTGTTATGTACTATGGTCTATTATAGGCCCCGGATTGATCTGTTGTATATTACCCATATTATAAGCGTAATTTGCTTAACTTGGGTTTGTTTTTTGAAACATTTAATTCGGTTCAATTCTCATAGCCGGTTCCTTTATCTTCCTATTAATACATTTCCCTTACTACGTGGTTAAAATTGCATATAAACTCCTTAAAATATAATATACATTATGTAATTTTTTATGAGAAACTATAAACCATGATCTCTGTTACTTACCTATTTTTTGTTGTAGATTAGTGATAAATAAACACCTTGAATTAATCTTGACAAGCATCAAATGAAATACGTATATTATATAGTATTTAATAGTCAAATTTTAATATGAAAATTAACATTTGCCAATCTTAGTTCCTTAGTTTTTGTTCGATTATAACCTTAATTTATTGAAATCAACCGGTTTCTCAGCCCTTTAATTGTCCACTTGCCTTGAAAATTTTTGTAACCACGTAATTCGCTACCGCTATGTAACTTCCTTGTATCGCTTAATACTGTTATGACAATTAGTCTATTATAAATTATTTCAATAATAATTAATTCCGCAACTTAAGGATGATTATAATACAAAAGAAAATATGATTAAAAAATGTGGTGACAGAAAAATTAAGTCTTAACTTGATTAATAATGTCAAGAGACAAACGTTCTGAATAGCCCAAATATTATATTTTATTAATTTTAGAAATTTGAAGATTAGACTAATTAATATTCATCCCGTACAATGCTGAGATTTCAGTAGGATACAAATCAGTGTTTTTACTTTTTTGCAAATAATCAACAAAGAAAGAAGAGCAGATACCCCGTGAGCCACAATTTTATTAATATCTCTCGCTATCTGTCTATCGTTGCATTAGTATCGTTCGATTTGTGACATGTTCATTTATCAGAGAAGTAAGTAATCCATCATAAGTTAATTGATATATTTAATTAATTAATGCTAATAATCATTTGATTATGATAGGTGGTCTTTCTATAGCGTTACGTACAGTATGTGCCAAAACAGAAAACCTGTATCATATCTGTGATTTATACTATGATATTGCACATATACTAAAACAGATAGTGTCTACTTCAGCTATCTTTGAAACACGCTAATTGTGCCAGCTGCTGCGGAATAGAAAGACTTGATCTGATTTAATTGCTAAGTGACGCTACAAATACAATTATTTTTGTAATAAATGAATATTAATTATTACAAGTTAGAATTCATTTACATTCATCTTTGTGCTTTAAAACACTCCTTTTGAGCCACTGCGATGGCTAACATGTCTGTATAACAACGTGATATTAATAAAGCGCAGTCAGGAAAGTCAAGAGCAGTTCACCACGCAAAAACACTAGTTGGGTTTATTTAACAAAGAAAATTCAAAATCAAGTGGTTAGATTCCATGCCCAACTTTAGTTTTCATCAAAAAAAAATCAATATTTTTTATTACTTCGTATAGCTAACGGATTTGGCCATCGAGACCCACATGAAAAATTCCGCCTGTATAATAATTATGTAATATCTAAATCTTTCATTTACCAATCTGCTACATTTCAACAAAGTTTATTTCGAATCATCAAACACTTTCAAATTATCTTAAACAGGTGTCAATGGTTATTGAATTGATAATGCAAGCCTCACGTTAAGGCTTTAAATTAGATGTCTATTAACCTCTCCATATAAGGCAAATCGGTTTAATCGGATTTTGCACAACGTTCACTCGATTATTCCCTGAAGCGGTTCTTCCGGAAAAACGGTTATAATTTTCACCGATCCATTCTCATTTTTTTCTCGTCCAGACGGGAGTAGAAGCAAATTGAATTTTCTACTCCGCCTCAGTAGACTAATTCGACTAATGCGTTTAGTACGTCGCATGTTTCACGTACGTAGGTATTGTTATGTATTTTTTCATTTCTCATATTCTGAAAGTACGCTTAGAGTTGCCTAACCACAGGGTGAATACAGCATTTTTCTTCCCTGGGAAACGATTCTTCCTGCTGTCAAAAAATTTAGAAAACTGTGCGAACCATAGATAATACATGCGACTCATGTCCCAATTTTTTTACAGCCACTGTTAAATCGCGGCATAAAATGTAATAGAAAAGAAAGAAGGAAAAAATCATTTAGAACTACAACATAAATAAAGAATACAATACACGAGTATAAATAAATAAATGTACTATGCAACATGCATTAAAAAAAAACGAAGCAAGTGTAGCTCTAAATTGGTCCTTTTTTTTTTAAGGCGGGGGAAATGCATTTCGCACATACCGGGTCCTTTGCTAGGGATTAGACCGTTGTTGATCATGGAGGCTTTCCACTGAGGCAATCCAAACAATAATCAACCGGCTTGTGTGGAGACTCGACTAATCAATACCCCACTAAAACCACCCTCCTCCCATGTGCCCCGCGCTTATGGTACGAAAGGCGTGAGATACAGAACGTAGTTACGCCCACACCGATCCTAGCGCACAAGTGCTTGAGAATGCCCCGGGAGAGGTAAACTCACTTCGTCAACAGGGGTGAAGACTCCTCTGCTCCCTAGATGCTAGAGGGCCCCTGCAGCGGTATTTCAGGGAGGGAGGTCATGCGCATACCTGCGCCTCCGGGCTCCCGACTGACGTCGGCGCCCGCGAGACGCATGCGCACTACCATCTCTCTCCCTATCTCGTTCCGCGGCCTCCTTATGAGACACTACCGTCTCGCAGAAATTGGCCGCACCCACCCACCAATCGTCGCTGTGCAGCATGGCTTGCACCAGATCGCCCAGCGATTCGATCGGTCCTACAAGTGTCTCGAGTTCAAACCTCTGAGGTGCCCATGCTGCGCACTCGACTAGCGTGTGTAACGCCGTGTCCAGCGCGCCACATTGGCGGCATTGGGGTGAAGGCAAGCAGCCCGCAATCTGACACAGATACTTATCGAAGCAACCGTGCCCGGTAAGTATCTGTGTCATTCTGAAGGTCAGGGTCCCGCGTTTCCGCGAGAGCCATCGCAACAGCTGCGGTCGAACCGCTTCCACCGTGTCAATGCCAGCAACAGGGTTTTCCAACTCTACTGACCAAGATTGGATCATGGCCGCGGTTTCCCGCGTCCTGATCACCTGGAGTTCGGCCTGGCCATAGACCAGGCCACGGGCGAGGGCATCCTGTCGGGAGCGCCGAACTTTGGCTATCACGTCCGCCTGGAGAGGCTAGGGCGGATCGCCTGCCAAGAGTGTCGACGCCGTCCACGACACTGTACGGTATCCTCAGATGGTCCTCACCGCCAGGACCCGTTGTGCACGGCACAACAAAGTCCTATTGTGGCGGTGAAGTGCAGTGGACCATACGGGTGCACCGTACAGGGCCATACTCCTAAGGATGCCCATGTAGAGTTTCCTAGTCGTCCCCCCCCGGTCCCCCCACGTTGGGAAGAAGCAGAGAGAGGGCGCCTGCGGACCTCACGAGCTTGGGGACTAGCTACTCAAAGTGCGCTTTGAACAGCCATTTCCCATCAAGAATTAGCCCCAGATATTTCATCTGGGGGCCTACACGAATGTCCACCCCTTGGACTGTAACGGACAAGTCCGCGGGGGGGTTACGAAACCGCCTATGGAACATGATGGCCTCCGTTTTCGCGGGGGAGACCTTCAAGCCCAGCCTACCTATTCTTCGGACCACGATCGCCAGCCCGGCGTTGGCGAGGTCCACGGATTCCGCGAATGACGCAGCGCGTGCCGTGAGTAGGGTGTCATCCGCAAAGCAGATTAGCCCTATTCCGGGCAGGACCGGAACCCGAAGGATCCAGTCATAACCGACGTTCCAAAGAACCGGCCCGAGGACCGATCCCTGTGGGACGCCGCACGCGACGCGTCGCCGACCTATCGCGCGATTCTCGGACTCGCCGCCCTCCCAAAGAATGGATCTGTCCTGGAGGTACGCGCCCAACAGCCTCGTGAGGTACGGGGGGACTCCGTGTGCACGAAGCCCCTCCCTGATCGTCTCGTGAGGGAGGCTGTTAAAGGCGTTCAGCTCTAAATTGGTCCTAGCTCAGCATGTTACTGGTTAAGTTAACCAGCGCTGATCTTCCGCTAGGGCCATTCAAGTGACATACACAGACACTGAAGCAAATAAAATACAAAGTGAAAAGAAAGTATAAAAAGAAGAAAAAAAATAAAGAAAAATGTGCACAACAATTGTAAAAAGATTAAATACATATTATTTATGTAGGTTGAGATAGTTATAACAATAAAGAAACAACAAAAAAGAGTTTAAAAACAGCAATATTGAGAAACACACGACACAACACATACAGGATAGGTCAGGCACATCCTCCAAATGGGCGCCATTATATGGCACTGTTATCATGAACGAGATCAGATTGGCACATTAATAAATAATAATAAAAAAATAAAAAAATATCAACAATTTTGTAATATCAATTTATACTTATAATTATAAATCAATTTTACTTTTCAATTATAATTTAATTTACATAAATTTGAGCTAAATATCATCACTGACAAAAAAATCTGGCTGGTAGAATGACACAGAATAAAAAAATACTTGACGTTTCATCAGATTTATAGTAGATATGGATTTTACGCATGTTATTAGAGAATTCGTTGTTTGCCTAACTAATCATTTTTTTTATTTACTTTCCTCATATTCGAAATAAAAAGCAGTGTTAACTTCGGGTAAAAGGCCTATTTAGGCATTCGAATTGTTAGCGCCCTCGCTACTCTCATGCGCCAAACCATATCGTGCTTAAATAGATCATTTTCACCTCTCGTGTAACAATCTACTATTGCAACCCATATTTCAAAAGTTCATAATAGATAGACTATTCATAGTTGGCCTTCACGTATAAATTGAAAACTACAGAGGATAGCGAGTAATACCCAAAGACTCGCTAGTCTCCAAAACTATGTTATAATTATTTTATCAGTTCCCTAAACCAAAAATCGACTCGAAAAATTTTGGATAAAAAAGGACATCCTTTACCAATTATTACACGATCAGATAATATTGCTAATAAGTATCAAATTCTAATATGATATGATATGATGATATAATATATACGGCATACATAAAGGAATTAACTATATACTTATCATTATATCAGCAATGCTTATGCATTGCATTTAAAAGGAAAGATGATAAAGAAAATCGCACAAATTCTATCTACTATAGGATACAAATGTAATTAAGTAGTTAATCAATAAAACTGAAAGTATAATTTCACTTTATCAAATTTTAGCTATACAATAGTGCATTATCGTTAAATTATTGGAAAATTCCCTATGAAATTTTTTATCCATCTAATATTATAACATTCTAAAAATGCCATGTCTGTACATTGAAGCTATTTAAAAAGAAACAATTGGAGTAGACTATATATAAACGATGGAGAAAACGATGCAATTTTTTTTAGATTTCTCGTCTGTTTGTCGGTTTGTTTGGGATTCACGTAGAGGCTACTAGGCCGATTTTGATATGGTTTTCGCAGATCCGTTGCAAATTATTAGATTTAAAATCTGTGCTACTTTCTATCCTGGGAATCCCGCAGGAAAATTTCCCGGGAGCGGTTTGTAGTTGTTCGGGTGCGTAAAAATTAGCTTAGTCCGACACAGTCTCTCTAAAACGATACCTTACATTATTTTTCAAATGCTGCGGGATTTTAGTCCCAGGAATCCCGCGGGAATTTCAATTTGAGCGTAGACGAAGTCGCGGGCATATCCTTACTTACTCCATTGACTCAGCGACCCAAAGTGGGTCTTAGCCTCCGAAACGAGAGCATGCCATTTTTCTTTATCCTGCGCAGTTAGCGGGCATATCCTAGTAGTAAATAAATCTTAACAATATAATATTAATTAGGACCTGTCTCCAAAACTATCTCAACTTTTGTGATGAATAATATCCTATTGTCATGTTCCTCACCAACAGTTTATTTCTAACAAATTCCATGATACTGCTAATTTTCAAAGTCGTGAAAAAGGACCAAACAAATATACAAAGTCAATTTTGCTTTTAAACACAAGTACAAATTGGTCATCTCTATACTTATACATTTCTTTAAAAAATGTATTACAATAATAACACCCCCCCCCCCAAACTGGCGTTACTGATTTTATATTCACAATTCACAGAGGCACCACTATAACAATACAAAACATATACTATAGAACATAGTAACCCAAATATTTGCATATTATATAGGTGAAGCGTAAATAGACGTGATAGAAATAAAGGGGGTAGTTTTTAAGGTAGAAAATTAAGAAAACCTGCAAATATATGTATTCTTAAACCTATATTCGAAAAGATATCAATGATACACAAAGTAAGCACTCAAGGCCAGGAGTTGCATTAAATGTTTTGCACGCTTTAATAAAGTTAAAATCATAGAAATTGCCACGCAACTCCACCTTCCTTAGACCGGTTTATTATTATACTAGCTGATGCCCGCGACTTCGTCCGCGTGGTGCGGTTTTTTAACTATCCCACGGGAACTCTTTAATTGTTCGGGATCAAAAGTATCCTATATGTTGACCAGGCATATAAGCTACCACTATACAAAATTTCATTTAAATCGGTCCCGTCGTTTCGGAGATTAGCCGGTACAAACAGACAAACAAAAAAATTTAAAACAATTCTAAATTAGTTTTATTTCACTTCTTACATCCCCCTGACTCGGTTTTTAGCATTTTTTTCATTGGACAGAAATTTGACCTCTACAATTTTATTATATGTATGTATAGATTACATTATTGGGTGTTGTATTATTGTATTTATTGTGGAATGTAGGAATATCATTTATTATATTTATATGGAGCTTGATTAATTGCATGATCTTCCTGTATGACATAAATCGGATTATTTATAAATAACCCAGTCTATTGACAGTGATTTGTCACAATTTTATCTTAAAACCAGTTCAGGCTGTATTTACAGCCATAGTTATATTTTGACAGAACATATTAATACCGAATTTCTGTATTTTACACCGAACAAAGACAATCGCTGCGCGTCTAGCTGCCGACGAGAAGAAATTCACTACTCTGTGGTATTTTACTACCCGTGCGCAGAAGGTTTGCCGATGGCCTCATGATGTCACGCGTCGATGGTCAGTAGGGTTGACAAAAAAAGGTTATATAAATAGTTATTGCAATAAAATTATTATTTCAATTTATTATTGTATATACTTTACATAAGTATATACAATAATAGTAAGTCATCAGCAAACCTGTTCGCGGCTCATACTACCCATACTTTTGGTAGAATTAACATTACTTATCTGGAATTTTGTCAAATAAACAGTTAGTAAGACAAATGAATAGATAGTTAAGATGCAGGAACCGACGATAAGTACTACTGACACTTCATTTTAAGTTGAAAAAATTAGACAAGTATGTGTCAAAGTACGCACATTAAAGGGTTTCGTAAAGCCAACGAATGTCCACTGATTTTAAGATCCGACTACGAAACCCTAAAAAGAGCACTTATAATAACAGCCCATAAATGTCTCACTGCTGGGCTCGTGCCTCCCATTATAGAGGGGAATGGACAGTATACCCGCCACTCTTGCCGAAGGTAGCGTGGTAATTGTAGCAATATGCACATTAGGTCAGAAAACTGCCTAAGTGGTGCATGCGTTGCGGCCAGGATCGCACCCGCGCCCTTTAAGTGTGGAACGCGTGCGCTAGCCATTACGCTGCCACGACTTCGAGCACTTACCTAAATTATATTTTTTTAAAGTCGCTTTAATTATTTTCATAATTTGCCACTTCATAGCTCGATAGAAATACATAGCTTATATGAATTTCGAAGCGAAAATCTTGACACCTGAGTTAAAGACTTAGTTAACGATACCCTTACACAACTACATATGTATGTTGAAATTTTTCAACCAGTCACAGTAACTGACAAAGGAAAAATTTCCATTTATTAATTTCGATAAATTATTGAAAAATATATTGAAGTGAAACTTGAGAATCATTGTGATATGAAACTCGATGAAACGAAAAAGCGACACTAAAAGAGATAAAATTCAAGCTTACTTAATTCTAAATAAAACATATTTTTCTTTACCAGTTAGTAATAATTTTCAATTTAAATAAAACTTAAAAGATATCAAATGAATTTTAGCCTTATCTGTATATACTTTAGGATATTTTTTATACGTAGATCAAAGGAAATTGTGCGTAACAATGCATTGAATTTTGAAGTTTATAGTTGAAAGTGTAATTTAGATTGCATTTTTTGTTTATAATATGGACGGATGTAGGCTTAAAGAATTATATTTATATTAATAAAAGTTAAAGGAGAATTATCTGAGTATTTCTCTGAAGTTTCACTTCTACTGCGTGTGAACTGCACACACACACACACATTATTTTTTAAAATTATATTACATTATACAAGAATTTCGTTTTTGATAAAACTTTTTCAACAATAAAACTGTTTCTCTATTTAAAATGGATAAAACCATATCTTGCAGTGCACTTTTTCACGTAGAATAAATAAACTACCACTATGTAAATACTAATTATAATCTGACATGAAAAAATGATAAATAATAAAAATAAATAAAATACACGTTTAATTAAATACATTGTTTCTATACACACATTTGATAGAAGGCGTTGTACTTTTTTGTCCGGGCGAAAGGGTAAAGTCCTACACGTGTACCGAAGGTTAGGCTGTCAATCTAAAGGCTGCGAATCAGCAGGTGGTTATTATAACATAATGGAATCGTACACCCGATATCAAAGATAGGGCTGTTATTACAGAGTCCATAACAAGTGTTCAAATATGATTTTTGTGAATCACATATACCTGTATAAAATACAATATTCTTTATTGCACACAGGAACGTAATTTACATGAGTAATAATAATAATTTCAACAGTACAACCGGCGGTCTTATTGCTTACAGCGATTCCTTCCAGATGACCTTCTGAAAATAGACATACGTAGAAGAATGGATCCGTAACCAGTGCGCAACATACGTTTTAATAATAAAATATGACATTAAATTAATAAAATTCTAATTATACATACACAAGTGATTTATTTTAATAGAAAATATAAATACGTGAATAGTGTTGTATACCTACATATATACGAAAGACATAAAAAATAAAATAAAACCTATATGCTTCCTTAAAGAATAACGTTATTGTTGTTTGGTTGGAATTGAATTTTAAATAGATATACACTTTTCTTCATTTCACAAAACTTCAAAGGCGCTTACATTTTTTACGAACGTAGCAAGTTATGTCGTGATTTCTTTAAGGACCCAAATAGCGTATTAATTTCGGAGTGGTAGGGTATTTGCTCGACTGGATGGCGACCACCCCTGGTCTAGAGTATGCCGCCATAACAGCCTTATGTTATGTTCCGGCATCAGTGACCAGGTTCCAGTCTCCTTTAAGAGAGCAGCAGCGCATTTGTAGCACCTTCGGTGTTGCAAATGTCCATAGGCGACGGTAACCACTTTCCATCAAGTGGGCCATCTGCCTGTCTGCTGAACTCGTGCAATAAAAAATAATAATAATAATAGTTTTGTTGATCGTATCCCAAACAGGTGGTACTTGCCAACCATCTTCTCTATTAAAATTTGGGTGTTTTTTTATTTCAATAGCCTCACGCATCATTCTAGGTATGAAACGATTCTCTTTCGCAAGGATTTGTGGTTTATCGAATCTCGAAATTATAATAAAAATAGGTCAATCGAATTATAATTATAATAGGTCTTTTACAATTACATAATTTTAAACCGCCAGAAATTATCAAACTTTTACATTTTACGGTTTTTTGGTTGTTTTGGAAGGTTTCAAGTCGTCTTGAATTACCTAATTTTGTTTTCAGAATCTACTGAAACACAAATGTGCTTATAAAACCATGATCTTTTTCGTTTTTAGTGAAAAGCTAATTGGTATTGATATTGTCTTAGTCGAAGTTCTTTAAGACTAGCATAATAAAATAAAAATAAATAAATCGGCAGACAAACACACACACTGTATATTCCCAAATTAAGCAAGTTACGCTTGTGTTATGGGTAATATACAACGGACCATTCTGGGGCCGATCCCAGACATCCAGACCATAGTAAATAACGGAGAAAATACGTTTCCGAAATTTACTATATTAGGAATCGAACCCGGAGCCTCTGCGTTGCAGTGAGGTGAGCAGGCAAAGGCTTAGCCCGCTCAACCACAGAGGCGAATAATGAAGTACTCCCCTGCATACCCATACAGGACTAACATTTACGTAAATTATTATATTATTTCAAAACTTACGCCATGATATTTTATTGTATTTTGTAAGCTGCGCTATTACCTGAAACAAAATGTTAATTTTACATTAGTATTATATATTATAACACATAACATATTGATATAGAACTACTAGAAAGATTTGATGTAATTTAACATAAAATATGAGGGGCCCAAAAGAAAGGAAAGAAAAGACGATTTGTTGGCATGATAACAATACATAAAGATACATAACGTAGATTCCCTGAAAAATAGGATTTACAAAGTTTTAATAATTAAATCTTATTGGCCAAAGATCTCGCCATGCGAGCCTCAATGACATCATCCACCGGGTTCTTGTCAGCGTTGGCGTACCAGCCATCCTAGAGCCAAATGGCTTGGTGCGCGACGATGGAAAGAGGCCGGATGGAATGTCACTTATTCCTTGGAAGATGGGAAGGCCGCTTGTGTGGGACGCGACATGCGTTGACACTCTGGCGGCATCACACCTTCCAGTGACTAAATCAGGGGCTGGCAACGGCGCTTCAGCAGCTGAAGATCTCAAGCGGTGCAAATATGGAACTCTAGGAAGGGGTTACATATTTGTGCCGTTTGGAGTTGAAACTTTAGGTCTATGGGGTCCATCGGCAAAGGGCTTCTTCAAAGAAATTTGTAAGAAACTCTTTGATATCACCCGTGATCAGAAGGCTGGTTCGTATTTCACGCAACGAATCAGCAATGCCATAGAGCGTGGCAATGCAGCCAGCCTTCTGGGCACGCTTCCCTCTGGCAGCGATTTGTTACGCACTTTATATTAATTTATTTATAATTTAGTTTATTTTTAAATAATTCTTATCTCACTATAGTATCTGTTTAACATGAATAATAAATTACCAACAAAAGTTGTGTATTGGAACAAGCCATAGAAAATAAAATTAAATCTTTATATAAAACTCAAACTATTGTGTGTGTATGTGTGTGTATGTTGTATATCTTAAATGTTCTCTAGCTTACAAAAGGTTAAGATCATTATTTTCATTTTTATTAAAAACCAAATGAACATGGGTGTTGCTTTTAGACATCTATGTAGGACAATATTTATGCGAGTACTTTACAGATCGAAAATGAGCAAATTATTTACTATTTGTCCCGTAAAATTATAGATTAGCTATTAATACGAAATTGTAATACATGCGAACGAAGCCACGTGAAAATCCTTAGTTTACCATAAATTCAATATTCAATCATGACCAATTCAATTGGACAATTGCCAAATATAAAATGCAGACGGTCTCGCAAGTTTCTCTTGAAACTTACAATGCAAAGTATTTCATGAAAACTGAATCATGCAGTGCCGATATGCTCTTTTTGGAAAGCTTAAGTAACTTATTTTTTATCCGTGTAGGAACGGAGAAAGAATACAATTTCCTGGGGCCAGGCGGCCACTCGTAAGAGGCGACAAAAACGACCCACAGCCAGGTGGTAGGGTATTTTATTTGTGTTCCGGCATTAGTAACCAGGTTCCAGTCTCCCTTTAGAGAGCGGCAGCACATTGGTAGCATCTTTGGAATTACAAACGTCCGTTAGCGACGGTAACTGCTTTCCATCAGGCGGTCTGTAACTCATACAAAAAATAAAATAAGTCGTAATTAACACTATAGGACATTTTTGATAAAAAAATAAATATTTCAGAACACCTCATAATATCGAACCTGCTATGGAAGAATTATAAGAAACTTTATATATTATTAAGAATGCAATTTTACAAGTGATCTACTTTACAGTCTATTTTTAATCCATTACTCATAGATCTACGACTTGTAGTAGGTATATTCATATTTTTGCCATTGTCACTGATATGAACTTAAAGATCTTTGTATTGAGGGCTAAGTTATTTTAGCTAAATGTTACAACAAAAAGTGAAATAACTAAATTTTGTCACTTACAATGATTTTCCATAACGGGCTCGATATGTACTATCTCACTAATCTATATCAGTGCTTTTCAGCCTATTTGAATACGCGACCCCTTTACAGGTTGAAAAATTTTGGCGACCCCCTTGGGCTATAGACAGACAAAAAGTTAGTAATTTAAAAGACTACGTTTATGTTTTTCTCTATTTTGTTACCCATATTCATTATTAGGGCCTTATACTCTGCAAAAAGCTGCTGAGCTTAGAAAATACCTAAGTACGAGGTATAATACATTTAAATTGCCTTTTCCCTTTTGCCGGCGACTCCCCGAGCAAGGTTCTGCTACCCCCCCTAGGGGTCGCGACCCACAGATTGAAAAACACTAATCTATATTAATGAATAAAAATACCTCGCTGTGTTATATTAAGTTCGATGCTAGACATGATGCACATATGTCGCGAATAATCAAAGGAAATTCGACTTTTTAAGTGCCGTAGCTATTTTGACAAAATCGGGAGCCTTATAATATCGTTATGTCCGCATGTCTTATATGTCAAAGTCGATTTTCTCAAATGCTACAGTGGCTACTTACATTGTAAGATTGTGCTTGTATTAGTACTGTATTGTACTTACATAGGCCCCGAAGAACGACGGTGGGAGACAGACGATTTATATATTAAAAAAATATGGATGGTTGACAAGATGGTGTGATCTATTTCCAAATTTTTTGTGGAGCCAAAGCCGTATTCGAAGCGCCACATACACAGTCATACTAACTTATATATGTAGATAGGATTCCATGCGGAAGTCATTAGTGTTTGGTGACCTTCGTACGTCGCGGGACCGAGTTAACATTACTACGCCCTATTTCCCTGATGATGTAATTGAGCTAAGTTAATAATCACGTACGGCACAATTGATTAATTCAGACTCGATATATCAGAATATATCAGGATCGATTATAATTGTTCACGAACATGCTTTAAAACTTTGAAATTCGGAATTCAAGCTATTTGATTCGATATATCAGATCGGATTATTAGTCTTTATTCATAGTTTTTACTCTAAAACGGAGGTTCTAGTTCAAAATTTGAAGTGCTGTCAAAATTCAAACATTTAAAACCCTAATGCATTTTACGAGCAGTGTACATTTTGATTGGTGTAATATTGTTAACAAATAATTTAAAATATGATGATATTGATGCTTTTTGCATCAAAAATTTGCTTCTTCGTTTATTCCTTACTGTGTCATTGGCAAAATCAATGCCTGTGCGTTGGCGCCATTAAAGTCATAAATGGAATAGAAATAAAAAGTGAGAATAATCAAAAATGGCCGGTTCAGGAGGATGGTCAAAAATCTTGACATGTACGTATAACATTAATAGGGCATGCCATGTTTTATCCAGAATGATCAGCCGATAGAAATTTACGTTGTAAAAATCACATGCTTCATTCATTAAATTACTATTAATTTTATTATCATATTATTATTACTGTAAAATACGTTTTCCTACGTCTTGTAAGGAATACATTTACTACTAATAGTTCTTCTACATTTATATATTTTATAGGTACTTCAAAATATAAATCGAAGGCCAGAAAAGTCAAGTAACATACATTTTTTTTTCTGTTAAATCGACATTTGTCATTACTAGAAACGTGAAATTGATTTTTCCCTTTTCTGTTACATCTTCATAGCCTTGGATGGATGGCTATATGAGGGTCGTGTTCTGACTGCGAACGAGGCGTTACCTAGCGAACTTTCGGTACGAGTATCTTATAAATACAAAGACTTGTGCTTTACAAAGCACAAGTTAGGCCGCATATGGAATACTGCTCACACTAATGGGCTGGAGCACCCGCTTACCAGACCAACCCACTGGACTCCATCGCATGGACGATCCCATACTAACAGGTGGTTTAGAATCGCTTAGCCTTCGGAGAGACTTTGCGTCGCTCTGCGTATTTTACCACCTGTACAACGGAGAGTGTTCCGAGGAACTGTTTGATCTGGTCCCAACGCCTCATTTTTTACAAACCGCACCGCTCGCTATCGACGGGATGTTCGCCCTCATTTCATGGAGCTTCCACGCTCAACTACGCAACGGTTCTCTAGAACGCTTATTCCGCGTACAACAATGATCTGGAGAGTACTTCCCGCCGAGATTTTCCCTCTGTGCTACGACATGGGGTCGTTTGAAAAAGGCGTTATAAAATTTCTTAGAGACCGGCAACGTGTTGGCAATAAAAAAAAGAGTATCTTATAACGACGAACTTTGCGCGATTTATTTGATAAAGATTTTCTGCCCTACTATTTGGTTTTGTTGTTTTCGGCTATACTCGTAAGAACTGTGAATTACGTGCGTGTACTTCTAATAAACTTTGTGATAATTCCAACGGCATTTTCGAATTTACATTCTACAAATCCCCTACAAATTCGTAACAATATAATATCTATCTATCTTATCCCAGAAAATGGGCCCGCGTTTTTATTAGATTTATATGCAAAATTTCATAATTAATTAAAATCTTCATTAGATATACGAGTAAAGTGACTAAACAATTCTAGTGGTTAATGTAAAGTGCTGATCTGTCGCTTAGAAAATATCATTTATCTCAATAAGGCAAAACGGAAGTACAAGGACGGCTGGTAATTATAGAATTAGTCCTATCATTTACAGTTTAGTGTATTAGTTCACACGGACATTAAGCTTTGACCTCATTTTACGCTAAAACCAGTCCAATGCTAGTTGGTGTTTACGCTTGTCTTGTCGAATTAGTGAGCCCTACATTATTATTATATAATTATTGTGAAGATATTTTAAAGAACAAGAAATGCTGTTTTTTTTAATTATATTAAATTTAATGTAGGATTAAATAACTATTAGTTATACCCGAAGTTTTTTTTTTTATAAAATAGTGAATAAAAGTGGACAAGATAAACTCAAAACTCTTTTTTTTCTAAATACAAGTTTAAGAAAGTAAAGCGACGACAGTGTCTCTCCAGATCGGGGAATTATAACCCCAAAAACTTTTTTGGGAAATCACTAAAGTATATCTAATAATGACAATGGGTGTCATCTTACTTCTGAAATATTAAATTAATCAATTTGGGAAAAATAGCAAAACTCAATTTGCAGACGACATGACGGACGTTCCTAGTAATGATTCTTACATGCTCCATACAAAATCTGCATCCTAACCTTATTTCTCTTCTGACCCAATTCACTATAACAGTGAAAAATCCTACGCACATTATCAGTTTGTTACATCTACACGTGCGTAGATTATAGAACCATGAAGGCCAAATTCCATGAAAACAAAAACTAATTGCAAATCATTTTCGGCAGTTTTTTAATGTTATAATAGTGAAAAGAAATTACTACTGACACGTGTAAAAGGATGCAATTATATAAAAATGTATATGTGCAATAAGTACTTTCGTACAAGTAAGTAGTACTTTCTCTTTTTATGCAAGAATAAAACCAAGATTTATCTTCTAATTAATTCACGCTAGTCTATCATCTGCTCTCAGTGAAAAAAAGGTGTATATTTAATCTCAGGTGCTTTTAATATGTATTTTTTTTATAAAAATAATATAAGATAAAATACACCAATGGCGAAATTGGCAGTCGATTTCCTAGAGTAAATATTGTATATAAGATCATTTTGTACTGTAAGTGGCATTACTTCGCGGGCATTGCACGGAGCGGCAACGTCGCGTTGGAGGGAATGCGTAGAGGGGGCCGACTAGCAACAGGCGCCCCACGTGCTCAACGGCCTTGCCACTGCCGCGATATACACTTCGCGCCATTTTTAAAATAAAACATCTAATCACACTGTCTTACTATATTTAATTTTATTTCATCGCGCGATATAACAATGGGACATCTGACGGTATAACATTTTTACTTAACTGTTACCGAGGTTCTGTTTTCTTATTGTAATGTTTCAAAAGGGTGAAAGGTTTTATGTAAGTATTTTCTACGAAACTTTTTTATGATAATTAGGTTCCCGGTTGACCACGATCTCGTATTAAGTGTGGAGAATCTGAACAGCTTGGAATTCAGCATTCCAAATAAAAAACAATCCTATATTACTGGATAAATATGATCGGAAAATTCTAAAAATATTAAATGATGATGCATGCAATCGGAGATGTAGCAAGCCTATCTAGGAAGTATCTATTCACACGGGACGTGAAGACACCCGGATTATACTTTTGGAGAAATAAGGACTCTGGTAGTGCATTCTACAGCTCTACTTTACGCAGAAGGAACGTGGAGGCGAAACATTTCTTTCATAATTGTGGTCTAATCATGAAAATAAAGTAGAGACTATTCGAAGAAAATTCCCAAAGCTTTTATTATATACTATATATAAATAAAAGGTGTGTGTGTCGTTACTCTTTATACCATACTAGCTGGACCCGGCAGACCTTGTCTTGCCCTTAAAAAATAAAATCTAGAAAACGATTGCAGCGCCATCAACCGGGACCAATTGTTAATCTAAACCATTCCCGAATCTACTTGAAAAAACACAAAAAATTTCATCAAAATCGGTCCCACCGTTAAAGATGTGTTCAGCGGCGCCGCCTACGGGGTCGTCGTGAATCCACTTGAACACACACAAAAATAATTCACCTAAATCAGACAAATGGAAATGAGTTTAAATGCAGTCACCATTGCCGAAAGCGGCCGGGAAAGATCATAACAAATGAATGGCTAGACTGATGTTGTGACGGATGTTTTTTAATGACAATTTTTGAAGTGATAACTTCTTATGGGAGGGTAAACCGCTTCGTTGCGTAACGCGTTACGGCGCCAGTCTGTCTGGCTTCCCTTTCTCTCACGCATACGGAAGCGGTAGGCAGGCTCCTCCTCTCTCACTCTAACCCACGCGCTATATACATAAAATTTAAGTAATAACCAAGCTTTTCTCACGTTAAACAATTTCAATATTAAATAGTTCAACTTAGATTAGTTTAAAGTTATCACTTCTGTCGGGCGTCCCGAGACGCACACTTTTTTTTTATTGATGAATATCATATTTTAATACTTATTATTACTATTCCGGACGAAGACAATTTCAAAAACACAAAAAGTATAAAAAATTGCTCAGCCGTACTTGAGTTATAAATAGTGTAACTAACACGACTTTGTTTTATATATATAGATTTATTTACATTCATAAAATAGGCTCACGCATATTATTCATTGCACATAAAATCTCATTATGAATGAACGACACATTATGGTTCATAATTTGTAGGTATACCAAGAAAATATAATGTAATACTTGCAACAAGTCAGAAGGGTTTATGGTAATAAAAGAACAGCAACTGGTCACAATACTTATAATCGGAGAACCTTACGGCTTACATACATGTCATCCACTGACTTCACACTCCACAAGCATTTTTAGAACACCTCGCGGGATGGCGAGGTGTTCTCCAACAATTTTACAGTATTAGAAACTTAGCAAATTGGCACAACTAAACGATAAACTATTTTAATTAAAGGGTTATGAATGACAAGAATTTAATACATTATTGTTTGGAAATTTGAGATAATATTTTATATAAGATATTATATAAAATTACCACATATTAAGTATAAATATTATTACATAAAATTATGTTAAATTATAGAGAACTTTACTCTATACAAAACAGGCGCTAATCACCGAATAAATAAAAATATAACATTATTATTCAATTAAGGAAATGGCCCATTGTATCGTTTTGAAATAAGAGGGTACATAACAAAATTAATTATTAACTTTAAAAAGAAACATGACAAGAACAACTATGACCATAAAAAGCAGTACCTACGTAATTATAATCAATGTCTACTTTTAAACATTTTTCATTTATAATATCATCATAAATCTAATTATTTATTTATGTATGTCTATTTAGTCGTTTATTAAAAAGTTATTTTTAGTGTAGTTAAGATTATGATTATATTTATTTTATTTTAGTTTAGTACACCAGCAAAAATTGTATAATTCTTACTTAAAATCTCCTTAGACATCGAGTTGCCTAGAAGAGACCGCTACAAGCAATAAGGCCGCTCAACTCATGCAATTATATAATAGGTTGGGGAAAAAGTCTTTTCGCATATAGTATGTATGAACTTGTAATAAGATCTCTTTGGATATACCATTTGTATCAGGCTGGTTTTGGTATCATTAAAAAGTTTTAATTTTAAAGAAGACAATTCCAAATTCAAATTAGGAAAATGTGTGATTTTCATTTGTTTTTCTTATTGTTAAAATGAGTGAATCTAATGAAGAAATTCGATACATTTTAAAATTTTACTACAAAAAAGGTAAAAATGCAACACAAGCCGGGAAAAAACTTTGTGATGTTTATGGACCTAATGCAGTATCTGTGAGAGTAACGCAAATTTGGATTAAGCGTTTTCAATCTGGAAATTTTGATATCAAAGATGCACGTCGCTCTGGTCGCCCTGTTACGGACAAAATTGATGCCATTTTTGAAAAAGTGGAGCAAGATCGGCATATTAGTAGTCACGCTGTAGCTAGAGAACTGGGAATTGACCACAAAACGGTTTTGGCGCATTTGAAAAAAGCTGGGTACACAAAAATGCTCGATATTTGGGTGCCTCATGAGCTCACTGAAAGAAACCTAATGAACCGTGTACTCATTTGTGATTCTTTATTACGACGTAATAAAACCGAACCATTTTTGAAGAAGCTGATAACTGGTGATGAAAAGTGGATCACGTACGACAAGAACGTGCGAAAAAGATCGTGGTCAAAGATCGGTCAGGCTTCACAGACTGTGGCGAAACCCGGGTTAACTCGCAACAAGGTGATGCTGTGTGTATGGTGGGATTGGAAGGGCATTATTCATTATGAGCTGTTACCGCCAGGCAGGACCATCGATTCTGAACTGTACTGCGAACAACTGATGAGATTAAAGCAAAAAGTTGAGAGAAAGCGGCCGGAATTAATCAACAGAAGGGGTGTGATTTTTCACCATGATAACGCTAGACCTCACACGTCTTTAGCCACTCGGCAAAAATTACGAGAGTTTGGCTGGGAGGTGTTAATGCATCCGCCGTATAGTCCTGACCTTGCACCTTCAGATTTTCACCAGTTTCGGTCTCTGCAGAATTCCTTAGGCAGTGTCAGGTTAACATCACGAGAGGACTGCCAAAACCACTTGTCGAAGTTTTTTGATCAGAAGCCCCAAAATTTTTATAGCAATGGGATCACGTCCCTACCTACAAGATGGCAAAAAGTTATCCAACAAAATGGCACCTACATACTTTAGTCAAATGTAAATAAACTTTATAAAAAAACCTTTTGAATTTTTATATAAAATGCGAAGAAACTTTTTCCCCGACCTAATATTTATATTAATTGTCCTCTAGGGTTAAGTTCATGGTGAACAATAAAGAGTTTTCATTCATTTATATTTCGAAACCTATATAATGCTGATATTAGGCGGATTAACTAAATTGATTCAATTTGGTTGAAAGGCACAGATCTGAATGCACTCTACAAGATTCAACGACATGGAATGATTCAAGTCTATGTTTATATGGATCACTGGTTGATTCATCCAAATTGAAAGTCAGAAATGTACCGTCTATTACCGGCTTAAGTAATAACTATATTCATGCGCAAACAAACAGTTGAGATGATAATCCGTCCAAATTAAATATTTTGGTACAAAATTCAAAGTACTAAATTAAAAATTCCGCTGAAATTACTTCGTATCGGTAACGTTTGTAAACAGTAATGACGTAAGAAGCCCAACCACTTGACATCATTTTTCGAAGCGATCAACTGGCAATAATTATGCTTGACACTGAATCCATTTGACGTATTTTCAAAAATAATAAATATAGGTATAATACATTCCACACCCAAAACATGAACATAAACTGAGACTATATAAAGAGTAACTAAAATTAAATGTAATTCTCAATTTTTGAACTTCTGAGTGAGCTTAATGATAAACATTAATTAAATGCTTACTTTCATAATAAGACATAAGTAAATAATATTTTAAACTAGCTGACCCGGCAAACTTCGTACCGCCTCCGAATCAATATTTCTCATATTTACTCACCTTTTAAACCTTCCCTGGACTTCCACAAATAATTCAAAACCAAAATTAGCCCGATCAGTTCACCCGTTCTCGAGTTTTAGCGAGACTAACGAACAGCAATTGATTTATATATATATAGATGATAATGATTGATCAAGATGACAAATCCCTAAATAATTATTCAGAGATGTGTTTAAATGTGCACATGAATAAATTCAATAATAGTATACCTGAATACTAAATATTGATTGCTGATATTAGACGGATTACGCGAATTGATTGAATTCGATTGAAAGGCAGAGAACTGAAAGGGCATGACAATATTCAATGATATCGAGTTATTCAAGTTTAGTTTACATCTATCACTTTGGTTATTTCATTCAAATTGAAAGGCAGGAATGAACTGTATAATATCGGCTTAACAGGTGTTAATGCTTTTTCAGTCACTAAATCTACGTCCACACGTAGACGTGTGCACACAAAATGTAATAAAAAATATTTTCTACTAAAATCTCAACTTCATTGAAGATAAGTATGTTATTGGTGACAATCTTTTACAAAAATAAGGGGTTATTGCCTTGTATCTTATTTCTATCTTCAATAGACTGGTATAAAAGACAGATTGATTGCAGTTGTTCCAATTATGAATCAATTAGGCATCATGGATATATGTGAAAAGCTGTCGAAACAAATGTTACGAGATTGTATTGTTGTATTGTATGGATTCATTACATACAAACCTATAAGTATGTAACTATATTTTAATAGTTTATTGTAATATACAACATGTAAAAAATACTAATAATAATAATAATACATTGTTTAATAAAAATATTTTTTATAGGGACATCTAAATACCAAGCTGATAACATAGTATTTTAATGATCATTTATAATAATAATTGTTACAATTACAACGTGCTAACAACGGTGAAGGAAAACATCATGATGCAACCTGCACATCGAGATAACCGATGTTTCAAACCTGCCAAGCCGCCTTGGACAAGCGTGGCGGGTACTATCCGTTCGCCCTATAATGAGAGGCCCGAGCCCAGCAGTGGGACATTTATGGGCTGATATTATATTTATATTATTATAATAATCTTTTTCGGATTTATTTATAATTTGTCATAATATACTTACCCCATTGTATAATTTGAGGTCTAACGTAGGGCAAAACAGTTTCAATAAACATGTGACATTATCTTGTAGGCACCTGAATTATTTAATAATATAATCGTCTTATTCTGCATTTAAATGTGTAATAATAATATCAAGATATTTTTTGGTAAATCAAAAGACATCAAATAAAAAAAATAACAAATACCTACACTGTTAAAGCACAAAATATAATAAGCCAGTAAACAACAAATGGTTCCCGCTGACATTTAAAAGTAACCAAAATTTCATTAGAAGGTATTACTTACATATTTGTATGATTTCTTTCCTTCAAACAGCCTACTTATGATATTCCTACTGCGCTTTAATTTTTAATAAGATTTTTATTTCTACCCACATGTTTTCCATCTGAGTATTTATTTAGTTACGTCGTATAATAGATATTCAATCACAGTTATTTATATTTACAAAAAATGAAAGAAAGATAGGCTGTGATGAGAGACTTCAGTGTAAATCTTACAGATATTGGTGCTATTCAAAGAATTCTGTCTGAGCCCACATCAGAAATATCTCGACGGCTGGGTGGTTTAATTGGAGTCCTTCAACAGTGACTGCCTTTCTTTCTCTTTTTTTATAATATGTATGTAGCGTAAGTTATCTTAGGGTACAATGGGGTTGACGTATCCGTGGGGTAAAAATAGTAAAGACCCATTAAAAATAGAATTAAAAAAAATAAAAAAGTTATTTTTATTTAATTTGGAGATCTCTAAACATTTGCCTGTCATATAATGTCATGTGGCAACCAATATCAGTAACTCTTTTGCTCAGCACGTGTTTCAACCTTTTCTCCACAAAGACGATAGACTTTATAGAATCTATAAATTTCTCAACATACAATTGTTCCTATTCCAACTAAAATCTAAGAAACATTTCAAGAACGTTGGTAAAAGCCTTGACCTCGAAGACGTTTAAACAATAACTCCAAGGAGAACAATCCTTGAATGTTATCACGTGTCTACACTTCAACAAATTACTTCTAGGAAGCCATCTTTGTATGAGAACTTTACTGTTATTACTTCTATAGTTGTATGTATGTATAATAATAATTGACGCTTGAGTAGTTTTGAAAGTTCAATAACCTTACTTAGAAGTTGTAGTTATGTAGACTATGATAGGAAAATTAAATATTTGGTCTTATGAAACACTACTAAATTGAATAACCTAAAAAGACCGACATATAATCTCCGGCACTATTCTTGAGCGGTGACCCTGACCTGTGCACAAGTGAAATTTTCCTTTTTTTGTGACGTATTAGGTATAGTCACTCCCTTTTGAGTGAAGCGACAAAAAATTAATATCGATAAATCCACAATAAATTAATAATCGGCAGACCAATAATTGATTACATTGGCTATGCTCAATACGAAAAACGATCTCCACTATTTCTGCGATTTTATTAAAATTGTCATTTGAACTAAGAAATGTTTATAGAATATAATAGATATCTACATACGGCTAATGTATGTAATAAAAACACGGCTAAATTCGCAACAATAGATCTTGTAGCAGTTAAATGCATTTTAATTTTAATAATTCACTGTCACTTTTTTGCTAGAACCTAAATTCAATCTTGTTATATGCAGATACACCGTATAATACTTACAAATTTCAGCGCAGGTTCAGGTAAAGACATGGTCGTCAATTCTTTAAACGGTGTTTGTGATGAATGATGTGTTGATTTTTTATGATTACTTATAGGTAAATGGGCAGACATGACATGATAGCAAGACCCTACAATCTGCAACACCGAGGAAGACGATGCATTGCCTACCTCGTTAAGACTTTAAGTATCTGTTTACGCTCTTTTTGAACAGCCTCATATTGCAGCGCTTTGGGAAAGCCATTAAAGGGTTATAAAATATGCGCTAAAGATATGAGACACACTCAAAATCTTAAAAATTAAACGTGATTTTATCGTCTATAATACCATCTAGTCACAACCATACATACAACAATGTTTATGTGATTGTTTAAATTTGATCAATTCGCTCATCGCTCATTAATTATGTGTATATTTAATTAAATTAAATTGGATAAACGAAAACAAATTCTCTTTTGTTCCTCTTTTCCAAATTTGGGGTAAGAGTAGTCTTTTCCTTCCATATTATTTTCCACTATGGTATACTTACGCACATTAAAACATCAAGCATGGTTATATCGTCCATCTCACATCCGACTCGTTTTGTTGTACCTTTATTCCTATTTCCGTAAGTTTTTCAGTTTAACATTTTTTTCCCCATGGTTAAGATTATACTGCCTCCTCATTACAATCATACAAATATGAATAGTTATAACATCTCACCACCATATATGTATTTCAAACATAAATCAGTACATCACGTTGGCTAAAGTCTGTATACTATGATAACAATTTAAATTAATGCAATATCTCTATTAAATACAATACATTCGAACTATAATGTCGTTGATAATTATTTTGAAAAAAAACGTCCAATACACATTAACGGTCAATCGGTGGTGTTACTGTTTCTTTTTAGTTTTTATTGATGTATTCATATTTCGAACTGTCTTACAAAAAATAAAATGCAGTAACTGACTAACATGAAAAATAAAATAAACCTTATAGCCATATGCTGTAAGTTTAAAATAAAATTAGTACAAATCAGTTACTGCATTATAAGACTACAGCTTAATAGATGATCATGGACAAACACGCGATACCTGCATTGATACCAGGCGACGATTAAAATTCGAAATGAAAGGTTTGTAAAATTAATGTTAATAGTGATGAAGGTGGTTGTTGAAGATTGAAATTATTTACAAAAATGACATTTACGATTTTATCGATAAATAGTGCAATTATTATATATTTTCACAACATTAATTAGTCGAGTGTCATTGAGCTATCTATGATATAACCTTACGTAATGGATTTCACTATGTCGATCGCGCTTTACCATATTTTTGAAGAAATAAATTGACAGAACTCTGACATGATATAGTCACTATATTATAGTGGTTCTTTCCCTGTCCATGCAGTTATGACTTTTTTATATATATAAGTTTTATCTATGGTTATGACTATGAAACGCCCTGCAACATACGATCCAAAATAGTTGTTCAGCGAGCAGCTTTAAACACAAAGTCAAAGAGCACTATTTGTCTTAAATTATATTTATATGTTTATAAATGTATGTATGATCTTATATATATGTATGTATTTTCTATAGTATATATTCTAATTTTGTAGTTAATTTCTTTTAATGTGTTTATATTATATTACATAGTTAAATCATAAAAATATTTTAGAGTACACTGCCCTACTTTTTGTTTCTCCCCTTCTCGCTAGACTCATAGGTTTCCTGGAAGAAAACTCTTTTAGGGTCAAGCTCGCCTTTGTACATCACGACTATTTTACAATTTTGTATATAACTTTTTGTGTACAACAAAAAATAAAGAATAAGGAATTCGTTTACAATAAATCAGTATCTTACAAATATTTGATTTTGATTTTAATTTCATATTACAGGAATTCTAAATAGATTAAAAAAATAATTCTTGTGAAAAACAAAATGATGTATGAAACCTTATCTCAATCAAAATATTTTTTTGCAATATTCGTAGTATGCATATGTCTCTCAAGACCACCGGCCATAAAAATGAACCGGATTATTAAAGGGCTTGCGTGGGGCCATGGGAATGACAACACATAGAGGCCCCTTAACAAATTTAATGTAATTGTGGCGTAACACTGACCGGCGATTATCCTACACCAATAAAAATGCATCCAAGGACAAGTCCCGGTCAATGTAGAACTATTATAGAAAATGAGAATAAAAAGTACCGGGCTATTGGGATGAACTGCTAGTGGAACTAGGGATCTGGGACTATGACGTCTGCTCGTCAAAATGTTCGTGGAACATGGAAATGGGCAGACGGTGACTCGCTACTCCCTTCCTATATGAGCCACAAAAAATGCCATACAAGTTTGGCGAGGGGCAACATGAGTTGTTGTTGAAATTTTTAGAACAAAGATTTGTCGTTAGTCTGTTAATTTATGTTAGGATTGCCAACCCGAAATTTAACAAAATAGGATTTGAGGTTAGAAAAACCAGGATAATTCAGTTTAAAAACAGGACGCAGTAATAGAGTCACAATAGTTTAATTAACTATGTAGTGAAAATAGGTTAAATGAAAATTAGTAATGATAACAATCATATTTTTAATAATAAAAGTACTTGGATATATATATACCTATTAAATTAGTTTTCATCAACTAAATATTATATCAAATATATATAAATTATGTACAAAAGTAACTAGCATAACGACTAATATAAGAAACAAATATATAAATGTACTAAATTTCACACAAACACATACATACACACCACAAAATCATATGATTGCACACACATTCACGCATGCACACGCAATCTGAGCAAACGCTTGAATAGATCTCTGCTTTTGTACGACTGTTTGGATATCTACTTTAGTATATTAATTGGTTATTCATCTGAACCTTATTAGTACATACAGTAATCTAGTATAGGGTTGAGTATTTTAAAATTTTGCAATGTTTACTCTAAGCCTTTATTGTATTTTGTATTCCGCTGCAACCGAAAGTTGCCAAAGTCAACCGTAATTTACAGGTTGAATCCTAGTTCGGGACTTTGATAGCTGACGGACTGCACAAAATGATTGTTTTTTTTCCATTTTTGTCTATTGTGGCTATGAATAAATGATTTTATTATAATTTTTATTTTTTATATGTTATACGAGTTGAAAACGTGTTATTAAAAAATAAAACAAACATTTAATTTGTAACAAATTCTTTAAGCTTAGGTTATAACTAACTTAAGTTTAAAGACTAACTAAACTATATATCTAATAAATTCTAATATTACAAACTTATTTATTTTTATTATTATACTTTTCCACCCCAACAATTACCTTCAGTAATTGTGGTTGAGTTAACAAATAATCATAAGATTGGTCACACTTCATATGTATGTTATAGATAGTTGATGATTGAAGATTTCTTTTGACCACTGTGAATTTATGAGAGAAAAGACTCTCGACATTAGCGTTATGACCCAGTATACTAAATACATATTCAGCCGCAGCTACATGACCTTATCAGGGCGCTTTAAAAACACAGAACGCTGATTAAACACTATCCAGGACATCTCAGGACACTGCAAAAATTACGACAAGTCCTAGGAAAACAGGACGGTTGTTAACTCTAATTTATATATAAGTACAAAAATGTGGTAGCGCACGGGCAGGATACCGAACTCAATTAGACTGTAGAACTGTTTGTTGTACTCAAACGAATTATCAATACGCAAAACAGTTTGCTCGCTAAAATCTAGTCTGTCTCGTTTCTAGGAATTCCTTTTAATAAATAGCTCAACTGATATTGTCCGTCTGTAAACACACCCACATGGCTCTATACCTATATTTATATATATATTTGCGATTCACTCGAACAGGTTTTTTGTGTGTTATACTGCGTAGTACCTAATGAAATTATTTTCTATGGATTATAATGGATTTTTTTTCTAAAGAGTCACTTGTGTGAAGAAATGTTTATCATATTTAATACTAGGGTTTCGCCGTGACTTTGCCCGTGTAAACTTTGAACTTATTTCGCTATAAATAGTTATATTTGGATACTAATGCATTAGCTAAGCTCCATGGTTAGCAACTACAACGTACTACGAAAAGAAATACTTGAATACTTCAATCAAGAAAAATTTAAACTATCTACAACTGTCGTTATTATAACATTTCGCGAAAATGTACATATGTGGGAATAAATGTGCAACTATTAATTATTACAAAATATTAATTATTGATGAATACATTTAAATTTAAAACGCCATTCTTTCTATTGGAGTAATATAAAAATGAATTAATTAAATAGGTATTGAGTAATTTAGGAAATATAAATTCACTGTTTAATTATGTAATACATATACCAATTTTCATATTTTTATAAATACTTATATATAATCAATTTATAACAACACGTTGACTTATCGTAATTTCAAGATTGATATTCAAAACTACACTAAAATTCCATATGAATATTTTGGCCCCCAGGTTTACTTCCAGGCGAAGGTTTTCTATAGCATGACGAATTGACGTTTGAATGAATCCAATAAATTGATATATCAAGTATAAATCGCTTAGTAACTTTCCAACGTGTTCAAATCATTTGTACAGTGGTTCCGTCGCCCTGGTTACGCCTCAAGGTCCCTAGAACCACCCACACACTTACCGGTTAGGGATGCGTCACATATTTTCGGGAGGTTTCAATTCAAACGATGTTTTGAAATAGCTTAGTAAACACCTGGGCGAGCTCCAAAAGTGGAGCGGAAAACCGTGATAGATAATTACCAATTAAAAAAATTAAATTAGATAATAATTGAAAAAAAGTTTTGAATAATAATACAAATCCACATAATTGGTGATCATTAAAGTATAATAAGCTGTAGATAACCAATGTGTATATTGATGCTATAAGTTCGAGTCACTGTCTTAAACCATAATTATTTCATAAAATAAAAATGATACTTTATTAGAATATCAAGGTTTTTTAAAATAAAAATTTAATAAATTTCATAAGAATTTAACAAAAATTAGATTTTTTATATTTACCTAGAACCTAAACTGGGCACAATTATCTTTTACAATAGATTTTATTCACTAACTTTTCCGTTGTCTGACGTAGCACAATTCTCTACTCAAACGCCTGAAAACAATTAATTTTAACGTATCTTCTATTGTGACAATAAACGTATATGTAAGCCAATTTCCTAAAATGCATTTACGTTTTTTTAAATATGTTTTTTTATTTCTTCAATCTTAACCTTATTTGAACCAATGAAGTGGTGAACTAATCAAGTTAATAACGCGTCAGTGCGGAATCCTTGCGTAATTGCCGATGTCTACGGAGGACAGACGTTTCCTTTTGCTTCAGTTGTATCTTGACTTCATTCTATTGATTTTTTCGAGTAAACACAATGAATAAAAGCTCTTTTATTAATTTAACGAACCTTTTATCTAAAGCCAGTTTATAGTTAACACTAAGCATACTCTTACTAGATCTTAAATTGATTTTAATTTATTATAAACAATGTAGACTTACCATTTCATTTGTTATAAACAAACTAAACAATATGCGCTGTAGCGCGCTTAAAGTAATATTGGTCTTTGCATGAAAAACAGCAAAGTAAAGAAGTATGTAGTCATGTTATTAAATTTAGGACGCACAAAATTTCAATGATGTGTCAATTTATTGTCTGTTGGACTGTTCCAACTGTCTATTGGAGCAGTGCAGCTATAAAAAATATAGAAAATAACCCTTGTAAACGCATTTAACATCATACTGATTAATGTGTAGAATTAAAAATAAACAAAACTTATTTGGATGTTAACGTGTTCCTTCGTCATGGCTTTAGGAAGAAACTGATTATCGTAACATGTGGTTTCAAATACTAATATAGTAGTTCAAATACAAATATTAATAAGAAGTAATTTCAGAAGCAGTTGGTATATAAATATTTTTATAGTGGGTAAGATAATGGGATGGTTTCCTTTTGATTTACATCGGAATATTACGTGAGTAAAGCCACGCGGGGAGAGCTTTGGTACAAAACATTATAATTAAAAAGCGCAAGAGTTTTGTGTTTTCCTAAACTAAAATCTGGGGAACTTCGTTCAAACAAAAACCAGTATCTTGAAGTAATTATTAGAAAATCAGTCTAATAAAAAAAATCGTAATATTCAGTAAATAAATAGCTTGATGAATACAGTGGTCGCATATTAAGCATCAATACGATTGTGAGTTGTTCTAACGTGCAAGATACATACATAAATTCCATAAATGTCCCACAATTGGGCGCAAGCCTCCAATTTATGGACGAACGGATTGGATTTCTGCCACCCTTGTCCAAGGATTATCAGGTTTGACACATCGGTTACCTCGATTTGCAGGTTTCATAGTGATGTTTTCCTTTACGTTAGCACGTGGTATTGGTAACAATATGCACATTAGGTTAGAAAACTGCTTAAGTACAGCAATGCTTTCCGGGCTAGGATACGAAACACTACACTACCACGGCTTGAAGACACATACTGAAATTAAATTGAAGAGGTAAACAATTCAGCTGTTAGATAAGAGATTACGCAAGGCGTAGGTGTAGTTACTTAATAATAATTTCAAGGACAAAATATATATAGGTGAGCTTTGTTTGTAAACATTGCTTATAATCTAGGTATGTTTTGATATTGTGATTATTATTATTTCACTAAGCCTTTAGATGCGACTTCGAAGTTCTATCTCGTGGGAATTCTTAAATAATAAATCAATAGGGTTTACTGCAATAAACTAATTCAATAAAGAGGAGTAACAATCTTGAATTGTTCTCTCCTAAATAATTTACTTAAATCTGTATTTCAAGGCAGCCAATAGATAGAACTAAAGTATATAATAAGTTGGGCATAGTTTTTGTAATCAATTTAACTACCACAATTTAATATAGTACATTTTTTTATAAACTGAAAGAAATGATTATATATATGCAAATTGACCAACGAGTTACACCGCTTCGCAATGTGTTGTTGTCGTTCACCCAGATAGGTAAAGTAGCGAGATTATACTCTATCTAGTAAGACGCCCATAATACACAATATCATCAACTGTCTATATACGTTTCACTGCTAGGCTCGGGCTTCCCCGCTGCAAAGGGACGGTGTAGCCGTCATGCTTGTCCAAGGCAAATTGGAAAGTTTCATTACATGGGCAATCACGCCGTCGTTTTGTTGGGTCCACTTTCAGCATAAACTGGTCAACTCGGACCAGCGCTGTTCTATCACCTGGAATCACTAATGGTCGGTTCCGATACTATTATACTTACTATTCACCAGGGCAAGTGCCCTATACCGTCGGTTGATTTTTGACGTTAGATGTATGGAGCTTATGTCAAATTTTTACCGATAGTAAGGCAAATTAACGGTCGGTAAGATATAAGTAGCGGCTATAAGTAAAGTCCCGAAGAGCAATAGAGTAATAATACGACTTCCAGAATGATACTGATCTTTTAAATTTAAATGGCAGTAATACAATTTCTGTGGTTAGTGCACGCGCTTCTTAAACACAAAGGACGCGGGTTTGAATTCTGGCTGGAAACCATCCAATACTCGGGTAGTTTTCTGACTTAATGTGCATATTGAAACACCATGATGAAACCGGCAGATCAAGATAACCGATTTGTCAAACCCGCCAATTCACCTTGGAGAAGCATGGTGGGAATACTGTCTACGCTAATTAAAACGGGAGGCCTGATTAGCGGGATGTTTATGCGCTGTTATTATTATTTACAATATAATTTCTGAACACCAAAATCTGAATACATAATATATTTACATAGATGTGTAGTCATTTAAATATTATAAGTAAAATGTCGCCACACATCTTAGATTGGCGTTACCAGTGCCCTTGAAAAGTATTGGCCCGAAAAATCTTTATAGAGAGGTTTGTAGTGGAAAAGTACAGCGGCGTTGTGATTTTCTTGGCCATCGGTTGGGGAGGGTGCGCATGCGTACACATGTCACTTGTTGCGTCCACGTGGCCGGAGGGCAAGGGAGGCTAACCCTCCCTACCCGATGCTGCCAGAGCACATTAAAATAATCTCTCTTTCAATTACATGGAAAACGTTACTAAATGCAGAGACATATCAGTGGTACTTGTGACTTAAGTTCAAGTTTTTTACACATTACAAAAATATTTAATTGATCTGGAATTTTCTATCGGTTAAATACTCGTTATTTACACAAATACATGAATAGCTTTAGAAAAAAAAATTAAACATGTTGCGCGTACCTAGGTAATATTCAAGGGTTGCTCTCGATTTCCCTCGGATCCACTCATCAGATCTTGACTTGGTGACAATGGGACCAACTCAGGAGAAATCGCGTAACAAACATACAAAAAAATACAGTCAAATGAAGAACCTCCTCGTTTTTAGAGTCATTTAAAAAGAATGTCAGTATGAAGATTTT
Source organism: Dendrolimus houi (assembly GCA_039645545.1). NCBI lineage: Eukaryota > Metazoa > Arthropoda > Insecta > Lepidoptera > Lasiocampidae > Dendrolimus > Dendrolimus houi. The sequence goes on along the minus strand of CM077120.1, from coordinate 17,822,095 downwards.
GAAATAGCACAGATGAGTTGCTCTGCCAGAATTCAAACTCATGTCATTAGAATAACACGCGGATACCTTACCTACTGATCTAACATTTTTATGCGGATATTTCAATAATCTATATAATAAATACTTCGTTCGGATATTTTAGTATATTAAGCTTGCCATCACCAATCCTTATGGGAAAAGAGGCACGACAATCACCTGACGCGTAAATTCTGGAAGTTTGCTGTAGCGTATTTAAGATTAAAACTCTGACGTAACGTCAACAAGGTTACTTTTGTCGCTTATAATCGAGTACCGTTCGATATCCACATATTTCATACGACAATTTCAGTATCACATAACTCACGTCCTGAATCGATAATGATCGGATTTATACAGCGTTTTTATATCTTACTATCCCATTATTTTATCTTACCATTGCTATAGGTATAAATTTGACATTACGTGTAAGGAGTTGATATAAAATTTTAACCATAGGTAACGCAAATGAATGGATATAGATAATAGGCCCAGCGGCTGAGTCAAGTGAGCGTTTTTTGGTAGAAATGTACATTCGACTTTGGAGACTGATAGCATCGAGGGGTATTATAACCTCTTAATAAATGACGCGGGTGAAATATTCTATTAAGTAGTTTTTAAATGTATATATTAATATTGTAATTGCAAATGCAAATTCAGTTGTAATTGTATTTCAGAAATTAATTATTATAAAGCTTTTAATAAATAAATTCAATTCTATTCCATTCTAGCTAAGTACCGCACCTATTCGATACGGCTGATATTTAAAAAAGTGGCATTTCGAATCAATTCAGTCACGATTGAGTAGACATTTAAAAATAAAAGGCAGACTAAAGTCCGTTTTTGAACGGCTGCATTTATTTTTCGGTTCATGTACAGGCTAAAGAAAAAAAGTTGCCTCCCATCACTGGCCAAGGTTGCAATTGTCACAAATCGGCATCCGCGCTCTGATCTCGACTCTGAAGTGCGCAGTTCAACGACCTTTGCGTGCGCGTCAACTAGTCTTTATAAAGAGCAATGCGAGAAAATAAACCAGCGATAACCGCGTCTGCAGGACTAGCAATATAAGTACGTTGAACGAACTATGTCAAATAGGTCGTAAACCGGTCATGTAATTATTACATTGCAAGGGTACCGTGACACTGACTGCTGGGTTAATTGAAGGTTAAGATGACTAATCAATCTTGGAACGTTCGGAAACTGCGCGCGAAATATCAATAAGCTTTCACGCTATACGTTGGCTATTAGCATCCTGTGGAACACGACACCTAGGTGGTGATAAAACTCTTAATTTATTAGATAGTATAATATAGTAGGACTTACAAGGCAGGTTTTGTACAAGGTCAGCACAAGCTGCAAATGTCAAACGAGCAATAGACGTGCAGTGTCAGTAAAATGTCACAGTTTACGATTGAATGCTCTTGGGTTTGAGTTCATGGACGTATGTCGGTATGGTGCATTTTTTATGTTCGAACAGTTTAAGGGGACATTTTAAGTCAAGTATTTAAGTTCATTTGATATCCTACGTATGCATAGTTAAGATGTTAGCTACATTTTGAAGGTATTATTTTAATACGCAAATTTAAGGCTAATCAAACGGCAACACTCGTGTAAACTTCGGCTTCGTATTCCATGACTACTATCCTATTTTCAGGGATAAGATGTATCCTATGTTTATTCTTTTTATCGAAAGTACACACATACTAAATTTTGGTTGGTAATATGTAACCTTTTTTATCACATATTTAGTATGAAATATAAAAAACTAAGTCGCTTTCCGCGTCTGTGTGTCTGTATATCCGCTAACTCCTCCTAAACAACGCAGCGGATTAAGCGGTTTTTGCCATCAGTTAGATAATTTTTCATTGAAGGTTTATACATATAAAAACCTAATTAACATTTTATGTAAGTAGAACAAAGCTATTTCCAAGGGTTTGAAACTAGTTTTAAATAAATTAGATTATTACCCAACGTTAAAAGAATTTCTCACATCAAATTAGCAAGTTCCTGAGATAGGATAGCTTAATAATATATATATATATATATGATATACGTATAATCTCGTCGGATTTTTACAGTTTCTTAAGCCTAGCGCGGATTAAATCTGTATCATAGAGTATAATTCCATGCCACGTATATTTATTTCTATGGAGTTCGGTAGGATAAAATAAATTGCGGAAAAAAATCGCATTGAAACATTGAACGATTACACCAGAGTAACGCTTTTTTGATGTCAGTACACATATTTAATTTTATACATAGCTACAATTGTAAATATTCTTGTTTGATCAGTTGGCGTCAAAAATTATATAGCCTAGCTTGACTTTTGAACTGTTATATATATACATGTGCACTTCCAAATGCGCTATTCTATTGTAAACGTCTTAACTAATGTCAAATTTAAGGCCGTGCCCGCACTAAGAATATTTAGGTACAATTTTTTCCCGTAAAATCTGTTGTAACCAATGGAACTCTATAGAACCGCACGCATCAGAGAATTAATTCTGCACCGGAATTTGTATACAAATACTACTTACTACAAACACAAAAAGGTCTCGAAGCTAATTTATTTGTAGGTTGCCACAGATTTGTTGCTTGCTAGGCCTAATAGTTTTAGCATATTTTTAGCCGACCTGTAGTATGTCTCATTGAAATCATTTCCTGTAAGAACTTTATAATGAAATCACAATTATTAATCGTTATTTATCAATTGAATTACTTGCAAGAGAAAGTTAAGAAGAATTATAAGTTTAAATATTATTTTTAAAAAAACAATGCTTATATAATTATAATATTTTCTTAAGTTTTCGCGACTTGTATACATAATAAAACTACGTTGTGACGGTTTTAAGCGCGGTAATTTATTTGATCTTTGTTATTCCGACGTTTCGGCCACTTTTCAGTTGCCGTGATCACGGAAGACAAAGATGTCAAGTGTCAATGAGTATTGTTAAAGTTTTATTTAGCCTAGCAAAAATCAAATAAATTACCGCGCTTAAAGCCTTTAAAATGTAGTTTTATTATGCTTATATAATTGTTAGACACAGGTGCATATTTATGCTTAATGGATTTTCAAAAACTTTAAATCTTTAATTATTCTATTAAAACGAGAAATAAATAACAAAATAATTTTTTGAGTTTTTATGATAATAAGTAAGATTAAAATAGTTTGATGTATTGTATTAGATTTTATTGTATACACAAAATCATTATATTATATTATAATAGGTAGGTATGTATATACGATCAATTGTATTTCGTTTAACTTGCTTATCCTGCTTCGTTTTTGTTATATCTTGCGTACATAACGTCTCAAAATAAGGAAACGCAAATAAAGTACAAAAGCGAATGAATTTCTTTAAAAACACAAGTAATCATTCATTTGAAGTTTCTTGAGAACTTAAAAAAATATGAACAGAAAGTTAATATCACTACCGTAGGCGTACCTTGAAACTTGCTCCAATAAAATAAAACGCCTTATTAAAATCTGGAACAATGGTATCAAGTGGCTATGCTCAAGGCTATTATACACAATTTATGTGATAGCCGTTTCGAAAGGAGAACGAGTTGTTAGCTTTAATCTCCCTAAAATGAGGAATGTTTTATACAGGCTGAATATTTCAAGTGGGCCTCTATAGTCATTGCCAAAAATATTTAGTCACGGGACCGATTTTGATAAAAACTAAAAGTATCATTAGAGTTTTGAAAAATCTAATATCGTAGTCACGTAGCGAATCGCCTCGATTTTGAAAAAAAAACAGGTATTATATACATACTATATACTACATACTATATAGGAACTTATAGTGTTGCTTATAAGGATCAATTTCTGTGAAGAAATGTCAAAGTAAAGGAAAGTGTTGGCTTTTTTACAAAATGTTGTATTGGGATAATTTCTGTAAATGAATGTGATTTAATAAAACCACATTTTAGCGGTTTTAAACGCGGTAATATATTTGATTTTTATTATTCCGACGTTTCGGCCACTCTTCAGTAGCCGAGATCACGTAAGACAAAGATGTCAAGTGTCAATGATTATTGTTAAAATCTAAAAGAAATGTAATTCATTGTTACCCATGGATTCAACTGTGATCTAGAGGGAGTTTAACGTCTATAATTTTTCAGGGCGTTATACAATTTCTAAGAAACCGGCGACGCCCTTGGTTTTTGTTGCACGTATCCATAAGCGACGGTGAACATTTACTATCAGGGAGGACGCTTGTCCGTATGCCTTCTTCTAGGAATTAAAACAATTATGTTAGAGTATTGTACAGTAAAAACCTCGGTCGCTCCGGCCCCCGACGTTCACAATGCAGCATTTGCGTCGTCAAGCAGTTTAGTGTATTCAATCAATCAATTTATTTATTTGCTAAAACATGCTACACAGTAGAGATATTATGACATATACAAAGTTTCAAATATTAAATATTATAAATAAATATTATATATAATATCTATTAGGCGTAGAAATTAAAAATAGACAAATTAATATTATGTTGTAGATCATTAGATTTATATATTTTGTTAATAATTGAAACTAATTATAATGATGATATTATTAACTTTTTTTAACAATGTAATTACAATGAATTTATAAACTAATACATTAAAAGAAAACTTAGTTATATTGTATTCTACCCATAGTCCCTCGAGAATAAGTAGAATACTGAGCCTAAGTCACTGTTTTCTATGGGTAAGGTCCCAGAAGGCTGGCTACGTTTCCTCGCTGGATCGACATACTGATCCGTTGTCCGAGGTATGGCACCAGCCCTCTGATAACTTGAAGATTTATAACTTTTATGACATTAGTGTTTAATATTGCTTGACATTTATAGTTTTCCGCTCCTGTGGGTTGTAGCGCGATTTTGTATAACCTTCAATTATAAATCCGCTGCTACCTAAGCCAAAAATATTTTTATTAATATTGTTACGAGTGCGGGACTCGAATTAAAATGCTGTTTGGAATTACTATAGAATTTATTAGAAGTATACAAACAAGTATAACACAGGTACAAATATAACTGGACACAACCAGTACAAACGTAATACACGATTCAATAACACGCGCAAAATCCGTCACTATATAGCTTATCGAATGTACACACGTCTTGTCTCGCTTGTGACCATCGCTAGACTGCCGACCTCCCCATTGGGCCATTGCTGCACCGATACAATATGGCCACCGCTCGCGTAGATCGAATTTCTTATAATTCGTAATCTGCACACCTGCCTAATTATGCCTACAAACGGTCATAAACGAGTACTATACACAATAGGCTGTTTTCTAAATACAAATTTTAAACATAAGGTAAACAAAGGAAATCGCTGACAAAAAGGTACTAACTGCAGGTGTGCATTGGTCTTTGTCGGTCGTAACAATATGAATTGATAGATTTTATTATTGGCGCTTTTAATCACGTACAAATCACATAACTGGCTAGAATAACTATGCCTTGGAGCTTTAGGTTCAAGGGAGTCCAGTAAATTCGGGAAGTGGTTGGGCATAGTTATAATGAGAATAGTCCTAGAACCACAAGGCATAGCAAAACGTATATCGCGAACCTCCTCCTAAACCCCTGGACCAATCTTAATGAATTTTTGTCTGTGTTCGAGTGGGTGGATGTCATGTCTTCGGATGGTTTAAATTCCTAATTGGATCCGGTAGGTGGCGCTGCAATCGCATTCTGCATATTTATTTTTTAATGGCAGGGGACAACATCTTCTGGACCCACCCGCCAGTTAGAAACTGTAAATTCCGGCATTATCTCATAAGCCTATTTTTTAAATTTATAATTATTAACCATGAAAATATCATACCTACTGTTTATTTCTTCTAGGAACTATTAAAGATTTACACAATTCAAAGAATATTACTCAGAAGTAAGTTTATTTACAAACATAAACTGGTTGATAATACTTGTTTGTGACGTCAATGGAGAATTATTAAATGGACACGATTTATTATGATTTTACAAAATAGCGAGTCGTTAACCAACAGCACATACAAAAGCTAACCAAGTTAGGTTACGTCTTTTCAAAGGAGGGTTTTCCTAAATGATAATTTCAAAATTATCATTTTCTGTACAATGGCTTTGCCCACGTATTCTTCGAACTTGTATCAAGTAATTACTTAGTAAATTTCCTTTGTTTCCGATCTGTGATGTAATTTTATTATACCTCATCATCATCATCCGAGCGTCAAATCCCGGTTGGGTTCGGGCCGTTTGTTTCGAAGAACACGGTCCGCTTACATGCTTTTCCTTCTCCACTTCACGCGGTCTCGGGTATACCTTGTTGTGAGACCATTGGTACGCATGCCATCCCTCGCGATTTCAAACCAACTTTTCTTGGGCCTACCCCTTCTAACGGAACCTGGCGAAGGCGGCATGGCTAGCTATATTTGTCCCCACATAACTGGCCGGTCTCTGTAGAACATAGTGATACCAGCGTAGGTGACTCTCTTGCAGTTTATTTACTATGCCACGGACATGAAGACTTCCGCGGATGCGGGAGTTCCTCCACACATCCACCGCAGCAAATTCATTTCCGTGACTTTATTATAACTAATTTAACTAAAAGTTATTTATATCTGAAATAAAATCAGGAGTCAAATTGCTGCCATTTATTATTATATCCAACTCAGCGCTGGGAAAAGGTTCTATGTCTGCTAAGTGAATTATTGTAAAATTATTTATTTCGTAAAATAGTGTACATTTTCATGTATTATAGTTTGATCGAAACATAACTAGAGTCGACTATTACTTATATAAAATAAAGACGTTTAGTGTCATTTGTCTACGGAATACTAAAAACTAGACAAACTCTGAATTAAGTGCTAAAGAAGACCTCCACGAAACAATTGCATTGAAGAATATGGAAAAAGAAATAATGACTGTTTAAAAAGCACGTCCTATGGACGGTCAGTCCATATCAAGAAAAAACTACAAAAAGCACTTCAAAGGTTTTTTTTTAGTTTTCAGAACAATGACACCAGTAGTTATCTATAGAAAATTATTAAAAACCATGAAATAGTCACTCTTTTATCGTAAAACTTAAGCTCTACTAATGAGTGGAGCCCAAGAATATCTGATTAGTTGAGAATTAAGACTTGGTCCGACATCGTTGCGTTGCAAAGTTAAGCCAGTTTGGACATTGACTGCTAGGGCCCGCGGAGTGGTCACGCTCCGTACCTATAGCTCTAGTAAAAAGCGAAGAAAGGAACACCGAGGAGTTTTAGTGGATATCCCCGACCCGGGTGGGCAAAATATCTCTTCGGAGGTGCTATTACCACTGTAACAAAGCCCATACGCCTCCATCACGTTTCCTCCGTGGTGGACAGTCCTAAATCGGATGATATGATCTGATGAAACAAAGAATGTCAATATCTCAGTAAAAATGTAACACTGAAAAAGCTCATAATTTCTACATTTTTAAATACGATCTGCTAATTCTTATTAAAGCCCCTACATACTGTTATTAATGTACATGATGCCTAGGATGCTAGCAGCATTATATCGTTGAATATAGAGGCTAGTTACTTGATCAAGGTAAGCTTATGCCTACCGATACCCAGAAGTCTCGACCAAACGAAATTAATAAGAGTGAGAAGGATAAAATATTAAAGAAATTAAAGCTTAATAATCAATTGAAATTTGTTATTGGACATGTTACAGGGCGTCCTATAGAAAAACGTTTACCAATTACAACGCAAGAATGACAATTTCCTAAATGAGTATTTCATAGAAAACAGCAGGCAAGTAATTATGGTTTATTAAAAGTAATTGATTGAAGTCAATTACTTAGAGGGATGACAATTATGGCTTCTAACTTCGCAGTAATATAAAAAAATCATCAGTTTATTAAGGTCGAATGTTATTTTTTTTTTATTGCAGGAATTCAGCAGACAGGCAGACGGCCCACTTGATGGAAAGTGGTTACCGTCGCCTATGGACATTTGCAACAGCAAAGGTGCTACAAATGCGCTGCTGCTCTCTTAAAGGAGACTGGAACCTGGTTACTGATGCCGCGGAACACAACACAAGGTTGTTATGGCGGCATACTCTAGACCAGGGGTGGTCGCCATCCAGTCGAGCAAATGCCCTCCCACCTGGCTGTGGGTTGTTTAGTCGCCTGTTACGACAGGCCGCCCGGCCGCAGGAAATTGTATTCTTTCTCCGTTCCTGCACGGATGAAAATTCTTAGTGTTAGATTGTTAGTGTCGAATTACATGCTAAATCTAGACTACCTACTTTGATCTCTAAAATAAATACATATTTCGTTACTGTACACCAAGATAAACAATAGACAATAAATGTATTTCAAAAAATGTACAACAGGCGGTATTATCATTAAAAAGCTGTAACTTCTAGGCGACCCTAGGTTCGGATTGATGAATAATAAAACACTCTTAAAAATAATCTTTCTTCAATAACAATTCACTGTTATACTATATGACCAATCGTCGTCAGCCATTTGCAGTCCACTGCTGAACATAGGCCTCCCCAAGACGGCGCCACTCATCCCTGTCCTCTGATTTCCTCATCCAGCGTCTACCGGCGACCTTGCTCAGGTCGTCGGTCCATCGGGCTGGAGGGCGGGCGTCCGACAATACGTTTACCGAGAAGCGGTCTCCACTCCAGGTTCTGCGGCAGACGTGACCGGCCCACTGCCACTTCAACTTGCTAATTTTGCGAGCTATGTCGGTTACCTTGGTTCTTTACGGATATCCTCCTTTCTAATTTTATCCATAAGAGAAAAACCCAACATAGCTCGCTCCATAGCCCGTTGAGCGACTTGGAACATGTGGACCAATCCTGCTGTCAGTGTCCATATCTCGGTTCTGTAGGTCAGGACGGGAAGGACGCACTGCTCGAAGACTTTTGTCTTCAAGCATTGCGGAATGGTCGACGAAAAGACTTGACGAAGCTTACCAACTGCTGCCCAGCCCAACTGAATCCTCCTATTGGCTTCCCCCTCGAAGTTGTGCCTGGCTACCTGTATTTTCTGTCCAAGGTACACATATTACTGCACAACTTCCAGAGCAGTCTCGGCATGACGTGTTCATTGAACATGACTCTTGTCTTGTCCAAATACATGCTGAGAGCGACTCGTCGGGAAGATTCATTTAAGCTGCCCAGCATTTCGGCAAGTTCCTCCAAAGTCTCTGCAAATACAACGATATCGTCAGCGAAACGGAGGTGAGAGATGCGCTCGCCGTTGACGTTAATGCCCCGTCCAGCCCAGACCAGAGTTTTGAAGACATCCTCCATCGCGTTGGTGAACAGTTTCGGGGAAATCACATCTCCCTGTCTCCCCGCGATATAGGGGTATAGGCTTCACTCTCCGGTCGTGGACCTGGACGGTCGTCGTTGCGGCGTCATACAGGCATCTCAGCACCTGAATGTATCGCCAATCAATATGGTATATTTGCAGACTCCAGAACACTACATCGACACTTGGGCTGTTTCGATGTAGTCGAAGGCTTTCTCGCAGTCCACAGATGCCATACACAGCGGCTGATTATACTATTCGGTGACGACCCCCGAAAACAACTTATAGAAGTGGCTCAAGAGTGAGATTGGCCTATAGTTTCTCAAGAGGGTCTTATCACCCTTCTTGAAAAACAAGACCACCACACTCTTACTCCACGCCTTCGGCACACTGCCCCGGTGGATAACGGAATTGAAGAGCTCAGCCAAGGCCTTGAGGATTGGCATTTCTCCCGCCTTAAGGAGCTCAGTTGTGATTCCGTCATCACCCGGAGCCTTGCCATTTTTAAGTTGTCCGAGAGCCGCACTAATCTCGTTCACGTCGACTTCCGGGATGTCAGATATAACCAAAATCCCTATTAATGTTATAAATGCGAAAGAGCTCTGCCTTTCGGTGTGCCTGTTACGCTTTCACGGAAAAACTATATGACCGTTTTTGTTGACATTTGGTATATGTGTAGTTTCGATACCGAGGATGGAGAGACAGGATACTTTTGTTCCGGAAAATGAGATAGTTTCCGGAATAGCAGTCTCTGTCTATTACACAGAAAAACTATTGGACCGTTTTTGTGGAACTTTGGTATATTTGTAGTCACAATACCGAGAATGGACACAGAATACTTTTTACCCCGAAAAAATAGGAGTTTCCTGAACAAAAATAAGTAAATATTATCCCGGAAAATGGGATAATTTCCGAATAGCACATATTACTCCAAGTACTAATAACTAATTATTGACTTTACTAACTTTTTAGAACTTTTCGATACCGTTCGTTACTTTGCGATAGTTCTCGATAGTTTTCGATAGTTTTTGATACTTTTCGATATTTTTTGATACGTTTTGAAACTTCCAGACTATAATAGTGTACTTGACTTTTATACTATAATATTATAAATGCGAAAGTAGCTTCGTCTTTCTCTTACGTTTTCACGGAAAACTACTGTTCAATTTTAGTTGTATTTGGCATATCTGTATTTTCTATACCGAGAATAAGTAAGTAAATCTTGCGGGGCGTATAGTGTCTATGATAAAAAAAATGCAATTTTAACCTGTGTGAAAGTTGGCTCGTTAAATAAAGAAGTATCAGGTACTTACTAGGGTTTGATCCGTGGCGAAACCGCGGTGAAAACTCTAGTCTCAAAATAAATATAGTAGATTTGCAACTATTACAAAATTCGACAGATTTCCTTCAACTTCCGTCTCCTAGAATCCATATCTGACGTTATCCAATGTTAAGGATAAAAGTATACTATGTTTACTCCTTTATCGAAAGTATAATAAATATATTAAATATTATAATTACTTATTAATTCGGAAAGTACTTAGTGAAGCTAGAACAAGCATCAAGATAAAGTCACATTTACATTCATAAATACCTACATATTTCATCATGGAAGATGTTCCATGATGAAATATGTATGTATGTCGATACATCTAGCGATTTCGAGAACACTACTGCAAAAAAGGCTTAAATTATAAAATTTAACTGTGTACAAGTGACCTTGTATTATGTAATAGGTATTAATATTACATAATACGATGTGGCCTTGAACGCTGGGCTTGCATACATTTGCTCAGATCAAATTAAGTTGGCTCCAAATTTTACATTTATAAACCGGTTTCAATATATATGACTGGAGAAATGTTGACACATTGCGTCGGTTTTTTAATTAAAAACAGTGACCAGAGAATAAAATATATAAACAATAACACTGATTTTATTATCGTATTAAAACTATATATTATTCTTTTAATTTAGGTTGCCGTATTTATTGCTTTTAAAAATGAAGACATGTGTACAATTTATTATTCTTGGTTATATAATTTCATGGGAGGAAAAACTAAGCCTGACAACAGCTCATAAAAAAACGCAACTTCGAAACGCTTCTGAACCTTATATGATGCGACAAGTCCTCATTTTCTCGCTTTTTAACGTTTTATTATTTGACAAAGATGTTTATGGGAAACTATACATAATTGTTGGCATCCCGCCAGTGATTAATTAGCACTCTGTTAATTTATTCAAGATATTAAATAATCTCATTAATTTGTAGCCGTACATTAATATTATTCTCATTATATTGGTTAGAAACATAAAACAGTAAAGAACATTCTTAATGTTTTGAATTAATTATTACAAAATTGTACAGAGGTGTCAAGAAAGGTTACATTTACCCCCGACAAGTCAAAAATTGACTTGATAATAATTTTATTTTCTTTTTTGACTTGGGTGGCAGATTTGACACGTTACTTGCGTGGCCCTGTCGGCGTTTCATATTCCAAATATGCGTAATATGACCGGCTGTGGTGTAGCCCAACAGAAAGCCGTTAAGCGCCGCAAATATGCCATGCCGTACTCCTGGTTTTAGGTATTTATAACTTTGGCCACATAGCCCGCAAAAACCCAGACAACATGAGGAGACTTGCGGTCACTGGAAAATTTGAAGGTAAGACCTTGTAGTAGACCCCCAAAAAGGTAGATTGACCTGGTTACTGACCAGCTGGATATGTTGATTTCGGCCTTCCATTGCGCGCAAATTTGATCTCGGTAGAGGAGAGCAATTATTCATTGCCATCAAGGTCATGAACGACTTAGAAGATTCCTATTTTTATTGTCAACTAGCTAACACGTGCTCACTTTGCTAGGCGTCAATAAAAAAATAAAAAATATTTATCACAATCAAATATAGCTTGTCACTCAGGAATAGTGTAGCTTTCTACTGGTGAAAGAATTTTCAAAATCGGTTTTTTTTATTGCAGGAGTTCAGCAGACAGGCAGACGACCCACTTGATGGAAAGCGTTACCATCGCCTAGGGACATCTGCAACACCAAAATTTGCTACAAATGCGCTGCTGCTTTCTTAAGGGAGACTGGAATCTGGTCACTAATGCCGGAACAAAATTCAGATTTGTTATGGCGGCTTATTCTATTCAATCATGGCGGTTCACTAGTTCAAAAAATTCCTACAAGCAAACTCACAAACTTTATTTCTTTGTAATAGTAATAGTAGAAGTATAAATATTTGTGGAATACAGATTTATCGTTAAAGATAATTAATATATTCAAAAATGTGGTAATACGCGAGCGAGATACCGAATTTCATTTGAGTAACCCCTTAAAAAGACAGTTTTATGTCAAAAGTCAAGTAGTAGCCAAATAATAGGATTTGTCCAAATTTTATTTCTAAATCGACATGAATGAATTCACAGTAGTTCGCGTAAAGGAATGTGTACAAAATACTGTGATATTGGAACAACAGCAAAAGTAGAACAACTAAACACAAAAGTGTTCAATTTTACGCTATTTTCCTCTTTGTTTTAAGTCAGCAACTAGTCACATGAGAGATGGTCACAGTATTTTGTGGTTTTCCTTCTACTATATATTCTAAATAACGCTAATTAAAGTAACTTTATGTTGATTAATTTATGTGTACTATAATATAAATATATTCTGATTGGGAGTCACTTTGTACTATACAAAAAAGAATTCATGTTTTCATCATATGTATATGTAATAAATATTTGACTTGTATTTTATTTTTTAATGACCTAACTTCAATTTGACTTAAATTAAATTGTAAATAATTAAATACTTCTCTTTACGTAAACTTTGACCGTAAAGTAAGGTCCATTATTGGCTTATGCACTATTAAAAATGTATCGTTTATTAATGTATTGTGAAAAAGCGGTGTGATCTTTGTGAAATAAATAAATATGCAATCATTTACATATTATGATATTGCAAATAAGCACTTTCCGCCAGGTAGCCTTTTTTAGCCTGTTTGCTATACTTCAACAATTTTAAAAAATATACCAAAAAGGCTTCCTTCCGCACGACGTCATACTCATGAAATTCTGCCAGATTTGAAGCATTTTCTAGTACAAAATTAATAAATCTTGATAATTTTGAAGTGAAACTCTTTTAGAATCGTGATTTGAAACTCGATGAAATGAAAAAGCGAATAGAAAAACGACAAAAAAGAAATAAACCCATAAAATTCAACCTTATTTAATTCTAAATAAAACACATTTCTCTTTACCCGTTAGTATTAATTTTCACTTTAAGTAAAACTTAAAAGATTTCAAATGAATTTTAGCTCTGTCTGTATATATTTAAGGCAGATATTCTTTTATACGTAGATTAACAGAAACGTAGATAACACATACGTGCGTAACAGTGTATTGAATTTTGAACTTTATACTAGTAATTTAAAGTGTAATTTAGATTGAATTATTACGAATAAGGGTCAAAATACTTAAGAATAAATACGTCTATAATAGAATTGAAATGCGAAAATGTGTGTGTGTGCAGTTCACATTTATCTACTAAGCATTGTAGATATAATTATGTTCGCCCGTATATTTTCTAAAGTTTCACTTGTATTGCATTTAAACAACACACACATACACATTTTTTTATCTGCTGAACATAATTATTAAAACATGATAAATTAGATATTACATGAGGGAAACTTTCATGTAATATCTAATTTATTCTCTCTCTTTTCTTTCACCATATCCCAATTATTTGGGGTCGGCACAATATGTCTTTTCCTTCCATACTCCTCTACTCTGACATACATATTCTGTCACAGCACATATCATCATATCATCCTTCACACAATCCATCCATCTTTTTTTTGGTCTACCTTTACATTTGTACCCATCTATCTTGAAGTTTAACATTCTTTTTGTCACGTGACTTTCATCCCTCCTCATTATATGCCTAATTTATTATGGTTCTGCTTAATGACCTGCCTTTTGGTTCACAAAATTCATAAGAAAGGCAAAATAAGTATGTAAAAATGAACTAAACAACTAGAATACCAACAACTAAAATACACAATATGTATGTTTAAAATGTATATTAAAAAGTATTTTATAGTGACAAACAAATATAATAATACAATTGTAAAGTAATTTAAGACCATACAATTAATATAGGCTATTTTTTATGTCCTTATTTTTATATGTTGAAACACAAGAAATACTCCAAAATTTTTGATCGTAGGAAAATGTGTTTATATTAACATTAATTATACTGAAAGTAAAAAATGTTACTAAATAAATTTTATTAAATAAACGTATCGAGACTTTTTATTTTGGACCGATTTGGTAAAAAATAACACGTCAGAAAGAGGGGAGCGTAAATTTATAATAAACAAACAAATAGGAAATCTGAAATCCTTTTGAGTCTACCCATGATTCATTGACCACGATGGGGAACATTAATGATCAATACTCCAGAAAATCCAGAAATTAAATAACTCAAATAAATAACCACAAATTCTTGATAAAATAATTTATTTTATACTGTTATATAATTCAAAAACAACTTTGTTAAAACACTTTCAAAATTTTCCTCATACTGAGTAAATACATAAGAAATCCTTTACGTAGTTCCTGTAAAATCCAACTCGAAAAATAAGAGGTAATTGAAATTATTATGTTAATTATATAATTAATTTACAGTGCCAGTGAAACTTCGCTCGCGTTATCATGAAGATGAAATATTTGTTTGTAAATTGCAATAACTGCACCACAGCGCCAAGTTTTTGACTAATTCGTCTATCCCACGGAAAGGAAATCATTATTCGAGATAAAGGTATTGTTGATTGGTTAGTGTTGATCCGGGATATGAATTTTAATTGCGAATTAAATAAAAACTATTCCACAAAAAAAACCTATTAATAAGCATATTTTTAAAATTTAAAACATGCGGAGAAACAAAAACTTTACTGAAACTGCAACCAGTAACAAAAATATGCAAATAAAATGAGGCACAAATATAACTTTGACACCCCTTAAAGTCTCGCCGCGGAAAACTTTTGCTCACACGGACAAAACGCGTGAGTCTAATCCTATATGGGTTATGTAGTACCAAGGCGTGCTGGAGGAGCACTTCGAATTATAGAAGATCGCAAACACCAACAACGTCCCTAACATAGTGTTTTCAATATCGTGGCAAGTATCCCAATGAGATAACTATTCGGGTTTTATCCTATGTGTAAACCAGCCATTACCGCAATTTCTCCCAGGTAATTTTAGTATGCATTGGAAGGATTTGCAACACAATCTTTTGTATCAATTTTTCAGATCGGGGTGCAACTCTTAAAGATCCACTCATGTATTCCATTTTATCGATGTTAAAAAATACAATTTTTTTAACTTGACTTAGGGCCGATTTTTCAATCACCAGATAAAAGTTATTCATATCATAGGACACGGAGAAATTAAAAATGACAGTTGTATAAATAAAATAGCTGAATTCTTTTACTTTTAAAAGTAGATAAGTTTCTAGTCTATTACTTTAGTGCACCAAAATATAACTATACTTAGCTAATATAATGATGGCTAATATAGATATCTGAAGTATTAAACCATATTAAGATTTTAAGTATTCGCCATAGCCTAAACATTTAATTGAACTCTGAAAGTAATATATAATAGTAGCTTTACTTACTGTGCACTGATTTAAAATAACTGTTTTAAATACTTCGCCTTGACCTTGTGCGATCGGTCCATACAATAAGAACATAGCTACTCGTATTCAATTACTTTAAATTAATTGACATTCATGTTACTAATGCTACAGTACAAATGTGCTTGCATTTAGTACAAGTTGTTCTTCTTTTTTAAATTGCTTGTATGGTTGGATTTAGCCAGTTTCGTCTATTCAAGTTGCACCAGGTGAAAACTGAACGCATACCTCATCTTAGACAACGTAAATTGTAATTCTCCGATTGATGTTACACAGGGGAGTTCCTGTGGCAATTTGAAAAGTCACATCTCACTAGTCAGTTACAATTTTCTACACGAACATACAATTGAATATAAGCCGCGCGTAGGTTTGCTGATGACTACTTACTATTATTGTATATACTTATGTAAAGTACATACAATAATAAATTAAAATAATAAGTTTATTGCAACAACTATTTATGTAACCTATTTTGTCAACCCTACTGACCATCGACGCGTGACATCATGAGGCTATCGGTAAACCTTCTGCGCACGGGTAGTAGTGTCACCTATCCAATTGTGTTCTACAATAAATTCTCAAACAATATACATATAGAAGAGCGTGTGTTAAAGTATATTTTTGTCATCATACATTTAAAATAACGTGATAGAAAAAAATAATTGTGTGTGCGTGCGCAGTTCACTCGCAGTATAAGTGAAACAAAGTGTGACAAGGGGTG
Organism: Dendrolimus houi; assembly: GCA_039645545.1. NCBI lineage: Eukaryota > Metazoa > Arthropoda > Insecta > Lepidoptera > Lasiocampidae > Dendrolimus > Dendrolimus houi. The sequence continues at coordinate 17,805,390 of CM077120.1, read as the reverse complement.
GGAGGGATTCTAAATTTCGTGACGTCACATTTCATATATTATATTTAAGCATTAAAACACGAAATTTGAAGTATTAACGAAAACCTTCAAAACATTTCCAACTCTCTCCGTATAAACATAGTGTTTAAATATAATGTATTTTATCTGATTCTCTCGCAGGCTCAGTCTTATAGATTTATTTGTGTTTATCTCTTTTAGTTTCGCTTTTTGGTTTCATCAAGTTTCAAATCACAACGACTCTAAAGAAGTTTCACTTTAATAAGTTTATATACCTAATGTTTAAATAATAAATAATATGCTATTTGATTCGATTGGTCGATAACAAATTCAATGTAATAAATTGTGTGATATTTTTATCCCGCGAATCTTACGGTAATTTTCCCGGGAAAGGTTTGTAATTGTTCGGGTGAATAAAAATTAGCTTTTTCCGGCACATTTTTCACTAAAACGATAGCTTACATTCTTTTTTAAATGCTGTGGTGCTTTATGTCCCGGAAATCCAGCGGGAATTTCAAGTCAAGCGTGGACGAGTCGCGGGCATATCCCAGTTAGTTATATAGATAAATTTACTTACAGAAATTTTACTTTGTTATATATAAGCACCTATTTAAACATTATTACCTGAAAAGAAGAAAAAAATAATTATCACCAATTATATAATAAATAACACTTACCTTATATACACAAGAACTTGGTATAAAACAATATTTTAAAAAGTTGGTTTAATTTGTTTTATTACAATTATATTTCATACCATATTCTAGATAGTGTCAGGAAAATTATTACATATTCAAAAAATAAATATGCTTATCCATAAATAAACATTCTTCATTCACTACGGGCCGATTTTTCAATCACCAGATAAAAATTATTCATAGAATAAAAAAACACGGGAAAATTATATGTAATGATTTTAACAATGCATTTTCTTAGTTATCTCAAAGGAATACAGCTATGCAACTTCAAAACCTAGCAACTGACATTGATTTTTTAATCAATGTTTGTTAATCTATTCTCTGACTAGGCATTCGCTGATATGTTGTTCTTGTCAAAACAAGTAGACTGTATCAAAATATGATATCGGTCCGAATAAGTTTGATAAATAGTTTTGAAATGCAATAAACATTTTAGCCGTACAGGAACGGAGAAAGAATACAATTTCCTGCGACCGGGCCTTTTGTAAGAGGCGACAAAACAACCCACTGCCAGGTGGGGTATTTGGTCTAGCTAGAGTATGCTTCCATAACAACCTTGAGTTGTGTTACGGCATTAGTTTTCAGGTTCCAGTCTCCCTTTAGATAGCGCCGGTACTTTGGTAGCACCTTTGGTGGTACAAATATCCATAGGCAATGGTAACCGCTTTCCACCAGGTGAGCCGTCTGCCTGTCTGCTGAACTAATACAATAAGAAAGGGCTTGCTAACTTCAGGCGATTTTCACGCATCTGAAATCTTGGCTTGCAATTTTCCTTAAGCCGAAAATAGACGTGTCTGTCTTCCAATTTATGACATAAAACATTTTAAGAAGATAAAACGATATTTGTTATTTTTTTTCGTTCTTTTATTTTATTGTAAAATCTTCTAAATTATGGCATTTGTATTTCTGTAACTTATTTAAACACAACAATATTTTGTAATTTAAAAATACTCCGTAATCTAAGAAGTGCTAGTAAATAACAAATAAGCAAGTTTAAAGTCACATGTGAAATCTTTTTAACGATTAAGTTCCTTTATTTTTTAAAGTTGACAATCAGTAATGATTAGTCGAATACGTAATACGTGGTTAATTGTGGCATAATTCCTACTAGAAATCGAATCTATATTGTTGGAGTGAGGCTTTCTTTGATAACGACATCACCACAAATTAGAGGTCTACAAGTCAGCTAACTTGATAAAAGCAATAAAATATATGATTGAAATTGATTTCTATTCTTTATTATAATAGCAGAAGGCGGGTAGGTATCATACTGACAGATGCGATTAAAATGCCTCCTGCATGTGTCATACAATCAAGACGCAATATGCTGATTATATAAACGCAGATCTCGTATATGTATGAATGTGACACGTTCAAACAGTATGTCATAAAACACTGATGTTAGAAACTAAGATTTTTCCTGAATTTGTCAGTAGGAGCTTTGGAACAATTCGACGGATTGGCTTGAAGTTTAATTTTTTTCTCATTTATCAGTCTGAAAGTACGCTTGGAGTTGCCTAATCAAAAGGATGAAAACAGCACTTTTTGTCCCTGGGAAACGATTCTCTCTGCTGACAAAAAATATAGAAAACTATGCGAACTATAGATACATGCGACTCATGTCTCAACTTTTTTTACAGCCACTGTTAAATCGCAGCATAAATTGTAATAAAATATATCAACAATTTTGTAACATCATTTTATACTTATTAATTACTTTTCAGTTATAATTTAACCTACATAAATTGGAGCTAAATATTTACTATCATCAGTGACAAAAAAATACTGACTGGTAAAATGCCACAGAAAAAAAATCTTGACGTTTCATATGTGACGTACATGATGAGGGTCCATCAGATTTAGATATGGATTTTAATGCCTGTTATTAAACAATTAGTTGTTTGATTAACTAATCAGTTTTTATTTACTTTCCTCATATTCGAAATGAAAAGCAGAGTGTTAACCTGGGGTGAAAGGCCTATTTAGGCACTCGAATTTTAGCGCCCTCGCTACGCTCATGCACCAAACCATCTCGTGCTTAAATAGGTCACTTTCACCTCTCGTGTATCTACTATATTGTCACCGAAAAACATTGGACTCATCAAACTCTTGTTTAATTATTTATTTATGTTCTATATGTTTAAAATCTTCTAATTAATTGATAGTTTAGGGCTGCAAGTTTATCAATCTTTATAAAATATACTTCGGAAATTGTGGAGTTGAACTGTTCGTATTGATGTCTTCAAATTATTTTTCTTTTCGTTTGTATGTTTTGTAGCTCATTTGTATGTTTGTAACACCGTCGACAGTACAAATTAACAACAATTAAACAATTATAGACCTATTGCAATTCTATCAACTTTTTCGAAAATTATGGAAAAAATCCTGAACAGCAGACTCATGGAGTTCCTGAGTTTTAACAACATTCTTGCCCAAAACCAATATGGCTTTCGAAAGGGTTGTTCAACTGAAGATACTGTTTTGAAACTCTGTGATTCTGTTGTTAAAGAACTAAATTTGAAACGCAAATCAATTGGAATATTTTTGGATTTATCCAAAGCTTTTGACACTGTCTCTGTTGCTATACTCGTGAATAAACTTTACTTAATTGGCGTTAGAGGATTAGTTCTGGAAATCTTCAAAAGTTATTTAAGCTCTAGGTCTCAGTATGTAAAAATTGGTGATTATGTTAGCCAAGATTTACAAATCAATTTTGGTGTACCTCAAGGCAGTGTCCTTGGACCCACACTATTTTTAATATATGTAAACAACCACTGTCTATTAAATATACCTAACTGCAAAATTTTAAGTTATGCGGACGACACGGCTTTATTAATTAGTGGCAGCTCTTGGGATGAAGTTGCTAAGAATGCCGAGACTGCTATGCATACTGTCATGCTGTGGCTTTCAAATAACTTACTCACATTAAATATTGATAAAACTAAATTTGTACCTTTTTCCCCTAACATCTCTTTATTGCCTCCTGTGTCCTTAACAATTCTTGCTCATAATTGTAAGTTTGATCGGTATGTTATTTGTACGTGTGCCCCATTAAGCCGTGTAGATTATATAAGGTACCTAGGTATTTTAATTGACAACACATTGACTTGGAAACCTCAAATACAAGTGTTAATTTCTCGTGTGCGTAAATTGATTTATGTTTTCAAATCACTTAGGAATGTTGTTGGTATGCAAATTTTAAAAACAGTCTATTATACTCTGGGACAATCTATTTTATCCTATTGCATTACAGCCTGGGGTGGAGCGGCTAAATCAACTCTCTTAAGACTTGAAAGAGCTCAACGAGCAGTTCTTAAAGTGATTTTGTTTAAGCCAATACGATTTCCGACTTCCGATCTATACATTCTGTGCAAGGTTCTTTCTGTAAGGAAACTATTTATTATGCAGTTAGTACTTCATAAGCACCGTATTTTACCGTTTGATCCTATTATATACAATAAAAGAAGATACGATTTAGTTTGTACACTCGTACCATGACGACTTCGATTAGCTGACCGACATGCTTACTTTCTTAGTCCCAAAATTTACAACAGAGTTAATAAGTTACTAAATATATACTCTCTTACTCATCGCGAATGTAAATCAAAGTTATTCAACTGGCTAATAGAACTCTCTTATGACGACACCGAGAATTTACTAAACTGACTACACTAGTTTACTAAGACACACACACTCACTCGCTCACTTGTACACACATCACACACATACACACTACACACATATACACATACATACATATACACAGACATTCACACATCTATACATTTAAAATATAAACACGAAAAATTTCCAAATGTATAGACTTCAATATAATTTTCTTTTTATAATGTATAACAAATGAATTGTCTGGAAGTGGGCGCTAACAACTGCAACACAGTATTATACTACAGCAGTTGTGTGCGACACCAAATTGTTTCTGTACACTATGTTAATGGTTTCGAATAAATTCTTTCATTCTCTTTAATTCTTAATACATCTGTTTTAATTTTGTATAAAAACTTTTATTTCGTTGAAATGATTATCAACTTCGCCCCTGATCTACTGAACTGTTGACCTCAAGATATAATATAATGCTGATAGAAACAAAATTAATGAATATAGCAAAATGGGCTCGTCAATGATCACATTAAATGCAATTGCTTGATGTAATTTTACATAATTATATAAGACATATTAACTACGTAGTATTTTTCTAATTTAGACAAATACCTCTTTAATACGCTTAAATCTTTTACTGGGATGGTCTAAAGTTGTTGACAAAAGTAATAATTTACTTTAGAAGAGATTTAATATAGGAACAAAAACTGCTATCTTAGATTCCTTCAATTCCAGCAGTGTTCAGGGTAATCTAGACTCAAATACCGAACCTATAACAGTGATAGATATTATACGAAGGATTTATTATGATTAAGGCCTAAGGTAGAATCAATACATTGATAAGTTAAAAGACAATGATCCATAATGCCGTCGAGATACCGTGTGACACGAGGCGCCTCCCAAGGCCGACAGCCTTTCCAGCTACAAGTCAATTTACATAATATAATATATTGTATGTAAGTATAGGAAGTATGGAGGTGTGAAATGCTTCAATTATCAATGTTTTTAGTTTATTTTCATTAATTATTGTAACTAATCTCCCATATGAAACATACTGTCCGTTATGTAGATGTCAATCATAAATTTGTACTATTCTGCCTGCTGTGTTTAATTTTCAGTAACTACATAACAAATTAAAAGCCAGCATTACAAAGTGATTACATTATCTTACTTTAACAAAACATTTATACTTTAGAACTAGCCTATTACCAGCATACTAATAAAAATATACACTCCAACTATCCTTTAGTACTAAAACATATTAATATTGTTACGACCTACACGCCGAGAAAAGTAGATTCACATCTGCATACCATAAAAGCACACTTTATTACTTTCCGCATTTGGACTTCTTTTGTTTACTTTGTGTTAAAATTTGTAATTAGAAAATAGCCCATTGTGTATTGTAATCTTTTATGGTAGTCATTAGCCAGGTGTGTCGAACTGATTCTAAGAAATTCGGTCTACGCGGTCGGGCAGCTATATTGTATCCGTGCAGTGTAAAGCAATGACCCAATGGAGAGATCGGCAGTTTAGCGATAGCCACAAGCGAAGCAAGACGTTAGTGACGGATTTTGCGAGTGTGATTGAATCGTGCATTACGTTTCGACTGGTTGTGTACAGTTATATTTGTACCTGTGTTATACGTGTTTGTATAGTTCTAATAAATTCTATAAATAATTCCAACGGCATTTTAATTCGAGTCCTGCAACTCGTAACAATATAATATCCGGAAGAAAAAACAATTACAATTAAGAAATAGACCACGAACAAATTACGGGAATATAAACATCACGCTTGTAGGTTAAGTATGCAGTTTGCAGTTATTTAATAAATTGCCAAACAAGTTACAAAAATGTAAAAATACAAACCTTTTCAAAGCCAAATTCAAAAACATTTTATTAAAATAAATATAAAATAATAAACCTGCGTTAAACATATATCAAGCAACGTTTAAAGAAGACTGCACAGTACCACATTAATGTTAAGATTTACATTGTATTAGTTAATAATTATTTTAATTTCATTGTAAGTGAACTAAATACTCTTATGGGGAACTTAAAGCCAACAATGAAGAATCATCATTAACTTTATCCCTTTTTCTTCCAATGAAAGCAAAAGGTCATTTTCTTACTAATTCTTATCAGCCGTTTTAGACAATTACAGAAATCTTTTACAACAGAAAATATCACATTCTTGAAGTGACAACAAGTTCGAGATCTTTCAGAAGATTTTAAGTACCTAATAACTTACGAAATTATGGTATAATAATATAAAAAAGCTAAATAAAAAAAGAATTAATCTAAACGCTATTACTAATTTTTTCCTAAAAATGGTGTCGAGAAACGAAGTATTTGAAATAGTAGTATAACAGCGCATAGCTCTTCTACTTAGGAATACCATATATAATAACTGTACAGTTCGTGTCAACTCGTACGTGCTATAGCCGTCTATATAGGAAAAAACAAGGTATTTGTAACAGTCAGTCCGTATTTAAATAAAGCGAAAAAGACGGAAGCGATAATTTAGAAAGTTCATATTTGCTTCAACAAATTTATTTAAGATGTACAATGTGAATTTATATAAGATTGATACGCAGCAATTCATACGATAAATATTCACGAAACATATTTAGCATGATGATTAAAGTCAAATAATTTCAGTGTTATCTAGTAGGGCGATGATAAAAATAAATTTTGTTGAAGGCCGCTTACCAACTGACCACGTACGAAGTGCGACCTTGCGTAGGAATCGGCCGCGGCCGGCTGGCAACGTGTGACCGGTCGCTATACTCCACTTTTATTAACATTTTGATGAGACCGCGTCATGTTTGTGTGATTTTGAAAACATAAGACAATAAGAAAGGTGACATACCGAAAAATCTGTTATAGTAACAATTTACTTGTTTGTAAACGGAAACATCGTTGACTTAAATTATTTCTATATCCACCATCTATGTCAGATTAGTTGATTCAGCGTAACGAAACGCACACGGGCACACTGACACGCTAGGTTAGACTATTAATTTTCCAGATAATTTATAAAGACATATATACATATTATGTAGATGTCATGTTATTATTTATTTAGGTTTATGGCTTGGCAGCTAGGCCTTTAAGCCAGATCTTAGATTATAATGTAGTTTCTTCATTTTCTTAAGCCTACGTGTAGCACAGCTGAACTGTAGGTTATCAGCTGGTGCCATTCAACGGAGTTCTTGTGACAACTCAAAAGGCCACATTTGACTATACAGTTCACATTTCTCACAAAACACATAATTACTACTCAAAAACTATAAATATCCTAGAACTATTGTTCATTTTCGAGTAATTTTACACATTAAAAAAAAATAAAACTGCACAGCACGACATCTCTTTCATTTCCCGCCAAAAACTCCTGTAGATGTCATGTCGACGAAGGCCCAGAAAGAGATGTGAAGATACTTTCGCAAACAGAAGTGGAAAAAATTGGAGAAGAACAGCCGGAGACGGAAAATTGGAAAATATTGGGGGGAGGCCTACGCCTCAGAGGCGACTTGCATTATTTGATATAAAAAAATTGTATTTATCATTTTTATAATAACTTTAATGGTAGAAATAAAGATTTTTTCATTTCATTTTATTTGTTTTACGTATAATAAATAAATATTATAATATACATTTAATAATATAAAGTATAATGTATAAATTGTATGGCTAGCAGAATGTATTTCAATATACCTGTAGATTCAATTAAAGATTTTTTTAGATATTACATAATATGTTCTATATTTTCTTTTACATCATTTAGCAAATTACAAATAGTAAATAATTTCATAATATATAAAATACACACCTTTCTGCCTTAAACTCGATAATGTGCAAAAAAATAATTTTATTCGATCTCGACCAAAGGCCACAGATGTGGTAGAAGAATTATTTAGCGGTAATATCTAGAACTACTGCCAGTCAGGTCTAATCAATCTTTTTGCGTTAGTTAATACATTTTTGAGGTAGAACACAGTTTGTACAATATCACGATAGGACCCAAAGAGTACAGCAGTATACAAAGCGGGCAAAATTGTTAGAATAGTTTAAGTACACGAGACATGTATAGCAATTATATCATACAGGAGTTTTGGACAAATGGAACAATTATTAAAAATAATTGAACGGGAAAATAAGACTAATTTCCGATTTTAGATATTAAAGAGTATTTCGGGAAAAAATTAAGGCAAAATTTTATAATGAACTTAACGTTGCAATCTAGGATAATTAGGAAAAAGGATTATTTTACAAGATTTCAATAAATGCTTTTAGTGAATCAATACAAAGAACACAATAAAGTTAAAAAACAGTCCAACGTGTTGAAAAAATAGTAGGTGTGGTGTAGTAAACACTATAGTGACAGTTTCGAAAACTCAAAGAAGTGTTTAACGGATCTTTATTTACAATACTTAAAAGTATTTAGGCGGTAGTTGCTAATTTAGGTCCTTATAGGCATCTAACACATTACCCTCCGTTTCTGTGCTGATTTAGTGTATAAAATGTAATTTTGGAAAAATTCGAAATCAGGCCTAGAACGTATTCACTTCTACACCTATTACCCTACTCAAACTCGTAATTTAACTCTCAAGCTCAATCAGTGACTAGCTAAATTAAAAGATAATTTTGAATATATATTTTTTGAAATTTAATTTCAAGTATTAAAGACTAAAATTATATCTAGTTGTGTACAAAGGGCGGTCTTATCGCTAAAAAGCGATCTCTTCCAAACAACCCCAGTCAATTATATATACCTTTATATATAGTTATATATAACATATTCGACTTTGGCACAAAAACCTCTCATGGGTTTATTCATGCCGCATAGTTGGGTAAAATATATAAAAGTTATGATATTTATTGACACTGAAAATGAATTCACGCAGTATTATTATTATATCAAAAATAGGAGCAAAGGAAAGTTTTTATAAACATCAAATGAGTAGTCCCATTACAGATTATCATATCAAGCGTCTGTTCTTTCGCACGTTATTATTACAAATATTTTCTGCACTCGCAAGATAACGAAATTAAATATACATGAAATTTTAATTCCTGAAATTTCTATTGAAATCTGTTTAGCCCTGTCGGAAACTTAAAACAAACTTACAAACAAACACAAGAACACTAAAAACAGTAGTTTTTACTTTAATTTGGACATTCACAAACAGACACTTTAATATTATTAATGCTATTATAGAGTATATACAGTGAAGCTAATAAAAGACGCTGAATGACCATTCAACGTCTTTTATTAGCTTCACTGTATTATATAAGAATGTCGGTATCCAATTAACATTTGTTACTAATTTAAAATATGCTTAATATAATATAGAGATGACTAATATTCAAACGTATTTAATGCGGTTCATAATAAAATTATTAAGATGTATGATAAAATATTTTATGAACCGTAAATACACCAACATTATAATATACATTTACGCTAAAACAAAGGAAAATTACAGTACATTCATCACTACATTCGTAATTTTTTAAAGGAAATGTAAATTAGGAACAAAACTTACACGCGAAATAAAAGAAATCTTGTAAAACGGTTAAGTGCTCGCGGATCACACCAAAAGAGTTCTTCCATAGTGAAGTCGAATGACCATTGTTTTTGATACTTAAGCTTTGGAATATTAAAAAAGAGTGTAATCAAAATTACCCCATATTACAAACTACTACATGCATCTAAGTTCTGGCACATGGAATTTTCCATAAAATAATACTACGTCACAAAAAATTATCTCACAAACTTATTTAAATAATAAAACTAAAACTCTATGGTTGAGCAGGCTAAGCCTTAGGCGGCCGAGCTCGCTGAAACGGCCTCTCCGTTCTCCGGGTTCGATTCCTGGCATGGTAAATTTCGTAAACGAACTTTCCGTTAATTATTCTGGTCTAGGTGGAATCGGCCACAGAGTGGTCCGTTGTATATTACCCATAACCTTAGACCATTTAACCACAAGCTTAACTTGCTTATCTTGGGAATACATATGTGTTTGTCTGCCGATTATTTATTATTATCCACTACTATTTATATTTCGCAGCACAACTTTTACAAAGTAACCTGATGTGTGAGACTGGTGGATCTATAACTCTATAATTTTGAATATAACATTGAAATATGCCACAAGACAAGGATGCTATAAAATCGAATAAATAATAAAATTAGGAGTAGGCGATTAAATACTTTTTTAGGGTGAAGTGCCAAATACGGGCGTTGGTCACTACTATGGAAACATTAATTGGGCATGAACTGTCATTTTAGAATCTTATAATTTGTTGACTACCCGTTTTTATAGTACAAGTATTATAAACATAATACAGATAAGAATAATTGGGTAGTTTACAGTCACATTTTATAATTTTCCAAAACGCCGAAATTGCCTAGATGTTGTATGAGGCCAGCAAGTCTCATACAACGTCTAGGCGTCAGGAAGTCATAACCTTAAGAAATCAAATAGCATATTAATTATTGTTTGAACAGTTTATAAACTATTTTATTATGATATTTCAAAAGTTAGTAGTATATATGATTTTAGTAGCTGCTCTATATGAAAATAATTTTAATTATTAATTATTATAAAATTTATTATAACACGTGTCATTCAATTCAATTATTAATTGCATATATTACTTGGACCTTGTTGCTAATTTATGGATAGATAGATAAATAACTCTTTATTGAACACCATTACAGAAAACTTACAGGCTAGTATTCTAACTGTGCGCAAAAGGCGGTTTTATCGCTAGAGAGCGATCCCTTCCAGATAGGGTTCTCAACCGTACTACTTACTATATATAGTACCGTAATATATAAGGTTGGGGGAAAAGTTTCTTCGCATTTTATATAAAAATTCAAACGGTTTTTTTATAAAGTTTATTTACATTTGAATAAAGTATGTAGGTGCCATTTTGTTGGATAACTTTTTGCCATCTTGTAGGTAGGGACGTGATCCCATTGCCATGAAAATTTTGGGGCTTCTGATCAAAAAACTGCGACAAGTGGTTTTGGCAGTCCTGTCGTGATGTTAACCTGACACTGCCTAAGGAATTCTGCAGAGACTGAAACAGGTGAAAATCTGAAGGTGCAAGGTCAGGACTATACGACGGATGCATTAACATCTCCCAGCCAAACTCTCGTAATTTTTGCTGAGTGGCTAAAGATGTGTGAGGTCTAGCGTTATCATGGTGAAAAACCACACCCCTTCTGTTGATTAATTCCGGCTGCTTTCTCTCAACTTTTTGCTTTAATCTCATCAGTTGTTCGCAGTACAGTTCAGAATCGATGGTCCTGCCTGGCGGTAACAGCTGATAATGAATAATGCCCTTCCAATCCACCATACACACAGTATCATCTTGTTGCGAGTTAACCCGGGTTTCGCCACAGTCTGTGAAGCCTGACCGGCCTTTGACCACGATCTTTTTCGCACGTTCTTGTCGTACGTGATCCACTTTTCATCACCAGTTATCAGCTTCTTCAAAAATGATTTGGTTTCATTACGTCGTAATAAAGAATCACAAATGAGTACACAGTTCATTAGGTATCTTTCAGTGAGCTCATGAGGCACTCAAATATCGAGCTTTTTTGTGTACCCAGCTTTTTTCAAATGCGCCAAAACCGTTTTGTGGTCAATTCCCAGTGCTCCACCTATATCGTAACTACTTATATGCCGATCTTGCTCCACTTTTTCAAAAATGGTCTTAATTTTGTCCGTAACAGGGCGACCAGAGAGACGTGCATCTTTGATATAAAAATTTCCGGATTGAAAACACTTAAACCAACTTTGCGCTACTCTCACAGATACTGCATTAGGTCCATAAACATCACAAATTTTTTTCGCGGCTTGTGTTGCATTTTTACCTTTTTTGTAGTAAAATTTTAAAATGTATCGAATTTCTTCATTAGATTCACTCATTTTAACAATAAGAAAAACAAATGAAAATCACACATTTTCCTAATTTGAATTTGGAATTGTCTTCTTTAAAATTAAAACTTTTTAATGATACCAAAACCAGCCAGATACAAATGGTATAGCCAAAGAGATCTTATTAAAAGTTCATACATACTATATGCGAAAAGACTTTTTCCCCAACCTATTATTTTAGCCAATTACAATACTATAGATAAACAATGCAGTACGAAATATATTATATTTTCATCGTTAATTCAATTGTTGTTCATTTTTTGACCTCTGCTAGCCAATGCAAAACGTAATATTAAATACACATGGAAAATTCAACAATGGAATAAATAAAATATATAATGAAAAATAAGTGTGTACTATTTTTAACCCTTAATTTCGTAAAAGCAATATATTTTTACAGGTTAAAAACAAAATACTATAGTTATTTTCTTCAAAAAAATGTGGCAACCCTACTTTCATACAACCCAGGGTAGAAATAAAATTAAAAGACATGAAACTGTGTTTAACATACGTAATATTTAATCTTTTTTGAATTTGGGAATTACTTGTAATAACACAAAAAACAGCTGATTATATATTTACAAGATTACTTTGAACACTTTATTTTTTGGTAATTAATTAAAGATATCTGATCTTGTTATTGTATGGAACTTTGTAACATAAAATATAACATTTTGTTATGCCTATCATAATATGTCAAAGGTCGCATGCGTCTTATTTTGTTTTATATAATATTACTGTAAATAAATAATTTACACTAAGAAATATTACATCAGCTAAAACATATACTAAATCTACATTTACTAATATACAAAAAACATGTATAAATGTTTGAACGGATTTAACACAAAATCTATATATACGTTGAATTTTGATGAAACTACAATTTTAAAATATTTTATATGACTTCAGAAGTAATATAGTACTGTAGTGGAACACTTACAAGCCAATATATGGCGCTGTGCAATAATTGAGGTCGCAAAAGATTCCCGCCGCCGCGGCATAACTATAACTTCGCTGGAAGATCTACTTTTGAGACGGAGAAGCATTCCATCTCGCTCCTCCACCTACTCGGGACATCCCTAAATGGTGACCCCGACCATATACGAGGCACTCTCTTCAGTACAAAACTTTAAATAATATATTTAAAAAAAAATTGTTGATAAATTAATTAAGTTTTAATGGGCTCTCTACTGCTTTAACCATTTCTAGAGAAGAACTATTGCCTCACCACTTAGTCCTGTTTCTATCTCCCATAAGCCATAATTAACATAATGCTAGTCTCGCGCAAACGCAGTGACGAGATATTAATACGTATTTTCATTATTCTAAATTGTCATAATAAGGAATAATCGAATAAATTTGTATTAGAACAAGTCACCTTGTAGACAAAATTGTCGATTTAACTGATGACGTGGTACTGTCAATACGTGGGGACAGTAAAGGGCAATGATTATGGTCAAATATTGGTCAAGTGTCTGACCTTCTTTAGATATAAAATGTATTTGAACAAGATCTAGCATTAATCCGGTAAAATTCAGTATTACAATGCCATTAATATATCAATAAATCTTTATATATTCAAAAGTTAACACAGATATAACAAAAAAAGATATCACAAGCAAAATATAAGAATATATTAATACATATTATCACGCCAATTCTCATAGCGCTAGACAGAGACGATAGATTTTCACTTGCTACGATCTTGACATAAATCTTTTGCTTCACCTACTTTCATTAGAGACCATCCAAAAATTACGTCACACGTTAAGAGGGAAAGGGGATCGCCGAAGTGTGACATTGTGTGATAATAGGTGGAAGGGGTCCTAAATTTCGTGACGTCACATTTTAAAATCTAATATATTCGCTATTATTATATATATATAATAATATAATATCAGCCCATAAATGTCCCACTGCTGGGCTCGGGCCTCCCATTATAGGGGAAACGGACAGTATACCCGTCACGCTCGTCCAATGCGGCTTGGTAGGTTTGACACATCGATTATCTCGATGTGCATGTTGCATCACGTTTTCCTTCACCGTTGTTAGCACGTGGTAATTTGTATAATATGCACATTAGATCAGAAAATTGCCTAAGTGGTGCATGCGTTCCGGCCAGGATTGAACAACCCACGCCCTTTGAGTTCGGGACGCGCGCGCTAGCCACTACGCTACCACGACTTATATATAATAATATATTATATAATGTTACGATTTAGCGGGACTCGAATTAAAATGCCGTTAGAATTATTATAGAGTTTATTAGAACTATACAAACACGTATAACACAGGTACAAATATAACCGAACACAACAAATTTAAACGTAATGCAGAAGGTCGTAATTCAATAAAATGCGGAAAGTCCGTCAATATTACATTCCCAAATGTACACACGTCACGTCTTGATCGTAGTTGTCACTCAACTGACTCCCTCTCTCAATCAGGCCATCGTTTTATACTGCTTAAATGCAAAAGTGCCCGCCCCGCAACGTCGACATAATTTCCTAGAATCAGCTTGTACTTTATAATCCGTAACACCTGGCTAATGAAGCAGCCTGCAAGCGGCCGTAAACGAGTAGAATAGAACAATAGGCTGTTCTCCACAATACTATAAACGTATGCCAATAAATAAGTAAACAAAAGAAGTCGATCATAAAAGGATTACAATTAGTTCGAATGCCAACAGGTAATAAAATGTGCTTTTACAGACTGTACGTGGAATTTGTCTTTGTCGAAGCCTAAGTTGTAACAATATTATAGCTATTAGCTAATCACGGAACTGCCGTTTTAATTTAATTATTTGTTGATGTAAAATTGCAATATATATGAGTCATACTAGGGAGGGAGAAGCCTCACGAATGTGACCAGCTGTGACAAGGACGGGGGAGAGGTCAAAAAGACATGTTATTTGTGTGACGTAATATTTGGATGACACCTTAATCTCTTCATATTATACAAGTTTATAAGATGCTTTTTACATAGCCTTTCTTTTTTCTTCTCAAATTAAATATTAGTTTAATAATAACATTTGTTTTGATTTTTTTATTGCCGGAATACATACAGTAGATAGGCCACCGGCCCACTAAATGGAAAGTATTGTATTTATTGCATAAAACCTACAAGATGCCCGACTGGATGGCTACCACCCCTAGTCTAGAGAATGCCGCCATAACAACCTTGAGTTGTGTTCCGGCATTAGTGGCCAGGTTCCAGTCTCCCTTAAGAGAGCAGCAGCGCATTTGTAGCACCTTTGGTGTTGCAAATGTCCATAGGCGATGGTAACTGCTTTTCATCAAATGGGCTGTCTGCCTGTCTACTGAACTCATAAAAAAAACACAACTGTTTTCGAATTTTTTTTGAATTAAAATCGCTTTTTTGCGTTTTTCACCTATATTTTGGTACTATTTTGAAATAACAGACATTTCAATTTTAATTATAGGTACAACGTTGAAGAAAGAGGTAAAAAAAGATATTAATAGAATTCGAAGTGACATATACACTAAGAGTTAACTTATATAATATACTCGTAAAAATATAAAAGCCGTTAATCAAAAGTTAAATCATACAATGTCAGACTTTGAAATTGCACTCCGCATTTTCCTTAACGAGGTTGACAACTCAGCGTAATAATTTTCCGGAAATACAATTACGATACAGCTAATTTTCAATGTCAACCTATATAATTATTGTGATCGATACATAAAAACCGTATGAATAAATGTTATATTTTTATAGTACGTATGTATTATAAAAAATATATATGAAATACCGTACCTATAATATTCGAAGGTTGCTCTCGATTTCTTTGGAATCTGTTCATCAGGTTTTGACTTAATGACAATTAGACCAACTCAAAAGTATACTCATTAAAAAAAACTAATTGTGTGTGTGTGCAGTTCACACGCAGTAGAAGTGAAACTTCAGAGAATATACTCACAGATCATTCTTCTCTAACTTTTATTAATATAATTCCTTTAGCCTATATCCGTCAACATATTATAATTCAAAATAAACTTCTTAAGTATCACTTTCAATTTTGCACTGTTTTAGTATAAAAAATATTATTATCTGTTTTATTTCGGTCCAAATTGGACCTATGTATAATCATCGGTCTCATTGACTCTCTAATCTGTGCTGCACAATGTAAAACTCGTATCTCATTCCCTCGCAGGCTTATTCCTATAGATTTATGTGTTTATCTCTTTTTAAAGAAGTTTCACTTCAATATTTTTATCTTTCTATTACAAAATTAAAATAATATATTTATGTAGTATGGTATTTTAACGCTCGGTGCATATGTAAAAAATATTAGAATTGGTTGTAAGATCAGTTTACTTAATTATATAGTTTGTGGTTTCTCTTAAAGCATTAGGAGGATAATTATATTTTCCACGAGACCTTCAACTTGAGTAGGCATTTGCATAAATTAGCATTCATTAGAGATGCCGCGATAAAAGCTTAATAACGGTGTCAAAAATACTACATACATAAATGATTATATATCTATAATATTATAAAATTCTAAACATGCCGTGTCTGCACGTTAAGCTATTAAAAAAAAAACAAGTGGAATAGACTATATAAACGGTGGAGAACACGATGCATTTTGAAGTGAAACTTCTTTAGAATCGTTGTGATTTGAAAATCAATGAAACGAAAAAGTGACGCTAAAAAGAGATAAACACATAAAATTCAATCTTATTTAATTCGAAATAAAACACATTTCTCTTCACCCATTAGTATTTATTTTCAATTTGAATAAAAATGAAAAGATTTCAAATTAATTTTAGCTCTATCTGTATATACTTAAGGCAGGCATTCTTTTATACGTAGATCAAAGGAAATTGTGCGTAATAGTGCATTGTATTTTGAACTTTATCCTGGTGCTTTAAATTTGGATTGATTTTTTTAAATTTTAATGTGTTGTATTAAATAATATTGTTAGGAGCTACAGGACTCGAATTAAAAATGCCATTGGAACTACTATAGAATTTATTAGAACTGTACAAACACGTATAAAAGAAATACAAATAAAACTGGATGCAACCAGTTCACACTGCACAATTCAATACAATTCGAACGCGCAAAGTCCGTCGTCTATATCGCTAATCGAGAGTACTAGAGAACGTCTTACTCGTTTCGTAGTCGTTGCTTGACTGCCCCGCCCCTCCATTCGAGCATCGTCTTATACTAACTACACAGTACAAAGAAATTGGAGGCGCACACTGATTTCCTAAGAAATATTAATTTGCATACCTGCGAACGTCCACAAAGTCGAAAACAATAACAATAGGGATTTTAGTTCGACGCTAATGATGGTTATAAAACAAGTAAAAAGTCAATAGCATGTTTTTCTTAACTACAAATTCAAAAGACAAAAGAGTTCCTTAATCCGGAAGGACAATAAGCTGCGCTTACAATAGGCTGTGTGGCTTATCTTTGATGGCATGTAACAACAATATGTTGACGGATGTAGGCTAAGGGAATTATATAATATATTAATAAAAGTTACAGAAGAATTTTCTGTGAGTATATTCTCTGAAGTTTCATTTCTACTGCGTGTGAACTGCGCACACGCACACACACACCACACACACACACACACACTCACACACACACACACACACACACACCCACGCACACACACACACACACACATATTTTTTAGATTTCTTGTTTGTTTGTCGGTTTGTCTGTTTGTTCGGAATTCATGTAAAAACTACTGGGCCGATTTCGGTTTTCGCTGATTTTTAGATTTAAACTGCACTACTTTTTATGCTGGGAATCCCGCGAGAATTTCCCCGGAAGCGGTTTGAAGTTGTTCGGATGCATAAAAAATTGCTTATTCCGACACAGTTTCCAATAAGACGATAGCTTAGTCTTTTTTTTAAATGCTGCGATAGTTTGTTTTCCGGGAATCAAGAGGGAATTTCAAATCAAGCGTGGACGAAGTCGCGGGCATATCCTAGTTATAAAATATATTTTCGCTTCCAGAATTAGGTAACGGCACGAGTAAATATTACAATAATTCAAGTCTGGCCTAAATGTTAACTATCGCTCTCAGGCACTTTAGAGTACAATTAAGTTAAATAATATAAAATATATTATCAAATTTTTACTCGTATATAGTAGAACCAAATTGAGTCAGTTTTGGCAGGTTATTTTTCATAACGTTCGAGTAAAATAATGTGATAATGTTCACAGGTCACTTTCTTTACTTTGCTATTTCGAAACAAGAGATACAATATATTTAGGTTTAAATGAAGGAATAAAGAATAAAGTTCCAACCTCGCTCTTTAAAATTAACGAACCATTATATAACTCCGAGAGCGGCAATATTTTGTTAATTAACATTATTTATTATACATTAACAAGGTAAAGATTAAATTAGGGACTATGAGTAGAATATAATACGAATAAGTTAAGTTTTCTTGCATTGTATTGTCCATTGATATATGTAATAAAATAAGATTAAATTGTTAATGTTATTTTTAAGAATTGTTTTTGGCATGAATGGTGATGATTTTATAATAAATTCCAAATTAATTCTTAATTAGCACTTAGAGTGCGGAGGTTACGTAAAACATCATAAATATTTAAAAGCATTCCTTACAAATGGTATGGTAAAAATGACGCGCAGACGCGCATTTGGATGACCAGTGACTAACGCTAACGCAGTGTCGCTCAGAGTTCGAGTGGGCAGGATTATGTAGGTATCACGAATAAAATACTGACTTTATAATTACCTTGTTGTCCATTTTACCTTCTATTATACCTTACTATTATGCATTGATAGAAAGTTTATAGTGTATGTCAAATAAATTGACATAAAAAAATTAATCTCCGAATTATACTACGGTTTCATCTGCGTTAGTGTTAAGAATTTAGGCCGTTTCACGTAGATATGGCCCATCGCCATAACGCGTTATTTGAGACGCGACATCGCTAACGACTTTAAATATTGACATATAACGTATGTAGGTATATACACTAATGTGGCTATCTACTAACGACGTTATTTTTTCATAATGTGTTGAGTAAGTTTGTGGTCTTATTTAAGGTTCTTAAAGAAGCCTAAAAACATACTGTAACTCAATATGAATAAGATCGTAAATCTTTAAAGCCGCGTACTCACCTGTGAGCCGTAACTGTAACTGAGCGGATACAGTATCGTGCTCTAATGTGTACGCCGACATTGATTTTCGCTTTGTCGGCTCTAGCCACGTACACACTATAATTTTTGGTTCCAGTAACTGCAACGGTTTCGGTTATGGCTCGCAGGTGAGTATGCGGCTTAACACTAACGCAGATTAAACTAGGGTTGCCACCTTTTTTTAAAGAAAACATAGTATTTTTTAAGCTGTAAAAATATAGTACTCTTGGCAAATTTAGGGGAAAAAAATAGTATACATTTATTTTCATTATTTATTTTATTATTGAACTCTCTATGTGTGTTTATTATTACTCTGACCAACAAAGAACTATTATTTTTAAAATAACTATAAGATTCTAAACAAATAGCGCAACAATTTAATTAGCGATGAAATATAGTTAGAGTTAGAGATGAAATATAGAAAAATAATATAGTACATTTTGCACTATATTATTTTCTATAATGTAAAGTGCAATTGGCTAAAATATAGTACGATACTGCGAATCATTGCAGGAACGGAAAAATAATACTAATTCCTGCTGCCGGGCGGCCCCTGTCGTGAGAGGCGACAAAACAACCCTCAGCCAGGTGTTAAGGTATTTTGCCCGTTTGGATGGCTACCACCCCTGGTCTAAAGAATGATGCCATAACAACTTTTAGTTGTGTTTTGGCATCAGGGGCCAGCTTCCAGTTTCTCCTTCGAGGCCGGCAGCACATTAGTAGCACCTCTGATATTGCTAATATCCATCAATAGGCGACGGTAACCACTTTCCATCACAGTTGGGCCATCAGCCTGTCTGCTGTGCTTCAACAATAAAAAATACTATATAATATAGGTGGGAACCCTAGATGAAACCCCAACATTAGATAAATCATTTATGGAAAAAGAAGTTGCTTCAATTAAAGAATGATGCACAAGTCGCAGGCAAAATCGAGATTCGAATTATAAAAAATTGAAATTAGAAAAACGCAATAGAACAGGAGTGGCCGGCGCGGGCGGCAAGGCGCTGCGAGCGCGACGTCTGACGCGGCGGCGGTGACGCGCCGTGACGCCTGCACCGTGTTATGTCAGTCGAGTTGTGTAAACAATTTACTGTTTGTAAACACCACCCATCAAACGTAAACATGGCCACGTTGCTTAGAAATGTCAATGGCGAATTCTAAGAAACGAGTGGCGGTTTCGCGATTAATGATCGCGTTTGTATAATGTAATGCAGAATGGCTTTTTTATATGACGCTTATTTTACCATACCTGTTGTGCACAATTCACACACACACATGAGTGAGAAAATATAATAAATTATTATGTTAATTAATCAGAAACGTTGGTAAACACTTAATATTATTAGATACACTGATAAAATAACCTGATTGTTCACTGTTTAAGGAAACTTAAAAGTTGTTTTGTTATATAGGTATAGACTAGGTTAATTGGTAATCTTAACGAAGACGAAAAAGGTAAAGTAAGACAGACCACGAGACAGGTACTTGGAGTACCTGCATTTAAAAAATTGTGTGTGTGTGCAGTTCACACGCAGTATAAGTGTGACAAGGGGTGGGACGGATTATAAATTTCAATTTGAAAAAAAAATGAATATGTATATATCTCTTTTTAGTGTCGCTTCTTCGTTTAATCGAGTTTCAAATCACAACGATTCTAAAGAAGTTTCACTTCAATATTTTTGTTATATCTCTATTAATATTATAAATGCGAAAGTAACTTTGTCTGTCACTTCCGTTTTCACAGAAAAACTACTAGACCGATTTGGCTGAAACTCAGTATATATATATATATATTTTCGATGCCGAGAATGAACATAGGATATTTTTATCCCGAAAAATGGGATAGTTTCCGGGACAAAAATATATTTAACTCGTTTGTTTATACTTTTGCGGAATAACTACTGGACCGATTTAGTTGAAATTCGGTATATATGTAATTTTAATACCGAAGGTGGACAATGGAAACTTTTATCCCAGATAATGGGATAGATTTATGCAAAGGTTATCCCAAAAAGTGGGATAGGTTTTTTTGTGATATTCCATTTTCATCATTTTGGTCATCTTTGTCTTTTTTGTCCTTTTTGTACTATCATTAGTGACAAAAAATACTGGCTGGCTGAATGCTACAGAAATAGAAATTTACTTGACACTTCATATGTGATGTATTAAATCAGATCATCAGATTCAAAATTTCAAAAAAATCATTAGATTTAGGTATTAATTAATTATAGGATTTAACGGCTGATTTCATTAGAGAAGTAGTTGTTTGTTTAAATAATCAGTTTTTATTTACATTCCTCATATTCGAAATGAAAAGCAGAGTGTTAACCTCGGGTGAAAAGCTTATTTAGGCACTGGAACTGTTAGCACCGTCGCTACGCTCGTGTAACAAACCATCTCATGAGCTTAAATAGTTCACTTTTACCTCTCGTGTAACAATCTACAATTCCTGGCTACTTTAAGGACAAAATTCTATCAAATAGCGGAGCTGCCATTTTTAGTTCAATTATTTTCGATAAAACTTCTTTTATGGCGCAATGTCTACATGATGTTCTTCTCCACGACGCAAACGCTCCAGATGTCGTCACAGTCGTCACTCCACAAAAAGTGATGCAGATATCGGTAATACTACGCATCTCACAAAAGAGCTCAAATTATAAACGTTTTAATAAATATGTACTTATTTTATATTACGACTATTGCAGGCCATTGACGATAAAGACCCCAATGACAGCCGGGCGAGGTTATCGCCGGTGTCAGCAACGATTTCAATCCCGAGTACATAGAAAATAAAATTCCATTAAAATATTAACACGATAAAAACAATTTTTTTTTAATTATAATTCTGAAAAGACTTTATTGAAAGTCATTTACGCAAAGAATTTATTTTATAAATTGGGTACTTGACAGTCAAATCAACAGAGTACCCTAGTAATTGTCATAAAAAATTTCATAGCCTCCTTGATTTTGTTTCGATGTTCTGCGCTGTGACGTCATCATTCTAACGAATCAAGTAGCTTATTATGATTACTGTTTGAACAGTAATTATAAATAAAACTATACTATAAATAAAACGATACTTATAAAGTAACATAAATCTATAAGGAAATCTATCGGCGAGCAGCGAACCTCAAATGCTGGCCGCATTTCCATTATTATTTTGTAATTAAGTTTATTTTGAGTAGGTTATAGTTTCGTTTTTAATGTTGTAGAATATTGATTGTTCTTTATTGAACGAACAGTAATGAAAATTATTTCTTTGGCAAATATTGAAAATAAGATGACGAAATTATTTTAAACGCACGCTCTTTTTTATGTTTATTGTTTTGTAACTTATTGTAATACGTTACAAATACCAAATTAAATAGAGTTTTGTAATTTATAAAATGATAAGATTTTTACTCTATTCTTTTTGTGAAATAAATTAAGTAATTATACTTGGCAGTCCGCTCATAACGAAGGGTCTTAATTATTTGGCTACGAAACCAAGACGAACCATTTAATTGAAAATAACCCAATATCTCAAAAACTAAATATTGTTACATACAATTTTGTTGGAAGTATTTTTACAATTAAAATTGCTCAATCCAGGTAGATTCTCGTCAACTATGACGTCACAACCAATATCAAGTAAATTAGGGCGATGATAATATGTAGCCTAGCTGTCGCTAAGATACGGCCGCACAATAACCATGCAATACTGAGCAACTTAAAAAAATATTTATATTTTAAGCTCACATGCAATCGATTTATCAATAATTATTATCAGAGTAACGGATTCAACCATCATGGAAAAAACCTAAAACGTGAAATTGTCGGTAGCGTTACCACGATTTCATTTGTAGTCGAATCACTCTAGTAAGGCCGGAACTTTCGACAATTTTATTTTCATATCAAGTCATTATTTATTCATATAAAATGATAAATTTATAACAATACCTCCCCGTCATGGGAAAATCAAATAATTTTTTGTGAAAATTACATTCCATTTTCTTAAAGATAAAACATTACTTATCCTTTGGTTTATTTAACGCTTACAAATGATGTATATATGAAATAAATCAATAAGTCGAAATCAGAGATTATACGTATGGAATAATTAATATAATAATAAATGTAAAATATGTATAGTGAATTTGTTCAGGTTTTAAAAATTTCAGCATTTCTTTAAAGACAAAATACAAAATCACGTTATTCTCATAATTTTGAAATTGTTTAAATACATATAATTTTGCCATGACGGGGAGGATATATGTAACAACCAATTTTCTCCTAAACTCTACATGACTACTCCACAAGTTATTTTGTCTCCCTTTTTGACGTTTCTTTATTCAAAACATATTTCCTTACTAAATCAGTCAAATACTATTATTAATGGCCGGTTTCTATATCTTAATCTTACTATTCATTCACTTGCCTTAACATAAATTGAATTTTGTCATTATTTGTATGGAGCTTATGTCAAATTATAACCGACAATAAGGCAAACTAACGGTTGGTAAGATATTGGAACCGGTCATAAGCCACGAAGTTAAATTTTAATTAAAAGATTATATGCGGTAATTTTGGAATAATTCGCCGTTAAAAATTTCGTGTTAAGAATGTCTATTAATAGATCCTCTATGAAGATTAATCGATCAAGTCATGAAGCGAAACGCGCATCGATGATATCGATATTTCGGCACCAATAGTAAAGTTATGTACAGAAAAATTTACATGCTCTATCGATCAACTTTCACTTGTCGATAGTAAAACGGCAAATAGCTACTAGAATGTTGCGACCCAATATTTTTTATATTATGAAACTAATGGACGGAATTGAAATTGTACATTAATAAATCATATAAATTGACTTATGGTATTTGATACTTGAAGCTTTTTGATGTGTCAGAATGTTAATGAGTTTTAATATTTGATCTTAATAACAAAATCAAAAGAAGCGCTATTCAAAATTATCTATACTGTAGTTCCCGACACGATTCTTGAGCAATCACTTTGTCCGAGAAATAGTGAAAATTCTATCCTTTTTCGAAGTATGAGGTATTGTCCCTTTCGAAGAAAGAGACAAAAACTTATTATTGAAGATAAATCTCATTACATTGGCTACGATCAATGCGCAGAGACCCTAATGTTCTGCCGACCGATCAAGATTTGTACCGGGAACTATACCTGTCTAACAGACATACAAATATAATTTATGTTCGATTTCTGATTCGTGAAAATTGCAAACGTTAAGGGTACATAAACATCAAAAATTTCCCACCATATATATATCTACCCTTTCTTAATGTGAAAAAATATTATATGGTAAGTAAGTAGATACCATAACCTATGAAATTAACTTAAAGAAATACAATTAAATATTAAAAATAAACTAACTTATAAATAAATTAAATAATGAAAATTACAACTGTTCAGCATGCCTGCGAGCGACGCAAAGATGTAATTTTTTATTGAAGTGAAACTAGTTTAGCATCTTTCTGATTTGAAATTTAATGAAACCAAAAAGCGACACTAAAAGAGATAAACTCATAAATCTATAGGACTAAGCCTGCGAGAGAATGAGATACGAGTTTTACGTTGTGTAGCACAGATTAGAGAGTCAATAAGACCCATGATTAAACATAGGTCCAATTTGAACTGAAATAAAACTGATAATAATAATTTTAGACTATAACAGTGAAAAATTGAAAGTGATACTTAAGAAGTTTATTTTGAATTATAATATGTTGACCGATGTAGGCTAAAGGAATTATATTCATATTAATAAAAGTTTCGAGAAGAATTATCTGTGAATATATTCTCCGAAGTTTTAATTCTACTGCGGATGAATTGCACACATACACAATTACTTTTATTATGCGTTGTCGGAAAGTCTCAATTGGGAGCTAATTCCAAATCTTTACGGTGCGCAAGAGAAACTTTTTGAAAAACGCTACATGAGAGGAGCAGCTCAAGGAAGTGAGTGAAAGCCCAGCCGATGGCGAGCGGTGCGGTGTTAGAGAGAAGACGAAGACACCATTTTGAACACTACTCTCCGAAAGCCAAGCGTATGTACGTACGTATGGGATCGCTGACAATGTAAACGGCTCGACGTTGAATACTTACATTTAGGAATGATTTACATACGTATTACTACACCTGTTTCCCATGAGGCTCTATGGATCTTTACTTGTGATAATCCTTACAAACAACTTTCGCTTGATCTACATTCTTTAAATTCTTCATAGATGCACATTTATTTGAGATTTTTTTACCTGGCCTCTCTTTAACACTGCTGCTATTATTATCATGATCACGTGTGTACATCGCGGTCTACCAGCACAATGCTGTCATACATTGTTTTGTGGTTCTTTCATCCATTCTCTCTAAATACCCAAACTACCTTAATATTCCTTTTTAACTCTTGTTATAAGAATGATTTAACTCACAATATGTTCTTCATACTTGAAGCATTAGCATAATCACTTGCCACGACCGGTTATGATAATGAAATGCTTCAATCGCATTATTGTACACAATCAAATTATATTATGAGAAAAGTAATATAACGAGTTAGGTTTTGTGATAAAGACGAATTAAGTTGATTTATATGCCTTTTAAAGTTCTGGGTATAAAACTAAATGGTATAATCACAATCAATAATGGTTTTACCTAATGTTTCTAGAATAGCTAAGAGATTCGCGATATACAAATAATATAAGTTGGATAGAATTTATCAATCATTTATTGTATTTGAAATGTTTAACAGTGATTCTTTTAGGATTTCTAGGAGACTTTTATACAACGGTGGGTAACCAGCGAAAATTACAAAAACTTATCCATCCGACTAATGATTGTTCATTAGCCGGTTAAAAAACGAGCTGATGGCTTTTTGGCTAATGAGTGAATGACTCTAGTAGTACGACTAGTAGCCGATGGTTGACGGCTAAACCGTCAACTTGTCAGTTTGTCGGTTTTTTTCGACCACCAGCTGATTGTCAATTAGCCAGCTGGCCTGTTTAGCGACTTAGCCGAGGTTATTTTGCGAACTATCGTTATTTAGTTGACTTTTAAAATAATTACGCACCTCTGTATACATAGTTATACATAGTTATACACGTGTATACATAGTTAAAGCAATCAGTGGCTAAAACATACGCATCTCATTGATATGATGTACATTTGAATTTTACCAAATAGCATATACTTCTTCTTAGACAGTTTTAGGCTTCAATGTGCATATTGTTTCATTCACCACGTATTAATAATGAAAGAAAAAAATGTAAACAAACCTATATATTGAAATTACTGATCTGTAAATACCGCCGATCCGCCTTAGTTGTGAATCGAGTATAGTTCTTTGCCCTAAGTGGAGGGAAGATAAAGCACAATAGTTGGACGTATATAGTCCGAATGGATTTAAAGGTATAAACCACGATTCTCTGCCTAAAACGTCAAATTGAACCCGTTAAAATATAATCTTAAATATGTGATCAATGTTGAAGAGTTAGTAAGTCATAGATAGATAGATAACACTTTATTGTATACCATTACAGAAAACCTTATAGCCTAAAAGTATTCTAAATGTGCACAATGTCGGTCTTATCGCTAAGAAGCGATCTCTTCCAGACAACCCGTCATGTTTGTGTACTATATAAAAGTATAGATAACAAAGAGATTGGGGGGTCTTAACTAAGCATAGCATTTCTGTGATCACCTGTACGTGCCTAACAAAGGTCGCTGAGTAAACAGAGACGTGTTGCTCGGAAATCGTCGATCTTCATATTCATAATTTCATGATTAACGCGATTATTAAGACTAGGCGTAATTGAGGTCGCGGCCCTACATTGCGGTCATTCTATCAACCTACCTTAAGTATCAGAAGATAAGGTTTATTATCGCATACCTCATTCATAATTATATACTCGAGGAAACGTTTCATTGGTAAGATCATTAGATTGGGATCGTGCTATTAAATCCACTTCAGTTACTTATCGTAGTGACCAATAGATGATTTTAATTAAGGTTTATTGGATTCAATTCGTTAATAGTATTGAATTCGATTTTAAGTATCAGCTAATTTGAAGGCATTACTCATACATGTGGGGACTTGTAGAACAAATCAACCTGTGTCCTCTGAATTCAATGTCATGATCTACATGAATTTAGATGTTAATTTGCCCTCGAATAGAAGTATGTTAGCCAAGTAAACGAGACTTCCGATAAGTTTGCTTTTCTTGAAAAAATCATTTTAGTGGACACCTTTTCGAACGGCGAAATTTTAATTTCCAGTATGTATATCAAACTACTAGGTTTGTATTAGTGAATTCTAAATTCCGTCACACAAGTCCAGTAATTGAAAGAAGAAAGAAAAATCATTTGCTTGGCAAGAACACATTGCGAGACATACTGCATATTTGGAATTGTAAATAAAACGATTAAGGATTGCCACCATACATGCAACTGGAAGACAGATTTTTTTTTCTCTGTGTACATAGTCGTGTCGAATATCGTTAGGAAGCTCTTTAAAAGTGGTATCCACCTACGGGATACACTGGAAATACCTGGCAGCTTAAGAATACTATATTTAAAAAAATATATGTGTGTATGTGTGTGTTCGATATATATATATGCCTATATAGACAAACTTTAGCTTTTCACTACTAACAAGTGAGTAACAAAATAAACTATCTTGCTCAAACTCTACTATGTAATTTAACTAGCTTCTGCCCACGACTTCGTCCGCGTGGAATAGTTAAAAAAAACCCGATTTTGAAACATTCTTCATTGGTGCTCCGCTCCTATTGGTCTTAGCGTGATGATATATCTCGATAAATGGACTATCTAACACTGAAAGAATTTTTCAAATCAGACCAGTAGTTCCTGAGATTAACGTGTTCAAGCAAACAAACAAACTCTTCAGCTTTATATATTAGTATAGATATCGTCCACACAAAATGCAGTGCCGCTTTCCCCCTCCAAATTTTTAACCGTAAGGTGGCAAATCTGTGTGAAAAATGTCCTCAAAAGGGCATAAATAAACACTACCTATATCAAATAACCAAAGATGCTTAACCAGTAAACTTAAAAACCAGAGTACCGTATAAGTAAAGGCGCCGTATACACGTACTATAAACAGCTTCAAAAATTCAAACCGGTTGCTAGACGCCACGCCATGCATGAGTCGTTGTGGAAAATTTTCGCTGTCTTAAGAATCTGTGTTGAGCAAATTTATGATTAAATTAACACGAAAACTCCTAACGATTAAAAAGTCAAGAGATATTAATAGAACAATATTTTATGAGTATATTTATTTATTCTATAAATAATATAAACTTTAAAAAATACATGTGATTACACAACAGGTAGAACATGCTACTAAGTCACACCGTTAGTGGAATAATTAGGTAATCGTGAATAGGGACATTAAATAATGCAAGATTTAGATGGATTAAGGAAATCATTGACCTTTAATAATCTTCTTTACATAGTGAAAATGAATGTATTTAGAATAGAATAGAATATACTTTATTTTACAATAAAATTAATGAAATTATATATATATATATATATATATATATATATATATATATATATATATATATATAAACATATATATATCCATACACACACACACACACACATATATATATATATATTTATTTGAAAATCGAATCTTATAGATTACTTATTGAAAGTCATGAATCTACCACTAGTATAGTGTAAAACCAAGCCAATTTCCACGTCTGTCTGTCTGTCTGTATCTCCGCTAATTTCTACTAAACCACACAATGATTTTTTAAGCGGTTTTTACCATCAGTTAGATAATTTTTCAAGGAAGGTTTATATATGTACTAGCTTTTGATCGCAGCTTCGCTCGCGGTATGCTATTAAAACCTAATAAATTTTTTATGTAAGTAAAATAGAGGTAATTACTGGGATTTGACCCGCGCCCTTGCCACGGGGAAGACTGGTGACTGGTGGGAAGGTGACCAAAGAAAACTACAGTTAAATGAATTTTTGTGTAGCAGACGGAATGTATAAATAGAATCCAATTGAATTGTGGAGAGAAAAATTTTGAAGAAATCATTTAACGGTATTATATTTGAGACGCAGAATATTAAAGTAAGGGCCTGTACACCCGACAAGGTTAATATGTATGATGTTATACATATTATGTAAAACCGTATCCGGTCGTCACTCACGTATGCCCAATACATTGTCAAATGCTAATATTCTTATATAAATTTTAATGCAGGACGGAGAAAAAATATTCAGATGCATTTTTAAAATGACACGAAGGCCATCAATTTGTCGAGACGTATTGTTTGTATCAATACCTAGTTATTTTATTAGGGTAGACCGATAACTTCCTCCTTTTCTGAACTAACTTGTAGGTCGTTGTACTTTAACTTACGCTAAATAACAGAATTCTTATGTCGAAAGGACGTAGGTATATAGGTAAATATGTACATTTTTAAACAAGTTATAATTCCGATCGGCAATTTTCGTTTACACAGAAAAGTGTAGACCGGTTTCCGACACGTAAATAATCTATATTGAACTTTATTAGCAAGCGCAAACGGCAGTGTTACTTGCTATGCATTCTTAGCTCTGTTCCGCTCACACATATGTACACTGTCCCGCGGTACTAAAATTAGTCTACTACGCAAGTCAATAAAGAGGAATTACTATTTGTGTATAACTAAAATATATATATCTATACTTTATTAATTTGATTCTGTAAATTTAACCTATTAAATAACTATAAAATTGTAATAGAAGCAACTACTACCAACCAGCCAAAGTATAATTTGTATAACCAGTTATTGATTAAAGTTTTAAGAATAGAAGTCGCTAATCGAATAAGCATGTTAGAACTTTTTTCTTTTTTTATGATCAAGAAATAGCAGCATTTGTGTGATCAATGTTAATAATTATGCAAGCAGGTTGCTACTTAACCATGACACACCTGGTTTAAAACTTGATAAATGCCTGTGTTCAGATAACAAAGTTGCAAACCGCTTTTCGTTTCAAGCTGATCTGAAAGTTATTTTTAGATTTGCTGTACCGTTAATATAAATATAAAAATATTTAACACAAATGTCTTATTTTTACATAAATATTGAATAATGAATTATCTATTTAGAGATGCTTATCCAGGCTAATCGGCTGACGTGAAACATAGTTAAATGTGAATCTGCACATTTCAAGATCATTGTAATAATTAATAATTTATTCTAGACAATTCCATTTTATTCTAATGAATTATCGATGTGCATGCACGTTTACATTACGCCGTTTTGCTTCACCGTCAGTACCTGCGTAATTAGGTCCGTAAATTTATCTAAGCAGTGCAGGCTTCTTGGCAGATTCGAACCTGCATAATTGGAACAATATACAGGTAAATTAGCTACTAAACTATCACGACCTATAACGAGTAGCATACTTGCATCTTTCTTTGAATTTAGTGGCCTTAGAGCCCGATCGAACGGTGATACCACGCTGTCACAGAATATCGGCGTGAAACGATTAGCCTTGAGCTAATCCTGTTTCATACGATGAGTGAGAGTTCTAATGGCCCACTTGGGGAAGTGGGATGAATGATGAATGAATGTAATAGGGAATGAGACAAGAGGACCTCTTATCTCGTCCCCTATTCCATCCCTCTATCTCATACTAATGGTGGGCACCGCGTTGGCTTCGTCCCTGGTGTTGCAAACGTCATAGGTAATGTTAACTAACCACTTTCCACTAGATGGGCCGTATGCATGATCGCCAGCTTCGCAATAAAACAAAAAAAAATTGTGTGTGTGTGTGTGTCCAGTTCACATGCAATAGAAGTGAAATTTCAGAAAATATTCTCACAGATAATTCTTCTCTAACTTTTATTAATATTGTTACAATTTGGGCCACCTGCATATTTGTAAACAAAGCACATTTTTTACCCGCCGGCGTTTGAGCTAATAACATTGAAACTATTTATGACTGTCTTCTTTTGTTTACCTTGTTTTTAAAATTTGTGATAAAAAACAGCCCATTGTGTATTGTAATATTTTATGGCAGTCTAATATTAGACAGGTGTGTCGAACTGATTCTAAGAAATTCGATCTTTGCGGGCGGGCAGCCATATTTTAATCAGTGCAGGATAAAGCAATGGCCCAATGGAGAGATGGGCAGTCAAGCGATAACCAATAGCGAGACAAGACGTGTGTACTTTCGATAATAGTGACGGACTTTGCGCGTGTTATTGAATCGCGCATTACGTTTGGACTGATTGTGTTCAGTTATATTTGTACCTGTGTTATACGTGTTTGTATAGTTCTAATAAATTCTATAATAATTCCAACGGCATTTTAATTCGAGTCCTGTAACTCATAACAATATAAATATTAATTCCTTTAACTTATATCCGTCAACATATTATAATTCAAAATAAACTTCTTAAGCATCACTTTCAATTTTTCACTGTTATAGTCTAAAAAATATTATTATCAGTTTTATTTGGGTCCAAATTGGACCGATGTTTAATCATCGGTCTTATTGAGTCTCTAATCTGTGCTGCACAATGTAAAACTCGTATCTCATTCTCTCGCAGGCTAAGTCCTATAAATTTATGTATTTATCTCCTTTTAGTGTGGGTTTTTCGTTTCATCGAGTTTCAAATCACAACGATTCTAGAGAAGATTCGCTTTAAAAATTTAAAAATAACATTTGTACACGCATCACTAAGGTGTAAACAGTCTTATGTACATTAGCTAGATTGAACGTAAGGAAAATGATTCAGACGCAAACGTACACGCATGTACCAGACGAGACTGAATAATCACGCGAAAATCAAATGCCAAATGATTCGTCCATCAAATATTTACGATGTTAATTTGCAAGAATTCCATTGGTACTCTTTGAGCGATTCACTAGCAAATTGTGGTCGCATCGCGTGTCCGTGGAATATACGAATAGTGCGATCAAACTAAACCCAGTAATCCGGAACGTTTTATATTTCCGCGATAGGCAGTTTGGGTGGCAACGCCGTAAACGCCGGCGATCGCGCCAGTCATTCCACTAAATCCAATACATTTTTTATTCATGAAACGATTGACGTTTGTATGTTAATTCACAGCGTAGGTCCCGGCCCGAAGGATGAAATATTGAATTATTGCCCAAAGTCGGGGATATACGGCTGGGGTTGTTCGATATTAATCCGTCGGCTGCGCCAGCCGCAGACTAACTCCCTGGCAGGAATTCAAATAAATCCCACTGTGACAAACAAGACGTATAAATCAATCAGGGCAAGGTGGCGTGCTACGTCTATTGCAACCTACCCTTCAACCGTACGTATCAAAAGTTAAACTAATTTGTATCGGAAATTTATGGGTGAGCTTAAAAAAACTAAACTCGTTACGAGTTTTTCAGCAGCGAGCGGAATTTTATTTATCTACCTACAACTTTCCCGTTTTTGATTTATATTTCTCCTCCTTTGAAGTGTCTCAAATGATTTCTATTAAAGTTTGCTCTTCTAGGAGATATCTACTTAATAGTTTGACAAAGCTTATAAAATAAGTTATTTTTTGAAGTGAAACTTCTTTAGAATCGTTGTGATTTGAAAATCCATAAAACGAAAAAGTGACACTGAAAAGAGATAAACACATAAAATTCAACCTTATTTTTTTGAAATAAAACACATTTCTCTTTATCCGTTAGTATTAATTTTCAGTTTAAATAAAACTTAAAAGATTTCAAATGAATTTTAGCTCTATCAGTATGTACTTAAAGTAGATATACTTTTATACGTAGATCAATGGAAATTATATGTATCAGTGCATTGAATTTTGAACTTTATGGTAGTGAGTTAAAGTGTAATTTAAATTGATTTTTTTATTATATGTTGAGCGATGGAGGCTAAAGGAATTATATTTAAATTAATAATTAATAAAAGTTAGAGAAGAATTATCCGTGAGTATACATATATAGCATTCTCTGAAGTTTCACTTCTGCTGCGTGCGAATTGCACACACAGATTTTTTTAGACTTTTCTTATTTCAAACTTCATTCGAATTTATCTAATATAACTTTTACAAAAGTTTTACTAGCACAAAATTTAATAGTAGCAAAAGAATATTTAAAAAAGAACTTTTAATCAATATGTCATAAAACAAAAACGAACTCAAAATCAATTTTTCGTAACTTTTGTTTATGTTTGTTTTTACTAAAAGATAAAACTTCTTATTTTGCATACTTCACCCGTCGATCAATCTGTCTTTTAATTTTGATTGAAAACCAACCTAATTTAAAGACGTAAAAGAGTTTTCAAGTAAAAATTGCATCGAAAAACTTTAATGGACATCCCAAAAGAACTTACGAATTTACTTATGCATGTGTCTAAAATATAGTACCTATATAATGTATTTATGTATTTCAAAACTCTAGGACCTATTTGCATACAAAATTAAAAATTAGGACCTAATAATTTAAATCCTTACTTTATTTTTAAATGTCTGTTACATCTAGGATAATGTTCGTGATAGAGACAGCGTCATGCAGATGTAACGAAAACTTTATGCGAGATACAAGATTATTAACGACGTTAAACATTGATAGATAACTCATGTAGCTAATAGTTAACGCGTTATTTTCATACATATAGTGAGGTCCATCCACGGCTACCGTATGGTGTCGTGGACGGCGGCTACACTTTTCGCGGATGATTTGCCCTGGGAACTCCAGGCGGAGGTGCTCGCGGAAGTGTACCTCTTCCGATAGGATGACAGGGAGAGAGGAAGCCGGCTGCATCCGGCAGAAGTGAGACAGATCAGGGCCTTAGCGACCGAGGCCCTGATAACCAGGTGGCAAGCGGACTTCGAGTCCCCAGTGGCTGGCACAGAGACGGTGGAGGCTGTCCGCCAGATACTTACCGGCACGGCTACTGTATCTGTGCCGTATAGCGTGGCGGGAGCCAACGCCCGAGTGTCACCACTACGGCGCACTACTAGATACAGCGCTTCCCACGCTAGTAGAGTGCGCCACTTGGGGGCCTCAGAGATTCCAATTGGAAATAGAGATCGGTCCAGTAGTTTTTGTTTTTCTGGGAAGCGTGGTCGAGGCCATACTTTCCAACAAAAAGAGGTGGCAGGCCACGTCCGCCTTCTGCGAGTCGGTTATGACTTAGAAGGAGGGGGCCGAAAGAGAGTGGGAGAAGAGCGCGTCCATAATTCCATGACAGGGTGCCGTGTGGACCAATACCCTCCCCCGGGGGTGCCCTAAGTGAGATAGCCAAGCGTCAGGGTGTCACAGATGTAGTACCTATGGTACAGTTCTTGTGCCAGCCCATAAGAGGGGGCGAAGGTTAGGTTTAGTGGGTAGTTTGACGGCCGACATCCCGCGGTCCTACGCTCAGAGGCCACGGTGGGAATACGGTCGATCAAGAGTCCCACACATCCCTCGGTTTAAAACCTTCCCCTAGCCGAGGATGGTGTCTCAAGCAAAGACATTCCTCCCGTGTCATCAAAAATAAAAAATGGTCATACACATAAATTTTAGGTTATTTTTCCATTATTATTATGAGACTGAGGTAACATTTAATATAAACTAGTACGAGTACTACATCAAAATAAAATACATAAAGCTTTCTCGAGTTCCGTAAGCAATAGGTCTGTCTATATTAGAAGCGATATCAAGGTCACTTGCTATCCACGAGAGCGACCGCAGTTCCTACCAATACACCCGAAAAATCATTATAACGAACAAGATACTTGTGTCAGTATACATTGCTCTGATCATTTGATTTTTAAAATGTATGTATAATAATAACGCGGCAGTGTAAATATTATATATAGATATGTGTGAGAGATAACAGAAATCATTGTAGTGTTGGTGGTATCGGTGCACGTCAACCGTTGCTAAGACCATGATAAGATATGGCTGAGTTCTAATTTCGATACGGTTGTAAGGTTGAATTTAAACAACGATATAAAATAATTGCTCTTATTTTATTAGCACGTGCCATAGACACTTCGTTAGTGCCGGCATAACGATGTCATATTTGTTAGTGAATTGATTGTAAAGACGGCACCAAAAAGCAAGTTTCGGCTATATTCATCTATCTCACGGAAACGACGTCATTTATTAGGATAAAAAGTTCTCAAGTATTGCCCTAGGACAGTGGTTCCCAAACTTATTTTGTATACTGCCCACTTTGAGAATAAATTCTTTTTTAGCGCCCCCATATTTTCACATACTTTAAAACCACTATAATGTCAAATTAAATGAATTGATTATTGTGAGCTATATTAGCGGAGATTAAACATTTATTCTAAACGAGACTTTTACTATAGCCCGCAAGAGTTAACTTGAGACCTAAGCGCAGTAGGTAGTACACAACGGCGCTGAGGTCTCAAGTTAACTCTTACTGGCTACACCTGCCAATGAGAATGATTATTGAAACGCAACTTTATAGTATTCAGACAGAATATCTTTTATTTAAAATAAAACAAACGCAATCGATTCTTATATAAAAACTAATGCGAAGGATGAATCTGATGCTGATTTCATTTATTCAATAAAACAGGACAGATATATGAACTACGCAGAGAGAAATATCGAACCAAGTTTGAGCAATCTCTTAATTAATATTAGTTGATGTTCACAAGTCGTAGTCGAGAGTCGAGAGTTCAGTCGGTTTCTAAGAGTCCTCCTAGCTAGATGAAATTACAAATCGCCCCCAAGCCTCTACACAACGCCTCCATTTTTTTCTGGGTCTCTTACCGCCCCCTTTAGGCCTGCAACACCCACAAGGGGGCGTTATCGCCTACTTTGAGAAAGCATGCCCTAGGATATAAAACAACTCTGTGTCGAGTTTCATTTAAATCCGTTCAATAGTTTTCACGTGATGCTCTAACAGACAGACAGAAAAAAATATAAAAAATGCGTTTGTAGAGTTAACTGGTCCGAATTAGGCTTTCTGATTTCTTTTATCTTTTTTAAATGCATTGTACAAACTCGAACACTCGACAGATGTATTATTTTTATATTATTCTATCTATATATTTGTCCTGTCCTCCCGTTTGTTTTGGAATGTTACATACTGTTACGAGCTACAGGACTCGAATTAAAAATGCCGTTGGAACTACTATAGAATTTATTAGAACTGTACAAACATGTATGAAACAAATACAAATAAAACTGGATGCAACCAGTTCCCACTGCACGATTCAATGCAATTCGACACGCGCAAAGTCCGTTGTCTATATCGCTAATCGAGAGTACTACAAACGTCTTACTCGTCTCGTAGTCATCGCTTGACTGTCCACCCCTCCATTCGGGCATTGTCTTATACTAACTACACAGTACAAAAAAATAGGGCGCGCGCACTGAGTTTCCGAGAAATAGTAATTTGCACACCTGGTTATCTATTCCTGCGAACGGCCAACAAGTCAAAAACAATAAGAATTAGTTCGAGGTAAATGATGGTCATAAAACAAGTAGGAAAACAATAGCATGTTTTTCATAATCACAAATTCTAAACATAAAAGAATTCCTAAATCCGGGAAGACAATAAGCTGCGCTTGCGACAGGCAGCTGTGCGTTTATCTTTGACGGCATGTAACAATACATTTTTATCAGGACCTTCAGAATCTATATGGATGACATTTGAGAGAAAAGTGCATTTTTTACGCTACTACAGAATAGTCTAGTGCAACTGTGTACTGTATATATATTTTTGTACATATATATGTGTGTGTTATGTACATATATATCTATTTAATATATAAAACATCTGTATATAGGTACCGCATTTATATATTTACCATTACCATCGTCATTATAATCTCAATTCATCCCTGAGGTTGTCTGGAAGAGAACGCTTTTTAGTGGTAAGACCGCTTTAGTCTATTAGTTCAATTTTTATATTTGTGTACAATAAAGAGTTATTGATTGATTGCTTGATTGATAATGGGTGGCCGCTACACGTGTAGTATCTGTGAGGCCCAGTCCTGTTTCTAAGAAACAGACAGACAGACCAACAGCCATTAGCCAAGCGGACGGACAGACGTGATGATTTTACAAGGGTTCTATTTTTGCCAAAATATCTCCAGAACCCTTAAAAACCTCCATCGAATAGCAAGCATTACGAATATCGCGATAAATCACTTATAAAGGTTTCATATTGCAATATTTACATATACATAACTATGTGTGAAATCGTGCACAGTCCTTGTGTAATAAAAGGAGGCATGCAATTCAAATCCTATATTCCGCTAGTTAGGTGTAATTTAGCACTTTGTTTTGGTTTCATTTCTTGGAACACACTTACTACATAAGCTGATTATGGTGCCAACACGTGTTTCATTCACTGGTTTAATCATTCACAGCGTATAATCCGTGCACTTATATGTAAATGTGAACATAAGTTTGTTTGCTCCTTTTTTACGACCTTGGAAATTAACAGACTTACAATTGGGTATATATGAATATTAGATAACGGGGATGAACATAGTGTAAGCGTTATCGAAACTTCGCACAATAAATCAACAAACACATATATAGTAATCACAGAAACATAAGAAAGGTTTACCTCTATTCAATCATTTCATGGCAACACATACAGATATATAACCAAGATGACATAAAGAATGGGCCCAATCTGGCCCGGTGTCTTCCAACCTCCCCTTCTAGTTACCCCAAGTCTCGCAACTTCTTTGTCGCCAGCCAATCGCTATCCACTGCTGGACGTGGGCCTCCCCAAGGCGGCGCCACTCATCCCTGTCCTCTGACTTCCCATCCAGCGCCTACCGGCGATCTTGCACAGGTCGTCGGTCCACCGAGCTGGAGGGCGTCCGACATTACGTTTACCCCGAGACCCGGTCTCCACTGCAGGACTCGTCTGCTCCATTAGCTATTGGTCCCGAGGCAGATGTGACTGGCCCACTGCCACTTCAACATGCTAATTTGGCGACCTATGTCGGTTGCCTTGGTTCTCTTACGGATATCCTTATTTCTAATTCTATCTATAAAAGAAACACCAAACATAGCTCACTCCATAGCCTGCTGAGCGACTAGGAACACGGAGTCCCCCCCAGGTCAGGACGGGGATAACGCACTCGTCATCCCCGTCATAGACGTTTATAAAAAACTAAATTTTTAGAAGACTAGGGAACCAATCCACAGAATAACTATTTTGAAATGGTTAAGATCTTATAAAAAGTAAATGTAGAGCGGCTAAAGTACTTTCTTAAAATATTATCGGACATATAAGAAATTATTAAATTAAAGCAACAGTTCCGTAATTAGTTATATGTCCATTAAAATTATTTTTTAATGATTTAAACACTGCTCATACAGATAGAGCTGGAAATATTTAGATGTTTTCGTTAATACGTAGTTTCCAATATCGTGTTTTAAAGCTTAAAAATAGTAGATTTTGATATGTGATGTCACGAAATTTAGAACCCCTCCCACCCATTGTCACATAGTGTCACATTTCGTCGACACGCTCCTCCCCACCCCTTAAAGTGTGACGTAATTTCTGGATGGCCCCTTTCCTAACTAAGCAAGCTATTTTTAAGCTAAACTATTGTGTTATAGGTAATGTATAGGCTAAATTTAGATATCTGGGAATTAGGAAATTTGATTGAGGACTAACTGCCGCCGCTACCACTAACGTGGCGCGGGCGTGAGGGATTTTCGCTATGCTGGGGCGAGACTAGTGTCCTCGCAGAAATACTATTGCCACCTGGGTCGGGGATACCCACCAAAAACCCCTCGGCGTTACTTCCTTCGCCTTATATCAGGGCTGCGGGGGTACAACGGAAGTTCGACCAACTCCATGTGCCTGGCAGTTCTTTTTATCCGTTCATATCTTAATGTCACACACTGAACTTCCCTGAGATCAAATTCTTTGCTGAAACTTCAAGTTAAAAATGAACACACATTTTGTTACAAAATACTTTAAAAAATATACGAGTAATCATCATCACTGTTATGAACTGAGCGATTGTGATAAGATCGGATAACCAAGTTCTTAAAATACATTTATTATCTGATATAAACACTAATATAATAAAGCTATGCTAATTCCACGAGACTAGTTGCATAAATTTCGGATCGCAACGCTACGGAAACTATCTAACTATTTTCATATAGACTTTAAGTACATTTACATGGTGCGAAGAAGGAACAAACAAACCCAGTTGAACATTTGTATATAAAAATATGGATATATATGCCAAACAGTGTTCGAATCGCCAGAAAAAATGCAGACCGGTTTCCGACATGTAAATACTCTATATTGAACTTTATTCGCAAGCGGAAACAGCAGTATTGCATGCTATTGCATTATCACTATGCATTCTTAGCTATGCGCCGCTTACACGATCCGTACACTCCGCTACAAAAATTGATCTACTGCGCAGGTAAATCGAGAGGAATATTACTTGTGGAAAACTGTATGTACATATACATATATTCTTAACTAGATTTATCAGTCACGACAAATACCTACAATATAATGAAATATTTATAATAATGTATAGTTAGATAGAGATGTATAGAGATATTTAAAGTAAAGATACCATAAGTGCAAACACGTGTAGCAAAACGTGAATGCATATGACGCTATAGTTACTACAAAACAAAGATAGAAATGTTGGACTGTCTATAGTCACTATATATGTATAGTCTATAGCCATAGTCGCACGTTTAATTCAATACTAATAATACTATCCAAAAAGTGAACTTTTTAGGAGAGTCAAATAAAATTATTTAAAAGCAAGAATATCAGTATGTATTATTAAAATGTATACCTAGTGGGTGTTTCTGTTACTTTTAAACCAGGATTAGCGTTGTTACACGTATTTTCATATTTTACGATAGATGGCATCAAAAGGTTGATTTGGCAATATTTTGAACAGTGTCAGTATTGGATTAAGCGGGCGATATGTAGTCTGTTTCAAATAAGACGGTATGGTAGAAATTATGTAAATAGAGATATAAACATCGTGATTCTAAGTATAATATTATTATTAAATAGTAACAAGATTAAACATATTTTTATAAATAATATTTAGTTTGTATGGCAGAAGAAGCATGAAAGTAGGATAAACGCAGTTGAAATGAGAGCTTTAAGAAGTATATATGCGGTTAGCTTGAATGATATGATAAGGAACAGCGTGATAAGGGAACGTTGTGGATTGAAAGAAGATGTAATAACAAGAGTTGAAAAAGGAATGTTAAGGTGGTTTGGACATGTAGAGAGAATGGATAAAGTAGAATCACAAAACAGGTGTATTGTGAATGGTAGGGTTGTTGCCGGTAGACCGAGACGAACACACCATGACCAAATATCAGATGTGTTAAAGAGGGGTCAGGTAAAAAGCATTTCAAATAAACGTGCATGTATGAAGAGGTTAATGAAAGTAGGTGAAGCGAAAGTTGTTTGTCAGGATCGTCGCAAGTGGAGATCCATAGTCTCTGCCTACCCCCATGGGAAACAGGCGTGATATTATGTATGTAGTTTGTAGACATTTTTTGATAACGCTGTATGTTATGTTTTGTGGATATGTTAGCCTTATAGTCCTATTTGAAATAGACTTCAGTAATAAATGTGCCAATGAGTTTGTTGGAGTATTAGTATATATTTTTGTTCCCTCTTAACATTTCTTTCCTTCTTTTTTCGTCTTTTTCGTTTTTTTTAAATTTCTTTTAAGCTACGTTGCCTGGAAGAGATTGCTTTTAGCGATAAGGCCGCCTGTTGTTTTGCCAAGAAGTATTGTAATTATGCATTTTGTTTTTGTATTTATTTATTTTGGTGAGCAATAAAGTGTTATCTATCTATCCTTAGTTGTATGAAAACAGAAATAAACAGAGCACCTTATATGACGAAAAATTGTATAATTACAGCAGGATATTAGTATAAATTTCCACATTGTTATTTGTATATTCCCTACTAGCTTTTGACGGCGGCTTAATTCGCGTTAAGGTCATCCCACGGGAACCGTACAATTTTCCGGGATAAAAAGTATGTGCTATTCCAGTCTATAATCTATCTCTGTGCCAAGGAATTTTTGACGGGAACTGAAAGGGTCGTTGTG
Source organism: Dendrolimus houi (assembly GCA_039645545.1). Lineage (NCBI taxonomy): Eukaryota > Metazoa > Arthropoda > Insecta > Lepidoptera > Lasiocampidae > Dendrolimus > Dendrolimus houi. The sequence continues at coordinate 17,763,888 of CM077120.1, read as the reverse complement.
CTGTGGAGTTTTATTTTCTAAAAATGTGTATAAGTATTCTAAAATGATGAACTATAGTTGTAGGGTATTGATAGTTTTTGAGTAGTAATTATGTGTTTTTGTGAGAAATGTGAACTGTATAGTCAAATATGGCCTTTCGAGTTTTCACAAGAACTCTATAGAATGACGTCAGTCGAGCCTACAATTCAACTACGCTACCTATATATCAGAATTGGGTGTTTGCACTAAGATTCCCTTGCCTGCCGTTGTGGCAAATTTTATTACTCATTTAAATTTATTTAAAATCAGTCTGCACAATTGGCTCTTAAATAAATGTTTTTACTCGGTGCATGATTATTTTAATTGGAACCAGTCATAAATGAGTCTGTATGACATTCATACTGAATTTAAATATTTGACTTTATTATATTTTAAAATAAAATAATTCTCTAATTTAATTTAATTTTCCGTGGTAACGTATATTTTAATTATCCTTATTAATATTATAAATGCGAAAGTAACTCTGTCTGTCTGTCTGTTTGTTCCGTTTTCACGGAAAATCTATTGGACCGATTTGGCTGAAACTCAGTATAAATATATTTCGATGCCGAGAATGAACATAGGATACTTTTTATCCCGAAAAATGGGATTGTTTCCGGGATATAATATATTTGTCTCTCTGTTTGTTATGCTTTTACGGAAAAACTACTGGACCGATTTGGCTGAAATTCGGTATATATGTAATTTTAATACCGAGGGTGGACAAGGGATACTTTTCATCCCGGATAGTGGGATAAATCTGGGAATAGTTTTATGTAAAGATTATCCCAGAAAGTAGGATAGGTTTTTTGGTCGATGTGGCCGATTTGGTCGATTTGGCCGAATGGACAAAATCACAAAACCTATCCTAGGTTTTGTGATTTTGTCCATTTCGTCCACTTGGGCCACTTTGTCCATTTCGTCCATGTTGTCCCGCGTGTCTATTTTGTCATTTTTGTCAAGTTTTGTCATTTACGTACTTAACAGATAGACGGGGGATGGTATAGTTTGCGAAATAAAATGAAGTGAATCTTCCGGGGGCAAATACATAATTTTTAATATTATATAATGTAACCTGTACCGCCTGTTTTTTAAACGAGAGATACGCACTAAAGGTTGTATGTAAACTCTAGTAACTTATATAAGACAATGTAATATTTGCACATCATATGGGTGATGGCATGTGGACTTATATATGTATAATTTAAGACCTGTATAAATTTTATGTACCAATTCATAAGCAAAAAAAGAAAAATTTAATTTCATTACAACCACTCTCTGTGCCTTTCATCCAGATCCGTTCAGCCGTTTTGGCGTCATTAACCAACAAACGTCGATCCCAACTTTAGCATTTCTAAAATTATTATAAGTATATAATTAATTAATTATTATCTATCTTATTTACGAAATAGGAATACAAAAAGTGAATCAAAACTTTAGTAACGTGCATTGTTCTTAATTTTATTCGCTACTGTAATTTCCCCTAAACAATGACACTATACTATTATTTAAAATATACTCTAAAACAAATTAAATTTCTGCAAATTATGAATGAAAACCAATGAATCATGTGTAAATGTTGGTAAATACGTGAAAAACTGATAAAATGTTGTGTAATACGGCGAGTTATTTAAGTTAATATAAAGTTCAGTTTGTTTACAATAACAGTTACTAAGGTCTGTATGAATTCTACTAATGATTAGGGTTTTTGCAAACGATAATGGTTATTTGTTGTTATTTGCCTAATACATTGTAAATAGTAACAAAAATAACTTTTAAATACTTCCCCCTCATTATTTAATTAAATATTTACGGTCTTATTCATATTGAGTTAAATAAAGTAAGTTTATAGGCTTCTTTAAGAACCTTAAAGCAGCCTGAAAACTTACTCCAACTCAACATGCATGAGATCGTTATTATATAAATATAATAATATTATGTAATCTTCAAAGACATTCAAACAATAAAGATTTGCTTATACTTTCATGTTAAGTAAGCTACGATTAGTTATGTATTGGTTAAAGTAATTCTTAAGAATTACTTAGCTAATAAGTAAACTACAACATAAGTTCCTAATGGCTTCCACTGATTGAATTTCGTTACATTAACATAGGCGATTATTGCACCACACTGATTTAGAAACCCGGTACAGAGGGTAGGTGTAGCCTCAATCAAGATATTGTTTCTGTTTTTCTTATTACACTACCCCGATTTCCTAGATGGTTCCTAAATAAACGTAGTGTAAGCCGCAATAATAAGACCCACCTAACCAACGAGAAAACAACTTTTTCATGTGACCAATGCTTTTATGAACATGTTTTATTTATCGGGTGCATGAAATCTGCCAATCCACCTTCCCTTAAAAAGGAAAAGGCACGAGCCCAATAGTGATATATTTAATTGTAATATTATTATTATATACGGGTGAATTTTTAAAGTTGGTCTACAGGGCCGAATCCTAAACTATACGAAATAACGAAAAACACTCGCAGGAGTCTCGATGCCGATTGTGACGAGAATTAAAATGGTATCATTAGATTTTTGAAAAATCAATTACCCTTCCTTGTCAGGAATCGAATTGGCTGATTTTGAAAAATACACATACCTGTATTATTATTATACCAAATCATAGTGTAGCTTATCAGGATCAATTTCTGTGAAAGAATGTGAAACGGCAAACCAAGGGAAAGGGTTGTTTTTGAACAAAATGTTCTATTTTACATACATTAATGAAATTACAGAGTCAAAATAGCTGAGCTAGTCCCGTTTCGTACGATAAGTGAGATTTCCGTTGGCACAGTTTTTTCCCCTCCTATTCCATCTACCTTACCATATCTCCCAGTCAAATGATCGGCACAATTTGATGTTTAATTAATGTATGGAAAATAGAACATTTTGATCAAAAACAACCCTTTCCCATGGTTAGGCGATTGACAATGGTATCGGACCATTAACGTCCCACTGTTGCACCCGAGTCCAGCTGTGGGACGGATAGGGGCTGTTATTATATTATTCTAAATGATCATTTAGCTTCGACATCAAAGAAACATGATAACTTAGCTTAGATATAATAACTGTTTATATTATAAAAACTATTAGAAACAGCAACGGTGAAAATGGTTTTGAATTAATATTGCGCGATCACACCGCCTATGTATGAATGAGTGTCATATGGTCTTGTTATCTCCCTCATATATACCACTGTGCAAATATAACATTCATCGTTATCAGCAATGCAAGATGGCGACCGAGTAAATCAATGTAACCTCAATTACTTTATTAAGAAAGGTCTCAGTTGGAATTTTCCAACGATTACAGAAGATACAGTGTGATATTTGTAATTATTAATTTTATTGAAACTGGATTTCACTCAATACTTTTGAATATAGGTTTGCATAGTTAGAAGAATAAATGTAACATGGCTATTAGAAATAGAGTAGGTACGTACACGAGGGGATCTTTGAAAATTGCACCCATGACTGAAAAATTGAGAGGAAGAAGATTAAGGTGGTATGGGCATATAATGAAGAGGGATGAAAGTTACGTGACAAAAAGAATTTGCAACTGCAAGATTGATGGATACAAATGTAAAGCTAGACAAAAAAAGAGATGGATGGATTGTATGAAGAATGTCATAATGATTTGTGGTGTGACAGAGGAGGTTAATTGGAATAGACGAATATGGAAAGAAAAGAAAGAGCTAGTCCATTTAGCGAGTATTTCTGCTTGCTCGACAATCATTATTCTCGACTATTACGAGGTCTACTATTGTATCTTCTCCCCTTTGTAGAATTTGAACGTTCTTTACTGTGAATCCCATTCAACGTTTTTTTATTGCGAAACTTGTAAGCAGAGGGCCCAGTTCATGGAAAGTGGTTACCGTCGCCCATAGACGTCTGAAACACCGGGGGCGAAACCAACGTGTTGCCAGCCTGTAGAATGGAGGGATGGGCTAAAAGGGTTGAGATAGAAGGATTAGACAGGAGGAATAGGATACAGGGAATGGGATATAGGATTGGAAAAGCGGGATGGAACATGGCAGGGACAGGAAGTAGGCAATTGGAACTCTCACTGATCGAACGAAACACGATTAGCTCAAGCTCAAGGTAACCGTTTGACGCCGATATTTTTTGAGAGGGTGGACTCATGCCGATTTACCGATACACGTGGGTGTCTTCAACGCTCGTGTGAATAACAAGGTTCTAGATAAGTGTGCTCCATCCTAGACCATAAGACCGCTCGACATCAAGCGAGATCATGGTCACAATGGAACCTATGGTAGTTCAAGTTCCATCCTTTTGGATGGAACTTGAACTACCGACAGTATTGATTTTGAGAAAAACAGTTTAAGAAATAAATTAATTTTTGCCACCTTACTTCCCGTCGCTGAAAGTCGTGGTAGGACCAAAAAAAAAAAGGTCTAAAATCAAAGGGCGCGGGTTCGATCCTGGCCGTAATGCATGCACCACTTAGTCAGTTTCCTGACCTAATGTGCATATTGTTACAATTTCCACGTGCTAACAACGGTGAAGGCAAACATCCACATACTTCTTCCTACGTAGGAAATTCTTTTGCCGTACAGGCTGTTCGACTGTGGAATTCCCTCCCCTTAGCAATCAGACAAGCTAAATCAATGATTACATTTAAACGTATGGTCACTGACCATTATTGGTCTGTTAAATAAAATTGTTGAATTACATGAATGTATCTATTGTTCGAATGTATGTATATCTAATTTATAATATCATCTTTATCTAATTATATATGTGTATATGGTAGTATATTAATATTGTAGTTTATTTTTAATAATATTTAATTGTGATTTTATTACTTTCATTTTAGTTTACTACACCACCAAAATTTAATTTGTTTTGAAATTTCGTTTAAAATCTCCTTAGACACCGGGTTGCCTGGAAGAGATCGCTATAAGCGATAAGGCCGCCCATTGTTCTAATGGAAATAAATGTCTTTATATTAAATGTCTAGGTTTAAGTTATGGTGAACAATAAAGAGTTTTCATTCATTCATCGTTATGCAACCTGCACATCGAAATAACCGATGTGTCAAACCTGCCAAGCAGCCTTGGACAAGTGTGGCGGGTATACTGTCCGTTCCCCTATAATGGGAGGCCTGAGCCCAGCAGTAGGACATTTATGGGCTGATATTACACCTTACTTCTACTTGTAAAGATTCAAAACTATACGTTTCTTTTTCAAAATAATATACGCTGTATGAAATGTCATAGCTTAAACACGTGTAGGAATGGTATAATTTAATATTTATATATTCAATAGTTTTAATGTTGACATAAAGATGCATACTAAGTTATACAAACATAAGGTGGAGACTATTAACGCCACTTGTAACCACTGCATACGTAAATCACACATCCATATAATGAATGACATAAACGCTCAAACGTTGTCCATCTATACTAATATTATAAAGAGTAAACATTTGTATTTTTGTACGTTTGTAATGATAAACTCAAAAGCTACTGGACCGATCTCAAAAATTCTCTCACCATTAGAAAGCTACTTTATCCCAGATTAATATAGGCTATATTTATAACTAGGATAGATAGAAATCCCTACTATACCTTCAATAATGTAACCCAAGGTGTAAAAAAATAATGTTTTAATGGGTCCGGGGATGGTTTAGATTTACAATTAGACCCGGTAGGTGGCGCTAGAATCGGGTTCTGGATTTTTATTTTTCAGGGCAGAGCAACTTCTGCCGAAACCGCTAGTTTGCAATATAGTGGTAGGAATATAATGACCAACACGTATATTTGATAGGTTAAGCTTAAGGTCAGCTTATAAATAACTGCAAGAACTGAAATGCAATATTTATTACTAGCTTCTACCTGCAACTTCGTCCGCGTGGAAAGTTTTTTTAACTATCCCACGGGAACTCTTTAATTTTTGGGGATCAAAAGTGTCCTATATGTTGACCAGGGATATATACTACCACCATACAAAATTTCATTTAAATCGGTCCAGTCGTTTCGGAGATTAGCCGGTACAAACAGACAAACAGAGAAACAAAAAATTTGAATAAAATCTAAATTAGTTTTATTTTACTTCTTACATCCCCCTGACTCGGTATTTAGCATTTTTTTTTTCATTGTACAGAAATTTGAACTCTAAAATTTTATTATATGTATATAGATAGATTGATGAGTTCGAACAATTACAAAACCGCTTTTGAAAATAACGTGAAAAAAAAATTTCTTCCATTTATTTTTTACTATTCTGATAATTTGAAAACAATGTTTAAATTGTTTTCAAGTTATCAGAAGTAAAAAAAAAATTTTTTTTTTAAATTACGATTTGTGGATAAAAGTGCAATATGAATGTTAAAGAGTTAACATTATACTAAGAAAACATTTCACCCCGTAGGCTCAGGCTTCCTAGCAAGGAGTCAGAGATGCGGAGGCGAAATAACGGTCAGGTAACGGTAGCATTCATTTGCTATTCAGTCAGGCCAACACGGCTTCGATACTGCGAATACGAATTTTTGTTCCAAAACCCACATATTTTCGCATATCCGGGCAGCGAATGTTATTATTATCTGCGTGTTTAGTTTTATTTTTTCTTGAACAGATCTAGTTCAGTGGCTAGGGAAAAATTTGACGTGGCAACATTTATTACTAAGGCTGTCTAGTTGTGCATTAAGATGAGGTACCTGTTATCTATCTGTTGATTTTAAATTTTAAATGTTTAAGTTTTCGCGAACTGAAGGTTGACGTGCTAGTGTTTTTTTCTAAAAATGTGTAAATATTGTATTTTCTTAAGTTTTTGCGACTAGTACACATAATTAAAATTACATTTTAACGGTTTTAAGCGCAGCAATTAATATGATTTGTATTTCGACGTTTCGGTCACTTTTCAGTAGCCGTAATCGTGAGTAATTTTTTTAAAAGTTATTATTCTCTGTATGGGAGCCTAATCTAATTTACCACTGCTTCGCAATAAGTTGTGGCTTGAAGAGAAAAATTAAAATGTCCGGCTTAAAATCGTTAAAACGTAGATTTAATTGTGTAAATATTTCTTTAAGATGAACAATATTTGTAGAATATTGATAGTTTATGAGTAGTAAGTAATTCTGTGTTTTTGTGAGAAATGTGAACTTGTCAAATGTGCCTTTGGAGTTGTCACAAGATCTCCGTTGATTGGCTTCAATCGAAGACTTATTATTTTGCTAAGCTAATCTAAAGATCTAATACATCAGACGAGGCTGTATGGACCAAGTTCTTGTACTACACTAACTAGACTTCGAATATTAATTTGGTGATATTTTTCTGTGCCATATTATTTAAAAAAATTATAAAATTAACGGTTAAATCTCATGGTTTTGACCAACTCTTGAAGTATATTGATTGTTTTTAACGAAAAATTTTATTTGTGATTTTCAGCCGTTTCGTTCAAAGTGCGTTTACGAACTGCAACTAGGCTCCCTCTTAACGTCTTTCAAAGACCAACAATTTGGTTGAGGCTTTTTTGTTTGGAAGTTATTCTGAAATATTCATGTATACTTGACACCGACTAGAAATACTAACCATGATGCCTCTGCTATACCTAGGATAATGTTAGTGTTAGTGACTGTGTCATGCATTTATTCAGATGCGACACTGTTAACGACATTTACCATTGACAGATATCGTTAATGCGTTATTTGGTACCGCTATAAGTCGAATTTGGACACTAATCCAGGTGGAACAGGGGCATGAGAGAAATATATCAAAAGGTATGTGGGAGTAGAAGCCATTAACGAATATCTTCCTTCCCACTAAAACCATCCAAATGTTCTTCCTTATAGTCTATGAACCAAGATCGCGGGTACATTGCTTAGCCAACAGAAGACCCAGACAGTGACAATTAGATTTAAAGTACAAACAGGAGACAGCGCTGAACAGAAAGGAGTGGAGTATTCTCATTTCGGAGGCCAAGAATCAATTAGGGTCGTTGAGCCGCAGCAGTTAGTTAGTTTAAAATTAAACAATATTAATGTTCAATAAAGTTTGCGGGTGAATGCTAGTCATTACTTAATAGTGTTTTTGTTTTTGTCCGTAATTAATTGTTGTTTGTTTACTTAAGACATTATAACTGAACTTTGGTTTTGATTTGAGGAAATAAAAGTGGTAGTACACACAAATATAGTGATTAGCATGTTTTGTTTCTTAATCATCTTTTTATGTTTTTCACTTTGTTAACAATAATATTTACATCATAAGCATTTATATATACATACTAGAGTCATCCTCTAGTGCGTACCTCTTGTTTAGGGAGCAGGTGGTACAGGTTACATTGTATTACATTTTTATATATTTGCCCCCGGAAGACTTCATTTAATATCGCAAACTATCCCATCCCCATCTATCTGTAAACTACATAAATGACAAAACTTGACAAAAATGACAAAAAACGCAAAATAGACGAAATGAGCGAATTGTACGAAATGGACCGAATGGACGAATTAGACAAAAATGTCAAAATCACAAAACCTATTCTAGTTTCCGGAATAACCTTTACATAAATCTATTCCATTATCCAGGGTGAAAAGTATCCCCCTGGCCAAATCGGTACACTAGTCTTTCCATAAAGAGATAACAAACAGAGACAAATATATTTTTATCCCTGAAACTGTCCCATTTTTCGGGATAAAAAAGTATCCTATGTTCATCCTTGGTATTGAAAATATATATATACTAAGTTTCAGCCAAATCTGTTCAGTAGTTTTTCCGTGAAAACGGAACTAACAGACAGAATTACTTTCGCCTTTATAATATTAATAATAGAGATTTAATCCCGTTAAAAGGTTTGTAAGACGGATTGAATAATTTTTGAAGAATTGTTTAATGACACACGCCTATGTTCTGTTTTTTTCTTTCCATTTTATTCCATGTATGATAGCTTTTACTAGTTTTAATTATTTCGCCACATCGTAGAATACAGTGAAATACAGTTATTTGCCAAATTACCAAATTATGTTTTTTAATGTCCTACATAATAGACAAATATAGAACAGTATAGAAAACTATGTATAGGTACTAACTAGGTTTTAAAATAGTTTATCTTTGGTACATAATGCTCCAAATGTTTCCAAGGACGGTCGAGATCATAAAACTAAGGCGGGTAAATCTAACGGGAAGAGCTAGTACATACAAATAGACGTTCGAGTCCCAACTAAAAACTGTGTCTAGAAACTACTTATGCCAGATTGGTAATAAAATGCGCATAAATCTAGAATATGAAGCAGGTTCCTAAATGAAACTAGAGCGAGTCTAGCTTTATCTGTTTTATTTTTTCAGATTGAGGACAAATAATGTCATTTGCATTAATAAGATAACAAGTTCTTTTTTAAGATTTTTAACAATTTATTACCCTAGTCGTGAATATATGATTAGTAATTCAATGGATGATATACTTATCCTGCATATAATTCCAATGAACGTGGGTTCGAATCCTAGCTGGGGAGCATGATGGTACTGCTTAGGTAGTTTTTCTTAACAAATATAAATACAACTATCATCGAGAAGATGAACGTGTGATACCCGCCAAACCGCCTTGGATACACGTTGCGGGAATGCCGTTCGTTTTTCTTTAACTGATGACCTGGGTCCAGCCGCGGGATTTTTATTGGCTGATAAAAGCAAGTTGCTATTAATAATGCGGCAATAAATACTTTTATAGTATATGCTTATTATGCGACAGCTTCAACTGGAATAATATTAGTGACTGTGTCACGTAGATATAGGCAAGTGTTAAATGTATACTAGATGAGACATTGTTAATGACGTTAGACATTGACAAATAACTTATACACACTAATGTAGCTAATCGTTAACGCGTTACTTTTTTAACGCTATAAGTCTTATTTAGTCACTAACATTAACGCACATGGAGTAGAGGGTCATTAATCATTATGCATATTTGATTAGCATACTTAATTTAAGAAAAATATCGTAATTCAAATTTCACATGCACGATTATGGAGAACGTGATAACCATGAACCACACTGTGGTGGGACCTTAATAACCTGTGGTTCCATTACACAAATTCAAAAATATAACCAGCCTATACGAAGCGAAAGTGAATCTGTGCGGTTTCGAAGACTGACGTATAAAGATCAAGTTGGTCGTGCGTTCCCTGACAGTGACGTGTCTGGGGTCTCAATTGGCCTTCATGCTCATGAATATACACGACTTGATCGAGAAAAACTCTTTCATTTTTTTAAATAGCCTCTACGTGTTTCGACGCTTCGGATGCTTTGAAAGTTATAAGTATTCTTTATCCTAATTTGGAAAAGTCATGAACTTTTGGTCGACATTCTATCTTATTAATGCACTAAATGTTTTTCTTTGATTTGGAAGAGATTAAATAGATGCTTAAATAGATTTTTGCACTTATTTTCTATCCAATTGGTTTTTTTTTTCTCAAGACATGTTTGCGTCTGTAATAGCTTATATTCCTGTTTTATAAAACTAATAGAATATGCCCGCGACTTCGTCCACGCTTAACTTGAAATTCCCGCGGGATTTCCGGGAGACAAATTACCACAACATTTAAAAAAGAATGTAAGCTATCGTTTTAGTGAAAACTGTGTGGGAGGAATGAGCTAATTTTTATGCACCCAAAGAACTACAAACCGCTCCCGGGAAAATTCCTGACGGATTTTTTTTTTGCAGGTGTTTAGCAGACAAACAGATGGCCCACTTGATGGAAAGCGGTTACCATCGCCTATGGACATTTGCAACACCAAAGGTGCTACAAATGCGCTGCTGCTTTCTTAAGAGAGACTGGAACCTGGTCACCAATGCCGGAACACAACTCAAGGTTGTTATGGCGGCATACTCTAAACCAGGGGTGGTAGCCATCCAGTCGGGCAAATGCCCTACTACCTGGCTGTGGGTTGTTTTGTCGCCTCTTACGACAGACCGCCTGGCCGCAGGAAATTGTATTCTTTCTCCGTTCTTGTACCCAGGGTTAAAAAAATATCACACATTTTGTTATATAAAATTTACCATCAGTGAAAGAATTTCGTTTGTTTAATCTGGCCATTTTAAATAATTCCTAGAAAATATCCCGCGGGTTTCCGGGATAAGAAGTAGCGCAGATTTTAAGTCCAACATTTGCTGTCGATCAGTGAAAACCGCATCGAAATTGGCTCAGTAGTTTTTATGTAAATCCGAGATAAACAGACAATAAATCTAAAAAAAAGCATCGTGTTTTTCCATCGTGTATATACATACCATAGTAGTAGTAGTATCTATGCCTATTCCAGTTTTTTTTTAATAGCTTCAATATACAGACACGACCTTTTAATAGGTTGGGGAAAAAGTCTTTTCGCATATAGTATGTATGTATGAACTTGTAATAAGATCTCTTTGGCTATACCATTTGTATCTGGCTGGTTTAGGTATCATTAAAAAGTTTTAATTTTAAAGAAGACAATTCCAAATTCAAATTAGGAAAATGTCTGATTTTCATTTGTTTTTCTTATTGTTAAAATGAGTGAATCTAATGAAGAAATTCGATACATTTTAAAACTTTACTACAAAAAAGGTAAAAATGCCAAGCCGCGAAAAGATTTGTAATGTTTATGGACCTAATGTAGTATCTGTGAGAGTAGCGCAAATTTGGTTTAAGCGTTTTCAATCCGGGAATTTCGATATCAAAGATGCACGTCGCTCTGGTCGCCCTGTTACGGACAAAATTGATGCCATTTTTTAAAAAGTGGAGCAAGATCGGCATATTAGTACTTACGATGTAACGATGTAGCTGGAGAACTGGGAATTGACCACAAAACGGTTTTGGCGCATTTGAAAAAAGCTGGGTACACAAAAAAGCTCGATATTTGGGTGCCTCATGAGCTCGCTGAAAAAAACCTAATGAACCGCGTACTCATTTCTGATTCTTTATTACGACGTAATGAAACCGAACCATTTTAGAAGAAGCTGATAGCTGGTGATGAAAAGTGGATCACGTACGACAAGAACGTGCGAAAAAGATCGTGCTCAAAGGCCGGGCAGGCTTCACAGACTTTTTTTTTTTTTTTATACTGGGCAAATCCGTTTGAGGACCGTGAGCCGCGCGAGGGGGAAAGGTCGCGGCCCGTGTGTGGGATTCGCCAGGTCGGGGTGGCACTAGCACCCCACTTCGGTGTGAGCTGCTATTGCCACGCGGCAGTTAGGGATACCCACTAAAACCCCTGTCCGATCCCGAGCGTCCTTTGTCCGGGCTTTGGGCTCGCTCGCGCATTCACCATCAGCCCGGACGGACGACGGCCGGCCCCTTTGCGGGCTGGCCTCACCATTTAATAGCCGGAGATCTGGGTCTCTCCGGCTCCTCTACCTCACCCCAAGGTGAGAGGGGGCGCGCGGATCGGGGCGCTTCCCTCCTCTCCGGCCTTAATGTGCGGGCGGGTCCGGTTTCCCCGCCGGTCGCCCGCACGGCCGTAGCCTACGGCGGCTGGAGGTCGTCTTGGACGACCCTCCATCGTCGCCGTCGGCTCTGGCGGGAGGGGAGCGTGGCGGTCTGCTCCCTCTCCCGCTCCGCCGCCTCCTTCGCGGACATGACGGTCTCGCAGAAGGAGGCGGCTGTGTCCCACGCGTCAGCGCTCCCGACCATGGCCTTCACCACGGCCGGAAGGGACAAATCCGCCCCGATGGCCGCGACGAGATCACGGCGCTGCTCGTCCCAGGCTGTGCACACCTGGAGGGTGTGCAGCGCCGTGTCTTCGTCCTCGCCGACGCAGTGGTGGCAACCTGACGTTTGTTCACGCCTTATTTGACACAGGTACCTCCCGAAGCATCCGTGCCCTGAGAGGACCTGCGTCAGGCGGAACGTCAGGGTGAGGCTTCACAGACTGGCGAAACCCGGGTTAACTCGCAACAAGGTGATGCTGTGTGTATGGTGGGATTGGAGGGGCATTATTCATTATGAGCTGTTACCGCCAGGCAGGACCATCGATTCTGAACTGCTGCGAACAACTGATGAGATTAAAGCAAAAAGTTGAGAGAAAGCGGTCGGAATTAAACAACAGAAAGGGTGTGGTTTTTCACCATGATAACGCTAGACCTCACACATCTTTAGCCACTTAGCAAAAATTACGAGTTTGGCTGGGAGGTGTTAATGCATCTGCCGTATAGTCCTGACCTTGCACTTTCAGATTTTCACCTGTTTCGGTCTCTGCAGAATTCCTTAGGCCGTGTAAGGTTAACATCACAGGAGGACTACCAAAACCACTTGTCGCAGTTTTTTGATCAGAAACCCCAAAATTTTAATAGCAATGGGATCACGTCCCTACCTACAAGATGGCAAAAAGTTATCCAACAAAATGGCACCTACATACTTTAGTCAAATGTAAATAAACTTTATAAAAAATCCTTTTGAGTTTTTCTATAAAATGCGAAGAAACTTTTTCCCCAACCTAATATTTATTGTTCAAGTCAAATTAACAGCGTAGCCTTGGCGAAATCTGTGATTATAGAAGTACAGTTTTTGACAACAAATTATAATGGTCGAATTTCGACCACTAGTCAATATAAACATGCTATGAAGCAGACTTCACAGTTTGTTGTAAGCTTAATTTTTTTTTTATCAGTCATGAAAGAGTGGAGTCTAAGGTTAAACTTTTATTTTCCTCCTTTTAAAGTTATTTGCAACTAAGATCAATGTATTTATAAGTCCAAAGTTGACGGTGAAGTGGTTATAATTTGCATACATAAGTAATGGAAAATTATTTTAATTACGCAAGCAAAACCGCCATCAATTTACTACTATAATATTAATATTGACTTTCATTCCCTACAACTACATAATAAATTAATAACCGGCAAAATTAAAAGCAAATTTATATTTGCCTCTCTGGGATCTAACTATCGGCTTCAAGTTTAATTTATATCTACATAATTTATATCAAGAGTCGATCTTATTTTTTTGTAACAATACGATTAATTTTTGTGAAAGTTTTTTTATTTAATTGATACACAAACATTTATACTGTATATCCCCAAATTAAGCAGGTTACGCTTGTGTTATAGGTAATCAACGGACTACTCTGGGACCGATCCCAGACCATAGTAAATAACGGAGAAAATGCGTTTCCGTAATCTTATACTAATATATAAAGCTGAAGAGTTTGTTTGTTTGATTGAACGCGCTAATCTCAGGAACTACTAGTCTGATTTAAAAAATTCTTTCACTGTCAGATAGCCTATTTATCGAGGAAGGCCATAGGCTATATATCATCACGCTAAGACCAATAAAAGCGGAGCACCAATGAAGAATGTTTCAAAATCGGGGGGTTTTGAAAACAAATTCCACTCAGATCGAATCTGGACAACTGTGGCACTCAGGTTTGGGGTCATATAAAATATTTCTTGAATACTTGACACCGATGAAACCTACAATCCTTGCGAAGCAATATTTAAAAAGTAGAGAAGACATGTAGTTGATAGTTATATCTGAATATTTATTATTTTATCCGCTCTATTTGTATCGATATAGCGAAATTTTAAATTTAATTACAAACCATACGAGTGCTTCAAACAACCACTGAAATTAGTAAGCACATGTCAGAAACTTACGATTCATTCAACTCACGAGGTGTATGTATGTTTGGTCGTCTCTTTCTTTTAACACCAGTTGCACCGTGTAAGAATGTGACGAACGACTCAAATAGTTGGCTAATTAACTGAGCTCGCATTGACACCCGTCGTGTCCACTTGATTATAAACTCTGTAGCGTCAACCTTAATTACTATAATTGCTGGAGTCGTGTGCGCTGCCTGAATGGGCATTGTATGCGTAAACATTAATCAATGCCATGGATACCGTTGCCAAGGTCACCGGATTCGTGAAGTTCTCTGCGAATCACTTCGTGGGCTGATAGATAAATTAAATCGATTTAGAATATTGGCGTTATAGAAATATTCGACTTAGAGCAGGACCAGTCTCGGAATTACCAGAAGGCTGGAGCTTATGATGGCAGGTTTCAGGGGAATCAAAGGAAACCGGGACTTTAGGGCCAAAGAAATATAATAAATTATGATATGGCCTTTAAAAGCGTTCTATTTTCAATTATAAAATGGAAAATATCAGCATAAATTCTATCTGGACGACGAAAAATCGTAAAAACAAGGTCACAAATAAGTTATAGATTACCATAATCGATTTGTGTGAGTGAATATCAACAATTAATAATACAAAAACACTTCAAAGGAATCTTAAAATCACTCGATCTTTTTACAATCAGTGCGAATGAAGAATGTATGAACCGTATCCATCTCCTTTGGTGTCAAAGATTTACCCCTTACCCCGTCTTATTAGTAGTACATGATTGAGCTTTTATATATAATATAATATTTATTTATTATATTATATATAAAAGCTCCTCAGAAATATAATAACCTAAAACAATTTCTTGTGCAATCTTCTAAATCGTTCGATTGTAAAAATAATCTAGGAACTGACACATCGATCCCCTGGTTCATAATCATACTAATTACGGGAAAAAGCTGGTGTGATTAGAACGTTAATGTATAAATCATAAAGTTACAACAAAAAATTGAAATTATTATAATGAGGTTAAGTTTTGTATTAGTTTAATAACATATTTCATTGAGAAATTCTAATTAAATTGAACTAAAACTACAAAATAACATAATTCCGATCCAGCCGGAGGGATCCGTTGCATATTACCCATAACACAAGCGTAACTTGCTTAATTACAATCTATGTCTGCCGTATATTAAAAATATAAAATCGACACAAAATCGCTATCGGCGAAGCTTTCCCAAAATCCTGGCCGCATTGCCACGTAGGATGGCAACGCTGATGGCCTGCCCCAGGTGCAGGCCAACGTTTTGGTCACGTGAAACCTCAATCAGACGCGTTGAGAGGTTTCAATAGAGATGATGAGCCCCAGGCTCCCGCGACCCCAGGGTCTCAACCCCGAATATGATTGTGAACTAGGGCATCGAATTATAGGGGTCAGTAAGGGCGGTAGAATTTGAGTAGCCTACTGGCGGCAAATGTAAATCCGCCATAGAGCAAGACGGAGAACATAATCACGTTCGTGTATTACATTTTTTATTCTACGCTGTGGCGAGGGCGTGTCAACGTCATATGACCATGATATTTACAGAATATTTTTGATACAATCGAATTGTATGATTTCCATCGCAGCGACAGTTCTACTGGTCGGCTGAACCGGACATTGTATAACGACGTTGTATCCAAATTGAGAACTTTATGTTTACAATCAAATGTGGATTGAGCGTGTAATAGTATTTTTATTATCATTTATGTTGGTCGCGTCACAGCCGATTGAGATAACACTTGCCACTGCGCAGTTAGACCGAAAAATGCGTAGTGTTTCTGAGAAAAACTCAATATTTCGGCGAAAGTTAATCTACAATTTATTTCTTACAACAGATATTTTAAATACTGCAGTGCATTTTCCGGTTTTATACAGTACATAAGGTACAAAATTAAGTGTAAAATAAGACGCTATAACCTTATTATAAAATGCAGAGGACAACTCAGTAGCACCTGCCCTAATATTGCTCTTAGTGCCAAGGACTTTATAGCTGATCCACAGAGGGCGTAAAGCGGTCGCCTTTGGAGAATTGCTTATAGTGAATTTAATACATAACTAGATATACTGATAGTTGTAAAACATGGCATACAGTTCCAATCTATTTTGATACTTGTCATGTTCGTCATAGGAATCTGCGAAAACTGCCACTTTATGCTATGGTTAGACGTTGAGTAACATAATAATAGAGCCAATTGATTGACAGACAAGACTGACACGCTGAGCAGAGGCCATCTTTAACGTACTTTAAAATTTCGCACATGTATGATTGCATGAAGAGGTTAATAATAGAGATGGCGCTATAGATAAACGTTATCTCGAGGCATATGGACTGTGATAAGTGGAGTTAGATTGTCTCTGCAAGTCCCTGTATAAAACAAGCGGAATACTAGAAGCCGATGTTGAAGGTCCCCTTAAATTATTTCACACCACTTTTCATCAGCTGGATCCACTGCTTTAGGAAAGAAAAAATAAGTAGAACTCTTCAGGTGCGTTAAATGAGATGAATTTAATTAAAAGAAATATTATAGTAATCTATATTTGGGGCAACGCATAAGCGTTGTTATCCAACGTGGTCCAACAACGCAGCGAACGTTTTGGGTGTGTTTTCCTCTCAATTGACGGTAATTTGGGATCCATTTGTTATTTCATATTCTTTTGTAAATTTAGCTGTATGAGTATATTTTAAGTTCTATTTTTTATGTATATGTAAATTTAATAGAAAATCGTTAAAGTGATATTTGCAAGGATTATATTATTGACATAAGCAAAACTAAAATAAAGTATTTTAAATTAAGTAAATGCAAAGTCTGATTTCTAAGAAATTTTGACAGATCAAGTAATAAGACAGACACAGACAACACAGTTTGAATAATAACTGCCAGGTAAGAAACAATGCTCAGTGTGCTAATGTAGTTTATAAATATTTAGGTGCATCGCCTCTAGTAGCGAAAAATAGGAAACAAAAAATTTACAAATTGAATGTAGGGAATAAATATTTAAACGTTATTCATGACTGTCCGGATCCTGTCTTTCGTAGGGAATTTGCAAATATAATAAATACATGAATACCATAGGATTAATGTTTGTTGTTATTACAATAGGAACATTTATAACAAGAATATATGTGTTAACAATGTAATACATATGTTTGTTTTGATCAGTCAGAACGTTTAAATACAGACAGCGAGAAAATCCTTTAAAATATTTTATTTATTATTTCTTCAATCTTTTTCTTTCTTTCTTTTTTTTCTAAAAATATTATTATTAAACAAATCATTGCTTCTGTAAATAGGTACTGTTGATAAAATCATTTTGAGGTATATTACGATTTTTGAGTTCACCAATAACATAACGTGAACTCGAGTTTTTTTCACGTATTCTCGCTATTTTCTCGCAAATGTGGAGGGGGCCTATTATTTTAATTAGAGCTCTAAATAATTTATTACGTTCTATAACATTTAAGGACCCTGAAGATCTCCTACATTGTCCCAAGAAATCACTTTTTATTCAATATCATCAGAAACCTGATACACATTTTTGATCGCACGCATACATACATACACACATGCACACATTCATTTTGAAATAACTACATTCATTAAGTAATCTGCAAGATTCCATTTTGAAATAAATACATTCATTGTCAAAGATTTCTCAAACTGATAAAAATATCATGTAGGTACCCTGTATTTATTAGTTTTCAATAAATTACAATTTTTAAAATAAAGCGTGCTCCTTTAAGCATATTCTATAGACACAGGATTAATAAGGTTTCAAAGCGAATAGTGTTATAAAAAACATACATACCAAACGAAACTACGGAAAGATCTATTTTAAATATAATTGGCAGGGTGTAACCCGGAAACATTTGGTGGCGTGACTTATAACAGTTTAGATAGTCGTCGCCACCGGGTTTACAAAAAATGTTTCGTAGTTTATCTGTACTTGAACGACGTTCATAAATCATAAAGGCTAAAGGGTCACTACGGAATGTATGATTTATTGATAAATATTCATTAAAGTTCCTTATGTTTTCCTCAATTAAATTATAATAAGAATTAAAACTAAAAGTAAGCCCTGATGTGTTGTATGTTCTAATTATATTGTTACGAGCTACAGGACTCGAATTAAAAATGCCGTTGGAACTACTATAGAATTTATTAGAACTGTACAAACACGTGTAAAACAAATACAAAATAAAACTGGATGCAACCAGTTCAAACTGCACGATTCAATGCAATTCGACACGCGCAGTCCGTCGTCTATATCGCTAATCGAGAGTACTACAAACGTCTTACTCCTATCGTAGTCGTCACTTGACTACCCCACCCCTCCATTCGGACATTGTTTTATACTAACTATACAGTACAAAAAAATCGGCTGCGCGCACTGAGTTTCCGAGAAATAGTAATTTGCACACCTAGTTATCTATTCCTGCGAACAGCCAACAAAGTCGAAAACAATGACAATAGGCTATTGTCTAATTGCAAATTTTAAATACGAAGTAATAAAAAAATTCCGAATGCGGGAGGGGCAATAAACAAGCTGTGCAGCATTTCTTTGTCGGTATGTGACAATAGGTATGCAGGTGGCCCAACTTGTAACAATATTTAGGTATAATTATGTAGTCAATGTAACCAATTGCTAAGAACTTATACTTATTGAAAACACCATTTTTTATTGCTTGAGTTCAGCAAACAGGCTATCGGTCCGCCTGATGGAAAGCGTTTACCATCGCCTATGGACAATTGTAAACCAAAGGTGCTACCAATGTGCTGCTGCTCTCTAAAGGGAGACTGGAACCTAGCCACTAATGCCGCAACACAACTCAAGGTTGTTATAGCGGCATACTCTATACCAGCGGTGGTAGTTATCCAGTCGGGCAAATGCCCTACCACTTGGCTGTGGGTTGTTTTGTCGCCTCTTACAACAGGCCGCCCGGCCGTAGGAAATTGTATTCTCCGTTTCTGGACGGATAAAAAATGCTGAAACTTTGATTTTTATTTACAGTAACTGCAAGGGTTAGTTAGGGTTACAGCTCGCAGATGAGTACACGGATTTAGATTAGTTGAGTAGATTTTTTATGTAGTTCAGTAGATTTTGAGATACCTACTGTGTATCTCAAAATGTATGTTGTTAAGTTGTCTATTGACTTTATTTTTTGTGGTGAATATTATTTAAGTTTTCCCTTTTTTGGCAGAATGGCTACAGAGACCCATAATAAAAGACAAGACGAATGAATACACCTAAGAATAAATTAATAATAATATTGATTTAATATGTATTTTTTATATCTATGTATTAAAAAAATATAAAAAAGAAACAGAAAATCCCTATTAATATTATAAATGCGAAAGTAACTCTGTCTGTCTGTCTGTCTGTCCGTCTGTCTGTTCCGTTTTCACGGGAAACTACTGGACCCATTTGGCTGAAACTCAGTATATATATATTTTCGATGCCGAGGATGAACATAGGATACTTTTTATCCCGAAAAATGGGATAGTTTCCGGGATAAAAATATATTTGTCTCTCTGTTTGTTATCCTTTTATGGAAAGACTATATTGGACCAATTTAGCTGAAACTCGGTACATATGTAATTTTAATACCGAAGGTGGCTAAGGGATACTTTTCATCCCTAATGGGATAGGTTTTTTGTGATTTTGTCCATTTCATCCACTTGGTCCCGTTAGTCCCATTGGTCCCGTGGGTCCCATGCCCGTGGGTCCCTTTGGTCCACTTGGTTCACTTTGTCATTTTTTGTCAAGTTTTGTCACTTAAACAGATAACGTAGTTTACAGATACATGGGGAATGGTATAGTTTGCGATATAAAATGAAGTGAATCTTCTGGGGACAAATACATAAAATATTAAATATTAGGTTGGGGAAAAAGGTTCTTCGCATTTTATATAAAAATTCAAAAGGTTTTTTTATAAAGTTTATTTACATTTGACTAAAGTATGTAGGTGCCATTTTGTTGGATAACTTTTTGCCATCTTGTAGGTAGGGACGTGATCCCATTGCTATAAAAAATTTGGGGCTTCTGATCAAAAAACTGCGACAAGTAGTTTTGGCAGTCCTCTCGTGATGTTAACCTGACATTGCCTAAGGAATTCTGCAGAGACCGAAACAGGTGAAAATCTGAAGGTGCAAGGTCAGGATTATACGGCGGATGCATTAACACCTCCCAGCCAAACTCTTGTAATTTTTGCTGAGTGGCTAAAGATGTGCGAGATCTAGCGTTATCATGGTGAAAAACCACACCCCTTCTGTTGATTAATTCCGGCCGCTTTCTCTCAACTTTTTGCTTTAATCTCATCAGTTGTTCGCAGTACAGTTCAGAATCGATGGTCCTGCCTGGCGGTAACAGCTCATAATGAATAATGCCCTTCCAATCCCACCATACACACAGCATCACCTTGTTGCGAGTTAACCCGGGTTTCGCCTCAATCTGTGAAGCCTGACCGGCCTTTGACCACGATCTTTTTCACACGTTCTTGTTGTACGTGATCGACTTTTCAGCACCAGTTATCAGCTTCTTCAAAAATGGTTCGGTTTCGTTACGTCGTAATAAAAAATCACAAATGAGTACAGGGTTCATTAGGTTTCTTTCAGTGAGTTCATGAAGCACCCAAATATTGAGCTTTTTTGTGTACCCAGCTTTTTTCAAATGCGCCAAAACCGTTTTGTGGTCAATTCCCAGTTCTCCAGCTACATGGTAACTACTAATATGCCGATCTTGCTCCACTTTTTCAAAAATGGCATCTATTTTGTCCGTAACAGGGCGACCAGAGCGACGTGCATCTTTGATATCAAAATTTCCGGAATGAAAACGCTTAAACCAAATTTGCACTACTCTCACAGATACTGCATTAGGTCCATAAACATCACCATTTTTTTTCGCGGCTTGTGTTGCATTTTTACCTTTTTTGTAGTACAATTTTAAAATGTATCGAATTTCTTCATTAGATTCACTCATTTTAACAATAAGAAAAACAAATGAAAATCACACATTTTCCTAATTTGAATTTGGAATTGTCTTCTTTAAAATTAAAACTTTTTAATGATACCAAAACCAGATACAAATGGTATAGCCAAAGAGATCTTATTACAAGTTCATACATACTATATACGAAAAGACTTTTCCCCCAAACTAGTACAATGTAACCTGTACCGCCTGCTTTAAAGAGCACATTGTATACAAGAGATACGCAATAGAGGTTGATCCGCGGCGCAGCCGTGAGGTAAAATCTAGTTAATTATAAAGTGAAATAATATTAATAATAATTTGTATAAAATGTACGGCATTTTCAGGGGCCCATCCAGTGAATGGCGAGTCATGGTCTACCCATTTTAATCATGTTCCCCAGAAATTGCGACGGGCAGACGCCTTAGTCCTCATAGTCCCAATTTTATCCGTGCAGCTAAGGAGAAAGAATACAATTTTCTGCGGCCGGGCGGTCTGTCGTAAGAGGCTACAAAACAACCCACAGCCAGGTGGTAGGGCATTTGCCCGACTGGATGGCTACCACCCCTGGTTTAAAGTTTTTTTTTCTATATGTCAACTTCTAACAGTAAGAAAACTATATGTAGTGAATGTTATCTTAAAAACTTATAAAAACTTTTCATTGTATGAAAGCGTTGATAAAGGAAGAAGGAAAGCGAAATCTATAAAAACCATTAGGGTTAATACTTCATTTGCTAATCACCAATATAAAATGCACTCCATACATATATTTAATCAAATTAACAAAGTATTACAATTTAGTAATATGAAATATTATGACTGTAAGAAAATTGTTACAAATTGGTTATTATTGAAAACATACAAAGAATGTGAAGAATTTTTAGTGTATATTACATAGTATTCTTAGTTATAAACACAAACACTTACTCTCATACATCTACACACACACACGCACGCACACACATTCTTACATACATTCATACACACAAATATAGGTATTCAACACATAAAAAAAAAAAAAAAAATATTGTATAAGGTTTATGGTATAAAAGTTATCTTATAATGTTTAAGTTAATTGAGAGCGGGTCCTTCTGACACAAGTATATATTAATACTTAATAAAAGGTCCCAACCCCAAAAATTCTTGTATGTACTTTTGGAACAAATAAACATTTATTTATTATTATTATTATTTAAAGTATGTCGCCATAACAACTTTGAGTTGTGTTCCGGTATTAGTGAGCAGGTTCCAGTCTCCCTTAAGATAGCAGAAGCACATTTGTAGAACCGTTGGTGTTGCAAATGTCCATAGGCGATGGTAACCGTTTTCCATCAAGTGGTCTGCCTGTCTGCTGAACTCTTGCAAAAAAAAATGTCTCAGATCTCTAGTTCCATTTGCTAATTCATCCCAATAGCGCGGTACCTTTTCTTCTTATTCCGTACAATAGTCCTACACTAACCGGGCCTTGTCCTTGGGTGCATTTTTATATGGTGTAGACAGGGATAATCGCCGGTCAGTATCATGCCACATTTAGATTAAAGTCACGGGGCCTCTACGTGTTAGCCTTCTCAGGGCCCCCCCTAAAAGTCCGGGCCATCTTATGGCCCGTGGTCTGCAAAGACATACATATTATAATAATTCAATTCGATTATATACAAACCATATTAAATTATCAATTAAACAAGATTTGAATTTTAACAACTCAAAGTCTCAAGAGTTACTTACACACTTCCTTGTACCAAACTATTTTATCGTTAATACCTACTACACATTAATTGGGATTTTAATTATGTGGATACAAAGGGAAAACAATATGCAAGTTATGGATTTTAAGTACATTTAAATAAGTATTTCCTGTAATATATCAGGAAAATTTTATTACTTGTACATAGCACATAAGTATTTATGTATAAAAACTAAACTAGTGTAAACCGATTAAGGCCATGGTCTATCTAAGATGCTGAAAGTGGCGTGTAGCATCAATCGACGTTAGACGCCGTTATTGGCGTCGGATGAACGCTATACCGATGGTAAAATTTTTGCAACAAAAAAATATGCTTAGGTCCAAATGTCGCTTACGATAAAATGGGTAAAGTCTCGGTATGATCGTCGCTTCCAGTGTCAATTAAAATAATTTTTACATGTTAAAGAAATGACGTCATAACTTGCTATACTTGTATACAATCTAGACGACTTCGATGTTTAATATTACGATAAAAAGTATCTTATTTGTTTTTACTGTCAACGACCCTATTCTGCACAGTAAGACGCAGAATGCGAACATCGTTTGCTAAAAATGCGTCGTACTTCTCAAAACCTTCTTTTTTAACAGTATATAATAAAATAAATATATAATAACAGCCCATAAATGTCCCACTGCTGGCCTCGGGCCTCCCATTATAGGAGAACGGATAGTATACCCGCCACGCTTGTCTAAGACGGCTTGGCAGGTTTGACACATCGGATATCTCGATCTGCAGGATGCATACGATGTGCATCCTGCATTTCCTTCACTGTTGTTAGCACGTCGTAATTGTAGCAATATGCACATTAGGTCAGAATACTGCCAAGTGGTGCACGCGTTCCAGCCAGGATTGAACCCGCGCCCATTTAGTCTGGGACGCGTGCGCTAGCCGACATGACTACGCTATGTCTCAGATGAAAAAAGCATGACCTACCTCGAGCTCTTAGAATGAAGCTGGCTAAAGGAATTCGATTTTGTAATATGCCGATCGCGCCGCAGTGTTTCGAGAATTTACTTTGAAATAATCGAATTATACTTGTTGCAGTCTTGTTAGTGTAAAACCTATTTTTCTTATAGAATAGAATTTTGAATAGAATACAATGTGATTTTTATTTTTTATGTCAAACTGTTTTTTGTCGAGTGAAAATTATTGAGAGGAATACACGTATAAATATCCATTGTTGTGTTTGTTTATTAACACAAAACGTAGGATACTTTTTATTACAAACAATTATATGTCTCGTTCAACGACCACAACAATACTGCTGTCGAGCTTATTTTACTTTTGACGTTTGCACGTCTATCAAGTTACATATTTTTTGACGTAAAGCTCACATGAAATAAATGTCATAATTGTCGTAATTTATTATCTTTTATATAATTTTCTTTATGTCTTTGTCAGACATACAGGGGAATCCTAAGACTGCACGCTAACGAGCCACCGACTACAAACCACCGGTGGCAGCCACACGTGCGGCGAGACCGTACAAAATCTAAGAAAAAGCATGTGAACTGCTTGTCGCTAGCCACCAGGTCAGTGTCTGGTTTGCGCCCAGCCTAAGACGTCCAAAATTTCTGCAATGCATTTTATATTTTAACCGAATTTAAGCAAACATTTGATTCCGTCTGGTCTATTCTTTACCATTTAAAAAGTGAGGCAGTTCTGAAACAATTGTTTATAAAATGTCTGCTTGTATTCCGCGAAACGCCGCAAATGAATCAGGAAAATATTTTAAGGGCATTCTTTAAGATGAATCATTTGGCGTGGGTCCATCAGATTTTGTTGTAGAAATGGCAGTATGCCATTGATCTGAGGCATGGTTGGAAATGATGAATATTTTCAAGCCATCAGTGTCATCGGCTACTGAATTTTAATGTGCAGCCTAATTTTGTGATTTAGAATGAGGCCATTCATTCATGTTGCCCGTTGACAACTGTTTAAGGAACAATAATTTTCCCAAATACCTATATAAAAGTAGATTGTCTCACGAAAGAAGTCCCGCAGACGGGGCGCTTCGGTCGTGCAACGGAATGTTAGAAAGATAAAATCGTTTTAGAAGGATTCTGATTTAATGGTATTAGTAAATAGAATACAACTCAAAAGGTGCGTGTTCGGATCCTGGCCGGAAAACGTGCAGCACTTAGGCTGTTTTCTGACCTAATGTGCATATTGTTAAATTACCACGTGCTAACCGTGAAGGAAAGCATTGTGATGAAACCTGCACATCGAGATAACCGATGTGTCAAAGCTACCATGGATAAGAGTGGCGGGTATACTGTCCATTCCCCTAAAATAGGAGGCCCGAGCTCAGCAGTGAGATGCTTATGGGTTGTTATTATTTAAAAATAGAATAATAATATAAATAATATATGATCTTTGTTATATTATTTATTTATTTAAATAAATAAATAATATAACATTTCCACTAAGACACTTGATAAAATCAACAAAACAACGTGGCTGGGCTCATTACTAAAGTTAGTTCAATTTTTTGCCACGGGACGTTTTTCGTGAGACGCACTCTAAACATATAATTGCATTTTTTAGGAAGGTAGTATTTTCTTCAGGTACACTTCGAATCATAATCATTCATAAACAACTATGGGCGCATTCCTCTTGTAGCTCACATTGCTCAAAATACTCCTTCAGCCGTTCCACATAGCGACCGCGGTCATTATCGTTATAGTCGCTGGGAAAATGTCACTAATGACGTCATAATTTTCGCTCACACAGCGCTCACAACGTCCCATGTCAAAAGGTGGGTCGAATAATCCGTGCAAACAAGTGGAACGGGAAAATCGCGGTCGGTTGTTGTGAGCCTAATGTGGAACGTAGCCTATATTTTTTCTCTAGTCCCGAATTTCACTCTATACATTCATTCACTTATAAAACAGTAATGTACGTTATCTGTTTCAGTTGTTAAGGGAGTAATTTTATAGAAAATCATTGTACATTTGCAATGACAAAAAATGTACTAATGTGAAGAGTAGTCCAATCGCTAACAAGGTTTTGTCCAAACAAAATTGATCTAGGAAGCAGAACAAGTCACAAAATAATAAGTATACGAAATGTAAGTATAAATCGTACGTTACATAATTTAAGTTTCTCACTTTTTTATTGCAACATCATGGCTCAAATCATTTAGATATACATACATAGACTAGGAAGTAAAATTAAATTTTAACTTATATGTATGACTTTCAAAAAGTGTTCTTTAGTTGAACTTATTTTGAATAAAAACTTTTGAATTTGAATTTAGAACCTAGTACAAAGATCCTCAGCCCCATATTTGCGTTAAATGGCAAAATTATAAAAATCTAAGACTTATGAGTAATGTATTTACAAAAATATATTTGTCGCTAACGATGTTCAACCTTAACAAACTCGATATATTATTAATACAGTCTACTCTCGATGATTTGGCACTCGTTAATTTGAAACTCTCGATAATTTAAAAAAAAATTCCGGTCCCTTGAAAAATACTCGATAAATTGAATAAAATCCATGTTAATTGGTCCCTTCGGTAATTTGAAGTTGAATAAATAGTATCTTGCTCGCAGACATGCGATAATTTGAAGTCCGGACTTTCCTACTCTCTATAATTTGAAGCGTCTATCATGTACATACCTGTCGTTTGTTTACATATATGTACAGACCTGTCAATTGTTTAGATAAATGAGATATGAGTAAGTTCCCATTCCAGTCTTCTTTCAAACGTTAATGAGTCATGTTAATGTTTGATTTGTGCTATTAAAATGAATCCAAGAAAGAACAAATGTCTTTCCATAAGTTCCATAAGTAAACGCTTGTTATTTTGAACTCTTGACAATTTGAAATAATATCTCTGATCCCTTGAGTTTCAAATTATCGAGAGTCCACTGTACTTTGGATATAAAATATTATTTTTGGAATCTTTTTAAACGGAAATAATTCTCATTACGCATTTTACTTCATCCTTTAGAAATACGTACCACGCATTTTACTTCATTCTTTAGAAGTTCGGAAGATACAGAAGTATTAAAAACATAACTTGAATATACTATAACACATTTCTGAGTATGCTACACGTGTAAGAAATAAGAGGCGTAGAATAATACGAGTTGAAACGTAAATACACAAAGTGATTAGATAAGTTGGAATTTTAGCATAACTTTTTAATAATATTTTCTAAGTTTGCGCGACTAGTATACATAATAAAATTACGTTTTAACGGCGCGGTAATTTATTTCACTTTAACAATACTCATTGACACTTGACATCTTTGTCTATAAATCAATTACCTAATAAATAATTTATAGGTCTACTAACTAGGATTTTGTTGTAATTATTTGTGATTTTATGCAAATTCATGATTTGAGTTTATGAATATTTTTTATATTAACTTTGTACAAGTGACCGTGTGCAAGAAGGTCTTACGTATATAGCAGTGGCGTGGACTTCATATAACGCGAATCCGCATAGCCTACCTGTTGCGGACAGAATCACCCCCCCTCTCCCCCGGAAATCCCGTACCCCCATGCCTTGCTTACCACGAATTTGTAGCTCGCTCCGTTAGCTGCTAAGTGTCTGCATTTTTGTAGTACCTTAGTAAGCACCGTGCGAGCCGCCGGCAGGTCGTAGTCGGTCAAATAAAGTTTCTGAACAAGTAATACACACAAGGAAGACTAAGAAGACCAGGAAGAACAGGAAGCATTCGGAAGACTCTACAGCCATTGGACTCTCAGCGTGACTACGTGGATCTTGCGGACGGCCAGTGTATTGTGATTAGTGCCACTCGTATTGATCGGTGTAATCGATACAATTAGTGCTATCTATGTTCAGTGTAACATCCGGGGATAGTGCTAAGTTGTGTTGGTTAACCTTGAACGTGCCGTTTAGTACAGTAGTGCTGATCATACCTGTTGCTGTTGTAGCACCTATATAAATAAATACAGTCCACTGCTAAGGGCTGTTTTATTCAGGGCGACCCCTGCGCCACCACACCCAACGATAACACTACCACCTTTAAGAAATTAGCGAAGCGACAAAAAATTTTAAGCGCCATACATTCATTGGTATTTACGCGTTCTGTTCAAACATACTATTACTAGTGTCTCTATAAATTAACTAACGACTAAAAGGTCGAAAGCGCCATTAATTTATTGGCGCTTACATTTTTTATTCGTGCATATTATTATAATAATAATAAAAGTATAATAAAAAAAAAGTGGCTGTCAACTACATTCACATCTCTGTATCAAATTCCGAAATTACTACAAAATTTTACATAATTCTGAAACATTTCATTATATCCTATGTTGTTTAGAGTGCAATAAAACCTATCTACCTATATTTACATCATTAATATTAAATAGAAGAAAAGTTATAAATACATACAATATAATCAGAAAGACAACTGTCAAATGGAAAACGAAGAAACTCGTGTTATTTATAAACCGAAGAAATACAAAATTAGCAGCTATGGAATAAAACAGAGAGCAAAATAAGCAGCCGTACATGCGTACGACTACCACCTGCTACGCCCGCCTCGCCCGGCTCCACACCTCGGTCGTCGTCATCCGATGAAGACTTCGTGACGCCGGCGGCCACCGAGGCATCGAGCACCAGTGAGGAGGGGCCAGCGCCGTCAGCCCTGCCAAGAAGACCTGCGCGAGGCCGAGGACGGCCACCGTCGGCACGCTTGGGACCTGCGGGACGTATCCCGCACCCGGCCCCCGCTACCGGTGGTGCAGTGCGCCGCATGAGATGGTCTCAGCAAATGAATGAGAGTGTCATGCGAGCGTACTTCGAGGCGACAGAGATAGGAATCAACCTCACTGCGTATCGTGATCGGATGCTGTCTCTGTTTCAGGCACTTCACTCAGATACCACCGTAACGGCACAACGCTTGTCGGATCAAGTGCGGGCTATTCAGCGGTTACACCTGCTGGATGAATCTGTTCTTGATCGTCTTCGCACTGAAATACGAACCAGCCTTAGGGTTACCGAAACTTCGCAATCTTCAGTACCACAAAACAATCATTTAATAAACTTACTAGCAGCGGTAACGTCAGAAGCAAATTTGGGTAACCCTTCCGCTGATTACGTAAGCTGCCAAGATAGTGAGCATATGAGGAGGATTTTGGAGGCGGTGATTAAGGATTTTAAGGATGTACCTACATTGAGCAGGCCGCGGCTACCTCGTTTGCCCATCCATAGACGTAGCTTGGCTATTATAGGTAATATGAATTCACTTTTAATACCATACTTTGAATTTAAGTAAAGACCTGGTCGAGACACACTCTCACACACACACAAAACCCAGGGCCCGTACAAAATAGACGAGAGAAATCAGCCTGGCAATACAGAATAGAACGTCACATCAATACAGCTAGAACCTTAATAGCCAAGCTACTCTGCTTTCGGTCGGGTAACACTCGACCTAAAATTATGCGTTTTGTGACCCAAGCATTCGCAGGCACTAATATCAGCCCTAATGATTATAAACAAAA
The DNA here is from genome assembly GCA_039645545.1 of Dendrolimus houi. Taxonomy (NCBI): domain Eukaryota; kingdom Metazoa; phylum Arthropoda; class Insecta; order Lepidoptera; family Lasiocampidae; genus Dendrolimus; species Dendrolimus houi. The sequence continues at coordinate 17,734,061 of CM077120.1, read as the reverse complement.
GGTCACGGAACGCATAGACTTCCTGAAATAGAAAGTCTGTGCATGGGCAAACCGAATTCGTAGGTATAGGGAAGCGGACAGAGAGATTTTATCTCAATCACCGCTTCCAAATTGACCAAAAACGAATTTATAGAGGTTGGGAACAACCTGATGAACAAGGTAATGACAGACAGCCACCAAACGCTGACGATATAACGGCCTTCTGGCGTAAAGTTGGTCGTTGCCTGTCGGTCACACAGAAGGCAACTGGAAAAGTGCTGTCGAACAGAGATGCCAACGGATACCAGAGATGGACCCTGTAATTATTGAACCATCTGATGTAGGTTATGCAATCGGTTCAGCCCACAACTGGAAAAGCCCTAGGCTGGAAAAGGCTTGCATAATTTCTGGATCAAATAGTTCAAAGTCTCGCATCCCTCTTTAGCTACACAATTCCAGGAAGCCTTAAACACATGTAACATCCCAACCTTTATGACCACAGGGGTCACTTACCTTTTATATAAATCTGGTAGTACCACGGAACCCAAAAACTACAGACTTATAACTTGTCTTCCCACCATTTACAAGTTTCTTACATCCATTTTGAGATCAAAATTATTAAAACATTTAGTTGACAACAAACTTCTGGCTAATACTCAAAATGGATGTAGGCCTGGGTCCCGTGGTACTAAAGATCTCCTCCTCATAGATATGACCATTAATCAACAAGTCCGCCGAAATAGGAAAAACCTCTGCACCGCCTGGGTAGATTATAAAAAAGCATATGACTCAGTGCCGCATACATGGCTAATGAAGGCACTGGAGCTATATAAAATTGATGTAACTCTACGTGCCTTCCTTGGAGCGTGTATGGGGCAGTGGGTCACTAGACTCTGCATGCCCGGCGGTGATAACTTACCTATTTCGAATGGACTTATAAAGATAGAGCGAGGGATCTTCCAGGGTGATAGCCTGAGTCCACTGTGGTTTTGCCTGGCCTTGAATCCCTTAAGCTCCTTGCTGGAGGATTCAAAGATAGGCTTTCATCTTCGTAGAGGGAGTGAAGCCATATCTCACCTGCTGTACATAGATGACCTCAAACTGTTCGCATCGAAAAAACATGAACTACTAGAGCTGCTAAACCTAAATGAAAGGTTTCGCAGCTCTATAGGAATGGAATTTGGTGTGGACAAGTGTGCGATTATGTATGTGCAGCGGGGGAGAGTTGTAAATTCTAACGGATTACAGCTCTCCGAGGGTGTGTGCTTCAAAACCCTTTCCGAAGATGAGACCTACAAATACCTTGGTATATCACAGTCATTTGGTATTGTTGACGAGGATATGAAACAGCTGGTAAAAGAGCGATTCTTCAGCCGCTTGAAGAAGGTATTAAATTGCCTTCTCTCAGGCGGTAACAAGATTCGTGCTTTTAACAGTTGGTCATGCCCTCTTTAGCTTACTCCTTTGGTATACTAAGGTGGACTCAAACAGAGCTAGACGCCCTGGATCGTAGGGTTCGTTGTGTGCTGACAACATATCGGATGCACCATCCACGATCATCGGTGATGAGATTGTACATCCCAAGGAAGTGTGATGGCCGGGGATTTTTAAATGCTAAAGACTTACACAACCGTGAGGTGTATAATCTACGAGAATACTTCCTGAAAACTAACGAAAGTATGCATCGAGATATGGTGTCAGTAGACAAGGGATTCACCCCGCTCTCTCTTGCAAAAGAGAACTGGCTCAGACCTACGGTATTGAGTATCTCCGAGCGGATGGACGTATGGAAGAGCAAGGAGCTGCACGGCAGGTTTTACCAGGCGTTATATGGGCCCGACATAGACTTGCCAGCGTCGGTGAACTGGCTACGTTTCGGTGACCTCTTTGGGGAAACCGAAGGGTTTGTCTGTGCAATTATGGACGAGGTTATCAAAACAAACAACTACAGGAAGTACACCCTGAAGGACGGCACGCCCGACGTATGCCGGGCGTGTCATCGCCCGGGTGAATACATCAGGCATGTTACTTCCTGTTGTTCTCGTCTTGCTAACTCCGAGTACTTACACAGGCACAACCTAGTAGCCAGGATCATCCACCAGCAACTTGCTCTTCAATACGGTCTGATAGCGACTGAGGTACCTTATTATAAATAAACCCCTGAGCCAGTTCTCGAAAATGGCCATAGCACGCTCTACTGGGATCGATCTATTATCACAGACAGGACTATTGTTGCCAATAAGCCTGACATTGTGATAATAGATCGATCTACGAGACGAACGATGCTTGTTGATATAAGTATCCCACATGACTGTAATCTTGTAAAAGCTGAAACTGACAAATTAACGAAATACCTAGACCTCGCGCACGAGATTACTGACATGTGGCATATGGAGTCAACGATCATTACTATCATTACTATATCTTACGCTCTGCGGTTTCACGTATTGGATGAAATAGCAACTCATAACCCGATCACGAACCGGCTTTTGTACCAAATTATGCGGGGAGATTGCAAAATTAAAAATACAAATTTTAATAAGAAAATATTTCGCATGTTAAACGTTTTTGATTAGAAGTTTAAGTTTTATTTACAAGAATAATTCAGCAGTTCGCCATTATGGCGCGCGTGCTTGTGAATTATTGAAGTATTTTGTTTTTTATTTGTTTATTGTGTGGTTGTTCACGGATTTTATTAAGTTCTTTGTTCTTAGCAGTGAGTTTTATTTGCAAAAATGACTTTAATTCATTTGGAATGCTGATCCACTGACCACTTGCTTGTTTGTATGCTGATAGTGGGCCCTTAATTTCGTGTAGTCGTCGCTTGCATCACAAGGTATGTTTTTCAACCGGCTTACCCTAGCCGAATTTCTACCCCACGCCACTGGTATAGTATTCTTATGTAAATACTATAATGACATTAAATCCAAGAACATTAAAAACGAAAATGATATTTGTATACAATCTTAATTTTTTCTTATTACTGAGGTACAGCAGACAGGCAGACGGCCCGCCCTCCTGATGGACTGTGGTTTTTTTTATAATGCATGAGTTCAGCAGACAGGCAGACAGCCCACATGATGATGATTTCACATGGAAATTTGCAACACTAAAGGTTCTATCAATGTGCTGCCGCTCTCTATAGGGAGACTTGAACCTGGCCAGTAATGCCGGAATACAATTCAAGGTTGTAAAATCAGCATGCTTTAGACTAGGGGTGGTAATCATCCACCGTTGTCGCCTATGGACATTTGCAAATGTGGTGCTGGCCTAAAAGGAAAAACTGGAACATGGCCACTGATGCTTATCTATCTACATGAAGTAACGATACCTATGAAATTGAAATATTTCTCAGCATTTTTGCATTCGAATATACTTTTTGATTTGGACAGATTATCACTTAACCTCTAAAGCAGGGATTCGCAAACTATTTTGGGCAAGAGACCACGTTTCCAAATGAACTGATACCTCAGATCCCCATAGCGAAATTATTTTAAAAATCCTGCCTCTTATTTTTTCAATATCGATAATGGACCACTTTGGGAATTCCTGCTCTAAAGCATCGATTTTAGCTTCAGAATATAAAATAATAGACAAACACACAACACTTTTGTTATGTCTAATATGAAACGGACAACTTTGTAATCTATCCCAGATAGCCATATCATAAATAACAGAAAATTCGTTTACGAAATTTACCATTCTAGGAATGGAACGCGTTACCTCTGCTTTCCAGTTAGTAAGACGGGCTAAGTCTTAGATTACTTAAGCACAGGGATCGTCAAAAACCGTCAAAGAAGTTGTAGTTGTTGTTGTTGTTTAGTTGTTTTATGATTAAAAGACTCACTTAGGCCCACCGACAAGCCGCAGTGCATGACGCTTGTAAATACACGCCGCTACACCATGCAGCCTAGCAACTGATTTAAATTGCACAAGGAAACAGACGTGTAAAATATAATACGTGGAGCTGGGCAAAGCTCCACCCACCAATTACAAAAATAATAATATAAACTACATGCAAGTCCACTGGATACAATCCGGCGTATACATACATAATAGGTTGGGGAAAAAATCTTTTCGCATATAGTATGTATGAACTTGTAATAAGATTTCTTTGGCTATACCAAAGTTATAAAAGTTTTAATTTTAAAGAAGACAATTCCAAATTCAAAACAGGAAAATGTGACATTTTCATTTGTTTTTCTTATTGTTAAAATGAGTGAATCTAATGAAGAAATTCGATACATTTTAAAATTTTACTGCAAAAAAGGTAAAAATGCAACACAAACCGCGAAAAAAAATTTGTGATGTTTATAGACCTAATGCAGTATCTGTGAGAGTAGCGGAAATTTGGTTTAAGCGTTTTCAATCCGGAAATTTTAATATCAAAGATGCACGTCGCTCTGGTCGCCCTGTTAGGGACAAAATTGATGCCATTTTTGAAAACGTGGAGCAAGATCGGCATATTAGTAGTTACCATGTAGCTGGAGAACTGGGAATTGACCACAAAACGGTTTTGGCGCATTTGAAAAAAGCTGGGTACACAAAAAAGCTCGATATTTGGGTGCCTCATGAGCTCACTGAAAGAAACCTAATGAACCGTGTACTCATTTGTGATTCTTTATTACGACGTAATGAAACCGAACCATTTTTGAAGAAGCTAATAACTAGTGATGAAAAGTGGATCACGTACGACAAGAACGTGTGAAAAAGATCGTGGTCAAAGGCCGGTCAGGCTTCACAGACTGTGGCGAAACCCGGGTTAACTCGCAACAAGGTGATGCTGTGTGTATGGTGGTGTTGGAAGGGCATTATTCATTATGAGCTGTTACCGCCAGGCAGGACCATCGATTCTGAACTGTACTGCGAACAACTGATGAGATTAAAGCAAAAAGTTGAGAGAAAGCGGCCGGAATTAACCAACAGAAGGGGTGTGGTTTTTCACCATGATAACGCTAGACCTCACACATCTTTAGCCACTCAGCAAAAATTCGAGAGTTTGGCTGGAAGGTGTTAATGCATCCGCCGTATAGTCCTGACCTTACACCTTCAGATTTTCACCTGTTTCGGTCTCTGCAGAATTCCTTAGGCAGTGTCAGGTTAACATCACGAGAGGACTGCCAAAACCACTTGTCGCAGTTTTTTGATCAGAAGCCCCAAAATTTTTATAGCAATGGGATCACGTCCCTACTTACAAGATGGCAAAAAGTTATCCAACAAAATGGCACCTACATACTTTAGTCAAATGTAAATAAACTTTATAAAAAAACCTTTTGAATTTTTATATAAAAAGCGAAGAAACTTTTTCCACAACCTAATATGCAGTAGGCAGAAAATCTTCGTGATGAAAGCTACATGGATGTGTGTAGTACGCCTACTCCCAGTAGTCCCAGTGGACAGTTGTTATTAAGGTTCCGTAGCGATCTTGGCTAAAAGGACCCCTTATAAATTCATCATATCCGTCCGTCTGTTCGTCTTTGTTTTATTGTCATTTTTCTCGGGAATTACACGGTTTATATAGATGGCATTTAGTGGGAATATGTAATCTATATACCGCTACACAATGTTGTAGTGAAATCGCGAAACAAGTAATAATTTTTCCAGTGTACATAACCGTGTGGACTATTAGTTAGATTTTGAATATCATAACGATTTTCATTAATTACTATCAATTTAATTCAATATATATTTACTTAAGGGCTACTCTAAACATCACGAGCGACAAATGAAGTGAAGCATTTTGTTAAACTTATGTAGTATACAACGTGGTTTTTTGCGTCTGTGAGGTTAATAATAATTTATCTACTGGCAACTATTCCACTTTTATTTGTACTAATTAGATTATTTAATACTATCTATAGGTATGTTTTTTGTCGGAGCTCTTTTATGGGTTATGCTTTATTATGGGTTTCGTAGCTAAATGGTAAAAGTAATGGAGGTTCATTGCTTCTACCGAATCCTTCAATGTACGTGTGGTCCGAAACGCACCTAGCAGATTTCATACATTTGCATATAAACCGCAAACAGGCTTATATAAGCAGTAGTTTCAATTTTAAGAAAATTAAATACTAGAACTCACCTTCCATCCAGCTGACGAGTTGCTATCCCCCTTATCCTTAAAATATGGCACATTCTGGACCATCCACTCGTATATTTGGGACAACGTGAGCCTATTGTCCTGCGCCGAGGTAATGGCTTGGGTGATGAGATCAGCATAAGAAAGATTGCCCCACGCGTTGCGACGGGATGAGTTCTTCTTTGTGGCCACTGACGTGGGTAGCGGTGGTGCTCCTGGGAATATAAGTTTTTGTATGAGCCTTTCATACAATTGTTTATTAGGGTTCTGTAGCCATTTTGGCAAAAAAAGGAACCCTTCGGGTGCTCCCATACTAGTCGGCACGGATACGGAGCCGGCGGTGAAAACGATATCACCGACACTTTTATGTCGTAGGCGTAAAGATTTTTTTACAATGGGCTAGTTGACACATTTCACAATAGATTCTGAAACTATGTTCTTTATTAAGAGCGGAGATTCAAATATCACGTTATTATCGTAAGTTTAAAAATTCTCTTTTTTTCACCTGCTCCTTATTATTTAGGGTCGGCACAATGTCTTTTCCTTCTATATCTCTCAATTCTGACATACATATACGTCGTCTGTCACGCCACAAATCATCATATAATACTTCATACAATCCATTCATCTCTTTTTTAGTCTGCCTTTCCATTTGTATCTATGAATCTTTCAGTTTAACATTATTTTTGTCAGTTGACAGATTTGCAAATCATATCTTATCTTAAATTAATCATCAAAAGTTTATTAAAACATCATCATGATATAAATAATTTAATTACTCCTAAACAATAATTTATACGCCTTGACTCGTTAAAGAACTGACGCCATAATTTGCAATGCTTGTACAAAACCTAGGCGGCTTTCGCGTTTTGTAAGATGGTAAAAAGTACCTCAGTTGATTTGACTGTCAGCTAACCTGTATTATATAGGTCTACCATATTCATCAACAATTTTATTTTCGGCGAAATGGCCGAATCCGTGTTTCCTAGTGTGGGGACTCCCTTATGAAATCCCCGTCTCTCTGTTCGGTTATAGTCAAAATGGCTACGGAACATCAAAAAAATTTTTCATTCAGAAAATTAAGTTACATATAAGTTAATATAAACTCTGTAACAATTCGCTGCCAGAGGGAAGCATGCCCAGAAAGCTGGCTACATTGATACGCTGTAAGGCAATGCTGATCTGTTGCACGAAATACGAACCAGCCTTCCGATCACGGATAGCATCAAAGAGATTTTTACAAATTTCTTTGTGATAGAAAATTAATATAACTAGTGGTCGCCCGTGCTCGAAATTGGACCATAGTAATTAATTTCAAAGACTATATATACTTCTATAATCACAGATTTCGCCAAGTCAACAATAAACAAGAGTATATATGCGTGCGTGTGCCAAATACATGGTAGTGTGTGTAATGTTTTTTTTTAATTGATTTAATGTATTTTTTATGTATAATTTTTTGGAAGTCCAGGGAGGGTTTAAAAAGGTGAGTAAATATGAAAAAAATAATATTCTGAGGCGGTACGAAGTTTGCCGGGTCAGCTAGTAAACTATAAGTGTGCGAAATTTCATACTCCCCCGTCCGCACAATTCTCGTAAAAAGGCGTACAAAGTTTTTACTTCACGTATTAATATATAGATTTGGGAGTCACAAAGAAGATATGTATTCATGCTTACATCAAAACCTGCACTAGACAACTAGATCGGTTTTAAGCCTTCAAATTTGCGGTTAGTTTTTATTACCGTAATTATTTGACCGTCTGACCACTAACACGTGTATTGTTATCGCAACAAAAAATAACTACCCATTTAAGCACTATTTAATTAGAAAAATCTAATTAATTGTTCGCCATATTCAAATTTTATTTTTCTTATCTACAATCTGTGCCTGTCATTTCGCTCATACGGGACTTGGTATATACATATTTACTACTAGCTTCTGCCCGCGACTTCGTCCGCATGGAAAGTTTTTTTAACTATCCCACGGGAACTCTTTAATTTTTCGGGATCAAAAGTATCCTATACGTTGACCACGGATATAAGCTTCCACCATACAAAATTTCATCTAAATCGGTCCAGTCTTTTCGGAGATTAGCTTCTTAGCAGAGTTGAATGCTTTAAAAAAGTGATAAAAGAAATAGTACGCGCGTATAGCAGTCATGCATGCTATGGTGCGCCGGCGCAGTAACTTGTCTGTTTTATGGCCGGTTCCTATATCTTACTAACCGTTCATATGTATATAACTACTGGTTAAAATTTGACATTAAAGCACTATAACAGTAATTTCAAATTACGGACTACCAATAGTTGAAAATAGTCGGTTCATTTTTGTCTTTCAATTTTGAGAGAGATGAGGCAATGTGAAGATTAAAAAGAAACGAACTTATTTGTTAAAAAACTTTGATATTGAATTGCGTGTGTTTACAAGTATAAAATATTGTTGTGTATAAAAGTAATAGGAGTACAAATAATAAACTTTGAACTTTTTGCAATATAATAAAAAAACGAAAAAGCGGTTATAAACCACTTAGGAAACTTTTTAAAAATTAGGATCCTATGAGTATGTATGTAATTATTTTAAAAGTTTAGTATGTGTTTTAAAAATCTAGGAACATCTGAATTTATGCACCGCCTATGTTGTACATCGCTAGATTAGTTTAGAATTTCTTATAACTTAGGTTGCCTGGAAGAGACCGCTCTAAGCTAAGCGATAAGACAGCCTATTGTTCTGTCTAAAAATATTAAAATTAATGTATTCTGTTTGTTACTTTGGTGAGCAATAAAGTGTTATTTATCTAGATAAAAACAATCTTTTATAGACATCTAGAATCGTTTTTTTATGTCTCATTTGTATATAAATTGAGAGACAGAAATGAACACGTGGAATTATACACGCACACACACACACACACACACACATCGATATATATCGATATAGGATTGTTGTTTTCAACAATCCTAGATAATTTTAAGGTAAGTGAATCAATAGTAAATATAGGAACCGTTGGTTAGTTGAACGACATTCGAAATTCAAATTAAACCAACGCTATTTCTATTTTTTTTTTACTTATAGGCATGCAGAGCAATACCGAGTAAGTGAATACATACTAAAGTCAAGGAAATCTGAGTGCAATGCCCCGAGTAGCTACAATTACTACATAGGCTAACGTAATACATGGCCACTACGTGATTAAAATGTTGCAGGTGTGATAGTATAGTCACCTCGAAACCGCTGCAAATTTTTACAATTGCTATTATGTAATGCGGGAAAGACAAAGCGTATTGTGGTCGACGTATTTATACGGGTTGCGTACAATGTTATAGCGGTAAAAAAGGCACGCCCTTTTATTATCATTACCTACAATTATTGTGATAGTGGTTTGACCTGTCCGACGAGTGATAACATAGTTTTTTCTCCGTCTCCTGACGCTCACCTTAGTCAGGGACTTTTTCACTTGAGTAATTTATGGTTTTCTATTACATGTAATTTCTAAACCTAGTTTACAATTTATATATTACTTCGTCTTTTTTAGTTCTCTATTTAATAAATCTAGTATATCTGTCTATTTATTCTACTTATCTATTCACACATCTTTAGTGATAACATATTCCTGGCCAAGAGGGTTTCCCTCTGCGTTACATGGGATAGTTTAAGGGTCTACCTGAATGGGGTTCGCTATCTCGCTCACGCATGTTTGAAGATGTAAATTCACGAAATTTACTTATGACATACCAAATGAACATACCAAAAAAATTACGAATGTTTAACAAAAAAATTGTTATGATTTCGTATACATTATCATATATAAAAAATAAAAACATTTTTATGTATGAAATCTTGTTTGAACCAAAATTATTTTATTGTGAAACATTAATTTAATTTTCAATTTTCAATGAAGTTTTTTGCAATACGCATTTTTCATATGCAAATTTTATGAATTTGTGTTTTCAAAAATGTGGTAATACATGAGCGAGATAGAGAACACAATTTAAGCAGATCCTTAACTGGCACTGAAAAGGCACTTGCCTTACCATCGACTGAATTGACCGAATCGAATCGAATTACGTGAATGAATAGTAAGATATAGGAGCCGGCCGGTTGTCAAAACAGTTATAGCACTTTCTTCTTTGACTATACAAGTTATATGTACGTCGACTATCGTTGTATTATTGTTTTTGTACTTCATTTATTTTGCACTGTTACAGCGCTATATACATAAGCTAGCATCTATGCCTGTTATTATTAAGTTTCTAATAACTAAATTTATGGTATTTACTATATATTATTATAAAGTTCTAAACATGCCGTGTCTGTACATTGAATCTATTTAAAAAAGAAAAGGACTGGAATAGACTATGTAAACGACGGAGAAAACGATGCAATTTTTTTAGATTTCTTGTCTGTTTGTCAGTTCGTCCGTTTATTCGGGATTCACGTAAAAACTACCCGGCCCATTTCGATGCTGATTTTGCTAGCAAATTCTTAGATTTAAGATCTGCGTTACTGGTATCCTGGGAATCCCGCGGGAATTTTTCTGGGAATGGTTTTAAATGGCCAAATTTAATAAATATCGAGTTTCAGTATGATTTTTTTACTGATTGATAGCAAACTTTATGTAATAGAATGTGTTTTTTCCCCGGGAATCCCACGGCAATTTTCCCGGGAGCGGTTTGAAGTTGTTCGGGTGCATAAAAAGTAGCTTATTCTGCCACAGTCTTTGCTAAAACGATATCTTAATTTTTTTTTTAAATGCTGCGGTACTTTGTGCCTCGGGATCTCGCTGGAATTTCAAGTCAAGCGTGGATGAAGTCGAGGGCATATCCTATTTATTAATAAATATTTGAGAAGGAAGATGTCGGATACACAGCAAATAACGTGAATCCAACTCGTGCATCGCGACTTATTTTTTACTTTTAAAACCCGCTATTACAAGATTAGTTCAATGTCAAGAGGCGTATGGAAGGTCAGTGTTGTAGCGCCCAGTTAAATCTATGTTTGTTAAGGTTAAGATTTTCATGTAGTCTATTTTCATATGTAGGGCGCAAACGGCTCGAAATTCTTTACATTTTTAACTGAGTTCAAAAAAGGAGGAGGTTCCCAATTCGTCTATATGTGGATTGGTTTTTTTTTGTATGTTCGTTACTCGATTTCTCCGTCAATTGTGGACCGAATTTCAAAATTTTTCTTTTAATCGAAAGGTTATCCTCTCGAATCGCTCCCATCGTCACCATGTCAGGATTTGATGAGTGGATTCCAAGAAATTAGAGAATCACGAAAATTGTTAGTCAACTTCTTCGTAACACGATATCTCTGTCAATTGTAAACCAATTTTAAAATTGTTTCCTTTACTCGTAAGTGTATGTATACTCCCTAGGTAGTCCCATGGTCATCAGTCAGGATATGATGAGTGGATTGGATCCCAGGGCTATCGAGCATCACCCTTATAAAAGAACGCCGTGAGCCTAAATTCTTGAAAAAGTCGTGTATACTATTACATTTTCTACAGGCGCTTAATTTTTTATATGCATGTTACGCGATTTCTTTGTCAAATGTAGATTGATTTGGAATTGTTTTTCTTTATTCGTAAGTATGTATACTCTCGAGGCGGTTCCATGGTCACCAAGTCAGGATCTGATGAGTGGATCCCAGAGAAATCCAGAATTACCCTTAAGGATCTGATTTGTGGATTGCAAGGAAATTGAGAGCAACCCATGTTGAAGAGCATATACACCGAAGAGTGAGATGGCAAATTTGTATACGCGTGCCAGTTGTACAATTTCTAGAAGTGCTTAATATATTAATTCTAAAGCAATTGAAGTATTTGCGCAACTAGAAAACAAAAAATAAATATTTAACCGACCTCTTTCTACAACATTAGAAGTCGGTGTCAAGTAAAAAATAAAAATTGCTATATTTTGTAAAGTTGTTGTTCTCTTATGTTTTACTTGGCACCGACTTCAAGATGTTGCACAAAGAAGTCGGTTAAATATTTATTTTTTGATTTTAGTGTGAAAACGGATTTGTTTTTGTTACAAATTTTTTTATTGTAGTAACTTTTTAAGCTCCTATTCTAGATAACTCTTAGGTACCTGTTTTAAACTGCTAGTCACAGTTTAATGATTTTATTATTCTAATGAAGAACTCGTCACATGGTCCCAGGGTCTCCAGATTGCATTTTGGCAATTTCCCCAACTTGATGAATTTATTATGCCAGAAATATTATAAGTAACATGATATCCAGACGGTCGTCATTATTAGACACATTTCAATGCTTAGCTACCTATAGCTTACTTACGTATGCACAAAACTGCACTACTAGCTACTACTAGACTAGCAAGCGCTCACCCAAAAACATTTTTTTTAGTGAAATTTAGGATCGTTTGTGATTTGAAACTCGATAAAACGAAAAATCGACACTAACAAGAGATAAATATATAGGACTAAGCCTGCGAGAGAATGAGATAGAATACATAATATTTAATCGTTTAAACACTATGCTCATACAGATAGAGTTGGAAATGTTTTGAAGTTTTTCTTTCGTTAATATTTCAAATTTCGTGTTTTAAAGCATAAATATATTATAATATATGAAATGTGACGTCACGAAATTTAGAATCCTCCCACCCATTGTCACACTTTGTTTCACTTATACTGGGTGTGACCTACACACACACACACGTACGCACGCACGCACAAACACACATTTTTTTTTAATCTGTTAGTCAGACGAAGCACTACTTCTAAGTTGCTACGACAAGCATAATTACACAATACTAGAGGATATCAGGCGGCTGCGCCGCGGGTCAGTCAGCCTCTAGCGCATTCTTGTTTAAAGAGGCATCAGGAGTTTTTGGCGGGAACTGAAGGGAGATGTTGTGCTGTGCAGTTTTATTTTCTAAAAATGTGTAAAATTACTCTAAAATGAACAATAGTTGTAGGATATTGATAGTTTTTGAGTAGTAATTATGTGTTTTGTGAGAATTGTGAATTGTATAGTCAAATGTGGCCTTTTGAGTTGTCACAAGAACTCTGTTGAATGGCACCAGCTGATAACCTACAGTTCAGCTGTGCTACGCATAGACTTAAGAAAATGAAGAAACTACATTAAATCTACGATCTGGCTTAAAGGCCTAGCTGCCAAGCCATATACCTAAATAAATAAATGGAGGTTACATCACAGGTTGCATTGTATTAATTTTTTATGTTGTGCTATTTGCTCCGAAAGATTCACTTCATTGTATATCGCAAACTATCCCATCCCCGGATTAAAAGTATCTATGCCCATTTTCTATGTATTAAAACTACATATGTACACCAAATCGACAAAATCGACGAAATCGACCAATTCACGAAATCGATCAATTCGGCGAAATCGACCAGTTCGATCAAATCGAAGAAATCTACTAATTCGACAAAATCGAACAGTTCGACCAATTCGACCAAATCGACCCGTTCGACCAAATCGACTAATTCGACCAAATCAGGCAAATCGACCAATTCACGAAATCGATCGATTCGGCGAAATCGACCAGTTCGATCAAATCGAAAAAATCTACTAATTCGACAAAATCGAACAGTTCGACCAATTCGACAAAAATCGACCCGTTCGACCAAATAGACTAATTCGACCAAATCAGGCAAATCGACCAATTCGGCCAAATCGACCAAATCGGCCATTTCGACCAAAAAACCTATCCTACTTTCTGGGATAACGTTTACATAAATCTATCCCAAAACTTATCCCATTATCCGGGATGAAAAGTCGTCGACCATCGGTAATAAAATTACATAATATATACCGATTTTCAGCCAAATCGGTCCAGTAGATTTTCCGTAAAAGCATAAGAAACAAACAGATAAATATATTTTTATCCCGGAAACTATCCCATTTTTTGGGATAAAAAGTATCCTATGTTCATTCTCGGCATAGAAAAAAAAAATATATATATATATACCGAGTTTCAGCCAAGTCGGTCTAGTAGTTTTCCGTGAAAACGGAACAGACGGACAGACAGACAGTTACTTTCGCATTTATAATATTAATAGGGATTTATATTTAGTTACATTTTTTTTATAAATATATGTACTTATTTCTGTTAAACTAAACCTACCTACAAAACTATTCCTGTTAGTATCTTTAAGTAATCTTTTTACTTTGCTCGGTTGTAAACTAAAATTCCTTGAAAATAATATTAATCTTATACTTGACGTCACAAGATTTACATTATAGTATTTCCGTCGTCACAAAAAAACGGTTTCATAATTTTTATAATTACAAACTTAACATTTGAAATGTTTATATATATTATCATATTATATTATTTCCACCTTGAATAATTATAACCTATACGTATTTTTTAGTAGTGAAAATGTCGTACAAATATTTATTTCCCTAAAATTAATTAAAAGTTACAATCCCTTTCTAATCAATGATAAACGTATTATATTTTTTTATACATTATATTCAATTATTCAAAGTGCTAATGGACACTTTCTTAGTACTATACTTTTAGTTAATTTAGGTTATATATAAATTACTTATTAGTCTTTTTAGATTAGATTGTAATATTAATGTGGTATTTTTTAATACAACATTTATGAAAAAAAAATATATTCAAAACATTTGTATTGCATTTATATCGCGACATTAAATAAGTTAAATTAATTCTAATAATAGACGATGGTAATTTTTTTTAATGATTTTTTTGTATTGATAGTTGGTACGCCTTTTAATAACGACTGTGACGTTTAGTCTTAAAAAAGTTTTATTGTTACCTTTATAAATTAATCTCCATAAATTAAACCTGGACTGTTCTGTATTATAGTAATAAAGTAACAAAAAAAAAACTATTACACAAAATAATCCTCCGGTAGCCTAAACTTGTTTAAGTGTCTGCTTAAGTGACTAATAAAAGTAATAGAGCACACCTTTAATTTGAAAGAGTTTATATAGTTTCGAATATAATGAATTAATGACACGAAAATGTAATTTAATATTATTTTTATTAATGTTAATTAAATACAGAATAATAAATACGCTGGTTTTTCTGGAAGACCTGCTACCATAGATAGGAGCGTCGTTTGTACATTTTATGTATATATTTGAAGTATTGTAACTATGTAAATGATGATGTGGAAAAAATAATTTCCTTTTCTAATTTGTCCTTGATGATGTCTGCGAATGCATTACCCAGATTTGACTGTTTCAGTTCCTTTAATTTGTTTGCAACGTTATGGCTGCTGTAAGTTAACAATAGATGGTTAGGGTATAGATGCATTTTTATATTATTCATATAAGGTGTTATACTGATGATTAGGCTACATTACTGTATATATACAATTATACATACTTTATGTTTGAATGTTTAACGTCATTAATAATGTAGCATTTAAAATAAAGAATTTAAACCTTTGGCTACATCTGAGTAACAATCATTAACACTATTATCCCAGATGGAGCAATTGCATTTATTAGATGAGATATTTAAAAAAAATCAGGTAGACTTTAAAAAATACTTTCCACGTTTTCTTTAATCAGATTTGATGGATATTTTTGATTAATTATATTTTTTTGACTCCATAGTCAAATGAAAAAAACAGTGAATGCTCGTCACCTCTTCGGAAAGCTTAATTTTGCGTGCTTCGCCGATTTACTAACATAATTTATTTATTCGATACATAATATGTAAGTATATATACAAATCAACTAATAGATATGTCACAATAATTAAGAATATTTATAATCCTCATCGGACTGTGACCATTTGATATTAGAACAGGTACATACCTATTACGTCTTTCAAGACTTTTTACTATAAATTTATCACGATGTTTCATCATTTACCAGCAATCAGTAATTTCTTTAATGTATACCACCTAGACTACCTACCCACATATTCATTGGATAAAAAATCATATACCTCTACAACTATTTTTTTTAACATGAGTTCAAAATAACTCCATATTAATAAATAAAGTAAGCATATGTTATTTCGTAATGTATTGTTTTTGTGAACACATGGTCGAATGTTTGCAACAAGTTGCACATTTATTCTACTGTGTACGTTTGAATATTATACTAATTAATTTTGTAGTACTGTAAAATATTCCCAACATGCCTTTTTAAATCAGATTTTATTAAGCGTTTCATTAAAATAAAACTTATTTAATTATATAACTCCAATTAGCTTAGGACTTTTTAGTAAACAAAATTGCCCTGAGCCCTCCGTTTAGAATAATTTTGTAGTTATGCGTAATTTAATTAATATGAATTCCTCTATATCTAATTAAGCAATTGTTTTAGATTATTTCCTTATCACATAAATTATGACATGCCTACTTGAATATTACTTTTTTATTGGAGCCATACACGAACAGTAAGCCAGACTGGTCGACGATCGGTCTACGTAGTAGGGCGACCTAAATAGCCGCCACTGTAAGTGTTGATAGTGCGGCCGACCGACCTGCACTATCGGCGGTGTGTCAGCCATAGATATTTACCCGACAGGTTTTGATTGGAGTTCTTCTTGGAGCCGGCGTCGTCCGATGGCTCCACATAGTTGTCGGGCCTGGGCAGCGGCCATGTGTTGGAGCGCGCGCGCGTTTGTGGTTCGAAGCCCACCTCGGCCAGCTCGCCCAGCGGCTCCAGCTCGCCCATCGGCCCCTCCAGCTCCGTGAGCCCAGTCTGCGACGACCATGGGCTCTGGTACCCACCGCCTCCCTGAATAGACATATCGCCTTTTGTCTCGAACAGTGGAATTTTTACGATAGGTATGTCGATGGTGAGCGCTCACCGGCGCGTGCCGCAGCCGGTCGTTACCATCTCAGTGCGCTCATTTCACAGATTTCTTTCTATTTCCAGAATAGTCTTACTCAGACTGCGAACCGAGGGGTTATCTATCTTCTCCTTATCGGCTCTGTTATTCGAAGCCAATAACATGTGCCGTCTCACTAATGTTCATAAACAGCGATGTGCGCGGGGAGCGTCGCCTTCGGCTCGTGGGACAGCTCCCGAGAGGCGATTTTCGCTAAATATAAGCGCGGGCGAGGCGGAGGCGGGGGCGGGGCGCGCACCACGTGAGCGACTACGCGCCGATTTTCCAATTCATCACAGGCGGACTAGAGGCGCGATAACCTTGTAACGTGGCTCGAATCGGTCCGAAACGGAGTATCGTATCGCCTACGATCGTCACTGTCGGCAAAGGTCCCGAAGATACGTCCGATGCGCAAATTCGGGTGTCCTTCCGAATTCGATTTGCACTTAATTAACAACTTTTCCACACTGATAAGAGTTATCACTAGGTCTTTCGCGGGCTCTGCGGCACGTTATCTTACCGCCGTCTCGCCTCACGCGAAGGGCGGAGAGACACTTGAAGTTCGTTCGCGACTGTCCACGCGGTCGGCGATGGCCGTAACTGCGTAATAAGCAGAGCGTGGTACGCGTGGCGCGGCAATTCGTCCTCGGCCGCGAGCGGTCGCACGTACACTGAACCGCGTCGCCGTCGCGAGGAGCGCCGCTCGTGCAAATTCCGCTCGGCGGGCGCCGTGGCTGAGAGGAGAGGCGCGGGCGGCGGAGGGCGCTGATATGGAGAAGTGGCGTCGCCGTGTGACCGACGCTCGGTGCTTGGACGCTCTGACGCCATCTCGGCCGTATTCTATAATTCGCCATATCGCTATCGCTAGCATTCGGGCCGAGCTCGTTCACATAATATTCCTCTCAAATTCTTTACGCAACATAATTATCGTAGTGATTAAACTTTCGTGTGGCCATGGTGTCCTTGATAAATTTGCACGCAAATGCAGTGGTGCGTGGCGTCGCGTGTGGGAGCGCCCGGCGGTCATTACTGCATGCCACGCTTGTTTTGTTTATAAAACTATTTGGTTCTATATCGTAACACACGTGGAAGTAAGGGGTATTTATGAATAGGCGGCACCTAATTCTATTAGCGTTTATTACGCATGTTATATGTACCTATTGCATAATTTTATTTACTTACAACCATTATATTCAAACTAATCTATTGCGCAGAATTTATGCGCGCCCATTTTTACTACTGTAGATTCTAGACCGCAAGCCACTTGAATACTTAACTAGGTATAAACAGGTACCGAAACTACCTATACGTTGTATTTAGATCTAGTCGAATATGCGTAGGCGTTGAAAGAATTTGAAGTTTGTTAACGGGAGGAGACTTTCAAATGATTTGTTTTATATAGTTTGGTAATGATAAATTATCAGTTTTATAATATTAAGATTTGATCTAGCGTTACTGATTAGTACTTACTATAACGTTACTTCTTTAAAAATGTATATTTGTTCCTTGGTTATGCGACGTTAAACTGATGAAGTGATAATTACGACTTTTTTACTTGTAGTAGTTTCAGACCCTTAGAATGGCCCGAATTTTTGGTGTGGAGCCATAGAAATGCCGTCATGTAGAGACGCTTTCGTCAATTTTATCGAAATATTACGTGATACTACCCGGCGATTATTCCTGTATGCACTATAGAAATATACTCAAGGACAAACCCCAGTCAGTGTGGGACTATGGCAAGAAACGTGATCAGAAAAAGCTGGGCAAAACCCATTTCTTGGGTACCATAAAAGTAGCCTTTAGCAATTCATCATAAAAATCATGAATTGCTAGAGGAGCTGGGTATCTGGTATTAAGAGGAACTATGGTACCTGCCCGTCACAATACTTGAAGAAAATGGATAAAATGGGCAAATTGTAACTCCGTCTCCGTCACTCACAACATGGTAAAATTGTAAAACTCCCCGCTAAGTACATGGGCAAATTGTACATCGCCACTCATTCGTCATCAGCAGCGAGGGAAATTATGGGTGTCAGTGGCTGAAGAGTTCACCTGGTCTATTCCCGGCTTTATTCCATTAATACTTCTACCCCTGGAGTTGAAGTCTTGGGACCCCCACCCACTGCTAGCTGGCTAAGACAAGCATAGAGACTTAGGTTTTCCTTCTAATACCCCACGGAGTCGGGTATCGAGGTGTATTTTCGCCACAAAACACCCTTCGTGTATTATTTATTATTTTATTATTATTAGCATAGTGATTACTATCTTACATAGAATTAAAACCATGTATAAACAAAAAAAATTAACAAAAAACAAAACCGACTTAGAAAGTAACTAAAAAGCAAAAAGTAAATAATTTCTACATCTTGAAGTCGGTTCATTTTACAAATTATTGTTGTTTTATATGTTTTACTTGGCACAAACGGTTTTTACTTATTTTCTACTATTTAATTTACAGAAATACTTGAAACGCTTTAGAAAAAACATGAAACACGTTGTACTTGTCTATAATATTCGAAATTTGCTCTCGATTTCCCTGGGATCCACTCATCGGATCATGATTGATGAAATCTGAGAATAAAAATGTGAAAATTGAAATTAAAATTATAAAATTTGAATATCTATAATATTGCAAAATTCTAAACGTGCCGTGTCTGCACATTAAAGCTATTAAACATTGGAACATACTATATAAACATACTAAATACGGAGAACACGATGTAATTTTTTTAGATTTCTTGTTTGTTTGTCGGTTTGTTTGTTTGTTCGGGAGTCAGTCAGAAGTCAAAACTACTTTTGGGCTGATTTCGATGCGGTTTTCGCTAAGCAACGGCAAATTTACGCCACTTTTTATCCCGGGAATTCCGCGGGAATTTTCTCGGGAGCAATATTTGAAGTTGTTCGGATGCATAAAAATTAGCTTATTCCGACAGAGTTTCCACTAAAACGGTATCTTACATTCTTTTTTTTAATGTTACGATATTTTGTTTCCCGGGTATCCTGCGGGAATTGTATTTCAAGCGTGGACGAAGTCACGGGCACGGCCTAGTAAATTATAAAAATGTGAAATCTGAAAATAAAAACGTGAAGTTAGAAAATGAAAATTAAATATTAAATTTGAGAATAAAAAAATGAAAGATTTCTCTAAAAGCAAATTGTTCTTTATTATAAACTCGAACTTAAAGCAATATTCTAATATATAATACATTAGAACTATACACTATTACAGTGAAGGAAACTTAACTTATATTGTACTAGAGTTTACCCCGCGGCTAAGCCGCGGGTCAAACTCTAATGCGTACCTCTTGTTTAAAGAGCAAGCGTTAATACAGTTTAAATTGTAATATTTTTATGTCGGTGCTATTAGACCTCGGAAGGTTTACTTCATTTTATATCGCAAACTATCCCATCCCTCGGGATGAAAAGTACCTATGTCCATTTTCGGTATTCAGACTGACAGATCGAGCTATTATCGCATTTTTTTGAGATTTTGAATTTTTATATGTATAAACTTGAGAAATGATTGGTCCCCCATACAAAGTTTAATTTATTTCAACCCGTTCTAGTTTTATTTATAAATCCCCGTCTATATCTTTGTAACCTACACAAACGACCAAAACTACAAAAACTACCACAACTACCAAAACTACTACAACTACCAAAACTACCACAACTACCTTTTGGTAGTACTAAAACCGAAACTACCAAAATTACCAAAACTGCCAACCAAAAATACTAAAACAACCGAACCTTCCAAAGTTATCAAAACTACCACAACTACCAAAATTACCAGCCAAAACTACCGAAACTACCAAAACTACCAAAATAACCGAAACTACCAACCAAAACTTCCAAAACTATCACAACTACCAAAACTACCACAACTACCAAAACAACCGAAACTACCGAAACTGAACAAATAATTTGACGGCCTCTGTGGTTGAGCGGGCTAAGACGTTGTCGGCCTACCTCACTGCAACGCAGAGGCTCCGGGTTCGATTCCTGGTATAATACATTTCGGAAACGTATTTTCTCCGTTATTTACTATGTTCTGGGTGTCTGGGATCGCCCCCAGAGTGGTACATTGTATATTACCCATAACACAAGCGTAACTTGCTTAATTTGGGGATATACAATATGTGTGTTTATCTGCCGATTAAAAAAAAACTTTATTTATTGGCATACGTTTCTAGTTATTGTGGAGAACAGCCTATTGTCCTATTGTACTCGTTTACGGCCGCTCAAGAGCATCATTAGCCAGGTGTTGCGGATTATAAATACAAACTAATTCTAGGCAATTATGTTGACGTTGCCGGGCGGGCACATATGCATTTGTGAAGTATAAAACGATGGCCTGATTGAGAGAGGGAGGCAGTTGGGCTACAATTACGATCAAGGCATGATGTGTGTACATTCGGGAATTGATAATATTGACGGACTTTGCGCGTTTTATTGAATTACGGCCTTCGGCATTAGGTTTGGATTTGTTGTGTTCGGTTATATTTTTGCCTGTGTTATACGTGTTTGTATAGTTCTAATAAGCTCTAAAATAATCCTAACAGCATTTTAATTCGAGTCCCGCAAACTCGTAACAATGTTATACCATCTTATTGTGTAGCAGCATTCACTTTGCAAATGGATCGCTGTATTACGTGTTAGGAACCAAAAAACATCAGTAACTATTTCCAGATTATATAATTTTGACATATTTGTTTTACTACTCTTTCTATTTACACTACTAAATTAACAATCTAAAAAGGTTTATAATACTATGTATAAATACAAAATTACAAGCTTTAGAAAAACGCGTCCAACAGTGACCCCTCTCCCTCATAGTAATCACAGGGGTATACCCCTGTGATTGGTATCAGGTGCAAATGTGGGGCCAGGTTAATAGATTTGCAATGAGAAAAACTCTCCGAGCGAACAATTAATCTGTTCCGATGGGCATTACACAAGATTAACTGGCTGCACATGTTCGTTTTCATTACAAATTCTTTTCAGAGATTCTGAGAAATATTTTCTTCAGGAAGATGGTGCTATGATCTGTGGACTTTTAGATGTCCCTAGCCAAATTGCAAAAAACGGCTAACAAATTATTGATGTTCGTTTGTTTGTCTGCCTACTTATAATGTAGCCATTTTTCTCAAAAAATATCTGGTTTAGGTATATATAGAAAATTTGGCAGGAAGGTTCTACATCTTATGTAGCCAATTAATGTTTAATGCTTTGTGTAGGACCTTTAAAATGCGCCACATAGTCATTCCCTCTGCTTGCTGCGTATGATCTTTGATTATATAACCTCTAGATTGGGCATGATGGAGCAAAGACGTAGATAAAAATATCAGGTAACTGTTACCTCATAAGCGGCTCGCGGTCCCGTAGTATCAATTTTGTTGCCACGGTGAACAGTCGTGTTACGTGTCAACTTTCAGTGACTTAAAATGTCGTTTTGCGCGATAAAAGTGTGCAAAAATTACAAAAGACGAACGAAGTCACCTACCATCGGTAAGTAATTATTCAGAACTCAGTATTTCGTAAAAATCAATTTATTTATTAGGTAAAATCAGTACGACACATACTTGACCTTTTTGTCGGTGTTGCCGGTTTTACAAAAGCAAAATTCCCTTAAGTGAGCGTCGAATTAGTATATCTGGGGTAGACACAAATTGTGTTGAAAAGAAAACAATTTTTTGTCATACATACTACGTGGAAACATGTACACTTATAAAGTGGTCAAATTTGTTTGCTTGTATGGGAATGGGAATGGGCGCGAACGTAGGGACGTCCCCCGACGTCGCAGGACTCGCGTTCGCAGAACGAGTGCGCGACTCCGGCGGCCAAACAGGTTCCATACTGGCGACTTTCTACTAGAAATGTACTTCACACTAGGGATGTCCTACACCTTAGGGTTGTACCTCACATTAAGTATATGCTCCACACTAGGGATGTCCCCTGATACTTTGTTCGCCCGTATCTCTGGAGCGGCAAGCCCTACCTACACTGGGGATTGGATTGTAGTTGATTCGATTGTCCCACAATTCTGAGGATTGGATTATAATGTGAAGAAAATTTTTATTCGCCCAAAACTTCTTTCAGCTCTATCTCCAGAACGGTTGATTCTTGAATCTTCATATTTGGCCATATGTGTCAAAAAAGCTTATTTTTTTCTCGAATGTCAAAACTATGACGGCTCCTAAACGGTTGAAACTAGAAACATGTTCAAGGTATTCTAAGAAAACGTCTCGACGAGATCTACCCACCTAAAGTGTCAAAACTTTAATGAGCCGTATCTCCTAAAGGGCTCAAGCTAGACCCATGTTTATGGTACTCTAGCAAAAGAGCTTGACTAGATCTATACAAAGAAAAAAAGAGAAGAGATTTTTTTGCAAAATTTTAATCGGCCATATTTCCAGAACGGCTGGTGCTAGAGCTTCTGAGTTTTAACTTGAGTGCATAGTTTGGTACATGATGATGAAAAAGAATTTGTATATTATTAATCCTGTAGTGTAGTGATACTGTAGTGCCTCGAGTATGTGTCTTGAAGTAATATAATCAAAACGTAAGATATTAATTACTATGTCGGTGATATTACGCAGATTGTAATTTGTAATTATTTTTTATTGTTGTTTTGTATTCATTTATTCACCGCTACACAATCTATAATATAAAAAATCTTTCTAGTTTCTGCAATGAATTTAAAAAAGAGAAAAAATTCTAGATAAAAGGATTCCAAAAATAATACAACTTTTAGAATATTTGTCTGTCTATCTGTTAAAGTATTACGCGAAAACTACTGAATAAATTTAGATTAAACTTGACACAGAGCTATCTTCTATCCCGAGTCGACATTTAGGATACTTTTATCCTGATAAATGATGTCGTTTCCGTGGGATAGACGAAAATGGCCAAAATAATGGTGTTACGGTCGCGTTTATTTGCTGCCCCCGATACAATTTACTAAGGCTACGTTCCACAAGAGACTCACAACGACCGTGATTTTTCCCGATCCGCTTGCTTGCCGGCGTCACAATCGTAAATTCAAGTGGGGCGGTTATTCCACCCACCTCTTGACATGGGTCATTGTGAGCGCTGCATCAGCAAAAATCATGACATCATTAGTGACATTTTCGCCACGACCATAAAGACGGTGCTCGCCATATGGAATGGCAGACGGAGCATTTTGGGCGCTGTGAGATACTGCAGGAACGCGCCCTAAGACATACGTCATCGTCATGGGAACGCGAATGAAGTTTCGCTGGCACATGCTAATTAAATAATAAAAATCCGAAAAAAATTGGGGGCTACCACAATAAATATAGATAGATAACTCTTTATTCTACACCCATACAAAAATAAACTTACAGACTCTTATTCATACTGAGTTAGAGTAAGTTTAGCTTCTTTAAGGTTCTTAAAGACCCTTACAAACTTACTCTATGAATAAGACCGTAACACTGTATCTAATTGTCTACAAAGGGCGGTTTTATGGCTAAAAACGATTCCTTCCTGACTCCCAAATATGTTTACAATGTAGCTACATAGCCGTGTGTAGTAAATATGGTTAGACAGGTGTTGACACCATAAAGATCTCTAAAACTATTTAAGTATGCGCTCCATAAGCGGCTCATAATACATTTTTCTCTGTTCTGGGTTCAACTGTCCGTACGTCCGCTTCGTCGGAAGTCGGAAACGCTATTTCCCACGCTTTATAAACGCGACGCGCCGCGGTGTTATGATTTATTTACGTTCGACCAATGCGTGGACAAATGGTAAGCCCCAACTAAATATAAATTTTAAATAAGTTTTGTTAGATATTTAAAACAAATGTTTTTAAGTAAATCAACGAGGAATTAAAAAATATAATAACTTTTCGACATATTTGATATCTTTATTATTCAAATAATCGTCAAAAAGCAAGAGGAAAATAAAATCTGTCGCTTGTGTATGTAGACTGTGCTCAACCAAGGTTATTCGAAAGATTTTATAGAAATAAAATGATGTCAGCTGAAAAGCGCTCCAAAAAAAGTTATGTGAACATGACACTATTACCACAAAGATATAATATAAATACATAGATAACACTTTATTGCTTACTAAAATAAAAGACACAAAACAATAGTTCAATATTTTAGGCAAAAAATAGGCGCTCTTATCACTTAGAGCGATCTCTTTCAAGCAAACTAACTTACAGAATATTCTTAGCTAATCTGGCGATGTAGGATGTAGGTAGTGCAAAAATTCAGTTGTTTTAAATTTCTTAGATACATACATACTAATTTTTTAAGATAAATACATATTACAAAGTATGTATGTGTGTTTTTTTATATTTTTTTTTATTGCAGGAGTTCAGCAGACAGGCAGACGGCCCACTTGATGGAAAGTGGTTACCGTTGCCTATGGACATTTTCAACACCGAAGGTGCTACAAATGCGCTGCTGCTCTCTTAAAGAAGACTGGAACCTGGTCACTGATGCCGGACGTCAGAAAAGCTAAATCTTTTGCCATATTCAAAAATTCACTTAGGAATTATTATGTAAGTCTTACGCAATGATGTATGTGCTAATTTACAATAGATTGTAATCTGCTGTTCATGTATGTCTTTTTTATTTTCATTTTTCTGTGTTGCATAATAATTATAGATAATTTAAGAATTTCATCTGAGTCAGGTTGCCTGGAAGAGATCGCTTTCAGCGATAAGGCCGCATTTTGTTTTACCAAGTAACTATTGTCTTGTACATTTTTTGTAATTTTTGATTTGGTGAACAATAAAGTGTTGTCTATGTAACAAAACATGGCGGCACAGTAGATTTTGAAACATAGACATAGCTATGTTTCAAAATCTACTGTGCCGCCATGTTTTGCTATCTATGTAAGAGCACCTAAAAAGTTTTGTACGAACTATAAAACAAATATCGTCTTATGAAATCAAATAAAAAGAAAACAAAAAATAATATTGCAATATTTAATATAAATAAGGTAATAATTCTAATATGTCTGAATTATAATTAATGTCGTATCTAATTATTTATCTCATGTAACTCTGGCATACAAAGTAATCTAATGAAAAAGGAACATATAAAATATCAGTCGTTGATATTTTGATATGCTAATTTAAATGTTATGAATCAAGACATTAAAGTCAATCTATACATATAAGCAGGTATCAAGATATATATATATAGATAGATAGATCAAATAAATTAATTTAATTGTCTTATGTAAGTATGTAAAATGTGCATAACACAGGACGTAGAACGTATTAACTTTGTAATGTTATTTATATGGGTTTATAATCTTAAATTAAAAAGAATACAATTTTAATAAAACTTGCTAAATTTGTAAGGTATTTTATAGAAAAATAATTAAGATGAATTTAAAAATACTTTCAAGTATGTCAGTTTAGACTAGATCCATTTATTAACTAAGTACACATTTTGAGATAGGGGTTATTTTCAATTGAATACTATTTTGAATTTCATAGACAAATTACGAAAACGGTAGAGGTTTTTCGTCTTCAAGGAACTTTTATTTATGCATAGACTGATGTTAAGTGCACATTCTGTATTTTTTAACATTATGACCAAAATTAGGGCGTTCTGTATCTGTTTAGTAAAAAACCACAGCTTTGAAGATACGTGAATAAAGGAGTTTGATGCCAGTCATGATGGAATACAGGTCCACTCACTTATTTTCATTACTGAACTATAAAAAATTTGGACACATTGTCCATGTAAGTAAGCTACATAAGAGGATAAAACCGACACTAATCAAAAATTCAATGTTCACAATACAAAGCGGTCATTATAAGTGAAATTCATTTCGGTTATATATACAGACCACGAAAGAAGATTCCATGATACAGACAGACAGGTGGAAAGCGACTTTGTTTTATACTATGTAAAGATCTAGATAAATTCTCACTAAATTTCATCCATACAGACCCAGTTAAATATTACTGCAACTTACGTAAGTTAACGAAGGAACATAATAATTTTAAAAGCTGCCGTTTCTGCCGAAATTACTACGGAATTCTAGTTCTATTTAACGACCATAACGCCATCTAAAATAATTTTCTACCAATCATTTGGGGGCTTCGAAGACCACCTATCTAATTTATCTATCTAAAGAAACCACAAAATTCGAAACTCGTATCCTAAAAATGAGTTAAATTCTTTATAAACGTTTAAGATATATATGATGAACAAAATAAGTCCGTTTCAAAATCTATGAAGCGTTTATCACAAGGTACACTTTATTTTAATTTTTCATGATAATAAAATATTAAATAGATGAAAACCAGTGACATCTACCGTTCAAACTTTACTAATTAATTAAAGTGTCAAAGGTCGTTCTAGTTCTATGAATATAAACTAGATGGCGCTTTATTTAAAACAAAACTACAAAATAGGTAAATTTAGAAATTATACTTATATTTTTATGTTATATTTAAAACGTCATTAGAAGACGTGCAAGATTAGTTTGTGATGAGAGTTGATTTTATACATTTAAGAATAATTAAAATTAAGTCCATAGAACTTTAAAATGTAAAGAAAAGAACACGATTTTTAATACACCAAATAATATGTTCACGGAGCATAAACTTTTAAATTAAGGTTCAAAGAATTGGACTGTAAATCACCGTACCACATATCAAGCTAAACGTTTCTGCTACTTGTCGCTAGATGTCTCTGATAATTTATTTTCTAAAATTATTTTTCTGGCACAAGGGTTGCAATTGTGAAATAGGCAAAAAGCACCCCGGATGCGACCCAGTCGGATCGGGACACCCAACGCGTAAAGCTGCTTACCCTTTACTCCTTGTAGTAAAGAGTTGAGCTAGATTTATTTGCTCTCTCCTCTCTCATTTTCTTTTAAGCCTCTGAAATAAATTTAATTTATTCCATGTTAATTCTATGATTTGCATTAAATCCGTCGCGAAACAAACTTTTCAACTGTTTTAAATAGTGAAATTTTCCAAAGTCCTTCGCCGGATATAATGATTGGTAAGTCGAATATTATTAACCAACTTTCTTTGATCGCGGGAAACTTTTTCAATTAATTTTCTTGGAAATATGTAAAGTTTTGATTCCATTCTATGCATCACGGGGTATTGTTAAATATTATTTTCCTGTCAACAAAATATTATAGAAGGTCGGACCTGTAGACATCACCTCAAAGTAAGATACTAATATAAATCCATTTAAGTGCGTCAAGGTCTAATTATTAGTATTTAGCAGTTTAGTCTAGTCAGCATTTTGCTTTTTCATATTTGACTACACAGCCTAAAAAGTATTAAATTGGTAATATTCCACATCTCAAGAATGCTTAATGTATGTTGTTCAAAAAAAATTCGTTAAAAATATGATTGTACCTTAATTTTTGAGAATTTTCCATTCACTATGGAAGGGAATATTTTCCCACTTATGGACTTAAAAAATCACAAAAAAACATTGTTATGATTTTGTCATCCCTCAGGTGAATATATAGCGGCCACATCCATGTCTTTCGCGATTTCACTACAGCACTGTTTGACGACATATAGATATATAATAAATACATTTGACTACAACATAGTAGTTTCTGTGAAATGGCTGTGACATACAGAGAGCAACGAATAGATAGACCCTTTTTATCCGTACAGGAACGGAGAAAGAATACAATATCCTGAAGCCGGGCGGTCTGTCGTAAGAGGTGACAAAACAACCCACAGCCAGGTAGGGTATTTGACCGTCTGGATGGCTACCACCCCTGTTCTAGAGTATGTCCCCATAACAGCCTTGAGTTCTGTTCCGGCATTAGTGGCCAGGTTCCAATCTCCTTTTTTAGAACGGCAGCACATTGGTAGCACCTTTAATGTTACAAATATTTATAGGCGATGGTAACCGCTTTCCATCAGGTGGGCCATCTGCCTGTCTGCTGAACTCATACAATAAAAAGCGACGAATAGGCAGACAGACCAAAAGAAATTTTGAATCTAAGTGTCGTATATACCCAATGCTGACATCAGACGGATCAACCAAAATGATTTAATTAGGTCGAAATATTACATGATTCAAGTTTAGGTTTGTAGGGATCATTTTGTTTCATTTATCTAATTTGAAAGAAAAAAATGAACGGGCAATCGAATAATTGTACAATAGATTTTATATAATAAAACGCCAAAAAGCGACGGAAAAATTCCTTTTAGCGTCGTTTGCTTATGTAAAATTTAAGAACTTTTTAGAGATTAATTTATAGGCACACTGTTCTTCCGATTACACTTCTTCTATGTTTTCCGCATACGTTTTGTTTTCATTTATTTTCATAGAATGAAGTATGATAATTTATACAAATGAAACAAGACCTCTATTTAATATCCCCGAAGGTTTATTTAAACGATGGCCATTCATGCATAAGATTTCGCTTAACATCCGAAATACATGGTCAGCTAACTTCAAAGGCTGTTACAATGACACACTTTACAACCAACCCTTTAGGATTAAGAGCCTAATTTTAGATCCAAGTTTATCTTTATAACCCTTAAAGTTCAGTTTGTATTAAGTTGTCTAACGTCATGCCTTTGTATCGAGCCTTCTGACCTATCAAGCTTTGTCAGGAATTTACTAAGAGTATGTGCATGTTAAATTAGTTTGCGCATGTAAAGGGAAGGGATAAAAGGAGACTGTCTAACTACATCTATGATAGATAGCACTGTGAATAGTAGAGTTGCTGCCGGTAAATTCTGACGTACTTGCGATGGTAAAATTGAAGTTATTTTGAAGAAATGTCAGGTAAAAAGTACCTTAAATAAACGTGTATGTATAAAGAGATTAACGAATATTGATGAAGCGAAAGGTGTTTGTCAGGATTGTAGTTTGTGGAGATCCATCGTCCCTGTTTATCCCTATGAAAAATAGGCGTGACAACTTCTACAGGTCATGTACATATACATAAAATTATGTACACTTGTCGGAAATGATTGACTGGGCTGGCCTGGCCATACACCTGTAAATTTTGCTCGTGTAAGCCTTTAAGATTAAGCTCACACTATGATTTATCAATACCGGGCTCACCTGTGAAAAGAAGAGTCCGGTATTGATAATCCTAGCGCGCGCTTAGCCTTAGAGACTTTTTTTTATTCGCCATCCTCCTCTTTTATATGATAAGAAAGAGGTATTTCCCTTCCTCTTATATACTTTTCTTATCGTATTTTAGTTTATTATATCTATATAGGACAGTGGGTATTTTTCTTTTATTTCTTTTTTATTTTTGTTATTTTTTCTTTTTCTCTTTATTTAAAATTTAGCCTTTAGTACATTATCTTTATGCTATATCTAATTAAAGCTATTAAATATTTTTAACTCTAATTATTACTACTTCTTACATTTCATCTTATTTCTAGTTACATGTACTTCATCTACCTCTATGTTATTTACTTGTCCTTATTACTTATTTATTATTAACAGTATATTACTTCGTATGTAGAGCCTTATTATTTAGAAAAGGTTACCTCATTATGTTATTTAATCTAGCCTTAGAGATTAACGTGGTGTACGCGAGCAATACTTTCAAGTATATACCGACATAGCCTGAAAATTAGCAAGCTGAAGTGCCAGTGGGCCGGCCACATTTGTCGCAGAACCGATGACCGATGGAGCAGACGACTCCTGGAATTGAGACCGTGTTTCAGCAAACGTAGTGTAGGAGGCCCTCCAGCCCGATGGACCGACGATCTGCGCAAGGTTGCCGATGGGGGCTGGATGCGAACAGCGGAGGACCGGGGTAGGTACGCTAACTTGGGGAGGCCTACATCCAGCAGTGGACAACGGTTGGCTGTCGACCGAGTTTCAAGTATATGGCTAAGCTAATACAAGCACTTCCTACATGTATGTGTATGGCTGGGCTTAGATAGGCGATAGATTTATTATAGTTTTATATTAGGTTGGGGAAAAAGTTTCTTCGCATTTTATATAAAAATTCAAAAGGTTTTTTTTATAAAGTTTATTTACATTTGACTAAAGTATGTGAGTGCCATTTTGTTCGATAGCTTTTTGCCATCTTGTAGGTAGGGACGTGATCCCATTGCTATAAAAATTTTGGGGCTTCTGATCAAAAAACTGCGACAAGTGGTTTTGGCAGTCCTCTCGTGATGTTAACCTGACACTGCCTAAGGAATTCTGCAGAGACCGAAACAGGTGGAAATCTGAAGGTGCAAGGTCAGGACTATACGGCGGATGCATTAACACCTCCCAGCCAAACTCTCGTAATTTTTGCTGAATGGCTAAAAATGTGTGAGCTCTAGCATTATCATGGTGAAAAACCACACCCCTTCTGTTGATTAATTCCGGCCGCTTTCTCTCAACTTTTTGCTTTAATCTCATCAGTTGTTCAAAGTACAGTCTAGAATCGATGGTCCTGCCTGGCGGTAACAGCTCATAATGAATAATGCCCTTCCAATCCCACCTTACACACAGCATCACCTTGTTGCGAGTTAACCCGGGTTTCGCCACAGTCTGTGAAGCCTGACCGGCCTTTGACCACGATCGTTTTCTCACGTACTTGTCGTACGTTATCCACTTTTCATCACCAGTTATTAGCTTCTTCAAAAATGGTTCGGTTTCATTACGTCGTAATAAAGAATCACAAATGAGTACACAGTTCATTAAGTTTCTTTCATTGAGCTCATGAGGCACCCAAATATCGAGCTTTTTTGTGTACTCAGCTTTTTTCAAATGCGCCAAATCCGTTTTGTGGTCAATTCCCAGTTCTCCAGCTACATCATAACTACTAATATGCCGATCTTACTTCACTTTTTAAAAAATGACATCAATTTTGTCCGTAACAGGGCGACCAGAGCGCCGTGCATCTTTGATATCAAAATTTTCGGATTGAAAACGCTTAAACCAAATTTGCGCTACTCTCACAGGTACTGCATTCGGTCCATAAACATCACAATTTTTTTCGCGGCTTGTGTTGCATTTTTAACTTTTTTGTAGTAAAATTTTAAAGTGTATCGAATTTCTTCATTAGATTCACTCATTTTAACAATAAGAAAAACAAATGAAAATCACAAATTTTCCTAATTTGAATTTGGAATTGTCTTCTTTAAAAGTAAAACTTTTTAATGATACCAAAACCAGCCTGATACAAAAGATATAGCCAAAGAGGTCTTATTACAAGTTCATACATACTATATGCGAAAAGACTTTTTCCCCAACCTATTATATAGAATTTCATATACACTATTAATTGAACTCACAGGTCCACTTATGTTCTTATTTTAATTTTAAACTAGGATATGCCTGCTACTTCGTACATGCTTGACTTGAAATTCACGCGGGATTCCCGGGACACAAAATATGGCAGCATTTAAAAAAGACTAAGCTATCGTTTTAGTGAAAAGTGTGTCGGAATAAGCTAATTTTTATGCACTCGAAGAACTTCAAACCGCTCTCGCGAAAATTACTGCGGGATTCCCGGGATAAATAATCTGGCCACTTTAATTAAGTCCCCAAAAAATTCCCCCGGAATTCCCGGGATAAAAAGTAGTACATATTTTAAGTCACAAAATTGCTATCGATCAGCGAAAATCGCATCGAAATCGGCCCAGTAGTTTTTACGTGACTTCCGAACAAACAGACAAGAAATTTAAAAAAATTGCATCGTTTTCTCCGTTGTTTATAGAGTCTATTCCACTTGTTTTTAAAATAGCTTCAATGTACAGACACGGCGTTTTTAGAATTTTATAATATTATAGATGACGCACTAAAGCCGATATTAGACTGTTTATTTCTGTCTTTCAATTTGGATAAATCAATCAAAGCGATTCATATAACATAAACTTCAATCATTCAATGTCACTGAATACCGCCGAATTCTTTCAGTGCTGTGCATTTCAATCAAATCGGTTCAATTTCCTTGAGCCATTTAATGTCAACATTATGAAACCTTTTGTTATATAATTTCAAGAAAATAACGCAAGAAGTGACGTACGTTTGCTATTACAAAAATGAAAAATATACAACAAAAAATGTTTTCAAAAGAACTAAACATACATCGAGATAACCCTAGAATAAAGTTACTTAGAGGAAGGCCTCTAATTTTGAGCTATGAGTTGAAAAATTGTAAAATTGATACGTATAGGGCTTCAGAAATACTTTCAACTAGAAACGATTTTAAGAATTGACAAGTTTTTGAGATATAAGGTATTTTCAATTACTTAAATGCTTTCTTAAGATTCCGTAGTCAAATAACATAGTAGGTAATATTTGTCACGTCGAAAATCCCTTTATACTTCATAGACTTGCCACGTACCAGTTTGATTTTATTCACTTAATATTTTCTATCACACTGAAAAAATGTAAAAATATAAGACAACTGCAGAATTTTCTAAGAATAAAAGAGGTCACATATGTTATGAAACAACAGGTGGGGTGGCGAGGCAATTCAGTTGTAAAGAATCCACAAAGGTATGTCGGAATCGCACCAGCGTGCCCACGAATGTCTTTTTAATAACATTTCACCAAATATCTTACAACTAGAGTTTACCCCGCGGCTGTGCCACGAGTCAACCTCTGGTGCATGCCTCTTGCTTAAAGAGATTACATCACAAGTTACATTGTATAACATTTTTATGTTAGTGCTATTTTCCACAAAAGATTCACTAAATTTTATACCGCAAACTATCCCATCTCCCGGATGAAAAGTATATATGTCCATTTTCTATGTATTAAAACTACATGTGTACACCAAGATGACTAAGAAGACCAGGTCGACCAACTCGACAAAATTAACGAAATCGACCAATTCGACCAAATTGATGAAATCGACGAAATCGACCAATTCGACCAAATCGACGAAATCGCATAAATCGACCAATTCAACGAATTCGACGAAATCGAACAATTCGACCAAATTGACGAAATCGACTTATTCGACCAATTCGAACAAATTAACGAAATCGATAAATTTGACGAAATCGACCAAATCAACGAAATCGACCAATTCGACGAAATCGACCAATGCGACCAAATCGACGAAATCGACCAATTCGACTAAATCAACCAATTCGACCAAATCGACCAAGTCGACTAATTTGACGAAATCGACCAATTCGACCAAATTGATGAAACCGACGAAATCGACCAATTCGACCAAATCGACGAAATCGCATAAATCGACCAATTCAACGAATTCGACGAAATCGAATAATTCGACCAAATTGACGAAATCGACTTATTCGACCAATTCGAACAAATTAACGAAATCGACAAATTTGACGAAATCGACCAAATCAACGAAATCGACCAATTCGACGAAATCGACCAATGCGACCAAATCGACGAAATCGACCAATTCGACTAAATCAACCAATTCGACCAAATCGACGAAATCGACCAAGTCGACTAATTTGACGAAATCGACGAAATTGACGAAATCGACCTAATCGACGAAATTGACGAATTCGACGAAATCGACCAGTCGGCCAAATCGACCAAATTGACCAATTCGGCCAAATCGACCAAAAAACCTATCCTACTTTCTAGGATAACGTTTACATAAATCTATCCCAAAATTTAATTCCCATTATCCGGGATGACAATTATCTCTTGTCCACCCTCGGTATTAAAATTACATATATACCGATTTTCAATAAAATCGGTCCAGTACTTTTTCCGTAAACGAATAACAAACAAATAGACAAATATATTTTTATCTCGGAAACTATCCCATTTTTCGGAATAAAAAGTATCCTATGTTCATCCTCGTCATCGAAAATATATATATATATACCAAGTTTCAGCCAAATCAAGTAGTTTTTCTGTGAAAACGGAACAGACGGACAGACAGACAGAGACAGAGTTACATTTATAATATTAATTAATTAATATTAATAAGGATGTGGCAAATATTTTTTTTATTGCCTGAGTTCAGCAGACAGACAGACGGCCCACCCGAAGAAAAGCGGTTACCATTGCCTGTGAACATTCATAACACCAAAGGTGCTCGCTCCAATGTGCTGCCGCTCTCTAAGGCGAGACTGGAACCTGGCCACTAATAGCCTGGCCGGAATACAACTCAAGCTTGTCATGACGGCATACCGTAGATCAGGGGTGGTAGCTATCCAGACGGGTAAATACCCTACCATATGGCTGTAGGTTGTTTTGTCGCCTTTTATGACAGTTCCTTTACATATAATTTTCGAATAGTTATAACGTATATAAGAGAAAAATAAAAAATACGCAAATGTAGTTTATTGTGTATTTTTTCTATGTAACGTTGGTGTACAATAAAGAGTATTGTATTGTATTCTACATTATAGTAGGTTGAAATATTTTAATGTTATAAATGATATCAGTAGAGATTTTGAGTACTTATTTCTAAGCATTACAATAAAATAGTTACATAGCTAAAATTTAACATACTTAGTTTAAATAATTTAAATAGCTTAAAATTAAACTAATACAAAATTTCGTTTTATTGCAACTGTTAGCTCCGTTTCATATTTCAGACCAACACACAGACAGTAATTGAAAAAAGGGTTATTATTATGCATCGTATAAACAGCTGGATATTTGAATTCTAGTATGTATTTTGGAATTACAGACGGACACCTTAATTTTATTAATTGATATAATATAGCTTTGAATTTGAAGACTACAATATTTTATTTAAAGGACATCCCCATTGCTTTATTGGTCATACGAAAAGCAGTGAGGCAAGTTAACGAAGCAAAGGGAAGCTGAGAGGTTCAAAATAATTTTTAAATTAACTCAAACATCTGGGTAGCTTCTAAATTGGATAAATTAACGAGTACGTTCATGGAACCCGATCGCTTATCAATCAGACAGAAAATTGTCTTTCGCTCCATTCTAATTATTTCGAAGAACATAGACTGTAAGTTAAAAATTAATGCGGGCAGAGATAGGATTTTTTTTTTTGTTAGAGAGACAGATGGACATAAACATTTTATAGCGATCCCGATTTTGCCATAAAAGTTACATATCTCTAAAAAATTGGATTGCAAAATGCTTATTTATAAAGTTCATACACTCCTGAAACAATTATTATTATAATCAGCTGTAACACACAGATAGACAGACAACGGTGTGAAACTCTAAGGGTTCTTTTTATCTTAAAGATGATAGCAGTTATCGCAAATATAATAGGCAAGAAAGTACAATCTTTATAGACAATACAAAAAGTATAATTTTTGAAGTGATAACTTTTTATGAGAGGGTAAACCGCTTCGTTACGTAATGCGTTACGGCGCCAGTCTGTCTGGCTTCCCTTTCTCTCACGCATACGGCAGAGGTAGGCAGGCTCCTCCTCTCTCACTCTAACCCATGCGCTATATACATAAAATTTAAGTAATAACCTAAGCTTTTCTCAAGTTAAACAATTTCAATATTAAATAGTTCAACTTAGATTAATTTAAGTTATCACTTCTGTCGGGCGTCCCGAGACGCACACATTTTTTTTTACATCTTTTTATAATGACATAAATAACCTTTCTGATCAGCTCAGCGATCAGTGTCGTGGTTATACAGATGGAGTGGCACGATCAGATAAAGGCGTTTAAACAACGGTGGGTCTGTTTTTCAGCTAGTCTAAAACTGATTGTAAGCAAGTAGATAGCCTGTTCTTAAAGTACAAGCCTAGTGTCACAGTTAGTCAATTGCAGCTTACTGTGAACATAAGATTCAAAGTTTGTGACATCGTTATCTCGATTTTACGTTTTGTTTATCCAGTTCTTTTCGACGACCTTGCGCCAGTTGCCAAGTTTACACTGTTAATAAAAATGTGATATCACCTTCAAGACCTATCTACACTACTTCCATTTTGTCAGATCAATGATATCCGTTCAAAAGTAGCATGACATTAAAGGAGCAGCAAGTAACAAATTTCTATTGGATTCTATAAGGTCGACCTCGAACCGGGGACCCTTTGATCCATTGAATTTAACAGTCTACAGCCAAATTATAAGACGATCAAAATTAGTGAGCTTTCACTTGACGTTCTGAAACTTGGTATAATAGCGTACTTTCGCTTTATAAAAGCGGTATAATTGTGGCCAATCGGGCGGAAGAAACTTCGTAATACATTGACGTGACAGACGGGACACTGGCTGCAGGAATTTGATAAATTGCACCACCGAAGGAGGAAATTTCTGATTCGTTACAAATTGCTTGACGCGGTCAAGTAGAATTAATGACTTGTTTTTTTAAATGTTTTTCTTTTCGATTATTACACGTACAATGTTGTATTCTAATTTTGGGAGATTATTATTAGGTTTAGGTTCACTTAACTAATTATTCATTTCTTTATTATAACTTTAGTAATTCTAAATAGGATCATTAGTATTTGGTATTGTATAAATACCAATTTTGTGTTAGTATGATAATATGATGATTTGTGGTGTGACAGAGGACACCAATGTTAGAATAGAGGAGTATGAAAGGAAATGACATATTATGCCGACCCCAAATAATTAGAAGGTGAAAGAAAACAGGGAAAATACCATTTTTACGTAAATATTGGCATTTATTTTGATATTATAGACGAACATTTCAATTTTATTTATTGTGCGAGGTTATAGGTATTGTATTCGTTTTTAGACTCTTATCTATTTTATAGCTTGAGCATTTTCACAATCTTCCCAGCAATTTCATGTACAATATAAAATACATTTTGTATCTTGCTCATTTATTGGAGCTACCCAAATCCCCTGGCAAAACGTCGCTGTATTGGAAATTTCATTAGGATATTCTTTAGGAGATATTTCTCTTTTTGGATTCATTTGAAACAAGACCAAGTTCGCAAGACGGA
This sequence comes from Dendrolimus houi, assembly GCA_039645545.1. Taxonomy (NCBI): domain Eukaryota; kingdom Metazoa; phylum Arthropoda; class Insecta; order Lepidoptera; family Lasiocampidae; genus Dendrolimus; species Dendrolimus houi. The sequence continues at coordinate 17,696,380 of CM077120.1, read as the reverse complement.
ATATAAACGTTGTTTTATTTGTAAGAGTTTTCTTCATTAGATGTTTATTCATCTAATGATTTGTACGTCTATCTTAGATGGTAAATTTTTGTGTGAATTATATAATTTATAGTAAGTAATGTTTTGATGGTTCACTGTTCGAGGCACATTTGAACTGATTTTCATTAAATCTAGTATGATTTAACTTTTACTTTTATACAGCCAAATATAAAATGGCGGAACCGTTCTAGTATCTATTATTAATATTGTTACGAGCTACAGGACTCGAATTAAAAATGCCGTTGGAACTACTATAGAATTTATTAGAACTGTACAAACACGTGTAAAACAAATACAAAATAAAACTGGATGCAACCAGTTCACACTGCACGATTCCATGCAATTCGACAGGCGCAAAGTCCGTCGTCTATATCGCTAATCGAGAGTACTACAAACTTTTTACTCGTGTCGTAGTCGTCGCTTGACTGCCCACCCCTCCATTCGGGCATTGTCTTATATCAACTACACAGTACAAAAAAATAGGCCGCGCGCACTGAGTTTCCGAGAAATAGTAATTTGCACACCTGCGAACGGCTAACAAAGTCGAAAACAATAACAATAAGGATTAGTTCGACACTAATGATGGTTATAAAACAAGTAGAAAAACAATAGCATTTTTTTCTTAATTACTAATTCAAAACACAAAAGAATTCCTAAATCCGGGAAGACAATAAACTGCGCTTACAACAGATAGCTATGCGCTTATCTTTGACGGCATGTAACACTATATTCTGATTTTTTCGAATAAAAATATACTTTGCGATCTGTTTAATACCCGAGGATCGTCATCGGAGAGTGTTGGACTCACTGACTCAACAGTTGCTCAATATTCATTAAAACTCATCGGTGTTCGTCGCGTTGCCCTTTGCTAGGGTCGTTGAACAATGACAAAGCAAACAACGCAAACCCCGGCAGCCGCGCCCGGCGACCCGCACGCCCCTTCCATGGCCACAGGCGGTAAGCCCCTTACCTACAGTTACCATTCATGTACCGCGGGAAAGCGCGCCATATAGCACCTACCTCTCAATAAGTGAGATCAGCACGCGAGGAACTCTGACGCACCCTCATTTCGGTGGCAGAATTTTGCGGGCGAAGCCATTTTACCGAAAGCCCTACATCTGAAGCCGTAGGCACACACACTCAGTGCTGGCGTCTTGTCCTCGTGCGGGAACGAAGAATAATAACTCCCGTTCCTCTCCCCTCTCAAACCAAGGAAGAATAATCTTCCAGCTACAGGCAATATCGTAGCGGGGAGCTATGTTTCGTCCAATAAGCCCCCACTCATTTTCATATGTCCAACAGTTTTACAATGATAGATCCGAAGCGGTTTGACAAATTTTATTAAAAAACTAGGATTCGCCCGCGAATTCGCCCACAGTGGATGGAATAAGCTGCTTTGTACGTGTCTTAACAACTTGAAACCACTCCCGGGGAAAAAATCGCGCCCAATTTCCGGGATATAGAGTATGACAGATTTTACGACAGAGAATTTGCTACCGATCAGTGAATAAATTTCATCGGTATCCGATTTTTTTCAACCGGGCCACTTTAAAGGACTCTTAAGATAAATCCCGTGGCATTCCCGGGTTATAAAGTACGGCAGATTTTAAGTCCCGGAAATTGCTATCAACCAGCGAAAACCGCATCAAAATCGGCTCAGTAGTTTTAGTGAATCCCGAACAAACAGACAAACTCAAAAATTCTGAAAAAGAAAAGACTACACTTTTACAATTTTATAATATTATAGATGTTATATTAAAAAATGTTATTATTGTGTTATTGTTAAATATAAAATTTTAGTAATTAATATCAACAAACTCGGCCCACAATTATAAAAACGGTCATTTATTAGAAGGCATACTTAAATAGCAGTTTCCACTTACGTTTTGGTACCTATTTTGAATCACAAACATTTAAATTATTATATATTGGGCACAGATTCACATTATATCACATTAAAGAGTGGAAAACGTGTAAGTTGCTACAATCGGCTGTGATAAACAGACAAGCAAAAACATTAAGATGAGACTGTAAAGCTTAATTTTTAAAATTGAATACTTTTAAGAGTCTTTAATTATTATTATTTGAACTATTTTGGTTTAGTGTGTGTGTAATAAGATTATGTAGTCTTGTTTATTGACTTTTGAGTTTCTCCTACCGTGTAAGGTGCTAAGTAATTGCGCATCGGGAACTGTCAGAACAGTTTGTCGCTGTGGCTTGTTCCCTAATCAGACTGAGTTTACTTAAGTCTGTGGCGTTCATAATTATCTAGGTACACGTAATCGTTAACGCAGTTAAACGACGGAACATTGCATTTAATTCTCAAGAACCGAAAATGGTAACTTCTGGTGGCATTTGAGACTGAGATAATTGTAAAGTAAACTTTAATTTTTTAATGCCATAAATAATAATATGTACTATAAATCATACATAATAATAATATTTCTTATTCTATTTTTATCTCAAGTATTTTTTTACTCAGATTTAATTGTATGATGTTCAATATAATTTGGTTTTAAACAAAAACTTAGAAATTAAAAACTACTATAAACATAGTAAAAGGTGTAGTCCAGATCGCTGTCGGTGGGGAGCGTTCCCAAAATGCTAGCTGCATTCCCCCGTTGTATGGCAACGCTTATTCGTTGCCCTAAATATAGGCCAGCCCTTTGGTCACGCGAGACTTATGAGACGCGAGATCATACATAATAATATTATGTATGATCAGACCACTGGTTTCTTATTCTTTTTTTTACGCGCAGGCGGATTCCGCAACTCGACGACATAGCACCTATTATGCGTGCGAGGGTGGATGAGGGTTTACTCTATCCAGCCCAGCTCCACCAGGAAGTCTAGCAGTTTCTTGACGTTGCTGAAGTCTTCTCGGAAGCTATCTGGGGCGTCCAGATACTTCGCACTGTATTGGGCCACCTCTCCGCATTCAAGTAGGACATGGGCGGTTGTTTCTTCGGCCTCCAGGCATGCTCTGCGCAGGGGGCTGTCGGTGACACGTATACTGAAAAGATGTCTGTTAAAATTGCCATATCCAGTGGTTGCACTAATAACTAGTCTCAGTCGGGACCGACTGAGCCTTAAGATATACCTGGAGAAACGCAGGTTTGCTCGAGGCATTGCCAGCTTGGCTTGCCTGCAATCCTCCAGGTTGTCCCAAAGTTGTTGATGTAATGCCCTTGTCCTTTGATTTATGTAATTCAGACCACTGGTTTAAAATTGTAAATGATTAATTTTTATTTGATGTTGATTACATCACAATAAGGAGCGGAGAATCAAGTCAACTGATATACTTTATATATCATCTTTCAAAACGCCATAGCCGCATAGATTTTGTACGAGCGTAGAAATTTATAACATTCAAGGTGTACATGTAAATAATATGAAACCATAAATGTCCCGTTGCTGGGGCTCGGGCCTCTCATTATAGGGGGAACGGACAGTATACCCGCCACGCTTGTCCAAAGCGACTTGGCAGGTTTGACACATCGGTTATCTCAATGTGCAGGTTGCATCACGATGTTTTCCTTCACCGTTGTTAGCACGTGGTAATTGTAAGAATATGCACATTAGATCAGAAAACTGACTAAGTGATGTATACGTTCCGGCCAGGATCGATCCCGCACTCTAAGTTTGGGACGCGTGCGCTAGCCATTACGTTACCACCACTTCGACAAGACATACTTTCAACCTCATTTTAACGAGCCGCTAAACCTTCTGTAACCTATAAGCTTATAAAGTTTTACCCCTGTTCGGTACGCAGGGGTTGTAGAAAATGAAACACCCCTTGGTAAGTAGACTGCATTTATTTATATAGGTGCTACAACAGTAACAGGTGCGATCAGCACTACTGTACTTTAGTACACGTTCAAGGTTAACCAACACAACTTAGCACTAGCCCCGGATGTTACACTGAACATAGATAGCACTAATTATATCGATTACACCGATCAATACGAGTGGCACTAATCACAATACACTGGTGGTCCACAAGATCCACCTAGTCACACTGAGAGTCCAATGGCTGTAGAGTCTTCCGAATGCTTCCTGGTCTTCTTAGTCTTCCTTGTGTGTATACTTGACCGATCAAATCAGAACTTGAACTTGCCGGCAGCTCGCTCCGTGCTTACTAAGGTACTACAAAAATACAGACACTTAGCAGCTAACGGAGCGAGCTACGTATTCGCGGTAAGCGGGGCGTGGGGGTACGGGATTTCCGGGGGAGAGGTCAGGGGGGGTGATTCTGTTCGCAACAACCCCCTTAGGTATACTTAAGGGTAAAACTTTATACCTCCTCGAGCGTGCTGCTTCTGGGCTGAACGCTTCCGCTCCCACGGAGTCGGGAAGCCCCCAAAGTCCGGTATCGCTGAAACAGCCATCTGCGGCTATTCAGCTGGGTCCAGCTCCAAAAAAAGAAAAAAACTTCAATTGAAACATACGAAACCGTTTTATTAATTATGAAATGAATGTAATACAATAAATAGCATTCAAAGTTTTCATAGAATAATTTAGAAGTTCGTAACATTTATGTTACATTACATTACAATCGCTCGAGTTTTATGAGTGTTTGAAAGCTACAGCATTGTATACGAGTTGATTACAACATATTTTGTAAGGTGCTAAGTTGAAATATATTGAACAATTCTGGGAAAGTTGTTTGTTCCAACTCTTGTTGTGTTGTTAAGCGGATTTAGTTCAAATTAAAATACATTTTTAACATATAAGCTTAAGACGATTTCAGCTCGCGGCAGTCATGTTAATTTTAAGAACGAACCTATTTTCTAGCAGGTCACGAGAATAGTATTCAATAGAATAGCAGACAGTGGTTTATCATCATTTTACATTTTATGGTTATGTCGTCATTTTCGCAAAAAGAGGATCCTTATATGATACAGCTATTTTTATGAGGCTGTTGTTTATCATAAAATAAAATTTAGCAGAAAGGTGTTATTCTATCTGCCAAAAAAAAAAACTTTACTGTAATACATGTAACCGAGCACTTTTTTGTGTAAGTAGTCCCATGGGGTATGCGTAGTACGTTAAAAAAATTATAATTATATTTATTAGCCACTTTTTATATAAGCCAATAGACGCGAAATTGAACGCTTCCAAATTCGTAAAACTTGTGTCACATTTTCTCCCTCTAGATTTTTAATTTTGAGGTGGTATATCTAGAAAAAAATTAAGATTGTTAAGTTATTTCGAATACTTTCAAGGAATTTTTTTCTGAATTTAGTTTTTAAGATATGGGATATTTTCGTAAGGTTCAGTAGACAAAAGACAAAACAGTTGAGGTTTGTCACTGCGAACAAAACGTCTTGCTAGTTAGTGCCCAGACTTCGACGGCTACCCAATTTATTTAATATTTTTTAAATTATGGTAAATTAAAAGTGATATGTCTATTTGAATCTATAACTAATATGTGTTTGGTAGAAATATTTTACAAATCCCTCTGAAATATAATTAAGTATAGTTTTCCAGATATTTTGTCGATTGCTTAGACCAACCTGCATTTGATGTGGAATATTTTATTGAAGATATATTACATCTTCTATATCAGATTTTCGTAGTTTATAGCTAAGCATAGTAACAAAGTAACAAGATTACTGAAAACGGTAAAGAATCCTTTTTCAATTCACACAAAAGAAGCGATCTGGTGAAACCTCACATTGTATCAGAAAAACGAATAAAATCAAAGACCACAAGATAAAAAGGATATTTCTATGAGGAATTTATTCAAAGGAGGCCATTTCTTTGATAGGTGGAAAATACTTTGGGCCGTTGCGTACATTTTCATGCTATAACAAAATGTGCCTCCGTGTCAATGGTAAGGATTATTAGGGTTTTATTTCTGGTTGATTTCTTCAATGTAAAAATACGAAGAGATGAAAAGTCTATACTAAAAAACAATATTGAGGTGCCCGCATATATTATATATTAAAATAACTGTCGAGATGTAAGCTGAAAGTTTTAATTGTTCATAAATATACGTTTTTAGATTCTTAGATTGACTAAATGAATCCATACTATTTTTTTTTTATTATAAAGTGGTAAAGTTTGTGAGTTAGTTCGTAGGAAATAATTTCTTGAACTACTAAACCGATTTTGAAAATTCTTTCACCAGTGGAAAGCTATATTATTTCTGAGTGACACGGGCTATATTTAATTGTTATTAGTAATATTTTAATGATGCCCAGCAAAGTGGGCATAGGAACGCCTGTCAAATATATTACAGCAATAACGTTCCACGCAAGAATTGCGCACATCCTCGTATGAAGCACTACGAATGCTTTCTTTTATTCCGCGACTTCAACAGATAGGGAGATGGCCTACCTAATGGAACGCGGTTACCATCTCCTATGGGTATTTGCAACACTAAAGGTGCTACAAATGCGCTGCTGGTCTTTAAAGGAGCTTTTTACCGGAGCCTGGCCACTTATGCCGAAACACAATTTAAGGTTGTTACGGCGGTATACTGTAGACCAGGGATGGTAATCATTCAAACGGGTAAATACCCTATACCGACAGGCCGCCCGGCCGCAGGAAATTGTATTATTTTTCCGTTCCTGCACGAATAAATACTCCTGCTTTCCGCGTTTGTGAATTAATTAAAGGTTGCAAAGCTGAATTAAACCTTGATAGGCGAGAGTGTGTGCGTGGGTCCGTTTGTGTATTTTTTAATGACGCCCAGCCAAATGGGCATAAAGCTGTGCTAGTGAAAGTTCTTGCCATGACGCTGATGCAATTGTTATCGAATTGCAATGGCGGCACCAAATAAACTCGAACGCAGCGCCACCATTTTGGTTATATTTGGCTATCCTTCGCAAAGGACGTCATTTTTCGGGACAAAAAGTGTTTTAAGTCGACTAGCAACAGAGCTGGATTATATCCTGGGTCAACACCCAGGATATAATCTATTACATTATTACAATTTTATAATATTATAGAAGACTTTACGGCCTTAAGAATGAACCCACTTTCATGAAATTTGAATTCATGTTTATGTAGTATTGTGTAAAATGCAAGGAGATTTGGGTAAGAAAGTACCAAATATTAACTATTTGGGCAGGGTTTCCCCTTTATTGCTCAGCCTTTGATGTGAATAATCACACAGCACAGTAAGCAATGACCACCGTCTACACGCCACTACACCTTTTATAGGAAAATGCTACCCTACAAAACAATAACATTGCATCATTGCTAAAAATAGCAATTACATCATCGTGTTGCCAGGATCATTAAAACAATTATAATAATTAGTTACTGATGCACTAAATTATCTAGATGATAATTTAGTGGGCTTATAAAATTAACTAACCGGTAGAAAATGGTAATTTAATTATAAATCGAATCATCTGATAAATAGACTAAAAATATTATCTATGACGATTGTCTATGTCATATTAATATAACACTATGGTTCTCATGACTACTGTGGTGGACATCTTGTAACAATTGATTACCAGCACGAACATAGAGTAGTAATAAATTTTGCTTGCAATAATGGAACCATTACGGCGGATAATGATTTAAAATTGAAACCGAGGAAAGTTGAATAATCTAATAAAAAATATCATTATTATACGTGTACTTACGATTACTAGGAAGAATATAGGATACTTTGTATCTTGTAAAAGATGTTTACGGTACCGAATTTTGAGTAGACGAAGGTCGAAAAAGCTAGACTTCACATAGTAACACAATTTCAGAAATGAAAATACAAATCTGTAGATTGGTGCCGTTCTTTTCACAATTCAACGAATTTGCGTCTATAGGACTAAATGGAAGGACTTCGATTATCATGCGTTTAAATATAAATGGATTCGAAATTGTTGATTTGAGAGAGCTTTATTACTTAAAGCAACGCAAGCCCGTGAAGGGAGACACCATTGTGAATACTACTGGGGGCTGAAAACAGTCACTTTTGGAGGATTGCTTAGTGAAATTTACACGTGTCTTAAATATACTGGTAGGTGTAAGATATAGTTTAACGTTTCACTTGATTTCGACAATTGTCCTATTCAGAATTCGAATCTGCGAAAGCGGCCGCTTTAGATCCCATCATTATTTTAGAATTTATACGTGACGATTCTTTATATTACATGAAAGTTTAGGCATTTGAATAAATAACTTTTCTGGTAAAAATGAGAAACTAGTCGTTTTAGTAATTCCTAAAATACTGTTGTATGTATTAGAACTACGTTGTAACGGTTTTGAGCGCGGTGATTTGTTTGATTTTTATTATTCCGACGTTAAATAAATGACCGAGCTTAAAAACAGTTAAAACGTAGTTTTATTATGTATACGAGTCGTGAAAACTTAAGAAAATATTATAATGTTGTATGGTTACATTACTGCCACAAACAAAGGGAAATTATTTCACATACAATCTATTTCCAAGAATGTTAATATTGTTTGGACAAAAATATAGTCATATATTATTGTGTCTGTTGATTTTGGTAAGTAATAAATCAATTTATTTTGTATTTTACTTCCATGAAAATTGATTTATACTTCCTAAAGGCCGAACATTAGGAATACATTTATTTTGTAAATTGTAAGAGATCTTTCGGAATACCGGAATAAAAATGTTTAGTCAATGCGATACATCTAACAGTTTTTGTATGCGTGTGTAAATTCTTTAATTTACAAACATATGATTAAAAAACCTTCGGTATATTTAACGTGTGAAGGGAACTAAGTGTAACTCCTGTCTATGTTGATCAAGGACTGATCCCTTGTACAAGGCGAACATCTAATAATCAGCTTACGTCCTCTTCGGAGGGTTCTGTGCTAAATTAAATTTCGGAACCGTAGGCCAACCCCACGGTACAGCTAATATATAGTAGGTGCAATAGGTCATCAAGGAAATTCTATCTTTAAAGGTGCGGCTTCATCTGCTATATTGTTACAGAACGTGTACAAAATTGTTGACGAATAATAATAATTGTGAAGTAAATATATGTTGCTAGGGAGTTTTTTGCGCCGGTTCTTCTCCTTTAACAGTAACTGAAATTGCTTTGGAAGCGGTGGTAGACTCATGACTTTCAATAAGTAATCTGTAATTTGAGATGCAACATTATTAATGACGTTAAATATTGACAGATAAGGTTGGTATGTACACTAATGTGGCTATTCGTTAACGGCGTTATTTTTTAATGCTTTAAACAAGACGCATTTGACCACAGTCTAAATCTTTAAATTTGTCGCAGGTGCGGCCGCGATATAATGGAAACTCGTAATCTGTTGTTCGATTCCCTCTTATTTAAAAAAAAATGTAAATTGTTTTGTTATTATTGAAATATTTACATGGACTTTAAATTATGAATTGTGCTGGGTTAGAGTCATACATTATTAGAGCCAGTCAACACCAGACCAGCATCGCCACGTCACTCGGCGTTCACTCGTTGTCAACAGGTGGTCCATGGGTGGAAGTCGTGTTGCCAGCCTTTGGACCTTGGGTTGCGTGGTTAACAAATTACCGAATAGTCTGTTAGCGATTGGTATAGGCAGGGCGGTCGTTAGCCGGGGGTGCAAGGAGTGCGTGGTACACGGGCGCGGAGGCCAAGAGTACACAAGTCGAAGACCTTATAACCTGCACGTACTTGCGTAATCTGCTAGTTTAGAGATTTACTCAACATCATATCAACTCAATCACTGAAAACATAATGAATCGCAAATATATTGAAATTGATTGATTATATTGTTTTTCTAATTTAATTTTATTGGAGGGGAGGTCGGTATAGATCTTTTTTTATCCGTGCAGGAACGGAGAAAGAATACAATTTCCTGCGGCCCGGCGGCCTGTCGTAAGAGGCGACTAAACAACTCACAGCCAGGTGGTAGGGCATTTGCCCGACTGGATGGCTACCACCCCCTGGGCTAGAGTATGCCGCCATAACAACCTTGAGTTGTGTTCCGGTATTAATGGCCTGGTTCCAGTCTCCCTTAAGAGAGCAGCAGCGCATTTGTAGCACCTTTGGTGTTCCAAATGTCCATAGGCGATGGTAACCGCTTTTCATCAAGTGGGCCATCTGCCTGTCTGCTTAACTCATGCAATAAAAAAAAATCTACACATGACTCTGCGCGTTGGCAATGCAAGGCAAAGCGAGCGAGCAGCGAGTTGTCAACGAGTGGTACGCTCCCAATCCGCATGGACAGTTTCGAGCGAGGCAATCCAGTGATGGTACTGGGTTTATTCATGAGCGCATATCCATAAAGTTCATATAAAGAATACTAACCGCCGAAGCAGTGCTGGTTGGCCGCCGGGTGACCTTCATGAATTAACTATGATCTTTACTTGCCAAGGCACCGTGTCGTCTTTCTGTGAGTTTTATTCACATTCTAGTTGCCTCTTCTAGAAGTAATCCTCCATGCTTTTACCCTTTCTATTTTTTTTAACAATTAATATGATTATGTTACCTAAAAGAGCTCGATATGTAACGAATTAGGCAAATTTATTGTAAGCAGTATTACTGGTTTTGGGTGTGTATACAGATCCCGCAAAGTAATGTGTCGTCAAGGGGTTTAAACCGCAGGGTGTAAATTATTGAAGGGGTGACCGCGGTTATACTGATCGTAACGGCTATCATTCAAATGGAGTGCCCTTATACGTTATCACTGATTTGCTTAGTATTGGATATTCTGGTGAGATTGGGTTTCTAAAACGATTATTTATCATTATATATCGACGTCCCCGTGCAATAATATATGAAAACTCAAATTTTACATGATAACATTTTTTGTGCTTTTTGGACAGTTGGGAAAGTCTCGTGCAATAAAAATGTCATAAGGATATGTTTCATAAGTAAGTGTAGGAAAAATCTGAATGAATTGCATACATGGATTACAGATGCTAAATTTGATATAACATTTTTTTTTGTAATAGTTATTATTATATTAATAGAAATAATATCTCAGTTTACGTATTACGAGGGATTATATCAAATTACAATATTAGCATTTTAATAGAAGATATACATATCGCCTCTTTGCTTCAATAATGTGTTATCTTGAAAATTGAAATTGTAGAAAAGAGTATTTAACCGTCAAAAAATAATTGTATCGAAACGAATCACTTTTTTTGTAAATCTACAATGCATATTAAAAGATACCATATTATTCGATACAATTATTTTCTGAAAGTTAAAAAAACTCTTTTAAAATTTTAGTTTTCAAAGTATAAAAGAGGCTTATTGAAGCAAAGAGGCGATATATAGTTTCATATTCTTAATTCTAACTTTTAACTAAATAATTTATACTATATCCAATAAATCTGAAGGAGATGTCGAATTTGTGCAATTGATTTAAAAATGAGAAAAAAAATCAGATTGGCTAATTCCGACCAGCTGATTTTTAAAAAATGCTATTATTACTTGTCTGTCTGTTAAAGCATCATGTCAAAACTACTGAATAAATTTTAATGAAACTCGGCACAGAGCTAGCTTATGTTCTGGATCACAATTAATTAGGTCATTTCCGTAAGATAGACGAATATAGCGAAAATGCGAAACAATTTTGAAGCTGATCCCAATAAAATCCAGACCGGTATTAACAAAGGAAAGTTTACTAAGCCAGGAGATCAAGCAGCTCACATTGTTAGTAGGCAATCAATTTTCAATCTATGAACATTATAGTTAATATTAGCTCCAGGAAACAAATGTTTCAGTAATTTTAGCACATATCATCATTTCACCTGAAAACCGTATACAAAAGCAGGTGTCGATATTTGCAGCCCCGATGGGGTTATTTGCGATCTGCCATTTGCGAGAAACGCAAACAGCTTTTCAATTCCAAATATTTGATATGCACTGCACTGCAGGCGACTGTTGATATTGGGCGTTGTATAACAGCCCTGTAATTTTAGTTGAAATTATTTTATTTATATGTACTATAACTACTGTCACTATAATAATGTTGAGTTAAGATATTATCTGAACCACACTTCCTCGATACTTGGCAGTTGTCCACAACCGTGGCGCTCGCTTCTTAGTGATAAACTTATGTGTGCAAGTTTTAGAATGAACACTTTTCTACAGTTTTCCCACACTAATACAGTAATATGTAATATATAAACTCTCAAAAAAGTAGACAACGCATTGTTGCAAATATCCATGCACGAAAATAATGAAATTAGCCGGACAGGTGTATCTATTTTATATATGTAAACTAGCTGACCGCCATATTCTCTGAATTCCTAAAAGACTTTGTTTCATGATACAAAAACAAAATCACCAAAAAAAGGCCAGGTGATTAAGAGGATTCTAGAACCCGATCTCAGCGCCACCTACTGGTTCCAATTGTGAATCTAAACCATACGGGGACCCAATCAAACTCACAAAATCGGTAAAGTCGTTCTCAAGTTATGCTCGTACATACATTTCTACGATTCATTTTTATATATGAGATATGTGTATGATGTTAAACAATAGTTTAGTGAAATCACAAATAATCTAAAAATAGCGACGGTACAATTCGGTGAAAAGTAACGTTACAGAGCATGTTAAGTATAGATATACAGATCATTAAAATCTAATCTTATATTTTCAAAGTAATTTTTATGAAAATGAAAATCTAATTAAATGAGCAAAATGAAAAGTTCCAAGTGTCACTATTTAAGATTAATAGGCAGTTAACCCACCCTGAGTAAGTCCGCAAGTGTACTCCAATTACGACATATTATACCCCGTTTATCACGAAGACAGTAATGACCCAAATGTGGGATTTTTACATCTCATCGTAAAATTAATACATCGTTACAGCCGCGTTTCATGCCATACCACTATCTTGGTGTGACATAATTTTCCCTCGTGTGATAGGCCCTCGTTCCCGGGAGAGGTTATTAGATTACACAAATTTGATTTAGCGTTATTCTAAAAGATATATGCTAAATTTAGAGTGGATATTAAGGTTAAATTGGCTTTTTAGGGGTACATGCAATCTTATGTGTAGTTACATAACGCATTATGTATTAGGGCGGTTTAAGTTGTTAAGGGTATAATAGACGGATCATTTCTGACTTTCAATTGGGATGAATTATCGTTATAAATAAAATGCAGAGATTGTTAGTTCTAAGCCATTGTTAAAATCATTACGCACTTTATTAAAAGCAAGATAGACACCGGAACACAACATAGACGTTCAAAGTCTTATTATATTATTCAATAAATCATTATCGAATTATGAGAATATCATCCATATATTTAGATGTCGCCTTTTAACATGAATCAACCAAAGTGATGCATATTAACATAAACTTGAACCATTCAATGTCATTAAATACAGTTGTCCTTTCAGTTCGTATGTTTCAACCAAATTGATTCAATTCGGTTTATCCGTTAAATATTAGCGTTTGCTTAAATACTTTTATATTAATTTTCATCAATGTTAATTAATAGATCAACGAAAAATGATCGGTCAGATAGTATTAAAAATAAGCACAAAATTCGGTCCCATGTTTCGCTCCTTTGGGAATGATCCCAAAGGATAATGGAAAAATTATAATAAGGAATGATATTCGCCCTGTAAAAAATATAACTCTGGTAAGCTCCTAATCCCAAAATGATGGTGTCACAAGTACTTTTATCGATTTTTGATGTTTTATTACTTAAAACATATTTATTTTAGACTAAAGCTACATAAATTAAAAGTCATATTTAGTTTCTTTTCAATTTGCGGCGTTCGGGTTTTAGGACCCACCGCAGAAAAGATAGAGGGAAGGTCGGCTAGACCGAATAAAAGATAAAAAATTTAAAAATAACAATTTATTAAGAATATAATTAGAATAGAATAGGTAGCAGGGTTGTTTTGCACAACCGTCAGAATCACTTACTTCGACTATGGAAGGATAAGTGAAAAGAAAGGACGGCACTGGCCTGAGCTGTTGTCTTCCACATGACGGAAGGAAGGGTCGAGTCCACCTGGGTGCGCAAGAGACTCCCGGCAGCTTCGCGCTCGTCGTCCGGTCAGGAGGGGACGCCGCCGTAGGTAGATATGTCGAAGGAAGAAAGTTGACACGGTAGTATTAACGGGAGTGTAGGCTCACCGTCTCGAAAGGCTTTCCTTATGATACTGTTTGTCAAACAGCTGGTAGTTTTAAACCCATATATAGAACTTAAGCCCGTATGTAGAACCCTGGCAACGATTGATCGTATTAGATTCGTTTCACAGTCACCGTCTGCCAAGCCTCGGTACGCACAAGCCGTTATGGTTTAAATTAGCGTCAGCCAGCCCGATAAGGTGCGTGGATAGTAACGGAATGGCTTTGCTATGGAAGCTAAGCAGAGGAGTGTAATTCGGTAGTTAACCGTCTAATTTACATTTCAATTACGGCAATGAGATAGCAGAGGGGTAGTGTATACATAAATAATAGAAACTCACCCTTAGGGGTTGGTTAGGTGCACGAGATTTTTAAATTAACGTTCGAAATTCACTCAACTTTTGCACGTAGTCTCGTGTCGGAGGTTTGATATGCACTAAACTCTTTATATATACAATGTACTCTTTGCACTAAACCGTGCTTGATTGCAAAATGCGTTTCATTGGTCGGCCGCTCTTTAGGGACCGGCGACTTTGAGAGGAGGCGGTGTTGAGATGACGCAAACCTTAATGATGCTAACAGTTATGTAGTAATTTAATATTTTTATATAGGATTTTATGTTAGAATTATGTATCAATTTAAGGAATTATGAATATATATTTATTGATTTAGATTACAATTACATTGAATAGTTTATTGTATAGACTTTTATTTTTTAAATATAGATTTATGAAATTGTAGTTTTATTTGTTAAATCTGTATGACGTGTCTAGTACAACGTCAGAAATTGTTTACTAATTTCATTTCAATAATATGATGTCAAAATGATAAATGCCAACTAGTCGTGTAAGATTTATAATTTAACAAAAGGCATCTGCTGATTAGGCGTCTTCTACCCTCGACCGCATCTTTAGCATCAAATGAGTTACTCTGATTTGTGGTGCCGCCCAAACAGTCATATGGAAATTACAAGGTATCTGCTATGTACATTCTCGAGCACTTCTTACCTAGATACAGCATACTTATCATGAAATGAATTATTCTACAAAGTATAACAACCTATTGTAGATTATTATTCACCAACGGTGTAATACACATATTAAAACCCATCTATCATTTCGAAAAGCTATTTTTAATAATGCAGCAAACAGATTATTTAAATCATTCTATTTATATATTACTATCAAATATCTACAACATCTTCATGAGGATGTTGCGAACCAAATTTTCTGGCATCAGAAATTGCAATAGCTTTAACGATAACAATGTTGGTGTCTGCAACAATGAACGTCCCGGGGTAAGGTGCAGATAAGCTGTTCTCGGCGTTACGTGGTTGAAGTTTGCCAGAGTTTGTTACCGATATTACAACAACGGTCCGTTGACGCTTTTGAAAATGCAGTGATATAGAACTAGGTTACTGAATACTTTATTATTAATATTCGTAGGATTATTCTAAAAATTAAAGTTACAATATTATCAATATGTTCAATATTGTTGCACCCGGTATTAAGGTCCTAGAGAACGATTCTCTTCGCTTGCTCGCTTTTCCTATTATGGATGAGGCCATACCAAAATATCTGTCTGAGCAATCAGCTAAATTTGATTTGTCACGCTCTAAGCTTTTTGACATTCACTCTCAAATTGCATATCACATTATATGGCTATACCTAGATGGCTTAAATCCACTAGATGGCCGCATTAAAGAGAAAGAAAGTGCCTACTAAAAATTTAAATTATGAACTATCAGCTAGCTGCTGAATCCCAGCTTCCTTAACCATTGGCTATGGAGGTTTAGTTTGTTATGGACATCCACAAAATCTCTAGCGTTGCTCTACCAGCTTTTCTTTCTTCGATTGACTGTTATTTAAAAAAAAATCAACTGTGGGATAATGACAATACGCCAATTTAAATGAAGCACTAAACGCCTGGAAAATGACCTGCCCTGGTGAACACATTCCCACAATCCTAAATTCGCAACGATGCTGGGATGAAACCATTTGTAGAGGATTAAATACAGTATTTTTAAATTCAACTAACTCTGGACGTGGCCGCATCCTTGCCGTTTCCCGTAAAGAGTCTGGTTTCTGTCTCCAAACTATCCCCCTCCCCCCCAAATATAAGTACATTGATGGATAATACTTCCTTTTTTTACCTATAAGCCTGCGCTTATAAAACCTAAATCTAGTATCAAAATAAAACAAGGGCCGTACTGGTTAACATAATATTTTCTTAAGTTTTTGCGACTAGTATACATAATAAAACTACGTTTTACCGGTTTTAAGTGCGGTACTTTATTACTTCGACGTTTCGGCCACTTTTAAGTAGCCGTGATCACGGAAGACAAGGATGTCAAGTGTCAATGAGTATTGTTAAAGTTTTATTTAGCTTACCGCGAACTTGTTCATTCTAATTAATTCTTTTTAATTTTGTTTATGGTTATTATTTACTCTATGGGAGCCTAATCTAATTTGCCACCACTTGTGCTGTTTGCCGTTGAAACGTTTGGACTGTGAAGTCCTGAGCCTCTACCGAAATTTATCAAAACGACTTATTGATTCTTCAGGTGATGAGGCAGCCCTCGTTACCTGAAGAATGCTCCAGCGTGTATACCTCGAATAACGGATCAGTATGGCGATCTAGCAAGGAAACGTAGACAGCCTTATCCGTGCAGGAACGGAGAAAGACTACTAATTCCTGCGGCCAGGCGGCCTGTCAGAAGAGGCGTCAAAACAATCCACAATCAGGTGGTAGGGCATTTGCCCGCTTGGATGGCTACCACTCCTGGTCTAGAGTATGCCGCTATAAAAACCTTGAGTTGTGTTCCGGCATTAGTGACCAGGTTCCAGTCCCATCTAGGAGTCGGGTAGCACATTTAGTGTTGCAAATGTTCATATGCGACGATAATCACAGCTGGGCCGTCAGCCTGTCTGCTGTACTCCAGCAATAAAAAAAAAAAAAGCCTTCTAGGCACCGTACCCATAGAAGTCGGTGACCTACGCTTAGTATTCTACTTATAATCTTGAGGGAGTATGGGTAAAATACAATATAACTATGTTACGTTTTTTTATTGTATTAGTTTATAAAGTCATTGTAATAAATATAATTTCATTTAAATTCGATTAAAAATATACTGAAATAAAAACCAAAATCTAAACTATACTAATATTACACTAATAATATCTTGGTTCCAAATCACCTTTCCATGGAAATGTTCCCAATACACTAAACGCTTTTCCTCGTTAGATAGCAATGCTTACTTACCTACCTATAGGTTGCTTTAAAGACAATTCTGGACTTTGGTTACGTGAGTCCTAAGCGTGAGTCAGTGAGTCTATCAACGATGATACGTCTCGAAACAATAATGATAGGTTTTTTAAAAGCGAAGGGCTTCGGAAGCCCATGGGCTCAGTTTTAAGACCAAAACACATAGCTTAAGTAGTACAAGGTATCTATTGATAAATTACGGTATGTCCGATATGGACCAATAAATGTACAGAACTGTGTATATGGATAAAGAATACTAATTCTTCCATGATATAATATAGTTTATCTTAAATACATATTATGTGATACAATCAATAATACTATATAACAATGTTATTCAACTGTCTATTTACTTTTTATCGAATCAAATATTACAAGCACTTTACAGTTTGAAAATTATATTTGTACATGAAAATATCCATTGTGCGAGAGCTGTGTAATGTTTTACGGTAAGCCAGGGTGCAATTTGGTGACGTGTCTCAATCTATTTTCGTATGCCATCCACGTCGTCGTTATCTCAAAGTTGTACTAATTTTTTATGACATTCGCTTTAGGGAATCGTTCGTGAAGAGGATAACAATTTGAGTTGTGCTGCATGTAATGGAAAATTCTTTGGAGACTCACTTGTTTATTGTTTGGGCTGTTATGCTCCTATTTCATTTGAGAACTGGAGTTGATTAAAGAGAGAAACATAATTGGAGAGATAAAGGCTCTACGTTTCCGCTAGCTTGGTCTCGTAGAACGGTTGGAGGAGGATCGGGGTGTGAAAAAAAAGTATCGCTGGAAAGATAGAATGGAAGCTGACTCGACCGAACTTCAAGCCTACAACTAGCAAAGGACTGTGCAGGGTAGAGGTAAGTTACGTGCTCTCGTTTTGGAGGCCAAGACTCACTTTGGGCCGCTGAGCCAACGGAGTTAGTTGATAACAATAATAACGATTTATTTATTTGCTCTCAATAAATCAAACATTTTATACAGTTGCGACAAGCAATAATGCATATTAAATTAATTTAGAAAGAGCCTGTATTAGGTTAAAAACTTGTTTGATTAAGCAAGCACAAGACAAAAACACCTCCACATTTTAATCCCAAAAAATATCGCTGAATATTAAAAGTGTGTGAGAGCTTTTGTCTGAGTGAGCAAGTGAGTGTGTGTCTGTGTGTGTGTGTGTGTGTGTGTGTGTACTCGATCAAAAAACCACAGAATACCTTAATATATAGGAGACAAAGAACTTTAGGCGTAATAGTATGAGTTGAAAGCTTCCGTGAGAGAATCAAGGTAGGTAGGTAACCGTATGTCGGTTACTTTGATGCTGGTAAAATTAGCAAGGTGAAATGGCAGTGGATCCCTTTTGTCGCCGGACCGATGTCCTAGAATGCAGACCGCGTTTTGGTAAAAGTAGCATCGGACGCCCTCTAGCCTGGTGGACTGATGACATGCATAAGGTCGCCGGCTGGAGCTGGATAAGGAATGCGGAATACCTTCAGTAGGGAACATAGATAGGCTAAAGAAAAAGAAAGATTTAATTTTTGAGGTTCCCTAATAATGTTGGCAACATGATATCATTATACATCGTCATATCCGTCCGTTTGTTTATGTATTTCAAAGACATTTTTCTGTCTGTATGGATGAAATTTGCTAAGACGATGTATTAAAAATCAAATATTTTCAAGGTCTACGCATCTACCACCTTAATTTTTTTCCTGTCACTGTTTGCATACAAAGCAACCATTTTTAAATATATGGATATAAATGAAATATATACAGTAGAATCTGCAGAGTTCTGCCAGTAGATCTCTACTATACCTACAAATGTAAGAAGTGACCCAGTCAGTACACATATAACACTTCTCATTGTATGTTATCTGTATGTAAATTGGCGAATCTTAAAACATGTACTAGATATTCTTATTTCAGTGCAATTCAGACAAATGTATTTTATATTGTCATTTAGCTGTACTTTGTATTCCGCTCACGTTCGCTGTAGGTATAATGTGGTTCAGCGTTTTGTCTTAGATTATTTTGTAGGGGACAGTGTAATAATCGTAAGAAATAATCGTTATTACTTCACGCGATTAAATCTGCGATTCGTAACAGCCTGTCTTCTTTAATGATAAGTAACATGTTAATTAGGCTTACTTAGCATGCTTGCCATAGTAACATGTGAAAGACAGTTTCTTTGGATGTTTTTATACTTGTACGTTTACTGTATATACTCTATTCCCTTATTTTTTCATAACTTTTCACTTTGTAATTCAAAATTTACAGATAGGGGAGCACAATTTGCGACGAATCTCTTCTCTATTATAAAAGTAATTGAATCCTGGCTCTCTTATGTGCATGGTGTTACGATTGCTAAGTGCTGGCCATGACGTGAATATTATAACGCAGCAGGCCTTCGAGATTACTGCTATATTTAAAATCCCAAAATTCTTCTTGGACAAGTGTAACGAATATTGTCGGATTTCCAAAATAGAGACATGTACAAATGTATATTTAAAGCCTGATTTGCATTTGCATTTGATTTGTGATTAAATCCTTATCATCATTTGGACTGACATCTACTTAATCGACTACTTAGGACTTAATTGTAAAATATCTGTCCAAACGGTGGTAACGTCTTGACTCTCCAGTTTCGCAAATTACTAATTAGTTACTTAATGCAAATGTAAATCAAGCTTGAGAGTTTCAGTAATTTAGTATTGTTACAATTGGGCCACCTGCATAATTGGAAATAAAGCACATTTATTATCCGCCCGGTGTTTGAGATAATAACATAGAAGCGCTTTTATAATCGTTCTCTTTTCTTCTACTTATTTATTGGTTGCTGTGAAGAGCAGCCTATTGTACTCGTTTATGGCCGTTCGCAGGCATAATTAGGCAGGTGTTTCTAAAAATTTATTGTTTTGCGTCGAGGCATATTGTATTTGTATAATAGAATAAAAGGAATGTCCGAACGGAGGGGGAGGCAGTCAAGCGAGGATTACGATACGAACAAGACGTACATTCGATAAGCGATACTTTGCACGTGTTATTTAATTGTGCATTACATTTGGACTTATTGCGTCCGGTTATATTTGTACCGGTGTTATACGTGTTTGTATAGTTCTAATATATTCTATAGTCATCCAAACGGCATTTTAATTCGAGTCCCACTCTCGTAACAGTATTATTACAACAGCGCAGTGTCATAATATTTTTAAGTTTTGCTAGTTTAAAATAATGAGCTTTAAACGTTAGACACAAGTAGTCAAGACTAGGATTCTCATTCCTAATATTCTTTTATAATGTTACTTTGCATTAATAAACCTGATCAACCCCTCCCCTTGAAGCTATAAAATAACATATATTTGAGATAAATGTAATATCCTGTAAGATGTGTACAATGTAGGTGGTACATGTAAGTTGAGTAGCTGATGGTGCCCGTGATAAGATAACGGTGATCGATGTGCCGCACTTAAGCCATCGAGGGCGCCACTTGCGACGTTTACCACTTGTTTATACGATGATATATCTTAGAAAATCCACGTTTCGTATTGTAACGTATTTTGTCTAAACATCTTATAGAATAGAGATTTATGAGGGAAAAACAATTGTATAAGTGAACAAAAATTAGACTATAGAGTAAAGAAACTAGAATTTTGAAATAGAGACTACTTGTACTATAGTACATAAATCGTGCTTTTGAAAATGGTATTGTTGTAGACTCCTTATTTTTACAAGGTTTTATTTAACTTGCACTGTTTGTATATACATATGTATGTATGTTCAGGTCAAATCTTGCAACTGACTTTAAAGCAGCTATCTTCAACCTATTGAGAAAAAAGTTTGAATACATATTTAGTTTGGATGACAATGGTCAGCTGAGTGACGTCATTCTAAATCCAAAATGGCGGACGGCCCAGAATGGCGGAATAGTTATTTTTTGTGCACACCCGTGCTCTGGGTGTCAAATGAAAGGTCTTGCTAAGTAGATCATGAATTAAATAATTTAAATATGATTTTGTACGGTTTGTGTTCCTACCTAGTGTCGTGTTCACGAATATTTATATCCCTGAACACTAATTTTAAGTTTTGGAGTAATCTTCAAGCGTATAGGCACCAGGCGAAAGCAAGACCTCATTATATGTATTTACATTGTTATAGAGCTTCTTTGTATGGACGGTTATCAAAAAGACAATTTTTAACCCACCAATACAGTCCTGCTAAATATTTGAAAACTCTCTAATAAAAATGATCTTATAAAATAGTAAATATATAAATTATAAAAATATATAAATTAAATTAACTTACTTATAGTAGAAATATTAAAAATATTGAATTGAAAACTTCAAGTCGCTTTCCTGAAAGTTTTGCTTTTTTTTGTATTTATTCTATTGAATGAAGCTTACTTTCGATTTGTAGTTATATTTTTAGTGATTTCACAGGATTTTATATGTATTTTAGCTTTTAGAGAAATTATAAGGTATTTTATGTTAGACGTAGGAAAGGTGAGTGACGTGTGTGATTTAAAATAATATAATATTATGATTTAATGAGGTTTTCTGAAATGAAGAAGTTGCGTTAATCACAAACAGGTGATTATACAGAAATTTTAATTTTCTGCCGGCGATATCTGAATAAATTCGTACTCTGCTTAATTATATGTACATCTACTTGTTTATTCCAGTAGTGAGTAGACGATGAATCATAAATGTCACCTGTATAAATGACGAGACGGCGTCTCAGAATCCTGATATCACGTTGTAATGCCGGCTGAAAATATTGCTTACTTACAAAATAGTGACGATATATGAAAATATACGAGAATATTAACATTCTCTCCTGACATGAGAGAGGAAATGAGAATCTTGGCACAGTGTAAAAACAACGTCAAGATCTTTAGCAAAACAATATTATGTGTATTGTATACATGAAGTTGTAAAGGATTTATAATATTAAAGTTAATATTGGAGATAGGCAAACTATCAGACTGACACGCGGAGAAAAATTCTAAAAACGGTAATTAATTATTAGAAATCGTATAAATAAGAGTTTGTACCTAAATTTCGACGTTTATATCAAAATTTTATTTATTAGTATGTATCCGTTGGTACTTTACTTTTTTACTTTTAAAACGTGTTACTTTTCCAAATTTAAATTTCTCACTCGTGAAAAATGTATGTAGAGAGCAAATCACAATAGACGATGTAGAAGTTAATATTATTGTTTAATTTAGATTCGTTATGTATTTTTTTTTTACAATTCTATGGACTCGAGTTCCGTACTCTTTTTTATAACTTAATTTTGAAGAAAATTTTAAGTATACCTATAAACACGCTTCTTGGTAATTTTTGTTTTTGTGTGTGACATTTGTTCAATCATATGTGTGTTGTGGTGTACGTTAAGAATAACTTATTGTATTAATTTATTCTAATTTTAATACTAAACTTATACTAATGTCGAGTGTATCTGTTACATGCTGGTCTTGTGAGGAAGTGCATGTGCAGTGTGTGCCGTATGTCTATACCTATATATGTTATCTTAACTAGTGCCATGTGTGTTATTTTATCATTTCTGTGTCTGGTTTATTAATTTTTGAGGCTTCGTTATGTATTTAATAATCGTAACAATTTTGGTACTACATCTTTGTGAGTACATCGATCAAAAGTTAAATATTTTACTCATTTGCTTCACGAACCCTAAGAAAGGGTTTAATTAAAAGTATTTCTGCAATACTATTAGTTATACTACGAGCATTTCAAAATCTACTTAATCGATCTATAATATTTGAGACCAAACTTCGTAGAAACAATTTTTAAGTTTTTTTTTTCTTTCTATGAAATTATATTTAAAACTGACCTTATTAATATTGTTTATATATATGTTTAATCCCACGTGGCTTTAAATAATTTTGTATAAATTCTTAGTTTTTGAATTGCACAATGGTAGTTTCATTCTATCTAGAAGCAATATAGAACAAAATACTGACATACTGTTTACATGACATGAGTCGTAGATTTTGTTAGATCGATCAAAGTGAGGATGTACACAGGATCAACGTCACAGTGGGGGATAAATGGCGGAACGATACTCCCGGCGGCCATCACTGATGCCCTTGATATAGTACATAGTGAATATATTTATGCATAGCTCGTCACGTACATATTTGAGATAGGTCACTCTAATATCTAAGGCGTCATTGATATGTTGGTTTTTAAATAAACTGTACTTGAAAACATAAAGCAAATTTTTATTTCTCTTAAATTACTACAAGTTGATGATGATACTATAGTTTTTATATAGGGTGAATCTTTCCTAGAAATGGAGCTATGGAGAAAGAACTAGCGAGTACACTACGCATAGTTTTTCATCCTTAAATCGTAAACATTGTCTGCTGTATCCTAAAAATAATAAATATTTATAATTTATATAAAAAACAAGAATTAGCATCCAACGGCAATGCAGCCAGTCTTCTGGGCGGGCACGCTTCGGTCTGGTAGCATGTGGTATGTAGTCTTGTAGTTTTATTTTTAATAACTATTCAGTAATTACCTGTATGTGTTAAATAAACAAATATCATATTTCCATATATTCGAATATAAAAAATATATTATATGAATACTTAAAATACATCTTTAATTGAGTCTAATAATTAAGTAATGTAACTGTTTATTTTTCACTATGACAGAGAACTCGTTAGGCTGAAATATTACAAGTGTGTACCACAACCAATTTAAATGCTAAAAAAGCGATCTATTCTAAACAACTTGAGGCAAGATTCATCTAGCTGATTAAGTAAATCTAACTGGTGTTTGTTGTATATTTGAATAATAAACATATAAGTATAAGTATACTATATTAAATCCACATATACCTTTTATATACACACTAACATTAGAAAAATATTATATTATATACATATTAACTGTATATATTTAATATTATAGAGAAAAATATTGTTAACACGTTAATGGTCACTAACGCCTTCAGGCGTCAAGCTCATAAAAATGATACAAGTTTTTATGTACAATCCGCAAAAGACGCGGTGAACCAGTCATAAGACTAAAATGGCATGGCAAGAACTTTCGTTAA
Organism: Dendrolimus houi; assembly: GCA_039645545.1. Lineage (NCBI taxonomy): Eukaryota > Metazoa > Arthropoda > Insecta > Lepidoptera > Lasiocampidae > Dendrolimus > Dendrolimus houi. Next base: position 17,671,956 of record CM077120.1, on the reverse strand, counting down.
CAACGCAAGCACATGCATACAAATAAAAGATCAGTTTTAAGGGGCCGGGTTTTATTGTTACCTGTTTTGGATTTTACAAGGAGACAATAAAGTCGAAGTCCGTAAACAAAGCGAGAGCAGAATACAAAAGAAAAAAGGAGTCGTAAATCGGCAAAGTGCATTTTGCAACTAAACACGAGTATTTGTTTTCTTTAGTTTGAATACTTCAGAAACGTCTTGATTGGTGTATATGAAATTTGAGAGCGTGTGCGTGGATGTCGAAACTTTATAAGCCGTTCAAAGCAAAATGTTAAAGAACTGATCAAGGAGGAATTTGGTTGACCTTATCTTTATTTAAAAAGTTTTTATATTTTCCTCTACATAAACTACTGTCGTCTAAAGGCATACAAGCAAAACGTAGCTCATAATTATCGCCGTAAATGGTTAATCCGGTCTGTCGTATCACAGGATATTATAGTTATGCGATGTGACGTTACGTCTATGCAATGTATGAAATTTAGTAAGGTCACAGCAGGCACTGCCACCAAGATTGTACTGTTCATCAACATGTTAAAAATACATAACACGTTTTCGTTCTCCAAATATATAATTAAAAGAATAAATAGTTATAATATTATTTAAGAAAAATTAAAGTAATAATCCAGTAACATGTTTTGTGTGGCAGCTGTCAGTCGTGTTCGGGGCCACATTACGGCATCGCTCAATCCGCATAATGGGCTCTAAATTACTTTGATCGTTTTTCCGGAAGGCTAATGAATTCTCTCGGTCCAGTAATCCGGATGGTTCAATGGCGAACGGGTGATTTCCCAGTTCGGAACTCAAGCTCTATGAGTTAGCAATACATCAATGCTTAATTTGTAGTATGGCTTATAGAACAGACGGCATAAATATATCAACAAATATCAACATAAAATGAAACTTTATGCCATGTCTTACAAGTATCAGTATACAGACACATAAACGTGTCAATTTCTCTAAACGATTCTCCAAAGTTGACCACTTTAGGCCCTCAGAGATGTAAAAAATCAACTATTAAGAAATCATAGTTTTTGAAGTTTACTCCTTTAGAATCGATTTTTATAAAATATAAGGTCTCTGGTATGGAAATTTTATGAGGAGTGAAATATACAATTGTAACTCAAAACAAAAAAAAGAACAAATCGGTCAAGCTGTCTTTGTTACATCCTTTAATATAAGCAATAACGTGTATCTTTTTGGCCGCTATATTCAAAATCAAAAGTATTTATTCAAAATAAGTTCCATTGGAGAACCCTTTTTGCATGTTGCATATAAGTTAAGATTTTGAACTACTACCTACTGTATGTATACCAACTTCGTAATGTGTTATTTCTGTTTAAGAAGAAGCAGCAAGAAATTCCCTAGCAACACGTCTAACTAAAACACTTTTGTCTTATTTTTATTTTATTTATTCGTGTCACTTTTTTAAATATACAAGTAAATTATATAATTTTTTTTAAAGAATTAATGTAGGTCTATTAACAATCTCATAGTAAAGGTATTTGATACCATAAAATAATTTATACGAAGAGCCGAATTCTAAATGAAATGAGATGGGAAAACGATTAAGCTAACCGTATGTAAGCATTATTAAGACTTCAATTAAAACCCTTTCAGCAGGAAGATGTTTTTGGGAACCACCAAATTGCTCTGGTTTAGATAGATATATAGTAGATAATTATAAGCCCGGTATATTTATTATTTATTGTATACCAAAATGTAGATGTTTAAAATATCAATATATTACAAGAAAATTAAAATAAGTATATTTGTTATACTAATTTAGAATTCACAGGCCATAAAACGTTTTGATTTTTATTAGATTTGGAAGTAGAATTTTATTTTAGCTTATGTCTTCAAAATATTTTCTGTACTAAAACTCAGTATTAGAGACAGGCTTAAGAAGAAGAAGAAGAATGTGTCTATACACCAGTGTTTGTGAATTAATTATAATTCCGTACAGTAATTAGAATTAATATAATTTGGGTTGGTACCAAATTTATATTGATTACTATATTATAATGGTTATAATTTAAAATGACTTTCAAGGATGTGTCTAATTTACCTTAACTCAATTTAATATAAGATTGCTAAATACACATCTATATAATCTATACTAATATTATACAGAGAAAATTGTATTTTTATATGTTTGTAACGAATAAAGTCAAAAACTACTGGACCGATTTCAAAAATTCTTTCACTACTTGAATGTTATATTATCCCTGATTAATACAGGCTATTTAAAAAGTAGGGATCCCTATTAAACTTCAATAATGTAACCCACCAATCTAAACAAAATACTTGGCGATAGAACCGGGTTCCACGATATTGATGAAATTTTATGTGTGTTTGAGGGGGTCCTGGGGTAGTTTAGATTCACAATTAGACCCGGTGGTAGGTGGCGCTGGAATCGGGTTCTAGATTTTTATTTTTTCAGGGCAGGATAACGTCTGCCGAGACATTGTTGTCGAGACGTTACATTATTATAAAATTTGTAAGAAAAAGTAAGAATACAAAATAACATTGTGAATAGAACCACGCTCCTAACTCAAGTGTTATATTCCAAAGTAACCATTATGGTGCTATTATAATTACTCCAGTGAACGATAATTCCGACAAGTTTGTAACAGAAGACTTGGGGCCCAGCCTGGGCTTGTGGCTTTGTTAAATTTGACACCCTTACCAAACAAGATATCTGCACAAAACCCAAGCCTACCGGGTTCACGGCGATAGTTGTACCATAGTCTTGAGTCCCTAGATGCAAGCTCATTTATTCGTCATAATGTCAAGATTAGAACAAATTTTAAGGATTAAATTTACAAATTGATTAAAAAAAAACCATCTCGTAGAGGATTTGTGGGTTCTTTATTAATTTATGATTATTTTGTTTTCAATTATTGACTGATTGTTATTTTGTATTGAGTTATTATTAGTGGATGTTAAGTTACCATGTAAATAAATTACATAAATCAGTTCAAGTTATGAAAGCGTGTTTGATTAGCTTTCTTGTGCGAATATTGGGGTGGTATTAAAAAGCCGCCGCGTATCCTTCACTTCTAGATAATGTTGAAATGTCCTTAAAAATAAGGTATGATTTAATTGTTAAGTTTAGAGATTTACAAAATTAGCTTGAGAAATGACGTCGTATATGGACGTTTGCGACACCAAGGGTGTCGCCAACGCGTTTCCGACCTCTAAGAAATTTTATAATGCCCTTCTTAAAAAACCCCATGTTACGCGTAGCGCAATGGGAGAACCGTGGCGAGAACTTCCCTCCAGATCACTGTTGTACGCTGAATGAATGTTCTAGAGAACCTTTGCGTAGTTGAGCGTTCCCACGCTCAAATAGGTAGAGTGACGCGAAGTCTCTCGGAAGGCTAAGCGGTCGGTGTGGTCGATGTGGCGCACACACACACACACACACACACACACACACACACACACACACACACACACACACACACACACACACAGAGAGAGAGAGAGAGAGAGAGATGTACGTGCACACACAAACACGCACGCACGCACTCATAGGTTAATTAATGAATAATTCCATTATATTCAAGTTCTTTTAATAAAATTGTCTTGGGTGCCGCGATACAGACCTACAGTCTAGTGCAGCAACCGCCGCCAAAAAAATTTAGACTTCATTCTAATTCAAAATGTGTTATTGTCATCAGTTTTAGATATAATTATATAAGGCCTACAAATAAGTTTATATAAATAAATGAATTTGAATTTTGTTGATGTCGTCGATGTGTTAATGTGGTCGATTTGGTCATTTTGGTGTAAATATGTAGTTTTAATATCGAAAATTGGCATAAATACTTTTCATCCACGAGATGGTATGGTTTGCGATATAAAATGAAGTGAATGAATCTGCCGGGGCAAACAGCAGTAACAAAATAAAAATTTAATTCAATGTAAGCTGTGTTGTTAATCTCTGTAAACAAGACGCACGCACTAGAGGTTGATCCGTGGCTGTGCCGCGGGGTAAACTCTAGTGAAAATATAAAATAATAATTTATCTATTAATAAATCAGCTATTACAGTCTCATATTTGAAACTCAGCCAATTCCGATTTATTTATAGTTTCAGCAAATGTAATCTCGTACGTTGGCACGTACTTGCTGTTTAAAGTTATGTCTTGGAAGTTAAACTTCCGACGCTTCAAACTCGTATGGTCGAACTTTCTATACCAAATCGAAATACTAACTTTTAGTAAAGATCCAAGAAACTTGATGTGAAAATAGGATGTGCTTAATAAAACTACGTTTTAACGGTTTGAAGTGCGGTATTTTATTTTATTTCTATTCCGACGTTTCGGCAATTTTTCGTTAGCCGTGATTACGGAAGACAAAGATCAAGTAGATCAAGACCAAGTGTCAATGAGTAATGTTAAAGTTTTTATTTAGCCTACCGTCAACTTGTTAATTTTAATTATTTAGTTTTATATTTTTTCTATTTTTATTATTTACTCGATGGGAGCCTAATCTAATTTCCCACCGCTACCATAGAGTAAATAATAATCATAAATAAAAAATAAACTAAATAAGTAAAATGAACAAGTTGGCGGTAGGCTAAATAAAACTTTAACTTGACTCATTGACACATAACACCTTTGTCTTCCGTAATCACGGCTACTGCGAAGTGAGCGAAACGTCGGAATAAAAATCAATATAAATACCGTGCCGAAAACCGTTAAAACGTAGTTTTAATTGAATAAACTAATAAATATAATTAAAATAAGTAACCAACTATTGTAAAACGTATGAGCATTAAACTTTAAAACTTTTCCAACTTGAAGCAATGAAACAAGTCGAAAAGTTATAGCAAGTCTTCCCATTCGAAATCGTTGATGTTAACACTTTAATACGGTATCATCTTGTTTTATTTGGAATAAAGGAACGTTTACTAAAGCTGGGCAGAGGTTGTTAGAAAGTTGTTTAAACCCAACGTAATTCTCATTTAATAGTCAAGATGTCTCTTTAATGTAAGGAAGTTGGAGGGAAATACTATTTTGGTTATTGCAAAGTGTTTAGGCTGTGATAGACATTTCTTGAGAGGATTATACAATATTTTTATCCTAATACTTGTTTTTATTGTCTTAATTTTGTATTCAGCTTTGAAATAGAATAAAAAGTATTTTATAGCACACTTTTAATTGACGAGTAAAATGATTTTAAATATTAAATACAAACGTTGGTATTATCGCTTGTACCGATTCCTTCTATATAACTTACTAATAACAATAACTCTATTTCATGCCGATAGATCCATTTTGTATGGAGATACGTAGTTTAAGTATTAGAACTAATTTTCACTACTTATTTGTATGTATATTACCTATATAACCTATCTTGGCTATAATGAGATTTCATTTAGAACACGTCAGGGCATCGTTTTAGGTGCTTACATTAGAATAGATCAGTGATTTCCAACCTTTTATGAACCATCAACATTCTTTAGAAAAGAACAAAAATATCATTATCCCGTAGTCATTCATAATAGTTAATTTTATGTGAAACTAATATTTTGCTACGACTTGGAAAGCATGATATAGCCTTCAGGAATTGTGTATGAATCCTGTTTACATACCCGTATAATCTTGTTCAAATATCGGTACAAATATTTAATAGGGTAGCTAGGTGAAAATTCATTCATAAAATATCTACTATATTCAACGTATTTTGTTATATATGTATTTAAAAAAAAAAAAAATCATTCTATTTGGCCGCCTCAATGCCCTTTATTAGCTCGGGATCCGTTATTGCGTCCATGCAAAGTCCCAGAGCCCACTGGGAGGCAGTATTGCCCCCTGTGAGAATCTATGCAATAAATGAAGCATTAGTATTTATTACTTTTTAGTTCAGATATGGAACACGTCCATTATAAAATTCCCTAGACTGCACTACCAAGCACACCCGTCTTGCAGGTATCTGGCACAATCACGAGAATACGGTAGCCCTGAGCGGGCCAGGACGGGGTCGATAGTATAGCGGGCCGCGGCCGGGCCGCCCTCACGCGCCTCACCAGCGTCCAGGCACCATGGTGCGAGATAAGAAGCTGCCTCAGAAGACCGATTCGCAGAAATGTAAGTACTAGCCTAGGTTTAATTTTTATAAAGATTGATCGATCGCTAAAGATTTAAGGTCATGCTGGAGTCTGTGTTTCTCGGTACTTACAATCTGGATGTCTTCAAGTCCCGTGTGAATATTTAACGTATAAACGCGTGCTCCATCTTAGACCATATTTTCACTCCACATCTGGCGAGATCATGGTCAATCGCAAATCTATACTACTATAAAAAAAATCAAAGAAATCGTGGTGGATTGAGATCGGTAACACTAGATGCTACTTTATGTTTAATACAACAGAACTGTGTTTCAGGCTTTTAGATTTGTTAGAAGGAAATAACTGTGACGAATATTTTTAATGGTATGTACTTTGATGGTAGCAAATTGTAAAATACTTTTATTCTTCTGTACAATATTTAACGATTTTATCACTCGATGCTAATATACTTGTAGGAAGTATATTTAGCAAAGAATAATGTCAACAGAAATTAAAAATGATATACCACGTTCTATAAAGTGTTCTCAGTCATAATTAAAATAAATTGAATGCAAAGATTATGCATTTATTTTCCAACCAGCCATTTGAAAGCGGTGGAAAATAATTCTCAAATAAAAGTGACTTTAAGCTCTAATATTGTTATAGGGTCATTTTTAAAAACCCTTTGACATGCTTTGGATTAATTAACCAAAGGAAATGTATATAAAATTCTACGATAACTTTAACATTGTTTGTAGCATTACAATTATAATGAAAAATAGCATACACAACTTTAAACAAAGGTAAGTATGGATACAAAATTGAAATTGTATCGTTTCTTTATTAAAGAATATAAAACAATAAGATTCCTACGTATTAAAGAATTTTTATCAACTGGAGAGGTAACATAGCCGCGATAATGTTTTCGAAAAGTTTATTTTTCAACAAATCTTTTTGTCACGTTTTGTAGGGCTAGCAAAACAGCAAAAAGTTTTTCTTCGTCATAAAATTTATAGAAGTTTATTACTTAATGTTACAAATAGTAAAACTTGTTAATAAAATGTGCTGTAAAATAGTCGACAGCTATGTTTGACAGTATCTAAATGTCGGCATTAGGAATAATTACTAAATCGAAATATGTGGATACTAAAAATCTGCATTTTTTAAGATCTCACTTCAACTTTTTACAACGACCTTTTGTCTTTTTTGTTGTACCTCGTCTTTTGTACTTCCATCTACGGTAAGGTATTTTACTAAGGTAACTCTAATCTCACATAACTCATAGGCCAATATCGTAATAAGTAATAATTTAAGAAAGTTGTTCTTTATAAAGGTTTAAATGTATTTTAAGCTGTTTAAAAGTTTAACATTGAAGTGGTGATTCAGCGAGTAAAGCTCACTTGTTTTATTCTAATGATGTTGGTTTCAATCCTGGCTTGGGAGTTTGTATCTCTTTGGCAGTTTTTCTAAATATAATGTGCATATCCTTACAATTACTTCATGATGACAGTGAATGTTAAACATCTTGAGAAGAACGGCACATTGACATTACCGATATGTCAAACTCGCTAATCAGCCTTGGATAAGCGAGGTGGATATATAGTCTAATCCCTAGAGATAGAGACCCAAGCCTTCCACTTTGATATTTATTGGCTACTATTAATATATTTCAGTCAAATTAAAAAATATATTCAAATGGCAAAAGACGGAGGCGGCTTACACCCAGAAATAAAGAAATCTGGAAAAATGATTGTATACTTTTATTTTGTTTTATTATATGGAGCTATCTTGCTCCTGTCCTCCCCTAACGTAGTCAGGGACCTTGTTTTACTTATATTATATATGTGTATCTTAATATATATTTACTTAATTCTGTTATTATTATTATTATACTTATTAACTATCTAAATATCTGATTTTTTTATAAATATCTTATAATCTAAATAAAATTTAAGCATTTGTGTCCCCGGAACGGAAGTCGCTTAATTAATCGCAAAACTTTTAATTTACCACAAGTAAGAACTAATATAGGTCAACATTCTTCCCTGTACAGAATGATGAATTATAGTAATTACGTACGTACAAAGGTTGACATATTCGCCGACTCTGCTCCTTCTATTAAGAAACGACTCAAGGCTTTCTTCAAATCTTTTTAACTTTGTCACACCTACTTGTATTTTGTTTTTACCACTCTAAAATCATACATAGTCCGTTGATAATCAATTATATTCTGCATGCCGTGTTTGCATAAATAGAATATAGTATTAAGCTATGAAACGGTTTAGTCAATGTATAAAAAAAGAATGTTTATAATCTATATTCAATTTTGCAACCAACAAAAAATCTGAATTATAAATGTATAAAATTTAATATAATAAATTTTTATTTAATTTTTGAGTCTAACCTTCCTTGTTTCTAATGTAACAATATCTATGCTATTTTACGATTGTATATGTAACCAAATTTAAGACGTGTAAAACAAGCAATAAAGGCAGTTTTTATTTTTTTATTAGTATATGTAATATGATTTTACATCAACATCAAGATGTATATTTTGATGTCGATACTCAAGGACAAAAATATAAACATTCAAAAAACAAATTATAGCATCCGTTACACAAATATGATCTCGGAAATTCCAGTCTTAAAGCTCCTTTTATTGGGTTGTATTAATAAAAAGAAAATAAATGCCACGGGTAAACAATAGAAGTATGGGCACGATAAAATTTTTACGACATTACAGGCGAAGTAGAGTAAATTAAAAGATTTTCCGGCAACGTTACTTCGGGTTAAGTATGCGAAACATCTTTAAAACATCCTGAAATAATTACAGAGTAACCTTTTCAGTTTATTATTTTCTCATCTTCCTTATAGATAAGATATTCAGTTCATATCCGTTTAGAATATAATTTTCCATAGAACACAAATATTGTTGACAAGAATAAAATTATCATAGAAGAATAATGATGCTAAATCTATTATACGACCAATCATGCTATACCCGTCCGAATGTTGGGCCACTAAAGTGATAAACCACAAACGTCTCCACTCAGCTGAGATCGATGTGTGGTGTTACAAGAATGGATAAGGTGAGAAATGAGTACATGAGGGGATGTTTGAAAGTTGCACACGTGACTGAAAAATTAAGAGGAAGAAGATTAAGGTGGTATGTGCATATAATGAGGAGGGATGAAAGACACGTGACAAAAAGAATGTTAAACTACAATATGGATGGGTACAATGTAAAGGTAGACCAAAAAAAGAGTGATGGATTGTGTGGAGGAGTGTGGAAGGAAAAGACATATTGTGCCGACCCCAATTAATTGGGATATGGTGAAAGAAAAGAGAAGAGTGAAGAATAATGATGCTAGCAATGAAAATTACTAATTTAAGACATAATTCTGAATAGGTGCTAAACCTAGAAGGCGTTATTAGTCAGTATTTTCTTGCTTTTAGCTCAATTCAGTGAAAACTTTAAAGTTTCTTTTAAATACTTGACTGTTTTGGTCTAAAAAAATATGTTTAAAAAAAAAAGTGATAGAAGAAACTTGTGACGCCATCACATATAAACTTTTACCCCAAACTGAATTCAATTACAAATTTAAATGAATGTGTGACCCAAGTAGTCTATTTGATGGTAACGATTGAGACTGATGGCCGGTTCCTATGTCTTCTTAACTAATTTAATCTTTCATTCATTTGCCCTACTATGGATTAAAATTAGACATAAGCTCCATACAAGTTCAAATTTCTATGTATGGTAAGAGGCAAGTGAATAGTAAGATATATGCGATCACGAGCGCAGTGGTCATTTTTTTGTGTCGCCAGTCCACCACTTTATCCCCAACAATATTTATTAGAAGCCAGGGAGTCTTTATTTGGTTTATAATTTTTAACCGACACCAAAAAAGGAGAAGGTTCTCAATTCATCGTGTAAATATTTTTTTACAGTATTTTGTCCCAAGTTTACTAGTATTACTTTGTCCTTTGTATATCTAACTTTGTAGCATACTTCTTAAATTTTACAATGCATATCATTGTTTATGCATGTTTATTTGTAAATTTTCATACCTAGTTATTAGAATTAAAACATTACTAGCGACTACACATCTCTTAGACAACAAAGGAAATATCTAACTCCTATGAGTAATTTCAGTTTATACCGGGAAGCCGTAAAGACGGGTTGTCAGTAAAGAGTCTAGTAAAACTTTAAAAGGCACCTTTGAAACCTAACTGTGTGCCGACATAGTCTTTAGAACCTACTTTATGAAACACTGCCAAAGTTTGTGGATTCTCTACATGAAAAGATATCTATATACTAGCTTAGCTAAGGTTTTGGTTTTAATATAAATTATATTAGCTCCTAAACATATTACTTCTGGGTTTGGACTGTCTTATGTTTTAGTGCCTGAAACAGACAATACACAGGTTAACAGCCTGCCTAGTGGAAGTAGTCGTGTGTAGTCTATGGAGAATTGCAACACCAGTGACTACCTATGCCAAAGCGCTGCTGGTTTTTGACAGAAATTATAACGCACTTCTTGAACAATTCTGTATCGCAGCATAGAGAGATACCCTCGCTGAGATGTCACATCTAGATCGTTGTTGTACGCTGATTAAACGTTCTGATAACCTTTGAATATTTAAGCGTGGCAGCTCAAAGAAATGAGGGTAAACATCCCGCCAATGGCAAGTGATGCCATTTCGTAAAAACTAGTAAGTCGTTGGCACTAGACCAAACAGTCAAAATTTACAGAAACAGACTAACCACCTGCCATGCTTGTTGAATGCAGATTGGCGAGTTGCAAAGATTGGTCATCTGACTGCAATTTTTTTCTCTGTTGGTATTATTTGGATATTAGACCGCAAAAACTGTCAAGTGGCGGTGTCTTCCGAGTAAGCGCTTCAAAAGGCGTAATAACAGTCATGAAATCCATTTTAGTTCTTAGTGGGATAATATAAGGCATTTTCGAGTCTTCGCATTAGGTTAGTTACATTTAAATGAACTAAGACACTCTTTATGACCTCATAAAAAGTTGTTGCCGTCTTAGATTTTGTACCAGAAATCTGACATATGACATCATAGTACTAACAAGTCCAACACCATATAATAATCGTTTAAATACTATCAGAATGACTTTATCCAGTTTTTTAAGTAATCTATACTAATAACTAATATTATAAAGAGGTAAACTTTGTGAGTTTGTGACGTTGTAGGGGGATTGATAATGAGTTACGAATTTTGGAAATGATTGTACATTTAGGCGTGGCTTTTATAAGCAATAAGTATTATAAAACAAAGTGGTATTAGTCGATTCATGGTAACAGGGTTTTAAAAACTGTCTTTGTACTTAGGGACACCTATTTTTTTCCATGTTATTAGTAGTAATAGACAATTAAGTCAATTGAATATATCACATTACACACAAGAAACAATAGATGGCCAATTTGAGTAAATATAGTATCATATAGTTTTCTTATCTATACTTAATATTATAAAGAGGTAAAGTTTGTGAGTTTGTGACGTTGTAGGGGGTAATCTCCGAAACTACTGCACCAATTTAAAAAATCTTTCACTGTTGGCAAGCTACACTATCTCCGTTTGACATAGGCTATATTATATTTAAAAAAAATTAGGATCCTTACTAAAACTCCAATAGTGTAACCCAAGGTGTAAAAAAAATACCTAAAACCGCGTGCGCTGCGGAAACTATTGATGATAGAATAAAATAATGTACTACGACTTTGCAGAACACATCATAATTTACAAAAAATGTCGCGACAGTATATGTCTAACTATTATAGTTATGCTACAAGTGTTCTTTTATAGAGTGTTTTAGTACCATATGACTTTTTGAATTATTCAATTTGGACATTCCATTCGAAAGATATCACGAGTTTAAAAATGTAAGTATTAGAAAAAAGTTGCGTGGTCGCCGCGCACCCTAATCGGCTTATGAGATGTAGGCTTCACTGGTTACGGGCAGTACGGGAGAGGTAATATTTTGAATTCGCTTAGTAGGTAATTAACCTCAACAAAACTATACTAATAATGGGGTAATCTCTGGATCTACTAAACCGATACTGAAATTTAAAAATAAATTCTGATGCCCTACGAAGTGGGCATGGGTCAGCTAGTATGATAATAAAGTAAGTATACGCTATTTAATATGAACATTTTAGAATCTATTTTAAGATTTGAGATATAGTGTCCAATTCATTCAAATTATTCTATTTAACTTACAATATACAATCTTAAATGGATCTTTATCCGTTCGTTTGTGTACGTAAATATTCACAATTGCTGAAGTAATTAGGATTTGATTATCATCCTCTTAGTAAAGGCTTATTTAACGTGTACGTTTGACCTTTTTCTCAACAAGTTTCCTCATTCGAAAATCCCTGTTTAGGGTTAAACGAAAAACGATTTTCTCTAAAGGCAAGATGTTTTAAACTGATTTTTCACTCGCCATTAATTAGATATATTATTTGTATCTCATGTTATAGCTTGTGGTAATTTCAAAAATTAATATCAACATTCAAATGTCACTGGTGATATTTTTGGTCCATCACATTAACGGCCTATCATTTGGATCCCTGCTAATTATATTAATAACACAGGTCCACAAAAAATCTTGATTCTTATCGATTTTATTAGGTTTTTCTCGATTATTTGCGTATTGAGCCCGATAATCACAATTCGTGTTCACAGACAAAACGCCAAAATTATAGTCTGACACCCAGCACACACAATTTTTTTAGGCTAAGGAGGTCTTCAGAATGCCGCGCGTGGTCATAGGAGGCCTAGGGTTTCGTCACGTAGTCAATAATATCCTCTAGGGAATATAAAATATGTAGATAAACCAACTAAATAAATGATATTGTATTTAAAGCTATATAAAGGTTATTAAAGCAATTACATTAAGGCGAATTATTTGCAGTTTGTATTTGCAGTTTTTGAGCACACAAATAATTTGATTAAAATCTGCTCTGTACCGCGGCATTGATTCTAGACTCAATTTAAGAATATTCCATTTCATTTCGCCTTGAAAGTAAACATCGCACAAAAATAAAAGGTTATTGCAGCAATTAATGTTTATAATACAATAGGAAAACTACATAGTTATGAACTCTTCCCGACCATCTATATTGGATTAATAAACATGCGCCTGCGAGCGACTAGCTGAGTAAGCTTTATCCAGCGGAAGGCCCACAGACGCATGTCAGCATTTATTAACTTTAATTTTTGTCTCTTAGATTATTCATTATTAAACAGGAGACCTGCATTTCGGTCGTACGTGTATTTAGTGTTTCTTTTAAAAACCCATTTGGCCCGAGCCAAGACTTGACTGGCGCAGCCGGTAGGATCGTTCGTGAAGGCTGCCCGTCTTTCGTACATAGTTAGGGCGTCGGAATCCGCCCAAGTACGTGAGTGCGGTGTGAAAAGCTTCGTGCAATCCACGAACCAAATAAATAAGTCCTTCTTGAACGGGCCACCAAGGATGGGAGTCGCGGGCGGTTGGTGAGTAAAACCTTTTTGCCTTCCTTACCATTTCTACTTCCTATCTTTTGAGGGTTAAAATATTTTGTTATTCTTGAGATCAGACATATCTCATTATAACGTTTCTGGTTAAAATCTATATAGGTGTATAGGTTAAACTTTGGCCAAGCACTAAAATCTAAAATTGTAGTAATTTTATTAATTAATTATTAGTTGCAAATAATTAAACTTATTTTCTAAAATAAATTAATTATATTTAGTTATAATTTATTTTTCGTCGCCTCTATACAGTTCATAAGTTTATTAAAATGGAGCCACGCGATACTCCATTACCCGGTCCAACTATAACACCCATACCAAATGAGATGCTACGTCTTATTCCCCAATTTGGAGGGGACACGCGCCAATTAAACCTTTTCTTAAGAAAATGCGAATATATTATAAGTCGTTATAGAGGCCACGAAGAACAGGATGTTTATGTATTGCACGCCATTACGAGTCGGCTTATAGACAATGCAGCAGCGCTGCTTTCAGAACGCAATGATATTGTCACTTGGCATAATCTGAAAGAATTATTAGAACAACACTTTGGCGATCCGCGTAGCGAAGAATGCATAAAAATAGAATTGGAATCTTGTAAAATTAAATCAGGGAAAGTTATTTAGATTTTTGTAATAGAGTGCAAAACATACGGTCATTGTTAATTTCAAAAGTAAACCTAAGATATGATACCGATATAAAAAAGGCTAAAATAGCTATCTACAACAATACGGCCTTAAACGTCTTTATGTATAATCTGCCTGAAGATATGGTGCGCATAGTTAGGCTTAAAGAACCTTCGACTTTAGAATACGCCCTTAGCATCGTAATGGAAGAAGTCAACTTCCAGGAGCAATATGCTCGGCGAAACCGTAATCATAGTAACAATAAACCAGCGGCCTCACAGGGTCCCAGCTTTAAATTCAACAATAATCTCCAACCATTTAACCAACAAGTTGGGTTCCGACCCTTACTTCCACAGAAGTTTAACTTTGGCATTCCACCAAATTTCCAAAACTTCAAGCCCATCCCGCCAATGCAGCAACAGACATTCGGTTACAGACCACAGTTGACATATCGTAACCCTCCATTTAATATTGGTAACCAGTCCCCTCAATTCGGGTATCGCCCACCACAATTTGGGTACCGTCCTCAATTATATTTTAACCCACAATTTGGGTACAAACCACCGCAAATAGGGTACAAATACCCTCAGACTCCCACTATGACTCCACAACAATTTGGCAATAGTAACATACAAAAACCTAATAATTCTAGCGACGTCTCAATGAGGACAGCACCTTTAAGGCCACAAAATCAAGGTTTCAAGTTAAACGAACTGACACTCGGCAACGAAAATACACAACTTTCTCACGACTTTAATTATGACTATAACTATGACCAGAACTACGTATATAATTATAATGATATCAACCCATACCCCTATTATGACGTTCAATGGACGGAAGCTTACGAAGACCATGTTCACAATTCAGATAACAATGACATCCCTGTTACCAAGGATGAAAATTTTCATATACTAGCCTCCCTCGAAGACGAGAAATCTTAGAATTAAACTGTGATCCTAATCTCAAACTACCTTACATTTATATTCCAGAAATAGATGCAAAATTTATGATAGATACAGGAAGTACGAGGTCTTTTATTAGCCCTCGTAAGGCTTATGAATTTTATTTTCAATATATAATAAAAGAACCATTTCAAGTTGTCAGTACACATGCATCCAGCCATCATAATGAAGTTATTGAAATTCCCTTGATGCCTATTTTTAACCGTATCGATAACCACAAATTTTATATTTATGATGTCGACAAGCGATATGAAGGCTTGATCGGCAATGACCTCCTTAAACAATTAAATGCTGTCATTGACCTCAAAAACGAAGTCCTTAAAACAAGTACTACAAGTATACCAATTATTAACAATTTGAATTATATCGTTGAAATACCACCGCGTTGTGAAAAGCGTATTAAAATCCCAACTAATCAATATTCAGGTGTAGCTATTCTGGATTATAAAGAATTTACACCAGGTTTACGAATGCCTAGTGCATTAGTAAATTGTGTCAATGGCTATGCATTAACAGTAATTCAGAATAATTTGGAGAAACATCTTACTTTAACAATTACAAGTCCTTTTACTGTGACCGAATTTATCCATTCTGACTGTAATTTAAATAAAATTCAACTTGATGACAATATAGAAACAGACGATTTATTGAAACAAAACCTAAAAAGGTTAAGACTCGAACATACTAATATTGAAGAAAGGGAAAAGATATTAAAACTGTGTTTTGAATATAGAGATATATTCTACTGCGACCAAATCCCCTTAAGCTTCACTAACCAAGTTAAACACAAAATTCGTACTAAAAATGAAGACCCTATATTTATTAGACCATATAGACAAGCTCCTGCGCAAACAGAGGAAATTAATAAACAAGTAGAAAAATTATTAAAGGATAACGTAGTCCAAGAATCTCACTCTCCTTGAATGCACCCGTGCATCTTGTACCGAAGAAGAGCGACGCCTCGGGCGAAATAAAATGGCGAATGGTAGTAGATTTTAGACAACTTAATGACATAACTGTTGACGACCGATATCCTTTACCCAACATTACCGACTTATTTGACAAACTAGGTAAAAGTTCTTATTTTAGTACGCTTGACCTAGCAAGTGGATTTCATCAGATCGAAGTAGAAGAGAACGATAGAGAGAAAACTGCTTTCAGCACACAAAATGGCCACTTTGAATTTTTGCGTATGCCTTTTGGGCTTAAAACCGCTCCCGCAACCTTTCAACGAGCTATGGATAGTGTCTTAAGAGGTTTACAAGGAATACACTGTATGGTATATCTAGATGACGTAATTATATTTTCAACCAGTTTAGATGAACATATACAAAAATTAAGGCTTATTTTCGACAGACTGAGAGAAACTAATTTTAAAGTACAATTAGACAAATCAGAATTTTTGAGAAAAGAAGTTTTATATTTAGGCCATACAATAACGAGTGATGGACTGAAACCAAATGATGACAAAATTAAAGCTGTTTTAGAATTCCCCTTGCCAACCACTACAACAGAAATTAAGAGCTTCCTAGGACTTGTTGGATATTATAGAAAATTTATAAAAGATTTTGCACAAATTACCAAACCCTTAACCGCTTGTCTTAAAAGCGTAATAAAATAACTGCTGACCAAAATTATATAGATGCGTTCAATAGATGTAAAGAACTCCTAACTAATGCCCCATTATTACAATATCCTGACTTCGATAGGCCATTCGTTCTCACCACCGATGCATCGGAAGTCGCTATCGGAGCAGTGTTATCCCAGGGCCCAATCGGCAGTGATAAACCTGTAGCATATGCCAGCCGCACACTAAGTGATACGGAATCTCGTTATAGTACCATTGAACGTGAATGTTTAGCTATGGTTTGGGCAATGAAACATTTTCGCCCATATCTTTATGGTCGAAAATTCGTCATTTACACAGACCACATGCCTTTAACTTGGCTCAATTCCCATAAAGATTCGAGTAGCAGGCTTACCCGCTGGCGACTGCGAATGCTAGATTACGACTATGATATTATATATAAAAAGGGGAAACAAAATACAAACGCTGACGCCCTATCCAGAATAAAAGTAAACGCTCTCTCCGATTCTGAAGAAGCAGATTCTATGAAGGTTAATGTAGATAAGGAACAGAAACTTCAGGAACATCTAAAAGAAGTAGTCGAAAACATAAAACGACTAGCGACTGAATCAAAACCCGACCACGATGACTCTTCAACCATAACAATATCAGACACCAGCGCCACGATATCAATTTCTGACTCTGAAAAGGTCTCTGAATACCCAATCAGAGAACCCTCAGAAACCAGCCAGTCCGACACCGTACACTCCGCCATAAATATAGAGTCTACAGGAATCCCGATATTACGAGAGGCTGTTGATACAAAGCCCAATCAAATCCTAATATACACCTGGCACAAAAATGACGTACAAGTACGAGATATATCCCCTAAAAAACAGAAAGTGTTGGAAGTGTTTATGCCTATCAACAACCCTGAATTGGTAACAAAATTTATTAAAGAGTATGTAAGACCTAAAATTAAATATTTTATATATTTCGAAGACCCAGAACATCGGAAACAATTTAATCATATTATTATAAATTTATTCAAAAGGGACATGGTACAAATATTCGAATGCACAGAACGGGTGATATATATAGAAGACGAGGGCGAACAAAAGGCAATAGTTTTAAAACACCATAAAGGGATTTCATGTCATAGAGGTATCAAAGAAACAATGTCCAGTATACGTAGATCTTATTTTTGGCATAATATGATAGAAACCATATCAGCAGTTATCAACGCCTGCGAAGTCTGTCAAAAGATGAAATATGACCGCAAACCAATTAATCCCGTTTTACAACTAACACATACACAAGATGCTCCATTCCAAGAATTATTTATAGATCTTTTTCAAATTGAAGGACAATATTTTTTAACCGTTATAGACGCTTTCAGTAAACTAGGTCAAGCCTTCGCTATTTCTAACAGATCGACTCATGAAGTAGTTAGAGCTCTTATGAAATATTTTTCCTTTTATGGTATTCCTAAAAAGATAAGTTCAGATCCAGGAACGGAATTCAATAATGAGTTATTGAAGGAGTTCTTATCCTTACACAAAGTAGATCTTCACATTGGTACACCTAACAATCCTAACTCCATGGGTCTTATCGAACGTTTCCATTCTACTATTATTGAAATTTATAGATGTGCTAAATATGAAGAAAAGTGTACAGATGCAGCATCAGTTATGACATACTCTATAATGGCATATAATCATTCTATTCATTCATCAACAGCTCTAACCCCATTTGAAGTAGCCTTTGGACACACTGATTCGGGTAACCCCTTTGGTATAGACTTTGAAAGGCAATATGTACAGAAATTAGTTAAAGACCATGCCAAGCGCACTAAGTTCTTATATAATTATTTAACTGAGAAAATGACGAAAGAAAAGGAAAAATTAGGCAAAGAAAAGGCGGCGAAGGCGAAATAGAATTCCCAAAAGGGAAAACTATTTTTGCTAAAGTAGTTAACAAAAGAAAAGGCAAAGATAAACCCCGTTATACGAAAGCTAAAATCATTGGTGAGGTAGAAAAGAATGTAGCGCCAGTGCAGATAGGAGAAAGGATAACTAAAGTGCCTGTTAAAAATATTAAACGCCCTCCACAGGTGGTGCATACCGATGATTATGATGCCGGCGCTGGGCCTTCATCTGAGATCACTTGAAGGCAACCCAGGCGTGCTCCCGGTCAAGGAAGGTCAAGCGTATATACAGACTGACCACTGGACTATTGTTAAGGTGTTGAATTTAGATCGTATCTACAACGATTTAAATTTTATTATACAAAAATATAACGAATTAAACAAGTTAACAAATATTAATGAATCATATTATAGCGACTACCTAACTTTAAAATTACACGTAGATTATTTACGCGACTCAACAATACAAAAGTACAGACAACTTGTTCCAAAGCAACGCTTTAGGAAAGGTATACTAAATCCCTTAGGCTCTATTATTAAGATAATAACAGGTAATCTAGATCAAGAGGATGCATTAAAGTATGATAAACTCACCTCAAAACTGGAACATAATCAAGTTATTGTTACAAATAAGTTAACGTTAATTTCACAGATGTTAGATAGTATAATCAATAGCACCGATATTCTCAATCAGAATTCCGCTGCACTGGAGGCACGATTACATATTGTGGAATCCGCTCTTAAGACCTTGCCTCTCAAAAAGAATCGTTGGGTATATTCTACATATATTATTAGCCTTTTTAATCTTTTTATTAGTAACTTTCTAACGATATTTGTTAAACTAAGTGAAATCGAGACAGCGCTTGCATTTAGTAAGATATCAATATTACATCAGTCTATTATTAACACTACAGAATTACTACATCATTTTAAATTAATATCTGAGACTCAAAATTTAGTATACCCTGCAACTGAAGACTATTTAGTGAATTTAGAAGAAATTGTTAATGTTAAGTCTTATATTAAGAAAACCAGATAACGTTCATAATGGAGATACCACTTACTGATAACAATACTTACAATTATTATAAACTTTACTCTTTACCAATATTTCGCGAAACAGAAAATAAAACCTATTCCATTCTTCCCCAATATCCTTACCTCTTGGCAAAAGGAATGAAATACCTTCCGCTTGTAAGCTCATGTCAACTCATCGCACCAGGAGAACACTACCTATGCCAGCAGAAGAACCGCGTGCCTTTCCCTGAGCCAACCTGTGTCGAACAACTCATGAGGTTTGAAGACGACCCTACTAACTGTATACAACACCAAATTCACATTGAAGAGGTACGAGTTCAACCGATAGCTACCGACAATTGGATCTTATATACAAGAATCAAAACGAAATTAACAATATATTGCGGGACAGACGTTAGAAAGCAGCTGATCTTTGGAACTTATTTGGTGACCCTCGATGAGCCTTGTGATTTGGAAATCTGTGGAATTAGACTCCAGTATCACCGGGTCATCACCGAAAGAGAACTGGCAGACCTGATTCCAGTTATTGAATTACCCCAACTAAGTGCAAGAATAGATACTACCCCATCTTTTACACATCCACTTAACATGCGAAATATCAAATTAGATGAAATTAAATATATGTCCTATGTGTTAAAAAACAGTGAAATGGTGAATGGTGCTTCGAACGAATCAAACTTTAATTCTACCATTATATTATATTTTATGTTAACTTTAGTTGTATTGTGTATCTGTGTATTTTTAGCATATAAGTTACGGAATAAAATTATTTCTATGTGTTGTCGAAATTCTCGGCCTGTTATTGAAAATGAGCAGCATCCTGAGAATTTCGATCTTGGGGAGGGAGGAGTTATGAACTCTTCCCGACCATCTATATTGGATTAATAAACATGCGCCTGCGAGCGACTAGCTGAGTAAGCTTTCTCCAGCGGAAGGCCCACAGACGCATGTCAGCATTTATTAACTTTAATTTTTGTCTCTTAGATTATTCATTATTAAACAGGAGACCTGCATTTCGGTCGTACGTGTATTTAGTGTTTCTTTTAAAAACCCATTTGGCCCGAGCCAAGACTTGACTACATATTACTTCTATACACAAGTTAAGGTAAATACAAAAAAAGCAAATTTTAGAGTCGAATTAATAAATAGTTATAGTAAATACTCATAATGACCATTATTTCATATTTTATTTAGTAAAAAATTGGTAATAAAGAAATGTGGTATTAAACTTTCTTTTAAAGTTTGCTTACAACTCATAAATTTGAATAACGATAAAACATGATGTAGCTTATACATTATAAAAATCTTTATACTTTATGGCTATTACCAATGTTAACCATCAAAGCCATTTTTTATGTTCCTTGAAACATGTGTATGGGCTATAATAATTTGTATGAAGTGCTATGGTATGAAAGTACAGATTCTTATATTAAGCATAATGATATTGAATTATGGTTCTATTGGTAATTTAGTTATTCGTAAATTATTTTAATTTCAATGGTGGTCATAAAAGTTTAATTTAGGGGTAAAATCAAAGAAACGGGTTCTGGAAGATGTTTTATGCCCAGTTCCTATATCTTACTATTCATTCAATTGCCTTATCATCGGTTGAATTTTGACGTAACTTGTATGGCGCTTATGTCAAATTTTAACCGATAGTTGGGCAAATGAAAGGCCGGTAAGAAATAGGAACCGGGCATTACATCATTTGACCGACATATTTTTATTACTGGCGTCCGCAAGTGCTTTAAAAGAAAAAAAACGATCATATTTAGGTTTAATAACAAAAGAAGCACTAGTCAGAGAGTTGGAATTAGTTGGAAATTCTGATATATCGTGGGTGAGGTCAACAGAACTGAAAGAATAAAAGCTTACGTCCTACATTGATTTGATCCCATACAATTTAAAAAAAAATACAAAACTGACTCCAAAACTAACTAAAAAGTATATATACTTTTTTTTATTAATAATTGATAGTTATATTGTTACGAGTTACAAGACTCGAATTAAAACGCCGTTGGAATTACTATAGAATTTATTAGAACTATACAAACACGTAAAACACAGGTACAGATATAACTGGACACAACCAGTACAAACGTAATACACGATTTAATTACACGCGCAAAGTCCGTCACTATATATAGCTTATCGAATGTACACACGTTTTGTCTCGCTGGTGACTATCGCTAGACTGCCATTTCACTCATACAATATGGCTGCCCGCCCACGTAGATCGAATTTCTTAGAATTCGTAATCTGCACACCTGCCTAATTATGCCTGCAAACGGCCATAAACGAGTACAATACACAATAGGCTTTTTTCTAATTACGAATTTTAAGCATAAGGTAAACAAAAGAAGTCCAAATATCAAAAACTTAATAAACTGCAGGTGTGCATTAGTCTTTGTCGGTCGTAACAATATTTTATAAATGATTTCAACTCCCGCATGGGGTTGAAATATTGGGCCCCTGGGGTCCATCGGCAGAGTTTCTTTAAAGACATCTGTAAAAAACTCTTGATGCTACTCGTGCTGAGAAGGCTGGCTCATATTTCACCCAAGAAATAAGCATTGCCAAAAAACGTGGTAATGCAGCTAGACTTCTGGGAACGCTCCCCGTTGGCAGTGATCTGCTAAATAATCTACTTTCAACTTAATTATTTAGTTTTATTGTACATTATACTTAATCTTATTGTACATTATATTTAATCTTAAACTTAAACATTTAAACACAAGATGAATCTGTTTGCTGTAAAAGCAAATAAGATTGCTAATCCTCCATGAAATCTTGTCGTGGCTTAAAAAGTTTACGAATTATATAAGGCTTTAAATTGTGTGTATTAAATGAGAAGATGGCCAATCTTTCGAGACGTTGACACCAATAGAGCATGAAATGAAATATCATGAAAACGAGTCAGGACTCCGGAAAATAACTTCTGAAGGAGCTCGCATTTTTCAATGGAAAGTTTTTATGATGCTGGCCTATTTTTTCTGCGGGGTGTGGAAATGTTTTTAAATCTTATAAACAACTTTGACGGCCTCTGTGGTTGAGTGGGTTACGCCTTTGTTGGACTCACTAAACGAACTTTTTGTTATTTCTATTTTCGGGTATCTGGGATTGGCCTCAAAGTGGTCCGTTGTATGTATATGCTCATAACACTACCGTAACATGCTTAGCTTGAGATTATAAAATGTGCGTTTACCTCCTGATTTAAAAAAAAACTTAAATTTACGATGTCTATTATGTTGTACAAAGCAATTTTATTGCTGTTGTTTGCCTATTATAAAACTTTTACATGCTAGATATTTTCTAACTAGCGGTCTTAGCAAACGTTGTCTTGCCCTGAAAAAATAAAAATCTATAACCCGAAGCCAGCGCCACCTCCCGGGTCTAATTGTGAATCTAAACCACCCCGGGACCCACTTAAACATACACAATTTCATCAAAATCGTAGAACCCGATTCCGGCGCCAAGTATTTTGTGTACATTGATGGATTACATTATTGAGATTTTAATATGGATCCCTAATTGTTATATTTCCTATATCAATCAGGGATAACGTAGTATTCGAATGGTGAAAGAATTTTTGAAATCGGTCCTGTTGTTTTTAAGTTTATTCGTTACAAACATATAAAAATACAAATCAAATTGCTCTTTAGTGCCGGGTGTCTATATATTACTATCCATTCTTATTCTCTATGCTGATATTCAAATCTATTTTAAATCAATTTGGTTGAAAGGCTCAGAACTACACGACGGTATTCAATGACATTGAATATGTTTATATTGATCACTTTGGTATATTTAGCCCAAATGAAAGACAGAAATGAAACTGTCTAATATCGGCTGTTCTACTGGTTGCAATTTGACATATACACCCTACAAGCTT
Organism: Dendrolimus houi; assembly: GCA_039645545.1. Lineage (NCBI taxonomy): Eukaryota > Metazoa > Arthropoda > Insecta > Lepidoptera > Lasiocampidae > Dendrolimus > Dendrolimus houi. The sequence continues at coordinate 17,648,326 of CM077120.1, read as the reverse complement.
CCATACAATTTTGTACCGATAGCAAGGTAAAATAATCTATAATGCGATATAAAAACCCAGCATTAATAATTCGTCCCTTAAGCTCTCTAAGGGCGGATAGTACTTAATTTAAATAAACTGAATAACAGGGTATATATAACTTTAATATATCGAATATTTTATTACAATGCAATAAATATGGCAACAAAACAAGAAGTACAAAAAGTTCGGTGTCAACTGAAAATGGATCGCGGATACTATTCGCTCGTAATGAAGCCATTTATCCTTTCCTATCGAAATACGGCGTACGATACATAGATATGAACTACTAACGATTTCAGTGAAAAATGATAGCGTTTGAAGTTGATACATAATACTTATACGTATCGAGGAGTGAATAGTTATTTGTTCAAGCAACCATATTCTTAATATTATTGGTTGAGATTCGTACAGTATATAGATTTATCGTAAGTAAATTCTGACAATTTATATCTCTAAAACTGGGCGAGCGAGATAGCTAAGCTAGTTTCTGTTTAGGTAGCTTCTTAAGATTTTTATTAGCTGATTTTAATACGTGCTCGTAATACTCTTCTTCGAAGGTATCAGACAGTAACTGTCTCGTGATACTTGTAGTCTAATAATCAATCAGACACATTTAGGTGTACTAATCACGAGCATTGCAGTCTGAAAGAGAAGCAGATGCAAGGCTGCTAACTCACGACGGCTGCCACACACGAGTTAAAATAGTTTTTTTTATTATTAATTTTATTTTTAGCAAATGACTTGTAGTAACGCCAACGCCCTTGAGGATTTTTCGGGCGATAGCAGGGATTCCATAGACGTGTTCGTTTTTCTGGTGCATTATTATTTTATTGTAAATAAAATAAAGTGGCATTTAAAAAAAAAAAAAAAATATTATCTCTCTTTTTTAAAGATGAATAGTTTTTATCCTGTTTTGACTAAAATTGAAGGAGTAAAATGGATTCATGTCAATGAATAATTTGAAGATGATTTGGTGAATTTTATTTTTTAGAACTTAAAATAACTATAGAATATTTACGAAACAACCACGTTACGTCTCATATCGTAAAGATTTATGATAATATATTTGATAAATGAAAAGTTGTTTCGTTTGCAGCCTATTTTCGACCTTTTGCGGCAACAGGAGCCTTAATACAAAAATATCCAAGTAGATATACAAAGTGTTGTAGATGTGGCATGTCTTCTTCGGTATCTCAACTTTTTGACGTTTCTGGCCCACGGAAATAGCCCTATTATCTTGTTATAGTATTTATGTTTATACTGTAAATTTATTCTACGGGGTTCTGATGACGCATAACAAATTTTAGAAATAAATTTGTTATTAGCTGTACAAAAAATATGTATTCTAAGTAATTATTTATTAGCCCAATAAACAAGGAAGAGTAAGGAAAAGCGACTGGCGATAATTAACGACGAAAGCAAGTAGACAGGTTCGTAATTAGGGAAAAAACAAAGCACCATCAATTCTGTACTGTGTCATCTTTAAAGATAAAGCTTGTTTTGCTATTAAGGGAATACTTTGTGCTAAACTAAATTGTTGAGTTTGTCAATTGATGTAAAAATAACTAGAAAGAGAAACTGGTTAATTGGTCCAATTAAATGGCGCTGTGATCATTTAAGTTAAACTTTAGAGTAAATTTACCTTAATCATTAAAGTCAGTTTTGTGGTTTTGTAGGCAATTTGGCAACAACTGAAGAGTTCCTAAGGCCCACCTTGTCTTTCGAAGAAAAGATTATGCTTCTAGTTCGACATTTTTTGTTTAAATACTTTTAAATTATATTCTATACAATAGGATATACGTTTATGACATTAGCCACAAAAAGATTTTATTACAACACTTATCCCGTCCCAGCCATCCCATTCCTGCTGGCTGATTTTATCCCTCTATCTTATCCTCTTTATCTCATTCTAAACGCTATACTATTTCCATTTCTTTATTTTCTCGATGACAGTTCTAATTTGATAGTTGTAGTGTTGTGACCAAATAAGTAATAATATCGATCGCATATATTTATTATGTTTTGAACAAAGACAAATACAACAAAAACATTCAAATATATTTTTTCAAGCTGGGAACACTCAATGTGCCCACCGCCATTTTGTGTTTGTTTTAATCTGTCACTCGCAACAAGACGGTCGTGCTATATAGTCACTACATTTCTGTTCGCTGAGTTTTTTCACATTATCAATACGTTACGTTGTGTATTTTATGTTCCTCCGTGTTGATTGCTGCCCAGCTGTCAAATATCAAAATGCCTAAAGGATCTGTTCTGAAATGGCAGGCGAGAGAACTGGTGATCAAGGTTCGTAATTACTTTGAAGCAGAGTATCAAAATGGTGGCCCGCTATTACCACTGTCGCAAGTGCGAGAGCGTGTTGCGGCCGCATTAGGAATTGGTGGACCTACTGTTTCAAAGTAAATACTATTACTTGCGCAAAGAAATTCTAACACTTAAAAAACTAGTTGTTTCTTTACGTGAATGTGGTTTGTTCCATGGCCAAAAATCGTCATTAGGCTTGGTTTTGAAAGAAATTAGATTTTCTTATAAAAAATTGGACAAACGTAAAATATTGATGGTGCGTCATGACGATGCTATGGCTCGCTGCGAATTTATGAGCGAAGCCAAAAAATAAAAAGTAATTCTGTAACATACTTCAGTATAAAACTTATTAAAAAAGACAACTTGAGATATAAATAGAATAAGAAACTTAAAGAAAAACAATATTTAGCTAGACGTGTTGCTGGGGAGTTTCTTGTCGCTTCTTCTCCTTAACAGCAATAACACGTTGCGAAGCGGTATACATAGAATAGGAAGAAAACTTAAATTTTAACTTATATATGTGCCCTTAAAAAAGTGTTCTCCAGTGGAACTTATTTTGAATAAACAACTTTGAATTTGAATTTGATATCAGATTGGTCAAATGTTATTTTCACTGACGAGACTTGGTTAAATGCAAACCACACAGTATCTAAGAACTGGACTGACGACACCGCCGCTTCCACTAGTTCAGTGCCATTGGGAAAATGAACGCCTTATCATATGCCATGCATGGTCTACGAAAGGATTCGTGTCAGATGCTTTAATGGCCTTTAAATCCAAGAAAACAGTGGACTACCACGAAGAAATGAACGCGGAGATTTATGAAGGATGGTTTAAACTTTTAAAGAAATGTTGCAATCTCTGGAAGAATCATCGATAATTATTATGGACAACGCTACATATCACTCATTTTAAAATCGAAAAAAAGCCTCCCTAAAAGATATATTACCGACGAAATAGCTGCCGAATGTGGTCATTGGGTTCTTCGACTTCCGCCGTATCATTACCAGTACAATGCTATAGAACTCATGTGGGCACAAATCAAAGGACACGCCGCTCGAAACAATACCCATCCCCCTTTTACGGCAAACAAGATGTTAGATTTATTAAAAAATGCATGTGCGGAAGTAACCGCCGAACACTGGAAAAAATTGTGAGAAGAACCCAAAACGTTATAGCGTCGGATTGGGAAATTCCTGTGGCATTCAATAATACAGAAGTACAGGAACTTATAATAAATGTTGGGGAGAGCTCATCGAGTGACAATGACAATACATCAGATATTGATTAAAATAAATAAATAAAGAATCAACATAATATAACTACACCTTGTAATGAAGTGTAATATTAGTTAATAAATTTGTACAAAATTATCCGGCAATAGTTTATAGTTTCTTACACTTTGTAAAAAAATATTGGGTCTGTTATCGTGTTACGTTTATCGATAGCTCCAACCCTATCAGTTTGTCCGACTCTGCTATGACCTTGTACGTGCGTAAGCGTCATATTTTTATTAAATAATGTATACACAATGTCAAAAATACGCTCGTTCAAGTTTCCACAGTAGCTGTTATCGAGAAAATAAAGAAATGGAAATAGTATAGCAACGCGTTCGCTTCGCCTTTGATGACGCAGACATCTGTAGTGAAACACTTACAAGCCAATAGATGGCTCTGTGCAATAATTGAGATCGCAAGCGATTCCCGACACGTACAAAGAATATATACAAATTTCCAACAATAATAGATGGGCCTAGGCCTACAACAGACTGGAAGATCTTTCATAGCAAAGTATTCAGCATATTTGAAGTGAAACTTCTTTAGAATAGTTGTGATTTGAAACTAGGTGCAACTAAAAAGCGACACTAAAAAGAGATAAACATATAAATCTCTAGGACTAAGCCTGCGAGAGAATGAGATACGAGTTTTACATTGCGCAGCACAGAGTAGAGAGTCAACAAGACCGATGATTAAACATAGGTCCAATTTAGACCGAAATAAAACTGATAACAATATTTTTTAAACTGAGACCGTGAAAGATTGAAAGTGATACTTTAGTTTATTTTGAATTATAATATGTTGACGGATGTGGCGAAAGGAGTTACATTTATGTTAATAAAAGTTAGATAAGAATTATCGGTGAGCATATTCTCTGAAGTTTCACTTCTACTGCGTGTGAACTGCACACATACACACACACAATTCTTTTTCAATATAAATACATCTATGGGTATTGCTAGGTAGGTTTTTAAAGAAAACGTTTATTTGATGAAATAGCAACGTACTTACCTACGTAATAACGTTTATTAGGGACTTAAGATGTATGCATATTATAAATCTCGACTGACGGACGCGGCTGGGGGGCGTGGCTTACAACGTATTTGTATAAGGAAAGTCCATTGAAGTGTGCATATTAAGGTCGTCAGTTGCGGATGAGACCTTGAGCGTTCGGACGTCTTAACCTAAAGCAATCTAGAGATTGTGTTACGGTTCTGGAATGCACATTGTTCGGACGCATCCGACGAACGCGTCACGTAATGTGTGGGCACCTTTATCCTGAAATCAATAGGCAGGGTTTACTTGAAAGTCATAAAAGTCTCTAAAATCAATTAAAATAATACATAGGTACAAAAAAGCTTGCATGAGAAAGTTCTAAGTGACTAAAGTACAAAATCCCATTTGATTGAACTGCATTCCTCAACGCTTTAAAAGTACACTGTATAAGTGTTGAATGGACTATGTAACTAAAGTACATATATACGTCCGAAAAACGTTTGAAGTTTGGATTGAAATATCCAGACTGGATTGTTAGAAAAGGCTATATATCGTTCACTAGCCTCGTAGCTTGTCGGGTGTGTCAAGCGGAGCGCTACGAGCAATTTATTCACTAGTCGCTCGTTCAGTTTAGGGTCGAAACATTTTTAAGTGGCGAATGTCTTTCATTCGTTCCTCACTTTAACCCTGTCGATTGGTTGCTCAGTTATTGGTGTGATTTTGGACGTATTTCGGAGTTTCGTAGCTATTTAGGAAATAGGCATATTTTTAACTACTTTTTATTTAACATGTAATGTTAGTTTGTTTACATCAAAATATCCTGCAAGCAAATAAGAATCAGTTCCTTTAGACTTTTAGCGGATAATATAGTGACTTTTAATACATGGCTCGTAGCGTTATCGGGGTGAGAAAGTAAATACGGAACCGACTATGTTGTAACGGCGTTTGATTGCGACTGAGCACGTATAATGCACTATATACAGAGTGAATTTTCTCAGGTGGGCTTTCAAGGTCAAATCCTAAACTACGCTAGATAGCGAAAAACCCTCAAAGGAGTCTCGAGGCCGATTTTAACGAAAACTAAAATGGTATCATTAGATTCTTGTATAATGTATGGAAAATAGACCATTTTGTACAAAAACAACCCTTTCTCTTGGTTTGCCGTTTGGCATTTGTTAACGCCGACCTATTTGATAACGGTCTCATCGTTTCTTTTTATTTTTCGCCGCAACTATCACTATGTAATGTGACATAGTCTACGTCCGATCGCTGTTCGCGCCGCTGCTTCCACGCAAACCTCGCCGCGTTTTACACCCGCTTATATCAATCCGCGTGCTGGAAGGTACCCTCTGTGCCGTACCCAGTTGGTCCACTTGTCGAAGGAACCGCAAGACGTGAAGAAAGGATCACGAGGAAGATGTGCCTACCGCTGCGAAGCTTGCATCGTTCGTAACGTGTCTGGTGCGGTGACCTATCCTGTAAGTCCTTTACTTCTCTTTTATCCCCGCTCCCACCCGCGCCAACAGCATTCTTTCTCAGAAATTTATCTTACGAGCTACACTATGATTTGATATAATAATAAAGGCGTGGTTATTTTTTCAAAACAGCCGTTTCCATTCCTGACAAGAGTAATTGGTATTATATTCCGATAAATACCACTAGATGACGTTTCAATTAGTGATGAGTAGTACACGTGTGAGACGGTACATTTGTCCCGTAACTAACTTTTTCATGTTACACCACTGTGATTTAAGCAAATGGTCCCAGTATACTGCATGTTGTAACAACCATAAAAATACTTATGATTAAAATAACAATTTCTTACCATTCATTATTCAGGATACGCAGACACGCCAAATTATTCAAACGCCATTACAAATCTTGAATAATTAATCAACTGTATTGGGAAATTATTCAAATTACCGTCTTATTCGTCGCAATCAATTTTTGTTCTGGTTTGTTATCCTCTTTTACTTTAAATAATTATCGTAATAATTTATTCGATTTCGGGTAGATTTTTAAATTGACAATTAATATTATTAATTGAATAAACTATGACCTGCTTGAATGAAATAGTTTTATTTAGTGATTGAAAAATTGAATCTTGAGTATAAACCTCTTGCTTGGCACATGTCGCTTTGTGTTTTTAAGCAATATTTACTCGTAAGTGTATGGCCTAGCGCGAATCAAATCTGTAACATTCTACATTAATAAAATCTGGCGCGGATTTAATACACGGTACACGGTTCTATGGAGTTCCATAGGTTATGGATTTTGCGAGAAAAAAATTGCAACAAAATATAATTCGTGTTTCGCGCACGACCTATACCATATTGACAAAGCTTGCCGTAAAACACCGCGAGGCACGTCCATGGGGCAAATCCCCTTTTAATAAAAACTGTTACTGGCAAGTTCGGCGTCCAAGTATATTTCCGTCCTTAAACAAGGGCGATATAGCATACGGGCGTTCAGACACCTAGCAGAGAGCTTGCGCTTGAGATGATAATCGTTAAAATTGATTGAAGCGGTTCAGTTCTTTTACACCTCATTCATGCTATAACACTTTTTATTTAGGTGGATTGTCATTTCAAGCGTCAATATAATAAGTATAATACCTGCGCTCGCTATTTCGTTCGTGTAGAGTTTGTATTTTCATATCTTATGAAACCAGGAAAATATCAAAAGGAAGATAAAGTAGTTGTTTTAATACCTGAAATTATCACTGAAATCCGTTGAGCTATATCAAAACCCGTATGAGACAAACTTTTCGACAAGCTGATAGATAAAAATTCTGTAAACCGTCGTGTATGATTAGGCATTGTATAAACAGCATTTTCACTTTATTTTGGCATTTATATCGAAATTATAGATAAACCATTCAATTTCATTAATATTAATAGACAACAATATAATATATTTTTCGAATAGTATAGAGATTCCTGTATATTGCTATCGACGTACCCGTATCACTACCTGTCTGGAGAATAAAAAGGCGGGTCATAAAGCCTGGTTTATTGCCTAGGTTAATAGGAAACGATTTTCTTGTGCAAACTTGCTGTACGATGTATCAAGGCTCATACTTTTGATCCCACAATATTTTTTATTCTAGTGAATAATGGAAGTTTTGTGTAAAAAGTACGAGTCAAAATTTTACACACAAATATTGTTACAAGAATAATAATAAATACAAATATAATATTTTTATATAAACTCACCATATACACATCATAATTTCCAAGATAGTAAGTTACGTTTGTGTTATGTATTATTATTATATTCTATGTATATATATATATGAAATCCACATATATGCTGACTCATCACGATATCTCAGAAACTGTAATACATATAGACTTGAAATTTGGCATGGACCTTTCTTTCGCCAAGTAGAGGTCAGCTAAGAACGGATTTTACGGAATTCTTTTACGGCACGTAAAGCGGGCGGGTATCAGCTAGTAATAAATCTGTCATACGACCGGTCATGTTATACTAGTTCGCCTCCACTCAGCTGAGATGAGAATGTTGAGATGGATGTGTGGTGTTACAAGAAAGGATAAGGTGAGAAACGAATACATAAGGAGATCTTTGAAAGTAGCACCCGTGACTGAAAAATTGAGAGGTGTGACAGAGGATGTATGTCAGAATAGAAGAGTGTGTAAAGCAAAGACATTGTGCCGACCCCAAAAAATTGGGAGAAGATGAAAGAAAAGAGAGAAATAAAATTTAAGTGTTTGTCTACTATTTCAAAATGAATGCCAAAATTTATGTAAAAACTATTATTTTTACGACGTCTAATCATAGATGAACGTTTTATATTTTTTGTCTATCAGCCTGTTGAAAGTTTATCTCGCGAATAGGTTTTGAAATGGCTCTAGGAACTTTACTGTAAATTTAAGGCCGTTGGCAGCTGTTTTAAATGAAAGATAGCGAACAAAGTGGCGGGTTCAAAAATCAAAATTGCTTGTTAAATTAAAACTTGTACATCCAACAGGTAGAAAATATGATAGATACATAGATAACGCTTTATTGTGCACCAATCCAAAACATACTTACAGACTTAAAGTAAATCTAATTGTGCTCAAAGGGCGATCTTATCGCTAAAAATTGATCTCATATGATGTGAGATCATAGCTAGTTATTTTATATCCTTTATATCAACCATGTTTTTAACATCTAAAGATTGAATCATTTGTCATCACAAGCACCTATACCAGAGTGAATAACAGAAAAGACATTTATGAAATTTAACGCTACAATCAAAAACGCTGAAATCAAATCCAGGGTCTCAGGATTCCAATAAACTACGTGGGTCATCGCTTAGACCTCTAGGCTACAGTCAAATTTTAAGCACCTTAAATCAATGGTTTTAAAATATTGTGTAATGTGATATGATTCAAAGTGGAAAAACTTTATCGAGAACAACGTAGACTTATAAACGATCTATAAGGTAAAGATCTAGCTTTCTCTGAGGAGATTTTTATAACCGGTTACTATGGTAAACTAGTCGAAACGAAGAACTTTGGCGGAGTTTGCATAATTTAATTTAGTGAAGACCAACATTCTGTTAGATTGATTAGTGAGTTACGAATTTTGGAAATGATTTTACATTTAGGCGTAGCTATTATAAGCAATAAGCACTATAAAACAAAGTGGGTCTCGTCGATGCATGGTAACAGGGTTTTAAAAAACTGTCTTTGTGTCTAGGGACACCTATTTTTTCCATGCTATTATAGTCAACGCATTTTAAACTGAGTCGTCGGGCAATAAATGTCACCGACAGTAGGAATGTGCACGCAATGCAACCCGTTATCGATACTTAGCTACCTGCGCATGCGGGGTCGATGCGTCATCGTGACCTTCATTAGCTCTCTGACTCCTGATTGGTCGTTATGAGTAAGGGTTATTGTTTTTCTATAAATATAATATTTTTATTGATTGTGTTGATGAGGATTTTTGGAGAACTAAGAAATATCCCTAGAAAAGATAAAAACGGCTCTTTTCGGGGCCACATTACGATCTATACAGTTTCTCTATGATTAAGTCGAAATAAACATTTTATCTTACAAATTAAAAACTTTTATTTTCGGGAAACATTATTCCTATTAATACTTAACATAATTTAGCATATCGATCGTACTTATCCCGTTATCGATATACACCTCTACAATTCTTATGCACATCACAAGACCTGTAGGTGCGAGCGAGACACAGATAAATATGATTTATGACCCGAAGCCTCAGTTCATAATGCGTCGACTATAGTAGTAGTAGACTAGACAATAAGTCAATTGAATATGTTACACTACACGCAATAGATGGCCGATTTGAGTAAATATAGTATCATATAGTTTTCTTATATTAATAATTATTTGAATCCCTTAGAGTAAAATTACGCGAAGGACCTATATCTATTTTACGTACTGTGGAAGAAATGCTGTCAGCTTAAAATTTTGCAGCTTTATGTTTGTGCCTTCAGGGTAAATTCCTTAATCTTTTGATGTTTAGTGCCTACAATAGTGACTACACCTTGTTTCTACTTGCAAGATGAACTTTTGGATAAAATTTTAGTTAAATTGTGTCTTGAGATGATTAAGATAAAACATTTTGTACTGTAATATCCAACGTTAGACATGGTTTAAGTTATATAAGATATTTAAACATTATTAAACAGTGTAATTCATTGCAAAAATCCTGTTTGTAATGTACGAAAATGAGCTTCTAAAGAAAAACATTGAATACTTAAGTTGCAAAATGATATCTCGGTGTTGAATACTCTCTTAACATTTTCATAGAACTCTGACCCGTTTAAATGAAAATCCAATGAAGCAATTTAGCCAATCTTAACTCAATTTTGTGAGATATTAATTTCAAGTCGTCCTGTTGCCAACCGCTCCTTCTGAAAGCAACGATTTAGTAAAGACGCCTTCATTCAGCGCGATTGGTGCTTTTGTTATGAGCATTCACTTGTTTATTGTAGACATTTGAAGGGTATGTTTTTGTGTGTGTGTTATTTTATCAAGATTCACCTATACATCTTAAAGGACAATAAACTTTTAATAGCATTATAAAATTTATATTCGAAAAATAATTATCTTAATTAAAGTAAGAATTAAATAAACTTAATGTCTAAGAAAGGTGTGATAAATAATTCGAATTTGCGATACCTCTAGTGTTGCAAACGTTCCTATGAACATAACATAAATACTTACCACCAGGGAGGCCGTTAATGTTTTTGTCAATATAAAAAAATATGTGTGTGCAGTTCACATATAGCAGAAATGAAACTTCAGAGAATATACTGGCCGATAATTCATCTCTAACTTTTATTAATATAAATGTAATTCCTTTAGCCTCATCCATAACATCCGTCAACATATTATAATTCAAAATAAATTTCTCAAGTATCACTTTCAATTTTTCACTCTTTTAATCAAAAAATTTTATTATCAGTTTTATTTCGGTCTAAATTGGACCTATGTTTAATCATTGGTCTTATTGACTTGTTAATTTGTGCTGCACAATGTAAAACTCGTATCCTGTTCTCTCGCAGGGTTAGTCCTATAGATTTATGTGTTTATCTCTTTTTAGTGTCGCTTGTTCGTTTCATAGAGTTTCAAATCACAACGATTCTAAAGAAGTTTCTCTTCACGAAATCACTTGTTCCATTATAATTTTAACTGGTTGAATAATAAAATCTCTATGGAATTAACAGTATTTATCTCTGGACTTCCCAAACTAATTGCCGTTCACAGTTGGGTCGGGGAAGTTTAAATTGGATTACATTCATATGGCTCAAAATTCGACAGTCCCGTGTGAGAGGGATTATAAACGACACTCATTTGTTCAATGAATTTAGACGATTTTGTATGAGCGGAAATAAAAATACAAAAACTAGAAGTTAAAATTGTTTTTACTATGATTTTTAAAAGGAAGATCGTAGGAGAGTGCGTTAGTCTGGTTATTTAGAGTTTATTGTAAAATGTGTCTACTAAAATATACTCTTATGCTCTTCTTTCGAAACATTTGTTGTGAATTAATTTTAATCTAATTTTGTATAGACATAAATAGACAGAGTATTAAGAGATATCGGTGGTCTTTTATCACAGACTGAAATAATTGACATAAAAAAAAACCGAGCTGTCTAATTTTATTTCTGTTATGTGACCAATTAGATTTTGGTGGGAGGGAACATGAAAGGTGATGTTTTGCTGTACAGTATTATTTAAAAAAAATAATATTAGTCAAGCCATGGTAGCGTAATGGCTCGAGCACGCTTCCCAAACTCAAAGGGCGCGGATTCGAATCCTGGCCGGAATGTATGCACCACTTAGGCAGTTTTCTGACCTAATGTGCATATTGTTACAATTACCATGTACTAACAACGGCGAAGGAAAACATTGAGATGAAATTTGCACATCAAGGTCACCGATGTGTCAAACCTGGAAAGCCGCTTTGGACAATTAGTGTGGCGGGTATACTGCCCCCTTCACATTATTGTAATATAACATTGATTAAAATCGAACAATATTTACAGTTTTAATTGCGTTTGTATAGAAAATGTGATCAGTTTAATAAAATGTTACTTTTCGAGTTAGCACAACGAATGCGTTGTTTATTGTCAATCAAAAACCTTTGGTTGAGTTAATACTAAAAATAATATACGGACAAGTTGTAGGTATGGTAGACAGTTCGTTTACCCGCCATCGCGGGGAATTAAACAGCAAACATATGAGCGGGCAATGATGATGGATTGACGTACAATTTTAGTGTCATGTACGTCGTTTAAGATGCCAGTTATTGGTACGAGATGCGACCACGTAGAATATTATTTGACATTTGACTGAGGCTACAAAGTTAGGCCAAAGTTTATGCGGCGGTTGGTTTGTGAGGTCGATGGGTTTGTTTGTTTATTTATGGTAATGTATTGTTTACTATGTAAGTTAGGTTCGGTTGTCAATCTTTGATATTTTCCTATTTATCTTCGGAAGTAATAGTTTTATACACATTGCTCATTGTGATTGTGTGATTGTGTGATGCTTGTCTCGGATGCTGTGACTATAGAAATTGTCATTTTTTCATAAATTGGATTCAATATTGCGAACTTGTACACAGCGTATTCCCTGTATACGCCGATTTCTTCTTTTCTTTGTTTATTAAATATGGCGGGTGCGGTATAGATATACGGCCCATTTATTTATTATTTGAGATATAAAATTAACTTTGGATGGTTATAAAAAAAAATAACCACGAAGCTCCGCTTCGATTCGCACCCGCCTTAGTCTTCTAACCTATATTAAATAAGTTCGGATCTGTTCATAATAAATAAATAAATGTGCTGTGTAACTATACCCTACCCCAAATTTGTCGTAGAGCGCTTGGAGATTAATGTCTCACTCCTATATTGTTGTACATTTAAAAAACTCAACAAGTCGATAAGCGTAACAAGTACAAGTTCAAATATAATTACCTACTTAAGTATTTTTACGTAATTTGTATTAATGATTATTCATTACACTTAATATTTACAGAATTTTATATTTATTTATTTTGATAAGAAAATGATGTGAAGTTTACTCACTTAACCAACCACAAAGTTTTTAAATTGGTATGTACTTTGTATCAATACAAAAAAAACAAGATATAAAAATTTTAAAGTAATTTGGTTAGCGGGGTGGGTCTGATGTATCAGTTAATTTTGGAAAAGGCTTTTCTTGCCCAAAATAGTTTGGGAATCCCTGTATTAGATAATAGTGCTAATGATTCTGGTAGAATTAAGTTCTCTCTACACATGTGTGAATTGCCCCCCCATAAAATAAGAACTAGGACTTTCCAAACATATCTGTTTGGAAAGTATAACAACTAACAACGTTGTTGTAAAATCTTTGTTGTGTGAACTTCTTGGATATATTAAAATTATGATTAAGCAGAGAAGAGGCTGCGAGGATGCCGGCGCATTAATGAGATGTAATGTTGTGTATTTCCCTTCATTGTTACAGCATTGTACATTGAGAAAATAGGGCAAAATGTTCTATTGTTCTTTGTTTAGTTACTTGATATATTCAGATCAATTAAAAACTGAATTACTTCAGCTTTTAATATTGAATTACCAGATATCAGTTAACCTGCATCTGAATGTAAAAATTCAAATTTTGAACGTGAGTTCATAATATCCAGCTCAGGAAGTATGTATTAGTTATTCAATTTCATTATTTTTTTAAATCGGCAGATAAACTCAATATTGTATATCCCCAAATTAAGCAAGTAACGCTTGTGTTATGGGTAATATACAACGTACGACTCTGGGGCTGATCCCAGACACCCGACCATAGTGAATAACGGAGAAAATAAGTTTCTGAAATTTACTATACCAAGAATCGAACCCGGAGCGTCTGCGTTGCAGCAAGGTAGGCCGACAACGTCTTAGCCCGTTCAACCTCAGAGGCCGTCGATTAATGTGCATGCTATTTTAATAACCACGTGTTAACTTTTGGCTAAGAAACCTTGCACTTCATAAAAGTTATGTACAAATAACATTTATTTATACGAGCTAGGAAAATTGGTTTTCCAGTGATCTAATTTTTTTTTTCATATACTATAAGCGTGTTTTATTAAATTACATATGTTATTTATTTCTAAACAAAAATTGAAAACGTTATTCCATAAGCCAATCCATTATTTTTTGTCGAAATTTTGAAGCTTTACAATATTAGACAATACAATAAATATTTACGGTTTGTACACTTTCAAAGATGCTGGGCTTAATCGTCGTTAACGATGGACCCCGTTTGAAGGGTGTTTCCAAGCCAAACCACGTCGAGTTGTTGTATGTTGTTTATCAAGGTCGTTTGATGACCTGAGACGCACAACTTGCAGTGCACAAGTGCATGGTGATGTTAGTACGTCTGTTTTAGTATATTATTTGTTGCGTATTTATATGTCAAATACGCTGTACGAGCAATATTGGCTCGTACCAAATAAATTATTTTTCAATAGATTTTCAAAGGTACGTTCTTCTAAAGAAATGCACATCCCAAAACCTGGTATTCATTAGAACTTTCTCTAGAAAACTGCTATCCAGATTTACTGGGCAGAGGAGGGAAATTTAAAAAGCTGCAAATGCTGTCACACGGTACAAAGAAGCTTCTAGGATATTAAAAGTATATTTTTATTAGTTATAGGACGTGCATATCTGTAGAAAAACGTAGCTTTGAGAACCAGGTGTAAAAGAACTGATTTAACCGTGTGTAAAAATGGCCTATTGACCGTAACTTTTTTTTGCGTTACTGTTAAAGCTTAGACTCCTGTGCAGTCTTTAAAGTCACTTCGAAAGTAAGTTTTTTCAAATTTTAATTAATATTGAACATTTGAGTTTGATTCGCTGGAAATATTTTTTCACTTTCAAGTACTATTTTTTGTAACTTATATTGATATCAGGATGCTGATTATTATACATATAAAAGTACAATTCATAAGGACTTAGTTACATAAAAAACTCCCAAATAATTATAACAAAATATATATTTTTTTAAAGTTGTTACAGTCGAATTTTCCCAAAAATCACAAAAAAGTAAATAACTCGAATACTATAATTTATGGTAAAACATACATGGGGGTAATTCGGGTAGCACTTCATGTAAATTAACTATTTTTTTAACGTCACTGTTCTGGTAAACCTGTATAAGGTAGAAGTAAAGCAAGAAAAAGGAAATCTATAATTATGTCCAGAGAATAAATACAGTTGCGCAATGCACTCTATTATCGCATAATACTTATATATAATTTAATTTATTTATTTATATTATCCTTCATTTGTCGCTACTTATTAGTGGTGAATGCTGGCAGTAGTTTGTAGTGCTGGTGCTTTCTTATAGTAGTGTGAAGAAAACACCTTGTTGTTGCAGGGCTTTTATTCTTTCAATGCTTAGATGCTGATCCCTGGAGTTGCTGGTTCAACTTAGTGGTGGTTGAAATCGTATGTTACAACTATTAGCAAGTCATTGCAATGTAATAGCAACTAGATAACAACCTGATAGCAACTCGATTACAAAATATTTGTGAGATTTATTTATAGTACAATATTAAAGTAGCCTAAAGTATGCTGGAGCGTCAGCAAAACGCTGTACACTGAACCGTGCATAATTATACTATAAACACTATACAGGGGTTTTTTTAAAATAATCTGTAATGTTGCATGGTTCTAGTTTTGATTTCTATACTTATCTATGATGTAAAGTGAGTCCCATTTTCAATATCACTTCATAATAAATTCGTTCATTCTTCTATAAATGAATTCTATATGTGTGTTTGATTGTTAACTCTAGGTTACCCTAGATTTCCAGGAACTTGTTACAAATAGTACATTAAAAATAGTCGATATACTTGATATCGGCGTTATAACCGAAATCTCTACAGCCAGGACGTTTTTCTCTAAAAGTATACTTTAAATTCAAATTACTAAACATTTACGTTGCTATAACTAAAAATTCGTTACTACCGAAATGGTTATAATTGATATTCACTGTATATAGTTTGTTGCATTAAGTCAGCATTTAAAATGAAAAAGCAAAACAGATATAAAAGTAAAAATATTTTTTGGTCTCAAATTGTTTTCATTTGGATCGTAAGGAATTGTTTTAACGACCACTTTATGACAAGAGTTCTTCAATGTGCCTTTATAAGAGACCTTTATACGACACTACTCAGTTTTACGAGTTAATTCACTTGGTATTAAAACTGTTACGAAGGGAAAATACAAAAGTTTTCTATTGTTAGTTTTTTTTATCACGTAGTAATTTCCGCATCTAAGAAAATATTTTCAAGATAAAAAAAATAATGAGGTGTCTTTGGGACATCTAGTTGGAACGAAGTTTCGAAGACCATCCAAGGCCATCGGAGGCCATCGGAATCCATTGAAGAAATTGATTAGTAATAACGTATTATATAATAATATATTGTTATTTATAGGAATTTTAGGTATATCAGTTGGGTCTAAAGCCCTTAGGGGTGGTAGCAAGAGGGTAATAAAGAAGGGAATAAAAGAATTAAACCGATTAATACACCATTTATTTCTCCTATATCAAAAGTAGGTTAACGGCAAGGAACTTATAACTAGCTTATATTTAGATTACAATAAAATCTAGCAATAACAATTTCTCTGCAACAGAGCTTTCCTTGCCACCTCTCATTAAGGTGTGGTTTAATTACCTTTCCCCAAGACCCTATCAGGCTAGCTATGATCAGGGGGTGAATCCGGCTATGAGCCAATGTAATGCATGAATTGAGTTGTGAGTTGAACTTAGTCGAATACAGTTAAGATTAAAGAAAAAAAAGTAATAAAAAGATGGAGGAGGACAAGTAACATTAGAGTGATGTATCAATCGGACCTTTGGGCCGACCCGTCCAGCAGGTCTAGCTCTGGTGTAGCAGGGAGTAGCCCTCTACACACACCTCACTGGAAAATACCAGTGTACAATTTAATCAGAGGTTTAAACAAGAAGGTACTGTGCACCTGTGTCGATGGAATAAGAAATGTTCTTAGCGAAGGTATGCCTATCAGGGAATATTCCTCGAGGTCGCAACTGAGGAAACTACGCTTTCGTAATGTTCTTTTAAAATCATATTTATAATTCACTAACATCCTAGTGAGCATCTGATAAAATTACAACTGCACGGTTACTTGTAATACGGTTATATTTAAATTTCCAAGTACCGACCTTGGCGTGCAAAATCGATGCTAATAAAATATGATAAGAAACTTGAATTGAGATAAAATATATGATGATTCTGGTTTACTAACCTAAGAGGTTAAAAAATTGAGGAAGGTGGACCCGGGCAACCCGAATGCGCTTTCCGGTTCCCGCTGAAACCTTCTTCGCCAACTATTTCCATCCTGTAATGGTTATTGGCACTGCATCACTTGATAGGAATAACTAAGACGCCCTAACAAAGAATTTGTGACTACTTACATGGTGACAAAATGGTCGCCGGCCGAGTACTTAGTCTTTTGTGGAAACACTTCTTCGCAACCGGTATCAACTTGACTCCAGCAGAGGTTCTTTTTGAAAAAGACCCGGTAACGGTCGATTAGGTATTTATAATCCTTTGCCCCACACGAAATAGTTATGAAGACAACGATAGTGTGGGTCAGTCTTATGAAAGTATTTTCCAAAACGTAAGTTGTCATTGTGACAACTACGGCGGTCGAAAACGGCGGAGCGCAGGCAACCAAGTCCTTTAGCACTTTCGTGTGTTACGCGTTATTATTACGTTCTGCTTTCATGGGCCTGTGGGACGACAGCTAGCCTTCGTAAGTTATCTTTATAAAAACTACGAGGCTTTTTATCTGTCTAGCCGTTCCCAGTTATTTCGGTTAATCCGGTTAATCCGTTAGTCCCGATTGGCTTTATAGCATTATTAAATTTTTCGTTGTTGCAGCTTTCACGCACTAATATCGCCACGCAAAGGTAGTTACCTACGATTGGCCAATAGAGGCGCTGTTAGTATATGCGACTAAAATTTTTAATTAGTGAAATTCCTCTATTTATAATTTATTAAACGTTTTCAGATCAATTATTAATTAATTTGATTAATCCTGATTTTGCTACTGCAATTATGTCATAGACTAAAACCATAAACTAAATAAACGTCTATATTGCTTTCGTCCGCGTACTCCTAGATGTCGCTAGACGTTTCGAAATCTACGTTACAATACAGTGGTCAGCATTTTTTCTTTCACTAATTTTTTTCGTTTCGTCGCCATCCGCCGAGTAACGTGCGATAAGTAACTTCGTTCCAATGTTTGCAATCTTAGATTAGTTATTTGTTTACTAATGCCTAATGGCATATAAGAATAATAATGCACTTTATTTCCAAGTAGGATATTGCATAGGTAAATATTTAAAGTGAAATAGAATTAAAAAAATATTTAGCGATATTCTTTTTCTTTCAAGGTCAAGTTTCGGGTATTGACCTTTTTTTTAACGATGGGAAATCCGATCGATTTACCACCGTAGGGGAAGCGAGGTAGGCGCGTGCGGGATTCGCTTGTACCAAGGTCACGGGTATACTCCGCAGTCGCTGAAAGGATTACGAACCCTAGTAGGCGGGTTTAGACCTCCCCAAATTCTTATCCGTTTTGTGTCAGCTATTTCTTCTATTTCCTCACTCTGGTTTACTGAATCGATCTCACCTGGTTTTTCCCCAAAAGCACAGTCTATATGGTTGTTTCATCCGCTTGTTGTTAGACACTCGTGCTACATGTTACGCCTATTGCCATTGGAAATAGAATGGAGAATAATTAGATTAAATAATTAGACAGTAATTCTTCTTTCTTTTCAATCGTCTTTTTAGTAACCATAATCACCTAAATGATAACATTTCTTAGCATATATGTACATAAGTATGCTAGGGACTTAGAAAGTTTTCTCATAGTTCTCAAGCTCATATATCCCATATCAGGGATTTCCACATTACACAATATGGAATTTTTCAAAAAATATAAAGTAATATTCCTTCTAAGCTGTTAACATTTTGGTAATACCTCTGATATTGTAGGTGTTCATAGGCGACGGTAACTTCCATCAGATAGGTCTTCAGCTTGTCAGTTGCATTGCAGTTGTATATAATAACTAGCTGACCCATACCCACTTCACTGGGCGTCATTAAAAAATACAAAAGCACGCACGTACGCAAATCAAGATTTAAGTTTTGTGTTCTTTAATTAATTTACAAGCGCGGAAAGCACTCGCAGTGCCTCGTACGAGGATGTGCGCAATCCTTGCGTGGAATGTTATTGCTGTTACTTATTTGACAGTGGTTCCCGTGCCCTCTTCACCGGAGGTCATTAAAAATTTAAATAAAAAATAAAAACATGTTATTAATCACAATAAAATATAGCTTATGTCACCCGAGAATAATGCAGCTTCCGACTGGTGAAACCATTTTCAAAATTAGTTCAGTAGTACCGGAGATTACCCCGAACATCCAAACTAACAAACTTTACCTCTTATAAAGAGGTAAGGTTTGTGAGTTTGGATCTTAGTATAGATGAGCTTTTGTTATATGTATAAAGAGGAATTCAACATTTTGTAATGTTCTTATTTATAAACTACAAAATTAATATGCATTTAAATTATATAAGCATCCACTTGTTGCCTTTGACTACGAGGCTATTCAAGTTGGCTTCCTGCCAAGCCGTCAGCCTTTTTGTCTTGTTAACAAACATTGCGAAATGTATAAATCTATTCAAATACAACTTAATAATTTTAGTAAGTATAAATTTTAAACACCTTTGAGCATAATTTTTAGATCTTACTACATATATATAGGTATATATATATATATATATATATATGCACTTGTTTTACTACTGCTTAAAAGACATGAATCTAATACAGGCAAATGTCAACTTTCTATCAATGGTAAGTTAAAGGAATAAATAATAAATTACAGAAACCAGGCCGTAATGAATGTCAGCAGCAAATTAATACAAGTCAATTTTTCTAACATATCAAGAATTATTTTCTTTACTATACTACATATAAATATGACATTACCAATGTTAAACAAAGGATTATCAAATAGGTAGAGGATCCGGTTAGTAAATAGTTTAAACGAGTTGATTATTTAATCAATATTTTCGACTCGTTTACTGTACAATGTTGTTGTACAAGTAAATGAAAAACAAATATAATAAAAATAATACAACTGTGTCTTTTAATAGCAAAACTGTAACGCAATACTATTAATATTACATTGAACTATAATAACAAGATGAATGAAAAATAAATTAGTTAAGCTAAATAGATATTTTTATTATATTAAATTTTACAAATAAAATTAAGTAAACTTTTCGCAAGGAAGTATTGCCAGCTTATGTTACTACTTATTGATTATGACTTGTTGCCATTACGCAGATATTTATAATTTATAATTACGGCGTTTGAATCCTAGTATCTTAAAATAAGACCGCATGAGTATATTAGTTACGTGGATCCATAATATACATTTCATCAAATCAATATCTCATTCTATTTGTTAAAGTTGTCTCTTCAACGAATTTAACTACTTAAACGACGATTTAATCTAATCACTCTTCCCAATATGATTCTAAAGTGCTAATTCGGTTACGTCACAACTTTATTGAACTGCTGGTAAAACATCCTAGCGGCTTGCAGGGCATCTACAACAAATTTTTCTTCACAAGGGTTAACGTCGAAGAAAAACGCTCCACACTTCAAATTTTCAGAACACTGAGTGTTCATGACGTTAGCTTTGCAGCACCCAAGTATTGCTCTGGCGCAAGGCGATAAATTCATCGGCGGTGTTGTCGCTTCACCGTTTCTTACTTTGATGATATACATTAGATCTTCAGGGGACATGATATTGGGAGGCTTTGTTCCTGTTGGTAAAGTTTGAGGGGCGGCATATACTGTTGCCAGTACTACAGTTATTAGCACGATGGCCGAGTATGTCATTTCTGAAAAAAACAATGAATTAAAGTAAATTTTGATGGAAAAATATTGAATTTATAATTGAAAAAAAAATTGCAAAACGGTTAACAGTCTATCTAGACATTCTAAGTGTACATGAAGATCCATTTTTATATGTTTTTCATAAAAAAATACTTTTATAGTAATAATTGGCAAACAAACGCACACATTGTATATCCCCGAGTTAAGCAAGTTACAGTTGTGTTATGGGTATACAACAGACAATTCCGGGGCACACATACTCAAAACAGTAATGAACTGAAAGTTCGTTTACAAAATTTTATCTGCCAGGAATCAAACCGAGGACTTCTGCATTCCAGTGTGCTTCGCGAGCATAGGCTTCCACCACTCAGTCACAGAGGCGACCATACGTTATCAATAAAGTACTTAATTAAATGCAGTATCTGTGAAAATGAGCTTGTTAGGATGTTTTTTCTGCTTGTTTTCTTTTAAGGTACTAGATTAATACCTTAAAAGAAAACAAACCGATTTTCATGAAAGTTTGTGAATTTAGGTAATTTAATTTTGCACGGTTTCTGAGGTACTTTTAAGTAGTTTATCTGTTCGTTAGCGCTATCGGTTCAATAACTTATAAAATTGCGTTTAACAAACCATCGTACGATAGTTAAACTAGGTTCAACTTAACTGACCAATATTAGGCGTTTATCTATTCCATATCTTTTGTTTGATGTTTTGTTGTTGACGTTTTTGTTTGATGTAAATAAATATTAGATATTCCTTCTTAAATAGATTCATCTAGTGGCGAGTTTTGGTACTAGTTGTAGGTTAACAGTTAACTTAAGTTTATCTATTACATAACTTTATGGAATCAATTGGTTTTGAACTCATAACTGGTAACCTCAGAAACCGGGCATTAGATGCCAAAGTTTATCGAAGTGTTACAATTTGGGCCACCTGCATATTTGTAAACAGAGCACATTTATTATCTGCCGCCGTTTGAGCTAATAACATTGAAACTATTTATGACTGTCTTCTTTTGTTTATTGTAATCTTTTATGGCAGTTATTAGAGAGGTGTGTGGAACTGATTCTAAGAAATTCGATCTACGCGGGCGGGCAGCCATATTGTATCAGTGCAGTTTAAAGCAATGGCCCAATAGAGAGATGGACAGTCAAGCGATAACCACTAGCGAGACAAGACGTGTGTACATTCGATAATCTATATAGTGACGGACTTCGCGCATGTTATTGAATCGCGCATTACGTTTGGACTGATTGTGTTCAGTTATATTTGTACCTGTGTTATACGTGTTTGTATAGTTCTAATAAATTTTATAGTAATTCCAATGGCATTTTAATTCGAGTCCTGTAACTCATAACAGAAGCTTACGAAGATGATGTCGCGTGCAAATCCCTAGTTTGCATTAATCTAATTGATAGAGTACGTTGTATTATTAGTTACTAGATCATGTCTACGCAAACGTGATATAAATATGTATGTTTCCTTATATATAGGTACACTGATGTTTGATGATGTTTACAAAGTAACCGTATTGCAGTAAATAGTTTTATCATATTGTGGAATAATTCTTAGGATTCCGGTATTGAAAGATAATCTAATCTGTCTGTTTATGTGTCATAGCCACGGGTAATAGCCCAGGTACTACTAAAGTTAGACATATATTATTTGGGAGACATGTAGAAGTCTTCCATGCCTACAATAAAGTTGTTTTATCCGGGTATAAACGGAGAAAGAATACTAATTTCTGCGGCCGGGGGACTGTTGTAAGAGGCAATAAAACAATCCACAGAGTAAGGTATTTGCCTTTGTGATGGCTACCACCCAAGGTTTAAAGTATACCGCAACAACACAACCTTGAGTTGTGTTTCGTCATTAGTGGCCAGGTTCCAGTCTCGGCTTCGAGACTAGCAGCACATTGACAGTATTACATCTGATGTAGTGAATATTTACGAGTAATTATATACGACAGTAATAATTTTCCATCATGTGCGTCGTCAGCCTATCTGCTGGTCTCCAGCAATAAAAAGAAGTGCCAAATATTGCGAAAATATTTTTTGAATATTGAAATATATGTTTAGAGCAATACATTTTTGTTTTGACATATATTTACTTAGGTTTAACACAAAAATGGAATACAAGTTATATAAATTCCATATGTACATTATTTGTTCATGTATTTTTTTTATTATATAAGATTATGTTGTTGGTATGTTAGATTTGACAGTCTATTGTATTTTAACAAATAAATTATATTTTATTGCTCTCGTTTAAACCAAAATGTATATCGAATACCTCAGTTTGGTAGACGTTGAAAAAATAATTCAATAACAAAAAGTAAACTTCTTAATTATAGAAACATGTAAAAATTAAACAACTTTTCATATAGCAATCCATGTTCGCGAATCAAAACATATAAACATATTGTTCCAACATTTGTAGTCTTCTTTAGACATGTAAAACTTTTTTTGTTTGATCCACTTATATAAGAAATTATGTACCTAAAATGATATGGATAGAGGTCAATTGATATTGGGTAAAACCCGTATCTTTTGAGTTCCGTAAAACTAGCACAGCCATTAGGCCAGAATCAATTACAATATGAAAAATGCTCTAATTTGTTGCCGCAAGTAGACATTGTTTGCTCTTTTTTTGTTAATGTATTAAAGAGGGGGTTATCACATACTATATGCTAATCACGTTCATAGATATGTATGTGCTTATTGAGATTATGAATTCGTGGTTGTGCTAGCTTGATACTAAACAGCACAGCCCGATGTCATTCGTTGTATTGCTTCAAATCAGGTTGGCTTCGACTCACTTCTATGTTTTACTGGGCAGTTGTCTAGACTATATTGACTTACTTTCTTTGTTATATTATATGAAAGAAAAACTGATATATGTTTGTCCCGTGGCTATAGCTAAATTCTACTAGTCAATAGTGACAAAAATGTTGGCGAAGTACGAATGTTTATATAATGACTCGATCGTTGGGTTTTACCAAGAATACCTGCCGTACGAGTTCTAGCTGCACAAGTGATTAATTTATATCTTGCAAGCAGCGACCTGCTACAAAATCAGCTGTTTAAAAACAAATTTTACTTTACACGTGTCACTGAAACATACAGATAACATAAATTTGTACCACCTAAACGTCTAATTATTGTCTTACAGTACAAAAAACTTCTAATTAAATATGCCACGCTACGTCTTTCTTTCGCTAGAGCAATTACAATCAGTTATAGCCCGTCCTGAATATGAAATATTCCAGCTAGTTTTACATCTTGTCACAGGTGAGCTACTTTACTAACAAGCCACCTGAAAGCGATCAGTTACTAGGACTTAATATGCCTATCTCCTATTATATTAATCTGTGTATGCATATGAAAAATGTTATCTATGTATAATAGTAAAATGAGATTCAACGAACAATGGCATTTGATCAGAAACTGTTGTTATTTACATCACAGATGTAAATAAGTTGTTGCCGCATAGATTTTTGGAATTCTGAACTTATCTCTTTCAGTCAATATTAAGGTCACAGACTATCTAAATTAATAAAATAGAAAATTAAGATCGTTTTATTAATTCTCCCCCTCCTGATGCACACCTATGTCAGAATGTTTTTTATTAGGTATCTTCATTTTTTTCTTTTAGATTAAGGTCGTTAGCCTTTCACTAAATTCTAAAAGTTATTTTGAATTAAATATTTGAAAATATCTTTTATTTTTGCTATTAAGTACAGTAAACGTTGAAATAAAATAAGTACACTGTTTCCAAGCGTTTATTTTATTTCTGACGTCTTTGTCAAGTTACATATTTCTTGACAGTAAAGCCCACATGAAACAAATGACATAATTGTCGTACTTTATTGTTGTGTGTGACGTAATAATGACGTTCTGTGACCCATGTAACGCAGAGACTATTAAACCATCGATACCATACGTAAGTAAATCGAAAGTAATCGATTTGAAAATATAAAAAGTTCTATTTTATTACAAAAATGGGTTATTTAATATATGTAAAATTTGTTCATTGAAATGTGGGTATATTTATTATACAACGTAGTATTTTTAGCAAAAATATATAGATACGTTAAATTGATTAAAACTTATTTATAAATGAAGTCGATTTTTATAACAAATCGAGTCGGTAACGCATTAGGACATTACTAATTGATCCGTCATTAAGCTGTCAAAAGTAAAATAAATTTTCACGAAAGATTAATAAAAAAAATAAGGCTATTTTGCAAATATTTATAACAATTAAATGTCCGCTTGTTTTAGGAACTCATCGAAAATATAGTTATTTTTTTAAAGTATGCAGTTAAATCGGACTATACGTCGGATTTAACAGGTTTAAAGTAAGAAGGACGGTTAGTTCTTTACTCATACTGCAACTTTTTATAGCATATTTTATTCAAGCAGATTTAAAAAAACAACATTTATCTCATATTTTTTAGAATTTTCATTTACATAATTCAGTTATTTATGAATGTTTGTGTAAATTATAATTTATGTACCAGATTTATTTATTGTTGGATTGTTATATACTGCTAAAGTAGGTAAACATATATATATATGTTTAGTATATATATACTAAAGGTCCATGAGAGTTTATGAACTATGATGTTATAAATGGTTTATAGCAACGTCAAGAAAAAAAACACTTACTGTTTTGTTTGTTCCAATATAAAAAAATCTTGTTGACCTTCTCACAGCCACTATAGCACTACGTTTATAACACAAGTTTGCAACACGTCCGTGTAGCAAGTCGGTTGAGGTGCGCCTGCGCTGAGTTTATATGAAAATCAACATTTAAATCGCTCCAACGCGCTCAACATTGATTTGGCGTTTTATATTGCAATGGGATAAGTCATCCTGACGTACGAGACGTTTATAAGATAATTTTTCAAACTTTTGCTGACATATTAATCAAATGGAAAATCCCAGTGTTTTATATCACATTTTAATCGTTTAGGTCGGAAATGACACATCAATTACATAAGTTTTTATGCCCTGAGCATTTATTATCTCCATTTTTCACTTTAATCAACCAGTTACTTTTTTTTAATACTTTTCTAAACCACGCCACTTATTTCTTATAATCTATAATATTTTAAAATTCTAAATATGCCGTGTCTGTACATTGCAGTAATTAAAAAAAAAAAACAACTGGAATACACTATATAAACGATGGAGAACATGATGCATTTTTATTGAGATTTCTTGTCTGTTTGTTCGGGATTCACGTAAAAACTACTGGGCCGATTTCGATGCGGTTTTCATTGATCGACGGCAAATTTTTAGACTTAAAATCTGCGCTACTTTTTATCTTGGGAATCCTCCGGGAATGTTTCTGGGAATTATTTAAAATGACCAGATTGATAAATAATTTGATGATTAATGATGGGAGAAATCATAAGCAAAATAAGCACAAGAATGTTTAAAATATATTTTGATGATTTGCACACCACTTGTATAAGGCACTAAAATCCAATGAGAAAATATGTTGGAATTAATTCAGAATCTACCAATAATGGAAGTGTTAGTAGTGGAACCGATAATACATCAGTACTGCGGGAACCCGTATACCTCTTCTCCTTCGAGATAGATCATTGATGATCGAAATATTGAAACCACCTCTTCCGATCCCGAAATTGTAGTCGGAGGAAACGGAGCAACTGAGCAGTCGGAAAACGTTGTCGGCATAGCCTGCAGTCCTGCCAATACAGCTGACTCTAATTTGCCAACAGCAACCACTGGTGGGAAGCAAGGGTATTTCCCTAAGACCGAGAAAGGTTATTAATTTGAAGAAGTTTATATATTTAAGTTTTTATTTGTATTGTATAGGTCTTCAGAATAACATGGCAGGAGTGTAGTGCCGCCCTTCCCCCTCGAGCCAGTAAAAAAGTTGTTCTCTGTACAAACGGTCGTATCATTTATCCACTTAAACACTTCAGAATTCCAATGCGATTTTTTCATCGATCGATAGCGAATTTATGTTAATAATAAGTGTGATACTTCTTGTCCCGGGATTCCCGCGGGAATTTCAAGTCAAGAGTGGACGAAGTCGCGGGTATATTCTGGTAACTGAATAAATAGATTAAGTAATATTCTCTCGCGCCTTCTTCCACGTACCACTTACGCAGATAACAAAGATCAAAACTTGCCAATATTTCAAATTAAAGGGTATTTCCCGCACGGATTTTTTTACTATGATTAAGATACGAATATCGAAAATCCGGGAAGAAGTTTTAAACAACTGCAAACGTTCCACTAAAGTTTTCTAACATATACAGAAAGTGTAACAGTAGGATAGTCAATAGTGAATTGTGAAATTCAAATTTACACCAAACACAAATTCATTAGTGAATTGTGAAAATCACGTCAAAATCAGTCCAGTGGTTTTAAAGTTAACGAATCCCAGGGTGTTCAAAAAGTCGTCAATCCCTATTAATATTATAAATGCGAAAGTAACTCTGTCTGTCTGTCTGTTCCGTTTTCACGGAAAAACTACTGGACCGATTTAGCTGAAACTCAGTGTATATATATTTTCGATGCCGAGAATGAACATAGGATACTTTTTATCCCGAAAAATGGGCTAGTTTCCGGGATAAATACATATTTGTTTGTTATGCTTTTACGGAAAAAGTACTAGAGCGATTTGGCTGAAAATCGGTATATATGTAATTTTAATACCGAGGATGGACAAGGGATACTTTTTATCCCGGATAATGGGATAGATTTATGTAAAGGTTATCCCAAAAAGTAGGGTAGGTTTTTTTGTGATTTGCCAATTTCGACATTTTAGTGATTTCTGTAATTTTGGTCATATTTGTCCTTTTTGTCCGATTTGTCGTTTTTGTCCGATTTGTCCGATTTGTCCTTTTTGTCCGATTTGTACGTTTTCTTCCGATTTATCCTTTTTGTCCGATTTGTCCCTTTTGTTCGATTTGTTCGAATCGGACTAACATAAAAATTTAGTACAATGTAACCTGTATTAACGCCTGCTCTTTTCACAAGAAGCACGCACTAGTGTTTGACCCGCCGCCTACCCCCGGGTTAAACTCTAGTTTTCATTATATTTTTAAAAGTATGATCCAAATATAATTCCAAGATTTTGATGGGACAAAAGTAACAGTGCATTTAAAATAACGTAAGCTATCTATATAGTTCTAGTAAAAATCGTGTCAGACTCATCTAAAGCACTCTAAGGTATTCCCTAGAAAATTCTGTTGGATTCCAGTCATGTAAAGTACCACAGATTTTAAGTCATATAATTTATTAGAAAACAGTGAAACTGCATCTACTTAAATCGGTTCAGTTGTTTTTATGTGATTTCCAAAAAACAAGAGAGTAAAAATCTAAATAAATTGTATAGTTTTTTAGATTGCTTCAATTTAGAGATAGCACTTTTAGAACTTTATTATTACAAATATTTTTGGGTAAAGTATTTTATTAAATGTTGTGCTTATGATCTTTAGCGTCCGAGGCAACTTTTGAGTTTTGTGCCCTCCATAAAATTGTCTTCATCATCATCCGAGCGTTAAATCCCGGTTGGGTTCGCAGCGTTCGCTCCGACGCCCAGAGTCCGCTTTCCTACTTTTTATTCTCCACTTCGCGCGGTTTTTGGCATTCCTTGTATTTTGACCATTCCATCAAATTGTCCTGGAGGAAAATAAAATAATATCATATAAATAAAATAATCCATAGTAGTTTAGTGGCTAACGAATTTGCGTCTCCGTTTCGAGGATGTGTGTTCAAATTCTGCCTGGGACGTATGCACCACTTGGCAGTTGTTCTGATCTAATGTTAATGGATGTAGTGGTAATGGATATAGTATTGTAATTACCACGTAGGTACTGATGGTGACAGAAAACATCATGATAAGACCTATACAACTAGATATTTGATATGGGTTATTTGTCTATCCTCTTTAGACAAGCGTGATAGCTGTATTGTCCGCTTTCCTAAGAGCCGAGTCCGACAGTGGGACGTTTATGAACTCAAATGTATATCTAAACTAGTTTTCCCCGCGATAACGCCGTGCGTCAAACCTTAATTTTACTTACATAAAAACTTATTTAAGTTTGGATTTAAGTTCTTTCCAAAAATTAACTATGATTCAGGAGCAGTGTTATAAATTATGATTATCTTATAAATAAAAACCAATGTTTGTATGTTTGTCCTCGATGGGCTCCTAAATCATTGGTCAGATTTGGATGAAATTTTGGTAGGGTGTTCTGAGGACGCCCGAATAGATTTCTGGCTGAAAAAATCTATATAAATAAAAATCAAAGTTTGTTTGTTATTTGTATGTTTGTCCAATATGCGTTCCTGAACCATTGATCAGATTGTGGTAAAACTTTGGTAAGGCGTTCTGAGGCTTAAAAAATGTATAAAAATAAAAAACAATGTTTTGTAACAATAATTTCGTAACGTGTAGCGATGGTTTGGTCTATGAAATATTTCCAATAACAAAATTAGGAATCACTAGATTTAAGAAAATAATTACGGGAAAACACTTCAGAAATTACATAATGAATAATTTGATAAATTAGAGAATTTAGACGTGTAGACAAGCAGCGCCTCTATTGTCCAACAGTCAATAACTACCACGCGCCTTGCCTTACTAGTGCGTGGTAGTTGTTTCAACTGTAAATATGATAATGGCATAAAGCCACTTATGCAATAACTAGGAACGGCTAGTCATATAAAGAGCTTCGTAGTCATTATGGAAACTAACTACGAAGACTAGCCGTCGCCTCACAGGCAGAAGAAAGCAGAGGACGTCAAGAAACGACATATGCGAAAGGGCGAAAGGACTTGGTCGCCAGCGCCTCGTCGTTTCGGTAGCCGTTAATGTCAAAGTGACAACTTACGTTATTGAATCTCCTTCATGACATGCCGATACACACAATGGGCGTCGCATAAACTATTTTGCGTGGGGTGTGATAGTATAAATACTTAACTGACCGTTGATCGGGTCCTTTTTGAAAACCATCGGATTCTTCCTCGATACTGGATGTGAAGTAGTTTCAGTTGAACAAGGTCAAGTTATTCGACCGTCGTACATCTAAGTATCATGGAAATAATCATAAATTGTTTGTTTGGTAGTGATTCGTACCAAGTGATTCAGTGAAAATAACCATTCCAGGATGGAAGTAGACCGTGTGCAAGGATTCGGCGGGATCCTGGATGCCCAGACAGGTTGTCATGGTCCGCCGTTCCTGTATTTTTAACCTCATATTGTAAACTCTCCTAACTAATATAATATTTCTAAATCCAAGTTTCAAATCATTTTTTATTCGTCATGACAATACGGTACTAACGGTAGGTAGTTTGAAATTTGAATAGAACTTTATACAAAGTAACCGTTGTAGCATTTAAATCTTTATCAGACACTCACTACGACGTTTGTTAAATGCCAATATTATCTCATGAGACAGTTGCAAAGCATGTAGCCTTAGTTTCGTCCACGATGAGTACTCCGTCGTATTTTGTAAACAATTTCTACACATATTGCATTATTGCATATTATATACTTTTTAGTTGGGTCGTTTTTGTCGTCGCGGTAGGAAGGTTTGCACTGAAAATCAGCGTTGTTTCGGATAAAACTCCGGCACAGCAATAAGCTGAGTGTAAACCTCATTTGCTGAAAATACGGCGTACATGTTCTCAAAACTTGTTAGTAATTAGTTTAGGTATGTCGCTATTTCTTCAAATAAAATATTTTTCTTTCTTTCTCTGGTTATTGGTGATATGAACTTGAATTCAAATGTTTATGAGTTGCCTCGTAACTTTATTTTAATTTATTATACTAGTGCGATAAGTTGTTTTGTACTAACGAGTAGACGAATGTAAGCCCGAGATGAAGTCGAGGGCTTACCTTAGTCGTGAGTTTGTAAAATCCAACAACCGCACGTGTGTCATAAAACATTTGCGAGAAAACAGTTCAATAGGCAATAAAAAAAACATAAATATCAGTCCGAAAGTTGCAACAATCTTTGACGATCCTAATATGAAAATGGCGACACGTGCGCATGGAAAAAAATAGAACTATATCTTTCGTCTCACTTTCTCTATAATAATAAAGTGAGACAAATGAATACATTGATCAATGGCTCAAAAGCGCTTCCGAGGAGTTTTGACCTTACATCTTATTTGTTTTCGTAATGTGAAACTCTTTGTTGGATTTCTTTGTTTTCACGTAAGTACCTAGTTTACAGCAAAAAAAAATAATATAACCACTTAGATGAGAGCATTTATTTTATCGCACGTTCCACTGTTTGGTGCCTAATTTTTAACTTTCGAACAATGTATACAGGATTCGTTAATGCATTTTTCAGAAAATGTGTTGAAAAGTTTATTTATTTGTTGCTGTATTACTTTATTCTGGTCAATAGAGTAAACTCAGTTTCAAATTATAAATAGGAACATTTATTTTTACAATATTTAGTTGTTGTTCTTAAATTGTAATTTAAATTACATGTCGTTGTATTAACAGTTGCGACTTAAATTATTAGAGAGCATAGAAGTATTTATGAGACAATGTATAATATAAAAACACAAGTGGCCTAATTTACTTATTCTATCTATTATACATAAGATCATGTTTGAACTCTGTTTCTCATTTATATGGCTTAATACATAACTTTCCTTGCAGGGTCGATCTGCTAATATTTATGTTTACGATGGTAGTGTTAAGAAGTAGGGAAACTAGCCTAATCTAATAAATAACTATTATATTAAGAAAATTTATAAATTTTATAAACAATCTCATTGTACAAGTACTTCGATTAACAACAAGAAGTTAGATGAACTATCCATTTTTCTGTGCATAATAATTTTGGAATTTGTAAATAATCGTTAAAATTGCGTTTACTTCACAGGGGTTATCACTATAAGCCATTGGATTGGGACATCCTTGCAGGGCAAAACAATTTTCGGTTACGTACACCTGGTGACAGCAACTCAGAACAGCTCCATCGCATAAGGATGGAATTTGAGGTACGAATTGGGCGTCTATTGTGTTGACATCATTCGGCAGATTAGTCGGTCTACTCGTTGTAGTAGTTGGATTATTGTCAGGTCCACCAGCTTGTTTACTACCATGTTCTACTGGAGGAGGAGGCCTGGTTAAATTTATGTTTATGGCTATAGGATCAAAGGATATCGGCCTATTGTTATCCTCAAACTCGGTTTCGTAATCTTCATCTCCCGACACATCTGGTAACCTTAAAGTAACGTCAGGGTTAGTCGTTTGGTTTGTTTCTGTTGGAACTGGAGGTTCTTGTGTACCGGTAGGTCTTGGAGTTTCTTGTGCAGTTGTATCGTTATTTATTGAAGGATTACAAACGCAACTTTGAGGTACATATATTACTGGATAGAATATTGGTATATGAGTTGGGGGCGGTGGCGGTGAGGGTGGTCGCTTGACAATATTAACTATTTCTTGCAAACGCTGATGTATTTGATCCAACGGATCATTAGCTCCGTATACTCCAGTGTCAGCTGATTGATCTCTCTTCCCGTAACCTGGATATATCACTGGGTTTATTGGAGGAAATCCATAGCCGTAATAGTTGTAGAACCTTTTCTGACGAACTGTTTGTTCTGGTGTACCGTTGTTTTCATTTTCAATTACAGTTGGTTCGTCATCAAGTTTAGGTGCAGTTTCTTCTGTAGTGGCAATATCTTCTAACTTGCTTATATCATTAGGTGCTGCGTTGACATATAGTTGCAAGATGAGAATGCCAAAAATAATGTGAGATTTCGCCATCTGAAAAGAAAGGTAAAAGAATTTGGTCAACAATTATTGAATTATTTTTAATTTTTGTGTCTTATAGTTAATTTTCAATTAAATAAGATTTTTTTGTTTCTTCTTTTTAATATGGATCATCAGTAAATCTATCTGTTTCAAAGTGATTTTTATAAAAATAAGTAAATAGTGAATGAAAAGACATTTGTCCTATATGTTCTTGAGTGATTGTATAATACATACAACTATTAGATTTTAGGTAGATTTTTTGTTATAACTTCTTACATATACTCATTCATTTATATTATATTAAACTAAGTCTTTACAAGTGTTATTAGCCCGTTTGAACTTTAGTATTGTGTAACGAGGGAAAATTAGGTAAAAATTATTCTAGTCAATCGAGTCATGGTCCCTAATATATTTACTTTTTGACCAAACCTCATAAAATCTGTTTTTATTCAAGCTTTTTAAGAAGAAATAAACATACATTTAAACAAAATTATTTTAAAAATAGATAATCAATCCTTTTTAAAAGTAACTGCGCGTCACTTTCTTTACAGTAAAGGTTCCTATTCTGAGTGTAAACTTTATTGTTTTTGCTGTTTCGTTACAGGTACCGTAAAAATTCCGAATCTCAGAAACTACTCAAAGTTTCAAACAATTTTTTTAGTGTTTTTTGAATTAGAAGCGTGAATCAATGAAAGTTATATATTATTCACTATAAAATTAACTATACAATTATTTATTTTTTTAGAATTTTTCACCTCGTAGCACTAAAGGTAGATAGATGGGCAAGGAAGAGTACACCCTTATCACGGCTTTAGCGCCTATCTCAACGTTTATTTAATGTAAAATAATATAAACATTATTACGATTTTTCAAGACCTGTTTAACCATACTTTACATTTAACAACATGGCTCACATTTAACAAAACCACGGCTAATTTTTAATTTGTTCACAATTTCTTTACCGTTGTATATATAGCATATAATATATAGAAGACACTATCTTTCTAAATTTCATCTATATGTATAAAGACAACAGTTTTCAAAGAAAAAAATATGACATACCGATCGACACATAGGCAGGCGGATATCAGTATACTGATTTTGCCAAATAAAATTGTAAACGAGTTTATGTTTTGCTTCAAAATATAATTCCTTGAATCATTGATTCGATATGAGCTAAAGAAATGGTATATTTTTAAATTTTGTTTTTTATTGCATGAGTTCAGCAGACAGGCAGACGGCCCACTTGACGGAAAGCGATCACCATCGCCTATGGATATTTGTAACATCAAAGGTGCTACCAACGTGCTGCCGCTCTCTAAAGCGAGACTGGAAACTGGCCACTAATGTCGGAACACAATTCAAGGTTGTTATAGCGACATACTTTCGACCAGGGGTGGTAGCCATCCAGGCGGGCAAATACCCTACCACCTGGCAGTGGGTTATTTTGTCGCCACGTACGACAGACCGCACGGCCGCAGGAAATTGTATTTTTGCAAGTATGTATTTATGCTAAGTTCCAACGAAGAATAAGATTTAAAGGTCGTGCATATAAGTCTATTTTTTACTCTGTGTACATCGGAACGATTACCTTCAGTATTGCGTAAAAGGAAAGAATATTGAAAAATTTAGTTATACTGTACCTATCTTTATACCACCAGCTACCGAGAATTATGATGTAACGTTTGTTCTTTATTGTCCTAGTGATTTTATTATTAAATCTGTCATTTTAAGTGCTGTGGTTGACAATTTCAAGAAATAAAAAATTGCGGTATTTTGAAAAGTAAAGTTTAATTTAGTTATCCTGATTGATCAGTCATAGTTATTTTGCAGTTTTTCCTTTGCGTGTACCAAAACAAGTAAAGGATAAGTCGAACTCCTTTGAAATATTCTATAGTAGATTCACAAAATATTTAAATAAGCAAATGAAATCGTCGGCGTCAATGCAGGACCTTGTAACTACATTTATTGATGACATAATTTTTTTCGTTAAAATTGTTACTTATTGCATGTATTATATATATCACAATTTTGACGAAAATAACAATGACACCAAAATATAGTTACAAGGTCCTGCACTGACGCTGACAAAATTTAATAAATTAAAATCAATTTTAGTAACTAATATAAATAATGGTTCCCAAGCCTTTGGTGTAGGATGTGACTTGCGTAGACACGTTAGCCGCATCCCATTTACCAAACACGTTTAGATCAGCCGGTTAGGCGGCGGAAACAGCTGAATCACTCAAGCGGCGCAAATATGCAACCCTAATTGAGAGATATGTTTGTGTCGTTTGCTGTCGAGACGCTTGGACTGTGGGGTCCTGAGGCCATGAGCCTCTACCAAAATTTATCAAAACGACTCATTGACTCTTCAGGTGATCAGAAGGCTGGTACCTACCTCGGGCAACGGATCAGTATGGCGATCCAGCGAGGAAACGTAGCCAGCTTTCTAGGCACCTTACCCATAGAAGACGTTGATCTAGGCTCATTATTCTACTTATAGTCTTGAGGGACTATGGGTAGAATACAATACAAATAAGTTAAGTGTCCTTTTATTGTATTCGATTATTTACAATTTTATTCAGTGTACTGGCTTATAATAAATCAATAAATTTAATTTAATTTTAGTAAATTTATATATCGAGTCTCTTTAGTAACAGATACATTTTTTCAAAGAGATCGGAAAAACAGTGGCAAATTTCTCAAATGGAAATAAAACAGCCGACGATGTGTATCAATCACGACACACACTAATCAATATAAGTAAACACTAGTAACATAAATACTTATACGCAATCAAAGTTACGAGCAATATTTATAATAGGTTTAAGTAATAGGCAGATATTAAATTTAATTTAACGATTATTAATAGTTTCGTTAACGTTTACACACCTATAATTGTCACTACCTGTTAATTCTAGGCACCTTGAGTGTTTAGTATTACATACGTGAATAATTATGTACAAGGACCTAAAGGCAAAATACAAAAATGATGGCGAATTATCGTAATTATTGCGGAAAACATTTGCTTTTCGGTACATTACACCAGGAACAATGTAAGAAAGACGCATTGGTTACGCGTGGCATTTGCAATTGTTAGTTTTTAGCCATTCGTATTTAAAATGGTGATCGTGAGGAATTACATATAAAAAAATCCTAGATATAAGGTATATAACTGAGAAAGTAATTTTGTACGGATGTTTGTTTTTGCTCTCTTCAAGACCTTGGGAATAAATTCATTACCATTCAGTGTCGCGTTCGATTTTTATTTAATTTTTAATTTTTATGGCATGAGTTCAGCAGACAAGTAGACGGCCCACCTGATGGGGAGCGATCACCGTCGCCTATGGACATTTGCTACAACAAAGGCGCTAACAATGTGCTGCCGATCTCTAAAGGGAGACTGTAATCTGCCCATTAATGCCGGAACACAACTCAAGACTGATATCGCGGCATACTCTAGACCAGAGGTAGTAGATATTCAGACAGGTAAATACTTTACTACCTGGCTGTGTGTTGTTTTGTCGCCACTTACGACAGGCCGCCCGGCCGCAAAAAATTGTATTCTTTCTCCGTTCCTGCACGGATAGAGTCGATTTCAGTATTTTATATACTTTCGATAGTCACGAATCGTAGGTATTTTGCATTAGATGATTTAATCCTGCAAAGTAGGACTGTTTTCGCGGTGTATCTAATCGAGTTCTTTTTCAAGCGGAGTCGCAACAAAAGCTCTAGTTATAACATATATAATATTTCCACTGCTGGGTGTTACTCTACTATCGGCCAGTTTCTATATTGCAAAATCGAGTCGTTTTTCATACCGACGGTTAGAATATTCACGCCTGATAACTCTACTGATGTTTCTATAATTAACTGTTTGTAGCTGGTTACACATGAAACTACGAATAACCGATGGGAGGGATTTTCTAACCGATCGGTATACTTTTTGTATGGAAACGACAGATAAAGTGTTTCTATATTGTAACCACTGGCTGTCAACACTACTATTCGTAGGAATTTTATTACCACCCGATTTCGGCCGGTTACCAGTTTATTTGTCATTATTAATACGTGATTTTAAATTACTTAAACTCATTTTTTTTATTTCTTCTTTTGACTTGAATTTAATTATTATTTATGTCTTTCAAACGCTATTTCTGTCTTTAACAGTTCCAATTCCAATTCCAGTATTGCTTCACTATTCATCCCTATTAATATTATAAATTCGAAAGTAACTTTGTCTGCCTGTTTGTCTGTTACGCTTTCACGGAAAAATTATTGGACCGATTTAGCTGAAACTCGGTATATATGTAAGTTCAATATCTAGGATGGACGTAGGATACTTTCATACCGGGAAAGAGATATGAGTTTGGGATAGATTTATGTAAGGGTTACCACGAAAGTAGGATAGGTTTGTTGTTGTTGTTGTTATTTTGGCCATTTTCGTCAGTTTGGTCACTTTCATCATTTTCGTCACTTTCGTCAATTTGGTCATTTTGGTGATTTTGTTCATTTTCGGTAGTTTTGATCATTTTCGTAATTTTCATCATTTTCACCATTTTTGTAAGTTTAGTCAGCTTAGTTATTTTCATCATTTTAATCATTTTCGTAATTTTCGTCGTCAAATATTTAAAACAACAAAGTTCTCAGTTGTTGCCACCACAGATAAAACTTATATGGTTAATGTCACCTTGCTAATAATTAGGTCAAAGGTTCGAAAGTCACTAGACTACAGTTTTTTTGTTATGCTTGGGCTTCACCTGCGGTAACGTTGTAGTTATTGATTGTGATCTAATGAGTCTTAAATATAGCGTTAAAAATAATACTGAATGAATATAATATTATTGACAGATAACGTATATCCTTACGTTATCTGTCAATATTTAACGCCCTTAAATAAATAACAATGACGCTTCAAATAACACATTAAATCCATCGCTATATCTGTGTGAATAACTATAACATTATCCTAAAAGGAGCACTAGCAATACAAAAAGTTTCCTAAAATAATTGAATGAAAACAAAAAATCATAAAAACTATAGTTTTTAGACTTACCTTACTTAAAAAATTGCGATCGAAAACCACAAATTACTAAAACTAGCGATAAATTGCTGAAGTGACAACACTGTTACATATTTTTTTTACATAAAATCCAATGACATTGAAACAATCATTGTAGTAAACAGTTTTATATTATAAATTATTTCAATGTTATCGAATTTTAATTTTCAAATTAATTCACGGCACAGCAATTAATTAATAAAACAAATACTAGGGCATTACACCCGCGTTACTATAAGCACTATAAATGTTTCTATTCCACGGCATCAAAAGGACATGTATACCAAATAATTTCAACTATGGACTCTGCCACCGGGCCGCGAGGCGGCAGAAAACAAACAAACTTATGCATTCAACTGGGTGTGCAGTTGCACCCATTTACGTAGCAGTGGCGAGTCCCGTCGATCTACAAAAAGACTGAGCATGCTGTTGGTGCTGCCGCGAACGTGGGCTAGTAGGGAGGCACATCTCTTTCTAATGATGGCCGCTAAGCCATCGATTCGCGCTTCTGTGAACATCCCTGACGCACTGCACCGCCACGACAGTCCCAACAACACCCTCAGCCCATTATTATACTGGACACGTAGGTCGCTGTATGCCCGCTGCGTATAACTGACCCACAGGCTGCACGTGTAGAAGGACTGACAGTATGCTCGGAAAAGCGTCTTCTTTATATGACATCTCATGAATTTGACGTTTTGTTGTTTACATTATTGCGTTTTGTTCATGCAACATTCATATAAGTATTTTTAAAGCAGATTAATTGAAAGCTTGATTTTTAATGACTATCCTATATCACAAAAGATTTCTTCTTTTGAAAATGCAATTATTTTTAGTTATACCTCGACTATTGAATTACGTTGCATGTACTACTACTAACGACGTTGCGTTAACAATACGCTTGGGACGGAATTAGTAACTGATAACCGACAGTATTACTAATTGTCAATGAGCTTGTGAAACGCTCGTATAGCCCTCTTAACCATCAGTTATTGGTAGCTTCAAAATCAATCAGTTACTGTTCAGAAGATCGTCGGTAAAATATACAAACCGGCCACATATCAGAAACATTGATAGTTTACCCACTACGCTTGAGCCTTTCGCTCAAAACAGGAAGACATGACTGATAAGTAGTCGAAATTTTAAACTAAAACTGAAAATCAAATTACAAATACGCTTATATTTTGTAATAGTACTAAATAGTAATAACAACACAAAGGAATCGACACCTAGATTGTTAAAAATGATTCGTCGACCAATATATCAAATATGTAATAAGCAAATTGGTTTCTAGTATCCATAATACTGTTTATTTAATTATTGTGACACATAAAATAAGTTATATACGATTCTTAAAAAAAACAACTCTTAAAAAATTACAGATAGTATGTGGATCCCAAATGATCTTACCACCTATATAATTAATTAATATATAGAAAATAGCACATTTTATTAAAAAACAACCCTTTCTCTTGGTTTGCCTTTTAACATTACTTCACAGAAATTGATCCTGACAAGGGTAATTGATTTTTCAAAAATCTAACGATACCACTTTAGTTTTCGTCAAAATCGGCCTCGAGACTCCTTTAAGTGTTTTTTGTTATTTAGCATAATGTAGGATTTCGCCCTGAAGGGCCATTTGAAAAATTCACTCTGTATATTTGAATTAATTATTCTCGCCTGATATTTTTACAACGCTCCCAACATTATTTCGCTCAATGCTGCCCACTCACGCAACAGTCGATAAATATCACACCTTCTCATATATCTGCGACCCTGGTATTTAACTTTACTACAGCTAACAATAGATGTATTCAAAATAGCAGTTTCGTAGCAAATTTCAAAAATCTTAAGTTATTGCAATACTCATATGAAAAGTAGATTAATGTATATTTTACTGCTTGCAATTTCAACTGTTAAGTGTTCGTAATGATTTTACGAGTAGATTTATCCATCTCAAAGTGTTAATGTATTTTCTATGACATGATATTACAACAATACGGTTCTATTTGTATACTCATCTTTAAATAATAATAGATTTGTTATTAAGTATATATGAGAATAAGTTATTTCGTACATATTCAGTTCCGTATCAAAACTAACATCCCTATTTTGAGTACGTACTTTAGTGAAAAGTACATAAAGTAGACTTTTTTATTGCGATTTTTTTTTATAACCATGGACTAGAGTTCCGTTCCCTTTTACAACTTAATTATTAAGAAAGTTTTTAAAATTTATACACGCTTCTTGGTTATTTTTGTTAGTGTGTGTGACATTTTTATTTGTGTTGTGGTGTACCTTACGAATGACTTATAATATTAATTTATTCTAATTTTAATACTAAACTTATACTAATGTAGAGGGTATCTGTTACATGCTGATGTTGTGAGGAAGTGCATGTACAGTGTGTGCCTTCTGTCTATACCTATATATATTATCCTAACTAGTGCCATGTGTGTTATTTTTTCCTTTCTGTGTCTGGGTTATTAATTTTTAGGCTCTTTGTGTGTCTTGGTTTGTTTGTGAAGTGTGCGTGTAATGCAATGCGATGGTAGTGCGCGTTGGTGTGAGTATGTGTGTAAGTTTTGTTTTTAGATGTGTGTTTGTGACTTTGTCTGGTGTTATAATTTATTGTTTAATTGTTGTGACAATATATTAACTGGGAATTGTTGTTGAGAAATTTTCAGTTGGTTTTACTGATGATGGATGGTTTAGGAGGGGGATTATTGGCCCTCCATTAGATGTTGGACCATCGTGCATCGTCTTATCTCCCATCGCGATTTTCATAATTTAGAGTCTCGTTTATCTAATAAATATTATTGAAGAAGTACTAAGGTTTTTAAGTAACAAGACGACGTTTAAGAGATGTATCTATATCAAAATTAAGAGAAGAACGACTGAAAATACCTGATAGATAGCTACGGAACCCTAAAGATATATTTAGGCAGGAACGGGGAAGAATTACTGCGGCCGGGCGACCTGTCGTAAAAGGCGACAAAACAACCAAAAACCAAATGGTAAGGGATTTGCCGAACGGGATGGCTACCACCCCTGGTCTACAGTATCCGCCATAATAATCTTGAGTTGTGTTCCAGTATCACGGACCAGGTTCCAGACCCCCCCCCCCCCCCTTCAATCACTTATTAGGAGAATAGCTTGTGCACTGACCTTAAAGACAGGTAATGTCATATGCCGAACGCTTGCCAAATTAATTTTCAGAGTCCATTTAGAATGCAGGTGACATACTATGACTCATTAAAGAGCAATATAATTCCTTGCATTAATTATTCTGCAAGCACTTTACTATTAATATGTATGTTCGTATTGTCTCTCTTGTGTCCATGACCTTAGAACCAGTGTTACTAATACTAATAAATATAACAACTAACCAATTATCTTTAAGCTGCTAATATTGGTACGTTACCGGCTGTGATAATGAGTAAAACACATAAATCAAAATTTTTGGCCGGTTCCTACATCTTACTATTCGTTTACTTGCCTTACTGTTGGTTGAATTTTTACATTCATATTTTAACCGATCGTAGGGCAAGTGAATGGTTGGTAAGATGTATATAGGGACGAGCAATTTAAGCACTGTTTATTTTTAATTTACTGACGGTGACATGTACAACAAATAATTTATAGTATACACAATAGACCAAAAGAATTTGTTACACCGGCCAGTGTGCAGCCTTAATTTTTGAATATTTTACGCTTATTCGTAAAATATTCAAAAATTTAGGTTGCAATCGTGTAACCTAGGTATATGAATTATTAAAAATGTAAAAATAAAAT
Organism: Dendrolimus houi; assembly: GCA_039645545.1. Taxonomy (NCBI): domain Eukaryota; kingdom Metazoa; phylum Arthropoda; class Insecta; order Lepidoptera; family Lasiocampidae; genus Dendrolimus; species Dendrolimus houi. The sequence goes on along the minus strand of CM077120.1, from coordinate 17,606,609 downwards.
TGCCTAAGTGCTGCAACCCCCCTCCCCCCGGGCCAGGACTCGAATCCACGTCATTTAGTAAAATAGACATGCTAGTTTCTAAAACACGACAGCAAGAATATAGTATTAAACGTAAGTACCCTTTGAAAAGAGTAAATAAAGTAAAAAGACAAAAACAAAAGAAAAGAGAGAAAAGAATACGAAAAATAAAAATGCAAATCCCCAAAAAGCATTAAGCCCGGGCAATTTCGTTCGCCCGTAGGGAGGAAAAAAAGAACCCACGTCTTTTGACTAAGACAGGTGATTTAGCCACTACGCTACCAAGGCTTTATTCAGTCAGAGACATCGTGGAAATTATGTGAACTTGAAAAAAGTTTGTGATAATAAAGTACAACAATACTTTATCTATAATATTATAAAATTCTAAACATGCCATTTCTGTACCTTTAAGCTATTTAAAAAAACAACTGGAATAGGCTATATAAACGATGAAGTACACACAATTTTTTTTAGATTTCTTGTCTGCTTCTTCGGGACTTGCGTAATAACTACTGGGCTGATTTAGATTGATCGACGGCTAATTCTTGGACTTAGAATATGCTATACTTTTTATCCCGGGAATCCTACAAGAATTTATCTGAGAATTATTTTAAATGGCCAGGTTTAATAAAAAATAATCGATTTCTAATGTGATTTTCTTACCGCTCGACAGCAAATTTAATTATATAAAATATGTGATACTCTTTATTCCGGGAATCCTGCTGGATTTTTCCCAGCAGCGGTTTGCAATTGTTTGGGTGCATAAAAATTAGCTTATTCCGACACAGTTACCACTAGAACGATAGCTTACATTCCTTTTTTCAATGCTGCGATGCTTTGTGTCCTGGCAATCCCGCGGGAATTTTCTTCGTCAAACGTGAACGAAGTCGCTGGCATATCCTAGTTGTATATATAATTTATAAAGAAGCAAGTAAAATATGTAGGTAGGTAGGTATACCTACTGGTAGTTCAAACCGGTCACGAGTATTGATAACATAAATTCCATTATGTTTTTATTATAGTATTTATTTATTATATGGTAGTCAGTACCTAAAGTTCAGGTTTTAATACCCAAGACTATTAACATAACATCGATTTAAATAAAGCTATCCGAATGAATTACATAGATAGCTTTGTGGACAGAAAATTACATTTGCATATACGCGATTTTGAATTAAATAAACGTATTTCGTGCATCAGACATAATTTAAATTTAGTTTGACGATCAGATTTTTTGTGATTTACTGCAGCGAATTTGCACTACATCCAAAATAAACTTTGAAACTGTTTGACGCTAACTATTAGTAGATAGTATATTCGTATTTGTTACAACTAAGAAGCAATGCTACATGGAAATACAGACAGCTTTATAAATACCTACGCTTCTTGGTTGCAATAATATTTGATATAAGCTTTTTATGATGCTCTGAGGGCTTCGAGTGAACGTTAAAGGTGCAAAATCAAGGTTTGTCAGAAAACAGGCGCAAAGTCAAAGTTACGGAAATGAGTAACAAGAAATGCTGAGTTCTAAAACACAACTCCCTGACGAAATCTGGAAAGTCGCTAAGTCGAAGTGAGACTAAGCCGGCCACATGTGTTACAGGCCTTATAATCTTTAATCCAAAATCACTACCGAGTCACTACTATACCGGGTGAATTTTTCAAGTAGGCTTTCAGGGCCAAATCGTAAACTATCGAAAAACATTCAAAGGAGTCTCGAGGTCGATTTTGATGAAAACTAAAGTGGTATCATTGGATTTTTAAAAAATCGGATTGGATCAGGTGGTTTTGGAAAAATAAACACATCTGTATTATTATAACAAATCGTACTGAAGCTTGTAAGGATCATTTTCTGTAAAGGAATGTCAAACGGTAAATCAAGGGAAAGGGTAGTTTTTGAATAAAATGTTCTATTTTCCATATATTAATTTAATCATCAAATCATTTGATCGCACCTCATTTGAACGCAACCAATGTTTACCCATTGACGGATTTAATTGATTCATGTAAAATAACGTGTTTTTTGAATAATAATTTATTAGATGCCTATTAAAAAATTAATATTTTATCATTTCCATGTTGATTGGATGTTTAATTAATGTATGAAGAATAGAACATTTTGTTCAAAAACAATAATTTCTCGTGGTTTGCCGTTTGACATTTCTTCGCAGAAATTGATCATTACAAGCTACATTATAATTTGGTATAATAGAGGCTGTCTTTATTTTGACAAGGGTATCTGATTCTTCAAAAAATTTATAAAACCATTTTAGTTTTCATCAAAATTGGTCTCGATATTGAGCGTTTTTCGCTATTTACGAAATAGCGAAAAACACTAAATATCGAGACTAATTTTGACAGTTTAAGACTTGGTATAGTGTTCTAGGCTGTTGCCTAGAACACTATACTGTGGCAGACCAATGTATAGATGGTAATAATTATGAGCTGGTTGCATTCACACCGTCTCGTTAACAAAATTAATCAACTTAATTGATTACAGATGCAGGCTTTTAACTTTTAGTAAAATAATGAAAGGCAATATAAAATGTAACTGTAAATTATTATTCTTATTTAAATTTATTGATTCGCTGAGTGATTAAAGCAACGTTTTAACGTTATACTAGGAACGGAATACGAATACTTCTTCTATGATTGTATGCATAATTACGTTACATTGTTACACGAACATACATGTATGTATATCGTGCATGACGCCATAGTCACAATAACGTCATGTTTTATTGGCCAAAGATATATTAACACTTTATTTAATGCTTTAACTTGCAAGATTTCTTAATGGGCATAAAAAATGTAAAAATCTTGTTGAAACTCCCGTTTAAAGGTTTAAACCGTGAGGACAACTCACGTTTAGAAATAAGGATGTTTGGTTCGAACATATTTATTATTATTATAATGATATCGCCTCTCAAACTTGATTACAGAATGTGCACCTTTGTTTCTGTAAGAAAGATAATATCGACGCCCCCTGCGAATAATCCGGTAAGTACTTTTTCATTTCTCATATTCTGAAAGTACGCTTGGGAGTTGCCTAAACACAAAGATAAAAACAGTACTTTTCGTCCCTGGGAAACGATGTCCCCTGCTGTCAAAAAATTTAAAAACTATGCGAACCATAGATGATAAATACATGCGACTCATGTTCCAACTTTTTTTACAGCCACTGTTGACTTGACTTTTTTAATTGAATGGCAATTGCCTCGTTCTTTATCGAACCACCATTACTGCCGGTGTCAGGTGTGAAAAAAAAAACAATGTCTTTACTAAGTAGCGATTACGTGATAAGTAATAGAAATAAAAAACAAGTGTGAATATACTGTTAAATCGGGGCATAAATTGTAATGAAAAATATCAACAATTTTTTAACATCATTTTATACTTATAAATTACTTTTCAGTAAATTATTGCTTAATTTACATAAGTTTGAGCTAAATATTTCCTATCATCAGTGACAATTCTTTTGTCCGGTTACTACGCTCGTGCGCTAAACTATCTCGTGCCTAAATAGGTCAATTTCACATCTCGTATAACAATATACTATTAGATATTAGATAATTATTAAAAGTGTAATTTTAAATTTGCTCAAAATATTCTGATAAATTAGTATATACTAATAATAAGTTTTACTTTTAATCAAGGATGTGAATCCAGAATATTATACGGCATACGTATATTCACGTAGAGGTTAAACGTATTGTTTTATATTTATACAAGTGTTCTCCACGCAACTTCACCGGGGTGAATCTTCGTAAGATATACTATTATTCAAGTTTTATTTTTAATGTTTTTTAAGGAACATGGTATGGTTATTGTTGCATTTGTTACTGTACTGTACTGAAATATACATTATTGTAAATCAGAAATAAAAAATAAAAAATTCGCCTCTCTCCTTTCTCTTAGCCGCTACACCTTAAGCCTTAACTAAGTAAAAATGTATTGCTGCATTTCTGGATGCTCTTAAACATTTTAAAGCAAAAGAAAAATAAGTCAAATGGTGTAAAATTCTATTACTTTCCCACGAATAGTACTCATTTTCCATGGTTATGTGATAAACGACAAAAGTCAACAACATTTACAAATTACTAATAATGTTATTTATCAAAATAGCGTAGTAGTTTTGTATGTAGTAGTACTATTCAATACAAACAAATCTGAAAGTAAACATAACTTTGTTTCAGTAATATTTCCTATTAAATATAAAATATTTACGTTAAAAACGAGTTCAGAAAATACTTTACACTTTCAGAATAAACGTTAGAAATCATCCTTTGAGCTACAATTTTGGGAGATATTACTGCATTTTCATGATACCTGTTTCTTTTACTTCTAAGATTGCCCAGACTCGAATAGTTTTTGGCCTATTACATATTTTGGCCACGCTGATGGTCATTATTAATCGACCGGAACCCATATTATATAATTTTAATCATAATAAAAACGTTTTAAATATAATGTAAACATCGAGGGCAACACGACGACAGATCTAAAGTTTCTTTTTTAAACCACACTGTGGCTCTCGTGTCGATTTGTGCTGCTACCTATAATAATTCGTGCACGTTCCCTATTCCCGTGGAAACTAATTTCCAAAAATATATTGTTGTAATTGTTTATGACAATCCGTTAATTTTGTATTGTTTGCCTTTTGGGAAACAAAGCAAACCATTCTAATTTTCGGGATGAAAAATAGTACTTAAATGACATTCATCTCCGTCATTAGATGTAGGTACCGACAATGTAAGTACAGACTAGTCAAATAAAGATGAAAATAAAAGGGGCGCCACTTTCTCTGATTTCTCTAAGCTCTAGCAACTCTAATATTATGTCAATAGTAATTTTGATACTCATTAGTAATTTTCAGTATTACATCAATCATCGGTCAAGTATGAAGTTGCTTTATTTACGACACACGCATTTTGTCCACATAAAGTATGATATTTACTTTAGAGGTTTAACACCTGTGATAATTAATAGAGTAATTATTCAATTAAAAGAAGCGAAACGAGCCATTACAAACTTGTCATGTCGGCGGTTCTTTGGTAAATATCGTCAAATTATAACAAAAGATTTTTATTTTAAATTCCGCTAGAGATCCTTGGTAAACTTTAAAAATCACTGCTCATGTAAAACTTAATATTGTTCTATCCATATTTAGATAAAACTTTATAGCTCACCAAATATACAATTTCAAAAACACACAATTACAATATTGTCATGGTATCTCTTCCAGGCAACCTAACTAAAGGAATAGTTTAATCTAATCTGGCAATGTAGGTAGTTATTTTTGAATGGATTTTAGACTTGGATCAATGTTAAAATTAAAATAACAAGGATAATTTCGCTTTGTTTACAATATACTGACATCAGCTTCTCTTGTTATATTAATGTATTCCGTGCATTGACTACAAATAAGATAGAATATTAAGAGTAGACAAAATAATATTAGTTCATGTTATAGACACTGTGGCCAGGCTTTATAACCAAATTTCACTCTAGGTCATTTTTAAAGCCGTGAAGTCCAAACAAACGTAGGAAGTAATTCTTATATTTGTATAGATTTTATGCAATTAGATATATTCAGATGCTCATCTGAATTGTATTAATGTAAATAATACTAATGAGTATATTTTAGACGGTAATTCATTAAGACGGTAGCGTACACCGTCTTAATGATTTCCGCAAGGTCAAAATTAAGTGTTAGTTAAGGTTATATTACATTGTCCGTTAAGTGTTATCTAACGTCAAGTTTTTTCGTTAACTATGAATATGATAAATGTGTAGAGAGGTCGCATTAGTACAATTAATTTAAAAAAGAGGAAAAAAATGAGGCCAATTCTGCGAGGTTTTATTTGAGGATAGACAAAGATGTAAAAAGTACTAACAGACTTAAAATATGATATTGGAAATAGTTATAAATATATAAAATATTTGTAGGTCCAAGTTATATAGTAATCATAAAAGATTTTGGAGATAAATACAATGATAATATAAACAAATACACAGATAATAAATGAATTAAATAAATATAAATAGTAAATTTAGATATAAGTAAAATACAAAGGCAATTTCAAATATGTACATATATAGGTATAAGAAGACTGTCAATTATATTCAATGACCCTGACAATAATATTAGGGGAAGAGGCTGAGGCCTACTAGCCCTCAGAAAAAAATGGATTAGCAGATTCTGTAAAAGACAACTTTTACAATTTTTGTCTGTTGTCTGTCTGTTTGTTACAGCATCACATAAAAATCACTGAAGGAATTTAAATGAAACTCGACACAGGGCTGAGTTGTAACGCGGGTCAACACTTAGGATACCTTTATCCTTATAAATGACGTCGTTTCCGTGAAGTGAATATGTATAGAGGAGTTTTTGGCGGGAACTGAAAGGAGATGTTGTGCTGTGCATTTTTTTTCTAATAATGTGTAAAATTGCTCTAAAATGAACAATAGTTGTAGGTTATTGATAGTTTTTGAGTAGTAATTATGTGTTTTGTGAAAAATGTTAACTGTATATGTGGCCTTTTGAGTTGTCACAAGAACTCCGTTGAATGGCACCAGCTGATAACCTACAGTTCAGCTGTGCTACACATAGGCTGAAGAAAATGAAAAAACTACACTATAATCTAAGATCTGGCTTAAAGGTCTAGGTGCCAAGCCATCAACCTAAATAAATAAATAATATGTATAGACAAAAAGGTGGCACTGGAGTCCCGTTTTTTGGTACCGCCGTTGCAATTCACTATTAAATACGTCATCGTCATGGCTACGGGAACGCAGTTTCGCTGGCACATGCTAGTACCTATATGACATAAATACTGCTTGAAACTATAAAAACAAGTTAGTTTGTGTACCACTATGATAAAGAAATACTAGAAATGACAACCGTAAAGTAAAATATATAGCTCTGAACCTTCTAAATCATATACCTATCGGATGTCCCAAGGCTATGCCACATGGATGCGAAGTACTTTAAATATTGTAGATAGGATATTTTGCTAAATGGAAACATTTTCAAAGATTTTCAAAAAGTTGTTTGCCTCATGTGGGAATCGTATTGACCAAATGTTATAAAAACCTGAGCGTATTTTTATGATGCCGAAGTTTAGTAGCAGTAATGAGGATTTATTCCTTTTATGTAACGCGGTATCTTAAATTAAAACAAAACCGTGAAATTTCAAACGAATTGTTTTGCTTTACAATGAACGCAAAATAAAAATGTTTGTATTTAAATGCATATCATTTTGTCTCTAGGAGCTAGACAGCGAATATATTTGAATAAATAATGTCGCTATAGAGAACATGCACGAACTACGGTGGCAGCACAAATCAACAGAGAGCCTAAAAAAACTTTTTAGATCAGTCGTCGTGTTATCCTCGATGTTAACATTATATTTAAAACGGTTTTATTATGATTAAAATTATATAGTATGGGTACCTTTTGATTAATAATGGTCGTCAGCATGGCCAGAATATGTCAAAAGGCCAAAAACTCTTTGAGTCTGGGTACATATTAGAAGTAGAAGAAACAGTTAGGAATTATGATAATGCAGTCATACCTGGCAAAATTGCAGCCCAAATGGAGATTTCTAACGTTTATGATATCAAAATACTGTACTGTAAAGTATTTTCGGAACTCGTTTTTTACGTAAATATTTTATGTTTAATATTACCGAAACAAAATTCTGTTTACTTTTAGAGTCGTTTGTATTGAATAGTACTACTACAATAGCTTAGTTTGGTAAACTAAGCTATTTTTACAAAAAAACATTATTAGTAATCTCTAAATGTTGTTGATACTCTTACTTACATATGTTTTTTACTGCATTTATCATCCACTTTTGTCGTTTATCACATAACACAGGCAAATGAGTACTATTCGTGGGAAAGTAATAAATTTTTACACCATTTGACTTATTTTTCTTTTTCTTTCAAGTGTTTAAAAGCATCAGCAGCTTTTTACTTAGTTAAGTGTTATTTTTCACTTCTATAATGTAAATATTTTATTACGTGAAGTGTCAACGAGCTATAGTTCGTTCGCGTTAAGAATGCAGTGAGTCATCATTGCAACTGCAGGGTAAAGGTGTATTCACAGTGGTGTTAAAATTCAAACAAATTATATTTTTTTTGATTGAGTTTAATGAATTTAAAAAATACACTTAAAAGTTAAAAATCAAAATTAAGTCATTAATATTTTAATCACTCATCTAAATCCCACATGGTATTTTCTTCTTGTAAGACGTGGTCGCAGCACTTCTTCCATCGATCAGCGTCTACTAACCGAATTGCGTCGTAAAATATTTTTTTCACGTCAGTCATCTTAAAAGTTATATTGTTGGCAGCAATATAATTTTTTATTTGGGCCTACACCAACTCAATGGGGTTCAGTTTGCAGTGGCACGGAGGTAAACGGAGAATTTCAATGCCGTTACTTCTAGCCATTTCATCGATTAAATATTTATCATATTGTGGGGCGATTTCGGCCGGCGGCTTTCTTTAATAATTCTTTTTTTAAATAACTCATGTCCGTGAATGTCCCTTTGCTTTTAGCCAGTCAATTATTTGCTGTTTGTTCCAAGCGGACGTCGGTATTTTCTCGAGTTTGACAGAATGATAGGGAGCATTGTTGTACATGACAACAATGCTCCCTGGTTCTAATTTAGGCATTATGTTTTTGAACCACTCAAGGAACCTGTCACCGTCCATCTCTTCATGATAATCTTTGGTTGATTTTGACTCAAAAACTAAAAGACCTCCTTCCACAAATCCTTTGTCGCTACCAATGTGTAAAACAATTAACCTTTTCCCCTTTCCAGTAGGAACTCTTGGACCGGTAGATAATTTTTTTTTTAATATAAATCAGTTAACACAATTACAGGACACAACCGTCGCGTTCGAAGCTTTGCCTTCAACCGGTCACTGTGAACTTGAACTTGTAATTTGAAAAGATTTGATTGGTTAGTATCCTTAACGAGAACGAACTATAGTACTGTTTGCGAAAAAAGGTTCAGATTTGCACCACCAATTAGCAGTGCCGTCGTCGTGGACGTTCCCTACGAGTTTAAAAATGGAACACTGTTTAATTTGCATTTAGGTTATTGTTTGTTTCGTTAACAAAATATTAGATAAAGATTGTATATATATAATTCTGACTAAAGATAAATAAACACACTGACATCAAAATGTTTAGAAATAACAATAAACAGATGTGTATCAATATTAGTTTTCTTTTTGAAATTAATTTTTTTTCTCTGTGATAAGTATATTTTATTTCAATTATTTTTAATCATTGTAAAGGTGGTCTGGAAGATATCGCCGGCGGCGATAAGACCTCTTATTGTATATGTATGTGTAACTTATGTATGCAATAAAGAACATTCATTCATTCGTTTTCGTTGACTTGAAAATAATTTGTAAAATTGTTTCAAACATGTTATTTTTTTATTAAATTCAAATTTTTTTACTGTTACTTTAATTCAAGAAACTAACTCCCTTAGAAGGAATTAAACCTTATGACTAATGCTTTCGGTCGGCATCATAAAAATACACTGAGGATGAGGTAATAACCTATAAAAAAATCTAGGAATGCAGTTTTACTTAGTTTTAAAAATAAATAATGTTTCCATTGAACAAAATGTCCTATCTACAATATTTAAAGTAGTTCTCCTCCATGCGACATAACTTTGGGACACCTGTATAACTAGATGGCGGCACAGGCAAATCTCTTGCTTTGCGACGTTTTATTGATTTATTCACATTTGTAACGTGCTTTTAGAGCTTTTAAGGGACGCAGGACTGAACACATGGTTCGACAGTGTCAAATATTGATACTTGAATTATACTTAAAAAAATTGACAATCAAGTTTTATTAACGCTTCTCGCTGTTCCAAGGAACCAAATTTAATAGTCTTACGAACCCGCTTATTTATCAACACCAGTCTGTGCGTTTAGAGCTACAGAAAAAAGAAAAATAGAATAAATTGATTTTATAGAAACTTTGTACTACTTTCTTAAAAATAGGTCATTTGAAGGTCTTTTTTCAGTGTTACAAGTATTACCTTAACATTATTCGTGGGAATACGATTGTAAGATGAAATAATTTCTCACGCTACCCCAATCAGAGTTTTGCAAGCATTCAATCCTCCATATTTCGTATTAGATAACATTGAGATATTGCATTGAAATTTTGACGGCATACCTAGATTTCTAAAAAATGAACTTAGAAGCACAGTAATTTATGAAACACAATTGCAAATTTACAGTCAATTATACAATAAAGATTATTACGAAGGATAACTTAAAAGATAGTAGATATCCTTTTTTATTACTCTTAGATAATTGTTTTATTACAATGAAATAAGCAATGAAAATAAGCAATTACACCCGGAATTGCTTATTTTCATTGCTTCAATATACATAATTTCATTTTTTACATATTTATTTACATGAAAAGTCCGAGACAGAGAAATATGAAGTAATTTTTTAGCTAAACGTGTCGCTGGGTAAATGTATATTCTATATACGTAGCTCATAAATAATACCTATGTATGAACGTAAAAGGTTTCTGTGTGTATGATACCATAATAAATAATGAAAAAAATTACAGCATAGCACTAGGTCTGTATAGTCTGTGTAGACTCAACTGCTCGAAACATGCCGTGAGCTTGTATGGGATTCACATCAACTTCGGGATACCAATCAAAATGCCCGGGTATTGTAAATAAATAAAAGCTTGTACTTCATTTCTTCGAATGAGTAATATATAATTCACGAGAGCGAATTAAAGTAAGTTCAGGAATCACGTGTGACTCATTATTTCATATAATTTTCTTTAGGTGATGATGAATATTTGTTGTTAATTTAACAATTATTTTCACTCAAACTTCTCTACCTCTCAGCTTAAATTGTTCGGTAAAAAGAGGCAATGCCCTCCTCTGTTTACGTTCATTCACTTCATATACTTAAAATTTCATTATAATAAACAATTTGTATCAATTAATCATATCAAAATACTTTTTATTATTGTTATTATCGATTCGCATTGGAGGATAAAAACAAATATGTCTCAGTTTTTACAAAGTTCATTGCTGTACGATGCTTCTCCGTAAAAGGATAATGTTCTTTGTCATATTGTTCGTATGTAGGTGTCTGTTTTGTTCATTTTTATCGCTAACTTTAGACTTTTTGTATAATATGTTCTAAACAACAAATAAGAACTAATTGCTTTTTTATTAAAAATAATTTGTTAAGTAATTTTTATAATTTTACTTTTTCTATTCCAAATCTAAGCTTTGTTAATTTTATGTAGATGTTTCTTCTCTTTAATATTTAATGTAACTTCTTAGGCGTTTGAGAGTTTTAATTAGCTAAGTAAAAAGGTGCTATACAAGTGAAAGCACTTTTGAAATAGATATAATTAATATTATCCTGTATTAAATTAGCTGCAAATTGAAAAGACATCTTAAGATTTTATGTTACTATCATTATCTGTGCTTTATTATTTATGTGTAGGTTGGTCTTTGATCGTCATAATAGTTGTCAATTTTTTATAGGATAGTATGCGCTTACCTTATAGATAGATACATACACGTGAATAAAACCCATATTATATGTTTCACGAAAAACTGATGAAGGTTAACAGTTCTCCTCACTGATAATCATTAAAACGTAAAAGTAAAATACGCTATCTGCTTCATTGGTACGTAATGTAAGTAATCAATACATATAGAGATTACAGCTTATCGTAGTATTATTTTGTACTCTCTCCAGCGGTCGAACTTGGCTCCTGCGACGATTGAGTCATGACTCAGTATGGTATGTGGGTATTTCTTCAAATACTATCTCTATGGGTTCACTAAAAACGAAGCACCACTCCATATATAAAACAAAATCCAGAATCCACCTTATATCGGTATCAGGATATCCAGATTGGGGATTTGCCCCAAAAATACTTTTTTGGGATCATACATTTTTGGGACAGGTGTAATTTTTTTCTCTGAGATGTAAAAATTCAAGTCGAGCACTAAAAGTATCTAATAACGACGATGGTCTGGATGTTACTTCTGGTAAAATAAACTCATCTAGTTGGAGAACATTTCCCAAAACTTGATCAGGAGACCCTGATCGGCATCGGTATGAGTCCACACATCCATTAAGTCTCGTGTGAATACGTTCACTCTAGGTAAGCTGTTCTATCCTACACTACAATAATTGTAAAAATATTTTAGCATTGTATTTATGGATGCTATTTTTAACAATGTCTAACTTGGGTGCCATTTTTAGGGACGTATCCAGACAAATTGGTTTAAATAATATACGAGTATTTAGTGTTTGTTAAAATATTTTGAAAAAAATAATTCTAAATAATAAACATTATTGTTGATTGTGCATTTCAATTTGCAGATATTAGCCAATCAATATTAAGTTTAATTGTTAGAGTAAACAAGTATAACATTTGCAATAAGCCCCATAATTTGTTGTTGTAATAAAATTTACAAAAGGTCAGAACAAGCAATTATGGGTTAGAAAATGATTATTTGTTTAGTCGTAGCCCGTAATCCATAGTTCATAACTACATTCGTGACTCTAAAAATCTTGATCTTTAAAAAATGGATTTAAAAAGCATCTGATCGATTGACGATCAAAATTCACGACAGTATTAAAATGACTTGTAATAAACATGACAATAAAGATAGTTATTTCCCGATAAAAACTACTTGAATCTTCGATAATAATAAAATTGAACTGTCTGCGATTTCAAAATTAATATCCAAAATTCAAGTGAAATCTGCTATTTATACGACGCCAAATAATGAAAGACTGTTTTTGGACATAACACTTTTGGTGATATGATCTGATTTTAAAAACATTCAAAACATAATGTCAAAAAGCGAGATATAAATGTGAGTGTAACCTGTGAGCTACGGAGCTATCTACCTACTTATCTAGTTATGCAGGTTTTAGGAGGTTTTTAGTATTATTGGTTTTTATCGAGCAATTGTATTCTACCTAATTTAAGTTTCTTTTGGATTAAATTAACCTAGGTCGTATATTTTAAAATCAGAATGCCAAACAGCTATATAATTTGACGTTATGGTCTCCTAAAGATAAAGAGTGGTTTTGAAACTATTACTACTATATAGTAGTAATAGAGTCTTCTAGTAGTAATATACGCCAATGAGGTTTCGTTTGCTTTATAGTGCTTCATTATTTGTATATGGTTAATTGTGATTCTTATTTACATTTTATTATACAACATTGACAACAGGGATGCAGACATATGTTAGATAAAGTCTAATCATTTTACATATAAAAGGACAGGCGTTAAAGTAACATCTTATCATCTAATTCTTAAAATATCATAACAAATAATATGAATTGAGATTTAAATCTAGGACTTATATATTCTTAATAAATACATTATAACTATAAAAACTAATATGGTGAAGGAAACTTACATCGTATTCTACCTATAATCCCTTAAGATTATTGGTAAAGTACTGAGCCTAGGTCATCGAATTCAACGGGTAAGGTTTCTAAAAGGCTGGCTACGTTACCTCGCTGGATTGCCATTCTGATCCCTTATTCAAGATAAGAACCAGCCCTCTGATCTCCCGAAGAGTCAATAAATCGTTTTGAAATATCTTTGTAGAGGGTCATGGCCTCAGAAACTCACGGTCCAAGCGTTTCAACAGCAAATGGCATAAACATATAACTCTCACCAAGCGTTGCATATTTTCGCGTAAATATTAATTACTATTCAAACAATAAATTAATGCGCTATTTGACTGCTTTATTTTGTACTTACTTATAAACTCATAAGTATGTACGGTAGGTAAAGGGGTTGATCCATTGGAGAATAAAACCGCTGGTACGTTAGCAAGCCGGCGAGTCAAAGGTATGGGCCGCCAATGGAGCGCCTACAAAATCGCGGTTTGGCACGTTGGCTCTTCGTGCATGTTTGAAATCCTAAGACCGCGGTATAATAAACAGCCGGTCGATCAGCCGAGCCTGCAAGCCGACTGTTTTTTTTAAACCTGTTGTAGCCAAAGCCAAAGTGCTAAGCGGCTATTCAGACAGATTTACTTTCATATCATCGCGAGTTAGTGCTAGAAATAATAAATTGCTTTAAGGAACTGGAGTGTTTGTGTTTGTACACTAGCAGGGACTATATAAAATATGTACGAAAACTTCTGTAGATTCAACAAAAACAAGATCCAACGTGCACAATTACCGATGTTAAAAAGATCATACAATCTCTGCGAGATCAATCGATCAATCGTTTTGGTTCACCAGTCAGTTCTGTCGCTAAATTTATATGGGACAAGCGTTGTCTCTCTTGCAATCAGGTTTTGACCCACACTTTGTGTCATCTTTTGTTTTTTTTTGGTTGTTCTTGTTGTAACAGTATACCTAAATAACAAAGTATCTGCGACTGAGAACACGCCATTTTGGCGATCGAAATTCGACTGTTTGGTACGACAATAGATCACCAAAGCGAGTCGACAACCCGACGAGGAAACTGTTTACACCGTTAACTGGCCGGATCGCCAATGGATCGCCTACTTAAAATCTACGAGGTTGCGACGTTCTATAAGTTTATAAAAAGTTTCCATTAATTAATTGATGTAAAAATAATCTAAAAGAGGTGAATGACATGCGAGCAAGTACGCTCACATAAGGCTTGGCGACCTTTTTCGCCCGTTTATCACCACGCGAACTTTCCGAAGCCAAGAAGGTGGTGGAGCCATAAGCATGCATCTTGCTTACACTTTATCGTCCGCTTCGTTACTTTGTAGCAAAGTCGACATAAATACAACGCTGTAAACTATCTGAGATTACTTACTATGTAAGTGATTCTAGACAGAGTATGGATTTGCTATATCCTATATCCCTTTGTTGCCGTGTCCTTTCCTCACATTTACGACATGGCAGGCACATCTTTATACCAGAATGCTATACACGTGTGCTCTTACTATAAAGTTGGGCGAGAGTAGATTTTTATTAGACCCGTGTGTTATCTAACAGAAATAAAATCAAAATGGATAGACATGACTTACTTGTTTAATATATTTAAGGCTTCGAGCCATTTGGACAGAAATTAAACCATTAGGAAATCGTCACGTCAATGTCCGTTTTTATTTTGGTCATTTTTCTCAGAAATTTCTAATTTACTATTCAGTCATAGCTGGTATCTACCTACATCTTACTATACATTCGCTTGTCTTACCATCCGGTAGAAATCTGGCATTACTTCTATGGAGCTTCTGTCAAATTTTAACTGATAGTAAGGCAAGTGAACGCTTGCTGGATGAATTTAGTGGAAAGGTGTATTTTGTATGTGGCTACACAATGATGTACTGAAATTGCGAAAACATTAAATATTAGGGGTGGCTGCCACACATGTAACGAATTTTTAATTTTTTTAAATGTATATCGTTCTGTGTACATCGCTTTACAGTTTTCAATGCCTATGTAACGAGCTTTATTTTATACTATTTAAATTAGAAAAAAATTATCAAAAATAAAACCGACTTCAAACTAAAAAGTAAAAAATAAATATTTAACCGAATTCTTTCTACAACATCTTGAAGTCGGTTCCAAGTAAAAAATAAAAAAACAACAAATTTGGAAAATATAGTAATGTTTTTGTTTTACTTCGCACCGACTACAAGATATTGTAGAAAGAAGTCGGTTAAATATTTATTTTCTGTTTTTTTTTGTTTGAAATCGGTTTTGATTTCATTAAAAAAAAAATATTTTTTACTTTTTAGTTACGCAAATACTTGAACAGCTTTAGGAATTATTAAGCACCTGTAGAAACTGTACTACTGGCGTGCGTATACAAAGTTGCTATCTTCATCTTCGATGTAGACGCTAGACAACAAGGGTTGCTCTCAACTTTCCTGCGATCGACTAATCAGATTCTGACTTTTTGACAAAGGAACCACCTTGGGAATACTCTTTCGATTAAAATTAAATTGAAAATCGGTCCACGATTGCCGGAGAGATTGAGTAAAAAGCTAACAAAAAAAGACATACAGACAAATTGAGAACCTCCACCTTTTGGAAGCTTCGTTATTCGCCATTTTAATATACAATTATACAGAAGCATATAGAGCTTTCCAGTTTTTTTTCATTATAGACTGAGTTTTTGATTTAAATGCTTGTAAAATACAGAGATAGAAATACTGATGGTAGGATATAACGATTGTATAAGATTGTATTGATTGCTTTCCAAAATGGCCACAGAACCCTAGAAATCAATATACAATCAAACGAACAAAACAATAGCTGAAAATGTTCAACCATAAGCTAGAGAGATTCCCTCTCCCTCCATTGGAACAAAGTTCAATTAATTACGGTTCCCGCAGCGACCGTCGCATATTTAACCAAATCAATTGATGAAGGCAGGACCTCTGGCACAAAGTTACGGAACTTGTGTAGAGGAATTAATTGAGAAGGGCTGACAAGAGGAAGAATTTATTTGACACTAGCGTTTTTTTAAGTTTTCTATAATTACCGTTAATTAAAAAAAACTTTTAAAAAATGGGGTCCCAATTCTTTTATATATTTAGGTATATTTTTCAAGTATCCTTTGCCAGCCAAATTAGAAAATAACATAAAATTTTTGAAAAGTCGATTTTTCTAGACAGGAATCTAACGCTTTTATTTTGTAAAATGAAACTGTATTATTACATCAGCCTATATTTATAGTTTGAGAGGATCAATTTCTGCAAACAAATATTAAACGGCAAAGTAAAAAATGTCAATTTTGTTCTGGTATTTTTCTTACTTTGATATCTCATAATGTTTTTATTACACTTTTTTGCTTGTACAGTCACAAACGTTAATGATTTTTTTTTGTGTTTAATTCAGTGTACCTAGCTTCAATTTAGTCTCATTTTAATTTAATTGATATTGGACTATAGACTTCATCTTGGCACCGACTTTAAAATTATATAAAACAAAACGCACAGAATACATTTATTATTTAGTTACTTGTGAGTAAAATGTTTCTTTGTTAATACATATCTTCACATAAATATCTGTATTTAGGCAATTTAAGCCGGCCTCACTAAGGCCTAAAATTGAACGTTGTCGTAGGAAAAATGACGCAAAAGGAAAATTCGTAATTGGATTAATCGACCCAGTAATTACAGAGCACAGAGACCCTTTGAGTGGGAATTTATTTAATAATCGTTTGCCGAGGAATATGAGTGTGAAATTTGCTTTAGTTGGTAGTTGTCTTCATTTCCATTTTTAGAATGGCGTTTGAACGATGGCGGTATTTTTTTATTGCAAAGTTCGCAAACAGGCATACAGAACACTTATGGCCAGTTCCTATATCTTACCGACAGTTGATTTTCCTTACTTTGGGTTAAAATTTAACATAAGCTCCAGACAAGTAATGCCAACTGATGCTAAGGCAAGCGGTCATTAATGGAAGTGTTCACCATCGATAGATAATGACAGGTAATCATGGAGTTTTTAAAAGAGAATTCTTGTGGTAGCTCGAAAAGGTAAAATTCGCTAAACAATTGAGATTTTTAATATAAACACAATTCTTGCTTAAAATGTATATTTAAATATCTTATATTTTTTAATCACTTTTTGAATACACAACCTGTACAAAAAATACCTCAAGTTCCCACAAAAAAATATTTTATATCTTCGTTTCTGAACTTGATTTAACAGTCTTCCTTTCTAAAATAGATTTATTATATTAGGATCTAAATGCCAGACTGATATTTAGTTTAAACTTAAGGGCAGACTTGAACGGAAATCCGTGCGTGCGATTTTACTAATGATTTTATAATAAATACTTTTGATTAATGCACAGTAACTAGATAATAATTTATGAACAAACTGAAACCATATCGTATTCGACCTACGTGATGATACACTGAGAATACCTAGCAGCTTAAGAATACTATATTCAAATACATTGTAAATTCCATGTAACGTCACTCGATTTAACGAAAAACGCTCTTAAGCGTCGAAATCACTTGGCTTGGGTTGGTTTAGCTTGTCTTCCATCTCCCATGGGACCTGGAAGCCAGTGTCCCGGCGTCACTATACACGTGGTGCAAAGAGGCCCTGGCCAGGGGCAAAAGACCCGCGCCTTGCGAAATCGAGGCGTGCAGGTCGGAGCTCGGCCAGGTCGCCGTGGGAGTCTGGGAAGATCGCCTCAGACGCCCCAGCGCAGGCCCCGCCACCATCGAGTCGGTGAGGCCCGTCCTGCCGGAATGGATTGGACGAACACAAGGTACCCTGACGTTCAGACTGACGCAGGTCCTCTCGGGGCACGGCTGCTTCGGGAGGTACCTGTGTCACTTCGGCCGCGAGTCAACGTCAGGGTGCCATCATTGCGACACAGGCGACGAGGATACGGCGATGCATACCCTGCAGGAATGTCCTACATGGACGGAGCAGCGCCGAGACCTCGTCGCCCACACCGGACTGGACCTTTCGCTCCCGGCCGTGGTTCGCACCATGGTCGGGAGCCGCACCGGATGGGACGCCGTCTCCTCCTTTTGCGAGCACGTTATGTTTGCGAAGGAGGAGGCGGAACGGGAGCGTGAGCGTACGTTCTTGCTCCGCTCCCGCCAAAGGAGGACGCGCCGACGCCGGAGGTCGGAATTCGACCTTCGGCCACTGTAAGCGATGGGCGTAGGTGGGGCCCCTTCCCCAAGGGGTTATACCCCTATAGGGGTTCTCACTCACCCGCACATGCCATCGAGATAAGAGCGCGAGTGTTCCGCGCGCGCTCATTTCTCCTCCCGTGGGGCGCGTTACAGACCGCCCCACGCATGGACTAGAAAAGGACGTCGCCCGGGGTAGTCCCCTGGCATTGAAGAGGCCAAGTGAGCATGGCCCACGCCTGCCAGGGCACCGCGGAGCTGGGAATCCCATTCCGGTGGCATAAGGTGCAGGACGGAACACCCAGGGGTTTTAGTGGGTATCCCTAACTGGGGAGTGGCAATAGCGTAGCACCGGACCTGACCGGGCACGCTAGTGCCACCCCCGATCTGGCGAATCCCACACTCTCACACTCACATCGGGTCGCGAACATCCCCCCAGGCTTCTGTGCCTGTCGCGGCTTAGTCCTCAAACGGATTTCCCCTGGCTAAAAAAAAAGGTTGTCTTCCATACAATGAGACACTCTATATAACATTACACCCACTCTTAATAACGACAACAATTAAGTAATAAAAAGTACCTTTTAAGTTACCAAAATTAGCAAAAGCTGCGCAGCTGTGTACGTTCTTTTATCGCTTATTATCCTAGCCCATAATAATCTCGACTGTGGGCATCATGCATACCCAAATTTCTAAGTACTTCCTTTATCACCAAGATAAGGTGACTCAATATAGCAAGATATGAATAAAATAAGTAAAAAAATACAACCAAATTACTGGTGCAGCAAAATACTCCATTTAACGACAACTCTCTATAACGACAAAAATGCACAGTCCCTTCAATGTAGTTATATAGAGTTTACACTGTATGTATTCTACTGTCTGACGTACAAACAGACAGACATTAGCTTTCACACCACTACCAAGTTAATACATATAATAAACAGTTTTGCCTCTACTTTACTGTATATTTAATTATAATATCCTCCAAAATACAATCATGCAATGCGATTATCTTTAAATGCATACGTTTTGACATGATTCCGTGTAGAATGTATAACAAAAAAATGGCTTTGAAATAAATTTGCTCGTTTAATTTTAATTAATATCAAACATTTCACGGCCAATTCTTGATTTTTCACAATACTTGTAACATCTGCTTATTTGTTCGTTCCGCCTCTTTATTGTCTTGGTTACAAATTATATTCATGAAATTCAGTGCACACCTTTAAAAGATCAGAGATGAACAGTCATGACAATACACATATAACTTTCATCCCGGTAAATGGAAGTAACAATATCAAAACCATTAAAAATATCGCGTGTAATTACTATCAAGGTAAAATATATTGAACAATTATTCTTGACATTTATTTCATGGTAGCAGCGACATCGAATAGCTAGTATAAGGTTAGTGTTATAGGGGACAGTTGAATGCCTTTTCTATATCAACCGGTTTAATTGAGAGAACTATTTATCATCTATCCGGATGCGCTTGTAAAGGGAAAAAAATAAAGGAAACTTTAATTCAAAGCTTAATGGTTTATTTGCGTGATCGTTTTTATTTAAATTTCCTGTTCATTTTCATAGCTTAAAATCCGGCAGTCAGCATTAATTTAGACACAATTATTTTACGTATATACATATTAACAGCGTGTTAAAATTTTGCCAATAATTTAATAAAAGTAAATACTATGTATTTACTATTAATTATTCGTGCAGGAACGGAGAAAGAATACAATTTCCTGCGGTCGGGCGGTCTGTCGTAAGAGGCGACAAAAACCCACAGCCAGGTGGTAGGGTATTTGCCTGTCTGTATAGTTATCATCATAACAACCTTGAGTTATGATCCGGCATTAGTGGTCAGATTACAGTCCCATCTACGAGTACGGCAGCACATTGGTAATACTTATTGTTGCAAATGTTTATAGGCTACGGTCACCACTTCCATCACAGTTGGGCCGTCAGCCTGTCTGCTGTACTCCAGCAATAAATAACAAAAACTAACGGTCTTATTCATATTGAGTTAAAGTAAGTTTGAAAGCGTCTTTAAGAACCATAAACAAGCCTTCAAATTACACTAACTCAATATGAATAGGACCGTAAGTTATTTATTAACTGATTCTATATAAAATATATTTCGTGCAGAGGCACGAATATATATATATATATATATATATATATATATATATATATATTTGATATGAAATATTTGACAAAAACATACCTCAAGCTTCTACCGTCATACCCTCATCCTTTCTGTGGTAGCGCTGTGCCTATTTAAATTCTCTCTCCTTTTTCGATCCGTATCATTTTTCTACCTCATTCGATAGATCGATTAGAATCACTTTGGAATTTAGAGGTTTTGGAGATTAGACGATACTACAAACACCGCAAACGACAATTCGAATATAATAAGACGAACAGCGGACACTTAGGACGTAATTGGGAATTAACGTAAGGGTGATTGAATAATAAAGTACCCTTTACATGGAGAGAGTTTTATGCCTCCAAGATACAATTGTCAAAGGCAGGAAAAAATTGTTATCATGGAAATAAAACATACGATATCATACGTAGAAGGGCGATTATTGTCTGGTCAATAAATACTGACGTAAACAATATACTAAATACCTTGCTCATCACCGAGCTCGAAAGGCTAGTCTCGATTCAAATCGGTTCAAATTGATTTGTACGATACTCGCATGCACTTGAAAAAATGTCATACGAGTTCTAGTATAGACAAATCGAGAAATCGTAGGCAAATATCTCAACGTGATTTGTGTCGTCGTGTAAACAAAATTCTTGGTGATAATTATCTTATGGTTATCGTATGACATACTCGTAGGCGAGTTTTTGTTTTTTGGTTGAATGTAAACATGTCAATGCGATTATTGTCTAAAGTAAAGAGTATCGATTGCGAAAATAATATACAATTTTCGCCCCAAAACGTGCAATAGACTCTCTCCATGTAAATGGCCCATTAAATATGATGGCATATTCATAACACATACAAACTTATATTTAGTGTAGTGAAAATTTTATTAATACATTCTTAGCACAATGAACTTTAAGAAGGTATTTCAAGACCACAATCGTGGAAGAGATGCTATAAATCAAAGGGTATATAGGTATATCAACGCAATGCATTAATGCAGGAACTGATAAAACAGTCACGAATAATGATGTACAACGAAAACGGATCAATTACTAAGATTCATAGAATCGTGACTACGATAAATAGTCCCAAGGATTTTGAAAGGTTTGAATCGAACTTCAGGCAGATTTGTATTTTCAACTACCCACAATGTTGTAAGTGTTACTAACATTTATTGAATTGGCTACTTACTCTTGACTATGCGACCACCGAAGCACTGATTTAATATATTTATTTTAATAGAAACTGTACATTACATACATAATAACGCATGCAAACACACACGTACACAATACACACTCATTCACACACATGCACAACACACACACGCACTCACACACACGCACTCACACACACACGCACACACACACACACGCACACACAGACACATACACACGAATTGCGCGGGGCGCGCGCTCAGGCACTTCTACGCGCTTACCCACTACACATAAAAACACTGTTACCGATTTATATTTGTTTGTGTTTAAAACTATATACTACTGTAAGAGGGCACTGATTCCCGAAACACAGGCTTATGCCTAGCTCGGGAGTCAGGGACTTCCATAAGTTATTATATTAGATTTTTTGGCAATAAAGATTTATTTATTATTATTATTATTTATTATTTATCATTTAGGAATCCTGCATCCACAGGTATTATGTACTCGGTCTTAATACGTATGGAATATTACTATAGTAGGCTAAATAGGCTTTCTGCGTAATTAGCCTCCGTTTTATAATCTTGGCCTTATTTACAATACAATACCATGAATTTAAAATGAAAAATTTAAACGCTACCTCAGCTGTTTATTATGACTTAAAGCTTTATAAACAAGTAGATATTTTACAAATCGTTGTAAAACGTGATCTTTTTTTATTTATTTTTTTATTGTAAACTCCACGTTGTTGTTATAAATTTAATAGGATAGTAAATTGTCGTTTTAGATAATTGGACTTTTTGTGCAAAATTTAAAGATTATTTGTTATTGTCTAATTTATTTTTAATAAGCTACCCAATTTTGTAAAAAAGTACTTGTAAGACATTGATTGCTTTTAATTGAAAATTATGTGTTTGTGTTGATATTTAGTTACAAATGTTTAGTGTTTTTCGGGTTGCCGTAAGAACGTCCTTCCTACTTGACTGAGTCTTGGCTTAAAGCTCTGACTTCTGTACAATGCTTATGTCATGGAAAATACGTTAAATATAAATACTTCATTGTGTTACAATCACTTTACCAATATATTAACATGTTTAGTGGCTTTAAAAAAATTTGCCTCTTACCTAAGACACTTGTTACTAAATAATGAAATGCTAATTTTTTAACTAACAATGACAAATATTTTTTCTTCTATAATAATTGTAAAGTCTTTGTCATTTGTGTCAGTTTCATCATTGCATGATGAAATAGCATTAGTTGGTAAGATTTCTGTTTTTTGTTACTTGCTAATTGTAATTATTATCAAGCTATAATATTATTTTTGTAATCTCGGGGTCTTAATTAAAATGTTCATTAACAAAATAAATTGTCAACAGTGCTTTCAAAATATCACTCAGCAACACAGTTCGAGAATGTTGGATATAGCTTTTGTAGTAGTTAGTGCAGTAGTATAGTGGCATATAAAATAGATCTCTATATAGATATAGTCACTTTCTCAGAAAAATGACTGTAACAAATGATTTCGTTAGAGTTTCATATTGACAAAATAGTTATGGTACCTTAAAAACAAATCATTCATACTCTAATACTATAAATTCGAAAGTAACTGTGTGTTTATGACGTTTTCACGGAAAAACCACGTTACAGAATTTGCCATGATATTTGGTGTATACGTATATAGCTAGTCTCAATACCGAGAATGAACATAGGATACTTTTATCCTGGAAAAAGGGATCATTTGCCAAATAAAATTAAGTAAATTTCCCGGGGGCGAATAGCACCTAGATAAAATTTTTATGCAATATAACCTGTGTGAATGCTTGTTCTCAAAACAAAGTAGGGTAAAATGAGAGCTTTTCCTGCGGGGAAAACTCTAGTATTCCAAAATGAACATTCAAACTGACGGCAAAAAGTTAGAAAACATGTTAATTTTAACAGGTATCTCCTCGATCGACCTGTACAAGAGCGCTGATGTTCATAACGATAACTAAAATTAACTTACAAAACGTTGTTGTACTGGGTTTCTTTATTTAATGAACGTAAGCGTAGACTTGTTATGCGGAGTTAGGTTATTAACCCTGAATATATTTAAACCAGTTAAAATATAGTCCACCTACATTTTATTTATATTCGTATAAATATATGATAATAGATCTTAAATATGTATTGTAAACAAAAATTAAAACACATTAACAAATCATACTGTTTTATTGTTTACTTTTATGTACATATTTTTATGCGGTCTCGCTTGTGTTTATTCCGGATCCGTATTCCACGAATTCTGTTATTTTTTATTTCTGGAGTACAGACGACCCACCTAATGGAAGGTGATCACCGTCGTCAATGAACATTTGCAACATCAAATGTGTTATCAATGTGCTAGTGGCTTCGAAGTAAGGGGCTGAAACCTGGCAATTCATGTAGCGGTCATAACTTAAGGTTGTTATAGCCGTATACTCTAGATGTGGTGGTAGCCCTCCAGTTGGATAAATGCTCTGCCACCTTACTGTAGGTTATTTTGTCGCCTCTTACGACAGGTCGCTCGCCTGCAGGTCTTAGTATACTACTCCATTCCTGCAGGGAAGGCGTCCTGCATAAAGGTTATGAAGAAAGAACAACCTGAGACAGTATATTAGTATGGATCATGAACAAAAATAATATAATTAAATTAATAAAAGTAAAGTGGTTTTTCCTAATTATTTGGTAAAAGATTTCAAATAGTAGTAGTCTCGCTAAAACTCGAGAACGGCTGGACTGATTTGGCTAATTTTGGTTTTGAATTATTTGTGAAAGTAAAGGGAAGGTTTAAAAGGTGAGTAAATATGAAAAAAAAATGATTCTGAGGCGGTAGCGAAGTTTGCCGGGTCAGCTAGTAACAAATAGAAGTTACTATAGGTAACATTATAATAATATTTATTATATACATATTATTTATTCTTCAACAATCTCGATTAAATCTTATTTACCTACCACATCTTACTTGCATTCAATCTTTTTGGTCTATGCTTAGGTACTAGAACACTACTAAGACGAAAAGTTCAAGGACCCTACCTGTAAAAGCTTTAAATAGTAATGGCAATAATTTAGATAACAAGAAGCCACAAAATGGCAGTATGCCATTAAAGTAATTAATTTTATTTGATCTTATTGTGCACATAGACTAAAGTTTAAGTCTATTAAAAACAAGAGCTGTAATAAGTATATTAAAAGAGATGTATAATTGTTCAAGACAACCTTCAATTTGTCATTTAATCAGACTAGTCTGCAGGATTTCAATATGACTTGCTAATTTGTATGCAATCCGGTTGTCAAAAATGCATTAGTTGTACGTATGATCTTAACATGCAATACATAAATTAAGTTTGATAATTAATATTTAAATAAGCAAGATTGCATTTACTGTTAGAATTAGAATTAGTGGTTACGACCAATGGCTTAAGCTAAGCTGTGTATGTTATTTTATTTTAAAGATTTGAACAGACAGACAACATGTGTTTTTACTAGATGGCGTTGTTTAGTCAATTCTCATCAATAAATAAAAACTTCGCTTATATTGTGATGATTTCAGTAGATCTTTAAAAATGACAAACAAAGTAAAAAATAATACAGCAATGTGTCTGTTCGAATCTGGCCTAAATCTTAATACATCATTGCTGGTCTCTGGCCCTCATATCAGGGGATAGAAATTGTTTTCATTAGGCTTGTGTGAAGTTTGTTAAAGGATTCATTAATATTGTAAATAAAAATGTAGCAAAAAACATTTTCACTGGATACTCCCCCTTATAGGCATAAATCTCGGGGATTTGGTCAGTGTTCACTATAAAATCTGGTCATTGTGTGGTAAATTGTTTTAAGTCAATTAAAACCACGCAAAGTTTTCCTGCGTATTAGAGATATAAATAATTACATATACTATAATATACATACTACTACTACATACTATAATATAATACACATACATACACTATTAATAAAAGCATTTTTTTTTTGTTTTTAAGTAAGTATAGTATAAGTATTGTTTACTGATGGCCGGTTCCTGTATCTAAAATTCGTTCATTTGCCTCACGAGTCGTTAAAATATTGATACAAGTTCCATATATGTATTCTCTAATTATAATGCTAAAATTCATCTAATTCATCTAACGTTTACAAGAATCGTAATTAAACCAACTAGTGTTCAAATTTCAACAAAGCAATTTTTTACAGACCACAAAATAGATAAAATCATTTCATTTCAAACGAAGTTGTAGAGTGCATGTATGTTACAATAAAATATTGTTTACAACTTCCTATTACAGTTAAACATAGATTAAACTCTCACCTTAATTAGAATTTTAACTCCAATTTATAAACAATTCAACATATACACACTTTCACGTTAACGTAAATAAGACACTAATAATTATAAGCGTTATGTCATATTAGTTTTCTATTTATTTCTTTTTGAAAGTTTGCATTGTTCGCGGCGTACAGTCGACCGCTCGAGTGTTTGCTCACTGGAGAAGTGAGCGCAGCAAATTATGTTTATAACAAGAAGACGCTCACGTATCTCAGCATCCGATCATACAATATGTTCTAATAGGGCTGTCGATATATCTATATAGAGAGCTAATCCTATTTCTTAAATATCTATACTCTGTCCCACTTTTTAATTTACTCTTGACAGATCGATCACTGAGGAATTAGCAATGTTCTAAAGTATACCGTTTTTATATAAAAATCAAGTTTCTCCGTGAATAAATTTTGAACAGTTTGGTATACCTAGATTATTTGCAAAAATACTGCATTTTATAATAAAAAGCCGTAGAAATAAAAGGAACATTAAGCTTTTAAAACATAAAATATAAACATTTTAATTTCAAAGCTACTAATTACGGTTAAATTTAGATATTTAAACTATATATAGTTATATACATAGTTTATAGTCTGTGTATTAGACGACTCATAGAACTTCACTATTACGTCGTTTGGAATAATGAAGTAAGATAATTGTGACATTTTGGCAAAATGGCTTTAACTCTTTCAGCATTATGAAAGAGTTAAAGCCATAATTCAAACAAAAAAGAATTGTAGAATGGGAATCTCTCCTTAATAACACCTGTACACACTTCTTCCTTCGTTAACTCTTTCACGGCACAGGCTGTCCGTTTATGGAATTTATTGCCACTCAACATCAGACAAGCTAAATCCATATTGTCTTTTAAACTGATGGTTACTAAATATCTTTGGTCCTCGCAAGTCTAAAACATGCTGCTGATTCAATATATGTATATAGTTATGATATATCGTATTTTTGTATAGTGTATAAAGTATATTATTATTTATTTTTTTACTTATTCTTGGAATGTTTCTTGTTATTTATTGTATTCATCGCCACTGTTGTCTTAATATTGTACTGTGGGGGGTTTGACCCGTATAGGGTGGAGGAGCGGATGAAATGCTCCTCCGTCTCAAAGGAAGATCTTCCAGCGAAGCTAGTGTTGTTCCTCGCAGGCCCAGGCCCATCTGTTGTAGTTGAAAATTTGTATATATTCTTTGTATGTTACGGGAAACGTTTGTGACATCTATTTATTGTACAGTGCCATCTATTGGCTTTTAAGTATTCCACTAAAGTCCTTAGTTTAGGGGGTTGCCTGGAAGAGATCGCTTTCAACATTTACTGTACTTAGTTTTAATTTTTGGTGAACAATAAAGTGTTTTCATTCATTCAATCTGCAGTATGTGCTGAAGCTCTTGATACGTAACTAGCCTATTGTCTTGGATTAAATTTTTCACTGCTAGCACATTTTCTTCCGTAACAGCCGTCAAAGGGCGACCACCTCTTTCTTCATCCCCCAAAGTTAGTCGACCGCGCTTGAATTCGTTGTACCAACGATACACGGTTGCCTTAGAAGGGCCTTTATCCATGAATGCCATTTGAAGTCTATCGTACGATTCCTCCGGTTTCAGGCCACTTGAAATCGTAAAAAATAGCGCGAAAATGTTCCCGGCGCAAATCCATTTTTCAATGAGACACGAGTGTTCTCCAGTGGAACTTATTTTGAATAAATAAATGAATTTGAATTCTGTAAAGTTCACTTTTTGGGATAGTGTCAGTATTGGATTAAGCGTGCGATATGTGTAATGTTAGCAAAGATGGCGATGGTCTGCTAGTCTCCATTATGATTGCCGAAACCTCTTACAGACATGCTAAGCATTTATTTATTTAAATTTAATTTGTCAAATACTTAATGATCTATTTTTGTTATTGTTAATCTATGCCTATATAGCTGTGTTAGCCAGGACGTAAGAATACGACTAACCAATGAGAGTTGTGTATAAAACTCGCTCTCATTGGTAGGAATTCAAAAAAAGAAAAGAGTACACGGTTTTCCATTTCAGTTAGGAGAGAACCTTTGTACTACTGAAAGATACTTAATAGTGTAAAAATAAAAGCCAGTTTTATGATCAAAGTTATATTTATTCAAGGGCCTTACATCACGGCCAATATCATAGCACTCTCTTCAAATTATATATAATATTTAAACTTATAGACGTTATAATACGACAGTATACGTCATTTGCGGTTTTCCTTAAAATTAATATTCAAACGTGATTTTACATTTTCAACGTGGTATCTTACATTTTTCCCTCTAATTTTTTAAAAACTGGCAATGATGTGCTATGTAACCTAATGATCACGACATTGGGGTGTTGTGAAACCATTTTATTTTACAATGTTTAGAATAAATAATATGTGGAGGTACTTCGTCGCCTTTACTGTTTTGAATTATTCTTGTAAAAGAATTTAAAAAATATTTATAATATTATAAATTAATATATTAAATAAAACTATACTTTATTCCCTTAAGATTATAAGTAGAATATTGAGTCTGTCATGCTCAGAATGCTGGCTACGTTATCACACTGGATCTTCTTATTGATCCGAGTTAGCTACCAGCCCTTTAAAGAATTGAAAGTCTATCAAACGCATTAAAATTTCTTAGAGACTTGCGTGAGAGTTAATTAATCAACTGATTGTAGCAACCCTGGCTTTAAATAACCGTTATTTCTATGCACATAGCTCCCATTCTTATACCTATATCTATAGAAATTTAGCAACTACTGAGTAAACCATATGTTAAATTAAAAATACAAGCAAAACAATAATAACGTTTTCCTTTGATTGTACTTTCAGTTTGTCATTTTTCTATTGCGTAGAATTATTTGAACTATTTAAAATGCATAATTTAAGTGTTAAAGTTTGCTATGTTTTTTAAGCAACTTGGCGTTACACTTAGTTATCAAAACTAATAAACGAACCTTTTTCGATCAATAGAAATGTACATAAAATATAACGTCATCATGTAAAGGTATATAATATAATATGGAAAACAGCACAGTGTAGGTAGAGACTGTCCATAGGCGATGGTAATCGCTTTCCACCAGATGGACCGTCTGCCTGTCTGCTGAACTCAAGCTATAAAAAAAAGACAATAAATCTCCATCTGCTACGATCTTGATATTTTTTGCTTCCTCTACTTTTATTAATCTCTCCTGTTTGATAGTCCTAAATATTATATAACCAACTAGAAAATGATATATGTTTTTCTATGAATTAGCAAAAATATTACATACTAGCTGATGCCCGCGACTTCGTCCGCGTGGTGCGGTCTTTTAACTATCCCACGGGAACTCTTTACTTTTTCGAGATCAAAAGTATCCTATATGTTGACCAGGGATATAAGCTAGCACCATACAAAATTTTATTTAAATCGGTCCAGTCGTTTCGGAGATTAGCCGGTACAAACAGCCAGACAAACAGAGAAACAAAAAATTTAAAAAAAAACTAAGTTAGTTCTATTTCACTTCTTACATCCCCCTGACTCGGTTTTTAGCATTTTTTTTCATTGTACAGAAATTAGACCTCTACAATTTTATTATATGTATAGATTTCAATCAATGATCAATGCAAATATATTTATTGTACACGTAGAATTATTTTTTGTAAAAATGAAAGAGATTATTGTAAAAAAATAATTGAAATAGTAAAAATAATATAGAAAATGTTATATAAAAACAAAATATTTCATGCAATAAATACTACTGACGGTCATATTGATGGCAAATTTGCAAGAAAAGCTTTGCATAAAATATCGTCCATGCTCTTCATTTCTTTTTGTGCAGATGGTTGAGAGGTGTAATGTTACTTTTGCCGCGGCTTTGACCCGGAGGACAATGACCCTCCGGTGGCATTATTTTGGAACCGCTGAAGCCTTCCCGGTATTTACACAGTGACTCACGTTGGCCAATTTGAGTGTTTCGATGACTTTCACGAGTCATGTGGGTCTCGTATAGGCTCCACGGGCGGCATGAGCGGCGGCTAAAGTACCTGGCGTATCCAGATACTGCACTTTAAAGGTTACCATTATTTTGCGTTCCAGCGGAACTGTGTGATTATTCTGTGTCCAAGTAATCTCTACATAGTACCTTTTAATTTTAATAACCTTATAGTTCCCGGCAGGATACTTGAGCGGTCACCTTAGCCTAGGCCTAGTGCTACTATGGTTCTTCTTCGCAGTATGATGTATTATAACCTTTTGAGTAAAGGGATAAAAATATAATACTTTTGATATGTCGATAAATATTATCACATTGGGTTCGCTTAATGCATAAAGCGATTTCTATTATTCCGCCGACCACTCAATATACGTGCCGGGAACTATACTTTGATAGAAAATAATAGGTTGGGGAAAAAGTTTCTTCGCATGTTATATAAAAATTCAAAAGGTTTTTTATAAAGTTTATTTACATTTGAAATATATATCAAGAGCCCTAAACCATAAGTAGAGAATTTTGAAATCGTTGTAGAGCTTACGGCTAAGTTACGTAATGAGGAGACAGTGGATACGTCCCATCAGCAACATAATTATTATCACTAACCATTTTCTTTATACTGACAAAAAATTATTTTACTAATGTATTACTAAAATTATAAGTTAATTTAATTAAAAAATATATATTCATTTAGAGACCATTACATAACTAAAAAAAAACAAGTAAAAGTGAATAAGTAAGTATTTAGAACAAATAATAATTTTATTTATAACGACGTACTTAAATTTGCTTATAATTATCTCACCAGACATAAACATACACCAACGCGCAATATCACCTCATCGCATTACACGCACACTTCACAAACAAACCAAGACACACAAAGAGCCTAAAAATTAATAACCTAGGCACAGAAAAGAAAAACAACAGACATGGCACTAGTTAAGATATATATATGTAGGTATAGACATAAGGCACACACTGCACATGCACTTCCACACAACAACAGCACGAAACTGATACATTCTACTAATATTAGTATAAGTTTAGTATTAAAATTAGAAAAGAATGATTTTATAAGGTACACTACAGCATAAAAATAACTAAATTAATGTCACACACAGTAACAAAAATAAACAATAAGCGTGTATAAACTTTAAAAACTCTCATAGAAATTAAGTTGTAAAAAAGGGTACGGAACTCGAGTCCGTAGAGTTGTTAAAAAAAAAGAGATAGGTATCTTGAGTAACGAATTAGTGTTGCCATTGAAAATATTATCAAGTTCGTGGGGAGTATTCCTACTTAAGTGCTGGGCACAGTCATCACTTCAACTTTGATAAATAATTGTGCTATTCCTTTCGAATCGTAATTTGATTTCATATAGTCTATAAGATAATCTAATAAATAATTAAGGTACCTGAACTGTAATAGAAAAAATAAAATCTTTTTATTTTAGATAGATAGATAGGTAACACTTTAATGTACACTATTACAGAAAACTTACGAACTAGTTTTATTCTAATTGTGTACAAAGGGCTCGCTTATCGCTAAAAGGCGATCTCTTCCAGACAACCCGGGGCAAGAATATTGTTGATTAGGAGTGGCGATGGTGGTATACATAATTATTGTACGATTACTTACATTTTAATAATAAATATATAACTATACTACATATACAAATATACACATAAGTTATATATATATACAAGATATAGTGATAAAATGCAACTATTTAAATTAGTATTTTTTCTATAAATTAAAAGGTATTTACAAAGCATATGGCTAAAAGTCTTTATAGGACTTAGCCGGAAATTTAAGAGCTATTCCAGGCTTAGGTCTGCAGAAATGTAGTTTAAATTTTCAAAGCATATTTCAGAGTTTCAGTTCATCAGCTCAAAGTCAGATTAAGCAAAAGCATGGATTTATAAACTTTTGTATCTCTATTTGAAAAATTATTTATGACTAACATTTTTCATTAGCGTCCTTTTTTGTACGAGAGACGTACCGTTTCAAAAATTTAGAAATTGGTTATTTTAAACTTACTGTGACTCACTTTAGTGATATCGAAAAGTATTCGTGGTTTCTGTGTAAAAAAAAACCTAATAATATAAATTTATTTACGTGCAACTGTAATAGATGTTTTAATTTTTTTCTCATTCAAATATTAGTAGTAAATATATACTTTAAATATATTTACTACTATAAGTAAAGTAAGTAAGTAAATATATATTTAGTAAAGATTATTTCTTCAGAAATTTAAAATTTTGTTATAAATGAAATTTTAAAAGTTTTTCAAATATCGCTTAACTAAACCTTCGCCAAACTACTTTACAGCTCAAAATCGAGTTCATTTTAAGTCATTCGTAATTTATGTAATACTTACGCGTCTACAATTCCGTGAAAAAAAAATAAAAAATTGCGTAATAGTAGCAAAGACATACAAAATATTATAATTACTACTTACTTCGCTTAGGAAGTTACATGTAAAAGATTATTAAAAGGCAACAAACAAACCAGAACGAGAAATACCGTTTTATTGATACAAATTTTAGAATAATTAATTATGACTAAAACTAGTATTTAAAACATTCTGTTAGGTGTCTATGTATGCTGCTTTCACCTCGAGCGTAAACGGGTTTTTGGTTACTTTCTTGTCATATTATATGAGTCACATGAACAACTACCGTTGACCGTGACCGTCAACACAAAATAGTACAGAACGCTTAGTATAAAAGAAATTTTTAAACAAGCACACATAGAAGCGCGCGTTGTATAATTAATACTAACTTAAGTTTATTTAAGAACTCAAACCGGGCTGATCAAGCTGCAAGCTTATGTGTGTATTTGTGTATCATTCAATCCATTTTTTTAACGAGAGGTCATCCGATTGCTTATTTGCCACGTCGAAGTCGCAGTAGCAACCCCGTAGAAAATACTTGACCATCAGAGATGGGGATACACACTAAAACCCCTCGTGTTCCTTCCTTCATTTTATACTAGAGACATGGGTAAATGGAGTTATCACTTTGTGGGCGTATCATAAAAGATTTTGTCAAATGATGTCAAAGATTTCATAGAAAAGTACTCAAGGCGTAAACTAAATAATACAATATGATATATTATTTTGCTCATGCCTTGGGTATTATTCTCATTGTAGGTTTGGAGATTCGGCGGATTATTGGTTCAATATTTTTTTCTAAGTAAATGTTTGCTCGTATAAAGTACATGCACACGCGATATAGTCGTCTTAAATCATTAAATCATATGTACTCTTGTACACATGATCAGCGCATACACCGAATGCGATATGTTTTAACATTGAACCTTAATGAGATAAATGCCGTGGGTGTGGCTAATACGCTTTTTTCTTCTGCTCTTCTGTAATTACCTATTTTGTGCCGTGAAAAGGTATGCTTTTGATCATTTGTCATGTTACACTCCTTTGTGTTTCTCAGAGGGTTACACGTTTTATGTACATTACTTTGTTTTGTAAATGTTGAGTGTATAATATTTCCACTGGTGTTCTGCTAGCATTATGTTCAAAATGTGTACAGTAAAATAGGAGCACAAAAATATATGTATTTGATAAAATAAACTTTGATTGAATAAATAAAAAACGTGTAGCAGAAGTAAAATCTTTTTTTAGATAAAAACGTAAATAAATAAATTTACGTATTTTAATTTACGCATTTTATTATAATATGAAACGCTGCATAATATGAACAATGCAACCGCAGAATATTTTTAATTATGTATTTATATTTCAAACTAGGATATGCCCGTGGCTTTGTCCACGCTTGACTTGAAATTCCTTGGATACAAAATACCACAGCATTTAAAAAACATCGTTTTAATAAAAACTGTGTTGGAATAAGCTAATTTTTATGCACCGGAACAACTACAAACCGCTGTCGGGAAAATTTCGACAGGATTCCCCGGATTACAAATATCACACTTTTATTACATAAAATTTGCTATCGATCAGTAAAAAATCACTTTGGAATTAGATTTTTTCTTAATTTGACCACATTCAATCATTCGCAGAAAAATTCTGGGATACAAAGTATCAGAATACAGTATAGAAGACAATAAAGAATTTGTTGTCGATCAGCCAAAACCGCATCGAAATCGGCCGAGTAGTTTTTACGTGAATCCCGAATAAACAGACAAAATTACAAACCGACAAACAGACAAGATATCTAAAAAAATGCATTGTGTTCTCTATCGTTTATATAGTCTATTCCAGTTGGTTTTTTTTAATAGCTTCAATGTACAGACACGGGATGTTTAGAACGTTATAACATTATAGATGTGTCTCATTACTGGATTCTGTAAGGAATTAAATACAGTTAAGAATAAAATATTCACATAATATGTTACGAATTTTCTGCACGTTTATTGTGTATTTTTGGTCCGTTATTAAATAAAGTAATTATTCAAATCATTAAAGCTGCTGACAGGAATGAAACCGCCAGATTATTCTTTTTTAAGAGGTCCATTCACTATCGAGGAGGTATCCTGCGGTAGGCGGAGCAAGACTTAAGACACATCTTGTGCGCTGTTGCCGGACGCAATGCAGGCGGCAACAACATTCACAGTCCTACATTACGCAGCGGACTGCAGCCTAGCTGTCCGGCTCGTCTGTCCCTCAGGCTTTACAGTCACGGCTTATAATGAATGATCTTACGTGATATCAAGCGCTAAAAATCAATGAACGCTTGTACACTATTGAATACTGAACATCATAATTATATTTATCTATCGTTTTGTAATTTGTACATACTTTGATGTGGACCTCATTATATCTATTCAGTAATGCCACAAACCAACTCATTGTTGTTGTCAATGTCAATTAACAATTGAATGTTGAACACAAAGATGGTTGTTGGGCAACTTGGTCACGTGTCCTTGTGAATATGTTTTAATAAATTAATAAAATTAAGATAAAATTTGATTGCGCAGTCATCACTATAATATGAATGTTGATTTACTATAAAAATATAATATAATATTTGGTTACACTTTTTTCCTCTGAATGTAGTGATCATTTACCCTTAGTGGTGATAGTTAAATTTCATGTTTTACTTAAATATTTACAAAACAATGCAGTCTCATAAATTTTGTACAAAATAAAGATAAATAGCACATTAATTTATTATAATTTAAAGTTTAAACAGTAGTTGAAATTATTTATATGATGATATTTTAAAATTAATATGGTATTTTAACGCTTATCTTTTATTGTGTAAAAAATGTAAGTATTTATTGTAACCTGTGTCATGCCATCCACCCAGTTTATTATGTTGGATATTTCCATGATACATATTGTACATTGTTTTACTTTGGGAATATACAATGCCTATTGAATTAAAAAAATATGTCGTTGGTCATTAGCCTACAATTGTCCACTGTCAAGTAAAGATCTTCCTAAGTTTGCGTCGATTAGCTCAGCAATACAGCAATTAAAATTTAAAATATAAAAAGGGTGCATTTCCAATTACCAGGTATAACTTATGCATAAAAGAATACAGCATGAAAAAATAAGAATTACAGTTGCGAGAACACAACAATTAAACTATTTCATTTTCACAATCATTCGGGTTATAATTTAGTCAATGGATAACTTTTATCTAATGATTGAAAAATTGACCGGACGCCAAAATCCAGAAAATAATCTTTCATGAAAGTTATGTCAATTACGTCTTTGGCTTTGTAAAAGTCGATTAAGGGCCAATTTTTCAATCACCAAATAAAAGTAAATTATAAATTCTATAGAGTAAAACACAACATGGGAAAATGAAAATGACAGTTTAATTGTTTTACTTTTGAATTTAACTAACTCCGTTGGCTCAGCGGTCCAAAATTTGTCTTGGCCTCCGAAACGAGAACACGCCACCTATTTCTGCCTTAAACGATTTCTTGCCAGTTATTGGCTTGAAGATCATACACACGCATCCTTCGGAGTATAGCACTGACGGTGCATCCGAGTGGAACCATGCACTTCACCGCTACAATAGGAATCTGCTGAGGAAAGCTCAGCGGGTCCTGGCGGTGAGGTCCATACGGAGATATCGTACAGTGTTGTGGATAGTGGCGACAGTCTTAGCAGGCGATCCGCCCTGGCCTC
The DNA here is from genome assembly GCA_039645545.1 of Dendrolimus houi. Lineage (NCBI taxonomy): Eukaryota > Metazoa > Arthropoda > Insecta > Lepidoptera > Lasiocampidae > Dendrolimus > Dendrolimus houi. The sequence goes on along the minus strand of CM077120.1, from coordinate 17,570,174 downwards.
TCCAGGCGGACGTCCTTGCTAAAGATCGTCGCTCCCGACAAAATGCCCTTGTTAGGGGTCTGGTTTATTGCTGGGTAGAGTTAGTGGCGGTGAGGACGCTGGAAACCGCGACCAAGATCCAAACCTGGTCAAGAGATTTAGAGTCTTCTGAAGCCGGCGTTGATATAGTGGAGGCCGTAACACCCATACCTGTTGCGATGGGTCACGCGGAAACGCGGGACCCTGACCTTCAGGATGACGCAGATACTTACCAGGCACGAGTGCTTCGATAAGTATCTGCATCAGATAGTAGGATGTCTGCCTTCCCTCCAATGCCGCGAGTGGGGCGCACTAGAAACTACGTTCCATACGCTGGTCGAATGCGCTATATGGGCACCTCAGAGGTTCGAGCTCGAGGCCTTAATAGGGCCGACCGATTCACTAGGTAGTTTGGTCGAGGCTATGTTGCAAAGCGAAGATCACTGGGGGGTAGCATCGGCTTTCTGCGAGGCAGTAATGTCTCGTAAGGAGGCTGCCGAACGTTTGAGGGAGAAAGGTGCGCATGCAATTCACGGGCGCCGACGTCAGTCCGGTTTCCGGAGGCGCAGATATGCACAAAATCTCCTCCCCTGATTCCATCACAGGGGTCCATCAGCATTTGGGGATGCGGGGGATCTAACGTCTATTGGTGAACTGGGTAACTTTAGGTCTAGACCTAAACCTGTGTTAGACATTTTCAACTAAACTACTAGTAGTTTAGTTGAAAATGGCTATATCAGAGTCCTACACAAGCCGTGCGGCGCTTAATCTCGCCGCGTAAGGTCTAACCTCCACAAAGGGCCCCCGGTATTGTACGAAAAATATTCCACCTGCGTCATCAAAAAAAAGTGGTCACAATATTACGCCAAAGCTCACACCAGTAATTCTGGTAGGCCTTGCACGCCTCTTTCTGTGCAGCTGGGGAGAAAGAAAAAGTATAGTACAATTATCACATTGCAATCTTGACTAACAAATGTTATTATTTAAATGAAACTGCCCATCTTAGCCTAACTAATTGCCTCAGGTTAAAAAATTAGTTGCCAGTAAAGTTAGTTAACGAGTCAAATAGGTAATTAAATATTATTTTTGAGTAAATAATAATAGTTTCAAAATAAGTTACGAATCTTAAAATATAACAGCTTTTGTGACTTTATTAAAAATGAACAGTGCCATCTAGTTTTGAATTTTGTAAATGTGATGTTTAGAGTCTATCGGTAAACAAGATGGAATATATCGTAAGAAGTATAAATTTTTAGATAGATAGACATTTTATTTTACGAAGAATATTTTCGCACTTTTTAATATTAAATGTATATAATATATATATATATATATATATATATATATATATATATATATATATATATATATATATATATATATATATATATATATATATATATATATATATATATATATATATATATATATATATATATGCCAATGTTTTTGCATGTTTTTAAACATCATCATTAGTTTGACCTCTATGTGGCAATTTTGGGCATAATCTTTTAACGATAAATCTTGATAAAAAATCTGGTTGAATTTTATTAACATAATAGGTGGCTATAAATGCTCATCAAAGTCGTTCTGAGTGATGAATAAAATAATTAAATGTTGCGTATTTATTGTATAATGGCAAGCACATAAAGTTCCAATTTATACTACATTCTCATCTCTAGTGACCGTAAAATAGTTCTATGCTATTTAAAAATATTATGATGTAGTAAATGGTTAGAAATTCAGAGTAATTATAATACATCCATAGCCGTGGTGATTCAGTAGCAAAAGTAACCTAAGCGGCTTATTCCAATTATATGGTTTTTTGTTATTGTATGAGTTCAGCAGACAGGCAAACGGCTCACCTGATGGGAATCGGTTACCGTGGCCTATGGACATTTGTAACACCAAAGGCGCTACCAATGTGCTGCCGCTCTCTAAAGGGAGGCTGGAGCCTGGCCACTAATGGTGCAACACAATTCAAGGTTGTTATGGCGGTATAATCTAGACCGTGGGTGGTAGCCATACAGACGGGAAAATACCCTACTACCTGGCTGTGTGTTGTTTTATCGCTACTCATGAGAGGCCGTCCGGCCCTAGGAAATTGTATTCCTTCATCGTTTCTGCACCAATAATATTGGATGATTGAAACACGGATTGAAAACCTAGTAAAGAGCGTGTTAGCGATGTAGGAAAAAATAACTTGTACGTCGAGATTACTGATTCGTTACACCTGCTAATCCGCTTTGGGCCGTGGGGAGGGCAGCAAAGGGAGGGGAGGAGTGGCGAAAAGGGGCAAGTGGTAAATACCTACTCCGGAAAACAAAGTTTGAAAGATAGCCAACCGCTTACGTCATCCGCCAGATTCTTATATTTTTTTATGTACAGAACGGCATATAATTATTATTTATATCTATATCAGGGATGCCATATTCTCCTCTGCCCTAGAAGGTACAAATCCAGCGATACGATATTTTTTGTTTGATATTACTTATATATATGCACAGTAAAATTATTCTTTTAATTATTAAACCTGAATCGCTAAAGAAGTCATTTGATCTATATATAGAATCTTGCTCAATAAGTTCGGCATTATTAAAGTAACTGAAAATGCATCACCTGCCTTGAAACCTGGTTGCGTTTTGACCGTCTATTTCTGAGCCTAAAATATTCTTTTTCTTAAGTGATGATTCGCGGCCGTCAACATATCTTCTTATCGGAAAGGAACTCACGATATCAAGTCCGCGTTTCTGGATTCTTTTGCAAGGATCTGTCTTTTACTAATTAGCTGTCCAGTAAAACTTGGCCATCGATATAGAATTTTCACTGTGTTCAAAACCGATCTCGGCAGAGGAGAGCAATTATTCACTGCCATCAAAGTCACAATCACCAGTAGTGAGTGAATAGCTTAATAGAGAAGAAAAAACATGGCCGTGCTAACGAAATAAGACTTACTGTTTATATGGTATGATATCACGGCTCTGAAAGCTGTTGCGCATGGGGGAAAACAATGACGCAATTTAACTGAAACTTGTTTTTGTCTATAAGATTAAAAAACTAAAAATAGATCAGTTGGTGGGTATTCCAGACTTAACAAATGTGGCGCCTGTTTAAACATGGAAAAACCAATTTTCTGGAGCCAACTAATTTAGTTTTATGTCCGGGTAATTCATAACATCACGTAGCCACGCTAAAAATAGATTAACCTTCCATACGTTTGAAGTGTTTATGTAGACTGGGAAAACCAAATCTGTTCGGGATCAGGGAGCGCAAATTATTGTTTACTTTTTAAATTGCAACAACTGACGTAGTAGAGCCATGCTGTAATCATTCCTTAATTACAGATTTTAGGAACGGCTCGAGCGGTGTGATTCCACGCTCTCACAGTATATCGGCATCAAACTCTTAAGCTAAACGTGTTTCGTGCGATGAGTGAGAGTTCCGTTGGCCCATAACCACTTAACCCCCTATTTTATCTCCTGTTCTACTCTCTCAAACCAATTCCTCCTGTATGATCTCTCTATCCCTCTCTATCTCTATCCTATTCCATCCTAAAGGCTGGCAGCACGTCGGCTCCGCCCTTGGTGTTGCAAACATCTATAGGCAACGATAACCATTAATGTTTAGATGGACCATCTGCCTCTTTGCCAACTTCGTAGTAAAAAACTCTGATACGGTTGTTCCGTTTAAACGGTTTTATTAAATATGGCTTTACACGCATGATTTTTATATCTAGTCAGTCTCAAGTATTCGTGAATATTTAAGTTTTATAATCATCAAGCAAATATTTATGTATATTTGCTTGATGATTATATCAAAAGCTGGATCGATGTAATAATACTTAGTCTCCGCCAAATTATAGGTTTTTCACTGACGCCTAATGTGGGAGTTGTTATGGCAGCGTACAGTTGACTCTTTCATTACAATCACACAACTACTACTAATAACCATCAATATTCTAGGATTATTGTTAATGTTTATGATTTTGTAGCCATTTTAGTAAAGATGAAACTTGTTCAAAATCGACTTTCGCGGCTGTCCGTTTGTCCATTCGCCTATGTATGCGCTATGTAAATATATATGTCACATTCACTTTTTTCGGAATCCAAGACGTTAAACGTAGTTTTTTCGTAAATTTTCTATAGTTACTGTTCGTTACCCAATTCATAGGTTTACTGCTTATGCGCCCCTTATGTACTTAAATTAGCAATTATACAAACATAAATCATTTAGTACCAGTAAATGTTACGAGAGGCGCATGTTTTTCTTGCGAGATTTTAAATTTATTTTGTAGTCTCGTAGTCATTTTGGAAAAAACAGAACACTTATGAAATCGTCCGTCCGTGTACTCGTCTATCTGTGTATAATAATAAATAACAACTGCCAATAAATGTCTCACTGCTGGGCTTGAATCTCCCACTATACCCGCCACGCTTGTTCAAGGCGGCTTAGCAAGTTTGATACATCAGTTATCTCGATGTACAGGTTTCATCACGATGTTTTCTTTCACCGTTGTTATCACGTGGTTATTGTAACAATATGCATATTAGGACGAAAAACTGTCTAAGAGGCGGCTATGTGTTCCGGCCAGGATTCGAACCCGCGCCCCTTTGAGTTTGGGACACGTGCGCTAGCCATTATACTACCACGACTGTATGTCGTCATTTTTCTTGAAAAAATTGAGTCTATTTTACTTTTATACATTATTGGGTCCAGATTGTAAAAAGATGATGAGATGAGATTTTAAGAATTTTTCATTATGTGAATTTTTTATATAATTTTAGTGGGTTTAGTTTTTTGAATAAATTAATCATGTGGTGTAAGTGTTTTTATATTATTACTTGTTGAGACATTCATTCATATTCCAATCATGGTAAGCGATAACATGTTTTAATAGAAGTGTTTTTTTTTACTTCTCGTCTTTCAGATAGTATTTAGGGCTGGTGTTTAAATTTTTGGAATAAAAAATTTAACAATTTTTTACGCCAACTAATTGCATTCCTTTAGTCCAAAAGTCCCAGTCTGCTTTTAAAAGTAAGACAATATTATAAATATAGCTCTACTTACAAAATAACATAAATCTATAAGTAAAAAATTGACTCCAAATCGCTCTCGGCGAGGAGCATGCCCAAAATACTGGCCGCGTTTCCGCGTTGGATGGCAACGCTGATTCGTTGCCCTAGGTGCAAGCCAGGTCACGCGAGACCTCAATTAGACGCGTTGAGAGATCTCGATAGTGGTGATGAGATCCAGGCCCCCACGGCCCCAGTGTCTCCACCCGAATGCCACAAATACGTACCCACTCTGTTATTTTGTTTATTTATTTATAATATAGTCTAGGTTATTTATTTTTAAAATTAAAGTAAGATAACAAGGTATTAAACGCACGTTCTTTTTTATGAACATTGTGGTACAATTTATTCAAATACGTGTCAAATACCCAATTGTACAGTAATGCATTTCAAGCTGTAGAATGGTAAGTGTGTGATGACTTTTAATTGTATTTTCAATTCCTTTGGCGTTTGCCTGCTTCAAACGCCGTACGTCGCATCCAGCATGAATGCTTATTGTAAAAATGCACTAAGGTGGACTCTCGCACGACTCTAGCGGCGCATATACGCTGTGCGCTGAGTCTATATGCCGCGGCCGCAGTCATTCCTGAGAAATCCTGCGTAAAGATGTCGCGTTTTTGACTGCAATTAACAAATCTACCCAATTATACAGAGTGGATTCAAAAACCCACGCGCGATTAGACGTTTCTAAAGAAACCATTGGGACAATGTCAACTCGACGCCGGAAGCGGCGTCCAGTGTCTACTGACGCTAGACGTCATTTTCAGTTCAGCAACTGTAATAGACCATGGCCTTAGATTTTCAGCATATGGCGCCAAGCCGTCTATTAAATAGAAACAATGGAATTCGCACAGATATTGATTCAATTCCTAGAATTCTCGTCATCGTTCTTGTTTCACTATTACGGATTTTACGTTTGCTATTAGTTTAATACTGAGCTAACTTGTCTACTAGCACACCCACTTATTGACGTCAAAGGATGACGAATTTTACCTCAAGAAGTCCTTCACTCGGCGTGGCACGCGGCGCTCTACGAATGATAATTATATACCATTTTCTGTAAGTCAGTGGTAAACTGTTAAGGTTGCCTGCTACGTGTTGAGTACAGTATGTTCCGTAAAATTACAAGTCAATAATTATAGATAATAATATGGAGAACTATTCGATAAAATACTTTTTACAATTATCTCCAATCGTTTCTAAAAATAAAAATATTTTTAAATTACATAATTGTTATAACACTCAAAATGAAAATAATAATAGATACTCGAGCCCTTTCATTCGATTTCATACTCGGTGATTGCCCAGTTTTAAATTTTAACTTTCGCTTTTAGACCTCCTTTTCAATAATCAAAGAAATATTTTCCCAAAATTAACACTGTAATCCAGCCGCTCTAAGAATACGTTTGCGTTTTGTACTAAATTAATTTAGTTTGCCGTAAATTGTCGTGGTTATATGAATTTTAAGTAAATCTTGAATCAGTAATAAGTACAGAAAACAAAAAAAATCACGAAGTCAGGAACGTTTTGTAAGAGCGGCCGAACTATAAGTAGATACATTTTTGTATTCTGCAAATACGACTTCTTCTTTTTCTTCTAATATATATCTTTAGTCGTAGGAATCTTGACATAATCAGTAGGTTGACATTATTTTTGGTTTAAGGTCTCGTAGTCGGAGAGCGTTTCCAGTCGTAATTCCACGTAGGATGGCAACGCTAATAAGGGAACGGACAGTTAAATCAACTAAGATACTTTTTATAAACTTTCAGAATGTCTAGCCTATACTATAGATTTTGGACGAGAGTACCTACTTATGACTTCATGAGTATCAAATAAAAGGTGTCAAATAACGCATTATTATTGTTTGAAAAATAGCACCGGCACATTTTAAGGCTGTATGGACCAAACTGACCCCAGATTCAGATTCTGCAGATCGAAATACATAAGAATTGGGTCTTTTTTATGGGCTAGGGTACTATTAAAATTTATTATTTTAAGTAAAAGTAAAAGTTAGATGATAAAACGTTATTTTAACACCTGTGTAAAAATATTAGAATGTCCACATGTATTGTATACATGTGTCCACATTCCTATTATGATTTACTAATTTTTACGGTCTACACGCTAGTAACCCCAAGTAGTCATTCGCGTCATACGCATGGTCGACTTTCCTTATTGAACAGACAGGTTCAGTTGGGTTTTTGTGACACAGTATTGGATTCAAGGCACAGAACGGGATTCTTCGAGCGTTCACGGCAAATGTATGTCAATAAATTACAAGTAAAATTTCGTGCGAATACAATGGTATAGTTGTAGGTACGTGTAATTTTGAAGTAATTACAGTAAGCTTATATGCATAAAGTGAGTGTGTACTATATTTATTAAATTTGATTTTTGTCTTTTCAAGGTCACTTACTTTGAACTGTAGTTACTAAGAAAACCAGAGACGAATATAGCCTTTTTGGATCTTTTACTAGTTAAATTTAGACACGCTTCAATGTAGCTTAGTCTGATAGACGTTAAGTATTAGCGTATGGCCTGAGCGCCCGCTCTATTCGAGCGTGCAGCGGGACGGAGCGTGTAGCGTTCGTGTCAAACACATGGAACGGCTGGCGTGGCGGCTCCAGCTGGCGGGCATGTTTGCTTTGAGCGACGCATTGTATATCTGTATAGGAACGCTGCACGCTCGGTTCGGGCGTGCACTGTGACTGTAAATAAACTAATTTAAATGTATCTAAACGCTAACGAGTGTCCTTAGTGCCAGCCAAGATGGGCTACAGCGGGCTCTTGTGCGTCGAGAGACGCGTTGCGTACAGGTTTAAACCGTTTGCGAACGTTGAACGCCGAGCGTGCATTCAGGCCATTCGGTTGAACGCTCTATTGCCCGCAGTCCGCCCCGCCAGACGCTTTGCCCCTCAGGCCGTACACTTAGGGAAGTCGGTCCATCTAGTACTTTTAGAATTTTGTAGACACAAAAATACGGAACATGAATTGTTATGTATAGAATAAAAAAATCTAGCAAAAAGAAACCGACTTTAGAAGTAGTAAAAAGCAAGAAATAAATATTTTCTATAAACTCTTGAAGTTGGTGCAAAGTAAAATATATAAATTACAATATTTTAAATATTTCAATATTAAGCCAAAGATTACATTGGCTAAGCGGCATATTTAACCTTCTTTTTTTTTAATTAAAATAAAATTTGATGTAGAAAATATGTACATGGACTTACGTTTCCTTAGTTAATACCTAATTGATGAAATAATTGCTAGTAAAGAGTATGTTTTGCATATAATGTATAATTGTACATAACAAACCTCTAAAAACCAACATTCCTATCAATTGAATGTTGCTAACATTCATAAACTACCTATTGTTGTTTGTGTTGTCACGGTGACCCACTTCGTGTACTAAATCAAATTACTTTAGCCTATGCCGTTATTACTATAACAATGCATTTTAACGTTTGCTTGTAGGAAAACCTATTGTAAATGGTTACCGTCGCCTATAGACATCTGCAATACTAAGGAAGCCGATGCATTTTCTATCTCAAACGAAGTTTAATCTTTTTTGAAGAGCCCTAAATTTTAGCATTACGGGAAAATCGTGAAGTGAGTTCTATTTAGTGCCACGTGCTTACGTGTGCACCTAAGATAAGACGATGTTTATCAAAATGCGACCCCGTTGCATTGGCGGTGGAACACACTTATGCTGGTATGCACCGACATTTAACCCACGGTTAAAATAAAATAATCGCTGTATATGCATACAGTTTGTTCAATTATTTTATTTTAAACACCGGTTAGATGTCGGTGCACACCAGCCTTAGACATCCAACGTCTTGTTTATATATATCTTAATGACTTTAGATCGTCTGTGAGTCGACAATGCGGACCGCTTGTAACTGTAAAAAGTCGAGTGAACGCAGAAGGTAATTGTGTATCCTAACTGTAAGAAACCTACATCATACTGGCTGTATTGAAGTCACATTATTTGTAACGAAATGAAAAGAGAAGATTGAAACAGAAGTTCAGATTACGAACTCATTATTATTTTATTTCCAAACAAAACCGAATCTTGATAGTTTATTACATCAGAAAAAATCTGTGTGACTTCTTTTTCAAATTTACTTTTTATTCAGTCAACAAAAAGATTTCATAAATAAAAAAGGTAAGTTGAACTTCTTAAAAGATGTGTGAGAAAAGGTTTTTGCAATTTCTGTCTGTTGTAGTACTCCAACGATGGTTGATCTGATAGAAGGTTTTGATCAATGTTAGAAACAGAATCGATTGACATTAAAAAATTGTTTTGTGTAAAATGGCCATTTTCTTACTAACTGTAATTTTTTTTGAAAATCTGTGAATGGGGTTCATAATCTCACGAAAGATTATGGATAGTTTCCTAAGACCACTTTCGTGTAGCTGCAACGATTAAGGTACTTCCCCTTCCTGCCCCGCTGAAAGTTTGCACTGTATGTGCTTCAAATAGTGATAATTAGTTTTAAGTGAATTTGGAGTAAGTATATATTTATTATAGAGGCACACAGCTGTATTAAAAGTAAAGTTTCCCCCTAGGGCTTTACTTATGCAACAGAAGCATATGCCAGATAGTCATTACCGTACCGCGAATTAACAACCAATACGACTTATAATGTCGGTTGTTAGTTAATCTGCGACACGTTACAATGCCATACACAAATGTGTGAATTCATAAATGCCCTTCCGTCACTTAAAAGTATACATTCGGTTTCTTATTATGATCTGACTCATAACTGACGAAGTGGGTTCAATGACTTAACATCAATAACTACTTTCATGTTTACGGTGCCAGTCTGGTCTGAACTCCAATACAATAACTATTTCAATTGGCTCACCTACAAGATAAGATTTCAGCTATCTACCGTTGTTCTACATTTATTTCTCGCTCGCTAAAGTACATTCAAAATATTTCATTAAGATTCATTTTAAAATAGAATTATATTGTAGACTAGCTGATGCCCGCGACTTCGTCCGCGTGGTGCGGTTTTTTGACTATCCCACGGGAACTCTTTAATTTTTCGGGATCAGAAGTATCCTATATGTTGACCAGGGATATAAGTTACCACTATACAAAATTTCATTTACATCGGTCCAGTCGTTTTGGAGATTAGCCGGTACAAACAGATAGACAAACAAAGAAACATAAAATTAAAAAAAATCTAAATTAGTTCTATTTCACTTCTTACATCCCCCGGACTCTGTTGTTAGCACTTTTTTTTAATTGTACAGAAATTCGACTTCTACAGTTTTATTATATGTATAGATCATCACTTTATTATCACCGTTTCTATTTTTGATTAGGAGAGCGCTTATAAAAATAAAAACTTGTTTTAATCCAAAAATAATAAAGAACCCGTCACGGTTATACGACAGCTTTTCCGTCTTTCTGGTTCTATCTGTGTGGGTCATAACTAAGTCATAGGTATTATAAAGTATATCCTAGTCTCAAGATACCTACTTAATTAAAGTTTTGAGAAAACTGTACAAATATGAACCAATCTTATACTATACTAATATATAAAGGTGAAGAGTTTGTTTGTTTGATTGAACTCGCTAATCTCAGGAACTACGGATCCGATTTGATAAATTCTTTCAGTGTTAGATAGTCCATTTATCGAGGAAGGCTATAGGCTATATATCATCACGCTAAGACTAATAGGAGCGGAGCACCAATGTAGAATATTAGAAAATCTGGGGGTTTTGAAAACAAATTCCACGCGGACGACGTCGCGGGCACAGCTTGTTTATTATATAAGCTAATTTGACATTTATTTTTATTTACTAACTTTTTATGGTCACATTTTTGCAAGCTTTAGAATAAATACTCTTATTTATAATACTTAGGGCCGATTTTTCAACCGTGAGATAAAAGTTATTCATAGAATAAATTGTAACACGAGTCAATTCAATAGTGTGTACCAGCGAGAGGTAGAGGTTAAATGATATTTCAGATGGCAGAGAGTAGTATTCACTGTCGAGTGCTGATGTAAACTAATTTATTTTGGTAACTGGAACCTTAAGTACAAATATTATCAAGTCGTGCAGCTAGTACCATATATATAACAATGTGTGAGCGGGACAGATGTTGTGGGAGCAATACAGAGCAACTATTAATATGTGCACTCCCGCGTTGCGCTATCCAATAGCTAGTCACATTTCGCCCGCCGTCGATCGTAACGCGCGCGCGTCACCCGTTCCGCCTCGGCAGTCCGTTGTTCGTGTTCGTTGTGTTCGTTCGTTCACTCGGTCGACCGCTGTTTCCCTGTGACAGTGCAGTGAAAAGTGCGTGCGTTAGGTGGTTTTCGACCAAATCGTTTGTCCCCCTCAGCGACAATCGACAGCGCGGAGCCTGCTCTAGCGTAGTGGGGGAGGGTTTGCTATCGTTTTTACGGCAGCAATTCCCTCACGTCCTTGACCAATTTTTGGGGACTCCGGAGTCCCAATCAAATGCGTCCGTTATCTCGGAACTTAATTCCGAGAAACCTGTATCCCGCGAGATACACGTGCTAGGGGTCCCCCGGCAAGCCCTCTTCCCCGCACCCGCGTCTGCACGACCATCGCACCCCCGTGACCTGCGCCGCCGTGCTTGCCGTGAACTACCTGCACCCGACGTAGCGCTCGCGCCCCCCGCGTCCGCAACCGCCGCGTTACCGGTGCACCCGCTGCCCGCACCCCCCCTGAATGATGCCCACCGAGTGGCAGCAAAGTTGCGCGCCTCCTTTTCCCGCGGTTTCGCGTCAGGACAACCGCGTTCAAGCTCCGCGACTTCAACTACATCGCGTTCGAGTTCGCCCATCCACCGCAATCGATTTTCGTTGAGAAATCGACTTATCCCCTGAAGGTCCGCAGTTCCTCAGGGATGTTCGTCTCTCACCGACCGATGAATCCACCCTCATGAATGTCGCGCCTCCCGCGAACGTCCCCCTAGATCGCGAAGACGATGACGGTTTCATAATCGTCAATCGCACGAAAAAACGTAAGACCCAGAGGGAGGTCCCCCCAACCCCGCCCCCACTGCGGGCACAAAACCGACAGCGGCACCAAGCAGCCGCCCTGGGCCACCTTCCCAGTGCCCGAAGGCCACTGGCCACTTCCTCCACCCCTGATCATCCGCGAGAAAGCCCATTGACTTCAACTCGCGAAGGAACTGCCAGGTAAGGCAGTATCTGTCAAAGAAGCCCGTGATACTCAACACGGCATAAAAGTCACGTCTTCTAATGACCATCGCGCTCTAACATCTTTATTAGGTGACCGTAAGATCGGGTACTACACTTACGCCCTGCCGGAAGAAAAACGCCTCCGAGCTGTCATCCACAGACTTCCTCAGGAAATTGAAAGTTCCTACATGCTCGAGGACCTTAAGTCCAAAGCCCTACCGGTGCACGAGGTACACCGTATGCACAGAGGTGACGCTACAAAGTCGCCTCTAAACCTAGTATTGGTTGTCATCGACCTCTCCCCTCACCCACTCACAGCTGGTGCACCACAGGGCTCAGCCCTGTCCCCACTACTCTTCATGCTATACATCAGCGACATCCCGAAAACTCCAGATGTGGAATTCGCCCTCTTCGCGGAAAACACCGCACTGTATAGGTCAGATCACAACCAAGCCTGCCCTTTTAAATAAACTGCGAATCGTGCAGAATAAATTCATGCGCAGAGCCATCGGAGCTCCCCTCTATATGTGTAACGTCGACCTCCACCGCGATCTGGAGCTTCCCTCCATCAAAAACTATACTACGTCGCTCTCGTGTAAGTATTTCGATCTCTTGCCGTACCATCGAAATCCGCTCGTCATGTCCGCGTCCGATTATAAGCCTCGGCGAAAGGCCCTCGTGCGATGAACGCCTAACGACCTCACGGACAGGGTCGACGTTATTACAAAACGGCCGGCCCGGATCAGCCTGCCCGCGGTTAGGACAGCAGGCTGGCAGGCACCGACAGACAAACACAGACGGGGGCGTCTCACACGCCCCCAATCACGATCTCTCCACGTTCCCGCGAGGGACGCCAGGAGATACAGCCCCCCTGTAGGATAGACTAGGACTGTTGCTGGGAAGTTTCTTTCGCCGTTTCTCTTCTCTCCCAGCCATAACACGTTGCGAAACAGCAGTAAAATAGCGTAGGCCGCCGCGAACCGCCGATCCCGGTCCGCCGGGATCCTTCCCCTCGGGCTTTATATTACTCGTCGCCCGTTCTCAATTAGTACTTGTGTAGTGTTGTTAGTATTAGTAATTGTGTCGCCCTAAAGTCGGATTCGTTAGATTCATCCCCCTTTATGTCAACAGTCCAGACGAGGTAAAGCCCCCTAGGGAGCTCCCTCGAAGGTGCCCCCTGGGCTCCCTATAACCCCGACAACCCCGGTAAAGCTGTGAGATCTTCGGACCAACAACATAAATTCAAGTCCAATAAATAAAAAAGCGCTAGCCAGTAGTTCGTTGTCCGCAGCGATGACTAGACGTATGCAGCTCCCATAAGTGAAACCATTCACCTGTTTTATTCATGCAACTAACATTTTTATTTTTTTCATGTTATACTTTATTTTATGAATAACTTTTATCTGATGATTGAAAAATCGACCATAATTCTAAAAGTGAAACAATTCGACTGTTTTATTCACGCAACCGTAACTTTTAATTCATTCATGTTTTATTTTATTCGATGAATAATTTTTATCTGACAATTGGAAAATCGGTCCTTAGGCATAAAATTATAAAATCAAAATTATAGCTGTAAGTGTTGCACGGGAAAGGTGCCGTGTGGCTATGCCGATACCACTGCTTATGAGTGTTTTGATCGGGTTCTCATCGATAATTGAAATTTTATTTAATAAAATTAGTTATATAACATTGAGTAGTCCTAGCTCATTTATATCTAAATCTTCGTCCATAATTGTCTCTTATAACCGCTGAGATCATTTCGAGTTCCTATCTATATATACTATATATTCAACTGCTGGCTACTGGTTAAAATTTAACATAAATTTTATACGAGTAGTTATTTATCAATGCTAAGATAAAATAATGTGTAGGAAGCTATAAAGATCCGAGATTAATGTATGAATGAGTTGTTATGAAGAACGAGTCAATATCTATTCTAAACTAGTGTGCAGACGTGTGTCTGCACGCTAGTTTAGAACAGATACTGACATTAATTGATGATACATATATGTAGCCTAATAATTTCAAAATTTTGATAACAAGCTGACATGGAAAGAAGAAAGAAAGAAAGAAAATCATTTTATTGAGGACAAATTACATTGGATAGTGTAGGTATAATTGTTAGCAAATTTAAAACTAAAGTAACATAATCTTGTCCTAAAGGGGGGCATCAATCTCAGCATAATGCTGGTCTTTTAAATGTCTTCTTATCTAGCGGAAGATCAGCGCTGGGATCTTCCGCTGAGCCTTTAATTGCAAAGCATAAAAGTAGAATCTTATATATATATATATATATATATATATATATATATATATATATATATATATACACACACACATATATATATACAAGAAATAGGAAAAATAATAACCATGAATAAATATATTAGTGTTATAGAAAACATGGTCATTGACCACGAAAGTACGTAATATAGGTATGTGGTTTCATACTTCTCAATTATACATATTAGTCATTCGTAAACATTCGTCATAATAAACTGAAAATGGTGGACATACAAACTTTTCGTATGTGTTAACTTTGAATTATATTTTTGGAACACGTGGCTGTCTTTTAAGTTGTTTGTGTCACCAATGACGTTAGACTTGGAAACATATCTTGTAACAACGTAAACTTCTCGTTTATTTATTAATCTCGTCTTCTTAGCCCCCAACAGAAAATTTAATGTCAGTCCACGCACAATGAAGAGTTGAGTAGAGGTGATGAACGCCAATTTTCTGATTTTTGACATTGGAATCGGAACTCTAAAAAATAGTTTCAACCGAAATACAAGAGGTATTTCGGTTGAAACAATTTTTTAGAAAATTGTTCCAAAAAAATCCTAAAAAACCGTCATTTAATCTCAAACCGACATGAAAACTAAACAAATATCATAATTACCCCTAAATGTGAGAATGGTATAAAGAAGGCAAATATAAGAATCGCTTAAACATCCGTATTATTAATGTGCATAATTATATTAGCTTTCCAGTTGAATTTAGAAAAACAGACTGTTACATCAAACGGAAATACGAGTTAAATTATAAGATACTAGAGTTTACCCCGCGGCTGCGCCGCGGGTCAACCCCTAGTGCGTATCACTTGTGTACAATATAATTAATAATTGTATTTAATATTTTATGTATTTGCCCCCAGAAGATTCACTTCATATTATATCGTAAACTATACCATTCCCCATCTATCTGTAAACTGCGTTATCTGTCTAAGTGACAAAACTTGACAAAAAATGACAAAAGTGAACCAAGTGGACCAAGGCGACCAACGGGACCAACGGGACCCACGGGACCTGCGGGACCTGCGGGACCCACGGGATCTGCGGGAACCACGGGACCTGCGGGACCCACGGGACCTGCGGGACCCACGGGACCTGCGGGAACCACAGGACCTGCGGGACCCACGGGACCTACGGGACCTTTTTTTTAAATAGCTTCAATGTACAGACGCGGCATGTTTAGAATTTTATAACATAACTAGCTTCGCCCCGCGGTCTCACCCACGTGGTGATTTGAAATCGTTATATTTTGGATAATTTACCGTATACCTTTATAAATTATAGCCTATGTGTGATTCTGATGTGTAAGCTATATTATTGTAAAGTTTCATCAAACTCCATTCAGTGCTTTTTGCGTGAAAGAGTAACAGACATACATCCATACATCTATACTTACAAACTTTCGCGTTTATAATATTAGTAGGATAGATTATTAGTAATATTCTTCTTCATCTTCATGTTCAAGAAAATTCAGTTTTACGATTAATATTGATAATTTGGTGAATAGAAACAGAAAATAACATGTTTTGCTCACATATACAAATAACAACTTAATTACATTACTTCAAACGTCATTCCGTCAATCATCATTATATCTATTCAATACAACCTTGACTTATAGTAAACAAACTACAGAAGAAATCAAGGTCTGGTGAAATGCATTCATACTATATCACTATTGATATTCAGAAAAAATGTATTCATCCAATGAAATTCCTGTGGGCAAATGATCTACATCCCTATTATTATTTAATATTTAATCCCTATTAATATTATAAATGCGAAAGTAACTCTGTCTGTCTGTCTGTTCCGTTTTCACGGAAAAACTACTGGACCGATTTGGCTGAAATTCGGTATGTATGTAATTTTAATATCGAGGGTAGACAGGGGATACTTTTCATCTCGGAGAGTGGGATAAGTTTTGGGATAGAATTATGTAAACGTTAATCCAGAAAGTAGGATAGGTTTTTTATGATTTCCCATTTTGGTTAATTTGGTTATTTTGATCATATTGGCCATTTTAGTCATTTTGGCGATTCATATTGATATTTGGGCATTTTGGCACTTGGCATTTCTGGCATTTTTGGCACTCTTGGCACTGTTGGTATTTTTGGCATTTTTGGCACTCTTGGCACTTTTGGTATTTTTGGCATTTTTTGCATATTTGGCACTCTTGACACTTTTGTCATTTTTGGCACTCTTGGCACTCTTGGCACTTTTGGTATTTTTGTCATTTTGGTCATTTTTTGCATATTTGGCACTATTGTCACTCTTGAAACTTGTCATTTTGGTAATTTTTGGTATTTTAATTATTTTTTGACATTTTTGGCATTTTTGGCTTTTTTTAGCATTTTTACCATCGTGGTACGTGGTCGAAAAAGTCGTGGTAACGCACGCGTCCCAAACTCAAAGGGCGCGGGTTCGATCCTGGCCGGAACGCATGCATCACTTAGGCAGTTTTCTGACATAATGTGCATATTGTTACAATTACCACGTGCTAATAACGGTGAAGGAAAACGTCGTGATGCAAACTGCACATCGAGATAACCGATGTGTGAAACCTGCCTAGCCGCCTTGGACAAGCGTGGCGGGTATATTGTCCGTTCCCCTATAGTGGGAGGCCCGAGCTCAGCAGTGGGACATTTGTGGGCTGCTATTATGATTATTTATTTTTATAATTTATCTAGTTTGCAGACAAATGCCATGGGAGATAAATAAATAAAACTAGAACGGGTTGAAATAGGGGATGAAAGTTTGTATGGGAGACCAATCATTTTTCAAGTTTAGAAGATATAATAATTTATCATCTATAAAAAAATGCGATAATAATTCGATCTGTCTGTCTGTTAAGCTTTTACGAAAAAACTACTGGAGTACTGGATCGGTTTTGGTGTAATTTTGTGCATATGTAATTTTTATACCAAAAATGGACGTTACTTTTCATCCCGGGAGATGGATAGTTTGCGATATAAAATAAATTGAATTTTCAGGAAGCAAATGGTCCCGACATAAAAATTTAACACAATGTAACCTGTAGGTATTAACACCTGCTCTTTAAACAAGAGGTACGCACTAGAGGTAACATTATTAATAAATATATCACCAGACTTTTATTGATTTTAGAATTATTTTTAATGGAATTACGTTCGATCGCTTCCTTTAAATTTTCCGAATCATGATTTTTGGTGCTGATCATAATAATAGCATGGAAAAATATTAGTATTCTTCTTCCATGGTAATAGTAGATAGCGTTTCAATAAGAAAGAACTGTTAAGAGCGACTGAAATATTTCATTAACATCGTCATATCCTACCAACACCTCATAAAGGATTGTACAGGTGACCAAAATAAAGATACTTATACAAATTTGTCGCTATTTTGTTACAGCGACATGACAGTTGTTTGATGATAAATATTTTGTATAGCTATGGTAAATTCGATGTGGTATGTTTGTACTTGAAAAAAGTGTTTTATTTATTAAAATCCTCCTCCCCAATCAATGTTCTATTGCGGAAACGCTGAGAAAATTGCGAATAATTTTCGGACCTTACTTCTTCGAAATGCTTCGGGTGCTGGTGTAACTGTAAATGGAGATCGTTACTGTGAGATAATCAAAAAAAAATTGAATCATCAAATGAATCAGTTTATCTTAGAAAATATGTGGTTCCAAAAAGATAAGCCCGCATATTATACAGCACGTGACACAATCGAAACATTAAGAAGAATGTTTTCAGGACAATTTATTTCAAGAAATGGTGACATTTATTAACCTCCAAAATCACCGGATTTACAAGGTCCAGACTTTTTCTGTGGGGCTACCTAAAGGGATGTGTTTATACTAACAAGCCGATGAATCTTCAGCGCTTGAAACAGAACATCCAAGACACAGTCAGTGGAATAACACCATAGTCCGAAAATGTGATGAAAAGAGCTCTCATCTGTCATGTTCATATAGATTTATAACAGGACTGTAAAAACTAAAGGAGCATTAGTCTTCTCAGAATTGTCGGAAAATTATATGCTAAAGTGTAGATTGAACGGGTATTGGAAATGATAGAGAAAACATGAGAAAAACGATTTCAACCTTCGGCCGCCGTGAGCTTTATCCTGGGGAAGGTTTCTCATCTGCCAAAAATGTCATTGAAAGGAGGGTGCGTCGTGTTCCGCGCACGCTCATCTCTCCGCACGTGGGGCGAGATATTTAGCCGCCCACGCAAGACAGTGAGGGACGACGCCGGAGGCTTTGGCTTCCCCCCGGCAGTGGGGCCCCCGCCTGCCAGGGCACGCGGAGTTGGTCGAGCTTCCTCTTTTCCCATAGCTCTGGCATCAGGCGAAGAAAGAAAGGTTTTTAGTGGGTATCCCTAACTCAGGTGACAATAGTACTTCTTCATGATACCACTTTTGTTTTCGTCAAATTCGGCTTAGAGACTCCTTTGAGTATTTTTCGTTATTTCGTATAGTTTAGGATTTGTCCCTGAAGGCCCACTTGAAAAATTCACATGTATAATTGTGTTTTCGATAACGGGAATATTTTTACCCTTGAATATGCAATATTTTTTTAATATTTTTTATTGCAAGAGTTCAGCAGACAGGCAGACGGCCTACTTGATGGAAAGTAGTTACCATCGCCTATGGACAATTGCAACACCAAAGGTCCTCTTAAGGGAGACTGAAACCTGGTCATTAATGCCGGACCACAACTCAAGGTTGTTATGGTGACAGACTTTAGACCAGGGGTGGTAGCCATCCAGTCGGGCAAATACCCTACCACCTGGCTATGGGTTATTTTATCGCTTCTTACGACAAGCCACCCGGCCGCAGGAAATCATATTCTTTCACCGCTCCTGCATGGGGTATTTTGTGTTATCTTCAGGTTTTCAGAAAATGCTTCGCTAAAGTTTAAAATTTTAATTTGATTGTTGATCTCTTAATAATATCTTAAAGCAAACTAAATTAACTAATCTATTGATATCAAGCATTTAAAGGAGACCGGCGGTTTTCAGCCTGAACGTCTACAAATATAAAAAGTAGATTTTTACTTATTATCTTTTGGGTTGTTTTGTCGCCTCTTACGACAGGCCGCGCAGCCGCAGGAAATTGTATTCTTTCTCCGTTCCTGCACGGATAAAATCTCCATGGGATATTAATTAATTAATTATTTTAAACTTAATCGAGCGAAACTGTAAGGAAAACTATAGTAAAAATATAGTATGAATAAATACCTAAACAAATTGCGTTTTTGAAGCTGCTGATTACGTGTTCGTGTTGTGCACGTGTGACATTTAAAAACAAATGTTTTCAAATATGAAATAAGCAATATTTTATACTTGATTGATAGTTCATATGGCGCCGAAATAATAAATAGACATCTGGAGGCATGACATAATTCAAGCATGAGATTTAAAAATAAATGATGTCTGGGTTTGGGAAGGTCAAAAGCTTTTGTTAAAATATGTTGCGGTTTATTAATTACTTTAATGTTCTGATTTTGTAACTTATGATTCGCTCCGCTTTTTGTTATGATGATGGAAAAATTACTTTATGATTTAGATTTTAGAGGATTCCTTAACCATTTTGACAAAAACGGAAACCGTATGAAGTTATCATGTCTGTCCATCTGTAGGACTGTCTGTTCGATTTTTTTTGGAAATTGCTAACTGAGTCTCTGTGTATGATATTTAATAGGAATATATACATAGGTAATCAAAAATGGTTAAAGCACTTAAATTCCATATATAGCATCTCAAATGATGCGGGTTCAAATCCTAGCTGGAAAGCATGCACTACTCGGGCACTTTTCAGACCTCATGCGCACATACAATTCAAACCAGATACATTGTGATGAAACCTGCGCATAGAGATAACCGATATGTTAAACCTTACAACCTTCCTTGTCAAACGTGGTGGGTAAACAGTCCGTTCTTTTAAAAATTGGGAGGCCTGAGCTCAGGTATACGTAAAATACAATATTAGGTTTACTTCAGGATGCGTTTTCTGTTTTATATTAGTTTGTAATATTTTAATGAAGTAAATTATGTTGTCTAGTTTTACTGCTGAAACCTTCAATGTATTATATATACTATGTGGTCTGACACGCACTTCGCCGCTTTATTATTGTATCCGATATTAATAACATTAAGTGTAAATGCCATTGATATCTAGTGGTATAATCGTTGGCCTGTCGAGTTCACTGTAACTCAGAGGTCCCTATTCGGTTTCCCGTTCAGATGAATTTTGTAAATGCATTTATACTCTGGTCACAAAACACGCGTTTTGAGTAGGTATCAGATTTGTTCGTTATATATGCAGCGTAATTTACTTTATTGAGTTGCGAATATACAATTTGTACGTTTCTATGTCGATCAGATAAGACGTGGTAGCGTAATGCCTGGCGCAAACGTCCTTACAAATCCAAGGGCGCGGATTCGAATTCTGGCTGCATCGCATGTACCACTTAGGCAGTTTTCTGACCTAATGTGCAATTAGTTAGTGTTATAATTACTACGTGTTAACATCAGCCAAGGAAAACATCTTGATGAAACCTGCACAGCGAGATAACCGTTGTGTCAAACTTGTCAAGCCACGTTGGACAAGCGTGGCGGGTATACTGTCCATTCTCCTATAGAGGGAGGCCCAAGCCCAGCAGTGGGAAGTTTATGAGCTGTTATTATTTATTTATATTTATGTCGATCATAATGAAATTTTATAAAATTCTAAAAATGCCGCGTACACTGAAGCTATTTAAAAAAAAAACAACTGGAATACGCTACCTATATAAGCGATGGAGAACACGATGCATTTTTTTAGATTTCTTGTCTGTTTGTCGAACTGTCTGTTTGTTCGGGATTCACGTAAAAACTACTGGGCCGATTTCGATACGGTTTTCGCTGATCGACAGAAAATTCTTAGACTTAAAATCTGCGATATTTTTTGTCCCGGAAGTCCAGCGGGAATTTTCTAGGAAATATTTTAAATGGCCAGATGAAAAAAAATCGAATTTCAATGTGATTTTTTCAATGATCGATAGCAAATTTTATGTAATAAAATGTGTGATATTTTTATACCGAGAATTTTCCGGGAGCGGTTTGTAGTTGTTCGGGCGCATAAAAAGTAGCTTATACCCACACAGTTTTCCCTAAAACTATAGTTTACATACTTTTTGAAATGCAGCGGTTTTCTGGGTCCCGGGAATCCCGCGGGAGTTTCAGTCAAGCGTTGACGAAGTCGCAGGCATATCCTAGTAATGAAATAAAACATGGCAATGAATCTAGGTAGCCAACTTTGCTTGTTGCCTCCAGTATACAGGGCACATATGGGTTAAAAGTTCAATTACCGATGACTTCACAAAGCAAACAACAAGAACAAATATTGATAACGAATCATGTTTCTTTGAAAGTATAAATTGTTTCAATTAATTGTGTATTTTGAATTATCATTCTGTCAACTCCCAATTCACTTCAACTGGGAATACCAAAGCTTCTGTAAATTTGTTGAAGATATATGTATAGGTTTTCCTTACAAGATTGTTTTGGTACATCACACACACGGTAATTGCAATCAACTACAAATTTATTCATGATGTTTAAATGTCTTAGTCAGCTTAAGGAACTAAAGCGGCCTAAACCGATCGACATTGGAGAATCGCTTAGTTAAATTGGCACGTATCTAGATATATTGGTATTATGTACCTAGCATAAATATATTGTAATTCCTTAAATTGGTAGCTGTAATATAGTATAAAGTTCCACTTTATGTGGATACTTGTCATGTTCCTCGTATGAATCTGCGCAAGCGACCTCTTTAGGCCCTCTGAAGTTAATTATTTTCAATTTCAATATCTTTATTCACAAGAATATAGTTTCTTACAGGTGTTTTACCATTGTAGAGGCACGGCACATTCTGCCATATAATGGCATAAAAATAACTTAAATTGTAATATTAAATATACACTAGCTTCTGCCCGCGACTTCGCCCGCGTGGAAAGTTTTTTAAGTATCCTACGGGAACTCTTTAATTTTTCGGGATCAAAAGTATCTTATATGTTGACCAGGGATATAAGCTTCCACCATACAAAATTTCATTTAAATCGGTCCAGTCGTTTCGGAGATTAGCCGATACAAACAGACAGACAAACAGATAAACAGATTTCACTTCTTATATCCCCCTGACTCGGTTTTTGTCATTTGTTTTCATTGTACAGAAATTCGACCTCTACAGTTTTATTATATGTATGTAAGATAAGATATAGATTAACATACTAATTAAGGAACATATTTATTAGCTGTATTAATAAAAAAAAAAATGTATATAATTTATGTTCAATATAAAATTAATAAATAAATTACTTCTTAGCTTTTGTGTATAATAATGACAAGTACTTTTTTTGAGAAATTCATCTATAGTATGGAAACACTCTTTGATTAGCTATTTTCTTAAGACCATAGGGGGGGGGGGGAGCTATCCCCCTCTGGATTGTATGCCTACATACATACTGTTGTCGATAAAAATTTTGGTAGAGTCACGTTACGACTTATTTTAAACTATATTATGGTTTAACTTAAAACTTAAAAACCGCGCTGCGCGCCCGTTCAAGCTGCATTAATGCTATCTTCCATCATCTTTTGAGCAAGTCCCTGTCTAATTGCTGGATGTAGGCCTCCCCAAGGTTGCGCCATATCTCCCAGTCTCCCGTCTTCCTCATCCAGCCCCTGCCGGCGACCTTGCACAGGTCGTCAGCCCACCGGACTGGAGGGCATCCTACGCAATGTTTGCCGGGACGTGGTCTCCACTGCAGGACACGTCGGTTACCTTCGTCTCTTACGGTTCATGCAATGCCCTTCAATTTATTTATGCAATTTTTTATGTTTATTTCTTTGACTATCTATAAAGCAGGATCACCTGTGGGTGTTTCCCCTGCACATTACATACACCTAATGCTTCGTATAGGTGTTTCATGTTGTGTGTACGACAAAACGAGCGTGGGAGACACGGCATAAGAAATTTCTCAATTGCCCCATGCCCATGAGTACAGCAGATTACAGTAGAAAATTCCTGTAAAAAATAGGGAATGTTTAAAGCATATATTATCTTATCCCGAAAAATGAGATAGTTACATACGAGTAAGTAATTTTCGATAACAAAGTCGGGAGGAAACATTAATTATGTTAATAACTGTAGAAAACATGACATAACCTAATTAAAATAATATAAAATATGTAATCATTATTCTTGTACGTCAACAAATTTATCAAAGACCGCTATTTTCAGTTACTCAGGGAAAATAATGTATAATATAATTATATATAACATCTTAATCATTTACATATTGTATTGTTTCATTTTATCAGTAAACAATGCAAGCTGCAAATGCGAAACCTCTATTAGATGCTATTATTATATTTGGTGATATTAATACACAGTATATTTTTATTGTAGCCTGAACTATTCTTTTTAGTAAGATTGTACTAAAAACGGAAAAAATAAGATAAAATATACAAAAAACACTCCATTTTTTTTATCCCTAAAGAAATAAGATATAAAGAAAAAATATGATCTCAGCCCCGAAAAGATACAGAGGAGATGAGAAATAAAAAATAAAGATTGTTCTCATTAATTTTTTTATTAATCGACCAATTTACTAAACTGTAGCTATTTTAGCAAAAACGCAACACTTAGAACATCGTCGTGTACGTTTATCTGTCTATGTATGTCATAATCTTTTTTTTCAACAAAAACTACTTGTCTCTGTATGTAATTTTTGCACATAAAATTAAATGATATAATGAAATGAAAACTTGCAATTTTAAAATAATGAATATTTATTGTGGACACGTACGTAGACAAAGGAGGTTTTTATATCTTGAACGGCAATTAGAAACGAGTGATATCGAAAAATTTACCAAAAACAAGGCGGTTCCTGCATATATGTACCTAACTGGGATATATATTTTTTTAATAAATAAAGGGGCGTCGTTATCCGGGTCCTATAAGTTTTGCTCGCGTTTGCCTCTAGGGGTAAGAGTGCACTACAACTTATCAATAATGGACTTACGGAACAGAATTTACTGGTGTAACACCGGCTTTTGTTTGTGTATTTTGAAGACATTAGGCAGTGAAGGCATCGGCCACTTCAGGCTTGGTCCAACTTCAAAGTCTCGAAGATCATCATAGAGTTGCCAGCTTATCGGTTTTCTATCGGATAAATTTTGAAAAATGTGCATTGTACCTTTTCAGTCTTATCCCGCCATCTCCCTTCCATCATCGGACAACCAGACGCATGTGGCATCGGTATATGGTGG
The DNA here is from genome assembly GCA_039645545.1 of Dendrolimus houi. Lineage (NCBI taxonomy): Eukaryota > Metazoa > Arthropoda > Insecta > Lepidoptera > Lasiocampidae > Dendrolimus > Dendrolimus houi. Next base: position 17,545,299 of record CM077120.1, on the reverse strand, counting down.
ACATAATACCCTTCCGAACACAATGCTTCGCGTTTACCTTCGTTATGCGTGCAAAGGACTGGAACTCACTGCCGGAGTTTGTTTTTCCCCAAACTTATAACCTGGTTGTCTTCAAGTCCTGTGTGAAAAAGTACCTTCTAGGTAAGCGTGCTTCATTTTAGACCACATCTCCGCTCAAAATCGCGCGGGATAGTGGTCAAACAATAACCTTTACTTTATTTTATTTTTTACTTCTGCCTGACCACGGTTGATGTCCGTTTAAGATTCCCGTGGCCAAGGTTAATGACTTTATCATTTCTCATATTCTGAAAGTACGTTTGGAGTTGCCTAATCAATGGGATGAAACCAGTAATTTTCGTCCCTGGGAAACAATTTTCCCTGCTGTCAAAAATGTTAAAAACTATGCGAACCATAGATGTCACCATGCGACTCATATCCCAACTTTTTTTACAGCCACTGTTAAATCGCGGCATTAATTGTATTAAAAAATATCAACAATTTTGTAACATAATTTTATACTTATAAAGTACTTTTAACTTAATTACCTAACAATTTTTTTTAATTTACGTAAATTTGAGCTAAATATTTACTACCATCAGTGACAAAAAAAAAATACTGGCTGGTAGAATGCCACAGACAAAGAAATTTACTTAACGTTTCATATGTGACGTATTAAATGAGTTCATTAGATTTAGATATGGATTTAACGCCTGATTTCATTAGAGAAGTCGTGGTTTGTTAACTAATCGGTTTTTTTACTTTCCTTATATTCGAAATGAAAAGTCAATTAAGGAGATATTATAATTACTTTCTAATTCGTAAAAAGTATGTCGCCAACACACCACTCTCTATTTAAAAATATAGACTTTAGTACCATAAATTGAAACATTAAAAAAAATCAAGGTGGTGTTTTAGTAAAGGAACCATATTGCGACGTCGGCTCGCTCACGAGCCACTTATTTTTAAGCTATTTGTATACCTGCTTCAGAGAGCGACGCTAAAGCTAATAATAAACTTGTTGGATACCCTTGAAAATGTGAGAAATTACACTTGCTACAAAACCAATGTTTAAGTTTGCGAAAACTTCTCGTTAAAATATTATTTCTGTATATAACAAGCGCAATTAATTGCTAAATTGTACATATACTACCCGTGCCCAGTGTTTTAAAATAAAAAAAAATATTCATTTGTTTAAATACAACAGAGTCCAATACATATACACAAAGAAACACACACAATAACACATACAATATGAAATATTCTAATATTGGTAGTATTATTACCTTATATCTATTTTAATAATCAATGACTAACATTTAGAATAGAATATTCTTTATTGCACACAAGAATATAATACACATGAGTTAACATTCATTTAACTAGTACAATCGGTGGTCTTATCACTAACAACGAATTCTTTCAGACAACCTTCTGGAGATAATTTCACATTTCTAATAGTGGGTCGGTATTCAGTGCGCATAGTTAAAAATATATACATATATTAATAGTTAATAGTTAATACTTGGTCCTCTTAATAAATTACCAAAAAAAACCTGCAAGATATTAAATTGAAATATACACGCAAATTTAAAATAAAAATACTGTTTTTTTTAAATTAATTAAATCTGTTTTGGTGTTTACTCGAGATAAAATTTTAGACCAACAAAAATTTTAAACTATTTTATGATTATGTATCAGGTATAGATCAAATACCAATAGTTTTCGGTTTTTAGCATTTATATTAATATGACAGATGACAGACAAACCCTTAAATTTTATTAGTATAGATATTTAAATACAAAAAGGCAATATAAATTTATTTCCACGCTCGTACTCGTATGTTACGGTTGTCGAGAGTACAATCAAGTTGGTCTCCGGGGAAAAGTTTCAATTCTGAGCGATAAAAAGTTTTATTTATCCAGCGGGAAGGTTGGTGATCACCGTTAAATGAATAAGTACCACATTTTACTTTACAATTAAATAATGTAAATATGTATATAAATACTAAGTATTATTGAGGAATATTTTAAATTTAAATGGATCGATATAGCTTAAAATATTATACTTATAGCTCGACAACCATTTTCGCGCGTCTCATCATAATTACTACTAGATTTTTATACCTACGACTTTATGGTGTTTATCCATTTTATCCCTTGATGTACCAAACCCTGTTTGTCGTAGGCATGGTTGGGGATAACAATTTGGCATTCAGACGAAAGTTTGCAGTTGTCTCCGACTTATTTAAATTGTTAAGAGGTAAATTGTTTAACCCAGGTATTGGCTGAAATCAAATTGAACATTTCAGCGAATTATGTGATGGGACGAAGGCAGCCACGAATGTTCGTAGTACCAACGGCATACGGCAGGACCAACTTGCGTAATAAGGCGCCGATGACTTAGGCGTTGCGAACATTAAACAAGATATGTCAAGAAATTGACATTGTTATCTGTACTGTGGCTGAATTCACAAGAACTGCATACTATATTATATGTATTATGCGCACCAGGCTATCGTATTGATAACAACTGTAATGATAGCGATGTTTATAAGTTAATAAATAAATAAATAAGTTGGCGAACTTTCAGAAAACAGAATGAAGGATATTATCTGAAATTAATAATGTATACATAATGTGGCGACCGAGGGTAGAACTTTCCGCCAGCGTAAGCCAGTCTCAAGACTTTTAGGAAAAGGTAGAAGATTCTGGAAAGAAAAGAAAAGACAAGGACGGATACATGTTGGAAAGGGATTAAAGGATAACGAAATTATGGTTTCCAGAAAATTCTCCCGGGTATATAAGGCGCGCCTACCGGGCAGTTTTAGACTTGAGTTCAGTTCAAGACAGTGAAGCTACAAGTGCGATACGAAAGAGTTGGAAGAAGAGTTTAATAGAAGACTGACGAGTTTAGTGGTGAATTTAGTGAAAAGTGTAGTGGACAGTTTTGGATTCACGTAAAAACTACTGGGTCGATTTCAATGTTGTTTTCGCTGATCGACAGCAAATTCTTAGACTTAAAATCTGCGCTACTCTTTATCCTGGGAATCCTACGGGAATTATTTAAAATGGCCAGATTAAAAGAAATCGAGTTCCAATGTGGCTTTTTCACTGATCGATAGCAAAATTTATGTAATAAAATGTATGATATTTTTTATCCCGAGAATCCTGCGGGAATATTCTCAGGAGCGGTTTTAGTTGTTCGGGTGTATAAAAATTGGTTCATTCTCTTCTTTGTGGCCCGGGAACCCCGCGGGAAATTTATGCCAAGCTTGGACGAAATCGCGGGCATATCCTAGTACTGTTATAAAATGCCTTATCTGTCTCTGTTTGAAAGATTATCGGGAATTGGCTCTTAAACGGCTCAACACATTTGAATAAAAATTCTTGAAATTAAAAAAAGCATCATATTTTCTTAAGTTTTCGCAACTTGTATACATAATAAAACTACGGTTTAACGGTTTCAAGCGCGGTAATTTATTTGATTTTTATTATTCCGACGTTTCGGTTACTTTTCAGTGGCCATGATCACGTCTTTCCTTGGTGTATTTTAGTAGTAATACATCAAGGAAAGACATCTAAATTTCCACTTTTGTATAATGCCTGCCTGCTAATAGCTTGCAATTTTTTGATTAACACTACGTGACTGACGCATATATAAATCAAACAAGTAGTATTTTTTTTAGATCAGTATTAGGAAGATTGTCATATTTGCATACTCAACATACATTTTTTGATCAAAGAAAATTGGTTCCTCTTAATTTTATTTACAAAATATTAATATTGTTACAACCTAGGCCCCGACAAAGACAAATTCCACGTACAGATTACAGATCTGCACATTTTATTACCTGTCGGCATTTGAACTGATTGTAATCCTTTTATGATCGTCTTCTTTTGTTCACTTATTTATTGGCATACGTTCCTAGTTATTGTGGAGAACCGCCTATTGTCCTATTGTACTCGTTTACGGCCGCTTGCAGCTAGGTGTTACGGATTAAGAGTGCAAGCTGATTCTAGGAAATTGAGTCGACGATACGGGTGGACACACTTGTATTTGTGAAGTATAAAACGACGGCCTGATTGAGAAAGAGGGCAGTAGAGCGAGAACCACAATCAAGACGCGACGTGTGTACATTCAGGAATCTAATAGTGACGGACTTTGCACGTTTTATTGAATTACGACCTTCTGCATTACGTTGTTGGATTTGTTGTGTTCGATTATATTGGACCTGTGTTATACGTGTTTGTATAGTTCTAATAAACTCTATAATAATTCCAACGGCATTTTAATTCGAGTCCCGGAACTCGTAACAATATCAATTATAAAAGGTCAAAAGTTAATACGTTGAACTTGACGTTTTTTACTAGATTTATAACATGATTTATGCATAATATTTTGTGAAAATATTTTTAAATATTCTGGTTTTTGAGGTCGCTCATTAAGCTAGAAAGAAATACTATTTTAGAGGTTTAGAGGTAAATGTGAAAGTAGCTCTTTAAGTATTTCTGTTTCTATTTTAGGGTTCCGATAAGTATAGGTAAAAACGGAATCCCTATGGTCTCACTTTGTCTATGTGTCACAGTTGATTATCTCAGAAACTACCAAGACTAGAGATATGAAATATGGTATTCTTTTAAAATGATTTATAGTTTTGGAGAAAATCGGGTAAAGATGATTAAAGTTTTCACCATGATAAGAAGACCGAATTGGAGCATATATTTATAATCTTTCTCAACTTTTTTTATATTTGCAGGAACGGATAAAGGATACAATTTTCTGCGGCCGAGCGGCCACGGCCAGGTGGTAGAGTATTTGCCCGTCTGGATGGTTACCATCCCTAGTCTAAAGTATGCCGCCATAACAACCATGAGCTGTGTTCCGGCATTAGTGGCCAGGTTCTAGGTACCTTTGGTGTTACAAATGTTAATAAGCAATGGTAATCGCTTGCCGTCGGGTGGACCGTCTACATGTCTGCTGAACTTATGTAATCTATACATATAATAAAACTGTAGAGGTCGAATTTCTGTACAATGAAAACAAATGATAAAAACCGAGTCAGGGGGATATAAGAAGTGAAATCTGTTTATCTGTTTGTCTGTCTGTTTGTACCGGCTAATCTCTGACACGACTGGACCGATTTAAATGAAATTTTGTACGGTGGAAGCTTATATCCCTGGTCAACACATAGGATACTTTGATGCCGAAAAATTAAAGAGTTGCCGTGGAATAGTTAAAAAACCGCACCGAGCGGACGAAGTCGCGGGCGTCAGCTAGTAAAAAATATTACCAGCTTTTGCAGAATTACAGCAAAACATCAAACTAAAAATAAATGTTGAACGCTGTATGTCTTCGCACTGTATGCTCATGTCACAGTATTCGCCAGCCAGCGATTGGTGCAATTACATAATCGTAGATTTATAAACTTGTATACAAAGTAACCTTGTCCAATTTTAGGCCGTGCGTGCACTAGATACTAATACTTCGGTGCAACTTTCTTCCGGAAAATTTCTAATATATGGAACTTCATAGAAGTGTTGGCATCAAGGAATTAATTCCGCAAAGGATCTATGTTAACCTATACAAAGAAGAGCGTGCACTATAAAATTTATTCCTCACCGGATTTAAATTTTGTGTCTTGCTGCAGATTAGAATGCGCTAGTCCTCAGGACCCTTATGAAGTCGTCATATACGTTTTTCTGTTTGTCTGTGACATTAATTTTTCTGGGTAACTACTGGGTCTACAATTCTACATGTACAAGATTAGAGATGGCCACAATATTACATTGGCGGATTTAGGCTGGCTTTCGCCCTAAACCTCGTTTGAAATACCGCCCTTTTAGGGTTCCGTAGGATTTTTAGCAGAAAGGGAACCCTATTCTAATCGCCATGTTTGGATGTCCCTCTGTCGGTGTAAGTCATAGATATTTTTGTCGAAAACTACAGTGCTTACATGAATAAAATTTGACAAGAACGTAAAGAGTATTTAGCTATTTAGCGCTACATACTTATGTAGTAAAATCGCGAAAATATTACACATAAGAAAGGTTCGTGTTTGTTCAATGCGTTTAAAAATATGAAAAAATTCAGGGGGAACTAATTCGGATTCGAATTCCAGCAGATTTCGAAAATACTGTTTATTAGAATTTTTGTCTGTCTCTCTGTTAGAACATCACGTGAAAACTACTGAATGTATACGAATGAAACTCGACATTTGCTGGAATATAATCCGAGTTCACGCTTAAGATACATTTTATTCCGATGAATAACGTCATTTACTTAGAATTATACGGATAAGCGAAATAAAATAGATCGCGTGATAGTTTTTATATAAGTAACACGGAGTCGCTATCTAGGGGCTTGATACGCGGCGTAGCCGCGGGGAAAACGCTAGTTATAAAATATAAATTATTTTCAATCATTAAATTTTTAATAATCAATTTAATCTAAATGAATTTTTGATTTTGAGTTGTCCTAACATTTTTCGTCTTTAAAATGTTCGCGTCCTGAAAATTTGCTGCGCCTAAAACGATGCCGCCCTAGGCTACAGACTCACGGGCCTATACGTAAATTTAGCACTGTCATATTATTATGTAAGTAATTGTAAGCATCAAATTTTTTATAGCTATACATCGATGTTAGTCAGATCTGAGAGAGAAATCATAAACATAGTCATTAATGAATTTTTAAAGCAATCAATAGCTAGAGAGATATTAGTTTCCAAATTTGTGTGTTGTAGAGATTTTAAAACACTCAATAAAAATTAGTTTGAACAATTTTCGTTGAATGGTTTTTGAGAAATGGGGAAATCTTCGTTTGAATGCTTTTGTATGGTCCTGTCGCCAAATAACGAAAACAAGAAATGAAACTCAACGGAACCCTTCATTGTGCTGAGACTGTCGAGAATGTACCCAATTTTGTATTTGGAACAATACATCCACTTCGCATTTTTAAGTCACTAACGACCGTAATTTATAACCAGTCTCTATTCAAATGTTGCTATCTAAAAATAACTATGTATAATAACTATTTTGAAGTGACACTTGTTTAGAAGCGTTGTCAGTAAAAAAAGATAAACACATAAATCAAATCTATAGGACTAAGCCTGCGAGAGAATGAAATAGCATACATTATATTTAATAATTTAAACGGTATGCTCATACAGATAGAGCTGGAAATGTTTTGAAGTTTTTCGTTAATATTTCAAATTTCGTGTTTTAAAGCTTAAATATATTATAACGATATATGAAATGTGACGTCACGAAATTTAGAATCTCTCTCACACCTTGTCACACTTTGTTTCACTTCTTCTATGTGTAAACTATACACACAGACACACATTTTTTTATAAAATGCGCGTCGATAATCAATCTATGGATTGAAAATGCTATTTTTAAAACGAATCTTTAGGTGTTAGATTTGTATAAAGATCTCTTTCACTCTTGTTATAATGATGATGTTATTGCACTTTGTTATATACAAAAGACAACTCATTAATAGGATGTTAAGGTTCATTTTTCAATATAGCATCTTTCAGTGTATCGTTATTTTTTTAATTTTCTATTTTTTAATTAATTGTGAGACAGATACATTGTATATCCCCGAGCTAAAAAAATGATGTTTGTATTATAGGCAACAACTGACAACTCTGTGTCGATCCCAAACACTCAGACTATAGTAAATAACAGAAAGTTCGTTTACGAAATTTACCATGTGTTAGTAATCGAATCCAGTGCCATTTACGTGCAATCAGGTAAGCAGGCTTATGCAATGGCTTAGCCCATTCAACTACAGAGGCCGTCAAATCAATTCAATTAAAAAATCGGTAAATGAACAATAATATTTCACAAGGATTCCGTTTTCGCCAATATAATTAAGGGATCCTAAATTAGCCGTTTGCTCAATTTCCCTTATGGTACTGCATCAGCTGGGATAATATTATAGTTATTAACCGTTTCACGAAGATGTAGCGATGGGTTTAATACTTTATTTGTGATGCCATATTGTTATTAATTGTTAATGACGTTAAATATTGACAGATAAGTTATGTATAAATATTAAGGAGTGGCGTTATTTGTAACGCTATAAATAAGACACATTTGGCTACAGTCAATAACTATAACATTACCCCGAAGGACCCTGAGCGTTACAAATACCGTGTTGGATACATCTGTGTTTTAGTAAAACAAAAGAATAAACGACATCAAGGCCGCCTAAATTATTAAGAATAAAATAAATAAATCAAACAAAATTTCATATCAGAAACGTCTAATATATTTTTAATTGTACAGACTAGGAAACACTTATGAACTAGTATCTAAAAAGTAGTTAAAATCAGTTACACTGATTTTTTCCAGAAACAACATAAATGCGATACTGTTTCATATTACATATATTATTTTTAAATTTTAGTACTGTAGTTGAAAATTCAGTTCTGTGTGAATAGAAAAAGATAATTTTTAAACATAACAATTATATGCAATGGATTTGTATTAAAATTAATATTATACTCAAAACGCATACTAACCTTGAGTTTCTACAAAATGAATGTTGAATTTGTACATATATGTTAATTTAAGTCCGTTAGACGAAATAAGTGGTAGGTTGTACTTAATATAGTTACAATATTACTTAGTTAAACTACAATATAATCTATTAATTTATACCGAATCGTAACAAGCTTTGAGCCGCGTGTTAATCAGTATCAACATCTTCTTCCCACTTTAGCTCAAATGTTACAAGTCAGTCAATTTCAAAGGAACAACAAGTATGGCATTAAAATCTTCGATAAAAAAGCAAATCATATGATAATGTTCTTGCATATGATATATGACTATAAGAACATAATTTTATCAACTCTTAAATCTACTACTGGGCTCGGACCTCTTATTATAAAGGAAGGATTCCACACATCAGTTCCCTCTATGTGCAGTATTTCTCACCATGCATTCCTTTAATGTAACTTACTTACGTTACTTGTAGTCATTCTACCATATCAACAATTAAACATTAGACCTAGACCAAAAAAAACTTGATCAGCGCGTGCTTGCCCGGCTGATTTCGAACCCACGTCATTTAATTGAGACGCAAGTAAATTAGCCACTAATCTGCCACGACTTGAATATAATATATAACGGCAATACAATATGGCAAACAAACTTTAACAGTTTTTAACTATGATAAAACTAATAAAAAATATTTTATTTTAACAGAGGACAAACTGTCTTGTTCTGATTTTGTACATATGTTTTTACACACATTACAATATTTAGAAAAAAATACTACATCAAACATACGAGGAGGTGGAAATTCTTAGAAGCTTAGAAGTGACATCAGGGTACCATAACCTAAGAACTACGTGGTGATTATAGCAAGAAAATAGGCTATTTCCAAAATTTTCATTAATGTTTTTAACCGCCACCTATTATTGGCAACGAATGATGCAAGTTCTTTCCTTAACTGGTTGTATAAACACCGTTAATACAATATTCTTTCAATCAATACCAAATAAATTGTTACCCACTTCGGGTAAATGCACCATTGCTTTGGGTCAATCTTCAATGAAATTACACTTATCAAAGCCTTGTGCAATTCCATTTTAAAATTTTAAAAACGTTGCCTAGATGGCTAGATGGTCAAACATCATATTCCTGAACCTCCATTTAATAAATTAGTAAATTCATCCCTAGTGATTAAGATGAATTATAGATTAATCTCGCAAATACCGACTGTTAGCTTAATTATAGAGTCATTTCTCAATTCATTGGTGAATATGCCACTTTGAAGGAGTTGAATGCACGGTTGATAGCTTCCTGGCTACAAACACTACTTTGGATTGTAGTTACACATCCAACGTTGCTGAAGCATTCTCTTTGTTTCAATTCGTCAGCGATATTACAGCAGGAGATAATAGCTGCGTTGCAAGGTCCCGGATTGGCAGACTTAGAAGCACTTGGTGCGGAATTGATTGGTACCCTTGTTTTACGAGTTGTCACCTGAAAACGAATAATAATATTAGGAACAGCCACTAAATTAAAAATACATAATAGATCTTTTTATACTCATCTTAATACATACATTATCTATAACTTTTTAAATTGTATCACTAGCCTTCAGAAGAGCAGAAAATGTACAAATATACAATTTGTACATTTTCTGCTCATGATTATTATTACTTATAATAATTAATTTATTAGCTTTTTATGATTGCTATAAATAATCCTAAATTTAAACCAGCCTAACACTTGTAAATTTTGTTTGCCTAAACCTCTAAGGCTAAGTGCCCACTATACTTATCTTATACTAATATATAAAGCTGAAGAGTTTGTTTGTATGTTTGCTTGAATGCGCTAATTTCAGGAACTACTGGACTGATTTGAAAAGTTATTTCAGTCTTAGATAGCCCATTTATCGAGGAAGGCTATTATAGGCTATATATATATCATCGCGCTAAGACCAATAGGAGCGGAGCACCAATGAAGAATGTTTCAAAATCGGGGGCTTTTTTAACTTACATTTTTTTTAACTATTCCACGCGGACGAAGTCGCGGGCAGAAGCTAGTTTATTAACATCAGAATATAAATCCTGTATTGTTAAATCGTAGTACGCGCTTAGCCTTAGAGGCTTACGTGACCAAACTTTCCAGGCGAAAAGCCGGGTTTAATTGGTTAGCAAGTTTTAAAGAACTTTGTATAATTCAGAAAAGATTGAACAATGAATTACCTCAGCTTGAGAACTACCATGATCGACTTCAGGTGGTGGTCTCGTTAAGACTATTTTCGGTTTGATCGGGTCGAAAGAAATTGGCCTAGCACCATCGTTACCGTCATCCTCGTAATCCACATTATCGTTCGTAATAATTCCCCAGTTTTGTCTTTCATCCTCCATAATAGGGCGGGGAATGTTAATTCTAGGTGGCACTCCAGATATTGTTTTATTTTGTTCTTCATTTTTATTATCCTCTGTTATGTCTGTTGTTGTTGGTTTGCAATTTATGTATTGAGGCACCGGATACGGCACTGGATAAGGAACATAAATAGGCTGGGGAGGCGGTGGTGGAGGTGGCTGCTGGTTCCTTTTGAGAAGATCTGACAAATCGTCAAGAAGTTTAAATATTTGTGGGACATAGTCTTCGTTGCGGTCGTAGCTATTTCTTCTTTCTGGATAATGAGATTGTGGTTGATAGTCATAGCCATAACCCATTTGCCATCTTCTACGTCGGTGTCTTTGCTCTCCACTACGTTCTCTATATCTTCTGGCTTCAAACTGTTGATCTTCTACATTATCTGGTTGGTTCCTGTCTTCGTAGTGTCGACCATTTACGACCACCACGCAAAGTAAACCGGCCAATAGTAGTATAATGGTATTCATTCTGAAAGAAAAATAAAAATATAAGGAACTTCAAGTTACCTTCGATTTTCTAGACAAGTAGTGCTGTTGTCGTCGTAATTACGTCGTATATAATGATTGTCTGTTCCAAAAGATAACTGGATAAGCTTGGTGAATATTTAATATATACTTCATTAAAGAAACTTTAAATATTTAAGACGTTCGATATGTTTTTCTTCATATCTTTTAATTTAAGGATATAACACGTATGACCTCTTTCGGCCTTTGATGGAACAGTTGTTATTCAAAAAAGGTAATGACAGAAGTAAAAAACGAGATCGTGTTGATTAATTGTACATTAAAAAAGCTTTTGGCATTGAACATATCGTTGTTGAATAGAATTCAAAGGGGTAATGAGACCAACAAAACTATTTGACATTTAGCTGTATACACGAAAAGCCGGTTATAGTGTGTTTAATATAACACTATATCTGATATATCTTGTATCTGAGAAGCGAGACAGCAAGATTAATAAAGCTTTAAAAAAAATCCGCTTAAATATAAAATGTGGATATATGTATAGACGAAATACGAGTAAACTTATTATAATATTATAACTATTGGGTTTTCTCTAAAAACCCATACTTAGTCTGCTGTTAATAGCGATTAATGATCATTAATTTTAAACGCTAATGGCCACAGCCAAATAGGAAGGAACTAATATTGACAAAGAACAATCAATGAACCGATTTAAATGCTTTCGACGACTGCATAGTCAAAGTATAAAAGATTTACATGATATTATAAATGCGAAATATTTGACATAAATAATGAAAGGTTAAGAATTTCGACGATAGAAAATAATTACATCATAACATATCTATAGCACATACCTTAAATGATTCAGGAGACTCCGCTTAAAATTTATAGCTCACTGGTAAGTAAACACGAAACATAAGATTTTGACGAACAATTAATAATGGAAAAGAGATATATTTATTATAACGAAAGATTTCATTGATTCGTTTGAAATTTACGCGTAGTTTCGATTCGGCGATTCGCATAAGACTGAGGGAGGAGGAAAGCCGGTTTGTTGCGCAGGCGTCCGTGACAGTGAATGCCGTTGTGGGGATCGCGCCAATATTTATGTACTTACTATACGCAGTACGTTATGGGTTTTTAACAAAATATTTGACTCCGTATATATAAGTATACAAATTGACTTGATTTTATATCTGTATCAACTGATGATTTTATATATTGATGCCTATATAATTACAATATTAGTAAGTATTATACTAAAGTATTATTAATACACGGATCACTGATCTATTTAGATTGTGTTATTTAAGGCACGTGTACTAATTACTTGCAATAACACGCATAGCAATATTCTTAAAATAATAACCACTAATCATGTATGCCTTTGCTATATTGTAACACTTGAAACTACTCAAAACAGAACTTTAAGAACAAGGGCAGCAACTGGTCACAGTAAATATTGATTAAATTTTTAATTAATCTTAGTAAGTATCCTTCTTCCATGACTGTACCTAAATAAGCACAATTATAGGATACTTAAATATTACTTCAAGGACCACCATATTTATTTTTTTCTTATTCCTCACGAATTTTTTTAAATTTATTAACTAGCATTTGCCTGCGACTTTGTCCACATAGGACAGGTAACAGTTATTTTGCTAAATATAAAATCAAAGTTTATTTTCAGCAGGGTAATGGAATTTTTAGTATCAAAATACATGAACCTCGGAAATTTCCGTAAAAATCCGGGATAAGTAATGTTACTAACTACAATTGTTTCACTTGTAAAGATTTTATCGATCAGTGCTGAAAATTTCGCATCGGTATCAACCTCGACGTGGCCAATTTAAATCTCTCCCGAAAAAATTCCTGTGGGATTCTCGGGATATAAAGTAAACCGACCAGTAAAAACCGAATCAAAATCAGCCTAGTAGTTATTTCATGAATCCCGAACAAAAAGACAAACAAAAAATGTAAGAGACAAAAGACTACTACAGTTTTATATGGATATACTTCGTCCACGCTTGACTTGAAATTCCCGCGGGATTCCCGGGACACAAAGTGTCACAGCATTTAAACTGTGCCGGAATAAGATAATTTTTATGCATCCGAACAACTTCGAAAAGCCGCTCCCGGGAAAATGTCCGGGGAATCCGCGGGATAAAAATATCACACATTTTATTACATTAAATTTGCTATCAATCAGTAAAAAAATCAGATTGCAATACAATTTTTTTTTATCTGGCCATTTTAAATAATTCCCAGAAAATTTCCCGCGAGATTCCCCAGGATAAAAAGTAGCACAGAGCTTAAGTCTGAGAATTAGCTGTCGATCAGCGAAAATTTCATTGAAATTGGCCCAGTAGTTTTTACGTGAATCCTGAACAAACAGACAAAAAATCGGAAAAAAATCATCGTATTCTCCATCGTTTATATAGTTTATTCCAGTTGTTTTTTTTATAGTTTCATTGTACAGACACAGCATGTTTGGAATTTTATAATGTTGTAGATAAATCATTAGGCGTCATTGCTAGTTTGCTATTAGCTATCTATGTGCATCAGGTACTACAGTACACGACATGTCTGACCTTAAAGTTTTTTCTGGTCTGCATTTTCGGTTAGTGTGCTTTAATCCAGTTTTGGAGGAACTAACGGTATACCGACATTAATTAAGAAAGATCGATAATTTTCGTCAAGTCTAATTAAACAATGTGAATTGATAGGTTTCACACATCGGCAATATCTATTTTGCATCATCTAATTATAATGCAAATATACTATAATGTATAGGCTATATAAAGGTTATGTCTAGGTTAATAAAATGCACACGAAGCCAAAACAGACTGAAGTACTATTCAGTATACAAGCTTCAATAAACTATTATATTGGTAATGTTTCCTTAAATCTTATACTCTTATACTTACTAATATATAAAGCTGAAGAGTTTGTTTGATTGAACGCGCTAGTCTCAGGAACTACTGGTCTGATTTGAAGAATTCTTTTAGTGTTAGATAGCCCGTTAGTGCAGGAAGGCTATAGGCTATATATCTTCACGGTAAGACCAATAGGAGCGGAGCACTAATGAAGAATGTTTTAAAAATCGGGGGGTTTTGAAAACAAATTCCACGCGGACGACGTCGCGGGCACAGCTAGTGTATGAATAAGGGGCAAATTTTTTGTAAGTACTCTTTGTACATAAATTTGGTTGGATAGGTTAAAATGTAAATTGTCTTATAGCAATTCATGACTGAGAATGCTTGTTACATAACGTAGCTGGCCTTGTCCGAAATACAAAGTTTTCCTCAACATATTTCCTTGGTAAATACGTGAAAATACTTGGATTCGCCTATGATTGACAACTGCGAGCGCAATTTTAAAATGAAGCTACATATGAGTAAGTATTGATCATAGAAAAACACGTGTATTACTCTGAAAAGCTCAGAAAAGCTTTCCAAAATTCACATTTAATTTTTCATGTTACAACTATTTATATTATACTTACGAATAATTGTAAACGAGCCATTTCTAAATTCGTGCCAACAAATATTTCACTAATAATAATATGATGCGAAAATTAAACCACAATATTGTTTTAAGGAATGACTTTTTTAAGAGACAGTGTTTATAAATTTATAGAACTTTATAGAAGCAAAAACCACAAAGATATAATAAATTAGGTAGGTCATAGTTAAATTATAATATGCTATTATAATCAGTCCGTCTATGACCGCATTAGAAATATCATAGCGACTTTATAGTCATTTTTATAGAGTACAGTAGACAGGCAGACGGCCCACCTGATGGTAAGCGGCTACCGTCGCCTATGGACGTTTGCGACACCAAATATGATATCAACGTGATGCCGGCCTCGAAGAAATTTTATGACACCTGTTGCGTCATGTTTCATCTACCAATTTATTGATGCATAATTTAGCACAATTAAAGACCATGGCAAATACATAAACGTGTAAATATAATATTTAATATTGATACTGGTGTGCACTACACGTAAACAATAAGATTTCTATATATATAGTTTAAGTTTATTTAGGAACAATTAAGAAGTTAATATACCGCAAGAGTACGTACGACTCGTCGTCTTATTTTGTACTCCCCTCACGGAAAGTGAGCCATGGGCTCTCGTCAGTGGTACGTCACCCTATCCAACGGGGTAACCAAATAGACGCACTATTACAAAAACTTTAATTAACCCCCACAACACCCTTCTTAAAAAAACTCCATATCGTAGCGCTGTGGGAAAACCTCAGCTGGGAGCTCATTACAAACCCGCACGGTACGCAAGAGAAATAAGATTCTTATGAAACGTTTCGTATATGAGCGGAGTGGCTATCCCTTTGGAATTAAAATTTATATTCACTTTAAACACACAAACCTAAAATTAAAATATACAAATATAATAAGCTTAATTTCAAAAAATACAAATGATAAATAGGCCCTAAATCACCGTCAGTTGGGAACGTTCCCAGAACGCTGGCCGCGTTACCACGTTGAATGGCAACGCTTATGCGTTTCCCAAAATACAGGCCAGTCTTTTTGGTCGCGTGAGGCTTCTATAAACTGTGTAGATAGATCTCGATAAAGGCTGTGAGCTTCTGGACCCCATGGCCCCAGAGTTTCGACACCAAAATCCACAAATGGTTTAGGTCCTCTTGCCGCACGGCAGCTGCGCCCTCTAGCCAGACACAGCCGTGTCTGGAAAATGGGTACGGAACCAAAGTGTCAACGCTTAGGAATATTCTAACATTTCGGTTAAGTAAAGCTACAGGGTATTGCTAGATTATTAAACTCCTTAATAAAGGGACTGTATATCTTCTAAATTTTTAATAGTATTATGAGAAAGTACCAGTAAAGCCATATTTCTATAAATAATTTAATTAAAATATACACACCGTCTTTATAAAATTAACACACAATAGAAGGGGCCACCACAGCACTACAGTCCGATAGAGAAAGAAACTCGTTACTTTTCTTACTAGGTTTCGCCCACGACTTCGTCCACGTTAGACTAGTAGCAAATCGTATTTGAATAAACCAATTTTTATACACTCTGACTATTTTAAACCACCTTGGAGAAAAATCCCACGGGATTCCCAGTATGCAAAGTACCGGATAATTTAAAAATTTATGTATATAATAACAATAATAAGCTATTGTTTATATGCCCTAACAAGTTGAAACCGCTCCCAGTAAAAATTCCGCGGAATCCCCGGGATATAAATTACCGCAGATTTTAAGTTAGGGAATTTTTTATCGGTCAGGGAGAACCGCATCGAAATCGGCCCAGTAGTTTTTACATGAATCCCGAACAAACAAACAAACACAAAAATCTAAAAAACAAAAAAGTGTAATGTCTTTTACAATTTTATAATATTTTACAAACTGTGTGAAATTCAATAATATCATACTGCATTAATATCTACGTCTACGTACCCAATAAAAAAAAGGTAAATTAAATGAATACATCTACTAAATCAATGTATTCATAAGAAAAATTAAGTTAAAATAAAACAAGGACCTATTTCAATAAGCGGTTGTTGAATATTCAAGAATAACTGCTAAACAAATATGGTGATTTAGCTTTGTCAACGAAGGTCAAAGTTACGTTAAATCTAGTTACCGGCCTTTTAGAACTACAAAAAAAAATTATGTTATGTGTGGGTTGGCTTTTAGACAATACGGGTTTTTCCAATTTGTAATTGAAATAAGCAATTCCTCCATATGAATCATCATTACAGCATCGGTTGTTTTGGAAAACAACATATATATATATATATACTAGTTGCCCCGGCGAACTTCGTACCGCCATATTTTATGAATTCCTAAAAGGCTTTGTTTCATGACATAAAAACAAAATCACCAAAATCGGTCTAGGTGATTAGGAGAATTCTAGAACCCGATCTTAGCGCCACGTAGCGGTTCTAATTGTGAATCTAAACCATCCGGTAACCCACTGAAACACACAAAAACAAAATCGCTCCAGATAATTAGGAGGTTTTTAAAACCCGATCTCAGCGCCGCCTACCGGTTCCAATTGTGAATCTAAACCATCCGGGGATCCATTCAAACACACAAAAACAAATATCACCAAAATCGGTCCCGCCGCTTAGGAGGAGTTCACTGTCAACACACGTACAGAAGAATTATATAGATATATAGAATAGAATAGAATATACTCCACACATCTATCGTAACATATTCATCCCCGTGAGATGTATGGAGTCATAGTAGATAAACTGCAAGCATCTCCCTTACGCTGGTTTGGCTACATTTTACAGAGACCAGCTAATGTTGTGGGGAACAAATGTCGAGCCATGCCGCCTCCGCCAGGTCCCAATCGAAGGAAAAGGTCCAAGAAATGCTGGCTGGATGACATGCGTACCAATGGTCTCAAAATGGGGGATGCTGAAGACCGCGCGAAGTGGAGTAGAAAAAGTAAAAAAGCGGACCCTGGGCGAACGCTCCGAACGCAACCGGGATTTAACGCTCGAATGATGAATATGATGTATATATATATGTCGCAGATTGCGATATAATTGTAAAAAGTTCGTAAAGTAACGACTTTAAATTGAGGGTACTTATGTTTTTCTCAAAGTACCTGCACTTGATTTTAGTGTTGTTGGTTCGACAGTATAAAAGGAGGTGAAATCGCCTAAACGGGACATTCCAGATTCGACATTCGGCGATTGAAGAGAGTGAAAGCTCTGTTGGACAAGGAGCACATAATATGTTGTGGTCAATAATTACTGTCCGATAATAGCAGTATTCTTTGAGGGCAAATTGCTGTTCGACACCTAACAAGCGTGGATGCAACTCTTGGAGTTGTCTTAATATTTCTGTGTATTATTTGCTGTATTTAATATTGTAATTGTAATAATTCTAGTGTAATAAACTTTGATTATAATATTTCAGATTATTATTGTTATTCGTCGTGCTGAGCCAACATTATATTATATATATATATATATATATATATATAGAGTGAAAAAAAATGTATTACATTTTAAGTGTTTTAGAACAGAAAAAGAAACTAAAAGATGATAGAATTCCCTCTTTCTTACCATATGAAAGGGGCACATGCGATAAATTAAAAAAAATCCTTTATTCTACATACCAAAATGTGTTCTAGCAGAACACTAATCTAAAAAAATTACTGTTGACCTGACTGAAGCAGCTACTGTTACCTTTCAAAGATTGTCTTTTTAAGACATTCTATATTTGAATTCGCCTTAATATAATCTTTCCTGTAATGCTATTTTTTTATCAATACATAATCCTTTTACTGCCACAATCACACGGATACTCTATCACTTAAGGGTTGTGTTAGAGTAGGAAATTTCGTATACTAGCTTGAATGCTTCATGTAAATCACTCTCATGTTCCATTGTGACTATAGATATACCAAACCCTCTGAAACCGATGACGCTTCCAATGACCCTGACGACTGCAGCGTCGGCTCGGTCTTGCCCCGACAGAGTATTTCAAACAACCCCCCATTCTAATACTTTACCGGACACGCGTGCAAGAACTCCAACTAAAAGAAATATTAAAACTAATATGTGCCAGCAAAACTTCGTTCACGTTGCCATGATAACGATTTATTTGTTGGTGATTTGCAACGGCGGCACCAAAAAACCCGACCAATTCGCCACCTTTTTCGCTATATTCGTTTATTCTACAAAAACAATGGCATTTATCGGGATAAAAGTATCGCCCCGCGATGTAAGCTAGCTCTATGTCTAGTGTCATTTAAATCCGTTCAGTAGTTTTCAAACGATGTTCTAACAGACAGGCAAAATCCTGAAATATATTTTCGGAATCTGCTGGTCCGAATTAGCCCCCCTGATTTTATTCACCATTTTAAACGCATTTTACAAACTCGAACCATCTATATCTTTATTATAGTATAGATAAAATGTATCCTAAGTGTTAACTCGGGTTATAAGCCAGCAATATATCGAATTTCATTCATATACTTTCAGTATTGTCCAAAAAAGATGCGATCGCAGCGCCATCTTTTTCGCTATTTTCGTTCATCCCACGGAAACGACTTAATTTACCGGCATAAAAAATAGGTATCTTAAGTGTTGACCCAGGATATAAGCTAGCTCTGTGTTGAGTTTCATTGAAATCCGTTCAGTAGTCTTCACCCGATGCTCTAACAGACAGACGGCAAACTGAAATTCTAAAATTTATATTTTTAGAATCTGCTGGTCAGAATTAGCGAGACTCCTTGATTTTTTCTCATTTTAAAATTCATTGTATAAACTTGACTTCCCACAGATTTGATAGAAAGATAACTTTTTATTGTACACCATTATAGAAAAATTTAATTTTCTATATCAGTATTCCATGGAAAAGTATTTTTTATTTATCTATAATAAAAATTTTACATCACAAAATAGTAGTAAGTCACCGCTTGAACCTATGAGGTTTGCGTGTCATACAACACACCCTCACATTTACAGTAAAACAATATATAAATACAAGATTTGTAAACAAAGTTTGTATCGTGTTCTCCATCGTTCCTATAGTGACGTATATGTATATATACGTCATATGTATATACATTTATGAATTTATATGTGTGTATAAATTAACATATATATGTTGTTTGTTTAAAATATATATATGTATATATATATATTAACATATAAATTGTTCATACATACATATGCATATATACCTAATCACGTCGTATATACAGATAACTTATACACAGTCACGAACCCTCATACACAGGCTGTCATTGCAATTTTTCTAGATAATATATAGATTCTTCCATAGTATTTGTTATATTATACATTAAAGAAGTGTCCGATTGAGTCAGGCTACACCATGAAAAGTTCCTCCATAATACCTAAATTGTATGAAGAAAGGTGAGGTAAAAAGCATATCAAATAATCGTGTATGTATGATTAATGAAAATAGATGAAGCGAAAAGTATTTTTCAGGGTCGTGTGTGTCAGGCAAGTGGAAATCCATCGTCTCTGGGTACCTTAATGGAAAACAGGCGTATGTATGTATTAACAATCTTAATTAATTCAACTTTAAAATAACATAAGATTTTGCTTCAAAAGTATAAGTGACGAATATCAAAAAGTAGACTGCGATTTTGTTATTTTATGCATCCATCGAATTTTTAAAAGTCAAAGCATTTATCCAACATTTGTGATTTTATAATTTTAATATAAACCATGGATGATTCAAAACTTGTATACACATTATACATAATATAAAATATATAATGTAACATAAAATTGGACTTCTACAGCAACGTAAAATATTAATCACATTTACTTACAATAAATATGTACTTATTATGGTTTTCTCAAAAATTATAAATATGAGGAAATTTATTTTCATAATATAGTTCAAGTAGGAATACTGCTGGTTTTACCAAAAGTGTTGGCAAATTGTGTAATTTCTTATAAAAGTTGGCTAGGAAAAATCACTTACCGCCTATCATTACTTTAATTAATTATTATATTACAGATACATTCGTGGTTTTTTTTTTAAATGAATTTTGAAGTAATACAAGACTTAACAAAGTAATTTGTATGAATAATTACTGACTGGGCTTGGCTTGATTGGGAATACGTTGTTATTCGAAGAATAATTGTGTGTTTGGATTAATATTTTATATACTTAAGTACTTATTTCCTGAATTAATACACCAATATCCGTGTATAAATATCAATATACATATCTTGATAAACCCTATCTAAGGCGATTTCCTGTATCTGAGTCATATTTTTTATGCACGACAATTACGTAGGCCATTCAAGAACTGTGCGGCTCTTATGACGTAATGAATACAATGAGTGGTTCATTCAATTTTTAGATATTACGTTTCCACTGATGTACATTTAAGTAACATTTTAGTACAATTTTCAAATCGTCACATGAAAAACTTTGTAAAATGACATCACCGACGTTTTCGTTGCATCGACCTATGATAAGGTTAGTCTGTGTGGTCTCGGATTATATTAAATTTGCATAAACCCGCATAATAATAACATTTATATAATAATAAACTAAAGAGTTAATACACAAATTTTAAGTGGTAGCATTTACAGTCTTGAATTTTCCATCTGGACAAAAAGAAATTTTATTTCTACAAGTATGCTTTTTTGTTTAAAAATAGCGAACTTTTCTCAAGAAGCTTGGGGAGGAGCCACTTTGCAAAGCTGAGGGCAGCGGATGGCAAAGAGCTTACGTCTCGCTCTGAGATCCTGACGGAGGTAGAAAGGTTCTACGGGCTACTGTATTCTTCGCTGGCGAAGAAGCCTGCGACGCAAAGCAACGAAGATCCATGTGCGCCACTCACGCGCCATTATAAGGAGGACATCCCGGAGGTTGACGTGGACGAGATTAGTACGGCTCTCGGGCAACTTAAAAATGGCAAGGCTCCGAGGGATGACAGAATTACTACTGAGCTCCTTAAGGCAGGAGGCATGCCAATCCTTAAGGCCTTGGCTGAGTGAGCTCTTCAATTCCGTTATCCACCGGGGCACTGTGCCGAAGGCGTGGTGCAAGAATGTGGTGGTCTTGTTTTTCAAGAAGGGTGATAACACTCTCTTGAAAAACTATGGGCCAATCTCACTCTTGAACCACGTCTATAAGTTGTTTTCGAGGGTCGTCACGAATCGTCTCGCCAGAAGACTTGATGAATTCCAACCACCGGAGCAGGCCGGGTTTCGAAAAGGCTACAGCGCCGTAGACCACATCCATACTGTTCGGCAGTTTATACAAAAGACTCTACTTATACTCTTCGTATAATCAGCCGCTATGTATGGCATTCGTGGACTACGAGAAAGCCTTCGACTCCATCAAAACTTGGGCCGTTCTGGAGTCTTTGCAAAGATGTCGTGTTGATTGCCGATACATTGAGGTGCTGAGATGCCTGTATGACGCCGCAACGATGACCGTCCAGATCCAGGAGCGGAGGGCCAAGCCTATATCCCTACATCGCGGGGTGAGACAGAGGGATGTGATTTCCCCGAAATTGTTCACCAACGCGATGGAGGATGTCTTCAAAACTCTGGACTGGGCTGGACGGGGTATTAACATCAACGGTGAGTGCATCTCTCACCTCCGTTTCGCCGACGATATCCTGGTCTTTGCAGAGACTTTGGAGGAACTTGCCGAAATGCTAGGCAGCTTAAATGAATCTTCCCGGCGAGTCGGTCTCGGCATGAATTTGGACAAGATGAAAGTCATGTTCAATGAACACGTCATGCCGAGACCGGTAAACGCCGATGGCGTCCCTCTGGAAGCTGTGCAGGAATATATCTACCTTGGACAAAAAATACAGGTCGGCAGGCACAACTTCGAAGAGGAAGCCAATAGGAGGATTCAGGTGGGCTGGGCAGCATTCGGTAAGCTTCGTCAAGTCTTCTCGTCGACCATTCCGCAATGCTTAAAGACAAAAGTCTTCGAGCAGTGTGTCCTCCCCGTCCTGACCTATGGGGCCGAGACATGGACACTGACGGCAGTATTGGTCCACAAGTTCCAAGTCACTCAACGGGCTATGAAGAGAGCTATGTTGGGTGTTTCTCTTATGGATAAAATTAGAAATGAGGATATCCGTAAGAGAACCAAGGTAACCGACATAGCTCGCAATATTAACAAGTTGAAGTGGCAGTGGGCCGGTCACGTCTGCCGCAGGACCGATGACCGATGGAGCAAAGGAGTCTTGGAGTGGAGACCGCGTCTCGGTAAACGTAGTGTCGGACGGCCCTCCAGCCCGATGGACCGACGACCTACGCTAGGTCGCCGGTAGGCGCTGGCTGAGAAAATCGGAGGATAGGGATGAGTGGCACCGTCTTGGAGAGGCCTACGTCCAGCAGTGAACTGCAAATGGCTGACGACGATAAAGTATATATTACAGATATAGATAGGTACATATATTAACATAGGTCTTACAAAGACATACTTTTCTTGACTAATCTGTGAGCAACACAACCAATTCGCTGCTACGTTAAGTCCATGTGGTGTGTGCTCGCACCCTATTTATAAGTATTATCTGTGTGCAGTAAGTTGTTTTGTGCTTATTCGGTCATCCAAGTATGCGCTTCTTTCTAGTTCAATTCGGTCACTGAACTAGTTCACCATAATCGTAATATTAGTACTATTCGGTAATTAGATCTTCTTTGTTAGTAATTAAGTCACGGTTCCTAATAAGGCTAAACAAAACTACTATTATATAAAAATTGAACAAGAAAACAATGAGCCAGTTTAAATGCAATAGGCTCTTTCTCACCTGTTACATTTAAGCAGCCTAGAGGTGAAACAAAAACATTCAAATCAAATTAGTATATTATAAAATAAAAAATTATGATATGGGAGAGGAAAGAGAGTAATCTATCTATATATTAATACATGAAGCAAAAATTTTGTACTCCTTTTTACGAAAATTGCGCGGACGGAGGAGTATGAAATTTCGCACACTTATATAGAAAAGAAGCGACGAATGCTAACATTTTTTGTAAATTATGCATAAAAAATACATTAAATTAATGACAAAAACATTACACACACTACCATGTATTTGACACACACACACGCATATATACTCTTTTGTTTATTGTACATGTCAAATTAACAGGGTAGCCTTGGCGAAATCTGTGATGATAGAAGTACAGTCTTTGACATTAATTATTATGGTCGAATTCACGGGCGACCTCTATTTTATGAAATTATGTGTTCATTAAACTGTCAAACAGGTTAATAATAGCGTTATTTCTAAAAAGTTTCTTAGTTGAAGTTTTATGTAGGATCTAAATATTTGTGTTTATAAAAGGGGGCATGTTATATATACAATATTAGTTATAATACATGTAGAGACACAGTTTATCACATCAGCAAAATTGCGAGCGTGAAGCTGCGGCCGCAAGCCCCATCCATACCATGTCTCGTAGAAACGCATTTATTACACAGTTGTCCGTGTTTACTTTCTCACCACCATAATGCCCCGAGCCACGTTCACCAGAAACCACTATCACACCAAATACAGATGGAACAAAAAACTTTTAATATTTAAAATATCCATAAAAAATAAACAGACTGTATTAATTGAGAACTGTTTATTGTAGTCTAAAGTATACAAATTATTTTTGTATATAACATTTTGTAAAAGCGAATCATGTTTATTTTTACACTACTGTAACTTTAACCAGAATTTTTTCATAACCGACCACTTATCTACCCAACAAGTGGTTGATGAAATGTTTCTTTTTCATTTCACTGCATTTTTTTAGATAGAGTAATAATATATATATAGAGTATAGGCTGCTGATGTAGAATTGGCTTTGAGTCATATCCTCTCATTTCAAACAGTACATTTAATCAGTTTTTTTTCATCATCCTGCAGCGTAATTTTGGTGGCATGAGCCTAGATGCCTTATTTAAGGATGCTCAGGAAGTTTACTGGTCTGGGGTGGTCAGAGCAACCACCATTGATTAGAAGGTTCATGTGTTTCATGCTGCTTTGATCAAGCTGTATGATATTCATGCACCTTTACGCCGTATGAAGGTCAAACATTTGCCTGCACCGTGGCTTACCGATGATATTAAATCGCAGATGCACAAGAAATCTAAAGCAAAAACTCGATATAAAATGAAGCCAACCGAAGCAAACAAAGCGGCTTATGTGAGAGTTCGCCATCGCTGTAATAGAGTGTGTAGGGACGCTCAACGCCGTTATATTCACGAATCAGTTAAAAATGATAATCCAGCTAAAGTGTGGAAGTTTCTACGCTCTTTGGGGATTGGCAAACAAACGGAAAACTCAGTCAGTCAAAAATTCAATATCGATGATTTAAATCAGCATTTCTTAACCACTTCTGATTTTGATGTATTAATAAAGTCTGAAACTTTGAAAAGACTCTCGTCCAAGCCAACACCCAAGCATTCTCCTTTTCTTTTTAGTCGATTTACTGACAGTGATGTTAAGAAAGCTGTGAAATCCATCACATCAAATGCTGTCGGCAGTGATAGCATTAGTCGCAACATGATCCTACCCATACTGGAAGTCATTAATCCTACCCTTACCCATATCCTTAATACATCTATAAACTCTTGTGTATTCCCAGCTGCCTGGAAGGAAGCCCAGGTTACTCCTCTTCCAAAAAAACCCAATCCCACTTCCTTTTCTCAATTTCGTCCTATTTCCATACTACCTTTCCTTTCCAAAGTCCTCGAACGCTTAGTTCATCAGCAGCTAAGTGTTTTCCTGAACCGTAACAATCTTTTGAATCCTTACCAGTCTGGTTTTCGTCCTGGCCACAGCACCACCACAGCCCTCATTAAAATTACAGATGACATCCGGCATGGCATGGACAATGGTTTACTAACTGTGCTATCGCTGCTCGATTTCAGCAGTGCTTTTAATAATGTTGATTTTGAAGTGTTACTTGGCATCCTACGCGCTATTAACATATCTCCTGAAGTAATCGACTGGTTTCATAGTTACCTGTATGGACGCCGGCAGCGCATTCGAGTTGATGACGACTATTCGTCGTGGTGTGATCTCTCTGCCTATTATTCGCTGTTTTTATAAACTCTCTCTAATGAACTCACTTCATCCTATCACCTCTATGCAGACGATTTGCAGATTTACACGCAGGCACCTGTTACCACACTAAACCAAGCAGTCGTAGCAATAAATTCTGACTTTGACCGCATACTACAATAAAGTAAGTCGAATGGACTTCTTGTGAATCCTGAGAAAACCCAAGTGATTATCATCGGTAGCTCGCGGATGCTGTGTAAAGTTGACTGGACCTGTATACCAAGTTTTTTTTTGATGGGAAGCTTATCCCTATCAGTGATAAGGTCAAAAACCTAGGAGTTATATTTGATAGTGAACTGTCCTGGAGACCCCATATAACGGAGTTGAGTCGGCGGTTGTTTCTCTCCTCCAAATCACTTTGGAGGCTGAAAGATTTCCTGCCCTTCGCCACCAAAATTAAGCTTGCAGAGTCGCTACTTTTACCCATACTTGATTATGCCGACACCAGCTATCTAGATTTAACCCAAGAACAAACTTAATAAACTTGAGCGCCTCCAAAACTTTTCTATAAGGTTCATATTTGGGTTACGCAAGTATGACCAAGTTTCTGAATTTCGTAAAAAACTCAAGTGGTTGCCAATTCGTTTTCGCCGGAATACTCATATTCTTTCATTGCTTTATAGTATTTTATTTATCCCTACTACTCCACAGTACCTTAAAGAACGCTTCGAATTTATTTCTTGCTCTCACAATTTACGCCCTTCCAGTCAACATAGACTTATTACTCCTATTCATAATACAACGTTTTTCAATAACTCTTTCACAGTCAAGGCTATCCAACTTTGGAATTCATAGCCTGTTGCTGTCGGACAAGCAAAATCTTTAATAACATTTAAGAACATGGTTAGGAAATTCTATCTGCAATATAATGATATGTAATTTTATATAATTAGTATTATATTGCATACAACTATATATTTATTATGTTTAAATAGTTGCATTTTATCACTATATCTTGAATATGTATATAACTTATGTGTATATTTGTATATATAGTATAGTTACATATTTATTATTAAAATGTAAGTAATCGTACAATAATTATGTATACCACCATCGCCATTCCTAATCAGCAATATTCCTGCCACGGGTTGTCTGGAAGAGATCGCTTTTTAGCGATAAGACCGCCCTTTGTACACAATTAGAATAATACTAGTTCATAAGTTTTTTGTAATGGTGTACAATAAAGTGTTATCTATCTATCTATCTATCTTTTTTTAAATTAAATCTTGGAAGCGTTTCCAGCATCGTCAGCAGTCTCGTAACATGTTTTTAGTAATTATGTTAAGAGTTCTATAAATACAAATTCAATGTGTGGGTCTAAATGTAGATCTTTATGTAGAGTGTGAACGTGTGATGTGAACCCATCATATCACATATATCTAACGTATATATATATATATATATATATATATATATATATATATATATATATATATATATATATATATATATATATATATATATATATATATATATATATATATATATATATTGGGGTTGTCTGGAAGAGATCGCTTTTTAGCGATAAGACCGCCCTTTGTACACAACTAGATATAATTTTAGTCTTTAAGTTCATTTTTGTATTGGTGTATAATAAAGTGTTATCTATCTATCTATCTATATGTATATATATATATATATATATATATATCTACTTAAGAAGTATCCCACGAAATGGATTCTTCGATTTACACGAGCTCCCTACACTACAGATTGGCGCATATGCGCCATCTTAAAATCATTTAATGCACGGAACTTAGTTTTTGGGTTACAACCACCTCTTAAGATTTCTGTATTACATTGAAAATGAATAAAGCATTCTTTCTGTCTCAATTCATCAGAGATAGCACAGCATGAGAGAATGGCAGCGTTGCAAGATTCCAGGTTCGCAGACTTAGAAGCACTTGGTGCGGAAACGATCGCTGCCCTTGTTTTAGGAGTTGTCATCTAGAAATACATAAAAAAATCTTAGAAAGACCCACTAAATTTACAAAACAAAAAACATACAACGTTTTTTCTTAATAAATTATGTAGGTATAATATTTTTTTCTAAAACTGGGTTGTTTATTCTATTATAATATATAGTCTTGTCTGGTTGTCATTGAGAATGACTCCAAAGTTTCCTATGTGTGCGTTTTTATCTATGTTTTTATTATTATTCATCAAAATTTACGATTACTATAGTTATCTGTTGAAAATGATTTACCTTTTTCCAAGTTATTTCATGATCGTCTCCATCTTCGTCTTCTTCTGGTTGCCTCAATAATATAATGTTAGATTGTTTCAGGTTGAAAGATGTTGGTTTAGCTTCATCGTTACGGTTGTCCTTGTAATTCTGATTATCGTTTATAAATCTCCAGTTTTGGTTTACACCTTCTATATCAGCGAAACCACCTCTGGGACGATGTGTTACATTTGTTTTAGCATCTTCAGCTTTTGGGTTGCAATTTATATATCGAGGCACCGGATATGGTATTGGATAAGGAACATAAATAAATTGGGGAGGTGGTGGTGGAGATTGCTTCTGATTGATTTTAGTATAATCTGACAAATCTTCAAGTAGTTTAAATATCCGTGAGATGACTTCTTCGTTGCTGTCATAGGTATTTCTTCTATCTGGATAGTGAGAATACGGTTGGTCGTCATAGCCATAACCCATTCGCCATTTTCTACGTCGGGATCTTTGCTCTCCACTACGTATTCTATATTTTCTGGCTTCATGTTGTTCATCGTCTACATAGTCGTCTACGGCTTCTTCATAATTTTGACCATTTGCGATCATCACACAAAGTAAACCAGCCATCATCAGCGTAATTGTATTCATTCTGCAAGTAAAAATAAAATGAAAAAACTTTCAAGTTACATTTGATTTTATAAATAAGGACTATTTGTTATCGTCGTTATACGATAATATTCTGATAACAATTGAAATCTTGTAATATTATGAGAGAAATAAAACATAATGTCGTATTAATTATATTATTTGACTATCCAAAAAGCCGTTTTTATAATGAGAAACTCGTTGTGGAATAAAATTCAAGTGGGACCAACAAAACTATCTGGCATTTAGCTGTATTGTACGTAAATCCGGATACTGTGTGTTTATTACATGTACTAAATACGCACATATCAGTGTTTAAAGTTTCGAGAAGGATACCACGATTATTGAAACTTAAAAATATCCGTTTTAATATAAAACCTGAATACGTTGAGGACGTACTAGTATACTTCTTTAAATCCCACACTTAAGCTTACTGCAGCCTAAGTGTGCGATTTAAAGAAGACGGCAATTTTTGATCGTTAATTTCAGACACTAATAACCTCAACCGAGTAGGAACTAATATTTACAAAGAACATTTAATGAAGAAATTTAATTATATACGAGGATTGGCGTCGTCGAGTAATAGTCAGAGATTTGGATGATATTTTATATGAGAAATATTTAACAGTACAATTATCTAACATACATTACATAATTGTGTTGTTTTATGTGGTGTAGTTATTTTACTTTCGACGGAATTTATTAAAATTTATGCTAAATATTATGAAAATAAAGTGTGTACATTAGTTGATTGGGAATTAATAAAATAACTTACTTGGAAGTGAACACTAAACACATACTTTGTTAGTTAATAATATAAAAGAAAATATTGAATAATACTGAATTCAGTAATTCGTTTGAAATTAAACGTGAATTCAATTCGGCGATTCGCATAACACTGAAGGTCAGGAGAGGAAAGAAGCCGGTTTGTTGTGCACGCGTCCGTAACAATTTATGTTATTGTGATTTCTGATCTTCTTCCTTACAGTGTTTATCTCATAAAGGAGATAGGGGCCTCAAGGTTTTCCTTGACTCAGCTTCAACTTAGGGAATAACTACACGCCGATGACTGGGTAAAAGTCGTGATTTTCCTTCTAGGCTTTACGGTATCCTCTCAGGGGCTTCAGTTGGCCATCTATGGAATCTGGTTGCCTTTCTGCGGCATTTGAGTTAATTAATTGGGGTGAAGCGACACTTGGCTGCCGTAGATCGTCAGAAGTTCCACCTCTCGCTGTACTGGAAAATTGTGTGTAGGGTGGGCCGACTCGCCACAGTCAGCGAAAGCGGGTTTCTGATTCTGCCCATATTAACTCGTGCATTTTGATATACTTGGTGACTATCGTCGAGATGTCAGTGTCCTCAATGGGTTGCGTGACAACTGATGGCGTTGAAAATCTTGAGGCCATTTGTGTGACTGGGTGTGATGTCAACGAGGTCTCGTATTTGAGAGAGAGGGAGCCCCCTGTACTTGGTAGATTAGTGAGAGGGACGTCATTGACGCCCTATTTGTTTGTTTACAATTTCGTTAGCACTAGTTGTTATTCCGGCTCTTATGCCCCTCTCTTCTCTGCGCCAATGGGATAGCGGGGGAGAGTGTAGCTCAGTTGAGCAGAGGCAATTCTAAATAGCGGCGGTGGCGTTGGTGGCTTGAACTCGAATCCACTTCATCTCGGCTTACATACGGTAGACGACACGGCGTAGTACAGCAAATGTATTGGACGTCGAAGTTGAGCTCTATCAGCGCCGCAGTAATTTCGTCGAATAATATCCGTTGAGTAGTTTTTGGGATATGGGGTAATTTCGATTAAATGCTTTTTTTGGTTCCGTAAGCAAATAATGAAAACAGTCGACATTTGTCACCTCTACGAAACTCTTCGTTATATGCGGACTGCCAAGCACTTACCCAATTTATTTTTAATGTCTTTGGATTTTGTAAATACATTCATTTCATTTTTTATTATTATGGTTAGGTGTATTTTCCAACTATAACGGGGTAACAACGATAAAGAAAACTGTAAAATAATGTTTTTGAGCCGGTACTGAAGTTTGAAATTTTCTTTACATTCTACTTTAGTCATACACTCTGTAAAAGTATATCTAATATCACTTCGGCCGTTTAAAACTTGTTTTTTGTTTAACGTAAATAAGTTATACTTACTTATAGTTAATGTTTTAACATAGTTAACTTTTCTCTACCATTTCTAAGGTAAGCTTTGAATATTAAATTAAACATTTCAACCTATTCACACAGAACACAATACATTGCGAATAAGAATTGATGAAATTCTTGGCTGTCTAGCATCGTTTTATTGCTGCAGAAAAAAATATTGGTAGTGCCAATACATTATGTACTTTATTTTAATCGTGTTAATAATATTGTGGGTCTTTTTTAATCCACTAAAGAGATTAGAACACACTTAAAGAGTGACGTTATAGTGTACAGCTTTACTTTAAAAATTGAATGAAATTTGTCAAAGCGAAAAATAGTTGTAAGATATTAAATGATTTAAAGAAGAATTGTATGACACTTATTTCAACTATTTAATAAAATATGTCAAACACCTACGATTGGGCAGAAGTCTTTGCTTAAATATTATTTTAAAATTTGAATACTTATTATTCATGAATACTTGACACTGGCTAGATATACAAATCGTATAGTTTCATGTTAAACAAGAAGAGGAAATCCATACTAAAATGAGTGAAAATGTGAAATATGCCTGTAATAAATAGATGTATTTGTAAAATAAATTAGCTGAATATTGATGTTTCTTTACTTTTATTAATTTGTGACTCAATAATTAAACATTGTACACAACAGGCTATATGTATGTTAAGTAGCCATGTACAACAACTAATTTATGATAAAATCGTACCAACACAAATATAATGGTATGATTTTAATGTTTATCAGTATTTGGCATTATAAGTCCTAGTTTTTATAAAATGACATCATTCTCTTGACACAGGTTAACGATGTTTACTAATGAATGCAAGTGAAGCGACGTATTAATGAGAACACCAAATTTTCCTAACAAATTAAGTGCGATAATTATCTTCATAATAGAAGTTGTGTGTATCTACTGTTATCAATTTTCGTAGACAAGACGAAAATCTGGATAAAGTAGGTACCTACTTACCTAATGTACAATGTAATATGGTTAAAAATGTGTTTTATGTTCTCCGGTAGTTTTATTTTTGGCATCTTTTATAATTAGTCAGATATATTGGTCTTATAAAATAGTTTAGCATCAACACTTAGGGGTCATCCACAAATTATGTCATACGAATTTCATGATTTATCAGATTGCAATTTTACATCAAAAAATTATTAAATTAAAACAACAGTTTTTTGCAATAAATGACAAATACATTTTTGGTTTATAGTGTAGTTTAGTTTACATAATATTGACAAAAGTTGTAGAAACAACAGTTCTAAGTTTTTAACTATTTAAATTATTTTTTAATAATTTAAACAATATGCTCATACAGATGGAATTGGAAATATTTTGAAGGTTTTCGTTAATAGTTCAAATTTCGTGTTTTAAAGTTTAAATATATTAAAAAGACTGTGAAATTTAGGACGCCTCCCACCCCTTGTCACACAATGTCACACTTCGTCGACCCTTTAAACCCGCTTCCCACCCCACGTCCCCCTAACCGGTGACGTAATTTATGGATGTGTAGTGGATGCGCTTACCACGTTTATAGTTGTAGATAGTTTTATATTATTTACTTTGCTTAATAATACCACGATCCTGGTTACCACACGCTCGGGCTTCCAACTCAATTATTTGTTCATAAATTTCTATTAGAAACTTTCGTAATAAATAAAACTTGTATTTAATTATAATTCTCATAAACAAAAGTAGGTCAAGTTCAAGGTCAATCTTTTGGCATTTGGCTATGACGTTTGACAAGTGCTACCATAAGAAAAACATAGTAACAACATTCTTTTGATCTACGCTATGTTTATCATTCATGTATAATCATAAAATAAATTATATATAACTATCCACTTCAATTTTCTTATTTATTTAATTTAATTAAATTTATCAATTACTTAATAATCTACTTTTGTTATTGTTAATCAATGCCTATATGCCTGTGTTAGCCAGGACGAAATTAACAGTTATTCTGACATCAATCTTTTGTCACACCACAAATCATCATATTATCCTTCATACAATCCATCCATCTCTTTGTTGGTCTACCTTTACATTTGTACATCAATCTTACAGTTTTACATTCTTTTTGTCATGTGACTTTCATCCCTCCTCATGCCTCATGCCCATACCACCTCAATCGTATTTCTCTCAAATTTTCAGTTACGGGTGCAACTTTCAAAGATCCCTTATTCCCTCTCTTATCCACCGAACTCAAAGATACATTAGACTTATATAGTGACAATTGAAATTCCCATTTTTTTATCTTAAATTACGTAATTAAAAAAAAACTATAATTACTCAAAACAGTGATACAGGTTGGATTGCAAATGTTAAATATTATATATGCAAAAATTTAATTACCGTTACATTACTTTCTGAGTGAGGCGGTAAATAATGAATTAAGAGAGGTTCAGTGGTAGTGGCGAAGTAGAGTAGTTAAGAGAATTATCTATTTACGACTTGTAAAATCGATACTTTATTGCTTAATATGAGTAATGATTGATTTTTAGGGTTCCGTAGTCAAACGATAAAAAACCAATTGTTTGGCGTATGTCACAACTAGAGAATCCTTTACTGAGCTACCCAAAATGTGTCTTCGCCTCTGAAACAAAAAAACACCAGCTTTTTCTATCTTCAGCTGTTTCTAGCCAATTATGAGCTTAAAACTCACACAGGTCGGCCTCCACTCTATCCTTCCACACACATAACAGGTTTGGTCATTCGTTTTAATTATTTGGTATTTTAAATATATCGGGTGTTGAGTTTATTTTATGTACCAACCGAGCATTTTCTTCAATCGATATACCTTTATAAACTACTTCTTATAAATAAATAAGATAAATAACCTAGTCCCAAAACCATAGTTATAAATTATTTACTTTCTTACTGTTTAAGTGGAAATTAGTCAAGATATAGTTATAGATATTTCCTTTTCAACCCAACAATATATTCAAATCTCCATATAATAGGGTATTAGATGGAAAATATGCACAAAAAAGCCAAGGAACATATTCCAAACCTGGGTGTAAAGATAAATATAGTTATTTCATATTGGCGCCTTTCACAAATCGATAATCTCGATTTTCAGATTTCCTTACGACTTTTTGTCCACCGTTACCGCGTGGTAATTGTAACAATAACAATAACCTATATAAAATGTCCAACATTTGCCGCCAGTAGCCTATTCAAATTCGTCCCTACCGACCTCTACAATTCGTACCTTACTTCACATTCGAATTAATTTTGTAAATGTAACTGTAACTTTATGATTTGTGCACTAATAAACCAGTTTTTTTCCTGTAATTAGTATAATTATTGTAACTACACAAATCTGTCTATCATTTAAGAACTATGCTCTAGTCGGTAGAGCCTCCTCCTCCAATCTTCTCTATTATGGGACAGGACAAAACTATTTGTACGACACGACACCTACTTTTTCCTTAATTTGAACCATAAATTGTCGCCTTGGCCTTCCCTTCCGTCTCCTTGCTTCCATTTTACCTTCAATTAATGTGTATAAAAGTGTTGTGTCGTAATAAATTGCCAAACATCTTCCCCTTCCTTCCTCAAGAGTTTTAAAATTGTGCAGCGCTTCTCTTTTACCATATACAATACTGTCTTCATTAGTTTTCTTTTCTTTCTATCTTATTCCCTCCATGCTTTTCAACATCACATTTTAAATGCTTCTAATCTATCGCGATCCCTTTGTGTCCATACTTTACACCCATATAATGCAATGCTAAAAACGAAATTTTTTATTAAACTTTTCTTTATGGGTTGTGCTATTTTAGACCTGAATAAGTAATTTTTACTAATGAAAGCTCTTTTTGCAATGGTTATTCTTGCTATTATGTCGTCTACTACGCAAATATCTAAGTGGAAAAATGTATTAGATGTTGAATTGTTTGTGTGAACCTAATAATATTTAGGTATCTAAATATGAACCTTTTAATTTATGTAAGTCAAAAAAAATTGACCCCTTTTGGCCTCTAAAATCTGCTGCCTTTGGCTCCAGCCTACTCATCCTGTTAGTAAATCTGTTATTGATAATACATCATTGGCATTAGATATGAGCGTGTTAGTTAACAAGTTATTACGAATTCCAAAGGTGGGTACTGACTGGCGTTACGGAGCATAATATAATATGTTACAAAGCGAGCTTACCTGCAAGGTCGTGGAAACGACCAAGAAATACGCGAGATTTACATGGATTTTAGGACACCGTAACGTTACATGTATGTATGTAATGTACATAGTAGACAATCGCTGTATCCGATCATATTCGATTAAATGAATCAATACACGTTGATATGCGCAATATATATTCAAGAATGTTACAATATAGACAAGCATGAATTATATAATTAAATCATAAAGTTAACAAAATATTTATACTGTTTATTCTATGTAGGTATATATTATAATTTACAAATTAAATAGTATTTAAATTAAAGTTATTAAAATATTCGGGTCGTTACGCCAAAAGGAAGGTATGCATTGAAAATCAGCGTTGTGTCGGATATTATGCCGGCACAGCAATAAGCTGAGTGCAAAGCTTGCTTGCTGAAAATGCGGCGTACAAATTCTCAAAATATTTATTTTATTTTTAAGATACATGTTAGCTATGTAAGTACGTCGCTATTTCTTCAAATATCTTTTTTCTTTCTTTCTATATGCTAGCTGCGAATGGTACATTACGACTCGTAACACTACTCAGTATCCACTTTAAGTAAATAATTAAACATGAAAATAAAGTTAAAATGGTTCAAACAACGAAATAACTAGATAAACATTGAGTAACGTTTCGCAGTCGTAACTCGTAATTAGATGAACGTAAAGTTTACGAGAGATACGAGTTCAAAGCGACAGTACAGCTTAAATCTGAATTTTACTCGACAGCGCCGTCTCTTTGTTTATTGAGTTCGACCGTCGACCGCTCTTATGGAACTTATAGGTCTGTAAAATTAGTACATGGTATTTATCACGGTATATTAAAGTCTATTTCAAATAGGACGGTAGATGTGGCTCATAGATCCATAAAACGTAACTTGTACTAACTTGTTATCGTGAATTTTCCTATATAAATAAATAAATATGTTTATTTGTTCTGTTCGTGTATGCCACTAACTCCTACTAAACGGTTGGGCCGATTTTAATGAAATGTTTTTGTTTATTTGAGTGGGTTCGGAATGATTTATATTCACAATTGGATCCGGTAGATGGCGCTGGAATCGGACTATAGATTTCATGTTTTCAGAGCAGGACTACATCCACCGGGTCGGGTAGTTTTAATTATATAACAATATATTTAATCCTGTTCCTATTTATTAATGGCTCATATTTCGTCCAACGAATAAGCATCGCTATACAGCACGATAATGCAGCCAGCCTTCTGGGCACACTTCCATCTGGCAGCGATTTGTTACACAGTCTATACTCACTTGTACTATTTATAACTTAATTTATTTTTAGTTTTCAATTGTATTTTTTAAGTTGTTTGAGTTTGTTTATTTGTGATGCTTTCGTGTCTTAAAACAACAGATCGTTCATTTGATAATAGATAATTTAATTTTATACTTATTAGAATCACGATATGTATTTCTTTCTTTATTTACGTAATTTCTCCCATATCGTCCTATTTGAAATACACTGTGTATATTTTATGTTGATATTAAATGGACCAACCAAATTGAATCAATTTGATTCAATGACAAAAAAGCGGTATTCAGTAACATTTAATAATTCAAGATTACGTTTATAGGAATCATTCAGGGGCCCAATTCCGCTATTTGAATATCTTGGCGTTGCGAAGATATTCAAAGTACGATTTCATTGCGATAGTATCAGAAATTCGTATTCTACTAAATCCACAATTATTTTCTAGGTGTCGTCGCGGCAGAATAATAGTAGAAAAAAATGGTATATTATTTGCAAAAATAGTGTTAGCCGAAAAGAATAATTAAAATCTACAATACCAAAAATGTCAAACAATTTTCCCGCGTTTTTGCTTAAAAATATTTATAAAGCTGTGAAATTGAATAGTTGGAATTGGCAGAATACCGGAATCGAGAATCGACACGATAAAATCCGGCGATTTTGACGAGATTGTAATAGCAGAATTGGGCCCCTGGTTAACAGAAATGAACTGTCTAAATGGGTTTTTAGTTAGCATTAAGTTGTAAAATTATTGCATAATTTTAATCGCCGGGGATACAGCAAAAGGAATCTCGTTGATTCTTTTTACTGGTACCATAGTGCATAGTAACGAATAAAAATTTAAGTATCTGTCGTTGATATACTGGTGATAAGGGCTAAATGAGTTGCTGTACAGTTTTCTTTTTTCAAATAATCTATTTTTTGGCTAAAGTGAACGATATGTTTTATTTATTAAAAATGCCATGTGTTTAGTGAAATGTGCCAATTTGAACTGCCAAAATAACTTATCTACTAAAAAATATATATCTCGTATTCATGGATAGATTAATACGCCTTATAGAATTGCATATTGCAATCAAAATAAATGACGTCGACACTTGACTTTTACTATTATACAAAAACAAAGAAAAAATTATAACCTGCCTGAATGTAAAAATGAAACAATTGAACTGTTTGTATCACGCAACTATTATTTTCATTCTTTCACGTTGTGTTTTATTTTATTAATAACAATGATGATTAAAAATATCTGATTTAATGAGACTATAGTATCTTGATCAGAACTGTTAGGGTCAACTTGATTAGTGTGATACGACGGTGTTACAGAATGTCGACTTCAAATGGCATCTTCTAAGCCGTAGGCGTGTTCCACCGTCTGTACAACGGGGAGTGTTCTCATGAGCTGTTTGATTTAATGCCTACGTCCTAATTTCATGATCGTACCACTCGCCGGCGACTGGGAGTTCATCCACACTTCCTCGATACCTAGAATGAATGAAATAACGATTGAATCTTTATTTGTAGAAATACAGGTAATAGTTGTACAAAAGATGATAAACAAAGTCAATTGGTCTCACTGTATTTCACCTAAACATGATCATACAAATATTTGGGTATTGGGTAGAAGTTGTCCACTGTTCGTAGCACGGTCTTCATGCCATACGTGAACAAATTATAGAATGATCTCCCTCCTGCGGTTTACCCTGAGAGCTAAAATATAGGGCGCTTCAAAAAGAGTGTAAACAGATATTTAAAGTCTCAACGGGGTAGGCAACGCATCGGCTCCCTTAGTGTTGCAAATGTCCAAGTGCGACGGTAACCACTAGTCATCAACTCGATCCGTTTGCCAATTTGCCTACAAGCAAACATGAAAAAATGGTTAAGCTTGAGCTAATCCTATTTCTTACGATGTATGAGAGTTCCAATGGCCCACTGCTCCCTTCCCCTACCTCAGCTTCTCCCTATTCCATCCCCTTTATCCCATTTTTCTTGTCTAATCCGTCTATCTCATCCCTCCTATCCCGTACAATCTATCCTATCTTATAGGCTGGCAACGTATTGGCTTCGGCTCTAATATTGTAAACATTTATTAGCGACGGTAATCACGTTTCACTAAGTGTGTTTCTGCCTGTTTGTCAGGTTCGTAATAAAAAAAGTACGTAAATAAATATTATTTTTTCATTTTTCATATTCTGAAAGTACGCTTGTAGTTGCTTAATCACAGGGATGAAAACAGTACTTTTCCTCCCTGGCAAACGATTTTGCCTGCTTTCAAAAAACTTAAAAACTATGCGAACCATCGACAATGCATGCGACTTATGTCCCGACTATTTTTACAGCCACTGCGAAATCGCGGCGTAAGTTGTATTAAAAAATATCCACAATTTTGTAACATCATTTTATACTTATAAATTACTTTACACTAAAATTAATTTACATAAATTTGCGCTAAATATTTACTATCATCAATGATAAAAAAATACTGCCTGGTAGAATGCCACATACAAAAAAAAACTTGACGTTTCATATGTGACGCATTAAATGAGTTCATCAGATTTAGATATGGACTTAACGCCTGATTTCATAGAGAAGTAGTTGTTTGTTTAACTAATCAGTTTTATTTACTTTCCTCATATTCGAAATGAAAAGCAGAGTGTTAACCTCGGGTGAAAGGCCTATTTAGGCACTCGAACTATTAGCGCCCTCGCTACATTCGGGCGCCAAACCATCCCATGCCTAAATAGGCCATGTTCACCTCTCATATAACAAAAGATTTTCTCTCCTAGATGACAGAGTTTTTTTTTATGCCGCTGGACACAGGAACCCGTTAAAATATGGCCTTAAGTACAGATGTTGTTAAAAACGACAGGTTTACTAGCCACGAAACCGCTGCACCGGCTGAGCTGAGATCGTTCCATTTTCCTACTTTCCACACTCAACTTGTTTCTTCACTTCTAGTAAACATTAGTTACACACGAGTATACTTATGTGGAATATGTTTTTATAAAATGCGATCAATTTTTATAGCATAAAATATGATAAAGTCTTCGGTTCAACTAATGGTAAGTGTCAATTATCACCCATGGACATCTGTAATATTTGCAACCTGGATGACCATTGAAATTGTGTTTCGTGGGAAAGGAAAGGATAACGGGAAGGATTAAAGAGACCGAAGTTTAAAGTAATGGTAAACCTGTTAACCTATAATAACATAATAACAGCCCATAAATGTCCCACTGCTGGGCTCGGGCCTCCCACTATAGAGAAACGGACAGTATACCCGCCACGCTTGTCTAAGGCGGCTTGGGAGGTTTGACACATCGGTTAGCTCGATGTGCAGGTTTTATCACGATGTTTTCCTTCACCGTTGTTAGCACGTGGTAATTGTAACAATATACACATTAGGTCAGAAAAACTGCCTAAGTTAGCTAGCCATTACGCTACCACGATTTGTCAACCTATTCGAATTAAATAATTACGAATAACGAAATTTGGGGCTCCTCAGTTAAAACAAATCTTCAACGAACAAGTAACACAAAATAAACTAATAAAAACGTTATTTAATTTTGATTTTCTAACATCTACACATGAAATTTACGAAAACACCAAAATGAACATTAAACAACAGTATACTTTTAACATATGTACATTAAATTTATAAAATCTTAAACAACAAAGTTCATTTCGAAATAAAATTTATCAAAAGGCACGAAATACAAAAAATCCTTCTAAGAAATAAAGATAATTTGATACTCACGGCACCCAGAACGAATTACGGTAAAAGCAGCATATTATTCGAAGTAGCCCAAACAATAACCAACTTCCAAAAACCATAAAAGAAGCAAAATCCATAAATGTGTTTAAAAAATGCCTAAAAAATCACGTGTTACAAAATATTTTAAATTAGCAAAATTAAAATGAAATTTATCGCAATACAATATATATATATAATAACTGCAAATGTTATTATATAAGACATAACTCATATAAAAATAAATGCATTATAATTTTTTTGAATCTAACAAGTTACACAATAACACTTCGAAATCTATATCCTTATTCATTTTGGTTCCAAAGAACTTGTAACTTGCATGTACAAAAAATAAATCAAAACTACCTGCA
Organism: Dendrolimus houi; assembly: GCA_039645545.1. Lineage (NCBI taxonomy): Eukaryota > Metazoa > Arthropoda > Insecta > Lepidoptera > Lasiocampidae > Dendrolimus > Dendrolimus houi. Next base: position 17,504,785 of record CM077120.1, on the reverse strand, counting down.
TCTTTAGTATTTGTGCTTTCTATCTCGTTACAAATTACAACTCATTTTTCAACAACTTATAAATATTCTCATAGTTTAATTGAATGGTAAAAATTCTTTTATGAGAAATAAAGTTCTTTAACCCGAAATAATAACACCTTACTTGTACTTCTTATTATTCTTTAACTGTTGTTTTGAAAGGTTCTACCTAGATATATCTACATAGAGGTATTTGCCTTCACGAATATTCTAGTCTTTAAATCTCTTCGCCAGGTGAAAATTTAACCTAATTAACATTGAGCGCCAATTAACTTAGGGGCCTTTGACTGACACTAAGCAAGTTTTTCTGGCAGCTCCAAAAGGTAGCATTTTATTCACTTGATTCCTACATTCTTAACAAAATTTACACTGTTTTAAAAGTGAAACAGCGATAAAAAAATCAAAATTCCGCTAAAAACTTTCGCTTTACCTACTAACTCAGTTTTATGTGTTGAATACTCAGTAAATAATCTATCCAAGTAGTTCTTAGACAGGTATCAATGTCACCTACATATTTATTTGCGTAGTATCTTATCGATAAAGTTGTATAAATATAGTTTAAGAAAAAATATTGATACATATGCTGAAGTAGTGGTAAACACGTTTTCATATTAAACAAGAAGAGCTACTTAGTCATAAAATACGATTACGGTGTTATAATAATGAAACATTGCGAGATTTACTGCTGAATTTTTACGATGTCTACTCTTGTAAAATTTATTTGTTGCATGTCCTCGGATACAAGTATTGCTTTATTAAATACAAATATTACTACTTGGATGTAGATATATTTTTTTGAAGTGATAATTTCTTATGGGAGGGTAAACCGCTTCGTTACGTAACGCGTTGCAGCGCTAGTCTGTCTGGTTTCCCTTTCTCTCACGCATACGGCAACGGTAGGCAGGCTCCTCCTCTCTCACTGTAACCTGCGCGCTATACCTATACATAAAATTGAAATAATAACCTAAGCTTTTCTCAAGTTAAACAATTTCAATATTAAATAGTTCAACTTAGATTAGTTTAAATTATCACTCTGTCGGGCGTCCTGAGACGCACACGTTTTTTATTTATTAACTCAACAAAATAGATGAGGAGAAATTCGTCTTTGATATAGTAAAAGGATGGCGCCCCTTTTAACCTTTAAAATTATGAATTAATTGAGTAAATGGCAGCTTAGCAGGCTGCATACAGCGAAGCGAAGTTCCGTAGGAAACTATGACAGTTTTCGTATTTTAGCTACGGAACCATAAAAATAGTTTTATCGAAAATACCCCAAATATTTCAAAACTAGTCGACGAATATGACCCATACCAATTTAGTTAAAAGTTTTTTAAAAGCTTTACAAACTGAAATATTTTCAGAATTTTGCCCTTTATAGTTCAACACTTATAGGAAGAGGCGGCACAATTATTTCGATTTTAGAAGAAACTATTTCCCCATATATTGCCAAGTCAAAAGTGATAAAATCATCATCAATAAACTAAAACTATTGTTTGATACATATAGTCGTGTACATATTCACATACAACGGAACACATTTCTTATGAAAGATAGAGAAGATATTTTATTAAACGTTGAAACGTTTAAGTAAACAAAATAATCAATTTGGCCTTTGAGTATTTCGCTCGTAAGACGCGTTTTCGCAGTAAATCTTCGTTGTAGGCCGATTATAAATACCCAACATGTTTATTTTATTTTTACCTAGAAATTAGCGAAATACATCTTTTGTGAAACGACTTTCATGTAAAGTGATTCTCAAAGACATTTTAATTTGTCGTAACCAGTTTGGCAAAAACTTTGGTAACCTACAATATTATAAAATTCTAAACATGCCGTGTCTGTTATTGAAAATACATTGACGCTATTTCAAAAAACAACTGGAATCCCTATTAATGTTATAAATGCGAAAGTAACTCTGTCTGTCTGTCTGTTGTTCCGTTTTCACGAAAAAACTACTGGACCGATTTGGCTGAAACTCAGTATATAATTTTAGTTTTCGATGCCGAGAATGAACTTAGGATATTTTTTATCCCGAAAAATGGGATAGTTTTCGGGATAAAAATATATTTGTCTGTTTGCTTTTTATGATTTTATGGTAAAAGTACTGAACCGATTTGGCTGAAAATCGGTATATATACAATTTTAATACCGAAGGTGGACAAGGGATACTTTTTATCCCGGATAAATAGATAGGGATTAGATTTTAGATTAATAGAATAAATCTGGAATAGATTTCGGGATAGATTTATGTAAAGGTTATCCCAAAAAGTAAGACAGGTTTTTTGTGATTTTCCATTTTCGTAATTTTGGTCATTTGGGTTATCTTTGTCCTTTTTTACCTTTTTGCCTTTTTTGACCTTTTGTCCGTTTTGGCCTTTTTGACCTTTTTTGTCCTTTTTGGCCTTTTTAACATTTTGACCTTTTTGACCTTTTTGTCCTTTTTGACCTTTTTGTCCTTTTTGACCTTCTTACCTTTTTGACCTATTTGTCCTTTTTGGCTTTGCCGGGAGATGGGATAGTTTGCGATATAAAATGTAATTAGTCTTCCGGGTGCAAATAGCACTCACATAAGCATTTAGTACAATGTAACCTGTATTAACGCCTGCGCTTTAAACAAGAGGGAGGCACCAGTAGTTGACACGCGGCGCAGCCGCGGGTTAAATAAAATCTAGTAGACTATATAAACGATCGACGACACGACACATTTTTTTTAGATTTCTTGTCTATTTGTCTGTTTGTTCGGGATTCACCTAAAAATACTGGGCCGATTTTAATGCGATTTTCGCTTATCGACAGAAAATTCTTAGACTTAAAGTCTGTGCTACTTTTTATCCCAGGAATCCCGCGGGAATTTTCCCGAGAGCGGTTTGTACTTGTTCGGTTGATTAAATTTAGCTTATTCCGACACAGTTTGCACTAAAACGATAGCTTACAATATTTTTAAATGCTGTGGTACTTTGTGTCCCAGGAATCCCGCAGGAATTTTAAGTCAAGTGTGGACGAAGTCGCAGACATATCCTAGTTTAGATATAGTCCGACAATGAGGTAAGTTCATACATCGCTCGTTTTATACCTTTTTGAAACGGAATTTAACGCCAACAAAATTAAAATTATTAAAAACAATTCGAAGACAGAATTCAATGGTGTCTTAGCTTCACTGACTAGTTTGTTGTCCTCGTAACTATTCAAACACGAAAATAATGGGAGGGGTATGGAGTTCCCTCACTGATGGACTTCGCCACTTTGACTATATATAATTATTTCTGATGTCTCCTGTCTCTTCAACTCTGGTCTATCCTTACACATTACAAATTCACGTGATGGCGACTGCAAAAAGTAATTGTAAGTACACACGCGATATGTATCCGAACGGTTTGTTGAATGCGGAAAGGCGTGAATTTGGAGTCAGATGTCACTTCCTACTATATTTAAAAATACAAAAGTCAATTACTTGCCTCTCATCCGCTACTTAATGAATATGTAAATGAGGTTTTATGCAATTTTGAAGAGGCCAGTCGGTAGTGGTCCGTTAGCTTCCGTAACTGTAATATCCTTTTAAAACAATCGTGGTTCTCACGATGCGCTCCGAATCTCTCGGCTAAACGAATCCGTCTGGCTAAAAGATTTTCCATGTAACAGAAAGGTTTTTCGGGTCGCCCCTTTGAGCTCATTTTGCCTTGTACTGGTATCATTTGTTCCATTTATCTGTAATCGTTATTACAGCTTAATGTGCTGTAAAATTGAGGCAGATATTTCGAAAGGATTTTTCAAAACGAGAGTGTTTGTTATCCTTTAAGATTATTCAGTATTTATGAAATTGGAATGCTAAGTGGTCGGAGGTTTGTTAAGATCTTTTCATAGAGCTTTTCTTTCTTTTGAAGTGTGATAATAATTTAAACATTATTTATTCATTTAGCTTCAGTTGAATTCGTCTTTTAGCTTTTGCCATAGGTTTATTTATGTCTTTGACTTCCTTATAGGTACTTTTATATGACACATCATCTTCATCATTCGAAGTTTAAATCCCGGTTGAGTCAAAGCGTTCGCTTCGAGGCCCAAGGTCTGCTTTTGTACATTCTCTTCGCCCCTTCGTGCGATGTTCGGCATCCCTAGTTTTGAAATTATTGATACTCATACCATCACCGCGGATGTTAAGCCAGCACTTCTCGGACTTCTACCGAAATCTGGTTGTGACAGGGAAGCAATTGCCCTTACCCCTCCTAACTTAAAGCGCGTTATAAACCGCCCCACGCACAGAGAGTATGACGTCACCGGGGGCTTGCATGCCCCCTCCCCCCTCTCTCAAGTGGAAGAGGTCATATGGGCTGCCACCTGCCAGAACCTGCGAAGTGGCTAGACCAAATATTTGTGGCCCTGGCATAAGGCCGAAGGGTAGAACATCGAGGGGTTTTAGTGGGTATCCCTAACCGCGGCGTGGCAATAGCAGTTCGTGCTTGCGGTGTATGCTATTGTCAGTCCAACATGGAGAATCACACACTCCCCACCGCATTTCCCCCGCGGTGGATAGTCCTCAAACGGAGTCCCCTTGTTAAAAAAAAAAGGGAAACAATCACCTTTTTGTTTGATAATCTATTTCAGTTTTATTTTGATTGCTTAATTATATAAACTATCGGCGTAGCGTTAATTCGCTAGTTGCATTTTTAATTTATGAATAATTAGTTTTAAAGTAATTTCATTTTTTTAATATCAAAAAATAAATGGGTAACCAATTAATACCAGCATTGGAAGCTCTGAAAACATTTAGACATTGTGAGATAAAACCTTGCACACTTTGCAGTATGTCCTTCGATAGCTTATATGAGCCAGGCACCATTATCACACTCTCACATCTTCTAATTTAATTATTATAAAGTTTTACAGACGTCCCGGCGCGATAGATTAATTTTGAGCTCTTATTTAAAAATGTTGAGTAGAAGCTATTTAGTTCGTATGCGTGTTGTAGCAGGCGAGTTTTGCAACATCTCTTTTTGGAACGGAAGCGTGTAGATGCGGAGATTTTGAGTAAGGAATGGATAGGAGCGAATGAATTGAATGGCATAGAAAAAAATCAATATAGGAATGACAATGGTCCAGAAAAAAAACATGACTCTGGAAACTCTATGTATTCATTCTAAAATTAATATTAGCAGAATCACATTTTTTTCCAAAATGGTCGTCGCTGCTAATGCCGATATTAGACGGAACAAGCAAATTAAATAAAATTGGTTGAAAGGCGTAGAAGTGAAAGGATTAACTAGTATTAGTAGTAGAAAGGATTAGTACGTTGAATGATTCAAATTTATATTATGTGGATCACTTTGTTTGATCCATCCAAATCAAAAGAAAGAAAGACCCGTCTAATATCATCTTAAGATTCTTCTACCACGCTTTAGGTTAATAATACCATTTACTGAACTTTTTCAGCACGTTGAAATTTAACGTTGTATGCCAAACTATTATAATCTTCTTATTGAGCCAGTCTTTGTCCACTGTTTGATGTGGGCCTCCCCAAGTTGCGCCACATATCCCAGTCTCCAATCTTTCTTATCCAGCCCCTGCCAGCTACCTTGCGCAAGTCATCAGTCCACCGGTCTGGAGTGCGTCCTACGCTAAGTTTGCGGAGACACGATCTCCACTCCAGGACTCGTTTGCTCCATTGGACGTCGGTCCTACGACAGATGTGACAGGCTCATTATCACTTCAACTTGCTAATCTTGCGAACTATGTCGATTAACTTGGTTCTCTTACGGATATCCTCATTTCTGACCCTATCCATAAGAGAAATACCTAACACATCTCACTCCATGGCCCGTTGAGAGACTTTGAATTTGTTTACCAGTCCCACCATCAGTGTCCATGTCTCCGCACCGTATGTCATAATTATAATCTGACAAGTGATATTATCACTTACTTTGTTAGAAGAGATAAGCTATTATAAATGGTTTTACAGATTTAAATATCACAATTTTAAAATTATTGTTAATACAACCTCGTTCGCATTATTGAAGGTCGTTTCATAAATATTTGAGATTAATTGTTGAGTATTCAAGAGTTTATGAAATACGGCATCTGGAAAACATCCAATAGAACATTGCGAGAGTTAATTTATAACTTATTATGACTTCATCAATGATATAATTTGTTACGGCTACCTTAAAAATATTCATGAATAAAAAAATATGAAAGAAAATAAAAATATTTTTAACAGTTCTTTGATCTTTATTTAATAGTCCAAGACGTCTTGTTCTTTCCGACCATGTGTAATTTGCCGTCAATACTGTGACAAATATGATCCATGCTAATTCAGATTGTTAATCTGTTTCTGTCTGTATTTCTTTTGTATTAGTTTATGTAATAATTTATAACAAATGTGTTTCTTTGAGCTAGGTTTCAACTGTGTGTTTGAAACATTATATTCATGTACTTCTGATCACGGACTTGAATTTGGAAATTGAGTGTACTATATTCAACATACTTCCGTCGTATCCGTACAGGAACGGAGAAATATTATAATTTCCTGCGGCCGCGCAAGATTGCGACAAAACAACCCACAGCCAGGTGGTTAAGGTATTTGCCCGTCTCGATGGCTACCACCCCTGGTCTAAAGTATGCCGCCATAACAGCCTTTAGTTGTGTTCCGGTATTAATGACCAGGTTTCAGTCTCCCTTTAGAGAGCGGCAACAGATTGCTAGCACCTTTGGTGTTACAAATATCTATAGGCGATGGTAACCGCTTTCCATATTAGGTGGGCCGTCTGCCTGTCTGCTGAACTTATGGAATAAAAACATACTTTTATAAACTGTGTTTTTATGCATATAAATAATTTTGAATTTTATTCCAGAAAATCGAGTAGCGGGACAAATATCCCAAATGTATGTAAACAAAGTTTTACTTACGACCCCAGTGATTTATAATTATCACGCCTTGACGAATAGGAAAATAATAATTAGGATGACATTGTCTTAAAGTCAATATAATGTTAAAGGGGAAAACCATTATTTTATCCTTACATTATTAACGAGTTCGCAATAATTGTATCTTATTTGAAAATTAAATGTTGCGTGCGTTTTAAATATTCCTGGGTCCATATTAAATATAGACACACATGTCATGTTAAACCAATAATTAGGTGTATGACACATGTAAGGACAAATTATAAATAAATAATTAAATAGCGTATAACTTTTATACCAACACAATAAAAATAATTATAATTACTTTTCGCTTTACTGATTTATCTGTAATAATGTTATATATTATTTATAGACCGTTTCACGCAGATGTAGCGATGCGTAATTTGTGATGCGACATTTTTATTAATGGTTAATGACATTAAGTATTGACAAATAAAGTATGTATAACACAAATGCAGCTATTCGTTAAAGGCTTTATTTTTATTTAGCCACAGTCAATAATTTTAACATTGTCCCAGATGAAGCCCAACCATTAAACTATGACACAGGTCTATAAAAAAAATGTGTGTGCTGGGTCATGTCAGACTAACATTTTTTGGCATATTTTTTCCCACTGAACACTTAACTGAAGTCAGAATTGGTGGTCAATGAGCAAATAATCGAAAAAATAATAGATAGATCAAAATCAAGATCTTCAGATTCGTGATCAGTGGGAAGAAATATCCCGGAAAATCATAGTTTTTATTTATCTGTGTACTTAATACGCTTATTGACACGTTATGACGTCGTAATTATCTATGCTCATATAAAATCTAGAAGGTTAAGATGTTTTGTCAGATGAAAAAAAGTGTCTCAATTAATTTGACTGACACCTACCTTATTGTGTGCTTGTGTTAAAATTTTCAAGTATTGAGTGAAATTTTCGAGCTGCTACAAGAATGTTCTCGTATAGTAGAAGTATTTTAGGCATCTCCTCAAATTTCAATGTGATGGAAGCGCCTGTTTCATAATAATTTCTTCAATTTTACTCTTGACGGGAACTTCATATTAGGTTTCGGCACAAACTTTCTGATTAAATGAGAAACCCAAAGTCTAAACATAATTCACTACGTGATTTATTTTCTCAAGCGCTTCCCACGTAATTAGAAAATATCCTGGTTCTAAACTAGTTTACGGCTTGTCTCATCATTTGTCATCGTTTAGTACTGGATCTTTCTGTTTTTCAGTATGAATTAGATTGATTATATATAGCTATTTTATATCTAGATTTTAACGGTTTCATTGAAATTGAATTAGAGTAAAGAAAACTCGTGGGTTATAGCGTTGCACCTGGACACCTACACGCATAATTACAATGTGTTTAGGTAGCTTATTACATTAGAAACCCGTGTGTGATTGTCATTTTCTACAAGAACTTGAGTGAAAACAGAATTTGACCATAAATGTTTGACATTGACATTACCTCAATTACCATAATACTACAGTTTTTGGCGAGAACTTGAAATGTGATGTTTTACTGTGCAGTTTTATTTTCAAAAAATGTTTAATTCTACTCAAAAGTGAACATTGTAAACAATAGTTATACCATATTTATTATTTTTAACCAATAATTATGCAATAATTTGTGTTTTATCCGTCACAATGTCAGGCAAAAGAACTGAGTCCATTTTTCTGACGTCTTATACACTCCATTTAACAAAACATAAAAACAACAGATATCGATAACGAATAAATAATCGATATACCAACTAACGGAAAAAAAACTGTTAGGGAACAGCATATTACGCTGCAAGTATATCGATATTTTGACGCGTAATATATCTAGATTCCTATTAATATAATACATTCAAGGATCAGACAAAAACCCTGTTGAATTTAATTATGTGGAGAGCGAGTATCGATTTTTTAAATAATCAACACTACTTTTCTCTGGTTATCGAGATTCTCAAAACATGGTACTACTACTACGTAAAAAGATAATAAGTAAAAATCTACTTTTTATCTTTGTAGACGTTCAAGCTGAAAACTGCGGGTCTTCTTTAAAGGCTTGATATCAATAGATTAGTTATTTTGGTTTGCTTTAAGATATTATTAAGAGATCAACAATTAAATTAAAATTTTAAACTTTAGCGAAGCATTTTCTGAAAACCTGAAGATAACACAAAATACCCCATGCAGGAGCGGTAAAAGAATATCATTTCCTGCGGCCGGGTGGCCTGTCGTAAGAAGCGATAAAATAACCCATAGCCGGGCGGTAGGGTATTTGCCCGTCTGGATGAATACCACCCCTTATCTAAAGTATGCCGAAATAACAACCTTGAGTTGTGTTTCGGAATTAGTGGCCAAGTCCCAGTCTCTCTTTAGAGAACGGCAGTCCATTAGTAGCACCTTTGGTGTTACAAATGTCCAAAGGCGATGGTAGCCGGTTTCGATCAGGCGGATTGTCTGCCTAACTACTGAATTAACCCAATAAAAAAAAGTGTATGTGTGTAGTTCATACGCAGTAGAAGTAAAACTTCAGAGAATATACTAACAAATAATTCTTCTCTAACTTTTAATTCAAAATAAACTTCTTAAGTATCTTTATAGTATAACTTTAAAATTTTCACTGTTTTAGTCTAAAAAATATTATTGCCAGTTTTATTTCGGTCCAAACTGGACATAGAGTTAATCATCGGTCTTATTTTGACTCCCTAATCTGTGCTGCACAATGTAAAACTCATATGTCATTCTCTCGCAGGCAGTCCTATAGATTTATGTGGTTATCTCTTTTAGCGTCGCTTTATCGTTTCATCGAGTTTCAAATCACAACGATTCTAAAGAAGTTTCACTTCAAAAATTACTTGTATTAAACCAATTACATTTATAATACAACAAATGTGTACAATTGTCGAGTTATGTTTATATCTCCTCGGGCCTCGCGTGAAAAGTACTGAACAGATTTTTATGCAACATAACAGTGTGTTGGAACAATCTATATTTGTACCAGGGCATAAAATATTTTACATGAGGAGTATGGCTATTCTAAGGTAAACCAGAAGTCATTTAAAATTTCATATTCCCCACTCAGTGTGTAAGAAATTAATTTCTAGAATTATCATTGTTTATATAGTCATAACAACACAATAACTTGTGCGGTACACTTACGTACGTAATAAGTAAGGAACTAATCATTAATTACTCATACACAATAACCCAACCTCCTCTTATTGTGACCTGTTACTCATTAGCCTGAACCCGATGTCACGACCAGAAACACTTCGTGAGATCACAGCTTCGGTGATATCATTATACCGATTCTTATCAAAAATTCATTATAAAATTATGATCGGATTGAACTTTGGTTCGTGACCAGCACGGCATTATCGACTTTAATATTAATATTTGTCGAGACTGCATATTGGTTAGCTAAAATCGACGCTGCAGCGCTGGCTCAGATTTTATGAAGTGATCTAGTAATTTTAATATGGACATCTTATTGTATTACAATATAAGAACGGCTTTGAAAACAATTTTAGAAACTTGCCGTTTTACTCATTTTAATCGACTTCATCATTTATATAATTTTGTTTGCAAAAATATGATTTTTACGCTGGTGTGTCAGCACACTTGGATTTCAATCTAGACGTAATAATTTACAATATATATTTCATTGTAATTGGATATCACACACGTAACTTAATGGCGAAAAATAAAAAAATCTAACAAAAAGAAACCGACTTCAACAGTAAATAAAAACCAAAAAAATAATAATTTCTACAAACAACAACTTGAAGTCGGTGCCAAGTAACACTTACAAAACAACAAACTTGTAAAATATAATAATTTATGTATTTTACTTCGCACCGACTTCAAGATGTTATAGAAAATATTATTTGTTAAAAAAATTTCATCTAATATAATGCTTCAAAATAGAAATTAATGGTACAATTTTTTTAATTCAGTATACAAGATAAAAGGGTTACAAAGATTTTTTGTATGTGGCAAAATCAAAAAGTATTTAAAACAATAAAATAAAAAATGCTTTAAATTTTGTATACCAATATAACTTTTTCATGAGGCGAAGTATCGTGTATAACAAATGCACTGACAGTGCCCATTGGCGCTTTTAATTAAAAACCAGCGGTGCTTCCAACTCAGCGGGTGTAAAAATCACGTCAACCGAAACATTCAATATAGGAACACTACCAAAAACTAGATTGAGTTTCAACCTCGGAAAAATGTAAAAGCCTGTGATAGAAATTGTGTTTCTATTTTTTGTAGTCATTGCCTGTTCAACGTATCAAACATATTGAGAAAGCTGAATACTAACTGAAATTGAAAAATGAACTTAAAATATGGAATATAGTAAAAAATGTTTCTTTTATTTCCATTTTATGTCATTTTTAATTTATTTTAATGTGGGGGCCAACAGCTATATTATACTACCTTAACAACTAAGTTACAAACATCAGCCATTGATGCACTTATCAAAATGAAGATATTTTGAAGAAAGGTCAGGTAAAAAGCACCTTAAATAAGCGTTTATGTATAAAGAGATTAATGAAAATAGATAAAGTGATTTTTTTTTCGCGATCGTAGCAGGTGGTGGTCCATCGTCTCTGCCTACCCAATGGGAAACAGGCGTGACAATATGTATGTGTATGGTGTGTATAAAAATGGAATTAGCAATTTATTATTAATCTTATCAATAGTAACTCTTTTCTTTCACCTTCTCCCAATTATTTGGGGTCGGCAAAATATATCTTTTTCTTCCATACTCCTCTATTCTGACATACGTCCTCTGTCACAGCACAAATCATCTTTCACACAATCCATCCATCTCTTTTTGGTGTACCTTTTTTACATTTACATCTATCATTCTTGCAGTTTAACATTCTTTTTGTCATGTGACCTTCATCCCTCCTCATTACATGCCCATAGCATAGCTCAGTCTTCTTCCTCTCAATTTTTCAGTCACGGGTGCAACTTTCAAAGATTCCCTTATGCACTCATTTAGCACCTTATCCATTATTTTAAAACCACAAACCCATCGCAACATTCTCATCTCGGCTGAGTGGAACCGTTTGTGGTCTATTACTTTAGTGGCCCAACATTAGGACCCGTATAACATGACCGGTCGTATAATAGATTTATATATCTGACCTTTTAGTTTCTGTGGCATTAGTTTGTCGTATGTCACACTAGTTACTTGTCTCCACTTTAGCCAATCTACATTTATTCTTCTCCTTACATCCTTCACTATTTTACAATTACTCTACAGTAGTGAACCAAGGTATCTGAATGCGGGGTTACACGGTGTAGTGTGTTTGATTGTAGTTTAAGAGGCACAGCACTACAGGTCCCGCTGAAATCGCAAAGTATGTATTCGGTTTTGGTTCTACTGATTTTCAACCCAACGTCCTCTAGTGCTTGGCGCTACCTGTCAAGTTTGTTTTGAAGAGCCACCCTATTTTCATCTACCAGAACAATATCATCTGTGAAGAGTACGCACCGGGGGGCCTTATCCTGTACCTCTGCGGTCAACGCATCTATGACCAGCAGAAATAGGCAAGGACTTAAGGCGGATCGCTAGTGCAAACCTACCTTCATAGAAAACTTTTTCGTGGTTCCTACTGCGAAGCGGGCTTGTGTACTAGCATTCTCATATATGCTTGCTATCAATCTTAGGTACTTCTCAGGCACATCTTTTATACCACAAAACTTTCCAAGGGACGCGGTCGTATGCCTCCTCAAGATCTACGAAGACCATATGGAGATTTTTACGTGCCTTTCTGTATTTTTTCATTAGCTGGCGTTTTTATAATATGGCATCAGTTGTGTCACGACCATCTTGGATGTCACCTTTTGGCTTGAATGTGGGCACCAGACATGATTGGTGCCACTCCTGAGGTATAGTCTCCTCGATGATCAACGTATTACAGAATAAGGTTAGCCACATCCTTCCATCCTCACCTAACATCTTCAATATTTCGATAAAGATACCATTAGGTCCCACTGCTTGACCGTTCTTAGATAGATAGATAGATAAATAGATAACACTTTATTGTACACCATTACAGAAAACCTTATAGCCTAAAAATGTTCTAAATGTCCACAATGGGCGGTCTTATCGCTATTAAGCGATCTCTTCCAGACAACCCGTGATTTATCTTTCTTAATACATCTTGCACTTCATCCACACTTTTTGCATTCACTGGCCCCATATTTCCTTTCAAGTCGTCTAGTTCATGATGCCACCCACAAATTTTCTGAATTCAACAACTTTTCAAAATATTTCATCCACCTAGCTTTTATACTGCACTCATCCGTCAAAACCTTCCCATCTTCGTCTTTTACACACTTAATGTGTGTCATGTCCTTGCTCTGATAATAGTATAATAAAAATAATAATGTTATCAATAGTAACGAATAGAAAGTAAATATCCAAAATTTCGTTCAATTATCATTTTCTATTTTATGAGATATCACTTCGTATCATGAAATAAGGATCACATGTGAATGCATAAAGCTTTTAACGGGGTAAGCTATCATTGACTTACAAATCGGATTTGTCATACATTATTAATGTGAAATGGATAATTCAAATTTCAAGAGAATAAAGCCTTCTCATTAAATGCTTATTCAACCTAATAATTATAATTGAATCTGCTATAGGACTTCGACATAATACTTAACATTCTACAGAGAAATATGGAAAAGAATATTAAGAATAACACTTAGTATTTTAATGTATTGTCCTGATAATTATTATTATTATATATATATATATATATATATATATATATATATATATATATATATATATATATATTATTGTTCTAATTGTTAACAAGATATCAATAATATCAATTCATAATAATACTACATACTTAATACCATTGGAAAGTTATTGATTTCATTTTGATATGCTGGTTAAGAATGAAATTGAAAATAATTTTATTAAAACTTTATTTTTTGACTAATTTGGTTTACAAATATGTTTTAAACAATAAGACGTACAAAACAAGAGTAAAATAATTTCTGATGTCATCTAGTCATGAAGGATTTAAAGGTTTTTCAGGGTTGCATTTTCTACGGAGCGATTGTCCTCCTAGTGTTCTTCTTCCATATAAATAGTAAGTATCTCCTTCAATAAACGATTTCGCTGATGCTATCAAATATACACTGATCTAAACAACTTAACTTATTAAACTATAATACTTGATTTTTTTAAGGCTGCGTTTTTGTATACTTTGGATCAGTATCTAGCAAAATTATATTACGAATATTCCACTTCACGGGTTACAAAGTCTTATGTTTAATCGATTCTCTCCCAAGACTGTGAAAAGGAAACAAATAATACAATTTAAGTACCACCACGCACTATACGACTAGGCGCGGCTCCCTATTTTATCAGTTTTCGATATACATAACCGGACTGCAGGTATCAGGATAATGCCTACGGGTGTTAATGCCTTAATAATATTTTGTATATAATACAGATAAAACATATTCTCTATATTTCAAATATACAATAAATATAGATTCAATTTTATTTATAACTGTATGAATATTTGTTAATTTCATTTGCATATCCACTGAAAAATTATACTACATAGAAAAAGTAGATTGAACGTCTTTACAAAAAACAAAGTCTCCGTGGACTGTTGATCGATACATACTATACATATACCAAAGGATAATTCGATTCTGTAAATTTTTCGATTAATGTGGTTTTGTTTCATTCGAAAACAAAGGATGTGGTTTTTTTCGAATTCGGAAGCTGATCTATTTTCCATCAACGAATTCGACGTACAATAAATGCAGTCATCCCCATCTCCAGTTCAACTTTGAATTGATAATACACGTTTTATGTGCAGGCAACGGATCCCAACTGCTATTTGCAAGCGAACAAAGTTGTACTGGGATGGGATAATGTGGTTTGGTCCATTCCAGCGAACAATATTGGCAATGGATGAGTTTTCTGATACAAATTGTAGTGCAAAATCGTGTACCAAAATGGAAGTATTACGTTTATAGGTTTTCTGAGAAAGATTTTGAACAATATTGTGGCGAATGATGGTGGAACCATCTAGTTAGTTTAAGAACTTTTAGAAAAAAAACTAGGAAATTCTGGAAGGAAAAGACAAGGACGGATATATTTTAGAAAGGGATAGACGATGAACGAAAGTTCTAGAATAGAAAGTTCGGGAAGTAAAAGACAGAGATAGATAGATGTTAGAAAGGGATAGTTAGTAAATAAAAGAATAAGAAATTATGGGTTCCAGAAAATTCTTCCTGGTATATAAGCAGCGTAAGGCACACCTACCGGGCAGTTTAGAGTTGAGTTCAGTTCAAGACAGTGAAGCGACAATTGCGATACGAAAGAGTTGGTAGAAGGGTTTAATAGTAGACAGTGACGAGTTTAGTGGTGAATTTAGTGAAAAGTGTAGTGGACAGTTTAGTGAAGGAAGAGTTTCGCGTAGTTCAAAAGGAGGTCCAGAGGCAAGCTACCCGCTGTAAATTCTGTGGTGAACACTGCAGCAGCAGAAGGTGTGTCTGCGCAATATCGGTGACGGTATTGTGAGTGTGACATCTTATCGTCGGAACAGTGCATCATTAGTCGTGCGTATAGGGGCAACCCTGTGAAGAGGTATTACGTGCGGCTGTATAAGTCAATAAAAGCGTTTATTTAATAACTGGTGTTTCCTTCCAATCCTAAGTGCGTACCCCGCTCGCACGTAACAATATTAATCCTAGACTTCATATATATATATTAGGTTGGGGAAAAAGTTTCTTCGCATTTTATATAAAAATTCAAAATGTTTTTTTATAAAGTTTGTTTACATTTGACTAAAGTATGTAGGTGCCATTTTGTTGGATAACTTTTTGCCATCTTGTAGGTAGGTACGTGATCCTATTGCTATAAAAATTTTGGGGCTTCTGATCAAAAGACTGCGACAAGTGGTATTGGCAGTCCTCTCGTGATGTTAACCTAACACTGCCTAAGGAATTGTGCAGAGACCGAAACAGGTGAAAATCTGAAGGTGCAAGGTCAGGACTATACGGCGAATGCATTAACACCTCCCAGCCAAACTCTCGTAATTTTTGCTGAGTGGCTAAAGATGTGTGAGGTCTAGCGTTATCATGGTGAAAAACCACACCCCTTCTGTTGATTAATTCCAGCCGCTTTCTCTCAACTTTTTGCTTTAATCTCATCAGTTGTTCGTAGTACAGTTATGAATCGATGGTCCTACCTGGCGGTAACAGCTCATAATGAATAATGCCCTTCCAATCCCACCATACACACAGCATCACCTTGTTGCGAGTTAACCCGGGCTTCGCCACAGTCTGTGAAGCTTGACCGGCCTTTGACCATGATCTTTTTCGCACGTTCTTGTCGTACGTGATCCACATATCATCACCAGTTATCAGCTTTTTCAAAAATGGTTCGGTTTCATTACGTCGTAATAAAGAATCACAAATGAGTACACGGTTCATTAGGTTTCTTTCAGTGAGCTCATGAGGCACCTAAATATCGAGCTTTTTTGTGTACCCAGCTTTTTTCAAATGCGCCAAAACCGTTTTGTGGTCAATTCCCACCAGTTCTCCAGCTACATCGTAACTACTAATATGCCGATCTTGCTCCACTTTTTAAAAAATGGCATCAATTTTGTCTGTAACAGGGCGACCAGAGCAACGTGCATCTTTGATATCAAAATTTCTGGATTGAAAACGCTTAAACCAAATTTGCGCTACTCTCACTTTCACTGTATTAGGTCCATAAACATCACAAATTTTTTCCACGGCTTGTGTTGCATTTTAACCTTTTTTGTAGTAAAATTTTAAAATGTATCGAATTTCTTCATTAGATTCACTCAGTTTAATAATAAGAAAAACAAATGAAAATCACATAATTTCCTAATTTGAATTTGGAATTGTCTTCTTTAAAATTTACTTTTTAATGATACCAAAACCAGCCAGATACAAATGGTATAGCCAAAGAGATCTTATTACAAGTTCATACATACTATATGCGAAAAGACTTTTTCCCCAACCTATTATATATATATATATATATATATATATATATATATATATATATATATATATATATATATATATATACCTTACCTTATACGGTGCATATAATTCTGTATCCATGGAAATAAACACGTATGCTCGATGTCTCGCGAAAAAATAAGTAATACTTGCGTGTATCAAGTAAAATTGCGTTTAGGGTTTACAAGGGAAAGATTGATCATTTCGATACCATATTTACTTTGCGCAATACCCTTATCTCAGCTGAGTTCTTTTCTTTTCGGAAGGTTTCTGTGCTGTGTCCAGAAATTGACGGAAAGTAGTTGAAATGAAAAATATAATAAACATAGAAAAGAAAAGTTTAGTTTCTTAGCTCTTGATTATCATACTGATGGTATGGTATGAACACATTGATCATAATATGTATAGTATTAGTGAATAATATTTAGATATAATTTTCTTTATGTTAAAATAAATAATAAATAAAAATCATCATAATAAATAAATAAATTAAAGATGTCACATTAAGTCCTATACGACTTCAGGGATTTGAGGACGTATCCAAATTGGCCACATTTCCGCGTATGAAGATAACTTCAGATCAAGTTTTGAATATAAGGTAAGAGGTATTTTCCAAGCCTCGAATCACTTTTTTTCAATTACCATCATCCTAGTGTTAAAGTAAACCAGACAACTTAGTACCCTGGCAGTGGATGTGGCCTTAAACGCCCTCACCTACCAGGGCACGCGGAGTTGGTCGAGCTTCCGGTTTTCCGTAAGCCTGGCATAAGGCGCAGGAAGGAACACCGAAGGGTTTTAGTGGGTATCTTTAAATGTCGTGTGGCAATAGCACATCACACGTGAGGTGGTAGTGCTACCCCGACCTGGTGGTGTGTGTAGGATTACACATTAGGCGCGATCTTCCCCTTTCGCGCGTCTGATGGTTCTCGATCGGAATTCCCCTCGTTAAAAAAAAGACCAGACAACATCCCGGGGTTTTCCTTCCCCACTTCGCGTGATCTTCAGCATCCCTTATAATCGCTCGATGTATTTGTGTGTGTAATTTTTTAAATTTTTTACGTAATTATTATCGAAGATCTCTATAAATAGCTTTATAGGATTAAAATGAGCGAAAGGGTGGATTGTTTAATTAATTTGAACGTTACGCTTAAATCTACTTGAAGCATTGCTCGGATTATCGCCAACCGTGTCTGGATTGGATAAACATTAGCCATGTGAAAAGGTCCAAATCATCGTTTTATGAGAGCATCCTTTTATCAACCTTTTTTCATCTCTGTTTACAGAAAAACGTAGTTCGTTAGGAACTAAAATGAAATATATACGCACACAAATATGTCGCACAAGTTTGTTGTTTGTGTCTAAGGACAAAATAATACACGTCTATGTTTTGAAGAGAAAATATTTTTACATTTATTTCTCCTGTCCTTTATATTATAGGAAGGAATAAAGATAAGAAATAAATATTCGGGGGAGTGTGTTCACGAATTTTGAGGGGTTTCGTTCTCCTATTATACTAATGTACTTTGTGGGTTTTGTGAAAAGAACAAACCTCCACTATTATTCTTAAAACTAAAATAACCCATATCTCAAACACTACTCAACGGATATTAAATCAATTTTCGTTAACAGTAAAACGTCATTTCTTTCTAGTCAAACAGCGTATTCGTTATTGTTTAAACAGTAATTAAAATTATTTTTAAACTATAATAATAACCAAATGTTTTCACTTGGTTTTAGAATTTATTGTAACACTGCTTTTTCTCCCGGGTTTACTCGTGTTTATGTAGTTTTTCAATCAATATATAATTACACTTCAACGAATGCCTAAAATTTATTTCTCTATCCCTCGGAAACAATAGTTTTTTTTGTAGATGAATGGTTCTCCATGTCCTTATCTGCACCCCTGACCACGTGTATGCAACATTTCAAAATGATCTGTTAAATAATTAAAGTGTTAAAGCGAAACAAACACACTTACATTCGTATTTATTATATTAAGCGTGGATAGATGTGTCACCTATCCAAATGTGTTATGAATCTGGCAAGTATCAAAGTTCCACATACTTCTTATATCTTATCTGGCGCCTAAAACTCACGTCAGCTCATAATACGTGTTTATAAATGTTGGCATTTCAAGGTTACAAAACTTGAAAATAACGACGCATAATCACGTTTAGTTACCATATGAATTGTATATTCACTATTCAATGGCATTATTAACTTTGTTACAATTAAAAATAATTTAAAATGACGTGGGCCTCTGTGATTGAGTGGGCTAAGCCTTTGTTGGCCATGCTCACTGGAACGCAGAGGCTCGGGATTAGATTACTGGCATGGTTTTATAAACAGATTGTTTGTTATTTACTATGGTCTGGGTGTCTGGGATCGGCCCTAGAGCGGTCCGTTGTATATTACTCATAACACAAGCGTGACATGCTTAGCTTGATGGTATACAATGTGTATGTTTGTCTGCCTATTACAATGTGCTGTTCTTATCATGTATGATTCAAGGATAGTTTATGTTACTTAACTATCATGATTCTAAATAAAAATTAATATTGATAGTTTTTAAGCCGAAAATTTGTAATTGTGTTGATGTTCAACTTTTTAATGAAATGTGCTTTATCGAGCTGTCACAAAACTTCGTTTATTTGTCATCCCTTAAAACCCACAATTTCATTAACGTTGCTTATTGCTTCAATATTATTTTAAAATTTGAATATTTATGAATATTTCACACTGACCATATACACAAATCTTGCAAAAAAACCATTTTTAAATATTTTCACGAAACTAAAATTGTAAGCGATTATCTCTAGCCAAATCCTAATGTAAAATATACCCATGAATGTCGAGTTTGTTATGGGTACGTCTACACTTTCCGGGGAAAATATTCTAACGGCTCTTAAAATATACCAAGTTTCATCATAATCGGCTGATATTCATAGTTTGTATACTATGAAAAAGTTCCTTTAGTCAAGTTCAAAAAATACCACATTAATATTAAAATTTAATTAAAAAAACGAATAAGATTTATAAAATATATTTTATAAATATACACATCATATAATACCATATATATAAAAATCTAAAAATAAAAAATTAAACAATATCTAGTATATTGTTACTAGTTTAATTTTTAAATTTTACTAACAATACATATTTACAGATAAAAAATGCATTCCAGGTCACTGTAGGTGTGGAATAAGAAATCTAAATATAATTTATATTAACTGAAAGTATTCATACGAAGAAAGTCTCCATAGTCATTTTCTTATTGTCTCTATTAAAGCGAAGACCTTTTGTTCATTGGTTTATTTATTAATAGGTTTCACACTCCATGTCAGATTGGTTTATTGTAGGTACTAATTTAATAGATTTTGTCCTTTCGAGGCTTGTCACTATGTCCGTGTTGTCAGTTTTTGTGTGTGTATATTCATTTATATTTCCGCTTAAATAACAATTTCTCACAAAAAACCCAGCTTCCTGTTAAATTTTTATTAGCTCGAATGTTAACTATTATAACAATAAATTAGGCTTGGTTCATTCCACGAACTGTTTACATAGATGACGAACAACCCAAGTACTGTATATCTACACAATACAATGACAAGCGATCTAATCTTGATCGACCATGACAGGATTATTAACGTGCGTCGCCAAAAATGACTTCATCCTCAATTCCTCGTGTCCAATCAATAGTCATACATGCATAGTTAATGGGGTTTTTGCAAGTGCTCCTTTTTGAGACTCAGTTTTAGACAGTCATAGCTCGACGTTCTCTTATTGGTGTACATAGATGTATAATAGATACATATTTCTATTTAAATAATGATGCGGCGGTATAGCCAGTGGTGGTCCTAGACTAAATATAGACGTCGGCGAAAGCAGTTCTCTTTCATTTCCCAGTCATAAAGAAAACAGTAAATAGAATAGGTATATGAGTTTTATTCCTTTTTTATTGTCATAATGTGGCAAAGAGGCAAGCGGCCTACCTGTTGAAAAGTGTTCATCACCCCTTTGGACGTTTGCGACGCCAAGGGGGCTGCCAAGGTGATGAAAGCTTCGAAGAAAATTTATATCATACTTCCTAAATGACGCCATATCGTAGCGTGGAACGCCTTGGCAAGAAGTTCTCTCCCAGAAGTTCCTTCTCGTCCAATTGCTAATCAGTTGTTGACAAAATTAGATAAACAACCACAAATTACAATAAACGAATTTTTCGGCTTTTGTAATAACATCACTGAATTTTTCCAAGATTAAGTCATAATTAACACCAGTGTCTATTTCCGATTCATTTGGCTGAACTGATAAGGCAGATAGTTGTTTTCGCTTCTTCGCGTTCAATTTGTGCAAAATAGTAATTAGTAAGTACAAAAATTGTGGCCTCCTCAGTTTATCTGAAGGTTACATGATACCTGTAGTAGGGGAGCCCAAGATGCTAAATGTGGAGTTACTCGAGGGCCGCGGAGATCTTTTGGATTGTGAAGATTAGATGCTAAAAAGAAAAAAGGTTATATGATATATGCATTCTATGCCGTTTCACATGTGAGGGGAGAGTGTACAGATTTTCAAAAAAAAGAATCGCACAGAAATACTCAAGGGCGTCATATATTCAAAAGGGATGTTAAGTAAACCCTAAAGGAACTCCTATTCAAAAGACTGACGATTTGGACGCGACCAAAAGCCATAGCCGATTTTTGAAAATTAAAAAAAAAACCTAACATTAAAATACTCGAGCGCATGAGATTAAAATACAGACGATTCAGCTTGTTGTCCTTGTCGTGCTGACCCATAATCTGACAATTATGTGGAGGAATTTCCTTACTCTGACGGTTTGAAAAAAATTTGAAGATAAAAAAATACTCCCACCCTATATGAAGGGTTAATATATGGTGGGGGACATAATAGGGTGCAATTCTCCCCTTATGTTATTCTGCCACGTTCGAGTAAATCCCAAAATTCCCGCTTGGCCCCCCCAACTACTGTATGTATATAAAAAGACAAGTAAAGTGCGTGTTAGTTCACACACAGTGAAGGTTCCGTAGAGGTGAAGAACGTGCACGGTTTTTGTATTTGATCACGAAACCCAAAAAAAAAATTATTGTACAGCCTCAAAAAAATTTATTCTTTCATTTGACTGAACTGATAAGGCAGATAGTGCAAGGCCGTCGGTCCTCGCCGATGTCGCCAACGCCTAGCGTCGCCTCTGGGGATAACATCATCTAATAATTCATTCATCCATCGGTCTTCTAACAGGTATAGAAACATTGAAATAGCTATAGTTAATGGAGCAGCAATTTTATCCAGCGACTATTCGAATTACATAAACATTATATACTAGCGGTCTCGGCAGACGTTGTCCTGCCCTGAAAAAATAAAAATCTAGAACACAGTGCCACCTATCGGGTTTAATTGTGAATCTAAACTACCCCAGGACCCACTCAAACACACGTAAAAAAAATTATCTAAATCATAGCACTATAGACTAATTTTTATATAGCCTATATTAATCACGTATAATGTAACATACGAATGGTGTAAGAATTTTTGAAATCGGTCCAGTAGTTTTTAAGTTTATTATTACAAACATACAAAAATACAAATCTTTCCTCTATAATATTAGTATATATTGAGCTGCGTTAGAGGAAAAATCTGAACTCAAATAACTATACTGATAAATCATACATCCGAAAATAAATCTATTTGTTACATCTTTACGACTAAAGAGACCTTAAAATATTTTGCAAAAGAGATTGTTTCCTGGGATATAAGGACGCAAGGACAGAGGATACCTGCGCATTCAGTAAATATGGATGAATTTGCGCATAGTGGCTAATTTCCATACATCATAAGCATAACTATTGTTTACAATTAGACCATGAATATAAGTTTGAACGATACAATATACAATTATATGTAAAACTGAAAACAAAAATAGATTTCTCGTTAACAGAAACATTACGTCATACGTAATAACAAAAGTATTGTTTTCCGAGACACAAAGTGGAAGTTTCTGTTGTGCATTGTAGTTTACAAGCGAGTGTAATTTGCGTAATTCTTGGAGCATATATGAAGTATGATGCTATAGTTATTCAGGTAGCAAGATCAAATAAAATTTTCGGAACGATAATTGTATGTATG
The DNA here is from genome assembly GCA_039645545.1 of Dendrolimus houi. Classification (NCBI taxonomy): domain Eukaryota; kingdom Metazoa; phylum Arthropoda; class Insecta; order Lepidoptera; family Lasiocampidae; genus Dendrolimus; species Dendrolimus houi. The sequence goes on along the minus strand of CM077120.1, from coordinate 17,481,664 downwards.
TATGTATCAAGTTTTGCTGCGATCGTATTAATTAAATGCTAAATATCAAATAATTCTTTAGTTTGACATTTGGTATTTCATCTTCATACCAGTTTTAATGAATGACATTTTCTCTAGGATGTACTAGATATAATTTATACATAATAAATTTACAGGCATGAATACTGAAAAGGTATGTAACATTAACTGGTACTCTGTTAAGTACATTAATTCAAGATCATGCTTTGCTCTAGTGGTCTACACAGAAGTTTACTTTAGAACCGATTTATATACGGGTTACGCAGCCATCTTCGCAAACGGAACCCTTGTAAAATCATCATGTCCATCTGTCCGTATATCTCTGCAATCTACATATCTATAATATAAAATTCTAAACATGCCGTGTCTATTGAATCTATTTTTAAAAAACTGGAATGGACTATATAAACGATGGAGAGCACGATGCAATTTTCTTTAGATTTCTTGTCTGTTTGTCTGTCGTTTTCTCTGTTTATTCGGGATTCACGTAAATACTAGAGGGCCGATTTTGATGCGGTTTTCGATGATCGACGCTAATTCTTATACTAAAACTTTGCACTACTTTTTATCCTGGGAATTTTTCACGGAAAGATTTAAAATGGCTATATTAAAAAAAATCAAATTCCAATGATATTTACTGATCGATAGGAAATTTAAAGTATTCAAATATGTGATTTTGTTGTCTCGGGAACTCCGCGGGAATTTTCCCGGAAATGGTTTGCAGTTGTTCGGATGCATAAAAATTTGCTTACTCCGACACAGTTTTACTAAAACGATGGCTTACATACTTTTTTTAAATGCTGCGATACTTTTTATCCCGGGAATCCCGCGGGAATTTGAAGTCAAGTGTGGACGAAGCCACGGGCATATCCTAGTTATTATATATAATAACAACCCATAAGCAGCCCGCTGCTGGGCTCGGGCCTCCCACTATAGGGCGATCTGCACTGCAATCTACATGTCAAAGCCATTTTCTTGAAAACTTATAGAGGCTATATGAGGATCTTGGTAGGTACTTGTATGAAATACAAGTATGTGGTTTATCGTTTGGGAACTTATAACATTTTTTAAACTATGACTAGAACTTAGAGTAATAATACCTAGAGAGATTCAACTCAAAACCAATCGATTTGTGCATGAGTGCCATGTACTTATTTTCCCTCACACGCACACAGGGGCACAAATAATGTTGCAAGTAAGTATTTCTAAAAAGTACAGAATTGGAACTATTGGAGCTCGTCACACTGGAACTTTTATCTTTTGCTCGTCCCCCATTATCCAAACTAGATAATTACACTTCGCACTTCATAATAACTACGAATTTGAAATTTTGTGAGGGATTACAAGATAAGACATAAGAATTAGATGATTGAACTGCACCAGAGATACGTGAAACAGCCGTTTGCGTCACACAAGCGCATCTATGATGCTTTTAGACATTGCATCTAATATCAAAGAACATACAGAGACCTTATCACATAAAGCGAGCTTGTCCAGATAATCTGCTCTCAATAAACATATTTAATAATGAAGTATATTACTATTTTTAAATAAAGTACAATTTGTACGCCGAAAAGGCGAGAAACAAGTGAAATCTTATATATGCATATGTACACATATATGACGTCATAACTTCATATATGTGTATCATATATTTCATTTCCATTTACAATAAAAAATGGTAGTAATATAATCTATAATATAATAAATCTGTTGATGGTGTCAAGTTTGTAAATGAAAACAATTAGGGGACTAATTCGGACCACTAGAATCCAAAATGGCAATTATTAGAAAAAAATATATCTGTACATATCTGTCTGTTCGAGCATCACGTGAAAAATACAAAACGGATTTAAATGAAACTCGACACAGCTAGCTTATATCCCAGGTCCGAAATTGGTACATTTTTATCCCGACAAATGAATTCGTTTCCGGGGGAAAGACGAATATATTGAAAGGACTACCGCTGACATCGTGATATTTGGTGCCACGCTTACAATTCACTAACAGATACGTCGTGCTTATAACAACGCGAACGAAGTTAGACTAGCACCACTACTATATGAACGTGCACATTTAACCAGGTGAAGAAAATAGGGATATCGGGGGTTACAACGCAACTCTTTACGGAGCCCGCGGGGTTCTCCGAATACCTTAACCGCTTCGGGTTGAAGGAGAACCCTCTTGCATCTGCGACCTAGATAAGCCTGAAACTATACCACACATTTTTTGATCACCTGTATATTCTCCAGGGATGTATCTATCCCTGCTCTAGAGTGCGTTAAAACTGGAAGTGTTCTAATATGCGCGACCTAATGAGTAAAAGCAAGCCGAAGATTTTATGGTGTACTGTATCAAAATTGTAACAAAATTTATTAAAACGAATAAAGATACATTTTAATTTATTTAGATTTATGGCTTGGCAGCTAGGCCTTTAAGCCAGATCTTAGATTACAATGTAGTTTCTTCATTTTCTTAAGCCTATGTGTAACACAGCTGAACTGTAGGTTATCAGCTGGTGCCATTCAACGGAGTTCTTGTGACAACTTAAAAGTCCACATTTGACTATACAGTTGACATTTCTCACAAAACACACACTACTCGAAAACTATCAATATCCTACAACTATTGTTCATTTTAGAGTAATATTAACACATTTGTAGAAAATAAAACAAATATACACAATTTACGATCTGTACAGATAAATAAAATTGAAGTGTCTATTTGTAATCTATACTATAATATCTCAGTACACAGTTAGAGTTTGTACATACAACATGTATGAAAGAAAAAAAAATAACCTTAATAACGTTTTTCTTTCATAAATATTGTATTTAAAAAATGCCACATTAATATTACCATCTAATCTCAAGAGACTAGTTAGTAATTTAAATATAATTTAAATTAACTAGAAGTATTCTAACTAAGAAAGATTAAAAATGCGAAAAAAGAACCAGGGGGATAATTCGGACTAGGAGATTCTGAAAATGCAATTTTAGATTTTTGTCTGTCTGTCTGTCTGTTAGAGCATAACGTGAAAACGATTGAACGGATTTTAATGAAACTGGATACAGAGCTAGCTTAACCTGGGTCGTAACTTACGATAATTTTTATCCCGATAATAATGAGGTCGTTTCCGTGGGATAGACGAAAATTTAACGTATATGAATAAAACTCGACAAAGTGCTAGCTTATAACACGAGTTAACACTTAGAATACGTTTTATCCCGAAAAATAATGTCATTTCCATGGTCAATTCACTAGCAAATTCATACGTTGTGTAAAATAAACAACATCACATTCATTGTATTACTTCAAATCAGGTTGGCTTCAACTCGCCTTTATGTTTTGCTGGTCAGTTATCTTGACTATATGGACTTAGTTTCTTTGTTATTGTAGTAAATTTAGTAACAAGAAATATTAGATTTGGTAAAAAATCTAATTAAATTTTTATATGAGTAACAGAGCTAATACCTAAGGTTTTGCACGCAGCCCAGCCGCGGGGAAGCACCTCTAGTGTCAAAATAAATATATGAAAAAAATCAGGGGGGATAATTCGAAAAACGATATTCAGAAAATGCAATTTATAGAATTTTTGTCTTTCTGTCTGAATGTTCCGGCCAATTTCTGAAACGGCTGGACCGATTTTGACGGTCCTTAACGCGGACGAACTCGCGGGCACAGCTAGTTGTATATATGTTTGAACATATATATTACAAGCGTTAAAAATAATTATAGTATTAACTAAAATTGTATATAGAGTAAACAAATATATAACTGTATAAAAATCTTTGGATAGAGAAAGGAGACACGTAGAATGACTATGAAAACGTCTTATACACAAGTAGAAATAAAAATAAGCAGATTGTAAATCAAGTACATATAGTAGTAATAGATTGAAAGCAAGATGTTTAGATGTAGTAATAATTAGATGTAAACTCAAAGTACTAGGTATAAGTTTGTGAAACCCCATAAGAAAGAAATACCCTGACTAACTTGTACGTCAGGGGAGGGAGAATAAAAAAAATAGTATATGAATAAACTTCTAATGCTGCGGCTTCATCTGGGATAATGTTAGAGATATAGGCCGTTTCACGCAGATATGGCAATGTGTTTAATGAGTTATTAAGATACGACATCGTTAATGACGTCAAATATTGACGTATGTTGTTGTGGTATGTTTGTATATACACTAATGTGTCTGTGTTAAAAGCAATATTTTTTAACGTTTTATTGAAGATGCATTCGGTCACAGTCTAAAGCTTTAACATTAACGCAGCTGAAGCCGCACCGTAAGTAAAGATTAAAATGTAATTCCAACAATAGGGAAGTTTTTGTACTCAATTATAAAACAACACTAAACAGAAATTATGGTAACCCATATCAGCTACCTTCAAAACTAGTTCGGCCACATTACTGACACTATTAATTACAGACTTTTAATTACATGCTTCTAACACAGAAAGGTAGCTAGCTGTAATAAAGGTTGCGAGGGCGACATTTTGTGCCCTATTTTATTTCGTTACACCTGAATATTGCAAACACTAATTACTGTAAACTATCATTTTTGTTTTTATACAACGGTAGATGCACGTGCATATTAACCGATGGCAGGAAAGAAATAGAAAGTCTGTATTAGTGATCGGTGAAATTGTGATAAAATAAAGATTAGGGATGGCTGCCACACTTGTAACTGAAGTTGAAAAATTTTCATTGTGCAAAGTCGTGTTAGATATACAAGAATGGATAAGATAAGAAATTAGTACATAAGGATGATTTTGAAAGATGTACCTGTGACTTTAAAATTGAGGGGAAGAATATTAAGGTGGTATAGTCTTGTATGTAATGAGAAAGAATGAAAGCCATGTGACAAAAAAGTAGTTAAACTAGTAGATTTTTTTGTAAGTACAAAAGAACGCATAAGGTATCTATCCGAGCAGGAACGCAGAAAGAATGCTAATTCGTGTGGCCTGTGGCTAGATGGCATGTCGTAAGATCTGATAAAACAACCGATAGGTAGGGGTAGGGCATTTGCCCGTCTGGATGGTGTAAGCGTCATCGAAACTTCGCATAATCAATAAATAAACACGTATATCGTAATCACAGAAACATGAGGAAGAATACCTCTATTCAATATTTTGATAGCAATATATTTAGATGTATTACCAAGACGATATAAAGAATGGGCCCGACCTGTCTCGGTGACTTCCAATCTCCCCTATCTCCCCTTACAGTCACCCCGTTTTTCACAACTTCAACAACTTACTATTTCAAAATCTTTATATTATCTCAACATTATACATATTTAAATACACAAATGTATGACTTACTCAGTTTACTGAATGGCAGAACAACTGGCTCTACTTGGCCTCACGCACCGCTTAAATATTATAAATTACATGAAACTACCGTCAATTTAATATTCATAATCTAAAAAGTTTAGCAACTTGTCAATACATGTTACAAATGCCACCGAAACAGTATCGTATTCATCAATTAACATTGTTATCTACTGCAACAGATCAATAAATAAATATCTGCCATAAAATAGCTGTTGGTTCGGGATACCTAACAAAATCTACTAAATTATGACATTATTATACGGGTAATTACTATAACTGTAGCATCATAATATCTCCTATAAATATGAATAAATATTAGCTGCCATAAATTTAGGTTGCTAACAATAGGTACCTACCGCTACCCCTTGTCTAGAGCATGTCGCCATAACAACCTTGAGCGGTGGTCCGTGGCATTAGCGGCTGGGTTCCAGCCCCATCTACCAGTCCGGCAGCACATTGGCATCTTTAGTGTTGCAAATGTTTATATGCTGTAAATAAAAGAAAAATAACAATAAAAGAAAAAGAAGAAAAAAAACTTTCTTATATCTTAAAAAGATGAATAACAAAACGTTTTATTACTCTCTCACAGCCGCTATTATAATATTTTCTTAACCTTTCCATCGGGAATACGTAATAAAAAGACTTTCGTATTCTGTTAGCGTTTTCTTCAAATTGAAATTATTCGAGTCACAGGTAAATCAAAGAGGAAAATATTAAACTTCCTTGAAGCGAAAGGACTCATTTGTTTTATGTAGGTACTGTCGTCAAAGCGATCTTTAATAAAAGCTATGTATAACAATTAATCATAACTTAAGTATCAAAACATATAATATAAACATTTCTTAACCCTTAATTAGATTTTATCCGTTTCAAAGAATATCATACCAATAGACCATAGTCTGAACAGAACTTATTGATTTTAGAAAGAAAGATTTTTTATAATTATGATGCAACTGGTGAAGCAAAATAAATGGAATTAATTTACTATTCATATAAAATACTAGAGGTTTCCCCGCGGCTGAGCCGTGGGTCGAACGCTACATGGTGACTTTATTTTACTTATATAAAAACTTAATTAGATTTATACAGTATAAATCTTCAGTGAAAATCAACTAACTGATGGTGAAAACCATTTAAAACTCCGTTGCATATCTTAGGAGTTAGCGGAGATACAGACGGACGTGGAAAACGACTTTGTTCTACTATAATACGATATGTAAAGATAAAGACACTCTTTAGAGAGGACATGAGCTAATGGATCACAAATCATGCCATCCTTATCTCACGCCTGTCGTTTGATTATAATATAAGAATAGTCCTGACTCATTAAAAGCATTTCAAGGCGATCTAGGGATACTCATTAATGACTAGACTTTAGCACAACCGATAAATAACACGCTATCATTGAACTGTTGTAATAATTTTGTATTGCATAATTTGCAATGTAAACTATTGACGTATCTGGTTATTTTATGTAAATCCTATCTTAAACACTATTCATAAGTTAGTTCCACATCGACACCATTCTATTTATAAACGATAAATATGTAGAAACTGAAGACATACTTCCATTTTATCTGTGTTATTGAAACAAAAATTATGAAATAAACAAAGACTTGATGACTTTCAATGACTATTAAAAATATGTGACTATAAAGTAAAGTCTAAAAAGTAAACATCTAAATGTAGAAATAAGCCAACACCAATCTCCAGATAGAAAAGAAGACATGAGCTCAGTAGACAGGCAGACGGCCCGCCTGGTGCAAAGCGGTTACCATTGCTTATGGATATATGTAACAACAAACCAATGTGCTGCCCCTCTCTAAAGGGAAACTGGAACCTGGCCCCTAATGACGGAACACAACTCAAAGTTGTCATAGCGGCCTACTTTAGACCAGGGATGGTAGTCATACAGACGGGGGCCAAATACCCTACCATCTGGTTGTGGGTTGTTTTGTCGTCTCTTAAGACAGGCCGGCCCGCCGCAGGAATTTGTATTATTATTCCGTTCCTGCACAGAAAAAAAAGTATAAATTAATTATAATCTATAAGTCTCCTGGTAAAATATATAAAACTTGTCTGGTGCACAAGGGATAAAGAGTCGCAGCGTTAGAGAAACTAACGCTACAACCTTGACACAACATGAACATTAGGTAGATTTTAATAGGTGTCAGGCAATCATTGCATGTCCCATAATATATCACCGGACAGTAAAACCGAATGAAGCATTTTCACTTAAAGATTAATACTATATCCCTATGTACGCACTTTGCGAAACACCTTGCAAAATATAAAGAAATATTTTACAGGTTGCCTAAAACCATAATTACTTTAAGAAATATGGTAAATGATTCAAAATTATTTAGTTAAACCTTACCGCACTATAATTTAAAGTGGTAAGACTGTGTATTGTTCGTTAGTTATTATTTACTCGTTAAACACTTATTTAGTTATTTGTCTCTCTAATCTTCAAAATAGAAATTACAGAAACATGGAAATTAGTTATTCTTTTCCCGCAATTTAATAAGTATAATAATATTAATAAAATATAACTAATAAAAATGAATTACGATTAGTTCAAGGTAAGTTTTTCTTTGTATACTATCTAGATATAATTCAATAGATAATAATAAAATAAATGAAGAAATAATACAATAATAACAATTTAATAAATTGCCGGTCAGTGTCACGCCACATTTACATTAAATTTGTCAAGGGGCCTCTACGTGTTGGCCTTGCCATGGCCCCACGCCAGCCCTCCAAAAGTCTGGGGCATTTTTATGACCCGTACTTGGCATAACGTCGGAAGTAGCTTCGGTGAACCTACAGCCCATCTGTCTACATCCCTTAGCCGCTCACACCCACGTTGCCCCTGTCTTGTATGGCATTTTTGGGGCCCATGCAAGGAGTGGCGAGTCACCGTCTGCCCATTTTTCCATGTTCCCCGAACATTGCGACGGCCAGACGTCATAGTCCCCATATTTCCAGACCCCTAGTACCACTAGCAGTTCACCCCAGTAGCCCGGTACTTTTTGTTCTCATTTCCCAGAATAGTCCTACACTAACCGGGGCTTGCCCTTAGGTATATTATTATATGCTGTAGACAGAGATAATCCCCTGTCAGTGTCAAGCCAAATTTATATTAAACTTGTCAAGGAACCTCTACGTGTTGGCCTTCCCATGGCCCCACGCAAGCCTTTCAAAAGTCTTCCAAGACATACATTATGTAATAATAACAATAAATCGGCAGATAAACACACATTGTATAACCCCCAAGCCCATCATACTTAAGATATTACAAAACCGTAACTTTGGTAAACTTAAAGGGGTGTATTGTATGGTAGCCTCTTAATTTTTTCATAATTACCCAAAAAAATTACAAACACTTTTTAATTAATAATATAAAACGCTTTTTAGAAAAAACAAATCCACAGCCAGTCAAATAATCTCTCCAATTACTGAAAGAGCATAATTATAGTCTAATTTAAGATAAGAGCGTTTATAAATTTTTGTATCTGAAATAAAAATCTTATTTAGCTTTTCTTAGTCTTCTCACTACGGACTTTCCTACTAAGTGTGTAGTTTCAGCTTCAAACCGATATTAATGGGACCCGACCGCTGCCTCTGGTCTAACTTCCTACTTAGCCTTCTCTATTGCGACGCCATACGACATAAAAACTGGCTTTAGGTATAAATAGGGGACTATAACACTATTACAAAATATATCATGTTTATATGTTAGACGTAATCTCTAAAACCATGAGCTTGATAGCATATAGCAACAATAGCTTTATTATGTAGCAACATATTTTTTGTTTTCTTTCCAGAAAACATAAGAGTAAGGAAAAACTTAACTATAGGTGAAAAGCAGGGAGAGTTCAAAGAAGGAAAATTCCTTTTGTTATGGCTCCTGATATGACTCCTCGATGCACCTTGCTGTTAAATTTATGTTAAATAACGACAGGTACTTTTTGGAGCAAATGGCTGTAACATACAAACACAATCGAACAAACGGACTTGACAATTTTATAAGAGTTGTTAAAATGTTAAAACTTTAAAAAACTATTGGGGTTACCTAATAATTTATTTAAGGTATAAGGTAGGCCAGTCTTACTACAACACATAGGTTCCGGATTTGATTCCTGGCATGTTAAATTTCGTAAACGAATTATCCATTATTTACTATGGTCTAGGTGTTTGGGATCGGCCCCAGAGTGGTCCGTTGTATATTACCTATATAACACAAGCGTAATTTGCTTAGCTTGGGGTATACAATGTGTGTTTATCTACCGATTTATTGTTATTGTTATATTACTAGGATATGCCCGCGACTTCATCCACGCTTGAATTGAAATTCCCGCGGGAGACCTGGAATAAAAAATATCAGACATTTTATTACATTAAATTTGCTATCGATCAATGAAAGAATCACATTCAATCTAGCCATTTTAAATAATTCCTAGAAAAAATTCCGCGGGATTCCTGAGATGAAAAGTAGCGCAGCTTTTAAGTCTAAAAATTAGCTGTCAATCAGCGAAAATCGCATCGAAATCGGTCGGTCCAGTAGTTTTTACATGAAACCCGAACAAACAAGAAATCTAAAAAAAATGCATCGTGTTTTCCCTCATTTATATAGTCTGTTTCAGTTGTTTTGTTAATAGTTTTAAAGTAGTTTTTAGAATTTTATAATATTATAGATTATGTATTGAATTTTATCTAGATAGAATACAAAGAATTTTTTTTAACTTTAACTAATCCTAATTCATTATTATTAGTTATATTATATTTTACTAATATTATTATACTATAATAATTTGTGTTGCAAAAAATAATTTAAATTACCACAACTTTTAAGATGCATCAGAGATTTAATCAGAGAACCTCACAAATAAATTCCTTTTTCCAACTTCCAAATTTATGGAAGCTCTAACGCCATCATCAAGTTTTAGAATAGGTAAATGTGACTCATGAATTTTTCATGGCGATTTCCATTTTCATATTGCCACTGACTCCACTCAAAACAATACCGACTTGCTCAGAAGTCACCGGGGAGACGAGAATGTGGAAAAATCGGTCGTGGCCCGTGTTCTATTCATCTGAAATATAGGGAGGGTACTGTGAGGAAAATCATTTTCGGTACCTTTGCATTGCTTTTTAGGTCACGTAACACAGAATCTGTTGTGAAAATATGTTCGATGTTTTTCTTTTTAAGGTAAATAGAATTTAATTTTTTTGGAATTGATTGGATAGTCTGTATACGTACTTTTATGTCTTTAAAACAATTATTTTATTATCTTACTAGGATTTTTCCCGCGCGTCAAACCTGGGCTAGTGTGGGATAAATGTGGGAGTAGTATGGGATAGTATGAGATAGTGTACGGTAGTGTAGGATCATATAGAATAGTATGGTATAGTGTAGTCAGGATAGTACATTGCATTAAATTTTTATCTAAGCTCTATTCGCAACCCGAAAATATATTTAGTTTTACCCTGGAAAATATCCTATTTTTCGTGATGTAGTATCCTATATTTATCCTTGGTATGGAAACTACTTATCTATATAATAAATATCAGCAAAATCGTTCCAGCAGTTTTTATATGAAAACGTAACAAGCAGTCAGACAGTTTAAATTTATCTTTGCATAGTATAAAACAAGTCTTTATATCCAGTATAATATCCACTAACTCCTAAACCACGCAACGGATTTTAAAGTGGATATCACCGTCAGTTTGATAATTTTTCATATAATTAAGTTTTAATGTAAGTAAAATGACGGCCTCTGTGGTTAAGCGGGCTAAGCCGTTGCCGGCCTACCTCAATGCAACGCAGAGGCTGCGGGTTCGATTCCTGGTATAGTAAATTTCGGAGACGTATTTTCTCCGTTATTTACTATGGTCTGGGTGTCTGGGAGCGTACCCCAGAGTGGTACGTTGTATATTACGCATAGCACAAGCGTAACTTGCTTAATTTGGGGATGTATACAATATGTGTGTTTGTCTGCCGATTATTATTATTATTATTAAAATAAAGCCACTTCTTAGGGTTTGGATAATAATTTGTAGTTATAATATTAAGAATAACGTAAAAGAGAATCGCTCTGTAAAAACGAAATTCTGAAAAACCGATATCTCACATGATTACTTGCGCCACAGGTCTTCACTCACTTATTTGACGTTAATCCTCAAATTATTTATATGCTACCTAAATATAAATAACTGTTTTTAGAAATGTTATCCGTAAGTTAGTGTGAAATTATGTCTCGAATAAACTCTGAAACGATTCGAAGAATATAATTGAAAAATTAAGAGATTATAGTAATAATTATTTATTACAAATAATTATAAACGTTTCATAAGTAAAAATTACATAAAAACCTTATCAGTAGAGTTAGTAGAGCCTATTCTAATATTTTGTAAGAATTGTTATTCTAGCTTTACATATGCAAACACAACAATTGAGTATTGACACTTCGTACCTGTCAGCTAGGACTTTCAGGATATAGTTGGAGCTGACCTGAATCCTGCAGAGCAATAAGGCTGTTTTTCTAACGATTGCGTAGTAATTATCAACTCGTGCTTCAGCAAATATACCTGGTGCGCTGCAAAATCGGGGCAGCTCCATCAACATAATGAAATCGTTATTATATTGTGCTCGCAGGGCCTCCCCTCTGCGTACTGTAGGTCCACAAGCTGCACCTGTAGAACACCTGGCAGTGTTCTTTAAAATACTTAATAAACACATTAATTTTATCTTCATTTTTCGCGTGTTTCGTTTTAATATCTCGAAGAATTTGGAAAACATGAATATAAAGCTCAAGTTCTGCGTGAAAGAAGTGGCGGCTATATAAGCCGCGTGCAGAAAGTTTGCCGATGACTACTTATTATTATTGCATTGTATATACTTATGTAAAGTATATACAATAATAAATTAATTGAAACAAATATTTATGTAACCTTTTTTGTCAACCCTACTGACCATCGACGCCTGACATCATGAGGCTACCGGCAAACCTTCTGCGCACGGGTAGTAGAATAGAATACATGTACATAAAGATGGTAAAAAAAGGATTGTTCAAACAACAGTTGGCCCGATGAGAGCGTACAATAACATTTGTTACATAATTGAATGTATGAATGGATAACTTTATAGCAAATAGATTAAAGTACAATGTGCAGTCTTGTCGCCAAACGCGACCTCCAGACTATCCTATACAATTATCATCGACACCGACTACAGTATTTACTGACTTCATAGTTATTAAATGGAAGATTACAATATTCATTTATTTGCATTCGTGGTAATTATATTATTATAATTACTATATAAATAAGTGTCACGCCACAATTAGATAAAATTTGTCAAGGAACCTCTACGTGTTGGCCTTCCCATGGCCGCGGACATGGCCTTCCCCTCGCAAGCTCTCCAAAAGTTCGGGTCCATTTTTATGTCCCGTGGTCATGAAAGACATACAGTTATATAAATATTATAATTATAATTAACAATTATCCCACTATATTTTTCATTAATTTATAAGTATATACAATATATTATTTTTATAGATTTTATAACTAGTTTAATAACAAGATTGCGACATACCTAGTACCCTCATATTCATAATGTTCAAAGGTCGCCATCAAATTTGCGATAGGTACCAACATCTTGCGATCGTGTAGCGGGATCTCGTTAAGTTTCCTGATCGTACCCGAATCACTAACGAGAATAATTACGTTCCTGTGACATAGTTAGAGAAACCAGAATATTACATGTATCAGAATGTATATGTTATAGACTACACATAATTACGACTAAGTGCTAGTTTTGGGTATGAACTTGGAGAGTGGCGTGTTTCTGTGCATTTTCTTTTCCAAAAATTGGGATAATGCTTAATAGCCCTTATGACAAATTACCTCTGTTGTTTAAACCTTTAACCATTAAAACACAAAAAAGCTGTTTAATTCAAAATACCCGATATCTCAAAAACTTCCGTAATTTTGCATTGAAATTATTTTTGAATCTCTACCACCTTATTTTCCAGAACACATTACGTCACAGTTTCAAAATTAGGGGAGGGCACACAATTTATACAAATATAGAAGACAACATCTCGCTACCTGTTTACTTAATTAAAAAAAGTCATTCAATGACATTGCTATTTTTTTCAAGATATGACTAACGGTACCCCCCATACGCCTATTTACTCATACACTCAAAAAAAAACCATCCTTAGTTAGCGTATCGCGATACAGGGCTGGCCGCTCTGCACTTAATTGGAGGATTGCCAAAAAAAACAAACACTCGTATAACATATTTTTAATAAGATCTTGAAAAATTAACTTAATTATCTTTCCTCCAAACAAATAAAATAAAAAAATATATAGGAAGTATAAGTAATCACACAACAAAATGGCTTAGAAGACAAATTAAACCTAACTTTGTATAGAATTTTGCAATACTGCAGTTACACACTTCAGAATTGCGATCGTTAAAGCAGATGTTCTTCCTGAGGCGAGGAAATTCAACTAAGCACCCAGTACGTGACATGCATTTCCGTAGAAAGACGACGAGAAACGCCTTGTTTCTGAGGTACTGTATCTTCTGGAACAAGGAATCGCTGAGTAGAATATTCGGGTTTACTTGGTACGGTGTACACATATAATCCAATAAAATTTAATAGGTATGCTCTTGTATGTTAATGTATTGGCACAAATAACCACCGAATTCATTTACGTGGTACTAAAGCTGAGTGTTCCAGACTGCGCTTAGGTGCAGGGCGCTTTGAAGTGGTTTTCAATTTACATTTTATGAAGTGCATAAATAGCAGAACTAAATAATGCTCCGTAAAGGATACATATTAATACCCTAGATACGGTACCTAAATAGATTTGTACATTTTTATAAGTGTTGACTACAATTAACGTCAAATTAAAATGAATACGGCACTCAAAAACAGTATAATTATTTGTAAGTGAATATGTAGATATTATTAAAACTTATGTTATATGTTGTGTCATGTGATAAAGGAGAATATCGTGAGGAAACCTGCATATTGCTGCTACATGTATGTTGAAAACTTGTTGTTTTTAAACAGTTATGGTGGTACAAGTCATTCCCATGAAATGGACATTTCCATGCCCGGCAGTGGGAAGTTTATGGAATGATATTAATTCTTTTCTTAATACGTACATATAAAGTACTTCATGTTAATTATTTACTAATTTCGCAATGTTTAACGCGCACAACATTTGTACGTAGTGTTCGTTATAATTTAATTGAATTGCTTGTAACAAACAGAAAAACTAATTGCATTATTCGCAAATTTAAAATTTATTTTACTGGATTATTTTTTTACATATATTACGCAAATGACATACATTGCGAATTTTGAGTTAGAAAGCCCTTAAATATATGAAAACCTATGCATAATTAATGTTAAAATATGTATAGCAATTTTTTTTTTCATATTTGCTTGTGGGCAAATGAGCACTGTATACCTGATTTTAAATGGTTACCGTATAAAAGACGGCATGTTGACCCCGTATTGGACCCAAGCTCTAACTGGACACGGAGGGTTCACGCCTTACCTGCATAGGTTTAAATTAAGAGACAGCCTAGCATGTATCTGTGACTCCGGAGGTGACGAAACCATCCAACACTTGTTGTTAGAGTGCCCGGTATACGACCGGCCCAGGTACGATCTGGAGACCGTTACAAAAACCACGATCACAGAGGTTACTACTTTTGATTTGATGTCAGCTAAGGACTCGAGGCTGCACCTGAAGCGGTTTTGCTTGCTGGTAAAAGAGGCTGTGAAGTGCAACAGCGTGAGGTGATGGAGGGTTCCGTCACCTCTGACGTTATATATGCAATAGAGAATATATATAATAATGTGTGTGTATGTGTATGTAATACATTATATATGATGTATTATAGAAAGGTCTGACTTGGAAAAGAACACCTATAATATAAAGGCCCTGACTATGTTAGGGATGAAAAGGGGTCTGAAGGGCCTTACATATATAAAAAATGGTTACCCTACCCCGGTTAGATAGAATATTACAATGCTAAGGAAACCGATGCGTCGACTACCTCATTGAGATTTTAAATATCTGTTTACGCCCTTTTTTAAAAGGAAGTCTGTAGGTTCTGGGAAATTTACTCCACAGCTTGCACACGCAATTCCTGAAGAAGTGAGCATAACGTATAGTGGACGACTGCAAAGTGCCGAGGAAGTGGAGATAAAATCCAATTGCCGGCAAATGGTGTGGCAGTAGCGACGATAGTGACGACGTATGGACCTAATCAAATAGTTCATCTGGCCACTCCCTGCTGTACAGACAGATTATTACATCTATGAACAAAAGACAGCAGAGCTACTAAGCGTGCATAAAGGAAAAGGGTTTTTTTTTTAGAAACCTCTCTAAAGCCTAATTCACATTTGCATTTATTATGTACTTAGTTAATAAACTTGCGAAACTGACGTGTTAATTCTTTATCATCTTTTGGACAGCAATATTCTAGTTACGTAACAAATTGTCCATTGAGTTCATGTGTGTCTAACTGATGATAATGACCTCTTTGCAAATTAACTAACTACTTAAGTAGTGCAAATGTAAATCAGGCTTAAATACTAATTCTGCAAAGTACAACATAGCTGCTTCTAGTGCGTCTAAGCATAACGACACACCTGCCGAAGGTACGGTGCCGACACTTCAGCAACTGAATTATCGGTCAGCATTCGGTTGGCATGACACACTAAACGTGCCAAACAGTTCGATTAACGTGGCCTATAGTTTCAGTGCCTTACCGGATGGACAATAGTACGGTACTAAACTTTTCACCAAATATCTTATTGTATAAATCCTTTAATGAGGGTTCGCAATATTAAGACGTGAAATTATGTACTTTTACTACATAAAATAGTTTAACTACGATCACCAAACTTTCAGTCGAGTAACGCGTCGCATGATGATTGCTATTTAAAATGCATTCTCAGGGAAACAGCTGTTAAACGAAAGGTTCGTCATTACGTCGAACGTTACATAATTTCGGCTGAGGTGTCATAGGTTACTTAAAAAACAGTAGTAGGTACTGCGAGCGTATTTAGCCGAACTTTCAGCGCCGTACTTTCGGCAGGTATATCGCTAGCCTAATATTTGCAGATAACAGCAAAGTGTGAAAACAAAAGAGCAAATTATACAGTTACGACACTAACATTAGTCTCGAGGTTAATAGCATTTGTTTCGACTATCAACCCCATTCACCAAAGATAGTTCGGCGTGATGAAGGCTTGTCTACACGAATAACGTTGAATTAATTACCTCAGATGATAACCATAGCAGTTAATGTAATAGCCGTAAATGGATATGGATATCACGGTCATTAGTTGGAATTTATTGCCTTTGTAACGGTTCAGTCGTTTGGTTAAACAAAATTTTAGTTCAGTTAAAGTAATGTTTGCAATAATATAATAGTATTCCAGTAATAGAAAGCTGCTACTTTGTTTGCAAGATTTATTTGTATGAACTATCTATAGATCCAACTCAACCAACTTCCAGCGAAGATGTTCCTTTACGGCCATGAAGTTGTTTAAAAAAGGCGTCATAAAATCTCTTCTATATATTATCAATATTTGTCTCTTCCTTCCTCAAGTCTTTGGGAATTAACTAGTTATAGTTAAATATGCTGTACGTATATACATATTATACTTTCGATGACAGATAAATATAGGATACTTGTTATGAGGATGACCACGTATGTCATATAAATTATGTATTACATGAAGTATATACAAAACACAAACTATAGACATGTATATTACCACTTTATATGTACTATGAACTATAATCCAGTACTTAATATACTTACTTATTGAATTGATTAATATCTGTACAATTGCTGCGTTGTGTAGTGATTGATAGAATTACAAAGAGTTTTTGTTCCCTTAAGTAGGACGTTTTAGACTGATATTGCTTTAAAAAAAGTTGATATTTGAATGGTTTAAATGAAAGGCTAGAACGCCATGACACACAGATGAATAAATAAATTATTATTATTAGCAGAAAAAATGTGCTACTAAAGGGCAAACTTTTAATAGACTTAGACAATAGTAATGAGTTTGTTATAAACTGTGCCCGCAATTTCATTCGAGCGATATATAAATTATTCGGCATATAAAAATATTTTTATATGCCGAACATTGTAACACATTGAAATCGAATTGACTTGTGAAATTACTGTTTTAATCACAAAAATTTTCATTAATTTGGATAAATCAACCGAATAGTGAAATAGTGTTCCATAAGAACATAAATTTTAATCATTCAATTTTATTGTATATCGTTGTATTATGTTAGTTATGTGCCTTTAAATCAAATTGATACCATTTGGTTGAGCCGTCTAATATTAGCATAATAGAGCTATTAGAGAAAAACTTTAAAACAGACAGTCATACAAAGATCCTTAAGACAGTTATTTACTAGATCATCATGTAAATAAAATAGCATCACTTAAATTTTGGTATCTATTTGAAATCACACACAAATTCCAATTAATGTTTTGCTAGAGAGAGAGAGAGAGAGAGAGAGAGATAACACTTCATTGCACACCAAAATATACAATTACAAAAACAGACAAAGTTTACAATATTTTCTAGGCAATACAATAGGCGGCCTTATCGCTCAAAGCGATCTCTTCCAGGCAACCTAAATGAAAGAAATTTGAATCAGGCGATATAGGTGATGCAGGAAAAAGGCAATAGATACATAAATACTCAAACTAATTTAAGAAATAAATATACAAATACATATATATATATAGTCACATATATACAATAATACATAAGTTATTATAATAAATGTATTAGCATGATTATATTCTGTTAATCAATAGCTATTTGTGGATAAATAGTGTTTTCTGAGCAAATTTCTAAATGTTAGTAAGGATTTGGCCTCTCTGATAGTAAGAGGCAGCATATTCCAAAGTTTGACAGCCTGCATTGTAAAAGAATTATCATAATAGGATGAACTATGTGCAGGCGTCATAAGTTTTCGGTACGTATCAAGGCGCAAATTGTGGGCAGTGGATAGGCGAAGGAATTTAAAACGTTCCTTAAGGTACTGGGGACTATTCGGAGTAAATAATATGTTATAAAGGAGAGTGAGAATGTGAGTATTCCGGCGAAAATGAATAGGAAGCCACTTGAGTCTTTTACGATATTCGGAAACATGGTCATATTTTCGCAATCCAAATATAAACCTGATACAAAAATTCTGAAGCCGCTCAAGCTTGTTCAACTGTTCTACGGTTAAATCCAGATAGCAGGCGTCAGCATAATCAAGTATGGGAAGCAAGAGAGACTCAGGAAGCGTAATCTTGGCAGCAGTGGGCAAAAAGTTTCTTAATCTTCTGAGGGATCTAGAAGATAAGAAGACTCTACGCTTAAATCGGTGATGTGAGGCCGCCAAGACAGCTCCCTATCGATGATTATGCCGAGATTAATGAATAATTAATTAAATAATTAATGCTAAAGATTTTATAAAAGGTTCATTTTTTGCTAAAATGGCTACGAATTCCTAAAGCTTGAATGAATCCACTATTTCCTTTATGATGCAAAAGGTCAAGAGCACTACAGCTTCCGTATGGTATTCTGAAAATTAATCTGTATTTTTAATGGTAATAAGATCACGAACAGAATTTGTAATGGCCGCATTTAAAATGATTATGTTGATTTATTGCTACATTGTATGGAAATGATCAGACAGATACATTGAGCTTCGAGGAATGTTATTTGATTCTCAGATCGGAATACTTTGCTATTGATTAAATCACTGAATAAAATGAAACAGGCGCCAGTGTTTATCTTAAAGCTTTGTATTTAATATAGTAGTCGGCCTTTTGAATATTTATTATATACTAGCTGTAACTGCGACTGCGTTCACGCGGTATTTGGATTTTTTATTCACGTACTCGTATGGTTAACTTTGCAAGATATCAAAATTAATACATGTTTTAAAATTAAACTTGGAAGATATGAAAACGAAACGAATATGAAAATTTAAGATAAAATTCCTGTTAAAATCCATAAATTTTTCATTAAAATTTGTTTAGTCGTTCCTGAGCCTGTTTGAGAGAAACTTTCAGACTGATTCTGAAAAGCAAAAACTCTAAAAACTATTATTTATGGTTAGGCATCGTGTAAGTAACATTTTTCACTAAAACTATGTCATTTATTTTTAAATCACAGACTTTAATTTTATTTATCGGTACATCGATGAAACTATCATGTACATTGTATTTATTGGCAATATCAAGGGGTTTTAATAAAATCTTCCTTATTGCAAAAACAAATGTAAATTCATACTTATCATCAGGTTTCGTCATCATTTATCCCACTTTTTATTCTCAATTCTGGGTATTGAGAAGCAATACGAAGTCGTTTTATTTTTGTTAAAAAAAAGTCGCATTACAAATACCAAAGCAGAGACCATCTACAGAGTAACAATTTCTTGTCAGTGTAGAATGTAATTACTTATCGAAGAAATAAAAGTTCAACGGTATTTTATTGTCTGTTTCATCTATTACCAATAAAATGCAGCTCGGTAAAAGCCACTATTAATTAAACTTCAAACGAAGTATAGTCGATAGATATACTTGTTAGTTGTATGGATTTGTGTGTGTTTGTAACTGTGTATACTGGATTTAGATGGTATTGACATGTTATAATGACGAAGGGTGAAAATTACGTGACAAAAAAAATACACTGGAATATTGATGGATATAAATAAGAATAAAGGTAGGCCTAAAACGGTATGGCTGGATATAAAATATGCTTTGTTTTGTAGACGACCGTGCCTAATGAGAATTATATGATCGCTTCCAAGCTTTTTCAGTAATTACTTTATTACTCATATAAATTAGTTTAAAATACATTAAAAAAAGACCACGAATGTATAATTACATAGTAATTATAAAGTATACATATGTTTCTAGGGAGTTTGTGGCTAAAGTTGCTTTGGAAGCGATGGTAAACATTCAATAAATAATCTGTAAGATTCCATTTTGAAATAAATGTATTAATTGAAAAACTTTTTAACGATAATTAGTTTGAATAAGTTGCATAGTTTTAAGATATGGGATATTTTAGGTTACAAGTCAGGATCCCGTCGAGTCGCCAAATGCCATAAATAGTAAATATTCGTCGCCACTACGACACCCTTCATCAAGACTAACCGACGAGTATCTTGCCAATTTTACTCACGTAGTTTAACGCATGTGTTAAATGAACCTTAAGATAATAAAATCCTATCTATAGTTGCGAAAATCGTCAATGAAAGTCACGCAAACAAAAAATACATCTGAATCGAACGGCGACACGTAATTGGTCGCATATACTGACAAACCCGTCAGAACCAACGGAAGATTTGATTTATTATATTACCCTTTTTCGGCAAACCAAATGCACAGTTACATACTTAAGTCTAGGATAATAGTTCTAATAGTCTGTTTGAAATTGAAACTCTAAAGAAACTACATAAATTACTTGTGATGCCCTCTGGTAGATTTTATTATTCCTTGTATTATTCTACGTATGGAGGGAAGAGGTGTTAATAGTAGGTACAATCTTATGTGGGAAGCATAAATTAATTAAGAATGGTGCTAATGTAAGCAAACACCTAAATTCACAACGTCTATAACCACTAATTGTAAGAGACGGGGAAACTTTAACAGTTGGTAGGTAAACGCCCGCCTGTGTATGTACTTATGCCTTGCTTATTTCTTCCGCCAAACAGTTTCACTGTGTTCCTGAAAGAAGAACAGAAACCTATCTTGTGTCAAATTACTAGCATCGAGACTAAAACGCTAATGTCTCAAAATGGGTATAACACATTTAGAAAGCCTGAAATGTTATAGGCGACGACGTGATGAGTGGTTCATCTGCTTGTTTGCCCTTCTTTTTCATATAGAAAAGGAAACTATATTACAGGAATATGCACATCGCTATATACTCGTATATAACCGTGGCAGCTTAGTAGATAAAAAACCCACGTTTTATTCTTAAAACTTTAGTTCGAATCTTAACCGGAAGATTAGTTAATTGTTCTAACCTAATATGTATAATGTATATTGTTTCAATTACTATGTGAAGAAAGAAAAACATTATGCACGGGCAAAGGTCAAGACTCCTATCTCGTGTCTACCAATGTATAAGTGAACCAAACATATTTACAACTAATTTCTGAGGTACTCATATATTTATATATATAACACAGATATAAACAAACAGACTAAAGCGTTCTTTTTTACCTTTAGGTGTCGTAATTCTAATGTAATATACGCAACTCTAATAATAAAGAGACAACACGTAGTATTTACTTACTGATAGCAACTTAACACCTAAAAGACAGGCTTGACCTATTTTCTATATAGGTGTTAGTGTCCAAACTGTCTTAAGCTTAGGGCAAAAAAAAATAGTACTTACGATGTTTGTTGTCAGTATATTTTTTACAAAAAGTTTATATGCGTTAAGGCACCAATATATGAGAAAATTGGTATGACCGGACCTACAAATAATTGCTTTAATTCTGGTTGTACTTTGTGTCTGTCATAACACCTCCACGCTATTGACCTAATGCAAAATGACGGCAATGGATGACTTCAGCAATCTGCAACACATTCACATTTGTGACACAAAAAAGTCTAACATCAAAATATTGTATATTTTTTGGCTAAATGTTAAAACTAAGCCCACGGAAAATTTATCAGGCAAACCTGATAAAATACCCCATTGTATCCATGTGATTTCATGAGGAAGAAGCTTTGGGGAAATTAGTGAGTTGATTTACATGAATTTGCATTTAAACTGTGGTACTGGCAGAAATCCGCTTTAGGCGAAACGCAGACCACCGCATTAATTTGGCCCCATTATAATTGACCGAAGTAACACTAATTGTAAAATCTATACTAATCACGGCTAAATCATTAACGGCTCTGTCTTTGATTTCAATATAAATGACAAATTTTGAGTGAAACCTGCTATTCATACTATGCTGTTAGTTTATCTGAAAAGGACTCCAAAAAATTTAAAATAAGAACATAAAGTATAATACAAATTGCTTGCAAATGATAACTAAATAAATACGTTTTACGTAAAGCGCGATATGCTATTTTATTTTCATAAAAGAACAATAGTTCTCTAAACAAAAATTGTGTTCTTTTTTTTAAAAGCTCAATTGATTAGTAAAATATAACTTAGAGTAACTACAAAAACTTCACTATTAATCTCAAGTATTTAGATACAATATCGCTGTGATTAAGGAGCCCCCTCCTTAATCACAGCGATATTGTATCTAAATTACAAAGATCCTGTCAAAGACAATGTAGGAGAAGGTTTTTTTGACGGGAGCTGAAAGGAGACGTTATACTGTGCAGTTTTACTTCCTAATAATGTGTAAGACTACTCTAAAATAAACAATAGTTGTTTTTGAGTAGTAATTGTATATATTTTTGTGAGAAATGTGAACTATCGAGTTTACACAAGAACTCCGTTAAATGGCGCCAGTTGAAGACCTAGAATCCAGCTGAGCTATACGAAGACTTATGCATCAAAGTTGGCTTTGTGAACTAAGATTCCCTTGCCTGCCTTTGTGGCGATACAATGTTTCTAGGTTTAGTTTCAGGAATATTTGACATTGACTAGATCCATAAAATGTGGTAAGCCATATTTGAAAAAAAGAGACAAGAAACAACTCTAACATTGACCGATTAATGACTACTCAATTTTACTCGAAAATGTGAAATAGCCAAGCCCAAATTGATTAGAGATTTAAAATTAAATTAAAACTATTTCAGGATTGCAAAAGGCAAGGTTTTTCGCACATGGAACATTCTCACAATTCCTATTCTGCATAAATAAAAAACTACCTTGGCTCTATTAAGCGATTGAGAGATAAAATACACTTCTTTTGTCTTAACAATATAACATTGTCTATTTTTTGTTGCTAATTCGTGTTATTGTTAAACGCTTTGGCACGCTCTTCTTAAATAGGCTGTTAAACTATGATTTCCGTAGCAGATAAGAAAGCTTAAATGTTAAGGCTAAACTTAAATATCAAAAGTAATCGACTGTGACAGCCTTATAATATTTATTTTATTTTTTCTTTCAATTCAGTCCTCGGTTTACAATGTCTACCTAGACGAATAACGAAGAAAAAGATTCACAATCTTCTAAATTATTGTCTATTGTTCGTCACAAGGCAGACCAAGCAACTTCCTTGTTAAAAGTCTGCTCTGTTCTTCCTCGGAACGACAAAGACTGTTGCCACAACTGGAGAATAACACTTTTGATAAAGGTATCTAGATTAATTGCTTTTCTCATAAAACGCTACTTTACGACAGCATGTAAAGGGTCGCAAATTTGCAAGCTCAGGCTTTTATGAGATAAAGTTGTAAATTGTAACATTCTAACCACAAAAGTACGCAAGTATAATAAAACTAAAATAGCAAGCCCTGGGTACAGTTTCGTAGTAGTTGTGTATATTATATCGAAATTACTGAACTACTAATAGCAAAATGATTAACGTATTAGAGTTGTAAATTGCTATTTAAAACCAACATATTTTTATTCATCATCATATATCAGCGGTATACGGGCACCCTGCTTTTAAACCACTTATGCTGTAATAAACCTAAACGAAATAGAGATTTCATCACATATAACTTTATGCAGATCATCACGACAATACCTAACTTTATAATTTAGAAAACACTGCAACAAGCTATTGCAAAGCCAGATTACTAATTTGCGGTAAAAGAATCAGATCACAATGATAATTACAGTATGTTTATACAGGATAGGCCTGTAATTACAGTTCTGTCACAAGTCTGGAGCACGACTGGACTTAATCGATGTCCAAATAACGTGACTTGGTTCGTAATTCGTGATTCCCTTAGACGAAATTGGAACTTGTAGTCACTGCGTGTAATTGCTAAAGTGGTTTTATCTGCTTTGTTACCAAACACATTTCTCATATGTTTATTTTATAAACAGCTTATTTGTATTTTAATATATTTTTAACTTGTAAACAGTTTAGGATTTTCACGCAGATTCGGCTGCATAACGGTTTTTACTAGATGGTTCACATTACTAGTTGTCTTCTTCCATGATCTAATATAATATCGAAAATATATCCGTATCATCATCATTTAAGATCTTAACTGTTGTTGGTGGATACTTCCCAATCTATACTAATATAATAAAACGGATAGATTTGTATTTTTGTATGTTTGTAACGAATAAACCCAAAAACTACTGGACCGATTTCAAAAATTCTTTACCATTAGAATACAACATTACCCCTGAGTAACTTTCAAATTTTTTCTATATACCCGACCATACTGACTGTTTCACTTCTTTGAACGACACCTATGTTTTCCTTTATTTGGTCTTCCCTCTCATATGTTCTATTTTGCCTTCAAATATCTGACAGATAAGGTTTTATGTCGTAGTAAAATACGAGTATATGTAATATAAATAATATTGGTATATTCCCTCGAGACTAAGCTAGACTTCTACAGATAGTTCAGAAGAGCGGCATCCGTATGACAAAAAATATAAATAGAAAATCACGTTAAAGAATGGTCAGAATTAAATAGTGTTCTTCACGTAATCATAGACGGGGCTTATAAAGTAATAATATTATAATCATGTATATTTCATACAAAGGTATGTCGGTATAATTTTTCATACAAGCAGCTATATTAATATTGTGCCATTTCCGTCTGCGTACGTAATCATTTGTCATTTCCACATTTCCTTCGGGTTTTTCCTCATTTCATCCAATAGTAAGAAAAATCCAATGATGAAATCCTTTGCAACCCTCTGACGTTTAGTTCATTCAACATCTGCCACCTGACTTCACTATTATTTGCACGAATAGCCCGGTCAAAATATTATTTTATTTCCGCGTTTTCCTCGTGTTTCAATATTGTTTTCCTTAAGAAAGTAACGTTAGGGATATGTATACTGTCTACATTTTGTTAAACGTAGACAGTATTATTTATCTATCTATCTACTTATATACTATAATAAATCTGTAAATGGTTCAAGTTTGTACAACGCGTTTAAAAATGTAAAAATCATCAGGGAGGCTAATTCGGACCAGCATATTCCGAAATATAATTTTTAGAATTTTTGTCTGTCCGTCTGTTAGAGCATCACGTGAAAAGTACTGAATGGATTTAAAGGAAACTCGAAACGGAGCTAACTTATATCCCGGGTGGTAACGTAGGATACATTTTATACCGATAAGTGACATCGTTTCCGAGGGATAGACGAAAATAATGAAAAAAGAGACCGCTGCGATTGCGTCTTTTTTGGAAACTACTGTACATATAAGAATGAAACTCGAAATAGTGGTAACTTATAACCAGAGTTAACACTTAGAAAACATTATATCCCGATAAATGACGTTGTTTCCTTAGAATAGATGAATTAAAAAAATAGATGGCGTTGCAAACGCTTTTTTCAATTCACTTATAAACACCTACGTTGTCATAAACAACATGTCATTCATTGTATTACTTCAAATCAGGTTGGCTTCGACTCGTGTCTATGTTTCGCTGGGCAGTTGTGTAGACTATATGGACTTAATTACTTTGTTATAGCAGTAAATTTAACAAGAAACAGTAAAGTTTTATGTCTAAAAAATTACAAAATATGTTGTTTAATGCGATAAAAATCAACATATATATTTCATAACTTCTTTTTAGTTTGCCATCCAAAGGTTCTATGATGTTTATTTAAGTCCTTTGCCTGTTATTATACATTCTTTAAAACATAAAAATGTCAGTTTAGTTTCTGGGTTTATACCACTTTTTCATCTGGGAAAATGTTATAGTTATTGACTGTTTTACACAGATCTAGCGATGAGTTTAGTGCGTTATTTGTGATGTGATGTTGTTCTTAATTGTTAACGACGTTAAATATTGTCAGATAACATATCTGAATACAATACAATAGATATAACTTTCAAGGGATTTTCACCATTAGTTAGATAAATTTTCATTGAAGGTTTATATATATAATATACATATTTGAACTTTTAAAGTAATAACATACTGCCTAGGGCTTTTTACGCGGAGTAGCCGCTGGTATATACTATAATAATTCTCTTTTAGATCTATTCTGCAATTCCTATATATTTCTCTATTCTATCCTGCTTCCGACTTCTCCCACTGAAAGATTATAGTTTAACCCCGCTCCTTATAATTGATATATTATAACCTTTTAATTTTTATAAATACAAAAGCTGTATAACACAAAAATATTTTTTTGTATCGAACTACATATTTCCATATAGATAAGCGTGCAGAAACAGACAAACCAAAAATTGATTCCAATTCTATTATAAAACTAGCTGATGACCGCGACTTTGTCGGCGTGGTGCGTTTTTTTAACTATCCCATGGGAACTCTTTAATTTTTCGGGATCAAAAGTATCCTATATATTGGCCAGGGATATAAGCTACCACCATACAAAATTTCATTTAAATCGGACCCGTCGTTTTGGAGATTAGCCGGTACAAACAGACAGACAGAGGAACAAAAAATAAAAAAAATCTAAATTAGTTCTATTTCACTTCTTACATACCCCTGACTCGGTTTTTACCATTTTTTTTCATTGTACAGAAATTCGACCTCTACAGTTTTATTATATGTATTATTATTATTATATTATATGTATAGATATAAGTAGATTACTATTATTGCAATGATTTATAGGCAAATCCTGGCCGGAAAGCATGTACCATTTCGGCAGTTTCCTGTCTAAATATGCATATTTTTACTCTTATCACACGCTAACAATAAAGAAACGACGACGGCCTCTGTGGTTGAGCGGGCTAAGCCTTTGCCGGCCTACCTCACTGCAACGCAGAGGCTACGGGTTCGATTCCTGGTATGGTAAATTTCAGAAACGTATTTTCTCCGTTATTTGCTATGGTCTGGGTGTCTGGGATCGGCCCCAGAGTAGTCCATTGTATATTACCCATAACACAAGCGTAACTTGCTTAGTTTGGGGATATACAATGAGTGTGTTTGTCTGCCGATTATTATTATTATTATTATTATTATTAAAGAAAAACATGAAAGAAACTTGTACCTTAACATTTACCATTATCCGTAAACAGTAAGCGTAAAGGGAAATTTAAGTAGACATTGGGCATTTACTCATGGAAAAAAGGTTTTTACGCCGACTGCGTCAATTTATATATTTGGTCACAACAGCCTTTATCCATAAGTATGATAAATCGAATGTGGGCGAAATCAAATTCATTTTCACGCTGGATGTACTTTAAACGGATGATATAAACGTATTGGACTCGGTCATGTGTAACGTTGTTTAATACATATTACCGAGAGCCCCATGTAGTCTTGATTACAATAATGATTTAATTAAATTAACGCGATATTTATGGAAGACTGAGATAGAAATTATCTCATACAGGGGGTTTCACTGCTGCTTTGATCGAGGAAACTTTCTCTCCATATCCCATTAGAACTCTTAATAGGGTTCTTTATTTTGCGAGAAAAACCATAAAAATCAGTACATATTCAGTTATTGAGATGGTATAAACAAATCTACTAATCTTAATATTGTATAATACATTCATTAGTCTTTTGTTATTACAGTTTGTAATTCAAATCACAGACGACTTTTCAATTTTATTCATTAGGTGACTAAAGATTGACCAAAGAAATGAAACGTGACGCTATCCCCATATTATACTGTCTGATTCATAAAACATGTCCGTACTCATGTTAAAAGAAAGATTACAATTTAAATGATTCAGAATGACTAAGCAATCCCACCTTAAATATTGCAAAGGATTACTCAACGAAGCTTACATCAAAGTTGATGGAAGCGTCTTAAATTTAGAATATTCAACTATTTACTGTAGGTAATTTTGATTTATATTTAATCTAAACAACTACGTCATGTTTTGACTTCCTTGAAATTTGGATGCTTTTAAATGAATCATTAATTGTCATGGGTGTTTCTTGGTTTTTCCATAATGATTACGTAGATGGGCATGGCTAGACATCTGCTCTTCAAATAATCAGATAATCAGCCGGTTTCTGTAAAACCGCACCAACAAGCGACTCTCTTGCAGTATGTTTGCTATCTCGCATACATACAAAGCTGCCGCTAAATGAGAGCTAGAAAAGAGCCAAAACAGTAGCCAGATGAAGTACCAATATTTTATTAAAATAAATCTTATTTCACTCGCTCTCATTATACTGTCACATAAAATTAGAAAATCTTCCATAAATAGAGCCACTATCAATATATCAAGATGATATCTGCCTTAATATAATACGCTTATAGCTCCAATATTTTCAGAGCTAATAAACTTATCTGTAGTGAAACAGTCTTTAATAACATTAGCCTATAAGTGACCCACTGCTGGGATCCAGTATTCCCCATTTTATAAGCACGCACTAAACGTATCTCCGGCGCATTGTAAATGGTACGCAGGTCTGCCGACGATTATAACCAAGCTTGTAAGGAATTTATGGAGATATATTGCAGCATAACATTTTAGTACGTCATGTCATTATTATAACTATAATAATATTTTTCTTTCATTTGATTGTGTCTTGGTCTTATGGAGTATGCAGTGTTTGCTACAACTCCATTAATTCTTCATAAAGTAATTCTGTAACATATTTCCGTATAAAACTTATTAAAAAAAAAGAAAACTTGAGATATAAATAGAATAACAAATATAAAGAAAAATAATATTTGGTTAGACGTGTTTCTGGGGAGTTTCTTGCCGCTGCTTTTCTTTAACAGCAATAACACGTTGCGAAGCGGTGTACATAGAATAGGGAGGAAAATTAAATTTTAACTTATATGTATGACCTTCAAAAAGTGTTCTCTAGTGGAACTTGTTTTGAATAAAAACATTTGAATTTGAATAACCCCTCCCGCTCCCTACAACCGTGACCTGCGGTCGTCTAGTTTTTAGTACTATTAAGACAAGCCCCGGTCCCAATCGTAGGAAGTTAGAGGAGCGATCATCGGCAAACCCTCTGAGCACGACTTATAGCTGATTTCACATATTTGAAATTTCGATGCAAATTTTATTAGTTCAGAAAAACTATCCATGTTTATCACAATTCAAACCCACATGATTCGAATGAGTGCTTTAGACCTGGAGCCACCAAAACTTTTGACTGCGAATATAACTGGGCACGAAACTAAATTAAAAGTATATCTCTCCACCAAATCTAATCTAATACTGTCCAAATTTGTAAAAGCGATAATTAAAATTTAATTTGAAAATAGGGGAGAATGAATCCCAGCAGACACGGCGTTAATTCTTAGTTAGGCGTTTAATTTGTAAGATTTAAACGAGCATTTTGTCGCTGCCTAGCGGTAAAGTTTCATCGTAAACCACGCAGCCAGTTTAAATGGGAAACGCCGTTAATATATTTTCTATTATCGCCTTAGCACTTTGAATATCATAGATAGTGGACGGGCTAAAAATATATTTAGACTTTTGTTTCATACACAATTAGTTAAATATATGCAATTTGAGAAAATATATTGTATAATATCAACTCTACAAATAAGCTGACATTTATAGTGACAATAGTTTTCACCCCACAACATAAGAGTCATTAGAAACAATGAACAAGTCCAAAAAGTAGCACTAAAAAGTATTTTGTAATTTTGGATACCTTCTTTTAACTAAGGTAAACTCTTAAGGGAGACGTATACGCTTTCATACATTCTTGGGCCCAGATTGAAAAAAGATGAGTGATTTTAAGATTTCTTTTTATTATGTTGATATTTTTTTATAATTGTAGTGGGTTCAGTTATTTTGAATGAATTAACCGTGTGGTGTAACTGTTTTCATATTATTAATGGTTGAAATTCATTCACATAAATCGATTATTGTAAACGATAATGTATTTCATTTGTGATCTTATTTTTAAGATTTCTTGTCTTCCAGATAATATTAAAGGCTGGTGTTTTCTATTTAATAATAGAAGAATATAACGCTTTTTTAAGCCATATCTCAACGCATTACATTTCTTTGGCCCAAAAGTCTGTCTCTCCTTTGGGTTTACAACGATAGAAACTTGTTCATATAAACGTATTTCGTAAAATATATGCCTGTTTGAATTTGAATATAGAAGAAAGGTCTCTTTTTAAAAGCACTACACAACGAAATAACGAAATCACTAGTTTTGTTTTAAGCAATGTTTAACCGTTATATATATATAAATATATATATATATATATATATATATGTTAGACATTATACCTAATGTGTCGGAAATCTTAAACTAATATTCCAAAACGTTAAAAAATACCTGAAGACAACAATAGACTATGGGCCAAATTCTGCTAATTTAATATATTGGCGCTGCGAAGATATTCAAAGTACAATTCCATTGCGATAGTATCGATAATACGTATTCTACTAAATCCACAATATCTTCTTGATATCGTCTTGGCGGAATAATAGTAATAAAAAAATTGGTATTACCATCAGCAGAAATGTCGTTATCCGAAATGAATATTGAAAAGCTGCCAAAATGTTTAATATTTATTTCGCAAATTTTCTATTATAAATGTTTTTAAAGATAGAGTAGCATTGGAATTAACAGAATACCGAAATTAGGCAAACCTACGGTTGAGACGATAGTGTTCGACGATTTTGATGAGATATTAAAAGCAGAATTTGGCCCCTAAATTGATAAATTAATATAGGATTGCCAGAGCAAAGTGTATTATAATACTGGTTAGTACCACTAACTTTAAGGGCCGCTTGCATAAGGTTGCTTAAATTTATTTAAGAAACACAAAACTCATTTAACACCTTTAAATACAATTAGCGTCTTGCACGACGCAAAATTTTCCGCCCAATATGTTTAAAGAACTGTCAATACGTTTTGTGTAAAACGTATTTAAGCAGTTTAATATGATTAACTAATTTTTATTTAATGGCGATCGTTATGTAAGCGGCCCTAAATGTAGGATGGGTGGTTGGTTAGCACAGAGTTGTTGATAGATGGATTGTCAGACGAGCATTGTAATATTTCTTTACTTTATTGTGTTTTAATTAATATAAGAGTTTGAAGATTTATAAATCATTTATTTATATCCTACATAAATATATAATGTAACTTTCAGATATTTAAAAATAGAATATTTAAAATTCACTGCTGTGTTAATGCAGTGGATATGTTTACATGAAATACAGACGTAATGAAGTAGGTATATCGCTGTCAGAGAGGATTGCTGTACAAACAGCAAACAATGATAAATTGGAATAAGCCTGACAGAAACAACTCAGCCCGTAATGAACATTAATGCGAATTTGCTTTTTGTATCGTACCTACTTGGTTTCGAGGACAGAAAACTTTACTAATTTGCATAAATAAACTGCTGTTGCGGAAGCACAAAGACAATTCTAACCTTATAAAAAGTAACTGCAAAAAACCCAATATCGGTTTTTCTTTCAGCCAATGTTACAGTAATCGAGTTGTACACTTTAAGAAAGTTTGGCCAAATTGGAATAAGACTTTTTATAACAAATTACTGGCGACTGTTTCTATTGCGGTTAACAGTCGTTGATTAACATTTATATATTGAATAAATCTTATACTAATATATGAAGCTGAAGAGTTTGTTTCTTTGTTTGATTGAACGCGCTAATCCCAGGAACTACGGGTCCAATTTGAAAAATTCTTTTAGTATTAGAAAGCCCGTTTATTGAGGAAGGCTATAGGCTATATATAGTCACGCTAAGACCAATAGGAACAGAGCACAAGTGAACAATGTTTCAAAATCGGGGGGGTTTTGAAAACAAATTCCACGCGGACGGCGTCGCGGGCACAGCTAGTTTATAAATAATATAATACAATAAAAGAAAACTTCACTTATTTGTTTTGTTTTCTACCCATAGTCTATCAAGACTATAAGTAGAATACTGAGCCTAGACCGTTTTCTATGGGTAAGGTGCCCAAAAGGCTGGCTACGTTTCTATACTTATTTTTTGAAGTGAAACTTTAGAATCGCTGCGATTTAAAACTCGTTGAAACGAAAAAGCGACACTAAAAAGAGATAAACACAAATTTATAGGACTAAGCCTGCAAGTAAATGAGATAGAAAACATTATAATTAATCATTTAAACACTATTTTTATACAGATAAGAGTTGAAAATGTTTTAAAGTTTTTCGTTAACACTTCAAATATATTATAATGATATAATATATGAAGTATGACTTCAAGAAATTTAGAATCCCTCCCACCCCTTGTCATACTTTGTTTCACTTCTACTGCGTGTGAACTACACACACACTTTTTTTTAAGATTTCGTATTTAAATAACATACACGAAGGATTTTGTTAACATTGAGTAACCCTTCACCATGCGCAGCGAGACATTCACTTTGCCAGTTTTTAGTGGTATGCTTCTTTTGTTTTTATTTTATTTAATAATAAATTACCTGCCGAATACGTACATATTCCAAAGCTAAAATTTTACACTTTTGATGAATAATATGGCAGATGTATCTGGGACCACGTCACAATACCCAGACTTGTGTACAAGTCGAAAAAATCGCTTGACATAGACACCATATAAGACATGTAAATTTTCTACCGATGATAATCAGAAATATCAGGTACAGAAACCGGCGTAAGCAGTAGTTAAATCGATTAAAGGTGGCGTTTCAGCAGTAACCCAGTTTCTACATATACTATAACTGTGGAATGAACTCCCTCCCGTGGTTTTCCCAGAGCCCTACGACAAGGGGCCGTTCAAAAAGGGCGTGAACAGATATTTAAAGTGTCAAGGAGGTGAGCAACGCGTCGACTCCCTCGATGTTACAGAAGTCCATGGGCGACGGCAAGCACTTTCCATCAAATGGACTCACTCGTTTACCATTTTGTCTACATGCAAACATAAAAAATAGTAACTTACGCGATTGTACAAACAAGTGTGCGATCGATTCTGTCCATTCAACAATAGATTTATCAGAAAAAATCAATAAGTTTTCCGGAAGAGATCGCTTGAAGCGATAAGGCAGCCTTTTGTTTTGCAGTTAAATTATTGTAATTATTCTTTCTGTAATTGTTTATTTGGAGAACAATAAACTGTTTTCTATTCTATTCTAATTTTATCCAATAGTAAGGCAAATGAACAGTTAGTAAGATATAAGATATAAGATGTCCAATACAACAGGTGAGAAGACAGACACAAAAATATTTTAAATAACTGTCGCTCAGATAGTAATATAACCAATTTGCGACAGGCTTAATTATGTTACATTAGTGTTCTAGAAATAACATATTTTGAACTCACATATATTTTATGATTATTAGATTCTTTGCAAAAGGTATATAAATATGTATTAGCAGCGCACGTACACATATCATAAATTTCAAAATGCGCTCACCGCATTCATAAAAATCACAGGAAAATATTTATAGTGCTCGGGTAACAATGCTTTCGTTAAACAAGACTCAAAATTGCTTTTGGAGAAAATCTTAAAGGGTGCAATAACTTTATTAAATCGGTGGACCTACGGA
This sequence comes from Dendrolimus houi, assembly GCA_039645545.1. NCBI lineage: Eukaryota > Metazoa > Arthropoda > Insecta > Lepidoptera > Lasiocampidae > Dendrolimus > Dendrolimus houi. Next base: position 17,447,697 of record CM077120.1, on the reverse strand, counting down.
GGAATTTAGAGAAAACTGTAATTAATTTTCATTACGCCTACTTTTACCGCTGAACTAAAATAGTTGAAGAAAATTATCCAATACATTACAGTTGCATAGTTTGTTTAAGAATTTTGGGTGATCTAATCAATATATCTAACATTCAAGCGAGATGCAAAAATAATAAAAATCCATGAACAGCATGCACTCCCAAGTTACTTAATTTTTTATATATATATATATGTCGATTCATGCGCGACGAATAACACAATAATAATCTGAAATATTATAATCAAAGTGTATTACACTATAATTATTACAATTACAACATTAAATACAGCACAATAATACACAGAAATATTAGGACAACTCCAAGAGTTGCATCCACGCTTGTCAGGTGTCGAGCAGCAATTTGCCCTAAAAGAATTCTGCGATTATGGAACAGTAATTGTCGACCACAATATACTATGCACCTCTTGTCCAACAGAGCTTTCGCTCTGTTCAACCGAAGAACGTAGAATGTCGAATGTCCTGTTTAGGCGATTTCACCTCCTTTTATATTGTCGAATCAATAACACAGCGTTTACCCTTTAGTAATCTGGTAAACTGAAACTTATTACAAAGGTTATTAAAAATCCTAAAAACATTTATAAAGTGCTCAACAATATAAATCCCATTATATAAATACAACCCAGTTTTTTATTAAACTAAAACACCACTTAATAAAATCAAGTGCAGGTACGTAAGAAAAACATAAGTACCCTCAATTTAAAGTAGTTTCTTTACGAAATTTTTACAATTATATCGCAATCTGCGACACATATATATATATTTATATATGTCGCAGGTTGCGATATATATCTCTCTCTCTCTCTCTCTCTCTATATATATATATATATATATATATATATATATATATATTCTTTCATAGCTATTAGCAATATATCTGATTGCTAAGCAATCTCAATTTAGCATTTACAAAATTTTAGTTTATTAACCTGGTACCATTTTTAATTTGTAAAATATATTAACCTTCTATAACGTTAATAACTAAACAAATCATATTAAGGGTAGCTTTTTTAAAGTTTAAGAGGGCTTCCGTACGAGTAGATAAAAAAACTAATATACTCTTTGACGCCTGTCAGACAGCAGCATTGTATTAACACATGGCATGGTACTAAGATATGATAAAATAGTTCCAAAAACGAAAAATACATTTAAAACATTCGTGAATCTGGTCAAATGTAGTTTTAAATATTTATCATACTTGTATAAACCTAAGAAAACACAATAAACCCAAATAAGAAAAGGTCGATACTTTGCCAGAATCCCAATCTTCGGAGCAAACAAACGATTCACAGATTCTCCAAAATGTTGTGGGTGATATAGTGCAAATATGTACACCTAACCTGGTCAAAGGCATCGGAAATAGTGTGGCTGGTGTTCTACACATTAGACCTTTGGCTTCAATCCTATTTAAATATAACAAAACAACCCCTGTATACAACCATTGTCGTGAGAAATTCCATTTCCTGACTCACTGTGCAAATATCGCTGCCTTACCAACTTGGCACTGAAGTCTGTACATGTTTGTATGCGACACGGTTTGCAGCTTAAAAAACCTCTACATTTCGGAATTCATATGAATGGTGAACATTGCAAGAAAACCTGCATAAAAATAACTATTACTAACAAACACGTTGTATATAAAATATCATAAATTAAAACCAGTCATTTTAATATGTCTTTCAACGGATTTAAATGAAAATTTGAGGAATTATAATGGAATCTTATAAAAAAAATATGTATCTTTCATTTCGAAAAATCGCAGGAGTCTGGATATGTTGAATCTGGCATGAACGATGTCACATGAACAGCTTATCCTACTTCCTACTAATATTATAAACGCGAAAGTTTGTAAGAATGCATGGATGTATGTTTGTTACTCTTTCACGCAAAAACTACTAAATAGATTTTGATGAAACTTTACAATAATATAGCTTACACATCAGAATAACACATCGGCTATAATTTATTAAGATATAGTGTGAATTATCCAAAATATAATGATTTTCCATCACCACGGGGGTAAAACCGCGGGGCGCAGCTAGTTAATAATAAAAATACGTCTCCAATATTACAAAGCCGTGGTCAAAAGAACTTTTTACAAATATAACGCATCGTTTTGAAAATACAAACAGGTAAAATAAGCCACACATAAATTAAGATTTAATTTTTCACTCTGATCACAGTATTGCCTTTCTTGTGTCTCCATGACGTCGGGTCATTTCCTTGAACAACGAAATGCCTGCTTGATCTCACGTACAAGCCAGTCCCAAGCATTTACGGTTTACAATATTGTTTTTTTTTCGCAGGTATCCTATTTATTATGCTTCCCAAAAATATGTTTGTTATTTGTACTAGTTTCTTCTTCGTCTTCGTTAAAAAACTCAGAATAGGGACACCTGGCTTCCAGATAATTTTGTGAAACACAGATATGGAGAAATGAAAATATAAGTGTTAGACACGGGGTAATTCTTGTCAAGTATGTTGCTGATTTTACTTCAGATTATTCAGATTGTACACAGATGTTTTTGTACATATTTTGCCAACCGCAATTTAAAATATGCTTCCGAATACGGACTCAAGTAGTGCAGCAAGCATAAGGCTGGCTCATATTTCGCACAACAAATAAGTATTGCCCTACAGCGCGGCAATGCAGCCAGCCTTCTGGGCACGCTCCCCGTTGGCAGTGATCTTTTGCATAGTGTATTTTAATTTTGATGTCTTTGTTATTTAATTTTAATTTTCAAAACTTTAGCAAGCTTAAAAGAAAATATAATTACAATTGAAATATATTCAATACTAGAGCTTACGTCGCTGCTACGCCGCGGGTCAAACTCTATAGCGTACCTCTTGTTTAAAGAGCAGGCGTTAATTGTATTCAATTTTTATATTGGTGTTATTGGCCCCCGGAAGATTTACTTCATTTTATATCGCAAACTATCCCATCTCCCGGGAAAAAAGTAACTATGTCCATTTTCGGTATTCAGACAGACAGGTCGAGTTACTATTGCATTTTTTTTATAGATTATGTATTTTTATATCTGCAAACTTGAGAAATGGTTGGTCGTCCATACAAACTTTCATCCCCTTTTTCAACCTGTTCTAGTTTTTAGTTTTTTAGTTTTGGTAGTAGTACCCCGTCTATTTATCTATCTGTAAACTACCAAAATAACCAAAATGACGAAAATGGCAAAAAAAAATCCAAACCTATTCTACTTTCTGGAATAACCCTTACACAAATCTGTCCCAAAATCTATCCCATTATCCGGGATGAAAAATATAATTTGTCCACTCTCAGTATTAAAATTAGATACATTACATATATACCGCCTTTCAGCCAAATCGGTTTAATAGTTTTTCCGTAAAAGCATGACAAACAGAGAGACAAATATATTTTTATTCGAGAAACCATCCTATGTTCATCCTCGGCATCGAATATATATATACATATATATATAAATATATATATACATATATATATATATATATATATATATATATATATATACACATATATATATATATAAATATATATATACATATATATATATATATATATAATATTCCGCAGACAAACACACATATTGTATATCCCCAAATTAAGCAAGTTACGCTTGTGTTATAGGTAATATACAACGTACCACTCTGGGGCCGATCCCAGACACCCAGACCATAGTAAATAACGGAGAAAATACGTTTCCGAAATTTACTATACCAGGAATCGAACCCGGAGCCTCTGCGTTGCAGTGAGGTAGACCGGCAACGCCTTAGCCCGCTCAACCACAGGGGCCGTCAGATATATATATATGAGCTGAGCTCGCTCCGATTCTGACACGCCTCTTTCACTCTCGAAGACTGGACAAGTACAGTCTTGGAAGTAAGCCAACATACAGCCAGTGCCCAAAAAAGGTAGCCGTGCCGACCCTGCCAACTACAGGCCCATATCAATTAAGTCCATACTTTTACAAAGTATAACGTATTTTGGACGTCCGGCTATTGGCGTACCTTGAAGACAATGACCTTTTGAGTGACCGACAATATGGCTTCCGCCGAAACCGGTCAACCGGTGATTTTCTTTCGTACGTCATCCACATCCGTAATGAGGCAATCGACAGATATGGGGAGACATTGGCCGTCTCTCTTGACATCTCGAAAGCCTTTGACAGGGTATGGCACGACGGCCTCATCAGCAAGCTTCCATCTTATGAATTGCCTACCGGTCTCTATGCTTGGATCTCCGATTTCCTGAGGGATAGATCGATCAGAGTAGTTGACGGATTCTGACATGCAAGATATCTAGCAATGAAACACAAAAATTTAAGATAAATTTTATGTTTGCATCCCTAAAATTTTTATTGTAATCTGTTGAGCCGTGTCTCTACCTAGTCGGGATAAATTTGTAGTCAGACAGACAAAATTGTAAAAATAATAATTTATTAATAGCCTTCGTATAAATAGCATATTTTCTTATATTTCCAGTTCAATATTATTTATTGATAGGTATAAAAAGGTTTTCATCTGTAGATTTCAAATTTAAAAATGGATTCGCATTTTAGAATAAAAATAGCTAATAGTAAACTTCAAAGACTTGACGTGCGCGTTTGTACCTGCAAATATTTTTCAAACTATTCCTTTGGTATGCAAATATTTTTCACAGGTAATGTATGAAAATATTTACGAATGTTTCGTTTAAGAGGAAAGCGTTTCTACTGAGATAGTGATAAAAGTAGGGTTCGGGCTTTTGTACGCGTAGTTTCCTTTGAGGTTGCCTTTGTGATAAGAGAGGCCATCTCCGGAAAAGTTTATCTGATGTTTGCTTGCTTGAATGCGTGTGTACATGAACACCGTTTGTGGGGTTATTTTGACAGACCTAATTCCATTTGGAGCCCTGTTTGGTAATAGAATATTCATGGTTTAATTAAAGTAGTCTTTTTAACCTATTTTTATTATATGTGAAAAAAAATAACATCATCACTTTCATTTATATTTATTTACTAGGAAATGCAAACAAGTTCGTCCTTGCTTTACTTGAAATTCCCGGTATTCTCGGGACACAAAGTACCGCAGCATTCAAAAAAGAATATAAGCTATTGTTTTAGTGAAAACTGTGTTGAAATAAGCTATTTTTTATGAACCCGAACAACTACACACCGATCAGTGAAAAAATCACATTGAAATTCGATTTTTTTTATCTGGCTATTTTAAATCATTCCCAGAAAAATTCCCACGGAATTCCTAAAATAAAAAGTAGCGCAGTAGTTTTTTAATAGCTTCAATGTACAGACACGGCATGTTTATAATTTTATAATATTGTAGATTTAAGCCCAAAATAGATTACTATCACTAATAAATATATATGAAATATATTTTATAAACATGTCAAGATTATAATTCATACTATGTATTATAGTAATTTGATATAATCTACGAAATTTTTATTATAAAAAGTTGTTCTACGTTAACTTATTATATGTACTTAAAATAAAAGGAAAGACAGAGTTAACCAATCATAATGATGAGTAAAAATATAATAAAAGATACTATTAGTGGGTCAAAGTCACCCTTTCATTTACAATAGTTATACATACTATGCACTATTATGAATAATTATTATAGTACATGTATTATGCAACACCAGATATATTTTTTATTTTTAGACTAACACACACTTTCTGCTCCCCAGTTAAGCAAATTATGCTTATGTTATAGGCATGCAAAACATACAACGAATCTATAATAACCAGGACTTAATGCTGAAATAGCCCTTTTTCTCAATTTAGCTTACTAGGGAATCGAACATAGGATGTGTTCGCCTCGTAACCCAAACCACGCTCGGACCACACCCTAAAGAATTCGTACTAGAGATGAAATGACCTAGAAATATTTTATTTCAAGATATCTTAAAATATTATGAACTCCTCTTATTGTATATAGTGAGCTTTTTATAGTTTTGAAAGTAATTTTAGTTGCAATAAAGTAATAAAAGTCAGTAGATATAAACGATTAAAGTTATTATCAACTGATTGATTCATCTATACTTACCGTCTGCAATGCTAATTGCATATTGAATCAATTAACAATTATAAGCTATCTCATTAATTCAGAACATGTATGCACATTAATGACACGCTACGAAGTTCTCATACAACAGATTTTCAGTTACACAGTACTACTACTACGTGTTTTTAGCGACATAATAGTAGATTGTTACATGAGAGATGAAAGTGACCTATTTAGGCATGAGGTGGTTTTCCCAACAGTTCGAGTGCCTAAATAGGCCTTTCACCCGAAATTAATACTCTGCTTTTCATTTCGAACATAAGGAAAGTAAATAAAAACTTATCAGTTAAACAAACAACGACTTCTCTAATGTCACTAGGCCTTAAATCCATATCTAAATCTGATGAATTCATTTAAAACGTCAAGTAAATTTCTTTTTCTGTGCCATTTTACCAGCTAGTATTTTTTTATCACTTATGGTAAATTTACTATCATTTAATATCATTTACCTCAAATTTAGGTAAATTAAATAATAATTCAGTGAAAAGTAATTTCTAAGTATAAAATGACGTTACAAAATTATTGATATTTTTTTATTACAATTTATGCCGTGATTTAACAGTGTTTGTAAAAAAGTCGGGACATGAGTCGCATGTATTCGCATAATTTTACATTTTTTTAAAGCATGGAAAATCGGATGAAAAGTACAGTTTTCATTCTTGTGATCAAGCAACTCCAAGCGTACTTTCAGAATATGAGAAATGAAAAAATATTTATATAGATGGTGTTTGCTCCTGCAAGAATAAACAATTCCTAGAAGTTTTTTTCAAGTCGAGTCAATGGATACTAAACCGTTACGGTGCTTATGTGAGACAAATTTTCACAGACTAAAAAAATCTAAACGGGTAATTCTGACCAAGCATCGTATAAATACTATCAATTAACCGTTTAGTCCCCGATTAGTCGGGAAAGCCGACTATCAGCCAACCAATGATTGGCCTTTCCAACTAGTCGTCTAATAGACCAAATCCATAGTCAACTCATCATCATCTAATAAATACCAATTTTCACTTAAATTTTGATAGTGAGAGGGAGATAACACTTTATTGCACACCATTACAGAAAACAGAAAAACTTATAGCCTAAAAATATTCTAAATGTGCACAATGGGTGCTCTTATCGCTAAGAAGCGATCTCTTCCAGATACTTATTTATTTTAAAACCGCAGACAGACACTTCAGTTTTATTTATTGGTATCGACAAGTAGGTGTTACCTATACCCCAAAGAACCTAGAAAATTCTTTAAAAACCCTACTTACTTTATCTACCCAGCTTATCAAAGTATGTTACTTTGATAAGCTGAGCGGATATCTCTCAGTTTTTCATCCAAAACCAGAGATTATCATTTTTAAGTTTGGGCCTAGTAAAAAGAAAACATGGTAGCTGTAGGATCCCCGTTTAGCAAAGAATAGAAAATCTTGAGCCTAACCTTAGAATAATATTTGAGTTATTGAACGTCACCAGCGCCACTGTTTTGGTCGCGTACATTGGAAAACTTCAATACTGACATATTTGCTTGCTTTGATGCAAATGGTTTTTTGCAATTTTTGATCAAATAGTGCGATTTCAAATCAACCATTTTACGGTTGGCGGTCACTCGTCTGACGAGTACCCGTTCAAATAGTTTTAAATTTCGCAGTAGTTCAAATATTAATTTAACTTTTGAAATTATAAATGGAATAATATTTTTCATTTTATAAAACTCGCCTAATATTGTTTGAAGATTTGCGTGCACCAAATTTTGTTCCTATAATTACATAATAAGGAATCCTATTCATATATGGAATACTTACAATCAAAATTTTGAAATATACAGGTAAATTTTTCAAGTGGGCTTTCAGGGCCAAGTCGTAAATTATACGATTCGGCGAAAAATACTTAAAGGAGTGTCGAGGCCAATATTGATGAAAACTAAAGTGGTATGGAGTTTTGAAAAATCAATTAGCCAAGTCAGCAATCCAATCGGCTGATTTTGAAAACAAAAATAGCATTCTATATTATTATACCAGTAGATAGAGTAGCTCATAAAAATCAATTTCTATCAAGGCATATCAAACGATAAACTAAGTAATAGGGTTCATTTTTAACAAAATGTTCTATTATTTTCCTAATATTAATTAAAAATTAACCTGCGGCGGTCACTTGACCGCACCTAATTTTATGCAATATGGAAATTATGAAATAATTATATTGTTACTAGGTAGATACATAAATATTAATAGATACCTATAAATTAGGGTTAATTCGAATACACGTTACTTACCTCAATTTTACGTTTTTTCTTTGTGATCTTAAGGACTATGACGTAGTAATCATACTGCTGTCTACACCTAGGCACCACAAAATAACCAATTGATTAATTCATTGTTTTGACATTCAGATCACCAGTTCACTTTTCTGTTCCAAATTTTCCGTAGATAATACAAGCATTAAAATAAAACCATGTTAATAAAATGAACATTGGTTCAAATAACTTGATATGTTACGGCACAAGTTATAAATACTTAAAATATGAATCAATTAACTAAAAAATCATGTCTTTCCCTTAGGTTGCCGTTTTACATTCCTTCACAGATATTGATCCTTACAAGCTATGATTTGGTACATACAGGATATGTTTCTTTAAATGAGCTGATTCGAATCCTGACAAGGGTAATTGGTTTTTCAAAAATCTAATAATACCATTTGCTTTTGTCACATCGCCCTCGATTCTTTTGATCATAGTTTAGGATTCGGCCTTGAAGGACCACTTGAAGGATTCACCTGTATACAAGCCATGAGTTTAATATTTAAACAGAATAAACTCCTATAATAAAACTACGTTTTAACGGTTTTAAGCGCGGTAATTTATTTGATTTTTGTTATTCCGACGTTTCGACCACTTTTCAGTGGCCGCGATCACGGAAGACAAAGATGTCAAGTGTCAACGAGTATTGTTAAAGTTTTATTTAGCCTACCGCCAATATTGTTCATTTTAATTATTTAGTTTTAATTTTGTTTATAGTTATTATTTGCTCTATGGGAGCCTAATCTAATTTACCACCGCTTCGCAACATGTTATGGCTTGAAGAGAAGAAGCGGCGCAAGAAACTCTTCAGCAAACATGCCTAGCTCTAATAATTTTATATAATAGTAAAATGGGTGGAAGGAAAAATAAAAGAAATTATCAGCCAAGTTAGTTTGTGATCCGGTGAACGCAGAAAGAGCTCACAGTGTCCTGAGGTCTGGCAGTTGGTTTTTGCTGGGTTTGGGTCTTGATAGTTTTGATGATCGGATCTCAAACAGGTGGTACTTGCCAACCATCTTCTCTATTGATATTTGGGTGTTTTTTTTATTTCAATACCCTAACGCATCATTCTAGGTATGAAACGATTCTCTTTTGCAAGGATTTGTGGATTATCGAATCTGATATAATGGTTGAGTTTATCCAGCGTGTGTTCACTGATCGCAGACTTCGTAGACCTTGTGTGTTTCATGTCAGCAATGTGTTTTTTTACCCGTGTTTTTATGCTCTTCTTTGTTTGCCCAATGTATGATCGAGCTTCACAATCGAGCTTGTAGACACCTGCATCCTGGAGTGGGATATTGCATTTCACAGGTCTCAATAATTGGGTAATCTTTTTATGCGGCTTGAAATATGTTTTGATTGAAGCTCGCCTGAAGATGTGACTAATTCTGTCTGTGACCCCCTTGATGTAGGGTAAGGTAACAGGGCACCGCTCAACTGAAGGTGGTTTAGGGCCTTTATGACGTTGGTGTGGAGTCTTCAGCTGATTGCGTTCTAGTACTCGCTTGACATGCTGAAGCTCTCCAGCCACGTGGTTCTCGTCACAGATTTTATGTGTTCTCTGAAACAAAAAATTGCCCACGATAGCTAACTGACTAGGATGATGGTGAGACGAACCATTAAGGTATTTATATGTATGGGTAGGTTTCCTATACACCGAAAATCAAATAAATTACCGCGCTTAAAACCGTTAAAACGTAGTTTATTATGTATACAAGTCGCGAAAACTTAGAAAATATTATGAGAAACTCCTATGTTAGTACTTAATAACATGATGGGTTTTTTTACTCTAAAAATCTTTCTTTTATACTCTCTTTATGTATGAAATCGATGAAATGCAATGGTTTTTTTTACACCAATCGTTGCTTTAAACTTTAAAGCAACGATTGATGTAAAAAAAATACTATTGTCTATCCTTAAATTTTAAAGGATAGACAATAGGAATTTGACGGCCTCTGTACTTGAGCGGGCTAAGACTTTGCCAGCCGAGATAACTACAACGTAAACGAACTTTCCGTTATTTTCTATGGTTTGGGTGTCTGGGATCGGCCCCAGAGTGGTCCGTTATATATTACCCAGAACACAAGCGTAACTTGCTTTACTTGGAGATATAATAGGTTGGGGAAAAAGTCTTTTCGCATGTAATATGTATGAACTTGTAATAAGATCTCTTTGGTTATATACCATTTGTATCTGGCTGGTTGTGGTATCATTAAAAAGTTTTAATTTTAAAGAAGACAATCCCAAATTCAAATTAGGAAAATGTGTGATTTTCATTTGTTTTTCTTATTGTTAAAATGAGTGAATCTAATGAAGAAATTCGATACATTTTAAAATTTTACTACAAAAAAGGTAAGAATGCAACACAAGCCGCGATAAAAATTGGTGATGTTTATGGACCTAATGCAGTATCTGTGAGAATAGCGCAAATTTGGTTTAAGCGTTTTCAATCCGGAAATTTTGATATCAAAGATGCACGTCGCTCTGGTCGCCCTGTTACGGACAAAATTGATGCCATTTTTGAAAAAGTGGAGCTAGATCGGCATATTAGTAGTTACGATGCAGCTGGAGAACTGGGAATTGACCACAAAACGGTTTTGGCGCATTTGAAAAAAGCTGGGTACACAAAAGAGCTCGATATTTGGGTGCCTCATAAGCTCACTGAAAGGAACCTAATGAACCGTGTACTCATTTGTGATTCTTTATTACGACGTAATGAAACCGAACCATTTTTGAAGAAGCTGATAACTGGTGATGAAAAGTGGATCACGTACGACAAGAACGTGCTAAAAAGATCGTGGTCAAAGGCCGGTCAGACTTCACAGACTGTGGCGAAACCCCGGTTAACTCGCAATAAGGTGATGCTGTGTGTATGGTGGGATTGGAAGGGCATTATTATTATGAGCTGTTACCGCCAGGCAGGACCATCGATTTTGAATTGTACTGCGAACAACTGATGAGATTAAAGCAAAAAGTTGAGAGAAAGCGGCCGGAATTAATCAACAGAAGGGGTGTGGTTTTTCACCATGATAACGCTAGATCTCACACATCTTTACCCACTCAGCAAAAATTACGAGAGTTTGGCTGGGAGATGTTAATGTATCCGCCGTATAGTCCTGACCTTACACCTTCAGATTTTCACCTGTTTCGGTCTCTGCAGAATTCCTTAGGCAGTGTCAAGTTAACATCACGAGAGGACTGCCAAAACCACTTGTCGCAGTTTTTTGATCAGAAGCCCCAAAATTTTTATAGCAATGGGATCACGTCCCTACCTACAAGATGGCAAAAAGTTATCCAACAAAATGGCACCAACATACTTTAGTCAAATGTAAATAAACTTTATAAAAAAACCTTTTTAATTTTATATAAAATGCGAAGAAACTTTTTCCCCAACCAATATAATGTGTATATTTGTCTGCCGATTTTGTTTCATTATCTCAAATCTCGTTACTCAAAACTCACATTTTAAAAAATATAAATAAAAAAATAGTATGATGAAATTTTTAAACTATTATTATATTAAAGCGTATGGACAATTTACATTTTTCGTTGCACATGAAAGTACATTGCGTCGTCAAATTTAATTTTGCAATAAATGTTAATGCAGCATTTACGTTAAGCTCTTAACTCTACTTTCAGTACATGCTTTCCAATAAATGCAAGCTCACAAGAGTATAACTTAAGTACAGAGCAATGGTGTATTACTTCTAGTACACAGACTTTCTTTCCTTTGGCAGAAACGGTGGGAACGTTGGAAATTGAAAAATTTTGATAAAGCTCAATGACGCATAGAAGACCATTACTCAATTGCAATCTATCACAATAAAGAGGTTTAAAGTACATAGTGGAGTTTCACCAGTCTTAATTTTTAATATAATAAATGCTGACGAGTTGATATGCATGTTGTGTTTATATTCAAGAACTATTATAATATTTTTGTTTGACTATAAAATACTTTCAGTATACGTATTGAAAGTCATTTTTAGTACGATATTTACATTTATTGAAGAAGGTGAACTACTTTATGTGAAATTTATTATCTTCTATTTACTTGCGTAGCTGTAATGGTATTAAAATTTAACATTTGAAACACGTAACATTAATGGTCTGAGTACGACCTAGACTTACATAAATTACGAAAAGAACCGATAAGGATTGATAAGGAATGTTGAACAAAATATGTATTCTCATACTTACATATTTCTGCATAAAATGCGTGTTGTATATGTACTAAAATATTTTTCGAAATAGAAACATGGTCTAGTCATTCAGTTTCAATATTGTCATGAAAGAGAGAATACTGAAGCTTAATACGGGTGTTACGGTGGCACCTTATAGATAAAATCGTATCAACGACCGATGGAAGCGGCAATTCCTTTCATCTCAATATGTCGGTAGACGAACTGCGTGTTTATGTAGATTGCTTTACATTGCTTATACTATTCTGCATATACCTACGTATCTTTATTTTTAGGGTAAACGTGTGTTGGCAAGGTTTTACAAATGTACAAATGATTTTCGCAGGGTACATCCAGACCAACGATTTCAGCGTAGCATTATTAAATGTTAGTAGCTTAGTGGATTTATATCCAAGCTAGGAATCAGGCATTGTTTAGGCAATTCTATGACGTAGTATGCTACATATTTTTACTAAGAGCTGACAGTGAAGGAAAACATCTTGATTAAACCTGCATCAAGCTTACCGATCTATGAAACCCTCTATTCACTAGAACTTTCTTTAAAGATGGTTTTTTCAAAAAAATTCACTCCAATTGCTACAATTTTTTCTTTGTGCATGTAGCCCTTTTTTTATTGCGAAGCAGGCAAATAAGCAGACGGCCCATCTAATCTAAAGTGGTTATCGTTACTCATAGAAGAGGTTTGCAACACACCAGGAGCGTGGCAAACGCGTTCTCAGTACGTAGGAGGGGAAGATATAAGGATTTTATTTATTTATTTGGACAACACAACAGATATCAATCAATAATTCATTAATATAATATAGTTTGTAAATTATTAGGTCTAGATTGAAATCCAAACGTGTAGACACAAATGTGTTAAAACTATGTTTTCGTAAACAAAATTATGTAAATAATTTCACTAATAATAATTCAATAAACACTTAAATCTAAGAAAGAAATTGTTAGTTTTAGGCATATATTACATTGTAAGGATAATGTATGAAGAAAAAGAAAGCATTAAATAAATTACTAAACAACTGAAGACGTTATCTTCCAGCATAGAAATTACCAATATTTTAAAACTTAGGTTTTGCCTTTATTACTAATTTATTGTTCTTTATATACAGTTTATTGTAAGTTTTGTTTTTACATACTTCTAAGATAAATGTTTTGTTATGTACACGTTTATTACGTTTCGTGTTAAGGGTCAAGATACTTAACAAAGAAGGCGAATCTAATTTACCAGGCAGTAATTTATGGAACTAGAGAGGTCATGTTGTGTATATGAGGAATGGAATAAAGATGAAATATCAATATCATGGATCAGACAGGACGAACGTGATGGAGGGGATGGGTTACGAGAAAGGCGTTGGGAACGTGAAATGAGCCATTAGATCTTGCACTCCTCGTACAAAACACGATTAGCTCAAGCCTAAGCGTTTCACCTCTCAGTAGCATTTCAGAAAAATAACTGTTAATTGACATCCGTCGGCATTTGTACTTTGGCAGATGAATAAATGGAAGCCCGGCAGTTTATGGCGATATTATAAGGTTTTGCTCTTGAAGATTTCCCAAGGAATCTTAAAAATGTAAATTTATTGTCGTACATTTTATGTTACCAAGCATATTCCTTGGAATTCGTTTAACTGTGAGCTTAACAACTTGTTAAATTTAATTACACATCCTAAATTCAAATTTATATTTTGCTGTAATATTAACTCAGGCGGTATAATTATGAGGAGTTTATAAAGTAACTTTAAATTAAACACATTTTAGTAACACATATAATATTATTATCATAATTCGGTCCCTTGCCGGTTGTTACAAAATTGTAACTATTAAAATATTTTAATTAATGTTTGCAACTTTATTTATTAAGTTTTTGGGAGTAACTCGAAAAATGTTAAGTTTTAGTCTAGTTTAATATTATAAATAGTTTGAGACATTAATTGCCAATATGCAAGAAAAGTGTATGTGTATAGAGAATCGGACTATTTAATAAATGTAACATTTTGGGCTACCACAAAAACTACATACATCGATTGTAGTTTTTGTGGTAGCTGTCTGTGGCAGCAATTAGTCTGTAGCTGAGAAATCGAGGGGCTATGAAGTGTCTATTCGTTCCTAGATTATTTTGAAACGTGAATATCTCGAATATTTGAACCTGAGAAGATACACTAACCGAGCGAAGCCATATTTAAAAATTATATATACAATAGTATACTTATTATTGTAAAATACAAAACATAATGTCTAGTAAAAACAAATCTGTGTACAACCCTAATTTTGTCTGCTCGACATTTTCCCCTTTTTAAGTAAAATAAAAACAATGTGGTTAGCATTTCTCATTTCTTTTATGTCAGCAACCAACCCGCACACCTTTTTGTTTTGAAAGCCGTAAAAATTTACTGTAAATTCTGTTCATTGTAACGGTCATAAACATTGGTCGAGAAAATTTTATATGCCTGCTTACATATTTAACCTGCCGGGATTTTTAGCAGGTGGTCATAGAATTTTATATTACGTAAAATAAGTTATTACTTTTAGAATTTATTTTGACTTACTGTCTGTATTTTTCGTTATTTTTTAATGCCATCCTCTGTGTCTCTTGTCGGGGAAGAGATCTTTTTGTGTTTATTATTTTCATCTTTTGGCAAAATAAAGGGTGTGGGCGTGTACATTTTTGTCTATTCGCTTTTTTAAAGTAATGACAAGAGTCATTAATTTTAAATATCGCAAAAAGCGTCTCATATTTTCAACAACTAAGTGCTAAAAAAGATTTAAAAAAATGTGCTGAAGATAGTGTTAAGATGTAAATTAAACAGAAGAGTTATTAACATTTTCCTAACAATAAGCAGGACAGTGATAAGGGAAATGGGCACCGTGAGTATGTATAATCGTATAATGGTATTCGACATTTGTTGTGTTTACATACCCGTGCTCCTTCCTGCTTGCTGCCCTGGAAATAGGCATAATGCATACAAGGGGTAATATTTACAAGGTATTATTTTTAAATTATAGTTAGTATATTAAGTAATTCTGATAGTACCAAACTATTATCTAAACATTGTGGCACCATTATTTTCTACTTCCTTTCACAATACTAAAATTACTTAAAATATGGAGTCTTAAATTGTTTAATTTTTTCTGTGTAATAAACTAAAACAGCTAAAATTCATAACATTTAAGTATGTATAGAACGCAGAATATAATTTACATAAGTTTTATGTTTTTGCTTTTCCGCGTTTTTTTTTTCATAAAAATCCTCAGACACCTTAACACGTTTAAATATTTAATATGAATATGTCTTGTATGCATGCATTCTAGGGCATCCAGCTTTACGACGATACAGGAAGTAAACGGAATGTTTTATTTCAACAGATTCTACGGAATTCTGTTCCGTACCTTTATTAAAAATTTATTTTGGAAAGTATTGAAAATTACACGCTTTGATTTTTTTGTGACATATTTTGGGTGTTTATATGTATATTGAGGTACCTTAAAGTTAATTATCCTAATTATATTTCTAATTTATATTACTAACGGAATGAAGTGTTTAAACAAACAAACGCTTGTACAAAGCATTGACGAGACTAGTCTGTACTTTCATTAACTCAAGATGCTTCAAGTAATAATTCTTCTGCACGCCACACCGTAGCAAATCTCCGGCCTAGAGATATCGCGTCAGGAAACAGGTACCTCCATGACCTAAAACCGAATGTGTCAAATCACCGGACATCAGGCAGCCCTATTCATCGTCGCCGTGTGAGTGCACAAGCGTCGCGCAAACTTGAGACGCGGCTACTAACTTCCCTTCCACCAGATCGAGCAATGTGAAAATATCCTTTCAAGTATCAAATGAAGCGAAAACACGCTCCAGCTTGGGTTGAGATAGATAACCGTTGTGAACATCGTGCTAAGAGTTGAACTGTTCAAATTTAACTAGCTTCTGATTCTAGAGGTGTAATTTAAATAAATGGCCAAACTAGAACTTCTCTACTGGGTTTCACTGCGTAAAAAAGTTTATCTTCGTTGCGTAAAAATATTCATCTTCGTTATCGAATATACATTTATTAGAAATTTCATTCATTAAATTACACGTAAAAAGGAACAAACAGACTGACTTATTATCACAATTAATGTTGCATAAATACTTGATGAAAACATTCTTCGTTTTTTGTTTCAGCTAGCAGCACCAACTTGGTGGGGAAATTCACTCAGAGTGTACGTCGGATCGTTCAAGATGTTAAAGATGAAGGCACTTCAAGTGAGTATACAGTAGTAGAGTAGATATTTTTTTATACCTTTAATAGATTATGTATACTCAAATGACATAAAATGATCTTTATAAATCCAGTATCCATCTGATTATATGTCCGTATGTTATTTACTTTACAGTAAGACTAACAATGTAAATGCATGTGCCTACATATTATATCAGATTTTTGAAAATTTTCGGATTTTTACATTAATACTTATTGTATGTTTTTTTCTTTCATGTAGATGACTAATAATACAGCAGTTATCACTTAAAATATATTTTATGTATTTCACAAAGTTATAGTCGTAAATACACGTAAAAAGAGTTTATAATAGTGATAATTATACTTTACACGTTTAAAATTTTCTAGAATTAGCTTTTTATCTTATATAATAGGCTTTCGTGTACCTATTCTAGCAAAAGAAAATAACGTGTAATAAATAGTAAAGTAGAGATCACCTGTTTCTATGCGGGATAATCAAGGCATTGAACGAATCCAATGAACAAAACGAATAGGGGCACGTGTAAACAACATGTAAAAAATTATTAGGTTAGGCAGGGGCGCGGATTACATGTGGTTACGAGCTGAATGCTAAAAGCATCCATTTCGAGCAACCATTGATTTGTAAGAGCTCGGCCAGTTCATTACGACCTACATGGAAATACTGATTGATTTCATTTGCTAATTGATTGTTTGACTACGAATCGTCGACATGATGGGAATAATATAGTTGTTAATTTACGAAATTATTACCTACTATAGATTTTTAAGCGATTTAGCCTTTGATTAATATAATATTTTATTATGTTGGGGAAAAGTCTCTTCGCATTTTATACAAAAATTCAAAATGTTTTTCTATAAAGTTTATTTACATTTGACTAAAGTATGTAGGTGCCATTTTGTTGGATAACTTTTTGCCATCTTGTAGGTAGGGACGTGATCCCATTGCTATAAAAAATTTGGGGCTTCTGATCAAAAAACTGCGACAAGTGGTTTTGGCAGTCCTCTCGTGATGTTAACCTGACTCTGCCTAAGGAATTCTGCAGAGACCGAAACTGGTGAAAATCTGAAGCTGCAAGGTTAGGACTATACGGCGGATGCATTAACACCTACCAGCCAAACTCTCGTAATTTTTGCTGAGTGGCTAAAGTTGTGTGTGGTCTAGCGTTATCATGGTGAAAAACCACACCCCTTCTGTTGATTAATTCCGGCCGCTTTCTCTCAACTTTTTGCTTTAATCTCATCAGTTGTTCGCAGTACAGTTTAGAATCGATGGTCCTGCCTGGCGGTAACAGCTCATAATGAATAATGCCCTTCCAATCCCACCATACACACAGCATCACCTTGTTTCCAGTTAACACGGGTTTCGCCACAGTCTGTGAAGCCTGACCGGCCTTTGACCACGATCTTTTTAGCACGTTCTTGTCGTACGTGATCCACTTTTCATCACCAGTTATCAGCTTCTTCAAAAATGGTTCGGTTTCATTACGTCGTAATAAAGAATCACAAATGAGTACACGGTTCATTAGGTTTCTTTCAGTGAGCTCATGAGGCACCCAAATATCGAGCTTTTTTGTGTACCCAGCTATTTTCAAATGCGCCAAAACCGTTTTGTGGTCAATTCCCAGTTCTCCAGCTACATCGTAACTACTAATATGCCGATCTTGCTCCACTTTTTCAAAAATGGCCTTAATTTTGTCCGTAACAGGGCGACCAGAGAGACGTGCATCTTTGATATAAAAATTTCCGGATTGAAAACGCTTAAACTAAATTTGCGCTATTCTCACAGATACTGCATTAGGTCCATAAACATCACAAATTTTTATCGCGGCTTGTGTTGCATTCTTACCTTTTTTGTAGTAAAATTTTAAAATGTATCGAATTTCTTCATTAGATTCACTCATTTTAACAATAAGAAAAACAAATGAAAATCACACATTTTCCTAATTTGAATTTGGAATTGTCTTCTTTAAAATTAAAACTTTTTAATGATACCAAAGCCAGCCAGATACAAATGGTATAGCCAAAGAGATCTTATTACAAGTTCATACATACTATATGCGAAAAGACTTTTTCCCCAACCTATTAGATATCATCAAATATCACAATTTCTTTCATTAGTGTCAACGTTTATTCTTCTTAAAAGAAAATTTTAAACAATATTTATTCTATTAGGAAAACGTTGAAAGCAAACGTGTTAAGTCGTTATTTATGCGGATCGTGGAAAGGTTTAATATATTCACCCGAAATTATTGTTCGGCCGATCGTTTTGATTAATGTAACTCTTGCTTATTTTTTTATTTATTTTTTAATGATCACATCTCTGAAAACGAAACGTATTTTAAAGCTGTGATTGACGGGAAATTACGCCCGTCATGAGGTTATACCGCAGGATATGCATGGGTTTAAGCTTTTGATTAGAATATCACGAGGTTTATATTATTAGTTCATATTTGTACGCGTTCTGTTCATTATATTCTATCTGACAACAATCCAGCCGGATTTAGAGTTTATATTCATATATTTTAAGCCCTGCAAGATATTCAAAATTTAAGATAAAATACCTGTTATCTGTATGTCTATGTATCTCTATATATATTCAACACAAAAATATTTTTTCAATTCAAACTGGTTGATCAAGATTTTAGCCTGTTCCAACACAAGCTTATTATATTTCTTTTTATAATTTTACACTGTGATTTTTAATTCTAAATACAATTCGCAATACGCTAAGTATACAATTTATACTGATAAAATAACTTAATACCAATATAGCAGCAATTTGCTTAATGAAACATATTAAAAAAAAGGTAAACCAGGTTAATTATGTACCTACCATTTTCCTTGTTTTTCATAATTATTATGGGATCGACCTAAATTCAATTTACTGCATTATTATTAATATCACAGCCCTTATTATCATTAACGATTGTGATATAGACAATATTAATTAATCCTCACGTCTGATTGTTTAAACTGTGTGTTTAAATCTTCTGTTGACTGTTATTCTGCCGCGGTAGTCTATAATTCCTGCACATTTCCCATGGTAGTAGATTTAGCTTAGAAACTTCTACGACTGTACCACCAGTACAGGCCGAAAGGCAAAATTTTATCAATTTTATTTATTATTTGAACACATATTAAGGACCCATGTTTGGATAAAACAAATATGTATTTGATACTATTATATTGTTACGAGTTAGCGAGACTCGAATTAAAATGCCGTTAGAATTATTATAGAGTTTATTAGAACTATACAAACACGTATAACACAGGTACAAATATAACCGAACACAACAAATCCAAACGTAATGCAGAAGGTCGTAATTCAATAAAACGCGCAAAGTCCGTCACTATTAGATTCCCGAATGTACACATGTCGCCCGCATCGTAGTTGTAGCTCAACTGACTCCTCTCTCCATCAAGCCATCGTTTTATACTGCACAAATGCAAATGTGCCCCCGCCCGGCAACGTCGACCTAATTTCCTAGAATCAGCTTGTATTTATAATCCGTAACACCTGGCTAATGATGTAGCCTGCAAGCGGCCGTAAACGAGTACAATAGAACAATAGGCTGTTCTCCACAATACTAGAAACGTACGCCAATAAATAAGTAAACAAAAGAAGACGTTCATAAAAGGATTAATAGAATGTGCTTTTACAGATTGTACGTGGAATTTGTCTTTGTCGAAGCCTAAGTTGTAACAATATGTATTAATTAAAAATCACTGATCCTCTTGTTCAAATTTATCCCCGCAATCATTCGACGAAGCTACTAAAATTTTAGAGACAGATTTTTGTTTCCATATGGCTATAAGCCATGGCTATTTTTGGTAATAATTATTAAAACTCTTAATTTTAATTACTAACCTGTAATGATAGTTAAGATGTAAACGTCGAAGGCCTTACACCCGACGATTTGAAGTTCATTAACCCATTGACCTCCTACCTAAATTATCTTTGTATGCGAGTGGTCAGACAACTCGTAATTGTTAATATGCTTTTACAAGGTTTCCTTAAAAATGAGTACGTATAATGTTTTCAGAGATATAAAGATTCTTATACGGCTTATATCTATCATAATATCTGTGATCTGAACCGATTAAATGTAATTCGTATTATTAGAATTGTATCTTAATATATATATTATTATAAATACAAATAGTGGTATGTAATTATTTGAATTTAGGATCCAAAATAGTGTAGGTAACGTTTAAAAATAAAATACCGAATGGGGTGTTAAATTAATGGTTTATTATTTTTGTAAATATATTTCATTTTTTTAATATGTTATAATAGATGATAATCTTTAACATAATCAGTAACATACTTTCTTATTGCAAAAATAGATAAAGCATCTTGCTTTTAAAACTATCTTGCTTAGACTTTTCAGTATCAATTGAGAGTTGTAA
Organism: Dendrolimus houi; assembly: GCA_039645545.1. Lineage (NCBI taxonomy): Eukaryota > Metazoa > Arthropoda > Insecta > Lepidoptera > Lasiocampidae > Dendrolimus > Dendrolimus houi. The sequence continues at coordinate 17,426,449 of CM077120.1, read as the reverse complement.
CAATCTATATTATTATAAATAAATACTTTAAAATTTGATTCACTATCAAAGGTTATATTCCTATACTGAGAATGTTACTGACAGATTATTCAATGGCAGCTTACCTAAAAGGCTGGTTAGTTCACTATCTATACATACATATAATATAATAAAACTATAGAGGTCGAATTTCTGTACCATGAAAAAAAATGCTAAAAACCGAGTCAGGGGGATGTAAGAAGTGAAATAGAACTAATTTAGATTTTTTTCAATTTTTTTGTTTGTCTGTTTATCTATTCGTCTGTCTGTTTGTACCGGCTAATCTCCGAAACGACTGGGCCGATTTAAATGAAATTTTGTATGGTGGAAACTTATATCCCTGGTCAACATATAGGATACTTTTGATCCCGAAAAATTAAAGAATTCCCGTGGGATAGTTAAAAAACCGCGCCACGCGGACGAAGTCGCGGGCAGAAGCTAGTGTTATAATACAATGCTTATTACCTGTGCGAAGTATGTATTAATTTATTATTAATAATAATCAGGTTTGTATACTCATGAATTTTTTTGTAAATTTTAATGGTATGCTACTAGGCGGGCAAACGAAAGAAGAGGTGATAGAAACAAATGAGCGGCTTCGTGCGGTCAGGGTGCGACTTGATGAGAACTACGACACGGCCAAGAAGGCGCTGGTGACCCTCATGGCGAGGTACAGCGAGTCCAAGGCGCAGAGGAATGTGTTCACCAGATACGCGTTGCTCAAAGCTATGATTAAGGTAAAGTTGACTTTTTTTAATTAGTTAAAGCTGGCAAACAGGCAAACGGCCCACCCAATGAAAAGTTGTCACCGTCGCTTATTAACGTTTGCAACACCAAAGGCGCGCCAAAGCGATGACGGTTTCGAAGAAATTTTATAAAATTATTGATAAATTAATAAAAATGATATTTCATTATGTTCTGGCGTTTTAAGGATTTTTTCATTTCTTATATTCTGAAAGTACGCTTGCAGTTGCCTGAGATGAAAACAGTACTTTTTGTACTTGGGAAACAATTATCCCTGCTGTAAAAAATATCAACCATTTTGTAACATCATTTTATACTTATAAATTACTTTTCACTAAATTATTATTTTATTTACATAAATTTGAGCTAACTATTTACTATTATCAGTGACAAAAAAAGATCTGGCTGATAGAATGCCACAGAAAAAAAATTTACTTGACGTTTCTTGTTTGACATATTAAATGAGTTCATCAGTTTAAGATATGGTTTAACGCATGCTTTCATTAGAGAAATAATTGTTTGTTTAACTAATCAGTTTTTATTTACTTTCTTCATATTCGAAATGAAAATCTGTCTTAACCTCGAGTGAAAGACCTATTTAGGCACTCGAATTAAATAGGTCACTTTCACCTCTCGTGTAACAATCTACCATTGTAGTTTATTTTACACAACTGAGTTACATATTTAAAATATAAATTAGTTGTGTGATGTACTTACTTTAAAAGCGAGTTTAACTCTAAAATAGTTTTGTTCCAGCAAACTTACGAGTCTCGTGAGAGAGAATAAACAAAAGACAGTTTATACTAGTACACTAAGGGCCGATTTTTCAATCACCAAATAAAAGTTATTCATAGAATAAAGTATAACATAGAAAAATTAAAAATGTCAGTTGCATGAATAAAACACTTACATGGTTTCACTTTTGAATTCACTCAGGTTATAATTTATTCAACTGATAGCTTTTACCTGATGATTGAAAAATCGACTCTAAAACAATTACGGCTAAAAAGTAGGTACAGCATATTAAAACATGTAAATTAATCTACATACAAAAGTATAAGTACTTATATTCATAAATTAAAATATATTAAATTAATTTTGCTCTCCGATGATCTATCACATGAGGAAGAGCATGCTATATAAATACATATAAAGTCAGCCAAATGCATATCGGACAATGTGCATTCAAGGATTTCGCAAAAGCGAAAAACGTTTACAGTTCTTGTTATTCGGCTACGTACGCCTATGAAAACATTTAATCGAATATACCCCACATCTATAGAGAGACGGACGAATATTTAAATTTTATAAGTTCCGTTTTTGCTTAAACAGTAACGAGATCCTGCTAAAAGAATTAAGATTCATAATGAACATACGTAATGAGCCAATAGATGGTCTAATGAGGCAAATATCTCCATATTCAAGTACATCAGAAAGACATACAGGCATCTAAAGAAAATATTAGACCTTATATACTATGGAACTGTTTATTATATTTCCCATTGAATCTGAATACTTCATTAGTGTCATGTCATATAATTCTGTGATTAAAGTATATATTCATAGCACTATCGCACCCGCAAAAAATGTTGACAGTAACCCGGCTGGTTTTCTCTTGGACCATAATTGGGTGAAAAGTAAAACTAAGTTAGCACTTTCCGAGGTGCGTACGTGAACCGCAAAATTTGCCCTATTCATCATAGTGTTGGCAAAACTCAGGGTTTTTTAAAGCCTGTCCAGTGTATTTAACGTTATTCTCAAATTTTTGAAATCAGTTGCAAAATAACTGGTTCTTCAATTGATTCACTCGTAATTTCAAACATTTTGATTTATATAAAACAAAATTACAAATATTATATCTCGATTGCTACGTAACCTGTATACATAAACATGTAAACATAAATTTTCAAAGATCTTTGCTACAAACGTTTATATCATAATTTCTAAACAAATCTATTTATATGTGCGATTTGAATCGTTTGATTTTAAATACCTCTTGAAGGCGTACATTACTCGATATACTAATAGGCATTGAGGTAAATATATATAATAGTGATTATACATTCGAAACCGGTTAAACTGTTTAACCATTATTATACAAACAACAATAACGCTAGATAGGTAAAGACTTATGCAATTGCAGCAAATGTTAATAAACTACGTTTTAACGGATTAGATGTGTGTTTAATATGATCTTTTATTTTAATTTTAAGTATAAATTTGGCTACCTTACATTACTGTGTTAACATTATGCTAAATAATGGTTAAAACATTAAAGTTATAACGAAAAGTCTAATAACAAATAGAAATTTATAATTGTAAATTGTAATTTGCTAAAACTTATATAATACTATACAGTATATTTTGAGTACTAATTAATTGAAATGGAGTTTCCAGCAATTCTGGAGCACAAACACATGCATAGAGCCTCGAGATTTTCACAGCACTAGTCCAACTCAGTCACGTAAAGACAGTCATAATTTTAACAGATAGGGATTTCTTGTCCAGTGATATTTCATAATTTTTAAATATAAAATACAAAAGACAATTCGTTAATTAAAAAAGTATTTCAATAAAACTTAGGGTTCTTCGTTCATATTTCACTTTAAAAAAATATTTATAATTCGTTATCTTTTTAGTATATCATGGCACGTATTGCAACGAACATCCATACATACACCTATAATTTTTATTTACGTAATATCAGATTAGGACTTAAAAAATAGCACGTACGAGCTTACGACACGCGTCCATTTTTCGGCACAAAAATCAACGCCGGACTGTCTCCCACTGTATATACATACAACAGGGCAAATGTACGTGACGAGAGTTATATTTTCCCTACTTGAGTTAATTTCATACCGTGTTTTATCCACTACGTGTTTAAATTTAGGAAAAAATGGAAATGTTGAAATGTCTATACGAGGTTAAACGATGAGAAGATAGTTGATTTAGGGTAAAGTCTTGACAGATGGTAAGCTTAATCATATAATCAAGGATACCACAGACCTTGTGAAAGTAAAAGAAGAATGATGACCAGGTGTGTCTAATGATTAGACATTATTATACCGTGTCAACAATTGTACAATTGTCAGAATTTTTGGGTGGATGGGAAGGTCAACAAAGAACACGGATTCGACCATTCTTAAAACATAAAATGAACTCTGTACTTCATACATTGAGATCAATGGTGCCGACTTGGAGAGGCCTACGTCTAGTAGCGGACTGTGATTGGCTGACGACAACTTCATACATGAAGTGTGAAAGTACAATAAAGAGAAAATATGTATTCTTGGTAGTCTTTGCTTGACGTCCTTTACGCGTGCTTAGCCTTAAATTATTTTAAAAATATGAGTATACTGACTAACAATTTTAAGCTATTATGGCACGTATAGATAGCCTCAATGAATGGACTTTGATGGCCTTAGTTAGCCATATGTAGATGTCAACCGGTCGAATTGTTTGAATCCTTTGATGTTATCACCACGCGGCATTGCAATCCAAAGCCGTGTACTCATCTGCGAGCTGTAACTGTAACCGAGCGGATACAGTAACGTGCTCTCATGTGTACGCCGACATTGATCTTCGCTTTGTCGGCTCGTTGCGAGCGCGCCCGGTGCCGCCACATATGTGTCGTACATACTATGAGTTTTGATTACAGTAACGGCAAGAGTTAAAATTACGGCTTGCAAGTGAGTACACGGCTTAACGCAAATGAGCGATTGTTTAGGCTGTCTGTACCCGCTTTTAAACGGCGACCATGAATGTTTATTTACGAAACAAATTTTGTATTCAATTTCACATTTTTATCGTAAAAACCTTAGTAAATTGCCTAATCAATGACACGAGAGCCATGACCAATGCAGCTTCACGCCCGCATCAATCATTCGTTGTTTGGATGATTACGAACGACCTTTACACATTCCTCAATCGGCGTAAGTTAAAACTAGTACATAAAGTAGGTATGTAACATGCCTCGGTAAACAATAGTAATTTAGATATTTTAAATAAAAAGGCGGTCAAGTACGTGTCAGCACACGCTTAGACATGATGGTACACAGTACCGTACACTTAGTTATGACAATATTCACCATTTGAGCCATTTGGCTACTTTACACATGTCCCTTAAAAAGCATCTAGCTGAAGAACGTAATTTTTCAATTGATTATTCACTTCTACTAGTTCAATATTTGCAGATTTTTCTACTCAGCAATTATCATATTTAACACTTATCGAATGATATCCTAAATGTCTATGTGCACTGAAAGTTATAATTATTCGACTAATTGTTTTTTCATAATTTCACAAAAACTTTGTATAACAATTTTTATAAGACTCCTTTCTTGAATAGCCCTATATTTTAAAGCAGAGGGAAAACTTCAACGGGAATTTCCATATTTTTTTTGACAAGAAGTAATTTTTATGTGGACTTCCTATCATGCTAAGAGATCACGATATGTGTCTGATATTTTATCGCCGGACTAAAATATCAGAAAACCCATTAAAAGTCCCCGATATTCCAGCGCCATTTGCCAGGGTCGTGGATAAGCGGCATGGCCAACAGTGCTAGGATTTATTCATTGCCGAGACCGGGAAGTTCCATAGCCTAACCGTTGCGTAGTTGACTGATTAATTTAAAAAAGAAATAAGCATGAAGACCCATATTCTACATACATATATATACTGAATGTTACATGTTCCTTATCCCTATTTTGTAACTCTTATCTTAAACTAGTTAGATGTATAGGTAATCTGAAGATCAGTTATAACAAACGTTCATAAAATTTAGACGTAACTTCAAAAGTGGCTAGAAGACCTGAAAACCTTTAAGTTTAAAATTTGATTTATGGTAATAATTGACTAATAGAAATATTCTAGCAAAATTCTATTGAAACGTGATCTGCTTTGCATTTTCAATACCAAGATGAGACTACTATGATGTCTGCTGCACTACAATAGTAGCTATTTAAGATTTCATTTAAATGCCGCGTCGCATTGTAGGTACTTGTTGAGTGTTCTTGTGCTAATTAATGTGTACCGGTGCATTAAGGTTGTCAACGCATCATCGTTAATAATAGAAAATTCTAATGATTTATTGAAACTCTTTTATTATTTTCTCGAAAGACTTTTTTTATGTTTGCTTAGCTGATGCGTTGCCCACCTCGTTGAGACTTTAAATATCTGTTTACGCCCTTTTTGAAGAACCCCATATTGTAGCGCTCTGGGAAAACCGCGGGAGGGAGCTCATTCCACAGCGTGCTTACGTATGGCATAAAAGAGCGAGCGCCACGTACAGTGGATAACTTCCAGGTATCAAGGAAGTGTGGATGAACTCCCAGTCGCCGGCGAGCAGTGCGGTGGTAAAATGGCGACGTAGGTAACAAACCAAACAGCTCCTCAGAACACTCCCTATTGTACAGACGGTAGTACGCACTTAGAGCGCCAACGTCTCTTCTGAGACTTAAAGGTTCTAAACCGTCTGTAAGTTCGGGATCGTCGACAATCCGGACCGCTCGGCGCTGCAAGGAGTCAAGTGGGAGCAGCTGGTACTGAGGTGCCCCAATCGATTTTAATAAAGCGGCGGCGAAAGGGATTATGGCGAAACTTTAAACACATTAGACTTTTTTATTGTAATTTCGTACTGAATATAAAAAACAGCGCAAATGCGTGTTAGATAACATATAATACTATAAATTTGAATACATACTGTAGTAGGTAGATGTGATATGAAATTATGATGAAAGGGAAACACTTTTCACTCTATACTCATCTATCAAATTTTTTATATAGCTAGCTCGAAATCATGCTCTTTCTCTCTCTTTTCATTTTCCCTAAACAACACTTTTCATACTTCCGTCTTTATTCGTTTCCATTTTCTAAATTTACCCGTGAATAATACGAAGTACTTAATAGTAAATCACCTGCAGGTTTGGTAACATCAAAAGCAGATGCTTAAAAGTTGCAATTCTTTAAATAGATGCAATTATATTTATTACTTGAAACAAACTTAATATCTATCATAAGAAACATCTACTGCGTAAAAAGTATTTTGTCAGAACCTTCTAACGATGTAGTTCTACTTTATTACATTATTATGAAACCTTTTGTCAGCACGAAATATACTTTTAAATTGTACCACAGATATTTCAACACAAAAGACTCACTGATAATTAGCATTTAGAAGATGAATATAGTGAATACATTTCTGTTATAAATTTCTTAATACTGATAGTCAAAGATAGCGATGATGTTATAATTAATAACAATGGTTTTCTACATCTAACTAATATTGTTAGATTTCATTTCGGTAATTTTTGAAGGAAAGTGAATATTTCTATTTACTTTCTTGCACAATTTCTATAGCGTCTTTTGGGCCAAAGAAATGTAATAAGTTGAGATATGGCTTAAAAAAGCGTTATATATTTATATTACAGAATGTAAAACATCAGCCCAAATTCTAACTGGAAGACGAGAAATCTTAAAAATAAGGTCACAAATAAAATAAGTTATCGATTACCATAATGATGCGAATGAATTTCAACAATTAATAATATGAATACACTTACACCACACGATCAATTCATTCAAAGTAACTAAACCCACTACAATTATAAAAAAATATCAACATAATAAAAAAGATCTTAAAATCACTCTCATCCTTTTAATATCTGGGCCCAAAAATGTATGAAAACATATCCGTCTCCTTTCATACGTATTAACACGGTTGTCTTAAGCATTACTAGTGATCGCCCGTGCTCGAAATTCGATCTTAATAATTAATGTCAAAGACTTTACTTCTATAATCGCAGATTTCGCCAAGGCTATACTGTTAATTTGACTTGAACAATAAACAAAAGGCGTGTGTGTGTCAAATACATGGTAGTGTGTGTATTGTTTTTTTTATTGGTTTAATGCATTTTTAAACACAATTTAAAAAAATTAGCATTCGTCGCTTCTTTTCTATATAAACTATAGGTGTACGAAATTTCATACTCCTCCATTCGCGCAATTTTGGTAAAAAGGGGTACAACGTTTTTGCTTCACATATTAATATATAGATAACGATATTAAAAAACAGGTTACGTATTTTGGACATCTCTCAACTGACATTAAAGAGAACTAGATTTTTATTAATAAGTACATAATTCTGTCTCTATACTATTTCTGGTAAAAATCATTATTTTAGACCAACTACGATTCTAGTTACATAAATTATAGACAATATTTTATAATGGTTACCTACCTAGTGTTAAACTTATTGTAAATAATATTATGACCCATTATGTATAGTTTACTTAAACATAAATAATTTTACTATTCAAAATGATGTTCGTTTAAGTTTCACACGTCATATGCATTTTAACTACAAAATATAAAAAGCTTCTACCCAAAAGCAAATGTAATGCTTACCTAATTATCAAGAAACATACCTACAGGTACATAATTAAAGCGCTATTCGCTTATACATCTACCCTTAATTATTATTTTCAGAAACTTCTTGTTTTTGAAGTGAAACTTCTTTAGAAGCGCTGTGATTTGAAATTCAAACGAAAAATCGATACTAAAAAAATAAACACAAATCTATTGGACTAAGCCTCTGAGAAGAACAAGATACGAGTTTTACACTGCAGCACAGATTAGAAAACGGTGAAAAATTAAAAGTGATACGTAAGAAATTTATTTTGAATTATAATATATTATGTTGACGGATGTTACTAAATTAATAAAAGTTAGAGAATTATCTGTGAGTAAGATCTCTGAAATTTGACTTCTACTACGTGTGAACTGCATACGCACACAATTTTTTATTAAAAATATTCATACTGAATCCGAAAAAGTTACAATAATTATCCATCATAATTTTATCGTCGAAGACCTGTAAATACCTATAGTTTCTTATGCTTAGTCGATTAAATTGAGTGTTTCAAAGATATTCATTATCAAACTATATATATATATATATATATATATATATATATATATATATATATATATATATATACATATATTAGATAGAAAAAATATTATAAAGTTTGATAATGAATATCTTTCAAGCATTTCGGTGGATTTTAATTAAAGCTCCATAAGCCCAGAGGAATATAATATTTAATTATTTATATCTGAATAGCACATAAAAGCTAAGGCAAAAAATCGAATATTTTTTTCGTAGTCATACTAGAAAATGGGTTACTAGACACACCTTTAGAGAATTCTCACCAAAAATGAGCTCTTAGTTTCAATAGAAAGTTCCTCCGCATTACAGTTTTAATTTTTTTCCTTAGTCCAATAGAAAAAAGTTCATATCTCCGTTGGTAATTGATTTAGCAGCAAAATTCAATTTATTTTTTTGTAGTAAATCCAATGTTCTACAAAAAAAGGCTCTTACATTTTTATCGTAAATGTCACCATTTAAAAAATATTGAAGAATACAGTTTGATTATTTTCAGACAAATTTCTTGTTTGCTTATGAATTTTGTAACTCGTGAACAAATAAAGTTTATAAAATGGGCCATGTATATTTTTGTAGGAAATTGAACGTTCTATAAAAATAGTTTCTTATGCTTAGTCGATTAAAGTGAGTGTTTCAAAGATATTCATTATCACACTTTATAATTATTTTTTCTACCTAATATATGTATATAGTAGTAACCCATTTTCTAGTATGAGTACGAAAAAAAATATTCGATTTTTTACCTTAGCTTTTATGTGCTATTCAGATATAAATAATTAAATATTATATTCCTCTGGGCTTATGGAGCTTTAATTAAAATCCACCGAAATGCTAAAAAACGCACAGTTACCAGTTTTTCATGGAATAAGTAAATAAGACTTCCATTACAGTAAAGTATAAAAGCAACGCTGCGAAGATTTATTGACTGAGCAAAAACAGACGCTGGTTGGAAATTAAAATTCGACTCTTCCCTTTTCCGTGGACAGGCACGTTATATCTTTTCCATTTGATGGAAGTACATTTAGTATTCTGTTTGCTTTGGTTTTTATTTCTAGTTTCACGACTCCAGTAACTATGCACCGTCGAAGGCTATTGCTGTGATTGATTTTGTAGCTTTGTGAAAGATTAAATAACGATTAAAATTGTGAATAAATATTTGATGCTTGCTTCTCGGTTATATGCATATCCCTTTCAATTATGGTTGTGCACGATTTGAGTATCTATCCAATTTCTAGTATCTATGTATATTCAAGTTTTATAATCGATATCTATAATATTCTAAGTAAGCCTCAGTCACATTGTAGGTCTTTGAATTACGTCAAATGAAGGAGTTCTTTACTTGACTAAACAATTGAGGATTTTCAATACCAAGGTACAATGTTTTTTAATCAATAAATATCCTACAGTTACTGTTCACATTGTAAGCAATATAACACATCTTTTCAAAATAAAACTGCCCAGCAAAACATCAATTTTGTAGTTCCCACCCATAATTCACTTTGGTTTATAAAATCGGCCTTAAAATGTTCAATTGCAGGGCTTGAGCATCCCTGTTACAGTGAAAAAGATAGTACCTATATAAACGCTTATCCAGAGTGTTTGTCTGGTTTTATATGTAGGTAATCCCATGTGCAACTTATTCCACAATTAATTAGTATAGGTATATATTAGTTCCTAATTGTGAAAGTCCTAGTGTCCTAATTTTTAGGGAAGTGCACAGTATGCCCGTCATTGTTCAAACTGGATTAGCATTGAATCAATGGTAATCTCAATAGATAGGTTTCATCATAATGTTTTCTTTCGCCGTCAGCACGTGGTAATTATAACAATATGTACGTTAGGTCACACAACTGTCTAAAAGATGCTTCCTGGCTAGGATTCAAACCTACAACAGCAATGTCGTTTAATAGGCGGATCCCACTTTCAATTTTAATAGTCTTAACTGTAAACGTATCGTATATGCACAATAAAGATATTGCTATAATGAATTTTGAACATTAATGTCGTAAAACAAAACATTTGAAACAATTGATTGCGTTGTGCATAAAATTCAATCACAAATACTTCAATAAATTGCAAGGATGAATACGGCACTGTGATTGATCACGCTTCTTAAAGATGCTGCCGGTATATAATTTAGGAGTGTAGTTTCAATGTTTATAATATTAACATTTGCTTTAACCTCGTTCTATTTAATACGCCCAAACCAGAGTAAACAACAGAATAATCGTTTACGAAACCCTGCTGAGAAACAAATCCCAGTGAAGAGGTGAGGAGAGCTCTTCAAACTTAGTCGATTTTGAAATACAAACCAGGCAATCTCAAAAGAGATCAAAAAGAATAAAAAAAGACAGTAATCAAGAATACTTCTCATAGCATTATGTAAACTGAAGTTACTGTTAATATTAATTCAAAAGTTGGTTCTGTAATTTCTACACCTTAACAAAAAGTTTCTTCTACATTGCTTCTTTTATTAAGACAAGCTCTTAGTAAGGTGTGAAAATGGTCTCTTCCGGTTCAACTTCGTTTAAAGCCAGTAGAAACTTTACACTTTAAGACATCATTGCACGCCCCTTGCTAGCAAGTCGTTGTTAGTCGGAGTTAAGTTTTGATTGTATAAGACAAGAAGTTTTAACTTCAAATATTGAAGTGTAAACTTATGTAAATTCACAAACTTTTGAAACTTTATTTGAGCTAACTGAGAGGTATACTCGAACCTATATCACTGGAATAAGTCATTGGTGTTGTAAGTCTGAATTCTGTTTATTTTCACATGCTTATGATGAAGAAAAATACCGTGATGAAATACAACGTATAGAATTCGAAATAATCCTTATTAATATTATAAATACGAAGGTAACTCTGTTTGTCTGTTCCGCTTTCACGGAAAAACTACAAGACCAATTTGGCTGAAATTCGGTATATATGTAATTTTAATACCGAGGGTGGACAAGGGATACTTTTTATCCCGGACAATCGGATAGATTTATGTAAAGGTTATCCCAAAAAGTAGGATAGGTTTTTTGTGATTTGTCATTTTGGTCATTTCTGACATTTGGGTCATTTTTGTCATTTTGGTCATCTTTGTCCTTTTTGCCATTATTGTCCTTTTGATCCTTTTTGTCCTTTTTGCCTTTTTTACCATTATTGTTATTTTTGGAATTTATGTAGTTTTTATAGATGGGGGATAGATATATAAAACTAGGACGGTTTGAAATAGAGGATGAAAGTTTGGATGAGACCAATCATTTCTCAAGTTTATAGATATAAAAAATTATCATCTATAAAAAATGCGATAGTAAGCTCGATCTATCTGTCTATTAAACCTATTAAACCTTCACGGAATAACTACTAGGAGTACTAGATCGGTTTTGCTGTAATTGTGTAGTGTAGTTTTAATACCGAAAATGAACATAAATACTTTTCATGCCGGGAGATGGGATAGTTTGCGATATAAAATGAACTTATCTTCTGGATGCAAATAGCACTAACATAAAAATTTAATACAATGTTACCTGTATTAACGCCTGCTCTTTAAACAAGAAGCACGTACTAGAGGTTGACCCGCGGCGCAGTCGTGGGGTAAACTCCAGTGTGCTTCCATAAAAAGGAAAGTAGCAAATCCACAAGTAGGATATAGAAATGTGAGCTAATACTATGTGATTATACAAATTATTTGTTTTATTATTTTAATAAACATTTATTACACTGAAATATTATAAACAAAAAATATATATATTCATACTTATATTAATAACAATTTTGGTAAATTCTAATTTACTACTTTTTTGACCAATAACATTTCTTCGCGCTTACATATGTACCATCCATCTATGAGTAGCTAGTATTTATGACAAAAGAAATTCAATTGTTCTATACATAATCTTGGTGAAATTATAAGGCAAAAATGACAAATCAACATTATGTACTTTGTGACTCCATGACTTGCTATATATTTTATTTTCTTGACAACAGATTTCTAATTACACTAAAATCAACGACATTAAAAATGTTGAAGAAAAAGCTCATAGCTTTACTAAGAAAACAATCAAAAAGATCATTGGGAGTCGAGACAAAGAAAAACAATTTTCAATTGCATTGTCCATAATAATGACGAGGTAGCTTCGCGTGTCGTTCGTCGTCTTTCAACTCGACGAAAAACTGTTTTAAACTTTTCTCGTTGCTGTCCACGTTTATTGCAAACTAGTTAATCGGATAGCTGCTAACGTGCCGACTTGTTTTAATTAAAAACAGATTAATATTCTGCTTTCACATAAAACTTTGTTTCAACAAAGTAGTTTGACAAGACAGAAATTATCCGGTAATCTTATAACAAGTATTTTATACCATGCTATATACTTTTTTCATTCAGCCGGGGTACTATTGTTATCTCTGCTAAGTGCCAGCCATTTTGGTTAATGATTTTCAATTTTGAGCGGATTTAGATCTTAAAATGATATACCACGTTTTTAGCAAAATATAGTTAAATTGATTAAAAAGATTCAAGTATCTGTTTTCTATCTAATAAACCTATGTTAATATAATAATACTAGGATATGCCCCAAAATTCGTCTACACTTGACTTGAAATTCCCGTGGGATTCCCGGAACATAAAGTACCACAACATTTGAAAAAGAATGTAAGCTATCGTTTTAGTGAAAACTGTGTTGGAATAACCTAATTTTTATGCACCCGAACAACTACAAACCGCTCCCGGGAAAATGCCCGCGGGATTCCCGGGATAAAAATACCACATTTTTGTTTTATTACATAAAATTTGATATCAATCAGTGAAAAAATCGCATTAGAATTCAACTTTTTTTTCAATCTGGCTATTTTAAATCCTTCCCAGAAAAATTCCCGTGGGATTCCCGGGATAAAAAGTAACGCAGATTTTAAATCTAAAAAATAGCTGTCGGTCAGCGAAAACCGCATCGAAATCGGCCTAGTAGTTATATAGCGAATTTAAATTGATTTTTTAAAAATAGCTTCAATGTACAGACACGGCATGTTTAAAATTTTATAATATTATAGATAATCGTTATTATATTTACTAGTTCAGGTACTAACAAATTATTATTTTTATCCGTACAGGAACGGAGAAAGAATACAATTTCCTGTGGCCAGGTGGCCTGTCGTAAGAGGCGACTAAACACAGCCAGGTGGTAGGGTATTTGCCCGACTGGATGGCTACCACCCCTGGTCTAAAGTATGTCGCCATAACAACCTTAAGTTGTGTTCCGGCATTAGTGGCCAGGTTCCAGTCTCCCTTAGAGTGCAGCAGCGCATTTGTAGCACCTTTGGTGTTGCAAATGTCCATAGGCGATGGTAACCGCTTTCCATCTGTGGGCCGTCTGCTTGTCTGCTGAACTCTTGCAATAAAAAAAAAATATAATATTAAAAAGTTACCGTACCAGTCAGTAGGTTTGAAAATAAGTGCCAAGCGATGCCGATAGGCGTTAGTAACATCAAGATTCTAACATCAGTTATAGTGTTTTATATCAAAGTACTCGTAACAATACTGAAGACGCATATCACCTAGTAAATATATTCAAGAAACGCTACAAAAGCATTCCTAATAATATTTTTGACGGCAAAACTATAACAACAAATTTTTATTCATAAAAGATCTAAAAAATACTTATACGTATACAACATAAATATTCCAGGATGTCATCCGTCTGGAAACCCAGTACTGGTCTCTCGTCGAGATCCCCCGACAAGAGAAGGCTGAAACCGTCCCAGCTTTCGTGCTACGAGCCTGTGCAATCATGGAGAAGACCCAGAAGTCTGGAGAGGGCGTGAAGACTTCTTCAAAGTTGGCTGAGGAGGCTGCTGATCGTAGGGAACGGATAGAAAGACTAAATGGTAAGGTACCTACATTATGTGCAAAAAGTACAATAACAACCTATTATATCACTATAGTATACTCAAATCGTTTGCCTGGTTTAGGGACGGTAAGGGCATGTACCCATACTACGTGACCCGTTTGGAGAGGCGGAGCTCTTCAAAATACCACGCTTGGTTACAGGAATGGGGATGCGGTCGTAGGTTTTCATCACGTAGTCAATATCCTTTAAGGAAATCGCGCGCTATATCCAAATATGGCGCGCAGCGTTTAGCTCTTTTTAAACGCCTTTTGTTTACATGATCACCAGATAAAAGTTTTCTCTTGATAATAATTTTTACTACTATAGATACCTATACGCACGCACCCTTGAGGTCACGCAGCAAGCGCCGTATTAAAAAAGGCAAATATGAATAGATTTTTTTCTTTCAACTTTCTGTTTGCAAAATGTTTTAAACCCATATTTTTGAATTCTTACGTAAAAACTTGGGGAAGGGGATATAAAAGAGACGCTAAGCGAAAGCGTAAACGCGCGTGGTCTCTCTAAGAAGCGATAACGAGGACTGGCAGCGATAGATAATCTATACTATTGTTACGAGTTGTGGGATTCGAATTAAAATGGCGTTGGAATTATTATAAAGTTTATTAGAACTATACAAACACGTATAACACAGGTATAAATATAACCAAACACAACAAATCCAAACATAATGCAGAAGGTCGTAATTCAATAAAACGCGCAAAATCCGTCACTTTTAGATTCCCGATTGTACACACGTCACGTCTTGATCGCGGTTCTCGATCGACTGGCTCCTCTCTCAATTAGCCCGTCTTTTTATACTTCACAAATGCGAATGTCCCCGCCCGGCAACGTCCAACCAATTTCCTAGTAATCGTAATCCGCACACCTGGCTAATGATGCCTGCAAGCGGCCATCAACGAGAACAATAGGCTAAGTAAACAAAAAGAACACGATCATAAAAGGATTACAATTAGTTCAAATGCCGACAGGTAATAAAATGTGCTTCTACAGACTGTACGTGGTATTTGCCTTTGTCGAAGCCTAAGTTGTAACACTATAATAAATTTTTAAATGGTTTGCGTTTGTACATTACGTTTAAAATGTGAAAAAATCACGGGGAATAATTCGGACCAAGATAACCCGAATGCAATTTTTAGAATTTTTGTCTATCTGTCTGTCTTCCTGTCTGTATGTCTGTTTGTCTTTTAGAGTATCACGTTAAAACAATTAAACGGATTTAAATGAAATTCGAAACGGAACTAACTTAAGTATATCACGGGGCGTAACATAGGATACTTTTTATCCCATTAATAAAGGTTGTTTGCGTTGGATATACGAACATTTTTTTTGGAAACAAATGAACGTATATAAATGAAACGCAACGTAAGGCTGGCTTATAACCCGAATCAACACTTGGGATACGTTTTATCCCGATAAAAGATGTCATTTACTTGGAATAGGCGGATTAGCACAATAGATCGCACTGCAATTGCGATGTAGACAACCATCGCTGTAATTTAATAACAAATACGTTGTTAGGCTGCCCACATTTAATTCATTACGTATTAGGTACTTTAAATCAGGCTGGCTGCGACTTTTCTTCGTTTTACTGTGCTTTTGTCTATACTATATTGACATAGTTTCTTTGTAACTGTAGTGAATTCAACAAGAAATAAACTATTGAAGGTTTATATATATATATATAAAACACCTAATCATTTTTTATGTAGACAACATAGAGCTACTACCTACGGTTTTTCACGCGGCGTAGCTGCGGGCAAAACTCTAGTACACTATACTTATATAATATATAACTGGCAACGGCCAGCGGGGCCCTGCCCAGGCACCGATATCGTACAAGCGGGTAAAGGAGTAGGGGGACAGCGGGACAGTGGCGCCATCCGTGCAGGTCTATATTAAGCACGTTATAAGTTTAAAATAAAAAGCCTTTTTTACAATCATATTACAAAAAATCACAAATACTATAGATAAATAATTAAAATCATATTATGTATTGTTGTTATTGATTGTTATAGAGTAATAATTTAGACCGCCCATTGTGCACATTTAGAATATTTTTAGGCTATAAGGTTTTCTGTAATGGTGTACAATAAAGTGTTATCTATCTATCTATCTATCTAATAATTTTTAATTAACAAAGTATTTTAATAATATATACTTACCTACCTAGGTTCTTACATGCTATTAAAAAACTTTATTCATTATAAATAATTGAAAACAAGAATAGAAAAGATACTATGGTATATAGGATTACAGTGAACACACACTGTGAAACTACTTGTTTCATATAGGACAAAATCAGAACCATATATATACTAGAATGTGGATAACTCCACTTATTATTATCAAATCAGAACTAAACACTTAAATGATGATAATAATTCCTTGAGTGTGCTCCTATTTTTGATATAACATTAATATTGTGTAAATTCATTTCTAAAATGTTACTATGTATCATAACTGTATGTATTTTACACGACTCTCTGCGGCACGAAACCCATGAGGTTTCTGTACCACAGTCGAATATGTTTTTCTGTATATGAATGTAAGCATATTAGAAAGAAAAGAAAAATATATATATATATATACATCAGTGGATAAAACTTGTAGAAAATAGAAGTCTTTTGCTGTAAACTTTGAAACTAATTTTAATTACATACTCATAAAAACTACATTTTTAACTGTTAGTAGATTTACTAGCAAACTTTAATTTACGGCAATTCCGTCTATCCTTAGTCTAGCCACTCTAGCCTACCAATCAAGTGTTATAAAACGAAAAGTGTTATCTGGCTTCTAGCCAAAACTGGGCTCTGTACATTCAGAAATCCAATAGTTAGTAATTACTAAAGCTTGTCTAATTACATTCCTACGTGCGCTGAACTTATCGAAGTCTTTGTAGACACTTGTTTTGTTGGAATCGAGATTGCCAGAGGAACATCGATGAAAGAAATGTGCACTATATAAATAGGTATTATTATCTTGAGCTATTTGCAATTAGTAAAGGAAATAATTAGTTAAGTGTTATTCTAAATAGCAAAGTAGTTCATGGTTACATTCAAAAGCGGGGATTTAAAAATTTTTGAGGTAGATCTCCAAGATTTCGGTCAAAAAGAGTAATTACGATCATTAGCGTTAAGATCACGAACTTCAATAGTGAAGAAGCGACTAAGATAAGACGAATCTTATTTATATGATGTACTAGACTTGCTGGATAATATTAGTGTTGGTGACCGTTTCACGCAAATGTAGCGATGGGTTTAATGCGTTATTTGTGATGCGAAGTTATTATTAATTATTAATGATATTAAACATTGACAGACAACTTATGTAGATACATACATATACCAATGTAACTTATGGTTAACAGCATTATTTTTAACGCTATAAACGAGACGTATTTGGCCACAGTAGCAAGCAGGAACATAAATAATAGATGAAAATTGTGTTCCACAAATTAGATTACAGCACTCGTAAAATTTAAAAGAATTCGCATTTTAAATTAATATTTATGTATTATAAACCCTCGTAAATAAATTAGTGCGGGTCTCATGGATCCAAATTAAACGAAGCTGTGGCGGCACAAACCCCGTCCTAAGCACGAATTAAGCACAAACAATAAAACGAGTTAAGCCTCCGAACCACAACAACGAATAAGGGGTTGGTTTTATGTATTTTAGGTGCGAGGCCCATACAGAAAATTTGACAGCGAAATCACATTATGGCCCTTAAACAACCTACACATAACCCTTTGTGTTGAACGGCTTAATTAAAATCAAACACGCCGAGCTAATATGCTAAACAAATCCTTATCCTTAGTTGATTTCAGCATATTTTGACGATATTTCATGTATTCTTTAATCACCTTTAAGTAAAATTTTAATATGAAATATACTTTCACGTGCGAGCGGCGGGGGGCGTACTTAGAATTGGAAGGCAACACCAGTTTTGTTTTTCTCCAATCAAGTATCATTTATTGACTATTACAAGCAACGTTACAAGCAGTGGTACATCCATTACATCTATTCTCTTCACTCGGCATCTAACTAATGGAAGAGTTAGCGACACTTATTTACACCTTAAATCCAATATCTTAGTCACAGCCAATAGTTTCACAATGATATTGGAAAGCAATATAGCTTATCAAATGTGTTCTCTCGCCGTCTTCTCCACTTCATGTCGTCTTGCTCATCACGTGCGACTCCACCACCACGTCCGCCACACCAACGCTCCCTCGATGATGCGGGACTCGTAGGACGCCTGCGTATACTCACGATGCACACGCCAATCCAAATCGCTTTCAACGATACTAACTCAGACCGTCTTCTTAACTTCAACTCATCTTACTTTCGTTATTCTGTTGTTCATCCTCTATCCCTTTCTGAAATGTATCTGTCCTTGTTTTCTACTAGAACCTTCTACATTTTTCTGAAAGTCTTAAGACCAACTCACGTTGCTATGTGTTCTACCCCCGGTCGTCATAATACTAACAATGTAGAAAAATAGAAAATCTCTTGCATGATTCCGAAGCAAATCGTTAAATCTTTTAATATGCCTTAGATTTCAAAGTATTTTTTCTTTTGTGTATCTACAATAAAAGCTTCATGTATAATATTGTTACAAGCTACAGGACTCGGAATAAAAATGCCGTTGGAACTACTATAGAATTTATTAGAACTGTACAAACACGTATAAAACAAATACAAATAAAACTGGATGCAACCAGTTCACACTGCACTATTCGATACAATTCGAACGCGCAAAGTCCGTCGTCTATATCGCTAATCGAGAGTACTAGAGAACGTCTTACTCGTTTCGTAGTCGTCGCTTGACTGCCACCCGCCCCTCCATTCGGGCATCATCTTATACTAACTACACAGTACAAAGAAATTGTAGGCACACACTGAGTTTCTAAGAAATATTAATTTGCACACCTGCGAACGTTCACAAAGTCGAAAACAATAACAATAGGGATTAGTTCGACCCTAATGATGGTTATAAAACAAGTAGAAAAACAATAGCATGTTACAAATTCAAAACACAAAGGATTCCCTAATCCGGGAGGACAATAAGCTGCGCTTACAATAGGCTGTGCGGCTTATTTTTGACGGCATGTAACAATATAAATAAATTATTGAGTTTTGTAGATAAAGTACTTGGTGTGTTTCCCAATTTTGGTTAAACCCTCCTGCTTACATAATATTGATATTAGCTATTTTATTAACGTATATTTATTTATGACAGTTGGCATAGTACTCCTTTAAAAAATTTACGATCTTATTCATACTGAGTTAAAGTAAGTTGGAAGGCTTGTTTGTGGTTCTTAAAGAAGCCTTCAAACGTACTCTAACTCAATATGAATAAGACCGTTAATTTCCAAATATATGTATTACTAGCGGTCCGCCCCGGCTTCGCACGGGTATGTAAAAATAACTTTTTTGTTGAGTTTAATTACCTACTAAGCGAATTCAAAATATTTCCCCTCTTGTACGGCCCGTACCCCAATTACGCCTACATCGCATAAGGTGCTGTCTAGCTAGCCGAGCAGGGTAAGCGACAACCACGCAACTTTTTTCTAATACTTACATTTTTAAACTCGTGATATTTTTCGAATGGAATCTTGAATATGATGTAATTTATTTTGATAAGGATGAATACCAAGTTACAAATAAAGAGCCATTTCTAGCGGCGGCATTTCAATTAAATTTTTAAAATAAAAGAACACTTATTGTGGCATATCTATAATAGATAGACATATGCTGTCGCGACACTTTTTGTAAATAATGATGTGTTCTGCAAAGTCGTAGTACATTATTTTATTCTATCATCATTAGTTTTCGCAGCGCACGCGATTTTAGGTAATTTTTTACACCTTGGGTTACATTATTGGAGTTTTAGTAAGGGTCCCTAATTTATTGAAAATATAATATAGCTTATGTCACCCGGGGATAGTGTAGCTTACCAACAGTGAGGCCATCATGTTCCATAGGCGGTTTCGTAACCCCCCCGCGGACTTGTCCGTTACAGTCCAAGGGGTGGACATTCGTGTAGGCCCCCAGATGAAATATCTGGGGCTAATTCTTGATGGGAAATGGCTGTTCAAAGCGCACTTTGAGCAGCTAGTTCCCAAGCTCGTGAGGTTCGCAGGCGCCCTCTCTCGGCTTCTTCCCAACGTGGGGGGACCGGGGGGGACGACTAGGAAACTCTACATGGGCATCCTTAGGAGTATGGCCCTGTACGGTGCACCCGTATGGTCCACTGCACTTCACCGCCACAATAGGACTTTGTTGTGCCGCGCACAACGGGTCCTGGTGGTGAGGACCATCCGAGGATACCGTACAGTGTCGTGGACGGCGTCGATCGACACTCTTGGCAGGCGATCCGCCCTGGCCTCTCCAGGCGGACGTGATAGCCAAAGTTCGGCGCTCCCGACAGGATGCCCTCGCCCGTGGCCTGGTCTATGGCCAGGCCGAACTCCAGGTGATCAGGACGCGGGAAACCGCGGCCATGATCCAATCTTGGTCAGTAGAGTTGGAAAACCCTGTTGCTGGCATTGACACGGTGGAAGCGGTTCGACCGCAGCTGTTGCGATGGCTCTCGCGGAAACGCGGGACCCTGACCTTCAGAATGACACAGATACTTACCGGGCACGGTTGCTTCGATAAGTATCTGTGTCAGATTGCGGGCTGCTTGCCTTCACCCCAATGCCGCCAATGTGGCGCGCTGGACACGGCGTTACACACGCTAGTCGAGTGCGCAGCATGGGCACCTCAGAGGTTTGAACTCGAGACACTTGTAGGACCGATCGAATCGCTGGGCGATCTGGTGCAAGCCATGCTGCACAGCGACGATTGGTGGGTGGGTGCGGCCAATTTCTGCGAGACGGTAGTGTCTCATAAGGAGGCCGTGGAACGAGATAGGGAGAGAGATGGTAGTGCGCATGCATCTCGCGGGCGCCGACGTCAGTCGGGAGCCCGGAGGCGCAGGTATGCGCATGACCTCCCTCCCTGAAATACCGCTGCAGGGGCCCTCTAGCATCTAGGGAGCAGAGGAGTCTTCACCCCTGTTGACGAAGTGAGTTTGACTCTCCCGGGGCATTCTCAAGCACTTGTGCGCTAGGATCGGTGTGGGCGTAACTACGTTCTGTATCTCACGCCTTTCCTACCATAAGCGCGGGGCACATGGGAGGAGGGTGGTTTTAGTGGGGTATTGATTAGTCGAGTCTCCACACAAGCCGGTTGATTATTGTTTGGATTGCCTCAGTGGAAAGCCTCCATGATCAACAACGGTCTAATCCCTAGCAAAGGACCCGGTATGAGCGAAATGCATTTCCCCCGCCTTAAAAAAAAAAAAGCTTACCAACAGTGAAAGAATTTTTCAAATCAGTTCTATAGTTTCCGAGCCTATTCAATGCAAACAAACAAACAATCAAATCTTTCCTCTTTATAATATTAGTATAGCTATGTCGTCAGTTGGGGTTGATGTACTTTGAGTAACATAACTCTAGAATTAATTACCACTACACATTGAAAAAATACGTTTACGTTTATCAGCCCGTATATAGATAAAAACATTATATACATAAGAACGTGTTATGATATTATGCGAAGTGTAAGTATGAAAGTGCAGAACACAGCTGAAGCTGTAAGAACACTTTAGATATTTATTGACTCGGTGTACTGTCCACTAAGTATTTATTTTATTACCGTGATTGTAAATAAACGCGACATAAATTTGATTTCAGATATGACGACTTCTCAGATTGAAACAGAAAACACCCAAATGACAAACGATCTATACCGTTTGCTCAAGAAATATACAGGCTTAAGGAATCTGATTAGAGAGTTGAAGGTCAGTATGTCAAAGAAATTAAACATTTATCAATACCAAATTCAGCACTCCTATACAGTACAGACAACTGTAGTGCGCACTTCACCTACAAAACCATAAACTGTAAACACCATTGGATATATTGATTAATGCTGTTACAAGATATGGCCTATTCATTTAATTTTTAACCTTTTCTATCACAGTCTCTGTCTCTCTCTCCGTCTCACATGTGGGACGGAGTGATAACCGTGTAAGTTGAATTTTATTAAGTTGGGGTATAATATGTCTATTAAATCGGTAGTAGACGGTTCATTTTGTCTTTCAATTTGAATGAGTCAACCGATTGGTCCATATAAACATAAACTTGAATAATTCAATGTCATTGAAAACTGTCGTGTCCTTTCATTTCTGTGCCTTCCAACCAAACGGATTCAATTTGGTTGAACCGTTTAATATTAGTATTATCGCCTTAAGTAACTGAGAGCTATCCGACATTTAAACAAAAAGGCGAATTGATAAGATTTGAAAATTGCAAACTCCGAATTCGCGTAAGTCGGGAGTAGCGTAAGTCGAAGTATTGTGTTGCAATAGACAAGTAATTTGTTTCTGGTTTGTCAGATTACACGTAATTTACTGTCCATTATTTGTATGCTAGAATCATCCCTGCTATATAAGACCGACACGCAATTTTGTTTCTAATATTTTGTATGTCTATAATTATGCAATACTTAAGTAAAAACTTCACAATTTTTCAGTCGGAGTACGTGAGCTCGAAGGTGTATCCGATGTTCCCGCGGTATACGATGCTGAAGGACATGATAAAGGACATAATGCATGACCCCGACTACATGGAGGTCTGCCACGAGGTGGATCCATAGCGCGGGGTGCGCAAATAAATGAGGCACTCTTTCACCGACCGGCAACGGTCGCTCCGTCGCTAGAAACAGCCTGAGGGCCCTTGGTTGAAGCGGAATGGAAATGCTTTTGTGTCTACCACTTCATATAAACGCTCATTCAACATTTCCCACATACCTACGCTTCACTTAACACTCTCTTAATGTCAGTCTGTTTATGACCGATGGCTTAGTTGACGGCTGTATGGATTGGTATGAAATATTTAATCGCTGGATTTCGATGTTTAAAATGTATGACATAAGAGAATGATAATACGGTCTAGAATTCGCTTACTAGTATAAATTTACTTGCCCTTAGATGAAGGAAATTATCGTGTAAAAAAAAAGCCTTAAAAGACTATTATTTTTTTACGCTGTGAGGAATATCTGCTATCTGTCTTTCTCTATAAAACTATTTGAAGTTGGTAGATTTAAAATGTATATGGATTGTTTTTAATGTGGAAACTAGCGGCGGGTAGTGTGACGAGTACTCGTTTGGTTTGCGCTACTTGGTTCTTGGACTTTTTAGTGTAAGTTTGTTATTAGATTTATTATCGTCCGACCATTGGCTTTAGTTACATGGATAAATAAAAGATTCGAAAGGCAACCAGAGATGTAAGAAGATACATATTTGTATAATTTCTTTTATCACCAGTACCGATGAGGCTTGTAGTTTCTCTTTTCAGCAAACTAGAACTTAACACGCGGCTTCGTTCAAATAAACTCCGTACATTTATTCTTACGGAAACGGTTTGACTTTCCCGGACAAAAAATATCTTATATTTATACGCATTATGCCCATATGACAAAAATAACCCAAATTCATAAAGAAAAAACAATCTCTAGGCTTTGAAGAAGGAATAAAGAACCCTCAAACAAATTCACCATTATATTTATATACTTACTAGCTGATGCCCACAACTTCGACCGCGTGGTGCGGTTTTTTAACTATCCCACGCACTCTTTTAATTTTTCGGGATTAAAACTATCCTATATGTTGACCAGGGATATAAGCAATCACCATACAAAATTTTATTTAAAAAGGTCCAGTCGTTTCGGAGATTAGCCGGTACGAACAGACAGACAAACGGAGAAATATAAAATTTAAAAAAAATCTAAATTAGTTCTATTTCACTTCTTAAAACCCGCTGACTCGGTTTTTGGCATTTTTTCATTCTACAGAAACTCGAACTACAGTTTTATTATACGTATAGATATGGATTACATGACGATCAGTTTATACCTGAAGTCGTGATGAAAGAATGCACAAACATCCAAAGAAATTCACATTTATGCACATACTAAATTCTTTACTGTACACACTCATTGTTTATAAGCAATAAAAATTTGTTATGACTGTTTTTTTTTTAAATTTAGGTACTCGTGTTTTGCTTTACAATGGGATGATGCCGCTCTCTTGTCCTGTAGCTTTACTATATTATCACCAAACATTTGTAAATTAGTCGATGGTCGGTAAATTATAATGTACTCGTCCTTTTAATTATAAGTGCTTTGTTTGTATCTAAATGATTTTACTGTACTTCTAGCATTGATATGTAATGGTTGATATACTATCTATCATAACTAAAGTATACTGCACCTAAATATTGTTAATTTACATTTTATATTAGCAAGTTTCTATGAATGAGGGTAGGTACTTACTTAAGATGCAAATTACTCCAAACATTCCTGAACAAATTTCAAATAAGTATATTATATTTAAAAATTATGGTAAGTAAGTAGTACTAGATATATGTTTTTGCGCACTGTACCTTTTAAAGTATTCTACATCTTTTTTCGCTGTAACAATATTATTTTACTTGAAGTATGTCAAAGTATGTATCTCAAGACACTATATAGGTAGATGTCTGATTTATGTTTTAATGATTACAATATTTTTTAATTTGCTGTATGTAAACCTGTAAAATTTCTTAACTTAGTGATACAATGTAGACATCATCATCATCATCCTAGACTGATTTATTTCTTACAATATATTTATAAAATTCTATTGTAGTAGGATATAGAGACAGAGCATATTTTTTAGAATATTGTGCAACAAAACCCAGTCTTCGCTTTTGTGCCACCATTCTCTCTCCATCCCAAGGTCGTCTGGAAGACGTCGCTGTCTGCTATAAGGCCGCCATTTGTAGGTACCTAAGTAATAATATTTTTTTGTGTATTGATTCATTAATTTTAATGTACAATAAAGTATATTCTATTCTTTGAACTTTACTAATCTATACCTATAAATAATATTACATATCTAATCATATCTCTTATCAAGTTAGTATATTATCATAACTCAGTAATCGTTATGTACTCTAGTTTTATAAAGATGTATAACAGTAAGTGTGAATGTGCTAATAAAACGCCAATGCATGTGTTCAAATGAAAAGTAACAGTCGTAATCCACTTTATAGAAACACTGCCACAATAAAAATATGAGTAAAACATATTGTACTCACAGATTTAAGTAAGTTAGCTATTCCCTAGCTTTTATGCATTCGACATCTATTTTTTTAACTGGATGGCGTTGGGTTTAGTCTGTAATAATAATATTATTTACTACAATTTAGTGCGTAATAGTTTTGAGTATAAAAAAGTGTGGGTTCTGACAAAAATGTGCATGTAAATTATTTGAACTGTATTTGTACAATATCTGCAATATAATGGATACAAATTGTCGCTAAATATATCTATATTTCGATAAAAACCCTATTACTCCATTGAAAAGTTACATTGAGGGTTGCGTTTCTCAGAGGATGCAATTTTATTTTTTTGATATGTGATGTGAATGTGGCTTAGTAGAAGCTTAAGTTTAAATGTGTGGGGTCGCCGCCCTTGTCCCCTGGCCGCCATCTTGGAAAAAGGGGTGCAAAGGGCTTACTCGCTGTATCTCGTAACTAGCAACCCTACAGAAATTTTTATAAGACACTATTTGGAGCAAATTAAATTTTCTACAACTTTATTCTCATTTTTTTTCTTATTATAATAAATTAATAATAACATAGGAATGTTAAGAAAATGATAATTATATGAAAAAAAATATATAACAGAAAACTAAGTCTAATGGTTTGTTTTCATCGTATTCTTACGAGTATTCAAGAGAACCCGGTCGACTTCCGAGCGCTGTAAAACCCAGATAAATTAATGAAATTAAACAAATTTGGAGTGGAAATTATTTGTTAAAAATCCTCTATAAGATTTCTCTGATGTTATTTTATTGTAAAATGACCAGGAAAAAAGTTATGCCGCCCAAAAGAAATTTTGCTCAAAAATTTTCAGTTATTTTTGTTTATAACTTTTTTATTTTCCATTTTACGATAAGAAGTAATGAAAATAAAGTTGTAGACAATTTAATTTGCTACAAATAATATTTCATAAAAAATTCTGTAAGGTTGCTAGTTTACGAGATACAGCGCGCAAACCCTTTGCATTCCTTTTCCAAGATGGCGGCCGTGTGACAAGGGCGGCGACTCCACAAACTTGAACTTAAGCTTCTACTAAACCCCCTACATATTAAAACAATAAAATTAGGTGCGGGCGCGGTGCGATGGCCGGGAGAAGGCAAAGGGACGTGGAAGAAGAAGCAAGGAAGCACTAACCTCGCCACCAGTCCGCCGCCACACTGCACTCGTCCCCCGGGAGTTCACACACTCACTAGGATTAATTATGATGATTTAACATGCATTCAATTCAGTTCCAACAGCTTATTTTCTTTATTGTGTTCCAACCATTTATTGTACGTATTTTTATATTTATCGCGATGACAGCAGTGACACTAACTCGTCTTGTATTGCGCATTCTTCATTTAAAAGTTTATTCTTTTCTTGATGGCGAGTATGGGGAGGAAGAATTTATAAGGAGGTGTTCCTCGGCGCAACCATTAGGTCCTCTGAGAAACGCACGCTAAGGCCTAAAAAATTTAAGAATTCAATAGCCTATATTGGAAATTAATTGTATATTTTTAGAGCGTCGTCTGGACTTGCATATGTCGAATGCCATTATTTAAGAGATTATCAATTTAGGTACCTTTATGTTGTGAATTACATTCAGCATAAATATCTTTTTTCAGCAATTTCATATTCTCCACATACCTACAAAATTTTGTGCTAATTTCATACGTGTTTCAAAATTATATAGTAAAAACAAGAATGAATGATTTCACAATTTCTATTCACAATAATTTATTTTCTATTCTTTTTTTTTCTTGCAATAAAATTGGAATGCCATAGTTATCAAAAAATGTATCTTATGATTGTAAAAGAATGCTAAAGCTGTATATTGATGTAGAGTAACAAATCATTATTATTACATATTTAATATTATATACACATCTAGTTGATAATAGTACTTGAGTAAAACATTTTCTTAAACGCTATGTATTATAAGCAGTAGACACGGATCACCAGGTGATACTTGGTCAGTGACGGATTAATTGTATAAAAGTAATGCAACCAATATGATTTTGCACTAGCACAATCAAATTGATTACATTTTTTTGACACTTAAATTACT
Source organism: Dendrolimus houi (assembly GCA_039645545.1). Taxonomy (NCBI): domain Eukaryota; kingdom Metazoa; phylum Arthropoda; class Insecta; order Lepidoptera; family Lasiocampidae; genus Dendrolimus; species Dendrolimus houi. The sequence goes on along the minus strand of CM077120.1, from coordinate 17,398,604 downwards.
TTATGATTCGTGCCCTATTGTTGAAATAGCACCACCTTTATTATCTTGTAGAAAATTTGTCTAATCGGTGAAACATATTACATGTTAAATTGTTTATGTGATTATAATAACATTTAGGTATATGAATTTGAATATTTTAATTTCTGTAATGTACTAGCCTACAGCTTACACAGCTTGTGTTGTTAAATCCGCTTTGTTCTTAGCTGTAGAGCTCTCATATTCGAATAGCATGTAAGTTATATAACCTATTTTTGCTTGGTATGTGCAAATACAAATTGGACAGATCAAAACACCACCTTAATAATCATATAATAGTAAAAAAGTAGTAAGTATAATCATAAAATAAGAACTAAAGAATGACAATCGCCTAGTAAGAATCGAAACTCGAAAAAGAACAGAGAAAGAATATAGTTTCCAGCGGCCGGGCGGCCTGTTGTAAGAGGCGACAAAACAACCCACTACCAGCCAGGTGGTAGGGTATTTACCCGTCTGGATGGCTACCACCCCTGGTCTAGAGCATACAGCCATAACAACCTTGAGTTGCGTTCCGGCATTAGTGACCAGTTTCTGTTAAGAAAGCAGCAGCGCATTTGTAACGCCTTTGGTGTTGCAAATGTCCATAGGCGATGGTAACCGCTTTTACATAATGTGGGCCATCTACCTGTCTGCTGCACTCATGCAATAAAAAAAAACGCCTCCGGCACCGTTGGCGCCACCGGTCCTTTTTCGTTTTTATAAAAAATCTCAACTAAGACTATCATCAACGTCTGATTATTTAAAACACATTTTTTTAACTTTAATCAGTCACTTTAATAATTCACTGATTGAAAGTGCTATTTCTTTTTAGACTGCGTCTCACGTAATAGTCCCCCAGTAAAGATTGGAACTAATTATAACAGATAGCAGCCACGTTGTTACTATGTTTATATCATGTATTGTAATGTAAATGTTACATTATATTATTATTCTATTCACCAATACCATTAAATTGAAATCTTACTAAAATTAATTAATCTTTCCAACATTCCGTTGCACGACCGTAGCGCCCTGTCTAGGAGACTTCTTTCGTGAGACAGGGTCTAGTTTTAATATTTTTCTTCCTTTTACTGGGCGATTGTTATTTCTAAAATTCATTTTCAATGCTTAGAATTATACATCGCATTTATTCTATGTATCCATAATAGTAGGTTCTACGGCCGCTATATTGTATTTATTGAAGTAGATTAAACGCGATTCGTAAGCGTCTAGATTAATGGCTATTAATGTAAGCATGTAAGTAAGTATCAATGTATGTACTTAATAAAATATGAAAGCAAATAGTGAGGCTATTTCATTAGATTAGAAATAAATAAATTTTATAAATCACTGTGTAGAATGTTAAAATTTTAATTTACTATTGATCAGCTTTCTGATTCCAAACTTATTTTAAGGATCTAGTATTCCTTTTTCGAATTCTATTAATCTCTTATAGTTCATCTTAAATACGTAGCTTATATTAATATTGGTTCAATTGTACAAAAACTGCCAATGTATTATTAAAGTAGATCATAGCCGAAAGTTAGATGAAATAAATAACTTAGAACATAATCCTTAAATTCAGTAAATACAAAGCTTACGTTGTTCAATTAATCTTAAAACCTGAAGAATCTTTGGACAAAGAAGAAGAATACTAAGAAATCGCCCAATAGAAAACGTACCTAACAGGCAAACGGCCTTCCTAATTGAAGGTGATTATCGTCATCTATAGATACTCGTCACACCAGAAGCGAAACCAAGGCGTTGTCAGTGGTTAAGATGTGATAGGAGGAATGGGATAAAATAGATTCAGAAGGAATAGATTTTAATATAACTTCATAAAGAATAACAGCAGTAATAACGTTATAATAGGTTGGGGAAGTCTTTTCGCATATAGTATGTATGAACTTGTAATAAGATTTCTTTGGCTATACCATTTGTATTTGGCTGGTTTTAGTATCATTAAAAAGTTTTAATTTTAAAGAAGACAATTCCAAATTCAAATTAGGAAAATGTGTGATTTTCATTTGTTTTTCTTATTGTTAAAATAAGTGAATCTAATGAAGAAATTCGATACATTTTAAAATTTTACTAGAAAAAAGGTAAAAATGCAACAAAAGCCGCGAAAAAAAATTGTGATGTTTATAGACCTAATGCAGTATCCGTGAGAGTAGCGCAAATTTGGTTTAAGCATTTTCAATTCGGAAATTTTGATATCAAAGATGCACGTCGCTCTGGTCGCCCTGTTACGGACAAAGTTGATGCCATTTTTGAAAAAGTGGAGCGAGATCGGCATATTAATAGTTACGATGTAGCTGGAGAACTGGGAATTGACCACAAAACGGTTTTGGCGCATTTGAAAAAAGCTGGGTACACAAAAAAGCTCCATATTTGGGTGCCTCATGAGCTCACTGAAAGAATCCTAATGAACCGTGTACTAATTTGTGATTCTTTATTACGACGTAATGAAACCGAACCATTTTTGAAGAAGCTGATAACTGGTGATGAAAAGTGGCTCACGTACGACAAGAACGTGTGAAAAAGATCGTGGTCAAAGGCCGGTCAGGCTTCACAGACTGTGGCGAAATCCGGGTTAACTCACAACAAGGTGATGCTGTGTGTATGGTGGCATTGGAAGGGCATTATTCATTATGAGCTGTTACCGCCAGGCAGAACCATCGATTCTGAACTGTACTGCGAACAACTGATGAGATTAAAGCAAAAAGTTGAGAGAAAGCGGCCAGAATAAATCAACAGAAGGGGTGTGGTTTTTCACCATGATAACGCTAGACCTCACACATCTTTAGCTACTCAGCAAAAATTACGAGAAGTTTGGCTGGGAGGTGTTAATGCATCCGCCGTATAGTCCTGACCTTGCACCTTCAGATTTTCGCCTGTTTCGGTCTCTGCAGAATTCCTTAGGCTGTGACAGGTTAACATCACGAGAGGACTGCCAAAACCACTTGTCGCAGTTTTTTGATCAGAAGTTCCAAAATTTTTATAGCAATGGGATCATGTCCCTACCTACAAGATGGCAAAAAGTTATCCAACAAAATGGCACCTACATACTTTAGTCAAATGTAAATAAACTTTATAAAAAAACCTTTTGAATTTTTATACAAAATGCGAAGAAACTTTTTCCCCAACCTAATAGAATAGAAAGCATGGAGTCGGAGGAGGGGGAAGTGGGCCATTGGATCTCACTCATCGTTCGGAACACAATTTGCTCAAGACTGTTTCACGCCGATATTCCGTGAGAGCCCTGGGAGCTGTAATCAAGATAATGATTCCAGCGTTGCTGTACTACATACAATTCTGAAAAACTCCTAAATCGAAGAGAAGAGTTATTAAGACTTCCATTTTTTTATTTGACTTAGTCCAAGCACGAAAGTTTTTTTAATACGAAAATATCCAAAAGAGAGAGAAGAACAGCCTGTGAGGACATCTAGTTATGTAAGGTTCAAGAGAGATTTAGGTTTGTAGGGTGGTCGTCATTTATAGTATACTTCTTTTATGCTTTAGACTAATCTCTACATACATAATAAAGTAAATACACTCTTTTTTTCCTATCAGTTATCTGTCTGTTATTATTCTGGCTACTGACGGCCGCAAGGTCTTACATTGTAAAGGCCTTGATGTTTCTACTCCTTAACCATATACTCCAATGGTCAGCGTGTAATCTGAGCAAACCTAAGCTAAGGCTAGCGACACATTTACCGAAAGTAGAGCGCTGAAAGTTCGCCTAAATACGCTCGTAGCGTTATGAAACATGAGCCGAAATTACGTAACGTTTGGCGTAATGCCGAACCTTTCGTCTAGCCACTGTTCAAGTGAGAACACATTACTCTCCAGGTCATGAATAAATTCTAGATTGTAAGAATCACTTAGAATCACAGGTTGACAATTTCTTGCAAACAAGGAAAGTAGTACGATCACGCACCGTCAGTCTTCGCCGCCCGAAGCAAGTACATCCTCTCATATCCTCCCCCTTTATAGCTGGCCCTAATTAGATTTCCAATTATAATAAAATAAAATTATGAAAGTAATCACTACATGTAAGATTAGTACCATAGAGTTAAGAGTTATAATCGTAATAAATATAAATGTATGTTGCTATAAATGTTAATTAATCCAAGGCATTATGTAATGTCTAGGTTTAGCAGTATTATAATGGAAAGGTGTTGCCAATATGTGTCAAAACGCTTTGTTACAATAATGTAATACATTATTTTTTGTGCATAAATATGTTTTATTTTAAACTTACCTATTCCCTTAACTGACAAAAAATAGACAAAGCAATAAGCGACATTAACAAATGAAATATTCTATTCATGGAGAAAAGTACCTGCGATAATGTTAAAGCTGCCTGCAAAATGCATCTTATTTATCGAGTTAAAAAATTACGCCCTTAACAAATAGCCACATTAGTTTATATACGTACGTTATCTGTCAATACATAATTAACAATTAAAAGCAATATCGTATCACAAAAAATGCATCACACCCATCGCCAGATCTGCGTGAAACTATAAAAGATTATTTTGCCATGGTGAAACTGCCTATAACCTTATTGCAGGTGCAGCATCAGCAAAACTATAGAACATAAAGGAAGAAGTTTTTTTGTAAAATAAATAAGTAGTTTGTCAGACTATTATAAAAAACGTTCGAAATTGTTGATAGAGAAAAGTTAGTGACCACTTTACAATGCCATCTATATATTTAACTAAATAATTAAAACACAAATAGAGCGCTCACAACTCAATAGTGACATCTGTTGAAAAAAGTCTAACTTACAGTTTTTAGGTTGCTTTGTCGGATATATGATTCAAAATAGATTTACAAGATGGCACTCTCCATAGTTTCTTTATTCAGTGTTACCACAAAAAGTATCATAATTTTGAATTTTTGGTGTTTTATAGCGAATTATACGCTACAATATTAAATTATTTTGTTGAGCTTGTTTGTTCTTTTCTTTCGGTGTATATTTTTTTTACTGCAATTGTAGTAGTGTGATGGTGTTTGACCACTATCTCATCTGATGTTGAACATAGATATGGTCCAAGTTAGAGAACGCTTACCTACAGTACTTTCGTCCAAACCTAATAACACGGGACTGTTAACAAATAGACGCTTGCAATGAGTTTCACTTTTTTGCAGTGAGCATTATGAAAATGGACGCGATGCGCTTTGTTGGTGGTATGTTTACATACATCCGTGCTACTTACTAATGCGTCTAGTTGTCCGATGGTAGAAGGGAGACAACGGAATCAGACTAAAGAGCTTCAATACATAATTTCTAAAATGTATACGAGATGTTCGTATCTAACGCTATCTATCTTAATATTTATGTAGGTGACATATATTGTAAGATGAAGCCCGTTAACATATTTAAAAGTGAGTTGTAGCCTCTTATTTATCAAGGGTCAGCAGAAACAAACTCGCAACATTCTCTGAGGCTGCAAACTAGAAAAAACATTCTCGAATACATTGTGAATATTCTCCCCGTTTGGACCAAGTTTGACACTAAAGTAAATCATTGCCTAGTGGCGTTTCTTTTCCAACCTTCTTACTTTATGAACAAGAGAAAGCATTGGCAATATTGTATTGTAGCTGGAAAAGCTAACTAGCAAGCTAGGCGTAAAACCACATACTTATAAAATTATCCTAGAATAGCACGATTTCTCATTACTAGCAGCAACATTCATTCCGTTGCCGCCTTTTTTAAATTTTCATTCATTCGACCGGCAGCTGCCGCAGGCGTAAGTTAAGTTTGTGCTACTAAAATTGTAATGGCGGGATTTCGTGCACATGAAAACTTTCATACAAACTTATAAACTAGTAGCAAATTGACTAGAACTTGACAAATCCTTAAGCAACTTGTAGAAACTGTGTACCGCATGACTTAAAACTATAATTTAGTGAAAGTTCACCGGTCAGGATGTCGGTTAATTCAAAGTGGCGGTTACCTGACGTTTTTTGTGTTGGTGTTTTGAATGAATGTCGAAATTAAGATTAATTCGCGTCGCGGGGATGGGTGAATAAGTGTTCTGGTGTTTCGAGACTGTCGAGATGCCGTTCGTGCAGCGTGTAGTTGAACCGAAATATTTGTCCCGAACGACTTTGCGAGATGAGAATGGAAAACCTAGGGTCACGGATGAAGAATTGCAGGCGGTCACGAACTGTACCCTGAGTAATGCGCTAAGACAACTCGCCTCCCTCGTGCTCTTAGCCGAGGACATATTCAGCGAGTTAACGGCCCAACTTCAGGAGATCACGGAGCGGTCGAAAGTGGCGCAAAACAAGATCGACAAAATAAATGAAATTGTCGTGCAGTATGACCCTAAGAAAGTGCCAGTCCGTGAGTACCATAATATACTACACGATAAGCCGTTATATTGTACCTATTTGCTAGTTTAGTTTACAAATCCACTTATTTCAATAACAGTAAGTGCTGTTATGTAGTCGAACAATGTGCTTCAGTAAACCCTTAAAACTGTCAGAAACACCAACAAGTAGGTTATACATCGTATATATAACTAGTCAGAAACGAAGATGTAGGAGATACTTGGTCCTTGCGGTTTAGGTAGTAAGTATGCTTATGTGAGAGCTCAACGGTTACAAGTGTTACAATGCAGTTTTTTTTAGCAATAGTTCTTTACAAAAATCTAGATACAACTACAGATAGGTATATGAACAAAAAACTTTATGTTAACCAATACTTTTGATTTGTTAAATTTTTAGCTGTTGCCCACTAGTCGTAGGAGACGACTTGTTTGTTTCTAAATCAATCATAAAGGTCAATATCATATTGAACAAATAGGTATTCGGTATATTGTGCGGACTGTGGCAGCAAAAATAATAACAAAAATGTAATGTAATGCTCAGATTTCCATTTTATCAATAGTTCTATTACTAGATCAATCCTGAAAATCAGTTCGGATTTTTCTGGAATAAAAAATATTTTATGCAAGCGAAAAATGAATTATTATCTAGTTCGGAAATATTTGTGTCCAAAAATATATTCAATGGCTTTAAATTTCAAGCATAAATTTAAAAAATTCAACGTTCTATGCTGCGTTTGGTATTACACGAACTCCACTCAAAGTTTCTTTTGGTTTCCCGGTCTGCGGTCCTGCGACAGAATTAACTGGCCCCTTCCCAGTGCTACAGAAAATATTCATTCTGCTGGGCGTCCATCTATCTTCCTTAGTTATCCGGAATCTGATATATCCGATATATCTACCTATCCATTTCAAAATTTATCCATAAACGTAAAGCCTAGGAATATAGGTTTTAAAATTTAGGACTCTTTATTTGTGGACCTGCTTTACTGTATCTAGACGTGGACAATGAAATATCTTAATACCATAAGTCATGACAGATAAACCGCAATGCGTAAAGATTTTCGTTGTCAACCATTACGGAATCTTCAAACTGCGAAACCAACATCAAATTTTATATTACATTAAATAATAACTTATATTATTTAAATTTTATAAAACGTAATAAGCATATAATTCTAAACAAACATCACTCTATTACAGTAGTTATTGAAATTAATTATTGGTATGCAATGAATTAAGGGTATAATACTACGATAACCTTTGTATGTTATAAAGTTGAATGGAATTAGGTTTACCTAAATATTATCAATTAGAACACTTATAAATTCAATTAGCCAATTTACGATGTCTGTTGTTTATCAACAGACATGAATAACAAACAGGTTTAGATGTTATGCTGCGTCTACATCTGTATCTTTTATAATTTGATCATCTTATGAAACGCACTATACATAAAACTCAGTTATAATATGGGTGTCGGTCCACACACGGAGAAGGATTCCGTCTTCACCACGTGTTTTACTGTTTCTGCCATTTTACTACGGATCCATGTATATAACTGTAAAGGTAAGTCCGAGCCCAATAATGGGAAGTTCACGTTGCTATTATACCTACTATAAGAGATTTTAGTGGGTTACATTGTACTTCACGGATGCAAGTATATACAGGATAATAATCAAGTAGAATTACTGGAATAGAATAGGCGGGAAGGCATGCGTTAGTAAATTAAGCTCATTGAAAGGAACGTTCCAAAACCTCATTACATTCTCCTTGAATATGCCGCTTTGCCTTTACAAAAACACACCACGTTGATGTATTACTGAGCGCTATCTAAAAACCTGTTTCGTGTTACGAACGGGTCCACGATGGGAAAAAATCTCCCAGATTCCAATGCATACTATAAAAACTTTTTGAGATAATTTCCAACACATCCAATCCCTCAACCGACTATGATTTTGACCGCTCAAGCATTTAACACTTGAACTATAGAATTCCATATCTTTTACTTGCATGTCTAATCATAGACTAGCAAAAAAACATGCTGTTAACCTATTTTTAAATATGGGCTTTGCGCGGTTTATTTATCGAAATAGGTATTCAAGTTTTAAAATAATCTTCAAGCACACCAACACCAAGCATAATTCCCATCTACACATATTACCCCCTCATTTTAGCCTCAAGTAAATCTTTAGTTCTTAACTGACGCCAAATGACGGAGCTCTTGTGGGAAATTAAAAAAATCACACTTAACCGTTAAAATTTTCACATAAACATGTTAAGAATTCCTGGCCGAAGAGCATGCACTACATAGCAGGTTTTCTGATTTAGGGGCGATCTTTCAGTCATCAAATAAAACTAATCCAAAGAATAAATTAGGTATAATCCGACTGAATTGAAATATATTAAAATTCTACTTTTTTTAATTCAGCACAGCAACTGTAATTTATAATTTTTACATGTATCTTTATCTATGAATAACTTTTATCTAGTAATTAAAAAATCACCCTTAGCACACTATTGCTATTATTATAATTAAGAAAGGTTGGCGTTAAAGTGAAACCCTGTGAGAAAACCTGCACGTCGTTATTATCGATGGTTACCGCATGTATACCGTACTCACCCTTGTTTTTCTATATAATAACATATAAAATGCAGTAACTATTGGTGCAAACTTATTATTGGCCTTTCGTTTGGTTTCTTCTGTGTTGTGGTTTATTCTCCTTATCATTTTACAGCGATAACATTTCTTTGCTAGAATAAAATACAAGCGTTTTAGTATCACAGAAAAAATAAAGTTTAAGCAAACAAGCCCATGGGCAAAGCTCTAGTCATAAATAAATACGAATGTCGCATTATACTTATTCATAATTTAAAATCTAGGTAACGCGATATAATCATAACAAACAATTCTATATCACCTTATCTGTACAAGACTATAGCATTGCATATATTATTATTCATTGTTCTTTGAACAAAAAACAAATATAAGCCGATAAGAAACACCGACAAAACACATGGATAAGGAGATATTACGCCCAGCAGTACATTTCCACGGCTTTTATGCGACTTGTAAACACTGCAATTCATTTGGCAACCTTTCACCTGGCCGATAACCGTTTAACGTTGTTTTAGTGTCATCTTTGATACTTACCCTTTTTACCTTACGTTTGAGGAAAATTACATTGAAATAATGATCAAAGTAATTTATTTTGTGACGAGAGAATAAAATATGGCACAATGTCCTTAATGCAGCACATTGTAAAGCTCAAACGAATAGCTTTAATTATTTAATCTTCTTAGATCTATATCATGCCTATTAATAAGTTATAAGTTTTAATAATTAATACTGTAATTTACAGAAAAGGTGAAACTAAAAAGTTTTGAATTTTGGTCTTATCTGAAAAATAAGGATGTATTTATGTTAAATTATTTCTTGGGTGGAATATAGGAATTATTCAAAGCACTCTTTTTAACCCTGTAATTTTAGTTTGTTGCCAATTGATATGGCTTTTTATTGTTCAGTTGTATTTGGATATTACTTTCAACCAAGAATTATACCTTTTGTGGAATAAGTCATCTATTTAGTGATATGACTTCGAGCTATCATAATAGCTCCGTTGTTTGGCGTCAGTCAAATATCTACAATTCAGTTTCAACTAAATCATACATTAATTTATTTCACATACAATTATATCCTATATTGACATTTTTCACGCCATGGTGCGGTTAGAAAATCTATCTCAATTTGATTTTAAACTATGTAACGTCAAAATACTTTAGTGCCTGTAAAGATTTTGGTGTTAACTTTTGTTGTATAATAATCATATCGTTATACTGTTAACCTTTGTTTGTTTTTAAGCCATACAAGAATATATCTAAAATACCATACATTCAATTAAGTTTACACCTGTCTATTACACATTCCTTTATTTGATGCACGGCTTGTACAGCACCTGCATTCTTCTTGTATTTACCTTCATAATTGAATTTTATATACAAGTTCCCGCAATTGTTACAGAGTTCATTGGCCAATATTACTTGTTACTTTGTTATCAGATTTATTTCAGAATAAGAAACAAGTTTTATATGTATAAGAATTAATTTTATACGCTTGTTGAATTTCTAACGTGTCAGATTTACGTTTTTATATTAGATTACAATTTTGTTATTGCAGAAATTGAATTTGAATTTATTGCTTTAGAATCGCTTAGTTAGCCTATGGAGAGACTGCGTCTCTCTGCGTATTCTACCGTCTGCCATTGGGGAGTGTTCTTAGGAGCCGTTTCATCTGGTACCAACGCCATATTTTCACCACCGCACCGCTCGCCATCGGCGGGATGTTCACTCTGATTTTCTCGAACTACCAGGCTCAACTACGCAGCGGTTCTATAGAACGTTTATTCCGCGTACAATAACAACTTGGAGGCAATTACTGCATACCATGGTTTTCCCTCTGCGCTACGAAATGGGGTCACTCAAGAAGGGCGTTATAAATCATTTTCGAGGCCAGCAACGCGTTGGCATTATCCCTGGTGTTGCAAACGTCCATAGGCGGCAGTAACCACTTTCCATCAGATGGGCGGTTTGCCTGTTTTCCTCCAGCTTTTGGCAATAAAAAGTATCATTTGAGAATATGTATAATATAACTGGGTTTCATGTAAAATTAAAAACAAATTGAGTAACATTTTACGTAAGGCATAAGCTTATCTTACTTACGTAAACTTATTTCATATTTGCACTCGATCACATGTCACGGTTATAAGACTGCAAAGAATATCGAACAAAGCATATGACTTGTCCCTTGGTTTTCCCATGGTGGATTTATTATATCCTATACTGTGTGAAGAAAGTCCATTCAATCGCATGGGAAGCTGCGAAGGTAAAGTGCAACAATACTTAGATTACGTAATACCACGCCCTATGCCATTATAGGATTTCCTTTACTATTTTCACTTTAACCATTTAAAAGTCGTAGGTACTTGTGAGGTACAAAAATTGATTTATATTATTTAAGCGCTATCGATAGTCACTTTAAAGTATATCAAAATATTCTGAATAAATTTACATTTTAGCAGCGTATGTGGTCAAAATTAACCGTAATTTTGCTATTATTTCAATATCTCAGATGGATTATATAACAATTTTAAGAATTGAATGCAATATTTTTTGATATGCGATTTGGTTCATATATAAAAATTACAGAGTTCCACAAGTGATTGTTTTTGTAGACATACTGCATTTACAACAAAATTGTTCTAAGACATGGCTTTAAAACTTATATAAATAGTTAGATCTGAATTTGTCCCAACTAGAACCAACACAAAAAAAGAACAACAACAACAACAATACTCTTTATTGTACACCAACTTAAAACAGTAACACATTTGCACATCTTAGAATTAGAAGGTAAGTAGTACCATGGGCGGCCTTATTGCTTAAAGCAATCTCTTCCAGGCAACCTTTGGATGGACAAGGATCTTAATCACACTAAATTGTTGGCGTGCAGCTTAAGACTAAACTAATGATAATATATATAATATAATGTACAATAATATACTTACATATATGTATACCATATTATAACCATACAAAAATATATATACATATACACATAAATACACATACATATATATATACGTACATAGACATACACAACAAATAATACATATTATGCAGTTAGATAGCGCTCCCTCACAAGTCTGTTGAAACTGTGGATCGATTTAGCAGAGCGCACGTCTGCCGGCAAAGCGTTCCAAAGATGCACGGCACAAACGGAGAACGATCGTGCGTAAATCTCCGTGGTATGTAAAGGTGTCCTTAGCCGCAACTTCTCTGATGATCTCAGGGATCTTGAATCATTGTGGAAGAACTGGAAGCGTTCTTTAAGATAGGACGGAATACGAGGGTCAAACAATACGTTATAAAGAAGAGACAGAACATGAGCATTACGGCGAAGTCGAATTGGTAGCCATTTGAGCTTTTTACGATATTCGGATATGTGATCATATTTTCGTAACCCAAATATGAATCGTATACAGAAGTTTTGGAATCGCTCAAGTTTGTCTAATTGGCTTTGGTTAAGATCGAGATAGCTGACGTCACCATAATCAAGTATTGGGAGAAGGAGGGATTGCGCAAGCGCTACTTTAGTAGTGTACGGTAGAAAATATTGCAGACGACGCAAAGAAGCAGCTGACACAAATATTTTCTGACTTATTTTTTGTAGTTGAGGGCCCCAGGATAGTGATTTGTCTAAATAAATTCCTAGATTTTTTACTGTATTGCTTATGGGGATCACAGCCCCACCAAACATGATTGGTGGCAACAAAGACCAGTTAACCCTGGAAATCATTTTATTACTCCTAATGATGATGGTTTGAGTTTTGTTAGGGTTAACACTTAATCCATGATCCCTACTCCAGTCAGATATTCGTTCTAGGTCATTATTAGTAGTAAGTACCGCATCATGCAAAGTATGAATGGGTGCGCTCGTGTAAATTTGGAGATCATCTGCGTAAAGGTGGTAGGAACTGTGAAGTTGTTCGGAGATAGAATTTATAAAAATCGAGAAAAGTAGAGGAGATAAGACGCCACCCTGAGGCACGCCAACAGCAGTACTACACCAAGATGAGACTCGCTCATCAACTCTAACACGCTGCCGGCGACCATGCAGGTAAGTACGAAACCAATCAATCACCGTTGGAGATATGTTAAGAGAGCAAACCATTCCAAGCAGAATATCAAAATCTACCGTATTAAAGGCATTGCTGAAGTCTAGCAAAGTGAGAACCGTCACAATGCCTTTCTCCGCGGCAAATTTAATGTCATCAGTAATTTTTGTTAAGGCAGTGATTGTGCTATGCCCAGGTCTAAAGCCAGACTGGTAACGGTTGAAAAGGGAGTTCGTATTAAGGAAAATGCTGAGCTGATTTTGTACAAGACGCTCCAGCACTTTAGAAAGGAAAGGCAGTATGGATATAGGACGATATTCGGAAAAAGATTTGGGTTGGGGTTTCTTTGGGATGGGTATAATTTGTGCTTCTTTCCAACTACTAGGAAAAACACCATGTGTTAAGGAGTGATTAAGGATGTGTGTAATGATTGGAAGGATCACATCTAAGACAGGAAGAATCATATTTCGGCTGACACAGTCACTGCCTACAGCTCTCGACGTAATAGAAAGTACACTTTTCTTAACATCACAATCGGTTAATTGAGTGAAAGCAAATGGTGAGTATATGGGAGTTGGAATTGACGAAAGGTGTTCTAAAGTACGTTTTTTAGATGTATCATCTATTTGAGAAGAAGAAGAGAAATGTTTGTTTAATGAGTCAACATCTAAGTCAAAGGAAGTAGGAGTGTTTTGTTTTCCAACCCCCAGTGATTGGAGAAATTTCCAAACTTTTGATGGATCACTATTTTCTACTGAATTATGAATGTGACGTCTATGGGCGTCCCTACACACCTTATTACAGTGATTGCGGATCAAAACATATTTTTCCCAATTGCTAGTGCTCTGTCGATATTTGTATTTGGTTTTTGCTGCTGGTTTTTTGCGAATGAGTTCTTTAATGTCTATAGTAAGCCAAGGAGCAGCAACATGTTTGATTTTAATAGAGCGTACAGGAGCATGTTTATCATACAGCGAAACCAGGCGATCCTTGAAAATATTAACTTTGACATCTACACAGTCAGCTTCCAGTAATGGTGACCATTTGATTTCTCTAGCATCTTTTAGCAGTAAGTCCATATTAATACCATTAAAATTGCGCTGCAAGAGAATATTTGGTTTAATTTTAGGAGGACGTAATTTATAGGTAAGGTAGATACGGTCATGGTACGAAAAGGAATCCGCGGCACATTGGCCGTGTATGAGGACATGATCAACAGAATATCTTCTGTTGATCATGTCATCATAGGATAAGATCTAAGAGTGAGGGGTTGGAATTTGAAAAATGATGTGTAGCATTTAAGGGGAGTATGTAAAGATTACAGGATTCAACTAGGGACACGAGTGCAGAGGATCGAGAATCTTTTTTTAATAGACAGGTATTAAAGTCTCCCATGATTATGGTATGCTTGTAAGATGGTGTGAATTTATGTAGGAGATGTTCAAATGAAGAAAAGAAGTCAATACGCAAAGATGGGGAGTAATAGACGCCAAGTAGAATTTTGGTGTTATTCAGGTCCACTTCAATAAAAAGGTGTTCGCCGGCATTTGATGAAGGTGGTTGTGCTGATATATCAATTATTTTGTATTTTAGAGAGGATCGTAGGTAAATAGCAACACCTCCACCCCCACCAACCGCGCGATCATTTCTTACTAAGTGGTAACCGGGCAAGGAATAGAGCACAGACGGTAGCTGAGGTTTAAGCCACGATTCGGAGATAAGGATAGCATGTTTATTTTTACCGTCAAAGGCCGCCAGCATATCGGTGAAATGAGCCGGAATACTTTGGGTATTTATATGAACAGTGTTAAAGTTCCCAGAGGCATCAGAGAATTGGGAAGATATAATGTCAGAAAGCGAAGGAACACTATGAAAGCTATCATCACTTAGTGTACTGGATATGTTTTTGTAATCATCACTGTCATCAGATTAAGCCATACTTTCTATATATATATATATATATATATACTAACTATATGTATAAATATATAAACGAACAAAAATACAAATTTAGTAATACTATAATCATGAAAATATCATATAATACAGTAATTCAAATTGACTTTGAAATATTGTCCACCCGCCAGTCATGGGCAAGTACAAACAAAGTATAAAATAAAAACATGTAATAAAAAGTAAAATGACATGTAAAAATAGTGAATTATATGGATAACACGATTTTAGAAAAAAGTTCTGAATATTTGATGTTAATTGACTAAACAAAGACTACCTACCACACTCAGGATGCCTGGGTGTTACTGACAGACATGAATAATTAAAAGCATGTAAAATATAGAAAAAGTAAAATATACCTGTCATTAATTGAAATTAACGAGCCATTACACAACTCTGAGCGGGGCAGTTTAGGAAGAAAAATGTGTGTAATTATAAATAACAGGTATAGTACAGTATTTAACTTAATTATAGTTATGTTTATTTGAATATTGTTTTAGATTGAAGCACAGCAGAACTAAATATAAGGTAAATTTATTGTAATGTATTGTATAGTCTGATAATATACATAGCCTAGAACTATATCAGAATAAGATTTTGGGGATGAAATTAACAAAATTGTGTAAATAGAATTTAATTCATTCCTATTTAATATGTAAAATTAAAAATGTATGTGTAGGTTAACTCTAACTTACCTATTCAATAATTTACCTGTTTTTAGCAATATAATATTTTATTAGTTATGCAGGGTTTGGTGAAAAACACTTAATCCAAAAGTGAATATAAGAAACAAGTTTGATTTAATTAAAAATCTGAATATTACTACTTTAATAAAACAACAACAATTTTATATATTTGCTTCAGTAACCAGGACAGTTCGTTTATCAGTATATAAAAAAAGGAAAATTAAATTAGATTCTGTTATGAATAACTATTAATGTATAAACAGGAAGAGAGAGGCCGAGACAATTATTAAAACATTGTGTTCAATTGATTATTCCTACTTACTGGTTTTATGTATGTATATATATATATATATATATATATATATATATACATATATATATATATACACACACAAAAACAGGAAGAAAATTATTTTTCTCCGCTTTGGTAATTTTCAGTAGTTAGTTGTATAAACAAAATATTGAGTTAATAATTAAGATAAAACATACCTATTTCATTGCAAAAAACTATTAACTTGTTTTAATAATTTTGTGTTTTTACGTTCTACACTACATTATTACAATAGATTATAATATCCAAGTGGAGGAGTGTATATAACATGTACCATTCTATATAATAACATATATGTTATCCAAAAACATGTATTCATATCAAACAGCATGAAACAGACTAAAATTACTTTTTGGAAGTAACGGGACGTTTCGGTCTAATTGTAACATTTTTAACCGAATTATCAGGCGTCGTCAGTAACCCTTGAGAGATCTTATTAAGCGCGGTGAGTGAATTGATTCTATGACGAGTTCCGTCTGGTCCAGTGATGTAAACGCAGCCATCCCAGGTCCAACACTTAAAAATTCCAAGTTTCTCTCGAGCTGATGTGAAGATATTATGTCGAAGCTTGGTCAGAAATTCAGAGACGGTGCTACCAGACCCTTTCAATGTAGTTTTAGTGAACCATATTTTGTTACGCATAGTCATATCACGAAATTTAACCAAAATTGGACGTTGTTTTTGAGAATCTTGAAGTCGTCCCATTCTATGACAACGTTGGATATGGTCGGCTGAGAAATCAGGTAGTTTGAACTTATTTTGTATGACTTTGACCACTGCATCCGAAGTATTTTCTGTTTTGTTCTCGGGAATACCATGAAGTAGGAGGATCTTCCGACATGTATGCATGTCTAAACTATCTACATTTAACACTAATACCTCAATTTGTTTCTTTATATTCGCAAAGGCTTGTAGGACGAATACCTTGAACGATGAAAATTCCAAGGCCAAATTGGGATTGCTGGAAATTGAGTCTGGAGCGCTTTTCATGTCATTTTCGAATTTGGTAAATTTTTCCTGAATCATTGCCATCATTGTTGCCATTGATTCTTGGATAGCTTCCATTGCGAAATTTAACCTCAAAGTCGTCACAACACAGCTTGTTATTTATATTCCAAAACAGTAAATTTACGCACTGCACGCACTCTGGCAGGTAGACTATATTAAAAAACTGTTATTCACACATAAGATATGATAAAAAGTATATATTTTCTATTTATCTTATTAAAATATTGAGAGATAAAATTTAATAAGTCTTATTTGCAACTACCCGCCGCCCAAAAAAAAAGAAATATACGAATATTAATAGTTATTGTCAACGGGAAGCGTCCCTGTGTTTCGTTGCATTGCCATTAAATTTAACTATATGTTATTTTGATTCGGGGTACGATCTTTAAATAATGACTCGAGTGAAATACTCTAGTAATTAGTTTTTAATAACTTATTTTTTAATGTAAACGTTCTAAATGTTTATGGAAATGACATGTGTTTCTGAAATAAAGTTAGTTATTATAATACCATCTTGTATAGCCAATATGATCCACATAGTTTATCGGATCCTACTCAACTTACTTTCAAAACGGTCTTAAAGCTGTAAAGTAGGTGTGTGTTTAATTGTACCGACATTTTTAAGTAGGGCGTTATTATTTTTTGATTAAGCATGACGGTTCATAAATTTCGAATTATGTTTTGATGCCATGTCGTTTCGGCTTAAAGCAATAATAGTAGACCGCGATGTCACGATAAATCACGGCGTTTCTTACATTGTATGGGAGGAAATTATAGAGAGTGTTTCCGTGGCCCGCATCTAAGATAACGAGATATTATGAGTTAACCGACCATAAGTATTTACTGTTCAGTGTACAATCGACTACATAAATGCAACTTGGCCTGCCCCGGTTGTTTAAACTTTATATACTTTCCCGAGTGAATTCTGAGAAGAAATCCAGGCACAGAGAATTCAATTTTCTGTATTTGTATATGACAATTATTTAATTGTTAAGAGCGTGTCTTATACATTAATAAATAATATAAAAACTGTATAACAGCGGAGAAACCTTCAGCAAATACAAAATTTTATAAATTTTGGTCTAACATCATGTTAGGTATACATTGTTTTTCTTTCGAAGATAATTTTCGTACATTACAAACAGAATTTTTGCAATGGATTACACTATTTAACGCTGTTTAAATATATGAAATGACAACTTAAACCACATCTAAAGTTAGACATTACAGTAGAAACTGTTTTATATTAATCATCTAAAGCCACAAATTAACTAAAATTTTATCCAAAAATGTATCTTGTAAGAAAAATAAGGTATAGATAAAAAGTTGAAAAATGTGTTTACTTTTAGCAGTAACTTCATCTTATAATATCATATGATAAATAACCCATATTACTAAATCTACGAGCTCGCACTAAAATACATAAATTTATTATATTTTTGTTTCTGTTAACATTAAACTTCCAGGAATATTCCGAAGTTGTTTTTCTAAAATTATGTAATTATTAACAACTAATAAACAAGTTCTACAAAAAATAAATATAATCTACCTAATAGCTTATACCATACTTATAATAAATTCTGTATTTTTTCCGATAGACACTCAAGACTGAGATTGTATAGAAAAGGTGTGATATTGACTAAACTATTTAAATATCATAAATGTAGTTTATTTTTAGTTTTTAATTGTATTTCTTAATTTTAAGGTTTCTTTTATTGTAATGAAAAAGAAATGTTAAAATTATGGAACATATCGTATTTCATAAAATTCAATTCATTTCCAAGGAAGTGAAAAAATTAGTAAAAATCACTTTCACGTGTTTATATTCGTATGGCAAAGGATAACTCAGTCATTAAGATTAAGATTACATGTGCATTTACAATTAGATGAGCACTCCTTCACAATAATACAAAAAAATTAGTTCATAAGAACTAAATATCATAATAATAATGAGACATTTATGTAAGCAATAATTAGAACGAGTTTGATATATAAACACCAAACAGGTAAATATCCCTTATAAATCTGGCTTTCTATGATACCGGACGTGATTTCATCTCTAAATGACTATAGCAGATAAACTGACTAGTTATTAAGTAGTTAGATCATTAATTCGATAAAACCTAAACATACTGTGTTTCAAGCGCATTTTATAGGAGAGTTAAAATCGGTACCGAGGATATCAACTTTCAAAGTCAATGCAATTTTTAATACACGGCCAGACAGCCGTAAATAATCTAATAAGAAGAAAGTAAGGTGGAGCTATGGCCCAAATGCTAGCGCCTTTAAAGTATTCTTATCCAATCAAACAATTGTCTGGTGCTTTGGTAATGTATTTATAATTTTGTCTGGATCACATCCGAGCTGTCTATCATAATATGGGATCTTGTTAGTCAATACGGGCTCTTAGTACAACAAGATTATGGCGGATGAACTATACACTCTCACATTTGAGTGCGTATTAAAAATAACTGACTTCTCATTTATCACGTTTTGTATTTTTAACATTATTTCTCCCTTTTATTTTCTGTTAGACTATTAATTAGGTATATGACTGTATATGACACATTTTGTTATAAATTTTAAAACAATTCATGTAATATGAAAAGTGGGCGTTATAAAATCGTAATAAATACTATTTACACAACAATTGATGAGTTATTAGAATGATACCGTACTAACTTGATATATTCATACAAATCATCGGACAAAACAGATATATGTATTAATGAAAGTAGTTACAACGAACACAAATTATAAGCCGTTCTAAGAAGCCCCATATGAAGTATAATATAAATACTGAGGAACTAACTTTGTACCTAACAGTATCAAAATAATTTAGAACAGCATCAAATTGATGAATATTTGAATTAAAACACCATAATTAGCTTATTTCTTCAGAAACGTAACACATGACAATGTTATGTTTGTCAAACCTTTTTTTTTCTTAAATACGCAATGACGCATCTTGGAGAAGGATGTAGGCGGTAGGCGTATTGCTAGGTCGTTTCTTCTAAAAGACCGCTTCTCTAAAACAGCTATAAAAGTACTAAACGGTGTACCTAGAACTTACTTATTAGGATAAAATTTTGATTTACATTACATTTTCTTTCTTTTTCATAAAAACTTACATAGAACAAAGACCGTTGAACTTTTTGCATTTCATGTAAATATCTGACATTGAGTACAGAAATTTATTATTTTCAACACCTAATTACCTATGTATGTATAGCCATAAACTCAATATCACGTTTCATACTCGATAGTGCCTTTCCTCGCAACGGTGTTACTTTGCAAGCTATTGAATGACTACAGTCGGTACGTATTAAGCAAGTCTTCGTCGCGTAATCTGAACCTCGGATTAAAACTACCCAACGGCTTTATGCCTAATGCTTTATGCTTGAATAAATTGCGTGAAATTTGGAAAGGGGTATCGTCGTGTCATTGACCTCTAAGTGGCCATCTGCACCACTGTCAGGCCTTCCTTAATTATTGGCAACGGTAACTTCAATAGATTTTTTTATTGTAGCTAAGTTCGCCTTTGTCCACGATGTCGGCGATAGTATGGACTATAATGGAACGCTCAACTAGAAGCACGTAAGGATACTAAAAGACACCCAGATTATAAATATCAAAAAATACGGGTTCTATCACAAAAAATCATTCTATAGTATGCTATATATAATTCGACGCAAATTTCGTTCATAAAGGATACATATCCATTATGTACAGATGTCGTACTGTATCATTTTCTGAAGCTCCACATCATTCACAGTTCCGAAATATTTTCGATAGAAAACCCGTTTAAGACCGCAATCTATATCGATGTTGTTACTGAATAAATAAAGTTAGTTACTCGTAATTTGTTTAGTGAATATCCCTTCAATGAATATTTCTAACTTTTTTCTGTCGCAAATTCAATGTCAGTTGCGTTAGGATTTTATTATCATACTCCACAAATAGAAAACATAAAAACCGCACTTGAGATGTTCACCCTTCTCGTTCGCTTTTATTGTGGGAACGTTTGAACGAGGAAGCCCGATTTTTTATGCCAAAGACTTCTAAGAATGAAGTGTTCCAGGTAGCCGAGCACTGATTTGAGCTTTTGTATGGGTATAATGCAAAGGGCGATTTCGCAAATGACTCCCAACACTTTACAAAATTTGCGATATGAAATTTTGATTTCGCAATAAAATTCAGTACCCACTTAACAATAATAATACATTAACGTGAAAGTTACTTTATTTGGATGTTTGTTTGTTCACTATCCACGTCTTGGGAAAGTTGGTCTGTTTCGCCAATTCTGAATCGTTATCGGAATGGTCGCATACAGGGGTAATAATGACACCATAATGGTTGCTTTTGTATACAAAAACATAAAAAATGAATCATTATGACTGCAATGTTGACCATTCCGACGCGATTGTAATAGCCGACATGGGGCCCTGGTATATATGTAATGTATATACATTTGATAACAGGGATCAGTATGAAATACTCTTGGCACAGAAAATGGAATACTTTCTGTGTAATACATGATAATACGAACCGTAATCTACACAGCCAAATAATCGGCAAAAAAACACAAAGTTCGTACTTACCTCCAAGCTACGCAACTGACGTTTGTTAAGCGTAACATATAACGGGGTTATCACCAGATAACACCAGATCTCTGGGGCCAGATCACGGATTCCATGGGTCAGACAGCTCAAAATAAGAGTTTGTTTACAAAATTTACGCTGCCAAGGAGCCATTTTGCAGTGAATGAAACAAGCCAACACTTAGACCACTAGACCACAGAGGCAGTTAAATGGCCGCCAATTAATAAACTGTTTACCATTATTATTAAATTTGATATATATATATATATATATATATATATATATATATATATATATATATATATCCAGCCGAGGTGAAACTAGCTAGTTGATCCGGCCGGCGAACTTCGTACCGCCATATTTTCGGAATTCCTAATAGACTTTGTTTCATGACATAAAAACAAAATCACCAAAATCGGTCTAGGTGATTAGGAGAATTCTAGAACCCGATCTCAGCGCCACCTACCGGTTCTAATTGTGAATCTAAACCATCCGAGAACCCACTCAAACACAAAACAAATATCATCAAAATCGGTCCAGCCGTTTAGGAGGAGTTCACTGTCAACACACGTACAGAAGAATTACACACACACACACACACACATATATATATATAGATTTACTATCGATGATTTGGATGAGTACAGGATAATTTTAATAACAGAAAACGGGAAATGAACCTAAAATAAACGCAAGAAATATGGCACAGAAATTTCCTGCGGCCCAGCGGCCTGTCGTAAAATGCGACAAAATAACCCACAGCCAGGTGGTAGGGTATTTGCCCGACTGGATGGCTACCACCCCTGGTCTAGATTATGCCGCCATAACAACCTTGAGTTGTGCTCCGGTGACCAGGTTCCAGTCTCCCTCAAGAGAATGCAGCGCATTTGTAGCACCTTCGATGTTGCAAATGTCCATAGGCGATGGTAACCGCTGTCCATCAAGTGGCCCGTCTGCCAGTCTGCTTAACTCATGCAATAAAAATATATTAAAAAAAACAATAGTGTATAATAAAGTATACGAATTAATTAAATTGAACCTGATAAAGTATTTCTTTCGCGTATTCTCGATAACCTGCTTGACCTATTACTTAGTTTAAGAGTAAATTCATGTTGTTGGCGTAACAAAAGATAAGGATTGCAAACCGTTGCTCTCAGCGACGAAACTAATGGAAACGGTTTAGAGTTGAGTAACTTTTATTATTAATTAATGAACGTACAACATGTATTGTTTCTATTTAAATCTGATTCTTCTCAGTGCAGTGAAGCTGTGACAATGACCTTTAGTTACCCACGCTAATTATACACGCGTGTCTTCAACTGGTGCCAGACTAGTTCATGGCATGGCGTGCTTGAACGTAGACACACAAGACACCTAATAAACTACCTAATTCAAGACATCGTCTGCTGTGAGTCACCGCATTTTACTAGATACTAAACTGCGAATTTAGAACAAATGACAATAAAAATCAAGTTTTATTTTGTTAAAGTTCGTGCCGTACTTACTACTACTACTAAATTAGTTGCAGAAGAGTAGTATTTTTTTTTATGGAATATACTTCCATAAAAAAGGTTTTCGTTTGACCACTGTCTCACTTGATGTTGAGTGATGAAGCACGCTTACCTAGAAGATACCTATTCACTCGTGACTTGAAGACTTCAAAATTGTATTTGTCAGGAAAAACAGACTCCGGCAAATTATTCCACTCTTTGGCAGTGCGCACCAAAAAAGGTGAAGCGAAACGCTTGGTTCTGACTGGTGGTGTTTCCATCCGTAACGGTGGCGCAAACCGGTGCGTAAGGTTGTCCGATGGGAAAAAGGGGATGGAGGAATCAGCTCGTGCAATTCTAAGGAACACTCCCCGGAATGTATGCGATAGAAGACAGTCAGCCCCGCGACCTTGCGTCTATGCTCAAAACTCTGAAATCGAGTATAAAAAAACGATCATTTAATTCATTTTGTACGCAAACCCATTTAATTCGTAGTTATCTGTTGTCATTAAGTTTGGAGTAAACTCTACACAGCATATCCAATTTATAATTAACTAGCTATTCGGTGCAATTTCACCCCTATCGTCAGAAAAAGAGTTAACTAATATTGCGTCCACGTCACACATTTTTCACAATTTCGCTATATAATTGTACAGTAGCACATAAAAGTCATCTTTCTTCCAAATTTCGTCCATATAGAGTCAATAGTCTTCAAGAAAAACGATTGCAACATACATAGACAGACGAACATACGACGATGAGTAGGTTTAAAAAAGGCTACGAAGCCTCAAGGTGATTTTGCATATCAGACATGGCGTTCTTGAGATTAGGACGTTCATACACATTTACAAACTTAAACTTATCAGCCTCATTACATTAGTATAGAACGGCACCCAACTCAATTAAGTTCGCATTCAATGCCGAAAATATTTTGTATTCAGTTCTCAATGCCAGTCATTAATACTGCGATAAAAGTCACTTCTTATTTAATCGATTCATATCAAGAATTGAAACGTGTTTTGGATCCAGTTTAATTAACCGGATACAGAAAAGATTTTGAAGGCGTAAAAGATTGAATTAATGTGCATCAGTGCTCATGATGTAATAAGTCCGTGGATTCTTCGATCGTAAATTAAGCGTCCCTTCTGTTAACAGCATATGGGGCTTCGCTAATCTACGAAAATTTATCGAGCATTCCCTACTGACTGTTTCATATAAACAAGTCAATATTCAAATTGTTTTAATACTATCCGAAACCACAATTCCACATTTTGACAGGAGTTTCTCTGTTCCTATATGGTTCCTTCACAGATTTGAGAGTTAACAGAATGACATAAAATTTTATATGACTTTATACTTTCGTGAAAATCGGTTAATTTCTTAGGCCGTGAAGAAAATTCAAAAAGAGCTATTTTCCCATTGTTATTATTATTACTAGTACTGCTATTTATAACAACTTCGGCTACGGGGATGAACATGGATAGTTTTTATCCGGCAATAATCTAATAATATTTGCGAGATATGGATGGATCTGGAAATGCGAGCGAAGCAGTACGCAATTTCCTACTAATAAAAGATCGCTCATCACCACGTACTTTTTTATGTTCAACAGGAAATCGATAAAAAAATGTTATCAATACAAAACAATTCTCTTCTACTCTTGGTTATACGTGGACCAACAAGCATTTGTGTACTTATAGGATATCGGAAGTTTTACTTTCTCAGGATTTTCTCTTTTTGTGTTAGGTATTTTAATACCCTAAAGTTGTAACCATAGCAACTAATTCACGTGAATCCGCGTTTCGATCCCATTCCGTGTTTGTAATATTGACAAGGGTTCTACATAACCACAACGTGATGTTACTGTGACTACTGTGTGTTTGATTTAATGTGACATATATTTATAAGTAAAAAGTAGTAATAATCATAATTCGTCGGCAAAACCTCTAAGTATCTGTAAACTATGCTATGGAGCTTTTAATTTACACACCAATTATTGAAACTCAAATCATAGAATACTAATTGACATCGAAGTGACCATGGTGTTCTAAATGTTGCTTGCTTCATTATTTAGTTGATGTGGTTTATAGTAATAAATATATTCGACAAAATTGTTTATGTTAGGTGAATTAAAAAGTTCTTAGAAGTGTATATTATATACACCTTTTTGAGAGAAGTTCAATATTTAAATTACAGAGTGTCAATCACGCAATATTCTGTGTGATTGAATCTCTGTATTATATAATAGTCGTGGTAGCGTAATGGCTAGCGCACGCCTCCCAAACACAAAGGGCGCGGGTTCGATCCTGGCCGGAACGCATGCACTACTTAGGCTGTTTTTTTGATCTAATGTGCATATTGTTACAATTACCACTTGCTACCAACGGTGCAGGAAAACATCGTGATGCAATCTGGACATCGAGATAACCAATGTGTCAAACCTGCCAAGCAGTGCCCGCCTATAATGGGAGGGTCGAGCCCAGCAGTAGGTCATTTATGGGCTGATGTTATTAATCACACAATATTTATGCCAACTATCACTTGTTCTTGTCAGTTCATTCGCAGGTAATAAATTGTTTTGTGCAACGAGTAGCTAAAAACGCAAAATTATTGATAAAAGTGAGTTACGTGCGGTGGTAAAATATCTCAGCTTGAAAAAAATCTACAAAATATTTTTTTTCGGACATTCAGCAGGCATTAGGGGATGATGCTGTATTCTACGGTTGCGTACTGAGTGGCTAAATTTAAAAGAGGTAGATCAACCTGTAAAGATGGCCTGCGTTCTGGACGGCCTTCAACCCTGCTGCGGAAGAAAATGCCAATAAGGTTGAGAAACTGGTTTTCGAAGGCAGAAGAACAACTATAAAACAAATAGCTGAGATCCTAAATATATATTTTAGTCCTAAACATATCTTTGGTAGCCTTAAATCCATTTCAATTGATTCATGGGGGGTTCAAAAATGTGTCGGCAAGATGGGTGCCACGAATATTAACCGACGAAAACAATAAGCGACGTTTGGAAATTTCTAAGCGTAATAGCGAAATGTTCCAGCGCGATTTGAATAATTTTTCCCGTCGCCATGTCACCATGGATGAAACGTGGGTCCACCTTTTCGGTCCTGAAACTAAGAGACAAAGCATGTTTTGGAAACGACCATTCTCTCCGTCCATTAAGAAATTTCGAGTTGCTCCTACCGCTGGCAAATTCATGTCCTCAGTGTTTTAGTATAGTGAAGGAATCCTTTTTATTGATTAGATACCAAAAAGACGATTACTGGACGCTATTAACCAAATTCAATTCTGAAAGTGCGTGAAGCGATTAAAGAAAAATGTGGAAAACTCTTTGGACGTGATGTTTCTTGACTATAACGCTGCCGCTATTCGATCGGAAGTTGAGCTCAACGCAATTCGCTGTGCTGGCTTCAATCTCCTTGACCATCCACCATATTACGATTTCCCCAAGGGGTTTTCACTTATTCCCAAAAAAAAGTAAATTCGTGGAACTAAATTTCACGATAATGACGCGGTTATGGGTGCCGTAGGAAGTTTTTGGAAACTCAAGGAAATCATTTTTTTTCGCAAGGAATAAGGAAGTTAGAAACGCGTTATTCTAAATGCATTGCATTTGAGGGGATTATGTAGAAAAATAAAATATATTTGTTTAAATTTTTTCATTTTTTAATATTGATTCCAAGAACTTTTTTATTCACCCTCGTATATGAAGCCCTTCAAACGTGGGGCCCCGACTGTCGCGGCAGCTGATCGGAAGTGCTGCCCTTTGTTCCTCAAAACCCTCGCTTTTTGTCGCCCCAAGAAGGAAGGAAGTAAAAGATAGACTCGACTCTCGTATATTTAATCTGATATCGAGGTCATAAATTTATAACTGTCTTCAGCTTGGTTTCTGATCTGTAATGGATTTTTATGTTACGCGCCATTGTTCATTGCAAAATTCCAGTATTTTTTGTCCAGACAAAGCGCGAATGCCTGTATTATTCAGAATATTTTTGGGCACAATGGACCACGGCGCACGCGCAGCGTGTGATCCATTGCGAACGAGATCGATTGTTCGATATACACGGGGGAGGTTTATTCAAAGTGGTAGCTTTTGTGCGGTACAACGAGATTGTAAAAGAACTACACACCTATACGACTTTTAACTTTTTTAATAGGTACACGTCCTGCCACGCCCATGATCTAATGATATTTCCGTTGTTTATTATTAATGACTTTCCTACTACAGAAATACTTTATAGATTATCTCATAAAATGTATATTTATTTGATAAAGTTCGGTAGGTACGCGTTTTTTAGAAACACAACACTTGTAAAATCTCTGTGTATCTGTGGCAACAATTTGTCTCGAAAATCACCAACTTTTTTTTCAAATAAAACTATAGTAGTAGTTCTATTTGGGTAAAACTTGATAGGCATAAGTATTCTAAATACCACTAGACCATAATATAGTAACATCTGTCATATTTATAACTCGAAGATTATATTACTTTTCAGTGTATAACGGCGTTGTGGGAATGTCGTTAAACGTTCTAAAAAATGGAAGATCTTTAAAAACCTTTTAAAGAAATTTGAACTTGGCCGATTTTACTAGTTATTTGCATCATATCATGATCCTAACGCTCATCATGGTAGCGTTCGGTGTATCCTCCTACTTTTTCTTCTCCACTTTGTACGGACTTCAGCATCCTTCGTTGTGAGACCAATATCTTGCACATTAACCTCGATAAGACAGTTTTTTTAGCCCTACCACTTTTACCATGACAATTTATTAATTATTATTAGGTGTATCTTTATAGTAAAATTACCTTCATATGAAAAGAAGAAAAAAAATTGAGATGAAAACAACACACCAATACGTAAAAACATGCATATCCATATGACAAACAAGTTTGAATAGCAATTCGCAAAACGTACATTACGGAATTGTACGTCGAGTTCTCATGTATGATTTGATAATAATTTAAGTATTAAATTAATTTTAAATCTTAGGGACCTCTACTGTAAACAACAGATGTGACAGGGTCACGTGTTTGCAATTATTAAACATTAATTGCTCCAATAAAGGTCTCGGAGAGAGGATATGGCACGAGGCAGGCGTTACGGAGCACGTGCCTCGAGAACAGAGTTACACTACAGTTTTGTGGCTTCTGCAAATAACGTTTATTGCTTTCCAGCCACAAACTGACTTTAAAGAAGCATAGCAAATTACGTTTCTTGAAATCAATAACTTGATTGCTGATTTCCAGAAACGTGTATATTCATACGTTTGAATCTACACGGAACGATTGAACATTTGTTTAAGTTTCTCAAAAACAAATAAGATTTTATATATTTGTGTCAAGTTCAGCCTCGATTAAGAGTTGAGTTAAGAGTTTACTTTGTCTTAAATACAAGTATTTTTTTTGGTTAATACACGTTTCTCTGTAATATGTTTTCATGGAAACGTCATACATCGTAGTTCTAGGGCTGTTACGCCCGAAGTTTTTTTTATATTATAGGTTTGTATCTGGCATGCGGAGAGGATTCGAAGCCTTTCAGAATTTCTACAGGTTGGGTAAAAAATAGATATTTTCAATAATTTTATTAAAGTTCAATGTAACAGTTGAGATATCGTGCTAGCGCACGCCTCCCACACTCAAAGGGCGCGGTTTCGAATGCACCACTTAAACAGTTTTTGGACCTAATGTGTATATTGTTCCAATTACCACGTGTTAACATCGGTGAAGGAAAGCATCGTGATAAAACATACACAATGAGATAATCGTTGTGTCAAACCTGCCAAGCCCCCTCGGACAAGCGTGGCGCGTATACTGTTCGTTCCTATAGTGGGAGGCCCGAGCTCAGTAGTGGGACATTTATGGCTTGTTATTATATATAAATAAATAAATACACACACACACACACACACATACATATATTATAAGAGATACCGCACATTTTCACATATTAAAGAAATTATGTGCCCTAATATGGCGCTCACTATCAAGCTTCGTACTGTATGTACTGTACGACATAATTATACATTTTACACGATAGTCTACAATTCTATTTTTTGTTCTGGGTGTATTATAATTCCAAAACTTGACCTTTTTTTAGTAAAAGTCAATATTACATTAATGCCTATTTCTATATTTTCTATAGCTAGCACAAAGCCAACGAACATCAAATTAAAATGTATAAAATTAAAACATTTTCTCATCTACATCAAGAAGTACACATGCGATAGATCAAAGTTTTCTTAATTGAAACCAACATTTTCTCCTAATTATACATTATAAATTACAGATGACGTAATAAGACGTGGGAATCTTATCTAATCGGCATACGAAATGCAACAGACAGTATTATTACAGCAATTATTCTCATCGCAATATCCTGTACTCATCAGATTGATTGATGGTGCCCGTCTAAAGACCGTTTCGCAAATCGTTCTGTAAAAAAATGATGAGCGAAAACCAATCTACTTTCTACAAAAAAGAATATAATAAGTTGAACAAAGCACAATCTCCATGCTGTTTCACTTTGATTTTGCTCTTTTTTCGCAAATACTTTCCTTTTATACTTGAATATTTAGGGTGAACACAAGATAGAACATTTGGTTACTTACATCACTCGTGTGTCTTTAATAAAGACTTATTTTGTGTTTTAAAAGCTTAAGTTAATGGCGGGGTATCCCAGTCCTATAGGTTTTCATAAGCACCAGACGCACAAAATCTTGCAAGCCATTTAAATAATTCCGTGTTGCAATTAGAATGGTAAAACAAATGGTTTTGCGGTCACATCTTTTTCGGTGTTTTTTAGTTATTTAAATATGCGTAACTTTTCTAATCCATCCTAAGGTTGTCTAGAAGAAATTGCTTTTAGTGTTAAGACAGTCTATTGTTTTCTGTACTTATACTTCTTAAACTGTATATTAATGTTATGCAATAAAGTATATTCTATTTTGTTCCGTACTTAGTTAACATTAATTTACTATAACTTATGTTTATTATATTTCCATATAAACTTGTCCCTAATGCAAATGAGATACAAATATAAACCGTGTTATACATATACAGCGTTCTTACAGTGCGGATATGATTATTGCATCAACCTCATACTTGGTTGAGTTTGCTTTACAATTTTTATTGGGCTTTAATTAAAGTTGCCGGCTACCTTTCAGGAATCAGTCATGTTAGCCTTATCGACACCGTTGCACATTCATTAGCATTGCCAATGCGTCTTCGAGCCAAATACTGCGATTTTCTGACGTACCCGTAATGGACCGACCAAATATAGGCAAAACAAGTCTTTCTCATCCATATTGCAAGCTCTCGCTCGTTCAGTTCATTTGTATTGCAGTCGGATGTTCTTTGGAACTTTTGTGGATGTCGTTAGTTATATGGTTCCCGCTAGACATGAAACATTTTCGAAGACCGCTTTAAATTTACTATAGCTGACACGAAATAACAATCACGAAGCAATTTCAATTCGTTCGTTGATACCTGGTTCATATCTCAACAATAATCTATTTCATGTATCGATCAAAAGCTTACAGTTTATTATTCGTACAAAGCACATATAATTTAATTCAGTTTCATTCGAATAACAAAATTAAACAAGTAGATTTTATATCGATTCAGTGTTCATTTAGCACTTTTATTCTTGTGCCGGATGAGTGACCACTTTATGATATATGAATGCCATATTCTAACCGTGAAAGGTAATTTTTACTGGGAACTAGAGTATAATGTTTGTTATTATATAAAAAACATGTGTTTTCTGTAGACAATTTGAAATCTTTAGTGAAGTAGAATAGCATAGAATATTCTTTATTGCACACAAGATAATAATACACACGAGTTAACAATCATATAACTAGTACAATCGACGGTCTTATCGCTAACAGCGATTTCTTCCAGACAACCTTCTGGAGATAATTTCACATTTCTAATAATGGGTCGGTATTCAGTGCGCATAGTTAAAATATATACAATCAAGAAGTACGACTTTTCAAGTTTCCACGAAAACTGTTGTTTGGAGACCAAAGACCTACAATGTGATGGGTGGTTATAAAGGTTTAGCGTTACCCTGTAAAACTTGAATATTCATAAATACTTGATAGTGGTTAGATAAACCAACCCTGTATAAATATATTTAAAAAAAATATAAAGCTTCTGTGGGCGACATTCGTGAACAGATAACTTTACGTTTTTTAGATGTATTAGTTTGTACGATGAAAGAAAATCTAGAAATCACAACGCATGAAAATTCATAGAGGTAATGTACAATTTTTATAGGTACCTATAAAAATTTAAAATACCAAAAACTATTATACAGCACAATACTGATTCATATCGCTTTTAATGTCTGTTTTAAACGTATGACAGTATAAAAATAAAAGGTAAAAAGTGTGATCGCAAAAGTGTGGTGCAGATAAAGCGGACATGTACGCTCGATAATTGTCGCTTTAGCTGTGCCGCTGCGATGAACATACAGTAAAACGTTATAAATAACAATAAAGACGGTGTTTACTTTATAAATAAAATTTGTTTTTATTACAATCTGTTAGATTTCGAACTACTGTGACTTTTATTTCTTTCCTTTTATCTGTTCTGGTAAATCGATCGCCGTTCTTCGAAATATTTACGACATCAACATATAGATACTATTTTTAATGTTTTCTAGATTCTTCAGATGATGCACCTACTGGTCCCAGTTAACATGTTAAACTTTAAAATGACATCTTTGTGAGATTTAGTGGTAAGTGTTCTCCGCCTGATTCACTGGAACGCAGAGATACTTGGGCTCCATTCCCAGCAGAGTAAATTTCGTAAAAGAACTATCCGTTATTATTTACTCCACTTTGGATCTTCGGGACCTGCTACAAAATTACCCGTTCTATCAATATACCCATAGCATAAACATAGATTGCTTAACTAGGAAACATAACATCTATGTTTGCTTACGGATGTATTACACAAAAGTAGTTTCAAGAATTAGGTAACTTTTAATTTGTGCAATTAAATACTTGATCAGATTTATTAGTAAGTCATATCATAAATGTTAGTAAATATAACATGTAATACATATCCGCAGTCACGCAACGACAAGCTGGTTATTTACTGACATAGCATAAAATGGCGAAAAATTTCGTAACAAATTAATGTAATGAAACCTGCTGTATCTGCTGTAAAAGCAAATAGGTCATATGTGAATGATGCGCAATAAATAATATTTAGTCAACGTTGGCTTCATATTTGTTTTGTCACCTCTGGCAACGCCACAAGTTCGTTTAACAAATGATTTATTTGATACCTACCCGAAATGTGGAGGCTTTATATTCTTTATTCATATAAATTATTTCTGCAGCGGCTGCCGTTAATATTATGCCAATCAAGTTTATTAGTGACGGAGAAATCTCTTTAGGTACAATGTACTCTTTAATGAAATCTATCTCAAAATATTTATAGAACAACATAGGTAAAAATAAGCAACTATCGACATTCTTGGGTTTTATAGACAAGATGCTATTATATTTCAAATAAATCAGAAACATATACCACAGCAGCTGTCAACCAGAATTATTTTAATATTTTTTAAAAATACGTCTTAGTACTAACTTAGTACTTCAGTCATTTCAAATTCATCCTATACGTTGACCATTATTTCGATAGTACTAGCTTTAATCGATAAATATATTTCTTAAAATATACTAACTTGGATCGTATTTAATACTGTAGATAATTTAGGATCAGCGGTGGCCTAATGTTTGTGTAGTTAAATGAGCCGTTTAAAGGATATAAAACATTTTTAATAAACTTAATATTATCACGATTACAGGAGAGGACAGAAGAATATGAGAAATTGTGATGTCAAAAAGAATTTAAAAACTTGACATCTGAGGTCCTAGTGCCAAGTTACATGATAAAAACATATATTAATAATTATGGTTGTTTTTACAAACATAGTCCGAGGTTTAATATATTTTTGATAACTGCTGTCACGGAAATCAAGAAATATGTGAACTATAAGCCTGACTACTGCGGTGAACGAACCTTGTCGCTAAGCAACGCCGTTTTACAGGTTTCGGCACTTCGGCAGACGTACTCTGCATATTGACCGCTTATGGGCGTGAAACTTAATGCATGCCGTGATTCATTCATTATAAACCGGCTAAAACGACATAGTTAAGGCCCATATGGAAGAATGAGTTGTGCTTGCGTAAGAGCTTTTATAATCGAGTACAGACATTTAACTCAAGTTTATGGCGGTGATTACCTGACACTGAACAAGATTTGTTTTAGGTTTAAACGATTACTCTTCCTCGAAGACATATTTGTTGGTTTATTTTAAATAAAAACAATCAGACAAGTACAAGCAAGTGGTTGTCCACAAACTATGAACGGTTCCATATCGAAGATCCACAGTTTTCGAGTGAGTTCACTCATGAATCATTTTGAAAATAATTAACGACTTTGATAATTTATATCTCAGATCAAAAAGACATACTTTTTCATATTTTTTTCAGCCAATAGCAGCGAGTAATGGCCGGTTCCTATATCTTACTAACCGTTCTCTACTTGTTAAAACATCACATAAACTAGTTTATCCGTGCAAGAACGGAGAAAGAACACAATTTCTTGCGGCCTGTCGTAAGAGGCAATAAAACAACCCACAGCCAGGTGATAGGGTATTTGCCCGACTGGATGGCTACCACCCCTGGTCTAGGGTATGCCGCCATAAAAACCTTGAGTTGTGTTCCGGCATTATTGACCAGGTTCCAGTCCCCCCTTAAGAGAGCAGCAGCGCATTTGTAGCCTTTGGTGTTGCAAATTTCCAAAGGCGATGGTCACCGCTTTCCATAAAGTTGGCCGTCTGCCTGTCTGCTGAACCTATGCAATAAAAAAAAAAACTCCATACAAATAGTATCAATCGATGGTAAGGGGAGTGTAAGATGAATGAATAATAAGATATAGAAACCAGCCATAATTTAATTCTTAGAACATACGTTAAAATTCTGGTATTTTAATTAACCGTATTTTAACATATATTCTAAGAACATATGAATTTAATATCAACATTCTCCAAGCGTACGCTTGTCTTTCGGCATATAACACCCACATATACCACACTGCGTATGAACGTTAACCTTGATAGTGAACTTGTAAGTAAATATTAGGCATGCGTCCATATTTAATCTTATCGTTTCCACACTTACCTTAGATGTGAAAAAAATACTTGATTTATATACCGTTAATCCCTGTCAGTGCTTGCAGCTGCTGCCACGACAATCAGTGCTAGCTTACCCAAATTATTAAATGCCATAAAACGAGTCTCTTATAGAAGGGTGAGCCACCCCACTAGATTTACGTGTTCAAAACTCGCATAAGCTTTTTATTATGCGTGACAGGCGAGGTGTGCGATCGATTTTTTTAACGTGCCAACCATATGCAGTTACCTGGTGCAACGCTGCATTAGCGTCATTTGTTACGAATTATTTTTCTAAATTCAACTATCGGAAAGCTACGTATTGCCAACTTATCACTTTACTTTTTACTTAAGCCGTTGTGGCTCTTTAGCTAAACGACCCATGTGTAATTCAATGAATGGTCCAATGGTTTGAAGCCTGGCAGATATTATGCATATATGAATATACAAAAGTTGCAGTTCTGTGATCCAATTTCGGCCATATTGTTACATTACTCGCATTCTGTTGCAATTTTTTTAAATTTATATTTCAACATGTTTACTTACATATTCTTACATGAAAACATATTCGACTGTGGCACCTTACAGATTTATTCGTGCCACCGAGTCGTGTAATACATAACAATATCATACATAGTTCGATGGATAGATAACATTTTATTATTCACCAAATAAACACCAAAATAAACAATTACAAAATGATTTACAATAATTTTACGGCAAAACAAAAGGTGGCCTTATCGCTTAAACCCTTCTCTTCAGGCAACTTTCCTGCAATAGTGACACTTTTAAAATAAATTTATCCAATATTATTTTTATACCAAAAAGAGGAGCAGAGGTAAAGAATTGTTATCATTATTCAAGTGTTTACTTCTGATTAAATAATAATAAGTGGAGTTATCATCATATTAGTTTCTACAATGAACACAATATTTACAGACTAATTGAGAACCTTCTTCTGTTTTAAGGTCTGTTAAAAAACATTCTAAGGAAACATAATTATATAGATTACTAACGTGAAATTTATGTGCTGGTATTGTTCATTATTTAAATTATTAAATTATAAAGGACTTAATTTATACTTCTCATTCTAAACACAGGATTTCTTAAATCATAGTTTGCCTTGAAGACTAATCTTACTACGAAGGAAATCTACAAAGTAATTCTATTTAGCTTGGTAATAACGCTCCAAGGTGACATCACTAAACCCTTAAGGCTAGATGTTGCTAAACCGACTTTACTGCAATAAACTGTTTTAATGTATTATTTTCTTAGACTTTCGCAAAACTATCTATAAATTGAAAATGGCGCTTGAAAACAGTCCTTTTATTTAATGCCGTGATGAAAATAAGAAGAAAAATAAAATTTAGCGATTATTAAGAATTTTATATCCATTTCCAGTCTGTTTTAATTTATAGGACAACAGTGTCATTCTGTTAATGCTATTGATAAAATCTTAGATAAAATTTCTCTTACGATCATTTTAAACTTTTTTAACCCATCGAGAGAATTCATGTATATTCTATCTAATGTGATTGTTTAGTGGCGAATTATAGTTTATTGTATTAAGTACACTTAATATAATTTTCACTCGTAGAAAATGTTAGTGAAAAATTTGTCGAACAAATCTTTTATTTCTAATTTACTGAGTTGTGTTTGCCTGAATGTTTTCCATATCAATATTATATTACATCTTAGGCCCACTTGCACGTTCCTGGGTTAGCACAACTAACTTGGAGTTAACTGCTAACACAGGGTTAAATAAACAATTTATCTTGCGCCATCAAAAGTTAGGTGTAAACCCAGGGTTCAACTTCTAAATATTAAACCCACCGATGTGGAAAGGTTAAAGTCGCTAACAAAGGGTTAGTTAGTGAAGTTAGTATATTTTAATAGTTATATATTAGCTTTCTAGTGTTTGGGTACAACCAGGGGACCAATTCTGCTATTTCAATATCTTGGTGTTGCGGAGATATTCAAAGTACAATTTCATTGCGATAGTGTCAAAAATTCGTATTCTACTAAATCCACAATTATCTTCTCGATACCGTCGCAGCAGAATAAAAATAGAAAAAAACTGGTATTACCATTAGTAGAAATATTAGCCGTAATGAATATTGAAAAGCTACCAATATTTCAAACATTTATTTAGCGAGTTTTCCCTTACAAATGTTTATAAAGATAGAGTAGGGCACACTACGGGCACCCAATGAGAATTAACAGAATACCGAACTCAGGCAAACGTACGATTGAGACGATAGTATCCGGCTATTTTGTCGAAATAGTATTAATAGCATTGAGCCCCAGTAGTAATCGAATTGTATATTTTTTCGCTTTGAGCCAGCTGCATATTTTTGCTGAAGGTTAGGTCCATCAGTTTTTTTAATCACTATTACGGTTTTGTATTTCGCTACTGTATCACATAAAAGCATATCAGCACTAGTTGTAAAATTGTGGGCAAGTAAACCTGGCTTTTTATGCATTATTCTTAAAAAAATAACCTACTTTAAAATTTTCACACAAACAAAGTAAATAAAGGACATGAGACAATACGGTTAAAATAAAAATCTTCAACTGTCATACAAGGCAAGATATTTAAGGAAGCCTATATACAGTGTGCTGTATTGTAAAAGAGATAGAGATATAAGTTTCGTTTTAAATATCTGGTGGGGTTACAACAAAAAAGCATAGACCTTTCAATGTTACCAACTAAAGAAAAGAAATGTCAGGATAGTTAACCCGGTGGTATTTTTTAGTCTCGCAAAGGACAATGAGAGTTAATTTTTTAATTAACTAACCCCGAATTTATAAACTCTACATTTATTTATTTAACCTGACTATGCGTGCAAGTGGGTCTTATAGAATCGTTAAAAATAAAATAGTAACACCAATTTCACAGACCAAAGCCTGTATGTCACGAATTGCTTGCTATCCAGAAAATTTTAGTGCAGTCTATGACAGGATCTTAAAAATATCAGCCTGTATATCCCATTGCTGGGTCCGACTCTGCATAATTTTAAGAGAACAGATGGTATACCTGCCCCGCTTGTGCTCCTCACCATGTTTTCCTTTACCTTCAGTACATAGAGTTGTAGCAATATGAAGTATTAGGCCAGAAAAAACTGCAAGTGCCACGTGTTCTCCAACCAGTATTCGAACTTAAATCATTAGTAAGCTACTACAACCTCCATGCCAAGGTTCATAACGAGCAGTAATTTTTCTAAACATAGCAAACGTGTGAAAGAAAGCGTGAAGAATATTAAGGTTTCTGCATTAATTTATGAATTTCTTAATGAAAAACAGTAATTATTCAATTTACTTTACGCTTAACGAATTACTAGCATTTTTCTTCCGGCTTTACTCGTAAAAGGTTTCGAATCATATCATAGTAACTTTTATTTCTATGCATTGTTTTTAGTAACTTTTCTTGAATGTTTATATAAAAAAATCATAGAAATTGGCTCTCATATTTATAGAAATCAGGCCATGCTAACTAGACTGGCCTCACTAATATTGTATCAAAAATAAAGTTTTGGCTTAAAATATAATACTGGAATAGTCTCGTTTTAAATACCTACTTAGGTCACAGTTGAATATTCTCAACCTACAACAGATAGCAACGCAGTGATGCTACACATACAAACATATTTAAGTAAATACTTGAACAATGATAACAATTCTTTGCCTTTGGTCCTATTTTTGATATAAAAATAATATTGGCTAAATACATTTTAAAAGTGTCATCACTAATATATGGCTGTTATGTATATTATACGATTCTATGCAGCTCGAATATACCCATGCAATTTTTGTGCTACAGTCGAATATGTTTTTATATATATATTTAAAAAAACATTTTTTTGAAAGCAGAACTAATTGTAATGTCCTAATGGTTTAATTGGAATAAGCTAGAATGATTAGCTTATGTAGATAGACTACTTTGATTCTCATGGCCTTAAGTATATTTGTAGGGATGGTCTATTTCCATAAGTTTGTTCTTGGTAAATTGCGAACTCGCATTGCATGATGACCGTTAGTTGTATTACCACCTGCCGGAATGTGGTGCTCATTGGGCCGAAAGCGACATGTGTCCGCACAAATTGTCTGGATAGGTTGATACTAGTAGCTATATGTTAAATATATATAATTAAATTAACTAGCTTACCAAGCCCTAGCATTAAAAAGTATAATTTCATATTCTATACCTACTATAATAAATAGATGAATTTGTTCCGGGTCAACATTCTATATAAATAGAAACTTCACACTTAAATAAGGTGTATGTAAATATTTCGTTTGTAAAACGATTCCTTTCAATTAAATATTTATAGAACACGCCGATGCAACGCGATGCATCCGTCATTTATCGTAAGTCAAACAGAATGCGAGATAAGCGATATCGATTCGTGACCGGTGATCGCATTACGAAACTGTCATCCGATACTTTTACACCTAGCCACCAGCGCGGCAGTGCTATGGCCGCGATTCACGATTACTTTTACGATTGCATCGTTATGACCCACTTTTGCGTAAGAGGTCCATGTTCTAGAACAACTAATTAATCATATTTGTATAACATTTCAAAGGAACCTGTTTTCACAGAATCTTTAAACTTGAATATCTTGCGGATCTATGACTTCTCGTGCATTTGGCAACACTTTTGATTAGGATAGATATAATCTGGCCATATTGAACATGAACCAACTTTTTTGCGTTCTGGCAATATTCTATCTTACTGTAGTCAATGTCAGTGAATTCATCCATTGTATTTTAATTTTAACGTTGATCTAAAGCACACTAAAATTAACTAAATACAAATATAACAATGCTAAGTTTCACACGAGCAGTGATTTTTAAAGTTTACCAAGGATGTCTAGCGGAATTGAATGCAAAAATCTTTTCGTCATACATTGACGATATTTGCCAAAGAACTTCCGACATGATAGGTTTATAAAGGTCGCTTGACTTCTTTTAATCCAATAATTATCACAAGGTGTTAAAGGTCTTGCTTACAAAATTATAGTCATTATTATTAAAGTAAACATCTTAGATTATGTTGAGAAAATGCGTATGTCGTAAGTAAAGCAATTTGATAATACTTGCACGATGTTTGACGTAATACTAAAAATTACTA
The DNA here is from genome assembly GCA_039645545.1 of Dendrolimus houi. Taxonomy (NCBI): domain Eukaryota; kingdom Metazoa; phylum Arthropoda; class Insecta; order Lepidoptera; family Lasiocampidae; genus Dendrolimus; species Dendrolimus houi. The sequence continues at coordinate 17,359,167 of CM077120.1, read as the reverse complement.
GTAAGTGTCAAATCACTCTTGACATAATATTTGAGTTTAAAAAAAATGTGAAAGTGGCGCTCGTATTATTTTCTACTCTATTTAGCCAACATGTAACTCGCAACAAAAATTATTTTGAGCAATCTCGAGTACTTTTAGAGCTATAACGTATTTTATTATTTCGCGTACACATTTTATTTAAAGTTCCATAGCCAAATGGCAGACGTTTTGTGCCACTCCAAAACCTTTTTCACGCTGCGTGGTCCGATTTTTCACTACGAATTATCAACAATATTTTATAGTACTCATAAAATCAAACACTAATAATGTTGTCAGTTATAGGATTATAACATATACCAACCAAAAGGATTAGCTACCAACATGTATCACTGTTGTATAACATTAAATCAGTTAATATTATAAGTAAATAAGTATTATATCTATCGGCTCATAAAGACAGCAAGAAAGATTGGAAGTAACTTAATTATTTTAATTAAGTGATATAAAATAAAGGGTTCGCAATAAGAATGTTTTGAACACCTGCGTTATTATGGGTTTCATTGAAATTATAATTAAAGTCCGGATTAAAATATATATGTTGTATCTATCTCGTACATTAAAGGTAATATTATTAGATACAACGTCTTACCATTTTAACGCATTACCACCCACAATACGTGATGAAATTTTCTCCTTGTAACCATGTAAAATATTTTATTTTGTACACGTGAAATAAGAGTAACGACTGTCTTAACTCAATTTTTGTGGTGAATATTTCCGAAAGCCTTGACTGGAAATTACGTAATTTAAAATGTTTGCTTGCTTGGTTAATAATTTTCACTTTTTGCTATGTGATTTTTATAAATTTTAGAGTTAGGCCACCAAACACCGTGTGCGCGGAGCGGAAGAGACAAGCGCGCGAACAGCGCGTGGCGCGGTGTTGACACCCACTGTGGACACCAGACCCTGTAGACAAATAGCATCAACGCTAGACGAATAGAATAGAACATGTATGGGAATGACATATCCTTACGGTAAGTATTATGTCATTCCCATACATATTCGTTTAGCGCTGATGCCACTTGTCTACAGGGCCAGTGCGTTTAGACTACAGACGATTGACCCCGGCTTTTTTTTCTATAACTTACTATCCTGCCTTACCATGGGTAAAAAATTGACATTACTTCTTGTCTAATTTAACCAATTGTAATACAAATTAATGAATAGTAAGATATAGGAACTTGTTGTAAATGATGCAATGGGATCCTATACAAATGTAGTCTTCCGGGCCAATCTCTGTAGCCGCATTTAGGTAGCAACAGATAATTTTTCATAAAAACGTAATACGTGCTTTTTCATAGAAAATTAGGTATTTGCAGTAATTAGCGGATAATTTGGAGATGCCATTAAGTTTGACATGGTCCATAACCGTATTTTCTCACCACACAGCTCTCGCTTGGCTTTGGTCTGGGACACGACCTTTGTGAGCATTTGACAAAATATTTTAAATCTATAGAATTAAAAGACTGGTTATTCTAGGCAGTTTTACTGTAAGTTTTTATTTGCAAACAAAAACTAATGTAATTAAACTTTGTTAAAAATTAGTCATAATAATTAATTACGAATTGATCGTGTTTAGCATGGGCTGTATTTGTGTAGAAAGTATCAAGTGTTTTGCGGAACATATATTTTCGAGCTAATACAAAGTTCATTGTTTGTGGTCAGTTATAGATATCCAATTAGGCTGGGGCTGGGATGGGGTGTGCAGATCCAGCTATAGCTTGGTGTATTCCTGAATGTTATTCTAATACTTCAAAATTAATAAAGACTTGACACTGTACACTGACACAAACCGTAAAGAACATAATTATACTAAAAAGAACAGAACTCTAGTTCTCTTCTTTTTAGTATAATTATGTTATTGACCACTTGAATTAAATATCTAAATTATTTCTAAATAATTTAGATATTTAACTCAAGTGGTCTCGTTAAGACGACGCAACTGACATCGTAATACTAACAGATGCGTCCACTTCAGAAACATCCATCCTCTTATCATGATTTACTGGTGGACATATTTTACAAAACTAATTACGGGATATAGCAAAACTCAAGACATGAAATAATTACAGGAATTTGATTGATGTGGACACATTACTTTTGCGTGTGGTCAAAGATATTTAATGTCTTTCACAGACCTCATGGGGGCCGTAGCGGCCGCTTTCGCGGATTTGTATGACGAACATGTCAAAATAAGTGGAACTTTATACTATCTCACAATTACTACTATATCTAGACACGTGTCAATTTCAAGCGGCCGTTTTAAGCCCTTAGAGGATCACCGCGCGTCTGTCATGGCAGCGCTACGGTAACAAACGCGGCGAATTTCCACGCTCTTTGTGCTCTTTATTTCTTCTTTTTAAAAATGATTTCGCACTGTTCATTAGATCTAGCCACTGTCAAGTTATGAAAATTACATTTTAGTTTAGTCAACTACACGTCATTCTTTTCTCGCTTTCCGACGTTTCATTACTTAAAGTTAAACTTTTCAATTTGCTATGAAAACATTGCTGTAGTTGCTATGCGTATCAGAAATAAATACATTTCCACAGAAATTGATTATATACATAAAATTAGATTGAACAGATACTACTAAAATTTAACCATAAGATTATCAATCACCCCAAGAATGCATCTTCCACGTAGGCTATATTTTTGTTATTATTCATCTAGACTGACACGTTGATGCAACTCAACAACGAACGAATCGACTAAAATCATACAAACGAGGACGCGTCTTTAATAATGGCATAATACATAGCCATTAGTAGTCACGTTTCCACCAGATGATAGCGCAGAATTTCGATCAATGTTCACTGAAAACTATGGCAATTTTGAGATGTGAATGTTATGGGTGTTATTCAGGATGATGACTTGGCCCGAAGCCAGTTTGACTTATTATGATGTAAATAGGGTTTGGTCACGTACAATAGAACGTGGGAGTTAGGGAGTGGGCTAAACGGGCCCTTCGTCGAATATAAACAACACAACCCGCTGTCGGTGTATCGTACACACAATTTAAGTAGCTGAGTCTATTGTCTACTTGTTGTGTATTACACGAATGCAGTGTACTTATTACATAATGCAAATAAGAAACATTGTTTATCGTATAAATATAAGAATAAATATGTCTCTCAATAATTATTCGTATTTTTGTCTTTCATTCTGTTCGAAAAGTTTGTCTTGAATAGGATCAACGACGGCGCAACTGATCGAATTCAACTAAAAGCTTGGGGATTAATACAGGATGTTTAACTTAGATTTTCGTGTCTATTTCGTTTCGATTTCTATCAAAATTGATGTATGTCCCTTTATATAATATGTATAATACATAAATGGCCAATTTTGATTCGAACAAAATGGCATGCAGAGCTAATTTTAAAAATGTATTCATAAAATATATGTAAGCCAAAGGGGCGAATATAGTGAATTAATTATAATTATTTAATTAATAATTATAGTCACCAATCAAACAATATTTTTTGTAATAAATGCTACATTGGTTAATAGAAATTTGTTAAATAAAAAAAACGATGTGCAAAATAATTTTGCTTTGAAATGAAAGCCATTTTAATGTGGTATTATCTTAAGCCTTTTGTGTGGGAATCGGACACGCTGTGATTTCATCCCATCTCTCAGTGACACAGTGGGTGTAATGTTTCGACTTCAATGTGGTTCACACAGTCAAGTGAAAGCAAACATTCAGTCAGCGTTCCATAATATGCATGTGTGCAGGGACACTTGACACCTTGGCCTTCATAAAGAACATGATGCGTTCACAGAGTGCATACCGAAACTGCACGTAGTACTACAAGCCTTTTAACACTACTACTACCGTTTCTCACGCTGTGTTGATCACCTTAACTTGGAATCAATTTCCCCACGAAATTTTTTTTTTTTGTGAGTGTAAGTATACTAAATGCATACCTGTTATCGAATATAAATACAATACCGAACCTAATATAATTAATCTTTATTATCTTTATAATTACTTAAAGTTTTTGCATCACTTTTTCTGTTTCATTGTTCCTATTTGGCTTTCTTATATACATAATTATATTTAATACTTATTTCGTTCATCGATGAACTACAGATATTATTAAATAATCAATGATTACATGACATTCCACAAATCATATCGAGCAGGATATATGTAAAATTATATAGCTCGTAATATGACAATCCCGTAAACAAAGTGTGCCAAATATCTAGTGAAACCTCCTCCATTATTTTCAATTTGTACTCGTTTTTAAAAATATTAAACTCATCTCCCGGTGCGCGCAAGCAATCCGCGACGTGAATATAAATCAATGGAATTGCTCTCGACGATTGGAATCATGGTCAAGTTCAGTGACCCTTCGAGAAGATTGTTGCATTTGACAAATTGACCTCAATTGCCAACGCATAACTCAAACATCGTCGTAGAAATGCTGGTCTACAATATGCATTACTACAACGTAGCCTATAAAAATGTAGGTGAATTACACTGATAAGGTGTCGCGATAATGCGTATAATCGAGTGTGTAAAGGTGATAAGATAAAGATTTACATTACAAAGAAATACATCTTTATCACAACATAATTTGACATAATGTTTTTTTTCATGCAGATATGGCGATGAGTTTAATACGTTATTTGAGATGCGACATTGTTAATAACGTTAAATATTGACAGATAACGTATGTACATATTAATGTGGCTATTCGTTAACGGTATTATTTTTTAACGCCTTAAATAATATGTCTAAATCACAATCTAAATCTTTAATATTATCGCAGATTAAGCCGCATATTTTCCTATCTGTACAGTATTCCCCCGAAGTTCAGTCTTCAAAAATCAAGGTTATGAACTGTAAAGCAATATATTGTTTTGTACATATTATTTATTCATGCATTTCTACAGTCTGTAGAGAACTGAGGATTTAAAAATGCTTTTACGTCATTAAATCCGTATTACAGACTCGTAATTACCGCATCGCCTCACTGGGTATCGTGTCTGACAAGTTTCAGCTCTTAATTTTATGCCAACCATTATTTTTATAAGGCGACTCAAGCAAGCAATGTCATGAACACTAAAATAATAATTGCTGCTATTACGACGGATATTAAAACAAATTATGCAACTTACTTTAATAGACAAATGCCTTTATCACAAATAAAACCTGTTCCAGCTGCCATTCATAAATTAGTATGATTTAGTAACTTATTTCCTGTTAGATTTCTCTCACACATGTAAGATATAGCTCTGAGTCTATACATATACGAGTATCTATATAGCGTTTACAATGAAAGTAAAGGTATATTCAGATTTATTCTGGGGTAATGGGGAATCTGGCTCCCTATATGAACGTATAGTGCTATGAAGCTGTTATGCTTACAGTTATGTGCGTGGGTATACTGAGGTCAGACTCACACATCTGTACTCCTACACAGTATTATGAGTACTGATAGCCTTTTATATCTTCATCTCAAAATTACGTAACAAACGCCTTGTTTCATTATTACACATTCCATTTCTGTCGTGTTCTAATATGAGAACAAATGTAAGTTTCCTTTTAAAAATTTATATGACAGACGTTTTTATTTTCGTGTAAAACATAATGGACAGATATAATTTGTAAGAAAAACAATTTTTCAACTGTGTGTGGCACCCTAAGTTCAACAAAAATAGCTTTGTGTTCCAAGTTCTCGAAGGTAATCAAACTGCATGGCATTACACGTGTAAGGTGTGAACTGATGTAAAGCATGCTTTCACGCCCTTCATTACGTAAGTTTATTTTTAGCCTTACACTGTAAAACTTACAATAAATACATCTTTACTTTTCAAATAAGTATCTAATAAACACATGTCTTTTTGTTTGTTCAGAAACTTTCATGTTACGGGGGGAAGGAATCCTCTGGCCATACCGCTTACGGATAGGTCTTGATATATTAAATAATATGTCTAAAAAAGTCTGGTTTGATGTCGTACCATTCCTGGTATGCTCCAATGATCGTGGAATAAGGATGATTATAGAGAAAGCTTGAGGTACAAAGAAACTATTCTTCTTAGGAATAGGCGCCTGGAAATAAACAAACAACACGTATTTGTGGATGCAATACGTTTTTCAATATAATATAATATCACGCTATAAGATATACTTTACCCGACGAGAGTGTTTAATAATAATACTAGGAGTTTTTAGTGATTTCGCCTATGTGTTTGAAGATTTCCTCCAACTCCGGGGCCTCCGAAAGAGCTCACCGAGGGGGGCTCCCGATGGCTGACGCTACACACAAGCTTCTGATACCTGCATAAACTGTGATTCCGTATTCTACGTGAGCTGGATTTTCTGGCATAAAAACTATCCTATCCTATCTTATTCGACCTCTCAAATATCAATGCTTTTTTTTTTAATTTATTTATTATCAAAAAATTACAATATTTAACAAACACTCACTTTACCAAACTGTAAAGCAATTCTAAAACATCAATTCATATTATAAGTTGTTATAGGTAAAATTGTTTCTGATATAACCATTGATGTAACACTACTATTGCTACATCAATGGATATAACCTTGAAATAATCCTTCGGAATTATATTACACACATAAAGTTAAATCTTAGAGAAAATATAAACCAAAACTTCTAATATGTTGGTTTCTTATATTTTCTTTTCGAAGCATAAATATAGTATTTTTATGATGTCCATACATGAAAAGACATAAATAAGATAAAACGTTTTCCAATCTTACTTTATTTCTACTATGTATATATATTTTAAATCAAAGGGAACTGATGATATGGCAACAATCTTTCACCCGCAATAATGCCGGGCTCGCCTACGCCTAAAAACCGGTACGGGATTTCTTTTCCAGTTACTCCACGCCAGGTATCTGTCGAATTTTTATGCCAGAGCCTCTTGACCGTTCCGATATAGAAACCAGATAGTGCGCGGCGCTATTGAGATCTCCCAATATTTGAATTAAAGCGGCTGGAAGGGCCACAATGCTAAACATCGCGTTGGTGTGACACGAATATTTTAAACCAGTTTACTCATTCAATGTTCACCCTATTAATCATCTTTTTATAGAATATTATAAAAAATTATATTTATTGGCGTTATAATAATAATTGTTTTATGTAAATACATTTATTAATCTTAAAACCATATTGAAGCTAGTCTAAATCTTAAACTAGTTGGTTAACCGTTATGTAAGATTACTGTAATGTTAGAAGCTGTAGGAACATTACTGTACATTAACGATCAAATAAGGTATTTACTAGGTTTACTTGTTGTTTATTACTGTCATTTAACCTGAGTTTTAACCGAGCTGGCAATCAAATAAAACTAGTTGTATTATAAAACTTTACTATTAAATATATTATGTCTTTAATGTACGTACATTAAACCTATAATTAAAAAATATTTTTCTGATGCAATTAGTACTGTCTTCTATGCTACAGCATTTATTTAATAACTAGCTGTGTCCGCGACGTCGTCCGCATGGAATTTGTTTTCAAATCGGACCAGCAGTTCCTGAGATTAGCGCGTTCAATCAAACAAACAAACAAACTCTTCAGCTTTATATATTAGTATAAGATATATACGTTTTATATGTCCTTTTATTTATTATTACAATCTCATTGTTGTCATAGATTACAGAAAACAACCTACAACTTTGACAAAATTATGTCAAGTATATAGAACGGTTACAAATCATCTATTTTTATATGTGCTAAAAAGATTAGAAAGATTTACGTACAAATGCAACAGTTATTAAACATAACATTTAAAGGGTGTCAAATATTTAGAAAGAGATTGTAATCTATAAATCTGAGAGTAACCCTTTTACATATTTGTATGCTTTTTTCTTTTTCACGGTTTTTTCAATTAATTTTACTGTCATAAAATTTGGTATTATGTACTTACGAGAATGGAATAAAATTTATAAAATATTGAGCTGAAATTTACACATGCGAGGCAGCGTGGAAAGCCCTGTTATATTATGAAATTTAAAGTATCTCGGTTTTTGTTTGGTCTTCGCAGATGAATGGTTTTGTATGTATATATGGCAGTACGACGAACTTAATATACTTTCATAATACGATTAATTTCTTGATGTTTTAGATTTGTTGTACAAAAAATTTAAAAATATGTACTATAATATGTATCTATATAGAAGGTACTAATATGTATTATTATTTAAGAGTCAACTATTTTTCATGTGATAATTATTCGAAAAATCACGATATCCTGTAATGGCCGTTTCTTATATCTTACTATTAGTTCACTTGCATTACCTTTGGTTGAATTTTAACATTACTTGCCAGGAGCTTATGTCAAATTTTAACCGATAGTAAAGCAAATGAACGGTTGTTAAGATATACGAACGGGTTATAAATATGTATTAGGTGCCAATATTTCGCTCTAAATCTGTGGCACAGTACTATTCGTACGTGAAGGCGCAGCCGGCGCCCGCGGCTTCACAACAAAACAAACACCCACAGCGATTCTATCAAACGAACTTGAACCCAATGGTTCACTTTGACATTTAAAGCCAACCAATAAAGTGGCCATTGTAATGTATTTGTACAGTCACGTACACCTTAACCAATTAAAAAGTAAGCACTTTCATTTTTATTGCAGCTTTTACTTTTGATTAAAAAAAATATAAACTACGATCTCTGAATTATGAGGCACCGGATATATGATACAACATCAAAGTTTAGTATGCATTCTGGCGAACGCATTGTGCTACTGAAAGGAAGTCTACCTAAATTAGTACTTTTACGATGTTGTGAATGGCTACCAATTAAACTTGTGACGACATTGAAACAGTTAGACTTTTAAAACTTATCTTTTATTTAGTTTTGAAAAAAGGTGGTGCAAACAAAACAAAGAAGTCTTATAATAAGTTTAACAATTAGTTGCCTAGTCTTATAATAAGTTTAACAATTAGTTGCCTAACAGGTATATTTACTAATGTTTAACTTTACAGCAGTTAATGATAGTCTTTTCAACTTTCCTCATGACTTTGTCCATGTTGTTGTTGAATTAGTATACCACGGAACTGGCCCATTTTTCGGCATAAATAGTATCCCACGGTCATTCGCTAAGAATTCCCTTCCAAATTTTTCACGGACTAATACACTTTGTGGCGTCTTATCCCTAAGAAAGTATTATTATAGCATTTTCCGGAATACAAATAAACGTAATAACAAAGTCACTTTTACAATCACATATTAGCATGACATATCTTGACCCCTTATGTACCATAGTAGGCATGGATCATTTAAATAGAATCACGTGAGAGTATTAATCATTTTTAGTCAATATTTCAGAAGCTACTCAATGCACTTATCCGTTAATTTGTTTTAACTTTAGATTAATATTATTGCCCTTCTGTTAGAGATTATATTAGCTTATGCTGCTATACTTTCTGTAAGGTTATATAAAAAAATGGAATAGTTGGGATAACACTTTCTAGCTGTAAAACATTTGTATATAATGTATATATTCATTATAATTTTATTAATTATACTGCATACCAACACACTCTTTTAAATAAAATCTTATGCATCTAAAGGTTGCCTGGAAAAGATTGCTTTAAGCAATAAGTATTTACCTTATAGTTTATAAATATGAAGTGTTAGCCTCTTTATTTGTACATGAACAATATAGAATATTTTTGTGTCTTGTGTTTGTCTTACAGGTTACCTTTGTATCGTTACGAGTCGCGAGACTCGAATTAAAATGCCGTTGGAATTACTATAGAGTTTATTAGAACTATACAAACACGTGTAACACAGGTACATAACCGAACACAACAAGTTCAAACGTAATGCAGAAGGTCGTAACTCAATAAAACGCGCAAAGTCCGTCACTTATTAGATTCCCGATTGTAGTACACACATCTCGCTTCGCTCGTGGTTCTCGCTCGACTAACTCTTCCTCAATCGGGCCATTGCTCCATTTATACTGCACAAATGCAAATATGTCTGCCCGGCAAGCGTCGACGTAATTTCCTAGAAATCTTAATCCGCACACCTGGCTAATTATGCCTGCAAACGGCCATAAACGAGCGCAATAGGCTGTTCTCCACAATAACCAGTATATAAGTAAACAAAAGAAGACCATCATAAAAGAATTACAATTAGTTCAAATGCCGACAGATAATAAAATATGTGTTTATAGGTAAGCAGGTGGATTTTGTTTTTCTCGGAACTTAGTTGTAATAGTATTCTATTCTTGTATCAGTTATCACTTATGTACTACGTCTTTCAAGAATTTAATAAATTAGATGTACGAATTTGACATTAGTTTCGTATTATAGTAAAAAATGAGGTTATTTTCAATGATTCTTCTTGATTCCTTGTAGTTCTTATTATAAAGTTAGTCTTCATTTTATAACTACGTATTGATAAGGCTTCAAATAAACTGCCGCCACTCCAGGAAGTATTTCCTATAGATATCGAGTCTTGATTAATTAATAGCTTTGTTCCACAAAGGAAGGCACTCAATTGTATTTATGTTTGCCGCCAGTAACTTTCAAGTTCACGAATTTTTAATATTGTATTTATTTCCTTGGCAAGAAACTCCTTTGATTAGAACAATTTTATAGGACATCTACACATCGAAATAATCAATGTTTAAAAGCCGCCAGTCTGTTTTAGTCAAACGTGGAGTATATATCGCCTTTCCTCTGAGACGGTATTTTAAATTAATAATCACAAATAGTAAAGGTATTAAAAATAGAAAATTTCTAGCAAAAAGAAAACGACTTCAAGAATAACTAAAAAGCGAAAAATAAATATTTTTACAACATCTCAAGACGTTCGAAAAGTCGGTGTGAAGTAAAACATAATATGTTGTTGTTTTTTTTAAATTTTACTTGGCACCGATTTCTATATGTTGAAAATATTTAATTATTGCTTTTTAGTGAAGGCGGTAATAATCATATAAGTTTTTCTAAATAGACACTTCAATTATGTTTTTGATACGCTATGTTTACACAGTACAAATTTATAACTTATAGTGTTAACCAACCGGAAAATAAACATTTCTCCCTAAGGATTTGAACGAGGGAACGACGGAGAAGATTCGTAGCCAGAGGCACAAAGTTGACCCAACATCGTCTATATTGAATTCAAGCTATGATTAGGAAAGTTTCATTCGCCCCGTGAACCAATATACCTTGTTAGATGATGCTACTACGTGATATCATTTCGAAAAGGTCAGATATAAAAACCACTATTGTTAGCTAAATGCTAAAAGCAATCCAAAACAACTGTAACAATGTACAAAAAATGCAATGAAACAGATGTGCTGAAAATGCAATTTTGTTTGGATAAAAATGAACACTTACCCACATGCCAGCTTGAAGTCATAAAATATTAAACATATGGTTTGGAAATGATGCCAATTATGTAGCCCTTGCAAATAGAGTTACTATATAAAAAGTATTTCTTCATAATTTTTATGTATGATATTTATATCGATTAAATAGAGTCCACTCATATGTATCGTGAATATAAGAAAGCTCCGAATTTTATGTATCACATGAGTATAAATAGTATTCCGTGTTAAGTATAGGATTACAAGCATACTGGATGATTAACAAATCCCCGTAAATGTCGCACAAAGACAAATTCGGATAACTATACTAACGCTTACTAACGAAATATAGAAACGCTACTGACTACTTTTTGAAATAAAGTAAGCCCCTTAATAATACTATTTTATAAAATTCTATACATGCCGTGTCTGTACATTGGAGTTATTTAAAAAAAAATAACTGGAATATACTATAATAACGATGCATTTTTTTGAGACTACAATTTTTTTTAGAATTCTTGTTTGTCGGTTTGTTTTTTTGTTCGGGATTCACGTAAAAACTACTGGGTCTTCTACTACTGGATTTTCGCGGATCGACAGCTATTTCTTAGACTTAAAATCTGCGCTACTGGGCATCCCGCGGAAATTTTTCTGGGAATGATATAAAATGGACAGATTATAAAAATTCGAATTCTATAGTGATTTTTTCACTGATCGATAACAAATTTTATCTAATGTAATTTTTTTATCCCGGGAGCAGTTTGTAGTTGTTCGGATGCATAAAAATTAGCTTATTCCAACACAGTTTTCACTAAAACGATAGCTTACATTATTTTTTAAATGCTGTGGTACTTTGTATCCCGGGAATCCCGCGAGAATTTTAAGTCGAGCGTGGACGAAGTCGCAGGCATATCTTAGTAATTAATAAAATGCACTAGCCACTCGATATTAACTTCAGCTAAATAATACATATTGAAGTCTGTTCACCCCACAAAAATAAAATGCATGACGTATGTATAAGATCTGCTAGACTTCGCCGACGTCGCAATGAGGGGGAGCATCGAATAAGATAAGAGCCACTCAATTTTATGGTTATTTCAGGATAGGAGAATGGAAACATATTTTCTAGACGGCACTTAATTTTATCGTAACCTCTTATAATAGTTGCTCAGTTTTATTGTTCATTACCACAGTTTCTTTTAAATTGAAATGCATTAGTTTAATAATTAATTTTTGTAATAAAATTAACATATACAAGGGTTATACAACAGTTGCATCTCAATGTATTTTGATGACCATGTGGTACATGCGCGGGGTGTATCACAGGGCTTTTATGAGCAGATGATAACCGATCGAATACGGTTGTAGAAAGAATGATATGCGTATCATGCGGTACAATGGCTTTTGTATTCCGTCGCTTTTTACTACAACAGCTGCTAGAAGCACGTGCCACGATTTCCAACACATGCAAAGTACGTCAAAATGAAACACAACAACTGAAAAAGATATGAAAGAGAATGACTAGCGCCTAATAGAATTAATGAATGTCCGACAAAACACTTAAACACCTCGTTTCCTATATTAGAAGTTAATTACATAAACACTTAATTTACAAAGTTGCTCGTTAAACTAATGCTGTTTAGGGTTGTTTGACATTTAGAGCATTAAATGCATTTTTTTTATTTAACATAATGTGTTCGTGATGTGCGGGCTCTTCGTCATTCACGCTTGATGCTTTTGGAACGTGGTCTTCAAAAACACATTACTGGCCTGTCATTTAGTGTTCAAAAAATTTAATTTTCTTTTCTTTATTGCTTATGATTGCTCCAGGTACCAGATTGTATCGCAAACCTTGTTTTGTGTCGTTACTTGACCATAAGGCATTCGCTAAAATTATAATACCAACTTACGCAAACAAAACTAGCTAAAATATCAATATGGTGCTAACATAATATCGTCCTGTCTATCAGTTTGTTCGCGTCTATTAAAGCCAGACTATTGATATACTAGATGAAATTTGGATGGTAGTTGTCATCTTGGGGCGGAGTTACTAAAGCGTTGTAAAACTGAAAAGTTGGAAACGGTTATCGTACCGTACGGTTAAATAGATTCAAAAACATTGTTTCATATTCTTTTTCTTTTATCACTATAGTTGGTGTTATATTATACGCTTTTAAAAACGTAAAAATATGAAGTGATGATTCCCTTCTACTCTGTTAACTACAAAATTGTACTTAAAAAAATAAAGATTGAAGAATTTAAAACATTAAGATAAAATTCGTAGATATATTCAATAAGTTTTGAGACGTATAGATAACTAGGACTTCGTCCTCGCTTGACTTGGAATTCCGGCGGGATTCCCGGGACACAAAGTATCGCAGTATTTAAAAAAGAATGTAACCTATATTTCATTGGAAACTGTGTCGGAATAAGCTAATTTTTATGCATCCAAACTACTTCAAACCGCTCCCCGGAAAATTGCCGCGGGTTTCCCAGGATAAAAAATAGCGCAGAGTTTAAGTCAAGAATTAGCTGTCGATCACCGAAAACCACATCGAAATCGACCTGGTAGTTTTTATGTGAATCCCGAACAAACAGACAAGAAATTAAAAAAAATGCATCGTGTTCTTCATTGTTTATATAGTCTATTCCAGTTGTTTTTTTTAATTAGCTTCAACGTACAACGTCATGCTAAGAATTTTATAATAATATTGATATTTTCGATTACCCACTATTATTTGGGTTCAGTAGCCAAATGTGAAAAACGATTAATGTTCTTCTTTGTAACAAAACTTCTCACTGTGTTCGGTCTGATACACACTTTTAGACGCTTTTCTTTATCCACACGTGCAAATCGTAACCTCACAAAGGTAGTGTGTAGGACGCATTAAGTAATATCTCTGCACAATAACCCCCCGTGATGAATGTATACTATAGTGGTATCGTAATCTCAGTATAATGAGTTTAATATGAGGGGCGGTCCGTTAGTGAGCACGTGTATTATCACGCTTATCATTTTCGAATAGCTTTTTGATATAGGCCAGATGTTGATCATTCATCCAAAGCGTTAAATATGTTATAACCATGTTTCCTTCATTAAAAGTGCTAATAATATTGTTAAAGAATACGACTGTTTTTTTGTTATATCTTCTGAATACTATAAATTATTGAGATAAAACAGACACCAAAAGAAACTAACTAAATCAGTTGTTTCTTTTCTGCATCTATTGGAGAAAAACTTTCAGTCAGCAGAGACAACATTTTTAAAAACTGTCATTTATATAATTAGTGGCATAAATAACACTTTTCACTCTAATTTTGGTACATATTTATTTTGAAGGCACAAATTTCAATTTCTTTTATTAGTACAGCATATAAATTAAAACTTGGACAAATTAATCAAATAAGGCTATTCTTAGTTTATCTCTATGACTAATTTAATGGATAAATTTGAATTACACTTTAAGTTCTCTGAGTGCGAACGAAAAAGGATTATTTGTTGTCATCTACTCGTCATATTATCATTAAAATCAATCTGCATATATGCAAAAATCACTGCATTTATGTGCCAGTTTCTGTTTACAATTGGCAAGCATCTGTTCTCAATGTGTGTCCGAACATCTGTTTAACACGATCGCAAGCCCTCCGCTTCGTGACCTACACCGCGACGTCCATTATTGACTATCAGTGGCCCTTACATTTAATTAGTCCCTATTCACTTATCGTTGTATTCCTATTTCAATCGGCTTATAATTTCATGGTTGGCTGCGCGGGCGCCACACTGACAACACACAATGCACGTTTCAGACTTTTTATTAATTATTCAGTTTATTTTACTTATTCATAGCAGTTGGTACAGTATAGCTGAAATGTTCAATATTTAATAATATTAAATGTTAAAAAAATTGTGATATATTAACTCAAAATTTTACTTGTGACGCTAATTGCTTACACAATATTTTTATGTTTGTTACTGAGTACCTGCTCGTTTCAGCTCAATAGGCGATATACCCGACACCTAATTCAAAACGGCTTAGTAGGTGTCACGACGGCTATCACGACGTGCAAATATTCTAATGTTTTCCTTTAAGTTACTAAACTAACATTATAATAGGGTATTAAAAATCAAATCGACTGTGACACTTTATATCGTCTTACAAAAAAAAAACATCACTGCCTCCTTGATAGTAAAATGTGTACACACATTTTACTATCAATTTTAAACTGTAGTATTACTATTCTCTATTATTCAGTAATACTATTGGATGTTTGTATACCCAATTGTAACAATTTGTCATGCAAAGATATATATATATATATATATATATATATATATTTGACGGCCTCTGTGGTTGAGCGGGCTAAGCCTTTGCCGGCTTACCTCACTGCAACGCAGAGGCTCCGGGTTCGATTCCTGGTATAGTAAATTTCGGAAACGTATTTTATTCGTTATTTACTATGGTCTGGGTGTCTGGGATCGGCCCCAGAGTGGTCCGTTGTATATTACCCATAACACAAGCGTAGCATGCTTAATTTGGGGATATACAGTGTGTGTGTTTGTCTGCCGATTTATTTATTTATTTATATATATATATATATATATATATATATATATATATATATATATATATATATATATATATATCTAATCTTATAAACTCAGCTAGGAGTTCACTTTAGTTGAATGAAACTAGTTCATTAGCCACTGAAAATACCACAAGTAACAACATACTTTTTGTTATTTCTAATAGCAAAAGAAAAACACTTCTTATTATTTACCTAGAATAGATTTAAAGGATAAGATTAATATTTTAATCTATTTGTTTATATATTATTAGTTTTTATTTTATTTTAGATTAGTATTTTTTTAAAGTTAATTTAGTTTCTGATTATGTTTACTCATTTGTTTTCTAATGTCAATACACTGTTTGACGGCCTCTGTGGTTGAGCGGGCTAAGCCTTTGCCGGCTTACTTCACTGCAACGCAGAGGCACCGGGTTCGATTCCTGGTATAGTAAATTTCGGAAACGTATTTTCTCCTTTATTTATTATGGTCTGGGTGTCTGGGATCGGCCCCAGAATGGTCCGTTGTATATTTACCCATAACACAAGCGTAACTTGCTTAATTTGGGGATATACACTGTGTGTTTGTCTGCCGATTTATTATTATTATTATTGTGTAATGATGTTTTAACCTCGTCCGACCGTAAATCACTCGAAAAGTTCTCGCATGGCCTACCAATAAAATTTATTAAGCATTTTCCATTTATCCAATATTTACCACAATGGTAGAACTTATTGGCCTTTTCGGCGTCATAAACAAATTATTGTACCGTGATCTAACTGTAAATATGCAATCGAAATTAAACTTTAAATTGTAGTTATTATGGCTATTATTATATACTGCGTTCACAATTTGTAACCGATCCCACAACCCTTTCTATATGTTGTAGTAAAATATCTAGAGGGCCAAGTATGTGAGCACTTCGCTTGTGATCGCTTGCATATGAATTCCTTTATGCAACTTCTAAAACAATAAACTTAGTGTAAGTGTATGGTTCATTTCATGCAACAAATTCATACATTTAATTCGTAGAATCAGTTCCTCGAATTGTGAAATTTGCAACACTATAGATGATTTGTGTCATACTATATTGATGTAATCTGTCCAGATTAACAGTTTTAGAAAAAGTTGTGGTGTCAATTTAGGGATAGTAGGTCAAATTAGTATTATTCTGGCGGACCCATACTCGAATGACGCCTGGATTCTATATAAATTAGTTGATAAAAGGGATCAGTAATAACTTTGTTTCGTAATAAAACTACGTTTTAACGGTTTTACGCGTGATAAATTACTGCGCTTAAAACCGTTAATACTTAGTTTTATTATGTATACAAGTCGCAAAAACTTAAGAAAATATTATACTTTGTTTTGTTTTAGATTATAAACTTTAATTATACTTACCAGGCCAGCATGATCGGTTAAGCAACAAAGCCTTTTTTAAAATTATTATTATAAAAGGGGTTGCCCAGAAATTCCGTAATTTAAGTCTTTATCTTTCACGCGGAGGGGATTGCAAAGCGTCTGGAACTTGTATAGTATGTACGTAAAAAGTCAAAAAATCAAACGAATTTAGGGTTTTAATTAAAAAATAACCATAACAGTCACCAAGCATACCATATAATCCTTACTATAATAAACATAATTCGCGCTTACATACAATATACACGTCAATGAATTTTATTTCATTTTAATTGATTTAAGTTTTATAAAAAAAAATAAAAAAAAATTGCACTAGTTCCGCAGAAAGGCAAACGGCCCATCTTATGGAAAGCGCTTATCATCGCCTGTAGACATTTGCAACACCAAAGGTGCTACAAATGCGCTGCTGCTCTCTTAAACTCTGGAACCTGCCACTAATGCCGAAACACAACTCAAGCTGTTATGGTGGCATACTAGGTATAAACCAGGGGTGGTAGCCATCCAGACGGGTAAATACCCTACCACCTGGCTGTAAGTTGTTTTGTCGCCTCTTATAACAGGCCGCCCGGCCGCAGGAAATTGTATTCTTTCTCCGTTCCTGCACGGATAAAATAAATGATTAATGAATTAGATAATTATTTGTATGTTTTACGAGAAAATCTGGTATCTATGGATCTATACACACACACATATATATATATATATATATTGTTAACCGTATCTAAGAAGAAATAATGTAATTTTATGACTGTATTGTTTGAAAGCTTCATTGGCTTAATCATTACTTTTCTTTTACAGGTAAGTTCATTTGCAGTCCTTTACGTAACTTCAAGGTAACTCTTCCATTGTTTTATTAGCTTTATTAGCAAAGTACTATCTATTTGAGCGATAAAATGTGAAGAAATTCGGACGTAACACTGTATCACTAAAACGTGCACTTATAGCATTCTTCATACACTTTCATAATAGTATTACGAAACTGGTTCATTATACCACAATCCACGCGTTTAGTTACATCGTGGTTCACGTTAAAACTTCCTGATATCAGCACTTTTATTCCCAAGAGCTACAAAGACTCGGAATTTGTTTAGTTTAATTAAAGGTCTTGCTATTCACTGACCTTTCATTTGTGCAGATGGGCCGAGACGACGCAATTGCCAAACAAATTACATCTTATGTCCCCTCTACTTCCTTTTCAGTGAAAATGTTTTTGGAATTATTGTTACATTGGAGTAACACACAGTAAATGTGATGAAAATTTTATTACACTAAAACATTTCACAGAGTTAAGCTCTGTGAAAGGTTTTAGTGTAATAAGTAAATCTCAAGTAAATCCTGCGAAACCACCCCGTTTGTCAGCATAAAAAATATCTATGGGTATTGATCCCTATTATCAAAAATATACCAATAATAGTCGTATAATAATAATATGCCTTAAACTACTCGGATTTCTCCATCGTTACAGAAACAAGCGGTATACCCACCACACCAGCCCTAATCTATCTCGATGAGCAACGTTTCTTTCGACAATAAAACTGTTCAAGCGGTGCATACTTCCCGGCACGGATTCGATCTGCACGTCTTTGGAATGAGATGCGGGTGTTTTACTCACTAAGCTACTGCGACTTCACATGCTCGACGTCATGATTATCGGTTCATGACCAAGGTTCTTGAGAAGTAGCAAAGAAATATATAAATACACAAGGAAAGTTTTCGTGTATTTCGGCACATAACAGAAATTAAGGCATGATATTCTGTTTTAAGAATTTTATTTCATTTCTGTTCTATTGCAAACAGCGGAACGCCCGGTATATAATTCTCCGTGTAAATAATATTGTAGGCTTATCTTAAAGCTATATCAACGGTGGTCACGATTTTCGGCGTGACTGAAAGTAGAGGCAACAAGGAAGGATCCATTTAATTTGCTAGAGTCATAAGAGTGCAAGGCAAACACGATTACACTTTCTTACTGTGTAGCCGTAACCTTTTTTGTAGCTGCTGATTTTTTTTAAAGAAAGTAATTTTGTTTAATTTTTATGTTTTCAAACGTCGCTCATGATTCTCTAATCGAATTGTTTCACATTACTTTTGCTGTTATTATTAGATATTTTATTGTTAATGCTTCCTTAGAACAGGCAAACAAATCTTTGTAAATTTGATGTCAGACAAAACATTTAATTTATTAGACTAATTATTGTTTTAGATTTGGTAAAAAAAAAACTACACTTAAATCCTGCTCCTTATTACAAAACACGAAAGATTCGTTATGATTGGATTAACCTACTAAAAATTTAATCTTGCATCATGCTGTTAATTTAGAAACGTTTTCACCCATTGTTCCATTATGTTTTGGCAGCGAGTTGTAAATTTTTTATAATTCGGGCCTCACAAAAATAAAATTAATTCACTTTATTAGTGTTTAATTGTTAAGAAATAATACTATATACCTAAGTTCAGGGTCTATAATTAATTAGTGTTCCTACATTGTATCTTTTTGATGGCATTGACTTGTTATCAAAATTGATATCCTATTTAAATTATTAATTACGAAATAAGAGTAAATTCTTAAGTGAACATTTTCAATGAATTCGGAATAAATCACTGACTGGAATCAGTTATTCGCATAACCTACATAAAACCAATAAACAGATTGCTGTCAAAAATAATCTCGTAATTACTGTTTGAATTACATTTGCTTGATGGCAATTAAAAGCTTTGCTATCTGAGTTATGGGGCATATGGAATATAAACATGACCTAAAAGTTGCTCCACGTTAATAAAAGTGTATCATTTCACAAACAAGTTTACGTAAAACAGTTTTAATGTACAGTGTAATTACAAATTAGAATTTTGCCGTAACTTCTCCTGCATTTTCCACTATGTGAATCATGAAAATATTTACCCTTTCTGAGATAAAAAAATTATTATCATTCTCCTAAGTACAGTCAAATCACACATAGCGACTCAGGGGGTGAGAGCTGCTTTGGTGTTACGACTCGAACTGCATAAAATTGATTCATATTCGTTAAAAGGAAGCAAAAAAATAATTTTAACATTTTTATCTTTGCGTGAATTAAATCGGTCTTATTAGAGAAAAGTTTTATTATATGTGAATTAAAAGTACAGCTTTAAACAAATGACTCATTTTAAAATAAACGATTGCATCTAATAAATTAAGTTGTTACACTAATAAAACTTCGTTTTAACGGTTTTGAGCGCGATATTTTATTTGATTAATTATGTGTACTATTCCCGAAAAATTAGAAAAATACTATATATTGTTACATATTTGTAATTAAGTCCATTACATAATTGTTTACAAGCCTTGTAAATTAGGAACCATCTCCGTTTACGTGTCAGTTGCTAACAATTTTCAGACGAAATTAATTAATGGTTTAATCCCGTCCGTCATTTTTCTGCCCAGTCATCGTGATGTGATTAGGATTTTAATTAAAAACATCAAACAAAACAGTAAAATAACGATACGAAATAAAAGCGATTACTTCAAAATTTTGGTTTGCAAAAGCTTCTTGAGTACTTATATAAAATTAAAAAGGTTACAGTTAAGGTCTTTTTTAATAAAAAGTGAAGCATTAATTCAGTTATTGCGGCTTTATTGTTACATATCGAACAACTTACACCGTTGCTCTGAAGGTATGAAATTGAATATTTCTCTATTATTCTATAAGGCAAGCAAAGACTATGTTATTGTAAATATGTCATAATTTATATTATACAGATTATTTCACAAAAATTGGCTCGTGCCCAGAACCAGGACAGAGGAACAAATGATTATGACCAAACTCACTTCCATGTCCATATTAATATATAATATAGACTTGCAAGTAATGTACTTGTCTAATACCTGTTTTAATACGTTTCAGCTAAAATCTCTCAATCTCTATGTAGAATAGTCTACATTACATTATTCAGGCGACTTCTAGAAATCTGGCAACGTTACCGCGTTTTATCGAAATAATAATTATTTTTCACCACCCTTATATTTTTATAGTAACTATTAGAACACCCTTTCCCAAAGTGGGAGATAACGCCCCCTTGTGGGTGTTGCAGGCCTAAAGGGTGGCGTTAAGAGACCCAGAAAAAAAATGGGGGCGTTGTGTAGAGGCTTGGCGATTTGTAATTTCATCTAGCTAGGAGGACTCTTAGACACCGACTGAACTCTCGACTCTCTACTACAACTTGTGAACATCAACTAATATTAATTAAGAGATTGCTCAAACTTGGTTCGATATTTCTCTCCGCGTAGTTCATATATCTGTCCTGTTTTATTGAATAAATGAAATAAAAATCATGTCAATCGGTCGCTCCGTTTCGAAATGAAAGTAGACACAAACAAATAAATAAAAAAGTAACAGACACACTTTCGTATTTTAATAGTTATTAGTATTCCTAGATAGGTAATTTTCGTAAATAATAGACAGCGGGCAATCATGTTTTAACAAGTTTTTGTTAAATAACCCGATTTGTGCATTCCTGTATCAATCAGCTGGTTCATAGAATACTTGTTCTTACTGGTTGAGTACGATTGAGCGTCGAATGAGATAAACGAGTTTATGCATGTTTATCAAAAGATACTCTGTCTGAATACTATAAAGTTGCGTTTCAATAATCATTCTCATTGGCAGGTGTAGCCCATAAGAGTTAACTTGAGACCTCAGCGCCGTTGTGTACTACCTACTACTACACTTAGGTATCAAGTTAACTCTTGCAGGCTATAGTAAGTCTCGTTTAGAATGAATGTTTAATCCGCTAATATAGCTCACAATAATCAATTAATTTAATTTGACGCTATAGAGGTTTTTAAGTAGGTGAAAAAATGGGGTCGCTAAAAAAGAATTTATTCTCAAAGTGAGCAGTATACAAAATAAGTTTGGGAACCACTGTATTAGAAGGACGAATCTCATTTAATTTATGGGTTCTTGGATGTGGTTTCCAAACGGAATTAGTAATTCGATATTGGGGATGACGTAAGTTTGATTGTCCGATATCCCGGCACTTTGTTTGACATGGACCGTGCTTCCGGGTCGCAAAGTGGTTTGCCCGGGATATTACCAAACCGGATAAGGGTGACTCATCAATAGTACTTGCCACATCCTGATGTGACGACACTGCTTAATTAGCAGCCATTTGTTTAACATCCTAGTTAAAGTACTGTGCACGTAGGTGGATTTAACTCCGTCTCACTGTTACTTAGAATGATTTTGCAAATGGCTAAAGTCTTATGAATGATATTGAAAGACTACCGTAATGACGTCGACTACTCCGATTTTAGCGGAATATCACGTGTTTATTATAAAATAATTATAGAAAGTAAACTAACAATAAAGAAAATAGTATATCGGTTACTTTTATCAGTTAGAATCCTAAATGGTTAACTCCTGATATTATTTATTATCACACGCTTAGGGTTGGCCTGTTACATTCTCTGACTCGGCATTTTAAAAAACGACTACTCTAGATGCTGACGAAATATAAAATATTTCTTTAATGGGTGCTAGATTGTTGAAGCATAATTGAATTCCCAAAATGACTTCCATTCTTCAAGAATCGTTGCCTCTCGAGGGTCCAATTATCAATAATAGATTTGTCTACAGTGGTACCAATTGAAAAAAATCAATTGTAGAACTCGTTAATAGATGTTGACTACTATTGATTTTCAAAACCTTGTTCTCGATATAAAAGTTTTAATCTTAACCAAAATCGGGTTAAGATCGTTTTGTAAACTTAATATTATACAATTAAGATTCTTATCTTTATTTTGAAGTAATTTGTCCAAATATGGAAAGCAATAATCTCCACTTTATGGAGATGTAATTGTTTATATCGTACAATCATCATCGTTTTGACTTATACATAAGAATTTTATGCAAGGAAAATAAATAAATGAAAGTGCTAACGCATTATTCTCAACAGATAAAAGTTGTGTCGTATTAAGAAATGGGAGGAGATGGTCCGTGGGAGATGGTCCATGACAAACAAAAATGAAAGAAGAAGCTACATCTGAATAAACTTGAGCTTAACAAATATACAACAAATTTAAAACAGCAAGTAAATCTATAATTTATCAACTCTGTTTTATCACGACTCATAATCAATTGAGATAAGTAAGCACTCTGCGGCAAGTTTCAAACATTCTAATCTAACATTCCATTCAGAGACAGCCCGAAGACAAATATGCATATAGAAACCAAAACAGCGAGGCAACTGTGCTAACAACATATGAAATGGGTGTTCCATTAAACCTCCTCATTAGTTGGCGGTACTGATAGTTATTTACCACAAATGTTTGTGTGACTTAAGCGTTGTTTCGAGACGTGTACCAAAGTGGCAGTTTACAGAATAGAATCATAACTTGGATAACTGAAAAGTTACCGGTGGTTGACAGGGTAACGTCCTATAACTATTTATAATACGCCTATACATGCTCGGGCGTTAGGGTAGAAAATAGATTTCGAAATAGTTCACTTTCATTTCTAGTACTGTATGCCTAGTATGATTTTACTGTGCAGGTTAACGTTGTTCAAGGAATGTTTAAAAGAGAGTACCACCATAATTATCACGTAAAGTATAACAATGGTAGAAAATATATCTGCAACATTAGACGGGTGGGCAATCCTCGTATGTAGCAGATATTTATAGACTTAAGCCTCAGTTAAATACTTTATCTTTGTTTTTAGAAGTCCATAGCTACAACATTTTTTTACTTTGTAAGATATCTAAGTAAATTAAATACAGAATAAACATAAAGTGCCATCCAATTTTAATTTTCATCTGCCACTAGGATGAAACATCGCGAATTTTTCAAGTATTCCCAGCAGCTGCATGCTCCCGGTATCTCATCTTCATAAAATTTTCAAGGAAACCGCTTGATATTAAATTTTCTTCCACAATTCTATTACAGAAAACAAGTTGATGCTTGTAAATACATATTTACTTACTACATGCACCGTTTACTACAGAATTTCGTTGTTGGGAGTTAATATATTAAGTTGTTTACGTGACTCTCGACGTTGAAAAGCATGTAACACGGAAAGTGGATGCCTTGAACAAAAAACGTACCAAACTAAGTGAGCTTCTATAGGTAACAGTGGAAACCACAAATCATTATGAAACGTGACTTAGGAACGTGAAAGAATTCCAAGTGGATTTCATCTAAAGGTCAGCTTTTTATATAAATAAAGTCGTAACTTAATATCTTTTTCTTGTACTTTTTCATATTCAATGTACTAGAGCATTTCACGTGGCTTTGTTTATGTTACATTGAGTTGAAACTATCCCATTTTCAGATATGACCAATATCTTACGTCTTAATAACAGATATGAATCTGTTATTATAAGTATATACGTAAAATGTACACAATTTACATACCAAATTTCATGATAATTGTTTATTCCGAAGGCCTTAAACAAGGAACGGACAAGTATTCTAACAAAATCAGTTTATGTGTGTTATATATTCTTTCGATACAGCCAAAAATGTCGAATCTTATTTCTTTTCAATTTTGTACTGCTTTTAGTCTGAAAAGCTATATTCTCAATAATAAAAGAATAATTATCTGTGGCACTACATCTGGTCATTTAGCGTTTAGGAGCTTTTATTGTTACGTTTTTTACATGACGATGGTCATTCCTAGTATTATTTTCCATATTATTAGTAAAAACTGACTATTGTTCATTATAAATACTTATATAATTTTCACAAGACATCTTATTCTTCTTCGTTTGTTTACTAACTTTGTGCAAAAAGTCAATCTTCAATTACGAACTATAAACCCCATATGCACTGATTTAGTAAACTTCCGTTGTAATTCGTGTTTAATTAGCTTAAGAACGTGCCTAGAAATTGCACCTGCTGAAATTACAATACAACCGTTATTAGTTTACCAAATCCGGGAGTCACGTTTAGCACTGTTCAACATACCAACTGTATAAGAATGTTTATTTTGGTAATATAAATTCCTAGAGGTTTTCACACGGTTTCCCTCGCGTGTATTTTGAAGGCATATTCGTATACGAAGGCTCTTATATATTAAATTTATTTACTAACGTTTCATTCGGCTTTACTAGCACAAGGCTTTCCTTAGCCTTAGAAACGAACACATTTGTCTGGACAACAAGTATTCTGTGTTTGTATCCGTTTAACATTCTTTTTGTCACGTGACTTTCATCGCTCCTCATTATATGCCCATACCAACGTAATCTTCTTCCTCTCAATTTTTCATTCACGGGTGCAACTTTCAAAGATCCCCTTATGTACTCATTTCTCACCTTATCCATTCTTGTGACACCTCACATCCATCTCAACATTCTCATCTCAGCTGAGTGGAGACGTTTGTGGTTTATCGCTTTAGTGGCCCAACATTCCGACCCATATAGCATGACTGGTCGTATGACAGATTTATATATTTGTCCTTTTAATTTCAGTGACATTAGTTTGTCGCACGTCACATCGGTTATATGTAGGTAGAAAGTACCTACATATTGTCACGAAAGAAGAATGCTAGCAATAACTACCCCAATACTTTAATATGTTGCCTTATTAACTGTTAGTCCTATTTTTTTTCGCTTGGTCTCAATAGTATCGATTCATTGCAATTTATGTACGTAATATTATTCAAATTATATTGTTTTATTTTTGATTACCTGGTCAGATAGATGTTTTTCTATGTCAAAAAGCGGGAGAAGAATGACTGATTAGTAGCGCCCTGTAGAAATTTAGTTTTTGAGGCTATTTCAGAGTTATGTTTTTTTACTTGGCGATTGTCAATCCTAAAATCCTAGAAGTTTCCGTCTTCCGCCTTGAGAATAAAGTCATTTTCATGGTACATCGAAATCCTAACAAAGTCACTTTAACAATATAAATATAGATCTAAAATTAAATTAAATATCCATTTTTAGACTGAGGAAACATGGATCCAAATAAAACCCCTTAAGAGTGGCACAAGTTGTGTGTATGTGTCTTTCAGTATATTTAGAAAAACTTGAAAACTAATTGAATGTAAGCAATTTATCCTTGTGTGAATTGATTTATTGCAGCTTTGGATTACAGATTATTCTCGTACGCAAATCTCAAAATAGTACCTATTTTATCATCCAGGAAGGATGTCAGACTGTAACATCTCTGGTACTAAAATATTCAGAGTTAGTTTTGAAATAGCAAATGAATGTTTGTGATTTTCTTAGTAAGAGTATATACCCATATTCAAATAATTATTTTTCCAAAAGTTCATTATTTAATTGAAATAAACATAAGTGAATATGTATGGAATGAGCAATAGATACAAAACAAAATATTGAAGGTTTTTAAAACTACGTATAGAAAAAAAAAGTGCAATACAAAAAAAACTTAACGACGTCTGGTGCATATTTGCAATAAACTTACGTTCCATCTGGTTTTGGTGGGCTTCAATATATTAGTAGTATAAGTCCTATAGTCTTTAACAGGTCACTGTTATTTGGAAGGCGCCCAAAAAACTGGCAATATTGCTGTCAAGCAACGCTTATTCTTTGAGCGCACCCCTAACCAGCCCTCTGATCGCGTGTAGCTTCAAAGGGCTCTTTACAGATTTCCTTGAACATATTGTTTGTGTCTTAAACCCAATCGGAAATATGCATATTGCGCAATATGTAATTATTGTTTGATTGCTAATTATAGTTATAATCATTCGAACTGAACCGACAAAATACAGAAAATTGTTGCTTGATTTGAAGTATATGGTTTGACTGTCGTTATTTATGATCTGTTTGAATTTAATTTTATAGGTATTGAAGTATAGTTAACAACATAAATAAAAAAAGTAGATAAAGAACGTTCACAATCTAATGCTGCGGTTTGGTAATTAATGTTAATAATAGGTTAAATTTTATAACTTCAGACTGATCTATAGAAGAGTATGACTAATGTTTAATCTAAACAACATACGTATCTATATCACGGTCCGTAGTAGCTATATTTAAAATTAATTATCTAACCATAAAAAACTCAAGGCTCTGGATGAATTAATGCAAAACACTGCTACGGTAGTTATTAAGGACGATGCAAAATCTTTTGTCTTTGTAATTCATAACTTGGTTTTGGAGATTTCAAAGTTTTTGTTACTTTTTATTTAGCACAAATCTCGAGATCTGCTTTATGGCTTTGCTAATATTCTTATATTCAGTACAACAATTGTTGTACGAGTATTTTAAAGTCAATATCGAAGCAATATTCTTATCGAAAGCGGCAAAGATTTTTTTCAATTATTCAAGGTTTATATATAGTCTACTTTCAAAGATAACAAATTAAACATGGCGCCATTTATACAAAACTGGTTATGTCATTATCAAATGTTAAGGTCTTATTAAATAATAAGGATAAAATTCATTTTAATCTTGTATCGGAATAATAATGAGCTTTTATACGTTACAAGCTCATGGCAGGTACCATGCGCGGTCGACCTTGGCATCGCTCAACCAAATGTTGAACAGCGACTGGCCTCGACACAACCACGATGGGATTTAGTCACGCAGTTTACGCAGGAAGTACATAAGCAGTCCAAACCTAATACAGACTTACTAATTGTAATAAAGCGTCAAATAGAATTCTATCATCTGGCGCCTCATATCAGGTTGGGGAAAAAGTTTCTTCGCATTTTATATAAAAGTTCAAAAGGTTTTTTTATAAAGTTTATTTACATTTGACTAAAGTATGTAGGTGCCATTTTGTTGGATAACTTTTTGCCATCTTGTAGGTAGGGACGTGATCCCATTGCTATAAAAATTTTGGGGCTTCTGATCATAAAACTGCGACAAGTGGTTTTGGCAGTCCTCTCGTGATGTTAACCTGACACTGCCTAAGGAATTCTGCAGAGACTGAAACAGGTGAAAATCTGAAGGTGCAAGGTCAGGACTATACGGCGGATGCATTAACATCTCCCAGCCAAACTCTCGTAATTTTTGCTGAGTGGCTAAAGTTGTGTGAGGTCTATCGTTATCATGGTGAAAAACCACACCCCTTCTGTTGATTAATTCCGGCCGCTTTCTCTCAACTTTTTGTTTAATCTCATCAGTTGTTCGCAGTACAGTTCAGAATCGATGGTCCTGCCTGGCAGTAACAGCTCATAATGAATATGCCCTTCCAATCCCACCATACACACAGCATCACCTTGTTGCGAGTTAACCCGGGTTTCGACACAGCCCCTCCCATGGGACCTGGAAGCCAGGGTCCTGGCGTCACTGTATGTGTGGCGCAAAGAGGCCCTGGCCAGGGGCACCAGACCCGCGCCTCGCGAAATCGAGGCGTGCAGGTCGGAGCTCCGCCAGGTCGCCGTGGGAGTTTGGGAAGATCGCCTCAGACGCCCCAGCGCGGGCCCCGCCACCATCGAGGCGGTGAGGCCCGTCCTGCGCGAATGGACTGGACGTACACACGGCACCCTGACGTTCAGGCTGACGCAGGTCCTCTCGGGGCACGGCTGCTTCGGGAGGTACCTGTGTCGCCTCGGCCGTGAGGCAACGTCAGGGTGCCATCATTGCGACACAGGCGACGAGGATACGGCGCTGCACACACTGCAGGAATGTCCTGCATGGATGCAGCAGCGCCGAGACCTCGTCGCCTTCACCGGACTTGACCTTTCGCTCCCGGCCGTGGTTCGCACCATGGTCGGGAGCCGCACTGGATGGGACGCCGTCTCCTCCTTCTGCGAGCACGTCATGTTTGCGAAGGAGGAGGCGGAGCGGGAGCGTGAGCGTACGTCCTTGCTCCGCTCCCGCCAAAGGAGGACGCGCCGACGCCGGAGGTCGGACCTCGACCTTCGGCCACCGTAAGCGGGCGGCGCGGGTGGGGCCCCTTGGGGTATAGGGGTTCTCACTCACCTGCACATGCCGTCGAGATGAGAGCGCGAGTGTTCCGCGCGCGCTCATTTCTCCTCCCGTGGGGCGTGTTACAAACCGCCCCACGTTGGACTTGAATATGACGTCGCCGGGGACATGTTCCCCGGCATTGGAAGAGGCCCAGTGAGGGGGGCCCACGCCTGCCAGGGCACAGCGGAGCTGGGTATCCCATTTACCCGTAGCCCTGGCTTAAGGCGAAGGACGGAACACCCAGGGGTTTTAGTGGGTATCCCTAACTGGGGAGTGGCAATAGCGTGGCACCGGTTCTGACCGGGCACGCTAGTGCCACCCCCGATCTGGCGAATCCCACACACTCACACCGGTCGTGAACATCCCCCCAGGCTTCTGTGCCTGTCGCGGCTTAGTCCTCAAACGGATTTCCCCTGGCAAAAAA
Organism: Dendrolimus houi; assembly: GCA_039645545.1. Lineage (NCBI taxonomy): Eukaryota > Metazoa > Arthropoda > Insecta > Lepidoptera > Lasiocampidae > Dendrolimus > Dendrolimus houi. Next base: position 17,329,543 of record CM077120.1, on the reverse strand, counting down.
AAAAAAAAAAAAAAAAAAAGGGTTTCGACACAGTCTGTGAAGCCTGACCGGCCTTTGACCACGATCTTTTTCGCACGTTCTTGTCGTACATGATCCACTTTTCATCACCAGCTATCAGCTTCTTCAAAAATGGTTCGGTTTCATTACGTCGTAATAAAGAATCACAAATGAGTACACGGTTCATTAGGTTTCTTTCAGTGAGCTCCTCATGAGGCACCCAAATATCGAGCTGTTTTGTGTACCCAGCTTTTTTCAAATGCGCCAAAACCGTTTTGTGGTCAATTCCCAGTTCTCCAGCTACATCGTAGCTACTAATATGCCGATCTTGCTCCACTTTTTCAAAAATGACATCAATTTTGTCCGTATCAGGGCGACCAGAGCGACGTGCATCTTTGATATCAAAATTTCCGGATTGAAAACGCTTAAACCAAATTTGCACTACTCTCACAGATACTGCATTAGGTCCATAAACATCACAAATTTTTTCGCGGCTTGTGTTGCATTTTTACCTTTTTTGTAGTAAAATTTTAAAATGTATCGAATTTCTTCATTAGATTCACTCATTTTAATAATAAGAAAAACAAATGAAAATCACACATTTTCCTAACTTGAATTTGGAATTGTCTTCTTTAAAATTAAAACTTTTTAATGATACCAAAACCAGCCAGATACAAATGGTATAGCCAAAGAGATCTTATTACAAGTTCATACATACTATATGCGAAAAGACTTTTTCCCCAACCTATTATAAGTACCTCACTTGCCATGTTTAAAAAACCTGTCAAAAACCATTACATAACTTACCTTTATAATAAAATATATATTCTATTCTTCTTAACTTTGCTGTTTACTGTCCACATTGTACTATACTTCCTCTTTTATTTTACTTCTTTTTAATTTAATTATAGACATAATTTGTTAAAAGTATCCTCTCAGTCAGGTTGCCTGGAAGAGATCGCTTTAAGCGATAAGGCCGCCTTTTGTGAACAAGTAAGTGTTTACTATTCTATAAGTCTATATGTGTCCAACCAATCTATATTATCATGTCATGATAATGTAAACTTCCGTGAGAGTGCTAAATTCATTATTTTTTAACTTTGTAACAGAATCATTACCAATCTATAATATAAAGCCCGATATTAGGGATTCTCGTAGTTTTAACTAAGATATATATCACCATGAAAACTAGTTCCTTCTTCGTGTATTTTTATGTTAATGTTCAATTCTAATATGAAAGATTTTGTTTGGATGTTTATTTATCACTTTCGCGACTTTGGGTATAATCAGTTAATATAAAATTTGGTATGCAGTTATTTATTTGAACTATATAAAATATCTATTTTAATGGTGTATTTTATTATTAATCATGGGTATCTACTTCATATAGTCGTGGTAGCGTAATGGCTAGCGCACACGTCCCAATCTCAAAGGGCGCGGGTTCGATCCTGGCCAGAACGCATGCAACACTGGCATTTTTCTGACCTAATGTGCATATTGTTACAATTACCTCGTGCTAACAACGGTGAAGGAAAACATCGTGATGCAACCTGCACATCGAGATAACCGATGTGTTAATCTTGCCAAGCCGCCCTGCTCAAGCATGGTGGGTATACTGTCTGTTCCCCCTATAATGGGAGGCGCGAGCCCTAGCAGTGGGACATTTATGGGCTGTTATATATAATATTTATATTATATCTACTTCATGGTATAATTTTGGTAATGCACTATTATAAAATGTAATATTTGTGCCCTTATTATAATGGGAATGAAGATATTCCTTAATCCCCTTAAATGAGTTAGTGACATGGAATACGAATTCGATATTTAAACAAGAGAAGCTTAAAAATCCTTAATGTAATATTAACATTCTCTTGTGGAACGTAGTACGTAGTATTCCATTGTAATAATATCGATTATCGCAGCATCTGATGCCGATAATGGGCACAAAATTCTGCATTTATCAATCGTAAATCAGGACATCATTTAAGTTCGTCAGAAAAACAATTTCAGCACTTCGAAACTTTATAATTATTAAAAGGCACATATTTGCGTCTGAATTGAGATACCGTAGTTAATTATTTATTTTTCGTGGCTAATATCTAACATTGGTTACGGCAACGAATTGTGTGGTCACGGTAATGACCAGACGGCAGGCCAAATTATTTCCGCCGCGCCGTCTATTCACACTTGAGGCGCTAATTTAAACATAGCCGAAGAGGAAATATTCCTTCACATGATCGCAAAGGACTAATCTACCGCTAAGCTACCTGCCGCTAACATTTATATTTTTGTACCTGCTACTTTGTTGGTTGTGGACTACTAGATATATTATACCTTATAAACACTGCTGCATGATATTGAAATGTCTCTTTTCATCCCTATTTTTTTTATTCAAATCTGTTGAGCCTATTCTGAGCCTACTCGGGATAAACTTTCAAATAAATTCATGATTAAGCATAGTACAAATAGCAGTTTTTACTTAAATTTTGGCATTTGTTTTGAAATCACAGACACTTCAGTTTCATTTTATGGTACTACTTATAGATTACAAGATCATCTCTAAATATAGTTTTTGAGATATTATAAAGTTGGTCATAATGCTTTGTTATATTTCCGTAGTCACAGAATGAATATGTTTATTTATCACTTCTTCTGTTGCTGTTTTAAGGAAAAAAAGCAGTACAAAACTCTCCTGTAACATGCTCATCTAATATTTTAACTAAACAGTTGTTTAGAAACTTCTATCAAATCTAATTAGTACCAATTAATTTTAACAAAACTTTTCCAATATTAAACATATTACAGTGAGACTATACAGTGAGTATTCGCCTTGAACCGGCAAAGAAATTTTATCCTTACATGAAAAGTTGTCCCATACAAAATGCGTCTTCGTTTCAAGTAAAATTTTTAATGATAAGGCGAAATCAATTTTAATGCACTGGCTACCGCAATTTAAAATTAGAATAATGGCGCATTAATGAGTTAAAATTAGAAGATGTCAGAGGCATTACTCATGTTGGTTAAGGCTCCTGTTGCCGCAAAAGGTCGAATGTGGAGTGCAGACGAAATTACTTTTCGTTGTTAAATATTGATCAATAATTTTCCAAAAAAAATATTATAAATCTTCACGATATGATACGAGCCGAAACTTGCTTTTTTCTTAATTTTTCTATAGTTATTTTGAGTTAATAAAAAATCACCAAATCACTTCCAAATTATTGACATGAAACTGTTTTGCTCCTTCAATTTTTATCAAAACAGGATAATAAAAATATCCATATCTTTATAAAAGACAGATAAATAAAAAAACATAATTTGGTTTTATTATATTTTGAAATACTACTTTATTATATTCAGAATAAAATAATAATGCGTCTGTAAAACGACCGCGACTATGGAATCCCCGCCATCGCCCGAAAGATCCGTATCGAAAAATCCTCAAGGACGCTGGCATTGTTACACGCCTTAATTCGAGTCTCAGTCGACAGCAAAATAAAATTAGTGTTTAATACATTAATTTCAATTAAGTATTCTAATTTAATAAAGGATCAATTAATCTACTATTATATATTTGATTATGAATCTAATTCTATAAGTTAGTTTTTCATAGACTAAATTACTTTAAGGTTTCTTAAAATAACGAAAAATATCCTGGAAATAAAACAAATAACTTATCGTTATAATATGTGTAACGACAAAACTAAACGTAATATAATAAAAATAATTGCTCCTTCAACTTTTTTGAAGGAAGTAGTTAATATGAAAACTAAATATATTATGAAATATGACTAAGACTAAATATTAAATTAACAAAATATCTTCAAATCTCCAGGCAAATGAGCTCGTTCAACTGTGTTATTTTATTTAACAGTTTCTTATCTTGTTCACAACCAAAAAAGCTTAATGCGGCAACACCAACATACGTGAGATTAAAAATAACTTGCATGACTAATTTGGAACGAATTCTTATGTCTTACCTGCAATACAAATTATCTGTCTTTTAGCACCATAAATAAAATTTCCCATAGTTTTCAATATTACGATTCAATATTGTGTTAATCTATCAATTGATAGGTATAGATTATTTTGAGTCTAGACATAAAATATTGGTAATAATATTTATTGTCTGAGATTTTAAGCATGCCAGAAACTGGCTAATTCTAAATCAATTTTTTCTTTAGATTGCCGTTTATTGAAGCTTATTGGTTGTACAAAATTAAGCTAAGCCCAGAAACGGGGAAGTAACTCAACCCGGGTAAAGGCGGCAGAAAGCGTTGCTTAGTCTTGTAATTTAATGGCTAAAGGCACTCACGTCTTATTTTAATGACGTAGGTTTTAATTCTAGCCGGGGACCGTGTTCAATTTAGGCAGTTTTTCTGCTCTTGTATAAATAAATGCATGTTACAATTGCTACGTGTTATTGGTGAAGGATAACAACGTGAGGAGGCCTGCACGAGAACCGATGTGTGTAACGCATCAATTCAGCTTAAAAAAAACATGGCAGATATACCGTCAGTTGCCATATAATATGAGGAGCCTTTTTTCCTCAGGGGGAAATCCTCATGGACGTCGGACTTCAAGTGACTAAAACTCTCCCTGACACCTTCTTTATCTGTTTCCGTGCTGTATACCTATCGCAGACAAACGTTTGTCTATTTCTTCTTTTTGACATATATGTCAACTGAGCTCCGTTTGTTTGTTCCTTTAATTAGGGTCTCCACAAAATTATCTACGTTAATATTTCCTACTTCACTTAATATTTCAAACCTTTCTATGGACGACCTTTGGAATGAAAAAAGAGTATGTTGTGCATCATCTACTTCATTAGGACAATACACACATTGACTATTGTTTTTTTTTCGATTATAGCTAAGTAAGAAATGAAAACATCGCGTCCTGTAAGACACTTGACAAAATGTGGAGCCTGGCAGACTTGATGAACTTATATTTTCACCCAGAGCAAGTATTAAATCATAAAACTAAAGCTATAGTCAGCACAGTAAATGTTCAATTTTTTTAATATAGTCTAATTTATGTGATATCATGTTGAGAACATTTGTAGAATTATTAAAGCTTTTAATTTTGTAATTGTCTTTTACACAAGATTATATCTTGTGTATAGTTTTAAAAACAAATTGTAGACCAGTTTTTTCACTAAGACTTTTATAAATCAAAGTGTAATAGTATATAAGAAGTATTTTCTGTACTTAACACGGAATTTAACGCAGTGGTACTTTTTATAACTCGCGTGCAAGTAGGTGCATAAACAAATGTCTAAGCAAGCAATAAAACCTATCAGAAATATAAATGCACACAGGAGTTCAGTTCTTTCGATAGCATTAAATATTCATAAGTATGCAAAATTTATGCATATAGTTATTATTGCATTTAATCGTAATAGTTCACTTTATGACCTGGTTTAATTATACCTTAGGCTCGGTTACAGTTATTTATTTAAAATTAATGTTCATTGCTTTCTGAATTTGTAAGAGGCGCACAAGTCCAAGTGCTATATATTATGCTACCTATAAAATTTATCAATGCACAGAGTTAATATTTTATTTTGATCCTTATTGTCATAAAAGTCAAACCATCATTTTTCAGAAAAGCAAGTACAAAACTTTTTTTTATTTTAAACCGTGTTAACTGTTTTATTTGTAACCGCATTCCAAGTGTTAACCTTGACACCATTAGAATCCATTCTTGCAATGGATACTGTAAGGATTTTTGGGTTTCGAAGTCAAAGAGTTAAAATGGCATATGTTTGTCACTTGTGCACCTTTCACTGCACGTGGCAGGTTATTAGCTTTTATTACCACCATTATGAATAGTAGCTTCAATAATATCCTAATTACGTGTAAGTAATCGTGATCAGTCCAAGATTTACACCCGATTCATCCCACACTCGTGTGACTCATGCACACTCTAGACGGCTTGCAGACAAACAGACAAGCTAAGTACTTCATATTTATGGGTTTCTAAGAAACAATTGCTTACCATGTGGGAGTAGGACTTTAATGATTCTAAATATGATACTATTTTATTAAAAGCAGTTACAATCTTCGATCAACAATATTATTGATCGAAGGTTACAGTATATAATTAATTTCAATTGCCTTTATTATAAACATTTGTTAAGGTCTCCGAGTTCAGTTCGGTGCTAAGTAATTGATTTTACAAAAAGCTATTAATAATTTTAATACTAAAATTTCTATGCTATAATACCACTCGTTGGAGTTTTCACGCTTGCCATCAAGCTACACGGTAACGGAACGACCCACTTACAGAACGCCTTTAATTTTTGTCGGGAACAATTATCTCTTTAACATTTGACCGCTTTCTTTATGAGCACAATGTACGGTTGCGTAACTTCCCGTATCTTAATGATGGATAGCTCTCATTAGTTTAACAAAACATGCGAACTTTATTAGTGGGCATATTATGTTTATAATCCAGTAATAAAGTTATGTGAAGTTGAATTAGTCATAAGCTGTTGGTGAACCCGTGTGCGCGTGGTTCTATGCAATTGACCGTTTTCGATTAAATCTGCACTCCAGGGGCGTAGATATACAATCTTCAGCAAGATAAATAAAAATAAAATGCTGTAAAAATAGCGGTCTTATCGCTAAAAAGCGGTCTATTCCAGACAACGCGGGTCAGGAGGAAATTAGATTAGAAACGAAAATTGTGCTAAGAATTATATAATATATTTGTGGCCGTTTTCTGTTTAGACGCTTGAATCTTGGGATCCTGGGATTTTAGGCTTCTCTAAATATATGTCAAAACGGTGACCAATTCCTCAGTTGATTAGAGGGCTCTGCCTATCTTGGATAATAGACCAGTATGGCGGTCTAAGGAGGCAGATTAAGATATTGCCAGGTTCAGCATTCAACTTATAGAATATGAAACTTATAATAATGATTACTTTATTTGTTGTATTAGGCTATACATATATTTTTTAATTTCAATATCCTAAAAGCTGAATTTTCCTCGTAATTAAAACTTGAAATGAACGATTGAGAGCTTAGCAGTCTTGGTCAGCTTGATTTACACACATAAACAAACTGATTTATATACATTATATCTTAGAGCCGTCTCTCCTCGTTAGACTGGTGTCCAATCGAGTGGAACTGCTTAGTACACACTTGTTGATTTCGCCTTTATATCTTTGAAATAAAGACGTAGTATTACTATATGTAGACTGGCCTTTCTAGGCTCTACCTCCACTTTGACACGCGTGTAATATTCTCAAGCAGACAGATGCAATGCAACCGACAGCCTCAAGGCTAGAACCCTGCTGAGAAATAAATGCCTTGGTTGTATTTCTTCACAAGTTTACACTGCAAAACCAGAGTGAAATTGATATTTTTTATTATTAAATGGATAAATAAATATATTTGACTATTCAGTTCGTCGATATTGTTGTTTTACAAACAGAGAATGATTACTGCAATTGTTTTAGTGGCTTTGAATTCAATACTATTTAATCTTTTACAATAAAGCAACGTCTGTATGAATTAAAGAGATGCATTCATTGCAACAAGCTGCATATAATAGTAAGAAGATAGTATCCAACAGCTTTCGAAATGAGCCTAGCAGGCGGACGGTTTCGTTAATTCAATCATGACTACAAATTAACTGCATGCCCCGATCGACTTATTCATTAAACCCCTACACATCGCTAACTAGAGTGTTCACGCGGCTTCACCTATAAAAGTTTGATTCTGTGTCGTCTGTATCCCGCGGAAATAATCCCATTTTCCGGGATAAAAAGTATCCAACTATATATTCCAAATTTTGTGATAATTCTTTAATTTCCGAAGCGGTGAAAAAAGAATTTATAAAGACAGGGACATTAACAACGTTATTTAACATTTACTTATACCTAGTCTTGCCATAAATATTGTAACAAAGATTTTTTCTATTGCAAATAATATTTATAAGTTTTACAGTGTGTTAGTTTAATACATAAATATAAAACAATTTAAAATAAAAAAGCTTGTTTGAAGTGGCCTCCATTGGCTGCAATACAATCCTTTAAACGTTGAGGCCAGTTATCAATAGAAGCACGCACTCTTTCCATGGGAAAATTCTTCACTGCCAATCGTATGGATTGTTTTAGGGACTCCAAATTATCATGCCGTTTAGAGCAAGCCGTTCTCTCTAAAACTGACCATAAATCATAATCCAGCGGATTAAGATCGGGACTAGACGACGGCCAGTCTTCAGCTCTGATGTAGTCCGAAACGTTCGTTTCCAACCAAGACTGCGTGGACCGAGCTTTATGACCCGGCGCCGAGTCTTGCTGGAAGGACCATTCTTGGTTATTGAACATGGTATTGTTACGGGGCTTAACTACTTTCTCAAGAATGGTATCTTGACACACTTGTGCCGATGGTTTGATGGATACCTTTTTCACAAAAATATGGCTCAGTCACTCCTTCATAGCTAACACCCCACCAAACCATCACTGAAGACGGATAATGCCGACGTTGCACTCTGTCGACTAATTGAGAAGCTCCCTTAGAGCTTTGAGCATAAATACCGTAATTATGTTTGTTAAAATGTTGCTCAATTGTAAAAAATTTCTGATCCATAAACAAATTTTTCTGTGACCTCCCTTTGCGTACCGCTTCAGTAGTTGTTCCGATTTTACCACTCTATTCTTTTTTAATTTATGAGTTAAGAAATGACCAGTGCGTCTCTTATAGGCTGCAAGTCATAAGTCATCTTTTAAAATACGCGACATGGTTCTAGGTGATATCTTCATCTCCCGAGATAAAATCTTTTGCTTTCGGACAGGATTTCTTCGAATTCTTTCCCTTACTGCATTGCCCACCTTTTTCGTACGAACACTCCGTGGACGGCCAGATCTTTTTCTGTCACAAACAGAGGAGGTCTCATTGTACCTATTAATAGCCCGGTACACAAACATTTGACTAATACCAAGCGTATGGAGAGTTTTAAAAATTACCTACTTTGTGTAATGCAATCACAGCGATTCGGTTCTCTTTATCGCCCCACTCCATTTTAATATCGCAAAATGTTGTACATTGTATTGGCGCCAAAATGAGAAAACACAATGAACAATCATATAAAAATGACAGATTCCAAATTCAAATGTAATATTTTGTTTCTTTTTAATTGTAACAGTACTTATGGCCAAACTAAGTATATTAATATTAGCACTGATGGATGTCTAAAATGTACGAAATATAATATTTTTGTTAATGTAAGTTTCACTGCAGATCATTTTTGGAGGTTATACATATAAGTAAAAAATTAGATTTACTTCCTATTGTAACCCTTTAACATACAAGGATAAAAAAGTGATTTTGAATTTTTTTCGTAGTAAATGGTTTCATGACATTCTAAATAACCCTGGAAAAAATAAAAATGTAATATACATGCTTTTTGAAAATACATTTTTATTGAGATACGAGTACAACATTGCGAATTATATGACAGAGTAAATGCCTGAAAGTATGTTGTATACTACCTACACTACGGCTTAAATACTTAAGATATGGTTAACTTAAGATATCTTAACCCTACTTAACGCAAATAAGCAGGGGTAATATTAATATTGTAAGCAATTTTTATTTTACAACATTCATTACCTAAGCAAAATAATAAGAGATAATGAGTAATGAACTTTAATCGATGAGCGACCAGTCTTCTTCGATTCAATTTGCGAAATTAGCGGCAACTACGATGAATTACCTCATATTACTAATTTTCCGGTAGAATTTATCGAAGATATCATTTGGAGCAAATGAGGGAGATTTTTTTTTTCATATTGTTTTGGTACAACATTGCGAATTAAAGGGTTAATTTCTATTACCTGAAGCTGGCAAACGATCAGTCGGTCTTTCTGCTGACTAAAGTGGCCATCATTGACTATGAATGTTTGTAACACCAGGGGCGTCATCAACGTTTTGCTAGCTTCGAAGAAACATGACGCTTTGCTTATTTCGTATGGCCAATGTTTAATTAATCTATACTAATATTATAAATTTAAAAAATTCTTTCACTGTTGGCAAGCTTTTTTTTCAGGCGGGGATTTGCATTTCGCACATACCGGGTCCTTTGCTAGGGATTAGACCGTTATTGATCATGGAGGCTTTCCACTGAGGCAATCCAAACAATAATCAACCGGCTTATGTGGAGACTCGAACCCATGGACGTACATGGGCTAATACCCCACTAAAACCACCCTCCTCCCACGTGTCCCGCGTTTATGAGTAGGAAAGGCATGAGATACAGAACGTAGTTACGCCCACACCGATCCTAGCGCACAAGTGCTTGAGAGTGCCCCGGGAGAGGCAAACTCACTTCGTCAACAGAGGTGAAGACTCCTCTGCTCCCTAGATGCTAGAGGGCCCCTGCAGCGGTATTTCAGGGGGAGATCATGCGCATACCTGCGCCTCCAGGCTCCCGACTGACTTCGGCGCCCGCGAGACGCATGCGCACTTCCATCTCTCTCCCTATCTCGTGCCGCGGCCTCCTTTTGAGACATTACAGTCTCGCAGAAATTGGCCGCGCCAATCGTCGCTGTGCAGCATGGCTTGCACCAGATCGCCCAGCGAATCGATCGGTCTCGAGTTCAAACCTCTGAGGTGCCCATGCTGCGCACTCGACTAGCGTGTGAAATGCCGTGTCCAGTGCGCCACACTGGCGGCATTGGGTTGAAGGCAAGCAGCCCGCAATCTGACACAGATACTTATCGAAGCAACCGTGCCCGGTAAGTATCTGTGTCATTCTGAAGGTCAGGGTCCCGCGTTTCCGCGAGAGCCATCGCAACAGCTGCCGTCGAACCGCTTCCACCGTGTCAATGCCAGCAACAGGGTTTTCCAACTCTACCGACCAAGATTGGATCATGGCCGCGGTTTCCCGCGTCCTGATCACCTGGAGTTCGGCCTGGCCATAGACCAGGCCACGGGCGAGGGCATCCTGTCGGGAGCGCCAAACTTTGGCAATCACGTCCGCCTGGAGAGGCCAGGGCGGATCAAACGCCAAGAGTGTTGACGCCGTCCACGACACTGTACGGTATCCTCGGATGGTCCTCACCGCCAGGTCCCGTTGTGCGCGGCACAACAAAGTCATATTGTGGCGGTGAAGTGCAATAGACCATACGGGTGCACCGTACAGGGCCATACTCCTAAGGATGCCCATGTAGAGTTTCCTAGTCGTCGTCCCCGGTCCCCCCACGTTGGGAAGAAGCCGAGAGAGGGCGCCTGCGGACCTCACGAGCTTGGGAACTAGCTGCTCAAAGTGCGCTTTAAACAGCCATTTCCCATCGAGAATTAGACCCAGATATTTAATCTGGGGGCCTACACGAATGTCCACCCCTTGGACTGTAACGGACAAGTCCGCGCGCGGGGGGGGGGGGGTTACGAAACCGCCTATGGAACATGATGGCTTCCGTTTTCGCGGGGGAGACCTTCAAGCCCAGTCTACCTATTCTTCGGACCACGATCGCCAACCCGGCGTTGGCGAGGTCCACGGATACCGCGAATGACGCAGCGCGTGCCGTAAGTAGGGTGTCATCCGCAAAGCAGATTAGCCTTATTCCGGGCAGGACCGGAACCCGAAGGATCCAGTCATAACCGACGTTCCAAAGAACCGGCCCGAGGACCGATCCCTGTGGGACGCCGCACGCGACGCGTCGCCTACTGTTGGCAAGCTACACTATCCCCGGTTGACATGGCTATATTATATTTTCAATAAAATTAGGGATCCTTACTAAAACTCCAATAGGTGTAAAAGAAATTACCTAAAATCGCGTGCCCTGCGAAAACTATTGATAATAGAATAAAATAATATACTATGACTTTGCAGAACACATCATTATTTATAAAAAGTGTCGCGACAGCATATGTGTAACTATTATAGTTATGCCACAATAAATGTTTTTTGATTTTAATTTTTTTTAATTAAAACGCCGCGGCTAGAAAAGGCTCTTTATTTGTATCCTGGTATTCATCCTTATCAAAATAAATTACTTCATATTCAAGATTGCTTCAATACCTTTATATAACTTTTTGAATTATTCAATTCGGACATTCCATTCGAAAGATATCACGAGTTTGAAGATGTAAGTATTAGAAAAAAGTTGCGTGGTCGCCGCGCACCCTAATCGGCTAGATAGGCTTATTCGATGTAGGCGTCACTGGGGTACGGGCAGTACGGGAGGGGAAATATTTTGAATTCGCTTAGTAGGTAATTAAATTCAACAAAAAATAAAGTGGTACAGTTTGTGAGTTTGTGACGTTGTAGGGGGTAATCTCTGAATCTACTGAACCGATTTTGAAAATTCTTTCACCAGTGGAAAGCTACATTATTCCTGAGTGACACAGGGTATATTTGATTGTGATTAATAATAAGTATTTTTTTTTAAATTTCTGATGCCCAGCGATGTGGGCACGGGTAAGCTAGTAGGTAGGTAATACCGCAAGTTAAGTAATATTTCGTAGAAACACTTTTAAGTAAACTTAATATATTTCAGTTTATTAAAATAATTATTGCAAAACAATCGCCGTTCTCTGTACACAATTTTGTGTAATAAACCAACATGGGCGACATTATCAACAGGCATATCATATGAAGCTCATTATAGGAGAAAGTGGAACATAATTCGAAATATCGCCGCGGAAATATGCGTATTCCCTTAGGGTAGGTCCTTTAATATTAAGGAAGCGGGCATAATTTTGAATATGCGCATAATGTTTCCTTACATTTGCTTCAATTAAAACTTTTGTTTAATACCTCACAATTTCACGAGCAAACCTTAAAATCGGATAGTTCTTTCAATGTTACCGCTGTGCGAGGAACAAAAGGGCTTTTGGTTCGACAGCTCTTGACATGGAAAGGCTTTTTTGCTATTTGCGATAAGAAACTGGTGCCAGGAGGCTGATATTGTAAAAGGAATGAGTAATAGTGCCCTTTTTTCAAAAGCGTTCTTTGTGAATTAAAGCACTATACTAGGAATAATAAATTAGAGCAAAACACATAACACTAAAATGTCCTTAATCCTGCGTGTTAGATGGTGCCACTAATCATTATTCCTTCGCTTTTTAACAACTTATAAAACGTAATATTTTAGTTTAAATAAGTCAAAATTTTAGACTCTTATATAAACTTTCAAATTTATTTTAAATTATAAAACTTAATATCGAGGAATCTATGATTTTTTGCATCGTTAAGTTGCGTAGGATTTAGGATCTTACCAGAACTACATCTCCTACTAGGCGATTGTCATTCCTAGTCGTCCTAGGAGTATTCGTCTTCTTAAAAGAGTGATGGTTCATAAATTTTATAACAAAGATAAATTATCCTGAATCGGAATATCCTGAATTATTCTTATCTCATTGTTATTATCTCTTGATTGTTAGTACTGCTTTCAATTAAGCTTTTTATCTGAATGGTTTATAAATTAAACTGTTGTTTATGAAGTTAACAAATTGCGATACAACTTTAATTATGGATTGCACGAAGTAAGTTTTGGCAGAAAATATTAATTCATTTGTTTGTTTGAACGTTGCCAGTATTTTTGAGACGTGCGCTACAGGTGTCGTTTTAACTCATATTTCAGACGAGTTCTTTTCGCAACAATATATTAGATAATAAAAATCATTAAATAAGGAAATTTTAATCAATGGGAAAGTATTAAAAGTTATGAAGTTATTAATAGAAAAGAAGACCCACCCTCAGTCGTCTTTATGTCGAATATTAAGCAACGAAGCAAGAATGTTATGAAAGCTACTCTCAAATAACACAATGAACGCATCTATGACAGATTTTTATAAATATTGTAATGTATGTTTTGTATGGATCTAATACATACAAGTAACAAAATTATAAACTCACGGAATAAAACTTAACTTAAATAAACCCCAATCAATTAGTGCGTATTGGTTATATTGTTTTTATATTGTAGGTAGAAACCTATAATCCTTTAAGACGGACTATAAGTAGAATACCTCAATAAGGTAGGCAACGCATCGGCTCCCGTACTGTTGCAGATATCCATAAGTAATGGTTTAACCACTTGTCGTCAGATTTTGTCACGATAGAAATAGCAGAATTGGGGCCTAAGTGGACTGTTTAAAAAGAAAGAAAGATAGAAAAAGTTTAATCGAAGAAAAGCGACCTACTTACATTTACATGTGATTAAAAAATAGCATTTTTTGAGATTTTGTACCCTGCATTTTCAATAAACAAGGTTTACACTCAGCTTATTGTTGTGCCGAAATTATATCCGTTCTTTTTAAAATTTGTTTGTGTGCCCACAAATATGCATAAAAAGAATACTGAGCTTAGACTGAACTTATTTATATTTTGTTTTGATATTAGCTTTTCGAACGGAGACTGCCAAAAGATTCATATGAGGTCGGGTTCGTGATACGAAAAATTTAACAACGGTTATACATTTTGGGAAGCTCGAGGCGTCTGACAAATTGCAGTCCCCGCCCACAAAATAGGAACGCGTGAAAATTCAATTTGTGAAAGTAGTTTCCCAACGACATCACACAACGAATTTATTTTTATTTCCTGATTCATAACAATTACGTATTATTCACTTAAATAACAATTGTAAATACAACAACAATTTTGGGTGTTTCTAAATACTACAATAAGCTTTGCTACTATTTTGTAAAGTTTATTGTACTTCATAAAGAATTTACGCGTTTTCGTTCCCGTAATCTACACATTCGTTTCCAACGAAAACTACTTCATGCACTAGGATAAAAACTATTCTATATTCGTCTCCATTATCGTAAATAAATATATACAATTTTTCAAAGCTAGTTTATTTGGTTTTAGAAAATGCCCTTTCATTTCGTTGCTTAATTTATTATGGCTGCCTTTTGGACTGAACTGAAAAAATTAGCCAAGTACTTGTAGGTCCACACAGGGTTTACAAAGGGTACGAAACCCTAAAAAACGTTTAATCGAAAATACGCCATACTTTAAAAATTATTCAAGGGGTGTTATTCAAATCGATTAATGTTGAAAGTGATTTTTAGCTCGTTTTTTGTTAAATTTTATACACCACAATTCAGAACTTAAATTTTTAAAAGTTTAGAAGCGAATGTCTACCCACATCAAATAATATTAATAACATCTTTATGTTATTTCAAGATCTGACGATACGATTTGCTCTAACGATAGTACACACGTCCACTGAAAAAGAAATGTAGTCCCTTAGATAATCCGTTAATGCCTCAATATAATGCGTTACTCCTGTTATATATACCTCCTGTATACTCCTGTTAGTTTCTTCATAATCTCACTAAATCGTTGTGCCGCACACCATATAAAATAAATACACTTTCGTACCAAATATCATCTATATAGACTGAATAGTTTTTCAGTAAAATTACTGTGAGAGACAGACGGACGAAATTCCGTTTTTGCAAAATTGACCCTAAAAACATAACGTCTGACTTTCCACACTCCTTTCTATCTAACCATAATTAAAAATTTAAAACGCAACATTACAAGCAGATCTTAATACAAAGCCCGATGAATAAAGCTACAAAAGCAAATATCATCCAGAAAACAATGGATGAATACTAAATGCTTGTATTACAGCCACAATCGACTGCCATTCATCTCGGTGGATTGTTTCACCAACCCATGTCTTACTGCTCTCCAAATCGGATAATGGTTTATTAATGTTAAATAATGACGGCTGAATTTGTCACTTTATTTTGTTTTAATTTTGTTTGTACATAAACCCCATTTACTATTTTATGTATATCTATTACAAATAATTAAATTAAACTATACTATAAATAAAGCTATACTTACAAAATAACAAATCTATAAATAAAAAATTGACTCCAAATCGCTGTCGGCGGGGAGCGTGCCCAAAATGCTGGCCGCATTTCCGCGTTGGATGGCAACGCTAATTCGTTGCCCTAGGTGTAAGCCAGCCTTTTGGTCACGCGAGACCTCAATTAGACGCGTTGAGAGATTTCGGCAGAGGTGATGAGCTCCAGGCCCCCACGACCCCAGGGTCTCGACCCCGAAAGCCACAAATACGTACCCATTACCAATGGACACATATTTGCGACATTTCAGGGCCTCCTGGTGTGCAGCAGCAGCCCCGGCTGTCACGGCTGTGTCTGGAAGATGGGACGCCGCCAAAGTATCGACACAAGTTGCGTCCCATACTAGGGGGCGTCCCATCTTCCATGGCACCAACGACATCCCATCTGGTCTCTTACCATCGTCGCGGCACAGCCCATTTGGTTCAAGAACAGCTGGTGCCCCGGCGGTGACAAGAGACCGACGGATAATGTCATTAAGTGTAGCATGCCGTGACATTCTGCCAGCGCTCCTTGCGCATGACAAGCCATGGTGGCCGAACTTATCAACTCCATCTCCGCACCGACAGCGATGAGGCACTACAACACCTGCCCCCAGACGAATGCAAGCAGCAATTTATTTTAATTTTTATTAACTGTTGTCTGCGACTACATCCGCGTTATTTTTATATTTATAATTTCAATTTGAAACAAAGGGACACTGTCAGAGTTGATTTTGCTAAAACGTTGAAAGATGACTGTTTTTCTTCATTTCATCCTTATTGTTGTTCCTTGAAACAACAGTTAGCCTATGTCCTTTCCCACGATACAATCTGGCATCTATCAATGCCAAATTGCAAAATAAACTAAGAATAATATAAACCCTAATCACAATATTAAAAATGTTACTAGTAAAAACATACATAAATAATTCGAGTATTTGTTAAGAGAAGATACAACTCTTCCAATCAATGCAGCTTTAAGTGTATAGATTCGTTGGTTCGAAGTTACGTCGTAAGCAGTTGTGATTACGTAAGTAATTCACACGCATGATAGATGAAAATGTCTTTGCATATATTTTCCGCAAACCAGTAAGTTCTATGTCCCGCTAGATACTGGAATCATATAAGATTGACAGCCCTAGAACTTACGCTCGGCCGCTGTCCGAGTGCCACTTCCTTGTGAAATGCCACACGTCTCCGCTTCACAGTTTCTTCCTATTGTGTACGAGTGTATTCTTACATTTAGCATAAACCCGTTTACTGCAACGCTCGTAAATGCTACAATGCTATTCGCTTTCACAGAATGGAGAGCCTAGTTATTATTGCACTCTATGTTACTAAAATGTGAATTTTATGACATTTACTTCTCACAGTTTTATGCGGCTATTGAAAGTGTATAACCTGGTCAAGTGCGTGTGGAATTGCGCATAATAAAAGGTATCGTAGCATTGAAGAGTATCGATTATTTTTGCCAAGTGACTATGGAACTCTAGTAAAATATGTAACTAAAAATATGCTGTATTTCAAAAAGCACTCGATAATTTAATTATCCTACATATTTATGTTTTGTTTTTATATTATATATAACCTTATTTTTCTTTTCAGAAACTTCCACCTTATAACATGGAGAAGAATAGTTTTTATTCTATTTCCATACTTAAAATTTAAACATAGAAGATGGGGTGACATCGTTTTAAGGTCTAAGAAGTTCATGTTTCACGAACCATCGACATAAATAAGTAATTTGGTATATTTATAATTATTTAAGATCTGTTTAGTGATATGCCACACACAGAATGATTTCTTCATCCCTAGTCACATAATGGTATTACAGCAGATACCATATTATTTCCTTAATTGAATTTATTGAATAAATATCTTTATAGTCTTACTATGTTTAATATAACATGACATAATTTATATAAGATACTAGCTTCTGCCCGCGAATTCGTCCGTGTGGTGCGGACTTAACTATCCCACGGGAACTCTTTAATTTTCCGGATCAATAGTATCCTATATGTTGACCAGGGATATGAGCTACCACCATACAAAATTTCATTTAAATCGGTCCAGTCGTTTCGGAGATTAGCCGGTACAAACAGACAGACAGACAAACAGAGAAACATAAAATTAAAAAAAATCTAAATTAGTTCTATTTCACTTCTTACATCCCCCTGACTCGGTTTTTAGCACTTTTTTCATTGTACAGAAATTCGACCTCTACAGTTTTATTATATGTATATATATATATATATATATATATACACACATATACACACACACACACACACACACACACACACACACATATATATATGTGTGTGTATATATATATATATATATATATATATATATATATATATACATACTAGCTGACAAACTTCGTACCGCCTCAGAATAATTTTGTTCATATTTACTCACCTTTTAAACCTTCCCTGGACTTCCACAAATAAACCAGTCCAGCCGTTTTAGCTCGAACAACAATTTTTTTATATATAGAGATATATATATACATATATATGATATTTTATATACGTATGTATATATATATATATATATATATATATATATATATATATATATATATATATATATATATATATATATATATTATTTTACATACGTATATTAGGTTGGGAAAAAAAATTTCTTCACATTTTATATAAAAATTCGAAAGGTTTTTTTATAAAGTTTATGTACATTTGACTAAAGTATGTAGGTGCCGTTTTGTTGGATAACTTTTTGCTATCTTGTAGGTAGAGACGTGATCCCATTGCTATAAAAATTTTGGGGCTTCTGATCAAAAAACTGCGACAAGTGGTTTTGGCAGTCCTCTCGTGATGTTAACCTGACACTGCCTAAGGAATTCTGCAAAGACCGAAACAGGTGAAAATCTGAAGGTGCAAGGTCAGGACTATACGGCGGATGCATTAACACCTCCCAGCCAAACTCTCGTAATTTTTGCTGAGTTGCTAAACATGTGTAAGGTCTAGCGTTATCATGGTGAAAAACCACACCCCCTCTGTTGATTAATTCCGGCCGCTTTCTCTCAACTTTTTGCTTTAATCTCATCAGTTGTTCGCAGTACAGTGCAGAATCGATGTTCCTGCCCGGCGGTAACAGCTCATAATGAATAATGCCCTTCCAATCCCACCATACACACAGCATCACCTTGTTGCGAGTTAACCCGGGGTTCGCCACAGTCTGTGATGCCTGACCGGCTTTTGACCACGGTCTTTTTCTCACGTTCTTGTCGTACGTGATCCACTTTTCATCACCAGTTATCAGCTTCTTCAAAAATGGTTCGGTTTCATTACGTCGTAATAAAGAATCACAAATGAGTACACGGTTCATTAGGTTTCTTTCAGTGAGCTCATGAGGCACCCAAATATCGAGCTTTTTTGTGTACCCAGCTTTTTTCAAATGCGCCAAAACCGTTTTGTGGTCAATTCCCACCAGTTCTCCAGCTACATCGTAACTACTAATATGCCGATCTTGCTCCACTTTTTAAAAAATGCGCATCAATTTTGTCCGTAACAGGGCGACCAGAGCGACGTGCATCTTTGATATCAAAATTTCCGGATTGAAAACGCTTAAACCAAATTTGCGCTACTCTCACAGATACTGCATTAGGTCCATAAACATCACAAATTTTTTTTCGCGGCTTGTGTTGCATTTTTACCTTTTTTGTAGTAAATTTTTAAAAAGCATCGAATTTCTTCATTATATTTACTCATTTTGACGATAAGGAAAACAAATGAAAATCACACATTTTCCTAATTTGAATTTGGAATTGTCTTCTTTAAAATTAAAACTTTTTAATGATACCAAAACCAGGCAGATACAAATGGTATAGCCAAAGAAATCTTATTACAAGTTCATACACACTATATGCGAAAAGACTTTTTCCCAACCTATTATATATATATATATATATATATATATATATATATATATATATATATATATATACATTTACAGATAAAAATGTAGTCTAGATCGCTGCCGGGGGGAGCGTTCCCAAAATGCTGGCCACATTTCCCCTTTGAATTGCAACACTTATCTGTTGCCCTAAATATAGGTCAGCCCTTTGGTAACGCGAGGCTTCTTTCAATCGCCTTGAAAAGTCTCAATAAGTTGATAAGCTTCCTCTTGGCCCCAAAGTCTCAACCCCGAAAGCCACAAATATGTATCCATCACCGATAGATGTACATTTGCGGAGTTTCAGGGTTTCTTGATGTGTGGCAGCACCTCCGGCAGTGACGGCTGTGTTTGGAAGATGCCGCTAACGTATCACAACATATAACACACGTTGCGTTTCACACTAAGCGGCGTCCCATGTTTCGAGGTATCAACGACATTCCTTCTAGTCGCTTGCCATCGCCATGGCATAGTCCGTACGGTTCGAGAAAAGCTGGTACCCCAACGGTTACAAGAGACCGGTGGATAATGTCGTTGATTGCCGCATGTCGTGAAGTCCTTCCGGCACTTCTCATACAAGACAAGCCATGATGACCTGACCTTTATCTTGGCACCGGCAACGATGTGAGACTATGATAACTGCCCCAAACGAATACAGACACCAATCCTGAATGTGGTATTATTTAGGAATGTGCCTAGATTCGCTGAGGGCAGACTCTGAAGCCACAGACCGGACTCCCATTTAGAGACAGCCAAGAGGCGGACACGGTTGGTTTTGCTGGTGGAAGATGACAAGAGATTCTCATGCACCAACTTACTGAGCGGTCGGTGTCACGGCCTCTGCACCTTGGGATCTAACGGATAAATTTCGTTCGGCCAAGCCAAAACCAGGCATTTCTGGCCTCAGCCAAGTATGGGACCTCAAAATGACTAAGTGCTGGATTTATTATATTACCGATGAGGCGCAAAGTACTATAGACTGAGGACAGAAAGGCAGGTAGTGCTACGTCGGAAGTTTTGCGTATCCCCAAGCCACCTAACCGTATCGGTAAGGAAGCTTGGGTCCACGATCGATCATCTGAAGAAATATTTAGGATGGAAGTTAGTGTTTGCCGAATTATTTATTTCAAATTAAATTCAAATTATGTTAAATATTGAGATATCTCCAAAGAGCGGGTGAGCATCGTAATACATATGTAAAGTTCGGAGTGAAAACGCAATGTTTGATAATAACGTAAGCACCGTGTGTTTAATTTTTTTAAATGTAATAATTTGGATGGAAATTTTTAATTTTGTTTTCAACGAAGACAGATTCATCAAAGATGGGAGATCCAAGGAGGTTTAAATTGTTTTATTAACAATTTTTAAATTGGGAGCCAAATATGTAAAATCGGAAATCTTCGTGAAATGGGCAAGAAAAAGTTCGCATTTGGAAAATTTAGAGATAAACCTATTTTTATAATAAAACTACGTTTTAACGGTTTTCAGTGCGGTAATTATAATAAAAATCAAAAAAAATTACCACGCTTAAAACCGCTAAAACGTAAATTTATTATGTATACTAGTCGCGAAAACTTAAGAAAATATTGTGTAAACCTATTTTTCCAAACTCTTGTATTAAAAAGTTTAAATCAATTTTCACTGTGTCTGTATTACCTCCCAAGTTTCCATCGTCGAGATACCACATGTTGAATTTTGAATTCAGTTGTTTTATGATGGGATGAATTGCAAGTGAAAAATGGCTGGCCCGAGAGGGTCGATTTATAAATGTAAATAAAAATTATGATTGTAGCATTACTGAATGTATTTGTAAATTTGGGGAAAATATTTTTTAACCTCGGACAGCAGAGCGCGCACATTTTTTATGTTTCATTTCTTAATTTTGATTTCTACCAATAGACTCCGAAATTAAAATAAATAATTACTAGTGATCAGTTTTTACAATTCCTTTATAGAACCCTAAAACCTAAGCAATAATAAGCACACTTAGAAATTCCATTCGCTGTGAATTAACATAAACATTGAATTAAAGTGGTGGATACATTGCACCAGGGCGCAAACAAGCAAGCGCGACGACTCTTATCTAAATTGTAGTGATGTAGTAAAATTTTAATGAACTGGACTCACCAACTCAACTCAGTACTCGGTCCCGCTAATCGGATGGAGCATACAGTTACCCAGTTGAATTGTAGACGTATGCAAAATGTATAGAAACACAGAAATCAACCGAGTCCAGCTTTATACTTTAAAATAACCTCATTTAACATAACGTTATGTCAAACCAATAGTATTGCGACAACTGACGTGTTCCGAGAAGACGAGATCTCTATAATTTTAAAACAACTAGGTGTTCTATTAACTGACTTCAAAAAGGAGGAGTTTCTCAATTCGTCAGTATGTTTTTTTTAAGTTCGTTACTCGATTTCTCCGTCAATTGTGGACCGATTTAAAAAAATATATTTTAATCGAAAGGGTCCTGAATTAATCCCATAGTCACCATGTCAGGATCTAATGAGTGAATTCCAGGGAAATCGAGAGAAACCCTCGAAAATTGTTAACCGACTTATTTGTTACACCTTATCTCAATTGTCAATTGTGGTCCGATTTTTAAATTATTATTTTTTATTCGAAGGAGTATACTCCCGAAGTGGTCTCATGGTCAACAAGTTAGGATCTGATGAGTGGATCCCAGACAAATATGAGTGTTACCCTTATTAAAGAACGCGGAGCGCCTACATTCTTCGAAAAAAAAGCTTGTTTTTGCTTGCCAGTATTACATTTTCAACAGGCACTTAATTTTTTTGTATGCATGTTATGTGATTTCACCGTCAATTGTGAACTGATTTTCAAGTTGTTTTTTTTTATTCGAAAGAGTATACTTCCGAAATACTATGAGAGCCACCAAGTCAAAATCTGATTAGTGGTTCCCAGGGAATTCTAGAGTAACCCTCGAAAATTGTTTGTTATCCGATATTTCCGTCAATTGTAGACCAATTTTCATATTTTTTTGTTCTAAAGAGTATATTCCCAAGGTGGCTCCATTATCATCAAGTCAACATCTGATGATTGGATCACAAGGAAATCGAGAGCAACCCTTGGTGAAGAGCGCCTACATCGAAGAGTGAGATAGCAATCTTGTTTACACGTACCAGTAGTTCAGTTTTGTCAGGCGCTTAATATATTATTTCTAAAGCTATTCAAGTATTTGCGCAACTAGAAAGTAAAAAAATATGTTAAAAAAAGCTACTTCAATCTAAAAAGCATGAAACCTATTTATTTCATGATTAGGTGATTATTATTAGATTGATTAGTTTGAAGTCGGTTTTGTTTTTGTTCAAAAAAATTTAACTTTTCCTATTTAAATTATCTGTAATTCTTTTATGGTTGCCTTAATTAACTTAATTCACTATCATTTGTTCACGTTAATTTTCTAAGTATTGAAAATTATTACTATTTTATTAACCGTCTTTCCGTCGTTTATATATTAACTGTATATTGTCAATCGCTAATCCCTTTGTGTTTATCGCCAGCCTTTGAATAAGACGTCATAAACCTTTTCTTATTGTTCTAATTTCGCTACAAGTTTTTAAAAGCCGTTGTTTCGGATTAAGCTTATAAATTTTAAAATTTCTATAAATGTATGTTTATAGGTGATCCATGTGTATTTTAAGAATACACAAGGCCGGTTGAGACGGAGTTAGTTGAGTTTCAACTAGGATCGAGTCGTTATTAAGTGTACACTCGGAACGGGAATATCACATCGACGGACTTTGCACGTCTTATGTTATTACGATCTTCTACCTTACGGTTTGGACTTATATTTGGTTGTGTTTGTAAGAACTGAATTACATACGTGTGTGTATTTCTAACAAAGTTTGTGTAAATTCATTCGACATTTAATTTCGAATCCCGCGAATTCGTAACAGTATTAAGCGCTATTGGTTACCAACCCAGTTTAGATATGGTAACTACTTAAAAAAAACATTAATGCTATACATAACTGTATAATATTAGGTTGAGGAAAAAGTTTCTTCGCATTTTATATAAAAATTCAAAAGGTTTTTTTATAAAGTTTATTTACATTTAACTAAAGTATGTAGGTGCCATTTTGTTGGATAACTCTTTGCCATCTTGGAGGTAGGGACGTGATCCCATTGCTATAAAAATTTTGGGGCTTCTCATCAAAAAACTACGACAAGTGGTTTTGGCAGTCCTCTCGTGATGTTAACCTGACACTGCCTAAGGAATTCTGCAGAGACCGAAACAGGTGAAAATCTGAAGGTGCAAGGTCAGGACTATACGGCGGATTCATTAACACCTCCCAGCCAAACTCTCGTAATTTTTGCTGAGTGGCTAAAGATGTGTGAGGTCTAGCGTTATCATGGTGAAAAACCACACCTCTTCTGTTGATTAATTCCGGCCGCTTTCTCTCAACTTTTTGCTTTAATCTCATCAGCTGTTCGCAGTACAGTTCAGAATCGATGGTCCTGCCTGGCGGTAACAGCTCATAATGAATAATGCCCTTCCAATCCCACCATACACACAGCATCACCTTGTTGCGAGTTAACCCGGGTTTCGCCACAGTCTGTGAAGCCTGACCGGCCTTTGGCCACGATCTTTTCGCACGTTCTTGTTGTACGTGATCCACTTTCTATCACCAGTTATCAGCTTCTTCAAAAATGGTTCGGTTTCATTACGTCGTAATAAAAACTTACAAATGAGTACACAGTTCATTAGGTTTCTTTCAGTGAGCTCATGAGGCACCCAAATATTGAGCTTTTTTGTGTACCCAGCTTTTTCAAATGCGCCAAAACTGTTTTGTAGTCAATTCCCAGTTCTCCAGCTACATCGTAACTACTAATATGCTTCTTGCCGATCTTGCTCCACTTTTTCAAAAATGGCATCAATTTTGTCCGTATCAGGGCGACCAGAGCGACGTGCATCTTTGATATCAAAATTTCCGGATTGAAATCGCTTAAACCAAATTTGTGCTACTCTCACAGATACTGCATTAGGTCCATAAACATCACAAATTTTTTCGCGGCTTGTGTTGCATTTTTACCTTTTTTGTAGTAAATTTTTAAAATGTATCAAATTTCTTCAGTAGATTCACTCATTTTAACAATAAGAAAAACAAATGAAAATCACACATTTTCCTAATTTGAATTTGGAATTGTCTTCTGTAAAATTAAAACTTTTTAATGATACCAAAACCAGCCAGATACAAATGGTATAGCCAAAGATATCTTATTACAAGTTCATACATACTATATGCGAAAAGACTTTTTCCCCAACCTATTATACATACTTAATTGTATAAGTTCCGAACATGTCTAATCTAACGTTTTTATTGGTACAACCACTTTTGGAACGGTAGTTAATGATCTTCCTTATGGATTAAACTGTAATGTGATTTTTATAAGTGCTTAATACGCACCATAAACAATTTATGAGGTTTTTATAGGTCCAGATCCGGTTTTATTTAAAACGACTATTAAAACTTAAAGCAGTTATTATCATCTTGAATAGTCTCTATACTCGCTATTTCTTTGAAAAAAAAAGAATTATTTGAATTGAATTGTACACTGTACATACATAAAAGTTAAGTGAAAAATTATGTCTTACATTCATTTATAAATATGAAAACTCTTTCCTGTTTACGGTCTTCTTAAAAGCTTTGTTAACTCTAATACATACATAAGCTTATGTATAAGTATTTAGATGTTTGAATTTTTTTTGTAACTTCTTTATGGCCTTCTGAATAATTGATACATAGATAACTTTTTATTGTACACCATTACAGAAAAAGTTACTAGTAGTATTATTCTAATTATGTAGAAAGGGCTATCTTATCGCTAAAAAGCGATCTCCTCCAAACCCGTCATCGCAGGAATAAATTAGATTGGAAACGGCGATGGTGGTATTCATAATTTTTGTACGATTGTTTTCAACATTCCTATAGATATAATGCCAATTAATAATGAAAATTGGATAATTTCTACGAGGTGTACCTTTATTATCCTTTGTTTACTCGAATAAAAATGCACGCTATGAATAAGATCATAATTAGGTATCATTTATACATTTTACAATAAATGATAAAATTAGATACATAAAAATCCTTGCTGTCATCGTTTTGAAAATATCGTGGTATTGTTTTTTGCTTAGTTTTTAAGAATAATTAAGAAGTTATTTGATTCCCTAAGATTATAACCTCATAACTAGTGAATTATGATAAAGGATAGCAATCCTTATACAAAATGACGAAGCCTCTGACACAGTTAATTTGCCTATCAGCTAAATTAGTGCTAATATACCAATGTACACGAAATTTGTCAATGGTATAAAAACTTACACATTGTTGCATTCGGTAACAAATCCGCCTACCGTTAAACAGAAGGTCCGGGTAAGTCACCCACCCTAAAGAAGTAAATCCCGCCTCATTCCAATGTACCGATTTGGAAAACCAGCTACTGTGAGACTCGTTGCTCGATGATTTATTAAAACATTGTACTCGCGACTACAGGCCGTATGAGCGTGAATGCACCGTTGCACACCATGCCCCGTAAATGAAAGTCAAAAGATTTTGTAACAGAATGGATGTAACATTTCCCTTTTCCTATCTGCAGTAACAAAAAGTATACACTTTTGTTGTAATATATAAACGTAGTAACGAAACTTGTTCAGTTTTGATGTGCTGACTGCAAACTTTTGTTAAAATTATTTCCTCCGGAGCGGTTATTGTTTTAAGTTGATTTTGAATGGTTATTGTATATTGGAGTTTGAAGTTTTCAGAAGTGTTTCGAGGAAGTAAAAGTGGGTTAATACAGTTAAAGATGAGAGTGCTTGTTAATTTGTAAAAGCTTCGAATTCAACCACCTTAATTTTAGTCCTTACTTAATATACAGGATGAATTTATCAAGTGGGCCCTCAAGGCCAAATCTTAAACTGTGCTAGGTAGCGAAAAACACACAAAGGAGTTCCTAGGCTAATTTTGGCAAAACTAAAATCCAGTCATTATTTTTGACAAATCAATTACCCTTGTCAGGAATAGAATCGGATCATTTTGAAAAATTAACACATTTTCTATTATTGTACCAATCTATAGTGTAGGTTGTGAGGATCAATTTCTGTGAAGGAGTGTCAAACGGCAAACCTAGAGAAAGGGTTGTTTTTGAACAAAATGTTCTATTTTTCCATACATTGGACCACGCCTGATTTGAACGCAATCAATGTTTACCCATTGACTGATTTGATGGATTGGAGTAAAATAACATGCGTTTCGAATGTTAATTTATAGATATCTATTAAAAATAGAATAATTTTCATGAATCATTTCCATATTGAATAAAATGAGGTGAGGTTTAACTAATGTATGTAAAATAGAGCATTTTGTTCAAATACAACCCTTTCTTTCCCTTCATTTGCCGTTTGACATACCTTCACAGAAATCGAAACTCACTAGCTACACTATGATTATAAGATAATATAGGTGTTTAGTTTTTCAAAATCAGCCGATTCGATTCCTGACAAGGGTAATTGATTTTTCAAAAATCTAATGAACCATTCCTTTGAGTGTTTCCGCTATCTAACATAGTTTAGGATATGGCCCTGAAGACCCACTTGACAACTTCACCTGTTTATCTGGTTATAATAAAATCTTTAGTAATTTTATCTTATGAACCAACATCGGTAATAGAACATTACATATAAAATATCGGTCAAGTACATATCGGACCACCCATATTTAAAGTGTCGTAGAGGCGACGCATGTCCACTATTATTGTCATTTAGCTACGATACTCTCTAATAAGTATGTAATAAATACCCCATATATCCAAAACCAGATAATAGATCTTGTGCAAACCAAACTTGAGCGTTTTTCAGTGTTCTATTTCAAAATTAACAGGAGGAAAATACAATACAATATTTACGACTTTGGGAGCTGATGTTAATGTTGATTTTAAAGAAGTTACAATATGATAAACGTACTTACCTGATATCGATTAGGAAGAATCCACATTGTAATTACCACAACATAATCTCACTAAACAAACCCGGATAATGTTACTAACCTGCCTGCTGTTCAAATATTTAGATTGTGTTTTATGCATATATTGTTTTACTTACATATTAATCAAAGAGACAGCGACAGACAATTGTTTGGATAATTTACAATATTATCTCCTTATAATAAATAGCATTATTATGTAGGTATCTACTAATAGAGAGTCATAGTTGACTTGACAACAATCTTAATTTGTATCAAGATAAAATCTATAGCGGGTTTATTTCAAATAGAGATGGGTTTTAAGTTTAGGTTTTAGTACATTTTTAAGGGGAATCATACTAAAATAATATACTTAAGATAAATTGAGATTTCTTGTTATTATATTGTTACATGCCGTCAAAGATAAGCCTATTGTAAGCGCAGCTTATTGTCCTCCCGGATTAGGGAATCCTTTGTGTTTTGAATTTGTAACATGCTATTGTTTTTCTACTTGTTTTATAACCATCATTAGCGTCGAACTAATCCCTATTGTTATTATTTTCGACTTTGTGGACGTTCGCAGGTGTGCAAATTAATATTTCTTAGAAACTCAGTGTGCGCCTCCAATTTTTTTGTACTGTGTAGTTAGTATAAGACGATGCCCGAATGGAGGGGCGGGCAGTCAAGCAACGACTACGAAACGAGTAAGACTTTCTCTAGTACTCTCGATTAGCGATATAGACGACGGACTTTAAGCGTTCGAATTGTATCGAATCGTGCAGTGTGAACTGGTTGCATCCAGTTTTATTTGTATTTCTTTTATACGTATTTGTACAGTTCTAATAAATTCTATAGTAATTCCAACGGCATTTTTAATTCGAGTCCTGTAGCTCGTAACAATATACTAAATGTGGAATACCAGTTTTATCTAGAAGTAAAGAAGAAGTACCCACAACTGGGTCGTGTTTATTGTTATTAATATATATATATATATATATACACATATATATATACACATATATATACATATATATACACATATATATACATATATATATACACATATATATACATATATATACATTACATATATATATATGTGTGTTATTTCAAGGTGAATATTGTTTTGTTTGGATAATTCTGTTTATTCTTTTTTTATACAAATAAACCGATTATCATTATAAACATAGGATAATTCTTGGTCCAGAAAACTGTTTCCGTGGGCCATGATTTAAAAATTTGCCCGAAGGAAGACGAAAGCTCCAGTATTAAAAACATAAGTTCTCCAAACATTTTTTGAATACCACTTATAAAAGGACATAAGTACACAACATGCCTACTGACTACTGTCGATTACCTAAATTACTGTACAATAGCCAATGAGTCGTAACCTGTCGGTATAAAGGACATAAAGATATATGGTGAGGGAACGGAATTGGAGCATTGGAACGTCACACTGCATGACCATAAATAGGACTTTGTTGATGGTTTGACATGTTTAATAAGCCGCAAAGTCAGCTCAGACCGAGAACGGAGAGATCACCTCTCATCAATTCATCATTCAATTGAATCCAATAAATTGCATTTTGGCAATACTCTGCATTGTTTGTCGTCTGCTTTGAGGTATAATTAAAATCAGTATGCTATCCAGCGATTTTTGCAAATAGAGTCATAGACTTGAAATAATAGATTAGTGTCAGGTGCTAACCTTATCAGCGCCGTGTCGAAAATATTTCAACTTCTTTTCTTTCACCGTCTCTTAATTTTTGTCTACGTTGAAATTTCTATTCGTCAATCTTCCATTTTAACATTCTTTTTGTCACGTGATTTTCATCCCTCCTTCTTACATGCCTGTAGCACCTTAGCACCTTCCTCTCAATTTTTTAGTCAACTATAAGTGGGTGTGTATATATATTAGCGCAATGATGAAGCACAGCATGACAGTGGTAAAGACGCAAGAAGATCCTCACGTTGTTCTTCATATGATCTTGCACATACACATGGACGATTCGAGCCTGCGGATGGTTAAAAATTATAAGAATAAACAAAACATGGCATTACTTATTATGCACACCCAGCAACAGCTTACATTAAATTTACTAAGTGGGCCGCATTTAAGTTTTAATCTCGTCTCGGTTGTCATAAGACTTTACTGCCGCCACGAAGCGACTAGCCTTTTCATTGGCGACAAGTCCATAATGGTGTAAGATATCTCGAGAAGCGATCTCACTTCATTATGAAAGTGGTGAATCACTCCCTCAATGTACCAGTGAATGATTTTAGTGAAATGAAATGTATATATAGGTATGAATAGGAAGCTCGAACAGAAGCGGTATCAGACCGTGAAGCAAATAGGTTAACAACCTTGATTTGTGTACACGTTGAATGACTAGAGTTCGATATTACACAAACAATTTCCGTTTTTCACCATAATATTATTGCGAAATGGTTGAAACACCATGACTTTGTATAACATGTTTGCTAGCAAGTACTCTGATTTAATTAACTTCACCTTGCTCACACGATTATTTAAGATTTTCCCACAGTAGGTATTTATAAACTAATACAAACACTTAAGCTAAGTTATTACACTCACACTTAAATCATAATTCATATCGTAACGTATAATCTTTTAACCAGTTTTTCTTTTTCATAAGAATTTTGAAACCTGGTCAAACGTGGGTGAAATTGAGATATCAGTTATCTATAAGTATAATATAGGTAATAAATCTGTACATCATTTTTTACAATCAATTAAAAAAAAGGAAATGTATATTGGAGAAATACATTCCAAAAATAGATCTTTTAGAATTTATGCAAAAATCTGACACCATATAAGTTAATCTTTTTCAAAAATAAACGAAGTTATAAAGTGACATCTCTAAATTAGTAGGATTAATTAAACAATGTTTCATATTAACAAGTCTATTTATAGCTGATTGTTCCTTTATAGCCAAATATACCACAATTGATACTCTAATTATATTTCACGCGAACAAAGTTGTCAGCACAGCTAAGTGTTTAATATAAGTTATGTAAATAATGCACACACTTTTCTAACTATCGCGTTGAGAGTTAAATAGTTTACCCACTAACTCTGAAAATGTTATTTTAGACCTTAAAGATCAAAAGACCTCTAAGTACTTGATTTTTTATTTCACGTAAGCAAAAATGAGAATTAAGTTAATCGATCTTTAAGCTCTCTGTGTGGTCGTAAAATATGACTACCTAAAATTTTAATGGGTGGATTATTTATATCTCAAGAATCTTAATTAATCCACAATATAAACATTTTCGACGTGATTAGGTCAATCGATGGTTATAAAACATTTTTTCATGTGGTTTATATTAAAATGTTCTTGAAACTGCTTTTGATGTTTCAATGGTACTTGTTGCTGTATCTGGCTTTTGATGCTTGTGATCTCTGGTCATCATTGTACTATAGATTATGATTTTTAATTGAGGTAAATTACTGCCTCGTTCTTTTTGTGTCGTAGCGCAATGTTATGCAGTATATGTATAAGCGTCCTCAACAAACAGGCAATATATAATTGTTCATTTTGAACTTTTAATTTTTACAATTAGTGTGATGAAACGATACTAATAGTTTACTACTGCTACTTTACTCTGCTTACATAAATGTACGTAGTTTCGCAAATCAAAACCAAGCCACAATGCCAAAATTGTATTAATTTTAAGTAAGTACCTATACAAAATAATCTCAAATTGCGTATTTTAGATATGCTAAAAAGATCAAAGATTTATCTGTAATATTTATTATTAAACATTATATTTAGAAAACGGGTTTCCTTCGCTACTCTGTACAGCTTTTTATGAATATCTTAATTAGACGGTCTAGTGGCCTAGTGTAATCTTTGCCATGCCTCACTGTTACGCTGAGGTCCAGATTCGATTTCCTGTAGCGCAAATTATGTAAACGAAATTGTCTTTAATCACTGTCTGTGTTTATTTTGGTCTCTCAGATCAACGTCATCTATCTATCTATCATTGTATTACCCATAAGACTAAGAAGCTCAGCTTGGAAATATTTGATATACGTATGTATGAATGTCAAAAGTACTAAGTTTCAGTGAAAATTATTATCATTATCATTGAATACAGTTTTGTGGGGGATTAATACAGCAAAACACACAGAACTTTGAGAATTGTTTAATTCGACTTCCGAACGAAGAATGCAGATCTAAAGTATTATTAATTATAAGTTATGATTCTCGCACAATAATTAGCCACCCTAGAGAGCTACTATGACACGTTCATCCGATCAAAGTAGAAGTGAGAATGATCTTTCGTCACTACGCTCCTTCGCTTTTATATCCGATTAGTAAACACAACTACCCGTAAATATTTCAATAATAGCTGGCACTACTTGGAACAAATGTTATTAACAGAAACTTTAACGAAACTGTAAGTTTGTTTTGTTATAGAGAGAAGAGATAAAACATGCTTTATTAATCTACTAAAATAACTCTGTAGTGTAACCTTCAATACGTTTCAATATGATTATCATTGAATAATAAGGAATGCATCACCATCAAATTACCGTTACCAGACAATCGGTAGAATTACAAGTAAATAAAAGAATTCAAAGCGTAAATATGTCAATAAGACTCGTTAAACTTGCCAGTCGAAAGTAAATACACGATAACAATGTTTTTCAATTTGTTACTAAAACCCAAACATTTGTGCCAGACATACTGTTGAAGATGTTAAAAAGCAAAGGTATTGAGTATACGAAGGTTCATTGTTTAGCCCAGCGTCAAACAACGCAATCGGTGCTTCAAAGCGTTTAGTATTTGAAATCCCGTGCCGTATTTAAACAACTGATACCGCTAATGCTGTGGGGATTTTCTATCAATATTTTGTTAGTTAAAAATAATTAGTACAGTAATTTAATATAAGGTTGAGAATTTTAAAATTTCGCTATTTTTTACATTAGCCTTAACTGTGTTTTGTATTCTGCTGCAACCGAAAGTTGCCCAAGTCAATTGCAATTTACAGGTTGAATCCTAGTTTGGGACTTTGATAGCCGACGGACTGCACAAAGTTATCGTATTTCCACTGTTATGTATTATGGATGTGAATAAATTTATTTTATTTTATTTAAAGAAGTGTTTTTACAGTGTACAGTTTTATATGGTTAAAAAAATTTCAAGTGAACAATAATGACGAAAGAATATTATTTCCCACGGCAATACTTGTAAAATTTTATTTGTTTTAAGTAACTTTAATTAATTATTTAATTAATTGAATTGAATGAAGTGACTTGTCTCATTGTCTTATGAAGTTTGTTAATACATTAAAAGAAACTTAATTTAATTCTCTTAGTAATTTATATCAATTTCTTTATTTATTTTTATTGACTACTAAGATTAATATTAACCATCACCATAAATAGGTAGTTGGTGGGCCAAAAATCTTATACAAATTTTGAAAAGAGAGCATTTATTCTATGAATGTTGCTTGTCTTTTGATGTATATTAGATAATAATAGCTAATTTAAACTTTTTTTGTGTATTTTACTGCCACAATGTGGTAATAACAACATAGTCGCAAACCATATGAAACGACGTAAACAAAACGTAAAGGCCAGACATAGTGTGTGCCAACACCAATCATTTCGCTTGCAAAGTAGTTTTCCCTTGTCTGTATCTGTGCTGTGATTTTTCGTCGTACTAAAGTGCCAACAAATAATCGTAAAAGCGGTGAACAAACAGCTTTACGGTCCGTTTATGTTGCGGTTATCTGCACGGGCTCGCCTTCCAATGCTTCAGATATCTGGTTTTCAGTAGACCACAACCCATAGCTCCGTTCTAATAACTTAAGATTTTCGTGTTATTTCCACGCTATTTAACACAATCACGTATCAAAAATGTATGGAAATCGCACTGTTCAATGGACCAATTTTCGTTACCTGATATGGAAATATATTTTTTCTTTATTCTGTCTACGTACAGACCAGAATTGTTTGGTTTTATCTACATATGTTATGGTAAAACTCTGTATTGAATTTGAATTGAATGTGATTTATGCAATTCACGAATTTATTGGTTCATTGAAACTTCGAGGTGTTTCCCTGGAGAAAGCTGCCAATAGTATTATAAGTTGAGTCATTGCTTTACAATCACATGTTTAGAATATTTGGTTATTACAATTGAATAGCTATATCATGTTTACAATTGACTTAACGTAAATAGAATATGTAGAGTTCTTATATACTCTGTAGTGATTTATATCTTAAATTGTTTGTAAACGATTCTTTCCCTACTTTTTTTGCTTAAAATTATACATGATGTGCGACAAAAATGACTTATGTTCTAAACTAAGCCCTTCCATGTTACTTCCTTATTGCTATCTCGGGGGTACATGTTACCCTACTAACTACAGGTGTTACGGTATAATAAAAATTCAATCAAAAGTACAGAACACACCTATAGTAATAATCTATGCATTCACAAGCCCGATATGATACATAAAATAAATCCACAAACACAAAATACATACATTTATATGTATTATCTTCAAATATCATTACAAAATTAATTAAATCCATAATGTCACGACTATTGCAAGACGATGTTAGAGCTTGTACAGTATAAAACGGAATGACAGAATTGCCCATTATGATTACTGATTGTGAGATGAATTGCATTATCAATTTAATATGATATAATATATAATTCAAATTTAATTGCATTCGAAATATTATTCGAATAAAGTTGTAAAAAAAAATACTAACAATATAACCAATTACTTTGGATATTTTATGTCTTCTATTAACAAAATTTCATATAACTCCGATCACATTAAGCTTACAAGTAGTTTAGTCATTCCAAATTTATATATATATATATATATTAGGGTGGGTCAAAAATTTTTTTTTTTTTGCAAGTGACACGGAAGAATTGACTGCTAGACACTTAAAAAAATTCTCACCAAATATGAGCTCTTCATTTTAATAGGAAGATCCTCCGCATCGCAGTTTTTTTTTTCAGTCCAATAGAAATATTCATACCTCATTTAACAGCAAAATTCAATATACTGTTTTGTAGGAAATCGAATCCGCTACAAAAAAGGTCTCTTACATTTTTATCGTAAATGTCACCATTTAACAAATATTCAAGATTAAAGTTTGATGATTTTCAGTCAATTTATTTTTTGCATATGAATTTTGTAACTCATGAACAAATAAAGTTTATAAAATGGGCCATGTATATTTTTGTAGGAAATCGAACGCTTTACAAAAATGGTCTCTTATGCTTAGTCGATTAAATAGTGTTTCAAAGATGTTCATTATCAAACTTTGATGCATACTCATGTTTACAATTTTTGATAATTTATTCAGAAAATTCCGTTTTATTTTATGAGTTTAAAAAAAAAACATACAAATTCAAGTTTCTGTTTTTTTTAAATATACCATTAAGCATTTCTCTGTTGGGAAAGACTGAAATTTGTATTCTTTTTTAAACTCATAAAATAAAACGGAATTTTCTGAATTAATTATCAAAAACTGAAAATGAGTATGTATCAAAGTTTGATAATGAATATCTTTGAAACACTCAATTTAACCGACTAAGCATAAGAGACCATTTTTGTAGAGCGTTCAATTTCCTACAAGAATATACCTGGCCCATTTTATAAACTTTATATGTTCACAAGTTACAAAATTCATAAGCAAAAAAAGAAATTTGTCTGAAAATAATCAAACTTAAATCTTCAATATCACTCAAATGGTGAAGTTTACGGAAAAAATATAGGATACATTTTTTGTAGAGCATTAAATATCCTACAAAATTCTTTGAGAACATTTTTCTGTACAATCAATTAATGATAAGGTATGAATTTTTTTCTATTGGACTGAGAAAAAAATAAAAAACTGCGATGCGGAGGGATCTTCCTATTAAAATTAAATGCTCATATTTGGTGAGAATTTTTTTAAGGTGTCTAGCAACACGTTTTTCCGTGTCACTTGTAAAAACAAAATAATTTTTTTTGACCCACCCTAATATATATATATATATATATATATATATATATATATATATCTGTTACCCTGAAACATTATATAATTATTAGTAACGCGGGAGGCGTGTCACAAATTAACGTGAGTGAAGCTACGAGGTGAATCCTAGTTAGTCTATAGTTCTTTACTTCCTAGAATAAAAGGTTATTGACTCGGCACACCTTGTGGGATGCTGGCACGTAAGGCCATACGGCGGCGGTACCATAGTTCCCGGACGTGTATGTACGAAGCACAAACGCTAATTGATACCTGTACGATTCGAATTGTTCGATAATGTACTTCAATTATTATAAGAGTATTCTTGAAATCTATTAAATGGGCAAATTAACTTTAAATTGTTTCCTATACAGAAGAGTGCAAATTAAAAGTTAATTATGAATTTTCATTTGCAATCTTGTGAGTATTTTCTTTTAGATATACGAGGGGTGTAAATATAAAACCTACTGCGTTTAAAACCTAATATAATAATAATAATTATGATACTTTCGATAACGGAGATAAATATCAATAGTTACTTTTATTCCAGAAAATTGGATATTTTCCGCATGATAATGTAACGACTTCAAAATGTCTGTATACGGTTCATATTTGGGTTGCACAAATATGACCATGTTTCCGAATATCGCAAGAAGCTTAAATGGTTACCTATTCGCCTTCGCCGGAATGTTCACTTACTCTCTCTTTTGTACAATATCCTTTTTGATCCTCGTACCCCTCCGTATTTAAAGGAACGTTTTGATTTCCTATATCTTTCTCATTCCCGTTATTTGCGCTCTAGTAATAATCTCTCCTTAGTGACACCTGTACACACTGCTTCCTTCGTTGATAACTCTTTCACGATACAGGCTGTCCGTTTATGAAACTCACTGCCACTCAACATCAGACAAGCTAAATCCATATTGTCTTTTAAACTGATGGTTACTAAATATCTTTGGTCCTCACAAATTTAAAACATGCTGATGATTTTATATACAGTATGATATATTGTGTTTTTTTATAGTATATAAAGTATATTATTCATTATTTTTCATTTATTCTTAGAATGTTTCATATTATTTATTGCCTTCACCGCCACTGTTGACTTAATATTTTCCTTAATTTAGGGGGTTGCCTGGAAGAGATCACTTTAAGCGATAAGGCCGCCCTTTTACTGTACCTAGTTTTAAGAATTTAGTTTTAATTTTTGGTGAACAATAGTGTTTTCATTCATTCATTCATTCACATACATACGTAACCAAAACCCTGTGGAAAGGTCTATTTCGAATTGATTATTCCATATCTTCCGGAAATAAGCATAGCTGCTATAATGTAGATAGGTAGGTTACTAAGCATTTAAATGCGTAGAAAAAAAAACAAACTCGTCATTGTATGATACAAAATAATAGAGTAAGTTGAACAAACGAACACATGTTCAATATTCTATAGACATCTAATTCAATGCCTATCTATTTGCTATGACGTGAATACTGTGTTCTGAAATAAGGACACGTCATTCAATATTGTAGTATAAAGGTATGGTGGTTTTTGCTTTTATGATGATTTTGGACCTTATGCGTATAAGAATAAACCATCAACAGACTGCATATTTATATTAATAGGTACGTTCACGTTTGGTATTATGCACGCCGTCAGGGAAACCTGTTGGTCACTAATGTCAATTTCAAATTAAGTTTCTGCTTTAAGGGGATCCAACTGGTAGCGTAGTTACTAACGCTGCAGTCAGTAATTTGATATTTCATTTTTTTATTTCGTAGACAATTACCACAGCTAGTGAGACAATTTCGATAGAAACTTGCTACAGTTCAAATATAATTTAACGGATTAACATCAACCCTTTTGCCAAAACTTGCAATGGATTTCAATGGTTACGAAATTTAGAAGACAGTTTGCCATAAACATAGCCACCAATTGCTTATAAAGTACTAGCGGCCTCGACAGACGTTGTCCTGCCCTGAAAAAATAAAAATCTAGAACCCGATTCTAGCCCCACCCACCGGGTCTAATTGTGTATCCAAACCATCCCGGGATCCACTTAAACACACATAAACTTTTATCAAAATTGTAGACCCGATTCCAGCGCCAAATATTTTGTTTAGATTGATGGGATACTTTATTGAATTTTTAGTAGGGATATCTAATTTTAATATAGCCTATATTAATCAGAGATAATGTAGCATTCGAATGGTGAAAGAATTTTTAAAATGGATCCTGCAGTTTTTGAGACGTTACAAACATAGCAAAACACAAATGTTTCCTCTTTACCAATATTAATAGATTAAAAATGTATTGAAAATTCATCATAATTATGACTTCACACAATGTGAAAACATGAAACGTGTCTATTTCATGTAACGATATTTAAGTAAAACAACCAGTTGTACACTCCTTTAACAAAAACTACATATTAGGGCAATGGTTAAAGATGTATTTATGAAACCTTTAACCTTGGACCGTGTTTAATTTGCCATGATTTGCCTTTGAATTTGAATTTTGTATTAATATTTTGTACAAATAACTTGATCGTTATTAATAGTACTACATGAAATAGTTCTGCGTATTTTCTGCTTCTGTTGCAGTTTAAAGTATAGGTATAAGATGGAATTATTACAGTCTTAAAGCCACGCCTTTCATTGTGCTACGAGCTTCTTGAACGCTAACGAGCTGCAGATGGGATCGCATGCCATAACGTAGCTTCTGTCAAGTCTTAAGAACTTACTAAATCTCTAAATACAACGCTTCAGTTGCAATTACTCTTACTTCAATAAATTTGTTTGCAACGATATTGCGATTGTTCATTTTACTGAACGGCCTCCATATCTTCATACCTATCAGTTGTTATTGTAGTTTGATGTCTGAAATTAATTGACCACACAATTTAACTTGTCTAAACCGATTTCGGTTACTGCAGTAACTTTCTATCATGAGCAAGAAACAACAATCATTCGAGACTTCTGTCATCACTGCCGTACTCGGTTAGCTTAAAGGAATATTAACTTAAAAAGCAATAAAAAATTATAAATGAAAAATGACATTTTAAAATTCAGTGTTAATATACATATAAGTTTATTCGACATGAAATACAGACTTGTCTTTAAGGTTGCTGGTTATTATTTTGACTTTGAGACTTGTATTAATATTGATTGATATTAAAACAAATTTGTATCGACCTTACGATTTTATCTTTTTAGCATGTAGGCCAGCTTGATCGCGTATCCCCTTACTTTATTTAATTAATGATTTCTTTAAACGTAAGTTCGAATCCTGGCTGGAGAACACACACTTTCTGAGTAATTCTGCCGATGTAATGTGCATATTGTAACACTTCCAACATATTAACCTGAAATAAAAATATCCTGAGCAAACTTATTATTAAACTAAGATTACAGATATGTGAAATCCGCTAATCTACCTTGGAGAAGCTGCCGTTCATACCGCTAAAATAAGCCGCGCTCAGCTGAGGGACGTTTATAATAGGCTTACAAGTAGCTAAGTCAAAAATAATCTCTAAATATTACTCACAATTAATTGTTACAATAATTTTAAGATATAAATGTCTATAATATTTTTTGTACATGGCATCAAAATTAAAAGGTCTTCAACGCCTATTTGCGACTATTTTCAGAACTTTTGTCTGTTAGTCTGTATGAAAGATAGCCTTTAATGAGATGACAACGAATTTCAATGAAAATTGTATAGTTTAAAACAAAAGTTTTATCTTAAGTTTAAGTGTATTTAATTTCCATATCTTGAAGGGTTCATCAGAATATATGAAGATCATATCCCACGCGTACAAAGTGTTTGACAATAATTATTACCTACTCCTGCAATTACAGCCGTTTCAGTTTTTGAGTATTAATAATTTCAGCCAAAAATCAAAGTTGATACAACTGATTTCCATAAAATTCAGATAAAATATTTATTTTACCTACTACCTCAGTTGACTCTTATCCAACGTAAAAATTACAGAGAAAAATCCATTATTCTCCCCTAATTTTCTGCGTTAAACTCGACGATCCCTTATAATACCTGTTTACGCATTTCTTGTAATTTGTGTTTGGCTAATGTTGTGCCATAGTCATTAGTGAGCGGGGGCCGTGCCTCTTTGTCCATAATTATAATTCATTACCTTATTTGCTGTCGTAAAATGTTTCATGTCGTTATTAAATTTATTATATAAATATCGAAATTGACTTTATCAACATTATACTTTACAAGTCTTGAGCTTGAGTTTCAAACTCGTGAAAGTTTGCATTTTGTGAGATAAAAGTACCAAATCATCATCTCCGGTCTGTAACATAATTATTATTATACGAAAAATAAAGCAGTTAAAAATAATATTGGGAGGTGCAGAAAGGGCAATTTGGCTATGGCTAAATGGCTACCACCCCTAGTCTAGAGTATGCCACCATAACAACCTTGAGTTGTGTTCCGGCATTAGTGGCTAGGTTCCAGTCTCGCTTAAGAGAGCAGCAGCACATTTGAAGCACCTTTGGTGTTGCATATGTCCATAGGCGATGGTAACTGCTTTCCATCAGGTGGGCCGTCAGCCTGTCTGCTGAACTCGTGCAATAAAATAAAAAGTAAGATCATAATATTTTTACCTTTAGTTATCGTAATCCTAAAAAGGTAATAAACAAAGAATTACTTTGGCGTTTGTAATATTTGTATTTATATCGAAATAACAAAACGTCAGGTTCACGGACATTGAACTATAGCGTTTGTAAAAACCCTTCGACCCATGAAGACGAGAACCCCGTAAACTGCGACGGTGTGTCATTCGACTCCTATGGGTTGTGTTGTGTTAGTACTCATATACCACACAGTTACGCATATAAATCAATTTTATACACGCTTGCGGATACCGCAACAAATCACATTACTTGCGGTCACCGACATCTTCCTGTATTGCATGAATTCAAAGAGGAAATTCTGTCAGTTTTTCAGAATATATAACATATATTCGCACAAAGAGAAACAATATTACGACTGTAAGATCATATTGAGTACCTTACAGGGCAGCCTTTTATTCGTTCCTACATGAATTTGGAACTCGTATCCTCAACGTTCAAAATGATATAGCCGATTTGCCGCTACAAAAGGAGGCAACCAGACTTCAGGCAGGTTGCGTTGATGAGGCAATTTGTAAAGCTCGACTGTTATTTCTCGTATGTGAACCGCAAACTTTCTGTATGTGGGAATTTCACTGTGTAAAACCTTTCTTTTGTTCTACGCAATTTATTGCTGTAAAACCGCCAGGTTTAAGTATATTATTATGCGGGATACATAATGTAATGTTTCCCCTCTGTCGTACGGTTGGTAGAAAGGAGACTAGTGTCAGGTTATAAAGCTAGCATTGGCTTTTATAACATTAGCGGTACTTTGATATTACAATTCCATATTTGTCCAACGTTTATCCCTATCGAATACGCGCCGTTAACGGTGGTCATTAATTTTTTCCCAGACATTTCTGTATCCCGCCGTGTCTTATAAAACCGGTTGTCTGGCTTCCTGCTACGCTATGATCCTTAAATGGCCCTATGGATTGTTTGATGCGTGTAATTCCATGCCATCCAGTTTTTATCGCAAATTCTTCGAATAGAACAGCAAAAAGTTTCAAACATTCTAACCTCGATTTGGTCAATGAACCTTAATACTACCATTAAAGTAATAAAAACACAATAAATTATTTATTTATAAATGTATAAGTTGGTGCGGAAATCAGACCCTCCTATGGAAGTCATTACATTCAGATATTACCTTCCTCCGTGTGGCAACACATGCATTTTATAGTGGTTACATAGCGTATGGTATTAAAGTGTAAGCACCAAATATTCCAACAACCATTATATTTTTGGCAGCCAGTCAAGTTTCGTGATATATATTCTTCCGCAGGGTTGCAATTTTGATGCCTGATAAATTTATAACAAAAAGAATTTAATTATATTTTATGTTCATAAAGCCTGGCGGAGAGTAAACAAAACTTTCCAGAAAATAAGTCGTTAAGAAACGAGTTGGTTGTTTAAGTAAGACGATAAGGGAAAAAGAACTTTAATTTTAATAATCTTGCATACTTAAGTTAGCTCATTTAGAATTCAGGAATAAGGCGTCGCCGCGTCGTCAGCTGGAACCGTGATTTATATTTGAGACGAAGCATAAATTTATCCCATGCACCAATCTGAAAAATTGCAATCACTAAAAATTCGCTTACTGAGTAAAGAATACGGCTAATAAAAAAAGATTACGTCTTTTAGCAGATTGTAGAGCAAAACTTTTTACATTGTGAGGCTTTTTCAGTTAAATTTGATTTTAAAGTTGATACGTTTTAATATATTAGATAATATATAACCGTACCGTAAATTAAGCAAACGCTATATGCTTTGCCCTTCATCTCAAATTATCCAAAGGTAAATGTCATTGATAGCTTGGTGGAAATTCGATCAAATTTTCCGTTTAAACCGTGCCACCGCTTCCAAATTGTCGTGATTAAATAAACGTACATAGAAAGATGATCTTGTCGACGAAATTCACGCTTCTAATTGATTCATTTCACGCTTAACTGCACGCACAAATTGATAGCGGTTTAAAACAAGTTGCTATACAATATTTCATATTATTATGAGGTAAGTACATATTTTATTATTTGAATTTGGAAACTTTTTGTGGGGTGAGCGTTTTCGATAGCGAGGTAGGTAGGTACTTGTGGTGGCTTGTTGTGCAATTCTACTTTGGAATAAAAGTAAAATCCCTTTTTTTTCTCAAATAAACGATGGTTGTCTATAATATATGACTTTAAAATATGTACTAAAAATAAAATTAATGAAGTATATTACTTAATTTTTAAGTAATATACTTCATTTATTGTATTTGCTTTGAATAATTGCATTTTAAATACCGTGGATAAAATCTGATATACATGTGCATTAGTTATGTAATAAGTCCTTTTCATAGTTTAAACAGATATCTGGTTAAGCGACAACCTATTACTTAGCTGGAAAAGTTCTATCCAAACGATGATAAGGACCTAACATGTAAGGTATCTAACTACTTAACTAATGCAAGTGTAAACCAGGCTTAATCTTAATTGTTAAGTGAAGTAAGTATCACTTTTCGAGTTGCCTGTACCAAACTAAATGTAGTTGATTAACATAATACTAACTCTACAGTGAGTTCACTGTGTAAATTTATTATCTTACAATCTTTGTGCGTGTAATTCGATAAATATTTCATAGAAGTGTATTTATATAAATTACGGGATAGAGGGAGAAAGGGGCAACAATCTTAAATGTCCATAAATTCCGTTTTAATGCTCGGTTATCTAAATTGTAATGCGTAATAAAGTAGGGTTACCTACATCTCAAATTACCTATGTTTAAAATATAGATAAGTAATGGTGAACATAAAGATTTATGCCATCCTAAAATCTTAAAAGCTTGAGTAAGATCTCTACGTTGTTCGATTAATGAAATACGCTTAATTAAGCCCATGATATTAATTGTATTTGCGTTATGATGCTCATATATTCATTTCTTTGTTATTGGTTAATAACTAAGGATTATTTTTTATTTCAATATTTTTGTTCGTTTATCGTTTTTTGAAGTGAAACTTCTTTAGAATCGTTGTGATTTGAAACTCGATAAAACGAAAAAGCGACACTAAAAAGAGATAAACACATAACATCATCTATAGAAAGAATACATTATATTTAATAACTATGATATGCCCGCGACTTCGTCCACGCTTGACTTGGAATTCCCGCCGGATTCCCGGACACAAAATATCGGAGCATTTGAAAAAGAATATAAGCTGTCGTTTTAGTGGAAACGATGTCGGAGTAAGGTAAATTTTATGCATTCGAACAACTTTAAACTGCTCACGGGAAAATTCCCGCGATAAAAAATATCACAAATTTTATTCCATTAAATTTGCTATCGATCAGTAAAAAATTCACATTGGAATTCGTTTTTTTTTAATCTGGCCATTTTAAATCATTCCCAGAAAAATTCCCGCAGGATTCCCAGGACAAAAAGTAGTGCAGAGTTTAAGTCTAAGAATTAGCTGTCGTTCAGCGAAGACCGCATCGAAATCGGTCCCGTAGTTTTTACGTGAATCCTGAACAAACACAAAATATCTAAAAAAAATGCATCGTGTTCTCCATCGTTTATATTGTCAATTCGAGTTGTTTGTTTTTAAATAGGTTCATTGTACAGATTTTTTAATATTATAAATTTAAACACTATGCTCATACAGACAGAGTTGGAAATGTTTTGAAGTTTTTCGTTATTATCCCAAATGGAGTCTGAGCATAAAAAACATACCTATTTTTGTAATTCAATATTTAACTATCTATAATTACGTAGAATGATTGATGTACATATGAAATTGAAATGTGACGTCACGAAATTTAGAATCCCAAGTTCCACTTCCACTGCGTGTGAACTGCATACCCACACAAATTAATGTCAAGAATCAAGTAGGTAAAACGTCCCTCCGCTAATTTTGCAATCCATACTCATGACTGTGGAAGATGATGGTCGATGCGAAGAGAACTTAGGGCAGCAATTTTGAACATTGAAATCAGTCAAAGTTGACCACCACTATATTACGTTGCACGTATAACTTTTTATATGAATATATCAGAATTTATTTAATTGTGTGTCATACTTTGTAGTAAGTTTAATGCTGTGATTTGGAACTAGTGCTGTACACTACTCTTTTGTGAGATGCAATCTGACCACATTCAGGAAAGGGTGGATCTCAAGGTTAGTCGGGCTTCTGGTTTTCTATTGCTAGGTTCATGATCAGATACCTCTTTCAATACACACCCACACCGTCTACCTTGTGGGCTATACAGTGCACATAATTTTTTTTTGTCGAAAAGTATATAAATTTCCATTATAAGCACTACAATTAATGTCAACCACTATCCTAGCTTTTATCCATAAAACTATAAATCTGTGAAATTCTAATTACTGGGCTTCAAGGTGGCTCGACGGATTTGACATTCATACTCATAACATGCATAATATGTATATACAAACCTGCACCTCCAGAAGTTTTCCTTCATCTCCATTGTAGTAATAGTAGTTATCGTAACAATATGCAGATTGGGCC
This sequence comes from Dendrolimus houi, assembly GCA_039645545.1. Classification (NCBI taxonomy): domain Eukaryota; kingdom Metazoa; phylum Arthropoda; class Insecta; order Lepidoptera; family Lasiocampidae; genus Dendrolimus; species Dendrolimus houi. Next base: position 17,284,663 of record CM077120.1, on the reverse strand, counting down.
TGCAGACAGATTAGATATAAGATATTTAATTCACTGAGTCAACAACACGTCTTCAAACACAAAGATACTATTTAAAACCTTAACAATTCATTTAACCCTACAAATGACCCGACTAAACTATTAAGCTTTAAAAATACTTAAAGATTTTCCTTTTGTGATTTTATAAGTATCTTATTCTTATAAGACGCTCTTATTAAAGGTTGTTTTGGTCTACAAAGTATCTTAAACATAATTCTCTATTATAAGCAGAAAATACATGCAAATTATTTTGTATTAAAGGTCATAGTAACTAGACTTACTGTAGTAATAAGGTCTCGACTAAATCGCCTTAGGCCAGCGGGGTAATACGCAAATGAAGGCCAGTGCACTTGTACTACTGCACGATAAATCCTTAGCAGCGAGTACCGTACACGCACCTATAAAGATTTATGGTTATCACACTCCGTAACTAACAATTAAAATGTGATACTGAAATGTTTACTAGTAAAGGACTTTAAAAGTGACATTTATTATACAATTGTTATTAACATACCGTAAATATAACTGTTTCAGAGAGAACTAATAATATTGAAGGATTAATGAAGGGTTAAGGTCAGGCTCTAATGTTTCAGGCTTATATATCAGCAGTTAAATCTGGGCACGACCATAATCTCACAGGTCATCCAGGTCTAACAGTGAATAATTATAATAGGCTAAGGTGACAATAGTAACTTTGTATAGATAATAACTTTATATGACACTTCATTACTCATTAAAATAATTAATACAATAATTTGTTTAAGTGTTTGATACTTCACGCACAACGAAGGGTAACAAACATCAACTATTTTCGTCATCATGTTACGGAACTAAAAAAACATTTAAACGAAAATACCATACATCTCAAAATGTACTCAACAGGCCTTGTTCAAACAAATTGTCGTTGAAAGTGTTTTCTAAGATCTATGAAGTACTTTTTAATACCCTTGATATTTTTTTTTTTTCAGAAATTTCTACTTGATAGTTCAGTAGTAATCTGTTACTACTGAACTAGAAAGGGTGGGTAAGAACACATACAACATCGGGTCAGGTGACTTTCTAACGAGTACATACTGTCTGGGCAGAATTTGAATACATGCTATTGGAATGAAATATAGATACCTTAGCTACTAAGGTACGACGATTTTACCTAAGCTTTTATTCTTCTTCGCTTCTATCCTTTTAGCAGAAAGAATATACATTTTTTACAAAGCTTAAAATACTATAATAAATACTACACCATCTTCAACTTTACAACTTCAAGGTTACTTGTGTAAAGGAAACTGCAAAATCAAATTAATTTAGGAAGACACAGTATATTTTTGAGCAAACCATCAATGGCGTGAAAAAGCAATAAAAATTTAAAATACTCGCGCATTTGCATGTTAAAAGGTTTCTTATTTGAAAGCTGTTATCCATTGCTAACAGTGTCAGAGAATTACATTAAATCGTAATATGACGTGCATAATAAATAATTAATCTAGGTTATCCTGATGGCCTTATTACCAAAGAGAATCCTTAGAGATATAGATTGAGAGCAGTGATAATTAATTCATTATAACGACACACTGTGAGGCATAGTAAAGCATCTGAGAAATGAGTGTTATAGCAGGTGTCATTGTGTAATCAAAATCCCACACAATATGGATTTACATGACACTTAACCTCGTGAAGTTTTCAGAATTTTTTTAACGAATTTGCCAATTGCATTAACAAATGTTAACAAATGTTGGACATTGAACATAGGTTATATTTACAAAATTCAGCATATTTTTTTTCTTGTAAATTGCATATTTGTTACAATAGTGATTCTGCATTAGCAATTTTGCAAAAACGTGTAAGACAATAATTAATGTGAATTATGCCACCAGTCTTAAAAATGCTACTGCTGGGTTTGGGCACATTGTTTTTTTTAGAGGAACGGACTGACCCTATACCCACCACACTTGTTCAATGCGAAACAGCATATGTCATAAACAAGGGATCTTGAGGATAGATTTCATCACGATGTTTACGATTGTAACAACATGGTTATTACGTTATTGAAACAGATTTAATTCATGTCATTGATTGATGACACAAGATAAGTTAATGACTACGCTATTACAAGTTCAGATCAAGTACTTCATAAAGTTGGCGATTGCAATTACAATAATTGTACAATAATATTCACAAATGTGTTTGTAAGTTGAACAAAATTAGGTAACTAACAATTATAATATGGACTACTTATACATTTTCTTAAGTATTTACAAAGCAAAATCTTATTTATGGTAACAATGCCCCTCGACTGCAATTTTAATCATTGTAAATAATACTTGTAGCAAATGAAATGGACAAATACACAATCTTGTAATTTTCAAAGCCATTAACTCGCCCATAGCCTTAACTTGCATCAAGAAAAAATACCCGAGGTCCGTGTCGCGTCTATGCTCCACCAACTGTACATTGGGGTGCGCCTGAACGATACGTGCCTGGAGTGTAAATATGGTTACACCATTCATGCACACTCACTTATTTTAAGGACCACGTGGCCGATGTTTGTAAACTTATCGCTACTAAAACAAGCACATGCCTCCCTCATTTTAATAATTGATAGAATTCTTTCAAGTTACGATTACATTTAAACCTACTAAAAGTCATCCGCCACAGTACTTACAAATACAAACGCAAACACGTGTAAATATATAATGCATGTAGGTATAAGTACCACTGCTAGCCGTTGGGTCTTTTATTTTACGGAAACGGACGGTATGTCAGTTATGCATATTCGAGGCGGATTGGCGGGTTACACAAATCGGTGAACTAAATGTACGTGTTTGGTCGCCATGTTTTTATTCATTCATAGTCGGCACTTGGTAAAGGTGAAGCGTACTATTTTATAAAGTCTTGAGGAAAGAAGGGGGAAGATGTTTGGCGATTTATTACGACATGACACCTTATACACATTAATCAAAGGCAAAATGGACGCAAGCAGAGGGAAGGGAAAGCCAAAACGTGCATTCATTATGGATCAAATTAACAAAAAAGTGAGTGTCGTGTCGTACCAAAGATGTAAAATAGCTGGCTTATAACAGAGAAGATTGGAGGAGGCTCCATCGACAACAGCAAAGATCTTAAATGATAGATAAATAGGTATAAGGTTGCTCATATGAGACTGTAAACCTAATGAATGTCTTCGAGGTGGTTTTATTCCACTGCCTTTAACTCTTATTTTTAGGTTTTAGAATTGCGTGATGGCAGTGAATGCAAAGTACTAACTGTATCATCGAAACTGTCTTAGACAAACATCAGAGGTATAAATAATATAAGTCCTAGTTTGGGAGCAGATCATCAGTTTATTGTGCTAAATCGTTTATACCTTCCGTATAAATTGCATTACATTGGAAGAAAAACATAATTGATTAAATTATGAAACGAACTTATTTCTAAGTAAATTTCTATAGCAATTATATTACTAAGTTTCATTCGAAGATATTATAGGAACACATGGTTGTACTATATGTTTTCTTGTAAAATGTATGAAATATAATTACTGTTAAATAAATACACCTATATATACTATTACTTCCATAACTCATAAATTGCGTCGACGAGATAGAAACGCGCGATCAATGCGAAAATCCCAAGAAACAGTTGGGCCAGATTTAATATCAACGAAAGTGCCGATAGTGTCCCCTTCTGCCACACTAAATCGCCAGAACACTGGAAATGTCGATGTAATGTTTTTCTTAAAGTGCGCCTTATTTCATTCGCAAAGAAACATTTAAAGCAGTCCCATTCAAACATTTCTTGTCTAAATATTTATCGGCAATCTCGCTTGTATGTTCATTTATTTAAACTTCGGATTGAGGCAATCACAATTTGCCCTTATATATTAAAGAGCAACTTTTCAATAGCTATAGAAGGGGATCCCTTTCAAATTGAGTGGAAGTTATGATGCAAAACTAAAAGGCACGCTTTGGTAGGCATGCGTTTAAGGTTGTGATAACTTCCATATATGAGACCACTCAAAGTATAAAACCCGACCCTTTTGCCATAATGTGTAACGATATGTGGTCAACTTTTAGGTCGGTTAACTTTCCTGGACATTATCTTCATATTTATATGTAGATATAAACCGTATATAAACTATTTTACACTAAGAGTTATCGCAATGAAATGGAGCATAATACCGTTTAATAAGTATTATGGCGAATAACAAAAGTTCTAAATGACTTTCGTCTTATAAAGTTCGGAAGCCAATTTTGCGCCCTAGTTTCGGAACTAATCATTCAATGAACAAATATAGTTAGACGCTTTTAATCAAATAATTCCATTTCGCCTGAATAATTCACAGGCGGTATTTTATCTCGGGTTGGAGAGTTTTAATAGCTCAGTGCTTTGAATTTTCAAATTTTACCATAGTTGATTAAATTCTTTAAAGAGAGGTATATTTGTTCATCAACCCCAACAACAATTGTTTACATTATTGTAAACGTTTGCATTCATTATTTCATCTGCACCTACGATTGATTACTTTTGAATCATTTTTTTGCAATTTTGTGTATAGTTAGTTTGTGATCGCGTAGGTAGTATTCGTAATTTTGTGTATTTTTAGTATATCTCTAGACAAACACATGCGCTATATTCCCGAGTTAAACTGCAAACTGGGTTAGCAGGGATCTAAATCATATCATATTATCGCATATGTACGATAATTTCAAACTTACGTGCCATTTGTGATAGCATATTAGTTATTATTTTGTATGTCTTTCAAGACCACGGGCCATCAAAATGGCCCGGACATTTGGAGGGCTTGCGTGGAGCCATGGGATGGCCAACACGTAGAGGCCCCTTGACAAATTTATTGTAAATGTGGCGTGACACTGACCAGCGATTATCCCTGTGTACACCATGTAATAATGCACCCAAGGACAAGCCCCGGCCAGTGTAGGACTATTGTGGGAAATGAGGACAAAAAGTACCGGGCTATTGGGGTGAACTTCTAGTCGTACTAGGGGTCTGGGTATATGGGGACTATCGCGTCTGCCAGTCAAATGTTCGGGGAACATGGAAAAATGGGCAGACGGTGACTCGCCACTCCCTCCATGGGCCCCAAAAAATGCCATAGAAGACAGGGGCAACATGGGTGTGAGTGGCTAAAGGGTGTAGAGAGGTGGGCTGCAGGTTCACCGAAGCTACTTCTGACGTGATGCCATTTATCACTTCCACCCCTGGAGCTTGAGTCTTAGCTCTAGCGATCTTATTATCATCGTTATCTATTTATATTATTATCATGGTGCAAATATTGAAAATTCGTTTTCTTCCTAGATTATACACATTATGTTAATAAGTAAGTAAGATACGATAATTTTTCGCTGCTGTTACGATAATAACCTCGCATTACCTTGTGAATACTGGCGCTTATATTATGAGTAATACACAAGAGACAACAATGAAGCCTTTTTATTGCAGGAACATCCAAATAGGAGTAAATAACAAAACGTTCATTTACGAAATTATCTTACCGAAAATCGAAGTCAGATCCTTTGTGTGCCTACAAACAAGACCAATACTCAGATTACTAAGGCAAGTGGCTGTGACTATACTATAACAAGTTTAGTTTTATCTATAGATTGTTTACGCCATTATGTTCAGTGCTAAATATGCTTATTAAAATCCACCGCTTAATAAAATGCATTTTAACAAAAAATATTCATTTGTCCCCGACCCTCACAACTCTAACGACAGCACCAGACCCATAAACCGTTTCTCGAGGAAACTATTCACTAAAACTTGAGCTTATATTATAAATTTATGCAACATTATACGTTATTTACAAAGGAAGAGCAATAGACTACAGCTGACATCAGTAATTCATGAAACGGCAACCCCTCAGCAACAAGAAAAGTAAATTTGTTTGTATCGTATTATTTATCACTACGCTGTCATGACATGAAAACCTTATTTTCGTCGTATGTATAAATATGGAATATTCTTTAAAAAAAACATATGGATTAAAAGCACTTAACTCGCCTTATCCAATCTCAGTGATGTTTGTCAATGTACATGTTTAATGCCCGGTTTCTGAGGTTACCAGTTATGAGTTCAATAACAATTGATTCCATATAGTTGTGTAATAGATAAACTTAGGTTAACTGTTAACCTACAACTAGTACCAAAACTCGCCACTAAATGAGTCTATTTAAGAAGGAATATCTAATATTCATTTACATCAAACAAAAACGTCAACAACAAAACGTCAAACAAAAGATATGGAATAGATAAACGCCTAATATTGGTCAGTTAAGTTGAACCTAGTTTAACTAGCGTACGATGGTGTTGAGTTCCTGATCAGCTTCCTTGCGTAGCGGTCACGAATGCGCTCCTCACATCTATCTAACACAATTTTTCGCGCTTTTCTACCTGGAAAAGCGATAAATTGTTAGTTCTGTGTACAGGTGATAGTGTACTAGTGTTTGTTCGTTTGGATTGCGGTGCGGAAAGCAGTTTTGGCCGGTGAGTCCCATTTCTCTCTCCGCTTGCTAGTGTCGTGCGCAAAATCGGTTGCGCGCGCTTTTGTAACGGTTTTTTGTGTGTGTAGTGTTTTCGCGCGCCTTTCTGGTCTCCTTGTGGGCCAGGGCCTCCAGCAATGGACGGCCCAGGCACCCCGAAGGCCCCCAGGGAGCCGAGTGTACCGCGCAAGCGGGACCACATCGGCTCCAATAATGGATGGGCCATGAAGGAGATAGGGGAGACGCGGGAAAAGAAGTCTTCCCTAGTTCGTCGCAGCCGCAGCGCCGCGGAACCTCGTCTCGGGCGCCCGGGTCCAGCCGTTGTCACGGCTACCGGGCCGCTCGCTTCGATAGGGGGTGCATCGGCGGTGGTCGACCTCACCGCCGCCGAGCCCCGCGAAAAGGAGAACGCCACGATGGGGCCGCCTTCGGCTCCCGTCGCGCCTAGGGCTCCCGCCGTGCGTGCCGCGCGCAAGAGCGCGGCACACACGGCCGTAGGTAGGGAGGTGGTGCTCGCAACTCCGCCGTTCTCATGGCCGTGAGCGCGGCGAGTGCCATCGTAGAAAACGTCTACAGGGCGCAAACACCACCTGCGTGGGCTTCACCTGCGCGGGGGCCAAGCGCCTTCGTAGACCACGTCGACATCGCGCCGTCGGGCAGCGTTCCAGACTCGCTGGAGTACGCGCTCGACGACGCGATTCGCGTCTTCTACGGCCCGCATGCCGAGGCGGCTGCATGCGCACCGACACCGGTTAGGTCGGTGTACACAGCGGCCGGCTCGACGACAGCGGAGGGCGATGGCCCCACGACGGTGTCGGTTAGCGCACGGGCTTCACCCGTGCCCTCGGCATCGGCTTGCGCGCCGGCTTCACCGGCGCGCAGCGTGGGGGACGACCGCCCCGCGACACCGGTTGCCGCGCGAGCTTCACCCGCGCCAACGACCGGGGTCATTGCTAGGGACGGTGTTTTAGGTGCGGTAGCGGCGACCATTTCGTCTTCTTTCCCTACTGGGACCGTCGCCGCCACCGCTTTGTCTAGCCCTATTCCCGAGCCGAGGCTGCAGTTCTGGGACCGCAGCGCCGACTCGGAGAGCACATCGGGTGCTTCCACGCCGGCGCGGGCGCGATCGCCGTTGCGTCGCACGGGCAACGCGACGGCGAGCGTGCTCGCGGGTGCGGAGGCCTACCTCCGCACCGAAGGGGGGGGAAAGGGCCGCAGGGCCAGGAAGGCCACTGCTGCCAAACTGGCCGCGGCTAGCCAGTGCGCCGCGCTTATAGGAGACGTACGTGTGCTCGGCCCTGGGGAGATCCGCCTAGCGGCGAGCGCCCAGGTCGCTGACATCCTCCAGGTTACCCAGACGTCGGGCAACCTGAAGGGCGCATACGTGCGCCGACTAAAGGAGGCTGCGTCCCGACTGTCCGACATAGTCGACACATTGGTGACGCGGAATCCGGAGTCGGAGGCCTGGAGACTCGGCAACGAGAACTCCAGGCTGCGTACCGATCTCAACTCTCTGCGGGAGGAGAACCTCTCCTACCGCAAGGAGTTTGAGGAAATGCGGAAGGCCATGAAGGCCTCCGCTGCGGATGCGGCCTCGGCTCCCGCTGTGACGGCGGAGCCGGGTCCCGTGCCCGCTAAGCGGAAGGCCAAGGCCGCCGCGGCGGAAATAGTCCCGGCCCCTGAGCCGGTTGATATATCCGCCGCGGTCCCCAGAACGGTTCCGGCTACCGCCGTCGTGGCGGAGCCGGTTCCTACACCAACCGCTGCGCACACCGGTGTGGACTACGATATGCTCACGCATATCATCGCCCGCACCGTGGGCGCTATGTTGGACGCCCGGCTTGCCGGGATTGAGGAGCGGCTGGCGCCCGCGCCAATTCTTCGTCCGCCGCTCGCGGCGGACAGGAAAAAGGCTGCGGAGGCACAACCGCTGCCTAAAACGGCGGGAGCTGCCGCCGCCGCCCACCGGGCCCCGAGGGAAGTAATTCCCCCGGTACCGATGGGGGTGGTGGTAGCCCCCGTCGTCGGGGTGGCGGACTCCCCACCGCCACCCCCTCCCCCCAAGAAGAAGGTGAAGAGGGGGGGGGGGGTGAAGCAGAGGGCGAAGAAGCTGCGCCGAGCCGCAGCTCTCGCCGCCGCCTCTACTCCGGCGCCTAAGCCCGGGCCACCGGCCCCCAGGCTCATGGCTAAACCCGCGGCCGCGACACCGGCCGTCGCGGTACCCGCCGTCGCGGCACCTGCCGTCGCGCCACCATCGGCTGCAGTGGCCCCTGCCCTCGCCCCCGTATCGGAAGGGGGTAAGAGCGGACACAAGCAGCCGGACTGCACAGCCCGCGACCCCCACTGCGCCGTCTGCGCGGCGGGGGGCAAACGCGCTACCCACCCGACGTTGGCGAGGCACTGCCAGCCCCCATACGTCAAGGGTAAATTCGTCCACCCGAGGGCGAATAAACGACCGGCGAGTGGAAGGGGGGTACCTATGGACACCTAAATGCCCAGTACACCCCTAACACTCTTCCAAGCCAATGTTAACCACTCCCCCGACGCCCAGGACTTGTGCCTGCAGGCGATGGCAGAGTGGCAAGCAAACTTGGCCGTAATAAGCGAACCTTATTGCGTACCCCCAACCAGGAACTGGGTGGGGGATCTCGATGATGTGGTAGCCGTAGTCGCCAGAGCCAGATCTGGCACACCGCTCACCAGTCTCGAAAGAGGAAAGAGCTACGCGGTGGCGGAAAGCGGATGTTACGTCATCATAGGCGTGTACCTCTCGCGGAGCCGCCCCCTGGCGGAGTACGAGCTCGCCTTGGACTCCATTGGGGCAGCCGTCGGCAGACTAGCGCCAAAGACGATATTCGTACTAGGCGACTTAAATGCCGCTTGGCATTGAAGTCGCCTATCCAATCCTGGAGGAACGCGATTACCGATGTTAGGGGACGGGCGGTTGAAGACTGGGCGCTTCAATCCAACCTGTCCATCCTGAACCAGGGGTCGGTCCAGACCTGCGTACGTGCGCGGGGTGGATCGATCATCGACTTGTCATTCGCCACACATGCGGCCGCCCGCAGAGTGGTAGGATGGAGAGTGCTGGAGGAGGTGGAGACTCTGTCTGATCACTTGTACATCAGATTCGAGCTCTCCCCCTCGCCTAGCGCTAACCCTGTTCAGGGCTCTCCCGGCTCCCGCGCTGGGCTCTTACCAAGCTCGACGCGGAGCAGGCCGAGGAGAGGGCTATCATCGAATGCTGGACCTATCCAGCCGACCTGGGGAATCTGGAGGCGCAGGCTGAGCACATGCGCAAATCCCTCAAAAGGATTTGCGACGCTGCTATGCCTCGAGCCAAACGACCGCCGCCGCGTACATCGGAGGAGCTGGCTGAACTGCGGAGGGCAGTCCGCAGAATCAGCCACAGGCTCAAACGCAGTAGAGCGCGTTGTCCTCCAGACTATGTTGAGGAGAATGGACTCGTGGGGGAGTTCAGAGAGGCCAGAAAAGCCCTTTCGATCGCAATTCTGTGAGCGAAAACCCGGGCTCGGGGGGAGCTCCTCGAGACACTGGACCGGGGTCCTTGGGGGCGTCCGTACCGTGCGGCCCGCAACACGTTGCAGCCTTGCACCTCCACGGTTACGGAAACGCTCGAACCCGAGGTCCTCCGGTCGGTTATCGATGGGCTCTTCCCGGATCCGGGGATCTTCACTCCCCCCGATATGGGTCCAATCATTCCCGACACCTCGGAGGTGGAGCCTCACTCCATCACCGAGGAAGAGTTAGACGTCGCCCTGGACCGGCTCCGGGGCAGGAAGACGGCTCCGGGACCCGACGGGGTTCCGGGTCGGCTCCTCTTCTGGCCGCCAAACATCTACGCGGCCAGCTGCGGAACTGTTCGATGCCTGTATTCGCGCAGGTCAGTTCCCGTCGCAATGGAAGGAGGGCCGATTATGCCTGATTCCCAAAGGAGGCCGTCCTCCCAACGATCCGTCCGCCTACAGGCCCATAGTGTTGCTTAACGAGGTCGCCAAGGTCTTCGAGAAGATCTTAGCGGAACGCCTCGTTAAGCATCTCGATACTGTGGAGCCGGGGCTAGCACAGACGCAGTTCGGGTTTCGGCGGAGGCGCTCCACGTTGGACGCCTTCGAGACACTGCGATCTGTAACGGACGACGCAGTCCAAGCAAAGGATACTGTCCTGGCGGTTTCGCTAGACATGCGAACGCCTTTAACAGCCTCCCTCACGAGACGATCAGGGAGGGGCTTCGTGCACACGGAGTTCCCCCGTACCTCACGAGGCTGTTGGGCGCGTACCTCCAGGACAGGTACATCCTTTGGGAGGGCGGCGAGTCCGAGAATCGCGCGATAGGTCGGCGACGCGTCGCGTGCGGCGTCCAACAGGGATCGGTCCTCGGGCCGGTTCTTTGGAACGTCGGTTATGACTGGATCCTTCGGGTTCCGGTCCTGCCCGGAATAGGGCTAATCTGCTTCGCGGATGACACCCTACTCACGGCACGCGCTGCGTCTTTCGCGGAATCCGTGGACCTCGCCAACGCCGGGTTGGCGATCGTAGTCCGACGAATAGGTAGGCTGGGCTTGAAGGTCTCCCCCGCGAAAGCGGAGGCCAACATGTTCCATAGGCGGTTTCGTAATCCCCCCGCGGACTTTTCCGTTACAGTCCAAGGGGTGGACATTTGTGTAGGCCCCCAGATGAAATATCTGGGGCTAATTCTTGAAGGGAAATGGCTGTTCAAAGCGCCCTTTGAGCAGCTAGTTCCCAAGCTCGTGAGGTCGGCAGGCGACCTCTCTCGGCTTCTTCCCAACGTGGGGGGACCAGGGGGGACGACTAGGAAACTGTACATGGGCATCCTTAGGAGTATGGCCCTGTACGGTACACCCGTATGGTCCACTGCACTTCACCGCCACAATAGGACTTTGTTGTGCCGCGCACAACGGGTCCTGGCGGTGAGGACCATCCGAGGATACCGTACAGTGTCGTGGACGGCGTCGACACTCTTGGTAGGCGATCCGCCCTGATCTCTCCAGGCGGACGTGATAGCCAAAGTTCGGCGCTCCCGACAGGATGCCCTCGCCCGTGGCCTGGTCTATGGCCAGGCCGAACTCCAGGTGATCAGGCCATGATCCAATCTTGGTCAGTAGATTTGGAAAACCCCGTTGCTGGCATTAACACGGTGGAAGCGGTTCGACCGCAGCTGTTGCGATGGCTCTCGCGGAAACGCGGGACCCTGACCTTCAGAATGACACAAATACTTACCGGGCACGGTTGCTTCGATAAGTATCTGTGTCAGATTGCCGGCTGCTTGCCTTCACCCCAATGCCGCCAATGTGGCGCGCTGGACACGGCGTTACACACGCTAGTCGAGTGCGCAGCATGGGCACCTCAGAGGTTTGAACTCGAGACACTTGTAGGACCGATCGAATCACTGGGCGATCTGGTGCAAGCCATGCTGCACAGCGACGATTGGTGGGTGGGTGCGACCAATTTCTGCGAGACGGTAGTGTCTCATAAGGAGGCCGTGGAACGAGATAGGGAGAGAGATAGTAGTGCGCATGCATCTCGCGGGCGCCGACGTCAGTCGGGAGCCCGGAGGCGCAGGTATGCGCATGACCTCCCTCCCTGAAATACCGCTGCAGGGGCCCTCTAGCATCTAGGGAGCAGAGGAGTTTTCACCCCTGTTGACGAAGTGAGTTTGCCTCTCCCGGGGCATTCTCAAGCACTTGTGCGCTAGGATCGGTGTGGGCGTAACTATGTTCTGTATCTCACGCCTTTCCTACCATAAGCGCGGGGCACATGGGAGGAGGGTAGTTTTAGTGGGGTATTGATTAGTCGAGTCTCCACACAAGCCGGTTGATTATTGTTTGGATTGCCTCAGTGGAAAGCCTCCATGATCAACAACGGTCTAATCCCTAGCAAAGGACCCGGTATGTGCGAAATGCATTTGCCCCGCCTTAAAAAAAAAAAAAAAAAATCGTACCATGGTGTGTTCAGAAACGCAATTTTATAAGTTATTGAACTGATAGCGCTAACGAACAGATAAACTACAGTTAAAAGTACCTTAGAAACCGGGCATTATAAGGATAATCTTTAAACAAAATCGCAAATACTTAGTTAATTTTCGGAAATGTTCTCGATATACTTTTATTTCTAAAAACCTATTTAAAAAGTTATACAAAAATTTACAAGTGTAAGCACACCCACCAACCACTAACTTAAAAGTGTATAAAGTATAAACTCATCTGTTATATTGATTCGCCGAAATTATAAAGATTTTCAGGACACATTTTTATCTTGTAATAATTTTTATTGAAACTAAAAGTTTGAAGTTCGATTCCTGGCAGAGTAAATTTTGTAAACAAATTTTCCATTATTTACTCTGTTCGGAGTGTTAGCTTCACAATTATTCGCTGTAACACCTATAACACAAGCATTACTTGCTTAGCTTTGGTAGTATCCAATGTGTAGATTTCTTTGCCAATTTATAATTTGTCTTAGTATCAAAAAGGCCCCGGAACTGCGTAAAGTGAACATCAATTAAAATTATAATGAATCATCAATATTTTAGTTCCTAAAATAGGATTTTTATCTTAATTTTTTGTGTACTGATTTCCATATCAGTGTTTAGAAGGTACGAACATAAGGCCCAAGTCCACGTGAACGAAATACCGTGCAGAGATATAGTTTATAAAACAATTGTTGGATTCGGCAAATATAATAAATTGTTTTAATATTAAGATATCCATTTCTACTTATGGCGATCAGTGTAGGCTGTGTGTAATCTGCAGTATGTATTAAAGTTTAGATAGAGTATACATACCGGCAATTGACAGAAAGATTTATAATAAGAGAAATGACTCGAGAATGCGATGTCCTGTACCGTTTATAGTGAAGCTTAGATGATCCCAAAATAGTTATTCTGTGCATGTAACTCTAAATGAGTCAGACAAAGCGGCGAATAATGCGTATAAAGTGAAGAGCTATCGTCATCCATTATTAATCTGCAGCGTGGCTATACACCCCTTACATGTGATGCATATACCTTAAAAGCGAGTAATTCACGTTTATTAAGATTTATGTTTACAATAAGTCCACTTGAAACCCAAATCGAGAAGAAAAAAGTTTTCTAATGAAACATAGTTTTATTATGTATACAAGTTGCGAAAACTTAAGAAAATATTAAGGTTTTCTAAATTTAACGTACCTATAATATGAAAATATATATTTCATATTTGTTATTAAAAATACAAATTATATACATGATAAACGGTTAATTCCTAATGCCCTGAAAAGAATAAAAAATATACAACTGGAAAAAGTGATTCGCATGTATAATATTACCTATTTTAATATGGATTTGTATGTATGCCGCATAGTTATGACGAAACATGTTTGCCAGTGCATATTTGACATCATTACAATCATTATATTATTTTCTCTCTTTGTAACACGTTTCACACAAATAATTGGTTGAAATTACCTACTACTATTTTTCCTCCATGCTAATACAACTAATAAAACACATATCATAATAAATTAAATATACAATTTAATAGCATATATACATTGGCCGTTTTTATTACATGTCTACAATATTCCTCACATGTAAATTAAACTTCGTATCGATCAGTGGGAATGTAATATTTAAATTGCGAACATTTCCATGTTTAATTATAACATACTAGTGGTCGCCCGTGGTTGAAATTCGACCATTATAATTAATTTAAATTATAATGTTACCCGTCTGCGGAACTCGAATTAAAATGCCGTTAGAATTATTATGGAGTTTATTAGAACTATAGAAACACGTATTACACAGGTACAAATATAACCGAACACAACAAATCCAAACGTAATGCAGAAAGTCGTAATTCAATAAAACGCGCAAAGTCCGTCAATATTAGATTCCCGAATGTACACACGTCACGCCTAGATCGTAGTTGTCGCTGAACTGACCCCCTCTCTCAATCAGGCCATCGTTTTATACCGCACAAGTGCAAATGTGCCCGCCTGGCAACGTCGACATAATTTTCTAGAATTAGCTTGTACTTATAATCCGCAACACCTGGCTAATGATCCAGCCTGCAAGCGGCCGTAGACGAGTACAATATAACAATAGGCTGTTCTCCACAATAACTAGAAACGTATGCCAATAAATAAGTAAACAAAAGAAGACGATCATAAAAAGATTACATGTTTCAAATGCCGACAGGTAATAAAATGTGCTTTTACAGATTAGGAATGGAATTTGTTTTTATCGGAGCCTAAGTTGTAACAATAAGTTTGAACATTATTAAGGTTCTGTTGTCAAAAACTATATACTTTTATAATCACAGATTTCTCCAAGGCTACACTGTTAATTGACTTTAACAATAAACAAAAGAGTATATATGCGTGTGTCAAATACATGGTAGTGTGTGTAATGCTTTTTTTATTGATGTAATGTATTTTTTATACGTAATTTTAAAAATGTATTAGCATTCTGCACTCTTCTATATAAACTATAAGTGTACAAAATTTCACACTCCTCCGCGCAATTTTCGTAAAAAGGGTACAAAGTTTTTGCTGTGTTTTTGCTTCACGTAATAATATATAGATACTATATTTATATTGTAAATGTAATTAATAACAATAATTTTAAAAAGCTATTTGAAACATTAGAGGTGTGACGAAATAACTTTAATATATTCATACAAAGTTCAGAAGGCCCGACGGGTTTGAAATTTTATAACGAAAAATGTGACCAATTTAATTTCACTGATCATTTTCTAAGCCATAAAAAAATTCTATATCAAAGTAATAGTAAAACATTTTTAATTTTCACTCAATACACCTATAGCGAGTGTGGGGTAACTCACAAGTAAGTCAAGCACCTAATTGGATAACCTAAATAAGGCAGGTTTCAACGTGATTAAAATATGTTAGTATTCTTCCCTCGCATGAAAGTTTTATGTGCACGCCTTAAGAAGCCTCGCCTAATTGTGAACGATTAACAAGGCTTCTCAAGACGCATAAGTTTAATCCATTACACTATATACTTATACCATACATACCTAACTGTGGTTTTAAAATAAAGCCCAAGAAAGGCTGTGAAACAGAGGTGTTTCAGGGCCGCTTAAAGATGTTTTGTTCAGCTTGCGACAATTTTATTTTGTTTATCGGTAACTGAAAAAGGGAACACTCAAAAATATATTTGAAAACTATGATATGCAATTATGATTACAGATAGAGGGACAAGTCTTCTTAAAAAACAATTTAAATCATCTTTGTTCTTTCACAAGTTTCAACGCGATTTGCTCATAGTCCGCATACGTAATTTTGTGTAACGCTCCTGTGGATTTAGCGTCTTCAGTTCCTGATGCTCCGCCGTGATTGAAGTCGATGAAACACCGAGGTGGTTTAGTTGGTAGAGCATGAGCATGCCATCAAGACTCTGATTTTCGACTATCTATCCCTGATTAGTAGGGTATATATGACGGATTGCTCCTCGACAAAAACATGATTATGTAGATTTTATCCCAAGTAAACAAAGCATTATTCTAATCCAGACTCACACAAACATCAATCAATTATAAAGAGCTCTCGATAGCACAAAAGTAAGAAGCTTTTTATAAAATAAATCCATCGCAGTTCAGCTAAAGTTGTGGAGAGAAATAACCTCGTTTCTTCGAGGCCTGAGTCTTTTCACAAGTTCTAAGCCGATAAATTGTTACGACCGATTGAGTGCGAATCACTTCCTTGGAGTTCACCGACTCTTTATCTCAATTGTACTTTTCTATCAACAGTATTTTCTTTAAGTATTGGCGGAATTCGTTTTTTGGGTTCGCCGTCGTCCAACCGATATTTGGTGAATGACCTTGGCATATTATGCTCAGATTTCCGGATCATAATGCACCAATAAAATTTATTTATTTTTCAATGTATTTTGGCCTTTGTGAAGTGTAACCAGAGAATTTCTTGCTGGTTCGCTCGTGTACATTTCGAATTATGAATATGCTACGGAAACTGTCTCAGTATTCGAGATCAAAAGTTTATTATTCCTTACTGGTGTTGAAAGTATACATAAAGTGTATATAATTTCATTTCATTTCACAAATATCTAATTGACTTTTCAGGTGATCATATGGCTGGTGCTTACTTCGGCTCACTATGGCGATTCAACGAGTAATGTAGCCTAGTCCTCTGGACATTTTGCTTATAAAAGACCTAGGCCCAGTATTCTACTTAGCTAGTCTCAAGGGACTATAGATAGTAAACATAATTGTAATGAATATTAAGAAATTAATTCAAATAGTCTTCGTTATAATATATACTAATTTATGTTATTGTAATAAAAATTTTCATTAAAAAATAAACGTTCAAACAAAATCACTTTCCCATGTATTATTTGTATTAACTTTTATCGGAATAGGAAACCAATTTCTTTTATTCCCAACGTTCCACATTTATGTATAATAGTAGATCTGCCCTCGCAGGACCTTCTCAAAGTCGTGACCTTAAAGGGACCTTTGGCTTAGCGTCCTTTCCTTGTATAGTGTTCGCACAAATGGAATATTTTTACAATTCATTAATATTAAAATTTTTCTATCCGGTATTTCTGCTCTAAAAGTATAAGCAAAAGTGGAAATGTCAGAACTGAGTCTATAATGAACAAATATTTTAATTTTTTGTATTGTCATATTTCAAATGAATGTTGCCTACCTAATCATGCCAATTAGCGCACTAGATTCAATACCAACTTTGATGTGTTCATATCATTCGTAAAAGTGATTTTGTTTTGGTATTTGTAAGTTTATTTGTTCCACCTATACTGCCTTGAGAATTAAACAATTATCATAATATTTGGTGAATCAGTAGGTAAGTCTACCTACAGTGGGAATGAACATCGGACAGTTTGTGTCCTGACTTTTTTCCTCTCGGATTTTGAAATGTATAGATAACAAATTGGGAACCTCCTAATAAATACTTCCAATGCTACTAATTATACAAATAGGCGTTGGAATCAAATTTGATATTAAAATTTTTGATAGGGTTATAAATTACTGGAACCCCATCTTACCACCCACGTAGGAGTGCGTCCGCACAGGTCCCGCGGGGAGCCAAGGCCGACGCACAATGGACTCCACTCTCGCGTTTCTTATTGCGATCCAATACTATTCACTCACTATCTGTTTTATATGGAACTAGTTTCCTGCGGCCATTTCCCTCGGTTAAACTATCCCGTCTATGCCATTCACGCTACTCTATTGCGATTATATTGTAGTTGGTCTACGAAGGTCGCTAAAATTGATAAAATGAAATAAACTTCTTTTAGTTCTATTATTGTAATTTAAGTAGCTCTATTTTACTTAGATAAAAACTTAATTAAGTTTTTATATATAGCGGACAAAAGTTGTATACTATGTAGCATGTAGCCTACATGTTTTATAATATGTATGATAAAGAAGGAGATTGAGAGTAATCAGTAAATTTTTTGTTTGTATCATTGCTAACAAAGTCTAATACAAGTGTGTGAACATGTTTAAATTTTTATTTAAATTAATATTTTTATATCTAGAATTAATATTTCAAACTATCGTAAGAATGTTAATAAATTTTCATGTTAATGTTTGTACGTTCAGTAATAAGAAAATTTTAACTTTTAAATTAATCTCAATAGAATTTCATGATTTAATCTCCCCGAACAATAAACTCGACTTTCGCTTGTATTATCAATCAATCTATAATCTATTCCATTGTACTTTCTATCTTTTATAACATTGTTAATAATAAAAATGCCTTAAGGTTTTAATTAAATCTTGTATTTATACTTGTTTTCATTAAGTCACTGTGATTTCAATCTTAAAATAACATGTACCTTTATATTCCAATAAGATGATTATTTCTTTTTAATAATAAAATAATAATTATATAAGCCCTTAAAGTTTTTGCAGCTAAGACCGGGTCTCTCATTTTTATTTGAGAAATGAGGAAATATACCCACCTCGTTTATCCAAAGGGGATTAGCGGGTTGCACACATCGCTTATTTCGATTTCCAAGTTTTCTCACCAAGTGGTCTTTCACTTTTAGCACAGGGTAATTTTAACATATTCACATTAAGTTAAGTAAACTGCATAAAAGTTGTATGCTTCCTAGCTTGGATTGGAACCCACATCATTGAAATGCAACGTGTTTGCGTTCACCAATTATCCATTATTACAATTGTTGTGTGACAAAGTTGTTTGAATACATTTATAAAGTTAAGATTGTCCTTTTATTGAATAAATACTGATATGTGATAAAGCATTCATTATCTTACTAACCTTCGTAAATTTGTAATATAAGTAGGTACATAAATATTTCCAAAGATAGTAAATTTTCTGATAAAGTAAATGTATTTTAGGAAATACGATAGTTAATCTAGCAATAACACAACAGAATGGCGACGCTTCAGTTTCATATGTAGACATTAATGTCGTTCAGAATGTGCATTGTTGCACCTATATCAAGTCCTTGTATACATTCTCACCACTCATCTATTAGTCGTGTCTACCGCAAAGCATTTATTCCCTCTACCAACTAGCATACGCAACAGAATTGATTGTACCAGTGATACCAACAGACAAACATCAAACCTATCTGAAAATAAACACAAAAACTTTTCGCGTTCGGTACTCAATACAAAACATCAAGTTGAATCGTCTTATTTATTACCTCTAGATTACCTTAATCAAGAAATATACTGCCCTTTTACCAAGTATTTTAATGCTTTGAAAATTCTTTACGTAGATATCTTTGAATAGAAATTGCCTCAAAAATGTATGGTATGTTAATGCTGGACTTAATATTGTAAGAAATCAAATACTTTAGCGTTAAAATACGTCAACGGATTATCTTTTGAAATTTGTACGTGAAGTTTTATAGCTAAGAATATTATTACGTTTTCTTACATAATCTTAAGACAAGAAAGATTTACGAGCAACACGGTATGTGTCAAAGTTCACGTCTAATCGTGGACTCGTGGCACCATCAGAATGTTATTCATGTTAATAGAAAAGTTTAATTGTATTTCTGTGTAGCATTAAGACTAGGTCTGTCATTCGCCTTTTTCCAATATTGGTGTAGTATTTTAAAGCTGCGCTACTTTAAGTTTTGTGGATGAACAAGACTATTTCACAACTTTTGCGCTCTTTCTAGAAAGTAATTTCAAAGGATTGTTTATAGTAGTTTTCATAACTTTTGTTACTTAGAGTTGTAAGTCAATAAAAGAGAAAATAGTTTAACTATTAACAATGTTTTATTATTTTTCACAACTTATAAACAGAGTTATTTTAGTATTGGAATGTTTGTATGTATATAGGTATGTGTGTTAACATTTATAGGTAATAACTATGTAACCAGGGTTTTCCCGCGATTTTACCCGCATTGGCTTTGATTCTATACTCTAAGAAAATCTAGCAGCTTCCGAAATGAAAAATACTACAACTTTTATCTTTGGTCTCTAAAATACTAAAATGCCAAACTTTATCATAATCTGTTTATATGCAAGGAGAGAACAAACAAAAACTCCTAAACAACCAATTGTCTCCCTCATTATATAATCGAGGAGCATATTCTAAACGTTTCTAGCTTATTTTATTGTTTTTATACAATGGCGGCGGTAAAACATAATTCAAAAGTTTAGCGACAAAAAGTGTTTTATTCACGACATTTTCTATTATTATTTAAATATTCAATACACAGACTCAATGCTACAAATGCGAGTCACGCACGCATTTCTTCATTGATCGCATACGGTTTATCGATTACTTCATTTATATCCATTGTGTAGGATGCCGATGCGGCTTTGTCCGACAACAATATATCTTAATGCCACTAAATAGTACCTATTATTTTCTCTCAACGATAATTAGACAGCGAAATAGGCTTGGTCACGTCACGAATATTGCCACAACACGATTCTACAATCGTAATAATTTACCGCAACTGTACCTATTTTATCACTACATCATTTTGAAACTAAAATGGTGTTTTCATTATAATAACCTGGATAACAAGACTACTTCCAAACAAGGTATTAACCAAACCCAACTCTAAAACTTATTGATATGAACCACATTATTCACTTGATTTGGTTACATGGTTCGAATTATATGATCAGAATTTAAACTACCAGGTCAGCCCATTGGCCGATTCAACAAACCTAATCGTGTGAGGTTGGGAGAGGCGAGACTAAGCTGCTATACACCAGCTTTGAACATACTTTCCTAGCAAATAATTATAATTTATAATAGTAATCTTACTTCTTCTTTGGAAGTGTACTACAAACCGTACATCGGTATAATATCATATACTAACTAAAACTACCAAATCTACCAGAATGACCAAAACTACTAAAACTACCAAAACTATCAAAACTAACAAAGCTACCAAATCTACTAAAACGACCAAAATGACCAAAATAACCAAAATGACGAAAATGACCAATCACAAAAAAATGCCTAGTAATTTAGTGTCGCTTTTTCGTTTCATCGAGTTTCAAATCACAACGATTCTAAAGAAGTTTCACTTCAAAATAAATAGCGAATGTTACTTTCGTCCTGACCGTAAGGACAAAAGTAACACGTTGCAGGTTGAAAGTAACCCTGTTGGGATTCTACGAAAATAAATGAAGAATAAGATTTCACAAAAATAATGTAACTTTGAATATTTGTCTCACAAATAAATAAAAAATTAAACATCTTGTTAATCTCACTCTTAACTAATAATCAGGTTAACTTTAATGAGATTAATACAAATAAGTTATTATATGAATCTCTATAGCGTGACATGACAAACGCTACATTTTTTATCAGACTATATATATTTGTATTTGTCCTGTCGTACTATGTTACTTTTGTGCTAGTCCATATTTTTTTAATTTTATGCGTTCTGCACAAATATAATCAATAACACGTTATAGATAATCTTATCACATATTAAAAGTGAAATAGTTACATTCATATCATCAGCACATTACTACAAAGAAATTAAATAAATAACCATTTAAAAATCTTACTTTTTGAGCTTAACACCACGTAGCCTTATCAAAAATAATCTAGCAGTATCGCACGGACGCTGTGATTAAATGCAAGCATGGCAAGGGACACAATCTAGCATCTAACCATCGGCCACGTCATTTCGACCATTGGACAATTCTACAAAACGTTTGTTACTCTTGACCCTCTGTTACTTTTGTCCCCGGTCTCCCCTACATCGCAAAGCAAGCAAACAGTGCGGAAGCATCCATAAGTCTCAAAGGTCTTGGCATTTCTAATTGAGAAACCATAAAGTTAACCTATTGCAGCGAAGTTAGCATATACTGTAGCATACCCTAAGTCGTAATCGAAGGATGTAAAGGTGAAATGAGCAATCGCTACATCGAGCAACTATTAATCCCAATAACCCGGGAGGCGAGCGGTTGAATAATATTCTCCGATTTATCTATTTCAAGACGTCGAAAGTCGATACATCGGTAATTTGCTTTCATATTGCGCGTATTTGAATAATTGGCTCGTTAAACAGTTACACGCTTTGTAAGCTTCCTCTTTATTTGCGTGGGGTTAGCACGCAAACTAATAGATATGAGATAATATGTTAGCAAGAATCTCATAGAACTTTACTCATTTAATTTTTGTTAAACGCGTCTCTGGAGGTTTTCAAAAATGTTTGTGTTAAGCTGACATTACCGTGTTAACGAAAACAAATAAAAAAATTGTGTGTGGGTGTGTGTGTGTGTGTGCAGTTCACACGTAGTAGGAGTGAAACAAAGTGTGACAAGGATGGATTCTAAATTTCGTGACGTTACATTTCATATATTATATCATTATAACATATTTAAGCTTTAAACACGAAATTTGAAGTATTAACGAAAAACTTCAAAACATTTTCAACTTTTATCAGTATCAGTACAGTATGTATTCTATCTTATTTTCTCGCAGGCTTAGTCCTATAGATTTATGTGTTTATCTCTTTTTAGTGTCGCTTTTTCGTTTCATCGAGTTTCAAATCACAGCGATTCTAAAGAAGTTTCACTTCAATAGTACTTATTTTGCATTGTAAATACTGCATCAAGTTTTATTAACCATGACTAGAAAAAATATTTATTATTTTCGAAATAAATTACTAAATGGATCTAATAGTCGGCGGGGTTGTCTGGAAGAGATCACTTTTTAGCGATAAGACCGCCCTTTGTACACAACTAGATATAATTTTAGTTTTTAAGTTCATTTTTGTATTGGTGTATAAAAGTGTTATCTATCTATCTATCTATCTATCTAATAGTCTCTTCTTAACACGTTTAAATGAACCGGAAATCAAAGTTTAATCGATCAATATAAGATATATAATTCAAACAAAACATAACATTACATACAACATTGTGAAATTATGGTATGTACATTCTTGTAAATAATAAAGCTACTAGTATAATATATATGTATAGTCAAGGTGGGGAATTCCGTCAGTGGGGGATCTCCGTACAACTCTCGATATATTCGTGTTTGAACAGCTACGACGACAACAAATCGATCAGTAAAGTTAAAACACCATTTAACTTTACGTCCGAATTGAAATTGGCATTAAATTCCGTTTAAAAAATGTAAAAAATGAGAGGTACACGAACTTACCCCACTGACTGACTTCCCCACCTTGACTATATAAAGAAATGTTTTCATATCAACTGAAAATAAATGTATATAATTTCCAGAACTGAGTACCATAGTTTTCAAATGTTTAAACTTGTGTAATAGACGATTTATTTCCGGACAAACACATAATGAATATTTTATAGATTTAGAAAAAAACGTAATAATTTGTCTAATCAAGTTTGTATTTACACAATTTTAATACTTTAAAGAATTATTAAAATTGTGGCTGAGTTCGCGCTAAATGTGTTTCTGTGGCAAAAACTTTAGGACGAAAACGAAATTTCGTTTCGTCTATTGAATCTCTTAAATAAAATTAAGTCATGCACACTTCGTTAAGTTGACCTTTCTCACGAGAAATAGGATCGGTTTCGGTACGAAGGAAGTCGTATAATATTTTAGCCGCTGTTATGTACTCGTAATACAATATCTTAATGCACATTATTTTTGTTATAGCGGAGGGAAGCCTGTCAGATTTTGCGATTCGCAAAGTCCACTACACGGCGAGCAATCCTCTCAAGAAGGGCTTGTTTACACCAGACACAAGGTAATTAAATTCCAAATTAAAATTAAATGCCCCATAAGGACATTATAATTTTAATTAATGAATAATTGAATATGTGTTATTTGACCCGTTAAATAAAAATTGATATCAGTAGTAACATATAGTATACTCTAAATAAAAAAGATTTCTGTGGTGTAACATTTTTTTGCTAGTATGGTTATGCACCTTTGTACAACCAGCCAGTGTGAGTATTTAAACATTCGAAAAGATTCAAGTAAATAGGCATAATACATATACACTCTTTCCCTTAGTTTGCCGTTTGACGTTCCTTCACAGAAATCAATCCTTATAAGCTACTCTATCTACTAGTATAATAACACGGTGTTATTTTTTCGAAAATCAGCTCATATGATTCCTGACTAGAATGATGGATTTTTCAAAAATCTAGTAATACCACTTTAGTTTTCATCAAAATCGTCCTCGAGACTCCTTTGAGTACTTTTCGCTATTTCGTATAGTTTAAGAAAGCCCACTTCAAAAATTGGTATGTGTAGATGTATAATATGAACAAATAAAATCTTCCAGACCACCAAGTTTACGCAACTTATACGATAAAGCAACTAACGACCGCCTCTCCGTATCCATACTTGACCAGTTGAGAAGGGATTCAGAGCACTCACCGTATCTTCTATGCACTCCAGTATTAAGTACGAAACGACGACGGTTATGCCAGAAGGTTGACGTTGAAATCGAGACTCACATTGTAAGTATTTTTAATTGATAACTATTTTTCTGAGCTCAAAACGGTTTTTAGCTAAAAATATAACTATATGTATATTATTTTGTATGCATAGTCAGTTTTCTTAAAAACTACTAGAAGATTTATTTTATATAAATAATACTACACTACAATGTAGTGAAATCGCGATACAATAAAAAAAAACGTAAATCATAGCCACCAATAACAAAAATCGAATTATTTAAGTTTTCGCTGACCCATTTTGATTTACGATGTTAACAACGAAACGTTTAAAATTTGAATGTTTTCCTCATGATATAACATTTTGTATGATAAAATTATT
Organism: Dendrolimus houi; assembly: GCA_039645545.1. Classification (NCBI taxonomy): domain Eukaryota; kingdom Metazoa; phylum Arthropoda; class Insecta; order Lepidoptera; family Lasiocampidae; genus Dendrolimus; species Dendrolimus houi. The sequence goes on along the minus strand of CM077120.1, from coordinate 17,259,893 downwards.
TCTTAGTAAGTAAAGTACTTGGAAAATGTTGAGTTAGTATACAAACGAGTTCCTTGGAAATATTTACAACTTTGAAAGACAAACTGTTTGTTAGTCACACCTGTTGAGCCTCAGGGTAAGAACGTAATTCATTGTCAGATTTGCCAATTTTACGTATTATTTTAATAATATTTAGATGTTTTCTATATTCTTTACAGAGCAGATGTGGTACATAATAGTTATAACGTCACAGATGCTGAAGATAAATGTCCTTTTATAAAATTAAAACATCATTTCAATGTCAATAAAAAAATACTGATCACTAAAGTTTTCCAAATAGCATCCCATCTTGTGAGATATAAACATTTTAAATCTATTCACACTATAAATATAAAGAACTTTACAATAACTGATTTACTTCCGATACTGTGAAGGATGAACTAATAAAAATTCAAACCAAGACACTTTCCCATTTTACATCAGTATGGATGGATGGATGGGTTTGCCAAACGTTTAACTTTTTGTGTAAACGTCGATTTCGTATCCCATGAAAAGAGATAAAAATTATTGTGTGTTCATCTCTGTTATCTAAAGTACAAAATTTAATAAAATGTAGTTTATATTGAAAATTCTGAAGAAAAAAAGGAACATACTTAATTTTTCATCATAAATATAGATTTTCTGACAGCTGGATCTCAATGAAAATTCGTAAAGTACACATCTTAAGTGTAAGATATCCTAAAACATACTAAAGCCTTTTACAGTTCGTTCAGTGCAATGAGGAATATTCAGTTATTCATAAACCTTTAAATAAATTTTCAGCCCTCAGTCGTTGAGCATCTTAGAAGATGGACGTCCAAAGAAGCAGTGGGCGAGATAACCGCCTTGCCAGACGCGTCTATGAGGATAGCAAGCAGTGTAACTTTGACACCCGATGAACTTTCTGAATGCGGTTCTGGAGATGACGAACCTATAGATCATAGGCTTCCAAGTCCTGAAGAACAGCTAAGAATTATAGCTTCTAAGTAAGTGTAAAAAACTGATTTGATTTTGAATGCCTAACTTCAATTGTGAAATCTATGTATAATAAGTATTATAAAATTCTCAAAATGCCGTATCTGTACATTGAAGCTATTAAAAAAAACTGCATAAACTATACAAACCATGGAGAACACGTTACATTTTTTAGATTTCTTTTCTGTTTGTTCCGGATTCACGTAAAAACTACTGGCCGATTTCGATGCGGTTTTCGTTGATCGACAGCTAATTCTTAGACTTAAAATCTGCGCCACTTTCTATCATGAGGATCCCGCGGAAATTTGTCTAGAAATGATTTAAAATGGCCAAATTTAAAAAATCTAATTTCAAATGGATTTTTAAAATGTATGTAATAAAATGTGTGATATTTTTATCCCGGGAATTTTCTCGGGAGTGGTTTATAGTTGTTCGGTGCATAATTAGCTTATTCCGACACAATTTTCACTAACCCCTGGTTTCTATATTTTACCGACGGTTGTCTATAATAGTAACTGATTGATTTTGAAGCTACCAATAGCCGATGGTTAAGATGGCTATACGAGCGTTTCACAAGCTAATTGACTATTAGTAATGCTGTCGGTTATCAATAACTAATTCCCTCCTAAGCGTTTTGCTAACACAACGTAGTTGTAATCGTAGTACACGCAATTAATTCAATGAGTTGAGATATAAGTACAAAATAAATACATTTTCAAAGAAGAGATCTTTTGGGATATACGATACGGTAAAATATAGAAACCGGGGGTTAATTTCCTTTATTGTATAATACGGGTAAAACAATATCTTACATCAAATCTTACTTTTAAATGCTTAAGAAAACATATTATAACAATTATTGTATTTAATTTCTTTTTAACATTTTTAAATCCAATCATTCATACAATAATGCAAGAAATAATTCCCGAAATGTATAGCCGAGGCTAAGATGCGGCACATTAAAAAAATCGGCGACAAACTAATCAGCTTCCCTTCTGGGTGTCGCGCTTTTTGGTCTCTCGCCAAGGCTGTAGAAGGCAATTTCTGTAGGTCTTCCCTGCCACCTTTACACGGACCTGATGTTTCACTGACTAATTCCGCAAAAGAGAAGGCTGATTTCTTGTGCACCCTTTTCGCATCGAACTCCACTCTTGACGACGAGGGAGCGGCACCATCGACCATTCCGCGGTACGCGGAGAGAATGCCTGAAGTGCGCTTCACGCAACGTGCGGTGTATCGGGCTCTCCAATCCCTGGTCTTCAAGAAGTCCAGTGGACCTGACGGTATTCCCGCGATCGTGCTCAAGACGTGTGCACCCGAGTTGGTTTTCAGTACTGACGCACCTATTCTCGATTTCCTATTCTGCGGGTGTAGCCCCAGCTTCTTGGAAGGTAAGGTTATGTCCAGTTTATTCCCAAGAAGGGAGACCGCACAGACCCGTCCAATTTCAGGCCTATGGTTGCCGCCATTGAGAGTAAGGGGGCAGCATTGGTAGTAAGCCTGGATATTGCAAAGGCTTTTGATCGAGTCTGGCATAGGGCACTCCTTTCGAAGCTTCCCAGCTACGGACTCCCGGAAGGATTGTGCGCATGGGTGGCTAGCTTTTTATATGGGCAGAGCATCAAGGTCTTAATTGACGGTATATGCTCGGAAACGAAGCTCATAAATGTTGGCGTACCCCACGGCTCAGTGTTCTCGCTCACGCTATTCATTCTGCATATCAATGACATGTTGCAGACCAGCAACCTTCATTGTTATGCGGATGATAGCACGGGCTATGCTTTCTACACTGGCCGCACAAATATTCCTCGTTTAGAAGTCGAGAAAGCAGAATCCGGCTTGTGTCTGAAATCGAGACCACCTTGGAGCAGGTCTCGGAATGGAGTAGACAAAATCTCATCGTTTTCAACCCCAAAAAGACATAAATCTGCGCTCGTGGCTAAGAAAGCCCCATTTTGTATTAGCGCCCCAGTTCCAGGGCACTCCCCTCTAAATCTCCGACTCTATCGGGATCCTGGGCGGCAACATTTCGGGCGAGGTGCAATTTCGGGGTCCTTTGGAGAGCAAAGCGAAGATCGCTTCAAAAAAGCTTGGGTGCTCAATAGGGCTAAGCGATACTTCACACCGGGACATAGGCTTTTATTATATAAGGACCAAGTCCATATCCATGTTATGTACTGGTCCCATCTCTGGGTCGGGGCACTTCAGTACCAGCTGCTCCCACTTGACTCCTTGCAGCGCCGAGTGATCCGGATTGTCGACGATCCCGAACTTATAAACGGTTTAGAAGCCTTAAGCCTCAGAAGAGACGTTGGCGCTCTAAGCGTGTTCTACCGTCTGTACAATGGGGAGTGTTCTGATGAGCTGTTTGATTTGATGCCTACGTCATCATTTTACCACTGCACTGCTCGCCGGCAACTGGGAGTTCTTTCATACTTCCTTAACAGCTGGAAATTATCCACTGTATGTAGGGCTCGCTCCTTTATGCCATACGTGAGCAAGCTGTGGAATGAACTCCCGCGGTTTTCCCAGAGCGCTACATTATGGAGCTGTTCTTCTTCTTCTTCTTCTTGGAGTGATTAGTAGTTCTCACCCAAAATCACTTTAATTATCCTTGTGAAAATTGCAATTTATATTTTATTTTCAATAAACAAGAAACTCGTATGCAGTAAACACAACTTGTAACGCAAGTCAGTCTTGTGTACGGCCTATATAGTATATGTATATAGAGTGGGAAATACAATATATTAAATACTTCATATATAACAAGTATTTTATTTAAATTTATTTATTTGTTTTACTAATTAAATATTACATAAGTAGAATTAGTTTTTTTTTTTAACAATATTGTTACGTTTTGGTCTTACGCCAAGAGGAAGGTTTGCACTGAAAATCAGCGTTGGGTTGGATATAATTCCGGCACAGCAATATGCTTAGTGCAAACCTTGTTTGCTGAAAATGCGGCGTACAAATTCTCAAATTATGCTCTGTGTATAATAAAGAATGTAATTACGTCGCTATTTCTTCAAATAAAGTTTTTCTTTCTTTTCTTAAAAAAAGGCGTAAACAGATATTTAAAGACTCAACGAGGTAGGCAACGCATCGGCTTCCTTATCGGCCTGGTTTCTGAAGTACTTTTAACTGTAGTTTATCTGTTAGCGCTATCGGTTCAATAACTTATAAAATTGCGTTTCTGAACACACTATCATACGATAAAAACTTCAGTTAAACTTGGTCCAACTTAACTGACCAATATTGGGCGTTTATCAATTCCATATCTTTTGTTTGACGTTTCTCTCTAGTTATACATAGTTCAAAAGTAACCTAAAACATATAATTATTTGTATCAAATTGTAAACAGCTTCGTATATCACATCGTTTATTTGGATAAACAATTTATACCTACTAAAAAGATTAGAATTATGGTCAGCAGTTCATCGCAGTTGAATATGGATATTCTGCAGATTATTTCTACTATGTCCATACATCGAAACTTATAGGCGCAAATATGCAACCCTGAGTGAGAGTTATGTTTGTGCTGTTTGCTGTCGAGACGCTTGGACCGTGGGGTCCTGAGGCCATGAGCCTGTACCAAAATTTATCGAAACGACTCATTGACTATTCAGGTGATCAGAGGGCTGGTGCTTACCTCGGCCAATGGATCAGTATGGCGATCCAGCGAGGAATACATCTATGTTAAGATATTATCCAGCATTAGCACCTATTTTTAATCGTAAATACACGTCCGTGGTTGAGCAAATTTGTATATCTTTTCCCTTTTACGCTACTGGTACTTTTCAGTTAGGTATTGGTTATAATATAAATGTCCATAAAACCACTGACTGTGTCAAGAGTGATATCTAAAGTAAGGAAACAGCCGAATTATCCCGAAGTAGCATAAGCATGCCAAATCCAAAACACATCAGATAAGTAAAGGCACGTTTTATATGCGGATCAAACGGCAAAGCGTACCCAAATATTATTAAAAATCAAACACTATTTGACATAATATCACAAATGTTTTTTGATGACAATGATTATCATACATACATCCACGAAATTATCTAAATATATTATTTAAAACGACCATAATGAATTTAAATCGCTAGAATAAACATTATTCAGTATATTACTAGTTGTAATGATAATAAAAATAAAATATTAAAATAAATATTAGATATTCCTTCTTAAATAGATCCATCCAGTGGCGAGTTTTGGTACTAGTTATCAGTTTCATAGTTATCAAATGCTTCCATACGTATTCAGAAACTCAATAAAAGTTAACCTAAGTTTATCTATTACATATTTTTATAGAATCAATTGTTATTGAACTCATAATATAACCCCATAAAAACGGGCAATAGTGTTGCAGATATCCATGAGCGACGGTAGCCACTTGCCATCAAGTGGACCCGTTTGCCAGTTTGCCTAAAAGCAAACATAAAAAATCCATAGTTTTATAAGAATCGACATTAATAAATTTTATCATTATAAATTTATATTCATTATTTTAACATTATTGTATATTTAATATTAATATTCGTACAGATTTCCACCGGAAGTGGTTGCGATTGACACTTCAGGCAAATTCTTCGATAGAATGTGCAGCTCGCGGAAATCCCTTCACATAGAGGGTGGCATCGGGGAAACTGACACTGTGAAGCGACGGACGAGGACAAGAAAACCTCGCGGTAAAAGACGAAACACCATTTCGGGCACTGATCAGAAAGAGCTTAGAGAGGCTATAGCTGGGTAAGCTTATAGTTTGCACCATATCACTCACTACAGATTACATTATGTATCATTTCATTATTCTAACAAAGTTCACTTTCATGTTTTTTGTTTAATTCATCTGATAATGTAATCTAATAATGACTTGATTAATTAGTTTGTCGCACAAGTTCGCGTGGACAGCTTTAAGAAAATTCAATTAAAACCTTTAGCACACATTTTAACAACTCGTCGATAATATTATCTCGTGCTTCTGTGAATACATTTTGTTTTAACATTGGATGTCATTGTTTCTCTAATCATTCCTAACATAAAACAAAAACAAAGACAACCAATCATTTGTGCACTTGATCACTAATAGTGCCATTTGTTCATTTAGCTTCATGATTAATTATATCTTAGAAGATTTCCACTGTTACGAGACAAAGCGGCAATCTTTTAAGATTTTTTCAAATATAGTTATGCCTTTAGCGTGTGACTAATGCTTTGCTCGGTTTGTTTTATCGTAGCGATACATCAAACGCTGCGGCTTCTGAAGATATTGAAGAAAGCAACACTGTCATGCGGTCGCGTTCTAGTGATTTACTTAAGAAAAGCCCAATCGACCCAGTGAATAAAAAGGGACACTTCAATTCTCTTAAGCAATGGGGTAAAAACAGATTAAAAATGATCGGAAGATCACCCAGTGCCAGTAGGGATAGTTTTAAAGATACACCTAAAATCGATAAAAACAATTCGAAATCGCCAACAAGACAAAATGAAGAGGTTCTAACACAAGAAATTGTAACAATGCGTAAGAAACGTCCGGGAGTTGAAGATATCAGAACACATCAAAGATGTGCCTCATACTCTTCTTCAGAAAAAAGTATTGGTGTACCAAGTAGTACGCCTGCAACTACAGCTACTATTAATAACGGTGTCAAATTAAGGAACACGTCGATACAAAGGCGGATGAGACGATCAGGTGTTGGAAAAGACGAAGCTCCTCATTCTTCAAGTGGAAACTGGTCTGCAAGTTCAGAATCAGGACGAACAAGTATTGGCTCTGAAATAACAACGACTACCATACCACCGAAAAGTACAACTTCTGCTGCTACATCCAATAACTCTCTAAACCATCACGGTCCACCGAGTTCCATAATCAGTCGTCGAAGATTTTTAAACACATCCGGTTCCGGTAGTGTTACCAGCGAAGGTACGCTAACTCCAGATATAATCCATGATTTACACGAAGACTTAGAGACTAGTTCAGAGTTTTCTTGCGACACTGAGGGTTATTACACTTCGTTTCATATGGACTCGGGCTTGAAAACTTTAAAAGAGGAGGAAGTAATTCCTATAACGCCAATGCATACGAGCACAGCTTTATCCAGTTCTTCAAACAGTCAAACTTTAACCGCTGAAAATGAGTATGAATTATTCGGCAAAGGTTCAACAAGTACAACAACTAGTTCTGCCGGTACTGTTTGCACTACTTTAATGGCGGCTGGTAGTGATAGATCTCTAATAATAGGCCCTACCGTTCCTGAAAGAAAGAGCTCATTGACTATAATAAATAGGAGTAGAAGTAACAACGCCCATAGTGCAAATGCTAGTTTAGATAGAAGTATGAATTCATTTTCTAAATCGCCTTTTAGTAGCTTAAGATATAATCCTGTTCGCTCGTTTACAGATAAACAAGTCTGTAACCAATCATCGCCTGAGATTACTGATGTACCAACTTCAACTATAACTATAACTAGAAATGTTGGTAATCATAGAGAGATTACCGCTGTTGCAGAAATACACAATGAAACAGATCTCGAAAGTGCAAAGAAAAGCACTGGTACAAGTTCACCGGATTCGGGGCACAACACGTCTAGTTCCCCTATTGAAGATTCGGTGTCTAGTGCCCATGGTAAAAACAGTTTATCTGAACAAGATTACTCAGAATCTTCCGACTTAGAAGGTACTGAAAGAATAGAGAGGATAAGGTACAAAACAACAATAAACAGTTCTAGAATTCCATCAATGTGTGTCATTACTCCAACAAATTCGGATGACGAAAGTGAAAATAGTAATAAAGATTCAGAAGTAAGAGTGAATGAAAGTGAAACTGCCGCGACTATTGCCGCTAGAAAAATGGTGAATAGACCAAAATTAGAACTTCCTACAGAAGAAAAACTCAAAGACTTCAAATCTGTAGTCGATACGACAAAAACGAATAATAAGCCTCAAAATCAAATTAATTTAAAAACTTTGCAACCATTTAATAGCCTGATGTGTAAATTGAAAGGCGTGCTTCCAAATAAACTTTCAAATAAAAAGTCACCAGTCACAAAAGAATCTGACTTTCCTGAATTTTATGATTCCGGTGACTATGTGACTATTGCTGATGTTAAAAATAATAACCAAAAATCAAATTTTAACAGAGGCACTTACGTTAACAACGATATTGTTAAAAAAAACCTACAAGCGGTTTTATCTGGGAAGCTTCCTGAAACAGAATACGTTTCACTCAATGAACTGCCAAATTGTTTAAATGAAAGTAAAGACTACATAAGACACGGCTTACGAGAAACAGAGTCACTAGCTTTGGATGAAATTCAAAGAAAGGGGGCCAAAGTAACTCTCGACTCTCAAGGTCAAGTAATTTACTCATCGGATACCTTAAAGAGAAGAAAAGGTGCTCACACGACTTTTGAACCCGGGCCATTCGTTCAGGAAATAAACCCAACGACTACTTTAATTCAACGGGAAACTGCAGATGTTGTCAAATTGACTGATGAAACTGATTTCCCATACGAACCACCCGCGCCATCGAGTAAGCCAACATCACCTCAACTAGGAAAAATGATTATAAAAGCACCCATAGAACCCGATGGACCTGTAACTAAAGAATTTATTACTCTACCGACTCCAAAACCTACTACTATTATAACAGCAACGCCTGTTAATGAAACACCTATTCTAAACAACCAACTCACCCCTAAAAAATCTAAACTCGAACAAGATTTGCCGCGTATCGTAGAAGCAATCACTAGAACTGGGGCATATGTTAACATCCATGATGCGGAGGGTGTCAGCTTATCTCCTACGAAAGATGATTTAGCAGGTAAGAATCTCAGTTCAAAATCAATCAGAAAAAATATTTTAAAAGCTACAATAGAAATTTCCAGCCCACTAGCGGGACAAGATATAATTCCATTCGTTCCTAACTTTCAGACCCCCATAATGTTGAAAAATAAATGCCATAATATTAATAATGACTTGAATAAATCGGGTAATAAAGTAGCTGATGTCCTCAGAATGTTTACTTATAGAAATAATACGAATAGCAATGATGAAATATTAAACTTGTGTAATAATAAAGATGAATTGGACTATAAGTCAGCGAACACAAAAATTAAACGTAGCGACAGCTATAAATTAGCTAACTCTCCACTAATGCCCATAAAAAAAATGTTGAAGTTGGATAGTTTTAGCAGTACCAGTAAAAAAGTAAACTCCTTAGAGATGATTCAAGCCGAAATAGACGCAGATTTATTGCGTGATCAAATTAACTATCCCCCAACGGTATCACCTAAGTTAAGTCATAGAAATGCTATAGGCGAAGTAGATAAGTGCGAATGTGTAAACGACAATAGATCTTACGTCGCCGATAAATTTGAAACTAAGTTAGCCGCATTAACTTTAAGCCCGTTTGCTACGCCTTTACCTAAAAGGCATTCAGTGGCATTTATCCCCGAGGCTAGGGATACATCGTTTGATATATTAACGGCTATATTAGATACCGATCCCGACGTCGTTTGCGTGCTACACTCTCCTCCGGCTTGTCCTCTGACACCTAGTAAAGTAACTGTACCTGTAGATAGTTCATTGCACAGGGCTCGAATCTTGTCAGTTTCCGAATCCGATTATGGTACTGAAATTTGGTGAGTTGCATTTCACGTAATACTTTTCGAATAAAACTGAGTCTTGAGTACCTAATTCCCAAATTGTGTTATATAGCTTTTTTTTTATAATTTTAAAAAGATCGGATACTTGTCTCATAAACCGCGTATTGTACTAAGATGGTACAAACTTTTTTTAGGTATTTTATAACTATATATCAATCAAATCAATTGTCAATCAAATTCAATCAAATGACCAATATACGAACACGACAAATTTCAATGCGAAACATATAACTTTTTTGTTTTTTAAATAAGCAGTAAAGAAAAATAGTAAGTCTTTAATAAGTTGCCTTGATGGTTAGTTTCACTGTGTTAGCTAGATGCCACTAGTATCTATTCATCTTAATATTACGTATGTCACATCTACGGAATGTTATTAAGTTCTTATACGTAGTTTAAACGTGAAATTTAAAAAAACATTAAAACTTTAAATTTTTGACTTAAAAAAGTAATAAAGCGTCAAACAGGAGAAGAATATCTTGTGATACCATTTAATCCTGTAGAATTTAGGAACTTTCATTTTGTACTGGGTGATTGTCAATTCTAGTATTCTAATTTCATGATATAAGTATATGATAGTGACTATTGCGTTTCAAGCATCTTTATTCGTGTAAACCAGGGATTCCAAAATATTTGTCGTATAGTTGTTACCTTTGTACGTAATTTTAATTTAATTTAATTATATCAATATAATTTATTAGCGAAACATACATTATATTCACTTGGCGATATGTTTAATCCGTCCAATGTAAATTAATTTTGTAGTTTAAAAAAGTCTTCCTTATATTCATTGGTGTAATCTGTGATAGATTTATATTATTATGACGACTATTTAGAGATTTTGTATCAGTATTTCTTATGTTAATATAATGCAGTGTTATATTATTATTAAAAGTAAATGCATGGTGGCTTTTACACCGCAGAGAGCACAGCTTACGAGTGGTTCACTTTCTTCGTATGTAAGTGCATGGTGTGTTATTCTGTGTTTATAAATGTTTGTAAATAATATTATTATACAATTATATTGTGAATTAACGCACTTATTTCATTTTTAATTTTCACACTTTCAGCTGTCGTCCCCCTCCCCCCCACTATTCATCCCGATTGCACTGATCTGCAGTTTTATTTTTGTGAAAATAAGTTCTTTTTCGGAATCTACACCTACTTCACTTAGTAACCGAAATAGAACGTATTTTGTTTTTCATAGTAACGTAGAAGTCGTTAAATGTAAATATCATTCTTGGGGAAAATAACAAAAAAAAAACACTAATGACTTTTTAATAAATAACGAACTGACATTAAGAATCTTAACTCGACTAATGAACCTAAAAACCGGTCCTCAAACAGAATTAACTAGAAGTCAATCTTTTTAACAATCACAAAATAGTGTTAAGCGAACACAAAGGGCGTATAGGTTTCTTTTTATTTGCACTCATTCTACATCGCTTTGCACAGTGAAGGAGATAGCTTCAAATCAAGTTCTTCAAAGGTAAAGTTTTGTATTGCTTATTCCGCATGATGACATTTTCTATTATTTTTTTATAACTGGCATGAGGGAGTGGGAAATAAGTTAACTAACATCCTATACTAAAATAAAATTTATAAAGAACTATAAACCATAGTAAATTAAAATTAATACTAACATCCAAAATTGGTTAACGATATATTAAATTTAACGTAAAATCCGAATAAAATACCATGCACTTTGTAAACACCATTCATAGATTTCATTACTACACGTAGAATATTGCTGCTATGCTCAATAAAATATGTATTACTTAAGTACTGTATAATATTAATAAATTAAGTTTACCTAATTGTGGCTTGTCTGGGCTCGGAAGCAAATATCTAGAGCATTAAATCTGAGTGTGTATGTATGTACCTAGTTATTTTTTGTAGTTTTGAGTAAACCAGTTGCTAAAATATTATATGTAAATATAATGGGACAATTAAAAACAAATTAAATTTGTATACGCATGAATGTTATGATGTCGTGATTCCAATATTTTAAAATTGATTAAAGCCAATGCTATTGTGAAAATCATGGAACTATTTACACAAAGTTGACAAAATTAAAATATTGGAATTCTATCTGGCCTGTATATTTAAACAGCAAGTATTCTTGTAGTAAATGCTCTAGTTACAATGTTTCACAACGAAAATTTCGGAATATAATCTTAGGCTATTGCAATTATTTTTCTAAAAAAATGTTATATTTTCAGACTATCGACATTCCAGTGCTGACAAACCCTATTTGAACATACCGCATAATCTAATTGAAGATAAGGGGGCATCTGTCGACTTGAATGCATTAAACCCCACGCTGCACCGGTATCACACTGCACATCTCCGTGGAAGACATGGAGTTGTCAATTATGAACATTCTAATAATACATCTCAGAATACGCAGCAGAAGTACTGGACACTACCAAAAAGAACAAATACTGAACAAAACATTCCAAAATCCACTGGCACGGCCCACAAAAATGTTTTCCAGCATCCTACAAAAACAGGAATTGCTGATTCCCTACAACCGTTAGAACAACGGATACAAGCTACAAATACAAATAAGGATTCTATTAGAATCTCACCAATTGACCCTCGTTCCAGCGGGCCCTTCAAGTCATCGACTCCCTCGAATAAAAAAAATGTTGTAGACCTGAGTTCTAAAATGCATTCTCCAATCAAATCGACTATGACGAATGAAGAATTATATGCAGTCATACATAAAAGCAAAAAGAAACTCAACATCAAAGATGAAAGGTCAGAATCACCTGCTTTGTCGAGTATAAGTTTATCACCAGTCAGTTCTGAAACTTCCCTCTTCTCAAAAGGCACTCAACGTTATCCAGAAACCGGTTATTTGGGTGATCCTAGAAGCAGAATGAGCTGGTCTCCTGCTGACAAACCTACATTTGCATCACCTTCAGGATTTCCTTATGGTATTCAAAAACAAGATACAACTTGCGCCGATAGGTATGGTCCAATACCTCAAACTTCGAGACTTGATTTTAAAAAACTACTATTACAGCATAGTGTTAAACTGAACACATTAAACCCTCAAAATAAATCTCAAAAGTTGTCAGCCGTAGAACAGCTAAAACTTTCAAAAGAAAAACCGCAGGTACAGTCCGTTCATACCGCAAATAGGTCACAGGTAAACATACTCGATCTTAGTGGTTCCCCAAAAACTTACACACATAGAAAGATGGTTAAACCAAATCCCCAATCACCTCCATCACCCGGGAGAACTGCTGCTTTAATCAAAGAACACAAAAATTCACCAAAACTATTACTATCGCCAAAATCGCAATGGCGATTCTCTAGCCCAAGATCGGATGTTTTATCGACGCCTATACTAGAAGCGCATAATGAAGATGAAAATTCAAACAGTTCCGGCGAAAAACAAGAAACTCCCCCAGGAAACATTCCATCTAAAACAATTCCTATTGTCACAAATCAGCATTTTGGGGCCAGAAGAAATCTGATTCCTATAAATGAAAACACCGTAGCAATAGTAAACGTTTTCTCTGAAGCAATAGATCAGGGAGTGTTCCCTTTGAATGCAGATTTTCCCAAATCACACGCGTTATCAAGAACAGAAATAATGCAAGCTAAGCGAGCAGAGTTCTTTAATAGTCCACCTGAGCGATCACCACCTCGATTGACTTCATTTAAAAGTACATCAACTAATTCACCCGCAAATACTCGAAGCACAACATCTCCAGAAAGAGGGAAGACTTCTCCCACGACATTGGAAACAGCATTATGATAATGTTATAGCTTGAAGCGGTGCTTTAGAAGTTTGCTGTCCATATTTACGAATAAGGCAATGAAATTGATAGAAGCTTTAATCTAGTCTTCATTTGCTTAAATACCCATTATTGAGTTGATATTGTAGCACGTTATAAACATTTTCTTCAAAACCAGTGTTTTTCTACTTCATAGTTTATAATAAATAATATCAGAGCTCAAATTCAAACTTTATTTAAATGCTCTATGGGGCCAATTTTCTTTCTCTGTATTTGGGTTTTATGCCATTTAAATGAGATGTAAAATTTAGGATGTAAGTTATTTATTGAGTAATTATTACAAGTCTACGAATAAGTAGCGTTTTGAACTTTTTCAAAGTTTTTAAGTTATTTAAAATGCCTACAGTTTTAATTAAAATGTGTTAAATAATAAAATAATTGCATTTTTTTATAACCCACTCTTATAGCAAATTAAACATTCATTTTATGTACTTCCAAACCAATAGAAGAGGTTCATTTTATGTAAAAGGTAAAAAGTAACTAATAAGATCTTTTTAGTAACTTCTTAGCTCTTTTACTGTTTATCAATGTCTCAATGACTTAGATCCATTAGACATCTATCCAGCCTGCTTTTCATAAAGAACTACCCATTGGAAAGTTAAAACTTTATATGAAATTCTTTAAAACTCACCCATGTCTTGCCATGTTTAAACAAATTATTAGTGTAGAAAAAAAATTACAAGAGAATTTAACTCATGAAGTCACAAGTTGTACAAGTGTGGAAGAATCCTCGATGAGCATTAAAAATCTATCACTGAAGCTTCGTTTTCTCACTTTAGTCATCACAATTGCAGATTTGATTAATGAGAGAACATCATTTACAATAAGTATCACTCACGCAATATTGACACCAGTTGCTATATTTACCACACTCATTTTATTTGGTACTCTAGTTATAGTTGGAGTGCTTTTCAAAACACTGCATCAATGTTTTTTCAATGTTACTCTCTCGTGGTTTGTTCAGTGGTCCAAACCAGCTTGGCCATAACCGTTTTCACAGATTTGAAGAGCAGCGAATTAACAAAAAGACAAGGCTCCCATATACTGAACGGAGTACTGCCTATGTTCATAGTATTAGTTCTCCTTGTTAATCTTGTAACTTTAATCTTTTCATCACGCGAAGAGTTGCCTGTGCCATCAGTTACTACAAGTTCACCTGGTCTTTCCCATGCGGAACTCCGTTCTGCTTAAGTTGAAATGTTTGACTTTTACATGGACTATGTAAATTAAAAATAAAATACTTCATGCACAAAAACTTACTTTTAAATAGACTTCGTTATGTGAGGTCTATGTATACTCGAGGATGCAAGGAGCTCAAAACATCGAAAATAAAAGGTAGGTACTTCAAAAGTGAGTAGGTACTCTTAGTAGCTGTTTAAATAGGTAGATGTCGTCTGTCAACTTATGAACTTGTAACTCTTATAAGTTAGAACAAGCCGTGGGCTTGCCTTGGGCTTTCGTCCAAGGCGCCTACTACAACAACAGAATAAACCCATAAACGTCGTATTGGTTGGACTCGAACCTCCCCATTTCAGGAGAACGGACAGTATACCCACCACGGTCTTTCAAAGCAGATTGGCGTGTTCACGCGATCTCAATGTGCAAATTTCATAAGTTTCCTTTACCGCCAGCACATGAAATAATGCCTCAATGGTGCATGTCTCCCGGTCAATATTCCAACCTAAGTCATATAAAACGAGAGTTTGAAACACGAGCTTGACTAGTTGTGAGTTTCCTTGCAGCTTCGATAATGTAAACTTAAACTTTGTATATATCTGGTGAAGACTGTCTATTACTGGATAAAATTTTATCGTTATCTGAAATCCCATATAAGTTTGCCAAATTTCATGAAAATTTAATAAAATTCAAAGCTGTAAAGAAGAGTAAATTAACACTCCAGTTTATGGATAGACTAGGGTTTACACCGCGGCTGCGCCGCGGGTCAACCTATAGTGCATGCTTCATGTTTAAAGAGGTTACATTGTATTACATTTTTATGTTATATTATATCCCTATTAATATTATAAATGCGAAAGTAACTCTGTCTGTCTGTCTGTCTGTTCCGTTTTCACGGAAAAACTACTGGACCGATTTGGCTGAAACTCAGTATATATATAAATATATATATATATTTTTCGATGCTGACAATGAACATAGGATACTTTTTATCCCGAAAAATGGGATAGTTTCCGGGATAAATATATATTTGTCTGTTTGTTTGTTATGCTTTTACGGAAAAAGTACTGGACCGATTTGGCTGAAAATCGGTATATATGTAATTTTAATATCGAGGGTGGACAAGGGATACTTTATATCCCGGATAATGGGATAGATTTATGTAAAGGTTATCCCAAAAAGTAGGATAGGTTTTTGTGATTTGCCATTTTGGTCATTTGGGTCATCTTTGTCCTTTTATACCTTTTTTGTCCTTTTAATCTTATCTGTCCTTTTGTACTATTTGTCATTTTAGTTCCTATTTGTGCTTTGTCATTTTTGTTCTATTTGTCGTTTTTGCCATTTTTGTCCTTTTTGTCAGTTTTTTCCTTTTTATAATTATTGTCATTTATATAGTTTTCAAATAGACGGGGGATAGATAAATAAAACTAGGACGGTTTGAAATAGAGGATTAAAGTTTGGATGAGATCAATCATTTCTCAAGTTTATAGATGTACAAAATTTTCGTCTATAAAAAATGTGATAGTAACTCGATATGTCGTTTTCTGTTAAGCTTTCACGGAAAACTACTAGGAGTACTGGATCGGTTTTTTTGCTGTAATTTTGTTTAAATGTAGTTTTAATGCTGAAAACGGACATAAATACTTTTCATGTCGGGAAATGGGATAGTTTGTGATATAAAATGAAATTAATCTTCCGGGTACAAATAGCACTCACATAAACATTTAGTACATACAAAGTAACCTGTGTTAACGCCTGCTCTTTAAACAAGAGGTAGACACTAGATGCTGTCCCGCAGCGCAGCCGCAGGTTAAACTAGTTATATTATATATTAGTGCTGTTTGCCCCGAAAGATTCACTTCATTTTATTTCGCAAACTATCCCATCTCCCAGACCTATTTTCATCCTCAGCATCGAAAATATATATACATGCTTAGCTCAGCCAAATCAGCCCAGTAGTTTTTGTGTGAAAACTCAACAGAAAAACAGAAGAGTTACTTTCACATATTTTATAATATTAATAGGGATTAGCTGAGCCTGCCGTTTCATTTGTATGGAACTTGCCTTATATCTTCTGAACCATGCAAGATTCTGAAACATATTGAAACTGTTGCTTCTATTCTTAATATATCCATTGAGCCATTTGATTTTTGAGACAAACTTTTATACTGATTGAAATACAATTTCTCAATAAAATTGTGCATAATCATTTTAAACAGACAGACACTTTAATTATTTATATATTAGTAGGTAGGTAGATAATAATTTCATAATGGTGCCGATTATAAATTAAACAACTGTAAAAGGTACATACAATAATTCATTTTTAATATAAAACTTTAATCTTAATAATATAAATTAAATACTATTTGCCATATTTCATTATGTATGCTACATAGTACCACTCATAATATGATAAGTAAAAACTTAGAGATGCTATCATCTCTAAAAGACTTAACATTAATTTGATCCATATCCCAGAACAAATTTTAAATATTAAAACAAATTAAGCACACAAACAATAAAATGGTATTTATATATTTGGTATGTGCACCGTGCTTTGAAAGGGCTCTTTATTTTCATTAGGTAGGTACTATCAAGTGTATTCATGGTTAAGCATTGTTTGGTCTAAATTTTAGTATAATAATTATGAGTGTGGCTTTTCACAAGGATTAAAATATTTAATGGTATTTAACCATTAAATATTTCATTTCAATGATGCAAATGAATAATTAATTTTATTTCAAAAAGAAGGTTCATACACTACAAAAATTATAAACATAACCTCAAAATATGTGTAGCAAATGTGTTTATTACAAATTAGTCCAAGAATATCACTTGTAACACTATTTGTTCATTGGTGGTCCGTTCATTAGTGGTGGTCGCATTTGCCCCATAGGTCCCATTGGGCCCATGGGCCCCATGATCGGTCCCATCATAGGTGGTCTCATTCCCATCATCGGTGGCATAGGGCCATGCGGACCCATCATCATAGGTGGCGCCATTGGACCTCCGGGTCCCATTGCTGGAGGAGGTAACATGCCTGGTGGTCCACCAGGTGCAGGAACTGGCGGCCTCGGGCCCCCAGGCCCCATTACAGAAGGATCCCACGGTGGGGGTATCGCCGCTCCTTTATTACCAAATGGATTTTGTGCTATTTTACCAGCCTTGAAAGCTGCTGTTGTCGCATCAATAAGATGCTGCGCTTGCTCTTCCATCCACTTCTGGTAATAAAATTTGACATTATCTTTGTGTTTTCTGCCCGTGCAGTGAGTCTTACGAACACTGGGTGAATCGTGCGTTAGATACGTATCACAATAGTCACAATAATATTTTGGCATTATTATAAGCACGAAAAATTATACAGGTTTACAAAACAAACTATAATACATCAGAATATATCTACCTATTTAACTGATTACGGACCTTGAAAGAAAAAATTGAAAACTGTAATTTAGGTGACATTGACATAAACATTTTTTTTGTAATTTATGGCTTGGTCTTTAAGCCAGATGACATTATCATTTCTAATAGGAGCATTATATATATAGGTCCTTTACCTGCGTTAGTTTTAGTGACTCTCGACCTCCAAATACGTCTTGTTATAGCTTTAAACAATACCGCTTTAAAATAAAGATTAGCATATTAGAATTAGAATGTGTATGAGTTTAAGAATATTATCAAAATCGTAATTTAAATAACGCAATAAAGCCTTATTTACATCTGCCTAATGTCTTTATTACTGATTTAGTTAAAGCATTACGGCATAAATGTAGCAGAGGTGATTTATTACACACAAAGATTTCCAGCAGCATCAACTAATAATATGGCTATAATTTGTCAAAAAAGATACGAAAATAAATGTTTCTTGAACTACTGATTTTTCTTGTGTAGGCAACACAGAATTACTAGCAACTCGAGTACCCTAACCAAAGTTTTATCTATGACCCTTAATGGTCACTTCGTTTCTTGACTATTAGGATTTCTGATATTTTTTTTTATTATTGATTTAATATTTTTTTACATTTGTATATTATGCATATTTAAAACAGTCTTTTATACAATAGTTAACAGTGTATATAAAAGTAGTTCTAGAAAACTCAAGTTTAATATTTTAAACTGTATATGACCAAATTTAAAGCGGCAAAGTCGCTTTATCAGGTCGATGATGTTTTCGGTCGAACAGTCTAGTTAACCGGTACGAAAAATAATTTTGTGTTATTTATACTTTAAATCACCTGTAATATATTGACAATAAGTCGTATTTAAGCACAATTTATTGGAACTTTAGCAATATATATATTTTATTTATGGTTAGGATTTTATACTTCGAGTTTGATACTTTTACATGATATTGTATTTAATTAAGTACGAAATATGCTTTATGTAATTCAACATTTTTCATTGGTTTGTATTCTCAAAGTTATTTTAGGCGCTTTTGAACGAAGGTACGAAGTATGCATACTTCCATACTTCATCCCTACGTACCTTCATAATTTGTAACATCCGGAACACAGGAAAGGTCAACCCAAAAAACAAATAGACGATTCCAACCGCTATGCGATTCGTTAGAAAGTTCATTTTTACATAGTTCAAAAAGAAGTACCCATTCTAAATAAACTGTTGGCAGTAGTCAAAGAAGAATTTGGTTTTTATAATAGTCATGAACTTTTAAGTAAATTTCAATCTCAACAGACTACATAAAAACTGGCAATCATAGCAAAATCAGCTATTACTTCAAAACACGAATAATATTTAGTGAAAATCCTAGAGGACAGAAAATTTCTTGAAGTTTTCCAAAAAATATTATTCCTTGGGATGAGAGCTACATTCAGTAGTCCTCAAAGTAACTAAATGTTGGCAGTCTACTAAGTGTGCCGAAGTCTAACTAGATTTACGTAAAGAAAAAGGTGGATGTAGAGTCTAATGTACTTTTAGTATTTACTAGTAAAAACAAGGCTGAAGATTATTATATTTGAAATGAATATTAAAATTTTAAATAACGGATTTCCGAAAAATTTTTAACCAATATCACAGAATTTTCAATTACCTATTGTAAATTTCTAATGGATAATATAATTCAGTGATAATAAATAAAGTTCCAACAATAAAAAGTAAGGTTGATAAGAATAAATTATGGTGGGTTCAAAATAACGAAGCTTTCGACCTGAATTTAAGAAAAACTTTTCTAATTCAGGAGGTAAAGAAACATAAATACCAACAATGATTTAATTTCATGAACCTTGCTTGTTGACAATGAACTTTTATTATCAGAGAATGATACGGCACATTATCTATTACAGTGATTAAAGGTTGAAAGATTAAAGGTTAAATATCGAGAAATTAGTTTTTAGAAACCCATTTTAAAAATTTGAACTTTCATCTATTGAATTGATATTGTTTCACAATAAAGTTGCTATTACTTCGATGATTTCTTTGTGTATTATTAAAAAACCAAATGGTTCTTTTAAATTCACAAATTGCTTTACAACTTAGAATATTAAAACACCATCACGGACGAAGCCTTATTCGGGAAATTAATGGTATATTAGAAATTTAGAAAAAAATCAAAATATGTAAAAGTATCAAAATCTTTCTCGAACAAAGATACCACTATAATATAGATAATTCTATAAATTTGTTAGGTGAAAGACAGTGTTGATCTCGTTCTTTCACGAAGATTTTGACAAATAATACATTTTAACAATTTTTTTCAAATTCCTGGGGATCCAGGGAAATTGATATTCAAATTGATTATGATTTTCTATCATTGTAGGAAGCAGCTGAGCGTGTATTTCGAGATGAAAATGAAAAACTATTAGAAAAGATTGTGGCAACTTATTCCGTGTGAGTAATTAGTTGTAAATTTCGAAGATAACAATAGCAGTACTTCTGAATCCGAGTCCGACAAAGATGATATTAGGGCTAGCTATAACCAAGACAGATGAATAAGCAGTTAGCGAGATAGAATATTTAGATGAAAATTTATTGGAATAAAGTTTTATTGAATAATACCTATAACTTTTTATAGTTATATAGATAATAAAATGAACAGCTTTAACGTCAAGTAACATTAAAATAAAGGTCCTTGGGTAGTATTCTTATAAAATTTGTGTATAAACTTACTATAACGTCGAGAACATGAACTGTTTTTTTGCCGTCTAGCAATATTCTATTCTATCTGTAGTCAAGGTTAGTGAATTATACCAAAGCGATTTTATCCATGTTATTTTAATTTTAACGCTGATCCAAGTCTAAAATCCATTAAAAGTAATACGGATATAACAATAGTACGTTTTACATAAGAAGTCATTTTTATAGTTTACCAAGGATATCTACCGGAATTTAAAGCAAAAATCTTTTCGTTATATTTTGACGATGTTTACCAACGAATAGCTGACATGGCGGGTTTGTAAGGGTTATTTTAGCTTCTTTTAATAAAATAATTGTTCTGTTACATAATTATTGCAAAGTTTAAAGATCTTGCTTACAAAATTATAGTCATTATTATTAAAATAAACACCATAGATTATGTTGAAAAAATGCATGAATGTCGTAAATACTTGCACGATGTTTGACGTAGTATCTCCTCTGGGGTAATGTTACAGATAAGGCCGTTTTATGTAGATGTGGCGATGGATTTAATGCGTTATTTGTGGTCCAATTGGGCCACAGTTAATGCCTTTGATATTATTGCAGCTGTGGCCCCAGCATAAATAATGCTCTGCTGGAGTTTAGACAAATTTGTGAAAGTGGCGTCCCTATTATTTTCTACTTTATTTTGCCACACTATATTACATTAAACAAAACAAAAGATTTAAAAAATATATTATATTCTTACGAGACCTTTGTGAGAATTCTTTCGCCTTTCACTGTAGTTTTTGCAACAATACAAGAACAGTTCTCAACATTTTCAGTTCTCGTGCCTTCTCGCGTGATCGTGAAGGTAGAGTTGGGTAGTTATTTTAAAAACCACTTAAATAGCGATTGTTCACAAAATAGCCACAGAATGTAGTCCATCGGCTCGCCAGCAGACTAATAATGGTTGTTGCACAGAGTACATTGAATTGGGTTGTTGAGTAAAACTGAAAACAGCTTAACCATAAGTTGTCAGCCTTCCGTTTCAGACATTAACTAAATCATTTGTTTTTTAATACAGAATTTAACCACCATTAGCCGGATGGTAATGTTTTTGACATTTCGATAGGTTACTATCGCTAGTGTGGGTCTGGTTCAGATTGTGGGGTGTCTGCCCCCAGTGCCGCGAGTGTGCGACGGGTCCAACCTTTGCTGGTGAAGTGGGTCGCTCTGCATCCCGGCGTGACCGAAGCTTGTTGCGCGGTTGAATAATGGGCGTAGCTTCGCTCGTCATCTCATGTTCTCCCACACAAGCGCCGGGTATGGCACGCAGGTTTAGGTTTAGCGGAGTAGTTGATTCCGCCCAAAGCCTTCGCAAACGCTGCACGGCGCTTATTGCCGCGGTCCGGTCCGATCCCACCCCCACTCACTACCCCCACAGCCGAAAGGGACTCAACATGGTACGAAAGGTAATCGCCGTGCGCAAAAAAAAAGTATGGGCCTGGCTAATAATATTTGTTTTCTCATAAAAAAGTAGTCGATTCTCAAATCAATATTAGTATTTACGTCTTACCATACGTCAAAACTTTAACGAAAAGTTTAAAAAAAAATACAAATGGCGCGCATGGTTTGCAGGTGTAGCACGTGTAATTGACATTTTTGAAATTATTTGAATTAATTTTGCGATTACAATTGCGTATCAGATGGTTTACTGTAAATAATACAGATAATTCGCCAATATGCCCGACATGAAATATATTTTAGTTACTGGCGGTGTTATAAGTGGTGTAGGAAAAGGTGTGATAGCAAGTTCTTTTGGTACAATTTTGAAAAGCTGTGGTATCGACGTAACTTCGATAAAAATTGACCCGTATATAAATATCGACGCAGGAACGTTCTCTCCTTATGAGCATGGTAAGTAATTTAACAGCTGTGTTATTTTGTATTTACATCAAATCCAATTTACAAAATGCATTCGTCCGCGTGTCTCAGTCAGGGGTAGCATGCATGTTCTATTTTTATATTCTAGGTGAAGTTTACGTACTAGACGACGGTGGCGAGGTTGACCTTGATCTTGGCAATTATGAGCGCTTCTTGGACATCACTCTGCATAGAGACAACAATATAACAACCGGCAAGATATATCAACAGGTTATTGAACGTGAGAGACGTGGGGATTACCTTGGGAAGACTGTGCAAGGTATCATACATTTAGTATTCTTAACACAATCTAACACTTGCAAAATAGTAACTATTGTGGTCTTTGAGTCCTACAGAGTCGCAATTTAGAAAATGGTACTAATTTGTAAGAGAAAACTATAAAATAGGCTGAGCCAGATGCTATCCATGTATTTGGTAATATAATGACAGAACGAATTAAAAAAACAAAAAGTTATTAGAATATTTAAAATAGGTACTCTTCTAAACATTGTGCTTTGATAATCTGAAAATGTAAGTTTTAACAATTAGCACAACTGGTAATAACCAGTATATATTTTGGTATACCATGCCATTAAAATGCAACTAACATTTTTTTGTACTCTAAACTTGAAGTGAATTATTAATGCAAAATATAAAATTTATATGTTACTTTTTTATCTCTATTGATCGGTTTGACCTTATTTAAATCAAGTTCTCTATATAAAGAAACAAGACTACAAAAAGTGTCATTTGACTTGAATCAGTAACATAATATAAAATAAGAACAAAAATACAAGTTCAAGAGAACTAACTGTATATTGTGCTTATTTATCTTGACAAAAAATTACAGTTTTTTTAAGAGAAAGTGAATTAAGTTGTAGCAAAACTAGTTTTGCAAGAATTGACTAAACATACTTTTTAAATAAACAACAGTAGAATTAAGATTAAAGTTTTCAAGAACTGGAATAGCTTGCTCATATCCTTTTCTAAGTTTGCATCACATACCCAGCTAGCTGTTTCCTTATATAGTCCCAAGTAGTGATCTACAGGCAACCAGTCTGCAGAACATCCTAAAAGGTTCTTCAATAAGGGTGGGTAGATTTTGAAAAAATAATATTCTTTGCTATTTTTTAATAATAGTAAACTTTATTTTCAGTAAAAAACAGCAAATGGAATAAAACAAGCTGTGTGTGAGGCATTAACATTTTTTAAATTTATTTGAAAGGTCCATGTATTCAATTAACTGTGGAATTGTAATAGACATTGTCCAAATGTCTGCCTCGGCTTCTTATGATGACATGGATCCGAGTGGTCCAATTTTCAATGACTCTTCTGCATAGATCTGAATGAACTTGAGCAATGGCCTGTATTATGTTCACCTTTAGGGCATTTGAATAGACCTATGAGTTCAAGAAACCCCACAAAAAGTCCAGCAGGGAGAAATCTCATGAACTTGTTGGCCAATTCCAATCAGCCCTGCAAGAGATAACCTTTAACCTCGGTTCAAGCTTATCCTCAGATTGTTCATGCAGAATGTTAATCCTGGTGTCTGCCGTGTGGCATGTTGTGCTGTCTTGCTGGAACCACATGTCATCTATGTCCATATGGTTCAGTTTGGGCAATAAGAAATTGATTATCATTTTTCTGTAATGCTGGCCATTGATGGTAACCGCTTAACCAACATTGGTTTTGAAAAAGTACACTTAATGATGCCCCCGGCCTGAAATCCACACCAAACGGTAACTTTTTGAGGATGGCATGGAGCATGGGCATGCATTATTGCATGGTAAACCTCGCGTGGGTTGGTGTCGTCCTATATATGGCAACTTTGCTTCTTAATATAGCCATTCAACCACAAATGCTCCTCATCCATAAAGAGGATTTTTCTACCAAAATTGGGGTTGTCTTCCAACCAATTTAAAATCCAGTCAGCAACAAACGGCGTTGTCAATGATCATGAACTTTGAGCTCCTGGATCAATTGGTTCTTGTATGGGTGTAGGCCTAAGACCCAACGCAAAATTCGCCAAGTTGAAGTCTGCAAAAGCCGGAGTTCTTGTGCACGGCGAGGAATCAAGTGCATCTGGTTCTGCTGTACATTTTCACGAACCGCGGCGATGTTCTCTGCTGATCTTGCGTTCCTTGAACGTACAGGTGTTGGCTGATTATTTACTGAACCCTTCATCTCAAATTTGGCCACAAATTGTTGAAGAGTCGACTGTGAAGGGCCACCACATCTACTGTAAAATGGGCGCAATGCACGCAATGTTTGCACTAACAAGCACTCATCTTGATATTAAAGTTTTATCATTTGAATGTGCTGTTCAATCTCAGTCACATATCTTGCCATGGTGATTTGGCATAAGTAACGGAATAATAAACAAAAGGTTTGATAGATGTTACTAAAACAAAATGGCCACCAAGGACCACCAAAATCTACCCACGCCAATTGAAAAACACTATATTACATGTTCTAATATGGGTCTAGGACTTATCAGCCCCATTAGCTAGTCATTTGGCAAAGATGAATGAACACCACTTAGGTTTTCTTATGAGTCTTCATTGCTGATTCTATCCATAAGAGACTAATTTATTGATAAGGTTTCTGTACTGCTTTTTAGTAAAAAAAAATCAAAGAATGATTTCAAATTAATAACCTTCTTGCAGTTATCCCACACATAACAGATGCCATACAAGAATGGGTTCAAAGGGTGGCACATATCCCAGTGACATCAGATGGCGCTCCACCCAGGGTCTGTATTATTGAATTGGGAGGTACAATTGGAGATATTGAAGGAATGTCATTTGTTGAAGCCTTCAGACAGTTCCAGTTTCGTGTTAAAAAAGAGAACTTTTGCTGTGCACATGTCTCTTTAATTCCAATGGTAAGTAAGATATCAATATCTTTTTACTTTGTGTGCATGCTCAAATATTCCACTTTTTCTGTTACAAATATGACATTATCAAATTTTATTAATAATCTAATGTGATTTGATAGAATATCTTGAGATTTGGCAAATTCCAGAAAGTGTTTGTTACATTATACATTTTGTAAAATGATAGTCAATCTGGGAGTTCAAACACTAACCCCCTGAGGGCCCCCTTTTATTTTTAGCCAAAATCAACTGGAGAACCTAAAACAAAACCAACCCAATCGTCTGTCAGAGAACTCAGAGGTTTAGGCCTCTCCCCGGATCTGATATTGTGCAGATCAGAAAAACCAATCAATCAACCAGTGAAGGAGAAAATCTCTAACTTCTGCCATGTTGGACCTGAACAAGTAAGAAGTGAATGCTATAATGTTAAAAATAAACAAACATGAGGCACGAACCTTATTAATACATTAAATGGTTACTAAGCATGGTGTGATCTATTTAAAAAAACTTCTATACAAATAAATTGAAATTAAGGATTTCTTCTTAGTCACTACAAGTTTTTTTTTTTCTTATTTTATATCTGCAATCGGCTGGAGAGCCATAATCAGATTGATTCAATGCATCACTTTGTTGATATATATTCCAGTGAGTACTTAACCATTCCAAAAAATCAGGCAGCTTTATAGCCTCTGGTCTAGGTTTAGTATATGCCATCTCTTTAGTCAATGGATTTCTTTGTTTCTGTCGAGCAGTACTCTGGCCAAGCTATTGCTGTAATACTGTGAGTGGGATTTATATGCTTTACTGTAGTATTTTACTTCTTCCTTTACAGTAGGTATATTTAAATGTTCATACACTTCAGTATTCGGAATGTACCAGGGGCAGTTTGATATTGTTCTCAGAGAAATATTTTGAAACCTTTGCAGGATTTCTAGATTTGAGTTACAAGCTGATCCCCAGAGCTGTATTCCATAGGACCATATTGGTTTAATGATGGCTTTGTAGACTAATAGCTTGTTCGCAAGTGATAGTATGGAATGTCTTCCTATCAACCACTGGATTTTTAAAATTTAATATTTGTCTCTGTCCTCTTGGCCAAAATATGTTTTTTCCAAGTCAATATTCTGTCAAGGTGTAGACCAAGATATTTTACACAAGTCATTACTGGTAGTTGTTCGCCTCCCATTGTTAGTGGTGTACAGTCTCCTTTACGAAGTGTGAATGTTATTTGTTGTGATTTAGATACACTGTATTTAATGAGCCATTGATCAATCTGTTCTAATTGTTCTTGAAGTATTCGTGAGGCAGTATCTGGATCATGATTACTGGCGAGACAAGCAGTATCATCGGCATATGTTGCTGTCACTATGTTGTTTAGGTTAGGTAAGTTTAATGTGTAAATGGAGTATAGGACAGGGTCCAGTATAGAGCCTTGTGGAACTGATGCGTTGATGTCGTAAAACTTGATAGTTCTCCTTCAAATTTAACTTGAAACTTTTGTTCATGCATATATGATTTTAAGATATGTTTTTAGTATGAATTAGGCAACAGTTTTTTTAGTTTGTATAAGAGTCCGTTGTGCCAAACTTTATCAAACACCTGTTGTATGTTCAGGAATACTGCTGCACCATATTGCTTTTTTTCAAGTGAGTCATGTATTTTGCTTACTATCCTATACACCTGTTTAACTGTAAAATGATGTTCACGAAAGCCAAATCGGTGATCAGGAATCACATTATTCTCCTCCAATGTTGGTTTAAGTCTTCGCAGGTAGCATTTCAATACCTTCGATATAGTTGGCATAAGACTTATCGGGCGGTAAGAGGTAGGTTCCGTCGGTGGTTTGCCTTGGTTTGGCTAACATACATATTTGAGAAATTTTCCAGAGTAGGATAATAGTGTAATCTCATAATAGCATTGAAGAACATTGTTAGGAAAACCACTGATTTTTTGGGTAGGCGCTTCAGCACTTCTCCGGTTATAAATAAGGTCGAACCCAGGTGCTTTTTGTTTTCGAGCTTTCTTATTGTCTGCCATATCTCCTGCGGTGTTACTAGTTTCAACGGAAGTGAAAGTTGTTGATCACTGTTTATCACTGCATTGACTTCCTCCTCAAATTCAGGCGTATTCAATGTGTTTGGAATAAAAACGCGTGACAGATGTTCTGCGAAAAGTTTAGCTTTTTCTGCAAGTTTACGAGCCCAGTCACCATTTGGTAGTCGTAGTGGTGGGACAGAGTGCTGAGGCCTTTTGAAACTTTTGCTAATTTTCCACAATGAGTCATTGTCTTTTCAGTGGCTGAGAGGGATGTTTTTTTCTGAAATGTCTATCTAGTTTCTATTCTCGCGAAGCATTACTTTCAAACCTCTAGCAGCTCAATTAAATACTGTTTTGTCTTGCTGTAACCTAAATAATTGCCACCTGCTTCGGAGTTTTTGTTTTTCCTCTATCTTATAACGTATATCGAGTGGGATATTTCGCTGATTAGTATTCATTTTGAAGACTGGTGTGGATCGCCATGCAGCCTCTTGAATTTTATTTGTTATGTAAAATGTGGCTTCGTCTATGTCACTCTTGGTTTTTAAGTACACCGCCAGGACAACCTCTTGTTGTAATCATTCAGCAAATGCATTCCAATCTATCATAGCATTGTGGAGAGTTAACGATTGATTTTTACAAACAAGTTATACTAAAGGTACCAATTACAGATGAGTGATCTGATGATGAGTCTAGGCAAGTATTCGCAAGGCCTTTTGTTATAAAGAAGTCTAGCAGATCCGGTATTTTATTCCTATCTGTAGACCAGTATGTTGATTCTCCATCAGAGATAGTATTTAACCTATGTGTTAAAACACATTTCTTTAGTTCCCGTCCTCGTGTTGTTGTACATCTGGACGCCCAATCCCTATGTTTAATATTCCAATCACTACCACTGATGTATCGAGTTCCCAGAGTTGAGAAGCATCTTTCAAACATAGCTTTATTTATGGTATGACGTGGTGGACAATATACTGCACTTAAGTTTAAGTACTCACATTTGCTTTCTACTGAGATTGTTGTCGTTTGCAACAGCTTTCTTCAAACTTACTATGTAAGTGGTGTTGTATTATTATTTTTTCTTATTACTGCTGTTCCTCCATGATGATTGGTTGTATATGTATTATAGCCATATATTTTGAAATTTTTTTGGTCTATTAGATGTGTCTCTGATATATAAAATTATATCTATTTTGTTATTAATAAGAAAGGTTTCTAGTTCGAGTTTATTTGGAGTTATACCGTTTATATTCCAGGTAGCGACACATAATGCTGCCATTTGTATTTTTCGTAGGAGCTCGAGAATTAAAGACATCATTACTTCCATTTGATTCAATAATCTGTCTATTCTCTCTGTTTGCTTCGAGAAGAGTTGCTCAATAGTTTAATGATCTTGTCCATTGTGTTTATCATAATTCATTTCATACTAGCGTTTGTTCTGTGACTCCCAGTGGTCGACATTATTTGTCTTACTGCTGAGGATCTCTTTTATCCTTGGCCATTTTTTAATATATTCTTCATAGTTTCGTGACATTTCTCTATCATATGCATTCTCTGTTATATTCATAATTTGGTGTTGGTGTGTAGTCCTTGGTATAGATATAGCTGCCACTTTCTTGGTCAGTGCATTTTCTTTACTGAAATTGTTTTTGTTGCTTATTAATTTTGGCTGTATGAACTTACTTACTTTGTTTTGAGTTTTTCTTGTAAGAATTTCTTTGTACACTTGGCAACCTTTATAACTAGCAGGGTGGTTGCCTGAACACAGTGCGCATGTAGCAGGGGTGTTTTTATCAAGAGTATATGCAGTTGTTTCATGAGATCCAGCACATTTTACACATCTGTCTGGCCTCATGCAATTATTTTTAGTATGACCATATTGTTGGCACCTAGTACACTGTATGACAGTTTTTCGCATTTTCGATCTTCTATAACAACTTTTTGCAGCGCCGGGGGCTAGCCGGGTCGCATGGCAAAACATTCTTATTATCTGTACTCATCATATTAAGTGAAGTGGGATAATAGTATAGTATGATGAGATGACGCCCTAGCTTTTTATGATCCAACATCTACGTACAAGGCAGTAGGTTTGATTTGTTATCAGAGTTGTCATCTCTTAGACTGATTGCCTCCCAAGGCTATATAAGTCAATCTCCCCAAAGAAATAGCTTATGAAAAGTTCACAATTTGTCATAGCCACACTTTTTAAGGGGATTTAATCCCTCAGGGCCTGTGGGCACCATTACAGGTTACTTAACCGCCGCCTGTTGCTCGGCGTTGTTGCTCTTTTAGCACCACTCAGGGGCATGTGTCGGGTCCACCTCGGGCAGGAGAAGGTGGTAAATCCTACGGACGCGAGCAACTGGAACCCCCCTAAACTTCAAGTTAAACTACAATTTGTCCTTTAGCCACGGCGTGTGCAGAAAGTATTGCCACTCTGAAAAATAAAACTTTAGTAATAACACTGGAATAAAAAAAAGTAGTTAGAGCTTGTTTATGGATGTGAAGAATGTAACCTTAAGTAATTAATATCCAAGTTTGACACATTTGTATGTAGAACAAAGAAAACATTTATAAAGTCAATAAGACTCTTACAGTATTTATATTGTAGCATAGAATTCTTTGTTCTACTACCATAAACATTTAATAACAAAACTACTCTTTGTTAAACTTTGTATGATATGATTCCATGAATTTAGTTTTATTACAAAATTAAATGATGTAATTAGTTCAAACAGTCTTGTATCTGTTCCCCATTGTGAATGAAATATTTAGTGTATGACTGGAATGATACTGCATTTAACTTAAATGCAGTTTTTTCAGTTTTTTATAAGTTAGTAAATAATATGATATTAGTATTAACTGCAGGGTATTTCATATTTTATGGGAATTTAAAGCTTGCCCTTTTTATAGAAATTTTACTGTTTAGCTGTAACACAGCTCATTTTGTATAATAGAGGAATGTATTTTGGTAATACTGTGTAATGTAATAATATATCAATAATAATTACAGGTTATATGTGTTCACGATTTAACCTCAGTATATCATGTACCATTGCTAATGGAGGCGCAAGGCGTCGTGCAATACTTAAATGAGAGGCTCCAACTAAACATATCCATGCCAAGGCCAAGCAGGTAATTTTCTTTTTAATAATTATGATTATTCTTGATTTTTTTTATATATCCAACCAAATTGCAATTGCTCTCTACTTAATGTGTATATTTACAATTGTCATATACTTATTTATGGTTGAAAGAAACAATAAAAGGAAACATACATATCAAAATTACTCAGGTAAATGTGTCGAACTAATTATATGAAATAAAATACCACCATCCCCATGAAATGGGAGGTAAAAATCCAATAATGCGTGTTATCTTGTATCAATTGCAATCATCATCAGCATTTGAGCGGATTTAACGCTCGAATGATGATGATCTTGTATCAATTGCATTTTTTTATTAATCATTTATTGCACTCTTAATAAAACAAAGAAATTTTTTGGGAATGAGCGTTTAAAGTTTTAGGCTTGTTGTTTACGAGTTGTTCTTTATTTCTTCATAAATTATAAATCAAAATTATTTCAAGTTGTTGAATGGTCTTTGACTTTAGCTGAATGGGTAAGAATTGTTTAGGTAAAATACATTTTAATGAAGTTTATTTGTTGATAATGATTAAAAAACTAATTTGAAAATATGAGTTGTACTTATTTCATTCAATGAATAAAAAAGTAAACAAATTCTTGAGACAATTAAAACTAAATTGCACTAAGTTGAAATACACAAGTGACCCAAGGATCCTTTTTTGTTAAAAATGAAATAAGTAATTAATAAATTCACTTTACAAATAAAACAATATGAGAAATAAATCTCACCTGTTATTAATAAAGCTATGTTTACTTCACTTGCAGTAGTTAGTAGAAACAAGAGGGACAACTTTATAATAAGGTCTTACGTTTTATAATGTAATCCCCAAACTCATGATTTTGGGGTTATTTCTTTGTTTTATTAAGCATGTAATATGTTCTCGTATGTATTATATATATCATGTGATGTACATGACTTAGTTTTTTTGTATTTATCCATTTTGACCTCCAAAGTTAAAAAAAATCATTAATGAAGAGACAGATAATGATCTATTAAACATGATTGGGAGTAATCATGTTTTTCCTTTTATTTAGATATATATAATTGACATCAGTTAGTAGTAAAGTTAATAATAAGTTATGAAATATTCATAATTTACATTAATTTCTAGTTATCATAATTTCAATTATAAATAATTGCCTTTTTAGTTAATTGTCATCGAGAGTCTACATGCAAAATGTATATTAACCTTACATTACCTAAAAGTACATTCAGAGAAACTAAACTATGCCAGACTGACATAATACATTTTATCATCAAATTTGCGGAATTTTCGCGTTCACGTGTGAATAAGTACGATAAATATATTCTAGTTAATAGTTGTCATTTAGATGTCATTAACCTGCTTTCCTAATAAAGGTCACTTGGTTTATTAAACTTGGGTAATCAAAGAGGCTTATCAAAATGGTTACATATATCGGCAATGTTGTTAATAAAATAACGTGATAATGGTTACTCTGTTTAAGATGGGTTACACTTTAAAATAAAACACTTTGACCATTAAAACCTCAAATGTATGTATGAATGAATGAAAATTTTATTGTTCACCATACACTTAAACTTAGACAATTAATATGGATAAATTTGTATTATAACAAAGAACAAGGGTTAGAACATTTTTGTTGAAGTGATCTGTTTATTTTAAACTAGGATATGGAAACTTCGTCCACGCTTGAATTCAAATTCCCGTGGGTTTCCTGGGACAAAAAGTACCGCAGCATTTAAAAATAATGTTGGCCACCGTTTTAGTGAAAACTGTTGGAATAAGCTAATTTTTATGCACCCGAACAACTACAAACCACTCCCGGGAAAATTTCCGCGGGATTCTCGGAATAAAAAATATCACACATTTTATTGCACAAAATTTGCTATCTATCAGTAAATTACATTGAAATTCATTTTTATATCTGGTCAAATCATTCCAGAAAAATTCCCGTGGGATTCCCAGGATAAAAAGTAATGTAGATTTTAAGTCCAAGAATTTGCTGTAGACCAGCGAAAACCGCATCGAAATAGGTCCAGTAGTTTTTTACGTGAATTCCGAACAACAGGAATTCTAAAAAAATAGCATCTTGTTCTCCGTCGTTTATAATAGTGTATTCCTGTTGTTTTGTTTTTAATAGCTACAATGTATAGACACGGCATTTTTAGAATTTTATAATATTAATCATGGTACCAAAAAAATAAACAACTTTTAGTTACATGTATGGTGTACAACCAACCCACATGCAAAAGAAACCAACCTCCTTTTTTATGAAGTCATAACTTTGTAACGCTGTACAGATTACACCTTCCTGTAAAATTTTATGCATGTAAACCTGGTTTTTTCCATGAAGAACAGCTGTAACATACATAGACAGATGGATAACTGGACATCTCAATTAAGTGCTCCATTTTTGCTAAAATAACTAACAAACTGTAAAATAATCTGATTGAGCTAGGACTAGTTTAAAACTTGCTTTACATTCTATGTTACACTTCTGTAAAAGTAAATCTAATTTAAATCAGTCACAATAACCGAATTACAGATTTATGCGTAAATGGAGGAATTTAGCAAAACGTGTGGACAATCTTCGCAAGGAAGTCAATATAGCATTGGTTGGCAAATATACGAAGTTGGAAGATAGCTATGCCAGTGTTACGAAGGCACTGCAGCATGCTTGCATTGCAACCGGTTGTAAATTGAACCTCACATACATTGAAGCAGTGAACTTGGAAAGGCAAATGAAAATTGATGATCCAGTTAGCTATCATAAAGCCTGGCAGGATCTTTGTAAAGGAGAGTAAGTGTTATTTGACCTCTTTTAAGGGCCAAATTTAATATTATGTTTTCCACAAGCTGCCATCAAATGTAATGTTTATTACTCTTTTATTCGAATACAAATTCTATGTAGTTAGAGGGAAAAAGCATCAGTTTCAACTTTCTGTATTTGACCGCAAATTTATGGGACTTCCCAATGAGCCGTGTGTGTGACAGTTCGGCAACTTTGTGGTGGTTCCATCTTAAAGGATAATATACTTTTTATAAGATAAGATCATTTGAATACGATAGTTGTATGACCTGTTCCTATATTTTACCAACTATTCATTTGTCTATTGGTTACAATTTGACATAAACTCTATACAAGTAATGTCAAAATTCAACCAATGGTAAGGCAAGTAAATGAATAGTAAGACACAGTAACCGACCATTAGTGTATATAAAAATAAGTTTGTTTTGATAGGTTTTTGTTACTTTTTCGCAGCTTTAAGATTCGTAAGCCTGTGAAAATTAATCATAGTATTTTCTTAAGTTTTCTCAATTAGTGTACATCATAAAACTATGTTTTAATGGGTTAAGTGCAGTATGCAGTATTTTGTTTGATTTTTATTAAAATCTGAATAGGAGTTCGAATAAAAATCTAATAAAATACCATGCTTAAAAGCATTAAAATGTAGTTTATAATTAATTATATTAGACAAGAATTAAGTTTTTATCTAAAGCCTGCCTTTACGGGTATCGTTAGCCTGTCTGTTGTCCTAAAGCAATAAAAAAATTGTAGTGAAAATCAGTGGAAAACTTAGATATTTTTTCAGTGGTGTGATAGTCCCAGGAGGATTTGGTCAAAGAGGCATGGAAGGAAAGATCGAAGCATGCCAATGGTGTCGTGAAACCCAAAAACCCATGCTGGGCATATGTTTAGGTCTTCAAGCATCTGTCATAGAGTTTGCTAGAAATGTATTAGGACTAAAAGAAGCGAACAGTACTGAAGTGAACCCTAAATGTGAGGATAAGTTGGTAATAGACATGCCTGAACATCATCCAGGTAACCTTGGTGGTACTATGCGATTGGGGAAAAGGAAGACTTATCTGGAACCTAGTCTATTAAGTAAGCATTTAATTTATTGTTGTACTTTTATAAACTTGCATAATTGTGTTAATTTAAAATTTAAGACCATTTAACATTGTTTTAACCTATAATGTACAAAATATGTCTTACATTTCATTAATGTCAAATTTCTATATCTTATTATATATTCTATATATTATCTTTTGCCTTAAAATAGGATAAGTATGTCATGAATTGGGCATGTTTATAATTCTTAGAAATGACGAACTTTTTTATTCAAAGTACCTAATGATATACCCAGTCTTGCCATAAATATTGTAACAAAGATAAAAAAAATTCTATTGCAAATAACATTTATAAGTTTTACAGTGTGTTAGTTTTATACATAAAACAATTTAAAATATAAAAAGCTTATTTGAAGTGATCTCCATTAGCTGCAATACAGTCCTTTAAATGTTGAGGCCGGTTATTAATAGAAGCACGCACTCTTTCCATGGGAAAATTCTTCACTGCCAATCGTATGGATTGTTTTAGGGACTCCAAATTATCATGGCGTTTAGAGCAAGCCGTACTCTCTAAAACTGACCATAAATCATAATCCAGCGGATTAAGATCGGGACTAGACGACGGCCAATCTTCAGCTCTGATGAAGTCCGAAACGTTCGTTTCCAACCAAGACTGCGTGGACCGAGCTTTATGACCCAGCGCCGAGTCTTGCTGGAAGGACCATTCTTGGTTATTGAACATGGTGTTGTTAAGGGGCTTAACTACCTTCTCAAGAATGGTATCTTGATACATTTATGCCGATGTTTTGATACCTTTTTCACAAAAATATGGCTCAGTCACTCCTTCATAGCTAACATCCTACCAAACCATCACTGAAGACGGATAATGCCCACGTTGCACTCTGTCGACTAATTGAGAAGCTTCCTTAGAGCTATGAGCATAAATACGGTCATTTTGTTTATTAAAATGTTGCTCAATTGTAAAACTTTTCTCATCCGTAAACAATTTTTTTCTGTGACCTTCCCTTTGCGTACCGCTTCAGTAGTTGTTTCGATTTTACCACCCTATTCTTTTTAAAATTATGAGTTAAGAAATGACCAGTGCGTCTCTTATAGGCTGCAAGTCCTAAGTCATTTTTTAAAATACGCGACATGGTTCTAGGTGATATCTTCATCTCCCGAGATAAAATCTTTTGCTTTCGGACAGGATTTCTTTGAATTCTTTCCCTTACTGTTTTGACCACCTTTTTCGTACGAACACTACGTGGACGGCCAGATCTTTTTCTGTCACAAACAGAGGAGGTCTCATTGTACCTATTAATAGCCCGGTACACAAACATTTGACTAATACCAAGCATATGGAGAGTTTTAAAAATTGCATTTGGCTCCATACCTACTTTGTATAATGCAATCACAGCGATTCGGTTCTCTTTATCGCCCCACTCCATTTTAATATCGCAAAATGTTGTACAATGTATTGGCGCCAAAATGAGAAAACACAATGAACAATCATAAAAATGACAGATTCCAAATTCAAATGTAATATTTTGTTTCTTTTTAATTATAACAGTATTTATGGCCAGACTAAGTATACTCATAACGCTAACTACCGAATGTGGAACTAACTATGACAGCAACACATTAGATAGTGGCCGTCGTTCTTGTTGCCATGGCGATGTATTTATTAGTGAACTGCAACAGTGGCGCCAATAAAACGCAATTGAAGCGCCTTCTTTTCGGCTTTCTTCGTTTATTTTATTTTATATTTAGTACTTTTTCCTGAATGAAAGGTATTTCCTATTCTATATCCCTAACGACGTGTATGCAAAATTACGCGATGATCTGTTGCGTAGTTAGGGCACGAAAACGTCACAAACAAACAAACTGACATTCGCATTTATAATATTATTGTTAGGATCATTTCTTTTTCTACTGATTAAAATATAACACAAATAAACCACATACCAAGTTGGTACAAGTATTCTAAATTTTCTAAATCAAAGTATAGGAATAGATAGTAAAATATAGAAACCTTGCATAAATAAAGATTAATTTGTTCATTATATTAAAAAATCACTGTCACGAATTACAGCACAATTATACAAGAAGGACATAATAGAAGAGCGTCATAGGCACAGATATGAAGTAAATCCTGAATACATTGAACGCCTGGAAGCAGCCGGACTCCGCTTCGTGGGCAAAGACGAGACCAAAACCAGAATGGAAGTGGCAATAGTAGAAAGCCACCCTTATTACGTATCGGTGCAGTTCCACCCTGAATATTTGTCTAGACCTCTCTCACCCAGTCCTCCTTTCTTAGGGTAAGTAATTGTTATTTTTTTAAGTGTTTTATAGGAATGGAAATTATTTTAATGGTAGCCTTCATTGTTGAATGGTCTAAATGTTCGCTTGCCAAGCTCATTGGAACATAGAGTCCCTAGGTTCTATTCCTGGTATAGTAAATTTCGTAAATGAACTTTCTGTTGTTTACTATGGTCTGGGTGTGTGAATTCAGTGAATCCATTACCTGGAGAAAACAATTGCTCAATTTCAATATAATAATATGTTCATTTCTGTCAGTAATATAAAAAATCTAGATACTAATATTGGCAAGAGATCTTTTCAATTCATTTTGGTTCGATAATTGTCGAATTATTCGATTTTTTCGAATTATTCCGGAACTTTCGAATTATTCGCACACCCTTATATTGAATATGATGATGATATTCCTCTGGTAATTTACTTTAAATAAAAAACTAATAGCTAATTTCGTATATTGTCTCGTAACTGAGGTAAGCTAAGACAGGGAAATCCGCCAACGGCTAACGCTGTCAATATTTCAACCGCGCGTTTCGTGTCCTTTCGCATTTGCTTTGACGTTTGGCGTAAGGTTACGAACAAATAGACTATTTTAATATTTTTTTCGCACCTGACTAACTAGAAATCAAGAAAATGTGAAGTTATTTACGAATTTCAAATGTAATGTGAAACACTCTTAAATTGAAATGTTAAATCTATTTGCCAAGTATTTACAAAATGTAAGAATTTATACACCAAATAAGCATAAAGTATGTACGTAATCTTTATACTAATCTAGCATCTTATATTAAGTACTATATTTCTAAGCAAATAAGTAGATTGATTCAAACAGTTTTTATAGAGGGCAATGAAATATATCGTATTATTATATTAACATTTTCAGATTGATCTTAGCTTCGTTAGGCAAACTGAGAAGCTATATGAGTAAAGGATGTCGGCTCAGCCCTAGAAACCAATCAGATGTTAGTTCAGGTGAGAGAAAAATTTTAGTCATCTTTGAAAAGTGTTTAATATTTTGTTATGTAGTTTTGTTTTCAAACAGTGTATGATTTGTGTTATTGGTTGTTTTTATTTAAATGCAATGAAACCAAACAGGTTTTTCTAATTCTTATTTTATGTAGATAGTGTACGAGTGTGCAGTGTCGTTGCAGAATGACGCGAGTTACTTTAGTCACTGTGTCACCTTAACTTAGAGCTCCTTTATTGACAAATTCTTTCCGGATGGTAAAATCACTATTCATTTTCCTTTTTAAAATGGAATGACTTTTTATGACCCTATTCACACATTAACATATTGTGAAGAATCATGAATACATTCAAAACCTGTGACTCCATAATGATAAATCGCCTTGCTACCACGTAATAGGTTATTCGTTTGAGATGGATCTTTGGGGCTGGTTGCGTTGACGGTACGGAGACGATAATAAATAATCCGACTCAACAACACTCGTTTATTCCTAATAACAAAAACTATATATCTTACAACGAAGACAAACTATATATAATAATATGCTAACACAATAGCGCTGTCGATGGCAAGCGAACGACTGGGGTGCGTGTGACGTGGATCATCGATATCCGATCATAGCTATGCGTCGCGCTGGACACTAAACGCGCGTGAATTTAAATCGTGGGAGAAGCCCACAGATCTTTTGTTTTAGGATTCGCCTTTCAGTAGGACTCTTTATGTAAAGTCACAATTCAGTTCATGAATGTGAACATTTATACGTTTCTGAAGAATCGTTATTTATAACTAATTTGGTTAAATCACGATTCGTTATTTATAGCGAATTGTTAATGAAGGATACATCTGTGAATGCGCCTTTACATTATAAATACCTATAAATTTGGTATAATAATTTGTTCCCAGATGAAGAAGACTTGTCTATGTCTTCACTGAGCCTTGCAGATGAAAGAACGGTCATAGAGAACGGAAATGGTAAAGTCAATGGTGTGTGCAAGGAATAGATAATTAATACGTCATTACAGATAATTAACTAAACATTTATTACTATAAGTGAAAATGTTGTTTTACAGTGAATGTATATTTATAGCCATACACGGTCGCCAATAGTTTTTAAGACTATAATTAAATGTCATTAAATGTTTTTTTTATTATTTTTAAGCAACTTTATTTGCCTTCTAGGCACTTATTCTAATCAAAAGGAATAATTCATTCAAATCCAAAAAGTACATTAGTGAATTCCTAGATACTTCTTAATTTGGATGGGTTATCATTTCAACCGTCGTTTTTCATATAAATATTGTTAATGTGTTAATAATACTAGCAATGACAGTCGCCCACTAAAAATATTAATTCTATAAATGCCGCTAAATGCTGTATTATGAGTAACACTTTAATGCGTTCTTGAAGTTTGTACACGTCATTATGCAGAACACGATTATAAGTGTAACGATACACCTGCCGAAAGTATGTTGTCGTCACTTCAGCCACTGAATTATCGCTCTTAGTATTTGGTTGGCGTGACACACCAAACGCATTACATAATATCGTTCAACTCATCATAAAATATAACACCTTGTATCCATGTTATGATGTGTTGATTGCTATTCAAAATACATTGAATGCGTTCTCACGGAAACAGCTGCTAGACAAAAGGTTCGGCTTTACGCCGAACGCTACATAATTTGGGCTGAGCATGTTTGCTTAAAAAAATACTGCGAGCCGAACTTTCAGCGCCGTACTTTCGGCAGGTTAGCTTAGATAGATCACGAGAGAATATTGCGCTCTCGCTCAGACAGCATTCGGACGCGCTTTCCATCTCTTTCCCATTATACAAGGTCAGGTGTAATAAGCATTATTGTGTGACTGAACCTGTGCAAACTAATGGAGCTATCTTCTCTCCAGACGCATTGAAGCTTTGCGCGTACTGTATATTTCTACTATTGAACACGGAGCCACGTGTCATTATTTTGTCGGTTTTACTAAAAAGTATTTCTGCTATTAGTTGTAAGTGTATTGCATAATATAGATTATATTCATGTCTATATCTGTAGATCTAGTAAGACTACTTATTTCGATGGAAGCTTTTTCGATATATTATAAAATATAAGAAAATAACATATTTAGTGGTTGGTTAAATAGAATAGAAACATCATTACAATTGTTCAAGATAACCTGTACCAATAATTTTAAAAGTTGTGTATAACCACAAAGATTAGGTCAAAATAGCCATTCTATGAGAATTTGTCAAGTGTCTAAAATTACGTCTAGAGTGTACCGTCATAACAACCTTTGAGTTGTGTTCCGGCATTATTGGCCACGTTCCGGTCGCCCTTAAGAGAATCGTAGTACATTAGTAGCACCTTTGGTGTTACGAATGTCCATAGGCAACGGTAACCGCTTTCCATCAGGTGGGCCCGTCAGCTTGTCTGCTGAAGTCATGCATTAAAAAAAATCTTACGTCATGTTTCATACTTATGATGCGCCAGCGATAAAGGTAAAAACATTGACTGGCTGATTAACGTCGCTAACGAATAGGTACATTTGTGTATATGCATACGTTATCTGTCATTATGTAACGTAATTAACAATAAAAAAAAATACCGCATCACAAATAACACAATACACCCATCGACACATCTGCGTGAAACGCCCTATATCTATAACATTATACAAGATGAAGCCCCACCATTACCGTTGTATGTAGTTATGTCAATGTCACAATCTATTCTCCAAAAGTGGCCATTTTAAGCCCCAGAACATGGTCTGCAATTTTGAACAGTTATATTATATAGATAACCATTTACCGAAAAAAAGCAGTGTTAAAAGCAAACTATTTACTGTAAAAAAGTTAGAGTTGTCATTTTTCTATTTAATCTCAATTATAGAAAATAAATGTGCAATTTCCATACATTATGAACGAAATTTTTGTATGTTTATATAATAATAACTTATTGTGAGTCTCTTGTTCCTTTTTTTTTAGAAAGAAATAATTTCTTTAATACAAAGGATATAATATAAGAAATTCTTTAATTTTTCAAACAAAGTAACTTCTGTGGTCTGAAACAAATATAATTTTAAAGCTTGCTTAAAAGCCTATTCAATTAATGTTTCAAGTTTGCATTCCAGAACGACATAAAGTTTTAGTTGAATGATCATTAGGAGGCTTGTGTATTTAAAAAATATTGTATTGCGTAATAAATAATTCACAAAATCCACAAGTTTATATTTAAAAGTAAAATAAAAGCAAGAGAATGACTTTATATCTAAAAAAATGCCGTATCACTTACTTGTATTAATTCATATATTTTCATTTCAAAACGATCAATAAAGATATAATTTATTAGATATGATGACGATAGTTTATAGTCTTATACATTAGAATGTGGCGAAACAAACCTTTTCGCCCACTGGCTAGCAGGCCAGATTTTGAGTTTGTAATGGACAACTGTCATTACATAGAAAGAGAAAAGTCGTCATAAAGGATATTTATATCCACAATTATCCAATTGTGCATAGGATATTTCTTCACTTGGTAATGTAGATACAAAAGAGAAAATTATACATATTTATAATGTACGGGTTGTTTTACTCCTGCAAACGACCCGTCATTAATGGTGATCTCGACGTGATTTATCTTTCACCGTGTCTCACGAGTACTTTTTTCAGCAACAGGTGAAGGACTTACAAGGTAAATTATATATATTAATGACACAAGTTCCACAGTCCTTTCCCACTTCAGTTCACGGCGTTTTTGTTAAGCTTTCAGCGTTTTGGCATGATAAACCAACAATCTGGTTTGCACAAGCTGAGGCTCAATTTACCATATGGCATTGGACAGAATGCCACCAAGTATGACCACGTTTTGTCCATGCTTGATTCACAAACAATCGATGTAGTCGAGGACATTATGGTTCACGCACCTCTTGAAAATAAATCTGACCATCTTAAAACAGAATTAATTGCACGGTTTTCAGCGCCAAAGCAAGAACGCATTCGGAACTTGCTGAGTGAGGTACAGCTCGCGGACCGCAAGCCTTCCGTTTTCTTACGTCACTTGCGGTCGATGGCTGGCACTTCCCTGTCTGATGACGGTATTATAAGGGAGCTGTGGATGTGTCGACTGCCTAGTGAGGTACAAGGTATTTTAACAGCTCAGCGTGATTTGCCGCTGGAAAAGTTAGCTGAAATAGCTGATGCCATCGTTGAAGCACCTTCTCCTCCGTGTTCTCCATCCTCATTGGTGCACGCCGTTTCTTCATCGTCGTCAGAACTCGAAGATTTAAAGAGGCAGTTAGAGGTGCTCACCCAACGATTTGACACTTTTTTTTGCCACTCGCGCTCTAACTCACGTTCTCGCTCTAAAAACAGATCACGCTTCTCTCCATCCAGCAACCGTATATGCTGGTATCATAAAAAATTTGCACATAAAGCCAGTAAATGCATGCCTCCTTGCAATTGGAAACCAGTTAAAATTTAAACGCGAACAACAATCAGTAGTGACGGCGACTGATTTTGCTACACCTAGCCGTCGTTTATTTGTGACTGACTTGTCTGGGACCAACAGTCGATTTCTGATTGACACTGGTTGTTACCCGCGTGCTCAACTCAAAGGAAGACACGTAGATTCTTTCAATTGTGATGTCTCCGCGGCTAACAGAAGTCCCATAAAAACATACGGCTCTATATCTCTGTGTACAAGGGTTACGCCGGGATTTCAGGTGGAGTTTTGTAGTAGCCGACGTAAACACGCCAATAATCGGTTCTGACTTTTTGGTGTATTTTAATTAACTTTCTTTCGTTTTTAAAGACATAACCAACGCTTCCCATGTTTGGTTGTGCGACGACATAATCTGCCATAGTCTCCAGCCTCCTTAGGTCCATACAGGGTTCTAAGTCTGATGGAATAAACGTTAACAATCGCCATCGGAGACAGAAATGCGGTTGTTACTAGTACTGTGTTAAACCCGCATACCAAGTGGTTGACGACTCCATTTCAGGTCACAGTTACATCTCCATGTCCACCTCCCACTCAGCAACAGAGCACCATAGACAACAAGAAACCCTATACCTTTAAATTACCATTGCATTCGTAGGCCTTCACCTGTTGCTGTTTTTATTAGTTATTAAGTTTTTTTTTACTATTGTGATAATTAGTATTTTTAAGTTCTTTTTGTCTCCGCGGGGGGTTGGCGAAACAAACTTTTTCGCCCACTGGCTGGCAGGCCAGATTTTGAGTTTGTAATAGACAACTGTCATTACATAGAGAGACAAAAGTCGTTATAAAGGATATTTATATCCACAATTATCTAATTGTGCATAGGATATTTCTTCATTTGGTAATGTAAATACAAAAGAGAAAATTATACATATTTATAATGTATGGGTTGTTTTACTCTTGCAATGACCCGTCAAGAAAAAGGAAAGACACTACTATGGTCGTGTTTCCCTTGTAGCCCACAACGCCCAAAGTGCCTCTTCAGCCGTTCCACATAGCGACCACGATCGTTATGGTTGTGCCGAAAACATGACTAATAATGTCATAATTCGATCAAGCAGCGCTCACAACGACCCATGTCAAGACGTGGGTCGAAATGGGGTTTGACCACAACATTTATTCTCGCTATCGATAGGTTGATAAAGGCCCGATTTTCAAATCAACCATACACCAATCAATGACACTGTATTTCGTCGTTAATGATAGCAACGCTCCTTAATCCGTTCCACTTGAGTTTATGATTATAACGCTTACAAGCAAGTGGAACGGGAAAAATGGCGGTCGTGAGCTTGATCGTTGTGAGCCTAGGGTTGCCAGATAGTAACTTATCAAATCCGGGACAATTCTAGAAAAACAATGTCAGGTCGTGGACATAATAGAAAATATCATATATTTTTATATTTATTTATTTTCAAAGGATTCATATTTGTATTAGAAAAGAAAAATGCATTTATTTTCAAATACATACTTTTATTAGATAGGTATGTACTCTGTACTTAGTAGGCAATTAACGCCAGTTATAATTCTAGATTGAAGCACTGTGGTAGTAAATCAACACGTTAAACTATCATAGAATTGAGCACTTAGCTTATATTAGCAAATTTAAACTTTGGTAGACAATGAATACTAAATTATAAATTAAATAGTAATAAACTGAAGAAAAAGAAACAATAATAATAATAAGATACTACCATAAAAAATGTTAAAAAAATAAATTCCAAACTTAAATAACAATCAGTAAGTGTTTAGAAACAGAAATTGATTTGGTACATTTTGTTAAAAAATAGTAAGTTTTCAGAATCCGGGACAATAAGCGCTAGTTACTGGATATGGGACAAGAGGCAAAATTCCGGGGCAATCTCGGATTTCCCGGCGGTCTGGCAAGCCTATGTGAGCCTCATGTGGAACAATGCTTACGTTGCTTGGTACAATGAAGTACGACAATTGCGACATGTGAAATTTATTGTCAAAAATGTAGTTGCACACAAAAAGTATATTGTGGTTGCACATTTTTGACAGTACATTTCACATGTCGCAACGATGGGTGTGCAAACGGCAAAAGTAAAATAAATGCTTGGACAGGATATAATAGATCAAAGGATGGCAGCTTACCAGACGGGCAAATGCCCTCCTACCCATAAGACCTGCAAGATTGCCTAGTCTTTATATATTCAATGTACTCTTTGGTGCCTAGCTCAAGTACTTTGCGTAATTCCAACACTACAGTGTATTCATCGCTGCTGTGCAGCTCTGGCTTGTGTCGCTCAAGGCATGCTTCGCTGTCATACAGAAGTCAAATAATAGATTTAGACTTTTCAGCAAAATTGACATTTTGATTCTGTGTTATATAAAAATATTTTCCTATAGTAATTGGATTTAGTAATGACTTAAAAGTGTTTATTGCCCCAAAAAATTATTATATTAAGCAGTTTATTAAAAAAAAAAAAATACTTATTGTGATTGCTAAATGAGACACAATGGTGATGAACAGGCTGTTGGTTAGTGTACCAAAAGGAAGGTATATATTTCATAATAAAAAAAAATATTACTCAATATTTTGTATGTAAACTAAATGTATATTCTGTGGATATGTGTGTTA
This sequence comes from Dendrolimus houi, assembly GCA_039645545.1. Lineage (NCBI taxonomy): Eukaryota > Metazoa > Arthropoda > Insecta > Lepidoptera > Lasiocampidae > Dendrolimus > Dendrolimus houi. The sequence continues at coordinate 17,214,974 of CM077120.1, read as the reverse complement.
ACTATACTAAGATTTGGAACTTTGTGTGTAACTGGCAACATTCTATATAATTTCAATATACGTCGTATTTCATTAATTTTATATAATATTTACTAATTTTTGTTGTGGATGTTTTATGAGTAATTATGTCAACCCTTAAATATCGTTACATACCCGCTATTTAACTCTAACACGGATTGGCAGGTTTCACACATTGGTTCTGCACCAATGGGTAGGTTTCATTCTGATATTCTCCTTCACTACCTGCACATGGCAATTGTAACAATATGCACAGTGCACACTAATGCCCAGTCTCTATATCTTAAGCCTGATTTACATTTGCATTAGTTAAGTAATAATTTAACTTACGAAATTGGCGAGTAATAAGTTGTTGATTAATGCCCGGTTTCTATATTTTACCGACGATTGTCTGTAATAGTAACTGATTGATTTTGAAGCTATCAATAAACAATGGTTAAGAGGGCTATACGAACGTTTCACAAGCTCATTGAGAACTAGTAATACAACCGGTTATCAATTACCAATTCCCTCCCAAGCGTTTTGCTAACGCAACGCAGATGTGGTAGTAGTACACGCAACGTAATTCAATGAGTTAAGGCATAACTACAAAATAAATACATTTTCAAAAGAAGAAATCTTTTGTGATATTATATATCATTAAAAATCGATCTTTCAATTAATTTGCTTTAAAAATACTTACAATTACAGAGCCATCTTATATGAATGTTACATGAACAAAAAGCAATAATGTAAACAACAGACAAAACGTCAGATTCATGAGATGTCATATAAACTTTTTAAATAATGATTGTTCCAATGTCATTGGATTTATTGTAACAAAAAAAGATGTAAACAATGTTGTCATTTCAGCAATTTGTCGCTAGTTTTAGTGAGTTGTGGTTGTCGATCGCAATTTTTCTTTTAAATAAGTTAAGGCTAAAACTATGTTTTTCATGGTTCCAGGGTCAAATGACGAAATCTTTGTGGGAACGTTGTCCGATTTTTTGTTTTCATTCAATTGTTTTATGAAACTTTTTGTAATGCTACTGCTTTATTTGGGATAATATTATATAAGGTTGGGGAAAAAGTTTCTTCGCATTTTATATAAAAAATCAAAAGGTTTTTTTATAAAGTTTATTTACATTTGACTAAAGTATGTAGGTACCATTTTGTTGGATAACTTTTTGCCATTTTGTAGGTAGGGACGTGATCCCATTGCTATAAAAATTTTGGGGGCTTCTAATCAAAAAACTGCGACAAGTGGTTTTGGCAGTCCTCTCGTGATGTTAACCTGACACTGCCTAAGGACTTCTGCAGAGACCGAAACAGGTGAAAATCTGAAGGTGCGAGGTCAGGACTATACGGCGGATGCATTAACACCTCCCAGCCAAACTCTCGTAATTTTTGCTGAGTAGCTAAAGATGTGTGAGGTCTAGCGTTATCATGGTGAAAAACCACACTCCTTTTGTTGATTAATTCCGGTCGCTTTCTCTCAACTTTTTGTTTTAATCTCATCAGTTGTTCGCAGTACAGTTCAGAATCGATGGCCCTGCTTGGCGCTAACAGCTCATTATGAATAATGCCCTTCCAATCCCACCACAGACACAACATCACCTTGTTGCGAGTTAATCCGGGCTTCGGCACAGTCTGTGAAGCCTGACCGGCCTTTGACCACGATCTTTTAAGCACGTTCTTGTCGTACGTGATCCACTTTTCATCACCAGTTATCAGCTTTTTCAAAAATGGTACGGTTTCATTACGTCGTAATAAAGAATCACAAATAAGTACACGGTTCATTAGGTTTCTTTCAGTGAGCTCATGAGGCACCCAAATATGGAGCTTTTTTGTGTACCCAGCTTTTTTCAAATGTGCCAAAACCGTTTTGTGGTCAATTCCCAGCTCTCCAGCTACATCTTAACTACTAATATGCCGATCTTGCTCCACTTTTTCAAAAATGGCATCAATTTTGTCCGTAATAGGGCGACCAGAGCGACGTGCATCTTTAATATCAAAATTTCCGAATTAAAACGCTTAAACCAAATTTGGGCTACTCTCACAGATACTGCATTAGGTCCATAAACATCACAATTTTTTTTCGCGGCTTGTATAGCATTTTTACCTTTTTTGTAGTAAAATTTTAAAACATCGCATTTCTTCATTAGATTCACTCATTTTAACAATAAGAAAATCAAATGAAAATCACACATTTTCCTAATTTGAATTTGGTATTGCCTTCTTTAAAATTAAACCTTTTTAATGATACCAAAACCAGCCAGATACAAATGGTATAGTCAAAGAGATCTTATTACAAGTTCATACATACTATATGCGAAAAGACGTTTTCCCCAACCTATTAGTTATTGACCTTTTCGCATTGATGTAGGGATGTATTTAATGTGTTATTTGAACCAATATTGTTATTTATTGTTAATGACGTTAAATATTGACAGATAACGTAAGTATATATGTTATCTGTCAATAATGTTATATTCATTCACAGTGTTATTTTTAACGCTATATTTAAAACAAAGTTCTCAGTTGTTGCCAGCAGAGATACAACTTATATGGTTAATGCCACCTTTCTAATAATAAGGTCAAAGGTTCGAAAGTTATAAGACTACAGTTTTTTGTTATTCTTGAGCTTCACCAGCGATAACGTTATAGTTGTTGATTCTGACACAATGCGTTTTAAATATAGCGTTAAATATAACACTGTGAATGAATATAACATTATTGACAGATAAGGTATATACGTAGATTATCTGTCAATATTTAACAATAAATAATAACATCACTTCCAATAACACATTAAATCCATCGCTACATCTGTGTGAAACGGTGAATAACTATAAAATTATCCCAAAAGAAGCAGTAGCATTACAAAAAGTTCCCTAAAACAATTGAACGAAAAAAAATCGGACAAGGTTCCCATTAAGTTTTCGTCATTTGACTCTGGAACCATAAAAATCGTTGCTTTAAGTCTTAATTTATTAAAAAAAAATTGCGATCAAAAACCACAAATCACTAAAACTATTGAAAAATGTCTGAATTGACAACACTGTTTCATCTTTTTTTTTTACAACAAATCCAATGAGATTGGAACAATCATTATTCAAAAAGTTTATATGTTGTTTCATTACTTATTATACTTATTCATTACATTCATTTTGTTCATGAAACATTGTAATAAAATGGCTCTGTAATTGTAAGTATTTTTAAAACAGATTGATTGATTTTTAATGACAATCATATATCCCAAAAGATATCTTCTTTTGAAAATGTATTTATTTGTACTTGTACCTCAACTCATTGAATTAAGTTGTGTGTACTACGACCACAACTACGTTGCGTTAGCAAAACGCTTGGGAGGGAATTAGTTACTGATAACTGACAGTATTACTAATTGTCAATGAGCTTGTGAAACTCTCTCAACCATCGGTTATTGGTAGTTTCATATTTAACCAGCTACGAACAGTTAATTATAGAAACATCAGTAGAGTTACCAGGCGTTAATATTCTAACCGTCGGTATGAACGACTCGTTTTTGCAATGTAAAAACTGGCCATAAGTAGATGTCTGTCCAAATGTCATTCAAGAACTATTTCCAAGTTAACGAATTACATATGTAATAGAAATATAATTCAGGCTTTACTACCCATTCTTTCACCTTTGCTCCATACATGTAAATTTTCTATAGAATTTGTGTCAAATTTTAACCAGTAGTATAGTTTTCCCGACACGAATCATGAGCGGTCGGCAGAACAGGGATCGCTTTCGCATTGATCGTAGCCAATGTAATGAGATTTATCGACAATATTGTTTTTGTCTCTTTATTCGAAAGAGACAATAACCTCTTACTTCGAATAAGGATCAAAATTTCCCTGTTCGTAGGAAAGTGACGGCTCAAGAATCGTGGCGTGGCTATATAAGCTATCAAATGGTTAGGAACATTCAAGGTGGCAGAACAGTGAAAAGAAATAGCCGATACGGTCGAAATTTTTCAAAAATCACTAAATATTAATAACCCGAACACTAAATAAATAGTTAAAACACATGAGGTAATTCGGCTACCCCCATTGATGCAAAGTAATAAAATTTTCTTTTGAACGTCACTGTTCTGGCCATTTGCATAAATATAAACCTGGTATAAATTAAGAAAATGCTTAACGGGCTTCCTGGCCCGGACTCGAATCCATGTCATTAAAAAGAGACTTGATGTGTTACAGTAAGCTAACACAACTTAAGATGTTTTAATTGTAATTTTATATGTGAAATTATTGACTAACCATATGCAAAGTTCTTTAAAGCGGAAATTAATGTAGTTCCATAATAATGAATAACTCAGTGTCTATTATATACGTCATTATAATAAATGAAAAGTTAAAATGAGAAACATGTAATAAATATATAAAATGAAGTGCATTCCAAAAATTTGTCATAAGCAGTTGTTTTTTTCCAAATAGTCTGGTAATCTAGACTTATGTAATACATCATACTAGAAACACCTCAATAAAAGTTGCTCTACTGATGTTAATTTTTTTTACATCCTAATTGTTAATTAAAACCCGTAATAAACCATAATTATCAACCCACAACTGCCCGACTTCTGGGCACGGGCCAGGGCCACCACAATTTAGGGGAATGATGAGTATAATCTCCACACTTGTCCGAGCCAGTGACGTACCTAGGCTGGTTGGCGCTCTAGGCCCCGTTTGAAATGCTGCCCTCTTTAGTTTTCTCTAGACATTTTAGCAGAAATTCAAAATTTTATTTGAGTTAGTATAGAAATGTATAAAAAGACGGACGTCTGGATATGGCGATTAGCGCCGCCCTAGTGCATGCCTAGCTCTATTTTGCTTATATAAAAACTTAATTAGGTTGTTTTATTTAGGTATCGCGAGCGAAGCCGCGGGCATAAGCTAATATATACATAAACGTTCTCTGAAAAATTAACTCACTGATGGTGAAAACCGCTTCAAAATCCGTTGGGTAGTTTAGGAGGAGTAACAGAGAGAAGCGGAAAAATACTCTTAAAAGATAGACTTCCTGGTTGATCGCAATAATTTTACTAATGAATGATTAGGTATTATATCTTTTTTTTTAGTGTATCCGAACGCAGAATATGCAACTCGAACCCCTTGACATTGTTAATCTAGTGTTGCCATGAAATTAAAATTCCTAACATGTTCAAATTATTCATATCCTTACGAACCGTATCATGATTATGAACAGCAGTGATAAAGATAATTTAAAACGTTGAAACTGATGTAAGTATATTGTATGTACTAACTTCAATTAGACTAATATTTAATCGTTCAATGTTTGTATTGACTGTAAATATTGTTAACATAGCTCTTTTATTTACGTTTATAATTATTATATTTATATTCATATCACAGCTCCCAACATTGACGTCATTTCAGTTTAATAAAATAACATAGTTGCAACACCGATATTCTGCGCAGCGGACGACTTACTTACGATAAAAGCAAATTTTACGTTTGAAATAGTTTTACCGTGCGAAATGTTATATTAATTTATTATATTGGTTATTTGTAATGTTATTTAATCATTTATATAAATTATCATATACTGTAGTTTGATGAATAAAATTAAAATAATGTGTTACTACCGGACCATGATATGAATTGAATAAAGTAAATTTTCTTAAAAGTTAGTGGAAAATCATTAAAATGGTATTCGAGTCGATCGTAGTGGATGTGTTGAATAGGTTTCTTGGTGATTATGTGGAGAACCTAAATAGATCCCAGTTAAAACTTGGAATATGGGGCGGTAAGTGTTTCTGACTTTTTGTCGGTGTGATGTCATACTTGCCGCACCACCTTGCGGTTATTTATGATTGCGATATGTTTTAGGGGACGTGGTCCTGGAGAACCTGGTTCTCAAACAGAATGCCCTGGAGGAGCTAAATATTCCCGTTCAAACTGTATATGGACATTTGGGTGAGTCATTTAGAATAGCAATAATAACGTAAATAAGTCTTATGGCTTTGTTATTAGGTCAGATTTTATGCAAAGCTATAAAAGAAATGGGTCATTCTAACTAGGATTATGCAATTGCAGACTCAGGTAATCAATTTGAGTTTTTTAAAAATAGGATAAGCTTGTGGATTAATTATCAGCCAGAATCAAAGTATTAATTTTATGTGGAGCCCTGTGACCTGTTGATTGTACACTAGAGGTGGCAGGTGCAGGGTGGGGTATAGTTATGTCACTTTTATTTATTATGAACTATTATGAAAAGATACTACCTTTTTTAATATAGGTTAGATGGCTAAGGCATTAGCCTCCATGGTTTTTTTTATAACCACCCAAAATTCCCTTTATATCTCAAATAATAATTAAGAGTGTTTCATATCTATACAGTACCCAGGGTGGAAATTTGGCTAGGGTAAGCGAGTTGAAAAAAATACTCTATGATGTAACTGGGTGACTACACTGCTCTTGTAGAAGTTAAGACCCCACTATCAGCATACTATAGAGCACAGGATTTGATGACAGTGACAGTACCTTTGATGTATTATAAAAGTGGATTTCAAAAAGCTTTTTAGACAAGCGCAATATCTACCCCAGACAAACTGACTGAACAGACAACTGAATTAGAATCAGAGAATAACAAACATGAAAAACAAAACATTTTATTCAGTTTACGACTACTTCTCATCTAAGTATTCATAACATATAAAAATGTATGAAAATGTTTAAAATAGCCATCTCACCTCTTGTATTTAATAATCATGTTTGGTAGGGCATGGCCTAAGATAATAAAAAGTTTTTTGTTTTCAAACATAGAACTATGTTTGGAAGGTGAAGTTACTCCGTTAATCAAGTAATCAGTGTAGCAGCATTCCAAATGAATTAATGCCATTTCGGCAAATAAAACTAACTGCAATTAACAAAGTACTGAGTAAAATCCATGAAAAACAACACAATAAACAAATAAAAACAATAATAATTTAATAGCATTCATGCTATACTGGAAATGTCTAACTTGGGATGTATTTTCTTATTTAATTTTTATTTTTTATAATGCATGAATAAAAAGTGTCAATAACTTCATAGTGCTTTTGTCCTTTTAGTTGCTTAAAGGTAAGCTATGGAAAATCATCTTGAATGAAGTCCACGCCACTACTGTACATTAAGGCATGTTAAGTCAAAAATATCATCCAGGTATCTTCAAGTCTTGTTTGATGTGATTGTGCAATCATGAGAAAATAAGAGTCGGCATCTAATTTAAAACCAAAGTTAAATAAATTTAGTCTTATCATCTATCACATCATCTCAGAACAATGTTCAAATGAGAAGTAATGATTACCTTACCTACCCATAAGGTAGGTAAGGTAGGGTAATTTCTCATGATTAAATGAGAAAATGTTTGGCACATATCTTATGGTATGACAATATTTTAGATATGTGCCAAACAATCAATCCAATTATACAATGTTATCAAGCCACTTAGCATGCTACATGGATACTTAGTGCCTACTGCCTAGTACTTTAATTGTTACATGCTATAAACTGAGTGACATCATTCCCTCCAAATCAACTTAGTTTGATAGTGTTTATGACTCACACAAACAAAACTACAGGGTCATTGATTTGACCTTCAACTAAGTATGGACTATAAATATGTAATACAAATTTTCCTTTATAATATTATGTTTGTGGTAGAGATATTTTTATTACTGAATACTACCTAAATTAACTTTTTCTGCTGTCCATCTTTGGAATGAGCTATCTATTACTATAATATAAGCTAGGTCTTAACTCCTTAGCATTCTTTAAAAATCAAATTCAGAAGAAGCATTGTCTTTTATGTAACAATTTCTACCCCAAATAAAGATATTGCTGTATACATCTAAATTTATTTGTGTATGATATTATTATTTCTAAATTAAAAATATCCTCCCATTGACAGACATAAATAAATCTGGAATGCTAAAAACATAGGTTACTCTATAAAATTCAAAATAATATGAACTGAAAATTAGCACTTATCAATCAAGGCCATTCCTTACAGTGTGTTTTATTTAGCCAGTTTGTTTATTTTCGTTCTTATCAGTATGCCCATAGGCAGCTTATCTGTTGTTTTTTTTTTATTAATGTATTGTAAAAGTTAATAATAAATTAAGGGTTAGTCTGAAATCTGTATTATAATAGCTTCATATTTATAAGTAATAGAAATAAAGAACTTACTGACTTTTCATTTTTATTTAGTTGTTTAATCTCATATTAATGAATGTTATATAAATGTGTTGTTACATCTTATGAATAATAAATATCCCACTGCTGGGCATGGGACTTCTTAATTCAGTGGAATAAACAGAAATTATACTCATTGTTCTTATAAAAGATGGGTAGGCGGATTTCATACATCAATATTTTCATAGAGTATGTTTGAGTATTCGAATTTTACATGTCAAAGGGCAGGTTTCTTCGCGATGTTGTAGTTAAAGAGATATTCTCATTAGGATAATAAACTGCCTAAGTGATGCCTAGATGCCTACTAGGACTCGAATCGACATAATTTAGACCAAGATGTGCATACTGATGTCTGTACTGAACAGAAGCAAAGCAACTAATAATAATAATTTTATTTTTGTCAAGATGATTGCATTATAATAAAATTATTATGTTGTTATCGTTATAAGTGCTATTTAAAGAAATTCTTTCATGTCTTTGTATTCCTATCTATATTAAATGTATCATACCTTTTTCAAGGCATGTTTTCGAAAACAATATACTAGACGTAGACTAACTGTTGAGATGATAGGAAATCAGTAAAAGTGAATTCTGCGGCCGCGAAAGAGACACGAAAGAGAGTATTCTGCTGGGGTATTGTTTGAAAACATGAGTATAAATGATAATTAATGTATTTATTTCAAATGGCATCTTAAAGATTACTTATTGAATGTTATGAGTCTACCACCGCTTCCAAAGAAATTACAGTTACTGTTAAAGGCGAAGAAGCGGCGCAACAAATTTCCCGGTATTAATATATCTTTACTTCATAATTATTATGTAATATACATTCCAGTCAAGTCGTGGTAGCGAAACGGCTAGCGCACACGTCTCTGACTCAAAGGGCGCGGGTTCGAATCCTAGCAGGAACGCATGTACCTCTTAGGCAGTTTTACGATCTAATGTGCATATCGTTACAATTACCACGTGCTAACGTGCGCTGAAGGAAACATCGTGATGAAATCTGCACATCGAGATAAACGATGTGTCAAACCTGCCAAGCCGCCTTGGACAAGCGTGGCGGGTATACTGGCTGTTCCCCTATAGTGAGAGGCCCGAGCCCAGCAGTGGGACGTTTGGGCTGTTATTATTATTTTATTATTATACATTCCTGGTCTTTTTTTAGTGTGTTTTGAACTAATACTAGGTTTAACAAAGTAATTGAAAATAACTGACGGCCTCTGTGGTTGACCGGGCTCAGCCTTTGCCGGCTTACCCCACTGCAATGCAGAGGCTCCGGGTGCGATTCCTGGTACAGTAAATTTCGGAAACTTATTTTCTTCGTTATTTACTATGGTCTGGGTGTCTGGGATCAGCCCCAGAGTGGTCCATTGTATATTACCCATAACACAAGCGTAACTTGCTTAATTTGGAGATATACAGTGTGTGTGTTTGTCTGCCGATTTATTATAAAAAATTACTTAAGAACAACGCCCTACAGTAAACTGATAACTATATTGATAAATCTCATAAATTGTGCAGCTATCACTTAAAACTGCAACACTCGTAGATAAGCTATGGATAAGAAAATAAGAATGTGCCGAACTTTTTGTATAATGAAAAAGTCTGACATATTCTAATTTTCAATTGGCCTGATCTTCTGTAAGTATAAAAAGAACATTTACAAAGGTTACGTTCCATTAGAGACTCGCAACGTTCACGACCGCGATTTTTCCCGTTCCACTTGCTTGCCGGCGTTACAATCGTAAAACCAAGTGGAACGGTTATTCGACCCACCTCTTGACATGGGTCGTTGTGAGCGTTGTATAATCGAAAATGATGACGTCATTAGTGACGTTTTCGCCACGACCACAACGACCGCGGTCGCCTTGTGGAATGGCTAACGGAGCATTTTGGGCGTTGTCAGCTACTAAAGAAACGCGCTGATAGGCTGGTCTACTTTTCCTCGTCAGTTAGTCAGCTTAAAATAAATATTACGTCATTATAAACAAAACAATGGCCAAGTGCATGTTAATCCACGCACCTATAGTAAACGGTTCCGTAGAGGTGGTAAATGTGTTTGTAATTTGGCTATAGGGCACTAAAAACGCGTGTAGGTAAAAGAAAAAATTCCATATCTCAAAAAACGGATCTTGTCAAACCAATTTCAGTGCTTTCATATATCCGTGGTTAATTGATTAAAATAAAATACTAAGAGATCCTTATCCTTATGATTTTTAAAATACTTGCCTAAGGATGACCCACACACCTATATATTCTTCTTTCATCGCTTAGTCACAAGTATGTTGCTTACGCCTATTTTTTTATATTTCACAACATCAGTGTGTAACGTGCATATAGATTACACCTTACAAAATTTCATCCATATTAGACCCAGTTGTTTTGAGAATTATGACATAAATAGACGAACGAATAAGATGATTTCATAATGGTTCGCTTATTGTCATATTGGCTACGAAACGCTAAGAAGCTGATGTTTAATATCTTATAATTTATCTAACAGGAAAGTTGGTGCTTAAAATTCCATGGAAGAATCTCTATGGGGCTTCCGTTGAGGCTACTGTCGAACGTCTTTTCCTTATCGTTCAACCCACAGCCGAGGTTAAATATGACGCGGAGAAGGAAGAAAAGATGGCATTGGCGGCCAAACAAGCTGAATTGGCAAGAGTCGAGGAGGCAAAGAAAAACGAGGCACTGAAAGGTATGTAATAGTTTATCATAGTTTATAATAACATTGGCTTGAGCTGCTGCTACCTGTATGTAGCCTTTGTCAGAAAAACACGATATATTCTAAATCAACAAAAGTGACAACAGTTGTTTGTCTGGCACAAGAGATCCCTCCTAATGGTAAGTTTACTTAATGCATAATCTATATAGATATGTAATTTATCTATCTATAGTAAGAACTTAAAATAAAACATTTATTTATTTAATACATGTCATAAGTATTCAATTCAAAGCGACTGTTTACACCATAAGCTAAAAATGTCACTAAAATATCTTAATAATGCTAGCCCATAATATGCGACTGCTGGGCTCACCATCGGCGTCGTCATCATCAGCACTTGTAAAGGTAACAAGCACATTAGATTATGTATTTTAAAACTGTGACCTGGCGTAATGTGTACGGTAGTTGACTTGTGCTAATGTGACTGTGGGTTCTATTCCACCCTGAAACAATACTTGTATGACATGCAATTACCATATTTCCGATCTGAATGTACTTTATGTCTAGTCTATTGTTTGTATTGTTTGGAACATTCACACGATACAAGATTATTAGTTATCTATTGTTCTAGTGCAGGAAATTCGTTACAGAAATTATAGTTAGGTAAATTCAGTCTTACCAAATTTATAGTACAGTAGACTGATGTAGTTATAAAAACGTCGCCGTTTCGTCGTGCTAAGTCGATAAAAACAAATAGCAATAAAATTTGTATGACGACGGAGTAGGCCTATAATCATAAATTGCTTCTCGCTAAATATTTTGCTAGCTTTCGTCTACACATGTAGGATCTATTTTAGTAATAAATCTGCTTAATCTGGATTAGTTTATTCTGTTTATCTTTTATACATGGATGATAGTATAAGCAAATTCAATTGATCTATTGATTGATTGCTTTTTTATAGTAGTAACATAGAAAATGTCACCAAAGATATTGTTTGAAATTAGTTAATGATCATACACGTACGTACTTACCGCCACTGTTCATGCGGCGTCGTTCGCCTGAACTATAACTATCCTATTTACCGGAATAAAAGTGTCCTAATTTCGTCCCCGTCGTCAAAGTACATATTGTATGTTGTACCAAATTTAATGAATATCTGTGCATTCTTAAGGCCGTAAGAAGTAACAATTAAATATACAAACAAACTCACTTTCACATTCATCGCTTCTATATTTCACATTATGAATCGATTTACTTAGAGTGCCAATGTCTTTTTGGGATTAGTTTCCCAAACAGACATTGGCACTCTTAAATAGGACTTAGATATTTGCGGTAAATTGAGAATTGACGTTCGTTAAAACTTAACTTTATATCGGTGAATGGTTGATTAACGTTATCTAATCCGTACCTAATAATCAGACTACTCATACGAGTTAGTTAACTATGCCAACAGCAGCAAAACTGAAATGATTGTTTGAAAACTTTTAGATGAGAACAAACTAGACGAGACCTTCGTTGAGAAACTTGTCACGCAGATAATCAAAAATGTTCAGCTGAAAATAGCTGATATACATATCAGATACGAAGACAGTATAACAAATCCGAAAGCGCCATTCTCTTTCGGCGTAACCCTTCATAATTTGTCCGTCCATACAACTGACGAAAATTGGAAAAAGGCTGTCATAACAGAGGCTGTTACGAAGATCTTCAAGGTAAACAAACTATAAAATATACTGTATAGCCGGCATGATCTTTTTCCTTGACTTTTAACACGTATGTAATTGTAACAATATGCAGAAATATCAGAAGAGTTTGGAAGAGCTCTAGCGTTTATCCGCCTGATTCACTGGAATGCAATCCCTGGTTCGATTCTCAGAATTTACTATTTACTTTGGTCTCGATGTTTGGGATCGGTTCCAAAGTTAATAAAAAATAAATCGGCAAACAAATACACACACTGTATAGCCCCAAAGCAAGTTACGCTTGTGTTATGAGTAATATACAACGGACCATTCTGGGGCTGATCCCAGACACCCAGACCATAGTAAATAACGAAGAAAATACGTTTCCGAAATTTACTGTACCAGGAATCGCACCCGGAGCCTCTGCATTGCAGTGGGGTTTGCCGGCAAAGGCTGAGCCCGCTCAACCACAGGCCGTCGACCATCAAGTTGGCCATATAATATAATTATCTATTAGACATATAAAACTTGCTTCGCTTGGTAATATAATTATAATGTGTCTATTCGTCTGCTGATTAAATATAAAGCTAAACTTGTGCATGCTGTTTGTCAGAATTCGAACCTACGTTATTGGTTCGAGAAGCAAGCACGATCCACAGAGCCACCACGACTTCTAAAATTACGTTATCTACGCCAATTTGGCGTTACTCTAAGGAAAATTAAATCAATTAATTTCATTTCATTACACGCTGCCACGCGATATAATATCGGACTTTTATCAACACATAATGAGCGTATAAACAGCATGCTGTAGTTTTCATTTTTAAAACCAGTAGAGAATCCATTTTTAACATATCAAAATTTAAATTATGACTATTTTTTGTCCGTCCCAAAATAAAACGGTTTGACACAGCAATAATCTTGATGTACATGTTTCCTCTATTTTTTTTCTTTCGCCGTAAAATACTTGTGGTTAGAACAATGTAAAAACGTCTAGTCAAGAAATGTCAAAAAAAAGCCTAGTCATTGGAAGCTCGGTGTCCAAGATTCCAATTTACTTGGAATGAAACGCGGGTGATTTAGCTTTTAAGCTACAAGAATTTATAACACATTATCTAATATTTTTAGATCTTAGACTTAGAAGGCCTGGCCATTTATTGGAATCCAACAACTGAATTATACTCGAAATCGGACACCCAGGACATCAAAAAACGATTACAAACAGAAATAGCTACGAAATCATCAAAGCCATCTTTCTACAAATATGGTAATTAATGTCTCCTTCCGCTATGTTAAACTCGTATTTAATTAGTTAATTCTCTAATATTTCATGTTTTAAAATATTTAAGTGTGTTTGAGTAAAAGCACTAAAATTATGATTTAATCTAATGTCTTTAAAATTTTAAGTAAATGTTTTATCGTTGATTTTTTTTTCTCTAGCAATTGGTCCAATAAACGCAACAGCAAAATTAAAACTAAATCCAAAACCAGAAGGGGACACACCAAAGTTTAGTATACCGAAAGTAATATTAAGTTTGCACATGGAACAACTATCTGTTAGTTTAACTAAAACGCAATATCAGGACATGATGTTATTAGCTGACTCAATGGATAGAATGAATAAGGGAGCCCCTTACAGGTCAGTATAGGCTTTGTCTTTGCTTATAGCCAGGATTTCATCTTTGTATTTACTTTTTCGTATGCTTCGAGTAACTAACTGGAACCCTTTTAATCATAAAACGTTAAGCGTTCTGTAGACAGAATGTGTTCGTTAATTTAATTTAGAAATATATTCAACTTTTGCAAACCACCGGAACGCCGGACATCAAATTTACTTAATTTATATCTTCTCAGTTTTATGAAATACGGTGTACCTTCTAATTATTGCCTAACTAATCTCGAACTACGATATATTTGCAACTCTACTCTCATATAGGTCAAGAGATGTTGGTTAAATAGAAACTATTGTGTGTTGATTAACAAATTAACAGATGCGTAAAGTGCGATGTAGGTCAGAGGTTTATGTGAGAAAATGTTTACCAAGTTAATGTATTTATGTATTGTTCCGACTGTAAAGATTTTTATCAGTACCTTTATTCTTTAGAGTATTGAATAAAATATCGCTTGTTTGGATGAACAGAGGAATAATAATAATTTTTTGGGGCCCATGCAGCCCATGGGAGTGGCGAGTCACCGTCTGCCCATTTCTCCATGTTCCCCGAACATTGCGACGGGCAGACGCCATAGTCCCCATATTCCCATACCCCTAGTACCACTAGCAGTTCACCCCAATAGCCCGGTACTTTCTGATCTCATTTCCCACAATGGTCCTACGCTGGCCGGGGCTTATCCTTGGGTGCATTATTATATGGTGTAGACAGGGATAATCGCCGGTCAGTGTTACGCCACATTTACATTAAATTTGTCAAAGTGCCTCTACGTGTTGGCCTTCCCATGGCCCTTTTTTTTGGCCAGGGGAAATCCGTTTGAGGACTAAGCTGCGACAGGCACAGAAGCCTGGGGGGATGTTCGCGACCCGATGTGAGAGTGTGGGATTCGTGAGATCGGGGGTGGCACTAGCGTGCCCGGTCAGAACCGGTGCCACGCTATTGCCACTCCCCAATTAGGGATACCCACTAAAACCCCTGGGTGTTCCGTCCTGCGCCTTATGCCAGGGCTACGGGAATGGGATTCCCAGCTCCGCTGTGCCCTGGCAGGCGTGGGCCATGCTCACTTGGCCTATTTCAATGCCGGGGGACTACCTCCCCGGCGACATCGTGGTCCAGTCCGGCGTGGGGTGGTTTGTAACGCGCCCCACGGGAGAAGAAATGAGCGCGCGCGGAACACTCGCCCTCTCATCTCGACGGCATGTGCGGGTGAGTGAGAACCCCTATACCCCAAGGGGCCCCACCCGCGCCGCCCGCTTACAGGCGGCCGAAGGTCGAGTTCCGACCTCCGGCGTCGGCGCGTCCTCCTTTGGCGGGAGCGGAGCAAGGACGTACGTTCACGCTCCCGCTCCGCCTCCTCCTTTGCAAACATAACGTGCTCGCAAAAGGAGGAGACGGCGTCCCATCCGGTGTGGCTCCCGACCATGATGCGAACCACGGCCGGGAGCGAAAGGTCCAGTCCGGTATGGGCGACGAGGTCTTGGTGCTGCTCCGTCCATGCAGGACATTCCTGCAGGGAATGCATCGCCGTATCCTCGTCGCCTGTGTCGCAATGATGGCACCCTGACGTTGCCTCGCGGCCGAGGCGACACAGGTACCTCCAGAAGCAGCCGTGCCCCGAGAGGACCTGCGTCAGCCTGAACGTCAGGGTGCCGTGTGTTTGTCCAATCCATGCCGGCAGGACGGGCCTCACCGCCTCGATGGTGGCGGGGCCCGCGCTGGGGCGTCTGAGACGATCTTCCCAGACTCCCACGGCGACCTGGCGGAGCTCCGACTTGCACGCCTCGATTTCGCGAGGCGCGGGTCTGGTGCCCCTGGCCAGGGCCTCTTTGCGCCACACATACAGTGACGCCAGGACCCTGGCTTCCTGGCCCCACGCAAGCCCTCCAAATGTCCGGGCCATTTTTATGGCCCGTGGTCTTCAAAGACATACACTATAATAATAATAATAAAGCTTTATTGGCCTTTAGTATTTTACAATTTAAGAAAAGAAGAGACACAATAAAGAAAGGTAATTAGTACACAGTAAAGATGTGTTAGTTTGAAATACGGTTATGGAATTTAAAACAAGTAGGTATACCTTCGACTCTCAAACTAGGAACAACGCCTGTGTTTCGAGTCAATCAAAGGTACTCCTCACCTATATGATTAAACAACATTTATTATAACTCTTAGGTATGTAATTGTATATACTTACGTGCGTGTGTGTGTATGAGTGTGGCTGTGAGCATGAGTGTGTGAATGCGTACAGTGATGTGTGTGTGAAATAAAGTGATATTGAATTATTATATTAAACTTATATTATGAAGTATTATCTCGAAAATACGTCTTTAACCTAAAATAGATTCCACTGAAAATTGTTTATATCTCTAGTTAAAAAGATCCTATAATTTTGTCTAATTGGTCAGTTTAAAAAGTATCTAGATAAAGTTAGCCAAATAATTATAGAATTATCAAACAAATATTAATTTGAAAATTTCAAATCGCAATTCTGAATTTGGTTATTCTGGAATTAATACCTTATTGATGTAGATAATAATATGATAATTTCAGAAATACGATAGTTGTAAGTGTAGTTTGACGTATTCTTTTTGTTTACTATCAGGAAGTACCGTCCAGACCTTAAAACCTACAGGGGTCACTACAAAGAGTGGTGGCATTTTGCATATAAATGTATTCTTCAAGAAGAGGTGCAAAGGCGCCGTCGTAATTGGGATTGGACCCATATGTTACAACATAGGCAACTTTGCAAAGACTATGCAACAGCATACCAATGCAAGTTGAGCAACAAAGGGAAGGTCTCAAACGATCAGAAGTGTACATTAGATACAGCTGAGAAACGTCTGGATCTATTGAATCTCGTGATAATAAGGCAGAGAATTGAATTGGAGGTAAGAGATTAATACCAGATAAAGATAATCTTATTAAGGATAGTGTCTGTATTATTTCTAATCCCACAAATAACAAAATTAGTCGTTCCAATGTGGTTCCAACGAAGTTTTTGCGTCAAACTAACCAGGCTATTTCCGCCAGATTCTATATACTAGATCTAATAAAGATGAAGTTGAGTCTTGAAGGAAAACTGTTATTAAGTTGGCAATAAAGTAATTTCTGTATTTCAATCTGTGTGTACAAAATGAAATTTTGCCATTTCTAGTAACTCAACGGTATCAATCTCATAGAACTTCTGGTACTTATCGCAAAAAGTTAACCAAATTCTATTTAAAAACAAAGATAATGTATCAGCATTATTACTGAAATATGTACCACTTATTTCAAACTTTTATTAACTTCGAAATAAATTATATTCTGATGGTTTAAGTCGGCGCTATTTAGACATCGTCGCGACAAGTAAATAGATGTGGAGTAAAATTGGGCTTTAATTCTTTGATGGTCATGTTGTTGTGTAATAAAAAAGTTTGCTGTGCACAAAATCGTCAAATTTTGTCATCGTTCCTTCCTCCTCCTCCTTGAGTCGTATTTATTATTCCTAAGAGTCGTAACCTTTCCCCCCTACTACACTTCTTGTTATCATTAGTCTAATCAAAGAAGATTATATAATCACAGACTTGGTATGAAGATGTGTCTATTGCTCTACCATCTGCTGCAGTTAACAAAGAGTTAGTTAGTTCTTAGTAAGAACTACCTTAAAGTAGTAGTATTAGTTAAGGGCAAAGCTATAACTTTTTTTTATAATTCACTTCCCTTTGTTAATAGGTCGAAAGGCTTGGTAAACTTGAAGAGGAAGCTAAGAAAACTCGAGGCTGGTTCAGCGGTTGGTGGTATGGTGGCGGATCCAAAGATGACGAACTCGCGGAAGGAACTGCCATCAGTATGTTTCATAAGAATTTTCTTTATTATAAACCGGTTTTTTCTGCGATCGGGATTTATCTTTGGGACATCTATAGATTAATAAGTGAAGCAAAAACTTTGTACCCCTTTTTACGAATATTGCGCGGACGGAGGAGTATGAAATTTCGCACACTCATAGTTTATATAGAGAAGAAGCAACGAATGCTAATATTTTTTCAAATTAGGCATCAAAAATACTGTTACGAGCTACAGGACTCGAATTAAAAAATGCCGTTGGAGCTACTATAGAATTTATTAGAACTGTACAAACACGTATAAAACAAATACAAATAAAACTGGATGCAACCAGTTCACACTGCACGATTCAATACAATTCGAACACGCAAAGTCCGTCGTCTATATCGCTAATCGAGAGTACTAGAGAACGTCTTACTCGTTTCGTAGTCGTCGCTTGACTGCCCGCCTCTCCACTCGGGCATCGTCTTATACTAACTACACAGTACAAAGAAATTGGCCGCGCACACTGAGTTTCTAAGAAATAGTAATTTGCACACCTGCGAACGGCCACAAAGTCGAAAACAATAACAATAAGGATTAGTTCGACGCTAATGATAATTATAAAACAAGTAAAAAGACAATAGCATGTTTTTATTAATTACAAATTCAAAAAACAAAAGAATTCCTAATCCGGGAAGACAATGGACTGCGCTTACAACAGGCAGCTGTGCGCTTATCTTTGACGGCATGTAACAATACATTAAATCAATAAAAAAAACATTACACACACTACCATGTATTTGACACACACACACACACACACACACACACACACACACACACACACACACACACACACACACACACACACACACACACACACACACACACACACACACACACACACACACACACATATACTCTTTTGTCTATTGTTCAAGTCAAATTAACCGTGTAGCCTTGGCCAAATCTGTGATTATAGAAGGAAGGAAATCTTTGACATTAATTATTATGGTCGAATTTCGCGCACAGGCGAGCACTGGTAATGATAATTCTGCAAACGATTTATTTGGCATCACCTGATCATAAGGAACAGCATGTCTAATAATATACAAGTGAATTTTCTATGGCTAAATCTGAAACTGTAAGGGCCTGTACACATATCTGTGTTGAGGCACCGCACCGCCAAGATTGTCGGCGCTTCCCGCCGCAATGTAGAAATTGGCGTTGTGCAACGCGCCGCGCATTACGGCGTTGTGGCGTTACAGTAGAGTGACAACACCTCAAGGTCCGTTTTTCTGTAGCGTGCTTGGAAAGAACACGCGTCAAAACGGTAGCAGTATAAAAATTACAACGTCAGGGGTTGATGTAGATTTGTTGATATCTTTGGTTGAGGACCGCCCAGCTTTGTGGGATACTAGTGACGAGGCGTAAAAAAAATTGCGTCAGCACCGACGCACGACTGGAGTTTACTTCTTAAGTACGATTGTCTTTGAATATGCAATGCTGCGGACCTATAAGGGCGGTTACAAGACCTTCTAATTACAAAACACCGTATCTTAAACTGATTGATGTTTTTTGGATCTTATTTCATGGCATTAAACTTTCAAATTGTATGAGAAAAAAAGTAACGCTTTTATTAATTCACTCATAAAATTGTCATACCGGGGTCTTTATATGAAAATCGATTCTTAAGGAGTAAACTTCAACTTTAGAAAACAGGAGCCGTGGAAAAGTGTATTTGAAATCATTTATGACAATTACAGCGAAAAATATGCCGATTAATAACACAAGAGCAATACGCTTATTGCGCTTCCATAGTAGGGACACGTCCAGCAACATTCACGAATTACAGAAAAATGGTCACTTAATTCTACGATGGTATGACGCT
Source organism: Dendrolimus houi (assembly GCA_039645545.1). Classification (NCBI taxonomy): domain Eukaryota; kingdom Metazoa; phylum Arthropoda; class Insecta; order Lepidoptera; family Lasiocampidae; genus Dendrolimus; species Dendrolimus houi. Next base: position 17,195,033 of record CM077120.1, on the reverse strand, counting down.
TTGGGGCGCGGCGCCGCACGCGGTTGTGTTTAGGCCCTATGACATAGCGAAAAATACTCAAAGGAGTCTTGGGGCCGAATTTGAATAAAAAAAAAAACTATAATATTACACCAACCCATACTGTAGCTTGTAAGAATTAATTTCTATAAAGAAATGTCAAATGTAAAACTTAATTTAAAAAAACCATTTTAAAAATAATATATATTTAAACAATAATAAATACGCTGTTTGACTTATTTAAGTTATGACGGCATTGCTATTCTCATACAAAATCTGGGGGGGCTTCGGCGTTTTGTAAGATGATGTCCTGTTCTTACAAAATATAACCCTGTATTACAGTGAAACAATTCGAAAAGGCCATGACTTCAGACGAGAAAGAGAAATTATTCCGTGCCATAGATTATCAGGAGAATTCGGCTCCGTTGCATTTACCCACCGAATATGTGGCGATCGAAGGCCATTTTAAATTGGACCGAATGCAAGTGTCCGTGAATGACGTCACAGAGGTACTAAGGGCGGGCGTCGATTTCGTGGAGGTCGACATGAAACAGAGGCCTAGTGCTAATGCATTGAGGTAAGTAATGGTCCTTTGGATTTTCTTGTTTGAAAGATACAATCATAAAGATTTACCAAGAATATATCGGAATGTTTCCTGTGAATTCCTTTACATAATAATCTACCGAACATTGCTCATATGTTTTTATCAATAAAAGTTTTTATTAAATCTAAGTTTTACTGGAGAACATTTTTGGAAGATCTACATGTAAGTTAAAAGTGATTTGGACGAATTTGGCTAGGAGGTATGAATAACAAAGATAAAGTTTACAAAAAAAGTTTTATACATACACATACATACACAACCACACTTTTAAAATCTGGAATGTCGGTGACACAACCATTTGTGTCGTGAACTTTATAGGTACCCTCATGTTGTCACTGATTACGTTTCCTGTGAAATATAATAAAAATTCAACCGAAAAGTATATTTTTTTAAATATGTATTTATATAAAACATTTTTTATTGTTTGCTTCATTTTACGAAAAAAAATGTCCACCAGGCCACCAACAAAGAAACTAGCTCCATAACATTAAATATGTTATTTTGTCTATTCTGATCATAATTATTCATGGCGACCAAACTCAATTAAGGAAACGAGGTCAATTCCATTAGCCTGCAATGTCAGTTTGAGAGTGATTTTATTTAATCATATCAATTAACCTAAAATTTGGACTGAAGTGATTTTATTTATAGCCTCTGTTGTCTATTGTGTGTTGGTTCGCTTAATTCAGTGGACTCCAAAAGACCGAGGTTCAGTACTCAGCTGTGTAAATTTCGTATACGAACATTCCTTTGTTTATGTCGGTCTGGGATCAGCCCCACATGAGATCTCCAGAGTAGTCTATTGTATATTATGCAAAATACATGCATAATTTACTTGTGAATATACAATGTAGGTGTTTGTCGGTAGATGAGATTTAAAAAAATAACAATGTCGTTAATAGCAAGTTATGTTAATGGAAAATTGTAACTTTTATGTGATTTCACGTCTTGGCTGGGGAGCATACACCGTATAGAAAATTATTCTGACCTAATAATGTTTATGTTGTTACAATTATAACTTGTTGACGGACATGGAAAACGTCGTAAGACAAGCTGCTCCCCGATATTACAGATTTTTAAAACCAATCTGACTTCTATAAGCCTATCAGATATACATATCAACCAAATATAAATAATATATATAAAGGTTTATATAGGTAACAAATGCTTCAATGAAGGTGTATTTGTTCAACAAGAAACAGTAAAAAGCTAAAACTATATATTACTTTTGTGAGTTCTTTAGAGGGTATAGATAATGTGGCACAGCATAGAAAAGTCAGAGAGCAGATTTGATAGGCAAAAATAGAAAGTTATAAATATGATATCAAAATAACATTTTTCATACTAAACTATAAACATTAACAATCATTTAATTAATTATTATTTATGCTTCTTATTTTGCATCATCAAGGGTCGATGTTCAAATGCAAGCATTCAGTGTAACAGGGGTGCAGCAAGGCACCTATGAACCGCAACTTGTAACTTCAAAAGAAGTCACAAAGGATGTAAATCTACTTAACGTTGTATTTGAAACTAATCCTCTGGGTAAGAAATTTTTATATTCCATGGCGTTTCTAATTTTTCAAAGTATATAAGAATTTTCACCAATAATTACTTACAAGGTAATAATTACTAAGACCAGTCTTTATTTTGGTGATATCCAACGGGTGATTCAAAACCTTAGTAAGCGTGTAAGAAATTTTAGGGATGTAAATTCTTTTGTCAGTATATTATAGGTGATGATAGGATTATACAATGTTCTTGAATTACTTTCGGTAATCCTAAATTAATTTTCAAATGCATTAGGCGCCTACCTACGATCGCGACTTATCGTTTGTCTGGGGAATACAGACTGAGTAGCGTCTTTACGTTAGTGTTATCGCTTTCTGTATTAGGGGTGTAGGGTTATAAGACATCTAAGAACACCTTGTACGGTGTTCAGTCCCCTATAGTAAAATAACGCACCCTAGAAAGTGGACAGGTTTTATTACGAAAGTGTAAGAACCGCTGATTATGCATCTTACATATTAAAAAATACATGTATGTTACAGATGGTAAATGCGACCAAAGAGTTAAAGTATTAGCTCGTCCTCTACAAATTATTTATGATGCTCAAACAGTCATTGAGATTGTAAATGTTTTTAAACCACCCACCGAATCCACTGCCTTATCGACGTAAGTATGTTATGGATGTTCTTGTTTTTAATTTGTAAAAATTTTCAACTTGTTAAAATAAAAGTAATATATAATCTTTTAACTTGGGCTTTTGGAATTAATTAGTAAACACTCGATTATCCATTGTCGAGATTAAAGTTTAAATTCATACTGACGTTACCCATTTGAAAGTGAGTATATTTGTTATGATTCTTTTCCCTTATTAAATTTGTTACACAAAAATGTCTTTTGTATTTCATATTGAATAGCTACGATTTTAGTTTCAATGGCATTATGAACAAACTATTCATGGATGTTGTCATAGGAAAACTGTACATGAAAATAATTGTTTCCAAAAACAAAACAAAAATGCTGTTGAATTCGCATTCTCAACTGATGGTCGTTGTTTAAATGGGCTAAATTATGGATTGGTTTTCTCAATGATTTATGATCACCATTATTTTTCTTATCTAGGCTACAGGCCGCCGCCGAAAACAAATTATCAGATCTGAAAGAGAAATCAGCATTGGGCATGCAATATGCAGTCCATCAGCATACCTTTTTCGAAATCGACGTAGATGTCGCCGCCTCATATATTATTGTACCACAAACAGGCATTTATAAAGGGTATGTTTAAATTCTTAAATGATTCAGTTTTTACATAAAGTTGTTCTTGAACTGATTATGACCATGATGCAAATCCGCGCTAATAAAATGAGATGTGTTTAATTTGATACTTGGATATTCCTAAGATGTGTTTGCAAGTGGCCATTTCTATCCAGCTGATCTCCATGGCATACCAAATCTTTATTGTTTTGCATCAACTTTCTAAAAGATTGTATTAATAACATGTTGGTGTATCTCAATTACAACAGTACTTTAACATCTTTGGTGTTAATCTTGCGTCCAAATTAGCTACGTCTATTAGTTGTGCCAGTGCAATTTTATAAACTCCTATTCAAACTAAGTTTAGATTATTTTTTGAAAGTCATGTTTTGTATAAATTAATAATGAATTCTACTTCCTACTCTACTTAGACTAACTAGACTTTGCAACATACTATCACTGTGTTAACGACATATCGACGAAAATCGGTTCATTACCATGATACACAATGAGATGTAAATGCAGATGCTTTTGTTTTATAATCTACTTGGCTATCTTTTATTTAATTATAATGTAACCATCTTATTCATGATATTTATATGAGGTTCATAAGCTCATTATAAAATGTTGTTTTCAATCGCATTTAGAATACGATTATGAAAAACACTTTTATAAATTATTTTTAACGAAGGTGTAAAGTTCGTGTAACTATTATGAATAAGGAGGTTATTAGTTTCTTAGGTTAGTTTATGTTTTATAATCGAACTTGTAAACCAACAAAACATTTCTATATTATGTAATACTTCAATATCTTTTCAATATCATAGCGACGAGTCTTGCGTAGTAGTAAAACTTGGCGCTATAAGCGTGAAATCGGCGCCGCGCTCTGAACTACTTGACGTCCACAAGTTGTACAGAGAAGGTCTCGCCGACGAGGACATACTCAAACAGATTCAGCAGCACAGTTACGACAAAATGGCGCTGGAATTGACCGAGATGCAGGTATTTTGTGAACATGTCTAATTGAAAAGACAAATAATAATAATAATAACAATCTACAAAAACAGTATATCACCAAGCTAAGCCTGTCTTCCTTTTGTTATGGGTAATATACGACGGAAAATTCTAGGGTCGATATTGTAAATAATGGAAAGTACGTTTACGAAAGTTCTCATGCCCTGAATCGAACCCGGAACCTCTGCGTTCCAAAAAGCTAGGCGGGCGAAGGCTTAGATCACTCAACCTCAATTTTGATTTTAAACTTATTAAGAATTTAAATTTAGATTTTAATTTGATCTAAAAATATGTTTTTGTTCATAAAACGCCAAAAAGACGACAGAACATCTACTAATGCAGAATTTAGGACCTTTTCAAACTTCGTTCACTGGACATATTGTAAACCGTGTAATTGTGTGTGCAATCCTCGATGCTACCATTAATATGTTAATTTTTTTAGATAGTAATAGCAACAAAGAATGAAGATTGGCAATCGGCGATCGGGTCTAATGAAGCGACTCCACTACATTTATTGGAACCAACAAACTTGATGATCGAAATACACAAGTGTCTCATTACTGACGACCCTAGAATGCCGAAGGTCAAAATAAGGGGTGAATTGCAAAAGATCGCTATCAGCGCATCTGAAGATAGGTTAGTAATTAATTAATAAAATTCCAAAAAGAAAAAGTGCTATTCTTTAGTTTAAAAAAATACATAGGCCACAGTCCACATTTACGGGTTATTTACATTAAAAAAAGGATGAAACTATATGAAAGATGTTTTTAATATTTTATTGGTATTTTTTTTTACAGATTATTGACTCTATGCGAAATTTTAGTAAGCATGCCTTTACCTCATTCTGAAGAAAGTACACAACTAAAAGTAAGTATTCCTAATATTACTTACATTGCTATCATTAAAAAATGAAACAAATTTTCAATAAAATACTCGCTTTTTAGACAATTTTATTTTTATTTTTGATGTTTTTTACGGTTTTGTTTAAAGATTTTAGCATACAAGTTGGCATATATAGCAAACGGTCGCATCATAGACGTGGAGATTATTTTTCGCGATTCAAACAATGTGGTAATTTTTGTTTAAAAAAATCAGTAGCAGTAATTAAAATTTTTCAGAAACTTGTGTATAGTTTAAATGTATTGTATTACTTGAATTAATTATATATGTTAGCAAACGTAAAAATATTAGAACTCTATTTTTATTTAGTTGCACACTAGTCATTCTAAAATTAATTATAATATCAACTATTTCACGGCTGAAAAAGGGCCCCCCGTCCGTTATAGGGTAATAAATCATATATCTGTTACGCTCGTGTAAGGTGGATTATCGGGGTTCACAAATCGGTAGTCATAACGATTTTCTAAAAGTGAATATGTGGAAATTGCAATAATATGCATATTAGGTTAGTAAAATGTCAAAGTGGTGCAGGTAACCCGGCAACTATCCGAATTTACGTTCGAATGAAATGTGGTCGTCTTCGTCACAAGACTACCACATACTAAGTAAAATTTTAGTAGAAAATCTTTCATTATTATAACAACAGACTCATGTTGTAGATATTAACATTTATGTACACTAGATGAATATATATATAAATTACATATTTATATGTTGTTGAGCTAATGTTTAGATCTTAGGGATTTTGCAATGTCTTAAATCACTCTAATAACTCAATTCTAATAACGTAATTTAGTTATTGCCTTGTATTGAAAGCGTTTTTCACTCTTTTCAATTATTTTTTTATTAATTTCTAGCCTAGTGAATCAAAGGGGTCGAGCTTGTCACTTCTTAAATATTTAGACCCTGTTGAGAAACAAAAGCGGGATACTGCCAGATCGAAAGAAAGAAAGAGCGACGAACAATCCGTTCAACTTACTGAGTTGGAAGCATTCTTTATTATGAAAGGTAAACATAAATACATATTATGATATTGTATAAAATATGTGGGGAACAAATGTCTAGCCACTTCCACATAGTCCCAGTAGAAGATGTAGGCTTAAGAAATCCTGGCTGGACGTCGTGAAGAGTGACGACATGCGTACCAATGATCTCAAAACAAGGGATGCTGAAGATCACGCGAAGTGAAGAAGAAGAGTTAAGAAAGCGGACCCCAGGCGTCGTAGCGAATACTCCAAATGCATCTGGATTTTATTGCTCAGATAATGATGATGATAGAGTAAACCGTACCATTGTTGGCACCCCCGTCCACCTCCTATAATTGACAACATGTCACTTCATTAAGATATTGAGAAATCTTCATTTTTTTTACACAATAAATAGCAATAATATTTTTTTTTATTATTGTGCGGCAACCATTCCTTTACATGATAGTCATTCCTGGAAATTATTTTTTTTGGATGTTTGTTTGTTCCTTTTTACAGTTTAGCTATGAGTTGATGATTAAACTTAGTATTTATTTATGTCTTTCGATAATGGGTGCTTGAACAATGGATGCTTTATAATAGGTTGGGGAAAAAGTCTTTTCACATATGTATGTATAAAATATCAGTATGTATAAACTTGTAATAAGATCTCTTTGGCTATACTATTTGTATCTGGTTGGTTTTGGTATCATTAAAGTTTTAATTTTAAAGAAGACAATTTCAAATTCAAATTAGGAAAATGTGTGATTTTCATTTGTTTTTCTTATTGTTAAAATGAGTGAATCTAATGAAGAAATTCGATACATTTTAAAATTTTACTACAAAAACGGTCAAAATGCAACACAAGCCGCGAAAAAAAATTGTGATGTTTATGGACCTAATGCAGTATCTGTGAGAGTAGCGCAAATTTGGTTTAAGCGTTTTCAATCGGGAAGTTTGATATCAAAGATGCACGTCGCTCTGGTCGCCCTATTACGGACGAAATTGATGCCATTTTTGAAAAAGTGGAGCAAAATCCGCATATTAGTAGTTACGATGTAGCTGGAGAACTGGGAATTGACCACAAAACGGTTTTGGCGCATTTGAAAAAGCTGGGTACCCAAAAAAGCTCGATATTTGGGTGCCTCATGAGCTCACTGAAAGAAACCTAATGAACCGTATACTCATTTGTGATTCTTTATTACGACGTAATGAAACCGAACCATTTTTGAAGAAGCTGATAACTGGTGATGAAAAGTGGATTACGTACGACAAGAACGTGCGAAAAAGATCGTGGTCAAAGGCCGGTCAGGCTTCACAAACTGTGGTGAAACCCGGGTTAACTCGCAACAAGGTGATGCTGTGCGTATGGTGGGATTGGAAGGGCATTATTCATTATGAGCTATTACCGCCAGGCAGGACCATCGATTCTGAACTGTACTGCAAACAACTGATGAGATTAAAGCAAAAAGTTGAGAGAAAGCGGCCGGAATTAATCAACAAAAGGGGTGTGGTTTTTCACCGTGATAACGCTAGACCTCACACATCTTTAGCCACTCAGCAAAAATTACGAGAGTTTGGCTGGGATGTGTTAATGCATCCGACATATAGTCCTGACCTTGCACCTTCAGATTTTCACCTGTTTCGGTCTCTGCAGAATTCCTTAGGCAGTGTCAGGTTAACATCACAAAAGGACTGCCAAAACCATTTGTTGCAGTTTTTTGATCACAAGCCCCCAAAATTTTTATAGCAATGGGATCACGTTCCTTACCTACAAGATGTCAAAAAGTTATCCAACAAAATGGCACCTACATACTTTAGTCACATGTACATAAACTTTATAAAAAAACCTTTTGAATCTTTATATAAAATGCGAAGAAACTTTTTCCCCAACCTAATATATCTTGGAAAATGAGCAAATGTAAAGCCACGTGAAAAATCCTAGTTTCAAACAATATTTTTTATGTTTTTCTCATTACAGAACTAATCCTCAGTGTGAACAGAAAAACAATGGATACGTCCAAAGAATATCACAAATTCCTAGTATTCTCCTTGAATCATCTCGAATTGACAGCGACGCAAAAGACTTTCACGTTAGAAGCGACAGTCCGTTTGGGCGCAGTTAGTTTGCAACATCATCGAGTCGGACATAAAACATTATCTATGATAGAAACTCCGGAGATAAAGACGATAGAAGAAGTAGCTGAAAAGAATAACATAGACAACCAATACTTGTTTGCTATTAATTATAATAATGTAAGTAACACTGAACTTTATGTAACATTGTTTGTGTATATTTGGACATGGTAGAGCCATGCTGGCATCATTATCTCGATTACAGCTCTTAGATCCGGCTCGATCAGTGTGATACCACGCTCCCACAGAATATCGGCGTGAAACGAATTAACCTTGAGCTCGTATAGTTTTTCGTTAGATGAGTGAGAGTGCTGATGACCCACTTCCCCCTGCTCCTATTCCATTTTCCTTATCTCGTTCCCCTATTCCATCCTTCCTGTCTAATCCCTCTATCCCATCCGCTTTATCACATCTTTAATATTCCTTTATATCCATCCCACCCTAAAGGCTGGAAACGCGTTGGCTTCCCCCTGGTGTTGCAAACATCTCTTAGTAATGGTAACTGCTTTCCATTAGGTGAACCGTTTGCCTGTTTGCCAGATTCACAATAAATAAAATGCTTTTATATTATAGCTTTCTATGGTTTGTGTATTTTGCCAGAGTTATTAAAATTGAAATTTAATGATGGACCTGTTTAACCCTTAATTCTGGTCGTTTTTATAAGTTCTTTTATACTAGAGTTCAGTTACAGTTATATCCATTACGTTATATTAGTGAATTAGTTTCAATGTGTCCGGATGTAGTACTCTAACATACTTCTTTGCAGGTTGACAAAAAATGCCCCGAGTTTAGAAGCCATTATGGTTCAGTGGAGCAACTGATCACCTTGGATTTTACTACATTACGAGTTCTTTTGCATCTCGAGGGATTACAAGAGATTCTTGTAGTTGCAAATAATTATCAGGTAATTTTTTTAAATATCCGAATCTTGTAACAAGTAGGGTTATCTATTATGTATTTTGTTTTCAAAAAATTAATTTTCTAATTAGTTTGTATCAAAAGCAGTCAACTTGCTTTGCAAAAACGTCAAATATGGATATAATATAACATAATATAATTTTTGTTTAATTAGTTACATTAACCCATGCTTGATTTAAATTCATAGAATGAATCCAATGTTTCAGACTGATTTAAATAATTGGTATTTCGAATTGACCAAAAGAATATATAAAATATCTTAATAAGTTATATATATATATATACACGTATATATACATATATTATGGTGGTTATTTCAGACACGTCTTCAAGCAATCCAAAGTACTGTTGATAGGACAGCAAATGCTGGTCCATTGGAAACAATAATGGAGGATGAAGAGTTTTCTGCTGCAAAATCCAAAGGTCGGATTTTAGTGTAATTACTTTTAGGCAACAAACTTGTGTAACAAAACTTATAACCTTAAAATTGTAACATTTGACTAAATATACCCATTTCAAGTAGCTCATTGCTGAGTCAAATTCTAATTCCTTTATAAATTGAAAAAAAAAATTACTACAGAAATAAGACGTTTGTAGGTAATGTACATAATATTTATTTTTGTTTAATGTTTATACAAATCCCTGCACTGTTGCATATTCCGCGCCAAATGTTATGGCTTCTCCTTTGGTGGTTGTCCTTTCCAGAATTTTTTTCTGTGACCGTACTAACAGTAGAGTTGTCTTTCCAGTGAGTGTCTCAAAGCCATCACGTCACAAACAGATCGAAAGTATACAGTTAAAAGTGAACGTCAAACTGGGCGCCATAGAGATCGGTTTTTCGACCGACACTCGACCCTTGTCTATGGTACAACTGAATGGAGCCATCGCAGGTTTAATACTGAAGAGTTCGTATACCGAAGTTGATTTCACAGTTGGCTCTATCAAAGTGGAAGATTTGAACCCTGTCACTATTCATAGAGAGGTAAGAACAATAGACTGAAATGTTTATCTATATCATTTTGTATTAGGTTATGTCTTTTTGTATAATATAAGCAAAGTACATTTCAGACAATAAAATATCCATACTAATTTAGAAAAGTTTTATCTCTTTATAGACTTAGATACAAGTATCTCGGAAACCGGAGATGAAACTATTAATACTTTTAATCCCAGTATATACATTTCTAAAGTGATATGGAATAAAGATTATGTCAGGAAAGCTGTGTGGAATACCCTATTAGTGTAATCCATTCTCAAGGTCCTCAAGGGACAAACAAAGTTCCTTTTACAGTTATGTATTACTTTAGTTGGTTTGATATTTTTTCATTTTTTTTTATTGCATATGATGAGCATACAGGCAGACGGTCCACCTGATGGTAAGCGGTTACCATCGCCTATGGACATTTCTAACACCAAATGCGCTACCAATGTGCTGCCACTGTCTAAATGTAGATTGGAACCTGGCCACAAATGCCGGAACACAATTGTAGGTTGTTATAACGTCACACTCTAGCCATCCAGACTGACAAATACCCTACCACCTGGCTGTGGGTTGTTTTGTCACCTCCTGCGACAGGCCACCCAGTTGCAGGAAACATATTCCTTCTCTGTTTCTACACAGATAAAAATCATTTACATGTCTTAAACTTCTAAATCCAATAAAATTAATGGATTTAAATATTAATACTATGAGGTTGTTTGTAGATACTAAAAGTAATTGGTGGAGATATTATGAAGGTCAGAGTGATTTTGTACAATTTAGAGCAGTACCCCAATGTTAGTGATGTAAACATGTCCATCGACGCTCAAATCAACTGCATGAGGATTATATTTTTGAACTGGTTCGTTTCATCTATGCTGGTAAGTCTTTTGATGGTTCTTTTTCTCAAAAATTTTATAATTATGTATTTTAATGGTGGCTAAACTTAAATCAATATTTTAAACACACAAGTTGAAAATCCACCAAAATAACTATAGACCTTTTCGTTATGTCTGGCATCAAGCTTTTTTATTTATGGGGTAAAAAACCAAAGTTTATGGGAGCATAACCACGCGATAAGCTGTACTAAAATAAGCATAAGACATTTTACATGGACTTTTCTTTGCAGGAATTCCTAAATAACTTCCAAACAGCCCAGCAGGCGATAATAGATGCGTCCTCGCAAGCTGCGGATGCCGCACGCGCTAACGTGCAGAACGCCTATGAGAATTCAACTAAGTTATCACTGAAAGTGCGTTTGGCTGCACCAATTATTATAGTGCCTGAAAACTCTAAGAGCATGAATGCTATGCTCATTGATCTTGGTCGTATGAATCTCAATAATAAGTTTGTGGATTTAGCCGTCCCTGTAAGTATTGTTTTTATATTTAACTTGATTTTATCTAAGTTTATCGTCCATTTGTATCCTAATTTATATTACGTTTAATAAGTAATACTTAGCATTTATATTAAAGTTTTTCCAGTATCGCATCACTATTTATTTCTTATGTAAAATTTTCCATAATAGTGGTTTGTCTAGAAGGGATCACTTTTAGCAATAAGATCTAAAAGAGGAAATTTAAAAAGGTTAGTGCAGTGAGTAATTATTATGAAAATCATGGAAAGTACTAATATCCTGTTAAAGTGTGCATAGCAGACAAAACAGCCCAAAGAATTCTATTAATTCAGAAACCGTACATTCATACTGTTACATTTCAAACTTTATAGGATGTAACCAACAAGGTGACAATAGATGATTTAACCCTCGAGTTGGAGGACATGAAAGTGTCATGTGTGCAACTAAAAGACGACTACAAAGAACTCAGTTGTGAAAGGAAACTGTTAAGGCCAACCAGTTTCAAATTATTTGTGAAACGAAGTTTGTCTACATGGTACGAAAATGTGCCGGACCTCGATATTAGCGGTAGAATGAACACTATTGCTGTAAGTAGATTTTTTAAATTAAATTAAAGGTAATAAAAATAATAGTTTACAATTATATTTTATGTGGTTTTAGTATTCTGTTGTGTAAATAGAAAAATTCCTATTTATAGAATATCTTGAAATCATTATTCAGTTCATGAATATTGAAGGACACACACATTTTTATGCAATAATATTAAATATATGTACTGGTACTTATATGCACTAATTGCCAGATGATATAAATTTTATTGTTGGAGTTTTGAAAATTTGATTACTTTCAGCTTTGAAACTTCTTTTATTAATTTTAATTTATTGTCAACAGATCACAGTAGGCCATAGCGACTACAAAAGCATAATGAAAATTCTAAATCAAAACTTGCAAGAAGGTCAAAAATCCGAAGAGGTGAAGCCCCAAAATGTTCCCAAAGTCACATCAAAGGCTACAGTTAAAAGCCAAACGAGCAAAGTGCAAACAAAATCTACAGTAGTTATAGTGACAGCTAAAGAAGATAAGAAACCGAGAACCACAATTAAATTCTCGTTTACCATGAATAGCTTCGTTATAGATCTCATGAATACTATTAGTGTGAGTATAACATGTTATTTCTATTTATAACGCTTCACCTAAAAGTGTAATACGGGATACGGGCAAACCTTATTTGCGCCCTTGAAATTCGTATACGTCATTAAGCAGAACACAATTATAACGTTCACGAGGTGGTACGTGGGTACAGAGCTGAGAGGGTAGTGTTGCGCTCTCGCTCGCTCGCTATTCGGACTCGCATTGCATCTCTTTCGCACTACACTGTCAAGTATAATAAACATTAACAATTGAAAGGACCTGTGCAAAACAAACTTAACTTCTTTCGAAATGCATTTATGCTTGTACTGTATAAAAACTTAACAATGTAAATTTTTATGTTCACATATGTAAGTTTGTCTGGTCATGTTAGGACATTACATGATATACAGGTGGAAACTTTCATCGGGGTAGTAAGGGGAAGTACCTTAACTGTTACACTACACGAAATTAGTCTTTGGAGATTATCCATAATTACTCAAAAAAATAAAACTGAAAAAATCACATAGCTTTTCTGACATAACAAACTATCACCATGATTATCATCATATCATGATTTTTGTTTGGGAATAAAATAATGAGTTCGATTTTTTTTTCAATTATTTTATTCAGTCAACAAAAGATTTGATAAATGAAAAAGGTAAGTTGGACTTCTCAAAAGATGTATGGGAAAAGATTTTTGCGTTTTCTGACTCTTTTACTCCAGCGAGACGGTTGCTCTTTTAGAAGTTTTTGATCAGTATTAGAAACAGGATTGATTGACATCAAAATTGTTTTTGTGTAAAATTTTCATAAAAATTGTACAGGAAAAGGTTTTTCCAATTTCTTACTTTTTTAGTACTCGAATCTGGTTTGGTCCTATAGAAATTTTTAATCAGCTTTAGAAACAGGATCGATTAACATAAAAAAATGTGGAAAATGGCCATTTTCTTGCTAACTGTGATTTCTTTTTGTAAATCTGTGAATAGGGATCAAAATTTCACAAAAAAATATGGATAGCTTCCTAAGACCATTTTAGTGTAGCTGAAACGGTTAAGGTACTTCCCCTTACTGCCCCACTAAAAGTTTCCACCCCGTATTTTGAATGCGCTTACGTGAATTGCATCTAATATATATATTAATACGTGAATCAAAAACCTTGTTCTTTTTACGAAAATTGCGCGGACGGAGGAGTATGAAATTTCACACACTTATACCTAGTTTATATAGAGAAGAAGCGACGAATGCTAATATATAATATTTTTTTAAATAATAAATACATTAAATCAGTAAAAAAACACTACACACACTACCATGTATTTGACACACACACACGCATATATACTCTTTTGTTTATTGTTCAAGTCAAATTAACAGTGTAGCTTTGGCGAAATCTGTGATTATAGAAGGAAGGAAGTCTTTGACATTAATTATTATGGTCGAAATTCGACCACGGGCGATCACTAGTTGTTATAATTACCCATATATTTTTAACAAATTCGAATTTTGTTTTAATATGTGGTCTCATATGGTGGATTCACGATTTTTGAAGGATATTATCTTTAAATTGTGTCCATTCATCCATAAAATTTTATTCAGTATATCTAATACTGAAATCTATTTAGTTTTTCATTGGTGATCAATAAAGTCATTCATTCAACTTAATTAAGGGTATAAATATTTTAATTTTTGCAACCTGGTGCAAATTAGGTGTGTTTCCCATATTTCAAGTATTCATTACTGAATTTATACATACATGCTCTGTGTATATCACACCAAAAACTCTATATTAAGGGGGTTTTAGTTTGAAGACCATATTAAAGCATTATAATCATTATAAAAATACTATTCATAGTCAGGGGATACTATGTTCGTGACGGACGTTGAGTTGGCGCGCTTCTGCCTGGCCCTCCTCTCAGTCAAGGGCAGGATGTTCTCAGACGGATCCATGCACACGTCCGTACTGCTAGTGGATTGCACTCTTGATGACACCAGACCTGGGAGAGGGGCTAAGATCACCAGGTAAGTAACAATTGTTGATTATTTTTAGATCTGAATTTTGACACAATGACACTTCTATGAAACTTAGATCTTTGTTTCTTTAGGTTGGAAAGAATTTCTTAGTTGCGTGTACAATAAAATTACTACTTCCTGAAATTTTAGTATTTGTACTTTCTATCTTGTTATAAAAAATATCGTACAATGTTTCTCGTAGTTTAATTGTATTGTATTGTAGTTTGTAAATAAAGATCTTTGACCCGTTTTTTTTGTTGTTAGGAATTTGACTTTAAATTTGAGTGTTGGGTGTGATTTTAGTGAAACACTAATTAATATTGTTACGAGTTACGGGACTCGAATTAAAATGTCGTTGGAATTATTCTAGAGTTTATTAGAACTACAAACACGTATAACACAGGTACAAATACAAGAAGTCCAAACGCAATGCAGAAGGTCGTAACTCAATAAAACGCGCAAAGTCCGTCACTTATTAGATTCCCGATTGTACACACGTCTCGCTTCGCTCGTGGTTTTCGCTCGACTGTCTCCCCCTCCATCAGGTCATCGTTTTATACTGCACAAATGCAATGTTCCCGTATAATGACTCTGCCGCAAACTGCCATTAAAGAGTACAATAAAACAATAGGCTGTTTTCTAATTACAAATTTTAAACAAAAAGTAGACGATCATAAAATAATTACAACTAGTTTAAATGCCGGCAGGTAATAAAATGTGTTTTGTTTCAGATATGCAGGTGGGTTTTGTTTTTGTCGGGACCTGAGTTGTAACAATATAATAAAAATAAATAATTTTATTGCTAAACTAGAAATATAAACTGCCCGATGTGGCCAAAAGTGTTTTTTAAATTTACCCCATGAAGAATATGAGTTCGTGATCCGTCGTTGAAAACTACCGCTTATTGCGCGGCAACGATCAAGTTGTTATGTGCGATAAGTAAGCGCGTCGCATCGAGCGGCAAAACCAAAACTATTAAGATGTATGAAACATGCGATCGTCGTCACGATCGGCGCCAACCTCCATCGCGTCGCGTGTCTCCTTTGCTGAGACTGAAGTCGTGGCCGGGCTGTTATACTTGACGTCACGTGATTGGCAATCAATATAGTAATAGTATATTTTAATTCATATATTATATATCTAATAAAAGGAAAGTGATTACTGCGGTTTTCTAGGCGTAAATACAGATATGAAATGCTTTCATTAATGTTAATTTGCTCAAAGCATAATAATATTTGATCTAAAATTGCATTTTCTTTAGATATTTGGAACGGAGACGAGAAAGACATGACAGTAAATCGGATCATGATGAATCTACGAACGCCATTATGGAAACACACGATAAAATTCGCAGCATGATCGATATCACCTATACTCTAAAAAATAGTGATACATATAGTAAGTATACATAAATATTTCATAAATTAACTTACATTTTGTACTTAAGTTTTTTAGTGTATATATATATATATCTGTATATTTTGTCTGTACAAAAGGTCTGGCGTATGAGAGATTATGCTTTGATTTTTTTTGGATTGATTAGGTATATGAAGATATTTCAATTAATCATATGGTGAAAATTGTCTAACGAGCAGTTTTAATTCCTACTTCTAAGGATTTTACTGTGTAATGTATGGGAAGAATACAAGTAATATTTTGTCATCTAGCCTGTTTTTCCTGTTAGTATTTTCTTCAATAACGCACTAGTTTTATCGACGGCTGTGATCTGAGCTGTCTGTGATCTGACCGGGCCAGCCGTCTAGTTTACTGGAACATAGAAATCCTAGATTTAATAGATGACAGGACAGGGTAAATTTCATAAACGAGCTATCTGTTTTTTATTCTAATCTCCGTGTCTTTGAGAAGTCTTAGTGTTGTCAGTTGTCTATTACCCTCCACTTATAAGTTGTTTAGCCTGGTTATGTGTAATGTGTTTTCTTCAGATTCCGTATACTTTATTATTTTTACAGTTGATATTCGGGTATTCAGTTTCAATCTTATATTGGCAATGGACTTCTTGAACAAGATAGCAGAGTTCATGACAACAGGCCTCGCTGAAGAGACGCCCGCGATTAAGTCTAAAGACGAAGTTAAATCGGTGCCTCGATCTGCGGATAAATCTACAGACGCAGTAGCAGTGAGTGTCTTTCATTGTTTTATTTGTCATTTTACTAGAACTTTTCTTATTAATGATTCCATAACCCGCTGAAACTGTACCATCTTTCCAGATAAAAAATATCCCACGATCGTTCCTTGTCTAGACACAAAGGAGTAGATGTCCAATGGTGCTTTTAATCATTGAAAATGAGTTACCGCCGGTTAAAAATTCAATGTTCATGCAAACGAAAGTTTTACCAATTTAAATAAAATTTTATGTATGTGTGCCTTGTAAGGTACTTATTTACGCACGTACTAAAACTTTCATAAGAAGATATGATAAATGACCTGTCCCGTAGACAAGTAGCATTACCACTAATGAATAGAATAAAATTATATGGGAATGACAATACTTAGCGTAAGGATATGTCATTCCCATACATTTTCTATTCTGTTTATATAGCGCTAATGCGACTTGTCTAGGGGACAGGTATAATACAAATAGCTCAAGGCTAAACATTTTTTTTTTACTTATTCGCAAACTTGAACTTTATATCATAAATTTTTGTCTTATAGGAATATAATTATAATTGAAACAGAAGATAAAAGAATCTCACTTCCGTTATGCTCTAAGAGTTCGTCGTTTTAACATTTTTTTTAAATTACAATTTCTCTTATGACATCCAAGTATAACTATTGTAGTACAAAGATGTATAATTAGTTTAAAATTGCCTCTAGTATGATTTGAAGTTATACCACACCCAAAGCTGTTAATCAATAAATAAGCTTGCATTCCATTTTAGCGTAAAAGAACCTCTACTTTATCAACCCCTGTGGCCACTGAGCCCCCGAAAGCGGCGATGATGACTGTTAATTTGAAGATTGAACAGCCTGACATCATCTTGGTAGAATCCTTGGAACAGAAGAAATGTGATGCTTTGGTTTTGAATGTAAGTGTTTAACTTACATTAGGCCCTAATAACTGCCTAATCACCTCACACACCTCATTGAAATGAGACATAATACAGAATGAGAGAATACTTTAACTCTTGAACTACCCTAACTTTTAAATTATTTTATATTAATATTATTACTTGTTAAGAAGTTTACACTTTTAAAACATTTTATCGTTATAAATTAAATGCAGTGGTTGGTTGTAAGTCATATTTTATAACAAACATTGCACACTTTATTCACAAGAGCTAAGATGAACATTAGAACATAATCATAGATAATATACTAACTACCATAGATAGTGTGATCATAGATCATAATTATCATAATTATTATAAGAGAAAATTTTATATTTGATGTTATATTTTAATTTTTAACACAATTATTTCTCGAAAGGAATTCAAAGTTATGTTTTACCAAAATTAAAAACAAAATATATTTATTTAATCCAATTTTGCATAGTAATTTACTTATGTTTTTTTATAAAAGAAATTATTTTGTATCTCAATAATAGATGGAGGCTCGTTTCAAACTACGTAAAAGCGAAGAGCGTATGGTAGCAGACGGCGGCATATCGAATCTCCAGATGATCGTGCGAACTTTAGGTGCAACGGGAGCGCCAAGATATCTGCTCTCGCCCACTCACCTGTCTTTAGCAGTATCACAGCCACCTGAGTCGGGGATGCACGTGGATCTGTCCATAACGGACATCAAGATCATTGTGTCACCAGGTATCATTTTTATGTATCATCATAGCTAGTATCATATCGTGTGTCGTTGTAGCGAGTAACATGTTTGTAATAGGTCGGGGAAAAAGTCTTTTCGCATATAGTATGTATGACCTTGTAATAAGATCTCTTTGGCTATACCATTTGTATCTGGCTGATTTTGGTATCATTAAACAGTTTTAATTTTAAAGAAGACAATTCCAAATTCAAATTTGGAAAATGTGTGATTTTTATTTGTTTTTCTTATTGTTAAAATGAGTGAATCTAATGAAGAAATTTGATACATTTTAAAATTTTACTACAAAAAAGGTAATAATGCAACACAAGCCGCGAAAAAAAAATGTGATGTTTATGGACCTAATGCAGTATCTGTTAGAGTAGCGCAAATTTGGTTTAAGTGTTTTCAATCTGGAAATGTTGATATCAAAGATGCACGTCGCTCTGATCGCCCTGTTACGGACAAAATTGATGCTATTTTTGAAAAAGTGGAGCAAGATCGGCATATTAGTAGTTACGATGTAGTTGGAGAACTGGGAATTGACCACAAAACGCTTTTGACGCATTTGAAAAAAGCTGGGTACACAAAAAGGCTCTATATTTGGGTGCCTCATGAGCTCACTAAAAGAAACCTAATGAACGGTGTACTCATTTGTGATTCTTTATTACGACGTAATGAAACCGAACCATTTTTGAAGAAGCTGATATCTGGTGATGAAAAGTGGATCACGTACGACAAGAACGTGCGAAAAAGATCGTGGTCAAAGGCCGGTCAGGCTTCACAGACTGTGGTGAAACCCGGGTTAACTCGCAACAAGGTCATGCTCTGTGTATGGTGGGATTGGAAGGGCATTATTCATTATGAGCTGTTACCGCCAGGCAGGACCATCAGATAACGTTAGACTTCACACATCTTTAGCCACTCAGCAAAAATTACGAGAGTTAGGGTGGGAGGTGTTAATGCATCCGCCGTATAGTCCTGACCTTGCACTTTCAGCTTTTCACCAGTTTCGGTCTCTGCAAAATTCCTTAGGCAGTGTCAGGTTAACATCACCAGAGGACCGCCAAAACCACTTGTCACAGTTTTTTGATCAGAAGCCCCAAAATTTTTATAGCAATGGGATCACGTCTCTACCTACAAGATGGCAAAAAGTTATCCAACAAAATGGCACCTACATACTTTAGTCCAATGTAAATAAACTTTATAAAAACACCTTTTGAATTTTTATATAAAATGCGAAGAAACTTTTTCCCCAACTTAATATAATCGTAAGCAGCGTAATATTTTCTATCTTAGTAGCGAATATCATTTTTATGTGTCGTAATATCGACCTAAATTCTATAATACGAAAAGTAGCAAAAGATTCGTATTTTAGGATTTATACAACTCTAAAACTATATGCAATACCAATTCTATTTATAATAATAACAGCCCATAAATGTCCCTCTGTAGGGGAACGGACAGTATACATCGGTTATCTCGATGTGCAGGTTGCATCACGATGTTTTCCTTCACCGTTATTAGCACATGGTAATTGTAACAATATGCACATTAGGTCAGAAAACTGCCCAAGTGGTGCATGCGTTCCCACCAGGATCGCACCCGCGCCCTTTGAGTTGAGTTTGAGTTTGGGATGCGTGCGCTAGCCATTACGCTACCACAACGTTGTGGTACTACTCTATTTATACATAAAGCAACTTGTTTTGTTTTTATACATTTAACCAAGCAAACTTCTCATTACGCGATGATGATATGTGACAAATTCCGTAAATGCTGATTTATATAACAAATAATGTATACTTTGCGAGTTTGTAGATTAAAGTATATAATTAATGTAGCTTAAAAAAGACCTTTTTGTGCAGTCTTAAAACATTGTACTATCTATCTATCTACTGCCAATATAACTTGAGGTTTTCAAATACTTATCTTCCTGTCTAGTTATTTCATAAGAAACTATATAGCCGAAAATGTTTTTAAGTAGCTAGGGTTGATAATGAGGAGAAAGACTTAAATGTGTATGAGAAAAAGTATCTCTTATGTGATCCGTGTAATGTTTGAATATTGCAGAAGTAATTGGTTTACTGAATCGTGTAATGGCTACGATCACAAGTCGCGAAGAAGATAATACTGAAAAGGAAAATAAAGCAACCTTCTATGACAAACTTTGGACCATACAGCCGTTTAAACCAAACTCATATTGGTTCCTGAAGACTGGTAAGATATGTATTTTAGTTTATTTTGTAAGATTTACATAGTTATTTTGTAAAAACACAGATGTGTGTTATTTTTCTCGAAAACTACTTGGAATATATGGCAGGAATGTAAATCCTATTAGAGGCTACGCAATAGCGTACTAAAATCACAAAATAATTTAACATCAGAGGCTGTCTCCATACATGTAACTGAGTGGTAATTTCTTAGCAATAGAAAAAAATCATAATGATGATGATCTTGGGGTTGTCTGGAAGAGATCTAATCTGGGGATTAAGTTTTCTTCATTGTACTAGTTTATAAGTTATATATATTGTTACGACCTAGTGCCGACGAAAGTAGATTCACATCTGCATACCATAAAAGCACACTTATTACCTTTTCGCATTTGGACTTCTTTTGTATACTTTGTGTTTAAAATTTGTAATTAGAAAACAGCCTATTATGTATTTTAGTCTTTTATGGCAGTCATTAGCCAGATGTGTCGAACTGATTCTAAGAAATTCGGTCTAGGCGGTCGGGCAGTCATATTGTATCGGTGCAGTGGAGAGATCGTCAGTCTATCGATTGCCACAAGCGAAGCAAGACGTTAGTGACGGACTTTGCGTGTGTGATTGAATCGTGCATTACGTTTGGACTGGTTGTGTACACTTATATCTGTACCTGTGTTATACGTGTTTGTATAGTTCTAATAAATTCCATAAATAATTCCAACGGCAATATAATTCGAGTCCTGCAACTCGTAACAATATTTTGTTTGTAAGTAAATTATATTTTTAGTTACTATTTAAGTAATGTCCATAGCTGTTGAGATATTTACCGTTAAACTTGTTATAACATGTGGCCCCTCCACTTTACTTTTGAACTATGTTGTGAAAAGCTGAAAAAATACATTGTAGGGGTTAAAATAAGTTTAAAGACAGGGAATGAAATAAAAATTAGTAATATCCATAGAGTAGTTTTAAGGGATATAATGCTTTTTCATGCTTCCGTGTCTGAATGACATAAAAATTTACCTTAGTCATGGTTTCGGAATTCTTTCCTGTGTACGAACAGATATACATTTGGTCGATTTTTATTTGAATCACTATAATAATTTCGGAAGTTTCTTTTATTTTCTTTGCTCTTGATATTAATAAATAATTATAGCTATCAATAAATTTCATTTACGTTCTAGAGGTGGCAGAAGAGGCCATTGATGTTGAAGACGAAGTAGTAGCTGAAAAACAGGTAGTGAAGCCACCGGTCGGCGAAATATGTTTACTCTCCAGTCCCTCCATAGTAGTGTCCTTTGAGATGGAGATCGGCAATGAAACTATTCCTGTGTTGGTGATGCAGGCGTCGCTCACTGGGCAGGTTAAGGATTGGAGTTCTGATGTGAGTTTTTTGTCTCTTCTCCAATTCAAAATATAATTTTATAGTCATTAATTAAGCTGACGACTTGTAATTTCCGTAGTTTGGAGGTTTTGGTAAAGAATAGAAAGGCATAGGGTGCATGTTTACAAGAGATGGAAAGGATGAAAGCGATATTGAAAGGAGAGTAATACCAGGTAATAAGGTGAATGGAGTGCTTAACTATTTTATGAACAGCCAGAAGATACCTGTCAGGGCACACCTGGCTGTCTATCAAAGAGTTAGTACCAACGCTAATGTATGGCAGTGAAAGTTGGGTATCGCAGAAGAAGCATGAAAGTAGGATAAACGCAGTTGAAATGAGAGCTTTGAGAAGCATATATAAGGTTAATGTAAGGGATATGATAAGAAAGAGTGTGATAAGGGAATGTTATGGATTGAAAGAGGATGTAGTGACACAAGTTGAAAAAGGAATGTTAAGTTGGTTTGGGCGTTTAGAGAGAATGAATGAAAGCAGAATCACAAAACAAGTATATGACAGTAATGTGAGTGGTAGAGTCGGTACCGGTCGACCGCGACGTATTCACCATGATCAAATTGAAGATATTTTGAAGAAAGGTCATATGAAAAGCACCTTAAATAAGTGTGTATGTATGAATAGATTAATAAAGTTGATGAAGCGAAAAGTGTTTGACAGGATCGTAGCAGGTGGCAATCCATCGTCTCTGCCTACCCCTACCCCATTGGGAAACAGGCATGACAATATGTATGTATGTATGTAGAAAGGAATTCAAGTTTTAATGCTTGAGTGTGTGCTTGAGAATTGAACATATATGATTATTTTTAATTATAAATTAATTACAGCTTTACATGGAATCGATATGGGCAATGCAAGTGTCGTACTACAACATTGGCCGCGCAGTGTGGGAGCCACTGATAGAGCCTGTAGAAGTGATGAAGGATTACCAATACAAACATTTGCCCTGGGAATTAAAAATGGAAGTAAGAACCGTCTTATCTAACAACTATTGTTAACAAGTATAGACATGTGACATTTATAACTTATGTAATGATCATTTCATTCCCAAGATTCTTATTAAGAAGGAGCAAACAAATATCTGAACAGCCACTTTCATAATAAAACTACGTTTTAACGGTTTTAAGCGCGGTAATTTGTTAAAAAAATTTATACCGACATTTCGTCCACTTTTAAGTGGCCGTGATCACGGTAGACAAAGATGTCAAGTGTCAACGAGTATTGTTAAAGTTTTATTTAGCCTACCTCCAACTTGTTCATTTTAATTGTTTAGTTTTAATTTTGTTTATGGTTATTACTTGCTCTTTGGGAGTCTAATCTAATTTACCACCGCTTCGCAACATGTTATAGCTTGAAGAAAAGAAGCGGCGCAAGAAACTCTTCAGCAAACATGCCTAACTGTAATATTTGCCGAAACGTCGGAATAACAAAAATCAAATAAATTACCGCGCTTAAAACCGTTAAAAAGTAGTTTTATTTTGTAATGATCATTTTATTCCCAAGATTCTTATTAAGAAGGAATAAACAAATATCTGAACAGTCACATTCATGTTTATGAAATTAGTGAGAAATTAAATTCATGTATCTAATTGACAATCTCTCGAATCTGGATTTAATTTATTATGTTGATAGAAAGTAACTTATAGATAACATATTAGCTAAGAAGTACCTATAATTTAGGTTGCTTGAAAGGCCGCCTATTGTCTTTTCTCTGTTTTCCTTTTTCCAAATATTTCGGGTCGGCACTGTCTTTTCTTTCCATACTCCTCTATTTTGGCAAACATCCTCTGTCAGACCACAAATCACACAGTCCAACCATCTCTTTTTTAGTCTACCTATTGTAAAGGCCGCCTATTGTCTTTTCTCTTTTTTCCTTTTTCCAATTATTTCGGGTCGGCACTAGGTATTTTCTTTCCATACTCCTCTATTTTGGCAAACATCGTCTGTCAGACTACAAATCACACAGTCCATCCATCTCTTTTTTAGTCTACCTATTGTAAAGGCCGCCTATTGTCTAAAAAGCATTTGTAAACATGGATTTTTGTAATTATACATTTTGGTGTGCAATTAAAGTATCTGTGTATCTTTTGGAATAGATTTTGGTAAATTGTCTTTGATTCATTATTATCAGGTAGTGATGCATCCCCAAGATAACCAGTTAGGCATTGACACATCGGACGAGGCTACGAACGCGCAGGCTGTGGCCCAGCGTCAACCCACGAAGACTGTCACCATGTCAAGCAGCGAACCCTTGGAAATCACTATCACTAGGAGCGGGATAGAGGTGATCTACTAAATGTTCTCTCTTTTCTTTCCCTATATCTTCTCTTGCTCTGTCTTCGTTCTCATTCTCTCTTTGTTTTTTCCCAATAGTGTGCGATAATATGTATTAAGATATTTATCGAAAAGGAAAATAAAGATAAAGAATACTTTTTTCCCCAAAAGAGTATGAAAAATAAAAGATAGTAAAAAATACGGTATATACCGTGTATCACTGTGCCCTGCAAAGAGACAAAACCAATGAGAGAAATATTTTTTATAGGAACTTAAAAACTATTCTATTCTATGAGCTCAAAGCATTGTGAATAATATATAATAACATGTTATATGTTGAATCTACTCTCCTGGAAAATGCACATCTTGAAGTTGTAGTAAATTGCTTCTTAGGAACAATTTGCTATCGAAAAAGCCTATTTTATGCAAATAGGCAAAAGTAAAAGAATTTAAAAGTTAGTTTATAGTTAACTAGCTGTACCCGGCAAACGTTGTCTTGGCCTTAAAAAATAAAAATCTAGAAACCGATTGCAGCGCCATGAACCTGGACCAATTGTTAATCTAAACCATTCTTGAATCTACTGGAAAAAACACAAAATTTCATCAAAATCGGTCCCACCGTTAAAGAGTAGTGTTCAGCGGTGCCACCTACCGGGTCCAATCGTGAATCTAAATCATACCGGGATCCATTTGAACACATACAAAAATAATTTCACCTAAATCCTGGAACCCGATTGCAGCACCACTTACCTGGTTCAATTGTGAATCTAAACCACCCCGAGACCCACTCAAACACACACACAAAATTTCGTCAAAATAGGTTCAACCGTTTAAGAAGAGTTCAGTGACATAAACACGAACAGAAGAATATATATAAAGATTTTTGGGCCAGAAACCCTCGCGGGTGTCCTCAGAACACCTTATTAAAGTTTTATCAGAATCTGATTAATGCTTTAGGAACACGTTGAGGACAAACATATTGTTTCGAGTTGCAGGACTCGAATTAAAATGCCGTTGGAATTATTTATATTATATATTTATTGTATATTTGAACTATACAAACACGTATAACACAGGTATAAATATAACTGAACACAACCAGTCTAAACGTAAAGCACGATTCAATAACACGCGCAAAGTCCGTCACTAAATAGATTACCGAATGTACACAAGTCTTGCTCCGCTTGTAGTTATCGCTCGACTGTCGATCTCTCCATTGGGCCATTGCTTTATACTGCACCGATACAATATGGCTGCCCGACCGCCTAGACCGAATTTCTTAGAATCAGTTCGACACACCTGGCTAATGACTGCCATAAAAGATTACAATACACAATGGGCTGTTTTCTAATTACAAATTTGAAACACAAAGTAAACAAAAGAAGTCCAAATACGGAAAGGTAATAAAGTGTGCTTTTATGGTATACAGGTGTGAATCTACTTTTGTCGGCGTGTAGGTCGTAACAATATTTATTATAATAATACTCGTAGAAACTCGTGCCACTCACACATCGACTGGTCAACTTAAATTTCAACGTTTTACGGTATTTTGAATACAAACCATAAACAAAATTACGTGAGCTGTCAGTTGCGTTTTGTTATATCATTTATAACAAATGAAAACGCGTTTAAAATCAGACAAATGAAAATGAGTTTAAATACAGTCACCATTGCCGAAATCGGCCGGGAAAGATCATAACAAATGAATGAGTCACAAAAAAACATCAGTCACAACAACAGTCTGTTGTTGTGACTGATGTTTTTTTAATGTAATTTTTTTTTATGGATGAATATCATATTTTAATACTTATTATACTAGTCCAGACAAAGACCATTCCAAAAACACAAAAATCATAAAAATTGGTCCGGCCGTTCTTGAGTTATAAATGGTGTAACTGACACGACTTTGTTTTATATATATAGATTATCACAATACTACGAACCATTTTTGATTTATTTCGAACTTTACAAGTCCTTGAAAGCAATAAGTATATAAAATTGTTCAAATAGGAGTTTTCTTAATTTACTGACATATAATATTTTTATTTGATTTTTTAGGTGCTAACTCAGCTAGGAAATTCTTTCTCAGCGGCGACAGCGTTACCTGACAGCTCTGTAATAAAGGCAAAAATGGATGATGTAAGTTGTATCATATTTTAATGTATTTCCTCATGATTTAATTAAAACGGTATGAATGTTTTTTTTTTGTTAAGTGTAGGTACTTTCTAGATTCATTTAGAAGGTAGCACAGTAACGGATTATTCTGGAAAAAGTTTTCTAAGCCATCTGTTGCTAACTAGGAGTGCTCAAAAGTTGGAGACGGACTAGTATTATAGGATACAAATACCTATCATAGGCCTCTCTAAATGTTATGACAGCTCCTTCACATTAAACAAATTGATGATTAAAATTAAACATATTTGCTACATGTATTGATATGATTAGTAGTTCTACTAGTTTATAACTATCCTACGATTGAAACAGTTTAAAATAATTAAAATTACCTTATTTTAATTAAAATATAATTTTAGATAACAATATTGTCATAAATATATGTATATTTTCTATAAAATGTTTTATATAGATCTCAAAGAAAAAGTACTATGGTGCCCCATACGTGTTGCATAACTGCACAGGACTCACGGCTAAGTTGATGTTGCAAGACAATCATGACTTCTCAGTGTTCTTGACTGAAGAATATACGGCGTCAGATTATAGGTAAGATTTTTTTGTTTTTTTAGTTAGTTACTTAATTACCTTACTAATAATATTGAATAACATGAATATGAAGAATGACAATCGCTCATTAAAATGTACCTCAAAAAAGGTCTCTTAAATTCTGTTTCTAAAATGTGCTATATGTTTTTCTGTTTATATTTTTGATATGAGAAAATCATCACTAGCCAAATATTAAATAAGAAAGAAAACACTAGGAGAGACAATGACTTAGTAAAATATATAAGGCAGAAAACCTCTAAATCTCATGATCCAACTGTTGATCAGAGGGCGATACGAGTTACTCTTCCCTCATTTATATTTTTTTTTAATAAAACTGTCAATTGACGTTATATTATTTTCACCACATCAGTCAAATATTGAAAGTCGAATTATCTTTTCTATTTCATATTTTGTTTTGCAATTGGTTTATGATGCAAATTGGCAAACGGGTCCTCTTGCTGGCAAGTGGTAACTGTCGATTATCTGCAACGCCAAGAGAGCTCCTCAGCTTGCTTTGCGTTGCTTATCATGTCGAGATTTGAAATATTTGTTTACACTCTTTTTGGAGAGCCCCATAGTTTAGCGCTCTGAGAAAACCGTGTGAGACCATACCACAGCTTGCTCACTTATAACATTCAGATTTATCAGAATGAAATCTATGTTTCCATATGGTCATGGACATTTTTAATCGAAAACTAAATGTAGTATGATTTACAGGGAAGTGGTTTTGGAGCCTGGCGCATGTGTCCCACTGCAAATGAAGCACGGCGGCCTTAACTTGATGAAACTTAACGCAGCTCCGCCTCCTCTTAGATTAAACGTCAAGGTACGAATGAATAAAACTTTAATACGTCCTTGAAGTTTGTGCATGTCATTGTACACAATTATTAGCCTCAGGTACATACAGAACTGAGAGGAAAGAGCGTTGCGCTCGCGCTCGCTCGCTGTTTGGACTCGCATGGTATCTCTTTCGCACTATAACACTATCATATATAATAAGCATTAACACTTGATCTAGACCTGTGCGAACTCCGGAACTAACTGCTCTCGAGGCGCACATAAGTTTTGCACTATGTTCATTATTTATAACAGGTTGAGGAAAAAGTCTTTTCGCATATAGTATGTATGAACTTGTAATAAGATCTCTTTGGCTATACCATTTGTATCTGGCTGGTTTTGGTATCATTAAAAAGTTTTAATTTTAAAGAAGACAATTCCAAATTAGGAAAATGTGAAATTTTCATTTGTTTTTCTTATTGTTAAAATGCGTGAATCTAATGAAGAAATTCGATACATTTTAAAATTTTACTACAAAAAAGGTAAAAATGCAACACAAGCCGCGAAATAAATTTGTGATGTTTCTGGACCTAATGCAGTATCTGTGAGAGTAGCGCAAATTTGGTTTAAGCGTTTTCAATCCGGAAATTTTGATATCAAAGATGCACGTCGCTCTGGTCGCCCTGTTACGGACAAAATTGATGCCATTTTTTAAAAAGTGGAGCAAGATCGGTATATTAGTAGTTACGATGTAGCTGGAGAACTGGGAATTGACCACAAAACGGTTTTGGTGCATTTGAAAAAGCTGGGTACACAAAAAAGCTCGACATTTGGGTGCCTCATGAGCTCACTGAAAGAAACCTAATGAACCGTGTACTCATTTGTGATTCTTTATTACGACATAATGAAACCGAACCATTTTTGAAGAAGTTGATAACTGGTGATGAAAAGTGGAACACGTACGACAAGAACGTGCGAAAAAATCGTGGTCAAAGGCCGGTCAGGCTTCACAGACTGGCGAAACCCGGGCTAACTCGCAACAAGGTGATGCTGTGTGTATGGTGGGATTGGAAGGGCATTATTCATTATGAGCTATTACCGCCAGGCAGGACCGTCGATTCTGAACTGTACTGCGAACAAATGATGAGATTAAAGCAAAAAGTTGAGAGAAAGCGGCCGGAACAGAAGGGGTGTGGTTTTTCACCGCGATAACGCTAGACCTCACACATCTTTAGCCACTCATCAAAAATTACGAGTTTGGCTGGGAGGTGTTAATGTATCCGCCGTATAGTCCTGATCTTGCACCTTCAGATTTTCACCTGTTTCGGTCTCTGCAGAATTCCTTAGGCAGTGTCAGGTTAACATCACGAGAGGACTGCCAAAACCACTTGTCGCAGTGTTTTGATCAGAAGCCCTAAAATTTTTATAGCAATCGGACCACGTCCCTACCTACAAGATGGCAAAAAGTTATCCAACAAAATGGCACCTACATACTTTAGTCAAATGTACATAAACTTTATAAAAAAACCTTTTGAATTTTTATATAAAATGCGAAGAAACTTTTTCCCCAACCTAATACTTGTGTTCGCCGTTATTAATAGTTTTTTCAGTAGTTGAGTCATATGTACACATCTTTAAAATTGTAAGAGCCCTGATAATATGGTTTTTACCGCAGCCGCGTCTAACTGCGATGATTGGAGTTCAAATCCTGATTCCCGCGTGGGGTGTAGATTTTAGTCGATTATTCTGACTTAATGTGCTTATTGTTACAATTATAATGATGAAGGAAAACATCGTGAACAAATTTTAATGTATACATCGAGTTTTCCGATATGTGGAATCTGCCTTGGTCAAATGTGGAATGTACATGTCTCTGAAGTAACGAGGCCCAAGTCACATAGTGGTTTATTTACGGTTTTGCTAAATGACTTGCTACTCTTTTATAATTATCACACAGACTAAACTAGGAACAAATTCTAAATGAAGTTTCTTCAAATTTTTCCTGATTTTGTTTCTAATAACTTATTCGGGTGATGAGTGATTGTAAAACTTATTTATGACCATCAAAAAAAAAGCGTCCTGAATTTGAAAATGAAAATGTTGAAATATATTTTTATAATTGTAATTATAGATTGTAGAAATGGACGAAGACGTTCAAATACCAGTGGAAAGGGCGGACAAACGTTATTTCACAGTCGGTCGTAAATTGACCACTAAGAGTGTCGATAAGAATGTGCCACACGCCGCAGCTGTCGAACCGAGGGGACTCATATCCGATATAGTGATGCAAGACGCCGCTTTGCACATCTATATGAGAAGTGTAGTACAGGTGCGTATTTAGTTAAAGTGTACAAGACAAGTCGTGGTAGCGTAATGGCTAGCGCACGTGTCCCAAACTCAAAGGGCGCGGGTTCGATCCTGACGGGAACGCATGCACCACTTAGGCAGTTTTCTGACCTAATTTGCATATTGTTACAATTACCACGTGCTAATAACGGTGAAGGAAAACATCGTGATGCAACCTGCACATTGAGATAACCGATGTGTCAAACCTGCCAAACCGCCTTGGACAGGCGTGGCGGGTGTAGTTTCCGTTCCCCTATAGTGGGAGGTCCGAGCCCTGCAGTGGGACATGTATGGGCTGTTATTACTGTACAAGACAAATGTACTGAGAATAACAATCGTGCTTGAATAGACCACTTGACTGTCAAATCAACTTGCATATTTTTAACAATTTACAAAACACCGTAGCTTCCTAGAATTTGTACGAATCTAGTAAATTATGACGTCACAACTTCAACGAGTTAAATCGCGTGTGTATTTTTTAAACAGGAATCTTAATTAATTTTTATCGTTATTTTGGTAAGATCATAGTGTGGTATTTTAGCGTCCGCAGTTTTATATTATATAAATATACACGTGACATGTACCCAATTGCTTTTATTGTTGCAACAATACATTTAATCTTAATTTTATTGATGAGAGAGATTGAGATTTATTCAGCATTTGTTGGAAGTCTAAAAATTAAACTATGTATTTAAATTAAAGTAAGAGTTTGGAAAAATGTATTTTGTCTATTTTCTATCGGTACTTATAGTAATTAATTGGCAAAACTATAAGCCAGTTACAGATCGTTAATCCATTACTTGTTTCGAAAATGTTTTCTTATCAAGTTTTTGTAAATTATTGTTTTACATTCTATTGATTATAACAACTCGGAGTCGGATATAATATCGCCCTTAGTATGTGGCCTCTTCACTGTTCTTATATCCAGTTTGGACTCTAGTTACTTGTGGGACACAATTGTCGTGGCCTACAAATCAGTCCAAGGAAAGGTGTGTAAGGATCGGTGGGACCTGAAATTTTCTTAATGGACAAATTGTAACCTTCTCTTGAAGTATTTGTGGTTTCTTTTATTTTAAATATCTTTGGGAAAGAAACGGCTTGAAGTTTGAAGTATGTGTTGAAAATTACATGATTAAATGTAAGGATTAACAAATCTCTTAATGTTTCTTTAAAGGTAACAAACACTTTGTCTGTATATGTTTCCGTGTATTATATGACGTTAAGTGGGAACGAAGTGAGTTTGTTGGGAGATGTCCCTCCTGGAGAAATACTGAGGTTGCCATTACAAGCTGTGCATACGCCCACTGCTGAGATATTCTTCTCTGTTGAAGGTAATTTAGGTGTACACAATAATTTTTAACCATTTATGTTAATAACTAGGGTCATCAATAACTCTGAACATTGTATTCAGGTTTCACAGTATCAGTCTCGCCGTTCATATGGAGGGAATTACAACAAGAAGTCAGGATATCAAAGTTGTTACAATGCGAGTCAAAGGACAAAGCCAGCGGGGAGAAATTTTATTTGCGTGTAAGTTTCTACATGTTTCCACCTTGATTTAAGATAATGTCTAATACATTTCAAAAATCACTAATCTTGAAGAGTTGTTGAATGAATATTTTATTTGTTTTATATTACTTTATACCAGGCAATTGGTACTATGGAACAAGTGTTCTACGAGAATACAAACAGACGTACATTCGCGTCCTCTTGCTACGATATAATACTGAAACCAGCCGTCAAGCTGCAGAATTGTCTACCAGTGGATATTATCGTGTCACAGTTGGGTTTGAAACGAACACAAATCTTCAAACCCGGAGAGATGTTCCATTTGTCACATCTGTCACCTAATCGTGCTTCTATTGTCATTATGGTGAGTTATTTTTAAATTTATAAGTCATGTTATATTATCAGCCCTTTACATTGCTATTAATAAAATGAATTAATGAATTTTTATTTATAAAAATACAGGTAACAGTTGTACATAAGATGGTAAATCTTCTTATTGTATTTGACCTACACATGGTCATACAAATATTTGAATAAATGTTATTCTAATAACAAAAAATAAACTTCATAACATTGTAATAATTATAAACATAAATCAATCAATTAGTTATATTAAAATACAGAAAAAAAACAATTGAGGTACATTATTTGTAGAAGATGTCAGATTTACAACATGCAAGTGTAAGCTAAAAAGCTTTTCGTTCATCAAACCCTGGATTGATATACCCTGGATATCTGTGCCTGTTAAATGATGCTATAAGTTTTTGTCCATGTTTTTGAAATAGTTGTAATTTCCTCAAGAATTAAGTAATAGATTTTGTTTTGGGTGGACTGATTGTTATCCTCATTTCCACAACAAGATTTTATTTCTAAATGGAATATAATAAAATAGATTTTGGAGCAAAATATTATTTTTATGGCCTGAAATAAGCAAACGGGCTAGTCGCTTGTTTGGTGAAAAGTGGTTATCGCCACCAGTTTACAACATCGCGACCATAGTCTTGAAGGAGTAAAAATGAAATAAGGCACTTTTTCTAAACAACTTCAGCTAATGTTACATCAAGGCAGTTATATTACCATTGGTATACACATTTATATATTTAATTTAGTAGCTTTAGTAGTATTTTTGTAGTATTTTAGTCGTAAGAGACAATAAATTAAGTTTTTATGTTAATTATATAAAAACTTAATTTATTGTCTCTTGTTCAATTCACAATAATATCAAAGAAATAAATTCATATAGTCTACACAACTGCCTGTACAAAACATACAGGCGAGTCGAAGGCAACCTGATTTGAAGTAATATAATAAATGGCATGTTGTTTATGACAACGCAGGTATTTGTTAGTGAATTGAAAAAACGCGATTGCAGCGTCATCTTATTTGCTAATCCGTTTATTTTAAGGAAACGACGTTCTTTATTGGGATAAAATGTATCCTAAGTGTTGACTCGGGTTATAAGCCAGCATTATATCGGGTTTCGTTCATATACGTTCAGTAGTTTCCCAAAAAGATGCGATCGCAGCGCCATTTTTTTCGCTATTTTCGTCTTATCCCACGGAAACCGCGTCATTTATCGGGATAAAAGTATCCTAATTTAAGCCCCGGGATATAAGCTAGCTCTATGTAAGTATCATTTAAATCCGTTCAGTAGTTTTCACGTGATGCTCTAATAGACAGACAGACACACAAACATTCTGAAAATTGTTTTCGGAATCAACTGGTCCGAATTAGCCCCCCCCCCGATTTTTTTTCATATTTTTAAACGCATTGTACAAATTCAAACTATTTGCAGATTTATTATAGTATAGATTATTTATATTGTAGATCCAAAACTATTTAGACAAATGCTGGGTGTGTACAAAGAATCTACCAGATACAGAAACGGATTTATCGGTTTGGTCCTTCGATTCACATGACAGTCCGTCAGTTATGACTTTGGATTTGGGCATGCACAGTGTGGATATGGATGGCACGCAAATGCTATCACTTTACTGCCCATTTTGGATGTTAAATAAAACTGGATTCACTCTGTGTTATAGGGTAAGTGCCTCTTATCGATATATCGTTTTAGAACTATTTTTATTGTAGTAAAAATTGATTTGTGGTAATTTTTCAATCTTTATTTTGGAAACAATGCTGTTGTTTGAGACAACTATCGGCGAAATTGAAACGTCGCGACAGCTTTTTAATGTCACGTGCATTCCAACGTATCTTTCAATTTCAACGAAATATCATTAGATCTCAAGCTACAAATTGCGTTTACGTAATGTTTTAAATAAAAGGTCATTGTTTGAAAATTAATGTTTAATGTAAGTAATTTATCGTATTGGACAATTTTTTCTTTTCGGCATGCTACACAAGAATATACCAATAATTCCGAGGCTTTTCAGAATTTGAATCTATCTACCAGGTTTTTAGGCAATCTCTTTTGAAAATTGTTAATACTCAAATTTTAATTGTTCAAATCATCAACAGAATAAGTATATAAATGAACGCAATTATTTTTTAAATATTTTTATAAAGGCCTCTCTAAATATCTTGGAAATAGTTTCAACTTTTGAAACAAATCGTAAATTGGGTCATTTACACTCTAAACATATTTATTTATTTAACTGTAAACAAGCATAGCGTCGTCAAGTATTTTCTTGGCTGGTTTCATAAAACTAATGTATTTGCCAAATGTCGGAGTAAGAAAAATTTCTAATGTACGCATCATCTGTGAAATACGTTACGTTCTCCATAAAATAATTTTACTTACAAAAATATATGTGTTACTACTTTAATTCTAGAGATAATATAATTTTTAAAAGGGAAGGAAACAGATGTTAATTCTACAAAAGCTTACACTCACTCAAAATAGAGCCAGGCCAAAAATTTGAAGTGGATAAGTCAGTTTCATCGACATACGACAAACTATCGCAACCATAGCAACAAATGGCATCTATGAGACAGAAGCACTTGCGTCTCTATTTTTATTATAAACTTTTTGTACACCTTAACTATTATGTAACAATCTTGATTGGTTGTATAATTTCTCTTTTTTTTAAATTAAAATACTTGTTACTACGGTATATTGCATTAGTACCTGTAGTATTGAATGCTAGCAAATTAGAAACAACTTGTAGCTTTTGCTTTGACCTTCGCGACATTTCCTCTTTTAAAATTTAACTTTTATAACATATGAGAGAATAATATACTGATGTTGTAAGATGAATCAAAAGTATTTCCATCACTCTTAACAGTTAAATTTGTTTCTACACATTTTGAGGACTTATTTTTTTACATTAGAACCAATTGGCTATAAAAGTATTCCGTGATTACAGAAATCAAAGAAACCAGAAAAAGACTCCAGCACTCCTAACAAGGTATCTTTGAGATGATCTAGAATTTTCGATTCTTTTATTGATATACTTTTTGTATTTTTATTTCTCCCACAAATTATTCGATTAATGCTTATTTAAACTAACAGCTTTTCATCTCAAAGTTTAGTTCTAGGATTTTTTGGTTTCGATATTTCACATCCGCTACTATAAAAATAGTGTTGGCATGTATGTAGGGTCATAGTGTAATCCGAGTCCTATGCAATGTATTTTATGCTCGTTATTAAAGCAAAGTCACTGAGTTAATAATTGTTTGACACTCACCAATACATCTGTAATAATGATGAACAATTCCACAAAAGACTCACAACGACTAAGTTCACGACCGCGATTTTTCCCGTTCCATTTGGTTGCGGCGACACAATCGTAAACTCAAGTGAAACGCTTATTCGACCCATCTCTTGACATGGGTGGCTGTGAGCGCTGCGTGAGCGAAAATCATGACGTCATTAGTGACGTTTTCGTCACGACCATAACGACCGTGTTCGCCATGTGGAACGGCTGACAGAGCATTTGGGGCGTTGTGAGATTCTAAAGGAACGCGCCCTATAAAAATCATGTTAGAGGTTAAGAGAGAGTCGTGGTAGCGTAATGGCTAGCGCATGCGTTGCGCTGACCGGAACGCATGCATCACTTAGGCGGTTTTCTGACCTAATGTGCATATTGTTACAATCACCACATATAAACAACTATGAATGAAATCTGCAACATCGAGATAACCGATGTGTAAAACCTGCCAAGCCGCCTTGGACAAGCGTGGCAGGCATACTATCCGTTCTCCCTGATAGTTGGAGACCCGAGCCCAGTAGTGGGACGTTTATGGGCTGTTATTATTAGAGGTTAATATTCACTCATAAGGGAACATGATTTTTATCGAGATAAATTGCAAATTTGACTAAAAGTTCCTTTTTTATGGTAAAATGGCAGCTATGTATAAGAATAAGTTCAAGTTTCATAGTCTATTCCCGATTTCTCTCAGTAACTTAATTATAATAATGAAATTGGAACTTTAATTAAATAAGGCAGGGTTCTGTGCGTGCGCTACTAAGAGTTTTGGTTATATACTTTGATTGTAACATATAAATTACAGATTAAACATTCACGTTGCAGTAAATTTATTAGGCGTCACACTTCATGTTTGCCGGTAAGTGCAAACATTACTAATTTTACAACAAGATAGTGTCTTATATTTTGAACAGGTATTCTATGTGCATTTATGGGTATTGTTGGTTTAAATTTTAATTATTTTAACGTTATTGTACATAATAGAATCTTATGGGTTGTGTTGGCTTTAGAAACAGTTAAACGTGTATTTGAAAATACAATTTTTTTGCTTTTTAATTTTTGTATGGAGTTTTTCTGGATTAAGGTGACCCTACTGCATATAAACATGTTATTTACGATCACAAAAATAATGTATGTAATATATTGTTATTTGTATGCCTTTGCTTATAAATATGGATCTATGTATTGATTTAATTATTATTCTTCGCATGTCTGTCTCAGCATGATTGGATATCTTACTTACTCTTTAGTAGGTTTCCTAAATTACACACAATTCACATTTCTGAAATAATACTTTTGAGGCGTACAAAGGAATTAAAAAATCAATTTGTTTTCTAGGCCTTAACAAACAGCACAACAAAATCTCTAAAGATATCCACAGTACTAAACATTAAACTTTTCGAAATGTATATGACTGTAATCTAAAATTAATTTCTTTGTAGAATGTCGATGAAACTGGTAATGTAATCTTCCATCCTAAAGACTATACGGAGCCGATTTTGTTCTCGTTCAGAGCGAAGAACTTCTTTGGTAAGAAGAAGGCAGCCATAAGAGTGGAGTTTGGAGAATGGTCAGATAAATTCTCTTTGGACGTGCCTGGAAGCTCTGGTGTGGTTCAGTGTAAGCTAGAAGGTAAAACTTACGAGGTACGTATTTACATTACATTAAAACAAATAATCTGTAGTGCTTATGACTAGAGATGTCATGAATAGTGGTTTGGCCGAATACCGAATATTCGGCCGCGCTCTCCGCTCAAGCGCCTAATATTCGGCTACCGAATGTTCGGCGGAAGACATACATACGCAATGCGTAGCAGGTTAGTGTTGAAGCAATCATTTGTGAAGTATTTTCTTACATTCTCGCGAATGATAGGTACACAAAATTACCTAACTATGTTTTAACGATTCTAAGTACGATTTTAAATTATTTTTTATTTGTTTCTAACATTTTAAAAACTGGCCAAAAATAATATTAAAATAAAAAATCAATGGAATTGCATGTAATACTGTTAAAACGTAGTTTAACTATCAATATTTGACGGAAACATAAAATTTTGAGTTACATGTGCGGTTTATTTTTTCACGATTTGGTATTCGGTATTCGGCCAAATAGTACGTAGTATTCGGGCGAATACCCAAAAATAGTCACAAAAATGGCTGAATGACCAATCGCAGCCGAATATTCGTGACATCTCTGCGTATGATTATATTTAATCGATATATCTACTATTTTGTTGTTTCAGGTTGCAGTAACTAATCAATTAACCTTTAACAGCTTAACAAAAATGGTTATATTCACACCCTATTTCTTGATAATAAATGAGGCACCTTTCCCAATACAATATCAAGAACTGCATAGATCTGGTGATCCCTGGAGAGAAGTATATATTTTTTGTTATAATACATTTGTATTACTGCACTAAAAACAAGATAAAACTCAGCTAAAATACCCATATATCAAAAACTACATGAATGTTGTGCAAAAAAGTTCGTTGAGAGTGAAGTTTTCAGAATAGTGCAAATGATGTAGTGGTAACGTCTTTTGATTTACAACTCTCACCACTTACTGATTTAAATAAAAAAAGTAATTAACAAACATCATTAATATTTGTCAAGACCTGGCTATCGGTACCTCTCAGCACATATATATAAGAGGTGGAATTTCTGTACAATGGAAAAAAAAATTCTAAACACCGAGTCAGGGGGACGTAAGAAGTGAAATAGAACTAATTTAGATTTTTTTCAAATTTTATGTTTCTCTGTTTGTCTGTCTGTTTGTACCGGCTAATCTCCGAAACGACTGGACCGATTTAAATGAAATTTTGTATGGTGGTAGCTTATATCACTGGTCAACATATAGGATACTTTTGATCTTGAAAAATTAAAGAGTTCCCGTGGGATAGTTAAAAAACCGCACCACGCGGACGAAGTCGCGGGCATCAGCTAGTTGTGTAATATAACAATATTGTGTACACGACTCCCTGCGGCACGAATAAACCCATGAGGTTTCTGTGCCACAGTTCAAATGTTTCTAATGTATATGAATAGAAGCATATCCCTATCCCTATTAATATTATAAATGCGAAAGTAACTCTCTCTGTCGCTCTAAAGCGATAAGGCCGCCCATTTCTCCTACTTTCACTGCTTAATGTGACTACTGTAAATTGTTTATTTTATGTGTATGTGGTGAACAATAATGTGTTTTCTATTCTATTCTATTCTATTCTGTCTGTCTGTCTGGTCTGTTTTCACGTAAAAACTACTGGACCGATTTGGCTGAAACTCAGTATATATATATTTTCGATGCCGAGAATGAACACAGGATACTTTTTATCCCGAAAAATGGGATAGTTTTCGGGATAAAAATATATGTGTCTGTTTGTTTGTTATGCTTTTACGGTAAAAGTACTGGACTGATTTGGCTAAAAATCGGTATATATATAATTTTAATACCGAGGGTGAACAAGGGATACTTTTTATCCCGGATAATGGGATAGATTTTGGGTTAGATTTATGTAAAGGTTATCCCAAAAAGTAAGATAGGTTTTTTTGTGATTTGCCATTTTGGTCATTTTGATCATTTGGGTCATCTTTGTCCTTTTTTCCTTTTTGGCCTATTTGGCCTTTTTGTTATTTTTGATATTTTTGTCCTTTTTGGCCTTTATGAACTTTTTGTTCTTTTTGGCCTATTTGTCCTTTTTGTCCTTTTTGACCTTTTGGCCTTTTGGCCTTTTTGTCTTTTTTGACCTTTTTGTCCTTTGTGTCGTTTTTGGTCTTTTTGTCCATTTTGGCCTTATTGTCTATTTTGTCGTTTTTGTCCTGTTTGACCTTTTTGACCTTGCCGGGAGATGAGATAGTTTGCGATATAAAATGAAATTAATCTTCCAGGTGCAAATAGCACTCGCATAAACCTTTAGTACAATGTAACCTGTATTAACGCCTGCTCTTATCTAACTAGAGTTTAACCCGCGGCACAACCGCGGGTTAAACTCTAGTTAGAGAATAAATTGAAAAAAAAGATAAACACACACTTGTATATTTACTAGCTAAGTAATATACGCTTGTGTTGTGTAATAAACAATTCTGAGGAGTAAATAATTTGTACATTAACCAAATTTCATCTACCTAGATGTTATAGAGATGAGAGTAATTTAGATATATGTTTTTTTCCAGGTGGAACAAAATTCAACTGCTCCTCTGTGGCCAGTAGTAG
The DNA here is from genome assembly GCA_039645545.1 of Dendrolimus houi. Taxonomy (NCBI): domain Eukaryota; kingdom Metazoa; phylum Arthropoda; class Insecta; order Lepidoptera; family Lasiocampidae; genus Dendrolimus; species Dendrolimus houi. The sequence goes on along the minus strand of CM077120.1, from coordinate 17,155,380 downwards.
AAAAAGAAGATAAACTTCTATTATTACGCGTCTCTGGTTCTACAGAACACGCAGCGCCGTTCCTCTATACGGAGAATCATACGTGCTGCTTGAAGCTGAACAATCAGGTATATAAAATAATAATTTATCCAAGTAATAAAAAAAAAAAAATCATGGAAAAAATGAGAAGTATTTGAAACAGTTATTTTTGATATTAAGTACTGAGCGCCGATATGTCTGTTCGTAATAGATTCTTAGAACAAAAATTTGTGCAGATGTTAAGTCTAAGAAATTGCTGTCGATCAGCGAAAACCGCATGGAAATCGGCCAATGTTTTAATAGCTTCAATGTACAGACATGGTATATTTAGAATTTTATAATATTCATAACTTTTGACCATTAATATTTGTTTCAGTATGGTGGTCTTCACGTGGAAGTGCAAATGAGTGAAGGCGGTACTTCTATAACGATACGCCAATACAAAGATGGGGATGCGCCCGCGCTGCTCGTCAATTACTCTCCTCACACTGTTACTGTATATGAAAAGGAAAACGTTAATGTTAAGTAAGTTGAAGTAATCATTGTTAGAGTTATTTGCGGTTCTGTTAGGTGAAAAATATCTATAGTGTCATCAGATTCAAGAACTACTAAAGCTAATGTCCAAACCTCCTTGGACATATTCTTTTTTGTGATGTCATTCCTTATAATTCAATTTTTTCTTTTTGTCATGTCAAATATCATAAAAAAAAACTTTAATTTGAAAAAAATATTTTAATTTACTATACAGGGTTATAAGCTTGCCCTGTACTAAGCCGAAAATATATATAAGTACGTATAATTCTAAACAACTTTTGTTCTTACAGTTTTCTAAAAAACCAAATAGTTTTTGAGAATATGGAGATTCAAAGATTTCATTAAAAAATTGGTCGCACGACCCTGGCAAACAGGTGTGAGGTTATTTAGAGTTATGAAAACAGTAGGCGCGTTAAGGTGGTTAAATACTACATAATTTTATTGAGTCTTGTCATACAATCATTACAATCGATAAAGTATTAAATCGACCAGATCTGATCCGCACCAATTGGGAAGGCTGATTAAGTATAATGTTTATCGATATCGATCGACATTCTGTTAGTAACTATCAAAATTAGCGATATCGACATTCAATTAATTAAATTATTACATACAATACAATTAAATATTTTTAGCCCTTTGGTAGCTACTACTATTCTTAATTTCCAAAGGCATGGCCATAAAAGAGCAGAGTGAGGCAGTGTACCATCGCCTTTGTTGATTATGCGCGCACACACACTATTAGACACAAGCGCCAGTGTGCGTCTGCGTGAGGCGTACGGGTGCATGTGTTCGCGCGTAGTGCTAGGGGTGTACGTTCCAAGAATGGATAATTAATTTTTGATTTTTGTAGGAATTGAAAATATATAATTTTTTAATAAAGCTTTCAGTCACTGAAATTCAGTGTGTAATTGTCAATACTCATACTACATGGTAGTCTCGGCTTAGTACAGGGCAAGCTTATAACCCACCAGGAGTAAAAAGGCCAGCCGTAACAAGGCACCAGACAAGGCCGCGGCCGCGGCGGCAACAACATCAGCCGCCGCGGGGAGCGGCAAGGAGTAATGCCCGTGGCGGTAAAGCCACGGGCGAGCGGCAGCGGGCGTCGAGGCCACGGGGGATCCAGTCAGGCCTCCGCCCGCACTAATGCCGCGAGAGGGCGCGAGAGGTAGCCGCGCGACCCCCTCAGGGCCGGGGAACACCACCCCCGGCCCGCACACAGGAGAGGCCGCCTCTGGTTACGAGGCGGCCCACCGCTCGCCGGGGTCGCGGATCAAGGCTCACGCTACATACCGTGACCCCGGCACTCATGCGGAAGAAGGCTCCCATGGGGTTTAAAAAAAAAGGGCAAGCTTATAAACACTGTATACATATAATTAACTACAGTCTACCGACCATACACATTTATACATTGACTAGCATCTAATTAAATAGCTAGATAAGGGATCTTACATCACGTGCATGGAATAAATTATTACTACATAATTAGCAAGATTAAAACTAAGTAGTCTATGTTCATGCCGTAACAGATACTCCCTTGTAATAAAAATTCTCCCCTTAACAAAATGTTCGTAGGTGCATCAGGTTTTGTTCGTTTTCTGTATTGACAGATTTTGACTTGTACGTGGACTACTCAGTTTCAACCTTGCTAATTATATAGAAATAAATTTAACCATGGACGTAACGTAACAAGAGACATAAAACTTGGCACATATGCAGAAGTCGCATGTAAAAATAAAAAAAACTTTTGAGTTTGTGAAAATATTACTTTAATATTGTTAATAAGGAGACCTCCAAATTATTAGAATTAAGTGTCAAACGACACACAAGCCTGGATTACTCTTATTTCAATAACAGATGCTATAGCAATTATTTCTATCAAACTGAAAGTTTTTTTGTTGTAATTTTGCAATATTGCATTTTTTTTAAGAAAACTGCCAGCATTGTACAAAATGCTGTACTCATGGGAGAACCCGGCAGGACCGCGAGTACTCATTTTCGAAGGCCACAAGAGGAAGGAGATCGAAAATGATTTAAGAAAAGATGGACTTGGGGAATTTACGTGAGTTGAATATTTATTCATTAACACCCACAAAACTATTCCAATGCAAAACCGAAGAAATAATGCAGTTATTAGGTATTGTTGGCCTACATTTTAAGATGTTTTAAGATAGTCGCAGTTCCATGCGCCGTTGTTGATTTTTTTTAATAATATTAACTGCAATCATATGTTACTAAGTTAGATCAACCATTAAATTTGGTTCGTACCAAAATCCAGTAAACTACATGAATAGATGGCAGTAAGATATAAGTTGACCTAGTTTGCGCACCAGTGTATATAGTTTTACACAACTTCTAATTCCGATCGAAAGTTTTTATTTGCGTAGAAAATTGCAGACCGGTTTCCGACATGCATTGAACTTTATTCACAAATGGAAATGGTAGTGTTGCTTGTTATGCACTCTTACCTCTCTCGTACTTGCACGATTCATACATTTTCAGACGTTTCTCACGCTACTAAATTTGCCCTACTGCGCAGGTACGTCGGAAAGAATCATTAGTTGTGTAAAACTGTACTGTTGTGTAAATGTAAATTATGTTTATTTAATTATTGATTTGTTGTTATTTATAACATCACAATCTGTGTCCAAGCATGTTTTATTGATAGATAATCTTTTGATTAACTTCGTAAAAATATTATATTCCAGGATAAACGAAACGACGACAGTATATTGGGTATCGTTCTTAGACGGATTACAGCGAGTGATACTTCTGACGGAGGACGCGAATTTGGCGAGTGGTGCACTCACTTTGGGAGAATCTGAAATTGTTGACATGGAGATCATATTGTCTATGCACGGCATGGGCTTGTCTTTGGTCAACGATTATGAAATGCTTGAGATTATATACCTTAGTATATCGAAGTAAGTTTCCACCTAGAAGTTTTGTGAGTTTTTGGAGTCGAATAAGCTTATAGATTCTGAGAAACGTAACTTTGACAGCTATGATAGTTATTTAAATAAGTATGTCTTAAAAAAATAGAAAAGGTAATCCAGTATTGTCAATTTATTGACTGTCCATTAAATTAAACATATACATTTTAATTAACAAAAAATTGTTTTAATTCACTCACTTTCATAAGTATGCCTAAATATTAGAATTTTAGGAGATTAACAAACGTTTTCGTCATCGGTACCTGTTCAATCTAACGAATATTTCGCTGAATTGGTAACAGTGTAGCCAATAATATTGGACACGTGTTTATTGATACAGCTGACGGCCTCTGTGGTTGAGCGGGCTAAGCCATTGCCGGCCTACCTCACTGCAACGCAGATGCTCTGGGTTCGATTCCTGGTATAGTAAATTTCGGAAACGTATTTTCTCCGTTATTTACTATGGTCTGGGTGTCTGGGATCGGCCCCAGAGTAGTACGTTGTATATTACCCATAACACAAGCGTAACTTGCTTAATTTGGGGATATATAATGTGTGTTTGTCTGCCGATTAAAAAAAATATCTAAGCATGGTTGAAATTTACGCGTATATAATTTTTTTTACAAAAAAATTAAAATGTTTTTTTAGCTCCGGTATAATTTGGGAGCAATGTAAAGTTGGCGCGCGGAGGTATAAAAAAATTGAAGGACCGAAATTATTACAACTTGAAGAGGCTTACCAAAAATATCTCACCGACAAAATGGTTACCCCCGAAAACGCGTCGCCGAGATTTAAACTCGACGACAAGACCGAAGTAAGTTTAATAGAATACATACTTTTTTAAATTGATACCCGTATAATAATCCTGATATCTGAGGTCTTCTAAAAGCAAGGATCTATTTATATATAACAAGCACCTTTCAAATGCTGAGAAAGGTCAATATTTAATAGGATGTCTTTCAGGCAAAGCACTAATAGTTGGTACAAGACTGTCTCCTACCGCTAACAATTATACCATAATACTAGGATCCAAGCATCAATGTATTTGGATACTATAATACATATTAATTGTTTCTTTTGAATAGTAAATTATAATAGTACTTTTCTTTTTTAAATAGTGTAATTTCCATGGAAGAATAGTACTATGAAGGACTTTCCTTGTATTAATAATGTATTACTTTAACAGTTAGTTCCACTTTGCACTCTGCATATAACAAATATCAATTTAATGTAATCTTCATGCATGTATGTGCGTGACATCTATAAATAAATAATTACTGATTTCATTTTTTGAACTTTTCTGAAGTTCTGTTTCAATATGATATGGAAAAGAAACTTGTTATTATTTGGTATTATAAATATTTTCAAACAATAAAAAGTGTTGAATTTTTTTTATTATATCAGAAAAAGAGATAAAACGACTTGTGGCGCCCTCCGTTTAAAGATTATAATTATGAGGCGAACACGCCTCTTCAGAGTTACGGTTTTTACCAAGAGATTTTTATATTCCTAGTACTTTCCTTCCATGTTGCTTCACATTGAGATTATGTTCCGGCATAAGGGGACAGGTTGCAGTGCCACCTTCGACGCCGGTATTGCATTGGTAACACCTCTAGTGTTGTAAATGTCCATAGGCGACGGTAACCATTCTCCATAAGGTGGACCGTTGGCCTATCGGCTTTACTCAAGCAATAAAAGAATTGCAAAAAGAAACCGACTTTCAAAAGTAAGTAAAGCAAAAAAATAAATATCTTGAAATCGGTGCGAAGTAAAACATAAAAAAAACAACAAAAAGCACTATAGTAATTTTTATGTTGTACTACTCACCGACTTCAAGATGTTGTAGAAAATATTTATTCTTTTGCTTTTTGGTTATTCTTGAAATCTGTTTCTTTTTTGATAGAAATATTTTATCTGTTTGATTTTAAAGATTGTTTGCTATATTTTCGGAACCCAAAGTCCAATACCAATACCAATAAATTTTATATCGGACTATTTTGAAATTTTACTGAATTCCAACTCAAAAACTGAACATACATGAGAAAAATCCACGACGATTTGAGAACCTCCTCCTTTTTTGGAAGCCGGTTAAATACAACGTAGTCTACTGGCAGGTTGACTTCGAAGAAATGCGCGTCCTGAAGCCATCGGCTCGCATACTTCGCCGTACGATGCAGCCGGGGCTGTGGGCGTCGTACGGCCTCACGCCGCACTCCCGGCGACTGCACGCGAGGCTCAACCGGCTGCAGATCGATCAGCAGTTGCCGGCGCCCACGTTCCCGGTGATGCTTGCACCTGTCCCACCTCCGAAGTCTATTGCCAATGATGGCCCTGGGGGTAAGTAGATCGTCGTGGTGTATATGTATATTGATTACTGACCATAGCACCAACGGATAGTGATATAGCGCATCAAACTCAATCACAGCAGAAATTTGCAATATCTCAATTTGTTTGATTAATCGACTTTGACGCAATAATCTGTTGCAAACTAAGCGTAGTCAGAAAGTTTGATATAGATTACACGTATTTTTAACATCGAAAAAAAGCCTAATAAAAGTTATACAGGAGTGGACTTTTGAGCAACTTTTAATTTATTGTTCTGTCTGGCTACATTTAAAAATTAGGTTCTAATCTAAACAAACTTTTATATGCATATATACACTAGTCAGACTGTTTGAACTTCTTAATTTTTTTATTGCCTTGTGTTTGATTGTTAAAGGGGACCTTGTTGCCAGATAGCCAGATACATTGATTGTTTTAACTAAACAGTTTCCAAAAAACATAACTTCGTTCAGATTTCCATATGGAATTAAATTATCTCTATGTATATATTCATATGAATAAGCTTAACACTATTCCATGCATTCCACTTTCATTATGCAAAATGAACCTTAATATAAAGTTACACTTCTAAGATCATATATTTCACAGGAATGAAACCGTTCATAGAGTTATCAATAGTGGAACGTATAATGGAGCATAGCAAAGTGCGACAATACAAATACTACAAGGTGCTGATACAAGAATTTCACGTCAAGGTGGACATGGGCTTGATAAATGCACTTATGGAGATGTTCCCACAACAAGTACCCACTGAACAAGAGGCCGTAAGTATGCAGACAATATAGAAAACTAGAGTTTACCCCGCGTTACCTAGTGCATGCTTTTTGTTTAAAGAGGTTACATCACAGGTTACATTGTATTAAATTTTTATGTTAGTGCTATTTGCCCCGAAAGATTCACTTCATTTTATATCGCAAACTATCCCATCTCCCGGATGAAAAGTATCTTTTATGCCCATTTTCTATATATTAAAACTACATATGTATACCAAAATTATGAAAAAGACCAAATCGATCATATCGACCAAATCGACCAGTTTGACCAAATCGATCAGTTTGACCAAATCGACCAATTCGACGAAGTCGATAAATTCGAAGAAATCGACCAGTTCGACGAATTCGACTAACTCGACGAAATCGACCAGTTCAGCCAAATCGACCAGTTTGAACAAATGTGTTCTCCTGATGGTTAGTTCCACTTTGCTCACTAGATGCAACCAGTGTCGATTCAACCTAATTTCACATATTTAACGGAAGCTTATTGATTTATCCCTATTAATATTATAAATGCGAAAGTAACTCTGTCTGTCTGTCTGTTTGTCTGTCTGTTCCGTTTTCACGGAAAAACTACTGGACCGAGTTGGCTGAAACTCAGTATATATATATATATATATATATATATATATATATTTTTTTTTTTTCGATGCCTAGGATAAACATAGGATATTTTTTATCCCGAAAAATGGGATAGTTTCCGGGGTAAAAGTATATTTGTCTCTCTGTTATCCTTTTATGGAAAGACTATTGGATCGATATGGCTGAAACTCGGTACATATGTAATTTTAATACCGAAGGTGGCCAAGGGATACTTTTCATCCCGGATAATGGGATAGATTTATGTAAAAGTTATTCCGGAAACTAGGATAGGTTTATTTGTGATTTGTCATTTTTGTCGTTTTGTTTGTTTTGGTCAATTTGGTCGTTGAGGTAGTTTCGTTAGTTTTGGTTGGTAGTTTTCGTAGTTTCGGTAGTTTTGGTAGTTTTGGTTGGTAGTTTCGGTAGTTAGGGTTGTTTTGGTAGTTTTCGTAGTTTCGATTGGTCTGGTAGTTGTGGTAGTTTTGATAGTTGTGGTAGTATTGGCAGTTGTGGTAGTATTGGCAGTTGTGGTAGTATTGGCAGTTGTGGTAGTTTTGGTAGTTGTGGTATTTTAGGCAGTTGTGGTAGTTTTGGTAGGTGTGGTAGTTCTGCTACTTGTGGTAGTTTTGGTAGGTGTATTGTTTTGGTAGTTGTGGTAGTTTCGGTAGTTTCGTCAATTTCGTTTGTTTTAATAATTTTGGTAGTTTTGGTAGTTTCGATCTGTCTGTCTGAATACCGAAAATGGACATAGATACTTTTCATCCCGGGAGATGGGATAGTATACGATATAAAACAACGTAAATTTTCCGAGGGCAAATTGCACCGACATAAAAACATAATACAATGTAACCTGTATTAACGCCTGCTCTCTAAACAAGAGCTACGCACTAGAGTTTTACCCGCGGCAGAGTCGCGGGGTAAACTCTAGTTTCAGATACTTTGTTTAAATTTGAAAAGGGATATATTATTTGCTGTTCGCTAACAAATAAGTATTTTGGATAATGAATATTAAACTGTCATTTTACTACATACTCGCAAATCACGTAGCACACAAAAATGTCTGTATAGTTTTACACAACTATTAATTCCTCCCCATGTACCTGTGCTGTAGACCAATTTTGGTAGTGCCCACAGTATACGAATCGTGTAAGCGAAACAGATCTGACAATGCATAGCAAGCAACACTCTGACATTTCCGCTTACAAATACAGTTTAATATAGATTATTTAACTGTCGGAAACCTATGTGCACTTTTATGTGCAAACGAAATCTGCCGATCGCAATTGTAAGTTGTGTAAAACTTTACCACTAAACGTCTTGTATATAAAAAATAAACTTACTATGCCCAGTACTTTTTAATTTTGTATAAACTAAAAAAAAATATTTTGTTTTATTAGTTGGAAGCGTTCAGACTAGATTTGGAAAAGGCAGCCCAACCTCTAGAAGCAATGGCCGCAATGGGTGGTGCTTCTGATCAGAACTTCTACGACAACCTTCATTTATCACCATTGAAGGTAAGATAAGATTTAAAATGTTTTTGACAAACTCCGACCGACTTATCTATTATATCAACAAGATGTCGTTGTAGTCAAGTTTTATTTAATTTTTACTTAAATAAATATGTATTGCTTATATTTTACAACGATATCAATGAACACTTTATATGTTACAAGCATAACTTTAAAAGTTGTCTATCATAATCGGCTATGAATTCAATATAAGTATCTATCAAAAAGGTCATTTTTAAAATATAGCGTTTTTAATTATTTCATATGTGTAATGAAATTGTAAAAGAAATTTTTTGTTGAAATAATAGTATAATGCACTTCTCTCCAAACCTTATAAAAAGTAACTTGACAAATAAACCCCATCCTACTAGAATAGAAAATACATATTTTTTGCTATATATAATTATTTTATTTGATATAAGTATATGACATTTACTGGTAATTAAATACGAATATTTTTTAAGGTACACGTTTCATTTTCACTCGGTGGAGCGACTCACTTACCGACATTTGTTGGTACCGTACTTCAGAGTATCGGTGTTACTCTTACCGATATGAACGACGTCGTTTTTAAGTAAGTGAATATAAAACTCATAGCATTCATAAAAAGCAGAATAACGTAGATTTCAGACTATTATACTTTATTTAAGTTGTACGAGCAAAACTTAAATGCGTCCTTGAAGTTAGTATATGTCATTGCGTAGAACAAAATAATAAGATTCACGTGTTGGTACATACAAATCTAATATTGCGCTTTCGTTCAGCTATTATCGAAACTAGCACGCTATATCTTTCCCACTACATACTGTCAAGTGTAATAGACTTTAACACCTGACTGCACCTGTGCAAACTCATGTGGCTAACTTCAATCGAGGCGAACTTAACTTTTGTACATATTGTGCGTGATACTATACGACGTTATTTTTTTATTTTTTATTTATGAGTCAGTCTAGAAATAGTAATAGCAAATTTACTCTAAATGCATTCCTTTCTTCATATCAGGTTATCGTATTATGAGAGAAATTACGAATTCCTATCGCAAAAGGAACTCATCAGTCAAGTACAAAGTCATTATACGGGACAAGCTCTAAAACAGCTCTACGTCTTAGTACTCGGTCTGGACGTTATTGGAAATCCTTATGGACTTGTCGTCGGTTTAAAGAAGGGTGTTGAAGATTTATTCTATGAACCATTCCAGGTAATTAGTTTTAGGGACAATTTTATTTTCGCATTGTATGATTTGTGCGTTGATAGTTGAGATTTTTCTTACATTCAAATCATATATGACGATTTCTTTGGTGTATAGTTTGAGCCTTTGCAGCTTTGTTCACCGGTGTCAGAGGTTCTGTGTTTAATTAGGGTATAAGTCGTGAGCGAATTTTCATTATTCAATACGATATAGTTTTAATAGAATGACCTCCTGAATTATCCCTTTTTTATATTTTATCCACAAGGCAAGCGTAACAGTTCATGACACCTTGCATATTGACGCATACGCTTTATATTTTGAACTTTCAAGCCTTAAAGATAAACTTAAATTGTATTTAATATATGAAATTATTCACAGGGTGCTATCCAAGGTCCTGGGGAATTTGCCGAAGGTCTATTTTTGGGCGTACGATCACTCGTAGGACACACAGTTGGTGGCGCTGCGGGCGCTGTCTCGCGTATCACGGGAGCAATGGGACACGGACTCGCTGCGTTGTCTTTAGATAAGGTAACAATTTAAAAAAGTTATTATTGCATAGTGCATTTTAAATAGAGACATACATCTATTTTTTATTAAACGATCTCTTCTTTTTTATGCAGCAGTTTTAATTACAATTTTGTAGGATGACTCTGATGACTCTTCAGTCAACGAAAAAAAGAGTACTCGGATTACAATTTTAAATTATTCCTTAATAATGTGAAATTTTCTATCGTTAAATGTGCTTTACTTTGAATAGGATTATCAACGACGTCGTCGTGATAATATCAATAAACCACCTGCAAACCTACAAGAAGGATTGGCGAGAAGTGGCAAAGGGCTCGTAATGGTATGTTCTATAAGAATTTAAAATTCCTTAAGTGTTAATAAGCGACATATGGAGTGTCGCAAGGAAGTTACTTGGGACCTTTCATATTTTTAAGTTACACGTAAGTCTCTCTGAAATGATGATTCTCAAATAGCAGTTTATCGTGCTTGTGGTGGTTAACAAAATAATTAACTTCTAATTCTATCAATATATAGAGTAACCATTAGACACCGTTTGATTATTAATGAACATTTGTTATGAATTACTAAAAGTAGTACAAATATTCAAATTTTGGTAAACAGGGTGTATTCGACGGTGTAACAGGAGTTTTCACAAAGCCCATAGAGGGGGCCCGTGAGGAAGGTGTTGAAGGGTTTTTCAAAGGATTGGGCAAAGGGGCTATGGGGTTAGTAGCCAGGCCCACTGCTGGGGTTGTTGACTTCGCATCCGGGTCTTTAGATGCCGTCAAGAGGTGAATAAGAGTTGAAATGGATTGTATGTGCTTTCTCTATACTTCGCTCTGCTTCATGACATTGTTTCGTTGCATGATCATTTTAACGCCCGAGTTAAATTTATTAAGTTATGTTCACAAATCGACAGTAAGGAAGTTCAGCTTAGATTATCCGGAGTTCGTTTTTGATCTAAAAGATTTTAGTGGGGTTTAAAGCAGTTATTAAAGATACGCATCGAGTGCACTAAGTAATACAGGAGTTTCCCAGGGAGTAGTGGAAGGCGTCCGGGGTGTCGTGATTCGGCCAATCCAAGGTGCCCAAGAGGGGGGCGCGGGGGGCTTTGTCAGGGGCCTCGGCCAAGGCGCCATCGGGCTCGTCGTCAGACCGGTCGGGGGAGTGATCGACTTCACTTCTGGACTACTCGCCTCTGTTAAAAGGTTTATTGCCACAAATGTAATGCAGTTAAATATACGTGATTTTAGTCTTTGATGTAAATTATAGTTGCATAGTGCATTTGAGAAACGATATGTTTTATTAAGGATATTATACTCACTCACTCACTAAATGATCGATGTTTGCTCGCTTAAATAGTGTGCAAATGAAACTAACGCTTAGAAATGTCTGAACCGGTCCATTTACGTACAGTATTCAGACAGATTTTCGTCAAAAGTAATTCAATGATAGAATTCACAATTTTGAACTGTTTATTCATAAGGCAATTCTTCAGGGAATTTTTTTAATGAGTTATTAGAAACTGTTGTAAATTCATATTTCAAAATTGTAACTCCTTGTAGATTTCAAAATAATTAAAAAAATTGCTAATGTCACCAAATAGTTATATCATATATATATCATGCTAGTTTGTGCTGCTTGTTTAATCAACCCTATAGTTAACAAACTGTTGTAAACTGTTGTTTGTTTGCTTGTATTGTAACTACTGTTATAAGCTATTAACATTGCTTGCTTGCTATTACTTTCTATTAATCCATTTTAGTCCATGTTGTAAAGTGTAGAATTGGGATTAAACAGGGCAGCGGATTTGTCTGAGGAAGTGACCAAAATACGAGCGGCGAGATATCTGGCGCCCGATGGTGGGGTTAGACCGTATTCTAGGAGTCATGCAGAAGGATACAAGATGCTATTTGAACTTGAGAAGGTATGAACTGCAAGACTGACTATTATTTGAATCATGTACTTTTGTATTCTCTCTCAAGTATTACATTTCCCTTCCCACATACTAAAATATTATCTAGGGTTTGGCAAATTGACAGTCATCGTTTTCATCCAATCATTGCCTTCAATCTAAATTTATACAAAATTAAATTTCATTTTAATCCCTACAATTTTTATCGAAGTACGCTGAGCCGTTTCGGGAGCTTATTTGAGACAATTTTCAGACAGAATGAAAGATTGAATTGTAGTTTTATTTAATTCATTTATTTTGCAAGAAAAATATAGATAAATGATGGTAAAACTTTTTGGTAGTACATGTTTCGCCTTGTAAAGGCATACAAAATGATATATAAGTGACTAAAATCGTTATAACCAAAGTGGTCATTTGTGATTAGGCATAGTATAAGTAACAGATTTTTAAAATAAAAATCAAAATTTAGAAATTTTGACATTTATTTTCTAATCGCAGACTTTGTTTTATTGGTATAAATTATTCCAATGTTTATTTGTCTTTTTTTTAAATTATTATTTTACAACAGGGCAAGTATGTAAGCACGGACACATACGAAGCGCACGTGTGGGTGATACCAGGTAAAGAGGTGGTTATGTGCACCGATAAGCGGCTGCTGTATTTAGAGAAGAACAACGTGTTCGGAGGCTGGCAGGTTTGTCATAATTGTTAAAAACATTATTTGCCTTAATAACCGTGGTGGTGTAAATCGTACTCCGGAAAAAGAATACTAGGAATGCAAATCTCCTCCTAAAAATGTAAGGGTTCATTCACACATCACACCCATTCTCATTGACGATTCGTTAATAATAACGAATCATCAAAGACGAATAGACGTCCACATTTGAAAAAAATTGTGATTTAATCAAATTCAAAACGATTCATTAAGAATTCGTAATTCGACAGACGAATCCCAAAATAAAAACGATCGGTAAAAGATTTATTATAACGATTCATCATTATAGCTGCGTATTTTTCTAAACGTATTCGTGTATTTTTTTACGATAAATGAGCCTGCGATAAACGTGAATAGGGTCATAGTAAGCAATTCTAAAAGTAAAAACGAATCCTGATCCGGAAATAATAACTATTCATTAATTTGTAAATGAACCCTAACTCTTTTAAACGCTTTTAAATCATTCATCACTATAAAGCGAAGTAACCTCTTTAGAAAAACACCGCTGTACTTCAACCAACGTCGATGGAAATATCTTTCCCAAGACTATTTCCATCGTCTTTTCAGTCATATAATTTCATTTGTAACATATAAATGTTACAAATGAGTTGTCTATTCATTTAAGTTCTTTAGAAACCGGATACAAAATGTATTTATTTGTACCGAAAACGTCAATAGCTCTAATGAATAGCTTATGTAAAGTATGCCTTGTTAAACAACAGCATAAAGTGAGTACTAAAACTTTGAGAATATCTGTTCACGTTAAATTGTTTAATGTACACATAATTTCTTTGCTGTTTTCTTACAAGAGGAGATAATCGGGTGTAAATGTATTATTATGTATTAATGTTTGTTAAAGTTTTACCTATCTTCCGGGATAACGTATTAGATATACAAAATGTCGCTTCGGCTACCCCACGCAATTCGTGATAACGCTGGTAAAATTTCTCATGATCATTGTATTTGCTTCATTTGCTGGGATAAATAGATTTAGTTTAGAATTTTTTTCTTGTCTAATGTGGCAGTGGCGAATTTATACATTTGCCGACAGTAATACCTGTATAGTTCGAAATCATAATGTTTTTGATAATGAAATCGTAACTTTATGATTTTCCTACTATCGTTATATGGAGGGTAGAGGTACGGGGCACAATGTCTTATGGGGGACAAGTCGAAAAGGTGTCCAGCTATAAGCAGGTAATTATAACTCAAAATCTCACCACAATAGCGCTAGCGTAGCAAGTGATATGGTATGAATGTAGCAGTTGTAAACGGAGTGAAGTGTGAGTTGAATATGACGCTGCCAATACGAAAACCAAAAAGAAAAATGCAAAATTACCGTGTACTCATTTGTGATTCTTAATTACGATGTAATGAAACCGAACCATTTTTGAAGAAGCTGGTGATGAAAAGTGGATCACGTACGACAAGAACGTAAGAAAAAGATCGTAGTCAAAGGTCGGTCAGGCTTCACAGACTGTGGTGAAACCCGGGTTAACTCGCAACAAGATGATGCTGTGTGTATGGTGGGATTGGAAGGGCATTATTCATTATGAGCTGTTACCGCCAGGCAGGACCATCGATTCTGAACTGTACTGCGAACAACTGATGAGATTAAAGCAAAAAGTTGAGAGAAAGCGGCCGGAATTAATCAACAGAAGGGGTGTGGTTTTTCACCATGATAACGCTAGACCTCACACATCTTTAGCCACTCAGCAAAAATTACGAGAGTTTGACTGGGAGGTGTTAATGCATCCGCCGTATAGTCCTGACCTTGCACCTTCAGATTTTCACCTGTTTCGGTCTCCGCAGAATTCCTTAGACAGTGTCAGGTTAACATCACGAGAGGACTGCCAAAACCACTTGTCGCAGTTTTTTGATCAGAGGCCCCAAAATTTTTATAGCAATGGGATCACTTCCCTACCTACAAGATGGCAAAAAGTTATCCAACAAAATGGCACCTACATACTTTAGTCAAATGTAAATAAACTTTATAAAAAAACCTTTTGAACTTTTATATAAAATGCGAATAAACTTTTTCCCAACCTAATATATATATATATATATATATATATATATATATATATATATATATATATATAAATATATATATAATATATGTTATATATATATATATAAATATATATATAATATATGTTATATATATATATATATATATATATATATATATAACATATATTTATATTTAATATTTATAATAAACATTGGTTAATGGTTTTCAAAACCTGTTTTATGGTTAATTACGCCATAACAAAGCGGAAGTCTTCCTTTCCTTGTTTAATTCACCATCTTACTCTAATAACTTTTGGCGCTATCTATGAAATTACATTATGTGCTACAGCGGCGCCATCTCAATTGGTCGCTTTTCAAGGGACGCATTTTCAACAAAGAGTGCGCTGCTTATACCTCTCCCTCCATATATCATCCTAATTACTACTTACACCATCATTTTCCCGTGACACATTTGTCTTAGTGGTGAATCGTATTACACAACATGTAATAGTGTGTGACTGTTTGTGTGGACTTAATTATAATTAGTTGGGTGTATAAATTTGAATTTTTTAATTTCTGTTAAACATAAAAAAATGTTTGGCTCCAAAGCTGCCCCTGAAATCTTTCGCTCTAGGCTCAAGCCTATTCGGCCTATTAGTAAATCCGCCACTGCTAATGTGCATATTGTTACAATTGGCTTTTGGCAGTCAAATCAACTGAGACGTTTTTTATCGTCATACAAAATGTCATAGCCTCCTTAATTCTGTATGTTATATTGGCTTATGACGTCACAATTTTAACGACTCAAATAGAGTACTAATTATTGTTTAAACTATAATTAAAATTATTTCTATAATGAAATGTTGAAAGAAGACGATGACAAGATATTTTAACGACTGCTCTTTTATATGAATACTGTTTTAAAATTTATCGTAATATGTGTCTGTAGCAGCAAGAGGTAGAGGTTAAATGATATTTCGGATGGCAGAGAGTAATATTCACTGTCGATTGCTCATGTGAACTAATTTATTTTAGAAAGGGTAACCTTAAGTACAAATATTAACACATCTTACAGCTAGTACAATATATAGCACAATGTGTGACCGGGACGGATAATGTGCGAGCGAGATAGAGCAACTATTAATATGTGCGCTCCCGCGTTGCGCTAGCCAGTAGTTCGTTCTCCACTACGATGAAAAGACGTATGCAGCTCCCATATGGCAAAAACCCGAGTGCCACGTGCCTGCACATCGAAAGTATTGATGCGTGAAACACGCGGCGGTTATACCACCCATTTTCCAGAAATGTAGGATGTTAGCGGACTTATATGAAATTATATATTTTGAATTTTTTAGATCGTATGGTCTTACCTCTGGACGGAGCTTCCCGCGGTGCCAACATCGGTCAGCAAGGGCGTGTATATACCGACAGCAAAGAAGAAAGTGCTAGGAATGTTCCCTAGTTCCGGTTCAGGCAAAGTGATATTGTTGTTCAACGAACAGCAAAAGAAGTATCTGTTGGCGCAATGCGAGCGGCTCAAGAACGCTAACCGTTGACATGAGGCGGTAGAAAGAATGACTCCGGCAGAATGGCTCCGGGAGTTCTTTCTACTTTTATTCGATTATCGCACCGCGTTGCTTACAGTCGCCTATCACTTTAATATGCACCATTTCTACCCTAAAGGCTTTCGCTAAAGCAGTGGAACTGAATATTTACAGACAAACCGAAATCAAAACATTTAATATCATGGAAACTTCCACGTATGCACAGTTGTTTAAAATAGTTTATTATAAGTAATTTTATCTAAGGAAGTGGATTGTTCCATAAAAGATTGTTGTACAAAAATATTACGCTATAACTGCTGTGACCGTAACTAATTGGTACGGTACTTATAGAAATAACTTCGTCTTTGCTATGGTATGAATGTTGGGTACTTGTTTCATTAGGGTTCAAAGATTTCAGTTCAGATTTTCGGTGGGGTTTTCGCAAACATACTTACCGTTAATAACTTAGAAACGCATAGTTGAAGGGTAACTGAACTGAGCTACAACATACACACGATACTGCATCTGATGAAGTTTTATATTAAGGAAGTTAATATTTTCTAAAATACCTGTCATAAATATTTTTCGAATTGTCTGTGAATACTAGTCCAAATGTGATCGCCAATTGCAGTGCTTTGAAGTGGAACTATGAGTGCATTTTACGCCATTGTGTTCTTACAAGTGTGCTTCATACCTTTTTGATATAATATTTTTAAAAGATGAAATTCTTTAAAATATTTCATTTAGAGTACAATATTAATTGAAATTGACAATTGTAATTTAATTAAAAATATGTTTTACAGTATTCATTACTTCAAAACTACTAATCTAAAAAACAAGAGAATAGAAATCATGTTTTACCACATATTATATTTGTTGGAAACTTATCCATATAAAATTTTAGAACACTACCCATAGAAGTCGACTCTCGATTTATATTAAGTTACAACTATTTTATACAGTTACTAGTGTTATGTTTTTTACTAATTTGACATCGTATTATAATCTAGTATTATCCTGTAATCTAGGTTATCAATAACTGAGATGTTTGATCGTTAATCCAAGTAAACAACAAATCCTAAATACTTGGAACTATTTTACTACTCATACTTTTACATACCAAATTCATTTTTTAACACGTAATTTTCAATTACAATCTATAGCTATTTCAACACTGCCAAACAACATTATCTACTTTCCTCATACAATATAAACCGCTCCATTTAAATCAACAAATTAATTAACTATTATTAACTCATATCTTTGTCGATTGAAATAAAGCTGACTGATATAAATAAATTGGAAATATTTTTTTATTTATTTCTGAAGCACAGCAGACAGGCTGACGGGCCAACTGTGATGGAAAGTGGTTACCGTCGCATATGGACATCAACAACATCAGGGGTGCTGGCAATGTGCTGTCGGCCTCGAGGGAAACTGGAACCTGGCCACTATAGCTGGAGCACAACGCAAAGTTGTTTATTTTTTATTTTTTTTATTGCAGGAGTTTAGCAGACGGGCAGACGGCCCACTTGATGCAAAGCGGTTATCATCGCCTATCGACATTTGCAACACCAAAGGTGTAACAAATGCGCTGCTGCTCCCTCCCTTAAGGGACTGGAACCTGGTTACTAATGCCGGAACAAAACTCAAGGTTGTTATGGCGGCATACTCTAGACCAGGGATGGTAGCCATCCATTCGGGCAAATGCCCTACCACCTGGCTGTGGGTTGTTTTGTCGCCTCTTACGACAAGCCGCCCGGCCGCAGGAATTAGTACTGCACTGCGTTCCTGCACTAATACTAATAATTTAAACTAAGTATAAGTTTTCTACTAAATGAGAGCGGTTTTTTTGCTATGAATTGCTGGTGTCAATGCATTTTTGTAGGATTATAACATTGTATGGTTATTGAAGTTCTAAAAATGGCAAACGATATGTCTTCCGCTGTTATAAATATTTATTGAAAATTTTGATAATGTTTTTATTAAGACTGCTCTGTGACAGTTGATATAACGGTATCAATCTCAAAATTGCAAAAAAATCGAAAGTGACAATTCAATGTTGAAGTACGTACAGACAGAAATATTTAAAAAATGTTGACAAATTAAAAACGCTGTGAATTGAATTGTTTAAATACTCAATTTTGTTAGTTGATAAACTATTGGTTTACTTAAGAGTGTTTGTGTTGTTATATTGTCTATGTACCGTTTTTACCGTTAATATAAGTTTTCATAATTATTAAGGTTAAAACGATTGAGAGATTTTAGCACTTTGTTACTATTATTATTTGAAGCCTTAGAGTACAAAAACATTAAAATGGTTATATAAGACGATTGAATAAAAGTGTCGCTAATAAAAAATTCTAGTATAGCTCACATAACATATTTAATATGATATGTACTATTGACAAATAAATTGCGTTAGAATATCTTATTTAAGGGAAACTGTACCATTATTACCCCCCCCAAGGGTTTCTAATATATGTACCTTTAATATATATATTTTTATTTTATAGCCATACAATAATAATATTATTGTCATTGTATGGCTACAAAATAAAGTATTAAGATTTCTTACGGTCTTATTCATATTGAAAAATAGATTAAGTGTGTAGGCTTCTTTAAATAAGCCTATAAACTTCTCTAACTCAATATGAATAAGACCGTTAATGTTTTGAATAAAACGAGAGCGTTAATCATTTATGGGGGGTGCCAAAAATTGTATTGTTTACTTTATCAATCCACACGTTTTCTAGTAGCGATACGCCAAAGCAAAGACGATAGAGACGATCTATTAAAAACCAGATTTTATTTGAGCGTATAATTCGATTGCAAAGACGTTCTAGTAACAGTGCCTTAAATATCAACGTTTAGAAAGATTATTCTTATCTAGAATTTATTTTAACATGTTGACATCTTCATCGTTTTGATGTCCTAGTAGTTATCCAATAAGTAGTAGTACATAATAAGTACATCCAATATTTCACCTTTGCTAAAATTATTTAAAACTATAATCCGAAAATGAACGTTTCCAAAGTATTTTAGATCTGTATTTCACTTAATTTCATTATTGTTATTTTAGTTTGTTATTTACTTAAAAATATCTCGGAATCGTAATCGACTTTTGAAACACCTTGGATTTATACATACATGCATACCTCCAAGACAAGATGAAAATGAGCTATTATAATGTATTAGAAATTTGTTATGAACGGTTACTATACATATTTAATATTACAGGTTCCGCAACTAATTTCCAACGGAGCACTTTGCTCATATTACGATTGCTCGAATCAAAATAAATTGTGATCAATTTTGCAAGTCGATTACTATCAAGTGAATTTTGAATTCTATTATAAATAAATACATTACCATTTGATGTTAGTTTTTCATTATTACAGCGACAATGTACAGAAACTTTGAACCTGTACTAATATTTTTTAAATAATCTGTTTATTGACTTCAATGCAGTGGAGATGTCAACACGTATAAGTAAGCCGTGTTGAGTGCACAATCCAATTTGCGCTGCCAAAGTGCAGCTGGCCTTACCTATCTATATAAAATATTTGAGATGTAAAATTTTCTTAATTTTTATAAAAAAAACTTTATCGTATTTTGTTAGTGTTTTATTTATGCTAGACATATCTTACTGATTTTTGCTTATTGCACAATCTACTTATTTAGACTCCTGTTTTGTCTTGTTCAAGCTTCTGTATAATATTTTGTAATAAAGAAATATATTGAGAAAAGCGTTAGTTTTATTTTATGTATCCTTATTGTATTTTTCAGTGGTTATGGTTGTATCAAATAGTGCGTTATGGTTATGACGCATTACATGGATTTTACAAGTCTTCGTATTTTCTTTGTACATAAAAATGTTTGACACGAATTGGCCCAGCAATGTGGTAATTGTATTCATTTTACATGGCCAATCACTTTCAAAATCTTTTACTAATAGGTACACTAAGATAACCTGATACCGTACACTAAGGGCCGATTTTTTAATAGCCAGATATAATTTATATAATAACACGTAGGCAAATTGGAAATGCCAGTTGCATGAATAAAATAGTTGAATTTAGTCAGGTTATAATTTATGACACATTTGATGATTGAAAAATCGGTCCTAAGTGTACCTACATACTAGTAAACGTAAGATAGGACCTATCTAATAGAAGTGTACTACACTGATTCTACGATCTAATTACAACTATAGATATCAACTTTGGACCTTCAGTTTATGGCCTATGATTAATATGTAAAATACGCCATAAACCCTATCCAACGTGTTACAATCGAATGGAGTAATAATAAAGGGCTTTATATTCAAACAATAAAACGGATATTCTGAATGATGGCTTACGTAATGACACCTTCACTTTACGGACGTTAAAATTTAGGGGACTCGTTTAACTTAATATTCCTATTGGAATCACGTGAATCTGAAAATCTACATCTAAGAGGGAATCTTGAAATTATTATCCTTAATGCCCCTCCTCCATCTGGGATAATATCAGTGACTGTGCCAAATCTGTCTTGTTTAGCTATCACTTTAATTACTATTAGCTACATTAGTGAATATAAATACTTTGTCTGTTAATGTTTAATGTCATTAACAATAACGTGTTAAACCCTTGCTACATCTGTGTGACAGAGTCACTAACACTAACATTATCCCAGATGGAGCAGGGACATAAAATGAAGATTACAGTATAATTACATTTTGCTATCTCCACTGTGGTACCGTTCTTAGCTAGCAATAAATGATTGCACAATAGACGCTTTTTACCGAATATAAAATTAATTTTAAGAGATCATGTTGTGTTATTCGACTGGAGTAAAAATTTCTATTAAAACAAGTTTTCTTTTTCATTTTTAATTAAGCAAGTTTCAGAGTTTGGGCCCAAAACTTTGAAATGCCAATTAAATCGAAACCTTGCAATAATAACAACAATGTTATAAAGTTATTACGAACAACAATAATATTGTCACGTTCTCGTTAACTATGTAGCTCTCAAAAGATCAACATTTTTTAAAAATCCATCCTTATAAATAACAAAATAACTGCCCATCTGTTAAACTTTCACGGTACAACTATGCCTATACTTAATCTCAATAACGAGAATAGACATAGGATACTTTTTATCCCGGAAAATGGGATAATTTCCAGGACAAACTATATTTTTCGGGGGCAACTAGCTCCTAGATAAAAGAAATATGCAATGTAACCCGTGTGAATGCTTGCTCTCTAAATAAACAAGGGTTAAGTAACAATTATTCACAGGGGCTTGACGCGTAATGAAGCCGAGGGGAATCCCTATATTTTTATAAAGGTATGGAAGAACAATAATTATGTATATCAATCGCCCAGTAAAAGACAATTCTGAAAAGCTCTAAGTGCTATATGACTGTATAACACCATAGACAGGATTTTCTTACGCTTTTCGACGTTTTATTATTTAAATCTATATATTTTTAAACCAACTCAGTCAAAACTCAACTATATTACACACGAATCATCACGCCGATTTCCCATAAGGGTAGGCAGATACCCATGTCTCCAGTTGCTACAATATTGGCATATAAATTTCACTTATGGCGGGTTCCAAGATCTTACCAACAGGTCATTTGCCTTAGTATCGGTTAAAATTTGACATAAGCTCCATACAACTAATGTCAAAATTCAACCGTTGGACAAGTGAATGAATAGTAAGATATAGGAACCGGCCATTAATTTGCTTTCATTAACATCATATTTACATGTTTGTTCGAAGTGGTTTTTCCTAACCTTTCTTCAAAATGTCCGAAATATATGATAACTATATCAAGACATTCAACTTTTTATTTAATCTGATATATTCTCCTTCATGGTTTTATTAATGTTTTATTCAATTTTAAAAACAGCAGAGGTTTTTAAAACTTTAAACATAACGAAAACAAATGAGCAGTATATTCATAAACAACTGAACAAGTTGCGTAAAATTTATAAAATATACCGAGCTGGTTCGCTGAACGAGTTGCTTTTAAAGCATATAAACATAACATTAGAATATATGCATACTAATGTATGGAAAACTAGGAACTGGAAAAGTTTCTTTAGTAATAACAGTTAGGAGAGTGTAGTTATCGGTGAAATTGCTCGTTAGTATTGGCTGTATAAATGTAAGTAATATAGGTTCAATCTGACTAGAGAATACCAAGAGGTCGATAACAATGGTCGTAGTCAACGTAGTTATTAACATATAAATGAGTAACTTTAAAATACTTTGACCAGATTACTGCCAGAGGTAAAATACCTGAAAGGCTGGCTAGATGGCCACGCTACATGGCTATGCTGATCCGCTGATTTCGATGATTACAAAACGAATCCTTAAAGAAGTTTATACATAATATTTATTTGTTTGTTCCTAGTAATATATAGTTCCTGTATCATAAATTAACTACACCGGTCCACCATGCTACCCGCTATAAATACATCTTTATAAGCTTACTGCTTTTTTTTAAGTCACAGTTTTCATTATTGTATGATTACATATGAGTCGCATTGAGTCTTCAATGATTAAAATACTTTTATCCATTTTCATTCGCGTGTGTAACAGAACGCCAAAAAGCGGTATAGACAAGGAGCTTACTAATTTTGCCTATCTACTCCCTATTAATTATCGCTGCAACAAAGGCCATTTGTAGGCTACTCTTGATATAGGGTTAAGGTAATTGGGATGTTCCAAAGTAGGGGTCTTACGGAGGGGAATTTATGGGGAGTCGGCGGTCACAAATACAAAATGTAAATAAACAGGAATCAAGAATCAAAAGATGATAGGTACCTACTACATACGTAACTTGTTATCACTAAGTCAAGTTTTATATTACTATCTGAGTGAAACTTCTATATAGACGTTTCACTGGGGATTTAGGATTTTTCTGTCACGAAAAAGCGTTACGGCTGCGTGGAGGAGCGGCATAAATTTAGACTAGACGTGGTGAGAGGCGGCATAATTTTAGAGTAGACTATGGATGCGTTTTTTGGTTCCGGATCGAATTCAGTTTTTTTGTTTTATAAAATAAAATGTTTAAATAAAAAATGAAATTAACAGGTTTACTGCAAATTATGAAAAAACTGCGAAAAATCGAAATGTGTGCTGGGACACATAATAGAAGTGAAACTTCAACGGACAAGTGGAAAAACGAATGGCAACGGATAAGTGGCAAAAAGAATCGTAACAAAATTTTAACTTGAAGTTTTACGGGCAGGTTTTCAAATTGAACAAGTACATTAACACCCTGCCCGTAAAACTTCAAGTTAAAATTTTGTTGCGATTCTTTTTGCCACTTATCCGTTGCCATTCCTTTTACCACTTGTCCGTTGAAGTTTTTCGTTTGGCGTTGACTTGAAATTGACGTTGTACTTGTATGGAGTTTCAAATTTTAATCAGTAGCAAGGCAAATAACTGGATAGTTAGTAAGATATATCTACTGAAGTAACGACTAGTGGGAGCACATCTTTGTGCTATAGTGGTTGTAAATTGTAACTTGCAGCTGCGATTACATCCGTTTAATATTACCTAGTGTATCCCAGATTAGGAGTTGTAATTTAATTAGGATCCGATGTATCGGATTCGGCATTGGAGTTTCGTAACATCCCTATTATAAATGGTTTTAGGATAGATTTTCTATGAAGTGGGCTGGACTTATTCGTTTTTCAACTTATATAAATGACGGTACGGTTGTACAAGAAATGCGTAGGAAACAAAATAATATTAAACTCTATTTTAAATACATATGTCACAAGAGACTCTTAGGAATTACATGTATGTTAAACACTATTAAAAGTTCATTTGATGTTTACTTGGGATCGAGAAATTTATTTAAATAACCCTCATT
Organism: Dendrolimus houi; assembly: GCA_039645545.1. Classification (NCBI taxonomy): domain Eukaryota; kingdom Metazoa; phylum Arthropoda; class Insecta; order Lepidoptera; family Lasiocampidae; genus Dendrolimus; species Dendrolimus houi. The sequence continues at coordinate 17,130,925 of CM077120.1, read as the reverse complement.
AAGTTTTCACAACATGAACCTTCCTACTTCTTAGATTAAACAACGTTATTTTGGGAATTAAATGGAGTTTTGAGTTTTTGTAGCTGGAGAGTCCAATAGACAGCGACCCACCTGATGCGAAGTGGTTACCGTCGCCTGTAGACATCTGCATTACCGCAGATGTTACCAAAATTTTGCCGGCCGTGAAGACAAGTCACAAGAGAAATGTTTTACCTTACCTCTTACAAGTTTATAAAAATACTGCATTCAAATTATCAAATTCAAGTATATATATTCTAATATATAAAATTCTCCTGTCACGGTGTTAGTTACCAAACTCCTCCGAAACGGCTGAACCGATTTCTATGAAATTTTGTGTGCATATCGGGTAGGTCTGAGAATCGGAAAACATCTATTTTTCATACCCCTAAATGATGAGGGTCACCCACGCCTGATTTTTTTTTTTTTTACAAAATTCTTTTTTATATTTTATTATGATTTAGCATTGAAAAAAATATATACAACCCTAAATTTTCATCCTTCTACCACCAACCTCTATTTTTTGATAGCGATATAAGTACTTTAATAATTTTCTGCTCCGTTTGTTCAAGTTGATTCGAGTTTAGATTAACATTTGGTCCCGGTAGATGACGCTGCAATCGGGTTCTAGATTTTTATTTTTTAAAGGCAGGACAAAGTCTGCCGGGTACAGCTAGTATGTATATATATATATATATATATATGTGTATATATATATATGTGTATGTATATATATATATATATATATATATATATATATATATGTGTATATAAATATCAATATCAAGTAAGTGGGCAACAAGGCAATGTTTAGGAAAACGCAAATAACGAGATTGAGGAATTTGTATGCTTAGACGTGATTATTTAAATAATACAAAATTTTAATTGGTTGCTTTTAAACCTTCTAATACTAAGATAGAGACCAGCAATATCAGGTTAGCTTTTTTTGTGATAATGCAGGTGAATGTGTTTACTTGCGACACAGATGGGCCATGGATACGGAGGGAGGCTAACTGCAGCGCCTAGTGCCACCTGCACGCGTGCGTGTGGGACTCTCGTATGGTTTCGGTACCTCTCCCAATGAAGGTAGAGGCCGACGAACTATCTACTGAACCAACAAACTAAACTAAACTAAAACACCACGGGGTCTAGAACAGAGTTACTGCACCGTGACGTCCTACTGTGCCAAATTGGTTCAAACTCAGGGAAACAGGGCTGCATCACTATGTACAGCAGAGGTAAAGGTCCACTGGTACCCCCGTAGCGTCTCCGAGCTCCTGTCTGTCAACGGCGGACGAGGGCTGCTTGCACCGTCGTCTCCCTCTCTCTTCGCGGCCTCCTTTTGAGTCATTACTGATTCACAAAAGAAGGAAACCTAAATATCAGGTTAGTTACTGGCGTTTATCCGGACTCTCGGACTGGTGTTACAAATATAGGTAAATAAACAACCAAGTCCGTATTAGTGCACGCATAATAAAGAGATTCGATGAGAAAATATCTCAAAAAGTACTCAACGAATGTTACGGGATATTCAATTTATTTAATTTAAATTTCCACTTCATAATTTAAATGTTTATATGGCTTCTTAACCAAAAATATATAGCTCATACAGATATATCCGTTACATTACTGTGTAGCAGCATATATAATATAACATTTTTTTTAATTTCTTTAGTATAGTCCCTGTTGGTTCTGGGAAAAACGATTGCATAAGGGAATCGTTTTTGCCAAAATTTTTACAGAACCCTAATAATCCGAGGCAGTTTATTAAAATCAAAGAACGTATGTATATTGCCTGAAATCTATAAGTATATTATCTCTTTCCGTAGATAGTAAAGGCGGTGAACAGGCGATCGTGTACAAGGGTCGGAAATGCATAGCGCTGACACAGCGTTTTAAAACACGTTGAAAATATCAGCAGATTCCTTCCATTGACAGGAATACGATCACGGGCATTTTATAAAGTAATTGTTATAAAGTAATAGTAATTGTAAAAAAATACTACATTTTGCATATTTTTTTGTTGTAACAATATATAATTTTTATGTTTTGCTTGGCACCGACTTCAAGATATAGAAAATTTGATTTATTGCTTTTTAGTTACTCTTGAAGTCGGTTTCTTTTTGTTAGAAATTTTTATTTTACACTTTTAAGTTACATATTTTATATCATATATGGTATCCCAGACACGATAGCTGATGAAACGGAAACGTATATAGAAAACGTTGTTGAGCGCAGCTCGAAGGTAAATTATGTATATGCACTTAGAAACCTAAATAAATTAATGACGGATCGCTAGGTCATGTTGGTCAGTTAATAAATGTATATCAGTTGGTTCTGGCATTCGCCGGCCGCTGCCGCGGCACGGCTGATGTATTTTGGTTTACACAGAACCAGCTCTCCGACGCGACCTTCGGCCGCGTCTCGCAACCCATTTTAATCCGTTATTTTTAAAAGTCCGATTGGTGTAAGTGCTTGACGAAAATTGTGTAATGAAATGATCACGCCCATCGCCTGATGTCACCTGGCAGCATTTTCGTTTGAATCTGAACTCCGATCGTTGACGTGTTCGAAATACGACAGATCTCATAACTCAATTAACTCGGACGTGCTGTTTATCGTTATCGATTTCCATTGTACGCTTTCTTAGTCCTAGTCAAGTCTAGTACAGCATGTTATTGATCTTAATTAAGTACCAACTCATTTTAGGATTGTCATAAACCTAACAATATTTTTCAATAGGTTTCTATTTGTTTTTGAGTAATTTTCTGCTATATCATCGGAACCCAGGGTCTAATGGCAGTGAAATTTATACAGTACTATTCTGAAGCTATACTAAATCCAATGCAAAAAGAATGATTATTATCGGTTTCGAAACAAAACAGTTATGAATGACATACCTCATAAACTACACTTTTTTTACCCGATTTTAACGAGTTTTTTTGCTACATCTTTGAAACCCAACATCCGATAACAGTGAAATTTATACCAGACTACTACAAAAATATTCTAAATCGAACCTAAAAGAAATTATCAAAATTTGGTTTAGAAACAAAAATTTACAGACGTCAATCACTCCAACGTTTTCTACTTGATTTAATGGATTTATTGCTATATATTCGGAACTCATGATCTAATACCAATTAAATTTATATGGGATCATTTTGAAACTATAATAAAGCGAAAACAAAAAATGACCATAATCGGTTTCGAAACCATAAAGTTACGGCTGAAAAACCGCAAAAATTCACATTTCAGCCTGATTTCAAGGGTTTTTCTTTGGTTTTATATCTTCGGAACCCAAAGTCTGCTAGCAACAAATTTTATACGGGACCATTTCGAAGCTTTGCTAAATTGAACACAAAACGAATCATCAAAATCGGTTCAGAAACAACAAAGTTATGGCTGAACATACCGTTGCAAGTCGATACTAATATTTAGCAGGTGTCTTAATACCCCTTTGAATTTGAGTGATCTATTGTTCGCGCTAATCTCTGTGTTCACGCCGCCGTAAGACGTCAAAAAACCTTCTTGCCTCTGTTGGTATTTCATGCGAATTATTGGAAGCCATTAAGCTGACCATTTAACGATTTTACATCCTACGAATTTCCTATAAATTTGTAACAATACATAAAAAAATTCCCCTGTAGTGGGAGGCCCGAGCCCAGCAGTGGGAAATTTATGGGCTAAATTAAGAACATAAAAAATATATATTTACATGACGAAATGAGAACCTCCTCCTTTTTGAAGTCGGTTAAAAAATAGGAATGCATGGATATTTCAACAAGGAAAATATTTCCACTCTATCCAGCGCTGCAATGTGAAGTTTTCTATAATTTTGTCAACCAAGTTGCCAACCATAAACTTTAGTAAAAAAATTATATAATTTTACTAAATAAAAAAACATTAGGCCCATGGGGTCCGTCGGCAAAGAGTTTTTTTAAAGACATATGTAAGAAACTCTTTGATACTACCCGTGATCAGAAGGCTGGCTCATATTTCGCACAACAAATAAGTATTGCCATACAGCGCAGCAATGCAGCCAGCCTTCCGGGCACGCTCCCCGTTGGCAGTGATCTCCTGCATAGTGTATTTTAGTTTTGATGTCTTTGTTACTAAATAATATATACATAATTATGTACTTGATGTCACAATTTTTGACGTGCATTTAGTTTATTTGACTGATACCGGTGTTTTATTTCTAACCTTACGCGCGCGAGGTGCGTTCCATCGCATGGCATTTCACAATTTGACGATTTCGCGTCGATAAATTATAATCTACCGAAATTAAATTGTAAGTAGTATGTTCATAAGCAGTTCACAATATTTCGACATTTTACAATCTCGCGAGATAGATTATAATCTAACGGTATTTACAATTTGACGCTGATACAATGTACTTTGTGGAACTAATCGGCTAAAAATTAGTCTTGTTGCCTTTTGTCTAAAAAACTGATACCTAATTCAAATATTCTACTGGACGTTTCTGAACAATCTTTGACGCTGCTTGTTAGTTTCTAAAAACATTTAGGTAATCTACTTTGGTGAGAAACAAATTCGTTACATTCGTACATAATAAACATAAATTTTAATATTACAGTTGGTTATTTGTTCTAAATAAACCTTAAGATGAAAAGTTTGAGAATTACACATTACAAAAGGTTGAATGTAGCTAGATATGTCTGTAGGTGTAATGTGCGTACATTTATATTGATATGTAAGAACTTTCCATTTTCCCGCTTAGTTCTTCCCCGAAGCAATATTTTTCACCGTTGATCAACATTTTTTATTTTAACATTTAACCACCTAAAACAAAAATGATTCCAATAATGCCAGGATTCAACTTCTTGAGATCATCTTATTATTTTATAGAGGAAAGACGTTCGTACTATATAAACATAATTATGTATGTTAATAAAAAGCTCAAAAATTATAACTGTTTAGTCATTTTATCTCGACACTGGCAAAATCAATGCCAAATGATTTGGAGACAGCACCAGCAAGAATATAATAGAATAGATACCTACACACCTACTTTGTTTAAATACGTAGATCTTAAACATACACCGAAATGGATATTTTATCGTTAAGAATATTTTAGGTTGTCTAATAGCTAAAAGTTATTTCTTTCAAATAAAATTGAGATGCACAATAGTCATATAAAAATACATTCATATTATACTATAATATCTAATTTCAATATACAATATGTTTTCCCATAACAACTTAGACAAATAACGACAAAATACCTTTTTATTAAAATTATTAGCCTTTTTACAAAATTCATCTATAATATTATAAAATTCTAAACATGCCATGTCTGTACATTGAGGCTATTAAAAAAATAACTGGAATAGATTATATAAATAAGTTCGTTTGTCTCTTTTCGGGATTCACGTAACCTGGCCTGGGCCGATTTCGATGCGGTTTTCGGTGGTCCACAGTAAATTGTTAGATTTAAAATCTGTGCTACTTTATATTCTGGAAATTTAAAATGATCACATTAAAAAAAAATCGAATTTCAAAGTGATTTTTTCATTGATCGATAGCAAATTTTATGTAATTAAATATGTGAATCAAGCGGGAATTTTTCCGGGAGCTGTTTGTTTGGGTTCATAATAATTAAGTTATTCTGACGCAGTTTTCACTAAAACGATAAATTACATTTTTTTTAAATGGTGCGGTAGTTTATGTCCCGGGTATGCCGATGAAATTTCGAAAAAAGCGTGGATGAAGTCACGAGCATGTCCTAGTTATTAAATAATAATGATGTAGAGGCGGTGTTGCAGCAACTATGTTACACTTGAAATTTTATTTCATATGCAATTTTAGGATTTACACGAAAACCATGTCCGTATTATGAGTTTATATTATACGTTATCAAAGTGAATCTCATCCGTGTTAATCAATACGCATCACAGATTATATGAATGCTGTATTCAATGTTAATTTACTTTTGTGTTAAAATAAGACGTTTCTCATCTTAGAATGAGTTTTGTTTGTAATAAAATATACTTTGTTTAATTAAAATAACTGGTTCAATTGTATACAATGTATAACATAATTTACCTATAAAAGTTGAATAGAATGCTAGTTAAATAACTTTGTCTTCAGTAATATGAAGGGAAATAATACTTAACAACAGCTTTAATTTTTATGCTTGTGTTAAATTAGCCTCGTAAGGTAAAACTTGCCCTAAATATTATTCATGAATTTTTGGGAAAGAACTTCGAGACATAAAAGTGACATAATTTTTTATAACAAAATTAAATAATGACAGAATAAGAGATAAATAATGAAATTAAACATCATTTAGCTCGCATTATTATAATTTACTCGCTTAAATGTTATTCTATTTATAATAATATAAAAGGGTCCTTAAACTTTTTCTGTTGGATAAAACATCATCCCTAAAGAAAATTAAAATAATACTTCGTTCTGTTAAATAATACCTTAATATTCAAAAGGGCAAAGTGAAAAGGCTTAAAAGGGCTTAGTAAAAAGCTCACGCAAATCAATTTTTCAAGATGTCACTATATATTTTGCTAAGGTAACCCGAGAGGTCGGCGCTGCGTTTTGTATTAATCCTTCGAATTAATACTGCTCACTTGGCCCTTAATACCTAGCAAGCACGTAATATTATAATTTACATCTTTTCTTATATTTATTACTAGGATATGCCCGCGACTTCATCCACGTTTGACTTGAAATTCCCGCAGAAATCCCGGGGCATAAAGTATCACAGCATGTAAAAAAGAATGTAAGCTGTCGTTTTAGTGAAAACTGTGTCGGAATAAGCTAATTTTTATGCACCCGAACAACTTCGAAACGCTCCCGGGAAAGTTCCCGCGGGATTTCTGGGATAAAAAATTACACATTTTATTACGTCCAATTTCCTATCAGTCACAAAAAAATCACTTTGGAATTCGTTATTTTTAAATTTGGTCATTTGAAATCGTTCCCAGAAAAATCCCGCGAGACTTCCAGGCTAAAAAGTAGTGCAGATTTCAAGTCAATGAATTTGCTGTCGATCAGCGAAAATCGCAGCGAAATCGGAACAGTAGTTTTAACTGAATCCCGAACGAAGAGGCAAACCGACAAACGGACAAGAAATCTCAAAAAAATTACACTGTGTTCTCCATCGTGTATTACAGTTGTTTTTTTTTAAATAGCTTCAATCTAAAGACACGGCATGTTTAGAATTTTATAATATTTATTATAAAACGAATGCGTTTTTATATTATATTATTTAATAAAAAAATATTTATTGCTATGACTGATAGACTGAAAGAAAGAAATACATTTGATGATCGATCTTAAACTGCTTATACATCATATAATGGTTAATGTTGTTATTGTTATCAGGATACATTTCATATGTTTAATATTGAAATAGGTGTTACATTAAACTGATATAAGAATTTGCTTAAATTGTTATTAATTAATTACTAAATCAATGGATTATCATATTATATAATTATAATTTTATTAATTAGACATAACAATAATAAGAAATCATTATAATAACTACTACTTATTATTAAATTGACGCATTGACACTTAGCCTGTTCCAATATCTTACTATTCATTCACTTGCCTTACCATCGGTAAAATTTTGACATTACTTGTCCATACAAGTAATGTCAAAATTTAACTGTTAACTTACTACCGGTTAAAGTTTGACATGAGCTCCATAGCTTACCTATGTCCAACTTTCACCGATAGTATGGCCAATGAACAGTCGGTAAGATATAGGAACCGGGCCACTATCAAGAAATAGGTACATTTGGCATTTTTTTTGATAACCCAGGGGAATGTCTTTATTTGCGACACACGCACGGGTCAGGGTTACGAGGGGAGACCAAATGCAGCGGCTAATGCCGCCTGCACGTGTACGTGTGGGACTCTTGTACCTAAAGCAGCAACCGGTGTCTTCTCCGTTAAAGGAAGAGGCCGACAAAACCTATCTGCGTCCCGGTGAGAGAATGCACATAGATGGAACGACACAGGGTGTACGACATAGTTAGGCACTGGATCGTTCCATTTTGCGGATTTAGTACTAAGCCCAGAGAAGCACGGCCGTACCACTATGTAGAGTAGAAGTGATTTTACTGATACCCCCGTAAACGGTGGCCCTCTCTACCACGGAATATGGGAAACCAGTGCATAGCGATGCCTCCAAAGCCCCGTCTAAGTCGACGACGGTCGAAGGCTGCCTGAACGGACCTCTCTCGCTGTCTCTCGGCGGCCCCCATTTTATGTCATTACTGACTCATAAAAAGGAATCGCCTACCAGTAAGAATCGCTGTGGATCACTCCTCAATGAGTCTACCTGCCCTAATTCAGCCTGGAGTTGGGAGAAACTCTGGGGTCCCCCCCCCACACTCCACAAGCGTATGAAACGCTGGGGTGCACCACTCTCCTGGCAGGTATATTTGGCATGCCTTAACCAAGGCTAAGTATGTAGAGACAGATATAGGTAATGTAAAATGAATAAAAGAGATGAGTGGATGGAGTTAATATGTTGCAATGGGTACAATTAGCAAATGGGCCAGAAAGTTTTGTTTCACTATAGTTTTGTATATCTTCTTCGTACTTTCTTCATCACTACTTCTAAATCTAAGCTTAAATAAGTTTTTTTTTAATTTTGTTTGATTTGTATGCTCATTACACATATATTCTACATAAAAATATTATTTAACTCCATCTGCTTAATTGTCTTCATTTATGTTAGGATTAAGAAAATATACATAGACAACTAAGAAGGTACATAATATAAACAGCGATATTATTTATATTGAATTTAGTTCCTAAAAAATTAAGGTGGCTCAGTGGCTAAAGCACGATTCAGGCAGCTTCAATAGCTTTAAACCGTATATCGATATGTTTAATTTATATCGGTATTCTAAATACGTTAAGGATAACGCATTACAGAGCGGTTACAGAATAAATGGTTATAAAGCTTATAAAAATTATGTACCTATTTGCTTTACTGATTAATTATGTCTTAGCCCTTAAGATGATATTGAAATTACAAACACAGTAACAATCGTAACCATGTGTTGCTGAAGTAAAACATCGTGAGAAAATCATAATATAAAAGAGCCATAACCAAATTTCTACTTTCCTGTTAAACATTAGACCGAAGTCATTGCGGCATGTGCTTCCTATTTTAGTGACGCAGGGCGGCCGTTAATAACGTAGGCTTTTCCAGCACGCGTTGCCAATTCGTTCTTGTACAATTTCGTCAAACCACTATTCCCTTACTATGAGATTACATTAAAGGATATTTTAAGAAGCTGATAAAATGGAAAGGCCCGAGCTCAGTAGTGGGAGATCACATTAAATGGTGAAATATGTTCTGAGCCTTCCTATCTTAGAAGCTTGTTAGCTTCTAAGATGGGAAGGCCCAGTAGTGGGACTTTCATGGGCTGATATTAATTTATGCAATTTTTAGTCTTAAGCTAGGTTTTTAATCATTCATTAATGAATGATATTTTTTTAATAATTATAATAAAAACCCGCAGGCAGCTTTGTGGCGAAACCATAGGTGAGTAGTGACACCTCGTACCCAACTTCGGGGGGCCAAGGCAAGCCCCCCTTCCGTGCTTGCCTTAGCCAGCCGGCATGGAGTGGAGATCGCTAAAGCTAAGATTCCAACTCCAGGTGTGGAAGTGATAAATGGTATAACGTCGGAAGTAGCTTTGGTGAACCTTAAGCCCACTTCTCCACACCCCTTAGCCACACACCCATGTTGCCCCTCGCCAATCTTGTACGGCATTTTTTGGGGCCCATATAGGGGGTGGCGAGTCACCGCCTACCAATTTTTTTGCATGTTTCCCGAACATTACAACTGTTCATCCGAATTTCCTGGTACCTTGTGTTCTCATTTCCTACAATAGTCCTACACTGACCGGGGCTTGTGTATTTTTATATTGTGTAGACAGGGATAATCGCCGGTCAGTGTCCCACCACATTTTCATTAAATTTGTCAAGGGGCCTGTGTTACGTCTTGGCATTTCCATGGCCCCACGCAAGGTCTCAAGTCCGAGCTATTTTTACGGCCCGTGATCTTCGGAGAGATACATATATAATAAGAAAATTGGCTTCGCTGTCGTGATATCGACTCAGAGTCTAGTACAGCAGCCGCCCCACAAATATTGCGACCTTTGTTTTGACAACACTAATGGAATATTTTATTATAATAATTGTAGGTATGGTACACGTCCAAAAAATACGTTTCTGGATAAATAAAATGAATTTGATATTGGATTTATCAATTATCTATTAAATAAGCGCAAAGATGGTTGCAATATTTTGATGAACGACGAAAATAATTCAACAATTACCTACTTGCTCTGTTACAACACTCTGATGCTGATTAAGTGGGCTGGTACCGCCATATAAACCTCCTTTCGACCTGTACGATCTTTTCTACTAACATATTTAAATTCTTCCTTTAAATCTGACGGCGAGTTCCCTTTTCGCACGCACGTCAGTCATTCATTGTCGTGTCATCAATAAAATAAATTAAAATCGCTCCGCATTGTAAATATATAAAATAAAATAACATAATTGAACATAAAAATATATCGCGCCCGCAACACACTATAAATATATATAAAATATACTATAACCCGCACCGCATGTAAACACATTAAATAAACTATAACATAATTAACAAAGGTGAAAGTGAAGTGGACTGACGAGCAGAGAAGCAGAGGAGCAGCTGCATTTCATACCCATTAACCAGGTAAGTGAGTGCTCATTCTCAAATTCCCGTCCAAATTATGTTCTTTTTTACTTCTTTTCCCCCCACTTCTTTGCATGTAAAATTGACACAGTTCGCTTATCACAAATCCAGCGCCGCCGCAACATGGGCCGTCTGCTTATTTGCCAGTTTTGCAATAAAAAAAATTGGTTTTTAAAATATAAATATTTTAATATTATATTAATTTAAAAAAACATGTGCGTCTCGGGACGCCCGACAGAAGTGATAATATTAATAAACTAATCTAAGTTGAACTATTTGATATTGAAATTTTTTCACTTAAGAAAAGCTTAGGTTATTATTTAAATTTTATGTATAGGTATAGCGCGTGGGTTAGAGTGAGAGTGGAGGAGCCTGCCTACCGCTGCCGTATTCGTGAGAGAAAGGGAAGCCGGACAGACTGGCGCCGTAACGCGTTAAGTAACGAAGCGGCTTACCCTCCTATAAGAAGTTATCACTTCAAAAACATCTGATTTCTCAAATTTAATATTTTTAAATTGACAAATCAGATCTTTCTTTTATTGCGAAGCTGGCAGGCAGACGGCCCACTTGGTGGAAAGTGGTTACCGTCGCCTATAGACTTCTGCAAAATCAAGGGCCCGGCCAACGAGTTGCCAGCCTCTAGGGTGGTATGGACGGGATGGGATAGGAAAATGTAATATAGGGAAGTGGGCCATGGAAACGTTCACTTATCGTACATGATATAATTAGCCCATGGCTAACCGTTTCTTGCAAATATTCTGTAAGAGCGTAGTATCACACCGAGCCGGCCCTAACAGCTGTAAGCAGATAATGATTCCGGCATGGCTCTATCACGTAAAAAAACTCCTATTTGTGTTTTTTTTTAAACCTACTGAAAACTAGATCATAAGTCAAGAATACCTGGGAGCTTTTGTTAGCCGATTCAATAAATAAGATTTCGATAATAAATGCGCCCTCGTAGTTGGGAACATCACGTCAAACAACAGCCATGCAATTTTCATTACGCGAGGTTGGTAACATTTGCCACGAACGATATTGTTACGCCTCAACATGTTATTATTATTATTAATAATTTATTTATTTATATCTCGCAGTGACGATACTAGCTGTGTTTTAATATTAACTTAATATAATATTGTAACAAATTATAAAAGGTTGAGAAAACCAGAGCCAGGGTTATTTTTATCCATTCAACTATTTAAACACGGTATAACTATAACCGTAGAATACAGTAGTCAGTAACGTTATTCGCTCTACTAAAAACTTTCTTTGAATGAAATGACATTTATTTGCGTATAACATGGTACAACATAATTATGTAGATCTTAAATTACAATAAGTTTAACATGCTATTACGATTACATAGGGCATACAAGTAATTGCCGAATACAATTAATTATTATACAGTATTACGTACATATATTATTAAGATGATGATGTCGTAAGTAAAAAGATTTAACATACGAAAGCAACTACGAAGCCTTGGCTTCGATGAAAATACTCTGGTCGGAACTAGGATTAACTTTAAAATGATAACGAGTCCCCAAGTAAAAAGAACTTACATTTGGACAATAAAATCATTTTGCTGTCACTTTCCGATTTGTGTGTGTCAAAATGGTGCTACTAAACTGTTAATTATAATTTAAGCACGTGTTAATACATTAAAAATGTGTAATCAAATGTAATAAAATGACAATTAAAAACACTTATTTGAAAACAATACGTAAGAGCCGATACTTAAATGTGCATTCAACATCTTAGGATTTATTGAAACAGTGTGCTAATGAAAGGTCTTTAATTAATCCATATCTAGCTCAGAGACAACTGTTTGTTGCATTAAAGGGTAATTACAGGGTTGAAAGGCTTTTTGTTGTTATGTAGCCAAAATAAACTTGTGATTCACGTGTCATCACAATTTTGTTTTATATTACTCCTTACTATATTTGTATTAAGCCGACATTAGCCGGTTCATTTCTGTCTTTCAATTTGGATGAATCAATCGAAGTGATCCACAGAAAAATAAACTTGAATCATTCAATGTCATTAAGTACCACCGTGTCCCTTTCAGTTTTGTGCCTTTCAATCACATTACTATTCGGTGGATTCGTCTAACTTTAAGTTACATACATTTATTCAATTATATTATTTTTGATTGTATATGTATTGTTCGTTCGTTGTTAGCTAATCGCAGTCCATTGCTGGGCAGACCTCCCCAAATTAGCGCCTCACATCCCGGTCCGGAGGTTCCGTCACACGTAATACAAGTAAATGAAAAAACATAATTTTTAAAACCAGGATTCTGTTTAAAACAGCTTAAATATGGTTCATATTATTCCCTTCATTTATTGTTATATATCAATCATTCTGTCTTAGCCTGGTTAAAGTCAGCACCCTTGACCATCTTCTTATATCGTGCATTGAAGATGGATGGCGATATGTTCTTTCGGTGTTAATGTTTTGACTCAAAAGATGTTTTAGTACAGGCATGGTTAGTCTGAAACCCAAAGTTTTGATAAAACCCATACAACATCACAAAATATAAGAAACACTAACTCATAATTAATAATGTAGTTGGTACAAACCCTTAACTTGTAGAAAGCACGGCGAAGCGTCGGCTTGTCGGTAGCAGATCGCTGTAACCTTCGCCTGAATGCACATCGCTATTAATACTGATCATCTTATACATTTTCATCGATTCCCTACACTTAGTAGCACAGTATGTAAGGTATCGTTGGCCTATGAGACGACGACGTCAAAGTCGGGGGGATTATATGCACTTTTGGTGAAACACATTCTTCCAAACCTGTATTCTACACTAGTAGTAAAAGTAACTTTGTCTCATCCGTGGATATAAATAGAATTTTATTAAATTTGATATGATATAGGTACTTTAGAAAATTAAGATGAAATTGGAATAGAACTTCTATATGGTAGATATATTGTGGGATATGAAAGTGAAAAACGTTGAATGAGATTCGCAAAATCTACATATACTAAATATACATAGGTGCATAATTGTATTATTGTTTCCCTATTGTTTCCCTCAAGTCCCCTAATAATATAACTATATTGCTCATATCAGGTTTAGCGTGATTTTATATTATAGTACAGAAACTTGCTAAATAAACGGGCTATTTAAAAGATTTTACAAACCTGAGTATAATGTTCACTAATATATAAATAATAACAGCCCATAACTGTCCCACTGCTGGGCTCGGGCCTCCCACTATAGGGGGGAACGGACAGTATACCCGTCACGCTTGTCCAAGGCGGCTTGGCAGGTTTGGCATTTATCTCGATGTGCAGGTTGGATCACGATGTTTTACTTCACCGTTGTTAGCACGTGGTAATTGTAACAATATGCACATTAGGTCAGAAAACTGCCTAAGTGGTACATGCGTTACGGCCAGGATCGAACCCGCGAATGTTCACTAACGCTCAAATATAATACGTTTGCACAAATAGACAAAAAATAGTTTATGATTTTATTATACAGATATGTATATAGACCTCAGGACTTTTTTAAGGACAGGTAGGTAACATCTTTAACTAAAAATGCTTCGTAAACATTAACAATTAGCCGTGGCCGTCAGTTCCTCTGCGGATTTGGCCTGTATACAATGTAGGTATATTCATATCTTCAGAACCCTGCAGCTATGTTTCATTTTAATGTGTTGACGTGACAGATTTTCAGACCGCCACAAAGAACAGATTGTAAAAACGGTCATAGATTTATTTTGAAATCAGAAACTGACACTATAATTTTAATGTTATAAAAGATAAAATATACCTACGCGGTTTTAAGTCCTTTTATTATTTAGAAAGAAATATTTTTTTCATAAATACCTAATAAGAATAAAATGGAATATTTTAAAATAAAATTCCTTTCATTTAACGTGAACCTGTCAAGGTCGGTTAAACTTCTTTTGAACTCGTGCGGAAGGATCGCCGGGACTAGCAATGTCATGCCTTGCTAAATTTATCGACTTTAATTAATTTTATAATCTATACTATAATAAATCTGTAAATGGTTCGAGTTTGTACAATGCGTTTAAAAATGTGAAAAATTCAAGGGGGATAATTCGGACCAGGAGAATCCAAAAATGCAATTTTTAGAATTTTTGTCTGTCTGTTAGAGCATCACGTGAAAACTACTGAATGGATTTAAATGAAACTCGACATAGAGCTAGCAATATATCCCGGAGCGTTACTTGGGATACTTTTTATCCCGATAAATGACGTCGTTTCCACGGGATAAATGAAAATAGCGAAAAAGATGGCGCTCCTGTCGCATCTTTTTTGGAAACTACTGAACATATTATATATGAATGAAAGTCGACACAGAGCTGACTTATAACCCGAGTCAACACTTAGTATACTTTTTACGCGATAAATCACGTCGTTTCCGTGGAATATACGTATTAGTAAAAACGATGACGCTGCACTTGCGATGTAGACAACCATTGCTGTAATTCAATAACAAATACGTTGTCAGGTTGCCCACATGTCATTCATTACGTACTAGGTATTTCAAATCAGGTTGGCTGCAATTTCTCTTTATGTTTTGCTGTGCAGTTGTCTACGCTATATTGACTTAATTTCTTTGTAAAGTGAATTGAAGAAGAAACTAAAGTATTGAACAAAACAACTAATTAAATTTTTACGTAGATAACATAGAGCTACCACTTAGGGGTTTCCCGCGTGGCCGCGCCGCGGGGATAGCTTTAGTATTTATATAATAATAGTAGCTGATGCCCGCGGCTTCGTCCGCGTCAAAGTCGCGCTAGTTAAAAAACGATCCCTCGGGAACTCTTTAATTTTTCGGGATCAAAACTATCCTATATGTTGACCAGGGATATAAGCTACCACCATACAAAATTTCATTTAAATCAGTCCAGTCGTTTCGAAGATTAGCCGGTACAAAACAGAGAAACAAAAATTTGAAAAATATCCAAATTAGTTCTATTTTACTACTTACACCCCTGACTCGGTTTTTAGCATTTTTTTTCATGGTACAGAAATTCGACCTCTACAGTTTTATTATATGTATAGATGTGTTTGACATTACAAAGCAAAGTAACATACGTTATATACGTTGTCAAAAGCACAGAAAAGGACATAGGATACCTAATGTAAACTCGACGCGAACGTGGTTTTACAGCACAGCCTTACTCTGTCAGTTTATTTTACTTTTGACAAATCGATTATTGGTCAATTAGTAACGTAAAGCGTTACCTATTTGGTTTACATTTATAAAAAATGCGTTTTTTTCTGAATAAATTTTAATCAAATTAAGTGTATCGATATCATTTGTTAAATATATTGTATTACTTAATAATAATAAATAAAATAATAAAATGATTTATTTGGCTCAAAATTAAGTAATAATCTTAATCTATAATATAAAAATGAATCGCAAAATGTGTTGGTAAGCGCATAACTTGAGAACGACTTAACCGATTTTGATGAAATTTGTTTTGTGTGTTTGAATGGGTCCCCGGATGGTTTAAATTCACAATTGGAACCGGTAGGTGGCGCTGAGATCGGGTTCTAGAATCCTCCTAATCACGTGGACCGATTTTGGTGATTTTGTTTTTGTGTGTTTGAGTGGGTCCTCGGATGGTATAGATTCACAATTGGAACCCGTAGGTGGCGCTGGGATCGGGTACTAGGATCTTTCTAATCTCCTGGACCGAGTTTGTTGATTTTTTGTGTGTGTTTCGATGAGTCCCCGGATGGTATAGATTCACAATTGAAACTATTCCAATATTTGAAATATATTCCAATATTTGTCAATGAACAAATCAATATGATGAATATATACAGTCGTATTATTTTATTTTAACTTTATTTCAATATATGGTCCTATTGAAAACAGGAGCTATTGTTTATTTTTTTAATTTTGTCATAAAACAAAGTGTTTTAGAAATTCAGAAAATATGGCGGTACGAAGTTCGCCGGGTCAGCTAATTACAATATAAAAGACATTACAAATTTGCGGTCTTAGAAACTAATAAGTAAGCTATATGTCTTACGTGTTTATACTCAAAAGCAAAATTACGACTTTTGAATCTAAATAAATGCCACGTTATTTTCTTTTCATAAAAACTTTTTCATTTTATAATCATTAATAACGATTAAATTTAGGTATGATGATGATACTTTATAGTCTATGCATTAGATGACTAATGGCCGCTTCGTTTATCTTACTATTCATTCACTTGCCTACCATCGGTTGAATTTTGACATTACTTGTATGGAGTTTATGTCAAATTTTAACCGATAGTAAGGCAAATGAAAGGTCACTAATCGCCTGAATCAATGAAGTATCACAATTGTGATATTTTTACCTTGTAAGATTTATTGTTGTAAAAATACTGAAAAATGCTTAACTTAATTGGCATGGAAACGTCAAAAATAAATAAACGGTAGAACAGATTACAGTATTCGACACATCTTAATAAGCTTATTTTTCATTTATGAATAATTTGTTACCTAATAAATCGTGAAAATATGAAATAATAATGACCTATGACGTCATCTAAACATGACGTGCTACTAAATTCTGGCCGAATTTTATTCTTAGTATTCTTCTTTTACAATAAAGCTAATAATTCACAATGTAAAAGGTAAAAGGCTGTGAATTATGAATTTAGTTTAACTGTTCTCTTTATTACCCACCCACGAAGATATTAGTATGGCATAATATTAATGACGCATTTGATATGACGCCAAAAATCAACATATTTACATTAACTACCGAATTGAAGAAAATATTTCTAATGTTACCTATTCATTATCTCATTTCTTAGGCGCCGAGTGTGATAATGTAGTTGTTACTCGGCAATGGATATCGTAGGATTTCGCTACCGAAATATCGGAAAGGGTTGACGTTATTTTACGATTGGAACTTAAGCGCCCATCAAATGGCACTGTTTACGAGCTGTGGTGATTTGTAACTGGGTAAATAGTCTTCACTTACAATGTCAACGTACATTACGTCATAATATTTGTACAGTTTTGCACAAAAGTAGTTTGTTTATCAAGTCTTTGCAAAAACGCTTTTGTACTTTTTTTTGGTCTATTGTTACGAATTCCAAGTGCCATGTGAAGGAAAATATTGTCAAGAAACCAGCACATTGAGATTATGCGTAAAAGTTGCCAATCCGCCTTGGATAAGTGCGGAGGGCTAGCCGTGTAGTCATTTAAAAATCGGAAGACACGAGCTCAGCAATGGGATGTTTTCGGGCTTAAAATATATTATTTATATGGAAATCTTCAAGTTTACCTGTTGGTGTTTCGCACCTAAAATGGTTGCTCTTAAATGGTATATGACGGTTTTCATATTACATCAATATATTTATTATTGCGTATAGCTTATTGCAGCTAACCCGAGAGGCCAATAAGTTAAACGAAAGTTATTGGCAAAGCAATATGAACCTTTTACTTTGAAATACATACATATATAATACGCTATAAAATATATATTTTACTTTATTGTAATTTACTCATATTATATTATCAATCCAACACTAAACGGATTCTGTGATTTTTTTATTTAACATACAATGTTCGATAACTGTTATGTGTAGCGTAATTGTTATTTAGAAAATGTAGGTGATATTATATTTTTTTAACTTTTTTTAAATAAACCAGCAAATAACAGAATGTGTGGACGCATACACATGTTGTTCATTCGCAAGGAACTTTGGTCTGTACGCTTGTGTTATAGGTTATATACAACGGACAACTTTTGGGCCGAGACCAGAGTAAATAACGAAGACATAGTTTACAAAATTTATCTACGAATCGAACCAGACACCTGCGCTCCAGTGAACGAAGTGGGCCAACGTTTAGATCCCTAAACAAAAGCAGCCGTTAACTTGAGTTGCGCCTCAGTTTATTTCAGTCCTGGTGTAATTTGTATTATAAGGTCACCAGTGGAAAATTACAAATAACCTTATCTTCAATGTTTATAACGAACAAAAAATAACAATTTTTGTACTACAATTTAAAATAATTCGTATAAACAAAACACATTTTATATTTATAAAACACATGTCTTATAGCAATCGCAGCAAATATTTTCAACGAAAGACCGTGAAACACAACTTTAAAACTTGTCACAAAAGCAGAATTCGTAAATAGAAAATAGTTCACGAACTACTTTTACAAAGTCACCAGGCGACCTACATCTAACTTTTATTTCCACTTTTAAAACGTTTCAGTAAACCTTAAATATATAATTGATAGTCTGGAAAACATTACCGAGAAAACAATACCCCATGATAATACAATATAGATACTTTCTTTCAAGTACCGATAGAAAAGTGGAAGATTTTTACATATTCCTGCACTGTTTGAGGGTTCAGTCATCTGTAAAGAGAGATAAACTAGATGTGCTAGAATTACGTTCAATATAAATCAAACCTTGTTTCAATGGGAATAAGTTTCAAGTTAGAAATATTAGGTGATAGAAAACTGATCCTAAGATTGGGTAACTGAGTGGATGTGTCTAAAAGCCATGTGGGTTAAAGTCTATTATAAGAAGAGCCCTTGTTTAAACAGTACCACGCCATTTATTTTGTATAGAAAATTGATGGAAAATGGGTTACAGTTAAAAATCAAAAGAATCGATTTAAATACTTACGTTTTTACCACATAGGTTCCATAAAAATATCTATTAAAAATGGCAATTTCATAATTTTAAATAGTTTGATTTTTCTTTACTAAGTTATAACCGATAATCGTTTTTATAATTTTCATATTTTAAGGCACCAAACCTTTCTGTTCGTCTTTCTTTGATGTCTATACAACGGTTTGTTGGGTGTGGCTACAAAATGGTCTAGTGAACTCACGAAAAAATAATGACTGTGAGTGGCCGCCGTACATATAATTGAAAGTTGAATATTTTTTATTATGCATAGTGTAGGTTATCGCTAGCCAGACCTAGAAAAATTATAGCAATGTTCCGAAATGACTCTATTTTTGTAATCAAAAGGACGAGATAAATATTAGGTACCTACCTCTAGTATCTACTCTCAAAAGTCAAGCAATCATACAATAGTTGTACCACAATCGTCGTTTCTAATTTTATTTAATCCTACCGTGAGTTGTCCGGAAGGGGTCGCTTTTTAGGTATAAGACCGCCCTTTGTACACAATTAGAATAATACTATTAGTTTCTAAGTTTTTCTGTAGTTGTGTACAATAAAGTGTTATCTATTAAACATTGTGTTTCGCCTTTCTAACCTTTAAACTATAAAGTACAAAACAAAAAAACAATGTAGTAGACCTTAAAAAATACCGTTAAAGAAAATGAGTTTGAACAAAATCTGTTTAGAAATTTTTGAGTTGTCAAATTTTTTCGACTAAATGTTTTTTAGGGTTTCGTAGGCAAATATGACAGCAACAGTGGAGGTTCGTTACCGCTACGGAATCATTCAATGGGCGAGGTCCGACAGGCACTTATTTGATTTATTTCATGTTAAAAAACAAAATGACACCAACACCAATCTAAGATGGAAAAGGGAGTTCCGAGAATAGCAAATGAAACTTCAGCCTGACGAATATAATTATCAATACTTGATTTATTGAGGTACCTTTCCCCTGACAGCCTTATTATTTTTGACGTAGGAGTATATTTATATTATAAGATACGATACAGCAAATATAATAATCTGATTTCTACCTGTGAGTAACATGTGGTCACTCAACACTAAACGTTGTACCTATAACCGATTCCTGAATCTTACTAGCCGTTCATTTATACTGATTAACATTTGTCATAAGCTCAACACGAACAATGCCAAATTTCTACCAATGGTAAAACTAATGAATGAATAGTAAGATATAGGTCCCAGCCATTAGTAGGAAACGCATGGTTACCTTCATGTGTAGGTGAGAGTTATAGTAAATACATATTACGGTACTTTGAATATGCATGAACGTGCGTATACGAGTATAGAGAGATTAAAGAAGCAAGTAACGTACAGTTTTACTGTGAGATTGTTTTATACGACAATTTATTTTTTTTAACTACCACTATGCCGGGCCGAACAGCCGTGCTAATGTATGTATATTATATATATAAGATATACGGAAAAGACTGAAAGTTCAAAAAATGAGATGATCCAGAAAATTTATCTATTTTCCAAAATATTAGGACTGAAAGATATAGTAGAACCAAGCTTCTCTCACGGTACCCTCCCTCATATGCGTATTTCGCGGAAACTATCCCAGTTTTCGGGATATAAGGCATATTATGTTCAATGTTCATATTCACTATCGTAAGTGTACCTACCAAATTTCAAGATAATTAGTTCTTTCTTAAGACTGTGACAAAGGAAGAATTAATATTTTAAAATGTTTTACAATGTTGTTCAAGAGAATGAAGTTTCACTTTCGTTTTGGGTAATATACAACGGACCACATTGAGCCCAATCCCAGATACCCAGATCATAGTCAATAACAGAAAATTCGTTTTTACTAAAATTACCGTGCCTGGAATCAAACCCGGAACCTCTGCGTTGTAGTGAGGTTATCCGACAATGGTTAAGCCCGCTCGACTAAGATAAATAAATATACACACATTAAAAACCTGAAGAATATCGGGAATGGACAAATCAAATAAAAAAAAACATTTTCATAAACATAAGGAATGTCTATTCATTCTTCTTGGGAGTTATTGATTGGCATTAATGTGGCACGTTTTTAGGGATACGTAGCTATACTGTCAAAAATGAAATCCTTAATAAATCATACTGTTCCTTCGTCCGTCTGTCTATAAATTGTACCTAGAGTTATTTTCCTCCGAAATTACTGGTTCTACATATGTACATATATGGATATTTACATGAACATGTAGTATGTATACCACTTCAAACTCATGATGTACTGAAATGGTAAAAAAATAAAGATTGGAGGCGGCCAGCATGTACGTAACTAGGGGATGAAAAAAACATTATTCATTTCTCATATTCGGAAAGTACGTTTGAAGAGTTACCGGATCACAGGGATGCAAAAAAAAAATTGTAATTGAAAAATAGCACCAATTTAATAATAATTGACTTTTTCATAAATTATTATTTACTTTACAGTAAATAAATGTACAGCAGTAAAGTACGGTACATATTTAGTTCCAAAATATGAGCTAAATATTTACTGTCATCAATGTTAAAAAACTCCTGGCTGGTAAAATGCAACAGAAAAAGAAATAGAAAAAAGAAGGAGGAAAGCGAGAATTCGAACACCAGTTGTTTTGTCGAGTTGTAATTAGTTACTTAAAAGACCCATTAACAATCCTGCAGTACAGTCTTGCAGTGGACGGAGCTTGTAGGACTCAAGAGGTTTCTGCTCGGTATTGGAGGACGCAATGCAGGCTGCAACAACATTCATAGTTTTGCAATACCCGGTAAACTACTAGGCGGACTGCCATGCAGCATAGTGAATGGGCCCTCATAGACGGATATTTGTATAAAATGAGTTCATCATAATCAGATATAGATTTAGCGTTTGATTTAATTACAGAAGTAGTTGTTTGTTTAAGTAATAAAGTTTTAATTTACTTACTGCATATTCGAAATGAAAATCAGTGTTTACCGGGTAAAAGACCTATTTAGGCACTCGAACTATAGGCACCCTCGCTACGCTCAGGCGCCAAACCATCTCCTGTCTAAATAAGTTACTTTCGTCTCTTCTCTAACAATCTACTATTTCGGCATACATAGTCGTGTAGGATTTTGTTTGTTAGATCTAAATAAACACAATGATAACGATGTTGCTTAGTGATGTTTAATAAAGTTAATAGGTCGCGAGATTTAAGCTCCGGATTTCGAGAAAATTCGGACATCCTCCACCCCGACCCCCCGTTCTTTAAAATACCCTCAATAAAAATTCTTTTGAATATTATCCGTTACGTAGTTTTTCAGGTGTAAGGCATTTTCAATTTAATGCTTTCTTTATGATTTATTACTCAAATAATGAAAACAGAGCACATTTGTCACCTTCATAGTACCTTTTTTTGTGTGTAGACTGTCAAGCACTTATCCAATTTATTCATTTTTGCGTCCGAATTGTTGTTTAGCCTATTATTTTCAGAGATTAAATCCATTACAGCTCTTAACAAAAGATGGGAAAAAGCCTTTTAGCTTTAGAGGAAGTCGTGATAACAGTAGTCGTACCTTCTAAATAAATGTTTATTTGGAAATATGTTGTGACTTCTGAATGATCTCGTTTTCTATTACCTTTATCTATTGGGATAATAACATTTACCGACCCTTATCCGTCCTTATCTGCCAAATGTACAGGTGTTAAAACCAAATTATGTATCATTGTAGCATTTGTTCACGTATTTATTCAATACATTTACGGTCATATGCCATGCTATTAATATACATAAAATCTTAATTGCTAAAAGAACATACTTATAATAAAAATTATGTTTTAAAAAGTAAAATATTATTAACCACTAAGCTGTCGTGACACGTGGTCGGAAGTGGTTAACGCGCTCGTGCCCTAAACTCAAATGACGCATGTTTGTATTCTGGCCTGAAAAGCATGCATCAGTTAGGCAGTTTTTTAACTTAATGTGCGTACTATCGCAATTATCACGTGCTGAAGGCGAAGGAAAACTCAATGATGTGTCAAACCCACCAAGCTGCCTTGGAAAAGCGTTTCCTAGCATAAACTGAATATTTTTACAATTGTCATGCTCGTCTGTTCGTTTGGGCGTATATCTAATAAATTGAGATCCCTAAGCGATCAGACATAACTTATTTTCACATAGATGAAACCTTAGGTTTAAAGAGCATGAGACGCCACTGAGAAGTGGCGTCTCATGCTCTTTAAATACCTGAGTGCTTGTGGAGCTCGCCTTGTGACAGCTGGGCAGGTACCAGGTAAGAAAGGCAACTAAAAATAAGAGTTACTTAACTTAAATTTAAAGGGCTGATTTTTATATATGTTTTGTAGAATATTATTCTAAACTAGTATCATAAGAGTCAGACACTTTCCATGGACCAAAACTTTTGTCAGACGCTTTAAAGCTCAAAAAATAAAAGAACTTTACTTATTTTCACATTTAACAATTTTATTTTATTTTATAATTTTTGGATGACTATCAGCTATTCAGATTATAATAATAGCACATTAGTGATAGTGAGCTATTAACAAGTCACCACAGCTAGAAATAAATTAAGATATCTAATCAAAAATCAGCGAACAAAAAACAAAGAGAAAAAAATTAGTAATTTAAACATAAAAAAATTTACATCCTAAGAAAACCAGCTCAATACACACTAAAATTCAAAATATAGATTATTGAGTTTATTCCTAAAACCAGACACTGAGGTACCCGTTATATCCAAATCATAGCTGCGAATTAATTTATTATAGGTAGTACACGATCGACACAGAAAACTATTTTGGCGATAGTTCGTGTTAACCGATTTCAAAGCAAAATAAGGACTACGACGGAAAGACTGTCGAGGAGTATATATATCTATTTTGTTAAGTAATTCAGGACAATCGAATTTCTGTGAGTATACAATATGAGCTAGGGAGGTTAAATCGGCGATTTCCCGGCGCTGTGCGAGTTTCAGAAAATGGTGATCTAAAATCTTTTAATTTGGAGTTGGTCCTAAAATTTAGATATTTAATAAATTTTACTTGTATTTATTCAATGCGTTTAATGTATACATCATATCTTGGATTCCAGACTTGAAAAGCGTATTCTAAATGAGATCGAACATATTTAGAATATAGAACTTTGAATGTTTTAGCCTCTGTAAAATCTTTACTTATTTTCACATGTCTAATTTTTAAATATGTTATTAAGGTAACTATTACAAAATTATATATATTTCATTAATCAGACAAATTGTAGTGACTAAACTTCCCCAAAAATTATTCAGCCGAGAGAATGAGCGCAAGAGTACTGTTCGCCTGCATCTGAGAGTTAATAATAATAATAATAAATGGATTCAATGGTTCAGGAGTTCGCATGCCTGCTTGGCCGTCCAATTCCAGGAGGCTATAAACATGAGTTCGCTTCCTTCCTTTATGACTACTGGAGTCACTCATCTGCTCCATAAGTCAGGTAGTACCACGGAAGCAAAAAACTATAGACCCATCACTTGTTTACCAACTATATACAAATTACTTACATTTGTTTTGAGATCTAAATTAATGGAACATTTGTCAAATAATAACATTTTGGCCAATACTCAAAACGGATGTAAGGATGGGTCCCGTGGTACTAAGGAGCTCCTTCTCATCGATATGACCATTAGTCATCAGGTACGGCGAAACAGAAAGAATCTATCTGTAGCCTAGATTGACTACAAAAAAGCCTATGATTCGGTGCCCCATACATGGCTGGAGAAGGTCCTGGAGCTGTATAAAGTAAATGCAACTCTTCGTGCTTTCCTCAGTTCATGTATGGAGCAGTGGACCACGGTGCTTAGGCATCCAGGGGACAGAGGGAATCTTTCTGTTCTGCACGACCCAATAAGGATCAAGCGGGGCATTTTCCAGGGTGACAGTTTGAGTCCACTGTGGTTCTGTCTAGCTTTGAATCCACTAAGTACTCTACTTAGGGAGTCAAAGTTAGACTTTCAACTTCGGAGAGGGGGTGAGATTATATCACACCTTATGTACATGGATGATGTGAAACTATTTGCATCGAAAAAGCCAGATCTTTTGCAGTTGCTAAAGATTACTGAAAGCTTTAGCAACTCCATTAGTATGGAATTAGGTGTAGAGAAGTGTGCTGTCATGCATGTACAACGAGGGAGAGTTGTAAATTCAGAAAATTTACAACTCTCTGAGAATATATCCCTCAAGATCCTCTCTGAAGGTGAGACCTACAAATATCTCGGTATGTCAGAGTCGTTGGGTATTCCTGATGCTGATGTGAAGCAGGCGATGAAGGATCGTTACTTTTCCAGCCTGAGAAAGGTCTTAACGAGCCTTCTCTCAGGTGGAAATAAGGTTCGAGCCTTCAACGCTTGGGTCATGCCTACATTAGCATACTCCTTTGGCATACTAAGATGGACTCAAACTGAATTAGACGCCCTGGATAGACAGGTTCGTTGTTTACTGACAACGCATCGGATGTACCACCCACGTTCGTCTGTGATGAGACTGTATATCCCACGGAAGTGTGGAGGTAGAGGGTTTTTAAATACCAAAGACTTCCACAACCGTGAGGTGTACAATCTCAGACAATATTTCCTCAAAGTCAGCGAGACAGCGGGTATGCATCACGATATAGTGTCAGTAGATAAAGGGTTCACCCCGCTATCCTTAGCAAAACAGAACTGGCAGAGACCGTTGGTAATGAGTGACTCTGATCGTATGGACGTATGGAAGAGCAAGGAGCTGCATGACAGGTTCTATCAGACTTTAACAGGGCCTGATGTGGACCTACCAGCGTCTGTGAATTGGCTACGTTTCGGTAACCTATTTGGGGAAACCGAAGGGTTTGTCTGTGCAATTATGGACGAGGTTATCAAGACGAACAACTATCGGAAGTACATTCTGAAGGACGGCACGCTTGACATATGTCGGGCGTGTCACCGCCCTGGTGAGTCTCACAGACATGTCACTTCCGGTTGTTCTCGTCTTGCTAACAGCGAGTACTTGCATAGGCACAACCTAGTAGCCAGGATCATCCACCAGCAACTTGCTCTTAAATACGGACTTGTCTCGTCGGAGGTACTAATAGCGAAGAGCCTTGACCGACACCTTGAAAGGCTCTCGCTCGGTGTCTGGGTAAAGGGTCGGATGCAGAAGGCAGCCCTGCTGGACACGGCCCATATCGTGAGGAGGTTCCTGTCGCTGGAGCCTTAACCACCGGTAGCCTGGACCCTAGGCTTTGCTTCCGGCGGATATATATTTTTAATTTTTTTAATTTATGTTTTTTTTTATATAGTATATATTTAAAGAAAAATGTAAAAAAAATCTGAAGCTAAATAAATATGTGAAATAATAATAATATTATAAATCGGCAGACAAACACACACACTGTGTATCCCCAAATTAAGCAAGTTACGCTTGTGTTATGGGTAATATACAACGGACCATTCTGGGGCCGATCCCAGACACCCCAGATCATAGTAAATAACGCAGAAAATACGTTTCCGAAATTTACTATTCCAGGAATCGAACTCGGAGCCTCTGCGTTGCAGTGAGGTAAGCCGGCAAAGGCCTAGCCCACTCAACCACAGGGGCTGTCAAATAAGATAGATAAATAGGGTAAAATATTTAAATATTTTTAAAGTACTTACTGCTTTCGATTCAATATTTTTGCATCACTATCTAAATAAGACGAACTTCAACATTAAAGTAATCATTAATTAATATTTAAGAAAATTAATTTATTGCATATATTTGGGAAAATAAATTTATTCGGCTCAATTTTGTTTTATGAAGAATTACTACAGAAAGGGTTTGTTACTACAGAAAGCTACCAGTTGGAACATTGAAGCCAAAAACAATAAAAAAAAATAACTATGATTAAGTAAAGAAAGTATTTGTTTGTTTTTTAATCGTCGTAATCGTCATCGTAGTCATTGGAATTTTCACCATAGCTCAATCATGATATTGTACATTCGAATCAACATCCTTATGATCATCAGCTATGTTGTCGTTGCTGACAGCTTCTTTAAAAATAGATCAAAAAATTAGAAAACATAAAACTGCTATTATTTAAAAATTATTCTTTTTTTTAACTAACAGTCAAAGTACAGTACCTGATTCTTGAAGAAATTCACTAACTATCCTGGTAATTAATTGGTCACCATCAAAACAATGAAAATAATACTGCTTTTCTTCTAAAGTCCATCCATTGTTCCCATGAGTTAAAGTTATTTTTAAATGGATGATTGTTTATGATTTGCGTTGTTCCATATGCTAGCAATGTAATTAGCTCGGAAAATTTGTAGAAATAACTCAGATTTGCATGGTGGCAAACTGCTAGCATCAAAACGTTTTAAATTTTTTGGATGTTTAGGGGGGAATGTTTGGTCACTGCAATTTGTCTGACTAATAAAATATAACTTTGTAATCGTTACCTTAATAACTTATTTAAAAATCATACATGGTAGGTGTCTTACTTACATCAGGTAGTGAAATATATGATCTATTTGCTAATTATTTTCATTCTACTATTTGTCAACCCAGTACTTCATCTACTACTTTAAATAATTCAAAATTTTCTACAAATCTTGACGCAAATATATCTAACGTAGAAATTAATTGTAGTATAGTTAAAAATAAACTAAAGTCCTTGGATCCTTATAAGTCTAATGGTCCAGATAATTTTCCTCCCGTGTTCTTTATTCGGTGTGCTAACAAATTGTCTTATCCCTTATCTTACCTAATGCAAGGGTCTCTTCGAACAGGCCATATGCCTAATATTTGAAAGTCGGCTTTTATCTCTCCAGTATACAAAAAGGTCCTAAGCACCTGATCTCCAACTATCGCCCGATATCTAAACTCTGTGTTGTAGCTAAAGTTTTTAGAAAATTGTCCATGAACAGCTTTATGGTGCATTAAAAACTAGCTTTCCAGTTTTTCAAAGGAAGGTCGACTGTAAGTTACTTAATACTTTTTAATGAATTTATAACGGATACTATGGACAGCGGGTTTCAAGCAGATGTTATATATACGGATTATAGTAAAGCGTTCGACCGTATCAACCATGAAATCCTAATTTACAAATTATGTAATTCTGGTATAAGAGGTGATCTCTTAAGATGGTTTAGCTCCTATATTGACAATCGCAGTCAAGCCGTTGTTTTGGGAAATTACATATCTAGATGGATGCACATTCCAAGTGGAGTACGTCAAGGCTCATTGGTGGACTAGGTCCTTTACTGTTTCTAATTTTTATCTCCAATAGCTGTTTCATGAATTCATCTATCTTAAATTTTACCGATGATATGAAAGTTTTCAAGTCTGTGAACTGCGTAGATGATGCTATAGCATTACAAGAGGATCTAGTTCAGTTGGATAATTACTGTTCACTAAATAGGTTTGATCTAAATACTGATAAATGTTCGTGTATAATTTTCACAAGAAAAAAGACATCTATATTATTTGATTACTTTTTAAAAGGGCAAAAGCTTCAATCAGTACAAGAAATCAAAGATCTCGGTGTTATACACGATTCGAAACTATTATTTGATAGGCATGTCACTGCTATTACTAATAAAGCTTTTAGAGCACTAGGGTTCCTTATGTGTTTTTCGAAAGATTTTACACAGGCTAAAACATTCAAAGTTCTATATTCTAAATATGTTCGATCTCATTTAGAATACGCTTTTCAAGTCTGGAATCCAAGATATGATGTATACATTAAACGCATTATACAAATACAAGTAAAATTTATTAAATATCTAAATTTTAGGACCAACTCCAAATTAAAAGATTTTAGATCACCATTTTCTGAAACTCGCACAGCGCCGGGAAATCGCCGATTTAACCTCCCTAGCTCATATTGTATACTCACAGAAATTCGATTGTCCTGAATTACTTAACAAAATAGATATATATACTCCTCGACAGTCTTTCCGTCGAAGTCCTTATTTTGCTTTGAAATCGGTTAACACGAACTATCGCCAAAATAGTTTTCTGTGTCGATCGTGTACTACCTATAATAAATTAATTCGCAGCTATGATTTGGATATAACGGGTACCTCAGTGTCTGGTTTTAGGAATAAACTCAATAATCTATATTTTGAATTTTAGTGTGTATTGAGCTGGTTTTCTTAGGATGTAAATTTTTTTATGTTTAAATTACTAATTTTTTTCTCTTTGTTTTTTGTTCGCTGATTTTTGATTAGATATTTTAATTTATTTCTATCTGTGGTGACTTGTTAATAGCTCACTATCACTAATGTGCTATTATTACAATCTGAATAGCTGATAGTCATCCAAAAATTGTAAAATAAAATAAAATTGTAAAATGTGAAAATAAGTAAAGTTCTTTTATTTTTTGAGCTTTAAAGCGTCTGACAAAAGTTTTGGTCCATGGAAAGTGTCTGACTCTTATAATACTAGTTTAGAATAATATTCTACAAAACATATATAAAAATCAGCCCCATAAATTTAAGTTAAGTAACTTTTATTTTTAGTTGCTTTTCTTACCTGGTACCTGCTCAGGTGTCACAAAGCGAGCTCTACAAGCACGCAGGTATTCAAAGAGCATGAAACGCTACTGAGAACCTAAGGTTTCATCCATGTGAAAATAAGTTATGTCTGATCGCTCAGGGATCTCAATCTATAATACCTATAACACAGAAAGTAAATTGGTTGTAAATGGGTGTTTGGCGGGATGGTATATATCAAATAAATTATAATAGTAAAATTTCGAAGTACATAGACGTGACGTGGTATCTTTAGACATATTTTCAAAATCATAAAGATATTTATAAAACTTATTACTTTATATTTTTTAAGCATTAGTGGGGTGGGGAGATATTTGCTTCTAAACTCCTTAAAAGTGCCTCCTCTCTGACTTTTGAACTATGTGGTGAAAAATTGTGAAAACATCATAGTAGTAGAACTTAAAAATTACTTTCAAAGAAAATTGGTTTCAACAAAATCCTTTACGTTCTTTTTGAGATTTGGGATATTCTCGAATAAATGCGTTTTAACGTCCTGTTGGCAAGTGATAAAACCAGTGAAGATTGACCCCATCTACGGAATCCTACATTGTACATGGACTAACACGCACTTAACCGTTTTTTTACACTCCGTTATTGGAAGTCACTATCATTTGATATTAACTATGGATGAATATCTTAGATAATCTAGTAATAAACTTATCTACAAGTGTAAGTCTCATTTCTAATTAAGGTAACACATAAAATATACTTAAATAAACCATTATAAATCGATAGAATTTTCAGAAAAGCCTATGATTAATGTATTTAAAAAACAGTTAGTCTGAAATAAAGCTAGGTATTTATAAATTATACAGAAATTTCGAGTAAGCTTTCAGGCCATTCTACAAACAAAAAACAATTAATAAAAATCAACGCATCTTATTGAAATCAATTTTTGTTTAAATTTTTAAGCTCTAGCTTACTTTTTCAGATTTTTTTACCTCATGGTTTAGTCGTTAGAGAGGAGATAACATTTGACTAAAATAAAAAGGTCATTCAGGAACATTGTTGATTTTTGGTATGTATATGGCCACCGCTAATTTTTAGTTCTTACGTGGTTTTATTATAGGTGCTATTTTCTATCGCCATATGTTTAGACTACCTTTTTGTTTTTCAATTATGACCCAGTAGTTTCTAAGAAAACGACTGTGACATACAAAGACAAACGTATGGACGAAGAGGCATGACGAAACCAAAACTATTTCGTTTTGACCCTAAAAAGAGTCGTTTTAAGTTACTGGCTTAATGAAATCTAATGATTGTATTGAAAATGTGGTGGGTTGAAAATTTGTTATTGTCAGATCTTGAAAAATCGGTCTTTAATAATTTCTTTATTTAAGTGTATAAGGTGGCGAAATATTGGATGCCATAGTCGTAAAAATGTGCCCACCGTCTAACTTTAGAACTATCTTGTAAAAAATCTAAAGAAAACTCAAAATCTACCTTGTTAAGTTTCAAAATTACTTTCAATCTAAATTATTTTGAACAATATCCGTTAAGTAGTTTTAAGATATGAGTTTTTTGATTAAATCTGTTTTGTATGGTTCCGTAACCTTGTTTGACTTCATTGAGTGTTCTTTTTATTACATTTCATATAATATTGAAATCTAGTATCAATACTATTTACTATGAAACCTGATGAAGCTTAGTCTTGTAAACGTCTTTACGCAGATTTTAGAGGTCAATTATAATAAAATCGATGTCTACTTAATACATTTAATAATTAAAAAATGTTTATAACAACTGTACTATTTGCAATGCAAACTGAGAGCGAAAATCTGTTTTTAATTGCTTTTTGTGTAAACATTTGAGTAATTAACGTACGCTGGTGAAGTGCTCTCGGTTCAACATGAGTGATTAATTAATGATCGAGAAAGAGTGTTGAATGACCGACGTAATTTTATTGAAATAAGTGTATTTTTTTTACAAATTTAAACTTTAAATGCTGTTTAAGTTTCACGAGAATTTATGTGTAAGGCTTTGGAGGGAAAACAAATAAATGCATAATTATGACTATACTTCGGCGCCAGCCAATTGTAGTCCAGTGCAACTGAAGTATCCAAGTTTACTCCACATAACGCAATCTTTTACTTTCCTCATCCAGCACCTACCGACGACCTTACACAGGTCATCGGTCCACCGAGCTGGAGGGCGTTCTACACTACGTTTACCGAAACGCGATTTCCACTCCAGTACTCGTTTGCTCAATCGGTCCTGCTATAGACGTGACCGGTCCATTGCAATTTCACCTTGCTAATTTTACTAGCTATGTCTGTTATCTAGGTGCTCTCACAGATATTTTTCGCATTTTATACTTAAAAGAGACTCCTAGCATAGCTCGTTGAGCGACTTCGACTTTATGAAATAATTCTGCCGTCGGTGCTCACGTTACAATTTGTATATAGGTATTTACGAAATCTAAGAATAAATAATTGAGATTTCCCAAGATTATTCCATTCCATCTTTTTTTCTTGTCACGGCGTTTGTGATTTTTTTTGTCTGGAAAAAAATTGTATATCCATTGTATTATATATGTATGTTTACAAGCTTTTTCTGTCATGAAAAATTTGTACAGATTAACTCAAAAGTTGGTTAAAAGAGAAATGAAGAGTTCCATAGTAGGGATTTTATCATTAGTGTACGTCATTTAAATGAAGGTACCTCTTAAATACTTCTCAACAAACATTACTCAAACTAATTTCCGTTGAAAGTATTTTTAAATTATACTGCCTCAAATTTTTCAGTATTTTGCACATGTTTTACGACTTTGATTGTGTACGTTTCCCCACCTACTGAATGTAATTACAGTCAATAAAGAACATCATTAAATAATTTCAAAACCATTTTAAAAATCTCATCCCTAATTTTTAATTTAATAATAATATAATAATATTTAATAATAATTTCGTAGTTATTGTGAAAAATAACTAAGTATTTCATTCATAGACAGGTGGATAGACAAATATGCGGATTGTATAATGGTTCAGTTTTTGTTAAAATATGAACGATACCCTAAAAATTAAGTTTCAGCTTCAATCTTGTTAAACCACGAACTAATTTAAAATAACGTTATCTGTAGACGAGATGCCCTTCAAACCTCCCCCAGAAACAAATACTGATACTTGCTCATTCTTGACTTAGTATCGATGACGATAAAGTAACTCGATATTTTCTTAGGTGGTGGGTGATTGAATTAGACAGAAAGCTCTTGTAAATAATATAAATTCAATTTATATTTATTGATACTTTCATAGTCCATACGCAAATGTGAAAATATGCAAACTAACAAGACATGTACATGTAAACTATGCAATAATTAGTATTTTATTGAAAATAAACAGTTTAGAAAACTATACACCATATTCCCAACAAAAGAGCTATAACTCAACATTAAACCTGGTCACACTGTACTGATTTTCATTTACACAGTTGTTTAACGAACTTACGTTTTAATATTAACGGCCCAAAGGGAACGGTAACATCTCTCGATATTTGATGCAGGTGGCCGAGTGCAATTCATACTTGCTCATGAAGAGATACATACATATATTATCATGTTTTACTCGGATTTTGGGTAGTTTTTTCTAAAAGGTTATGTCAATGTCATTGTGCCTTAAACTATCTTACTCCACTTACAAATATTATGAAATACACGGTAAATGGTAAGTCAAACCGACCATCTGTCAGGATATTTGAATAATAAAATTCAAAATCATAACAATAAAGCTAGAAAAAAACGTCACGTCAGTCAAAGTGACTTGACGTATATTTTTCTTGTCCCCTATTTTATTCAATTTTATTTAGTCTAAATTTATATTTTACGACAGTCATTCGCTGTCGCAGATAGGAAAAGTATCCCCCTTCATCTACTTCACGAATCCTCAACTCATCGGTGTGTTTGTTTTCAGACTCATCCGGGGTTCGTGCCATCGGCCGCTGTCCGCACCGAACATCAAACTCACCTGTCTGACGGGACGCCTCCGCGTCAAAATCCACAGGTCTTTCATATCATCCAAATACCATCATTATTTATATTATTATTTTTCCTTTTCAGTCTATACAAACCACCGGCTACGCTGCGTCGAGCGTCGGCCGGCATGAAGACGTCTCCCTAGAGGTACGATCTCCGCCTCCAGGCCTGCTCCACAACGTCCTCCTAGTATTTATTGAGTTTAGGTCACCGAATCTCTCGATTTATTTTTGATTAGGAATACATTTAGACAGTGCACATACCACGTGAAACTTATGTCGCAGACATGCTCCGATACCCGTACCATTTCACTAAATACTTTTACCACACTTTCTCAATGCCCTCATTGCCCTACCCCACGTTTTTTTAAAGGGAGTAGGGGTCTAAATATCCATATTTCAAAAATTCACCACCAAAATACCCAAACAAATTCTTCTGCGTGTCCCATTACATTAACAGATTCGGCCCCCAATCCTCGAACTAGTAATACCCCTTTATGGGAAAGTCTGGCCTGCTTAAAAAATAATACCCCATTAATTCGACGTATTCCCCGGGGGGCACGCATCACGGTGGCAGAAAATCTTACAAAAATATTGGCAAAAATCTTAGCTGAAAATTCCCCTCAAATTGGGAAAGCTACCTATTTTTCTCATTCCAAGTTTTCCACTCGAACGGCTATGATAAAAAAAATTCTTTGACTAAAACTATCAAACAGAACTGCTGCCGTCCAATTATCGAAAAATTTAAACACGTCCTAGTTCTTAGGCAATAAATTTTCAGTAAATTTATCAAAAAAAATTGAAAATAAAGTAAGTGAGGGAGACTTAAAAGGGGCAGCCTGCTTACTTTTTTCAAATGATAGCCTAGCACCAGACTCAGCAGAAACTCTCTTGGCACTAAAAAACAAGCATCCTATTCCAACTACTTCACCAACTTCTCCGCCAGATCCTCCCTCTTCACAAACAGAGTTTCTACCAGCATCAACTAAAGACGTCTATTCAGCAATAATGTCATTTAAAACTGGCTCAGCTGCTGGAATAGACGGCCTTTCACCACAACATTTGAAAGACCTTATTAGCGGTTGTACAGGCAACATTGGCCAAACTCTTCTAAAACACATTACTCAAATTATAAACTTGATGCTTGCAGGAAAGGTTCCCGATGGTATAAGGGAGGTTCTATACGGCGCAAATTTAATAGCTTTAAAAAAGAAAGATGGCGGTATCAGACCGATCGCCATAGGAAATTCGTTACGACGAATCGCCTCGAAGGTCTGTTTCCACCATATAACCACAAAATTGAAAAACAAATTCCAACCCTTACAATTAGGTTTCGGTTCTAAAGGAGGCTGTGAAGCAGCCGTACATTCTTTGCGATCATTCATAAACAATAAATGCGGAGAAGTTATTTTAAAAGTAGATGTAAAGAATGCCTTTAACTCTGTCAACAGATCCGTCATGTTAAACGAAGTAATATCTAATATTCCAGAAATATCAAATTATCTTTGTGAAAGCTATTCAAAACCCACAAATCTTATGTATAAAAGCAATCTTATTCTATCATCTGTGGGCTGTCAACAGTGGGTGGGTGGTGGGTGACCTGCTAGGACCGGCCATCTTCAGCTTGGCGATCCATCCGGTCATCGAATCCCTCAAGTCGAAATTCAATGTGTGGTACCTAGACGATGGAACTTTAGGTGGCGATGCAGAAACTGTACTCCAAGACTTACTTAGTCTGATTTCAAAATTTAATTCAATAGGATTAGAGTTAAATTTCTCAAAATGCGAAATTTTCTTGTCAGATAATCTGTCTAAAAACGAAAGCGACAATATTAGCAATATGTTCAATGTCGTCGCACCCGGTATTAAGGTCCTGGAGAAGGATTCTCTTCGCCTGCTTGGAGCCCCTATTCTAGATGAGGCCATTCCAAATTATCTGTCTGAGCAATCGGCCAAATTTGATGTATCATGCTCTAAACTTTTCGATATTCACTCTCAAATTGCATATCACATTATACGACATTGTCTGTTTGTACCAAAATTAACATATGTCTTACGATGCGCCCCGGTTTGGAAATTTTCTAATCTTATAAAATCACTCGATGACCGCATTAAAGATGTACTTATAAAAATTTTAAATTCTGAACTTTCAGACAGCTGCTGGATCCAAGCTTCCCTACCCATTAGGTATGGAGGTTTAGGCATCCGCAAAATCTCTAGCGTTGCTCTACCGGCTTTTCTTTCATCCGCATATAGCACTAGCCTATTATTTAAAAAAATTATGCAACACTGGAATAATGCCAATACATCATTCTTAAATGAAGCTCTAAACGCCTGGAAAATGGTCTGCCCTGGTAAAGACATTCCCGCGATCCCGAATTCGTAACGATGCTGGGATGAACCTATTTGTAGAGGATTAAATACAAAACTTTTAAATTCCACTAACTCTACAGGACGTGCTCGCATCCTTGCCGTTTCCCTCAAAGAGTCTGGTCCCCAAACATAGGTACATTAATGGATAATACTTCCTTTTCTTTGGCTATAAATCTGCGCTTGGGTTCACGCATATGTGCACCACACACGTGCGTCTGTGGAACAGAAATAATCGGCCCGGGATACCATGGTCTTTCTTGCCGCCGCAGTGCCGGCAGATGGTCACGCCACGCTGCCTTGAATGATGTCTTACGGAGGGCGCTTGCCACCGCTAACGTGCCGGCTTTATTAGAGCCGAACGTTATTGCACGTGACGATGGTAGGCGTCCCGACGGAATGACTCTAATTCCCTGGCAACGTGGCAAGCCTTTGGTGTGGGATGCGACTTGTGTAGACACGTTGGCCGCATCCCATTTACCAAACACGTCTAGATCAGCCGGTACAGCGGCGGCAACAGCCGAATCACTCAAGCGGCGCAAGTATGCAACCCTCAGTGAGAGTTATATATTTGTGCCGTTTGCTGTCGAGACGCTTGGACCGTGGGGTCCTGAGGCCAAGAGCCTCTACCAAAATTTATCGAAACGACTCATTGACTCTTCAGGTGATCAGAGGGCTGGTGCTTACCTCGGCCAACGGATCAGTATGGCGATCCAGCGAGGAAACGTAGCCAGCCTTCTGGGCACCTTACCCATAGAAGATGGTGATCTGGGCTCAGTATTCTACTTATAGTATTGAGGGACTATGAGTAGAATATAATACGAATAAGTTAAGTTTTCTGGCATTGTATTCTTTATTCATATCTATAAAATTTTTTAACTATTATTTTGTTTCATAAAGCTAGATATTTTATTTTACATGTTTTTTTATAAACGAGTAATGTTCTGTATTTTTTTATTAAAAATTCTATTAAAAAAATATAAAATTTTATTAACAAGAATACAACACAAAAACAACACACAACATAGAATTAGAAAGAACACAAGTCAAAATATCCGAATTAATTTTATTTTTTTGCATATTTAAC
This sequence comes from Dendrolimus houi, assembly GCA_039645545.1. Lineage (NCBI taxonomy): Eukaryota > Metazoa > Arthropoda > Insecta > Lepidoptera > Lasiocampidae > Dendrolimus > Dendrolimus houi. Next base: position 17,093,557 of record CM077120.1, on the reverse strand, counting down.
TTAATTTAAACAGCCCCATAAAATTTGTAGTGTGCCTGCCACCTTTCATATCTCTAGCTGAAATGGTTTCCGAGCTATCTGTAACATACAGAAATAAATAAATAAATCTTTATTTCATAGTCATTACAACATAATTGTGTTACAAGTAAAAAGTACAAATAAAAACAAAATTGTCCAAAGAAAAGCCAGCTGTGAAGTCAGGTGGTTGACAAGACCCCGAACTAGGGTCAAACCTGTGTTAGAGTTAGCATTGGCAGCCATCCTACTGCAAGAAATTACTTTTAGTTATAGGCTAATTTGTTACATAAAGAGAAAATTATAAACTAGAAAACTGTGAAATATTAGGTATAGAGTGTGTACGTATATGTGTGGGGTACATGTGCCAGCGTCTGTGTGAGTGTTTTACAATAATTACAGACTGTATGTTACCAAGAGTAGACACCGCCAATTTAATAAAAAAAAGTGGTAAGTATATAAAAGTTAAAATAAAAACGCATTAAAAATTGCTCATTCGGTAATAAGCCATAATTAAGCCGCAGTGTCATAATTAAGGGAGTGGAACCATTTAGTTATTTATTTAGAAAATTATTTAGAAAAAAAATCACTGCTACAGTTATTGCCACTTATCATCAATAATCAACACGTCCGAAAGTTTTCAGTAAACTTGTTGACCTGTAAACTTTTCCCGCGGAGGTTGTATTGTGCTTACTTCGTCCCGCCCCGGGGCGGACGGTGGGCGGGGCGGACAACTATATAAGCTTTGCATGCCTGCAAACTTTGTTATTGAAAGCGTGACAGTTTATCTGGACGTGATAACCGTGTAGCCTGTGAAAACCCGAGGCCGCACAACAATACTCAGGTAAGTCTCATAGCCGTAAAGTTTGACAATATATTCAGATTGAAAAAAAAGCTTACAACTATTTTGTCATTTCTTCAAATATAATTTTAAATTGTATTTAAGGTGATCTATTAATACTTATTCAACTATTTTGTGTTTGTAGAGCGTGTTTTAATAAAAGTAAAAAATGTTTTAAATGAAACTAAGCTACGTAAGTACGTAACTTCTAAAGATTTGCTTAAATAAAATAAAATTTACGACAGCTAATAAAATAAATATAAAGAATTAAAAATAAATATTTTCATAAATAACATAGAATACTCATTAATTAAATAAGATAAATACAAACACAATCTCATGAAAAAAAAATAGATACGAGATTGAAATCTTATTATTAAAGGACAACAAAATGAAGTTTAGAATAAAATAAGAAGTAAGTGTTAAAGTAAATAACAACTAGCCAAAGCAACAAACGCTTACTATTTTTATGAACTGGTTTCGGAACCACAAAAATTATTTAATCGGAAAAACCCCATATCCCGAAAATAGCTCGACATAATATCTATGTTAAATAAACCAATTTCGATCAAATATTTTTCGAATTATATCAACTAGATTATTTTAATAATTTATAAGCACAAATTTTAATAATTATAAAATATATAATTTGACTTAAACTTAAAACACACTGAAAGATAGTTAAGATTTTATAATTAACATCCCACTCAATTATATACATACAATCAATGATTATATTTTTTCATCCTTTAGTTAGATGTATGTAGGTACATTAGTAGTACATTCATTTTTTTCAGAATTTCACTATACTTTTGTATAGTGATATACAGGACAAACCTCCAATACTCCTTATGTTGTAAAATCGGCTGTGACACAGACAGACGAACAGATACAAAGGGGCATAGTGAAATTAAATGTTTACGTTTTGGTCATGATGTGAAAAAGTACATACATAGTTTATTTATTATATTAAATTTACTACCAATATAATTTTTCGTTATCTATTCATGTTACTTTACGTAAAATAGATCACTAGTGTATAAATAATAGATAAATGTTGGGTGAGGTATAGTTATAGGGCACATTTATTTATTATGAACAGATCCAAACGTTTTTAATATAGGTTAGAAGCCTTCGTGGTAATTTTTTTTATAATCACCCAAAATTAATTTTATATCTCAAATAATAAATAAATGTGCCATATAACTATACCGCACCCTAAATGTTTGATAACTAAATGTGGAATACGTTTATTATGGGAATCACAACTTTTATATATTTTTATTAGCTGACCCGGCAAAAGTTGTTTTGCCATTTAAATTATTTCTAGTTTTAAGTAATTTAAATTGTTAAAGTACTAATATCGCTATTAAAAAATAGGGGTTAGTCGTAGAAGAGTGAAAATTTGAAGTTGTATGTATTTTTTAATGCTAAATCATAATAAAATATAAATAAGAAATTTTGTCAAAAAGTAAAAACATTTATTTAGGGGTGGGTTACCCTTATCATTTAAGGGTATGAAAAATAGATGTTGACCGATTCTCAGACCTACCCGATATGCACACAAATCGGTTCAGCCGTTTCGGAGGAGTTTAGTAACAAAAACCACGACACGAGAATTTTATATATTAGATATTGCTGAAGTACAGCAGATAGGCTGACGGCGTAACTGTGATGGAAAGTGGTTACCGTCGCCTATGAATACACTCGTAGATATGACTGGAACCTGGCCACTAATGCCGGAACACAACTCAAGGTTGTTATTGTAATTTATTCAGTGAGTAATGCTACCCTCCTACGTAGAAGAGCGGTACCTCAAGTTTATGTGTTGAGAAGATAAAGACTATTTTAAAATTGATTTCTTATTACTTCAATTACATATAATTTATTTTAGGTCGTTTTTCAATGTTCCAATGGCTTTTTTCACTTCATCCAACAGGTGCATATTTGGTTAGGTTATGGAAAAAATAATATTAAAACACTCCGGCCGAATGAGTTAAGGTAATCACAAATCTCTCTTTTTTGAGATATCACTTTTGTGTTTGAGGGCAGGAGTTAACATCGGGTAACCTAGGTAAATAATCAGTGTTTATGTAATATTTATGCAAATCTATAACAACATTTAAAAAAATAAAGTTTCACAAATCACGTTATCATTGTGAAGCTTATATTAATTTCGTGAGGCACAGTATGATGCTGTACAACAAAATCCTATAAAACGTTCAAGAGCTTTCAATAAACAATGTTTAAAAATTAGGAAAGCAATGTTCATTCAAGAATAATTATATATACGACGAAAGATTTTGTACATGATCAAACTCAAAAGGAATATTTGTAGAATTTAATCTTCTTAAAAATGTGTATCATCTCAAAATACACATTTAAAAATCTAAGAATGTTTTTTTGAATATAAAATATTGAATGTAGAAAACATGTTGGATGGTTTGTTAGGCGTTCTTCTATTAACCACTAAAATTGCTTTGGAAATGGTGGTAAAATCATAATTTTCAATATGTAATCTGTATAATTTTATTCTGTTACAAACGTATTAATTTTGATCAAGTTTTTTCAAGGAGTTTCTTGACGTTTCTTCTCCTTAACAGCAATAACACACTGCGAAGCGATGTACATAGAATAGGAAGCAAATTTAAATTTAAACTTATGTGTATGACCTTCAACAAGTATTCTCCAGTGGAACTTATTTTTAATAATAACTTTTGAATTTGAATTTGAATTCAAAAATCTACTGCTTAAGACACTAAAACAACTTTGTAAAAATATTTAAAATCTTTGTATCTTAACCCCCAAGGCATCCTGTATCATTCCATGAATTTTTATTAGTTTAGTATGTGTTAGTGACCAGGTTCTAGTTTCCCTTAAGAGAGCAGCAGCGTATGTGTAGCACCTTTGATGTTGCAAATGTCCATAGGCGATGGTAACTGCTTTCCATCAAGTGAGCCGTCTGCCTGTCTGCTGAACTCATGCAATATAAAAATAAATTAAAAAAATTAATGTAGGTTCGAATCCTGACTTGCATACTGCAGTTTTTTATTGGTGTACTTATTGGGTACAATTATCGTGCAGAAAGTGAAGTAAAAAAATGTTTGGAAAATTGCACATTGATATTAAAAATGTGCGAAATCTGCCAATCCACTTTGGATAATCATGGCTGATATAATATATTGTCTCTTATAACATCGCTCTAACATATAGACACCTGAGCTCAGCAATAGGATATCTATAGCCTGATGTTATAAAAACAACAATGTCAGCCTCTATCTATCCTATTAATCAATAAATTTTTATAAGGAGCAAAAGTTTACTATCAGCCACTTGATTGATATTCATAGTGTCTTCTACTTAATGAAAATGCAAAATCTTGTTGGTAGGAAAAGAAATTTTCTCATTAAAAGTTGTTTTTAAATTAACATTAAATTATTCTTCTCACGATGTTGGCTCCTATTTATTTCTAATCTGTTCAAGTCTACATCCGTGTAAGTTAAACCACCTGATTCACTTCGTCTTTCAGTTTGGATAGAAATGGGGCAAAAAGACATTAAAATTTAATTTAATTGTTACACTGTTTTTAGTAATTGATGTTTTAACTGATTATTTAAGCAGTCAGAAAAGTTATTATTGTATTTTTTGGTCACTCAAAAGTCACTTATGAAAAAAAGTGTAACGATTACGTTGGTTTATATTTTTCGATTTATTATTTCCTCATTTCTATACCAATTGAAAGACAGAAATAAGACTGCTATCTGCTACGGTCTAATTTCGTCATAAATTACTTTGCAATTTTATTTTCTTCATTTAATAGTATAATGACTATAAACTAATACAATAAAAGAAAACTCAACTTATTTGTATTGTATTCTACCAATAGACTATAAATAAAATACCGAGCTTAGATCACCGTCTTCTATGGGTAAGGTGCCCAGAAGGCTGGCTACGTTTCCCGACTGGACCGCTACACTATACACTGTCCGAGGTAGGCACCAGCTCTCTGATCACTTGAAGAGTGAATAAGTCGTTTAGATACATTTTGGTAAAGAATCATGACTTCAAGACACCACAGTCCAAGCGTCTCAACAGCAAACGGAAACGACAACAAACGGCAGCAAAGTTTTCATTTATTTCATCAAGAAATCATTTCATATTTTAAATAATAAAACTTCGAAAAGTTTTAGAAGAATAACTTGTGATACGTCTAGCTATGTAGGATTTTTTTTTAATCGACAGACAAACACACATTTTATATCCCCGAGCTAAGTAAGTTACGTTTGTATTATGAGTAATATACAACGGACCACTCTGAGGCTGATCGCAAACACTTAGACCATAGTATATAACGGAAAGTTCGTTTATTAAAATGTTCATGCAAGGAATCGAACTTGAAGTCTAGGTCTATCCAGTGAGCGACGCTGGCAAATGCTTAGCGTACTCAACCACAAAGGCCGTCAATTTAGTAGTTTTTCAAAATTATATTTTTTTCTGGGTGATTGTCGTTCCTAGTAATCTTTTCTTTAATTACCTTTTTTTATCTCTTTCGTGTTATACGTAAGGCGTTTATGGTAATAAAAGAACAGCGACTGGTTACTATAGTATATTTATAATCAGAGAACCTTACGTATCAAATACAACGAATACACTGAACTAATAAAATATTATCACATTTTCCCTCCAACAACTTGACAGTATAAGAAACTTAGCAAATTGGCACAACCGATAGCAGGTTGTAGTAATTGATAAACTATTTTTAATTAAAAAGATTATGAATGGCAATATTTTGTTAAATTATTGTTTGGGAATTTTAGACGATATTTTATATAAGATATTATATTTAAAGTTTTACATGTTATAAAATTAATTGAACACAGTAAAAATCTATAGGTTAGATGAAAATAAAATGTAGTGAATGAACATCGTCTATATTCAATTGAAATATTTTAAATTAATGTCTACACAATTACCACATCATATTAGAGATAAATGTTGTTACATATAATTATGGTAAATTATTAAAAAAAAACTATTCTATATAAAAGAAATGTTAATCACTGAATAAATACAATAAAATACAACAAAATCATTATTTGATTAAGGAAATGGCCGATTGTATCGTTAAGAAATAAATATTTGCAAATAACTTATATCGTTCAAAAATAAGAGGATACGTTACAAAATTAATTATTAATCTTAAAAAGGAACATTACTATGCAAGTAACGAAACTAAATGTAACATAATACTGATGTGAAACTATTCAACCCTAAAATAGCCTAAAATAATATCGATGAATAGTTAAGTAGCCCTACTTATCATAAGTGATTGAATTACCTACTTAAAGCCAATATTATGAAAAGTAGAATGTTAAACAATTTGCTTCATGGAAAGCAGTAGTAAACAATTTTCAGATAAATTTGAAATCTGTCAACAACAAGTGGTGACGCAGTGACTCAAAGGCGTTCGTGTCTCATTCAAACGGCGTGGGTTTAAATCCCGGTAAACATTCGTTATTTTTTCGTTAAGATTTGTCGTGAGAAAATTCTGTTAATTTTTAACTTCAAAAATGTGGTAATATGCCAGCGATATAGCTAACTCCATTTAGGTAAAACCTAGGAGGCTGCAAAAATTTTAAGATGGTAAAAAAGTGTCAGAGTTGATTTCACTGTTAACTGCCCTATTGTAATCACGACCACTTGTAAAATCTAATTTTTTTCGGTAAAAGGCTTATCATTACCATGGCAAGCTTATACGCGTTTATGTTTCATAAAATATTAACAGTAATATTACTTGTTTGTACTCTATAAATACACGACTAACAGCTATTATAAATTTTGTCGGGCCATTTTTGTCCTGGCCAGCATTAACAGCATTTTATACTTACGCAAAATTTAAGTTTGTAAATATTTAAAACGCATGTAAAGTGCTGTTTTAGAGTTTCGTTGTTTGGTCTAAGGTCTGCTATACCCATTTTACTAAGCGAATATTGACATTATATATATAAAGTTTGAAAGAAACTGTCTTCAGTAAAATGACAATGTTGAAGTTAAATTGCGAAAACGTTTAACATTACGAGTGTAAATGAAGAGAGATTAAATATTCAGTGTTTGAGTTAATTCAAAAGTTGGTAAAGTAGTAAACAATTTTCCCTCTAATTTTAAGCTCATGGGAAAATACGTAAAATTTAGGTGGGATTACTTAAACAATTAATAATGTACTTCATTTTTGATGTACTACTTGCAAAAATATAGTATATTTAGATTATTTATGTAAAATTTTTTGTTAATTGTAAATAAATAAAAATAGTTTGGTAAGTTATTCTAAAAAAATATATTTCAATTAGACAGATATATAGTCTTATACAACTCTTATACCTATATAGAATATTTTCAATTTTACATTAAGGTTTGGGGTTTCTTAGTCTTTATGTCTATTTTTCTTAATGGCAAAATCGGTGGATATTCGTTTCCTCTACGGAACTATGGACTCTGCGTAGTTCCGATACGCACTTAACCTGTCTTCCTTTTAAGCTCTGACCTACCACGTACTTTAGCACCTGTGCCGCCACACATGCCGGTTCGACCACATGTTATGGAAGCCGTCTAGTTATGTGAGGAGCAAGTTACCCAACCATGCACCCTCCGCCAGGTGCCGGAAGATAGGTTGGGTCAAAGAAATACAGGCTTGATGTCGTAAATGATGATGTGTGTGCCAATGGTCATATTTTATTGAAGAAAAAGTACGAATGCGGACCCCGGGTAACTAATATATAATGATATACGCGTGCCTAATTCAAATGTATTTTATTATTGCGGATATTTTATTTCTTAACTAATATATATAGAATTCAAATGTATGAGTATCTATTTATGTGTAAGCAGTACCTAAAAAAAGATATTGAAAAAGATTCTTCTTAGCTTGTTTAATGTCATATAATTTTAAACTCGTTATTGTGCCCAGAACATCTCCGAATTCCTCTCACGTAATTCACATGATAAGTGGATATTCAGTAGCACGCCGGAGCCCGTTTAAAATACGACTTCCTTCGGATATTCTATAACTTTGCTATAAAAATGGTAATGGTATAATTTTTAGTCGCATTTGCGTATAAAACGTTTCAATCAAATTATAAGCTTCCACATTTAAATATTGTAAAGCTTATTTATCTCAGGTATTTGTACATAGTTGTAACGCTTGTGAGGATTGATTTAATAGTAAGATTTTGACTAGCTTTATTTAACTTAATGGTCTTCTGTATTCAAATAACAAAATATTTCACTAGATTAGTAAAATCCTCCGTCCTTTTAAAATCGGAATGAGAAATTAGAGTTGCATAAATTGGGCTAGAGACGGGCGGAGTAAAGAGACAGGCGAGTCCCCAAAACATTGGTATACGTCAGCGGAATAATGACCATAAAGTTCACAGTAATTTGCTATACCTTCTCGCAAATTATAAGCTGGTAAACATTTTCCATTAAGTAGGCCAGCTGCCTATTTGCCTGCTTCAGATTTAAAAAAAAAACTTTGTTATATTTCAAGATATTTATATTTTTGGCAAAGAACTGTTTACGTACCAAGACGACAGTGTCCCAATATCTGCACATAACAAAAGTGTCTGAAATATTGGTCATCAACGTTTAGTGAGTAAAAGGTGTGGCCATTCACCTGTCCAAGGATCGCTTTACAATCCATCAAACTGGAGATCGTCTTACTCATTTTTACATACATTTAAATGAATATAATAGACTTAGAACTATTGTGTACTATTGATACGTTATTGTATACTAAAATGCCTTTGAATAATTTCAAATAGTTTATATAAAATATTCCTAACATACATTTTTGGTTAAAGTAAATTAATTTTCATAACATTTGACATAAAGGCGCTTTTAGCATCGAAGATAAATATACACCACTGTTTATCGGGAAAATTACAATACATTTCAATGGAGTAAGTAGTCGTAGATTACGCGACAAAAATCGCGAAAAATAAATGTGATAATGAGACAAAATAATGTATTTCCAAAGTAACGAAATAAAACACCTTAAAATATTAATACATTTCATATTAAATTAACATTTATAATTTTAATAGATGATAATCAAGTAATAAGTTTGATAATTAAATTGTTAAACTTAAAGGTATAGTTAACACTAAAAAATAATACTCAAGTTTTTGGTAGAAATAAATTAAAAATACTTATACACAATTCCACATTTATAAACGGAAATTACATATAATATAGTAAAAAAGTATTACTTATTCATTTGTGTCAGTTTATAACAGTAGCTATTGCACAAGCATCTATTTCCAATGTCGTAGTTCGTTTTTTTTGATTTAACATGCATATTACCTACTAGCTGATGCCCGGGACTTCGTCCGCGTGGTGCGGTTTTTTAACTATCCCACGGGAACTCTTTAATTTTTGGGATCAAAAGTATCCTATGAATGAAATGACTGAATGAAAACTCTTTATTGTTTACCATAAATTAAACCTAGAAATTTAATATAAATACATTTCCATTAGAACAATGGGCGGCCTTATCGCTTATAGCGATCTCTTCCAGACAACCCGGTGTCCAATGAGACATTACAAGAAAAATTAAATAATATTTGGTGGTTTAACTAAATGAATACTAATCGTAATTAAAGAAAAAAGAAACAAAATAATAAATTAATATAGATGTATATGTATGTATACATAATTAAATATAGATTATTATTATAATTGTTCGCATGTAAATATATATAATTTATATTATTATATAAATTACATATATTTACATGTGAAGAATAATACAATTCCACTTACTGTAACAATTTTATTTCATGGACAAATAATGGACAGTGATCGAGTGTTTGAATATAGAAATTGATGTAGCTTGTCTGATTTTCAAGGGGAGGGAGTTCCACAGGCGAACAGCCTGTACAATGCAAAAGAGTTTCCTACAACGGACGAAGTGTGTTTAGGTATCCTATATGTTGACCAGGGATATAAGCTACCACCATTCAAAATTTCATTTAAATCGGTCCAGTCGTTTCGGAGATTAGCCGGTACAAACAGACAGACAAACAGATAAACAAAAAAATTGAAAAAAATCTATATAAGTTCTATTCCGCTTCTTACATCCCCCTGACTGGGTTTTTAGCATTTTTTTTCATTGTACAGAAATTTGACATCTACAATTTTATTACATGTATAGATAATAATCACGACGGGCTCACAGGGAAAGAAAATATTGTGATCAAACTACACAAAGATTTTCGATGTGTGTAATCTACTAATTCATCTTAGACAACTTGGCGCATATACCATCTTTTTAGAAAAAAGGGGAATCCCGAGCTCAGCAGTGAGATGTGTATAGGTTGATATTGCTTACCTGTTCATGCCCAAAGGATATCCGGGTATTACAATTTCATATTTTCTATGTTTACCCTTGTCGTTTATTTTTCTTATGAAATGTAATATTTTTGTTAAATCAATATTGTGAGATAGATTTTGTGATAAAAATAATAATGTTCAATTATTTAATATGATCTAACTATAAGTAGAAAATAGGGTTGTATATTGAGTTGTAATATTGGTGTTCATAGATCTTGAGAAAGTCCCCCGAGAAGTTCTGTGGTGGGTGCTCAGAGCGAAAGGTGTGCCAGAGAAGTACGTAAGACTGATAGAAAGCATGTATGAGAATGTTAGTACACAAGTCCGCTCTGCAGTAGGAACCACGAACAAGTTCCTTGTGAAGGTAGGTTTGCACCAGGGAACCGCCTTAAGTCCTTACCTGTTTCTGCTGCTCATGGATGCACTGGCCGCAGAGGTACAGGATGAGGCCCCCTGGTGCATGCTCTTCGCAGATGATATTGTCTTGGTGCATGAAGACGGGGTGCACTTTAAAACAAACTAAACAGGTGGCGGCAAGCGCTAGAGGGCGTTGGATTAAAAATCAGCAGAACCAAAACCGAATACCTGTTTTGTGATTTCGACGGTACCTCTAGTGCTGTTCCTCTTAAACTACAATCAGTCAAACTACCATGTAACCCCGAATTCAGATACCTTGGTTCACTACTGCAGAGTAATTGTAATATAGAGAGGGATGTAAGGAGAAGAATAAATATAGCATTGCTAAAGTGGAGACAGGTAACCGGTGTGACGTGCAACAAACTAATGCCACTGAAATTAAAAGGTCAAACATATAAATCTGTCATACGACCAGTCATGCTATATGGGTCCGAATATTGGGCCACTAAAGTGATAAACCACAAATGTCTCCACTCAGCTGAGATGAAAATGTTGAGATGGAAGTGTGGTGTTACAAGAATGGGTAAGGTGTGAAATGAGTACATAAGGGGATCTTTGAAAGTTGCACCCGTGACTGAAAAATTGATAGGAAGAAGATTAAGTTGGTATGGGCATATATTAATGAGGAGGGATGAAAGTCACATGACAAAAAGAATGTTAAACTACAATATGGATGGGTACAAATGTAAAAGTAATCCATCCATCTTTTTTTGGTCGGATTGTGTGAGGGATGATATGATGATTTGTGGTGTGACAGAAGATGTATGTCAGAATAGAGGAGTATGGAAGGAAAAGACATATTGCGTCGACCCCAATTAAATGGGATATGGTGAAAGAAAAGAGAGAGATTGAATTGTAATATTTAAGAGAAAATGAATATCCTAAAACATGTATTATTTTGCTGTGATAAACTTCTGTTGCCTTGACAAGTAAGTAGGCTTGTAAAAATAAAATTATTAAGAAAAATACGCAAAGTGAAAGAAGCCGTCCCGCGTCGTACAATCGACAAATTAAATGTAAGTAAATACATTCCTGAGGAAATAAAGTCTCACTTATACGAACTGTAATTATGGTGGTGATGTTATCACCTGTACGAAAAGTGATCAAAATAAGCCATCAAAGCTATAACATAAGAATACGAACAACTTCAAAACCAGGGCTTCGTTTGTTACATATTACAGCCGTCGCTATAATCTAAGTAGTGTAGTTTATTACCTTTAGCTTAATAACTAAATCTATAGTTAAAATCTATAGTTTTAAAGGTATACAAACTAAAATAAAGCTCTCAATTTATTCAAGTGCCTTAAACAAATCCTTCTCATTTTGGAAGTTTAATTTGTCTATGTATTTAGATCAATAGGAAATAACAAATCTCTTTAATATTAGTCTGTGAATAAGTAACCTTTAAAAATGTTACGACGGATACGCTGTATTACGTAGGAAGCTTTGATCAGTTTATGATTACAGTTGAGAAATACTGAAACCTCATATTTTCATAAAAATATTTGAAATCATGTTATTGCCACGACTGTTTCCTATGGAGCATAGGCAGAGAGATTCCAGTTACTACGATCCTGGCGAACATATGTCGGTTCTTTTACTCTCAGTAACCTCTTCATGTATTGGTTTAAAGTACTTTAACTGGCATTTCCTCATAAACTTGGCACTTTCGAAGAATAACAATTCAATAACTCTCTCTAAATGCTCAAAAAAGTTTTCAAAATACCGATGAAATAAATGAAACATTAAATTTCCTTCAAAACTTTAAGGTATTTTAACAAACACGTCATAATTGAGTCTCAAACAAGTTGTTCCTTTGATTTTCATTTGAAATAGTAATTTGTGTGTTTGTTAATTCGTCTCACGCTGAATAAGCAAAGGCGGAAAATTAGCATTAAAGCGTTTAGACTAAATCCGCCGCAATGTTATTGGGGTGGGAATAAATATCAAGGTTCTGAGCTCCTTTGATAGTGGGTCGCAATACCACAGATCTCGGTTATTCCCACCAAAGTTGTGACTTTAATGTCGTTAATTTAAATAATTGAAGAGGGTGAGAAATACGTCAAAACTTAATTTACAGCTGACTCATTTCGTCTGCGAAGAAACCTACCTACCTACACATTGTCGTCAAAGGTGTATAGCGTAGTAGTAGTTATAGCTTAGTAGTAGTTATAGCGTTTCAGTAGTTAATACATTCACATATCATTCAAATGACGATATATACACCGCTGTGGCATTTTTGATATACTTAATTTACATATACCTTCGACGATACGACTTCGAAAAAGAAGTCAATTCAATTGGGCTGGGCGGCATTTGGAAAGTTACATCAAGTCGTCCCGTCGACCATTCCGCAATGCTTGAAGATGAAAGTCTTCGATCAGTATGTCATACCAGTAATGACTTAAGGTGCTGGGACTTGCACACCGACGGTGGGACTGGTCCACAAATTTAAAGTCGCTCAACGACTTATGGAGACAGGTATATTAGGTGGCAGACAGAAATGAGGACGTCCGTAAGAAAATCAGAGTAACTGGCATAGCTGATAGAATTAGCAAGTCGAACTGGCAGTGGGCTAGCTACATCTGTCACAGGACCGATAGCTGATGGAGCAGAGGTGTCCTGAAGTGGAGACTAAGACTCGGCAAACGTATGTGTGAATGTAGGACACCCTTCGACCCACTGAACCGACGACTTGCGTATCTAAAGTCGGCGGTTGGAGCTGCATGAGAAAGGTGGAGGACCGGGATAAGTGGCGTAAACTAGAGGAGGCGTACGTCCATCAGTATACGATGATAAGCTTAGGACGAATTTACAAATATAGTTTTACCACAATTCAAAGGCGAGTGACAACGTTGTGAGGAAACCTGCGCATCAAGATTACCGACGTGGATAACTCGCCAAACAGCTTTGAATAAGTATGGCGGGCTTACTGAATCCCTTGAAAATGAAGGTGCATCCTCGAGCCCATCAGTGGGATATTTGTAAGCTGGTATTACTGCATTATTTAAATACTTTTTATAAAAGATTTTTTAAATGGTTTTTTAATAATCATAGTTAGTTAAATGAGAAGTGAGATCCAATATCCCAATGTGTGTCTAGTGTATGGTAATACACTCGTGTGGCGTTTATTAACTATGTAACTATAATTGCTCAATTAACTAATATTGCACTAAAGTAGATGAGGCCTAATACAGTATACATATATCAAAATTAATAACTACAAGCGATTCTCTTAAGATCCGCCGGTATAACGTAGTCACATAATATATCTTCAAATCCATCAGAATATTATTAAGAGATATGTGCAACATAAATTTGACCTCAAACTAAAAGCCATTTACATTTAATATCTTCCTTTTCTAGGTGTTTCAAGTTTGTGATTCAATGCGAATTTAACATCATAGGATTATTTTACTCATTTCCTGGTATCAATGTTTAGTCGTAGCACGCTAAACGATATCTATATAGAAATACATCTATTGAACTAGTAATCAAATTATACGTAATAAAGTAAATAATAAATAATAATAGCAGCCCATAAATGTCCCACTGCTGGGCTCGGGCCTCCCACTATAGGGGAACGGACAGTATACCCGCCACGCTTGTCCAAGGCGGCTTGGCAGGTTTGACACATCAGTTATCTCGATGTGCAGGTTGCATCACGATGTTTTCCTTCACCGTTATTAGCGCGTGGTAATTGTAACAATATGCACATTAGGTCAGAAAACTGCCTAAGTGGTGCATGCGTTCCGGCCAGGATCGAACCCGCGCCCTTTGAGTTTGGGACGCGTGCGCTAGCCATTACGCTACCACGATCAGAACAGGGCGTGACGGTTAGGGATTGCAATCCGGAAAACCGGATCCGGTAGTCCGGCGGATCCGCCATCAATATGCACTTACCGGATCTGGTGACAATCCGCAACGCGCGATTAGTTTGCCAAAATAACCGTGCGTTGCACGAGTAGGTACTTTAAACGCGTGCGAACTTTAAGTGTGGTGCCTGTGCGTGCGAGTCGTTTGACTCTGATAATGCATTTACTATGCCAAAGAAAAAAGACATGTGACTAGAAATGAAAAAACCTTGGAAAGAATTAACCAAGATAATAGCTCTAACGATAATGTGGAACTCGTGGAAGAAATAGTAGAGAAGAATTTAGATTCACAATCACTGAAAAAAGACTTAACATTACAGGCAGAATTACAATTACAGATCCAGCAAGAAGTAGCGTCTTATACAATACAAACTGTAAAAAGCAGTTTTTTGATAAAATACTAAAGAAGGAAATGACGGCATTTGAAAGTGAAGGAGTTCGAGGAGAATACTTGTCTGCTATTCATGATTATTTGCTAACAATTAAGCTGTAAGTGTAGAAGCTGAGAGAACCTTCTCGGTCGCAGGCTATATTTGTAGCTCTATTAGAAGTCGATTGGCAGATGATACATTCAACACAATTTGTTTCCTAAGATCGTTTTTCAAACCAAAAATTGATTATTTTTTTTAAAACTAAAGCGTATGTATAAATATTATATTATAAATAACAATTATTGTGATTCTTGTTATACCCTGTTATAAAAAGAAAATGTTGCAAAATATATGTAATTTTTATGGTTTACTTGGCACCGACTTCAAGATATAGACAATTTTATATTATTTGGTCTCTTAATAAACTAAATAAATTTTTAGTCAAAAAATTTTATTACATTATTTTATACTTTTTAGTTTTAGAAGTCGGTTTTTTTAAACGAAGTTTTTTTATACTTCATTAACGCCCATGTTGGAACGAAAAAGGAAAGTTAACTTATCCAGGTTATATCAATCCGGCCGGATCCAGCCGGTCCCGGTTGGATTGACGCAAATGCGGTCCGGATCCGGCCGGATTGAAAATGAGGCCGGATTGCAATCCCTAGATAGTGCACGAATTATGAAGCGATCCGTAGAGTTGATAAAGTTCATTGTTTTTGCCATTTGTACCACAATTGTAAAAAGCATTTAACAGAAAAAACCTAATATCTTAAAAAACGAATATTGTTCAAAACAATTTCTGTTAACAGCGTTTAAGCACTACGAAAGTTAAAGGAGACACAATTTTTATAATTTCGTTAGCTGGGAGATATTGGTTATTGATTATAAAAAGAGCTATTAAAGAAAGTCATAATCTTTTAAGTACCGGTCGCTACAATATTCATAATATAAATATTCATGAATAGGTACTTAACACTGGTTAATTAGACAAATCGTATACTGGAATACGAAGTAAAAGGTTTCACTACATTAAATATTATATAAAACATTGTATCTGAACACAGAAAAAAGACCAGAAAATTCTGAAGCATTTTTTCTGTCTTACAAATTCCTCACATAGCGTTCTCGCATCAAATCACTGGAACTTTTCGTTCTTTTGATGTATTCTCAGCAGTTTACATCTACGAGCTACAAAGTGAAAATTAACTTACAAGTTACTGTTTATTTACGGTTGAGTAACTTTCACCTCGTTGCTTTAAATCTTTAGTTGTTTAACAATAGACAATAATGTTTCATTGTTTTGTGTTGTCACCTTTCAGAACTTTAACTTGTTTCGATTTACTTTGCTTATTTTATAGTTTAGCGTATATTTGATAATGTTAAGACATTTGAATGTAGGTACATAACTTTAATTCTTAACGAATTTGATAATAATTAACTCAATTTATGAGTTTATTGAGAGTTTATAAATTCTAAATAGCACACCTTAATAAAAAGAAACAAGATTACCATTTGTATCTAATTCTCAGATGTACTTGTATTACTCGTAAGCACCTCAAATGAACGTGCATATATGAAAAGATTAATAAAAGCAGATGAAGTAAAAATTGTTTATCAGGATTGTTGCAAGTGGACATCCATCGTCTGTTTCTACCTCCATGGGACACAGGCGTGATAATATGTGTATGTATTTTAAATTTATGGCGACCATTTCTAATTTTCAGTCATTTCGAAATGACTGAAAATTACACATACTTAAAGTGGTACATAGAAGACACCTTTCCATATTATCTGTGATACAAAACGCCACACACACAGTGCGTGTGTATGTATGTTTGTGCCATAGTGTATGCAACATATATAGCAGATTGACGGACGGACGTGACGAAATTAATACGGTTCTGTCTTTATTATTCAGCTTCGGTACTTATTAGGATCCTGTACTATTAAATTAAGGGTTACGCACCCTAGTACTTACTATCAAGTATCCATACATTTTAAATTGACATCCTCAGAAAATACTCAGGTAAGCTTCCTGCTAAGACTGTAGCTTAATTGTAACTAAATTACTCTAATACGTTTTTCCATTAAATTCAATAGCACTGTATTAGCATAATATTGTATATTCTTAAGCAATATAAGCAGGCTAACTGTATTCTATTACTATAAGAAGCCTGAATGTACCTAATCTTACAATTACAATTTAAAAGTGTTATTTAAAGTTATGATAAACCTTGTGCGGTAATTTTCATATTTTCCGAATAAATAAATATCCCTTATTTATTTATGGTTTTCAAATTACATTTAACAACATTTTTGAAGGTCGGTTCACATACAATATCCGTCACAAGGAAAATGTTTACTTTATTTATATTCTTACATTATTTTTAGTATCAAATAAATCTACCATAAGTACCTATTAATTATTATTTGAATCATAACCATAATTATTTATAGTTATGATTTAAATTAATTTTTGTTATTTACATAAAGAAAATCAAAGGCAATAAGGCGGTTTTTTTACCCAAAACCTTTATGGACACTCCCCCCACGAATTCAAAGCATTTTTTTATTACATGTTACTGTGTAATATAATATAATAAAATAAATAATTTATGCTTTAAATTCGTGGGCGGATCTGCTACTCCAATAGACACGAGACAAACTTTCAGACAGACAGATAAAAATTCTAAACATTGTTATTTATCATATTATCATTAAGCACAGTATATAGCCGTTTTCAATTAAATTTTGGCACTTATTTTGAAATCAGAAACATAGATAGTATATTATACTAATAATTAAAATTGATAAATTTTATTTATTAGTAAAAATTTAGTTCTTACATTAATAGACCATAACATTCTACATATTTTTAAGACTCAAATGCATATAGTTATGGAACACCAACATACTTGTACATTCGTACTGACAGAAAATTATACTAATGCCAAAATTCTACAGCCAGAAAGATCTTATCAATTCCATTTTAGTTAGTTTACAACTTAAAGCATTATCCAGCGGAATTATTTTTCACATTATCTAATATCACATTTTAATCAAAAGTAAATTTTAACGAGCTCAAACAGTTATAAATATTATTCTTGAGAAATGAAGTGTAACCATTGTTATGAAAAGTACGGAGATTTTACCAATAGATATTTTAAATGTAATGAAAAAGACGGGGGATTGTGTCAACAGCAACGATAACCGCAATCGCTGACAGTCAACATCAGGGAAGATACTTTCCGATAAAATTTGAATTTTTGTCTGTTTTAATTTATTTTATAGGGAAATGAAGGAAATATAGAAAAAAATTAAGAAGTAGGCCAAGTTAAGTTCTATGGTAAGTGAAGGTTTTAGGCTTTAAGACATTTTAACAATACTCGATTTCGAAACATTAAAACTCTTAAAAAACATATTTTGATAGCTTGGAGTATATTGTATGTACTTAGAATATTTATTATCTCAAATTTATTATTTTATTTAGTGACAGATTAAGCACAACTTCGTAATAGCTTAGTGCCTTATGTCTCATTCCATTGACGTAGGCTTAAATCTTTGTCATACAGCATACATCTCTAATATTTTATACTTAATGTGCATATTGTTACACATGCTGGTGGGAAACATCGTTAGAAAATCACTATATGTAAAACTACACAAACTGCTTCGGACAAGCGCAGTTTGACTTTAGCTGAGCAGTAGATAGTATCAGTTTTATATAGGTACATGTATATTTATAATTTCAATGAAAAAGCAATCAACTAAAACTTTTCAGATTCAGTTTAAAGAACAGCACTAAAATAACATAAGTAGGTACATAACTCTCATTTTAAATATTTTACATAAGTAATACCAAACTAAAATTATTCAGTACTTAATAGGTACTACAAAACTTGGTGACTATATCTAGTAACCAGTATTTCCTATAAGAGAAACGTAATATATTTCAGTCCCTATTGGTCCCAGTCTCGAGTGGCAATTCTATAGGTTCTAATGTTCTCGTGACCACAAATGGCGACATGCAATACTAGAGAACCGCAAATCGATCAGGGATCCGTACCTCCGACAATGCCATTTCACACAAAGACGTCCAAAGACATTGCAGAAAGGAATCAAGATTTTTTCTACAAAATTTTAAAAGGTTTTTGATATTATTATATAAACAACCCACCCAGTAGTCTCTAAGCATAATGAGTTTGCCATATATATGTATATATACTAGAAAATTGCATCGTGTTCTCCATCGTTCATATAGTCTATTCCAGTTGTTTTTTTTTAATAGCTTCAATGTACAGACACGGCATTCTTAGAATTTTATAATATTAAATATATTTTAACATGCCGTATAATAAAAAAATAAAATAATAAAGAAATATATTAGGAAAACTAATGCTAAATCTTCGTAAGTGTAGATACTTATCAAAAAGTAGATTGCTTTCCTTTGTCAATTTTTTTTTAGCAAATTATATTGTAATAATTTGACTGTATTAACGACAAGTATACACAGTGCTATTATCAATTAACAGTTTATCACTTTTAATGAAAATCTGGCTGGCGATTGATTGAATATTATATGGTTACTATCACATCTAGAGATTGTAAGTCGAGACTACGTCAGCAGAAACCACAATGCTGTTTGCAGAACACGGGCACTCGTTATCAGCCTCGTAATAGTCGAGTGTCGGACCTCTTTCGTGGAGGGCCTTTGTTGTCTCCTACTCGGCCTCTGTTGGGCTGAATACTTTGACAATATCCTCCTAAATGAATCGTATATGTGATCACGTAGCTTTTAATTTGGGATCTATAACAATTTCCGCGTAGCAACGTTATAAAAATCGGATTTACTGATACTTTTGAATTTTAATTTGTACGTTATTATGGCTTTGTTTATTTGTATGACAGAATATTTTATTCGTGCAGGAATGGAGAAAGAATGCAATTTCCTGCAGGCGAGGTTGTCGTAAAGGCGACAAAACAACCCACAGCCAAGTGGTAGAGTATTTGCCCGTCTGGATGGCTTACCACCCGTGGTCTAGAGTATGCCGCTATAACAACCTTGAGTTGTGTTCCAGCATAAGTGGCTGTTAAAGTAAATATTATTTCAGTAAGAAATAAAGAAAATATCTGTTAATTATTACATAACAACTGGTATCATTTTTTAGTTATCATACTGGCAACATTCTTTTTACCTCTCTTATTCCGTGCTCTCTGAACTGTAAAATTGTGCTTTGTATTCATATCTATTATAAAGTAAAATAAATCAGTTAAAATCAAGACTTTCACATTTATTTTTGTTCATAACCCTTCAGTGGCCAGGTTCTAGTCTTCCATTAGAGAGCGGAAGCACATTGGTAGCATCTTTGGTGTTACTAATGTTCATAGGCGATGATAACCGCTTCCCATCAGGTGGGCCGTCTGCCTGTATGCTGAATTCATGCAATAAAAAAAAGAATATTTATGCAATTTGCAAGGCCTAGTGGTAACGTTTAGTTTTCACAAAGGCACCGTTTGCCATCGATGCGATATAGCCCACATTCGCTTGGCTACCATGCTCCATTACGTAACGGTACTCTTGAACGTTTACTCTGCCTAGAATATCAATGTAGAGTTAACTTTCGCATATATTTTTCTACTGTCGTATGACAGGGAGTTGTTCAAGAAAGACGTCATCAAATTTTTTGGAAGCCGGCATTGTGTAGGCATTGCTTTGGTAAGCCAAAGGTCCATAGAGGGCGGTGACAACTTTCCATCGTGTAGGCCTATCTAACTGGTTTAAGCAAATTACTGCTATTTAGAGGCCAGTAGATTTAATCACTTATTCGTTAGCTACTTAAAACTTGGGCCTATTTTTCGGTCTTCAGATAAAACTTATCAGTCGAATAAATTATATCTTGAGTGAACACAAAAGTGAAACTACTCGACTGTTTTATTCATGCAACTGACATTTTTAATTTTTCCATGTTATATTTTATTCTATGTATAACTTTTATTTGGTGATTGAAAAATCGGTCCTTAATTCAACAAAATATAAATATTAGTCAACCACAATAGACGTTATAAATATAATGTAAGAATATAATACTTATAAATACTATAAATAGGTAGGCATTTAATAATATATAATTAAATTAAATGTATTTCTATATATAAATAGAATAAAAACGATAATATTGAATCATTCACTATAAAGACTTTCCTTAATAATAGACAAACAAAACGTATTTCCTTAACAGATTATTTTATTAATGGAAAGAAACCGTGCAAGTATTATCTTAATGTATAAAATGAAAATGAGTATTGGCTTTTAAGTCAAGCAAGTTAACACACTTTACAATTATTAACAGGTAAACTTTCATACATTTGCGGTTTTAATTTATGCATTGGAGTGGTGTTAACATCTAAATTCAACTTTCATAATCTTCTTATCTCAAATTATTTGAAAACATATATTTCCTAGTCATTTTCTCGCAACTTGGCAGGCATATGTTATGCATTCATACACTATTTTTCAGAATATAGTTATTTTGTATTCATTAACATGTAATTTCACAATAATCGGTCCATTCTCAAGGCTATAAAGCAGGATAAAACAAACATCCGCTTACAATAGATAGAAAACTCTTTATTGTTTGATCATATAAACGCAGGAATAAGAAAAGCAGGATTGCCTAATCGCTTTTGAGCGATCCCTTCACCACATTTGATATATTTACAACTACCGACTATATGTTTAGTATGGATAAAATTCGTAATTTTATTATATACAATGTGATCCGTGGATGGCCATAAAATAATTTTAGCTTAAAGTAATTCAACGTTTCCAGTAGATTTAAGCCAAAAGTTTATCAGAAGAAAGCCGGCGGACAGCGGTATTAATAATGAGGAAAGCAATTTGCAAAACAAACAACAGTAAAAAAACAAGATACATTCAAAAAAATAACGTATACCAATGTTTAATTTTACTCTCGAACTTTTAAGCAAGTTTTTCTCAACGACCACCAGATTTGTAATGTCAAAAGTTCCTGCAGACGGAAATATGGATTATATAATATCTATGTGTATATAATACAATACTGCGAGTAGTCCTCTGTTACTTTATATACAAATAAGTAGCAGAAAGGTTCTAAAACTTGGAAATAAAATAGTTTCTGTCAGAGGAAAGGAAATAAGATAAGTTTGTCTCCAAAAACAACCTTGAAAGGCATGAGATATGATGTGAAATTATATCAACCTTTTAGTAAGAAATAAAAAAGATATGTTTATTTCAACATAACAGTTGCGTATCTACTTCATTTAACAAGTAAAAAATAAATACGGAAGAAATCACCGTTAAATTTTTTATACATTTTCATAAATGTTGAAACGTTTGTTATGGAAGATATTTTAGTAAGTTACGTTACACCACAGGCTGTTCTGTTATTAGTTAATGTATTTGTATCTCATTACAACTATGTAGGTTCGAACATTGGGAGATAGTACGTACCGTTTACACAATTTTCCATGCCTAATGAGAGGAACGTCATACAAGACAACTATGAACAAGGGTGACAACTATTAACATTTTGACATACAACATAACAATATAACAGTATAACACATATTCTAATTATATAACATGTGTTATTCTATCATAAGCAGGCGTAAGCCTTGACGTGTGTAGATCTAGAAAAACTGTTTTAGGAGTGAATTCCCATGATTAGCATTTAAGCCCACATCATAGAATGACACCCGCATGCTTTACCTATCAATTTATTACGACTAGGTAGAATCTATTTGTATTGTTTGAGCAGGTGGAACTTTAAATATACCTGCTTAGTTATGATATTTTTGAACTTTTGAAACAAATTTGGAGTAAATTAATGAATTAAATTTTATTCGCTTAAACTATTTAGACTAAACCTGAAAGCAGTCACTGCCCCGCCACTGATTTCTGTTTCAATGTCCAATACTAGAGCTTACTTTTTTTTGGCAGGAGGGACGGTAGTAGTAAGTAATAGAGCCAGAGGTACATTGTAAATGCTGCCGGTCGTGTCAGTATTCAGCTGCGAGCGGACGCTATACCCATTGTTACTTTTATTAGAAGTGTAAAATTACGATTTTAAATATAAACTTGGCACATTATTTTTATAATTTTATAATAAAAGCTTTTAAAGTGCATTACGGGATGCATTGTCCTTTGGTAGGTTAGTACGTCAATGAAACAGTAAAAGGCTTTACAGCCGTCCGGTTAGGGACAGAAACGCATAATTTAAACATAAAACCCACTTTTATTATCGAGCTACAAGACACAACTCTTTACTGTTTAGTAAAATGCAGACGTTATACTTGTACGACGAAGATACTTCATATTTTTATTCAGCTTTTTATGTCAATGTAAAAAAGGTGTTTTATTATTGCGGGGATCAAAATGTTATGAAAGATAATCGATATTATAGTATTTATTTAAAGTAGTTTTGACAGGTTTAGGACTCTTAGTAAATTAGAATAATTAAAAAATTAAGCTTTTCACAGATTTGTTTACAATATTTGTAAATCCTACCAGTAGAGCTGATATAACAGAAATAATCACCCAGGTTAAGAATAAATACATGCAGCATACATTTACATAATGTTATATTGATTATAAAACAATAATATAGGTAAGAAAATTATAATTAACATTCTACTACTTTTTCCTAACATCATATCATTTGACGGCCTCATTTGACGGCGGGCTAAGCCTTTGCCAGCCTACCTCACTGCAACGCAGAGGCTCCGGGTTCGATTTTTGGTATAGTAAATTTCCGTCTGGGTGTCTGGGATCGGCCCCAGAATGGTCCATTGTATATTACCCATAACACAAGCGTAACTTGTTTAATTTGGGGATATACAGTGTGTGTGTTTGTCTGCCGATTTATTTATTATTATTTATATGATATGATGTTGATGATATGATGTATTATTCATAAAATCCTAATGTTCCATGTCCCATATTTTTAAGCTGTCAATTTTAGAATATTTTGCAAACTCTACTTGCTGTATTTAGTAGCTATGTTGAGAAAAAGGTCTAGTATGCTATTTCTGTAATATACCGAGTTTTATGTTAGTACAAAAAACTCATTTACCTTAAACCCCAAATTATCCAAAATCAAAACTGCTGTGCTTGTTAGTCCGCTTTACGTGGTTTGTTTTGCGGTTAAATATATTTCTCCCTGTTTATTTGAGGAAATTAAATGTTTTGTTTAAATATCTTCCGGAAAAATTTCATTTATACAGATTCAGTAGTTTGTGAGAAAAATAAGTATGAAATACAAAGACGGGCGACATAATGATTTTATAAGGGCACAGTCTGTGCAGAAACTGTTGCGGCATACTAAAGTGCGTCACTTGCAATTGCGAATGAAGAATGATTGTGTAATCATTGATCTGGAATAGCCCGCAGTAGATTCGCTCCCGGGATTAGCGACAGGTCATACGGCGTTTACCCTTAAATTAAATTTCCTCCAAGAAATTTCATTTTCACCGGTAATTCGAGCAAGTATTTCTGAAATATTTCATGGCGTTTCTCTGTCTGCTTGGTTGGAAACCTTTTATGAATTGATAGTAATTTAAGAAATATTTTTCTCGTGAAATGTAAATAAGTTACAATATATTGGAATTCGTATTAAATATTGTTTTTGAAACTGTAGCCTTATTGTCTATGAATTCTGTAAACATGGCTGAGAAAATGTATCGGCCACATTCCCGGCTACGGTATGATTTATATTAGACTGTGCGACCGCGAGACGTGCATCGCTCGTACCTCATATGGGCCCGGAGCCGTACAAAATTGATTTATACAATTGTACATCTCCAACCCCCACGGTCTATCACAAATAAAGTTTTGAGTGATCGGAGAATGACGCTGATAGCCGTGTATATAAATGCTTAGGTGCATAGAGCTACTGCTACCACGTGGTAACTTAGTAGTTAACTCACTCGCGTTCCAAATTGAAATGACGCGTGTTTTTTTTATTTATGTACGGCAACAAACAATTATCCACTAATACAAGTAAATAAACATAAATATAAACTATTGGCAAATATTACTTTTGGCGCAAACACCGATGTTGCCAACAACTATAATAAAAAAGCCGTCTGTCTGTCGGTCAGTTATTACCCAGAGAATTACAAATTGGTTTTATAAGATTTGGTATACGGTCTTCAATAGATGTGAAATTCACTACACTACTTATCTAATAGTATATATATATTCATGTGTGTGTGTGCGTGTGTGTTTGTGTGTTTGAATCCTGATCGGAACAACCATACACCTTTTAGGTTGTTTTTCTATACATATTATTACAATTATCACGTGCTGGAAGGAAAATTTCGTGATGTAATCTGCACATCGAAATAACCGATCTGTCAAACCCACTAATCCGTCTTAAACAACATCTTTAATTTAAATAAAAAGATTTATACTATTCTTAATATAGTTTTTATCCACATTTCCATTTTATTTAAAAATAAACTTAAAAAAAAATCGTAAACATTCTAACTATATTATTTTGCACATAGCTACGATGTTCTACGATATGCTACGCCGTAGCGACTGCAACCAGTGTGTGTAGAAGTAGGTGAGGTGGCATTCAATCAATAAACCAAAGGGCGCGCTACAGAACTGATAAGTAAACACGCAAACAGACATTTATCTTATAAAGAGAAATGAAAACAAATAGACTTGACATAGACGGAGAGGATTCTAAAACACTTAGAACACTTAAAAATACCTCTGAGCTTAAACCAGAACTAAACGAAAGTAATTTACTTAAAATAAGTAAGGAAATAGTGAGTTACATTTACGCCTTAAAAATTTTGCATACAAAGCTTTTGATTTGTTTTCTTTCTTTGCAATGTGTTACCTTATTTCAGAAATAGGTCCAAATAATAACACAGTCCAACTTCAAAGGGAATTGAAGTAGTTGTTTACGACAGCGAATTATTGCTGAGTATTACTTTTCTAAATTAAATGTCTCTTGGCAGTTCAGTGACTGGCGCACCTGTTTCTTATACGAATAGTGAAAGTTGCATTTTTATTTGTAGAAGAGGAGTTTCGAAGCTTATTCGAGACTTTCAAGCAGCCTTACAGACAAATATTTTACTTACGAGTAAGAATCGTATAAATAACTATTTTGACTTAAACAACACAATTTAATTTTCTTAGCGTTGCCATTCAGCGAGGTAATGCGTCCAGAGTTTTAGGAACGATGCCAACTGACGGTGATCTGGTATTCATATATATTATAAGTCATTTTCATTATTATAATTTTTTATGTTAAGCTGTATGTACAGCTATATAATTATATTTTAGTTTTCCAGAATAGATTTATATTTCTGTTTAAATTTGTTAATTTTATTGGTTGGTATAAGGGTCGATTTTTCAATAATCAGATAAAAGTTATCAGTCGAATAAATTATAACCTAAGTGAATTCAAAAGTATAACAATTAAGCTCTTTTATCTATGCAAGTGGTATTTTTAATTTTCCCAAGTTATACTTTATTCTATGAATAACTTTTATCCGGTGATTGAAAAATCGGTCCAAAATTAGATAAAATGATTATTCAGTGATTAAACACTAGCCAAGTTAATGTATTAAGTTTCTTTGGCGTACTTAACTAGGGAAGTCGTAAACACTATACACCACTTCCGAAGCCATGCGCCATGTGTATCAAATGATTTTAATCCGCATACCTATTCTATTTATACAAGTTGGAGCATATAATAACATAGCAGCATGCCGTCTTGCCGCTGAGATTAGGATTGCCCATTTTTGAGTTCAGTCTACCGGCCACGATTGTTCAAATAGGCTCGACGTTTCGCACACAGGTAACCTTGCTTTACAAGTTTTCTAACTACGTGTTTCTTTTGTTTATTGCTGTAATACAGCAGACAGGCCGACGGTTCACCTAATAGAAAGGGGTTACCGCCGCCTATTGACATTTGTGACGCTAAAGGTGCTATCAAACTGCGCAACTTATTTATCATTTATAATTTTGATATGATTGATTGTGGCGCCAACTTACGGAGGCCAACGTCCGGCAGTGGACTGTGATTGCCTGATGACGACGACGATGATTATATCTTCAATTAAATTGATTTAATCATCACTTTATCGGTTTTCTAAATGTACACAGAAAGTTGTGCGTAAAATGTATTTATAGTTACAACGAATTTAAGTACAGTTAGAACACAATTATCATATTTCATCGATTTTACAATTTATTAACGGTTTTTAATTTTTATGATATTTATGTTCAAATAATAAAATTGCTAGAACATTGTAAATAAGAAAATGTGTAAGGTAGTAAATAAAATGGGAATTAAAGAAAGTATTAATCGATTCAATTCCATATCTTATGTAATATGAATAACCGTTTAATCCTGTCCAAAACATTTTTATAGGAAATGAAAACTTGTAAAAAATAATATATTTAAAAACAAAATATTACTGCGAAACCGAACACTTTAATGAAATGGTCAACAAATAAGAAATAACGAGTATTTCTGAGCTTCATAATTCTGTAAAGTTGTTTACAACAGGATGCTTCAACCCCACTTATTGATGGTAGATCAAATTAAGACACTTGACGTGAATATCTATAAAAAAGTTAAGACATTTTATTGGGTAAAATTTTCTAGAAGCGGACAATAGTCTGGCGAAATTTGCTTTTCATTGTCGAAATCCTTTGTATTTCAAGTATTATGATTGGTTAAATAATAAACGATATATTTATGGAATATCGGGTAATATATGGAAGCTGGCATTACATCATGCATAATGTTTTAGTCGTGGTAGAGCAATAGGTTTCATTTTAATGATGCGGTTTCGTGAAATGAAATAAGCCAGTATACCTAACGCGGGTCCAAATGCAATTAGTTTAAATGCAATTAACTCAAAATTATAACTAATACATATAAATTGGGCAAGAGCTTTGTTGTCCACGCACAATGAAAGCTTCCGAAGAGTTAATAACCTGTTTGGTTATTTAGCTACCGGTAAAAAGCATTTAATCAAAAATAGCCCTAATATAATGGATATTGTTAAAAATCTTTCTCAATTTTGATTTTTTTAGAATTTTCCTTTTATGGCTTGAAAGCTAGAGGGAGGGGAGATAATTTTCACGACTTTAAGAAGTAATATTTCGTCAGCTATTGACCTTTGAAAACTTAATATTAAAAGTCATTAAACAATACCCCACACGCCTATGTACACTGAGAAGAAAATCAAATAACCGGACGTGACATTTACATACATACAATATGTACGGTTGAAAACAAACGTTAAAATTTGAAAAAAAAAAGGTTATGTTATTCTGCCCGAAATCTTGTCTGGAATAGGCTGCGAAACGGCTCAACAAATATCAATGAAATGTTTAAGGATTAAAACAAATATTTCACCTGTTACAGTAACATTTCCTCTATACATAATTTTAATATCTTTCAGCGTTTAGAAGATATAAATATATAGTCCAAGTCCCACGCAAAGGGACGGCGACAGACAGCTAGTACAGTACGGAACGTTTAGAATATCTGTCTGTTTACGTGTTAGAAATGTTTATATCACATCTAGTTCGATTGAAACGCAACACCCACTCTTCCGAAGTGGCTGCATTTGACATGGAAAAACAATTCTTTGAAAAACCGAAACAAATTACGTAAATTCATAGTAAAATGTATTGCTATAACTTTTACCTGTTCGCACCTGACCTTCTAGGCATTTAATCTAAATGTCAAAAAATACGGAATTGTTTATTGTAGATATTTTTTATATCTTTTATTAAAGTGTACAAGAGATTTTCCAGTAGGTTCGCTTGCGTTAACACCATTTTCATTCCTATAGGAACTCGCTTTTGAGAAATTTTTCTATTGTTTCCGTTTCATAGTAAGTGATTAATTCAATTTTACTTCCGTAAACTTGAATCCTTATTTTATCAGAATAAACTTTACGTTTTCTTACTTAATATGCCCATGTTACCACCTACCGACGGTAAATGACATAGGTCGTGAGGAAACCCTTAAATCAACATTACCGGAGCTTGCAACCCGCCAATCCGCCTTAGGCAATAGAGATAGATATACAACCATTTCCTCTAAAACATTGGGTGGTGTCGAGCTCAGTAGTGGAACGTTTGTGGGCTTATATTACGTATATACGAGAGAAATATAATTTGCTTAAGTTTAATACTCAAGCGTATAATTCGAAAATATGTATTGATGAAGGAAAAACAATGTTATCCAAATGTGAAAAAAACTATGAAGTAATAAAAACCGTATAATATTTTATTCCAAGAATTTGTTGTTTGAGTTTAAAGTTGTCCTAATAAACAGCGGCATTTGTTCGTTCAAGGCAGAAGGACTTTTATTAAGAGCCCGTGACGTGCCTTCGCGAAAATTTTGGGGCCTACGAAGGCGGCGTCTTCCACGAGTCAAATTGTGTTATTCCACTTATTAACAATTAATCCTCATTGTTGTGACCTTCCTATATCGATCTGACATTTACGATGTAAGTATTGAATTAATCAATTTTGATTTATTGCGCTTGAAAACATCTTCTACCAGTTTCTTAAAAAAATACAGTAATAACGTTGAGTTGATTCTTAATAAATGCCTTTCTATGTGCATGAAAATAAATTGAATATAAGGACAGCTAATGTTTTTGCTAGTCTAAGGCAGAGCCCTAAAAATTGCATAATCTCAATATCTCTTAATAAAATATCCCATATCTCAAGTACTACTCAACGTACTCTGAATCAGTTTTCACTTAGTATTTCTCAGGTACTGTTTATATACAGAGTACAAAAGTTAGAGGGAGAAGACACGCTTCTTATGAATTTATTATAGAAGCGTATCTCTTGTCATCTAATAACCTAAATTTTATTAAGAATCACGACAAGATACCAAATCATATACCTAAGTATAGCTATATGCATATTAAACCAAAAAGTCATGTTTATTGTTTGAAATCTTAATCTATGTGTAATATTTATGAGGATATATCTGTAATATAATACTATAAAATTCTTAACATGCCGTGTCTGAACATTAAAGTTATAAAAAAAACACCAATTGGAATAGACTATATAAACGATGGAGAATAGATGCATTTTTTTTTTAATTTCTTGTTTGTCTGTTTGTTCCGGATTCACTTAAAAACTATTGGGCCGATTTTGATGAGGCTTTCACTGCTCGACAGATAATTTTTAGAATAAAAATCAGTGCTACTTTTTGTCCCAGAAATCCCGCGAGAATTTTTTTGGTAATGTTTTAAAATGGTCAGATTGGAAAAACATCGAATTCCAATGCGATTTTTTCGGTGATCGATAGCAAATTTTATGTAAAAAAATGTGTAATTTTTTATCCCGGTAATTTCGCGGGAATTTTCCCGGGAGCGGTTTGAAGTTGTTCGGGTACAAAAAAAATATTCCCACACAATTTTCACTAAAACAATAGCTTACATTCTTTTTTTAATGCGACGGGTCATTGTATCTGGGGATTTTAAGTCGCGAGCGTATCCTAATCTATGTATAATATTCACGAGGACGTGTAAGTATATATTCATAGAATATAGGTATAGGAGAAAGAATTTTTAAATTCTATCTTAGACAATGACGTCGAATGAAAACAAAGAAATAGTGCAGTGAGTAGAGAGATCTCATTAACTGCCATGAATTATTTAAT
The DNA here is from genome assembly GCA_039645545.1 of Dendrolimus houi. Taxonomy (NCBI): domain Eukaryota; kingdom Metazoa; phylum Arthropoda; class Insecta; order Lepidoptera; family Lasiocampidae; genus Dendrolimus; species Dendrolimus houi. Next base: position 17,062,944 of record CM077120.1, on the reverse strand, counting down.
AGGTCTCGGAACTTTCATTGTCTAAACTGTAACAAGAATACTCATAATTAATCTCCATGTATTATCATGATGGATGCATCGTATTTCATATAAGACCTAATATATAATATAAGACCTAGCCTTTTCCCGCGACTTGGCCCACGTTAATGTAGATTTTTTCAATCAATTCAGGTATGTTTCTAGCTCTCGAAAATAACATTACTTTCTGATGAACGGTATCCTATGTCCTTTTCTGTACCCCTGATGACGGGTATGGAATTTATGGCCCGTTTTTATATCTTAACGACCGTTTATTTGCTCTACCATTGGTTAAAATTTAAAAGAAGCTCCATATAACTAATGTCAAAATTCAAACGATGATAGGGCAAGTGAATGGATACTAGGATATAGGAATTGGCCATGAGTAATAAAGGCGTGAAAGCATAATAAACAAACTCACAGTTGCATTTATTATACTAGTTATAGAATTGCTCATTATATGTATATAATATTTATTATTTTGTTGTAACTACATATAATGTTTATGTTTATAATGGTAAAATGGGCATAGAGGAGGGATTGATGAATATAGGTGTTAAAGCCGACTAAATAAGAGATGGATAAGTTGTGTGAAGGATGAGACGAGGGACGATTGCCATAATAGAAAAGTATGGATGTAAGAGACACACCTACTATGCCAACCATGGCAAAAGGAAGGAGAGATATCGATTTTTGGCTCATAGGTAGTGAAGTTACTGGTGCTTAGTTGCATTTTACTTTATTTTATACCTATATATATATAATTCTTCTGTACGTGTGTTGACAGTGAACTCCTCCTAAACGGCTGGACCAATTTTGATGATATTTGTTTCGTGTGTTTGAATGGGTCCCCGGATGGTTTAGATACACAATTGGAACCGGTAGGTGGCGCTGAGATCGGGTTCTAGAATTCTCCTAATCACCGAAAATCAGTAATTTTGGTGATTTTGTTTTTATGTCATGAAAGAAAGTCTTTTAGGAATTCAGAAAATATGGCGGTACGAAGTTCGCCGGGTCAGCTAGTAAATTTATAAATATTTTAAATTTGTATGTTCAATCTATGATAAGGTACATCAACAAAACCAATAAGCACGAAGAGAGATTAATTAATTTAACATTTCTCTGAATTCTATTATTAGGTCTCAATATCTGGGTGAGTTTATTATGATCGTTCGCTCATAATTTAAATTATGTGCTTTATGTTGTATAAAGAACAAGTAATGTAAGAGACTTATCTCTTATAGCCTTACTTATAGTTAGTCTTAGTATTTAATTCAAAATATATTATTTTGTGCTTATAAAATTTCTTTATTTTATTCTTTCATATTAATACCGAATGTTTCTCGGGTCTGTTTTCTTGTTCAATATAATCCACACCTTCAACATCTACAATTATTATCAGTTTATTAACTCGCATAACTTGCCTCACTAAATTAAGCTATTACTTTCTTGTCTTCTATTGGTAGTAGTAAAGTCCTTCGGCACCTGCATAATATAACGAAACCACCTCATGTGGTGTTCTTATTTTTATAAATAAATACGATTCATCGCATCGACATCCTGGGCTATCCTAGCCCGGGGTCCGCATTTCCATTTTTTCTTCTCCACTTCTGTCGGTCTTTGGCATTCTCTACTGTGAAGCCATTGACACGCATGCCATTCTTCGCGATGCAAGTCATCTTTTGTTAGGCCTACCACTTCTACCGGGACTTTGCAAATATCTACTTTCTGGTTAACTACCTGGTTTTCATAAGACGTGCCCATACTTGCATAAGCGATTCTCTTGCAGTTTGTTTGCTATGTCACAGAAACGAAGACTGCAGCATATGTCTGAATCCCTAACGCGGCGCTTCCACGTGACATTTTTCTACTTGTGTAGCTCTAGTACAGGCTACATTCTATTGTTATATAAAATAACGTGCCTAATGATACACGTAACTAAACAAACACGATGCCTTTATAAAGTGATAGGTAAAAATAGTATTGAAACTTTTTCTTACGTATTACTACTCATACAAAATGATAAGAAGAATTTAGTTGATAAACTGATTTTTGCTTATTTAATAATGTTAATAGAATGTTCCCAGTACAGATATTACAAAGTAACCTTTTAAGAAACTCGCTGAATCAATTAGTTATACATTATTCAAAGCAGCAGTATTCACAAGCCACTTACATGCCTCATGAAAAAACGACCAAGGACTACCTACAGTTATGTAAGATTACTTTACTCAAATTGAATACCATTTACTCAATTGGGTAAAAGAGTAGCAAATTATTGCAAGCTTTGTTTACAGTACTTACATTCTGTTTGAACATTTAGACATTTTAAAAGGCTTTTTAGACTTCTATGTATTAATGTAACGGAATATTTCAACACAGTTAGCACAGACTTCAAGGCGTCTGGTTGATTTGAAAATTTGCAATTATAGTTAATGATACGACTGATGACAATACAAAAAAATTGTAACTGCTTTTTATTGCAGAACTAATTGATATCTCGTTATATCACATAGTTGTCAGCCGACGATTAACAATTTTAATAGCGTTTGTCTAAAATAGTTTTTATGCTTTGTAAAAGACAACCAAACTAAAGTAATCTGCATCAAGGGGTTATTATAGATATAAAATACATACTTATACAATATTTTGTTCCAAGCGGGGATCAAACTTATGGTTACGTCGACGCAAGCTACTGTAATAATTCCGTTAAACGTTCTAACCTATGTATTAATAGTAAAAATCTAGTATAACCCAGCGGTTAAATGATTGTGATATATCTGTTTAATATACATATACATTTTAAAGTCGATACACATTACTCATTAATTAGAATTCCTATTATAGAATCGACTGAGGTGGATACCAACCGTACTAAGCCCGTATTTATTTATAAATTAAATTGATTTAAAACACCCCTTTGTTACACGTGTATGATAACTTAAAATAATAAGGACAATAAATAGAATCTATTTTCAAATTTTGTTTTGAATCCAGCATAGTTCCAACTTTTAAATTATCAAGTGGGGAGCATATTGAACACATTTGGCGACAAGGGCAAAGATAGTAAATATATCGAAACAATGCTATTATCATAGGGCTATAAACGCGATGTTGATAGTTAAGATAGAGTAGCGTATTAGGTTCGACGCCATGGTGCAAATATGGGTGAAGTTCCGCAATTGATTGAGTAAAAGGATAGAGGAAAGGCCGGCGGCGTCTTTTTGGTGCGGCGCCGTTCGTCGCACGATCTTGTACATGACAATATGGAAAGTATAAGGTCAGGTCTGGTAATAGTGACATATGCAAATATACAACGGCTAATAATAAATATTATTTTTTATATAATAGAATATCTAGTTGTTCTGTATACTTTTTATAAACAGGTGTTCAATTGTTATACATTCAAAACTGCATGTACGAAAAATGCTTCACAATCATGTCCTGATTTTTCATGTACGGTAAGATCGGTAGATCTGTGCGGTATATTTTGAATAGTAGACCAAGGGTTTTTTACTATATCACGTTGTTAGCCAGTCGATGTCCACTACTGACTGGACTATCCAAGTTATTTTATTAAATACTAGATGAGCTGTGCCCATTTCGCTGGGCTTCATTAAAAAATGAAAAAAAATATATAAATGCAATTAAATATAGTCTACGTCAGTCAGGAATAATGTAGCTTTCTACTGGTGAAAGACGTTTCGAAATCGGTTCAGCAACAAACTCACAAACTTTACCTCTTTATAATATAGTATAGATTGTACATTTCTAAATATAGTTTAACATGGTTTTTGGAAAATCAAATATGAATGTTTTATAAAAAAAATCTAGCAAGCAAATTAGCATAAAGCAAAAGTTAGATTCATACAATCAAAAAATCTTAACCGAATTGTAGGTCCCTGAGAGATCACTAATCGTATTTTACGTTGTTTGTAATAAGATAGCAACATAAAACATTGACATTGGCGCTAAAAACATGACAATATATAGATATTCAAATTCAATTTGATCCCTCAAATTGGTCAATTTTCAATCAAATATAGAACGTACAACAGGTATATAATAAGTTTTTGATATATTTCGAATTAAAAGGTAAATTAGATGCTATTCAAAACATAGGGTTTATCAAGATCTGCTTCCTGTCAAGCGGAGGACCGCTTGTTATCTTTCATGAATAATGGAACAGCCTCGAAGGATGTGTAATTTTTGTCACTTGATACGAATTCGTTCTCATAATTAAGGTTTTGGTGTTTTTGTACTGGACACTTTTAGATTTCAATACCTAAAGGTATAAAGGAAAATAAATACAAAGCAACTTTGTAATATTTTAGTTATATTGAAAAAAGGATTTGCTGGAGAAAGTTGTAATTTAAAAATTGCAATATCATCGAGTGATAAGTAAGTGTAAAGTGATAAGATGATTTTGCATTGTAATGAATTATCATTTAGAGAATTTAAAATTATATAGAGAAATATGTTCGGGTAAGCACTTGTACGGGCTAGGTTACTGATTAAAGTCAATTTTTAGTTGTATGATCATTAGTAGTTAAATTATCATTTACAAAAATAATACTTTCAATTTTCAATGTTGTACTGATATGACTGTAAGCCCGCATTATAATTTTCTAAAGGAATCATATTTGAATCATCGTACTCACTAGTCATGTATATCATGTATTTTTAATAATCTCACAGCAATCTGTTTTAGTGCTGGTATAGAGAGCACCGCCGATATGCCGCCACCGTGCCGCCGCCGCGCCGACATCGCTTTGCTATTCTGTGAATTTCTATGTATACATACAGCCGCTCCACCGATGACATCCGCATCATACATAAGTGCAGCGGTGGCGCGATGACGGTGTGGCTTGTTGGCAGTATCGGACACGTGCCGCTTACAAACTGTGCATAATACAGTTATATTGGTTTACGTTTCCGTATTTTAATTGTAATAAAGAAGTAATTTTATAAACATAAGAAGAAAAAAGTCCTTAATAATATAATGAAGAATGACTTGTGCTAATTCAATGAGTGGTTAGGAAGTCTCCACAGTATAAAGTATTATCTTTAACTAGTGAAGATACACCACGAGAAATAATTTTCAATTAAGTTAATTGATTTGACATTTTTAAATAAGGAAGGAAAGTAGAAGGAAACAACTCTTTAGAATTTTTTGCGTGAAACGTAATCCGTTTCGGGTCTGTTACTCCTGTCCTTAGTTAGATTTAATAAAACTTGTCATATTTTTTACCTTAAATGCTGGAGTTTCCGCAATATGAAAAAGTAAAAATTAGCGGGTAAAGCCGTAGGGAATCTCTCAGTGCCTAAAATATTTTGATACATAAATGTACGTAAATACTGTATTGAATAAATTTTTCGTTTGAAATTCTATTAGGTACTTTTTCAAGCAAGAATTGGCCATCGTCTGTTTCGAGTAGTAAGGGTATTCGATTGGAAGTTTTCCAATTACACAAATTAATCAATTCGTTAAAAGTTTGTTACAGATTTTTAGCCAATTATTAAGTTATTTTATCCCAAAAATTGACTTGAACAATCACTAGCTTCAACTTTTATTTGGTATACTTAATTGACAGTTTAATTACAGATAGAACAAAATACATATAGGCATATTCGTAATAGTTATACGTGGTTCATGGACTCATTAAAAAAATTATTATTTAAAATAGCGCAATAGAAAGCGATTATTAAACACATTTTTTTTAATGCTTCTTCAATGAGCCTAAAAACCCTGTATAGCTATTATGAATAAGGGGTATATATTGACTAAATGGATTATAGCCGTCGAAGGGCGTAGAAACTTTAAAAAGTTGCTTTGATGGTCAGTTTCACATTGTTCCCTAGATGTGGTTACTATAAATTCTTTGTAATTTTGCACAAGTAACACCTGTGGGAACTTATTGATTTAGTCCTGATACTTAGTTTAAAAATGAAATCAACTAGAAACTTTAGTAAAACTTTCAAATGTTGAATAATTTAGTTACAAACAAATAATAATAAATAGTAAAAAAAACAGTGAAATAATTCAATCTAGTATAATACCGATATTAGACAGACGAATTGAAGCAATTTGTTTGAAAGGTACAAACTAATACGACGATATTCAATGATATTGAATGTTTCAAATTTATGTTTAAATGGATCACGTTGGTTGATTCATCTAAATTGAAAGACCGATGAACCACCTAATGTCGGCTTAAAAATTAGAAGACTTTCAGAATTAGTTTTTATACTGGGCACTTTTGTATTACTCTTCTTCGATGCAAAAATAATATACAAATCAAATTAACAAATTTAATTAATAACAATTTAAGTTTAGGAAGCCACGAAAACGTAAAACAATTTGCCAACAAAAACAAATAGGTCGGGTTGAATTGAATTAAACATTAGTCACGTTTGATTCGTTCGAATTAGTGGGTAACCCTTCGTATTTCGATTCACTTAATACTTATGAATATTCAAGTTGTAGATGGGATTTTCAGTTAACAATTTTCGTGGTCACCATACGTACGGCCGTGTAGATACATAAATATATACATATTTCGTTACAGAAACATAAAACTGTACACGTTTTGATTGCATATTTGGATTTTCAATTAACTATGATTGTATAAAGATTCCCGAACAGCTTTTGTATTATGTAGAATGTGAAATGATTTAATGTCAATTAATAAGTAAATACATAATGAAGTCGTGGTAGCTCTGTGAATTCTATGCCTGTGTCGGATTTCCTTCATACGCGCTCCAATCTCAATCAGACAGCTTGCACAAAAAATAAGAATACTTTATATCAGAAATATTCTGACATGAAGTATTTTTTTATTATTATTACGTGAGAACATAGAAAACTTACACTTCGAAATTACTGATGTGTAAAATCCTTCACTCTCCCTTGGAAAACCTTAGCGGGTAGACAGTCTGTTCTCCTAACATAGAGAAGGATGAGCTTAGCAGTGGTACATTTACGAATTTATATTAATCATGGTATATGACTTATATAACAAACGTACCTAGTATATTTTTGGGAATAAGCCTCGTATATGTTGATTTCCAATAAAATTATTATTTTACTTACTGATCATATTTATGGTAAGACACAAAAACATATTTGTAACCATACTATTATATATATATACATTATATCAAAATAAATTCACTTGTCGTAAACTACAATTAATTAGGAGATACATTTCTGTGCAACAAGATCAGAGATTATGTGATAGAAGCTTATTTTTATTCCATTTTGTATGTACAATGTACATACATCTATTTTATATGTTTTACATACATTCGAATATTAATTTGTTGGTCTTTATGGATTTTTCTCTTAGAAAAACAAAAAGCATAAAACAACGATCAATGAAATTAAAGAGAGTTGATTATCATTAAAGTAAAGCTTTTCCATTAAATATGAGTGTAAGAACTTATTGTTATATTTTGTTCACTTATGCTAATATGAATTAAAGTTAAATAATGATTAAAAGTGAATGAGAACCAAACGTTTTGGATGAATGCGGTTGCAGTGAAATTCCAAGCTTTAATGAAAGGTGCTTAACAATACTCGAATCCGGCCTAAAATACATTAGTTTGCGGAACTGATACGTGATACCTAAGTGTACGAATGATACTTATCTCCTTTTAGCTGTAATTTGTTTCAAATACTATGGCACGCAAATAGCATAATACCTACACTATATTCTAATAACGATGTACATATAGAATGTGGCAAAGTAAAATAAATTTTACATAATATGTATACTTATACTAATATATTAATGATCATAAAACATTTACTCAGAAAACGATGGTCAATTAGATACTATCATGTTAGAACAATTACACGTTGCGAAACTTTAAAGTAATAATATTTATATAAATGAGAAAATGATTTTGTTGCGAAGTTTGCTTCTTATTCACAGCCTTAGATATGGACCGATTTTCATGAAGGGCAGTATATGTATACTTAGATAATTTGGAAATATTTATGTTCTAGAAAATGGGATAATTTTCATGGAAAACAAAACAAGTTATAGAATAAATGTACATAATACAATCAATAAAATACTCTTATATATACACTAAGATAATAAAAATCCAATTTATAATCTTACTTACTATATGACAATACAAAGGGCGGCCTTATTACTTATAAGCAATCTCTTCCACGCCATCTTAGAATGGATAAAATCTTATTAAAGACCGTATTGGCGTGGAATATAATGACGTATTTATTAATACTGGTGGTCGCCCGTGGTCGAAATTCGACCATAACAATTAATGTCAAAGACTATTCTTCTATAATCACAGATTTCGCCAAAGTTAATTTCACTTGAACAATAAACACAAGATATATGCGTGTGTGTGTGTCAAATACGTGGTAGTGTGTGTAATGTTTATTTATTAATTTAATGTATTTTTATCTATATAAACTATAAGTGTGCGAAATTTCACACTCCTCCGTCCGCACAATTTTCGTAAAAAGGGGTACAAAGTTTTTGCTTCACGTATTAATTGTAGATTATATTAAATATATACACAAGTTATAAACTACATAAATTATAACAGTATCGTTTATATAGCTAGGTATGGTCCTCCACGAGTATATTGGAACCGTGAAATATTTAGCCGATTGTATGCCTATTTGCTGGCAGTACATTCTAGAGATGCACGGTGTGGGAAAAAAACGATTAGATTTATTGACTATAATAATACCGATATTATAAAGTATATACAAAATTAATAATAATATCACAGTACATAAATATTGACACAGTACATAGAACCTTGAAGGGTGTTAAAAGCGACTTCGGTAGACGCGTGCTGATTCGCGAGACAAGCTTTCGCACACTCCTATGGGATTATTATACATATCCTTTACATATTCATTATGAACAGTCTCCAGTGTTTAATTTTAATTTATTGTTCATATTAAAACTTTCTATTATCTTAAACGCGTCGCCGCTCCAAATTAACAAATCCAATTATATACGTACCTATCATTTCTTACAATATTTCAAAGTGAAGTATAATAATTTATTCACGACGAATAAATATCTTCGGTTTTCCTTAAAATGATAAGTTAACTGAATAATTCCAATTGTTATAATAGAGGCTTTTACATAAATATTACAATTTTCGCCTTGTCCAAATTCTTGTTAAGTGCCAGCCAATTTGAATAACTCCTTCGCTAATGAATACCTGAGAATACGGCTACGATAAGCAATAAAGAAATTTTAGTCTTAGCCTAACTACATACCTACATTAAGATTAGTTTTGTTGACCTTATTTGTGTGCATAGCATGACAGAGTATAATACCAGGTGCTTGAACAGCATTGGAGTGAACCGATATATTTGAAAAAAAAAAGTTTTGGAGACCAGGTCAAGATATTCCATAGAATATCTTTATCTCCTTTGATTTTCTTCTTCATAAAGAAGAAAATCAAAGGAGATAAAAGACTGATAACATAACGGCATTGTCTCACCATACTTTGAGGTCCGAAGTAGGTATTCTCTCTGCGTATTCTACCGACTATACAACGGAGAGCGTTCCGAGGAACTGTTTAGACTGGTGCCTTCGTTTTCTTTTTACTACCGCACCGCACGCCATCGGCTGGGCGTTCATCCCTACTTCCTTGAGCCGCTTCGCTCTCGTACGCAACAGTTCTCTAGAACGTTTCTCTTGCGCACCGTGGGGATATGGAATGAGCTCCCAGCCGAGGTTTTCCCACAGCGCAACAATATGGGTTTTTTTTAAAAAGGGTGTCATAAAATTTCTGCGCTCCCGGCAGCGCGTGAGTAACACCTCTGATGTTGCAAACGTCCATAAGCGACGGTAACCGCTTTCCATCAAGTGGGCCGTCTGCCTGTCTGCTGTACTCCGGCGATAAAAAAAAAGATAAAAAAAAGGTGTCAGCTACTTTGCAGGTCACGAAAACTTAGAAACCTATTGTCGAAATATCTCCATTACTATATTAATTCTCAAGTTTATATTCAAACATCTGCAATAGCATAACACAGCAACACTGTTTCCCGTTTAACCAATCCAATAGTCCTTGCGGCTATTGTTTTGTTATTAATAAACATTGATCTCTCTAATTTGTAGCGGTTTCTAGTAATATCTATAAAATATGAAGCTAAGGGCCATATGATAATGTAAACCGGACGTAGGCACTTAGTTGAGTACCAAACCGTTCAGTTTTAGGCTCGTAGTCTTGTTTAAACACATTAAAGTTGTTTATTGTGATTATAGTGAAGTACATCGAGTGTATGTAAACGGACGACGCGATTGGTACCTTGTTACTTCTCATTTGGTACTCCTGTGGATATCGGTATATAGAGTTTGGATTGTATCCATAAGAAGAACACACAATAAAGCTCGCTCCATAGTCCACAAAGATAGTCTTCGAAGTATTGTGAATTACACGAACAAACGATAGATATAAAGATAATGAAACATTGTTGCTTTCCCTACAAACTTGTTAAAAATTAAATTAATTAATACATAAGTCCCTACATAATAAACAGAAAAAATAGGAATAATGAACATAAAAATTAATCAATTTCATAATATGCTACCAGTATGGCCTACTGTCCACGTAACAGCACGTAATACGCACAGCATCGTCATTTTACGCTTTTGTAGCTCGTTTGCAACTTGCGTAGAAATAAAAGAAACTGTGTTCACGGAGAAGCAACGTCGCATTTGCATATCGTCAAGCATTCGTCATGCAGCTCGTGACGCGTACTGCGAGACGCATACTTGTCTTTGTTACGAAATGGCGGTCTCAGCAGCCATTTTTGTTCGTATGTCGAGGAATATCCTTGTCTTTATAATAATATATCAGCAGCATATTCAAGAAAAGACGTCACGGATATAATTATATAGATGACGCTAATACAATATGTGTCTGTGTCGTCGCCTTGTGGCTTGCATGATGATTGTATGACGATTGCGTGGACACATCTAAGAACCAAATTACGCCTGTCGTCATTTGTAGCTTGCCTGCATTCGTCAATTGACGCCTCAGTGGACAGTAGGCCTATGTCGCGAATTATTATAGGGGTAGATTGTAAAGACGGTGTTATGTCGATATCGTGCAGCACTACTTTAAATTAGTCCACCTATTAGTGACCACGAGTTGACTTTACTAGGGTGTAATCCTGTTAAAGATTATTACGTGCTGAACGGAGACTATACGTTCCTAGCACAGCTTTGCTTCAAATGTTTCTAGGATTATCGCTTTGAGTTTATCTTAATACCTACATGTGAAGGCTTTAGCTTTGAGTGCTTTTAATTTAATGAGGATTTTGAAAATAAATTGAAAAGAGATACTATATGATAACTCAACGGGCTAATTCTATGTAGGTAATTAGGTTCGAGCTTTAAAATCCATGTTAAAATTCTTTTATGAATAAAATCAGAAACGAGGTATTCATAACGGAACAAAAGTAAACGATATACTTCGTAAAATTTGCAAGCTGAAGTGCAAGTGCATCAGTCCCGTTTGTCACAGAAACGATGGATGATGAAGCAGACGAGTGCTGGTATCAAGGCCACGTCTTGGCAAACTTAGTTTAGGTTGCCCGGTAGGCAGAAGAACTGTGCAAGGTTGTCGGTAGAACCTAGATAAGTTGAAGAACAGGATATATGATTAAAACCTGGGAAAGTGTGGATCTGCAAGCAGTAGATATCGTTTAGCTGAAAACAACGACTATAAAAACTTGATTCTTTTGCAATTTTAGTACAACCTTTTTAATGATTTGTTGTTATAAACAAAACAAGTTACGGTTTTGTTTCATAGTTATTATTATAACTTACGTAACGTTTAAAAAGAACAGACTTGTTTTTCCTGTAAATAAACTCAGTAGTGAATACATTAAAATTAATTAGGTATATATAATACACAAATTCCTTCTTATTGTAGTTGACACATAAAAGGAGTATTAAAAAAATTAATTTCCTGTATTAATACAACATTGCAATGTATCTCATACATGTTAGGAATACCTGTAGTAAATTCACATTTTGTAATCTGAATATTCCAGTGGTATTTTTAAATTAATTTCGTCAGTCTACGTTCCCGCGGTTTCATTTGCAACCTGTGATAAAAAGAGCAAAAATTTACATATATAAAGGCGTGTAAAGCAAATTTACCGGTTATGAATGGAATCCAATTTTTTTTCAATGTAGCGTTATATTTATTTCTAGGTAACTCGCTATTTATAGACCGGATATCCTTTTATAACGGAAAACGCCAGTTTTTGCACAAAAAGGAAATCGATATTTCGCGAAAAAATCCATCTAATATTAGCGTTACACTTTCGAATTAAAAAACTGAAGTCTTTATCGCTTAGAGCGATCTGTTTCTAGCAACCTAGGTAACTTAAAAGATATTCTTAGTTAATCTAGCGATATAAGTGGTGCATAAATTTAGATGTTTTTTTATTGCAGGAGTTCAGCAGACAGGCAGACGGCCCACTTGATGGAAAGTGGTTACAATCGCCAATGGACATTTGTAACACCGAAGGTGCTACAAATGCGCTGCTGCGCTCGCTCTCTCTCTCTCTCTCTCTCTCTCTCTGCTTAAGAAAAACTGAAATCTGGTTACTAGTGTCGAAACACAATTCAAGGTTGTTATAGCGGCATACTTTAGACCAAGGGTGGTAGCCATCCAGTTGGGCTAATACCCTACCACCTGACTATTGGTTGTTTTGTCGCCTCTTACGACAAGCCGCCCGGCCATAGGAAATTATATTCTCTCTCCGTTCCTGCATAGATAATAATATAATATAACAATAATAATAATGCTACTTATAGTAAAGTTTAAATATAGATATATAAACTTACCTATAATCGAATTCGATTACAATGACCACTATGCACTATCTACTCTCAGTTCTACGTCTTTATCTACGTCTTGAGCATTGAAGTTATGATTATAAAGTTGTCCGTGTGCTTGGAATGTGCCTCATATGTATTATAGCCTATTTTGGTCGAAATTTCACTATTACTATTGGGCACATAAAAACACCACCACAATATCTATAGTTCGTAACAAAATGTGCGCCAGTTGTTAAATTCAATTACACGGTTCATCTGCAACAGCGCTGGTTGCTACATACAAATTGAAAGACGAAAGAAGTGAAATCCTCTTCAGTGTTCTACTGAAAGGGAAAATATTCTCTAGCTACATGACAAAGTCTTATAATAAATATCAAAAACTTAACATACCCTCTCTTTTTGTTACAGATTCACCAAAGCCACCGACTCACAAAATAGGTAAGTTATTTAATCATTATTTTCATACTTTTATTGCATTTTGTATAATCACACAATGAAAAGTAGTTTTGGAAGTCAATGGAGAGAGAATTCCACAATAAATTAAAAGAAAAAATATTTTACAAAGGTAGCTATATTAGCACCTGGGATAATATGTTGTTGTTTTAGTAGCCAGAGTGGCAGGTAAAGGGACTTACTTAGAGTGTTGTCGAATTTATTAAGTTTTCAGTATAGCTCAGCCAAATTGTACTCGTATTTCTTGTGACAACTCGAAAGGCTACATTTCACATAAACACATAATAATTAGTCGTAAATAATCAAATTCCTACAATTATTGTTCATTTCAAAAGTAATATTACACATTTTTAGGAGATAAAACTACACAGCATAACATCACCCCTCAGTTTCCGCCGAAAACTCTACACCAAGTCATTATTATCTATATTCCACACCTACAATAAGATATGTAAAGTTAGACGCATAAATCACAGAAAACATTCTATATTATACTAGAGTATAAAATATATATGTAAGTCATAGATATATATAAATTAAGAGCTATTAAAATACGACATAAACATGCACCCTAGAAAAAGAAAAGATTGAAAGAAAAAAGAATTATCTCTGACAGATGTCATTGTCAGAGGAAGAAAAATTATAAATAATAAAAAGCGGCGGAGGGGATTAAAATAAACACATTTTATCGTAATTTTCATTAGGTAGTTGTAAAACCGCAGAAATTTATTCGAAAACATTATTGTAAAAGTTCGTTTAAAAACTATACACAAATGAAGTTACAGTATCACGATGATACGATTTTTCGTCATGGTGCGATTTAATTGCCGGCGTTCCGCAGGGCAGCGTTTTATCTCCCCTTTTGTTTTCTGTGTTCATTAACTCCATTTCCGATCATTTGACTTTATCCTATCATCTCTATGCAGACGACTTACAAATCTACACCCAAGCTAAGGCAGATGACCTAACTAATGCTGTTATTCGAATTAATTTAAATCTGAAATACATACGTCATTGGAGTACAATGTTTGGTCTCGCAGTAAACCCTCAAAAGTCTCAAGTGATAGTCATCGGTAGTCCAAGAATGAGAGCTAAAGCAAACTGGTCAGCTTTACCGAAGGTTGTTTTGACGGCACTTCTATCCCTTTGAGCGAAACAGTTAAAAACTTAGGAATAATCATCGATAGTGAACTGTCTTGGCCTCACATATCCAAATTGAGTCGTAGAGTTTTTCTATCGTCTAGATCTCTTAGAAGGCTGAGAAACTTTTTGCCCACTGTCATCAAAATTATGCTTGCAGAGTCCCTCCTACTTCCCACATTTGATTATGCTGACGCCTGCTATCTAGACATAGCCTCAGAACAGCTAAATAAACTTGAGCGACTTCAGAATTTCTGTATCAGGTTAATATTTGGTTTGCGAAAATATGACCATGTTTCTGAATTTCGTATGAAGCTCAAGTGGCTTCCTATTCGTTTTCGCCGGAATACTCACATTCTAACTCTCCTTTATAATATACTATTTAATCCTAATAGTCCTCCTTACTTTAAGGAACGTTTTGAATCCCTTCGCCTCTCCACTTCTCACAATTTGCGCTATAATACATATCGTAGACTCCTGACACCTGCACACACTTCATCCTTTTATGATAACTCTTTTGCAGAACAGGCTGTCAAACTATGGAATGCGTTGCCTCTTACTGTCAGAGAGGCCAAAACATTACCTACATTTCGGAACTCCCTTAGAAAGTACTATCTGTCTTTAAATAAATATGTCTAATATATTAAACATTTACTTATTTATCTATTGTAATATATGTTAATATAAAATGCTTGTCACATATAATGTTAACAAATAAATTTATTTAGATTATTTTTTGTATATACATAAATATATTACTATTTTATTGATATATGTATTGAATTTATAAATTAATGTAAGTATGTATATTTAAATAGTACAGTCCTATCTTTTTTCTGCTCCACCTACATCGCCAGATTAGTTAAGAATTTCTTTTGCTAGATTGGCTGGAAGAGATCGCTTTTAGCGATAAGACCGCCTGTTGTTTTGCCAAGAAGTATTGTAATTATGCATTTTGTTTCTGTATTTGTTTATTTTGGTGAGCAATAAAGTGTTATCTATCTATCTATCAACACAGATAGTTGATAAAACTATTTAGAAACTAAATGAAAACACAATAGCATTGTTTTTGCTAGATTTTATGATCATACTGGTTTTGGCGGCACGGTACTTATAAAATATAATATTAGCCCATAAACGTCCTTATTATTATAAGTTTGTAGATGATAGAATCATACCTATCAATTCCAGCGCAATGTAGGATGTATGTAGTATAAGTCACGCTTGTCTAAGACGGATTGATGGGTTGGGTTTCACACCGATAATTATTATATTATAATACCGATAATATTAGATTAGGAAGATTTCTCACGACGTTTTCCTGAATCGTCGCCACGTACTAATTGTAATCCATTCGGCATATCGGGGAATCGAACCTACCTTAGGTGGTATCTTATAAATTGTGCCACACCATCTTATGTAGTAGTAGATTTATCAAGAAAATCTATTCACAGCGCTAGAATCTACTGCTAACTAAGAGCAGATACATAATTTGTTGAGATATCAATAATCCCGTGACTTGTCGACATCGCATGTATTATAATATCTGCTGTGTTGGATGCGTGTTACTTTCACATTAAAGTCCAGGGAGGAGTCAAAACGCGACTTTTATTACACCATTGAAATATAGCAAACGAAGATGAAAATATTTTTTTAAATAATAACACATTCCTAAGTTTGCGTATTTGGTAATTGTAAAATTTCATTGTGATTTCAAGTATTCTATTTCCATGATAAATATTCGACTGCAAAATTGCCCGTAGCAAATGTCGTAAATAATACTTAATTATTTAAAAAAAATGACATTTAGATAGCCTCATTATATCAGATTCTCGATGCAAAGATGACATAAAAGCAAGTAAAACCATAGCAAAAAGAGCTTTTGTAGAAACATCTGAAATGTGGTGTTGGAGACGCCTGGAGAGAATAAGTTGGAAAGATAAGAAGTCCAAGGAAGAAGTACTAGCTAGATATGGTAAAGAAGAAGCGCACAATTTTAAAAACTCTAAAGGAAAGAAGGGAGTAGATGTTTGGCCATTTGCTACGACACGACACCTTCTTATGCATGTTAATAAAAGGCAAAGTGGAATCAAGATGAGAGAGAAAGGAAGGCCAAGACAAGCATACATGGATCAAATCAAAGAAAAAGTAGGTATCCTGTCGTAGAAAGAAGTGAAACAGCTGGCCTATAAAAGATAGCATTGCTGGAGGCTCCACCGACAAGAGCATAGCTCTTAAATAATACATAGATAGATAGACTTAATTTTTAAGGTATTAAAAAGTACATTCATAAATGTGTATCATTTTAATGGAAAGCTACATATAAAGCTAGTAGAGATAAAAAAAACTAAAACTAATTACAAAAATAATAGTATTTCTTAGTCATTTAAATTATAAATATTTTTGTGGACAGAAATGTATAGATTTAACTTTAATTTAAAATATAAGTACATATATATTTAAATTACAATTTGAACGTATGTAAACGCGTAAACAATGTGTGAAAAGTTATAAAAAAATTATCATAAGCTTACAACCCTGTCCTCGTTATATGAGACTAATTTGACCTATTTTCCCTTTGCATAATGGCGTCCATAGATCTTGCTGTGTTTATCAGACTTTTAATAATATGGGCATTCCTGCGACACAAGCATACGGTTTGTTATCCTTGATTTCGATATTTAAATAACTATTCTAACTATACGTTTACTCTGACCAGTAAAAGAATAAAACAGTTTTGTCAGTTTTTGACAATGTTTAAAAATTATTTTATTCTTAGCTACTAATGTGAATCATATATCCTCGGCGTCAATGCAGGACCTTGTAGCTACAATTTTTTAATGAATTTTTGTCTAAATTATTGCATACAGTATATACATAATATACATACTTGTCACTAATTTGACGAAAAAAATAATATCATCAAAAATGTAGTCTTGCGCTGACGCCGACGATATTAGATAAAAGCATTATAATAAAATCCATGAACGATAATGATTTATCCCATTCTGAGTGCGACACTGTTTTCGGTTTCCATAACCAGGCGGGGCTTTCTTGCAGCGTGCGTTGTACTGATGGCAATACAGCTTGGCGCTGATAATATTATATTTCAATAATATTAGATATCGTCACCGCGTGTTGGGCGTTGGTTTTATGTAAAGAAAAATGATATTTTAACTAAATACATATTATATCTCCTTGCATGTACATACTGCCCATCCGATTTTCGTACATTGTATTAAAGTTTCAAGGATCTTTAACTAAGGTCAGATAGGCCATGTTGCTATCGGCTTACAATTCTGGGAGCGTCTGCCACTTTGCTTATCTGCAAACATAAAAATAAGACTCCTTTTGATTTCGGTTTTTTCGTTCTAGATACTGCCATAAACTGCAAAAAGGCATGTTTTCCGAAATTAATCGATTCGTTAATGTTATTAAAGTTGCAGTAGGTCAATTTGTATACATATATACATACATACATACATATAATATTATCATGCCTGATTCCCATGGGGGTAGGCAGAGAATAGGGATCTCCACTTGCAACGATCTTGGCAAACAACTTTCGCTTCATCTACTTTCATTAACCTTTTTACCTGACCTCTCTTTAACACTTCTGCTATTTGATCATGGTCTACTGATACCAACTTTACCGTTCACAAATTCTGTCATACACTTGTTTTGTGATTCTATTTTCATCCATTCTCTCTACATGCCCAAATCACCTTAACATTCCTTTTTCAACTCTATTTATTACATCTTCTTCAATCCAACACGTTCTTATTACACTATTCCTTATCCTATAGTAGTGTTATACATGTGCAGGAACGGAGAAAGAATACAATTTCCTGCGGCCAGTCGTAAGAGGCGACAAAACAACCCACAACCAGGTGGTAGGGTATCTGCCCGTTTGGATGGCTACCACCCCTGATCTGGAGTATGCCGCCATAACATTGAGTTGTTATGGCCGTTGCCTTGAGTTGTATTCCGGCATTAGTGGCCAGGTTTCAGACTTCCTCAAGAGAGCAGCAGCGCGCATTTGTAACGCCTATCGTGTTGCAAATGTTTATAGACGATGGTAACCACTTACCAATAGGTGGGCCGTCTGCCTGTCTGCTGAACTCATTCAATAAAATAAAAAAATATATATATCTTAATGTCAATATTGAGAACATTTATCCATAATTATTCATCAGAATCAATTGGTTCGTGTCCATCGTTGAATATTTCTAAGCTATGCCTTCTTTAAATAATATCTGCATCTAAACAACCTGCAATATTTTCTGTGATTGTATTCCACTAGTAGTACAATTATAGGAATATTGCATGTTAAAGGTTCTAAGGTCAAGTTCATATAAATATAGCTGATTAAGTTTTAAGGACACAATTATAATATCGTTTATCAAAAACCTGGGCTGTATATAGACGTCACGTGATGGTTTTCAAGTATAGTTAACGGATTTATATAAAATTACACATTATATCAGTTGAAAAACATTACATTTTGAAGATACACAAACAATCATTGTTGTTCGTTTTTTGAAAGATACTAGCAATGCTTTTGATATTCTTGTTTTAAATGAGAAAATAAAATACTTTATTTAATAAAAAAGTCAATAAATCAATATATCCTATATTTTATTTATGTTTTCTCAATCCTAGGGCCTTGAAAACTTTCGGCTCCCATCATATCGCTCGCCATCAGTGTTCAACTTCACTTTCGTTAGTCGCCTCGCTCATGTACGCAACGTTCACAAGTTTCTTTTGGGTATTGTGGGGATTTAGAATAAACTTCTAGCTCTAGGTTTTCCTACAGCGCTACGCTATAAAAAGAAAGAAACTCTTTTTTGAAAAATCAGAAAGTATGGTTTCTTATAGTTTCATAAAATTCCTTCGAGACTGGCAGCGCATGGCGTCACCTGTGGTGTATAGCCAATACCCATAGGCGACGATAACCACTTTCCATCAGGGGCCCAATTCTGCCATGTCAATATCTTGGCGTTGCGAAGATAATCAAAGTACGAGTCCATTGCGATAATGTCAAAAATTCATTCAGAAATCCACAATATTATTTAGACATCGTCGCGGCGAAAAAGTTATAGATAAAAAAATTCTATTGCCATTAGCAGAAATTGACGGTAGGCGAAGTGACTATAGAAAACTTACCTAAATATTAAACATTTATTTTGCGAGTCTTCGCTTATAGATATTTATAAAGATAAAGTGGCGTGCCACGGATTCGACATTGGAATTAACAGAATACCGAAAACAGGCAAATTTACCATTAAGACGATAGTGTCCGGCGATTTTGACAAGATTTTAGCAGAATTGGGCCCCAGCTGGGCCGACAGCCACTCTGCTGAATTTATGGAATAAAAAATAAGAAAATTAGATCCCTAAGGCGATTTTCTGGCTCTGATCTGTATAATTTGAGATAGAATCAAGTTGGTATCATTAAATGATAATGAAAATATTTTTCTATTAAAAAATTATATATTCGGAAACAAACTTTCAGTTAGGTGTTTATTTATCTAGTTCCGTTTCTTGAAAAAGAGTTTCTTTGAAAATGAAAATTGCGTCCGATTTTTCTCCTAAGAGCATCGTCAACATTTCCTCAGTGGATGGAATTTGTCCAGCAAATACTACGCCGCGACTTTTCAATGCATCCACATCTTACCCGACAAAGGCTTTGGAAATACGCCAAATAGTTACCTATTCGTTTTTCATTAAAAAACGAATTATTGGATAAATAAGAATATTCTATTTATATAAATCACAATGGTGACACAGCTTTCATATTGAGTGCTGCCACTTATGTAATATTCCGGTGATGTAAGTACCATTTTATTTTGTATATGCTATTCCTTCTACTTCGAACGCACGTGACTTTCACTTTATATTCTTATCTTCTGATGCTTGCAAGCACATTTTCATTTCGATAATGAAATGTACACAGAAAAATTAAGATAAAATGATTGTTTTAAAGGGCTGTTTCTGAGATTATTCTAGATAAAATTTCAAACAGACTAATATACCAAAAGTATAAAATCGATAATTTATTCATCTTATAAATAGCACAGACAATTCAATGTTATTTATTGGTTAAGGTTATTACAACTTTATGATAAATACATTAAATGCGGCATTATTCTTGTTTTTTATTTCGACGTTTCGGCCACTTTCTAGCATCCGTGATCGCGGAAGTTTTAATTATGTGTATTAATCGCCAATTTGTTACGTTTACCATCATACTCAAGGTTTTTGTATATTGTATATATTATATAAATCTAGTCACTAGACTAGATTCATACAATAGCTCGATTACTAAATCGAGCTATTTGATAGATAAGTAGTTTGGCATTTGGGAGATTTGTACGTTTAAACTCAAAAACAGAATATATCTTCTTCCTCGTTATCTGTAATTAGTAGGTTGGGGCCTCGAGGTTTTACCTCTTTACCCCGGCTGCAACTCAGTGGGCAACTACCCACCGGTAACTGGGTTTGGAGCTGCTGTAGTCTTCTCCGCATGGCGATGGCTTTGCAGCAGCTCTCGTTGGCCAGTCTGCGGCGTTCGGTGACCTTCGCGGGCTTTCAGCTGGCTACTTCCGCGGCTTGGTTGGCCATTCATTGGCGTTCGGTGGCCATCTGTGGCTTCTGGTGGCCTGTCAGTAGCTTTGTGGGTTTTGCGACCTCACGCCATCGCCCTGGTTAGGTAGCGTATGAGATCACGAGGAGTCGGCAGCCAGGTGCGTTGATGGTCTGGTGGCCGTGCGTGTAGTGGGGCAATCCCGTGGAGTGACATGTGGCCGCCGTTGTTGGCACTGTCGAACATTCGTCGCGCCATCATCTCCACAAACTCTTCAACACTGGGTATGCCCAAAAACAGAATAAAATATATTATAATTATGGAGTAAAAAGCATACCTCATAATAATTCTGAAATACAAGTTTTTCTTCTTCAATAATACGTTATAGATGAATTTCCGAACATATTCAATTAGGTGGGTCGTGTGAGGCGTAATTTCTCTGATTGGCCGTAGACGGCCAAATTTGATACGAGTACGTCGCGGTTTATTGCCACGTGCGTTTTATTGTTGCGTCTATTATGCCCATTTCCTTAACACCAAGCCATTAAGGAAGTTGTAGTGTCCTATATACAGTTACTTGATGATTAAAACATTTTACTTTTGTTGTATCAATGTGGTTTATAACATTGTTACATGCCGTGAAAGATAAGCGCACAGCTGCCTATTGTAAGCACAGTCTATTGTCTTCCCGGACGGATTAAGGAATTCTTTTTGTGTTTTGAATTTGTAATTAAGAAAAGATGCTATTGTTTTTCTATTTGTTTTATAACCATCATTAGCGTCGAACTAATCCTTATTGTTATTGTTTTCAACTTTGTTAGCCGTTCGCAGGTGTGCAAATTACTATTTCTCAGAAACTCAGTGCGCTCGGTCAATCTTTTTTTTGTACTGTGTAGTTAGTATAAGACGAATACTCTAGATTAGCGATATAGACGACGGACTTTACGCGTGTCGAATTGCATTGAATCGTGCAGTGTGAACTGGTTGCATCCTGTTTTATTTGTATTTGTTTTATACGTGTTTGTACAGTTCTAATAAATTCTATAGTAGTTCCAACGAAATTTTTAATTCGAGTCCTGTAGCTTGTAACAATATGAAACTCAGTTTTATCGTTCAACGTGAAATACCTCAAAAGTTTTCTTTAAAGTTTTTAATGTTAATGAAAAGTATATTAAGTAATAATTTAGCACACTTTTCATTAACATTAAAAATGTTATGTTATGTAAAATTAATTAGTATACTTTGGAAAATTGATATATTAGATTTCGCCGTGCATTTATATCAATTATCATAGTCTTCTGTATTTAGTGAAATCGAACAAAGCTCAAGCTTATGTTTAGGAAAAAATATAAAAAATATTTAAGCGAGATACCCATGTATTGTAGGTAATATTCAAGTAGATTTAGAACCCATCCTGAACATTCTGACCATATTAAAGTACGAAAAATCGAGAATCTATGTTCCAGCGTATTTACAGATCAACGCTTAATCTAGATCATAGAGACTGGCAATATGCAACGAAGATTAGCATATTAGCAAGTTGAGTGTATGATAATGAGCATATCAGTCATTATATAGGGTTTCCGTCCTGCAACTGATGGCGAACGAGTCCTTGAGGGTAGTCCTCGTTTTAGAAAATATAATGAAAGCCCCAGGCCAGAAACAGGCGGTTACCTGTTAGGAAGGGTCTCCGTGAGTCCTTTTAAAAAGACATACACTTTGCACGTGTTTAAAGGTTTTAATGCATGTTACATTATGTTTTCCGGAGAATGTACGCTTATCGACTCTCAATGTTAATAAATAGAAAACAATTTTCTTATGCAATATGCTAATGCTGACAATATGACTACAACATACATATATATTTTCATACAACTATGAAGGTCAGCATGGGTCAGAAGGCGCGAGCCGACGCTTGGAATCATTGGCATGTCTTAAGTTGTCTTACTTACTTCAATAAGTTAACAATTACGAAAATGTACAATAAAACAACTTCCAAAAGGGAATGAGAATTTCAACTGTATTTTGAATTCGCTTAAAATTGAAATTGAATTTACTGGGCTATTTTACCGCCGAAAAAAGGCATCTTGTGATAAGCAAACAAAGCGGTCGATTATAAATTACAAGGTACTCGATAAGCTCGGTCTCCTTTGATATTTTATTCCCTCTCCCTAATTTACTTTATTTTTAAGGAATTCCGTATTTTATATAAAAGCCTTTGACATTTTCTATCCTCAACAATTACGCCCTTTGTTAATAGGACAATAATTTAATTGTCAATGAAACGAAACTCTTAGTAAAAGTAAATTAATTATAGATATAGCGTTTTTAAAAATAAATAAAAAACCATATCTGTTACAGTATCGAAATTAAATTAATAAAAATTCAAGTCAGCTATCTATAATCTAATAATTAGGGCTTTTTGGTCCTATACCCTTGGACCATTAAGGCCCGAAGCATATAACCATTATCGAGATATCCAGACGGCTGGTAGATATTGCACCTGACTAAAAGTCTAGTCTATCCTTCAGGTAACATATTCGTGTTACCATTCAACGACGCAACGTGGCCGGTCTTTTAGGTACGTTTTCTATTGAACGAGTCTTGCATTAAACTACTTAATTTAGTATTAATATTAGTTGCGTATTTATTGAATATACTTTTTGGTTAAGAATGTTAAAAAGTTTTTGTTATGATCTATAAGTTTGGCATTAACCTACGTCTAAAACATTTCAATTTTACTTCTTTAGTCTAACATTACGACCATTTTACGGCAGTCAGTATCACTTTAGGCTACATAACGACTATCTCTCTTTTCTTTCACCATATCCCAATTAATTGGGGTCGGCACAATATGTCTTTTCCTTCCACACTTCTCTATTTTGACATACATCTTCTGTCACACCACAAATCATCATATCATCCTTCACACAATCCATCCATCTCTTTTTTAGTCTACCTTTACATTTTTACCCAACCATATTGTAGTTTAACATTCTTTTTGTCACGTGACTTTCATCCCTCCTCATTATATGCCCATACCACCTTAATCTTTTTTTCTCAATTTTTCAGTCACGGGTGCAACTTTCAAAGATCCCCTTATGTACTTATTTCTCACCTTATCCATTCTTGTAACACCACACATCCAACTCAACATTATCATCTCAGCTCACGTTAGGCCACATAATGACTACATATTGAAAACGAATGAAAAGTAATGTGAAAATGAAAAATTAAATTAGAACGCCCTTAAAACCTATATAACTTAGGTTTAATTAAATAGTTACTTTATTTAGATAAAGTGATATTTGTTTGACGGAATTATATTTTTCATAAAATAGATATCTAGGTATGCCATATCATTTTTACATTATGCAATAACCTACCTATTTTATTAAGAGAAATGTGCTTTAAATTTAAATCAATGTTAGAAAAAAGTTTAATTAATGAAAAGAAAAAGGTAAGTCAGAAGTGTAGCCCAGCAATGGGGCCTCCATTTTGTTGTTTACCCTATTTCTATGGGAAACATATGTAATTAATGTGTATATGAATGAAAATGTTTACACAGCATAATAAGCACTCCTTTTAGTCATTGATAGAAATACAACGCTGTGAAATTGAGTGCTTATAATGTAGATGCTATATATACCACGCTTGTTGTTTCTTCACGGCCTTGAAAATGAACGGTTCATCATTGCTGATGTAAGTGTATGTTATTTTTTTAATCCGATAAATGGGATCATTTTCATAGGATACATGTTCAAAATATAGACTTGCGAAGGCGTATAAAAAGTTCTCAGGACCATTATTAAACCATATAAACCATAACTAATTATAAATAAGCAGGTAATTCATTATTATACGTAAGTCTTCATACTCCACAGGGATACAAGCATGAATATTGGGGCTATTACACAAATCCTATTAACTTTAGTTGCGGTATTTCTCATGGGCGTTAAACATGACAAATGTCACTATAATCGTGTAACCTTTCAGTGCTGAGGTTTCTCGTAAATCTATCTTGAACCAACCGAAAATTACCTTTACAGCGTCTTTTGGATAACCGTTGTAAATCATGGTTAAATACTACTAAGATTTGTGCGAATAATGAACAAGTTTTTGTCAGATTGTTTTGCTACTGTTTTAGTTGAGATATTTGTAATTATCCTATTCACAAGTTTCTATTAAAAATGAATAAATTTAAAAGTTTTTGTAGAGACCTACAAAAACATTCTTAGTCTAGAAGAATGACAAAGCTCTATAATGTAAGTGCAATTCACAAGTAAATATATTAGTCGAGTATAGCCGTCACAGTTTCGTGGTCGACGCTACGTCTCATTTTAATAATATGGATTCAATTTTTTACAGAAACCATGCAGCTATTACGCAGTTTTTGGTAACTAGTATGTAAAAAAAAATATATTGGTACGATTACTATATGGTAAGCCATTAACGACAACATAGTACTAAATCAAGATTTTACATAAAATTTACCAAACCGGCTTAGACAAATGTGGACGATTTACCATCCATTCCTTTGAAATGTATTGCCGGATAATATTAATTTTCTAGGATAAGCCTACACTGAATTCATACTTATTATACGGCAGGGTTTCATAGAGCCAAGTTTGTAATAGAAATTTTACATCATAAAGGTTTAATTTTGTAGTAAGAATGTGCCGAATAATTTTCATTTACATTAATTGTTGTTTTTTATATTTACCTACTTCCTACCATAATTCGCTTCACTTCCTTGGAACGTGATAATCACCTAGGTACCTAAGACACCATGATTGCATTTCCTAAAACTTTTCTATGTTTTATCAAAGAGGACGTAGACATTTCTTTTAGCGGAGTAAATTTAGTTAGGAGATCCTAGCAATAATCACATTAACAATGCTAGATGGAAAGAAAGTAATAAAGAACAGTAGCTGCAGAGCAAAGCGAAAGAAGCCATAAAATATTCTTTCTACGAGGAGGGAACCGGCCTAAAGAGCATTTTGTTTATATATTTAAAAAGTTACTTAGAAGGAACAACGCTTTAACATTACAGACCAATAGATATACATTAAGGAAAAGTTGAAAATATTTTATACAATATTTCAAATTATACAATCTCGAAGATTTCTTTTTAAGATATATCGTCTTTAAGGAAATCGTTTTCTTTCCATTGCTTTGTAAATGGTCACAAAATTGGCTAAAAATATATCTTTATATGATAGTTTACATCTCGCAAATACGACAAATCTTGACTTTTAATAATCTCATATTTGTCATTTGGTGTTATGTATATATTCCAGCTTCAAGTTACACTTAGATCAAAGAGACGATTCTTGAAGCTCGTTAAACTAGACAGAAGAACATGTTGATATTTTCGAAATTTGCCACCACATAGTGCAAAATTTATAAGGGATGTAACTTTTATGAATTGAAAGTTAAATTTTCGTTACCTATTATAAAAATGACTTAATTAAAAAGTCATTAAAACACCGCAATTATCTACTATTAACTATAAACACGACAACGATACCAAAGGCGACTACATAAACTGGATTAAAAAAATCAACGCTAATCTACATGTATTATGGAACCCTAATCTGTTTGCAACATTGTGTAAAGGTAGATTATATAACATTTTTCTACTAAGTTTCATTTATAGACCCATTTCTTTATTATATTTTTTCTTTGTTTCTAAATATTGTCACATACAAAGACATGACGATTTCACAACGGTTCCGCTATCGCAAAAATAGCTACGGAACTTTAAAAAATGTATTTTAAAAATATTTTACAAGGTTAAATGAATGGACTCTGTAATTTATCCGATCCAGAAATATCCTCGTTGCCAGCACACATCAGGCGCTGGTTGTAATTTAGTTACGTACGTAAATTTAATCCGGAAGCGGGATGCCCGCAGTACTGTGGCTTCTTAAAACAACTTGGCTAACCAGCAAATTGATATATAGCCCTATTATAGATTAATGGGTTAAGTTTTGTCAACGTGTCACCAATGTTCAAGTTAATCTATACATAATTATGTAGTTACTTGATCTCACTGAATAATATATCAATGCTCAGCCTAAACAACTAGAGCTAGAATCGTAAAAATTTGGATTTCATTTCAGTATTTGTTTGTATGAAAATCCGCCATCTGCTTCTGGTTAGAAATTAATGTAAAAGTACATCAGCGTTTTAGTAAATTCAACCCCTAAGAGGGTCAAAAAAGTGTAGAAAGTTTGCTCGAACTATGACTATTTTTAATCTACGCAATCGAAGCCGCGTGCAACTGCTAGTTTTATTTATAGTATAAAGTAAAGTTAACTTAAGTAATAAAACAATTAACGCACACTTAACAGGAATCAATTAATATTTTCTTCAATATTCGGTTTAAAATGGTAAAATAATAGTTTACATTTTTAAGAGAATGCCTTTGTTATCTATCTATCTGTACTATAATATAATAAATGCGAAAGTTTCGATGGATGTTTGTTTCTTAATCACGCCAGAACGGCTGAACGGATCTGGATGAAATTTGGCACAGGGATAGATTATAGTCTGGAATAGTACATACTACATAGGTTTCTTTTTATCTCGGAAAATGTACGGTTCCCGTGGCATAACATTAATGCGAGCGAAGCCGCGAGCATAAGCTAATATTTAATAAGTATAAGGTAAATAGGTAAGAAATTTCATATATTAATTACTTATATGCAATCTACCTACAACCAACCAATAAATTTCGGTTTTGTTAAAAACTTGGTTCTTGATTTCCTTTCACACATTTTTAGTGAGTGTACCTCTAAATATATGAAGTAAAAAATGAATACAGCGTATTTAGCGCGATTTAAACAGCTGTCAAAAGAGCGTGATGAATGTGTACTAAATGTAGCCGAGGTAGTTACAGGTAACAAGTGCGATAAGGCCAACATTACGTAAACCCTGTAAAAAATATCTCATGCTAACGTCAGGAGTATGAAAGCCGTGTCAGACGTTTTGTGCTACTGTTTTAAAATTGCGTAAAATTATAACACCATTTATTAGGCTTCCGTAGTTATTTTGATAAAAAACAGAACGTTTTTAATACTTTGTGTCTGTCCGTCTGTCTTTATATGTCTGAGTCGTTTTTCTCGACCTACCTACCTCTTCTTTCCTATTAAATTTTATCCATATGTAGTAACATATGGATAAAATTAAGTAGGAATATGTAAACTATGCCGCTACACAATGTTCCAATGAAATTAAAAATTATTATAATCATATTTTTCTGCGTGAATGATTTTGTTTCGTCAGATCTTAAATAATTTTGATGATAATGACTTCTTTATTTAAGTTAATAGTTGGCAATATATTTCATTAAATAGTTGTAAAAAGTAAGCAAGCCATAGATAGATATATTAACTACAAAATAAAAAATCTGAAATGACAAGAATAAGTAGATTTTGGTCACCTCCACGACTACTGTATTTCGACACATCCAAGGTTTCGTACACACTTAGTCTATTTTTTTCCTTAGACATTTGAATATTATACATAATAGCTTGCAAGTTAAATAATTATAGTAACGAAATATAGCTTCATTATGATTCAATCTCTCTACTAATTAATGAAACGGAGTTGTATATTACTACAGTCAAAATCGCGTGAATAGGCTTAACAAACACGGCTGTGACATACATGGCAGATTCCATTTCAAACTGACATTACGTTACCGAAACGCTTCGTCTGCATACGTTTAAGATTGTGACGCCCAAAGTTCATGGTTAATTGTATTAGCAAGGAAACGTAGCCAGCCTTCTGGGCACCTTACCCATAGAAGACGGTGATCTAAGCTCAGTATTCTACCTATAATCTTGAGGGACTATGGGTAGGATATAATACAAATAAGTTAAGTTTTCTTTTATTGTATTCGATTATTTATAATTTTCTTCAGTGTATTAGCTTATAACAAACCGATTTTTTTTTGTATTAAATACGTCTTTTTATTCACATTCAATAAACCGTCACCATGCCAAGACAGAACTCTTACTATAGAATGGTCATGTTCGTGTTCGTGTGCTTATATATGCAATAGTCATTTTTCTTAGAAACAGCATTTATATCTATGAACTTTGGGGAACAGTCGTATTTTATGTCATAATATATCACTAATTAGTGATGTTGGAAATGACGAAAAAAAAATTAGTGTTGACGACCATACTTGTAACTAAATAGCTAAGTAAGTATACTTGTAGGTTAATAAAACCGTTTTTTTTTTCAATATCTCAGTCATGCCATTATTCAATTTTTGAAAAAACAATACCATATTTCATGATGATTTTTTTTTTTAATTTAAGCTAGTAGTTGAGAATATTTTCGCTTTTGAAGTGATGAAACTATTGTCCATTTATAACTTTTGAATCAAGAGCTGGAAAATTCTGAAAGGATACAAGGTGATAGAGATTAAAAAGTTTTTCATCAAAATGACTATAAACAAAATTCATCAAGTACTTTTTGAGATATGGAGTATTTTCGATGAAATGTTATGACGTACGCGTTGTGTATAGTCATTAAACATGTTTATGATAATAATATAAAAAGTATTTTATTTGTTTGTACGTACATGCATTCAAATACAAGATGTTTAAAAAATACCATTAATTTTGGTTTACTTTATATATACGCGTATCATATTATTTATTATAGGCCTTTTAAACAGCAACTAAATTAGGTCTTTGAAAGCAATCTTTATTTCCTTAAAAAGTAATATTAGAGCGCATGAAAGAAAAGTGCTATGAAAAGTCGCGATGCAATAGTACATAGACAATATAGAAACTTATTATTCCTGTTACATAGCAGCCTTTTAGCTACCTGATTGAAAATAAATCAACAAGTGCTGAGGTATTGGATTTGAGAGGCGTAGGCGTGTGTGTGCTATCGGTCAGTTTGTTGCGCGACATGACGAGGCAATCGGCATAGGCTTGTTGACGCATTTTTTTCTACTTTTTCGCTTCCTTCGTGAAAGAGCTTCGTTATAGGACGTTTTCCGGAAAACGTGATTGGCATGCGCGCGACTCACTGTATGTTTCACATGATATGTACTGTTATAGTTACTTAGTATTTATTTTCAATGGTGTGGCCGCACCTGCGATAATGTTAAAGTTATTGACTGTGACCGAATGCGTCTTCCTTATAGTATTAAATAATGCCGTTAGCGAATACCTATATTAGTGTATATTACATTATCTGTCAGTATATAACGTCATTAACAAGAAATAACAATAATATTTTCCTAAGTTTTTGCTACTAGTTGGTATACATAATAAAACTACGTTTTAACGGTTTTAAGCGTAACATGAACCAACTTGATTGACAATTTCTTTTTATTTTACCTCCCACCCATTTTAATATTATATAAAGTTATTAGAGCTGGACATGTTGCTGAAGAGATTCTTGCGCCGCTTCTTCTCTTCAAGCTACAACATGTTGCGAAGCGGTGGTAAATTAGATTAGGCTCCCATAGAGTAAATAATAACCATAAACAAAATGATAACTAAATAATTAAAATGAACAAGTTGGCGGTAAGCTAAATAAAACTTTAACAATACTCATTGACATTTACTTAAAAGGTATGAGGTAAAGAATAAATTAATTAAATGGTTCTACTCCCTTAATTATGATAATACGGAACGGTTTATTACTGAATGAACAATTTTGATGCAAGTTTTTATTTTAACTTTAAATATACTTACTATTTGTTTGATTAATTTGGCGGTTTCTACTCTTGGTACCATACACTCTATAATTATCGTAACACACTCACACCCATGTACACACACACACAGGCACACATAGCCCACACGTACACGCACACCATATACTATGCAAACACTTAAATAAAAATATAATATCATCTGAATCCTAATATTTTACAGTTTAACTAGTATAGGATTCAGAATTTTCGCTGTATGTTAAACTTGGACCTCCCTTTTCTTAGTCGAATAGCTGTAAGTATATTTTTTTATTTTATTAATTTAAGTTAATAAATAAGATCTCTAAATATGATCATTATTTACTTTAAAATGTTTTAGCAAAGTTACGTGGAGAAAGATATTGTTATATTGCTACGTCTGTACGTGTATCTAGTTGAGTTAGGATTTAGTTTATAAGTAAATAAATATATTTTATGTGTCTGCTAGCAAACAGAATATATCAAAGCAGGACAAGTTCCGCTGAAGTCACAAGGGGAACATTCGAACAGTGAATAGACCCCATTGTGTGCGGATTGAAAGCGCAGTTTCCGTCCGTAACTTTAATTGATTCCCAGTTGACTGGACCAGGCAGGTGTCCTTGTCCTCTGTTCAAACCAATCCGCTTGTAAGGTGCTAACGCTAATTGGGGTCGAATCAGAACAAACCAAATACCAAGATTCTAACTTTTTCAGAGGAATATGAAACTGTTTGTATGCATCGTTGAAGCCCAATAAACTTTATACAAAATGTTAGATATTCTATTCATAGAAACGGACCGATGATGATTATAAAAAAATGGAGAGTCCGCGACAAATGTGTCGAGAGCTAGAGAGTTGTTGGTATCACACAACCTTTTTTATTTGTGACTAGGATTCACTCCACATTTCACTCCCGGCAAAAATCCCGCGGGATTCCCAGTATATAAAGTATCACAGATTTTATGACAATAAATTTGCTTTCGAGCAATGTAATATTACATCGGAATCCCATTTTTTTCAACCGGGCTACTTTAAACCGCTCCAAAGAAAATTGCCGTGGGATTAATATAATATAATATTAAATTGTAAACTGTATTTTATATAAATATTCACCTATTTAAGTCGCGGTAGCTTAGTTGCTAACGCACATTCGCTTCGTTCCAATAACGTGGGTCGAATCCTAGGCTAGAAAGGTGCTTCAGCCGCTTAGTCATTTTTTTAAATTTAATGTACCAGTTTTTATAATTACCACGTGCTGAATATGAAGGAAAAAATTGTAATGAAACTTGGCATCCAGATAACCCATGTATTAAACATGCCAATCCGCTTTCGCCTGTCCGTTCTCTTAAAAATGAGGTCCAAACCCAGCAGTGGGATTTAATATGAGCTGATGTTGTCATTATACAATTACTTATTGTATACTTGTTATCGTAGAAAATAACTTAAACCTAATTGGCTTATTAGAAACGAATTGCAATTTAAAAGTTAAGGACAAGTTTCTTGTCTGACTAAAATAACAGAGTTATAGGGGGGAGTTCGATATCTGAAGAATTGTCATGAAAACAAAATCGATTATGCGCAGGTGTTTTCAAGTATTAATCACTATTAGATAGCAATAAGATAATAATTTACAATATATTTTATAAACTCGGGAAAATATTTAGTTGTATTATAAATATATTGTAGACATTAATATTTACGAATATTTAGTGTTACAAAAATTAAATTAACATATAAATTTAATTTTTATATTCGGTATATAAAGACTATAGTTTAGCTTTAGTCTAACCCTTTAGCTTGGCTTATGTAGTTTTAGGATTTGTATCCCGCGGAAACTATCGCAGTATCAGGCTTAAAAAATCCTATGGTCATCTTTGTTATGGAAATACCAAACTTTTGGCAATCGGTTTTGATCTTCCCAACGACGCGAAGAAAGAATAAATAAACTTACAAATAATCATTACATAAATATAGGTTTAAATAGTATTGATACAATTTTTTGGAATATAAAATAAATATAATTGAAAAGATTTCGGTTTTTATAAAATTTTACATAATCGTTTCTACCACTGTTGTTAATATAATAACAATACGATAGATGTTTATTACTTTATTATGACCATAACGTAATAAATCATGTAACAATATAATTTTACTTGAGTGCTCAATGTTTTTGTTTTAAAAGAAGACTCATAATAATCTGTAATTCCATAAAACATTATAAATGTATTAAAATGATAATTAGGAAAATTAAAAAAAATCAGTGATACCCCTGTTTTCTGGACGACCTTTTCCCAGGTATTTGAGGTTTAAACAATATTATCTTGTTTATTGACAAAGCTTATAATATGTAATTTATAACCTACAAGCTTACCACCAAAAATACCATTAAGTAGGAAGGGATTTTCAGAAAAAATATAGGTTTTTATACTTACTAGACAAGTTTGAATTTTCAGTCATTTTCATACCCTATTATCAACCTTACCAACTTTTAATGAATGGCAGCCCATTTTATGTAAACACTGTTTCTGTTAACGATATTTCTTTGAATAAACCAATTATAGATACAATAATATTAGTAGTATAGGACATATTTAGAAGGACGCAAATAGTCGAAGAGATGAACTACGTAATAAATATAATAAATAATTCCGCACTAATTCTTTTGCACTTATGCAAATTAATATTTTGTTAAAAATTATAATCGAAATTTATACAGAAACGTATATATAGGCTATTATATAATTATATACTAGTGCTTTATGACCGGCTTCACTTAGACAAAATGCAAATATACTCATTCCAGAACAAAATTGGTTTTGTTGCCTCTGCAAAACATGAATCTTAAAAAAGGAAAAGAAATCAAATTCACGCTTACATAGTATAAATTGATCATGTATTCTAAATATCATCAGCAAATTAAATCGTGACAGATATTTACGTAGTCCAGTAGCGGCTTAGCGCAATATAGCATTAGCATAGTAACATAGTGCACACCTGTAGACAGATGCTTCGCGAGCCAATTTGCCGCTTCGAAGATCAAAGACCGTTGTGTATTATACCCATATTCCATACGCGTTAGATGTTCACTGGCGTACTTAGTTGTACAAAACGATATGTGCATAACAAAAAAATACTAGCCAAGTGCATGTCGGTTGATACACAGCGTAGGCTCGGTAGTGATGATAAGTGTATCTGCCAAATTGGCTGTGGAACACAAAAAATATATGAAAAATAATAAACTTATAAAAGGGCTGAAAAATCATCGAATTGAATCTAAATTTAATGTTATTTCATCCTCTTAGTTTTTATTGTTTAATGTGTTGCTAGTTTACCAGCTTATCATATTAGGTTGGGGAAAAAGTTTCTTCGCATTTTATATAACAATTCAAAAGGTTTTTTTATAAAGTTTATTTACATTTGACTAAAGTATGTAGGTGCCATTTTGTTGGATAACTTTTTGCCATCTTATAGGTAGGGACGTGATCCCATTGCTATAAAAATTTTGGGGCTTCTGATCAAAAAACTGCGACAAGTGGTTTTGGCAGTCCTCTCGTGATGTTAACCTGACACTGCCTAAGGAATTCTGCAGAGACCGAAACAGGTGAAAATCTGAAGGTGCAAGGTCAGATGCATTAACACCTCCCAGCCAAACTCTCGTAATTTTTGCTGAGTGGCTAAAGATGTGTGAGGTCTAGCGTTATCATGGTGAAAAACCACACCCCTTCTGTTGATTAAGTCAGGACGCGCAAAGTCCGTCACTTATTAGATTCCCGATTGTAGCACACACGTCTCGCTTCGCTGGTGGTTCTCGCTCGACTGTCTCCCCCTCCATCAGGTCATCGTTTTATACTGCACAAATGCAATGTCCCCGTATCTAAGTCTGCTTAATCTGCCACACCTGGCTAATAACTCGGTCGCAAACTGCCATAAACGAGTACAATAAAACAATGGTCTGTTTTATAATCACAAATTTTAAACACAAAATAAAGAAAAGAAGACGATCATAAAATAGTTACAGTTTGTTTAAATGCCGGCAGGTAATAAAATGTGTTTTGTTTCAGATATGCTGGTGGGTTTTGTTTTTGTCGGGACCTGAGTTATAACAATAATATACTTAACGAATTACATAGTATTCATGTAATACTGTATAATATAGTTATGTTCTTTGGAAACGATTCTACTTCAACTTAATTCTAAGTGCATATGATTTATTTCAATTTCGAAATGTATGTATTAATTTTTAGTATGTTTTTTAATTTGTTATTCTCAAACGTACGTACTTACTTACTTGTGAACTTTCAGTAAATTGGTATTTCAAGTTTCTTTTCTTAAATGGACATTTCATTTTATTTCGATTTTACTTTTGAATAATTTCTAAAAATAAGCAATGTTCTGATGATATGATTGACTTTATTAACAAGATTCTAAGAAGCAAAATACACATAGCTTCTTGTCTTTGTAATATAAGATAGACTAATAGCTAATAAGTAATTTCGTAAACCATAATCCCAGTAATCACAAATAACTACGTTCTAAGAAATCCTATTAGTTACGTAACAAACAACTGTCTAGCAGAGTCGTCTTCACCAAGTCCTTATAACAAGACGTCGGTTTTAAAAGTGCTGGCTTAACAGTCCAGGGTATGATATCCATGATAATAAGGAATGCCGAAGAACGTGAGAAGTGAAGTAGTAAAATATGGGAAAAGCATTAACGCGTAAATATACAACTTGAACTAGCATATTTAGAGAAAGTCCATCAGTAATAGGTGGCTCTTTCGTTTACCAAAGAAGAAAGTTGAAGACTTTTATCAGTAACTGCCCCATTGTTAAAAAATGAGCGAAATAAAAAGGCACTTGCCCTAACAAGGCAAAGCGTAATAATGGCATGGGGTCAAAGCTATTCCCTTAAGGTGGTGACTGTATAAAGGCCCTTTAATAATCGCCCGCTGGCCACAATATTCGTTATCATTTGACGGACGATCCGATGCGTCACGTCAATGTCATCAATCACTAGTATATCATACTGTTTCTTTTCACGAAACTCCCATACAAGCTATTTGAAAGATATAATGAAATTTCTATCGATCAATGAAAATAATATTTTTGGTTAAGTGATAATTTATGATTAAGAAATATTTATTTATCGCTTTTTCTAAACGTCCCACGAAACATCCAGACACTCTTTGTATTTTTTTTTATTTTATTAAATAGGTTTGCATTTGACCACGATCACGTCCAATGTCGGACGATGATGCGGTCGAAGATGGAGCACGCTTACCTAGATAGTACCTATTCGCACGAGACTTGAAGATACTCGGATTGTACTTTTCGGGAAACACGGACTAGGGTAGTGCATACCACAATTCTGCCGCACGTAGAAGGAACGTGAAGGCGAAACGTTTAGTACGCACTGGTAGCCTTTCCACTGTGAAACGATGTAGTATGTAAAATCTTCATTCTTAAATCAGATTGCGGTTTTTTTATACAACTAATCTTAATTAACTTAAACTAAATATAGCCAGGAATCGCTTTTATCGATATGAACACCCAGTATTTGAACTGTTAATATTCTCTTTCCAATGTTATGTGACTTTTTTGTATACCACAGTTTTATTTGTATCTCTATGTCTGCGATCCTGGTTCTACATAAATACATATATTGTATATAAATATGAAAAAAGTTTTTTGCGAGGTGTTATATTTGTATGTGTCTGTTTATCATCTTGGATATTAAGTGATTTTATGAAATCTAATACATGTGTACAATGTATTTATTATGAGAGACCGGATATGAACACGGAATGCTTCTTATCCCGAAAATGTATTACTTTTTGTGAGACATAGAACAGAAGCTTACCCGAGTAAAACTGCATTAAAACTTCAAGTTATTATTATAATTAGTTAACATTCCTAATAGAAAATTAACATCTGAAATATTTAATAGTATAGACAATTGTCAAAACCATGAATGTACATCATTATTCGAAGTAATAAATAATATATTTTTAATTGTCATTCATTAATATTTCAGACGAGACAACAACAAACTTTTTTCATTAAGCCCTTATGTGACCACAGATATGTGTGGACCTGTCAGAACTTTATGAGATTTACAACAAAATTTGATATCACTTTAGCGTTATTTCTATTGCTATATATACAACATAACATTTATTATAAACTTTATTGATTAAAGTAATTATTTTGAAAAGTTGCTATAATATCATCCCAATTTTTATTTTAACAATTACTGACATTTCAACGTCAGCATGTGATGATTATAAAACATAATAAGTAAGCAAAACATCAAGAAGTTGTGTTCTTAGCAAACGATCAGAGCTTATTGCCGCATTCAAACTCGAATTATTCATTATTTTTATTAATTTAACATTACGTTTCAATTGCTCTTTAATTTAATCTTCCTCTGATACTTTCTGAGTGCGACAGTTAGCAGTACAATCACTGCGTAGCACTGGCGTAGAAGGTAGCTTCTGTAGTGTGTATTGTGTAGTGTTGTAGCAAAATTCTAACTAGCAGCGTACAACTTTCTATTGTTGCTTTAAGCGGATTTGTCCGCACCATTTAGGACATAAACGAGAAATCTAATAACGACTTCTCTTTTATCACAGTTTAAGCTATACTTTGATCTTGTGGTTACATTCGTAAACATAAATATTTTTGTAGTAGTATATTTGTATCTTATAACCGATTCTGATTCCAATATAAATATTACACATCTGATGTCATTTCCCGTGCGTGTGACGTGTCTCGTCGCATGTCCCGAGCGGAGTGATAAGCGTGATTGATGACGTCACTACGCTTCGCGAAAGTGGGGTGGCACGCACATTAGCCTACTTGTTGAGCCTTTGGCAATAGACTGAAGGGAACTTTCCATGACATACAAACAATAAAAAAGTTACTACTATTGGTAAAATAAAAGTTTTATATTCTACCCACAAACTCATTTAACATTTTTTTAGATGTTAGTTTCTTCGCGACCACGGATATTAGTCAATTGTCATTAAATAAGACATAAGTCGTTCCCAAAGATCGATGTCTTTGAGCATAGAATTTTTTCATTCCGAACAACGCTGAACCTCTTCGATATAACAAACCAAAAAATACGCAAGTGAACAAATCAAATAAATATTAGGAAAAAAACGTATGCGTCTCGGGATGCCCAACAGAAGTGATAACTTAAATTAATCTAAGTTGAACTATTTAATATTGAAATTGTTTAACTTGAGAAAAGCTTAAGTTATTACTTAAATTTTATGTATATAGCGCGTGGGTTAAAGTGAGAGAGGAGGAGCCTGCCTACCGCTGCCGTATGTGTGAGAAAAAGGGAAACCAGACAGATTGGCGCCGTAACGCGTTACGTAACGAAGTGGTTTACCATACCATAAGAAGTTATCACTTCAAAAAAATTGTGTAATATTAATTACAAATGATGTACTGCCAAGCTATAATAAAATGAACTGTAATTAAAGTGTATATATTACAGATAATAGAAACCCATTTACATTAGAAATTACAAGAAGGCTGTGATATTATTGTAGATATGACATAATGATAAAACTAGATAATAGTAAATAAGCTCCACCGACCTTGCGATTCTTTCTTGGATCGGTTCAGGTTGCAGCTAGTAAAAAAAAGCCCACGACGCCGGTTCAAGTCACAATTCAAGCATTTCACAATTAAAATAATTACAGGACTACCAAATCAAGTCTGATATCTCACAAGACGAGAGGATTTACGAACGGTATAATACTATCGCGGTGAAGTGTTGACTCATCTATGTTTTTAAGGTCTGCTTTTCCTCCGCTTTCCATTGTCAATCATCTCACACAGAAATAAGTGTAAATGACAAAATAAGTGGAGTGATTTTAATGCACCTATTGAATACTAAGCAAGGATCGAACAGAACTAATCCATACTAATAATATAAGTATGGATTGTGGAACAATTTTTTTCTTACTTTTTAAAGACAAAGGGTTAAATATAATAAAATTCGGTAAGGATATAGGTTTATATCGATAGACCGAGTGTCCAAAAAACAAATGGGCAATCCATAATTCCTTAAATTAAAGATAGAAACATTCATATAATTTAGGTTTTTAGTAAGAAATAATCTTCTATTCGCTTTTCTATAACGCTCTGAAATTTTGATTTATTAGGTACCTCTACTCAAGACTATGATTATAATTTTTGTGAGTCCGAAATCGCAATAACAGTTTATGTAATTAGTATAAAGATAAATAAACAACCTTAAGTTGTGTTCCGGCATTAGTGTCCACCTGGCCACTGGAACTGGGCTGGAAGGTTCCAGTCTCCCTTTAAATAGCGACCAGGCGACCGCCTGCATTTCCGCTCAATTCATGCAATAAAAAAAATATTTACAACTCGGGCGTCAAGTGTGAAACCCCTTAATAAACCATTCACGTAAGCAGTTCCCGTCTTCAGTCTTCTTGTCTTCACAATTCATTGCTGCGGTAATGGCTCTGAAGACATTCTACTGGGTACTTGTTACAACTGTATGTATATAGTATATCGAATGAATGTTAGATAATGACTTCGTAGTATTTAAATGCCTGTACTACACTATTATGTTTGCACTGTAGTGTAATGTACATATTTGTATTTATTTGTTGATATGAATTACTGATAAAGTTCCCAATAATGCAACTGATTTGGAAGAATTTAAGGGAAATGCAACACTCACCAGGTACCCTTACTTCGAATGCAGGTCAAAGTTCCCGCTGAGAGATAGAACTCAACCTCCAAGGCAGATCCCTCATGTTGACCTCCCTATCAAAATTCCATCAGGTAGAGAGAGAGTTCTCACGAAAAAGCTGCATCGGCTCTTTCTAGTGGAAATCAGACCCGCATACGAAGTCAGGCCAAGTCATAACGGGCATTGCCATTTTATTTCGTTTAAACTTGTAAATTCTTTAAATCTTGTTAATTGTAATTTGTATTGTCGTTATCATAGTTGTATTAATTAAAAAAATAAATAAATAAACTTGTGGTGACACACTAGCCCCGTCACATCTTCCAATGACCGAGTCAGAGGCTGGCAACGCCACCGCTTCAGCTGAAGCGTCAAACGGCGCAAATATGGAGCCCAAGGAAAAGGTTACATATTTGTGCCCTTTGGGGTTGAAACATTGGGCCCGTGGGGTTCATCGGCAAAAAGAGCTCTTTAAAGACATCTGTAAGAAAGTCTTTGACATTACCCGTGATCAGAAGGCTGGCTCATATTTCACCCAACTAATAAGCAATGCCATACAGCGTGGCAATGCAGCCAGCCTTCTCGGCACGCTCACCGCAAGCAGTGATCTGGAATATAACATACTTTAGTTTAAATTATTTAGTTTAATTAAATTATTAGTATAATTTTTAAATCCTACCCCTTGTACATACCATACAAGCCACAGAAGAAGTATAACCAAAAATTAAACTGTTTTACGTAAATAAAATATAATATTTTTGGCTTAGATATTTATGTTACGTAAAAAATCCCTTTTGCTAAAATTGTTAGCATTTTTTTCAAATGTTAATCCTTTGTGATTGTTGTGTTTACAGCTCACAGCTATTGCGGGAAATAGGTCACGTGTATATTTGTCCAAACGCGTGTTAGTCCAAGAACTTGGAAGGATTCGGAGGAGTTTGAGAGTAACGTCGACAGTTTTTGTGAATTTACTACAGAAATCAATCACATTGATTTTTTTACGAATTCACTAAGCCATAGTTTCGTGGCATATATAATATTTCGTCCTCATTCATATAGACAGTACTTTTGACTGGATGACATACGAAGACAGCCGGACAGACGAACTGTTTTTATAAGGACCCCAATTCACGAAATTGTTTATGGGACTCTAAAAAGTAATTAAGTATTGTATTTTTGAAACATTATGACCATTAAAAATAGTCATAATGTTTCAAAAATACAATATTTTTCTCCGTTTAACATGATATATATAGCTATCTCAAATATTATATTTATGTAATTAAATACTAAGCAGATATATTATACAGATTATTGAGAATTTACAAAACGGAACTTGAAACAATTAAAAAACCAACGCAAATAATTTGAGAACATGGGTGTGTAACTCAATCTTTGTGAAATCATTATCCTTTTTAATTAAAAGTTTTTTGGATTAAATCATTTATTTCGTATATTTTTTAAATGTGAACTGTTTGTTGCTCGTTATCAGAGAAGCTAAGTCATAATTATATTCAAGTGGATGGACTAAACATTACTTAAATACTGTATGTAACACTTGTTTAGTTTTTAGAGACTTTTTTCTCGAAACTTTTTTGTAATAACAGGTTGTTCAGAAGAAATTACTAAGAGCGATAAGGCCGTTCATTGTTTATATTACAATTTTTATTTATTTACAAGTTATTTAAAGTTTTCTAATGAACCACAAAGAGTTGACTACTTAATTATATATAATTTTAAATTCAACTTCTTTATTTGCACAAAACATGGTAACATGATGGATAATGTGGTTATTGTCAAAGGACAGCATGTTTTGCTCCATTGGAGCGCACAAATGTGTATGTTTATAATAACATTATATAAGCAAATAAGTAAAAAGTCAATATAATAAAAAAGTCTATCAAGTAGTAATTCAAATAAATACTAGTTAATAATGGAAAAAATTAAATTTAAAAGAAAGGATTAGTTTTATCACATAGATTCTGAAAGTATGCTTGAAGTTGTCTAATCACAGGGATGAAAAACGGCCCTTTTCGTCCTGGGAAGCGATTCTCCCGTCTGTCAAAAAAATTTGAAAACTATGCGAACCATAGATAATACATGCGACTCATGTCGCAACTTTTTTTACAGCCACTGTTAAATCGCGGCGTAAATTGTAATAAAAAAATATCAACAAATTGTAACATCATTTTATACTTATAAATTACTTTTCATTAATTAATAAGAAATAAATTTGAACTAAATATTTACTATCATCAGTGAAAAAAAAAATAGAATGCCACAGAAAAAAATATTTACTTGACCTTTCATATGTGACGTACTTGATGACGTTTCATCAGATTTTGATATGAATTTAACGCCGATTATATTAGAGAAGTAGTTGTTTGTTTAACTAATCAGCTTTTATTTACTTTGTCATATTCGAAATGAAAATAAGAGTGTAATCTCGGGTGAAGGACTTATGTAGGCACTCGAATTATTACCGCCCTCGCTACGCTCGTGCGGCAAACTATCTCGCGCCTAAATATGTCATTTTCACCTCTCTTGTAACAATCGACTATTTCTTTTACAAATATCTTAATCTTTATTTTAAATCGTAACCAAATAGCATCAAGGTTTGAATAACACTTTCCTGCGACATAATGGCTCTTATACCTATCGGATTTAAGGGCAATCATCTTTAGATTCGTTGAATTTCTCCATGCGACAAATTTGTTTTCGTTTCACCCCTTTCTTTGATACACATGGAATTTATTTGTACAGGCCTCCTAGGAGAGGACGAATTTCCATTTTTATTTGTCCCTAGTTTTGTGCACAAATATTTATTGGGACATCATAGCGGGTTTTTGGCTCTAAGAGTGTGCGGCAAAATGCCCTTTGGGGATATTATATGAAATACATTTAGCTAACCTTATATTTTGACTCCTTTATATTATTCGCATTCGTTTACAGAATAATAACTTTATAGTACCTAAAGGTACTGACAGACATGCTTATTAAACACACCTCTAACAAGCAATCGATACTTAGGCGCATATGTGTGTTACGTTTACAATAGTATGCTTAATAAGCATGTGTGGCAGTACCTTAATACAATTAAGACATTTAAATAAATATATTTTACACTTTGTACTAAGACCACTTGTTAAATGTTTGATAAAAAAAGGATAATATAATATAAAAAAGTAAATATTATACTTCTGATAGCCTCTGTGGTTGAGCGGGCTAAGCCTTTACTGGCCCACCTCACTACTACGCAGAGGATCTGGGTTCGATTCCTGGCATGGTAAATTTCGTAAACGAATTTTTCGTTCATTACTATGGACTGGGTGTCTGGGATCGGCCCTATAGT
Organism: Dendrolimus houi; assembly: GCA_039645545.1. NCBI lineage: Eukaryota > Metazoa > Arthropoda > Insecta > Lepidoptera > Lasiocampidae > Dendrolimus > Dendrolimus houi. The sequence goes on along the minus strand of CM077120.1, from coordinate 17,020,093 downwards.
GGTCCATTATATATTACCCATAACATAAGCGTAACTTGCTTAGCTTGGGGATATACAATGTTTGTGTTTGTCTGCCGATATTTAAAAAATTAATAATAATATAACTTGAGTTTACTTTAATAATTAAGAAGCTTGGAATTTTTGGATATTTGAGTTTAAGAAAAATTTACATCTCAGTAGTCATCAGGTAGTATACTCTTACTCATATAAGCTTCACAAAAACGCCAAGTAACGAAGTGCTTTTTGCAACCCAAAATGTTACACTACACAATAAATTTTTCCAAACAAACATAATTATTACTTGAAAACAATGAATATACAACCTCTATTGATTATTTGTAGTACCGATCTATAGGTATTCTGAAGGATCACGATATCTTATTACGATGCATTTAGCTGAAATGTATACTTAATTACATACATGACTCCAATAACGACGTTTCGAAAATAATAATATAAAAATCATACAAGTACCTAGTTATATGATTGTAAACTCATGTGTATTATTTTCTTGTGTACAATAAAGAATATTCTATTCTGTTCTATGCTATTCTACATAAAACTGCAATACGAATACTTAGTTCTGGGTCGCAGATAAATCGCAATACCTGCTCACGATTTGATTTTAGATTAATATCTTATTTATTGTATAACAAATAGGAGTGACAAACAAAGTTTTAAGTTTTCGTATAATTTTGTTCCAGCCATGTCTCGGAATACCACTGCGTTCGTGCTCGCCATTTGCGCCATGGCGGCGATCTGCCAGTTGCCAGTCGCTAACGCGCAGGCGTTCTCTTCTTACGACAGTAAGTGCTTAGGATAATTGATACAAAATTAAAGCCAAAATTAAGCAGGTGTATAATCTGGTTATTTGGTTAGAATATGTAGTAGATAACTACCAGAGGAGAGCGTAAAAAGAGGATGCGGACGGCTGACTGTATAGTCTCGCTGTTGCAATACTAATTAAAAAAAGCATGATTTATAACTTTTTCTTTACCAAAGGATAGTGTAGATAGCAAAATCAGTGTATTAAACGGTTTCATATACCTACTAAGCTGCAAATGTATTTATATTATTAATTCTATATAGAACTTTCGGGAAAAAAAGACGAACGAAGCAATTTAGATAGATAGGTAGAGATTTTTGTCTCTCAGAGTACCTAAGCTACACTAAAATATAATGTATATACGATCATAAACAAACCTCAAATTACATAGATCATTTATATTTGACATAGCACAAGAACCTGCAAGTTATTCAATGAAACTAAAAAATTGAAAAAGTGACAGGTGTCGTTCTAAGAATCCACACGTGTTTGCGAAAGTTGTTCTCGATTTTTTAAGTTTTTCAGTTTCCCTGCTTTTGTGTTGTCTTTTTTTTGTGTTGGTGGTGGTAAATAAGTATCCTGTAATTAGTGGTAAGTTATTTTTATTATAAATGTCGCAGTCAGTGGGCGAGAATGTCCCTCCTGATAGGGAGAGGAGTTCTCTGGATACGCAGATGGCTGAATTAACGCCTATGTGTCAACCTGCTGAGAAACTCGTAGCTAAACGCCGCATTGTTGCTTCAAATGAGATCCCTGAAAAAAGCGCCCCTGCCCTACCAGCTTCAGCGTCAGCTCAACATACTTTCACCCTACCCGGTTATGAGCCTACTACTGAATTCAAATATAATGAGACGGACTTAGGCCCATTTGTTGTTCATGTGTCGCGTCTTGAATCTGACCCTACTTCCTCTTCTGTTGGCATGCGAGCATTGAAAATAGCTCAGATCATTTATAATAATAAAGTCCCTGGGGTAGAAGAAATTAAAAACTTAGAAAGAAACAAACTTTCTGTAATTTTTAAGTCTTTCAATGATGCTAATGCTTTTTTGTCGAATCCTATCCTTGCTTCTCATAAATTATCAGCATCTATCCCCCGCTTCCAAGTCACCCGCATGGGTGTGATTCGTCAAATTCCCCTCGAATGGACTTTAGAAGATGCAGTCTCCTGGTCGGAATGCCGCCCAGATCCATGCCTAATTATTAAAGCTCGTAGGCTTAATAAAAAGAAACGAGTGGACGGAATAACTACCTGGGAACCCACTAGAACAATTGTTCTTACCTTTTTAGGTCAAAAATTACCTTCCCATGTCTATTGTTGTCAGTACTCCCTTCCTGTTTATAGATACACCCTCCCTACCACCCAATCTTTGAAGTGCTGTAGATTCGGTCATATCAGAGAACAATGTAGATCTGATGCCCGTTGTACAAGATGCGCTGGTCCTCATGATGGTTTAGCTTGCAATGTTCCAGATGATAAAGTGTCTTGTCTATTTTGCTCTGGCCCCCATCCTGCCTCAGACCCCAAATGCCCTGAACATGCTAGGCAAAGAAATATTAAAATGATTATGCCTGAAGAGAATATCAGCTATTTGGAAGCCGAACATCAATTTCCCAGAGTCCGCACTTCTTATGTGGACATTACTAATAGATCTCTTCCCCATAAACCTGTATATTGGAACTCTCACTCTTCGAACCTCAATCCCTCCCATATTCATGCTCAACCTACCCCCTCTCACTCAACGCATCTCTCCCCTCATGCCCCATCACCTTCAACTTCATATAGAAAAACAATTATGATTGAACGACGACCTAAACCAGAACTAGGCAAGTCATTTGACCAACAAGCCCATGATAGTATTACATCTACCCCTGCATATTCCCTCCCAAATGGATCCGCCCTTAGAAATAATTCAACAGGTACAATTTCTCCAAACGAAAACCTTGTAGAGCTCCTATCAATGACTCTTTTTAATATGTTCTCCAAATTTGGAGACATCTTACCGAACAATGTCTTAGAAACTATTTTGTCTGTTATCACTTCTCTCCTCAAGTCTAATTTAACAAATGGCCAACATCCTTCAATGGAATAGCCGTAGTATCATTAATAAGAAGCATGAACTGTTGCATTTAATTCATCAATTCCACCCCTCCCTCTTTGCCTTCTCGGAGACATGACTGAAACCAGGCTCTCTTTTTAGAGTGCCAGGGTTTACATGTCTCCGTGAGGACAGGGAGTATGGTAAAGCTGGCTGCGCTCTTCTAGTCAGAAGAGATATCTCATTTTCTCGTATATTTTTTCCTAATCACTTTTGTAATATCAATATTGTAGCCATCCGTTCTTTAAATATTACTTTTGTCTCTGTGTATGTTCCATATCCTAATAACTCTCTTATTCAGGAACTATCTTTTCTCCTATCTCTTCTTCCACCTCCACTTATTGTTCTTGGTGATTTTAACATCCACCACACTCTGTGGGGATCATCATCCTGTGACCTGGCTTCCTCAACTTTTCTTAATTTATTGGATGATTTGAATTTATGTGTTCTCAATGATGGGTCCCCTACCCGCAGAGTATCCCCTACCCAAAACCCAAGTGTTCCTGATCTTACCCTTTCCTCTCCGTCACTAGCCAATTCCCTTTCTTGGTCTGTTCTTCCCTACTCTTATGGCAGTGACCATTACCCAATTATATCTACACTTGCCAATTCTTTTCCTCCCCCAGTTGATACCCCTCCTCTTTTAAAGTTCAGACTTAACCAAGCTAATTGGCAAAAGTTTTCAAATATAGTTCAAAATAAGCTAGAGTCTTTACCTCACCCCTCTGAATCAAATTTTCTTTCCTTGTACCTTGAGTACACATCTTCTTTGTTATCTGCAGCAGAGGAATCTATTCCCAAGAAAAACTCTGCCATAAACAAAATTTCTTCCCCAGCCTGGTGGGATGCAGAGTGCTCTTTGTCAATTAAAAAACGAAAGGAAGCAGAACGAAAATTTTCGAGAGTCCTTTCACTGGAAAATTACTTAGAGTTTCAAAAAGTTTCTGCCACTTGTAAAAGGCTTTTGAGACAAAAGAAGGGCAAAGGTTGGCACAACTTTTGTGAATCCCTATCTCCGAGAACTCCTGCTTCCATTGTTTGGAACAAATTAAAAGCCTTCCGTAAATCGCAAGTAGATAATAACATTAACTCAAATGACCCTTTGTCGTGGCTTCCGGTTTTCATTTCTAAACTTTCACCTCCGTTTGTTTCTCCTAACCCGTACTTACCTTTTCATCCTTCTTCTGAGGCTAATTCTGACCCTCTAAACTCTTTATTTTCCCACGAAGAACTCTGTGCCCTAGATAAACTTCGTGACTCTGCGCCTGGGGCAGATGGTATCCCTTATTCTTTCATCATTAAATCCTCCCAATCTTCTAAATCTTTTCTCTTATCACTCTTAAATCACATATTTCTTTCTGGTCGTGTTCCTAATGCTTGGAAACACCAAACTATAATCCCTATTCAAAAATCAGGTAAGGACTCATCAGATCCCGGTTTATATAGACCAATTGCCCTCTCCTCAGTCCTTTCCAAAGTCATGGAACATCTAATTAAGAATCGATTAGAATGGTTTGTTGAAAATAGAGGCCTACTCTCCAAGTCTCAATTTGGATTTAGAAGAGGTGTAGGAACCATGGACAGTCTCAGCCTTCTAATATCTGACATTCGCCTAGCGTTCTCCCGAAACGAACATGTCGTTGGAGTCTTTTTAGACGTGACCGCAGCATACGATAGTATCGACCTTCAATTACTCAGGAGAAATTACTCCAGCTGAGTATTCCCACGAAGCTCGTCAACATAATCTATAATATGTTAATGGAGAGAACAATCTCCGTTCGATTTCAGGGAGAAACTATTTCGTCTCGCCTTGTTTGGAAAGGCTTACCACAAGGCTCAGTCCTCAATCCCCTACTCTATAACTTATACACGGCCGACTTGGATTCCACTGTCAATTGCTTTTGCAAAATCCTCCAATATGCCGACGACATAGCACTGTATGCTACTTCTGACTCTTTTATTGATGCAACTAATCGCATAAACTCAGCATTATTTTATTTAAATTCATGGCTATCAGAGCACGGCCTGTCCCTGTCCGCATCAAAAAGTTCGGCAATTATTTTTTCCCGCAAGAGAGTAGTCCCTGACCTTAACATCCATGTTACCAATCAACCAATTAGAATTTCCGAAAATGTAAAATTTTTAGGCGTCTTCCTTGATCATAAATTATCAGGCTCTCCTCATCTAAATTATATCTGTCAAAAGACAGAGAAAAATATAAACATTATTAGAGCATTGTCTGGTGTCAGGTGGGGTTCCCATCCTTATTGCCAAAAACTTCTATATAATGCTATTATAAGAAGTCATTTCGATTATGGTAGCTTTTTATTAGAGCCTTGTAACAAAGCCAGTCTCTAGATGTAGTTCAAGCTAAATGTTTGAAAATTATCACGGGCGCTATGAAATCTTCTCGCACCAACGCCCTTCAGGTAGAGTGTTCTGAACCTCCTCTTGCCCTACGTAGACAGCTTCTGTCAGATAGATTTCTGTGTAAAGTGATGGAGCTCTCCGATCACCCACTTCTAGGAGTCCTTGATCAGCTTTACCGGCTTAGTTCATCTTTTACTTACTGGTCCCATAAAACCCTACCCCTTCTTATTAATTCCTATAAAAAAATTCTTAGCTTACCTTGTAGTATTTATCAGAACTACAAACTCCCCTTATTTGAAACTAATTTTAACAGCCTTCTTTTTAGTCCCAATGTGATTTTTGACCTAGGCATTTTCAAAAACTCCCCCGGTGCTAACCGACTTTTCTGCAATGCGATCCAAAATCGTTGGCCAGATCATCTCCAATTCTTCACTGATGCATCAAAACTAACGCAGAATGGACCTGTTGGTGCAGCAGTGTGGATCCCTAAATTCAAAATCATCCTAAATTTTAAAATTCCTATGTCCATCTCTACATATACAGGTGAATTAATCGCTCTTTTGGAAGCTATCCTTTACATTGAATCACATGGCATAAGTAAATCTATTATTGCCACTGATTGTCTGAGTTGTCTTCAAGATATAAGTAAATTCCCCTTTCATGCTAAAGACAATTTCTCAGTTACCCTTAAAATTAAAGAGGCTCTTTTTCGTTGTCATCGTTCCGGTCTTGATATAATTTTAGTTTGGATTCCAAGTCACTCAGGCATCAGCGGCAATGAGATTGCTGACTGTTGCGCCAAGGAAGCTGTCTACATAGGGACCACCAAGTATAACAAATGCTTTCCCCGAGACTTACGTGCTCTTGCCAAACCACACATGTTCATATCCTAGGATGATAGATGGCAACGTTCTCGGCAGATTGTCGGGAAGTATTATGGAAACCTTCAACCAATTCTACGTCCAAAACCTTGGTTTTTTGATCACCAAAACCTATCTAAAAAGACATCTTAGCAATTATCCGTCTTAGGCTTGGTCACTGGTGCTCACCTGTTTTCTTAGCCAAAATTAGAATTCGTGATCACTCCCTCTGTGAATGTGGCTTAGCTGAAGGAACTCTTCACCACATTTTTTTTTGATTGTCCCAAAATTATTACTCACCTGTATGACTTCTTACATAAAGAGCTTCCTCGCCCTATCAATTTGAACTTCCTCCTCACCCTGGCTGACAAAAACCATGTATCTACTTTATATAAATTTATATCAGTTAATAACATTTATCTATAATTTATTTATTGTATTATTATTTATTTATAATCTATATAGTGTAGTTAGTCTAACCTATGTGTTTTGTTCTGTTTACAGGTATACAGAAAACCTTACTGTACAATGTCCCGGTCAATTTTTTTTTTATAGAGCTTAATTTGCTACATTAGTTCACCTATCATTTTTCGTATATTTTTCGTATTTACGTCGACATTGGCCAAATCAATGCCAAAGGCGTTGGAGCCAACATCAACAAAAGTCAAGTCAAGTCAACTGAAAAATTGTGTACCTATGTACGGTTTTGTATTAGCCACAATTGAATTAAATTTCAATCGATTTAAAGTCTCCTTGTTATAGTAATAACATTAACATTCACAATTAAGTTTCAAAGTTTACAATTACAACGTGACGTTAATATATGAGCGACAGAGAATTAGCGACAGTCTGTAGGAATAACGTTTAATTATTAGATGTTGCCTTTATTAAATCCTGTCATCGTTGAAAACGGCTGTGCGGTGTTATGTTTCACCCGTATTTTGATTGTATTGTTAGTTGAATAAAATTGGCTATTACAACTATACAGAAAAGTACAGACGTCTTCACTAAGAAAACTATATTGATATGTTTGTATTTTGATTTGCGCGCGTAGGTATCTACTTTGAAGATTTGCCTGATATTTATCAAAAATATCTTCATTATTATTAGTGTTTAGAAAAGTTTACATTAATAAATGATAACATTTAAAAAAAACTTAAATGTCAAAAATCGGTTACAAACCTTGAAATTAGATTTATAAACAATTATATTATTATACTAAACAAAACAAAGGTTTGATGTGTAATAATAATTCTTTAAAATATGTTAAAAACTGACCTTTGAGATAATAACCTGACCTTAAAATATGTTAAATACTAGACAATTTTGTTTAGGCAAAAGTAGATGAAAATTACTAAATACTATTTTTGAAGTGAAAACTTCTTTAGCCGCGTTGGGCACTTTTTGGTAGGGGAAAATGCTTATAGCAATATATCTGTAGCTATACAGCTAACGTATTGTGCAACATTAGTGCTGTGTATATCTTATAAGCGAAATTGAATGGATTTAGTGAAAAGTTCAATGTGTATTTACTGTCCGCTGTTGAAATAGTGTTTTAATTCAAACATTATGAAATTTTTAATTTTAATACTAAAAGTTCTAAGTTTGCACTTCTATCGGCAGTCTCTATAACTGCCATTTTTTTGTTATTTTAAAGGCAAGGAATGACCTTCATTTTAACAATTAAATTACTTAACCGTTCTTTTGATCATCACAGAAGCGCAGGTTTAAATAAGCGTAAACATAAATTAAAGGTTCATCAAACAATGTATTTCTGAAGGCTCTAATAACATATCGCAAGTGTAAACACATTTAAAACGTAAATCTGTATGCCGTGTAAGCGGCACGTAATCTATTAACCATACAATAAAAGCTATTAACAGTTTATGATATCTTAAAACAAGCCTTTAAAGATATTGTTAAAGAAAATCGTGATAACAAGTCATAGTTTTCAATGAAACTAACATTACATAGCAGTAAAATAAACTAAACTAATAAATTCGGGTGTAATAATTTGTCTATTTTTTAAACCTTCTAACAAAGTGATTTGATAATTTTTATTAAAGAATCTTTTATACTATAATTAAGACGAAAACGGTGAAAAATAAAAGTACTAGATTAAGGGTTAGAGTAAGGCACCCGTGTCTCATTCCAATGATTGAGTTTGACTCCTTGTCGGGAAGCTTGCATCGTTTAGACAATTGTGAAGAGGAACATCATGATGAATTCTTCATGTCGATATAACTCATGTGTCAGAACCAGCCCATCCGCTTTGGACAAGCGTTGCGGTCCGAGGTCCGAATCCAACAGTTGGACGTTTATGGGCTAATCGTATACTAATATATAAAGCTGAAGAGTTTATTTCTTTATTTGATTGAACGTGCTAATCTTAGATTTGATTTGAAAAAATCTTTCATTGTTAGATAGCCCGTTTATCGAGGAAGGGTATAGGCTATAGCCTATAGCGTGATGATATATATATCATCACGCTAAGACCAATAGGAGCGGAGCACCAATGAAGAATGTTTCAAAATCGGGGGGTTTTGAAAACAAATTCCACGCGGACGACGTCGCTGTCACAGCTAGTATTACATATATTCCTTTATTATTGCTTTAATTGTTTCACTACCTTGTCATAGTTGAATAAATAAATGAATATGCTTATTTGATTGTCCATTAACCTTTGTGTCTCGTTTTACCTATAAAAAAGAACTTGTAAACAAAGTGTTTTCTTGGAAAGATAGCCACAACCACCTCATTAAAAAGCATACGTATTGCGTTACCTTTTAGTAGAAAATAGGTTAATGTAATGCAAAGAAAAAACTTTGAAACCAAATATAGACTTACCATAGAAAAGTGTTACAATAACAATAAAAAATAAAGCCAAATAATTCTGGCGTTTAGGAAAATATATCAATTCAAAACGGATTAAAATATTGTACAATATCAGGATGATTAACATTTCTTGTACATGGTTCTTCTATGTTTAAAGCAAACTTAACAAGTGATTATAGTTCAATCATAGTACTTATAATAATAATCATAGTAGTAGATAGTCATCAATCATGAAATAAGGTAATAAGTTTAAACACGTGCAAACATTTTTTCTTACGTGTCTAAACTCCAAATAGATGAAACAGAATGCTTCGACGTTTCGCCCTATTATTTTGTAGTTCAGTGGGCAGTCACTTTCTCATCTAACAATCTCCCTTGGGATGTCCAATTCGATAGTTATTCAAGTTTAAGCAAGTAAATGTGTCCAGAATGTAACATCCGCTAAGAACATTAAACTTTGAAACAAGGGACAGTGGAAATTATTCAATTAGACAGACTTTAAACACAATTTATACCTTTTGATGTCGCTTTCAATTTAGCATTTCTTATCCCATTTCAATTTAATCGAGTAATTACTGAGTGTAATACTTAAGAAGCAAGTGTCTTTAGATTAATGAAAGTCTATAAAAACTGCTTGATAGTGAAAGGTATTGCGTTTTTATTGTGTGGCATTAAATTATATTGAACAGTTTCTAAGTATTCTGTTCGTCGGATCAAATTTCACACGTTTATAGGCTTGTTTCGAAGTAGAATTCTTAGTACATACTTTCTATCGCCCGGGCATAAACAGTGAGATAGTATAGGACTTGCAAGTACTGATGGTTAGTTGTTAAAATGCTATATACTCGTATATTCTATATAATTATAACATATTGACTAGTCATGACGACACGTTACGCTGACTGCTTTTACCAAATATGTCTAGATCACCTGGTTCGGTGGCAGAAACATGTCAATCAATGAAGCGGCGTAAATATGCAACCCCTAGTGAAAGTTAGGTACTTGTTTGTGCCGTTTGCTGTTGAGACCGTGGGGTCCTGGAGCCAAAAGCCTCTACAAAATCTTCTCAAAATGCCTAATCGACTCTACAGATGATCACAGGGTTGGTGCACTACCTCGGACAACCGATCAGTATGGCGGTCCAGCGAGGTAACAAAGCCAGACTTCTGGGCGCCCTAACCATAAATAGTGATGTAGGCACGTTGTTCTGATAATAGTTAAAGATAATATACATAGAATAAATATAACAAATACTAATTATGTTTAGTTAGGGTTAAGTGTTGACCGTTAAACAATAGATGATTTTAAGACCGAAATATATAATTGACAAACGATAATTAAAAACTTGCCCAAAAGAATTATTAAATTCATTAATTGATTAATAAAAATGATTACGTTAATGAAGTGTGCCGTTGATTTCTTATCATAGGTATAATCATATTCTTATGATAACTAATATCAGGGTGTAGAACGTCGTAAAAGCAATGAATATCAAAAGAACTTCAATAAATCTATCGTGTTCTTTATTCACGCCCCGTAGTTAACAAAAATAATTGAATCCGAAGTGGATACCTTCTATCGGTTATTAAATGGAACTATTATTATTGTAATTAGCTTTTGAAAGCTATTACCTACTCATAAAGCAATCATTTATATTATTATTATAACGGAATTTGCTACTCGCTAGACGCTAATAAACAATTTACAAAGTTGTTTTTTGGATATATATTTTGAAACTTTATAGACTGTCTATGATTATATTTAAATTTAATTCTGAAACTTCAGCAAGAATTAAATACTTTTTGTGAAAATCGTTGTATATTTCCAAACGATTGGGTTCAATAAGTTCGTTAATAAATTGTACTGCTAGCATGGGATTTTGTGGTTAATCCTAAGGTGAGTAGCAACACCTTGGTACTCTATTTCGTGGGGCCGAAGGAAGGCCCTTTCACCATATGACGCGAAGATCGCAAGATCTATGAATTAAATTCCAGATGTGAAAGTATTAATAGTTAAGTAGTTTTTATTATGTAGTGTTATGTCAGTCTTTATTTCTGATCTGGTGATGAAATCTGTTAAGAAATTTTAAAGCAGTTTCCTCAAGTAAGGACTTTTAAATCAATAACTATCTGCGTTTCATTTATAACATTTTTGCCTCTAATTCTAGTTCAAGTGAATATCCGTTGGCCAAAATATAATTCAATTTTCTTTTTTACACGAGAAAGAGATACAGTACAAGCGAAATCTTACAAAATATTAGTTATTGCTTTTGTCACATTGTCTTTTACAGTTAGTTACGGTTCGATGGACAATCTGTGACAATTCTACCCTTGTTATAATTGTCTTTAATGTTTATGTACTTAATAAGTATAGGGAGTAAAATAACGTAGTTTTGTTTAAATCAAACTTTTGGTGACACAGTTGGTTTACGAGCAACATTTATTGTGCATTGCCATGCCAGCAGTTTACGCCGATTACGCGTTTAATGTGATATTTGAGACTTTTTACTGCTGCTTCAGACAAACCGTTGCCTAATGGCCAACATGGTGTATTAAAATGACAGTTTATCTCCATCTCCGCTATTTCCGACATAATTCGTTGTTAAATAATTGTTTTAGTTCGTTCAATTCTCTTTATAACACGCTGTTTGCACCCACGGAGTTGGTCCCGTTGTCGCTGGAGATGTGACGTGGAGTTGCTCGTCGTGCCGATATTCTACGTAAAGTTGCGATGTATACAATAGTTGGTTTTCGGCCGAATATTGTATACTATTCGGCCGAATTCCAAATACCAACTGTGGAAAAAAACTGCTGACATAGCAATGTACCTACGGTTGTTGCTCGGGCAGTTGGATTAGTGGTACGGTAGGTAACTTGCGTGCACGTGTCTTTGATTATAATCGCAACTCAGTAAAGAACACATTTATTTGACATATACCTAATTAGTATACTATTCTATATATAGATAAAATATAGAGTTACTGTTGAATATGTAGGTTTTTTATTACAATTTTCTATGCAACTCTGTTGGCAACAAATTTGAACCCGTTCGAGCGGAAATTATACCATTTCCGGTGTAAAAACCTTATTGGCAAACCTAAATAATATCATCCACGTGTGTATCGAACCATATAAATTGAAATGTTCCTTAGAGGCGATGAACCTCCACCGTTCTTGTCATGCTACAAGAGCCTATAAAAAGTACTTAATCAATACCTCAATTTTAAAAAACTTGTATTCAAAGTATTTTTTAACTGTAGTAGAGTTGAATTTTTGCAGAATTTTCTCCTTTTGTAGTTCCAAATTCTGAGGGAGGAAACGATTTTAACAACTTTGGAGTCGGCTATCGCCCCACCAGTTTTAAGTATAAAAGTCTTTAAGGAACATTGTTATAGTTTCTAGGATTCTGACTAACGATACCACATACCTACACAGCGATGCGAACAAACCAACAAACAATGTAACTGTCGCTTATGTTGTTATGGATGAGTTATGGGTTTCTGATGCCATTTTCAATACCATTCGTACGAGCTCTTTAAAACCAATCTCTTCGCTTAATTTTAATTAACAAAATCTTTACTTGTACTTGTAGTGTATCTTTCATTTATTCCCTGGAGATATATCCACAATATAAGTTACATCAACTTATATTGCCCGATTAATAAGTAAAGTTTATGTAGTATGCGATAAATCCGTCGACTTAATTCGGTCGTAAGCACTTCAAAAAATTGAAGCAACTTTCTTTGTTTTATTAAACAAGAACTACCGAGACACGTGCAAAAATAATATCTGTAGTTCTCCGACAAGGTAAATATCGCAGGAACGTGTTATAAATATACAAAGTAAAATGATATTATATGATCTATAAATAATCTTCTTTTTCTTCGTTCGTCTTATGTTTATGATGATCATAGATTATAAATTAGGGTATATAATATAGATAATTATGTATACCTATAACGTAAAATTAGGTGCGATTGATAAACGAGAATGCAATCACATTTACAAGGATTTAGCTTCATGGCAACTGTTGTATAATGATTTTGCCTTTTTACGAAGTTTGACAATGACATCTTTCTTTAAGGTATACTTACAAGTATACGTTGTACTTGTAATTAAATTGATTTCTTCGCAATTTGAATCTATAAAGAAAGGAGATAACTTGCTTACATTCGAGAATAACAGTATAGACAATCTAATACAAAAAAACTCGACTCTAAATTCATCTCTTCTTCTTTTTACCTGCATATTTTCTCTTATTATCTAATTTGTACATTCTAATTTAGAACAGGATGTTTAATGATTATTTTTAATTTGAAATGAAAACTGTCGCAGTCGTACAGAAAATTAGCTTTAAGTGTTGAAGCCTGTGTGCTAAAAAGTACTAACTACTAGGCAAAGGGTAAAATAGTCATAATATAACATAATTGTTTTAGATTCAGCCGTATCATCAGACAGCCGAAATGGATGGGATGCTCTGGGAGGACTATATGCTCTGCTGGCACAGCACGACGCGCTGGGAGGCCATGCACTCGCCCGCAAATCCGTCAGATCACCCTCCCGACGCCTGCGCTTCGGCCGCCGCTCCGACCCCGAAATGCCACCACAGGCACCTGTAACTAATTCTTTATTAAAATAGGGGAGCAGAGACATGTAACAAAAAATTCCAATATTTTTACATATAAACTAACAGTCGTTAATATATAATCCTATTGTTAATGACAGAGTTGTTAGATGTAAATTATTTATTGCCAAAGTTGTACTAATATAATGATGGTGCTTTGCCTGTTTGGCTGTTTTGCCGACTGACTGAGTACGGTGCTAAACGAGTTCTGATGATTGTTGAATGCTATGTTTAAATACACGTGTCGGCGTAAACCGCTGACACGGCAATGTACGGCTGTTGCTAGCCCGTACACCTATCCTAATAATTAACATGCTATTTGATTCCTTTTACGTGTTCCTACCATTGACGTCATTAGCAGGTATGTTCGGACCAGATATATGAGGCTGAGAATTCTGTAAATTTATAAAAAGATTTTTTTATTGCATGAGTTCAGCAGACATTCAGATAGCCCACCTAATAGAAAATGGGTACCATTGCCTGTGGACATTTGCAACATCAAAGGTGCTACAAATGCGCTGTTGCTTCCTAAAGGGAGAGCCTGGAGTCTGGCCACTGATGCTGGAACACAACTCAAGGTTGTTATGGCAACAAACTCTGGACCAATGGTGGTAGCCATCCAGACGAGCAAATACCCTACCTACTACGTGGCTGTGGATTGTTTTGTCGCCTCTTAAGACAGGCCACCCAGCCACAGGAAATTGTATACTTTCTCCGTTCCTGCACGGATAAAAATATGTCAGTTGATTTGACTGTCCGCTCCCGTTTTGTTTAATTATAAATATTCCGTTTCTGTGTGTTTCCGCAAAATTCGATAAGTAGTTGGTAGATTGATTTGAATTTTTTAAATAATGTTACCATTGAAAATTTTTTTTTATTATAATTACCTCACTCATTTTTTGTTGCTGGAATACAGCAGACAGGCTGAAGGCTAAAACTGTTATGTATTGTTACCATCGTATATGAACATATGCAGCACCAATGTGCTGCTGGACTCGAAATAAGGACTGGAATCTGGCCACTGATGCCAGAACATAACTCAAAGATGTTGTGGCGGCATGCTTTAGACCAGGGGTGGTAGCCATCCAGACGGCAAATGCCTGGCTGTTGGTTTACGACGACTTACGACGTGCTGCCTAGCCGCAGGAATTAGTATTCTTTCTCCCTTCTTGCACCGATAAAAACTCTTATTGATATCTGATTGAGCTACAGCGAATCGTAGCCAAGTTTAGCTAATAGTGGGTATATAAAAAATGAGTGAATGATTGAATGAATGTTCTATATTGCTTTTTATCATACAATAGGACGCATAGGAGACAGCGACATACCTCTTCGATTATATCAATGTACTCTGTGGATGTACCTCTAACATCAAGGTAGTGAAGTGCAATAAAATTGTGCAATGCCATATAAAAAGTACAAATAAAAATAATTGAACAAAAATTCCAAATTTAAATTACGAAAAATATAAATGTTATCTAAAGTTTAATAAAGTGTCTAAAATTTGACAAAATCAAAAGCATTATCAAACAATATTTAATTTACAAACCTGTAACAGAAAGAAATTTCTACGAACTGAAAAGTAGACCTAACTTAAAATCGAGGAAACAGAAGTTTAGAATCCTCTTGCAAAGCATTGAAAACTTTAGACAATCTCAAGAGTTAATTTAGAGGAAAAAGATCACCGAAATTCAGTTATTGTTAAAGTTGAAATCTTTTTTTATTACCAACTTGAGAAAGTCCAGGTGTGTTTTGAATAAAAATTCTACGTTTGATCTCATCTTAAAACTCATCATTTTGTTTATTTCGATATAATATGTTTTTAACTAAAGCGCATCATGCAAAATTATAAAGAAATTTATTTAGACTTTGAACTAAAATATGTTGTAAATAACACACCAAAATTAAAAGGTTTTTAGTATTGTTATTGGTGATTGTCATGTCTAGTGTTCTTCCGTGGTAAATGCTGATCAAATATACAATATTACATGTTTTATGTTGCAAAACAAGCAACATTAACGTCCTTTCCTTTTTCTCTGGCATAAATAAATCCATAAATTGAGGTGCAGAACACATTTAAAAAAAATTAATACTCAACATTTTATTATATTGCTAGTTCACTGTCGCCAATTTACAATGATATTCCAAATATCATACATATGTCAAACAATACATATTTACATATACGTACAGATTACGCTGATGAAACCAGACTGAAGTTAGATTCGTGCTCTTACCACGATATACTAATGCTCTTTAACGTAGCAGTTGTGATAACTTGAATACATCAAGTGAATTTTCATATATAATTTAATGGAATCATGCTTCAGAGGAAGCGAATTCCGGTGTACATTATACAAATCAGAAATTTGTAATAATTCGTACTGATTCGCATATATGTAACCCCATAGTCTTTGTACATAACATAATTTAAATTATCAATATTTATTTTTAATAATAGGTATATATTTTTTCACAAAATCTGCGGACTCTTGTTCCCATAACTTATTAACTTTAATTTTATTTTGAAAAAGTATTGAAAATAACAAGTTTTTGTTTTTGTTTTGCTGTTGTTATGTTTGCTGGTGTATTGAGGTGTACTTTTTATTTAACTAACTTAATAATAATTCTATTTCTTATTATTGTAATACTTATACTTATTCTAGTGTGGAGTGTTTCTGTTACAGTGGTTTGTGGTGAGGGTGGTTTACGTGGAGTGTGTTGATTATATCTAGCGGTATATGTTTTTTTTCCATATAGTACGTAGTTGCATTTGTATGGTTTCTTTTAAAACTATACTTACTCAAATTTATCTTAACAAGTTCCGTTGTGTGTCTTTTTATCTTTTATGTCCAGGTGTTTTACTCGTTTAGGCGTTATGTATTGATTTTTATTTTACAGTTTTGCGTGTAAGATGCATATAACGTAACGCGTTAACGTACGATTCTTGTTTGCATTATGTGTTTTGGAATCGTTTTTTTTGTTTGGTGTCTAAGTTTGGTAATAATATGTTATAAACTATGAAGAAAAACTTAACCTTAACTAAATTTTAATAGTCTGGAAACAAAGATCTACCAGCATAAGAACTGCCTGATGACATTCGACGCGTGCATACATACTATGTACTGACAAAAATCTTCGTTCGATGTTACATGTACAGGTGCCACCCCTACTTTACAGCTTTTTGATGTTTAATAATACTATTGTGTGGTGATATATAGAATAGACCGTATTTATATTTAATCTATATAGACCCAGCATATTTTACATAGGTAGACGGAAGATGACAATTTTTAAGAGTTTAGTTTTTGTAAATGGTTTCTACGTCTAAAAACAACATTTCAAAAATCTTATATACGTGTTTGTATTTTTTTTTTGTTTTTCTTATGATAGAAGCTCAAAGTTAGCTTTGAAAATATCTCACACATAATCTTAATTGTTTCTCCCCAAAAAGATTTTACGATAGGCTTTCTTTTTGCGAATTATTTCATAATTTCATAAGTCAGTGAATTTAGTGAACAACTCAATTCCCTTTAATAATTTTGGTTATCAAGCCCCTACCCATACATACTATATATTAAAGATATGTCTCGTTCTTTGTAAATTTAATCAGATAGTGACACGATTTTTCTTCTATCAAACGGTTGTGGCTATAAGGCGCGTGTTTTGATTATAATTGAGAAATAAATTATTTAATAAGTTATGCTTAACACACACAATGCTACTGATTTATCTGCACTTTCCATTCCGACGGTACCGGGCGTTTTAGACCTTAAACTAAAAACTACCACTTTGGCGGCAGGAGGCCTGTTGAGCACCGTAACGTTTTTAAAAACTAAAATTATTGTTTTGGTTTCAATATAGAATAGTTTATGGAATTCTGTTTTGTATTGTGCGGTAATAGGTCAAAGTAACTCAGTATTAAGTTAGATGTACCATGGAACTCTGGTTTAATAACACATCTTAGATATAATGAAGTTGAAGTTACGCCCTTCGCATCACATCAGGCAAGATCGTGGTGAAACGTGAACCTATGCTACTATATAAAAAACTGGTCTCTGTTTTTTTAGCTGCACCGCAAGTGAGATACCTTCGGGGCCACTTAGACCTCGTTACGCAGTGAACTTGTTAAAAGAAATATCTAATTCTAAAATTGTGTCCATATCTGTATCATCCTGTCGATCTGATCTGCGTTGCGTTATACAATTTTATATTTTAAAGTATAGATGGTATGGGCTGTAACTAAAGCGTCGAAGCGACACAACAATGATCGGATCTACTAAAATTATACAGGTATAAACGTACCATTAGCAAAAAATAATTGGGTATGTATTCTGCTTAAACTAGTGATGATGCTACACATTGATGGAACGTTATGATATAGGATCAGTATGAGGATAGAGATATAAAGAAAGACCAAAAATCTATCAATTAATTTAAAAAATTTAAACGTTGTAATAGTATCCAATTGCCACGTGCTAAGAACAGTGAAGGAAAACATCGTGATGAAGCCTGCACATCGAGATGACCGATGTGTCAAACCTGCCAAAGCTACCTTAGACAAGTGTAACGGGTATACTGTCAATTCCCTAATAGTTGGAGGCCGGAGCTCAACAGTGGGACGTTTATGGGCTGTTATTATTACTATTATAAACTTTACATGATTACAGCTCTTAGGGCCGGCTCGATCGGTGTGACACCACGCTCTCACAAAATATCGATCTGAAACTGTTAATCTTATGCTAATCGTGTGTCGTGAGATGAGTGAGAGATCCTATGGTCCAGTTCCCTCTTCCCCTACTCCAGTACTCCTCTATCCAATTCGTCATGTCTTGGTCTCTCTATTCCACCTTTCCTATTCCATCCCCGCTATCCCATCCCAACAATTGGCAATGCATTGGTTTCGCCTCTGGTGTTGCGAACGTCTATTGATGACGGTAGCCACTTTCCATTAGATGGGCCGTATGCCTGTTTGCCAGCTTCGCAATAAAAAGAGTTTAAATTAGGCTTTAATACTTTAGACTAAAACAATAAATATATAGTCAAGGTGGCGAAGTCCGTCAGTGGGGGAACTCCATACACCTTTCATTATTTTCGTATTTAAATAGTTATGACGACACCAAATCAGTTAGTCAAGTTAAAACTCCATTGAATCCTATCTTCGAATTGTAGTTGGCGATAAATTCCGTTTAAAAAAGTAAAAAAACGAGCGGTGTATGAACTTACCCAACCCAAAGACGGACTTCGCCACCTTGACTATATACTTATCTACATATGAGTAAATTTCGTTCAACTTTGCACTCCCTTCTCTGTCACCCCTAATTTTATGAAGCCCGTCTTATCCCTTGCTCCATTAGAAGCGGTTCATGCAAAGACAAATACACATCTATAAAGTGATATGTCGGTTAATAGTTTTGGGCCATGAGATAATCGTGATATTCACGACAATATTATTCGAAGTAGTTCATCGACCTGAATATGTAGGTTTATGTATTATTTCTGGATACACCGGAATAAGGTATTGTGTTTATTAACTCGTAAGGATGAAAATGGATATAATGTGATAATGCATTGTAAACAAACCTATTTTATCACTTGACCTCTTCTTTTATTACGGTTAATAGAATATTAAAAATCGATTTTTAATATATGTACTGTATATACTTTCATATGCAATTTTATTTATCATGAACAGCCCACCATATAAAAATCTAAAGTAATTAGAAAAATTACTGCAGCTGGGCGGCCTGTTGTAAGAGGCGACAAAATAACCCATAGCCAGGTGGTAGGGTATTTGCCCGTCTGGATGGCTCCCACCCCTGGTCTAGAGTATGCCGCCATAACAACCTTGAGTTGTGTTCCGGCATTAGTGGCCAGGTTCCAGTCTCCCTTTACAGAGCGGCAGCACACTGGCAGCACCTTTGGTGTTACAAATGTCCATAGGCGATGATAACCGCTTTCCATCAGGTAGGCCGTCTGCCTGTCTGCTGATGACTCATGCAACAACAAAAAAATGGTGAGCAGAGGGTATTTGTCAAGCAGTGATATATAATATTATTGTATCAAACTCTACCATTAAAAAGGCTTAGCTGTACGGTTATTTGTAAACACATCGATTATATTGTAAATTGTATAGACACAGCATATTTAAATAGAGAGTACAACTTGATCATAAAAAATATTCAGTATAAAATCAATTTATTTCATAATTTTTCAAAAACTTGTTTTGTAAAGATTTTAAAAGTTGAAAACATGTTCTTCATTAATTATAATTTATTTCAGATTGACGAAATGGATGAACTGATGTCCCTCCGCGAAGTCCGCACACCAGTCCGCCTCCGTTTCGGCCGCCGCTCAGACGAACGTGCTGTCCCACACATCTTCCCACAAGAGGTAATAATACTGTCTGAATCAATTTCAGTTACAGCGATGACTACAACCGAGAGGTGGACACTGACGATGCAACTGGTCCACAAATTTATACTCAGCGGGCTATATGGCACTGTGTTCTTGGTCAGGAATTTACGATTTCACTTTGGATGGTCCTCAGTAAGCAATGTAAAATAAATTGTTGGTGGAAAGAGGTGACAAAACGTATGCGATAAATGATTATGCCTTAAGTCTTCGGTCAATACTTGTATAGAATCCTGCTTTAATGTTTTTAAATCTAAATACACGCAGCGCATACAATTTTGGAACCAAGTGTATATCATTTTCAGTGATAAAATTTCAGTGAATACACAGTAATAAAAATACGCCATTGTATTATATATTTCCTCAGATTAAAGTTACAGTTCTATGTTTATTTATCTCAAATTTTAAACATATATAAATAATGAGTTTATTTATATATATATAGATACTCTTATTTCCTCTTCACAGTCTTACACTTGAACTTATTTTCATAAATATTCATGTATATGAATATTCATGTACTTATATATTTATATACTTACTTGTATATAAATATATAAGTAAGTATATCTACTTGAATATTTATGAAAATAAGTTCAAGTGTAAGACTGTATCTAAACATATATAAATAAACTCGTTATTTATATATGTTTAAAATTTCAGATAAATAATACGTCGGTTAAAAGTAATTCATTAGTTGACTGAAATACAACAGCACACTATATATAACCTCGACACAATTTAAAAGATTTTCAAACACTTCGTATTCAATGTATATTTAAACTTTCCTATATATAGCAAGATCTGAGAGATGTGACCATCGTAAAACCCTCGAGTGGTGTTAACCCGTATAATGAAGTTATTCCCCCTAACAAGCCTCTATTCGCTCTTTTACGACGATTGACACGATTTATGACGAATGTACCCTTTTTGTAAAACAATAGTCAGAACAAGATATAAATCACACGAAGTCACATCGACTTCGAAGTGGCGGCAAAGATTTTTCGCATTTATGAATAAAAATAAAAAAGGTTCACTATTGATGCGAAAAATAGACATATAAATGTTTCATTGTTTTTTTACAAAACTAGTAAACAAGCAGACGGCCCACGTAATAAAAAGTGGTTACCGTCCCCTATGCACGTTTGCAACACCAGTGGCGAAGCCAACATGTTGCCTGTTTTTAGGATGGGATAGGTAAGACGGGATACAAGAAGAAGGGGGGATGGGATAGGCGAATGAAATAGGAATGCGGCAGGATGAGGGAAGAAATGCTTACTTAGTACAATATTGTTTTGTGTTTATACGAACCTATACTATTTATTATCGGTTCAACAATTTAGACGCCAGAAATAGCGGTGTCTTGGACAATCCAAAACAAAATTGGAATGACATTTACAATCCTCGTTTAAAAAATTTCAAATAATCTAGAAGAGTTTACATCTAAACAGCTATCTAGGTATTCGCGATTCGATTTGAATTCAAAATACTCAGACGTTCAAAATTCTATATAATTTTCGCTTATTCGTGTAAATTGTATTATTCCTTACAGGGTCAACTATTCCGACCTTTATACGCTTTAACGTCATTGTGACCGTTAAGTCGATATAATACGTGTTTCGGTTTATTGTTTATTGCTTTACGAAGTTTTTATAGGTTTTATTATGACATAAGTTGTGTTTTCAGGAGCAGGATCGTGCCGTGCGTGCCCCTTCCATGCGCCTTCGGTTCGGACGCCGGTCAGACAACAATATGTTCTTAATGCCCTATGAGGTTTGTAGCGTCCATATCTATATATATATATATATAATTCTTCTGTACGTGTGTTGACAGTGAACTCCTCCTAAACGGCTGGACCGATTTTGATGATATTTGTTTTGTGTGTTTGAATGGGTCCCCGGATGATTTAGATTCACAATTTAAACTGGTAGGTGGCGCTGAGATCGGGTTCTAGAATCCTCCTAATCACCTGGAGCGATTTTGTTTTTGTGTGTTTGAGTGGGTTCCCGGATGGTTTAGATTCACACTTAGAACCGGTAGGTGGCGCTGAGATCGGGTTTTAGAATTCTCCTAATCACCTAGACCGATTTTGGTGATTTTGTTTTTATGTCATGAAACAAAGTCTTTTACGAATTCAGAAAATATGGCGGTACGAAGTTCGCCGGGTCAGCTAGTATTACTATATACCTATTTCATGAAGTTTTGTTGACTTTGACGCAATTCGTAATAATATAAATTTATGAAAATAACTTTATTTGTCCTTTAATCACAGCTTTGGAAATATCGTCGTTGTTATCAATCCAATCAATATCTAACTACTAGACGTAGGGCTCCCTAGTTTGTTCCACGGATACCGCTATTGAGCTGGAGGGCATTCTATACTACATTTGCCGAAGCATGGTTTACTTTTTAGGACTTGCCAGCTTCGTCAGCTATTGACTCTGCGGTAGACTTGACCGCCACTACTATCCGCACTATCACTTCAAGCAATTCTTGTTAAAGATATTTTTTTTCATTCGAACTATTTGTCATTTTTTCAATACTAATCGGGAAAGCATGCATCACTTAGGTGATTTTTTTTCTCAATGTGCATAACGTGCTCACGGTGAAGGTAAACCTCGAAATGAAACCTCCACAAAGACATAACCGATATGTCAAACCCGTCGACCGTCAGCCTTAGACAAGCGTAGTGGGTATACTGTCCGTTCCCTTCTAAATATTGGGAACGTCCGTGTCAGTACTAGGACACTCTTGAGCTGCTATTATTATTTATTACTATTATGTAGAATACATGTTTACGTGAAATTTAATGTACATATAATATGTATATGGTCTACCCATTTAATTTACAAGGAACGTTTAAATTAGTGATCAGTAATTCTCTTTTTCATTACATGATAAATAACCTTTAATACATTTCCATTAATGTAGTTATAATTTTGTTTTAGTCTGCTCTGCCTAAAGAGGTCAAAGCCAGCGGTTCCGTAGAAGACGACAGACAACAAGAATAAGCTGAGCACACATATCTGCAACCAACCTAGAGTTAACTCCGCTCCATTCAACTTTAAACAAATTAAACATAAGACTATACCCTACTTTCTACATGTCAAATAAAAAAATTGAAATCAATTTCTTAGATGTTATTGAACTAATTCGTTTGTAAGCTATGTGTACATAATAATCAAATAGTGTATCGTATGTTATCATAAATGTTACCTTCCAATTTCTACATACTCAATTATTTCGAAAGAAATTTACTGTGATTCTCAAATCCAGTTTTGTTTGTTGAAATACTTTTAAATACCAATGATATTCTAGTCAATGTATTTTAAGTCTTATTTTATTTTATTTTGTTATTTATTTGCGAATAGTTGTACATTTTAAGAGCTGGGCAAATGTAAAACTACTTCGCTAAACAGTTAAACTTCTGAGATTAAGAATACATCAGAATCAGTATTCCATTTATAGCAATTCAATGTAAATCATGGAGTAATTTATTATAATATGTATTGTTTACACTAAGTGTAGTAAAACTATGTTTAATTTTGTATAGATATTATATAGAGCAATTGATGAGTTGAAATATAAAATATTGCCAACGAATTTATTGTATTTTATTTCACTACCTTTAAAATGTAATATTGGATTTCATACCTATCATAAAATAAGAAAAAATACTACTAAAGAATGAAAATCGCCCAGTAATAAACGTAACTTGCTACAACTGCAATAGGGTAGTTGAAACATATGACAATAAATTATGAAACAATGTTCATATTCAAAAGAGCGGCCCTTTAAATGTCATGTCATTATATCGTGATATAAATATTTTTAATTACTGTTTTAACTACAATTAATACGCTATCTGACTCATTATAATTTGCATCACCAGTGCGTTCTTGTTTTCACAGAAAATTTCAATGAAAATTTTCAGTCAACATCCTACTATATAAAACATTTTTTTTTTAATTTAGATCAGTCCTAAATTGAAAGTTCTGTTACCTTTTTTTCGATTCATGAAATTTACGACATCGAAATTTTAGGGTATAACTATATAATTTAAGTTTAGAATAAAGATGACGCATGATAACTATATTGTAATGACCATAGTTTAAATAAGCAAATGGCACCTACCTTAGGAGAAATTTCTCACAGCTTCAATTTGTTAAACAATTTTAGAATATATGACACCAATCATTGTAAATGATCTCCTAGAGCAGTGTTCCGCAAAGTATGTACCGCGGCACACTGGTGTACCGTGGTCATTAATAGGTGTGCCTCGAAAAAATAAGGTTGAACTTATTTTTAGTAAATAATGTAAGGGTAAGAAAAATACCTAGTTACACATAAAATATGTAGGTAAATCACTCAAGCGCACGAGCGAGGCGTTTTGTTTCGTTTGGCTTACTTAAAAAATGGTTTTTATTTGTGGTATATCTCTAAAAATTTTCGTTTTCCTAGATGTACCTTGAACACAAAAAGTTTGCGGAACACTGTCCTAGGGGACCTGCAATCAATGTACAGAAATAAAGATAAATCGACTAAATACGATCTGAAAAGATTCTATATTTATTCTCAAAGCAGACCATCAGGCTATGTGCAGACCTGGGACTAAAACAGAACCATATGATATGATGACCATATGATGATAAAAATTCCTCGCCTCTGCTCCAATTTTTTTATAACATATAACATAATATTGTGTAAATTATTTTTTTTAACGACACTATGTATCATAACCTAATTAATGTATTCTACACGACTCTCTGCAGCTCGATTAAACCCCTGAGGTTTCTGTTCCACAGTCGAATGCTATGTTTTAATGGGTATGAATGTAAGCATATTAGAAAAAAATACAAAAAGAATTTTAAAGAAAGTACTACTCTGTCAAAAAAGTACCGGAAAAGGTCAATAATACACAAAATGTTAGTTATTCATTCAAATTTATTTTGTCACCTTCAAAGTATGCTCCTTCAGAAACGATACACTTACGCCAACGAATAATCCAACCATCGAAACATTTTTTATACGCTTTTTCCGCAATTGACTTTAGTTTTCGTCGCGAATTCTCCTTTATCTCTTCTACCGAATGAAAATGGGTGCCACGAACCGGTAATTTGAGTTTAGGAAAAAAAAAGAAGTCCATATCTAGTGAATAAGGTGGTTGCTCGATGGTATTTGTTGAGTTTTTGGATAAAAATTCGTCGTTCACAATGATGGCCTTGTGTGAAGGCGCATAATCGTGGTGGAAAATCCAAGAATTTTCATTTCACAAATCTGGCCTTTATCGTCGAATTTGCCCTCTTAAACGCCGCATAACGCTCAAATAATATACTTTATTTACCGTTTGACCTTCCGGTAAGAATTCCGAGTGTACAACACCGCGATAGTCAAAGAAAACAGTCAACATGACTTTGACTTTTGATCGACTTTGGCGTGGTTTTTTCGGTTTCGGTTCAGTTGCAATGCGCCACTCCGAAACTTGATGACTAGTTTGTATGTCAAACTCGTAAACCCACGTCCCGTCACCAGTGACAATGCGTTTCATAAATGTTGGGTCGGAATTGACTCATTCTAGCATGTCCTCAGCGATTCTTATGCGATTGAGTTTTTGGTGAAAATTCAGGTCTTTTGCGACTAGCCAAGCGGCAACATGTTTCATACCCAAATGATTATTTAAAATGATACGGATCGACTCGTGGGACACAAAAATTTCAGCGACTACTTCTCTCAAACTGGAATGAGGATTTTCAGTCGCTAACTTCCTCCACTTCTGCGATGTTAACTTCAGTTGAAGACATTGATGGCCTACCAGGGCAATGCAAATCTTCCAGCATATAACCACTCATAAGCACGTGTTTTTGATAAAGTCGATTGACCGTAAGGCTTCTGTAACATTTTCAGTGTCTCCGAACACGAAATTCCATTGGCGATGCAAAATTTAAGGTAAACTCTTTATTCGATGTTTTTGTCCATTTTGAAATTCGCAATACACGCTAGATATGATCTAACTAAAAATAGCACTGTATTTAATCTAAATGACCGATGCAACTCAAATTCCGCGCCAAAATGAAAAACAGTTATGTCAATCTAACAAAAAATAATAATAATTTAGAACCATAAACAAATCATGCATTCCCGATACTTTTTTGACAGTATGTATATTATCATAGGTGATACACTATATATAGAGATATATTATCGTTTAGTCATAATAAGATGGGAGCGCTACTTATTTTTCACGGAATAGCAATAAAATTTAAATACGGAAAATTTTAAATAAATTATGATTGCGATAGTAAAGGAAAATTTCCTGTCTGCAGAAAAAGTTTAATTTTTAAAGAAAGGAAAAGTTTTAGTATTTCATAGGCGAAGGAACATTCATAATTTCGCCATCGCCGTCATCTCATTTTGTGAAAATTAAAAACTATGGGACATATAAGAATACATTGTCAAAGTGGGAATCTACTAATATCTTAAATATGAATTGTTCTCATCTCTCATTTAAATATATGTACATACACCGGCCTTCATCATATTAAGGTAAAGTAAGTTTGTAGGCTTCTTTAAGAACCTTAAAGAAGCCTACAAACTTACTACTATTAACGATGGTTAATGATTATTTTTGAGGGTTCCGTAGACATTTTAGCAAAACGCCTGAAGTCAAAGTCTTAAATACTTAAATCAAATAAAAAGTAGACAAACGTGCATATTTTTTTATAGCATGAGTTCAGCAGGCAAGCAAACGGCTCACCTAATAGAAAGCTGTTACCATCGCCTATGAACATTTGTTACACCAAATGTGCTACCAATGTGCTGCCGCTATCTAAAAGGAGACTGGAGCCTGGCCATTAATGCCGAAACAGAACTCAATGATGTTATGGCGACATACTGTAGATCAAGGGTGGTAGTAATCGGCACGGGTAAATACCCTACCTACCTGGCTGTGGGTTGTTTTGTCGCCTCTTGCGACAGGCCGACCGGCTGCAGGAAATTGTATTCTTTCTCCGTTCGTGTACGGACATACGAAGAAATTGATGAAAATAGCTGAAGTGAAAGGAGTATACAAAAATCCTTAACACTGCCTAATCCTATGGGAAACTTGCGTGATAGTATGAATGTATGTAAGTGTTTGCCTAAACATAATTTTGTTATTATAATAGTACCTACATTTGTTTGTCCTTCATAGGCTACTTTGAGATAAATAACTTAGATATTGATACCCAAGGATATTGCTGGTACTAAATCTTTTTCTCGTTCTTTTATTTCCGTCCCTTCCAGTTCACATAGTACAGCACAAAATAAGAAATTTTCACCTGGTTTTTTGTTTCACTTACAATGAACATTGTAATCGAAAATTCCTGTAGTATTTAGGGCGGAAATTACTTTTTAATGGGAGACATAATATAGTTAACATTAACATGGCTGGAATAAGAACTCATAAATTTATATATACGATAACTTTCTGTAAATTTTCTAAGTTACTACATTATCATTAATTTTCGACCGTCTTCGTTCCCGGAGGTATGAATAATTATCCAACCATAGTATATATTTGCGAGTTGAGTACAAAAGGAGAAACCTACAAGAGGGTATAAAGTCTAAGGTAAGTCACAAAAATAAATAAAATGTAAGTACATTATGTGCGGCAAGATTCTCCTATCATATTAATGTACTCTGTGGCTAAGATCGAGTTATTTTAAAAGCATATTTTTGGTATTAAGAATAGATAGGAAAGTCTTTAAAAACTGAACGGTCAACGCACTCGTATTTTGGCAATCTTACTAGAAAGATGGATATAGAGCAACAGAATATTGTAAACAAAATGTTTACTATATTAAAGAATTCTCTTAAATCTTCACTGTTTACAAGAATTAAAAGCTACAAATTAAGAAATCTTTAGATTAACAACCTCCAAACATATAGCTAAAAGTACACTAGATAGTTAACACTAGCTTAAAACTGTTAACTATCAACGAGCTTTTTTTATTTTTCTATGGTACTATAATATAATGCAACTGAAGTGATTTTATTCTGCCCATTACAATAGAAATTACCATTCTAAGTTGGTTTGCGTCTGCAACTCTCTCAGATTATTCTCAATTAATATAAAATTTTATAAAATATACAAGTATTATAAGATCTCCAGCGTTACGTTCTTGAAGAATACAACGTAATTAATGCGAGTGTCATAACAGACAAAATTATTTTTTGCCAGTACCATCTACTATACAATGAGTGTATTAATCAAGAAATTGTGTTTGAAGAGAAACATAATGTTTATTAGTGATTCTCCAAGTATGTGTAAGATTTATATATTTTTTAAATAAATATTTATAAAATGTTTTTTACAATGATTAAAGGCGCATTTTCACTAGGCGACATGTCGCAGATACTTGTCGCTCGACATTCACGTAGTTGTCTCTGCAAAAGTTGTGGGACAATGTCCCGCGACATATGACTCGTTCACATTGGCCAGTCGTGATCAGTATATCGCCCGAGGAAGTAGTGTTGTTCAGTGCATCTTACATAATTATTTGAAAGACATTAGCAAAATGTTAAAAAAAAGAGGTAGTGAGTCCGGGAATATTTGCTCCAAAGGGAAAGTTCACTTTCGAGGGACACGAAGGTCGCGCGCGTCGACGCTAGCAGATCATCCACTAGCGACAAGTTGCGCGACCCGTAAATGTCCCAAGCGACGTCGGGCGATATCGCGCGGGACACGTGAATTTCGTATCGAGCGACAGAGTCGCGCAACAAATGTCCCCTAATGAAAATGCGGCTTTAATGTGGCGAACAAAGGATTAAAATTGTTTTTGTACCTACTGAAGACTATCCACTAGAATTTCAAACTTATTTCCGCCAGTAATTCTATCGGACACATTTATCTTTCTTACACTAGGCTCATTGGTGCACTCTGATTATAATCTACAGTTCAGTTGTTATATTTTCATAAAATTCCTCACGGAGAGAGTTTTTTGCCTCGAAGATACAATTGTCGAAAGCAAGAAAAAAATTGTCATGTAAACCAAATATAGGATATCTCGTACGTGGAAGGGCGATAATCGCCTGATCATTGAATATTGACGTATTTATGTAAACAAAATACAAAATACAGTGCTTTTTACCGAGCTCGAATGGCAAGTCTCGTATTCAAATCGATTCAAACTGATTTGTACGGTACTCGCATAAATATGAAAAAATGTCATACAAGTTCTAGTTTAGGCAAGTCGAGAAATCGTAGGCAAATATGTCAATGCGATTTGTTTCGTAGTGTAAACAAAACTCTTGGTGATAATTACCTTACGATTATAGCAAGATATACTCGTAGGCGAATTTTTGTTTTTTGGTTGCTTAGAAACATGTCAATGCGATTATTGTCTTAAGAGTATCGCCTACGAAAATAATATACGATTTCTCGCCCCAAAACGTGCGATAAGCTTTCTCCATGTAAACAACCCTTTAGGGTTTCAAAGAAACAATACGCACTAATATTCCGAGTCTGGAAAGTTTATGGCTTTTATTTTTATTTGTGTGTTTTGCTTGGTACCAAATACTTTCAATCCAAATCATATTTAATATTTATGACTACTTAAAATCTAATTTAACTATATTGACTCTGTGACTGGCATCAAAACAATGAACTTCGTATAACAACTGAAAATTCACAAATCACTAAACAGAGATTTGGCACACAAACACAATTTTTCGTTAAACATCATGATTGGGTTATGCAAAACTGCACATTAAAATATTATTCTTCAAGCTCTCCAAAACCTCCAGTCATAATTATTTATAAATTTTATATTTTCTACAGATTTAAACATTTCTTACCTTACGTTTAATTGTTAATAAGCACTCGTGTATGAAGAAAACAATATTCCAATGTTCGTACGTCTAGCAGATGGGCTATGAAGTCTGTCCGGTGCACAGATTGCATTATTTTAAGGAGACAATGGAAATGTGAGGTGCCAGGTTGTTCTCATAAATTCGCCGCGGGATTGCAAGCGTCTTCATCCAGAGTAAGCGCAGCTGTCAATATGTCACCAACACGCTTCTCAACAAACTAATCGCACAATAACGACACGAACTTATTAAATTTGAACGCATTTTCATTTACTTCATTAGGTTTATAGCCGAGTGTTTGATGAAATTGCTATTTAACTACCTACATATAAAATACATAAAAACATAACATTTACATATATAAAAATATACATTATAACTATAAACTAGTACATTTTAACTACCTTAATTTTGTAGCTAAATTTTCATATTAATTATATTGAAGTAAGATCATTTTTTGGATAATGCTGATTTTACGAATTTTGTTACTGCCTAGAGCAGACAAGTGGACAAACTCAAGGTCTCGTAGACACTTTATGGCGTCATTCTTAAAAAACCCTAAATCCTAGCGGAGAAGGACTCCCTCGATGGGAAGTTTCCTCCAGATCTTAGTTGACGTTCGTTATTCGAATCGTAGTTTAAAAATTAAATACAGATATAGTCGCACACAATTTTGTAATTATAAACTCAGAAAAATATTATAATAAATCAAACAAA
This sequence comes from Dendrolimus houi, assembly GCA_039645545.1. Lineage (NCBI taxonomy): Eukaryota > Metazoa > Arthropoda > Insecta > Lepidoptera > Lasiocampidae > Dendrolimus > Dendrolimus houi. The sequence continues at coordinate 16,989,506 of CM077120.1, read as the reverse complement.
TGTTAAATTAAGATATTTTTCATATGGTTTTAAGACAAGTGAAATATGCATCACGACTTGATTTATAAATGTTGACGTGACATGTGATGCATCATTCACCTACCTACCTTGAAATAGTTTCTTCGTTGCCACGAAACTGCACTCATCCGATTTTTGTGCATCCATGACTAACCCACCTGTTCACCTACACGTACCTTGGATTATAATAGAACTATTTTATTTTAGTATCGTCACAAAAGCATACTTATTAATTAATCGATAAGGATTTTATTGAGTAAATTAACTGCGTTCACCACTACGTTAGCGTGAATTAGACTTTACATTGATTTATTTTGCACCCTGGAATGCTGATATTAAACGAATCGAAACGAATTTTAAATCACTGAACTGAAAGGACACAACGCGGACGGTACAGTCAATGACATTGAAAAATTGAAGTTTATGTTCATGTTGATTATTTTGATTGATTCGTCCGAATTGAAGCGTCTAATATTAGCTTAAGGTAAGTAAATAAAAGACACTCTAAAATTGATGTTTTAAGTCCTAACATTGTCATTGAGATCCGCTTGGAGCGTAGTTGGGACAAAATGTCCGACGAAAAGGGTGGGGTATAGATATACGGCACATTTATTTATTATGAACAGATCCGAACTTTTTAATATAGGTTAGAAGGCTAAGACGGGTGCAAAGCGAAGCCGTGCACCCGCCTTAGCCTTCGTGGTTATTTTTTTTATAACCACCCAAAGTTAATTTTATATTTCAAATAATAAATAAATGTACCGTAAATATAATGTTTATATTCAATGTTTTTGGCTTAAAAACAAAGTTTTGTGAAATATTCCCCAACATAAAATTTACGCAAATATTTATACATACTTTGTTTTAATCGGTGCTGTCTGTGACCTATTTTAATTGAGAAAACAGATAAAATAGATGTAAACGTTCTATTTTTTATTTCCGACATTCGCGAGTTTAATGGCCTTGATAATTACTTATCAACATACCTTAGCACGAAAATATAGTACACAGTTATGTATTTTTTGTTTCATTGTAAACACAATCTCTGTATATTAAATCATATTATCAATAAGTTCCTAGGTAAGGGTTATCTGCAAAAGATCGCTTCTTAAGCAACGAGACAGCCATATGGCACCTTCAAATATGTATACCTACCTACTAGTTGTTTCTTCACAATTTTTTGTTCTAGTGTACAATATATCTATCAATAAATATTTCAATCCCTTGCTAAAATATTACTAAGCTTTTTTTCAAATTTTCGAGGTTTTACTAAATTTAAATACCCATTCTATGACATTCTATGACTTCATTATCGCTAGGGTGTAGCCCACAACGTTCTTAGCCCACTCCCTTTTTCGCTACCTGCAAAGATGTGGATAGACATGTATTCCTCACATATCCCGCCGTTTTCACTAAAATTTACATACACTATGGTTTAAAAATAGTTGATGTAAACTAGATAAAATTCCCGTTTGGCTACTCAAGGAGGCGTTGGTTCACTCGCATACTGGAAGCCGTTGGCTACAGTAATCGTTTTCTCTGAGTGACACGACTCATTGTTGTGTATCTAGTTTAAGTTCAAGGACTTGGAAGCATTATTTGTTTATCTCAGGTAAGTAAGAGTTATATACTTTATTTTTTTGTACAAGGTGAGATGTACTGAAAGGAATCGGAGAAGTAAAATTGAAAACCTACTTTTATTATATTGCTTTTATCCTTAATAGGGTCCTTCTATAGGTGAACAGGGCACTGCGTGCTAGTGCTTACATTGAATGATGGGTCAATATGATTAAGGGTAGTTTTTGACAGGCCTTTGGCCACCTTACTCATAAAATATGGTGACCGTATTCTTTTTTACCTAAACATATGTTCCTTTGATAATAATAATTGTTAGATACAATTTTGTCTATTATGTTATAATATACTTGGGTTTTATTTTTGTTCTACATGTTTTAACGAAAAATTAAGCACGTTAATTAAAATATTTCTTTTACAAAAAGTTCCCCGCAACGTAGCCAAAACCAGTTATGTCCATTATCTACAGCGACCTTTCCACTTAAAACTTTTCTAGAATCAATGTGTTTGAACCTTTGTCCTTAGTTTGTAAGGGTTGAAATACTTAATTAATTTTAATTGCATGTGAAATATAATGTATGTCCAGTTAGTCTGTTAATTTATTTCGTTTTGATAAACTACACTTTTTGTATAAGGAAAAAACATGAATACTATACTAGGAAAACACAAATTTTGTGCTAGTAAAATGTTTTTAGTACATAATTCAATGTGACATACAACAGCTGTTCTATACCCGGTAAATTTATCAAATAGGGCATGGAAAATAAATAGAGTAGCGAATGTGTAAATCAGTCGGCTAAGAATTACAGATGTCAATACAATCATCAAACATGAAACAAGGATTACCGATACATTGCAGGTGAGGGCGTACATTTCATAGACTCGTGAACTGGCTGTGGGCGGGCGGGCTGGCGTACGCCTCAGTTAGAGACAGGCAACGAAGCCGCTCACACGAATCTGACCGCCGCACAAGGTATAAAAACATTGTAGACAATACGCTTAAATCATTGCTTCACATAACATACAGCACTAATAAAACGCTTAGAAATGTATTTGTTTTTATTTCACTAATCACCTGCTGACCTCGACATCCATGACTAACTTCACGAACAAGGTATACGGTTACGAAAATAATTCGCCATGACTTCATGTGACTGAAATAACGCGTCTCGGACGCGCGCCATTATGCGCCTGCGCAAGCGGCGAAAGTATTGCACATCACAATATTGATTACACCTGTCCGAATTTATTTATCCCTCACTTTGACGTATTGATGCATTAGACACTGTAAATAAACTTTAACGTTAAAAGCTTGCAAATGCAACTTGCACCTGGTTAAACTATACAAAAATAGAGTCATAAAGCTTATTCCTGTATGTGACCGTCTGGATATCGCGTCGGGGTTATTTCTAACCTTGATGACGGTATTGTTAACCTTGCTCCTCTATAAAAAACTTGGCCTTTAAACCGTCTTAAACATTTTTGTTACTTTGTTATCAACCCGAATCTGTACCTACTGCTTTCAACTGTTGCACTTTGTGGTTGAATATATATTTATTATATAATCTAATGTATCTTGTAACTGCATCTTGTTGACCAAATCGATTAATATTCTTATTTAGGAGCCATTGTCTCCAATTGCTCGATTTTTACCATATGCGTAGATTATTCTGACTATCTAAGGTAAATCATTTTGGAGTTTTACGTGTAATTAAATAAACCTTGTATTAGTATTGTTTCAATAAATTTAAAAGAAATTTAATAATTCATTAACGTCAGTAGGCGACAGTAACCGCTTTCCATAAGGTGAACCGTCTGTTTGTTCTTCAGCTTTAGGTAATAAGTAAATAGAAAGTAACCATGTTAACCAGCTGATTTTTTCTGTTTATCATACGTTTTGTTTACCTGCAAAAGCATAAACCCACCCTAAAAGAGATTCAGAGATCAATACCTATAGAAATTATCAAATATGTGTAGGTATATCTTCAATTTCTTTATTACGAAAAACCTTAAAATTATTTCAATATATACCTAAACTTATCGAAATGATAATACTCTCTTAGAAATAGAGTGCAATTATTTTATCAACAAGAATAAATACAATGCCAAAAATAAGTACGCAAGTATTTATTACGCATGCGGCCAAAGAGTCCAGCACGAAAATAAACTATACCTCTTCGCGTTCACATTAAATATCGCATTTTCCCGCGGCATGGAGATAACGAAATGTTTTTCTCCCTCCTACACAAATTCTGACATAAAACTGGCTAACATATTGTTCAAATGCACCTTATGATATCAAAAAATTTCATTATTTACGTTATTTTCGGTCTTTGTTATTTTCATCCGTGCGTGAATTTACTGTGGCATTGGGTTCATTCTATCACAGCATCGCTCGTCATCAGGTGACTTATATCGTCACTTCCTGCCGCTAGGCTCATGAACGCAAAGATCAAAAAAATTTCTCTTGCGCGCATAAAGATTTAAATTAAGCTCCAAGCTAGTATTCTCATAGCGCTAAGTTATGGGGTTTTTATAAACATTTACTTGAGGTCGGCAGCACGTTGGTAGCATTTTTAGAGTATCTAATACCGTGAGATGATGATAGCGAATTTATCAACAGTATAAAACGTATCTTTTAACGGCGAATATTAATTATACGGATTTTAATTTGGGATAGCCCCGAATAAACCAATTTCCTATTTTTAATCTGTAACAATGATTCGTTTCCTAGTTATACATTTCATTAATTACCATTAAACGGTCTTTGTAGTTTAAAAAGAGTCTAAGCGTTAGCCCGCCTAGTTTACTAGAACGCAAAGGTCCTGGATTCGATTCCCGGCACAATAATTTCACACGAACCTTGCAATGCTTACTCTAGTAAGCGTGTATGGGATCATTACTACAGCTATTGTTTGTTGTACATTACTATGAAGTTTACTAGAAATAACAATTGCATACACATATAGACGTAATATTTATTCAAATTGTCATTTTTATTGTATTGTATTGTAGATCCAATAATTCCAAAATTAAAAAGAATTAATACTTGAAATTTTTGGCCAATTTGTTTTGAATGTTTTAACTACATAAATTGTCATCTAAAGATGAAAGAATAAGTATTATCTATGGAAAGAAGAATGATCTGTGGGGTCAGCTGTTGTGTAGAAATAACGAAGTTGTCAGAGTTACATTTTCATTGACATCCTAATTTTTTTTCGACGATATTACCCAAAAGACAAACGTAACTTGGAGTATACAATGTATGTATTTATCTGCTGACTAGAGCTGGGTTTCTTTATCTTACTATCCAATCATTAATTTGTCTTACTATTGGTTGAAAATCGACTTTACTTGTATGCAGTTTAGCAGTTGGTAGTTTTTTATTGCGAAGGTGACAAAGCAGCATACAGCGCAGCTATTAAAAAGTGGTTACCGTCGCCTAAAGACGTTTACAACACCAGAGGCGAATTGCCTTCAGGATGCAATATAAGGGATGGGATAACTAAGATGGGATACGTGACTGTAATAGGGAGATAGAATGAGATTTATCCGCGCAAGAACGGAGATAGAATACAGTTTCCTGCGGCTGGGCAGCCTGTCATTAGAGGCGACAACACAACCCACAGCCAGGTGACCAGGTTCCAGTTTCCCTTAAGAGAGCAGCAGCGCATTTGTAGCACCTTTGGTGTTGCAAATGTCCATAGGCGATGGTACCCGCTTTACATCAAGTGGGCCGTCTGCCTGTCTGATGAACTTCTGCAATAAAAAATAAGATAGGTGAATGAGATAGGGGAGATGGGATATGGGGAGGAGAAGTGACAATGCTAACCGATTCCGTGGGAGCGTCGTATCACACCATCCGAGCCGACCCTAAGAGCTGTGATCAAGATAATGATTCCAGTATGGCTATATTAGGTTAATATGGCAAGTTTTAATCCGTAGTATGGCAAATAGAGAGTAAGACATAGGAACCGACGCTATATCCGCCTAAACTCCTACAAGTATTCAAAATGAATTTGGTAACAAACTCATCAACACAGCTTTCCAACTTCAATCGCTCCTATAAATGTGATTTAGAAATGGGAAGTAAATAAAATCATACGATTTATTAATTTGTTTATGTAATCTCTTCTGTGATAACATGAATGATGATAGAATTAACTTCCGCGTTAATTTTGCGAAAGCACTAGTTGGTACGTAAATAAAGTTTGAATGTAATCTTGAACAGATCGGTTTAATGATTGATGAATCGGCTGTTGTACCTACAGCGGCTGTGTGATTACAAATGTCTCAACACTAATTGCTGGCAAATGGGAAACTTCCTCCAATTTCAAAAATAAACGACCTCTATTAATTACTTTTCTCACCTCAGCCTGTTTGTCTTCCTACCTTAGTTCGAACATTCAACCTTATTCGTAATAGTACCTTGGCGGAACATTGCTTAATGAGTGTTAAGGCCCAAGGTCGTATCTTTAAAATTTATATTGTATTGTACATATTCTGTTTTTTTTTTTTAAATTTAACCCTGTGTTGTCGTAGTGTTAGTAATATTGGTAATACAATGATCCGTGCAGGAACGGAGAAAGAATACAGAATAGAATAAAAAAATACGTATAGTATAACAAAACCGAAAAAAATGAGCGTATAGAAATGTTATATGTGATTACGAATATGTGAAACCATAAATTACGATTTTTATAACCATTTTAGAATATACTAGGAATAACAACTAGATGGTGTCACAGGTCATTTTTCTCTTGATTTTTTACGTGTTATTATTTTAAAATAATCTTTTTTAAACCCAATCAGTCAAAAATGTTCTTACTAAGTTGACAATGCAAGTCTTAAGCAATCTCTTTTAATTTTGTAATTGATTTACTATAATTATGTTTAAAGCACTAAACTGTCAAAAAGCGAAAGAAGATGAAAACATCTTATAATGCACGCAGTCTTCAATTAAATTAAATACTGAAAAATGATAGAATTTATAAAATTAAATTTATAGAAATATATACCTCAATAATGGAATTTGTCTGTTCGAAAATGCTAATATCGGCAAATACGGCACAAAGCTACCTGTCAGCACATTATTCGGAAAAAATATGATAGCCGTCGTCGGTGGCGAACTAATAAAACGCAATAACACGCGGTGCTCCGAGCTTCCACCTCGTACCCCGAGGCGTGAATCTTCCGAGAGTGTAATAAAATTATCTCACGAGGAGAATAAAATTTGCCACCCTAATTTGTTGGATATGCGGTCGGTAAACAACCATATTTTTATACCAGCTCTAAACAACTTATATATAGTAATACTTAAAGAAATTCCCTTGATAATGAATTAGAACGTGATTTTTTGTCAATTTGGGAATGTTGTGTAAGCATTCCCAAATTTAAAAAAAGTCATGTGTTCATCATCATCCTCACACCACTACGAGGGGACAATGCTCGCAGTATCTGCTGGATCGGATTTCTGTTGAAACCATATCGATGTATTTTTTTGTTTGATTATTATCGAACTAAATTGTTTGTTACAATCCGAAAATATTAGAGACTTAAAACACGGAAATAATGTCAATGACTATGAAAACGTGAGTAAATAAATATCTGATTAATTGAACCTTAAATCTTTCAATAAATTCTTTAGACCAAACCAAGTTAAAGTCCACTTATTAAATAAAAACATTTTGCTTTAGAGGTTGGTTACAATCTTGGGACTCTTAACGGTACTTGAAAATTCCGTAATTTAACTTTACCGTCCTTTATAATCTGAGGAAAACATAGTACATTCACCGGGTTGTCGAACCTCAAGGATGTCACAAATGAATTTGTTCAAAATCAATTTCTTTGCTGGGCAATGAGGCGAATATAAACAAAAACGCTAGTATAGTAAACAAGATAATTATAGATTAATTTATTTGTCTCAATCGATTAATCACTTCTGAGTATCTTGACCTTGATGAAATATTATCGATTGCATTGTGTCGAACGATAGACTGTTACCATTCTCTTCTTCTGAGTAATTACTCCCATTGCTTAAGCATGAAGAAGACATGTGCAACTGGTCAGTAACCTGTCCAATCCACATGTTAGGTTTGTTTGGTTTTTTGCACCTTTGCCTGCAACTTTCCCAGTGACCACAACTCACTTTATACTATCTGGGTCCTTTTGGACTATGTGACAAAAGGACTTTGGGATCCGTTATTGGCATACTCCAGATAACCTCTGCTTATCCCCAATTTCGAGCTCTTCCAGTATGGAGACATTCGTTCAGCGAGTTGTCCACGTAACTCTTATATGACATATCATCCGACACTAAGACCATAATTAAAACTATTTAAATTTACGAATAATGGTAATAATTTCAGAGCCTTATAAAATTTTATGTTTTTCCATTTCCAGCGCTGAACGAACGACAACACAATGGCCCCAGGCCCGAAAATAGTGCATAAACAATTCAATTCGCCCATCGGGCTGTATTCCCAACAGAACATCCAGGAGACGCTTAACAAACACCTGTCGAACCTTGACAATGGCACCGTGGGGTAAGTTAAGAAAAAAAACTTTCCTACAAATTAAACAATTTTAAATCATAAAAATAACATACAAATAAGAAGTGACAGAGGAGGATTTTAATTATCTAGGGTTTTGCCCGCCTGACAATTAGCTTTAAAACTGGGAAAAAGTCTTGGTATTTTGATGGCGAAATAGCATCTACAGTTTAAAAAAAAAGTTGTAAGAAATGTTATGCAAACCGTTTTTGATGTCGAGATATTAAGATTTGAACTCACCGTTATTGGGCCTTGCACGTGGCTTTGCCATCATATATTTTAGATATATATTTCGAGAGAACGGTTGTTTTTGTATAGGGCTCAAATCTGCTATCTAAAGTAAATTATAAATTCAAAATTTGGATAAGGAATCTACGTTGATGTTCAAAGTGATATGTATTTACAGAGAATAGGCATCTCAGTCTAGGTCATTAATTTTTTAAAATAGGCTACTCAAAAAAAGCAATGGAAAATATTTGATAAAACATAATAAGTTTATACGTTACCAGTTCTATTGTAAAATTATCAATAAAGTTAGGCCCCATAATCACGTAATTATAAGTTACATAGTAAATTATGAATATAAAAGTCCTATAATAAAAGTTCAAACTATTCCACCCTTTCGAAATACATAATAGATACCATACATTGGAAAAAAATTCTATTTTGCTGTAGATAAATAAAACAAAAACATCAAAATATAAGAATATTTAATGAACAAAGACGTAATTCATGTAACCTGAAATTTATCTGAACCCAGTTTTCCTTATTGATATATGATGTAACATAGATTGAGGAAGGAGTACTATTTTGTGAAAGATTCTTAGAAAGCTGACTCATGTACTCGATATATGATATCAGGATTTTATATAGTATTCTGTTATGTTATGGAATTGGTTGGGTAGGAACGAATGCCAAAAGTTCTTTTTATCTATTCTGTTTGTCTTACGGTTTATTGTATCAGACTGGGACAAATACACTTCTCAATTGTAAGGTTTTTCAGTGTTACGTAGTTATTTTAGCAAGAAAATAATGTCTGTTCACCTGTATGTTTTTATATGTTATAGAAAATGTTCTCAGATACTATTGGGTCTATATTGATAGAATTTAGTGAAAATATGTAATTTTTGCCACTACACAAAGCTGTAGTGAAATCGTAAATAAAACAATGATTAAGGGTGGCCGCCATGCATCTAACTGAAAGCTGATACATTTATTTCAGTATATATAGACTATGACATACATAGATAATAATATATACATAATAATATAATAGAAAATAATGAATGTTTGTTATTTCTACGAAACCTTTCATTGTCTGTGCACTGACACATATATATGAATTATTTTTATTAATTTTGATATAAGGTACAGTCTTCCTAATCTAAGTAGCTTAGTAAATAAAGCACCTATCTCATTCCAAAAGATGTATTGAAATCCTGAAGTGAGTTTTCGTTGATTGTTGACTGATCGTTGTTAACTATACAAATATTATAAAGAGGATAGATTTGTATTTTTGTATCTTTGTAACGAATAAACTCAAAAACTACTGGACTGATTTCAAAAATTCTTTCACCGTTATAATTCCACATTATCCCAAACTAATATAGGCTATATCTATTACTAGAAAAAATTAGGGATCCCTACTAAACCTCCAATAATGTAACTCAAGGTTTAAAAAAATAGTGTTTGAGTGGGTTCCAGAATGGTTTAGATACACAATTCGACCCGGTAGGTGGCGCTGGAATCAGGTTCTAGATTTTTATTTTTTCAGGACAGGAGAACGTCTGCCGCCAGCGCTAGTAGAATATAAAACTTAGATTACAAGTAAAAAAATCAGCTTTTCTTATTATCGTTGTATCGTAGAAATTGTTTCCTGATGATGCGGCTCCATTTGCAATAATATTATTAAATATTTAGACTGTGCTCGAGTGCGTCATATTTAAAGCCTTAAAAAATAACGCGGTTAACGAATAGCCAAATTAGTGTATGTACATACGTGGTCTGTCAATATTTAACGTCATTAACAATCTCGCATCTCAAATAACGCATTAAACCCATTGCCATATAGCGATAAAGTTTGACCAAAACAATTTATTTGTAGGTTTCAAATAATAAAAACAGACTTCAGCAAATCAGTTTTACGAAAACAGAAAAACAAAATATATAGAAAATAGAGATGGCTAGTAAACAAGATAGGCTTATTACGTAAACGATTTCTTTGTGAAAGGATATTACGAAAAACAAATACCTAAGTCGAAAAGAAATCTTATTTTAATAAAGCGTTAGAAAAAATATTTATATTTAGTTTTATGTAGGAAGTAAAATTCTTATTCGACTTATAAATGAATTTAAAAAATAGAACTATTTATATTTAAGCTCTTCATACGATTTAAACTTTATAAATAATTTGTACCTATAGTTCAAAGGAACTTAGGTTGATTTATTATAGATTTTTACTGTAGTTGTAACGGAAGCCATTTCTAGAACTTGATTTGAATTCAGGAACAGAATTTGCGCCGCCTTAGCAGCCTTCGGCCCTAACATGCATACAATCGGTTGAAAGTATCTTGAACATTGCAAATAGAAATTAGTGATGTGTGAAATCCTCGTGGCGAATGTGCCGTCTGTTTTCTTAAATGAGGAGTCTCGAAACCTTGTCATTAAATACAATATAATTATCTCATACTTACGTTTCTGTGATTGAATCATGCAATGTAAGAAATACTGAAGAATTTGACACACAAATGTAAACAGCAAGACACTTTGTATTTTTTATAAAATTCCTTGGGGGAATTATCACGTTGGTTCATAACAGATATGGATTACTTGCTCGCTGATAAATAACGATATTATACAAACAGAGAAAAGCGTTTTTCTTAATAAAATTAATATTTTAGACATTATTTCGAGTAAGGCATTGGACTTCGTATTAACAATTGCTTTAAATTTGGCTTTTCGTCAAATACGTAAACAACGATGGTATCTTAGGATGAATGATGATATTGGATCGATAATGATAGCTCTGAATAAAACTGTATAAAAATTGACGTGTCTTTTGTTATATGGATAGCTGGATGTCTTTCGTCTGTAACCTGGTTACTTCGATACTATTCTAAAACTTATTGATATAATAATAAAAAAAATAATATAATCATGGAACCTTAACACTAACTAGATAAATAAAACGTGCAAAGCAATATTTAAAAAGAGAAGGAGAAGAAATTATTGAAATTTACAACATACTAATTTTATAGGACAAAACACACTTGGTAAATAACATTTATTATTATCAATAAAAAAAATTAAATACGTTTTCTATATGATATTTTTCAATATATTTGTTCATTATAAAATGTTGCTTGAAGGACAATACACTTGTAGTTTAGTGTAGGTTCTTTTTTCTGTGGCTGCTTTGTCTGGGGTAATATTATTGTTAGTGACTGTGACTACATGCATCTTGTTTATAGCATTCAAAATAACGCCCTTAATCATCTACAATAATAATAAATTAATTATAATAATAATAAATTAATGATAACCATTAATTAATAATAACAATTAACTAGTAATAATAATGAATTAATTACCCCGCAGGGGCGAATTGTGGCGAAACCTTAGGTGAGTAGCGACGCCTCGGACCTCACTCCGGGGGCCAAGGCAAGACCCCGCCTCCGTGCTTGCCTTAGCCAGCCGGCGCGGAGTGGCGATAACTAGAGTTAAGACTCAAGTTCTAGGGGTGGAAGTGATAAATGGCATAACGTCAGAAGTAGCTTGGGTGAACCTGCAGCCCACCTCTCGACACCCCATAGCCACTCACACCCACGTTGCCCCTGTCTTCTATGGCATTTTTTGGGGTCCATACAGGAAGTGGCGAGTCAACCTCTGCCCATTTTTCCATGTTCCCCGAACATTGCGTCGAGCAGACGCCATAGTCCCCATATTCCCAGACCCCTAGTACCACTAGCAGTTCACCCCAATAGCCTGGTACTTTTTGTTCTCATTTTCCACAATAGTCCTACACTGACCGGGGCTTGTCCTTGGATGCATTATTATATGGTGCAGACAGGGATAATCGCCGGTCAGTGTCACGCCACATGGCCTTCCCATGGCCCCCACGCAAGCCTCCAAAAGTCCGAGCCATTTTTATGGCGCGTAGTCTTCGATAATAATTAATTAATAGTAATATTTAAACAGTTACATTAGTGTATACTGTATATATACAATAATACATACGTTATCTGTCAATTTTAACCGCCATTAAGAATTAACATGAATGTCGCATCACAAATACCGCACTAAAACCCGTCGCTACATTTGCTTGAAATAGTCACTAACAATATACCAGATGTAACATAATATTAAAGAAATTAAATAATTTAAACAACTGTAGTTTTATGTATCACGGTGAACCAAATATACATTGACATAATGGCAATGACGGATTTACACAACTGTAATTAGTCAGTGGATTTAAAACAAAGGAAAATGAAAATGTATGAATTTATGTTAAAAAAATACTAATATTCACTCAACAGTAAATCCAGAACTATCCATTTATAATTAACGCACCTGTATAAATATTTTTAAAATTCCAGCCGTCTAGCATATGCGTTGCAGATTTCTTTGGATGGTTCATTTATAGTAGGTAAATCCAAATGCTTATTCGCTACTTTTAACGTCATCTTAACATATTCCAATATCTTTTATAAATATTTCATTTATTTTGTGTAGACATTTTCAGCCGACTTTGCATTTATAACGCATATACTATAAATGCGTACCGTATTCTTTCTTCCACAACATTACTTAAAAATTAGAGGACACCACAGGTATTTCTTATCTCCATTGTTGATTAGAAGTACACTAGAAATCTCTTAATCTAGGTTCAATATTTTAATCATTTTATTATTGATGTTATTTATGGAAATTTGCAACAGGAAAGGCAATACGAATGTACCTGGCATCTGATACCGGAACACAACTCAAGGTTATGGCGGCTAGGTACTCTAAACCAATCAAACTTTAAAAAAATGACCATTTAAACCAAATCAGTCAAGAATTGAAGTCTTACTAAGATTATTTTCAATATTATATATAGTTAATAACAATAAGTTACCACACTTGTTATAATCATTAAATATTTATGAATTAATATAGTGAAATCGAGCTAAAATGTAGCTCATTTAGAGCGGGATACACATTAGTCATATCTAATGTTTACGCTTCTTGAGATAATTAGCTCACTTCTAACTATAAATATATAAAGTAAAACGGTAATATTCTTTACTTCATGGAGTATTTCATAGATATTAAACATTCCCACTTTGTTTTAGTGCACAAAACAATGCGAAATACCTGCATTTCAAACTGCATATAGACATAGCCTGTATTACGTACATTGCGTTATAAATACATTCGTAAGCTTCCACTTTAGTATTTATATTTACAGATACAATAAAAGCAATATGTCTGCCAATAGACGCATCTTATGACTCAGTTTCATTCCTTGGGAGACGATATGATATGATTAGTTCATCTATTTGTGAGTATTTCGTATGAGTATCAAAACAACATATATTATCATGTGCATATATAGTATAAAGAGGGTTCTTTAGACTATATATGCACATGATAATAATAGTCATAAAATCATTTTCCATCTATCCATTGATCAGTGTCAGTATTTTATCGTAGAGTTTACAAGGAAATTTCGTATTTATTTGTGTTTTATATAATAATTTTAGATTAACATATTAATAAATGTAAGTATGTATACATTTTTATAATGACTACATTATTAAATACAGAAGATAAGACACTTATACTGCTTATACGTGGAATACTTATAAATTTTGATATACATATTACTTATTTCTCAATAACTAAGTAATTTAAATATTTGCCAATACAATAAGTTTATTTATCTAATTCATGAGTTTCCTTTTAGATATCCGTACAATAAGTTCAGTCGTAGATATATTTTGTTATTGCCTCAAGCAAGCAAGCACCTGATGGAAAGTGGTTTCCATGGCCTATGGACGTTTACAACACTAGGAGCGTTGAAACGCTGTTGACGTCTAAGAAATTTCATAACGCTCTTTTTAAAGGCATGATATAATTTTTTATGGATGATGTAATTAAATTAAAGGATAATTTAATTACATTACATTTCAAATATACATCACTTTGACAAAGGATAATTTATTAGCAAATATTAAATTCTTTTTGAAAGTAAGAATTCACATTTCGATGAATTGAAGATAATAATTATTTATCGTTACGTATTTTAATATTTGCATTATTACAATATGCAATTCAGTTCTCTTAGAAATATTTTAATTTTTTCTTTAAATAAATGAAAATGTTAAAAGTAGAAAATATTTTTATTATATTTAGGAATTACATGTAACCAAGGAAGACGAATACCCAAGAATGACACTACATACTAAATATCACTTAGTCTTAAATAGATGGCGCAACAGATTATTCTATTCTCGCTTTGTGTTGTAATATTTAAAAAAAAATAGTCAATAAATGAAAATCTCAATGAGTTTCTTTTAAATTTTTTCGACATGGAAATTAAATACTGTAGGAATGACAATCATACAGTCAAAATGTTAGACTCTGCCTCACGAAATAAGTCCCGCAGACGTGGCGTAACGGTCGTGCAACGGAATATTAAAAAATAAAATTATTTTAGATAGATTTCGATTTAATAGTATTAGCATGGATTTCCATGGTATTAGTAAACATAATAATAATACGAAGTAACATTTACATTAAAACACTTGATAAAACAATATAACAATGCGACTGGGCTCACCTATATAAATCTATACCTAATTAGTTCCATGTTTTGCCGCGAAACATTTATCGACAGACGTGTTCTACTCGAATCTTAAAAAGTAATGTTATCTAGCCACGTAATTATTATATACGTATGTAATTATTACAGCAATAGAAAACTTTTATATGTATGTATAATAAATATTTTATAAATGTGTCTAACATTATATCTAAATATTATATTGAGTACGCATGTACATTTAAATTGTTTAGTCCGATCCCATTTTCTGCTCCATCTACATCGCCAGATTAGTTTAGAATTTTCTAGGCTAGAATTTTTTAGGTTGTCTAGATGAGAACGATTTTACTAATAACGCCGCGCCAAGAATTATTGTAAATATGCATTTCCCGTTATTGATTATTTTATTAAGCAAGAAAGTGTTATTTATATGGATAATCTATAAGAGCAATAATCTCCTACACGAATACATTGCTCCTCCAAGAATATTTTATAGTCGTACTGGAGTTTTCCCCGCGGCTACGCCGCGTGTCAAGCCCTGGGCAATTACTCTATTTTACTAACATAAAAACTTGATGATTACGTTTTCTATATATATAAACATTCAGGGAAAAATTACCTATCTGATGGCGAAACCGTTTAAAAATCCGTTACGTGGTTTAGGAGGAATTAGCGGATATACACAGACAGACGCGGAAACCGACTTTGATTTATACTATGAAAAGATGTGTCTGAATGTGATTATATTACAGACGCTTCTTTGCTTACTAAATAAATGTACTAGTGGAAAAGTATGTATGGAATGTGTATAACAAACACCTAGGTATTTGATCAATTTAGACGGGCAACCAGAGTTGGGCCGATTTTGAATGCCGTTGACCGATCAATGTAGTGAGCTATAACTATATTGCAGGGCACTGACATTTTCATACACGAAATTCAGACAGAGCGCCAACGGCTGCATTCCTTGAGGTGCATTCGGGAAGCATCAGCATAAAACGAACATTCAAAACATCTGTGTCTAGGAAAGTTAATTCTTGACACGTGACTTGGTAGTTTACGTGGAACGTCGGTGTTATTACACCAACAGTTTAGATTTTGTAATAAAACAAATGATAGTATAAGAAATAATTTACATTTACATGTAGATGTCTACATGTAAATTATCATTTAAAATTACTTGATGTTGTCTGTATGTATAGTGCTTTTGCAGAAAAAAGTAAAGATTATTAATTGTTATCAAATCAAATGTTATTCGTCACCTGGTAATGAACTCCAAAAATATTTAAACTAGAATTAATTTAAAAGTGTTAGGCCCAATGCCTACACAAACAACAAAAATATTTAGTATAATAATATAAAGTTTGTGTTCCTCCAATGCTTAGCGTGCTAGTTTAAATCTTCTTATTCTTCTTGTTTGTACGGGTGGTTGCCAGAAATTAACGACATACGACTACTTTGCATATGAAAGTAGATAGCTATCTATCCGGGAACTTTAATTTTCCGGGTTCTTCATTTTGTGAAATATCGCCTAAAGGTTACTTAGTTTTTCAAGGCAGCTTGCCCCTATTCTGCATTGCAGCAGACCTTGAGCAAATATTTCTCTTACCTCCAGGCAAACTCTAGACAAGGAGATATCTGTAGCACCTAAATGCAAGTGAAGCCTCGTGGAATATTCTAGTAATTATATTTGGACTATTCTCACTTGCAATTATGATTTGCAGTTCATTTTCTTGCGACTTTTAAAACTACTTTCTATAGAATGTGATTATGTTGTTGGATTTCTTATTTAATGTTGTGTCATTCTTTATGCAAGTGAAAAAACAAAAACTTGACATCATTTTAAAACATAAAACTTGCAAAATGTTCTTTTATTTGTTAATATATTTGAAATGTAAAGTTACATATTTTAATTTTAAGTAATTTAGTTATAACATCATTCAAGTGTTTAATATAGATAGATAGCACTTATTATTTACGTAAAGAAACAATTATTATAAAGATGGGATCTCTTCCATGCAATCAATTTTTTTTAAATCTGAGCTTATCTGATGATGTAATGTCGTTTTTACTCATTTTTCTTTCCTATACAATTCATGATTACAAAATAAAACATTGTAAAAGTGTAGGTAATTGGAAACGAACAAGTGGTTGCGAAATCATAATTTATGAAATCATTCATTGAGAAATTACAGGACAAACAATGATGATATGTCTAAGATAACACTTATAAAAGAAAGCAATTTGTTTGTGGATTCGTGCATATAATTGGAAGGTGAAGTTGTATTAATCTCGCAATAGGAACGTAATCACGATTCTATAATGTTACAAAAATTTTACTTCATGCTTAAGGTTAATAAAGCTTATCTCTCGTCTTCGTTTGCGTTAATTTCAACTTCACATTGCACTGAGGCTATGCCATTTTCCAGCATACTATGTGTCTGTGAACTCATTCCTGTGGCACCCCGAAAGAGTGCATAAGAGAGGGGCGCACGTTCAGGTTTATTGAGTAGTTTGACGACCGACTTCCCCCGTTCCTCCGCTAGGAGGCCACGGTAGGAATATGGCCGATCAAGAGTCTTTTCTTTTTTTTTTTAAGGCGGGGGAAATGCATTTCGCACATACCGGGACCTTTGCTAGGGATTAGACCGTTGTTGATCATGGAGGCTTTCCACTGAGGCAATCCAAACAATAATCAACCGGCTTGTGTGGAGACTCGACTAATCAATACCCCACTAAAACCACCCTCCTCCCATGTGCCCCGCGCTTATAGCAGGAAAGGCGTGAGATACAGAACGTAGTTACGCCCACACCGATCCTAGCGCACAAGTGCTTGAGAATGCCCCGGGAGAGGCAAACTCACTTCGTCAACAGGGGTGAAGACTCCTCTGCTCCCTAGATGCTAGAGGGCCCCTGCAGCGGTATTTCAGGGAAGGAGGTCATGCGCATACCTGCGCCTCCGGGCTCCCGACTGACGTCGGCGCCCGCGAGACGCATGCGCACTACCATCTCTCTCCCTATCTCGTTCCGCGGCCTCCTTATGAGACACTACCGTCTCGCAGAAATTGGCCGCACCCACCCACCAATCGTCGCTGTGCAGCATGGCTTGCACCAGATCGCCCAGCGATTCGATCGGTCCTACAAGTGTCTCGAGTTTAAACCTCTGAGGTGCCTATGCTGCGCACTCGACTAGCGTGTGTAACGCCGTGTCCAGCGCGCCACATTGGCGGCATTGGGGTGAAGGCAAGCAGCCCGCAATCTGACACAGATACTTATCGAAGCAACCGTGCCCGGTAAGCATCTGTGTCATTCTGAAGGTCAGGGTCCCGCGTTTCCGCGAGAGCCATCGCAACAGCTGCGGTCGAACCGCTTCCACCGTGTCAATGCCAGCAACAGGGTTTTCCAACTCTACTGACCAAGATTGGATCATGGCCGCGGTTTCCCGCGTCCTGATCACCTGGAGTTCGACCTGGCCATAGACCAGGCCACGGCCGATAAAGAGTCTCACACATCCCTCGGCAAGCCCTCCCCCCAGGCCCGACGATGGTGTCCCAAGAAAAAACATTCTCTTGCGTCAACAAAAAAAAGTAGTGAAGTCACCCGTGTCCAATTCCATGACGTGAATGAATATATTGTTACCATTACAGCATGCTTAAATCTTATTTTATTACGAGACTGAAGTATACTTATTATTTGGTGGAAATAGAGATAATTGGTAATTAACTGTAAGTAACTGTTTTCCAAATACACCTTTAGCACAGTGAAATAGTATCGCATGAGTAATTCTTCTATGTTTGTACCGAAATGTATGTAGATTTTTAAGGCTATGTTGTGTTTTCATACCTGATTTGCGTTTACTACACAATGTGGTATACACGGACCCTTTCATGACAACAAAAATCTGCAGCCAAGTCACATCCACTATGTCTACCAGGTCATACATACAGTGTAGTGTAAGAAGGGTTTAAATTCGACCTACTGCATGGTGTAATTTCGTAATATTTGTCATAGCGGCGAATTTAATTATTGTTATGATTCACGAGGATTAATATGGAAGGGGCATGAGCAGCGCAGTTCCGACGCGACCTATGGACGCTTAACACTGCGGCTGCGTGCAATATTTATTTTTTTACATAATAAATCTATCAAAACAAAATTATGTATACTAAGTAAAAAATCGTAAACGATAATACTGCTGTAAAACATATACAAAAAAACCTTATATAAAAATAATACGAATAATTTTCTAGGTACTTTGTGCAATCTTGTTAACAATTTTTTTGCTTTCTTATTACTTCATAGAGCTGAATATACATTTGATAATTGAATATAATATTTTAAGATAATCAACAATAATAATTATTAATAAATCAGTGCCAAGAAAACGAAGTCGAGTGAATATTTGGCAAAAATCAAAGTATATTTTAAAATAGAAACTCGAATTAATATCCTGTCCACAATTAATTACTACGATCTAAAGTGAATCGCGTGCGTTTGTAATTATGGCTACAGACATCAAGATGAATGGGTATGATATTTTCATTATTTTCCCAAACGTCAAAGATTATTTTTTATTACTCAGATTTATAGGGAAGAGAAATTAATTATCGATACTATGAACAAAGTTTAAAATACTTCAAAAGGAGGAAGTTTCCATTTTCACACACCAGTACTTACGAATTTTTGAGTAAAATCTACATTCGCTGCAATATGAGTAACAAGTTATAATTTGTCGTGTTTAATACATTAATAGTCATTGATATAACCGATGTGTAAAATTCGCGAATCTCCTTGGAGAAGTTTAGCGAGTATACTGTCCGTTTTTCTAAAAATTAGCAAACCGAGCTCAGCAATGGTACATTTATGGGCTATTACTAATACGCGAATGAAATATACGAAAATATTGGAAAATGTCTAGAGGGGTAAAATTCTTCTCATTGCATTAATATCTACGCGAATGTATAATGCATAAGCAACGAAAAACTTTTACAGTAAGGTGGCTTAACAACCCTTTTTTACTGCTATAAACAATCTTTAAATTTGTAGTAGTCTACCTATACAGATTTTTGTCCGTGTGTTTGTGCATGTTAATTTTCACAACGACTAACAGCTATAGATGTTTGCAATGACGCGTTGAGTGAGATACGTTTAGGCTAATCATGTGTAATATTTTAATCTGTAGACAAATAATAACTATCATTTTAGATTTTGCCTACTAATGTATATAGCCTGATACAATGATGTTTATAATGGTGTTATTAGATGGATCAACCAAATTGGTTCAATTTGCTTCAAAGGTAGACAACTGAAAGGACACGATGTTATTCAATGTCATTGAATAAATCGGGTTTATGTTTATATGGATCACTTTGGTTGATTCATCCAAATTAAAAAACAGAAATGAAGCGTCTAATATCGGCTTTATGGAAATTATATGTCTCGATATTAACCATAAAAATGATAGTTGATATATACGTGTGTGTATGTGTCGCTATGTAGTTATTACGACACTGGCTGTACTGATAGCACAAAAAATACGCAACTGTAATAAGTGTCCCGAAGTAGTGTAATGTATTGCGTGAGTTTTTAATTATAGGCCAAGTGATAGAGAGTAACGATTGAGTATTCTTGTTATTAGCTAATTAGGCACGTGAGTTGCGTGAGAATTGTTTTCCCTACTTTAAGTATTAGACGATATAAGGAAGAATTAGTAGTTCTGGAATAGGGTCACACTAATTCCTTTAATTCACTTTGCGAAGAGCTTTATTGTATTGTCTCTGGGATATTTTTTATAGTATACTATTATACTATAGACAAGTTCCACCTGGAGCTTGTCTTCAGGGACACCGAGCGCACTAAATATATATAATATATGCATGCTCGGTAAATGCGATCAAACTCTTATAATTTTAACCAATTTAATTAATTAAGGCTCTTGTTGCCGCAAAAGATCGAAAGTAGGGTGTAAACGAAACAACTTTTTTATAGTTATTTGAAGTTCAGAAAAAAATCACCAAATCACCTCCAAATAACTGACATGACACAATTTACTCCTTTAATTGTTATCAAAACAGGACAGAAGATTATCTACATCTTCATAAAAGAGAGATAAACCATTTTCAAAAAATAATAAAATTATCTGGTTTTATTATTTTTTTATATACTACTTTATTTTATTCGCAGTAAAATAATGATGCATCCGAAAAACGAATGCGTCTATGGAATCCCCGCTATCGCCATAAAAATCAGTACCGAAAAATCATCAAGGACGTTGGCGTTGCTACAGACCTTAATTTCATTCAGAACTTCGCAATCGAAGTCATATAAACAATGAACACTGTATTCTAGTATATAATATTTCTGTAAAGCTTATGTTTTGATTGAAAACGACCTTTTATTTCAAATTTTTACACGTGTGACACGAGACACCGTCGTTATGAAATAAAGTTGATATGAAATGGTTTATTTTGTTTACATTCAAGTAGAAGTCGTGTGCGATTTATCTGACATTGACACCTGATCACGTTTCCATAAAGGTGCTCTGAGGTGAATGTAAACTCGATTTCTTTATATGGCATCTGTGTCATATAGATAAATGTGTTTATGAAAATTGACTATTTTAACATAAGTTAAAGAATCTAAACAGTACTTATAATAATAATATAGTATTCCCCTCAAACTCTGGGATATAGCTCTACTTTAGGTACTTAAATAAAAAATAATTAGGTTTTTTATATGCCTTCAGTATATAATATGTTACATAAACCTTTAGTAGAAAATTATGCAACTGATGGTGAAAAATCCGTTGCGTGGTTCAGGCGGAATTAGCGGATATACAGACAGAGAGAAACGGAGCGCAACTTTGTTTTATACTATGTAAAGATAATAAATATATAATACTGTTACGACCGACAAAGACAAATTCACACCTGCATACCTGTTTTGCACAGCTTATTACTTTTCGGCATTTGGACTTCTTTTGTTTACTTTGTGTTTAAAATTTGTGATTAAAAAAACAGCCCATTGTGTATTGTAATCTTTATGGTAGTCATTAGCCAGGTGTGATTCTAAGAAAATCGGTCCGTACAGTCAGGTAGACATATTGCAGTAATGCCCCAATGGAGAAATCGTCAGTTTATCGATAACCACCAGCGAAGCAAGACGTGTGTACTCCATGCGGTAATCTATTCAATGACGGACTTTGCGCGTTTTATGAAATTACGATCTCGCGCATTACGTTTGGACTGGTTGTGTTCAGTTATATTTGTACCTGTGTTATACGTGTTTGTATAGTTCTAACAAAATAAACTCTATAATAATTCGAACGGCATTTTTATTCGAGTCCTGCAACTCGTAACAATACTATAAACTTCCTACTGTTAACTCAGACTCTTGTCTTGTTTCACAAATCGATTATTTTTTTGCCTATTTTAAAGCCTATAGACAGTAACTGTTGTAGGTACTTAATTTCTAGTGATAAGTAACTTGTGAATACCAAACTTAATCAGCTTAAGTAAATTGATAACAAAAAAAAAATAGTTCATAATTTTCTTATTTCTAAACGAAGCGGGTGCTTATTATATTAATAATAACAACCCATAAACGTCCAACCGCTGGGCTATTAACACCTATACAATGTAATATACAGTATATTTATGATTGACTAGCTGTGCCCGCGACGTCGTACGCGTGGAATTTGTTTTCAAAACCCCCCGATTTTAAAACATTCTTCATTGGTGCTCCGCTCCTATTGCTCTTAGCGTGATGATATATAGCGTATAGTCTCGATAAGTGGGCTATCTAACACTGAAAGAATTTTTCAAATCAGACTGATATTATCGCGTTCAAGCAAACAAACAAACTCTTCAGCTTTATATATTAGTACATATAAGATTTCACATTAACAGTATACATGTATGTCTCTGAAGACCACGGGCCATAAAAATGGCCCGAACTTTTAGAAGGCTTGCCTGGGGCCATGGGGACAAGCCCTGGTCAGTGTAAGACTATTGTAGGAAATGAGAACAAAAGGTATCGGGCTATTAGGATGAACATATTAACAGTATAATTATTAATATGGGCCAATAATATAATTATTAAGTACAGGCCTTCCCATTTTTACGGGAGCGGACGGTACACCCGCAACACTTGTTCAAAGCGGACTGGCAGGTTTGACACATCAGTTATCTCGTTGTAAGATTGCATCACGATGTTTTCCTTCACTAGCACGTAATATGCATATTAGGTCAGAAAACTGCTTGTGCCAAAAAAGTAATGCTTGCTTTTCGGCCAGGATTCGAAGCGACGCCGTTTGAGTTTCGGATGCGAGTGTGATAACCACTAAGCTACCATGGCTTAGTAATTGCCATATTACAAACGTTAAAACTTTATATTATTTCACAACCAACATAATTTTCTGTGTCGTTTGGCATATTTTATATACAATAAAATTTGTTGGCAAAGCTTCTAAGATTTTTATTAGTAGTGTCTTCTTTGGAACTACGTATGTAATATATTTATTTCAATGTCTTTTGAATACAAAAATATTAGTTTCAAAGTAGTGTTTTATAGAGTTCTGAGAATAAAATAAGTATCATGTAGATGCAATATAGATAGGTATGCCAGAGCAACATTAAATTCTATAATAACCTAGTTTCTCGTAATTTCTGCAATCAATTTTTAGAGTTTCGTTGCCTAAAGTTAAATAAAATCCAAATGGTCTCATTTTGGTGTTTCTCTGTCTACGTTGATTATCTAAGGAACTACTGCAACTAGATATATGTGGGTACATATACAATTTACTATATATATTGACGTCTTATGTGTCTTCCTATGTTGAAAATTGAAGAAAAAAATAGGAATTAAAAACATTGAAGCCGTATTATGTCGGGAGTTTGCCAGTCAGAAAACCTAAACAAATTAAAAATATTATTATCACTTAATTTAAATTTTCAACGAAAAATAATGATCCAAATATTTGCAAGCAATCTTTAAGAAACCTAATAAATACAATAACCTTTTGTATTGCTATAACTAGATCAATTGTTTAGGGTTTTAATCGAGTTATCATGAAACTAAAACTTATTGTTTACAAAAAAAAAACTCATTTAGGAATGTAACTTATCTAAGTTGAACTGAATAAGACTTCATATTTGCATTATATTTATAGAGACACCTATGCGCAAGTCCGCCTCGCATACGGCCACTTGTTTAAATATAAACAAAAACATCAGGAGTTAGAAAACTGGTCTAAAACATACCAAAGCGATCTACCTAATATTAGATCCAGCAACAATGTCGAGTTTCATAAATTCATTGTTTCCATGTTTTATTAGTTTTCGTGTTGTTGGTACAACCTAAACGTTTATTGTTCTATGTTTTGATAATTTACTTGTAAACATGATTTGATAATGAAAATTCTGGAAATGAAATAGCTGATTGTTTGAAACTTTATATTATGTGATTGAATGTTAATAAAACCAGCAATAAACTTACTAACCATGTACTCGTAACGTTGAATGTAATTTATATTTACGGCGTGTTACAACGACTGTATAACAAATCCTTATGCCAGTGGGTTATTTATGGAGATCTCGATACAAGGACAGGTTCAAATATTAATGTAATTTGAAAGAAGAGTTTGTAAACTGTATACCTATAGCATTGTATACAACAAGCAATCTTGTCTTCACCTTAAGATATTTGCCAAGCAATTAATATAATATCAAGAACTAGAGTTCCTGTTCTACCGACCGTATTCTTGGTTACTTACAAAGATACGCGGTACAATATCTAATAAAACGTACGTAAACAAAAGGCATTGTGTGCGTTGGACTTGTGTATGAAGAGTTACATATAAAATACATAGACAGATAACTATTTTAGTTTACGTTCATTCTAAAGCTCAATTGGGAATACTTTTACCTTCTTCCAATTTTTCGCTGGTAAGCGGCGGAGATAAGGGGTAGGACAGTAAAATATTATATTTTTTATTATTAAAGTTTAATAAAAACAAACTTAAATCTACAATATTATAACATTCTAAGCATGCCGTGTCTGTTCGGGATTCACGTAAAAACTACTGGGCCGATTTCGATGCGGTTTTCCTTGATCAACAGCTAATTCTTAAACTTAAAATCTGCGCTGCTTTTTATCCCGGGAATCCCGTGGGAATTTTTAAGGGAATGATTTGAAATGACCAGACAGAAAAAAAATTGCGGCCCAGTGCGGTTTTTTCAGTGTTCGATAGCAAATTTTATGTAGTACAATTTGTGATACTTTTTATGCCGGGAATCCTGCAGGAAGCTTCCAGGGAGCGATTTGAAGTTGTTCGGGTGCATAAAATTTAGCTTATTCTGACATAATTTCCACTAAAACGATAGCTTACATACTTTGTCTCCCGGGAATTTCAAATCAAGCGTGGATAAACTCGCGGGCATATCCTAGTACATTTATGTAAGTGTAAGTATCAGATTGTAATTCACTCATTCATTTTGAAAGCACAGTTGAACAGAGACGGAACTGTGGTAACTTAGTGGTTCCCTTTTATTTTTTGGTTATCGGAATCCTAAAATAGGAAAAATATAAGCCTACATTGACATTTACATTCCAAACAAAGCAGTAGAAATGTAAGGCTGATCACAACAAAACATTATGTAAAAGCTGTTGTCGCTATTTCTTGTACCACTTTTCATTTTCCCACGTTTCCCGTATTTGTTAAACGAAGTTAACTTTTTACATCGCTTTCGGAAACGTCAGCGAAGTGCCGATGAAAACTGATTTAGTGAAAATTGGTGAGTCGTGTGGAGAAAACAAATTTAATGTTGTGAAGTTCGTTGTGAATACTTTGTTTTCTTTGAATATATTCTTGTATGGAATGTTTACTTATTTGACCGGTTTTTACAGTATTGAAAAATCGATTGTATCTATAATATAGTCTATTAATTTTTAATCGTATTTTTTTTCAATGATAACGGAGTATTTTATTATAATAAATTACAAATTAACTTGAATATCAAACCATACTATAAAAAAATACTTTTAATAATATAATTTAAAATAGTTGGTCATCTTTTTAGCTAAAATGCAATCCTTATAAAATCATCATATCCATCCGTCGGTTTTCCTCCATATAAGTATTTATTTATTTATTACATATCCAACAGCTTACAATATTTATAACTTAGACAATAAACTCTGTGTAATATATTTTTTGCTAATTACTGGATACTTTACACTTTACAATGATTTGTACAAAAGCAAGACCGCTATAAAGAATTTATGACAAGCTCTGATATAAATGTAAATGTATTTAATAAAATAATGAAATAATGCCTGCTGAAGTGTCCCCTATATAGTATATATTATATATAAGTAACTAAAAAATAATAATATACAGATATTCATAATATATATATTTATAATATTCATATATATTATGCACAAATACATATTATACATACATAAAAAAACTATAGAGGCGTTTCAAAGGCGTGATATTTATGGTACCTGATAAACAGTTAAAATGTCATCCTAATTTTTCTAATATCTTTGATTTGTAAATTAATTTTGAGTGATAGAAAATATCTACTTCATTAAATTTTTTGTTATAAGTGGCAATAAGACGAGCAAGCACTTCATTTAAGCCATAATTAGTTCTGCTACAGGGCACGTGAAACAATTTATTATGGCTAAGGCGTGTCTTGAGATTTGGCTCTGCAAGGGATACAGATGAGGTGAGAGTAGGACAGTCTAAGCGAGAATTTACGATATCGTAAAGGAAAGACATGTCAAGGAGCTGTCTTCTGTTTGTAAGGCTTGTGATGTTATAAAATTGGCAGGCTTCTTCGTCCGTAGCAAAAGTGTTCTTGCTTTTGTAATTGAGATATTCTATAAACATTTGCTGGATTCTTTCGATCTGATTTATATATATATATATAGCGTACTGTGGTGACCAGATGCTACAACTGAACTCAAGCAAACTGCGGATAAATGCAAAAAAACACTGATTTTAAGCATGTGACATTGTAAAACAAAGAGTACGTTCGTTTTATAAATCCGAGATTTCGATAGCCTTTGTCCACTACTAAGTTTATGTGTTTGTCAAAAATCATTTCGCTGTCCAAAACGATGCCAAGCTCTCGGACTTCATTAACACGCTTAAGAGGTTGATTGTCGATGGTGTAGTTAAATAATATGGGTTTAGTTTTACGGGTAAAAGTTATTTGTGAACATTTATCAATGTTTTCGCTTATTCTGTTTAGCTCATAATATTGTGTTAATCGATGCATATCCCTTTGTAAGTTGAGACAGTCATTGACAGAATTAACGGATAAAAATACTTTTTTATCGTCTGCGTAAAGAAGATGTTTGGCATATTGGAAACAGCTACGTATGTCATATAAGTAAGCATTATAAAAAGTGGTCGTAAATGCGATCCTTGAGGTACACCAGAAGAAATCGGTGTAAATTCAGATCTACTCCCACCAATTACGACTGCTTGGCGCCTATTTGTTATATAAGATTTTATCCAACGGAATAAATCTCCTTGAATACCTAACGTATATAACTTGTTTAACAGTATGACGTGGTCTACATGATCGAAGGCTTTTTCAAAATCGTTGTAGATCACGTCAACTTGTGATTTATTGTCCATATTGCGTAGTACGTAATTAGTGAACTCTCCCAAATTAGTATTTACAGAACGGTTTTTAAGAAAACCATGTTGATTAATCAAGACATTATTAGCAATTGTAGGGTATAAGTACATCATAAATAAGTCTTTCGAACAATTTTGAGATAGTATTTAAGATTGAAATAGGGCGATAATTTTGAATGTTTAATTTGGATCCTTTCTTATGTATCGGAACTATATATGCTTCTTTCCATATACCAGGAAATATCCCTTCTTTTACTGATCTATTAAACAAAATTTTAAGAGGATTGGATAATGTTTTAGCGCAATTCACTAAAAATATAGGAGGTATTTTGTCACTTCCAAGTCCTTTAGTCACATTTAGTTTTCGTATTGATTTTAGTATAATTTCACTATCAAAACTAATCGTGTGTATAGAATCTTGATTCGTACTGGGAAGAGCACTAAACGTTAAATTTGGATATTTACCAAGTGACCGAATAAATACACTTGAAAAATTGTTGAAACCTTTACATATATCAAAACATGTATCGTATTTTATATCACCATTATATAGAGTTTTAGGATATCCGCTGTTGTTACCACCTTTCATTTTTTTGACAAAGCTCTAAATCTTTTTTGGGTCTTTCCTAATCCACTTTTGACTTAACTCTATGTGGTCTTTAAAGTATATGTCTTCCATCTTTTTTGCCTAGATCTTAGCAAACAGAACTCGTCATAGTCCCTGGGATTACCAGATTTCTTCCACCGTTTATGTACTTTGCGCTTTTCAGATATTATTTTTAAAGGTGAAGCTTTGTACCAAACCGGATAGCTCTGATAGTTATTCTTTTTAATAGAAACATACAGATGTACGCATTCTTTTACTATACCATAAAATTCAGAAACAGCGTCTTCTAAAGGTAGGTCGTTTAATATACGTTCCCATTCAACTTTAGACAATCTCTCATTTATAAGTGTATAATTGGCTTTATGAAATTGATAAGTTATCTTTGCGCAATTTTCAAGTGGTGCAACAAATATTTCCCGAGTTTCTAATTCTAAGGATGGGTGAAAAACGTCCTTTTATTAAAATGGGATTATTTGATAAACTTAAATCAAGATAGAAATTTGAAAATACTAAGTCCAAAATGTTACCACTCGGATTATTGCATTTGTTATATTGATCGAGTCCTAGAATTTTAAACTCATCTAATAATTGAACAGCAGCTATTTGAGTACTTTGATACCCTTTGCGATTAATGATAGGTGATGGTTGAAACCAGTCGATAATCGGTAAGTTAAAATCTCCAATAATTAAAAAGTGATCATTAGGCTTGCTATTAACAACGTTTTTAACAGAATCAAGAATTCTTTTCATAAAAGAATCCTGATCCAGTTTTTCTCCCACAATATAGGTTACACATATATTTAAATCAAATTGCAAATTGAGAGATGCCTTAGGGATAGTGATCCATACCGATTCTGAAGGCGCGCAAGAACACTCGGTATCACAGACATTTTGCTCATAAACTACTGCATAGACGTGTATGAATAACATTTTGGTGAAAAGACACTAACTATATGATTTTTTCTATTTTCCTGAAATGGGAAGGACCGTATTCAGCAGTGACACTTTATGGGCGGTATGAAAGTAAGAACAAGATACAAAATTTGTAATAAAAAATAGGTATACATATAACCATGACTACTGAAAGGAAAAAAATATAACTCTATTTCCAGCTCACAACCAGAAACCTGTTAAAAATACATTTGTTATAAATAAACATTAGTCCATCTACCTGTTCAAAGGTGTTAGCTCTGTCTAGTGCAAAGTAAAGTTTATTTTAAAATCATGAAATACATAAATGTTTCTTTTTTTTACATTTCACTTCCATTTTTCTGCTTGGTAGAGCCATGCTGGAATCATTACTTGATTACAGCTCTTAGGGCCGGCTCAAGCAGTGTGATACCACGGTCTCTCAGAATATCGGCGTGAAACGACGTTAGCCTTGAGCTAATCGTGTTTCGTAAGAGTTCTGATGGCCCACTACCTCCTCCCCTGTTCCATCCTTCCTATCACATCCTAAACGGCATCAAATTGGATTCGCCCTTGAAGTTCCCAACTTCTATAGGCGACAGTAATCACTTTTTACTAAGTGGGCCGTCTGTCTGTTTACCAGCTTCGCAAATTATTTAATAAATAGTCTTACATTTTTTAAATGATTATAGGGAAATATCCCATTTACAAGAATGTATCGAATACTTAACCACCAATTCAAAACTATTTAACGATGATGTTACTTCCATTGGAAATAGTAACTTACAGCGCTACTTTCAGATTCCTTATATTAATAAATTTTTGTTAAGTAATTGACTTCCACGTAGGAACTCTCCCATTGCAGTTTATAATACTTATTAAAGGTTGAAACTCACGTTGATCAGTATCTACTAAGCATCGTTTTTATTTCAGATCCATTCAAATATGTACTTACAGCAATTAGTGTGTATTTCACTTACTTATTATTGATTAGTACTGAATAATTTAATTCACATTAGAAAAAAAAATTGAATTGAAATTATACCATTAATATAACCTATAGCTAAGAATACAAATAATAAATAGGGCCCCAAATCACCGTCGACCACGTTAGATGGCAACGCATGCCCAACATACTGACCAACGTTTTGGTCGCATGAGACTTGTATCAACCGGGTAGATAGGTCTCGATAAAGGCGGTGAGCTTCTGGATCCCATGACCCCAGAGTTTCGACACCAAAAGCCACAAATATGTATCCGCATTTTTAATTTTATTTTCAATGGGAAATATTCAGAAGATTTCATAAATTCCGAAACATAAGTATTTATGTAGGTATCTTTATTTAGGATGTTAAGGATTTCCTTGAAACCTTTACAACATTTTTTTACCTTGGGCTTCCCACGACTCCACGTCATACTTTTTATCTACACTAAAAATAAACCTGAGAACTATCTGTTCAGTTTTAAAGTGATTTGTGAATCATATAAAAAACTTTATCTCAGAGATCTACAAACTGTTTTGCCTTGATAGACTTGCCTAAATTGATCTGTTTAAAGTGTTTCTCTGATTCTCCTAATATTAATTTACCATAAATATACTTGCTTCAAAGAAATGTTAATCATAGCATAGTATATTATAGCAAATCAAACTGAACATCTTATTGCTAAAAAATCTCAACTGCTCCTTAACCGTATAATCCTCATTTACTGTCAGCAAAAATAAATTCCTACATAACGAATACTTACTTGTATTACATCTCAGTCTAATTTTTCAATAATAACCCATTGTAGACTAGAATTACCGGCAGAGGCATCCATGTAGATTACTTTGAAAATCATTACTCTAGATGAAAATAAATTTAACCCTTTAAATAATACTTATAAACTAATAATATTTTTTTTAAGTTTTCGGGACTAGTATACATAATAAAACTACGTTTTAACGTAGTTTAGATCGGGCTCCCATAGAGTAAGTAATAACCATAAACAAAATTAAAACTAAATAATTAAAATGAACAAGTTGGCGGTAGGCTAAATAAAACTTTAACAATACTCAATGACACTTGACATATTTAATTTTGTCTTCCGTGATCACGGCTACTGAAAAGAGGCCGAAACGTCGGAATAATAAAAATCAAATAGATTACCGCGCTTAAAACCTTTAAACGTAGTTTTATTATATTATACTTATGAACTATTACTCAATAAACATGTTGATACGTTTTAGGCACGTTAAAGTACATATATACTTAAGTTATGTAATATTTGTTACAGAATTGATTTCAACAATCCAGTTACTGACAAACCCGCAAACCTAGCCAACTCTGCCGTTCTGCGTATGCTAGAAGAAGAAGAACGCAACCGTAGAGGTTTGCCCAGTATGTTCGTTTTGATGTAGTGCTAACATTTAATCCTAACTTACACTTGTCTAACAATATATTTTATATATATTATTGTGTAGCGAAATGTGCATGTAAATAAATTCAAATATACCTAAGCCGCTAAAATATAATTAATTCTTTATCATCGCATAAAGATATGAAGGTCTCTCTGGATTCAAGATTCTATCGTACTTTACTTTTTATAGTACCTAAATCATTATTGTGCAATATACTTTGATGACACTTTTGTATATGTCGTAGTAGCAAATAGACATGGTTCAGTTTATTTTTGTTAAATAAGTAAATTCTCGTTTAATTCCAAAGAGATTACAATGTTTGTGATACCATAAGATTTTCCTTTGCGAATTTCCCCAAAAGATAACGTGCTTCCTGTTTGTAATAGGGAAGTAATTTCCAAAAGAGACCTTTCTATTCAGACAGACCGGAAAGAGCGTAATTAAAACCAATTTTGCTTGCACATATCTGGAAATAATTAATTCGAAAACGTCCTTTGAGTGTACATATAAGCTACATACAATTTTTTTTAAATTCTTTATCAAATATCATAAATTAAGAGTTTTTGCTTAACAATACTAATGCCATTTAACATCTACTGCTTTACCAGAGCTAGATCCTATCCAAGTGCAAGCAATATTGGACACAATGGTTCGGGACAAACATCGTTTCGATCGCTATTGGCCTCCTGATAATTCGAGGATGCGTCCAGGTCGCAGTTGGGATGGTCAGCTCAACACCACAGGCCATATACACTCTGAATTCATGACAGCCACCAAAGGTACCTGAGCTGGTCGTCTGGTAGAATAGATGGTGCTTATCACTCTATGCTCACTAGTTCGGCATCGTAGTATAGCACTTTAGTAGAACTAGTTACCAATCTTAAATAGTTTCAAAAATCACAGCCCAGTAATATTAGCATGAAGCACACACTTATATTATTAAATGTACGTTTTGTTACTAAATAATGTATTGCTATGATATTGTTATCGACAAAGAATAAATGGTTCGTGCTCCTGACTTAGTGATTTAAGGATCACTGGGTTAATTTTAGTGGATACTCGGCATTCAGGGATTCACTGGGAGTTCCACTCTACCTCATTGTCTACCCTCAAGCGCTTCGAAACAAGAAAAAAGTACACCTACTTACTGTATTCACAAGACATTCCAAATAGAGATTAAGATTTATCCGCAATCAGTTTTAGGTCAATCAGCTCATATAATGTCTAATAGCTAGGTTCGACCCCATTTTCTTAAGGGAAGGCACCGCATACCAGCCACGATTATCTAAGGTGGATTAACGGAATCAGTAATCTCGCTGTGCCAGTTTCCACATTTTGATTTTCTCCACCTGCATGTGGTAATTGTAACAGTATGCACATTTAAGTCAGATTCTCACTGGCCTGAGTTCAACCCCATATCATTGGTACTCATATTTACAATCAAATCTGAATCTTACATATAATACCAGATAAGTGTAACTTAACTAGTGAAACAGAATAATATCATCATTTAATACACACCAAATTGTATAATTGCCGGAAACCTTACAAGAGATAGAGATTCATTGAACTCTGATATATGAAGGAATGAATGTGGACTATTTTTGTTAGGGAGTAACGTTCGCTTGTTAATTTCACTCCTTCCATTTCGCTTCGTCATTATATTGAGAAAAAATCGCCTACCAGTGACGGAAAATGTTCATTAGTAAAAAGTATTTGGCAAAGATTGGAAATGTGTTTGTACTTGGTGTTCTTCTTCCTAGTACACGGTCGACAGCGAAAGAACGAAGAACAATGAAGTGGCCGGATACTTTTGTTGTTGGTAAAGTGATTTTATATATTGTGATAGTGTTCTTAAAAAAAAACAACTAAAACAGTGAATATAAAAATCAAATAATGGCTGTGTGATTTGTAAAAGCCAGTTACATCAGTTATATTCAATAATCGGAGCATTAGGGCTCATTTACGTAATCAGTAATCATTGAAAAGATATAGAGATGTTAAAAACCACCAAGCTGTGATTAAATTGTATTTTTAATTTTCATAAACAACAAGTGAAATAAGTTTTCGTGATGCTAATCTCTGTATTTTGTACCTTCTTTTAACTTTAGGTAATTAATATACTCCTACTTTTTCGATCATTGTTTATATGTTACATATAATTTATTAAAATGAATAAGTCATACAACTAGCTTTGCCATCCAGCGTAACTATGCAGTCAGCCTTCTGGGCACGTTTCCCTCTGGCAGCGATTTGGTAATTAATTATTTATATTATAACTTAGTTTATTTTTAGATGTAAATATTAGTTATAATGTTCATATTGTATAAGAACTATTGATATATCTTTTTCAAACAATTTTAAGATATTGTTTAATATTATAAAAATATTTTACAGTCGAGGAAAATAATGGAATTAAAATGAACTTAAAGTATTTTCCCAAATCCAATAAAACAAAAATGTCTATCTATCTTCTTAAGAGAATATCTGCAACCTTGATTCACAGTACTTTGAAAACTGTTGTATTGTAGTAGTCTTGGTTTTTTTCTCAATCAGAATTGCAGGGTTCGATTATATGAGTGTGATAAAACTAGGAAAAGACCTTTTCGTTATATCTATGCTCTAGTTTAGATGATGATTATTTTTGATCAGTATAAGTCTACAAGCATAATATACACACTTGCATTGCAATAAATTTAGAAATAAAATTAATATTATTGTAGTTTATTACATTTCTCAGAAAGCACCAGAACACATAAAAATCTGCATCGAATGATAATGTCTAGTATATATTCAAATCCCAAAACTGAATTGTGGTTTAAAAATAAAAAAGTGTGTTGTTTGACGTCATTCGCGAGAAACTATTTCCACCAAGTGATCTAACGCGGAGCATTATTCACAAAATGAATCAACGGCTATTTTGAAAGCAGGTGTAAAAAGATGCAAACGACAGAATCTGTGTTGTATTTATGTACATTTCGATACGTTGACCAGGTGCGCGCTGTTCTAAGTGTCTCATGACTTGTGTTTTCAACACTACGAAAAAAAACCATCATGTTCGACTCCATAGTCATTGACATTGAAATCATAATAGAACGATATCTTGAACCAAGATCATTAGGTAACACGTCAATATATGTATTTAAATAACAACAATTCCTGAATATAAATAATACACTTAGAGCTTTTAATAATAAGTACCTACTTAATTTTCCTCAAGAGCCTACTATGTAAACACATATGGGCTAAATTTAACCTATTTGACTATTAACTTTCTCCTAATTTATAATTACATAATCGAGATTAACTTGGAAAGAAGTTAAACTAATTATATAGGTGATGGCGACATTTTAGATCTTTAGATCGTTAGTAATTTATGTGCATCTCATGGTTCAGTAGATAACTTAATTGCGACCGTGGCCCAAAAATTTCATTATGTGCTAGCATGAAAATTTTAAGAGCCAGCGTTATATTTACTGTCTATACTAGGAGCATAAGATTAAATTTATAGCCATAAAATGTTAGTGCATCTAATTCTTACACGTAATTATGAAAGTTATTCTAATGGCGAAGTAAAATCTCAATCTGGGAATTTATAAGCTATGAACTCATTGTAGATAGTTGACTATCACTAGTTTTATGGGTTTATTAAAGCAGTTATAAATTAAGTAGTAGCTAAATAAGTGATCCTGAGAGTAGCGATGTTTCATTTTTGCATGGTGTGTCATGTGTATCGCGAGAGTGAGGTAGTGGGAGTCCTAAAAATATGGTCTTAAAATAATAATGCGGTAGATATTCGTGTTCACCTGTGTTGCGAGCCAAGTAGTCAAACAGTGTTCTGGGCAGCACGCGCGCGGCCGTTGCGCGTCTGACGTTCAATCAAGACCACTTCACTTTATTAATTAAATCGTGAGTCCCTTACTTTATTAATGCTTGTCTAAAAAATATATTAATAAACAATATTATTACACCAACGCATAAAACAAGTTTTTCATCCAAACATAATAAATTTTCGTTAACTGCAACGTTAGTATTTAAAATATAAATAAA
The DNA here is from genome assembly GCA_039645545.1 of Dendrolimus houi. Lineage (NCBI taxonomy): Eukaryota > Metazoa > Arthropoda > Insecta > Lepidoptera > Lasiocampidae > Dendrolimus > Dendrolimus houi. The sequence goes on along the minus strand of CM077120.1, from coordinate 16,953,932 downwards.
GTGTTATAATATCAACCCTGTTTATAACAAATCTCAATGCATTTTTTTAAATTAGACAAATTCATTTTCACACTCGTAGGGACTTACGTTTTAATAGCTAACATAATTTGTGATTTCGTCAATAATTTAAATCTCAGAAGCAAGGAACACTAGTAGATAAATTCATATTTACTGAATTAGACATAGATTCTCTAAACGTGTAAACATTGATTTTATAAACAATAAAGTAACAGAAGGCTTCTTGGAATAATGTTCCATCTGGGAGAATGTTATAGGTAATGAGCGTTTCACGCAGATGTAGCGATGGGCTTATTTGTGATGCGATGTTGTTATTAACGATATATATACACTAATGTAGCTATTCGGTAACGGTGTTATATTGAACGCTATAAACAAGAAACAAGACGCATTTGGCCACAGTCAATAACTATAACGTTATCCCAGATGGAGCCCGAGAATGGTTTAATGCTCATTAGTTTACCAAACTTTATTGTACGCGTACGTTATAATATTTGGATTAAATTTCGAATAAACTGTAATTAAAACTTGTAGACAAAGTTCCACATAGCTTACAATTTGAAGCAATGCCATTCGAAAGCCTCCCATTTCCAAGTTCACAAGCCAAATAGTTCTTACTACTCAGTCTAATAACATACGTATCTACAAACAAATGCACCTATAAATTTTGATAGCAGCAAACTCTAATCAAAGGCTTTGTTGAATCTCCCAGCTTTGTCACAAGAGACTACATTCCAAGAACATATACCTATATCAGTTTAAAACTTGAAGATACTACTTATATTTATGAAGATTGATGTGATATGAGAAAATTTAAAAAAAAGAACCTAAATACTTCATTATTTTTTAAATAGATATACGTTATTTTCAAAACCATGTCTAGGGGGCTGATTGGGTCTGTTACGCACTACAGTAAAGGTTTAATAGACCTCAAACATACTAGTTAAAATCCATCCAGCAATTTTCAAAATGGGAACGTACTAAACGTGTTTAAATTAAAACACTGTGATATTTTTGTTCATTGTTCATTGCATCTAAATACTGCTTTTGTACCCAAAAGAAACAAAGTGTTTTTCAAAGTACCATTACTCAAATACAACTGTTGTACAGAAATTATCTATACTAATATCATAAAGAGGGAAGATTTGTAGTATTTCTGTATGTTTGTGACGAACAAACTCAAAAATAATGCTACGTTTACCTTGAGTAACATAGCCTATATTTAATTTAAATAATCGGGTTCTAAGTATTTTACAAGGCAGAACATCGTCTGCCTGGAACGCTAGTTTACTATAAGATAATAGATCTTCTTAGATAAGAGTTTTTTCGTACGAAAACAATATTAAAAGTATTTTATGTTATCTTTAAATAATGTTTACGATAAGTAAAGGGAAATTACACATTAGAAAAAACACAACAACACAAAAAAATTGTAGATTAATGTATAAAAAAAGAACATAATATTTCACTATTTGACACTTGTACATATGTCCTCTATATAATATATGTCCTGGACTCTTGGAGGGCTTGCGTAGGACAATAGGACTGCCATCACGTAAAGGCCCTTTTAACAATTTAATTCAAATGTGGAGTAACACTAACCAGTTATTATTTCTGTATGCACAGAGATAGGAAGGTGCCTTCTTTTGGCCCCATGGAATCTAATGTTATGTAGTCACTGTAAATCGCTATTTATATCGAATTTGTGTCAAATAATTAAATTAAATAAGTAATATACCTATTTATGTAAGTTGCCTGAAAGATATGATTATATGTAGTCAGGGCCAACTAGGTTTTTTTTTAAATAACCATTGCTACACTATCATAGCACCACATCATCATAGACCGGTAAAGTAGTTCGCAAGAGTGTGAAATAAATTGGATTTAAACTTTTGTCATAATTATGAGATAGTTACCTACCATCCCTTTACACTGTGAAACAAAAACTTTAGCTGATAAATATTATTAGTGAAAGTAAAATTTAACTAAAACATATGTCAAAGTGTGTCAGTTTGGTGTACCCACGTAACGCCACCATTACCTTTTTCTACAGCATGTTTCTATCATATTTACAGACATTTTCTCTAATAATATATAATCATATTTTATATTTTTTTTAATATTTATGATAATAATTGTTAGTAAGATTAACTAATCTCGGCAATATTATATTTTACGCTGAAGATTGCCCCAACGTTGCACTCGATTGCTGCATTTACCATCCAAAATTTATTGACAATTGGAGTGTGAGTTAACCTTAACGCTATCTAAGGTTAGAATAATAGGTTAATTATTTACGTAACCGAGTACATTAGCCACATAATGATGAAAAGAATATATTCATGCACGTGATATTTTGCGTGGATATTTAAGAATCTTTCAATATCCACGCAAAAATTCACGAAATAATGTAAATATACTAAACTTCTAGAAATCTGTTATTTTTTCAATTTCTCTGGCTCAAATCCAACGGCGTGGTTGGTTGACTGGGCTAATTTAAAGATGTGTCTAATATAAGTAGGTAGTAGATATTTCAAAGTGTTGAATACAAGGTGGACAAGAATGTAGCACGGCGGCGACTGAGATTGTAACCTGCGATTATTTGGTGGTTCGTTCACTATTTATACTACATGCCAAGGAAAAATATCTAAATAATTTACACTGGTATGTTATGAGAATTAAGAAATCTGCGAATATTTTTTTATCAATACCCGAAGCTATAATTTAAAATAGTAAAACCGCAAGAATTCTTTATTATCTATAATATGAACTTGCCAGAGTTTTGAAGGCGACTTCGCTCGCGTTTAGCAGAAATTTTTTTTATTCTAAATCACCCCCATTGTCATAAGTAAACGTATCCTAATATTTTTTTTAACTAATTCATTATACTCCACATATGTAAAATTGGAATAAACATCACGCGGACACTATATACTATAAAATGTATTCTGTGGTCATTGCCGTTAACGAAAGTGGCATATATACATACATTTAGACCAAATTTCATATTGTTTAATTCATCCATAAGGCCTTGAAGAAAGAACAAAACAACATATGAATCAATGTAACTTTTATATTTAGTATGAAAGATTTATTTAAGTATAATATTTTCCATATTAACAACATTTTTATTAAGCAGAAAAGAATATTTTTAGAATTCAAAGGAAAAATTTAGAACCAGTCTTAAATTACACGTAACGATTAAATTGTTTCAGGCCAGAAGAAAGTAGTGTGGCCACCAGTGCCCGAAACGAACGGATATCATTCACCACAGCAACAGGTATATATTTAAACTACACGCTTTTAAACACGCAAAACTTTATGTATATAAAAATGAGTTTAATAGCAATTACATCACAGCTGCACATAGCAATCGCTTATGGTGGCCGACGGAATAATTGCATGTAATAAAAAAACTCGATAGGTATATTTGTAACTGATACCAATACAATATGAAGTTTAAAACTCAAAAAAGGCAGTCAAGCTTAATGATAAAGCCACGGATATATTAAAAATTTATATGGAAATTAATAATATTGCTTGCAATCGTAAAAGATGCGTGGCTGAACTTCATTATAATATTGAATTAAAAAGCTATAACGCCTTTATTTACAGAATCCTGCTCATTTTATAATGAACTCTATAAGACCTGGGGATTCCATGTGCAGTTTTATCGACTATAATAAGAAAGCATCATAAACACTATGAAAATTATATTATTCTGCGCTACAAAAAACAATAAAAGCACACCACAGATTTATAATGGGCATAATGGATAAATAATAGTGTAGACATTGTAATTAGATAAAACACACGACGTATATTATTTATATATTATATAGTATATTATAAATCCCAGCAGAGCCCCGCCTACAACGCGCAACACTCCCCGTCCTCGCAGTCCCAAAATCAATATCAGCAACCACAGTACCAACAACCCCAACAGCCTCAATACCAGCAACCTCAGTACCAACAACCCCAACAACCGCAATACCAATCCCCCCAACAACCACAGCCTACGTTCTGCGAAGGCAAACGCCAAGAGGCCACTGGCTTGAGTAAGCTCATTCCCGTCGGTCCGGGTGTTTCTGCCCCTTTGTCTCCTAACCCTTACCGACAAGGTCCGCCGTCCCCTGGCATCGCGCAGCCCTACCGCCAGCAGCCGAGTCGCTGGGCACCCGTACCAGCTCCTCTTTCCCCACAGGTATCTTCATAGTCTTGCAAGGAACGACGCCGACTCAAGCTCATTTACTAGAACTCCGTTCGATTTTAGAATCGATATTGAAAGGCATATTTGCATGCATGAGACGTCCTCTGATATGATCAATTTAATTCTAGTTTAAAATCTCGATTCATGACTGAGCATAGTTCTAGAACACGAGTCGTAATTTTTGCTCACACTCGTAACCACACTGCATGCCACATAAAATTAACCCAACAGGTACGCTTTCTTTGACCATGGAATGTTTTAGCAGCATTATGCATTCTTAGACTAGAATTTTAACAGCTTCAATGGTAGAGAAATCGTCTGACATTAACTTGTGTGTTATATTTGTTGTGAATATAAGTAATTCAATGTAAGTAATTAATCCTAGCAGCATTAGAGTTGAAAAAGATATAATACAAATTATTTTTGTGAATCACATAAGTGTTTCAAAATCTCAATATAACGAGTTAGTTTATTACACCTTGCTGTGTGTTTTAGATAATTTCCAAAATTTAATACTAATTGAAATCTACATTTATAATATTATTAAATTAAAAATTGAATTGTGTGCGCGTAAACTAAACATTAATTGGTAATAGTTTGTAATAGTGAGTATGTAGTTAAATATTTGACTGTTAACGTTAATAATAAGTATTACTTACATATAAACCACCGTCATTAGATTTATACTTTTATTATAAGGCGCCCGGCTCTCAACCGAAATACCCTCAACCGCAACAACAGCTGTCACCGCAGCCGCAGTACTCGCCACAGCCTCAGTATTCGCCCCAATACTCCGAGCCAGCGTACCAGCCCCCACAGAAGGCATATGAGCCTCCTCCATCGACCATAACCCTCCGACAACAGCCCCCGATCCATCAGAAACCACCACCGGTGTTCACAAGCCAGCCAGCCGCAGCTTCTTTCAAAGGTAAGAAAATATTGTTGCATATACTATAAGCACATTATTATCTTTTATGTATTTTGGCAGTAGAAGTACCTACTCTCAAATCTTACAATAACATCAACCTACAGATGTACCACTACTGGGCTCAGGCCTCCCCATTTTAGAAGGTCATACAGTATGTCCGCCACGCTTGTCCGAGGCATCGGTTATCTCAATGTGCAACTTTCACTCCGATATATGTTCCGTACTTCATAGTCTGCACGTGGTAATTGTAAAAATAAAGTCAGAAAAACTGTCTAAGCGACGTATGCGCCGTAGTCAGCGCTTAAGTAATGTTTAATACTATTTAGTTCAGAAATATTTGAAACAAATTGTCGCACACTCAAAATAAAAAATAATAATGCTGCTTTTGTATAGATGAAAGATTTATAAATGTAGTTTATTTTTTTAAATATTATTTGCTCGTATAAACATTGGATCCGTAACACACAATATTATAAGTACCTATCTACAACATACCAATTATTATGGAAATCGGTTCAAAGAACTAAAGAAACAACAAACAAACAAATTCACTTTTACATTTAGGTACAGATGGACGGATTTACGGCTTGTTACCTCTTGTTACAAAGTTTTAACAAAAAATAAAACCAACCAGTAACTAATTCACGGGAGTTTTTTAAACCACTATAACGTCGCCTATGAAGTGATGACAACTGTTATCATTCTCGCCTATTTTGCAAACGCATGTCGTTATTTTCGAGAGTAGCAATAAATCTTTCTGACTTCATATAAACCTACTTACAGCAGAAAAGATTATATAATCTATCTATCTATACTATAATAAATCTGTTATTAGTTCGAGTTTGTACAATGCGTTTAAAAATGTCAAAAACGTCAAGGGGGATAATTCGAACCAGGTGATTCCAATCATGCAATTTTTTTAATTTTTTGTCTATACGTCTGTTAGAGCGTCACGTGAAAACTACAGAACGGATTTACATGGAACTCGACACAGAAAGAAAGAAAGAAAGAAAAACTTTATTCGAAGAAATAGCGACGTAATTACATTCGTTATACATTATTATACACAGAGCATATTTTGAGAATTTGTACGCCGCATTTTCAACGAACAAGGTTTGCACTCAGCATATTGCTGTGCCGGAATTATATCCGACACAACGCTAATTTTCAGTGCAAACCTTCCTTTAAGCGTAAAACCAAAACGACCCAAATTTGTTAATTAAATAACTAATAATAATAATAATTTATAAAACTAAGTATACTTATATAATATTTAATTAGTAAAAATAAATAAATACATTTGAATAAAACCAATGCTTCGCTTCGCAGCTCCATCGAAAAAGATGGAGCTGCGATCGCATATTTTTTGGAAACTATATAACGTATGTAAACGAAACTCGACAGAGAGATAGATTATATCCCGCTGTGGTGCACAGCAAATCAAAAAAAAGGCGCAACCAACCTGATTTGAAGTACCTAATACGTAATTAATGACGTGGGCAACCTGAAAACGTATTTGTTATTGAATTATAGCTATAGTTGTCTACATCGCAATTGCAGCGCCATCTATTTAGCCAATACGTCTATTATATGGAAACGACATCGTTTAATTTTATCGGAATAAAAAGTATCCTAAGTGTTGATTCAGGATATAAGCTATCTACTCACCATGATCAAATTGAAGATATTTTGAAGAAAGGTCAGATAAAAAGTAGTTTAAATAAGCGTGTATGTATGAAAAGATTAATGAAAGTTGATGAAGCGAAAAGTATATGTCAGGATCGTAGCAGGTGGAGATCCATCGTCTCTGCCTACCCCAATGGGAAACAGGCGTGACAATATGTATGTATGTCGTCTACACTATGTTGCCTTAGTTTTTTTGTAATTGTACCGAATTCAATAAGAAACTTAAGTATTGACGGTTTATATTTATAACACCTAATTATTTTTCTATGTACGTAACATAGAGCCGCTACCTAGGCTTTTTCACGCGGCATAGCTGCGAGGAAAACTCTAGTTTAAAAATAATTGCGTAATACAATACAAAGAATAACATTTTATATGAGAGTACAGTAAAATCAGGTGAGACGGTTTATTTGACTGAAGAGCAATATCCAAGCACATAAACATTTGAAGGCTCGTTAGTTACACATAATACGAGACGTACAAGTTATATTGTTTACAATATTGCTTTTTTATACGACGCTTTAGGAAAGTGACTTACAACACGCTAAAGCTTTTATAATACACCAACGGCGGGATGTTTAAATTCTTTACGAGTTCGTTTTTATTGCTGGAGCACAGTAGACAGGCTGACGGCCCAACTGTGATGAAAACCGGTTACCGACGCTTATGGACATTAGCAACACCAGAGGTGCTGGTCTTGGTAGACATCTCGACGGGCAAATACACTACCACCTGGCTGTAGGTTGTTTAGTCGCCTCTTAGGACAGGTCGCCCGGCTGCAGGAAATTGTATTCTTTCTCCATTCCTGCACGGATAACGGATAGTAGCCAGAAGTTAAATGAAAACTTATCTAGGTGTCGGCGATACCTAATATTAATATATGATATTTTCATTTGATATAGATTTATTCATACAAACATTACAGGAGGCATCAACATGCGTGGAGACCAGAAGTGGCCACCGCAGTCGGTGAAGGAGGCTGTCGCTGCAGAGAACGAAGCCAGACGGCAACTAGCCAGGGGCCCTGCCTGCAGGCCGCGCAAGGTAACAGAATCTCTTACAATACTCATTACCAATAAATATCAAATAATGCTGTTTATAAACCGACTTCAAATTTTTGTTATTAACGAAAAGAAACAGATTTTCTTTAATGCTATAAAAACATTAGGTACTTCTACTCAATTTTTTAAAATGTATTTATGATGAAGACAATTTCAATCATAAACAAAATTATAAAACTTAAACTTGGTTAACCTTAACTCTGGTTTGCAATGAGTAAATATAGATTAGTGAGTAAAAACAGAAATATAATTACTTAGATATGTCTGATTTTTTTAAATAATAATGAAAGCTAATGTATTGTTAGTATATAAGCCCGATATTATTTTAGGATACTTTTTCACGTTTTACAATATTCAGTGTTGTTAACAGTCCATTATAATTAGGTACTTGTACAATCAGTAGGACAAGTTTCCTTCGAACATTTCAGAATTTAATTTTGGGAAACTAAGCAGCAGTTTATTTACGAGATAGTTATTTATACATTAATCGTGAATATAAATAATTTAACAATAATTAAGAAACTGTATTTGCAGTCGGTTCAAAGTATGCCATTGATTTTTTTTAACTCATGATAAATATCGACATATTTAAAAACTGTTATTATTTTTTGAGTGTGCAGCCTATTTATTACCTAAACGAACAAAAACATGTTTACGAAAGCTGTCGAATTAACAGATATTTATGCATGTTGTATATATATTTTTTCTTAATTAATTTGATAAATTGACATTGTAAATACGTAGTTCCCTTTTGTTTTTGTTTGCATTCAATCTAAATAAACTCATGATTCTATTCTGTAATAGTATAAATTCTTTAGATTCACCATTTATATTAAAAAGTAAGCACACAAAACTAAAATTTATACCTTCCTAATGAACACATGATTAAATATTTAGTCAAGTAACAATAGAATGAAGAAACAAAATTGAAATTGGTCAAACATTTGAAAGTAATCGTTGTCTGTTTTAGCTGCGCCAATATTCGCTTGCCGAATTAATTGCAATGAATGAGGTGTAAATCGTCGTTCGGTCTCGTACATAGCCGGACTATAATACGCAAGTTGTAAGTTTTACAATACGGTCATAGAGATCTTTATGTTTGGACCAATCTTCCATTAACCGTTAAATAGAACAGCACTAAGACTTGTTGAAAGGCAACAACTTTAAAAACTGTTACGTATCGCGGACACCTAACTCGCGTGTAGGCTTCACTATTCTATAGGTAAACAACTCTTTGAAACTTAAATTCAACATTGAATCAAAATACATAGTTAGAGTTGTAGACCTATACATTTCATGGTCACGTAATCGACTAAAAATCGCATATGTTTTCCTTTATCCATTTTTCTGTCTAAAGCTTTGCGTGGTAGTAAACGATTAGATGCATGATCATGAGTAGCTAAATCAAACTAGACAAGTCAAAGGAAACTTTCTTAAGTTGTTAATGCAAGAATCTAAAAATTTCCATCAAAATTCTTATAAAGTTATTTCTTTGAAATTTTTAAATGTAATAGGATACATGTTGATATTTTCAATGGGTTTCAAGAGTTGTATCTATTTCCTGATTATTGGGGTAGTACCTAAATCACTTCTGTAAACTGTTGAAATTTGTATTAATCAGTTTTGTTTGCACATTCCCGGCCACTCTCTGGTCTAAAATCTTTCGTAAACGAGATTTCCATTCTTTACTCTGGTCCAGGTATCTGATTATCCAAAATACAAACGTAGATAACTTGCTAGGTTAGGAATATACACAATTTATATATTTGTTTTCCTATGTATTTTTGTTTTCAACAATTTAAGTAACATAATAAAACTACTTTTTAACGGTTTTAAGCGCGGTAATTTATTTGTTTTTTCTTAATTTGATTTGATTGAAAAAAAAACAAATAAATTACCGCGCTTAAAACTGTTAAAACGTAGTTTTATTATGTATAGAAGTCGCGAACACTTAAGAAAATATTAAACTAAGTAATATCATACAAAAAATATGCAAATAATTTAAAAATTGAGTCAACTTTTAGCAACCATTGGAAATTAAGGACTACTTGTCTTACAATATCAACCCATAAATATCTCACAATCGGTCTATGGTCTCTGCACTTTAGAGAATATGTAGAATAGATGGTTATACACTTTCTCTTGATGTTTAGGTTTCATCACAATGTTTTCCTTCACCGTCAGCACGTGGTAATTATAATAAAATTATGTATATTAGATCAGAAAACTGACGAATATACTTCCCGGGGCCAGAATTCGAACCCACTTCAATTGAAACGCGAGTGCATATGCCACTAAGATATCAGGGCTTCTTTCTTAATGGTCTCTATTTTACAGGTAAAAAAGGACTACTCTTCCTTCTTCGCCCAGCACGCATTGACCCACAACTACCCAGGTTACCGTGCACCCCCTGGCACCCAACACTTTGATACTTATCAAGGCCAATCGTCGTACTAAATTAGTCTATATTATTACCTGAAAAGGGAGAGCTTGCACATGTCTACGTTCAAATAATTATAAATTCATCTATATCATTTAATCTCGACACTATCTACGTAAACTACACTTTATATTTGATTTTCTTAAATTATATTTCTTATTGTGCATATTTTAGTTACAGCCATCTGTCTGTTTCCCTGCTTCAAGAAATAAAAATACACTAAGTCCATTTTGTGAGTCTAGTATTACTTAGCGTAGTTAACGTTGATAGTGTCGATCCGATATACTTTCGTTGATATCAATTAGTCCAGTGTCAGTGTAGAGAACTTAGGGGGCAACAGCTTATTGATGTCAACAAGAATAAATCACAAACATTTTCATTATGTATTGGTTGTCATCTATTTAAAATTAGCGAAGAGATCGAGTCAACTAGGGGGGAAGTACTTGTGTGGGCTTTATGTATTAAAGTCTGTAAGGCATGTACGAAAATAAGTTACAAACAGTACTTATTAAGTAAGATTAATTAATTTATTGTTAACCATTAATTAGTGTAAGAAAATTATAAAAAAATAACATTGTCATAAAACGCATTGTAATAACGTTCTGCCGATTAAAAACTTTCATTTACGATTTATATTTATTCACATGTATTTTAAAATGTAAATGTGCGGCTTTATATTGACAAACGTACGCGAAATTGCTTTTTAATACACATTGTATTTTTAATATAATGCTCAACGAAATTTACCAATATCATAAAGGATTTTCGAAAGATGCTTACCATTTTAACTCGAGACTTATTTGAATTTAAAACCAGATTGCTGTTTATACAAAAGCGCGGGGATATAGTATTTAAGATTTAAAAAATGTTGAAATTGGATGAATATACCCATAATTTTATTTTTATTTTAGCGCTTTTGCCAAAGTAACATTATTATAGTGAAATTGGCTAAGCTTACCTACCTAGTCATGAAGAGATTACGCAAATATTTTGTACATAAAATGTGGCTTGTCGTTTTGGTATTTCAAGTAATTATTCTATATGAAATAAATTATTTAAAATGCCTGGTTGATTTTCATTTAATTCTCTAAATTTTTCTTCTAACATAACGATATGAAGCTTGTGCCTATTATAACTACAATATAACTTTTTTTGGTTATATGAACACCTGCACTCGTAGTTTCGGTAAAATTGGAATATTTTCTTGTTACATCATCACTAATCCTCCTTCTCTGAAACTAGAAACTCTCCTATTATATTAATGTACTCTGTACCAGAAATCATAAAATATGGTAGAACCTTAACAATACTTTTAACAAAAATTTCACAAGATTGTTCAGTAGCTTTTGAGATTTTTTTATTTTAAAGGCTCCGAGTTTCCGAGGCCAAATGTTAAAATCAAAACAGTCGGCGTTCACGACCTGTACGAAATCCTTAATTATTCGTGGACTGATATGCACTTGTCAGATTTTCTGCTCTTTAAACTGAAAGTTAAAAACCAACCTTCATAGTTTTATTAGCGTTCTTAACTTTCAACAAAATATTTAGCATCGTGATTCGTAGAGGCGACGTGTATTTGGCCCACTTTTCGAGAATAATAGTGTGAATTCAACATGTTCTATTATATTAATGTAATCTGTGATTCAACATTTGTCTAGACTAGACACGAGACCGGCTATACATCAGCAAGTTTTGCACACATATTTGTATGTAGGTAAGAACAGCATTCTTGGATAAACCATAGATTAAATCAACTATCCTAGTTCTATGACATATCGTAATTTTTTAAACTGTAATGTAGAGTTGGAATTATATAAAATGTTCAAATAAAACAAGTATTTAATAAGAAAATATATTTTATTACAACAAATATGTAGTGTAAAAACCACAGCGAACAGCTAGCCCGATGTGCACTCATTATAAATTGTTCGAAATAATAACAGCGATCTAGCCAAGCTACGTACAAAATCGTTAAAGTACAATTTTATACCAAAAATGAGTATCGCAATAAAAATTGACGCATGGCACACTTTTACGGTCTTATTCATAGAGTTAGAATAAGTTTGAACGCAATTCAAGAACCATAAAGAAGCGTTCAAACTTAGTCTAACTCTATGAATAAGACCGTTAATGTTTACTTCTATACATTATGCAAGAATACAACCCTAGTAAGTATCTAGCTCTGAAAAAACCTCTCAATCCTATATTTCCTTATTATATTCTTCCTACCCTGATCCCTCTATCGCGGCCTAAAAGATGGCAAAGCGTTGGCTTCACGTCTATAGGCGACGGTAACCACCACAGATCATAGAATCACATTCTATGATCTGTGGTAACCACGTTACATTAGGTAGGCCGCCTGCCTGTTTGCCCGCTTCGCAATAAACACAAAAAACAGGAAATACTACAAATCTTTATTCTCTTCAAGTTTGGATATAGCAAAACACAGATAACAGACATTCAGATAACATTTTATTATTTAAAATATTTTTAGGTCATTTCAGTCATTTGTTTCTTTACCATTTATGTTTTTACTGAATCGATTTAAAAAAAATATGTATGTTTTAAGTAATAAATTGTTTTTCCGTTGAAATGTTACAAATGTGGCGCTCTCTGTAGGACTTACAGGCTTCTTCAGATATAATTTTTTTCTGGGCGATTATATTATCATTCATTTCTCAACCATTCTTCTATGCATAAAAAATAAGGCCAGTTATTGTCAATTTGTCCAATAGGGTATGACGTTCAGACACTTTTTGTCATCGCAAACGTCGCAGCCTCATTGATATTGTAAGAGACTAACATGTTATGATGTCATAGCTGAAACGAGTCAAATGGCGTAGGTACAGGCAGTTTTCGTTTGCACAGGAAAGTGCAGACCGGTCACTGTCATGTAAATAATCTGTATTGAATTAGAGAGCTTACACGATTCGTACCTTGTCGGACACAATCAAATCAATCAATCACAGCGCAAGATTTTAGCGCGCTTGGTACTCTACTATTGGTAGATCGAAGTTTCCCGCGCTACTAAAATTGGTCTACTGTGCAGGTATATCGGCAGGAATTGTTGTTAGTTGTGTAAAACTGTATTAAATATTGTTTAAGCAGTTAATAAAATTACTTTTCTCATATTTTAAAAGTAATACTTAAAAATATACTATTTTAGCGCCCGCTCTTATAATTAAAATTATTTTAGAATTTAATGTAATATTTTTCATATACCCAAATTAAAGAGCTACCCTTGCTATTATGAAACGTTCTTTTAGTAGAACATATTCGTCTGTCGTAATTATAAATAGTAGATAATAATCAGCCTCTGTGGTATAAGCGTAGACCTTGTTGGATTATTGGAATGCAGAACACCCGAGTACAATTCCTAGCAGAGTAAGATTCGTAAATGAACATTGCATTATTTACTCTGGTCTGATTATCTGAGGGACCCATGGCCACAATATATTACCAATACATAAGCGTAAGTTAAATAAGTTGAGAATGTACATTGGCGGAACGAAAAAGTTTGCCATTTTCAAATTGATTCATATAACGTTCCGCAAGCACGTGTTACCTTTTCAAACTACGTCACAGAATAGACTGTTCTACAGAAAATTATGTTTAACTGTTTGACATCAAAGTTTAAAATTACTTAGTTCAAAGTTTTTTGTTTTCTATCTTGTCTAAGAAGATTGTTTAGAGATATAAAATCTTTTTATGATTTTAATATTTATGATAAGCGCAGTGATTAAATCCTCTTTACTCTACATTTTTGCCTGTCTGGATGTTCTGGCTAATGTCTGAAACGGCTGGAGTGATTGTGACGGGACTTTCTCTGACAGATAGCTGATGTTATAAGTAGTTATATGATATTATAATAAAGCTATCTTTTTTATAGGATTCCAAGAAAAAAAAATCCAGGCGGTCGAGTCGCGGTCACAGCTAGTATTTTATAAACGTAACACTTATCAAAATGTTGATAGCACTGTTTCTTGCACTTGTGCAAGCAAAAGTCGACTTTAAAAAGACGAACATATTAATTCCGTAACTGTACAATGTTTGTTTGTCTACAGATTAATAGTACTTACGAATGGTAAAGTAACCCCCAATAAAAAAATCACTTCACAAATACATAAATACATACATGCATATTGTCACGCCTGTTTCCCATTGGGGTAGGCAGAGACCATGGATCTCCACCTGCTACGATCCTGACAAACACTTTTCGGTTCATCAACTTTCATTAATCTTTTCATACATACAGCTTATTTAAACTACTTTTTATCTGACCTTTCTGCAAAAATCTTCAATTTGATTATGGTGAGTACGCCTCGGTCTACCGGTACCGACTCTACCAGTCTACAAATAATAGAGCCATATAATTTGTTAGAAATGTTTGTTCAGTTGCTTACTCTTACAGTAAAAACTGAAAAAGTCCTTAAAGTTTGTATATATATATCATTGCACAAAATCATAACTAATATTATAAATGCGAATGTAGGTTTGTTTGTTAGTAACGTTTTCACGTGTTAACTACGCAACATATCGTCAGGAAATGTTGCATACATGTTGTTAGGGGTATAAAATAGGACATAGGGTACCTTTCATCCAGGAAAAAGTACTATTCCCGAGGAATAGACGAATATAGACGAAAATGTGGCGCTCCAATGGCGTCTTATTGGCGCCACCTTTGCAATTCACTAATAAAAACATCGCCATGACAACGACAATGGCGTGACAGCGACAACTTTCCCTTGTTGATCTCATGGTTACTTCCACCTTCGCTTTGCTAGATGGCGTTATGCCTATTTATTATTAGGTTGCCACTGCCCACTTCATCACATACTACACTTTTTAAACACGAACGTTACGGGCAAAAGCTAGTACAATGATAAGTTTTGCGATGTGGTACGTACCCCTTTACGTAACGAGCAAGAGCGCAACACTAGGGAGTATTACATTGCGTTCTCGCTCGTCCACTACTCCGATTCGCATGGTATCTCTTTCGCACGGCACACTGTCAGCTGTAATAAACTTTAACACTAGACTGGACCTGCGCAATCTCACTTCTATCGAGATGCATTTAAGCATTTTATTAACTTCACAAGTAGTTCGCAGTAATAACACAGACTATGCTAAAACACGTTCCATCTGACAGATTAATACTAAAGTATTGTCCTACGCTAGAAAATGGATATTGTATATATAAGTACATAGTAGTTTATTTTTATTTTTTATTTTTTTAAAAGTACATGACCAAAAATCGTATATTGAAATTTCCTTTAAAATCTCATTAGACACTGGGTTGCCTGGAAAAGATAGCTATACGCGATAGGGCCGCCCATTGTTCTAATGCAAATGTATCCATATCAATTGTCTAGATTTAAGTTTATGATGAACAATAAAGAGTTTTCATTCATTCATTCACATTATAAAAATAAACAACTTTTAAGGTGCAACGCATCCAGATTTATACGCGATAACTTAGAAAATCCAATATCAATCACAAAAAAAGTACAATAATATTGTCGTAACAAATGGATGGCATAGCCGTAATATCACAACGGTAACCATTATTTACAAATAGTTATACATACATAAACCCCATTTTTACTGAATATTATTACAATCATAATTGCATACCAACAAATTTTAAACACTAGAGATTACCATGAAACATTTATTAAATAAGGCGTATATATAAGGAAGAAATAAGGTATTTGGAAAAACAGTAAATAACGTAACCGTAAAGCTTCTAAATCCTATTTGATAAGCGCCACAGGTTCTTATTAGCTTTTTAATTTTGAATTTTTTTAAATATATTTTATTTGTGACCAAATCAGTCAACACTTAATATGCAGCCTGTTACAGAAAAATGTCATAAGGCACAGAATTTAGGTATTTCACTTTCTTTATTGTATAACAACTAAAATGATTTCGATCCTTTAGGTCCATATCTGCGATAATGGAAAAACTATAAACACACTAAAAATGGTAGATCCACCAGTAACACATTGAAAAGTAATTTGTTAACTCGCTCTCCTATGTATATGTCGCTTATGATGAACTTCTAAGACAGGCTCAATGTTTCTTTTTAATTAACTGACTGATTTGATGTATTATATAAATCGAGAGAATAAGCTGATGCGCTATCTAGTCAAGTAGGATGTGGAGGCGATGCAGATTTGTGTTTTTACTTCAACGTCGTCCTTTAGTGCTTTCCTTCTATGATTAAGGTAAATGCAAACTGTCTTCAAACATTAAACAAGATATAAAAGTAACAGTTATATTAAAAATAGTTTAAAACATCTCCCACAAGGAAAACGAATCTAATCAACGGTGATCGGTATTTTCATATACACGTAATAAATAAAACTCGATAGTACTTTTATTATCGAGTTTTCAATTTATCGATAACCATGGATAGCATTCTATTCTGTTTCTATGTCTGTTTATTTTCGAACGTCAAAATGACTGCGCCTGTGACAAACAATATATGACAAAAATGTAACGCTTTCCTTGCGAGTTGACGATAGAACAAACTATTCGTCTATTAGAACAACAATGTTGCTTGTTGTGAAATTAATTTCAACCGATTCTAATGTTTATAGGAATTCGATGTTTATCAAGTAATGAATATTTATTATTATAATAATTTATTATAAATAAGTGTACTGAAACGTCTTAAAATAAACCTCAATTTTAGATATTAGCGAACCCTGTTTAAATAAAATGGCGTGATTAATCGTTCATTAAAATTAGCTGTCTCTGAGTGAGACACAGGCGAAAATTATACTATTAAACAAGGCCTTAGGCAAATTGTAGGTCTTTGACTGATGCCACACAATTAGATCCCTGTGCCAATTCATTAAAATGTTGTACACACAGAATTCTTCAATAAAAATAATCTTATAAATACTGTTGTTCATTTGTAAAACGGCAGAACAAAAAACATCCACTTTTCAAGTTCCCGCCGACTACCGACACTTCTAGAAAACAACATTTGAATAATGCCCAAATGGTTATGTTAGAAGAAATTTTTATGCAACTTACTATGAATTTTGTTCTCCGAGATTAACAAAGTAGTTGAGGCAAAATAAATAAATGTTGTTCATGAAATAAGGACAGCGGAATAAATATCAAAGTATAAAATCAGACTAATGAGAAGCCTTGCGTTTGTTGTATAGCTTGCAACAAATAGTATTTAAGGCGTTCTTTAGTCTTGTACCGTGGCAAGTCTAGCAAATTGAAGCAAGTGTGGGCTACGGGGAAATATCTATCATCGGCTACTGGCTGGATTCTAATCTGCAAAATTATAAAAATATAAATAGTAAATTACTGTTACAAAATTAGAATAGACATGTTATTTACACCATCTCTTAATTGGCTCTAACTCAGCAAATGTTGGTTGACATACCAATATGGGTTGGTCTTGCGTTAGAGCCTAGTCGTAACGTCATATTTACAGAAAAACCTTACTAAGTACCTTATTCTAAATGTTTATAATTAATAAAATGCCCGAGATAAATGTTATTATGAAAAACACTTTTTTAAAAGACTTAAAAAAGGAGGAAAATTCTCAATTCGTCTAAGTTTTATTTTATATGTTCGTTACTCGATTTCTCCGTCAATTGTGAACCAATTTTCAATTATTTTTTTTACCGAACGGTTTTACTCTCAAATTGGTCCCATTGCCACCGTGTCAGGATCTGATGAGTAGATTCCAAGGAATTAGAGAAACTCGCGAAAATTTTTAACCAACTTCTTCGTAACACGATATCTCCGTAAATTTTAAAGCGATTTTCATTTTGTTTTCTTTAAACGTAAGTGTATACTCCCGAGATAGTTCCATGGTCATCAAGTCAGAATACGATTAATGGATCGGATCCCAGGGACAACAAGAGTAAACCTTATTAAAGAACGCCGTGCGCCTAAATTATTGGAAAAAAGCTTGTACACGCGTGTAGATGTTACATTTTCTACAGAGGTGCTTAATTTTTATATGCATGTTACGCGATTTCTCCCTCAAGTGTGGATCGATATTGAATTTTTTTTCTTTATTCGTAAGTATATCCTACTCCTGAGGCAGTTCCATGGTTATCAAGTCAGGATTTGATTAGTGGAACCCAAAGAAATCGAGATTAACCCTTATGAAAAAACGCCGAAAGCCTACATTTTTTCCAAAAACTAGTTTTATTTTTATACGCGTGCCAGTATTCAACTTTCTACAGGCGATAAATTTTTTTGTAGACATGTTATGCGATTTCTCCGTCAATTGTGGTCCAATATTCAAATTATTTTTTACAACAGCGAGATAGTCCCATAGTTACCAAGTCAGAATCTGATTTGTAGATCGCAAGGAAATCGACAGCAATCCTTGTTGAAGTGCATATACACCGAAGAGTGAGATGGCAAATTTGTATAGGCGAGCCAGTTGTACAATTTCTACAGGTGTTTAATATATTATCCCTAAAGCTATTGAAGTATTTGCGTAACTAAAAAGTAAAAATATTACCATATTTTCTAAACTTGTTGTTCTTCTTTTATGTCTTAGTTGGCACCGACTTCAAGATGTTGTAGAAAGAAGTCAGTTAAATATCTATTTTCTGGTTTTTAGTGTGAAATCAGTTTAGTTTTTGTTAAAAAAATATTAAATAAATAAACACTCTCATTCGACTAAAAAATGTGAAATGCCTTAGTAATTAGATAACAAATTTAAGGTGTGTAAAAATAATTTTGTGTCATTCTAATTTAAGTCACCATAAGGCCATACTGTTCTTATCAAGAAACTGATAGAATTGTGTATTTTTGTAACCGTTTTGGTGAGGAATAAAGTGTTATAGATCTATTATAACTTTGTCTAGTCGTCAGAACAAAATGTTCGAATGAAAAAAAGAACTTACTTTAATATCTCTCATGCCCTGAATGGGCACGCGGTCACTGCCAGTTAAGAACAACAAGAATTTTTTCTTATCTTCCAGCGGCAGCTCGTGGAAAGTTTCCCAGAACCATCTGTGAAATTGTATATTATTTTTAGAAATTTGTAGGGATTTGCAGGATGTAAATTCGAAAATGCCGTTGGAATTATCACAAAGTTTATTAGAAGTACACTCACGTAATTCACAGTTCTAACAAGTATAGCCGAATGAATACAACAAAACCAAACCGTAGGACAGAAAATCGTTATCACATAAATCGCGCAAAGTTCGTCGTTATAAGATACTCGCTCCGAAAGTGCACTAGGTAACGCTTCGTTCGCAGTCAGAACACGACTAACTTTTTTTCGATTGCCCGACCCGCCCCATTTGCAAATTAGATATGGCCTCCTAGCAACATGCCAACCATTTCTTTGAATTATTAACTTGTCGGCTCAATGGCCTCTAAGAATTTGCATGAAATAATTGATAAAGGTTTTATAACGTCTTGCTGCGGCGTAAACAATAAGATTAGCTCGAGCAATAGATCACTCTAGAAAAAAGGGGTAATAAGACACCTGCAAGGGATTAGTCGCATCGGCTCGCAACATTATGATAATAAATACAACGTTCAAACACAATTTCCTTCTCAAACTAAGCATAATGGACATAATAAATCCATTATTGATCACATCTAAATCTCAGAACTTTTTATAATCTGGAATAGAATTCACCTTTGTATCAAAATATTTTTAAATACGATCTACTTTGTAGAAGAAGGTACAATTTAATCAATTAAATGAATATAAAGAAATAACAGTCGCATTTCAAAATAGCGTGCTAGATTTATATTAGCATGTACAGTCAAGGGCAAAGGTATGTGGTAATGTCTGGAAGAATTCACTCTTTCGTACAAAATTAGATATAGTTTTGGTCAGTAAGTATACAAAATATATATTTGTATTGGTGTATAATAAAGAAGTAGCAACCTATCTATTTTGATATAATTACTACAAAGCATGAAGCGGAAACTATTTTCATCCTAATAAAATATATTTTTTACATTTCCTTATGACTTTACCTAATCTGTGGATCTGTAGCTGAATATCCGTTCTTATATTCACAGTTACTCTCAAACAGTTCCCAGTTGTATTCTTCATTGCCAATAACAACAGACATAAGTTCGTGGGATCTGAATAATTTTATTATTCTACCCCCACATACCTGTAAAATATTTTTGAATGAAAAATATCCTAGAAATAGTTTTGTATTAAGTAAAATTTTATGTTGTTTTTTTTAATCAAAACCCTTGTCTAGTATTATGGCGTGTAAAACCTTAATTTTAAATGTCTGCAAAGCCATTGAAAATTTACCGAACGTTAACGTACGGGTAATTCCCACTAGTGAGAAGACTCAAAAGCACTACTCAAGTTCTTTAGTTTGTTGTACTGTGGTACATAGTGATTATTAAAAAAGGCCAGTGGTATAGAACTATAAACAACTGCACTGCAAAACAGAGAAATGTCGAAGCCAACCTAATTTGCAGTAATTCGTAATGAATAACATGTGGGCATGACACTGTATTTGGTAGCCAATTGCAGCGGTGGCGTCAAAAACGCTATTGCAGCGCCACCTAACAGCTAATCCGTCTGTTCTAAGGAAACGACGTGATTTATCGGGATAAAAAGTATCCTAAGTTTCGCCCCGGGATAGAAGCTAGCTCTATGTCGAGTTTCAGTTAAATCCGTTCAGTAGTTTTCACGTGATTCTCTAACGGACAGACAGACAGACATTTTCTTTTAAATTGTATATTCGGAATCTACTGATCCGAATTAGCCTGATTTTTTCACGTTTTTAAACGCATTGTACAAATTCGACCCATTTACAGATTTATTATATGTTATACTAATATATAAAGCTGAAGAGTTTGTTTGTTTGTTTAAACGCGCTAATCTCAGGAACTGGTCTGACTTGAAAAATTCTTTCAGTGTTAGATAGCCCATTTATCGAGGAAGGCTATTATTATTATTATAGGCTATATATCATCACGCTAATTTACTTTTTTTAACTATTCCAAGCGGACGAAGTCGCGGGCAGAAGCTAGTGATAGATAAATGAGATATTAGATATATGTAATTTACATTAGAATATTAGATTTAATTGTAATGATTTCATTTCAAAAATGTGTGAAATAAAACTGTTCAACTTATGTAAGTTTAGAAACATTTTAATATTTTTTTTACTAGATTTTTATTCTTAGTAATCTTCTTCCATGCTTATACTTACTTTCTGGAATCCCTGATTAAAAGCTTTAAACTGATTTTCAACGGATTTATTCAGCAGAAAGTCGACATATAAATCGACATATTCCTGTTTATTTTCGTGTGTCACTGGTATATTGACACCACCCTCTTTTAACGGATGGACTAGTACTTGATCGAAAACTTCAGTGTTCACAGCGAAACACAAACCAAAAACCTGAGAAACATGTTTGTAATCAATCAATATAATGTAAAATAAAAAGGTAGTTGAAGCCAAACTAAGTGAAATTCTGTTTACCATCTTACTTAACGGCGGAAAACATAGACTTCATACGAGCGTAGCAAGGTATGACGTCATATCTTAAAGAGTCATATGGCGTATTTATTTATTTATTATTTTCGTCATGGTATTTTAAAAGTACGACGGTAAGAACGTATTTTAACGCTAACATTTTATATAACCATTATTTGTTTTGTAAAATATGTCACATACCTAATTGAATATAGAAACAAAAATGGCGGACATCCACCAATCGCAGCTAATTTCATATTCTAAGTATGGTTAACTATTAAACCTAAAGTTAAAAACTTACTGCACCATTAAGTAAGCTAAAAGGCTATCAACTTAAAAAGCAATTAATATACGAATGTATTACTAAATTATAATAATAATAATAATAATCGGCAGACGAACACACAGATTGTTTATCGCCAAGCTAAGCAAATTACGCTTATGTTATAGGTAATATACAACGGACTATTCTGGGGACCATCCCAAACATCCAGACCATAGTAAATTACGGAGAAAATTCGTTTTCAAAATTTACTATACCAGGAATCGAGCCCAGAGCCTCTGTGTTGTTGTGAGGTAAACCGGCAAAGGCTTAGCCCGCTCAGCCACAGAAGTCATCAATTTATAAAAGAGAACTGTTTTTCTTTCACTAACTTATTGAAAGTAATAACTTAAACTTTTCTACTACTGCAATTGCACGCTTAATTACTTCCCTTACACATTTCATGCGTTGTACTTTTTTCTTACTAAACAGAAAAAAAAACGAATATCATTCTTTTAGTTAATGCAATATAATCTGACTAATTGCCGCACAGAGAGCGTAAAAGCTAATTAACTTATACAAAGACATATTATGTCTATTTTCTATTTATATAAAACCAATCTATTATTTGAATCTATTTATCAAGAAACCGACTAATGGTCATGGCATTTAGAAAAAAGTTTCAATAAACCTTACTACTTACGTCTTCAACATCTTCATCGGGATATTCAAGTAAACTTTTGAGACTGTTAGCGAGGGTTGGAGACAAGTCCGACAAATCGTCCATTATCACAGTTTCACCCAACAACTTCTTGTACAAAACCAATGGAAATGGTACATATATTATAATAGAATTATAAATAGCAAGGCCGTAAATTGCACCTGAAATATACATAGATAATTGGGTATTATACACAACATGCAATAAATACATGACATACAATAAATTCTACAACAATGTACATTGAAAAGTACCTGCGTTTAAATATATTGTTATCATCTTACTTTTAGAATTTCATGATTTTGGCATCTTAAAATATATGACAGCTAATATCTATTTATAGAAGATGTCATGAAACTATAGTTGCTAGTAATTTGTCATGTAATAATGCCATAATTTAATAGATTATATGAAACTAGGTAATTGTATATATGATGTATAACTTTGATAGTTGTGAAAATAATTAGTTGTACTGGTTTGAAAACCTTATTCCCACGACCATTCACTGTTTAAAGATGGCGCCACTTGAGATACCGATCGAGTAGGCTAGTGTTTGTTGGGAACGATTATTCGATCGCAATATATGTATCTACCAGAAAAGGTCAAAGTGAAATGTTTAAGTCGATGATTGGAATTGTGTTTAAATGTGGAAGTGAAATAAAGTGTTGATATCATGCATTCTATTTTTCTGAAGCTCGGCGTCTCACAATGATAGAAATAATTTTGATTACTAATTAAACAGTAATAAATACATCTATGAGCTGTTTGACTAGTCACAGTTATGGCGTCACAACGCAGTACACACATACATAATAAAGGAGCCTGTGACGTTTCGTATGTATATCTCAGTCAATCTGACTGTCAAATACAGCATTATACTGTAATTGGGTTCAATTCCTGCAGGATAAACTTCATAAGGGAACCTCCCGTTATCTATTCTGGTCTGGGTCTCTAGGAACAACCTCAGAGTTGCCCATAACACAGGTGTAATTTGCTTACCTTGTGTGTTTGTCTGCCGATTTATTTATTATAACTTTTTTATTGCTATAAACAAATTAAAACAACGCAACAAACAATACATTACCTATCAATTTATACATGAGATCATCTTCTAATGGATTGTTTGAGAACCAAATCATATTTGTTTCCTCAGATTGTCTAAACATGCCATAAATTGGATCAAATATTTCTTTCAACAATAACATAAAGAACTCTTTCTTAACACCGCCCGCATCTTCTGCTTCTTCGCCCACAAATTCTACCTACAAAGACAACACGATTAGATTAACTATTACCGCCAACGAATTTTAAACTACCAACTGACAGATTTACTGAGTGATTAAGAGCTATATCCAATAGTTTCTTAGTACATCAATGGCGTTTTTGTACAGGGCTCGCTCTTGACGTGATGGAACATAATTCATAAAAATTATACGCAATGACAATAAAGTCTGACAAAAGAACCTCAGTCTTGTTAAAATTTAAGAATGTTCGATACGGTTAAAAGATAGCAACCGTTTGAGGCATGTTACAAAATGTAGCGGTCTCATAAATTTTGTACAGTGTAAAAAAATTGACGTCATCAATTTGTATAAATTAAAAGAGTCAAAATTAATTATATATTGTTCAAACTGTAATTAAACTATCGTAATAAAACTACTTTTAACGGTTTAAGCGCGGTAATTTATTTTATTTTATTATTTGATTTAAAACGTAGTTTTATTATGTATTATACAAGTCGCGAAAAATATTATGTTTCTATCGTATGTTAAAAAGATGGTATTTGCAGCCTATTAAGTAAATAACGTTAGAACTTATTGTAACATACATGTCATCTACCCACCCAATCAGGGTACACTTTATCATTTTTTGCACCCCATCCAATGTTTGTCACATTCACAATTTGTTCAAGATATTATGCAATGTTATTATTTTTTGTAGCTATAAAATAATTTTTATTATTATAAATGTATGGCTACATAATTAGTAGGGTGCCAATCACCGACGAGGTGGGGCTGTACCAACAATGGCATAGTATACCATTAAATTTAGACCAGTAGGCAACCACTGGTATATGTTTTATTACAGTAAATCCAGAACACACTTACCCGAAGTGGTTTCTTAAGCTGCGACGTGTCGTGGCTACTAATTTGCGTCATTGTATCTCTAACTATATGATTCCTAGATACAGTAAGGTTCAAGAACTGGTCCCTTTGATATTCGTATGTCGGGTCAATGAAGAACCTCGTAAATATTTGCGTGGCAGCTCTTGTTATCGCGAACTGCATTTGCAGGTGTTGATCTATTTTGAGCAACAACGATTTGCATTGCACGTCAAATAAGAACGCATAGTTGCACATGTGCGGTTGTGTTGACTGAAAATTTGAAACTTGTGAATCCACTAATATTTGTGGCTATAGTTTGCATCAAACCCCCCTTGGTTTGATCACATATAAAATTGAAAATAAACTTATTAAGACTCATTTTTTTAGTGATTTGATATAAAAAAAATATTATGATATAAAGTAAATTAAGGATCACTGTTGACCTCTTTTCAACAATACAAAATAGGATTGAAGGCGTATTTCCGAATGACATGTTCTACTATTTTAATGACTAATTGTTGTTCTAGAAAGACATGAAGAAATTATTCCTGATGATGATACAGTTATAGAAAGAGAATGCGCTAGAAAAGAAAGAGACGATCTTCTTGAAAATATAGTGACGATAATTGACCCTACACCTATACATATCTGTACTGAATGTAAAGTGGACACTTCAGACAGAAGATATCCACTCAGAGACTATAATAATATACTGTATATGATATACCTATATAATATATACGTATGATTGATTTTAGAAGCTTTATTTAGTGATGATAAAGAAGAATTACAGAGTGTACAAATTAAGGAGGGTTGTTAAGATGAGGTCTGTAACTTGGCATTGGCACCTCAGATGTCACATTTATTTAATTATTTTGACAACACTTTCGTATATTTTTTTATCCTCTCATGTCTTTCATGTAATCATGTAGCATTAAAAGTTATTTAAATATTTTTATACCCTTAATAAGCTCTTTTAAATATCTACAAAATCCAGACTACTGCCGATCCTCAATATTCTACAGTTGTAACAGACTTGTCTATTTTATATCAATAATATAATCACTTTATTCATTCCAAGCATCAAGACTATTTTTTTTTTTTTGATAAATATTCATTACTATACTTACGTTTTGATCGGAGAGCCAATTTATGTAATCCGTTGCAATGTCTACATAATTGCACAGATCTTCAATATAAAAGCACTCCGCTGGTATTTTAGGATTCTTTGGATTTGTAAAGTTAATTTTATTGAGCGAAGATAAAGTGTTAAGTATTTGTATTATACTATGCGTAAAATATATTTTCTGTAAAAGATTGATTTTTCTACAATAAAGATAGTTCATACAGTTCAAAGATTATCAATGTTCAAATTATGCATTAAAAAATGAAAAAGATAAATTCAATCATGGCTATTTAGACCACTTTATGATTAATCGGTGCTCAATATACATGTAATCATAAGCTTCACTGGTTATGTGCCGGTTCAGCACACCTTACCGGGTGTGTCGAGCATACCGATTGCACACCGACAAATCAGAAAGCAGTCTTAAGCTACGTAGACCATTATCAATCTGAATATGTCAGTAAATGAATAATCAATTTAAAATTTGTACTTATTTGTAAGTATTATTATATACAACTATATAGATAAAAAGTGACAGAACATAATTATATTCACCTTATTAGCTCTAACAACTGGCTGCATAAGTTCATATACAATGACACTCTTGAAAATATCCACCAGCATTTCGAAATACTCAGGCGTCTGGGATTCCCACCAAAGGTTCACTATTCTTTGAGGGTGCGTTGAAAGGTTGTTGAAGGCTTCTGCAAAGGGCCCCTAAAATTATATTCATACAAAAATTTGTACCGACAACAAAAATAAATAAGTAACACAATACAGAGCTACGATCGCCATTTAGAGAGATATTTCATATAAGTTGCGTCTTGTTTTATTGAAATTTCTCCCTTTACTATATAATAGTAGAGAAGTCTGAATAGTGAATCGCGATCTCAAAATCATATCCAACTCAACCCCACGAAGAAACAGCCTGCACATTCTTTGCCGAAGATCTATTTGTTCCCGCACCACTTTTGATCACAACCAATAACATCAATATCCATCATGTCGATAGAAAGGTTATTTTTTAGATCAAATAGTCCAAATTATCACATTCGCTGTCAAGATAATTCGATCTATATGTCCTCTTTGATCCACTTGAGATATAGGTAGATATTTTTCTTGCGGTGGGCGTCGAGCGCACTGATTAAATTTTGTTGCATAGCGACATGCGGACTTAGTTCCGGTCAGCTCTCTCTTTTTCATTCTTTCCTTATTGGGTATTTGACAGTCAAATTGACTGAGACTCCTTGATTTTGTATGAGAATACTGGCTTATGATGTCACAATTTTAACGAGTCAAATAGCGTATTAAATATTGTTTAAACTATAATTAAAATTATTTCTATAATGAACTGTTTATAGTAAGATGATGACAACATGTTCTGACACCTGCTCTTTTATATAAATACAATTTTAGAATTGATTGTAATACGTGTCAAATACCCATTTGATAAGTTCAGAGTGGCGCCTATCGACCTCTCCGTGCACTATTTACCTATCTTTTGAGTCTTTCTAGGATTGTAATTGTTTTGTGATCTATTACCTATGCAGTGAAGCAAAGAATATTTATTTTTATTCTGCCCAGAAGAAAAGAGTTAGATAGTTACTTATTTTTACAATCACTTATTTCAATATTTCAATTGAAATTCCTAAATATAAATCGTATATTTGGCATAATAGAAATTGCAAATTAAACAAGAAATTAAAAAAAGGTTTGTACTAAAAAATCTTATTTCTACCCTCATTTATAACTTTTATTCAAAAACATTGAAAAAAAAGAGAACCAAGCGCTAAGAAATGTTCGTGCGCACCGGGCGGGTTAATTTACGTATAACCTGGCTCTCAGCACACAGTCTTCCTTGCGGTGACTGATGGCCGGGGGCCGGGGGCCCAATTGTGCTATTTTAATATCTTGGCGTTGCGAAGATATTTAAAGAACGATTCCAATGTGATAATGTCGAATATTCATATTCTATTTAAATCCAATATCTTCTCGATATAGTTGTGGCGGAATAGTAGTAGAAAAAAATTTATCATTAACATTATCAGAAATGGCGTCAGCCGAAATAAATATTGGAAAGCTACCAAAAAATTTAAACTTTTATTTGGCAAATTTTCGCTTATAAAAATTTATAAAGAGAGTGGCGTGCCACGGACAAGCCATTGGAATTAACCGAATACCGAAATCAGGCAACCCTACGATTGAGACGATAGCCTCCGGCAATTTTGACGAGATGGTAATAACAGAATTGGGCTCCGGGGCAGTCCCATTGATATAGGCTCCGGTCACGTGATGGCAGTTAATATGTTATTCATTTTATTGGCTCGACGATCTTCACGTCTGAAAGCTCGCGTATTTATTAAAATGGCACACGGGTATACAATAATCCTAGGACTGGGGTTGTCATTTTTAGTCATTTTCTTCCATAGTGTAGATAAAAACATAACATTACCTGCAGTTCTGGATGTCTCCGTGGATTTCTCATTTCGTGATATAAAGGCAATATTAGGAACATTCTCAACACCTCCGCGTCGGGCGGGGATACCTTCAGTTTTTTTATTATATTCTCTGTTAAATGACTAAATATCTGAAATCAAAAACTCTCATTTAACCTTTTAACCATGCAAATGACACATTATTTGGCAATGCTTATAAAAACTCCTTTAAACAAAGTCACAAGTAGTGTAGTAGTAGTAGTCACAAGCGGAATAATTTGATATGTTTTCATTGATTCTATAAATTTATTCATAGTTTAAGTTTAAGTAGTCAAAAAAGTTTTCACCACGTTAGGGGTTAAATTTCCTAAAACACCGATATACTATAATATAACGTATACATTTATTACTAACCAGAAGCAGGTATATAAAATTTCGCGCTTGTTACTTTGAAAATAACGGATTTTCATACCAACTTTCATCCGCTACATCACTCATTTGCAGGTTGAATTTTTAAAAATCCTTTCTTATTGCGTACCTCTACAATATAGAAAGTACCCGCCATGACCCGCAGGCAAATTTTCACGGTCCTAGTCCGAGTAGTTTGGCTGTGTGTTGATATGCCAGTCAGTCAGTGAGGTCAAGCAATTACAGGTAAATTAGCTTCGAGAAGTCCTTAATTCAATTATATATGTCATTAATTAAATAACTGCATTCAGAAAAATTATAATTAATTTCATTAGTCTAGGCAAGACATACTAAGGATGGGAATCAATTATTTTTTTTAATGCTCATACCAAAGTATTCAAAATTGATAATACCTTATATAATATAATCCACTTTAACGTGCTAATAGATTATGAATACTAGTAAAAAAATAAAATAAAAATAAAAAAATACTTACAAGTTCTTTTATAGAACTATTTTCAAATCTACTGACTAGAGTAAATGCTTCTTCGGCGCGCTTCAAATCAACACCAGGCACTTTTGTGTTACAACCGAAATGAGCATTGTTGGCTAAAAGAAACGAGCCATTCACACACGCTAACGAACCGAACGCTGTTTCTAGGTACGCCATTAAATCCTACAAGAAATAAAAATAAATATTTTTATAATAGCATTATGATAATGTAGACAATAAACTTGTGATATCCTTTTTCACTTTCACGCAAATCCTACTGAACGGATTTTGACGAAACTTTACAGTAATATAGCTTATACATGAGAATAGCATAGGATATAATTTACAAAAATATTGTTTAAATTAGTCAAAACCTAATGATAAGTGTCAATCCCAAGCAAACAAAGTCGCGGGAACAAATAGTAAGTATATATACAAATTCAAATAATAATTTATCTCTTAATTATAGCTGCACAGTCCCCTTCGTCTATTCATACCAATAGACACAGGTAATGTTTAAGTAATATAATAACCATAAACAAAATTAAAACGAAATAATTAAAATGAACAATTTGGCGGTGGAGTAAACAAAACCTTAACAATACTCATTAATATATGACATCTTTGTCTTCCGTGATCACGGCTAATGAAAAGCGGCCGAAACGTCGGAATAATAAAAATTAAATAAATTACCGCACTTAAAACGTAGTTTTATAATGTTTAAGTAACTTTGTTTGGATGTCTGTTTTTAAGTTTTTCGTGACCTTGAATTTGAGCCGATGATCATGAAGTTTGGTATATGATGAATCTCTCAGTAAGCAACTGGATTTCGCGCTATTAAATTGTCTGACTAACTGTGAATAGGAGGATTCAGTTGGGATGGGCGACATTGAGTAAGCTGCATCAAGTTTTCTCATCAACTACCTGTCGTGGCTTAGCGCGCAAAGACGTAGACACCGTCGGTGGGACCAGTCCACAAATTTAAATCCACTCAACAGGATTGGAGCGAGCTTTGTTAGGTGTTTCTTATAATCATAATCAGGAATTAAGTTACCCTTAAAATACCAAATTAACTGATATAGTTCACAAGATTATTAAGTGGCAGTGGACCTTTTTACATGCCATAGACCCGACGTCCGAAAAGTGTAGGACACCTAGTTTACTTACTAGTACCTATTTATTTGTTAACCGGACTGATTGTTCTCCTAAGACATCCGTATAATTGAATATATAAATAAAATCTACTTTTATTCATATTATTGACTCTAGAAAGATAACTTACCTCCTCCGTGTACACGTGTTTATTCTAAATAACACATAAAACTTGTCAACTAAAGTAGACAAACATTAGTTACATACGTATGAATGTAGCTACGTAGTTACTTAAATTGCGAAAATATTGCATTAATCATGAAATGACTACCAATCCGGATAATCGCGCATCCGTATAACTGAGGTCCGGATAATTGAGCGATAGTAAGGCGAATGAACGGTTGGTAACATAATATAGGAACCAGCCCTTAGTGGACTGATGACCTACGCAAGGTCGCCGTTAGATGCTACAACTACAACACTATCTCTTATACAACAACTATCTCTTATTATTATTTATTTATACAGTTTAATTTTATAGTTAGCGGCTTTTTGCAAACATTTATGTTATTATAATATTAAAAGCTCATGTTTCACAAATAAATATAACACCTTGGAATGGAATTACGTACATTATTGCTTAATATATAAAATTGTAATAACATAAAAAATTCTAGTAATGTACAGGTAAATTAGCTTCGAGACGTTTTTGCGTTTGTAGTAGTGTACTGTCCGCACGTAAATAAATAAACTAATACTTTTTATATATTTTTATAGGCAGGTACTTAATATGAAACTAATAATATACAACGATATTAATAATAATATGCAAAGGTTGCCTGGAAGAGATTGCTTTAAGCAATAAGGCCGCCCATTGTACTACTACCTTTTAATTTTAAGATATGCAAATGTGTTACTGTTTTAAGTTTGTGTACAAAAAAGAGTGTTGTTGTTGTTGTTGATATTATAATAATAAATATTAATATTAAATATAATTTTTAATACTAAATTTCAAGTTTAGAAGTTCTGTAAATATACAAATACTGCTACAAACGCAAAAACCTCTCGAAGCTAATTTACCTGTAGCTGTCTGTTGTCTCAATAGAAATAAAATAATCAAGATCTCAACAGCAACACTGCGAAGTAATACTGGATTTATTCGCGTTGACAAGCGTGGCGGGTATACTGTCCGTTCCCCCTATAATGGGAGGCCCGAACCCAGCAGTAGGACATTTATGGGCTGATATTATTATCTCTGTTTCTTCTGTGCGGTCTTGGTTTAATAACGAGAATATATATAGAATATTCCCATCAAGATTAAGGGTCTCTGCCCACTACACCATATCATACCATGACTGTGTTAGGAACGAAACCGACAAAAAAATACTTTTATATCGAAAATTATTAGACTATGCCCACTAGATCGTTCCGCCACTGACCGACACCGTCGCGTGCCACACACGGAACACCAACAATTGTAGGCGATAATATTTTGCCGGTCCCGCTACGCTCCGTGCATGGCACGTGACGTTGTGAAACTGGTGCGCGGTAAAACGGGGGGAGCATACGGTTTTAAAACGCGTATAATGAAGGTTCTAAGCCCTTTACCACTACAAATGAGAGAACGGGAAGCACATGGATATGATACGCTATTGATACGTTCTAGTGGGCATAGCAGACCGTATCGTATTTTTACCGTACCTGATAGGTTCATAGCACGGTCATGGTATGATCCGGAAAACATTCCATAGTATATACCAATTCGAAGTACACTCAAGAAAAGCCGCAAAGAAAACTCAGGAGTTAATATATTTAAAGAGATAGAACGCATCGTCTCTCTAATTATATGTTACAATGAGCTTTCAAATACCTGCACGAAGAACAAAATTGTATGGAACAAACTCACCTGATTAACAACATCGTTATCCTTGAACACTTCACACGCAGCTAATTTCGGTATAGTCAACGTGAGTATTTGCTTAGTATTATCCGGCATTCTAAAGTCAATGGGGCCATATTTATCACTACTCAGAACTACGAAACTGTGGTCGCCGCCGGCGAATACTTTTATGGGTCCTTTGAATGTTTCCGGTGAGAACTGTAATAGTTAAACTAACATTATTAAATATTTTTGCAACGCTCAAAAGCATGACCGCTTGGCCAACGAAGATTAAGCAAACATTTCTTTTATCAAAATCACTGTGTCAAACAGTAGGTATTGACGTGATAAATATAAAATATTTCCACATACATAAATGAAGTAGAAGTATCTCTAACAATTGCAAATTCATACGCATTTTTTTATTGTTGTAGCTGCGTTTCGTAGCTTATAATTTTCAACAAAGCAATATAATAAATCATTGATCTAAATTAGTGACTCAGCAACTTTTCGACTTTATGTTATACCATCAAATGCAACGCAATAAAATTTCATACAAATTCTACTACAAAAGAAAAATACTAAAGTCTAAAAATAATTGAAATAACTAGTATTACAAACTTCAAGAAATATCACAAAAGGATTTACATCTAAATAATGTAACTGAATAAGTAGGTGGGAGGCTACTAAGTCAAAGAAAGAACTACTATGAAATATAGTACATATGAAATTGTAAGAACCTAGTTTGTAATTGATGGTGAACAAATAAGTGTTTCCATTCATTCACTCATAGTATTCCAAATCAGGAATAGTAATTCATTTCATATTCGTAGGTAAGTAGTGAACTACAAACTACTAACTACAAACCAGCTCGCATAGTCGCATATCATTTCGTATCTATCTTGGCGTCATTCCGCAAGAAAGAATAGGTATAATCGTTGAGACTACAAAAATCAACTAGTTATAGACAATGTATCTATTCAATAGAATAAATAGCTTAAATAACACCTATCGAGCCTTTGAATATTTATTAGTAACAAGCAAGTTTACAACCTAATGGCTATAATTAGAATAAATAATCTTATCTTAAATGTCAAAAATAGTTATGACTCAACATTTAGCTTGGATGCCACCGCGCTGCCTGTACTATTGAACACCGTAGAACCCTCGACCTTTGCTCTTTTCTTCTGATAAAGGATGACAGTGCCATGTTAAGAGTAAAATTTATAATACATCAACATACATATAACATGCTGCATGCAGTGTTTATATTTGAAGATATTATGAAAAGAATAATAAGAAAACATGCAAACAAAAAGCTCTAAGAAATACTAAAGAACTTAAATAATCAGACAATTCTAAGTAGTATCAGCTACTTTTAACTTATTATGGTATAGTCACCTGGCTTTCAGCTGCCATTTCAGTCTGTAGCGGAAAACAAAATTTTAAAAAGCAAGGCTAGGCACATTATTAATCAAAAATAATATAAAGATTAAACGGTTTTTTAATTATTCCTATTACATTATTACTATAGTCAAAAAAAACAGGAAAAAAATAACATCTGAAAAATCTCCTAATCTCCCTGATATTATAATAAGAATATACCACACTTATCATAATTGTAGGTTATAATAATTGCAATGATTCAAATTATTGTTTAGAGTAATAAAAATCAATTTATTCATGATTTTTCAAAAGTAAGATGCTAAATGTTTGACGGCCACTTTTTATTATTGTAAAATGTGTCATATAGGATACTGTACTATTGAAGTAGTATTGCAGTGTTTTATTACCCCTTCGCACTTCGATCGTGATCTATTTTTCGCGTTAATCCCTTTGTACGTCTCCCGATAAAACGTCATATATTCTTCTTTCTTTCGTTTGCATTTCATACGCATTTTTAGAAGCCATTAAGTTTACAAGTTAAAAATTCAAAGGAACAGCGGGCATGTTTGCTCGGAGGGTATGTCTGATTTACAAATATATACGGTCGGTCCGTCGGGAATGAGTTAGTTGGGTTTTAACTTTGATCGAGGAGTTACCTAATGTATTTTCGGAGTGAGTATGTTATAACGACGGACTAAGCGCGATTTATGTCATTACGATTTTCTGCTTTACGGTTTGGACTTGTTGTATTCAGTTCTACTTGTAAGAACTGTGACTTACGTATGTGTACGTGTTACGTGTTCTAATAAACTTCGTGATAATTCCAACGGCATTTTTTCACATCACACAAATATGTAACAGTATGTTTAAACATTTTTACTATAGTGTCTTATCCACCTCAAAAATATGTTTCTATTCTTTTGCTACTAATACTTATCTTCTTTTGCTAGGGTTGGCAACTAAGTGATTACGGATTTTGTCGACAGCTGGATTTCTTTTTTTATATTGTATAGGTTCGCGTTTGACCGATATTGCGCCTAATGTCAGGTGGAAATGCAGTCTAAGATGGAACACGCTTACCTAGAAAATACCTGAATGTGCGAGACTTGAAGACACCTAAATTGTATGTCTCAGGAAAAAGAGACGACGGTAACGAATTCCACTCTTCAGCGTTACGTATGCTAAAAGCGGAAGTATAGCGCTTCATCCACTTTGTTGGTTTTTCCACCACATCTCGGTGGCGTGAGCTCATACGTTTCCTTGTCCGGTGATAAGGTGAGAGAAGAATTAATTCCTGAAATTCCGTGGCTCACTTGCCGAAATGTATCCTATAGACAAACTAACGGCTCTGCGTAGACAGTCTATACTTTGAAGCCTCCCATGGAATAGTTGTTTACTGCTAAACAGCTTCCTTGCTCTTTTCTCAATTGATTCGAGTGTCTCGAGCTGGTATTTGGTTGAGCCATCCCAAAGATAAGAGCAATAGTCCATGCAAGCCCGTTGGTTAGGCGCCTTATATTACCTACCTATCCTCTCCTTCCCGCAAACCCGCACGCTGGATAGAGACAGGCGGTGCCACCTGTCGGCTAACCACGATTCGTGCCGGCGGGCGGCCCAGTACGTAATCGGTCACGCGAGCATCGCACGCGCATTGAGTGCAAATATAGAACGCTTTTTACTTATAAACCCGCTCCTGTTGGTGTGAACATACGCAAATTTGAAGACGTGCTGAGGAGTCTAAGGAACGAGGACTGGAGATCCGCAGGTGAGTGCCGCTTCATTCTACCCGGCTGTGGATTTTGCCCTCCTTCCACCACCAACATTTTTTTACCTTTGTCACCCGCACCACCACCCGTACTTGTGCTTGGTAAACATACAGCAATTGAAGTTATGTGAAGTACTACCTCACCTTTGTTAGAACCCATAGATTTTGTTTCTTTAATGTGTTCAAAGTACCAAACTTATATTTTTTCCTTATTGTTTGGATTTCTACCTTTTATTTAGAAAAAAAAAATCGATTAGTTCTCTAAGTTTTGTTTTTATCCCAATTTAAAATTGGAAGGACAAGACGTGCACTTCAAACATATTTTATTGGATTATTTCCGAAAAGGCAAGAACTCAAGAAGTTACGTACCGTGTATGAGAATGAAGCCTTGAAAGAAAGAAAAGCAGTGTCAAAATTGATTTGCCAGAAATCATTCTGATGATTTTTCATTGAAAAATGCTCATCGATCTGGCCGTCCAGTTGAAGACGATAAGACCCATATCAAGGCCATTATCGATTAAGATCGTAATAGCACAACACGTGATAAATTTATCGCAAAGAAGTTCAATGTGTCACTTATATGCAATGAGAAAAGTTATATTTTAAACAAAAATATCTTAATTGAAATCCGCAATTTATACATAGTTGACAACCCAATAACTATCTCAATGAAATTTAGCAAATATCAATATTTCATTATTCAGTGATGCTAGTGGTATATGCCGTGACTAGTTTCTAAATTTACTAAAAATATAATAAAATACACGCAAATGCGACAATAGAGGACATAATACGTATCAATGTATCATATAGTACGTGTAAAAGTTAAACACGTACCGAGAGAAGATAGCTTTATAAGTTTGCACCGATCCTTTACATTTAAGTAAATGTATGAAAGATATTCTATGCGAGTCTGGAAAGTGTCTTAGCGAGAGCGCAACACCCTCCCCATTCAGATCAATATGTACCACCTCGTGAATCTTATAATTGTATTCCCCGCAATGACGTGTAAGAACTTCAAGGATACAATTAAATTTTGCTCGTAAAACAAGTTATAGAGGGTAAAGTGAAGGCCAATAGATGAAATGGCAATATACAGATATCCAAGAGGCCTTCAAACGCATTCCAGAATAAGGTCGCAAACAGCGGAAAATATGTGGGTTTCAATCAATAGTTTCAAACACCAATAGAAAAACATTACTTACAGGTGAATCGTCATTAGGGGTGAACAAAATAGTTGTTGGGACCAAAGCAAATGCCATGTGCGGACACCCGAGTTGACCTCTAGCGCCATAGCCACATGCCAGGATACGGTCGCCAACACGACAGAGCATATGACGACGACCGCACGCAATCTGCGTCACTGTAGTGCCCATCAATTCCATTACCTAATTTAAAAAAACATCTATATTAAGAAAGTATGATATGCTCGCGACTTCGTCTACGCTTGACTTGAAATTCCCGCGGGATTCCCGGGATACAAAGTACCGCAGCTGTCGGTTTAGTGAAAATTGTATCGGGATAAGCTAATTTTTATGCACCCGAACAACTACTAACCGCTCCCGGAATAAAAAAATATCATATATTTTATTACATAAAATTTATTATGAAACAGTGAAAAAATCACATTCAAATTCGATTTTTTTTAATCTGGCCATTTTAAATCATTCCTAGAAAAATTCCCGCGGGATTCCCAGGATTAAAAGTAGCGCAGATTTTAAGTCTAAGGGATTTTTAGAGGTGTCGTGAGCGGCGCTCAGCGCCCCCTAAGGTTGCGCCCATGTGCGCTGCACACCCTGCACTATAGGTAAAGCCGGCACTGCTTGTTTGTTCCCTCTTCACAGATTAAAATATGTTGGAATCAATTTTCATTTAGACAGTGAAGGCGATGAACAGAGACTATACTTTACTTCAGAAAATAGGACAATTCCAGGGGGATAGGGAATCGAAATTAGTGGGGTTGAATGTTAGTACTGAGCCCTAAGTAGATAAATAATAATATTAAAAATACAGTAAGATCCAAAATAGAGTAGTGACCAAGTATATACCGTCATTTAAATCAGTCAATAACAAGAATAATTCGATGCAAACTATAAAGTTTGCATCGAATTATTCTTGTTATTGACTGACTTGTTATTGGCAGCTAATATCGTACACGCCATAAGGCGTGTACGATATTAGCTGCGAGTAAAAGCGTGCGCAGGTACAGTCAAGGGGAAATTAATTAGGGCTAATTATGTTTCTACTATTTTGATCGACTTTAAAAAAAGGAGGAGGTTCAATTAGTGTAAAAAAAATTTTTAATGTATGTTCAACCAAACTTTTTTGTTTCTAAACCGATTCTCATGATTCTATTTGCGTTACATTCAGTAGCATCAGGATAGTTTATATAAATCATTCATTTTATTAGGCACCATATACGTAACTTAAAAGTGAAAAATAAATATTTTCTAGCAAAAAAATAAACCTATTTTAAGAGTAACTAAAAAGCAAAACTAAGTCTTTTCGACAACTCTTAAAGTAGGTTCGTAGTAAAACATAAAAAACAACAAAAATTTGCAAAATGTACTAACTTTTATGTTTTACTTCGCACCGACTTCAAGACGTTGTAGAAAATAGTTATTTCCTGCTTTTTAATTACTTTTGAAGTCGGTTTCCTTTTTGTTTTAATTGTTTTATTATATCTTTTAGAGAGTATTACCTAAAGTCTATAGTGTGGTTCGTGGAAAAGCAATGTTGAAAGTGCTGACGGCTGTTTGGTACTTATTAAGTACGGGAAGGTTCAAGGAAAAATAATTGTTATTTATGATATTAGTGGGATAAGTTGACTTCTACAAACCAGTTTGTAAAAACCAACAACTGCACGAGTGTCATACGTTTTTGGCGAATGGCGATGGGGTAGGGGAATGAAATAGGAGGATTGGATTAGGAATGTAGGATAGGGAGTGGCAAGTGGGCCGTCGGAACTCTCACTTATCGTTTGAAACACAATTAGCTCAGGGTTAACCGTTTCAAGCCGATATTCTGCGAGAGCGTGGTATCTAACCAGTCAAACCGACCCTAAAAGTTGTAATTAAAATAATGATTCCAGCATAGCTCTGTCTAGTATAAAAAGGCTGTATAATGTTTTCCCTCCATAGACGTCAGTCTACCGCACTCCACTGCTGGACATAGGACTCCCCAATTCGGCCTCACATAAAACTGTTTTATGTGCGGAGGAGTCATTTTCTACAGAACTGTTGCTTTCTTCGTCTTCGCTTGAACAGGATTCCTTCTCAATGATAGATTCAGACATGGATGATACATTCATTTGTCAACGTGTCGATAATAACGTCATCTTTTTGTACTCCTCTATCCTTCTTACATTCAAAAACCTGCCTAGTCATTTCTTTCCGTTCGTTTTCTTACCATGCGTACGGAAGCTTGCTGTTTTTTTGACTATTTTTTATTTACATAATTTTATACGCAATTTAATTCCAAAATTCATATAGTAACAACAATAAATTTAACTAAATATAAAAATGAAAAAATCTTAACAGAATAATAACAAAACAAACTTTTGCGCTTTATTGTACTTAGACGCGCGTATGTGTACTAAGTACGGACGTAGCTCAATACTACTTTAGCTACATCGTAATGGCCGCAGGGCTGCCCGCTTGCTAGATGAGTTGGAAAAAAGTGCTAGATTCTGTTACTTGATCAAAATTACAAAAAATATCCATCAAATGCGTGTAGTACCACGTAAACTGAAGAATTCCGTAGAAGCAAAGATCAACCACCTTTCTTGTCGTTTAACTACGAAACCCTAAAAATCTAGTACATAGGGTTGGACAATCCTCAAAAAAGGAATTTATACTGTAGTGATTGATGCTAGATTTTTTTCAACTGCTATGACATAATATATAGTACCATTCGATTATTTAAATTTAATGTACATTAAACAACATAAGTAATTACATATTTGCATATCATAGAAAGCGCAAGATTTCGCGCTGGAAGTTGTTTAATAAAAATGGGAGCTAGGTTGCCCTAAAAAGCGCTATATATAGCATCGAAAGCGCTAAAGAGGCAGCCCTGATGAGCCAAACGCCGGGGAAGTCCCTTAAACGAGAAAGTAAGCGAGAGAGCGAGCGAGGATATACCTCGTCCTCCGACGACCGCGTCCCTCTAACACCTAAAATCGCGTTCTGCGCATCGGAAAACGCGAGTTTCAAGCCGCCATATAGTTAGCATAGAACTATACTAGCAATTATTTTTAAAAAATTATGAAATTATACCCTAGGAAGAGGGGGGTTTAACTTATAAAGTGTAACATTGGGGTATTTAAAATTATTGAAATTATGGGATACACGTCTAGTATAATTAAATAAACTCAAAGTTACATACATACCTTTCGTGGCACAAGTTCATCTCTCGTGGTGCCATGTCCTGTCTGCCCATATTCACCAGTGCCACATGTGAACACGCCACCGTCTAAAGTCAAGAAAACTGTGAAATCTTCGCCGCAAGCCACGTGACAGATCTGGAATTGAACATAAACCTTTATGAAACTATATTCGATATTGCCGAATTGGGTAAAATATTCAAACAATTAAATAAAACCAGTAAACAAAAACCTTTTTTCAGTTTATTAAAAATCAATGGGAAGATAACGGAAGGATGGGAAAGCCATGATTATGGGTTAATAATCTTGCTAGGTATGTTATCGACAATATTCTGTTACACAATATAAAAATGAGTAACAGATAAGTGTTGAATAATCTTATTTCAATTATAACTTGTATTTATCTAAAACACAGCAATCACTTACAAGATGTGGACTCTACCTTGACATTTCTCAGAGTTTTCAAATGGGCCGGGTAACATTTGTTCTCTCTGTCCTGTAAGCCCAATTGACCATTGGAATTTTTACCCCATCCAAAGACAGCTCCAGATCTAGAAAAAATCTATAA
Organism: Dendrolimus houi; assembly: GCA_039645545.1. Taxonomy (NCBI): domain Eukaryota; kingdom Metazoa; phylum Arthropoda; class Insecta; order Lepidoptera; family Lasiocampidae; genus Dendrolimus; species Dendrolimus houi. The sequence goes on along the minus strand of CM077120.1, from coordinate 16,913,506 downwards.
ATAAGAAATATCTTGATGGCGCAGATATCCTTAATATCGATAAAATAATCATTTAAGGTAATTTAAAGTAACAAATAACGTTTGCAACACTAGAGACGTAGCTAATGCACTGCCACTCTCGAAGAAAAGAAAGTCATGCCATAGAGCAGATAAAAAACTTCAGCGAGAAGTTCCTCACAAATGATTGTTCTATGACGTATAAAAGTTCTAGAGATTCGTTGCCTAGTTGAACACGGTAACTCAAGTAAAAGGGTATTTAGATTTAGGGTCGATTTTTCAATCACCTGATAAAAGTCCTTCATAGAATAAAGAATAATATGGACAAAATTAAAAATGACAGTTGCACGAATAAAACAGTTGAATGGTTTCTCCTTTTAATTCACTTAGGTTATAATTTATTTGACTGTTATTGTTTTATTTATTAAAGTTATCACTTTAGTCTGGTGATTGAGAAATCGGCCCTTAGTTCAGCATAAGTAAGATTTTCATTCTTATTTTTTTCTAATCAAAGAACAGGAGTGAATGTTACTCACTTTGATAATGCAAATGTGTGATAACTGCCACAAGCTATCAAGGCAATGGGAATGCCGGCCAATGACGTGATTGGTTGCGGTGTCATTTCCTTGTTTGAAATTGTTCCCAAACCACATTGACCATAACTGTTTGCTCCCCACGCATACAGATCACCACCTATATAATTTCATATTGGTTTTACATAAATAAACTTTTAATGCTCTGTCACCAATAATAATTGTGACAGTAAAAATCAAATGTAGCCATCTCTGACAATATAATTTTTCCGGGTTTTGATTAAAAAACAAACAATCTGGTACTGTTCTAAACCACAAAAATCACAATTTCCACAAGAATATTATTAAAATTAAAAATAAATAATAATAATAAATATAAATCGGCAGACAAACATACACACTGTATATCTCCAAATTAAGAAAGTTACGCTTGTGTTATGGGTAATATACGACGGACCACTTGGGGCCGATCCCAGACACCCAGACCATAGTAAATAACGGAGAAAATACGTTTCCGAAATTTACTATACCAGGAATCGGACCCGGAGCCTCTGCGTTGCACTGAGGTAAGCCGGCCGGCAAAGGCTTAGCCCGCTCAACCACAAAGCAATTAAATAGAGTTTACCCCGCGGCTGCGCCCCGTTCAATCTCTACTAGTGCATGACTCTTGTTTAAAGAGATTACATTGTATCAAATTTGTATGTTAGTGCTAGTTGCCCCGAAAATTTCTCTTAATTTTATATCTCAAACTATCCCATCTCCCGGATGAAAAGTATCTATTAGGGATGGGCCGAAATTCGTTTTACATTCGGTTTGACCGAATTTCGGTTTAAATTCCGAACATTCGGTGCAAAAAAAGTAAGATACCTACTTGCACTATTTTGTCTAAAGTTAATAGAAATCGTATCTAACATAGCCGTAATATAAAAATTGGCGTCTATATACTCATGGCCATTTATTTTAGTTAGGAACATGTAAACTATAACGTGCAATGTGATAAAAAATAAAAAAAAATTAGTTCTTGATTAAGTCTTTGCCTAATTAAATAGACATCAAATTAAAATAAACTTATTACTTACTCCTCTAAGAAACAACAGTAAGTAGTGCAACTGCTTAATTATAATGCGTAACTTGAATAAAATTAAAAAAAAAACACGTCTAAGGGACATCAGCAATTACAACTTTAATTTTAATTGAAATCAGTTTTTACGAATTAAACATTATGAATTTAGAATTATGAAATGGTAATTTTTTTCAATCAAAGGTCTAAAAATCGATTCTTTTATCCACTTACTCATACTTAAAATTTACGGCGTTATCAAGTCATGACGTGTTGCTCTTGTTTGCAGCGTGGCGAAATCATACCGAAGTTCAGCCGAATTTCGGCCGAATCTTTTGTTTTAACTGAATGTTCGGCCGAAGTTCGTATTCGGTTCAAACCACATTCGGCCCATCCCTAGTATCTATGTATTAACACATATATATACCAAAATGACCAAAAGAACCAAATCGAGCATATCAACCATATCGACCAAATCGACGAGATCGACCAAATAGACCAATTCGACCAAATAGACGAATTCGACCAAATCGACGAATTCGACCGAATCCACCCACGAATTCAAACAAATCCACGAAATCGACGAATTCGACCAAATCGATGAAATCGAACAATTCGACCAAATCGATCAAATCTACGAATTCGACCAAATCGACGAAATCGATGAACTCGACGAAATCAACGAAATCTGCCGAATCGACCAAAATGACAATGACAAAAAAGCTTATCCTACTTTCTGGGATAACGTTTACATAATAAATCTATCCCAAAACTTATCTCATTATCCGGGATGAAAAGTATCCCTTGTCGATGAAAATGGGAAATCATAAAAAACCTATCCTACTTTCTGGGATAATGTTTACATAATTCTATCCCAAAACTTATCCCACTATCCGGGATGAAAAGTATCCCATGTCTACCCTCGGTATTAAAATTACATATATACCAAATTTTAGCCACATCGGTCCCGTAGTTTTTCTGTAAAAGCATAACAAACAGAGAGACTAATATCCCGAAAACTATCCCATTTTTCGGGATAAAAAGTAGCCTATGTTCATCCTCGGCGTCGAAAATGTGTATATATACCAAGTTACAGCCAAATCGGTCCAGTAGTTTTTCCGTGAAAACAGAACAGACAGACAGAGTTACTTTCGCATTTATAATATTAATAAGGATACTGCATCTTTGCCATGCCATGATACCATGTTATGAACATCCTCCTGTACTGAATATATTATGGAGCATATAGCCACATTTGATTTTAAACATCACAACTGTAGTTTAAAATGAATTTGAATTTATCCCATATAAGTCTTATTGAAATATAAATATGTCACTATAAGGTATTTTTATGCTTAAGTGTCCCTGAGACATTGTAAAAACAAAATGCCTGCAAAGTGTCACTTAAATCTCCTTAGGTGGTCCTTATCTTTTAAGGGTGGTTGATGAAAATCGGCTATTCTATAAAAACCAGAAGCAAATAAGTATATTTTTACAGTACAAAGAATATTAATGTCACCAACACATAAAATATTGTGTATGTTTCTAATCTAACTTATAGGAGGGAAACTTCAAAAGTTCTAAGTAAGTCCTTGAATCCGTAACAAAATAGGAAAAACAATGCACATTAATTATTACATGTATCTGCTTCTGTCATTTCTCAATTTATTTTCATACCAAAATGTATGAAACACAACATGTATCAATGAAAATATGAATATTATTATTCAAATCAGTAACATTGTACTATGCCAGTCTTCTTTAAAGTGGGGCTTTAGTGTTAAAGATCTAGGCTGTGGCCACATGTGTCTTATCTAGTGTTAAAAAATAAGTTGTTAATGCATTAGTGTATATACATATGTTGTTATCTATCAATATTTACTGTAATTAACAATCTCAAATAACGTATTAAAACAAATTCTCCATATCTGTGTGAAACAGTCTGAATCTTTAACACTAACTGAGATGAAGCAATACATAATTAGCAATACATAAAAAGTGAAATTGAATATGCATACACGTGCCTGCATGTATAAAAGATACAATAGTGTTTTGAGAATACTTACTATTTGTTAATGCTATTGAATGATAAGATCCACAAGCTACTTGTATAACATTTTTTGTTGCTAACACTTTGACGAACTTTGGTTTGTCTTGAGTGTGTGCGCCCAGGTTACTTCCAAGCTGACCCATGCTATCAGAGCCCCAACTAAAAGACTGTCCCCATTCGTCAACTGCAATGGAATGTTGCATCCCACATGCTATTGATGTTATGGTGCAATCTTTGAAAGTTTCTACCAGTCCTAAAACATGATAAACATTACAGTGGATTTCAATTTATAACAACCCCGGCTGTAAGAATTTATGGTTATAGAGACGTAACACTTACGTCCCTTGAATTTAAAGTATATGTTTAGAGGAAAATAAAGACTATAGCGACACTTCGGATGTAATACCAATTTCGGGTATATTCAATAATTTAAATAAACCATTTGTAACAAGTCACTGAAAATCCCTGACTGAGTAAGTTCATTCATAAAATCATAATGCTTTGTTATAATTTGTTTACATCCACAGATGGTCAGCAGTTGTAATAATACGCTTTTAGTTACAAATGTTAAGGAAGCTAAAGTCAAATATAAGAATCAGTTAATATTAGTAGACATTAGGCGATATCTTATACTAATATACAAAGCTGAAGAGTTTGTTTGCTTGCTTGTGTTGGCAACACCAACATAAAATAATTTTATTTTTTAAGCTTGCAACATTGTCATTGTATTTCTGTTCATCTTCTGTTTAGGTTGTAGCCAAAGGCAGATTGGTGGGAAAATAACTTCACCATTTGATTAGGGGTTGTTGTGGACTGTATAGGTTAATTCAATATTGGGAGTGGAAGGAACTCACCGGATGCTGCTGCTCTTGGTTCTCTTCTTCTGCCTCAGGTCAGCAACAGGTCCGAAGAGTTTTTAACTTATTTATAATATTGTCACTTCGCGAGACGTGCGCACTTCTTGATTTTAAGGGCGGTTTTTTTATAACGGCGGAGCGATTAAATTTAAGCGTGTGGTGCGAACGACGTACTGAGACGGAACGGGGCTTGCCGCACTTGGCGTAGCGTTTTATTAAGTTTTCAAAATGGTGGAATATTCACTTTGACGCGGCGAGAATAGGGACGGGCGGGAAGGTTTAGTGGAATGGAAGGAATTAAAAATAAAAATACTATAATTAATTACCACAGATGCTTTCATTATGTAAAGTGATTTATTAAAAGTTTTCACCAACTAACAGTTTTTAACTTCGATACCTACATGGACCTGGATATCCTAGACCTACCACCGTTAGTGTGTACCAAATATATGTTATATGTGCAACGAGCTGTGCACAGCTTGAATGCGCTAATCTCAGGAACTACTTGTCTGAATTGAAAAATTCTTTCAGTGTTAGATAGCCCATTTATCGAGGAAGGCTATATATCATCACGCTAAGACCAATAGGAGCGGAGCACCAATGAAGAATGTTTCAAAATCTTGGGGGTCCTTTTGAGAGCTTCTGCTGCATAAACGGTTAAAGTTTCGCAAAAATCATGTGTGACAGAATTGTTCCCCTTTAAAAGTTCTAAAAAAAGTCCGCGACAGCATATGTCTATCTTTTATAGTTGGCTCACTATAACCTTTTTTATGCCAATCAAATTTGTTCAAAAATAATGCATTATTTGCGAAGGTGTTTTTGTAAACATGATATTATTCCTTAAACAAATAGATACGTTATTCATCACAATTATTAAATTTAAAACAAAATTGCCATTTACATCATTCGATTTCAATGAATATCTTAGGAGATATCGCAGTTTTAAAATAACATCACAGCAAAATAATTATTAAGTACTGCGCACGCATTTATGATGTGCAAGGCCGGCGGGCAGTCATGAGGAGGAAGGGCGGTGGGCACCTTCTACATAAACAAAGTCATGGGTTAAAGTTAGTGTTAGCCCAAAGTAACTATTCCATGGGGACGAAGTCGCAGGCAGTAGCTAGTATTTTATATGCCTTGTATGGCTGTGTTGTCTGGTATACAATATAGTTTTCTGTCTTTCTTTCTAATTGGGTATATAGTGACTTCCAAAAATAGCTGTGGAAATACAGTGGTCCCTTCATCTTGTTATAACAAAATTTATTGAACATTGTTGATGTCATACATAATTATAATATGAGCAAAACTTTGTCATTGTGCATAAAGTTTACAGACAAGAGCAGAGAGGGGAAAGTGTTGCACACTCACTCAGCCTCTATCCAGATTTGCATGCGATCTCTCATGAACAACACACCATATGGTGTAAAAAATGTTACCATTTGACTGAACCAGTGGAAACTCAGAGAACTAGCTTCACTACTAACAAATTTAAGTTATGCACATACTGTACTTGTAATTTCAAGAAAATAGTGAGCTAAATAAATAAAAACAAACATCGATTGGTGTTTAGTTATTAATTAAGCCTTTGATTTGTTATAATCTAGTAAATTATGGTATCATATTAAACAAACCTGGAATTTTCCCTTCTGTGGTAGCAGTATGACGACCAAGCTGACCAACCTCATTACTACCACATGAGTATAAGTTTCCATTATTTGTTAGGAATAGACTATAGAACTCTCCAGCATCCACATATTTAATATGATTACTCTCCTTCCATTTTGATAATGTAGGTTTTATTATCTTAAAAGAGAACAGAATAATATTATGATTGATTATAGAGTTTAGTTCATATTCTGATATAAAAACAATATTCTTGGATTCATTTGTTATTACCTATCATAATCTAGGGTAAATCTATAGATATTTGATACATGAATTTTAAGTAGTAGGATGGTGGAGTGGAGTGTGGGGGAGGCATACTTACCCCTGCTACAACCCCTATGGGGTACAGTATAGTTAAAGTATATAAAGTGAGTTTTGGATGGTTATAAAAAAACAACCATGAAGGCTAAGGCGGGAGCAAAGATAAGCAGAGCTCTCGCCTTAGTCTTGTAATGTATATTAAAAAGTGCAGATCTGTACATAATAAATAAATTTTTTGATAAACATTACCTCATACATCATGGGTCCAAAATTCAACAATCCTTTCAAAGTCCAAAAGAAAACCAGTAATCAACAGAAAAAGAACCAAAACAGTGTAAGTAAAAGTAACAAATGTTTCATACAAGGTATTGTAACTGTTCATGTATATAAAATAAGTAGTAAATGGTTACCAGTCGGTTCTGGTCTAAAGCTAACCTAAATCACTATTCTAGTAGTGACTAGAACAGTGATTTAGGTTAGCTTTAGACCAGAACCGACCACATGACCAGTGGGTCATGACCTTTAACCACCTATCACAATAATACTAGTGAAAATACAGGTGAGGTTATGTTTACCAAAATTAATATTTCACTTGAATTCCATTCACTCACACATTCATCCACTTCAATTGAACTCTGGACTATAGGGTTCGCAGAAAAGGTAAGTAAATCTTCCCCCCTACCCACTCTACCCACCCACTACCTAAAATTCGTGAGTAGGGGATATCTGAGTAGTAGCCAAATCTAAGGCTAATAAAATATAAATTTATTTTTTATTTAACACTATAGTCTAGTGCTAATGCACCCTACTGTCTCATTCCAGTGACCTGAGTATAAATTAATGTGCATGTATGTTGTTACTATTATCAAAGCTGATGACATAGGGTAAAATCATAATGAAACCTGCAAATAAATATCATTTATATGAGCAACTTGCCATTCATTTGGTTTAGCTCAAGTTTGTTCTTGGAAGATTTGTATCTGTACTCTGCAGGAACTATCCTATTTTTGTAATAAAGTGAATCTTTGTTCAAACCCTTTATCAAAAAATCCAGAGTTTAACTTTTATGTTAATTGACTATTTGGTTGCGCTTTTATACAGTGGCATAAGATTACGTAAAATTGAGTTTAGAGGTATACATATGCCTTATATATAGACTCTAGACCTGTTATTTAGGCTAGGAAACATATTTTTAGGGTCCACCAACAAGTTTTGAATGAATAATGGGAAAAACAAAAATATGGTCAATAAACAAGGATATGCCACTTTTGTTGATAACAAAGAGTAATTTGTGTTTAGGAATACACTTAGGCTTAATATATAAACACTAAAACTGTTTATGAGTTTAGTAAACAAATTTTGAATTAGTTTATTGATTTTTAATTACAAAAATAGTTTTTTTTGCTTATATATTGCTATGATGGTTACAAATTGGTTGTGACACTCCTTGACTGCTGCTATAAAATGCTCACTTGGCTTTTGGGCTTCAGTCAAAAGTCACGACCAGTGACTAGAATGGTGACTTAGGTTAGGTTATATTAAACTTTATACCAGAACAGACTGATCACCATCATCGCAATATAATGAAACGAATGAATGAAAAAAAAAATATCTCAAGAGCTACCTGTCTCCTAGACATGGGGGTTGCAGAAGGGAGAAGTACTCCTCTCACCAACACTCCTCCACCGCCCACCCCACCACTTAAAATTCAGTGACCACTAATCTAAACTATAACCGATTATTTATATAAATGAATATTGTAAACAAACATTCAAAATCACTTTCACATTTTTAGAGGTTTTTATAAAGTGGATTTCATGAAAATCTTTAAAACTTTTCTGTGTTTACTCAAGTTTGAGTAAATATTATATGGAAAGCTAAAACTATGTCACCATCAAAGGGAAAAAAAATTAATGACTATTATCATGTAAAAGATAACTACTATTCTTCTTCCATTTTATAATATAAATTAGATTAATATTATTCGTATAATAAATACTAGAAAAACTTAATACTAACCAAATCAAGAGTCTCGGATCCTTCTATACACAATTCATGATGAGTTGCATTACCCCAGCAAAACATTTTCATGTGGCTGTTTCACGATTTTTAATTTTATTTGGACTACGCAAATAACCTCAATACTGGCAAATACGTTTTCACAGGGGTAGGTAGGTGAAATTGAGAAATGGCAATCGCGGTGGAATATGTAATCACAAAATAATTTATTTCACGAGAGGCATTGCGGGGTTAAACACAAATTCATTTTCAAAAAGTCGAGAACAATCTTTTTGTTCTGAGTTTGTTTTCTAATTTATGTCATAGATAAAAGGCCTATATTTCTAGTAGCAGTAGAATTCGCAACAAAGGCAGGCAAAGGAATTTTTAAGCCATACAGCCAACTCTGATGTTTAAAGTAGCGCAGTTGTATTGTAGGCTACAACTGACGCCTTTCAACGGAGTTCTCGTGACAACTCGAAAGGCACATTTGACTATACAGTTCATATTTTTCACAAAAACACATAATTACTACTCAAAAATTATCAATATCTACAACTATTGTTCATTTTAGAGTGATTTTACACATTTTTAGAAAATAAAACTGCACAGCACTATGTCCCCTTTCAGTTCCCGTCAAAAACGCCCGATTTTTTAGTATTTTTATTTAGGTTTATGGCTTGGCAGGCTTTTAAGCCAGATCTTAGATTATAATGTAGTTTCTTCATTTTCTTAAGCCTATGTGTAGCACAGCTGAACTGTAGGTTATCAGCTGGTGCCATTCAACGGAGTTCTTGTGACAACTCAAAAGGCCACATTTGACTATACAGTTCACATTTCTCACAAAACACAATTACTACTCAAAAACTATCAATGTCCTACAACTATTGTTCATTTTAGAGTAATTTTACACATTTTTAGAAAATAAAACTGCACAACACAGCATCTCCTTTCAGCTCCCGCCATAAACTCCGATTTTTTAGTAATTTTGAGAAAACCACAGATAAAAAAAATTGTGTATGTGTGCAGTTCACACCCAATAGAAATGAAACATAGTCTGACAAGAGAGAGATGAGATATCGGTCTTTGGATGGAAAAGGATAATTTTGCCTTTGTTCATCAATACCTTAGCAACCGATTATTGTACAAAAAGTTCAATGTGGGTTACAAAAATTTTAATAAATTCTCTGTAAGGATTAGTCATTCATTCCTCGAAAAATTATTTTTCCAATGAGGATATAAATTTGAAAAAGCAACAAAAAAGGGCTTTAGGTAGTTTTCTGGAAAATAAAGAGCCTAATCAAAAATATCCAGGAAACCACAAATGTTAAGTATGTCTATTACAATTCAATATACCTACAAAAACAAAAGAAAAGGAGCGAGATTTTTGCTCTAAGAAGCTCATATTTGTCAAAAAAATCTCAATTCTGCATCATTTACTTGGTAAACTTGAGAAAAAAAAACACAATCTTCAGAAAATGAGTTTGGAGTTAGAAATTACTGTGGAAGGGACGAACCACATGTTCTGTCTCTGAAAAAATCACAAACACACGCGCGCAAGCACATAAGAAGTATAAATCCGACCGTGCACCTACGTTTTGAGTAACCCTAAACATGATTTGTGATGCTAATGCTAACGGCTATTGTTTTTATAAACTTTTACATTGAATTTAAAAAAATATAGCTATAATTTTTTTCAAAGATGTTTACGCTATTTTGTGACAATAATGTCTAAAAAACTAAGATTTTTTTTATAAAGATTATGAGCTTTTCAGAGCAAAACTCTTGATCCTTTATTTTTTTTTTAAATGTAGTCGAGTGGGGCAAATAAACGGCTAGCTGGATTAAATTGAAACTGTCGGGTTTTTGTGGGTATGTTTAAATATAAAAGGTATACTTATGATTGGATATTATTGATTAATCGCTTGGTTTATAGAAAACACTACGAAAAGCCCTTTTTTTGTTGTTTTTTTCAAATTCATGTTATGATTGGATTTTTTTTTTTAAATCAGCGAATTCTTTAATTCTTTAATTCTCTTTAATTCTTTAATTCTTTAAAAAAAAAATCATTATAGAGAATTTATTCAAATTTTGAAAGCCACCTTGAAATTTATATGCAATTATTGGTTCCTGATATATTGATAATCTTTCTTTTTCCAAGACCAAAAAGAAAAATCAAAAATATTTCGATATTTGTGGTTTTCTCAAAATTACTAAAAAATAATCGAAAAATTTTTGAAGTTCACTTCCAAAAACTAAACACTTGACGTTATAATTTCCTTTTTTTAATTCGCTGTACGACTATTTTTTGTCAAATTACAGCCTGTTGAAAATTTCACAAGAATTGTGGTGATTTCTTTTCTCTTAATTTTTGTGCAAAGTTTATTAAATAAAAAAAGAAAACAGTAAGTGAGTAAAACATGTCAGTAATGATGAATTTCGTATAATATTCGTCTTTTTAAATTTATTTTAAAAAGTTTCAAATCACAATAGTCAATCACACACAACAATATTTTAGTCCTACTTATGCTGATGTGCACCGACATTTAACCGACGGTAAAAAAAAAATCACTGTTTATTCATACATTTTTATCGATTGTTTTATTTTAACCATCGATTAAAAGCCTTAGCACACAAATGACAAATTGACAATGCCCAAAACTGCCCCAGCGTGCCCAGGCTAATGATGATGTTTAAAAAACTTACAAAAATATTTAAAGATATTATAAGTAGGTCATGTATTATTTAAATGTGAGGAAACATTTTTCGTAAAATAAAAAATATCCTTACTTCTTAAGATATCTGTCAAAAGAGATTGAAAATATTTCGAATCGCATTAGTTTTTTTTTCACTGATCGATATCAATTTTTTATCCGTGCAGGAACGGAGAAAAAAAAACAATTTTCTGTGGCCGAGTGACCTGTCGTAAATCGCGACAAAACAACCCACAGTCAGGTGGTATGATATTTTTGCCTGACTAGATAGCTACCATCCTTGCTCTAAAGTATGCCACCATAACAACCTTGAATTGTGTTCCGGCATTAGTGGCTAAGTTCCAATCTCCCCTTAGAGAGCGGTATCACATTGGTGGCACCTTTGGTTCTCCAATTGTCCATAGGCAACGATAACCGCTTTTTATCAGATGGGCCGTTTGCCTGTTTGTTGAACTCATGCAATAAAAAAATAAGAAATAAAATGTGTGATACTTTTATCTCGGGAATTTTCCCGAAGCAATTTGAAGTCGTTCAAGTGCATAAAAATTAGCTCATTCCGACACAGTTTCCACTAAAACGATAGCATACATTGTTTTTTAATGCTGCGATACTTTGTGACCCGGGAATCCCGTGGGAATTTTAAGTAAAGCGTGGATGAAGTCGCGGGTATATCCTAGTTACCTGTATAATACAATAAATAACTATACTGGGCACTCATTTTTCAAGTGGGGCACTCCTCTATGGTCAAATGGGCATTTTCTGTTGTCGTTGTAAATACAACTAGTATCTAACAAGCACAATTAAATAACAGAAAAGGACTTAAAAAATAATTTAGTAAAGTATACTTTTAAAATAACATAAATATATAAGTAAAAAATTAACTTCAAACCGGTGTCGGCGTATCGTGCCCAAAACAGCGATTTGGAGATAATTTTTTACTGATAGATTTACGTTATTTTGTAAGTTTAGTTTAATTTGTACTTATAAAACCTATTTAACGATTGAAATCGTTTAATTTTTTATTTCGCCTTCAGAAATATTATAAATGTTAAATTTATACTAATTTTATTTACATTTAGATATAAACATTAATATAAATTAGTACAGTGAAGGAAACTTAACTTTTAATGTACCAGAGTTAATCCCGCGGCTGCACCGCGGGTCAAGATCCAGTGCGTACCTCTTGTTTAAAGAGCAGGCGTAATACCTACAGGTTATATTGTGTTAAATTTTTTAACAGTATTATTCGCCCCCTGAAAATTTACTTTACTTTATATTGCAAACTATCCATCTCCCGGCATGAAAAGTATCTACGTTCATTTTTGGTATTTAAATTACATATGTACAAAATTACACCAAAACCGATCCAATACTCCAGTAGTTTTTCCGTGAAAGCTTAACAGACAGTCAGACCGAATTACTGTCGCATTTTTATTTATAGATGATTAATTATTATATCTTCTAAACTTGAAAAATGATTGGTCTCCCATACAAACTTTAATTCCCTATTTCAACCCGTTCTAGTTTTATAATAAATAAAACTAGCTCCCGTGCCATCTATCTGCAAACTACATAAATGATAAAAAAGCCAAAAACACCCAAAAATTACAAAAGTGCCAAAATGACCAAAAATACCAAAAAGTGACCAAAATGTCAAAAATGACAAAAGTGCCAAGAGTGCCAAAAATGACCAAAATGCCAAAAGTAACCAAAATGAACAAAATGGGAAATCACAAAAAATCTATCCTACTTTCTGGGATAACTTTATATAAATCTATCCCATTATCCGGGATAAAAAGTATCCCTTGTCCACCCTCTATATTAAATTTCAGCAAAATCGGTCGAGTAATTTTTTCGTAGAAGCTTAACAAACAAAGAGACAAATATATTTTTATCGCAAAAAATGTCCTATTTTTCGGAATAATAAGTATCCTATGTTCGTCCTCGGCATCGAATATATATATGTATTGAGTTTCAGGCAAATCGGTCCCGTAGTTTTTCGGTGAAAACGGAACAGACAGACAGACAGAGTTACTTTCGCATTTATAATATTAGGATTCTACCCTATAATCCCTTAAGACTATAAGAAGAATACTGAGCCTAGGTCATCGAAGTCAATGGGTAAGCTTCCTAGAAGGCTAGCTACGTTACCTCGCTGGATCGCCATACTAATACGTCGACCGAGGTGGGGGGAGGGAACCATCGGATCTCCCGACTTATCTACTTGTCATTTCATGTAGCCATTTATATTCGTGTATTATTATATATGGCTTGTTGCTTTTTCAAGTTTAAAATGTTACTCTATACATTTTATAGCTATAAGATAGTAGTCTGTGGCTATAAGTAAATTTATAACGTTTTCTTGTTTCATACGGTTTAAATTATTCATATAATTATCTCTTTTCATATTTATTACAATATTTAGAAGTAACAGATCATTTAAACAATAAAAATGAAAAAGTTGAATTTATTGAAAATGTTCAGGGGGTTATTTTTAAATACGATTCACGAAACGGACCGGTTTAAAACCGTATTCTATAGACTTCTCACAAGATAGGTACTTTACTATAAAAAAAAATTATACTGCGACGGGACGGGACGTTGTTCGGCCATATTTGTTATTGTGCTGGATGGGTATTAATTTAGAACACTTGGTTTAATTCTAAACAAATTTTAATTTTTGTGATGTATTTTCTTTCTTTGTGTCTCTACTTTGTACGTTTTTGTTTAGTGACGTAAACCTTACAACCAACAAAAGAGTTATGCTCATTTAGTGACCGTGGTTACCCCCCTGTGGTACCAATTCGCTGAAGTGTTCCAGCGAATTTTCTTGTGAAATTATTCGGATAAATCTCATTAAAGTGGCGGGGTCATCTACTAATAATGGAAAAGGGGGAAGACAAGCTGCCCCAGTCGACGTGGGTTCACCCTTGCTCGACTGGGAGGAGGGTGATCATTTCAGTTTCGAGGATTCCGAGCGTTTCGAAGAAGATTCGCTTTGCAGCTGGAGTTCGGAGCCTGAAAGCTTGTGCAATAACTGGAGAGGGTGGAGAAGACCGAATATTCAAACTATATTCGGCCCTCGTCCTACGAAAAAGACCGTTCAAGGTAACTGCATACAGCTGATCCTTTGTTTCCATTTGTCGTAATTATCAACGATCGCTTGTATTCTAAGAATAATTTTCAGTTTTATTGGAAGTTATTTAGGGTTTATGTCATAACTCTTGTTAAAAATATTGCTGTAAAAGTTTTGATTGCATTGTTTAGTAATGCATATAGGTAGGTAATTGTCTCTGTAGTGGTCAAGAACAGGTGTTGTGAAGTCATTTACCTCTAAGTTGACTGAACAGTTAATAATACTTTTGGTTTTAAATCCCTGCCAGTTACTGTAGTTTTTTTTGTTCTGTTTGCTTTTGTTATTTTTAATTTACATCTATCAATTTATAGCAGTCATTGGAAAGTTTTTAGGCTTGTGAACTTTCTCAACTTTCACTGTTTTTGGAATTGAACTAAATATGCATTTAATATTTTGTTTAATCCTTTTTATTTAAATTTTGTAATTTAATTTAAAATTTGTTGTTTGTATTTAAATTTCATGTTTATTTTAGCAGTAATAAATAACAAAAAAATACTAAGCAATCTTGTTAAAAAAACAATTATATGTGGTATTATTATAGTATTGTTTTACTAAGTCAACATACATGATTTATATTGTGTGTTTTACTATGATTATACATCTTTGTAATACACATTTTATTACCTACTAGAAATTATGACAGCTTTCTTCATGTTATCAATTTCTTAATTATAATATAATCAAGTTTATTTTGCAATATGACTGTTTAAATTAGTCATCTTTTAGAACTTATAAATTCAGAATGTATAATTAAAACTGCACTTTAGTTGCAATAAAGTGAAAGTAAACAAAATTATACCAAACAGCATTATGATTATATGTATTATACTAAGCTTGTAAAGTGAAATGAAAATATAATTAATAAGTTTACTTCATTCTTATGTATATATTATATTATGTAGGTGTCCCACTTTGCTTTCACTGGTTTTCTATAGATGGCCTTAGCAGTATTAGTCAAAATAAATGGGTAATAGAATATCATACAATATACTTGAGCACTTCTCTAATATGTTTATAACAATAAAGGTTTATATTAAAAAAAATAGTTGGAAATAAAGTTATACACTTAATAACTTCTTTTTCGGTATGGGATACTACAACTTAACATTGCCAACTTTTTGACTCTGTTGAAGAAAGTCGCCTAGATTAATTATTCTAATGTTAGTCTTTTGGTCTACATTTGGAATTCAGAATTTAATATGATGTAGTTTAAGATAGATGAAATATGAATAGGAGAGAGGACAAATTAAAAACAATGATGAATAAACTTATATTACAGATAAGTCAGTGTCAACCCTAAGTGAATTGGCTGCAAAGTGTGTAGCATGTCATATACCTTTTGAGTTAGTTGAACATGTCTATCCACCTGTACCAGAGCAATTGCAGCTCCAAATTGCATTCTGGAGTTTTCCTGATAGTGAAGATGACATTAGATTGTACTCCTGCCTTGCAAATGGATCAGCTGATGAGTTTCAGAGAGGTGAACATCTGTTCAGGGATAGGGCTGTGAAAGATGTTTTGCAGATAGGTGAGTAAAAAATTTATTTGTTTTAGAATTCAAAACAGGTTTGAACATTATTTTAACTTTTACCATATCATAAAAGCACTATGTTGAAGCATGGTTCTTTTGAGTTAGGTTAAATATCTTTTAAAAATAAAACTAAGTTATAAACTAGACTACTTAAAAAATACTTTATAATAAAATACTCATAAAAAATTATTTACTAATATACACAATAAGACCACCTTACCTATGGTACTAGGCCTAATCTGCTAGTTTGCAAAATTACTCAACAAGTATTCTTAATAACATAAAACATAGGTAACAATATTGTTAGCAAATTTGTCTCACATGGCTTTTGCCTTTAAAGTTTAAATCTTATTTCTACAAGAATAAATGCTGATGTTCTAACAAAAACCTGGGACAGATTCAGAGAAAAACAATTTTTTATTGTAGGCAAGGGGGCGCTGGCTGATTTTCATACCCAGGCGCCTAGTATAACTAAGACGGCGCTCATGTTACGTTTTTTTAATATATTTAAATGTAGAGAATCAAGAAAAGAAAGAATATTTTACTTCTATAATTGTGACTTGTTCTTACATGAATTTTTGGGTGGGTTATAGATATGAGGCCCTTTTTTTTATTATAAATTTAATGGTGATTTCTATCAGAACTGATTAGAATTTTCTTAATATATCTATACATATAATAAAATTGTAGAGGTCGAATTTCTGTACAATGAAAAAAAATGCTAAAAATCGAGTCAGGGGGGATGTAAGAAGTCAAATAGAACTAATTTAGATTTTTTCAAATTTTTTGTTTCTCTGTTTGTCTGTCTGTTTGTACCGGCTAATATCCGAAACGACTGGACACCAATTTAAATGAAATTTTGTATGGTGGTAGCTTATATCCCTGGTCAACATATAGGATACTTTTGATCCCTAAAAATTAAAGAGTTCCCATGGGATAGTTAAAAAACCACACCATGCGGACGAAGTCGCGGTCATCAGCTAGTTTAAGAATATAGTTTTAAGATAGCCTTAGACTTCATGGTTTTTTTTTATAACCACCCCAAATTCATTTTATTTTTCAAATTAGAATAGCAATATTCGTGAAAAAAGGGCAAGGATGTAGTAGTAATGGGCTTCATATCTACACCACATCCAAATTTTTTACAAGTGCCATTCAAAAACAAAATAATACCAAAATTAAAAATAACAGATGTCTAAAAGTTCCAACAATGAATATACAGGCTGAATTTTACAAGTAGGTCTTCAGGGCCCAATTCTAAACTATACTAAATAGCGAAAAACACTCGAATGAGTCTCGAAGCCAACGAAAGCCAAAGTGGTATTATTAGATTTTTGTAAAATCAATTACCCTTATCAGGAATTGAATGGGCTGATTTTGAGAAAATAAACACACCTGTATTATTATACCTAACCATAGTGTAGCTTATCCGGATAAATGTCTGTGAAGGAATGTCAAATGGCAAACCTAGGGAAAGGGCTGTTTTTGAATAATGTGAAAATGTTCTGTTTTCCATACATGTAAGTAGTAAGTGATGGAGATTTACCTCATTGCAAAGTAAATCTCTGGTCTTTGCATTTAAATTGACTAAGTTAGCAGAGTTTATACCAATATTAGAGAGGCTGCCATGAAAAAGGTCCCTAAGTTTGCCATGATTTTCATTTTTTTCTAAATGAAAATGCACTTTTAGGTTTTCACTTATCAGCAACAGTGGTACTCAGTATGCCCCGTGCACAATTCAATGTAGCAGTAACTTTCGATCGACAGAGAATATCATCATGTAACTGTACATGTTCATCAACAGCCCATTGGTGTTCACATATTGTTGCAGTCTGCTTATACAGAATACACTTAGTAAGTATAAATATCTTAAATCATCTCTTATATGTCTTTGATAGAAGCAGTTCAATAACAGATTAAGAATTACCTATTAAACGTTTAACAAAGTTGTAGGTAATTTTAAGCTTTACATGCAACTTCACTTGATTTGTATTACATTTCTTTATCTCATGTAATTCTTGTTTTCAGAGATGAAATGAAAATCCATTTAGTAGTTTTTAAGACACAGTGTTTTTATTAAATGTTTAATTAAAGACCTTTGTTATCTACTAATATAAACCCAAATTACATTGGAATAAGGTTCCTGGTTTGAATATTTACATGTAAATTGTGATAAATGTTTAAGGTTTCAGAATGTGAATTCCCCAAATACAATAGTGACTAGAGCGTCTTTGGCGACTTTACATGAAGTTATGCAATATTACTCAATAAAAGTACCTTGTGATCATTATTATTATTGATTTTAGATATATTTCAAAAATGTTTGATTACTGTAATGTATTTAACTTTATTTTATGGTCTGTCAAGTTACACACATATTCTACTCACATCTAACTTAAAAAATGTAGTTATAAATTTAAAAACTAAACTAAAATTAAACTATTCTGTAAATATAACTATACATACAAAATAACAAACTATAAGTAAAAAATAGACTCCAGGTCGCTGTCGGCGGGGAGCGTGCCCAAAATGCTGGCCGCATTTCCACGTTGAATGGGGCAACACTTATGCGTTTCCCTAGGTGCAAGCCAGCCTTTTGGTCACGCGAGACCTCAATTAGACGCGTTGAGAGGTCTCGATAGAGGTGATGAGCTCCAGGCCCCCACGGCCCCAGGGTTTCAACCCCAGGGTTTCAACCCCGAAAGCCACAATTATGTACCCATTGCCAATGGACACATATTTGCGGCATTTCAGGGCCTCCTGGTCTGCGGCAGCAGTCCCGGCTGTCACGGTTGTGACTGGGAGATGGGAAGCCACCAAAGTATCAAAGTATTTCAAATTATATGATGATTATATTATACCCAAGCTGGAAAGACGGAGCAAGTAGACATACAAAATATCTGAATAAAGTAATTTTCATATTTATAGAGTATGGATTAGTAAGCTATGTTTGTTCTGAGTAATATGGTAATTGAAAAAATGATTTCATATTTACGAAGTTGATCCTAACATTGTGAATCATCTGTTCCTGTCAAACAAGTTAATGTCAATGAAGAAGGAAAATTAGTTTATTGCGGAAAACTAAAGTATTTGTAATATATATTTTATTATCTTAATGTTGTACAAGTGGTGAATCAACAAAGTGTTTTTTACTAGGATGTAACTAATAACGCAAGTTACCTGCACATTGTGAACCAAATATATAAATGTATTAATTAAATGTACATGAATACATACACACATCTATACTTCTATATTTAAAGTCATATTCTGTTCGAGAGCATAACAACCCTATAAAATACTCGTGAATCAACCCTACAGATGATAATCTGTAAAGTTGAAATGTCGAGCTCTCCTGTAATGTCTTGTATACTCGAAAATACTCTTCAATTTGAATGGACTATCAGCTCAGGTATTGGTTTGCATATGAGTATTATTATAGGATTATATAAGCCTAACTATAGAAATGCAGGTGGATGTATATTCATGTCATTAGTAAGTTTATGCATCACTTTTGAGGGATCAAATTCATTCCATTTATCCCATTCTATTTGCTTTATGATATTCCACTGGTATTTAGACCTTTTAGCCAGTGTTTATTGTATAAATTTGGAAGTGTGTATACCATTGGCAGGAAATAGGAAATAGGATATTCAGATATCCTATATCCTTGATAACATTACTGTTAATTTGACATACAGAATTGTATTTAGGTGATGCTACAGGAAATAAATTAATAGCAATTTAAACAAATTTTCATTATGTTTTCATCAATTTAGAAATATCAATTTCCACTGCAACTCACCCTTTCACAACGTGATTCCTTTTCAATTTAAACTATATATTTATTTTAATTTATTTCAGCCAACACAAGTATGTCTCAGAGCTCCAGTATCTGAATCATTACAAAGGTTAAGAAGGGATCAGCTACAAAAGTTTGCACAATACCTCATATCTGAATTGCCTCGGCAAGTGTTGCCCACAGCTCAGAGAATACTGGACGAACTATTATCAGCACAACCGAACCAAATTAACACGACCTGTGGTGCACCCGATCCCACCGCAGGAGCCTCAGCTTATGAGTATACGTCATGGTTTCTTGATGAGAAAACACTGCATAACAATATTAATAAAATACTTGTGAAGTTTTGTGTTCCAGCGCCTATTGTATTCAGGTAAAGTATTGTTTGTTAAAGTCAGCATACAACTTTGAAACCGCTCTAGGTTACGTGCAGAAAGCAGCTTAATCGTTTTTTTTCGTTTTCATTCTTTTGTCTATCTGTCATCAGCCAGAAGTTATAATTTGATATTGAAAAAAAATCTATTGCATAGAACGATGTGTATATATTATACATACATATTTTATATTTCAATACAGTAGCATAACTTCTTTAGGCCGTTTTATAAGTTGAATGTACTGCTTAATGCGGCGTCAGCTATTGGCAAGTCATAGAAGAATGGATAACTTATATGCTTTCTCCATGAAAAGATACTCGGATTAAAAAATTTAAGGTGATTGGTGAAACAGTGTTGAAGTTTGTTCTGGTTATACGTAACTCACATACATAATTGGGAACCTGGTTTGCACTTGGAAATACATATATAGGTACAATTTTCTGTAGATTAAGTATAGAATCTTGGTATGATAAATTATGCACAAATCATTAATTAAGCTACCCAAAAAATATAGGAATTTGTGGTTTTAGTGATGTGAACTACTTAAGCACGAGTGCACCTCCCGCAGCCGCGGAATGGTCGTCGCTGCTTAGACCTTTACGCGGAAGGGAACCGGAAGGAATGTGGAACTTACTCTCAATAGTCAGAGAAATGTTCAAACGTAACGATAGAAATGCGATACCTTTACTCGAGATTATTACAGAAGAAGTCATGGCGTGCGAACAGGTAATATCGAAATATATAATTTCTCTTATTTTTGAAAATCGGCCAACTATGTATCGGATTAGCAGTTGAAAATTCTGTAATGGTGGAAAAAATTTCCACCGTTTTGCCACCTATCTAAACAATACTAAAGCAATTGGCCATAGATAGATAACTATTGCACACTAACTGAAAACTTACAAACTATATTGTAACCATATGTGAATTCAACTTCCTCTATGAAATACAATAACATGGTTAGCAAGTCTTACTCAATCCATGTTTCCTTGAAAATATTTTTTTTGTATATAAAAAGTGTGAGTATTTATATAACGATGAATAGTTGTAAAAGATTTTTTATTTTACATTAAATGGAACATTATTTTTTAATCATAAATAATTACCTCTCATTCTTCATTTGAAATATTTAATTCATTTAGAGTATATTGCAGATAATAGTTTGGTGGTGGTGTACAAAAGCGGCGCTTGTGGCGTGGGGGGGCGGGGGAGGCAAGCATGGGGGAGCCGCGGGCAACTCGGCGGCGCAACACGCTTGCTCTTCACTCTGTGATGAGGTAAGTTATTGTTATAACTTAGGCTTCGACAAAGACAAATTCCACATATACTCTGTAAAAGCACATTTTATTACCTGTCGGAATTTGAACTAGTTAGTAAGTAGTCCTTTTATGATCGTCTTCTATTGTTTACTTATTTATTGGCAAACGTTTCTAGTATTGTGAAGAACAGCCTATTGTTCTCGTTTACGGCCGCTTGCAGGCCATTAGCCAGGTGTTACGGATTATAAAGTATAAGCTGATTCTAGGAAATTCGGTCCACGTTGCCGGGCAGGCATATTTGCATTTGTACAGTATAAAACGATGGCTTGATGGAGAGGGGGGCAGTCGCGCGATAACAACGATCTAAGCGTGACGTGTGTACATTCGGAAATCTAATAGTGATGGACTTTACGTGTTTTGAATTACGACCTTCTGCATTGTGTTCGGTTATATTTGAACGTGTGTTATACGTGTTTGTATAGTTCTAATAAACTCTATAAGAATTCCAACGGCATTTTAATTCGAGTCCCGCACTCGTAACATTATTATTTTTGCAGCCTTACTTATAAAAACTTGTTAAGTATTGTTACTCTTAATTAAAAGAGGTGGTTAATTAAACCTTGGTGGAGGAGGTGTCTTCAGGAACTTGAATTATATCTGAATGATATGAAACATAATTGCAATCAAAATAATTGATTAAAGAACTACTAAGTTAACGATGTTTGAATCTGTACCTCATGGTTTTCACAGCTGATTTTCAATCGGCTGATTCCAATAAGAAGTACAATGTTGCCTATTAGCGATAGGTTAAACTAAGTCTTGGTGTCGTTTTTATTTTGACATTTATTACTTAGCTTGTTTATTATTAAGAGGCTTAAGTAAGATTGTTACTAATCACTTCCTTGGAGTTTGACATGTTGTATGAATATTGTTTTAGGATTAATAGAGTAATGAATGCAGCTCTTGTTTACTATTAATTTATTTTAGGTGGTCATACTGTGGCGCCTTGCGGCCTTGAACCCCGCCTTGGCGCCGCACGAGCGTGACACCTTACACGAACAATTTGCTCAATGGCACATGAAAGTACTTGATAAAGTAAGTATAGTATATATAAATAATACTATAGGATTATAATATTTTATCATGCATTTTTCATTCCGATAATAATAAGAAAACAAAAGATTAATATCCGTTACCGTTGATTGCTCCTGGATATTTGTGTAAAATATTCATAGACTTAGAGATATATTGGAAAAAAATGTGTTATGTGTTTTTATTGCGAAGCTGGCAAATAACTAGACCTAATGCATAGTGGTTACCATGGCCTATTAGGGACACAGCGAATGCATTGGCAGCCTTTAGGATGGCATAAAGGCATCAGACAGGAGGAATGGGACAAGAAAATGGAATGGGGGATGGAGAAGTGGGCCATTGGAACTCTAACTCATCATACGGAAAATGATTAGCTCAAGGCTAATCGTTTCACGCCGATATTCTGTTAGAGCGTAGTATCGGCTTCACACCGATCGTGCAGGCTCAGCGAGCTGTAATCAAAATAATGATTCCAACATAGCTCTACCACATTAGGTTGCGACCTCCTCATCAAAATTCCATGCATTTGTTTCAGTATACCCAAAGCTTTCCGCAGGTACCTAAACACTGACCATAAGTCACGCCAGAGTAAAAAACGGAAAGTTCATTTATCAGGTCTACTCTAGGTATTGAAATTGGAAGCTCTTTCCAATGAACTAGGGAGTGACAAAGTTGTAAAAAGATAATGTGAATAAAAAACATGCTTTGTTTACAGGTAACCAAAAACCGTAACAATCACATGGGTACTTCTGGGCACACGCGTCACACGCGGGCGCACTCACATACGCCATACATCAACGGTATCAGCGAGAACGAAGTATTCCCAGGTTTCCACCCAGCTATGGAGGCCTGTTTCTTGGAATGGGATGACTACCCTATTCCGGGAGTGACATATACAAAGGATTTGAACCCACTCTATCACAGTCCATTCACTATATTCCGTCATACAGATAAGCAGAATGATAGTGTACATCAGGTACGTATAGTTCTCGCAAAACTTATAAGTGCTTGGAGGGAAGTTAGCTTCGTGGGTTTGCAGAGGTCCAGTAAAGTGTTCATATTTATTACACTTGACAATGTGTAGTGTGAGAGAGACATAATGAGAGTCTGAATAGCGAGCGAATGGGAGAAAAATACTATCATCTTATCTCTGTACTTACCACTACAATGAACCTTTTAATTATTATTTCTTCAAATAATCTTTCTTTTCTTGTGTTCTGTACGATGACGTGTACGAATTTCATGTACGCATTTAAGTTTGCTCTTACTAAACCTATTTTTATGTTGTTTGATTGTCATATGTTTATTTTAAATCTAATAAGTTCATGAAACTTTGCACTGGCTGGATACAAAAACCTTTTGTAGGTTATATTTGAAAAGGATGTTATTGTAATTTCAATAATGGTTAATTAAATTCAATTATTTTTGATTTTAGGTGAACTCCTCAAAAGCAGTACTTAACAATGAAATGTCCCTAAGTTATAGACTTACGAATCCAGACCCTTCGTTACAAATACACAGAGCTTTATTAGTTCATAGAAATAGTCGAATAAATGTGGACTTGGCTATACCTGGAACATCGAGTCAAGTGAGTATATTATTAAAACCATTTTGAATATACTGGTATGAAATAAGTAAATAGAAAGTCAATGAAAGTAGTGGAGAATTGTGGTAGTTTAATGAGTAAAGGACCAGGCATATTTTTAGATGAAATTAGTCAATTTAAAAGAAACTTTCTTTTAATATTTGCTGAATATAATAAAATATAGGTAAAGTTTTTTTTATCGCAGGAGTTCAGCAGACAGGCAGACGGCCCACTTGATGGAAAGCGGTTGCCATCGCCTATGGACATTTGCAACACCAAAGTTGCTACAAATGCGTTGCTGCTCTCTTAAGGGAGACTGGAACCTGGTCACTAATGCCAGAACACAACTCAAGGTTGTTATGGCGGCATACACTAGACCAGGGGTGGTAGTCATCCAGTCGGGCAAATGCCCTACCACCTGGCTGTGGGTTGTTTTGTCGCCTCTTACGACAGGTCGTCGGCTGCAGGAAATTGTATTCCTTCTCTGTTCCTGCACGGATATAAAGTGTAGTGTTTTTACTACTCTATTGGTTTATGGGGTAGTCTAGAAAAGAAAGATTTAGACTTTCAGAGCTATCTATTTTTTTGCGTGATTGTTATTTTTAATTTTCCTTTGTATTTCAAATTTTCATGGTATGTTTGAGTCAGTCTGTGTGCCATATTGGATTTAATTAAAATGTTTTAGCCTTGTGGATCTGGAGATGGACCTATTGAAGCGCCTCGAGATTCAGGACCCAGTGACGGGAATCATTCGAGTGTTTCATCTGAAGGTATTTTTCGTAATAACATGCATTGTAGTCAAGAATGCGACTCATTAAATACAATTATGATAATTTAACCTAAGATTAGCCAAATTGTTTCTTCCTGCCAAGCAATGAAGTAATTGAAATAGTTAGTGAAATAATGAGTTGCTCATTATTTCACTAAACTTGCAGATTTTTACTGAAGTAATTAATATTGTTTACAACGACAGTTTGCAACCTTTCTAAATCAAAACAAATTTGTACTGCTTTTAAAGAAAACATTTTTAAATTAAAATCCGCGAGCTATCATAATGGGATGGAACCTTCTCAAAGTAAATCGAGAATGACAGTCGTCAAGAGAAGTAACGTTATTAGCAAAGAAGTTTTGTACCATGATTATCCAAGTCTGGTTAAGCCCAAGGGGGATTATAACTTTATCAGATTATATTTTGTTAAAATGAGGTTGCTAACTTGGCACTGGCACCTCAGAAGTCATGTTATATTTGACTTTTTTGACACCATTTTTTTGATATATTCTTCTGTCCTCTTATGTCTCAATTTTTTAATCATGTATTACTAATACATCTTTTTCTATATAAAAATGAATCGTAGAAGTGTATGTACGCCCATAACTTGAGAACGTCTTTACCAATTTTGATGATATTTGTTTTGTGTGTTTGTGGGTGGGTCCCCGGATGGTTCAGATTCACAATTGGAACCGGTAGGTGGTGCTGAGATCAGATTCTAGAATCTAACCACCTGGAGCGATCTTGGTGATTTTGTTTTTGTGTATTTGAGTAGGTTCCCGGATGGTTTAGATACACAATTAGAACCGGTAGGTAGCGCTGAGATCGGGTTCTAGAATCTAATCACCTGGAGCGATCTTGGTGATTTTGTTTTTGTGTATTTGAGTAGGTTCCCGGATAGTTTAGATTCACAATTAGAACCGGTAGGTGGCGCTGAGATCGGGTTCTAGATCCTCCTAATCACCTGGAGTGATTTTGTTTTTGTGTGTTTGAGTGGGTTCCTGGATGGTTTATATTCACAATAGGAACCGGTAGGTGGCGCTGAGATCGGGTTCTAGAATCTAATCACCTGGAGCGATCTTGGTGATTTTGTTTTTGTGTATTTGAGTAGGTTCCCGGATAGTTTAGATTCACCATTAGAACCGGTAGGTGGAGCTGAGATCGGGTTCTAGAATCCTCCTAATCACCTGGAGTGGTTTTGTTTTTGTGTGTTTGAGTGGGTTCCCGGATGGTTTAGATTCACAATTAGAAACGGTAGGTGGCGTTGAGATCGGGTCCTAGAATCCTCATAATCACCTGGACCGATTTTGGTGATTTTGTTTTTGTGTCATGAAACAAAGTCTTTTAGGAATTCAGAAAATATGGCAGTACGAAGTTCGCCGAGTCAGCTAGTTATAGTATATTAATATCCTTGATTGTGCTTATTGTAATATTGATAACAGACCACTGCCGATCCTAATTTATCTACATATTTATTGTATTTTGTTTTTGTTTGAAATATCAGCCAACTGTTAGAATTACTATGCATGATTGACTTTGAAAAATTTGACCTTTATTTCCACTCTTTATTAATCTAATATTCACTAAAATAATCGTACAATCATAAATTTCTAATATAATGCAATAACAAATCAAGATAAAAAAAGTCGCACAAAAAACAAATAACACGTTCTATCATCTCGCGAATATCGAGATATCGACGCAAGTTTGCCGACGCTATCGCTACCAAGCGGACTGCGCGTCTCATTACTCTTAATACCAAAAGGTCAGATATCATTGTGATCGCGCGCCGGTAATATCCACAAGGATTTCGAGCAGAAAAGCGCTTTTCAGTTTAGTAAGATGAAAATATTAATTCCACACAGGCTTCTGCGAGAACGAGGAAGAAATATTACAGCAGAGCGGTGGTGATACAGACTCGCATTCGTCCAGTTCGCCGGGAGTGTCGTCTGATGATGCTCAAAGACGGATCTCACACGACGATTCCGTTTCGGATGACGAGTGCCACTTGTATTATTACGACGCGGCCGCGGCCCGAAGAGTCACCGGCCCCGGTGAGGGAACTAGCTCCGGTTTGAATACTATGCCAATGGTGAGTCTTTTATATATTTTTTTAATGTTACAATGCCATCAAAAGCATCGTGTTTCAGCTCCCTCCCACGCTCTTCCTTTGAAGTTGGCAGCTCGTTGGTGACAGCTTTGGAGCTGTAAATATAGGTGATGGTAACCACTTTCCACCAGGTGGGCCGTCAGCCTATCTGCAGTACCTCAGTAATATTTTTTTTTAACAAAAACAAAACCAACTTCAAACTAAAAAACAAAAAATAAATATTTAATCGACTTCTTTCTACAACATCCTAAAGTTGGTGCAAAGTAAAACATAAAAATTACTATATTTTGCAAGTTTGTTGTTGTTTTTTGCATGTTTATGTAAACCGTGTCTGTATACGGCATGTTTAGAACATAATACGACAACGTCAAACCGCTACCGGATAAATTCCCGCGTAATTTTTTTAAGTCTAAGAATTTGCTGTCGATCAGCGAAAACCACATCGAAATTGGTCCAGTAGTTTTTACATGAATGTCACAATTTATAACGCCACAGCAGGTAATAATATTATGCTCACAAAAAATTAAAAGTATTCTACAGTACTTTTGACCAAACCCATCTATTATTAAGTATTTCGATGCACTGAATCTGGCGGCAGTTTCGTTCTTACACCTTCAAAATTTTGAGGGTGTATGGCCCAAACTGACCACAGATTTGGATTCAGCGCATCGAAACAATAAAAATAGATTGGTCTGGTTAAAAGTACAGACCACTTTTTTGTGGGCCTTTGTTATTATAACGGAAATTTGTTCAAAAATAGCACATGAAGCAGAATAACTATGTGCATTTTTTACTTTTTAACAGTCAAATGGCTCAGGCGAGTGTAATGGTAGTGGCTTAAACACAAATGGAGGATGGGAGTGCGGTTGGGAAGTGTCGTTTGCAAGGGCGGAAGGCTTACAAGCACACGGCCACGTGCGTGAGGCGTGTACTTTAGGAGCACGATTGGCAAGGGAGCTCTTGGCCCGACCACCGGCTCTCGGGGCAGCGCCATTTTGTGCGCAGGGTGGTGTCGAAGGGCGAAGAGCGAGACGGCGACATGCTCCCACTCCTAGACTGTGTGCTGCGAGTCATAGGCTGTCGTGCCTAGCTTCGGCTACACTTGCCAAGTGTGCCTTTCTGTGTACTGTAAGTATTTATATCAATGGCTTTTCGATTATATTTTTAGTCGTGTGTGTGTGTATATATATATATATATATATATATATATATATTAAGTATACCACAATCGCTATTATCATTTCAATTCATTTGTGGGGTTGTTTGGAAGAGTTTGCTTTTTAGCAGTAAAACCACCCTTTGTGCACAATTCGATGTAGTTTTTAAGTTTTTTTTGTGTACAATAAAAGGTTATCTATCTATTTATTTACTTTTTGTTTGCTTGGATAATAAATATATTTTAGATTTACTAGCTAATTGATTTGTTTTTAATATAATGAATTTGAGTCCTGATGATTGGGTTTACCATAGTCCGTCATATGTTTCCTAAACGATGAATATTATTTTAAGTTCATGAAATTGATAGAATATGTAAACTATTTCTACTATTCTATTCTAATAATTTAGTCTTGTATTGTTTGTCTGCAAACATAAAATGTGTATTAAATTGTACTTTGGTTTCTTTTCATGGATTTTTTTCATTTTCCGATATAATGCGTCTTTCAAGCACCTCTATGATCAAAAATACTAAATGTCATTAAATTCAGTTCACATCTATAGAGGCGGAAACGTGATAGACAAACCTCTACACTAATTCTCACTTATATATATATATATGTATAATATGCATGGGTATGTATTTCTCATAAAGTATATTTGATATTCATGATATACACGTAGTTTTTTAGTTAAACCAATGGTGAGGAATTTCATGAATTTATTTTAATTTTGTAGGTACTAGCGGAATTTAATGAACATCATGAGTTGGCTTTTCGTGTGGGTCTGTTTGCTCTTGAAATGGCTCGGCCTCCAGCTAGTACGAAGGCTTTAGAGGTGAAATTAAACAACCAAGAGACTGAGTTAGTTGCTTTGCTCAAGAAATTGCCCACCGGTGCGGAACAATTGGCTTTAGCCCGTGAAAAGGCGGAACAGCTACGTGATGGTACATTACGGTGTGTAATAAGTGTCATTAAAATATTTTTATTGTGCTATTTTGATTTGATTTTTATAACTTAATCGTTTATTGTTTTGACTGGAAACATGCTCACCAAAAGTCCTATTATACAACACTATGTAGCATCGGGTATACAGGGTGGGTGTGGTTTGACTAAAGATCTCAACTCTTGGTCTAATATATATACATGGAACAAATTACGTGATATATATATATATATATATATATATATATATATATATATATATAAAATTATATATAAAATTAACTTCATTAGTTGTGGAAGATTTCAATTTAATCAAATACAACTCATAATAACTCTGTATACCTTAGTAGGTATATTACGTAACATAAAAATACCGGACATAAAATACATCTAAACCAGAAAAAAATACTTTTATGTCATAGGAATATTTAATCTATGACGATGCAACTTTCATACACTTATATACAAGTGATTACTGTAATAGTAGATTGTTACACGAGAGGTGAAAGTGACCTATTTCGGCACGATATTGTTTTGGCGCACGAGCGTAGCGAGCGCACTAAGTTCGAGTGCCTAAATGGGTCTTTCACGCGAGGTTAATACTCTGTTTTTCGTTTTGAATATGAGGAAAGTAAATAAAAACTGATTATTTAAACAAACGCCTGATTTCATTAGAGAAGTAGTTGACGTCTCTAATGAAATCAGGTGTTAAATCCATATCTAAATCTGATGAACTCGTTTAATATGTCACAATGAAATATCAAGTATTTTTTTGTCACTGGCATTCTACCAGCCAGTATTTTTTTATCACTGATAATAGTAAATATTTAGCTCAAATTTAAGTAAATAATAATTTAGTGAAAAGTTAATTTAAAAATAAATTTAAAATGATGTTACAAAATTGTTGATATTTTTTTATTACCTCTTATGTCGCGATTTAACAGTGGCTGTAAAAAAAGTTAGGACATGGTCGCATGTATTATCTATGGCTCGCATAGTTTTCTAAATTTTTTGACAGCAGGGCGAATTGTTTCCCAGGGACGAAAAGTGCTGTTTTCATCCCTGTGTTTAGGCAACTCCAAGCATACTTTCATAATATGAGAAATGAAAAATAATATTACGTAAACAAGCCACCAGCCAATGATATTTCATTACATTTAATTGAGCCCATTCTATTTGGGAAGTATTTTAACAATACATTTACATTTTTGTGCAGGAATCGGGGTCCAGCACTATTGCCTATAGCATTAGCCAGTTTCCTCTTTGACGTTCTAGTAATTTCTGCTCAAGATAAAGAAAACAAACATCCGGTAAGTGAATTAATACAAAATAGGGATTATAAAAACTGGTTTTTTCAATGGAGTTTACTGTATCCAAAAGTTAGCTTAAAAAGTTCCTGTTCTTAATTAATTAATGATTAATTATTGCTTAAATGCTTAGTATCTGAATGTTTTTACTTACAGTACTCAACATTGATGAGACACTTTGGGATAAATAGTCAGATTGAAATTTTTTGGTGCAAACCTGATAGGTTTTGTTGCTTTGTAGCAGGGCTTGAAATACTGGTAAAAATGTGGTATCGTTATTTGTGTTAATTTCAGATAACGGTAAAAAATAAATACCGTTATTTCTAGCCATTTTACCGATAAAAAATATAACGTTAATACTATGTTTATCGGTAATTTTACCGTTCCACTATGTTTTGTTACCGTCGTTGCTCTCTTTCACTCGCAAGTTTGTCAAACAGCAGTGTGCTAAGAGCGCGCGTAATATTGAGAGTTGTGTTTGTCGATTATTTCGGTAACATGCAGTCATGCAATAAAGCCAATTCTTAAGAATGGCAACGTCGCTTGAAATAACGTAAAAATTACCGATACGTATAACGTTATATGTACATACGATTTTTATCTTTATATTATAACATTACAATCATAAAAGTTATCAAGTAACGGTAAAAACCAGTATGACAGTATGTTTTTCGATAATACCGATAATTACCTATATTTTTAAAGATAATTGATAACGTTTTCATGCCCTGCTTTGTAGTGTTATTTAAAAAAAGTGTATAATATTGCTTAAAAGTGAACAATCATAGCATCTTTATTATATATCGTGAAAAATTATGCATTAGTGTTGAAAGTCGTGAAATATTTAGTGGAATGTATCTTTTCGAGCTGCTACAAAATGTCCAATGGCCAAGGTATTTGCTGGAAGATTATTTTAAATCTTGAATATTAATGAATATTTAACATTGACTAGATACACTAATTCCGCATTCTATTTAAAGAGAAGATGCAGAAGAGTGAGATGTAA
This sequence comes from Dendrolimus houi, assembly GCA_039645545.1. NCBI lineage: Eukaryota > Metazoa > Arthropoda > Insecta > Lepidoptera > Lasiocampidae > Dendrolimus > Dendrolimus houi. The sequence goes on along the minus strand of CM077120.1, from coordinate 16,882,298 downwards.
GTATTGTCACATTCCATGTAAGTGGCATCCTTGCAATATGTTTCAGTCGAGAGCTCCCTCAGATGAAACTTTAGGCTTCGAGGCTGCCGTAGCGGCTTTGGGTCTAAAGGCGAATGTGTCGGAAGCGGAGCATCCCCTTCTGTGCGAAGGAACCAGGCGCCAGAGGGGAGAGCTGGCCCTCACCCTGCTCTCCTTCTATAAGGACGACCCCGTTAAGTTGGCCAGGATTATGAATAAGGTAATTAATCTACATATCTTAGGTAGCTTTATGTTTTAATTTATGGTATTGTAGTTAACAGAACATTGTCGCTGTTGCATCTGTATAAAATTTAGTTATATGTTCTTACTAGGATATGCCCGCGACGTAGTCCACGCTTGACTTGAAATTCCCGCGGGATTCCTGGGACACAAAGTACCATACATTTTATTACATAAAATTTGCTGTCGATCAGTGAAAAAATCACATTCGAATTCGATATTTTTATTTAATTTGGCCATTTTAAATAATTCCAAGAAAAATTCCTGCGGGATTCCCAAGATAAAAAGTAGCGCAGATTTTAAGTCTAAGAATTTGCTGTCGATCAGCGAAAACTGCATCGTCATCGATTCAGTAGTTTTTACGTGTATCCCGAACAAACAGACAAGAAATCTGAAAAAATTGCATCATGTTCTCCATCATTTATATAGTCTATTCCATAATATTTTCTTAAGTTTTCGCGATTGGTATACATAATAAAACATAGTAGTAGCCGTGATCAAGGCTACTGAAAAGTGGCCGAAACATCGGAATAATAAAATTAAATAAATTGCTGCGTTTAAAACAGTTAAAACGTAGTTTTATTAGTCTATTCCAGTTGTTTTTTTTAAATAACTTCAGAGTACTGACACGGCATGTTTCGAATATATTACGATTATATAATATTATAGATTATGTCCTTTTATTAGTTAAATTCCATTTTACTTGCATAACGTTTATTCAGCTGTGTAGCTTGTTATAGAAGTGACAGATAATTTGACATTGACACCCTACATTAATTCACATTATTTTTTTAATAATGTAAAAAAGCAAGTTCAACTAAAATATCACCCTAATTAATTTGTATACATGACAGTTCCTTAAGAGTTTTGGTTTGTCTGGTATAAAAATTCGTCAGCCAAATTATATGTAAATAGGAGTAAACAAACGATGAAACACGTAAAACAGGTAGCTGGGTGACTAGGAAGGTAAGTATTATATTAAAATAAAAAGACAATATTTTAAATATCATATCTGTAAATTGTGATCAAGATTGAGACCCAAAACTCCAGATATTCTCGAAAATGTAGAATTTATTTTATCATTAGATTTAGAATTATTGAGCCATGAAGCACTTAACTTTCACATGTACGAATAATGGTAGAAATTACATTAGTTCAGTAAAAAGTCCTTTTATGATGAGGTAAAAACATAATTAAAAGTTTTGACTGATTTTTCATATTTTTAGATCAATACAGCCTAGAATGGGAAACCTTAATAACTTGCTTTTCAATTTCTTATTTAAATATAATATCTTACTGTGTTTAAATATGAATAAATCAACAACTTTCCACTGCTACTATATTAGAAAAATTATGATAAATTGATACAAATGCAGTACATAACTGTACTAACCATCAGGGCAACATATTAAAGTACTGGAAAGATTAATTCCTATAAATTATAGGCTATGTGTTATTCTGACGTGTAAGCTATATTATTGTAAAGTTTCATCAAAATACATTCGGTAGTTTTTGCGTGAAAGAGTAACAAATATACATCCATACATACAAACTTTCGCGTTTATAATATTAGTAGGATGATTCTGCAACTTTTAATAGATATCTTAATAATAAAGACCTGTTATTATTCCATCTAATATTATTGTACATTTTCAGTTGTTGGATCGCGATATCCATCAATTGACGAAAGGGCCGATGGTGAGCATGTATTACACGAACAATCCGCGCTTCGTGACGATTCGCAATGAGACCAACATCCAGCCGCAGTATCCCCAACATCCGATACATCCGCATCCACAGCATATGCAGCCCTGTATGCCGCCCAAGGTAAACAGTATCACATAATAACTAATTACTTATCTTGAGAATATATAATATGTAGTAGGTACATATATGTAATTGGGTAGGGCAGTGTAAGGCAAAGTAAAATACGATTTGCAGATAAATCTATGAACGGCAGTAAGCTATTGAAACGATTAATGTTGTACAACAAATATGGGCAATGTATTTGTATTATGGGCTGCACTCTGTACTTCTATTCTCTCCACATCCCAAATCGGAACCATACATAATGGTGCCCAATTGTTATTAGGATTCTGTGTACACCACCATTATCATATAAATGAATTTATATGAGTCATGGGTGGTAGTTTGGTAGGAAAGGTATATAAATAGGTATATGTACATGCGTCTCCTTTTAATGATATAGATATTGATCTAGGTTACAACTCTGTAACTCGCTAATCTGTCATGGAAAAGCTTGAAGCCTGTAATCTATGTTGCCCACTAATAATATTTTAATCAGTTAAACTCTAATGAAACAAAAAAAGATAGTCTTAAAAATAATAAGTAGTTTAAAATTATGTTTGCAATAAAAAATAAACTATTTAGGTCCAGGTTTATACAACTAATAACTCCTTCTGATGTACCTGTGCACTAGACTATTTTTTATAGACCATCACAGTAAGCGAGACAGAACTAAGAATACATAGTAAGGAAATCTGCCTTTTGCGATTGCAAATAAAGTTCAATATAAACTATTTACATGTCGATAACCGATCTGCTTTATGTGCGCAAACGAAAATTGCCGATCCGAATTATAATTTGTGTACTAGTGTACAAATGCTTTTCCACAAGCTGCCATCAAACATAACGTTTATTATATATTAAAACCAAGAGAATTATATCGTCTCTTTTATTCTAATACAAATTCTATGTAGTTAGAGGGAAAAAGCATCAGTTTCAACGTTCATTTCAATTATCTGTATTTGACCACTTTGTGGGACTTCCCAATGAGCCGTGTGTGACAGTTCGGTAACAAATTTGTGGAGGTTCCGTCTTAAAGGTTAAAGTCGGTAGTGATAGTCCGATATGTTGCATGTAGATTCCACCTCCGTGTATGGTTGCGAGCGAGCTGGAGCGTGTGGTGCTGTCGGAGGGGGGCACGTCGCCCCCGACGCAGCACCCCTTAGGACATCCGCCGCACGCCCCCCACCCGTCACACAGCTCTCACGTTTCGCACGCTCCCTCGCACGGGCCCAGCACGCACTCGCAACTGTCCAGACCAAAGGACTCGAGGTACACTTCTTATACATCTTGTTTAAGTCTGTCTTTCCATCTATAAGTTTTGCTTGCATAAACCTCTAAGGCTAACCGGGAATTACGATTTATCAATACCGGAATCAGGTGTGAAAGGATGAGGTGGGATTGACTATCATAATGTGTAGTTAGCCTTGGAAACTTTGTGAATAAAAGTTACAGGTATAAGTTCGGATTTAATCAAATTCGCATATTTTATAATATAAAAACATATTGGATTTTTTTGTATATTTTGAACTATATTATTTTGTTGTATTTAAATAGGTTATAATTTTATTATTATTTAACTGCATTCTACATTATGTATTATTTGTGTTGTATTGTCCTTTGTTAATTCACTTGCTGGTCCCAGGTGGAAGAACAGTTCTGGTCTTAATTAACCAGCATAGGCTGGGACTGGGTCCAATTTTAGAACTTATCCTGTTACTGTTATTTTTCTGTTTAATAATCCTCTGTAAAACAAGAATATGTGTTCCTTTAATATTTAAATATTGAAATTTGAAGGTACAAAGGCAAACGCCTTTATCCGTCTGTGCCCAATCAACCGTCAGAAGCGTCTGCACACTTCATGTTCGAGTTGGCTAAATCCGTGCTGTTCAAGGCGGGCGGTTCGTCCAGTACTAGCCTGTTCACACAAACATCATGCGCCAGGGAACATCATGGACCACATAGGTAAGTGTCATGGTTGATATTCAAATTCAAAACTTTTTATTCAAACATTTTCCTCTACAGAACATTTTTTGAAGGTCATACATATGCAATATGTTTAAAATTGAGTACTTCCAGCCGTATATACTGATCCAGAACATAATTATTATGGTTGTTTCGAGGTGAAAAATGGACAACAAACTTCCCAGCAACATATCTATACCGTATTTATCTTAGCATGAGACAAAGTGTAAACAAAGAAAACAGTGTATCTTAAACTTTATTTTTATTTCATTAAATGTAGCATACCTACTAATGTCTCATTTATTTGTATTATAACAAGAGGAAAACAATAAACACTGACTAAAAACGTAACACGAGGAAAAACTTAACAAAAAAGTAACAAGAAATAAACGAAATTGTCCTGGAAACCGCACTGTCACGTCATCAAGCAGATCAATAGTAAAGATGCCGGATGTAACCCAACCGATGACAAAATGACACATTAAAATGTTTTATTAAAAAAAGTAGTATTAAAAAGAAGGAGCCGACTTTGAAAATTACATCTTTTTAAAGTTTTTTTAGCTTGTAATGTTTCTAATTTAAAATTTATTTAAAATGAAAAAGTTAGATAAAAATTTTAAGAGTTGTTTATGGTGTTCTAATTCAAAATAATTAAATATTATTGAAAGTTTTTCTATTTACCTTTCTTAATTTTTCAAATGAATATTTTTACAAAACTGTAGTGAACTATGAAAAATCTTTTTTTATGGTTAGTTTCCTACTTGGCTCACCGTTCTCTGAATACAGTATAACTTAAATAATTTTATCGTATTTTTATCTTTTCTTGTTGTTAGGTTATATAAACATACAAAGTCAGTTTTACATTTTTATATCAGAATGGATGTCAGCATAATTATACTGGAATAATCATTTTATTATAGGCAACGAAGTTCTTATTGCAAATAATTCCAATTGGGTATTTATTAGTACTTAGTATCAACTCCTTGAGTTGGGTGATCCTAGCTATGAGATGACGACCATCTAACAAAAGATTGTGATCTAAAATATCCAAAAACGCTGAAAACTAAAGTGTGCTAGAAACATATATCTGACTTTAATTTTTTTTCGCTTTGGACTTATCTCAATACATAATTGGAACACAAGTCTTTGTTGGGTGACTTTAAAATTCAACTTAAAATCTCTTAACAAGATAATTATTATGAATATTTTTATATCCTATAAATATTATAAACACGTAAGTTTGTAAGAAAGGATGTATGTTTGTTACTCTTTCGAGCAAAAACTACTGAATGAATTTTGATGAAACTTTACAATAATATAGCTTACACATCAGAATAACACATAGGCGATAATTTATAAAGATATAGTGTGAATTATCCAAAATATAACGATTTTCCATCACCACGCGGATAAAACCGCGGGCACAGCTAGTTGTTATATATAATTATAGTAAACATGTAAAACTAAACTAACGTTTTTATATAATAATCTATATTTCTATACTGATCTTACTTATATTATAAATGCGAAAGTTTGGATGGATGTTAGTTGCTCAATCACGCTAGAAAGCCGTTCTGGAACGAATCTGGATATGAAATTTGGCAAACGGATAGATTATAGTCTGGAATAGTACATGACTACTTTTTATCCCGGATTTTTTTGTAACGTGAGTGAAGCTGCGGGCAAAGCTAGTAATGCATATATGTTTTGCTTTCAGAGGGTTGCATATGGCCGCATTTCAGTTGGGTTTATATGCTCTTGGTCTACTAAACTGCGTAAGCGCAAATTGGCTTAGTCGTACTTACTCGTCTCACGTCAGTTGGATAACTGGTAAGGCAGAATATTATTTTTAGGTTATACAGAAAAAAATAGACTGAAAGCTTTACAAATTCCCTACTTCCTTTTTCAGTCCAGAAATTGTAACACTTTCTGGGGTGATTGGGGTTTCCTGTCAGGAAGCTCCCGAACAATTAATTTGCAGTAGTAGATTTTTGGATCTCTTTCACGAGCAAACATTGCTACATGTCATGTCGATCACATGATTTGCTGCTTATTATAGTCTCGAGTTGCCGCTCAGAGAGCTTGTCTTCTCATTATTAACCTTTACTCTTTCTTTTCTTTCACTTTGTCCCAATTATTTGGGGTCGGAACGATATGTCTTTTCCTTTCATACTCCTCTATTCTGACATACGTTCTCTGTCACACCACAAACACACAGTCCATCTATATTAACCTTTACTCATAGTTGTATATAACAAACCTGTTTATTTTCAGCAATGCAAAAGGTGTTATTATTTTTTTAGCTTATGTAATTTCTATGCATATTCACTTTACAGCCATACTAAGGAATTGAAATGGTATGTTCGCTTATGAAGAATTGACAAATAAAATTGTTTACATTTTAAATATATTTTCAGGGCAGGCAATGGACATTGGTGCCCCAGCCATATTATTTCTCATAGACGCGTGGGAAGGCCACCTAACGCCGCCAGAGGCCGCTAGTATCGCTGATAAGGTAGCAGAGTATTTATTACATTTTAACCACCTTTTGGAGTTGAGAATGGTGTATGTATGATGATAATATACCGACTTACATTTATTTTAGTTTCACATAACATACTTTTTAATGACAATATCTTATGTATACAAACTCAATGGCTTTGGACAATCTGATTTTGACATACATAGACGGATGGATATGACGATTTTACAAATATTCCGTTTTTACCAAATGTCAAAAAAAAAAATTCAATTAATTTTAGCCTATATTTACATTAATGGTAAGAATATATTCAAATACACGTTTCTCATTTGTGTTCTTTGTAAATAGTTAACACCCTGCACTGCGCGGTATCATTATTAATTATCCATAACTCTAATTCAAAGGGATTTAATATAGTGTTTTTGTATCTTAATATGTCTAACAATAATAAATAATAACAGCTTATGAATGTCCCATTGCTGGGCTCTGACTTCCCTATTTTTAGGGGATAGCACCTGCCAGCTCTGGCCCAGTTGGCCTGGCTAGATTGACACATCATTGATCTTGATGTACAGGTTTCATCGCGATGTTTTTCTTCACCGCTAACACGTGCTAATAGTTTACAAGATGCACATTAGGCCAGAAAAATGCCTAGGAAGCGCATGGTTTTTCTATCAAGACTCGAATACACTTCATTTAATACGCGAGTGACTAAGCTACCAGGGATATTTTGTCGAAATGTCTGTTGCTAAAATAGGGTAGTGGTCACATGTTACAATGAATTATAAATAAAAGAACAGGCTTTACAATAACATCTTACTTCAAAAATATGATGTAAATAATGTTGATTGCTGTTTAAAGACTATCAAGTCATTGCGCTATTAGACTTCTTTTAAATAATAATAACAGCCCAGAAACATCCCACTTCTGGGCTCAGGTCTCCCAACTATAGGGAAACAGACAGTATATCTGCCACGCTTGTCCAAGGCGGCTTGGCAGGTTTGACACATCGGTTATCTCGATGTGTAAGTTTCATCGCGATGTTTTCCTTCGCTGTTGATAGCACGTGGTACTTGTAACAATATGCACATTTGGTCAGAAAACTGCTTCATTTCTTTGAGTATGGGACGCGTGCGCTAGTCATACAATAGCTACCACGAGTGTGTAGTAGACTCCTTTTACTGGTACAGAATTATGACGTCATAAATATGTACGTTAATACAAAATCTATGAGGCCACGACTTTTGTAAGATGAGTATCTGATTTGACTGTCATCATCAACATGTTGTATGTTCGGTATAATAATAATTATTCCGAACATAAAACATGGCCCCTTTTTATTATTTAGGCGTCGTCCGGTCGTGACGTCCAAACTGTACGCGCAGCGGCAGAATTGGCATTATCAGTGTTGCCACATGCGCATGCGTTGAATTACAACGAGATCCAACGTGCAGTGTTGCAATGTAAGGAACAAAGCGACGCCATGTTGGAACGGGCCTGTTTGACCGTAGAGGCCGCTGCCAAGGGTATAAAATGTTATTGTTCTTTTTATTACTTTTAGATGTTGTAACTTAGAATTAAGATTAATATGCCAGGGTACAATCAAAATTAGATTTTATGTGATCTGACTGAATTTTTGAGACATGATTATTTTCGTGTATATAAATATTGAACATCTGTCTGTGTAATAATATTATTATTTTCGGCAAACTATGTGTCTGCCAACTGTTTAGATTTTATTTGTGGCATATGAATAATTTAGTGAAATGGTAATAATTAATGCCAAAATGCTATAAATGTGTTGATTTTGCTCTGATCCATATAAAAAAGTAAGCATAGATGTTTAGGCTAAAGATCTTATTACCCTAAAATAGTTACAGTATTAAATTATTACTTATCTCATATTCTGTTACACCTATGTCGCCAGATTAGTTAAGAATTGCCACTAAGTTAGGAGCCTAGAAGCGGATCGTTAGGTTTAGCGTAACAGTAGTCTCGCTTTATAGGTTACCTCATGTGTTTTCTGTTAATCAACTGGTAATATCAATATTTTACATATGGTAGGTAAAAGAATGGATATTAAGACATTGCAGCCCGGCGACGACCTTGTTGCTATGAGCGATACGTAAAGATTCGGCCAAGATCTTGGTTATTGACATGCTTCATACACTTTATTACTTACTTTATACGTGGCGTCCATATATAACAGAAAATATAGTTTTCAAAAAACAAAAATAAATACAAAAAAGGACAAAAATTAAAAAGATAACAAAACGCCTGACCAACTCGCAAGTCAGGGAGAGGCGAATTACACATAATAGGTTGGGGAAAAAGTATTTTCGCATATAGTATGTATGAACTTGTAATAAGATCTCTTTGGCTATACCATTTGTATCTGGCTGGTTTTGGTATCATTAAAAAGTTTTAATTTTAAAGAAGACAATTCTAAATTCAAATTGGGAAAATGTGTGATTTTAATTTGTTTTTCTTATTGTGAAAATGACTGAATTTAATGAAAATTTCGATACATTTTAAAATTTTACTACAAGAATGGTAAAAATGCAACACAAGCCGCGAAAAAAATTTGTGATGTTTATGGACCTAATGCAGTATCTGTGAGAGTAGCGTAAATTTGGTTTAAGTGTTTTCAATCTGGAAATGTTGATATCAAAGATGCACGTTGCTCTGATCGCCCTGTTACGGACAAAATTGATGCCATTTTTGAAAAAGTGGAGCAAGATCGGCATATTAGAAGTTACGATGTAGCTGGAGAACTGGGAATTGACCACAAAACGGTTTTGGCGCATTTGAAAAAAGCTGGGTACACAAAAAAGCTCGATATTTGGGTGCCTCGTGAGCTCACTGAAAGAAACCTAACGAACCGTGTACTCATTTGTGATTATTTATTACGACGTAATGAAACTGAACCATTTTTAAAGAAGCTGATAACTGGTGATGAAAAATGGATCACGTACGACAAGAACGTACGAAAAAGATCGTGGTCAAAGGCCGGTCAGGCTTCACAGACTGTGGCGAAACCCAGGTTAACTCGCAACAAGGTGATGCTGTGTGTATGGTGGGATTGGACGGGCATTATTCATTATGAGCTGTTACTGCCAGGCAGGACCATCGATTCTGAACTGTACTGCGATCAACTGATGAGATTAAAGCAAAAAATTGAGAGAAAGCGGCCAGAATTAATCAACAGAAGGGGTGTGGTTTTTCACCATCATAACGCTAAACCTAACACATCTTTAGCCACTCAGCAAAAATTACGAGAGTTTGGCTGGGAGGTGTTAATGCATGTGCTGTATAGTCCTGACCTTGCACCTTCAGATTTTCACCTGTTTCGGTCTCTGCAGAATTCCTTAGGCAGTGTCAGGTTAACATCACGAGAGGACTGCCAAAACCACTTGTCGCAGTTTTTTGATCAGAAGCCCCAAAATTTTTATAGCAATGGGGTCACGTCCCTACCTACAAGATGGCAAAAAGTTATCCAACAAAATGGCACCTACATACTTTAGTCAAATGTAAATAAACTTTATAAAAAACCTTTTGAATTTTTATATAAAATGCGAAGAAACTTTTTCCCCAACCTAATACATACACTTCTTTTGTCGCTCACATCGACAAGGTCGTGGGCGGGCCGTAAGGGATTACACTGCAACAACACAGTATACGATTACTTTGAACCTTCAGGTGGCGGTGTGTACCCGGAGGTTCTGTACACGGTGGCGAGGTACTGGCACGAGCTGTACATGAGGCAGGCGAACGAGGAGACGGAGCCGCTGATGGAGGAGCCGCAGTACCGCCCGCCGCCGCCAGTCGCAGTGCCGGTGCCCTACCCGCTGCCGTACCCGTTCACGTACCACCCGTACCCGCCGCCCATATACCAGTTGCAGGTGAAATAAACCCTTTACAGCTCATGCCCATAGTATAAGCCTCCATACTGACGACGAACATCTATTTTATACATTGGTTACGGTTACGGAACCCAATAAAAAGGATTAACTGACAACCTACTTGTTGAGATTCGTAGTTTGATTTTTAACGAAAGAAATTTTGGTTTGTTCTTAAGTTTTCGCGACTCGTATAGATATTTAAAACTACGTTTAGTCTGTGATCACGGTTAGTGAAAAGTTATCGAAATGTCAAATAAAATGCCGCGCTTAAAACTGTTAAAATGTACATTTAATTATTCCATTGTTTAGCTTGATAAGGGAAATCGTGTTAATGTAAAATGAGTCATAAAACACATATGTAGTAAGTAATACATAATACAAAACACTACTGAAAGTATATTGTTCAAATTCATTCTCTCTGAAAGTAATTTTTTCAAGTATAAATTTCTGAATTTTCACTTTGTAGTCCAAAAGATAAAAGAAAGGGCGGACACAATTTTTACGACTAAAGGCGTTTGCCAATACATGGATACATATTGGGTCTCAAATTGCCTATGTATTAAACTTATCGCGTTTATGAAATAATATGGAAGTAAATATATTATCCCTCTTTGCTTCAATAATGTGTGCGACAGAAAGAGATAACACTTTATTGTACACCATTACAGAAAACATAGAAAAACTTATAGCCGAAAAATATTCTAAATATGTACAATGGGTGGTCTTATCGCTAAGAAACGAACTCTTCCAGACAACCCATGGCAGGAATAAACAGATTCAATTTGTCTAAGGTGGTATACATAAATATTGCATGATATGCAGTTACTTACATTATATTTTATTCCATAATAAACATATAAGTATGTGAAATATTATATAAGTAAGAATTATACTTAATAGACACATAAATATACCTATTAATGTCACATACATAAATATACATAAAAATATCAAACATCACCATGTTGCAGGTAATGCTTTTGCGTCATGTTCTTAAATATTGTTAGTTTGCAAATTGAAATTTTAGATAAATTTTTCACTTTTAAGAAATAATTGTGTTGAAACGAATAACTTTTTTTACTACAATTCAATCAACATTTATTACATTTGCTGGAAAAATAAAAATCGGATTGGCGGTTTAATTATCAAATAAAAAATATGATTTGTCGGACTTATCACGCTATTAAATTGTTGACAGTACGGCGGTGCTGCGGCCCCCCATCCGGGCGCCCAGTACGCGCTGCCCCCGTACTTCGTGCGGGGCCTGGTCGCGCCGCCACCGCCGCCGGCGCCGCACCCCCCGCACCCACAGCACCCGCACCCCTCGCACCCGCAACACCAGCTGTCGCAGCACCCGCAGCACGTGCCACACCCGCAGCCGATTGCGGTCAATGTCAGTGTACACTCTGCGGTGAGAATTGTTTTCTTTTTTTACATCGGATCGTATCTTGTGCAAACGGTCACATTTTTTCTTTTGCTAGGTTTGTAACGCCAAGGGCGAAGCCAACAAATTATAAGACTGGGGTGGTTTAAAAAGTATGGGAGATGACATAGAGGGATCAGGCAAGAGGAATGGGATTTATTACTTTTTAGTTGCGCCTTCAATACCTTCAGAAATAATATATTAAGCACCTGTAGAAATTGAATTGGCACGCGTATACTTTGTCATCTCACTCTTCGGTGTATATGCTCTTCAACAAGGGTTGCTCTCGATTTCTTTGCGATCTACAAATCAGATTCTGACTTTGTGACTATGGGACCATCTCGGGATCGGGAGTTATAAAAAATAATTTGAAAGTCGGACCACAATTGACGGAGAAATCGCGTAACATGCCTACAAAAAAAATAATCGCCTGTAGAAAGTGTAATACTGGCACGCGTATACAAACATGCTTTAAAAAAAATGTACTAGTAACATGGATGTAAAAAAATTAAGCCCCTGTAGAAAATGTAATAGCTACCCGCGTATACAAGCTTTTTTACTAGAATTTAGGCGCACGGCACTCTTTTGTAAGGGTTATTCTTGATGTCCCCGGGATCTGATCCCCTCATCAGATCCTGACTTGGTGTAAGGGACTACCACGGGAGTATACACTTACGAGTAAAAAAAAAATTGAAAATCGGTTTACAATTGACGGAGATATCGTGTTACGAAGAAGTTGGTTAACAATTTTCGAAAGTTTCTCTAAGTCCTTGGAATCCACTCATCAGAACCTGACATGCTTACAATGTGACCAATTCGGGAGTATAGTAAGTAACCTTTCGATTAAAAGAAAAATTTGAAAATTGTTTTACAATTGACGGAGAAATCGAGTAACGAACATAAAAAAACATACAGACGAATTGAGAACTTTCCTACTTTTTGAAGTCAGTTAAAATGCAACATGTTGAAATGTAACATTTTCAAAAATCTCCAACGTGGGAAAACAATTTCCAAAGTGGATCATTTTACCAAATTTTCCACAGAATATCGGCGTAATACAGCCTTGAGCTAATCGTATTTCGTATGGTGAGTTATGAGTTCAATAGTTTATTTACTATCTATCACTTCAACCTATCCCTTTTTTTTGACGTGGAGAAATCCAATTACGGCCTTATTGACGTGTGGGTTTCATGGTGAGGGCGAGTAGAGGTTCGCTGGCCTGGTCCTGGTGGTGGAGGTAGGTTACCACTGCCGGAATACCCACTAAAAGTCCCTATGTTCCTTTCAGTCACCTATAACCAGGGCCGCGGGAATTGGCTACCACCTGCTTCGTGCAAGTCCTGGCAGCGTCCTCTCTACCCCAACCCTTTTATCTCATCACTCCTATTCCATCTACTCTTTCCCATCCCTTTTCGATCTCATTCCTGCTATTCCATCCCTTTGCAATCGAGAGGCTGACAACGCGTTGGTATTGTAAACATCCGTAGGCGACAGTAAATACTTTAAAAAAATATATTGCGAAGCTGGCAGACGGCCTACGTACTGGGAAATGGATACCGTCGCCTATAGAACATTGCAATACCAGGTGGCGAAGCGAATGTGTTGCCAGCCTGTAAGGGTCGGATAGAGGGAATGGGATGGGAAGATTAGGCTAAATTCATCGCAGGAAACACGATTAATTCAAGGCTAACCGTTTCACGCTGATATTCTGTGAAAGTGTGATGTCACACCCATCGATACGGCCCTAAGAGCTGGAACAATTGCCATGATTTCAGCTCTTCTGTCACGGCTCGTATCATGTGAAAACTTTTCGCCAGTACCATGAGACTGTAACTCAAATTGGCAATCGAATCGGAATTGCAATTTTTGACCGTTTTGCTAGTCTGTAAATCATCTCCGCACTACATTGAATCAATCTTGATTTAACTGAGACTGATTTAATATGAATTTTACCGACTACGTATATTTAATCATCGCCAGTCTAATGGATCTTGACTCGCACTGGCATGTTTGTTTTTTTTTTGCGACATTTACAGACTTGGGGGCCCTGGGGCCCAATTCTATTAGTATTACTCTCTCGTCAAAATCACCGGGTACTCGTCTTAGTCGTAGGAATCCCGATTTCGGTATTCTGTCAACTGCCATGGCGTGGCACGCCAGTCTATTTATAAATATTTTAAAGTGAAAAGTAGCCAAATAAATGCTTAAATTTTTTGGTAGCTTTTCAATATTTATTTCGGCTAACGCCATTTCTGCTAATACCTTTATTTTTTGTACTTTTATTCCGCTGCGACGATATCGAGAAGATATTGTGGATTTAGTAGAATACGATTTTTTGACACTATCGCAATGGAAACATATTGTGAATATCTTTGCAACGCTAAGATATTGAAGTAACAGAATTGGGCCCCTGGTCTGTTTTCTCGCTTCAGAAAATTAAAAAAACATTGTGTTACAGCACGCGGCGCCGATCCCGCCGCCGCTGCCGGCTGGGCACGCGAGCGTGGGTGGCGGAGGAGTGGGTGCGGGCGGCGCGGGGCTGCCGCAAGCGCAGCTGCGCCGCCTGCTGGCCGCGTACAGGGTCGGCATGCTCGCACTTGAGTCGCAGGCCAGGAGGGTTCACGACGATCGGCCGCAAAACAAATTTGCCAGGTATGACATGGGTAGCTCATTTCAAATAATTTTATTGATTATTTATATGTAACAAACAGGTCATTGCACCACAAAAGTATACACGTGTTGCTGTGACAACGGCCACCTCAAGAAAGATGCAAGTAAGTAATAAAGTACACAAGATCCATTAAAAATTCACTGTGGGCAGACTGCCAAGCATTTATCTATACTATAATAAATTGTAAACCGTTCGAGTTCGTACAATGCGTTTAATTTTTTTTTTTAAATCTGAGGCTAGTTCGGACCAGTAGATTACGAAAATACATCTTTTAGGATCTTTGTCTATATGTTAAAGGATTACGTGAAAACTACTGAATGGATTTAAGTGGAACTCGCCCGGAGCTAACTTATATCCCGGGTTAAAATTAAGGTACTTTATACCCCAATAAATTATGCCGTTTTATTTTTTGGTACCATAGTTACAATTCGTTAACAAACGTCGTCATGGCGGCACATGCTAGTTATTACAGTGTGTGCGAAATTTAAATGCGTTTCGAGTGAAGTAAGTTACGTGAGTATACGCGGGTCCAGTCAATTTGTAAACGTTTATTACCTTAAGGTGTGTTGTGCAAAAGAGATGACAAAGAGTCCAGATAGCGGCCAAGCGACAGCGTGACACTATCCCCTCTCAGCTTTTGTGATCCTTAGTATTATGTTCTGCGCAATGACGTGTACGAACTTCGAGGCCGCATTTAAGTTTTGGTCATATGTACATAAGAATGTATTATGTTCGCAGGAATCCCCCATATGGTGAGCACGTGAAGTGGCTGCTGCGCATTTCGAAGCGCCTCGGCGCGCAGTACCTGCACCAGTTCTGCGTGTGCGCAGTCAACTCGGTGGTGTCGCCGTTCGTGCTGTACGAACTGTGCGTGGAGTCGGCGCACTGGCTCGCGCGCGGCGGCCCCCACCACCTCATGATGCAGCACCTCAGGGGCACGCTCGCGCCGCTCATGCAGAAGTGCCAACAGATGTGAGCCCTCATTTTTATATACTAGGATTCGCTCCCGACTTCGTCCACGGTGGACGGGTAGCAAAGATCACAGATTGTATGATAGATAATTTGCTATTGATCAGTGTAAATATTGGATCGGAATCAGAATTTTTCAAACTACACTAAACCATTCCCAGGAAAATTCCCGCGGGATTCTCGAGACATAGAGTAGGTAGCCCAGATTTTAAATTCGATAATTTGCTATCGATCACCGTAAACCACATTGAAATTGGCCCAGTAGTTTTTGCGTGAATCTCGAACAAACAGACAAAAAAAAAAACATAAAAACAAATGACTACACTTTTACAATTTTGTAATATTATGGATTTTGCTGTGCTACGCATACTTAGTCTATTCAGTTCGTACGCTTAATCTAATACCTACCCTATCCAAAATGTTGCCAAATCGACTTCTTAATGTCATCTATTGTAAAACATGGAAATCGTGGAAAGGCGTTAGTCCCGGTTTCAAAGTAACAGAAACATCTACTAGAAGGCTTTGTAGTAATGCATATGATAATACTGATATGCATGTTTAAAAACTTGGCTCTCCTGCAAAATTCACTATTTTGGTTAGTATCAGTATTGGATTAAGCGTGCGATATATCAATATGCGCAGGAAAGATTAAGTAAAATAAATCTGTAAGCACATATACAATAAAACATTATGTATTTTTAACAGTAAAAGAATTAAAAAAGAGAACAAAAAATTAAAAATAATAACGATAACGATATATAATAAGTGAATAAAAAACAAGTGTTCACGACATTAAGTAAAACAATAATGCCTGGTTTCTGAGGTTACCAGTTATGAGTGCAATAACAAATGATTCGATAATGTTATGTAATAGATAAACTTAGGTTAACTGTTAACCTACAGCTAGTGCCAAAACTCGCCACTAGATGGATCTATTTAAGATGGAATATCTAATATGTAATTTACATCAAACAAAAACGTCAACAACAAAACATCAAAAAAAGCTATGGAATAGATAAACGCCTAATATTAGTCGGTTAAGTTGAACCTAGTTTTACTATCATACGATGGTGTGTTCAGAAACACAATTTTATAAGTTATTGAACCGATAGCACTAACAAACAGATAAACTACAGTTAATAGTACCTCAGAAACCGGGCATAAGAGTATCTCTATTATGTTTAACAAGCATAAAATATATAATTTTTTCGTTTTATTCTATTTACAGGTACATTCAGTGCATTCACCAGAAGCTATATCACTTAACGTCTGTCGAGTACGAGGAGTTCGTTAGCATCGTGCTCTCGGCGCGAACCGCGTTCCAACTCACGCCGGAGGGCAACACGCAGTTCAAGGAGTGGCTCGCTTCTTTGCGCAGGTAATAACTTATAACTCATTCTAATACCTTTTTTAATTTTTTTATTGTTGGAATACAGCAGGTACGCTGACGGCCCAACTGATGGAAAGTGGTTACCGTCGCTATAAACATTTGCAACACCAAAGGTGCTACCGGACTCGTAGGTGGGACTGCAACCTGGCCAATAATCCGGAACACAACTCAAGGTTGTTATGGCAGGGTGGTAGCTATCCAGACGGGTAAATGTCCTGCCACTTGGTTGTGGCTTGTTTTGTCGCCTCTTACGAGAAGCCGATTGCTTGCAGGAATTAGTATGCTTTCTCCATTCCTACATGGATAATATATTTATTAAAAAGGAGCTCAAGATCCATACACTTCTTACACCTATCTGTTGGAAAACCTTGCCAGATCGACCCGATCGACTCCATGCAGTGCCTATCTCTGCATATTGTTCAGTCTGTATGATGGGGAGTGCCCCAAGTAAATGTTTGGTCTGGTGTCAACATCTTAGTTTCATAACCACACCGTTTGCCATGGACTGGATGTACACCCTAAATTCCTTGCGCCGCCACGTGTAACCACGCAGTGGTTTTCTAGGACTTTAATTCCGCGTACTAACTCGAAGGAAACTTCTCGCCAACGGTTTCCCCCTATCCTACGATATAGGGTCATTTAAGAAGGGCGTCATGAAAGTTTTTTGAGGCCGGCAACATATTTGCTGTTGCAAATGTCCATAGGTAGCAGTGACTAGTTTCGAATAGGTGGGCCTTTAGCTTTTTTGCAAGCTTTTACCAGTAAAAAAAGTTGATGTGGCACTTGTCAGAGCACCAAATCTCCTGTTATAATGATTCTCCACTGGCGTCTAGGTATCTAGACGCGTCCTGGGGCCCGATTTTGCTATTTGAATATCTTGGTGTTGCGAAGATTTTCAAAGTACGATTCCATTGCGATAGTGTCAAATCCACAATACCTTCTCGATACCGTCGCGGCAGAATAATGTTAGAAAAATATTAACATTACCATTAGCAGAAACGGCGTTAACTGAAATGAATATTGAAAAGCTACCAAATATTTAAACATTTATTGGGCGCGCCATTGGAATGAACAGAATACCGAAATCAGACAAATCTACGATTGAGACGCTGGTAATCGCCGATTTTTACGAGATAGTTATAGCAGAATCGGGCCCCAGGAGTGCAGATCGCGTCTTGGTTAACATAGTGTAGTACACCCGTCAGTCTAGTGGACATACAAACTCCACCAAGGTCACTCCTAAGGCTTAGATAAGAAAAGCAGATGATCGGGATATGCGGTATAAATTGGGCGAGGCCTACGTCCAGTTGTGAATTGCGATTGGCCAACGACGACGTCAAAAGAGCAGCGTGGAATGTAAAGCATTCTGTGTCTAAAATGACTGAATTTCAGATCGAAGTCATGCAAGAAGGAGTTGTGGACGCAACTGAACGCGGCGCTGCAGACGAACGGCAAATGACGTCGGAAGCCGATAGTTTGTATGGTGCGGTGTACCGCGCGCAAACTGTCACTACACAGGCGATGGCCGCGCTACCGGCTCGTATACCACATTCACACTATTTAAAAAAAAACAACAGCATATATTTATTTTAATTTTCATCTCTCTATTCTATTAGGAGGTCTATTTCCAGAGAACATCACTTGGAATATACCTTGTAGAAATAAACGACTTCGTATTTATTTACATTTATATAATTTCGATAATTTTTTGCACAGTTTGTGTACTTAGAGAGAATTAAGTAATAAATAGAGAATGGACCGAGCAATATCCTTACAAAATTGACCGCTATATGTATGTAAAGAATTAAAGTGGTTGTGCTGTCAATACCTTTTGTCTGTAGATCTGTAGTGAATTTTAGAAAAAGGACTACTGACCACATCATCACTTTACATCTCATACTTTTCTGTCCATATTCATTTCACAGCTCCATTGTGAGCGCTCAGTTCATTCTCAGTGTCTATGAAAATAGAGATTTTTTTCCTTTTCGCCTAATGTTTGGAAACTAGGCGATAGAGTTTTGACAGGTTCCTTGCTGTCAGCTTGTCATTTTCAATGAAAGGATTATTGTGACTGAGAAGTCACATATGCTCTTTTTTAAGCTAAATAACACAAACCATAAAAGCAATAAAAAATTATACCAATTTTATCCTTATGCGCGTGTCTGGTTATAAGCGTGCTATATCATACTATTGATCACGTTTAATCATTGAAGAAATTCAAATTATTTTTGAATATTATGTTGGGTAATATAGCATCACAAACGTGATTTAAGGTTAGGCTTAACGGTGAAATTAAGATTTAGTCCTCCACAAAAGCGCCGTATTTATCCTAAAGTATACATTGATTTTGTCGGTTAATACTATAAATTAACGGTTCACGACTGAATGTCGTTTTAAATAAATATTCTAACTTTGAGAAGTCACATAATTTAAGGTGGTTATATACGGCGATGCTAAAATCGTGTATCGAATAATTTTATTATTCGAAAATATCGCCTAATAGACATTTTTAGATAATTCGATCCAACGTCAGTTTTAACGAGTATTTTAACCTACAAAAGTCCATCAACGCCACTTTATTATAATATTTTTAATATATTTTATTTGATTAAAAACCTATCTTACGGATGGTATCTAAATCTGTAGGAAATATGGGCCTATTAAGTGAAAATAAAAGACAGTAGCAAAAATTTAAACGTTTCGGTCCTTTAATTCGTCGCGACTTCCGATATATCTCATTGTAGTAATTTTTTTTTAGGATAATGTTAAAATGCGCTTGATATAATAACATACGTTCTTTTTTACTTTGGACGTATGTTATTCGATTTGGTCAGAATATCCAATAAAGTTGACTTTAAAAAACTTGAGGAAAGTAAAACATCTTAATGTCGAACCTGATTTGCATTAGTTAAGAAGCAAGTTACTTGCGAAACAGGCGAGTCAAGTCTGTGTTATCGTTTGAACAAACATTTGCAAGTAGCAAATTGGCAATTAAGTAAAACAAAGAAACAAATTCTCCGACCATTAAATTAATTTACAGAAGAGTTTAGTATTATGATGCATAAGGTCTGGTTCACATTAGTTAAGTAGCGAGCTATTTTTTGTTTGAACCTTGACGTCGCCCATACGTGGGCACTCATAACGAAAAACTGATATGATTAACTCGCTTACACCGCATTTGGACATAACTTGCTACTTACTCGCCAGATTTCAAACTAAACTAGATTCTTAACGCGTGTAAATCAGGCTTCTTTAAAAAAGGCGTACTTTTAACTAATTCAATATTGTCAGGTTGTAAGAAACAAATTCTATAGATTAATTCAGATGTTTTTTCTTTTGTACTTATCAGGAAACGTGTATTATATTGGTGTATACCATCTGTATATTTATACAATCTTTTGTGTTCATTATGTATATCAGATTAGGCACAAAAATTGCAAGTTAAATATATAAGGGAAACTGTACAATTGTTGGCACCCCATTAACTCAAATTTTTAATATCTATTTTATTATGTAGCCATACAATGATGATAATAATATTATTGTATGGGTAAAAAATAAAAATATTATTAAGATTTCTTAATGTCTTGATCAAATTGAATGGGCGCCAATCATTCAACAACAGTCATACAATTATATATTTTACTATTGCGACTATAAGATTGAGATAAATTTTTGAAAATGTTGCTAGCTCCTAGTATATTTTAAAAAAATATTATATATACATAACAATTTAAATACCATTTTACCTGGCCTCTCATTTCAAAGACGTGGGTTCAAAATCTGATTAGAGAGCTTGCATTGCTCCTGCTACTTTTGTTAATGTGCATATTGTTACAATTGCCAAGTGCTGACGGTGAAGAAAAATGTCATGAACAAACGGGAATAATAGATTACCAATGTGTCAAACTCGCTATTTACCCTGTATAAGCTGGGTGCGTGACCTTTCCGTTTATAATATACAAAGACTCGAAGGGAAAGTAGTAGGACTGATACTTTTTATTTTAAAATTTAATTTATCATGTTGGTTGTGCAATAATAGTCTGAGTTTCGGTTGTTACTAAAGTTTCTAATGTAAGAAATATAGCTGCTGTTAATAGAGGAGTATAGCAACATTTTGTTTTTCCTTGTATTGTCATTATTCTCCAACTTTGAGTGCAATTTTGGTGTTGATAATTTTAATCTACTGTCCATTACGTGCTAGTTTTGGCTCTGTAAAATAATCATCTGAATTACTGAAATAAACCAAGACTTGAAATATCCAAAAATATTTTTCTTAAAATTATGATGTAAGTAACAGAGATGAAGCGCTATATAGGCGAAGCTCATAGATTTCTTTTCTACAGAAAATGGTTTTACAAAATGCATTATATTTTATGACACGCAAACATTTCATCTAGATATTTTATTTGGTCTTATCCTCTCTCACTATGACATTAATACAGTGCAGTCGCCTTATGTCAAGGTAACACTGCTCGCATGGAGGAGTTTACAAAAATCTTATTCGATATCAAATTTTATTATTGCCGTCCTTACTATTTGCGTTATAATATTACGAGGCTAGATACGATAAGATTTATTACTCGTCTCCATGTTTTTAATTTCGAACTTATAAAGGAAGAAAGTGATTACGTGCGCGTTATCCTTAAGGAGCTTCTCTGTCATAGTGAATAAGAGGCCTACGATGACTTGACACATTTAACTAGTCAGTGGTTTTGAGGGTCCGTGTTTCGTGAACCAGTGGAGCTTCATTACTTTAGCTCATTTTAGCTTTCTTTTTTCTTAAATAATGAATAGAGTAATATTAGGGCCTGAGTTAATTTTGATACCTGATTGTATTATTTCATAAAACATGATTAATTTGAATTGAACGACACATGAGGTATCAAATGATAATTTAATTCATAGTATTAAGGAATGTTAATCAGTGGCCGAAACTTTAATTTTTTTTATACACTTCCGATGCAATGGCCATGTTCGTAAGATATCAGACGCAGTCCGAATTTTAGAAATTCATATTAGTTTTCTTAGAAATGTTACCATTTTCGTAAAAGCTTCAATTTAAGGTTTGATCGAAAAGTTCAAATCAGTCAAAACAATCGCAAAGCACCCATAGTACAGATTTTTCGTTTGAAAAACTGGATCTCTGGCAAAAACTGGAACGGTTTGGAACTTTTTGGATACGTTTATTGATACGACTCATTCTGGTGTTATTTGAAATTCGAATTCGTACAACAGTTAATTATGCCAACTTTGGACATTTTACAAAAAACAATATCATTCCAAATATAAAGTTCTTAAAATAAAAATCTATATTTGTGCTGCAAACATAACAGCCGTGGTACAGTGTTACGGAAGTGTTTTATTATTTTTACTTAATACCCTTAAATAGTTTCAGTTATGGTTAACATTTAAATAATTTCATTTAGTTAATTTTACAACGTAAGTGGATAATGCTACTTCCGAACTTTCTAAGGCTGGTATATGCTGAAATTTTCTTCTTAAACTCATTGCAATCTGATAATATAAGAATCCATATGTTCGCGTCGTACATTTTCCACTTAGGGAATTATTATAAAGATCTCTACTTATTTACTAGTAAGCGCTTAGAGTAATTTGACGTAAGTCATTTATTGTCCCCGTTTTATAATTGATCATTTTAAGTCACAAATATTTAACTAGATTAAAAACCTTATAGTATTAATAAAAAATATTTTCTAAATGGAATAAAATTTTGCAGCTCACTTTTGAACTTGGTAAACTAGTAACAAGTAACTCAAGACTTTTTCTTAGCTTAAAGGTCTTCGTAACAAAGCCATGAAATGCCATTAAAAAAAATAAGGCTTCCTGGCAAAGTCACAAGATCTCGATTGACTTGGTAATTATTTCTTCGTTCAGTTGTGACGTTAACCCAAGCTTTTTTCTTAGCTTAGTCTTCGTAACAGCCATGAAATGCCATTTAAAAAATAAGGCTTCTTGGCAAAGTCTTAAGGTCTCGATTGACTTTGTAGTTATTCTTTCGTTCAGTTGTACCGTTCATTTAGTTAACTATTTGTGACTAATGTATATATGTAAGATATATTTTTTCTCCATTTATTTACATATTATGAGGATCTTGTTTATGAAAATATACAAATTACTACACATGAAAATCTTAAACATGATTTTGATGATTGAATCCAAAGTTGTTTGAAAAATAGCATTATAGTTTGTCAAATTTAAATTGATCTTTGTGACACCTGCCATTGGAAACACCCCTATAAATTTGAAGCGTATTTGATAGTAGTACGCAAGACAATATCATACTACTGTAATGACTCCATATCAGATCATGTCGTTGATTATTAGAGGGTTAGAAATTATAATGAATAAATTAAATACATATTTTAAAATGGACTATCTAACGGTCTTCTCCTTGTATAGGTACGAGTTTAAAGTGACGATACGGTGCATGATGGAAGTCGCTTGACTATAAAACACCTTAAAAACTCTTAAGTTGTACGCGTCGGTACACACATTACTACTATTATGACAGTTGCTGTCAAAGGAATCAATATATGGGACAAACTATAATTAGATGAAGCACTCAAGTAATTCTTAATATTTTTTTTATATGTAGTAAAATAAGCATCACAAACAATTTGTTGCGTCGATAAAGAACGTAACAAAAAATTTCAAAGCGGACAATTTGTAATGTTTCCTTTAAAGGTTTATGAATGGTTAGAAAATTGCTAAAAATCTTTAAATGGCAATTAGCTTAATGTGTTTCAAGTGACCTAAATAGCGTCATTAAACAACAGACTATTAGACAGATTGTAGGCTATGTGGCCGTTGATACACTATTTTTGATATTCTCTTGTCGGAATTTGCAGTTTCATGAGTGTTAAACGTATTATAAAAATCTTGCGGAGATAAATGTAGGCGTGCGTTCGATTAACTATAGTAACTTTATTTACACGTTTATAATTATATTATTATTATATATTGTAATGCAAAGTAGCATCTTGAGAGCCTTCGAAATATAACTATTGTAACGTATGCGACGTGTGTTGGTAACAAACTACTAGATTATACATTGTATTAGATGTTATTATTGTGTGAATTTATAACTTCACGTTCGTATCTTGCTTTAAAAAAAGTTATTATGACTACAAATTTAAGTAATATTTTATTTTTACTCTTTAAAAAATTAGACGTAAAGCGCCCTTCATTGATAATTTTCATTATCGTTAGCTTTTATGTTTTGCTCAATAATTTTAATTGACAACAATATAATAATATAATATCTGGTGATTTTGCATTGGTCGTCGGTCTTCCGGGCTGGCGGATGCATTTGCCGAAATGTGGCCTTTACTTCAAAACTCGTCTGCTTCATTGGCTATCTATCGGTTCTGTGACAGACGTGACTGGCCCTCTCGCTTGCCACTTTAGCCTGCATATTTGCAAGCTATTTCAGTTGTTTTGTTTCTCTTACGAATATCCTCATGTAGGATTTCATCCAAAATAGGTACTCCAAGCATAGTTTCCTCTATATATAGCTCTCTGAGCGACAAGGAATATCTGGACCGGTCCCGGTGTCAGTAACCAACTGTCAGCACCGTAGGCGTTCGATGGTTCGCCTTCAAGCAGAACACTAGACAAAAAGATTTGGCAAAGCTTATCGAACGCTGGACAACCCAACTATAAAGTTTTTTTATTGGTTTCTCCTTCGAAGTTGTCTGTGAAGTTGATTTCTATCTGAAAGACATCCTTGCACAACAATAGTTACGTAATTATGTATCTATAAATATAAAACACACTCGGTATAATTCGGTTCCATTCGACTAACTTCGGAGCAAATGACATGTCACTCGGTAAACGTCGACAAGATACGTTCGCGGTAATAATTCAAACAGAGTTTAATATATTGTAACTTGGTTTGATCAGTTTCACCTATACCGGGTTGCTTCCTTTCGTAAAATCGTGTTGACACATTGCTAGTTGTGTGTATTTGTATCTTATCTAGAAATACGTTTTAATATATGAAAGAATGAATAGAAACATTTTTCATATATCAACTAAAGGCTACATAATAACGTAATTATAAAAATGTAACTGATTTACATTGAGATCTTCCAATTTGAAAGCAATAATAAAAAATATAGTTGTAATGGAAGTCGGAATATTATATTTAAATTAGCGACAAATATATTTGATAAAAATTTACTAAAAGTATTAATGTAACAAAGTATTATAAAATACTCTCTATGTTATTTAAAAGAATGATAATAAATATTATTTACTATTAACTCATGGAAATTTTATAATAATTATATTTGGCTTAAATATATTAGTATCTTTAAAGAAATAAAATGGGGTGTCTTAAAAAGATTTTTACTATGAACTAACTGGAAAAAAATACCATCCTAGGAATGTCAATGGCCAAAATGTAATGTAAATGTAAAAACTCTAAAAAGCGAAATCCTACATAATTAGATGGTGCCATAAGTCACCCTTTTATCGATTTCTGACCTTTTATTTTTAAAAACATATTTAGATCAGATCACTCGAAGATTGAAAATCTTATTAGTCAATTTTCAATTTTCGGATCATTTGCGTTATAAAATATATTTTATATAATAAAATATCAAAATGTGAGAGAAAAATGGTGTTGCTTTTCGTATTTAAGTTTTTAATGGGCGATTGTCATTTCTAATTCTTTGTCCACGTTTAAACGTACTGATTGAACAAGAAAAAGGTACATTTAATAACGATACCCCTAAACAACTTTATTATAGTACGTGCAAAACTTAGTGCATCCTTGAAATTCGTATAAGTCATTATGTAGACGCATTGGTTCACGTGGCAGTACGCAGAGGAAGAGTGTTGCGCTCTCGCTCGTCCACTATCCGGACTCGCATAGCATCTTTTTGGCGCTTCTCATTGTCAGTTATAATAAGCGTTAAAAATTGACTGCGTCTTCCAAAGACACGGATCCAACTTCTTTTAAGGCGAATTTAAGTTTTGCACGTAATATACTGTAGTTTTAATTAATAAAGCTTTCCACTGAACAGAAATCTACTTAAAAAAAAGTCTGAGAAATTGTTTTAGAAGTCTGAGAATTTGCTTTTTACTTTACAATGGTGCGATGATATCGTATTCAATTCGAGTCAACAGTTGCAGTAATCTGAAGTTTGTTGCCAACGCGACGTCAAGTAGTTTTAGTTCAATATCTTTATAAAATTAGATGTTTATGTGCATTCATTAAAGCGTGAATGCTTTTAGCATTCAGTAGGTAGTAAATTTTTAGAATGCTAGTTAGTGTAAATTTGACGTTCGTAACAGTTAAAGCTATGTAAGCAGTCCTAAATCGTTGAATGGACTGTTTCAGAAAAATGGATCTATAGTCCTGTTTATTTCAAAATAATACTGGCCGTTTTTCCATTAGTCAAAATTGTGTCAGCTAATGGAAAAAGTAGTCGAATTATATCGGTTTAAGATATTAAAACGCAGATTTATTATTGCTGTTTCAGATTCGTTAATAATGCACTTTGAGTTTTTAGTGTCCTCATATTCGCGCGCGGGAATGGCACTCGTGTCTCACATAAAAAAAATGGCACTTTAATAATTACATACTTAATAAACAAGAGATAGAATAATATATGTGTAAAGTCCGACAGATTTATTTTAATCGTCTTAGATTGTGATTATTAATTATTATAATTGACAAAAAATATCACAGCCATTCCATCAAGTATAGTCCGCGCCTGTGTGGTCGCCTGTATTTTAAAAATTGATGGCTACGCGACATGAGTTTTTTCATACAAAATCAGATACTACGCAGCCTTCTGCTTCTAATCTGGAGAAGGCATAAATTTTGGCGCGGGTTATAAAGCCACTTTCGGATAGACACAAGTTTGTCATAAATACGACTTTGCCGTCCATAATTACTTTGCAAATTCGCATAGTGTTTGTTTTGCAACATTTCCTATTGAAAAAAAAATTAATACATCATATTTACATTTTAATATTGCAAATATTAATAATATTATATAATTAATATGCTCTTCGGGCATTATTAACATTTTCTGGTATAGTTTTTGTCAAAGGGCTAATTAATTGTTCTCCATATGGCATTAAAGAGTGCTTTGACATTTTTGTCTCAAAGAACTATTTTTACACTTTAAAGCGTATTTAAATAAATGAAAAAAAAGATAAATATATCGTTAGTTTCGTAAATATAAAGTGTTAGTACGGAGCATATTTTAATTAGACGTTTAATGCATGTCATAGTTGTAATTCGCCCAGTGTCAGTCCAGTCTGCGAAGTGATTCATTGGTGTTGCGGTGTTCTCATTCATTTGCCAGTAAACGATATCACACATATCAGTTACTTTTAGAAACTTACAAAACCTCACAAAGCACATACTTTACAAGTCGGTGCAGTGAAATTTGCGTCATAATTTAATACATCACAATCGTATTTAATACAGTGACAGTGTTTTGAGAAATGTATTATTATTACCATTATAAAGGCATAATGTGGATTGGACATACATATTGACAGTCAGTTCCTATATCTTAGGCCATGGTCTATCAGAAATGTTGAAATAGACGACATCTAGCGCCTATCGACGTTGGAAGTCGGATTGACGTTATGCCGATAATTGCTATGGAAACGTCTAAGCACGCGTTAGTTTTCCCATGTACTTATATTTGTTAATTTACATCAAAAACGCGACGGTTTTACACTGGACAACGGACAAAAAGCGCATGTGCGCCGCGTCAGGTGTCTGAGAAAAACCACTAAGATATATTTTCATATTATGCATTCGTTGGTCGCATGCAGCATCATGCCGGACGCAGTCTAACGGCGTTTGTAGCAGATCACCGCCTTACTATCTATTCATTTGCCTTACTACTGGTTGAAAATTTGACACGAACTCGATACAAGTAATGTGCATTTGCAACCAATGGCAGGGTAGAATAATGTTATAATAACATATACTTACTTGAAATATATGTCGAATAGCTTAAATATAATACTCGGTCCGAATTTTTGCCTAAAGTGTAAACCAGGAGTGCCTATATCTAATAGACCTGATGAATATAATATAAACACTTTCGCTTTATAAGTTTTATTGTTATTAGTATGTCTTTTCCACAATTGGCCTTCGTCCTTCGAATGAGAGATGACGGCGTGCAGTTGTTCAGGAACTGTGGGGCAGTGGGTTTTTCATATTAATATAATTATTTACTGATGTTGTACTGAGGTTTGTCCTGTAATACTCATGGCAATGCATGTCTGAAACTACGTCGCATCACAGTCGGTTAGAAGTAATGAGGATAACAATATAGCGAGTTTCTTTAGTTCTAACATTGATGATGCATAATTTTTTTATACATCTGGATTTGTAGTTTAATTGATACACTTTGTTAAGTGTGGTATCTCCGCCTATTAAAAATATGTAACCATTGCAGATTTGGAATGGCTACTTCTTAGTGTTACGTAATAAATTATATAAAAATACTTTTACTCTCCATAGCGCAAGTACTTTTTCAGTTGTATCTGTCAATCTTTTATTGCATATATATCGTGTTCTGAAATGATTAGTTTTTCGCGCATATGTATTTAGAGGCATAATGAAAAATATTTATAGGTTTTTACATCTCATTTTTGTTTGTTTTTATTCCGATAATGATTTATACTTAATAATTGTCTATGTAAATAAATAAGAATCAGACTTGAAATTCGCTGAAACGTACTTTTTATTATGTCCCTAAATATTGAAGACTGCGACTTCTACTACAGATACCAAAATATTTGCTAAAGCTGTTCAAGAAGAATACTGGGAATATAAATAGTTTTATAAAACATTTACTATGAAAAACTCCGTTACTAGAAGACGCCACCTATCTTTTGTTTTTTTTATGTTACACATATTGTTTAAAATATTTTTTTAGACCAATTCAGTTAAAAACGTAAGTTTTTTTTAATGAATGAATGTTTCAAGAAGCGAGAGAAGAATAATGTGTAGCGGCATTTAATCGTGTAGGATTAAGGAGATTTTCAGAGTTGTGTTTTAACTGCGCAATTTTTGTTTCCACTATTCTTCTTTCATGCTAAAATCACAACATAGCATCTCAATTATAAGTAATGTTATATGTATTATAAAAAATCGGTATGTCAGCCTAATTTAATAATATAATAATCATTATTATATAATTTGCACAAAATTACAGTTATTGAATTTGTTGAATTTTTATAATTGACAATGAACCCCAACAATTTTACTTGGATCAAAAACTATTTTTTTTAAATGTGTAAAAGTTAATTCTTGCAGGACGTAAGACTGACGAGATCACAGATGTTGTTGAATTTGAGTCTTTAAATTAAAATGCAGGATGTCTAAAAACGATTGTACTATTTAAATTATATTAACATTGAAAGCTCTGAATTATATAGTAATTGTATCATTCGTTTTGTGACATCCTGCAAGAAATATATACGTTAAAAAGTATTTATTGAATATTAAGCACTAGACATTTTGCTCCGTTGCTGCAAATGGTTGTAATTATAAAATTATAGTTAATATTAATTACATAGAAAAATGATAGACTGTTTTGCACGATTTCTGATTTTATTGCCTTCGTGACCACGTTGTTGTTTATTATGCTTTACAACATTTATGATGGTGTAGAAGAATAACACTAGTGAGTGACAGTTGCACAGAAAACAAATTAATTCTGACAATGCACTCTACGTTCATAGAGGTGATAATTATGTTTTGATGTAGAAAAACCCCAATAGACTTTCAAGTAATATTTTATCATTTAAAACATTTTGTGACAGAATAATATAGTAAAACTTAAACGAGTACTAATAATGTTCACGAGGTCGTTTGTACAGAGCTGAGAGAGGGGAGTGTTGCGCTCTCGCTCGGCCGCTATCTAGATTCGTATGCCATCCCTTTCGCACCATACACTGTAACATGTAATCTATAATATTATAACATTCTAAAGATGCCGTATCTGTACATTAAAGCTATTTAAAAAACACACAATTGCTTTAGACTATATGAACAACGGAGAACACAATGCAATTTTTTAGATTTCTTGTCTGTCTGTTCGGGATTCACGAAAAACTATTGGGGCGATTTCGATGCGGTTTTCACTGATCGATAGAAAATTCTTGGACTTAAATTCTGCGGTACATTTTAACCCCGGAATCCCGCGAGATTTTTTCTGGGAATAATTTGAAATGACCAGATTGAAAAAAAAAATCGGATTCCAATGCGGTTTTTACTGATCTATATCAAATTTTATCTAATAAAATGTGTTATACTTTTTATCCCTGGAACCGTTTGAAGTTGTTCGGGTGTAAGAAAATTAGCTTATTCCGACACGGTTTTCACTAAAACGATAGCTTACATTATTTTCTAATGCTGCTGTACTTTGTGTTTCGTGAATCTCGCGGATATTACATGTCAAGCGTGGAAGAAGCCGCGGGCATATCCTAGTAAAAAATAATACTTGACCGATCCCACGTAAAGACGGAGCTAATTTTCCTCCAGACGCATTACTTAATTTTTTGTTTACGGTTGTCTAAGCGGCCGTATAAAGTACGTCACGCTAAATTTTGCCTTTTAGATAACAGCCCCTGGTCCCGTTTCCGCCCCCCTCTTATGTTACGTTACGTCTTTTATATATTGAAGTAATAACTTCTTATGGGAGGGTAAACCGCTTCGTTACGTAACGCGTTACGGCTCCAGTCTGTCTGGCTTCTCTGTCTCTCACGCATACGGCAGCGGTAGCCACGCTCCTCCTCTCTCACTCTAATCCACGCGTTATATACATAAAATTTAAATAATAACCTAAGCTTTTCTCAATTTAAACAATTTCAATATTAAATAGTTCAACTTCGATTAGTTTAAGTAATCACTTTTGTCGGGCGTCCCGAGACGCAATTTTTTTTTTCCGATGCGAACGTTACGTTTGTTGCATCTCCGTCCCGTTCCTTGTATGACCAAGCGAGACCCCCTCTTCCCCGTGTGTATGCGAACGTACATATGGACGGTCCTTAATGTGTTTTTTATATATTATTGTTGGTTGAAAATCTAGTTGAATATCAAAGCAAGACATGATTTACTTGTGGCGCCCTGTGAAAATATAGTTTTTAGAGCTTTTTCAGAATTAAGTCGTTTATTAAGGATTGTCGTTCCTAAGATTCTTCTTCAATGCTGACAGCCAGTTTCATATCGGTCGATTGCAATAATGATCAGTAACGTGGCTTTGCGATACATGTTTAAACCTTTTACCCTCTTCCAATATTCTTCACTATTACCCATTGTACTTTTCCACTCAAACTCGAAATATTTTGACCTCTAGAACATTTTTATTATTAATTTTATAACTACACATATTATAAGTCTTTTTTGGCAACATATTTGAAGTAACATTATTTAATTATTCAATATACTTATTCTATATTTAAGACTTCTGTGTTTTATTTATAGCCTGTTCAGTTATTCAACATAAATTTATTTACCTAAGAAGTCGTAGTGGCTCACTGGTGTGTAACCTGAGTATAACCCTAAACTATCGATATTATATAGTTCGATTTTTGACCGGGGACAGACAGTTTAGAACTAAGGTAGTTTATGAGTTAATGCATTGCTACAATTATAGCGTGCAGGTTGGTAAAGAAAAATATTGGGAACCTTGAACAAGCCTGGCGAGAATGCATGTAAATATCGACATGACTAAATAAGGTATTTCTTGTATACTTAGACCTCTAGGGTATAACTTAGTTACACCGAGGCGTCACGGCAGTTATACCTATGATTATGTACCCGTGACGCCTCGGTATGCAACTTCTGATCATCAGCAGCTTGTATACATCGGCCTTCAGGAGTCCCACATACCCCCCGCTAAACTTCCCCAGGGCCCGAGGGGATGCGTAAATGTATTCCCCCAACGTTAACAAAAAAAGGGTATATCTTATATAGATGTATCTTATATAGCGTTATGTAGCTATATCTTAACGCTGTGATCAAGTCGTGTTAGCTTAATACAACCTCGCCTTATTCCGTTGACGTGGATTTGAATTCTGACCCAAAAGCGAGTATCTAACTGCTTAGGCAGTATTTATAGTTTGCATTTTGTTACAATTAATACCTATTGATGTGTAAAAAAAAACATCGTGATGAAACTGCACATTTGACAACCCAAGTGCGAAACACGCTAATCTACTTTGGACTAAGGACGTGGGAATTCCATCTGGTCCCCTAAAAGTGGGAACCTTGAATTCCGCAGGGGACGTTTACACGGGCAACAGGTCCGTATAGCAATCTAAGGAGATAACTTTATCCAGGTCGCCTTAATTAAAGAAGTGTGTTATTTCTAAATATACACATTAATTCTACTTATAAGTAATATTGGTATATTACAGATATAGAACTTATTGGGTTAGTTTTACTTACTATTGTGACAGCCTTCTGACTATTATATCTACTGTATTTATAATCTTAAATTAGGTGTCTGTTCTGACTTAGTTTGAAAAGGAACATGTGCTCGCGGAACGTTAAATGAATCGATTTGAAAACTGGGGAACTTTTTTATTCCGCCACTGTGGAATTATACATTACATATACAACCAGTAGCGTGTGCGTACCTCTCGTTTACAGAGCAGGCGTTAATACAGGTTACATTGTATTCAATTTTTATGTTAGTGCTATTTGCCCCCGGAAGATTCACTTTATTTTATATCGCAAACAATCCCATCTCGGAATTAAAACTACATAATTGTACAAAATTACAGCAAGAAAAGCTTAACAGACAGATCCAGTTATTATAGCATTTTTTAAAGTTGATAAATTTTTATATCTAGAAACTTGAGAAATAATTGGTCTCCCATACAAATTTCATCCTCTATTTCAACCCGTTCTAGTTATTTATTTATTCCACGTCTATCTATTTGTAAACTACTAAATGACCGAATAGATCGAAATTACCGAAGTGGCTGAATTGGCCGAAATGGGTGAAATGGCCAAAATGGCCGAAATGACCAAAATTACCAAAATGATCTAAATAACCAAAATTACGAAAATGGCAAATCATAAAAAAACCTATCCTACTTTCTGGGATAACCTTTACATAAACCTATCCCAAAATATATCCCATTATCCGGGATGAAAAGTATCCATTGTCCACCCTCGGTATTAAAGTTAAATATTAAGTTGGGGAAAAAGTCTCTTCGCATTTTATTTAAAAATTCAAAAGGTTTTTTTATAAAGTTTATTTACATTTGACTAAAGTATGTAGGTGTCATTTTGTTGGATAACTTTTTGCCATCTTGTAGGTAGGGACGTAATCCCATTGCTATAAAATTTTTGGGGCTTCTGATCAAAAAACTGCGACAAGTGGTTTTGGCAGTCCTCTCGTGCTGTTAACCTGACACTGCCTAAGGAATTCTGCAGAGACCGAAACAGGTGAAAATCTGAAGGTGCAAGGTCAGGACTATACGGCGGATGCATTAACACCTCCCAGCTAAACTCTCGTAATTTTTACTGAGTGGATAAAGATGTGAGAGGTCTAGCGTTATCATGGTGAAAAACCACACCCCTTCTGTTGATTAATTCCGGCCGCTTTCTTTCAACTTTTTGCTTTAATCTCATCAGTTGTTCGCAGTACAGTTCAGAATCGATGGTCCTGCCTGGCGGTAACAGCTCATAATGAATAATGCCCTTCCCACCCCACCATTTTAGATGCCCGTAAATGCAAAGCTGAAGACATAACGGTTAAGAAGAAAGCATTTAATAAGGCTGCCAATTCAATCAAAAGGACGTTACAGAAGGCACGATCTGACCACATTGGGCGTACTGGAACAAAACTTGCTTCTTACCCTGCTGGCAGCAAAGCATTTTGGTCCTTGGCAAAGTCAGTGGAGTCAAACTGTCGCCCCTCACTTCCTCCACTGCTGCGGCCAGATGGTTCGCTGGCCCATACTGCTGTAGATAAAGCGAAGTTGTTTACTTCACTCTTAGCAAAGTCTTCGCGTCTAGACGCTATGGGCACACTACCTCCAAACCTGCCGCAATGCGTGTTGCGTATGCCAGAAATACGCATTCGTCAGACTGAGGTAGGCAAAACGCTCCGCAATCTAGATACGAATAAAGCCAGCGGACCTGATGGAATTCCAGCCAGAGTTCTAAAATCCTGTGCACCAGAGATCTCCCCTGTACTGACTCGCTTGTTTCTCCTCTCGATGAAGACTGGAAAGGTTCCAACATCCTGGAAGCAGGCAAATGTGCAGCCGGTACTCAAAAAGGGCAGTCGAGCCGACCCTGCCAACTACAGACCAATTTCGGTTACGTCGATACTCTGTAAGAGCATGGAACGTATCCTTAATGCTAGACTACTGACGCACCTAGAATCAAATGATCTCCTCAGCAATCGGCAATACGGTTTTCGAAAAAACCGATCGACCGGGGATATTCTAGCGTACGTCACACACATTTGTAACGAGGCTATCGAGAGATATGGTGAAGCGCTCGCGGTCTCTCTCGATATCTCAAAGGCATTTGATAGGTTCTGGCATGACAGTCTCATTGCTAAACTTCCAGCATATGTCTTGCCTGCTGGTTTGTGTGTTTGGATATCGGACTTCTTGAGGTAAAAGTCAATTCAAGTGGTCGTTGATGGTTGTTCCTCCGATCGCTTGATGATTAACGCCGGTGTCCCTCAGGGGTCTGTACTTTCACCTCCCAGCCAAACTCTCGTAATTTTTGCTGAGTGGCTAAAGACGTGTGAGGTCTAGCGTTATCATGGTGAAAAACCACACCCCTTTTGTTGATTAATTCCGGCCGCTTTCTCTCAACTTTTTGCTTTAATCTCATCAGTTGTTCGCAGTACAGTTCAGAATCGATGGTCCTGCCTGGTGGTAACAGCTCATAATGAATAATGCCCTTCCAATCCCACCATACACACAGCATCACCTTGTTGAGACTTAACTCGGGTTTCGCCACAGTCTGTGAAGCCTGACCGGCCTTTGACCACGATCTTTTTCGCACGTTCTTGTCGTACGTGAGCCACTTTTCATCACCAGTTATCAGCTTCTTCAAAAAATGGTTCGGTTTTATTACGTCGTAATAAAGAATCACAAATGAGTATACGATTCATTAGATTTCTTTCAGTGAGCTCATGAGGCACCCAAATATCGAGCTTTTTTGTGTACCCAGCTTTTTTCAAATGCGCCAAAACCGTTTTGTGGTCAATTCCCAGTTCTCCAGCTACATCGTAACTACTAATATGCCGATCTTGCTCCACTTTTTCAAAAAGGCATAAATTTTGTCCGTAACAGGGCGACCAGAGCGACGTGCATCTTTGATATCAAAATTTCCGGATTGAAAACGCTTAAACCAAATTTGCGCTACTCTCACAGATACTGCATTAGGTCCATAAACATCACAATTTTTTTTCGCGGCTTGTGTTGTATTTTTACTTTTTTTGCTGTATAATTTGAAAATGTATCGAATTTCTTCATTAGATTCACTCATTTTAACAATAAGGAAAACAAATGAAAATCACACATTTTCCTAATTTGAATTTGGAATTGTCTTCTGTAAAATTAAAACTTTTTAATGATACCAAAACCAGCCAGATACAAATGGTATAGCCAAAGAGATCTTATTACAAGTTCATACATACTATATGCGAAAAAACTTTTTCCCCAACCTAATACGTTTTTTTATGATATAATAAGCATAAGCATTTGAATGACGATAGATATCTCATAAGAAGTATCTAATACAATTAATTTCGAAGGTAAAAAAAGCTAATATAAGCATAAACTCCTATCATTATTATAATAATACTAGGATATGCCCGCGACTTCGTCTACGCTTGACTTGAAGTTCCCGGGACACAAAATACCGCAGCATTAGAAAAGAATGTAAGCTATCGTTTTAGTGAAAACTGTGTCAGAATAAGCAAATTTTTACGCACCCGAACAACTACAAACCGTTCCCAGGAAAAATATTACACCTTTTGTTACATTAAATTTTGTATCGATCTGTAAAAAATCACATTGAAATTAGTTTTTTTTTAATCTGGCCAATTTTAATTCATTCCCAGAATTTTTCCCATGGAATTCCAGGATAACAAGTAGCGCAGAGTTTAACTGTAAAAATTAGCTGTCAATCAGCGAAAACCGCATGAAAATCGGCCCAGTAGTTTTTACGGGAATCTCGAACAAACAGACAAGAAATCTGAAAAAAATTGCATCGTGTTCTCCATCGTTTATATAGTTTATTCCATTTGTTTTTTTTAAATAGCTTTAATGTACAGACACGGCATGTGTAGAATTTCATAATATTATAGTAGATAACATTTCAATAATTAACAATAAATCCTCACAAAAAATATATAAACAAAAGAAACTTACCATACACCTTGCCTATCATTGCACACCTGAATAGATGGGTCAGTACCTATACCATTTATGGCCGGTTCCTATATCTTACTATTCATTTGCTTGCCCTACCATCGCTTGAATTTTAGAATTACTTCTATGGAGCTTATGTCATGTTTTAACCGATAATAAGACAAATGAATAGGTATATCGGTAGGATATACATATGAAACGGCCATTAGTGGTGCAAAATAAATGGCAGTAGGTATACATTATATTCTTACCTTAGTTACCAGCTTAACAACGGCAAAACTAGCGCATGTGGTAATATGTACAGAAGATAATAACCCTCCGAGCGCAAAACGCATGGTGCCCACGTCCTATTGCGTGATAACCACGCGCATACAACAAGTGTCGTCAGTAAAAGTAGTTCCTACCATTTACAAGAGTATTAATGTTTAATTAATGTGTACCGATAATAGCATTTAAACTTCCGCTTATCGATATTACGGTTAAACGGATAACTCCTGTGATATGGAGTCTTTGACCGGTAGATAACTGCAACTGCTCTGTTTGAGATAAAAACACTCGAGTATGAGATTTAGCTCCCAGAAAAATATTGCTTTTATATCTATTTCAGCTATACGAAAATGTCAAGATGTTGTTACCGCATGAAAATTTTGCGAAAATCGCAAAAGCTACAGTGTTACATTGATTGAAGCCCACGTACAAAGTCATAAAAGTTTGTGGGATGGCGATATCACTTTTTTAAAGCAATGTGATAGGTTGCCTAGAAGATATTTGTAAGGATTTCTTCTTCAGGCTTTAGTGTTTTCTTATATACCTACCTATAATCTTTAGTTTGTAATATTTACAGTATTTAAATTTGCTCGAAATAGTTTGTACTGAGTTGTTGCTTTTTATCGGCCCTGCTAGTTTCGACTGAAATCAATTAAAATATTTAATGGATTCAGTTAATATTCCCATTACTACTAGATACTGCAACGCATAGGTCCCAGATTCGACTACTGGCAGTGTAAAGTACTTACCTAAATGAAATTTCCGTTAGTTGCTTTTATTTATTTGAGTGTGTTCAGCCAAGGAATGTATAACACTATACGCATTATTTGTCTACTAAATAAAGATTCTAATGTCTTTAAAAATAACCTTCTTCGCCTTAAAATAGCAACGGAAAATCACGATGATATAGGTATTGACATGTTACAAAAATTATCTATATTATTTATTAATGCATGATAACATGTATGTTATCTTAAACTTAGAATTCGGTCTATTACCCCCATAAATTAAACTCTAGATTAAGTACGAGCCCACCAGAAGATAACACGATAACTTTAATAACTTTTTCGTGTATTTTTAGAAATTTTCTGTTTTTTTATTAATACATATTCTATATTTTAAGATAGTTTAATTAATAATTTTATTTTATTTGTATTTTTCATTTAATAAAATAAAAAAATGAATAAATGCTTGGCATTCCGCGCACAATGAAGGTTTACGAAGATGTGATAACAGTTGTTATTTGGCTACAAAGTTATAAAAAGACATGGGATCGATATATTATTAAAAAACATCTTCCGAATGTAATAACATATATCCTAACAAAAATCGTAAAAGTTACGATTCGATGGCCTTTGTGGTTGATTGAGCTACGCCTTTGCCAGCCGACCTCACTACATACAACGCAAAGGCTCCGGGTATGATTCCTGGCACAGTAAATTTCTGTATAATACTCATAATTCAAGGGTAACTTGCTTAGCTTTGGGATATACAATGTTTGTGTTTGTCTGCCGATTTTTTAAAAATGTTTACTGCTTGTGTCTTGGTTCTGAACAGCACCTACAATACTTGAAAGAAAGAAAAACTTTATTTGAAGAAATAGCGACGTAATTACATTCTTTATACATTATTATACACATTATTTATTATACACAGAGCATAGTTTGAGAACTATAACTATTACTTAAAACACTAGAACGTTCTCTAATATGGAAATGTTTATCTCACACATTTGTTTACGTAAATCAGATGCGCATTTGTGTTATTAATAGAGTCATTATCAAACATGCAATG
Organism: Dendrolimus houi; assembly: GCA_039645545.1. NCBI lineage: Eukaryota > Metazoa > Arthropoda > Insecta > Lepidoptera > Lasiocampidae > Dendrolimus > Dendrolimus houi. The sequence goes on along the minus strand of CM077120.1, from coordinate 16,843,949 downwards.
GAAACTATTTTCTCGTGTTTATTTTAAGAAAATAATGTTGCGTAATTGCACTTTGGGACCACCTCTTACTGATAAATACGGAATAGTTAATATTATTTCTGTAAAGTTAAATAATTATGTCTGCTAACTAGGTTAAAGTTTATGGTGAAAAATAAAGACAAAGATCAAGAAAAGGAAGACATCTACATATCTGTTGGTATCTATTAGCTAATATAAACTTCGAAAACACGTTGCCCAACGAGGAAGAAATTTATCACAGGTTAAGGACACAAGAGTAAACCATACAAACTAAACAAAATAATTAGTTTTAATGAATAGTAAGGATATTTTTTACCTTAATGATGTAAAGTTACAATATATTCTTAACAAAACAATAGGTGGCCCTATCACACAGACATCGGATTAAAACGATAAGGGTTCATTTATACCTTAATCTAAACGCTGAAATTATACGGGGTGGTATTTATTTAGGTATTTAGGTCTATCATTATTATATCGGATACTTTATCGAATATTTCTATCCTTCATAGAGCTTGAAGGTAATTAATATAGTTTATTGTGTTATACGTTTACGTTATAATTAAATTAAATACCACTGAACCTATCTAAAATAAAATTAATACATAAGATTTATTTATATATATACACTATAACTAAGTTCGGTCCAGCTCGATCAAACCGTTGTCGTAGGGCAATGTACCTAGAAGGCTGGCAATATTACCTCGCTGAATGTAGACACGAATTCTTTGGGCGAGGTAATCACCCCGGCCTTCCGTTCGCCTGTGGGGTCGACCAGTCGTTTTTTAATATTTTTAAAAATTCCGTGGGCACTTGGACGGACCCTACGTCTCCACCTCAAACGGTTTAAATATCTTGTACCCTGTTCCAAGGATCACATACGTTTGAGGTGCTCGGCAGAGGTGGAACCGATCTTAATAATTATGTCGATTAACATAAAATTCAAAATTATAATCGACTGTGCATATAAAAATTCTTTTAAAAAAATCTGGTCAAACCATTTTAACTTTGTACTTATTATTTCAAGTACGTTTACTTTGATAAATATTATTATCTTTATAAATCCTACTTAATAAAATATTAAGTGAACAAACAATTAATTAAAAAATAATACATACTATATTAATTACAGATATTAAAACATTTGTTGACGGAAAACTCTTCAAATAAGTATACAAAGAGTTGTTGTAACTGCATACTTGACGACTATCGTCGGGTGTGGCGTTAGTATCAACAAACTGTTTTCTGTTGTACGGTTGGTAACAATAGATATTTTCAGTTATAATGCTTGTATTAAATAAAGGACGCTCTTTCTTGTGTAAAATGTAAGGAGAGATTTGGGTAAGAAAGTACCAAATATACCAAATATTAACTATTTGGGCAGGGTTTCCCCTTTATTGTTCAGCCTTTGATGTGAATATTCACACAGCACAGTAAGCAATGAACACGTTTTTTTTTTTATTGGACTTGACTTTATGTTGTTGGTCCGAAGACCTCACAACTTTACCGGGGTTTTCGGGGCGAGTGCCTTTGCGAAGCGAAGGCGCTCGAGCCCGGGGGGCAACTTGCTCGAGGGGGCTCCCTAGGGAGTTTCACCTCGGCTGGACTGTTGCCATGAGAGGGGGATGAATCTAATAATGCCCACCATAGGGCGACACAATGCACTAATTGAGAGCGGGGCGACGGGTAATATAAAGCCCGAGAGGAAGGATCCCGGCGGACCGGGATCGGCGGTTCGCGGTGGCCTATACTATCTTACTGCCGTTTCGCAACGTGTTATGGTTGGGAGAGAAGAAACGGCGAAAGAAACTTCCCAGCAACACGCCTAGTCTATCCTATGGGGGGGCTGTGTCTCCTGGCGTCCCTCGCGGGGACGTGGAGAGATCATGATTGGCGGCGTCGACGCCGCCGTCTGTGTCTGTCTGTCGGTGCCTGCCAGCCTGCCGTCCTAACCGCGGGCGGGCTGATCCGAGCCAGCCGTTTTGTGATATCGTCGACCTTGTCCGTGAGGATGTTACGCGGTCGTCGCACGAGAGCCTTTCGTCGAGGCTTATAATCGGACGCGGACACGACGAGGGGATTTCGATGGTGCGGCGCTAGATCGAAATACTTACGCGAGAGCGACGTAATGTAGTTTTTGATGGAGGGAAGCTCCAGATCGCGGTGGATGTCGACGTTACGCATATAGAGGGGAGCACCGACGGCTCTGCGCATGAATTTATTTTGAACGATTTGCAGTTTCTTTAAAAGGGAAGGCTTGGCATGGCCGAATACCACACTCGCGTATGTCATGATCGGGCGGATGCATGTTTTATATAGAGTAAGCTTGTGTCTGAGGGACATTTTGCTTCGTTTATCTATCATGGGTGCTAGACGACCCATCACAAATCGCGCTCTATTCCGGACTATAGTGATATCCTCGTTGAAGCGCAAGTTCTGATCTAGGGTGACACCCAGGTATTTGGTGTACTTTGCCCAGGGGATCTCTTGTTCGTAGAGCGAGATGGCTTTTAAGTGAAGGCAAGCGCGTTTGGGAGAGCGAAGCGTGCCCGGGGAAAAGAACATTGCTGCGCTTTTCTCCGGGTTTACCTCTATCCTCCATTTGCGAAACCATTCGCCTAGCTCTGTTACAGCTGCCTGTAGCCGGACGCAAGCCATTTGTCGGTTGTGATCTGATGTATAGAGTGCGGTGTCATTCGCGAAGAGGGCCAACTCTACATCTGGAGTTTTTGGGATGTCGCTGGTGTACAGCGTGAAGAGTAGTGGAGACAGGGCCGAGCCCCCTGGTACACCGGCTGTGAGTGGGTGAGGGGACGAGCGTGTTCCCTCCACTCGAAAACGGAAGCTACGGCCTAGGAGGAAGTCTCGCAAGATGAGCACGAGTCTGTCTGGCACACCGAACTGGTACAGCTTGTAAATCAAACCGTTATGCCAGACCTTGTCGAAGGCCTTAGCTACGTCAAGGAACAGTGCGGCTGTTCCTATAGGGCGAGGGCGATGGGCAAAGTGCGATAGTATGTGCTCCGTGATGCGGTGCACCTGTTGGACGCATGAGTGTCTGGCACGGAATCCAAACTGCTCATCGGGTAGTAGATGTTTGCTGATGGCAAAATCTCTAAGTCTAGAGAGGATGACCCTCTCGTAAAGCTTGCTGAGTGTGCTCAGTAGGCTGACTGGGCGGTAGCTGGACGGTTTATTAGCCGGTTTTCCAGGCTTGTGAATACCGATGACGTCTGCTTCCTTCCAGATCGCGGGGAAAGAGCAGTTTGTTATTGCGGCATTGAGGATGCTCACTAAGATTATAATTAAGTGGCCAGGGAGGAGTTTTAACACGCGATTGTTAATGCCATCGATCCCTGGGGCCTTTCGCGGTTTGAGGGACTTGATCAGATCTTGCACTTCTTCGACCGTGACTGGGTCGAGTGTGGTTTCCGCTGGTAAGGAGGATCTACGTTCAACCTCGGAGTCCACCTCCGTCAGGTGTGACTGGTCGACGTTTTGTGTAGTGGGGGAGCATTGAAGCTCTAGACTCTGAGCAAGGCATTCGGCTTTCTCCTCATCATTGAACGCCTCGGTGTTGTTGGCTCTTTCTAGCGCGGGTATGACAGTGAGGGTATCTGATTTGTGAGCTCTAGCCAGCTTCCAGTACGCCTGGTGAGTTGGTTCGATATCTCTCAACGTTCTGTCCCAACGTTGTTCCCTGACTTCCCGGATACGCAGTTTGACCTCGCGCTCTAGTTGGCGGAGTTGGACTCTGTTGTCGTCGGTGGGATATCTGTCGTGAGCTCTGGAGGCGGCTCTCTTTTCCCTCAGCAGTACCCTCACTTCGTCCGGCAGGCATAAGTGGCGGTCATCCTCCACTGGCACCTGTCTGGAGGAGTTCCGCACTGCGGATTGAAGGTGGCAGGGCATCGATCGCCGTCTCCGTGTCTTGGTGGGATTCGATGTGGTCCGGGATGCGGTCCAGGTCTTGTGATTCGGTTGCCTTGAGGAGGTCCCCAAGTCTCAACCAGTCCACAGAGGTCCTAGTTTCAGATGTCTGGTCCGTCTGTTGTCCTAATTTGAGGATAACCGGGCGATGGTCCGAGTCTATATCGTCCATCATTTCGGTCAAATGGAACTGAAGAGTTACGCCCCTCAGTAATGCTAGGTCGAGAGTGTTTGGCGTCCCCCAGTCGCGGTTGGGGGGGTATCGTGTGGGGGTCATGGGAGTTATTATATCAAACAAAAGATTGTCTGATATATTTATTAGGGCTCTGCCATTGGGGTTAGTGGTATTGCAATTCCACTGTTCGTGTTTACAATTCAGATCTCCGGCTATTATAACAGCTGGGCCTAAGTTGAATAGGGCTTCTAGGTCTTTCTTAATAAGGGTTTTCTGGCACGCGAGGTATGCTGAGACTATGACTAGAGATTGGTGGCCAGTCATTGCTAGTTTGCAGGCGGATACCTCCATACCTACTAGTGGTGGGGTGACTAGAGGCATGCAGTGTAGAGATCTTCTGAAATAGATCAGGGTGCCGCCACCACGGCCTATCCTGTCATGTCTAATGACCCGATAGTTAGAGATCTTTGGATCTCTTTCACTCGGTTGAATGAACCCGTCTACACGCCACTACGCCTTTTATACGAAAATGCTACCCTACAAAACAATAACATTGCATCATTGCTAAAAATAGCAATTACATCATAGTGTTGCCAGGATCATAAAAACAATTATAATAATTAGTTACTGATGCACTAAATTATCTAGACGATAATTTAGTGCATCAGTATCCCACTAAATGATCTAGACGATAATTTAGTGGGCTTATAAAATTAACTAACCGGTAGAAATTGGTAATTTAATTATAAATCGAATCGTGTGATAAATCGACTAAAAATATTATCTATGACGATTGTCTATGTCATATTAATATACACTATGATTCTCATGACTACTGTGGTGGAGATCTTGTAACACCTGTCGAAGCAAGGACGTGTTACATCAACGATATTTTGTTACACAGATTATAAGTTTTATAGTAATAGGAACGAACGTAAATTATTTAATTTACGTTCGTTAGTTCGTTCGTAACGCAGAAAACAAGGAAATAGATTCTAGAGATTTTTTGCTATAAATAGATATCATACTTTTAGTGGGCAATCAGGAAATTCTATTAAATAGCCACTTAATATATTTTAACTCTTGAAAAGGATACATTCATTATTATTATTGTTGAAAGCAAAGACAAAATATGAAATTTCATTCTTAACTAGTTGTAACTCAGAATGCGTTGTATCGCCAAGTAAAGAAAAAGTGATTAATTTTATACTTAAACTGTTTCTTTTTCGTTACACATTATTTTTCGTTTTCCATCTGGCGTCTAGCTGACAAGCTAGTACAGTTGGCGATGACAGGCTATCATATTATATCAGGTAATCGACATAGCTCGCAAAATTACCAAGTTGAAGTGGCGGTGGGCCAGTCACGTCTGTCGCAAGACTGATGGTCGTTGGAGCAAACATGTTCTGGACTGGAGACCACGTTTCGGCAAAAGTAGCGTAGGACGCCTTCCAGCCGGGTGAACGATGACCGGCATAAGGGCCAAGCCACACGGTGCGGTGCAGCTCCGGCACGACACCTGAGCGGTGCCGCAATGGTTTCCTACATATAAAAATGTATGGTATTCCACACGGCGTATCCGGTTACGCTCCGGCGCCGCACCGCAGGCGCACTGGACAACGGCGCGAGGAAGACGAGGCGGGGAGGGGTGCAAGCAGTGCGGTGCCGCAGCGGTGCCGCTCAGTTGTTTGTACGGCATAGGGAAGAGTGCACGTTCATTGATTCTATATACCTAATTACGTGTATACCTATTATAAAAATTGCAAAAAATAATTATAAAAGTTGCGACGCCGCACTGCTCATGTGGCCGCCAGTACGGTGTCGAGTAATGCGGTGCGGTGCGTCGCCGCGCCGTGTGGCCGGCCCTAAGGTCGCCCTACAAACATCGAAGATCAATTATGTGACTGCAACATGCGATAGTGTTGTAAATTGCATGTACTTAGATCGCTTATGTAATGTTTTGTGTATATTTATCATTCAGATGTAATCTTTATGTACTCAAGATAAAGTGTTTTTGCATTTTTTGCTACTTAAATAGATATAACTTTGATATCAGTATAAATAAGTTCTTAAAAATACAATATAAAAGTAAATCCTGAAAAACGTGTAGATAGACATAAATAGCAAGTATATTAAAATTCTGTTAATGGTTTATTGACATCGTATAGATTCATGCTGTAGCTTAAATAAAGACATATTAAAATAATATCATAATGAGATTAGGATCATCAGCGATTTCTAGTTTTAGGGCCGCTTGCATAAGGTTGCTTATTTAAGAAACACAAAACGCATTTAACACCCTTAAACACAATTAGCGTCTTGCACAACGCAAAATTTGCCGCTAAATGTATTTAAAGAACTGTCAATACGTTTTGTGTAAAGCGTATTTAGGCAGTTTAATATGATTAACTAATTTTTATTTAAAGGCGATCGTTATGCAAGCGGCCCATAAAGCAGTATTTAATTTAAGAAAAATCTAATATTAAAATATCAACCGCAACTTTGTAGTTTAGTAGATACAATTAGTCAATGACGCTTATCTCTGTATTTGCTTTGCCGTGGAAAGGTTTACCAGCTACTGTATAGGTATTACTTAGGCACTGTTTGTCTAATAAGTCACAAGAAGTATCCATATGAAAATTGTTAAATGTATTAATATTATTGGTAGGTACATAAACGTATTATAATGCTGTTAATTTAGGGGAACGTATGTATTGATCACGATTGTCTAAGCTCCCATGCACCTTATTGAAAGTGGTCACTGACATCTAACGCTGTTTGTAATGTCAGGTCTTACAAAAGACTTATCGGATTCGAAAACATTTAGCCCTTTTTAAATGAACTAATATTGTAGCATAAAGGGAAAAACAAAACTGGAAATATGTGGTACATGATATCAACGTTCTAAAGAATTGTTGCGCTGTGGGTTTTACGAGTTCGAATGAGTAAACACGAACATTCCACCGATGTAGATATTGTTATAATTATCAGATGCTGATAAATGACATAGTGATGAAACCTTCACAGCGATGTGTAAAACAAGCTAATACACCTTGGAACAATCGAGACGGATATACGGTCTACTCGCTTAAAACAGGAAGACCCGAGCCTAGTAGTGGTATGTGTATCTATGGGCTCGTATTAAATTATAATATCCTGTCGACTGCGATTGATTAGGTTATGAAAATTAGATGTTGTCCCGAAATTAAACATTGGTTGCAAATGGTAGAATACCTAGAGCCACAAATTTTACGAAGACTAATTGGCCGGTACCTATATCTTACTATTCATTCGCTTGCGTTACCATCGGTTGAATTTTGACATTACTTTTACGGAGCTTATGTCAAATTTTAACCGATAGTAAGGCAAATGAACTATAGGTAAGATAATAGGAACCGGCCATAAGTGAGTCTAATATAATTATGTAATGTATAAGCATTCCAGTTCACATTGAAAGAAACAAAACATTAAAATATTTTTAAAACACAGCTACCCCTTAAGACACATGCGGTCGTCCTATGACGGTCTGACATCGCCCGCGTGGTCGGTGACTTTTGTAATATTGTTTATCTCCCTATTGCACTGATAATACGAGCGGTTTCGTTTTGTGGTGTAGGACGTGCTTGGTTTGCACCCAGCCGTTTCTTATAAAACGAACATAATCTCAACATATTTTAGCATTTAATGCTCGTGATTCGCGCGTGGCGCGTGACGTCTCGCCTCATATCAAACGTGATTTTTTCAAGCCTGCAACACACCCACAACCGATTTCAGTATAGACACACATACACGGTAAGATTTTTCTTAAAGTTTAATTGAAAAATTAATTTAATAAATTAACCTTTTCCTTTCAATTAACTAAGCTAAAAAGTGTTCAAGGCTAGAAAATTTTTCAAGTTTCATTTTCTTGTTGACTCTTCAAGATTCTGTTTGAGGTCACTTATAGTTAATCAAATTATTGTAATCATTTTTAATTTAATTCATATTTATTATTCCGCTTATTTTAATTGATATTTACATCATAAGATCCGTTATTGTATGTTTTTAATATATACCAATGATAAAATATATTATAATAATGTTTTGTGATCTTAGTTATATAAATAAATTGAATTTATTTTAAAAAGTTGGTTAATTACTTCTGTTAGTCTAAATATTTAATTTTGTTTCAGCTAAAACAACAATATGGCCTATTTACAGTCAATGCCAAAATCAGAAACTATTAAACTGCGTGAAAAACATATTGGGTAAGTTGTGATTTTATTAAGTATCTATTTACACATAAACTAATACAATAAAAGAAAAATTGTTTATATTGTATTCTACCCATAGTCCCTCAAGACTATATATAAGTAGAACACTGAGTCTAGGTCACCGTCTTCTATTTACTTATACGTACATTATTTTTTAAACATTTTTTTAAATTCAAATCATTAATTAGTGTAATATTTCATAATTATAATTAGTGTAATATTTTTTTTAGTAATTATAATATAATATCTACATATAAGTTTCTCGTTTTAATATTCAAAATATTTAATACTATCTTTTCCTACAGCTCTGCCTGCCAACTGTTTTTCCGTTCATCTCCTCTGAAAATAGTTCGAGGCATCGCTCAATACATGTACGATGAGACAGGCGAGAGATACCTCGATTGCATTAATAATGTAGCTCACGGTAAGATAAAATTAATTTCTTTATCACATTTGAGTCTTTGTTTTAATGTTTAAAATCATCCAATTTTCTATAATAGGATAATAATGTAGGTATATACACGAGGTATTATAATATAAAGTCCGTAACAATAGGTATGTACATTAATAATACCAAATACCATGTAGATCGGGTCTACGGGGTCTAGGGTCATAAAATAGGAACAAACAAATATATATACCAACTCACTTTCACATTATTATGGCATTTTAGTTTTACATAGTACCTTTTGATTAAATATCCACAGTACTTGGTTAACGCACCTGCCATGGTTTGGGTTCATATCCTAACTGGGGAGCATGAACCACTTAAGAAGTTTTTTTATTTAATATGTATAAGTAGGTACATATTGTAAAAATAATTACGCATTGAAAGTAAAGAAAAACATTGTCAAAGTAACTTATTTAATGCGGTAATGGATGTGTCTAACCCGTCAACTCGCCTTAGACATACGTGTCGGGTATAGGAGATTTTTAGGGCTAAATATTGGTATTGTCATAATACTATAGCTAGTACGGGTGACGTGATCACTTTGCATCGCCGTGTCAGAGTTCAATTAACTTCAATTTCTATTCGTATGAAAAATCCTCAATGGTTTACAATCACCTAGGTTGTTTCCGGTCTGTGTGTATCTTTTGTGCACGATTTGCGTATTTGTAATTACCTTGAATTAGGTTCTTAAAAAAGTAGAGCTCTTTATGTACAGCCTTAACAATACCTGTTAAATTAAAATGTTTTGACTTCAGTGGGACACTGTCATCCTCACGTAGTTGAAGCGGGCAGGAATCAAATGTCTTTGATATCAACGAACAACAGATACTTACATGACGAAATTGTAGTCTTAGCAGAAAGATTAGTCAAAACGCTACCAGACTCTTTGTCTGTCTGTTTCTTCGTCAATTCTGGTTCTGAAGCTAACGACCTTGCACTAAGATTAGCACGAGTACACACAAAGAAGAAGGACGTCATCACTCTTGACCAGTAAGTATTTTATGACAAAGTTTTATTCGTGAATTTCTTTTGTCTGCGAAGTAATAGAAATGACGAAAAAAAAGAGTAAGAAATCACAAAAGTTTGTTGGCATAAATTGAATCTATTCTACTAATAGACATCTGTTTCTGTCGCGTATTTTTTTTTTTAGTGCTGGAGTATAGCAGACATGATAGACCCCCTGATAGAAAGTGATTACCGTCACCATGGACCTTAGTAACGCTAAAGATGCTATCGATGTGCTGCCACTCTCGAAGTGGGGACTGGAATCTGGCCATTAATGCTGGTACACAACTCAAGGCTAAAACAACTGAAGGTTGTTATGGCGGCATACTCTAGATCAGGGGTGGTAGCCATTCAGATGGGCAAATGTTCTACCACCTGACAAGCTCATGTAGATACGTCCAATAAAGACAGGATATTTTTTATCCCAGAAAATGAAATGGTTTCAGCGAGATACGAATTTGAACTTCATTAAGCAAAGCTGAATGAATGGACCAAAACAAATTTTAGTACCTAAACGTGTTTCCGGTAAAAAGGATGAACATAGATTACATTTTAGCCCGAAATGGCTTATTCGCAACATATAGTAGCCAAATATTTAGACAAGCGAAGCCAAAAAACTTAATATTTCATTAAATAAAACTAGATCCAACTCCGTCTTGCTATAATATTTATCCTATACTTTCAAAACCGTTTTGTAAAGGTATTTTGTTAACAAGAAGCATATCGCCATCTTTATGTACTTCCATTTTTCTAAAGTGAAAATTCTCCCAAGTGATGCCAACAACTAAGAAAGACTGAATGTGTGAGTGTGTTAGGTGATTATGAAAGGGTTGAAGTATTTTGGGGTGCTACTAGCGCCTGTTTGTTCCAGCGCGTATCATGGGCATCTAACGTCTATGATCGATGTCTCTCCATACAAATTTAACCTACCCGGAGGGCCTGAGAAGCCAGACTGGGTTCATGTGGTAAGTTATCCAATTATTCTCGGCATTGGGACTGTTTTTCTCAGTTAAACATTCGTCTTTTCTAAACTTTCTATATTTGCGATAAGATCATTGTCTGTAATTAAACATCTATTAAGCCTGTATTATAATAAATATAATCCTGAATTATCAATGTTAATATAATAATAAATTATTATTAGTACATTTTTCGTCTATGACTCGTTCTTGTCAATTTAAGAAAAAATGCATATCTGTTATTCTTATTGGATGTGTTGTTAGCATAATGATCCTTTTTAATGTCTAATTAGTAGAGTTGTAGATTTTACAATAAAACAAAAACCAAATTCCGAAATGAAATTCGAGATCTCCAGTTTAAAAAGTAAAATGCAATTGGCTAGGTTTTTTTTTTTTTTTTTGGACTTGACTTTATGTTGTTGGTCCGAAGACCTCACAACTTTACCGGGGTTTTCGGGGCGAGTGCCTTTGCGAAGCGAAGGCGCTCGAGCCCGGGAGGCAACTTGCTCGAGGGGGCTCCCTAGGGAGTTTCACCTCGGCTGGACTGTTGCCATGAGAGGGGGATGAATCTAATGATGCCCACCATAAGGCGACACAATGCACTAATTGAGAGCGGGCGACGGGTAATATAAAGCCCGAGAGGAAGGATCCCGGCGGACCGGGATCGGCGGTTCGCGGTGGCCTATACTATCTTACTGCCGTTTCGCAACGTGTTATGGCTGGGAGAGAAGAAACGGCGAAAGAAACTTCCCAGCAACACGCCTAGTCTATCCTATGGGGGGGCTGTGTCTCCTGGCGTCCCTCGCGGGGACGTGGAGAGATCGTGATTGGCGGCGTCGACGCCGCCGTCTGTGTCTGTCTGTCGGTGCCTGCCAGCCTGCCGTCCTAACCGCGGGCGGGCTGATCCGAGCCAGCCGTTTTGTGATATCGTCGACCTTGTCCATGAGGATGTTACGCGGTCGTCGCACGAGAGCCTTTCGTCGAGGCTTATAATCGGACGCGGACACGACGAGGGGATTTCGATGGTGCGGCGCTAGATCGAAATACTTACGCGAGAGCGACGTAATGTAGTTTTTGATGGAGGGAAGCTCCAGATCGCGGTGGATGTCGATGTTACGCATATAGAGGGGAGCACCGACGGCTCTGCGCATGAATTTATTCTGAACGATTTGCAGTTTCTTTAAAAGGGCAGGCTTGGCATGGCCGAATACCACACTCGCGTATGTCATGATCGGGCGGATAATTGGCTAGGTGCACACCAGCTCAAGCACTGCGAAGTGTTCCGTAGGTGTGGTGTATTTAAGTCCCCTGTTATCGTCATTTGGCTATGGTATACCTAAAAGCACTTAATCGAATATACTCTATATTTCAAAAAAAACTACTAACTGATCATGTTCAAACCAATCTTCGTGAAATTATTTTGAGTTCTTTATGATGGGAGACCATTTTCTTAGAATTTTCCGCTTTATATTTCAAACTTAGACGAGAGCAGGGAATACAATCCAATGTACCATTTCGGAAGCGAATACTTTCCACCTATTTACATAAATGAAAATATTATAAAACACATCTTCCTATGAAATTTTAATTCAGATAGATCACATCGTTTTGGATAAAAAGATGTGATCTATCTGATTACATTATATACATACTTCGATGGATGACAATGACAATTTTATATTGCTTCTGTTTCTGCAAAACTGATGGAACCCTAATAAATATTTGAAAATCTTTATAATAAAAATTCACTCTCACTGCAACACCGAATGTAATATTATTGATGGTCGTATATTTTTAGCCGTATTCAGCGTTTGCGCGATAAAAACTCCCGTCTGTAGCAAGTTTGATACAAGAATTTAATTGTTACTTTGCCCTTTAATCCGGACAAAGAAAACTTATAAATTAATTCTTGCTAATTAAATGGGCTCAGGGAGAGGATCTTGAAGGCTGATTTTAAATGAATTATCTGTTTGAATTAGCCTTTTGAGTAATTTATTTTAGGAAAGTTCAAAGCTATATTACATTTAAACACTTAAATAAATAAAAAAAACCAACTGCCTATCAAAGCACGAGAATTGGAGGATTGCGTAGAAACGCCGAATAGCTATTGTATTATTATTGATATTACATAAATTAGAAAATACTCCTATCTCAAAATCTACTCAATACATCTTATTACAATACGTCGCCGTGACTATATTATATTTATTAACTTAAACTTAATTTTTTTTTAAAATCTTCAAGGCACAACGATATGGTTATTTTACAAGGTATCGGTTTTTTCAAAACATTGCTACGGAACCACTTTAAGTACGCTTACTAATGCCGAGAAGATCTTTAAATACTTATCATTTCCCCACTTAATTTTTTTTTTACATTTACTAATAACATGAATACTTATTTAATTCCAAATAGGCGCCGGTACCAGATACCTACAGAGGAAAATATACATATCCAAACAACTCACAGTATGAATCGGAGTTAGGAAAATTGTATGCTGATGAAGTAGGAAGAATTTGCAAAGAAGTTAAGAGCAAAAATGGAGGTGTTTGTGCGTTTATTGCTGAAAGTCTTCAGAGTTGTGGAGGGCAAATAATACCACCGGAGGGCTACCTGAAGCGTGTTTTCCAGTAAGTAGTTAATTTCAAACGGTAGCGTAAATATCATCCGCAGATCCCATCAGAGGGCAATGCGGAGTGGGTTTAATTCTGCACCAGATATAAAATTATGTAGCGTACTACAGATTCGACGCATGCTAGTGCTTGAAGACAGTGGCTTAAAATAATAATAATCGGCCGACAAAAACATACTTTATATATGCCCAATCTAAACAAGTTACGCTTCTATTATAGGTAAAAGAGCGTATCACTCAGGGCCAATCCCAGACACCTAGATCACAGTAAATAACATAAAATTCGTTTGCGAAATTTACCATGCCAGGAATTGAACCCGGAGCCTGTACGTTATAGTGAGGTAGGTTGGCTTAGGCTAGTCATGGTAGCTTAAATAGTGATAATGGCTTCCTATGTTCTAATGACGAATCGATTTACCGATATGCCGGGAGCTTATACAACGTTGCGTTGGAGAAATATATTATGAGGAAACTGGAACAAGGAAATTACCGATCGAATCTAGCTAGGTTTGATGAGTCCCATGGCTATGGGACTTATAGGCTGATATAACTTCCTGCATTGCGAAGCGCGTACAGCAAAGCTTGATGCAGTAGATGATAATTTTTTACTACCTAAATTTTTACGGAAAGAAATATATTTTATACAATATTTAACAAACTCTTCATTTACAATACACTTAAGAGTATTTTTTCACCAAAGTGTAAATACAAAGGTGCAGAATAGCAGAGTTTAAATTACAAAAAATCACTAGGTACGCGTAATGATGCCACTGCGCATTCCTTCAAAATAAATCATGTGATAGCAACAAACATTAACATTGTTTTTCTTCGATAATTATGCTCATTATTGCAAATGACCCGTAACCTTTAGCGATAATGCTTTTTTATAAACTTGATTATCTCCTTTACGGTTCTTAAATTACTTATGATTCAGTAGGTAGTTGAAGTATATTGTTTAATGCTAACCTAATTTGGCGGTATAAGTCACTAACTGTTATATTTCGAAAGAAAGAAGGAATATAAGAAATTTATTTCTTTAAAATACCTTCAAAGGATTCAGTATTTAAAGTATCTGGTGTAATGCTAACCCAATTTTGCGGTATCAATCACTAATTGCTATAAATGCTATATTAAATACATTTAATGATAGCAAAGTTATGTAATATAAAACGTTTCAAATTGTGTAATATTATGATACCCATGATTTTGTAAACGAAATCTTGATCAGCTTTTATAACATCTAAAATTTTGATACAATTATTTTTTATATTACGTATATATATATATATATATATACGTAATATAAAACATATTTTTTTATTATATATATATATATATATATATATATATATATATATATATATATATATAGGTTGGGGAAAGTCTTTTCGCATATAGTATGTATGAACTTGTAATAAGATCTCTTTGGCTATATATACCATTTGTATCTGGCTGGTTTTGGTATCATGAAAAAGTTTTAATTTTAAAGAAGACAATTCCAAATTCAGATTAGGAAAATGTGTGATTTTCATTTGTTTTTCTTATTGTTAAAATGAGTGAATCTAATGAAGAAATTCGATATATTTTAAAATTTTACTACAAAAAAGGTAAAAATGCAATACAAGCCGCGAAAAACATTTGTGATGTTTATGGACCTAATGCAGTATCTGTGAGAGTAGCACAAATTTGGTTTAAGCGTTTTCAATCCGGAAATTTTGATATCAAAGATGCATGTCGCTCTGGTCGCCCTGTTACGGACAAAATGATGCCATTTTTGAAAAAGTGGAGCAAGATCGGCATATTAGTAGTTAAGATGTAGCCGGAGAACTGGAAATTGACCACAAAACGGTTTTGGCACATTTGAAAAAAGCTGGGTACACAAAAAAGCTCGATATTTGGGTGACTCATGAGCTCACTGAAAGA
This sequence comes from Dendrolimus houi, assembly GCA_039645545.1. Taxonomy (NCBI): domain Eukaryota; kingdom Metazoa; phylum Arthropoda; class Insecta; order Lepidoptera; family Lasiocampidae; genus Dendrolimus; species Dendrolimus houi. The sequence goes on along the minus strand of CM077120.1, from coordinate 16,828,603 downwards.
AACCTAATGAACCGTGTACTCATTTGTGATTATTTATTACGACGTAATGAAACCGAACCATTTTTGAAGAAGCTGATAACTGGTGATGAAAAGTGGATCACGTACGACAAGAACGTGCGAAAAAGATCGTGGTCAAAGGCCGGTCAGGCTTCACAGTCTGTGGCGAAACCCGGGTTAACTCGCAACAAGGTGATGCTGTGTGTATGGTGGGATTGGAAGGGCATTATTCATTATGAGCTGTTACCGCCAGGCAGGACCATCGATTCTGAACGGTACTGCGAACAACTGATGAGATTAAAGCAAAAAGTTGAGAGAAAGCGGCCGGAATTAATCAACAGAAGGGGTGTGGTTTTTCACCATGATAACGCTAGACCTCACAAATTTTTAGCCACTCAGCAAAAATTACGAGAATTTGGCTGGGAGGTGTTAATGCATTCGCCGTATAGTCCTGACCTTGCACCTTCAGATTTTCACCTGTTTCGGTCTCTGTAGAATTCCTTAGGCAGTGTCAGGTTAATATCACAAGAGGACTGCCAAACCCACTTGTCGCAGTTTTTTGATCAGAAGCCCCAAAATTTTTATAGCAATGGGATCACGTCCCTACCTACAAGATGGCAAAAATTTATCCAACAAAATGGCACCTACACATTTTAGTCAAATGTAAATAAACTTTATAAAAAAAACCTTTTGAATTTTTATATAAAATGCGAAGAAACTTTTTCCCCAACCAATATATCAAAAGGTTTTTACACCGTTAGATTGGAACCTATTAAATTCTATCCAAACACTTATTAAAATATTAAGATTAATATCGAAGGTGTATTTGTAGGCGGCAACAATGATACAAAGAAACTAGCTTTTGCTCCCGATTTAGCTTGCGTTAATGTAAATATTGTAGACAGAGTGGAGAGGAATGGGATGGGCCCGGAGACAATGCGCAAATGCATTCCCCAGCGTCATAAAAATATGTGTCATGAAGTGATCATTATATATTCTTAAAAATGTCAAACTTGACTTTTAAACCAGAATACCTGTAACACCATCTAATGAAGATGAAATTAACCATGAGGCTAACACATTAAAATAACGTTGTCATTGTCGTTGCCATGGCGGTATATTTGTTATTGAATTGCTACGTTGTCGCCAATAAAACCATCTTTTCGGATATATTCGTCTATCCCTCGGGACAACTACTTGTTTTCTCGATGAAAGGTACCCTATGTCCCTATACCCCTGACTTGCGACGTAGTTAACGTCTGACAAACAAACAATCGAACCCACATTCGCATTTTCCTTTTTTATTTTTTAGTTCGGTTGGCATCTGTTTGTCGAAATGTGACATATTAATTGAATATAGGATTTATTTATTTATGTTTTTTTTATAATTATGATTTTTCATATACATAATATGTATCAAATCATAGACAAGAAAACACATTTTTTCCCAGAAATAGAATGCTATTTCTACGATAGAGTGTTTCTACTACGGGGATGAACATAATATACCTACTTCCTATGTACATCCCCCTTATCGAAAGTTTTTTACATGTATAAATTAAATTTTACGATAACAGGTTCATGAAAATTACCTCAAAGAAGGAACAAAAAAGTTTAAACCGTCACTTTTGCATTTATATTCGAATTGAATAGATTAAAAAATATAATTTACCAGGTATCATGTTGTTTATAACTCTCAAAAACCACTTTATAATAATTTTAATTTGGTACCTAATTGCATTAATAAGCCTGGAGGGCAAAAAAAAGTCGAGAGCAAGAACGGGAGAAGTTATGTGATTTTAATTGACTTTAGTGTGCTAAATCCAAATCTGTTCACAGATTTACTCTATCATGTGTACTCTTTGAGAGTTTTTCATTTAAATGTAAATTGTTTTATATAATTATTAAAAATTGTGATGAATGAACTGACGACTGTCTATCTTTTTTCCTTGCGCATGCATGCATCTTTTATGTCTAATTTCCAATGTTACCTTATTTCTTGTTCTGTAATGGTCAAATTACATGTCGAGAATTTACATGAATTACGTATACTCATAAGTAATGTTTAAGATTGTCACTAATCCGTATTGTCATATTTCGATAGATATGTTCGAGAAGCTGATGGAGTTTGCATTGCGGATGAAGTACAAGTCGGTTTTGGTCGTGTTGGTACGCACATGTGGGCATTTGAAACACAGGATGTGGTCCCCGACATCGTTACCATGGGCAAACCTATGGGCAATGGACATCCCGTAGCTGCCGTTATTACAACACCAGAAATAGCCAAAAGCTTTGCAGTTACTGGTGTCGAATACTTCAACACAGTGAGTTTTTTCACAAATACTTGATATTTAAATATCATTTATTTTTGATATTTTCTCATTCATTTGCGGTTGGCATAACATGTCTTTTCCTTTCATAGACCTCTATTTCTGCATAATATGCCTGTAACACCATAAATTTGAATTCATCTTAATAACTTTTTAAGATACCTTAAGGTTTACACCGATCAATATTCCAGTTTTATATTGTTTGTTATAATATACATATCTTCAAGCCCTCATTATATACCCATAGGTATATTTATCTGAACATTTTCATCTCAACTTCAGAAGTTTCCGTCCTATCACTTTAATGACTCAATTTTTATTTCAACAAATGTATGTCCATCATTAATTATTGTAGTCAAACTAAAATTAAAGCATGCGGCTAAATTAAAGTAATTTTGTATCAAATAGGTTTTTACTTTCAAAATACGAATCAAGGTTCTTTGAAATACTATCTAAGACGGCTTGGAAAAATGCTAGCTTCATTTTGACTGGTGGCTCTATTATAATTTTACTATTCCAAGGTTAGTAAGTAATTACTAATAGATCAAGACAATGTAAATCTGATCTAGGATTATTGTTACTACTCTCAAACTTATTTTTCTAACAATTTTCTGTACAATTAACTGTCATAGTTCATTAAAATTAAAACTGGATTATATTTGATATTTAAAAGCGTTGTTAGCGTTACCTACAGTAGATAAGAAAACGAATGTAACTTACATACATATGATTATTAATGTTATATTTTCCAGTGGGAAGATTCCGATTAATACAATTGTTACAAGATGTCCACCACAGAAGTCATGAGAACCATAGTGTATATTAATATGACATAGACAATCGTCATATATTTTTAGTCTATTTATCAGATGATTCGATTTATAACTAAATTACCATTTTCTACCGGTTAGTTAATTTTATAAGGCCACTAAATTATCGTCTAGATAATTTAGTGCATCAGTAACTAGTTATTATAATTGTTTTTATGATCCTGGCAACACTATGATGTACTTAATTGCTATTTTTAGCAATGATACAATGTTATTGTTTTGTAGGGTAGCATTTTCGTATAAAAGGCCTAGTGGGGTGTAGACGGTGGTCATTTCCCCCGGGCTCGAGCGCCTTCGCTTCGCAAAGGCACTCGCCCCGAAAACCCCGGTAAAGTTGTGAGGTCTTCGGACCAACAACATAAAGTCAAGTCCAATAAAAAAAAAAAAAACGGTGGTCATTCTCCCCCGGGCTCGAGCGCCTTCGCTTTGCGAAGGTACTCGCCCCGAAAACCCCGGTAAAGTTGTGAGGTCTTCGGACCAACAACATAAAGTCAAGTTCAATAAAAAAAAAAACGGTGGTCATTGCTTACCGTGCCGTGTGAATATTCACATCAAAGGCTGAACAATAAAGGGGAAACCCTGCCCAAATAGTTAATATTTGGTACTTTCTTACCCAAATCTCTCCTTGGATTTTACACAATGTATAGGTAGGTATAAATAATTTTTTGTTTGCATACCAATTATCATCTCTTCGAGGGTTCACAAGACGTGTTGTGCGAATTATACTTATTAGAAACTAAGTGATTCGCACTCACTGTAAACGCAAGTCACAAATATTACGAGTCGTTCCCGGATTATTATATTTTAAAACCTAAGTGATTGTTTTTCCATAGACTTTTAGTTAATGAGTTATGTAAATTAAAACGATTAAAGTTACAGACCTATATCAAAGTTTGGAACATTATCGATAATAACACTTGCATGTTGAACTACCGCAAGTTTACTATTAAGAACTTTGTCATACCACTTACCAGCTATACAGTTATAATATAACTCTTCATACATACTTATTACTTGAAAATTTAATAGCTATGTACCTAAATAAATAGTAGAGGAGACGCTGACGACCGACCATCACCCATCTGATAACCAGATGAGACATTTTTTATCACATTATACTTGATTTAGAAACTCGCCTATGATAGCTAGCCAATCGAAGTGTTCATGGCTATGGCAGTTTCAATTGATAGTTTTTAAAATGGAGAATATTCCTTGATAGGCTTGCCTACTTATTTCTGTTCATGGCCATTTGGCAAGCAGGTATGCACAGGTAAGCCAATATATATATATTTTATTGATGAAGCACAGCAGACAGGCTGACGGCCCAACTGTGATGGAAAGTGGCTACCGTCGCCTATGGACATTAGCAATACCGGGGGTGCCGTCAATGTACTGCCGGCCTTGAAACAGAAACTGGAATCTGGCCACTGATGCCGGAACCCAACTCAAAGTTGTTATGGCGGCATATTCTAGACCAGGGGTGGTAGCCATCCAGTCCGGTAAATGCCCTACCACCTGGCTGTGGGTTGTTTTATCGCCTCTTAGGATAGACCGCCCGGCCGCAGGAATTAGTATTCTTTTTTCGTTCCTGCACGGAGAATGCATATATACGCAATGCAATGCATGCAATATAGGTAACTACACGGTTCTGTTAACCAATAAAATTTGATATCATAAGAAAGATAATTTAATAAAAAAGTAATCGTCCCTAGAATAATATTCTAAATCTACATTGCCATGCTTTGAAGACTTCAAACATAGCCATGAACACTATTCGATTGGCAAGCTATCATGTGTTTAGAAATCAATATAATTTGACAAAAAAATATGTATCATTTGATTATCAGATGAGTGAAGGTCGATCTTCAACGTCTCTTATACTAAAAGAATCATACTATAATATCTAACATTTATATGTAGATATAACAATATAATTTATGAGATTGTTTTTGTCCAGTTAACGGTTGTAAACTGACCTAGTATACATATCTAGTGCGCGATACATTTGACGTTTTAATTAATAATCTAATTTATAATAATTAGAAGTACCTATGTATACCTATTTAACGTTCATTGAATGACTTTCTATGATGAATAGATGATGTTTACATAATTAAAACATTCATAACCATGTGTATGAAAATGAAATATTAATGAAAGATTTTTATATTTCAGTACGGTGGCAATCCAGTTTCTTGTGCTATCGCCAACGCTGTCCTTGATGTGATCGAGGAAGAGCTTCTTCTAGAACGTGCATTAAGGGTGGGGAATCATTTACTTAATCGCTGTAAAGATCTCAAGCTTAAACATAAATTGATTGGCGACGTCAGAGGGAGAGGACTCTTCGTTGGCGTCGAATTGGTTACAGACCGTAAAAAAAGGACACCTGCGACTGCTGAAGCAAAACACATTGTCAACAGGTACGAGAAATAATGCTAGGCATTACCTATAAAAATCTACAAAGTGCATGACAGTCCACATAACCAGGCGAGGGACATACAGTTTTCTCATTGAGATACGGAACCCTAAACCGCATTAATAGAAAATAACCCAATCTTCAAAACTAATCTACGAATATTGTCCAAACCAATTTTTATAGAAAGTACAGCCCTCCTATATTGATTTTTTTCACTATTTACTTCAAAAGTTACGAGAATTAATCTAAATGTATCTTCTATCTATAAGTATATAAATAAAAATGAATTGTAGAAATGTATGTTATATGTACGCGCATAACTTGAGAACTACTTTACTGATTTTGATGAAATTTTTTGTGTTTGAGTGGGTCCCCGGTTGCTTTAGATTCACAATTGGAACTGGTAGGTGGCGCTGGGATCGGGTCCTAGATTTTTACTTTTTCAGCAGGACAACATCTACCGGGATCTCTAGTAATATTATAAAAACGATTCAGTTTGTTTATTTGTGACTTATTGACGCCTTAACTACGCAACAGATCGTCACGAAATGTTGCATAGACGTTGTCAGGGGTATTCCATCTAGGAAAAAGTACTGTTCCCGAGAGATAGAATATGGCGCGCCACCGTTGCAATTCACTAATAAATACACCATCTTGGCAACGGCAATAACAGCGACAACTTATTGCTTTCATGTTCAGTTAGTTATACCTTCGCTAGATGGCGTTATGGGTAGTTTGATTAGATACCTTGAAATACCTTGAATTATATATAAAAATTAAGGTCGATATTTTAATAATTATAACATGTCCACTTCATGCCATACATATCCCTTCTAAATGCGAAGCCGCAGGCTAAAGCTAGTATTTAAATAAAAGTCATTCATGACAGTTAAGTAACATCTTAAATTTTTTAAGACTTGACCCGCTCATCTAGTATATATGTCTGGTTCACGGCGTGCGAACGACACGACACCTAGTATAACACAATAATAATCTGAAATATTATAACAAAAGTTTATTACACTAGAATTATTACAATTACAATATTAAATACAGCACAATAATACACAGAAATATTAGGACAACTCCAAGAGTTGCATCCACGCTTGTCAGGCGTCGAGCAGCAATTTGTCCTCAAGAATACTGCGATTATCAAGCAGTAATTATCGACCTCAAGACGACTTGGTTGTAGACTGGTCGGTTGAAGACTGTTTCAAGACTGTCCCCTCTCTGCCCGAACACCGCGTATTTAAGGTCCTCGTAGCGCGCCGTAGTGACAATATCCGGTAATGCTTTGGCGCCACTTCAGTTCCGCATAAAACCAACTTCCGCCATCCATATTATCTTCCAACTTCCGGTTACTCCATTTCCGATATTCGTCGCTTGATAATAAATGCCTCTACGTTGACATCCGGTTATACGACTACTTCCGTCATATGGTTACTTTATAATAACAAATAAGATTCCTACATATATATATATATATATATATATATATATATATACTGGGCTTTAATTTTTTATGATATCAAAGTACACTGGTATGTTGTAACAAATAGAATAACAACTGTATGTTAAACTTCATTCATATAAAGCCAATATGTTTTGTAGAAAATTTGTTTTATGATTTAACCTTTAAGGATCATATTATTGTTTTCCAGGATGAAGGAAGAGAAAATACTCATAAGTAGCGATGGGCCAGACTGCAACGTATTAAAATTCAAACCGCCAATGGTGTTCTCAACTCAGGATGCTGACAGGCTAGTTGAATCATTAGACAGAGTTATCTCAGAACTTGATGGAAATAGGACGCCTGTTACAAATCTCAAGCTTGAGGTAATTATTATTTATTATTACTTTTCTCTCTTGTCTTTCACATTTTGCTATAAATATTCATCCATTCTTCTATTCTGGCATAAGTCCTGTATCACACTGTAATGTAACAAATTCTACACACCATAGATTTGTAAATCTTAATATTATTCTTGACGCAATCCACATATCTCTTTCCAGTTTACCTTTATTATCATATCTATGAAATCTGAGTTAGTATTAAAAATTAAGGCAGTTACATGCAGATATGGAGACGGGTTTAATGCGTTATTTGAGATGCGACATTGTTAATGTTCAGTATTGATAGATAATAACGTATGTATATATACCAATGTGGCTACGCGTTAACATTATTTTTTAACGCTTTAAGTAAGATGCATTCAGCCACAGCCTAAATCTCACTATCGCAGGTGAAGCCTCAGCTTAAATAAATCTTTCAGTTTAACATTATTGCCTTTTTATTGATTCCTCCTCATTACATGACACAATATACTGAAAATCTTAATAAGATTCAATTTGACATGTAAACAGAATACTAATTAATAACTTTATTATTATTAATAGTAGTAAGTTTTTTTATTGGACGAGTTCAGCTGACAGGCAGACGGCCCACCTGATGGAAAGTGATTACTAACGACATTTGTAACACCAAAGGTGCTACGAAGTGCACTGCTGCTCTCTAAATAGAGACTGAAACCTGGCCACTAATGCCGGAACACAACTCAAAAGTTGTTATGGCGGCATACCCTAGATCAAGGGTGGTAGTTACCCTACGTGACTGTGGGGTGTTTTGTCGCCTCTTACGACAGGCCGCCAGGAAGTTGTATTCTTTCTCCGTTCCTGTACGGATATATGTACTGTACGTGTAAAATTACTTGCATAGTTATGCAATCTTGCAAATAAAGTGGTATTAAACATCAAAGAAAAATAATAGGATTGTCCTTGCTATAAATAGTATTATTTTTCCATGATATTAAAAAATATATATATTTCTAGGTGCTGGTTACACCCATAAGCAATGAAGTTACCAATAATGATGCAGTCATTACGAGTAATCTACAAAAGTCAATCAAAAGTATATAAAAGTATACTTGATATGGACCACAAGTATTATCGAATATTAAGGTTGTAAATATAGATTTCAGCATTAAGTTACTTAGTTTAAGATTATTTAACCACATATAATGTTTTGTATATAACATGGAAGAAGAGTAAGGAATAACAATCGACATATAAAAAGAGTAATTCTAAACTCCTGGATCTTAGATAACTAGATAGAGTCACAAGTCTTCTCTAGATTTTATTTTTCACTTTACGTTAAAATAATATTTAATATATCAGACAAATAATAATTATTTAATAACACAGAAACTCATTAAAGTTTAAGTTTATAAGTTTCTCTCAGAATTGAATCTAAAAAAGTGTTTGAAATAATAAAGAGTCAAAATGTGAGAGGAACCTGTGGCGCCAGCCAGTTACGGGAGGATTTAGAAGCATTTTACTGAGTGGTTCTCATTACTAATATTGTTCTGCCAAGGTATATAATAATAATACATTGAAATAAAACAATAAAATAATCAAAGTACAGTAACTCTTTATTTTCCTTATCACTTATGTATTTTACCAAAAGATAGCTTACTGTAGTTTAGTTAACACTAATATAAGAGATTATTGGATAACTAACTACTATACTAGAGAGCTTTAGTAACGATAAGTTACAATATCGTAAGAGCTGCATATCAATATCACACAACAATTGTGTGAAATCCGCCAATCCAACTTGAAATGCGAGCCGTATACTGCCAGGTGGTCTAAAATAAGGAGTTCGAGCCCAGCAGTATTGACGTTTAAGGGAGTATATTATTTTATTGTTTACAACAGAAAAAATATCATTTTCATAACTGAAAGTATATTTGTGTAATTTCACATCCAAAATACTGTTATTTTTTTTTACTTTGCTATTAATTAGATCGAAATATAGATACAACTAAAATAGTAAAAATAAACTTAGTTGTCACTATAAATGGATAATGGACTATTATTCAACTGTGAGTATGGCAGCTAATGTATAATGTGAAATTACTTAATTATCATTACACTACAACCCTAGGCGTCATAATAAAAGACAAGCACTATTTTAATAAGCCCACCTATTTATCTACAAAGTTAAATTATTTTGAATGAACCTAGACATTGTTAGAAAATTATAATAAAAGTAATATATAGTTTTTGTCAAATTTTAACCAATAGTAAATTCAAATGAATGGACATGATAATGATATACAGATGTGGCCTGAATCATGTTTGGAAAGTGCAATCACCAGTACCAAGTAGACTCAAGTATAGTCTATAGTTGTATTTTAATAATGCCCTTATTTCATTAAACTTTAACAAAAGCATCTATTTTAAGTGCTATGTTTTCTATATCACAATGTTTATCACTTTAAATCTTAAAAATGAAATATTTTTATCATCTACCTGTTTCTTTTCATAATCAAGACTGGTTTTCAGTGATACACTGGGAACTTAACAGATAGGAGTAGGTAAACTTATATTGGGATGAAATTCAAATATTACCTAAATCTAAAAAATAAGTAGTAGAGTAAGCAACATTTAAGAAACAAATGGATTTAACACTAAACAAGTAGAAACCTTATTATATAACTAAGTGAAAACATCATTTCAAAACATATTTTAAAGCCACAATAAGAACAGGAATGTATATAGTAGCTCATTACTAAACAGCTATTTTTATTCTGCGGTCAGAAAGAGAAGGAACTTATAGTAATACCTATTTGATTTGAGAATGCCATCATCGACCATTACCAAATATTATTATAAGCACTAATAGATATGACAAAAATGATTACTATATTTTAATGTTGAATATTAGTGTGGTAAAACTAGTTAATCACGTAAGTATACAATTTACTAATTGTTAATATTAACTTTTGTAAGTACAGTATGAAGGAGGGCGACAGGAGGTAAGGCATTCTCTGAATAGACAGGTAATATAATAAAACTGATGTGCATGATTGTCAAGGTCGAAACAAATCAAAATAAAACATCCAAAAAATTAGGTGTGTAGCTCTCTCTCATCCATGATGTCATGACAAACAACTTTTTACACTGCAGGTTTTGAGTTAAATTATATGTAAATACAACTAGCTGTCAATACCTTCTAACATAATTGGTGAATGCAAGATATTATCCTCAGAATCATTAAACAACACTTTAGCTTTGTTAGAGCAAAGCTTGATTTTTATGGCTGTGCTTAGCAACAGTTAGCTGCAGACACTATTGTGTGCAAAATTTATAAAAATCGAATTTACACTAGCAGATAAGATCCTCACAACACACAAGTGCAATACAGACAATGGCTAAAAATAAACCTCATAAATTTGCATTCAACCTTATAAGCCAAGCCTAGAACATAAAATTTGGTTAGTCTAACATAATTTAGCATAAGGTAATTTAAATGAAAAATCTTGTAATATTACAATTACAAAGTGTCTTTCATAAGGATGGAACAGGTTTAGTACACTTTTAGAAATGGAAGTTATGGACTTCTTATGTATTGGAAAAGTAACATCCTATGACTACTTACATATAGGCACATAATGGTAATAGAGAAAATAAGATAGTGAGAAATTCAAAATTAAGTAATCTATAGTGTAAGTGTATCACTAGCTCTTCCCAGTGCCATTTGACGTCTTAGCTCTTTCCTTATATTGGCAGTTTTATATCTATCAGAGTCAGGGCAATGTGGACATTCTTTATAATTTGCAGTGTGGTTTTCTCCACAGTTGGCACACTTTGGATCTTCTCTCTCAGGATCTCTCTCACATTTCTTATAAAAGTGATCCCCACCACATTTAACACATTTCACTTGTCCATGGCAATAACGCTGGGCATGACCCCACTTCTGACAACGATAACATTGGATGGTTTTTATCTTTGGTGGCTCCAATCTCACTTCTTGGCCTGACACAGATTTGAGTTTGAAAATGTTTTTACCTTCATTGTCATATGGCACTACAATAAGCACCAAAAGAGGTTGAACTTTACCAATGTCTTTAGTATGCATCTTGTGCAACCGTATTACAGGGATGGACATGGCACACAATTCTCTTTTCAGTTTAATCAAATCTATGTCTAGCGGAAGACCTTTAACAACCACCTTCAATTTATGTTTTGAAGGATGGCCAAATGTATGATATGGCAGCTGTCTGTTATCAAAGTATTGTGTAAGCATCTTGTGGTCATTAAATGTTACACATATTATTTTGTTGTAATTGCTATTTATTGAATATGTTAAGATTTGAATGTTCATTGATACCACCTTTTTGACATGTGTTGTAAACTCTGCAGGGTGGTGTAAATATATAGCAGGGACTTTGGTTCTTAACCTTGGCCATCTTGATAAAAGTTCACTGTCTATTTCATTTGCTAAATTTATTTTTAGAGAAGGTTTATGTGGTTCACTTGATAGTTGGTTCCGCCTCAAAACTTCAGCATCTTGTTTCATCTTCTTTCTATTTCTTTTAGTCATTGTATGAAACTGAAATGAGATTAAGAATTTTTATAGCTTACAATTACCCACTTCATTATAAAAAGATTAACTGTATTAAACATGTGCCATTTATTCACATTTGCTAGACAATAATGCATGAATTTATATAAGAATCGCCCTAAGTAAGATTGGACATAGTTATAATCATTTACATTTATTGGTTGATTTTAAAACACGGTAAGAAGTATGATATGAAAGCGAAAGATTTTGAAAACAAGAACCATACAATATAGGTAACCAAAGAAATACGGAGAATATTATAGATACATAAATTCTTACCTAAATAACACGGGCAATAGAACTAAAAACTTCAGTGAGCTAATAGCTTCAGAAAATTAGATAATCAAAAAATTTAGAAAAAGTTTTATATTTACAATTCAAATATTTTTTTGTTCAGTACCGGGCAAGACGGCCAAACGGTGTTTCCACTTCAAAATTTTGATACCTAAATTTTCTTACAAAACTTAATAACTCTGTAATTATAAGAATCGTAGATTTACATAATTTATTGTTTAAAATTAAAACATAATAAAATTATTAATAAATATAAATGTATAGCGTACCTTTAGTTGCAATCAAACGCAATTACGACCCAGACGTGTCCGTATTTGCTTTTTCACACCCGATAACACCCTGAGCCACGCACAACCGTCACTTCATCATTTGCTAAAGTCTGAAATTTCGATTATCTTAATATCTTTAAATTCCCGTTGAAATAACATACCTCACACAACAATACATAATAACGGTCAAATCTGTCTAAAAATGGTGAAATTATAAAAGTGAAAACACTGACGCAAGACGAAAACTTTAGGAAAACGCTCAAGATTACTTTTTAAATGGCTGTACATGATTTGTATATCTAGCCAAAAATTCAGCAAAATAAAAAATAATTTAGTATTTACTGAAACTTTTAGTTTCATGAATAATTGTATGTGGTTAGAGTGATTATTATAATCTTTAAATAAGTAGGCACCACCCGAAAGCCAAATTATAAGGCTTTGAATCACTTCCAACAACAAGACAACAACAACAAGGTTACCTTTGACAGTTGAAAACATCACTTTTCAGAAAATAATTAATATTTTTAAAACATATATGAAAATTATTACTTAAAAATAGTTAATAGACAATATCTAATAAATGTTGTTTATTTTAACAATTACAAAATGTAACTGTATTGCAAACTCTTACAAGTCTGAGGAAAAACCTTATCAACAAATTAGCCTTCAAATTCTCGCCAGAAAGTCAATTGTTGATGATAGGTTGGCTACAGTGATAGGTAAAGGAACTAAATCCATATACCCTAGTCTGGTGTATTATTTTTGTCAACTTATCAGTTCCACCCTTAAATCATTTATAATTCTAAGTTTTAATCAAATTATGTCGTTGATAAACCTTAACATCAATCAATGGAGTCGAGAAGATTGCCTTTAGGCCATCTTCGAAATAATCATCTGGTAAAATATTTATAATTATTTTTATTCGCATGTACGTATTTTTGGATTTTTATTTTAATTAAAAGTCTGTGTAAAGATTTTCTTTTTCTTAAATGTTTAATAAAAAGTTTTACAATTAAACAGCCTGATACATATTAGACTTATATTTTTTTTATTTATGTGGGATATGCGAGGAAGCCGTGGTAGCTTAGTGGTTAACACACTCACGGGAGAAGTGAGTGTGTTAACCACTAAATAAATAAATGACGGGGGTTCGAATGCTGGCTGGAAAGCATGCACCACTTAGGCAGTTTTCTGACTTAATGCTTATATTGTTACAGTTACAATTTTAATGACGGTGAAGGAAAATAGGAAAATATCGCGAAGAAACCGAGAGAAATAAAGTAATTTAAATTTTAATCTGTATGTCATGTTAATGTTCATCTCTCTTATACTAACTTACTTACCAAGATGACTTTTGGTGAAACTACTATTATATTTCTGTCAGGCGCTCTGATATCTATAATATTATAAAATTGTAAAAACGCCGTGTTTGTACATTGAAACTATTAAAAAAAAATGATATAGACTATAAATGACGGAGAACACGATGCGTTTTTTTAGATTTCTTGTCTGTTTATTCAGGATTCACGTTAAAACTACTGGGCCGATTTCGATGTGGTTTTCGCTAATCGACAGCAAATTCTTAGACTTAAAGTCTGCGCCATTTTTTATTCTGGGAATCTCGCGGGAATTCTTTTGGAAAAGATTGAAAATGGCCAGATTAAAAAATAAATCGAATTCCAATGCGAATTTTTTACTGATTGATAGCAAATTTTATGTAATAAAATTTGTGATATTTTCTATCCCGGGAATCACGCAGAAATTTTCCTCAGAGCGGTTTCTTGTTGTTCGGGTGCATAAAAATTAGCTTATTCCGACATAGTTTTCACTAAAAAAAAATTTTAATAGCTAAATAATTTAATCTGTCACTCTGTACGTTTTTCTTGTAAGCGCTCTGTTTCGGCCGCATTCGGCCGCTGTCGCTGCACACATGCACGTGTTTTTGAATGTTTAAGGAACAAACTCCAGTCTTGCGTTGGAGATGACACACACTTTTTTTAATAAAATAAATTAACACATTTCCTAACCGAACTTTTCAAATTGCTGTTAAAAACTCATGTCTTGAGTTTAGTATTTATACAGCAGTTATTAAAAAAAAGAATGTATATTTTTTGTATTTGGTCCATACTTTGCAAGTATTGTATTCAAGCCGATTTATAAAGATGAGACAGCGCAGCCGGCCTTAGCACGTGCGCGATCTTACTATCAACCGTTACATCAATCTTATCTGCTTAACAATTGTGCAAGATTCTTTTTATACCAATAACTTGAATAATGACTTTTAAACCATAAGCTTTTGAACCAATATCCTATAACGTGACTATGGTGTTTATTTCATTTTGTATCTAAGAACTAGTTGCCTTTTGTAGACAATGAAAGCATTCAGCGTTTGGACAATGCAAAGGGCCCGTGCAGCAGTGATTAGTCGAATTTATTTAACGGTTTCCATCTCTAAAGAAGACCCCGAAGATATTATAAGACGTACCCATAATTTTAACGGTCGAGGAATCAGTTGGTATAAGATTAGTTTAAAGTGAATCATAGAAGTAATAATTACACAGATTTATTTTTGCGTAGATATGTAGCAGGTTTAAGGACGACAAGACGTATTAAAGAATTATGGATATATTTATAATGCTGTATGAAACTGTCACGTGCCGCGTGCAATAAAATGATACGGGAATCATTATGTCAGAAAACGATTAACGAAAGTGGTTTGGCACGCGCAACCCGCATCCACGTCATACCAAACCATGTATTGGTGTCACACGCCAAACCAAAACCTCGAGTACTTACTCAATGGGTTGCTATCATCAATATTTTACAAGAATGTTAATATTTTTATTGAAACTGAATATATATAAAGAGTATAAACAGTATGATGCAGTTTGTAACATTTTCGCCAAAAGTCTCTTAATAAAATGATTTAATTTTATTAACTTTATAACATTCAGCTACGTTGTATTGCGAGATCTCACATATGATACGTATGTTATATATGTTCGCTTATAAGCATACTGGCAAACGGTTGACCTAATGGTACCTAAGTGATTACTTGCCGTCGTCGCCCATCTGTAATATTAAGAGAGATGATGCGTTGCCTACCTTGTTAAGACTTTAAATATCTGTTTACGACATTTTTAAAGATCCTTATATTGTAGCGGTCTGGATAAATCGCGGCAGGGAGTTCATCCCACAGCTTACACAAATGTATGAATTACAGTATGTTACAATACAATTACGTACAATGTGCATCTTAAGTATTGTCAATCCCATTTATAAGATATTTTTGCATCGTGTTCGTTCTTTAATAAAGGTAAGGCTAAGTAACATTATCATATACACATCAGTGAATTAGTCGGATTATGTCATAAAGTTACATTAGTAGTAGAGTTTTTTGGATGGCAATAAATAAACAGTTAATAAGAGCTCATAAAAATTCAGTTCCGTTTACTGGACTTTCACATTTGGAGGGATGAAATATTTACGCAGTGAATTATTGTTCGCGTGTTTGCAATGAAACGCTGGTTGGTTGGTGGAGAGCGACAGTTAATGTTTGTATTATCGTCGTGATCCGATCTATACTAATATTATAAATAGAACTCTAGGACTAGGATAACTCTGCCTATCAACCCATCTATCTGCTGATTTTGCTCAAAGGTATATAAAGTACAAATGTAAATATTATTCTAAATTCCGAAAATTAACATAGGTTACTTTTTGATCCTGAAAATGGGATAGTTTCTTTGATAAAATTAATAAATTTTCCGTGGACGGATAGCGCCTAGATACTGTGTCAAAAAAGTACCGGAAAAAGATCAATAAAACACAAAATGTTAGCATGTTAATGTAGCTATTCATTCAAATTTATTTTATCACTTTCAAAGTATGCTCCTTCAGAAAAGATACACTTACGCCAACGAATAATTCAATCATCAAAACATTTTTTAAACGCTTTTTCCGGAATTGAGTTTAGTTCTCGTCGCGATTTCTCCTTTATATCTTCTACCGAATGAAAACGGGTGCCACGAAGTGATAATTTAAGTTTAGGAAAAAGAAAAAGTCAGCTGGAGCTATATCTGGTGAATAAGGTGGTTGCTCGATGGTATTTCTTGAGTTTTTGGTCAAAAATTCCTTCGCAATGATGACCTTGTGCGAAGGCGCATCATCGTGGTGCAGAATCCAAAAATTTTCTTTCCACAAATCTGGCCTTTTTCGTTGAATTTGCTCTCTTAAACGCCCCGTAACGCTGAAATAATATACTTT
This sequence comes from Dendrolimus houi, assembly GCA_039645545.1. Taxonomy (NCBI): domain Eukaryota; kingdom Metazoa; phylum Arthropoda; class Insecta; order Lepidoptera; family Lasiocampidae; genus Dendrolimus; species Dendrolimus houi. The sequence continues at coordinate 16,811,795 of CM077120.1, read as the reverse complement.
ATTTAACGTTTGACTCACCGGTAAGAATTTCGAGTGCACAACACCGCGATAGTCAAAGAAAACATGTTGACTGTTTTCTTTGACTATTGTGCCAATCTAACAAAAAAAACATATAATTAAATTTGGAACCATAAACAAATAATCCATTCCCGATGCTTTTTTGCAAGAATGTAAAAAAATATTGCAATGTGACCTGTATGAATGCTTGAACTCAAAATAAGTTAGCATTAAAGCCAGAGATGTACAAGATACCCTATACAAAGTATCTGAATACAAAATACAAGATAAAATTAAAATAAGTATTTGAGATACCAGATACAAGATACTTTTGAAAATGATATTTGAAATACTAGATACAAAATACGTACCTTCTAAATACTTTTTAGAGATAAAATACTTTTTGAAAGAAATCCCAATTTTATTGAATTTAAGTTTATTACATGAATTATGAATAGATCGCGCAAATGTGACAAAATATTATAATTTTAAGGTTTCAATTGAGACCAGTTCTTCAAAAACTTCAAAGGAGTCGCTATATAGGGGGAGAACTTGGCAAAGGGGTGTTATATTTGAAAAATATTGTTTTTATTGTAGGATAGACATTTAATTATAAAAAAACAAGACAAAGGTATAAGAAAGAACAAAGCGGCGATTGAGAAGCAAGGCCAGCCACAGTGATTGTGGAGACGAGTTTATACGAGGGGTACAGAGACACCAAGGCGTTTCAAAAAGCCATTACGCAGCCAAATCGGTGGTATGGGAGGAACTCTGCTAGTCAGCCTAGATTAAGATCCCTGGAGACGCCCACACTACATGGTGCGGAACAAACTCCGCCTATGGACCCCCCGCTGATCCAGCAATTGACTACTGACAACCATAGCAAATGCCTCTCTCTCTCCTTGCATCCTTTTAATACCTTCTAGTATTGATTTTCAACCGTCCACATATTCACTTAGAAAGTGTGTTTCATTTTCCTCCAACAGAGGTAATTTCTACATTTTCATGATTTCACTAAGAAGTTCCTGTATTGCTAAAAAACGATCTTGTATGGATTTATATTAAAAGTTCCAACAGGTTCCAAATGGATATGTCTTTTGATAGGTTGATTTAAATTTAAAAGTTGCATTCAGTTTTATTTTCAGTATAAGGTGGCATAGTAAATGTAAAAAAATGCATCGGTAATTATGACTAAAATTATTTTAACAAAAAAGTATTTGCAAAACACTAAGATACTTGACGAATCTAAATACATGATACATTTTTAAAAAGTATCTAGATATAAGATGAAAATACGTATTTTGTATCTTGTATCTGTATTATATATTCTTGTATCTTAGATAAGTCACATCTCTGATTAAAGCCAGGGGTGTTACCGCGGTGAGGCCGCGGGAATAGCCGCAGTTATCTATACATATTTTTTATTTACTATTTATTGTCCAATATGCTTACATTCATTTACATTAAAAACATATTTGGCTATGGCACAGAAACCTCATGGTTTATTCGTGTCGCAGAGAGTCGTGTAGAATACATTAAGTTATAGTATATAGTGCCATTTAAAAAAAAAAATTAGCATATTATTAATGTTATATCAAAAATAGGAGCACATGCAAGGAATTTTTATCATCATTCAAGTGTTTATAAAATAAGCACAAGCCATTCATTTAAAGACGGGTTGCGACTGATTGTGGATATAAGTAAAAAAAAATCAAGTGTTTATTTATAATTTGATCATAAAGTATATACGGTACTATCATATCAAAAATCAATTTTTAAAATCTTTGTCTGTCTGTCTGGATGTATCGGCTAATCTCTGAAACGGTTGGACCGACCTTGACGGCACTTTGACTGGCAGATAGATGATGTTATAAGGAGTAACCCAGGCAATTTTTTTAGGGTTCCGCGAAAAAGAATTCCACGCAGGCGAAGTCGCAGGTACAGCTATAATATTGTTACGAGTTTGCGGGACTCAAATTAAAATGCTGTTAGAATTATTATAGAGTTTATTAGAACTATATAAACACGTATAACACAGGTACAAATATAACCGTACACAACAAATCTAAACGTAATGCAGAAGGCCGTAATTCAATAAAACGCGCAAAGTCCGTCAATATTAGATTCCCGAATGTACACACGTCACGCCTTGATCGTAGTTGTAGCTCAACTGACCCCCTCTCTCAATCAGGCCATCGTTTTATACTTCACAAATGCAAATGTGCCCACCCGGCAACATCGACATAATTTCCTAGAATTAGCTTGTATTTATAATTCGCAACACGTGGCTAATGATGCTCTTAAGCGGCCGTAAACGAGTACAATAGGACAATAGGCTGTTCTCCACAATAACTAGAAACATATACCAATAAATAAAGCGAACAAAAGGAGAAGATCATAAAAGGATTACATTTAGTTCAAATGCCGACAGATAAAATAAATGAATAAAATGTGCTTTTACAGATTTTTAAGAATAAAAATATAATAATATATAATATAATAAGAATAAGCTTTTACGTGGAATTTATCTTTCTCGGAGCATAAGTTGTAACAATATGTTGTATAGATGTTTAGCATGATCGTTAGTTTGATTTCTTTGAAAGTATTGAGAACATAATTTATTATTCCAAACCGATCACGCCGTCGAATTGCATTGCTATAATTTTCCTTCAAAAGTGGGTAACCCTAATGGTTCTCGTCGCATTACCTAAAATCAAAGCCGTGTTTCCTTGCGATAGACAGCGTTTTGCACCTAACATTATCACATAGCTCCTAATATAGGATCGAAACACATACCTAATCGCATTAAATTGTACTTAGCTACTTTAAGTTACCATTTAGTTCTGTATACGTATACAAATGAAAATTTTAATATATTGTAAAGTTTTAATTATGTATCTGTAGGTTGGCACTGAAAGTCAGCATTGTGTCAGAATTGTAATAATACTAAACTACAAACCTCGTTGCTTGTATCTCGGAGTAGTATTTCCAGCTTTTTTTAAAATATAAATTCCATCATTGTGAATCTATTTTATGTAATTTTTGTGCAGGTGTTGTAATGCGTCATTTTTACGTCAATATGTTTTTACTTTGTCATCTTGATAATGGTAAAATTTATTTTACTATTATATATTTTAACTTTTTATTACAGTCTTATTTGTCCCTTCACCGATAAAAGTTTTGAAACCGTAGGTATCCTATGCGAAATAACTCCCGAATTAGCATTAACGAATAAAAATAGCCCTTGTTCATACCGGGCCCCGTTTTACAAAAACATCCATTCTAAACTTAATTACGATCGGTTCAGAAGTTTACTCGTGAAAAGGCATAATAAACAGACAAAGTTACTTACATGTGAGTTTGTTTCCTTTTCACAATTTTACGTGTATGGATTTTAATAACTTCGGGATACGGAACCGATTTTTATAGACGCGTTATCGAAATGAAAAATACAAAATAATTTACTTACTTACTTTGTGAAATCAAGAAAAAGAAAAGAGCAAAGAAACATTAAGCTGCACTGAAAGCGGTTAGTTTCAAAAGACAGTTAACATAAATATGTCAAAATAAAACCAACCTCAAATGGTTGGGAATAGGCGAAAAGAAGTACAACTAGATTCGAGGAAATGTCGTCGGTTGTATAACAAAAGGGTTGAATAAGTGTTCGATTGATTTACATAACGATACCACCGAAAGCAACTCTTGGGTATACATACCTATTTATCGAAACTACTTTTTACAAATTTTTGCATCGGTGGTTGGACCGGCGTATTTAAAAATAAAAATAAATGTTTTATCTTGTCACCATCGTGTGAAAATTATTTGAATATAAAAGAGTTATATGTATATAACCGGAGCGAAGTGCGGGCATGCGGGTGGCACGCGCCAGTCCACATGAAACCACATATTACTTCTTTATTTGTCCCAGAAAGTATTGAAGACTTATAATATGTCCCAAGTTGTGTTATTTATTATATAATTTACCGAGTCAAGTTTGTCAGTTGGTAAGGCGTTTGCCCGATTGGATACCCTATCTAAGGCATAAATGTATTCCAAACAAAGCATTGACCTCTGATAAATAATAACAGCTACTTTAAAATGAATACGTCGCGTAGCACTGTGACCTTATACATTTGAAAACACTTTTAATTTTCCAGATTATCATGTCATTGCTCGTCTGCTCGATATAACTTTCTTTTAAAATCTCATGTCTATACTGCAATAAGAGAGTGTAAAATTAGTATAACAAAGATGTATTTGAAGTAGCTAAAGATATCGACCGACGACTAAGTTGTTACCTATCAACTTGTAGACAGTATATATTTTTACCCCTTTTGAATTATACAAATTTAGACATTGAACAAATAACTCAGATGACAATCACTGTACCATATACCTCTGTGAACAGCAGACAAAGTGCAAAGGACTGAATGAGAGACACCTTGGCCGTCCCTCGCTGACATATTGCCGTAACCGTCCGAATCGATCCCCAACATTTATATTCCTTTGCCGAACTCCCGATTCCAGATAATGCCTTTACAATAACGACCCTGAGATGACGACGAATTCGATTTCAATACTGAATACTAAATGTACACATACGTTTACGTGTTGTAGTTATGAGTATCCAGATAGGTTACGTCGTAGACTTACTTTAGTAGGCCCCTTTTTAAGTGTAGTTCATATATTCGTTTTACAAAGGCGTTTTATTTTGGGGATCAGAGAGCCTAAAGTGGTCGTTGTCGCAGACTCGTATGACGAACATGAGTAGTATAAAAATAAAATGGGCTGTCTTACAGCTACCAGTACATCTAGATATGTGTCCGACAGGTTGACCGCCCAATTATGATGGAAGGATGACGCCAATTGACATTAGCAATACTAGAGGTGCTGCCAATGTGCTGCCAGGCTCGAAGGAGAAACTGTAACCTGGCCACTGACGCCGGAACACAAGTCAACGTTGTTATGGTGGCATACTCTAGACAAGGTGTTATAGGCATCCAGTCGGGCAAATATCCTACCATCTTGCTGTGGGTTGTTTTGTCGCCTCTTACGACAGGTCGCCCTGCTGCAGGAGTTAGTATTCTTTCTCCGTTCCTGCACGGAGATTATGCAACTATAAGCAATTATTTAAAAGCAACCACATTAGGACCTCTGTATTCTCAATTCAGGTATTCAATAATATAAGACAAACAAATAAAATTAAAGTAACTGTCTGTGATTTCAAAATAAATTTTGATATTTTTACGACGCTTAATAAACGACCGTACTTGGTATGTTTATCTGTCATCCTGTCTGAAAATACATATATTTTTTTCACCGCAATAAAGTATGAATAATTACTGTAATAAGGGCTGAGAAATCGATCAAAAAACGCTTTTTGTCTGTTGTCCTGCTGTTAAGTTTTTTTTATTTCGATACTTTGCAGGTATAAGGCAATTTAAATATGTATAAAGACTATGTTGTTAGTTTATAAGTCCAGCGTGAACATTACAGCGGGTAGGTAGGTTATAAGTAAATTAATGTATGGGCAGACAAACATATTTACAGGTTGTATATTTTGTAGCTAAATAAGTTACGCTTGTGTTATGAGTAATAAACAAAGGACAACTTTGGGTTTGATCCCAAACACCTAAACTACAGCAAAATAGCAGATAGTTCGTTTACCAAATTCACATGAACTATTTAGATGGTATTTGTATAATATCCGCATCAAGTCGTATTTCCTCAGTGATTGAGACATTAAGACATCTGCATCTTATTTACATGACGTGGGTTCAAATCTTGGCTGAGGAACATGCACAACTTGAAGCAGTTTTTCAATACAGGTATATATATACCAATAATCAACTTATGCTGGCCTGCGCCTTGAGATTTTTAATGTTTGTATTCGGAATATCGTTTTTTGTCCGGCGGGTTCCTATATCTTACCGACCTTTCATTCCTATCATCACTATCGGTTAAAATTTAATTTAAGCTCTATACAAGTACCTAAAAGTTTAATCGATGGTAAGGCAAGTGAATGTATAATAAGATATAGGAACCAGCCATTGCACGAACATGGGTATACCAGCCCCTTCCGTTGAAATGGACATACTCAAGTTTTGCAGCAAGACTTTTATGAGTTGATGTTACCTATATATAAGAAAACTTATTTTCAACTGATGCGAGCAAAGACTTCAGTTAATATTTTTATCAAGGATTAAACGCAACGAATGCTTTAAGAGATAGACTTAATTGTGCCTTGGCAAGCTTAATCCATCTAAAACACATTCCGTGCACCACAGAATCCAATCTAAAGAGGATTAAAGTTATAACAAGCTCCACATTAAATGTTTATAATGTAAAATCATAATTATTAAAACTTTTTACTTTAGCCTGTACGTAGATTCTAAATGTCTACAAAACATAGTAGTATTTACCTACTATGTTTTGTTTTTAATAACAAAAGCTGCTTAAATAGTTAAAACTAATAAAAATAACATGGTTACAATTATTCTAAATTATTACAAAAAGCGTTACACGAAAGATTTTATCAAACACAAAAGGAAGTTGAATAATTTGTGACCTTTTTGCTCAACCTTAGTCACATTTTAAATCATTCTATTTTTACTTTTAGATTTTAGTATGGATAATCTATGGGTATAATAAAATTTACGTAATAAAAGTAGACGAAGGAAAATATATATGCCAATGTTAGTACCTATTTATTTATTTTCCTTATGGCCCGCTTTGGGAATCGATATAGAATCTTTTCAGATTATATTTGGTTGATTTCTGGTTATTTTTGTACATTCATATGTGAAATTATATAGGAAACAAATGTACCATACCGCCTCATAGAGGTTCCGATATATGTGGTAGGGTCAAGAAATGCTGGCTTGACTTTTTGAGTGCTGATATGTCTGCCAACCGTCGAACGGTAAGAGATGCTGCATACCACGTGGTACAAGATGTCCACAACCGTAGTCATGAGAACCATAGTGTATATTAATATGACGTAGACAATCGTCATAGATAATACTTTTAGTTGATTTATCAGATGATTCGATTTATAATTAAATTACCATTTTCTAGCGGTTAGTTAATTTTATAAGCCCACTAAATTATCGTCTAGATAATTTAGTGCATCAGTAACTAATTATTATAATTGTTTTATGATCCTAGCCACACAATGATGTAATTGATATTTTTAGCAATGATGCAATGTTATTGTTTTGTAGGGTATTATCTTACAAAACTAAAGCTGAAGCGCTCTAGATTTTGAACGAAAATAATAAGTTACTACGTCATAACTTAAATCATATTTTTTATATATGTAGATATGGTATTCTAGGACCCGCTCTTTTATATGAATATATTTTAGAATTTATTGTAACGTGAGTCATCTACTCAATTTACCATCACCTAACCCTTTTACGACTATAGCGTATCACACACACACACACACACACACACACACACACACACACACATATATATATATATATATATATATATATATATGTAACCCAAATACAGGAACACTAGAAGGACAAAAATTGCAGAGTTCTTTAGTAAATTGCAAGGATAAATACAAAAACAGCGGAAACCCGCATTGCAATAGCGGGCGCATCCTTTTTGCTCCTAAGTGCATCGCCGAAATCGTGCAATGCACGGACTTTGAGCAGATGGGGGTATAAAAAGCAAATTGCAGGACGGTTACGTACCACCTTGCGCTATCGCCTGCTTTCCCACGATATCGAGTGAACCATTGATTAACACAGAGACGATTCGCTATAACCTATTTAATCTCGCACAAACATATTGCCCAAATCCTATAGAGAAACACCACAGTTTTTCGTCATACAGTATCTTGTACAAATATTATTATTAGGTTATAAAAGTCAGCGTTTAAACTATCAGGCTATTATCTTACTTCTTAAATGTCATGATTAAAATAATGTTTAAATAACAAATTAATGCCTTAGTTCTACGGGCATGATTAAACTTTATATACCTAAAAATAAATTAATATAGGCTATGTAACAAATTGCTACCAAAGGGCAGGGTGCCCAGAAGGTTGGCTGCATTGCCACGCTGTAAGGCAATGAATGCTGATTCGCTGGGCGAAATATAAACTAGCCTTCCGATCATGGGTACGGATCACGGGCATCAAAGAATTTATCACAAATTCCAACATTAATAAGTTATTTCACCCGTTACACTTTTGTAATCACAACTCATTACACATACAAACACTCCTTTAAGTTGAGATTAACATTTAAATGCTTTTTGAAACATCGTACATACACACTTTTGCATGGATATCGCTTATTCAACGCTGTCGGTATTCATCCAGTTTTAGGATGCTATATAACTTCTAAATTCGTAAAATTTGAGTTAATAACTGTCATCATCTACACAGTAGTCATCGTAGGCGGAGGAGCGACACGGAAGGAAATTAAAGGAAAAGAAGGGAATTAAGTGTTAGAAATTATGGGTCACGTATATCGTAGAAGCATGTGCGATTTATAGGTGTCTATGCAGAATTGTGGCTTAGACTCTTTACTTATCCTATACCTAGTCAAGACTCATGTTATTGGAGATAATTATTTTTCATACACGAGGTTTCATAAGATTGCGTGTGGTTTCAATTTAACCGATCAACTATTTTATTTGTGCGTTTACAGGTAAATTATCTCGTAGAGCACGGATATAAAGGTAGCCTTATAACAGCTACTGTTAAGTGGCAAGAATTTCTTAGATTTAAGGCTCTTTTGACAACGTGAATACAAAACTATAAATACAACGTACACGTGGAGTACGATTTCATTTACCTACATAAGCAATTCTGTTAATTAAAATACTTTACCCGAGTCACCAAATGCAAATGCGCTACGTTTTCAAGTAACTGAACCACATATTCGCATGTCACACAAACTAAATACACCTGCGAAAATTGACTCCAACTTAGAATAGGACGAGAACGAATTAAATTAGATAATTAAATTTATCTTACTGCATCAAATTATACAGGTTTAGAATTTTACTTGTGTGAAAACTGATTGTGTTAATTAATCACTAGAAAATGAAATATTTAAAATAATTGGTGAATACATACTTCCATTAGGTACATGCCAAATTAGATAAGACTTTTTTTTATAAACAAAACTTAACTAAAATTATGTTTTAATTCATAATTTAAATCTATCCATATTACTATATATAGGTACATATTAATGACAAAGTTACTGTAAAATTGTACTTGTAGGTTTGTTTGTTCTTCACAGCCTTGTTAGTAGAACTATTGCCTTGAAAAGTATAAATGTACTTCCCATGACAGAAAATAACATAGGTTATATATTTAATCTGAAAACTAAATAAATTTCGCGAGATATTTTTGAAAATTTCGCGAGCAGAGCTTCATTAACCGATTATTTTATAATTTATTATATGTGTATTCATAATAAAGAAATCATAACAATCATACAAACAAAGACAAGTTTTTATTCCGTAAACGGCCTATAGTTTCTGTGAGATGCGAATCCGTAGCCTGTCACATTTTCTTTTAAAAACGTAAATTGAAACTAAGAATGCAGTTTATCCTCAGATATAGAAACGAAATATCAAGCAGCTTTTGGAGATCACATACAGAAATCCAATTCAACTGTTTTGAATCTAGGAAGCAGTGTGTTCTGCAAATAGAAAAGATTTTTCGTTCACATTCCACCTATAAAGTTGCGGTCTCATATGGCTTTTACTGAGCTTATTCGATATAGAAAAATAGATTGCATAATATTCCGAAATTCGGTTCCAAATGGTTTAACAGCGTCGACCTCTATATAATATTGGGAGTGGAAGAATATATCAGAGGGAAATAGTACGTCTCAATATGCAATAAAACGGGGGAACGTATGCGACCTCAGATCCGTAAGGATTTCTCAAGAGCACACCTGAACTAGATTACTGTATCCGCGCTATAAAAAACGTACGTTCAATCGCGCCAGATGAATAAGGGCGAATTTGAAAAGGACCCTCAGGTTATTTCGCATCGTGAATGTGGATATATCGAACGGACCAACCGAAGGGAGTTGGGTCGATTTACATAAACACTCTTGCTCACGAATGTTCAATGTTGAGACGGAATATTTTGGTACGAATGGGACATTACCACGTTGCGTGCAGAGCTTTCAAGGTCACGCCTTATTATGGTTAAAATACGTTACAGGTTGGACTATTTAATTAGTTCTATAAACAATCAGGGACATGAAAATTTGACGTAAATTGGAAAGGGAAATATATGTACTCAAGGTTTACAAGAATAAAGATCAGTAATTCATTTGTTTACTTACATATCTAACTGTTACACTTAGGTTAAATAATGTCTTATTAATTTTAAATATATAGTTAGGAGTAAAAGTAGCATTTTTTAAATTTAATTCCGCGATGCAGTTTTAAAATATCATTATGAATATTGTGTACAATCATTTTAAGTAACGAAAATGTAAAATTTCTTATGCCAAGCATTGAAATTTCATAATAGGTTCTTTGGTTATTTAGTTAAACGACATTTCAGCTCTATAAGTAGCAATAAGTAATTTACTATTAAAAATAAGTCGATAAAACTTACAATTATATCAACATATCTACGTACCTACGTAAAATATTTTTAAAATTAATTAACTCCGCTGACTCAGCGACTCAAAGTGAGTCCCGGCCTCCGAAACGAGAGCATGCCACTTTCCTCTGTCCTGCGCAGTGTCTTTAAACGTTGGGCGGCATATTCAGTTTTCAAAGTTAAGTTCTATTATTTGTAATTCCTGCAAATCAGTACGTTTTTTGTTAATGATTTAATGTAAAAATAGTATTATGGTAATTTTCGTACGTAACTAGCCATAAAAGAGATAAACGTTTCAGAAGCCGAAATTAATTGAAATGTAATTTAAATTTTTTGTTACCTACTAGAGAAACATATGTATACGAACAAAATCGACGAAAGCGGAGAAATTGCCTGTTTTCATCTAGCAATATATTGTTTAAAGGTATGTACGTACCTATAGGTCGGTTCCTTTGCAATCTTTCCGTTGTTCCCGCGACCTGAATTCGCTTTTGTCCCTTATGAAAGGAACCCTGGCTATAAGGCGAGTGTGTGCGTGAATAATTGAACGGAGGTGCTCGCGTCTTGCGGGGAACATTCAACGGGACTCATTGGAAAGTGCACGTGCGAGTTTATGCTCGTACCACGTAGGTATCTTGGTGATCGGTCAACGTTATCAATCGTAAGGACATATTAAGAGACTACTTAAAACTCTTGCAATAATTTCACTAGAGGGAAATGTTCTCAGTAACTATAATATAAAGTCGTGTTGCTTTGGTGGCTAACGTTCCCGCGTTCATTCAAATGATGAGCTTACGCTTCATCACCTATTGACGGTGAAAGCATATCGTGATGAAATTTGCACGTCAAAATAACCAATGTGTCAAATCCACCAATCCGCTTTGGATATGCGCGGCTGATATGGTATACCGTCTGTTAGTAGAATCCGCGTCACAAATGAAGTCCCACGGACGCGATGCAATCGCCGTACTTTACGCCGCGATAGTAATTATTTGCTAATTCGTAAATCGATGTAAGTAATTACTGAATAATAAATACAAAATATTCCATAGTGAAAGCTGTAAATTTATTTTCATTTCTCATATTCTGAAAGTACGCTTGGAATTGCCTAATCACAGTGATGAAAACAGCACTTTTCGTTCCTGGGAAACGATTCTGCCTGCTGTCAAAAAAATTATAAAACTATGCGAACCATAAGTAATTCATGCGACTCATGTCCCAACTTTTTTACAGCTACTGTTAAATTGCGGCATAAATCTATAATATAAAAATCAATTGCTATTCGTTAGTCTCGCTAAAACTCGAGACCGGCTGGACTGATTTGGTTAATTTTGGTTTTGAATTATTTGTGGTAATCCAGGGAAGGTTTAAAAGGTGACAAAACAAACAAAAAAATATTCTGAGGCGGTACGAAGTTTGCCGGCCGGGTCAGCTAATTGTAACAAAAAAATATGAACAATTTTGAAATATCATTTTATACTTATAAATTACTTTTCACTAAATTATTATATAATTTACATAATTTTGAGCTAAATATTTAATATTATCAGTGACAAAAAAATAACAGCTGGTACAAGGCCTCAGAATTTTTTTTACTTGACCTTTCATGTGACGTACATAATGATGTTTCATCAGATTTAGATATGGATTTGACGCCGATTTTATTAGAGAAATAGTTGTTTGTTTAACTAGTCAGTTATTTACTTTCCTCATATTCGAAATGAAGCAGAGTGTTTATGGGGTGAAAGGCCATTTAGGCATTCGAATTATTAGCGCCCTCGCTATGCTCGTGCATCAAACCATCCTGTGCTAAATAGGTCACTTTCACCTCTCATGTAACAATCTACTATTCCTGGCTACTTTATGAACAAAATTCTATCAAACAGGGGGGGAGCTGCAACTTTTGGTTTCTTTATTTTCCGTGCACTTCTTTCGTGGCGCGGATTCTAATAATTGACAAAAGTAATTAAAAAAAAAAATATATTATCTTTCTTCCACAACATTACTTTAAGGCGTTTCTCATAAAAGTAGTTGGTCCTTTGAGGACGGCAACATGTTGATAAAAGCCTCTGTTGTTGTAAATTTCCACAGGCGACAGTAACACATTTCCATAAGTCGTCCGTCTGTCTATTATACTCCATCTATATAAAAATCGTTATAACAAATGAACACAAATCTTTTCTCTTAAAAGTAATCAAATTATTTAGTTAAGTTATATATAAAATTATTTAGTTATAAGTATAGTTTAATTTATTCAATGTATATAGATTTTTATGTTAATAATATTTTTATAATTAACTTTAGTCTTAAATGACTTTCTATTATTGATTGATTTTAGGTAATAAATATTTATGTTAGTTACTTATATCATTAAAAGTTTATGCGTGCATTTGTGTTAAGGTTTATTTACACATTTATATTTAGTTGTATGATGTATAATTATGTGAAATTTGTAATTCGTCTCAAAATTATGAAAAAATAATAAATATAATTTAAACTAATTTAATACAGTGAAATCTGGCAACTTAATCAATGGTTGTCAATTTTGCCATACGTTTTCGTTTGCAATACTACTATTACCTCTCACAAAATGTCTTTTTCAGGGACATCATATGCTCAAAAATATAATTTTGTTAGAGGTAATTGTAATTTTGTTAAAGGTAATTGTAATCTCGCAAACGAAAGTCGAAGACCTATAATGGCAAAATTGTCAACTGTCGGTTAAGTTGGCATATTTCACGGTAATTCTAACATTTTGGAAATTAACTTCAAAATAATCACAGCTGTTTATAATACATATACACACGTTATTAAAAATTAATATAAAAGTACTTAAACTACAATTAACTTCGTATAAATAATAATAATATACCATTTAATTTAGCTTTAGGTGATTACATGAAATTTTGAATACAATTGTGTTCTAACACTCCTGACCTTCAAAGCCCACAATTTAATATACATACTAATCATACTATAACAAATGAATGCTAATCAAATGTTCTAGGGAGGCTCATAATTGATACAGGCTTCTAAATAGGTAATAAAGGCAATCAATAACCCAATGTACTGCTAATGTAAGTGACAATATAATATTACAGAATTTAATTACGATTGTTTCAACGAAAACTGTGTGTATATATTGTTGTGCCTATAGAAAATCATTTTGGTACAACATGACATACGATTATGCAATAATTTACGTATTTAATGATGTTTCAATATCAACTTAAGGAATATCAAAGCAACTCATTGACTTTTCAGGTGATCAGAGAGCTGATGCCTACCTAGGACAACGGATCAGTGTGGCGATCGAGCGAGGAAACGTAGTCAGCCTTCTGGGCACCTTCCCATAGAAGACAGTGATCTAGGCTCAGTATTTTACTTATAGTCTTGAGGGACTACGGGTAGAATACAATACAAATAAGTTAAGTTTTATTTTGTTAGTTTATCAAGTCATTGTACTATTAAGGAATATTTAAAGTTATATACTTATTGTTTTATATTAATCATCTAAACATGAAATTTAACTAAGATATAATTTAAAAAATTCTCGTAAGAAGTAATAAAGTATAAGCGTACATTGCTAGCCAGTTGTATACATGACTGACATCGAAGTAGCCAGGTTCTAATCTAGTCTTAGTCTAGCATATAAGCTAGCTTCGTGCTTAGTTTTATTAAAATTCGTTAAAACAGTAAATTTACGAAATTTACAATGCAACTGCAAAATATCATATCTTTCTAAATTGCTATGACGCTGCAGAAAGATGGATACCATTAGAAGTTGATTAAAAAAAACTATGCAATCCTCTATAATATATTCATGTATGTTGATATGCAATATAATGCAGGCGAGGTCAGGCTGCCCCGACTCGCGGCTCCCGGACAATTTGGACGCTTGGCCCGGGGGAAATGCACGTGCGCTCTGCAAAGACAATGAGGTGTACAATTACATACATATATAGAGATGTCGACCCTGTTTGTCGTTTAATTTAAACTGTATTTTATTTTTGTTCCGTTTTATACACAATTTCTTTTAATATACACACCGATAAAATTAGCGGAACACTAGTAAAAATCCCAAAAATTAAAAAACAATGCAATTTTTTCCCAAATACTGTTTGGGTTATATTTTTTTATTTAGCTCTCATTTAAAAAAATACCCACACACATTTTTTTCATTGATTTGTTCTTGGTCAACATCATCAGCAGCATGCCCAGAAGGATAGAAGCTGGAGTTAGAGCACGGGATGGAAATACGCAATACTCACAAATCTGAAAAAGTGCTCTTTGCTATATTTCGCTTTTTTCATTAAAAGTTACTTTAGATTCAACAAATAAGAGATGTTAATTTCGTTATAACTTAGTTCTTAATTATTATTATTTTTAATTACACCTTATATGATTTAGTAATTAATATATTTAAGTACTGCTTCTTTATTTTTTTCTGTTCCGCTAATTGTGCCGGTGTGTGTATTTAAACTCCTTTGTGTGTTTAACCACAAAATTGGTACATGTAATTTTTTTGAAGCAAATAATATTTTTGCGAAATAATCATTTAGATAGAAGAAGCCAAATAAAGCCTTTAGAGAATAAAGTTAATTCAAGATAACAAGCAAGACTGGACAATTAAGCTGGGCTAGTAATATTATTATTCATTATAGTGCCAAGACAATTTATAGGTAGGTACTTGGTTTTGTAAGGCTTGGAAATCTGCCTCAATGTAAATTTACTACATGTATTATGTACATTTTTTAGACATACTCGTACATAGGTATAACGAATACGATATGAACCATTATTATGATTTGATGTACTTGTATGCTTTTACGTACTCGGGGATGAATGAAAAATAAATTTAAAGTATAATACAGTTTTACACAAATTATAATTTCGATAGTCAGGTTACGTTTGCGCACATAAGACAGTCCGGTTTCTGACATTTAAATAAACTATATTGAACTTTATTCGCGAGTTTAAAAGACAGAGTGTTGCTTGCTATGCATTCTTAGTTCTGTTCCGATTACACGATTCGTAAGCTGTGGTGGGTGAACTACTACAATTGGTTTGATGCGTACATCGGGAAGAAATTATTCTAAAATAAAATAAAATTATATAAAAACAATATTTATAAGGTAGACACTATAGATAGATAGATCAACAAGGCGTTGCCGACAAATTGATTTATAGTTTAGTATAGAAAATGTTTTTAAAAATAGTTTAACTTTATGAAAATAAATTTAAAAAGGGATATTTGAAATTATCGTATTTGCCTTCATATATAATACTTATTGAATAACTAGCTGTACCCGGCAGACGTTGTCCTGCCTCTAAAATATAAAAATCTAGAACTCGATTGCAACGCCATATACCGGGATCAAATATTAATTTAAATTATTCTCGAATCCACTTGAAAACATACAAAAAAAAACATCTAAATTCTGGTACCCGTTTGCAGCACCACCTACCTGGTTCAAATTTGAATCTAAGCCAACCCGGTCGCAAAGTTAAATATGGCGTTTAAAAAATAGGGGTTGATTGTAGAAAGGTAATTTTTTTAAGTTGTATGTATTTTTCAATGCTAAATCATAATAAAATATAAATAAGAAATTTTGACAAAAATATAAAAATATATTTAGGGGTGGGTCACCCTTATCATTTAGGGGTATGAAAAATAGATGTTGGCCGATTATCAGACCTACCCGATATGCACACAAAATTTCATACAAATTGGTTGAGCCGTTTCGGAGGAGTTTGGTAATAAACACCGCGACACGAGAATTTTATATACATATTAGATAATAATAGTACTATGATTTAATAATAATAAATAATAAAATAAATGAATAGCAGTAACATTTCGATTGTGATTGTGATTTTGTATAACCGTGAGAAAGTAAGTACGCGGGAAGCAAAACAGAAAGCAGCTGGTTCCTGCCGATATAAGTTTATTTGTGATAAGTGTATTGGTTTTCGATTCAATAAAACGGATGACTCATTATTCTCCAAATTTACATAAATCGTTTAGTGACAAACAGTTCTGAGTACACAATAAATAAAAGTGTTTGTCTGTGATTTTAAAATAATGCCATAGTATAATATAATTCAAACGACTAACCATTTTGGGATATTTATTTAACAGCCTGTCTGAAAGTTCGTCTCGAATGGGCTGAGAAACAGCTCAATGAGTTTAAATGGAAATTGTAATTAGGGATTTAAATCTTATATCTTGGATGATATATTTCGAAATTTTGTAAAGTTCAAAGTCATGCACGAACAAAGTGGCAGCCACTATTATGCTAGGAGTTCATCTGCGTTAGTGTTAAAGATTTAGGCTGTGGCTGAATGCGTCTTATTTAGGACGTTAAAAATAGCGTCGTTAATGCTTAGCCACATGAACTAATTTGTGTGTAAATGTAAATGTCACTATATACATATGTTATATGTTAATATTTAACGTCATTAACAATGTTGCCACTCAAATTGCGCATTACACCCATCGCAACAACTGCATGAAACGGCCTATACCTTTAGCTTTATCCCAGATGAAGCGGCACCATTAGTAATACGTATAATCCAATTATTGCAATAATTATGAACATTTTAGCTCAAGTAATTAACGTAACATGGATAAACATAGCATATTGTAAAAGTATATTTTCTAAAAAAGTCACAAATAAAGGCTCGTCATGTGGTTTTGTCCGAATAGAAAATATACGAAAAGATCACTTCATAAGAAAAGAACATTCTTTATGTATTTTTCCTATATGGTACTAATAAATATATTATAATTACGTTCCTAAATTTTCAAAATTATTCGAAGGGTCCCATAGCTAATATAAATAGCGGCCTGTCATAAGAGGCGACTAAACAACCCACAGTCAGGTGGTAGGGCATTTGCCCGACTGGATGGCTACCACCCCTGGTCTAAAGTATGCCGCCATAACAACCTTGAGTTGTGTTCCGGCATTAGTGGCCAGGTTCCAGTCTCTCTTAAGAGACCAGCAGCGCATTTGTTGCACCTTTGGTGTTGCAAATATCCATAGGCGATGGTAACTGCTTTCCAACAAGTGGGCTGTCTGCCTGTCTGCTGAACTCGTGCAATAAAAAAAAAATATGGGACCCTTGCATTAATGACGAAAATGGTGGATTTTCTTTACAACCACGGTACCATTCACTGTGCTTAGTCAATGCCTGAATTTAAGTCACTTTTAAAACTTGTTAGATGGTAAATAATATGAGGTTGCAGTAAATATTGTACATAGATTTTTTTATTCCTTGAGTTCAGCAGACAGGCAGACGGCCCACTTGATGGAAAGCGGTTACCATCGCCTCTAGACATTTGCAACATCAAAGGTGCTACAAATGCGCTCCTGCTCTCTTAAGGGAGACTGGAACCTGGTCACTGATGCCAGAACACAATTCAAGGTTGTTATTGCGGCATACGCTAGACCAGAGATGGTAGCCATCCAGTCGGGCAAATTCTTTACCACCTAGCTGTGGGTTGTTTTGTCGCCTTTAATGACAGGCCGCCCGGTCGCAGGAAATTGTATTCTTTCTCCGTTCCTGCACGGATGAGAAATTACTACCTCTTTAGTCCTAAATTAAAACAAATAACGTAAAACAACAACCCTATTTCCACCTTGATAAAATAAAATCCTCGTTATTTTAAGCGGTGCACGTTCTCCGGTAACGCTGAAAAGATCTTTTGTTCGACAGCAAAACACTTGAGGCAAGTCAATCGGCGAGTCAGGCCCGTTAAGCTTTGTGAGTCCGCAAATTAATGACCCCCAAGTACCGCACATGCAGTGTTAGGTTTCAGTACTTTTTCCACCCTCTTATATTTTGCTCTCCTTGTTACGTAGTACTCTGTTCTTTGATTATTTGGATGTCTTTTGATGTAGTACTTACTAACCGTTTATCGATGAAGTCTTAAAATTAAGTAATTACTACAGTTGTGTATAGCTTAATAAAGCATTTAAAATAAAAAATAACAATTAAAACGCTCTTAATTTTTTTATAAATTTTAATGTTATGACATATTACTTTGTGACTTTAACTGCACCAGAGACTGCTTTATATATTACAGTTTTACACAACTAATATAATAATTCCTCCCGATGTACTTGCGCAGTAAACTAATATTAATACAAGCGTGAGCGTGTAAGCGAGGCAGAACTAGGAATGTATAGCAAGCAACACTGCCTTTTATTGCGAATAAAGTTCAATATAGATTATTTACATGTCGGAAACTGATCTGCCTTATCTGCGTAAACGAAAACTGCCGATCGGAATTATAACTTGTGTAACGCTGTTCTAGTATTCATCTGCTACTTATTTTATTTTTTATTTGATTTGTTTACAGTTACTACACCATAGCATTGTAAGAGACAAATTAAAAGTACAAAACTAAAATTAGTGTGTAACCTACTACAAACAACACAGTGTAGATTGAAAATAATAAGGACAAACAAATTTAGACATACACGTATCCATATTAATATTATAAATGCGAAAGTAACTCTATCTGTCTGTCTGTTCGTCTGTCCGTCTGTCTATTCCGTTGTCACGGAAAAAGTACTGGACCGATTTGGCTGAAATTCAGTATATTTTCGATGCCGAGGATGAACATAGGATACTTTTTATCCCGAAAAATGAAACAGTTCCGGGATAAAAATATATTTGTCTTTCTATTTCTTATGCTTTTACGGAAAATCTAATGGACCGATTTGGCTGAAATTTAGTATATATGTAAATTTAATATCGAGGGTGTACAAGGAATACTTTTCATCCCGGATTATAGGATAGATTTATATAAAGGTTATCGCAGAAAATATGATAGGTTTTTTATTTGTGGTTTGCCATTTTCGTCATTCTGGTTATTTTAGTCAATTTGGTCGTTTAGGCAATTTTGGTAGTTTTGGTCGATTTGATAGTTTCGATAGTTACAGTAGTTTCGGTAGTTTTGGTTGTTTTGGTAGTTCTGGTAGTTTTGGTAGTTGTGATAGTTTTGGTATTTTTGGTTGTTGTGGCAGTTTTGGTAGTTTTATTCGTTATGGTCGTTTCAGTTGTTTTGGTAGTTTTGATTGGTAGTTTTGGTTGTTTTTGGTAGTTTTGGTCAATTTGGTCCTTTAGGTAGTTTTGGTCCTTTCGGTAGATTCGGTTGTTTCAGTAGTTTTGGTTGTTTTGGGTATTTTGGTAGTTTTAGTAGTTGTGGTAGTTTTGATCGTTTATGTAGTTTACAGAGAGATAGGTGGGGGATATATAAATAAAACTAGAACGGGTTGAAATAGGGGATAAAATTTTGTATGGGAGACCCATTATTTCTCAAGTTTATAGACATAAAAACCATAATCTATAAAAAAAATGCGATAGTAATTCGATCTGTCTGTCTGAATACAGAAAATGGACACAGATAATTGTCATCCCGAGAGATGGGATAGTTTGCGATATAAAATAAAGGAAATCTTCCGAGGGCAAATAGAACTAACTTAAAAATATAATATAATGTAACCTGTATTAACGCCTGCTCTTTAAACAAAAGGTACGTATTAGAGTTTGACCAGCGGCGCAGCCGTGGAGTAAACTCTAGCACGTTAATATAAATACACAAACACAAGCACACATATATAGTGAGGATGAATGAGGATTGTTCAAACAAAGAATTTAGTGACGAAATAAACTATCAGATGGAAGCATATTGTGTAATATTCGGCGAAACTTAGGTAGTGAATTAGCAAATATATGTATATATATATATAGACAGAGAGAGAGAGAGAAAGGGAAGCTATATTTATTGTACAGTTCAATAATTCGCGGAATGATTGAATTGCTACCTAAGACTGTCTTGATTCTACTTCGTCTATGATGGACCCATAGCAAAGATAAAAGTTGTCGGGGCAATATTTAAAATCAAAAGTATTTCCAGCAGAGCAATGTTTTTTTAAATATGATCTCGGATTAAGTAATGTTATTAAAGCTCTAGACAACTAAGTATAACTGTTCTACTAAAGATTTCTAATAGATGTAGAAAAAGTCGTAGTAAACAAGTCGTAAAATCTCGTAGCAATTCGAGAGAACTGCGTCAAAATCGGTCTGATTTCTTAGCACTCATAATTTTATAATATTATAGTATTTTCATATTTAATTATTAAAATATGTATTTAATTTTGTTTGTTGTTAAAAAATTTCTTCATATAATTTTTAATCTGTTCATATAGCAAATTTATTTTTATAATAAAAATATTAAAAACTTTCTTCTATGAAAAGTTGTTCAAAAGTTGAGCTGTGCCAAATTGCAACAGACAACAAAGTTTCTCAAATAAATATTGGAATTGCGTCGAAATAAAATCTTTGTATTTTGGCAGTATTATTGATATAAATATTGTTAAATTCAGACGGCTGAAGCTGATTTAATATTGATAGCGTTATGAAGGAAATTGCGCAAGTTTATCGTTCATCTCACAGATACTAATAATCTACGTAATAATAGCTCTGCGATAATATTATTTAAGATTTACATAACAATAAACGTGTACCGTGTGAAAGTTCGAGTAACCAACCCTCTTGTTATAAGCATGATTATAGTCTATAATAAAACGCATTTCAGTAACGATTCCGTACATTCCCACCGGGCAAGATTTGTCCCCAAGTAAGTACAGGTAAACACAGATAGAAGGTAAGACGTTTGAGGGGTGAAATCAATACGAACAATGAACAAGGAGTCATTGTATGCGCTTACGCAAGGAGTCCACGTGCGTGCGAGCTCCCACGGTCAAACGGGAAGGGATTCCTGGATTCATATATAAGGGTGCAAGAAACGTTAGTTGGGCACTTCCGAAATCACAGTACTAGAGGAAACAACCCCGGGGGCCGACCGCAATCGGACCCCCGGTGGACGGACATTTCGTATAATTGTACAACACAATTCAGCTACTAAGAGACTGCCTATTAATAATTAAAAATGAGTAAAGTTATTCACCAGTTAATTAACGGAAAAATGTTACAATTCAGAACAATGACTACGGAAGGACGTTCTTGCAAATAAAATAGACACTCATTTGTTTCTTTGAAGGATATTTTCAAGGTGAGTTTCTTTTCGTGTTGTTTATTTTATTCATTTTCTCTCTTTCTTCACGTTCAATGATACTTTACGCCAATTTAGTTAAAATAACATTTATAAAGTTTGCATTTCGTAAGTTATATTAACATTTCAATGCTACTTATTGTTACAGATTTTAACATCAACGACGTATTATGGATAAATGGATTCTTGTAACTATTCAACAGTAGAAAATGTACATTTATGACAATCCATGAACTGGAAATGCAGTTTTGGACAGTTCTGAAAATGGTCTGGAGAAATCAAGGTGATTGGATTTGTTATCATATTTTCTAGAACCCCAAAGATGAATTAGGTTTAGCTAGGTTTAGTTGAATAAAATATGTATAGATTCTGAAACATAATTAGATAGGTTGCTTGTATTCGATAAGATTGATTGAATAAGAATTGTTAAAATAATAAGACTAAATAAACTACAGCTCAAAACAATTCATATAATAATGATGCATTGCATTGCGGTCGTATTCGGGTCAAGAGTGCCTTAATGATCGGTGTTGTTTGTTAAAAGTTAAGTTACGTTTCATGTTTTTGTTTTCTCGTATCTCGTTTGTTGAGGCTTAGGGCGTGTTTGTTGCTGTTTCTATTTGTTCTGGACCTTATCAAAATAGTTTTGCTCTTTTAAATTAATGTTACATAATCAGACAGCGAGCATTCATTACCTACTATCAGAATTTAGATTAACATATAAATGATACAGTTAGTTAATCAAAATTATTCTGAGAAAAATTTATAAATTTACACTATTTTCCGACAGAAGCGTTTCTTAGGGATAAATAACGAAATCGGTTATACATTTTTTTTATTTAGATGCATCTGTTAACAGTTAGGTTTGAAGTTATTACATATCTAAGTAAGTAAGTGTTCATCTCAGTTATTTTTTGTTAAAGAATGTTACTTTTCGTTGGATATCGCGCCAGCAGGACTGGTATAATTTGTTAATTAGTTGTTATTCCTGTTGGCTTTTTTACATGATTAAAACAGTAATTGTTGAATTTAATATTGAAAATTGTTGAATATTAAGTTTTTTTTTGTTTCTCTGATATAAAAAACAGATTGATCTTGAAAAGATTTTAATGGTTTTGGTTCAATTATAACATCGAGTTTTTGTTGTCATTTTTATCTGAATTGAAAGCCCAATATTATTTAAATACAGTTACTTAGTTTTTTTCTTAAATTGTTGAATTTTAGTTTTTGTTCTTAATTAACTTTATGTTACAATAGTATCTCTAACATAAATTATTTATCACGTTACGTAAAGGCGTGGAAATTACTTCTTTCACTTTGTTCATGGTAAAGTTACGTAAAAGCTATTATAAAAGTACTATATTGATATCATCACGTTATAATCGTGCTTTGATTTAACATATAACGTCACTATTAACAGACTTTATTGCCTTTAATAATGCTAAAGATACTTTGTTCAATTGTTCTGTATTGATAGCTACTACAGCTTTGTTTATAGCATTAGTTTAAAAGGTTTTGTCCTTTTAAACATTCTTATTGTCCGTATTATTGAAATGTTAGATCGCCTCGACATTCGTATGATTATATAGCCGATTTTCGTAAGCGTCATTGTTTTATTTAATGTATTAAAAAGTTCGTGTTAGAGGTATACAGGGGATTATATAGGTATAAAGCTTGTTTGATCTGAGCGCTGCATAATATGTTGAGTTTTTGTTTAAAGTCGTTGAATTTCAGTTTTGTTTATAAATATTCCGATATGACACAGACGTGTGACCGGGCTTTATAAAATTTTAGTTTTCACATCCTTTGTTATTCAAATTTAAAATACTGCTTTTTCGTGATGTTTTTCCGTGAGACACGTTTATTAAAGTACTATATATACTCTTCGTATTCAATTGTAATTGGTATATACAATTTAACAAAAATTAACAAATGTGTATATATAATTTATTCGTTTTCAAGTTAGAAAAGTTACGTTTTCAAAAAACTACTTCGCCTGTTCTTTTAAGTTTTTATTTTTTTCTAACTTCGTTGGTTTTAATTCGTAAATATTATTTTTGAGTTTGAAATAGAAAAACAACTTATAACCAATTCGATTTTGTTACCTATCTTATTCAAATTGTTTTTCTTTTGCATCTTTGAAACAACCGCGATGTGCCTTACATAACTCAAGTGCCTGTAATTGTTATGTTGTTTTTTAAGGCCTTCTCTTAGGGTTTTATAAATATATAAAATCTTGAGAAAACGCCATTTGTTGGTAAATTCTGAGCACAAAAATAGGCTCACGAATTATATATGTTACTAAATAGAAATCGCCGATGCCTAGTGAACATTTTATCCTCTTCGCATCCTCTTTTATTTTCATGGTTATTTTAGTATTGTCCCGGCATATACCTGAAGTATTTGTAATAAAATTTTAACATAACCTACAATAGCTATTCACATGTCGCATTTGTGTTAATTGTGAATAAAGGATACAAAAGTATTGTTTTCGGGGATAAAATTGTCATTACGCAACCCATTGTTATTTGTTCGTTGCCGTTTCGTTTGTTGCCAATTATAATGTTACGTTATTTTAAGTGTTGAATTTACGTTAAGTTTGAATTGTGATATTTTTGTTAATAAATAAATAAACGGCTGTGTTTGTTAATTTTATGTTAAGTTTGCGTTTCAAGCGTTACTTTGTTCTTGTTTACCGACATTAAGGCCCGAAAATTACAATTCTGAACTTTTAATATACCCCTTACCATTTTTGTATAGTATAGTTTTAATTTAGATTAATATATTGACATTTGTGTGTAACTGGTAATTAAATCTGAAGCTTTGTGTAAAATTAACAAATAAGAAAAGCTGTGTCTAGTATATTAATATATTTATTAAGGATGTGTGATAGTAAGTGTGATTGTGTGAAAATAAACTTTGTGAAACAACTATAATGTCGTTTTACTCTGAGCCTTTATTAGGGTAAATATTATTTTCTAGTGGTCTAAGGAAACGGCTGGACTGCGGCCAACTGCTTTTGTATCTACCACCAAATACGGTCGTACAAGTGCATGAATGTGTATCATGCGGTCGCAAAACATTGTTCCATTCCGTGCTTTAGATGTTAGATATACAGTATACACAACCCAGTATAATGAAGATAGTTTTCGGCGTAGAAAACAACAAGTTCCTTCTGCAATCTAGTCGTTTCACTTCTTAATTGCTAAAGTTTAACCAGGGCTTCTTCTTGCTGTCGTTGAATTAAACTAAACGCATACTTCTAAGTGAACAATATACATTTGAACTGTTGTGACTTGAGTCTTCAGAATAGATACATACACAAATATAGAGAGGTTGTTTATTATTTAATGTTGAACTATGGTTTTCAAGTCATGGTACCTCTATCTCTTGTTTAAACCACAATACACATTCTTAATACATACATATTCCTTACCTTCTCTTTTTGTATAACAGTATGTATGTATATCTATCTCTTTCCCCCCAATTTGCCTTGGGACATGGAAGACGTGGCCATTTTGTCGTCGGATTCGTTTGCAAAAAGACAGACATGTAAGAAATAATAAGTTTTTGGCAAGTGCAGTGAGTTGTTGAAACAAACTAAATGGCGGCAGTCCTGAAAAGTGATTGTTATTGTTTGAATGATTGCTTAAGGGGGTTTCAGTTTCCGTACGTATATATACTTCTGAAGTCAAGGTGGACGTTCATAGTCGGCGAGGTTTTGGGTGAGTCTATATAGTAGTCTATTCTATTTATTTATTGGTATTCGACAAACATTTACACAACAACTGAAGGCAACAAAATTATACTATTATTTTCAGCGGCTTCGTGTGTACGGAATATCCGGGGTTTTTTTACTTTCGGGTTCCACACGCACAGAGGTATATTGCAATTAACTGTGCTGACCCTGTTTCATGAAAACGTTTTGCTTTTCCATTTAATTTTCTCGGCAAGTTAAAACGTTTCAAAGCATAACTACTTTAACATTAATGTTGCGGATTAGTTTGTTAACTTGAAAGGGATTGTTACCCAGATTACTTATATCTAAATGTCTACAAAGGTAAACAGACAACGCCTAGTTAATACTTATAAAGTAGAAGGTTGGAAGGCTAATTGACTTAGCGACGTTTATTGTAAGACATAACATAGTGTTACTTATTCGTTTATATCAACAGAGCGTTATTTAATCTGAGTTCCTATTGAAGACTATAGACATTTTTCTGATTTAAAATGATATTCAAATATAATAGGATCATATATTTGTGGTCGTAATATTGTAGGTATATTTTTTTTAGAAACTTAAAAGTTTAATGTATTGTTACATGTTACAAAAAGAGAAAAATTCGAAAGATATATACATATAAGTAATTATAACATTAATTTTTAATGAAAGTGCTATTTAACCTGAACCAACTCGGATTTTTTCAGAATTCAACTAAATAGTTTTAAAGTTACGGAGGATTGGTTGTTGCGTAATTTTCATGATTTTAGACAATATCTCTTCAGCACTTAATTAAAAAATGCCTTTAAAGAACATCGTCATGATTTTTAAGAGTACCTGGCTCTCGTTTTGTCAGTGGGGTTTAAAATTATCCGTGATTTAATTTTGCTATGGACGGACGTGGAAAAACAATTACTTCTTCCATTGGTTGAATATGTTTTTCATTTTTAACGTGGATGATATTCAGTTCCATTATATCAGATTTTAATTTCTAATATATCAGCAGCGTCAAAGAAATATCTTCCAAACCTGACCTTTGAGTTGGAATTAAATTCTGTTTCAAAAATACAAATAGCAATATCTGTGATAAAATCCCCGAGAGAAAATATTACGTAATCGTCTTTCTACTATGTTTTATCTCCAACGAAGTGTAAAAGATGAAAATATAAAAGATATTCGCTATACTCTAGCAAACAGTGGCCCGCCTCGGGTCCAAATATCTGTAGGATGAGGTGGCTAGTACTGTCTAGTGGAAACACAGTGGTAGTAGACATTTCATCGCTTGGCGTGGAAAATGATTTCACATTCGTATGGCTTAAACAAAAAAGTTGGTACAAAGAAACAATTTACTATAATTGTACTACAGACGTATTCTATTTTATTAGAATTTTATAAAGTTCCTACGATATCAGATACCTAATAGATACAGATGTGTGTTGGACAAGGAATTCCGCATAAAGTGACACTGGTGAAGTGAAAATCACAAAAAAGAGATTAATTTTATTGTATGCATTAATGGTTGCAGTAGTCAATTGGTGTTTTTTATTAATCTAAATTAGTTTATCACGGTTATTGAATTAGTAAACAAGTGATCTATTCTCGTTGCCTAATAGAGGGTAAAGTTCATAATGACGTTTCTGAAGCGCCTCACCGTTATTTCTAGTTAATATAGCAATTTTTTGCGTATCATCAACAGATATAGCACTCCTTAAAGTCGTTACTATCTGCTTACACTGCAGACTCTTCTTTAGTTGTTTTTCAGCACGTTCTTGAGTGGATACCAGTCTACGCTGGTCCATCTGCACCATCTTAACTTTCTTTCGAACCAAGTTTATGTGGTAGTCCATTTGTTTTTGGAAGTTGTCTAAAGTCCAATAGAATTTTAGGTCAGCAAGAATCATTAAGATGAACGCGAAGTAGAGTCCTGCTAGACCGATAGCGAAGTAGTAAAGTTTAGAGTCTGAGGTTGAGAAGAAAGGGCAGTCCTCGTTTAATTTGATGCAGCTCCAAAAATAAGATGCCAATTGCGTTCTATTTTGTATAATATAAGACATGCTGCAATTATTTTTATAAACTTCCTAATTTTTTTATAGTTTATTAGACCATTACTGTGACTTTGACGTAAAATGTCAGAAAGTTTAGACCTAGAATACAATAAAAACTCTGTATTCCAATATATATATATAAAAAGTTCAAGGCTTACACATTTTTTTATCCGTATATTTATTAGCGAATTGTTCAAAAGTAGTATTTAGTTAGGGCGTGGGAGTGCCATGCTGGAGCTATTATCTTGATTACAGCTCTTAGAGCCTGCTGGATCGGTGTGATACCACGCTCTCACAGAATATCGGCGTAAAACTGTTAGCGTTGAGTTAAACGTGTTTCGTACGGTGAGTGAGAGTCCCGAAAGTCGACTCCCCTTCTTCTCTATCATATCTCCATATTCCATCCCTCTATTCCATTACTTCATCTCTCTATCCCGTCCCTTTTATCTCGTTCCTCCTATCTTATCCACTTTATTCCATCCTTTCTCTCCCATCCTGAAGGCTGGCAACGCGTTGGCTTCGCCCCTCGTGTTGCGAACGTCTATAGGGGATGGTAATCAGTTTTTATAAGGAGGGCCGTCTGCACTTTACCAGCTTCGCAATAAAAAAAGCTGGTAAAGTTCCTGCAGTTCACAAAAACGAGCGGGATTTGATCGTGGTTGAATGTGTACATAAACATTCCGACAGTGGACCTGTCTGAACGATCAGTTGCGAGCGTGTTCTTGGTTTCACGCACACTTGACACGTGTTTACTACAAATAAATGCTATTCGCCTTCGTAATGTACAAGAAATCTAATTATACTTATTCTTATTGCATACAGCTTTGCATTGCGGGATAAAATTTCCTTTTTAGGTTGCTGTGACTAATTAATAATAATGGATTCTTTGAAATTTTATCATATTCTTTTGTCTATTTATCGGTGCATGTCACAGTAATCTAAGAATATTGTAACCAATACGTATATGAAAAGAAAAATGTTGTGTTTGGTTAAGTGCTATTTAATAACGTAGTGAAATTACGAAGATCTAATTTTAAAAAAAACACTTTAAGCGAAAGGGGGTATCACTGGATAGCTAGATCCTGAAATATATTAAAGAAGTTTCTAATGGCCGGTTCGCGTATCCTTACTAGTCAATCGTTTGCCTTACCATATCGGCTGAATTTTTGAAACATTACTTGTATGGAGTTTATGTCAAATTTTAACTGATAGTAAGGTAACGGTTGGTAAGATATAGGAACCGGGCATAAGAGAAGTTTTTTATTTAGATCAAGCCAATAGAACGTCATCATTTAAAATTAATTTCTGTGCTTTACTACAGAAAAGTTTTATGATTGCTTCAAGACAGAATACGATACTGTAGTCATTGGAGCGAACAGAAGTGGCAATGTTCACTTTGACAATAGCGAATAAGTGCACAGCGGTATAACGCCTCACTTGAGCCAATATCGAATTCCCGCGGACCGCGAGGAAACCTCCTTTTGCACACAAAGAAATACTGCAGCGGCCGCCTTTTCCCGGACGTAGAAGTAATTCTGAAGTAGATACTTATGACGTAAATCTTTAAAGCTGTACTTTAGAGTTCAACTACATTTACAAAATAAAGTAAAATAGGCTTTGTGCTGTTAATATTATAATCTTGAAGGACCATGTGAAACGCGGTACATATTTTCATTCTTGTCGGCTTTTAAAATTAATCAATAGAGGAACGGATAGTCAAATCAACTGATACACTTTTTATACTTACGGAACGTCGCACCCTCATAGACTTTGTACGAACATACCTGTTTATGACGTCATATATAGGTACAAGTAAAAGGATTCAAATAGTGCATTGATTACTGTTTAAAAAGTAATTTAAATTATTGATATCGCCAGTTTAAAGGTAAGATGTTGTTTTAGAGCCTGTTCTTTTGAATAAATGAATTAATGAATATGCTTTATTGTGTTTTAAAAGATACAGTTAACAGAAAGAATATTTTACAATACAATAGGCGGTCTTATCGCTATTAGCGATTTCTTCCAGACAACCTTTGGATGGACAAGAAGTGTGATAAGAACAGTGATATGTTGCATTATTCTCACTTTACCGAATCTGTATCTTGTAATAAATAAATATATATATAACATACATACATTAATAAAATGTACTAATAAGATATATGTAAAAAATATTAATATACAATACACTTACATAAATAAATATAAAACGAGAAATAGCTAATAAAGACAATAACTCCTGTTACATCCTTAAATTGAGCCATTTAATGATAGGTTATAATCCTTCACAAGTCTATTAAAAATGGGCAGTAACTTGACTAGTTTGATATTAACAGGCAGTACGTTCCAAAGACGAACTGCTTGGACTGTGAATGAAGTATTTGCCATAAAAGCTAGTTGTATGCAGAGGAGTTTTTAGTAACAAGTTTTCCGAGGATCTGAGAGACTTTAAGTTACCGGAATAGAGATAATGAAATTGTTCTTTGTGTGCAGGAGTCTGAGGGTAAAATATCCATAAAGCAAGGTGCTGTTAGCACCAGCAAAAGCTTTCGAGACGTAGAAATGGTTCATGGTGCAATAACTCCTTGTGATACTTCAAAGCATAACATGGAACAAGAAGTTTCACCACCAAACGGCGAGGTTGAAGAAGTAAAAATAGAATATCTTTTGGAAGAGATCGAGGAGTGCGATGACGTTATGTTAGACGTCGACGACTGCGATGAGACCTCTGTTGATCGTGCGGAAGTTAATGATATTGATACAGAAAACGCAACCGAGCGAACAACATCTATCAACTTATCAAAAAACAAAGGGAGTACTTGTTATCATTGTGACAAGTACAACCACGTGACACACTTAAAAGCGAGATACACGAAACACGTAAAATATCATTCTATGCCAATGATAAAATGTACAATGTGCGATTTTCGTACTCCATACAAATGGAATCTCGACCGGCACATGAAAAATCACGCCGGCACTGGCAGTTTTCACTGCTCCATCTGCAATTTCACAGCTGATATCAAGCAGAGCTTGACGGTGCACGAAATGAATCACCACGCGCCATCTACGGGCCAGATGTCGTCGAATCGCCGCCGGAACAGAGTGGGCGCCAGCGACACCGCCTTCACTGACGCGGCTGTTGCACGGCTCCCCAAGGAGGATGAAGAGAGCGGCGACTCGCGCTCCTCGCACTCCGCCTCGGTGAGTTGGTTCGTCGCGTTGTCGTGCGCCCTGGCGTGAGTGCGCGAGGGGCCGCGCCCGGAGCGCCTAGGGGCCGGTGACGTCAGTTCACTTGGCGTTGTGTTAACGTTATCAAATAACATGACCAACCCACTGCGTGCGGTTGCTCAGCGATACACTCGGCCTCTCGCGCCCTTCCGCAAGGGTAAATATATTATACAGAAGAGACATTATGTGAGTGTTCCGGCGAAAACGTATTGGGAGCCACTTGAGTTTCGCGAGAAATTCTGAAACATGATCATATCCACGCAAACCAAATATGAATCGTATGATAAAGTTTTGAAGTAGCTCAATTTTACAAAGTGGGCTTTCAGTAAGATCAAGATAACTGACATCGGCGTAATCTAGAATTGGTAGATTGATTGGTAGAGAGATTGTGCAAGTACAGTTTTAGTCGCATGAGGAAGAAAATTACGCAGTCTTCGAAGTGCAGCTGCAGATGTAAATATCTTTCTACCGACTTCCTAAATTTGGGGGCTCCAGGATAAGAGACTATCAACATAAACGCCCAGATTTTTTACTTTGGTGCTAAAATATATAGGAACTCCATGGAAGATAATCTGTGACAGCAAAGGATACCTTATCCTGGAAACCACCCTGGAGCTATGAACCAAAATTACCTGTGTTATTTTATATGTAAAAATATTGGAATTTATTGTAACCATGTGTCCGCATCCCTATTATTATTGAACGTATCTATTTATATCCGTGCAGTAACGGATAAAGAATACTAATTCCTGCGGCTGGGCGGCCTGTCGTAAGAGGCGAAAAAACAACCCACAGCCAGGTGGTAGGGCGCATTTGTCCGACTGGATGGCTACCAACACTGGTCTAGAGTATATCGCCATAACAACTTTGAGTTGTGTTCCGGCATCAGTGGCCAAATTCCAGTTTCTCCTTCAAGGCCGACGGCACATTGGCAGCACCTCTGGTATTGCTAATGTCCATAGGCGACGGTAACCACTTATCATGACAGTTGGGCCTTCAACCTGTCTGCTGTACTTCAGCAATAAAAAATCCCTAATTATGTGTATGAATGTTATTTAAATAACGGGGATGGAGAACATTTAAATGCTTATTGGCTTGTGATTAGGATATAAATTTAGAACTAGTGTAGGTTAACGACCTTCTTGTAATGAAATTTACTATATGAATGCTTTTAATAACATGGATATACCAATACTTTTCATTTCTGAAAATGGGATACATTTCGTGAGATGTGGATCCAAAGTTTATTCAAGCAAAGACGCAAAGGATGGCGATATAACACGAACATAAAACAGTGTCTGTGACTGACTGATTAGGACTGTTATTTATTGAAAGTAACACCTTATTACTTTCGAGATGTTCAGATATTTCTTGTATGTAGGAAAACATTAAAACATTGATATGGTTTTAAAAGAACAATGCTGTTAAGTTCCTCGTTGTTAGACGATTACTATATACCATAAGGTATGAAATAAAATTTATATATAAAAAAGAGCTTGAGCTACATATACACGTAGAAAAAGATTTTTCAGTTAGACGTGTTGCTGGGGAGTTTCTTGCCCCTGCTCTCCTTAAGGCTCCTATTACCGCAAGAGGCTTAAAGTGGGGTGCAAACAAAACAAATTTTCGTTGATATTTATTGATCAATAATCTACCCTATAAAAATATGTAAATGGTACGAGTTTGTACATTGCGTTTAAAAATGTGAAAAAAATTAGGGGAATTCCGAATTAACCCCCTCCCCTGCTTTATTTTAATAGGAGATTCCGAAAATGCAATTTTTAGATTTTTTGTCAGTTTGTCTGTCTGTCAAAGCATCACGTGAAAACTACTGAACGGATTTAAATGAAAAGTATGAAACTCAATACAGAGCTAGCTTATATTCCGGGTCGTAACTTAGGATACATTTTATCCTGACAAATGATGCCGTTTTTATGGAATATATGAAAATAGCGAAAAAGATGGCGCTGCGACAGCATCTTTTTGGAAACGACTGAAGGTATATGAATAAAACTCGACATAGTGCTAGTTTATAACCCGAGTTAATACTTAGGATACTTTTAAAATCGATAAATAATGTCATTTCCATGGAATAAACGGATTAGCAAAATAGATGGCGCTGCAATCGCGTTTTTCAATGCACTAACAAAATATACCTACTTTGTCATAAACAACATCTCATTCATTGTATTTCTTCAAATCAGGTTGGCTGCGACTCGCCTCTATGTTTCGCTTCCCAGTTGAATATACTATATGGATTTAGTTTCTTTCAAATGAAATCAAACTTATTTGTTCAATACATGGTTAAACAGTTGGCATATATGTTATAGTATACACCTGTTTTGCTCACACAAGAGCATACAAATATTTATAATAAATTATGTTTTTCTTTTTTATTGTAGTGAACTTAGTAACAAGAAACAGTAAAGTTTTAGGTAAAACACCTAATTAAATGTTATACGTAACATAGAGCAACTATCTAGGGTTTTTCATGCGACGTAGCCGCAGGGAAAACTCTAGTTTACTAATCAAATTATCATAAATATTTGCGAGATCAGATGTAACATGGTTTTTTGTAATTATTCTATAGTTATTTTAAGTTAAGAAAAAATACAAACAATCACTTCGAAATTATTGACATGAAACCATTTTACTCCTTTAGTTTTTATCATAACAGGATAGAAAAAATCTACATCATTATCACAAGAGAGATAAATTTTTTTTTTTTTAGTTACTAATTTATTTTACTAACAATAAAAAATAATTTATCTGAAAAACGACCGCGTCCATGGAATCCCCCCTCATATCGCCCAAAAAATCTGTGAAAATTCCTCAGGTATGTTGGCGTTGGTACTTGTAGCAACGAGGATTTTTCGCTTTTTAAGGCTTTTAAACAGCAATAATACGTTGCGAAGTGGTATACATAGAATAGGATGTAATTTTAATTTTAACTAATATGTAACCCCTTCAAAGTATTATTTAATATATTATATTATATTTTTAATAGAAATGTAAAGAAATTAACTTGTAAGTGTTTTCTCGTTATTGATCGTAGCGTCGTCAGCCATCGTTGTTCACTTCTATTCTTATTTATCCATTCGGCATCGGCAACCTTGTGCAGGTCTTCAATCTACCAGGCTTCTCGATGTCTTATACTGCGTTTGCCGAGACGTGACGCTTTAAAATGGTCACCTCAGGAGAATTGTATCGTATAATTTACACACATCTAGATACATACACTGGTATAGTTCTTGCAATTCACGAAGGTGACCAGATGGCAAACACGCATGTGTAAGAGAGATCAAATCGGGTATAATTGGTCGGCACGCCAAAGCACGACACGAAACTTATCTTTCCGTCAGAAGAATCCACTGTCGCAATGTGCATATACTCACTCAACAAAGATCAAAACCAGCAAGTCACTCTGTTTCACGAAAGAAGTCCCGCAGACGGGGCGTTACGGTCGAGCAACGGAATGTTAGGAAAATAAAATTATTTTAGATAAATTCCGATTCTAATAATATTAGGAAGCAGAATAGTAATATAATGTTAACATTTACATTAAAAAACTTGATAAAAAACAAAATAACAACGTAGCTGAGCTGATCTGTTATAATTAGTTCCATTTTTTGCCGCGGGACTATATTCGTGAGACGCTCTATGTACATATGTTTTTGACATTCATAAGTTCCACGTTATTTTGACACTTGTTATATTCGTAATACGAATTTGCGAATGTATCTATTTTAACTCTCGTGGTCTCTACTCTATTCCATAATTCACTAATCCTACAAAAATTAAGCAATACAAGAATTTGAATAAGGCATAACATTAAAAAGACCTGCTTTTAGAATTTCGAAATGTTAAAAAGTTCTGTTCTTGTTAAAGTTTGTTCTTACAAACATTGATATTCGCAGTCGCCAACTTTCAATATTTTCAATCCAACTCTCTTTGAGTGCTATTTGTGTAACTTTTGCTGATATTTCATAGATGCAAGTTTGAATACAAAAGATTAGATGCGAAGCCAACAACAAAGTTATTTATGTTGTGTCTTAAATTTTGATTTGATAAATTTTAGTTCATTGTGAATTTCTGTCTCTGGAATATTTGATAATGAGTTTGAATTTAAACCAAGTCTTAGCCTTTAATAAATGTTTTAAATAAAATAACAATGAAACTGTTGAAATAAAATAAAAATGAAAATGAAATTAAACGTATGATTTCATTAATAATAGAGAATAACATTATTATCATCTCAGTAATATGGAATTATAAACGCCTTTTTTGAAAAACAGACAGTACAAATGCCACGTCTGTTCAAAGCATATTGGCGAGTTCACACATCGATAATTTCCAGCTGCAGGTTCCATCGTGATGTCTTCCTTCCCCGTTTGTGCTTGGTTATTGTTATGTGCATATCCTGAATATTATGTTAGTAAAAAATAGTTATTTTCAGTTGCAGTTAGCATAGCCTGCAGTACATTTGCTCCTGCCAGGATTTGAACTCAGGTAATTGAAATGAGATTCCATTGCCACAGCTACCACGAATTATATAATAATTTGTCTATGAATAAAAACTACATTGCTTTATTTGTTATATTATTTGTAGATACACAATAACTAATATCTTCTTTATTGCGAAAGAATAGCAGATGGGCTGACGATCGATCACCATAATACTTTAAAAATTAAATAAAATAAAAACTTTTATTTCAACTTGACTAGCCTTTTCGATTTTTGCCACAGTTTACGAGCAAGATACGTGTCTTGCACTAGTTTCCAGGTATTTTGTTGCCGACAGTCCACCACAAAGTATCCACCACTAACAGTCCGTACATCAGGCGACACGGCTAGGTATATAGTT
Source organism: Dendrolimus houi (assembly GCA_039645545.1). Lineage (NCBI taxonomy): Eukaryota > Metazoa > Arthropoda > Insecta > Lepidoptera > Lasiocampidae > Dendrolimus > Dendrolimus houi. The sequence continues at coordinate 16,776,251 of CM077120.1, read as the reverse complement.
GTTTGTGCACCTTCCCACGTATTCTATTAGTAAAGAACGTTTTCAGAAGCGTGAAAGGCTTTAATATCGGCCAATCCATTTCTACAAGCAAATCCGTGTAAGCAATACCTGGATGCAAAGATATCACTGCTACTCCAGTGCCCTTTAATGTTTTGTCTAATTTAACAGTCATTAAAATATTGCATAGCTTAGAAATACCATAAGTTTTCAAAGTAGAGTAAGTATCTTTTCTTTCCTTTGCCATATCAAGATTTTCAAAATCTATTTTACCATTGATAATATATACACGGCTCGGTACAGAACTTCTAAGAAGTGGCAGCAAGAGATTGGTCAATAAGAAAGGCCCAAAGCGATTTATTTACATCTGAAGCAATAAATCATTTTTTGTTTTAGTGAAATCAACATGAAAAGCACCTGCGTTGTTGATGGGTACATCAATGATGTATTCGGCGAATTCGCGAATAGATTTGAGTGAAGCTAGATCTAATCGCTTAAAGTATACGTTAGTGTTTCAGGATGAAGAGATTATTTCTTCGCATGCTGATAGACCTCGGCTTTCATTTCTACAAGCCAGGATTACGCGTGCTCCCCTGGCTGCCAAATATTTTGCCGTCTCATATCCTATACCTTTATTTGCACCAGTCGCTATAACAACTTTTTCCACTAAATGATGACTAAACGTACATATTCCGGTATAGTTTATAGTACACTTTAAAAACAAGTGCTTATAAAATATTGACTTTTATTAACGATACAAGAAACATTACTATAATACGAGGGAGCACACTATAATAATAATAATAATCGACAGACATACATGCATATTGTATATCCCCAAATTTAGCAATATTGGGTTATCGGTAATACGCTTGTGTTATGGGTAATATACAACGGACTACTTTGGGGCCGATTCAACCGACACCCATACCATAGTAAATAACGAATACGTTTCCGAATTTTACTCTATCAGGAATTGAACCCGGAGCCTCTGCGTCTTTGTAAGGTAGACCAGCAAAGGCTTAGCTCGCTCAACCACAGAGCTCACTCAAACACAAATTAATAATAGTTTGTATGTACATAATTATATAAATGAATCCTAAAGTATAAGAACAATTGTTTTTTTTATTGGTATAAAAATCCACATTCGTATTATAATGTAATTTGCGTTCATCATAATTCAAGGCTGTGTTTTACTTTGAATATTGTAAGTAATGTAGTACTGTAGTAGGTATACATCTAATTAGAATTTGGAAAATGTATGTTTTATTAGTCCAATAAAAACAATCATACAAATTAATCTAATCAAACCGAATACTTAAATTAATATTAGTGCTGAATTATACTTACAGCTTAGATTATAATTTCAATTAACCTGTTTATTAGCACAGATAAATGTTCACTTACACTTCAGTGTGAATGTGAACTAGATAGAATATTAATATATTGACGTCAGAAAAGCTAAATCTTTTGCCATATTCAAAAATTCACTTAGGAATCATTATGTAAGTCTTATGCAATGATGTATATGCTAATTTACACTGTAATCTGCTGTCCATGTATGTCTTTTTTTATTTTTTATTTTCATTTTACTGTGTTGCATAATAATTATAGATAATTTAAGAATTTCATCTGATTCAGGTTGCCTGGAAGAGATCGCTTTTAGCGATAAGGCCGCCTTTTGTTTTGCCAAGTAACTATTGTCTTGTACTTTTTTTGTAATTTTTGATTTGGTGAACAATAAAGTGTTGTCTATGTCTATGTCTATGTCTATATTTATCAATAATAATCGGCAGACAAACACACATATTGTATATCCCCAAATTAAGCAACTAACGCTTGTGTTATGGGTAATATACAACGGACTACTCTGGGGCCGATCCCAGACAATCAGACCATAGTAAATAACGGAGAAGATACGTTTCCGAAATTTAACATATCAGGAATCGAACCTGGAGCCTCTGCGTTGCAGTGAGGTAGGCCGGCAAAGGCTTAGTCCGCTCAACCACAGAGGCCGTCAAATGTTGTTATAGGTAAGTATGCGCGACCCTTTTGAGTTGTTGTTAAAACGGCTTGATTGCAGGCATGACTTGACAAGTACTAGTTTATGACTAGTAATTATATTACGATGATTTTAGACTATACAATAATGCACTATGAATGAATAAAAATTAGCACGGATTAACATCCAAATGCTAGTGAAGAGCAATTATGTCTCTAAGGCGTTTGCTATATATATTTGAACAGGCGCACCTTTATATATAATTTTAAACGTGAGAAACTCGAGTTGAAATTTTTAATGATAGCTGTTATAATTATAGGTAGTCAATAATTTAAAGTTACTTATTGATAATTTATCAAGTAGGTACTTAAGGATCTTAGCAGTTTTTTTTATAAAGTCATTCTTGGTCGAAATTGTCTTTTCTTTTACAATAATATTTATATAATATTACTCGAGACAATATTAGGACAATTTAATTAAATAACAACGTTACATAATAATATTACCTACAGAACATAGATTTCGAAATATAGTAGTCCTTCTTGTTGTGGATCGAGAGGATAACTTTGAACAATAAATTATGGCGATTATATAAGATTACTTTTATTTATTTTTACACAACATTACAATATATAATTTACACACGACACAATCACAGGCAGAAAAAAGAAGAGAGGGGGAAGTAAAACTTCATAGGGCGCTGTCGTCGCACATCACAGGGTATTGACAGTGACATTTCCCTGAATGGCAAAAGGGTGCTGAAGCCAGGGTCACTCCAACACTGCTGCCATCTAGTCCTCTACTTCTCCAAGATTTCTTGTCGCCTGTCAACTTGAGTTACTTATTCATTCCCTTAATTCTGAGAGCCGTATAGTGACTAATATTACTATACTACCTTATGCTTGACGTCAAATTTGCCGCGACGTCAAATTTTTGCCTAGTTAAAAAAAATACGGATTATTCAAAAACTCCCCAACGAATTAACTTAAATTAAAAAGTAATAGATTCTGAGATAATCTTTGCTTATATTTGATACAAATCCAACTAGATTATAATGTATCTGTGTTTCAAATTCTTATAAGAAATACATGGAAAAAAATACCTAGAGCACCCATAGAGGGCGCGTTCCTTTAGTTTCTCACAACGCCCAAAATGCTCCGTCTGCCGTTCCACATGGTGACCAAGGTCGTTATAGTCGTGGCGATAACGTTACTAATGACGTCACTATTTTCGATCACACAGCGCTGACAACGACACATGTCAAGAGCTGGGTCAAAGTGGGCGTTGACCACAGAGCATTAATCCTGTCCATCGATTAACATTGAAAAAGGCGCGATTTTCAAATCAACCAATGACATTTGTGTATTTCGTCGTTAATGACATCAACGCTCCGTAAACCGTTCCACTTGAGTTTATGATTGTAACGCCCGCAAGGAAGCCCGCAAAAGCCCGCAAAGAAAAGAACGGGAAAAATCGCGGTCGTTGTAAGTATCTTGTGGAACTTAGCCAGAGTGTTCACCAAGAGCACCAAATTTTTTTCCAAACAACTTTGAAATAATATGTTTTGCTCTGTATAGTTTTGAAAAAGTAGCTACCAATACTATAATAATAAGTAGTTTAATTACTATAATTTAATTTAAAAACTTGAAATGAATTTACTTCAAACAGGTTCAAACTACCACAGGCAGACGAAATGTTCCATGTCAAAATTTGGTTTCATCGGTTATCAAGAGTGATGTTTATTATATATCAAAACAATGAGAATTTTGTCGTCTCTTTTTTCTCATACAAATTCTATGTAGTCAGAGTGACACATATAATTTTAAAAAGGTTTCGTTTGAAGAATGTATATTTGACAAAAAATTGTGGTACAACAGATTGAGGCGTGAGTGACAGATTATAGAACAAATTTGTGGTACTTCATTAGGCCCCGGTTTCTATATTTTACCGACGATTGTTTGTAGTAAATAGTTACTGATTGATTTTGAAGCTACCAATAACCGATGGTTAAGAATACGAACGTTTCACAAGCTCATTGACAAACGCAACGTAGTTGTGGTAGTAGTACACGCAACGTAATTCAATGGGTTATGGTATAACTACAAAATAAATACATTTTCAAAAGAAGAAATCTTTCGTGATATACGATTGTCATTAAAAATCGAGCTTTCAATCAATCTGCTTTAAAAATACTTACAATTAAAGAATCATCTTATATGAATGTTGAATGAACAAAATGCATTCATGAGCTGTTATATAAACTTTTCAAATAATGATTGTTCCAATGTCATTGTAACAAAAAAAGATGAAACAGTGGTGTCACTTTAGCAATTTATCGCTAGGTTTAGTGAGTTGTGGTTGTCGATCGCAATTTTCTTTAAATAAGGCTAAAAACGGTTTTTATGGTTCCAGGTTCAAATGACGAAATCTTTATGGGAACCTTGTCCGATATTTTTTTTCATTCAATTATTTTCTAACACTTTTTGTAATGCTACTTATTCCATTTGGGATAATGTTATAGTTATAGACCGTTTCACACAGATGAAGCGTTTCTATATTATAACCACTAGTTGTCAATACTACTATTTGTAGGAATTTTATTACCACCCGATTTCGGCCAGTTTTGTTTGTTTGGTCAAGTTGCCAGTTTATTTGTAATTTAATTATATATTAATAGGTGATTTTAAATTAAATTAAAGTCTAATTTTGACTTCTTCTTTTGACTTGGCTTTAATTCTTATTTATATCTTTCAAATTTGTTATTTCCGTCTTTAACAGTTCTAATTCCAATTCCAGTATTGCTTCACTATTCATCCCTATTAATATTATATTTTTTTAATTTTGGTAATTTTTGTCATTGTTGTAATTTATGTAGTTTACAGATAGATATACGGGGGATACATAAATAAAACTAGAACGGGTTGAAACAGAGGATGAATGTTTGTATGGGAGACCTTTCATTTCGAAAATTTATAGATGTAAAAATTTATAATCTATAAAAAAATGCGACAGTAACTTGATCTGCCTGTCTGTTGTTAAGCTTTCACAGAAAAACTACTAGGAGTACTAGATCGGTTTTGCTGTAATTTTGTTCAAATGTAGTTTTAATACCGAAAATGGAAATAAATAATTTTCATCCCGGAAGATAGGATAGTTTGCGATATAAAATGAAGTGAATCTTCCGGGGGTAAATAGCACTAACATAAAAATTTAATACAATGTAACCTGTATTAACGTCTGCTGTTTAAACAAGAGGCACGCACTAGAGTTTGACCCGCGGAGTAAACTCTAGTATGTTATCTATTTTATTTATCTTATATATATCCTAAAAATAAAGAAACAATTAGTATATACATTTTTACAGATAAAAAATGGATTCCAGATCGCTGTTGGTGGAGAGCCTTCCGAAAATGTTGACCGTATTCCCACGTTGTATGGCAACGCTAATGCGTTACCCTAAATACAGGCCAGCCCTTTGATAATGCGAGAATTATATTAATGGCATTAAAGTCTCGATCACAGTACATTTTTCATCGATGATCTCGATAGAGATGATAAGCCTCGCGTACCTAAGACTCCCAACTCAACCTTCACAGCTACAAATATTTATCCATTAGAAAGAAAGAAAAAGATTTATTGACTTAAAAAAGAAGACGCTATACATAAAAAAACACCTAATACATTCACAATAAATTTTATACAAAAACAATATCATTAGTACCAAATGATTGCATATATGTAATTGCGACATTTCAGGGTTTCCGGATATAAGGCATATTATAAATTATATTAACATTATTTTACTGGAGAAAATACTTATTTTGTGAATTAACATATTTAAATTTCGTACAATATGATTAATGAATTTGAACAGGATACTAAAGGAACACGTGAAATTAATTAAATCTTTTAGCTGTTTATTTTCCTGTTGTAAGCTTTCAGAGCCCGCTAGAATGGAGTATTACTTCCTTTGGGAATCCGTGCTTTCGAAATTATTAGACAGCGACTAAAATTTTTAGGCGTGAATTTATTGTAAATGAGAAAAACAAGCTTTAATTTAATGAATTCCTAACTCAATGTACACTAAGCTGTTTAGCGATAAAATCTTTAGAATAGATATTTGTGTGCCATCAATTCTTCGATTCAATGTAAAATCTTCTTTATGCTAAGACAGTAATTGCCGCACGAGGGAGTTACGAGCTCTGAAGTTCAACAATAAGACTTTAATAGGCCCGTAAAATGTGCCCTTCCCGTTACTAGTCTACCGGTCGCTCAACTCGATTTTGTGTAAGAGCTAATTAGATAAGTACACCTTAATTAATTTATTACACGCTTTTGTACTTCAGTAAGCGACTTAACTTTTTCTTTTATGCCTTGTTTATAATAATAATTCTTTTTCTTCTAAAATATAACTTCGACAAATCTGTGGTTGAGGCCTTGTCAATTATTTAAGTGTTTTGTAGTTTTATAAGAAAGTACTTTTCAGTAAAGGTGGATAATTTTTCGTAATTTACAAATAGAAGTAACTTCTTACTTAACAGAAATGTTAGTGTTGCTTGTTTGATTTCGTTGGTTTAATTTTGGTATAAGTACATATTAATATACAAATTTTAAACAGAGTAGGACTTTCAACGCAAGTAGAGGGAATACCTACATTTACTGGAGGTATTCCTAAAAAAAAACAAACAGTATTTTAGAGCTGAAATTTTATAATAAACTGTAGAAGAACTTTTCTGTGATACAAGTTATATCAAAATAATGAAAAACCTGAAAGGTTTCCCCTGTAATCGAATATACAGCTTTAATCTAAGCAATAAATAGCTTTCAAAAATAAACCTTTTTATCCTCAAATCGAGGTAATAAGGCCATAAATAATTACGTACCTACTATACGAAAGACCGTGGTGTAGTAATGAGGTCTTTTGATGTGTTGTGATGCGATAAATTGTGGACCAACATGAGACGAGATCTCGAGACGTTGCGGTACTTCCTGTGTAGGATAGCCATCCGTATGGAAAACATGTTAATCACTGGAGCCATGTCTGAAACGCACCGGTTTAAAGAAATGTTATTCACTGAGGAAGGGCGGCAAACACTAGTAATATGAATCTATGGTCTACTTTCAAATGGGTTTTATTTTTTTGTAGACACACGAAATTTTTGGATGGTGGCCGGTTCCTATATCTTACCGACCATTCATTTGCCTTACTATTGGTTAAAATTTGACATAAGCTTCATACAAATAATATCAAAATTCAGCCGATGGTAACGCAAGTGAATGAATGGTAAGAAATAGGACCGGCCATGAATCTCCCGTACACATAACAATCTATAGTATCTTTTTAAGATTTTTTCGTATCAAGCTCATTGGTGATTACAATTATTTGCATTAAACAATGATATTGTAGCGAAAAATTAATGATCTAGCACAAGTTAAAAAAAAATCTATTCAATGATAGGCCCATAAGATTCACCCTTTTACATGTATGTTAAATTTAGTATTTCTAACCTTAAAGGTTCTTGAGATAATCAACTATAACATACATACAGACACAGAAGTGAGACAAGAAGTACTTCTTAACCATTAGCCATAGGAATCCTAAAAATCAATACAATATTTTTATTGGGTGACGATGTTTTTGATAAATAATATTATTAAGCCAGACATCAGACACGTCTTGTAATGTAAGGACGTAGATATTTGTCACCCTACACTCACGTTGTACTGGAATAATAATGTTTCTCTCAAACGAAACTTAACACACTCACAATTACCGTCTGAATTAATTTTCTCGGTTTCATTTATTTCTCGAACGCATTTACTCAAAGTTATTCTCTTGAACTAACGTGATAAGTATAAAACAATACTTTAAATAATAGAAGAAGCAGTAGCAGCAAGGAGCGAAAGCGGAACGGTTTTTTTTTAATAATCAGTTTTCCGGTTCCGCTCAAGTCACGCTTCTACTATCCTGATGTAATAATTTTTATTCATTGTACCTTATAGTAGTAGTAGTACAGTCTATTCTTATTCAGAGGATTAAGAATAATCCATAGTCAGGTAGTAGGTTATTTGCCCGTCTGGATGGCTACCATCTCTGGTCTAGAGAATGCCGCCATAATAACCTAGAGTTGTATTCCGCCGTTAGAGGCCAGGTTCTAGTCATTTGGTTTTGCAAATGTCCATAGGCAACGGTAACCATTTTACCATCAGGTAGGTCGGCAGACTGTGTGTCTACTCGAGCAATACCAAAAACTTAACAGAATATAAATAGTATACAAAAAGCAGGCGGCATGGATGAACATCATCATTGTTGTGTGGGGTCTCTTCTTAATGTCAAACTATCTATCTACAGAAAGCTTAATATAAAAAATAAATCTTGTTTAAAGTTTTATTAAAAATATTGCTTTAGAATTTACAAATGAAAACATATATAATAAATCTTATTATAATATTCCCTTTGTAATAAGTTAAGTGAGTTGATTCGTCATTAATAAATATAATAATGCAAATGTTTGAAATTATCAGAAACATACAAGTACAAGATATTATTGAGCGCTTTTTATTTTTTGTAAATATTGCGAAGACCATAATTACAAACGCAGTTCTTATCTAACATAAATAATTACATTTTTATTGTCAATTAACAAGATTATTCAGTAATTTGCTATTTTGTTTCAGTAGCCTACCCTAGCGCTAATCATTTCCGTGATTAATATTAAACACAGTACAAGTTTGATTTCATGTTTTCAAGGTGATGAGATGAGGTACCTATATCAGTAATCAGTATAGAATACTACTGTACTCAATGACAAATTACGTAAGGCCGTCAACGGCGCATAGCGGCGCGTACGCATGTTTGGCAACGATCTCTAGTAGTATCGTAAGTGATGGCAGCGATACGAACGTTCCTTTGGCAGAGATATAATTGGACGTGTAGTGATAAAACGATATTTGATAAACGAACCGTAATGGCGTGCTGCGGCTTATCGATAAGTTTATTCTTGTAAACTCAACTTAATCTCACAAGGATTGATTTTCTGTGTAGACTGTGTTAAATAGAATACTAATATAGATCAAAATGATTTTATGGACAGTGATTGCAATTATTCTCATATTTATGTTAGCAGTGAGAGTGTATCAAAAATTAACAGTCGGAATATGCCGTTCGAGTGCTCATATGGTAGGGAAAGTAGTGTTAGTAACCGGCGGTAATAGTGGGATTGGCCTAGAAACAGCTAAGGACTTAGCTGCACGCGGTGCTAAAGTAATTATTGCTTGTCGGAGTGGTCGTCTAGCATCTGGAGCTATAGAAGAAATTATCAAAGCCAGTGGTAATACTGATATACATTACAAGCAGTTAGATCTCGCGTCTCTTCAGTCGGTAAAGGAATTTTGTCAGCAGATTCTGAAAACTGAGAAACGTCTTGACGTTCTTATTAACAACGCCGGCGCTGGAGGCCTTGGTAATCACAAAACAGCTGATGGTCTGCACGTGGGGATTCAAGTTAACTATTTCGCCCCCTTTCTACTGACCTGCCTCTTGCTGCCACTACTCAAGTCTTCGGCGCCAAGTCGAATCGTGAATGTGTCCTCTTTACTCCATAAATATGGAGAATTGGATTTTGATAACCTTAATATGGAGAAATATTGGAGTGATTATTTAGTGTATGCAAATAGTAAATTGTTTCTTAATTTAATGACTGTAGAATTAAGTCAACGTCTACGAGGTACCGATGTTACTGTGAATGCTTTGCACCCCGGCGTGTCAGCAACAAATTTAATGAAGAATATACCCAGTGAGCTCGTGAAAACTGTGATAAACAAACTATTAGGATTTATGTTTCAAAGTCCTTGGGAAGCAGCTCAGACATCAATTTATTTATCTGTTGCCCCAGAAATAGAAGGTGTTACCGGAAAATATTTCAGTGATTGCAATGAAAAGGAACCTTCTAAGATTTCAAAAAATCCTGAGTTCGCTAAAAGACTTTGGGAGCACTCTGAGAAATTAGTGAAATTTACATTACCAAAGGATTTATGAAGTTACGCCAAATCGGTATTCATTTGGTTAGATATATTATATAAATGTCCTAAATAATTGTTTAAAATTAATATGGTCTAAAAAGTTTTTATTCCCTTAATATTCGTATAATATAGAAAAAAATGATAGCCTAGTGGGTGCTAAAGTTATTTATTTTGATATATTACATAAGAATAAAGAAATGATTATATCAAAATTACGATGATGTTTTTGTTTTGGTGTTTTAAGAAACAAAATAATTCTATTTATACCCAAACTAGATTTATAGCAGCGCTTTAACTAGCGCTTATACTTAGCTTCGCTCATCTAAACTTCTGATGGTAGGTACAAACTATCCCCTTTTCAACTTGAATGTATTAAAGCCAAATAGAGTTCTTTCTTAAAATTCACTTTTAGAAAATGGATCCGGGATCATTGTAGGAAGATAAGTAAGTGGCCAACTCTTAAATCGCTAAAGTAATTTGGTTGTCAATGTGTTCGAAACGTTTGATTTAAAGCAAACTTGTAGCAGTGGTAACTAGAAATAGCAGAATAAAAATATATAACAAGTATGTTCCATATTAGCATAACCTAAGTTAAAGCAACGACCACTTTTCTAAACATTCATTAAGTAGTTTCTAGTTCATAACTGGTTTCTAATGCTACATAACTGACTTATATTTTGGCTTATGCAAGAGACGAGCTGCATAATTCATTAGATTTCTATCGAACTGACAAAGTTTTAATTTATAATTAACTAGCGCTTATACTTACGTTCGTTTGTGTAAATTTCTGATAGTAGGTACAAACTATGTCATTTTCAATTTGAAAGTATAAATGCTAAATTTCATAACGATCTTTTCTTTCTGAAGGCTATAGAGTAAATAATACACCCATTAAGATATTAAATATTCCAACAAAATCACTACATGTGATAGGGTTGATATTAAACGGTTAATTTCTGTCATTCAAAAAAAACATTACTAATATATTTATACGTTTTGAGAAAACGCTATAAATTGGATTAAGTTTTACACCGTTATAAATAAATAAATAATTATTATGGTTTATAAATATTATAACATTTTCCATGAACTATTGAGTGCATAAAAAAGTGAAAAATAAATAATATCAAATATCTCACACTTACTCGGACATGGTAATGTTAGAGCTAGAGCATGCGCAACAGTCATTGTCGAGCATCCATATCCATATCCAGTAAGCAATAGTCCTCTCTCTTTAACTCCGGACTTAATACAAAGGCGTAGGATTTGTTTTTTTTTATACCTGTATAAATTTATACCTACCGAAAAATACCTGGTAAAAAAATCGGTGTTAAAATTTAGTCAATTATACGAGGAACATGGTAAAAAGAAATAATTAATTAACTTTTAAGCATTCAAATTTCAAATCGTTATATTTTTATAACAATAACAAATTAAATCTATGTCTATAGAATTTAAGATTAGATTATTTAAGCAATTTAAAAAAATACTTATTTTCTACTACCGGCGATTTTTAAAATTTACGTTTATCCCTTAAACTTAAAACCTCCCTAACTCGGTTAATTTTGATCGGAGGAAAAAGTCCCCAAACCTTTTTCATGTAAAATTTTAAGTTCTACAAATTTTTGGCAGAACTTTTATGTCTAACTTTTACCGTTTTCGAGTAATTGCAATAAGGCACTTTAAAAAAAAATTCCAACCCTTGCCATAGGTTGCAGACACGAAAACCTTTACACGTTGTTTTTGTATCATTAAAACTACATTATATCAAAAATGCAAAGTTGAGTGCCAAAATGTTGATTTCAGACCTTATTTGACTGGAGTAAATATCAACATAACAAAAACAATTTTTGTGCTACGGATGAAAGCGGCTGGCGTGTATTGAGACGACCAACACTTATGTATAAAATTTTAACCACCAAAAATCACTTTGATAGTTAGTTAGTTGATGGTAAAATTAACTTAAATATTTTTATCATATTAGAATACCCCGAAATAGACTTTGTACGAAAGTAGCAGGTTATGACGTCATATCCTTAATGAGTCAAACAACATATTAATTCTTCTTTTGAACAGAAATTAAGTTATTTCTATCGTGGTATTTTAAAAGTTTGATGATTCCAAGACATTATAACACCCGCCTTTTATGTGAACAACTGAATATTGAGAATATTTATTGTAGAATACGTTATGAATACTTAAAATTTTGTAACAAATGCGGAACTCAGCCATTTAAACACAGTCGGTTAGCTATTTATCTATATATTTAGGAATAATACAATTTCCTGCTACCGAGCGGCAATTCTAAGAGGCGACAAAATAACCCACATAAAGGTGGTAGGGTATTTGTCCCTCTAGATGGCTACCACCCCTGGTTTAGAGCATGTCACCATAGCAACCTTGAGTTGTGATCCGGCATTAGGGGCCAGGTTCCAGTTTCCCTTTAGAGAGCGGCAGCACATTGGTAGCGCCTTTGTTGTCACAAATATCCATAGACGATGGTAAACGCTTTTCATCAGATGGGTCGTCAGCCTGTCTGCTTAATTTATACAATGAAAAAAGCTCCAACTTCCAGTAAATTAATCAGGTAGTTCATACAAAACAGAATACACTAACAAAATAAGCAAAGTGTGATTGAATTTTCTGTTTTAGGTATTACGCAATGTCCGATTTCGATGAGTTAATTAGTGGACACTAACGAGAGGACCAATAGTTTGTGTGTGTAAGCATTACATTAATTTATCTCGTACGTAACTAGCGTTAAATTGAAATGGTTCCGCGCGATGCAAGCTCGTCGATGTGGTTTGTTTTATCTCCACATAAATCTCCACTGCGGTACATCTGATTTACAATGCTGCTCTTACTGTATACTCACAGCGTTGATAATGCTGCTTAGCTGTAATAATATGAAAAGAAAATAAAAACAAACGTACAAATCATATAGAAATAACGTATACACAAAACTTACATGTATCCATTTACAAACATTGGCGCGCGTTTTTGAAACTATTATCGCGCCGCCGCCGCCGCCATTTCACTATAAAGCGGCTGTCAGCGGTGGGGCGGTGTTATAGGTGGGCGGACAATATTTGCATATACACCGAATTCACAGGATAGTAGCGCGGCAGCCGCGTGGTGGCGGCGGGGCAGCGGCGTGGCGGAACGGTAGCTGCGTGGTAGCCGCGTGTTGGCGATGCCTTCTACACGCACACTTACAGTTTTTTTTATGATAAATCGCCTTTGACTTCATCACGCTTAATATTAGATGGTGATGCGTTCGAAGATGGAGCACACTGATCTAGAAAATACCTATTCACATGAGACTTGAAGACACCCGGATTGTACTTTTCGGCAAATACATACATGTAGGTTTAACTTAGACCTAACAATAATAATGTAATAAATACTTGTATCATTAGCTCTGGATCCTGTTCTAGCATACGAGGTTAAAATTGTTATCAAGATATCAAACCACTTCAAAGTTTACTTATAGTAAACATGTAATCATGTTGGCGGTCATAAATCATACGAAAATAGCTGGTAGTTGAAACGAACAGATTTAGAGGGTGGAAAATGCGGAAAATAGGCGGCTTGCCGCTGAAAGTGCGGACAATATTAATGTCAGCCATAAGTCAGGCGCAGTGCGCGTATTTTTCTCACACAGGAAGGACAGCACGCCGCTAATTAACAAGATTAGCATATTTCCCTTGGAACAGCCTTTTGCAAACGAGTAAAAATATACTCGTAGTATGGAAAAATCTGTGACTTTTTCCCTAATTTTCATGTCGAGCACCCGGCATAAACGATCTTATTTGCATGAAGTTTATTGCGCGTTTTTAGGACATTATATTATGTTATCGAGATCCTTTCTTGTTACAGTGTGTTTTTAATTTGCATAATTAACTTTTGGAATAATTACCTGTTTCAAATTTTATTTATTTCCTGTTCAGGGCTTTCTACTCTGACTTACTGACGAATAATTAAGCGTGTAGTTTAGAGGCTATCCATCTACGTGGAATTCGAATGACGTAAGTTCGCATCTTGGCTCAACTATGTGCACTACTTAGGAAGATATGTGCGTATTGTGCCTTAAATATTGTTAAAATTAAAATGAAATAACGGTGAAAAAAAACATAATGGCGAGACATTTACATTGAGATCAACGATGTGTGTAACTCGTCGATCAGTTCTTGATAATTAATGCGGTTATGCCGTTCATTCTCCTAGATGTTGGGGTCTGAGTACAGCAGTAGGAAGTTAAGTACATAGTTATATTATCGTGCGCAGACAGTATAATAAAATATTTTGGGGAAACGTGTATATATCCGCGTACAAGCTTTGCTGGAATATCGAACTTGTCTCCTAAAATGGGGAGCTCCAAGTCCAGCAGTGGGTCTTTTAGGAGATACTATTGTTTTATATACCAAATTAGAATACAATTGGTAAATCATATTCAAGGAGGTAAATAGATAAAAAAATCATTCTAACCAAATTCGTTATCAAATTTATCTTGGCAATGAATTTGAAACTGTAGTTTAAATATATTATTATATACTTGACGACCTACATGATTATTTATACAGTTTTTCATATATAGCAATATAAGCAATTTATTTTTAGAAATAATTTAATTACCATTTAATTCTCATTTTAAAAGTTTAGTTCTTTAATCATCTTAATTTTAAACAAATTTATTTCGAAAAACCTACGATAGCATGTTGTCCTTAGAATTTTTTAAGGTTTTCTTTCATAATTAAAGTTAAAGTATATCTATATCTATGCACGTTGTTACTCTACACTCGTTAATTATTTCTCAAAGGAATGAATACACAAGATGTTTGTGAAAGCACCAGAAGGTAAGGACAAAGCGTCATTTTAATTAGATAAACTGAATGAAAAAAAAAATAGAATCTGCAAATAGTGAACAAAAATATAACAAGTTTGCCTTATAACTAGCTGTGCACGTGACTTCGACCGCGTAGATGTTTTTCGTGGAACCATAATTTTAAAGTAGCCTAAGTTACTTGTTATAACATCAACTATCTGCTATTGAAAGTCCCGTCATATTGGTCCAACCATTTCAGAGATTAGAACATCCAGACAGATAGACAGACAAAAATTAAAAAATTGATGTTCGGAATCTCTTGGTCTGAATTATACCCCCCTGATTTTTTCACATTTTTATCTTGACATTACAAACAGACACTTCAATTTTATTGATCTATATAGATGTTTGTTAATACAGTAGTCAATGATCTTTAGGGTTCCGTAGCCCTTTTGGCAATAACGGAATCCTTACGTATTCGTCAGGTCCTTTCGTCTGTCCATTTTCTCGGAAAATACTGGGTCTATAAAACTATAGACATAGTCCAATAGACATTCGAATCGTATACGCATATGGATGAAAACAAATAAGAATGTCTAAACTCTGTGCTGCTAAACGGATGCGAGCTCCCAGTCCTAAAAATTGTTTCCTATAACTTTAAAAAAGTGAGGAGTAAAATTCTGAAAATATCAATCTGTAAGACTTTAAATGGATTTGAACAAGATCCGTTAACTAGTATAATTAACTAGCTTCTGCCCGCGACTTCGTCCGTGTGGAATAATTAAAAAAAAGTATGTTATTTTTAACATACTTTTTTTTTAACTATCCCCCCCCGATTTTGAAACATTATTTATTGGTTCTCCGCTCCTATTTATTGGTCTTAGCGTAATAATATTAGTTTGGGGAAAGTTTCTTCGCATTTTATATAAAAATTCAAAAGGTTTTTTTTATAAAGTTTATTTACATGACTAAAGTATGTAGGTGCCATTTTGTTGGATAACTTTTTGCCATCTTGTAGGTAGGGACGTGATCCCATTGCTACACAAATTTTGGGGCTTCTGATCAAAAAACTGCGACAAGTGCTTTTGGCAGTCCTCTCGTGATGTTAACCTCACACTGCCTAAGGAATTCTGCAGAGACCGAAACAGGTGAAAATCTGAAGGTGCAAGGTCAGAACTATACGGCGGATGCATTAACACCTCCCAGCTAAACTCTCGTAATTTTTGATGAGTGGCTAAAGATGTGTGAGGTCTAGCGTTGTCATGGTGAAAAACCTCACCCCTTCTGTTGATTAATTCCGGCCGCTTTCTCTCAACTTTTTACTTTAATCTCATCAGTTGTTCCCAGTACAGTTCAGAATCGATGGTCCTGCCTGGCGGTAACAGCTCATAATGAATAATGCCCTTCCAATCCCACCATACACACAGTATCACCTTGTTGCGAGTTAACCCAGGTTTCGCCACAGTCTGTGAAGCCTGACCCGCCTTTGATCACTATCTTTTTCGCACGTTCTTGTCGTACGTGATCCACTTTTCATCACCAGTTATCAGCTTCTTCAAAAATGGTTCGGTTTCATTACGTCGTAATAAAGAATCACAAATTAGTACACGGTTCATTAGGTTTCTTTCCGTGAGCTCATGAGGCACTCAAATATCGAGCTTTTTTGTGTACCCAGCTTTTTTCAAATGCGCCAAAACCGCTTTGTGGTTAATTCCTAGTTCTCCAGCTACATCGTAACTACTAATATGCCGATCTTGCTCCACTTTTTCAAAAATGGCATCAATTTTGTCCGTAACAGGGCGACCAGAGCGACGTGCATCTTTGATATCAAAATTTCCGGATTGAAAACGCTTAAACCAAATTTGCGCTACTCTCACAGATACTGCATTAGGTACATAAACATCACAATTTTTTTCGCGGCTTGTGTTGCATTTTTACCTTTTTTGTAGTAAAATTTTAAAATGTATCGAATTTCTTCATTAGATTCACCCATTTTAACACTAAGAAAAACAAATGAAAATCACACTTTTTCCTAATTTGAAGTTGGAATTGTCTTCTTTAAAATTAAAACTTTTTGATGATACCAAAACCAAATGGTATAGCCAAAGAGATCTTATTACAAGTTCATACATACTATATGCGAAAAGACTTATTCCCCAACCTATTATATAGCCTATAGCCTTCCTGGATAAATGGGCTATCTAAGAATGATTTTTTTTTAAATCAGGCCAGTAGTTCCTGAGTTTAGCGCTTTCAAGTAAACAAACAAACTCTTCAGCTTTATATATAGATTCATATCAACAAATAGTCTATCTAATACTATATATCACTAAATAGTTTATTTAGCAATAGATAGCCCGTATAATGAGTACATAAGGGAATCTTTTAAAGTTGCTCCCGTGACTGAAAAATTGAGAAGATTAAGGTGGTATGGGCATGTAATGACGAGGGATGAAAGTCACGTGACAAAAAGAATGTTAAACTACAAGATGGATGGGTACAAATGTAAAGGTAGACCAAAAAAGAGATGCATGGATGCATGTAGGATGATATGATGATTTATGATGTGCCAGAAGATTTATATCAGAATAGAGGAGTGTGAAAGGAGAAGATTTATTGTACCAACCCCAAAAACTGGGATAAGGTGAAAGAAAAGCGAGATAGTCCATATAATAAGCAAGGTTAAAACTACTTAACTTTGCAATAGCCATAAAAAACGGTTAACCTGGAAAACTGTACACAAGTATGCAAAGCAAACAGATGTGTATATATATGCATATAAACAAAATTTAATCCATAGGCAACCGCGAATTACAGCTAGTGGGGTTATTGATTGCAAACAGCTGTTTTCACTTTGGCATCCAATCAAGTTAATTTATTTCAATTAAAATAATAGGGAAATATAATAAGTATACTAAATTTCACTTTTGTTTTATCAAATAAGTAAATTATGATGAACTGATTTCATTTTATAATATGAATTGAGGAAACCTACATTGAATAAAGGAAGATAAATTTTACATTCATAATTCAAAAGATTGTTTAATATTTGAAAATGGTAGATTTACTAAATGTATTTTCCAGTTGTAGATTTGAAATATAAGATATCTATTTAATAATAATGTTCCATGAACGTCCCACTGCTGGGCTCGGGCCTCCACCATAGGGGACGGACAGTATACCCGCCACGCTTGTCCAAGGCGGCTTAGCAGCCGACACATCAGTTATCTCAATATGCAGGTTACATCACGATGTTTTCTTTCACCGTTGTTAGCATGTGGTAATTGTAATATACACATTAGGTCAGAAAACTACCTGAGTGGTGCACGCGTTCCGGCCAGGATTCGAACCCGCACCATTTGAGTTAGGGACGCGCGCGCTAGCCATTACGCTACCACGACTTATATAATAGATATTCTATCTATCAAAATTAAATTTACTTCTGAAGTGATGGTTCCTAGAAAAGATTTTATTTTATTATTGGTTTCAAAGCAAATATAGTAACCATTTAAAGCGAATATTACCTAAGGTCTAAATATATAACTTATTTATTTTCTCTTTTTTTGTTTTGGTCTTACCCAATAATATGAGATCGTCATAGTTTTGTTTCCATTTTCCATGCTGCTCTTAATCGGCCAATTACAAGTATTTAATTTAAAGAAATAATTATACATTTCACATTTTTAAAAACTTGGAACGAATATCATAATTAATAGAACTTTCATAGAATTTTATTAAATTAGTCATAAAGTATGGTTTGTATTCGCTTAATTGATGCGTACTTTAACACCGGTGTGCCTAAACAGTGATAGTGGTTTGCGAGGATCAGAGCCGTCGTCTCATTATATACCTAATTTGTAAAATTAAAATTTGTTAAAAAATCTTGAACGAGTTTTATCAAAATATGTGTTGTATGTTATAGAGCAACGCTATACACGGCCATTTGTTAAAAGAGGAATTGTTGCAGACTCATTAGTTTGAAACCGATTTTCATATAGACTATTATTATTTATTTATTTAAATATATAGATTTTTACAAAAATCAAATAAATTACCGCGCTTAAAACCGTTCAAACGTAGTTTTATTATATATACAAGTCGCGAAAAGTTAAGAAAATATTATATAGATTTTTGTTTTTTATGTCAAACTGTTATCTTATCAGGGGCAGTTTTAAACTAATAAGTTAGGAGAGTAAAATATTCAGTTAAATGTTTGTATCCGCTAGAAGCTAATTAGTTGTAATATTAGGTTTTTTACTCTTTTCTTTATTTTTAAAGGGAATTTAATTATCATTTAAGAGGCAGGTTTAAACTTAACTTTGATTCGGTTTCTATATTTTTTATGTACGCAAACGAAACTGCTCGTATTTCTTCAACGAATATTGTAATGTTATCAAAACTTTTACCTTTGCCGTGTGAAGGATGTTGTGGACTCGTTAGTTTGAATATTTTTTCCTATAGACTGTTATTTAAATATGACTTTTATTTTTTACATCAAACTATTTTTATTTGTCGAGTGAAAATTATTGAAAGAAATACACGTCTGAACGATTCATTGTTGTGTTTATTACGTTTATACCATTGAAATAACACAAAAGCTGGATATTTCTTATTATAAATAATTATATCTATCGTTACCGACCACAACAGGAATAATAACGTATTGCAGTTACCTAATATTTTCCAGTTCTTGTCAGTTTTAAATTGCTGCCAAGAGCTAAGTTAGACATGAACTAAGCCCGACACGATAATGATTCGACCATGTATACCTCGAGACTTGCGTCATGTTTCCCGATAATTCCGACGATGGAGCTGCTGTTAACAAGCCTCGCAAATCCGGCGCGGGTTTGCTTTTAGTTAAACGTTTGCTGTCTCACATTCGAGCCTTGTTCAAGTTAGATATGCTATGTATTGAAAATTGATTGCAGTCCACGTAAGGTGATCCAGAAAACGGGAGGAAATATTTGCATAACATTTTTAGGTTTATGGAAAACTTTCTGTCCACAAAGCGGTTACGATATATATAGTAGAGACAGACTGTTCTTGAAATGTGTCATATTCAATGTCCCTGTTTGTTACAAATAGGTGGAGTTTTTTATGAGCATTTTTTTCTTATGCAGGTATTGTATTTTTTAAAGTTTGTTATATAAGTAGGTATCAGGATCTGGTGGAGGTGACATGGCTAAACACTTTGTTCCTCACCACATAAGTAGTCGGTTTCCGTAAAACATAGCTATACCACCATAAGCGATTCTGTTGCAGTTTGTTCGCGATGTCGCGGACACAAAGGCGGCTGCTGCTGATACACTATTTCCTGAGGCGGTGCTTCCGCGTGACTCTACACAAGCATGTTATAGTTGTGTACGTAAAGTAATAGTTTTTGGGCGTAGCATAGCCTACAAATACTGGAGTGTGGTCTTTAGGAAACGATGCTGATTTTATAATAATGGACTTTATTGGGCGAGATATCATACGTTATTGCTTCTTGCACTAGAAACAACCCCTTCCTGGATCGGGTCAGGCTGTAGCTCGTAAAAGAACAGAGCACCGAAGAACAATATACGGTACCAATTCCACGTATGTGTGTAAGTACGGCACGGCAAATTAAAAGGCACGGAGTAATATTGCGGTGGTAAAACGTTGACTAGTCAGTGTTCAAAATGGTTACCTTCGCCCATACACTTCGCATTGACCATTGCCTAATACAGATAAGAGAGTAGACAACACAATTAGAGGAGCTAAGCCTTGCCTTACCTTCTGCTACGCAAGACCGAATAATAGTCATAGCATTGGTTACCGTAGTGGTGCGAGGCTATAACATAGGAGGAATGTTAGGTCATCTAGTAGGCATCCGCTAGTCACCTCGAGTCCTACACTTTTTGTTCCCGGATAGTTCTGACAAGAAAAGAAGACGGAGCCTTAAAGTCATTGGCTTTCGCAGTAGCAGCTACAAATATGATTGATGTATCCAATGAATAATTTCTCGTTGGACAAATAAGCTTGCATTTACGTATCATCGCAAGGATTTGATCTACACAGGCATCGTATATCTTTCTTATGTTACCTTTTACGTTACATGGTTATATCAGAACTAAGGATAATACTACACAGAATATAATTGATACAATGATTGTATGTACTGCTTCTTCATATTGCATAGTGGAGCGGAAACGTAGAAAATCAAAGTCCACATTAAAATAATGTATTGGCTTAGACTCATTGTTGGAGTATGTGTATGAAAGCCAAAATAATGCATTAGGGAGTAACCAAATTAAATACTTATTAACATAACATGCAGTTCATTATCGTTGAAATTCTCCACATAAGTGCGTACGTGTCCATATTGGAACCTTCATTATTAAAGCGTAATGAACGCAACGCAACTCCCATTAACTGACTATGACGATATAATTTACTGACATTTTGCCTTAATTAAAGAGATTACATATTTTAGAAAATCTGTTTAATACCTTCACGTGACGATGGAGTATGATAAAATTGTAATTCGGATGCTGTACTATATTAAATTGTTAGTTTTAATGTCGGCGCATAAACGTCATACTGCAGGTTAGGAACTTCCCTTTAATGGGGGAGTGTATACTCTCCGCGTGGCTAAGTTTTTCTAAGAGAGGCTGACGTGTTTGACATACATATTATAAGTATCAATAATAACCAAGCGCAAATTTAATGTAAATTTGTTGTTTATCGATATTAGGTTTTGAATATAGAAAAATAACCAAATGTGTGTGTGTGTGTGTGTGTGTGTGTGTGTGTGTGTGTGTGTGTGTGTGTGTGTGTGTGTGTGTGTGTGTGTGTGTGTGTGTGTGTGTGTGTGTGTGTGTGTGTGTGTGTGTGTGTGTGTGTGTGTGTGTGTGTGTGTGTGTGTGTGTGTGTGTGTGTGTGTGGGTGCGTGTCTGCGTGCATGCGTGCGCGATGTAATCTTGTTTAAGTACTAGGATTTGCCCGCGATTTCGTCCACGCCTCACTAGAAATTGCCGGGACAAAAAGCATTTAAAAAAATCTAAATTATCGTTTTAGTAAAATCTGTGCCGGAATAAGCTAATTTTTATGCACCCGAACAACTACAAATCGCTTACGGGAAAATTCCTGCGGGATTACCGGTAAGTGTCACAGATTTTATCACACAAAATTTTCTATCGATCAATAAAAAAATGACATGGGAATTCGATATTTTTTAAATCTGGCCATTTAAAATCATTACCAGAAAAATTACCGTAGGATTCCCAGGATAAAAAGTAGCGCAGATTTTAAGTCAAAGAATTTGCTGTCGATCAGTGAAAACCGCATCAAAATCGGCCCCGTAGTTATTACATGAACCCCGAACCAAAAGACAAACCGACAAACAGACAAATTTGAATTATAGAACTTTATAATAATTCTTTCTAAATAATAATAATAAATCACTAGATACGGATAAAAACCGTAGTACATTTTTAGAGCGAGTGATTAAAAGGGTGTTTTTGCTGTCGAGACGCTTGGACTGTGGGGTCCTGAGGCCATGAGCCTCTACTAAAATTTATCGAAATGACTCATTGACTCTTCAGGTGATCAGAGGGCTGGTGCTTACCTCGGCCAACGGATCAGTATGGTGATCTAGCGAGGAAACGTAGCCAGCCTTCTGGGCACCTTACCCATAGAAGACGGTGATCTAGGCTCAGTATTTTACTTATAGTATTGAGGGACTATGAATAGAATATAATACGAATAAGTTAAGTTTTCTTGCATTGTATTCGGTTATATGTACTTTATTGTAATATTAGGTTGGGGAAAAAGTTTCTTCGCAATTTATACAAAAGTTCAAAAGGTTTTTTTATAAAGTTTATTTATATTTGACTAAAGTATGTAGGTGCCATTTTGTTGGACAACTTTTTGCCATCTTGTAGGTAGGGACGTGATCCCATTGCTATAAAAATTTTGGGGGCTTCTGATCAAAAAACTGCGACAAGTGGTTTTGGCAGTCCTCTCGTGATGTTAACCTGACACTGCCTAAGGAATTCTGTAGAGACCGAAACAGGTGAAAATCTGAAGGTGCAAGGTCAGGACTATACGGCGGATGCATTAACACCTTCCAGCCAATCTTTCGTAATTTTTGCTGAGTGGCTAAAGTTGTGTGAGGTCTAGCGTTATCATGGTGAAAAACCACACCCCTTCTGTTGATAAATTCCGGCCACTTTCTCTCAACTTTTTGCTTTAATCTCATCAGTTGTTCGCAGTACAGTTCAGAATCGATGGTCTTGCCTGGCGGTAACAGCTCATAATGAATAGTGCCCTTCCAATCCCACCATACACACAGCATCACATTGTTGCGAGTTAACCCGGGTTTCGCCACAGTCTGTCAAGCCTGACCGGCCTTTGACCACGATCTTTTTCGCACGTTCTTGTCGTACGTGATCCACTTTTCATCACCAGTTATCAGCTTCTTCAAAAATGGTTCGGTTTCATTACGTCGTAATAAAGAATCACAAACGAGTACACGGTTCATTAGGTTTCTTTCAGTGAGCTCAGGAGGCACCCAAATATCGAGCTTTTTTGTGTACCCAGCTTTTTTCAAATGCGCCAAAACCGTTTTATGGTCAATTCCTCGTTCTCCAGCTACATCGTAACTACTAATATGCCGATCTTGCTCCACTTTTTCAAAAATGGCATCAATTTTGTCCGTAAGAGGACGACCAGAGCGACGTGCATCTTTGATATCAAAATTTCCGGATTGAAATGCTTAAACCAAATTTGCGCTACTCTCACAGATACTGCATGAGGTCCATAAACATCACAAATTTTTTTCGCGGCTTGTGTTGCATTTTTACCTTTTTTGTAGTAAAATTTTAATATGTATCGAATTTCTTCATTAGATTCACTCATTTTAACAATAGAAAAACAAATGAAAATCACACATTTTCCTAATTTGAATTTGGAATTGTCTTCTTTAAAATTAAAACTTTTTAATGATACCAAAACCAGCCAGATACAAATGGTATAGCCAAAGAGATCTTATTACAAGTTCATACATACTATATGCGAAAAGACTTTTTCCGCAACCTATATATAGTAATGGAGTATGCATATATTCAATATTTATTTTATAATACTAAAAAAAATTTTTTTTTTTTTTTTGGAGCTAGATCCATCTGAATTGCCGCAGATGGCTGTTTCAGCGATACCGGACCTTGGGGGCTTCCCGACTCCGTGGGAGCGGAGGCGTTCAGCCCGGAGGCAGCACGCTCGAGGAGGCACCTCCTGTGAGGTTCAACCTCGGCTCGACCGCTGCGGGGGATTGACTCTACATAGGAGTTAGCCGTGAGAAGCTGAATAAGCTAAGCCAATAGGCTGAAATGATTGTTATTGGGGACTCGTTATCGACTCCGCCGGCGGAGCCGTTCCTAGTCTATCGTTACTACCGCTTCGCAACGTGTTATGGCTGGAGGAGAAGAAGCGGCGGAAGAAACTCTCCAGCAACACACCTAAGCTAATCTTGTATGGCTACATGTGTCTGTAATGAGTGAGGAGTGATTGGTGGGTCTTAACCCTGAGAGAGACGATTCGAGCCGGGGGCTCTCCGGCGTCTGTTCTGTTTGCGTCTGTTATGCCAGGCTGATGTTCTGAGCCTCGGGGGGTTCATTATGGCGAGAATTCGGGTGATTTCATCCGGCTCGTCAATGAGTACATTGCGAGGGCGTCGTTTACTCGTGGGAGCGTTCGGAGTGGGTTTGTAATTGACCGTCTCCGTCACCAGAGGTTTCGGGTGATGAGGGGCAAGGTCAAAGAATCTGCGCGAAAGGGAGATTATGTAATCTTTGATGGAGGGAAGCTCCAGGTCGCGATGCAGGTCGACGAGCCGCATGTATGGCGGGGCGTCAGCTGCAGCGCGTAGAAAGTGGTTCTGGACTTTTTGCAATTTCCAGATGTTGTAATCGCTGGCGTGGCCGAAGACCACACTCGCATAGGTCATGATGGGGCGGATGCAAGTTTTGTATAGAGTCACCTTATTTCTAAGGCTCATCTTACTTTTCTTGCCTAACAACGGGTAGAGTCGGCTTAGGGTCCAGTATGCTCTGTTCCTGGCCGCTTTGGTGTGCTTGTGGAAGTAAAAGCCTTTATCGAGAGTTACGCCTAGATATTTGACTTCGTTAACCTATGGGATAACTCGGTCGAATAGCATGATGGGCGTAAGTTGGTTGGTGGGACGAGTACTGAGTGGGCGAGTGCCACGTGTGAACATGATGGCTGCACTCTTCTTGGGATTCAGCTCTATCCGCCATCTACGGAACCAGTCGCCTAGTTCTTTGACGGCGGCGTTGAGCTGACTGCAGATTCTGTATCTGCTGGGATCGCTAGTGAAAAGGGCGGTATAATCCGCATAAAGGGCTAGGTGGACGTGGGGGTGCCTCGGCATATCGCTGGTGAACAGTGAGAAGAGTAGAGGGGAGAGCGCGGAGCCCTGAGGGACTCCCGCTGCGATGGAGTGAGAAGAGGATCGAGTGCCCTCCACTCGGAATCTGAAACTACGGTCTTTGAGGAAGTCCTGTAGAATGAGAACGAGTCGGTCTGGTACACCGAGCTGATACAGCTTGTATATCAGCCTGTTGTGCCAGACCTTATCGAAAGC
The DNA here is from genome assembly GCA_039645545.1 of Dendrolimus houi. NCBI lineage: Eukaryota > Metazoa > Arthropoda > Insecta > Lepidoptera > Lasiocampidae > Dendrolimus > Dendrolimus houi. The sequence goes on along the minus strand of CM077120.1, from coordinate 16,750,781 downwards.
TTTGGCGACGTCGAAGAACACTGCGCCTGTCGGCCAGGATCTTTGACCGCCGCGTTGGAAGGTGGAGAGGACGTGCTCCGTGATGCGGAGCACTTGTTGGGGGCAAGAGTGTCTAGCTCTAAAGCCAAACTGCTCTTGGGGGATGAGATTATTGCTGAAGGCAAAATCTCTTAGTCTAGTGAGTAGGACTCGCTCGTACAGTTTACCCAGTGAGCTGAGTAGACTGATGGGGCGGTAACTGGAGGGCTTGGAGGCCGATTTGCCTGGTTTGCGGATACCGATGACCTCCGCTTCTTTCCAGGTCTTGGGAAATTGACAGTTATTTATAGCAGCATTGAAGATGCTTACCATAATTAAGATAAGTTGGGCGGGGAGGATTTTTAGTAGTTTATGGCTGATTCCATCGTTGCCTGGGGCCTTGCGGGGCTTTAGGGCTTTGATGAAATCCTGTACTTCCTCAACCGTGACCGGTTCGAGTGTGGTTTCCGCCAGGAGGGAGGACCGATATTCGACCTCGGCGTCTACCTCCGATAGGTGAGACGGGTCGACATTGGCAGTATTGGGGGAGCATTGGAGCTCTAGACTTTCGGCGAGGCATTCCGCCTTTTCGTCGTTATCAAACGCTTTGGTGTTATCGGGCCTCTCGAGGGGTGGCATGTTCGAGAGGGTTTCTGCTTTCAGAGATCTCGCCAGCTGCCAGTAAGCCTGGTGTGTTGGAGAGATGTCCTCCAGCAGTCGGTCCCAACGTTGGTTCCTGATCTCCTGGACACGGTATCTGACCTGTCTTTGTAGTGCTCTATAGTGAGCCCTATTTTCGAGAGAGGGAAAACTGCCGCAAGCTCTTAATGCTGCCCTCTTTTCCATCATCAGCTCTCTGACGTCGTCCGGGAGTGGCAGTCGGCGGTCCTCGAGGGGTACCTGCCGAGTGGACTCCCGTACCACGCTCTGGAGGTGGCTGGTGAGGGCTTCGATGGCAACATCGTTGTCCTGGGCTGAGACAATCAGGTCTGATTATAACATTTAAAACATGCCGTGTCTGTACATTGAAGCTATTTAAAAAAAAACTAAGAAAACTATAAACGACAGAGATCATGATGCAATTTTTGATATTTTTAATCTGTTTGTAGTTTTGTATGTTTGTTCGGGATTCACGTAAAAACTACTACGCCGATTTCGATGCGGTTTTCGTTAATTGACACCTAATACTTAGACTTAAACTCTGCACTAGTTTTTATTCTGGGAATCCCGCGGAAAATTTTCCGGGAAGATTTAAAAAGACCAAATAAAAAAAAATCGAATTCCAATGTGATTTTTTTACTGATCCATAGCAAATTTAATGTAATAAATGTGTTATTTTTTATCCCGGCAAGCCCGCGGGAATTTTCCCGCGAGCGGTTTGAAATTATTCGGATGCATAAAAATTTGCTTATTCCGATACAGTTACCACTAAAACGATAGCTTACATTATTTTTTTAAACACTACGATACTTCGTGTCCCGGGAGTCCCGCGGGAATTTCAAATCAAGCGTGGACGAAGTCGCGGGCATATCCTAGTAGATAATATAATATAGAATAATAGAAAAGTTTTGTTTGTTCTAACCATTATCACCATAGCCGTTAGAAACATAAATAAAAAGGAAAATTCTTTTTGTGATTGTGAAAAAGCGTGTCACAGTAATAAAATTGAAATATTTTCACAGACTCTGGTTGCTTTTGTTGAATTGGCCAGTTTTAACATAAAAAAAATACGGCCTAGCTAGTTGCATGCATTCGTTACATCCGTTCATGCAACGGAAACGATAAAACGAAATTCATTTCCAATAGTTCAAAGCGAATATAAAAGAATATAAATGATTCTATTTGAGAGATATCTGATTTGAACTAAATAAAAGAACTTCCTACTTACAACTTGTCCTTCTGCCGTTTTACACTTTTAGTCAAATCATCAATTAAAGGAATTCAATATTAAGCAGGCAACGGAAGCCAAATCACCCGTCAAAAAACGTTCATGTATATAACTCGGAAAATAAATTCACAGACTAAATTAGAAAAATAAAAAGATAATTCTAAAATACCGTTCATTTATTTTATCCCTTGGCTATAGTTTTCATTTCCAAACACTCTCGCACACGTCGATGCATTTCAAATACATCGCTGTTGTGACGGTAGCGAAAGAACATCATAGATACATATTATCACGCCTGTTTCCCATAGGTGTAGGCAAAGATTATGGATCTCCACTTGTGACGATCCTGACAAACAACTTTCACTTCGTCTACTTTCATTAACCTTTTCATACAGGCACGTTTATTTGAGATGCTTTTTACCTGACTTCTATTTAACACTTCTGCTATTTGATCATGGTATGTACGTCTGTCTACCGGCAGCAACTCTACCATTCACAATACTGTCATACACTTGTTTTGTTTTGATTCTACGTTTATCCATTCTCTCTACATGTCCAAACCACCTTAACATTCCGTTTTTAACTCTTGTTATTACATCTTCTTTCAATCCACAGCGTTCCCTTATCACACTGTTCCTTATCATATCATTCATTCAAACAAATACATACACACATCATAGATATGCTTCGTATACGTCGTTGTCACAGCCAATTGAAGTCTATTACTGACGTAGACTCTTTTTAGTTTGCGTAATATATCCCGGTCCTCTATTTCTTTCATTCAGCCACTACCGATGCTCGTCGGTCTTGTGGACTGGAAGGTGTCCTGTTCTACGTTTGTCGATATGCGGTGTCTACTGTAGGATCTACTGTTACCTATACTCTGCGATGGATAAAACTATCAACCTTTAGTATACAACATACTTATATCAAGAATATACAACAACTTATATTCGTCTTTGCGAACTATGTTCATTATTACCTTAGTTCTTTTACAGATTCTCTCTTTTCTTTCTCTTTTTGTTATTTTACCTCGTTTGGAATCAATTTAATATAATGTAATCTTTAATCAATATATATGTAGGAATCGTATTTGTTATTATAAAGTAACCATATGACTGAAGTAGTCAATAACCGGATAGAGTATACTTTAATGTAGTAATCGGAAGTCTTATAACCGGATGTCAACGTAGAGGCATTTATTATCAAGCGACGAATATCGGAAATGGAGTAACCGGAAGTAGAATTTAACACGGATAGCGGAAGTTAAGTGGCGCCAAAGCATTACCGGATATTGTCACTACGGCGCGCTATGAGGACCTTAAATACGCGGTGTTCGGGCTGGGAGGGGACAGTCTTGAAACAGTCTTCAACCGACCGGTTTACAACCGACAGTCTTCAACCGACCTTCTACAACCAAGTCGTCTTGTGATCGAAAATTACTGCTTGATAATCGCAGTATTCTTTGAGGGCAAAATTGCTGCTCGACGCCTGACAAGCGTGGATGCAACTCTTGGAGTTGTCCTAATATTTCTGTGTATTATTGTGCTGTATTTAATACTGTAATTGTAATAATTCTAGTATGATAAACTTTGATTATAATATTTCAGATTATTATTGTATTATACTCGATGTCGTGTCGTTCGTACGGCGTGAAGTCTACATATATATATATATTATATATAGTGTTGCCCCGGAATTTTAACCGAGAGAAAATTTAAAAGATTAACTAACCTGGCTGACATTGGATTGAAATTCCTTGCAACGTCTGATTCAAAGCTTTATTGACGTATCTAATTATTTATCCGCATCGGTTCGTTCTTTGAGATTATCACTTTGGAAAACTTTAGACTAGTATAAATCTAATAATCTATATTAAATGTAACACAAAAATATCTTCAAAATAGTGATAGTTAAAGCGTTTCTTACGTAATCCAAAAATAGGATTCCATCAAGGAACTTATTTTCAATTTCACCAAGTTATACTTGTCAACGGCAAAGTTGTTAACAGTTGCAGACAGAATTTAATCTCCGTTTCGAGACTAGAATTATTTCTGGTTAACTTATAGAAAACTGTAAAACAGGTTTGCTGATCAGTAAGAGATATTTCATAACAATATACACGAATCGGTACGTCATGAAAAAACAAAACCTTATCTTGAAATGTTTTTGTTTGTTTGAATTGCATCCACGAATGTGACTTTTATGAGCTGATATCATAAACAATAATAAAATTTTACAGAATAAACAATTTTTAATTAAGTTTCTGTTTACATTATACGGACTCTGACGAACATTTGTTGAAACAAACAACAATTCAAGTAACCTCAAAATAAAAGCTATTTCTTAAACTCGTTACAAATTAGCATTTATCCTTAACAGCTTTGCTCTGACGTGAAGTTTCCAAATGGAGCACAAATAAGCTTAAACCGTGTAATCGCTTTTACTCATGTGCATTATTCTAGTACTGCCACTCATCAGTATGGAAATTCGTCTAATGCGTTTTGTTTTCTTGGAATACATCAGACTATTTTTTAAAGGAATAGAATTTTTTTTGATGAATAAAAAGTTTTACAAGTTATATAAAGGTAGTTAATTCCGAAACTTGTTCTTCAACATTTTTTCAACTAAATTACACCAAAATTAAGTCTTTATAAAAATATTTATATTTTTTATATCACCTTTTCTCAATGTCTCTTTAAAAAATAATACAATACAATTCTCTTTTTTACACACCAACATGATGGATAAAAAATACACAATAAGCTTAAATACTATAAGGTAGTACAATGGGCGGCCTTGTTGCGTTCCAGGCAACCTTTGGATGGACAAGATCGAATTGCGAAATTTTGGCATGCACTTGAATTAGATACTAATAATAAGGCACAATAATTATTATATATAATAGGTTGGGGAAAAAGTGTTTTCGCATATAATATATATGAACTTGTAATAAGATCTCTTTGGCTATACCATTTGTATCTGGCTGGTTTTGGTATCATTAAAAAGTTTTAATTTTAAAGAAGATAATTCCAAATTCAAATTAGGAAAATGTGTGATTTTAATTTGTTTTTCTTATTGTGAAAATGACTGAATTTAATGAAGAATTTCGATACATTTTAAAATTTTACTACAAGAATGGTAAAAATGCAACACAAGCCGCGAAAAAAATTTGTGATGTTTATGGACCTAATGCAGTATCTGTGAGAGTAGCGTAAATTTGGTTTAAGTGTTTTCAATCTGGAAATGTTGATATCAAAGATGCACGTCGCTCTGGTCGTCCTCTTACGGACAAAATTGATGCCATTTTTGAAAAAGTGGAGCAAGATCGGCATATTAGTAGTTACGATGTAGCTGGAGAACGAGGAATTGACCATAAAACGGTTTTGGCGCATTTGAAAAAAGCTGGGTACACAAAAAAGTTCGATATTTGGGTGCCTCATGAGCTCACTGAAAGAAACCTAATGAACCGTATACTCATTTGTGATTCTTTATTACGACGTAATGAAACCGAACTATTTTTGAAGAAGCTGATAACTGGTGACGAAAAGTGGATCACGTACGACAAGAACGTGCGAAAAAGATCGTGGTCAAAGGCCGGTCAGGCTTCACAGACTGTGGCGAAACCCGGGCTAACCATACACACAGCATCACCTTGTTGAGAGTTATCTCAACAAGGTGATGCTGTGTGTATGGTGGGATTGGAAGGGCATTATTCATTATGAGCTGTTACCGCCAAGCAGGACCATCGATTCTGAACTGTACTGCGAACAACTGATGAGATTAAAGCAAAAAGTTGAAAGAAAGCGGCCGGAATTAATCAACAGAAGGGGTGTGGTTTTTCACCATGATAACGCTAGACCTCGCACATCTTTAGCCACTCAGCAAAAATTACGAGAGTTTGGCTGGGAGGTGTTAATATATCCGCCGTATAGTCCTGTCCTTGCACCTTCAGATTTTCACCTGTTTCGGTCTCTGCAGAATTCCTTAGGCAGTGTCAGGTAACATCACGAGAGGACTGCCAAAACCATTTGTCGCAGTTTTTTGATCAGAAGCCCCAAATTTTTTATAGCAATGGGATCACGTCCCTACCTACAAGATGGCAAAAAGTTATCCAACAAAATGGCACCTACATACTTTAGTCAAATGTAAATAAACTTTATAAAAAAATTTTGAATTTTTATATAAAATGCGAAGAAACTTTTTCCCCAACCTAATACATAGCTATAAAAATAGTGTCTAGTCGTTCGATAACCGGATGACTAGGCTTCATAAAAATATATACCTACATATACATACAAATAAATAATAAACACGTTATACAGTTAGATAGTGTTCCTTCACTTCCTTCCTTCCATGAGTATAATACTAGGAATGACAACGATTTCTAGTATTATTCAGCCATGTCTATACATATTGATGCAAACCGGCTCTTGCAGGTGTTTTATTACTTACCCCTTTGAATTTGAGTGATCTATTGTTTGCGCTAATCTCTTTGTTCACGCCGCCGTAAGACGTCATAAACCCTTTTTTCTTCTGTTGGTATTTCATGCGAATTCTTCGAAGCCATTAAACTGACCATTTAACGATTTTAAGTACCAATGGGCGGCATGTTGCTAGGAGGGCCATGTCTAATTTACAAATGGATGAGGGTCGGTCAGTCGGGAAATGCGCCAGTCGTGTTCTGACTGCGAATGAGGCGTTATCTAGTGCACGTTCAGAGCGAGTGTCTTATAACGATGAACTTTGCGCGATTTATGTGATAACGATTTTCTGTCCTACGGTTTGGTTTTGTTGTATTCGGTTATACTTGTAAGAACTGTTAATTACGTGTGTGTACTTCTAATAAACTTTGTGATAATTCCTACGGCATTTTCGAATTTATATCCTACAAAACCGCTACAAATTCGTAACAATATAAATGTAAAAGTGAGCTTGCTCTCTTGTTTGTTTTTGTACAGTTTCAGAAAATAGGATTGTTTCTATGTATGCCAAGTTACCAGGAAGTAAGTCTACATTATCGGACTGAAACATCGGCCCCTTAGTCTTTGTAGTAGATCAATAAAACCTAATTTCGTAACCTACAATATCTAAAAGTATCATTACTCAAACAAGTTCTAAGATGTTCTAAGTTCCAATAACAAGAGGCGAAGTTAGTGTGGCTGGAGCATCGATTACTGGCGGTGACCCTCTCACGGGCATTTTTCGATTCGCAACTCGTAAGTACCGTATTAACCTTGAAAAGTCAAGTATTATAAAGTGAAAAGAGGGGTCTACTCTAAAAATAAATTTTCTTGAAATTATTACAACAATCTAAGATTTCTTTCTTAAAATGTCTTTCATCTATATAGATCAGTAGTTTTGTAAAGGTGATGTATGTAAAGTCATGATGTATGTGTGGCATGACGGAGGAAGTATGCCAGAATAAAGGACTATGATAAACATGTCGTGCCGATCCTTAAAGACTGAGAGAATGTAAATGAAAAGATAGACTCGGTAATTTCTGAAAAGAATAACTATGATATATAAGGATAGACGGACATGTATAAATTGATATGCACTTAATATGAAACGAAGTTAAAGGAAAAAACATGATATTAATGCGTGCTATATTTTCTTACATCGTTTTTTACATAATATAGAAAGAAAAACAAAAAGAAGAATTTAAAGAATCGCATAATTTAAAAAGAATATGTCCAATGAGGTTTGGACAGACGTATGAACGAATGTGATGGTTTTATAAATCTAAATTCTAAAGAAACACGATAAAAGACTTAAAAAATATGTTGTTATCTTACATATTTAGTCAACGTACATACTCGAATGTATTTATGACCTACCGTTTATAATATAATAATATTTACAAATTTATTTATCATAAATGTCATGAAGAAATAACAAGTAACATTTTTTTACGTATGTGTCAACTGTAGCGTGACTTGTATCTTTGTTCAAATAAGTTATTTACTTCCAACACGTTTGAAAACATTTTTGCGTGATCTTATAGGTAATTATAATTTATAATTCAGACACAGAATAATCTTATAATTTATATGTTAACAGAATAAATAAGTTAAAATACAATGTATTCTGATAACAATGTATACCTAGATATTAAGTTCGAGCGTGATCTAGGGAAGTAGCTACGATTGGTGAGTGTCTCATAATGCATCCGAGCGAGATGACATTATCATTCCAACTACAATGTAAATATAAAATAAACATAACAGATATGGTGACGTAAATGCTGATGTGGCAAAACTTAATTATGTCTCCGCTCTATCTGGGATAATATTAGTGTTAGTAACCGTTTCACGCAGCTGTAGCGATAGGTTAAATTGTTAGTGACGTTAAATATTGACAGATAATATATGTATATACACTAATGTAGATAATCTATACTATAATATATAATAATATTAAATAAAAGGAAAGATTTCTATTTTTGTGTGTTTGTAAAGAATAAACTCCGTGAAAAAATTATCCGTGCAGGGACGGAGAAAGAATACAATTTCCTGCGGCCGGGCGGCCTGTCGTAAGAAGCGAAAACAACCCACAGCCAGGTGGTAGGGCATTTGTCCGACTAGCTGGCTACCACCCCTGGTCTAAAGTATGTCGCCATAGCAACCTTGAGTTGTGTTGCGGCATTAGTGACCAGGTTCCAGTCTCCCCTAAGAGAGCAGAAGCGCATTTGTAGCACCTTTGGTATTGCAAATGTCCATAGGCGATGGTAACCGCTTTCCATCAAGTGGGCCGTCTGCCTGTCTGCTGAACTCCTGCTATGAAAAAAAAAACAAAACTACTGGTTGGTTTCAAAAATTCTTTCATTATTATAATGCTACATTATCCCTGAGTAATAAAGGCTATATTTATTACTAGAAAAAATTAGGGATCCTTACTAAAACTACTAAATGTCCACCCGTGCGAAGCCGGGACCGGCCGCTAGTCATTAATAATTCCCAGATGGAACAGTAATATTACAACATCACAACGTTATTGCCTGGTAAATTAACTTTTAAAGTCTACAATTGGTATTTATTAATGTACAATGGATGGATGGATGAATATGGATTAAAATTTTCACAGACAAATGCGAGTTTGATATTAAAGGTTCTTTTTTATTGCATGAGTACAGCATGCAGACGACCCACTTGATGGAAAGCGGTTACCGTCACCTATGGACATTTGCAATGCCTAAGGTATTACGAATGTGCTGCTGACCTCTACGGGGGCACTGGAAGTTAGGAACTAACGCCGGAACACAACCCAAAGTTGTTATGGCGGCATAATCTAGACGGGCGAAAACCCTACCTACCTACAATGGAGTTTACTTTTTCGAAACAATACAAGCAAACTCGGACAAAATGTCAGTCTACGTACAATGAAAGGTTCTGTACAATTGGCGAATACCCACAGATTTTATTGTTTGACTAAGAAACAACTAACCCTGAAACAATAATTAATTGACAACAATAATAAGTCTCTATATCTATAATATCTCAAAATCGCCTTATAGGATCTTGTTAAAAACCAATTTGATGAAATTCAAATTAAAATTTTTTATTCAAAATAAGTTCCACTGGAGAAAACTTTTTGAAGTACATACATGCAAGTCAAAATTTAAATCTACTTCCTATTCTATGTACACCGCTTCGCAATGTGTTATCGCTGTTCAAAGGAGAAGAAGTGGCAAGCAACTTCCCAGCAACACGTCTAGCTAAAAAAGATTTTTTCATCATAATTATTTATATATCTCAGGCTCTTTTTTTTAAATTAGTTGTAATAAAGTTTCTCGCAAAGTACTCGCGAGTGTGACAGATGTGAAATACCCTATTCTTAATCTTAATGTGTGTATGAAGTATACATTTATGAACTAGCTGCACCCAACACTTGGCTCACAAGTGGGACTTACACTATATCTTCATATCTTCTGAACCCTGCAAGATATCGTACACGAAACTATAAAATAAAATTCCGGTTTTAATCTTTAAAGTTTTCATTAAAGTCCGTTGAGCCGTTCCAGACCCTATTTGAGACAAACCTTCAGACATACTGTCAAATTTAAAACGATCATTTAGAATTATGCATCATAACATTAGTATTGTAGAAAATTACTAATATATGCCTAGATACAACTAGGTGAAACTAAATCTCGTAGTGTAAAAGACAAAATATTTTTATACAATAACTTTGCTGATAACATCCCAAAGTTTAGGCCAACTTTTCGCTAAATAAATAAACGCTTGTATTAAAATATACTGTGCCCATCTATAGAATGGCAATTAATTTTAAAGCGACAGTTGCAAATAATGCAATTGTTTCGAAAAAAGTAGAATTAAATTTGTTGCTGCTATAATACGTATAAAGTATAAGTAGGAAGTACAATGTAGTTTCTACAGAATTCGCTTTTGAGACCACGCTCAAAGGTAAATTGGATGGCGGCCACAACGGTTTGAACGATCCACATTTGTTGACCTCTAGTCAACAGATCTACTCAGGCTGTTGAATTCATACGTTCAGCTTATGAGCTTTTGAATATTGCTTTTATTAATTACAAACATTTAAGTATTATTATACTATAAATGATAATTGTTCTATAAAAAACCTAGATCTGGAGTTTCTTTCTAATAGACTGAGATATTTTTTATCATTTTACAAACTTGACAGCCTAATAGATTTTGTACGAGCGTACAAACTATTGACGTTAGAGTATTGTGGCGACTGATGGTAGAATGATCTACTTGGTTTTAGGAGTTTCAGACAAATGTGATTCTAGAAGAAAAAGCCAAGGACAGATACATTTTAGAAAGGGATAGAATGATGAACAAAAGAATTACGAAATGATATTCGAAATTCTAGAATAGATAGATGTTTAGAAAAAGATAGACAGTAAAAAAAAAGAATATCGAAAAGAAGATCGAAGTTATGGGTAAGTGCGTACCCCCCCGCTCATACGTAACAGTATTTCAGTTACATATTATTAGATATAGTTTGTACAAATAAAAGGCGTCAAAGTATTAATTGCACTGGTCCACAAAAATAAATTTTGTGCGTGCTGGGTGTTAGACTATGATTTTCTGGCTCTTTTTTTTAAAGCGAGGAATGGGACCAATGAGTAAATAATCAAGAAAAACTTTTTTGTCCAAAAGTTGTCGAACGGTTTTGAATTATTCTAGATTATTTGCTCATGGACCCCCAATTATGACTTCAGATTTGTGTTCAGCGGGAAAAAATAAGCCCGAAAATCATAGTCTGACATACAGCACACATAACTTATTCTTTTGTAGATCTGTGTTATTGTTTAGACAGCAATTAAAATTATTTGTATCACGTGATATTTTAAAAGTAAGATGACTGACTATATGTTATTTTATCGCCTGTTCTTTTATATGGAAATAGTGTTAGAGTTTCTTGCGTCATGTAGGTATTCATTTACACCTCTATCCTATTTTACTCGATGGCCCCATAAGTCAGCCTTCTGGGGGTTGTCTGGAAAAGATCACTTTTTAACGATAAGACCGACCTTTGTGCATAATTAGATAAAGTTTTTAAGCGACTTCCAAAGGAGGAGGTACCCAGTTCAACTCTGTTTTTTTTTAGTGTTTGTTACGCGATTTATCCGTCAATTGTGGACCGATTTTTTAGTTTTTTTTAGCATACTCGTGAGGTAGTCCCTTTGTCACCAAGTCAGGATCTGATGAGTCGATCCCAGGGAAATCGAGAGCAACCCTGGTTGAAAAGCGTCGATTGCCTACATTCTTGGAAAGGCACAACTTGTATACGCGTACTAGTAGTACAGGGGCTTAAATATTATTAAAGCGAAAAATAAATATTTTCTACAATATATTGAAGTTGGTGCTAAGTAAAACATAAAAAACAACAAGAAAATTGCAAAATGCACCTTATAGATAATATTTATTTTTTACTTTTTAGACTGAATTCGGTTTTATTTCTGTTAAAGTCCCTAAGTTTATTTTTGTATTGGTGTACAGTAAATTATTATGTATCTATCTTCTATTCTTTTATGCTTTTGTACGTTTCATTATTAATAATATTTTTTAATCCATATTAGTCAAAAATAGAAGTCTTTAAACAATAAAACGTTGCGAGAAAAGGATAACATGTGATGCCATCTAATTAGGTAAAATTTAGAAGCTTTTTACAATTACGTTTTTTAATGAGCTATTATTAATTTTCCTAGTATTGTTTTTCCATGTATAATGCTCTTCAACAAAATCCCAGAAAACGTTCAAGAGCTTTCAATAAACAATTTTTATTTTAAAGCAACGTTCATCCAAGAAGTCGTATAAATTACTTTGTTAAAACTTGTATTAGTATAAACTAAAAAAGACGAATAATAATAATTATGAAGTAAAGATATCCACTGTCCACAATTTGCGCTCTGATACGTATAGAAAACTTATGATACCTGTACACATTTCTTCCTATTATGATAATTATTTTACAGTGCAGGCTGCCAAACTTTAGATTATGCTGCCTTTTACTGTCAGAAAGGCCAAATCCTTACCAACATTTAGAAATTTACTCAGAAAACACTATTTATCCACAAATAGTCTGAAATAGGTATGTCTGATTAACACAATATAATCATGCTAGTACATTTATTAAAAAACTTATGTATTTGTAAATGTCTAGGTTTAAGTTATGGTGAACAATAAAGAGTTTTCATTCATTCATTCATATTTTTGAAATATATTATTGTATTTATGTACATATGACTATGTATATATGACAATGTGTATATGACTATGTATATATGACTATGTAATATATAGCTATGTATTTGTATATTTAATTTTTAAGTTAGTTTGAGTATTTATGTATCTACTGCCGTTTTCCTGTAGGTACTTACCAACATAGCCAGATTCAAATTTCTTTAATTTAGGTTGCCTGGACGAGATCGCTTTAAACGATAAAGCCACCTATTGTATTGCCTAGAAAATATTGTAAATACGGTCTGTTTTTGTAATTGTATATTTTGGTGTGACATAAAGTGTTATCTCTCTCTCTCTCTCTATCACTAAAGATATGTTGCAAGGGAGTTTGGTACGCAGCTTCTTCTTCTTCAACAGTAACTAAAATTGCTTTGGAAGTGGTGGTAGACTCGTGCCTTTCAATAAGTAGTAATGTAACATTCCATTTTAAAATAAATACATTCATTTTCATGGTTTTAGGTTGGTTATTTAACCCATAATTATTGTAAATTAAACATCATCTAGATAATTCAAGATTATACAAAAATATAAATAACACAGTAGAACATTCATTTAATAATTATAATTGTACGGAAAATGGCTATATTTAAATTATATACAGTGCCTAAACAAATAAAAGCACTCATTAATGTTCTACAAAATCTCGTTAATTCTATAATTGGATTATTAATTCAAATTTCCTAGTTTAATGAATTATTTACTCTTTCTATGAAAAAGGTTATCTCTAAGGAATTATTGAGGAAATCCACTGAAAACATCATCAGTCCATTTATGGCCGGTTCTTATGTCTTACTATTCATTCATTTTTCCTACCATAGGATGACTTTTCACATTAGATGTATGGAGTTTATGTCAAATTTAACCGATATTAAGGCAAATGAACTGTCGGTAAGATATAGGAACCGGCTCTTAGACAGTATTATCCATCAAGGAAGGGAGAAAGAATACCAATTTCTACGGCCGGGTGGACAGATAGATAGATAGATAGAAAACACTTTATTGTTCACCACATACACATAAAATAAACAATTTACAGTAGTCACATTAGACAGTAAAAGTAGGAGCAATGGGCGGCCTTATCGCTTTAGAGCGATCTCTTCCAGACAACCCGGGCTACGGATATTATGAATAGGAGATTCGCAAGTGTATGACGGTGGTGTGTAAATTAAATACATATATAATATATAAATAGGATATATAAATATCACATAATACCTATACCTAAAACGAATAAAAATAAAATATAGAATAAACAATAACACATATTAATATTATATATATACTAATATATACATCATTAATATGTGTATAGCAACAGCAATAGCTATACAATATTAATAATAGTATTAATACATAATATATTAATATTATATATACTAATATACATAATATTAATATACAAATACACTAATAAATAAACGTACATGTAATTAGATATTAAATATTTATTATAAAGTGAGATAATATTCTCGCACCAGTTTTTTAAAAATGGGGAGTGACTTTGCCTGTCTTATATTTTCGGGCAATGAATTCCACAGCCGGACAGCCTGCACAGCGAAGGATTTGGTGTAGAAAGTAAAAACGTGTGCAGGTGTTTTTAAAGCGAGATTATGAGAAGAGCGCAAATTGAGGGTGTGAGAAGTATGGAGGAAATCAAAACGTTCCTTAAGATAGGAAGGAGTAGAAGGAATAAATAATATGCTATACAGCAGATTGAGAAGATGAGCATTCCGGCGAAGTGAGATTGATAACTACTTGAGCTTTTTGCGATATTCAGAGACATGGTCATATTTCTTTAAACCAAATATAAACCGGATGCAAAAACTTTGAAGTCGCTCAAGTTTATTGAGTTGTTCTACGGTAAGGTCAAGATAACAGGCGTCCGCATAGTCAAGGATCGACAGTAAAAGCGATTAGAAAGTATTTTAACCAACTTTTAAGTTGCAAGAGGAGACAAAACAACGCATAGTCAGATGATAGTGCATTTTCCCGTTTGGATGGCTACCATCCCTGGTCTTGAGTACGCCAACATAACAAGCTTGAGCTGTGTTTTGGTATCAGTGGCCAGGTTTCAGTCTCTCTTTCGAGACTGGCATCACATCATCAGCATCTCTGGTGCTGTAAATAGTCCATAGGCGACGGTCACCACTATCCATCATGTGTCATTAGCCTATTTCGGCTGATGGTCTGTTGTTCCCCAACAATAAGAAATAAGAAAGAACAGTTCCGTAGATATTGTTCACTGTTTTACCAATTGGTTAGAGAATCTTAATAAACAAATAATTTAAAATGCATACGTCACATTTAAAAAACTACTTAACGGATCTTGTCCAAAGTATGTAAAAGTTCCTTCAAAAGTATTATATTTTGTTGGCACTATCACCTCGATTTTTATTTTACTTTCCACGACACATTTTTCTACGAATTTGAGAGTAAGATCTCGACACCTATTGACTTAAATAAAATAAGAATTCTTATGAAATTTATATGTAGAAGTAAATCGTGTTGGCTGTTGCTAAGGCCCATGTTTCATTGCAACGATGTAGGCTCTAATCATAGGAGAGAATGTAGCACACTTCTTAAGAAGTTTTTCTGTCCTAACATGATTATTACTCTTACCCGAATAAAAATATTAAGTAAAATATATTTATAACTAGCTGTGCACGCAACTTCGTCCGCGTGTATTTTTTTGACGGATCCTTTAAGAAAAGTAGCCAAGCTTATAAGCCTTATAACATCAGCTATCTGCCAGTGAAAGTCCCATTAAAATCGGTCACGGAACATCCGGACAGAACGACAAAAATGTTTAAAATTAATTTTTTGGTATAAGTACCATATAGGTATACTTTCATATGCATTTAATAAAAAGCTGTCATTTTGACATTACAAACAGACACTTCAATTTTATTTACCTGTATAGATTTGCCAAATATCGTATTAACAAAGTGCAGAGAAAAAGGTATGCTCGTATTTAATCTGAGCCGTTGGTTAAAGTATGAATATTTGATTGTACTCTTTTTCAGCTAGTGTTTCGTGTGACCTGAAAACCCGAGGCACGCAATAGTAGCCATGCTAACCCGCCACTATTGGAATTTTCATACCCATTGTCGACTGTGAGAAACTACTTTTACAGCACAAAAGCCAGAGAAAAAGTTATATTGGTAAATAAAAAATGACACTTAAACTCGCAATTCTACTTTCTAGTATTTCATAATATACACCTACGACAATTTACTTTTGTATAAAATACATATTTTACATAAAATATAAACATTTTGTATAAAATAAATAGACAGGTAGTAAATATGACACAGTAAAACAAATGTAATATTAAAAATATGTCATTTTAAAATTATTTCCTTCTTTATCATAAGATAGCCATAATGAATTTGACACGTCTAGGAATAGTAAATGATTAATACTATCCCTTTAAGTAACCATACCCTAATAACAAATTTCAAGTTTCTTTGTAATGCAAGTTATAATGCAACTTAAGGACAGTAAATAAAACAGAGCATTGTTTGCCGATAAACTTGAACGATACGGTTTGCGTTTGTGGTTATCGCTGTAAATTCAAAGCATGTAACCATCACATTTATAACATATATCAATGGACAATACCATGCAAGAAAACTTAACTTATTCGTATTATATTCTACTCATAGTCCCTCAATACTATAAGTAGAATACTGAGCCCAGATCACCGTCTTCTATGGGTAAGGTGCCCAGAAGGCTGGCTACGTTTCCTCGCTGGATCGCCATACTGATCCGTTGGCCGAGGTAAGCACCAGCCCTCTGATCATCTGAAGAGTCAATGAGTCATTTATAACATAAATTGTGAGAAGTATTTATAAATGTAGGTACCTATTTGAAATTTCGGTACATATAACTAATAAGGTGATGCTTCTCTTGATTAATAGCCGGTTTCTATACTTCACTAACTACTTGAGCGGTCACTTCGTCTTATGAAAAATTAATTATCGGTCCTCTTTAGAAGTATAAGGTATTGTCCCTTTCAAGTGAAAACACAAAAACAGAATATTGTCTATAAATCTCATCACATTGACTACGATCTTTGGGCAAAGCGATTTCTACTGTTCCGCCAACCACTCAAGATTCGTGTCGGAAATTATATCAGTGGTTAAAACTTGACATAAGCTCCATACAAATCATGTTAAATTTCTACCAACTGTAAGGCAAATGAATGAATAGTAAGATATAAGAGCCGGCCGGTTGCATGCGCCATAATCCCTACAACTCCGCATTGCTGTGCTCGAATCATTACGGCAGGAATGGTAACTTAAACCGCCATACTTGATACTTGATTATAAAGCTGTCTTAGAAATAAGCTAGTTACGAGTCTCGGTCACTTTCAGCGCTTTAAACTCGAAGCTCGCTTTTATTTAAGTATACTCTTTAATGAAATAGTTCGCTTTTAAATAAAGGCATCTCTATCAATCCTCATTATCGTTCATTCTTCATTAACGTTATTATTTAAGTATATATGTATCTACCGACTTTTTTTTCTATACAACCTACATCGCCGTAGCTAAGAATTTCCTTTAATTTACGTTGCCTGGAAGAGATCGCTTTAAGCGATAAGGTCACCTATTGTATTGTCTACCAAGTCCTATAAATATAGATTTTTGTAATTGTTTATTTTGGTGTGCAATAAAGTGTTATTATTTATCTTTCTATAGGTATTTTACTAAAGCATGTGGTACGACATAATCAAAATCTTTTAAAGTATACTATAGAAGATTGCACAAAAAAGTTGGTAACAGTATAATAAAAACTAGCGTCCCTTTCAGGGCAGCATAGAAAATTCAATTTACATATTACAAGAGCAAGCTGACTGGACACCTCATTATCCCATATAACGGTCGTCGCTGGGTTGCACTCCCACAAGACTTAATTACCCTTAATCTGGCATTCTGTGAATCTAACAGAAAGCTCGCGCGTAATTACGGTCTACTGTTCTAAAGCTAATGGACTCGTTTATTTATCTGCAAATTACGTAATGTCAACAGACGATAAATTAAATCTATTTATATTTGGTACTAAAACCAAACAACAAAACTGTGTGTGTTTGTAACAAAACTCCTCCGAAACGGCTTGACTGAGTCTTATGAAATTTTGTGCGTATATTTAGTAGATCGGAGAATAGGAGGTAAACTATTTTTCAAACCCCTAAGTGACAAGGGTGGTCCACCCTAAACTTTTTATTTTATTTTTGTACAAAATTTTTATTTTAATATTTTTATGATTCGGCATTAAAAATACATACAACTAAATTTTCATCTTTCTACCACCAACCGCTATTTTTTAATAGCGACATTAGTACTTTAATCATTTTCTCCTCTCGGCGGTCGATAATTGACCAGTTACCACTCGATAAGTTATTCCCCCCAGGCGTCTATCGGTGTCACTTTAGATAGATATAATATAGAGATAGATATATAGATATATCCATAGAATTCTTACGTTCAGTTAATTATCTCATATAAATCAATAGCTTTCAACACGTATGTTTGTCCAATATGCATTCCTAAACCATTTACCAGAGTCTGATGAAACTTTGATAGGGTGTTCTGAGGACGCCCGCGAGGGTTTTTGACCCAAAAATCTTTATATATAAAATTCTTCTGTTTGTGTGCATGTGACTGAACTTTTCCTAAGCGATTGAACCGATTTTGTTGTTTTTTTTTTGTGCGTCTTCAAGTGGGTGCCGAATGGTTTAGATTAACAATTAGTCCCGGCAGCTGAGACTGCAATCAGTTTCCAGGATTTTGACCATTTTTGTGTGTGTTTAAATATGGGTCTCGGGATAGTTTCAAATTTAAACCAGGTTGGAGGCGCTGCAATCGGGTTCCATGATTCAGGTGAGTTATTGTTGTGTGTTCAAGGGGTCCCGGGATGGTTTAGATTCAAATTTGAACCGGATAGGTGGTGCTATAATCGGGTTCCAGGATTCAGGTGAATTATTGTTGTGTGTTCAAGTGGGTCCCGGGATGGTTTAGATTCAAATTTGAATCAGGTAAGTGGCGCTGCAATCGGGTTCTAGATTTTTATTTTTTAATTTTTAGGCAGGACAACGTTTGCCGGGTACAGCTAGTAATATTAAAAATTCTAAACATGCTGTGTCTGCACGTTGAAGCTATTAAAAAAAATGTGTGTGTGTGCAGTTCACACGCAGTAGAAGTGAAACAAAGTGTGACAAGGGGTGGGACGGATTCTAAATTTCATGACGTCACATTTCATATATTATATCGTTATAATATTATTACAATCTAAGAGCCGACAAAGACAAATCCCACGTACAGATTTGTAGAAGCACATTTATTATCTGTCGGCATTTGAACTAATAATTAATAACATTGAAACTATTGTAATTATTTTATGATCGTCTTCTTTTGTTTATTTATTTATTGGCATACGTTTCTAGAGAACAGCCTATTGCTGTATTGCGGATTTTAAAGTTACAAGCTGATTCTAGGAAATTCGGTCTACGTGGCCGGGCGGGCACATTGCACTTGTACGGGATAAAATGATGGCCTGATCGAGGGAGGGGGGCAGTCGAGCGAGAACCACGATCATAGCGAGACGTGTGTACTACAATCGGGAATCTAATAGTGACGGAATTTGCCCGTTTTATTGAATTAAGACCTTCTGAATTATGTTTGGATTTGTTGTGTTCGGTTATATTTGTACATGTGTTATACGTATTTGTATAGTTCTAATAAACTTTATAATAATTCCAACGGCATTTTAATTCGAGTCTCACAACTCGTAACAATATATTTAAACTTTAAAAAACTTCAAAACATTTCCAACTGTATTTGTATGCGCATAGTGTTTCAATTATTAAATATAATGTATTCTATCTCATTCTCTCGTAGGCTTAGTCCTATAGACTTATGTATTCATCTCTTTTTAGTGTCACTTTTTCGTTTCATCGAGTTTCAAATCACAACGATTCTAAAGGAGTTTCACTTCAAATAAACAACTTGAATCCTACTATTATTTTATCCTTTTAATATTGTTACGAGTTACGGGACTCGAGTTAAAAATGCCGTTTGGAATTACTATAGAATTTATTAGAACTATACAAACACGTATAACAGAGGTACAAATATAACTGGACACTACCAGTACAAACTGCACGTTTCAATAACACGCGCAAAGTCCGTCACTATATAGCTTATCGAATGTACACGTCTTGCTCGTATCGTAATCGTCGCTTGACTGCCGGTCTCTCCATTCGGGCATTCCTTTATAATCAGCTTACAATATGTCACGACCAGGTAAACAATGGTTTCTTAGAATCACACCTGGCCACTGCCTATCATAAAGGATTACAATACACAATAGGCGGCTTTTCTAATTACAAATATTAAACACAAAATAAACAAAAGAAGTCCAAATGCGGGCAAGTAATAAACCGAGCTTTATGGCCGGCAGGTGTGCATTCTCATTTGTCGGCGTGCTTCGTGGAATTTTGGCTAAGTTGTAACAATATTATAAACGCGAAAGTTTGTAAGAGTGTATGGATGGATGTATGTTTATTACTCTTTCACGCAAAAACTACTGAATGGATTTTGATGAAACTTTACAATAATATAGCTTACCCATCAGAATAACACATAGGCTATCATTTATAAAGATATAGTGTGAATTATCCAAAATATAACGATTTTCCATCACCACGCGGGTGAAACCGCGGGGCGTAGCTAGTACAATATAAACGATGGAGAACGAGATGCAATTTTTATTAGATTTCTTGTTTGTTTGATTGTTTATTCAGGATACATGTAAAAACTATTGGGCCGATTTCGATGCGGTTTTCGCTGATCGACAGTAAATTTTTAGATTTAAAAATCCTGGCAATCGCGCGAGAATTTTTCTAGGAATGATTTAAAATAACCAAATATAAAAAAATCGAATTCCAATGTGAGTTTTTCACTGATCGATAAAAAAATGTATGTAATAAAATGTGATATTTTTTATTCCGGGAATCTCGCGAGAATTTGTTCAGGCGCGATTTGTAGTTATGTTGTAGTAGGGTGCATAAAAATTAACTTCTTCCGGCACAGTTTTCAGTAAAATGAAAGTTTACATTCTTTTTTAAACGCTGCGGAACTTTGTGTCCCGGGGATTCCACGGGAATTTCAAGACAAGCGTGGACGAAGTCACGGGAATATCCTAGTGATAAATAAAATTAAAAACAATGTTTTCATAAAAGATTAGTGTTTATTATTACTTTGATATCATCTTACTTTCAAAACGTCATGATAAAACTAATTTTAATTACTCCGTAACCAACATTTCATGTCTTATTTGACTCGTTAAAGACATGACGTCAGAATAAAGGGTTTCAATTGGTTTTACTGTTACCTACCCTCTTATCATTATTTTTCACGATTTAATTAGTCGAAATAAATAAAATATAATTTCCTATTCTATGCTGTACTTTTTTCACAAAATCTTAGAAACATGTAATTAACCTTAATAACATTGATATAAAACTTACATTGTCGCTTTGGTTTTAATGCTTTTATAATGTGCATATTGTTACAATAACTATGTACAGATGAGAAAGGAGAACATCGAGAAGAAACTAGGACATCAAGGTTATCTTATTAATCCGACTTACAAGCGTGACGGGTATGCTGTCCATTCCTCTTAAAATGGGGAGACTCAAGCCCAGTGGTTGAACGTTTAAGGGCTTATATACTCGTATTATTACTTATATATATAAAAGATCAAAACAACATCAACCACAAACCCACGAATAAGAAACTTATTTTATAGCGACAAGATAAAATTTTATTAAATCCGATTTAATTTTCTAAAATCATAAATTAAAATAGGTAATTTTTTGCATATTTAAATAAATATCTAATAATAAATTAAACATGCTTTCTATATAATTATGCATAAGCCATAATAATACGAAAAAGTCATTTTTGTGTGTGTGTATTTCTTTTAGCACGCAAACGCATTCTAGCTTATATCTTAGAATATAATGCAAAGTTTCATAGTTCATACATCCCAAGGGAAGCTCGTTTAAAACTGGTGTGTAAACGTTATGATATCGCTACGGCCTGCTTGCGTACACTCGTCGCACTTTGCCCACCCCTTAATTGGAGGGGTTATATGGTTCTGCACGCGACTGTGTATTCATACAAACAAAAATAGACCCACGAGCCCCCATTCCAACGGCTAATATCAGAGCGCTTTGTAAATAGCGCTAACTAAATGAGGTTAGTGATTTTGCACTAAAATTGTTCATAAAAAGGTACTATGTGTATAACGACTTGAACATTTAGTCCCAATTATAATGACCTTACTAATCTTAATGGTTATTATGGAAATAATGGATCATATTTTCATAGTACAAAGTTTATTTTTATGACGCCATGGGCGTTCGGTAATTAGTTATTTATAAGTAAAGCTCACTTGTATATTCTGGGCTTATTTGAGTATATTTAAAAGAGTTAAAACAGCCATACTCAACCTTTACATACATACACTCAGATGACTCTATTTAGAGATTGTAAATTTAATGGGCAAATTTTAATATGATATGACATTTTATTATAAAGGGCACATAAACGTAATAAATACATAGATAGATAGATAAGGTGCCCCAGCCACAACATAAATTTGTTCTATTTTTTCATTGCTAGTGTAAGCTTCAAACAGGCTTATGACTCACTTGATGCAAAGTGTGTCTGTGGACATTTGCAACACCAGAGGTGTTACCAATGTAAATCGATTATATTATACAGCTATATAGTATGCAAGGTGGACTATAATACTCACTAAAGCTCGACGGGCCATGCGCAGGTTGAATATAGGGGAGTTAAAAGAATTATTTTTGTTGTTTTGTGGTGCTTATTATGGTTCCCTAGCCAGTTGATCAAAATCAGAACCCGTATGAAGTTTTGTATGTACTTTGCCGAACTGTCTATGCCACAAAAGCAGACGAATAAAAGTATAGACGGAGACTACGTAAACAAAAGCGTGAAATTAAGTGAAGTATTTTTTTTAAAGTTGTGTGCGTATACTTACGTAGTTATTTATATAAGTGGTTTGCGTCTGTGTGGTTCCTATATCTTACTATACATTCGGTTGCCTTACCATCGGTTGAATTTTGACATTACTTGTGTTATGTATATTACCACTGTTATGTATTCTACAACTGTGGGTTACTACTGTGGTTTGCTGTGATGTACGTATGATTCTCTTCTGACTCCAATTATGGCGTCAGGGCTGATCGAGATAAAATGAAATAAAAAGTTAAATTATATAATGTCTTTAATTTAGTACGTACGACTCAACGCGATAAGTGATGTTGGGCGACTAACGATAGCGCCACGAATATCCATAAATTACAATTTTTGCTGAATTGCAACTGTCGCTAGCCGTCACGCTTGTATGGAACTTATATCAAATTTTAACTGTTAGTAAGGCAAATAAACGGTCGGTAAGATATATAGAAAGCGGACATAATAGTAATGGATCCATTGAAAACTATACCACCTTTATCAACTCTAATTCGATTATCTAATACTAAGTTCTCGAAACGCACTGCGGCGCGATTGACTTCATATTCCAAATTCGGCTTCACTTTGAAAGCTCGGCGCTCGGTCTACTTCGCCTGAGGCTACAAACATTTATAATATAAACTATTATTATATGCCATTTTTTATATTTTTTTACTTGACTTTGGCCAACTGTCCTCTGCAGCAGCAGAATATAAATTCTCTATTTCTGGATTAATAACATACTATTTTTAGTGAACGATTATATTATTATTCCACAATCGAAATAAAATAAATTTCAAAGCAGCGAACTACATATGTGACATATTCGATTGGAAGAACCGAAGAGTTTCCTTTGCTGTTCGTTTGAGTATATTTCGAATAAGTAAGCCCCTTTAAAGTACGTAATAATTCCTCTTTTCTTTGTTTCGACAAATTGATTTCCTTTAAGATAATTCAGCTGCCAAAATATGAAGCAAATTGAATTTCTAATATATTTGTACAATTACTTCTTTGTTGTTTAGCATTGGATTACATGTGTTGTTTTTCATAATGTGATCAATTCTGAATTTCTTTGTGGAGCTTCAAGTTCGAGTCTTTTTACTGGATGACAAAGATAAAGTGGATTACTTAATTGAAACATGAGTGTATACACAATGAATTTATACTTATACCAATAGGCACTATCCCATTATTCTAGATAAAAATACTACTGGTATTTACGTACAAGAATATGTTACAAGAAGGTTCCCCAGTGGGAACCTTCTTGTAACGTTTAATTTTAAAATTTATTGTAGAAAATGTCACCTAGCGAATTGTTTTCTATAAAAGGCTATGTAGTATGACTACATAGCCTTTTATAGAAAACGTTTCGCTAGGTGATATTTTCTATAATAAATTTTAAAATGTTCATATAAAAGTATTCATACTTGTAAAATATAGAAATAATTTGAATTATTTTTCAAACAATAACTTATACGCTATTTGACTTCTTAAAGTATGACGTCATAACTGCTACGCTCGTATAAAGTCTACGTGACTTCAGTGTTTATTAAGACGATGAAAATATCTCGTTTGACTTTGGCTATTAACAAGAACGTCATAATAAACAATTATTTTATAGTTAAAGTTAGCTGTACCCGGCAGACGTTGCCCTGCCTTCAAAAAATAAAAATCTAGAACTCGATTGCAGCGCCATCTAGCGGGACCAAATGTTAATTTAAACTATTCTCGAATCCACTTGATCAATCAAAAAAATCATCAAAATCGAGCCCACGGTTTAGGAGAAGTTTAACGGCGCCACCTACCGGATTCAATCGTAAATCTAAACCATTCTGGGACCCACTTGGATACACACAAAAATAATTCACCCAAATCCTGAAACCCGATTGCAGCACCTCCTACCTGGTTCAAATTTGAATCTAAGCCATCCCGAGACTCAAATACACAAAAAAAATTGGTCAAAATCCTGGAAATCGATTGCAGCCTCATCTGCCGGGACCAATTGTTAATCTAAACTATTCTCGAATCCAATTGAATACATACATAAAACATCGTCACAATCGGTCCCACTGCTTAGGAGGAGTTTAGCGGCGCCGCTTACCGGGTCTAATCGTGAATCTAAACCATTCCGGGACCAACTTGAACACGCACAAAAAATTTCATGAAAATCGATCAAATCGTTTAGGAAGAGTTCAGTGACATAAACAAAATAATTTTATGTATAAAGATTTTTGGGTCGAAAACCCTCGCGGGCGTCCTCAGAGCACCCTATTAAATTTTTATTAAAATCAGATCAATGCTTTAGGAACAAATTGAGGACAAATATACAAACATTGATTTTTATTTTTATAGATATATAGATTTTTTAAGCCAGAAATCCTTTTAGACATCCTCCGAACATTACCAAAATTTTACCACAATCTGATCAATGGTTTAAGAACGGATATTGGACAAACATACAATGTGTTGAAAACTATTAACTGAACGTGAGAATTATCTTGAGCAAAATGGGAATAAATAATTATAGATAGCACTGCAAATTGATGATACATTTACTATCAGAATATACTTAATATGAGAGTTGCACTGAGATAGTAAAATGATAAGTATAAGCGTCACTGGTACGATCGACGCACAATCTTATACTAATATATAAAGCTGAAGAGTTTGTTTGTTTGATTGAACGCGCTAATCTCAGAAACTACTGGTCTGATTTGAAAAATTCTTTCAGTGTTAGATATCCCATTTATAGAGGAAGGCTATAGGCTATATATCGTCACGCTACCAATAGGAGCGGAGCACCAATGAAGAATGTTTCAAAATCGGGGGGGTTGAAAAAAAATTCCACGCGGACGACGTCGCGGGCACAGCTAGTCAATAATAATGGCGGAAAACGGCTTAGGCCCTAAATTTTAATGACTGAAAGAAAGCTTATTCTGTGAGAAAGACAGGAGACCGGCTTCGTTCTCATCCATACTCTGTGCAGTTTACGGGGTAAGAACTGACATCTGTAGACGCCTGGCGGGAATAACTTATCGAGTGGTAACTGATCAATTATCGATCACCGAGAGTACAAAATTATTCAAGTACTAATATCGCCATTAAAAATTGCGTTTGGTTGTAGAAGAGATGCCAAATCATAAAAAAATTGTGACCAAAACACAAAAAAGTATTTTTTGGGGTGGCCACCCTCATCTTTTAGGGGTATGAAAATTAGTTTGCATTCTATTCTCATATCTATTAAATATACACACAAAATTTCATAAGAATCGGTAAAGCCGATTCGGAGGAGTTTAGTTACAAACACTGTGACACGAGAATTTTATATATTAGATAGTCTTTGACAATACATTATTATGGTCGAATTTCAACCACGGGCGACCACTAGTTGTTATTAAAAGTTAGAGCTTCTATGTGTGTGTGTCTGTGAAATTTCGTTTACATTTATTTTGAAGCTGGTCTTTAAGAAAATATAATACACTAGTTTTCCCCACGTAGAAAACCCTGGATAGTAGCACTATGTTATGTACAAAAAAAAATATTAGGTGTTTTATATATATAAACCTTAAATACTTTAGTTTCTTGTTCAATTCATTACAATTACAAAGAAACTAAGTCAAAACCTAGGTGAAACAAAATTTCTTAGTTCCCTTTTGGGAGAAGTTCGATATTCAAATTAAAGAGTCAATCACAAAATATTTTATACCAGTTGTCAATTATTTTTGTCAGTTAGTTCGCACATAATAAATTGTTTTGTGTAACGAGTTGCCATAAATATAACATTATGGATAAAAGTGAGTTACGTGCGGTGATAAAATATCTCAGCTTGAAAAAAATGTTCACGAAATAAATTTTTTCGGACATTCTGCAGACATTAAGAGATGATGCTGTACCCTATTCTAGGGTTGCGTGCTGGGTGGCTGAATAGAATAGAGGGAGATGAAGCTGTAAAGATAAGCCGCGTTCTGGGTGGCTTTCAACCTCCGTTACAAAAGAAAATGTCAAAAAGGTTGAGAATCTGGTTTTGGAAGACAGAAGAATAACGATAAAACTAATAGCTGAGATTCACTGGGTTTTAAATGGGTGCCACGAATGTTAACTGACGAAAACAAAAACGACGTTTCGAAATTTTTAAGCGTAATCTCGAAATGTTCCAGCGTGATTCAGATAATTTTTGCCGTTGCCTTGTTACCATAGATGAAACGTATCCACCATTGACCATTTCGATCCTGAAACTAAGAGACAAAGCATGTCTTGGAAATGACCATCCTCTCCATCCATTACAAAAATTCGAATTGCTCCTACCGCTGGCAAAGTTATAGCCTCAGTGTTTTGGGATAGTGAAGGAATCCTTTTTATTGATTACATGCCAAAAGGCCAGACAATTTCTGGACCCTATTATGCAAATTTATTTCCGAAATTGCGTTAAGCGATTAAAGAAATACGTCTTGGAAAACTGTCGTAGGACGTGTTGTTTCTTCAAGATAACGCTCCCCGCTCATCGATCGGAAGTAGCGCTCAACGAAATCCGCTGTGCTGGATTTAATCTCCTTGACCACCTACCATATTTTCAGAATTTAGCTCCAAGTGAGTTTCACTTATTCTCAAAATTAAAACAGGTAATTCGTGGAACTGAATTTCACGATAATGACACGGTTATGGTTGCCGTAGAGGAGTTTTTCGAGACTCAAGAAAAACAATATTTTGGCAAGGAATAAGTAAGTCAGAAACGCGTTATTCTAAATGCATTGTATTGGAGGGAGGGAGGTTATGTAGAAAAATAAAATATTTTTGTTTAAATTTTTGCATTTTTAATATTGATTCTAAGAACTTTTTGATTCACCCTCGAATAGTGTAGACAACTGCACATCAAGACAAATAAAAATCGCATACAACCTGATTTTAAGTACCTAATACGTAATGAAAGACATGTGGGAAACATGACAACGTATATGTTATTGAATTACAGCGATGGTTGTCTACGCGAGTGCAGCGTCATCTTTTTTTACTAATCCATCTATTCTATGAAAACGACTTCATTTATGCCAACCACCTTCTCTCAACAAACACCAAAATTTCAATAGAGAAGATGGTTGGCAAGTACCACCCGTTTGGGATCCGATCATCAAAACTATTAAGACCCAAATCCAGCAAAAACCAACTGCCAGACCTCAAGACACTGTGAGCTCTTTCTGTGTGTACCGGAACACAAACCAATTTGACTGATAATGTCTTTAATTTTTCATTCCACCCATTTTAATATTATATAAAATTATTAGAGCTAGGTATGTTTGCTGAAGAGTTTCTTGCGCCGCTTCTTCTCTTCAAGCCATAACATGTTGCGAAGCGGTGGTAAATTAGATTAGGCTCCCATAATGTAAATAATAACCATAAACAAAATAATCATTATGAACAACAATAAAACTACGTTTTAACGGTTTTATTATGTATACAAGTCGCGAAAACTTAAGAAAATATTAAAATTAACAAGTTTGCGGTAGGCTAAATAAAACTTTAACAACAGGTACTCGTTGACACTTGACATCTTTGTCTTCCGTGATCACGGTCACTGAAAAGTGGCCGAAACGTCGGAATAACAAGAATCAAATAAATTATTGCGCTTAAAACCGTTGAAACGTAGATTTATTATCCAAGTTACGTCCTGGGATATGAGCTCGCTCAGTGAGTTCCATTCAAATCCATTCAGTAATTTGCACGTGATGCTCTAACAGACAGACAGGTAGACTGACAGATAGGCAGATAAAATTATAAAAATTGCATTTTTGGAATATCGTGGACCGAATTATCCCCTAATGTTTTTCACATTTTTAAGCGCATTGTACAAACTCGAATCATTTACAGATGTATTGTAGGATAGATAGATAGATTTAAATAAAACGTTATTGTAAAGTTATGGTTTCTGCTAAAGATATAAATAACGATTTTCTCTGCGCAAGTGAAGAGCAAATTCCACAAAGGAATTTGTTCGGTTTTTTTTACCACTACGAGCAGATGCTTCCGGAGTTAGAAGGAAATTGCCAATGAGGTTAAAGGTTTTTCCGTTTTTATTCTAACTTAGTAACGGTTCTGTACATATCGATTGGCACTAGTTATTTTGTAAGTGGTGACTAAACTTGCTCGTGCTGTCTACTTTTGATCAGATCCATTTATTGTTATGTATTGCGATGCGCTGAATGCGAATTTAGGGCTAGTTTGGTCCATACATCCTCAAAACTTAAACAAATAAGAATATATGGGTCTGGTTAAAATTACAGTCCACTTTTAGTTTTTTGTGGGCCAGTGTAATCTTTATTTCTTTCAATGAGTACTAGGTAGATAGGTACTAGGTGTTTCACTAGTCTACTTACCAGGCACCACAATATACTTGTAGTGTCATGTATATATATCTACTTATATATACATATAATAAAACTGTAGAGGTCGAATTTCTGTACAATGAAAAAAAATACTAAAAACCGAGTCAGAGGGATGTAAGAAGTGAAACAGAACTAATTTAGATTTTTTTAAATTTGTTTCTCTGTTTATCTGTTTGTCTGTCTGTTTGTACCGGCTAATCTCCGAAACGACTGGACCGATTAAAATGAAATTTTGTATAGTGGAAGCTTATATCCCTGGCCAACATATAAGATACTTTTGATCCCGAAAAATTAAACAGTTCCCGTGGGATAGTTAAAAAAACTTTCCACACGGACGAAGTCGCAGGCAGAAGCGAGTATATATATATATTCCTAATTAATTTCATTAATACAGCTTTGGTAGTTTGCAAAGACAAAAAAAAATGTGTGTATGTGTGCAGTTCGCACGCAGTAGAAGTGAAACTCCTTATTATATTATAAGGAGATCATTCTTTACAGATAATTCTTTTCTAACTTTTATTAATATAAATATAATTCTTTTAGCTTACATCCGTCAACATATTATAATTCAAAATAAACTTCTTAAGTATCATTTTCAATTTTTCACTGTTTTTTCTAGAAACTATAATTATCAGTTTTATTTCGGTCCCGATTGGACCTATGTTTAATCATCGGTCTTATTGACTCTCTAATCTGTGCTGCACAATGTAAAACTGTTATCTCATTCTCTCGCAGGCTTAGTCCTATAGATTTATGTGTTTATCTCTTTTTAGTGTCGCTTTTCCGTTTCATCGAGTTTGAAATCACAACGATTCTAAACAAGTTTCACTTCAAAATACTGTACGAAGACAAATAAACTTGACGATTTGGTAAGGAAACTGTATTTTCTAAATTACTTATGCAGTCGTAAAATTAGTCAATTAGATAGTCTAATGTAAAATAATATCGGATAATGAAGTGCAATTTAGACATTTATATTTTCTTTAACTGATTTCGTTGGCCTTGTTCTTTTGTAGACATCTAATCTTTATTTTGCTATTCAGTCTGGCGAAGTGCCAAGTTGTGGCCAATTTAATGAAAGCTGGACTTGATCAACCTAGAGATAACCCTCTTTCGCAGTGATTATATTAACGTAAATTATTTGTTTTATGACCATGCGACATCTTTCTCTGTTTTTCGCGATTCATACGTTTACAAGACATTTCCGTAATTGTGAGTAATAATTATCGTTGTAGTATTTTTAACTGACTTAAAAAAGGAGGAAGTTCTCAACTCGTCTGTATGTTGTTCTTTTTTGTATGTTCGTTACTCGATTTCACCGTGAATTCTAAACCGATTTTCAAATTATTTTCTTTACTTGCAAGTCTATACTCCCGAGGTGGTGCCATGGTCACCAAGTCAGGATCTAGTAAGTGGATTCTAAGGAAATCAAGAGTAACCATTAGGTATTAAAAAATGCCATGCTTGTAAATTCTTGGAAAAAAGCTTGTATACGCGTGTAGGTTTTACATTTTCTACAGGCGCTTAAATTTTTTGTATGCATGTGATGCGGTTTCTCCGTCTATTGTGGACCGATTTTTATCTTTATTCGTAAGAATATAGACTCGAGGTATCCTCATGATTACCAAGTCAGGATCTGATGAGTGGATCGCAGGGAAATTGAGGACAACCCTTGTTGACGAGCGTCGACACCGAAGACTAAGATACGAGACTTTGTATACGCCTGCCAGTAGTACAATTTCTACAGGCGCTTAATATATTATTTCTAAATCTATTCAAGTGCTTGCGTAACTAAAAAGTAAATTATTTTTTTAACAAAACCGAACATTTATTTTTGCTTTTTAATTTGAAGTTGGTTTTGTTTTTGTTATGTTTAAACGTCTATCTAAAAATGGCCTCTTATTATTTCGGCGTGCCCGTCCCTATGTTTTTCCGTCACAGTAGTTTTAATAGGAGTCTATAGTACTACAAGCCAACGGGATTTCAACATATTTTTTTAGAAATCGAGGAGTACACTATTTTTACGAATTTGAGAGTTTATGTACTGCCAACATATTCACTTAAATTACGATACGAACCCCCCCCCCCCGCCCATCCACATGTTTGTACACTAAAAAAATCCTCAACTGTTATAAGCATGGCGGTCACCCCTATTTTTTTGTAATTTCATGCAAGAGTTGTATAATAACATATATATTTAAATATTACACAAATCATCCATTTACACCCAGTAAGTAGTTTCTGAGAAAATAGGTTGTAATATACAAAGATAGACGGACGGACATACATATAAGATGAAAACAAGTTCCGTTATTGCCAAAATGGCTAGGGACCCTAATAAATTTGAAAAAACAATTAGATAACAAAAATAAATTATAAAATGTCTTGTATATAATTATTGGTATATTAATTAAAAACTAACATATGTACTTAGTTTTAATAAATTTTCAAAAAAGTGCTGAGCAAATATTTTAGTTCAAAAACTGATATTCCTCGAGTTAACAATTTAATCAACGTTATTTGATTTGAGAAGCGAACCAACAGCTTAAAGCTTATTGGATGTGGCGTTCAAGTAAAGTATTCCCCTAAATAAACCCAGAGGGACTAAGTAAACATCAATCAATTTAGCATTATCAATAGCTATTTAATAATAACAATAAATCCTCATGAACATAGAAATTTCATTCAATTATGATTCAGATCTTTTTAATTTTACATGTATATACTTCAACATGCTGGCTAATTAATCATATACTACTCTGTCAAAAAAGTACCGGGAAAAGGTCGATAAAACACAATATGTTAGTTATTCATACATATTTATTTTATCACCTTCAAAGTATGCTCCTTCAGAAACGATATACACTTATGCCAATGAATAATCTGATTATCAAAACATTTTTTAAACGCTTTTTCCGGAATTGAGTTTAGTTCTGGTCGCGAATTCTTCTTTATGTCTTCTAACAAATGAAAACGGGTGCCAAAAAGTGATGATTTGAGTTTAGGAAAAAACGAAGTCGGCTGGAGCTATACCGGGTGAATAAGGTGGTTGCTCGATGGTATTTGTTGAGTTTTTGGTCAAAAAATCGTTCACAATGATAGCCTTGTGCGAAGGCGCATTATCGTGGTGCAAAATCCAAGAATTTTCTTTCAACAAATCTGGCCTTTTACATCGAATTTGCTCTCTTATACGCCCCATAATGCTGAAATAATATACTTTATTTACCGTTTGACTTACCGGTAAGAATTTAAAGTGCACAACATCGCGATAGTCAAAGAAAATAGTCAACATGACTTTGACTTTTGGTCGACTTTGGCGTAGTTTTTTCGGTTTCGGTTCAGTTGGAAGGCGCCACTCCGAAGCTCCACTCCTTTAACCACCTTATCAGTGTGTCTACGATGAAGCCACAACAAGACATTACAAAAGTACGCTGCCGTAACATTTAATTTGGTACAGCTCATGAAATTCTCGGAGAGCCTTATTATGCCGATATTTACATTGGACTTAAAACGGTTCATTTAGAATTTGATCAAAATAATTGGAATTAAGCATTAGTCAATAAAAGTTGTAGGCAGCCGCCCGGGACCAATTAAATAAAACAAGTTTACCAAATCAATTAGTTGCAACGCTGGCGTTACAAGTTGTTATTGAGTTTTCCAACTTGTAATTTGTATTTGGAAATTAGTACATTTTTGGTAGGTTTATTATGATTAAGTTTATATTTAAAGAACCAGGGTTTATCATGCTGTACAATTCGTAGAACTTTATATTCATATTCTATGAGAACCATTCTGTTTGTTTGGGTTCTGCAGCCAATTGGGAAAAAGAACAGTTAAAAAATTATCAGGCACGAGGATCCATGTGTCTGTCCGTCTGTTTTTTGAGAGTATTTTATATACATACATACATTTTATCACGCATATTACCCATGTGGGTAAACAGCTTTTTTTAGAAAAAAAGAAAAGACAATTTCCAGAGTTTTCGACAGCATAGTTCAAAAGTTAAAGCATTTTTAACGATAGTCGGACATACGAAAATGATGATTTTATAATGGTTATTTATTTGCCAAAATAGCCATGGAACCCTAAACAGGTTACATACTATTGTTATTATTATTATTATCATCGCAGGAATAATATTTCTCTAGTATTGACACTAATGATAGGAAATAAATTGTTGGCTGCAGCTGGTATCACTATAAATTGCGGTATTTGACTCATTAATACATTGAAACTCATATAATACGAAAAGGCTAAGCTGAAAATAAATTAACAATTAATTGCCTTAGTCTAAATATATAAGTATAAATTTTGGTGTATATTGGACATTGACATACTTCAACAAAGTTTGACTGATTACCATAGAAGTTGTGTCTTTCTGGCTACTGCTTTTTCGTGACAGACGTTTTTAAATATTCATTTTATTTTGTTATATAAAAAAATTGTAGGTCCTTACATTGAGTGTACGAGGGTGTTTCTATGTGAATTAAAGGTCGGGGATGAGACCTTCAATTCCCATAGGAGATTTCGATGAATAAAAAGATTGATAACCGACTAAGAGACTTTATTTCTTTCAAAATACCACCTTTTCTTAAAGTATTGCTACGAGCTAAACTAAACCACTATTAAATTATTCTGAGGATTGGATGAGCCAATCTAACGGACCTCGGGGTCCAACTTCAGCTACGGTGGGATATGATATCCCATAATTCCGTTCTGAAAAGACTATACTCGTTAGACAAATACAGAGTTTAAGTTAGATTTAGGTGATAGTTATTTAGGGTCGCAGGATATCATAGAGTACACGACCTTATGACGATGGGGCTTAACGTGACGTCATGAGCTATGCCTCATTACTGGTGTTTAATTTTATTTAGAAAGTTTAGTGATGAAGATAAAAAGATGCTTTGGGCACCACTCGTAAAGACGTGTCACGGGAATCTAAATGTAGGCTTCGACACTAATGGCTCGGGGAGTCTAACCGCTGAGACCGCACTGTAGCACGCTGCGCCAGCGTCGGAAACGTGTTGTCGTGATGATGAGGAGGAGAACGTCTTTTCTAACGTCTACGCACGCCATTTCTTAGACGAAGAAATGGAGTGCGTAGCTTTCGGGCACGCGAAGTTGTGCGGCTTATCAGCCCGCACCAAATACCTTAGAATGAGATATGATCCAAGTAAGCATGTGAGTGTTAACAATATGCAGTTGTTAGGAAGATTACACGGTTTATACACGAAGCGCGGATAATAAGTTTTGCTATCATCCTTAGCGTTAAATGGCACAGTGGCTAAGGCGAAGCAATAAGGTGGAGACGGCTAGGGCCGGTCTCCAGACAGAAAGATGAAGGGAGCGCTCCAGACAGAAAGAGCATGACAAGCTAATCCTGACTTCATAATGTAGGGTCTAAGAAGGAAGGATAGCGAACTCACCTAATAAGGGGTGATACTATTACGCATCAGCACTGCTACTATGATGGTGTTGTACAGCTACCTCGGGTGGTCGACTGTCAGTGTGGAAGAGACGGTAGCATTCCATTTCTGGAATGTAAGAAGATTCTGATCACCAATGGTAACAAGAGAAAGCGAGGGTCTACAGAAAATACTATGTACGTGATCACAATAACACACTCGCACACAATTAGTTACTTTTTTGTTTAAATATTTAAATCATTGGATAACATTACTCGCGCTGCTGTTCGTAGAGAAATGCGCGAAGAGGCGCCGATGCGCCTTATGAACGATGGACGGGGTAGCCAGCGATGGCGGCATGGCGCGATTTTTACAACTAATTAGAAAAGAGCAACTCATGTGGCTCAGAGGACCGCCTTATATGGTAATCCAAAAGCGGACCTTATGCGGTAGCAATGAATAATGACGCAGAATGGTCTATTAAATATGGCAAAGAATAATTGCGCAAAGGCGGCAATTACAACATCACAACTTTAACTCGAAAATAAATAGCGTTGCAGCGTATCAAATTTTAAGCTTCGTACTCATCTGCGAGCCGTAACTGTAACCTAGCGGATATAGTAACGTCCTCTAATAATAGATAACATGTTCGAGATCATGACAAAAAAACTGGCGAGTGAGTTCTTTCACTACGCAGTATTTATTGTTAATAAGTTTTAATTAAAAAGAACTAAGGTCAGTAATAGTGTATGATTGTGTACACCTCTGTAAGCATTAATAATAAGTTAGTAATAGTAGTCATAAGTTAGTTTCAAGTTTGTAGTATTAAAATAAGGTTGTAATCAAACAGATATACAGATAAAACATGTATTAGAAGAGTAGTTTTCATTAAAATTTGTAATAGAGTAAGAAATTGTACTAGAAATAAAAAAAAACTGTAATAGACTAAGTAATTAATGTATAGTTATAAGAGTTTTCAAAAAAGAAAGAAAGAAAGAAATAAAAAATCATGCTCTAATGTGTATGTACGACATTGATCTTCACTTTGTCGGCTCGTTGGGAGTGCGATGCGTGCTGCGTGCCGCTCACCTCGAGCTCGCTAGCCACATCCATACTACGATTTTTGGTTACAGAAACTGCAACAGTTAGAGTTACGGTTCGCAAGTGAATACGCGGCTTTATACCTTTAATCTGAAGATTTAAAACGGCTGCTTCCGCAGATACGCTTTACAAATCTATATAATAAAACTCTAAACATGCCGTGTATGTACATCAAAGCTATTAAAAAAAAAACAACTGAAATAGACAATATAAACGTCGGAGAAGACGACGCATTTTTTTTCTTGTCTGCTTGTTCGAGATTCACGTAATACCTGCTGGGCCGATTTCGATGCGGTTTTCACTGACAGCAAATTCTTTGATTTAAAATCTGCTCTACTTTTTATCCTGGGAATTTCGCGATAATTTTTCTGGGAATTATCGATCGATCGATAGAAAGTTTTATGTGATAAAATGTGTGATATTTTTTATCCTGGGACTTTTCCCGAGAGCGGTTTAAATTTGTTCAGGTGCATAAAAATTGGCTTATTTCGACACAGTTTTCCCTAAAACGATAGCTTACATTCTTTTCTAATTGCTGCGGTTTATTAATTTTGCAATTGCGAATTTTAGTCAAGCGTGAACACAGTCGCGGGCATATCATAGTATGAAAATAAAGTGGAACTTTATGCAATATCTACATCTACCAGTACATGTGTTTTATACCAGTATATGAATTTGTTCTAATTTATTCATAGATATATTTAGACATAACGTATCCATTTAAACCAATTCTGGTTGGTATAGTTCAGCACTATGTTATACTTATATCTAAACACGTGTCAATTTCACTAAGCGATTCTCCAAAAGCGGCTGCTTCTAGCCCCCTGATCGTTATAAAACTTCCTACAATCGAATTGTTTCTTACCTTTCTTTCTGTTTGTTACCTTTCACGACTTGTTGCCTGAACTAATCGCACGGAGATAGATTGTTTCGTGAGGTAGGATGTAGGCAAAATTTTTTTTCACAAACAATCTTGGAGGGGTGAAATAATGGATGTAGAATCACATACTATAGCATATATTAACAGACAAACACACACATTGCATTATTTTTTAGATAACCCAGTTATGTTTGTGTTATAAATAACTAATAACGCTGGGGTTGACCCCAGGCACAGAAACGACCCGTACCTATACAACAAAAAGTTCTTTTACAAAATGTACACTATCGAAAATCGAACCGGGTCTTGTACAAGCCCCTGATTTTTTTTTCATTATTAAACTCATTATACGAATCTGACACCTCTAACAGATATATGTAGTGTTACGTATATATATATATATTATATATGAATTTAAATGCAGTTGCAGAAAATCACAAATTTTATTCGAAGTACACACAGTTTATAGTTCTTACAAACACAACCAAATAAAGCAAGTCTAAATCGTAAGACGAAGTCTGTCGATATTAGAATTCCGCTTTAAATGTACATTTAACACTTCGTCGATTGCATTTGAAGCTCGACTAACTATGTCTTATCAGGTCGACCTTATATATTTGAAAAAGAGACATGGATCCCCCAATAAACATACATAGAGTGTTGGAATTCTCAAAGTAAAGCTTTGATACAAAACATGACTTCTCAGAACTTGCAACCAGAATAAGCAATAGAACGGTTTACGTCTTGCTTAAATACCGGCTATAAACACAAAGGGATTAGTGATTAACAACCATTGATCACACTACAATATTTAAAAAAATGACAGTGAATAATTAAGACAAACATTAAAAGAGTATATATATATACATTAACACTACTTACTAACCCACCAAGTATAATTTAAACACTAAGGGCCGCTTGCATAACGATCCCCTTTAAATAAAAACTAGTTAATCATATTAAGCTTCCTAAATACGTTTTACACAAAACGTATTTAAGATGCCTTCCATAAGGCGGCCACCCATCTTATTTAGCTAAATGTATTTATGCCGTCGGTAAAACAGCCAGATGTGTTCCGTATCACGCTGTGATCCATTTTTTCGAACAATCACACGAAAATTAGCTTACTTATTTACATTTCTGTGAACATTTGTGTAAATATGAAACGTATTTTGGTTTTTGGTAAAAAAATATATGTAAGTATTTCAAAATCGCACATTCATTATATTCAGAAATTGACAAAATAAAAGCAGAAAAAGTCGCTGCTAACAATTAGTATTACATAAATATACAAAATAGGCATTTTCAAAATTGACTAAAATTGAACTTTGATAATTAATCACTTTTTGATACTATGAAATAATAATGATTTGATTAAACTCGATAGTTCAAATATTGAATGGAGGGCAAAACGACCAAATTGGTTTTTGTCCCAACTCTATAATATACATTTTCATCATTTAAATTTATTCAGTTATACCTTACCTATACCTTTGTATATTAATTGAGTAAGCGGGTATCGATCGTTTGCTGACTTGATGGGAACGTCTAACACGTTTCAGTCAAAGTGGAAATTTTTATTTCGCGCGAGGATTTAAATTATTTGATTTTTATTATTCTCAAAATAAGTTACTTAAATATTTATTAACATAAACATTTAAATATAACATATTTTTATTTAATTCCAAGATAGATTATATTTATTTGTCTACACTATAAAATATACTAAACTAAAAAAATACAACTAAATATTAAAAATAAACCAACTTTTAAATTATTACGACGGAATGTCGTTGGTACCTTGCAAGATAGGACGCCCCTTAGTATGGGATGCAACACGTGTCGATACGTTAGCGGCTTCCCATCTTCCAAATACAGCCGTCACTGCTGGTGGAGCTGTCACACTTCAAGAAACCCTGAAACGCCGCAAATATGCATCATTCGGTGACGGATACATATTTATGGCTTTCGGGGTTGAGACTTTGGGGCCATGGAGATGTGAGGCTCATCAACTTTATTGAGACCTTTCAAGGCGATTGAAAGAAGTCTCGCGTGACCAAAGGGCTGGCCTATATTTAGGGCAACTTATTATCGTTGCCATACAATTTTGGGAACGCTCCCCACCGAGAGCGATCTGGACTACATCTTTTACTTGTAAATATGCTTATAATAATAGTATTTAATTTCTAAGTTTTTTTTGTAGTGTAATTTGTAATTTATAGTTAAGTTTTTGTACATTCATTAAATGTTGTTTATTAATCTTATTATAAATACTGCCTCTTATAAATAATTTAAACTATACTATAAATTAAACTAAACATAAACTATATATACAAACTAAAATTAAACTATAAAATTTAATTACTACCAGACCCCTGTCAATTGGAAATGTGCCCAAAAGACTGGCCACATTGCCTGTTTGGCAACGCTAATGCGTTGCGCGAGGTTTAAATCAGTCTTTTGGTCACGTGAGACATCTATCAGACGTTTGGCTATGTCTCGATAAAGCCCCCACGGACCCAGGGTCTCGACCGCAAAAGCCGCAAATATGTAGCCATTTCCGATGGCTGAGTTTTTTCAGCGTTTTAGGGCCTCCTGTTGTGCAGTATGGCATGCTAGTGGCTGGAAGATGGGACGCTGCTAATATATCGACGCAAGACGCGTCCCGTACTAGGGGGCGAACCATCTTCCAGGGCACTAATGACATACCGTCGGGTCTCTTGCCATCGTCGCGGCATAAGCCGTTCGGTTCTAGAACGGCAAGTACCCCGGCGGTGACAAGAGCCCGACGGATTATGTCATTAAGTGTTGCATGACGTGGAATTCTGCCGGCACTTCTGATACACGATAAACCACGGTGACCGAGGCGCTCCACCTTATCTCCACACTAACAACGATGTGGGACAAGAAAGGCGGCCCCTAGATGAATGTACTTATTCTAAGCGTGTTCGTCTAGAAAATTACCCAAATTCGCCGAGGGGAGTACCTGTAGCCACAAGCCAGACTCTCAAACAGCTAGTAGACAAGTACGCTGTCTCATTGGCACACGTATCCAAAAGATTTGTATGTACCGATAAGCAAAGCGGACCGTCCCATAGCTTCTGTGACTTTATATATATATATATATTATTATTAAAGTTTAAATATATTTATTATTTTATAGTTTTATAATAATACAACTCTGTGTAAAATACTGAATAAAAGAAGAATTACGTATAATTCTAACTGTGACATTAGCTTGCCTGTTATTCTAGAAATTTAAATTGAACACGCTTTATAGCGTGAACGATCGTTTGGTGGGGATCTATGAGTTATGACACGCGATATCGTGTGAACGGCAATGAAAGTGTTAATGGAATCAAATCGTATGCGTTATCTGAAACGTGTTTCATGTCGCCCGACGGGGAAGAAGTGGTTCGAACCTAGGAGATTCGTGGCTTGCTTCCTATTTGAATATGAAAGAGCTTGAGAGCTCTTCATAGCCTTCATACTGGAGTAGGTATTGAGATACCTACTCCAGTATGAAGGCAAATGAGGAGACAATGCATTGATAATAAATGTTTTACTTTGAGACATTTTAATTACATACATACATACATACATATTATCACGTCTGTTTCCCACAGGGTTGGCCGCAACGATGGATCTCCACCTGCTTCGCTCCTGATAAATACATTTCACAACTTTAATTAATCTCTTCATACATACGTACAGGTTTATTTAAAAGGGTTTTTACCTGACCTTTCTTCAAAATATCATTAATTTGATCATGGTAAATACATCGCGGTCTACTGGTACCGCCTTTACCAGTCACACTGATGTTACATTATAATTGTTTTGTGATTCTCCTTTTGTTCATTTTGTCTGCGTGCCCAAACCACCTTAACATAAGATTCCTTTTACAACTCTTGTCACTACCTCTTTGAATTCATAACGTTCCCTTTTCACACTATTTCTTATCATATCACTTATTATTTAATTAACACTCAACAATAGTCGCTATTCGTGGTAGTTTTTTTGACTATCCTATAAACCCTTATTATATACGTCATTCCAGTGACGTGGCTTGGATTTCTGACTAGAAAGCATCCTGCTCCACTTAGGCTGTATTTCTAATCGAATATGTAAGCAAATTACTTCAATCAACACATGCTGATAGTGGAGAAAATGTTGTTAAAATGATCGAATATATTGATTTTGTGGTTTAACTACGAATCTTTAGTCGACGATCGGATGAACAAAATGATAAGAGATTTGGATTCATCATCTACCCCAATTAGGTCTAGGGCTTCAAGTAACGCTACAATATAGAACTTCAAATATTTTATAGTACGGAAAGAATATATAATATATAAAAGTAAAGAAAAAAGTTGATATTGTCTTAATTTTTTCAGAAATGTTCGATAGAAGGGAGAGGACAAAAATATGCAAAAATCTTCATAATAATTATGCAAACGACATATTTCTGCTCGACCGCTATTCACATTCAAGCAGGTATTTACTGTAGCATATTTAGGATTGCGTAATGTATATCAGTTAGTATTTACGATCCAACTTTTTTTAGTGATTTTGTGTCTTGTTTGTTATTATTAATTAGTAGCTAGTTATGCATCCTGCCCCCGGCCGCGTCGTCATTGTGCGATCCTGAATGCTGACACTGCCCGATCTCGGTCAAACGGATGTTTTTGTCTAGAGCCCACACAAGTGGCCGGGGATGGAATGATGTCACCGCGGAAGGGTGCATGATCAAAACAGTTAGCAGTGTACATCAGGCCTGCATAGACTCATAATTGATAAGCAAATATTATCATTAGTTATAAATATCGGTTTCTGATAATTAACATTTAATAATAAACTTCATAAGTAAATTACTCTTTTATTAATATCGCTCCCCCGATCTTGACTAGCTATTCTACATTTAATTTAGTTAGCGTTTTTGTGTCTTTTTAGATCAGCATTCATTGTTCCATTTTTTGGGCTAATTTGTATGTTGTTACAATTACATAACGCTAATCGGTGAAGGAGAATCTATGAGAAAGCTTGTATGTTTAGATTGCCGATGTATGAATCTCGCCAATCCGACTTAGAGCGGCATGCTGAATATATCGTGCGTTATACAAAAATTAGGTCGCCCAAGCCCAGCAGAGAAAATTTTTAGGGCTAATATCATATATATTTAACTACAAATGTAGGTATACTTAAATTAAGGAAAACTGACCACTGCCGAACGTGCCCTTTATATCTTTTTCTTTTGTGAATATATTAACTTGTAAAGTTGCTATTAATACATCCCGAAAACGTCAAGTGGTTTTCGACTCTTCCTTTTACTAAGGTGAACTAAAAAAATAAAAATAGGTGTATGAAAGTGCCCACCTATTCTTACAGCCTAAAATTATTATAGTGATGTATTTATATGTCTATAGTGTAAACACACATTCTTGATCAAAATAAGATTATGTTTTTAAGATGCATGCTAGAACACAATTTGTTCCATAATCAGAGATCCAATGCTCACAGTACATAAAGGCCACTGTAACTGAAATTTGGCCAAGCAGTATTGTTATAAACATTGCAAGCGTAAGCGAATCATTCATTAATAATTCCTTCACCGACATGTCTATTTATGTATTTTAGTTTATATATGGATTATATAGAATTGCAATTTCAAATGCAACCAAAATTTCATTCGGATAGATAGAAGCGGATTACCGCAAAAACCATATCATACAAATCGTTCCGCTATTATGATAACGGTCGACCAAAGGCAAACACAAAAATCGTACAATAGCGATGATATCCAAAGTTTTATATACATCCCAGGGATCGGTCGGATGAGGCTTGGAAATACAGGTAGAAATTGAACTTTTAATATTTAAGCCAACTGTCAAAAATACATTTAAACTTGATGAATTCGCAACATTCAATAATATGTAAGCAGAGAGAATTTATCCAAAATTGAAAAATAAGCAAGTGGTTCTCGAAACAAATATGTTTGAGACCTAAGCTCTGTACTAAATTATTAACTATATCCACTTTTTATTATTTAAGTATGACCGTCAAAATTGTACTTTTAGGATAAAAATTATATCCTTTCAATATTCTCATGTTTCCTTTTAGTAAAGTCACTTTTTCCTATAACCATGCATACATACATTTACTGTCCATAACATGGATAAATATCGAGTGCTTTTAATCTCGAAAAGTTGGGTAGGTCTCTCGGGATTATAATTC
The DNA here is from genome assembly GCA_039645545.1 of Dendrolimus houi. NCBI lineage: Eukaryota > Metazoa > Arthropoda > Insecta > Lepidoptera > Lasiocampidae > Dendrolimus > Dendrolimus houi. The sequence goes on along the minus strand of CM077120.1, from coordinate 16,708,093 downwards.
AAAATATACACCAACAATGCCGCGTAGAAATCTCTAGAATTTTATTAATTCGCAAGTTATTATAAAATTGAATGAGAATCTTTTTTTACTCTCCTTTATTAAACGTCAACGAGAATATTCTTGAAGGAATATAGCTCATTTATAAAGAAAGCGATATTGATTTTTCGATTGAATAAGCGGCTCGTTGGCTCTACAAAAATTCGACATTTAATTCTCTATTGTCGGCTGGAGGGGAGCCTCGGTAATGGAATCAAGCAGCCGGGTCACGTCTCGGACCCTCAAACGGCTGACTGTGGAAGATAAACTTTACCTTCATTGTCAATTTCCTTGAGTTTTGAGGGCACTCCGCACGCCTGGAAACAATGAAAGAAAAGTACTTTGAACGACTTTGTGTTGATTTTTAAATGGTGCGGTAGGATAACGCACCCTATTAGGTTGTTACGATCTAATTATAATGGACCACTGATTCTTTTTAACCAGTGTTTCTGTTTATAGCCAATCGTCAGACATTTAGATACTTTCAATAAATTTTATGACTCATTCAAAGATAGGGAGGGATGTCACATACAAAACTAAAAAAATCCTAGTTACTGTGCTAATATTGATTGACCATTTTGTATAAGTATCAGTATATTTAAGTTGTCATCCTTTTTTAACACGATAGGACAACCAAATATGTTAATGTCATCACTATTTTTTTCTCTTCATGTTAAGTTTTTCTGCCGTAATTGGTAGCTTAGTGATTAAGGTGCTCGTCTCTAATCCCAATGACGCGGGAACCTTAGTTAGGTGGATGCACTGTTTAAAGATTTTTCTTGTACTAATATATATTTTGGTGTGGATACGGAAGGAAAACATCGTTAGGAAAATTAGATAGATAACACTTTATTATACACCAATACAAAAATGAACTTAAAGACTAAAATTATATCTAGTTGTGTACAAAGGGCGGTCTTATCGCTAAAAAGCGATCTCTTCCAGACAACCCCAATTAAATTATTAAAGTAAGAAACTCACCTAAAGTTTTTAAAGCCCCGTTCCCAAAATGGGGATGCTCGAATCTAGTAGTGGCATCGCAATGGGCAAATATAATTAAAGTTGTCTGGAAATGGTCGCTATTAGGGATGAAACTGCCATTTGTAAACATTTTTAAGGTGTATTGTTATCTGTATATGACTTATTTAATTATTGTAAAATAAAGTATTTTTCATATATTCTATTCTAGAAATTAGAAAAAGTTAGTTAGTTTTATTATGTTTACTTAATTAATAAAACAATGCTAATTTATTAGTCTGAGTGGAAGTGCGATAAGTCTTTGAATCCAGATGTGTCAGGATTATGTCCCGATGGTGTCTGTCAACCCTTGATGATAGAAACGATTTCATCTTGGTGGCTTTATTCAAAAATGTTAAGTTGACTCTATTTCAAAATTTACTTATATATTTATTTATTTACAAATAAAGAAACTTCTGAATTAATATTGGACTAACAAACATAATGTATAGCCTAGACAGATTGTTGTAGGTAGATTATGTAATCACATTTATGGTAAATACTATTTTCATAATATGTAGGATCTATCTAAAACTTGGTTCGCATTAAAGATTTATTGATCAAAGAACATAAAAAAGAACCAATACTGAGGCAAAATTACTCAATTTCTATTAAAATATTTGTGATATCCGGAATTATTAATTATTCATTAGAAGTGAAAGGATATTTTTTAAATATTTTGTGTTATATTTGTATTGTGACATACTTATATGGCGATCAGAATACATGAAATAAAAAAATCATAACGAATTTTAATAATAAATAACCTTTTACAGGAAAATCCAGAATTTTCTTCAAATATCGGTAGCAATTTCTCTAGAATTGTTTTTCTATTTGGAAATCCCAACTATACGTATCTTGGCTGAAACCAAGAATCGTAGAGTGAAGACAAGTTTTAGTACTAACATGCCAAGATACTAACGACAGGCTGTTACTGAACAGATGTTACATTACATTCAGGGCCTTTGTTCAACCGAAATCGCTACTTAAAACATTAAAAGGGGCTTAATTTAATTAACTACTTTAATACAACTCCGAACTCCGTTGTTCTGTTGGAAACTTTATTAGCTATGTTTTTAAATTATTTCATCAATGGGAACGTAATTGCAATACTGTGTTTTTTATTTTCTAATTAAAACGGTGGATTGTGAAAATTAATTTCCTTGTACGTTTGTTTCCACGTTTGTTAGTTTTTGAGATCTGTGTTGTTTTTGATTAAATGGTTGTTTTGTGGTTCCGTTGCAAAATGACGAAAATAGTGTACGTATATCAATTACAAGGGTTAAGGGTTCCCCTTCGGAATATGTCTGCCGAGTACATTTCCACACAATTACTCGATGTACTTAATAAATATGGTAAACAAGTTCTTTCCTAAAAATTATTGGAATTATATCAAATACTTGAAGAACACAAAAAAATAAATTCAGCGTAATCATTATATGATAACAATAAACTCAGATTTTAGAACGCAATACGTCTCCATAAATGGCTTACAAGTAGCTTCCAATTATATTCGTTCCTGGAAATTTTTCTCCAATATTTCCCGGATTCTTTGATAAAAAATATGGACTAAATATTATTTGTCAAACATGAACATATTACATATATTAATTATACAACGTACTTGGTGGTAAGAACTTCCTATTTTATTTGAAATGTCTTAATAGCACAAACTTTTAGGTTGATTGACGTAATAATATCCATTTCCTAGGATGTTGTGTGTATTAGACTTTATATGTGTAGTTAAGTAAACATAGTGGTTACTAGACTTCCTATGTCTACTAATCAACTACTAAACACAGTTTACTAGTAACCAAATTAACTTGATTAGACGCTACAGCTAGACAAATCTTGGACGTCTTTCGGCGGTACAAACGACGATCAACGTAAGGAAGACGACAATTTAATTAAGAAAGGCGGTGAAGATTTTATGTAATAAGATTATATCAAACATTTTTACATAATTAATAGTAACTGGTAGTAACTTCGTGGTTTACCTCTTACATCTTACTTTAATGACATTGGTTTGAATCCTGATCTGGATGCGTGCACCAATTAGGTAATTTTTAATATATATATTGTTATAATTACCTACTACCTACTACGGGCTGACGGTGAGGGAAATATCATGAAAAACCTTGCAAATCTAGACCACCGTCGTATGCGGCACGCTAATTCATCTTGGACATGCGTGACGATTATATCATCAGCCGCCCTAGTATAGAGGATGCCCAGACTTAAGAGCAGTACGTTAGTGAACTGATATTACTATTAAAAAGTAGTAAGTAGTAACAGGGAGGCCCGAGCCCTGCAGTAGGACTTTTATGGGCTGTTATTATAATACTACTACATTCTAATATAAGATATTTAAAAAATAGTGTATTTGAATGCAAGTATTTCTTATTTATTGTACGAGTTCAGCAGGCAGGCAGATGATCCACCTGATGGAATATGGTTACCATCGCCTATAAATATTTGTAACAACAAAGGTGTTACCAGTGTGCTTCCGTTCTCTAAAGCGACTCTGAAACCTGGTCACTAATGCCGGAACACAACTCAAGGTTGTTTGCGATATACTCTAGACCAAAGGTGGTAGCCATTCAGACTGGCAAAAACCTTAACCACCTGGCTGCGTTTGTTTTGTCGCTACTTACGACAGGACGCACGGCCACAGGAAATTGTACTCTTCCGCGGTTCGTGCAAGTATAAAAATGTAAGATGTATATCTTTATGGTTTTAACAAAGAATAGATTATTATGATATTATATGCACATTACACAACGTGTATAAAATTATAGATTCGTATTAATATTTTTTTCTTTGTGAACAATAAAGAACTATCTGTTTATATATTTAAATTCTAGTGACTATAAGGTTGGGCCTCATACTATTACTATATCATATGTCATCTATTTTTTGTTAAAAATATATAAGAAAACATTGTGGTGTTAAAAATCTCAAAACAGTTTCTTTGTTCAATTTGCTCAACGTGAATGGTAAACATCGCGGGTGTCGGGCATATAGATCACTTTCGAGTAATCGCGCAAGTTACATATTAGGCTCATATGTTAGCATCACACACCGTATACCGCCACCCGTACTTACAAAAAATTTCACCCAAGTGCGTCATACATTGAAGTGTTCCGTAGAAGTGAGGAACGTGTATTGTTTATGTCATATCGCTACAGAATCCTAAAAATCCTTTTATTGAAAATATGTACGTGGAATACTTTGTTCTAACTAATTTTTATTGGATAATATAAAATCCTACTTTGTTATTTTTTCAAATGTTACTTCGAAACTATAGTGACACATTCTTACATCTAATATATAAAATTCTCGTGTTGCGGTGTTTGTTACCAAACTCCTCCAAAACGGCTGAACCGATTTCTATGAAATTTCGTGTGCATATCGGGTAGATCTAAGAATCAGCCAACATCTATTTTTCATACCCCTAAATGATAAGGTTGACCCACCCATAAATATTTCTTTTTGTCAAAATGTCTTCTTTATATTTTATTATGATTTAGCATTGAATAATACATATAACCCTAAATTTTCATCCTTCTACCACCAACCCCTATTTTTTAATAGCGATATAAGTACTTCAATAATTTTATACTCTGTTTGTTCAAGTTGATTCGAGTTTAGATTAACATTTGGTCCCGGTAGATGACGCTGTAATCGGGTTCTCGATTTTTATATTTTCAAGGCAGGACAACGTCTGCCGGGTACAGCTAGCTTTTTTATGAATTTGAAAGCAAATAATTCACCACATATTGACTTAAACGAAACATATCACTTTTTTTTATTGGTGAAGCACAGTAGACAGGCTTACGGCTCAACTGTGATGGAAAGTGGTTACTGTCGCCTATGAACATTAGCAATACCAGAGGTGCTGCCATGTGCTGCCGGCCTTGAAGGATAAACTGGAACCTGGCCACTGATGCCGGAACACAACTCAAAGTTGTTGTGGCGGCATACTTTAGACCAGGGGTGGTAGCCATTCAGTCGGGCAAATGCCCTACTACCTTGGCTGTGGGCTGTTTTGTCGCCTCTTACGACAGGCCGCCCGGCCGCAGGTATTTGTATTCTTTCACCCCTCCTGAACGGAGGAAAATACATGCATACATTGTTGTAGATTTTATACGTGTCAAAGATTATACCCATATGTTAATTGTTTTTTTATTCGTCTTTCATACGATGGTGGCCATCCCTATTTGTTTTACAATTTAAAGATATCATTGTATAGGGGTATCTTAATATAGTATAAAATAAACTCGATTTCCGCATCTGTCTGTCTGTATATCCACTAACTCCTAAACCACGCAACGGATTTTTATGTGGTTTTCACTATCACTCATAATTTTTTATAACTACTTGCTGGGCTTTGGGTTGTCAAATTATAGTACACCAGAGTTGTCTGGTGTACTATAATACACATTTTTATTGCTAGCTTAAACCCATAGTATTTGAGAAGATAACATTTTTTTAGCTGAAATAGTTACGGGACCCTAAAAAGCCGCACGTACCGTTATGTTAAACACGAATTGATACCCAGTAGCCTCTTTGGGAGTCTGTTTTTAACACTAGATTCACAAACATGTGCGCCGAGCGACATATTGCTTTTTTCATTCGTTTCCTATATCCCCCCCTGTCGTGTTTTCTCTTTGGGAGACGTTGATATTGGGCCTTTTTTCTCGTGAGATGACGAATACCACGCGTTTTTGTAAATCTAATAAGGGGAGAAAATGTACGGGTAGGTGCCAAATAACTCTTGGTCGAAAGATGCGCAATGAAAATTATTAATGCATTTTATCATAAGTCCGTTACTGTATTAAGGTCGATCAAGCTTTTTATATCACGTAACCTATAATAAGCTGGATGACTAATGGCATATAAGTTGGTGATAAATTAATGAGGAAAACGTGAGCATAATATATAAAATCAGCCAAACGTGTATTGATTCACGTAAATTGATGGTTTCTTAGCAACGACGAGCTTCTATTGTCTTTACTATTATCTATAGAACCCTAAAACATGTAAGCTAAAATATCCCATAATAATATAGGTTAGGTTAGTATTATCTATTAATAATATTAAAATAACTTAAGGTTCCTTTTTGTTGAAATGATTTTTCAAGTTTTATTACCTGGAATTTTTTAGAACTTTCCACTTTATAAATAAACATCAATTTTTAAAAGAAGGGACGGAGGGGGAGTTTTGTCTGTAAATACAATTTTGAAGTTTAGAACCGTATATAACTATCACCGTCAAAACAAAATGTTGAAACTCACCTTGAAATTATGTCAAAGGTTCACATTTTGTTTTTTTTGCAATTTATACATTATTGTGTAGTGGCATATAGAAGTCAGCTATCCAATTTCACGTGTCATTTTGACTATATAGATAAAAGAGCATGACAATAATAATAATACTGTTATGTGCGAGCGGACACGCACTCGGGATAGAAAGTAAACACCAGTTTTTTTCAACTAAATGCTTTTATTGACTTACACAGCCGTACGTGATTCATCTTCGCAGGGTTGCACTTTCACACACAACTAACAACGCACTGTCCCTACGATAAGATGTCTCACTCACAATACCATCGCCGATATTGCGTAGACCGAATTTACCGCCGATAGCTCGCTTCTGGATATCCTCCTTAACTACGCTAAACTCCTCCTTCACTGAACTGCCCACTAAATTTTTCACTAAACTCGCCCCTAAACTTTCTACTATACTGCCCATTAAACTCGTCACAGACTTCTGCTTAACTCTTTTTCCAACTCTCTCGTATCGCACTTGTCGCTTTGTTGTCTTCCACTGAACTACCCGGTAGGCTCCTTATGCTGCTTATATATTCGGAATCATTTTCTGGAACCCATAATTTCTATCTTCTTTACGTTATTCTTTTATTTACTATCTATCCCTTTCTAAACATCTATTCTCTGTCTTTTCCTCCCTGAACCTTTTATTCTAGAATTTTTGTTCATCATCTATCCCTTTCTAAAATGTATCTGTGCTTGTCTTTTTCTTCCAGAATCTTTTACATTTCTCTAAAATTTCTTAAACCAACTAGATCGTTCCACCATCACTCGTCACAATACTATTCTGTTGTTGGCGAAAACGCTACTGGATCCTATAGATAGAAAATACTTTTTCTTATACCTATAAGCGGAGAAAAAGTATTTGATATGTTTACTAATTTGCTCCTGCCTCTGTATGTACATCTTTTATTTCTTTCACCTCCCAATTATTTGGGGTCAACACAAAATATATTTTCCTTCTATACTCCTCTATTCCGACATACGTCCTCTGTCACACCATAAAACATCATGTCATCCTTCCTTGTTTGGCATTAAGCTAAAAATTGCAAATGCTGAAATTTACCTGTCCAATTTATGCTTTTGGCAAAGTACTTTATTGATAAACTATCTATAATATACGTAATATTAAGAGTGCATATACATATATGCAAAGTGCAAAAAATATAAGACCTACATAACAAAACTAAGGTTTTCCTTAGTATTATTTCGAAGTGGGACCCTTCTAAGGGTGCCAAAATTGAAAGTTACATAAAACTTAGATCTGACTTAGCACTTCGCAATGTTCAAGCGAATCATCTATAAATCATGATTAGGTTGCTTATGGACAGCTAAAGTTATATTTTAGTTAAAACTCGAAATCAATTTCCTTAGGGAGTTTAAGGAAAATCCGATATCGTTGATTGGTCGTGTCACTCGTTGCTGAAATTTCTACGCCCTCCAGCTGTTTCGGCCTTCGGACAACCTGAAAATTAGTTTTGGCTGCCGTTGACATATGCCTCGGACAACATCCCTTCCTATGCTTGAAAGAATTACTACGAAGGCCGGAACTAATCTCTAAAATATATGTTTAAATTCGTATTTCGCTTTCCCGTAGATAAAAATGGTTTATAAAACTGATTTTTTATACAATTACAGTGTATGATGAAGTTTATTATAAGTAAAGGCACAATAGTCTTAATTAAAAAGTCAATATTAATCTTAATACAGCAGTCAGATCGGTCGGAATACTACAAGAACTTTAATCCATATCCGATAAAAATTATCGTAATCTTACACTAATATATAAAACTGAAGAGTTTGTTTGTTTGTATGTTTGTTTGATTGTACCCGCTAATCTCAGGAACTACTGGTCCGATTTGAAAAATTCTTTCAGTGCTAGATGGCCCATTTATTGAGAAAGGCTATAGGCTATATATATATCATCACGCTAAGACCAATAGGACCGGAGCACCAATGAACAATATTTCAAGATCGGGAGGTTTTGAAAACAAATTCCACACGGTCGATGTCGCGGGCACAGAATCACATGCACATCAATTGCAGAAATAAAAGTATTATCGCTTCATGTTCGAGCGTTACATTTCTACCTTTAGGTATTGAAAGTTCAAAAAGAAAAACAATCAAGGTATTTTTATGTATTGATTATTGATACATACATACACACCATGATCAAATATCGGAAGTGTTAAAGAGAGGTCAGGTCAAAAGCATCTCAAATAAACGTGCATGTATGAAGAGTTTAATGAAAGTAGATGAAGCGAAAGTTGTTTGTCAGGATCGTCACAAGTGGAGATCCATAATCTTTGCCTACACCTATGGGAAACAGGCGTGATAATATGTATCTATGATGTTCTTTCGCTACAGTCACAACAGCGATGTATTTGAAATGCATCGACGTGTGCGAGAGTGTTTGTAAATGAAAACTATAGCAAAGGGATAAAATAAATGAACGGTATTTTAGAATTATCTTTTTATTTTTCTAATTTAGTCTGTGAATTTATTTTCCGAGTTATATACATGAATTTTTTTGACGGGTGATTTGGCTTCGGTTGCCTGCTTAATATTGAATTCCTTTAATTGTCAGGATCGTCGCAAGTGGATATCCTTAGTCTCTGCCTATACCCATGGGAAACAGGCATGATATTATGTATGTATGTAGAAAGATTCTTAACTCCATCTCACTGCGTCGGCTTGATCGGTGTGATAGATACCACGCTTTTGAAAAATATAGGCGTGAAATGGTTAGCCTTGTGCTGATCGTGTTTCGTGCGATGAGTGAGAGTTCCAACGGCTCACTCCCCCTCCATTTTTAAAAATTGTAGTATAGGTTCGCGTTTGACCGCAATCTCGCCCTATGTGGAGCGAAGATGTGATCTAAGATGGAGCACGCTTACCTAGAAGGTACCTATTCACACGGGACTTGAAGACACTCAGGTATTTTTTTATTTTTTATTATTAACAACCCTACGGACTGTAGTTCCGTTCAATTTTTTTGCAATTAAATTTAAGAAGAAGTTAAGAAGTTGTACACGCTTATTTGTTACTGTGTTATTGTGTGTGACATTTCATGAATATATGTTTGTGTTGTGGTGTACCTTAAGAATAACTTATTATATTAATTTATTCTAATTTTAATACTAAACTTATACTAATGTAGAGTGTATCTGTTACATGAAGTGCATGTGCAGTGTGTGCCTTATGTCTATACCTATATATATTATCCTAACTAGTGCCATGTGTAATGTTTTCCTTTCTGTGTCAGACACTCAGGTTATAAGTATCGGGAAAGACAGACTCCGGCAATGAATTCCACTTCTTTGCGGTGCGTATGATGAAACTAGATGCAAAGCGCTTCTTTCTTATAGATGGAATATCCATCATATATCGGTGCGTCTGATTGCCCGATGATGAAAGGGAGATGACATTCCATTCCATCTTCCCTATCTCATTCCCATATTCTAATCCCATACCTTCTATCTGATCCTTCTATCTCATCCACCCCCTTTTTTTTAGGAGAAGAAAACCGATTGAGGTCTATTAGCCGTGCAGTGAAATGGGAAATCGCAGCCGATATGTGGGTTTCGCCAGATCAGGGTGGCACTGTCACAGAGCCAGAACTACACCACGGTTAGGGATAATCACTAAAACCCCTCGATATTCCGCCCTTCGCATTTAATCCCAGGGCCACGGGTAACTGGCCTAGCCTCTTCACTGGCCCTGGCAGATCTTATCCCTGTCTTTAGCCCATCGTAAATGCTACGCCCCTGGTGTTGCAAACGGCTATAGGCAACGGTAATCGTTTTCCAGGAGCTGGGCCGTCTGTCTGTTTACCAGCTTCTCAATAAAAAAAGAGAATCTATCAGTAAAAAACGAGACGTAAGCTGGAAAACGGTAATAGAAAATAACAAAAGCATAAATTGGACAGGTAAATTTCAGCATTTCCAATTTTGGCTGAACGCCAATCAATTTGATTTCAATTTGCAGAATTCAACATTTTAAAATAGCAGATATCGGTAAATTTTAGAGTACCTATTATAGTTTATCTGTGATGTACAAAGACAAATACAAATAATTATGTCTTGTCATGTTATTTTTCACCTCCTTGTTAGAAGAAAAAGTATTTTATATTTTTATGTTTATTATGTGTGTGTTTGTCTACCGATTATTATTATTATTATTCTTTCAAGACCACGGGCCATAAAAATGGTCCGGACTTTTGGAGGGCTTGCCTGGGGCCATAGGGAGGCCAACATGTAGAGGCCCCTTGACAAATTTAATGTAAATGTGGCGTGACACTGACCGGTGAATATCCCTGTTACCATATAAAAATGCCCCCAAGAACAAGCCCCGGCCACTGTAGGACTATTGTGGGAAATGAGATCAGAAAGTGTCGGGCTATTGGGGTGAACTACTAGTGGTACTAGGTCTGGGAATATGGTGAATAATATTAATAATAAATTATTATTATTATTGAAGTTATACATGTTTTTAAGATAAAATTATAATAAAAAATTTGAAAATTTTACTTTAGTATATGTGATATTAACGTGATGAATAACTTCCAAAAGTAATTATTGTGGAGGTCTTTCAGATCATGGTATTTCGTATAGTTTTAAGTAATAAAAATTTAACAAGTAAACACAAATATTTTTATCTGCATATTAATAGAATTCTCATTTTTTTTTATCTGTATCTTAGTTTTCTATGGTGTATAACATTGATTGCTAATTTTGTCAGATATAATAACATGTGTGATTGTATTGTAAAATACAACCAGACATAATATCGTATTAGATATCCTATCAATTTCCTGCCGTCGGGCGGCCTGTCGTAAGAGGCGACAAAGAACCCACAACCAGGTGGTAGGGTATTTGCCCGACTGGATGGCTACCACCCCTGGTCTAGAGTATGCCGCCATAACAACCTTGAGTTGTGTTCCGGCATTAGTGACTAGGTTCCAGTCTCCCTTAAGAGAGCAGCGGCGCATTTGTAGCACCTTTGGTGTTGCAAACGTCCATAGGCGATGGTAACCGCTTTCCATCAAGTGTGCCGTCTGCCTGTCTGCTGAACTCCTGCAATAAAAAAAAAGATATAGATTTTTCTTATTAATAAGGAAATAACTATAACTATACACGCATAATGCTGTTTAATATATTAGTGCCTACTGTTTCCGTGAAAATAGGACCCGACAAATAATTAAAATTAAATAATAGTATTTAATTTTGCATATTTATCTTTTGAATACATAAATGAGTGAGACGGTTAGAAGTTGAGTTTTATGACGTGGACTTACGATGAAGAGTAATCAGATAACAGATTCACTTAGCTGTCGTAAAAATGATGAACTACTGTTGGTGCGCATGGTATTTTTAGGGGAAAGTGAGCCGCCGCGCCTGCCGGCTTATCGGCGTGTTAAGTGCCGTCCATAAACAAGGGACCCTCAACACGTCACTTGCTACAAATGGACTCTTTATGTCCCCGTCAAATATAAATTCGCCAGATTTCTTTCCCAATCTTGTCTCCGGAAGTCCGGCCATTTCATCTTTTCTACAGATTTAATGTCTAAATTAACTTTGCCTATTTATTAACTCAAAGCTGTGTCCGTGATCATTTTCATGCTAAAGAACATTGCGTATTAAAGAAATAGGTGATTCTTGGAATGAATTTTAATGGATTAAATCTAAAAAGGTAATAATTAGAAATATTTATTTTCTCTTTTCTTTTACCTTCTCCTAATTATTTAGAGTCGGCATAATGTCTTTTCCGCCCATATTCTACTATTCTGACATAAAGGTTTAGGTTTAAAGAACTTTATTTGGCATAAGAACGTGTAGTTCACTTACAATGAGATTAAAAATAATTATTAACTAATACAATATAAATCTTAACACTAATGCGGTGCTATGCAGTCTTCGATATATGTTGCGGTTTATTATTTTAGTTTTAGTTTGTTTTTTCGTTTGATTTTAAAAAAGTTTATATTTTTACATTTTAGTAAGTCGTTTGGCAATTTATTAAATAACTGCATACCTTCAAACATAATGGTTTTTTCCCTGTAATTTGTTTGTGGTAGACTTAATTGAAATTACTTTTTCTTCCGGATATTATATTTATATGTTTTAGCAGTAAAGGATAGTTTGGAGTGTGTGGAGTATGCAGGTATTATATGTGTATATTGAGAACTATTTAATAGGTTAGTTTTAGAGTATAAATGTTTAGTTGGAGTAAGATAATCTAAATGGTATAACGTTTTGACAATTTTATTTTGTGAGGACATAAGTCCTCTGTTATACCACAAATCATCATCATCCTTCACACAATCCATTAAAAATATTAATTGCCTATCATTTATATCAATCAAGCTTCAATCAACTAAAACAACAACCTACAATTTAAAAAATGTAAAGATAAATAGAATATATCAGCCGGTAAGTAATAAAAATAATAATATGTGGGACAACATTGAAACATTGTTAGCATAGAGGAAACATGTTTTATAGTTCACCATATCGAAAAAAAATGGACTGTGTGTTTGTTTTTGTCAAACACGATAGTTTTTGATATATGGATAAAAAATGCATAACAGACAAATGTTTGCACATTTTCGGTAGAACGGAGTTGGCTGACGCGTGATAAAAATCCGCGCCAGTTTGTTAGACATTTTAGTGGGCACGGAAGCGTGTCAAGAAGTGCTGACAGTACGCCGCACTGCGAGTACCACTATGCTTAGTTCGTAGCGCATTTTTAGGGTTCCGTATTCTAACGACAAAAACAAAACCCTAAGAGGGTGGGTATTGTTGCAAACAACTTAAGCTGCGTGCGTATTAAGCAGTCATCACAGTCAGTCGCAGTCAATGGTCTCTCTCAAACGCCTAAAGCGGTGCACATACGCTTTACATCGCATCTGTACGTTCCATGTACGCCACGTCCGCTGTCAATCTTGAGCATTCCAGTATATATTTCAAATGGGAAAAAATAAATAAAGTGTATTAGCTGCGCCCCGCAGTTTCACCCGCGTGGGATGGAAAATCGTCATATTTTGGATAATTCACTCTATATCTTATTAAATTATAACCTATGTGTTATTCTGATGTGTAAGCTATATTATTGTAAAGTTTCATCAAAATCCATCCAGTAGTTTTTGCGTGAAAGAGTAACAAACATACATTCTTACATTCCTACAAACTTTCGCGTTTATAATATTATAGTAGGACATAAGCGAATTGGATATCCATTCATAATAATCTACACATATAATAAAATTGTCGAGGTCAAATTTCTGTACAATGAAAAAAAATGGTAAAAACCGAGTCAGGGGATGTAAGAAGTGAAATAGAACTATATTTAGATTTTTTTTAATTTTTTTGTTTCTCTGTTTGTCTGTCTGTTTGTACCGGCTAATCTCCGAAACGACTGGACCGATTTAAATGAAATTTTGTATAGTAGTAGTAGTAGTAGCTTATATCCCTGGTCAACATATAGGACACTTTTGATCCCGAAAAATTAAAGAGTTCCCATGGGATAGTTAAAAAACCGCACCACGCAGACGAAGTCGTGGGAATCAGCTAGTATCGAATAAAAATTAATCGTTAAAATGATAAAGGCTTTTTTTATTAAAGACAATTGTTAGTGAGATCTTTTGCGTTTTTCTAGTGTATATATAAATTTTTATATAAAGGCAAAATAATTCTAAAATCTGTAGGTGACAGAACTTAAAAACTGTTTTACAAGAATTGTTTAAATAAGATAATTATCTATACATATAACAAAACTGTAGAGGTCGAATTTCTGTACAATGAAAAAAATGCTAAAATCCGAGTCAGGGAAGAAGTGAAATAGAACTGATTTAGATTTTTTTTTAAATTATATTTCTCTGTTTGTTTGTCTGTTTGTGTCGGCTAATCTCCGGAAAGACTGGACCGATTTAAATGAAATTTTGTGTGGTGGTGGCTTATATCCCTGGTTAACATATAGGATACTTTTGATCCAGAAAAATTAAAGAGTTCCCGTGGGATAGTTAAAAAACCGCACCACGCGGACGAAGTCGCAGGCATCAGCTAGTATTAAATAATTTTGAAGATATATGTTACAAATTTTTTGACATAAACTCTTATAAAATTAAAAAGCAAAATCAGTGGATGTTCTTATAGTACACCATGGAACCATTTCGTGTATTCAAGTACGCACTTGATCGCCTGTACTTGGTCAGTACTAGACGGTTTGCAATTCACCGAACTTTTTTCGCTTATTTTCCTCCGTTGCATTGTTTGCAAATCGACAGACACTACTTTGTATCGCATGTATGTTTTCTGATTGGATTTTGATTTGCTTATTGTTTGAACAATGCGACGATATTATCTCCCCCTATAGTCTATACAATGGCTTAAATGTGGCTCCACTCAGTTCATTGGAAATCAGTGCATCGGGTTACATTTTAGGTAAGGTGTACGTTTCGTTTAATTGGGTAAAATCTCCGTTATTTACTTTGGTCTGAATGTCATATTACCTACCTACAATACAAAAGTAACTTGTATATTCATTTCAGAAACACAAAACGTTCGCTGTAAACTTTGGTTACTGAAATACATAATAACGAAATCTGTTTGAATGAAAGAAAATTCATGATGCTAATTTTCCTTATGAATTGTGTAAGTGGTTAAAACCTCAAGCTATCATTCAAAATAAGTGAGCCCCATAAAACTCGTTTTAATACTTTATTTTAGCTTAAACTTGCGTACCGTTTAAATTATTTTCCCATGGAGGCTGGAGCCATTCCAAATTAAATTATATTCAGAAAATTTTCCGGTCACATTGCGAAATTCATTATGACTTCTGTTTGGATGATACTTTTACGAATCCGGCTTTCTAAAATCCTTGCCAAGTTATACGGTCACGAATCGTATTAAGCTTACAATATCAACCCTTACATATACCACTGCTTGACGCGGACCTCTCCATGTTTTGGACAAACGAACATTACATCCAATATACTTCACCAAAATGGATGTTGTAGGTTTCATCATTCATTTCATCAAGTAGTTTTTCTTCAACGCCATCACGTGGTAATTGTACATACACACATATTATGTTTTTACGTTTGCATGTCAGCAAAGTGGCAGATGGTCTAGCTGTTGGTAAGTAGTTATCGTTGTCCGTGGTAATCTGTAACACTAAAACACACCAAAGCCGTCGACCCATCGACTTGCGTCGAAAACTTTTTGTCGGCGGGCTAGTTGCCGGCTTTACTCATAGCAAGCGGGAAAACTTTGCCAGCGGCAGGCTGGCGGCTCGAGGTGAAGAAAAAAAAATACAGAACGTCATTACAGCTTGAGTGTCGCCGGGACTGAGCACTTGCGTACGCAATCCGCCGATATGCTGCCAACATGTCGGCGGGCAGCACGGGCGGGCGTATATTGCCGACATAATTCTTTTCATATAGACCGCCGGGTTGTGTCGGCGGGACGGCGGCTTTGGTGTGTATTGGCGCTTAATGCGCAAAACGATGCTTATCTCCTTGGGACTTCTGTTTGGACCTTCTATTGTTTTATTTTTTTATAGTAGTAAAATATTGCGCTTGATCATGATCTCGCTTGGTATTAAGCTGAAGACCTCATATTGCGATGTGAGAACACCCTAGGGGAACTTATTTAATAACTTGTTCGCGATTGATCTAAAAAAGTAAGTGCCACATACGATAAATGACTGACTGCTCGAGGAAGTATGGATGAATTCCCACACCCACATAAAGTCAGCAAAATTTCTTAAGCGGTGCACGCTCGCCGATTACAATTCCCAGCCTGGGTGCCTTAATCACTAAGTTATAAGGACTTCATCTTCTGTTCATTTCATTTTCTCTCATTCTATGCTTAGATAATAAGATAGATTTCTTTCGTAATTCCTATATTTTTGTACTATCCAACTACGCCGGTTATAGGGATCAATTACATATTACTTCAAATACTATTTTCTCAACTGGAATGCATTGAATTAAAGTACAAATTTTCCGTGACTGGCATAAATAGAATGAAGTGAGTTAAAGAAGAGCGATAGAGTTAGAGCTACAAAAGGTGTGTTCACTTTCGTTGTGTTTGAATCCGCAGGCGAAGTAATTAGCATTCGGAAGTGTAGTGGCGGCGCTTGCAATTCATTCCGAACTTTAGAATCTAAAATATTTCGATTTTATTTAGTATTTAGTGTCCTATTTAAATGGTAAAATTACCTTTGACTTTTAAGTTACAAAATAATCAGACTAAAGTTAACCCAGTGATTTTTAAGCGTATTTTTTTTAACAAAATCAAAACCGAGATCAAACTAAGAAGCAAGAAATAAATATTTAATCGACCTCCTTCTACAACATCTTGAAGTCGGTGCCAAGTAAAAAGATAAAAAAACAACAGCAACATTGCAAAATATAGTAATTTTTATGTTTTACAAAGACTTTTCTCGTGGCTTTCTTTATGCGTTAATTCTGAAGCGTACCTCGAGGCAACACTTTTTTTAATAAGTAGCCAGTGTTCTTCTCCGGTCTCTAATATCTTAAACAAGTCAGTTTTAACACGATCAGTGTTGAGTTTTAGCTGTAACAAAGACAGGATTACATTTGCATTTATTACACATAATTATATTATTAAACTACTTTTTCGCTTTCGCCGCGACTTCATTATTTCGCTCTCCCCTTTAAATAAGTTTTATTCTTTTAAGTTATGTTTATAAAAAA
Organism: Dendrolimus houi; assembly: GCA_039645545.1. NCBI lineage: Eukaryota > Metazoa > Arthropoda > Insecta > Lepidoptera > Lasiocampidae > Dendrolimus > Dendrolimus houi. Next base: position 16,690,990 of record CM077120.1, on the reverse strand, counting down.
ATATGTATAAATAAAAAACATCAGTGAGACTAAAGCGGTCGCTTTTAGACAATCTCTGAATGAAATCCACATGGACCTAGATGTACTGGTTGGTCTAAAATATAGTATGTAGTTCCAGTTTATTTTGATACTTTCATATTCGTAATACGAATCTACGAAAGCGGTCCCTTTAGCGGGGCCCCCAGGCCCGTGTGTCGTATATGTATTTTCGGGATAAAGTTCTATCTCCAGTCCTTGATAAGCGTACGTGTCAAATATTATTATTACGAGTTACGGGACTCGAATTAAAATGCCGTTGGAATTATTATAGAGTTTATTAGAACTATACAAACACAGGTACAAATATAACCGAACACAACAAATCCAAACATAATGCCGAGGGTCGTAATTCAATAAAACGCGCAAAGTCCGTCACTTATTAGATTCCCGAGATTGTAGTACACGCGTCTCGCTTCGCTCTTGGTTCTCGCTAGACTGACTTCCTCCCATCCCTCAACCCTTCCCTTCATCAGGCCATCGTTTTATTCTGCCCAAGTGCAATGTGCCCGCCCGTCCACGTGGACCGAATTTCCTAGAATCAGCTTGTACTTTTAAAATCCGTAACACCTGGCTAATGATTACAATACAACAATAGGCTCTAGAAACGAATGCCAATAAATAAGTAAACAAAAGAAGACAATCATAAAAGAATTACAATAGTTTCAATGTTATTAGTTCAAATGCTGACGGGTAATAAATGTGCTTCTACAAATCTGTACGGGGAATTTATCTTTGTCGGCGCTTAGGTTGTAACATTATGTTTAGAACCATATACCTTGGACATTTGCTGCGCCGGTCATGGCGATAGATGCGTGGCTATTTTCTCTGTTCTGTGTTTAGAAGGTCGTGAAATCTTAAAAACAGCCACCTACATTCCCGTTTATTACATAAATAATAATAACACCATAGTAAATATTACTAAACCAAAGTCACCAAATATTAATGGTTATCTCAAAGAATCATCAATTAATTCCATCATTGTGGCTCTACAATGTATTGGATGATTATATGATTTGAAGAAAAAAAACATATAGACGAATTTAGAACCTCCTCCCTTTGGAAATGAGTTAAAAACGTAGCAAGCTTTTTCGAGCATACGTATTCGGAGTGCGAATCCACCAGCTGCAAATCAATGGTGCAAAATAAAGAGAGATGTCCTTTACAAATAATAAGTTTTTTGCACGACCGAGTTTATAGGCGTAACGAGAAAAGTTATAATGGCTGTCGGAAGTGCGCGTATAGCAGAACGAGCTGATACATGGATTGGACCTCGAATAGGCACGGTTTTATGTTTCCTCCATATGAGAAGAAGGGCTTATTAGCATTTATATGTAGGGTAAAGGCACCTGTTATGAGATAGGTTCCTAAATAGAGATCATTATTTCAATATATGACTCCTTTTCCTGAATGCGGGTGACCATTTAGATGCTCATTCGTTCATGTTTAAATGTATGTTTAAATAGTTCCGACAACTTGGCGAAAAGACTAGCTAACATCTTGTTTTTTTTCGGGGATAAATACAATTTATTTTCTTCTTTAGTTCCAAGGTGTGTAAAATCAATTTAACGATGTACTATTAAATTAAAAGTTGATTGATTATAATATCTGTTTTAGAGTGAATTTGGACATTTTAATTATTTTATAATGTTTACTACATACTTAAATTATAAATATTAGTTATATTGGATTAACATTGAGTTCCTAAAATGAGACATCTGATATTGGGTATAAATATCTAAGTTGGACTTTTCTTCTAAATAATAGGTACTATATACATTTGTGCCAAACGCTAAAGTGATGATACGTGCCTAAATGCCGTCAAAAGTAGACAAATACTAACATAGGATATCTAAAAGCATCAAAAGAATATGCTTAAACATGTTAAGTGTCATTTTTATGATTAATGACAACTGATTGTAACTTTAGAATGTGATTAAGGTATAAAAATATTTAAAATATTAGGTTGGGGAAAAAGTTTCTTCGCATTTTATATAAAAATTCAAAAGTTTTTTTTATAAAGTTTATTTACATTTGACTAGAGTATGTAGGTGCCATTTTGTTGGATAACTTTTTGCCATCTTGGAGGTAGGGACGTGATCCCATTGTTATAAAAAATTTTGGGGCTTCTGATCAAAAATCTGCGAGAAGTGGTTTTGGCAGTCCTCTCGTGATGTTAACCTGATACTGCCTAAGGAATTCTGCAGAGACCGAAACCGGTGAAAATCTGAAGGTGCAAGGTCAGGACTATACGGCGGATGCATTAACACCTCCCAGCCAAACTCGTAATTTTTGCTGAGTGCCTAAAGATGTGTGAGGTCTAGCGTTATCATGGTGAAAAACCACACCCCTTCTGTTGATTAATTCCGGCAGTTTTCTCTCAACTTTTTGCTTTAATCTCATCAGTTGTTCGCAGTACAGTTCAGAATCGATGGTCCTGCCTGGCGGTAACAGCTCATAATGAATAATGCCCTTCCAATCCCACCATACACACAGCAACACCTTGTTGCGAGTTAACCCAGGTTTTGCCACAGTCTGTGAAGCCTGACCGGCCTTTGACCACGATCTTTTTCGCACGTTCTTGTCGTACGTGATCCACTTTTCATCACCAGTTATCAGCTTCTTCAAAAATGGTTCGGTTTCATTGCGTCGTAATAAAGAATCACAAATGAGTACACGGTTCATTAGGTTTCTTTCAGTGAGCTCATGAAGCACCCAAATATCGAGTTTTTTTTTTGGGTACCCACCTTTTTTCAAATGCGCCAAAACCGTTTTGTGGTCAATTCCCAGTTCTCCAGCTACATCGTAACTACTAATATACCGATCTTGCTCCACTTTTTCAAAAATGGCATTAATTTTGTCCGTAATAGGGCGACCAGAGCGACGTGCATCTTTGATATCAAAATTTCCGGATTGAAAACGCTCAAACCAAATTTTTTTCCCGGCTTGTGTTGCATTTTTACCTTTTTTGTAGTAAAATTTTAAAATATATCGAATTTCTTCATTAGATTCACTCATTTTAGCAATAAGAAAAACAAATGAAAATCACACATTTTCCTAATTTGAATTTGGAATTGTCTTCTTTAAAATTAAAACTTTTTAATGATACCAAAACCAGCCAGATACAAATAGTATAGCCAAAGAGATCTTATTACAAGTTCATACATACTATATGCGAAAAGAGTTTTTCCCATATAGTATGTATGAACAATTAGTTGTTTTAAAAAAAAAAAATTGCAGGAGTTCAACAGAGAGGCAACGGCCCACGTGATGGAAAGCGGCTACCATCGCCTATGGACATTTGCAACACCAAAGGTGCTACAAATGCGCTGCTGCTCTCTTAAGGGAGACTGGAACCTGGTCACTAAAGCCGTAACACAACTCAAGGTTGTTATGGCGGCATACTCTAGACCAGGGGTGGTAGCCATCCAGTCGGGCAAATGCCCTACCACCTGGCTGTGGGTTGTTTTGTCGCCTCTTACGACAAACCGCCCGGCCGCAGGAAATTGTATTCTTTCTCCGTTCCTGCACGGATAAAACTGTGTTTTCCATTTACATGAGCTCAAGAGTAGAGTTCCCCAAAAAGAAATGTATCTTAATTCAGGCACCTAAAGTATCTCAAATTAGGACACCCTCGTGTTTGATTAAAATTTTCGTGTTATTTTGTTAAATCAGTTACCTATAACACAGAAATGGAAAGCACTTTTGTTAAATTATTTACAGATTTGTAATATACATTAAGTTTTAAGTATTATCAGTTAAAATTACTTTGTTAGCTTTGATATTTTATGAGAAATACGTAAAAATGAAAATGATGTCTCATATTTGGCACCTTAATGAATATAAATTAAATGCAAGAGTAGGATACTCGTGCATTTAATTTATATTCATGAACTGTGCCCTCTACTTCATTCGCACGGGACGTAGACTTCCAAATTTTCTGATACCTCATTGATATCGAAATGAAACCACACACGAGATTTAAAAACTTATTTTCTTTTCCTTTTAGTTTTTCGTAAATACTTCGTAAATGCTCTTTTTGCTTTATAACAAAAGAAATTGATTTACACGAACATTTGTTTGCAAATTGTTATTTCTATTTTACAAAAGGTGTACCTTGGATATAATTTAATTAGTAGAAGGTTGTAGAAGGGATTGTTTGAAGAATCAGTGTGATAACTTAAAGTAATAATACCCAGAGAGATAGTTTCCTACACAATTACAATTAAAGTTGAAGCACAAAACCAATCGATGTGTGCCTGAGCGCTATGTGATTATTTCCGCTGACATGCAAACAAAGGCAAATAATGTTGTAAGTGTTTCTAAAAAGTAGGTAATTGGAATTATTGGAGCTCGTCACACTGAGACTTTGTCTTGCGAACGGACGAGACCGACGCGTCGACAAGCGAACTGAGACTTTTAGGTCTCAGTTAAAAGGGGTTCACTTTACTCATACCTACTCGTGTTCTAAGCGCATTAATTCTATGTATGACACTTCATATAATTCAAATGTTTAAATTCAAATTAAAACGCTAATAATAATAATTTATTTATGTACATAACAACTGTCACCGTCATTACAAATCCCGTGCGTATGGATTTGAATGTAATTGTTTGCTATTCATCATAATTATAAGACTGTCACATTTGGAGCAAATTGTTTGTGTTTGTTGTGAAATTAATTGTCAACACTATGCGAATATAGCGTATTAATATTGTTAACGAAAGTTTGGCGTACTTAATTTATATAGAATTATACAGTCCTGGAGAGTAATGGCTTAAGGATTTACGCAATTGCATCTCCTTAGAATGGAGTAGGGGAGACTGGGGCTGGTTGTGACAGGGGTAGGTAGTTACAGTGACAATGGTGGCGAAACAGACAACGCTATAATGACGTTATAAAGAGATAAATAGTCCCGCCACCTTCGGCTAGCACCCCGCGCGAGCCAGTTGCGCTAACGATTTTGGGTAAAGAGCCCTCGCGTGCTGCCATTAAAATCCTAGGATAGTAAAATTTTTGATTTTTAGTAATATTTATCTATAAGCCGTTTTCCATAAAAGCGGAGATGTTTCAGTTGTGATATTTTTGCCTTAATGCTTTCTTTTTGCGATGCATTTTCGTTTATACAGTTATATTTATTTACGTTTTTACTACTTAACGTTAAAAGGTCAGTTTTGGTGTTGGGGCTAAAAGTGACATTTGCTCGGGGCAGGTTGTGACTTGCCACTACCTGCCCCGTTGTGCTTCTAGCCATCAGATATAATATGAGCTATATAATTTGTTGTTCTTTTGTAAGATGAGGACTTATAAAAGGAAAACTAAGCGTGGCAAAATATCTAAAGACATTTACAAACAAGCAGCAGCCATTTTGGAGGAGGATAAAACTAAAAAAGTTCATGGCATCGCAAAAGACTTTGGATTATGTCATATGTCGCTAACAAAATATTTAGAGAAAGGAAAAAAAGGAAAAGAGAAAAGCATACCTATGGAAACTGTCACAGTCGGGTATCAGAAGAATAGACAGGTTTTTAACGATTAACAAGAGGCTGTCTTAGTGAGTTACTGCTCTTATTATTGGACAATCAATTTTCGCGCTTGGTTATTGAAGTCGTTGAAAAAATAAAAAATAAAATAATGCGATATTGTTATCTTTTCCACCACACTGCTCGCATAAGCTGCAGCCTATGGATGTGGATAACATACAACAAAAACTAAGGAAATAAAAAATCTTTCTGTAAAAAGGAAGGTATTATACATGATACTGACGAAGAAAGTGTAGAAGATGGTTATTTTTGTCTGATATTTGTGAGCTATTTAATCTGAGGAAAGCTGGTGAGGAATGGGTAGGAATGGGTTTTCAGAAATCGTTCACATGTAAAATGTGTTATAGAGACAACATTGCACACTACGTATGTTTGAATTGTGAGAGTGATTGTTCAGATTACAGTGATTGAACTGATTTCTTTTCTTTTTAGTATTTGATTATTTTTTGATAAGAGAGGCATAATTTATTTTTGTTCATGAGGCTTAATATAGGTTTTGTTGATTCATACTAAATTTTTGTTCAATAAAGAGGTTTAAATAATCTTCTTATACGTTGGAAATAATATATATTTTGTCTTTACGAGGTATAAAACCGAAACAAAACTTTGTAATTTTGTTTAAAATTAGAATATTACCATTTTTGTTTTAATGATGCAAAATACTGCTTTGTATACATAATAATATGTTATTTACATTAAGAAACGAAACTGATTATAATTATTGTTCCTAATAAAAAGTCTTTTATAACGTTTGTTTTTTGTTGTAACATTTGGCCCCATGTAGTGTAACAACTAGCCCTTGCCGTGGGGTTGAAAGTTACATGCCGTTTTTCCCAAAATTTATTCATTTATTTAATTTCTGATAGTCTGGTACATAAACAATATATTAAATTTAAATTCTGAGTAGTTACTTTATTAAATAAACTTATATGTAGATTAAAAAATCAAATGAATAAAAAAATATAATCGTTTGTAATAAAAATGTCACAACCAGCCCCAGTCTCCCCTACGTTTCAATCACAACAGAGAGCTTGAACACTAAATGCAGTTTTTTTGTTTGTGCAAAATATGTCGACGGGGAAGGAAAAACATCACGAGATCATCTGCCTATCGAGGTTAGTGATGTAATTAATAATAATAATGGTCATAGCACGCTTTACTGGGATCGATCTATTATCACAAACAGGACTATTGATGCCGATTAGCCTGACATTGTGTTAATAGATCGATCTGCGAGAGGTACGATGCTCATTGATACAAGTATTCCACATGACTGTAATCTAGTAAAAGGTGAAACTGATAAATTAACAAACTACGTAGACGGCGCGCACGAGATTACTGACATGTGGCATATGGAGTCAACGATCATTGTACCGATAGTGGTGTCTGTAAACGGTCTAATAGCGAAGAGCCTTGACCGACATCTAGATAGGCTCTCGCTCGGTAAATGGGTGAAGGGTCAGATACAGAAGACGGTTCTCCTGAGCACGGTATGCATTGTGAGGAGGTTCCTGTCTCTGGAGCCTTAACCACCGGTAGCCTTGACCGTTGGCCTCGCTGCCGGCGGACGTCAACTTTTTATACTTTTTTAATATGTATTTTTTACATTTACAGATATGTATTAAAAAAATAGAAAAGAAAGAATATATATAAAGTGGTATAATAATTCATTTATTTCGGAATATTAAGTATTTCCATATTATGTATATGTATGTGTACCGTACTGGGAATATAGTTTGTTTTCCTAAATTTTAAGGCACACCATTGGGATGTCTATAGGTTGTCATTATCATATTCGTAATTAGTCAGTAAGATACACAAGTAAATAAATATTGCCGCTTCATCTATTAATTTTAGAAACAATAGAAGCGAATGTTTTTTGTAAACGGTATATCCTCAAATTGTAATAATTTGTTGAATTAATTTTTGATTAGATTCGACAATGTGCTGAAATAATATTAATCCATCAATTAGAAATAGTGATCATTTAATTTATGAGTTTTTCGTCAGTTTGGAGAAAAGCAGATAAATTGTAAATATGTTAAAAATTAGTTCTAATCTCTTTAAATTACGAAAAGAAGCTCTTTCAGAGCGGTAGAATTCGATTAATTATTATTGTATTTTTTCTTAATCCAATAAACGGATCAATTAGGATTTCCTTCTACAAGACTTTAGGAAAATTTACTGTAATGATAGAGTTTATAACGTTAATCCATTTTCTGTGGTTTAATAAATTGTTTCTTGGTTGTAATTCATAATATATACCTATATTCACTATAGTGGTAACATTGATGCATATGCTTATCAGATAGACAGAAATCGTAACAAAAGGACCGCAAAGTCACATGGACCGGTCACTGATGCGGTCACATATTGTTACCAATCTGGTAATTACCAGTATTCTATAGAATTAAACAATAATGAACTTTTACTTTAATTGTTTTGCTGAAGCATAGCAGACAAGCTTACGGCCCAACTGTGATGGAAAGTGGTTACCGTCGCCTATGGACATTAGCAATACCAGAGGTGCTGCCAATGTGCTGACGGCCTTGAAGCAGAAACTGGAACCTGCCCACGGAACACAACTCAAAGTTGTTATGGCGGCATACTCTAGACCAGGGACGGTAGTCAGCCACTCGGGCAAATACCCTACTAACTGGCTGTGGGTTGTTTTGTTGCCTCTTACGACAGACAGGCCACCTGGCCGCAGGAATCTGTACTCTATTTCCGTTTCTGCATGGAGAAAACTCCAGCATTAAGTAATCCTTTTTAGATAAATAAGTAACACTTTATTGTACACCGTTACAGAAAATGTTTACACTAGTACTATTCTGATTGTGCAGTGTGTACAAAGTCGGTCTTATTTTATAATTGTTGCCATGTCTTTTAGACAACCCCTAGTAAGAATCAAGCAGATTGGTAGTGGTGTTATACTTCCTTAGTACTGAACTAAAACAAAATGATGCGATCCATTTATCAAAACTATCACCTATGTCTAGGATAAAAAGTATTATTTTTATCACAGTTATAAAAAGTGTATCAAACTTTCTGCATACGCCTTCACTTGAAATCGTATTCCACGAAAGCTGTTTTATTTTCTGGGATAAAACTATCCTATGGGTATTCCTATTGTCTCTCTCTTACGTACACAAACATTATCGAATGCATACACATATATAGAACTAGAGTCTAGCCCCGCGGCTCTGCCGTGGGTCAAAGTCTAGTGCGAACCTCTTGTTTAAAGAGCAGGCGTTAATACAGGTTACATTATATTATATTTTTATGTCAGTGCTATTTTCCCTCGAAAGATTTACTTCATGTTATATCGCAAACTATCCCATCTCCCGGGATGAAAAGTACCTATGTCCATTTTCAGTATTTAGATAGACAGATCGAGTTACTATCGCATTTTTTTATAGATTATGAATTTTTACATCTATAAACTTGATAAATTATTGGTCTCTCATACAAGCTTTAATCACCTATATCAACCCGTTTTAGTTTTATTTATTTATCCCCGTCTATCTCTGTAAACTATACAAACGACCAAAACTACCAAACCTACCAAAACTACCAAAGCTACCAAAGCTACCAAAGCTACCAAAGCTACCAAAACTACCAAAACTATCAAAACTACCGAAACTACCAAAACTACCAAACAACCAAAACTACCAAACTACCGAAACTGCCTAAACGACCAAAACGACCAAAATAAACAAAATGACGAAAATGGCAAACCACAAATAAAAAAACCTATGATATTTTCTGGGATAACCTTTACCTAAATCTATCCCATTATCCGGGGTGAAAAGTATCCCCTGTCCACCCACGGTATTAAAATTAGATATGTACCGAATTTCAGCCAAATCGGTTCAATAGTTTTTCCGTAAAAGCACAACAAACATAAAGACAAATATATTTTTATCCCGGAAACTATCCTATTTTTCGGGATAAAAAGTATCCTATGTTCATCCTCGGCATCGAAAATATATATTTGCTGAGTTTTAGCCAAATTCGTCCCGTAGTTTTAGCGTGAAAACGGAACAGACAGACAGACAGAGTTACTTTCGCATTTATAATATTAATAGGGATTTCATATAGAATTAATTAATATTTGAGACCGTGAAGAAGAAATACGTAAATTATATTATATCTTAACTATTACTGTCCAAAATGTTTGAGAGAATCTTGTTTATTATTTGAAGCTTCGTTTAGAGAAATGAATTTAATTACAGCGAGGAATTGGATTTCATTGATGACAGTTTTCCTTCACTAAAGTGTATTCAGATCAAATTAAGAAAATTTGTTTCCAGAACAGTTTCTTGCAACACTTTAAAATAACTGGAATCGGCTACTTCAGACGAGAACTTTTTGTCTTGGCTTAATTAAATTTGGTTTGAGTTAAGTGTTTTCGACCGAATTTAACCTTTGCTTGTGTTTGATTAATTAATTTTTTAATCAATTGGTTATTGAAATGTTTAAAATGTTAAACACGATATAAAGTTATGCATATTGTGTAGTCGCAGTATAAAAAGGTTCGCCACTTTTCAAGTTGATTCATTTAACGTTCCGCGAGCACATGTTACCTTTTCAAACTAAGTCTCAGAACAGACAGTACCACAGAAAATTATGTTTAAATATTTGATAATAAAGTCTGAAATTACTTAGATCAAAGTTGTTTGATTTTTAATCTTGTCCAAAAAGATTGTGTAGACATGTAAAACCTCTTTATTGGCTTTAATATTTATGTTAAACGTAGTCAACATTACAATTTTCTTTTTTCATGTTTCTGTATTTTATAAACATATAACATTTATTAAAATGTTGGCAGTATTACACTCGTGCTTGCAAAAATCGACTTTAAGGTGACGAACATTTTAATTCTACGACTGTACGTATAATAAAAGTGTAAACACATTTGGGGGTCGGTGCGTTTGTAAACGTTAATCTATACAATTTTTTACTAATTATGATGCATGTGGTTCTCGGTGACATATTTTTAGTTTGTTTTATTGACATTTTTCCTACAAACAAAAGCCTAAATAAAACATTTATTATTAGACCAACCTGATGTCAAACATAAAAAATTTAATACCTTAATATTTTTATTACAAATTCTTCACTGATCTCATTTAGAAAATGTTCTAAACACAAAACAGTTAAAAATAGAGGAAAATTCTATATACCATCTATTTATTTATGATTTACGTGCTTTTGGGAGATATATTTTTTACTGCACGATTATTATTCTTTGTTATTTATTATTCTCCCACGATGCAAACCAAGTTTTATTGAAAAATATATTTATAAGTTAAAATTAAATTTACTTCCTAATTAAAGTACGCATGCATAATGCTTTACAATGTGAGACCGCTAATTTAATGAGAAGTATAAGAATAAGAAACATATTAGATAATGTCAAGTTTTAAACTACTCATAATCTGGAATTAAATAGATGTTGCTTGAATTTTAACTTTCTTGAATGTACCTTTATATTTTCAAACTAAATATCTCTTATCACGACATAATTTATAAATTTAATTGCTTTTAAATATAAGCCAAGGCTATACGTGTATTAATAACAGCCGACAACGTTTGTAAAATAAGAATTGCTTTTTCTTCACGCCGTTGCAAAACACTGGGAAAACCATTTAAGCTAACAAGTAAAAGTATTAATCACGGAACTAAAGTGGGTGCCTTTTTTAAAGAAATCACGTAGCAGTGTTATATAAAAAGTGGTTTCGAATACGAAACGTAACCGCTTAACTTTTAAACCTTATACGTGATTCAATTTAGAAGTTGTATCTCCGACAAGCTCGCTCCAAAACTGTCGCTAAAACGTATTCAACTTTCCTCCCATATTTTAAAAGAATGCCTCTGGTTAGCTGCTAGCTGAGAACACATCCCGAACAAATCTTTTAGACGTATTACACCGAGTTTCGAGTCAAACTTTTTACAGATACAAATGGAGATTTTTCAATGGATATTTGTATTGTGTTTGCACATCGATTGCATTGTGTTTTATCTTTTAGGTTGTTATAGTGACAGAATGATAGAAGGTGACTTTTTAAAGTAGTAGTCGTATGCAGTAACAATCGCCCAGTAGGTAAAAACGTAACTATAAAGAGGTCCTAAATCCATCATAACTAGACTGCGCCACAGGTTATAATTTTTTTTGTATCTAAATCCCTCTACTTTTGAAAGTCTTAATAAGTTTCTTTTCAATTTCATATTTACAAAAAATTCTGTACTAAATAAGATTCTACATGATCATGTTACGTGCGAACGATTGGAATGAATCGATACTAGCCACATCCAACAAAGTTGGTGCCATCCCGAATCTCGGGATCGCGGTCGGAGCGGACTGTGTTTGTGCGAATTTGCGAATACATATGTATTCGTAAAACGGTGAGCTGGCCAGTGAGAGCAAATCTTACGACGAAAAGTCAACTCATCTTGAAAAGAGCGGATTGCAAGTACGGTGGTCGGCGACGACAATTTTTTTTGTGGACACAGTTTTAGTTCAAAGCTGAGCACAGTTTTCACAGCACTCGCGACGAGGATTCGTCATTGACACTGGGTAGCGAAGGTTGCGAATATTTCCACAAAATAAGAAATGTGCCTCTTTTGATGCGAATTTAACGTACGAACTTGCGAGTGTGTCCGTATTTGACTGGCATGAACGGCAAAAAAAATATTAGTCTATGTGCCTAACGAAATCGTCGCTAATTGAACGCAATTTAAAATTATTGATGCCGGTTTCTGAGGTACTTTTAACTGTAGTTTATCTGTCCTTCAGCGCTATCGGTTCAATAACTTATAAAATTGCGTTTTTGAACACACCATCGTACGATAGTTAAACTAGGTTCAACTGAACTGACCAATATTAAGCTTTTATCTATTCTAATCTTTTGTTTGACGTTTTGTTGTTGACGTTTTTGTTTGATGTAAATAAATATTAGATATTCCTTCTTAAATAGATCCATCTAGTGGCGAGTTTCGGTACCAGTTGTAGGTTAACAGTTAACCTAAGTTTATCTACTTATTACATAAATTATTGGAATCAATTGTTATTGAACTCATAACTGGTAACCTCAGAAACCGGGCATGAATCTATTAAATCAAATGCTAATTATTACTAAACTAATAATAAAAGGAGGTCGGTTTGAAGAAAGTGAAACTAACATTAAGGAAACACTTACTAAGATTTCGCCAAAGCTCAATAGTATTGGATGTAAACTCTTTGGATGTTCAACAGAGAGGATACACTTGCAGACAATAGTATAAAGGAACGGGTGCCATGTGCTCTCGAATATCAAAGAAAATGTGATTGAACTCCTGTTGTTAGATTGTATTGGGTTTGGAGTGAAATTGACTTGAACTTGAATTGTTAGATATTTTATAGATAGCAAAATTGGACTAAATTTTAAATTAATGAATAGCCACTTTCTGCACAAAATTTTACATTTGATCGTTTTTCATATGTAGCTACAATGTACATGTATCGAAATGTTCTATTAGATTTGGCAAAAAACAATACTCATAGTCTTGGCGGACTATGGGTAGAATACAATATAACTGAGTTAAGTTTTATTGTATTAGTTTATAAAGTCATTGTAATAAGTATACAATTATTTGAATAATACATATATAATGTGTCAAGTATATCTTGATATATTATGAAGCATTGTACAGGAGAGTGGGTGTCAGGTAATTTTATAGTAGTACCTTATGAGTTCAAGATATTCTGAAATGAAACCATAAAATTCTATAGATATGTTAAAAATTTACTACTTATATTTCATAATCATAAATATGTTTAATATATATAAATATAAAATAATGATAAATACGTTTGCTGTAAAATTACATTTTGTCTGTAAAATGTACGTTTTGCAGTTACAGTCAAATGCTTACGAGGTACAGAAATATGAAATGTGTTTATTGCACTTCTAACCCTATAAAACATTAACGTGCAGTCAGCATTTTGAATATAACACCACTTTGTTTATTTACTTAACAAAGATCACACAGATTTACACAATACATTAAAAAATCGATACATTTTATAATAATAGCACATTAAGCCAATAATAGTATGGAAGATTGACGAGTACAAAGGTAAAGATAGATCAAAAAAGAGACGGATGGATCGTGTAAAAGATGACACAATGATTTGTGGAGTGACAGAGGACGTACCTATGTCAGAATAGATGGAAGGAAAACCCATAATGTGCCGACGAAAATAATTGGAAGAAGAAGAAGAAGAAAGAAGAATGGATCTTAATTCACAGCCAAAATTTATATAAACAAAATGATTCAAGTAAACTAAATTTAAGTTGAAATTTGAATTATCATCATTGTTATATCATTCAAATTCAAATCCAAAAGTTTTTATTCAAAATAAGTTCCAGTGGAGAACACTTTTTGAAGGTCATACATATAGGTTAAAATTTAATTTTACTTCCCAGTCTATGTACACAGCTTCGCAACGTGTTATTGCTGTTCAGGAGAAGAAGCGGTAAGAAACTCCTCAGCAACACGTCTAGCTTAAAATTGTTTTTCTTTATATTTCTTTCTCTATTTATATCTCAAGTTCTTTTTCAAAAAAAATTATACAGAAGTATGTTACAGAATGATTTTTGAAGAATTAATGGAGTTCTAGCAAACAGTGCATATTCAATGAGACATAGACACAATAAAAGAAAAGAAAAATATTATTACAGTTATAATAAAGACATGACGTATTAATTTTTATTTTCTTTTTTGCTGCAACATATCTCCAAAAATTCCTTACAAGCTTGGCAAGATAAAAACGTTATACAAAATATAGGTATAAGAGGTTGGAGCCTGCTGCTATGTAAATGAAGTTTTGTCATTTAAGTATTCTTCAATAGTGTAGTATCCTTTTTTTAGCAAGATACTTTTTAATTTGGTTTTTAATTTAGTGAAAAGCAGATCTAACATTTCACTCGGAATCTTATTGAAGAAGCGTATACCAACCCCCAAGAAGGACGACAATACTGTTTGTAATCTAAAAGATGGCAATATCAGTCTATTACCATGTCTGGTGTTGAAATTGAACATCCTTATACTGCTTGTAGACACTCAAATTATTACGAATATAAATTATATTATAAAAAAGTATGTTGGCAGATGACCGTCATAATACCGATTTTCTTAAAGCGTTCCCCAAGAGACTTCCGAGTGCCGAGGTTGTAAATTCAAATCTAATCTTCAATCTTTATATTACATTAGGATAAAAGTCATTAAAAAATGTTGAAGTATGTTATTCTCCAAATCCTTAACACTTTATTGAAAGCACTCGTTGCTGTAAAATAGTAATAAGCGCCAAAGTCCTAATAGAAGCAGAGTCTATCTTAATCTTAACTAGTTTTCTCGCAGCGTCTTTTGCACTCCTCTTTGTTTGATGCAGATATCTTGTATAAATAATCCATTTTATGTTTTCAGGTCGAATAAAATGCACAAAGAATCCGTTCTACTGGCGATAAGAAAGTTATTACTGTATTATAAATCTATCTTCTTATTTATCAGAAGTGGAAAAGGATAGAATCAGTAAAAATAGAAAATCACTGAAACTTAAAATGTATCGTTTTTATGCAGTTTTTAGGTTATGATCGAACAATTATAGGATGTTAATGGTTAGGATTCCGTATTATTAATTTCTTTTCGAACTGTTTAATGAAATGCGACTTGGAGTTGCCACAAAATATTCATTGTTTGGATTCAAGCAGTCCAACAATTTGACTGAGGCTTGTATTTCGTAATGGGATTTTATTTAAAATTAAGAAAAAACAATTACAATGTTTTCATACGTTAAAATATTTTTTACACTATGGTTTTAAGTATTGCTTACAATTCGATGACTAGATGGATTCGATCCCCATCCATAATATTTAATAATTTGATGACCTGTATGTTTAAATGTATGTACAAATATATATATATATATATATATATATATATATATATATATATATATATATATATATATATATATATATATATATATATATATATATATATATATATATATATATATATATATATATATATATATTTGTTTTTATATTTTTTGTAGATATGTATTTGTTTGTTATGTATATTAAGTATATATCTATTTATTATATAGAACATCCGTATATACTGCATTTATATATTTATTACTAGAACGTAAGAAATTGTACTATGTACTATGTATATGTTATTTGTTATGATACAAACGTGTTTGTGTGATTGAGCGGACTAAGCCTTTGTGGGTTTACTTCACCCCAAAGAAGAGGCGCCGGGTTCGATTTTTTCAAGGTATTTTTCGTAAATTAATTTTCCTTTTCCTACTTATGGTCTGGATTCCTAAGATAACATAAGGGTAACTTGCTTAGCTTGGGGATATACAGTGTCTGTTTGCCTGCTGATAATGATTACTATAATATTTATGATTAGTATTATAGGATTATTGCAGAAACATGTTTTAAGTAAATCCTAGAATTCAGGACTTAGAGAAATGACCTATCCTTACCACCAGGAAAGTAAAGCATAGACCTTGTTAAAAAGAAAGTGAGTTCACCCATCCAAATACTTAAAATATTCAAAATACATGAAACTGTATTCTTAAAAGTAATCATGATAATAGCTGCTGGTAGATGCTATAATAAATAAACCAATTTAATAAGCCATTAAAGCTATTTGGATCAAGGGTAGTCATGTTGATTTATAGGAATATGAGAACATTAAAAACGCATTACGAAAACATGATTTTGGCCGCGAAATTTTAACACGGCTATACATTACGCGAATCGGATATTTTGTATTTAATGGACTTTAAAAATGCTCACTTTATTTAATAAATAGCGTGTAGCAAATATTTTTGAGATATTGATTTTTCTAAGTGGTTCATTAAACTGTCTTCTACAGCTTTGTAGTCATATTTATAAAAACGGAAAGCTTATTAAATCGTCATATACGCTCCACCCGACAGTACATCTGTTTAAAAATAAATAGATGGTCGGACATTTTCTCAAAAATGAGTGAGTCATTATAAATTAAATTTAGTAAAAAATGTACTTCATACGCAGAAAAAAGCGTGATTAAGTCGCAAAAAGATAAGAGTAACGAAATTTGTTTAATGTATATATATATATATATATATATATAATTATATGTATAAGTGCGAAGTACGTTAGATAGGTCTTCAAAAAGGACGACATGTTTCTTAGTGAGTTATTATTTAAATTAATACTAATAATATAGTAAACGACGAGGAACCTATTCACTTCCAAAAATGTAAAAAGTATGTACATTTGAAAAACATATTTAACTATAAATTCGTTCGAACAAGATTCGTTGAGTAGACTATGCGATACGGCGAAGTATCGATTTAATGCTTTTTTAAACTATAATGAAATGATAAAAATACTACGGTAGAAGGACGTTCATAACTTCTACGTAATCCTGCAATGTGCATGCAGTAACTAACACCCATTTGGCCATTGTCTTTGAATAAGTAATATCTTTTCCTAATTCAGGTAGATACGAAAATATATTCTTTTTCTGGGTCCTTCCTTATACCTGCGATCGGAAACTGTTCCATAAGCAGATGATTTTTTTGTTTGAAGTTGAGTAAGAAGACAATATCCAATTATTTGCTTTCTTTAATTTTATTGTAGCTATATTTTGCGTCCAGGTCTAGGACGTGCGTTCGTTTTAGGCGTCTTTGTAGGTGAATCATTAGACGCGTTCCTTATATCTTATCCAGGTGTTGCCAACCTCCTCTCTTGTTGTGGGAACTGCAGAGTAATTATGGGCATCGGCATTGGTTGTGAACCGGGGTGCCTTTAATATGGTGCTCTGGAACCGTTAGAGGATTTATTTGTTGGAGTGGCTAGCACTCCCCAAAGTTGTATAAGTCCAAATTGAGTTTACAGCTAATTTGTATACAAGTAGCTTATTCTTAGCCGATAAGTTGGATGATCTTCCTAGTAGCCCATGATAGACTTATATTTTTGTGGTATACGAAAATATAGAAATGTTATATAAAACCGGGCTATCCGAAATTATAGTTCAAAGTCCTTAAGGGTTATGTGGTAGTCGTTAGAGGCACAAATCTTGGCAGACAGGCTGTAAGTCCTTACACTGGCAGAGGATCGCCGCTAACGTTCAATTTGTAGATAATAGAACACAACCCTCACTTACAGTACAGTTGTATACATAATTATCTTACCAAATTGTTCATGCATGAATGTAAAAGTCGCATTGTTTGACGAATTATAACTGAAAGAAAAAACGCGTAATAGATATAGTTCAATTATATGGTAATAATAATACATGAAACATAATTAAGTAAATAAATTAACGAAACAATTGAGTGTAATGATATAATTTGACAAAAATTATTTACTTTTCCTTATGTGATTGGCGCTTGTTGTTTTTAGTTATTAGTAAAAACATTTTTTATTACATGTTCTAATAACAAAATGGACTTTGTTTTTATATCTCCTAAATCTGCAAGAATATAAATAAAACATATACAAAAAACGGGGTAAAATTCCTATTTAAATTCATATTTTTATTAAAGTTAAGTGAGATACTTTCTGATAGACATATAGACCAAATTTTTAAAATTATTTTTTATGGATTTGGCATCTTTCGTATAATATATCGTATAAATAGCATCTTTCAGTTTGTTTTTCGTAATTTTAATTGTTGGTGTAGACTGTAGATGATATTATGTATTTAAGGTAGTTTTATCGTATAAAGAAATTATTATTGCCTACTCCGACAATAGTTCTTATATATTGTTTTTTTGGTAGTTTTAATTAAATTGTTTCATAAAATGTATTTCTCTTTCGAAAACATATAAGGAAATCAAGTATACCGCAGTTTATATGACTAACGAGGTTTTTAATACAGTGCATTGATAAAGAAATGATATAGGGTACCTAAAACTTCGAATTATTTAACGATGAAAAATTGTGGGTTCTATTGTCATTACAGTTGATGAGTCTATTACAAGGGAATCTGATTAACCACAGGATTTGTTGTTTCCTTGGGGATCGCGGGACATTTATTAGGCAAAACCACGATCGATCAAAGTCTTTCTGGTTCATTAATCTTGCTCATCAACCAACACCGAAGTTATATTTTCTACAAGATATTCACATTTTCCTTATTTCGTTAATGTATAAAATATTTTGCCATCTATAATCTTCTTTGATGATATTATTTGTTTTTCAGCCTCAATTATACATTCGTATTTGTATACTTCACTTTGAACCAAATTATCTTTGTATTCCGCATATAAATAATCATGTCTCAATTGGGTATTTGACAGTCAAATCAAATGAGATGCTTTTTATCATCGCACAAAACGTCATAGCCTTCTTGATTTTGTATGAGAATTCTGGCTTATGACGTCAGAATTTCAACGAGCCAAATAGGGTATTAAATATTGTTTCAACTTTAATTTAAAAAAAATAATCACAATGAACTCTTGGAAATAAAATGATAATAAATTATTTTGACGCCTGCTCTTTTATATGAATACCCTTTTAGAGTTGATTGTAATGTGTCAAATACTCAATTAATTTCGTTTAAACATCATTATTAATAAACGTGGATTAAAGTTAGACTAACTTTAATTCTTTTTTTTATTGCTGGAGTATAGCAGACAGGATGATGGCCGAACTGTGATGGAAAGAGGTTACCGTCACCTATAAACATTTGCCACACTAAAGGTGCTACCAATTTGCTGTCGGACTCGTAGATGGGGCTAGAACCTGGCCACTAAGCCGGAACACAATTCAAGGTTGTTATGGCAGCATGCTATAGACCAGAGGTGGTAGCCATCCAGACAGGCAAATACCCTACCACCTGGCTGTGGGTTGTTTTGTCGCCTCTTACGACAGGCCGCCTGGCCGCAGGAATTTGTATTCTTTCTATATGTAATGTAATATATAATGTAAAATCTAGTAGTTCTATTTCACTTCTAGTATTATGTCAATATTAACCAATTTCAATATTAATAAACACGAAGTAAAGTTGGAGTATACTAATTCGACTTTGCTCTCTGAATAAAAGTTACTCCAAGCTATCTGATAGTTTTAAGATGGATTATGCACAGACTAAGAAGTTATTTTAAGTAGGTCTTAAAAACATTTGTTTTCTATGAGGTTTTTACAATCTTTAACCCTGCAAATCAGTAAAGTTTGTGAAACAGTAAACAACATTATAAATATTAATACTAAAATACTAACTTTTAACTTGCTTTCTCTTTCCTGCTTCATCCTAATAGCACCGTTTCATTTTTGGCTCAAGTTTTAGCGGGTTTATTTAATTTTATGTGATTAAAAGTATGCGAAATTACCAGTAAGTGAAAAAATCCAAAAAACTACTAAAAACAAAAAACAAGTTTGAAGACACTAACGCAGATGTGAAATTTGTAGGCTCAAAACAATTACTTATTTACAGCTATTGTTCACTTTACTTTTTAATTGTTCTATATTTATTGTTTTGAGTTGGTAGGTATCTACTGATATTGTAAATGTCAGCTGTCAACATTATTTGTCAGTTTATGGTCATTTTCATTCACCTAGTCGGCTTTTTACTTTTAAATTGATTAATGTTACCTTAACTTACTCTTGGTGTAAGGCAGGTATTGTTACTCTTGGGATACTTCTTGTTTATTAATAACATTGTTTCATTGAAGTTACCACTTGGTTATGTACTGAGTAACTAGTCTAGCTTAAACTCGAAGTAATGCTAGGAGTAAGACATTTTTATTAATAAGGCAGCAAAAGTCTAATGAGCAGGCTTTCAGCCGGTTCCGGTTTCTATTTACTACCCATTCACTTACCTTACTCACTACTACCTAAAATTAGACATTAACTGCATACAAATAATGCTGGGTCACACCTGTTATGTTGTTAAAGATATTGGCTGTGGCCAAAAGCGTCTTATTTATAGAATTAAATATAACGCCATTAACGAATAGCCGCATTAGTTTATATACATATTATCTGTCTATACTATAATAAATCTGTAAATGGTTCGAGTTTGTACAATCCGTTTTAAAATGTGAAAAAATCAAATCAGACTGATTCGGACCAGCAGATTATAAAACGCAATTTTTATAACCTTTGCGTCTGTTTGTCTTTCTGTCTGTCTGTCTGTTAGACCATCACGTTAAAACTACTGAACGGATTTAAATGAAATTTGAAACAGAGCTAACTTTCTAAGAGCTATGTTATTTAGAATAATAATATCCCATCAGAAATCATTATTCATATTTCATAAGTTTTTTTTACATACATACATCCTTTAAAACATAAAAATGACAACTTAGTTCACGAGCTTTTAGCTTAAGCCACTTTTTCTTCTTAGATAATGTTATAGTTATTGACTATTTCACGCAGATGTAGCGATGAGTTTAATGCGTTATTTGTGATATGATATTGTTAATAACTGGTGATGACATTAAATATTGACAGATAACCTATGTATATATATGCTAAACCTAACACAAACGTTTAGCAGCTCTATATGAATGGAGTTTGGTGTGGACACGTTTGCGGTTATGTATGTGCAGCGGGGGAGAGTTGTAAATTCTAACGGATTGCAGCTCTCCGAGGGTCTGTGCTTCAAAACCCTTTCCGAAGATGAGACCTACAAATACCTTGGGTATATCACAGTCATTGGGTATTGTTGACGAGGATATGAAACAGCTAGTAAAAGAGCGATTCTTTAGCCGCCTGAAGAAGGTATTAAATTGCTTTCTCTCAGGTGGTAACAAGATTCGTGTTTTAAACAGTTGGGTCATGCCCTCGTTAGCTTACTCCTTTGGTATAACTAAGGTGGACCCAAACAGAGCTAGACGCCCTGGACCGTAAGGTCCGTTGTATGCTGACAACAAATTGAATGCACCATCCACGACCATCGGTGATGAGATTGTATATCCGACGGAAGTGTGGTGGCCGGGGATTTCTAAATACCAAAGATTTACACAACCGTGAGGTGTATAATCTACGAGAATACTTCCTGAAAACTGACGAAAGTATGCATCGAGATATGGTGTCAGTAGACAAGGGAATTCACCCCGCTATCTCTTGCAAAAGAGAACTGTCTCAGACCTACGGTATTGAGTACCTCCGAGCGGACGGACGTATAGAAGAGCAAGGAGCTGCACGGCAGGTTTTAGCAGGCATTATATGGGCCTGACATAGGCTTGCCGGCGTCGGTGACGTGGCTACGTTTCGGTGACCTCTTTGGGGAAGCCGAAGGGTTTTTCTGTGCAATTATGGACGAGGTTATCAAGACGAACAACTATAGGAAGTACATCCTGAAGGACGGCACGCTCTACGTATGCCGGACGTGTCATCAAGCATGTTACTTTCTGTTGTTCTCGTCTTGCTAACTCCGAGTACTTGCACAGGCATAACCTAGTAGCCAGGGTCATCCACCAGCAACTTGCTCTTCGATACGGTCTGATAGCGACTCAGGTACCTTATTATAAATATACCCCTGAGCCAGTTCTCGAAAATGGTCATAGCACGCTCTACTGGGATCGATCTATTATCACAGACAGGACTATTGTTGCCAATAAGCCTGACATTGTGATAATAGATCGATCTGCGAGACGTACGATGCTCGTTGATATAAGTATTCCGCATGACTGTAATCTCGTAAAAGCTGAAACTGACAAATTAACGAAATACCTTGACCTCGCGCACGAGATTACTGACATGTGGCATATGGAGTCAACAATCATCGTACCGATAGATGTGTCTGTTAACGGTCTAATAGCGGAGAGCCTCGACCGATATCTAGAGAGGCTCTCGCTCGGTAAATGGGTGAAGGGCCAGATACAGAAGGCGATTCTCCTGAGCACGGCAAGTATTGTGAGGAAGTTCCTGTCTTTGCAGCCTTAACCACCGGTAGCCTGGACCCGACCCGCTGCCGACGGACGTCTTTTTATATTTTTTAATATGTATCTATTTTATATATAAAATATGTATTAAAAAAACATAAAAAAGAAGAAATAAATATATATGTGAAATAATAACATATAAATATGACATATACATTGGTAAATTATATTATTAAAACATATGTGGTATGTATTTAAGAGGTATTTAATTCTGTATTAAAATATATGGAAAAAATGTAAATAAAAAATATTTGTCAAACTATTTACTCCTAAATCAATAACAGAATACTAATTAAACTCAAAAATAAATATTACATAAGTGCTTGACAGTCCGCGTAAAACGAAAAGTTTTGTACAGGTGAAAAAAGTTAGTAGTTTATTTTTTAATATTAGGTATTTTCGAATAAATGCTGATTTTGTGGTTCCGCAATCAAATAATGAATATAGTGGACGTCTGTTACCTCTGAAGATCCCTGCAATTGCCTTATTTATTTAGAAGCAAAATAAAAACTAAAACGAAGAAAAAGGTTAAGTGAAGAATATTTTCAAAAGTACTGTTTCTAAATCTGTCTGCCTAGAGCACCTGCAGTGTTATCAGACCACGTAAAGTGCGGAAAACTTAATTAAAAAAGGGCCCCAAGTTATGAGCCTTGTCTTCATTAGTTTGCCAAGTGAGACCAAAGGGATTTTTTTTCTTTTCAAGTTACCTGTAATCCAATTAAAAAGAACAGATGTTACTACATCGTGCTACTTCAAATTGTTAACCTGTTTTCTTTCATATTCCTGGTCATTTTTAAGATAAAATTAATAACTGAAAGAGGACATATAAAACTAAATAATAAACACCCATATAAACAAAGTTTACTACAAACGTAATCAACAAAAAATATTTTATTAGATTATAGTAGTTTAATTTTTAATACGAGTATGTTGTTTTATAAGCTGTTAATACTTGTAAAAAAAATATTTAAAAATTGATAAATTTTATAGACATTTTATTAGATTTCTGCGTTGTTTGAGAAAGAAAGAATGTTAATATATTATATTTACAACGTATCATAAAAAAACGTGTGCGTCTCGAGACACCCGACAGAAGTGATAACTTAAACTAATCTAAGTTGAACTATTTAATATTGAAATTGTTTAACTTGAGAAAAGATTAGGTTATTACTTCAATTTTATGTATATAGCGCTTGGGTTAGATTGAGAGAAGAGGAACCTGCCCTATGCGCGAGAGAAAGGGAAGCCAGACAGACTGGTGCCGTAACGCGTTACGCAACGAAGCGGTTTACCCTCCCATAAGAAGTTATCACTTTAAAATTCTTCATAGGTGGCCACGCTTTATTAAAGTCATTGTTATTGCAAATGTTTTTGGGTGGTTGTGACTACTTTTCAGCAGGCTGGCAGTCTGCAAATCTCTTGTGAAGAACATGAACGATGTGAATAGGCCATTATTTCTGCTTCTATGTTCTTTGTCTATTATCACAGATGTAAACCATAGCCAAGTAGCAAATGGATGTTAAATCTGAAATATAAATAAATAATTATTACTCATTAATCTACAATAATATTATAAAATTCTGAAAGTGTAGTCTTTTGTTTCTTTTATTTTTTCGTGTTTGTCTGTTTGTTCAAGATTCACGAAAAAATTACTCGGCTGATTTCGATGCAATTTTCGTTGATCGATAGCAAATTCCGGGACTTAAATCTATTGTACTCATGGTCCGGGGAATGCCGCGGGAATTTTCTTGGTAGCGGTTTTCTTTTTAAACGAACTCTACGGTCTCTGTGTTTCGTACCTTTTTTTAGAGGGTGTTTGTTATGTGTTGGAGTGTACCTTAAAATTTAATTATACTATTGTTTTATTGCTAATTTTCATATCTATAATACTGTTATGAGTGCGGGACTCGAATTAAAATACCGTTGGAATTACTATAGAATTTATTAGAACTATACAAACACGTATAACACAGGTACAAATATAACTGAACACAATCAGTCCAAACGTAATGCGCGATTCAATAACACGCGCAAAGCCCGTCTTTACATAGATTATCGAATGTACACACGTCTTGTCTCGCTAGTGGTTATCGCTTGACTGCTTATCTCTCCATTGGGGCATTGCTTTATAATGCACGATGCAATATGTCTACCTGGCAAGCGTCGATACAATTTCCCAGAAATTGCAATCCGCACACCTGCCTAATTATGCCCGCGAACAGCCATAAACGAGTACAACAGGCTGCTCTTCACAACAAGCAATAAATGAGTAAATAAAAGAAGACGGTAATAAAAGCGCTTCAATGCTATTAGCTCAAACACCGACGGCGGGTAATAAATGTACTTTGTTTACAAATATGCAGGTGGCCCAATTGCACCAATACTAATTCTAATGTCTAATGTTATTGTTACAGTGGTGTGGTAAGAATGGTACATGTGGAGTTTGCTGCTTACGTCCGTGGGAGCGGTTTAAAGTATCGGTCGGCCCGGTCGAAAAAATTCTGACTCCAATTCTCCCTGTAAAATAAGTGTGGTCTTTGCAACCCCTCCAGCGTGGACGAAGTCCTATGTGAATCCTAGGAATAAGTATATTTAAATGCATATTTTATCAGAGAAATTTAATTGATAGCTAACTTTAGCTCCAGACTACGCAGGAAAGAGGGTGGTTGCCTCGAGTTATTTGAAATACGCTGCATATTGAAATCCTGAGGCCATCATATCGGACGAAAATGACTTGCCAAGACGACCCGATATCTCTATTATATTACCCGCGAATATTTCAAGGAAATTTTTCAGTTGTACGGTAAAGGTATTTTTAATTTTCATTTTATTGATAAATCGGTGTATAATGTGTGAGAGATAACGAATATTTTATTATAAAAAAATACTCGTAACTAATTACGAGTTATTATTATTATTTATTACCAATACCCTTGGTAATAACAATAATCTGAAATAGCAATTGATTTTTGCCGGATAGGCCAGTCCTGCGTCCGAATTGTGAATGGCCAAAAAGAAAAGAATTTGATATTTTAAACTTATTTTTATATAGAAAAATATTTTCATTGCCTATTAAAAACCGAAAGAACTTCCTTTGCCAACAAATTTTAAGGTAAATATTGTAATAACATTGGGTAAATACTATACAAAAAATCCAGAGCAATATATAATACAACAAGATTATTAATTTCAAAGAATTTTCTTAAACGTTTCTGTGCTGATTTTATTTAGGAGTAACTTGCAAAAGGTAAAAAGAAGGTAAAATTACCTGTTAAGTTTTATTTCGCAATATTCATACTTAACTTCCATGATTATTCTTATTGAAATCTATATTTAAAAAAATGAATCGTAGAAATGTATGTACGCGCATAACTAGAGAACGACTTTACTGATTTTGATTTATTTTTTGTGTATGTTTGAGTTTACAAGTTTAGATTCACAATTGGATCCAGTAGGTAGCACTGGGATCGGATTCTAGGATCATCCGAGTATCCTGGACCGATATTTATGATTTTGTTTTTGTGTGTTTTAGTGAGCACCGGATGGTTTAGATTCATTCACAATTGGAAATGGTAGGAGGCATTAGAATCGGGTCCTAAATTTTAATTTTTTTCAGGGCAGGACCGCTAGTTAAATATAAAGTTTCTAGACTGAAAGTTTTTAAAACTCTATAATACGATGTAGTGCAAAACTTTTGCAAAACAAATACACCGACAATTGCCTGGACCGTTCATTATGAAACGTAACCGCGTAGTTAAGTCTATGCCGTAGGCCGTAACCGCTACGACATCGCATGTATACGAAAAGTTATTTTTATACAAGTCTAGCGTTTCATAAAAGTTCAATTTAATTAATTTAAAAGTTTTGTATGACATTATTAACGCGCTATTTTTTATTACGAAGCTGGCAAATAGGCAGACGGTCGAGCTAATGGTAAATGGTTACTGTCGCCTATACACGTTTGCAACACCAGGGGCGATGGCAACGCGGTGCTACCCTTTAGGGTGAAATAATGAGGATGGGATATGGGAATGAGCTAGAGGCTTCAGACGGAAGGAATAAGATAGAGAAGATGGGGAGGGAGGGGTGGTGGAAGTGGGATATCGGAACTCTCACTCATCGCAAGAAACATGACTAGCTCAATGCTAACTGTTTCACGCCGATATTCTGCGAGTTCGTGGTATCAGACCGATCGAGTCGGCTCTAAAAGATGTTATCAAATTTGATTCCAGCATAGCTCTACCGCGTGTACATTATTAACGTAATAATGTATTATAAGTAAATCTGTTTGGCGTTTCTACGAGTAAACCTGATAAACTGATTTTTAGCAATGTTAGCATATGTGTAAACACTGTTGGTAACAGAAATGTACGATGGATGCATTTTTATCCTTAAATGTAAAATAGCTTCTGCAGAATAAAGATTCGAAGTTTACAAAAGCGAATTCAAAATTTAATGATTGTCATACTATGTAAACATGTAAACATAGAATTCTATTATTCCAAAAAGTGGGATAGCTTTTCTTGGTTACGCATTCGATATTAACGCGAGCAAAGCTGTATATAGAAATAGAGTTTATTTCAAGTTCAATTTTGCATTAGTCTTGGTTTCCCGAGACTGTTTGAAGTTGTGGTTCGAAATAAATTGCCTGGCAATAGTCTTTAAAGAGTT
Source organism: Dendrolimus houi (assembly GCA_039645545.1). Taxonomy (NCBI): domain Eukaryota; kingdom Metazoa; phylum Arthropoda; class Insecta; order Lepidoptera; family Lasiocampidae; genus Dendrolimus; species Dendrolimus houi. The sequence continues at coordinate 16,663,797 of CM077120.1, read as the reverse complement.
AATAAATGAACGTTATTTATTGTAAGATAGGTAAGTTTCTCGCTCATTCTATAACCAGGAAAACTTCCAAGTTGCCCGTTGTGTGGCCTTAGTTAGTTTCAGTAAACAAATACACAAGTCGGTGCAATCGTGACGTGACCATCGCCCAGATGCTATACTTCATACAAAGAAAATTCTAGGCTAGAAGTGGCAACGTTTTATTTTAAACGCACATAATTTTTTCCTGTGGGTTTTTTAGGACTACCCCATTGTATTTAAATAATAATTCCGTATTGCTATATTTAACAAAAATTCAAACGACGAATACAATATACTTTAACCACGATCGGGTTTTGCTCATTTATTTCGGCGTATTTAACAGAGTACCTATAAAATATTTTGGCTGTTAATTTCAGAATAAGCTTGTTAAACTCCTTAACATATATACACATCGCCAACAGACTTATGTTGATTAATATAATCATATGTAAATAGTAAAACACGGCTATCAAATGTTAGGAATATTTTACATATTTCATGTAGGTATGTTTATATTTGATATCAAGCATCCCATTTCTTTTTATAATAGGTAGGTACATTGATCTATGTCATGTCCCTGTACTTAAAATTTTAGTTCGACTTGTTAGTAAAGTGTGTTTTTGAAGTGAAAGTTCTTTAGAATCGTTGTGATTTGAAACTCTATGAAACGAAAAAGCGACACTAAAAATATATGAACACATAAATTTATAGGACTAAGCCTGCGAGAGAATGAGATAGAATACATTATATTTAATCATTTAAACACTGTGCTCATAAAGATAGTGTTGGAAATGTTTTGAAGTTTTTCGTCAATATTTTAATCTAATTTCGTGTTTTAAAGCTTAAATATATCATAACGATATAATATATGAAATGTAACGTAACGGAATTTAGAATCCCTCCCACCCCTTGTCACTCATTGTTTCTCTTCTAATGTGTGTGAACTGCACACACACACACACACACACACACACACACACATTTTAATAGTTCGTTATTTTTATATATCAATAGTTCAGTTCTGAAACTTTAAAGCTTAAAGTTCAGTACTAATTAAATTAAGATCAGAATAATATGGAGTTATACTGAACTCAACGCAAAAAATATTATTAAAATCGGTCTAAAATACAAAAAATTATGCGCCAACAAACATGAAAATTATATTTACAAACGAATTAAGAACCTCGTCCAATTCATTTAAAAATAGTGTTTTTAATACAAAATCTTATTATAAATGGAATTGGTATGAAGTTCGATTATTTTACCGCTGTTTTCCACCACATCTACTGATTTTGTATCTGTGGTTTTGGGCTACTGTAACCGTAGAAGGAGGATTAAATAGAGAAGTAATTTGTGCAATAAAGACTGAGAATAATACAGCTACAGCAACATAAAATTGCTACAATATTTAATAGAACAAGGCGGTGCTTTAGGAGGGCTCGCGAAGTTTTCTACGTAGTAATAATTAATTATATACTGATTATTTATTTGTGCTTACCAAAAAAATAAACCAGCGTTTTTTAACTAAACGACTGTTCTGTTTACATGTTTACATCGATATTTGTTATTTAGTTTTCGAACAGATGGCGTTAGGAATACAACAAAATTCTAATGAATAAAAATTGTTGTATCTTCTATTTTTTAATGTGTATAAAATGATATTTTTGTGATAGATTACACATCTAGAAATAAATTGAAATTAATGTGTCAAACCCCAAATCTGAAAGTAGTTTCACATTAAAGTGTACTACGTAGCTTGCTTCTCTCGCCCTGATTAAACGTTTGCATTGATTAGAACTTTCAAAACTGTCATATAAAGGAAAATTGACAAGATTTCCAATATTAACTTACCGTCATTAATTACCTAGAGTGCGGTAAATAAAAAATCAATACACAAAGTAACAAAGCAATATTGTTATTTTACTCCTTATATGTGTGTGTTTACGTCTATATATAGGTTTATACGACATAACCACACACACATGCTTGACTTGAAATTCTCGAGGGATTTCCGAAACACAAGGTACCACAGCATTTAAAAATTAATATAGTTTTATCGTTTTAATATAAACTGTGTTGGAATAAGCTAATTTTTATGCACCTTAACCAACAAACCACTCCCAGGAAAATTTCCGAGATAAAAATATCACAAATTTTATTACATAAAATGTATTTATAATAAAATTTGCTATCGAAAAGTGAAAAAATCACTTTTGTATTCGAAATATTTTTAATCAGGCCATTTTAAATCATACTCAGAAAAAATTCCGCGAAATTCTCGGGATATAAAGTAGCGTAGATTTTAAGTCCAAAAATTAACTGTCGATTAACGAAAACCGCATGCATCAAAATCAATTTAGTAGTTTTTACGTGAATCCCGAACAAACAGACAAGAAATCTTAAAAATGCATCTTGTTCTCTTTCGTTTATATATATTATTCCAGTTGTTTTTGTTTAAATAGCTTCAATTTATGGACACGGCATATTTAGAATTTTAACTAACTATATATATATATGTTTTACCAAGTAACTATTGTCTTGTACTTTTTTTGTAATTTTTGATTTGGTGAACAATAAAGTGTTGTCTATGTCTATAGTTAGTGTGTGCAGTTCACGCGCAATAGAAGTGAAACTTCAGAGCATATACTCACAGATAATTCTTCTCTAAGTTTTATTAATATAAATATAATTCCTTTAGCCTACATCCGTCAACATATTATAATTCAAAATAAACTTCTTATATATATCTCACTTTAAATTTTTCAGTCAATAAAAAATATTATTATCAGTTTTATTTCGGTTCAAATTGCACTGTGCTGCATAATGTAAAACTCGTATCTCATTATCTAGCAGACTTAGTCCTATAGATTTATATGTTTATATTTTTATAGTGTCGCTTTTTCGTTTCATCAAGTTTCAAATCACAACGATTCTATAGATGTTTCACTTCAATAGTTAGAGAAGAATTATATGTGAGTGTATTCTCTAAAGTTTCACTTCTACTGCGTGTGAGCTGCACACACACACACACAATTTTTTTATATTATTATATTATATGCCTTCTCTATATCATTATCTCTCTACGACTGTAACAGTATCTTGCACAATAAAACACAGTTTACATTTCTGCTTTGTTGTTCACTTGTTTGCTATCCACTGCGGTACAGCCAGAATATGGTGGTAGTTTATTCAGGAATCCCAAGATTTGTGTGTTCGAATTGAGTGTAATTGTAACGTTCATTTCGTGTCGTGGTGCCTCAGTGGTTAAAGAATATGTGTATCATTGAATTATTGTAGATTCAATCATGACAGAAATCATCTAGTGTTTCGGTAATTTTTAACCGAGTTTAAAAAGGAGGAGGTTCTCAATCGTCGTCACGCTATAACTTTGTTGTTTCTGAACCGATTTTGATGATTCTTTTTGCGTTCAATTTATCAAAGCTTCGAAATAGACCCATATACATTTTATTGCTAGCAGACATGGGTTTTATAATTTATAGCAGAAAACCCTTGAAATCAGGCTGAAACGTGATTTTTTTTCAGCTATTCAGCCATAATTTTTTTGTTTATTAACCGATTTTGGTCATTTTTTTGTTCCTTTTACTGTAGTTTCAAAATAGTCCCGTATAAATTTCATTGGTATTAGATCTTGGTTTCCGAAGATATAGCAATTTATTGATATTACGGATTTATCCATAATATCAAGTAGAAAACGTTGTAGTCATTGACGTCTGTAACTTATTGTTTCTGAACCAAATTTTGATGGTTTCTTTTGCGTTCGATTCAGAGTGAGAGTATAAATTTCATTGCTATTAGACCCTGGATTGCGAAGATATAGCAGAAAATTACTCGAAATCAAACAAAAAATGTAGGTACCTAATTAAGATCAATAACGTACTGCACTAGACTCAACTAGAACTAGAAAATCGTACAATGGAAATCATTAACGACAAACAGCACGACCGCGTAGATTGAGTTACGAAATCCATCGTATTTAGAAAACGTCGACGATCGGACGGACGGAGTTGAGATTCAAACGAAAATGCTGTCCGGTGACACCAGACGATGGATGTAATCATTTAATTAAACAGTTTCCGCCACGCACTTACACCAGTCGGACTTTTAAAACGACGAAGAAAAATGGGTTGCGAAACGTGGCAGTTGCTTTTATGTAAACCAAAATGCACAAGCCGCGCGGCGGCAGCAGCCAGCGAGTGCTAAATCCAACTGATATACATTTATTAACTGACCAGCATGTCCTAGCAAAATACTTCATTAATTTAAATTTGACAGCACTTATTAGAGGTTCTAAAGTGCATATACATAAGCTACCTTCGAGCTGCGCATAGCAACGTTTTCTAAATACGCTTACGTTTTATCAGTTATCGTTTCCGCATTCGAGAAGCTACCTTATTAGGGATACCAAATATGTAACTTAAATATGTAAAAAAATCTAACAATAACAAATCGACTTCAAGAGTAACTAAAATGCAAAAAATACAATTTTCTACAACATCTTGAAGTTGGTGCGAAGCAAAACATAAAAAATACAATACACATTGTTAGGACAAACTATTAGACCGATTTGGATGAAAATCGGTATATATGTAATTTTAATACCGAGGATGGACAAGGGATACTTTCATCCCGGATAATGGGATAGATTTATACAAAGACTATCCCAGAAAGTAGGATAGGTTTTGTGTTTTTTATATTTTCCGTCATTTTGGTCGTTTTGGCCATGTGTAGTTTATAGATATATAGACGGAGGATAGATAAATAAAACTAGAACGGCTTATAATAGAGGATGAAAGTTTGGATGGGAGATTAATAATTTCTCAAGTTTATAGATATAAAAAATTATCATCTATAAGAACACGCGGTAGTAACTCGATCTGTCTGTCTGTTAAGCTTGCACGGAAAAACTACTAGGAGTATTGAATCGGTTTTGCTGTAATTTTGTTTTAATGTAGTTTTAATACCGAAAATGTACATAAATACTTTTCATGTCGGGAGATGGGATAGTTTGCGATATAAAATGAAGTGAAACTTCCGGGGGCAGATAGCAATAACATAAAAATTTAATACACTGTAACCTGTATTAACGCTTGCTCTTTAAACAAGAGGCACGCACTAAAGTTTGAGCCGGATTAAAATCTAGTAGCTTTATAAAGTTATGTTGTGTGCATTTGTACATACGTAGCGCGGATAGACAAACGGATGAGACGATTTTGTAAGGGTTCCAATTTTGGCAAAATTGGTGTAAAACCTTAAAAAGGGTCTTGTAGCCAATGATATTAAAAGTGTACATTTATCTAAAATAATTGTTAATTCCCAAATTACCAAAGGAGCAACAAAGAAACAGAAAAACATACAAAGTCACTTTCACATTTTTATATTAGTATGGATTAGCAGAACTGATACATTTATAACCACTCGACAAAGATTAAGTTTTAAACGAAGTTTAAAGTTCAGGGAAAGCTATTAATACTATAAATGTTTGTTACAAACTTTGACCACAACTAACGGCTTCTAGCGCTACTGGCGCATTAAATAACCTACTCAATATAAACAACTGAGGGACAGGAGGTAGGTGATTAACTTCATAAAAAACTGGTATTAGTAATTTCAAGAAATAAAAACGCTATAACCACTAAGATCAAACAGATCAGGCTCTTATTTTGTCAATATTTTTATATTTAATTATGTTCAGTGCTCAAGGTTTTTTCTTTTGCTCAAATATAACAAATATATTCCAAGAAAGAAATAATGAGAAATGCGAACATTAAGATAAAATATGTACGCGCACGCAAACCAAACCATATAGCCGTGATTTCCACGTTATTTGCCCAATAACATATTTTCTTACCTATGCTGAAATCTCTTAACGTTTATTCTTATATGAAACCATAATTTTGCATTGTTATATTTTTTGTGCGTAGAGTGCTTCGTAAAGTTCATGCGAAGAGTGCTACAGTGGTTCGTATTACAGAGCTAAAATATACAGAATACCTAAAATACATATATTTAATATTAGTAAAATGTATTCGCAAGTTAATACAAAATACCATGGTAGCTTAGGGCTTATATACACTTGTGTAGATATCTTATTATTATGCATTAACCTTTTTTTTACCCAAACCCAACTGCTCAGGAGCATTACAACAAGGAACTTATTGGCTGCTTTTGCCGGAATACCCACTATTTCGGTATTCCTCCTATCGTTATATGCCGAGGCGATGAGAACAAGACGTGGCCTACACTGCAGCCCGGACTGTCCTAGGCTCACCTCAGTCTGTTGCTGAGCCTTTCCTTAGGCCGGGGGTTTGTTGGTCCCTCGCGGTAACTTCAGTCCGGTTTGAATCAATAGGGGCGTGCGCTGATCTCTTCTGCGCTTCCATGTCGTCTGCATAATCTGGCTGTTTTTCTAATGTTAATGGGTTTTTTTAAAGACATTATTTTTCTTCGAAATTGACTGCAAGTTGGTTATGCCTCTGGTATTTTAAAAGTCTATAGATGACTGTGAACACTTTATATCAAGTGGGCAATAAAAATATATACGATGCCTGATCTTATATTACAGTTTTGCATAAAATAGCTGTCGTAAAATTTATCTCGAATAGACTCTTAGATTTTTTTTTTTAATTTTTGGAATCTAAATAGGAATTAAAAACGTTAAATGTTGGTGTGATTCTTTTTGATATCTTAAAGGGTTCAGGAGATATGATTGTAACATCCAAGACGAGCACGACGTCGCGGGCACAGCCAGTATAAATAAACATATAATAATCTTTAATTACACCGACTCACAAAAAAAATGGCCTGTACTTTCGACCAGCTATTTTTATATATTTCGAGGCACGTAATTTAAGTCTGAGGTCAGTTTGGTCCAAACACCCTCAAAATTTAGATGGGTTTGGTCAAAATACAGACCACTTTTTTGTGGGCCAGTGTTATATAAGTGTATTTATACTCATTACTTGTATAATCTTTTATATAAGTTTACTCATACTGGTTATTTGTATAATATTTTATATAAGTTTATTTATATAAGAACACTGTAAGTGGGTAGTCTTTTTTTATTGCGAAGCTGGCAAACAAGCAGACGGCCCAGCTCATAGAAAGTGGTTACAGTCGCCAATAGACATTTGCAACACCAATGACGAGGCCAGCGCGGTGCCAGCCTTTAGGATAGGATAGGAGGTTCAAATAGAGGGATCAGACAGGAGGAAAGGGTTGGAAGAGATGAGATATGCGATTGGAATAGGATAGAGGGAGGAGGAAGTGGGTTATCGGAACTCTCAAAACTCAAAACACGACTAGCTGGAAGCTAACCGTTTCATACCGATATTCTGTGAGAGTGTGATGACGATTTCCTTGACGTGTCCGTCGATAGCGTGGGCACCAGAATGGCTAGCAAAACCGAATTTGGTTTTGAAAAATCGGCTGCAAGAGAAGCAATATAATTGTCCATTTGTGTTATATGTGTATGTGTAGGAGGGATTGGGTCGAGCTTTGCAGATCTGGCTTCTACCATCAAGGTCTTCGGTACGAATTGTTTCATAATGTTTGACGCCACTGTCTACTGTGTGGTTTACTGTAGAGAGCGTGATATCACACCAACCGAGCCCGCCCTAAGATTTGTAATTAAGATAGGGATTCCAACTCTTTGCAGGGAAGATGTGTGTAAAGCCGGCACCCAGAACCCCACATACCACTTGTTGACCTCTCCCCGGGGTCAGAGGGGATGTCAAATGCATTCCCTCTGCGACATGATAAAAAACGTTATGCAAAATGTCATTTTTTATATCCCATGTGTAGTATGTGTGTATGGAACAAGGCGCGAGGAATATATGATACCAATCATTGTAAATGATCTCCCAGAGGATCTGCAATCAAAGTACAAAAATAACCATAAATCGATCGAATATAATCTGAAAAGATTCTATATTGATTCCCAAAGCGGACCATCAGGTTCACAAGTGCAGACCTGGGACTAAAAGAGAACCATATACTAAAATGATGGTAACCCCGCTTTTATTATCAAAGCAGAAATATACACTAGAATGATGATAACAATTATTCGCCTCTGCTCCTATTTTAGATATAACAATATTGTGTACACGACTCTCTGCGGCATGAATAAACCCATGAGGTTTCTGTGCCACAGTCAAATGTGTTTCTAATGTATATGAATGTAAGTATATTGGACAATAAATAAAAAGTAAGCAACATTTAAGTGATGGAACAGGCAATGTTTGAAACCAAAGAAAATTTGTAATAACAAACGGGAACAGTAGTTTATTCAACAATTGAAGGTTGGTGTGAGGATGCGACACATCAAGGCCGTTTTTGAATTCAAAGTGGGTTAAACCCACGACCTGAGGTCGGCGTTGCTTTTGTACTTCGCTTATCTTATTTTCTTTCCATCTTTGCACTGAAACTAATTTGCAAACACGGTTTTCATAATGAAAAATAACAGAATCCAATTCTTTCCGTAAAATTGTAGTGTGACGAAATACAGATATAAATAAATGAGATTTCTACTGTTTATTGATAAAAATGTCAAGTCTACGAGATGAAATTGTAGATACAGTTTTCTTTAAAAGACATTTTGAGTTATTGCTCCGTTAAAATAAGAGAAAGATTCGAGTGTTTGTTGGCACGTTAGAAAATATTATGAAATAGGTTTCTGTATACAAAAATGACTATATCTTTTATTGATTTTTATATTACTATATTTAGACAAATGTTAACTGTTGTATACTAAAAATAATTAGAATAATTGTCAGCATGTATAATTTTTAATTACTAGTGTGTTTGTTAAGAGGACTAACTAATAAGATACCTATATAATCATTTTCATATTTTTGAAAATCGTGTTAGTAACCAAAGATATTAAATTTAACAAAGACATTGAAAGTATTATGTTCCGCTCAGAATAACAATGAAAGGTTTTATATTATTTCAAATTATTGTGGGATTCACGTCTCGTAATTCTAATCAAATATTGAAAGTCTTAATAACTTCCAAACTTTGAACGCTTTGATCATAAAATATGTTTTAAATAATAAAACATCCCTATTAATAATATTATAAATGCGAAAGTAATTCTGTCTGTCTGTTCCATTTTCATGAAAAAACTACGGGTCCGATTTGGCTGAAACTCAGTATATATACATTTCGATGCCAAGGATGAACATAGGATACTTTTTATCCCGAAAAATGGGATAGTTTTCGGGAAAAAATATATTTGTCTCTCTGTTTGTTATGCATTTACGGAAAAAATATTAGACCGATTTGGCTGAAATTCGGTACATATGTAATTTTAATAATCAGAGTAGACAAGGGATACTTTTCATCCCGGATAATGGGATAGATTTATGTAAAGGGTATCCCAGAAAGTAGGATAGGTATTTTTTGTGATTTTGCAATTTCGCCATTTTGGACATTTTGGTCATATTGCCCATTTTGATCAATTTGGTCATTTGGTCATTTTCGTTATTTTCGTCCTTTTGTAGTTTCAATACCGAAAAGGGACATAGATAGTTTTTATCCCGGGAGATGGGATAATTTGCGATATAAAATGAAGTTAATCTTCCGGGGGCAAAATAATACTAACAGAAAAATTTTAATATAAAGAAATCTATAGTAATGCTTGCCATTTATACTAGAGACACGCCCTAGGGTTTGACCCACGGCGTAGCCGTGGGGAAAACTCTAATCAGAAACAAATAGAAAATTGGTTTATGTAGTGATCTGAGATTTTCTAAGATTTACTAGGCAATAGTCATTTTTAATATTTTTTGTTATAGAAAGATTTTTTTGTTCTGGAAAATGAATAATTTTTGTGGAATAGGTGTCCGAAGTCTACTTAAACGAAGTTGCGTAAACCATAATAATTTACAAATTCGAAAGTCAAGTCATGTTTTTTTACTTCTATAGAAAATATAATACATTTACTCTGGCAAAGTCACAGAAGATGCCTCTTTGAAAGAAAGAAAAATCTTTTATTTAGGAGAAAAACATTAGCATTGCTAGTCAACGTGGTAACGCCGTCAGCCTTTTGGAAACGTTCCCGGTAAGTGACAGTGGTTTGGGACCAATATTTTATCTATAATTATGCCCCCTTTTTTATTTGGTTTTAGTATTTATAGTTTAGTTTAATTTTTAAAATAGTTTTAGAATATATTGTTAAACGTTAAATAAAAACTAAGTATTATAAATAAAAGGACAAAAAATAAGTTAATATAAATAGAAATAGAAACAAAATAAGTCTAAATTAGGCCCAGTCCCAGCATAATGCTAGCTAACAAGGACTAGCGCTGTTCTTCCGTGTAGGACCATAAAGTAAAGTCACGGTGGACAATACAACACACATAACAACAACAATAATGCAGCAATAAACAGCATAATGCAGTTTGATAAAAGTAAATGAATTGCAGACTAAAAAAAATATATAATAAAGCAATAATTTAAGTAACACATATATATATATATATATATATATATATATATATATATATATATATATATATATATATATATATATATATATATATATTAGCAATACACAACGAGACAAATAAGATACATCTATAAATTAACGACATTATAATAAATTTAAAAAATAAATAAATGAATTCCTAAATTCATATAGCACTCGTGTCATGGGTATAGTATTTGAGTATAGTGTAGGAAAAATATTTTAATGAAAAGATTTTGGCTGTCAGTTCGACATATTTTTATTGAAGTTCATGAGTTTAAATTTGTATTCTCTACAATAGAATATTTTGTCCATGATATTATAAGGAGGTTTAACAACATATAGATTAACCATAATCGAATTTGTGGCAGGCCATAATTACAATTAAAGTTGAAAGCAACTTATATCAAACACTTGTTTCAAAGTTATTAATTAAACTAAATTACTTTATGAAACTATGTCCTTCAATTTGAAGGTGACACCCATCAGTTAGCAATAGTTTGAAGCATCCATTAATGTTGAATACTTAAGTCTAATTTGTTATTATTATATTGTTATCAGAAAATTTGAATACTTGTCATTTATTTAAATTTGAGAGTTAGGCGGACATGATTTTAATATTCGTATGTATTTTCATCTTAGTTTTATCATTGGTATTCATGTAACAATGTATAAATTAGCAAAGTGTGTGTCCTAACACGCACATTGCAATAGGATATACAAATCAACTGAGATACTTTTTATAAACTCACATAATGTCGCAGCCTCATAGATTTTATATGTGTAATTGTGTATGCCTACTCATGACGTCATAAGTAGGTACAATTAAAATGAATCAAATAGCTCATTAAGTATTGTTTCGAAAGTAATTAAAATTATTTATATCGTGATATTTTAAAAGATACATGATAAGATGATATGTAATTATATTTGAATTTATTGTAACAAGATCTGTTCGCATAACTATTTTCTGCAGCGAAAAGGGACATTTCTTTTGATTACCAAACTCTAAAAAATATTTTTTTCCAAAACATTTATTAAATAACATTTTGTTCAAAATATTTCACGGTTTCGATTCTCCAGGTTCCCCACACCTTGCAATAATTCTCCAAGTTTAAGGTTCTGTTGGTTTCAGAACGGGTCATCAGGATCGTTTGATCCTGCCGTGAGAGTTGGAGACCCCGTGGTCCCTCCCCCCTCTTTAATTAATTTTATTAAGTGCTAATATTGTATTGTAATTGGTGACCCCAATACCTTGACTCGAAGAGTATAATATAATAAAATCTCTTGCTCTAAATACACTTTGTTTTTATCATCCCCTTTTTATGGGAATTGAAGGTCTATACCCGGCCTTGAATTCCCATAGCAAAAGCCGGTGCCTATAACCACGCAACCGTTGTCGCTTCGGGTTATAGAGAGCGACCACGGACGCGTCGGCCGCGCGATGTCGTTATCCACTTAACGGCCCGTTTTTCACAGCACAGTAGCTAATCTCCATATAGCTAAATTTCATATAACAGCCACGAGTGTTTTTTTAAATATAACAACATTATTTTTTAAATGCTGCGGTACTTTGTGTCTCAGGAATCTCGCGAGAATTTTAAGCCAAGAGTGGACGAAGTCGCGGATATATTCTAGTTATGAATATAAATAATCGCTCTATATAAATGAAGTCACGGGCACAGCCAATATTTTGTTAATATGATAAAATACGCAAAACTACGAATTATAATTTTCTTATATTGTTTTTAGATTACCAATTTCTAAAACGATTTATAAATGTATCAAAATGTTTTTAGCGAGGTGCCATAACAATTTTGCTCCTAATATCTGGATCATTCAAGTGTAGCTTGACTAGCACTCGGCATTACGAAGACGGAACGGAGGTACGGATTTATTCTCCAAATTGCTCCGAACCATAGCGTACCGTGATTTACGTTCAAGATTTAGCACTTCCACTTGTATCGAAACGTTAAAACATTTGTTACTAACTGGAAATCTAAAACAACACTTGAGAAAACATCCGTTGGGGAAAGATTTCTCGCCCTCACGTCGCCAAGTGAAAATATACAAGGAAAGACAGGAAAATGAGATTGTTTCCATTTTTAATTAAGTCGCCGTTTCTGTTGTGAGTTGCTCTCTTAATTCTGCGAATCGTGACCGAGAAACTAAACAGGTAACATGGTTTAAAACGTTGATTAACTGGAAAAAATAGGTGTAACTAGTCTTGGGGTAGTAAAATAGTTAGCCCTGTGATTAATTTATTGAGTTGCTGTGGATGGCAATGTTTATGGGATCAAATCTGACACATAAACTTTATTGACGTGAAACTTCTTTAGAATCGTGGTTTGAAACTCGATGAAACGAAAAAGCGACATTAAAACTAGATAAACACCTATGATTAAACATAGGTCCAATTTAGACCGATATAGAACTGATAATTAATTTTTTTTAGACTAAACAATGAAAAATTGAAAGTGATACTTACGAAGTTTATTTTGAATTATAATATGTTGACGGATGTAGGCTAACGGAATGATATTTATATTAATAAAAGTTAGAGAAGAATTATCTAATTATCTGTGAGTATATTCTCTGAAGTTTCCCTTGTACTGCACTGCACACACACACACACACACACACACACACACACACACACACACACACACACACACACACACACACAACTTTTTTTTTAAAGATTCTGTCGCCATAGCCTTAGTAGTAAAACGCTAGATTAAGTTATTGCCAACTTGTAATTATCAAAACAGTGAAATTATTATGTTGGTTGTAAACGTACTTCAAAAACGTCCTAATCTAAACTTGTTTTGAACAATATTTGTTGAGCAATTTTTGAGTTACAACATATGAATATTTCCGATTAAAATTTTATGTAAACAGTCTTGTTACCTTCACGGAATACTTTATAGATTTTGGAGGTCTGTAGGTGGAAATTAAATACTGTTGTGTGTTTGAATTGTAGTTCAGGAATGCATATTTATTTGGTAAAAATACCGACTAATATTTTATATTACATCACACATTTAGCTGCTAAACAAAATATAACATTTAATAATAATAAGCACATTAGAGCGATTACACGTGTCGCGGTGAGGTGAGGTAGAGGTATGCGCGAAGGGAAACCCGGGGGCCCCGCCACCCCGACTAGAAGAGGCGCGCTTGCCGAAATGCCGATCATTTCATTCGCCCGTTGTCGTTCGGCGCGCGCGCACGTATCCCGCTCCGCCTCGGCTGTCCGTTATTCGTGTTCGTTGTGTTCGTTCGTTCACCCGGTCGATCTGTGTTTTTTCTGTGACAGTGCAGTGAAAAGTGCGTCATCAGGTGGTTTTTCCACCAAATCGTTCGTCCCCCTCAGGGACAATGGACGGCGTGGAGCTCTCTCCATTGCTGTTGGAGGGTTTGCTGTCGTTTTTACGACAGCAATTCCCTCAAGCGCTCGACCAATTTTTGAGGACTCCGGAGTCCCAATCAATGGCGTCCGTTATCTCGGAACTTAATTCCGAGAAACCCTTACACGTGCAAGGGGCCCCGCACCCGCATCTGCCGCGACCACCGCACCCCCGCGACCCCCGCCACCGCGCTTATCGCTGACCACCTGCGCTCTGCCTTAGCGCCCGCGCCCCCCGCATCTGTACCCGCCGTGTTACCGGTGCGCCCGCCGCCCGCACCCCCGCTCAACGATGCCCACCGTGTGGCACCAAAATCACGCGCCTCGTTTTCTCGCGGTTCCGCGTCGGGACAACCGCGATCGAGCTCCGCGAGTTCGACGACATCGCGTTCGCGATCGCCCATACACCGCGTAATCGATTCTCGTCGAGAAATCGAATTATCTCCTGACGGTCCGCAATACCTCAGGATGCCCCTCTTCCACCGGCCGATGAACTCACCCCCATGGATGTCGCGCCTCCCGCGAACATCCCCTTAAACCACGAGGACGATGACGGTTTCATAACCGTCAATCGTACCAAAAACGGAAGACCCAGAGGAGGTCCCCCCAACCCCGCTCCCACTGCGGGCACAAAACCAACAGCGGCACCTTCCAGCCGCCCTGGGCCACCTTCACAGCGCCCGCCGCCACCCCTGATCATCCGCGAGAAAGCCCATTGGCTTCAACTCGCTAAGGAGCTGCCAGGTAAGGCAATCTCTATAAAAGAAGCCCGTGATACCCAACACGGCATCAAAGTTATGGTCACGTCTTCAAGTGACCACCGCTCCCTAACATCCTTGTTATGTGACCGTAAAATCGGTTACTATACTTATGCCCTGCCGGAAGAAAAACGCCTTCGGGCTGTAATCCGCGGACTCCCACAGGAAATCGAGTGTTCCTACATTCTCGAGGACCTTAAGTCCCAGCTGTACCGGTGCACGAAGTGCACCGTATGCACAGAGGCGACGCAACAAAGTCTCCTCTAAATCTAGTATTGGTTGTCCTCGACCTCTCCCCAGAGGGGAAAAAGATCTTCGAACTTGAGAAGGTCTGTGGCCTCTCTGGCCTTCGTGTGGAACGCCCACACGAAAAATACATACACTGCGGCAGTGTCATCGTTGCCAACTTTATGGGCACTCTGCCCTACATTGTCAATCCCGTCCCAGGTGCGTCAAGTGCCTGGGCGACCACGGGACCTCGGAGTGCACACGCACCTGGGACTCCCCGGAGCCACCGAGCTGCATTCTCTGCGGCCAAGCGGGTCACCCCGCTAACTACAGAGGCTGTCCTGCCGCCCCCCGACCCAAACGTAAGTTCGGAAAGGGCAACGCCCAAAAAGGCACTAGAAAAGTGCCGAACAAACCCGCATTCGTGGCGGCCCCCCCTCCAGTGGTAAATCACTGGACGGGTCTTCCCACGACGGAAGCGTTCCTCCACTAAGGACGCGCGCCCCAATTTTGGCCGGCCTACCCCAAGCAACCCCTGCCTCCGCCCCCATTTTAAAAGCACCTTCTGGGCCGTCACCCCACCACTCTTTAGCGGAGGACTTAGCCTTGGCGACTAAATTCGCCAAGAACTTGCCTTTCGACCTAGCAGAGGTCCAACTCTTGGCTCGAAAACTAAGACAAGTTGCAGAGTCTGATCAACCCTCCTCCGGGATCAACTCGTGATCGAAATGGATCACGCGTACCTCCTCCAGGTACTTAGGTCGTTATAACTAAACAACCTAGTTAAATCATTGTTACCGGTAACAAATGGCGCATGTAGGTAGAAATAAACCACGCTCATTGACTCTGGCGACTTATAACGCCAACGGCCTTCGAAACCAGCGCGACTTGGTCCATGACTTCCTGGTTACCAATCAAGTAGATATACTACTAGTGCAGGAGACCTTCCTGAAACCGAGTGAAAGAGATCCAAAGATCTCTAACTATCGGGTCACTAGACATGACAGGATAGGCCGTGGTGGCGGCACCCTGATCTATTTCAGAAGATCTCTACACTGCATGCCTCTAGTCACCCCACCACTAGTAGGTATGGAGGTATCCGCCTGCAGACTAGCAATGACTGGCCACCAACCTCTAGTCATAGTCTCAGCATACCTCGCGTGCCAGAAAACCCTTATTAAGAAAGACCTAGAAGCCCTATTCAACTTAGGCCCAGCTGTTATAATAGCCGGAGATCTGAATTGTAAACACGAACAGTGGAATTGCAATACCACTAACCCCAATGGCAGAGCCCTAATAAATATATCAGACAATCTTTTGTTTGATATAATAACTCCCATGACCCCACACGATACCCCCCCAACCGCGACTGGGGGACCCCAAACACTCTCGACCTAGCATTACTGAGGGGCGTAACTCTTCAGTTCCATTCGATCGAAACGATGGACGATATAGACTCGGACCATCGCCCGGTTATCCTCAAATTAGGACAACAGACGGACCAGACATCTGAAACTAGGACCTCTGTGGACTGGTTGAGACTTGGGGACCTCCTCAAGGCAACCGAATCACAAGACCTGGACCGCATCCCGGACCACATCGAATCCCACCAAGACACGGAGACGGCGATCGAGGCCCTCACCAGCCACCTTCAATCTGCAGTGCGGAACTCGTCCAGACAGGTGCCAGTGGAGAATGACCGCCACTTATGCCTGCCGGACGAAGTGAGGGTACTGCTGAGGGAAAAGAGAGCCGCCTCCAGAGCTCACGACAGATATCCCACCGTAGACAACAGAGTCCGACTCCGCCAACTAGAGCGCGAGGTCAAACTACGTATCCGGGAAGTCAGGGAACAACGTTGGGACAGAACGTTGAGAGATATCGAACCAACTCACCAGGCGTACTGGAAGCTGGCTAGAGCTCTCAAATCAGATACCCTCACTGTCATACCCGCGCTAGAAAGAGCCGACAACACCGAGGCGTTCGATGATGAGGAGAAAGCCGAATGCCTTGCTCAGAGTCTAGAGCTTCAATGCTCCCCACTACACAAAACGTCGACCAGTCACACCTGACGGAGGTGGACTCCGAGGTTGAACGTAGATCCTCCTTACCAGCGGAAACCACACTCGACCCAGTCACGGTGGAAGAAGTGCAAGATCTGATCAAGTCCTCAAACCACGAAAGGCCCCAGGGATCGATGGTATTAACAATCGCGTGTTAAAACTCCTCCCCGGCCACTTGATTATAATCTTAGTGAGCATCTTCAATGCCGCCATAACAAACTGCTCTTTCCCCGCGATCTGGAAGGAAGCAGACGTCATCGGTATTCACAAGCCTGGAAAACCGGCTAATAAACCGTCCAGCTACCGCCCAATCAGCCTACTGAGCACACTCAGCAAACTTTACGAGAGGGTCATCCTCTCTAGACTAAGAGATTTTGCCATCAGCAAACATCTACTACCCGATGAGCAGTTTGGATTCCGTGCCAGACACTCATGCGTCCAACAGGTGCACCGCATCACGGAGCACATACTATCCCACTTTGCCCATCGCCCTCGTCGCCCTATAGGAACAGCCGCACTGTTCCTTGACGTAGCTAAGGCCTTCGACAAGGTCTGGCATAACGGTTTGATTTACAAGCTGTACCAGTTCGGTGTACCAGACAGACTCGTGCTCATCTTGCGAGACTTCCTCCTAGGCCGTAGCTTCCGTTTTCGAGTGGAGGGAACACGCTCGTCCCCTCACCCACTCACAGCCGGTGTACCACAGGGCTCGGCACTATCTCCACTACTCTTCACGCTGTACACCAGCGACATCCCAAAAACTCCAGATGTAGAATTGGCCCTCTTCGCGGATGACACCGCACTCTATACATCAGATCACAACCGACAAATGGCTTGCGTCCGGCTACAGGTAGCTGTAACAGAGCTAGGCGAATGGTTTCGCAAATGGAGGATAGAGGTAAACCCGGAGAAAAGCGCAGCAATGTTCTTTTCCCCGGGCACGCTTCGCTCTCCCAAACGCGCTTGCCTTCGCTTAAAAGCCATCTCGCTCTACGAACAAGAGATCCCTGGGCAAAGTACACCAAATACCTGGGTGTCACCCTAGATCAGAACTTGCGCTTCAACGAGCATATCACTATAGTCCGGAATAGAGCGCGATTTGTGATGGGTCGTCTAGCACCCATGATAGATAAACGAAGCAAAATGTCCCTCAGACACAAGCTTACTCTATATAAAACATGCATCCGCCCGATCATGACATACGCGAGTGTGGTATTCGGCCATGCCAAGCCTTCCTTTTAAAGAAACTGCAAATCGTTCAGAATAAATTCATGCGCAGAGCCGTCGGTGCTCCCTCTATATGCGTAACATCGACATCCACCGCGATCTGGAGCTTCCCTCCATCAAAAACTACATTACGTCGCTCTCGCGTAAGTATTTCGATCTAGCGCCGCACCATCGAAATCCCCTCGTCGTGTCCGCGTCCGATTATAAGCCTCGACGAAAGGCTCTCGTGCGACGACCGCGTAACATCCTCACGGACAAGGTCGACGATATCACAAAACGGCTGGCTCGGATCAGCCCGCCCGCGGTTAGGACGGCAGGCTGGCAGGCACCGACAGACAGACACAGACGGCGGCGTCGACGCCGCCAATCACGATCTCTCCACGTCCCCGCGAGGGACGCCAGGAGACACAGCCCCCCATAGGATAGACTAGGCGTGTTGCTGGGAAGTTTCTTTCGCCGTTTCTTCTCTCCCAGCCATAACACGTTGCGAAACGGCAGTAAGATAGTATAGGCCACCGCGAACCGCCGATCCCGGTCCGCCGGGATCCTTCCTCTCGGGCTTTATATTACCCGTCGCCCGCTCTCAATTAGTGCATTGTGTCGCCTTATGGTGGGCATCATTAGATTCATCCCCTCTCATGGCAACAGTCCAGCCGAGGGAAACTCCTAGGAGCCCCTCGAGCAAGTTGCCCCTGGGCTCGAGCGCCTTCGCTTCGCAAAGGCACTCGCCCCGAAAACCCCGGTAAAGTTGTGAGGTCTTCGGACCAACAACATAAAGTCAAGTCCAATAAAAAAAAAAAAAAAGCCGATCATTTGCGAACGGCCGCCGTGGTGATCGGACGTCTGCGGCTATAAGATCATGAAATTGCACGCACTTGCCTGATTTATACATTTTTAAAACTAGAGTTACATATATCTACATATATTGTTTGGAATGCTACTAGTATACTGACATTTTATAAATAAGACTTATAAAAGTGTCGTATGAAAATATTATATTGATTCAAGAGAAAGAGCAATATAAAGAATGATCGTGTGGTAAATGATGTCGCTCTAAAAGCTCCTAAATTCCATATAGTTAGATGGCGCCACAGACCAGTGGCATTTTATTATTTTACATGTTTATAGAACATATCTGCTATACATTTAAAAACTTATATATACAATTTAGGTGTTTTACAGGATTACACTTTTTAGTAATATTTCTAACAATTTTTATTCATCTATACACACGTATATGCTTGGTCTCACTGATTGACTGATTGACATATCAAAGCACAGTCCTAAACTACTGTGGCAAAGAAATACTTTTGAAAATTCAACCTTTAAAAGCCTAGGCATGCTATAAAAATATGTTAAACTCAAGCAATGTAATTCAAATCACTGCATTAAGTTACTGCAACGTATAAACAGGGTAAAATCAGTATTGATTCACTTCAGCACATAATAACCTTTAATAGGCACTAAGGTAATTATGTACACGACATAATAGTTTACGATATAAGCTTAGTTAGCCGCATAAAACTTGCCAACGACACCATCTGTAGCAAGCCGCAACACGTGTCGTTGAGTGTATGGTCGATATAACAAACTGTGTCGGTCACTTTAGCTCATAAAAACCTAAACTAACCAATAACAGGGCTAGTACCTTTATATATGAATACTTTTATCTAGTCTTGAGAGTATATATATTCTTTCTTTCTAGAAAGAACTGATACTAGAAAGACGGAATGAACTGACACCGACCCCCGAAGATAAAGAATTTTGACGGCCTCTGTGGTTGAGCGGGCTAAGCCTTTGCCGGCTTAACTCACTGCAACGCAGAGGCTCCGGTTTCGATTTCTGGTATAGTAAATTTCGGAAACGTATTTTCTCAGTTATTTACTATGGTCTGGGTGTCTGGGATCGGGCCCAGAATGGTCCGTTGTATATTACCCATAACACAAGCGTAACTTGCTTAATTTAGGGATATACAGTGTGTGTATTTGTCTGCCGATTTATTTAATTTATTTATTTTAATCTGTATTAAACATAATATAAAATTCATTCGTTCACTGAAGTTAGATTATTCATTTTTTTTTCAATCTGGATAAATATGAGGCAAAAAAATGTGTGTGTGTGCAGTTCACACGCAGTAGAAGTGAAACAAAGTGTGACAAGGGGTTGGAGGAATTCTAAATTTAGTGACGCCATATTTCATATATTATATCGTTATTACAATATATTTATGTTTTAAAACACGAAATTTAATGTATTAACTAAACACTTCAAAACATTGCCAACTCTATCTGTATGAGCATAGTGTTTAAATGATTAAATATAATGTATTCTATCTTATTCTCTCGCAGGCTTAGTTCTATACATTTTTAGTGTCGCTTTTTTGTTTCATCGAGTTTCAAATAACAAAGATTCTAAAGAAATTTCACTTAAAAAGTGTACAAAATAAACAAACTTAATAGTCACAATTTTTTCATAAAAAATGACTTTTCTCACAGTTTCAAAACGTAAAAGTAGCTTTTCAATTCCTTAAATAAGCAATTATAAATGCCATTTATGAAAAATATTATGTGAATGTAGTCTTTTAGTTTTTAATCCATTTCTATCAGCATTAAAAGAGAAGTATAACTGCGTAATTTCGGCCTTACAAGCACGTTTCTACGGCTGTTTAGCAATCAATCCGATTTTTATTTTATTAAAAGGTTTAATTTTCAATGTGATTAAAGAATATTAATTATTGCTTTTGTTTTTTAAAAGACATCTTAAGTGTGGTTTTACAAATATACCAACGGAAACAAAAATCAGAAAAATTACTTTCTATGGCCATTTGCAACACCAATCAATGTGCGGCCTTCCTAGAAATGGGCTGAAACCTGGCCACTAATACCGGAACACAACTCAAGGTTGCCATGCCGCCATAATATAGACCTGGGTGATAGACATTCAGACGGGAAAGTGCTCTACCACCTACTTGCGGGTTATTTTGGCGCTTCTTACGACAGCCCGCTCGGCTGCAGGAATTATAGTATTCTTCCTCCATTCCTGCACGGATAAATTACTACTATCAAATCATACAAATATTCTATTTTGAATTGGAATATAACTCAAAAATGTTAGCGACGTTGGAACGTTGGAAAATATATACATAAATGCTTATGTGTTAACATCAGAAGTATGAAAATGAATAGATAATATTCGATAATTTGTCATAATGTCAACCACCTGTTGAGATGATATAAAAATTGAGCCCAACCTGGCCGGTGACATTCAACCACCCCTTCTAGTCATCCCGTGCCTAGTAATTGTTAAATTATTATTTAAAAGATTCTTATATCATCCCAAATATACATATACTAGCTGACCCGGCAAACTTCGTACCGCCTCAGAATCAATTTTTTGATATTTACTCACCTTAAACCTTCCGTGGACTTTCACAAATAATTCAAAATCAAAATTAGCCAAATCAGTCCAGCCGTTCTCGAGTTTTACCGAGACTAACGAACAGGAATTGATTTTTATATATATAGATAGATAAGAAGATATCATTAGGATATTAATATTGTTACGAGCGCGGGAGTCGAATTAAAATGCCGTTGGAATTATTATACAGTTTATTAGAACTATACAAACACTTTTAACACAGGTACAAATATAACCGAACACAACAAGTCCAAACGTAATACAGAAGGTCGTAATTCAATAACACGCGCAAAGTCTGTCACTAAATAGATTACCAAATGTACACAAGTCTTGCTTCGTTCGTGGTTATCGCTCGACTGCCGCGTCCCTCAATCGGGGATTGCTTTATACTGCACAGATGCAATATGTCTGCCCGGTCGCGTGGACCGAATTTCCTAGAACCAGTTAGTACTTTAAATCCGACACACCAGGCTAATGACTGCCATAAAAGATTACAATACACAACGGGCTGTTTTTTAATCACAAATTTTAAACACAAAGTAAACATAAGAAGTCCAAATGCCGAAAGGTAATAAAATGTGTTTTTACAGGTATGCAGGTGTAAATTTGTTTTTGTCAGCGTCTAGGTCGTAACAATATGTATAAAGTTACTTACACTACTACTGTTGGTGTTAAATGCACATACATAAATCACTTACTTGTTGAAGAACGTAACGTCGGACGGCAGGTGAAACAACTATGTCCGCGTCATTGCAGCGGCGGGTTATGAACTATAAAATATTTAAAACTACCATCAATTATTATTATATGTGCGACGCGTAAAATGTCCAATAACGTGCAAATAATTGTTATAAATATTAATAAGAGTATTTAGTAAATAGTAAAACGTAGGTTAAACAATATCTTGGACAGTAGCAAAGCATGGAATATGCCTGCTATTGGTTATACTAATTTATCTCTGCATTTCTTTTTAAAGAACAAGGCGAAGTTATAGGTCTTTGCTCATTATTAAGACAGAATTGCTGACACAAAAAAATCGATACAAGATGGCTACTAACACTTATTAGTGAGTCCACACCCTTGCACTGACTGTCTGGTCGATTATTTTCTATAATTTATACATTTTTTTCCTACTACATTGTGTTAATATTCTCGTCTGTAGATAGGTAAGGTTAATTGGATAATTAACCATTACAACGTTAATCTCGTTATATTTTACTTAAAAGGATAACTACAACAATCGCATATTATCTTGTGATCTAAATAAACTTACACCATTTTATTCGTACCAATACTCTCTCGTGGTTACAGCTTGTATGTTAGTAAAATGTTAAACCGATCTTTGGTTTTATGTGTGTTGCCTGTTCTATTATTTAAAGGACACGCCGCCAGCAAATTCGAAATCTGGCGGAAATCCAAATTGAATTAAACGTGAGAGCATGGCCTATAGCGATGTTTGATTGTGTGGCAATGTGAGGCCTAGCATTGTGCTCTTTCTTTCATTATAAGAGTTCTATTACGAAAAAGTTGCTAATTAAGCAGAATAAATAATCATTTATTAACTTCTTAAAATTACAAACTTTCAGGGCTCCGTAGCAATCTTGGCAAAAACGGAACCCTTATAAAGTCATATTCATCGGTCTGTCTGTCTTTGTGTGTCACAGCCATTATTCTCAGAAACTACTAAGTCTATGTACAAGTCTTGGTATAATATTTACTGGAAATATTTAGTCTACATGTCGCTACATAATACTGTATTAACATCGTAAAAAAGGTAAAAATTAGGGGTAATAAATGTAATTGATGATAGTTTATTATTTAATGCTTAACAATGGTTTCGAGTCATGGTAACCCTATCTCTTGTCCATACATCAATACATATTCTTGATCCATGCATATTTCCTCCTCTTTTTTATACTGGTATGTATGTGTATCTATCTCCGGGTTCTTTTTAACTTCGGATCCGCGCACAACAGTTGAACCTTTTGTTTCAGTGTTCAGTTATGTAGGGTATTGTTAGTCAGATCTTAAAAAATTCTTACAGTGTTTCTTATTGAGTCTTTTATTTCAGTTAATAGATGATGAAATATAAGCTCCCAAAGTTATAAATATTGGTGTACTCAAACCATGCCATTGTGTAAGTATTGGATCGTCGGCAATGCGACCAATGCGACTTTTGATCGAGTTCAGAGAATTAAGCTGGTAAGTAGGTACCCCGAACTACAAGTATGAGCTCTATATGTATCTTACTTGCGCTGCTACCTTTGATATGCCTGCCAGACTCCAAGCCAAGGTTCTGTTATATTACCTCTGCTTTTTTATGTCTCACTTCTTTTTTTTACATAGACACTATTTAATTCATATAAAGTTAACCTATGTATTAAAATAGTAAATAAAATTGTGATCAAATAAATATTTCGTATTTTTCTGGTATATATTTTATTCAATAACAGTGCTTTTTGACTTTCAAGAATTATTAATAACGCTAGAATGATTCTTAGCTACAGCAAACTTTAATTTGAAGGCAATGTATCGTACGACGTTGCAAGCTTGCATGCCTCAAAATAATGATTTTCCAATCGAATAAGCAACAAATATGAACCGGACTTGAAAACGTATCAAGAATATATTTGTTTAACATTCACAATATACGTATAATATTCCTGTCGCTTTAGAGGTCGGTGTACCTATCACAGATGTTTTTTTTTTTTATTGGACTTGACTTTATGTTGTTGGTCCGAAGACCTCACAACTTTACCGGGGTTTTCGGGGCGAGTGCCTTTGCGAAGCGAAGGCGCTCGAGCCCGGGAGGCAACTTGCTCGAGGGGGGCTCCCTAGGGAGTTTCACCTCGGCTGGACTGTTGCCATGAGAGGGGGATGAATCTAATGATGCCCACCATAGGGCGACACAATGTACTAATTGAGAGCGGGCGACGGGTAATATAAAGCCCGAGAGGAAGGATCCCGGCGGACCGGGATCGGCGGTTCGCGGTGGCCTATACTATCTTACTGCCGTTTCGCAACGTGTTATGGTTGGGAGAGAAGAAACGGCGAAAGAAACTTCCCAGCAACACGCCTAGTCTATCCTATGGGGGGGCTGTGTCTCCTGGCGACCCTCGCGGGGACGTGGAGAGATCGTGATTGGCGGCGTCGACGCCGCCGTCTGTGTCTGTCTGTCGGTGCCTGCCAGCCTGCCGTCCTAACCGCGGGCGGGCTGATCCGAGCCAGCCGTTTTGTGATATCGTCGACCTTGTCCGTGAGGATGTTACGCGGTCGTCGCACGAGAGCCTTTCGTTGAGGCTTATAATCGGACGCGTCACAGATGTTCAACGCGGATTGACGGGTTTTATATGTAGTGGAACACTTATAAACCAATAGATGGTGCTGTAAAATAATTGAGGTCGCAAACGTTTCTCGAAATGTATAAACAATATATACAAATTCACAGTTTTTTTCTTTACGTAACAAATTAGTCTTTAACTACAAGTAATTTCTTGCAGTCGGATGGCTGCTATTTATTCTTATATATCCTATAAGGATATATAAGAATAAATAATGTAGACAGAGATAATCACAGGTCAATGTCACGCTACATTCACAGGAAATTCGTCAAGGGCCTTCGTGTTGGCCTTCCCATAGCCCAACGCAAGCCCTCCAAATGTCCGGGCCTTTTTTGTGATTTTCATATATACATGAAGTAATAATAATATCTACATAAATGTAATGCAATAAACTTGACTTGATTTGAATTGAAATATCCTACTGCTGGTGCTGCTGAGCTTCCCAATTTTTAGCGGGGTCGGACAGTATATGCCCTATGCATGTCTAAGGCGATTTGGCAGATTTGACACATCGGTCATCTAAATGTGCAGCTTTCATTATGATTATTTTCTTTCATCATCAGCATATGGTACTTTTCTAACAATATGCACAGGTCAGCAAACTGCCTAAGCGTGCACGCTTTCTGGCTAGGATTCAAACCCACGTCATTTGAACACAAGAGCGTTAACCATTAAGCTGCTATGGCTTACATAGCCTATTAATATCTAATTACATTAATCTATCTAAATACCTAATCTCACAAGATTGTAGAAACAGCATGAATTTGAATCTTAATTGTCGTTAACATTTAATTATATTGTTTTATATTCTAAAGTAATTTATCAAATTACTACGATAAATAAAAAATATTGTCACGCACAAAACTTAAAAAACGTTAAAAATATTCTATGAAATACGATTCATGAAAATTCATAAATAATACGTATAACTTAGTTATTTTAAAGGCCTTTATGAAAAATGGACAATTTAATATTATCGCCGTCTACGATATAAATTGCCGTAATTGTAAAAGAAATATCGAGTACGAAATGGTGGGGCGTGCGGATCGTGACTCGATAACTAAAATATGGATAAAATGTACAACGGATTATAAATTATTTTAGTTAGGCTCAAGGGCTTAGCTTTTTTCATTTATCCTGCCATTAAATTTAGTCTGCTGCTCCCTTTTAATTTGATATAGTTTCTCATTAATACAAAATTCGATGGGAGTTGTTTCTATTCAATAAATCTAAATTCTAAGAATACTCAAGGACCTTTCATCCAAAAAAACGCAAACTTCCTGAGGGATGGAAAAATAAACTTTAGACGGTCGTTGTACAAAAATATAGTTGTAGTATAGTTATTTAAGTGCGTTGCCAGGGCTACAGAAAAGGAGATAGAGGATTGTGGGGGTTGATTTTATGTTGAGTGGTGCGTCGATGATAGCTACCCCGTTGGATAGGGTGACGCAGTACCGGTGAGAATCCATGGCTCAATGGGGGAGCTAGGCTCGACCACTGGAGAGGGGACTACAAAATAAGGCAACGAGTGTTTGTGTTCTAGGTGTATTTACTTGCTTAATTAATTTAAAATTAAACTTAAGTCTACGTAATATACAGATATTTTAACTGCTAAATAATGATATTAAAAACCAATTCCGGAACATTTTATCTGTTTTCTATATTAGCAGATTTATCACGTGCATGGACTACTCTAAGTTTTAACCAGGCTAATTATGTAGCAATTTTATCCATGTACTATCCATGGACATACAGAGGAGTATTGGGTGTTTCTATTGTAGGTAAAATCCGGAACGATGATATCCGTTAGAGGACCAAAGTGACCTAAACAGCTCATAAAATTATTAAGCTGAAATCAAAGTGGATCAGGTAAAATTTTCCACAGGCCTAATGGCTAATGGAGTAGACGAATCCTGAAGTGGAATCCGCGTCCTGAGGGATACAGTGTATAATGGCTTCCAGCCTGGTGTATCTCCGATCTGCAGAAGGTCGTCGGTAAGAGCTGGATAAGGAAATTAGAGTACCAGAATTGTGACAGAATCTTAGAGAAGCCTACGTCCAACAGTGGCCTACAATTAGCTTACGACGATAGATCTATTGAATGTATATCCATACTTAATATTATTATATACATGTGTATGTTTTTTTATTTCTCATACATGATTTTGGGAACGAACTGACTGTCATGATATGTCGTGCATGAGATGTTTTATATCCTGAGAAATCAAATATTATTAATTATATTATTATTATACATTGTTAATAATATCTAGACATAAGAAAAAAAAGAACATAGAAAGAAAGAAATGTTTATTCTCGCAAATAAATGCATTCAAATCAAACAAAATATTTAAAAAGTAAGTAAATAGTCAAACTAAAATAATGAGTATTTTCTAGATTAATAGAATTTTAAAAAAACTTCGAACATTTGAAAATAGTAGTTGCACGTTCATTGCGAACGTCGCGTAATATGCTAAATTAAAAAGTACCCCAGACACTTAACATCCCCAACTGATAATGAATGTGATAAAGTACTTACTGAAACAATTCTCATATTATTACAACTAACAATATAAGACAAACGTTGGGTATGTATCTCAACGTTTTGATAAAGATGAAAAATTGTCTTCTCAGGCTTAGAGGGCTTCTTTGGACGATTAATCTTTTCGGGAACCTATTGTTGATCACAGCGAGAGAAACTTTTGTGTCCGAACTTCAGCTAAGATCAAAAGGTTGCGGTCGTACGGAGCGTTATGATATTAAAACATTTCGACTCACGTAAAACAGCGGATATGAAACATGCTTTTTGTCTTCCATGCGGAAAAATTAATTAATAGCAATATTAACAAAAGCTATTTAAATAGTTCCTTATGACTATATATAATATAATACTCTTTATGGTAACATGATTGAAGGAAACGCACAATAATCTTAAATATTAGAAGGTAATAACATGGGTAGCCTTATTGCTTAAAGCAATCTCTTTAAGTATAATATTGATCATTGATCATAGTTATCTATGGTTAAGGTGTCCAGAAAGGTGGTTTATCTCGCTAAATCGCCATACTTTTCCATCTATCTGTCCGAGGAAGGCATCACTCGGTGATCACTTAAAGAGTTTTTGAAGTGAAGCTTCCTTAGAATCTTTGTGATTTGAAACTCGATGAAACGAAAAAGCGACACTAAAACGAGACAAACACATAAATTTACAGGACTAAACCTGCGAGAGAATGAGATAGATATTAAACACTGCTCATACAGATAGAGTTGGAAATGATTTGAAGTTTTTAGTTAATACTTCAAATTTCGTGTTTTAAAGCTTAAATATATTATAAGGATATTATATATGATATGTGACGTCACGAAATTTATAATCCCTGGCACCCATTGTCACACTTTGTTTCACTTCTACTGCATGTGAACTATACACACATACTTTTTTTATTGCATGAATTCAGCAGACAGGCAGCCGGCCCACCTCATGGACAGCGTTTACCATCACTTATGGACATTTATAACACTAAATATGCTGCCGCTCTCTAATGCCGGGAAACAACTCAAGATTGTTATGGCGGCATACTCTAGACCAGTCGTGTTTGTCATCCAGAAGGGAAAATACCTTATCACCTGTCTATAGGTTGTTTTGTCGTCTCTTAGGATAGGCCGCCGGGCCGCAGAAAATTGTTATCTTTCTCCGTTTCTGCCCATAGCAGCATAGAACAGCAATTTTTGTGGAATAGTCAGTTCTTTCAATTAGATTAACAGTTAAGTGTTTGGAGTACCGGAATATTTAATAGTCAGCACAAAATGCTTAGATAGATAGATAACACTTTATTGCTCACCAAAATAAACAAATACAAATACAAAATATATAATTACAATACTTCTCGGCAAAACAACAGGCGGCCTTATTGCTAAAAGCGATTTTTTCCAGGCAACCTAGCTTAAAAGAAATTCTTAACTAATCTGACGATGTAGGTGGAGAAGAAAAAAGACAGGATTGTACAATTTCAATGCTTATATTGTCGTTTTAGTTGTAAGACTGTTACAACATTATATTAGCTCTTAGCCGTATTGATTTCTTCTTTCCTTTTGCATTTTAATAGCTAAATAAGAAGTAAATATAAAAAATATTTTATCAAAGGAAAAATAATTCAATTCATAGGCTATGATGCACAATATTAGTAACATGAAACGAGTTCATTAGCCGCTGCAGCTGCGCGCGATATTTCACAGCTGTACAATTTCCGCCTTGACATTTTTGCTGCATGCGAATTTAAAAAGTCAACATTTTATTTAAAAGTACAGCAAATGGCTTGTACAATTTGTATACATAGGTCAATACATAAATATTTACTTTCCAACATCAATACTGTGTAATAACCTGTGCATACGTCATAGTTTTACGTTACATTTTAACGTTAATTTGCATAAAAAGTAATGATAAAAATTATTTTGAATTTCAAACAGTTATACGGCAGTTTTTGGTAGGAACTTAAAGAAATTCTTTGAACATTTGTTTAAAAAAAAATCCTTTTCGAACTGCCAGAAGAAGGTCCTCAATTAGCACCTGTCAAAGACTTGCAATTTGGCTCAAATTTAAGTCACATGATTCCGGCATTCGTCTAATGCCTAATTGCTTGGAGATTATTTAAAAATGTAATGAATATTTCATACTGGCTAGATACACAAATCGGGGATCGCCGTTGATGTTGATGTTCCGTTCATACCTTTCCAGAATTTTGTAAACAATTTCGGAGATGTGACAACACCCTGTCTCACTCCGCGATGTAGAGGTATAGGATTCGCCCTCCGGTCCTGGATCTGAATGGTCATCGTTGCGGCGTCATACAGACATCTCAACACCTCGATGTATCGCCAATCGATACGGCATTTCTGTAGAGACTCCAGAACAGCCCAAGTCTCGATAGAGTTGAAGGCTTTCTCATAGTCCACAAATGCCATACACAGCGGCTGATTATACTCCTCGGACTTTTGTATAATCTGCCGAACAGTATGGATGCGATATACGGTGCTGTAGCCTTTTCAAAACCCAGCCTATTCTGGTGTTTACAACTAGTCAAGTTTTCTGACAAGACAATTCGTGACGACCCTCGAAAACAACTTATAAACGTGGCTCAAGAGTAAGTTGGGCCTATAGTTCTTCAAGAGGCTCTTATTAACTTTCTTGAAGAACAAAATCTTGATACACGCCTTTGGCACAGTGCCCTGGAGAATGACGGAATTAAAGAACCCCACTAAAGCCTTCAGAATTGGAATCCCTCCTGCTTTGAGGAGCCCAATTGTAATCCCGTCATCTCCCGGAGCCTTGCCATATTTAAGTTGCCCGAGTGCCGTTCTAATCTCGCCAATGTCCTCCGAGGTATCTTCCGTATAGTGGCGCGTAAGCGGTGCACGTGGATCATTAGCGCCGTGAGACGCAAGTTTGTCCATCTGTGAAGAATACAATTTCCCGTAGAACCATTCCACCTCTCCCAGAATATCAGAGTGAGACGTAAGCTCCCTGCCGTCTGCAATCCTCACGTTTGCAAGATGGCTTCTCCCCAACAGTCTTAAGAAAACTTTGGATTCTATATTCTGTTCTATAACAGCCTGAATGGCTCCCATGTTTGAAGTATGGTGGCATCTCACGTCGCATCCTTATGAGATCCAAGTTTTCGGCGAAAGGTGCCTACGACCCAGCTCTTGTATTGTTTTCACCTCGGTATTGGTTATCTCATCAACATTACCAATGGTTTCCAGCAATTCGAACCGATTTTGCAGTTTCAAATGGAACTGTTCAGATTCTAAAATAATCTGGGTCGGCGTAGCTCAGAGAGTAGACTTTAACAGGAGGATTCTTTCAGATTTTAAGGTCGGTGGTCACTGTTGGTATTAAACCTGTTGACCGCTGAGACATCTCTAAATATGTTCTTCTTATCTGCCACGATAAAGTCTATCTCGTTCCTTGTCACAGTATCGCGGCTCTGCCAGGTCCACCTCCTTTGGGGCCTCTTCTTGTAGAACTAATTCATCTAGAAGAACCTCCGGGGTCTCGAGGAAGTTGACCAGCATTTGTTTCCTGTGATTTCGGCGCCTCAAGCCGTAAGGTCCAATTCTCGGTTCCTCGCATTTTTATACTCCCACTTTGGCATTGAAGTTCCCCCTATAACAACGTTGTAGTGTGCGGAGGTCGTGTCATGTATGGCTTTAGTGATATCCTCATACATAGCCTCGACCTCCTCTTCAGAGTGTGTCAAGGTCGGTGCATATACCTGTATAACCTTTAGAGAATACCTCTTGGTGAGTTTTAGTTCTAGGTACGCTACCCAAGTCGACATACTGCGGACTTCCACAAAGTTGTTAACGAGGGACTTGTTGCCAAAAAAACGGACAGCACCCTGGGAGGCCTTATCACCTTCCCGGAAATAGAGCAAGTGCCAGGACGCTAGGGTTATCATATCCTCCCCCTCTCTTCGTACTTCAGATAACCCTAGAATATGCCACTTGATACGACTTAGCTCTACTTTCAGTTACGGGGGTGATCATCCATCCTAATCGTGCGTCTATTGTACGTTGCCAATGTCAGTTGGTTTCGTTGGCAGCCTCCCGTAATCCTGAGATTCCTAGCATCCTCCTCCCTGCCCTTACCGCTACCGTTGCTGTAACCGGGAACTGAGGGCCGTGATCTATCTGTGTGTTTCATATACATACACGCACACACACACACTCACATACACAACACACACACACACATACATATACACAACAAATAGTCACACACGCATACACAACACACACACACATACATAACACAACATACGTACGAAGTGCGCGCGGGCGCGCGCTCACACACATCCACACGCTTACTCACTAAATATAAACACTCTGTTACCGATTTGTATTTATTGTGCTTAAAACTACATATTAATGTAAGAGGGCACTGATTCCCGAAACACAGGCTTCATGGCTAGCTCGGGAATTAGGGACTTCTATAAGTTATTGTTTCAGATTTTTCGGCAATAAAGATTTATTATTGTTATTATTATTGTACTGTATGCCTTTGAAGACCACGGGCCATAAAAATGGCCCGAACTCTTAGAGCGTGGGATGGTATTGTGAGAAATGAGAACAAAAAGTACCGGGCTATGGGTGTGAACTGCTAGTGGTACTAGAGGTCTGGGAATATGGGGACTATGGCGTATGCCTGTCGCAATATTCGGGGAACATGGAAAAATGGGCAGACGGTAACTCGCCACTCCCTGCATGGGCCCCAAAAATTGCCATAGAAGACAGGTTCAACATGGGTGTGAGTGGCTAAGGGGTGTAGAGAGGTGGGCTGCAGGTTCACCGAGGCTACTTCCGACGTTAGGCCATTTATCACTTCCATCCCTGGAGCTTGAGTCTTAGCTCTACCGATCTCCACTCCGTGCCGGCTGGCTAAGGCAAGCACGGAGGCGGGGGCCTTGCCTTGGCCCCCGGAGTCAGGTCCGAGGTGTCGCTACTCACCTACAAATCCCCCTGCGGATTATTATTATAATTGGGGGAAATGCCATAGTTAGTCACCACGCTTGGCATGCGGGTTGGTGACCGCTATATCGGCTTACTCGCATCGGAGACGCTGCTGCCCGACTCCGATGAGGGGTTTTATCTAAACCGCATTTTTCTTGATGATTATACCGCCATCGATCTGTCGCCAGAGCCTCGTTAGTTGACGGCAGGGGGTACCGCGATCAGGAGATTGGCGTTTGGGTTGCTAGATGAATTTCGTACATCCCTTACCCCCCTGACTGTTAACTGGCTTATTAATGCTTACAAAATGAGTTTCCAAATTTAAAAAAAGTAACGGCTCCCAGGTTGCGTAAATTATATCTATGTATGTATATATATATATATGAACATACTTGTACACGGACAATTGTATAAATGAAGGGAAGATTAATGTGATACGACCCCTATATATTTGTGTAGGGACGTTTTAGCGAGATCCGCGCATTGAAATTTATTTATAGGTTCATATAAATGACACACGCTTACGTGTTTCATTGGTTCAAGAATTTATGAGTCCAGCAAATGACATATTGCTGTGGGATTGTTTAATATTTGACGCAACATTTTGGACTCAACCGGTGATTAATTAAACGTGAGCACATTACGCTGTGCTTATTATTTAATGCCGGAATTTATTTAGATCGTCATCGTGACATGTTTTAATGTATACTGAGATACCAAGAGTATGGAAGGATTATACCAGATGCACTCTGTGTGCGGAATCCGAAGGTAAAAATAATACGGATTTTCCGTATACCGTAAAGAAAGTAAAGATAATAGTATAATTTTGTTCACTTCGGTTGTTGTGTAATTATTAGTCGAATAAATAAATACATTAATTAGATAGACTCACCGAAACCCTCGTCGACTAAGAATCCGTCTTGGCTCCAAAAGTAGATATATTATATGCACGGAAATCGAAACCTCCTTAACCAATTATTCAAACAAGAGCAATCACTTTTCAGGGCGGCCGCCATTTAGTTTGTTTAAATAACTCACTGCACTTGCTAAAATTCTTATTATTTCTTACATGTCTGTCTTTTTAACACTACAAACGAATCCGATAACAAAATGGCGGCATCTTCCAAGTTCCAAGGCAAAAATGTGGGGACAGAGATAGATATTATAAATACCTTACTATTTATAGAAAAAGAAGGAATATGTATGTATCAAGAATGTGTATTGTGGTTTGAACAAGAGATGGCGTTGCTATGACTTGAAAACCATAGTTCAACATTAAATAATAATTATATGTTTAATTCTCTCCGTACAGGAACGGAAAAAGAATACTAATTCCTGCGACCGGACGGCCTGTCGTAAGAGGCAACAACCCTCAGCCAGATGGTAGGGTATTTGCCCGACTGGATGGCTACCACCCCTGTTCTAGAATATGCCGCCATAACAACTTTGAGTTGTGTTCAGGTGGCCAGGTTCACGTTTCTTCTGCAAGGCCGGTAGCACATTGGCAGCACCTCCGGTATTGCTAATGTCCATAGGCGACGGTAATCACTTTATATCGCAGTTGGGCCGTCAGCCTGTCTGCTGTGCGTCAGTAATAAAATAAAACAATAATAAACAAAAACAGACCCCAAAGCTTCCACCGATGTTTTAAATAGCTTGACGAGCATGATTGTTGTATTGCGAATGTGAAAATTATCAAAACAAAGTGGAGCGTTATGCTACGTCTTATACGTATCAATACTTATATACCTAGACACGTGTCAAATTAATTCTAAAAGCGGTCTCTTTAGGCCCACAAATCAGTCTATTTAAAGTCATAATAACTTTCTATCCAATTTCATATCGAAAGAGACTATTATAACTATGTCATACTATGTCAATACTATGTCATAAAAGCATGCTCCGAACTACGTTTCGTATGAAGTTTATTAAACTTAATTCTATTTTCCTCATAGTAAATGAGTAGCTGAATTTTCATCAAAGCAAGAAATCTCTTTGTGTTCGATTTATTAATTATTTCTCAGGGCTCTTTTGTGTCGCAGCTTGTTAAACTCCTTCATTGAGTACTTCCACCTACCGAGTTAAAGTTACTTGTTTCCATTTAAAATGTTTTCCTAATCAATACTAAATTCTTCTAGGTCTTTTGATATTTTATTGTATATCTTCAATTAAATCCCGTTCAAACATCCCATTCTTAATTATATAGTTGATTCCTGGACTTGATAATAGATTATTTTGAATGTAATGATTATGTCAGTATTCTTGCGTCCAATATATCCGACTCTTATTTGAACAGAACGTCCCAATAACTATCGAGTAGCTTGTTTGTGGGTGTACTTTGTATCCGTCATTTGTTGCTTGTAACATATATGTGATATATACAAGGTTATATATAATAATACCTTTAGAGCAGGTATAAAAACATATCAGCAAATATTAACAAGCAAGCAGACATAGTATATTCTCAAGTTAAGCAATTTGCGCTTGTTATATGGGCAACTGTTAATTCTTGGAAAGGAAATTTAAGAACATATTATATTTAAATATTATTAATATCTAAACCATACAAGGTACTTATCTATCTTATATACTACTAACTGACCCGTCTCAACTTCGCTGGGCATCAGAAAAAAATTAAAAATTACTTATTATTAATCACAATCAAATATACTCTGTGACACTCAGGAATAATGTAGCTTTCCACTAGTAAAAGAATTTTCAAAATCAGTTTAGTAGATCCAGAGATTACCCCCTACAACGTTACAATAACGTTATATATATAAAGGTATATAGGTATATACTCTAAAAGTCTAGTTTTATGCTTTGTAATGATGTAATGTCCACCGTGACGATACCTGAAGGGCACAGCGGAAGATCAGCGCTGGTTTTATACAGACCGGCATTATGCTGAGACTGATGCCCCTTTTGGGACAAAATTATATTACATTAGTTTTTATATATGTTAGCAATTATACTGTACCTGCTGTAATTTGTCCTGAATAAAATGATTTTCTTTCTTCTTCTTTTAAAAAACTACACTATAAAATACCTATAGTTAAACAACCCATAGCCAGGTGTTAGGGTATTTGCCCGTGGCTAGCTATCTCCCCTGGTGTAGAGTATGCCGCCATAACAACCTTGAGTTGTGTTCCGGCCGGCATTAGTGGCCAAGTTCTAGTCTCCTATTTAGCGAGCGACAGTACATTCTTCTTCTTAAAACAGAAATGACACACATGAGTAGGAAGCTAGGAAGTAGATTTAATTTTTAACTTATAACGTATCTCCCTTAAATAATGTTCTCGCTTGGAACTTGGTTTGTAGAACAACTTTTGCAAATAAAACATATAATACCCAAGCCGATTGTAGTGACCTTCAGACTAGAGTAATTAACGTAACTAGAAACAACTGTCCTAATGAACTAAAATAAATACATATGTACATATGAATAACAAAAATATACCTCTAGTGTATCATCCTTAACTTCCAACATCCATTATTAATATATGAATGATCTATATAAATTGTTAAAACATTGAAAAGGAAATAACTCGAGGAGAGCTCTTATCATTCAAGTTGAAAAATTTCATTACAAAGAAAGGGAAACCAGCTGAAAGAGGCCATCGATCATATGACTTAAGAGCCGGAAGTTATACGTCTAGGCAGAAAATAATGCGAGCCTCATCTCAACATTCTTACAATAGCTTTGCGGTATATTATGGAGGACTTTCTATTTATTTTTCATTTTATAGAATAAGCTGATTTTTTTTTTAGGTTTTTGATAAATTTAAAAGAAAAACATTTAGTTTATAGCAAATATTAAATAAAAACAAAAATATCTTTTTTATGTTTGCAGGTAAATAAACTAACAGACGGTTCATCTTATGGAAAGAAAGATATATGCAATCAAATGCAATCGCTGATACTTTGCTTGCCTCGTTGTAACTAAAAGTTTGTTTACACCTTTTTTGTAACCCCCCCCTGTTATAGCGCTCGGGGAAAACTGCGGCGGTGCTCATTCTGCAAATTAGTAACAGTGGCATAAAGGAGCGGACATCTCGAATGGATGACGACTGCCAGGGGCCGAGGAAATGTGGGTGAACTCCCAATCGCCAGCGAGCGTTGCGATGGTAGAATGGTGACATACATATTATGCTACCAAACTCAAACTCAGCATTATAAGTAAATTGTTCTTCTTCTTGAACCATAGTTGATGTAACGGCAAAACTACATACGATATATGAATAAAGAAAGTAAATTCTAAAATGGATTTTCGATATCTTTTAATTTAGGAGGAAATTTATCAAGTATTAGAATGACAAGGGTAATCGGATTATTGCCAAGCTCGCGAAGAAGGAAAAAACAAACATCCAAACAAAGTTACTATCAAGTTTATGTATTAGTAGCATGGAATTATTACCCAGTTTTAGGAATAAATCTTCAACTTTATCGCACTCTTCTTACGTTCTTGTAAAATTACTTATGTAATAAAAAAAAGTCCAAGACTGTGTCAGTCTACACACAAAAAAGGGTTCCTTAGAGGTGAAAAATGTCTTTTGTTTTTGTCATTTGACTACGGAACCAATAGGAGAAATATTTAATTGAAAATGTCACATATATTAAAAGTTATGAAATGAATTTTGATGAAACCAATTTTCATTGAAAGTAGGTTTGATAGTAACTCTGATTTTTCCAGAATTGTTTAACGAATTAAATTTCTTCCCACATTTGGTATATAGGGAGAATTAAATTTAATTATAAAACCATTTACGTGAGCATTATGATTTTTGAAGACGTATCTTTCTTGTATGACGTCTACCTCTAATTTGTAGGTTGCGACACCTAACAGTAATTGGCTAACACCTAAGAGTAACACCTAATTTTTATAATTCACTGAGGCTGCAAACAGGTAGACAGGCAGTATGGTTGAAGAAAACGCTTCGCCGGTTTAGGAGAGGGTGGGGAGGGTAAGATGAGGGACGGGATAGCGAGCCACCGGACCTCTAACTTACTGTAACAAAAACGATAAACTGAAGGGTAACCATTTCACATCGATATTCTGTGAGAGCGTGGTATTACACCGATCGAGCCAGCCCAGTGAGCTGTAATCAAGGTATTGATCCCAACATGGCTCTACCACGTCATAGTTTCCTATGCAGATAGACAAAGAGACAGACAGATAGATTTACGGATAGATATCAAGATTGTAAAACTGTTTTTCTTTTGTAAACGTTGCTACGAGGTTTTAACAATGATAGTTAAAAAATATAAAAAAAATTAACAGACTTAGAACAAAATTTTAAACGATTTTACAGTTAATCATGGAAAAACAGCCTAAGATGACATTAGGAAAGTATATTAATCACCCAAAAATTAATTAACAATGGCCGGCCAGGCTGCGTCACGAAATAAATATCTGAAATATCTCATTTAATATCCTGCATTTTAGTTTAATTATTTTGGTTACATTAATCAATTTTTTTTATTACTGGAGTACAACAGACAGGCTGACCGCTCAACTGATGGAAAGTGGTTACCATAGTCTATGGACATTTGTAATACCAAAGGCGCTATTAATGTATAGCCGGCCTCGAAGGGAAAACTGGAACCTGGCCACTGATGCTGGAACATAACTCAAGGTTGTTATGGTGGCATACTCTAGACCAGGAGTGATAGCCTTAAATAGTAAGATAAGAGATGTTTAATATAGTTACAGTATAAATAAATGTTACACAGGATAGTTAGATATAGAAGTAGTAGTATTGCACCTAGGGAATAGACAATAAGAAGAAAAATAGGAGGAAATTAGCCAAAAAAAACATCTAAATTGTTAAAATTATAATTTTCAATACTGTAATATTAAAAAATTTCCAAAATTGTAAAAAATTATGTAGACAAATATAAGAAAGAATGTAACCCAATAAGCAAGATAAATGTATAAATATTAGGCATTATTGTAAACATTTTTATAATAGAATAAAAGATTTCCCTCCCTTATTTATCCCAAGATAAAACTAAAGAGAATAAAAAATTAAATAAAGATAACAAGAGCTCCATTTTGGCCCATAATGGAGGACAAGCTGTGTTATAATAAAGAAAAAGGAGTGATAGCCATTCAGTCGGGCAAATGCCCTACCACCTAGCTGTTGGTTGTTTTGTCACCACTTACGATAGACCACTTAAGCGCAGGAAATAGTGTTCTTTCTTTGTTTCTGCACAGACAAAAACTTGCTAAGATTGTTATTAGAGGTAAGCATTTCCAAATACCCTTTAGGATTGAAGTAATTTTCATGGTTCTTTAGCCGTTTTGGTGGTAACAGAACCTTTCTACAGTCGTAATTACTGGGTTTATATAGGAGTACCCAGAGTTTTCCCCGCGGTTGTGCCGCTAGTCAAATCATGGTGCGTGCCTCTTGTTTAAAAAGCAAGCATTAATACAGGTTATATTGTATTAAATTTTATGTTAGTGCTATTTGCCCCCGGAATATTCACTCCATGTTATATTATAATATACATATATATGTAGGAATCATATTTGTTATTATAAAGTAACCATATGGCGGAAGCTGGTTTTATGAAGAAAGCGAAACTGAAGTGGCGCCAAAGCATTACCGGATATTGTCACTACGGCGCGCTACGAGGACCTTAAATACGCGGTGTTCGGGCAGAGAGGGGACAGTCTTCAACCGATCAGTCTACAACCAAGTCGTCTTGTGGTCGATAATTACTGCTTGATAATCGCAGTATTCTTGAGGGCAAATTGCTGCTCGACGCCTGACAAGAGTGGATGCAACTCTTGGAGTTGTCCTAATATTTCTCTGTATTATTGTGCTGTATTTATTTATATTAATATTGTATTAATTAATAATATTGTATTGTATTAATATTGTAATTGTAATAATTCTAGTGTAATAAACTTTGATTATAATATTTTAGATTATTATTGTGTTATACTCGGTGTCCTGTCGTTCGCACGCCGTGAACCCGACACATATATATATATATATTATATGTATATATATTATATGTATTCTCGGATAACCTTTACATAAATCTATCCCTTTTGCGGGATGAACCTTTTAAAATTCAAATGTTGAACTGAAACAACTTTCAGAAAGTTATTATAATTTGGTCTATGAAATTATACCGTTACGAGAAAAAAAAAATGAAGAACAGAAATCGATTTTTGGCGATTTTTGAAATCTTAAAAAATTTGGAGCGACCTCTTAAATTATTTGATTTTGATTGAGTTGTCTTTTGGAGGAGTTCTTAAAACATCAAAAACTAACATTTTTTCACTCGAGACTCAAAAAAAGTTTTTTTGCGCCAGCCTAGTATATATATATATATATATATATATATATATGTACTGAGTTTCAGCCAAATCGGTTCAGTAGTTTTTCCGTGAAAGCTTAACAGAGAGACAGACAGAGTTACTTTCGTATTTATAATTTTAATGTATGCATGTAGGGATCATATAAGACAGGTCCTTGAGAGTATAGATTAAATTTGGAAGATATCTTTCTTCCAAATTTTGTCTAATGTTTATGCTGCTACACAACGATGTAGTGATATTGTAAAAAAAACAGTGGTGGCCACCTTACATACAATTCAAAGATAAAAACATTTTTTTGACTGCACAATAGTGTGGGGTACTATTAGTCTGGTTTTTCAAAAATTAAAACGATTTTTCTTGAAGTCTTTTATGTAATTTTCCAATTACTTCTTATTTATCAAGTCTTTATTAGAAAATTAGTGGGAACAGTAAGATATTAACTTAATGAAATAGAAAATTCTGAAAAAATGGATGTAGTTGCTCCATATTCATTACAATTAAATTAATAGTCATCGTAGCATGTGTAAAAATAGTCATCTGTAAAATATAATGGGTTGTGATTTATTACCTGTGATACAACAGGAATGAAAGAAAATAACTTCATGGCGTGATTATTATAGTATAGCTGCAATTCCATAATTAAAGTTGTCGTAAACTTTCCTACGACATACATTTTACTTATATAAAAATAAATTTAATCCTTTTAGTATTTAATAATAATCTTACACTTAGAATCACGATGTTTATTTCTCAATTTTCACAATTTCTTCCATAAGGTCCTACTAGAAATAGGCTGTGATTGGAACAAGATTTTCCGGACAGTTTAACCAAATTACAAAATATCACCTCTACTGTGGAAGAAATAATACTACTCTACTGAACCCTTTACTGTACATGGACTGGTACACTTAACCGACTTGATTATTGAGAAAGGACTTAAACATCATATTTAAATGAAAAATAAAAAAAAGCTTAATAGCAGTTAAAACTTTTAATTACAGATTACGGAGTATAATATTTTTATAATTAGAGTAAAATTCTACCAGCGCATTTATAATAACCGTGCCGTTCATTTAATTGAAACTTTTATTTTCGAACACTCCTCGTTTCAGGAGCCATTACTCAAACGTGTAGGTTCTCTCTCAAATGAGATTTCATAATTAACGTAAGCCAGCTCAGCCCGTCAAGTGCATGTGAAAATTTAACGAGAGCCGGCAGAGGGCGCGGGCGTCGGCCACGCTCCAGACCTATCTCAAGCGTTTCTGCTACTATAAGTACATGCGTTTGACGTTAAAAACACTCGTTAAATAGAAATGTATGAGCGGCACATTTATTACATGGCTAAATGAAATTTAGTAAGATCGGTCTTTTTTATATAACAGATTAGCTTTTTTACGATAAATTGGAAATAATTAATAATTGTTAATATAGCAAATGGCGAACGAGTAGAACATCAAGTAGATATTAATAAATTTATTTTCAATTTATGACTGATTAAATCGCCCAAACGCGAGCGAAAAATGTCATTTAACGCCATCTGGTCATATATAGGTTTCGCGAAAGAAGGCTGAAATAAAAACAATGTTTTTTCGGCAGCTTTGATTATCTTTCGGCACTATCTTAATAATATTGCCAAAGCAGGTCCACTCGCAAGGTCGTGATTACAAATAGATAAATTAGATTTCAAATTAACTCAACTGAAAAGTTTGCGAGACAGGAAAAAGAAATTGAAAAAGGAAACAAGCCTTTATACATTTTTATACGGAGTCAAAGTGACTGCTTAGAACATCAAAAAAGTCATTAGTACAAATAAAGACTTGTCTAATAGTGCCAGTTACTTACTAATTGCTTCTTAAATAGAGTTGAAATTTCAATGTGAACGACTCTTTTTCTTAGTTTTGAATGAAATAAAAGGAAATGTAGGCAAGTTTTTTTTTACTGTGGATAAAAATAAACGACCGCCATAACTCGGCCGCAATTACCAGCATTTCTAAGCAGCTGGGAAGAGACGCTGCTACCGCTAATTAACTGGCTTCGCGTAAATTTTGGTAAAAAATCTTAAAAAATGTATAACATGTATTTGTGGAGTTTATTCTTAATATCAAAAACTGTAATCTTTTCTGGAATAAGATTCCGTTAGGATTAAATGAAAAGCATTATTGTTATGCCAAAAATAACGAACAATAATACACTATACAAATCACTATCAATACTAAGTAATATAATATGTCATTATAAATTATAAGGTA
The DNA here is from genome assembly GCA_039645545.1 of Dendrolimus houi. Taxonomy (NCBI): domain Eukaryota; kingdom Metazoa; phylum Arthropoda; class Insecta; order Lepidoptera; family Lasiocampidae; genus Dendrolimus; species Dendrolimus houi. The sequence goes on along the minus strand of CM077120.1, from coordinate 16,621,756 downwards.
TTATGTGAAAACTGTATTAATATTGTTACAACCTAAGCGCCGACAAAGACAAATTCCACGTAAAGATTTGTAGAAGCACATTTATTACCCGTCGGCATTTGAACTAATAACATCGAAACTATTGTAATTCTTTTATGATCGACTTTTTTGTTTACTTATTTATTGGCATAGCCTATTGTTGTATTGTAATTATTAGCCAGGTGTTACGGATTTTAAAGTGCAAGCTGATTCTAGGAAATTCAGTCCACGTGGCCGGGCGGGCACATTGTACTTGTGCAAGATAAAACAATGGCCTGATTGAGTGAGGAAGGCAGTCAAGCGAGAACCACGATCGAAGCGAGACGTGTGTACTACAAATGCGAATCTAATAGTGACGGACTTTGCGTATTTTATTGAATTACGACCTTCTGCATCTTTACTCTGAAAAAATCCTTCGAAACATTAATTATTAAATAATTATTACTTAACATGTAAACGTTTATATTCATTTCAATAAAAAAAGCTGGTAGTTTCATAATGTAATTAATTTGTAACGTCAGTTACTATTTATTAATTTACAAACGTAATTTTTATATTAGGAAACTAAAATTAACTTAAAAAAATAAAACTAAATAATAAACTAAACCATCTTAAAAATTAAACTACACTGTAAAAAACTTAAGAATTGAATACTATTATAAACAAATTTACAAGTAAAAAATGTAGTCTAGATTGCTGTCGGTGGAGAGCGTTCCCAAAATGCTGACCGCATTCCCACGTTGTATGGCTACGCTAATCTGTTGCTTTAAATATAAGCCAGCCTTTTGATCACGCGAGATTTCTTTCAATCACCTTGAAAGGTCTATGATAAAGTTGATAAGCCTTACGTCCCCATGGCCCCAAAGTCTCAACCCCCAAAGCTACAAATATGTATCCATCATCGATGGATGTGTTTAGGGTTTCTTGAAGTGTGGCAGCTCCTCCGCAGTGACGGTTGTATTTGGAAGATTGGAAGCTGCTAACGGATCGAGACACGTTTCGTCCTATACTGAGGAGCATCCCATTTTCCCAAAGTACCACCGATATTCCGTCCGGTCGCTTGCTATCGTCGCGGCACAGTCCGTTCGGTTCAAGAACAGCTGATACCCCGACGGTGACAAAAGACCGGCGGATGATGTCGTTGATTGCCGCATGCCGTGAAGTTCTTCCGGCACTCCTCAAACAAGACAAGCCATACCACAACTTATATTATTAAAATATAAGTTTAAAGAGCCATTTTTTATTAAATAATAAATTATGGGTTTCAAGTACATAAATTTTGCAAATACTTGATAATACTTGAATGTCATTTTAAGCTTAATGCAGTTTATGTGTCCGATAGTAGGAGCAGACTTTTCAATTGTCAGATAAAAATTACTAGCAAATAAAGCAATCAATTAGTAAATTGCTAATACGATAAAAAATTGATATTCCATCCAGAATTCGTTGGCGTGTACACATAGCTTCGTGACGAATAAAAACATTCTTTGACAAATTGGAGGATCGTAACCATTAGTGCCATCGTCGTGTCTTTCAAAGAAGTGTCGTATTCAACTAGACTAATGAATGTCATAAATTTAGAGAAGGAGCTCTTCAAACAATTTGGAGGTATTATCTTGATGGGGTAGAGTTGGAGCCTTGAAGGAAAAAACGCAATCCATTTGAATGCATGAAAATATAATATTTAATTGAATCCTGTTCGTGACGTTAGGAATGGAATGATTATAGTGATATTTCGTAAATTGTATGTACTTTAATTAATGTATAATTGACAGATAGTTAACAATTTATTGCTCAAAGATGAACCATAAAAATATGTAATTAGATAATAATATCCTCCAGGCAATCTAAATCTTTCTTGTAATTCTAGGTTTGTTACTAATATTTGAAACAAATAAACTTATTGATTACAAAAAAATAAATAAAAATGTGTCAGTCTACATAAAAGGGTTACACAAAAAGATGAACATGGCAAGTGTCGCGTGTTTGTGACAAAAAAATATGTACGATGTTTTAGATTTCAAATAATGATTAGAGAGACTAATGTAATTCAAAAATGAGGCAGTTTCCGTGGGATCAGAATCTGAATTTACGTGTACAAAACCACATGGAACGTTCTTAGTCTATAATATTATAAAATACAACTGGAACAGACTATATAAACGATGGAGAACACGATTCAATTTCTTTTAGATTTCTTGCCTGTTTGTTCAGAATTCGCGTATAAACTACTGGGCCGATTTCGATGCGGTTTTCGCTTATCTACAGGAAATTTTTAGACTTAAAATTTGAGAATCTCGCGGGAATTTTTTTGGGAAAGATTTAAAATGGCCATTAAAAAAATCGAATTTCAAGGTGATTTTTCTACTGATTGATAGCAAATTTTATGTAATAAAATTGCCGATATTTTTTATTCCGGGAATACCGCGGGAATTTTCCCTGGAGCGATTTGTAGTTATTTATATTTTATGTTCGGGTGCATAAAAATTAGCATATTCTGACAGTTTTCACTAAAACGATAGCTGACATTCTCTTCTTTGTGTCCCGGGAATCCTGCGAGAATCAAGAAGTCAAGCGTTGACGAAGTTGCGCGTGTCAGCTCAAACCAACAAATAACAATAATATGAAATATTATAATCAAAGTTTATTACACTAGAATTATTACAATTACAATATTAAATAAAGCACTATATATAATACACAGAAATATTAGGACAACTCCAAGAGTTGCGTCCACGCTTATCAGGTGTCAAGCATTGCCCTCAAAGAATACTGCGATTATCGAACAGTAATTATCGACCACAATATACTATGCGGCTCTTGTCCAACCGAGCTTTTGCTCTCTTCGACCGACGAATGTAGAATGTCGCGTCTAGGCGATTTCACCTCCTTTTATATTGTCGAACCAATAACACAGCGCTCACGCTTTAAAGTGCAGGTATTTTAAGAAAAACGTAAGTACCCTCAATTTAAAGTCACAGTATGTTCTTAGCACGGCAAATACGTAGTTTCAATCTATTAAATACCTTCATATTACCTATCACGCGCATATCTTAGTTCGGAATAAAGTAAATAAATTTTAAGAAAAAAAAAGAATACTATTCTTTTATCCATTAGGCCAGGACAACCCTTGATTGCCTAACCAAATACTGGCCTTAGCAAAAAATACTGTTTGATTTATATTCCAGTTTTCCTTCGGGTCATCATATTGCAATAATTTAAGGTGAAAATATGAGCAAACGCTTTTTGCGGTGTATATACTGAAGTGATTTAATGTTGAAATCACTACATGTGATGATTTGCGACCATATCTGTGTAATTTTTCTTTTATATGTATTGCATCTAAGTTTATTTCAATTAAAAACTAAATCTTTGTTGTGGTTTGAAGATTATTTTATCCCTGTAGGAACGGAGAAAGAATACAATTTCCTACAGCCGGGCGGCTTGTCGTATTATAAGAGGCGATAAAACAACCCACAGCCAAGTGGCAGGGTATTTACCAGTTTGGATGGCTACCACCCCTGGTCTAGAGTATGCCGTCATAACAACCTTGAAGAGTGTTACAGCATTAGTGGCGAGGTTCCAGACCCCCTTAAGAGAGCAGGAGCACACTGGTAGTACCTTTGGTGTTACAAATGTTCATAGGTGTGTTGTATGTCTGTCTGTTGAAGACATGCAATAAAAAAAAAATATTATTCGTCCATTTTTGAAGCAATATTTAATTTACTATTAAAATTATTTCGACAAGTTATTTGTACTTCGAAAGTTTTGAGATTTTCTATAAATAAACAAGAATAGACTGGTAGTGCGATCCGTGATTGCTAAGTGTGATACGAGTCTCGATTGAATTTTGACATTACTTATATGGACCTTATGTCAAATTTTAACCGGGCCTTAAAATCTGACCAGTTACACCGTTCGATTGTCATTTCTTAGTATTGATTCTTCTTCTATAATGTTACTGCTTAGTTTTTCTTCTTTGTAAATGTCAATATGAAGTTCTTGCTTTCGATGTGAGGATTCTGTATAAAATTGTAAAAATAAGTAAAAATCCTTTTACTTTAATAAAATCTGAAACAGTTTATAATATTGAAAATAGACGACTTTAACGACGCTAAGTTTTGACAATGATATATCTTTACATTTAACTACAGTAGCAAGCAGGGCACGGAACTACGGGAAAATAAAAATGGACATACTCATTTTTTATCCATAGTGGATGATTAATGATTATTGCGTTTCAATACCCCTATGTGTTACCACCGTAATTATTCTTCAATCGATACTCAAAAGGGTCGTGACACATATGAATTACACCTACATAAGCGTGTTATAAAGTACATTATAATATGAAAGTGTAAACAATTAGCCACGTATGTAGTAATCTGGGAATCAAATAAGCACTTTCCATCAGGTAGGTTGTTAACCTATATGTTGTAATCCAGAAATGAAAAAATGATGAAATATAAACCTCTGCTTTTAAAGCCGTTAAGGCACATAACGCTATTTATGGTTAGTTCTATAGAGCATCTAATCTATCTATACTGTAAAAAAATCTGTAAATGGTTCGAGTTTGTACAATACGTTTAAAATGTGAAAAATGGGGGCTAATTCGGACCAGCAGATTCCGAAAATACAATTTTTAGAATTTTTGTCTGTCTTTCTGTGTGTTTGTTAGACCATTACTGTGATCTGTATGTTTTGCTGGGCAGTTGTATCGACTATATGAACTTAGTTTCTTCGTTATTGTAGTGAATTTAATAAAAAACAGTTAAGTTTTAGGTCTAAAAAATTACAGAATATGTCCTCTTTTAACCAAATATGTTATTTAGACTAATAATATCCCATCAGAAATAATTGTTTATGTTCCATAAGTTTTTTAGTTTAACATCCATAGTAGTATAGTATTTAGTTCCTTTACCTGTTATTATACATTCTTTAAAACATAAAATGACAGTTTACTTTACGAGCTTTTAGCTTAAGCCACTTTTTCTTCTGAGATAATGATATAGTTATAAACTGTTTCACGCAGATGTAGCAATAAGTTTAATGCGTTATTTCTGATATGATATAGTTATTAATTGGTGATGACGTTAAATATTGACAGATAATATATGTAATTATGTACATACAATAATGTAGCTATGATTTTTAAGCGGTTTTCACCATCAGGTAGATACATTTTCATTGAAGTTTTATATATAAAATAACGTAATCTATAGCTGCATAGCACGCACGAATTTTAAGTAGCGGGGTGGTGGAATGGGGAGGAGGAGGCATACTTACCCCTACTACAACCCCTATGGTTCGGAGATCTTCATTTTTTTAATAAACATAACCTCACTTATTTTTTCACTAATATTGATTGCACTTATAAAGTTGTACAATCCTTTTAAAGTCAAAAAGAAAGCCAGTAATCAATATAAAAACAACCAAAAAAACAGTGTATGTCGTCAAAAAATGAAGAAAAACACAACAGAGCACATTCATATACACTACAAGAGTAACCATGCCAGGCGGCCACTTATTATAAATCGTGTCTATAAAATAAACAACCTTAAAAAAACCCACCGGCCGCTGCCGCGGCACTCTCCTCACGCTGTCGTCAAAAATCTAAAGACTGGTCGCGACCTTTCACCACCCATTATAATAATATTAGTGAAAAAATAGGTGAGGTTATGTTTACCAAAAATAAATATTTAAGAACTCCGGACTCTAGGGTTTGCAGAAAAGGTAAGTATACCTTACTCCCTACCCACTACTCCCACCCATTACTTAAAATATATGTGTACCCCGGATGACTGAGTCATTTGTTTAAAATTAGTTTAGAAGCTAGGCAACGTCAATCTTTTTCAGAAATATCCGTTTCAGTCAAAAGTTAGAGGGAGAACAACATAACTTTTATTGTAACACTGGAAGTTAATATCTTCCCACCTAAATCGTCATAATGTTTCAAGATCTGACTAACGATACCGCATAAGACTAAAAATTAGATTACGACATAAAAATTAACTTATCCCGGCACAATTTTCACTAAAACGATAGCTTCTTTTTTAAGTGCTGTGGTACTTTGTGTCCCGGGAATCCGGCGGAAATTTTTATTTTTTACTTTTTTTTATTGCAGTAGTTCAGCAGACAGGCAAACGGCCCACTTGATGGAAAGCGGTCACCATCGCTGTTGGCACCAGGCCATAAGAATTGCACTGGCAACCCAGAACTAAGCGTCAAATCTTTTTTGCTTCTTCTTGCGAAACCTTTTTCCGCTGAAACGTATATTTGTCGTCTAATCTGTTTTATTGTAACAATTGCTGTAATGTTTAAAGAAATACATCTCGAGTCATACATCAAATTGCAAGCTTGTATCATTATACATAAATCAATACTTTACATACGTGGAGAAGCTGTTAAAACCCTACAATCGCCTATAGACATTTGCAACACCAAAGGTGATACAAATGTGCTGCTGCTCTCTTAAATTCTCTTAAATTAATAATTTCAAGTCATACGTGGACGAGGTCGCGGACATATCCTAGTAATGCACTTTGATAATGATAAATGAATTGTGACTAAATAATAATGTAATAAACCAATAATTTAAATAACACATACATATATAAAACGTATACGTAGCGACTACACTTATGTAGTTTAGTTGTTATGCGGTTTTACTAGTTACTAAACCATTCTATACCACAACTATATCCGTAATCAAACGTGACACGTTGACTTTGACACTTATCACACACTCTATCCGTGCAGGAACGGAGAAAGAATACAATTTCCTGCGGCCGGGCGGCCTGTCGTAAGAGGCGACTAAACAACCCAGAGCCAGGTGGTAGGGCATTTGCCCGACTGGATGGCTACCACCCCTGGTCTAAAGTATGTCGCCATAACAACCGTGAGTTGTGTTCCGGCATTAGTGACCAGGTTCCAGTCTCCTCTAAGAGAGCAGCAGCGCATTTGTAGCACCTTTGGTGTTGCAGATGTCCATAGGCGATAGTAACCGCTTTCCATCAAGTGGGCCGTCGGCCTGTCTGCTGAACTACTGCAATAAAAATAAAAAAACTACTTTCTGGAAAGTTTTATTTACATGTTCGTAAGGGGTTAAGTTCGTTTTCGACTGTCTTTACAATCAGTTGCCTAGAAGAGATTACTTTGAATGGTAAGCCTACCTGTCGCACCTTAGCTAGTTTTGTATCTACCATGTTTATTATTTACCATTTACTGTCTGTTTTTTTGTTTGTTTGATTCGTCTTTTTAGGCTATGTCCTTCTAGTTATATTGGCTATTATTTAGGTAAATCATAAACTAATTCACCTAAGAACATAATACGTTATCAGGTAATACGGACACTATTAACAAGCCAGGTGTGCACCAGTGATATACAGACTGAATATTAATTTGTGTACTTTGTCACATGCACTAGCATCGCTTCGCTTTATCTGAAGGTCCATAATCCATTACTCGTATAGACAGCTTCTAAATTAACTGGATTTAATAACCTGACAAGTTGGTTTAGATTCATTTTAACAGTTTTTATAGTTGTATTGATTTTATAAGGTAAAATACTTTAGGTATAATCTACGTTATATGAAATGGGATACTACTGAGGTCTGACCACTTTATTTTGAAGGAACGAAAGATATTTCTGAGCTGTTTAAATAGTCACTTCCGCAGATTCGTATCACGAATATGATAAGTGTCAAAATACCGTGAGGCTTATGCCATGACTTGCACGTACATAGTATGTCAAAACACATATCAAGTTTACAATGCATTTCACGGGAGGCTCTAGTAGGGCTTGTCCAAGGTGATTTCGATCGACAAGTTTTAGAGATTGTTTTTTGATTGACCTATGGCGTTACCTATAGTGCTGGACTCGTGTAAAATTTAGTAGCTATTCAGCGTTACGTTTTTTACTCGGCGATTGTCTTCTTTCTTCCATAGTTTACATGACTGTTCAATAAAATACATACTTTTTATTATTGATTATTATTGAGATTATATCAATATTATTTCTTTAAAAATTATAATAGCTTTAGCAGTAGGTTGGTCAATAATTTACGAAATTGAAACAAACTCTATAGAAGTACAATAATAACGTCCCACTGCTGGGCTCGGGCTTCCCATCTTTAGGGGAACGAACAGTATACCCAATACAGTATACGTTTGTCCAAGGCGGATTGACGGTTTTGACAAATGGGTTATCTCGGATTACAGACTTTCGTCATGATGTTTTTAAGTGGTAATTGTTTTTTTTTTATTGGACTTGACTTTATGTTGTTGGTCCGAAGATCTTACAACTTTATCGGGGTTTTCGGGGCGAACGCCTTCGATTAGCGAAGGCACTCCAGCCCGGGGCAACTTGCTCGAGGGAGCTCCCTAGGGAGTTTACCTCCGCTGGACTGTTGCCATGGGGGGGGGGGGTGAATCTAATGATGCCCACCATAAGGCTACACAATGCACTAATTGAGAACGGGAGACGGATAGTATAAAGCCTGAGGGGAAAGATCCCGGCGGACCGGGATCGGCGGTTCGCGGTGGCCTACGCTACCTTACTGCCGTTTCCCAACGTGTTATGGCTGGGAGAGAAGAAAGAAACTTCCCAGCAACAAGCATAGTCTATCCTATAGGGGTCTATGTCCCCTGGCGTCCCTCGCGGGGACGTGGAGAGATCGTGATTGGCGGCGTCCGAGACGCCGCCGTCTGTGTCTGTCTCTCGGTGCCTGTCAGCCTGCCGTCCTAACTGTGGGCGGGCTAATCCGGGCCAGCCGTTTTGTAATAACGTCGACCCTGTCCGTGAGAACGTTACGCGGTCGTCGCACGAGAGCCTTTCGTCGAGGCTTATAATCGGACGCGGACACGACGAGCGGATTTCGATAGTGCGGTGCGAGATCGAAATACTTACGCGAGAGCGACGTAATGTAGTTTTTGATGGAGGGAAGTTCCAGATTACGGTGGAGGTCGACGTTACGCATATAGAGGGGAGCACCAACGGCTCTGCGCATGAATTTATTCTGAACGATTTGCAGCTTCTATAAAAGGGCAGGTTTGTCATGGCCGGATACCACACTCGCGTATGTCATGATCGGGTGATGCATGTTTTATATAGAGTAAGCTTGTGTCTGAGGGACATTTTGCTTCGTTTATCTATCATGGGTGCTAGACGACCTATCAAAAATCGCGCTCTATTTGGGACTATAGTGATATGCTCGTCGAAGCGTAAGTTCTGATCTAGGGTGACACCCAGGTATTTGGTGTACTACTTTGCCCAGGGGATTTGTTGGTCGTAGAGTGAGATGGCTTTTCGGCGAAAGCAAGCGCGTTTGGAGGAGCGAAGCGTGCTCGCAGAAAAGAACATTGCTGCGCTCTTCTCCGGATTCACCTCTATCCTCCATTAGTGAAACCATTGGCTAGTTAGGCCATTTGTCGGTTGTGATCAAATCTGTAGAGTGCAGTGTCATCCGCAAAGAGGGTTAACTCCATATCTGGAGTTTTTGGGATGTCGCTGGTATACAATGTGAAGAGTAGTGGGGACAGGGCCGAGCCCTGTGGTACACCAGCTGTGAGAGGTTTCTGTCTGGTACACCGAACTGGCATAGCTTGTAAATCAAGCCGTTGTGCCAGACCTTGTCGAAGGCCTTGGCTACGTCTAGGAACAGTGCAGCTGTTCTTATAGGGCGGGGGCGATGGGCAAAGTGAGATAGTCAGCGGTTATTAGATTATTGCTGATGGCAAAATCTCTTAAGTCTAGAGAGAATGACCTTCTCATAAAGCTTGCTGAGTGCGCTCAGTAGGCTGACTGGACGGTAGCTGGACGGTTTATTAGCCGGTTTTCTAGGCTTGTGAATGCTGATGACATCTGCTTTCTTTCAGATCGCGGGGAAGGAGCAGTTTGTTATAGCGGCATTGAAGATGCTCACCAGGATTATAATTAGGTGGCCGGGCAGGAGTTTTAAGACGCGATTGTTAAGGCCATCGGCGGCCCCTGGGGCCTTTCGGGGTTTGAGGGACTTGATCAGATCTTGCACTTCATCGATCGTGACCGGGTCGAGTGTGGTTTCCGCTGGTAAGTAGGATCTACGTTCGACCTCGGAGTCCACCTCCGTCAGGTGTGACCTGTCGACGTTTTGCGTAGTGGGGGAGGGAGCATTGAAGCTCTAGACTCTGAGCAAGGCACTCGGCCTTCTCCTCGTTATCAAACGCCTCGGTGCTGTCGGCTCTTTCTAGCGCAGGTATGACAGTAAGGGTGTCTGATTTGAGACCTCTAGCAAGCTTGCAGTAGGCCTGGTGAGTTGGTTCGATATCTCTCAATGTTCTGTCCCAACGTCTCTGACTTCCCGGACACGTAGTTTGACCTCGCGCTCTAGTTCGCAGAGTCGGACTCTGTTATCCTCGGTGAGATATCTGTCGTGAGCTCTGGAAGCGGCTCTCTTTTCCCTCAGCAGTACCCTCATCTCGTCCGGCAGGCATAAGTGGCGGTCATCCTCCACTGGCACCTGTCTGGACGAGTTCCGCACTCCGGATTGAAGGTGTTGGTCTCCGTGTCTTGGCAGGACTCGATGTGGTTCGGGATGCGGTCCAGGTCTTGTGAGCTGGTTGCCTTGAGGAAGTCCCCAAGGCCTCAACCAGTCCACACAGGTCCTAGTTTCAGATGTCTGTGGTCCTAATCTGAGGATAACCGGGCGATGTTCCGAATCTATATCGTCCATCGTTTCTATCGAATGGAATTGAAGGGTTGCGCCCCTCAGGAATGCTAGATTGAGAGTGTTTGGGGTCCCCAGTCGCGGTTGGAGGGGTATTTTGTGGGGATATGGGAGTTAGTATATCAAACAAAAGATTATCTGAAATATTTATTAGGGCTCTACCATTGGGGTTAGTGGTATTGCAATTCCACTGCTCGTGTTTGCAATTCAAATCTCCTGCTATTATAACAGCCGGGCCAAAGTTAAATAAGGCTTTTAGGTCTTTCTTAGTAACAGTTTTTTGGCATGCGAGGTATGCTGAAAATATGACTAGAGGTTGTTGGCCAGTCATTGCTAGTCTGCAGGCGGATACCTCCATACCTTCTAGTGGGGGGAGTGACTACAGGAATGCAGTGTACAGATTTTCTGAAACAGATCAGGGTGCCGCCACCACGGCCTATCCTGTCATGTCTAGTGACTCGATAGTTAGAGATCTTTGTATCTCTATCACTCGGTTTCAGGAAGGTCTCCTGCACCAGTACTATATCTACTTGACTGGTAACTAGGAAGTCATGGACTAAGTCACACTGGTTTCAAAGGCCATTGGCGTTATAAGTCGCCAGAGTCAATGAGCGTGGTTTATTTCTACCTAGATGCGCCATTTGTTACCGGTAACAATAATTTAACTAGGTTGTTTAATTATAACGACCTAAGTACCTGGAAGAGGTACGTGTGATCCATTTCGATCACGAGTTGATCCCGGAAGGAGGGTTTATCTGACTCTGCAACTTTTCTTAGTTTTCGAGCTAAGAGTTGGACTTCTGCTAGGTCGAAAGGCGAGTTCTTGGCGAATTTAGTCGCCAAGGCTAAGTCCTCCGCTATAGAGTGGTGGGCCGATGGCCCAGAAGGTGCCTTAAAAATGCGGGAGGCAGCTGGGCTAGCTGGAGGTAAGCCGGCCGAAACTGGGGCGCGCATCCTTAGCGGAGGGAACACTTCCATCGTGGAAAGACCCGTCCAGTGGTTTACCACTGCAGGGAGGGCCGCCACGAATGCTGGTTTGTTCAGCACTTTTCTAGTGCCTTTTTGGGCATTGCCCTTTCCAACCTTACGTTTGGGTCGAGGGGTGGCCAGGGCAGCCTCTGCAGTTAGTGGGGTGACCCACTTGGCCGCAGAGTATGCAGCTCAGTAGCTCCGGGGAGTCCCGGGTGCGAGTGCACTCCAAGGTCCCGTGGTCGCCCAGGCACTTGACGCACCTGGGACGGGATTGACAATGTAGGGTAGAGTGCCCATAAAGTTAAGTTGGCAGCGATGACACTGCCGCAGTGTATGTTTTCGTGTGGCGTTTCACATGAAGGCCAGAAAGGCCACAGACCTTCTGGAGCTCGAAGATCTTTTTCCCCTCTGGGGAGAGGTCGAGGACAACCAATACTAGATTTAGAGGCAACTTTATGGTGTTATCTCTGTGCATACGGTACACCTCGTGCACCAGTAGGGCTTGGGACTTAAGGTCTTCGAGGATGTAGGAACTTCCGATTTCCTGAGGAAGTCCGCAGATGACTGCTCGGAGGCGTTTTTCCTCCGGCAGGGCGTAGATGTAGTACGCGATCTTACGGTCACTTAATAAGGATGTTAGAGCGCGGTGGACATTAGAAAACGTGACTTTGATGCCGTGTTTGGTATCACGGGCTTCTTTGACAGATATTGCCTTACCTGGCAGTTCCTTTGCGAGTTGAAGCCAATGGGTTTTCTCACAAGTGATCAGTGGTGGCGGCGGGCGCTGGGAAGGAGACCCAGGGCGGCTGGAGGGTGCCGCTGTCTGTTTTGTTCCCACAGTAGGGACGGGGGGGGGGGACTCCAACTCCCTCTGGGTTTTACGTTTTTTCGTGCGATTGACGGTTATGAAACCGTCATCGTCTTTGCGGTCGAGGGGGATGTTTGCGGGAGTCGCGACATCCATGGGGGTGGGTAAATCGGCCGGTGAGATAGGGGCATCCCTGAGGTATTGCGGACCTTCAGGGGATAACTCGATTTCTCGACGAGAATCGATTTCGCGGTGGATGGGCGAGCGCGAACGCAACGTAGCCGAACTCGCGGAGCCCGAACGCGGTTGTTCCGATGCGGAACCGCGTGAAAACGAGGCCCGTGACTTTGGTGCCACGGTGAGAATCGTTGAACGGGGGTGCTGGTGGCGGGCGCACCGGTAACGCAGTGGGTGAGGACGCAGGGGGTGCGGGCGCTGGGAGGGGCGCCTGCCCAGGGGCCCCTTGCACTTGTATCTCGCGGGACACACGTTTCTCGGAATTAAGTTCCGAGATAACGGACGCGTTCGATTGGGACTGCGGAGTCCCAAAAAAATTGGTCAAGGACGTGAGGGAATTGCTGCCGTATAAACGACAGCAAATCCTCCCACTGCGCTGGAGAAGGCTCCGCGCCGTCCATTGTCCCTGAGGGGGACGAACGATTTGGTGGAAAAACCACTTGACGCAAACATATTTTCACTGCACTGTCACAGAAAAAATACAGATCGATCGGGTGAACGAACGAACACAACGAACACGAATAACGGACTGCCGAGGCGGAACGGGAGACGTGCGCGCGCGACGAACGACAGCGAGCGAATTGTGGTATTTGTAGGATTCGAACCCGCACCTTTTTAGATACGGACACGTGCGCTAGCTACTAAGCTACCACGCCTTGTTCATCATCCATATACATACGTATGTCTATATAATATTACTAGCTGCGCCAGCGGTTTCACCCGCGTGGTGATGGAAAATTGTTATATTTTGGATAATTCACATTATATCTTTATCAATTATACCCTATATGTTATTCTGATGTATAAGCTATATTAATATAAAGTAGTATAAAGTTTCACCAAAATCCATTCAGTAGTTTTTGCGTGAAAGAGTAATACTATACATCCATTCTTACAAACTTTCGCCTTTATAATATTTATTGAGATTATTAAACAGTCTGTCTTAATCTTGATATAACGGTGTCGAATTGTACAAAAAAATGTTCTAATTCTCCACAAAACAATTTAATGATAAAAGACAAGAATACATCGAGGTTCATTTACGTTTGAGTAACAAGTGCTCACATAAATTCAAGAGACACTTGAGAAATATTGTCTTTGTACGTTTTGTTGTTGTTCTAATTTGCGGGTAGAGGCGGTTGCTTTAATTTGCCTCTCGAGATAACAGATTCGACAATACAAGGTGTTCACTTCACGCGTATCTTTTGTTGTAAATAATACAAAAGCTGGTGTCCTAAGAGAGATTTCGTTGTTCAGTAAAGTGTTATTACTTGATTTGATGTAATTTGTTTGATATCTTTTTGTTCTTCTTCCTATTTATATCATAAAATAAAATTGAACCGTTCCCAAAACTTAAATGAATATTTATATTTATATGGAGAATAAACGACCATTGTAAAAAAAATTGTCTCCCGGTCTGTCTAAAAGTTTGTCCCGAATGGGTCCCAAAATGCTTCAATGGACTGCAGTAAGAATAGTAGTAATTAAAACAGAAATTTTATCTTAATTTTTCAATTTTATTTTGATGTTTTGCATGGTTTAAACAATATAAAGTCAAAGTCCCACATTAACGACCTAGTGAGAACAGGTGCTATAATTAATTATTATTTATTAATTAATTAATAATAATTAAATTAAATTTTAGATCGTTAAATATAAACAACAAAGGTGATTGTATTATAATTTAAAAAATATACAGCAGATTAAAAAGATAAGAAGTCATAACAATAGAGTTTATACAACAGTAACAAAATAACCTAATAAAAGCACCACTTAAAAAGAACGAGTACCAATTTCTTTAGATAATGGGAGGCTGGAAAAAGGCTAGATGCCTGTACCGTACGGGTAGGTAACGCGAGAAGCCATTAACTTGAGATAAGGATTGCTATTACCTGCACGTAACATAATGACATTAATACCTTTATTTGGGTGGGTACTAAGCAGATTTGATAGGGCCCTTAGGTTTCATTGGCAATGGACTTGATAAAGAGTAATATCATAAATGAGAAAGTAGCTTTGTTTCCTTTTTCAGAGCTAAATGCGTATTGTTTCCTGGGATGTCATTTTTTTAATTTTTTCTCATCGTTATATAATTTTATCTTTTTATTCGAATTATTTTCTAGGTTTAAAATGGTATATATTCTGAAAATTTCAAGTCGATATTTTGATTTTTAAAGGTCGCTCGATTTTTTCACTTTCAAAGTTATTTTCTGAGCGATCTCTAGGTACATTATATAAATATCAACGGACATGTTTATTGAAGTGAACATGCTTAAGAACACAACTAAAGGACAAGATAATTAAAAAAAAGACAATGTTTACTACTTCATTGAAAATGACAAATATTCATTTTCTTTTTCTAAATTCGTACTAGTTTAAGATTTACTAGTATCTAAAATACTGGGTGTACTCAATTTGAATGTTAAAAAAATTAACTACCTTTAGAAATCAAGATGGCCACTCTAAAATCTTTTATTGTTAAAAGTAAATAAGAGAGAGGAAATATGGACGGGAAGATTAAATAAAGGCACAAGTATCTCACATTAACAACAAATATATTATTAGAGTTACAGATTTCAAAGAATTTCTTAGTCTTTTTTGTTGTATATTTATAAGTAAATATACTTTGTGCTGATTCTTCTGACAATAGAAATAAAGCTCAACCTTTTTAAGCTAAGGAGAGGGCTAGATAATAGGCGCGGCTATTGAATAGAAGTTTTTATTTATACCTTTTTCGTCTGAATCATAATGAAAGAACTGATCTTTTTCTATTGTTGTGATAAATAACAAATTTAGATCGAAGCAATTAGCTGCTTGCAATATCAGTTGATACAAGATAATATTCCTATATATTCCATCTGCGTGAAACGGTCTCTTCTGACATTATGTCAGATGAAGTAGTTGCATGAAATTAAATTTTGGTGACATTTATTTATTTATGCCCGGTTTCAATATTGCAAAAACGTTTTTGATACCGACGGGTAGAATATTAACGCCTGGTAGCTCTACTGATGTTTCTATAATGAAATGTCCGTAGCTTGTTACTCATGAAAGTACCAACTAACCATGGGAGGGATTTTCTAACCGATCGATAGAATTTTTGTATGGAAACGACAGATAAAGTGTTTCTATATTATAACCGATGGTTGTCAACACTACTATTCGTAGGAATTTTATTACCACCCGATTTCGGCCGGTTGCCGGTTTTTTTGTCGTTATTAATACGTGATTTTAAATTAAATTAAACTCAATTTTTTTACTTCTTCTTTTGACTTGGATTTAATTCTTATTTATTTATATCTTTCAAATTTACTATTTCTATCTTTAACAGTTCTAATTTCAATTCAAGTATTGCTTTACTATTCATCTCTTCACCTGCGATAACGTTATAGTTATCGATTGTGACCTAATGCGTCTTCAATATAGCGTTAAAAATAACACTGTGAATGAATATAACATTATTAATAGATAACGTATTAGTACGTACTAACTTTCAATATTTAACGTCATTAACAATAAATTACAACATCGCTTCAAATAACACATTAAATCCATCGCTACATCTGTGTGAAACGGTCGCGTTACAAAAAGTTCCCTAAAACATTTGAATGGAAACAAAAAATCGGACAAGGTTCCCACAAAGTTTCCGTCATTTGACTATGGTACCATGAAAATCGTTGTATTTAGCCTTAACCTAATTTTTTTAAAAATGCGATCGAAAACCACAAATCCCTATAACTAGCGAAACATTTCTGAAGTGACAACACTGTTTCTTGTGACAACACTCTTTTTTTTTTTACAAAAAAACCAATGACATTGGAACAATCATTATTTAAAAAGTTTATATGTTGTTTAGATAACTGCGTTTTGTTCATGCGACATTCATATAAAATGGCTCTGTAATTGTAAGTATTTATAAAGCAGATTGATTGAAAGCTTGATTTTTAATGAAAATCGTATATCACAAAAGTCTCTTCTTTTGAAAATGTATTTATTTTGTAGTTATACCTCAACTTATTGAATTACGTTGCGTGTACTACGACCACAACTACGTTGCGTTAGCAAAACGCTTGGGAGGGAATTAGTTACTGATAACCGACAGTATTACTAATTGTCAATGAGCTTGTGAAACGCTCGTATAGCCCTCTCAACCATCGGTTATTGGAAGCTTCAAAATCAATCAGTTACTATTACAGACAACCGTCGTTAGAATATAGAAACTCCTTCTTCTATATAGAATATAGAAGAAGGAGTAAAGCGTAGTTTAAGGGGAGGTCCAGAAGCGAGCTACGCGCGGTAAATTCGGAAGTGAGCACTGCAGTAGCAGGAGATGGTCTACCCAATATCGGCGACGGTATTGTGAGTGAATCATATCATCGTCGGGGCAGAGTGTCATTAGTTGTGCGTGAAGAGGCAACCCTGCAGAAAAGAATCACGTACGGCTGTGTAAGTCAATAAAAGTATTTAGTTGGAAAAAAACTGGTGTTTTTTTTCCAATGCAAAGTGCGTACACACGTCCCGCTAGCATGTAACATTATTATAGTTTTTGTAATTAGTAATTAATAGTGGCTATAAACATCAATATTGGTCCCCAAAATACAGGCTTCGCCGAGTTTGGGACCAGTAGCTAATATAAATATTGTATATTTGATTTCTTGACAATAAAGAATATTCTTATTCTTATTTATTTTTTAATAATTTTACTGGTGTTGTAAACGTCCATAGGTGGCGATGACCACTTTCTATCAGGTGGACTGCTTGGCTGTTTACCTGCTTCTGGAAGAAAAAATATTGCGCAGGTGTACAGTCTAACATTCACCCCTGAATACAGTGACAATCATCTATAGGGCGTTTTAGATAGGGTCGCTATATAAGCCGTCGGCCATTATTTTACGTTCTTTTTTTTTGAAGGGTCAGCGAAAAATATGTTGTTTTTTTATTATAAAATAATTCTTCATTTCATAATTTGTACATAATTATGTCTGTAAAGACATTAAGTATATCCTAAAAGAAGAAAAAATGTTAATAAAAACACTCACGTTCTAGTGAAATTCTTCCTGACATAAACAAGTATAGAATATGGCAAGTATAGTTGATATTTCAATATTATGATAAAAAGCATTTCAATGCCTATATTCAATTATTTGTGCAAATATATAATAAGTAGGTATATAATACATAGACAAAAATCAATTTAATATTTAAATAAATTATCAAAACGACTCATCGACTGTTCTGGTGATCAGAGGGCTGGTGCCTATCTCGGACAACGGATCAGTATGGCAATGGATTTACGTTTCCTCGCTGGAGCGAGGAAACGTAGCCAGCCTTACCCATAGGCACCTTAGGGCAGCTTACCCATAGAAGACGGTGATCTAGGCTCAGTATTCTACTTATAGTGTTGAGGGAATATGGGTAGATAGAATACAATATAACTATTTTAAGTTTTCTTTTACTGTATTAGTTTACATTGTCTTAGTTTTTTAAGTTTATTAATAAATGTAGGTAAAAAGCACCGCAAACGTGTATGTATGAACGAATTATGAATGTAGATGAAGCAAAAGATGTATGTCAGAATCGTAGCAAGCGAAAATCCATCGTCTCTGCCTACGAGAAACAGGCGTGATAATATGTACATATGTATGTAATAAATGCAATAAAATTATATTTAAATAAAAATCTTAACAATTCATAGCATGATAGTTAAAACCACATAGGCTTTAATGCTTGTATTTGGAACAAATTCTAAAGCAATGGTCATAATAAGAGCGTGCAATCAAATACCTCGCTATCATCTTTTAAAATATCCCGATGAATTGTTATTTACTGACGAAATATTAAGAAAAGAGCTCTTTGATTCGTTAGAATTATGACGTCATAACTCACAACACTCATACTGTCAATACACTATTTGTTGTGCTAGCTTTGCTATGAGCAGAGTATCCATTGACTGATGGGACGTCAAAATTGTTAGCTGGAACTTTCAGCCTATTGGACTAGCTGCCCTGAACTAATTGTTCAGAAAAAAATAAATTTAATGAAAACATGGGTGGATGAAGGGTTATTTAACGTTTTCTTAGATTTTTTACGTCAATGAAGGTGTAATGTGCATACAAAGTTAAAAATTTTAAAAAAATCTTAATGTTTATTGTAAAAGTTTTTGTTACAATTTGTTGTTGTTTATTTTTTTTAACAACTCTACGGACTCGAGTTCCGTACCCTTTTTTACAACTTGATTTCTATGAAAGTTTTTAGAGTTCATACACGCTTATTGTTTATTTTTGTTACTGTGTGTGACATTAATTTAGTGATTTTTATGTTGTAGTGTACCTTTAGAATAACTTATAATAATATTTTTTACTATTTTTAATACTAAACTTATACTAATGTATAGTGTATCTGTTACATGCAGGTGTTGTGAGGAAGTGCATGTGCAGTGTATGCCTTATGTCTATACCTATCTATATCTTAACTAGTGCCTAGGCACTAGTTGTTGTTTATTGTTGTCCTTCTAAAAATAGAAACTTGGTACCATTACAAGAACATATTTTAAATCAATGAATAAATAAGAATCTTGTGCATATCAAAACTTTTTGACTTTGTTCTTTACTACGAATATGTGAAACACGAAAAAAAGGGTTTAAAAATTACAAACCATAAATTATGAATATCGTTTTTTGAACAGAAAATGGAAGTAGATAATATTATAAAATGAATGGATGCGAAGCAATTATGATAATAACTATTCGGTTAAGGTACTGAGTGTTCCGTTTACAGCCTGTAATAACACACCAGATTTATGAATAATCATCCGGAATAAAATGAAAGTTCTATAATTTAACATTGAGTATATTTTTGTACCTTGGTTATTTTATATTTTGGACTGTGGAGAGCACATAAACATGACGTAGTAACGCGTGAATTTTCTTATTATAATAATGTTTATTTAATAACGACACGCTTGCCGTTGTGGAAAAATATAGAGTGAAGAAATAACAAACAAAAGAAGTATGACATATGTCCAATAATTATAATGTAAATAATTAAAAAAAAATCAAAAGCTCGACTGCATAAAAGACAATTTAAAAGCAATGCACTAAAAAGAGCGAAATAAGTTTGAGAATAGAAAACAAAATTAAAATACACTATAAACAAAGTAAACTCTACTTCGGTTTAACAGAATATCTTATGAGCTGAAAGCCTAAGTTAAATATCCGCATTACGTTTAGTAGCCGGCGGGACCCAATTGTAAATTATAAATAACTATACTAAATTTCATATGATAGCACGAGGTTCGACGCAAACATGGCCAATTTTGACGCTATGAAAAACTTTTTAAACCAATGTTTGCCTCATTATTTAGAAAGCTTGTTTCGGCGATTAGTTTGATTTACGTGGATTTTTAGATTGTTAGAAAAATCTCAACACCAATGCGTTTTCAAGAAGACTATTTATTTAGTGTTACCACTCTATGAAAAATATAAATTGCACATCCTTTTAGTGTTGCCATTTGAATAATGGTTTAGTGCCATCTCGCGACACCTTGTCGTAGACAACCAATTTATTATTCCTAATTAAGTTTAAACATGTAACTTATATTTTGTAATCTCCTTTTCATCTCCTTTATTTTGATATCGTACTCGATAGGTTTGGTTAATTTTGTTTTATTAACTTATTACTATTTCATGCGTTATTACTAATATAAAAGCCTTCGTGTTAATATTGAATAAAAGTACTATTATGTGGGTGTAAAGTAATAATAAAATTATATAATTTTGTAGTTCGTTTAAACATAGACATTACTTTAGCAATATTTTACTAAGTCACGCAACCAATGCTGTTATTCACTATGAACATATAAAAATAATAGTCAATCAAAAAGAATTAATGAGAAATAAGCGTATCTGTAATTTTATAGTGTTTCAGGCGCGCATAGGTAACGATAGCCTTTTAGATAGACAGATAGATAGATAGACAACACTTTATTGTACACCGGGGATAGTACAACGGGCGGCCTTATCGCTAAAAAGGGATCTCTTCCAGGCAACCCTTGGCAGGGATTGATAGATTTTTAATTCTAACGGTGGTGCTTTTTACCGTGAGTTCTCTACATGTATGTCACGATTACAGTTATATTAGGGGAGCCCATGAGGCTAAATACGGAGTTATTCGAGCGTCGCGGGGACCTTTTGGATTGTGAAGATTAGATGCTAAAAAGAAAAAAAGGTTATACGATGTATGCCCTTTCACTGATAGGAGAAGCGTGTACAGGTTTTCATAAATGTAAAAAAAAGAGTCACACAGAAATACTTAAACGCGTCAGATATTACTAAGCTATGCGCCTCATGTGTTTCTCACAACGGAGAAATATTAATCTGCTGGTTTGCATGGTGGGGGTGGCCGTACGAAGGGGTTGAAAATGGGAATAAAAAAAATATTCGAGCTCGTCAGATATTCAGAAGGAATGTTAAGTAAACCCTAAAGGAACTCCTATTTAAAACACTGGCGATTTAGGCGCGACCAAAAGTCATGGCTGATTTTTGAAAATGCAAAAAAAGAATCGTAACATTGAAATATTTGAGCGCATCATGATGATTAATATAAATATACAGTCGGTACAGCTTGATGTCTTTGTCGTGCTGACCCATAATCTGACAATTATGTGGAGGAATTTCCTTAATCTGAAGGTTTGAAAAAATATGTTTTAAATTTTTTTTATTACTGAATGTAACAAATACAATTAGCAGAAAATAATATATATATATATATATATATATATATATATATATATATATATATATATAGAAGGAAATGGTGTAATAAAAAATGACAATTTTTTTTTTGTTTTCACCATCAGTGAAATCATCTTCATAATAAAAGTCCGGTTCGATTTAGTCGTTATCATCTACATGTTGCGTATCTGCAACAATATATGGTTATGATACTTAACAATATTTTATTTATTTCATGATATTACAGTATAGAAAAAAAAACACCTGAATCTGGAGCATCTCCTAAAATATTAGGTGCTATGACAACATCTTCATACACTTCTGGTAATTGATTACCAACGAACCAAGTCATCTCCAATTTTCCATCCACATTTCTTATGGAAATACATAGTTCTCAGCAGCTGCACGCACCGCACTTTATGGATGATTTTAACTACTTTGGCTTGTGGAAATCGGCAGACTATATTATTCCCGTGATCCTTGAATGATTTGCTTCAAAATAAAAAAAAATTGACCGCGCTCGACAACGCCCAGGTGACGTTTTTTTTTGTAACTTTGTGACCCACCATTTCCTTATGTCACGCGCAAATTGTCCGATTATTGAAATGTAGACTTTTCTGCATTTAATTAACTGACCTTGTCTTAATCTGATGCGCTTGAGTTTTTTTAACGATCGATTTTTTTTACTATTCTCATCGGCTGCCTGCTAAACGCACGACCCTATATGAAGAGTATATGAATGGAGGGGGTACGTAATAAAGTGCAAGGTTTCCCCCCTTATGTTATTCTGCCACGCTTGAGTAAATCCCAAAATCCCCGCTTGGGCTCCCCTACTATTATTAATGAAATACATATATACAAAACTATATAAAACTTTCAGGTATATAATGAAAGAGGTTTTTTCGTTTCTTGCTTCGGTTACATATGTAAACATTGTCAGACCCATTTTTTTCTATTTCATGGGGTTATATAAGTGTGAAGTGTCTTTATTCATTTAAATACTAAAGTATTGCTTCTCTTCTGTTATAAATTGTGCTTAAATCTCTTACAGTATTTCCTTGCTCCTTTATTAACTTCCTTACAACGAACAAAGATTAAATGTAATTTGCGGAATCACAAATGGGAGTTGGCCACGCATGCAGCTCGCATCCATAAAACAATACGAACTATTGAAGGCATGATTTTCCGTCATTCGCCTCCGGCCTTTAAATGTTCGGGTTTGGCTACACTCCAATTTTTCATATTACTTATGCCTTTTACAAAACTTAAGTCCAATCGTCCAGTGACACTGCTAAATGTTAGACAGAGTGTAGCTTTATTATTTACGCTAACCAAGTATGACGTATGCATATAGTCTAACTGTAAATAATTCGCGTAGGTAGGTATCTATGAATTAATACCATACCATTATTTAAAAGAAAGCTCTTAGAGTGGTTAATTAACAGATACTTTTACTCCCTCCCTTACAGAATATTTTAATCCTAAAAAACAATATTAAATTAATTAATTAATTGCAGGTAAATAATTATACCATAATTTATGACTTATAATGATATTTTTTTAGACATTTGATTTATTTATTTTTTAAATTGACTAGTTAATTAATGTTAGATTTATGTAAGTATTTTTAATAATGTGATTTTTTTGTATTATTTTTGTGATGAATAACAGAAAAACTTAATAACATGATAATAATAATATTATATAATGGCCCGGCAACATTATAAACTGCCTGTATTGCACGTTCGAAAGGACAAACTGTCGTTCCTACAAAAAACACAACATCTTCTTTAAATTATATGTATGTGACAGTTTGTGCAATAAATGATATTCTATTCTAATACAACTTCTTGTATTCTGAATGCAATTATAAATAACTTTTTTATCGAGCCTCTAAATCTTGTATAACTACATATAATAAACACGGGGGTATGACTATGCCTGCAAATAACTTAGCTAAATTAGTGTACACCATGACAGCTAATTTAAAAGTAATACACTCAATTTTTAAAGCTTCATATATTATTAATTTTAAGCTTTTACACAATTTTAAATCAATAAAGTGTATTTTTCATTTCGTAACATTTTCAACTTATTCAATAATATGTGTTTCATATGAGTTATGATTAATTATATAATTCTTAATAACAAGAACAGATGATAGAAAAATATATATTTTTTTACTTAAAATGAGATGTGAAAATAATTCGTTTTAATAATACAATTTATATTTCTGAAAGCAGTGTATAACGACCCTAATCAGACTGTTGTGATACAATGCTGACTTAAGCAGCGTGATTTAATCTCTTTAATGCTTATTACAATTGCAAACTTAGTTTTTATAGCGTTTCTTGTGTGCGGATGTAATAAATTTTCTTCATCACTTATGCAGGAATTTGTAACTTTCTTTCTTACTTTATTTGGAAAAGCGCTCCAGGGATTTCTTTCTTATCTCCGTACTTTTTTCTAAGCAATAGTTTCGTAACTAACATTGTGATACACAGTTGCTAAGGAACCCGCGTTTCACTCGTTGTCGTAGGTGTAACCCCTGACATTGAAGCATGCAACGCTTAGAATATTTTTCTGACTTAAGATACATAATAGATAACTATTATAGAAACCTGCACCATGAGTCTACCAATCTGTGAAATCTTCTTCTCGGCCTTAAACGTGACTTAGCTTATATGTTTTTAACTCATGAAGTAAACAGTTGCTTGCCTAACAGTAGGATATTTATGGGTTGATATTAATGTAAGTAGAATTTGAATCTAAATTAGCCTTAAATTTGATATGCTTGATTTAATCTAGTAAGGTCTAGCAGTACTAGCGAGATTTAGTTCGCTCAATAGCCAGTGTTGACATCATAAATTTATGGGAGCTACACACGTCTTGTCATCGCAGTGGACAATGAACTATAGGCTAGCACAACGCGGCAGCGCACATATTAATAGTTGCTCTATCTCACTCGCTCATCATCCGTGCCGCTCATACATTGTGCTAGATTTACAATTATTGTACTAGCTAAGTCGTACAGCTAGTTAATTTTTGTACTTAAGGTTACCGATTCTAAAATAAATGAGTTCACATCAGCACTCGGCAGTGAATACTACTCTCTGCCATATGAAGTATCATTTACCCTATAGCTCTCGCTGCTACAAATTAAAGGAGTATGTTGAAGCAGCGTATTAAATATTTTCAAACAGATATTAAAATTAATTTTATCATTACATTTTAAAAATAAGTAACATTGTGGTATTTTAGTGCCCGCTCTTCTATAGGAATATTTTTTTTATTGCGAAGCAGGCTAACAGGAAGACGGCCCAGCTCATGGAAAGTGGTTACAGTCGCCTATAAACATCTGCAACACCAGGGGAGAAATCAATGTGCAGCCAGCCTTTAAGATGGGATAAGAAGGCGGGATAGGGAGGGAAACAGAGGGATCAGATAGGATGAATGCGATAGAGAGGATTGGATGTGGAATTGGAATAGGTAGATGGGATGAGCAAAGTGGGATAGGGGGAGGGTGATGTGGGTCATTAGAACTCTCAATAAATTTAATTAAAAAGTTTTTATTCAAAATAAGTTCAAGAGGAGAACACTTTTTGAAGGTCATACATCTAAGTTAATATTTATTTTTAATTCCTATTCACCGTACACCGATTCGCAACGTGTTATTGCTGTTAGGGAGAAGAAGTGGCAAGAAACTCCCCAGTGTAGCTAAAATTTGTTTTTCTTTATGTTTTTTATTCTATTTATATCTCAAGTTCTTTTTTATGAATTTTGTACAGAAGTATTTAACAGTATTACTTTTAGAGGAATTAATGGAGTTGTAGCAAACAGTGCATACTCAGTAAGACAAAGACATGATAAGAGGAAAGAAGAATGTTATTATTGCTATAATAATGACGAGACGTACTAACAGTTTGTACTGCAACATATCTCCATAAATTCCTCACATGTTTGGCAAGATTAAACCGTTATACAGCTAAACATATATAATTTTGCAGTATATTATAACATCTGTCATCTAATTCATTTTTTTTATAAATTTGTGAGTTGGTTCTTTTCATACACCCGACTCGAAGGACCAAAATGTACGGGTATGAAGCCAAATATGTATGTGTGATAAATATGATTTATTGTTTTGAAACAGGTTTTACAATTATTTTTCAATCGTGATATTTTATAAATAAAGATAACACAGTGTTATTTTAGCGCCCGCTCTTATAATGATTTTAGAGTATATTGTAACATGCTTCATCCACTCCATTCTTTTTATAAATTTGTGAATTGGTTCTTTTAGACATCGGGCTCGAAGGACCAAACTATATAAGTCTCACACTGCTGTTGTACTTTGGTTGTATGAAGGTAAACACGCACGTGTAATCAATATGTTTCATTAAGGTCAAAGATTTTAGCGCAAATCGCAGTACGTTTGCGAGCTGAATACTTATAATGTATGAAATAATGCGCTAATGACAAAAGTGATAACAAATGGGCTTTGCGTGGTTGTAAACCGTAAGTAATTAGACCGTACATTCATTTATTGATCTGTGCAGGAACGGAGAAAGAATGAAACTTCCTGCGGCCGCTCGGTCTGTTTTAGGAGGGAGACAAAACACCCCACAGCCAGGTGGTAGGGTATTTACTCGTCTGGATGGCTACCACCTCTGGCCAGGATCCAGCCAGCAGCAGCGCATTTGTAACGCCTCTGGTGATGTAAATTTCCATAGGCGATTGTAACCGCTTTTCATCAGGTGGGCGGGCTTTCTGCCTGTCTGTCTGCCGAACTCAGGCAACAAAAAAAAGCATAACTAGGTTCGTCCAGTTATGTTACCGTCTCAATGCCTGTCGCATCGGATATGTTAGCCTTCGACGGTCGGTTATTATGTGGTCAACAATAATATCACACTATACTAACGTGGCTGTTGCAAATGTCATGTGGTGGTTGCAATATGTTTGACATAATATACTCATATTATAGCATACAATTGTTATATATATATCTAGGATATTTGTTCAAAATGGTAGGACTGTAAAGGTAACCTAGTGACTGTAATACCTATATACTTTCCGTACTCTTAAAATAGTAATACTCGAGCCGCAACAATGGGACATATATATTTATATAATATAAACACACACACACACACACACACACATATATATATATATATATATATATATATATATATATGTGTGTGTGTGTGTGTGTGTGTGTGTGTATATATATATATATATATAATAGTTAGTTCTTTAATATTATTAGATTAAGTAATGACTGTATTTGTGTGGAAAATCTCAACACTTCAACGAAAAAAATGCATAATATAATTGAAGACATGAGTAGATGAATGAATACACCAGCACACACGTCCTGTTTTTAGAATAACTCTTTCACCGTCCAGGCTGTGCGTTTCTGGAATGAGTTACCTATTGCTATAAGACAAGCCAAATCCTTAACGTGCTTTAAAAATCAGGTTCAGGAGCATTACTTTTCTATTGTGTATAATACTTCCTAATGCTCTTATATAAGTATATCTATGTTTGTATAGTCATATGTATGTATACGTCTGTGTGTATATGTATGTGTATATACATATGTATAAATATTTGTATATTTTGTTTTTGTACTTATATGTGCTATGTTTATTTATTATTCATCATTATTTATTAACTACACTGCCGTCGGCATTAAAAATCTATCAATCCCTGCCAAGGATAGCCTGGAAGAGGTCGCTTCATAGCAATAAGGTCGACCGTTGTACCATTTTTTATCTTTTTCTACTTCTGTTTGTTTATGTTTTGGTGTACAATAAAGAATTATCTATCTATTTATCTAGATGAAAGAGTTTTAAATCAGTTAGTACATTTTTGACATGGAATGAAGATGTAATATGGTTGTTGTGCTTAGTTTAAAGAATCGGAAATTATGAAGAAGTTATGTACGAAGACAAAATGGTAAAAAAGTAATAAAACTTTCTCTCCTAACGATGACTAAATGTATATATGTAATATGCCCCTTCAGTTACTTACGGCTTCAATTGCGAAAACAGGATCCGCAATATATGCTGAAATGCTTAAAATATGTACTTCAATAAAGTCCTAAAAGCAGGATGGGAGCCGTTGGTCATATCCCAACGTGAATTTCATTTGCCGCTTTTTACGATGCCCATGGGAAAATATGGGTTGATTCTCCGGCAACTATGAAGCCCCAATATTACAAGACCGCGTTATTCCTAATCAACTGTTGCGTCGAGTGGACCGTATATTACAAACTTAGAAGATTACATCGTCTGACTTGCTTATTTCGGAAAACTTTTGTAGCTTGGCTGTGTTACGGGTGATTTTCTTTTTACAGCAACTTAGGTACTTCCATAATGCTACCTAGCTTCAAATAATTTAATGCGCCTCGGAGATCTTGAAGTTTGAGCGTCGCTCTGCAAAGCTTAAAGGAACGCAGAGATCATCAGTTCGGTGCGCGAGGATAATTTTGGAATATTTTCCATTATTTAATCTAATCTGAAATTACTCTCAGAGCTATCCATTCTATAACCTAATACCCATAATATATGTGTGACTCACTTACGTTGATAAGTATATACAGATATGTCATTGTGTTTACCTGCCCATATATTAATAAAGTCTATATTAAAGTATAATAATAATTATAAAAGTGACTTTGTTCGTAAGCTATTAGATATGAACCGACTTTCATGATTTTGAAATATATGTATTTTATAGATTAATATTAGACACATATGAATATTTACTTGAAAAAATACATTTGAAATATTTTTATTTGAAGTAATTATTAAGTTTTAAAAATTTAGAATACACAATGCTATATAATACAACTTTATATTACTTATTACATACAACTAGATCATGACAAAAATAATTAATTTTCTCAGCAGGTATTTGGTATTTATAAGCCAGACCGCTTGAAGTTTCATCTTGGTGCATAGTTAAGTGCACGTAACTTAGTTGTTCAATATTTCTTCAGCATAAAGCGCAAAGCGTCAAGCGCAAGCCACACAAAAATACATAAGGCGAGGTCTAAGAGACAGACATGTTACCCGCTCATTGTAATATTATACTTAATATGTGAAGCACAGAGTATATTTTTAGAAATAAATATATCGACGAAATAGCTAAAAGGCGATTTGTCTTACGTCTTTTCTGTGTAGCTTCCGTCCAAGGCATGTCTCCTACTTTCAAAGTTTCATGTTCAAATAAACTATTTTAATTAGAATACCCGCATAAACGCCCAGATGATATGAATCAATATAAGAAATCTGGTAGTAATTTGTAGTAGTTTTTTTCTCACAGTCGCTCATGAGGGGTGAACATGTAATCTGCTATTATTACAGATAGAATGATCATGGAAGCACCCAGTATTATTATTTGTTATCATTTAAAATCGTAGAACATTTCGCTATTGCTGAACTAACATGCACGTATTCGACGTTTTGATAAAATTTTATTCAATTACAGATTACACTTATAATAATATCAAAGCAGCAATAATTTCAATAATTTAAGTGGAGATAATTGAAATACAAAAATCCTAAAATTTGTGTTCCACAATTGTAGCTTATGCTAAGTTTATGTTTTTTTTAATGCCTTGTCTGTATACTTTAAAGCTATTAAACAAAACCACTGGATTAGACTATACAAACGATGCCTTTTTTTTAGATTTCTTGTCTGTTTGTTTGTTCGGGATTCACGTAAAAACTACGGGGCCGATTTTTCTGATCTGATTGACAGCAAATTTTTAGACTTAAAATCTGCGCTATTTTTGTTCTGGGAATCCCGAATTTTTCTGGGAATTACTTAAAATGGCCCGGTTAAAAAAAATCGAATTCCAATGTGGTTCTTTACTGATCGATAGCAAATTTAATGCAATAAAATGTGTGATATTTTTTATCTCGGGATTCCCTCTACAATTTTCCTCGCAGTGGTTTGTAGTAGTTTGGATGCGTTAAAATTAGCTTATTCCGACACAGTATTCATAAAAACGATAGCTTACATTCTTTTTTAAATGCTGCAGTATTTTGTGTCCCGGGAATCCCGTGGGAATTTCAAGTCAAGCGTGGACGAAGTCGCGGGCATATCCTAGTTGTATAATAAATTATTTGGCTCGGTACAATTATGAAGTCATAGCTTACCGCACTTGGACACATTTAAAAAACTTTAATTTTTTTTTATGATAAATAACGTCTCTTTTGATTTAACCGTGAACTATCTTATTGTAAAAGGCTTTGTAACTTCCTTTCAAAGACTTAGCCATAGAGTTGTACAGCTTATATTAAACTTCATGGTAGGCAAGCGAACCAGTTCCGACAATTAGTCGCCGGCGTCAGTTGGTAAATATTAACACTGGTAATTGTACAGTGAACGTCAGCTCCCTCGATATTCGTTACATTGCCCACTTGCAACCTGAATACAAATGATTCCATTATCTGAAGTCCGAAACGCACGGATAGCACATCGACAGTGATACCCTGTGCCACCATCTATGTTCATCGATTAATGTTTGTTTTCTTATTATAAGTTTGTACCTTCCAAAATTGAAAATGATGTTCTAGTAATGCTGATATTTCACAGATCAACTAAATGGAATCAATTTGATTGTAAAGCACATAACTGAGAGGGCACGAGGATATTCAATAACATTGAATGATTCAAATATATGTTTATGTGGAACACTTTGGTTGATTCATCCAAATTGAAAGACAGAAACGAACAGTCTAATATGGGCTTAATATTATTTTTGCGTAATATAGTTTATTGTTATGCGAGTGATAGACATGCGAGCAAGTAGTGTACTTACGTTTTAACGACCTTTTTCGCCGGTGTCACCAGTACACGAACTTTTAGAAGTGAAGAATATTGTCGAGTACTACACGTACTTACTCGCAAGTCTCGTACCCGCTTTACGTTTTTGCAATTGTTACACATAAAACAATACATACATAGTTTAAATAAATTAGAAATGTATTTGGTTCCATTTTTATGTATTTAATTTATAAAGTAATACAAGTGTATGTATTAATTATGTCCTATGAATTAGTAGTATTAGTTTAACATATTCTTTAAGTTAGGTTGCCTGGAAGAGATTGCTTTAAAAGATAAGACCGTCTATTGTCATTTGCCATGACATAATATTGTAATCGTATATTGTTTTGTTCATTATAAATGTTTATTTGGTGAGCAGTGAAGTGTGGTCTATCTATCTATCTATAATGGTTTCGAATAAATTCTTTAATTCTCTCTCTCTTTAATTTAGATTGTTACAATGTTCAAGAATAACTTCGGATCATTTATTATTATTTTTTAGGTCACGCTCACCCTACAGTCAAATCCCACTTACGTTTTCTTTTCTATTTCTTTTCCACTTCGCGATGTCTTTATAATATATTATTGTGGGATAATTGTAGGTAACTCTTAAGCCTCGTGACATTAAGCAAGCTTTTCTGGTATCTACCTCTTCTACAGGGAATTGGAGGCAGTGATAAGGCTAGTAATTTCTATCTCACATAACTCTAGTTTCTAAAAAGTGGCCATACTAGCGTAGGGCGTGCTTTTAAAGTTTATCTGCTATGGCATGTTTATGCGCCTAAGTGAAGAATACAATAGAGAAAGCTATATGCATCCCACTGCTAGTGGGTAAAGGGTGACGTGATGTAGGAGCCCCCTGTAATGACCCCAACGTTCTTTCCATCACCTAATGCCTCACCCGTGGGCTTACATAATTAACACCAAGATCTTGGCAGATCATGTTCTCGCATGTCAGACGGACACTTACAAAGTATCAAGCTACCCTATGTCTGTGCTATGCGGCGACAATTGATATTTCGATACATACATTTATGATAACAATATTATATTTATTATATATTGAACTTATATATTTAAAACATGGATGAAAACTTAAATGAAGGCATAGAAGTGAAAATCAATATTTGTAATATTATTAAATACGGTTTGTTATATATCCAATAATTGGTTGACAAGCGTTGCGTAATCAAACCCTATTACCATGTCTGATGCTAACAATCGAATCCGTTATCAGTATAATGAACCCGCGCCCGCTCTGGGTTAGCAGTTATTTATTTTGAGAGTAGGATTTATTTGCGGAAATGGGTCTGACCCACATTACTCAAGGGAGATTTTGCTGAATAGGATTGTAAAGTATGCTGTTCGGATTCAGATAACTTATTGTATTTTGAAGTGCTTTCCTGTTTGTGTCCGATTTTCCTATTTCACTTTGCGTTCTGACGATTGTTCAGTGGAGTAGACATGCTGTTGATTTCGTTGAAAAGGTCTCTGTTAGGTATTGTGTTTTATATATTCAATTCACTTGCTCATGCAACGATCAAAACAAATATATAAGGCTTGTTTACTGAAGCAATTTGTATGTTAAAGGTTGATGTGGAAAATTGTTTGTGCAGAATTGTAGCAAAGTGACATTGGCACAGTGAAATCTATGGAAAGGAAAGTTAACCCTAGTGTTTTTGGACTTTGTCATTAGGTTACCATTTTGCCAAAACTGAAACCCTTATATAATCGTCATGTCTGTATATTCGTCTGTCCCTTCAACTATCTGTAGGTTTACATTGTAATTTTTGTAAGTGTAAGTACCTGTACATTTCTATTAAAATTATTATTTTCCTTTATATTTACGTTTTTATAAGTATAATATATCTATTGTATACCTACCTCTTTCCATAACGAGTTTCCGTACATCCAAAGGATTTCTGTACGAAATTTCTCCCAGGGATAAAACCGCCCATTGTACTTATCAATACGTTTGTATGTATTTTATTTTATAACATTGTGTGCAATAAAGAATATACTATTCTATCTATCTCTCTATTCAACTGCTCTCCGGTCTACCTATTCGTCTACCCATCTTTTCCTATCCGTTTCTATACCTTATGTCTTTGAGATTTAACCGACTGCGATAAGTTTGTTACATATGTATATACAAAATATTTTTTTGTAAAATATAAAAAAATATTAATAGTATTGAAATTTTAAAATATTTTTTTATAGTTGAATTTGGATCAAGAAAACAACACGACAAAAATGTGATACAGCATGGTATACATACTCATCAATCAGTTAGAGCACGTTGAGTATCTATTCTTAAAGCTGAGTTAAATAATATACCCAGAAAATATAAACAAGATTTGAATTAAGCTGAAATTATAATTAGACGTCATAACGGCTATTAAAATTCGCCTCAGGTTACTGAAACAGGTCAAGTATGGTTTCATAACGCACTACTAACACGCCACTCTTGTACAAGCTTACAACCTACTTATTTTTTAAGTACACACAAAGCTAAAAAGAAATTATATTGAGCTTCCCGCTGAGCGGAAGAACAACCTTCTTTACTTTGCTTTTAACTAAAGAAATGTTGCCTACTTTCACGAAACGTTTAAATTCAATATTGCTTTGATATTTTGTTACGTGAATAAATCAATCGTGGAAGGTTAGGTGGTTTAATTTTCTTCCATTTTCCACTTTATAACACCGAATGTGGAATGAGGTAAATAACATTTTTACACAAGCATATATAGAGTATAAAGTAAGTATATGTAGAGGCTGTATATTTTAAAAGCTTCATATGTATAAAATATAAAACATACAAAATAGACTAGTCGTCTACTGTGTATCTGACACTTCAAATATATAATAAGTTATTAAAGCTTTCATAAAGAGGGCAGCTGTCTGTGCATCACCCATGTAAATGTCCTTCTTGAACTCTGCAACTGATTTCAAGTGTCTTTTCAGTAATGTAACTATACAACGAAGAATGTGACTGAACGTATTCTACGTATATATATTTTTAAATACGTACAGTAACTAGCCGTGCCCACCTACCTACCAGGCTTTAATACGGCATGGTGCACAACATTCGCTAGATGACAGTAATAGTTACAAATATTTATACTCATTTCTTCTGAACCCTGCTATATATCAAAATGGATCATACCCGAAATTTTCGCTATAATTCCTGTTTTAATCCCTAAAATTTTCATTAATATCTGCTTATCCGTTTCAGAGCATATTCCAATCAAATCTTCTGGCCGACACGGATAAAAAACAGTTTTCACTTATGTTTCGGCGCTTATTTTGAAATTACTGATAGACGCTTCAATTTTATTTATTTGTATCGGTTTGTGAGCCCCTTGGTAAAATAATTTATATTTTAAATTATGGTCTGTTTCGGGATAACTGAACTTGATCTTTACACTAGAAAAGTAGAAGCTCCCAGAAGAACATCGCAGTTATGACAGCGTGCAGTATAGCACAGTCCATAAATCAAAGTCGATATTGACTATGGTATAAACCTATGGTTAAGCCTACCTTCGGGTTAGCCGTTATTTCGTACAGAAATGAAGGTAATTTGCAAAATTAGCTAAGTTATATTTTTATAGTTAACTTATTCTGTGAAGTATTGAACAGAGTTTATTTTTAACCTGGAAATCTTTTTCATCAGTCAGCAGTATCTCAAATAAAGTCTCTATAGAACTCCGGCCACTGAAGATGTACAGCTACAGATGTACAGTTTGAAGACCATATATCACTTATAAATGAGCTATGTAACACCAGAGCGCTGATTCCGGCAAGTAGTGAAAATAATACCAGCTTGTAACGAAATGCACGTGCGATCTCCATACCTACCAGAGTCGTATCGTTGCCTAGATCGCAGTTTCAGAAACCTCAATCTGATGATTGTAAGAATGTTGAGGTGTTTTTAGGTATATCTTGTAGCTGCCGAGAGTCTCACAAACACCAACATTTCTTAGGCTTACCCCTTTTACTGAGACCTGGGGGAGTCCTACGATATCCAAATATTTGCTGCGGTCAGTGTGGAGCACGGGTAAAACATTATACCTCGACGAACAAAAGTATGTTTTCGTTACATAAATGTTTTAATAATTAACAAAAACAAATTTAAATAACCCTATGCAGCATGTAGAACTTCATACATAATAACATGTAGAGATATGTCAAGTAATCTCTCTGGATTTCATTTTAGTGAGCAAATTAAACCCTTATGAATATTTCATTTAGGACTCTGTGTTTTCACAAAGGATGAAATTTAGATGTATTTTGATGATGGAGTAGCGGTACATAGAGGTAAATAAAAAAAATTGAATATATTAGGGCCATACGGTTAATTGTTCATTTTGTGTATACACAATGTACGTGTAGTTTTAAATTCTGCACTAGGTACCTCGTGTTTGTCTTAAAATAGTGAGATATACATAAATCATTCCCGTCTCGATAAAAAATAATGTTTTATTATTTCAGCTCGTACTTTTATTCAATTTTAGATATCGATGATATTGTAAATTTTTTTCTTCCCTATTTTTTCCAACGAAACATGAATGTACTGCCCCAATAAATGATTTAAAAAAATTAATAGATATTCCGAGTCACAATATCTATTTGTACAAAATTTAAAATCAAATCTCGATACCTCGCCATTAGAATTAGATCTAAATACGGGTAAGTTAACATTTATCTTAATTATTTCCTTAATTTTCACCCATTTGACGCCGGCTGCTAATTGACGGATTCGTGACAGGCAGGGAGAGCCCGATGGAGATACCGTTTCGACCCGAGATCAAATTGATTTCAACTAAATTACACAATGCAATTTAATCACGAATTGTATTTGACTCAAACCCCATTGTTTTGAAAGGCTAAAGATAGATTGAGTTATCTAATCATAAAACAAATTTACTAACGCGGCTTCGACTGATTGTTGCTTGATTAGTTTACACCAACTTGAACTCGTTACTATTGCCAAGTCGTTACCTTTGAACTTAAGTGGTAGCAGCTCGAATAGTTTTCATTTGTTTGTGAGTTGATTGACGTGAAATATGGTCGAACTATAACTTAACTTGATAAGTTATTGTGATAAGGGAATTTTGTGCATTGAACGATGTATTAACAAGAGTTGAAAAAAGGAATGTTAGGCATCTGGAGAGAATTGATGAAAGGAGACTGACAAAATATGTGCCTGAAGACAGGCTGGATGTTGAAGGTCGTTTCTGTAGATCGCGGCTAATTTTAAGGCTTTGCTAATAGTAATTAACAAAGCTCTAATAATAATCAAATGGAAGTTGAGCGTGCGTTAGCAACTTAACGCAGTACAGAGGAGCTTTGCTCAGAAAATGTATCGTGGGTACCGCAAGATCACCTTGAACTCGGCGCTGGCACTCGCTGGAATACTCCGCCTTGAATCCAGGATACGCGAGACTGCGGCCTTGTATAAGGTCAAGCGAGGGTACGCCAGCTGCCAGCGCTTAAGGACAGGGAAGTTGAATCGAGGGATCTATATACACGAACACCCCACCCAGCTGAGCATATAGAGATGCATTTCGATATGCCTGGTAGATCAGGAAAAGGTGGATGTGCAACGTCAACAAGCGGTGCGCATCTTCACGGATGGCAGTTTGACCAATGGGCAGGTCGGACCCTTATTATCCTTCTGGGATAATGAGACCGAGACCAAATGCCAGAAGGCCAAACTCGCATCCTACTGCACGGTCTACCAAGCTGAGTTGTTTGCTATATATAAAGCTTCCTTCGGAGGAAATCCTGGGGTGCCCAGAAAGAAGCAGCGACTCCAGATCGGCATTGCAGGCGCTGTGTAATTTGGACTCCGTCAATCCGTTAGCATTCAACGCGGATTAGGGAAAGTAGTGCAGTTCTTCTGGGCGAAGGCGCGTGAAGACATCAGGGAGAACGAGAGGGCGGATGCGTTGGCTAAAGCGGCTGCACTTTCTTTGAAGATGCGATCACACTATTACAGGTTTCCGGTTTCATTCGCCAAACGGCAGATCCGTATTGGAACCGTTGATGAATGGAACCAGATATACAGTCAGGAGCCAACGGCGTTTATCAGCAAGCTCTTTTCCCCTGATGTCAATTGCACACTGAGGAGGATAGGGACGTCGGGCGTACTTACTCAATTATTCATGGGGCACGGGGGATTCTCTGAATACCTTCACTGGTTCGGGTTGAAGGTGAGCCCCTCGTGCATCTGCGACGCAACGAAAGCAGAATCAGTGCCGCATTTTATATTCAATTGTCCCGTGTTCGCCCACGAGTGTTACGATTTGGAGAACGGGATTAGGCTTGATGTAAACTTTGTTAACATGCGAGAACTGATGGCAAAGAAACGCTACGAGGATTTTATAGAGTATGAATGAATGTGTGAAAACACTTTATTGTTCACCAAAAATTAAAACAACGTTCTTAAAACTAAATACAGTAAATGTTGAACCAAGGGCGGCCTTATCGCTTAAAGCGATCTCTTCCAGGCAACCCCCTAAACTAAGGACAATATTAAAACAACAGTGGCGGTGAAGACAATAAATAATAAAAAACATTCCAAGAATAATTAAAAAAATAAATAATAATATACTTTATATACTATACAAAAATAAGATATATCATACTATATATAGAATCAGCAGCATGTTTTAGACTTGCGAGGATCAAAGATATTTAGTAACCATCAGTTTAAAAGACAATATGGATTTAGCTTGTCTGATGTTGAGTGGCAGTGAGTTCCATAAACGGACAGCCTGTACTGTGAAAGAGTTATCAACAAAGGAAGAAGTGTGAACAGGTGTCATTAAGGAGAGATTATTACTAGTATATAATACAAACGTAAATTTAGGTATGAAACGTTAAACAACATAAAATATTAGTAGAGTAGGTAAAAAAGTAGAAATAAACTTTATAACATATAAATAAGTATCAGTAACTAGTATATTATTAGTGTAGATGCCTAGATGTAAGAAATATAACATGAGAGAATGAGAAGAACATAGATAAGCAAATGTCTGTAGGACATAGTAGATTAAATATGTACTAGATAACTAAGTACAATAATAGATATATTTTGTAAAAATACGAAGGCTTCCTTTCGTAACTATGTTTCTGATGTACTTATAATTAGTTCTTAAAAAAGTTCGTAAGTCGTAAAAGTTAGTTACGAATAAATTTGTTAACTTAATAATTCTCTGTCAATAAATAGTTCCGAACAATTTACTGAAACCCACTAGCACCAATAAATTCAACCGAGGTTGCTAATATTTATAACTTTGTTTTGCAATTGCCATGCTGATCAAACAGTTCCTAGAGTAAATAGTCGGTGGCTAAACACCATAGAGAAATCAACCTGTCATTTTAATTTGTGGTGGCCACTGCTCATCTTTCTTACGCGATTTCACCACATAACTCTGTAGTGGTAAGTAGACTACATCTTCCTGACAAATTTCATCCCAGTTGTTTTGTAGAAAAATTACTTTACATTATAAGGGTGCCGTACTTGTCAAAAAGGCTTCGCAACCCTAAAAAGTGGCTCCAGTTGATTGGGCAGTCAGTTATTCACTAGGGTATTTATGAGAAATAAAACTCCGGCAGCAGAGGCTTAAAGAGTAACAAATAATGAATTAATGAAAATACTTTATCAAAAGTTTTAACTGCGTTCTTAAAAACGCTTAAAGCGATCTCTTCCAGGCAACCCTCTAAACTAAGGAATATATTAAAACATGACATTGGTGATGTAGATAATAAACAATATGAAATATTCAAAACATAAATAAAATAATAGTAATAGACTTTATGTACTTATAGTATACAAAAAAAACACACACAGACACATATATATTATACACTAAGCAGTACTGTTAAAAATCAAAAATTAATACAAAACTGAAAATTGGATTCATATTCTATTTACGGCTGTACGTAATATTTTGACATTAGTGTGTAGAGACTAGGACATGTTCGTCAATATTGAATATGTACATTAGCTCATTTCTCTTGGGCCCAGCACTTATGTGACAATTAGCTCTAGAGCCTGTCGAAGTGTCGTACACAGTTCAATATCCTCTCGATTGTCGTCTAATTTTGAGATTATACATAGCACAATACTTGATATGTTAAAGGGGATGTTGGTAATAGGGTAGAAGACAGTCAAATCAATTAAGAAACTTTTTATCATGTTACAAATGTTCACGGCCTCCCAGATTTTGTAAGAGTGTTTAAAGTTATGACATCATGATTTTGTACAATACAAACCGTGCATTTATTAAATTATTGTTTAAAGAGTAATTAAAAATAATTCATAATAAAACGTAGTTTTATCATGTATACAAGTTGCGAAAACTTAAGAAAATATTATAAAAATAATTCTATGATATTCTAAACATATAAAATAATATGTATTAGGAAGTCTGTTTTTTATATGTAAATATTGCTAGAGTTAGTCTAATATTATCTACCCAATTTTAGGTTATATTATTAACGGTTACGTAGACATTTTATCAAAAACGGATCCCTTATGTCCCTGCTACACCTGAGATAATGTGAGTTGTAATGACTGAAACCAAGTGCGACTTACTTATAGCGTTAAAAATAACGCATTAGCTATTATCTTTACTTATTGAAGTTATATAGCACCATATGAATTATCGCTTAATGTTTAACGTAATTTACATGTCGCATTTCAAATTACGCTTTAAATCCATCGTTACATCTGCGTGACACAGTCACTAATACTGACATTAAGCCAGATGTAGCAGAAGCATTATAAAATCGTCAGATTTATTCGTTTTTGTGGAAACTACGGAATAAATGAAGTTTTATAATGCTGCGGCCGCGCCTGCATTCATGTTAAAGATTTAGACTGTGGCCGAATACGGCTTATTTAAGGCGTTAAAAAATAACGCTGTTAACGATTAGCCACTTTATTGTTTACAGATGCGTTATCTGTCAATATTTAAAGTCATTAACAATGTCAAAAAAGAAAAGAAAGAAAAACATTATTTGAAGAAATAGCGACGTACTTACATTGCTAACGTGTGTCTTAAAAATAAAAACATATTTTGAGAAACTGTACGTCGCATTTTCATCTCATGTCACATCTCAAGTAACGCATTAAATTATTCGCCATATCTACGTGAAACGGATTATATCTGCAATATTATCGCAGACGAAGCTGCATCATAAGAATTGTAATCTATATAAAATTTTGAAGATTTTAGATGAACATTAAAACGTTTTATTGTGGAAATAGCCAATTTTGTGTATATTCGACGGATGAACCAAATGAATTCAATTTGGCTGAAAGGCGCAGAACTGAAACGACACGACGACATTCAATGACATTGAATGACTCGATTTTAAGTATAAATGGATCACTCATGGTTATTTTATCCAAATTGATACACAAAATTCATCCGTCTAATATCGGAATCGGCTTAAGTGTCAAGAAACGCGCAAGTTCAACTTATTATTTAAATTACCCGTGCAGGAACGGAGAAAGAATACAATTTCCTGCGGTGGGGCGGCCTGTCGTAAGAGACGATAAAATAACCCACAGCCCGGTGCTAGGGCAATTGCCCGACTGGATAGCTACCATGGCTGGTCTAGAGTATGCCGCCATAATGACCTTGAGTTGTGTTCCGGTATTAGTCGCCGTATTCCAGTCCCTTTAGAGAGCAGCAGCGAATTTGTAGCACCTTTGGTGTTGCGAATGTCCATGCCATGCTAACCGCTTTCCACCAGTGGGCCGTCTGCTGAACACATACAATAAACAAAATAAGTAAGAATCTGACCTAATAAGATAGAATTATTGAAAAGTTCGGTAAAATATTGAATGAATGAATGAATGAATTAATGAATGAATGAATATGCTTTATTGTACTTTAAAAGATACAGTTAACAGAAATAGAAGTTTACAATACAATAGGCGGTCTTATCGCTATTAGCGATTTCTTCCAGACAACCTTTGGATGGAGAAAAAATTTGATAAGAACAGAGGTATGTTGCAATATTCTCACCTTCGAATCAGTATCTTATAAATATATACATAATGATACATACATTAATAAAAATTATACTAATACGATACATGTAAATAAAATATTATAAAATACACTTACATAAATAAATACAAAACTAGAAAAAGATGACAATAACTGCTGCTGCATCCTTAAATAGAGCTGTAATAATCCTTTACAAGTCTATTGAAAATAGGCAGTGATTTGGCTAGCTTGATATTAACAGGCAATGCGTTCCAAAGACGAACTGCTTGGACTGTAAAGGATTTGCCATAAAAGCTAGTTGTATGAAGAGGAGTTTTAAGTAACAAATTTTCCGAGGATCTGAGAGACTAAGTTACCGGAATAAAGGTAATGAAATTGTTCCTTGACGTATGTAGGGGTTTGAGGGTTAAATAATGTATTATACAGAAGAGACAGTATATAAGCATTCCGGCGAAGACGTATTGGAAGCCACTTGAGTTTAGCGCGGAATTCTGAAACGTGATCATATTTACGCAAACCAAATATGAATCGTGTGCAAAAGTTTTGAAGTCGCTCAAGCTTACATAGTTGGCTTTCAGTAAGATCAAGATAGCTGACACGGCATAATCTAGAATTGGTAGGAGGAGAGATTGTACAAGTACAGTTTTAGTCGCATGAGGAAGGAAATTACGCAGTCTTCGAAGTGCAGCTGCAGATGCAAACATCTTCCTACTGACTTCCTGAATTTGGACGCTCCAGGAGAGATGACTATCAATATAAACACCCAGGTTTTTTACTTTGGTGCTAAAAGATATAGGAACTCCTTCGAAGATAATCTGCGATAGCAAAGGATACCTTATCCTGGAAAGCA
This sequence comes from Dendrolimus houi, assembly GCA_039645545.1. NCBI lineage: Eukaryota > Metazoa > Arthropoda > Insecta > Lepidoptera > Lasiocampidae > Dendrolimus > Dendrolimus houi. Next base: position 16,580,561 of record CM077120.1, on the reverse strand, counting down.
TCCTGGAACTACCCACCAAAATTACCTCTGTTTTTGAAGGATTCACAGTTAGTCCATATGCCTTACTCCAATCAGATATATTACGTAAATCCTGATTAGTGAGATCAATAGCTAATATTCTAATATTCCTCCCAAAAACGTCACTTAATTTAATTTGATTTTCTAAGGAGTACATCTTCGTAGCGTTTCTCAAAGGCGGACTTTGTTTCCCTCAATGGCTCTTGATAATCGAGATACTGTTATAAGAAGGATAAAGTTCCTTAAGTACACAAAAAATGCTTTTGGAGAACTTTTATTAACTCATTTTCCACTTTGGAAGAAATATTCGGTGAAGCGGTATCATTCTTTTATTATTTTTAGATTTTATTCGATATAAGTAATTTGGAATAATGTGTTATTATCTTTTAGATTCATTATTTTGGAGAAGTTACTATCGTTGGCTTTTTATTTAATAATTATGTTTAAGCATTAGCCAATGCAATTTATAATTAAAATTATATATTAATGGTTTTATGCTGCATTTTAATTAGATTTTTCATGTTAATCTTACGTTTCAGCCAATTTTCTGTATCACAGTATGACTTAGATTACCATAAATATGTAATGTTCATACAGACGTTATTCTAAGCTATTCTGCGCATATGGATACTGAAAAGTGGACTAAATGTCAGATTACAATGAACAATCTAATCTCAGACCATTAATAGAAATCGTCTAAGAACCAAATAAAATAACACCACTGAAAACCATCAAAACATATTTTAAAAATGAATGGTCATTTTTTAACAAATTACTTTTTAAGTAGTGTTTATTGTCTTTGGGTTTGAAATAAATCAAAAATAACCATGCCAACATTTTAATTTGATATATTTTCATCACTAACACTACATAATAAAATTTTGAATATTACAATGTACTTAAAATTTATTTTCTAGGCAGATAATCTACACTCAAACTATGTCTATCATAAGCAAACAGTCCTGAATTATTAAGCATCTATTAACCTGATTAACAAATATAATTACTTAAACACCTAATACATAATTTAGAACGACTTTGATATTAAGTTTGAAACTCAATTACTGTAAATGGTCCAACGAAAGTTTACGATTTTTTGTTATCCCTAATAAAATATTGTCAGTAGAGGCGGAGTTGGAGTTTTGTAAAATATCGTCTTTGCTCGCCATTGAATGGTAATCGTTCATTTCTGACCATACAATGTCAGATTTCGCTATTCTTTTTCGTTCTTTGATTTTCGTGTACAATAGAACAGAAACCATAATAAAGAATACTACTACACCTAATGAGCAACCGACAATCAAACCTAACCTTCGATTCAAAATCGAAGACAAAGCAAACTTTTTGTCTGTTTTAATTTTGAATAGAACCTGTTTTCTAAAAGTGTTAAAAGATATACATTCACTAGATGGAGAACGCATAAGAATGCTTGCAGCAATATCTTGACTTATCACCGCAGTAGCATTTAAACTGTCATACGTTTTATTGAGTATAGGTGTAAATTCTTCTTCGTATTCAGAAACGTCTTCAGATAGTGCGATCAGACATGCAACATAATTCATATTCGGTTCTAAATCTGTCAATTCTACAGAGGCTTCATTTTTTTCTAAGTATCTTGAATTTACCTGAAATGTAGAAAGTGATTAAGTTTTCCATGGACTCTGGTTTCACTTAACAAATTATAATTGATATTATCTTTTAACTTCTGTAGGGAAGTGAAACTTGGAATTATAGTATTATTTACATTCAATTAAAATATGACGAACTCTAATCATTGAATTCAGTTATCAGAGATAAGTATATATATAGGATCGCACAAAATCTATCTGGAAGCCTATAAAACCGGGTAAACTTATTTTTTTCCCCCGAATTCCCGAATACCATGAGTATGATTGATGAATATGATTTTTCTAGTAGTTATAAGTGTATTTCTCAATTATTCAAGCATAACTCACATCTGTATTCATATCCTCTCCGTAATATAAAATTTGTAATGTTTTTATAGCTGTTCGATTTCGTATGAACCAAGAAACTGATACTGAGTTATCTTTGTGTTTATCTACCGATAACTGTGAAATAACAGGAACATCGCATTTTTCTTTGGGGTACTCGTCGTTGAAACATGTGACTGCGCTTGATTTTATTATTTTAGGATGATCCTGAATCCATACCCAAGTATTATTTTTTTGGCAACTGCATATCAAAACATTATCTGTAAAAGAAGCAAAATTGTTTTCGATTTCTAAGCTGAAAGTAAATATGAAAGTCAGACATATGTTGAATGCGGGTATACCTTTTATTGAAATTTCTTGAATATAGTTTTCGACTGAATTAAGTAATTCTAGAGGTATTGTCTGTAATTTATTGTGATCTAAATCAATCTGTATAATTCTGTTCAAATTACGAAAAGCAGTAACTGATATATATTTTATATTGTTGTAACTTAAATACAGTACCGTTAGTTCCTTCAAATTTATCAGATCTTCATTTAAAATATTTTGTAATTTGTTCTGAGAAAGGTCCAAAAGTTTTAAGTTACTTAACTCTTCAGCAAATGTCTCTATCGATTCAATGTTGTTATTTGATAAACATAATGTCCTCAGTTTTATCAAGCCACGAAAATTACTTGTTTTGAGTTGTGAAATCTTGTTATGGCTCAGGTCTAAATTCTCCAAGAAACTTAAATTCAAAAATGGACTTATCGATAAACGTCTTATTTTGTTGAATTTTAAATAAAGGTGTTGTAAACTTGTAAACATTTCAAAGGTGATGTCATCTATGTTTGAGATATTAGTAGCACAAATATGTAACTCATATAAGTTCGCTATTAGAGTGTTATTGTCTAAAATATTACTCGAAGTCCAAGAAACTGCAGGGTTTTTACTTATGTCTATATTAATACGTGATATTCCAATTTTTTTGTAAGAAAACAAAAAATCAAACTTAACTATTTCATTAAATGAAACGTTAAAATTCTGAATATTGGGGAATATTTCGAATATAACTAAAGGTAGGCTTTCTACTTTATTATAACTAACATCAAACGAAACCAAATCATCGAATTTCACCTTCTTTTTGGCTGTTATAGTTTTAATTTCGTTTTTTCTCAGAATCAGGTATTTTAATTTAATTAACCTTTCAAAACCGCTAAGCTCTATTCTTGACAGAAGGTTATCGGCTATATCTAATGTTTCAACGTGCGTGAAGTTGTGTAAAGTATTGTATGGTACGTAATCTAAGAAATTATTGCTTACATTAAATTCAGAAATAGAATTATGTGAATCAAATAAATTAGTAGGGATCATACTTATTATGTTTTGCGCTAAATTCAGTCTTAACAAATTTTTATTAAACTTGAACATGCCTTCAAATATATGTTCCAAGTTACAATGTTCCATATATAGGACTTCTAAGAGTGGCAGTTGAATAAAAGACTCTAAAGGTAAATAGTCCAGAACGTTATAAGACAAAAATAGATATTTCAAACCTGGGATGTTAATAGCTAACAGATCGCTTGATTTTAATGAGTTATTTTTGAGAGACAACAGTTTTAAATTATTTAACCCATCGAAGCTACCATTTTGTATTATTTGTATTTCACAGTTATCCAAATATATAGAACTGATTGGTAGACCTTGCTGAAATGTATTCTGATAAAGAATTTTTAGAGGGTTGAAAGATAAGTTTAAGCTACGTAACTTTTTTAAAGTGTCGAAAGCCATATCAAAAATAAAAATGATTAAATTATGAGATACATCCAAATCCTCCAATCCACTTAGCCCATAGAACGTATAGTTTGTTATGTTGCGGAGCAAATTAAATTGAAGATCCAAATATCTTGTTGAATTCAAGTATTGTAATGAATAGTCTTCAATTATTGATATCTCATTATAATTTAATTCGAGTCGAGTAATAAAACTTAAATTACGAAAAGTGCTTCTCATTAAAAATTTTAAGCGATTATTTTTCAAACTCAGATAGTCTAATTTCTCTTGAGATCGAAACATAAAATTGCCTATTAAAGATAATAAGTTATATTCTAAATGTAATGTTCGCAAATTTGAACTTAATTTTGGTAAAACATCGTTCAAGTCGATTACGTAATTATTGTGCAGGCTCAAATATTTTAAGTCTTTCATTTCTACGAACGATCCCGCCTCAATAAAGGTAATTTCGTTGTGGTCCAAATACAATTCTTCTACACTTTTAGAATTTATGAAATAATGTTTAGTTATTAATTTAAGTTTATTATTGTTTAATCTAATTTCATTAACCTTTTCTAGTGACCCTAAGGTGTGATTATTCAAATCTAAGAAATTATTATTGTCTAACCTTATTATTAATATATTTGTATTGTTTACAAAAATATTATGTGGCACTTGATTTAAGTAATTATATTCTAAATGAAGCTTAACTAGATTCTCTAAATTACTAAACGTCTCACTATGAATGTTGCTTATACAATTCTTATCCAAATGTATTGCATTGATTTTCTTGGAATTAAGAAAGGAGTCTATTGGCACATCCAAAATATTATTATGACTTAAATACACTTCCGTGAGTGATGGCAGATTACAAAACAAACCGTGAATGTGATGCATGTGATTGTTACTTAAGTCTACGATTTCTAAATTTTCATTGTTTTGAAAAATGTTGGGGTTTAACACCTTTATTCTATTGTGACTTAAATCTAGTGACTTTAAACTAATTAGAGAGTAGAAAGCCCGATAATGTATGTTGTTGATCAAATTAAAATGAAACGATAACTTTATTAGGGACGGACAAAATTTAAGGCAGTCTTCTGAAATAAATTCAAAATTATTAGAGTTTAAATCTAAGTATTCCAAGGATATTAGGTCTGTATTTTCAACGATCGGAAATGAAGACATTTCATTCCAAGCCAATCTTAAAGAACGCAGATGTCTTAAATTTGCGAGAGCAGTTATTGGAAACGTAGTAAGGTTGTTTTCGCTCAAATCAATTTCAGATAAGGAGAGTTCTAGACCAAAGAAAGCAGATTCCGATATATCACGCAGTACATTTCCTTTTATGTCCAATTTCATTAACGGAAGCCCATAAAAGCTGTAGCTGGGGATTTCCTCGATATAATTAGTCGTCAAGTCGATCGCCATCAGTTTCAATAACCCAGACAATGCTTTCTGAGGTATTATTTTGATCTTGCTCGATATAATACTTAACGTTTCAAGGCACTTTCTCAATGGTATAAACGTATCATCGCCGATATCTCTTATGCTTGTTCTTGACATATGAATATGCTTTATGCAAACGCCTTGGGGAATAAAGTGGGTCCCCAAAGCCTCTTCGTTGTCATCGAGGTCATAAATAGACAATGAATGAATATTAGAAATACTCTTAAGTGCATTTTTTATATCCTTCGAGGCAGTATCTTGGCAATCAAGGAACAGCCCTGCAATTTGTCATATCACATATTAATATATTCCATCTTTATCTAGATAAATGACTTGATAAATAACAAGGTTGTCTTACCGTCTTCAAATGTGTTACATGAACATTTATTGGTTCTCGTTAAGTCGGGACACCCCAGGGTATTTTCAGCTCGTAAAATGGAGGGTAGAACCAGTAGTAATGGAACAATTTGCAAAATGCGGCGGTCATTTTTCTTGTTCTTAACGCATACAATATTTTTCATACTTACATTATTGTACTATGTTTACATTTTATTGACGGTTCTGTAACAAAATAAACGTATTTTTATTACTTGTTTTCTTCTTATTATCGAACAAAGAAAGGTTAATTTTGCGGAAGCAGAGCAAGTGATACGCACGAGTGGATTATAAGGAAATGCTTTCTAACGTAACATAAAAATAATTTTCCGCACATTTTTATATTCAAAGTATATTTGAACACATATGGGTAAAAGAATAATATTACTTTACTCCAACTTGATTATTATTCAAAAATAAGTAGAGATAAAAATAATTGGATATACAAAAATTGCTGTAAGACATAAGCAAATAGCTCTCAGAATGTTTTTATTGGTTTCTACTGTTATGTTACTAGCTCTTTTTAATACTTAAATTTCAGAAGTAGACTAAAATGAAGAGGATAAAATCCAGAGGCGTACGGCCACCGCTTCTGACAGCGTTGTTTATTGAGCGCGCTGTACTAATTTTGGGACGCTCACGAAGTCTCACATAACGCAATAGAGTATTGAGAGGATGAGCCTTTTCTGCGAGGTGTAATCCATCATGGATACTCCACCGCTCGGGGATTGCAGTAACGTAATGTTGCATTCTCCACGGCATGCTTAGACCTACCAACTAAATTACCCCTGTGTTTCATCTTATCGCCGTAAGTCAGAACCTCAGAAACCAGCGATGCATTCGACGATCCTGATGGCACTGGCTCATAGAGCCCCTTCTGATATTCTTTGTTATACTTTCATATAGAATGCGCGTGCCAGAACACAACGCAACTCTATCTCTGAACTACTTTTTGAACGGATGAGTTAGAGCTTTTGGCGGAACTTGAAACAGGTTTTGGAACAAAATGCATTCATTTAGTTTAATATAAACAGAACAATAGTTACAGATATGTTGTTTTTATCGAACAGTTGTATGGGCGGTAGAGTTGGTGTTGGTAGATCACGACGTACTTACCACGATCAAATCGCACGGGTCTTAAAGAATGGCCTGGTAAAAAGCACCTATAATAAACGTGTATGTATGAAGAAACTAATGAAAGTAGGTCAAGCAAAAGAAGTATGTTAAGATCGTAGCAAGTGGATATCCACCGTCTTTGCCTATCTCCATGGGAAACAGGCGTGATAATATATATCTAGGTATGTATGGAACAGTTGTGTATTTGTATAGAAAACCCGAAAAAACTGACACCTAATTTAACTTCAATTTCCTGTTTAAAGCAATTCATTTTAATCAAATATTATTCAATGTACGTAATCTGTCTTTCTATACGCAATCTTCTAAGCTCATATCTAATTTAACTTTCTCATGATTCAACGACGCATTCCCTATGTTACGGATAAGTATACATAATTAAATATACATCCCTGTTTTCTACGCATACACGAGGCTAAATCGTATGTTAATTGTTTTTCAAGTTGTTCACAGATAAGGCATGTTTGTGATTCAGATTTTACTCTGAGCTTTTGATGCTGCAGCATTTTTGCGTATTCACATAAAGCTCTATTTTAAGCTGCGAAACAGATAAAAGACAAGGAGATGCTTTAAGTATAGAATCATTTTCATAATATAAATCCTAATTTCCTAATCCTAATTTATTTATTTCTTTATTTATTTCACACAGCAGAATACAACCATAAATACATCTAAATATTTTTAACATAATTTTAGAAACTAAGACGTATTTCTAAACATGTGAATATACAATATCATACCGTAGTTTAGATTCTATAACATATGTTTGTTGATAACAATAAATTAATATATGTCAGAGAAATTTGATGCTCTGATCAATTGCCTAAACTCTCTAGTGTTACCATTGAATATATATAAACCAGCTCATTATATAAACGACATTCTGGTCATTGGGTTGCAGTAAGATGTGTTATTTTTATGGGCTCGCAAGGCAAAAGGTAATGGATTACGTCTTCTGTAATTCATATTTATATTAAAGTAATTCAAAAGATAAGGGCTATCTATGTATTAGTGAAGAATTTTATGTAACAACATTAAATCAATATGCTGCCTACGGGTACACAGTTTTTGTAATTTAAATTTAGTGAATCTATTATCATAACTTGCAAGTGATCGTCCAAGATTATGTATCTAGGATAAAATTATTAGACATCTCTTCTAGACGGCTTCGATTCTATTTAAGTGAACATAGTAGATCGGCGACCATATGGGGCTACCATATTCTAGAAGAGATCTGACGAGGCTTATGTAGAGATGTATCAAATTAATGGGATTTTAAAATCTTTCGTGACTCTGACAATAAAATAATTATAATATAGTATCTATATAAAAAAATGAACTCGTGGCAGCGTAATGGCTAGCGCACGCGTCCCAAACTCAGAGGGCGCGGTTTCGAATCCTGGCCAGAACTCATGCACCACTTAGGCAGTTTTCTGAACTAATATGCATAGTGTTACAATTACCACTTGCTAACAACGGTGAATGTTGTTGTCATGTGTCAAACCTGCCAAGCCGCCTTGGGCAAGCGTGGCGGGTACACTGTCCGATCCCCTATAATGGGAGACCCGAGCCCAACGGTGGGACCTTCATGGGCTGTTATTATATATATATATATATATATATATATATATATATATATATATATATATATATATATATATATATATATATATATGTGAATATAAGTTTATTTGTTACATTTTCAAGCCTGAACTACTTAATAGATTAACATGGAATTTTGCATACATGTTATCATAAGTACAGAAAAGGACATAGAATACCTTTCATCTCGAAAAAAAACACCATTCCCAAGGGATAGAGCTAAGTAGTCAGCGCTGCAGTGGTGTTTGTTTGAAAATCACTAACCTAAAGGTTACCATGACTACATATTTGTTTGGGATGGCATATCTATGGTAAACTTACCCGGTGCCAAAGAAGTGTGACTGGCACAACTGCTATATAAAATACTAGAGTTTAACCGGCGGCTGCGCTGCGAGTCAGCCTCTAGTGCCTGCCTTGCCTCTTGTTTAAAGAGTAGGCGTTAATAAAGGTTATATTGTACTAAATGTTTATGTGAGTGCTATTTGCACCAGAACATTCACTTCATTTTATATCGCAAACTATCCCATCTCCTGGCATGAAAAGTATTTATGTCCATTTTCGGCATTTAAAGTACATTTAAACAAAATTACAGCAAAACCGATCCAGTATTCCTAGTAGTTTTCCGTGAACGCTTAACAGAAAGACATTATCGAGTTACTATCGCATTTTTATAGACGAAACTTTTGTACATCTATATATTTGAGAAATAATTGATCTCATCCAAACTTTCATCCTCTATTTCAAACCGTCCTAGTTATATTTATCTATCCTCCGTCTATTTGAAAACTATAGAAATGACAATAATTATAAAAAGGACAAAATGGGCAAAACGGACAAAACGGACAAATAGGACAAAAAGGATAAAAGGACAAAAATGACAAAAAGCAGAAATAGGACAAAAATGACAACTAGGACAAAAAGGACAAAAGGACAAAAAGGCCAAAAAGACAAAAAGGACAAAAGGGACAAATAGGACAAATAGGAAAAAAAGGATAAATAGGACTAAAAGGACAAAAAATAACAAAAAGGACACAAGGGACAAAAAGGACAAAGATGACCCAAATGACCAAAATGGCAAATTACGAAAAACCTATCCTACTTTTTGAGATAACATTTACATAAATCTATCCCAAAATATATCCCATTATCCGGGATAAAAGTATCCTTTGTTCACCCTCGGTATTAAAATTACATATATATACCAATTTTCTGCCAAATCTGTGTAGTACTTCTTCCGTAAAAGCATAAGAAACAAACAGACAAATATATTTTTATCCCGGAAACAATCCCATTTTTCGGGATAAAAAGTATCCTATGTTCTTTCTCGGCATCGAAAATATATATATACTGAGTTTTAGTCAAATCGGTCCAGTAGTTTTTACGTGAAAACGGAACAGACAGACAGACACAGTTACTTTCGCATTTATAATATTAATAGGGATAAGAACCATATTCAGGGGTCAAAGAGTATTTGATTTTAATTTTAATTTATTGAAAAAATTATGGTGAAAACTCTGATCATATTGAGGCGAATCTGTGTGGCAGTCCCTTCGGTATATGTTCCGGCATTAGTGGCCAGATTCCAAACACCCCGCCGAGGCCGGCACCACATTGGTAGCCATTTTCAACATTTCAACACCTATAGGCTATTATAGTAACCACTTTCTATCAGGTGGATCGTCACCTGTCTGATGCACTCTAGCAATAAGAAAAACCACGACGATACTCTTTCTCAAAGAAAATATTACCATTTTAGTATGAATATTATACAAGCTATTTACACAGCACTTGCCTGCAAAGTCATGAACCTCTAGGCACGAACGTACTAATATTTACCCCGTAGGCTTTAGTCGCTCAGTGTGAAAGGTCCACAGTTTTAAAAATATATTTATGCTTCGTTTTGTTTCGTAGCAAAATGAAAACCGAAGATAAACCTAACCTAAACAACCAAAAGTATTATACAGTGTATATATTTTGCTTAAAGTAAGAGAATTCGGTTCCCGGCAGGGTAGCGTAAACGAACTTCTGTTATTTGGAAATATACAGATTTAGAGTTGTTCTTTATATATTATCGATTAAATAGCTTATCTTGAGCAGGAAATTTGTGTTTGTCTGCTTATTTAAAAAAGAAATACATGAAGTTTCTGTAAACTTCATGTATTTCTTTTTTATTCTTTACCTTTATTTTTGACTGCGTCTGTACGTAGTCAAAAATAATTAGTAATTCTTATAAGGTAAAGAAAAAACATTCTATTATATATAAAAATTTATAAAAAATAAACATCTCCATTCTATAATTAAAGGTAAAATGAAAAAATAGTCTTAGAAAGAAATATGTGAAAAGTGAAAATACAACTTAAATTAAAAATGAGCTGATAATTTAGAGCTGCCAATGTTGCTAAGACAACAGAGGAATAAATAGATCAATAACTTATGGAAAATCAGGCCCAAAGATACTGTATTTTGACAAGCTTTGGAAAAAAGTGATCACCTTGGTAGATAATAAAAAAGGTTTATACCGAAAAGTTTAATACTCGTTTAACCCTTTTCACGGAACTGGCATAAAATGGCTGCCTTATGTCTAGTTTCTATAGGCTTATAAGACCCTCTAGGATTAGATTTGCTCTGACATCAGTTTCGCAATATAAAGGTATTTAGTCGTATTACTTATAGGTATTTATTGTAGTAATAATACATACAACTAAATTAGTTAACAATTTTCGAGGGTTTTTCTCGAATTCCCTGGGAACCTCTCATCAGATCTTGATTTAGTGACTTCGGGAACATTTAAGGAATATAGGGAGAAGCTCTTTCGTGTAAAAAAATTGAAAATCTGACCACAATTGACAGAGAAATTGTGTAACATGCATAAAAAAATAAGCGGTTGTAGAAAATGTAATACTGGGATGTATATACAAGCTTTTTTTCGTATAATGTAGGCGCTCGGTGTACTTTAATAAGGGTTACTCTCGATTTCCCTGGAATCCATTTACCAGATCCTGACTTGGTGAGCATAACACCACCTCAGGAGTATAGGCTTACGAATAAAGAAAAAATCAAAATTGCTCCACAATTGACGAAGATATCGTGTAATCAGTACCTGACATGGTGATAATAGGACCAATTCGGGAATATACGCTACCGATTGAAAGAAAAAAAATTAAAAATCGTTTCACAATTGATGGAGAAATCGAGTAACGAACATAAAAAAAACATACAGATGAAATGAGAACCTCCTCTTTTTGAAGTCGGTTAAAAAAAATAATCTCTTAAAACGATCTCTTCCAAGTAACCTAATTTAAAGAATAATCTTAACTAATCAAGCAAAGTACGTGGTGCAGGAAATGAGATCTGTCGAAAATTTGAACAATTCGTTCGTGTATAATAAATAACTAATTCTATATTTCTAGTTCTGAAAAGGGTATTAGTATTTTTGAAACCATTTTATACAATGACTTCAAATCGTAGTTATTTGTATAATTTGTATAATATGCAACAAAAATTGCGCAATATATAGGTCAAGTAGCACTTACGGTACATTTTGCATATCTGGTGCCGTAAAGAATGTGTAAATGACGCTCTCGGAAGTTAAGGGGTTGCCAGTTTTTCCGCCAGCAATTCTCAGGTCAGTAAAACCATCCACATAATATAAAATAAGTTCCACTATGTCATGACTAATCATTTTAAGAACACGAGAACATTTACTTTGTTTAATCACCCATTTTTAATCGACTTTCAAAAGGAGGAGGTTCTCAATTTGACTCTATTTTTTTCATGTTTGTCAAGCAATTACTCCGTAAATTGTAGACAGATTATGACATTTTTTCTTTATTAGAAAGTGAGGCGGTCCCATCACCTTAAAATATTATTTCTAAAGCTATTCAAGCAACTAAAAAGATGATTTGTTTTTAACAAAATCAAAACTTACTTGAAACTAAGAAGCAAAAAAATTATATTTTATATAACATTTTTAAGCGGGTGCCAAGTAAAACATAAAAAAACAACAACAACAGTGCAAAATGCACATGCAAATGCATGTTGTAGAAAATATTTATTTTTTGCGTTTTAATTTGAAATCGGTTTTGTTTTTGTTACAAAAAATACATTGTAAAATAAACAAAATCTGTTGGACGATAAAATAGTCGTAAGTTCTGCATTGTGTTACTTTACTTGTGTACTTTTCTAAAGAACAATCAGCAATAACTCTGTTCCTTTATAGGCCAGAAAGTATACAAGCGACAGTGCGATTAGTAAACTTTTAAAACTTTCTTTAATCGTCTCTAATGCTGATTTTAGATGGATCAATTATGTTGAAAGGCACAACATTGAAAGGACACGACGATATTCAATGACATTAAATAAAATAAAGTTTCTGTTTATTTGAATCACTTTGATTGATTCATCCAGATTGAAAGCCAAGTGAATCTATGGGCTTAAAATAATAGCAGCGTAATGGCTAATGTATCCACGTCGCATTCCAATGCCACGCCTCTAAATTCAGATATGTAAGATCTGAATTTAGAGGAAGAATTTTGAATTGAGAGGAGATTTTTTTACAATTACCGCATGGCGGCGATGAAGGATAACATCGCGGGAAACTTGCATTGGTTAAACCTTTCAAATAATAAAAAAAATGAGGTAAATAATGTACAAAACCCGCCAATGCGTCTTAGAAAAGAGTGACGGGTTTATTTATCGCCCGTTCCTTCAAAAATACCCGAGTCCAGCCAGCAGTGGGACGTTAACGGAAAGACATTATATTAATTGTTTCTTAACCTCTAAGCCCTTTTAATAATAATAACAGCCCATTAACGTCCCGATGCTGACAGTATATCTGCCACGCTTGTCCAAGGCGGCTTGGCAGGGTTGCCACATCGGTAATCTTGATTTCATCACGATGTTTTCCTTCACCGTTTTTAGCACGTCGTAATTGTAACAATATGCATACTAGGTCAGAAAACTGCCTAAGTGGTGCATGCGTTCTGGCCAGGATTCGAACCCGAACCCTTTGAGTTTGGGACGCGTGCGCTAGCCATTACGCTACCACGACTTTTTAAACCAAACCTCTCTAAACCCTTATTCATACTAAAAGCCGCTTATCATTTATGACCTAATTTGTATAGGTATACCTATGAATCCATTAAAGCAAGGACTTTACTCAGTAAAATTAGGCACTCTGTGTCGTATTTAGGCGTTTATACCGTTTAATTCGACAAATGGAATCCGCTTCATGTTCCTCTAATAGTGAGATTATCAAACATTTGAAGATTATGCTAATATTCCCATTATTCGCCGTAGAGTACACTGTTAAGCAAATATATAAAATTGTTTTGTTCTAATTAAATACACCGTTGCGCACTTCATTATGATTATTGCGTAATGATACTGCGGCACTTATAAAGTCTATATTATCATTACATTGATAATTTTGTTAATGCTATTTATCCAAAGACTGGAAGCTGTAATATTTAAATTATTTTAATATTGATTGTATTTTCATTTAAAATAAACATAAAATCAGACTATTATCTAAACTCAAACAATAATTTAGATTATAATAACACATATTACAACTTAAGAAAGTTCATGTACTTTACGAATAAACATGCAAACAAAAATCAATTTGTAACCTTTCTTTCGTAGCGTGGAATACGAACTTATAACAATTACAAAATAATATTGGACAAAACACAACGTAAATAAATTAACTACCAAACAAAATTTATAATAAAATAATTATTTAAGTACCTATTAAGCTTTTCCTTTGCGCTGACACAGAACTAGTCGCTAATTACGAAGAGGTGCTATCATAGAGACCGTAGAGTCTATTTTCGCGTCGCAGTCTCCGGAAGAGGGGCGTGGGCTGAACTGCGCCTGTCTTGGCCACCAGAGCTCCACCACGCGTGAAACGAGCTGAATTTCAATCACGTTTTAAGTTTTTATCGGTGTGTTAAGGACTGAATGTGTGTTAGAGCAACACAGAACGCCTGGGGTCATTAGAAAGCTCGGGTGAAGACTGCCGCGGCGGCGCGCGCTTGGTAGGTCACCGCCGTTGTTGCGGCACCCCCGACCCACTATTATTATACTTTTATGACGAATCGGATTTTGCTACCCCAACGGCTTTTGTAGTGACGTGAACGTGCCACCGTTTATCTTATGGCTTATCGCTGATTTTGTCTAAACGTGTTAACGGCTTTCACTGGTTATAACACTTTGTTATGTAAATTTTCAACTTGCAAATATTTTGCTTTCGTTTTCATTTCTCTCGCGGATAAAGATTAGAAATGGGCTTCCAGTGAAGTTTTACCTTCACTAGATACTACGATATGGGACTTATTTTTAACGATGTCGTAAAACAAAGAGCATATATTTTGGTGCTGCAAAAGTAAATATCCACATGCGATCGAAATAATTTTCCACGAAGTTTACCTACAGAATTTCTAGTGTGCTTCAACTAAAGAATATACATATTTTGGATTTTTAATTGGTTGAAGTCACATAGAATTATAACAGAATATCAATCACTTGCTGTTAATAAGTTAAGAAAATATTTAAATACTTCTACTACTTCACATATCTTTTTTACCACGTTCTTTACATATTCAACAAAGTTTTTTTTATTATATGAAATCTTACAACTATTATTTATGGTCATTACGTAAAATAATTAAAACTATAATATACCTATACTAATATTACTATACTAATCTATATACCACTTAATGTATAAAATATTATAATTTAAACAAAGCAATATCAAAAATAAAACAAACTCTACCTGAATTGTGGTGTCACCAATGAAAATGATTAATTAATTATAGCCGTAGGTACCACGGTTCGATAAGCTTTATGGAATTAAATTAATAATGAAGCATACGCGGTACAAGTATGGAGAATTATACTTTTATTATATCGCTTTCTGTTCCGTATCATATTCTGGTAAGTCTATAGAAAAGTGATAATATTTTAGTAGTTAAAATAAACATATACACTACCAGGATCTCATCATAAATGAGTTTTATTTGCATTGATACTTTAGTTAATAAATTACTGCCATACTCAGTGAAAATAAGACATAAAGAACAATCAAAATATATTATTACATGTTTTCACAAAAAACAAATTTGATTATACTGACATAAACTCCATACATGTAATGTCAATATTTTGTCAATGATAAAATAATAGAATGGATAGTAAGATAATAGAAGACACTGCAGACAGACATGAGTCAAATAAAAATAGTAAACAAAATATAACTTTTTTTTGACTTGCTTCAGTCTGGTAAAAAAGCAGACTACGCCGGCTACAAATGTTCGGTTAAAATGTAACCATAATATATAATCGATCGACACCTCATTTATCAAAATCTGTTGTGCAATTTAGGCATTACATTGGAACATACGTAAATACAAAAAAAAACATAGACGGCTAAAATATATATATCCTTTGCTTTGCCCTAGTTGAATAAAAAAAAACTTTGTCGCTTGTTTCACCCTTTTTATGTACGATACCCGCTTCCGAGGTTTCCTTATAGTTGATCTCTAAATGTGAGAAAATCCAGAAGCGTTTTTTTTTATACACGTCGTATATTATCACGTTGCTTGATACTCGTACGAGGCCCGATAGTGCCTAAACTGAAAGAAATTATTTCGACTTATACTGTATGTGATTTTGCAGCATTCTTATTTTGTTGTTTTATTTTTCCTCCTTTTTACCCTTTGGGTGTCGGGACACAATGGACTACCAAGGGTTGTAATTCTCACTCATTTTCTTTGCGTGAAATGAATTACCTTTTCCTAAATAAGCTCAATATTTTACAGTCTGAATTATTATAATTAAGTAGACAAATGGACTCATAAATATCCCACTGCTGGGTTCGGGCCTCCCAATTTTTATGAGGACGGATAGTATTATACCCGCCACGCTTTTCTAAGGCATTTTGGTGGGTTTACATATGCACATTAGGTCGGAAAAACTGTCTAAGAAATGCATACTTTTTCTGGTCAGGATTCGATCTCGCATCATTTGACTTTGTGTGTGAGTTAACTACCAAGCTAAGAAGACATACATTTGGGTGATATGATAATATACCAATGAACAAAATTTAAGTAAATCGTAGTATACATAAATTTAACCTAAATTTAAAAATATTGCTAAGACGTATACCTTACACTGAACATAAAATGTCATTGCTGCTATATATTTACCTATTTTACAACATGTAACACGGCTGCGAGGAAATATAGTGATCCAACCCTTTCTACAAAGATTTACGTGTCTACCCACCGTCGTGATCATAAAACTTCGGTGTTTCGATCCGGCCTTGATGTCTGACAGTGCGCTAGTTATTGCAAACTTGGCACTAAAACCGCCACACTCACGCCCTATCTGGGTCACAAAGTGGTTTTCCATTTGTAGCTTAAAATGCGTCCATACTTCGATGAACCTTCGATGTGGAGTATATTTATAAGTACTGTTAATACATAATATAAAACACATAGAACTTGGAGAGCTGTTTAATCCGACTTTCTAACGAAGAATGCCGATCTAAAGTAAAATTAATTATAAATTATGATTCTAGTCTCTATGATTTTATGTCCCCTAGAGAGCTACTATAACATGTGTATACGACTGAAGTTGAAGTGAGAACGAACTTTAATCACTACACCCGCTCATTTTTATAACCGATTACTAAACACAAGTACCCGCAAATATTACAACAGTACACACAATGATATATTGTATTATTTGGAACAAATGTTTTAACAACAGGATTATCACAGAACCAAATTATTAACTAAAAAGGATTACTATAAATCATTAAAAGCTACTGTAAACGAAGCGTTCTACCGTGAAAAAATAGCATACTTTAAACACAATATCAATAACAAAATACACAACGCAAAACTATTATGGAAAAACCTCAAATACACTATTATTCCCAAAACCAGCACAGAACTTCCCCCAAATTTCAATGACTCAAATAGCATTAATAAGCATTTTTTAAACACACCCGGTAGCTCAGATGCGTGTCCCGCTTTTTTATCATATTTTGAAAACAATAAATATAGTGACGCTGTTTTTAGTTTACAGCCGGTTAGTTTAGATGCAATACAAAAAGTATTGAAAAGTTTAAAATCGAATGCAAATGGTTGTGACTTAATAAATCTTGACATGCTTATGTTGACAATACCGTACACTATGAACATAATTAAGTACATCTTAAATACATCAATAGGCACTTGTATATTTCCTGATACTTGGAAAAACGCAATCATCCGTCCCATACCTAAGACTCAAAATCCAACTTGTCTAAAAGACTTAAGACCGATTAGTATATTACTGTGTTTATCAAAAGTCTTAGAGAAGGCAGTCTGCTTACAATTAACACAGTATCTTGAGTCTAATGGAATTCTACCGGAGTTACAATCAGGCTTTAGAAAGGGTTGTGGTACGGTTACTGCTTTACTTGATGTTACGGATAATATACTTTGTGCACAAAGTGATGGCATGTGCACTTTGCTCGTACTGCTCGATTTCTCCCGCGCCTTTGACTGTATAAACATTAACTTACTACTTTCAAAATTAAAATATTATGGTATCGACGGAAAAGCGTTACGCTGGTTCACGAGCTATTTAAGTAACCGTTATCAATTCGTAAGTATTGATCATAGTAATGGTACCGGTTCTACTTCTGAAAAGTTGCTGATGAATAGAGGAGTACCTCAAGGATCAATTTTGGGCCCTCTTCTTTTTATTTTATATACGACAGACATCATACACCAAATACACAATTGCAAATTTCACCTCTATGCTGATGATACTCAGATGTATATTTCTTTTAAACCAGCTGATGTAGACTGTGCTATTTCTAAATTAAACGAAGATCTGTCTAGAATCGCTGTGTGGTCTAAAAAGAATTGCTTAGTGTTAAACCCGTCCAAGACCAAATACCTCGTTTTTGGGAGTAAAAATAATTTAATAAAACTCAACCCAACAGTTACAGTTATGCTTGATGAAGTACCTACTGAACGAGTTTACGAAGCGCGAAACCTAGGTCTCTACGTTGACAGTGAACTCAGATTCTAAAGTCATGTAGCCAAATCAGTCAGATCTTGTTTTTATAAACTTAAAATATTGTATAAGATTCGGTCATATTTAAATGAGAGTCTAAGAATCCAACTAGTTGTGTCACTAGTCTTGTCTCAGCTTAACTATTCCAATATAGTTTTTGGTCCTCGGCTACTGAGCAGAACACAGAGACTCATCCAACGAGAACAGAACGCATGTGCACGCTTTTGCTTTAACATTCCTTTTAGAAATCATGTGACGCCTTTTATAAACCGATGCTCGATATTAAAAATGAAGCATCGCCGTAAACTATATCTTGCTTGCCTACTTTTCAGAGTTGTTAAGCACCAAGCTCCACTGTATTTGTATGAAAAGCTCTCCTGGTTCGGTTCTCAGAGATCAGTCGCACTGCGGCAATGTGCTACGCAGCTTGTGACGCTACGGCATGGCACAGTAGCTTTTAGGGGTAGTTTCAGGTATGCTGCCTCCAAATGCTGGAACAATATCCCATCCCCTATAAAAAAATATAAAAAGTATTCATGGATTTAGAATCAAACTAAAAAAGTTCTTATATGACCATCAAGTGCGCCAGGCTGATCTTATTCATGATACTAGTGCTATATGATGGTGCGCATGTGGAGGGTATGCCTGATATATCCTGACTAAGTTACTTATGTTGTGTGTTAAATGCTGTATTTTTTATTTAAGTTGTTCTATATCGCTCTTTTTAAATTATATGTATAATAGGCACCAATCTCAATTTATGTAAGTAATATGTATTTAATATTTAGTTAACGTTATTGTGGTTTTTTTTTCAATTCTTTTTTTATTCTTGTTTGTTCACTTCATATCTTTTTTTTTGTTTGCCTGTGTTCGTGTATGTCACGAATGGCCCTAGCGGAAGATCAGCGCTGGTTATATTAACTAGTAGTTTTGCTGAGCTAAGGCCAATTTAGGACTATATTTACTTATTGTTTTTATTTTATTTTAATAGTTTAAGTGAGTTTTACTGTAGTTATAAACAAATCTTTTTTTTTCTTTCTTTCTTTCAATACATATAAACTACAAAAACCTCTATTAATACTTAAAAGGAAATCTTTTACCCCCCTTTTAAAGTATATTGTATGCACGGAGGAGTGTGAAATTTGTACATTGAGAAAAAAAGCGGATTTTTTTTTATAATTAATATGTGTTACAAATAATTTAAAGACAATAAAATACTCATTATTTATGTTTACACTGATAATATCAAACACACAAGTCTGTGGTGTCATACATAATATAGATTATTGGCAATTTTTTTTAAATGTTACCAGTAATGAATTAATTACTGACAACATGACTGAATGAGTTTCCATCTATATAAATATTATATGAGGTGTATGCCGTGCATGTGCAAGAAAGCATAATATATTTTGTATATTAGATCACTGCTTTTTATCTATTATGTGTAAGAGAAGAAAAATAAAAAGGAAATAAATGTAATAATTATAGAGAGTATGCAAAATCACATACAGTATCTATGAGTTGGAATATAGAACAAACATAAAAAAAGAAATAAATGTAATAATTATAGACAGTATTTAAAATTCCATACGATACTGTATGAAAAATAATTTTAAAAGAAAATGTAACAAAATGTAGTAGTTATCGCGAGTAGATTAAACCTACAAAGTAACTTGAGGATTTGTTCTATTATTCTTATTTCGGTAACCTTTAGAAGAGCATGAAGCCCTACGGTTGTCTGAGAATACCCGGAGATTTCCTGGGGGATCGGCCAGAGTGAATTGAATAACCTAAAACTAAAAGAATAACTCGTGCTTCATTGCTGTCGAAACCAGCAAAATATAGACGGCCAAGTACGTGATATTGCACGTCGGGTGAAGGGTTCGGTATAGAGGAGACGAACTTTCCCTGTTTTTTAATTATTTTTTAATTGCTTGAGTTCAGTAGATAGGCAGACGTCCTACCTCATGGAAAGCGGTTACCATCGTCTATGGACATTTTAACTCTGAAGTTGCTACCATGTGCTGCTGCTCACTTAAGGGAGACGAACCTGGCCGCTGTTGTCGGAACACAACTCAAGGTTGTTATGGCGACATACTCTAGACCACAGGGGTAATAGACATCCAGACGGGCATATACCCTACCACCTGGCTGAGCGTTGTTTTTTCGCCTCTTACGACAGGCCGCCCGGCCGCAGGAAATTTTATTCTTTCTCCGTTCCAGCACGGATAAACTTCTGCCTGTTTCTGTCATTTGGTCTGACAAAAAAAACATGTAATCGTTATTATCTCAAACAATATTCATCATAATTATCTTGCCAATAAACCAAATTTAGTTAGCCTTTTAACTAAATTTGGTTTATTTTTTAATTCTATTCTAATTTTTTGAGGATTTTCCATCCCGTAATTTAAAAATTGCATTTATAACGCCGCCCTAATTTGATTTCAATGTCTTACTACTAAATTTAATTCGCACAGATTCAGTAGTTAGTGTTTATGACAGACTAGCTTTTGCTCGCGGCCGTGCTCGAATTAATGTAAATTTTGTAGACAGAGTAGAGGACGTCCGTTGGGTATCCCACGTGTTATTACTTACCCTCCTTAGAAAGGTACACTTTTTTTTTATTTGTAGCCTATAGCATTATATGACTTCTAAACTCCAATCTATTTGTATCAAAATCATGTCTATCCTTTGCTCTTTGGAAAACAAAAACAAATCTATCCCACCAGAACCGTACATTTTTCTGGTCTAAAAGTAGCCTTGTGCTATTCCAGGCTATAATCTACCTCTGTCCCAAATTTCATCCAGATACGTTCAGCCGTTCTGGCGTGATTGAGCAATAAACATCCATCCAAACTTTCGTATTTATAATAGTGTAGTAATAAATATAATGTAACTGCTGCCCCCCGCGGTCTCACCCGCGTTGTGATGGAAAATCGTTATATTTTGGAGAATTCACACTATAGCTTTATAAATTATAGCCTATGTGTTATTCTGATGTGTAAGCTATATTATTGTAAAGTTTCATTAAAATCCATTCAATAGTTTTTGCGTGAAAGAGTAACAAACATACATCCATACATCTATACTAACAAACTTTCGCGCTTATAATATTAGTAGGATTAGCAAGATGGACGGAACTGACGATTTTACAAGGATACTATTTTTGCCAAAATTGGCACGGACAGCTAAAAAGTTTTGAACGTGTCATATTGCCTTACATAAAACGGTTCATATAATATGTACTGCTCAATTTTCGTCCTGACGAAATAGCTTCGTCGCGTGAACTCACATTGAACAGGCTGGCTGAAACTACGGGGGTGTATGTAAGCAGACTTTTAATCACAGTCGTACAATGTACACTGAAAATTAAACTTGAAAATACAAACATTTGTTCCGCAGGTCGGTTGTATTGTGTCGGCTAGGGGAAACCTGATTTTGATGAAATTAATATTCCTCTAAAAATGCTTTGGGAGTTAAAGTTTCTTTAGTGAATAACTGAAAATATATTGGTAGTTTTAGCCTTGAATACAAGTGACAGGAGGGTAATAAAACTAGAAGTGTTAATTAAGGATATGTACTCTTTTTAGGGATCTAGATTTAAATATAAAAGGCGCTTTATAGTTAACTACTAATGCTAGAGATATGTTCGCCTTACTTACAGAACTCTCGTGTCTCTATGATTATGTTCCGTGCTTGCGACTTTATTTTTTGAATGATAAATAGTGGTCATAAAGAGAAATTTGTAGAAAATTGTAAAGTTAAACAATTATATCAAGTGAGGTATCAAATAAAAGAATTCTGTACGCAAAGTTCGATCATTATATTATGCGTTAACTTCTAAAAATAACACACCGTGCGCCCGCCAAGTTGCATTCATGCAATGGCTTATGTTTATTTATTTGACTACCTATAAAACAGGATCTCCTGCGGATGATTCTCCTGCACACTACATGTACCTGAAGCTTTGTGTAGGTGTTTTGTGTTGTGTGTAGGACAAACGCGGCTTACGTGTAAAGGACACGGCTTAAGAAATTTATCAATCGAATATTTTTACACCAGATCAGATAAAAAATTAAAAATCTTCATACATTTGTTTTCACTAAGCTGAGGGGAATGAAATTATATTTATATTTCGCTATGTCACATTTTTACAAAATAATAAATAAAGGGTTCGTCTGCATAATATAAATGATATAAATATAAAATTTCTGCAACCTTAAAGAAATTGCTAAACATTTTTGCATAGTGAGATGAAAATATGCAAGTAGTTGTAACAAAGTAGCTCGACACGACGCCAGTCTGTGATATGTCTGGCGTTGGGTAACGAGCTATATTTGTAAAAAGTCTCGTCGAAGTGTCACACTATTGCCCTGTTAGCAAGTTTCGGAGTTGAAAGCTCGCAGAATGTCCTCAATTATTTATTACTAGACATTTTGATTTCATGCCACCGACGTGATACCGGTATCCCATTTTAGAATAGGCCTTCCATGACATAATTATTTTGTATGACCTATTCTAAAATGTGTTGATGCTATCACGTCGGTCTCATGGAAACTCTGGTCAAGAACTGCACAAGAAAAAGATTGGCTTAAGATTGGAGGGGGCTTGTATACTAAATTTGATTAACCTTAAAAATAAAATCTATACAAATGATTAATTAGTATTCTGTAATTACCTCGTTTATAAAAACTACACATACGTGTAATCTTTTCTTGGCTTATTCAATTTCTCTCGCCTAAACTTAGCCCCTATTATTCATAATAGTTATAGGCTTGTTAAAGGAGAGCTAAAAATTGTGTTTTTCATAATGTTGAATTGAATAATACTTTTTTTAAGTTTTCCGTCTTTTAACGAGCCTATAAACTCGCATACCTAATAAGAAATTTAATATTGAGCTAAATATTTTTTCGAAGGAACTTATCCCTGTGTTATGTGATGAAATGTATCCTACATCATCAGACATGAATACTAGGAATGTCAACTTTAATGATTACGAGACTCGTTTAAGTATTTTTACTATTTCTTTTTTAGTTATACTAACTAATAAATAATTAATTTATGAAAAGTCTTTCAAAAATAAATTGAAGTCTTATACATTTGATAATTAAAACTGTATTTTCACCCTGATACATAAATAATTAAGTGTCCATATACGCCTGTATTTCAGTTCATTTGCAGTTAGAATTATTCCCCTAGTTGGGTTCATATATTACGCGATTGTGTCAGATTGCAGTTTTAAATTTAGCTTATTTGGGGCAGTCCACATAAACTAGGTCACCGGCTCGTTTAATTTCGTACCCGAGCACCCATTAAAAACTTAGTCCTAATAACTAAAAATAAATGGACCGGTTGAAAGGTCTAAAATTTATTTTGAAACTAGTTATACTTGCGACTTCGTTTTTTTGCGACTGATATTATACATATTAAACCCTGTAAGTTGTATAGTATTTGAAAATTAAAACGAAAAATGTAAATCCCGAGTTCCGCAGGACCGAAACACAACTGGTCATTAATAAACGTCTGCTGGTTTATAACTTTATTCGAGTATGTTATTCGTGTTGTGTTAGTTGTAAAAAAGATGAACACATTTTATTTTTGAAGTCCCTGTTATAAAAAAAAACAATTCCTCTTTAATTTGATAGCCCCCTGTGTGAAACAGTGGGTACGTCTTGCCCTCACTACATAATAAAATGCATTGTCATATTATTGAAAATTTATAATTAAGGAATAATATTAACCAGTGGTCGCCAGTGGTCGAAATTCGACTACAATAATTTGTTGTCAAAGACTGACTATACTTCTATAATCACAGATTTCGCCAAGGTTATATTACACAGTTAATTTGACTTGAACAATAAACAAAAGATTATATATACATGGTAGTGTGTGTAGTGTTTTTTTTTATTGATTTAATGTATTTTTTATTCATCATTAAAAAAAATATTAGCATTCGTCGCTTCTCTATATAAACTGTAAGTGTGCGAAATTTCATACTCCTCCGTCCGCGCAATTTTCGTAAAAAGGGGTACAAAGTTTTTGCTTTACGTATTAATATAATAATATAGATTAGCTAATAACTGTTCTACTATTGTTCGTTGCACGTATACTGTTTGATGTACCAGCCATGCTTGTCCAAATTGGATAGGAGGGTTTCATACAATGATGTCACTGTACAGATTTCGTGTAACGTTTTCTTTTACCATCAGGATGTGGAATCAAAGGCAACCGCCTTAGCTATTAAGCTACCTCGAACATATAAAATGATACACATGTTTTCATTTTTAAGCACTTGCCTAAATAAAACACCAAAGCAATACAGCATCAGGTATGTTGGCGTCTGGGCAAAATATTAACATCATTCTGTATCATAAAGATGTCGTGTCTTACACATAAACATAGATAGAACAAATATCTACTCGTAATGCCTCCCTAATGCTATTAATTTAAACAACGCTGTTATCTACTGTATAGACGTGTCACGCGGGGCTCATCGATTGTTGATTCAAACGACTTGTCGCGTTCGTCCTGAACGAAGGGAGGTTGATACGTACGCGTTGTCACGGCCTCGGCATTAAAGAGATACTGCGCGGCATAAATTTAGCAGTTGGATCTGTGAATTAAGTGGGGTTTTATTTGTTGCGTCACGTGCTGAGAAAAGGTCTACAGATCCTGCGCCTGTTCGGGGCGCCATAAACTTTTCAAGTTTCCGTTATGTGTCAAAAGGGACTAATAGGTAATAAGCGGGGCTGCCGCCGAAATCATTATCGCTCGCGTGTCAGAACCCGTTCGGGCAGTAAGTAAAATAAATCGGTCAAGTGCGGAACAGTCCACGAGTTATGAAGGGTTACCGTAGAGATGACATGTGTTCACCATTTTCGTTGTTTGTATTCAATTCGTCAAGAAAAATTATTTAATACAAAAAGAAAAAAGAAGGAAGGAAGAAAAAAAGAAATAGAAAGATTTTTTTTGCTAGGAAAGCGGCAATACAAGAACGCCGCATTTCCAACAAATGAGGAAGGTAAGTCATTTATAAGGGTGTGTTGGATTTTTCTCCAGCACAGCGAACACAAAATACACTAGAGAAAGCCACTATCTTAACGACTCTGGAAGCATAAATGTAACTCTGCCTATAAACTTATAATAATATAGAAACAGCATCACGATTTTTCAAGATTGACTAACGATACTTCGTGACGACTATGTGAATTGCCAAAAAAAATCAGTCGTATTTGTTAGTTTTCTTTGCGGTTTCGCTAGAATATTGTAGAACGTATATAACACATAAAAAAACTACACCTTCGTGTCAAATATCTATAATATTATAAAATTTCAAACATGGCGTGTCTGTACATTGAAGCGATTTAAAAAAAAACAACTGGATTTTACTATATAAACGATGGAGAACACGATGCAATTTTTTTAGATTTCTTGTGTTTGTCGTTTTGTCTGGTAAAATGTACTGGGTCGATTACACTGGGGTATTTGCTGATAAACAGCTAGTTCTTAGACTTGAACTCTGCGCTACGTTTTATCCTGGGAATACCGCAGGAATTTTTCTGGGAATTATTTAAAATGGCTAGATTAAAAAACATCGAATTCCAATGTGGTTTTTTTACTGATCGATAGCAAATTTAATGTAATAAATGTGTGTAATATGTGATATTTTTTATCCCGGAAATCTCATGGGATTTTTTGTAATATGTGATGTTTTTTTTTATCCCGGAAATCTCATGGGAATTTTTGTTGGGAGCGGTTTGAAGTTGCTCGGATGCGTAAAAATTAGCTTACATTCTTTTTTTTAATGCTGCGATACTTTGTGTCCCAAGAATCCCGCAGGAATTTCAAATGAAGCATGGACGAAGTTGCGGGCATATCCTAGTCATCTATATAAATAGATCTCATAGTTTCGGAGGAAAATAACAATGATGATTTGGTATTAAATTCAATTAAAGTTGGTTCCGATTTCTGTGTGTTTATTTCCTGATTTCACAGACTTTTTATTATATTAGATTTATAGAGAAAATATATGGTATTTTATGCTATACGTATGTAAGGCGAGTTACAAGTGTGATTCTTAATAATATAATGTTATGATGTAATGAGGTTTTATGAAATTAAAAAGTTGCGTTAATCGCAAACATACATGACATACTAAGACAGACTGACGTAAAACCATAAAGGTTTAGTTATTGACAAAATGGAAAATTAATTTATTTACTTCAAATTGGAATCTTACAGATACCTTGTCGAAAGCAATGAGTCTAACACCGGTTCTAAAGCAATTTTAGTTACTATTAAAGTACAAGAAGCAACGCAACAAACTCCCCAACAACATATATTTACTTCATAATTATTATTATTCCCCTTTTTTAATGTAGTTTATATTAATACAAGGTTTAACAAAGTAATTTAATGAAACGGAACATTTATGGTATTGGATTTATCTGCGCGCGTTTTCTGCCCTAAGGTGCTTTTCATTTCCCAGAAGCCGCAAGGTAAAGGGTTAGCACACTCGGCCGCGGCCGGCACTCTGTGCTCTCGGCGTTTTCGGTGCCGCGGTTGCAATTTCCTTTTGTGGCGTTCATTCGTTAAATTTTCATCGGGGGGCAGGGTCAAGTACGCACACATCGCTCTCCAGCGCTTTATAATTTAATTCGAGTCGGATATTTCACGCTCATAAATAAAACAAGCCCAACCAAATTTACGTTACATTTATTATTTAAAACAGCTACGCGCTTAATAGTAAACAGATTGGGTTTATTCAGGTTTTAAATAACGTCTAGGAGATGTTCTATATGGCTTATTGAAATGTACTTTAACATTTTGATTATCATAATTAATCAGAATAAGTAGAGCAGTTATACTTAAAGTCGGAAAAAAATACGATGTATGGTATATGTATAGTGCGGGTAAAATCGTAAAAAAATTAAATTTATGTTATTTAAATGCGGATTCTGGAAATAATATGATAACACTATGCCCATTTACATTACAGTAAATAATGTAGGTATACGTATATCCTTTATTTTTCTTCTGATGTTGTCCGACCCATGTACTCTAATACTAATTTAAACGTAATACAAAATTATAGGCCTAAATTCAATTCAATAACTTAATTTTATTTACCAGAGAAACTAATTTTTCTACAGTTTAAAATTATGTATAAAGTAAAGTAGTAATATTGATATTAATTCCAAGATTCACGCAAGAAATCGATTCGATGATAGTGATTATAACCACTCTGTATCGAGTAATCTTTTCAATTTTAGGTAAATTAGCCCCACTTATTCTGATCATTAAGAACTCCAAAGTAAACTAGCGTGTAAAGAAAATACACGATGCTTTTAAAACTTTATCTCAGTATTAAAATATGAATTTTATATTACACAACGTCAAAAACTTCCATTTAATGTTTAAATCTGAAATTAAAAGTTTTTATTTAATTTTTGGAAACATACAATATTTAATATTCTTATAAAAAATACGAAATAATCATATAATATTACAAGAAAATTACATAAACTCATGTTCACGAAATAAGTCTCGTAGACGCGGCGCTACTGTCGTGCCACAGAATGCTAGAAAATAATATAATTTTAGAAAGATTCGGATTTAGTAGAGTCAGTAAATAGAATAATAATATAATTTAACATTCACATAAAAAACAATTGATAAAAGCAACATAACAACGTGGCTGGACTGATTACTTACATTTGCGTCGGGACTTTCTCCGTGAGACGCACTCTAAAATGTCTATTATGACGTCAATATTAAAAAAGAAGTCATGAAAATACAGTCATAAAAGTTTCTACGACAATTAATTGCAAACAAAAAAGAGAAAAAAAATAAGTTACATTAGTTACAACAAGTTTTAGAAAATACTCGATAAAAGCAAAATACTCCAACTAAAACGCTTAAAAGCGTTGCGGTTGGTTACATCTACTTTTAATATTGTTTACCAAAGTCTCTAAATTAAAATATATAGCAACACAATCCGAGAGCGTTGTTAAAACTTTTCGAATATACAATGAGTTAATCTGACGCCACAATAAAATTAAAATGCAATTACGGTATTAGAAAGCGAAGCGAGCGGACCTCGTTGATTGCCGGCCGGTTTTCCCGGGTTTCCCAGTCGAGTCACGTTAGAGGTGTAATTTTGCAAGGGGTGATTGTAAAGCAGTAGATCCGGTCTGTCTGCTGGGCAAAAGGATCATGGTTCACGGATGCGAAGGCGCCGCTAAATGAGTTAAGTTTTCCCATTTGTACGAACATTATTCCTATTAACTTCGCACCCCTCCTAATATGCACTCACTTTTCAAGTAACTTGCGCTAATTACAGGTACTTCAATTAACGAGTATCTAATCTCATTCGTAAATCTTACCTCTAGGAGCTATCGTTTAAATGTTTCAAACTTATCCCACCGTCTCCCTTCCATCATCGGACGCGGACGCACTGCGGCACCGCTATATGGTGGACCACTTATACGAACAAATTGCTTAGAGTCCACCTTCATTATGTGCACCGCAAAGGAGAGGAACTCATTGGCCTCTGTCTTGTCTTCTAGATAATCGTGCTCCGTCTTAGACCATATCTGCGCTCGAAGTCGCGCGAGATAACGGTCAAACGCAAGCCTATATAGTAATAAAATAAACTATGCATTGCTCAATTAGATATAAACCTAATTAATAATATATTTTTTATTTGTTTATTTAATTCAATTACAAGGTCGTAACAGTCTTATAACTAAAGCGACAATGTAAGCATCGTAACCTTGGTCTGTAGCTGAATAATACTCTTCAATGTCCTTGCTGCGAATTTGCACAAAAAATACATGAAAATATCTAAGTCTATATTCTCTTCAAAAATCTAGTTCAGAATGCGAAGAGCCCTAGTCAAAGGTGCTTGTGAAAGCAAATTGATTCTTTTAAATTTCGTGCAGATGTTTCCCTTGAGTTCTATAATATGGGTTCTTTTAAAAATGTCATTACATTTCTTCGAGGCTGGCAGCACGTTGGCAGCATCACTGCGGTTGCTATTTTATTTTCTAATAATGTGTATTATATTTTTGTTTTCTTCTACCTTCTCTCAAGCATTTGGGGGTCGGCACAATATGTCTTTTACTTCTATATTCATCTATTCTACTATATGTCCCTTGTCATACCGCTAATCATCATATTATTATCCTTTACAGAATCCATCCATCTCTTTTCTGGTCTACCTTTTCGTTTCTAACCATCAATATTCCAGTTTAACATTCTTTTTGTCACGCGACTTTGATCCCTTCTCATAACATGCCTCTTTAGCCTTTTGCTCTCAATTTTTCAGTCACAGGTGCAACTGAGGATAAGATAGAATATTTATTACATTCTGATTGTACATATACCTATCATAGTAATATATGATAACTATTTGTAAAAACGACCGTTTGAAAATAATGTTTTAAAGAAAGATAGTGTTCGTGAAAATGTCAACTGTTTATTTTAAATGTACAACTTATTCATGAATGCTGGACATTGGCTAAATACACAAATGGTGTAGAGCCATATTTAAAAAAGAAAAAGCTATTATCTACTTTTTAGAAGTCCTATAGGACTGATAAAGGCTTAAAGGTGTCACTAAATTCATAATAATTATCATATCGCGTGCTTCTGAGCATTCTGCTTGCGAGCCTCACCTTTTTCATAATTCTAAGTTATATAAGCACTTAATAGAATTACGCGTTACGTAACTTGTCAAAGTAGACCTTATTAAATGTATATTATATTTAACATTATAGACTGTTATACTATTTCTAATTGGTTTTATTATTTTGTATTACCGGAGTACAACAGACAAGTGGAGGACCCACCCGATGAAAAGGGGTTACCGTCGCCTACGGACATTTGCAACACCAGAGGTGTTACCAATGTGCTGCCAGCTACGATGGGGACTGGAACCTGGTCATTTTTACCGGAATATAAGTTGACATTATTATGGCAGCATACCATAGATCAGAGGTGGCAACAATTCAGACAGGCAAATATCCTACTACTTAGCTGTGGGTTGTTTTGTCACTCCTTACGACTGATTGCCCAGCCGTAGGAATTATTCGTAATACGTAGCAATCTTTCTCCATCTCTGCCTGGATAAAAGACGTCTTAGATTTTGCCTAACGACAAATAATTATCTAATTGTCTTGTACCTCTAATTTGAATATGGGCAAAACCTCCAAAATGATTTGTTACATTCACAATAGAGTTGCGTAAACGGCTGTCATTATTGTTCAAATACCTATAACGATACCGAATAATAATTTCTTACTACTGCTTATAAAAATCGTGGTAGATAAGGGTGAGCGCATATTTAAACACACTATTAGTAATGACCTGCAATCAGAGAATTATACAATTTCGTTAGTGTAGTGCGTTTTGTGAGTGTTTTACCTTGATTAGCGCTTCGCCTTAATGTGCGCTTCATCTTAAGTAACAAGCTCCTTTTATTGTTATTTGGACTTAATCATCTTTAATGTGACTTAATGAGAGATGCTTTGATTTGACCTCGTGAACCTTTGTATGCATAATGCCCGTGCTCCATGTGCGATAATGTTAGTGTTAGTGACTGTGGCCAAACACATATTATTTATAGTTTTAAAACAAACGCCGTTATTGATTAGTTAGTGCACACGTCTTAAAATCAAAGGGCGCGGGTTCTCGAATCCTGGCCGGAACGCATGCATCATTTGGCAGTTTTCTGACCTACTGTTCATATTGTTACAATTACCACGTGCTATCGACGGCGAAGGAAAACATCGTGATGAAACCTGCACATCGGGATAACCGATGTGTCAAACCTGCCAAGCCGCTTTGGAGGCCCGAGCCCAGTAGTGAGACGTTTAAGCTGTTATTATTATTATACTTATATACATACGTTAACTGTCAATCTTTAACGTCATTGATAATTAATGACAATGACGCATGACAAATAACAAATAACGTTTCTTAGAAATGTGCTTTAAACTATAGTTCAATTTAGGTGCGCCAGCATATTATCTATTCAAAAGCATCCTCCTTTGCTAGTACGCAATTACGTTTACCAAAACGCTGGTAAGGTTCTGAATAAAAAATTTCGAGATACTTTGAAAATACACGAAAGCACACGTGGTAAAAGCAAATTCTTCATCACATCAGGAGCACTGTAATGGTGAGTCTCTTCTTCATGCGTATTTAAAGTACGGAAATAACCGTGATTTTTGTGTGTTATTATTTATTTTATCTTTTCTCAAAATACTACTTTCAGCTAAATTTTTCGGTTGATTTCTGCCCTTGAAAAGTATATTTTTTTATCCCGTATGCAATGTAGTCCATTAAAATGTCAGAGTGGACAATTCAGAATAATTCAAGATGATGTAAATGTTTTTATTGAACGGTAACTTGAACAAAACTTTGGTAAAAAACGGTAATTTGGCGGTTTTTGTTTTTTAATTTAACTTGACATGAATTTCGAATTTCATTTTACAAATATTTTATTATTAAATTGAATATATATAACGGTACATTTTACGACAATCTATTTATTCCCAAAGTTGTAAAAAGGATAAAATCAACATGCATTTTTTTAGATATAATTATGTCGAAATAAACTGACAGTCTGGATTTTATGGCACCTTTATCCAGGGCTCTACCGACATTCAACTAGATTCGTGAAGAGAACGTAGATTTAAACACGTGCTACTTATGGAAAATTACATAAAGTGTTTAATGTATATTACTAAACAATATGCTAAGGATAATGTGCTTGCATTATCACTTTAGTTTTAAAACTGTTATGACATTGTAATTGAATGGTATAAATAAATGGATATAATATATCACTCCAGATGAATATATTATATACGGACTAACTTCCTGCAGAGGTTTACTCCTTTGCGTTACGACATGGGATTGCTTCATAATGGCTAAAAAATCTGGTGTGGCAAACGTTTCTGGGCTACAGTAACCACTTTCTAACATATAGTGGTTTCTTTACCTGCTTCAGGAAAAGAAATACAAATAATAAAAACTAAAATAAAATATTCCTTTGTTGACCTTTACACTAACCGTTAAATTGTTGCCTTACATCGAGAATTGGTGCCAAAAAAATTTGTGTAGTGTCGCCATTTCTCCTTTTTCCTTAAGTTTGGCCTTTGATGCCCAGCCAGCTGTTTATTTATGCAACAAAATGTAGGTCGATTTCCCACAGAATAACAAATTTCTACTGTACAAGTATACACATGCAACAAAAGTGGTTTCTCGAGTATTTATTTGGATTACGTTTTTTGAGATGCAGTCTTACATGCTCAATGTTTTACTATTAGAATAAACAGAATAGAAAATCTTTATTGCAAACAAAGTTATAAAATAAATTGATACATACAATCGTATATAAAGATAAATACAATGTGTTTAAGAATCATATTTCAGCAGACTGTAACTTGCTTAGCTGGTGTATGCGCGTATGTCTATATAAAATGAAAACTGCACTTCACTTGGACTATATTTTGTATTAATTAAATACCAAATAATATTTCACATCAACAGTTCAATAGCAACTGACAATATTATTAGACACATGGTTTTATTATAAAATAAGTACGCTTCCATACAGCCAGTGTCTGTATACTAGGTTTCCTACACAACGAGCAGTGTTATCGCTGGGAGCGATTTTTTCCAGGCAACCTACGGATGCACATAAAGTCGGTATTTTTTTAATTAATGTTTTACTATTGTACAAAAATATTTTTATTTATTTAGGATTTCGACTTGTAATGCAGTGGGTACCTCTCTTTTGAAATCATTTTTTTATTTTTTTTATTGCAGGAGTTCAGCAGACAGACAGACGGCCCACTTTATGGAAAGCGGTTACCATCGCCTATGGACATTTGCAATACCAAAGGTGCTACAGATGCACCGCTGCTTTCTTAAGGGAGACTGGAATCTGGCCACTGATGCCGGAACACAACTCAAGGTTGTTATGGCGACATACTTTAGACCAGGGGTGGTAGCCCTCCAGTCGGGCAAATGCCCTACCACCTGGCACTTCAAACAAATTATCTTAAAGAATGGTAGTAGTTAGAAAATTAAAAACCAAAAGCCTCTTAAGCTAATCACACACTATTTTCATACTAAATAATGTTGATATATAAAATCTAACAACAATATAAGAAAAAAGCTTTAATGTTTATCAAACTTACAAGCGGGTATTTTAAAATAAATAACATTAAGGCTTTAAATAGAAAAATAATAATTTGTTACAGTCAACATGATTTATATAATAAACACTAGGTTCGTTCTAAACTCGGTAGCTGAACGTCGAAACTACGCCAGACCGAGTATGTTGCAATGTTTCCACTACTACGAACTAATTATTAAGTTCATAGCTTTCCCAAAATAGAATTTAATCTGTTGAACTAATAGCGAGACACAACATTGTGTAGTTTTAATCAAGTCGGGACTAAAATCCTGTAACCCATGGAAATGGCCGCTCCAACGAATTGGGGTCTAAGGCATTATCGAAGGAACTAGCTATATGTACGGGATATCTATTTAACTCCCCCAAATTGTCAGAGCGGTGCATGTAGTCACGGTGAATAACTAATTGAGCGAGGATAAATGTATATTATTCAAATTTGTGGATTGTATCAAAAGGTAGGTAATTATTATATTCAACAATGGTTATAATCTACACACGTATAATGAAATAATGATTATTATGTTATCCGTATGAAATAGGAATACTAGGTATATATAGGTATATTTTCTAGTAAGCTTTTAACTTTTTTGTCTTTTGACATCTGGCTCGATGATGGTCCTTCAAGCCGGATCATAACATAAAGGCATCAGATACCTTAAAAATGAAATAAAGTTCAAATTACATAGGAATTAACACGGACGTTAAGAGAATTATTCTATAGTTCTGTGAATATGGTAATTCTGAATACACCCTAAACATAGTTTATATATTGAAAACCAGTCTTGGTTAAGTCGTCTAAACTAAACAGACCTTAGACAGTGTCGGAAATTGATTGTTCTTATATCTGCGTGCGGGGGGTCCCTTGTTGGATCGGAGCCAATGTATAAGGCTAGTAGCAACTCAGGCAGTTTTCGAATTGAACATTAACTATGTTATGTCTTGTTTCTTATAATATTCTTATTTTTACACTAGTTGAGTCTACGGCTATTTACGCGTAAATATATTTCTTAATTGAACAAAACTTCTTTATATTATTGGGACTTATTTAATTCTGTTTATTAATTAATTAGATATTTATCTTGATATGTAACATATAATATTTATGTAGGAGTTTTATACATAAGTGGAGCTTTCCTCGCGGCTACGCCACAGGTCAAAGACTGTTGGATGGCTTTATTTTACTTACATAAAAGCTGTTAACGCCAACCTATTTGGTTACCGCCTCTTTGTTTCCTTTTTTTCTTTCGCCGCATCTGTCACTATGTAATGTGACATAGTCTACGTCCGACCGCTATACGCGCCACTGCCTCCGCGCAAACCTCGCCAAATTTTGTGTGTTGTGCCGCATTTTACACCCGCTTACATCAACCCGCATGCTGGAAGGTACTCGCTATACCGTTCCAGCTGGTCCACTAGTCGAAGGAACCGCAAGATGTGAAGAAAGGATCACGAGGAAGAAGTGTCTACCGCTGCGAAGCCCGCATCGTTCGTAGCGTGTCTGGTGCGGCCACCTTTCCTGTAAGTCCTTTCCTTCTCTTATCCCCGCTTCCGCCCGCGCCAACATAACTTAATTGTGTATTTTATATATCGCGAGCGAAGCCGTGGGTAAAAACTAGTGTTTATATAAAACTTATTTGAAAAACTATCTAACTGTTGGCCAAAACCGCTTAAAAATCCATTGCGTAGTTTAGGAGTTAGCGGTTATACAGACTGACAGACAAACAGACGCGGAAAGCGATTTTGTTTTATACCATGTAAAGATAATGAAGCCGTGTGTCTTAGTTTAAATGTATTTATTCGTATTTTATAGTATCTTACTAACTTCCGAATTGTGTAGCAATATTTCGTCAATTAATGCCATGAAATCAATGGTTTTAGGTAGATATGTGTCACAAGGAAAGCGCTGTAGGAATATGAAATTAATATTTTAATTTGAAACATATACAGTTCAGTTATTTTCTCACAGGATCAGTGGTTGACGGAGCAAATGGCAACTTAGTCCTGGAGTGGAGACCACGTCTTTGAAGAATAGTGTGGTTCTCTAGCCCGGTGAACTAATGACTTACGTTAGGCCAGCAAAGGGTGAAGCATTATATTTTTTTATAATAAGGTGATGTTTATAATAAATACCCTTTGAGTCGGTTTTCTTATCAGCATTATAAAACGAAATATTAAAGCAGCAAACTTAATTACACTCCTATAAATCTAAATTCAAAATGAAAACGACATAAATATTATTTTTATGACTCACGCGTATTTTAAGTGGAGCCAAAAACAACCTGCCCCAATAAACAACAATTAACTTCGTTTAATAAGGGAATAAAATTCTCGGTCCAAAAGCTCCGTAAATCATACATTATAAGTCTATACAGATTCTGATTCAAGCGAGACAATAAAGTTGCCTGCGGGGGACATTATGTTATATTGCTCTTTATAAACAATTTTCAATTTGAAATCCCCGTATAGATATTTTAAAATTCCCGTCTGAAATCCAGTCTGCTTTAGGTCCATATGTCTCATGAATAATTCAAGCACAGCCGCGGCTTGTCCCACCCGGCGACATACGTGTATGTTATGTTGGTGGTTGTATTACTCACGCAAAACAGCAATAATGCAATCTGTCTTTTGTTTAAGTACTTACCAATGGATACCTTTTTACGGCTAAATGGAAGATTTCAAGACGCATTTGCCCGAGGGAGAGCGGCCGACTCGTTACGCCCTATTTTCAAACAAATTGTGTTTTTGTCTCGAGAAAAACGTATTTCTTTCCGAGAATTGTGGGTAGGTACTTAGCTTCGAATATTTGAAATCTTCAGTTCAATGTCTATACAAAACATAAACACGCTTTACAGGAACGCAACTGAAAAAAGACCTAAGTAAAATACCTAAGGCTGTTACAATTTTCATAACAAACAATGCTGGAAACATTTTTCACCATTACACGAGCCCGAGTTTTTTCCCTTATAAACCGTAATTCAACATTTTTGTCTTGCGGGTAGATATGGGTAATGATGTCACATCTAAGTTATGCATTATCTAGACGGCTGCAAAATGTCAACTTTTTACAGCGTTTTTATTACAGGGTAGGGCTTTTACATTTTGACATTTGTACATTTTGTCTACCTACCGGTTTTAGGGGTTGTTAACCCAGCTTAAGCATACTAAATAGCCGGCCATTAATCTTTTTGGTAGCATCTTTGAACACGACACGACGTAAGAAACGTGTAAAGGGTGTTATTCTTAGATATTCTTAAGGTAGATCCTTCTAGAAATTACATACAACTCTATAAAAATAATTACTACTTCTATCATGGAAGAAGAATACCCACTAAAATGACAATTATCAGTAAAAATATAATTTCAAAAATCTTTTAAACGTTACATGACTAGATGGCGGTACAGGTCAATTATTTGTCACCATTAGTATTTTATATGCTTCAAATACATTTTAGAACTATATCAGCAAAAAAATCTTACTAAAACTTTTTTAATATTTGTTGGATTTAGTCTAGAAAAATATTGTTAAATAATATATTACTTTTCTGTAATAGTCGTGATAGCCTAGTGGTTAGCGCACTCGGGTCCTATACTCAAAGGGAGCGGATTGGAATCCTTGTTGAAAAGCATACACCTCTTAGGCAGTATTTCGACCATGGCTTATTATTGTTACAATTACCACGTGCTAACGGTGAGGAAAAACATCCTGATGAAAACTGCACATTGAGACAACTGGTGTGTCAATCCGTCTTAGACGAGCATAGCGGATATACTGTCCATTACCCTATAAAGGTAGGCCCGAGCCCAGCACAGCAGTAGAACGTCTATGGGCTGTTATTATATTATTTTCTGAAAATTATTTTGAACTATATTCGTGTAGTAGTTTCTGAATTGAAAGCTTTTTTATACGATGCCATAGTGTAAGCGTCATCGAAACTTGGCACAATAAATCAATAAACACATATATCGTAATAATAGAAACACGAGAAAGAATACCTCTATTCAATCTTTTAATAGCCACAGATTCAGACGTATTACCAAGATGGCATAAAGAATTTGCCCAGCCTGGCCCGGCGACCTCCAAGCTCCCCTTTTAGTCACCCCAAGCCTCGCAATTAGAGTCTTTATATCATAGCATATTATTTTTTTACTTATTCTTGGAATGTTTCATATTATTTATTGTCTTCACCGCCACTGTTGTTTTAATATTTTCCTTAATTTAGAGGGTTGCCTAGAAAAGATTGCTTTAAGCGAAAAGGCCGCTCTTTGTTCAACATTTATTATACCTAGTTATTAAGAACATAGTTTTAATTTTTAATGAACAATGAAGTGTTTACATTCATTAATTCATTATCTCAATATTATACAACACATTTAGATACATGTAAACAATTTCATAGAATCCCAAATAAAAAACAAATGTAACACTTGCTCAGTTATCCCAAGACCGTAGCGCCTGGCGAATAGTATAACAACTCTGTCTGCCTGGCCTCACACACTACCTAAATACTATATATTACTTGAAACTACTGTCAATTAAATGTTCGCAATCTAAAATGTCCAGAAACTTGTTAATACCTGTTACAGATACCACCAAAACATTTAGTAAATGTGACGGTATCGTATTTTCTAACTGATCCCTTATTCACTGCAACAGATCAATAAACATCTGTCATAACATGATTATTGTTTCGTGATATCTAATATAATCTATTAAATTACGATATTATTATACGATTAATTACTACAACTGTAGCTTCATAATATCTCCTATAAATACATATTAGCTGCCAAAAGTTGCCAACAATCGGCCACTCGCAATATCTACACGTCCTCGTATACGAAACAAGGGAAAAACAACAAATAATCTGTATTCCAGACTATTACACAATAACTAAATAGTCTCATGTGTAAACATCATTAAAACATAATAAACTAGTGGTACAAGTCGCTATTACATTGAAACCACTAGACTATACCTTATATGATACAAGTTGCGTCTATCTTGAAACCGTACTGACTATAACTTCTATAAAACGTAATAGCCTCATGTGTAAACAAAATAGTGGCACAAGTCGCCACTATCTTGAAATCACTTCACTATAAATAATACAGTATAAGTCGTTCTTAAAAACATTGTCCATAAAACTAGTGGTCTTAAGACGCTACTATCTTAAAACCACTAAACTATAACTAATACGGTACAAATCGCTTCTACATTGAAACCATATTCAACGTCTTGCGTGTTATTAGTTATTTTAGTTATTTGACTATTGTTGGTACAATAGTCAAATAACTAAAATAACTCTTTGTTGTACACTTACACATAGCGCTTATTTCATATATTATTCTATACATAAGACAGCGATATCTTGTGTATCTTCAAGTTATGACAAGTTAAATTGACATATAAATATTGTATTTGCATTGGTTCTTAAGATTATAATTTACATACCGTATTTACAGTATCTATTTTTTAGTTTTAAACGTTTTGAGACTTAAAATTTAAAAGTATCGAATAAAAATATAGTTGAAAAAATAACTCAATGTTATAAGGTTTAAAATTGTTTTTATATTTAATATATTTATAATTAAAGTCAAACCTTAGGTATCACAGATTTGGTACTTAATGCAAAATTATTTTGACCTATCATATGACGCCTCAAAGGTAGTCTACCTTTGATAGCTGTTTGTGCAATATCTATCATCACATACACACATATTCCATTTAATTACGTACCCAGATACGCTCTCATTTCAGTGTAGCAATTACTTGGTGCATGGTATTTAGATACTTAGTATTAACTACTTCACGTTTAATATTTAGACACTTATTTTATGTATGTATATTGTTTATTATCTTCATTTATTATCTCCGTTTATTAATTTGAACGTTATTCTGTAGTATCCATATTTTAATCTATATACTAATATTATAAAGAGGACAGATTTGTATTTTTGTATGTTTGTAACAAACAAAACTCAAAAACTACTGGACCGATTTCAGAAATTCTTTCACCATTCGAATGCTACATTATCCCTGATTAATATAGGCTACATAAAAATTCGGAATCGCAAAATACTTAGATCTGGAATCGGGTTCTATGATTTTGACGACATTTTATGTGTGTGTAAGTGGGTCCCAGGATGGTTTAGATTCACAATTAGACCCGGTAGGTGGCGCTGGGATCGGGTTCTAGATTTTTTTTTACGGCAGGAAAACGTCTGATGAGACCGCTAGTATTCTATACAAATAAAAAAAAATATGAGAAATGAAAATGATTTTTTTTATTGCGAAGCTTAACAATAGGCAGACGGTCCACCTAATGGAAGTCGGTAACACTCATTTGTTTTGTGTTTGTTACAACAAAAGTGATACACTGACGCGTTGACAGCCTTCAGGCTGAGATAAAGGAGCTGGGATGGGATAGAGAATATGGGATAAGGGGAGAGAGAAATAAGCCACCACAACTGTCTCTCATCGTATGAAACACGATTAACTAAGGCTAGCCGGTTTTCGCCGATATTCTTAACCAGGGGAAAGTAGGGTATATTGAACGGCTAACGGCTACGTCTATTGTACCACCACAAGATTTTTTACTTATCATTATAATCCTTTTTTGCTGGCCATATCAAAAGAAACATTGACTGTGCAAATGCAACGTAACTTAAAAGCAAAAAATAAATATTTTCTACCACATTTTGAAGTCGGTGCTAAGTAAAACAAAAAACAACTACAAATTTATAAAATATATTAATTTTTATGTTTTACTTCGCAGCGACTTCAAAATGTTGTACAAAGTTCTTAAATTGTGTATTTTACTAACTCTTAAAGTAGGTCTCTTTTTGATAGTTTTTTTTATATATTCTTATCGATACACGATATCTCTTTGAAATAGATAAGTGGTACAATATATCCGATTTTCCCTTATCTGGACAGATGGATCTGGGGTCCCCAGAAGCAGGAATCGTGACGGTAGAGGCGATCTGGCCCCACCTGGCTCGTTGGGTCTCGCAGAAATACGGGTCCCTGACGTTCAGGATCGTGCAGATACTTACCGGGCACGGTTGCTTTGGTAAGTATCTGCACCAAATCGCGGGGCGGAAACCTTCCCCATGTTGCTACAAGTGCGGCGCACTCCAAGACACGACATTTCACACGCTCGTGGAGTGCGCCACTTGGGGGCCTCCCTCCTAGAGAATGTCGTTGGCCCTGTGAACTCGCTTTGTAGGACGGTCGATTCGATGCTCTAGGGTCAACATTTCTGGCTTGCGGTTTCCTCCTTCTGGGAATCCGTCATATTACAGAAGAAGTTTGCTGAAAGAGCGAGGGAGGAGGACGCGTACCTGGACCCTATCCACAGGAATCCGAAGTGTGGTTGCAGGCGCCTCTACGCGAATCTACTCCTCCCATAGTTACCGTCACAGGACGCCGCTGTCACGGGGGTGACAGTGGACTTCCCCCCCTGCTGTACGAATTGGGTCACTGCTCCTCGGGGTAGCCCAGTTACAGGGCGTAGGGGCGTCACGGTACAATAGCTCTGTGCATGAACTTGTGACGCCCCGTAAAAGCGCTATAAATAGGGCGCGGGTTTAGGTTTAGTCGGTAGTTCGGCGGCCGTTTCTCGGGACAGCTTCGTTTTAGAAGCGAGCGTGGAGAACCGGTTGCTGAGTGTCCCACATACCCTCGATGCAGGCCTTATGCCTGCATTTTAGCCCTGCCTCCGACGGACCAGAGGAAGGAACAGACATTCCCCCTGCGTTATCAAAAAAAAGGTAATATAAATTAGTTGTAGTAGGTTGAAATATAAATACCTCATCCGCAAGAAGCGGCTTCGGGACCGGAGGCGCCGCTATGCACAGCAACTCCTCCCTCCATGATTCCAGCATAGGGGGCCGCGTTGAACTGAGGGATCCCGCGGACTCCCCTGTTGTTGAAAAGGGTGTCCTCCCTTGCAGGACACCCTGAGTTCGTTAGACAAATGTTGCAGCGTCAAAGATGAAGAACCTATTAGTCTAGTTCCTTTGGCACCTAGTAAAAGCGTGTTAGTTAGGGGCACAGGTTTAGGTTTAGTAGGTAGTTTAACGGCCAACAGCCCCGGGGCTTCTGCTGGAGGTTACTTTGGGCATACGACCGTTCATGAGTCCCACACATCCCTCGGTGTAAAGCCTCCCGCCAGGCCCGAGGATGATATCCCAAGAAAAGACATTCCCTTGCGTCATCAAAAAAAAAGATTGAAATATAAATCCGTCAATAACCGAAAACACTATGAAAATTGTACCGCTTAACGAGGTTCGGCAGTTATTGATTAATGTAAACGGGGCACGCAACAATCCAGACAGGTGCCGAGATGGCGGTAAATTGGTAATTTAGCGAGTAAACGCCTTCGAGTGTATGACCTAAATGGACCATGCACCCCATAGATTTATATCGTCGGATGAACGCCGGATGCCATGTTTGGAGCTTAC
This sequence comes from Dendrolimus houi, assembly GCA_039645545.1. NCBI lineage: Eukaryota > Metazoa > Arthropoda > Insecta > Lepidoptera > Lasiocampidae > Dendrolimus > Dendrolimus houi. The sequence goes on along the minus strand of CM077120.1, from coordinate 16,538,525 downwards.
GCTACCGATATATGGGGACGTTTCAAATGCTTAATATGGACTGCGATTGAAAATTTATGTACAGCTCGCCACTACCCTCAGTGGCCTCTCACAAATTTAATTAATTCCGTTAAAAGCTTGTGGAAACCACATGATTATTAAGTCTCATTTACGAATACAAATTGTATATTAATTTTAGAAAGCGATCTCTAACAAAGTAAAGTTAATTAAGTTTAAATACAATAAGTTTTACTCGTTTATTTATATTTTACCTATCTATAATTTATAATATTATAAAATTCTAAATATGCCGTGTCTGTACGTTGAAGCTATTTAAAAAAAACAACAGGAATATACTATATAAACGATGCAGAACACGATTCCTTTTTTTTAGATTTCTTGTCTGTTTGTCGGTTTGTTTGGGATTCACGTAATAATTACTGGGCTGATTTCGATGCGGATTTCGCTGATCGACAGCAAATTCCTAGACTTAAAATCTGCACTTCTTTTTATACCGGGAACCCTGCGGAAACTTTTCTGGGAATAATTTGAAATGGTCAGTTTAAAAGAAATCGATTTGTAATACGATTTTTTCACTGATCGATAGTAAATTTTATGTCGTGGTAGCGTAATGGCTAGCGCACGCGTCGCGAATTCAAAGGGCGCGAGTTCGATCCTGTCCGGAACGCATGCACCACTTAGACAGTTTTCAGACCTAATGTGCATATTGTTATAATTACCACGTGCTAACAACGGTGAAGGAAAACACCGTGATGCCACCTAAACATTGAGATAACCGATGTGTCTAACCTTCCAAGCCGCCTTGGATAAGCGTAGCGGGTGTACTGTCCGTTAGTTACCCTGTAATGGGAGGCCCGAGCCCAGCAGTGGGACATTTATGGGCTGTTATTATTTATTTATTATTATATGGAAAATGTGTGATATTTCTTATCCCGGGAATCCCGCAGGAATTTTCCCGGAAGTGGTTTGTTCGGGTGCATAAAAATTAGCTTATTCTAACACAATTTTCACTAAAACGATAGTTTACATTCTTTTTTAAATGCTACGGTACTGTGTCCCGGAAATCCCGCGGCAATTGCAAGTCAAGCGTGGACGAAGTCGCGGGCATATCCTAGTACTTTATAAAAATATTAGAACCTTACACGCACCTAAGTGTATATACAATATACTAAGCCCACAAAAACGATCTGAATTTCGAATATATTATATAATGCTGATATCAGGCTTATAGACAGCACAGAACTAAAAGGACAGGGCGGTATTCAATGACATTGAATACCGTCAAATATATACTTGAATCCTTCGATGTCATTGAATAAAGTCGTTTCCTTTCAGTTCTATGCATTTCAAATATTTTTTTTTTCAATTCGATTGATTCGTCTAATATTAACATAAGTAAAATAACAAAAAACGAAACTAGTGACATGTAGGAAACATAGTTGATATAACTATCGAGGCCGCAAATTAAACTATTCGAATTATTTGTTCTCTTTTCTATTATTATTTTTATCAAAGAAATAAATAAAACCTTGCAGGGATATGTTCTCTCATCTTTAGTAGGGGTATACTTTATATGTTACCCTTCCTGTCGAATATTTTTTTGATGTGGGTAACTAAACTTTATTTCTTATTATAATTGGTTCGGCTTTTTGCGTAATCCAGGTAAGTTGTGAAAAACGGAATAGTACGTACTAGGCTATTTTAGAGGTACTTACATTTCGATTAAGTTATAGGTCTCGGTGTATAGTGTATATGAGTAATGATTATGTAAGACAAGCATTTTATTATGTGTAAAAGTAATTTGTTAACAATTACTTTTTTTAAATATAGCGATCAAGCCTATAGAGGCTAATAGTAATTTAATTTTAACCTAATATCCTACAAAGTAAATTATATCTAAGAATGTGTCCATTAGCACTTTACTTTGTAACTACCTGTTATGGCGCATTCACATGTTCTCGTGTTCTAATAATCACAACATACGACCTGTTTTTATTTTTCGCTAGACTCTACAGTACATTGCACTAAATCTATGTAAGACAAAATATGAAAAATAAAAGTACAGTATTTTATTGGCGTTATTTTAATTCGGAGCACTCACGGTATTATGTCATACGTGTGTAAACTATGCAATGAACCTGAATCCTCGGTTTTGCCAGAGGAGTATAATGTGGGCTCTTCAAAAATGGCCTAAACGATTATGTAAAGTCTCGACGAGGTAGACAACGCATCGGCTCTATATTGAAAATGTCCAAGAGCGATTGTAACTACTTGATATCAGATACATTGTCTGGCTAGCTATCTACAAGTTAAGATAAAAAAAAAATGTCTTGACGGTCAGTAGCCTTTTGCTTGCTAGATGTCATTAGTATCGAATCATCATAATTTCACATACGCGACATTCGTGGAAACTTAATGATTTAGTTCTAATATTGTCTCTGAATATGAAATAAATAAAAGAAAAAGAAAAATATTCTATAATAAGCCTTTGTAGATTTGCAAGAATAATTAGTAAAGGTATAGGATTAAATTATTTAAAAGATATTTGATACTATATTACATTTTACATCAACAGGATTTCGATAGCAACTGATCTTTATAGAATAAGCATACATAACAGAAATCATACAGCTTGGTGAACAACCGGTATATGTATAGATTTTTCTTTTAAGTACTCTAAATAATAGGCTCAGAAAGCCTCGCCAGGTATAATAGAATTGTTTCGATGTACCTTGATGTGTGGTGTATGTGTATGTTAACTCTTTACGTAAATCTCTAAATTAATCATAGATATAGGTAATATACAAGGTAAAAATTTCTCAGAAAATTCAAGCTGATCAAACTGAAAATACTTTCAATGAACAATGGCTGGAACAAAATCCATTGAGTAGTTTTTGAGATATGAAGTTTTTTTGATTATACTTTTTCTAAGTATTAGTAGTAGTCAAATTACTCGTATGATCGTAGTCAGTGACAAAAATAGTTGACATTTGTTGCCACTTCGGAAACGTACACTTTGCTTCGGCCATTTTTAATATGACGTTTCTCCCACTTTCCAGTCCCTGTGATTACTGAACTTTAATCTTAAAAATAGTATACGACATCACTAATTAGAATAGAATATAATAATACTTTATTGTACAAAAATGCTACAGAAAATTAAGAACATTTATATAGAAGTACAATCGGCGGTTTTATCGCTTATAGCGATTTCTTCCAGACAACCTTTGGATGAAGTATAAGAAGGACAACAAAAGTCGGTAGTTGCTAAACCAGCACTCGTACAATAATTTAGTTTATTAATTAATGAATAGTAATATATAAGATAATATATATACATGCATAAATACATATATTATATTATATACACTGAATACATAGATAACTAAATTGCGACACCGCTAAATAACATTACCTCATGTTTAGACTCTTAAAAGACAGTAATATGTTAGCTTTATACAGACCTAAAATTGTAAGTTCCGGTTAAAATTAAGCACTTCCTTGGCTCCGTACAATAAAATGTAATTGTTAAGAAGGAATTGCACCATAAATAACCTTATAAATAATGCCTGTGAGGTACTCTGGGTTTTCGTATAATTTATCTGAAAAGTGGAATCTGACCCCAGGATGTGTTCGCAGCCGGGAGCAAGGTCGTTTCGCTTTGAATCGAGGTTACAAAAAACCTCTCTCCACAGGAACTCTATTCATGCTGTCGGTCTATTATCAAGTTTGCTTGTATCGCAAAGTAAAGGGGAAACTTTTAATGATATCCTACATTCGGCGGTAGATTAAAGGCGTATAATGTGACCGCAATTATTGGATACCAATATCGATGGATACAATGAATTTCGAACAACAAAAGAAATGTACATTTATCAAAATCTTTTGTCACGTTATCATTTTAACGCTTTCAACCCTTTGTTATTATATTTCAATTACCATTCAGTTCTAATGGAGTGATACTTAGCTTGTTAAGTGACTGTAAATAACTTTAAAAGGCAGACTGAAAATAACTTGCTATTTTGAAATTTAGTGCTTATTTAAAAGCGAAATTAATATGAAAGTAATTTATGTTAATGAATCATGTCATGTGTAAAAACAATTTTCTTCAAATATGCAGACATACAAAGATACAATTATTTACTGTATTCACCGTATTGGGAGTATTATTTTCACCTTGAATCCGTTAATCTTTAATATGTAAAGATTACATCGTTTGTTTTATTCATTTCTTTAAGTAATTAAATTGCAAAGTAGAATATATTTTTTGAAATTTCTGTGTCTATTCAAATACAGCTTTAATAATGCGTTTTAATCGTTGATCTTTAAGATTTGCATGCGGGGGCATATCTATGAATGAGTGATAAGTTTATTGCACAGAATAGTAGTAGTACAATAGGAGGTTCTTATGGCCACTGGAAATATCTTTCAGACTACTATTACATTATTAAAAGTACCTACATGATTTGTATCATAGTACATTATCACATCATAGGAAATAATTAGACGTCAGAAATTTAGATTTGCTAATGCTTCGTAACTATTAGCCAAGCTTCAATTTAATATATTTAGATTGTACATGATATATTTTGGTATTTAAAATTATAAATTAAATTTAGATAATGCTTATTGCTAGTCCGCCAGACAAATTAATTATATTTTAATTAATTATCATGATTTTAGAGGCTTACCCCCTTGCCTGTTAAGACAAAGCATATCTTGGCTATAAGTTAGTGCACTGCAGAACCGCAAGGTCTGACGCCCATTTGAAGGGAAAGATTGGATTTTCCATTAGAATACTGAGGTTAGAGGCATATATTTGATAATTTGCAAAATAATCAAATAAATATATAGTGTTGCCTTATTTTACATCATTACAAAAGATTCATACAAATATTAAGACTTTTGATTGAGTTTTTTTCACGTAAATTTTAATATATGTATACAATAAAACATACAGAAATGTAAAAGTAACTTGTTTGCTATATAAGCATAACCGAACAAAAAAATTTCAAGTAAATAATTGCATCCTCGCAAATGATATAAGCTATCTTTTGTCACATAGAGGAATCTTGAAGGGAGGGTAATAGGGGATAAAAATTTGTATGGCAACTCTTTATTATTTCAACTTTGGGATCTGAAAATTCATACTTAAGCTTTACAATTGCGTTTTTATTTTCATTCCAAAAGTGAAAAATAAACGCGATTTTTGCTGGTAACAATTAGTCTCGCTTATGTAGGGAAGCTCCAATCCAGCCATGAGACGCATAATACTTTTGTAAGTACAAACTAGAGGAATAAAGTAATTCATGGCTGTGGTTTTAATTAACTAGTCCAAAGTTGAGAGACGATAGACCAAGAATATGCCGTTTGAGATATCTTCAAAGTGTACTGGGATGAAAAATATGGTGCGAACGTCGTGTTTATTTAACAAGCTTGAGCGTAGACCCCGGTAATTTATTAGTACAGATAAATTTTGGCCCTAACCGAGTGCCAGCGGGAGGGCTCACAACATATTGCAGCTATTGATGTTATCTGTCCGAAAACCTTAAATATATTACGCGTATACTGAGAACAAGATATAAAATTTATCTTTATTATAAAATACCAAGGTGAATATTTATGCCTAACTGAAAATATTCCCCACAATGATTTGATTCGTTGAAATCTATCTTTCACTTGCTTGCAATGCATCATCTATATAAATATATAAATGACAAAGTAAATCTGTTTGTTTACTACTTCTTCACGACTAAATGGCTGAAGGGATCTTTATCAAATGTGATAGTTGGATAGATTTTTGTTTCAAAAGAAAAAATTTTGTTTCTTGAAAATGGTGAAATAGGGGTTAAAAATTTACATGGGCAAACAATAAATTCTCAAATTAGGGATACTAGTATTTACACATTATCTAGACTTTTGGTTACAAATAAAGAAAAACGTATTTCATTTTCTGGGTTATGATAGAGTTTTTATTTCGTTCATAAAGTGACAACTAAATGTGGGTAGAGTCGTTGGGTAAAAGCTAGCAATATATAACAGAGAAAATGACTGGATGGTACTATGTTTTTTGTGTCTTCTTCACGGTCCTTGGAATAAATGTATGCACATGTATATACTTAAAATAGTCAAAATTTATTTAAAACATTAACCCTAAGTTCTTTGACAAAACGAGAGCACACTGTTTAACTTAAAATTAAATTGAATACTTTAGAAATGCATTTGAAATGTAATCTTCTGAGCAGAGAAAACGGACATGTTTTGTATGTGTATTTTATTTTTGTCACTGTTTTGTCGGTCTCGTCGAATGGACTGGATTATACTCTAAATAATTTGGATTAGTAAAGAGACAAAGTGAGATACTAGTAAAAAGTAATTCTAAATATGGTCAAGCCCGTAGTATATCAGTCATACCTACCGTTGTTTTGGAAACGCAAGTTTTAAACTATACGTTATTAATACCAATAAAGAAATTGAAGTATTTGTTTATCATTTTAAAATAAGTGCCAAAATTTAAGACATATGTATCTAAATTGCCTATAGGTATATACAACTTTCATATGTCCATTTATCTGAAATTATTGTCGAATAAGATGCTAAACGTCTTCAGTGAAAACTTTACGGATTAAAACAAGATATTATTTGTTTTTGCGATATCATACAGAGTTTTCAAGATATAAAGTCCCCTGAACTACGTGAACGAAGTGGTGGGAAAAGCTTATATGAAATTAAATTAGTTGTTGCGAGAGAAGATTATATGTGTTTATATAAATTTCTTATTCTAATATTAAAAAGCGTATGGTTTAATCGTACGTATATCCTGAGGTGACATTTTCGTGGAAAATCGACGAATCTTTTACTGATATTTTTTTTTTAAAAATCGTAAGAAAAACTTTACAACGCGAGAATTATTCTAGTATATTGATTGTTTTTCAGAAAAACATTGCATGTCCCTATAAAACCTCAACTATTTAGAGAAAGTAACTTATTCAGTTGCCACAAACACTCCGTTGTTAGTCGTCAGATAAAAACTTTAAGTTTAACTTAGGTTGGGCTTTTATTTAATAATCAATGAAAGAAACAATGCCAGGCTTAAATTTTTAAAATGAAAATTCTTTAGTATCATTGTGATCTGAAGCTCGATGTAACGTAAAAGCGAAATGAAAAAGCGACACTAAATTCCTAGGTTTTTTTTTGTGATTCGTTATTTTAGTTTTTTTGGTTCTTTTGGTGGGTTTCGTACGTTTGGTAGTTTAGTAGTTGGGTAGTTTTAGTTGTTTTTATAGTATAGTAGTTTTCCTAGCCTCCTCTTCACTCTTGTCTACTAAGCGTTGTAGATATAATTATGTTCCCCTGTATATTCTCTGAAGTTTCACTTCTACTGCGTGTGAACTGCACACACATACATTTTTTTGTTATTAAGCCATAAAACTATTAAATAATATATTCTGGTAAGATAAATAATTTATTTGTCACGACGTATTATATATTTGAATTTTGAACAAGCTACCTAACAACTATATAGTTTTACATCATCTATATAGTTCACGTCGTCATATTAGTAAACTTATATTCTTGAAACTTATTACTTATTTTAACATAAATGGAAATATGAATTTCGAAGCACAGGATTTGAATCCAATTTCATGAGCATCAATTAGTAGGCATTTATAAGTATATAAAGACTTTAGACACTGGGACATATGATAGTGTTACAACTTAGGCTTCGACAAAGACAAATTCCACATACAGTCTGTAAAAGCACATTTTATTACCTGTCGGCATTTGAACTAATTGCAATCCTTTTATGATCGTCTTCTTTTGTTTACTTATTGTGGAGCACAGCCTATTGTCAATAGCCAGGTGTTACGGATTATGAGTACAAGCTGATTCTAGGAAATTATGTCGACGCTTACCGGGCGGGCAGATTTGCATTTGTGCACTATAAAACGATGGCCTGATGGAGAGAGGAGGCAGTTGAGCGAGTACCACAATCAAGGCGTGACGTGTGTACATAAGGAAATCTAATATTGACGGACTTTGCGCGTTTTATTGAATTACGACCATCTGCATTACGTTTGGATTTGTTGTATTCGGTTATATTTGTACCTGTGTTATACGTGTTTGTATAGTTCTAATAAACTCTATAATGATTCCAACGGCATTTTAAATAGAGTCCCGCAACTCGTAACAATATTTTCATGTTCCAGAAAACCTAAAAGTTCTATAACATATCTCAAGATGTAACAGCGATTAAAAAGGTGATGTTGCGGGTAAAGTCCTGTCATTTTTTAAAAAGAACTTAGAGAAACCTACTATGTAAGGAATATTCTTTGTACCATGGTTCTAAAACTGTGCTAAGAATATACATAGAATACGCAGTACCGTATTATATCTGGTTAAAACGCACACTTAAACAGCAAATTCACAGATGCTACGTAATATAACATCAAGTTATACACGCTTACAGTTTCATATAAGGGAAATTACTTGAAGCGGTGCCATTTTAAGGTACTTTAAAAGCTGGCTTGCTACGTGTCGTTTGAAATGACAATTATTTTTGCTTTATAATTTCAACATTTTGACGTATGCTAGTAAACTTAATTCAATTGTATATTGTATGTACTTGTATTACGATGTGTATATTTATCTATACCTACCAATAAATATGGAGTATCTGTCTGTTATTATATGATTGTTCGAGATCCCTGGGATAGAGAGACTCCGAGTTCGATTCCTGGCATGGTAAATTTCATAAACGAATTTTCCGTTATTTACTGTGGCCTAGGTATCAGATATGGGCTCCAGAGGGATCCGTTATATATTACCCATAACACAAGCGTAACTTGCTTAGCATGGGGATATAAGTTATAATGTGTGTATTTGTCTGCCGATTATTATTTTATTATTATTAAAATTAAAATAATATTTAAATTTAAGAGAAAACTGCTTCGGTCTTAAGTTATTGCTTTGAAAATTATATTCTATCAATCTATCCGAAAATTTGTCTCAAATAAACAATTGGCAGTGCTTAGGAAATGCAGTCAATAAAAATTACTATACTATGTACTGTTTATAATTTGTACAGGGAATCGCACAATTAAAGCCCGACAATTAAAGCAATGACAAATTTACTTTTGCTGCATTCTGTGTGCTCGTTAGTATTTATTTAACTTTCTTGTTCTATTAATTATTCTTGTAAAAAAGAAAAGCCAAAGAAATGCCGTTAAATGGTATATAAGTAAAACTGCACAATTGAATGTTTATATTTATAAATTCAACATACAACTCGTTTATAAATATTACTTCATTCAAAATAAAAAAAACTAAACAGTTTTACCTAGAGCTATGTCATTTAACACGTTTGCTACTAAACTAGGTCTTCAAAGCATAGTGAGTATCTTTCTGCCTGTGCGGGCGCTGAATTCGTGCCATTTCATTCACCTTTGCTTTCGTAACTTATCATAATATACTACCACAAAGTGTACAGTGTTTTTTCAACCTAGTTCGCACACGGATAAAGTTATTCATGTTCAGTGCTATACCAGGCCTAGTTTTATTGGCCTGGTACTCGCACTGAACATTTTGCGGGGGGGGTTAATAGCGCGCGAGCGCTGCGACCAGTGCAGCGACGATTGTTAGTTCCCTTTGGATATCGATAGTCGACGTCCATTATCGGTCAATTTTCTAAAGTTGCATTTGCTTCCTTACCTCATAATGATAAGGTAGAATTTGGAAAGTTTGACTGAGTAATTTTACATGATGCTGCTAGTTTATGCTTGAACATTACTAATAAGTTTCCTACTAATACCTAATATTTCTGTTTCAATGTAAATCAGAATGTAGTAAATGCAAATAGGTCATTTTGTTTACCTTGTTTGAATGAACAGCATTTTATCAAAAAATAAATATAATTTAAACGTGCCTATCGATAGATTTTAATTTTAGTCCCTGTCCCATACCTAGAAATTGAAAATTCTAGTGCATTACAAGGCTTAACAAACATGATAACTTTATTACTAGTGCGTTACAAGGTATAGCAGACCTGGCGATTTAGATCCTCAAAAATCCACTTTCTTTTTCGTCCAATCCTAAGGCAAACCCGGTAGTAGATTGGCACATTAAAAAACTAGAAAAATACAAAATTTGATTAATATAGCTGTTTATTCGGCGCTGCTAGAGAAGGTTTTACAATAACGGGTGTAACCAGGTTAAAGGCGCCTGGTACGTACCACCAAATATACTTCCACCGTGCCTAATCATCCTGGCTGCGCACAGTATGAAAGTACATGAAAACTGGCTTAGCAGCCAACGTGTTAACATGCAATTTTACAGACTAATTATCAGCGTATATTCAATTTATTGCATTTTTAATGTTTACTTAACTGATATAATAACAAAGACACACGTATGCCCGCTCACATTTGATTGAAATGAATATACAAAGTCGTGGTAGCTTAATAGCAAGCGCACGCGTCCCAAATGCAAAGGGCGCGAGTTCGATCCTGGCACGGAACGCATGCACTACTTAGTCAGTTTTCTGATTTAATGTGCATATTGTTACAACTACCACGTGCTAACAACGGTGAAGGAAAACATCGTGATGCAACCTGCACATCGAGATAAACGATTTGTCAAACCTGCCAAGCCGCCTTGGACAAGCGTGGTGGGTATACTGTCCGTTCCCCCCTATAATAAGAGGCCCGAGCCCAGCAGTGGCGCATTTATGGGCTGATATTACTTATTACTGAATATACAAATAGGTATTACTGATTTAGGGCCGATTATTCAATCATCAGATAAAAGTAAGCAGTCAAATAAATTATAATCTGACTAGATTAAAAAACTATATGTGTATGCAGTTCACACGCAGTAGAAGTGAAACTTCAGAGAATAGACAAGCGAATATAATTATATCTATAACGCTTAGTAGACAAGAGTGAAGAGACTACGAAGCACGCAAAACAAACGCTGTATAATGTATTCTATCTCATTCTCTCGCACTGTGTGAACTGCAGACACATAGTACATTTTTTTATAGATGATTAATAATTATATCTATAAACTTGAGGAATGATTGGTCTCCCAACCTTTCATCCCCTATTGCAACCCATTTTAGTTTTATTTATTTATCTATCATCTATCTATCTGTAAACTATAAAATGACCAAAACGACCTAAGTGACCAAGTTAAAATTATTTAATACAAACAATACAATAATACAAAATTACCAAAATGATTAGCTAATGGTTAGTGTCGCTTATTCGTTTCATAGAGTTTCAAATCACAACGATTCTAAAGTAATTTCACTTCAAAAAACGCATTGAGAAATTTTTAGTACTTTGTTTTTAAGAACTGAAATTACCACGTTTTAAGTATAGAATACCTTATTTTAATTATCGTGATGAAAATGTTGGGCAAGATTAAAATTTCTCACATACAAAACTGGGCAGAAAATTCAAAATCACAATTGTTCAGATAATTTAAAAGCATTCTACTTTTGGTATGTGACGAATTAAAACGGGGACAAAGCAAATATTCAGGTGTGAACTTTCAGCTATTCTAATAGAAATAATGCGAGGTGAAAATTCGAGTGTGAACCCATTGAGCAACTCGAAAATAAAGATCTCTTATTTTCTGTCAAACAATAAGTCCAAATTTTAACGAAGCTTTTAAGATAATTGTCAAATATTCAAAATTAAGTATAATTATTTGTCTACAACTCTCAAAACACAAAGGTATTTTAAAAAATTATTTTATTTTAGGCAATTTACAATGCTTTTAGTATCTAATATCTCCAAAATTATGCTATTTATCATCGTAGTATATATTTGTATTGTATAGATTGGCCACTTTACAACAAACTCGCACCTTATTTCCACTACGTTCGCCAAGTAGTGGCTGCGTATTGTTATTATAGTTGAGTTGTATTTATAGCGTATTGATAAATGATATATCAAGCGCGTTATGGAAGAACATCGTAAGCGACTTACTGAAGAGCGATTTTACAAATATTTTTGATATATTAGACTATTCTGCTTCCCCGCTGCTTCGCAGCGTGAAAAGCCCTATAGCTCTATGTTATTCACATAAAAACTAAATTAGGATTTTTATACATATTAGACCTACAACTTTACTGTTTCTTGTTTAATACAGTACAATAAAAAATAAACTAAGTCCATATCGTCTAAACAGCTGCCCAGCAAAACATAGAGATGAGTCTTGCTACTCCACTGATAGTATACTGATATACCTTTCATTATACATGAACTACCCTTCCTTTGGAAATTTTTTAGATTACTGGTACCTATACATATAATTACTTTCGGCAGTTGATTTTGCACGAAAGCATGTTGACATTTTATATTTAAAGAGTAATTTTGAATACTCCCCATATGGGCAAAGTTAGCTATGTATAAAGGTGTAAAGCGTACCTTTTAAACGAAAGTGAAGCATGCGAAAATGTAATTAAGAACAGTGGGTTAATTTCACTTTCACGTGCCAATACGAATTAGCAGAACAGCGTTATTAAAGGATAATTTGTAAAAAGCAAAATCTCACTTATTTAGTATAATCAGGAACAATTTACATAAATAGTATCTTACATTACACGAAAAAATACTAAATTTTCTCATGTAGTGTAGAAAATATATTAACTTCTGTTTACTTGTAATGTGTGACATCACTATTAGGTACTTGCTAATATATTCGTTTAATAAAACTAAATATAGATTTTAATCTGTGCTCCTAAATGCGTCTATCTCAGGTATTACGAGCTCGACGTTAAAAAATATTTTTGCTTTAATTGGCCCATTAGCTAAATATTATTAATAAGATTATAAGAAGGTTATTATGACTAAGTGAGCATCGTGGTTTTATTGGCACTAAATGTAAGCTGGTCTGAACAGAGCACAGTTATTAGTAATTATTTATGAATTTAGTAAGTTTCTTTAAATTTTTGAATGATTTGATCTAAAAAATATATATAAAATAAACACAAAGCGAGCAAAAAGATTTGCATCAGCAGCTATATTATATATATATATATATTATATATATATATATATATATATATATATATATATATATATATATATATATATATATATAGAATATTAAATTCTATTATATATAGAATTCAGGAGCTCTTCGGCGTAAAGATTTTTTAGTGGATGGTAGTAATTCCTAAGTTATCCTTGCACGATACTAATTGGCGTTTGAATAAACGTGAAAGTACTTCTGTTTGGACATTTGTATTTTTGTTAGATTCTTGTTCGCGGTCTTAAAAATTAGCCAAATTTCATGAATATAATATACAAGTACCTACAATAGAAAACGGGAAAACTTATAAATGTACGTGGGATTAGCAATCAAAGTTTACGCTCATGACTCGGCTGGAAAAGTTCTGAATAAATTATGTAGACATCGAAACTAAAATACACTATGTAGGAGATCACTGCCAACGGGGAGCGTGCCCAGAAGGCTGGCTGCATTGCCGCGCTGTATGGCAATACTTATTTATTGTGCGAAATATGAGTCAGCCTTCTGATCACGGGTAGTGTCAAAAAGTTTCTTACATATGTCTTTAAAGAAACTCTTTGCAGACGGACCCCACGGGCCTAATGTTTCAACCCCAAAGGGCAAAAGATGTAACCTTTTCCTAAGGCCCCATATTTGCGCCGTTTGACGTCTTCGGCTGAAGCGGCGGCGTTGCCAGACTCTGACTCGCTCATTTGAAGATGTGACGGGGCCAGTGTGTCAACACAGGTCGCACACTAGCGGCCGCCCCATCTTTCAAGTGACGAGTGATATTCCGTCCGGTCTCTTGCGATCGTCACATACCAGAAGACCATTCGGTTCTAGAATGGCCAGAATCTGAATAAATAATAAAAAGCCTATACATTTTTATATCAAACTACTTACTGTTCTAACAATATAAAATCTAAAGTAAACCAAGTAATTCACGTATGCATAAAACATGCCCTACGTGTGACGGTACTCAATTTCACTGATATTACACACTTTAATTTTACACGACATTGCCCTTAATTTTAGAGCAGGCACTTACTTTCATCGCTGGATTTAGTGTTTACGCCCTTGTAAATATTGTCTTAACAAAAATTGTCTTGCATATAAAATATACTTACAGATTGTATAAAATCTTTTTAGCGCTTTTTAGAATTTGAGACGGTATACAAAATGCAGATAAAAATGTCTTTCAGTAAACCGGTATAGGAAACCGGGATTTTGTTTTAACAAGAGTATCGATGAACATCAATGAAAACTTGAAACTAGAGTCTTTATAACTAAGATAGAAAATAAAAAATATCCAAATTAAAATAGCTTACATTATATGCATAATATTATTACGTAACTTTAACTAACAGTATCAATACTGATGTAATAACTTCGTTAGATATAGGTCTCAGCTTTTGTAAATAATATAAGCTATTATTTTCCGGAAATTAGGTGCAGCCGAAAGCATATCGTATACACAGTGTATAGATAGTAATACCACTTATGGAAGTACCTATAGGTATTATAAACTTATATAATTTATTGTGGTATGTTCTTGTTTTCCTCTGTTATTAAAGAGTACATTTTATTATATTCTATAAAAATGTTACATAAATCGATTAATATTTATTTAAAAAAACCTTTTGCACTGTTTTGTTACATAATAATGGAAACTTTTGGCCTGCGTTTACATTTATTTTTTCTCCGAGTCTTGTTTCGTATAGCACTTACAATTTCTTTAGGAAATGCATTAAGCGGAGAATCTATATACTCTATTATTACAGTAATATTATGAATGCGAAAGTTTGGATGGATGTTTGTTGCTCAATCACGCCAACACGGCTGAACGGATCTCGATGAAATTTGGCATAGATAGATTATAGTCTGGAATAGCACATAGGCTACTTTGACCCTAAAAGAAATATGATTCCCGTGAGACAGATGTTTTTATTTTTCACAGAGTATGTGTGGTACTCCCAGTGGCCGTTTCTCCACTCTATCTATAAAATTTACACTGTATCGTCAATCTGACAGTCCTAGCTTCTATACTAAGCCGATTTTCTACTACTTAATAGAGTGAATCACAATTCTACTTGCCTACAATATATCGCTGTTTGCAGTTGCCTTCAGGAATACGTGACCTGATTTAGAGTTGTACAATTAATGATACGTGATTTCAAAGGTTTCCGCTTAAGTGATTGAACAAACAGACCCGAAGGAAATCACTGCAAGGTCATGATTTGTTTACATGTAAACACCAACACATGCATAATCTTTCGAGGTTGTTTACAAAGGACCATTTATTTTTATCATAAATTAATAAATAGTGGTCGCCCGTGCTCGAAATTCGACCATAATAATTAATGTCAAAGACTACTGGCGAAATCTGTTATTATACTTCTATAATAACAGATTTCGCCAAGGCTACATTGTTAATTTGACTTGAACAATAAACAAAAGAGTAATGTGTGTATGTGTCAAATACATGGTAGTGTGTGTAATGTTTCTTTTTTATAAAAAAAAAACGTTGTAATACTGATTTTTTAATGATTTTTTTTTGTTAAATCAATAAAAACTTGTATGATAATGACTACAAACGTAGTGAATTATTATGTTGTAATTCAGAGTCCATTATTAAAACCAAATTATTGTAATCAAGTAGCAGCGTGAGAGTCGGAATCACGTAAAGGAACCTTCTATTTACATTCCCCTTATAAATACAATGCAACTTTGAAAAACAAAGAAAATGCTGTAATACTGCTGGCGGGCTGACATCACGGCCCACCTGATGGAGAGCGGTTGCCGTCGTTTATGAACATTTGCAATGCCAAAATTGCCACCAATATGCTGCCGGAGTTGGAAGGGGGACTGGATCTTTGCCACTGATGCTGGAACACTACTCAAGATTGTTAAGTTTGTCATTAATTACATAATTACAATATTCGTAGGCTGCTGCAAATACAAAATCATTCGGCTTTTAACACGTACAGCCCTTACCGTTATATTTTCACCTTTATAAGTTTTTATGACGAACATAAAGGCTGCTGCAGATATGGATATTTCTAAGCGTTCCGCTGTATGTAAAATATTCTATCAAAACAGTCTCAAAGTTTATTTACCTTATTCTGAGGCACTAACAATACCTAAAGTAAAAATCAGCAGTAAATTTTACCTCAAAGTTATCTACAATAACTACACACATTTCTCAAGTCAATTTCCTTTTATTTCTATATTGTAGCCTCGAGCTATCACGCTGAGAATTAGGCTTTATAGGTAACTGTATCAATAGGATAAAATAAATCTACCAAATTTCTTTCATGTCCCGATTGTGATCTGTAAATATACCTAACGTATTTTCGCAAGGCCGAATTATATGTTTATATTCAACAAATATAATAATGCTTATAGAAGTTTTATTTGTGTCGTATAGGTATATGTTATTATATTCTGAAAGTAGTTGCCTTGAGTTTATTGCAGTGCCAAAGAGTGAAAACGTTTAAAGGATTTAAGGAACCTTTACGACTTATTCCTACTTGTCTAAAGCCTGATTTACCTCGAATAATTCCTTATTATCGTTTGGACAGACATTTAACTAGCCGGCAGTTTGTTCTTTAACTTGAAAATTGCTGTCCAAAAGACGATAAGGGCTTAACTTTAAGATTTGGAAATTGACTTGCTTCTTAAGTAATGTAGATGCAAATCAGACTTTATTACCAAAATATCAACAGTCAGCCCTTCTTCTTATTTTGCTAGCCAATCAATGTCTACTGCCGGACGAAGGCCACCTGAAGCCTGTTATATAGGAGATTGTTGTATATAACAAACGCGATTGTATGACTTGAAATTAGTGACACGTGATCTGAAGGGAAGCCACGTGTTTTATAACCACGGCTAGCGGGATGGGAATCGGCGGCCGGGAATAGACCGTCGATTTCCATACAAGAGAAGACAGAAATCAAACAACCAGAGCTGAGGCTGCTTCTCTTTAATTTACCTCCTTAGGGAGTCAGGCAACTCACTGAATGAACATATCGTATGATCACTTGATTAGTTATTAAACTGCTCTAAAAAATAGGGAAGACTCACAGGTCTTAATCCCTAGTCACCTGATCTGAAACCAACGGACTACCGTTCTGGAGGATTATCAAGGCGTGGGGTATCTAGACTGTTTTTAACGTGTGAAATAAACCATAAAGTTACGTCGTAAATATTTGAATAATCGTAGATTAAGTTTTGATTTAAGTAGTTTTTAAAAAGGCGCCATCCCGTCTCCGTATCGCGGTAAGTATCTGCCCCGACGCGATCGCATGCGGCGCTGCCTGCCGAGGCCCTCGCCAAGCAGCCTCCAGGCGTTGGGAGCACGTGGAAAACGTAGAAAGAAGATGTGAGGTGATGTGATGTCAAATGTGTTCCGATGGGTCGATTCAACTGCTGGTTGACCACGTAGATTACGAGAGGCTGTTCTCATCCGAACGTGACCCCCTAGAATTCGAAAACGGATTCCAGTGAATAATGGGTACAAGTATGCCTTACGAAAAAGGAGGTATCACTGATATATGGTCACTGCTTTGGGGAAGATGAGGAGAATCAATTGTGGTTAAAGGTAATCTCGTCAGCTAACCCTTCCTGTGATGGCAGGCGTCGAGACGAGCTCGAAGAGCGTACGGAGACGATGAACGTCGCACAGCCTACTTCGAAATATTAGACAGACGTAACTCTAAGGAGGGTTGAAAACACTCACCTAAAAGGGAAGTGAAGAAGTCCCGGTTCTAGAATATTATCAATGACCCTCTCGGTTCATCCGGAGGTCTACCGCCTGCATGGTATAACCGGAGAAAAGCTATGTCTGTAAAGGTAAACAGGACCTTATTACATGGAGAAGAAGAAGAGAGAGAGAGGGAGATTCTAATAAGAATTCTACGTACCTTATTTTTATAAAACGCACTGATTTGAACTAAGAGCTATTCGCTTTTTGAATTATGCAATATATATATATATAAACTGCGACGACTACTCGGGCGAGAAAGGGGCCTCGCAGGGGTCGCCTTGGCTTATAAAGCCTTTGGTAAAAGACGCGGGGGGCAGGGACAGGTCGGCCCTCCGCCCGTTCCGTGCAGGGGAGAAGCCATTTTAAATAGTGGCGTGATTTTACCTATCCAAATTAAGAATGCTAACGACAATCATCGTATGGTGTTTCGTGACTAATTTAAAAAGGCCGCTTTGCGCGGTCGCGCGGAAGGGCGTGAATCACAACGTGACAAGCCTGCTCCACATATCCCGCTCTCCAATCTTCTTCATCCAGTCCCATCCGGCGACCTTATACAGGTCGTATATCCACCGGGCTGGAGGGCGCCCTACGCTACGTTTACCGAAACGCGATCTCCACTTAAGGACACGTTTGCTCTAACTGCCGTCGTTTCTGCCATAGTAGTCCTTACTGATATTAAATTATATTTGCTCCCAACGACATGGAAAATATATATATTTGATTTTTTTTAGTCAAGAAATGAATAACTATATACACATAGTGTAGTTTATTTTAAAAACACACTCTTTGTGGATTATATATTATAGTTAATAAATGTACTCAGTCCTAGATTGCGAAACGTTCGGTTAGATAGTGGTATAACGCAAAGCTTTAATAAGATTTAAAAAACAAAACGTGTAGTGTATTTGATTATAATATCTTTTAGAGCATACGATACGTACATACAACAATGTAGGTTTAGCAAAAAACATGCCCATCAATTGCTTAAATTAGGTTTGTAATATATTAAAGTTAAAATTAAATTATTGCAAAATATTAAGCTGTGAAGTCATATACTATAACGCTATCTGGT
Source organism: Dendrolimus houi (assembly GCA_039645545.1). Lineage (NCBI taxonomy): Eukaryota > Metazoa > Arthropoda > Insecta > Lepidoptera > Lasiocampidae > Dendrolimus > Dendrolimus houi. The sequence goes on along the minus strand of CM077120.1, from coordinate 16,519,668 downwards.
TCAACAAAATATCACTCGAATATTCATAGACAATAAATATGTCTTGTTGTGCTTTTTATCTATAGACTTAGATGCGAAGAATGATGCGCTATTGAACTATAAATTTAAGATGGCTCAGTGAGCAAAGGAACAAGCGAAATCTTTCGTTTTAGGGTTCCGTAGCTAAAAAGGAAAAACGGTGTATGTTTTGCTTAGTCCAGCACGAACATGGTTGGTTTTTTAACCGACTTCAAAAAGTAGGATGTTCTCGATTCGTCTGTATGTTGTTATTTTTTTATGTTTATTACTCGATTTCTCCATCAATTGTTAAAACCGATTTCCAATTTTTTTCTTCTAGTCGAAAGGATGTCTTCCCGAATTGATTCCATTGTCACCATGTTAGGATCTAATGAGCGGATTTCAAGGAATTCAAGAAACCCACGGAAATTGATAACAGAGTTCTTCGTAATACGATATCTCCGTGAATTCTAAACCGCATTTCAATTTTATTTCTTTATTCGAAATTTCAGTACTCCTGGGGTGGAGCCATGGTCAACAAGTCAGGATCTGGTGAGTAGATTCCAGGGAAATCGAGAGTAACCATTACTTATTAAAGAACGCCGTGCGCCTTAATTCTTGGAAGAAAAGCTTGTCTACTCGTGTAGGTATGATACTTTCTATGGGCATTTAACTTTTTTGTATGCATTTAATGCAGTTTCTCCGTCTTCTGTGGACCGATATTCAATTTTTTTATCTTTATTCGTAAAAGTAATATACCCGAGTTGTTTCCATGATTACCAAGTCAGGATCTGATGGGAGGATTGCAGGGAAATCGAGAACAACTCTTGTTGACGAGCGTCAATACCGAAGAGCGAGTTAGTAACCTTGTTTGTATACGCCTGCTAGTAGTAAAATTTCTACAGGCGATTAATATATTATTTCTAAAGCTATTGAAGTGCTTGAGCAACTAAGAAGTAAAATATATATTTTTTTTACAAAAACAAAACCGACTTTAAACTAAATAGAAAAATTTAATATTTAACTGTCTTTTCCCTACGACATCTTGAAGACGTTTCCAAGTAAAACGTAAAAAACATAATTAAATGTATTTTTTTGATTTTTAGTTTGAAGTCGGTTTTGTTATTGTTAAAAAAAATATTCATGACAAGAACTGTACAAGAACAAAAAATCCTATCACAAAACCGCCGCTGCTAAGTGCTATATAGTGCTATAGCAAGCGGCACATAGGTTATGTTAAACATACTTCTAAATTATGAAAAATATATTTGTAAGATAGAAAGGGACCCCTTTGGTCTCCCCACGGTGCTGTATATCTATTTGTCACTGGTGATTGCCACTAAATACTAAGAGTGGACGTAGGTAGTTACATCTTCTTTATCTTCATGCAACCCCCGTCGGCGAGCTTACACCGGCAGTCATACATTTAGAAAATTTTAAGAAGAACTTTATACAAAATTATTATCACGCCTGTCTCTCATAGGGGAGGCATATAAATGAAGAAAGATAAGTTTGTTCCATTGGTCGTTCAGTCACTTTAAAGAGAGAAAAATAAATAAACAAATTTTAATAGAAAGAAATACAATGTAGGCGGCATGAAACATACAATCCGATATTTTAAACGATGCGAGAATTTAAAATGCAAGCAGTGATTCTACACCAAGAAGCCCCTGTTCAAATGCATGATACACTTTCCTTATAAAAATATTCCTTACTCAAAGTAGTGCGACGTTTTCTTTATTCAAGGTATGCGCACCTGCCGCTCGCTTCGCGATGCAATGAAAATTTGTCGTCTTCTTGCCAAATTTGAACTTATTCTTTGCAAAGCGGAGAATGTTTTAGCTCCTCTCATATTTTGATGATGAATACTTGAGAAGTGCTATTTCATAAAGTTTCTTGTGACCGAAATGAAATTGCACGAGCTGTGTTGAATGATAAAGCAGCGTTTTAATAAGGTGCCATTTTACTTTTGATGGGACGACGTGACCAGTGCTTTATAAAGTAAATTCAAAGTTCATTGCAGCTTTTATATTTAATTCAGGACAATTTTTCTTTATACTCGAAAATGTAAAAAAGGAATGTGTGTACAAACGCTACGGGATATTAAATAATTCTAGCAAAAGTTATGACAAGATATAAGCAGGCTCCTTTGTGAATTCATAATAAAAATACTTACATAATTTTAAATTGTACTTTTATAAAACTTTCCGCTTATTGTCGTTAGGCATCAAACACTTATAGTCGAATCTGTATTCCTCTGAAACTATTAAATATACATATTGGAATATTTTTATTTTACCGAATAATAATACCTAATATTGTTCGATTCGTTATTTATGCACAAGAAACACAACCTTTTAAATACAATCACTTTTATAAGAATAATTCACCATTCATGTTATGTATCAATGACGATGGCAAGAGACCGAACGGAAATCACACGTCCCTTGTAAGATGGGGCAGCCACTAATGTGGGATGTGACTTGTGTTGACACACTGGCCCCGTTACATCTTCCAATGACCAAGCCAGGGGCTGGCCACGCCACCGCTTCAGCTGAAGATGTCAAACGGCGCAAAAATGGAGCCTTTGGGAAAGGTTACATATCTGTGCCGTTTGGGGATGAAACATAGGCCCGTGGGGTCCATCGGCAAAGAGTTTCTTAATTGAATAAATACATTTTTTAAGCAGGTAAGTATAGATTGTAAATAAAATAAAAATATTTTGACGACGTACAAAGAATGTACTGTCACATAATAACAAGCCTAATAGTTTTTCTTAAGTTTTAAATGTGCTGTAAAATATACTATACCTAACTAAAATTTTGCCTCACTATACGCCAACCAAGGAAATATAAGGATTTCTCAAAATGCTACATACAGATATATATTTGTTTTATACACATACTCGTAAACTACAATGTATTAATTCTGAAAATATAACGCTCCTCTTTTTCGGCAATAGTGTAAAAAAATTTAAAGACATACAAGAAAAGGAAATAATAAACACAAAGATATAAAATATTGTTATTTTTGTCAGATATCGTATGCAACATATGGTTCAAATAGTAGGAAACGCAAAAAAGTATTTGGCGTTATTGCGGGCGGAACACTGCAAAGGCGGCGATACTCGTGCGTTATTCATGAATTCGTTCCCACACCTTCCATCTGGACTCGTTGCTAAATTTGTCCATTTTCGTCGACAATTTTTTAACACCCGAGTACTTTCACAAAGTATCCGCTGAAAAGAATGCTTACTTATCTAAACTCAATTTAAAAAAATCTTTAAGAAAGAGCTCACTGTTACTGTAAGTATATACTTGCAGTATACATATGTATACTCAGCTAATGTGAGATAAGTAGCTACATTAAAATTATTTCAAAGTGGCAATAATTATGAAAATAACCTTCTAATATTATACGCCATAAGTAGGCTTAGACTAGATGGTTACACAGGTTCATTTTTTCACTTTGACGTACTGTAATTGTCATCGAGACTTCGTAAAATATATGAATTAATGCATATGTCGTAACAACAGAAATAAGAGAATGAATAAGTCTGTTCAATAATTTTACAGCAATATATTGTTACGACTTAGCCAAAATTCCACAAAGCACAACAACAAATGCGAATGAACACCTGCGGTCATAAACTCCAAGTTTTATTACCGTCCGCATTTGCACTTCTTTTGTTTTCTTTGTATTTAATATTTGTAATTAGAAAAGCCGCCTATTGTGTATTGTAATCTGTTCCAGTAGGCAGTGGCCAGGTGTGACTCCGGGAAATCGGGTGCATGCGATGAGGTAGACATATTGCACCGTGCAGTATAAAACAATGCCCGAAAGGAGGGGTGGGGTAGTCAAGCGACGATTACGATACGAGCAAGACATGTGTACATTCGAGGAGTTATATAGTGACGGACTTTGCGCGTGTTATTTAATCGTGCAGTTAGTACTGGTTGTATCCAGTTATATTTGTACTTGTTTTATACGTGTTTGTACAGTTCTAATAAATTCTATAGTAATTCCAATATTCCAAGTATTTTAATTCAAGTCCCGAACTCGTAAGCACTCGTAACAATATTTAGATAAATTACCAAGATAAAGATATAAAGATTGGGCCCGACCAGGCGAATGGTCTCCAACCTCCCCATTATAACCACCTCATGCCCCACAGTTACTAAATTACTATTAAAAAAGTCTTTATACCATCTCAAATATACAAAGTAAAAATCAAATACCCGGCTGCAAAAAAGACAATTTAAAAGTGATGAACTAACAAGACCGAAACAAAATTGAGAATAGAAAACAAAATCAAAATAAACTATAAACAAAGTAAACTCTACTTCGGTTTAACAGACTGTATTATGAGCCGAAAACCTAAGTTAAATTGTCGCATTTAGATTAGTAGCAAGCGGAACCCATTAATTTTCTTTCGGTTTATAATTTGCAATTGGGTCTTGCCTGCTATTAAACTAAATGCGGGTATTTTTATTAGGCTTTCAGCTCATAATATAGTCGATTAAGCTAAAGTAGAGTTTACTATTTATTTTAATTTTATTTTCTATTCTCAACCTTGTTTCGGTCTTTTCAGTGCATTACTTTTAAATTGTCTTTTTTGCAGTCTGGTTTTTGATGTTTTTTATTATGATTTTTTTGACTTTTTAGTGTTGTGTTAGTCTCATGAACAAAAATTGTGTAACTTAATTAAACTTAATTTAAAACAATATTGATATTATTATCAATCGGAATGCAAATGGAATGAAGTAAATCTTGAGCACGTAACTTCAATATCAAAGTCGGAGCCAAGAATCTAGATCTTAATGAGAATCCAGCACTAATTGGAATGCTCGTGCCCTCTCGGCGTATGATAGCGGATTAAAACTTTATTATTTACTAAACGGCACTTACGTGATACTCATATCTCTTCATTAAACGAATACTTAGTGGAATGCATATTTACTAGAATTAATTTATTTTATAATGCTCTTAGAAACTTAACTAAAAATTAAGTTTAAACTTCAAATAATAATAAGAAGTAGTAGAATACTGATAGGCCATTTGCCTGTCTGGATGCCTGCCCATGCCCTGGGGCCTAATTCTACTATTACAATATCTTGGCGTGGCAAAGATATTCAAAGTACGATTATGTTCGTCGTACTTTGCGAGTGTCAAAAATTCGTATTTTGCTATATCCAGAATATCTTCTCGATATCGTCGTGGCGCAATAATATTATAGTAGTAAATATTTGATATTACTATTAGCAGAAATGGCGTTAGTCGAAATGAACATTGAAAAGCTAGCAAAGTTTCAAACATTTATTTCGTGAGTCTTCGCTTATAAATATTTATAAAGATAGGAGTGGACAGAATACCGAAATCTGGCAAACCTATGATTGAGAAGATAGTATCCGGAAATTTTGACCAGATAGTAGTAGCAGTATTGAGCCCCTGATCTAGTGTATGCCGCCATAACAATCTTGAGTTGTGATTTCGCGTTCGAGGCCTTTGGTGTTGAAAATGTCCATAGGCAACGGTTACTAGTTTCCATTTGATGCGCAATCAGCCTGTCTACTATAGCTCCAGTTTAAAAAAAAACAGACAGAATATAATAATATGTTATCTATAGGTACTGATATTATACAGAGGAAAGATTTGTATTTTTGTATGTTTGTAACGAATTAACGTAAAAATTACTGGACCGATTTCAAAAATTCTTTCACCATTAGAATGCTACATTATCCCAAATTATTATAGGCTATATTTATTACTAGACAACATTAGGAATCCCTACTATAACTTCAATAATGTAACCCATGGTGTAAAAAAATTAGTTTTTGAGTGGGTCCTGGGATGGTTTAAATTTATGATTAGATCCGGTAGGTGGCGCTGGAATCGGATCCTAGATTTTTATTTTTTTAGGGCAGGAAGGACAACGTCTGCCGGAACCAGTAGTAATATTATAAAATTCTAAACATGCCGTGTGTACATTGAAGCTATTTAAAAAAAAACAACTGCAATAGACTATGTAAACAACAGAGAACACGATGCATTTTTTTTAGATTTCTTGTCTGTTTGTTCGGGATTCACGTAAAAACCACTGGGCTTATTTCAATGCGTTTTTCGCTGTTTGACATCAAATTCTTAGACTCATAATCTGCGCTACTTTTTCCGGGGATCCCGCGGAAAATTTTCTGGGAATGATTTAAAATGCCCAGACTGAAAAAAAAATTGAAATTCAATACGAGATTTTCACTGATCGATAGCAAATTTTATGTAATAAAATTTGTGATTTTTTTATCACGGAAATACCGCGGGAAATTTCCCGGGACCGGTTTGTAATTGTTCGGGCGCATAAAAATTAGGTTATTTCGACACAGTTTTCACTAAAACGATAGCATAGCTTACATTAGTTTTTTAAATACTGAGGTACTTTGTGTTTCATATCCTAGTATTCTTATAATTATGTCACCTTTGTTATTCTCTTCAAGGAATTGTAAAATATTCTGAGAAATTATTTACAGTTCAGTTCATATAGAATTTTTCAAGTAATTATTGAGATACGGGATATTTTTGCTTAAATGCTTTTTTCAGTATCCAAATACATATATACAAAACAGCGGGTGATCGTCGCCTCTACGACTCGGACTTGCTAATTTTTGAAACAATCATTTTTGTCTGACTATACATATTAGTGCCCGTGCCTAATAATGCTAGTGCCCGCTACGTCGTCCGCGTGGAATTTGTTTTCAAAACCCCCCGATTTTGAAACTTTCTATATTAGTTCTCCGCTCCTATTGATCTTTGCGTAATGATATATAATCTATAATCTTCCTCGATAAATGGGCTATCTAACAATGAAACAATTTTTCAAATCAGACCCGTGGTTCCTGAGATTAGCGCGTTCAATCAATCAAACAAACAAACTCTTCAGATTTATATATTAGTATAAGATAAATGCAAAGGAACACGAACAAGACATTTGATTAGAAACTGACGATCATCACCAAAGCGTAATGTCAATGGCTTGAGCATCAATCACCTTCTATGCGAAGGATTACTCAAACCAGGGCGTGATCCACCAAAGGCGAGGCGACGTAAATTTACATAAATAAGCTCATCTGTATTCAACATGCAAGCCGAGAGGAGCTCATGCAACAACATGTGGCATTCAACTTGCAGACCTCTATTATTAATTGTGGACAAGTGACGCGAGGGAGCAGTTCCACGTACTGCCCGGACCAACCTCGTTGTTTCCCAGTTTAATGGAAGTTGCGGACCGCTTTTAGTTAAACTTTGTTTATTGATTCATATTTCAACAGTTTTCCTAACAAATAACTTCCTTTCAAATAAATTTACGCTATCCCTAAACACAGTTTTTAAATAATAGCCTTTCATTTCTTTATTAGACTATCTACGTATCTAGAAATACGACTTACCTACGCACAATAGACAATATGAAAATATTCCACCCTTAAAACTCTTTTTGTTCAACTAACGTATAAAATAATTCTTCTTGAAATATTCATACAGAATATTTAATATATTAAATTTTAATTAAATATTGACATATTCAAATAGTACATTGTAAAACAGTATAGATATTTGATATATGACTTTTTATTTATTTTTCCTATATCTGTACAGTGAAGGAAACTTAGCTTCTATTATATTCTACCTATAATACCGTAAGACTGTAAGTAGAATACTGAGCCTAGGTCATCGAAGTCAAGGGGTAATGTTCCTAGAAGGCTGGCTACGTTACGTCGCTGGATCGCCATGCTGATCCGTTTTGCGAGGTAGGAACCAGCCATATATCTTATTAAATATATTTGTATCGCACTAAACTGGCTTTTTTGCATGATATTAAATTTTAACTCATAATAATGCAAATGAATGAATAGCATAATCATTTTAGTAACCGGCCGTTATTTAGTTTACTTTTATGTTGTTATTTTTTTACTTCTACATTATTCTGCTTGTCCGTGAGAAACTTTATAGCCCTAGCGGAAGACCAGACCTGGTTGATATAGCCAGCATTCTGCTGAGCTGGGACCAATTTAGAGCTCCATTCTATTGTTTTTTTATTACCAAAAAGTATATTTTACATTGTATATGGGTCTAAATAAATATTTTTTCTTTCTTTCTATGATTTTAATAACAATATTTTGTTAATTGAAATATATTGAATGAAATCATTATTTTCGACATAAATTAAAATTAGGTTATAATATTTACTTAAGTTTTCGTGACTAGTACATACAATAAAACTAAGTTCTAACGGTTTTAAACACGGTAATTTATTTGAATTTTATTTTATTTTTACTTTTAATTTGCCTCCCACTCATTTTAATATTATATAAAATTATTAAATCTAGGTATGTTCCTGAAGAGTCTCTTGCGCCGCTTCTTCTCTTCAAACCACAACAAGTTGCGAAGCAGTGGTAAATTAAATTAGGCTCCCATAGAATCAATTATATCCATAAACCAAATTAAACCTGAATAATTAAAATGAACAAATTGGTGGTAGACTGAATAAAACTTTAACAATACTCATTGACACTTGACATCTTTGTCTTCCGTGATCACGGCCACTGAAAAGTGGCCAAAACGTCGGAAAAATAAAAATCAAATAAATTACCGAGCTTAAAACCGTTAAAACGTAGTTTTATTAAAATTGGGTTCTTATAAACTATATGATAAAGTATGAATAAAGCGCGACCATATTGCTTAAACTCAATCGATGTTTTTGTATTAAAATAGCTCCGATTGCTATCAGTAAGTTCCTTGGTAATTTATAACTTTATGAAACGGACCAATATTACAAGGCCGCAAGTGAACGCGTAAGGATGGTTAATAACAATATAGCTTAACAGCAGAGTTAACTCCGAAGGTTGCTATTAAACAAGTTGGACGTAGATTTAAATTTTGAGCTCATAAATTAACCCTTCATCCTTTTGAAATAGCAAAAGGGATTGGGACCTAATGGTCTATTTGTGAAACGTAATGGTTCGGTCAGACTGAGAGTATTAGACAATTTGGACATATTTTGACTTCACTCTATTCATATAAAGAGGCATTATACGGGATCTTTATCTAAAAGGTTGCGCTTGGGTTCAAATAAAATACGGTAAAAATAGTTTCGTTTTATCGTTTCTAACCTTGCCAATATATGAAAGTGATATGTTTCGATATTTACAAATTTGTTTATTCCTTTTTTAGAAGCTTTTAGAAAATTAATGTATTTATTTCAAAATATAATCTTACAGATTACTTATTGAAAGTCTTGAGTCTATCCGGCTTCCAAAGAAATTTTAGTTACTGTTAAAAGAGAAATAGCGGCGCAACAAACTTTGGAGCAACAAAACAAGCAACATATCTTTAATATCGATCAATAGACTATCCAAAATAATTTTCATAATTTAATAATTAATAGGTATTCTAGTTTTCTCCAATATTAAAATACTTTGAAGTTTTAAAACTAGACTTGAAAGTAACTTGATCTCTACGGAGTAAATAATAATAATCTGTTAGACTTAACATAGACTTTGACCATTGATTTATTTGCCGAAACAGTTCAAATGAGGTGTTTTTAATGAACATCTTACTTTCAAATGCTTTGAAATGTAAAATTAAATTTAGATAACTAGTTACTTTATCAAACGTAATCTATTTAGGCTCACTTGCACGTATAGTCAGGTTAAATAAATAAATTTAGAGTTAATAAACTCGGGGTTAGTTAATTAAAAAAATTAACTCTCATTGTCCTTTGCACCACTAAAATATACCACCGGGTTAACTAACCTGACATTTCTTTTGTTTAGTTGGTAACATTAAACGGTCTATACTTTTTTTGTTGTAACACTACCAGAGATTTAAAACGAAACTTACATCTCTGTCTCTTTTACACTACAGCTCACTGTATATAGGCTTACTTAAATATCTTGCATTGTATGACAGTTGAATATTTTTATTTTAACCGTATTGTCTCATGTCGTTTATTTAATTTTTTTGTGTGAAAATTATAAAGTAGGTTATTTTTTTAAGAATAATGCAAAAAAGCCGGATTTACGTGCCCGCAATTTCACAACTAATGATGATATGCTTTTATGTGATACAGTAGCGAAATACAAAATCGTAATGGTGATTAAAAAATCTGATGAAGCTAACCTTCAGCAAAAATATGCACCTGGCTCAAAGTGACAAAAATATACAATTCGAGTACTACTGACGCCCAATACTGCTATTACTATGTCGTCAAAATCGCCGGACGCTATCATATCAATCTAGAGTAGTTAGAGTAATCCATCAAAAATTAGGAGTAATCCTAACTTTTAATGGCGCAAGATAAATTGTTCATTTAACCCTGTGTTAGCAGTTAACTCCAAGTTAGTTGAGCTGACCCAGGAACGTGCAAATGGGCCTTAGAAAAGTTGTTATTTATTCATACAAGGACGGAGAAAGAATATATCCGATTCCCTGCGGCCGGGTGGCCTATTGTAAGATGTGAAAAACCAACCCACAGCCAGGTGGTAGGGTATTTGCCCAACTGGATGGCGACGACCCCTGGCTTAGAGTATACCGCCATAATACCATTGTTGTGTTTCGGCATTAGTGGCTCGGTTCCAGTCTCCCTTCAGAGAGCGGTAGCATATTGGTAGAGCACTTCGCTTTCCGTCAAGTGGGCCGTCTGCCTGTCTGCGTAAAATAAAAAAAATGCAACAAGCTTAAATTAAATTTAAAGTTAGTGCAAATTATATAATTAAAATATATAACTTTAATTTAGTTTATCAAATATAATCTGATTAGAGACCTTTTAAGATACAAGCTTACGAGTACGCTCCTCGGCGACAGCGATTTGGAGTCCAATTTTTTACATATAGACTTATGTTATTTTGTAAGTGTAGTTTTATTTATAGTATACCTAACTTATCTACATTAAGTTCAATAGGATCAACATATTTGAAAGTTATTGCAGATTCACGTTTCAAGTAAGGTAAAAATTGGCTTTGTGCCAATTATAAAGATGATTAAAATATCTAAGATTAAAAAATATTCTACGTTATTTCAAATATTACACGTATACATAAACTACGTTTTGACGAATTTTAATAAATAATTTAATTTTAATTATCTTTTGTTATAATTTATGGTTTCAATTATTCGGTAGATCATGTTCGAAACATGTTAATTGGATTAAGAATCCGCGACGTGTGAGGGGTTTTGTAATTGTGGCGAACGTCCACAGTTTTTTTTTATCTAGCTACGGACCATTAAGAAGTGTGTTTAATAGAAAGTTAAAACAACAGAATCGTTGTGACCTACAGCAATCTGTAGGTGACAACGATCATTCATATGATCGTCCATCAATATGGACGAACTTGACGAATTTGGAAAGTTTTCTCAAATTCACTAGGCAATCTTTCAAAGTTAAATTAGATATGTACTTAAATTCTTAATTACATAAATATGATATAATATTTAAATTCAATTTAATTCATTCATTAAATGGAATTCAATAAGTAATAATTTCATTGATCGCATACTAAATTATTTATAAACAAAATGCAGTTTGAAAGATAACTTTTAAAGTGACAGCAAAAATTCAAGTCTAACTTAATTTACTCAAATATGTATATATTAGTTCGATCCTAACGAACATATACTCGTAGGTAATAGTATCTAGACGAATAATAAACAATGTGCTCGTAAATCCCTATTATTCTGGGTATGGATATTTATAATATTTGTTTAGCTTATCTGATAACAACATGCAATTTCAATTGTATTTGATTTTCGTTTGTATTGTCTCTTAAATCTATACTACTATATTAATACGGTATTAATATTTGACGACATCTATGACCTAGAAGTTTGTGTACTGGCGTGATTTGCTCAATACACACAGAAATCCCGGGCTTGACGCCAGTAGGGTATACTTGTATCTAGTAAACAACCTTATAGTTTTTACTTTGGTCTGACCATTATTGGGATCGGTCCCAATGTTATCCGATGTTGTCCAATTACACTAATTTACTTGTATTTGAAATTTATATCAATAGTTACAGCGAAGGCACGCTTCGCTGTCCATCAAGAGGTGTTGGTGCCGACGCTAATGACAGTGAAAGTTAGGTATGGTATGGCAACAGAAGTATGAAGTAGGATAAACGCAGTTGAATTGAGAGTTTTGAGAAGTATATTATATAGGCTGAATTATATGATAAGGAGCAGTGTGATTAAGAAATGTTGTAAATTCAATAAAGATGTAATAACAAAGTAGAAAAAGGAAGATTAAGATGGTTTGAGCATATAGAGAGAATGAATGAAAGTAGAATCACAAAACAAGTGTATGACAGCATTGTGAATGTTATAATTGGTACCGGTAAACCCAGATGTACACACCATGATTGAATAGCAGAAGTATTAAAGAGAGGTCAGGTAAAAAGCACCACAAATAAACGTGCATGTATGAAGAGATTAATGACAGTAGATGAAGCGAAAGTTGTTTGTCAATATCGTTGCCAATGAAAATCCATCGTCTCTGTGTAACCCCTATGGGAGAGACAGGTATGAAAATTTATATGTATGTATGTAATTACGATAGAAGTGTATGTCTGTGATTGCCAAATAAATTTCAAATTTTAAGTGAAAACTGTTATTTATACGACGCTTAATCGTAAATGTCCGATTTTAGAATTCAGTCTGTCATAAGTTTGTCTGACATGTCGCTACAGAATGCTGTAGTGAAATCGTGAAACAAGTAAAAATTAGGCATAATTGCCATATTTATTATTTGTCATTGAATTTTGAATATATTTCAGAGTACATAGGAGTGTGAGCGTATCCTTAAACATGTTTTTATGAATTATAATAATGATTCTCAGTGACCATTTATTTAAGTCAATAGGGGGTTGGAAATTCGTTTCCAAAGTCTTAAAAATTGTATTCTTAACTTTTAAACTATGAATTTGAAAATATCGAAAAAATGTCAAGGCGGCCTCTAGCTTAAAAATACTTTCAGTGTAAATTAGTTTGAACAGGGTCCGTTAAGTAATTTGTCAGAGTTAGTTTGAAAGAAGGTAATTTCTATTAAATGTTTGTCCTTACGTTTTTTTACCTAATAATAAAATTTATAAACGTTGGTCGCATCTACCGTCCCCTTCATTATGCGTGGACTCACATGCACTTGACACGCTCTTTATTTAATCTATTTACGGGCTTCTAATTATAATGTCAGAACACAACCCTCAAATTTAAAATACATATATTTTATCATTCAACACACCCATATAATTATTTGAAACAAATACAAGCACATTATGAACGAAGCCGCACATTTAATTTGTGGTCATCACTGTTGGGCTATTTCGTAAATATATTTTATATACTGATCCAAACAAGGTAAATTAGGAATGATAAATACGATTAAATGGACCGCCAGGTTTGGAAAGGCTTAATTAGGGATTACCGCGCCCAAAAGAGGACGCAGAAATTTAACATTACTTATTTTAAGGTCAACCGGAAAACGTGGAAAGAACAACCAGTTGTTTTCCCTGCGTATTAGAATTTCATTAATTGCTCAAAATTTCCAAGTGTTTTAAATTATTTTGCTTTATTTACGCTGTTTGTTAAATTTGTTTGTTTTTTTGGTATTATATCTTTTTAAAGGTTTGTTTGAGTTTTTTTATGATAAACAAGTTCGTGTTTGGCTGCGATCACGCCTGATGTTAGACAATGATGTGGCCGAAGATAGAGCATGCTTACATAGATAATACTTTTATACCCGAGTCTAGACACTCGGATTTTATTTATCGGAAAACACGGACTGGTAGTGTATTCCACAACTCTGCCGTACGCAAAAAGCAGTTTTAGGTAATTGTGATTTAATGAATATATTAATATTTTATTTGTTGTTTTTTTAACACATAGTTTCATACTGTATCACGAATAGAGTATTGAGTTTCGTTTATTTGTACAATTTAATTTAGTTTCTTCAAGTGTCAAAGTAAATTTGACATTGACAGCACGCCATATCATAAAAAGGGCGCTAGTGTTAATGGCAACTGAACATACAGAGATAAAAATAAAATAAACATTTGAAAATTGAAGACTTCAAAAGTAAACTCACTGATTATGCACGTTCATGCCAAACTCCGAAATCAGTATTTGTCAATACATAAATATCAAAAGATACTCACGAACAGTTTGTTAGGTATCGGCGTAAATAAAAAGCGTTCGGAGCACTTGCTCGCAAGATTCGACTCGCTTATGTAAATCTTGTTGGTGCGTGCAAACGTATTCACGGCTCCTGATTTTTATCGTACGGTATATGTGATTCACTGAGGTGTGTGATATATTTACATTTTATCTGCGCATATCGTATTTATTTGGCTGAATAGAAACGGAACACTGTGACTGATATCTCGATCGGCGTTATGTCACGATGGTGCACATTAACATATCTGGAGGAAGCTCTAAATGCTATTTGTCATGTTGTAAAAATTTGACGTTATAAGTAATCTTATAACAACTTTGGCATCTTTTATGTTCATATTCATTTTTTTTATTCACTCTAAGTTCCAGTGGAGAACATTTTTTGAAGGTTGTACATATAAGTCAAAAAATCAAATATATTTCCTTTTCTGTATACAGCGCTTTGCAACGGGTTATCGCTGCTTAAGAAGAAGAAGCGGAAAGAAACTCGCCAGCAACACGTCTAGTTAAAATTTATTTTACTTCATATTTGTCTGTCAGCTCAGTCCCTTTTATTATAAAGTATTTAACTATGTTATACATAGGTACAATTAATTTTCTAACAATTAATGGAGTTGCAGCACACAGTACCTAAGAGGAGAAAATAAATAGCACCTAAGTCTTTACAATTGATCGGTGTAAACTTTGGTCTGTTATTTTGTAAGAACTCAGACATTTTCTCATATCCACTTAAGCACACCAGTGTCAGTATACTAGATGTCACAAAATGATGTACATTCAACGCCACCTAAGTAAATGCAAACTAAAATATATTCAATCACATTACTTTTTGTTCGCTAGGTTTGGTGTAAAGTTAAACCGATTACAGACGGTTCCTTTCTGCATTTCAATTCAAATGAATCAACCAAAGCGATTCATATATAAATATAAACTTGACTATACTTCATACTAATATAAAAAAAATAATGGAAGTTTGGTTGAATGTATGTATGTTCCTTTCACGATTCTAGTAAATAATCGATACTCGTAAATATTGTCTTTCGATAATAGGGATCAGTGTATGATACTATTTATACCAAACAGTGGGATAATCTGTTTGTACTTAGCAAAGTCTTAGCTCAACTTAGTTTTAGGTACCTTCACTTAATATTCGCTTAACTTACTTTTATAAGTATTTCATTTTTATTTATTTTGTAAGTAAATTTTGATGGAATGTTAGAAAAATGTAATAAAAGAATCGATTTAATTAACTACCATCCTGTTCCATAAATTCAATAAGTACACCAATTTGGCAAACTAAAAGAATCATTAATGAAAATACTGAAAGCCACAATTTCATCAGTAAACGATTATTTTAGTACTAATATAAAAATGTAACGTTTTATAGCATATTTCAAGGATCAAAACAGCCCCTTAATTAAGTTACTTTATTACATTTTCTTTGTGAAACTTTCAAGCTTACTACTTAATAAAAAAGGGTTTTCTTTTCGTCCGTTAATTGAATATATTTTTATATGGACGTAAATTTACTACATGATTTTTATTCTTCATATCAAAGAACTATATATACGACAGCGTGTAAGTAGCAACAACATATTTTGCTTTAACTTACAAAAAATAAATAATAATTCATGATGATTTCGAAGTAGGCAACGCATCGGCTGCCTTAGTGTTGCAGATGTTTATGGGCGACTGTAGCCACCTACCGCCAGGTGGTCCGTTTGCCAGTTTGCCTACAAGCAAATATATACGTATATTTTTTTTATTGCAGTATTTCAGCAGAGAGGCAGACGGCCCACTTGATGGAGAACGGTTACCATCGCCTATGGATATTTGCAACACCAAAGGTGTTACAAATGCGCTGCTGCTCTCTTAGGGGAGATTGGAACCTGGTCACTAATGCCGGAACACAACTCAAGGTTTGCTATAGCGACATACTTTAGACCAGGGGTGGTAGCCATCCATTCGGGCAAATGCCCTACCACCTGGCTGTGGGATGTTTAGTCGCCTCTTACGACAGGCCGCCCGGTCGCAGGAAATTGTATTCTTTCTCCGTTCCTGCCTATGTATTGATTCTTTATTGTAACTAATTTTTATATATACGTATATAAAAAAATAGTTAGAATAAAGAATCAATACATAGACATCTAAGAAACATTGGAACTAGCCAAAAAGACAAGATTTTAAAGAAATTTTACTTGGTAGAGGCATGCTGAAATCATTATCTTGATAAATATAACAATTGAAAGAAATTTTACGTGGTAGAGGCATGTTGAAATCATTATCTTGATAAATATAACAATTGAAAGAAATTTTACTTGGTGGAGAAAACATTATCTTAATAAAGAAAACATTTGAAAGAAATTTTACGTGGTAGAGGCATGTTGAAATCATTATCTTGATTACAGCTCTTAGGGCCAGCTAGATCGGTATGATATCACGCTATTATAGAATATCGGCGTGAAACGGTTAGACTTAATAAGCTATTCCTGCGTTGAGTAAGAGTTCCGATGGCCCACTTTCACCCCCCTCCGCTGTCCAATCTTCCCTATCTCGTCCCCACTATCCCATTATTCCTGTCTGATCCCTCTATCTCATCCCTCTATCCCATCCTCTGTATCCCATCCTATAAGCAACGCATTGGCTACGCCATTACTGTTGAAAACGTCTAAGGCAACAGTAATCACTTTGCATATTCCATGAGCTGCTCCGTCTGCTTGTTTGCCAGCTTCGCAATAACAAAATCTAGGTTCGGCATTCGTAGTATTTAAATTTTATATTTTAACTAGGATATGTCCGCGACTTCGTCCACGCTTGACTTGAATTTTACAAAGTATCGTAGAATTTAAAAAAAGAATGTAAGCTATCGTTTTAGTGGAGACTGTGTTGGAATAATCTAATTTTTATGCATCCAAAAAACTTGAAACCGCTCCCGAAAATTTCTCGCGGGATTCCCGGAAAAATATATCACAATACAATTTACATAAAATTTGCTATCGATCAGTGAAAAAATCACATTGGAATTCGACTTTTTGTAATCTGGTCAATTTAAATAACTCCCAGAAAAATTCCCACGGGATTCCTAGGATAAAAATAGAGATTAATATTAAGAGATTTTAAGTCTAGAAATTTGCTTTCGATCAGCGAAAACCGCATCAAAATCGACCTAATAGTTTTTACGTAAATCCCGAACAAATAGTCAAACAGACAAGAAATCTAAAAAAAATGCAACGTGTTCTCCATCGTTTATATAGTCTATTCAGTTATTTTTTTAAATAGTTTCAATGTACAGACACAGCATGTTTAGAATTTTTAATAAATTTTGATTTATTTTATAGATTTAAAAATGTACGTCTTTAGTAACAACTCAGTGCCATAACAGGCATTATCATTAAGTACTTGAAAAGTTTCCCAGACTTCCTGGGGTAATTCGTCATTTACAAAAGAAAACGTAGACTTTCAAATTGTTTCACAATGAATTTTCTTACAAGGATTAAAGTTACAAGGGTCTTTCATTAACAAACTTGAATTGCGTAAGGGAAGAAATATGAGCTAACTTCGATCATTGAATCGGGTGCGCTTGAACGCTTTTAAGCAGATTTTATACAAAAAATATCTGAAAAGAAAAAGTAAAGTACCTGCCCCATAATAGCTACAGAATTCTTAGTGAAAACCTAGCCACCTTTCAATAGTAGCCCCTTTGAGTATTAGAAGAGGCTAAAATATAGATAGAGATTAATGTCGCAGATATAAAACTTATGAGGTAGGTATCGATATTTTAGCATCAAGTCACTGTTTACATGTACTTGTATATATATAATTATATATATAATAGCAGCCCATAATTGTCCCACTGCTGGGCTCGGGCCTCCCACTATAGGGGAACGGACAGTATACCCGCCACGCTTGTCCAAGGCGGCTTGGCAGGTTTGACACATCGGTTATCTCGATGTGCAGGTTGCATCACGATGTTTTCCTTCATCGTTATTAGCACGCGGTAATTGTAACAATGTGCACATTAGGTCAGAAAACTGCCTATATAATATCTACTAAACTAATTATAACACAATACGAAAATTACATGTAAAGTTTTTGATATGGTAACATTTTTATTGGTCTTTTGTTTATTTTATATTGAAATTCCTTTTTATGTTTGAATTTTCCAAGCTCTGTAAGATATTAAAGCGAAACATACATGATAATTTAAAACAAAGGACTCTAACAATTTATTTAAAACTTGCTGCACCCCGCAGTCTCACCCGCGTGGTGATGGAAAATCGTTATATTTTGGATAATTCACATTATATCTTTATAAATTACAGCCTATGTGTTATTCTGATGTGTAAGCTATATATAATAAGCTATATATTATTGTAAAGTTTCATCAAAATCCATTCAGTAGTTTTTGCGTGAAAGAGTAACAGACATACATCCATACATCTATACTTACAAACTTTATCGTTCATAATATTAGTAGGATTCATAGACTTCGTATAAACGGCAATTTTTAATTTAACTTAAGAATAGCCTTGGTAGCTTAGTTGGTAATGCTCACCAGTAGTAGGTCACCAGTAACAATCTCGCGTTTCAAAGAGACACGTGTTGGAATCACGTAAGCAATTTTCTGTGCTAATGTGTATATTGCTTTTTATTTGCATGAGTTCAGTAGACAGGCAGACGGCTCACCTGATGGAAAGCAGTTACCATCGCCTATAAACATTTGCAACATAAAGGTGCTACAAATACGCTTCTGCTCTCTTAAGGGAGTCTGGAATCTGGCCATTAATGCCGGAACAAAACTCAAGTTGTTATAGCAGCATACTTTAGGTCAGGGGTGGTAGCCATCAAGACAGGCAAATACCCTACCATATGACTGTTTTCTTGCATCTTACGACAGGCCGCTCGGCCTCAGGAAATGTTATTCTTTGTCCGTTCCTCCACGGATAAAAATTGTTATGATTAGCACTGCTGACATTGAAGGAAAACACCTTGCACATCAAGATAACCGACTTGTTGAATTCTCCCATCCACCTTAGACTAACAGGCGGGTATACCGTGGGATACAGTCCCATAAAACAGAGAGACCCGAGTTTAGCTGTGGGACATTATGTTTACTTTAAACTGATATTTCATAGACAGATATTTCAATATGAGTCGTTTTTAATTGACAAAAATTTTGATGCAAAACAGGTATTCTTAATATTGTTATAATTTGGGTCACCTGCATATTTGTAAACAAAGCACATTTATTATCCGCCGGCGTTTGAGCTAATAACATTGTGGTTCTTTTATGATTGTCTTCTTTTGTTTACCTATTTATTGGTTATTGTGGAGAGCAGCCTACTGTACTCGTTTATGGCCGTTTGCAGGCATAATTAGGCAGGTGTGCGGAATACCATTTCTGGGAAATAGCGTCGACGCTTGGTTGGCAGACATATTTGCATTTGTGCCATATAAAGCAATGGCACGATTGAGGAAGGGCAGTCGAGCGATAAGCACAAGCGAAGCAAGATGTGTGTACTACATTCGTATAATTGTACATGTGTTATACGTGTTTGTATAGTTCTAATAAATTCTATAATAATTCCAACGACATTTTAATTCAAGTCCTGCAACTCGTATCAATCAATATATGCAATTTACGAAATATCTGTATACAGTTTTGTCCTTATGAACTGAAATGTAAAAACTTACATTTAAGGTATTGTATCCAAAATTAGAAGGCACTTGACAGATTTAAATATTTTTTACTTAGTATTGTTTCTAATTATTACTATGGTTCAGGTCAATACAATAATGTTAATTCTGTGAAACACCATCTTTCAAATTGCGTATACCATGACTAGTCTTGTATGCTCAGTGCTCACTCAAACAGTGTTTATATTCGTACTTTGTGTATAGTCGTACTTTGTGTACAGTCGATATGTTTGGTCAAAAGTAAATCGTAACTCGGCAGCAAAGGTAAACATGTGTGCAATTTTGGCACCGACCACAGGCGATATATCACGGCAACATTGACAAACACGAATGCGCTGCAATCGCGGATGTCGCTGTCTGCACTTCCGCGTCGCTATGAGTAATATCCCCCAGTTCATATGTCCAACAAAACATCTAGAAAGATGACTTTTAGATATCGAAAGAAAATACATATACATGGAAACAAACAACATTTTTAAACAGGAAAACTTAAATAAGTGATTCTTTCCCAATACATAAAAATAAAAATTTGGTAAGTGTTTGGCAGTCCATGCACAACGAAGGGTTCCGTAGAAATGACTAACGTCTCTTGTTTTTGTATAATTGTTTTAACCGAAAAAAGTCTGCCTTTTTAAACATAAGCTGATAAGTGTGTTAAGAATAACACAGGTTGGGGAAAAGTCTTTTCGCATATAGTACCTATGAACTTCTAATAAGATTTCTTTGGCTATACCATTTTAATCTGGCTGATTTTGGTGTCATTAAAAAGTTTTCATTTTAAAGAAGACAATTCCAAATTCGAATTAGGAAAATGTGTGATTTTCATTTGTTTTTCTTATTGTTAAAATGAGTGAATCTAATGAAGAAATTCGATACATTTTAAAATTTTACTACAAAAAACGTAAACATGCAACACAAGCCGCGAAAAAATTTGTGATGTTTATGGACCTAATGCAGTATCTGTGAGAGTAGCGCAAATTTAGTTTAAGCGTTTTCAATCCGGAAATTTTGATATAAAAGATGCACGTCGCTCTGGTCGCCCTGTTACGGACAAAATTGATGCCATTTTTGAAAAAGTGGAGCAAGATCGGTATATTAGTAGTTACCATGTAGCTGGAGAACTGGGAATTGACCAGAAAACGGTTTTGGCGCATTTGAAAAAAGCTGGGTACACAAAAAAGCTCGATATTTGGGTGCCTCATGAGCTTACTGAAAGAAACCTAATGAACCGTGTACTCATTTGTGATTCTTTATTACGACGTAATGAAACCGAACCATTTTTGAAGAAGCTGATAACTGGTGATAAAAAGTGGATCACGTACGACAAGAACGTGTAAAAAAGTGTCGTGCAAAAAGAACGTGTCTTTGCAGAATTCCTTAGGCAGTGTCAGGTTAACATCACGAGAGGACTGCCAAAAACACTTGTCGCAGTTTTTTGATCAGAAGCCTAAAATTTTTATAGCAATGGGATCACGTCCCTACCTACAAGATGGCAAAATGTTATCCTACAAAATGGCACCTACATACTTTAGTCAAATGTAAATAAACTTTATAAAAAAACCTTTTGAATTTTCATATAAAATGCGAAGAAGCCTTTTCCCCAACCTAATATTATATACAAAAATAGAACTACATAAAAGTATAAACATAATGTTTTTTTAATTTTTTTAAGTAAGTTTACTTTAAAAAGAGATATTGATAGTATTAATTTTAACAAAAAATAATGAAGGTAATAATTAATCGAAAATACTCTATATTTCACTCTAAAACGTATAGCATTTTGTAAGATGATAAAAACTATCTTACAATTGATAGATTGTCAACTACCTTATTATAATACATAAGTGTCACGTGTCTATGAAATTAGTATCAGCTTTTCGAGAATATTTTTTTATGGGGGAAAAGCAAAAGTTGAAAAATAACAATAGAGCAAATAATATGTTTAAGTGAGAAATGAAATGAAACAGCCTTGTTAGGATATTTTTAAAATATTTTTAATTGGTTTTAAAAATTTATATTCAAGAAATAACAAAAATGCGAAAGAAATTACCGTTATCTTAATATGTCCGACACATACACAATTTATCATATATAAAAAGTTTAAATATTTTTCATAAAATTTCATTTCATTGAAGTGATCTTAACGCTTTTATGTTAGGATAATAAATACCATTTTTCACACAAACTGGCGAAAGTTAAAGGCTTAATAAAGCTTTCTTTGTGATGAACCAGCAAGAAAACTGACCCTTCTGAGGCAGATCAGCCTTTGCCTATTGTTCTGATTTTTTTATTTAGGACAAAAGATTCCTTCTCCTCCATTTTGGTAGGGTATCCCATTACGCATGCCAGGAAGTATGAGAGCACAAAGGGAATGAAGAAACGGTGTGGGACGGTCTTTATTTATTTATTCAGGATCTTATAGAGGGAAAAGTAATTCATGCGTGTTTATTAAAAATCTGAGGGGTTTTATCTAGGGCATGAATTAACGGTTCATGGTTGATTGAGTGTAATTACTTAAACATTAATCACTTGTTTGACTAGAATAATATGCACTTAAATGAATAGCTTTAAATGTATGTATATCTGCCAACAAACGTACTGCTGATTCCGGACCTTGTACAATATGCACATTATGTTAGGAAAACAATCAACAGCTGTGCATTCTCCTGGTCAGGATTCCAAACTATATCATTGTAACAAACTCGGGTGCCTTAGCAATTAAGCTTCATGAATTGTTTTGTCATTTACGAATTGTCTATATTGAAATAGGCTATTTATAATATACTGCCGCAGTACTCGAGCTTAATTAGCAATTAAATTTCATAACAAATCACTACAAATATAATTGTCTACCTATCAAGTGGTGTTCAGGCTTATATTTCAACGGAGCTGTCTTTCCTAGTATCCTTATAGTATTGTGGTGACCGAGGGTAGAACTTTCCGCCAGCGTAAGCCAGTCTTAAGACTTTTAGAAAAGGTAGAAGATTCTGGAAAGAAAAGACAAGGACAAATACATGTTGCAAAGGGATAGACGATAAACAAAAGTTCTAAAATAGAAAGTTCGGGAAGGAAAAGCTAGATAGATAGATGTTAGAAAGGGATAGATGTATAAACGAAAGTTCTCGAATAGAAGGTTCGGGAAGGAAAAGACGGAGATAGATAGATGTTTAGAAAGGGACAGATAGTGAATAAAAGAATAACGAAATTATGGGTTCCAGAAAATTCTTCCGGGTATATAAGCAGCGTAAGGCGCGCCTACCGGGCAGTTTTAGAGTTGAGTTCAGTTCAAGATAACGAAGCGATAAGTGCGATACGAAAGAGTTGCAAGAGAAGTTTAATAGAAGACAGTGACGAGTTTAGTGGTGAATTTAGTGAAAAGTTTAGAGGACAGTTTAGTGAAGAAGAAGTGTAGCGTAGCTTGAGAGAAGATCCAGAAGCGAGCTACTCGCGGTAAATTCGGAGGAGAGCATTGCAGTGGCAGGAGGTGGTGTATGCAGTATCGGCGACGGTTTTGTGATTGAGACAACTTATCGTCGGGACAGTGCGTCGTTAGCTGTGCGTGTAGGGACGACCCTGTGAAGAGGTATCACGTACGGCTTTGTAAGTTAATAAAAGCTTTTAGTTAAAAACTGGTGTTTTCTTCCAATCCTAAGTGCGTATCCCCCCGCTCGCACGTAACAGTATCATAATATACACTAGGTAATTCTGTGGCTGATCTTACACACCCGACCAAAATAAATAACAGAAAGTTTGTTTACAAAATTTACCATCCGGAAATCGAATACGGAATCTTTGTATTGAAGTGAACTAAGCACTAGACCATAACGAATATTATATAATTTTATAGTTATTTTAAATAAACAATTAAAGGAATCAACAAAATTGTAAATAACTAAACAATTAGTGAGTGCAAAGTAATTCAAGTAACTTGTTTTAACTGAAACAGCTTTTTCTCTGCCAACGTCTTTAAAGGCCACCGTCTATAATTTACGACCCGCGATTTATCCAGAGGTAAGAACATTAGCTTGTAATTTGTGTTGAACTATAAATCGTCCTTATTTCTTACTGGCTATGATATTTCGCGTTAATGTTATTACGTGAACGTTTTATAGTCCATAAGGTAAAGTCGTGTAATAATTATTTTTTAATTAAATATCCCATTTTATGTATCTTTTTATTACAACTATATATAGTGCGGACGCGATACGAGGGTTCGGAGAAGGCAAGGAGACGTGGAGGTACAACAAGAAGAAACACTTACTTACTTTGCCACCAGTCTTCACTTCACTCTTCCCCGGGGCCTTCACGAACTACTGGGATTTAACAAGTCCGATGCGTAGTAATTTAATTATTTAATTACTATCTGATCCGTTCCCATTTCGATGGGCGTTATTAAAATACACGCATGCACGCACGAAAATCAAGGTTTAAATGAGCTTTGTAACCTTTAATTAATTCATAAACGCGGAAAACAGTCACAGTGCCTCGTACGAGGATGTGCTCAATTCCTACATGAAACTTTATTGCTGTTACATATTTGACAGACGTTCCCAAGCCCACTTCGCTTGACTTCATGGAAAAAATATTAATCTCAATTAAATATAGCCTATATCATTCAGAAATAAAGTAGCTTTCCACTGCTGAAATAATTTTCAAAATCGGTTCAATAGTTCAAGAGATTACTTCCTGCAAACAAACGCATACACGTTATCTTTTTATAATGTTAGTATAAATTAAGGATATTCTTTATTTCACATGTTCCAACGATATACGAGATGACACTGACACAATTTTTTTTAACGCATTCTTCGTTTGAGTTAAGTTATTTTTATTGATGTCGAGGTGCAAAGAGAGAAATTTACAAGGTGTTCCGCGGCACAACCATGTAGCATCATTAGGGCTACTCATGCAGTTTTGTCCATGCATTTAATTTCGAGGATAAAAACATCGTTCATCCCCAGTATTTATTAAGAATTCTTTGAAATGGTACTACTAGGAATTACAATCCTAGTAATTTAATGTGTTACCTGGATTATGTGTTCTACTTCGTTGTACGTTGACTGTGATAAAGACAGACCTACAGACGGACAGACAGATGAATATGACAATTTAAGGGAGCAGTTTTTACGAACATAAACTGTGGTATGACAATAAATGGAAATGATATATAAATTTAAAAAGCCATCACAAGTGCTCAAGCGTATAGACCGTGGGATAAAAGACAGTCAGAGAGGGCCACTTAAATTAAAACCCGGGTGCGAAATAATTACATACCATCGCACTTCAAAACAACTGAATAAATGAAAAAGAGCAAAAATTTCCTCAGGTACCTACAAAAAGGAATTTTAATTAGCGGGAGGAAATTAAATTAATTAGAAGGTATTTATCGGTGCGTCTTTGATTAAACTCTTCGCTCGTCTTTTAGAGAACCCTTTTGTTGCAGAAAACTTTTTCAGTACGCAATTAACAACAAACAAAATTCAATTTTTATGTAAAATTTGACGCTTTAGAATAATCTAAAGTTACACAAAGACGCGTTACTTTTAAAATTTAGATATATTGCGGCTTAAAATTATCGTTAATACTAAAATACTAATTTCTGTATGCATAAGTACATTTGTTCCACGTAGTGCCACCTATTACTGTACTATAATATTTGTGTTAACTAATCGGATACAAGGGTGAGCGGGCGCAGAGACGAAAGATCCATGAAAGATCACTCTCACTTCGACTTTGGTCGGATGTACATGTTATAGCAACTCTCTAGATTTGTTATCTATTGTTATAGATAAATATTTTGTTTGCTATCAAATTCGCAGTGTCCTTGCCCTTCTTTAAGTTTTGAATTATAGGGTAAAAAGTTAGAATAAATCAAAATACCAAAAACACTTACAATGTGAATTGACTCACAAAAA
Organism: Dendrolimus houi; assembly: GCA_039645545.1. Classification (NCBI taxonomy): domain Eukaryota; kingdom Metazoa; phylum Arthropoda; class Insecta; order Lepidoptera; family Lasiocampidae; genus Dendrolimus; species Dendrolimus houi. The sequence goes on along the minus strand of CM077120.1, from coordinate 16,493,848 downwards.
GCTCAAAATATGTACACACTGAAAATAATGTATTAAAATGAATATGAGCTACGGGTATAATATTAATTCAAAATATAATGTAGGCAAGATCGCGAATCGGTTATTTAAAAATAAAAAATACCTGATACTGCTGTATATAACTTCGTAATATTATTGCCGTGTTACTCGCAGATACCTTCGTGAGTGTGTTTTTTTATAATAAAGTTTTATTCCCATCATGCTTATAAGAAAATATAATGTACCTGGTGAATACGAACGTTATTATCGTTTGAGATTACCTACCTTCTTCAGAACCCTCGTCGCGTGAAAGTGACATTTGATTTAAGGATATTCTGAATAATGTTCACATAACATTAAGATTTTTGAACAATATTAGGTAAGTGTGATATAGGTGAATCTGCAAACAAAAAAACAATATATGTTTTTCACTGTTCATGCTTGCGACAATATTTGTAAACAGTAGGTAAGGTGTTGCTTTTTTTCTGTTTACCCAGGGGAATGTCTTTTCTTGCGACACACACATAGGTTGTGGATACAGGAGGAGACCAAAAGCTGTGCCTAATTCCGCCTGCTCGTGTGCGTGTGGAACTCTTGTACCAATTGGCGACCGGTGTGAAAAGGCCTACTACTATCCACTAAACCTACGTGCGTCCCTTTGAGAACATGCACATAGTTAGAACGTCACAAGATGTAGGACGTAAGTAAGGTGTTACTTGACGAAACGTTTGTATATATAGGTAGGATAATTGTGTAAATATTTTTTCAACAAATTTGCTCAAATGCATTTACGAAGCCTATATACATTATTCAGAAGTTAAAAATTACGCACCATACAACGGAACATGCGGTAAATAGGTGTTTAGGGCAAAAAAATATACATAAAGAATTCTACCACGTAATTTCACATTACGTGAATAAATAGTTGAATAATCGAACCTCCTTGGAAGCGTTTTTTATCAATGCATTTGTCTTACTTTAATACTGTAGAGAAAATGAGACGAAAGATGAAGTTCTAATTTTCACCACGTGTATGTGAAGATATTTGCAAATGGGCGCCATTTTTATATTAGAAACGTCAAGATTGTTGAGACTTTCCGATTGATGTTTATGTTTCTTTCATTACCTATTGTACTGGTTTTCGCAAATATGTTGAATAACGTTGTATAACACACATGCGGTAGTTGGTTTTTACATGACTATGGTAAGCCCTCGTTTGTAAGAACCAACTTACCGCACTAGTGTCATAAATAACTATATTTAATATAGAATTATATTTTTGATTACATAGAGCATATTTAACACTTATATAGGTTGCACCGAGGAACACTTGTTTGTAAGTTCTCCCTCCCACCTCGATATCAAGAAAAATAATAAGTTCAAATCAAGAATGTGCGAAAACATGAAAACTCCACGTAGTGTGTCAATGTTGTTGCTCCTGTATCGTTGGAATACAAAATAAATATAATCCATATTACATGTGATAATTTAATTAAAATACATAAACTTTAAATCCTAGTGGCGTGTGAAGCCGCCGGGGGAAAATGAAATGTGGCTGTGGAGCGGTGGCGAGGCAAGTTCATCTTCCCCTTGTTCCTTCTTCTACGTCCCTTTGCCTTCTCCCGGCGATCGCATCGCGCCTGCAGGTAGAGTAACGTTACGTAAATATTTTGTTTAATATTGCCTTTAATCTGTACTCTGATTTTTAATTACCTGGACTAAAATGACAGCTGCTATTGATCTTTTTGATTCATAAAAGGCCATTTAGATGGAGAGAGTTTCTTGCCCCGCAGATACGATTTTTGAAAGCAAGAAAAAAAATATTATCATGTAAACTAGATATACGATATCGGAAGTGGAAGGGCGACAATCGCCTGGTCAATTAATATTGACGTCTCTGTGTAAACAAAATACAAAATACCGTGCTCATCACCGAGCTCCAATTTCAAGTCTGGTATTCAAATCGATTCAAACTAATTTGTACGATACTCGCATGAACTTTAAAAAATGTCAGACGAGTTCTAGTTCAGACAAGTTGAGAAATCGTAGGTAAATATCTCAATGCAATTGGCATCATAGTGTAAACAAAACTCTTAATGATAATTACATACTCGTAGCCGAGTTTTTGTTTTTTGGTTGAATGTAAACATGTCAAAGCGATTATTTTCTAAAGAGTGTCGCCTACGAAAATATTATAGTACACGATTTCTCGCCCGAAATCGTGCGACAATCTCTCGATGTAAATGTCCCTTAAGTGTGTGAGTTGAATTAACAACTTATAGTGGTTGGTAAATAGCTCTAATCTTGCAACATAAAAAAAATCGGTCGTACCGATCATTTTAATCCGAGTAATTAAAATTCAGAGTATATAATTATATTTTTGAGTACTTAGAGCATACGAGTATTTATATAATATGACACCATTTAGTTTTCCTGACTCAATTTGCATATCATGATCCTACCGCATGCTGACATCGAGGAAACAAGATTATGAGAAAACATGCACATACATCTACTGTACTATTGATGTTGCTACACACATATTAATAATGTATATATTAGTATATATATAATATAATAATAATAATAATCGGCAGACAAACACACATATTGTATATCCCCAAATTAAGCAATTTACGCTTGTGTTATGGGTAATATATAACGTACCACTCTGGGGCCGAACCAAGACGCCCAGACCATAAATAACGGAGAAAACATGTTTCCAAAATTTACTATACCAGGAATCGAACCCGGAGCCTCTGCGTTGCAGTGAGGTAGGACGGCAACGGTTTAGCCCGCTCAACCACAGAGGCCTTCATTAATATGTGCTTATTGTTTTTTATTTTATTTTAGGTATATAAGTGTGTATTGTGTAATATTTATATATTCTATTTATATATGGATGTATTTAATCTGCAGACCACCGTCATACACTTGTGATTCCGTTCATAAAATCCATAGCCCGGGTTGTCTGTAAGAGGTCACTCTAAAGCGATAAGGCCGCCCATTGTTCCTGCCTTTACTATTTAATGTGACTACTGTAAATTGTTTATTTTATGTGTATGTGGTGAACAATAAAGCGTTTTCTATTCTATTCTACATCTGTATGTACATGTTTTCTCATAATCTTTTCTTACCAGCACAACTTGCCAATACGTTCTGAATAAGTGTTTCTGGGTTATGCGGTATAAATCGTTCCTCTTAAAATAGGGAAGCTCGAGCCCATCAATGGGACGTTTACAGGCTATAATTAAATTGTAAGAATGTATGGTATCATTTTAATGCTTTCTGCGATATAATGTAAATATATATTACAATTGATCGTAATGTAAATAGTCCTTCAATAACACAACTATATAGCCAGTTCGCTGTAGCTTGCTAATGGAATCGTGTCGTCGCTCGCAACATCATTCCAGATTAACTTTAATTAAATGCATGTTATTTGATAGTTTAGACCAGAGGAAATTTATCACCCACATATATTTACAAATAGTATAACTATACAAAGCAGATATGGACATTTAGACCCAAGAAATGTAATGAGCTTAGACGTGGCTTTAAAAAAACGTTATATTTTTCTATAATAAAAAAACCGACTTCAAAAACTAAAAAGTATAAAATAACTTAATAAAGATTTTTGACTAAGTATTTATTTAGTTTATTAAGAGAGAAAGTAATATAAAAGTTTCTACATCTTGAAGTCGGTGCCAAGTAAACCATAAAAATTATAATATTTTGCAACATTTTGTTGTTATAACAGTGTATATGGTAATTTGTTACTTTTTAGCGTCTAGCTATGGGTAGGCCTACGAAAGGTGCCACGTGCCTTAAATAATATAGATCCCAAGAAACGGGAACGTAAAATTTTCATAAAAAAATGTTCATAAAATGAAAACTACTGGGCCAAACTATGTTACATTTTTAGGGAACCAAATGGCAACTATTCCACATCAAACTAAACAAGAATCACGCATATCGGATCATAAATCTCAGCGTAATCGGTGTACATACATAAAAAAAAATACCAGTCAAATTGAGAACCTCCTCCTTTTTGAAGTTGGTTAACAAAGTGGAAAATATCAGTCCTAAATTCTATCTGGAAGATAAAAAATCTTAAAAATAAGGACACAAGTAAAATAAGTTATTGATTACAATAATCAATCTGTGTGAACGAATTCTAAGAATTAACAATATAAGAACACGTGCATCACACGATTAATTAATTCAAAATAACTATACCCACTGCAATTATAAAAAATATCAACATAATAAAAATAAATCTTAAAATCACTCTAATCTTATTACGATCTGGGCCCAAAAATGTATGAAAGCGTATCAGTCTAGTTTAAAATCTATCTTTATTTGTTTTATGTGTTATAAGCATAACAAACATTAAATATTAGAACAAACGTACTTACAAAGTCATTGAAAATCGCGTCGAAATTTGTTTAGGTCAGATCAGAAAACAAAACCCCAAAATCACTGTTTAAAATAGGAATGTTTGTATTTACACAACAATATAATTCATTTTTGTTCGAATAGTATTATATTTTTAAAGTAAGCTCAAAAACAAATGACAGTGCGAGTCGGATTTTTCAAACTTTGAAAATGTAGGTATAAAATTTTTATCTACAATTTTAAATAGTCACGACGATCCGAATACAATACTCGCCAGCGATATTACAGTATGATAGCGCGAAACTTGATTTGCCCAGCGTTTACTGCTACATAATAAATTTTAGAATCTTCTTGTTTAAATTCCATAAATCCCTGTTAATATTATAAATGCGAAAGTAACTCCGTCTGTCTGTCTGTTCGTCTGTCTGTTCCGTTAAACACTGTAAAACTACTGGACCGGTTTGGCTGAAACTCGGTATATATATATATATAATAGGTTGGGGAAAATGTCTTTTCGCATATAGTACCTATGAACTTGTAATAAGATCTCTTTGGCTATACCATTTGTATCTGGCTGGTTTTGGTATCATTAAAAAGTTTTCATTTTAAAGAAGACAATTCCAAATTCAAATTAGAAAATGTGTGATTTTTATTTGTTTTTCTTATTCTTAAAATGAGTGAATCTAATGAAGAAATTCGATACATTTTAAAATGTTACTACAAAAAAGGTAAATTGCAACACAAACCGCGAAAAAAATTTGTTATGCTTATGGACCTAATGCAGTATCTGTGAGAGTAGTGCAAATTTGGTTTAAGCGTTTTTAATCCGGAAATTTTGATATCAAAGATGCACGTCGCTCTGGTCGCCCTGTTACGGACAAAATTGATGCCATATTTGAAAAAGTGGAGCAAGATCGGCATATTAGTAGTTACGATGTGGCTGGAGAACTGGGAATTGTCCACAAAACGGTTTTGGCGCATTTGAAAAAAGGTGGGTATACAAAAAAGCTCGATATTTGGGTGCCTCATGAGCTCACTGAAAGAAACCTAATAAACCGTGTAAGTATTCATTTGTGATTCTTTATTACAACATAATGAAACCGAACCATTTTTGAAGAAGCTGATAACTGGTGATTAAAAGTGAATCACGTACAACAAGAACGTGCGAAAAAGATCGTGGTCAAAGGCCGGTCAGGCTTCACAGACTGTGGCGAAACCCGGGTTAACTCGCAACAAGGTGATGCTGTGTGTATGGTGGGATTGGAAGGGCATTATTCATTATGAGCTGTTACCGCCAGGCAGGACCATCGATTCTAATCTGTACTGCGAACAACTGATGAGATTAAAGCTAAAAGTTGAAAGAAAGCGGCCGGAATTAATCAACAGAAGGGGTGTGATTTTTCACCGTGATAACGCTAGACCTCACACATTTTTAGCCACTCAGCAAAAATTACGAGAGTTTGGCTGGTAGGTGTTAATGCATCCGCCGTATAGTCCTGACCTTGCACCTTCAGATTTTCACCTGTTTCGGTCTCTGCAGAATTCCTTAGGCAGTGTCAGGTTAATATCACGAGAGGACTGCCAAAACCACTTGTCGCAGTTTTTTGATCAGGAGCCCCAAAATTTTTATAGCAATGGGATTACGTCCCTACCTACAAGATGGCAAAAAGTTATCCAACAAAATGGCACCTACATACTTTAGTCAAATGTAAATAAACTTTATAAAAAAACCTTTTGAATTTTTATATAAAATGCGAAGAAACTTTTTCCCCAACCGATATAAGTGAAAATGTTCTACACAAACGTTACTCTAAGCTGCATACTAGAAAATAAATACTTAATTCAAAAAATATTTTTAAATTTCATTCAAAATATGGTCTGGGCCCAAATTCTGCTATTTTATCTCGTCAAAATCACTGGACACTATTGTCTTAATCGTAGGTTTTGCCTGATTTAAGTATTCTTTTAACTAATCTTTATAAACAAAAACTCACTAAATAAATGATTAAAGTGTTTGGTAGCTTTTCATTAATTTCGGCTAATGTCATTTCTGCTAATGGTACTATCATTTTTTTACTATTATTCTGCCGCGACGATATCGAGAATATATTGTGGATTTAGTAGAATTCGAATTTTTGACAGTATCGCTATGAAATCGTACTTTAAATATCTTCGTAAAGCCAAGTTATTGAAAAGCAGAATTGGGCTCCTGGTATACCCAAAGCATTCTACCATAAGGACTTTGACATATGTTCCGTCATCAGCGACCAAGTTCCAGTCTTCTCTTCGAGTACGACAGCACATTGGTAACACGTCTGGTGTTGTTGTTGTTCCAATGTCCATAGGCGTCGGTAACCACTTTCCATCAGATGAGTTGTCAGCTTGTGTGATCTACCAATGAGAAAAAAGACGAAAACAAAACTACTTTTGATATTAGCGATGAGGCCGCCTATTGTATTACCTAGAAAGTATTGTATGATTTTTTTGTAATTGTTTATTTTGTTGTGCAATAAAGTGTTATCTATCTATGTCCGAATCAGATCCGTTATTTTTGGAATATGGGACATGAATGAATGAAAACTCTTTATTGTTCACCATAACTTAAACTAATTCAATCGTAATTAAATATAATTAAAGAAAAAAAGATAAACTAAACAAAAACATAATTGAAAATATATAAATAAAATTAAATTATAATAGAATATAATAATGTAAATTACATGAATGTTATAATAATAATAATAATCGGCAGACAAAAACATATTGTGTATAAATTAAGCAAGTTACGCTTGTGTTATAGGTAATAATGCAACGGACTACTCTGGGGCAGATCCTAGACACCCAGACCATAGTAAATAAGGGAGAAAATACTTTTCCGAAATTTACTATACCATGAATCGAACCCGGAGCGTCTGCGTTGCAGTGAGGTAAGCCGACAAAGGCTTAGCCCGCTCAACCACAGAGGCCGTCAATGTAATATATGTATCTATCAACTTTCTATTTATCAAATAAACAAGTAACATAAATAATTTACATATAGTTCACAACTTTCGGAAGCAATCTCGGGTGCGGTTTCCTCAAAATTACGTTCGATCACATTAAATTGTAAACGGGTAACAGGTCCAACTTATCTCTGCCTGCAAATTCACTTTGGCCAGGCCGTAAAAATGATACATTGCAGCACTTTGGGCCCGAACGCCTCGAGGGTTAGGCTTAGGGCAGTATCCACAGGAATGCGTATCACATAAACATAATCGCCATCATCAGCTGTTGGTATCGATGCTGGCGCGCATCGTTTTTACGGTGTCCCGTTTACGAGCTGTGATAGAATTTGCTTTCATATAAATTTTTACGATGGGATGATCGCGTTCAGGAATGAAGACTGCGCCGGCGATTATGGTGTTATGAGTATACAGTATACGCAATCATCAGAGCGTCGCTTGCTGTCGCCATGCGTACTATAATTTTGATTTATCTCTTTTGTTAAATTATTTATAACATCCTCTATGGACTACCTACCTACATATGTGTAGTGTTACGTATGTGTAGAGTGTAACCTTTTGAAATTAACCAGTTTGTCAGTCAATTCATACACACAATAAGTTTTGAATTGTTGACGAAAGTTTACAGTCTTTATTATTTTTGATTATAAGCGCCTAAAATAATTTTTAATCAATAATACTCCAGATCTCAAAAACTACTCAATTGATGTTAAAATCATTCTTTAAAATTCTTTAAAACTTAATAGTTTCCTTTTTAATTGTTTACTTGATTGATATGATCTACAAAAATATTTTATTTTATTTTATTATAGGAAAAAAGCGAGAGTAGAATGACTACAATGGACATCACCATTCTTACGAGCCAAGTTTCTTATTAATTGCTCTTTAAACAGTAATTGCAATGGTGTCTATCAAGTAATTATGAAAGAAAAAGTGTTTTAAAAGTATTTAGAGGCATCCCTTTTTTATTTGTATTCTTTTAGAATTTATTCCCAAACCCAAAGGAGACGGGATTTTTGGGACACAGAAATGTAATGACTGACTTATTATGTCTAAAAAAGCGTACTATTTAGCTATTACAAAATGGAAAGCATCAGCCTTAAATTCCTATATAGAAGAGAGAAATCTTAAAAATAACATCACTAATAAAATAAGCTATGTATACCGATTACCGTAATCGATTTATGTGAATGACTATCAACAATTAATAATGTAAAAACAATTACACCACATGATTAATTTATTAAAAATAACTAAACCCACTACAATTAAAAAATATATCAACATAATAAAAACAAATCTTACAATCACTTTCATCTTTTTCCAATTTAGGCCCAAGAATGTATGAAAGCATAACCGTCTCCTTTTTTCAATACTCTATTTAGGAACTTTCAGTTGCGTGTTTTATGGGCTATTATCAAACCTGGTATTCTTCTTCCGTAGTATAGATAAGGCAACATGAATATTCTATTTAAAAATAATATAGCTCCATTTTCATCAACGTAAAGTAAACACGCCCACCCATATGAAGAGAACTCATCTTACCTGTGAATACAATGCAAAACTTAGCCTGCTTATAAGATTACGCTAACTTTACTAATCGAGCCAAAGTTTATCAAACAAACAACCCATAATTTTCAGTATGTACCTGAGATATCATTTCTAATTAGTAAGTGACGACGTTAGAAAGTTAGTGATAACTAGTTTTCGTTTTAAACACTCATAAGTATGATAAACTACATGTTTCCACGTGGCATTGGTCACGTACACTTTGGATCTAGCATGCGAACTATTACTGAAAGATACAACAACCGGTTGGTGTTTCACGAGTCTCTGTTTTCTAGCTTTTTGATATAGAAAAAAAACTTATAACCAGCGGTTCGTTATTAAAAAATATTTATTAGAATAAATTAGTCAAAAATTGAAAGTCTTAATGATATCTTTTCAAAATTATATTTAAACCAATTATCAGAACCCAATACGTTTTCACAAAGATTAGTTGGGTTTTTTTTTCGAAATTGGTAATCACGCAGATGGCCTACGAAATGTGAAGCCAAAGCGTTGCCAGGCTTTAGGGTGCGATAAAGGTGGCATGTGGATGATAGGAGGCATAATAGGATAGGAGGGATGGCATAATAGGATGGGATGAGGTAGAACATTTTAATGGCATCTAGAGACTAGATAACATAGTAAAACTAATCATTATTGCAACACATTAAAGTAAAGTACTGGCTGTCATGTCTTAATACTTCTTCTGCCATTACATTACATTATATAATATGGATTACAACTGAGGAAACTAAACTATAGCATTTACAAAACAACAGTAAATAGTAAATACAAAAGGGGATTGCTTCATCTTTCAATACCTCTTCGAGCTTAACCCTCTTCGCACATCCAACGGGATACTATTCCCGGGAGCGTTAGCCAGAGATAGGCACTGTTAAATAAGAAATATATTGCGGTAAAAGTTATCAGGGGCGTAAAACAGACCGCTTTTATCGGGCCCGATAAAACATTACAATCAACATAAAATCGAAACGATTTTTCAAAATCAAAACAAGTCAAAATTCAACTAATGGCTGGGCAAGTGAATAAATAGTAAGATATAGGAACCTGCCATAAATCTGCATATCGGAAAAACCGATGTGTTAAACTCGCCAAGCGGCCTTGGACAAGTGTGCGGATCTTTTTAATTATTTTTTTATTGCTGGAGTACAGCAGGCAGGCTGACGGCCCAACTGTGATGGAAAGTGGTTACCGTCGCCTATGAACATTTGCAACACTAAAAATGCTACCAATGTGCTGCCGGAATCTTAGATGGGACTGGAACCTGGCCACAAATGCCAGAACACAACTCAAGGTTGTTATGGTAGCATGCTCTAGACCAGGGGTGGTAGCCATACAGACGGGCAAATGCCCTACCACCTGTCTGGGCTGTTTTGTCGCCTCTTACGACAGGCCGCCCGGCCATAGGAATTAGTATTCTTTTTCGATCCCTGGACAGTATAACTGAACTCTCAGTTTTCCTAAAATTTTATTGTTATTATTTATTTTAGTGTTATAAAACTTGCAAGAATGTGATCGATAATATAGGTAGGAAAAATTGCAGGAACGAAACAATATTTATAAAGATTAAGAACTCCTACAAAATAAAAGAATCATTCTAGTATAAGAAATGTGATATAATAAAATGTTAACTATGTTGTTTTTGCTTAAATTCAATTTACATTCAAAATAGGGGGTAGATGAGAGTCATACCGACTAAGAAAATTTTATCATCTTCCGAAACGTCGCGACGTCATAGATTTTTACGTGTGTACAAAATTATTATGTCATAATTTTGTAGAAGTAAAATAAGTCAAATATCGCATTAATTATATATTGTATAAATTTATGTCATGATATTTTAAAAGTAGGATAATAAGATGGTATTTTAGTTCCTGTTTAGTTTATTATGTAATTAATATTACTATTTTATTGCCCAATTAAGCCAAAAGATAACTCCCGCGCTCCATATTTAACTGCGTTATACCTATCTTCAATTTGTAAATGTGAAAACCCGTTCACCGGAGATTGTATTAATCTATCGCGGATTTATGACAAAATTAAATCTTGCTTACGCGTTGCCATGTAATGGGTATGCAAATGATTCGGGTCTCTACTTTCATTGGGCTGTATATAGAGTTAAATATACCTGCTTTAAGTAATCACTGTTTTTATTTAGTCTCATTTAATTTGTAATTTACCTTGATTAAATATTATAATAACATTTTAGTATAATGGGAGGCTGTTTTAGGTAGATAAACGAAACACCTACGCTCCATTCTATCTTTCAGTAATGGCACGAGAGTTGAACAAACTTCTCGGGGTTCAGACATTCTTTACTATCTATTTTTCTTAGACAGAAAAAATCACAGTAAACTCTCACGGAAATTGAGCTTCTCGTACCTACAACATATTATCCCTATAAATTTACTTGACATCTTCAATATTTCAGACGTTTTCACCGACCTGACCTCTTTTAATAAATCCTTATGTATACCTACATACGTGAACAGAATGCCTTTGTTCGTACCGAATATTGAGTTGCGCCTACATTTAAAGTCTCAAAGAAGTAGGCAATGCATTGACTTTTTATCCGACTCAAAAAAAGGAAGAAGTTCTCAATTCGTCGTGTAATTTTTTTTAATATGTATTCTGCCATAATTTTTGTTCCTCAACATTATTATTTTTAGTAAATTTTGATGTTGGTTTCTTTTTCACTAGAATTTTTGAAGTGAATCTTTAGAATCGTTGTGATTTGAAACTCGATGAAACGAAAAAGCGACACTAAAAATAGACAAACATACAAATCTATAGGACTAAGCCTGCGAGAGAATGACATACGAATTTTACATTCTGCAGCACAGATTAGAGAGTCGATAAGACCGATAACTAAACACAAGTCCAACTTGGACCGAAATAAAACTGATAATAATATTTTTTAGACTAAAACAGTGAAAGATTGGAAGTGATACTTAAGAAGTTTATTTTGAATTACAATATGTTGGCGGATGTCTAAAGGAATTATATTCATATTAATAAAAGTTAGAGAAGAATTATCTGTGAGTTAGTGTGTGTATATTATCTGAAGTTTCACTTCTACTGCGTGTGAACTGCACACACACACCCATATTTTGTTTTATTAGTGTTGCAGATGTCTGTGGAAGAAAGTAATCATTTGCCATTAAGACAAGTTGCTAGTTTGCCTATAAGCAAACATAAAAAGTACCACCATTGCTCTACTTAAACTTTTCAATTATTCCCACCACCCTACATTTGAACAACCGGACAATGTTGGAAAATATCCTACATATATTATTTAAAAGAGCTCTACAATAAGATAGGCCTGGTCAGATAAAAGAAACATATAACTTTTTGTTTTTCATGTAGGCTTAAATAAAGTGCTTAAAATTGCGCACTTAAATTTCATGACACGAAATACAACAAAACAAAACATTATCTAAATAACACAATTCAATTTTTACTGATAAGGTGAGTTGGATTCATGTAAAAAAGGTCTCTGTGGCCAGCCTGTGATTAATTCCAACATATCCCTATTTAATATTATAAATGCGAAAGAACTCTGTCTGTCTCTCTGTCCGTCTGTCCGTTCCGTTTTCACGGAAAAACTACTGGACCGATTTGGCCGAAACTCAGTATATATATATATATATATATATATATATATATATATATATATATATTCAATGCCGAGGATGAACATAGGATATTTTTTATCCCGAACAATGGGATAGTTTTTGGGATAAAATAATATTTGTCTATTTGTTTGTTATGCTTTTTTTCACCAATTTGTCTGAAATTTGGTATATATAAGTATGTAATTTTAATACCGGTGGACAAGAGATACTTCTCATCCCGCATAATGGGATAGATTTATGTAAAAGTTATCCCAGACAGTAAGATAGGTATTGTTTTTTTTGTGATCTGTCATTTTGGTCAATTTTGTAATTTTGGTCATTTTGCTCATTTCAGTCATTTTGGCCATTTAGGTAATTTTGGTAATTTTAGCCATTTTGGTAATTTTAGTCATTTTGGTCAATTTTGGTCATTTTGGTGAATTTGGTCAATTTCGTCATTTTCATCACTTTCGCCATTTTCGTCATTTTCGAAATTTTCGTCATTTTTGTAATTTATGTAGTTTTCATAGACGAGGGATAGATGAATAAAAGTAGGACAGTTTGAAATAGAGGATGAAAGTTTGTATGAGACCAATCATTTGATTTTTAATAACTCGATATGTCTATCTGTTAAGCTTTCACGAAAAACGACTAGTATATAACTATCTATAACATATATATCTATAACTAGAATAGACTGCTGGATCGGTTTTGCTATAATTTTGTTTAAATGTAGTTTTAATACCAAAAATGGACATAAATACTTTTCATGCCAGGAGATGGGGATAGTTTGCGTTATAAAATGAAGTGAATCTTCCGGGTGCAAATAGCACTAACATAATTTTTTTGTACAATGTAACCTCTATTAACGCCTGCTCTTTAAACGAGAGACGTACAAGAGGTTGACCCGCGGCGCAGCTGCGGGGTAAACTCTAGTATTTGATAATACTCACTAAAAACAATAGAGGACGAAAGTTGTAAGCATGCTACTGTGCTTACCACCACAATTAGTTTTTATAATGTTTTATTAGACTGTGTTTCTTAAGAAAGTAAGAAGAAGGGTATTTTTGAAACAAATTGGGCCAGGTAGAACATTATTAAATTAAAAAAACCAAGGTTTATGTTATTTTCACAAAATATGTCGGACGCAACAAGGAGAAAGCCTGCCCACTGTAAATTGACTATTTGGTCGGTGCAGTGGGGTGTGCTTAAAGCACTTCCATAGACCAACAAACACCACTGCAACTCTCTCTTTTTTTCACTTTCTCCCAATTATTTAGGGTGGCCACAATACTTCTTTTCCTTCCACACTCTTTTATTTTGACATATATCCTCTGGGACAGTGGTGTAACAGATCACACCACTCCACCCACCCATCTCTTTTTTGGTCTACCTTTACATTTTTACCCATCATTCTTGCAGTTTAACATTCTTTTTATCACGTGACTTCCGTCTCTCCTCATTACAGTCCCATATCATCATAATCTTCTTCCTCTCTATTTATCATCCACGGGTTCCACTTTCAAAGATCCCCCTTATGTACTCGTTTCTCACGTTATTCATTATTGTCACACCACACATCCATCTCAACATTCTCATCTTAGTTAAGTGGAGACGTTTGTAGTCTATCACTTTAGTTGGTCCAACAACCGGACCAATACAATCACATCTGTAAGACCATATTATGTTGTGACAAGATGTGGTTTCAATTCTATCTAGAACATCATTTTATATTCTGAAAAAAATATTTTATTCAAAAACAAACTGTTTCGTATTTCGATATTTTCTACCACTTGTGAGTAAAGATTTTGAAACAATCTTTATTTTCCATCAGCAGACTACTATTAGCTCAACACCTTATAAATAAATCTATGAGACTTTTAATATGATGTCATTCTTTTCACCTGATTGTAGAGCAAGATTTTACTATCGACATTCCATTCAGCTTTTCAATAGGAATTTTATTTCATAATGAAATTGTTATTACTTCCGAGGCAACCTGATGAAATAATGGCCATCAATATTTAAAGGCCACTGTGAAAGCATAGCTTTATAGACGCGTATTATTAACACTGTTTATTAGCGAAGACACATTCAGGCTTTCATGTTTTATGAGGCTATCTGCATTGAAAATCAATTTGTTCATCGAGCTGCATCCTTCTTCCTTTGAACTTGATTTTAAAAGTTTGGTAATCATTGTGGATCGACTGCAAAGTCACCAGCATTATATTTTAATGTTATGTGTTAGGATCCTGTCAAAGAGCTTACTGAGTTTATCAGTTTTCCTGGTTTAATATACATATAGCTAAAAATACCACAGGAAGGAAGAGATCGAAAAAAAACTTAACTTATTCTCATTAACAATGCGTGAAACCTGATTATCTAACTAGAAGAAACACAATGAGCATTGTAGATTACTTCTAGAATGGCGAAGGCGAACCCATGGGTGAGATACCTGATATTACTAAATTATGTTAAAGTTTGTAATAATAGAATATCGTTACGAGTTGCAGGACTCGAATTAAAATGCCGTTGGAATTATTATAGAGTTTATTAGAACTATACAAACACGTATACACAGGTACAAATATAACTGAACACAACCAGTCCAAACGTAAAGCACGATTCAATAACACGCCCAAAGTTCGTCACTAAATAGATTGCCGAATGTAGACAAATCTTGCTCTGCTTGTGGTTATCGCTCGACTGGCAATCTCTGTGTGTTTCTCAATGTGTAGAGACGCTTAACGCCGTTATATTCATAAATCTCTTGAAATTGACGATCCTGCAAAAATTTGGAAGTTTCTTAAATCTTTAGGAGTTGGCAAACCTTCGGATTCTCTATCAAAAGATCTAAACTTCGACCTGTTAAATCAGCATTTCTCCTCTAATGCCAAATTTGATAGGCAATCTAAAACTGCAACTATAAATTTACTTTCTAACATGTCAACTCCTACTTATTCTTCTTTTAATTTCTGTCAATTTTCTGGTTGTGATGTTAAGAAGAGCTTAATGTCTATCAGCTCTAATGCTGTCGGCAGTGACAGTATTAGCCGAAATATGTTAATTCCTATATTAGACGATATCATTCATGTGATCACCTACATCCTTAATGCTTCCATATCTTCTTGTACATTTCCTGATTCCTGGAAGTAAGCCCAAGTAATCCCTTTACCTAAAAAACCAAATCCTTCTTTCTTTTCCGAATATCGTCCCATTTCCATTCTACTTTTCCTCTCTAAAGTTCTGGAGCGCCTTGTGCACAAGCAACTCAGCTTCTTCCTTAACACCAATTCCCTTATCAACCCTTTCCAATCCGGTTTCCATCTAGAATATAGTACCACTACTGAACTAGTTAAAATCACTGAAGATATCCGTCATGGTATGGGAAATGGTCTATTGACTACACTGTCGCTGCTTGACTTCAGTAGTGCTTTTAATAATGTTGATTTTGATATCCTTCTTGGAATCTTGAGTTCTCTTAACATATCTCCAACAGTTATAGACTGGTTTCGTAGTTACCTGTTTGGACGCCGGCAACGCATTCGCATTGATGATGTTTATTCGTCATGGTGTGATTTGTCTGCTGGTGTTCCTCAGGGCAGCGTTTTATCACCTCTCTTATTTGCTATCTTAATTAACTCGATTTCCAATAACATTTCTTTGTCTTACCACCTTTATGCAGATGATTTACAAATCTACACTCAATGTAATTTTAACCAACTTTCAGAAGCAATTCAGACTACAAATAGGGACTTTACAAAAATCGTTAACTGGAGCCAAGCCTATGGTCTGAGCGTTAATCCGAAAAAACTAAGGTTATTGTTGACGGCAGTTCTAGGCTTGTCTCCAAAATTGACTGGTCTTTGCTTCCCCATGTTGTGTTTGATAGGGTGCACATTGAAATCAGTGAAACTGTTAAAAATTTAGGAATTATCATTGACAGAGAACTGTCTTGGTGGCCTCACCTGATTGAAATCAGTCGGAAACTTTTCGCGTCATATGGTTCACTAAGAAGACTGAAGAATTTCCTACCTACTGCTACTAAATTTATGCTTGTTCAATCCTTACTTCTCCCCTACTTGATTATGCTGATGCTTGCTATCTAGACATCACCCAAGAACAACTAGATAAGCTTGAACGCCTTCAAAATGTTTGTATCCGGTTCATATTTGGGCTGCGTAAATATGACCATATCTCCGAATTTCGTAATAAGCTTAAATGGTTGCCAATTCGCCTTCGCCGGAATGTTCACTTACTCTCACTTCTGCACAATATCTTTTTCAATCCCTGTACTCCCCCATATTTAAAGGAACTTTTTAGTTTCCTTTCTCAATCTCATCCCTGTAATTTGCGCTCAAATGAAAATCTTCTGCTAACGATTCCTAAACACATTTCGTCCTTTGTAGGAAACTCTTTTGCCGTACAGGCTGTTCGCCTGTGGAACTCCCTCCCCTTGAAAATCAGACAAGCTACATCAATTTCTATATTCAAACACTTGATCACTAATCATTATTTGTCCATTAAATAAAATTGTTGCAGTAAATAGAATTGTATTATTCCTCGCATGTAAATATATGTAATTTATGTTATTATAATTTAAATTTAATTAATAGGTTGGGGAAAAAGTCTTTTCGCATATTAGTAAGTATGAACTTGTAATAAGATCTCTTTGTCTATACCAATACCAGATAACATTTGTATCTGGCTGGTTTTGGTATCATTAAATAGTTTTAATTTTAAAGAAGACAATTCCAAATTCAAATTAGGAAAATGTGTGATTTTCATTTGTTTTTCTTATTGTTAAAATGAGTGAATCCAATGAAGAAATTCGATATATTTTAAAATTTTACTACAAAAAAGGTAAAAATGCAACACAAGCCGCGAAAAAAAATTGTGATATTTATGGACCTAATGCAGTATCTGTGAGAGTAGCGCAAATTTGATTTAAGCGTTTTCAATCCGGAAATTTTTGTATCAAAGATGCACGTCGCTCTGGTCGCCCTGTTACGGACAAAATTGATGCCATTTTTGAAAAAGTGGAGCAAGATCGGCATATTAGTAGTTACGATGTAACTGGAGAACTGGGAATTGACCACAAAACGGTTTTGGTGCATTTGAAAAAAGCTGGGTACACAAAAAAGCTCGATATTTGGGTGCCTCATGAGCTCACTGAAAGAATCCTAATGAACCGTGTACTCATTTGTGATTCTTTATTACGACGTAATGAAACCGAACCATTTTTGAAGAAGCTGATAACTGGTGATGAAAAGTAGATCACGTACGACAAGAACGTGTGAAAAAGATTGTGGTCAAAGGCCGGTCAGGCTTCACAGACTGTGGCGAAACCCGGGTTAACTCGCAACAAGGTGATGCTGTGTGTATGGTGTGATTGGAAGGGCATTATTCATTATGAGCTCTTACCGCCAGGCAGGACCATCGATTCTGAACTGTACTGCGAACAACCGATGAGATTAAAGCAAAAAGTTGAGAGAAAGCGGCCGGAATTAATTAACAGAAGGGGTGTGATTTTTCACCGTGATAACGCTAGACCTCACACATCTTTAGCCACTCAGCAAAAATTACGAGAGTTTGGCTGGGAGGTGTTAATGCATCCGCCGTATAGTCCTGACCTTGCACCTTCAGATTTTCACCTGTTTCGGTCTCTGCAGAATTCCTTAGGCAGTGTCAGGTTAACATCACGAGAGGACTGCCAAAACCACTTGTCGCAGTTTTTTGATCAGAAGCCCCAAAATTTTTATAGCAATGAGATCACGTCCCTACCTACAAAATTGCAAAAAGTTATCCAACAAAATGGCACATACATACTTTAGTCAAATGTAAATAAACTTTATAAAAAAACCTTTTGAATTTTTATATAAAATGCGAAGAAACTTTTTCCCCAACCTTATATGTCTATGTATATCTATATTAGTTTATTATTTTGTTTATTTTTTATTTTTTTTTAATTACGATTAGTTCTAATTTAGTTAAACCACAAAATATTATTTAATCTTTCTTTTAATGTCTCCTTGGATACCGGGTTGCCTGGAAGAGATCGCTATGAGCGATAAGGCCGCCCATTGTTCTAATGGAAATGTCTTTATATTAAATGTCTAGGTTTAAGTTATGGTGAACAATAAAGAGTTTTCATTCATTCATTCATTCATTCACTCTCCATTGGGCCATAGCTTTATACTGCACCGATACAATATGGCTGCCCGACCACGTAGACCGAATTTCTTAGAATCAGTTCGACACACCTGGCTAGTGACTGCCATTAAAGATTATAATACACAATGGGCTGTTTTCTAATTACAAATTTTAAACACAAAGTAAACAAAATAAGTCCAAATGCGGAAAGGTAATAAAGTGTGCTTTTATGGTATGCAGGTGTGAATCTACTTTTGTCGGCGTGTAGGTCGTAACAATATTTTCGTAGTAAAGTCTATAAAGCTTATGTATACAAAATATTATCATATTTAATAAATAAATAGATAGGGGAAACACCAATAACTGAACATTTCAAAGCTAAGAAACTGATGCTTTTGTTATGGTTAATAAGACAAGACAGAATACCTATACAAGATATTTAATCTGAAATAGTTACTACCATTTTATCTACGTACCACGTTACATTTATCTATTAGCGGCATTCTGATACAATCATACATATAAATGTATTTATTTATTTGTTTGCTTATAGTTACTACACCGTAACCTCCAAAGAAACAATTTAGAAAAACATTACTGATATAAGTGTGTAGCCTTTTACAAACAAACACAGCTTAGTTCTAAAATAACCAGGATAAACAGAATATCAGACATAATACAAAAAAAAATTAGAACAAAAGCATGGGTATGGTAATTTAACATTTCCTTTAATCTCAAAGATTTTCTTCTGCTACAAGTTCTATAACCCTGAAAACAAATCTCAATTTAACTCTTATATCGTGTCTTAGTACAAATATTTATCTTCAGTAGTAAGAAATAATGCGTCCATTTCAATCAATAGAAAACCACAAACCAAAGAAATGCTACTAATGTGCCTTGATCGAAGATCAGTGATGGATTGTGTTCCCCCGAGTCCGCGTGTCACTCAGTGTCATCGGAGACCAATAGTAACGATATTATTGGATCAATATCCCTTTGTCCACACTAATATATAATTTTATGGAATTTATTCTGTCGAATTTGTTCTCTAAGATTTTTTTGTGCGCGATCCAACTGAATAGCCGCAGAATATCGCTGTGAAATTATTAGCCTTAAGCCAATCGTGATTCGTGCGATGAGTGAGAGTTCTGTTAGCCCACTTCCCCCTCCCCCTATCAAACCTCCCTATCCAACCTTCTCTATCCAATCTTCCCTATCCCCAAGTAGTAACAATGTGGACAAAAACATAGTATAAACAAAATTGTATAACCTGAAGTAAGAGATTCTAGCATAAGATTGTATTAGACGTAAAGACCACTATACGATCTTTAAATAAAGAAATGAAACAAAAAGATACAAAAAAAGAAAGATAAAGAAGATAAAAGAAATTAAGTTAAAAACCCGGACAATCATGTTCGTCCGGAGAGAGGAGAAAAATTAAACAAAATAAAAAGCGTTCCTTATCCCATCCCCCTATTCCAATCCCATATCCTATATCCCATCCCTTCTATTCCATGCCTCCTGCCTAATCCCTCTAACTCATCTTCTTTATCCCATCTTAAAGGCTGATAACGCATTGACTTCGACATTGGTGTTGCAAACGCCTATAGGCGACGGTAACTACTTTCCATCTGGGCCGTCTGCCTGCTTGCCAGCTTCGCAATAAAAAAATAGCTGTTTCAGCGATATCGGTCTTGGTGGGCTTGCCGACTTTACGGGAGCGGAGGCGTTTAGCCCTGCAGCAGCGCACTCGAGGCGGCATCTCCTGTGAGATTTGACCACCTCAGCTTGGCCGCTGTGGGATAGAGATGACTCTATCGGACTAAGCTTAACTGTAAAAGTGAGGCGAATCTATCGACTCTGCTGGCAGACATGACCTTAATATTTCTTTACTATCGCTTCGCAAGGTGTTATAGCTGGTATAGAAGAAGATATTCGGAAGAAACAACAAAATCCAAATCCAAAAATTGGATAAGAGCTTCTCGCTCTGCACTAAACGAAGGTTTCCGTAAAGGTGAAAAACTGATATCGTTATTTCAATACGAAACCAGAAAAACACGTTTAATTGTAAATACCCCATATCGCAAAAACTAGTAAACGGAGTTTGTTCAAATCAATTTTATTTAAAATATCTTTGAAGTCAATCTTGAGTTTTTCAGAATATTTCAGTTCATGGCTTAAAAGTTTTACGGCTTTGGACAGACAATAATGACGAACCTATGTTTCTATTTTTGTTAAAATGGTTAAGAACCGTAAAAATAGGTGAATTAACCAAAACATATAGTCATTTCATTAAGTTTAATATTTTTAAATGGTTGATAGGGAAATATAAACTCTACATGGCTCTAAGGAATAATTTGAATCTGTAATGTTATAAAATTTTAAAAATGTAATCTTTTGTTTCTTACATTTTTTGTGTTTATCTGTTTGTTCGGGATTAATATAAAAACTACTGGGCCAATTTCGATGCGGTTTTTAGGTAATTGATATTAAATTCCTGGTCTTAAAATCTTCTGTACAGTATATCCCGAGAGTCTTACGGGTTTTTTTTGGGACAAGTTCAAAGTGGTCAGGTCGAAACAAAATTGATTCGGATGCGAAATTTTCACTGATCGATAACAACTTTATAAAAATAATTGTAATTGTGTATGCTTTTAGTAACATTACTTATCCCGTGTTTTCACGGCAATTTCCGTGATTCATGTATTTTCAAACTAAAAAATCCATTACCCTGCTGAAAATAACTTTTGATATTATATTTAGCAAAATAACTGTATACTTTGTTGCCTGTTCAACGTGGACAAAATCGCGAGCAAATGCTAGTTACATATAATTTATCTTTAATAGATTAGTCTTTGAGCGAAAATAAAGGTACAACATTAGCTTTCTCGATTACTTATTCAATAATTCAATTCCCTTCCTTATTTTCATTCACACAATGAATACAAAAACGTAACTCCGGCTTAAGAGTGCCTTCCTTTCAGGAGTTTCATCTACAGTTGACTTTCAAACGGCAACCTTACTGACTTTATTTAATACAGAGGAAACACCAAAAAGATTAACTTTTTTCAAACAAAACACCTCGTGGTCTGTCCGTTTTGTGTGATGTCAGTGCAAACATTTCACTGAAGTTTTTTGTTATCTTGGTACGAAATTGACGTAAGAGATTACTTAGGCTGAACACTATTATTAGTAGGTGTTATTGTTTATATCGTAAATATTAAATTTATAATAATTCTTTCATATTTAAGACCGTGAAAAACAATAGGAACAAATAATTGTGTTTTCCGCGACTTTGCCTATATTTAACTATCGTATCTTGATTACACATCGCTGGACTCGCTTGATCGGTGTAACTCCACGCTCTTGCAGAATAGCGGTGTGAAACGGTTGCCCTTGATATAACCGTATTTCGTACGATCAGTGAGATCCGATGGACCACTTCTCCTTGCCCCTACTCTAACTTTCCTATCCCATACCTCTAGTCCATTCCCTCTCTATCCAATGCCTCCTGTCTGCCCCTTTATACTACTTTCCTATCCTATCCCCTTTATCTCAACCCTCCTATCCCATCCCTCTATTCCATTCCCTCTCTATCCCATGCCTCCTGTCTGCCCCTGTATACCACCTTCCTATCCCCTTTATCTCAACCCTTCTATCCCAGCCTTCTACCCCGTTATTCCTATCCCGCCTATTCTGGCTTTGCAAACATCTATAGGCGACGGTACCTATTATCTATTAGATGTGTCGTCTGCTTAGTTACCAGAATCCCAATTTTAAAAGGTTTAGGTATTTCGACTTTATCCATATTTATAATTTAACTTTATGAATTGAGTAAAAACACAGCTGTAACGCTGATACAACTATTTCTTTATTTTTACTAAACACCGAAATGTTAATTTTAATATCCCGAAATTAACGCATTATGGGTAACCCATGCGCATTTTCATTTTCCCCTTATTTGAGCCCTTTCAAGAATTGTTTTTAAGAAAAAGTTAGCCTATGTTCTTTGCCAAATTTAATTAGCATCTATTCATAGACGTAAAAAAGTTAAACAGCTAATTTTGTGTTTTATTAGTGTAAAGGCCGATTTTTCAATCATCAGATATAAGTTATCAGTCGAATAAATTCAAAAATGAAAGAATTCAACAGTTTTATTCATGCAACTGTCATTTTTAATTTTCTCATGTTGTATTTTATTCTATAGAATAATTTTTACCTGGTTGATTGAAAAATTGGCCCTAAGACATGTAAAAAAAAGATGAGTATAAATGGACGTTGTATTTTATCACTATATTTGACAAAAAATTGTGCATGCTTTACATTATCAACAATAACATAATATAAGATTAATTTATAGACGAATCATTGGAATGTCATTGTCAAGAGTGATAACTTGTCAATGTCACTCTGTCTGAGCGTCGTGTCTAAAGGAAGCGAGGTTCGCCGTATGAGAAAGTAATATAACCTCTTCTTGGAAATGGTCGCCAGAGCACCAAGTATTCGACGAATCGCTATCCATTGCCTTAATGAATGAATTATAACGTAACTCGTGTTAATTTCAGGAATGGTAATTGTTATTTACGCAATAAAAATATTGTCTTATTGGATTGGAGAAGTGAATATGTTGAATATTACAAAATATGTTAATTTAATAAATATATATTCATGCCAGGCCATGATCAATTCTTATTAATAAAGCTTTCCTGATCTTATACGGTTCTGACGAACTTACAAATTTATTTATTTTTTTCCTGCTCCTTCACGATTTTAAAAATGAACGTCATGTAATTGGTAAATACCTAATAAAAAAAATATTGTTCACTACCCATTATTTAACTTAATCTACCAATATATTTACGAAGTTTATATGCATTTTATGTCAAATTTTAAATAATCGATATTAGTCAACAAAGAAAAGGTAAGTAAATATTGACTATTGATATATAAAGCAAAAATGATAAATCGTCGAAGAAAGGCCGCATCAAGAATGAAACTATTTCTCATCTTTTTGAAAAGGCTGTCCCTGCGAAACTGTCACAGGCAGCCATATAGCCGCTAAGTGTTTACACATCGATCCTCATTCAACAATTTTACTTTTGATATATACGTATATCTAACTTATATTTTATAACAAAAGAGTGACCTTACTAAAACTACGTTTTAACGGTTTTTAGCGTGGTTTCCGCCGCTTTTCAGTAGCTCTGATCAGGGAAGACAAATATATCAAGTATCAATAAGTATTGGTAAAGTTTTATTTAGCCTACCGCCAAGTTATTCATTTCAATTATTTAGTTAGTTTTAATTTTATTTATGGTTACTATTTACTCTATGGAAGCCTAATCCAATTTACCACCGTTTTGCAACATGTTGTGGCTTGAAGAGAAGAAGCGACACAAAAAACTCTTCAGCAACATGCCTAGGTCTAATAATTTTATATAATATTAAAATAGTATATGGTAATATGTATACTAGTCGCGAAAACTAAAGAAAATATTACTTCAAAATAAAACTGTTATATGTCGTGTCTTAAGATTACTGTTCCTAAGTACAGGAAGTCTAAATACTTTAAAAAATATAGACCAGTAGGCGCAATAATAATATACAAACCCGTTAATTATATCTGTTTCAAGCTTAAGCTTAATTTCAAAATTACGTTAAGCTTAAGAACTTGATATCTTCAGTTAATCAATTGGTTTTTTTAACAATAGCACTATATAGCACGATTTTCTGTAAAAGACATTACAAATTGCTGCGCATTATAAAGAATACAGTAGCTCTAGAGAGCCATTGTATTGTAATACATAATGGGAAGAAATCTTAGTATAATATGCAGATGGGAGAAACACACACTAGTATTGTAATGTATTCATGGTGTAATTAAGATATTGCAAGAACGTAGTACTCATTTAAAACTTTGTTGTTTATATTCAAATAGTAACAACATAGAGTCTGTTTATTTCTCATACCCCTATAATAATAGGTTGGGGAAAAAGTCTTTTCGCATATAGTACCTATGAACTTGTAATAAGATCTCTGGATAATAAGATACCATTTGTATCTGGCTGGTTTTGGTATCATTAAAAAGTTTTCATTTTAAAGAATACAATTCCAAATTCAAATTAGGAAAATGTATGATTTTCATTTGTTTTTCTTATTGTTAAAATGAGTGAATCTAATGAAGAAATTCGATACATTTTAAAATTTTACTACAAAAAAGGTAAAAATGCAACACAAACCGCGAAAAAAAATTGTGATGTTTATGGACCTAATGCAGTATCTGTGAGAGTAGCGCAAATTTGGTTTAAGCGTTTTCAATCCGGAAATTTTGATATCAAAGATGCACGTCGCTCTGGTCGCCCTGTTACGGACAAAATTGATGCCATTTTTGAAAAAGTGGAGCAAGATCGGCATATTAGTCGTTACGATGTAGCTGGAGAACTGGAAATTGACCACAAAACGGTTTTGGCGCATTTAAAAAAAACTGGGTACACAATAAAGCTCGATATTTGGGTGCCTCATGAGCTCACTGAAAGAAACCTAATGAACCGTGTACTCATTTGTGATTCTTTATTACGACGTAATGAAACCGAACCATTTTTGAAAAAGCTGGTAACTGGTGATGAAAAGTGGATAACGTACGACAAGAACGTGCGAAAAACATCGTGGTCAAAGGCTGGTCAGGCTTCACAGACTGTGGCGAAACCCGGGTTAACTCGCAACAAGGTGATGCTGTGTTTATGGTGGGATTGGAAGGGCATTATTCATTATGAGCTGTTACCGCCAGGCAGGACCATCGATTCTGAACTGTATTGCGAACCACTGATGAGATTAAAGCAAAAAGTTGAGAGAAAGCGGCCGGAATTAATTAACAGAAGGGGTGTGGTTTTTCACCATGATAACGCTAGACCTCACACATCTTTAGCCACTCAGAAAAAATTACGAGAGTTTGGCTGGGAGGTGTTAATGCATCCGCCGTATAGTCCTGACCATGCACCTTCAGATTTTCATCTGTTTCGGTCTCTGCAGTATTCCTGAAGCAGTGTCAGGATAACATCACGAGAGGACTGCCAAAACCACTTGTCGCAGTTTTTTGATCAGAAGCCCCAAAATTTTTATAGCAATGGGATCACGTCCCTACCTACAAGATGGCAAAAAGTTATCCAACAAAATGGCACCCACATACTTTAGTCAAATGTAAATAAACTTTATAAAAAACCTTTTGAATTTTTATATAAAATGCGAAGAAACTTTTTCCCCAACCTTATATGTACTGTTTATTATTATATTATTATTTTTAGTATTGAGTTTGTATAATTGTATATTTAGTATTATGTTCATGCTACATAGACTTAAGTTTTAATGATATATCGGGGTTCCGTGGAATTTAAATAAAAAAATGTATATACTACCTTCATGGGCTTTCTATGTGTTTTATGTAAACTTCGGAGGCATGTCCTAACGAAACTATCTCAATTTTTTGAATATACAATATCCTATTTTCCTCCACGTTATCGAAAGTATATATCATATGCCTAATTTTATAATAATCGGTACATTCTTAATACCGTAAAAAAGAAATAAACATTCACATTTATATAATATACTAGGATATACCCGCGACTTCGTCCACGCTTGAATTGAAATGCCTGCAGAATTCCCGGGACACAAAGTATCGCAGCATTTAAAAAACAATATAAGCTATCGTTTTAGTGGAAACTGTGTCGGGATAAGCTAATTTTTATGCACCCGAACAACTTTGAACCGCTTCCGAGAAAATTCCCGTGAAATTCCCGGGATAAAAATATTACACAATTTATTACCTTAAATTTGCCTATGGTCAGTAACAAAATCACATTGAAATTCGTTTTTTTTAATCTGACCATTTTGAACAATGGCCAGAAAAAATCTTGCTGGATTGCTAAGATAAAAAGTATCGCAGAGCTTAAATTTAAAAATTAGCTGTCGATTAGCGAAAACCACATCGAAATCGGCCCCGTAGATTTTACGTGAATCCCGAACAAACAGACAAGAAATCTAATCAAATCAACAAGAAATACATTGTGTTCTCAATCATTTATATAGTCTATTCCAGTTGTTTTTTTTAATAGACACGGCATGTTTAGTATTTTATAATATTATAGATTAGGATGGAACCAGTGAACGAGATGCCTTAATCGGAGTAAAGGCAAATAACATGCAAGGCTAGAGGTGCAGCTGCGCGACTAATTCTGCATAGACAAGCTCATTGAGATACGGCGAAGTCAGAGATTAATATGAATCAATTATAACATCTTGAGCTTGATTATGCAGTGCTGGTTATCATAATAGTTACAACCAAAAACAATTAGAAAAGACCTATAACAATTGAAGCATACAAACATATTTATCTGATCTTAAAATGTCATATCATGCTTTAAGCCTAAGACAAAAGCAAAATATTATTTGATACCAAAGGCCCTTTTACATTTATTATTTTTGATTTTGTAATGAGCACTTAATTTTTTTTTTTATTAATTATTTTCGTTGCTATCTTAAGTAAGCTTATTTAAGTTAATCATAAGAAATTGTTAGTAGACATGGGGTGGAGCACTGGTAACCTGATTTTTTATAAATCTAGTTCAGGCACCAATCTCACACATCAGGTTTCTTTGTAAATTGATGTAATGATAAAAATAAATAAAGTTTTATTTTATGAAAAATATACTAATACTATTTTCGACCACATTTTTTTAACAAAGTATAAAACAAATTGTCTACAACTTTATCTCAGATTACATTAACCTAATGTTACATGAATACTATGTAACTACCTATTGCATGTTTATGTAATTAATAAATAATTATTTACATCAAATATTTTTATATGCCCTTTCTGGTTTAAAATATACATTTTTATATCTCAGGTACTAGAAAGGCTAAATACATGAAATTTGGCTAACATAATATAAGAAGTCTTGGTCTAAGCTAAGTTTCAAGTTTTCGGAAACATATTTCTGAACACTGAAAAAGGGGCTTGATAGAGAAATTTGACTTTCTAGATTGGACAATATCATCGAATATTTTAAAATAAATCATTATATATCTTAAGATATTCTTATCCTCTGGTCCTAATTATATACTTATGTTGGTATGGAATTAGTGAAAATTCTATTTTAATCATCAGTACGTTACCCATGAGCTGTATATACAGTACGTATACATATAACATCCCATATCGAAGTTGTGTAACAAAGCAAGGAAGTTGTCGTGTGTCTGCGTCTTAACTTTTGAAATAACATATAAACTTATTTAACTTGCCGCATTGAATAACAAATTCCCCCATTTTACTTCGGCGATGCCATTGTTACACCCTCGAGTTTTGACAACGAGGCATTTAGAATTTGAATTAAATTCGTACAAGCGTAATGTACCGATGGGAAATATGATGGTGTTATATTTATTGCAAACTGTGCCTATGACTAAGTTTTTGAAAAATTGTACTTTCAGGGTTTCGTAAGCATTTTGGCAAAAAGCGAACCCTTATGTTTGATCATTTCCGTAAATTCGTCCGTATATATATGTCACAGTAATTTTTCTCTTAAACTATACTATACTATATAGGTATAGTAGGCACACCTCTTGCTAAACTCACGTTTTATATGTCTTACACATTCCATACCCAGGCATGAAACAAATTGCACATATTACAATGTGATTTACAATATTAGTTTGGAATGCTTTTACTAAATTAAATATAAACTATTTCACAAAAAAGCGATATCTGGGGGCCTAAAACAACCGCTTTTGGAGAATCGCTTAGTGAAAATATTTTTACAGGATCTTACGAGTACCTATGATAAGAAAGTGGGCACTGAAAATCAGTACAGTGGCGGAATAATTCCAGCACAGCAATATACTGAGTGCAAACCTCATTTGCCAAATATCGCATACAATTTTTATTTATTTATGTCTAATGTTACATCAATTTCATGTCTTTCGTGTGTGCCTTTGGTAAATGAACTTTTTTCTTTGCAAAATTGAGACGTGTATAAATATACTGGTGGGTGTAAGGCATAGCATAAAGATCTTCATTATTTTGATACTTGTCATATTCATAAAACGAATCTACGAAAGGGGCTATTTCAACCTCTCTGATCTGGGTTAATATTTGCAGCGTAAACATTTCTTAATCGTTCATTTGTGACTCCGAATGGACATAGGTCCAGAGTTCCACCGCAGGTTATACATTATGCAGTTGGTCATTATTCATCCAGAATGTTTTATTCATCGTTGACGTACTTGTTATCAGGATCTATTTAAGCAAGCTTTGATTTTTTATAAGACATTTTGACGAAAATAATAAGGTGTCACGTTTAAATATATATTTTTACTTCGGGTTTTTTTTTATAATGCTTACTTTAATCGTTAGAGTACCTACATTCAATCATCACAATTCAAAGGCAAATTAATTATATTAATATTTTGGCTAGTAAAAGGATTGAATTTATTATTTTGTACTACAAATGTTCACGCTGCTTCACCGTGTAGTTTTTGAATCAACTATTTTATTGACGTCAAAATTACATATAAAACTCACAAATACAAAATATAGATCTTTCCTTAATAATGAAGTTATTTCGTTAACTAACACCTAAACTAGGCCGAGCCTGTTTTTTGCGTGTTAGTTCCTCCCAGTGTCTTAAAGAGAATGTTTGATGCCAAAGAAAATAGTAAAATTTAAATGTTATATTTTGTAAAAAATAAGATTCAGACTAAGACTTGCTTTCGTAACTAGCTAGATTAATTAATGTTCATTTATTACTAGATTATTTAAATTAACAGTACAAACAAATTTTCAATATCGTCATAACTATGTTGTTTTAGCCAATCTATTAAAACTTGTTTACATTGAAAAAGTATCCTACTTTCATCGCCGATGCTGAAATTATATTCATACGCAAGCTGAGCATTTTTTCCTGAAATTATGTAAGAGGAAACATACAATATAAACACAATACATAATAAACAAATAGAAATATCCAAACAATGTCACTTCCACACACTTAGGATTTTGGTCCACGCCTCAAGAAAGTAAATCTTTATATATAAAATTCTAATGTTAGTATGTATATCACTGAACTCCGCCTA
The DNA here is from genome assembly GCA_039645545.1 of Dendrolimus houi. NCBI lineage: Eukaryota > Metazoa > Arthropoda > Insecta > Lepidoptera > Lasiocampidae > Dendrolimus > Dendrolimus houi. The sequence goes on along the minus strand of CM077120.1, from coordinate 16,463,985 downwards.
AGTCCCTGGATCGATCTCGATGACTTTTTTTGTGTGTTCGAAAGGGTCCCCGGATGATTTGGTTTCAAAATTGGACTCGGTAGGTGGCACTGCAATCGGGTTCTAAAATTCAAGTTTAAATGTGTTATATAGCTAATGATAACCTTTCTTAATTGAACCCAAATATTCTATTTTGAATATTCTTGAAGTAAGCGCCTTTATACATACACACTATATCGTTGGCGTCAGAGCCGGACGTTGTAACTACATTTTATTGGTGCCATTATTTTATTGGTTAAATTATTAACAAGTATTACTTACTATATTTAATAATATGGACGAAAAATAAAAATATGTTTGTGCAGATCACAGGCAGCAGAAGTGAAATTTCATAGTATATACAGGCGAACATAATTATATCTACAACGCTTAGTAGACAAGAGTGAAGAGGCTACGAAAACTACCAAAATAACCAAAATGATGAAAACGGCAAATCACAAAAAATACCTAGGAATTTAGTGTCACTTTTCTCATTTCGCTTTTTTATTTCATCGAGTTTCAAATCACAACGATTCTAAAGAAGTTTCTCTTCAAAAAAATGTGCGTGTGCAGTTCACACGCAGTAGAAGTGAAACTTCAGAGAATATACTGGCGAACATAATTATATGTACAACCCTTAGTAGACAAATGTGAACTGCACACACATATTTTTGCATTTCTATTATATTATAGACAGCTTTATTCTTAGGTAATATGACCCAAATTCGCAATAAAAAAAAAATATTGCTGAAGTACAGCAAATAGGCGGTCCAACTATAATGGAAAGTGGTTACCGTCGCCTATAAACATTTGCAACACTAGGTATTACCAATGTGCTGCCGTATTCGTAGATGGGACTGGAACCTGGCCACTATGCCAGAACACAACTCATGGTTGCTATGGCGGCATACTCTAGACCAGAGGTGGCAGCCATCCTGAGGGGCAAATACTCAACCACCTGGCTGTGGGTTGTTTTGTCGCCTCTTACGGCTAACTGCCTGGCCACAGGAATTAGTATTCTATCTCCGTTCCTGCAAGGATAAATAATTTGTTTTATTTCGATTTAGATAAGGTTGAATTTTAAGTTTTTATCTCTTTTTAGTGTCGCTTTTCCATTTTGTTTTTTCGTTTTATCGAGTTTCAAATCACAACGATTCTAAAGAAGTTTCACTTAAGGAATTGTTACAGGATCCTGAACTGATGCCGACAATGTTCAGTTTCTATTAGTATGGATTCGAATACAAGGTAAATGCAAAAACGGCAATAGCCAAAAGGAAACGAGCTCATTGGAACAATAAAAACATTCCTTACGCGTGTCTTCCTTTATTGTTTCCTTGTAAAGGTGCTGGATGAGTGCCGTATGTTGAACATTCGTATCACAAGCCTAATAAGATTTGTTTAGACAATTATTACATTTTTCTTTCACTCAATTGTATATTTAGGGGCCATACACAAATTACGTTACACGAATTTCCATCAATTAAATCTAAAGAATTTATTTACAAGTTAATAATATATTTTAAACTGTTTCATTCATAAACTTGAGCTATCAGAGGTATTCTTAAAGTATAGTTTTTGTTGTACAAGAAATATCCAATGCTATAGTTGCTTTATAGACATATAAAAGCAAATATAGTAATGCGTGATCATAATGCAGTGAAAATACAAATTACAAATAGAAATCATGTGTATGTTATTTGTATGCAACTAAAATAACAAAATATCTAAATATAAGCAACCATAAAAGATGTGCTGTATGGTTTATGCATCGTCCGGTACTAAGCCCATAAATGCTTTCCTGTATTGAGGCGGGCATCACAAACATGTCTAAGTATTTTTAGAACAGATGTTTTACCAACTGTCAGCATTTGAATAACTCTTGCGAGTGAAAAAGCTTTCACGTACTCAGTAACTCTCATTCTGTAAAAGTGGAATAGTACCCTTTCGAAGGCCTGTGCTAGAATTTGTCACCTTACTATTAATAATACTCTATTAAAATTAAGAATGCATTTCATTCACGGCTTAAATGTAATCAATATAATCTCAGTGCATAAGCATTGTTAACTTCATTGTACCTATACTCACTGCTGAGTTCTTGTTACACTGGGGCATTTATATAATGTATGAAACCCATAGACAGGGCAGCGTTTCACATTTGTGTAATATTTTTAAATTGACGATGTAAAAAAGTTATATAAAAACATAACGATGCTTCTAAATGTCTTTATTATTAAATATACTTTATTATTATTAAAGTTAATAGATAATGAAATGGAAAACAATTTAAAAGATCTTGATGACAGAATTGAAAAAAATTACAATAACGAAAATTAGTTTGCAAAAAATTCTGCGGAGTAGTTTTTGAAGCATGATTGCACCGTGTTCTCCATTGTTTATATTCGACTTGTTTTTTTTTAAATAGCGTCAATGTACAGACACGACATTTTTAGAATTTTCTAATATTATAGATTACAGAGCTGTTCTTCTATTATTAGTGCCGGTTTAAAGAAGCGACTACTTCCGATTACGTAAACCGTAAATTAGAGCAATTGGCTGTTTTCCTTAATCTATTCAATGCCCTGATGCCAATGTTTAATTGGATTGGTAATTCATATTATACTGTAAATGTCAATGTAGCGTAAATCATTAATTTTACGACTAATTACCCAATAAAGTACATTTATTGGTTACTTTCGAAAAAACAGTACTGACATGAAAGTAAAATATGTTCCAAACACGTCACTTTTTATTATTATTTTTCGGGATAAAGCGAAATTAATATCAATGGTAACTACTTTCCATCAGGTGTATAGTCAACGTGTCAGTGTCTGCTGTACTTCATTATTAACAGCACAACAACATCAGTCTTTTGGCCCACTGCTGGGTTCAGGCCGTCTTATTATTTTAGAGGAGCAGTCATTAGTAGTGGGGATACTCATCAAGGTTCTCCAAGGTGGATTGTTAGGTTTTTATAGATCAGGTATCTGGATGTACTGGTATCATCTCGTTGTTTGCCTACAACATCAATACATGGTAATTGTACCTACTAATATACCTAATAAATAAGAAAAACTACCTAAGAGATGCATGCTCTCCGGTCAGGATTTGAATACATGTCGTATGAATCAAAGACGGGTGCGTTAGCCACTAAGCTACAATGGATATACTAGTTACCAGAAATAAACATCTACCTAATTTAATTACAAATTTTATATTACGCGAAAAGAATAGAATTCTATGTTCCTACCCATTATCGAAGGAATTTCATAAAAAAATAATTTATTCGTAAGGCCGCAAAAAAGAAGAAAACAGATAGGCTAAATAAAATATAAATAAATAAACTAAATAAAACTAGTTTCACATTCAAATTTTAAATATAGATCATGTGATATTTATATTTCATGCTCATTAGAACAAGACTGTTTATACGCTAGCGAGTAATACGCTAAAAATATTGTTGTGTTATGCTGATAATAGACGTATCAAACAAATTGAATCGATTTCGTTGAAAGGCACAGAACTGAAAGAACACGATGGTATCCTTTGCTGATTGCTTCACGTTTATTTTTATATTGATCACTTTGGTCAATTCATCTAAATTGAAAGATAGCAATGATCCGTTTAATGTCTTTTTTGTTTAACACCTTAAATGTGTTGAGCAAAAAAAAATTTTTAACATATTTGATCAAAAAATACATTTACAAAGCCTGTATACATTGTTCTAAAGTTAAAAATAACGCATCATACAAGGGAGCGTGCGGGTAAAATAGGTACTCTCTCTTAAGTACCTATTTATCGCGTACTCTTTTGTATAGCGTCGTACGTAACCTCTACCGTTTTTTTATTTCCATAAATAATATAAAGAATTACACGAGAAGTAGAACTCCAAGGAGTTCTACATTACAAGAATAAATAAATAAGCTGAATGATTGAACTTCCTTGGAAGCACTTTTTGATCAACATATTATCTCACTTTTAAGATTAAGGATAAAGTGAGACGAACGATGTAGTTCTGATTTTCACCACGCGCACGTGACGCTATTTGCAAATGCGCGCCATTTGTAAATGCGTGCGTGCCATTTTCATATTAGGAACATCAAAGATTGTTGCGAATTTTCGATTGATATTTATGTTTGTTTCATTATCATTTCGAAAATCGTAACCGAACGAAAAATACACGTAGAAAGGTTGTATAAAAAATTTTGTTTCTTTTATTTAAACGGGGGTGAACCGAATGAATGAATACAGATGAATATTTCAGCGGATATTTGATATTTTTCTGTACGTTTAATTTCAACGGAAAATCATTTCCAATCATGCATCTGCTACTGACAGCCATTCATTCAAAAGAACACTTTTTATAGAACATAATAAAAATATCAAAAAAATAGTTAAATCAAAACAGAAGATTCGGCACTATACCATATACTAATCTAATCTGAATCAAATGCAGAAATGAAAATTGACCAAGACGTTCTAGTAGATGTATAATATAAATGAACATCTAAATTGTAAATGATTAAAGGGAGTCATAAATTAAGTTTATAACTTTGTCTTTAAAACACTTACATTTTTTACTGATTTACTTAAAAAACAGTTTTAAGTAAATCAATAAAAATGTAAATAAATCTTATTAAGGGACGATTTTCAAACATCAGATAAAAGTTATCAGTGGAATAAATTATAACTTGATTGAATTAAAAAGTGAAACCATTCAATTGTATTATTCATGCCGCTGTTTTTTTTTTATTTTTCCACGTTATACTTTATTCTGTGAATAACTTTTATCTGGTGATTGAAAATCGGCCCTAAGACTTTTAAGTTTTGACAGACTCAGTCTAAAAGAAATATGTTTTACATAGTAAAATGTCAAGAAACTAGTGTCAATTTTAGTGATTTACAGTTCAGAAGCTATTCAGTTACATTTTTGCTGGACAATTAGCATTTCTGTTATTTTATATTCCTTGGTGCGATTTTGTGCATTTGAGTAATTTTCTACGATATTCGTTATATTAAATAGAGGACGAAATTAAAAAAAATTGTGACAGATAATTTACAAGTGAAACTTATATTAATATAGTGAAATTTCGTTTCAATATGAAAAAAACTAAGAATATAATAATTTACTTAAAAGCCTTCAGTCTTTGACAAGACAAATACACAGAATATAATTTGCGCGAATACAAGATCATAATAATCATTTATAAAAAAAAAATGCGATAATAACTCGATCTGTCTGTTAAGCTTTCACGGAAAAACTACTAGGAGTACTGAATCGGTTTAGCTGTAATTTTGTTGAAATGTATTTTTAATACCGAAAATGGACACAAATATCGTTCATTCCGGGAGATGGGATAGTTTGCGATATAAAATGGAGTGAAAGTTCCGGGGGCAAATAGCACTAACGTAAAATTTTATACAACGTAGCCTGTATTAACGCCTGCTCTTTAAAAAATAGGCACTAGAGATTGACCCGCGGCGGGGGTAAACTCTAGTGCTATATATGATTATAACGGCTACAGCATTTAATATATACATAATATACAACTGTAAATGAACTTTCACTCAAGCACTTGTGTACAAAACGAATAAATATTTTTATTTAGCTAAAGCGTGTCAAGTGATTTCAAATGAGGTCTCATTTAGCAAACTTGGGTCGTAAGCGCTATAACGTGACCTATATTTATCGATATATTTGTCCATGTAAAATTTCAGACTACTAAGTGGGAGGATGTCACGTCGCTAGCACTTGTCCTCAAGTTTGCTAGGCACTAGGGTTCCACAGCGCGTCTAGAACTTTTCCCATAAAATGCACAACTTCACACGACTCCACTTATAACAAATTGCCATTCTCCATTCAACATATTGAAATTTTTGGAAAACTTTCTTTATGTATTTAACATTTGGTCTTTTCTTTTAGCAAATTAATAAAATTTTCTATAAAACATATTTTCGCCCTGTAAGACACAGCCAAAGATTGGTTATCCACCCAGAACTGCAAGGAGAAATCGATGGGGAGATTTGAGAAAAATAATCTAAATCATTTGTTTTCTGAACAGGGGTTTCAAAACGGCCGCTTTACAGAATTTCTTAGTGGTAATGACAAGTATCTAGATATACTTTTAGATGCAAGACAGGGCACAAGGTTCCAAGTTTCTTTGAAAATTATCATACTCGTAATACGTATCTGCGAAATTGGCTATTAATAACCCACGTGGGACTCAATTATCCTATTTCAATTATCCTATCTTGGCGTTGCGAAGATATTCAAAGTACGATTCGATTGCGATAAATTGAAAAATTCGTATTCCACTAGATCTACAATTAACATTGGCAGAACTGGCGTTAGTCGAAATTAATATTGAAAAGCTACCAAAAATTTTAGATACAATTTTGCGAGTCTTCGCTTCTATATATTTATAAAGATAGAGTGGTGTGCAACGGGCACGCCATAGCAATTATCAGAATACCGAAATCAGGTAAAACTACGATTGAGAAGATTGATTGAGGGATATTGAGGTAGTAATAGCACAATTGGGCCCCAGGTCTTCTACAAAAACCGCGCTTTAAACATTTATGTTATATATATATATATATTACGTAAATTGTCTCGGACAAGAACGAGTTATTACAGTTATTAAAATATATAGGTAATAATAATTATTAATCATCTAAAGGTCGCCAATGTCAGGGGAACAGTATTCCTGATGTTATATTTATTAGTGTTTATAGCAACTTCTCATTGTGTGAATCATGCGATCGTTTCCCTCTTTTAAGAGAAAAAATAATTATTATAAACAATTCTTGCGTGATGCGATTACATAACACTAAAATCAACCGTTGCATACGGTACGAAATAAGAATGCATATTCATACACCTTGATACAATTATAACGCCCCCATAATTTAAGAAATATTTAGCTCGCGATAACATCAGTAGCAACACAGTAATCCACCACTTCACTGCGGATGTGACCCAAATTATTCGTTTAGTCTAATCCACAATGGGAACTGTGTCGAGTATGACGTTTGAACTGACATATGACGCAAACAAGAGTTTACAAACTTCACTAACTAAGTACGTAGGTATAACAAACTTACTACAAACACAAGGTCCATCATTAGTACAGATGTTACTTAATTATGTTAAGATGTGTTAATATCAGACTTAGAACTTGTATATTTATTGTCAGTATAGTATTGTTAAAATTAATTCCGGGCTACAACTTATGACTAAATTATTAGGGTTCCGTAACAAATAACAAGATCAAAGACCCTTGAATATAATTTCATCATGTCTATCTGTTTATATAAAAGAAAGAAAATCATTTTATTCAGGACAAATTACATTGGATAGTGTAGGTATAATTGTTAACTTTAAAACTAACATAACATAATGTTATCCTGAAAGGGGCATCAGTCTCAGCATAATAGCTGGTCTTTTAAAACCAGCGCTGATCTTCCGTAGAGCCCTTAAGGTACTGTCACGGATATGTTAGAGGAAGCTATGGGTCGGGTTGATTGTTGTTTGCATGTATAACGCACAATATTATTTGTTTAGATGTTAACTACTTTTAAAATTCTTAATTTAATTTTATTTGATTTGTTAAATCTTTCTATAACTTAAAAGTCGTCCTAACCTGATAAAAGTTATGAATATTGTAATCTAACCGTAACGCGCGCGCTCATCTCTCTTCCCGTGGGGCGCATTACAGACCGCCCCACGCCCGGAAAAGACCAAGAAGATGCCAGGGGCCTAGACCCCTGGCAATGAAGAGGCCTAGTGAGCGAGGCCCACGCCTGATAGGGCATGCGGAGCCGGGAGTCCCAACTACCCATAGCCCTGGCATAAGGCGAAGGACGGAACACCCAGGGGTTTTAGTGGGTATCCCTAACTGGGGAGTGGCACTAGCGTGGCACCGGTTCCGACCGGGCACGCTAGTGCCACCCCCGATCTGGCGAATCCCACTCTCACATCGGGTCGCGAACACCCCCCCAGGCTTCTGTGCCTGTTGCGGCTTACTCCTCAAACGGATTTCCCCTGGCCGAAAAAAATAAAAGATCGGTATCCTGAACCCGCTGCTCGGTCTTAACTGTGACAAAATACTGTTTAAATCTAAATTAAAAGTGTATAAACCATGACTATTGTGTTTTGTGCTCGCATTTTACCTGATGATGGCCACTGAACCCGCAACCTCTAACGACGATGTCAACGAGAACAATGCTTCTCCAAAATACATATATACTATAGGTATATATGGACTTCATCAGTACTTTTTTGTGTTTCGATTTAGACTTTTGTTTTGAAATAAATAGATGGTCCGAAATCGCGTTTAAAGTCATATATAGTGTGTGGCCCCAGGCTTCTAGGAGACATCCGAATCCCGGCCAAAAAACTCTGCATATTGTTACAACAACCACGTGCTGCCGATGAAGTAAAATATGATAAAACCTGACAGGTCGTCGCACTAATAAAACAACCCGATCATTTATATTATTTATAATTTTGCATTCGACATGTACATAATCAAAACAATTAACATGTACTATATAATGAGATTAAATATGATTTAAATAATATATTTTACACCACGATTTTCTCTCTGTCTATCTTGACTGTTGTCAATCCCATGTACATGAAATCTGGCCTTTTTTTTTTTTTGTTGCAGGAGTTCAGCTGACAGGCAGACGGCCCACTTGATGGAAAGTGGTTACCGTCGCCTATGGACATTTGCAACACGAAAGGTGCTACAAATGCGCTGCTGCTCTCTTAAATGAGACTGGAACCTGGTCACTGATGCCGAAACACAACACAAGGTTGTTATGGCGGCATACTCTAGACCAGGGGTGGTCGCCATCCAGTCGAGCAAACACCCTACCACCTGGCTGTGGGTTGTTTAGTCGCCTCTTACGACAGGCCGCCCAGCCGCAGGAAATTGTATTCTTTCTCCGTTCCTGCACGGATGAAATACGGCCTGCCGGCTAGTAGGCGACAGTAAGAAGGCTTTATTCGCCACTAACCTTTCCATCCGTGCAGGAACGGAGAAAGAATACAATTTACTGCGGCCGGGCGGCCTGTCGTAAGAAGCGACAAAACAACCTACAGCCAGGTGGTAGGGCATTTGCTCGACTGGATAGCGACCACCCTTGGTCTAGACTTCTAGAGTATGCCGCCATAACAACCTTGTGTTGTGTTCCGGCATTAGTGACCAGGTTCCAGTCGCCCTTAAGAGAGCAGCAGCGCATCTGTAGCACCTTTGGTGTTGCAAATGTCCATAGGCGATGGTAACCGCTTTCCATCAAGTGGGCGGTCTGCCCGTCTGCCCGTCTGCTGAACTCCTGCAATAAAAAAAAACCTGCACATTGAAATAAGTGATGTGTCAAACTCCCCTATCTGCCAATATACTACCCGTTCCCTTCTAAAAATGAGGAGGTCCGTGCATATTAGTAGGACAATATAAGCTGTTATAATTTATTTGTATATATTTGAACAACATATACCTATATATGACAAGTATTTTTTTAAGCCGGGTGATTAGGGTTACCCTCTTTTTGAATAACGTAACTAAATGGTATAAAAAACTTTCTTTGGCACTACGAACTCTTCATGGTAGATGGATACAGACACACTGGGTTGACTTTTTTAATTAATGTGTGAAATAGAAAATAATATAAATATTTATATTATATTATAAAAGTTAGTGTAAATTAAACTCTTATTAAGTATGGCTTTCGTTGGGCTAAGTATCTCCGTACGCACAATGTTTTTGTGGTGCAGTCAAAGGATATTTATTACTCAAGCAAAATATATATCTAGATACATATACACAATCGTATAAGGAACGACGTGATATTTATTGTATTGTGGTGCTGTAGTTGCGGCATATTCACGACTTTGATCCTGCACGTAACAAAGCACTTAAATCGCTGAAAGATGCTACAAGACGACTGTAAATTTTATTCACACTGGTTTCTAACGCTTATATTATTACGTAATACCCGATGATACAGTTTTGGTAACATTGGAGTTCGGATTATAATATTTTATTTAAGTTTTGGAATAAAAACAACATGTTTTGCGTGTAAAAATTTTAGTAGCATCTCGAATTCAATTGTTTTTTACATAGAAACATTTTTGCAATTTAAATACTACGCGCCAATTGGCTGCTGGTTAGCACTCTGGCGTCCCCAGTGGTGAATATTGCAACTTTGTATCGGTACATGCATCGTTCATTTCAGTTCTCGTCCCTTTAATTAAAAATAAAGACAGGTAAACCTAGATATGAAATTTTATTTTACGATGACCTGCTAGGTACGTAGGGAACAATCGTCTAATCGTCCAATAAATGCTGGTTAAATGTTGCAAAAAATAAACTGTAAGAAGACATTCGTACCAATGGTTTCACAGCAACACTTCTTGGCAATGACACAAATGCCTTACATGTCGAAGACCGTGCAAAAACAAGAAGAAAAAGTAGGAAAGGAAAGCCCTGACGAAGTGAATGCTCTGCATGCAACCAGGATTTAACACTAGGATGATGATACTAAATTTTATGATAGTACCTGCCTAAACTTCCAAACAATATTCTTCGAAATCTATCTTATAGGGTACGCCTGGTTTAAGTACATTTTTTTTCTTGTATAATCTAAAGCATAAGACCTATCTGTTGTAATGTACTCACTGTTGCTTATAATTGGTAACATCAGAGGTAGTGTTTTACACAACTTATAATTCCGATCGGCAATTTTCGTTTGCGCAAAAAGTGCAGACCGGTTTCCGACATATAAATAATCTATATTGAACTTTATTCGCCAGCGGAAATGGCAATGTTGCTTGCTATGTTCTATTATATTCTAAGCTCTGTTCGTAGTTTTTCATTATTTCGTTCAGTATTTTACGCCGCTTTTTACAATCCCATATCGCAAATCAGAGGGAATAAATATATCGGCGGAAAGTTCACTCCGAATCGTTGTAGTATGCGGAACAAATAGGCAGCCGTGTGAAAACTCAATAATGGTTAGTATTTTATGTATAAATTACAATTTTATTGCAAGCATTAAAAAAATAACACGCCCAAAAACGTTCTTTCTACCCGAATAAAAACGATAAAATGATTGTTTCGATTGTTTGCTCTGTAATATTTATTCAATGGGAGTCGCGATCTATTTGCTAGAGAACGGTTTAAAGAGAACCACTGTTAAATGTATATGAATTATTTATTTATTTTCTTGTCGTAAAATTTCCTTTATGAGTGGCACATTCATACTTATATATATATATATATATATATATGTGTGTGTGTGTGTGTACGTTTTGTCAAAGTTATAAACAAAGAACGGGACTTCGGAATAAATATTTACAGTTTGTAATTCTGTTCTTGTCACAGCTTCGTTGTTAGTCTCTCTTGTAAATATTTGTTTGAAGGGAAAATAGTCCATTGAAATTCTCTGAATGCCGTTTGTGTTGAACACAGGCTGAGGCTAATATATTTTGTTTACGTTTCTTCTTCTTTTACAAATATGTCTTTGCACGATTTCTATAATTTTAGTAAGTGTTATGCAATCACAAGTATCAACATTTTCTAATAATCTTGTAGTTTAGGCTCCGGGTGAAAGTCGACAGGTAGCCCGTTCTTATATCTTACCGACTGTTCATTTGCCTTCTTATTGGTTAAAATTTTACATAAGCTGAATACAAGTAATGTCAAAATTCAACCGATGGTAAGACAAGTGAATGGATAGTAAGATATAGGAAAGCGCCCTATAAATTTGTTTTATCTTCATGATATGTTCTAGTTTCAGACAAATTATGGATGATTATTTAAGTGACGCCAAATGCCAATGCTCGTCGTCAAAATTTACTTACCAGTTGTCATTTTGAACACAAACACATTTGTTCTCAAAAACAATCAATATTCTACAGCTATTGTTTTTTAACCGATATATATACCTACGATAGTATATTAGTTTTCATTCCTAAATGACATGATAAGTCTTTATTTATTTATTTATTGAAAAAAAAAACCAACAGCGCATATCAACATACAAACAACAACAAAAATTACTTATAATGTAGGGCTAATAACAGGTTTTTCTGACTTCATTTTTAATTAATTAATTAATGAACCGTGTACTCATTTGTGATTTTTTATTACGACGTAATGAAACCGAACCATTTTTGAAGAAGCTGATAATTGGTGATGAAAAGTGGATCACGTACGACAAGAACGTGCGAAAAAGATCGTGGTCAAAGACCGGTCAGGCTTCACAGACTGTGGCGAAACCCGGGTTAACTCGCAACAAGGTGATGCTGTGTGTATGGTGGGATTGGAAGGGCATTATTCATTATGAGCTGTTACCGCCAGGCAGGACCATCGATTTTGAACTGTACTGCGAACAACTGATGAGATTAAAGCAAAAAGTTGAGAGAAAGCGGCCGGAATTAATCAACAGAAGGGGTGTGGTTTTTCGTCATGATAACGCTAGACCTCACACATCTTTAGCCACTCAGCAAAAATTACGAGAGTTTGGTTGGGAGGTGTTAATGCATCCGCCGTATAGTCCTGACCTTGCACCTTCAGATTTTCACCCGTTTCGGTCTCTGTAGAATTCCTTAGGCAGTGTCAGGTTAACATCACGAGAGGACTGCCAAAACCACTTGTCGCAATTTTTTGATCAGAAGCCCCAAAATTTTTATAGCAATGGGATCACGTCCCTACCTACAAGATGGCAAAAAGTTATCCAACAAAATGGCACCTACATACTTTAGTCAAATGTAAATAATCTTTATAAAAAACCTTTTGAATATTTATATAAAATGCGAAGAAACTTTTCCCCAACCTTATATGTAAACAAAGCAAAGCCGATACTCCACTCCTAGCAGTTTTTCCTTGAAAGCTTAACAGATAGGCAGATCGAGTTAATATCGCTTTTTTATTGAGGTGAATTTTTATATCTATAAACTTGAGAGATGATTTATGTCCACATACAAGTTTTCGTACCGTATTTCAACCCATTCTAGTTTTATTTATCTGTCCCACGTCTGTAAACTACATAAATGACAAAAAATGACAAAAATGACCAAGATGACCAAAATGACAAAAAAGACCAAAATGACGAAAATGGCAAATCACAAAAAAACAAAACGTATCCTACTTTCTGGGAGAACCTCTACTTAAGTCTATCCCATTATCCGGGATGAAAAGTATCGCTTGTCCACCCTCGGTATTAAAATTACATATAATATATACTGAATATCAGCCAAATCGATCCAATACATTTTCCGTAAAAGCATAACAGAGAGAATATGTTTTTATCCCGGAAACTTTCCCATTTTTCGGGATAAAAAGTATCCTATGTTCATTAGCTTAATTAGCTTGTTTGATTCTAGGTATATTATTGTAAGTGTACATAATATATTTATTTGTATACCTGTTATATATTTTATTTATTTCATAAATAGTTTATACTAAATTAACTTATTAAAATACAACTAAGTATTAAAAATAAACGAAATTATAAATAAATTAAAGTAAAAATGAACTATACATACAAACTAAAATTAAACTATAAAATCTAGTACCAGACCACTGTCAGTTGGAAACGTGCCCAAAAGACTTGGCACATTGCCTCGCTGAATGGCAACGCCAGTGCGTTGCCTGAGGTATAAACCAGTCTTTTGGTCACGTGAGACATCCACCAGACGTTTGGCTATGTCTCGATAAAGCTTGTGCGCCTTAGGCCCATGGTCCCAGGGTCTCGACTCCAAAAGCCGCAAATATGTAGCCATTTCCGATGGCTGAGTATTTGCAACTTTTTAGGGCCTCCTGTTGTGCAGTAGCCGTACCGTCAGACATGCTAGTGGCTGGAAGATGGGACGCTACTGTAGTATCGACGCAAGACGCGTCCCATACTAAGGGGCAACCCATCGGCCAGGGCACCAATGACATACCATCGGGTCTCTTGCCATCGTCGGCACAAGACGTTCGGTTCTAGAACGGCAGGTACCTCGGCGGTGGCAAGAACCCGACGGATTATGTCATTAATTCATGACGTGAAATTCTGTCGGTACTTCTGATACACAATAAACAATGGTGACCAAGGCGTTCCACCTTTTCTCTACACTGACAGCGATGTGGGATAACACAGGCCGCCCCTAGGCGAATGCAGGCTCTTATTCTAAACATGTTATCGTCTAGAAAAGTGCTCTAATTCGTCGAGGGGAGTGCCTGTAGCCACAAGCCAGACTCCTAACGCGAGACAGCTAGAAAATGAGCAAGCTCTGTCTCATTGCAAACGTATCCAAAAGATTTGTATCTACCAATGAGCAGAGCGGGCAGTCCCTTAGCTTCTGTGACTTTAGATTTATGAGAAAATTTTGATAGGGGCAGACCACAGACCAAGCATTTCTGGCCTCAGTCAAGTACAGGACCTCAAAGTTATCAAGTGACGGATTTAATATTTCACCAATGAGTTCCTTTGTACTGTAGACTGAGAACAGAAAGGCGGGTGAAGAAACTGTAGAAATTTTGCGTATACCCAAACATCTAAACCTTATTGGTAGGGAGACTTGGGTCCATGTACAGTCATCAAAAGAAATATTGTAAATTGATGAGAGTGAGTACCGAATAACATTATCCAAAGTTTTTAAAATATTTTGGTTTTTACATAAAGGACAGCATCTAAATATATATATATATATATAATTTGGAGTAAAAACACGGTACCGAATAATATAATATGCGCTATGTAAATTTATACTTTTTAGATTTTCTATCTTTGACTAGAAATTTTGAATTTTGTTACTAACGAAAGTATAAAAAGATTCCTCAAAAAACGGGACACCCAAGGAGGCTGAGGCTATTTTTGTCAATAATTTTAAAATTTTGTCTCAAAATATGAAAATCTGATAAAACATTATAGATATTTGGCACCTTGTCACTGAAATATATCTCGCATTACGAAAAATTTAGCTCGTAACCAATTTTATCAAACTTGTAAATTAAATATTGTATATCGTTTCATGAGAATTTTCAGAAAGGTTATAGTTTTCTTCAAAATAATTTTGAGATGTAACCGATCCGTAGACTAGGTGAATCTGTGGCGTGAGATGTAATCCGGCCAACCAAACACTCGACGATTTCACAAAGGGTGCTGTGTGCTTCGAAATGATCTTTAGATTTGAGATGCAGCAGGTCCGTAAGCCAGATGAATCTGTGGCATGCGATGAGTTGAGCATTGGTCGGATTCAGAGACAAGTTTGCTTGTATCTTTTAGCCAAATTATATCTTCATCGAAATACTAGACTTTTCATACATTTGTTGAGGCGGAAATGTCTAATTGTAACATATAAAAACAGAGGTATATTTTCAGATTTTTTGTGATCCTGTAGGTACGTATGATAGTTTTTTATATTGTTCACTGATTTGAAGAAAGTAATATTTATTATTTCATCAATATTCAGGAAAAAATTTAAAGACTGTTTTCAGTGTGATATTCGTGTGGCATTTGTTGTTGTTGTTTGCTTGTTTGATTTAATTCAAAACCATGTCTAATTCGTTAAACAATAATTATTATCCTATTACAAAAAGTAAATGAAGAAATTCGAAGATTTCTCTCTTGGTAATTTGTTCTTTCTCTTCCAATTACACAAAGGGAACGAAAGTATCAAAGTACAAAATGTCTAAGGAATAAACTTGGATTATTTTTTCCACTTTGTTTCCTCTCTCAGGAAATTGACATAATTAAGCGTAAAGTTATGATGAAGTAATTTCACAAATTAAGCTGTAATGCCCGTGATTGGCGTTTTAATTCGCGGAATGCCTATTGTTCCACGGATTATTGTGAATTTAAACCAAACCTCGCAATAACACTTGTCGAAACTTCTCCGGAACAAAACAGTTTAATCGATGCCTTGCGGACGTTGCTAGGGATTTGATGTTCGGAAATTTGTTTGTTTGTAATTTTGTGTAATTAACAGTCATATTCTATACATAGCATAAAATAAAGTCGCTTTCCGCGTCTGTCTGTCTGTATATCCACTAACCCCTTGTAAACCACGCAACGGCTTTTTAAGCGGTTTTGACCAACAGTTAGGTAAAGGCGACTGGCAGTTTTCGGCCTCAACATCTACGAAGACAAAACTTGTACTAAAAAAAAGAGATTTATACTTATCTTTTTAACTAGTATCATATTTTAAAAATCTCGCTAACCGGAGAAAAATAATGTTGAATATTTCAAGAATCGATGCTCGCTTGCCAAATAATTAAATTCAAAAGCATTGTTGTTCTTTGATTTGATTCTTTAAAACATTATATTAATAAAAATCTAGGTATATTACGCGTCAAAAAAT
Source organism: Dendrolimus houi (assembly GCA_039645545.1). Classification (NCBI taxonomy): domain Eukaryota; kingdom Metazoa; phylum Arthropoda; class Insecta; order Lepidoptera; family Lasiocampidae; genus Dendrolimus; species Dendrolimus houi. The sequence goes on along the minus strand of CM077120.1, from coordinate 16,447,616 downwards.
CGATATACCTGCGTAATATTCTGGTGCTTAACACTTTTTTATTCTGTTAGTTGATTAATCAATCATCTATTCATTATCGATATCGAATCGATTATATTTTTTAAATGGCAATACAAAACATCTAAGCATCTATTGTAAAAGATACTATACATCATTGTACGATTATATTTGTAATACAGTAGGAAAAATTTAATTTATTTTGTATACAGTATAAATAAGTTGTTTATTTTTTTGTTAATTAGAATGTATTGTGTGTAAAATTTACTTGATAACGATTAAGTATGTAATAGATAGACGAGTTAAATTATTAAGTTTCCTTATTATGTTAGTTTAATGAATTTAAACAATGTATCCGACTGAAAGACTTTGTATCTATGGTTAAGAATAAATAAAAAAACATTTATTATGTCACTGTCAAATGTCAGACAAAGCTGTATGGACTCAGTTCCTTTGCCTAACATCGTTACGAATAAAACACAAATCCATAAATTATTCGTTAAAAAGAATAAATATCGTATAACTACTGTTCACATTGTTCACTTATAGGTATAATTTAACATTTTTAAAAAATTAAATTACACAGTAAAACATTATCTTTCAAGTTCCCGCCAAAACTCTAGTATTAACGTAATATAGAATATATCAATGTTAAAAATTTATGACCAAACTCTATTTTCAGCCAAGTTCTTGTAGAAAATAATAATCACACATGGGTTTCTAATTAAATAAGCTACCTAAACACATTGTAATTATGCGTGTGCGTGATCATGCCGGCGGCTCGTAAGAAACCCGCCAGTCTCTTTTTGACTGACGAAAACGCAGACGGTCCAACTCATGGAAAGTGGTTATCGTCGCCTATTACACGTTTGGAACACTAGGGGCAAAGCTAGCGTGTTGCCAGCCTTTAGGATGGGATAAAAGAGAGAGGATAGGGTATGAGACAGAGAGATTAGACAAGAGGAATTGAATAGTAAGGATGAAATATGTGATTAGAATAGGAAGATGGGATAGGAGGAGGGGGGAAGTGGACCATCGAAACTCTCACTCATCGCACGTAACACGATTAGCTCAAGGCTAATCTTATCACGCCGATATTCTGTGAGAGTGTGCTATCACACCTTTTTTTTACGAGGAGAAATCCTCTTACGGACATCTCACCGTATAGGGAACACGGTGCGGGCGTGTGAAGACTTGCCGGACTTTTTCCGGAATATCCACTAAAACTACTCGAGTTCTTTCCGATTGCGTATAGCCAGGGGCGCGGGAAGTGGCTATCGCCTGCCCGCATAAGCTCTGGCAGGCGCCGGCCGAGACGGCCTCCTTCATTGTCACCGCAGGGCGCAAAGCACCCAGCGACGACAAAACGGGAAGCGCGGAACGACTCCGCTCCCTCATCCAGCGGCCTCAAGTGCGGGCGGACCCTGAGTTTTGCCCCCGGCCGTTTGCTCACGGCACTGGAGGTCATCCAGTGCTATCACACCGATCGAACTGGCCTTAATAGCTGTAACCAAGATAATGATTCCAGCTTAGCTCTACCACGTCAATATATGTAATAATAATTCGAGAAGTCTCGAGGAATGACGCGATAAAATTATAATTAAAATCAAATTACGTTTTCTTATTCTTTTCTAAATTAATTATTAACACATTCATGCCGCTATCACGTTCCAGTTAAGGTAAACTATTATGATTTTGTCTCTGTACAACTTATCTGTAATATAGTACCAAGCGTAGTGGAACTACAAAGTTGTGCAATTACTGCCAACAGCGGATTTGAGAACCGCCCAAAAGCCGCAAGTTCTCCGCGGAGCAACGGCCTGTTCCCACCTTACACGACGTATTTACTCACATCATTAGCACGTAACATTTATAGTCTATGAAATGTTTATCATTTAGGAAATTATTAGGTTTGACATTTACAGCCATACTAAAATAGAAAATATGGAAGTGATTTTGTTTGGATAGTTTGTCTATTCTTTTTTTATGGCCTTTATTGAAGTGAAACTTCTTTAGAATCTTTTTTTTATTTTTTTTTATGGCAAGGCAAGGCAAGCAGGCGGATGGCCCACTTGATGGAAGGTGGTTACCGTCGCCTATGGACGTTTGCAACACCAGGGGCGTTGCCAACGCGTTGCCGGCCTCTAAGAAATTTTATAACGCCCTTCTTAAACGACCCCATGTCGTAGCGCAGAGGGAAAACCTCAGCGGGAAGTTCTCTCCAGATCGTTGTTGTACGCGGAATAAACGTTCTAGAGAACCGTTGCGTAGTGGAGCGTGGGAGCTCCAAGAAATGGGGGTGAACATCCCGTCGATGGCGAGCGGTGCGGTTAAATCGTTGTGGTTTGAAACTTGATGAAACGAAAAAGAGACACTAAAAAGAGATGAACATATAAATCTATAGAACTAAACCCACGAGACGATGAGATACGAGTTTTACATTGTGCAGCATAGATTAGAGAGTCAATAAGACCAATGATTAAACATAGGTCCAATTTGGACCGAAATAAAACTGATAATAATATTTTTTAAACTAAACAGTGAAGAATTGGAAGTGATACTCAAGAAGTTTATTTTGAATTGTAATTTGTTGATGGGTGCATGCTAAAGGAATTATATTTATATTAATAAAAGTTAGAGAAGAATTATCTGTGAGTATATTCTCTGAAGTTTCACTTCTACTTCATGTGAACTACACCGACTACACACAGACACACATATTTTATTAAGCAATACGTTTTACGCTTTTACGTCATAACTTGTTGTTTTCGTACAAAATCTAGGCAACTTCGGTATTTTGTAAGATACTAAAAAGTGTGTCTGTTGACTTGACTGTCGACTAGTGTGTTTTGGTACCATTGATGACCAGCCCCTTTATAGGCTAGCTCCACCATTTGCTAGCCGGAGATCTGGATCGATCCGACTACCTCGGGCCTCACCTCGCGGTGAAATAGGGCGCGCGGATCGGTGCGTGTCCCTCCTCTCCAGCAGGAGAGGATGCGCCTCCGGTTCTGACGGAAGAGGTGCATGGCGGTTTGCTCCCTCTTCCGCTCCGCTGCCTTCTTCACGGACATCACGGTCTCGCAGAAGGAGGCAGCTGCATCCCACGCGTCGGCGCTCCCAACCATGGCCTTCACCACGGCCAGGAGAGACAAACCCGCCCCGATGGCCGCGACGAGATCATAGTGCTGTTCGTCTCAAGCTGGACAAATCTGGAGGGTGTGCAATGCCATTTCGTCATCGCCACCGATACAGTGGTGGCACCCTGACATCTGCTCACGCCCTTTTTGACACAGGTACCTCCCGAAGCATCCGTGCCCCGAGAGGACCTGCGTTAGGCAGAACGTCAGGGTGCCGTGACGCCTCTGCAGCCATTTTGGCATGATCAGTCTCACCGCTTGGATAACGGTGAGGCCAGCGCTGGGGTTTAGAAGGCGGTCCACCCACTCTGCCACCTGGAACTGGCGCAACTCGTCTCTTCTTCTACAGCCAATTTATGTCCATAGCTGGACATAGCCAGCACCAAAGTACGCGCCACATATCCCGGTCTCCCGTATTCCTCATCCAGCTCCTGACCGCGACCTTGCGCAGGTCATCAGTCCACCGGGCTGGCGGGCGTCGTACGCTACGTCTGCCGAGACGTGAATGAATGAATGAATAAATGAAAACTCTTTATTGTCCACCACAACTTAAGCCTAGACATTTAATATAAATACATTTCCATTAGAACAATGAGCGGCTTTATCGCCTATAGCGATAGCGATCTCTTCCAGGCAACCCGGTGTCCAAGGAGACAATACGAGAAAAATTAAATAAATTTTGGTGGTTTAACTAAAAATTAAAACTAATTCAATCGTAATTAAAGAAAAAAACAAAGTAATAAACTAATATAGATATACATATACATAATTAAATATAGATTATAATAATATAAATTACATATACGTGGTCTCCACTCCAGGACTCATTTGCTCCATCGGCCGTTGGTCCTGCGACAGACGTGACTGGGCCACTGCCACTTCAACTTACTAATTTTGCGAGCTATATTTCTTCAGTTCTGATTTTATCCATAAGAGAAAAAACACCTAACATAGCTCGCTCTACAGCACGTTGGACGACTTTGAATTTGTGGACCAGTCCCACTGTCAGTGTTCATGTCTCGGCACCGTATGTCATGATGAGTAGGACTCACTGCTCGAAGACTCGTGTTCAAGCATTGCGGAATGGTCGACGAGAAGACCTGTCGAAGCTTAGCGAATGCTGCGCAGCCTAACTGGATCCTCCTATTGCTTCCTCCTCGAAACCGTGCTTGCCTATCTGACATGTTCGTCGAACAAAACTTTCATCTTGTCCAAATTCATGCTGAGACCGACTCATCAGGAGGATTAATTCAGTTAAGTTCCTCCAACGTCTCTGCAAACAAGCCAATATTGTCAGCGAAACGAATGTGCGAAATGCATTCGCCGTTGATGTTGATTCTCGTTCATTCCATTTCAGAGTTTTGAACACATCCTCCATCGCGTTGGTGACCAGTTTCGAAGATATGACATCCCCCTGTATCACCCCGCGACGTAGATGTGTAGGCTTCGCCTTCCGGTCCTGCATCTGAATGGTCATCGTTGCGGCATCATAGAGACATCTCAATACCTCAATGTGTCGCCAATCGATACAGCATCTCTGCAGAGACTCCAGAACAGCCCAAGTATAGAGTGAATCAAAAGCTTTCTCATAGTCTACAAATGCCAAACACAGCGGCTGATAATACACCATGGTCTTCTCTATAATCTGCCGAATAGTATGGATGTAGTTTACGATGCGGTACGGAGATTTTTCGAAACCCAGCCTGTTCCAGTAGCTGGAACTCGTCAAGTCTTCTGGCGAGACGATTCGTGACAACCCTCAAAAATAGCTTGTAGACGTGGCTCAAGAGTGAGATAGGCCTATAGTTATTCAAGAGGGTTTTGTCACCCTTCTTGAAGAACAAGACCACCACAGTATTAGTCCACGCCTTTGGTACAATGCTCCGGAGGGTAACGGAATTAAAGAGCTCCGCTAAAGCCTCCAGGATTGGGATCCCTCCAGCTTTGAGGAGTTCAGTTGTAATAACGTCATCCCCCGGAGCTCTGCCATTTTTATGTTGCCCGAGTGCCGTCCTAATTACGCCAATGTCGATCTCTGGGATATTTTCCGTATAGTGGCGCATGAGTGGTGCACGTGGATCATTAGCACCTTGAGCCGCAGGTCTGTCCGCCCGCGAAAAATACAATTTCCCGTAGAACCGTTCCACCTCTGCCAGGATATCAGAGTGAGACGTAAGTTCCTCCTGCCATCTGCTGTCCTTACGTTTGCAAGATGGCTTCTCCCCAATAGTATTAAGAAAACTTTAGATTCTCTATTCTGCTCTATAACAGCCTGAATGGCTCGCGTGTTTGAAGTAAAAAGAGTAGGTGGCATCTCACGTCTTACCCTTATGAGATCCTAAGTTTCGGTGGAAAGTTCAGGCCGTTTGTTTCTCCGCAAAGGTGAAAAGTGCCCACGGCTCAGCTCGCGTATTGTTTTCACCACGTTACTGGTCAATCAATTGGTTATCTCGTCAACATTACCAGTAGTTTCCAGCGATTCGAACTGATTTTGCTGTGTTTTTTCAATCTGGCCATTTTTAATTATTCCTAGAAAAATTCCTGCAAGATTCTCGAAATAAAAAGTAGCGCAAATTTTAAGTCTAAGAATTAGCTATTGACTAGTGAAAACTACATTGAAATCGGCTCACTAGTTTTTACGTGAATACTGAACAAACAGACAAGAATTCTAAAAACATGCATCGTGCTCTTCGTTGTTTATATAGTCTATACCAGTCGTTTTTTTTAAATAGCTTCAATGTTCGACACGGTATTTTTAGAATTTTATAATAGATATATCGATAGCTTCTGTGGTTGAGCGGGCTAAGCCTTTGCCTGCTTACCTCACTATAACGCAGAGCCTCAGGGATTCGATTCCTGGTATGATAAATTTCGGAAACGAATTTTCTCCGTTATTTACTATGGTCTGGGTGTCTGGGACCGGCCCCAGAGAAGTCCGTTGTATATTAGCCACAACACAAGCGTAACTTGCTTAATTTGGGGATATACAATATGTGTTTGTCTGCCGACTATCTGCCCATTATTTTGAAATTTTAGATAGACATTTAAATTTAGGCTTTTAATATCGAGACAGTTCTCATGGAATACGGATAGAAAGTTACTAACAAATGCCGCATAAAAAGTTCTAATTGTATATACTTAGTCCGACTATAAATACTGTTACAATTAAAAAGAAACAACATATTACATTTGAATTTCAAATCTGTAATTTTTATATGATTGTTCATTGTGTTCATTGTCTCATTTTGGCGCCAATACATTGTACAAAATTTTGCGATATTAAAATGGAGTGGGGCGATAAAGAGAAACGAATCGCTGTGATTGCATTACACAAAGTGGAGCCAAATGCAATTTTTAAAACTCTCCATATGCTTGGTATTACTCAAATGTTTGTGTACCGGGCTATTAATAGGTACAATGAGACCTCCTCTGTTTGTGACAGAAAAAAATCTGGCCGTCCACTTAGTGTTCGTACGAAAAAGGTGGTCAAAGCAGAAAGGGAAAGAATTCGAAGAAATCCTGTCCGAAAGCAAAAATGTTTATCTCGCGACATGAAGATACCACCTAGAACCATGTCACGTATTTTAAAAGATGACATAGGACTTACAGCCTATAAGAGACGCACTAGTTATTTCTTAACTCATAATTTAAAAAAGAATAGGGTGGTGAAATCGAAACAACTACTGAAGCGGTACGCAAAGGGAGGTCACAGAAAAATTTTGTTTACGATGAGAATTTTTTTACAATTGAGCAACATTTTAACAAACAAAATGACCGTATTTATGCTCAAAGCTCTAAGGAAGCTTCTCAATTAGTCGACAGAGTGCAACGCGGGCATTATCCGTCTTCAGTGATGATTTGGTGGGGTGTTAGCTATGAAGGAGTGACTGAGCCATATTTTTGTGCAATAGGTATCAAAACATCGGCACAAGTGTATCAAGATACCATTCTTGAGAAGGTAGTTAAGCCCCTTAACAACACCATGTTCAATAACCAAGAATGGTCATAAAGCTCGGCCCACGCAGTCTTGGTTGGAAACGAATGTTTCGGACTTCATCAGAGCTGAAGACTGGCCGACATCTAGTCCCGATCTTAATCCGCTGGATTATGATTTATGGTCAGTTTTAGAGAGTACGGCTTGCTCTCAACGCCATGATAATTTGGAGTCCCTAAAACAATCCATACGATTGGCAGTGAAGAATTTTCCTATGAAAAGAGTGCGTGCTTCTATTGATAACTGGCCTCAACGTTAAAAGGTCTGTATTGCAGCCAATGGAGACCACTTCGAATAAATAAGCTTTTTATATTTTAAATTGTTTTATATTTATGTATTAAACTGTAAAACTTATAAATGTTATTTGCAATAGATTTTTTTTTTCTTTATTACAATATTTATGGCAAGACTAGGTAATAATAAGTAATACAAACTACAAAGTACCAACAATACTGAAATTAGGACGAGTTGATTTAATGGAAATAGTTTACTTGGAAAACGTATAATGTCAGTCCGCCATGAAGGTTTACTTTACAGTTTACTTTATTTTAAGAAGTTTTGGAGTTATAATACGGAAATTGCAAACAATCCAAGAAATAATTTATTCCCAGTATAATAATCGAGATATATTTTTTTTATTGCTTGATTTCAGCAGACCGGCAGACGGCCCACTTGATGAAAAGCGGTTACTATCGCCTATGGACATTTGCAACACCAAAGGTGCTACAAATGCGCTGCTGCTCTCTTAAGGAAGACTGGAACCTGGCCACTAATGCCGGAACACAACTCAAGGTTGTTATGGCGGAATACTCTAGACTAGCGGTGGTAGCCATCCAGTCGGGCAAATGCCCTACCACCTGGCTGTGGGTTGTTTAGTCGCCTGTTACGACAGACCGCCCGACCGTAGGAAATTGTATTCTTTCTCCGTTCTTGCACGGATAAAAGATATTCAATAAGGCTGTAAATAAACAACAATGTAATATAATACTTAAAATAAACTTTTAAAGAGAGAGTTATATAAGAAAACACTGTTATGGTAAAATTCTTTCAGTTTTTAAATATTTAAAAGACAAACACTTTGTGTTTATCTCTATACGGAGAACAATTCTGAGCTTTCCTAATTCATAAGTTAGAGCTGACCACACATTCTGTGAATTTTCAAGCAATTATCTTTCTACCTACAGAGTTACATAAAGAGGTCACCGAGAATCATGCTTTTTGACAATCCATCTAACGATGTCCCAAGCGTCTATGTACTTAAACAGATTTTTGACCCCTGAGTTACATATATGGCGAGCCGTTCTAATTATTATTTTTCACTAATTCCTGTCAGCATAATCACATATACCTTTTAAGATTAACATGAATAAATATCCACTTTTCCAATTATTTTTAATGATCACCACACCACACCTTTAATCAAAATGTAGAACATTAAATATGTCCGCAATCTCGTGAAATAACACACGCAGGGTTTGACGTTCCCAATGTTTGTACAAGTGACTAAGTTAATTTAATACATGTATACGATTTTACTTAACGAAAAACTCAATTTCATCTGCAAACATGACGATCGCTATTCGATCGGGTGCCGCTGAAATTATGTTCGTATGATGATTTATTACACCATATAAATGGGAATGAGTAAGGAAAAATAGCAAACACGTGTAGTTGATCTATATCAATCATGATTTCATGAAATACTAGGATATGCCCGCGATTTCGTCCACACTTGACTTGAAATTCCCGCGTGATTCGTGGGACACAGAGTAACACAGAATTTTAAAAAATTGTAAGCTATTGTTTTAGTGAAATCTGTGTCGGAATAAGCTAATTTTGATGCATCCGAACAAATACCTACCGAAATAATTCCCGGGATAAAAAATATCACACTTTTTATTACATTTAATTTGCTATTAATCAATTAAAAAATACATTGGACTTCGATTTTTTTAAATCTGGCCTTTTAAAATAATTTCGAGAAAAATTACCGCCAGATTCCCAGGATAAAAAGACGCGCAGAGTTTAAGTGTAAGAATTTGCTGTCAATCAGCGAAAACCGCATCGTAATCGGCCTAGTAGTTTTTACGTAAATCCCAAATAAACAGACAAGAAACCTAAAAAAAATTGCATCGTATTCTCCATCATTTACATAGTGTATTCCAGTTGTTTTTTTTAAATAGCTTTAATGTGTAGGTAGACACGGCATGCTTAGAATTTTGTAATATTATAAATTACATAGAATGCATTCAGATCTATAGATAGATCCATACTCTACAAAAATTCTTGTAGTGCAACACTTACTAGCCAATAGATGGCGCTGTACAATAATTGAGGTCACAAACGTTTCCCGAAACATACAAAGAATATATACAAATTTTCAACTATAACCTAATGAGCCTAGGCCTGCGAGGTACAACAATAGCCACGTTGGAAGATCTTCCTTTAAGACGGAGGAGCATTCCATCTCGCTCCTCCGCCTCTACACGGGGCAACTCACCTCATTCTTAAATCTTTTAGATTAAATGAATGTACCTGTAGAACACTACATTAATTTTTAGGATTCCTTAAATATTTTTTTCAAAAATACACACAATTATAAATTCATCATAAGATCTGTCCGTGTATTTTGTGTTACAATACTGAAATATTAAGTCTATATGGTTGATGGATGCTGCTGTACAATGGTACAGTAAAATCACGAATAAAAGAATAAGTGTGGCCGTCATAAATATAACCGAGAATTGAAATTGTGTTACAGCATACACGGTCCTGTAGGGTAACTAACATAAGTCAGATGTTTAAAATCGCAAAAATGTACTAAGCATTAAGATCGATTCACATACAAAACGGTTAAGGGGAGTAAAAGATATTTAGATATGATTTTTTGCCAGGTGGAAATGCTTTATGCGCTCTACATTGCTTCAGAACAAAACCGTAAGATTGCCGGGCAAACCACTAAAATCATCCCGATATTAAGGCTTGTAGCAACTTCCATTCCATTCTTCTTCTTCTGATTCCATAGACGCGGTTGTTTTTCAGATGCATTATTATTTTATTGTGAATAAAATAAAGTGATAATTAAAATTATGAAATTATTTATTTCTCTTTTATAAAGATGTAAATATACTTTTCCTGTTTTGACAAAAATTGAAGGCGTAAAATGGTTTGATGTTAATAATTTGAAGGTAATTTAATGATATTTTTTCTTAATTTAAAAGAAGTGTAGAAAAATTACAATCAAACCACGTGGCGTCTCATATTATAAAGAATTATGATGATAAATTATTGATCAGAAACTACCCACAAAAAGTTTTTTCTTTTGCACCCCACTTTTGACTTTTTGCGGTAACAGGAACCTTAACCGAAGTTTGGATTTTTTTATAATTTTTATAAAAAAGTGTAAAAGAAAAATATCAGAACGGAAGTTTAATTTTGCATCTACAGGAGCACGGGCCGAGTCCAGTTCCAATTTCCTGTCAGTATCATACTCGCCGGGCTTGATTGGACCGTGAATGCTAACACAGTGGGGGACATGTAGATAATTTCGCCATGCATTCACACTGGTTTCAACTCAATTATCGTTTGTAGATGAGAGTATTGGAGCTGTTGTGAGTATTGCCTGTCTTATAGGAGAAAACTGTAACCTTGTTAACTTTGAATATTTGTTTCACTTGCACTTTAAAAAAATATAATAACTAACTACTATAATAATATCTAGGGGCTAAATAGTAATTAACTTTAGCAACAATGGTCTATATGTGGAATGGGTCCCAGAGTGATGGCCCTTTGATTTTATTTTATTGATTTACTTATGTATATTATACTTGCTGCGCCTGCGGCTTTACCCGCGTGATGATGGAAAATTGTTGTATTTTGGTTAATTCACCCTATTTCTTTATAAATTATAGCCTATGTATTATTCTGATGTGTAAGCTATATTACCGGAAAGTTTCATCAAAATCCATTCAGTAGTTTTTGCGTGAAAGATTAACAAACATACATCCATACATACATTCTTACAAACTTTCGCGTTTATAATATTTGTAGGATTATCGTTTATTATTTGTTTATAAATATATTTTATAGTTATAAAAGATTAATAAATTTATTCGGGTATTTTTTGGTATCATAAGAAAAGAAAGGTTAGCACTGAAAATCAGCATCGTGTCGGATATAATTCCGATATAGCAACAACCTGAGTGCAAACCTTGTATGCTGAAAATGCTTCGTAGAAATTTGCAGTGGCGTAGCTTGCCTTAGACGGGCCTTGTATCAAAATGTGTTGGTGGACTCAAAGGAAGGGTAAAGGGTTTTTTATAAAAGAATCAAAAAGTGCTCGAATTGAATTAAAATAATTATACATTGATGATAAGTTATTACTTATACTTAATGCTCCTAGAAGCTAAGTTAGATAAAAAATTCAAACTTACACTTTTCTCGCCATTTTTTCGCCAAACTTATCCAACCATCCATAGCGGAAGACGATTTCGGTTTTTCTAGATTTTCTGCTTCTATAGACAACAATGACAAGTCTGAAGGCTGTTCCTGTGGGCCTAGCAGTTATTCTCAAAAATGTTATTAATCTCTAAAAGATTCTGGATAACATTCTAAGAATTTTTGCTTACACACTTTCGGGGCCCCTATAGCCTGGGGGCCTTATATCATTAATACGGTTGATACGACGGTACCTACACCCCTGCAAATTTGATATATGTTTTTAATATTATTTACTTCATATATATATTAATATGTCGCATATCCATCACACAAGCATAACTTGTTTGGTTTGCGGGTAGATACAATGTGTGTGTTTGTAAAAAATCTGTTAACTCGCGATTTCATCCGCATCTATTTATTCTATATCTGAATAATAAATGAAATAAAAACGGACATGAAAAAAGTATTTATTTATTTTTTACTGAAAGCCTAAATATTTATTTTCATATCCCTAAATCGAGGAACCGTGGGCAGACTATACAAATTTTCGTGTTTCAAAATTCAGCTCTTCGCCGGTGCTTAAAGAATAATAGACAAATTAGGAATGTGGCATTGCTCTGCGATATGTATACAGAAAACAATTTCAAGGATTTTATGACCATGGAAGACTTTTAAGCGTAGTTTAACTTAATCACATACACAATTACTAAGTACAATTGGTGCTTTTTTATTCATAATCGATCTCCTCCAGATTACCAAACTGTATTATAATAGATAACTTATTAACCTAAAGTTTAACAACTTTCTTCAACCACTAAATGATATTTAGATAGAGAGATAACACTTTATTGTACACCATTACAAAAAAACTTACGAACTAGTATTATTTTAATTGTATAGAAAGGACGGTCTTATCACGAAAAAGCGACCTCTTCCAGACATCCTGTGGCATGAATATAATAATAGGAGTGGAGATGGTGGTATACACAATAATTATTATACGATTACTTACATTTTAATAATAAATATATATATTCTTACGTGCGAGCACGCACTTAGGATTAGGATAGGATAGGAAGTAAACACCAGTTTTTTTCCAACTAAACGCTTTTATTGACTTACACAGCTGTACGCGATTCATTCCTGTAAGGTTGCCACTTCACGCAAAATTAACGACGTACTGCCCCGGCGATGAGATGTTTATTCATCATACCGTCGCCTATATTGCGTAGATCACCTTCTACTAATGCGGTGCTCAGCTCTGAAATTAGCGCGCGTGCTCGCTTCTGGGTCTCCTGTTAAACTACACTAAACTCCTCCTTCACTGAACTGCCCACTAAATTCTTCACTAAACTCTCCACTAAACTCGTCACTGTCTTCTACTAAACTTCTCGTCCAACTCTTTAAACTCTTCACTATCTTCTATTAAATTTCTCCTACTCGTATCGCATTTATCGCTTCGTTGTCTCAGACTGAACTCTCTGGTGGGCGCACCTTTCGCTGCTTATATACCCGGAAGAATCTTCTGGAACCCATAATTTCGATCTTCTTTTCGTTATTCTTTATTTATTGTCTATCACTTTCTAAACATCTATCTATCTCTGTCTTTTCTTTCCTGAACCTTTTGTTCTAGCATTGCGATCTTCATTTCGTTATTTTTTTATTCACCATCTATCCCTTTCCGAAATGTATCTGTCCTTGTCTTTTTCTTCCAGAATCTTCTACATTTTTCTGAAACTCCTTAAACCAACTAGATCATTCCATCATCGCTCGCCACAGTATAAATATTTAGTTATATTTAGGTTTTTTAGTAATGCTGGTAATAGACAAATCAACCCAATTGAACAATTTGGTTCAAAGACTAAGAACTGAAAGGACACAATGGTATTCAATAGTATTGAATAATTTAAGGTTATGTTTACATGGATCACTTTGGTTCTTTCATCCAAATTGAAAGACAAGAAATAACTGTCTAATATCGGCATTAGATTAAGTTAAAAACAAATTTTCAAGTTCGACTGTTTTATGGCAATATTTCTAAAATTTATAAATAAGATACAATACGTTTTAATTAATTTAAAAATACACAAAATTAAAAACGAAGACTAAGAAATTAAAATATTATAACGAAATTAATTAGTATAAAATCCTCTCAGGGCTATAATTAAAAATTGTGTGGGAAAAATACGTTTCAAAATATTTTTTAAATATTTGTGGAATTTGGTTAAGCTCGATTAAGAGGTTGTAGACGCAAAGTTCAATTTTGTCGGCAAAAATCCTTTTTATAGCTGCAGTATTATCAAGACGGTGGCTGAAAGGAGTAAATGGTGTGAAATAATCCGAGCTCTTAGTTCTACGTAGCTGAAAACGAATTTATTGCCCTCCGATACTCATACCGACGCGTTTTATTGACACCTCTAAAACGTAGGAAAAATGCGGTGAAACACATTCACATGAACACTGTCACTTGCCTATATTACATTTATGTTCCTGTAATGGGCAAGCTCATTTTTCTGCAGATATCAACTGTTTGAGATTAACGCAACTCTGTCATTGCATCAAACCTTCTTACATTATAACACATTTTTATAAATAAATCACACATGTCACTCACCTTACACACGTCTATCATAAAATTTATACTAATATTATAAGGACGGAAATTTTGTATATTTTGTATATTTGTATCGAATAAACTCAAAAACGACTGTACTGTTTTCAAAAATTCTTTCACCATTAGAATACTTTTTTTTTTTTTTTTTTAAGTCGGGGGAAATGTATTTCGCACATACCGGGTCCTTTGCTAGGGATTAGACCGTTGTTGATCATGGAGGCTTTCCACTGAGGCAATCCAAACAATAATCAACCGGCTTGTGTGGAGACTCGACTAATCAATACCCCACTAAAACCACCCTCCTCCCATGTGCCCCGCGCTTACGGCAGGAAAGGCGTGAGATACAGAACGTAGTTACGCCCACACCGATCCTAGCGCATAAGTGCTTGAGAATGCCCCGGGAGAGGCAAACTCACTTCGTCAACAGGGGTGAAGACTCCTCTGCTCCCTAGATGCTAGAGGGCCTCTGCAGCGGTATTTCAGGGAGAGAGGTCATGCGCATACCTGCGCCTCCGGGCTCCCGACTGACGTCGGCGCCCGCGAGACGCATGCGCACTACCATCTCTCTCCCTATCTCGTTCCGCGGCCTCCTTATGAGACACTACCGTCTCGCAGAACTTGGCCGCACCCACCCACCAATCCTCGCTGTGCAGCATGGCTTGCACCAGATCGCCCAGCGATTCGATCGGTCCTACAAGTGTCTCGAGTTCAAACCTCTGAGGTGCCCATGCTGCGCACTCGACTAGCGTGTGTAACGCCGTGTCTAGCGCGCCACATTGGCGGCATTGGGGTGAAGGCAAGCAGCCCGCAATCTGACACAGATACTTATCGAAGGAACCGTGCCCGGTAAGTATCTGTGTCATTCTGAAGGTCAGGGTCCCGCGTTTACGCGAGAGCCATCGCAACAGCTGCGGTCGAACCGCTTCCACCGTGTCAATGCCAGCAACAGGGTTTTCCAACTCTACTGACCAAGCTTGGATCATGGCCGCGGTTTCCCGCATCCTGATCACCTGGAGTTCGGCCTGGCCATAGACCAGGCCACGGGCGAGGGCATCCTGTCGGGAGCGCCGAACTTTGGCTATCACGTCCGCCTGGAGAGGCCAGGGCGGATCGCCTGCCAAGAGTGTCGACGCCGTCCACGACACTGTACGGTATCCTCGGATGGTCCTCACCGCCAGGACCCGTTGTGTGCGGCACAACAAAGTCCTATTGTGGCGGTGAAGTGCAGTGGACCATACGGGTGCACCGTACAGGGCCATACTCCTAAGGATGCCCATGTAGAGTTTCCTAGTCGTCCCCCCCGGTCCCCCCACGTTGGGAAGAAGCCGAGAGAGGGCGCCTGCAGACCTCACGAGCTTAGGAACTAGCTGCTAAAAGTGCGCCTTGAACAGCCATTTCCCATCAAGAATTAGCCCCAGATATTTCATCTGGGGGCCTACGCGAATGTCCACCCCTTGGACTGTAACGGACAGGTCCGCGGGGGGATTACGAAACCGCCTATGGAACATGATGGCCTCCGTTTTCGCGGGGCAGACCTTCAAGCCCAGCCTACCTATTCTTCGGACCACGATCGCCAACCCGGCGTTGGCGAGGTCCACGGATTCCGCGAATGGCGCAGCGCGTGCCGTGAGTAGGGTGTCATCCGCGAAGCAGATTAGCCCTATTCTGGGCAGGACCGGAACCCGAAGGATCCAGTCATAACCGACGTTCCAAAGAACCGGCCCAAGGACCGATCCCTGTGGGACGCCGCACGCGACGCGTCGCCGACCTATCGCGCGATTCTCGGACTCGCCGCCCTCCCAAAGGATGTACCTGTCCTGGAGGTACGCGCCCAACAGCCTCGTGAGGTACGGGGGGACTCCGTGTGCATGAAGCCCCTCCCTGATCGTCTCGTGAGGGAGGCTGTTAAAGGCGTTCGCTATGTCTAGCGAAACCGCCAGGACAGTATCCTTTGCTTGGACTGCGTCGTCCGTTACAGATCGCAGTGTCTCGAAGGCGTCCAATGTGGAGCGCCTCCGCCGAAACCCGAACTGCGTCTGTGCTAGCCCCGGCTCCATAGTATCGAGATGCTTAACGAGGCGTTCCGCTAAGATCTTCTCGAAGACCTTGGCGACCTCATTCAGCAACACTATGAGCCTGTAGGTGGACGGATCGTTGGGAGGACGGCCTCCCTTGGGAATCAGGCATAATCGGCCCTCCTTCCATTGCGACGGGAACTGACCTGCGCGAATACAGGCATCGAACAGTTCCCGTAGCTGGCCGCGTAGGTGTTTGGCGGCCAGGAAGAGGAGCGGACCCGGAACCCCGTCGGGTCCCGGAGCCGTCTTCCTGCCCCGGAGCCGGTCCAGGGCGACGTCTAACTCTTCCTTGGTGATGGAGTGAGGCTCCACCTCCGAGGTGTCGGGAATGATTGGACCCATATCGGGGGGAGTGAAGATCCCCGGATCCGGGAAGAGCCCGTCGATAACCGACCGGAGGACCTCGGGTTCGAGCGTTTCCGTAACCGTGGAGGTGCAAGGCCGCAAGGTGTTGCGGGCCGCATGGTACGGACGCCCCCAAGGGTCCCGGTCTAGTGTCTCGAGGAGCTCCCCCCGAGCCCGGGCTTTCGCTCGCAGAATTGCAATCGAAAGGGCCTTTCTGGCCTCTCTGAACTCCCCCACGAGTCCATTCTCCTCAACATAGTCTGGAAGACGACGCGCTCTGCTGCGTTTGAGCTTGTGGCTGATTCTGCGGACTACCCGCCGCAGTTCAGCCAGCTCCTCAGTCCACCAGTGGACCGATGTACGCGGTGGCGGTCGTTTGGCTCGAGGCATAGCAGCGTCGCAAATCCTTTTGAGGGATTTGCGCATGTGCTCAGCCTGCGCCTCCAGATTCCCCAGGTCGGCTGGATAGGTCCAGCATTCGATGATAGCCCTCTCCTCGGCCTGCTCCGCGTCGAGCTTGGTAAGAGCCCAGCGCGGGAGCCGGGAGGGGCCCTGAACAGGGTTAGCGCTAGGCGAGGGGGAGAGCTCGAATCTGATGTACAAGTGATCAGACAGAGTCTCCACCTCCCCCAGCACTCTCCATCCTACCACTCTGCGGGCGGCCGCATGTGTGGCGAATGACAGGTCGATGATCGATCCACCCCGCGCACGCACGCAGGTCTGGACCGACCCCTGGTTCAGGATGGACAGGTTGGATTGAAGCGCCCAGTCTTCAACCGCCCGTCCCCTAACATCGGTAATCGCGTTCCCACAGGATTGGTGCTTGGCATTGAAGTCGCCTAGGACGAATATCGTCTTCGGCGCTAGTCTGCCGACGGCTGCCCTAATGGAGTCCAAGGCGAGCTCGTACTCCGCCAGGGGGCGGCTCCGCGTGAGGTACACGCCTATGATGACGTAACCTCCGCTTTCCGCCACCGCGTAGCCCTTTCCTCTTTCGAGACTGGTGAGCGGTGTGCCAGATCCGGCTCTGGCGACCACGGCTACCACATCGTCGAGATCCCCCACCCAGTTCCTGGCTGGGGGTACGTAATAAGGTTCGCTCATTATGGCCAAGTTTGCTTGCCACTCCGCCATCGCCTGTAGGCACAAGTCCTGGGCGTCAGGGGAGTGGTTGACATTCGCTTGGAAGAGTGTTAGGGGTATACTGGGCATTTAGGTGTCCATAGGTACCCCCCTTCCACTCGCCGGCCGTTTATTCGCCCTCGGGTGGACGAATTTATCCTTGACGTATGGGGGCTGGCAGTGGCTGGCCAACGTCGGGTGGGTAGCGCGTTTGCCCCCCGCCGCGCAAACGGCGCAGTGGGGGTCGCGGGCTGTGCAGTCCGGCTGCTTGTGTCCGCTCTTACCGCAGCGGAGACACAAGCTGGTCCGGTCCGGGCACGAGTCCGGGCAGGTCTGGGTGCTGTGGCCGACGTTGAAACAACGGTAACAACGTATGGGTCGGGCTTCCAGAGCCTCCACCTTCGCCGAGGTGAAGCCAACCAGAAGGTGGCCCCGCTCGGCGATGGCTTTAGCTGCAGAGACGGGGCACATCACGTATGATGCGCTCATCCCCCCAGGTCCTATGCCGATGTGCCTCGCCTTAACATCGTCGCGCAGGCAGTTGCCCACGCTGGCGATGGCACTGCGAAGCCCATCTACGGTAGCCGACTCATCCAGCCCTGAGACGTAAAGCTCCCCACGCTTTACGGGGCGGATGACTTCGGCCATCCCTTGGAGTGCCCCACGAAGGGCCTCGGCGACGCGGTTCGCCCTAGTTGCGCTCTCGGGTCCTGGGGGGAAGTCCAGGAGACGAGCGTCCCGGGCGGTCCGCCTCACTTTCAGCCCCTCTCTGAGGCCTAAATCGGTGATATTGACCACCGAGGCGGCCTTTGCGAAGACCTCCCGGTAGCCAATACCGTTTTTGGCCGATTCCGGCAGCAATTTGATAATAACTGCTGCCAATCTCAGCTCCTGGAATACCACGGGCTTCGTAGCCCGTGGCTTGCGCGCCGGCTTCCGCCCCGATGGCGGAGCCAGTGCTTGCGCCGAGGGAGGGGGGCGGGGCGTTTTCGCTCCCGCTCCCCAGCCCTTCTTCCTCCGAACGACCGTGGACCACGCCCCCCCCCCTCCGGAACGGGGGCGGGGGCAGGGGCCACCGCAGCCGATGGTGGCGCGACGGCAGGGGTCGCGACGGCAGGTGCCGCGACGGCCGGTGTCGCGGCCGCGGGTTTAGCCATGAGCCTGGGGGCCGGCTTGGGGGCCAGTGGCCCGGGCTTAGGCGCCGGAGCAGAGGCGGCGGCGAGAGCTGCGGCTCGGCGCAGCTTCTTCGCCTTCTGCTTGGGGGGAGGGGGTGGCGGTGGGGAGTCCGCCACCCCGACGACGGGGGCTACCACCACCTCCATCGGTACCGGGGGAATTACTTCCCTCGGGGCCCGGTGGGCGGCGGCGGCAGCTCCCGCCGTTTTAGGCAGCGGTTGTGCTTCCGCAGCCTTTTTCCTGTCCGCCGCGAGCGGCGGACGAAGAATTGGCGCGGGCGGCAGCCGCTCCTCAATCCCGGCAAGCCGGGCGTCCAGCATCGCGCCCACGGTGCGGGCAATGATGCGCGTAAGCGCGTCATAGTCCACACCGCCGTGCGCGACGTTTGGGGTTATAGGAACCGGCTCCGCCACGACGGCGGAAGCCGGAACCGTTTTGGTGACCGCGGCGGATATATGAACCGGCCCCGGGGCCGGGACATTTCCCGCCGTGGCGGCCTCGGCCTTCCGCTTAGCGGGCACGGGACCCGGCTCCGCCGTTACAGCGGGAGCCGACGCCGCGTCCGCAGCGGAGGCCTTCATGGCCTTCCGCATTTTCTCGAACTCCTTGCGGTAGGAGAGGTTCTCCTCCCGCATAGAGTTGAGCTCGGTGCGCAGCCTGGAGTTCTCGTTGCCGAGTCTCCAGGCCTCCGACTCCGGATTCCGCGTCACCAACGTGTCGACTATGTCGGACGGTCGGGACGCAGCCTCCTTCAGTCGGCGCACGTATGCGCCCTTCAGGTTGCCCGACGTCTGGGCAACCTGGAGGATATCGGCGACCTGGGCGCTCGCCGCTAGGCGGAGCTCCCTAGGGCCGAGCACACGTACGTTCCCTATAAGCGCGGCGCACTGGCTAGCCGCGGCCAGTTTGGTAGCAGTGGCCTTCCTGGCCCTGCGGCCCTTTTCCCCCCTTCGATGCGGAGGTAGGCCTCCGCACCCGCGAGCACGCTCGCCGTCGCGTCGCCCGTGCGACGCAGCGGCGATCGCGCCCGCGCCGGCGTGGAAGCACCCGATGTGCTTTCCGAGTCGGCGCTGCGGTCCCAGAACCGCTGCCTCGACTCGGGGACGAAGCTGGACGGAGCGGTGGCGGCGACAGTCCCAGTAGGGAAAGAAGACAACATCATCGCCGCCACCGCACCTATATCACCATCCCTAACAACGACTCCGGTCGTTGGCGCGGGTGAAGCCCGCGCGGCAACCGGTGTCGCGGGGCGGTCGTCCCCCACGCTGCGCACGGGTGAAGCCGGTGCGCAAGCCGATGCCGAGGGCACGGGTGAAGCCCGCGCGTTAGCCGACACCGTCGTGGGGCCATCGCCCCCCGCTGTCGCCGAGCCGGCCGCTGTGTACACCGACCTAACCGGTGTCGGTGCACATGCAGCCGCCTCGGTTTGCGGGCCGCAGAAGACGCGAATCGCGTCGTCGAGCGCGTACTCCAGCGAGTCTGGGACGCTGCCCGACGGCGCGATGTCTACGTGGTCTACAATGGCGCTTGGCCCCGGCGCAGGTGAAGCCCGCGCGGGGGGCGTTTGCGCCCTGTAGACATTTTCTACGATGGCGTTCGCCGCGCTCACGGCCATGAGAACGGCCGAGTTCGCGGCGAGCACCACCTCCCTACCTACGGCCGTGTGTGCCGCGCTCTTGCGCGCGGCACGCACGGCGGGAACCCTAGGCGCGGCGGGAGCCGAAGGCGGCCCCATCGTCGCGCTCTCCTTTTCGCGGGGCCCGGCGGCGGTGAGGTCGACCACCGCCGATGCACCCCCTATCGAAGCGGGCAGCCCGGTAGCCGTGACAACGGCTGGACCCGGCCGCCCGAGACTAGGTTCCGCGGCGCTGCGGCTGTGACGAACCAATGAGGACTTCTTCTCGCGCGTCTCGCCTATCTCCTTCATGGCCCATCCATTATTGGAGCCGATGTGGTCCCGCTTGCGCGGTACACTCGGCTCCCTGGGGACTTTCGGGGTGCCTGGGCCATCCATTGCTGGAGGCCCTGACCCACAAGGAGACCAGAAAGGCGCGCGAAAACTCTACACACACAAAAACCGTTACAAAAGCGCGCGCAACCAATTTTGCGCACGACACTAGCAAGCGGAGAGAGAAATGGGACTCACCGGCCAAAACTGCTTTCCGCACTGAAATCCAATCGAACAAACACTAGTACACTATCACCTGTACACCAAACTAACAATTTATCGCTTTTCCCGGTAAAAAAGCGCAGAAAATTGTATGAAAGGAGTGTGAGCAAAGCATTCGTGACCGCTATGCAAAGAAGCTGATCAGGAACTGTTCACCATTAGAATACTACATTATCCCTGATTAACATAGACTATAGATGTTTATACGTTTACCCCAAAATGTTTAAAAAATAAATGTCCATCCCTGCGAAGCCGGGACGGGCTAGTATCTAATAATTTCTATATAAAGTTTAAAGTACATAAAAGCTGTGAAACCACTAAACATAGAAATAGAAAGCAAAAACAAATTTGTTTCAATATAATAGGTACCAAATCATCAACCAGTATTGTTTTTTAGCTACATTCATACAAATATTGCTTGGGGAAAAAGTTTCTTCGCATTTTATATAAAAATTCAAAAGTTTTTTTTATGAAGTTTATTTACATTTGACTAAAGTATGTAGGTGCCATTTTATTGGATAACTTTTTGCCATCTTGTAGGTAGGGATAGTGATTTAGTGATAATAGATAATAGTGATCCCATTGCTATAAAAAATTTGGGGCTTCTGATCAAAAAACTGCGACAAGTGGTTTTGGCAGTCCTCTCGTGATGTTAACCTGACACTGCCTAAGGAATTCTGCAGAGACCGAAACAGGTGAAAATCTGAAGGTGCATGGTCAGGACTATACGGCGGATGCATTAACACCTCCCAGCCAAACTCTCGTAATTTTTTCTGAGTGGCTAAAGATGTGTGAGGTCTAGCGTTATCATGGTGAAAAACCACACCCCTTCTGTTGATTAATTCCGGCCGCTTTCTCTCAACTTTTTGCTTTAATCTCATCAGTTGTTCGCAGTACAGTTCAGAATCGATGGTCCTGCCTGGTGGTAATAGCTTATAATGAATAATGCCCTTCCAATCCCATCATACACACAGCATCACCTTGTTGCGAGTTAACCCGGGCTTCGCCACAGTCTGTGAAGCCTGACCGGCCTTTGACCACGATCTTTTTCGCACGTTCTTGTCGTACGTGATCCACTTTTCATCACCAGTTATCAGCTTCTTCAAAAATGGCTCGGTTTCATTACGTCGTAATAAAGAATCACAAATGAGTACACGGTTCATTGGGTTTCTTTCCGGATTGAAAACGCTTAAACCAAATTTGCGCTACTCTCACAGATACTGCATTAGGTCCATAAACATCACAATTTTTTTCGTGGCTTGTGTTGCATTTTTACCTTTTTTGTAGTAAAATTTTAAAATGTATCGAATTTCTTTATTAGATTCACTCATTTTAACAATAAGAAAAACAAATGAAAATTACACATTTTCCTAATTTGAATTTCTAATTGTCTTTTTTAAAATTAAAAAAAATAAATTTTTAATGATACCAAAACCAGCCAGATACAAATGGTATAGCCAAAGAGATCTTATTACAAGTTCATACATACTATATGCAAAAAGACTTTTTCCCCAACCTATTATGTAAATTATTATGTTTAGATAATTGTTTCTTCGGTTTGCACTAACTTTAACAGATCAATAACGACCCCACGGCTGGGATGGGGTCTTACATTTATAAGGGAATGGACAGTATACCTTACCACGCTTGTCCAAGCCGGATTGGCAGGTTTAGCAGGTTGGTTATCTCGATGAGCAGGTTTCGACACGCTGGTTTGCTTCACCGTTAACATGTGGTAATAGGGCAACGGACAGTCAAATCAACTGAGATACTTTTCATAAACTTATAGAACGTTGCAGCTTCGTAAATTTTGTAAGAGCGTACCTACTTATGATGTCATAAGTAGGTACAAGTAAAAAAGCCAAATAGCACATTCAATATT
This sequence comes from Dendrolimus houi, assembly GCA_039645545.1. Lineage (NCBI taxonomy): Eukaryota > Metazoa > Arthropoda > Insecta > Lepidoptera > Lasiocampidae > Dendrolimus > Dendrolimus houi. The sequence continues at coordinate 16,424,658 of CM077120.1, read as the reverse complement.
GTTTGATATGTAATTAAAATTGTTTCTATTATGATAATTTAAAAGTTAGATGTTAAGACGTTAGTTATCTTAATGCCGGTTCTGTTATGTGTAAAAATATAATAATTTATTGTATTGTAAATGTGATGCCCGCAGCTCTATTGTAATAATATACAAATTAGGTCAGAAGAGGGCCTAAATGGTGTATGCTTCCGGCTACCATCAGCTAAGCTTCAGTCATCGCCAAAGTACTTTCAAAAATTGGGATAAAAAACATACACGTCCCAAAAAGTGCTAGATACATACGTATGTACTTACAATTACGTGACCAAAACCTTGTGAAAACCCCTACGAGAACGTAAAACGTGTGAAACGTTTGGATAAATTTATGATCTCAAAAAGGCCTCTTTTGTATAATAGTATCATTAATATGATGTGTGTATTGATAATTATACTGGTAGATGCAAAATATTTTATAGCATTTTATATCACTTTGACAGTCTAGAGATTCTTTATACAATTCTGTAAAAGTGGCCTTTTTAACCGACTTCAAAAAGGAGGAGGTTCTCAATTTGATTGATTTTTTTTATGTATGTACACCGATTACGCTGAGATTTATGATCCGATTTACGTGATTCTTTTCTAGTTTGATGCGTAATAGTTCCCATTTGGTCCCCTAAAAACTTAACATAGCTAGGCCCTGTAGTTTTCATTTTATGAACATTTATTATGATTTTTTTTCCGTTCCGTTGCGTATGTACACCACACCGATTACGCTGAGATTTATGACCAATATAATTGCCTAAACTAACCAAGCTTGCATCACTGATTGCTAAATCAAAAGAAAACACCAGAAAAGAGTATACTACTACTGCGTCCTATTTACTACGTGTAAAATATCTACTCTAGAAAACGCCATAAAACGAATACGAGTATTCGTACTGTAATATAAAAAATATGAAAACAAAACAGCATTTCATAACGTCGAATAACCGTAAAAGTGTGCAAACTAAATTCCCGTGCTGAGAGAACTTCGCAAAAAGTTGTCAAAAATCACGGTGTTGTTAAAACTTGCACGTAAAACTAAAGTAACTTTTTGTCAACTGGCTATTGTAAACGAAGGCTTGACTGCATTCCAGAATGCGATTACAATATAGGTTCTGATAAAAGTGTGCGTTGACTTTATTCCTTTCCTTCTTCCACCGTTGTCCAATAATTTCTATTCTAGCATACCTCTTCCGATACATCATAAATCTTCTTTATCCTCCAAACAATTTAAATAACTCTTTTTTAGCACACACTTAATCTTAAGGATCTACTATTACTTTACATTTTAATATTATTTTTGTCTTTCGATTTCGGTTCGATGGATACTCATACCACCATAATTTACCATGTTTTTAATTACGGGTGCAACTTTATACTTTAAAAACATCTAAAAGTTCTGACAATTTAAATATTTGAAGGGAGACAAGGAAAAAAGCATTCAGATCCGTATGAAGAATCGAATGCGAGAACTTTTTAATAAAGGTTTTAGAACTATTGTTATAAATACCAAACTAAAATAATTCAGTAGTTAACAGTGAGCTACAAATACCAATATATAAAGTAAGATCTTTGGTTGTAAATAGCAAGGAATCACCTTTGGAAAAAAGGTGATATGTTAGCAAACTTTTTATATGCGTTTGTACATATATGTTATAGGTTGTACATAATAAGCTGGGGAAAAATCTTTTCGCATATAGTATGTATGAACTTGTAATAAGATCTCTTTGGCTATACCATTTATATCTGGCTAGTTTTGGTATCATTAAAAAGTTTTAATTTTAAAGAAGACAATTCCAAATTCAAATTAGGAAAATGTGTGATTTTCATTTGTTTTCTTATTGTTAAAATGAGGAAATTTGATACATTTTAAAATTTTACTACAAAAAAGGTAAAAATTCAACACAAGCCGCGAAAAAAAATTGTGATGTTTATGGACCTAATGCAGTATCTGTGAGAGTAGCGCAAATTTGGTTTAAGCGTTTTCAATCCGGAAATTTTGATATCAAAGATGCACGTCGCTCTGGTCGCCCTGTTACGGACAAAATTGATGCCATTTTTGAAAAAGTGGAGCAAGATCGGCATATTAGTAGTTACGATGCAGCTGGAGAACTGGAAATTGACTACAAAATGGTTTAGGCGCATTTTAAAAAAGCTGGGTACACAAAAAAGCTCGATATTTGGGTGCCTCATGAGCACATTGAAAGAAACCTAATGAACCGTGTACTCATTTGTGATTCTTTATTACGACGTAATGAAACCGAACCATTTTTGAAGAAGCTGATAACTGGTGATGAGAAGTGTATCACTTAAGACAAGAACGTGCGAAAAAGATCGTGGTCAAAGGCCGGTCAGGCTTCACAGACTGTGGCGAAACCCGGGTTAACTCGCAACAAGGTGATGCTGTGTGTATGATGGGATTGGAAGGGCATTATTCATTATGAGCTGTTACCGCCAGGCAGGACCATCGATTCTAAACTGTACTGTGAACAACTGATGAGATTGAAACAAATAGTTGAGAGAAAGCGGCCGGAATTAATCAACAGAAGGGGTGTGGTTTTTCATCATGATAGCGCTAGACCTCACACATCTTTAGCCACTCAGCAAAAATTACGACAGTTTAGCTGGGAGGTGTTAATGCATCCGCCTTATAGTCCTGATCTTGCACCTTCAGATTTTCACCTGTTGCGGTCTGTGCAGAATTCCTTAGGCAGTGTCAGGTTAACATCACGAGAGGACTGCCAAAACCACTTGTCGCAGTTTTTTGATCAGAAGCCCCAAAATTTTTATACCAATGGAATTACGTCCCTACCTACAAGATAGCAAAAAGTTCTCCAACAAAATGGCAGCTACATACTTTAGTCAAATGTAAATAAACTTTATAAAAAAATCTTTTGAATTTTTATGTAAAATGCGAAGAAACTTTTTTAATATATACTATAGACGGAAAGCACTTACCTTGAAGGTACCAAATGTATAGCATTACACATAAATTAATCAAGTATTTAACCAACGGGAAAACAACCGGAGCTAAGAAGTCCTTCTACTTATAATACAACACATTTAAAATATAAAAGCAGCACATTTCGTTTATTTGATTTAATGATGATGATTGATTACTTTGATTACAATTAGGATATTACTTTTAACAATATATTTTAAAACTATATAGAGTTTAATTTTTACCCTTTAAGAATCATTAAATTAAAAGAAATGGAACACAAACTTATAACTACAGTCTGTTAAAAATTTATCATGCTAATTCGTGTAAAACATCTAGACACCATTTATTATCAATTCTTCATTTACTGGAACAAGTGGCAACATCTTGATAAAAATAATCGTATATTTTTGTTCTACAAAAGCAACTTCCCTGTGAGCAACCGGGGCCTTTTGTTCGATAACACTTGTAAGTATTGTTTTAGATCTTTTGGACCGAATTTCATCTTATCTCCTTCGCTTTGTACACATAAAGTGATTTGATCAGACAAGGGATCCACTTCTTTTTGATAAAGGTGATGGGAAGTGTCAAAGAAAAACAATAAAAGCTAGTTTAAAAGACGTCCATGTATTTTGAACTAGAAATACACAAATGGATTTGACTCGATTTGAATGAAGTTGCTAACAAAATCTAGTTAATACGTATGAAGTTTAAATACTAAATATAAATACTATAATTATTTTAATAAGCTCTTAGACATTAGGTATGTCAGGAACGACATTATTCCTCGCCACGTGAACATACCTTGTTCAAACTGTTGAAATGTCTGTACAATTACCACGATTCGTTTCTCCACAGTTTCGCCCTATTACACGCACCTAGCTGCCGACTCCCAGCGATTTCACATACTCAACTCATCACGGCGATATCATCAGTTTGCGAATTCATCAAGCCGCTGACAGGACAATAGAATTAATGAATCAGTTACCTAAAGTCTAAGATAGCTACATAACGACAATCACTGGCCTGGGACAAGTAAAACAAGAAGCGATTTTAGCATAAGTTTTCAATAAAGAAAACTAAAAAAATAACGACAAAACATTTTTATTTTACAAAAAACAAAACCGTCTTCACGCAAAAAATAAATATTTAACCGACTTATTTCCACAACAACTTGAAGTAGGTGCCAAGTGAAACATAAAAAAAAACAACAACAAATTAAGAAAATATAGTAATTTGTATGTTTTACTTGACACCGACTACAAGATGTTGTAGAAAGAAGTCGGTTTAATGTTTATTTTTTGGTTATCAATGTAAAGTCGGTTTTGTTTTTGTTAAAAAAATACTTTTTATCTGCGCAAAAACTTATACTATAAAACAGAGAGACCCGAGTTTAGTTCTGGGACATTATGTTTACTTTAAAAACACATAGACAGATTTTTCAATATGTGTTTTGTAATTGACAAAAAATTTGATGCAATTTTGAATTTTATTTTTGTTAATAAAATATTTTTAGTCTATATTTGAGCAAATACTTCAATAGCTTTAGAAATAATATATTAAGCACCTGTAGAAATTGTACAGCTGGTACGCGTATACAAATTTGCCATTTCACTCTTTGGTGTGTATGCTCTTCAACAAGTGTTGCTCTCGATTTCTTTGCGATCCACAAAGCAGTCCCATAGTCACCAAGTCAGGTGACTATGGGACTATCTCGGGAGTTAAAAAGAAACAATTTGAAAATCGGTCCACAATTGACGGCGAAATCGCATAACATGCCTATATAAAAAAATTAATCGCTTGTAGAAAGTGTAACACTGGCACGCGTATACAAGCTTTTTTTTGGAAAATGTAGTCTCTCAGCGTTTTATAATAAGGGTTACTCTCGATTCTCTGCGATCCACTAACCAGATCCTGACTCAGTGACCATGGAACCGCCTCGAGACTATAGACTTACGAGTAAAGAAAAAAAATGGAAATCGGTTTAGAATTGACCGAGATATCGTGTTACGAAGAAATCTGTTATCAATTTTCGTAGGATTCTCTAATTCCTTGGAATCCACTCATTAGATGCTGACATGGTGACAATGGGACCAATTCAGGAATATAACCTTTCAATTAAATGGTAAATTTCGAAAATCGGTTCAAAAGCAGAAAAGAACAGGTAATAGAAAATTCCGTTATTCTTATAGTTGGAGGGACTTGTATTATTTAAAAAGTTATTGCCCATCCCCTAAAAGTCACCGAATCCCGCAGATTGGCCAACGAGAACTGCTGCGAAGCCATCAATACATGAGCAAAGTTCTAGCGACTCATACCCAATTTCTGGTTACCCACCGAGTTGTAACTGGCAGTAGTAATAAAGGAAGAAGACCACGTTAAGAGCATAGGAATCAAAAATATATTTGTTCAATTATAAAAAGTATAATAATATGACACAGGATATCGCGTCAATCAGCAGAATATACAAAGTTCACTCGTTGCCCGAAAGCTTTTATGCACTATTTAGGAATATGTTTTATTCAATAGGAAAACCGTTAAATGGTGGCAAACATTTCATTATTCTAATGCCTGCGGTGTATGGTGGGTGGCGGTGCTCGGCTAGGCCAGGTATTGCGAAGTAAATGTAAATATTTTATTGTGGAGGCACAAACAACGCCTGAGAGATCAATAAAATTTGTTTGTTCTGTAAAATGCTCTCCGTTGTCTGCTTTATAGATTGTGAACATGAATTATTCAAACAAGCGTGAAGAGTGGAAGAACACCAACTGGTCCATTCGTTTTAATGTGTCGGCTGATGAAACGTTATAAATTTCACGCTTTTTTTCGTTTGTTGAAAAAGTTCTGTCGATATGATTAATATCCAGATACTAATTTGTTTACACATCATAAAAATCGATATCTCTATCTTTAGTTGAACTAATGTTTAACTTTAGTTTTGAGCATTTGTCTAGTTTAGGCGTAATCGCCTGATTTACATTTGCATCAGTTAAGTAGTCAGCTAACTTGTGAAATTGGCGAGTTAAGCTCTTGTCATGGTCTGGACATACATTTTTCAGTCAAGTAATAAGTTGTCAATTAAACAGATGTCTGCCCAAGGGATGATAAGCACTTATTCACATATTAACTATTACAAATGTAAATAAGACTTTAAACAAGAGTTTTATGTCGCAAGATATATATAAATTACCTACTTATTAATGTGAACTTTGTTTACATGTTTGTTTGTTCGATGTTCACTGCTTTGTTAATAAACTGATTTTAACGGAGATAAATCCTGGAAAATAGGACAACCTCTATAGGATAATAGTAGATTTGTTACACTAGAGGTGAAAGTGACCTATTTAGGGATGGCGTAGTGCACGAGCGTAGCGAGGGCGTTAATAGGTCGAGTGCCTAAATAGGCCTTTCACCCGAGGTAACCATCCTGCTGTTCATTTCGAATATGAGAAAAGTATATAAAAACTGATTAGTTAAACAAACAACTACTTCTCTAATTAAATCAAGCATTAAATCCATATCTAAATCTGAGAACTCATTTAATACGTCATATATGATAGGTCAAGTAAATTTATTTGTCTGTGGCATTCTACCAGCCAGTATTTTTTTTGTCACCGATGATAGTAATATTTAGCTCAAATTAATGTAAGTGTTAAGGATAGAATGCGTTGTCTGAACAGCCCGCTCGGTGTTGCTTGTAAAATGGATAAATTGGGTAATTAAATATAAGTAATCAATGGTATAAACATAAAATAAATACATACATATATAAAATATTTGTTGTCTATTTAGCTGTATTTTAAATTAATAAATATTAGCAAATTGATTGCCTAGAGTGTAGGCGAATGCACGAACTTCACTCGGGATCGACCCGAGGCAGTTGCCCGCGACCACCGACCGCAATATACGTGCCCTGCATTCTTTACACTCACAGCATTTTCAACGGCTAACTTTCAAACCCTTAAAATCTTGTTTAATTTTCTCCTTTACACAATTGAACGTTATATCCGTTACAGTAAGTTAAATAATAATTTAGTTAAAATTAATTTATAAGTATAAAATCATGTTACAAAATTGTTAATATTTTTTAATAACAATTTTATGCCGCGATTTAATAGTGGTATAAAAAGTTTGAACATGTCTCGCATAGTTTTTATATTTTTTGATAGCAGGGAAAATCGTTTTCCAGAGATGTAAAGTACTGTTTTCATCCCTGTGATCAGGAAACTCCAATCGTACTTTCAGAATATGAAAAAGGAAACGATCCAATTTTATGTCAGCGAAACTGGATTAACCGATTAATACTTATGATATGTGTATATGTAATGTGTGTGATAACCGTGGGATATTTACACGAGTGAAGCTGCGAGAAAAGGAGCTGTATGACAATATTATGATGATACATTTTAGATTGATTTCTAAAATAAGATATTTTTTGTTTTTAACAATCAGCATTTTGCACTCTATCACTTTCGAGTAAGTTCTAGCAATTAGTAGAAAACGTCCTATTTTTTCTGTACATAACTTGCACGAATTATCATAAAAATGTCATTTTGTGCACAATCATATTCAAACCCAAGAGTCCGCTGACAAACTTACAACAATCAAAACATCCGAAAAAACCTCAGAATTAAAACATACTACACAATACATAAGAACGCAGCTTTATTCGCAGGTACCCTTACCCTACCCTTCCTAAATACCCTTCGAAAATCACCTTTCATTAAACGTGCATAACAGAATTCTGCATTTCAGCAAAATACCTTGAAGCTCGCATAATAAGGCTTTTAATCGAACTGTTATAGTTAATCCAGGATCGTAGAGCAGATTACAGGCAACTTAAAGGCATACTTAGGTACATAGAGCAAACCATACCGCCGCGCTGTGAGCTCGAAAACTCAATTACTGACGATGTTACAAACGTTACATATATTTAGGGCTGCTATGAAACCGCTTGGATTGGGTAATATTTCTAAAGAAAATTAAGCATCAATATAAAGTATTTTCGTGAATTATTTTATTATATTTGCGGCGTTGATACAAGCTGCTGAATAAAAATTATGACATCGTGGCCCGAGTTCCTATATCTTACTATCCATTCCCTTGTCTTATCATCGATTGAATTTTAACATTATTTGTTTGGAGTTATGTCAAATTTTAACCGATAGTAAGGCAAATGAACAATCGGTTAAAGATATAAGAACCAGCTATTAAAAAGTTTAAGCATCTTACGATTATATGCTATTTCGGTCTAAATATTGGTCATCCACTAAAAACGACCACGTAAAAGTTTATCAATAAAAGAAATACATTATAAAATAACATAAAATTATATTACATTAAGATACCAAAATAACAGCAAAGCAAATAAATCTCTGTGTAATAAAGAATAGCCAAGAACATAATTTTCCGCATGGCGAAAGGTTCCGTGGAGGCAACGAACGTCTACTATAGGTATATTATGTATGTTTTTCAGTAGGGAGGGACCCTTAACAAAATATTTCATCTAAAATGCCCTATATCTTAAAATCCACTAAACGGATCTTATTCAAATCAATTTTCGCCCATTTTTTAACTTTTATCCTCTCAATTTTTTCTGGATTCTCTATTTCACAGGTCAAAACTTAAAGGATGATACCTACGATTTTTATAGCTATGGAAATTAATATCTTAGAAACATCGTTATAATTTTTAAATGCTGTCTTCGAATGTAACAAACCCAAATTTTTTAAACCACAGTTATCTGTATGGCGGCCACCCCTTAAATTTGTTTATTTTTAAGATTTTACTAGATCATCATATAACAGTATAGATATAGAATACGTCTTCCTTCCAAACTTACATTTAAACCTAATAATTTTTGAGGAGAATTGCTGTAACTTATAAAGATAAGCGAACGAAACGACATGGCAGTTTTATAAGGTTTCATTTTGTCCAAAATCGTTACGGAACTCTGAAAAGTGAATAAAATATAAGTAAGAGTCTTAAGCATACAGCTTTACTCATAAGTACGACAACCTTGAGAATAAGTCTCTTTCATTTCAATATCACACAATATACTATGTAATATACAACACTACATAATAATTTTATAAGCTTTAATAACGTTGCCAAAATATCGCCCTTGACGTTACTTACGAAATTCTTAAACATAATTTAAATATTTGTTCTAAATATACATTCTTGGTTTACATCTAAAACTAAACCGTAATTAAAAAATACAATAAAAAACTTCGTTCAAAAAAACCGACTTCAAAAACTAAACAGTATAAAATAACTTATTTCTAAATCTATTTTTAATTATAATATCTTGTTTTTAATATATATTATCTAAAACATCTTAAAGTCGGTGCTTTGTAATTTTCAAAATATAATAATATTTATGTTTTACTTCGCACCGATTTACGTAATTCTTCTTTATTTGATGCGGAACAGTTGTCATTTGGTCCCCTAAAAATTTAACATAGTTTGGCCCAGTAGTTTTCATTATATGAACATTTTTTATGAAAAATATTTCCGTTCCGTACCGTATGTACACCGTTTACGCTGAGATTTATGATCCGCGATTTACGTGATTTTTATTTAGTTTGATGCGGAATAGTTGTCGTTTGGTCCCCTAAAAATTTAACATAGTTTGGCCCAGTAGTTTTCATTATATGAACATTTTTATGAAAAATATTTCCGTTCCATACCGTATGTACACCGTTTACGCTGAGATTTATGATCCGCGATTTACGTGATTTTTATTTAGTTTGATGCGGAATAGTTGTCGTTTGGTCCCCTAAAAATTTAACATAGTTTGGCCCAGTAGTTTTCATTATATGAACATTTTTATGAAAAATATTTCCGTTCCGTACCGTATGTACACCGTTTACGCTGAGATTTATGATCCGCGATTTACGTGATTTTTATTTAGTTTGATGCGGAATAGTTGTCGTTTGGTCCCCTAAAAATTTAACATAGTTTGGCCCAGTAGTTTTCATTATATGAACATTTTTTATGAAAAATATTTCCGTTCCGTACCGTATGTACACCGTTTACGCTGAGATTTATGATCCGCGATTTACGTGATTTTTATTTAGTTTGATGCGGAATAGTTGTCGTTTGGTCCCCTAAAATTTAACATAGTTTGGCCCAGTAGTTTTCATTATATGAACATTTTTATGAAAAATATTTCCGTTCCGTACCGTATGTACACCGTTTACGCTGAGATTTATGATCCGCGATTTACGTGATTTTTATTTAGTTTGATGCGGAATAGTTGTCGTTTGGTCCCCTAAAATTTAACATAGTTTGGCCCAGTAGTTTTCATTATATGAACATTTTTATGAAAAATATTTCCGTTCCGTACCGTATGTACACCGTTTACGCTGAGATTTATGATCCGCGATTTACGTGATTTTTATTTAGTTTGATGCGGAATAGTTGTCGTTTGGTCCCCTAAAAATTTAACATAGTTTGGCCCAGTAGTTTTCATTATATGAACATTTTTTATGCAAAATATTTCCGTTCCGTACCGTATGTACACCGTTTACGCTGAGATTTATGATCCGCGATTTACGTGATTTTTATTTAGTTTGATGCGGAATAGTTGTCGTTTGGTCCCCTAAAAATTTAACATAGTTTGGCCCAGTAGTTTTCATTATATGAACATTTTTTATGAAAAATATTTCCGTTCCGTACCGTATGTACACCGTTTACGCTGAGATTTATGATCCGCGATTTACGTGATTTTTATTTAGTTTGATGCGGAATAGTTGTCGTTTGGTCCCCTAAAAATTTAACATAGTTTGGCCCAGTAGTTTTCATTATATGAACATTTTTTATGCAAAATATTTCCGTTCCGTACCGTATGTACACCGTTTACGCTGAGATTTATGATCCGCGATTTACGTGATTTTTATTTAGTTTGATGCGGAATAGTTGTCGTTTGGTCCCCTAAAAATTTAACATAGTTTGGCCCAGTAGTTTTCATTATATGAACATATTTTTATTATTTTTTTTTGCGTTCCCGTTTCTTGGGACCTATATTTTTTAAGACGCGCGGCACCTTTCGTAGGCCCACCCATAGCTAGACACTAAAAAGTAACAAATGAAAAAAAACGTCGTTTAAAAAAACCGACTTCAAAAACTAAAAAGTATAAAATAACTTATTTCTAAATCTATTTTTAATTATGATATCTTGTTTTTAATATATATTATCTAAAGCATCTTAAAGTCGGTGCTTAGTAATTTAGAAATAAGTTATTTTATACTTTTTAGTTTTTGAAGTCGGTTTCTTTAAACGAAGTGTTTTTTTATTTATTACTTTTTAGTGTCTAGCTATTGGTGGGCCTACGAAAGGTGCCGCGCGCCTTAAAAAATATAGGTCCCAAGAAAAGAGAACGCAAAAAAAATGATAAAAATATTTTCATAAAATGAAAACTACTAAGTCAAACTATGTTTAATTTTTAGGGGACCAAATGGCAACTATTCCGCATGAAACTAAAGAAGAATCACGTAAATCGGATCATAAATCTCAGCGTAATCGGTGTACATACATTTAAAAAAAACCAATCCAATTGAGAACCTCCTCCTTTTTGAACTCGGTTAAAAACTAAAACTAAAACTTTAGAGGCTGGCAACGCTGCTTCAAAAGCTGAAGCTCTCAAACAGCTCAAATATAGACCCTTAGAAAGAGGTTACATATTTGTGCCGTTTGGAGTTGAAACATTAGGTCCGTGAGGTCCATCGGCAAAGAGTTTCTTCAAAGAAATTTGCAAGAAACTCTTCGACACCACCCGTGATCAGAAGGCTGGCTCATATTTCACCCAACAAATAGCATCGCCATAAAGCACGGCCATGCAGCCAGCCTTCTGGGCACGCTCCCATCTGGCAGCGATTTGTTACACACTTTATAATCGCTTGTACTATTTATAACTTAGTTCACTTAAATATTTGTGATCAACTTACTTGTTTAACGTATTATATGCTCAATTCTCATTTTTTCAAACGCTTGAAATTCTTACAGCTTCGATTTTATTTTTCAAAGTAATCTATTATGTTTAGTGAACTTTACTAACAATCCCCAATTTTGTTCTGAAAGTTGTAATAGAAATTAATATTCTAACTTTTTATGGTATGTATCTTATTCAATAATGCTAAGTGAATCTGATGATAAGTTTTTATTAATTGAGATATGAGAGCATTTATTAATATAATAAAATAAAATAATTTCTGATGTATTTGAATTATTTATATTTATATTAACGACTTTGTGTTATTTTGTTATAAAGAGCCTGATAGAACCCACTTTCACAAGTTTCCTTTGACAGGTTGATTCTTTATAGTAAGTACATTGTATTTCGTAGATAGAGATTGCGTACGAAAGAAAAATTAAACCACGTTAAATTTTGTAACTCTTAAATGTGCTTTTCGTATCAAGCTGATACAAGAACTTCGAATTCACCATCAATTAGAAATCTATCGTTATATTGAGATTTCTAGTATAAATAGGTTTTCACTTGGTTCTTATCTGTTTGAAGATTTTTATAAACTTGGAGACTTTTAAATTGTGGACACAAATCATTGCGAAACTGTAATTAAAGAAGAAGGTAATAATTACTTTCGCATTTATAATATTGATTTAGATATGCTATGAGTATTTGAAAAACTGTTAGCAACCATAGGCATAGATTCTTGTGCTAAATAACTTTAGCCTGTGACACGCGGAGACGCATAATGCCGACCTATCTATATGCATGTTTTATTTGATAGATACTCATATGATACCAGTACATTTCAGCTGTACAAATTCAAAACCTAGCAAGTGCCCCAATTTACAGCACAGCACAAAAAAAAATAACGATTTCCAACTACATACCATTTCAAAATTATTTATTAAGGTTATTGGAGGCAATGCCTTATTTTTATAGTGTTCACAGCTTTTTTGCAAACACAATACAGCCATTAACAATCAACCAATGCCTAGTAATACAATCAATTCACAGACATTAATTTTAAAAAACAAAGTCAGTTGTAGGTTTTTAATTTTAACAACTGACTTAGACCGGTAACTGAAAGAACGTATATATTTTTTTTTATAGGATTGAACATTTATATCATTGACTAACGAATATAAACAAATAATAAAATAGGCAGACAAAGCAAATTACGCTTGTGTTATGGGTAATATGCAATATACCACTCTGGGGGCGATCCCAGGCATTTAAACCATAGAAAATAACAGAAAAAATATTTAAGATATTTACCATGCCTAGAATCGAAACCGAAGCCTCTGCGGTACAACGAGGGAGGACCCACTTAAGCATAGAGGCGTAATTAAAATAATATCTATTTTTTTTAATCTAAAATTCAAGATTCTATAATTAGTCGAAGTATATTTATTTGTAACTCTGCACGTATTGGCAAACAAACTTTAAAGCTGTAAATAGATTGCGCCTTTAAAGCTAACTTATAACAAGCAACACAGATAGGTAAAAATTTAGATACTTTAAAAAGAAACTTGAAATTATTAAGAATTTATTTTGCACTATGTATTTTTGTCTTTCATCAAAAACCAGCTTTCTGCCCGTTAATTTTATTGTCAAATACCATATTAAATTTCAATTTAGCATCAAGTAGGTGGATATAACGTTGCATTATGCATTTCACTAACGAACGCCGTGTTATGCGAACTGTGTACAAAGACTTTGAAAAGGAAATGTTTAACGAAACTAAAACCTCTTCTCTTGAAGAATATTTGAAAGTAATTTATATGATTTTTATCCAGACAGATAAGGTTCACTCTGTTATTTTAAAAACTGTAGTAATTATATATTCTATACCTCTGACAATATGTGAGTGTTGCCATTCGACGAGGTGACGGGACCAGTCTTTTGGAAACATTCCACCTTGAAAATGGTTTGGGGCTGGATTTTTCTCTTTAGCATCCCTTAAGAATATACTTTATTGTATAATATTATATACCGACAGTTAGTGAAGTTAAAGTACAAAAAACAATAGGCGGTCTTTTCACTAAAAGCAATTTCTTCAAAGAAAATATGGTAGGAAAATATCTGATACATTTTTACAATAACAATACATTACATAAACCCTAAAACAAAATACTACGGCGATGACAAGTATCGCGTTATACCACCGTCACGTAAACTTCATATTTTGTCACGTATTGGTTGGTAGGTTCAGTCCTAAGATCGGATAAATGGGTTTCCCTTCTCGAAATCTATTTTTTTTTAAATTTTTATTTTGTTGCCAACTGCCTATAAAAATAAATTTAATTCCAATAACGGTTTGTTTGATATAAACGTATACCTACACCTCATGGAAGCTTTACTTTTTCTTAAGTTTTCGCGACTTGTATACATAATAAAACTACGTTTTAACGGTTTTAAGCGCGGTAATTTATTTGATTTTTTATTATTCCGACGTTTCGGCTACTTTTCAGTGGCTGTGATCACGGAAGACAAAGATGTCAAGTGTCAACGAATATTGTTAGTTTTATTTAGCCAACTTGTTCATTTTAATTATTTAGTTTCAATTTTGTTTATGGTTTTGATTTACGCTATTGGAGCCTTATCTAATATACCAACCTGTACCATCTGTTTGGGATCCGATCATCAAAACTATTAAGACCCAAACCCAGCAAAAACCAACTGATCATTTCTTTTATTTTTCATTCCACCCATTTAATATTGTTACGAGCTACAGGACTCGAATTAAAAATGCCGTTGGAACTACTATAGAATTTATTAGAACTGTACAAACACGTATAAAACAAATACAAATAAACCTGGATGCAACCAGTTCATACTGCACGATTCAATGCAATTCGACATGCGCAAAATCCGTCGTCTATATCGCTAATCGAGAGTACTACAAACGTCTTACTCGTCTCATAGTCGTCGCTTGACTGCCCCACCCCTCCATTCGGGCATTGTCTTATACTAACTATACAGCACAAAAAAAATCGGCCGTGCGCACTGAGTTTCCGAGAAATAGTAATTTGTACACCTGGGTATCTATTCCTGCGAACAGCCAACAAAGTCGAAAACAATAACAATATGCTATTGTCTAATTGCAAATTGAAATATGATGTAATAAAAAGAACTCCGAATGCGGGAGGGTCGATAAACGAGATGCGCAGCATTTCTTTGTCGGTATGTGACAATGGGTATGCAGGTGGCCCAACTTGTAACAATATTATATAAAATTATTAGAGCTAGGCATGTTTGCTGAAGAGTTTCTTACGCCGCTTCTACTCTTCAAGCCATAACATGTTACGAAGCGGTGGTAAATTATATTAGGCTCCCATAGAGTAAATAATAACCATAAACAAAATTAAAAGTAAATAATTAAAATGAACAAGTTGGCGGTAGGTTAAGTAAAACTTTAACAATACTCGGTGACACTTGATATCTTTGTCTTCCGTGATCACGGCCACTGAAAAGTGGCCGAAACATCGGAATAACAAAAAATCAAATAAATTACCGCGTTTAAAACCGTTAAAAGATAGTTTTATTAGGCTTTGCTTTTACTAAATATATCGCTCGTGTCATCTGCCTTTACATCTTTTTTTTTATACAGCGGAAATCCGTTTGAGGACCGTGAGCCGCGTGAGGGGGAAAGGTCGCGGCCCGTGTGTGGGATTCGCCAGGTCGGGGTGGCACTAGCACCCCACTTCGGTGTGAGATGCTATTGCTACACCGCGGTTAGGGATACCCACTAAAACCCCTGTTCGACCCCGAGCGTCCTTTGTCCGGGCTGTGGCCTCACTCGCGCATTCACCATCAGCCCGGACGGACGACGGCCGGCTCCTTTGCGGGCTGGCCTCACCATTTAATAGCCAGAGATCTGGGTCTCTCTGGCTCCTCTACCTCACCCCGAGGTGAGAGGGGGCGCGCGGATCGGAGCGCGTCCCTCCTCTCCGGCCTTAATGTGCGGGCGGGTCCGGTTTCCTAGCCGGTCACCCGCACGGCCGTAGCCTACGGCTGGAGGTCGTCTTGGTCGACCCTCCGTCGTCGCCGTCGGCTCTGGCGGGAGGGGAGCGTGGCGGTCTGCTCCCTCTCCCGCTCCGTTGCCTCCTTCGTGGACATGACGGTCTCGCAGAAGGAGGCGGCTGCGTCCCACGCGTCATCGCTCCCGACCATGGCCTTCACCACGGCCGGGAGGAACAAATCCGCCCCGATGGCCGCGACGAGATCACGGCGCTGCTCGTCCCAGGCTGGGCACACCTGGAGGGTGTGCAGCGCCGTGTCTTCGTCGCCGCCGAA
Source organism: Dendrolimus houi (assembly GCA_039645545.1). Classification (NCBI taxonomy): domain Eukaryota; kingdom Metazoa; phylum Arthropoda; class Insecta; order Lepidoptera; family Lasiocampidae; genus Dendrolimus; species Dendrolimus houi. The sequence continues at coordinate 16,408,422 of CM077120.1, read as the reverse complement.
TCTGCCTTTACATCCGACTCAACTGTTTCCAACCATACCAACTAATAAAAAATGCAAAAGTAACTCCGTTTGTTAACCGACTTCAAAAAGAATAAGGTTCTCAAGTCGTCTGTATGTTGTTTTTTCTTTGTATGTTCGTTACTCGATTTCACCGTCAATTGTGAACCGATTTTCAACATTTTTCATTTAATCGAAAGGTTATACTCCCGAATTGGTCCCATTGTCACCATGTCAGGATCTGATGAGTGGATTCCAAGGAGTTAAAGAAACTCACGAAAATTTAATTTAATAAATAACAGACTTCTCTGTAAAACAATATCTCCGTCAATTCTAAGCCGATTTTCATTTTCTTTTCTCTGCTCGTAAGTTTATGCTCCCGAGGGGGTATACTATGGTCACCAAATCAGGATCTGGTGAGTGGATTCCAGGGAAATCGAGAGTAACCATTACTTATTAAAGAACGCCTTACGCCTAAATTCTTGGAAAAAACTTGTACACGCATGTAGCTATTACATTTTCGACAGACGGTTAATTTTTTGTATGCATGTTACGCGATTTCTCCGTCATTTGTGGATCGATTTTGAGTGTTTTTCTTTATTCGTATTTTGTAAGTATATACTTATGAGGTGGTTCCATGGTCACGAAGTTAGAATCTGATGAAATCGAGAGTAACCCTTATTAAAAAAAATGCCGAGAGCCTACATTAAAAAAAAATGGTTTTATACGCGTACGCCAGTATTACTCTTTCAAAGGGCGCATGATTTTTTTAAAGGCATGTTACGCGATTTCTCCGGAAAATTGTGGGCCGATTCTCAAATTGTTTTAACTCCCGAGATGGTCCCATAGTCACCATGTCAGGATGTGATTTGTGGATCGCAAGGAAATTAAGAGCAACCCTGGTTGAAGAGCATATACACCGGGGAGTGAGTTGGCAAATTTGTATACGCATGCCAGTTGTACAATTTCTACAGGTGCTTAATATATTATTTATAAAGCTATTGAAGTATTTGCTCAACTAAAAAGTAAAAAATTAATATTTTTTAACAAAAACGGAACCGACTTCACACTAAAAACCAAGAAATAAATTTCTACAACATATTGAACTCGGTGTCAATAGAACATAAAAATTACTATGTTTTGTAAATTTGTTGATGTTCGTTTAGACTTTTATGTTTTACTTGGCACCGACTTCAAGATGTAGAAATTTATTTCTTGACTTTTAGTGTGAAGTCGTTTCTGTTTTTTTTTAATTTATCATCTATTGCCGATTAAACGACTGAATGAAACCTAATGAAATTTGACAAGGTGCGTGAAATCCGTAATTTCTTAAGTTAGGGACTACAAAAATTCATAATTAAGTTTATGGCAAGAAATAGGTAGGTGATATATAGCTTTATACACAGTAGCGCTTTAACTTTGTTCCAAAAATTAAAAATATAACGAAGTTGCCGGTAACAAATGTACCTAATATATTGTTACATGCCGTCAAAGATAAGCCGCACAGCCTATTGTAAGCGCAGCTTATTGTCCTCCCGGATTAAGGAACTCTTTTATCTTTTGAACTTGTAGTTAAGAAAAACATGCTATTGTCTTTTTACTTGTTTTATAACCATCGTTAGCGTCGAACTAATCCCTATTGTTATTGTTCTCGATAGCTGTGGACGTTCGCAGGTGTGCAAATTAATATTTCTTAGAAACTCAGTGTGCGCCTCCAATTTCTTTGTACTGTGTAGTTAGTATAAGACGATGCCCGAATGGAGGGGCGAGGGCAGTCAAGCGACGACTAAGAAACGAGTAAGACGTTCTCTAGTACTCTCGATTAGCGATATAGACGACGGACTTTGCGCGTTCGAATTGAATTGAATCGTGCAGTGTGAACTGGTTGCATCCAGTTTTGTTTGTATTTGTTTTATACGTGTTTGTACAGTTCTAATAAATTCTGTAGTAGTTCCAACGGCATTTTTAATTCGAGTCCTGTAGCTAACAATATTTTCTTTAAATTACACATAAAAAGCTTTGAAACAACAACCAATAAATAAACAGCTAAACAAAAATTTATATATTATACAAAAACAAGTGGGCCTTTGTACTCGTGTATATAGCACCGCTAATACGCTGCCGCTACTCCGCCACCACGCCGCCGCCGTTCTGTTATTCTGTAAAATTCTATGAATGTGCGAACGTTGTCCGCACTTGCATTCCACTGCCCAGCCTCTAACGTTCGCGTAACAGCGAAGTGCGGCCACAGCGCTTATGGCAGCGACGTATATGCATGCGCATATTGTTTAAAATGAATGTGAAACAAAATAAAAGCTTAATTTTATAGAACAACAATAAATTGTTACACGAGGGTTGAAAGCGACCTATTTAGGCACGAGGTGATTTGGCTAATAGTTCGAGTGCCTAAATAGGCCTTTCACCCGAGATTAACACTCTGCTGTGCATTTTGAATATAAGGAAAGTAAATAAAAACTGATTAGTTAAACAAACAACTACTTCTCTAATGAAATCAGGCATTAAATCCATATCTAAATCTGAGAACTAATACGTCATATGTGACGATACGGCATGGCACAGTAGCTTTTAGGGGTAGTTTCAGGTATGCTGCCTCCAAATGCTGGAAAAATATCCCACCCCCTATAAAAAATATAAAAAGTGTTCACGGATTCAGACTTAAACTGAAAAAGTTCTTATATGACCATCAGGTGCGCCAGGCTGATCTTATTCATGACACCAGTGCTATATGATGGTGCGTATGTTGTGTTTTAAATGCTGTATTGTTTATTTAAGTTGTTTTATATCGTTCTTTTTAAATTTTATAGATAATAGGTACCAATGTCAATGTATGTAAGTATTATGTATTTAATCTTTAGTTAATCTTATTATGGTTTGTTATTTTCTTTTTTCAATTTCTTTTTGTTGTTGTTGGTTTGCTTCATATCTTTATCTTGTTTTCCTGTGTTCGTGTATGTCACTTATGGCCCTAGCGGAAGATCAGCGCTGGTTATATTAACCGGCAGATTTGCTGAGCTAAGGCCAATTTAGGACTACATTTATTTATTGTTTTTATTTTAATAGTTTAAGTGAGTTTTATTGTAGTTCTAAATAAATCTTTTTCTTTCTCTTCTTTCTTATACGTCAAATAAATTTATTTTTCTGTGGCATTCTGTCAATCAGTATTTTTTTTGTCACTGATGATAGTAAATATTTAGCTCAAATTTATGTAAGTTAAATAATAATTTAGTTAAAAGTAATTTACAAGTATAAAATCATATTACAAAATTATTGACATTTTTTAATAACAATTCAATTCCGCGATTTAATAGTGGCTGTATAAAAAGTCCGGACATGTCTCGCATAGTTTTTATATTTTTTGACAACAGGGGAAATCGTTTCCCAGATATGAAAAGTACTGTTTTCATCCCTGTGATCAGGCAACTCCAAGCGTACTTTCAGAATATGAGAAATGAAACAATCATTTTTAACATCCGTTACTTCTATGATAAATTAATTAATTAAAATCTTGAATATCGAGTAATCTATTATAGCTAATTTTGCAAGAAGCTCAATTAAACGAAGCGATTTCGAAATGAAAGCGATTAATCGTGAATCACAATAGCCTAAAGTAAAATTATAAAGTCGACCAAATGCGTATCATTGCACGCGTTTCGAAGGATTCTCTAGAGGTGACCAAGGCCAATGTATTTGGGTCCAAACTCTAAAAAAGTGATTAATCGAAAATATCTCATATGTCATGTAAATCTTATTTAAGCTTTTTTCCTTTATAGCATTTCTTAGTGCTACTACCTTGTAATTGTTTAGAATTTTTCACTTTATACAGTTAAAAAAAGCTGAAGGGGTTCATATTATTACGACTCCATTGTATTGCTTTCCCAACTCCAAACTGAAAGATCACTTATATGCCTATGTATGTATAGTCGTGGTATAAAAAGTTTCGTCAGTTGTCAAATTGATTCATTTAACGTTCCGCAAGCACATCTCTCTCACATTCTGCGAGCACATCCTTTTCAAACTAAGTCACAGAACAGACTTTTCCACTGAAAGTTATGTTTTACTGTTTGACAATAAATTTCAATTTTAAATTACTTAGATCAAAGTTGTTTGATTTATCTTGTCTAAGAAGATGTAAAATCTTTTTATTGGTTTTAATATTTCTGATAAGCGTAATGATCATGTCCTCTTTCTTTCTGATGATTGAAACTATCATTAATTTCAGTATCTGTGATTGTCAACATAGCAATTTTTTTTTCACGTTTCAAAATTTTATAAACGTAACATTTATTAAAATGTTGGCAGTACTGTTTCTTATACTCGTGCAAGCAAAAGTGAACTTTAAGGTGACGAACTTTTTCAAACTGCGACTGCACAATGAAAAACGTTTTAAAATGTTGTACCAATACCACTTCTAAATTTCGGTTTCCTTATAGTTTCCTTACAGCATTGTTTAGGGGGACATTAAACGTCACCTTTTTGTTAAATTTTGTCCAATTAGACTGAAATGTTATTAAGGAAAGTAAGTGTGGCATATATAGACGGAGACAGACATATGGAAATCGCGATAGTAGATTATGTACATCTACAAACATCAATCAATATACGCAATCCCCTGTCGAGAGTGACAAATGAAATATCAAGTGCCTCCACTTGTTAGATAGAAATAAGTTTTTCGTATTTAAAACAATTTTCACTTAACACACGATTGCTATACATCCGTGACCTTCAGTCACGGATGTATAGCAAAATACTGTCGAGAGCGCTACCGACTTTAGTAAATCTGTAAGAACAAGTTCGAATATCGGCCACATAGCAGAGCTTTGCGTATTTACATAAAAATATATTCGCTTCGGTAAGTTTTTTCTTTTATTTTGTAAGATAAAAGATACGGCCTTTGATACAATAATACAAAAGTAAACTACAGTTAACAACAAGCGCTTCTGTGTGAGTTAGATTCAAGTATGGGGCTCCTCCTACAATTACAATGGGGATATTGTATTGTGAAATACTCTTGTATTAAATTTATTTGGAAATGACTAAAGTTTCTAATAACATTTTAAGTATCGATGATTAATTGTATGCAACACTTGCCTGCTACTGTTATAATTATGACCAAAGTATTTACCACAACATATATTAAATACAATCTTTTGTCAAAGTTTTCATAATACCTATTCAAAATATGAATAATTATGGGTATATGAAAATAAAATTGGCTTCCTTAGTTGAACAAACATTTAAGTTTAAATTTAAACGGATTTCTCAGAGTCAAAAATATTTAGAAACTGCACATATATGTTTATAACTCATTGACTCAGGTTTACCCGCTTGAAATTTGGATCCCTATTCACGAAAGTTCTGGTATTTTTAAAGACAAAATTTAAGTCATACCTCTAAAGTATGCTTATTCTAAATCTGTTTACCTAAAATTAAGTAGGAATAATATATAAGTATATGTATTTTTTCTAAACAATAAATAAATAAATAGTAGTAGACTTGGGCATAGCTTATTCGCCCGGGAAAAAGACGGAGAAAAAAATCTAAATTTCATTACAATCAGTTAATATTACAGGGAATCAAGAGAAAACCAACTAACAGATATATAAAAACCCAAAGTAACTTGCACGTTTAAAATGTGGTATAGTGGTTACATCAAATTATTATAATTAAAAACACCAATGAAAATGCAAAAATATCTCGTCATGCCAGCCTCAACGACATCATCCGACGAGTTCTTGTCAGCGTCGGCCTACTGGCCATTCTAGGACCGTATGGCTTGGCGCACCATGAAGGTGGCAAGACACCGGACGGAATGTCACTCATCCCCTGGAACATGGGGCGACCCCTAGTGTGGGATGCGACTTGTGTTGAGAAACTAGCTCGGTCACGTCTTCCAACGAGTCAGGGACTGGCAACGCCGCCGCTTTAGCTTAAGACGTCAAGCCGCGCAAATATGGAGCTTTAAGAAAAATATATTTATGTTTGTGTCGTTTGAGGTTGAAACATTGGGCCCATGAGAGCTATGGGCAATAAGTCTCTTTAAAGAACTCTGCAAGAAACTCTTCGTGATCAGAAAGCTAGCTCATATTTCACCCAAAAAATACACCTACTGGACACGCTGCTGGCAGTGATCTGCTACATAATGTGCTTTAGTTTTAACTATATCTATAATATTATGAAATTCTAAACATACCGTGTCTGTACATTAAAGCTATTTAAAAAAACAAATGGAATACACTATATAAACGACGGAGAACACGATGCATTTTTTTTAGATTTCTTGTCTGTTTGTTTGTTTGTTCGAGATTCACGTAAAAACTACTGGGTCGCTTTGGATGCGGTTTTCGCTGATCGGCTAATTCTAAGAATTAAACTCTGCGCTATTTTTTATACTGAGAATCCCGTGGGGATTTTTCTAGGAATTATTTAAAATGGCCAGATTAAAAAAAATCAAATACCAAAGTTATTTTTTTACTGATCGATAGCAGATTTAATGTAATAAAATGTCTGATAGTTTTTATCCCGGGAATCCCGCGGGAACTGGCCCGGGAACGGTTTGAAGTTATGTTTGAAGTGGATGCATAAAAATTAACTTATTCCGACTCAGTTTTCACTAAAACTTTTTTTAAATGTTGCGATGCTTTGTGTCCCGGGAATTTCCAGTCAAACGTGGACGAAGTCACGGGCATATCCTAGTAGTCTATAAAATATTATATTTAGAAAAGAGTAGATATATCAATAGAAATAATTAGATTTAAAACGTAAATTTTATTAATAACTCAAAATCCTTTATAAAATATGAAATAGCAATGCTTGAGTTATAATTTTATATCAAACCTCAAAATGGGTGGTTCATCGAAATGAAAGTTAAATTATATTCCCCATTATTAATTGGGTCCCGATTCGCATCGCTGTTTAATCAAGCGAGCAATGACATCCGCACATCGGGTGTATCGGGCATACATCATACTCATGAGTGTGATTCTATCGACTAACCCTTAGGAGGAAAAATAACAATGTCGCAAAACCCGCGGCCTGGCGCAGCCTAAAATTATTTACCTTTCATTCCGTTCACTAAATGAGTAGGTTTATTGGATTAAGTCCAAAAGCTTTGCCCTTAATTGGGGCTTTCCGACAAATAACTTTTCTGTTTTCTCAAACTCGGACAGCTCTTAAATAATTCTCTTAATTAAATTTGTACGCTAAATGAAATAGATTTCGGTAATGACCATGAGAATGGTAGTTGTATTAAACTCAACGCTGACATAAGACATTCATTTACTTAATTAATAAAGAGCCAATTTAGAGAGTCTCATTTTCATTCCGTTGAATTAATGTCACTGTAACTTTTCCAGGTAATTATTCTTATCTCAACCGTATTGCTTCAGAAAGTAATCTTGACGCTCTTCTTGCGCTATCTGGCAACCGCTTATTGAGACAAATTGTTAAGATGATACAATAGCATGCTAAATTGCATGCATCCTTTTCCTAATAGAGATTGACATGTGTTGCAGTATGATTGAATAATTATTTGAACTTTTAAATATAAACAACGCGTAGTATCTACAATTTATTGAATCTTACGAATCAATGATAACGTTATTGCACATAATAAAGGTACAATGGGCGGTCTTCTCGCCACAGGCGATCTCCACCAGACTGCCCTACTCTTCTTAGTAGGTTTCTAAATGTCAAAGTTTGCGAGTGTTCAAATATGAGGAAAGTAAATAAAAAGTGATTATTTAAACAAACAACTACTTCTCTAGTGAAATCAGGCGTTAAATCCATGTCTAAATCTGATGAACTAAATTAATACGTCACATATGAAACTTCAAGTAAATTTCTTTTTCTGTGGCATTCTACCACCCATTATTTTTTTTTGTCACTGATGATAGTACATAATTAGCTCAAATTTATTTAAATTAAATAATGCTTTAGTGAAAAGTAATTTATAAGTATAAAATGATGTTACAAATTTGTTGATATTTTTATTACAATTTATGCCGCGATTTAACAGTGGCTGTAAAAAAAAGTTGGAACATGAGTCGCATGTATTATTCTATGGTTCGAATAGTTTTTAAATTTTTTGACAGCAGCGAAAATCCTTTTCCGAGGACGAAACGTACTATTTTTATCCCTGTGATCGGACAACTCCGAGCGTACTTTCAGAATATGAGAAATGAAAAATCCTTTACCACCTTAATATAGAATATCATTTACACTTTATAGGATGACAAGGTCTATTTTCGCTTGTAAAATCTATGTGACTGTAACTAAACATTCAAATATATTCCTATTCTAAACTTCGACCTTAGTGAAAATTTTGCTAACTTCGAACTGTTGTCAAATCTATTAAAGCACTTTCTTGACTGACTAATATTATATGTAGGTAGTAATATATAAACTCATAATGATTTTTCAGCTTAATTACATAGTAATAACTAGTTCAATGATTAAATATATTCTTAACTAGACAGGCATGATCGCCACTTATTCACGTGAGACTAATATCGAAGTTTACAACATATATGTAGGTACGTACAAATTTCAAATATAACTCCTGTTTTACATATGTTCCTCATAAAATTACAAAGAAACAAAAACGGTCACTTATTAATTAATAAAAAATCATAATATATTTTTATTTATCATCGTATAAATAACAGTTTTCACTTCATTTCTGATTTGTTATCAAATCTCAAACAGACACTTCAACTTTATTTATTAGATACGGCGTGACGTGACGAACTTATAATCAAATTTCAGTTCAATTAGTATAATTTCAGTTATCACAAACGACATATGTTTGTAATTACAATACAAAGGTATCGCTTTATACAATTAGTAGAGTAATTGAATCAGACATGTGTATTGTGTTGGGCATTGGAGAGCTACAGACGAAAAGCTTTTAGTGCGTACGAACTACTTACCCACCTTCAACTTCGTTCACAAAATGAATTTTATTGAGTTAGCCCCCTAAAAGCTCCTGGAGCAATTTAATCATTTGGGTCAAATACTATTATTTTATGAAATATACGAATAAAATTACAATGATACATGTAAGATTCCCATGGAAATTTGTCTAAATTCTTTAAATTAACAATTTAGTAACAAACTACAAAAATTTATTGCTTAATAGTGTCCTATCCAATCATATATTTTCGAATATACAAAAACTTTTTTTTACCTTCTCCCGATTATTTGGGGGTGGCACAATATGTTTTTTCGCTCCACACTCTTCTATTCTGACATACATCCTCTGTCACACCACAAATCATCACAACATCCTTTACACAATCCATCCATCTCTTTTTTGGTTTACCGTTACATTTGAACCCATCAATCTTGTAGTTTTTCATTCTTATTGTCACGTGACGTTCATCCCTCCTCATTACATGCTCATAACATCTTAATCCACCTCCTCTCAATGTTACAGTCACAGGTGCAACTTTCAAGGGGATCTTTGTTATGTACTCATTTCTCACTTTACTTATTCTTGTAACACCAGACATCTATCTCAACATTCTCATCTCAGCTGAGTGGAGACGTTTATGGTCTATGACTTTAGTGGCCTAACATTCAGATCTGTATAACATGACCAGTCGTATGACAAATTTATATATCTGACCTTTTAGTTTCAGTGGCATTAGTTTGTCGCATGTCACACCGGTTACTTGTCTACACTTTAGCCGTGCTACATTTATTCTTCTCCTTACATTCTTCTCTATATCACAATTATTCTGCCGTAGTGAACCGAGATATCTGAATTCGGGGTTACATGGTAGTGTAGCTGATTGTAGATTAGGAGTCACAGCGCTAGAGGTCCCGCCAAAATCGTAAAATAGGCATTCGGTTTTGGTTCAGCTGATTTTCAATCCTATGTGTTCTAACGCTTGCTGCCACCTATCTAGTTTGTTTTGAAGTGCCACCCTGTCTTCGTCTACCAGGACAATATCATCTGCGAAGAGCATGCACCAGAGTGCCTCATCATCTAGATCTGCGGTCAGACCATACATGACCAGCAGGAACAGGTAAGGACTTAAGGTGGATCCCTGGTGCAAATCTACCTTCACAGAAAATTTGTTCGTAGTTCCTACTGCAGAATGGACTTGTGTACTAACATTCCCATACATGCTTTCTATGAATCTTATGTACTGCTCTGGCACAACTTTCGCTCTGAGGACCTACCAAAGAACTGCTCGGGAGACACGGTCGTATGGTTTCTCTAGACCTGTCAACACCATATGGCGATTTTTATGTACCTGTCTGTATTTTTTACATTAGTTGGCGTATTGAAAATATGGCATCAGTTGCGCTACGAGCAGGCATAAACCCGAACTGGGATAGCGCCACCTACGTTTCTTTCCGTAGTCAGTCCTTAATCACCTTCTCCCATGCTTTCATATTATGTAACAGCAACTTTATTCCCCTATAGTTGTTACAATCTTGCATGCCAACTTTTTGCTTGAATATATGGGCACCAGTTATAATTGGTGGCACTCCTGGGGTATCGTCTCCTGGATCATCAACTCATTAAAAAATAAAGCTAACTACATCCTTCCATCCTCTCCTAACATCTTCCATACTTTGATAAGGAATATACATAAACTATGAGGATACAATTTATACAACAGGAAACCTTTATTTATACAAAGTTACTCTTTTAAATTGTACATTTATATATTTAAGAGTTTACCTTACGAATTTACACACAGACACAAACATTGACACTGATTCAAAAATTATAAGTAAAAGCACTATCTACCTTATTACTAGATTAAAATAACTTAAACAGGAAATCAAATAATTTACAGTTGTTTTATAATAAAACTATTACCTAAAAAAACTTCTTTCAGATAACTGAGATAATTATTAGCAATATCTATCTTTGTTCTAGTTCTGTGCTTTTAAACCATTTTTTTATTGCGAATTTAGTAAACAGGTAGACGGCCCAGGTCTTGGAAAGTAGTTACCGTCGTCCATAAACGTATGCAACTCCAGGGGCGATGCAAACGCCTTGCCAGCGTTTATGATGGGATAAAGAGGAGGGAAATGGGATCAGACAAGAGGCATTCTTCTTGTCTGATTCCTCATTTTCATTCCCCTATACCCTCATCTTATAGGATAGAAGGAATAAGATATGGGATAGAAGGTATAGGATATGAGATTGAAATAAAAGAAAGGGTACGGAAAATGAGATGAATGAGGGAGAAATGGGCCATCAGAACTCTCACTCAAGGTTGTTATGGCGGCATACTCCAGATCAGGAGTGGTAGCCATCCAGACGGGCAAATGCCCTACCACCTGGCTGTGGGTTATTTTGTCGCCTCTTACGACAGGCCGCCTAGACACAGGAAATTGTATTCTTTCTCCGTACCTGCACTTATCGTACGAAACATGATGAGCACAAGACTAACCATTTCACGTTAATATTCTCTGAGAGCGTGGTATCACACCAATCGAGCCGGCCCTAAGAACTGTAATCAAAATAATGATTCCAGCATGGCTCTACCAGGTAAAAACTGACGTAAAATTTATTCAATTTGGTTGATATTAAATATGAACTTGAAATATCCTTGGTTTAAAAAAAGAGAAATTTAATAAATATACAATCCTAACTGTAAAAACACCTCAGGGGTTGTTTACGCTGTTAAGAGGGTAGATATAGAAACATACATAGGTTGAATTGAGCACGACACTAGAAGCACTAGGAACATGGCAATCGTGGCAGATAAAAACTTGTTCCAGCTACACAAACATCCGGAGCTGGCGTACTCAATTACTCGAGTTTGTTGCACAAGGAATTTTCCACATCTTACTTTTTTCTCACTTTATATCCCCTCTGTAACTACTTATTAACCTCGTTTCAAGATTGAAACTAATATTTGCACCGAGTAAACGGACATCAAACACTTCGTTGTGAACTTTATAATTATTAAAGGGAAAGCTTGATAAACTCAGCCGGACTATGAAATAGGAATGTTTACGCTTTAGTGAGATAATGGTCAGAACAGAAAAGTTTCTTTGTTCGGAAAAGATTTAAGATGGCTGGCTCTATCCCTTTTTAATTTGTTTCAGTTAACTTAGATGGGGATCTTGATCTTCCTTGAATTTTTTTTAGGCACCTATTAACTTAGAGTAGTCACATTTTGCAGCTATGTTATTGAACTTCTTTTAAAATTATTTACAGTAATTAATGTATTAAAATTAAAAACTATAATTGTATGAGATACTTGTAATTGTAATATGTTTGCCTAGTTTTATACTATTTGATACAGCTTAGAAACTTCCCAGGCCATGTCGAATGAAAACGAATAGTTATAATATATAGCATCACGCTATATGACCTAAAAGAGAAAAGCAGTAATTTAAATCGGATAAAACTGCGCGGCATAGCTAATAAATGACTCAGCGGCTCGGCCTGGAGGTAGCCTTGCATAAATCCGAGGCCATCGTGTTCCATGGACCTCGAAATAAGCTACCTCCCAGTCTAAGCATAACACCACTATCGGCGTCGGAACGACGATGAAGTATCTCGGGGTCGTCCTTGACGATGGCGGTTTTCTGCACGTTTCAAGCAGCTGGCCCCCAGACTCATGGAGGCCGGCTGGCGTTTTATCACGGCTCCTACCCAACCTGCGGGGGCCTGGCACCCCGTGCCGAAAATTGTTCGAAGGGGTAATACGATCCATGGCCCTATATGGGGCCTCGATATGGGTGGAGTCCCTGACGGCCAAGAATGCTGCGTTGCTACGCAAACCGCAGCACGCGCTGGCTATCAGGGCTACAAGAAGATATCGAAAGATCTCCTTCGAGGCGGTCCCACGGTGGGACCTAGAAGCGAGAGCCCTTAAGTGGCTATACGAATGGCGCAAGGACACCCTCCTTCGGGACTTCCGACCCACGTCCCGCGAAATTGAGGTCAAGCGGTCGGAGTTCCGACAGGATCTCACAGTGGAGTGGGTGACACGACTCACACAACCCAGCGCAGGCCATGTCACAATAGCGGCAGTAAGGCCCGTTGTGCCATCATGGGTCAACCGAAAACACGGCACCCTGACGTTCCGCCTGACACAGGTCCTCACCGGATACGGCTGCTTCGGGAGGTACCTGTGCCGCATAGGGCGTGAGCCATCGTCAGCATGCCACCACTGCAGTGATAGCTTCAAAGACACGACATTGCACACCCTCCAAGCATGCTCAGCTTGGGACGAGGAGCGCCGTGCCCTTGTAGCATCCATTGGACTAGATTTGTCACTCTCAGCCGTAGTTCAAGCCATGGTCGGGGGCCAACCTGGTTGGGGTGCCGTTGCCTCCTTCTGCGAGGTTGTTATATCCACCAAGGAGGCGGCGGAGCGGGAGAGGGAGTGAACAGCCACGCTCATCTCCCGACGCAACAATAGGACTCGGTGCCGCACGACTCATGATCTTCGGCCTCCGTAAAATTGCGGCAGCGGGTGACGACCCGCTGAGAAATTAGGCCGTCACCTGCATTCAAGCCGCTGAGTTGTGGGTACGTCGATGTTCCGTCAGCGCCTCTCTCAATCACGGATTGAAGCAGTAGAGGCTTGCCCGTAGGGGTGGGCCCACGTCAGTTGGAGTCGCGGCGAAAAGCTCGCGCACGTCCCGTGGCCCTGACATATGGCGACAGAAGGACACCAAGTTTTAGTGGGTATTCCGGCTGCCCATCTGACCGGTAAGTCCCACACTGCCCCGCCATCGTCTCCGTGCGGCAGTCCGCAAACGGATTTCCCCTTGAAAAAAAAAATCTTAGATAATAAATATCAAACGTAGTCAAAAATAAAAATGTCAAAATTAAATCTTCGTAAAAATCTTCATGAATAATAAAAGGCAAATTCATATTTTCTACGACATCTCAAGCGTATTTCCTGCTTTTCCTTATTTCCCTTGGGATAAGTCAACTTATAAAGGACATAAGTTGCTACCGATATTGGCAAGAAGCAGAAAAATCTACAACACTATTCTTTATTGCACTGGTGATACTCATTAAAATGTACACATCATCCTTTGAATATTCTAACGTATACTTATAATGTATCGTTACGAGTTACGGGACTCGAATTAAAAAGCCGTTGGAATAGAGTTTATTCGAACTATACAAACACGTATAACACAGGTACAAATATAACCGAACAAAACAAGTCCAAACGTAATGCAGAAGGTTGTATTTCAATAAAACGCGCAAAGTCCGTCACTATTAGATTCCCGATTGTAGTACACGCGTCTCGCTTCGATCATGATTCTCGCTCGACTGCCTCCTCTCTCCATCAAGCCATCGTTTTATACTGCACAAATGCAAATATGGCCCGCCCGCCCAGCAAGCGCTGACGTAATTTCCTAGAAATCGTAATCCGCACACTTTACTAATTATACCTGCAAGTGGTCATAAACGAGTACAATAGGCTGTTCTTCACAATAACCAATAAATAAGTGAACAAAAGAAGACGATCATAAAAGGATTACAATTAGTTCAAATACTGATGGGTAATAAAATGTGTTTTTACAGATATGCAGGTGGATTTTCTTTTTGTTGGAACTTAAGTTGTAACAGTATTTAAAAAAATAAACAAACTGAAGTGTTTGTGATTTCAAAATAAATACCAAAATTTAAATAACAACTTTTCTTTTTCCAGTGTTCATTATATAAGGCGAGTCTTAATATGCACAATTTGAAAAATTATATTGTACGGAATCAGCAGTACAATCCAATAAGCTAACATTTATAGTATCAATAATTTTCTCTCGACTCCATAACAATTATTAGAAACAATAGACACCCTCGTTTCTTTATCACTTGTTTATGTTTTTATTATGGTGGGACCTCACATGTGGAAATGATAATGTTAAAGATGAGGCCGAATGCCTCATACTTATAGAGTTATAAATAACGCCGTTAACAAATAGCCGCATTAGTGTACATACATGCATATGTCATCTATCAATATATAACGTCGTTAATAATTAAAGACAAAAACGTGTCACAATTAACGCAATACACCTATCACTACATTTACATCAGACGGTCTATAACTTTACAGTAACGTTAGACCAGATGAAGCCCCACCATAAGACACACGATGTTTACTGTCAAGGTCGCAAGGCAATAAACTAGACAAATAATCAGATACAGTCCTCGGCATCTCTTTAACAGCATCCAGCAAATCAAAGGGCATTGCGTACCGTACTCGAACGAAGTGCTTAAGTGTTGATTTTCGGTATTTTCTTTCCCCTGCTATTCGATTCAAATCTGCCAGTCTACGTAGAAGCCCCGTTACCGGTGCTGTTTCTGAATATGCTTTGAGTGACTATGTTACAGTGTGGAAACAAGGACTACTGAACGTCTACTACTTATGATAACTTAAGGAAGCTAGACTCTTAGACTTGGGTTAATAAGTGTGGTGCTCTCTAGCTCACGGGTAATATACTGGTTTAATAGTTATAGAGAGAGAGATATGACCCAGATCCTTGCACTAGAAAAGCGAAAGCTCCACCAACCTTGAGACCGCCCTCTGCGGGCTTGGATAAAGTTGCACACAGGAACAGCACGCGGCACTAAATTCCACTTTGGAGCTACTTCATTAGGCAATGACCGAACAACAAGGATGTAATATTATATAGGTATTTCGTAAATTGTTTAAATGAAGAATATATTTTACAATATATATACAATTATGCATAAATATGAATGAAAATTATCTCATATTCACTTGAGTTGTCTTTGCAGATTTTTAGCAAGAAATGTTATTCGAGACGTATAAATGTGTAAACAATCTTCATTTTATTCAAAGTATTTTATAAACAATTTCTTTAAATAAAAGCAGTCATAATGAAAAGTACTCATTACGGTTTGTTATATACTTATGCAGTCGACCGTAAGGAAATGACGCACTAAAAGAAACTTGTTGTTTGCAAGCCACCGCTCCGCGCCACTAGCCGGGAGAACTCGGCAAATAACTCGCTTTGCATTATAAAATAGAAGAGATCACTGTTTCTCAAACAGTATTTCCTCATACACTTCTAGATTCGTATACGAACAATATACTATAAATTTCAAAATATATTGCAATAAATATAAGACATCGTCAATTAGTAAAAGGTTTAATATAGAAAAATTCAAAATATTGCTTACGTTTTAAATATCAATTGCATAAAATAGAATAAAATGCTACGTACTAACATGTACGAACTAGTTCAAGGCAATGCCAGTGATATATCATATACATAATTTAAAATATGTACTTATTGGATGTACGCGAAACAATCATAGTAATTAATCTACTTATACATAGATATTATGTTTTTGTCGTTTATTTGAAGTTATCTATACTAATATACTACAAAGAGGAAAGATTTGTATTTTTGTATATTTGTAACGAATAAACTTAAAAACTACTGGACAGATTTTAAAAATTATTTCACCTTTCAAATGCTACATCATTTTTAATTAATATAGGCTATATTAAAATCAGGCATCTTCACTAAAACTTCAACAATGTAAGCAATCAATCTAAACAAAATACTTGGCGCTGGAATCGGGCTTTACAATTTTGATGAAATTTTATGTGTGTTTGAGTGGGTCCCGGGGTGGTTTAAATTCACATTTAGACCCATTTTTTTTTTTTTTTTTTTTTAAGGCGGGGGAAATGCATTTCGCACATACCGGGTCCTTTGCTAGGGATTAGACCGTTGTAGATCATGGAGGCTTTCCACTGAGGCAATCCAAATAATAATCAACCGGCTTGTGTGGAGACTCGACTAATCAATACCCCACTAAAACCACCCTCCTCCCATGTGCCACGCGCTTATGGCAGGAAAGGCGTGAGATACAGAACGTAGTTACGCCCACACCGATCCTAGCGCACAAGTGCTTGAGAATGCCCCGGGAGAGGCAAACTCACTTCGTCAACAGGGGTGAAGACTCCTCTGCTCCGTAGATGCTAGAGGGCCCCTGCAGCGGTATTTCAGGAAGGGAGGTCATGCGCATACCTGCGCCTCCGGGCTCCCAACTGACGTCGGCGCCCGCGAGACGCATGCGCACTACCATCTCTCTCCCTATCTCGTTCCGCGGCCTCCTTATGAGACACTACCGTCTCGCAGAAATTGGCCGCACCCACCCACCAATCGTCGCTGTGCAGCATGGCTTGCACCAGATCGCCCAGCGATTCGATCGGTCCTACAAGTGTCTCGAGTTCAAACCTCTGAGGTGCCCATACTGCGCACTCGACTAGCGTGTGTAACGCCGTGTCCAGCGCGCCACACTGGCGGCATTGGGATGAAGGCAAGCAGCCCGCAATCTGACACAGATACTTATCGAAGCAACCGTGCCCGGTAAGTATCTGTGTCATTCTGAAGGTCAAGGTCCCGCGTTTCCGCGAGAGCCATCGCAACAGCTGCGGTCGAACCGCCTCCACCGTGTCAATGCCAGCAACAGGGTTTTCCAACTCTACTGACCAAGATTGGATCATGGCCGCGGTTTCCCGCGTCCTGATCACCTGGAGTTCGGCCTGGCCATAGACCAGGCCACGGGCGAGGGCATCCTGTCGGGAGCGCCGAACTTTGGCTATCACGTCCGCCTGGAGAGGCCAGGGCGGATCGCCTGCCAAGAGTGTCGACGCCGTTCACGACACTGTATGGTATCCTCGGATGGTCCTCACCGCCAGGACCCGTTGTGCGCGGCACAACAAAGTCCTATTGTGGCGGTGAAGTGCAGTGGACCATACGGGTGCACCGTACAGGGCCATACTCCTAAGGATGCCCATGTAGAGTTTCCTAGTCGTCCCCCCCGGTCCCCCCACGTTGGGAAGAAGCCGAGAGAGGGCGCCTGCGGACCTCACGAGCTTGGGAACTAGCTGCTTAAAGTGCGCTTTGAACAGCCATTTCCCATCAAGAATTAGCCCCAGATATTTCATCTGGGGGCCTACACGAATGTCCACCCCTTGGACTGTAACGGACAAGTCCGCGGGGGATTACGAAACCGCCTATGGAACATGATGGCCTCCGTTTTCGCGGGGGAGACCTTCAAGCCCAGCCTACCTATTCTTCGGACCACGATCGCCAGCCCGGCGTTGGCGAGGTCCACGGATTCCGCGAATGACGCAGCGCGTGCCGTGAGTAGGGTGTCATCCGCGAAGCAGATTAGCCCTATTCCGGGCAGGACCGGAACCCGAAGGATCCAGTCATAACCGACGTTCCAAAGAACCGGCCCAAGGACCGATCCCTGTGGTACGCCGCACGCGACGCGTCGCCAACCTATCGCGCGATTCTTGGACTCGCCGCCCTCCCAAAGGATGTATCTATCCTGGAGGTACGCGCCCAACAGCCTCGTGAGGTACGGGGGGACTCCGTGTGCACGAAGCCCCTCCCTAATCGTCTCGTGAGGGAGGCTGTTAAAGGCGTTCGCTATGTCTAGCGAAACCGCCAGGACAGTATCCTTTGCTTGGACTGCGTCGTCCGTTAGAGATCGCAGTGTCTCGAAGGCGTCCAACGTGGAGCGCCTCCGCCGAAACCCGAACTGCGTCTGTGCTAGCCCCGGCTCCACAGTATCGAGATGCTTAACGAGGCGTTCCGCTAAGATCTTCTCGAAAACCTTGGCGACCTCGTTAAGCAACACTATGGGCCTGTAGGCGGACGGATCGTTGGGAGGACGGCCTCCTTTGGGAATCAGGCATAATCGGCCCTCCTTCCATTGCGACGGGAACTGACCTGCGCGAATACAGGCATCGAACAGTTCCCGCAGCTGGCCGCGTAGGTGTTTGGCGGCCAGGAAGAGGAGCCGACCCGGAACCCCGTCGGGTCCCGGAGCCGTCTTCCTGCCCCGGAGCCGGTCCAGGGCGACGTCTAACTCTTCCTCGGTGATGGAGTGAGGCTCCACCTCCGAGGTGGACCGATGTACGCGGTGGCGGTCGTTTGGCTCGAGGCATAGCAGCGTCGCAAATCCTTTTGAGGGATTTGCGCATGTGCTCAGCCTGCGCCTCCAGATTCCCCAGGTCGGCTGGATAGGTCCAGCATTCGATGATAGCCCTCTCCTCGGCCTGCTCCGCGTCGAGCTTGGTAAGAGCCCAGCGCGGGAGCCGGGAGGGGCCCTGAACAGGGTTAGCGCTAGGCGAGGGGGAGAGCTCGAATCTGATGTACAAGTGATCAGACAGTCTCCACCTCCTCCAGCACTCTCCATCCTACCACTCTGCGGGCGGCCGCATGTGTGGCGAATGACAAGTCGATGATCGATCCACCCCGCGCACGTACGCAGGTCTGGACCGACCCCTGGTTCAGGATGGACAGGTTGGATTGAAGCGCCCAGTCTTCAACCGCCCGTCCCCTAACATCGGTAATCGCGTTCCCCCAGGATTGGTGTTTGGCATTGAAGTCGCCTAGGACGAATATCGTCTTCGGCACTAGTCTGCCGACGACTGCCCTAATGGAGTCCAAGGCGAGCTCGTACTCCGCCAGGGGGCGGCTCCGCGTGAGTTACACGCCTATGATGACTTAACCTCCGCTTTCCGCCACCGCGTAGCCCTTTCCTCTTTCGAGACTGGTGAGCGGTGTGCCAGATCCGGCTCTGGCGACCACGGCTACCACATCGTCGAGATCCCCCACCCAGTTCCTGGCTGGGGGTACGTAATAAGGTTCGCTTATTACGGCCAAGTTTGCTTGCCACTCCGCCATCGCCTGCAGGCACAGGTCCTGGGCGTCGGGGGAGTGGTTAACATTAGCTTGGAAGAGTGTTAGGGGTGTACTGGGCATTTAGGTGTCCATAGGTACCCCCTTTCCACTCGCCGGTCGTTTATTCGCCCTCGGGTGGACGAATTTACCCTTGACATATGGGGGCTGGCAGTGCCTCGCCAACGTCGGGTGGGTAGCGCGTTTGCCCCCCGCCGCGCAGACGGCGCAGTGGGGGTCGCGGGCTGTGCAGTCCGGCTGCTTGTGTCCGCTCTTACCGCAGCTGAGACACAAGCCGGTCCGGTCCGGGCACGAGTCCGGGCAAGTCTGGGTGCCGTGGCCGACGTTGAAACAACGGTAACAACGTATGGGCCGGGCTTCCAGAGCCTCCACCTTCGCCGAGGTGAAGCCCACCAAAAGGTGGCCCCGCTCGGCGATGGCTTTGGCTGCAGAGACGGGGCACATCACGTATGATGCGCCCATCCCCCCAGGTCCTATGCCGATGTGCCTCGCCTTGACATCGTTGCGCAGGCAGTTGCCCACGCTGGCGATGGCACTGCGAAGCCCATCTACGGTAGCCGACTCATCCAGCCCTGAGACGTAAAGCTCCCCACGCTTTACGGGGCGGATGACTTCGGCCATCCCTTGGAGCGCCCCTCGAAGGGCCTCGGCGACGCGGTTCGCCCTAGTCGCGCTCTCGGGTCCTGGGGGGAAGTCCAGGAGTGGAGCGTCCCGGGCGGTCCGCGTCATTTTCAGCCCCTCTCTGAGGCCTAGCTCGGTGATATTGACCACCGAGGCGGCCTTCGCGAAGACCTCCCGGTAGCCAATACCGTTTTTGGCCGATTCCGGCAGCAACTTAATGATAATTGCTGCCGATCTCGGCTCCTGAAATACCACGGGCTTCGTAGCCCGTGGCTTGCCCGCCGGTTTCCGCCCCGATGGCGAAGCCGGTGCTTGCGCCGAGGGTTTTAGGCAGCGGTTGTGTCTCCGCGGCCTTTTTCCTGTCCGCCGCAAGCGGCGGGCGAAGAATTGGCGCGGGCGGCAGCCGCTCCTCAATCCCGGACATTTAGACCCATTTTTCATGGCAGAACAACTTCTGCCAAGGTCTCTAGTATTTCATAACTTAATCACAATATCCTACGTATGTTCATGGTGTACTACGGCGTTAATTATACCGTTCCTCTCATCAAATAATAGAGTACATGACAGTTAAATAATTTGTAATATTTTAGTCACTTTATTATAAAACGCTGCGGCCTGATAGAGTTTTTATGCGTGTAGAAAATTATGACGTAACAATTTTGTACCACCATCGCCATTATTAATTATCTCTAGTAGTTCCTGAGGTTGTCTGGAAGGGATTACTTATTAGCGATAAGACTGCGCTTTGTGTACAATTACATATAGTTTTAGTTTTGTTAGTTTATTTGTGTATTGGTATAAATAAACGGAGTTAAATAGCGTATTTATTTATTATTTAAACAGCATTCCTCTATAATATTTTAAAATTAATATAATAAGATGGTATATTAAATCCTGTGTTCCCATTGCTATGGGACGTGATCCCATTGCTATAAAAATTTTGGGGCTTCTGATCAAAAAACTGCGACAAGTGGTATTGGCAGTCCTCTCGTGATGTTAACCTAACACTGTCTAAGGAATTCTGCAGAGACCGAAACGGGTGAAAATCTGAAGGTGCAAGGTCAGGACTATACGGCGGATGCATTAACACCTCCCAGCCAAACTCTCGTAATTCCGGCCGCTTTCTCTCAACTTTTTGCTTTAATCTCATCAGTTGTTCGCAGTACAGTTCAGAATCGATGGTCCTGCCTGGCGGTAACAGCTCACAATGAATAATGCCCTTCCAATCCCACCATACACACAGCATCACCTTGTTACGAGTTAACCCGGGTTTCGCCACAGTCAATGAAGCCTGACCGGCCTTTGACCACGAAATTTTTCGCACGTTCTTGCCGTACGTGATCCACTGTTCATCACCAGTTATCAGCTTCTTCAAAAATGGTTCGGTTTCATTACGTCGTAATAAAGAATCACAAATTAGTACAGGGTTCATTAGGATTCTTTCAGTGAGCTCACGAGGCACCCAAATATCGAGCTTTTTTGTGTACCCAGCTTTTTTCAAATGCGCCAAAACCGTTTTGTGGTCAATTCCCAGTTCTCCAGCTACATCGTAACTACTAATATGCCGATCTTGCTCCACTTTTCCAAAAATAGCATCAATTTTGTCCGTAACAGGGCGACCAGAGCGACGTGCATCTTTTACTAATAAAACAAATACTTTTTTGATTGAAAATATAATTTTATAAAAATACATAATAATTGTTTTTTTATGGGTTTCGCCCCGGGCGTGGTATCATGGACCCAGTTTTTGCCCTAAGGATCATCATGGAGAAATACAGGACGAAGAATACGCCTCTGCATTTCCTGTTTTTGGATCTGCAGAAGGCCTTCGACTGTGTTCCTCGCGTGATGATTTGGTGGGCACTGAGGTCCAAAGGGGTACCAGAAACCTATATTGACATTATTCGGGACACGTACCGCGATTCCGATTCCATAGTTCGGACCACTGTTTGTGAGACCACACCCTTCCCCATAACCGTAGGAGTGCACCAGGGATCTGTCCTTAGCTCGTTTCTGTTTAGCGTGATAGTAAACGAAGTGTCTTACAGCATCAGAGATGCGCATGAGCAACCTCCATGGTTGCTCATGTATGCTGACGATATCGCGCTGGCAGATTCGGACAGGAGGCGCCTGGTGCGACATGTAAATAGGTAGAAGAGGTCGCTAGAGAACGGTGGTCTGAAGCTAAATATGGCGAAGACTGAGTACTTGGTCTGCAATACTACAGATACCACATCCGTACGCATAGGCGAAGATACGGTCGAGCGTACGGATCAGTTTAAGTACTTGGGATCTGTACTTAGTGCATCCGGGGATATCGCTCACGAGGTCAAGGCCCTTATCACAGCAGCTTGGGCCAAGTGGCGTGAGATGACAGGGGTCATTTGTGACCCCAAAATGCCGGTTAAATTAAAAGGACAGGTCTATAAATCCATCATAAGACCTGTCCTTTTGTATGGCAGTGAATCGTGGCCTGCACTTGAGCGACACAAGCAAGAACTGCGTGTCACGGAGATGAATATGCTGCGATGGATGTGTGGAGTGACGCGGAAAGACCGGGTCAGGAACTCCCGCATCCGTGGCAGTCTTCATGTCCGTGACATAGCAGACAAACTGCAAGAGTGTCGCTTACGCTGGTACGGCCACGTTTTACGGAGACCGGCTAACTATGTGGGGAACAAATGTCTAGCCATGCCGCCTCCGCCAGGTCCCGGTCGAAGGGGAAGGCCCAAGAAATGTTGGCTTGACGTTGTGAAGGATGACATGCGTACCAATGGTCTCAAAACGGGGGATGCAGAAGACCGCGCGAAGTGGAGTAGAAAAAGTAGGAAAGCGGACCCTGGGCGTCGGAGTGAAGGCTCCGAACGCAACCGGGATTTAACGCCCGGATGATGATGATGACATAATAATTGTTTTTAATGGATACTGTTCAGACTACAGGTTTGCGTATATGTAAGATTAGTAATAACTTATAGGGCTAGGGCAATTTATACGTATTACAGACAAAAATGAAATCTAGTTAAATGTTTTTATATACGTTGTTTTAATCAATAAATAATTATTTGGCTCGATTGACTGGGGTACATTTAAAATGCAAATAAAATGAATCATTATTTTTATTTTTGATTTCCAAATATTTAAGCAAGATTTAAGTGAAAACTCGTATTTATACAACGCCTAATAATATATTATACTGATTTTTAGAATTTTGACCTGTTTGTTTGTCCAAAGTTTGTCTTGAATAAGCTCCATGATTTAGGGATTAGGCATTTAAACAGGACCTTGATCTCAATCTTCCGTGTATATGGAGATACGGGCAGGACAGCAAAACAGCAGTTTTACAACTGCAGTAATGACCACTTTATAAATTAAATATGTTCAGAGCGTCGTCTTGCGTGCATCGTCTACCACCATTCGTCTTCTACACTCTCATACGTCATCTCTTTCACATTATGTACATAGAACGTGTACACGTTCAGAAACATTGTCTTGTATTTATTAAATCATGCGTTCAAATAACATAAATGTATATATATCCCATGGTGTATATTCTTTTCTTATTCTTTAATAAGTTGATGATCGAAGAGACAGTACCCCAGGAGTGGCACCAATCATATCTGGTGCCCATATTCAAGCAAAAAGGTGACATCCAAGACTGCAATAATTATAGAGGAATAAAGCTGCTGTCACATACTATGAAAGCATGGGAGAAAGTGATTGAGAACCGACTACGAAAGGAAACGGAGGTAACGCTATCTCAGTTCGGGTTTATGCCGGGTCGTAGCACAACAGATGCCATATTTGCAATACGCCAACTAATGGAAAAATACAGACAGGTACATAAAAATCTCCATATGGTGTTCATAGACCTAGAGAAAGCATACGATCGCGTTCCCCGAGAAGTTCTGTGGTGGGTCCTCAGAGCGAAAGGGGTGCCAGAGAAGTACGTAAGACTGATAGGAAGCATGTATGAGTATGTTAGTACACAAGTCCGCACTGCAGTAGGAACCACGAACAAGTTCCCTGTGAGGGTAGGTTTGCACCAGGGATCCGCCTTAAGTCCATACCTGTTT
The DNA here is from genome assembly GCA_039645545.1 of Dendrolimus houi. Lineage (NCBI taxonomy): Eukaryota > Metazoa > Arthropoda > Insecta > Lepidoptera > Lasiocampidae > Dendrolimus > Dendrolimus houi. The sequence goes on along the minus strand of CM077120.1, from coordinate 16,384,015 downwards.
CTGCTGTAGCACTGCGGTCAGCGCATCCATGCGCTGACCGCAGTGCTACAGGATGAGGCCCCCTGGTGCATGCTCTTTGCAGCAGATATTGTCCTGGTGGATGAAGATGGGGTGGCACTTCAACACAAACTAGACAGGTGGCGCCAAGCGCTAAAGGGCGTTGGATTAAAAATCAGCAGAACCAAAACCGAATACCTGTTTTGTGATTTTGGCGGGACCTCTAGTGCTGTGCCTCTTAAACTACAACCAGCCACACTACCATGTACCCCCGAATTCAGATACCTTGGTTCCCTACTGCAGAGTAATTGTGATATAGAGAGGGATGTAAGGAGAAGAATAAATGTAGCATGGCTAAAGTGGAGACAGGTAACCGGTGTGACGTGCGACAAACTAATGCCACTGAAATTAAAAAGACAAATATATAAATCTGTCATACGACCAGTCATGCTATATGGGTCGGAATGTTGGGCCACTAAAGCGATAAACCACAAACGTCTCCACTCAGCTGAGATGAGAATGTTGAGATCGATGTGTGGTGTCACAAGAATGGATAAGGTGAGAAATGAGTACATAAGGGGATCTTTGAAAGTTGCACCCGTGAATGAAAAATTGAGAGGAAGAAGATTAAGTTGATATGGGCATATAATGAGGAGGGATGAAAGTCACACGACAAAAAGAATGTTAAACTTCAAGATAGATGGGTACAAATGTAAAGGTAGACCAAAAAAGATGGATGGATTGTGTGAAGGATGATATGATGATATGTGGTGTGACAGAAGATGTATGTCAGAGTAGAGGAGTGTGGAAGGAAAAGACATATTATGCCGACCCCAAATAATTGGGATATGGTGAAAGAAAAGAGAGGTGTATATTCTTTTCATTTTGATATTTTTGCAGGATTTACAAGATTTGTAATACAAGTCCCAAGTGACGAGGTAGCGGGCATAACTAGTATATAATAATACTTCCGTTCACACACACGGCCATTCGCCTATATTGCCCCCGAGTATGAATCTTAGAGTGGCCTAGTTGCACCCAACACGCTCATGAGTTGACTTGTAATTAAAACGCTTTATGCGTCTATGACTCATCAGTCAGGTTATACCGAATAGACATGCGATGGAAAATAAACCATAACTTCGAATCTTGTTTGTTATCTTCAAACACTCGTTAGCCGCTTAATATAATGTGAATGGTTTCCCAAAAAATGAGCCTTGTTAATTCAGATTGTTATTAACCAGATGTTACAAATAATTTGCAAGAAAGAGGGTAGGTTCGACTGTGCACAATGCTGAATGTTCACTTCTCGCTTGATTGCCTATTGAGACAGACGTCTGTATTATATTGTGAAAATAACGATTCGTGCAAATTAAAATTTGAAAGTTATCCTGATTGGTGTCTTGTAAATTAATTTGTCTTTTATTATACGAACATTCGTTTATTTTAATTAATTGCTGAGGTTATTCAAAATCAGGTGTCAACTAATCGCTAGTCATCCTTTACTTAAAATTACTGTATTATCTGTCATTTAAGGCTGTTATTATTTAAAATAGAAAATGTTACAAGATATTCAAGTAATATTATAAATCCAGTCCAAAGTAAATAAATGTGCATAGAAATACACTACACACAACATACAATAGAATACAAACATACGAATACGTACTGAATGTAGAACTTTGGAAAACCCTGGAATAATTGAAACAAAAGCATGAACCCAAAATGTTTATTCAAAACGCCATCTTATTCATAATAGCCCTGTTATCCCAGTTTTTAATTAACATTATTCGAATTAAAATAAATACAAGCGTTACAGTTTCCGAATTTGGGAACCGTTGTCAGGTTGTTTGTAGCAAACATTCTTGAATAAACCCTAATTTGAAAAGGTTTATCGTTTTGGAGACATTGCATTATGATTAGCTGCTATTTAGAGTTTAATAGGCACAAATTTGTTTTGAACAAAAAAGTAGTTTTTACTAAATCCTATATAATTATATTGTATATAAATTTTATACATTTTTTGCGATGCTGACAAACAAGCCGACGACGGCCCAGTTCAAGGAAAGTGGTTACCGTTGCCTATAAGAGTTGCAACGCCAATGGCGAAGACAACGCGTTGCCAGCCTTTAGAATGGGATAGGATAGATAGAGGGATCGGACAAAAAGATATGTATGCAGTCAGCTTGTCTACTATACTCTGGGCCGGCCCTAGCTTTTCTTATCCGTGCAGGAACAGAGAAAGAATACAATTTCCTGCAGCCAGACGGCCTGCCTTAGGAGGCGACAAAACAACCCACAGCCAGTTGGTAGGATATTTGCCCGTCTGGATGCCTACCACCCCTGGTCTAGAGTATGCCGCCATAACAACCTTGAGTTGTGTTCCGTGACATTAATGGCCAAGTTCCAGTCACCTTTAGAGAGCATCAGCACATTTGTAGCACCTTTGGTGTTACAAATGTCCATAGGGGATAGTAACTGCTTTACATCAGGTAGACCGACCGCTTGTCTGCTGAACTCGTGCAAAAAAACTCGAAATATACTGCCCCCACCGAAGCTTAAGAAAACTAAAAGAAGTCTTCTATCTAGCTTTCTTCTCCCAGACCCCTGTCTATTCGTGTTGTATATACTTGTTGATTTCACTACTCATATATTTTCTAGATTGAACTGAACGAATTGAAATATAATTTTGGGTGTGGCTCTTTTTCTTTTTTTGATTTTTAGTAGTTCAAGCGTTTTTGCAGGCATTTTTGCCACTTTATCGCGCGAGCCTTGGCTATATTATACTTCAGCGATAAAAACAAAGATTATAAATAGAATTTGGCGCAAACTAATTTGGAAATAAAAACAATTACTACGCGGACACATAATATACTAAAATATTTATTAAATTGCGGCAGTATTAGCTCAAATTGATTAGTAATAACTAATACTCATGAAAAGCGGTCGTACAGTTTGGCGACACACTAACTCACTACGCTGCTACCAATTGTTAAAAAAATAATGATAATTAAACTAAACTTCAATGATGCTGTATTATTACCACATTAGGTTACCTAATACATAAACGAGAAGCCCCCCAATGTTATGAACAATGATGGCTTAGTAAACGGAAGGAAGAGGGGTTAATCTATGGGTATACGTGCCATTACAAAATAAAATGTGATTACTAACAGATCCTCCATTCAATCTTCTTATTTAGAAAAGGTAAAATAGAAAGGAATTCTAAATTCTTGTAGATCAGAAGATATCTCTATTTTTTGTAACATTTATTTAATTTTCGCAATTATTCTAAGTTAAACTAAGTTATTCCCAACCTCTTTAAATAAAAAACTTTACATGAATTAAAAAGTACATTTTATTTTTAAGCATTGAGAATTATTCTTTATATAATGCGTACATTAAAACAGTTACTCTATTCAGTAGAGTTCAAAACAAATGTTTTAGTTTAAATTAAAATGTTTCTCTTGAGAAAATATTGCGAAAATTTCTAGAAAGGAAATAGCTTCAAAGGCTACACAGCCTATTAAATGCAAATGAAGCACAATCAAGTTAATTAAATAAATTGCCAATCTATTGACGAGACTCACGTGTAAAGTAATTACATGCACACGCTCCCTTTTGAAAGTAAATCACCTGTAAATTGCGTACACCTTAAATGGGTTCAAAAGTCGACATTATATAACCTTTTTTACTCAAAAGCGACTGCGTGTACCACATATCAGTAATTTTTAAAATTTCTTTGAAAATTTCCCCATAGTATCGTATAAAAAGTCAACTGCAAAGAAAATAAATAAATCGGGTAATGTGTGAACTGCCCATCCACTATGAAGGGTTCCGTAGAGGTGACAATAGTCCACTATTCACGTCATTTGCCTATAAATCCGTATAGGAACGGAGAAAGAATACAATTTTCTGCGGCCGGGCGGCCTGTCGTAAGAAGCGGCAAAACAACCCACAGTCAGGTGGTGCCTGTCTGGAAGGCATTAGTTCCGGCATTAGTGGCCAAGTTCCAGTTTCCCTTTAGATTCTCTAAAGTCATTGGTCAGTACATTCGTAGCCCTTGGTGTTACAATTCTCCATAGGCGATGGTAACCGCTTTCCATCAGGTGTGCCGTTTGCCTGTCTGCTGAACTCATGCAATAAAAAACAATGAATCCTTTAAAAAACACGTAATCGAAAATACCTTGCATCTTAAAAACTATTCAACGAATCTGATTCAAACTAATTTCTGTTCAAAGTATTTAACTCTAACACTTTCAATTGTTCGGAATTTTCCACTGTGATAACTATTATGTTGAAAAGTTGAGGGGAGACAACTTTTACATTCGAAACTAATATTACGCTACTTATTTACATACACATAGAAGCAACTAAAAATATCTTTATGATTTTTCAATATCTGACTAATAAATAATACACCACAAGACTACATCGTACCTACATTGATATATAGATTTACGGCTCATTTACATGTATGGCGATCACCCCTAATTTTCCATTTTTATTATAAAAATATCATCCATACAGACCCATTCATTAGTTTCTGAAAAAAAAATTCCTATGACATACAAAGACAGATAGATGGACGGACATAGCGATTTCATAAGGTATCATTTTTTTCTAAAGTGGCTAAGGAACCCTAATAAAAAAGAATATATAGCTTTCAAGAACTAATGCAGTGACGTCGACGTCATTCACGGTTCAGTGAGCTTAGTTGTGTGCATGTCTAACACATTAGCGGCTGACTTCAAACTAATCAAGAACACGCTCTCGTTTGCCTTACGCGTGTACGATGTTCGTAATTTATTAGCGTTTATTCCCATATAGCAATCTGTAGGGATGCCGTTCTATTACGCAGACTCCGGCGAGATCCCTGCTCCAGTCAGCTACGAGAGTGGGGACGCAGCAGTCGCTCCCGGTCGCTCCAATCCAGAATTGCATCCACGTCTGACGAACTCGACTCGTGGGCCGCGCACCGAATTCAATACTGTGTTTTTGCATTCACCAGCAGATTTGTTTCCACTTTTGATCAATATACGGATTTCATGTGAAACACGTGGGAACTATGGATATTGAGATTACTTGAAAGAAAAATTATAAAGGTGAGTATATATGGTAATTTTGATTTTTATGTTAATGTATTAAAATGAAAATAAGTTGCGGATTTAAATTATGTACGTCTTGTCAAAGCTACGCATCTAATCGTAGGTGGTAATTAATCCCTTGTCCGTAGTGAATTCGTTCAGGTCGACCCGGCAAACTTTCAATCCGCTATTTAACCAACTTTATCGTAAACGATGTCTATAGAACTTTTACCATAAAGATTGTGGCGTTTAAACTTATACCTAATTATAACCAAACTTTATATTGTTTCAACTAATTTATTTTGTATAAATTTCTTTCTTCAAAGCCGGTAGCGCGTTGGTGACATCTCTGGTGTTGCAAACACCCCTAGGCGACAGTAACCGCTTTCCTTCAGGTGGGCCGTCCGCCTGCCTGCTGTACTGCAGCTATTTAAAAAAAAAGTATAAAAAATATTTTTCCTCAAGCCCTGATCAAAATAAAGCCTATAATGGGCATGTGCCTTAATTTGGACAGGAAAATACATATATAAAAAAGTATACACGAGATGGTCTTCTTATACATGTAAAAATTATGTATAAATATAGTAGAATGACCTATCTACGGTTAACTAACCTCTTAACCCAATTTACCAAAATTTTACAGTAGCTCAAAAAAATAACTTTAAACCCGGTTCCTATATACTACCGACCGTTCATTTGCCTTACTATCTGTAAAAATTTGACATAAGCTCCATACAAGTCATGTCGAAATTCAACCGATATATGGCAAGTGAATGAAAAGTAAGATATAGGCATCTGCCATTAATTTTGCCAGGTGGTAGGGTATGCCAGGTGGTAGGGTATTTGCTCGACTGGATGCGACCACCCCTGGTCTAGAGTATGCCGCCATAACAACTTTGTGTTGTGTTCCGGCATCAGTGACCAGGTTCCAGTCTCCTTTAAGAGAGCAGCAGCGCATTTGTAGCACCTTCGGTGTTGCAAATGTCCATAGGCGACGGTAACCACTTTCCATCAAGTGAGCCGTCTGTCTGTCTGCTGAACTCCTGCAATAAAAAAAATAAAAAAAATATTTTGTACATATGCAAATAAATTAGAATAGAATACAATACAATATACTTTATTGCATAACATTAAGATACAATTCAAGAAGTTTAAGTACAGAAGACAATAGGCGGTCTTATCACTAAAAGCAATGAATTCCAGACAACCTTAGGATGGATTAGAAAAAATTGTGTAACATGTGGGTTTTGCAATATAACTAGAATAAAAAAAGTATATATATAAAATTTTGACGTGGCAAGTATAAGACAGAGATATATATATATATATATATATATATATATATATATATATATATATATATATATATAAATAATAATGTAATAATGTATAGAATTAGGTAATATGTAAATATGGGAGAGATGAGGTAATAATGTTCACCGTTGACTTTAGAGCCCGAGGTTCTGGTGGTTTAACCATATATAGGAGAAATTTATACTTAAAACTTTCATATTATCTGAGGTAGAATTATTATGTGGACAATCAGTAAAAAAATCAGTAGATCAAAAAATGTCAGACCTCAAGGCTTGATAATTAGCCGTCCATATGGATGTTTACCCCATCTTATAAAGCGTAAATAAGTCTTGTGGTCTTCTGTAATGTTTACAGTAATAGAACCTTTAATATTTATGAATAAAATAAAGACCAAACTCAAAACAATACATGAGTATTTCTAAATAAAGCGTACATGAAACGCATTATATTCAAATTTTATTAAATACTGTGCCTTTGATATCGTTCGCATGGGACTTTTACTTTATATTCATATTTACAAAAAAACCATGCAAAATATCGTTATGAAACATATGAAAATTAAAGATAAAATTTCAATTTTCGTCTCTAGATTGTTAATTAAAATCCGTTAAGCCATTTCGGGGCCAATTCGAAACAAATTTTCAGACAGACTACGAGAATAAAGTTCTAAAACGCTCATTGACGCATTGTATATAATAGTAATTTTCACTTAAATTTTGGCATTTATTTCGAAAAAACTCAGACTTCAATCATATTTCTACACATATAAGCAAGCACGACATTTTAGAGATCTATTTTCAACATGACATATAAAATCTAACACCGCAAGTAACACGGGTTCAGAGCGGTAGTTCAGAAATAAACTACACGTATTGGAGGGCGCAGTTCGAATGGTGATAAGAGTGACGGGCGATGGGCGGTGATATGTGTACACGTATAGTTCAAATGACGAGCTTTGACACCCGACACTCGTCAGCGCCCGTATCTCGAGAGTGACAGATAAGGACCATTTGTTAGATTCAAAAGCGAACACACTGCGGTCATAAGTGAAAACCCCGTTGAGTGCCAGAATCGAACGCGAATGCCATTATTATTGCTTATTTTTCACGCCGCGCGCCGCTATTCCGCTTCAATGGAATTAAATTCAATTAGTGAGTTATACAAACTGCAGGCCTTGATTGCATTGTAAGCTATTAAAATCAATTTACATAACGTGCCTTGATTCGTGAGCCCTTTTATTTAGTGCTAGAGTTTGTCCCGCGGCTGCGCTGCGTGTCAATCGCTAGCCAGTGAGTAGCTTTATTTTACTTACACAAAAACTTAATTCCGTTTTTTACACATAATAATAACAAAGAAACTAAGTCCATATTGTGTAGACAACTACCCAGCAAAATATAAAGGCGAGCCGAAGCCAACCTGATTTGAAGTAGTATAACGAATGACATGTTGTTTATGACAACGTAGGTATTTGTTAGTAGGTTGAAAAAACGCTATTGCAGCGCCATCTATATAGCTAATACGTCTATTTTATGGAAACGACATCATTTATCGAGATAAAAATTGTCCTAAGTGTTGATTCGGGATGTAAGCCATATTTCTGTCGAGTTTCGTTCATATAAGTTCTGCAGTTTTCAAAAAGGATGCGATCACAGCGTCATTTTTTTGATATTTTCGTCTATCCCGCGAAAACAACGTCATTTATCGGGATAAAAAGTATACTAAGTGACGCCCCGGGACATGAGCTTGCTTTGTGTTGAGTTTTATTTAAATCCGTTCAGTAGTTTTCACGTGATGCTCTAACAGATAGATAGACCGAAAGAATGACAAAATTCTAAAAATTACATTATCCTAATCTCCTGGTCCGAAATATACCCCCTGAAAATGTAAAAAAATACATTTTTAAACGCATTGTACAAAACTCGAACCATTTACAAATTTATTATAGTATAGAAGATAGATAGACTAGAGTTTGCCCCGCGGCTGCGCCGCATGTCAAACCCTAGGCAGTAGCTTTATTTTATTTACATTAAAACTTAATTCGGTTTTTTACATATAATAATATTAAAGAAACTAAGTCCAAATAGTCTAGAAAACTGCCTACGAAAACATGAGCTGAGTCGAAGCCAACCTGATTTGAACTAATACAATGAATGACATGTACTTTATGACAACGTAGGTAATATTTTTATTTCATTTTAATCAGTTCAGTTTTCACGTGATGCTCTAACAGACAGACAGACAAAAATTCAAAAAATTGCATTTTCTGAATCTCCTGGTCCGAATTAAACCCCTGGTTTTTTTTCACATTTTGAAAGGCAATGTACAAACTCGAACTTACAGAACGAAATACAGATTTACTATATTATTGATAGAAGACAGATTTTGATACTCGTAAAGTCTTTTCGAAATTTTAAAGCATTTTTTAAAACTTTTAAACTATGGTTTTCCCTGCGGCGACGCCGCATGTCAAGCCGTAGGGGTAGCTCTGTTTTATTTAATAGGTTGGGGAAAAAGTCTTTTCGCATATAGTATGTATGAACTTGTAATAAGATCTCTTTGGCTATACCATTTGTATCTGGCTGGTTTTGGTATCATTAAAAAGTTTTAAATTTAAAGAAGACAATTCCAAATTCAAATTAGGAAAATGTGTGATTTTCATTTGTTTTTCTTATTGTTAAAATTAGTGAATCAAATGAAGAAATTCGATACATTTTAAAATTTTACTACAAAAAAGGTAAAAATGCAACACAAGCCGCGAAAAAATATTTGTGATGTTTATGGACCTAATGCAGTATCTGTGAGAGTAGCGCAAATTTGGTTTAAGTGTTTTCAATCCGGAAATTTTGATATCAAAGATGCACGTCGCTCTGGTCGCCCTGTTACGGACAAAATTGATGCCATTTCTGAAAATGTGGAGCAAGATCGGCATATTAGTAGTTATGATGTAGCTGGAGAACTGGGAATTGACCACAAAACGGCTTCGGCGCATTTGAAAAATGCTGTGTACACAGAAAAGCTCGATATTTGGGTGCCTCATGAGCTCACTGAAAGAAACCTAATGAACCGTGTACTCATTTGTGATTCTTTATTACGACGCAATGAAACCGAACCATTTTTGAAGAAGCTGATAACTGGTGATGAAAAGTCGATCACGTACGACAAGAACGTGCGAAAAAGATCGTGGTCAAAGGCCGGTCAGGCTTCACAGGCTGTGGCGAAACCCGGGTTAACTCGCAACAAGGTGATGCTGTGTGTATGGTGGGATTGGAAGGGCATTATTCATTATGAGCTATTACCGCCAAGCACGACCATCGATTCTGAACTGTACTGCAAACAACTGATGAGATTAAAGCAAAAAGTTGAGAGAAAGCGGCCGGAATTAATCAACAAAAGGGGTGTGGTTTTTCACCATGATAACGCTAGACCTCACACAGCTTTAGCCACTCAGCAAAAATTACGAGAGTTTGGCTGGGAGGTGTTAATGCATCCGCCATATAGTCCTGACCTTGCACCTTCAGATTTTCACCTGTTTCGGTCTCTGCAGAATTCCTTAGGCAGTGTCAGGTTAACATCACGAGAGGATTGCCAAAACGACTTGTCGCAGTTTTTTGATCAGAAGCCCCAAAATTTTTATAGCAATGGGATCACGTCCCTACCTACAAGATGGCAAAAAGTTATTCAACAAAATGGCACCTACATACTTTAGTCAAATGGAAATAAACTTTATAAAAAAACCTTTTGAATTTTTATATAAAATGCGAAGAAACTTTTTCCCCAACCTAATACATAAAATCTTCATTAGGTTATATATCTATATATGTATATATATATGTGTATATATATATATATATATATATATATATATATATATAGTAACCCTCAGTGTAAAATTATCTAACTGGTGATGAAAACTGCTTAAAAATTCGTGCGTGGTTTAGGACGAGTTAGCAGATATATAGACAGACAGCCAGACGCGGAAAACGACTTTATTTTATATGTACTACGTAAAGAGGATATAGTATTGTACGACACGTGTATTAAACCCATAAGTCAAGTATTTATGAAAACTCAAGTTTTAAAATTAGCTTCAAGTCTAGAATATAGGCACTAATCAAAAGTCAAACCTATAGGACGAGTCTAAGCCAAATGGTAGATCTTTGACAAACTCCAAATGAGAGAGTTCTTGTAATAACGTAAAATGGAACATTTCCGTAAAAAGTTGAGATTTTCAACATAAACACGTAGCTTTTGTTTAAAACAATTATACATACATACATATTGTCATACCTGTTTCCCATTGGGGTAGGCAGAGCCGATGGATCTCCACCAGCTACGATCCTGACAAACGCTTTTCACTTCATCAACTTTCATTAATCTTTTCATACATACACGCTTATTTAAACTGCTTTTATCTGACCTTTCTTCAAAATATCTTCAATTTGATCATGATGAGTACATCTCGATCTACCGGCACCAACTCTATCAGTAAAATAATCAATATCTATTAACTATTGTTTGTTTATAACCTAGTTCTAAATACATTGACGTATGATAAACTATTTATATGACAGCCTCCTGGAAGGATTTTTGGCACAGTAAATTTCGTCAACAAATCTTCCGTTATTTACTGGTCTGGGCGTTTGGAATCAACCCCAGAATTATTGCTTGTGTTTTCCATAACAAAACTGTATAGCTTATTTAATTCGAGGATATACGATGTTTATATGTCTGCCGAGTAACGATTTGATATTAAGAGATTTTGTATTTTTTTTTTAAACAATGCTGTATAAAAACCGTATTAACCTTCGAATCAACGGCAAAAACCCTCATAACAAAGTACATATTGGTTTACGTTACCCCGTTAAGCATAGCTTAACTTCGGACGTCGGGTCGTCAAATTGAATTACAAGATCGACACCGAGAAACTTAGTTACCCAGTCATAATTTGTGCGAATAAACCCAGCTACTGAGCACTTGTTGACATAGACACACATGTAAACAAACCCATATATTACGTTACTGTTACGTAAAACTTTTTTACTTTTACAATTTTATTAAATACTAGTTCACCCGTGCCCCTTTCGATGGACGTCATTAAAAAAATTAAAAATATGATTATTCTCAATCTATAAGTATCACTCAGATATAATGTAGCATTCTACCGATGAAAGAATTTTCAAAATCAATTCAGTAGTTCAAGAGATTACTTTCTACAAAAAACCTCACAAACTTTAACTCTTTATGATATTAGTATACGAGTAGATGGATCAAATACGTCTCGGTTCATATCCAGTGAAATATTACTTCTCACGAACGTTCTTCAGTTTTTGTCTACGAAACCCTAAAAAATGTACGACTTTATATCCCAAAAGCTAATCATATTTTTAACCAGGGTAGTAAGTATTATAAATTACTATTTTCAACGAAAATTGTTTCGAACAAATCCAAGTAGTATTCATATCCATTAATTATCTTTGTTAATTAATCAATGAATCTAATAACATAATAAAACTATACTATAAATAAAACAAAACATATCCAATGGTTTTGAATTGGAAATTTTCTACTCATTGCTTCGTTTTGGATTTAGTAGCCAAATGAAAAAAAAGCAATACACATTCGTCGTCTGTTCAGAACCCATGAATGAGCGTGATCGTTACGCACTTGGCCAATTTTACCACTCGCTACAGAACACTGTAAACATAAAGGACGTTTATATTCATCAGCAAAACAAGATTCGGAGTAAACAAGAATTTTAATCGTCACAGCCGTTAAATAATTTTATAACCAACTCTCTCGAAAAAGTCAAAATAAATACTACTGAAACAATTTACCTTATCTTGGCAGTTTTTTGTCACCGCCTTTTGCTTCAGCTGTATTACCCTTGCAAGTTATTTTTAATGGATTTGTGGTTTCAATGAAACAGCAAAGGAAATATATTTTACTTTAGTAAAAGTGTGAGGGGCACGTATCTCTACTTGTCTACGTTTCCAGAGAGGAAACGTGTTACTTTGTTTTATGTATTTAGTTTACAACCTACCTACCTATTATGCCTTATATTATTACTTTTCTACGAAACTTTTTCCGGAAGCAGGTATTTATTTGATGTCTTAATTTTTTATTTGCGAATAGGTACTTATAAGCTTAATATAAAAGAACAAACAAATTTGTAGAAGGTCAAAATTAGCCATCTTGATATGTTGTGCGAAATAGACACCGTGATTTCCTGAGGAACCACACAGAGGATATTTACACTGATCAAGTGACTCTCCTTTTTCCGCCACCAAATCGGCTGGTCTAGTCTGGATTCGATCAACATGTCCTCGCAGATCTTATCTCGTGATAGGCGACGAAAAGCTTAGCATCCTTGTGCTCAATATTGTTTGGGTGAAGTGAAGCTTGAATATCTGAGTTAGCAAGCGTCCGAGGAGACGAAGGTGGGGTGTTGTGACCACGTGCCACTATTAAGATCAACTGAATTTATTGGTCTCCAATTATAAGCTAAATAAGTACAATATACAATAGTGCCTAATTTAACACTATGTGACAATCATAACTCCCCGTATTAGTTTTAAACTGTGTTACGGCCGAGTAAGTTCTAGTCCCGTAAGTTAAAAATAACAAAAAGATAGAAATTTGTTTCGAACTACCTTCGAAATAATAAATATACATATTGTTACGAGTTGCAGGACTCGAATTAAAGTGCCGTTGGAATTATTAATAGAATTTATTAGAACTATATAAACACGTATAACACAGGTACAAATATAACTGAACACAACCAGTGCAAACGTAATGCACGATCAAATAATACGCGCAAAGTCCGGCACTAACGTCTTGCTTCGCTTGTGGCTATCGCTAGACTGCCGATCTCTCCATTAGGACATTGCTTTATACTGCACCGTGACGTAGACCGAATTTCTTAGAATCAGTTCGACACACCTGGCTAATGACTGCCATAAAAGATTACAATACACAATGAGCTACTTTCTAATTACAAATTTTAAACACAAAGTAAACAAAAGAAGTCCAAATGCCGAAAGGTAATAAAGTGTGCTTTTATGGTATGCAGGTGTGAATCTACTTATGTCGGCGTGTAGGTCGTAACAATATATATGTTATTTATATTACATATATACATCTATTTCTGGCAGTATTGATATTTACATAAAAACTATATAATGAAATATATGTTTATTATGTATATATCAATTTCAATTCGATTCTGTTCTAATTTTCTTTTAAGGCATTTTATTATCTTACCACTTTGGATTTTTCGTATCTTAAGGATGTGAGTGAGACGACATTGTTTGACGACTTCAGAATCTAATTTCTCCTCACTTATATGGTTAATATATAAAAAGTAATTAAAAAAATGTTTATAGGTAGACCCGTCTAACGATATGCCTATGAATGCCGAATTCTTGGTTTCGTCATTTTCTTAAATCCCACTGTTAAATATTATTTTTCTAGCAAGTTCTCTACACCATTTCACAGCAGTTCATAGAAGATAATTTCCTTTTATATTTCAATAATAGAGAGCCTATGTAGGTGAATAGATGGACGAACAAATAGACTAACAGATGGATAGGTGAACATGACGAAATTGTAAGGGTTACTTTATTAGCATTTAGTTAAAAAAAACTCTATAAAGTAGGTAGGTGAATCGTCACCAACCACTCCAACAAAACTTTTATTTTTTGGTGTTGGGTTAAATACCCCTTTTAAAATGCTATGTAACAACATAAAATGAGATAGCTGGAATTACATTGCTCGTCGTCGTTTATGATTTCTTTATTGTGGTATCTTTGAAAAGGGACGGGCAGAGGTCGAGGCTTAAGCCATTTTTATTATGATTGTCATAAAGATGAAAGTTAAAAACTACATACGTTGAATTAATCGTAAATTAAATTATTCATTTACTTTAATTTCCATTACACACATTTCATATTTTTAACTCTATTTGCCTACAAGCTTTAAGCTTACCTTTGTGAAAATCTTTTGTATTTTCTAAAAGTTCTGGTTTTAACGTTTTTGAATTTTGTGTGATATAATTTATGTTTTTTTTGTTTTACCTACTCAGAAATGTAATAACTTTTATTTTCATTTATTAATTTTCTACAAAATGATTTTGTAATTTATTGTGCCTCTGCTACACTTGGGATAATGTTCGTGTTAGTGACTGTATCACGCAGATGTAGCCAAGGGTTTGATGAGTTAAACATTGAAAGATAACTCATGTATAAAGACTAATGTAGCTAATCAATAACGTTATAAGTAAGATGCATTCGGACACAATTAGGTGTACTAACCCAGGTGTAGCAGAGGCATTGGGTGAAGTATCAATATCAAATATATTCAAATGACCCATCAGGTGGCAGGGTCTTCGTTCTGCACGTTTCTTATACCAACAAAAGCATATCTTACCGAAATTCATGACAATAGCACACAACTAAAGATATTATTCAATAATTTATAGAACAGACAATTAATAGGAGTACTTTCGCTAGTAGATTAGTGACCACGGTCTTCAAAGGGCCAACTATTTGTCAATGTTCTCATGACGACTGGGGCGCAGCTATCTCAGACGCGCGATTTACTAATTGCATTATTAAGCGAAATTACGGTAGCTTTGACTTAAAATGACAAGAGTCTGTATTACACCTATGGATGATAGTCTCAAGCCACTAAAAACAGCAGATTGGTTCTGTGGTTTTTAGTTGAAATATGAAGGTGTTTTGCTATGCAATTATTTTTAAAATCTAATAAATTTGATTAAAATAACAATAACAATAGTTGTAGGATGTAAATTGTGACTTCTATCACATTTCATTTTGTAATTATTGTCAATGTAATTATGTACAGTTTTTTCCAAATAGACTCTACGTCCATACAATTATTAAGATTAAAATTATTTTTGTTTTAATTTTTTACGCGCTAGTTGAGTATGCAAAATTTTAAAGACTTACATTGGATATTGGGGTGTTAGTAACAATTTGCACCTCATCTATATGAGTAATTTATTGTTAAATGTTTTACTGCTTTAATTATTTATATAGCTTATGTGTGTACAGTAAATGAGATAGCTTTTAAATAACTAACTTTTCAATCTCTCTTCTTTTAGAAGTTAGTGCTGTCATTTAGCAGTTCAGAAAAAGATATAAATAACTATGGCATTCGATTGATGTTTCGATAATATGTCGTATATCAACAACAGAGTTAAGTCGATAAAACAAAATTAGTGAAAGTGATGTACTAGCAAACCGGGGTTACGTTAAGGCTCTAATTGAGTTTTTATATACATAACCATCATATTATATAAACAGTACACATATAACACAAGACAAACAAAAAGAGCAAACTTAAATAGTTTTCAACTGACTGTATTTGTCTAAGATTCTCGTTATATTTTCTAAATACCAATGCTACGAGCAGAGAACGGGGACTGTTGTTTAAAAATTATAAATCTAATCACATACGAAATTGTATATAAAAACACTTATGAATTGTAAGAACAACTCTATTCAAAGGAGTCACTATTTAGAGCTAAAATGAGGCAATTGTAGATGGGTAATGACATTTCGCTACGTTTGCGAGGAACGCCTTTATCTCCTTTCTTCCATTTCTCGCTAACTCTTTCATGGCGTACCTATTTGAAAGTTGGAAAGATCGAAAAAAGAAATGGAACTCGAGTTTGTATAAAGTTTTCCTTATGGTCTGTAAAACCTGTTAAGCGTACACCAGAGGGTGTTCGCCGATATTTTATTATCGCACACTTTAGTAGCTTATTTCGTGTTCGATAAAGTTTTGTGAACGGTTTCGCTTAAAGTATAAATTGCTATTAACAGCACAGATTACCGCAGAGCATTAAACAACTTGCTCGATTGAGCGCTAATTATTGCTAGGTTGTAGTTTATAAGCGCTTTACATCCTTATTAATTTTAAAATTGGATCTGAAAATAATATTTTTATTAATGCTTTGGGAATTTGTCTGTTTTTGTTTGTTTAAAAAAAAAATCATTTCGTATAATAAAACTTTGCACTATTATTTTAGCATACTTTCCAAGTCTTTTTTATTCAAAAATATGTTTATTATATAATATGTACGTCAAGATCGTAGCGAATGGAGATCCATCGTCTCTGCATTCAAACTTCCAAAAGCCATAGAAATTTATAGCGTCTGTGGCTGAAACGACGTTTGTGGTTGAGTGGGCCAAGCCTCTATCGCAGCGGCCGATGTCACTGGAACGCAGAAGCTTTAGGTTTGATTCCTGGCTTGGTAAGTTTCGTAAACGAACTTTCCATTATTTACTACAGTCTAGGTGTGTGGGCTTGGCCCTAGAGTGGTTCGCTGAATATTACTCAATAACACAAGCGTATCTTGATCAGCTTGGCGATATACAATGTTACTTTGTCTACCGATTATTATTACAGCACTATTTGTTCTTGCAATATTTAGGAGCTTTTACAGATTAGGGTAGAGTCATTCCCATTATACCTTTTCTATGCAAATGGTTACCCCTTATCAATAGTGAGGTAAGGTATACCATTGTTGGCACCCCTTTATGATTGGCACCCTATTAATTTAACCAAAACAGTAAGTAATCTTAATATATTTTTCTTTTGTAGCCATACAATGACAATAATAAGACATCTTGAAAGACTCTCACTTGGTTTTTGGGTGAAGGGTCGGATGTAGAAGGCAGCTCTGATGATCCCGGTAGCTTGGACCGTTTTGAACCCTTACGTCCCAATGCTGATGGATGTTATTTTTTATAATGTTTTTATATAATACACACGTACAGAAAAATTATATAATATATATATATATATATATATATATATATATATATATATATAATATAAAAGATCATTCTATCATCAAAGTCTATCGGATCCATTTCTGAATCTAAACCGTCTCGCGGCTCACTTAATCACACACAAAATATTTCATCAAAAGCGGTCCAATCGTTTAGGAAGAGTTAGTGACATACAAATGAACAGAAGAATTTTATCTACAAAGATAGATTTTTGGGCCAGAAACCCTCGCGAGCGTCCTCAGAACACCCTACCAAAGTTTCGTCAGAATCTGATCAATGGTTTAGGAACACACATTGGACAAACATACAAACATTGATTTTTATTTATATAGATTTTTTGAGCTAGAAACCCTTTTGGGCGTCCACAGAACACCCTACCAAAGTTCCATCTCAACCTGATCAATGGTTTAGAAACGCATATTGGACAAACATACAAACATTGTTTTTTATTTACATAGATTTTTTGAGCCATTAACCCTTTCGGGCGTCCTCAAAACATTCTACCAAAGATTCACCACAATCTAATCCATGATTTAGGAGCACGCCGAGGACAAACATACAAACATTCATTTGTATTTATAAGATTTTAAAGAAATTCAAAAAGTTGAAAATTAATTTGCATGTGAATATTATTTATTGTACGTGTATGGCTACAAAATGAAAAGTATTAACGTTTCTTTATATCTTGAAAAATTCACAGGCTGCCTACCATTCACTTGTGTAATGCCAATAATGGTATAGTTTCCTCTACGTATAATTTTGATAATGAGGATCATCATCTACCATCGTCCGTCAAAAGTCTGCTGAACATAGCCCCCCCATGTTAAGTTTTAATCTTAAAATATCTTGAAACGCCTTCAGGAAAAATATCTACAGCTAAGATTAGGCATTCTCTTTAAAATATCAGATGAAATACCGACCACGCTTGTCATAATCTGATAGACAGGTTTCACACATCGGTAATCTAGATGTGCAGATTTTCTTAAGACGTTTTCCTTCAAATTCAGCACATGGTGGTCGTAACAATGTGTACATTACGTCAGAAAATTGCTAAAACGGTCCATCCTCTTCAGCAGAAATTCAAACCCACGTGATTGAATTAGATGCGGGTGATTTAGTTATTGAGTTAAAAAGAATATAATAACAAGTTTATGAAAATACAGTACATATAAAATAATATAGAATAAATTCAGGAAAGTCGTAATCGTAGGTACTTACAGTAAACAGCATAAAAGAAGACAAATAAAGACTTATATTATATACAAACAATATGTACTTACCTTTAATTTGATACAAATTACAGTAGCAAAGCTACTTCGGAAGTAGAAGAGAGTAAGTAATTAAGATGATCAATTTAGTAGGAGCGAGTAAACTTGAACTCGTAAGAACTTTTCCAATCTGGAAATCGACGCCGAAATACATTGGATAAACTTAATAACACACTAGATAGCGAGACATTTTTCTATAGTAAAGTTTAACCTTTGTAGCATTATTGTTGTTTTCAAGCTACTTCGTTCTGGTAAATATCGGTACATTACATGAAATAAAAAACCCAACATATAATGGTCTCCGTTATCGAAAGTACATATTTGTGTTTATATGTATATTAAGTTATATATCTATCTTTATGATAATGAAACTTGATAAAGTTTCATTATTACCTTCATCTATATATTAATACGAGAAGCAAAAACTTTATACCCCTTTTTACGAAAATTGGGCCGACGGACGAGTATGAAATTTCACACACTTATAGTTTATATAGAGAACAAGAGACGAATCCTAATATTTTTTTAAATTATGCATAAAAATAAGTCAAGAATCTTGGCGTAATAATGGACAAAGAATTGTGTTGGCGACCCCACATTACTGAATTAAGCCGCAAGATTTTTGCATCCTATGCATCGCTTAGGAGACTGAAAAATTTCCTTCCGACTGCTACTAGGATTTCGCTTGCTCAATCAAATCTACTACCCATCCTCGACTATGCTGATGCTTGCTATTTTAATCTCACTCAAGAGCAACTTATTAAACTCGAGCGTCTTCAAAATGTTTGCATAAGGTTCATATTTGGTTTAAAAAAATATGACCACGTTTCTGAATTTCGCAAAAAGCTCGAGTGGTTGCCTATCTCACTTCGCCGGAATGCTCATCTTCTCAACTTACTATATCGTATACTGTTTATACCTTATACCCCTCCTTATCTTAAGGAATGTTTCAACTTCTTTCATACGTCACATACACTCAATTTGCGCTCCACTAATAATCTCCTATGGCACCTAATGGCACCTGCACACTCTTCAACATTTTATTCCAACTCCTTCGCCATGCAGGCTGTCTTACTTTGGAACTCTTTGCCCACTGACGTCAGAAAAGCTGAATCTTTTGCCATATTCAAAAATTCACTTAGGAATCATTATGTAAGTCTTACGCAATGATGTATGTGCTAGTTTACAATAAACTGTAATCTGTTGTCCATGTATGTCTTTTTTTATTTTCATTTTTCTGTGTTGCATAATAATTATAGATAATTTAAGAAATTCATTTGAGTCAAGTTGCCTGGAAGAGATCGCTTTTAGCAATAAGGCCGCCTTTTGTTTTACCAAGTAACTATTGTCTTGTGCATTTTATGTAATTTTTGATTTGGTGAACAATAAAGTGTTGTCTATGTCTATGTCTATAAAAAATATATTAAATAAAAAATAAAAAAACATTACACACACTACCATGTATTTGACACATACACGAATATAATTATACTCTTTTGTTTATTGTTCAAGTGAAATTATCAGTGTAGCCTTGGCGAAATCTCTGATTATACAAGTATAGTCTTTGACATTAATTATAAGGGTCGAATTTCGAGCACGGGCTACCACTAGTAAGTATTATTAGCTCAACTTGCCACTTAAACTATCGCACGTTTGGGATTAAAAATTAAAATTAAAATGTATTGTATAGACAGAACCAGGTGTGTTTTTTGACACTGTATTTAAACATAGAATAAAATTAATTTAGCACGAAATGTATAGATATTCTTATGAGTTATGAATGGAATGAGTTTGTTGAAGTGCTTAGGAGGCCGATCACGACAGTCCAAGAATCGACAATTATTTCCGTCCCAATGTGAGTTAGGTGATTATTTACGAATTACGAAGCGATTGACAAGTTCTGAATACTGCGATAAAAGGTTGGGGTCCAATGGCATGCTTAGAATCCTATAATGTTCGACAGGATGAAGATGAAATTAAAAGAAAAATCAAAACAAACAAAACCCACCTCAAATATACATTACAGTATAAACATGACATACTTCAAACTGCACGTGAGTTTCCACGTAAAGATTTAGCGACTCTCATTCATTAATAAAAACATCGTTAATCGTAAAGTGAACAAAAACATCAAAAATTTAGACAGCTCCAGAGAGTATTTAATGACGAAATGTCACACAAATCCACTATCTCCGCTACGTCTAATAACTGTCGTAGCTTATAAATATTCATAATATCATTCCATTGGAATGCGTATTTATCTGGTACGTTAATAAAGTATTCCAATGGGCTGAAACTTATTAATTTAAGGATCTTACATAAATTAAATACGCGTTTAGCTTAAGGCGTTTTCTTGACGAAAATAGAACAGAACGATGATATTAATGAAAATATCCAACTTTATTATGACAGAATA
This sequence comes from Dendrolimus houi, assembly GCA_039645545.1. Lineage (NCBI taxonomy): Eukaryota > Metazoa > Arthropoda > Insecta > Lepidoptera > Lasiocampidae > Dendrolimus > Dendrolimus houi. The sequence continues at coordinate 16,363,113 of CM077120.1, read as the reverse complement.
GACTTTTGTTGTCAATTATATTTCTTACTAGCTGTGCACGTGATTTCATCCGCGTGGAATGCTTTTTCACGGAACCCTTAAAAAATTAGCCTAAGTTACTCCTTATAACATCAGCTATCTGCCAGTGAAAGTTCCGTCAAAATCAGTCCAACCGTTTCAGAGATTAGCCGGAATATCCAGACAGATAGACAGACAAAAAATTTACAAGTTGATTTTTTGATAAAGCACCGTATATACTTTTATATGCATTTAGCAAACAGCTGTTCTTTTGACACCACAAACAGACACTTCAATTTTATTTATCTGTATAGATACTGGGAGTAGACCTTCCCGTGTACCTATATTCCTTCACCGTCTTTGTAGTAAGACACACACTCATACTCACACATATGCATAGATAAATTAGCTTCGAGAAGGTTTTGAGTTTGTAGTGGTATTTGTATATTTACAGGAATTCTAAACATGAAATTTAAATTTACTTGTACAATGAACAAAAAGAGGTTCGTTACATTTTCAAGAAAAATATATTTACAATCAAAACTCAATGGTAAAAGTAAAATAAATAATAATTATTTACATTGCAAACTGTTGTGAGGGTTGACTATTTGGTTTAAGTGAAAAATAAGGCGAGATATGTAGACTATAAGATAGACGAAATATTATTACGACAGCATCGTCATACTGTGCTCCGTTTACCGCCATAACACCCTCAGTCTAATAATCGAATTGAAAATATATGGGGGGTTAGTTAAAACTAATGTCGCGAAAACAAATGTCCACAATGAACATGAATGCTATGGTGACAGTAGCTGAGGAAAAATTTAATAGCATAATTGTAGAGGAAAAAGAATTTCAGGGCAGGGATGAAAAGTTTTAGATATAATATCAGAACAAATTACAATTAACAAAAATGTTTCATCGGATGGAAGTTAAGATGACTATGATTACAAAATGTTTGAAGTTGAAGAAATTTAATATTAAAAATTATGTTTAATGTAAATATTTCTTATTTTAATATCGTTTAACATTATTAGTTTCGTATCAAGTACCTGCCCATAAAAATATATAAAAAGTATTAGTTTTATTTATCTGCTAATCGTACACTACTACAAACGCAAAAACATCTGGAAGCTAATTTACCTGTACTTATATACGAAAACATACGAGCGCGCGTTTTTTAAGGCTTTACAACAAAAGGAGCTTATTGATTCATGGCACGAGTTTTTAAGATTTGCGCCTGAAAAAATAATTCATCGCATATACGCCATTTGGGTATCGTTATCCGTTACGTTTATATATCTACAATGACATTTTTTTTCTATTCCTCGAGATTTCACTAGACTATTTTACAGCAACTATAGAAGACAACTTTTTTTCGAAATGTGATCAATATTGAGTTAGTAATCTTAATTAAGCATACGAGTGTGTATTTTACGGACAAGTTGATTAATCGGGCAGTATTAATATAGAACGATCATTATGAATAATGAATGCCCAACGACTTGTGGTCCATTTAAAAAATCATAGTTTGAGATAACTTTAATTTATCACTTGAACCGGGCAGTATGAATACTTCCCTACTTCTAGCCGGACAATGTTCTAAATTCGGTTACCTTTCCATAAGAATTATGAAAGTTAAATTCATTTAAGGGTGGGGTATAGTTATATGGCACTTTTATTTATTACGAACAGATCCGAATTTTTTAATATAGGTCAGTTAAGCCAAGGTCACCTTAGCCTTCGTGGTTATTTTTTTCATAACCACCCAAAAGTCACCATATATCTCAAGTAATATATTTAAAAGTGCTATATAACTATACCCTAACCTCATTTAATAAACAAAAAAACTACAGTTCATTTGTGTTTTATTATATTGCCCAAGATCAGGTTGTCATTATTCATACTGCCCGGGAAAAGTGATTAATCATGCAGTTTTATTCATATTGCCCACTTGATACGGCCATTATGTATATAGACCGGTCATTATTCATAGTGACCGGATTTATCAAATTGCCCGTAACATATATATACCTAGACGCCTAAGGTAGCCGGAGAGCCCGAATCTCCGGTTTATAAATGAAAGGACCGGCCTGGGAAGGGGCTGGACTTCGTCCGTCCCGGCTGGAGTTGAATGTGCGAGCCAGCCTGCAGCCGGGACATGGAACATCTGGACTTCTAGAGGAACGGCCAGACGTTTAGTGCATATGCCCAAACCAGGACTGATTTTTTCACCTGGTTTAGGGTAGTAGGTAACGTCGGGGTAGTACTAGCAAACTTACTAGTAGTACCCCGACGAGGTGAATCCTACCCACTTCACCGTGCTTTTTCCGCGGTGGTTTTTCCTCAAGTGAACTTCTCCTGGGTAAAAAAATGCATACATACAGACGGACGGATAGACGAATGGCATGACAAAAATTCCGTTGTAACCAATTAGCTACGGAAGTCTAATTAATAATTGAGGAAATCAATCTAACACGGAAAATATGTGACCAATAAAATTAAATTACGAGACATTAACCATGATGAATTGCCCACTGCTCGGGGCATCAGCGTAATTATATTGTGATTTCAGAATAATCACATGATAAATGGATTCAAGTCTACTTCTACGACTGTTGTATTACTGTTATATTATATCCAAGTCGCAACTAACAGCTTTGCAGTAATGTAATGTGTTAATCCAATTTAACCCTTTGATTACCCTTTGCGGGATTCTGTTTAGCTGATTTTGTTTCGCGTTCAGCATGTTCTCTCTCAAACGTAGCTTAACATAAGTAGAATGGATAATTATTTTCTATCAGTTTTGTTATCTCTACAGAGTTCTTTGAGATTCTAGTGCTTGGATTCATAGATGAATGTTTAATTAGATGTTATTCATTATTATGTACCTAAAAGATAATCAAAAGTCATTAATGTACAGTATTCTATTTTTCTTGTATGTTATATTTGATTCATTGAATATTTTGTTTTTTTTCCACGGGTCACATGAAGTATAGATGGTTATAGATGGTGGGCACTATAAGTCAGTGCTATGTCGGAAAACCTTTTAGCACAGCAAAATACTGAGTGCCAACCTCATTTCTTTAATTCCGGTATAGAATAGAATATAATTTATTGTATAATCTGTCACATACATATAATTTAAAGATAGAGATGATATATAAAATTTTATATATATTTCTGTATTATGTTTTGTGTGTGTTGGATTTAATTTTTTTTTCTTTTAAATCAAGATTTTTAGGCACGTTTTGACAAAAAAGAAACCTTGTAGAATGGTCAAATACCCCCGTCCGTCTATCTGTACGTATAACCTCCTAACGCCCAGGTTTAGCAATGCTTTATTTAATTAAACGCCCAAAGTCCTTAAAAAACGTTTCCATGGCGAAAACCCACGACTTTGAACTTTAAAAGTTGTGCCTTACAGTAAGTAACCTCACAAGTATGTTTTTTTTCTTGTCTCAGGTGAACGAGGACAAGGACAAAAAGGACAAAAATAGATAAACTTTTAGTAGACCTTTGGGTCAAAGCTCTAGACTTAAAACAACATACTTCTTATATCATTTTTTTCAACTACCTTTAAAAATTAAATTCAACGTAAAAACCTTAACAAACAAAGAAATCATTTAAAATTAATAGAAACATTTACTTCATAATTATTTATTTAAACCATTTGAAACAACCATGATAGTCCTTATTAACCCAAAGGTCTATTAAAAAAAGGTCTTAAATTTTGAATTATGATAATTTTCACTATATCTCAGATCCATATAAAGTTTTTATGTAAGCAGCAAATATAAAATATAAGCACCTATTTTTGATGTGAACACAAATCGTAACGATTTAATGAATAAATTAAGATAATTTTCACACTCGACAATTGTTGGATGTTAAGTCAAGATCGAAAATTTTCTTTTGTTTTTGTTGGCACTATTGCTTGGTCACACACAAACAAAAACTTCAAACATGTGTTTGGATAGACTACTTTATAGAAAGGCGATAAATTGAAACTTAAAGTTGGGGTACTTAAAATAGTACCCTGGGCGTTTATCTGACGAAATTGGATTTGGTACTATGCTTTATTCACTATTTCATTGAACTTTTTAAGGACCGTGGGCGGCATATGTTATATTTGATTCATTGAATATTTGTTGGGGCTAAAGGCTCTGCTTGTGTATGTCACAGCCATTTTTTTATAAATTTCTGTAGACAGTAATATAGCGAAAACATGTGACTAAGCGATGAAAACGCACATCAAAAATTTACACACAAATACTTATACGAGTATTTATGTATCTGTATTGTACTTATTAGATAATGACTCCAGTAAACCAAGTCTAGTGTACCAAATAAGCGAGATTATTTGAAAAATAGGAAGGAAACAATCAGGGTAAATGTATTAACTTCTCATATTTTTACTCACCAAATAAAACATAGGCTATTGATTTATTTCTGCTATGAGATTGTGGTTTAATCAAGCAAATAGGCAAATATTGCCTACATATTGTCTGCTAGTTAGAAGCGATTATAAGCTAACTTCAGCTTGTATTTGCTAAAGTTATAATTAATATATAGTTAATAATATCTCACCCACTTTGTAGGTATTTGAAATGCTAAATGTAAATTGTGTTCTAAAATTGAACTCATGTACCTATAGAATTTAAAAAAAATACATTATTAAAACGTATACTCGGCCGTTGAGGTATTTTTCTTTTCGTAAAAGTTGAAGCCGCGTCTCAACTTTACGAAAGTTACGCGCGAAGGTAATTTTGTACTTTATTATTTTTCATTGACCCTCGGGGGCGTTTTGTCTTTTGTTTCAGTCTGAAATAAGTGTTACGAAAACAAATCGATTTTTAATATCAGTTATTAAAAGATTTTTGTATATTGAACTTATGTTATTTTATTTATTAAAAATCCTTTACCATGAAATCCCTTTATTATGGGCCTAACTAAAACTTCTTCAACTTTTTAATACTATATTAATTTAGTTATTAATTTAATATATACATAACATACATTGTCAATTTAATATAAATTTTCATCTTTTAGACAAACATCAAGTAGCTTAGGCCGCCGACCACACACACAATGCTCCTGAAATGATGACGTGTCAATATGGGCGTTATTACTCGAATATCCCAGCTGAAATATGGAGTTTACGTATATCTAATTACTATCCATATTCCGATACTGCAAGGAGAAGAACAATCCCAATGCCCAAGTCTTGCAGAGAATCCAATATGCCCGTGCTATAATTTTAAAGAAGGTATGTAAATTTTGAATATATTGAACAAAACTTAAACTATTTACAAAAGTAACTTTTTATTAAGTATATTGATAATAGTTTAAGACTTACATTTTTAAAATAAAAACAAAAGTTTAACAATTACAAGTAGGCTATAAGAATGTTTTGAATCAAAAATTTCTTCGCATATTTTTGTACGAATAGAGTTTCAATATCGAATTATTTGATGACTAGTTTTTATTTGACTTCATATTTTTGACATTATATATTCATCTTTTGTTGCAGGATTATTTTTAGAATGTCCTAGTGCTACGCCCAGCGTTGTAAAAAGTGTGCTGTCAAAGATACATGGAACCATTCAGTCACTATCAATTTACGATCTAGAAAGTTCAGCTATAGAACTTAAAGCGGATCTTTTTCCAGCAAAAATCCGAATAAACAATTTACAAATTTCACAGTCCGGAATAAACAAAATTAATCCTACTGCTTTTACAGTCTTACGTGATTCATTGGTATCTTTAAGTATAATTTCAAGTAAATTAAGCAAAATTCCACTTGATTCATTCTTCGAACTGTACAACATTGAAGCGCTTGATTTACAACTGAACGACATCAAAGAGATTCAAGCAAACACTTTCAGAAATCTCAAATTGAAGAAACTCAATTTAAAAGGAAATAAAATAGTAAATATATCGGAAAATGCATTTCGCAGCTTAGAAGAATCTTTGACTGAATTGGACTTAACTGAAAATTTCCTATATACATTTCCTTTGAAATCTTTGGGAGAACTAAACAAACTTAGCAATCTCAGATTGGCCTGGAATAAAATTAAATCAATACCAATCAACACCAACTTCACGATATCTAATCTGATTACATTAGATTTAAGTTCAAATTCATTCACAACAATCGAAAAAGATTGGTTTCGATGTATGCCGAATATAAAGACGTTAACTTTTTTTAGTAACCAGATACAAACAATTGACGAAGAAGCATTTTATTCTTTAGAAAGTTTGGAGACTGTAGATTTAAGTCGAAATAAAATCACGAGTATAGCTAAAAGCATATTTCAAAGAAATCGTAACATTCGAACCATAGATTTGAGCCACAATCATCTTCATTATATAAGAGGTGTATTTTCAAATCTTTATAAAATCTCGGAAATATTTTTATCGGAAAATAATATTTTAGAAATATCAGAGGATGCTTTTCAAAACGCCTTTAGCTTGACAGTTCTCAATTTGGAACATAATGCTGTCCAAAAATTACACCCCAAGTCATTTTCGTCTCTTCAAAACTTAACACAATTACACGTGGGAACAAATTTTTTGAAAAAACTTCCTCATAATATATTTAAAAGTAATACAAAATTAATAACGTTAAGTTTAGATAATAATTTACTAGAAGAATTAGAAGAGTTAGTATTCGACACACTTGTCGAGTTAAGAGAAATCCGCTTGCAAAACAATAAATTAAGTCATATAAAGAGGAACGTATTCAGTCCTTTGCCGGGACTTTTAGAGCTACATTTACAGAATAATGTAATACAGAATATAGATTCACACGCATTTATAACGCTTAGAAATCTCCAACATATTAATTTGCAGGGTAATCGCTTAACTACTATTGGAGACATTTTTCCTAATAGAAATTCTTCGTTAGTTTCAATACAACTTAGTGTAAATTTTTTGTCTTTATTAAAAAATAGTTCTCTCAGAGGGCAAGTAAATGTGCAAATAATGTGGCTAAGCCAAAATAATATCAGGATACTAACGTCGAATCTTTTTAATGATTTGTTAAGTATTCAGAGGTTGTATTTAAAAAATAATAGTATTGTACATATAGAAAATAGGACTTTTATGCAGTTAAAAAGAATAAAATATTTAGATATAAGTAATAATAAGCTTATGAAATTAAGCAATGAGACGTTTTATAAACTTGTTACGTTGGAAGAATTGTATTTACAGCGTAATAACATAAATTACATTCATAAAGACACATTTCATTTTTTCCACAAACTGAAAGTTTTAGATTTATCTGAAAACGAGTTAATCCTACTCGATTTTGACGTTTCTTCGCTTCCAATTAAACAACTCCGGCTTAATAAAAACTCAATATCAATCATCGACTCTGCCTCCCTAAAAACTTTACCAAACTTAAGTGACTTAGAAATGAACAGAAATGTTTTAACTTGGGAAAACATTATTCAAGTACAGATACCTGGACTAAAATCTCTTGTTATATCGGAGAATAATTTTACTATATTAGAAAATAAAACTTTTTCCCATCTACCGTCACTGCAGACTCTGTCCTTAGAAATGTCTAACATATCACAACTATCCCCTGTAATTTTTATAAAAAATCAAAATTTGCTGCGAATAAATCTAGCGTTCAACGGCCTTAAAGATCTACATAAAGATGTTTTTGCTTACACAACGATTTTACAGGAACTGAATTTAAAAGGGAACAATTTTTCAGATTTCCCTCACGTTGCATTATTCAACGTAACGTCCTTAGAAATGTTAGATTTATGCTACAACCAACTGCACACCGTGGATTTTTTTAAATTCATGGGATTACAAAATTTAAGAACTTTAAATTTATGCGATAACCGCATTTCTATGTTGAATGGTTTTAATTCGCCGTCTCTCAAAAATCTTTTGACGTTAAATTTGAGTCGTAACTTGCTTACAGTTCTTCCACCTAACTTTTTTCAACATTCTTTAGGCTTGAAAGAAATAGATTTATCGCATAATCTTTTCAAGCATATTCCTAGCAATGGCTTATCAGAAGCAGTGTTGCCAGCGTTGACCACCTTGAACATGTCATCCAATTCTCTAGCACAATTATTGCAAACCTATCCGTCGAAAGTGTTTCCTTTATTAGAAGAATTAGTTGTTACCGACACGAACTTGACGATTATTACAAGTAAAGACTTCGAGAATTTTCCGTCCCTTAAAAGATTATCTCTTACACAAAACTCAATCATCCGCTTATCGCCCGGAGCATTCTCGAAATTGCATAATTTGGAAGTACTGGATTTAAGCCAAAATAAGTTGGACAATATACCAAGGGAAAGGCTTCAAGGATTATATTCTACCCGCATATTGAACATCTCTCAGAATACCATAAGGGAGTTGGAAGAGTTTACGCCAGATCTACAAACTTTGCAAAAGTTGGACATCGCGTTTAATCACATAAATCGAATAAACAGAGACGTATTTAAAGGTCTTCACAGTCTCATAGAATTATACCTAAGTGGTAATTGGCTGTCTATAATATCGGCAGATGCATTTAAAAGTTTAAATAAGATTACATTTATAGACTTGAGTCGTAATTACTTCGAAGTTATACAAATGAAAATGCTAATTTCGTTAGAGACACAAATTAAGTCTCTGTATTTGAACGGTATGTTACATATATATTTTACAACATATTGATTATTAAATTTTGTAATATATTACCCTTCCATGCAACTTCGCTTGCATACGCTTCTTATTTGAATCTTGCACATACTACCTAATTTTTGGAATAATAGTAGCCCATGATTCCCGTTATAGAGAGTTCTCATATACCAAATTTCATGATAATCGATTTATTCTCAAGGCTGTGAAGAATGAACAAGCAGACATCCAGAAAGTTAATTTTACTGACTTATTGGCTATTAAATTCATAATTTAATTATTAAATTAATTAAAATTTCTTATAATATATTGAAATATATTATAAGAAATTTTCTCCTAGCTGTACTCGCAAAAAATTGTCAATTTTAAATAAAAGTAGGTACAAATACGATACCGATAGGTATACTACCTACAAATTCAAGGAAAATTATAAAGTTGACGTTATAGTGTACATATAATATACTAAATTTTCTGATAATCTGTTTATTTCTAAGGCCATAAAGCATGAATAGAAAAACATCCAAATAATAAATAATATCTTGTCTTCCCAAGGTTGTCTCTAAGAAGCGATTGCTTTAAGTATAAGGCTGACCTTTGTATAAAATCATATAATATTTAAAATTATAAGTGTTTTCTTTTTATTATGTCAGTGCACAAAAGAGTGTATTCAAACAAAGTCCTTTACATAATATATATACATATATATATATATATTATGTAAAGAGATAGATAACTCTTTATTCCTCACCAAATAAGCGATAAGGCCGCCTATTGTTTCTACCATGACAATATTGTAAATGTGTATTTTTGAAATTGTATATTTGGTGAGCAATAAAGAGTTATCTATCTATCTATCTATATATGTGTATATATATATATAAACATATAACATATAACATATAAAAACTTGGGCATTTATTTAGATAAATTCTTATCGTGGGGACCACAGGTGCAAGAGGTCAGTCGGAAAGTGTTTGCGTCGGCTGCTAGTTTGAGGCGATTACGGAACTTTTTACCGTGTACCACCAAAATCTCACTTGCTCAATCTCTTCTCCTTCCCATCCTCGACTACGCTGATGTCAGCTATCTTGACCTCACAAAATATCAACTTGATAAACTTGAGCGGCTTCAAAACTTTTGCATTCGTTTCATATTTGGCCTACGCAAATATGATCATATATCTGAATTTCGCATTAAACTCAAGTGGCTTCCCATCCGCCTTCGCCGGAATGCGCATATCCTGTCTCTTCTTAACAACATTTTGTTCAATCCCAAGTCCCCTGATTATCTCAAGGAACGGTTTCAGTTCCTTAATTACAGTGATTCAAGATTCTTTAGATTGTCAGAGAATTTGAAACTGAAAACGCCTGTCAACAGAAAAAGTTTTTACAAGAAGTCTTTTATCGTCCAGGCCATTCAACTCTGGAATGCACTACCACTAACCATCAAGCAGACACGATCATTACCTTCTTTTAACAGATTAGTTAAAGATTACTACCTCAAGCTATAGTGTTATTGTTTATTTTTTATGTATATAATATAATATGTGTTTTTATTTATGTACATTATTGTATATATATTATCATATATATTACTATTTATTCATTAATAAACTAAATTATTGTACGAATGCTGGTTTATCAACTACCGACTTTTGTTGTCCTTCCTATACTCCATCCAAAGGTTATCTGGGAGAAATCGCCATGGGCGATAAGACCGCCGATTGTACTTTTATATTAATGTTTTTGATTTTATGTAGCATTTTTATACAATAAAGTATATTCTATTCTATTCTATTATATATATATATATATATATATATATATATATATATATATATATATATATATATATATATATATATATATATATATATATATATATATATATATAACTTAAAACTTTAAAAGTGTAGCCTTTTATCTTATAGATTTTTTATGTTTCTCTGTTCCGGATTCAGGTAAAAACTACTTGATTAATTTCGAAGCGGGTTTCGCTGATCGATAGCAAATTTCTGGTCTTAAAATCAGCTGTACTTTATATCCCGGGAATCCACGGGAATTTTCTTGGGAACGGTTTAAAGTGGCACGGTTGAAAAATGAGTCGTATTCTGATATAATATTTTCACTGATCGATAGCACATTCTCGGTCATAAAATCTGTGTTGCTTTATATCCCGAGAATCCCGCGAAATTTTTCCCGGGAGTGATTTCAAGTTGTTAGGACACGTATAAATTAGCTTATTTCGTCCTACGTGGAGAAAGTCGAAGGCGAATCCTAGTCTAAAATAATTATGTTAGTATAGTGTATATACTGAAGTAGTAACTTAAACTTTTACTTTTAGAAAACCCACTTACATGCAATTGTGAGTCACAAGAAATGTGGAGATGGATGCAAGATCACCATAAAATAGTACTAAAAGGCAGCAGCAATTTACGATGCGAGCATCCGGAGGAATTGCATGGTTACAGTTTTATTGAACTACCATCCCATAAACTGTGTGATATGCCCATAGTTATTCGAATTGCTATACAAGACATTCAAACATACTCCGTAATCGTATCTTGGCAGAGCCGAAATCAAAGTGGCTTAATCGGATACCAAGTGGCATATTACCCCGAACAGAACCCAGCGATAGTAAGTATCCTTTATGCTGTTTATTTAGGCACCAGAAATAAACATTACACTCAACATTTGCTATTGCTGATTCTATAGTTTATACCGATTATGTAATGTTATTATTCTTCATTATAATTATATTTGTTGTAAGTTTTTAATCTAGCTTAGCTTTACTGTTGGTAAATTAATTTCAAATCACCCAAAGAAAGGAAAACATTTCTAAGATTTTTCGTCATAGTATTGATTGTATAGAGACTCTTTGCAATTAAATGGCTGAATGCGTGAACCATGCGATAGCTTTTTCTGTAATTTTAAATGATTATTTAGATAAATTATACTGTTATCGATCATAAAAATGGGAATATACATATTTATAACCAATAGGATAACTCCCAATGTTTAAAAGAAACACGTCTGAGAGTAACTTAATTCCATAGTGCAGACTTGTGGTGATCATACCCAGGTGAATCAGAAAGTTCTTAGAAGTGCATATATATAAAACCTTTTTGGGAGAAGTTCGATATTCAAATTAAAATGTGTCAAACACACAGCATTTATGCCAACTATCATTTGTTTTTGTCATTTCATTCACACGTAATAAATTGTTTTGTGCAACGAGTTGCTAAAAACGCCAAATTATGGATAAAAGTGAGTAACGTGCGGTGGTAAAATATCTCATTTTGAAAAAATGTCTATGAAAGAATTTTTTTCGGACATTCAGCAGACATTAGGGGGGTAATGCTGTACTACGGTTGCATACTGGGTGGCTGAATTTAAAAGAGGTAGATCAAGATGTAATGATAACCCGCGTTCTGGGCGGCCTTCAACCTCCGTTACGGAAGAAAATGTTAAAAAGGTTGAGAATCTGGTTTTGGAACACTGAACAATAACTAGAAAATATATTAGCTGAGATCCTAAAGACATCTTTTGGTAGCATTCAATCCATTTTAATTAATTCACTAGGGTTCAAAAAACTGTCGGCAAGATGGGTGCCACGAATGTTAACCGACGAAAACAAAAAGCGACGTTAACGTTCCAGCGTTATTCGGATATTTTTCGCCGTTGCCTTGTCGCCATGGTAGAAACATGGGTCCACCATTTCGATTCTGAAACTAAGAGATAAAGCATGTCTTGAGAACGACCATCCTCTCCATCTATTAAGAAATTAGGAGTTGCTCTTAGCGCTGGCAAAGTTATGGCCTTAGTGTTTTGGGATAGTGAAGGAATCCTTTTTATTGATTACATGCCAAAAGGCCAGACGATTACTGGGCTCTTTTATGCAAATTTAATTCCGAAAGTGTGTGAAACGATTAAAGAAAAACGTCGTGGGAAACTATCGTTGGGCGTGAAGATTCTTCACGATAACACTCATCGATCGGAAGTTGAGCTCAACCCAATCCGCTGTGCTGGCTTCAATCTCCTTGACCTCCCACAATATTCTCTGGACTTTGCTCCAAGTGATTTTCACTTATTCCCAAAATTAAAAGAGAAAATTTGTGGAACCAAATTTCACAAAAATGACGCGGTTATGGCTGCCGTAGAGGAGTTTTTAGAGACTCAAGAAAAACATTTTTTTCGCAATAAATAAGGAAGTTAGAAACGCGTTATTCTAAATTAATTGCATTGGAGGGAGATTATGTAGACAAGTAAAATATTTTTGTTTAAATTTTTGCAATTTTTAATAATGATTCCAAGAACTTTTTGATTCACCCTCGTACATTTTTATACTAAACAATATATGTGCATATTGCTTATGAAATTTATGGTGTGGTGATATCTATGTTTATGTTGGGCGTAATATGTGAGAATTTCGTTTACATAAAACAAAGATTTAAATGTTATTACACGTAATTGAAAAGAAAAGAAGATATACGTGTATAATTTTTATTGTTGTATAAACATAAAATTGTCTGTATCCAGAATTTGTTAAAAGCTTTTAATTTAATTTTCATCAAAATTTTGTATAATATTTGCATTATAACCACAAATATTTGAATATAAAAGCTGTGCATCACTTCAATGGACCATAAAAAATATTTATGTTTCTCACCCATGGATGTTTGCCTGTGCTGTGAATCCATTTAAATCTTTCTTATTATTAATGCTACATACAAATCAGCATTTTCATTACAATACTAAAACAAACGTAGCTTTAATGTAAATGTATCAATTCGCTACAAACACCATTTATGCTTGCAGATACGAGGTAAAATATTGAACGCCACTGCCCGATCTACGAGACTAAATCACTTGACTCCAGGTTCCCGGTACACGGTTTGCGTTTTGGCAGTCGGCAATATTGGCTCAGCAACGTCCTCCGAATCTTCTATACCCGATGCTAGGATTGCCACTTTACCAGAAATCTCGAACATGAACTCAATGTATGGTGATGAGAAAATTATGAACCATCTGCGACACTACATGAACGATTCCATGACAAGCAAATGCACGACTGTGAGTACTATTGAGATATTTGGAGCAGCGTTGGATAGTCCATTATCTAACACTTATATGGGAATCGCTGATATATTAACGAGGCGATTGAGTTTAGTCGTCGGATGCTGTATAGGTTTCATTGTATTCGTTGTGTTAGTGTCTGCTCTCGGTTACATTAAGACGAAAAAACGCCAAGTAGTTGTAAAAGCTGATGTTCAACAAGCTCCGCAATACATTTCATATGATAATTTTAATACCCCTAGTGTCGAAGTACAAACGACTGATATGGATATTAACGCCGTTACAGACAAATCTAAACCCCAATGCAAACACGATTGAGGGATAATCGTTCTCACATACACGTGTCCAAACTTTGGAAACTTAAAGAGCGATAAGGGATCGGATTTTTCCAATTTGGTTCCCTTATGAATAAAATGCCACTCATGGCGGGGTGGAACCTTTTATACTTTCATCGCTCAGAAACTTCTTTAGGAAGTTTGGCAGACAGGAATGAATTATTACAACTACGAGCTATCAATAACGAAATGTGTGATAATCGAAAAAGTTTTCACATTGCTGGGGTATATTTTTGGTGGTAAAAGAATTTGCTTGCTTAATTATTTTTGCCGACAGTAATTTCTATGTAACTATTTAATAATTATATTAACGCAAAACATAACTTCGAAAATGGTGATCCTGTATAAATCTTTACTCTATGATTAGAGAAATTCAATAATTTAATTCGTTTTTCCTATATTTATTGCTCTTTATTTAATTTCCTTTGACGTAATACAGCGTTGAACAAATACTGTCAAAATTGCGTAAATACAAAACACATCAAAGAAAACTCTGATATTTGGACTGATTATTTAAAGGGAAGCCAACGAAAACATTTATTTATTTTATTATTTCACGAGTTATAAATTTGTTTTCTACCTTTGACTAAACCAAAACGTCTAACGTTTTTATTTGGTTTATTAAAAATATTAAGAATTCTATTGTGATTATTGTCATAGAAGTAAGTGTACATACAGTATTAGGATATTATAGAATAAGTTTTTGTAAATTAGCACAACAGCTCTTGTAGGTGTAAAAGTAAATAGGTTGATTAAATATTTTATCGCTAAAAAATAAAGGATGAACATTTATACCTTAATATATATAATATAATTAACATAACTGTACGTTATAAATGGTTCTAATAAAGTACATGTGCTAAAAAACGAAGATATCAGACCCGTTTTAGTATAATAACGTGTTGAATGTACCAAATACCGTTGATATATGTTTTAAATTCATCACAATCTATTTGAAACTTGTAGTTATAAAGATTGTAGTGTTGGTAATAAAACATCAAAACATCATTGATTTTCTTTTTATTTATTAAAACCAGATTTGCAGCTAGATCATGAATAACTAGGGCAAAATTTGAATTCTGTACCTCCCAAATGTGATTTGTTGGAAAGAAAACATACCTCAATGCTACGAACTTCAAAGCGCGCAGCGAGCTCCCTTGAGATTACCACTCCCACAAGCTTTTAGTAGCGACGCGATCTAAATTAAAATGTCTTTATAGACTACCTTTATATGAAAGTTGCACCCGTGACTGAAAAATTGAGGAGAAGAAGATTAAGGTGGTATGGACATGTAATGTGGAGGCATGATAGTCACGTAAGAAAAAGAATATAAAACTGCAAGATTGATAGGT
Organism: Dendrolimus houi; assembly: GCA_039645545.1. Lineage (NCBI taxonomy): Eukaryota > Metazoa > Arthropoda > Insecta > Lepidoptera > Lasiocampidae > Dendrolimus > Dendrolimus houi. Next base: position 16,347,702 of record CM077120.1, on the reverse strand, counting down.
ACATATATAAAGGTAGATCTAAAAAGAGGTGGATGGAGGTGTATCCTGCATTCATATCACCCTTCACACATTCCATCCATCTCTTTTTAGATCTACCTTTATATTTGTACCCATCAATCTTGCAGTTTTGCATTCTTTTTCTTACGTGAGGAAGGAAGGAAAAGACATATTGTGCTGACCCCAATAACTGAGAGAAGGTGAAAGAAAAAAGAGAGAGACTACCTTTATAAAAAAGAAACAAATTATATTGTTTTGAAAATTACTTGAGGATAAAGAAAATTTAACGTAAATAACCGTAAAATATTAAAATTAATTCTACTTAGAGACTATTAGTAGGACATTACGGCCAAGCAACCGTTTATAATTCAGCTACCCAGAAGGCTCACGACATTATCTCATTACATCGCCATATTGAGGCCTTACTCTCAAACGCGTTTCGTCGTTCGTTTTAGTCCGATTAGCCCGAAATAGTTGATGAAATTTTAGATAGAAGAAAAAAAGAACAAAGATTTCTTTAAAACTACAATAATACAGTCTATATAACACAAAAATAAATTGAACATAGAATGGAAAATGTACTTAAATATTTAAAAAAACATTCTAATAAAGTTGTAGAACGAAAAAGGACGACAAAAGATGTTTGAGAGTAAGCCCTCTGATTCTTTTTCTGAGGTAGATCAATTAAGCAGTCGATCTTTTTCAATTCACTTGCAATCTATATATATATATATATATATATATATATATATATATATATATATATATATATATATATATTCTGTATATATATATGACAGTGAACTCCTCCTAAACAGCTGGACCGATTTTGATGATATTTGTTTTGTGTGTTTGAATGGGTGTCCCCGGATGGTTTAGATTCACAATTGGAACCGGTAGGTGGCGCTGCAATCGGGTTCCAGATTTATTTTTTTCAGGGCAGGACAACGTCTGCCGGGACAGCTAGTATCGTATATTTCAAGAGAAATGTAACAGTCCCATTCATATTCTTCGAATGAGCGACTATGTAGTATCGCGATTTTTTAGTTTATTTACAAAGCAAAATTATGTATCAAACTTTTTAAACAAGTCTAACGTAATTTACTATCCAAATTTCTTACTTCTTTAATAAAAGGAACAATTTGTTCCTACATCAAATCTAATCTCACAAAGGGTGAGCGACCTCGCTATTGACTCTTCTATTGGGACACAATCAAATCTTTTATATGATGCACATAAAATCCAGTGTAAATCACGTGGACAAGGAGTTAAATCTCTTTTATGTACATCTGTCCTTTGCTTTGGCCCTATTAAATGGATTAAATGAATTATTCAGCGACAAGAATCGCAACCGAGCGATTTCTCACGGGGATCCGTTTCGCTTTTGCTTTTGCCGTCTTTCATACATCTTGTACGAAACAAACGTATGAAAATTTAGTAAGTAGTTAATTTTTTACGACCCATTTCTGGGATTTCTTTTAAGAAGTCCTTTCGTTTTTATTTACACTTAGATAATATAACGCTTTTTATAAGACTTTTTAATAAATAATACATTAAACCAAATAGTACATTGATCTTTCCTGCTTTGTTATCTACTGTTGACAGGCTATTTTTTTAAGTCTTATTGTGAATCTAAACCATCCCGGGATCCACTCAAACACACATAAAATTTCATCAAAATCCTAGAACCCGATTCGAGCACCAAGTACACTTCATACTAAAACACCAAAAAATTAATATTTAACCGACTTCTTTCTAGAACATTTTTTTTATTTCTTTCTACAATTATTTTTTGGTTTTTAGTGTTTTTCTTTTATTGCTTGAGTTCGGCAAACAGGCAGACGGCCCACCCGATGGAAAGTGGTTACCATCGCCTATGAGCATTTGTAACACCAAGGTGCTAACAATGTGCTGCCGCTCTCTAAAGGGCCACTGGAACCTGGCCTCTAATGCCGCAACACAACTGAAAGTTGTTATGACGGAGTAGTCTAGCTAGGAGTGGTACTCACCCAGGCGGACAAATACCCTACTACCTGGCTATGGGTTGGTGCCGCAGGAAAGTGTATTCTTTCTCCGTTCCTGCACGAATAAAAATTGTTACGATTACCACGTGCTAACGTTAAAGGAAAACATCTTGCACATCAAGATAACAGATTTATTGAACTCGCCCATCCACCATAGACAAACGTGGTGGGTATACAGTCCCATAAAACAGAGAAACCCGAGCTTAGTTCTGGGACATTATGTTTACTTTAAATACAGACAGATATTTCAATATGTGTTTTGTAATTGACAAAAATTTTGATGCAATTTTGAATTTTATTTTTGTTAAAAAATATTTTTAGTCTTTAGTTGAGCAAATACTTCAATAGCTTTAGAAATGATATATTAAGCACCTGTAAAAATTGTACAACTGGCACGCGTGTAGAAATTTTCCATCTCACTCTTCGGTGTATCGTGTATCGCAAGGGAATCGAGAGCAACTCTAATTGAAGAGTAATCAATTAGAGTTGCTCTCGATTCCCTTGCGATCCACAAATCAAATCCTGACTTGCCACCATGTGTTTGGGACCATCACGGGAGTATGTACTTACGAACAAAGAAAAAAAGAACAAAATCGATCCACAAATGACGGATAAATCGAATAACGAACATACAAAAAAAGTGTATGTGTGAAATTCACACACGGCAGAAATGAAACTTCAGAAAAGTAGCATACGAGAGAATAAGATAAATATCAGGAGTATTAGGATAATTATAAGGTTTATTATTCTTACAAAATTTTTACCAAGCTCAAATATTATTTTATATTTTAATGCAAAATATTATATTTCATATATTACATATTTAATATATATTATAACACATATTATTCAGATTCCAAGTTTTCACTTTGAACAAATGACAAGAGAGGCTTATGGTAACTAAAATAGGAAACAAATGCTCTAGTTTCAATTTGATTTATGACCTTGAAAACTTCAAAATATTTGCAACTCTATCTTTATGAGCATAGTGTTTAAATGATTAAATATCTCTTTTTATCGTTTCATCGAGTTTCAAATCACAACGATTCTAAAAAAGTATCACTTAAGAAAAAACAACATATAGACGAATTGAGAACCTCCTCCTTTTTGAAGTCTGTTAAAAAGTAATCTACAGTTATTATGTTAAAAAGTAATATGGCCTGATTTTGGTCGGCATTAAATTATTTTTAATGATTATGACTATCAACAAAGAATAAGGAGGAAGACGAGATTGCAGCACGACAAAGATGCGCACACCCAACATCAGCTGTACCTGCCTCGCCGGGGTCTACGTCTCAGTCATCAACGCCGAATGACGAAATTCTGACGGTAGTTTTTGAGTTTATTCGTTACAAACATACAAAAATGCAAATCTTTCCTCTTTCTAATATTATACTATATATAGGTAGTAAGTAGTAACATTACAATACAATTAGTAGTAACATAATATATTAAGTATAACTCTAAAACAATATTCGTGTTTTTAATTTTATTGCGCGCTCCTCTGCTCCTTGAGTCGTGTTCCTTATTCCTGAGGATCGTGGCCGTTCCCCATTACTTTTTCTTGGGCTATTTTTCGCCATCGGAGACGATCAGCGGCAATTTGCTGTGCGCCATACACGGAGTCGTTGAGTATGATACAGATCTGGTCGAACCAACGCATCGGACTACGGCCTCGGGATCTTTTTTCTTCTATTTGTCCAGTGACGATTAGTTTTAATTGTCACCTTGTTTTCTATGTGTCCGAAGTACTTAAGGACTTTACGGAGGCAGATGAATGATAACTTCGTTGTTACTGTACGCTAAGTAGTGGGTTAATAATTAATTACGCTTTTTAATACTTTTATTGTAAGGTTAGTAAACAAGGTATTTGTACTCAACAGTACTCACATCCGTTATCCATTAGCTTTGGCTAAGAGCACAAACAAAGCCCCATTGCGAGTAGAGGTTTAGCTATAAAACCAAAAGTGTTACAGCGGGCATTTACTTTAAGATCCAGTTCAAGTTTAAAACAAGGATGTAGTTCTGGATAAATGGAAATATACATTTCGCACTAAAATCATTTTAAAAGAGAATATGCATAATATTCCTAAAAATCTGAATGCATGACAGTTCATTAACTATGAAGGTTTGCATAAGAGTGATATTTTTTAAAAGTGACAAAAGAGTCCACTATTTTCATTTGCTGACCTCACATCTTAAAAACTTAACGGATAATATATAAAACAATTTACCTTGCTCCTTGATTTCTTACAGTTTTTTCACCTGATATTTCAAAATCTAGAGGGGAAGAAGACATAATTTTCATGATTTTGGTAGCTGATATCTCTAAGATGTGGCTGACGATGCCCCATGCGACTATGTTCACTGAAAAAATCCAGATTTCATGTAGGGCACCCACCCAAATTTTTTCGTTGTTTTGTGTGTTGTTATTGTGTAGCCCACAGATAAAACTTATATGTATAGCCCCGTACAGACATCATTCTAATTAATGTTACCTCCACAGCGTGATATAAGAGAATATTTTCCTCTTAATAATTGAAGAGATAGAGTATAATAAGTACGTACTGTAGAATAAATATTATATACTTCTATAATTTATACATGTAATGATAGGGAATTTACATTTACATTTACATAAAAATCTAATAGGGATTTGGATATAATTATGTTACAATAAATTCTAACATTATTTACAAATAAAAAACAGGTGTTAAAACAACATCTTCTATATCATTAATATATTGTAATATAAATATTTTGTTATTACTATTTAATGAAAAATTAATGCGCTTTTTTACTTCTTTTACTTGTACAAACTTGTGACGTCATAATTTTAAATGCCCGTACAAGATCTATGAGGCTGCGCCGTTTTGTACTATGATAAAAAGTATCTCAGTAGATATGATTGTTCACTTATTTCTAAAATTTACCAACTGTAGATATTATCTTTTCAACTTTCAAATATATTCATGAACACTTCTGTTTCAATGTAGCATCAAAGTTCATACCATACATAGTCTGTGTTCAACAAATGTTTTTCCATAAATAATGCATCTCAAAGACATAACATTAATATTACAGTCTAATGTAGAAAATAAGTCAAATGTGTAATCTAAATCTAACCTAAAATAACTAGATATAACTTAAACTAAGAATATATCCCATAACATGTTTCTTATTCTCTGTATTAAGGGAAAACACGTCCTTCATGTGTTCTTTGTTAGCATCGCACTATACTTTCTTACGAAAGTATTATAACTAACTCAAATGGTTCAACAAATGTAGTAACATTTACTTTCTAAGAATCAGAGAGTAGTTTACTACTGTTGGCCTGCGTTGTAGATGTTATGTCTGCGGGTGTTGTGAAATCAGCTCGCTTGTACAACGCTTCACCACGCCGCTGCCGCGCCGCTTTGATATGCCCACATTTCCGTTTTTACCCCACATAATGAGATATTAATCTCTTTGAAGTTTATTGATACGTATGAAAACATTCGTTCTTTAATCTCCGATAGCCGCAATTAGAATTTGTTTAAATATCATAATTACGTGTATTATCTGTCTATGTTGTAACACATTTACAATTTATAAAATAAAGTTTTAAGTCAATTTTCTTGTAAAGTGGGCCCAACAGATATTGTGCTGTCCTAAAAAAATAAAATTTAGAATGCGATTCCAGCACCACCTACCAGGTCCAATTGTGAATCTAAACTAGAACATTCATATATGTACGAAAGAAACACAGATAATAAAGTGAAAATGAACAGAAAAATATTAACTGATGGCCTCTGTGGTTGAACGGGTTAAGTCTTAGCCAGCCGAACTCGCTGGAACGCAGAGGCTCCGTGTTCGATTCCTAGCATGGTAAATTGTCTAAAGGATCTTTCCGTTATTTGTCTGCCGATTTAAATATATATATATATATATATATATATATATATATATATATATATATATATATATATATATATACATCTCACTGGGAATTTGTTGCTTCCTCTTGCTTAATATTTCTTTTAAATTTGCATGTTTAAAACTTGAATTAATCTTGACATTAGCTCGATAAATGAATGAGGCAGTTAGATTAAAAAGAGAAGAAATTAGGGTTAAATATGTCAGTTATACTAATACTAAAGTTTCCTATGGCACTATGTTAAGAAACTAACTATACAAAAGTGCTCGTATTGCCGGAAGGTATACCATGAACCGGGCAGTCCGTGCGCACAAAACAAAGCCACGCATTATTAAGACAAAGGGGCATTCAACGCTGACCCAAATCATGAACAGAATGATCTAAGAAACGGTATTCATACAAGAATCGCATTATTCTAACCATGATGTGTTGTAATGAATTAATGGTTTCTACCCTCCGTATACTCGTAATACTGTAACATTATAATGTCTGCATTACTATTGAACAGCAATACTTATATTAACGTTTACACTACCATGGAAGATAAATATGTACTAAGAATAACAATCGCCCTTTAAAGGACGTAACTCTGAAAATCTCCTAGATAGCTCTACAGGTCATTCTTCTCTGGGTTTGAATTTTACATTTACAAATAAATATATGATTGAAAAATGAAACTAGACCAGAGTCATGTACTACTTATATAGATAATTAACTAAAAATATAAGTACTATATCAAATAAGACACAAAATAAAAAACTATATTAACCAATATGTACAAATATTTTAAGTATTTAACTCTATGAATTAAAAAATACTTTTTAGTAAAAGAATAAACTTAATTAATATTAATACTATGATTATGATATCCACTCCCACGGCAGCATGCAATATTGCAGAAATTTGCTATGGCCTAAACATTTCCTAAAGAGTACCGTAACAGATAACGGCATTTATATACGTGGGACACTCAGAAAGTTTTGCGAAAATAAAATAAAATGTTCTATAGGTAAATATTCAGTTTTATTAAATCTTTTCAAAGTACTCTCCACAAACCTCTATACAAAGTTTCATGCGTCTGAACCAGTTTTCGAAACACTTTTTTCAGTCCGCCGCAGACACCTAGTTTACAGCTTGCTCGAAAGCTGACAGCGCATATTCCGGCAACGAAAGTTGTATCCCTTTGAGCTGATTTTTTGTTTTCGGGACTAAAAAGAAGTCACACTGTGCTAGGTCAGGGCTGTTAGGAGGGTGACCCAGGAGGTCGACCGGCGTGCTGTCCAGGAAGTCCCTCGATTTGAGTGCGGTATGGGCGGGCGTTATCGTGGTGAAGCAGTAGGTCGCGGAGCTCTGTGTTTGGTCGTTGTTGCTCACAACAGAGAAAACTTTTACAAAGCATTTGATAGTATACCATTCGGCGTTGATGCTTCCTTGGTTCCGTAAAGGAAGTGACACCAAGTATCCAGTCAATATGAAAAAAAGTCGCCATCTAATTCTTCCCCCTGCTTCTAGATCGCTTCACTTTGGTAGGCGTTGATTCTTTTTGAAACACCCAAACCGTAGACTCCCGCTTCGTTTCTGGATCGTATTGATCAATCCAGAACTCATCACCTGTAATGATGTCATAAACACACCGAGACGAGCCTGCTTCAAATTTGTTTATTATATCACGGCAACATTCCACCCGGGCCTGCTTCTGAGCATCGGTGAGGTTGTGTGGCACCCAGCGTGAAACTATCCTCCTCACGCGAAGATGCACATGTAGAATTTCATGAGGGCTTTCCGATCCAATCTGCAGTACGTGCTGAATCTCTTGATACGTAACTTGCCTATAGCATTGGATTAAATTTTTCACTGCTATCTAACGTTTTCTTCCGTAACAGCCGTCAAAGGGCGACCATTTCTTTCTTCATCCCCCAAAGTTAGTCAACCGCGCTTGAATTCGTTGGACCAACGATAGACGGATGCCTTAGAAGGGCCTTCATCCATGAATGCCATTTGAAGTCATGGTACAATTCGTCTGGTTTCAGGCGACACTTGAAATCGTAAAAAATCATAGGGCGAAAATGTTCCCGACGCAGATCCATTTTTTAATGAGATACGATAATATAAATTACAACAATGTGGATGAAAATTTTGAAATTGGAACGTACCTATTTTTAGTCATAAATAATCATATTTTCAAAATAGATTATAACTGGCCAGTCTCTCATACATAAAAACTTTTTTCGCAATTCTTCCTGAGTGGTCTGGTACATTCGTAAAAATACGGGTTCAAACATGCAGCGAAAAACAAATAAATATCTCTGGACCAAAGCAAATACACACATACATTATCAAACAGTACACCATACACAATATGAGCGCAGCTAGCAATCTCGAACTATCGAGGTCAATAACTTATCTCCATCATGTAACAACTGATATACAAGTTACTGAAAATCTTAAATAAACATAGAAACACGCGAATAATCTCTGAACTTGATACGGGAGTGACATAAGAAAATTTGTGTTTTGACAGAGGCAATTAGGTGAAATTGTAGTTAAGATTGGACTTAAAGCAGAAAGCATTAAGTACTTCTTCCTTTTAAATATGGGTCTCTATAATTTGTAAATCTGGCCAGTGTCAACTATATCTGACTATTTTAATTCAAGCAGAAGCTTCAACCAAACTACAGATCTTTGACTGAAGCCAAAAGAAAGAATTCTCGCGGTAGCCCCGAAAAGGCATATTTCACTAAAATATATATTTTTTTTCGTTAAAAACAATGAATATTCTACGGCTATTGTTCATTTTTAACCAATATTATAAATTTTTCGAAAATAAAATTGCAGAGCAAAACCATGTTTCCGCAAAAACCTCAAGTATTTGTCATTCGAAATCTTTAATCATTAACTCTGGGTTATGTGTGAATTTTTTTTTTCCTCATACGACGGTTTTCATTTTTCTATTGTTAGATATACACAATAGACCTATCGAATGTAAAGTGGTTACGGTATCCTATAAGGTTTGCAATATACTTCTTCGAGTCTGGCAAATATTGCCAGACTCGAAGAAGTAGAGAAAAAACTCGGCTTGAATTTCCCTCCGGAACATAATAGTACGCGGCATAAATATTTTAGAAAAACTTTGCGTAAATGAGAGTGGTAACTAAAGGATATTATAAGTCTATATCCATTCAAGCTCATGACGAGCAATGTGATTGTGAAAATAAAGTGCTGGTACTAGGTTAATCAGATGCTTGACTTTCTGCAACTGGACAACTATTAGGAATGCGAGGGTTGACTGTTGATTACTTTGTATCCTAAAAAACCCTTATAGTTTCTTAACTTTGCTAAAGCCCTTCCGAAGAATACTTAGTGCGCTCAGACACTTTTCTTAGTAGATTGCCAACCCATTATCTTCCAGTAAAACATCAACAGCTCTTTCTTCGGTCTCTTTGCAAGATATACAGATAGGGCTGTTTGAGACACCTATACAAAAAATAAAATGCCTATTGAAAATGTCTCTTTCTGTAATAGTGTTTTTAATCTTAGTTTTAACGACTGAGCTGCAAAATAACGTTAGAAGTTGCAATAATTTTCTATCTTTCAATTAAAATCAATTTATTTGTACCCAGCTGGAGCTATTAACATCAACTGCCATAACTACGCCATAACATACTAACGAGAGTCATTATGTTAGTTTACACTTTCTGAATCTGTAGAAGCCATTAAAACATTTGCGTCCTCCTAAAACTTGCTAACGAACAATGCCAAGACTGAGACCGGAAATATCATACAAACTTCGAGCTATCAAAGATCAATTAGCCAGCAATATTTGCATGCCAGCTGTCGTACAAACGTAAGTGCCACTAATGGAATATATCTCCCCCGTTTGCTTAGTCCGAGCTACTTGTAATACAATATGGACCCTCCATTGCCTGATGTGGGTCAAGTGACCACGGATGATGTCATGATGGGTTGAATACTACTTTGAACATCTTTGTTGTATCTTTTCTGGGGCATTTCAGCTTGATCCTTTATATCATCGTCATTGTAATATAGTATATTAATTACGAGGACGTCTGTGGCTTCTTTGATTTTAAAAAGTACTTTAAATCGTCATGTATGTAGGAAAACGTTAATGAAAGTAGATAAAACGTAATGTAAAAAATATTTACTACGATCGTAACAATTCAAGTACCTATGTCTACAAGTACCTGACAGTATGGGATAGTAGTGCGGCAATATCTAAATAAGTATAGCATATATATACTTTTATAATAGTATAATATGATGGGTTTGTTATTTATTACGTTCATAGAAAGTGAAAAATTTGATTGGCAAGTATTTTTGATTAGAACATGCTCCTGACTAATTTGGCTGAAATTCGGTATTTATGTAATTTTAATACCGATGTTGGACAAGCGATACTTTTCATCCTGGACAATAGAATAGATTTTGCGATAGATTTATGTAAAGGTTATCCCAGAAAGTAGGATAGGTTTTTTCGTGATTTGCCATTTTCGTCATTTTGGTTATTTTGTTCATTTTGGTTATATCTGTTTTTGTGTAAGTTTGTACTTACATATATATTTTTAATACCAAAAATGGGCATAGATACTTTTCATCCCGGGAGACTAACTATCCCAAGTTTGCGATATAAAATGAAGTGATCTTCCGGGGGCAAATAGCACTAATATAAAAATTTAATACAATTTAACCTGTATTAATGCTTGCTCTTTAAACAAGAGGCACGCACTAGGGCTTGAACCGCGGCCCAGCCGCGAGGAATACACTGGTATTTTCTTAAACTGGTAAATTAACTAAATATTGGAAATGATTAAAATTTATTTTTGTAATTCTAAAAACTTACCCTGTCATCTTATAATCTGGAGTTGAAAGTTTAATAAAATATTAAGGTTGGTAAGAATGAAATATTAATGAATGAAAACTGACAAGGCGATTTAGCATTGCAGTGTGGCACGCGAACACTGATCCAGCGTAAAGCGAAATTGTCTACAGTACACAAAGCAATAAACAACCATATACGAGTATTTGCCCTTGTTTCAACATGCGGAGTTGCAGAAAAGAGGTCGCGGACTCAAATCCCATTGGGACAACAGTAAATTGTGCGGGTTTGCTTAAGGCATAGTAAATAGGCCCGAATAGGCAAGACTCCAATTCTGATAAATTATGACAGTTGGAAAGCTGAGCGCGAATTGTTTAAAAGACCGTTCAGGCCGTACGAGTTTCACGCCATCTTACAAATATTTATGAGCTCATAATTGCTTTCACACAGGCCGCATTTTGTATTTTAAACGAGTGTTTTAATTTATTAATTGAAGTGTTTTGTCTAGCATTCGGAATATATTATTATTATTATTATAAAATAGAATATCTTTATTGCACACAATTTTATAAAATAACATTAAAATTAATAAATACATCCAAACAAAACGATAAGGAGAATGGGCGGTCATATTGTTGGGAACGATTTCTTCCAGATAACCTTTGGATGGACCGAAACTTAGTATGGAAGGGGGCAGTTACGCAATGTATAGGTATAATATACCAATATATACATATATATTAAGCTGATTCAGAAAAAGTTTCTTTTTCGGAACCATACGCATATAAGTTCTGTTTAATAAAATTTTTGAAACTCAAAAATCAAATTTTAGTTCGTATTCAGCTCCTTACACTATTTTATCTAGGATTTTTTGAGCAATGAGCTTTTTAGTACAACGTTCAATTCTCTACAAAAACGTATTAGGACCTTTACAGTAATACAACGTATTGTTTATTAGATATAAAAATCAGAATTTAAAAAAAAAATAGTTTTTTCTGTGTTATATTTATGGGAAATCGAAAAGTGCGATGCAATGCGTTGCGATGAGACTCTTAATATTAGTTTTAAAAAAAACATTTTCTGTATCACCGTAATATATAGGTACACATATATATATATATATATATATATATATATATATATATATATATATATATATATATATATTATTTATTGTTTGAGTTATGCAGACAGGCAGACGGCCCACTTGATGGAAAGTGGTTACCATCGCCTATAGACATTTGCAACACCAAAGGCGCTACAAATGCGCTGCTGCTCTCTTAAGAGAGACTGGAAGCTGGTCACTAATACAACTCAAAGCTCTTATGACGACATAGCCTAGACCAGGGGTGGTAGCCATCCAGTCGGGCAAATGTCCTATCATCATATATATATGTATCCATATATATGTGTGTGTGTATGTGTGTGTATAGATAAATATATAAGAAGCTAATAATTTTCAATAGAAACTTAGAAAATAACTTACTTCTTGCTGCATACAAATGTTATTATCGCACTTACAAAATATTTATGTGATATCTTCATTATTATCTCAATCTAAACTAATATTATAAACACACAAGTCATTCTGTTAAATTTTTACGACTAAACAGCTGAATCGATTCATAATGAAAATTAGCAAGAAGATAGTGTGTATTCTGGGGGGTTGTATATATGCTACCTTTTGTTTCAAAAGACAATTTTGAAGTTCACAGTTTTGAAGCCGCGGGGTAGATGCGGTACTCAAATTAAAGTAATGTTACGAGTGCGGGAGTCTAATTAAAATGCCGTTTGGAATTACTACAGAATTTATTAGAACTATAAAAAGACGTATAACACAGGTACAAATATAATTGGACGTAACCAATACAAACTGCACGATTTAATAACGCGCGCAAAGTCCGTCACTATATAGCTTATCGAATGTACACACGTCTTGCTCGTATCGTAATCGTCGCTTGACTGCCTCACCCCTCTGTTCGGGCATTGTTTTATACTAACTATACGATACAACAATCGACTGCGTGGACTGGATCTTCCAAGAACTACACCTGGCTAACGACCATCATAAAGGATTACAATACACAATAGGCGGCTTTTCTAATTACAAATTTTAAACACAAAGTAAACAAAAGAAGTGCAAATGCGGACAGGTAATAAACTGCGCTTTTATGGCCGGCAGGTGTGCAGTCACATTTGTCGGCGTGCTTCGTGGAATTTTGGCTAAGTTGTAACAGTAACAATTTAGAACGTAGAATTTTATTACCAGTATAAATTATTATTAAAATTACAAATCGCCCACGTAAAATATACATGTGCATGGAATTAAACTCGTCACAAAATTACATAAGTACCTTTTTATTACAACCACTTATTATAGAATAATAATGTAACAACGTCCCAAAATGGCGTGTCATCACACAGCTATTAATTCTTGTGCGCATTTGTGAGAAACACCCACTAATGTCCTGTCATTACGTCAATATCGATGTAATGGCGACGACTTATTAACGAAGCATCTGTGCTTCCAGTGTTTATTCGACCATTTTAATCTTCAATCAAGGAAACGAATAATATTGCGTAACGTTTATATACCTGTCGTACTAGTAAAACCTAATTGTAAATGAACCAAGTATCTGCCTTATTTACATAGTTTTAAAAATCCTCTGTGGTTGAGTGGGTTAAGCCTTTGCCAGCCGAATTTATTGAAACATAGAGGTTCCAAGTTCGATTCCGAACATTCTGTTATTTACTATGGTCTACGTGTCTGGGATCGGCCCCAGAGTGGCCCGTTGGACATCAACCATAACACAAGCATAATTTGCTTTGTTTGAGTATATACAATATGTGTGTTTGTCGGCCGATTATTTATTTATTTTCTCGAAAATACATTACATAATTTGATTTGAAAAAGTAACCAGTCTATCATCAAAATAGAGTTAAGTAAGAGTAAAAGATTAAAAGTAAAACTTCCCACAAAATTAGTTACCGGTCTTGAGGGTAATAAAATAAATAATGATTTACTTTTATGATTTAATATTGAGTAATCCATGTTCGTATCCAACTGACTCATTAATTTAGTATAGTCTAAATGTAAACCAAATAAATCACAACGCTGATATGTCATATTATTATTGCGTGTGGTCTTCAACTATTTAGATGTTCCCGCAACTTTCGACGTTCAACGCTTGTTCCAACCGGTCTGTTTTATAATTATAATTTTCTAGTATAAAAAAGTCAAAGAAAGAACAATTTTGAGTTATTTTTGCTGGAGATGCAAGAAAGTTATAAACATAATCCATCAAATCTAATGCTAACTTCTTAGCTTTAACAATATCTAAGAATAATTTCTTTATTTCATATAATTAAATATCTTTCCATATACAATTTTAATTAAAAACGTATACTTTAAAAATTTAATTATACTTTGTACTACACTCACTAAGAATACTTATGATAGCCAAGAACAAAAAGTTGTACAATTCTTATATTATTATATATACAGTAATACAGTAATGTATAGTAGTAGTATAAAAATATTATAATATAACATTTTTATTGTACCTAAGTACTCAAAATTAAATATTGATCGTGCCATATTTTATGGCCTTTCATAGTTAACAACAAGTACATTATGACTAAAGGTTGCATAATAATAGTAGATTTTTACACGAAGGATAAAAGTGACCTATTTAGGTACGAGATCGTTTGGCGCACAAGCGGTCTTTCACCCTAGGTTAACACTCTGCTTTGCTTTTATGAGGAAAGTAAATAAAAACTGATTAATTAAACAACTAATTCTCTAATGAAATCGGGCGTTAAATCCATATCTAAATCTGATGTACTCATTTTATACGTTATATATGATACGTCAAACAAATTTCTTTTTCTGTGGCATTCTACTCGCCAGTATTTTTGTCACTGATGATAGTAAATATTTAGCTCAAATATAAATTAAATAATAATTCAGTTATAAGTAGAAAATCGTGTTATAAAATTGTTGATATTTATTTAATTATAATTTTATGCCGCGATTTAACAGCGGCTGTATAAAAAGTACGGCTAAGGCTCGGATAGATTTTATATTTTTTGACATCAGGGAAAATCGTTTCCCACGGACGAAAAGTACTATTTTCCTCCCTGTGATCAGGTAACTTCAAGTGAACTTTCCGAGTATGAGAAATGAAAACAGGAGTTAGTAAAAGTAGGAGGTAGTAAGTATAGACTAAAATATCAGAGAAGTATTGAATAAGTAAACGTACAATTAACAAGCTAAAGAATTGGTCACGTTAAATTTATTCAAAGTTATTCCCAGGGTGCGAAAGCAGCGTAATTTCAACCCAGAGAACCGGTTATCTCTGTATTTGTTAGTTATGGAATAGTCCCATGTTTGAATTATAAAGGTCTCACAACATTATAATTGTAATTTTAGGTGACCGCAATTTAAAGTTTTAATGAGTTAGTGACCTCTAACGCAAAGGGGGAATACTGGTAGTATATTAATGTTAATTTTAATAGAAATCTGTTTGTTTATGAGAGATGGGTAATTTAGTTTTACGCCTAATGTATTAGAATAGATGGTATGGATTAATTACTACTTTGTAGCCTCCGCTCTCGAAGATAATTTATTAAGATTCTTCCGTTTTATTAGTCTCTGAGAGAAAATAATATTGATTATTATTATTAACTTTTGAATGTCCTTTGTATATTTGTAAGTGGTCATCAGAACCATAAGAGAGACGTACGACAATATTCTAATTTGTATATATTAGTATGGATATTAATCAATCAAACCCAGCATGTCCTTATAAACGTAGAACGCTTTCAATTGCCAACTGGACATAGTTACGGATGATTTGAGGGCAATGGCTGTGCCCTCAAAGCAATGAGTTCAACCCGTTGTACTGCTAATGTAAATCTGTATTAGAAATATTATAAGACGTGCTATCGACCTTATATAGAGTATCGACCTGAATGAAGTTAACATATCGTTTTATTCTAAGATTATTGTAAGAAAATTAATGTATTGCGGAAAGTCTATTTTGTTTCTCAGGTCACTACTCACTTTCCACAAAAATGGACTATACTAACGTTGGCAATTTAAAAGTATAAATGCTACTGTGAATATTAAAGTTCTAAATTAATAAATAAACTCACTTATTCGTAACTGTGTTACACATCAGGGCTATTAGTATATGTATTTTAGTAAATTTTCAGTTAATACATTACATAATTTGTCATCAATCTTTATAATCCATGAATTCTTCCAAGATATAGAAGATGTGCCCGATTAGCCACTTCTTAAGCCAGCTAGTAAATGCATTTAAACTGCCGGAAAGTGAGATTTCGTTCGATATTTTATATTTATATATAGTCGGACCCATAACATACGTTAGCGTGTTAGATTTTCCAATCGCTTCGGGAATGGTGCAATCCTATCTCTGTTCCGAGACTGATATTAATGTATGTCGCTATGCTTTGCATACATGGAATCATTGACCCTGAGGTATCGGGCTACTTGAAATACTAATAAGCAACGTAGGATAAGAATTCGTAACGTTTTGAAATGGGGCCTGGCCGATTCCCTATTAGGTATCCCCAGAATAACACGCACGGCCCTTTTCTGCGTACGAAACGCGCCATCTCAGTTGGCAGCATATTATCATGCCTGTTTCGCATAGGGGTAGGCAGAGACTATCGATTTCCACTTGCTGCGATCTTGACATACATCTTTTACTTCATCTACTTTTTTCATTCATACATACACGTTTGTTATAAATGCTTTTTATCTGGCCATTTTTTAAGACATTTGCGATTTGATTCTGGTATTGAAGTTATTTGTGTAGTATTTATTCAGTAGGCTGTCCACAAACCAAAGTCGTCACATGCACATAATATCTATTTTAGCATTATCACAAAATAAATAACTACAGAAGCGAAGCTCTTGCTCACCTTGAAATTATTTAATTTTTGACCGCTGCCGTACGGTTCGGAGTAAACGGTATTTATTTATTTTGTACCACAATGTGGCGTTTTACACACGACGCCTCAATTATCGTCATACAAATCTAGTGGATGGATTCCACATCTGCCGCAGATATTTACCATACTAATATAGGATTTTAATTTAGTCACAAACGTATATCACAATTCGCAGCCACCTTTACCTCTTTAGTAAGTTTCTCGCTAGATTAGTTGTTTAGCTATTACATTAAAATTAAATCTTAATTCGGAGTATGAAATAATTACAGATAAGTGTTGAGTATTTTTTAATTTTTTTTCAAATTAACCGACAAAACACATGTGTATGTGGTATACATACAACAGACTACATCGGACCTGATACTAGACATCCAAACCAAATAATTAATGGAAAGTTCGCTTACAAAATATACCTATACAAAATACATATATTCATTCTTAGGATTGTCTGGAAAAGATCGCTTTTTATCAATAATACCGCCCTTTGTGCATATTTAGTGTTCAAATGAAGTCGTTTAACTTGGCACTGGCACCTCAGATTTACCAAGTTATTTTTAAATTTTCTATTTACACCATATTTTCATATATTATTTTATTTTCTCATGTCTGTCTTCTAACTGTATAGTATTAAGTTTATTAAATTCCTTTTTATTCTTTATATTTGCTCATTTCTAATTATTCAAACACTCGACCACCTTCGTCCCGAAAGCAATCCTACTAATATTATAAACGCGAAAGTTTGTAAGAATAATTAATGGGTGGATAATTAATTAATTTATGGATGTATGTTTGTTACTCTGACACGCAAAAACTACTTAATGGATTTTGATGAAAATTTACACTAATATAGCTTACACATCAGAATAATACATAGGCTATAATTTATAAAGATATAGTGTGAATTATTCAAAATATATCGATTTTCCATCACCACGTGGGTGAAACCGCGGGTCGTATCTAGTAAGATATAAAGCAAGGCTAGTAGCACAAGGTTTTACACAAGTGAGAGGTAAATTACAACGAAGTTTTTTCACCAGTTGTGAGACATAACACACTAAGATTGGTACTAGCTCTTGCTATAGCACAAAATTTAAAAATAATTTGATATCTGAGGTGCCAGTGCCAAGTTAAACGACCTCATTTTAACACCCCTCCTAACTTGCACACTCGCAGCCAAGTCCTCTCACACAGCACTTAGGCTTCTCTCTCGGAAGACCTTTTGTTTTGAATCCTGATATGAAAATCAGGAGACATTAAGCAATCAAATACTAGAAATAAAACATTGCCTCGCTTACTTTAACGAGATAAATACCCATCTAAGAACGACGACATTAAGCAACCAACCTGTGAGGATGGATAAAGACGTATCCCTTAAGTCTGTGGGCTTGAATTTCAAACATCTCATCACTGAAAAAGCTGTTTTGGGAAATCGTGCCACTTTTCACAATTTCTACCTTTATTTACTTACTACTTATTAAATTTTACTTTAGTATACCTTGATTAACTAATATAACATCTTAGAGACATTTGCTATTATACTTCACAGTTTAAGTACGGATTACCTTTTTGGTAATCATCATACATCACGTGCTTAAACTGTTATAACTGGGATTTAATCAGGTGTATTGGTTGCAAAAATCTTCGAAATAGATACTGTTTTCCACTTCTATTTTTTGCATTATTCAGTCATAGGCACAAAATTACAATAACATGACCAAGTTTAACAAAATCTATCTATAATATTATAACATTCTAAACATGCCGTGTGTGTACATTGAAGCTATTTAAAGAAAGACAACTGGAATACACTATATAAACGATGGAGAACACGATGCAATTTTTGTTTAGATTTCTTGTCTGTTTGTTCGGGACTCACGTAGAAACAACAGGACCGATTTCGAAGTGGTTTTTGCTGATAGACAGCAAATTCTTAGATTTAAAATCTGCTCTACTTTTTTCTGGGAATCCCACAGAAATTTTTCTGGGAATTATTTAAAATGTTCAGATTAAAAAAAATCTAATTCCACTGTAATTTTTTCACTGATTGATAGCAAATTTTATGTAATAAAATATGTGATATTTTCTATCCCGGGAAACCTCTGGGAATTTTCCCGGGAACGGTTTGAAGTTATTCGGGTGCATAAATATTAGCTTATTCCGACATAGTTTTCACTAAAACGATAGTTAATATTATTTTTTTAATACTGCGGTACTTTGTGTCTCGTACTAGTTTTAAGTACAATCATTATTTACATAATCTAAGGTTGTAGGATGATTAGCTCACAGAAAATACAGTTGCCAGCAACATTTAAAACACATGTAAATTTCAAAATTCTGTCGGCGTCGATGTAGCGTTCATTATACTGTTGCATTGAAGAAAAACCTGCGCGAAAAACTCATTCCAAACCTCAAATACCGCACAAGATTTTTATAAACATTTAAATCAAATTTTAATAACTCAGCTTGCCTGGAAGAGATCGTTTTAAGCGATACGTCTTCTTTTTTGCACTCAAAGTACTGTAACTATGCATTTTTGTTTGATTATTTTGGTGAACAATAAAGTATTATCTATCTATCTATAAAAGTTCACCGTGATATGAGTAATACATTATTTACATTAAACTAATTTTTTTAATGGTTTCTAATTTCGGCATCATTATGCGTCGTCTGGACTTCATTAATAACGGTGTATAAAATCACACATCAATCAAAATATTAATAACAGCCTCTAAACGTCCCACTGCTGGGCTCGGATCTCCCATTATAGGGGAACGGACAGTATCCTCCGCCACGCTTGTCCAAGGCGGCCGCCTTGGCAGGTTTGCCAAATCGATTATCTCGATGTGCAGGTTTCATCGCGATGTCTTTCCTTGACCGTTTTAGTGCGTAGTAATTGTAACAATATGCACAATAGGTCAGTAAAAGGTCCAGGTGATGCATGAGTTCCGGCCAGGATTCGAATCCACGCCCTATGAGCTTAGGACGGTTACGCTAGCCATTACGCTACGAAGATTTCAATAAAATCACAATATTAACGAAAATAAATTAAACATGTTGACGTTTTCTGACACAGCAATATGAGACGCAAAAGCTTTCAATATGTTAATAAAATAGCTACATCATACAATCGACCTTCATTACGTGAACAAATCTATGTTATCACAGGCATCAGCGGAACTTCGGTACATTCCTCGTACCTATAAAAAAGTTATTATATAAAAACAATTACTGACTGACTATTCACTTGAATAAAATTGATCTTTTTTACTGCCCAAGTACAGCGATAGGCTGACGGCTCACTTGATACAAAGTGTTTAAAAAAGTGCTGCCGGTCTTGATGGGAGGACTAGAACCTGGCCACTGATGAAGAAACACAACTCAAAGTTGTTATAGCAGCATGTTATGACCAGGAGTAGTGGCCGTCTAGACCGGCAAATACCCTATAACCTGGCTATTTTGTTACCTGTTAAGATCGGCCACCTGCCCGCAGAAATCAGTTCTCTTTCTCCGTTCCTTTCTCTCTTTTCTTTCACCTTCTCCCAATTATTTGGTGTCGGCACAATGACTATTCCTTCCATGCTCCCCTATTCTGACATACGTCCTCTGTCACACCACAAGTCATCATATCATCCTTCACACGATCCACTCATCTCTTTTTTGGTCTACCTTTACATTTATATCCATCAATCTTGCAGTTTAACATTCTTTTTGTCACGTGACTATCATGCCGTTATCCGTTATTATCCGTGCAGGAACGGAGAAAGAATACAATTTCCTGCAGCCGGGCGGCCTGTTGTAAGAGGTGACAAAAGAACCCATAGCCAGGTGGTAGGGTATTTGCCCGACTGGATGGCTACCACCCCTGGTCAAGAGTATGCCGCCATAACAGTTTTGAGTTGTGTTCAGGCATTAGTGACCAGGTTCCCGTCTCCCTTAAAAGAGCAGCAACGCTTTTGTAGCACCTTTGGTGTTGCAAATGTCCATAGGCGATGGTAACCGCTTTCCATCAAGTAGGCCGTATGCATACCTGCTGAACCCCTGCAATAATAATAAAAATAAAAAATGCCTCCTCGTTACATGTCCCAACACCGTACACATTACCACCTTAGTCTTCCTCTCAATTTTTCAGTCACAGGTGCAACTTTCAAAGATCCCCTTACGTACTCGTTTCTCACCTTTTCCATTCTTGTAACACCACAAATCCATCGCAACATTCTCGTCTCAGCTGAGTGGAGACGTTTGTGGTCTATCACTTTCTCCGTTCCTGCAGGGGTAATATTACTTTGATATTCTGACTGGGTCTATTCGGTTCAATGTATCAATTAATGTACTTTTAAGATTTGCCACGTCTTGGTAGCTTTCTGGTTCTGTCCACGTTTTAATTTAGTAATGTGGATTCGAATCCTGGTCAGAGTAGGCACATGCATCATTTAACAGGGAGACAACAGACAAAAAGCGTTTTTTGATCATATTTCTGAGGCACCCCATGTACTCAAGACGCATTTTCAATAAGTTTTCTAGATAGAAAATGATTGCAAAGTAACCTCTAAACGTGTTCTTCAATCTTGTGTATTGTTATTACTGTTAATCGTACATCGCTAAAATAAATAACAGTAACATATCATATTATAAGAAATATAATCATTATAATTTTTTTATTCGGTTACTTAGAGAATTTGCTAGTAATTAATTATTTTATTATAAATGACTTCAAAAATCACGCTTGCCGGTCCCAATATATGGAATTTATCAATACGCCCAAGGCCTTGGTGCTGTGGACACGCGTCGCTTTCCTCGAGCGTGCTATTCGAAATTAAATTTTAAATAAATGAAGGAGCAATAATAACCAGAATTTCGAACCGATCGAGTTATACTTATTTGGCGTATATGGTAGAAGACTGGTCTAAATCGGTCTGTGTGGGTTCGAACCCTACTAGCTTCACTCGATCTAATAGAATTTTTAATTTTTATATCAAAGTTGATAAAATGGTATTTTTCTCTTCTTAAATAATTTTATAAAATGCAATAAAAATACTTTTCTATATTTTTATATTTCATTTCATCAGGACTTTTCTACTATTGACAATAAAATGTATTTAAATCAATCTTACCGGTAACATTAAAATTCGAAAGCACCATCTATGTTTCTCAATATAAATGATGTAGACACGTGAATATTTGGACCTACTTATGCAAAATGGAACTAACCCACATACTAACAGTTTTGAGAAAAAGCCGTTTTTATTAAAATTTTGCATACAAAAAAATGTGTCTATATTTTGGAAAAAAATTAGAATATTGTATATTATATTTTGTCCTATATATTCAAGAACAATTTTAATGTAAATAATTTCAAATTACATAGTAATTAAACAAAAACCTCGATGATTCTTTTTAGTAAAATTATTTGTATGTGGGTTGGTTTAGTTATTACGTTGGCATAGTTTGGTGGAAAAATAAAAGAATAACTCATTTATTTATTTATATTTCTTTAAAAAAAGATATATTTCTTTTAATTATATATTTTTTTCATAACAATATTAATTAAAAAAAAACACAATCAGAAAACTAATAATTTTCAAAATTTAAAAACTTTTTTTTAATATTACATAATATATACTGATTTTTAATATGAAAATTGATTTCTAATAAAGGATGTTAATTGTGTTATGATCAAACTATTATAAACTTCATGTTCTATAAATAAATATTTAATTGTACTATTTAAAAAATGAGAAAAAAGTTTTATGAAACAACTTAAACTTTTGTAACCTCAAAATAAGATTTACGTAACTTGTCTGTCATTATCTTCATTATCAGACTGATTCAGACAGCTAGATATCATATTCTGTATTCTTGTATTCACTCTCTTCATGGTTGGACATAAAATAGTAGGTATTAATTTTATTTAACAAAGAAGTCACATCACAGAAACAACAGCGTTCCGTTCTGTGATGCCAATTTTTCACGTAATGTTGCCGTTGCAATCGCCAATATTAGTTAATTACCAAATTAGTTGGTAAAAGTTTTTTTTTTAATTTAGTTTAGTAGTTATTATTTAGTTTAGTAGTTTTTATTTATTTAGTTTAGTTGGTAAAAGTTCCACATACAATAAATAGTCCACAAGATGTATGTCTTTTGAGACAAAATAAATTGTAAACCTTTTAGATTTTTGGATTACCATGGGTCATGGATCTTGTTAGTTTATTATACTCTTGGTGTTTTGTGGGTTAGCTACTTTGTGATAAAAATGTTTTATTCTGTAAATGTAGTCAGATCGTTATGATTCTTATTGAGTCGATAGAAGGTGCATTTTGAAAGCCTTCTGCGTCCTTAACCCAATTTTAGCATGTTTGTGGATTGGTTCTGTTTTGCATAAGTAGGTTCAATTAGAATTATGAAAATCAGAGGTCATAGTTCAAGTTAGAGTGCTCGCTCCATTTTCCTTTTCTAACTATTTTTTTTATTTAGCCCTATCATGTTTTATCTATTATTATTATTATATAGTTCTTATCTATACAGATAAATAAAAGTGAAGTGCCTGTTTGTAATCTCAAAATAAAAACTAAAAATCAGACCAGGAGATTTCGAAAATGCTATTTTTAGATTTTTTGTCTGTCTGTCTGAATGTTCCGACTAATCTCTGAAACAGCTGGATCGATTTTGACGTAATTTTCATTGGCAGATAGCTGACGTTATAGGAAGTAACTTGGCTACGTTTTTAGGGTTCCGCGAAAAAAAAACCAAAAGTATATTTGTCTTTCTGTTTTTTTATCCTTTTATGGAAAGACTATTGAACCGATTTTGATGAAAATGGGTACATATGTAATTTTAATACCGAGGGTGGCCAAGAGATACTTTTCATCCCGAAAAATGAGATACTTTCCGCGATGAAAATATATTTGGCCAAACGGGCCTAAATGATGAAATGAAATGACTGAAAAAAAACCTGTTCTACTTTCTGAGATAACCTTTACATACATCTATCCCACTATCTGGGGTGAAAGGTATCCCTTGTCCACCGTCATTATTAAATTACATATATACCGAATTTCAGCCAAATCGGTGTAATAGTATTTTCCGTAAAAGCAGAACAAACAGAAAAACAAATATATTTTTATCTCAGAAACTATCATTCCGGGACATATTTTCCGGGATAAAATGCATCCTATGTTCATTCTCGGCATCGAATATATATATATATATATATATATATATATATATATATATATATATATATATATATATATACTGAGTTTCAGCCAAATCGGTCCAGTAGTTTTTCCGTGAAAACGGAACAGACAGACAGACAGAGTTACTTTCACATTTATATTAATATATACCTATATATGGATTCATTGTTGTTCCATAATACAATTACATCATTTTAATAAAGTTTACCTGTCTAAAAATTGTTGAAAAATAAAAAGATACGTACAGCCTGAGGAAGATTCGAACCCTTGTACTTCCTAGATACTATTGCGCTCGGTAAACCGTTGAGCTAAAGTCGCTTAGAAAGTTGTGTCAAAATTTCAATAGGTACCCATTAGGCGTATAAACGATCTGTCTCACTTTAGGATATTTTGTCTCGCTCTCCTACTCGTCAGCTTTAGAATGAAATAAATTGAAGCAAGTTGGTATGGACGCGGTGCGCGTAGGTATTTTCGGTTGCAATATTTCGCCACGCTCAAAGTTTTATTACGCGCTGTTCCATCGAAGTAAATATCGGCCGTGCAGGGTTAATTTTCTGAAACACCGATTTGAATCAGCTTTACATAGCCTCTTAAGCGGTTTTTTGACCTAATGTGCATATATATATATATTGTTTTAATTGTGACATGCTGACCATAGACAAATCTTGAACACATAGATTCGTTCTCTAGGTTATCCAAATCTCCTTAACATTCAATTTTTAACCTTTTCCTACATTTGTGATCTGCATCTTTCTTTTATACACTCATATTTTACTTAAGCGATAATTGTCATTGAAAACTTGCTGCTGGATAGATAGTTGTTTCCTGGTATTTAGTTATAGGTTTTCTATATAAAAATGAATAATAATAATATAGGCCAATTGAGTTGATACAATAACATACATCGAGGGCATAACAAGTTTAGCTTCTCGCGTCAGTAGCTATCCCTTCGCTAACTGAATAACAACAATAATAGAAAGCCCGCTACGGTGAAAGAGGAACTAACTCCAAAACAATCTAATAAGAAATTGGTAGATAAGGAAAATGTTTTATAGGCTAAGAATAACCACAATGCTCAATACTGTTTCTGTAGTAAATGCGTCATATATTAATCTAAATCTGTAGAGGGTTCGAATCTGTACAATGAATTTAAAAAGGAGAAGAAATCAGTGATATTAATTGGGACAACTATTGTATAGCTGCTTACGGAAAACAACTTCCTTCCAAATTTCATTTAATATAAATATGTAGTGCTAATAATCTTCGAGTTAAACGGCTGATCGAAGTATATCAGAAACTATTTTACCTACCTTTTTCTATTATAATTACAGAGTATCTATTTATTGTTGGCAACCTAAAGTTGTGGCAGCTAATATGGAGACATTATAAAGCTACAGTTGTAGTAAATACTCGTATAATAATGTTACGAGTTACGGGACTCGAATTAAAATGCCGTTGGAATTACTATTATCTAATTTATTAGAACTATACAAACATATAACACAGGTACAAATATAGCTGGACGCAACCAGTACAAACGTAAGGCACGATTCAATAACACGCGCAAAGTCCGTAACTATGTAGCTTATCGAATGCACACACGTTTTGCCTCACTTGAGATTATCGCTTGACTGCCGATCTTCCCATTGGGCTATTGCTATATACTGCACCAATACAATATGGCAGCCCGCCCGCGTATATCGAATTTCTTAGAATTCGCAATCTGCACACCTGCCTAATTATGCCTGCAAACGGCCATAAACGAGTACAATAGGCTGCTCTCAACAATAAGTAATAAATAAGTAAACATAATAAGACAATTATAAAAGGACTACAATGTTATTAGTTCAACGCCGGCAGGTAATAAATGTGCTTTGTTTACAAATATGCAGGTGGCCCAAATTGTAACAAAAATGTCATAATTTAATATATTCTGTTAGGTATCATGAAACAATAGCTATTTTATGGCAGATGTTTATTGATCTGTTGCAGTGGATAACAAGGTTCGTTAGTGAATACGACACTGTTATATTTACTAAACGTTTTGGTGCCATTCGTAACAGGTATTAACAAGTTGCTGGAGATTTTTGATTGCGAACATTTAATTGACGGTACTTTCAAGTACTTTATAGTATCTAAGCGTTGCGTGAGGCGAGGCAGACACGGTTTTGCTACCATTTGCCAGGCGCTGCGCTCTTCAGTAAACGGAGTAAGTGATACATTTGATTGTGTTTTTAAATGTGAATAATTGAGATGATATAAAGACTTTTGAAATAGTGAGTTAATTACTGCGAGGAACGGGATGTCTGTAAGTGTAGGTTGGAGGTCACCGGGCCAGTTGGGCCCATTTATTATGTCATCTTAGTAATATATCTGAATGTGTGGCTATCAAATGATTAAATAGAGTTATTCTTTCTCATGTTTCTGTGGTTACAATATATGTATTTATTGATTTATTATGCTAAGTTTCGATGACACTTACACTATAGACTAAAGTAAGTAAAACATTATTAATATTCACAATAAACCAAATCCATTGTAGTCTGAAATTTATTTATTTAATTATTTATTATTGACCATCAACAGGAGATACATTATATACATCCATCTTATATATCTAATATATATATATATATATTTATAATCTAAACAATGCTCATATTAAATATACTCCCTATTATATATAGGTGATCACATCATGCATTATGTCATATATTATAAGATGTCAAATGAAAAGTTAAATTTGGATGATTGATGATATTATAAAATATTAATTAAACCACAAAATTAATAATAATATAAGGAAAAAATAGCAATAATTAAACATACTTAATCTATCTGGGATATTATTTTGAGGAATGTCTGTCTGTCATTAAATATATCGATGTTTTAAGATTTCTCAACATATGAATTGTACAGACGTGATATTTTAGCTATAGGTGAATATTTTCCAAGATTAGTTTTAAATCGTTTTGTCTTAAATATTGGACAGGGGTGACGAGGAGGCTTGCGAGGAACATTAAAATCAAACAGTTCCGGTAGTTGAGGATTGTCTATGTCATTGTGTAATAGTTTATTATAAAAAATAATAATATCAAGGACAGATCTTCTAAATTTGCGGGTTTGCATTTCAAAAACCTTAAGCTTATTCATATAAGATTTACAGCTCATAGGCGCTCTGAAACAAAATGCTGTGTCGAACAAGTCTCCTTTGAATATTTTCAATTCTGTTCTCATGAATCTCATAATGATACAATACAAGTTTTTATTTTGAAATTCACAAAACGATATTAAATTCATATTTCTATTTTAAGTTTATACGCCATTTATATTTTAGTTTATACGCCAGTTCAAAACGATGCTTTTAAATATTTATACACAAATGAAGGCTGACTGAGGTCGTGAAATTCAACTAAAATACACTATTAAATTTCATAAAAATATTTTTTCATTTGCCAGGCATGAAACTTAATCAATGAACATCACAAACAGACGTTTAATGGAATCACTTTTTTAAAAACCAGCGCGTATAGTTGTATTTTTTAGAAGCTGTTATTTATACTAGCTAAATTGTTAAAATGAAATAATCACTTTTATTTCTTAACAACAACAACAATAATTTATTGTACACCAACGTAAAAACAGTAAAACATTTTCATGTCTTAAAATTAAAAGGTATAAAGTAGTATGTATGTAAGTATTACCATTTATATTTTCAAGGCTATATTTTAAGTACCATTCCGTTTACCTTAAGACCATTTTCGACGCATTATTTGTCTAATATTTTCTCAAGTTTTCGCGACTTGTATACATAATAAAACTACGTTTTAACCGTTTTAAGCGCGCTAATTTATTTGACTTTTGTTATTCCGACAAATAATAAATTACCGCGCTTAAAAACGTTAAAACGTAGTTTTATTATGCATTATTTGTCTTTCAGTTTCAGCGAATCAAAGTGATAAACTTGAACCATTCATAGTCATGTCGTTTGAGTTCTGTGCCTTTTTAAAATTTATTGCATGAATACAGCAGGCGGTCGGCCCACCTGGTGGGAAGCGGTTACCTTCGCCTATGGACATTTGTACCACCAAAGATGCTAACCAATGTACTGTCGCTCTCTAAAGCGAGACTGGAACCTGGCCACTAATACCGGAACACAACTCAAAGTTGTTATGGCGGCATACTCTAGACCGGGGGTGTTAGCTCTACCACCTGGCTGTGGGTTGTTTTGATCTCTTACGACTGGCCGTCCGGCTGCAGGAAATTATATTCGTTCTCTGTTCCTGCACGGATATATTCTTGCACCCTCAACGTCAGCATTACTGTTCATAGAAAACTGACATTACTTATATAGAGTTTATGTCAACTTTAACCAGTAGTAAAGCAAATAAATAAATATAAAGATATTGAAATTCTCCACAAGTCAATAAAATCAGCTACATACGTGATAAAAATTCCTGAAATCCGTCAATGCTGTTAAATAAAGTTATGTTTATTATCAAACATCTTGGCTTTAACATAAATAATTAGATTTAACTGCTCATAAAGTAAAATGCACACGTCTTAAAATTTGTTTCGATTTCTAGCAGCAACACGAAAACATCACAAAATAATATTAACTTTAATTACATATGTCTGAAGGTTTGCTGATGAATTCAACAAGACTTGAAATCGTTAACAAACTATCAAACGCATACGCTGTAGTTGTCGAGTGGAAAAATAGTCTTGCGCATGCGTTTGTCTTATTAGAACCTAATTAATAGTAATATTATTGAAATGTATAAATTAATACATATAAAAAGAAAATATTTAAAAATATAAACTAAGCAATACAATGGCGATCGCCCTTTTTCAGTATTTCAGTACCTTCTCAATCGGTACGAATCGCATACAATATATTCCCATGGAAATAAATCTGCATTTCCGATATTTATGCGCCTACACGATCCTCAGATATACAGTTGTTAGGGCCAAGCCTTTTATTGAAACGAATTCCTATGTGAACATTGTTTGATCCCGAACCGTGCAAATTCGCTAACGCTGCAAAGTGTGGGGAGGTCGGGCAGGGCCGTCTTAAGCATATTGGATGCTGGGTGCAAAAATGGGATAGCGCCCCCTTACCAACTATAAAAAAATATCATGTAATTTTTTTTTTAATTTATAAGGTTCCCTAACCATTTTGGCAAAAACGGAACTCTTATAAAATCTTCATGTCCGGCCCATCCTTCTGCTTTTGTAAATCAGTAATTTTTAGTCAGTAACAATTCGGTTTATATGGACAAAATTTAATAGGAAGATAATCTGACTGAGGCTTTAATTTTGTCATGTGTATATATATATATATATACATGACTGGGGTGTCATAAGTTAGACCTGGAAAACCTGGAAAACCTGGAAAACGATGTTCTTCCATAATGACTTTTTTATTGAACTCAATCGGCTTGCATCCGCTGGTTCCATGCGCCCCGGTACCCCGCACCCCTTATTAAGACGGCCCTGAAGCCAGGACAGAAGCGTTGTTGCCTGCGAGCCCACAATGGATTCAAGTTTAGTCGATTAAACCCGGCACCAAACACTCGCCGCCTAAGAGAAAAATGTGCCCGCGTACAATAGGAATAGTATGCATGAATTTGTGGAAACGAAAAGAAATCTTAATACACAATGGAACGCTTTTATACCTATTTATTTTAATACCAAACGAATGAAGCATAACAATCATTTTACTATCGATAATAAAAAAAGTTATACTACCTATATTTATACAAGGTAACCGCTCACAGCAGTAGTTAACAGTGTCAAAGATTATTTTAGGTCTTGAGGTTTTGAGGCCGAGTGTTCCTGGGACATACATTTAGACAGATTTTAGATAATTTCCCTGTCATTTTTTGATCTATAGGTACATGTTAGGCTGTAGAGAGTGCTGCTGAGTTTAGGTTTTAGGCTAATAAAGGATAAACCCGCCGCGCTAGTACAAGGTGAGTCATCAGTTTTTACCAAGCGGCAATCAAGACATTTTGATTTTTTACGATGATTTTCTTCAACATCATCAATCACTTAGTACAATACACATATCAGATAAGACAGCCAGTGATGAATGGTATACACCAGAATTCAAATTCACGTCATTGTAACTTTAGCTACTGTGAAATACCACGACTTTCAAGTTGTGTAGAGCTATTTTGTTTAATTCCTGTTTACATCCGTATTCAATTACGAACTGACAAATAAAACTGATATGTCTGTATAAAATTGATAAGTTATTAACAATGGAATCACCGTAAATGAAATGCAATAGAAGATATTGAATAATTTGTTGTTTATCTAAAGAATTTGGAATGGAAAATATAGTAATTACTATTTTTAGTTAATTTTACAAAAAATTTAATATTTTTATTATTGTTATATTAATTAGTTAATTTTACGTGTAAGTTACCTATTCAAATAATGCTTTAAAATAAACTAAATCTTGAAAATTAAACTGCACTATAAAAAACTTAAATATTAAATACTATTATAAACATATTTACAGGTAAAAAATGTAGTCCAGATCGCTGTCGCTGGAGAGCGTTCCCAAAATGCTGGCCGCATTTCCATGTTGTATCGGAACGCTAATCCGTTGCTCTTAATATAAGCCAACAAATAATCATTTTCAATTATTTTTATATTAATAGATTCAGGATCCAATTGTATTTGGAGCGTTATAGGCAAACAAAGCACGTACATATCCATCATCAATAAAAATGGAGCCATTTTAACAGTATTTTTATGTGTTGGCAATTGTCTCTGTACAACGCGTATTCGTAGTACCTACGTCCGCACCACAACAAAGTTCGCGTTCAAATCATTCTTCACTGCATTGTTTTTACTTTGCTTTAGATTTTGATTTATATTCCACGTTTACACCACGAATGTGCAAAATGTAAGCGCTTTCTTTGATACTCAGATACGAATCAGAACAGCTGAATTTTTAGTGCTCGTATTCCGCTGAATGTGGAACGTTTCCGGCCAAAAGAGCACTCGCTTTCCTTTCACAAGTGTTGTTTTATATAAGAGTTAATTTATAAACACGGTTGAAACGCCGAGAGCTCTGTTTATAATTAAAGATTTACCTCTTATTCACTCTCATATAAAAAGCTGTTTAGAGCTCACCCTACAAATTGTGAATTTACATAATGGCACTGATTACAAAGATTGTAAGCTTGCGATGTTATACCTATAAGTAGTTTAGACAATATTAAAGCAAACGCTGAATGAAATAGTAATTATAATTATAACTTTCTTAAGTTTTTGTTTAAAAAATTAAACATTTTTTTATTTAAAAAAATTATTATTCTATCTTTTAAGTGGGACAAACGACTGCTGTTCGGTGAAAAAAATTAAATAAGATATAGTGCATACAAGGAGTCCTAGGCGTTGATCAGTGTCAACACACAATAAAGACTAATTGTCAAAGGAGTCTCTACGTGGCAACCTTCCTTTTTTATGTTTATTTCGAAATTGGCAAACTGGCATACGGCCCGCTGGTGGCCTCGTATATAGAGGTCTGCAACACCAGAACGAAATCAACTTTTTGCCATCCATTAGTATAAGTTTGAAGGTTCAGAGAGGCGGAAGGGGCTAGAGGCGACGGCATAGGAAGAAAGAAGACGCGCTCGCGCCATGTTCATCCCCCTATTAAAGAGGAACTTTCACTCATCGTATAAACCACGATTAGCTCAAAGCGAACCGTTTCACGCCGATGTTCTGTGAGAGCGTGGTATGACATTGATCGAGTTGGCTCAACGGACTGCAATCAAGATAATAATTCTAGTATAGCTCTTCCATTTCAAAAATACCAGTTCCTATGATCACAAAGTAATCGCTTATTTGTCTTCATTTGAAGAATAACAAACAGTACAATGTTTTGTAAATACTATGCTTCAAAGGTATTTGATATGACCTACATTTGCGAAACATTACCACAATTGGGTAGGGTGAACTCTTAAATTAAGCCTGCATATTCATCTACGTCTACCATTTTTACACGGTACGTGCTCGACGTCATAAATTAGTTCTACAAAAAGGGAACATTATTAGCCGCCATGCCAGAGGCTCACCTTTCCTCATTATTCTACATTTTCATTACCGAATACGAACTGAAAATTGAGGCTTCATAAATACACCCTTTCTACGTGTATTCAATGAAAAATTAATTAGTTGCTGTTCCCCTACTTACAATAGAATATTTAAATGAACACACCAGTTTATATAATAGAGTAGTAACAAATCACTCGAAAACTATTTTATAGCTAGTTCCCATATCTTACCAAACCGTTCATTTCCCTTACTATGGGCTAAAATTTGACATAAGCTCCATACAAGTAATGTCAAATTTCTACCGATGCTAAGGCAGGTCCATGGACTTGTCTTACTTATTCATTAATAGTAAGTTATAGGAACCGGGCATTAGTCATGAAACTGCATATAATTCTGATATTTTTTTAATACATGAATGAATGTAAACTCTTTATTATTCACCATAAACTTAAACCTAGAAAAGCAATATGGATACAATATTATATACCTTGTTTTTCTTACAAGATAAATTTTTGGATAAAATTTTAGCTAAATTGTGTCTTTAGATGATTTTCTACTTTAATATCTAACTTTTGATATGCCTTAAGTTATCTGTATCTATATCTGTAATGTATGAAAATGATCTTCTAAGGAAAAACAGTGTACCTACAATGAATTTTATCCTACAAACAACCTTAATTTGTGAGGTTCTATGATTAAGTGGGCTAAACTTTTACCGGACTAGCTCACTGGAACACAAAGGTCCCGGGTACGTTCTGCGGCATGGTAATTTTTTTCATTGCATGATTTCAGCAGAAAGGCAGACGGCCCACTTGATGGAAAGCGGTTACCATCGCCTATGGACATTTGCAAAAGCAAAGTTGCTACAATGCTACAATTCCGTAACAAACTTCTGTTATTTATAATGTAATAATAATCATTATTATTAATATTTTACTTTAGATTTTTTTATACAATAATAATTGTATGTATTGTTTTATAAAAAAAATTTGAACCGCTTTAAAAATAATTTAAAACATTTGAATATAAATTAATTCATGAATAATGTGTTGCATTTTCATATACTACGTGCATTTCATAATTACAATTATTACTTATAATAAATATTATCTATGTTAGTAGAACAGACACAATATTAGAATGGCTTAATTTCATCTTTCCTGGTATGGGTGTCTGGGATCGGCCCCACAGCTATTTGGTACGTCGTATATTACACATAAAACACGTAGCTAGTGGATATTTACAATGTGTCTGTTTGTATATGGATCTTTTATTATTATCTGAAAATTTTAACCTTATCAAGATAAATAATAAAAAGCTCTGTTATAATCGCCTACACATGCTTGTCTTAATTAAAATTCAAGTCTGGCATTATTCTCAGAGTTCTCATTCTCAAATTAAAATTCTCATAACGTACAAAAAACTAACGTTTACTAAGCTGAAAGCGAAGTTTTCGTATTAAATTTCCCCCGCTTTAGCTGAGCTGGTTTGTTTCTAAGATTATAATAGTCGTAGAATGTAAGTTTTCCGCCACCCGTATCCCTTGCTGTCCGAGTTGAATTTACCCAGTTTAATATTACTTAGTAAAAGTATCAGTCAAGTACGTGTCAGACCAAACATTGAAGGATTCTTTACAGGCTATGAACATCCACTGTTTTTATCATTTGGATACGAAACCCTATAACAGATTACTAAGCGCAATTATTCAAAATAATTAGATTAAATATATTAGTAGATTGTTACACAAGGGATGAAAGCGACATATTTAGGCACGAAATCGTTTGATGCACGAGTGTAGCGTCTTTCACCCGAGGTAAACACTCTGCTTTTCATTACGAATATGAGGAAAGTAATTAAAAACCCAATTAATTAAACAAAAAACCACAACTCTAATTAAATCAGGCATTAAATTCATATCTAAATCTGATGAAATCATTTTATACAATTATCCGTCAAATAAATTTCTTTTTAAAAGTTATATTGTTGATATTTAGCTCAAACTTATATAATATAATAATAATTACAATTTTATGCCGCTATTTAACAATAGCTGTGTAATAAGTTAGGACATGGCTCGCATAGTTTTAAATTTTTTTCATAGCACGGAAAATCGTTTCCCAGGGACGAAAAGTACTATTTTCAACCTTGTGATTAGGTAATTTCAAGTGTACTTTCCGAGTATGAGAAATGAGAAATCTTGCAAACCACTGGCTAAATTTTGATTTTATACAGCCAAGATATGTACTGTCGAACTAAAATTAAACTATATTTAGTAGTAGCCAGTACCAGTAGCTCTGACTTTCGTCAATACACAACTATTTAAATTATATTTTTGAGCAAACAACCGCAGTACTCATAACAGTGCCCACGTTTCTTTTCCCAAACCTTATATCCTGGGGGCGTTTACGTTGCCTTTTAAGATTGTGTTTTTATACCGTTCTCCACATAAATACGACCCCTGACAATCTAGTTTATACTGAATTCAGTGAAATTGAATTCTACTCTGTAGCAATAAAGCCAATGCATAACCGCTGCTTCGGGATCTTAATAAAAATGTTTACCAAAACCTATTTCGAGTATCGGCCTCATTTATTTATTATGTCCTATATATATCTACATAGAACACTCACATTGTATCACATTCATTGTATAATACAATGAAAATAGGAAAAACGAATATGAATAGACAAGGATTTGCCAGCGAATTCCTCCCCGTTGGATGGGTAGCAAGGATCACAGTTGTTTTATACAGAGAATTTGATCAGTCAAAATTTTGCAACAGAATCAGATTTTTTTCGACCTAGCCACTTTTAGCCGCTCGGATGCGGTATAGTTATAGGGCACCCAACCGCAACCACACCCAAGGAAATTCCTGCGGGACTCCGAAGATCAAAGGTACAGCAGATTTTATGACCGGGAATTTACTGTCGGTCAACGAAAACCGCATCGAAATCGGCCCAGTAATTTTTGCGTGACTCCCGAAAAAAAAAACACGAAAATATTGTTACGAGTTGCAGGACTCGAATTAAAATGCCGTTGGAATTATTATAGAGTTTATATTATTAGAACTATACAAACACGTATAATAACACAGGTACAAATATAACTGAACACGACCAGTCCAAACGTAATGCGCGAGGTCGTAATTTCATAAAATGCGCAAAGTCTGTCACTAAATAGATTACCGCATGGGGCATACACGTCTTGCTTCTCTCGTGGTTATCGCTAGACTCACGATCTCTCCCTTGGGGCATTCCTTTATGCTGCACAAATGCAATATGTCTACCTGATCGCGCGGACCGAATTTCTTAGAATCACACCTGGCTAATGACTACCATAAAAGATTTCAATACACAATGGGCTGTTTTTCTAATCACAAATTTTAAACACAAAGTAAACAAAAGAAGTCCAAATGCCAAAAAGTAATAAAGTGTGCAAAACAGGTTTGCAGGTGTGAATTTGTCTTTGTCGGTCGTAACAATATGAAGGAAACAAAAGACTACAATTTTACAATTTTATAATATTCTAGATGAATAAATACCAGGAATGCTAATAGCCTACTAAAGAAAAGGTAGACCTGAAAAACTTCTAACCACTAAATGACTAGATGGCGCCACGTGTCGTTCTTCTCTTACTTGTTATTATTTTTAGTAAAAGAGCCAGAATCGTATAATTCATTAATTGATGATTAATAAGGAATGATGCCAGCGTAAGCGTTCACTAGTCTATAGATCATGAGGCCTAAAGCGGCTGCTTTTGGTCCCCATATCTTCGGATAACAGCAAGGTCGTCGGCAAACGCGAACTAATACTAAAATGAAAAGAATTTTAGTGAACTCGAAAAACAATTATTTATTTAAAGTTTGTTTGGACAACAAGTGGTCCAGCAGTCTTAAGCTATTTTTGAATGGATTGGAAATTTAAAATTATTATTACATTAATAATAATAATTGTCATGCTATAATTGTAGATGTCGCGGTTCCCCATGATATATTGATCTTGCTCACGAGGTTACTGCCATGTGGAACTTGGAGTCTACAATTACCGATAGTGGTGTCAGTGAATAGACTAATAGCGAAGAGCCTTGACCGTCATCTTAAAAGGCTCGCGCTTGGTATCTGGGTGAAGGGTCGGATGCAGAAGGCAGCCTTGCTGGACACTGCCCGTATTGTGAGGAGGTTCCTATCTCTGGAGTCTTAACCACCGGTAGCTTGGACCCTAGGCCCCACTGCCAGCCGACACCGGTTTTTTACATTTTTTTTATAAATTAATGTATATATATTTTTTATAAAATTTATAAGAAAAATTTAACTAATTTGAAAGTAAAACAAACGTGTGATAATCCTCAAATACACACACATCCTATATCACAAAGTTAAGCAAGTTACGCTTGTTTTAAGGGTTATATAAAACGGACCACTCTGGGGCCGATCCCAGACACACAGACCAAAGTTCATTCACCGTGCCAGGAATCCAGCCTCTGCATTCCAGCGAGTTGGGCCGACTATAACTTAGCCCGCCAGACTTAACTAACTTAGCGGACCAGATTGCGCGGGGGGGGGGCTGATGATGATTAAGATAAAAATATAAACGAGTGGTGGCGGCATTTTTCAGTCCCCCCCCTCTCTCGAAATTTTTTTCAGTCCCCCCCCCTCTCGAAAAATTCAAGATTTGCTGAGTCCGCTCAACTGCAGAGGTCGTCAAATGAATTATTATTAACAACTAACAAGACACTGTGTATATTTAAACAAGGAACTCTAAATAATCTGAATGTAGTTGTGACATCAGATTGCCTACGTCTTTAGTTACTAAACTACTAGATAGATAACAATAAAATTTCCAATCACGAACAGAAATCATTAGCAATGGGTCAGCAAGTTCATTATTCCACCGATCAATTACACCGTTTGAAAGGACTCTAGATCTTTAAGACAATCCCGAAAGGGATAGCCTGCCCTTAATAGGCCCTGATATTATACAATGCGTTGAATTTCATTTTAAGTGGGCAATTAATTAAATAGCGGGATGTCGGATTTTCCATAATTAGGGGAATTCGGAATCCACTTCTGTTCAGCTATGTATTTGAATCAAGTTAATTCCGATTAAAATGTGGAAATAATTTAATTATAATTGGCATTACAATGCGGCTTCAATCACAAATATTTCAAATCAGTATTTGTATAAAAGTATCCAAGTTTTATTCCCGGTTTTGAAAGTAAGTACATATTGTACACCAAACTTAATTATTGATAACTGAATTCAGATCCGTAACCCGAGAACAATTACCCATTTTTTGGGATAAAAAGTATCCTATAATTCTTTATGTTTCTAAGGCACATATACGTGTACCAAAATATCCCATGTTGTAAAAAACTACTGAAAAGATCTTTATCAAAAAAAAAATTTTTTAAAGTATATTTCGGCTCTACATCATGATTCAAAATATTGAGTGCTGCACAATTTTTATAATTTTGGCAACGATTATTTTGCTATCTACTACTAACAATACTCATACGCCTATGTTCACTGAAACATTTTATATCTTCTATATATTTATACGTGAAGCAAAAAACACGTCTTAATTTAGTTTATTTCTAGTTATTGTTAATGATAGCTGTTAGCCCCCCAAATAAAACAAAATAAAATAAAAAACATTATACACACTACCATGTATTTGACACATACACGCATTTATACTATTTTGTTTATTTTAATAATGTAATTACAATGTAGCCTTGGCGAAATCTGTGATTATAGAAGCATAGTCTTTGACAACTGAACCTTAATGTTCAAATTTATAATTTAAATTAATTATGGTCGAATTTCGACCACTGGGCGACGACTAGTATTATATCAAACGTTCTTCTGTTTTTCGAAAATGGCTGTCAGATGATCACATCCAATTGACAGACGGACAGAATGACGATTTTAATTAGAAGTCACAGGGCATAAAGTGGCCAGTTTTGGAGAATCGAATTGAAATTGATACGTGTCTAGGTATATTGATAGGTGTAAGACATATGTCATAGGATTCCATTGTATTTTGATAGTTGTCACATTTGAAATACGAACTTGCGCAAGCGGCCACTTTAAGCCCCTTTATTTGCCACTATAGTTAAGGATTTTTTAATAACTACTTTAAT
The DNA here is from genome assembly GCA_039645545.1 of Dendrolimus houi. NCBI lineage: Eukaryota > Metazoa > Arthropoda > Insecta > Lepidoptera > Lasiocampidae > Dendrolimus > Dendrolimus houi. The sequence continues at coordinate 16,309,538 of CM077120.1, read as the reverse complement.
ATTTGTGTCGTACAAATAGATTTTAATAAAGTAAATGAATCATTAAAAATGTATAGATACTGTAAAACTTACGATTGTTATTCTATACGCAAATATAAAAATCTTGTAAAAATAACGTAAAGTTAAGTACGGTCGATATCTCTTAATATTCACGAGACGTACCGAAAACGACATAGTAAAACTCAATCCGAGATTAAACCAGTCCTATAAGGACCGCGACTGCGAAATAAAACAAGCATTAAAATCACAAAATCACTTGATCAGAGTAAACAATCCGATGTCGGATATTTCGGGCTCACGCCAGGACCCTCGTCTTGACAACGAAATTAGTCCAATCAATTCGCACTTCCCATCGTCACGTCTTCGCCTACTTCCTTCCCATACTGCTTAACCTTTCCTTATAGTTTTGACATTTACGGCGTCTATTAATAAATGTTCGCGTTTTGATAATCGATTTTTTATTTAATTTACTACTACATAATTAGCAAGTTTAAAACGCAGTAGTCCATGTACGTACGTGCGAAAGCCTGTCAATATTGAAAACAATCAAAACCTTCGGAGATACGTCTACGATCATGTTCAGGTTTTAAATGTTAAGATTTCTGTATCTTAAAATAATTAAGGAATAAAATTATTTTATCTGCAATACACCACTCTTCATTTTATTTTGTACTTTCCAGCGGTCGAGCCTAGCTCTCGCGGCGATAAGAGTCATAGGAGTCATGAAAAAATAAAAATCTAGAACCCGATTACCGCACAACCTACCGGGTCCAATTGTAAATCTAAACCATCTCGGGATCCACTCAAACATACACACAAAATTTAATTCTTAACGGTTTTACAGTTTTTGAGTTTCAGACAGACTAACGAACAGCAATTGATTTTTATATACGTATATGGCCTCCTAGATCTTATTATTCATTCACTTACCTTACCATCGGTTTAATTTTGACATTACTTGTATGGAGCTAATGTCAAATTTTAACCGATAGGAAAGACGGAGAACTATATGCGAAGCGGTATGAACCGTCGGTAAGATATAGGGACCGGCCAATAAAGAAGAAGAAGAAGAAGAAGAAACGAAACTATAGTAGTACGCGTGGAAAAAGAATACTAACGAAAATCGCCTAGTAAAAACGTAACTCGTTTGTTGGAGACATAAGCCCAAACAAAGAAGAAGAACACACTGTGCATTCACAGTTGGCAAAACTAATACATCCTGGTTTTTATGTAGTAGTTTTTATATTAGAAAATATTGTTACTAGTTGCAGGACTCGAATTAAAATGCCGTTGAAATTATTATAGAATTTGTTAGAACTATACAAACACGTATAAGACAGGTACAAATATATCTGAACACAATCAGTCCAAACGTAATGCACAATTCAATAACACGCGCAAAGTCTGTCGCTAAATAGATTACCTATTGTAGTACATGCACGTCTTGCTTCGCTTGTGCTTATCGTTCGACTGCCGTTCCTCAATCGGGCCATTGCTTTATATGACACAAATGCAAATATGTCTGCCCGCCAAGCGTCGTCGCAATTTCCCAGAAATCGTAATCCGCACACCTGCCTAATTATGCTTGCAAACGGCCATAAACGAGTACAATAGGCTACTCTCCACAATAACCAATAAATAAGTAAACAAAAGAAGACAATCATAAAAGAACTACAATGTTATTAGCTCAAACGCCGGCGGGTAATAAATGTGCTTTGTTTACAAATATGCAGGAGGCCCAAATTGTAACCATATCAATTAAAAATTTCTATCCACCTTATCTAAAACATATTTTTAAACTTAGTCAGACATAAATTGCAACTCCTAATTGACTATTATTCAATTTAATCAAATTTACCAAATTAAAATAAAAAGAATTAAAGGATATTTTTCTGAATCGTGCACGTTGTTACAATTATCACGAGCTAATAATAGTATAGGAAAATATCACGCATAAATCCGCTTTAGACAGGCGTGATTGGGTTCACTTCGTTCTCTTAAAAATTGATAGGCCTGGGTATAGTAGTAGAACGTTTATGAGCTGATATAATATTTTAATGCTGGTAAAATGTTTTTGGAAGCTTGGTGATTTATTTCATTCCAGTAACAGTCCAGTTCTAATTATGGCAAAAGGTTCCTTAGGCAGTTTGTTAAACTTTTGTAGTGAAGGAAAAGTTGTAAATGACGACATGGTTAACAACCGCTGATTTGTTTTAATGTATGTCTATTTGTTTCAGTATTATTAGATAAAATTACTGTAGTTAAAATTTGGATGGTTTGTTTTATATCATATTCACGGGTTTAGATAAGACCGACATAAAAAGACAAAATAGCACATTATGTTGGAGACCGGAGATAAACATATGATCATTTTTGTGCCACCAAAATGTAAGTTTTAATGGATTCATATGAAATGACATGGGCAGAGCTGACTTTGTGGGTGACTGTACTTACGGACAAATCAGCCGTCATCCACATAAAAGCTGCCAAGACGATATAGCGCAGATTTACTGCACACGCTTATTTTACTTAGACGTGATGTAAATACATTTTACGGGATAGGTTTAAGAAGTGTGCCCAATATAAACTGATGTAACACTGTAAACTGATGAACATTTGTAACACAAAGGTGCTACCAATATGCTGCCGCTCTCTAAAGGAGATTGGAACCCGGCCACTAATGCCGTAACACATCTCAAGGTTGTTATGGCGGCAAACTCGAGACCAGGGGTGGTAGCCATCTAGATGACCAAATACCCTACCACCTGGCTGTGGGTTGTTTTGTCGCCACTTACTACAAGCCACCCGGCCCCAGGGAATTGTATTCTTTCTCCGTTCCTGCACGGATGAAAGGTCGTGGCGTCGGCTCAACTAACTCCCGCAACCATGGCGATGATAGAACTAATAAATAGATGTACACATAGATACATAGACAGATAGATGGATAGATATATAGACAGATAAATATATCTAGCCGTGCCGCCTCTGCCAGGTCCCGGTCGAAGGAGAAGACCCACGAAATTCTGGCTTGAAGTTGTGAAGGATGGCAACTGTACCAATGGTCTTAAAACGGGGTGTTGGATCCTCACGATTTATACTGATGTGGGTAGTTTTGTGAGTGCCGCTGGCTTTCGGTTTCGCCGCCATTGCGTGGTGGCGAACCAGTCTCCAACGCACGCGAGGTCAGTCCGGACTTTCCGTTTTCTCCGTGCTAAGACCAAGTGAACGTTTCACATCCCATTCTTGGATATCGTATTAAACATTATACACAAGCCGTGCTTGCTCTTAGTGTGAGTGTGCCATAAATTGAACCTAAGTGCCATCCGAGGACTTGTTAGTGCCGTGCACTTTCAGGAGCTGTGTAGCTGCCCCATTGAAGGTGGATTCCGAGGTTAGTGGTGCTTATTACCCCATTGGTTTCTGTGCAGGATTTGGCATACCTCCCAGTCTCAAATACAACCTACAGTCCACAATAATTACTCAAACCAGCGAAGCTGTGTGGGATCCGTGATCCAGCATTGCACACGGGGGATGCAGAAGACCGCGCGAAGTGGAGTAGAAAAAGTAGGAAAGCGGACCCTGGGCGTCGGAGTGAGCGCTCCGTACGCAACCCGGATTTAGCGCTCGGATGATGATGATGATGATAAGATAGATTGATATATAGAAAAACCAGAAATGATAATAATTATCAGAAAAAATACGATATAAGGAAAACTAAAATTACGTCACTATAACATTCGGAAGGAGAATTATTTTCATTTTTTTTAAATCCATGGGGCGACTATCTAGACAAATACCACCATGGATTTAGTCTGTATTGTCTGAAGCCCTACTCTACCTCATTATTTACCCCGGGCTATAGCATGTTTTGAATATTTATGAAATTCCTAGAAAACACATAACAAACAAATAACTTTCTTAAATTGAATTTGAGGTTTTAGTTCTGCGACGGTTAAAACCATTCAATTTTATTTTTTTATCATACTGTGTTTACATTTACTTGTAAAAAAATATTTTCACGACGAAATTTCTCCTCAGAAATTGGTTACGTAAAAATACAAAAGGTATAGAAGACCGGTTATAAAGCTTCAATTTAAATTCAAATTTGATTTTACCTTATAGCTCTTGTTTATTATTAAAGAACCATATTGTACCATTATCAATATTTAGAATATAATAGAGGCAGGACTTGATCATTTAGTTAATTTAATTATTTAAAGTAATTAAGGAACACGATCCGAGCTATTTTAAGATGTTTATGGGCTAATATTGTAAACCTCATACATACCGCCATTGTTTATTTCTCCGGTTTAAATTAGAAACTGATTATAATTTTTATATTAAGACTACTTATATTCTTTTTTTACAAAACTAATGCAAAATACATCTAAACTTTAGTGATAATGCAATAACTTATATAGCTCAACTTCTTAACAAATTCTTTTTCCAAACTGCCAAGTGGGGGAATTAAAAAGCTATTACAAGACATTTGGAGATGAATCATTCGATCTGAGCTGTAAGATTTGCTCGATTTATTTCACATTGGGGTGGGCAACGCTCAACTTATATATAGCATACCATAGTCCCAGATAACTTGATCCATTAGCAATACAACCCAATTAAATGGTCCAGCCAATTTCGTGCCTATTTGCTGCAATAATCTTATACCAACCGGGGTCTTTTCTTAGGTTGTATTCCTACAGAATACAAGGATAATTCTCGGTTAATGTGACACTACTTTTTTATTAAATTTAAAAAAGGCCTTCATTTCTTAACTTTCCTATAGCTCTGTGCAGGATTAAGCCTTCCAAAAAATTTTTGCCTTTAATTTTTCTTCCAAAAATAATTAGAAACTAAAAATACCATTCCAGGGACTTTCCACAACTTGGACTCTCCAATTCAGGAGAATGAACGTTATACACACTTTTCCAAGACAGGTTTGACAAATCAACAATTTCAACATACGGGTTTACTCAAGATGTATCTTGCATAATCAATTTAAAGTGCAGTATGCTCTATGCCAGGATTCAAGCTAATGTCTTTAAAATGCAAACCCCTTGAACATCAAGCCACTGCGGCTTCATTTATATCTGAGCTAAATGAACGTGTTCTATGGTTCTCTTGTAGTTTTAAGGGACTATAGGTAACATACAATATAACTAAATATTAATTACATAATTATTACTTAGGATAATAATTACTTAGGATTAGTTCTTTCTAATGAACTTTTGATGTCGATCATATGAATATATCATCATCATCATCACGACAAAGGTAAAACATTGTACACGTATAAATTTTACTTAATATAAAATGTTTTTCATTAACTTTGAAGGTATATGTATATTATACAACTACAATTCGTTACACTATAATAAATTGACCGATTAATCAAGTGCCATTTAATTAAACGAATACGCCAGATTTATACTCTTTTTAAACATTTCAGAGTCGTCTCTGGCGTTATCAGCTTTTCTGTTCTTTAACTACAATTTGCAAATATTCTAAAAAAAATTAATACCGTGTAACGTAGCGAGCCTTCTGGGTACTTTACCCCTAGAAGACGGTAGCTTAGCATCAGTGTTCTACTTATAATCTTAAGATATTACGAGATAAAAATCTCATTTATGAACACCATATTTCTATATGAAAATATCAATGGAATACTTGACAACATACGGTCAATCGATTCACCCGCATAAATCAATGAAAACGGGAAAGCGCTAAACGCAAATTGACAACTCAACTGTCGTCTTTACTGGATAAGGGTCTAGCGGTCTCTAGAGTCGCATACTCATGTGAGAAAATCCATTCTATTTGATCACATACATTTAACATATATGTTACAATTTTGTCAGTTATTTAATTAAGGGTACTAGACTTTTCACTATAACTTCCCCGTATTTATTGCAATTTCGATATATTTATAATTTTCAGTCTGAAAATGAACGCTGTGTGGAGTTAAGACTGTCCTTGTTCAAATTACGTACATCGTTAGAATTTTCGGTAAAATGTATACTCGAACTGTTGGAAAATCTTTTAAGTAAAAGATTGTGTTAACGGTTCGACATTGTCTATGCCATTAGCACTTATGAAGGTTATACAACATGTCCCCCTTAATGGAAATAGACAAAATAAGAGAAAATATAAAAACAAGGCAAAAACAAAGTAATAAAATGAAAATAATACAATATATTACAAAGTAATAACCTTAAAAACGAAAACATGTTTACAGATTTAAACTAAACCTAATTCCGAGGTGTACCTACACCTAAGGTGTGCTATACAATTTAGAGGCTTAGTTAGAATATCTGCCGGCATTTTATTAGTTTGCAAGAATTGTATATTTATTATGCCTTCAGCAATTTTCTCTCTTATAAAGTGATACTTTGTATCAATGTGTTTTGTCCTATTGTGGTGGATTGGATTTAAAGCAATTTTCTGCGCACTTTGACTATCACTAAATAACGTTATCTTATCATTGTTACCAGTAATGTCAAATACAAGATGATAAAATGAAATAGATTTTTTATGGAATTTAGAATCATTAGGTATTAAAGATCCATATAATGAAGAAAAATCTAATATTCCGCTCGACATTTCAGTTAATGAAGAAAGTCGTTATGAAGTGAATCTCATATGGAAAGATGGTCCACAACTAGGAAACAACTACGACCAAGCGAAAAAAAGATTATGGTCAACTACAAAGAAGTTGGAGAAAATGAAGATGCTGGAAGGATATCATAATGTATTCAAAGACTGGGAAGAAGAAGGTATTATAACAGAAGTACACAATGATAATACGGATGATGGTCATTATATGCCACACCATGCAGTAATTAAGTTAGAAAGTACTACTACTAAAATTAGACCGGTTTTTGACGCTTCATGTAAAGATGAAAATAACAGATCCAAATAAATGTCGGTTAAATGGAGACGTGCTTATTATTTCTTCAAAAGATTAATATATTTGAAAGCGCAAATAATACCCCAACATAGTGGCGTAATAATAAATAATTTAATTTAAACGTAAAGTACGTAACATAAATTAAAGTAAAAGGTGGTTGTTATGTTTGCTTAAAACGAGGGCATCTTGCCAAAAACTGTAAGTCATATGTTAAGTGTTTGTCTTGTGGTAGAAGGCATCCCATAATTTTATGTCCTACATTACATGACCAAGTCCATCAACCAAAGAATAAAGACAAACCATCTGGTTTGATAGAAGAAGTTTCCACCAATTTTTCTCATAATAAAACGACTACTTTTCTACAAACTTTGATTGTAAAAATATCAGGGAACAATAATGAAATAAAAGTTCGAGCTTTACTTGATTCTGGTTCACAGCGAACATACATAAAAAAGAAAGTAGCTGAAGAACTTGGATTACGTGTAATGCGGCAGGAAAATCTAGGACACTCACTTTTTGGTGGTGTAAAAAAGAGTTCGAAGACGTATAGGGTATTTGAATTCAAAGTAAGTAATACTGCTAACAATTACTCTATAATAATGACGGGCATAGAAGAAGAAATACATAGTGGCGACCGTGACAGGACGCGTATAATTAAGTTTGCAGCAACGAATCTAACGATATTTTCAACTAATTTGCGATGGATCTCAATATTTTGAAACGACAAAGGGACCAATTGAGACGTGTTTTTTTAAGGCACGAGATGGCCGCTTCTTCAAGTATCGACTACGAATTTTTAAAAGAAAAAATAGATGGAATTAATAGATTAGACACAGCAATACAAAATGAGATGTTGAGTTCAGAAAAATTTGATGAAGAAGAATATGAAAAAGAGTGTGAAGAGTGTGATAATATAAAAATAAGATGGCTCAAAACAAAAGCTAAGCTTTGCGATGAGTTCAAGAAAGAGAAAAAAGAAGAGACACACTGTTCTAATTTGAAGAATCTGAATTTGCCTAAAATTGACATTAGGAAATTTGACGATAATCCCAAATCATGGCTACCGTTTTGGGGGCAATACAAAAAAATACATGAGAATGTCAGCATGGACGAAGAAACAAAATTTCAATATTTAACACAAGCGATGACTGATGGTAGCACTGCTCGAAATTTAGTCGAAAGCTATCCACCAACTGCAGAAAATTACCCGAAAGTAATCAAGACTCTAAAAGACCGCTTTGCTAAAGACGAAACTCTCATTGAAATTTATGTACGAGAACTGCTGAAATTAGTTACATGCAGGCAACAAATAAGTTTAGACGTTTTGTACGATAAAATTGTTGCAAATTTACAAATTTTAGAAACACTAGGTATTATTCAGAATAAATATGAATGTATCTTGTTACCTTTAATAGAATCAGCATTACCAGAGAGCGTCCTATTGTCATGGAGTAAAGTACCACATGGGGTAGGGGTACAAAAGCTTAATAATTTATTAGATTATTTACAGACAGAAGTGGAAGCAGAAAGACGCGTGAAGTTGGCAAGTGACTTTCTAGATAGCTGCTCATCCAAGGAGCCTACTGCTACGTGTCTAACTTCTAAGCAGCTAATAGATAATACTAGTGGAAGACAGTCTAGCACGAAAGAAGGTAAGGGTTTATGCTATTTTTGTGATAAACCACATAGTTCTTTTCAATGTAGTAAATCTGGAGATCCAAATAAATGTCGGTTAAATGGAGACGTGCTTATTATTTCTTCAAAAGATTAATATATTTGAAAGCGCAAATAATACCCCAACATAGTGGCATAATTAATTATTAGTAAATAGTATTATTATTATTTAATTATTATTATTATTTCTTTAACTATTCTTATCAATCGTTCCCACCATCCTCCCCACCAAGGAGCGGTTGGTACCGAGAACTTCCATCGGATTCTGTCGATATTTGTAGTCTCTTCGATGGTTTGCCAGTCTAGTTCTTTAAGCAAATTAGCAGCGCCTACGAAGTTCGTACCATTATCTGTATAAATAATTCTTGGTCTTCCTCGCCTCGCTATAAATCTTCTTAACGCCATTAAAAACTATTTGTAGAGAGATTCTGTAAGTTCTAAATGTACAGCTCTGTAAACAGCACAAGTGAACAAAACTATCCAACATTTCTGATTACTCCTTAGAAATAAGGGCCCTGCCAGATCGATTCCAGTGATTTCGAAAGGAACCGTATTTTTAATGCGATCAGCAGGTAGAGGCGGCTCTGAAACAACGTAATGTTTCGCTTTGTGTCTCTTACATATTATACATCTTGAAACGATAGCCTTCACTAATTTTCTGATTCCTAAAATCCAATAATTATTTCTTAAATCTGCCAGTAAAGTCTGTGTTCCAGCATGATTCATTTTTCGATGCTTTTCTTCTACCATCCTCTGCACTATTTCATGTTTTCCTTGAAGTAATATTGGATATATAAAATCTCTATGTTCATTGCTCAAATCTAACCTTGTTTTAACTTTGCATATTCCTTCTTCTCTTATTATAATAAGTTTTTTCCCTCTAATAACTTTATCTATCAAACTTTCTCTCTGTATTAGCTTGATTAGAGTTTTTTCAGCACTCTTATATTCTTCAAATCCTATGTATTCATTATCTGTATTATACATTCTTCTGATTCTAAGACTTATTCTTCGTAGCCAAGCTACTAATCTTACTATCTTACTATACTGGTTAAAATACAAAAGCTTGTCGCTAAAAACTTCTGTACATATCTCTACAGTGACTAATATGTTCTTCATTCACTTTCTTCTTTGTTCACTTCTTTGTTCACTGTTTATAATTTCTTCTTCGTTTCCTGTGTAATTAATAGTAGATCTAGGCCATTTTTCTTTTCATCGTATAACCATTGCGGACCTCTCCACCATTGTGTTTCTAATAGTATCTTTGCATTGCAACCTCGTGAACATAAATCAGCAGGATTATACTTTCCAGGTAAATGAAACCAATTATTCCTTTTTGTATTACTACATATTTCTTTTACTCTGTTTGTCACAAATGCTTTCCACGTATCTTGTCTTTGTACCCATGCTAATACTACAGCTGAATCAGTCCAACAGTATACACTATATTTCCTGCAAGTAGCCAGCACTCTCGATGTATTAACCTCATGGTATAATCTAGAAGCTATAAGAGCCCCATAAGTTCCAAACGAGGCAAAGACATTTGCCTTTTAATAGGTGCAACTCTGCTTTTCGCTAAGATTAATTGGACTTTAACTTTACCTTTGTATTCTGTACGTATAAAAACACAACCAGCATAAGCTTCTTTACTCGCATCACAAAAACATGAACCGTAGTGTTACACTCATACAACGGAGCGTCTGAGATACGCCGTCCAATCTTACACTTTTCAATATAGCTAACAGTATTAAGCCACTCTTTATATTCTGTCTCTAAGTGTTTAGGTATTTCTTCATCCCATCCAGTACTTAATGACCATACTTTCTGTATAATTAACTTTGGTACTAGTGTGGATGGACACAAAAACCTATCGGATCAAAAATTTGTTGTGTGATTGACAACAAAACTCTCTTGGTAATTTTATTCAGCACAGTTTTCAGTTTTAAATTGCATCGCAACTCATCCGTGTTTCTTTCCCATTGTAATCCTAACACTGATACTGTATTCATTTCATCGTTTTTATTTACTAAGTTTGTCATCCAACCTCTTAAGTCAAATTTTCCTTGTTCCATTAAATCGATTGATTCTTTTATAAACTCTTTTACTTCTTCTTCAGAATCCAGGCTTGTAACACAGTTATCAACATAAAATGATTCTCTCAATCTTTTTGCAGTTTTAGTATATAAATCAGTATACTTTTCTAAGTGATATTTTATAGTAGCGGTTAAAAGATACGGACTACACGTAACACCAAAAGGCACACGTGCATGCTGATAGGTTACTATATCATTTTTCTCATTAGGATTTTTCCACCATAATAGTTTAAGATATTTACGATCTTCTGGTGAAATTGATATCTGAAGAAATGCTTTCCTAATATCTGATATGACACCGTATTTTCCAACTCTGAATAACATCAATAGTTTTGGAATGAGCTCTATTAAGTTACCTCCTTTCTCTATGCATGAATTTAATGATCTGTTATTTTCATCTTTACATGAAGCGTCAAAACCGGTCTAATTTTAGTAGTAGTACTTTCTAACTTAATTACTGCATGGTGTGGCATATAATGACCATCATCCGTATTATCATTGTGTACTTCTGTTATAATACCTTCTTCTTCCCAGTCTTTGAATACATTATGATATCCTTCCAGCATCTTCATTTTCTCCAACTTCTTTGTAGTTGACCATAATCTTTTTTTTCGCTTGGTCGTAGTTGTTTCCTAGTTGTGGACCATCTTTCCATATGAGATTCACTTCATAACGACCTTCTTCATTAACTGAAATATCGAGCGGAATATTAGATTTTTCTTCATTATATGGATCTTTAATACCTAATGATTCTAAATTCCATAAAAAATCTATTTCATTTTCTACATGTGGTAATGTTGTGATTAAATTTGAATTTATTACATTATTATATACGCCGTAACTCATCTCTATAGGTCCTTGCAAAGTCCACCTAGTTTTGTTTTAACTACTACAAGGTTATCTGTTATGTGAACAATGACGTTGTCTAAAATAGAGCCTAAGTAATCTGAACCTATAAGTATATCTATATCTTTTATATTCGTAAATTCTTTATACGTATCATTTAAATAGATATTGTTCTTTTCGAGTCTTTGTATCAATGCCAAATTGCATATTTTTGGTAAATCACCACAGAGTATTTCTTCTTCTATGCCCGTCATTATTATAGAGTAATTGTTAGCAGTATTACTTACTTTGAATTCAAATACCCTATACGTCTTCGAACTCTTTTTTACACCACCAAAAAGTGAGTGTCCTAGATTTTCCTGCCGCATTACACGTAATCCAAGTTCTTCAGCTACTTTCTTTTTTTATGTATGTTCGCTGTGAACCAGAATCAAGTAAAGCTCGAACTTTTATTTCATTATTGTTCCCTGATATTTTTACAATCAAAGTTTGTAGAAAAGTAGTCGTTTTATTATGAGAAAAATTGGTGGAAACTTCTTCTATCAAACCAGATGGTTTGTCTTTATTCTTTGGTTGATGGACTTGGTCATGTAATGTAGGACATAAAATTATGGGATGCCTTCTACCACAAGACAAACACTTAACATATGACTTACAGTTTTTGGCAAGATGCCCTCGTTTTAAGCAAACATAACAACCACCTTTTACTTTAATTGCCTGCTTCTTTTCTTCTAAACTTAAATCTCCAGATTTACTACATTGAAAAGAACTATGTGGTTTATCACAAAAATAGCATAAACCCTTACCTTCTTTCGTGCTAGACTGTCTTCCACTAGTATTATCTATTAGCTGCTTAGAAGTTAGACACGTAGCAGTAGGCTCCTTGGATGAGCAGCTATCTAGAAAGTCACTTGCCAACTTCACGCGTCTTTCTGCTTCCACTTCTGTCTGTAAATAATCTAATAAATTATTAAGCTTTTGTACCCCTACCCCATGTGGTACTTTACTCCATGACAATAGGACGCTCTCTGGTAATGCTGATTCTATTAAAGGTAACAAGATACATTCATATTTATTCTGAATAATACCTAGTGTTTCTAAAATTTGTAAATTTGCAACAATTTTATCGTACAAAACGTCTAAACTTATTTGTTGCCTGCATGTAACTAATTTCAGCAGTTCTCGTACATAAATTTCAATGAGAGTTTCGTCTTTAGCAAAGCGGTCTTTTAGAGTCTTGATTACTTTCGGGTAATTTTCTGCAGTTGGTGGATAGCTTTCGACTAAATTTCGAGCAGTGCTACCATCAGTCATCGCTTGTGTTAAATATTGAAATTTTGTTTCTTCGTCCATGCTGACATTCTCATGTATTTTTTTGTATTGCCCCCAAAACGGTAGCCATGATTTGGGATTATCGTCAAATTTCCTAATGTCAATTTTAGGCAAATTCAGATTCTTCAAATTAGAACAGTGTGTCTCTTCTTTTTTCTCTTTCTTGAACTCATCGCAAAGCTTAGCTTTTGTTTTGAGCCATCTTATTTTTATATTATCACACTCTTCACACTCTTTTTCATATTCTTCTTCATCAAATTTTTCTGAACTCAACATCTCATTTTGTATTGCTGTGTCTAATCTATTAATTCCATCTATTTTTTCTTTTAAAAATTCGTAGTCGATACTTGAAGAAGCGGCCATCTCGTGCCTTAAAAAAACACGTCTCAATTGGTCCCTTTGTCGTTTCAAAATATTGAGATCCATCGCAAATTAGTTGAAAATATCGTTAGATTCGTTGCTGCAAACTTAATTATACGCTTGGTGTCACGGTCGCCACTATGTTGGGGTATTATTCGCGCTTTCAAATATATTAATCTTTTGAAGAAATAATAAGCACGTCTCCATTTAACCGACATTTATTTGGATCTTCAATGACAACTATATTTTTTCTCTTAATACGTCACTTATAATAAAAGAGTCCGTAACATTCCTCCCGGGGGTGGATTATAGAGCACAAGTATTACACATAATAATATTCTCAAAATATTACATTGAACTCAGTACAATGAAAACAATTCAAACTCAAATCTATGCACATAGCAAAACAAACTTACTGCACCCAGAGAGCGTCGTACTTAACAAAAGAAATAAAATTATTCCATAAAACGAATTGGAAGTTTAATTTGCCTACCAAACCTAGTAGACGTAGCTAAAGGGGTAGGCATACACTGATCTTTACCTGAAGGTTCGTCTCTGGGAGTCGGGATGTTATTCAGCCAATCTTGAGACACCGTAGAGAGCTCCAAAGGATATAATCTTTGATACGGCCTTACCTTTTCACCTGATCCAGTCCGAACTCTCGCTACACGTGAGAAACCGTCTCGCCCTATGTAGATTTCCGTAATTACTCCGACTGGCCAATGTAACCTACTTTTTTCTGTTTCAATAAGGACTAGTTCTCCTACCTTTGGTTCGTTTCTAGTCTCCTTCCCTTTGCTAATAAGTAATGACAAATATTCGTTTTTAAATCTTTTTCTAAAATCTTCTCGTAGCGTCTGTAAATATTTATATCGTATATGCAAATTCTCTTTATCGATTTTATCGATATCTGGTGTGTCGCTTGTTGGAATTCCCTGTAGAAATAATATGGGTGTAAGTGGTTTTACATCTCCCATTTCTACATATGTAAGAGGCCTACTGTTTATAACGACTTCACAATCACATAAAATAGTTGAAAGTTCAATCCAGTCGACTGATGATTTTCCTAAGATCCTACGAAGCATTTCTTTAACTATTCTTATCAATCGTTCCCACCATCCTCCCCACCAAGGAGCGGTTGGTACCGAGAACTTCCATCGGATTCTGTCGATATTTGTAGTCTCTTCGATGGTTTGCCAGTCTAGTTCTTTAAGCAAATTAGCAGCGCCTACGAAGTTCGTACCATTATCTGTATAAATAATTCTTGGTCTTCCTCGCCTCGCTATAAATCTTCTTAACGCCATTAAAAACTATTTGTAGAGAGAGATTCTGTAAGTTCTAAATGTACAGCTCTGTAAACAGCACAAGTGAACAAAACTATCCAACATTTCTGATTACTCCTTAGAAATAAGGGCCCTGCCAGATCGATTCCAGTGATTTCGAAAGGAACCGTATTTTTAATGCGATCAGCAGGTAGAGGCGGCTCTGAAACAACGTAATGTTTCGCTTTGTATCTCTTACATATTATACATCTTGAAACGATAGCCTTCACTAATTTTCTGATTCCTAAAATCCAATAATTATTTCTTAAATCTGCCAGTAAAGTCTGTGTTCCAGCATGATTCATTTTTCGATGCTTTTCTTCTACCATCCTCTGCACTATTTCATGTTTTCCTTGAAGTAATATTGGATATATAAAATCTCTATGTTCATTGCTCAAATCTAACCTTGTTTTAACTTTGCATATTCCTTCTTCTCTTATTATAATAAGTTTTTTCCCTCTAATAACTTTATCTATCAAACTTTCTCTCTGTATTAGCTTGATTAGAGTTTTTTCAGCACTCTTATATTCTTCAAATCCTATGTATTCATTATCTGTATTATACATTCTTCTGATTCTAAGACTTATTCTTCGTAGCCAAGCTACTAATCTTACTATCTTACTATACTGGTTAAAATACAAAAGCTTGTCGCTAAAAACTTCTGTACATATCTCTACAGTGACTAATATGTTCTTCATTCACTTTCTTCTTTGTTCACTTCTTTGTTCACTGTTTATAATTTCTTCTTCGTTTCCTGTGTAATTAATAGTAGATCTAGGCCATTTTTCTTTTTCATCGTATAACCATTGCGGACCTCTCCACCATTGTGTTTCTAATAGTATCTTTGCATTGCAACCTCGTGAACATAAATCAGCAGGATTATACTTTCCAGGTAAATGAAACCAATTATTCCTTTTTGTATTACTACATATTTCTTTTACTCTGTTTGTCACAAATGCTTTCCACGTATCTTGTCTTTGTACCCATGCTAATACTACAGCTGAATCAGTCCAACAGTATACACTATATTTCCTGCAAGTAGCCAGCACTCTCGATGTATTAACCTCATGGTATAATCTAGAAGCTATAAGAGCCCCATAAGTTCCAAACGAGGCAAAGACATTTGCCTTTTAATAGGTGCAACTCTGCTTTTCGCTAAGATTAATTGGACTTTAACTTTACCTTTGTATTCTGTACGTATAAAAACACAACCAGCATAAGCTTCTTTACTCGCATCACAAAAACATGAACCGTAGTGTTACACTCATACAACGGAGCGTCTGAGATACGCCGTCCAATCTTACACTTTTCAATATAGCTAACAGTATTAAGCCACTCTTTATATTCTGTCTCTAAGTGTTTAGGTATTTCTTCATCCCATCCAGTACTTAATGACCATACTTTCTGTATAATTAACTTTGGTACTAGTGTGGATGGACACAAAAAACCTATCGGATCAAAAATTTGTTGTGTGATCTTATAGTGGCGACCGTGACACCAAGCGTATAATTAAGTTTGCAGCAACGAATCTAACGATATTTTCAACTAATTTGCGATGGATCTCAATATTTTGAAACGACAAAGGGACCAATTGAGACGTGTTTTTTTAAGGCACGAGATGGCCGCTTCTTCAAGTATCGACTACGAATTTTTAAAAGAAAAAATAGATGGAATTAATAGATTAGACACAGCAATACAAAATGAGATGTTGAGTTCAGAAAAATTTGATGAAGAAGAATATGAAAAAGAGTGTGAAGAGTGTGATAATATAAAAATAAGATGGCTCAAAACAAAAGCTAAGCTTTGCGATGAGTTCAAGAAAGAGAAAAAAGAAGAGACACACTGTTCTAATTTGAAGAATCTGAATTTGCCTAAAATTGACATTAGGAAATTTGACGATAATCCCAAATCATGGCTACCGTTTTGGGGGCAATACAAAAAAATACATGAGAATGTCAGCATGGACGAAGAAACAAAATTTCAATATTTAACACAAGCGATGACTGATGGTAGCACTGCTCGAAATTTAGTCGAAAGCTATCCACCAACTGCAGAAAATTACCCGAAAGTAATCAAGACTCTAAAAGACCGCTTTGCTAAAGACGAAACTCTCATTGAAATTTATGTACGAGAACTGCTGAAATTAGTTACATGCAGGCAACAAATAAGTTTAGACGTTTTGTACGATAAAATTGTTGCAAATTTACAAATTTTAGAAACACTAGGTATTATTCAGAATAAATATGAATGTATCTTGTTACCTTTAATAGAATCAGCATTACCAGAGAGCGTCCTATTGTCATGGAGTAAAGTACCACATGGGGTAGGGGTACAAAAGCTTAATAATTTATTAGATTATTTACAGACAGAAGTGGAAGCAGAAAGACGCGTGAAGTTGGCAAGTGACTTTCTAGATAGCTGCTCATCCAAGGAGCCTACTGCTACGTGTCTAACTTCTAAGCAGCTAATAGATAATACTAGTGGAAGACAGTCTAGCACGAAAGAAGGTAAGGGTTTATGCTATTTTTGTGATAAACCACATAGTTCTTTTCAATGTAGTAAATCTGGAGATTTAAGTTTAGAAGAAAAGAAGCAGGCAATTAAAGTAAAAGGTGGTTGTTATGTTTGCTTAAAACGAGGGCATCTTGCCAAAAACTGTAAGTCATATGTTAAGTGTTTGTCTTGTGGTAGAAGGCATCCCATAATTTTATGTCCTACATTACATGACCAAGTCCATCAACCAAAGAATAAAGACAAACCATCTGGTTTGATAGAAGAAGTTTCCACCAATTTTTCTCATAATAAAACGACTACTTTTCTACAAACTTTGATTGTAAAAATATCAGGGAACAATAATGAAATAAAAGTTCGAGCTTTACTTGATTCTGGTTCACAGCGAACATACATAAAAAAGAAAGTAGCTGAAGAACTTGGATTACGTGTAATGCGGCAGGAAAATCTAGGACACTCACTTTTTGGTGGTGTAAAAAGAGTTCGAAGACGTATAGGGTATTTGAATTCAAAGTAAGTAATACTGCTAACAATTACTCTATAATAATGACGGGCATAGAAGAAGAAATACTCTGTGGTGATTTACCAAAAATATGCAATTTGGCATTGATACAAAGACTCGAAAAGAACAATATCTATTTAAATGATACGTATAAAGAATTTACGAATATAAAAGATATAGATATACTTATAGGTTCAGATTACTTAGGCTCTATTTTAGACAACGTCATTGTTCACATAACAGATAACCTTGTAGTAGTTAAAACAAAACTAGGGTGGACTTTGCAAGGACCTATAGAGATGAGTTACGGCGTATATAATAATGTAATAAATTCAAATTTAATCACAACATTACCACATGTAGAAAATGAAATAGATTTTTTATGGAATTTAGAATCATTAGGTATTAAAGATCCATATAATGAAGAAAAATCTAATATTCCGCTCGATATTTCAGTTAATGAAGAAGGTCGTTATGAAGTGAATCTCATATGGAAAGATGGTCCACAACTAGGAAACAACTACGACCAAGCGAAAAAAAGATTATGGTCAACTACAAAGAAGTTGGAGAAAATGAAGATGCTGGAAGGATATCATAATGTATTCAAAGACTGGGAAGAAGAAGGTATTATAACAGAAGTACACAATGATAATACGAATGATGGTCATTATATGCCACACCATGCAGTAATTAAGTTAGAAAGTACTACTACTAAAATTAGACCGGTTTTTGACGCTTCATGTAAAGATGAAAATAACAGATCATTAAATTCATGCATAGAGAAAGGAGGTAACTTAATAGAGCTCATTCCAAAACTATTGATGTTATTCAGAGTTGGAAAATACGGTGTCATATCAGATATTAGGAAAGCATTTCTTCAGATATCAATTTCACCAGAAGATCGTAAATATCTTAAACTATTATGGTGGAAAAATCCTAATGAGAAAAATGATATAGTAACCTATCAGCATGCACGTGTGCCTTTTGGTGTTACGTGTAGTCCGTATCTTTTAACCGCTACTATAAAATATCACTTAGAAAAGTATACTGATTTATATACTAAAACTGCAAAAAGATTGAGAGAATCATTTTATGTTGATAACTGTGTTACAAGCCTGGATTCTGAAGAAGAAGTAAAAGAGTTTATAAAAGAATCAATCGATTTAATGGAACAAGGAAAATTTGACTTAAGAGGTTGGATGACAAACTTAGTAAATAAAAACGATGAAATGAATACAGTATCAGTGTTAGGATTACAATGGGAAAGAAACACGGATGAGTTGCGATGCAATTTAAAACTGAAAACTGTGCTGAATAAAATTACCAAGAGAGTTTTGTTGTCAATCACACAACAAATTTTTGATCCGATAGGTTTTTTGTGTCCATCCACACTAGTACCAAAGTTAATTATACAGAAAGTATGGTCATTAAGTACTGGATGGGATGAAGAAATACCTAAACACTTAGAGACAGAATATAAAGAGTGGCTTAATACTGTTAGCTATATTGAAAAGTGTAAGATTGGACGGCGTATCTCAGACGCTCCGTTGTATGAGTGTAACACTACGGTTCATGTTTTTGTGATGCGAGTAAAGAAGCTTATGCTGGTTGTGTTTTTATACGTACAGAATACAAAGGTAAAGTTAAAGTCCAATTAATCTTAGCGAAAAGCAGAGTTGCACCTATTAAAAGGCAAATGTCTTTGCCTCGTTTGGAACTTATGGGGGCTCTTATAGCTTCTAGATTATACCATGAGGTTAATACATCGAGAGTGCTGGCTACTTGCAGGAAATATAGTGTATACTGTTGGACTGATTCAGCTGTAGTATTAGCATGGGTACAAAGACAAGATACGTGGAAAGCATTTGTGACAAACAGAGTAAAAGAAATATGTAGTAATACAAAAAGGAATAATTGGTTTCATTTACCTGGAAAGTATAATCCTGCTGATTTATGTTCACGAGGTTGCAATGCAAAGATACTATTAGAAACACAATGGTGGAGAGGTCCGCAATGGTTATACGATGAAAAGAAAAATGGCCTAGATCTACTATTAATTACACAGAAAACGAAGAAGAAATTATAAACAGTGAACAAAAGAAGAACATATTAGTCACTGTAGAGATATGTACAGAAGTTTTTAGCGACAAGCTTTTGTATTTTAACCAGTATAGTAAGATAGTAAGATTAGTAGCTTGGCTACGAAGAATAAGTCTTAGAATCAGAAGAATGTATAATACAGATAATGAATACATAGGATTTGAAGAATATAAGAGTGCTGAAAAAACTCTAATCAAGCTAATACAGAGAGAAAGTTTGATAGATAAAGTTATTAGAGGGAAAAACTTATTATAATAAGAGAAGAAGGAATATGCAAAGTTAAAACAAGGTTAGATTTGAGCAATGAACATAGAGATTTTATATATCCAATATTACTTCAAGGAAAACATGAAATAGTGCAGAGGATGGTAGAAGAAAAGCATCGAAAAATGAATCATGCTGGAACACAGACTTTACTGGCAGATTTAAGAAATAATTATTGGATTTTAGGAATCAGAAAATTAGTGAAGGCTATCGTTTCAAGATGTATAATATGTAAGAGATACAAAGCGAAACATTACGTTGTTTCAGAGCCGCCTCTACCTGCTGATCGCATTAAAAATACGGTTCCTTTCGAAATCACTGGAATCGATCTGGCAGGGCCCTTATTTCTAAGGAGTAATCAGAAATGTTGGATAGTTTGGTTCACTTGTGCTGTTTACAGAGCTGTACATTTAGAACTTACAGAATCTCTCTCTACAAATAGTTTTTAATGGCGTTAAGAAGATTTATAGCGAGGCGAGGAAGACCAAGAATTATTTATACAGATAATGGTACGAACTTCGTAGGCGCTGCTAATTTGCTTAAAGAACTAGACTGGCAAACCATCGAAGAGACTACAAATATCGACAGAATCCGATGGAAGTTCTCGGTACCAACCGCTCCTTGGTGGGGAGGATGGTGGGAACGATTGATAAGAATAGTTAAAGAAATGCTTCGTAGGATCTTAGGAAAATCATCAGTCGACTGGATTGAACTTTCAACTATTTTATGTGATTGTGAAGTCGTTATAAACAGTAGGCCTCTTACATATGTAGAAATGGGAGATGTAAAACCACTTACACCCATATTATTTCTACAGGGAATTCCAACAAGCGACACACCAGATATCGATAAAATCGATAAAGAGAATTTGCATATACGATATAAATATTTACAGACGCTACGAGAAGATTTTAGAAAAAGATTTAAAAACGAATATTTGTCATTACTTATTAGCAAAGGGAAGGAGACTAGAAACGAACCAAAGGTAGGAGAACTAGTCCTTATTGAAACAGAAAAAAGTAGGTTACATTGGCCAGTCGGAGTAATTACGGAAATCTACATAGGGCGAGACGGTTTCTCACGTGTAGCGAAAGTTCGGACTGGATCAGGTGAAAAGGTAAGGCCGTATCAAAGATTATATCCTTTGGAGCTCTCTACGGTGTCTCAAGATTGGCTGAATAACATCCCGACTCCCAGAGACGAACCTTCAGGTAAAGATCAGTGTATGCCTACCCCTTTAGCTACGTCTACTAGGTTTGGTAGGCAAATTAAACTTCCAATTCGTTTTATGGAATAATTTTATTTCTTTTGTTAAGTACGACGCTCTCTGGGTGCAGTAAGTTTGTTTTGCTATGTGCATAGATTTGAGTTTGAATTGTTTTCATTGTACTGAGTTCAATGTAATATTTTGAGAATATTATTATGTGTAATACTTGTGCTCTATAATCCACCCCCGGGAGGAATGTTACGGACTCTTTTATTATAAGTGACGTATTAAGAGAAAAAATATAGTTGTCATTGAAGATCCAAATAAATGTCGGTTAAATGGAGACGTGCTTATTATTTCTTCAAAAGATTAATATATTTGAAAGCGCGAATAATACCCCAACATAGTGGCGACCGTGACAGGACTAATTATGATTATTACGCCATTTAATTATGACAGCCGTATTAACCTCCTAAGAAAAATTGCCTCCTTAGCGGCACTAGTTAACGCCATGTACTCGGCCTCCGTTGAAGATAAAGCTACCGTCGGTTGCTTCTTACATTCCCAACTGATAGAGCCATCTGCTAGCTTGAAGCAATAACCGGTGTAGGAGCGTCTGTTAATCTCACAATTTGCCCAATCCGCATCTGTATACCCACATAATACTTTACCCGTCTTCCTGTAAGTAATACAGTAGTCCACAGTTCCTTTTAAATACTGTAAAACTCGCTTGGCTGCCAACCAATGACTCTTGTCATAACAGTTATTGAATTGGTTCAAATAACTTACAGCGTAAGCTATATCAGGTCTAGTATTTACAGCTATATACATTAAGCATCCCATTAAGTTTTGGTAAGGATATTCACAGCTCTGTTCACCTTTTTTGAGCTTATTATTTTGTAACGGTGTAGACTTCTCCTTACAGTCTTTCATACCAAAACGTTCCAAAACAACTTTTATATATGTTTTTTGGCTGACTGATATGTTCTTATTTTCGTCACTCATAATATTTAAGCCCAAACAATATTTTAATGGACCCAAATCCTTTAATGAAAAATATTTTTCCAAAACACTTTTGACAATGTTCAATGACATTTTTTCTTTGTAAAATAAAATAATATCATCGACATATACGGTGAGTATGACAGTTTCACCATTAATACTTTTTAAGTATATACACGGTTCAGAAGAGGTTTGCTTAAAACCTATAATTGATAAAGTTTCGTTTAATTTTATATTCCATGCTCGTGCAGCCTGTTTTAGGCCATATAACGATTTTCTTAATAAGCAAACTTTGTTCTCTGCGCCTTGCTTGAAAAATCCTTCCGGTTGTTGCAAATATACTTCTTCTTCTAGATCTCCATTCAGAAATGCAGTATCCACGTCTAAATGGTGCATATTAAGTCCAGTCTCTGCAGCCAAGGCAAACAGAGTTCGCAAAGATGAATTTCGCACTACTGGTGAAAAGGTTTCACTGTAGTCAACACCACAAACCTGATTAAAACCTTTTGCCACCAGCCTTGCCTTATATTTGACAATTAAACCGTCTGCATCTCTTTTACACTTGAAGACCCACTTACATGGTATCACCCTTTTATTTGGTCTATCCACTAGGTCCCAAGTATGTTTCTTTATTAGTGAATTATATTCATCTTGCATTGCCAATGTCCACTGATAACAATCGCCTCCTTCCACAGCTTCTTTATAGCTTTGGGGATCATCTGTGTAGTCAGCTTGGCTAATAAGGTTTGCATCAAAACGTTGATGTAGCCTATTCCTGAGTGGATATCGTTCCTCAGATAAAACAACAGTCTGATTCTCTGTATTGTTATCGTCAGTAGGAATTTCATCATTTATTCTAGGAAACTCTGAATTATTTTGTACCTGCTCCACAGGTAGCGGCGCCACTTCAGCTTCCTCCGTCAATTGATGACTGCACCCTCAATTATGATCTGGGTGTAAATGAGTTACGTCAAAAGTATTTGAAGAATTACCATTTTCTTTATCTTGAGCTTTCAAATCGGAGAATACTCCTTCGAAGAAAACTACATCTCTCGCTTTGGTCAATCTTCTTGGACAATTTGGTTCCCGAAAATAGTAACTTCGAGGATCTTCTAAGTATCCAACGAAAATATACTCTTTAGCTTTGGGATCTAACTTATTTCTTCGAGCATCTGGAATTTTGACCATTGCACGACAGCCAAAAACTTTTAAATGAGACAAGTTTGGTTTCTCACCATGCCATTTTTCAAAAGGTGTCTGACCATCGAGGCTCCTGTGAGGATATCTATTTTTTAAATAGACAGCAGTCTCGACTGCATCCTGCCAATATCCGTTAGGGAGAGAACTATCGGAAAGCATACAACGTGACTTTTCTACAATCGACCTATTCGTTCTTTCAGATAGGCTGTTTTGTTGAGGACTATATGGAACAGTTGTTTCATGCTTTATGCCTTCTCCTTTTAAGTAGTCAGAAAACTCGTTGTTTACATATTCAGTACCATTATCTGACCGCAGGGTTTTAATTTTTGAACCGGTCTCCCTTTCTACCATGGCTTTAAAATTACTAAACTTACTCTTGACTTGATCTTTAGAACTAATAAAGTATATATAAATCATACGAGTATAATCGTCTACAAAAATTAGAAAATATCTATTGCCTTGAAAAGAGCAATCAGACATCGGTCCACAAAGATCCGAATGAATCAGTTCTAATTTAGAAGACGATTTGTAGTAACGAACTTTCTTAAAAGGTTTCTTAGCTTGCTTACCTTCTATACATGCTATACAGGGCTCCTTATCTATATCTTTGTACGAAATGTCTGGATTAGCCCTGTTAAGTGCGTCTAAACCTATACGACATAAGTGACCAAGTCGTTTGTGCCATAAGCGATAACTTGAAACGTCACTTTGTATTTCAAACGCTGATAAGGATTTGAAAGAACTTACAGTACAATCTAAAGTGTACAATCCACCACAACAAGACCCGTGCGAAACAGCATCACCTGTATAAGAAAAAGTAGAAGCGTCAAAAAATGTACATCCTTTGGTATCAAAAAGAACAGAAAAACCATTTTGTGTGGCTTTCTTTACAGAAATTAAATTTGTATTTAAACCTGGCACAAACACAGCGTCTGATATATTCTTTACATTTTTACCACTTATAGTTTCAAAATTATTTACAATAGGAACATTGCCTATTCCAGCACTAAATAAGGTATCACCATTTGCAATTGTCACTTTGGTAACTGGAAAATCTCTAATATTTTCCATCCAATCAGATCTACCAGACATATGTGCACTAGCTCCAGAATCTACGTACCATTTGTCAGATTTTATCTCTCCAGCAGTATTCAAAGCACCGAATAAGTTTGAAATGTTACCATACTCACATCTTTCCTTGTTCTTTTATTCAAGGGACAGTCTGGTACTTTGTGACCGGGCCTTTTACAGGTGTAGCAAATTATTTTTTGAACCACTGGTTTTTTAATTGGTTTGTGCTTTGCTTTTAACGCTGCATCAGACGTAGGTGATTCAGATTCAGCTGACCTCGCAAACTCTGTTAATAGTTTACTCTTTAAGAATTCAGTTGAAATCCTTCCTGTAGAGCTTTCTACTGCCATGATCAACGGATCAAAACGGGATGTCAATCCTCCTAATAGAATTGCAGCTACTGAACTATCTTCAATAACTTTTCCTATGTCTGCCAGATCCTGCACTGTTGACATTACAGCATCTATATACAGCTCCATGTTTTGAAAGTCACTTAAATGGTATGTATATAGCTTTCTCTCCAAAGCCAATCTACGACCCATGGACTTGTCTTCGTAGGAAGCTGATAAAGTGTTCCACGCTTCCTTCGCAGTCTTACTGCTTCTGACGTGCGTAATTGCTGGACCATCTAATGTTAAGCAAATTTTAGCTAAGGTAATTTCGTCATTTCTTACCTTGACGTCAATAGAAGTGGCATCAGTTTCAGGGTATCCGACTATGCAATTCCACAAATTTTCATGTAGAAGATACATGCGCATTTTAAACTTCCATGAAACATAGTCGTCTCTTCCTTTTAAATATATTCCTGCCAATGAATGCAGGCTTGACCTTGTTTTCTTGTGATCCCCTGATATATTGAAACTTTTGTTTTTTTTTTTCTTTGTCAGACGTATTTTGTGAATTACCACAATTGAAAAAGTTACTTTACACAATAAACACAATGCCACAGCGACTTTATAATAAAAAATGGAACTATTAGCTCATTTTAAAGAGCCTTCGTGCTGATAACGAATGTTGGAAAATCTTTTAAGTAAAAGATTGTGTTAACGGTTCGACATTTTTTATTGAAATAAATTTGAAAATGTTTTCTATACAATAATTATGTTTTGTCTATGCCATTAGCACTTATGAAGGTTATACAACACGAACTTTAACTATATAACTACCTGTAAGTTTTGCATAAGCCTATAAGTCTAAGAATGCACAATGACATCAATGCCTGACTCAGCGCTTTGAATGGATGAGTTAGTATTGACAATCGTAGTACATAATAAGCCTTAGAAGCTTACGTGAATAAAACTTACACGTGTAAATAAGGCCGGGCTAATGTAAACTTTGCAGTGCTTTGCACACAATAAAAGTAATAGGATCTATCCTTATAACATTATTGTACCATCTTCGTTCTATTATTACCTACAATTCTAACAATAAATATTTTGAATCCCATCAATATTTAAGACGTAGTTAAAGAACGAGAGGTGGCAACAGTAGAGAGAGGCGACCATCTTAGTTAACATTTTTGTTTGCTGATTTTTAGTGTGAATCAAAAATTGTTTTTATAACATGTGAGTGAAAATATAAGTGTCATAGTGACCGTAAAGTTAATTTAATTACCAATCGATATAATGGAGACATAATATATATGGTTCGTTAAAATAATGGAATAAATAAAATATTCATTCCTAAAATTCTAATTATGGGAATATGGATTTTTACTTTTATTATTTATATATATGTGAGGGGGTAGTCTTAAGAGGAACGGTGGACCGGTGCAAGTTATTTATTAAGGTCAGGGCCTTGTTAAAATACATAAACCGATTTTTGAAGTAAACTTTTTAATTATGTGTTTTTTTCAGTCAGTGTATGTTATAATTATTAAGTAGCTTTACAATTATAATATATTCTGTTTACATTGTTTTCTTTTACGCTGTAATAAAAAATATTTCTAAAGCGAACCATAAATAAAAGGTTCGTTTAGCTAAGGATATCACTTACACAAAAAAGGTTTTTATTTAGGCACAAAATGTCTTTCGCAGAAACATTACGAGAGGACGATTTTATTAATGAGCTCTCGTTGGAAAAGTGTGGGACGAGGCCCGTTACCGTATTTAACCGTATTACAGCGGAGCCCGTCCGATTTCTATTACGCCAACGTGACAATGTGTGGCCATTGACAGATACTGCTTCACAACGAAACATTAAAGCTGATTTATATTGGTCCAGCTACTAACTTGAAATTTGAAAGAAGACAGTGCTGGTTTCATCCTGGTATCGTATAAATTGATTTGAAGTCAATACAGCGCAACCAACTGACTGTTTTCAATATTCCCGATTGGATTATTTTGAAGTCGGTTCGCTGCCCAAGTCAGTATAGCTGGATCATTGTAAATCAGCCTTTACGTCATTATCTCACTACTAGCCTTCAGCGATGGGAGGGAGGGGATGGATCAATCAATTGATAGTGTTTTTTTTTTAAATTTCGCATTTTGCAAATCATTTCGATGAAACTCCAACTCATTATTTATATATTTAATTAAAACGACAAAATATATTTTTTGACATTTGTTTGACCTTTATATGATAAAATACTCTTTATTGTACACAAACATAGTAAAAATTTATATTGTAAACAAAGATGTCGTTGGATTTAGAATATTTTTTATTGAGGTAGTGTTACAGTTATTTAGTAGCATAGTTGTTCTTGTCATGTTTCTTTTTAAAGTGAATAATTTTAATAATTTTGTTATTTAGGTACCCTCTTATTTCTAAACGATACAACCGGCCTTTTCCTTAATTGAATAATAATGTTATATTTTTATTTATTCGGTGATTAGCGCCTGTTTTGTACAGAGTAAGTAGTTCTCTATAATTTTATGTAATAATATTTATCTCTAATATGTGGTAATTGTGAACAGATTATAAATCAAAATCTCTCAATTGTATATAGACGGAATTCACTACATTTTATTTTCATGTTGACAGACGCGATAGGATTTATACTGTATTCGGTTTATTTTATTACATGTAAACCTTTAAGTATAATATTGTATATAATATCTTATATAGGTTTAAAATATTATCTAAAATTTCCAAACAATAATGTATTAAATTCTTTTCATTCATAACCCTTTAATTAAAATAGTTTATCAATGACTTCAATCCGCTATCGGTTGTGCCAATTTGCTAAGTTTCTTTTACTGTAAAAATTGTTGGAGGGATGGCGAGGTGTTCTAAAAATGCTTGTCGAGTGTGAAGAGTCAGTGGACGACATGTATGTAAGCCGTAAGGTTCTCTGATTATAAGTGTTGTGACCAGTTGCTGTTCTTTTATTACCATAAACCCTTCTGAGTTGTTGCAAGTATTACATCAGATTAACCTTAGAATAATAATTATAATATATAAAATACACTTCTAACTTGCTTGCAAAACAAAAACACAATAAGGACAATAATTTACAGACAAATCAACTGTGATACTTTTTATCATCATACAAAATGCAAGAGCTTTCTAGATTTTGTACTAGCGTAGCAAGTTGGGACGTCAAATGTCACATGTCAAATGACATGTTAAAGTATACCTTACCATTCATGGTCATTCTCAGGGTAGGAGGGATTGGTGATAGTTCCTGCTTCAACGCGCTGGTTAACGGTGGAGGGTCGGTACCGCAGAAGCTGCATCCTCTCACTCCCTTAACACCGCCACCCTCTATGACATCAACACGTCGCAGAAACTTTGGGACGCCTCCCAAGACTCTTTACTGTCGACCATTGAAAGAACTATAGCCAGCAATGATGAGTCAGTTCCCATTGTGTGCCCACGCGGGCATAATTGCAGTTTGTGCTGAGTGGTGTCCTCCGATCGTCTTTAGCTCCCTTACAGCAATCCAAAACAGGTACTTTCCGAAACATCCTTGTCCCGAAAGCACCTGTGTCAGACGAAATGTAAGAGAGCCATGTTGCTGGTTTAACCCTTCTTGGAGAACGGGGCAAATTGCTGCAGCAATGATACGGCTAGAACGGGGCCGTGCCAACCGCTGCTGCCACAGATCGACCATACACTGATTTAGTTCACATCTTGTGGCCTGAATCTCTGTACGAGAGAGTCTTTGCCCATTCATATTGGACACTCTCAACGTGCTAAAGGTATAATGACGCGAATACCCTTGCGTCCATTGTAAAATGTATTTATCTAGTAAAATATAAAATATGGGTGTGTATTTATTCCGTACAATGCCAATTACGTTTTACGATAAATGTGCAAGCTTGCATGATTGGATGACACTGCCGTTTCAATATATAATATGATATATGATAATATTACATCACGACGCCGAACAGACTCCTCGGCGTCGACTCGTTAAAACAATCGTAATTAAGTCACTAATTTATGACTCTTTACGACTCAACATTAATTTTATCTTACACAAAGCAAAGACGAATGATTTTGCTGAGAAATTTTATTTCTAAATATTTATGTTTATGCGGCGCCGTAATATATTATGATTTTGGATAGAGCTATCACGTCTGAAAATGCCATTACAGCAGTTACATATATTTCATGTTAATTATATATTGTTGCCTAGTGTTCAGTGCTCATTCATTATATATGAGAAATATTCAAACTACATCAGTAGGTAAATATTTGTATTATCAGCTTTTACATTTTTTCCATTTTCACTCAGTCAAGTTATTATGTCTTCTGGTAGATAATGTAACGTAATATTACATATATTTTAAAAACAATTATTAAAATTTAAAATAAATATTAATATCACATTAAAAATAATAAACGCGAGCATCGCCGAGTGCTTAACTAACTTTTAGTGGGCTAAGAAACCGGTCGGCGGCCCGCAGGCCGCGCGTTTTGACAAGACATCGATGCTCGGGGAGAGTATTGCGTTGTACATGAAACTACCAACACGTCGTTCATATAAAATTTTACTCCTATATTAACATCGATAAAGATTATTGTTTAAATTATACATTAGTGTTATAACCCACGTTTTGGGTTTTTTCTTTATAATCCTCATCTTGGAGACTGGAGTGAAGTGCGAGGGACAATTCGGGCGACTAATTGAAAAGTGCGCCTCCTCCCGTCATCCCTCCAGCATACCGAGCTCAGCACCGTCGGCACACCCCTGGACCTGCGGACACTTCAGGGCGGTACTGGCACCAGAAAAAAGTAAAGCGTCTGCCAAGGCAAAAAAAAAAATTAGGAACTCACCCCTAATATCGCATATATTCTTTTTACATTTTTTATTAAATATATGCGGTATAGTAATATAGTATTTTATTATATTACCCGCTACATTGGCGCCCAATACGTGGTAGTTTGTTGGCTGATTGTTTTGCTTTTTTTTGGTTTAGTTGTGTGTTGGTGTGCTATTTTTCTCTTCTTTTTATTTTTGTAAACGTTTTTACTTTATTTTGGTTGCAAGTAGCTAAGGTGTATTCTCCATTGAACCATTTATTTGTTAACATTTAGATAATTTATAATTTTAATTTACTTATTTAAATTATGTTTTTTTTCATTTTCATTTTGTTTTAATTTAATATTTAATTATAATTTAGAGATACACAATAGTTACCATTTATTTTCTCGCTGTTTATTTTCTTCATTTTATTTTATTTTGCTTTGCTTTTTTAGTAGTGTCTATTTCACGTATCAACCGAAAACGTCATTTCTTTTCCCTTGCTTTTGTAACAGACGGAGATTTAGTTTAGTTTTAAGTGGCTTTCAACATTTACCCAATTTTTTTTCTTCTTCAACAAATATGTCTTACCCCGTCAAATTTTTGTCTTTGCATAAACCGGAATTAGAATATGAAGTGGCCATTCGAGGGTCGACACCAGGTTCTACTGTTCACGAGTTACGAAGACAAATTACTAAACTCGGACCACTATTTCCATCCGAGGATATTCTAGATAGTACTTTTGAAATATCGGAGGATCTTGAAGGAGTCAAAGAAACGCTTGACAAAGTACAAAGCTTGCTTGAAACGAATGTTAATAAAAATGTATTTCTTCGTATTCAATATTTACTCAATCACGTTTACCATCGTTTAAACAGAATTGTTCCTGACGAATCAATTAAGGCCTTACATAGTGACTACGTTACTTTCTTCAAAGAACTTTCTTCTAATTTGGAGTCTCTTCAAGACACAAACACAGACTTTTTATCTGTACCGTCTAAAAGTGAGACAGTTGATACAAATATACCTTTAAACATTACTGTTCATTGTGACCGTGGTATTTCTAGTGAAATAAATAAATTAAATATGATGGAAAGTCTTGTGTACGAGCATTTATACAGCGTGTTACTGAATTCTGTACATCTAAAAATATTACTGACACTTCCATAATGTCACATGCTACTGACATATTTGTTGGTGATGCTCTTCATTGGTTTAGAAGTATACGTGAGCAAGTTTCAAATTGGAATGAACTTTTAATTCTTTTAAAAAAGATTTTGATCGTCCAGATTACAAATTACTTTCTGAAATTAGGTCAAGAACACAAGGGGAATTTGAGAATATTACAATTTACACATCGATTATGCTACAACTATTTTCTCGTCTTTCAAAAATTATGTCTGAAGAAGATAAATTAGAAATTATCTTACATAATATTCGTCCGGTTTATGCCAATGTATTAGCTTCTTCACCCATAATTAAATCTATTACAGAACTCAAAACTGTTTGTCGTAATTATGAGGACGTTCAAGCTCGTGTTACTCACTTTCAAGAACCTCCTAAAATTACAACAGATACATTAGCACCTGAACTAGCCTATAAAGGTAAACAAAAATTAGAACAAAAAACTCAACAAAATTTTAATTACAACAAATATAATACTAACGCCAGTAACAGTTCATATAACAAACACAATACTTACAATAAAAATAACAATTATAATAAGAACTTTAATTATTTACATGCAATGGAATTATCTGAACATAAGCCCCGTTATTGTCCTCGGTGTCGTATAAACACCCACAATCTTCGGCAATGCACAGCTGATAAAAGCAAGGTCTACTGTTTTAAATGTGGTCGTCCTAATGTTAAATTACCGGATTGTCCAGACTGTAACAACGGCCTTTCTACTTCAAAAAACTAGGAAATAAGGATTGTGTCACTAATTCTAAAAATAAATTTGATTTAAAAGATTGGCAGTATTGGCTGCAAACTATTAGTTTATATTTCAAAAGTTACAGAATAGATACAATCCTTCAACATTCTCCAATAGGCGATGTTAGACCTTATGCTAAAGTTAAAATAAATAATATTTATATGTATGGTTTGCTAGATTCTGGCTCTGCTGTTAGTATCATTGGAAATAATGCTCATTTACAATTAAATAGGTTAGGATTTACATTAATTAATGACCAGCCTTTGTCTGTATCTGCTGCTAGTGGTCATTTGCTTCAAAGTATTGGTTATATTAACTTACCAATCATTTTTGAAGATCAATTTCATTTAGTTAAAGCTTATGTTATTCCTACTGTCAATGCTGATCTTATACTAGGTGTAGATTTTTGGCGTCTTTTTAATATATGTCCTAAGTATTTATATGCCATTAATACTACTGTTGAAAATAATAATTTAAATGATATAATTAAAGAACCCGTAATTCATGGTTATGATACGCTTAGTGAGTCTGAAAAGTGTTTAGCTGACAACGTAATTGATCAGTTTAAGAATATTTCGTTTTCACACAATGGCTTAGGTAAAACATCTATTATTACTCATCGCATTGACACAGGTGATGCTCAGCCAATTCGTCAACGTTACTACCGCATGTCACCGGAAAAGCAACGAATTTTAACAGAGCAAGTTGATGAAATGTTAGCTCTTGACGTTATTGAGCCCTGCGAAAGTGCGTGGTCCTCGCCTGTCTTACTTGTGCCAAAGAAAGACGGTCAATTTAGGTTTTGTCTGGATAGTCGTAAATTAAATTCAGTTACAAAACGCGATGCGTATAATTTACCTTACGTGTCAGAAATATTAGATAACCTTCGCGATGCTCGTTTTCTGTCTAGTCTAGACCTTTCAAAAGCATTTTTGCAAATTGAAATAGCACCTGAAGACCGCGATAAGACCGCATTTTATATTCGTGGTACTTTACGATTTAAAAGGACCGCCTTTGGTCTTACCAATGCTCCCGCGACTCAACAACGACTCGTCGATCTTTTGTTTCGTGAGTTTGATTTGCAAGTATTTGCATATCTAGACGATGTGATAATTATTAGTAAAGATTTTTCTAGCCATGTTTCACTTTTACTTCGTGTTCTTGAAAAGTTGAAACATGCAAAATTGACAGTAAACCTTGACAAATGTCAGTTTTTTAGGAGTCAACTTAAGTACCTAAGTTATGTTATAGATAGTGAAGGTCTACGTACTGACCCAGAAAAGATTAAAGCTATCCTAAATTATCCAACACCTTCTTGTCGTAAGGACGTGAAACGCTTTCTTGGCACAGCAACATGGTATCGTCGTTTTGTGCCTAACTTCAGTACAATTGCAGGTCCTCTTAATAAGTTGACTTCCAGTAAAAAAAGTGCGCCACCATTTCAGTGGACATCAGAAGCTGATTCTGCTTTTCAAAAACTTAAGGAGTGCTTAGTTTCTGCCCCTGTTCTGTCCTGCCCTGATTACTCCAAACCGTTTGAGGTCCATACAGATGCAAGCAATTATGGAATCGGTGCCATGCTTACTCAAACTGTTGATGGCAAAGAGCATCCAATTGCTTATATGAGCAAATCCTTAACAGCGGCAGAGACAAACTTCAGCATTACTGAGCGGGAAACATTAGCTGTTTTAACTACTTTAGAGCACTGGAGATGTTATCTCGACAATGGTAAACCATTCACTGTTTATACAGACCACAGTGCCTTAAAATGGTTTCTTTCTCTTACAAATGCTACAGGTAGGTTAGCCCGTTGGGGAGTTCGTTTGTCTGAATTTAAATTTGATTTGAAGCATCGTCGTGGTGCTGATAATGTCATCCCAGATGCGCTTTCTCGAGCGGTTCTAGTTAGCGCTATTAGTCCTTCAGACATACATTTAACGACTACGGACAAATGGTATAAAAATATTTATAATGGTTGTTTAACAGATCCTCAATCTTTTCTAAATTTCATAATTAAAGACAATATTCTATACAGATATTGTAAAAATAAACAAAACCTTACATCTGACTTTGACTGGAAGGAGGTTATGCCTATTGAGTTACGTCATGACATTATTCATGAAAATCATAGTGAACCTACTGCCGGTCACTTAGGTATACACAAAACGTATCGTCGTTTAATGCTACGTTTCTTTTGGCCTGGCATGTTTCAGGATGTTGTTAAATTTGTTAGCACATGTTCCAAATGTTTAGAATATAAATCTCAAAACCATCAAACCTTAGGTGAATTAGGTAGACCGAAACATTGTTCCCGCCCCTTTCAAGTTATTTCTATAGATATTATGGGTCCCTTACCCGTCACTAAGAAACAAAATAGCTTTATTTTAGTAGTCACATGTTGTTTTTCTAAATTTTGTCTCATATTTCCTATAAAACGTGCTACTTCTGATATAATAATTAAGTTAATTGAAGATTTTGTATTTATGGTTCATGGTATTCCACAAACCATATTTTTAGATAATGGTAGTCAATTTATTAGTAAAACTACAGACATTTTTTTCAAAAAATATGAAATACCAAATGTGTATTTTTCACCAAAGTATACACCACAAGTAAACACAGTGGAAAGGTATAATCGTACTATTATAACGTGTATTTCTACTTTTGTAGATGATATCATAGATCATGGGACATACTTATTCCAAAAATACAGTTTGCAGTAAATAATTCCGTTAACGAAGCTACTGGTTTTACACCTTCATTTTTAGTTTTTGGCAGAGAGCTAGTATCTTGTGGTTCTTTTTACACAGATAATGATGTAGGAAAAGACTTATTATTTTTACCTCGTGAGGTTTATGCTGAAAACTTAGGATGCTTGTCCTCCATATTTGACAAGGTTCAACTTAAATTATGGCAGGCACACGTCAAAAACACATCGCATTATAATTTGCGTAGAAAACCTGCTGAATTTAATGTTGGTGATATAGTAATGAAAAAAACTTACTTTTTAAGTGATAAAGATAAGAGATTCAGTAAGAAATTAGCACCTAAATTTATTAAATGTCGTATTATTGATAAAAATCGCCTTTAGTTTACGTATTAGAAGACATGTTTGGTCGCGATATTGGGACATGGCACATAAAAGATCTGAAATTGATTGGATTAAATACATAATTTATTAACCTAATAACCTAACTAAAATACATCTATAACTAAACACATTTTTATATTATATTTACAATTTGACTCTTTCTATATATAACTACACACGCATGCACATTTATGGATTTTTTTAA
This sequence comes from Dendrolimus houi, assembly GCA_039645545.1. Classification (NCBI taxonomy): domain Eukaryota; kingdom Metazoa; phylum Arthropoda; class Insecta; order Lepidoptera; family Lasiocampidae; genus Dendrolimus; species Dendrolimus houi. The sequence goes on along the minus strand of CM077120.1, from coordinate 16,274,724 downwards.
AACTTTTATTTAACATTTAACTTGCATTTTCTTATCGCTTATTGCGGAAACTAAGTCTTTGATACTTTGTACGAGTTGCTGGTTACGTATTAACCAGAACTCTAAATAACGAAAGGATGCGTTAGTATTTTTAATTCATTATTATTTATTAACGCCGTTAATTGCATGTGAGGTGAGTGAACTTAATATGTGATAGAGAAAGTAAGATGAATGAATGTATAGAAGGCCAGTGAAAGCAAGTGTTAGAGGAAGAAAATTAGAAAGGATAATGAATGAGTAAGTATTATTGTATCATGGATTAAAAGAATTTTATTCTAAGGAATAAAATTCCTAGTAAGCGAGGGGGATATGTAACGTAATATTACATATATTTTAAAAACAATTATTAAAATTTAAAATAAATATTAATATCACATTAAAAATAATAAACGCGAGCATCGCCGAGTGCTTAACTAACTTTTAGTGGGCTAAGAAACCGGTCGGCGGCCCGCAGGCCGCGCGTTTTGACAAGACATCGATGCTCGGGGAGAGTATTGCGTTGTACATGAAACTACCAACACGTCGTTCATATAAAATTTTACTCCTATATTAACATCGATAAAGATTATTGTTTAAATTATACATTAGTGTTATAACCCACGTTTTGGGTTTTTTCTTTATAATCCTCATCTTGGAGACTGGAGTGAAGTGCGAGGGACAATTCGGGCGACTAATTGAAAAGTGCGCCTCCTCCCGTCATCCCTCCAGCATACCGAGCTCAGCACCGTCGGCACACCCCTGGACCTGCGGACACTTCAGGGCGGTACTGGCACCAGAAAAAAGTAAAGCGTCTGCCAAGGCAAAAAAAAAATTAGGAACTCACCCGCTACAATAATCAAATAAACCAAAAGTCTATTCTCTACACCTTACAGAGTGGGATCTCATCTGGGATAATGTTATTTTGATGGACTGTTTCATGCCAGTTGTAGCTATGGGTTTAATACGTTATTTGTGATACGATATTGTTTTTAATTGTTAATTATTTTAAATATTGACAGATAACGTATGGATATACACTGATGTGGCTATTCCTTAACGGTGGTATTTTTTACGCTATAAATAAGACGCAGTTGGTCACAGTCAAAACGTTTAACATTTCTGCAGATACAGCCCCAGTATTCCTAATTGTATTGTACTTATATAGATACATTAATAACAAACTAGAAAAAACATATTCAAGTTTTCACGTTATAAAGTAAATAAGCTATTTAGATAAATATTATAGGAAGTATAATAGACAAACAAAGACAAATCATCGAGCAAGTGTATGTTAATTCCGTAAAGGGTCGAGAGAGATAAAGTCCCCTGGGATTACAGTGTCGTAACTCGGATTAGAACGGACACTCTTGACACTATCGGCCACAATATTCCGCGGATTACTACTGAATTATTATTAGACGCATATAGGAGCCCGGCTAATTAATAGTCAGACACTGAAAGTTCTCAACTGCGCTCTCAGAAATTGAATAATGCCGTTGGATGGTGATTAGATTGATCGCGTTCGATTAATTAGACAACTATTGATGACTCACTATTCTGGAGCGAATCGAGTTCGACGGGCTAGTTTGGAACACCAAATTGGACCCGATGCTTCAGAAGTAGCCTCGGAGAGAAAATAGCTGCGGAATCATTCGGTATTATAGATCCTGGGATTTACAATTCTGTTTTGCGAAGAGTCCATACTAAGCGGTATCTATTAACACAACACAAAGGTACATCCACACTGACTGCAAGATACTGTCTACCTACTTCTATAAGCTTTATATGATGTTATATATTATATAATGTGGATACATTGTTATAATTACCGAATACTACGGTGAAGAAAAATAAAATTAAGATAACTGCACATAACAATAATGCATATGAGAAACCTGCCAATTTATCTTGGACTACCATGTCGGGTATAGCGTTCGTTCCCCCGAAATGCAGGTGCTTGCACCCAGCAGCGAGACATTTTATGGACTGATTTACTGTGTTTATTTTACATTATAATATATATGAAAACTATAATTACTTTAAATAAACACTTTGAAAGAACTGAAAAAATATTAAAAAGTTATTTTTTTATCCAAACAATTGTATTTATGTATTGTGATTAACCCACTAATACTAAATTTTAGCTAAATAACGTTTTTTTAAAGTATCGAATAAATTTTTAAATTAAATCTTTGAGCAATTTTAGAGTAAAATTGAAGTTTCTTACCCCGAGTAAAGTTAGATAAGATAAGATAAGCTCTTAATATAGAACGGATAAAGCAGAAGCTAGTACATTAAGACTCATAATAACATTGTACTTAAAATAGAGGTTATGTATATTTTTCTTTTGCAGATAAATATACATACATATTATGTATGTATATTTTTCTGCACAAATGTAGAAAATTGAATAATATATGTGCATTTTAACGATACTTTGGCAGAAAACTGAGATGAATGGAGTAAAGTGGGAAGTAGCTCGCGACTTTTGGCGCTGAATTATTCATTTAATCCTTTCAATATCGCCGTCTCGAGGTATCTCGCTATGAAGGAGCTTAAGCTGTTTTACCATACTTGTTGTATCGGTTGCCCGGCTAAAGAGGATTTCGCACAAATAAAACCCTTACATTTTTAAAGCTAACGACTTTGCGTAGAATTCAATAAATACACAAGTATAATACTTTATTCACAATAATAATAGGAATACGAAGAAAGACTGTATTTTTTTACTGTTGTATGACTGAACCTGGTACTGAATTGCTTTACAGATCATAAAAGGATTTGAAAGACTGGGGAGAAAAATAATAAATTTATTCAAAACCTATATACAATAATTTCACGTAAAATGTATCTATAATATTGTAACATGCCAACAAAAGTGAATGCACACCTGCCTGCCATAAAGCACAGTTTATTATCTTACCGCATTTGGACTTCTTTTGTTTACTTAGAAAAACAGTATATTGTGTATTGTACTAGTTTATGGCCGTTCGCAGGAATAATTAAGTAGGTGTATTACGTTTGCTGGGAAATTGCGCGCTTGGCAAGTAGACATATTGTATTTGTATAGCTTAGTAAATTAACTTAAAACAATGCCCGAACGGAAGGGTGAGGCAGTCTAGTGAGAACCGCAGTCAAGCGACGATTACGATACGAGTAAGACGTATACATTCGATAAGCTATTTAGTGACGGACTTTGCGCGCGTTATAAAATCGTGCATTCTGTACTGGTTGTGTCCAGTTATATTTGTACCTGTGTTATACGTGTTTGTATAGTTCTAATAAATTCTATAGTAATTCCGGCGGCATTTTAATTCGAGTCCCGCACTCGTAAAAATATCATTACATAGTGTTTAAAATATAGTAGTGGTCCCTCACATGCGACCTAGATAAAATTAAGTATCCTATATAAATATAAACACATGCTTATATATTTTACTTAAAATAGTGTTTTTTATGTGGTGTACCTACCTACAGCTCAAGCTCACTTTGTAGCTTCACTTAGCTACAAATTTGCATCTTGTGGTGATGAACCTACAAAAAATGTTTTAGTTTTAAATAAATATATAAACATAAAATGCAAAAATGTATTATGATTTCTACCGAAAGCGTAATATGTACAAATACATACTCCAGTTAATATTTAATGTTTGTTTAGTTAGATCGGCTGTAAAATATAATATATAGGACACTTGTAAAGAAGACGGATACGCTTTCATATTATTCGTGAGCCCAAATTGTAAAAAGTTGAGAATGATTTTAAGATTTCTTTTTATTATGTTGATATTTTTAATAATTATAGTATGTTTAGTACAGGTACATACGACCAGTCATGCTATAAGCGTCCGAATGTTGGGCCACTAAAGTGATAAACCAAAGACGTCTCCACTCAGCTGAGATGAGAATGTTGAGATGGATGTGTGGTGTTACAAGAATGGATAAGTGAGAAAAGAGTACATGAGGGGATCTTTGAAAGTTGCATCCGTGACTGAAAAATTGAGAGGAAGAAGATCAAATTGGTATGGGCATATATTGAGGTATGAAAGTTACGTGACAAAAAGAATGTTAAATTACAAGATGGATGGCTACAAATGTATAGGTAGACCAAAAAAAAAATGGATGGATTTTGTGAAGGACGATACGATGATTTGTGGTGTCACTGAAGATGTATGTCAAAATACACAGGAGTGTGGAAGGAAAAGACATATTATGCCGACCCCAATAATCGTAATATAATATATACAATATAAACTTGTTTTATTTGTGACTTTATTTTTAAGATTCCTTGTCTTTCAGACAGAATTTAGGCTAGAAGAAGAATATATAACGCTCTTTAAAGCCACATCTCAACTCTCAACTCATTATATTTGTTTGGCCCAAAAATCCGCATGTCATTTGTTGAACAACGTGTTATATCTGTTGGTAGTATGGCGTCCGCTGACGCAGACTACAAGGTCATCGCGACATACTACCCAACCTAGGTTACTGCTGACTCCGCAACACGAGGCTCAGGAGACTGACGCACGAGCCAGGGCTCCAAGCAACACTTTTGATTCTCACAGCGAATCGATCACTAGTTTATAATTTTAGGTATAGTATTTTTATTGTAATAATGTAAGATTAAATTTAATTATAAGTAAATTGCTTTCTTTTAGTCCTCGTGCGTCTTTAATATCTCAGAACAATAACTAAGGCTTTTGTTATTGTTCTCAGAGTAATATGTAGGTTATATACATAAACTCTAACCCTCTCAATAAAACTTATAAAGGCCTATATAACTATCAATAGTAGTAAATATTATCAACTTACTCAAAAACAAATCTGCCTGAAAATGTTTTATTCGTGTTTTTTATATCCACAGAAAACATTTGTTAGGGCGTCTTTATTCACGATTCGTAGCATATATTTTATTGGGTCAATAAACTTTCGTCTGCTTGCTGTCGTTTAACTTTTATTTATGGCTTTCACTTACCTATAACTTGATCGCTTGATATACACATATATATATATATATATATATATATATATATATATATATATATATATATATATATATATATATTATTCATGCTGATCTCACAAAAGATTGTTGTTAGCTGCATGTATTACGGTGATGCATCAGTGCCATTTCTTATAATAAACGGCGTCAATTTAAAAGACAATAATATATAGTTACAAAAATATTCTTATTACATCTAAGTATTATAATGTAATATTTAATGCATTATATAAGTAAAATAAATAAAACAAACGCGTAGCGGTCCAAGTACTATGAAGGGTTCCGTAGAGTTGATGAAGACCATCATAAAACATGAGCTTTGAGATGATACGAAAGGTAAGTATTTCGAAATTTACAATTTACTACTAAACTAGGCAACATTTTTTGCTGTGGTCACTATATTTAGTGGCTATGAAACATACTTTCGTAGCTCAGTTATTCCAAATAAATTATTTAATATCTGTGTTTTTCAACATTATGAGGAAGTTCGTGATTTCAAAAATTTAATTTGTAAGAATTTATTGTGATTGTTCCAGGAAAGTTGTTTGGATTTCATTTTACGGATGTGTAAAATAGAATCTAAAGGAAATTTTAGGCCTCAATCCCAGCACAGTTAGACTTGTTTTTATCGAAAATAACAATTATAAATTTATTAACACTAACAATAATATAACAATTATAAATTTTGAAGTTATTGTATTCATAGTCTCAAAAACCATTTTAAAAGATACTTTAAGGCAGATGTTAAACTATGTTCATCAGTAATATATTACCATTGTATACAGTTATCTAAAAATAAATTGAATGTACCCCATAGCACCTTAACTAGAAATACCCAATACAGTCGACTCTCGATAATTTGAAACTCAAGGGACCAGAGATAAATTTCAAATTGTCAAGAGTTCAAAATAACAAGCGTTTACTTATGTAACTTATGGAAAAACATTTGTTCTTTCTTGGATTCATTTTAATAGCACAAATCAAACATTAACATGACTCATTAACGTTTGAAAGAAGACTGGAATGCGAACTTAGACATATCTCATTAATGTAAACAATTATATGTATGTAAATAAACGACAGGTATGTGCATGATAAACGCTTCAAATTATAGAGAGTAGGAAAGCCCGGACATCAAATTATCGCATGTTTGCGAGCAAGATAATATTCCTTCAACTTCATATTACCAAACGGACCAATTAACATTGATTTATTCAATTTATAGAGTATTTTTCAAGGGACCTGAAAAATGTTCAAGTTATCGGGAGATTCCAATTGACGAGTGTGAAATTATCGAGAAGTAGACTGTATTTCAATAATAACTTGTTCAAACCATTTTTTGACGAAAGTTTTTTTAAAGTTCTAACAATTTAAAAGTTAAAAGGAAGTGGACAAACTTTTTATTTACTTTGGAAACGAATAATTCCCCACTTGGTAGTCTAAACAGAAAATTTACTAAAATTGTTATGATTTTTTAAGTCGTATCTAACGAGACTCCATTATACAATTAAATCGTTTTTTCCATATTTTATGAAATATTCAACCCTGATTTTTAGTTTTTTCGCGATTCGACATCGTTGTATAATGGCATGCATATACATCTTGCTGTCAAATCGTAACCATATAGACCCAGTAATTTCTAAGAAAAATAAGTGACGCAAAGACCTACCAGGCAGACGGATACAAATTATTTTTTATGAAACCCTAACAAACTTCTAGCAACATTATAAATGTGCTGACTGACTGTTGATAGTTTTTTAAACAGACGAGAAAGCTTTTCGAACATAAACTACAGTATTCTAGACGAAACGTTCTGGAGATATTTAAATCTGGCATAACTTTTTTCTTCCCCTGACAATGCTTTATAAGTTGCCTCAAGAAAATCCCAAAGCGTAAAACTTTATAATATTCTAATTTCGACTCAATTTAAATTTAATAGCACAACAGAAATATAATTCGCTTTTCCCAAACCATAAAAGCATCTTACTCAATCTATTTTGCATAAAGTTCAACAACATATAGTTTAAACCCGGCTTTCTCGCGGCTTTGGTTGAGTAAACTTCGAATTTAAATCTCACAGGAACATTTCTGGATGTATAAACAACTAGCGTCAGAACTCAACTTCGTCCACATTTATCTTTTTGATTTCTGAATGAAACCATGAATTGTCCGTGAAGAAATGGAGAAAGAATACATGTTCCTGCGGTCGGGAGGCAGTCGATACCTCGCCGTGCACAAGAACTCTAGCTTTCGCAGACTTCAACTTTGCTAATTTTGCGTCGAAACTTAAGCCTACACCCATATAAGATCCAATTGACCCAGAAGCTCAAAGTTCATGATCATAGACAATGCTGTTTGTTCGCTGACTGAGCTTCGAATATGGCTGTTAACAAGCAAAATTAGCGTATATTGGACAACACCAACCAACGCGAAGCTCACCAGGTGATAATACATACTCGAAACTTACGTGCCACGTGCCACACAACGGACGCCACAATTGACATTCTGTATGAACGATTTGAAGGTAATGTTATCTCTCGCAGAGCTTTCATCGTTCAAATTCAGCCGGATCTATGCGGAAGAGTCATTAAAAATTGGACCACTCGGATCCGTGCCACCGTAAGAAACCGAAGTGGGCATTTGAACGATGTCATACTCCGCACTTAATGGCATACATGGGCCTGTCAAATAAAAAGATTTTTGTTAATACCTCACACCAAGTCCACGAGCATCGGCTTCGTCATCATGTGAATGTCGAGGCGATCCAGCTCCTCGACAACACGGACATAACGAGAAGGCCCATAAGGACCAAAACCATTTGAACTAATGCTATAAAAAAAGAAGCAAAAGTGTAGTGTATTGTGCTAGTTATTAATAAAGAACACATGAGCAAAGTGTCTTCGCCTTAATAGAGACAATACGAAAATTGTTAATGGACACTTTCTTAGTATGAATACTATTAGTTAATTTAGGTTATATTTAAATTACTTATTAGTCTTCTTAGATTAGATGGTAATATTAGTCAGGTAATTCTTGTTAAATACTTCAATTATAAAAATAAAAAAAATATCTCAGACGTGTCTTAGTCCTTTTCAACGTCTACCCGCCCTTATTGAAAAACCCTTTAGGTTGCTCATATAAAATTTTATCCCCCCATTCATCCCCATCGAAATTGTTTATAACACAAAACGTATAAAAATATATTAACGGATACAATATATTGCTTAGCAAATTTCTCTTATGGGGCAGGTACCTATGTTACAAACACTGTAGACTGCTTACAGCGTAAAGTTGTACACGATCGACGAATTCTCTATCTTCTCTCTCAGGCGCCTACCGTGTACATGCGCCACGTCAGGCATCTGAAAGATACTACTATAATAATATACCATACCACTGACGTCAGAAAAGCTAAATCTTTTACCATATTCAAAAATTCACTTAGGAATCATTATGTAAGTCTTACGCAATGATGTATGTGCTAGTTTACAATAGACTGTAATCTGCTGTCCATATATTTCTTTTTTTATTTTCATTTTTCTGTGTTGCATAATAATTATAGATAAAAGCAAGAGATTGCTTTTAGCGATAACGCCGCCTTTTGTTTTACCAAGTAACTATTGTCTTGTACATTTTTTGTAATTTTTGATTTAGTAAACAATAAAGTGTTGTCTATGTCTAATACAAATTCGAATTAAACATTTGTAGGTCATATACAGCGTCATGCCGAGTCTGAAATTGTTTATTTATTGGAGTAAAAGTATAAATTAGATCCCTTAAAATCTTTATCTCTAGATCTTTACACGGTACGCTCAATTTGTTATATTTTTAAATTTAATTATCATGAAATAAAAGTTCAATCGGTTACATAAAACGCAAAGAGAACATACCAACTAATAAAAACTGTAAAATCGGTGTGAATGTCATTGAACAGCAAAAACAAACTGGTGGGTAGGGCAAGAGTTGTCACGAATCCGCGTAGTCAGCGAGAAATGGAGTAACCCATTTTAAACTAGAATGAATTGCACGTCGTGGACTGCAGGTTCCCTGGAATACTGCCCACTGACAAAAGCGGACACACAGATGTTACTGGTAACGAACATTCAATTGTTTGTTACATAGCCTTTTTATTTGCGTGTCTTATTAAGACTTGGAGGCTGATTAACGTTACCTTCTCATTTACCTTTGTATTTGTGATATGGTCATCTTGAAAAAAACCCTTAAATAAATAAAGAAAAAAACGTTTATATGACTGAATAAAATAAAATTATATAATAGTTTAACGAAATGCATAGATTTTTTCTACCATGACTTTCTCGAATTTTTTTAAATAAATTAAAAATCGTTCAATGATTTACATATTTATTTCCAATATATAACACCAGGATATCCCCACGACTTCGCCCACGCTAAACTTGAAATTCCCGCGGGATTCCCGGGACATAAAGTATCGCAATTTTAAAAAGAATGTAAGTTCTCTTTTTAGTAGAAACTGTGTCGAAATTAGCTAATTTTTATGTACCCGAACAACTTTAAGCCGCTCATGGGAAAATTTTCGCTTGATTACCGGGACAAAAAATTACACATCTTATTACATAAAATTTGCTATCGATGAGTGAAAAAATCGCATTTGAATTCGATTTTTTTAAATCTGGCCATTTAAAATCATTCCCAGAAAAATTCCCGCGCGATTCCCGAGATAAAAAGTAGCGCAGATTTTAAATCTAAGAACTTGCTGTCGATAAGCGAAAACTGTATCGAAATCGGCCCAGCAGTTTTTACTTTAATCCCGAAGAAACAGACAAGAAATTTAAAAAAACGCATCGCGTTCTCCATTGTTTATATAGCCTATTCCAGTTGTTTTTTTTAAATAGCTTTCGTGTACAGGCCCGGCATGTTTAGTATTTCATAATATTATAGATATATATTATAATTATTGAAAAATAATAATTTTATATTTTATGAATTATTACATCTAAAGGTCAAAAGATTTAAAGGTTCTCCTTTATACTTTACTAGAGATTACCCCGCGGCTGCGCCGCAGGGCAACCTCTAGTGCGTGCCTCTTGTTTAAAGAGGTTACAACACAGGTTACATTGTATTAAATTTTTATGTTACTGCTATTTGCCCCGAAATATTCACTTTATTATATATCGCAAACTATCCCATTTCCCGGATGAAAAGTATCTATGCCAATTTCGTTATTAAAACTACATATGTACACCAAAATGACCAAATCGATCACATCGACCACACTGACCACATCGACCACATCGGCCATATCGACCACATCGACCACATCGACCACATCGACCACAACGACCACAACGACCACAACGACCACAACGACCACAACGACCACAACGACCACAACGACCACAACGACCACAACGACCACAACGACCACAACGACCACAACGACCACAACGACCACAACGACCACAACGACCACAACGACCACAACGACCACAACGACCACAACGACCACAACGACCACAACGACCACAACGACCACAACGACCACAACGACCACAACGACCACAACGACCACAACGACCACAACGACCACAACGACCACAACGACCACAACGACCACAACGACCACAACGACCACAACGACCACAACGACCACAACGACCACAACGACCACAAACGACCACAACGACCACAACGACCACAACGACCACAAACGACGAACGACCACAACGACCACAACGACCACAACGACGACACAACGACCACAACGACCACAACGACCACAACGACCACAACGACCACAACGACCACAACGACCACAACGACCACAACGACCACAACGACCACAACGACCACAACGACCACAACGACCACAACGACCACACGACCACAACGACCACAACGACCACAACGACCACAACGACCACAACGACCACAACGACCACAACGACCACAACGACCACAACGACCACAACGACCACAGCGACCACAACGACCACGACCACAACGACCACAACGACCACAACGACCACAACGACCACAACGACCACAACGACCACAACGACCACAACGACCACAACGACCACAACGACCACAACGACCACAACGACCACAACGACCACAACGACCACAACGACCACAACGACCACAACGACCACAACGACCACAACGACCACAACGACCACAACGACCACAACGACCACATCGACCACATCGACCACATCGACCACATCGACCACATCGACCACATCGACCACATCGACCACATCGACCACATCGACCACATCGACCACATCGACCACAACGACCACATCGACCACAACGACCACAACGACCACATCGACCACATCGATCACATCGATCACATCGATCACATCGATCACATCGATCACATCGATCACATCGATCACATCGATCACATCGACCACATCGACCACATCGACCGAAATGACCAAATTAACCAAAATGACGAAAATGCCAAATCATAAAAAAACCTATCCCTACTTTCTGGGATAAACTTTACATAATTTTATCCCAAAACTTATCCCATTATCCGGGATGAAAAGTATCTTTTGACCACCCTCGGTATTAAAATTAAGTATATACCGATTTTTAGGCAAATCGGTCCAATAGTTTTCCGTAAAAGCAGAACAAACAGAGAGACAAATATGTCTTTATCCCGGAAACTATCCCATTTTTCGGGATAAAAAGTATCCTGTGTTCATTCTCGGCATCGATAATATATATATATATATATACTGAGTTTCGGCCAAATCGGTCTAGTAGTTTTTCTGTGAAAACGGAACAGACAGACGGACAGACAGACAGTTACTTTCGCATTTATAATATTAATAGGGATTTATCTGGTTCACGGTCCACAGTCCGTTATATGCTGTCCGCCTAAACGATTTCAAAACAGTGTATTCAACTGGACTCGGAGGGAATGTCTTATTTTAATTATGAACTCGGCAGGATAGATCCTAAAATACAAAAAAGCCATGGGACGTGAAGAAATATGCTTATTTCTTTTCTCAATTTTAACAATACAACATCAACTGGACTTGGAAGATACTTTATACACTAAACGCCGGACTGTGAACCTGTTAAAACTTGGGGGGAGAAGATAATGCCTCATAGTGATTGTTACTTGGCGCTATAACTCCTACTATACTGGTGATATCCACTAAAATTTGTATTGTTTTAACTAAATAATCAAACAAACCAGTACCCTATTGTCAATACAATCCACAATATTTCTTATGTAACTGAGCTCAAGACAAGCCACCAGAGTCTTTTTTTTTTGGAGCTGGATCCAGCTGAATAGCCGCAGATGGCTGTTTCAGCGATAGCGGACTTTGGGGGCTTCCCGACTCCGTGGGAGCGGAGGCGTTCAGCCCGGAGGCAGCACGCTCGAGGAGACACCTCCTGTGAGGTTCGACCTCGGCTCGACCGCTGCGGGGGATTGACTCTACATAGAAGTTAGCCGTGAGAGGCTGAATGAGCTAAGCCAATAGGCTGAAATGATTATTATCGGGGACTCGTTATCGACTCCGCCGGCGGAGCCGATCCTAGTCTATCGTTACTACCGCTTCGCAACGTGTTATGGCTGGAGGAGAAGAAGCGGCGGAAGAAACTCTCCAGCAACACGCCTAAGCTAATCTTGTATGGCTACATGTGTCTGTAATGAGTGAGGAGCGATTGGTGGGTCTTAACCCTGAGAGAAACGATTCGAGCCGGGGGCTCTCCGGCGTCTGTTCTGTCTGCGTCTGTTATCCAAGGCTGATGTTCTGAGCCTCGGGGTATTCATTATGGCGAGATTTCATCCGGCTCGTCAATGAGTACATTGCGAGGGCGTCGTTTACTCGTGGGAGCGTTCGGAGTGGGTTTGTAATTGACCGTCTCCGTCGCCAGAGGGTTCGGGTGATGGGGGGCAAGGTCAAAGAATCGGCGCGAAAGGGAGATTATGTAGTCTTTGATGGAGGGACGCTCCAGGTCGCGATGCAGGTCGACGAGCCGCATGTATGGCGGGGCGTCGGCTGCAGCGCGTAAAAAGTGGTTCTGGACCTTTCGCAATTTCTAGATGTTGCAATCGCTGACGTGGCCGAAGACCACACTCGCATAGGTCATGATGGGGCGGATGCAAGTTTTGTATAGAGTCACCTTATTTCTAAGGCTCATCTTACTTTTCTTGCCTAACAACGGGTAGAGTCGGCTTAGGGTCCAGTATGCTCTGTTCCTGGCCGCTTTGGTGTGCTTGTGGAAGTACAAGCCTTTATCGAGTGTTACGCCAAGATATTTGACTTCGTTAACCCATGGGATAACTCGGTCGAATAGCATGATGGGCGTAAGTTGGTTGGTGGGACGAGTATTGAGTGGGCGAGTGCCACGTGTGAACATGATGGCTGCACTCTTCTCGGGATTCAGCTCTATCCGCCATCTACGGAATCAGTCGCCTAGTTCTTTGACGGCGGCGTTGAGCTGACTGCAGATTCTGTATCTGCTGGGGTCGCTAGTGAAAAGGGCGGTATCATCCGCATAAAGGGCTAGGTTGACGTGGGGGTGCCTCAGCATATCGCTGGTGAACAGCGAGAAGAGTAGAGGGGAGAGCGCGGAGCCCTGAGGGACTCCCGCTGCGATGGAGTGAGAAAAGGATCGACTGCCCTCCACTCAGAATCTGAAACTACAGTCTTTGAGGAAGTCCCGTAGAATGAGAACGAGTCGGTCTGGTACACCGAGCTGATACAGCTTATATATCAGCCCGTTGTGCCAGACCTTATCGAAAGCTTTGGCGACGTCGAAGAACACTGCGCCTATCGGCCAGGATCTTCGACCGCCGCGTTGGAAGGTGGAGAGGACGTGCTCCGTGATGCGGAGCACTTGTTGGGGGCAAGAGTGTCTAGCTCTAAAGCCAAACTGCTCTTGGGGGATGAGATTATTGCTGAAGGCAAAATCTCTTAGTCTAGTGAGTAGGACTCGCTCGTACAGTTTACCCAGTGAGCTGAGTAGACTGATGGGGCGGTAACTGGAGGACTTGGAGGCCGATTTGCCTGGTTTGCGGATACCGATGACCTCCGCTTCTTTCCAGGCCTTGGGAAATTGACAGTTATTTATGGCAGCATTGAAGATGCTTACCATAATTAAGATAAGTTGGGCGGGGAGGATTTTTAGTAGTTTATGGCTGATTCCATCGTTGCCTGGGGCCTTGCGGGGCTTTAGAGCTTTGATGAAATCCTGTACTTCCTCAACCGTGACCGGTTTGAGTGTGGTTTCCGCCGGGAGGGAGGACCGATATTCGACCTCGGCGTCTACCTCCGATAGGTGAGACGGGTCGACATTGGCAGTATTGGGGGAGCATTGGAGCTCTAGACTTTCGGCGAGGCATTCCGCCTTTTCGTCGTCATCAAACGCTTTGGTGTTGTCGGGCCTCTCGAGGGGTGGCATGTTCGAGAGGGTTTCTGCTTTCAGAGATCTCACCAGCTGCCAGTAAGCCTGGTGTGTTGGGGAGATGTCCTCCAGCAGTCGGTCCCAACGTTGGTTCCTGATCTCCTGGACACGGTATCTGACCTGTCTCTGTAGTGCTCTATAGTGAGCCCTATTTTCGAGAGAGGGGAAACTGCCGCAAGCTCTGAATGCTGCCCTCTTTTCCCTCATCAGCTCTCTGACGTCGTCCGGGAGTGGCAGTCGGCGGTCCTCGAGGGGTACCTGCCGAGTGGACTCCCGTACCACGCTCTGGAGGTGGCTGGTGAGGGCTTCGATGGCAACATCGTTGTCCTGGGCTGAGACAATCGGGTCTGGGATTTGGTCCAAGTCCGGGGAGCTTGTCGTTGCGAGCAAGTTCCGGACTTTGGCCCAGTCTATGACGGGTTTCGTCGGTGGCGTCGAGTCAGTCGGGGGGCCTAACTGGAGTACGACCGGCAAGTGGTCGGAATCGATTTCGTCCCGTGTTTCGATTGAGCGAAACTGAAGGGAGACTCCCTTCAGTAGCGCTATATCGAGAACGCTCGGTCTTTGTGTGTCCGGTCTGTCAGGGTATCTAGTGGGGGTCAAGGGGGCTAGAATGCCAAAGTGGAGCTTGTCCGAGAGGCGGAGAAGCTCCCTCCCTTTGCCGGTTTCAGTTGCGCAATTCCAACTGGGATGTTTACAGTTTAGGTCCCCGGCTATTATAACCGCGGAACCCAGACTGAATAGGGCGTTGAGGTCGTCTTCTAGTATGGGCTTTTGACAACTTAGGTACGCTGAAACTATGACGATGGGCTGATGGCCCGTCATCGATAGTTTGCAGGCGGAGACTTCTAGTTCCTCTAGAGGGGGGTATCAATGGGGAGGCAGTGCAAGGGTAGATAAGTGTCCCTCCGCCGTGGGAGGTTAACCTATCGTGCCTGATCAGGTTGTAATTAGCGATTCGGGGATCTCTAATACTCGGCTGTAAGAAGGTCTCTTGCACTAAGAGAATGTCTATATTATCGGTGACCAGGAAATCGTGAACCAAGTCGCGTTGATCTTTAAGTCCGTGGGCGTTATAAGTAGCCAAAGTCAAAGAGCGGGGTTTTCCCCTACTTGTGGTAGCCATTGAGACGGTTGAGTTAGGGCAGATCGTACAGGATCTTCATCAGCGGGCCGTGTTCTATCACGAGCCGCAGACGAGCCTGTAGGGTAGTTGTGGTTTCTAGCTTTCTGGCCAAGATGGCTACCTCCTTCAGGTCGAAGGGCAGCGTCTTGGCAAACTGTGTTACCATCGCGAGGTCCTCCGAGATGGAAGGGGTAGCACCTGAGGGGGGTGGCGTAGCGACGGGTCGGGGTTGGGGCCTGAGAAGGGGCATCGGGGCTCTAGCCTGGGTGGGTAGAGCGGGGAAACCTGTCCAGGGGTTGAACGCCGGGAGAGGAGCGGGCACGAATGCCGGACGTTTGGGGGCAGCCTTGGAGGCAGGGGAAGAACGCTTAGCGTTCTTTTTGAACTTGAGAGCGGCCGGGCACCCGCGGTAGTTAGCGGGGTGTCCGGTTTGTCCGCAGAGTATGCAGGCCGGAGGGTCGGGGGAGTCCCGAGTCCGTGAGCAATCACTGGTCCCGTGGTCTCCGAGGCACTTCACGCATCTCGGGCGGGAGTGGCAGTGATTTGCCGAGTGTCCGTATAGTTGGCAACGGTGGCATTGCCGGGGGTTCTGGTTGTTGTATGGCCGCTCGAAGCGGAGATTTGTGAGACCGCAGACGCCCTTCAGGTTGAAGATCGCCTTGCCTTGGTCGGAGCGGTCGAGGATCGCGAGCACCATGTTGTATGGACACTTATCGCTGTTCCCTTTGTGCATGCGGTGGACTTCATGCACTGGGAGGTTTTGGGCTTGGAGGTCTTCCAGTATGTAGGAGGTCTCAAGCTCCTGGGAGAGGCCGCGTATGACTACGCGGAGGCGCTTCTCTTCTTCGAGAGCATATGTGTAATAGTTGACATTTCTGTCAACTAGAAGACGGGTTAGGGCGCGATGGTCGGCCGGGGTCTGCACGGTGCTGGATATCGCGTGCTTCTTTCAGCACGATGTTAAGGGCGGGGAGAGAGGTGAGTACATCTCTCCAGAGATGTTTGTCTCTGATGATCAGAGGCGGGGGTAGACGCTCGCGGCGGGGCTGGCTAGCGGCTTTGGTTTTGGCCTGTTTAGCCTCTTTATCGAGGTGGCCTTGGGGAGAGCTGTTGAGCTGCCTCTTCTTGGCTTTACGGTTGGTGACGACTTGGAAGCCGTCATCGTCACCGTTTTGGGTGGAGGGGTCGATCTCCATGTCGCTTTCAGACGCGGCTGAAGCGACAGCGGGAGATTCGGTCGTGGCGGGGGCGGGGGCGGGTGCGGGCGGGGCCGCGGTGGGGGTGGCCGAAGTGGCCGATGGGGTTGCAGCCTGAGGGGCTGGGGTCGCGGGGGCCTTGGAGGCCGGGGTGGCGGCTTTGGAAGCCTTCGGTGGTGCGGCCTTAGGGGCCTTGGGGAGCGGCGCGGAAGACGCGGCTTTCGCGGAGATCGCGGTGGTGGCTGCCGGAGGTGCTGGGATAATCTCCATCAAGGGGAGGTATCCCCTCATCTGCTGGCAGTACCATGATTTGCGAGCCGGGTTGCGGCTCCCAAGTAAATGGAGGGTTTGAACCCACCAATCCTGTGGGGTGGCCATCCCTCGGGCGGGAGCAGCCCGAGGGATTTGTGTAGGTGTGTTTGCCTAGTCGCCCTGGCGGGTGTAGGCAGGGAGGGTGCGCCCTATTGTGAGCCCTAAGCTTGTAGCCCCTTTGCCGATCTTATTGTGCAAAGGGGTCCCTAACTGCTTTGTGGGTAGACAGAACCACAAAGGATGGGGAAAAAGGAGGAGGTCACCTAGGACGGAATTGGAGATGTCTGGGGTCGGCAAGGGTACTCCCCCTGTGCCGGTGGTTCCACGCCCGTCCGAGTTTACCGTTTCCCTGAAGGGGAACCGGCGGGCGCCCGGGTCACGCCCCAACTAGGTTCGTTAACACCGTTAGGTGTCCCCTAGCTGACCTAGTGGCAATTAAAATTGGGTAAACAATTAAAATCACCACGAGGGTTCGCGCAAACGAACTACGCGGGTGTGGGGTGGAAACAACCCCGCGTCAGAGCGCAATGAAAATTGCGATGACGCAACCTTGTGTGTGTATATACCTACCAACCTACTAAAAGTGTGTGCAATACTCGAGCGACCAAGTGTGCAAAACTTGACCGACCAAAAGTACCTAATATCGGGCGGAAGAGCCAGTGTGACGTCACGAGGTGCGGACACGTCCGCACTGTGCGAGCGCCGAGACGCCAGAGTCTTTTGCATCTATTCGTATCTTATATCTGGAATACGTCTGTCAAGTCTCATGATGCTGAACATTTTTTTCAGGCTAGCCCTTTTTCTCGACCCTAGTCAGTTGAAGGCTTGTGTCATAATATGTATGTTTATTCTACCATACAAAATAATATCAGTCGTTTATAACGACGATCTGATTATAAAATGCTTTACGTAAATATGTTACATACATAGTCACTGTTTTTGTACAAAATCAGTTACATGCAGCCCTCTGAAGTTATAATCTGTTTTATCCTACGAGAAATTTTTTGAATAAAACTAGTTATTTTGTGTTAAAATAATTAATTTAAAACATTTTCTGTTTTAATATCTAAGTTTAGATGTTCCTTAATTTGACTAAGTCATTAGAATATTATTGAATAGTGTAATTGATAGCATAAAATCGTGTGTATATTGTACGAAGATGATTTACTAGGGAAAAACCAGGTATAGTTAATTTACAAAGACCCTAAAATTTCGCGTAGACTCAAGCTTAAAAATCCTTTAAAGCATTTTGTTCCAAGATTTGCAGTTCTATCTTACATTTATCATTTTGGGATACTGTTTGTATTAATAAGTGTCCCAACTTTCACGGTATCCAGCCCTTTTGTGGGCCTCAAATGTAATCCGTGTGTGAAACACAAAGCGCTTGCAGACAAGCCCCAGTAACTGAGCACAAACTACCGCACCAATATTGACTTTTGCTCCTTGAAAGTTCCACACAGGGGCTAATTGATATTTTTTATCTATTCAGATTCATTATCTGATTTACTAATGTTAGTCGATGCTTAATTTAATTTTAATTGTGAACGTGAATTTTGACTAACGCTTCCTATGTCGCTAAACGTTCAAACTAATTAAAACTATCATAAACAGTAACGGTCTTATTCATATTAAGTTAGAGTAAGTTTGTAGTCTTCTTTAAGAACCTTAAAGAAGCCCTTGCTCCAGCTCAATATAAATAAGACCGTCAACGTTCTAAATTAAATAGCTCAACTGAGAGTTATTGACTAGTACAGGTCTCTTTAGGATCATTACAGTGAATCACAGACAAATCTTCAAATACGATAAATATATTTATTAATTAAAATATAA
Organism: Dendrolimus houi; assembly: GCA_039645545.1. Taxonomy (NCBI): domain Eukaryota; kingdom Metazoa; phylum Arthropoda; class Insecta; order Lepidoptera; family Lasiocampidae; genus Dendrolimus; species Dendrolimus houi. The sequence goes on along the minus strand of CM077120.1, from coordinate 16,255,823 downwards.
AATTACGTCACTACTTGCTTAAATATATGTATATTTCAACTTTACGTATAGAAAAGAAAGTCAAACATTGTAAAAACAACTAATACAAACAATATGATAGCACACTTATTACATACCTGTATATTTAAAACTAGAGTTTAACCCGCTTCTTGTGTAAAGAGCAGGCGTTAATACAGTTGCTAATTTTTTTATGTTAGTGCTATTTGGTCAACCTCTTTTAGAGCGTGCTTCTTGTGTAAAGAAAGGACAGGTGTTAATACAGGTTATATTGTAAATATTTTTTACAAATCGGATAAATCGTTAGTGCTATTTGCACCCAGAAAATTAATTTCCAAAATTACAAAAATTATCAAAATGACGAAAATGGCAAATCACAAAAAAACGTATCCTAGTTTTTGGGATAACTTTTACATAAATCTATCCCAAAATCTATCCCGTTATCCGGAACAAAAGTATCCCTTGTCCACTGTCGGTATTAAAATTACATACAAACCAATTTTTAGCCAAATCGGTCCAGTCGTTTTTCCGTAAAAACGGAACAGACATACAGACAGACGAACAGACGGACAAACAGACAGACAGAGTTGTGTTCGCATTTATAATATTAATAGAAAAATAGGGATCTAATAAAAAGAATCGTAAAAAAACTACGTTTTAATGGTTTTAAACGCGGTATTTTATTTTATTTTTATTATTCCGACGTTTCAACGTTTCGACCTTAAGAATACTGATTGACACTTGACATTTTTATCTATCGTGATCACGGCTACTGAGAAGTGGCCGAAACATCGGAATATTAAAAACCAAATCAAATATCGCGCTTAAAACCGTTAAAACGTATTTTTTTATTTATACTAGTCGCGAAAACTTAAGAAAATACTAAAAAGAATCGTGTATTTTAATTCCCTGAAGCAGGTATATCGTTAGCCAACTGGAAGGAAATTATTAGCGTCGCCTATGTCTGCAATAGCAGGGGGATGTCGTCAACACGTTACCGACCTTGAAGAAAAGTTATAACGCCCTTCTTAAGCCTAATTCATCACACATATTGTGTGTCGAGCGCGCTGTACCTAATCAATTGATGTTCCTAGACCTGAAGACTAAATTCGTAGTAAATATTAAATGTTCTAATCTATATATTGTTACGAGTTACGGGACTAGAATTAAAATGCCGTTTGGAATTACTATAGAATTTATTAGAACTATAGAAACACGTATAACATTTATATTTATGTTATGTTATATTTGTACCTATAAATATAACCGAACGCAATAAGTCCAAATGTAATGCACAATTAAATAATACGCGCAAACTCCGTCACTATATCGCTTATCGAATGTACACGTCTTGCTTTGATCGTGGTTCTCACTAGACTGCCTCACCCCTCCGTTCGGGCATTGCTTTTATTCTATACAAATACAATGTGTCATGATTGTGTAAACAATGGTTTCTTAGAATCACACCTGGCCACTGCCTACCAGAGAGGATTACAATACACAATAGGCGGCTTTCCTAATTACAAATATTAAACACAAAGAAAACAAAAGAAGTTCAAATGCGGGCAGGTAATAAAACTTAGGCTTTATGGCCGGCAGGTGTACATTCACATTAGTCGGCGTGCTTCGTGGAATTTTGGCTAAGTTGTAACAATGTATAAAAATTTCCTGTCACAGTGTTTGACCGCGAACTTAGACATAGAATAGGTTTAATTTTAATTTATAATAAAAAATGCATTTTTGTTTACCGAGAGGTCGGTAAGTATGAGTTCTGCTGTCAACTAAGTTACATAAGCATTAAATAGGTGCCGCCATACTTGAATTTCCACCCACTCTTTGATTAATAATATGTGAACCTTAATCAATATAAATCTAATATATATAAATAAAAATGAATCGTAGAAATGTACGTACGCGCATAACCTGAGAATGACCTTACCGATTTTGATGATATTTTTGTGTGTACTTGAGTGGGGTCCCTGCATGGTTTAGATTCACAATTGGAAACGGTAGAAGGCACTAGAATCGGGTCCTAGATTTTTATTTTTTCAGGGCAGGACTACGTCTTCCGGGACCGCTAGTTTACAAATAAATCATAACCCAAACAAGTAATAATGTATCAAATAATGTAATCACATATATCTCAGATAGCGAGTAACAATCACTCTAGTAGTCCACTTGATTGATCCCCGCCGAATTGTTATCCGGCTTGAACCAATAAAGATCTTTTTGCCAATTGGATGGGATCAGAGATCAGCCGAGATGTAACATGGATTACCACAAGTGGATTTTAACCACTGAGCATGTATCAAACCATATCAATATCCTAGAAAAAATAAGTACACTCTCTGTACTTACCTATAACAATTAATAAAATGTAAATATCTGTCTGTGATTTTAAATTCAACGCCAAAATTTAAATAAAAGATGCTAAATACCTACCTACTTAACTGAAAACGGCTGAGCAGACTAATTCTATAGGTATACAAACACTAGTAAGTAATAGTCTAGTAGTAAATTTCCAGATATTGCGAAATGCACTTTAATGATCTTTGCTGAAGATTATTGATTTGCTGTTGTTTGCAACTTGGCAACCGAGTTTTTGAAATTAAAAATAATTACAAAGTAATAAGTTTTAAGGAGGCCACCGTTAACACTTACCTTTAATAAGGATGATCCTGAAAAATCGTACTAATGTACTTTTGATAACTGAAATAGACATAGTATACTTCTTATACCGTAAAATAGGTTAATGTTCAAAGATCAAAGATGCGAAACTTGCGCGAACATAACCGCGTGAGAAGCCCTGATTAATATAATAAATGAATGATTAATAAATTTTGCAAGTTTTAACTAGATAGCCACAAAACCAAAATATGCGGTATACTCTCGATAAAACATGAACACTTCTAAATGGAAATTCCAGAGTCAGGTTCGTTAACAGCCCAACTTTATTCATTAGCGTGTATTGTCTACGAATTTATTCGTCAGGTCGAACGAGGCCTAACTCTCTCTGACAACATTTTGCGTTCCTGGAGACTTCACTAAATATTTTCAACGTATTTTGTTTATCTTACTTACCCAGAATGAAAACTTTTGTCGTAATTTTACAACAGTTCAACAAACTTGAACTTTTGTAAACATTTACTTGCCTACTTTGCAGTGATACGGAGTGATGTCCAAGTACAGTTGCTTGTTTCTAACTTTACGGTGATCAAGTTTTTAAGTTACGAAACGGTTTCCTATGAGAATACGGGAGGGACACTGCAGGTGTGGTTTATTAACGTCAAAGTAAATCTGATGACGCATGGGACAAGTTATTGCTATTACATTGTCAGTTTAGACGTTCAAGAAAATTTTGTCATAACTTTTGGAATATAAAAATATCAGCTAAGTCGATACGTATATGTCCACGTAAAGAGAATTAGATATAAAGAATATTTATTATTTTATAATTTTGGCTTAGAAGCTTTTAAAATGTGTTTTCAGATGTACTCCATATATGAAGAAACAAAATCTATCATTTTTTTCTAAAATTTACATCTCAAAATTTAAAAGTTACAGGAGACTTCAAATTTTTGCTAACGAATATCTCGCCACCTATTTATATAAAAAATATAGTCTCTACGAGTCATAATCATGATTTTGTCTTGTCTAATGATATCCTAAAGGACTGTCATTTACTTTTTTCATCTCTCAGTTGCGTGTATGATGACCACCGTTAGCTCGATTCCAAATTGTGTAGCCTAGGCGCGACCGCGCCGCCGCCGCACTTTCGCTGTCAAGCGGATGTCAGCGGTAGGGCATCGTATGGAAGGGCAAGCAATGTTCGCATATAGGTACACAGAAACGAATACAGAGTAGCAGGGGGAGGTGGCGGTATTTTAGGTACATTTTTCCTAATTTGGCTATATCTTAGCCCAAAAAACTACACATCCTGGTTTTTGTTAATAAATTAGCTGTAATATACACAGGCAGACTGATAGATTAGACATGAAGATTTTATAATGGTTCAGATTCTGCAAAAATAACTGTAGATTTCTAAAACGACTTGTAAAACTTTTAAAATCCATCTAATATTTATTGAAAGCTTACTTCCACTTTCTGATTAATAAATTGCTACTATTTCATCTTCAGAGGTTTGGATCCTACCTCAGACAACGGAGCAGTATGACAATTCATGAAGGTAACACGTAGCCAGTCTTACCCATTAATACCGTCGAACTACGTTTAGGAATTTACTTATAGACTTAAAGGTCTTATAGGAAGAATACAATTTAAAAATAATGAGTAATTAATTAGGTTTTAAATTGAGTATAATTTAAATAATTGAGATTGGTGTGCGTAGACATTTAACGGGTTGAGATAAAATAATTGCTGTGTAGCCATATATTTTTAGCGATTATTTTATATTAACCATCCGTTAAATGTTTATGCACACCAGCCTTAATTAATTAAAAACTAAATTTAAAGGTAATTCCTGTACATTATAAAGAATAAAATACAACATCTGAGAATTGAATATGCTGTATGTATGAAAAAACATTTTTAATACAAGTTGTAATTTCCACAAAACTATTAAAATATAAAGAAGTCGTTTTTTATCGCTGGAGTACAGCAGACAGGCAGACGGCTCAGCTGATGGAAAGCCGTTACCGTCGCCTATGAACGTTTGCAACACCAGAGATGTCACTAACGCGCTGCCGGTCTCGAAGACATTTTATGACACCCTTTTTAAAGAACCCCATATTGTAGCGCTATGGGAAAACCACGGCTGGGAGCTCATTCCAAATGCCCACGGTGCGCAAGAGAAACGTCCTAGAGAACCGTTGCCTACAAGAACGAAGCAGCTCAAGGAAGTGGGGATGAACGCCCAGCCGATGGCGTACTGTGCGGTGGTAAAAAGAAGACGAAGGCAGCATTCTGAACAGTTCCTCGGAACACTCTCCCGTGTATAGTCGGTAGAATACGCAGTCTTTCTATATCTAATCAACACAAATTTGTAGAAATAATCCAAAACTGTGAAACTAAAACCAGACGTCAAGACGTTGGCAATTATATCGAGCTTCTTTGAAGTGCAGAATCTTTCGTGCTCCATTGCACAATACTACACCAATTCAAGCATAAAAAGCATTTGAGCTTTAAAATTTAAGTTGCGTTTTTCAAGATTTAAAAGAAAATATTACTTGATAACATATTCAAAATTATTTTACTTTAATGTAAACTTTAAAGAATATGATATCCTTATTAGTAGTTTTCTTTCTTTCCAAAATTAATACTGTATTGTATAATATCAGTATGCTGTTCACGTCACGAATCTTGAGCAGTCGGTACTACTCCAGTAGGGAATTACTTTACGCATTGATCGTAGCCAATTATATAATATTATGTTATTTTCCTTTTACTGAAAAGTGACAATACCTAATATTTTGAAAAAGGACCATAATTTCACTGTGCGGAGGTAGGGCAAGGTTACTTCGCAAGAATCAAGCCGGGGATTATAATTATATAAAATACTAGGATATGCCCGCGACTTCGTCTACACTTGACTTGAATTTCCTGCGGGATACCCGGGACACAAAATACTACAGCATTTGAAAAAGAATGTAAGCTATCGTTTTAGTGAAAAATGTGACGCAATAAGCTAATTTTTACGCACCTTAACGACTACAAACTGCTCCCAGAAAAATTCCAGCGGGATTCCCTGGATAAACGCAGAATTTAAATCTAAGAATTAGCTGTCGATCAGCAAAAACAGTAGTTTTTACGTGAATTCCAAGCAAACAAACAAGAAGTCTAAAAAAATGCATCGTGTTCTTCATCGTTTATATAGGTTTATTCCAGTTTTTTTTAATAACTTTAATGTACAGACGGTTAGAATTTTATAATATTAGAGACATAGAATAGATTAGGAAATAGATTTCTGAAATTTTGAAGGCTGGCGTGGAAGATCCGAAAAACAACTCTAACGTGGGACGTATTTTATAAGAGTTGTCTATTCATAAATACTTTTTAATTCAGTGTTATATTGAATACGTAAACCCTATCATCCCATTATCTATGTTACTCTACAAAAAAAAGATATATCAAAAAGGTAAACTCACTGAAGAGGAACACAAACAAACCATCTAGTCTTCAAAATATTTTTGAATCTAAATATACTTGACATGGACAAAACATACAAATCGTGTAAAACCATGTTTACTAAAGAATAAGCCTATTTATAAATGTCTTTTTTTGCAAATAATAATTCACTTTTGTTAAAACTTGTAGACTAATTTAAACCCTCTATTACGTGCCAAATTGCTTGAGATTAATGGCTGGAGGTCGATTTCCGAGTCATACTGAGCATGACTAGACTTTCAAGTACCTACATGTTTTAGCTAAATCATTGTGATAGACACATCTTATCAATAAAAAGCAATTTATATCTCGGCTTAGTTTTTTCTACAAAATATATTTAGTTAGTGTTATTTTTAATTGCTCGGTATTTGAAAGCACATTTTAATGTAGTTCACACATTTTAAAAAACTGCAGAATAAACATGGCTTTTAAACCTGTAGCTCTTATCCTAGTGTTTAGAATTGCCTTACTTAAATACATAACATAGGCCGACATATTACAAATTTTGGAGCAGTGTTTTTGTTTTAACGATTGTTGTTGCTAATTTTATATATCCTGAATTCAAAAGACCACGTCTGATTTTTAAAAACATTAAAAATGTATTATTTTTAATATGTATAATATTTGGAAAATATAGTTTTTCAAATATTTGCAACAAAAATATCAGTTACAATTACTACATAAAAGTTATTTTGAGTAATATTTTTATGTTTTTTCATAAAAGTAAGCCTGGACGTGGATTTCGTATAAAATATCGCGCTTTAATAACCAGTATTACTACAGTACTACTATAGCTATCATACTTATTTAACACTCCATCGACCTTGGTATTTTGTTTCTGTAACTTCGATATCCCGATGGTGTCACTCTCTTTCTTCTTCACAAAAATTACGTAGACTTTCAGAGAAAAATTTCAAATCTGAAATTTGTACTTGTATTGCACCCTAATTTTCAATATTTATCTAATAAATTCGCCATTGCTTGCGATAGCTCGTACAATTATGTAAAATATTTCTGAGTGTATGTTATGTTATATTTTAGAGGATATCACTGTTTCTTCAAATTTCTCATCATTTCACAACGATCTGATTAATGCTCTAACAAAAATTAAAGCCTTCTTTAATTTTTGTAAAATACTCTTGGAAATTTTGCACTGCTTAATTCTCATTTTCTGTATTTAGAGCTATACTGAATCGTTTCCTAAATAAAACCTTAGCGCTTTAACAAAATAAATCCTTCAATATCTGTATTTTAATAAATGAAATCAATATTATGACTAGAGTGCCAAAACTTAATAATTTAAATATTTTTTCGTACAAAAAGGGAAAATTGCTACTGTATTTATGTTCTTAAAATCCTGACGTAATAACAAAACGAGTAGTGAATTTTAATCAGCGTCATCGAATTATTTAAAAAAAATAGCTATATTTCAAACAACGATAATCATGTTGTGTGTGATGTGATGTGATCATTTTAACAATTTTTATGACAGGCAGTATTTATTCTACATCTTCTGATTACAACCGAACAAAATATAAACAATAGTTTCTTGTTTTATAAATATAGCTAACTGTCCCAGCAGACGTTGTCCTGACCTGAAAAAATGAAATTTAGGATCCGATTGCAACGCGACCTACCGGGTCCAATTTTGAATTTAACCATTGTTGACGGCCTCTGTGGTTGAGCGGGCTAAGCCGTTGCTGGCCTACCTCACTGCAACGCAGAGGCTCCGGGTTCGATTCCTGGTATAGTAAATTTCGGAAACGTATTTTCTCCGTTATTTACTATTGTCTGGGTGTCTGGGATCGGCCCCAGAGTGGTACGTTGTATATTACCCATAACACAAGCGTAAGTTGCTTAATTGGAGGATATACAATATGTGTGTTTGTCTGCCGATTATTATTATTATTATTATTATTGACGAATCCTCCTGAACAGTGAACACCCACAAAAAATTCATCAAGATCGGTCCACCCGTTTAGAACGAGTTCAGTCACATACACACGCACAGAAGAATTTTATATACCTAATCTTGCCATAAATATTGTAATAAAGAAAAAAAATCTATTGCAAATAACATTTATAAGTTTTACAGTATGTTAGTTTAGTACATAAATATAAAACAATTTAAAATATAAAAAGCTTATTCGAAGTGGTCTCCATTGGCTGCAATACAGTCCTTTAAACGTTGAGGCCAGTTATCAATAGAAGCACGCACTCTTTCCATGGGAAAATTCTTTACTGCCAGTCGTATCGATTGTTTTAGGGACTCTAAATTATCATGGCGTTTAGAGCAAGCCATACTCTCTAAAACTGACCATAAATTATAATCCAGCGGATTAAGATCGGGACTAAACGACGGCCAGTCTTCAGCTCTGATGAAGTCCGAAACCAAGACTGCGTGGCCGAGCTTTATGACCCGGCGCCGTGTGTGGCTGGAAGGACCATTCTTGGTTATTGAACATAGTTTTGTTAAGGGGCTTAACTACCTTATCTTAATACACTTGTGCCGATGTTTTGATACCTTTTTCACAAAAATATGGCTCAGTCACTCCTTCATAGCTAACACCCCACCAAACCATCATTGAACACGGATAATGCCCACGTTGCACTTTGTCGACTAATTGAGAAGCTTCCTTAGAGCTTTGACCATAAATACGGTCATTTTGTTTGTTAAAATGTTGCTCAATTGTAAAAAATTCTCATCCGTAAACAAAATTTTTCTGTGACTTCCCTTTGCGTACCGCTTCAGTAGTTGTTTCGATTTGACCACCCTATTCTTTTTTTAATTATGAGTTAAGAGATGACCAGTGCATCTCTTATAGGCTGCAAACCCTAAGTCATCTTTTAAAATACGCGACATGGTTCTAGGTGATATCTTCATCCCCCGAGATAAAATCTTTTGCTTTCGGACAGGATTTCTTCGAATTATTTCCCTTACTGCTTTGACCACCTTTTTCGTACGAACACTACGTGGACGGCCAGATCTTTTTCTGTTACAAACAGAGGAGGTCTCATTGTATCTATTAATAGCCCGGCACACAAACATTTGACTAATACCAAGCGTATGGAGAGTTTTAAATATTGCATTTGGCTCCATACCTACTTTGTGTAATGCAATCACAGCGTTTCGGTTCTCTTTATCGCCCCACTCCATTTTAATATCGCAAAATGTTGTACAATGTATTGGCGCCAAAATGAGAAAACACAATGAACAATCATATAAAAATGACAGATTCCAAATGTAATATTTTGTTTATTTTTAAATGTAACAGTATTTATGGCCAGACAAGTATAAAGATTAGTCATTCAATAAGTATAACAATGCTTCAAAAACATAATGAACATTAAAGTTAATGAATATTTAAATGTGTGTGTTATTTAACGTAAATTTCAACCACTGTTAGGATGTGTCTAGGTTATATCTTCTAATATATAAAATTCTCGTGTCGCGGTGTTTGTAACCAAACTCCTCCGAACGGCTAAACCGATTTGTATAAAATTTTGTGTGTTTATCGTTTAGGTGTGAGAATCGGCCAACATCTATTTTTCATACACCCAAATGATAAATAAGGATGACCCACCCCTAAATATATATTTTTTAATTTTTTTGGCCAAATGTCTTATTAATAATTTATTATGATTTAGCATTGAAAAATACATACAACTTCGAATTGTCACCTTTTTACGATCAACCCCTATTTTTTAATAGCGATATTAGTACTTGAATAATTTAACCTAATAGAAATAATTTAAATGGCAAAACAACGTTTGCCGGGTCAGCTAGTTGTAATATAAAAATAGTAATATAAGCCCAAATAAACCGCTAAATGTACACAATACACTCGTAATCACACAACTTGATCTATACAAAAACAAATTTTTCTTCTCAGTGCACGTCCCGCAAGGAAGATCATATCATTAATAAGGAGTCGTAAAAGTGTCAAGAGCAGAGTATAGCATTATGATACACGAAAATTACAATGATATTTGTACCGACGACTACGGTTAAAAGAACTTCCTACCGAAAGAGTTTTCTAGATGAAGACACAATTTTTTGATGCAGCGTAAAAATATTGTTACGAGTGCGGGACTCGAATTAAAATGCCGTTTGGAATTACTATAGAATTTATTAGAACTATACAAACACGTATAACACAGGTACAAATATAACGGGACACAACCAGTACAAACGTAATACACGATTCAATAACACGCGCAAAGTCCGTCACTATATAGCTTATCGAATGTATACACGTCTTGTCTCGCTTGTGACCATCGCTAGACTGCCAATATCCCCGTTGGGCCATTGCTGCACCGATACAATATGGCTGACCGCCCACGTAGATCAAATTTCTTTGAATTCGTAATCTGCACACCTGCCTAATTATGCCTGTAAACGGCCATAAACGAGTACAATACACAATAGGCTGTTTTCTAAATACAAATTTTAAACATAAGGTAAACAAAGGAAATGGCTGACAAAAAGGTAATAAACTGCAGTTGTGTATTGGACTTTGTCGGTCGTACGATATTTTTAATTGTCTGTTTTTCCACTATTACTCTTTTTGCTAATACCATGAAAAAAACCTTCCATGCTAATATATAATATATATATAATACCCAGAATATAAATTATTTGCGCAAACTCCGCACTGGATTTATATAACAAAGTACGTGAAAGATCTTTTAAGTGGCTTCAATACGATACAATTTTACGACCAATTTGACTAGATTTAGAATTGAATTATGTAGTGTGGATAGAAATATGAAATCCATGGTCACAGGTTGGTCGTGACCACTCTATTCGATTGTGTTGAATCCAATTGGATGGTGTGGACGCTAGTTGGCCAATTTTTTGACGAAGTCATCAGCACAGTGGCGTTCACAGGGGGTTACTAATACTAAATTGTATTAATAATTACTAAATTCAATAATTCATGAAAGGTTTCGTGAACCATTCTCATAAAACTTCTGAAATCGTCACTGTCCAACTCTTAAATTATATTTACGTGCCTCAGTTGTTTTATTTTTAACAATCGTCGTTTTGTCTATAGCCTTCTATTTTTTTTCTCATCTACATTTGTAGTTAGAACCAAAATCAACACAAATTTTTGCTTCTTGTTAAGAGACACCTTGCTTGACACAAGTCCGTTCAGCAGAGGCAACAAAATAGAACTATAATTAGCGATCTTCTTTTGTATGTGTGGACGGACAATCAGATTGTAGCCAATTCAATTGGCAAATCTGATTGGCATTCCAATAGTATTGTGTGGCAGGGGTTTTAGAAGAGTTTTATTTGATATCCGAACGAAGTATGTAAATCTATTATGACATGTGCATCCCACAAAAGCTGAAATGAGAATGAACTTTTGTCGCTACGCCCACTCGGTTTTCTATCCGAGTATTAATCACAACTACCCGCAAATATAACAATAGTACAATAAGAGGCACTACTTGAAACTAATGTAATTGGGATTAGTTAATTTGTAGGGTTTCGATATTTAAAGGTCAATTTTTCAAATTCAAGGGAATCTTATGGTCTTAATTCTGTGTCTATCACACGCTATCTGTCACAGCCAAATATCTCAGAGACTACTATGGCTAGATATATAGAATATGGCATGCCGATGAAAATCTTTTATTTCAACATAAAATTTATAAGTAATAATATTAAAATAGCTAAATATTTTTTAAACGTTAAACGAAATTTTATAATTTCAAACTTGACGAATATCATCGCGTGATGGTATCAAATAAAAGAACTCTTCGCAAATTTTACTACTACTATTTACTTTATTTTTTACCTACCTGTTGAAAATTAAAAAAAACTCAAGTATTCATGTTTAATGCATATTTAACTACAAATAAATTTATTTTTATAACTACGTATAAACCCAAACTAAAATTGATCACCAGATCGAAAAAAAGATCGCAATTTTTATCGATTTTTTGGGTTTTTTCGTTTTTTGCTCATTGACCTCCAGTTCTCACTTCAGATTCGTGTTTAGCCAGAAAAAAATACGCCAGAAAATCATAGTCTGATCCAGCATACAACTTTTTTTGTGGACCTGTGTAATTTTTTAAACCGACGAAGGTAAACTTTCTATATATTGTATAATAGATTAGTGTTAGGTTAGTGTGCTAAATTCATAAAGGCACGATAGTCGCGGTACAAGTGTCTTTCCCCAGGATACATCCTTGCCAAATGTCTTTAAAATTTATTCAGCTGTTTATTGTTTTTTTAACTACTGGAATACGATAGTCAGACTGTCGGTCCACTTGATGAAAAGTGGTTACTATCGCCTATGAATATTTGCAACACCAAAGTTGCTACCAATGTACTACAGGCCTCGAACGGCGGACTAGAACTTGGTTACTAATGCCTTAACACAACTGAAGGTTACAGCTTGGTTACTAATGCCTCAACACAACTGAAGGAGCCATAAAAATGGACAAACGCCCTTTTTTATTATGAAGCTGGCAAATACGCAGACGGTCCAGCTTATGGAAAATGGTTACCGTCGCCTATAGACGTTTGCAACACCAGGGACCACGCTAAGGCGTTGCCAGTCTTTAGGATGGGATAGGACGAATGGGACAAATGAGATGAGACATAGGAATCCGACAGGACCAATGGGATAGAAGGGATTGGATATAGGATGGAAACATGGGGATGTTATAGAAGGGATAAGACGGAATTGGTATCCCCCTGGATAGGTTAGGAAAAATGGGCTATCGAAACTCTCAGTCATGACGTGAAACACGATTAGCTCAAGACTAACCGTTTGACGTCGATATTGTGTGAGAACGAGGTATCACACCGATCAAGCTGACCCAAAAAGTGTAATCAAGATTATAATTCCAGCATGGCTCTACTACATCATACCCTACCACCAGGCGGTGGAGTATTTTCTTGTCTGTCACGATGCGCGACGGGCCGCCTGGCCGCAGGAATTATTATTGTACTGTATTACTTTTACATTTATATATATATATATATATATATATATATATATATATATATATATATATATATATATATATATATATACATAGAATATGGATAGACCGAAATACGCATACAACAGCCACATCAGTCTTCTGATCTCGACAGCAAAATATAACGATCACCTACAAACATCCTACGTGATTTAATTTCAAATACGTTATAGGCCTGCCTACGCGCTAGAGTACTAAGCTATTTCAAATATCGATATCTACTTTTATGCTTATTGTTCTTCACTGCCCACTACTGGGTTCGAACCTTTTCATCTTAGTGAAATTAACGGTAAGTATATCCTCCAAGCCTGCCCAAAATGAATTGATAGGTTTCACACTTCGGTTATTTCGATTACAGGTTTCTTCACTACGTTTTTCTTCATCGTCAGTAGGTACAGTCAGCATCATAGACGTGGACATACTCAAGATCATAAAATACTTAGAAACACCCAAAACGTGATCATTAGTATCGTACTCGATCGTTTTCGCTGATCGACAGCTAATTCTTGGACTTAAAATCCGCGCTATTGTCCCAGAAATCCCGGGGGTTTTTATTATGGGAATTATTTAAAATGACCAGATTGAAAAAATATGGAATTCCAATGTGATTTTTTCACTGATCGATAGCAAATTTTATGTAATAAAATATATGATACTTTTTGTCCCGGACCCACAGGAATTTTCTCGGGTATGGTACAAATTAGTCGGATTACTTAAATATTAGGTGACTGCGATACGATTTCAGTAAAAAGATAGCTTAAGCAATGAGGTATAATGTACTACGTAAACTCAATGAGATTAAGCCCTTCTTCAAGTGACGCGATACTTTATACTCCGGGAATCCGGCGGAAATTCTCCTGGGAGTGTTTTAAAGTGGGTATTATATATAAAAATTAGCTGTTTCGAATCCTATTGATACTAAAATGATATAATACGGCACTTTTATATTGCCCGGGATTTCCTAACTTGGAATCCATGTGATATTAGAGAACTTGCTTAATATGACAGTTTCTATATTTATTAGACATCTTTAGTAGATTTAGATATGTATGCCTTTAGTAATATTGAGTTTTTACAGGAAACTTCGGAATAAATTTATTTCCATACCAAAAAATCCACTGCCCTGTAGACAATACCGTTTAATTTTAAATATTGACTAAATAACTGTAATTTGCGTTACCTGTTAAGCGTGAACGAAATCACGGGGAAATCTTAATAAATAATAAAAAACTTTTGGATTTGCAAATGATCTCCTCGGATCTTTAGCTCCGTCAACCATTGAAAAACTAGCATTTTTCAAATCTAAGATACACTAAGTTGGTCTTTTACAATCACATATTTTTTACTGACTGACTTTTGGTGTCCCTCAGGGCAGTATACTTGGCCCTACCCTCTTTCTTACTTATATAAACACTCTCTGTGATATGAAACTAGTAAACGGAAATATAATTACTTATGCTGACGATACTGCACTTCTTTTTTCTGCTGATACGTGGGTAGAAGCATGCCAAAGCGCACAGAATGGTCTTAACAAAGTTATGAGTTGGCTACATTCGAATATATTAATACTTAATACAAATCAAACCAAATATGTTACTTTTGCTCTCAGAAGTCAGGATCAACCACAACCAGAAACTATGAAAATCATAGCCCTTGTCTTTCATATATTACCTGTAACTCTTGTCCTGCCTCGCAAACAACTCGAGATATTAAATATTTAGGTATAATTATTGATCAAAATCTTAGTTTCCAGCCATATATTAACTCACTTACACTCAAATTACGCAAATTAATTTACATATTTAAAACCCTTGCTAAAGTGGCCGATTTTAATGTAATCTAATTATTATATTACGCTTTATGACAATCCATTGTGAGCTATTTTACCGCGTCATGGGAGGGAGCTGTTAAAACTGCAATTTGAAAACTAAAACGTGCGTAACGAGCTGTACTTAAAGTGAGTTTGTCTCTCCCTTTTTACTACTCCACCAAAGACCTTTACGATCGCTGGAAAGTGTTAACAGTTCGGCAACTTTTTATTCAACAAATAGTTTTAAAAAACATCTCATTACTCTATTTACATCTTCTAGTTTTCTTACTAAAAGAAATCACATCCCTTACAAACAAAATACTGTTACGAGAGCCTTTTGTTGTAGATTTTTTTACTTTCTAGGTAGTTATTTATACAGCAAAATCAATAGTAAATTGATATTGAACCCCTTAACTAAATCTAAATGTAAGAAAACATTGACTGACTGGCTTTTAAAACTCGATTATGATTCCGCTGAAGCATTGTTAGTCTCAGTTACCTAAATATAGTTTCCTAATATTACTAAGTATTTGTTATTCATTTATTATATTAAAATCTGCAATAATTATATTACATATACTTCACTATATTTAAATTTAGTCGTATTTCATTATCGTAGTCTTATATGTATTTATTATGTTATAAACACCTATTACTATTCTACATCTATTAGATACGCTAACATACTCACACAGTCACACATAATTACACTCAATACACAATATTTATCAAAATTTGTTTAGCTGGTTTTTCCGGGGAGAAAGAGGCTGGTGATCAGTCACAAAGCATTATTTTTTTTACTGACACCAGGCTCTCATCATTTCAGTTCATAAGAAAAATTGTTACTGATTAAATTATTGTTAGTGTGAGAGTAAATAAAGAATTATTATTATAAAAAAAAATATCCTCGTGAGTTTTATGGATATAGCCAGTGTCAATTATCCATGAATATTCCAATTTTACAATAATCATTAACAAAAATCAAAAATTTGACTGAAGTTGAAATAGGAACAGGGAGATTGGGCGTTACTATAAAAAATTGGAAAATTCATAAAATATACTCGACCCTCTAGCTAAATACATAAAAACCATGCGAAATAATATTTAATAAAGAAAGATACTTTGTTTATTATACTACTAGTATTTTTACCCGCGGCTCCGCCGCGTGAAACACCCCGGATTATTAGTAGCTTTATGTTACGTACATCAAAACTATATTAGATTTTTTTATTAATTATTTATAAACATTTAATGAACATCAAAACTATATTAGATTTTTTTATTAATTATTTATAAACATTCAATGAAAATTTATAAAACTGATAATAAACTCATCGCTATATCTACGTGAATCAGTCAATAACTATAACATATCTCACAAGAAAAAGTGGCTTAAGGTAAAAGCTCGTAAACTAAATTGTCATTTTCTACTTTTAAAGAATGTATAATAACAGATAAAGGAACTAAATAAAATACAAAAAGCATGTTAAACTAAAAAAAACTTATAAAATATAATTAATGATTTCTGGTGGGATATTATTATTCTATATAACATATTTGGTTAAAGGAGGATACAGTCTAATTTTTTAGATCTAAAATTTTACTGTTTCTTGTTAAATTCACTACAATAACAAATAATCTGAGTCCATATAGTCTACACAACTGCCCAGCAAAACATACAGATGAGTCGAAGCCAACCTGATTTGAAGTAATATAATGAATGACGTGTTGTTTATGACTACGTAGGTATTAATTACAGCGCGTTCCATTAGTAGCTCACAACGCCCAAAATGCTCCGTTAGCCGTTACACAAGGCGACCGCGGTCGTTGTGGTCGAGGCGAAAACGTCACTAATGACGTCATCATTTTCGATTACACAACGCTCACGACGACCGATGTCAAGAGGTGGGTCGAATAACCGTTCCACTTGGGTCTACGAGTGTAACGCCCGCAAGCAAGTGGAACGGAAAAGAATCGCGGTTGTGAACGTGGTCGTTGTGAGTCCCTAATGGAACGTAACCTTAGTGAATTGCAATAACGCGATTGTAGTACCATCTATTTTGCTAATCCGTCTATTCCAGGTAAACGACAACTTTTATTGGGATAAAACGTACCGTAAGTGTTGATTTGGGTTGAAAGCCAGCATTATGATGATTTTCATTCCTATACGTTCAGTAGTTTCCAAAAAAGATGCGATCACAGTGCCATCTTTTTTACTATTTTCGTTTATCCCACGGAAACGACGTTATTTATCGGGATAAAAAGTATCCTAAGTTTCGCCCCGTGATATAAGTTAGCTCTGTTTTGAATTTTATTTAAATCTGTTCAGTAGTGTTTACATGATCCTCTAACAGGCCGACAGAAAGACAAACAGACAAAAATTCTAAAATTGCATTTTCAGAATCTGCTGGTCTGAATCATACGCCCTGATTTTATCACATTTTTAAACGCATTGTACAAACTCGAACCATTTACAGATTTATTATAGTATAGATAGATACTGTTTACTTCAACGATACTTGTATATTTTCTTATTTCTCCTTAGTCATAGATATGAAAGTTATTTTAAGAAATTTGAGATTTAGATAAGATTGTACTTTTTATCCTGCATATCGAAACATTTCCCACGGGGCACAATAAAAAACCCCAAAAGTAAAAGTTAGTAAACTCCAAACACTTCATCATTCATCAACTTCAACAGAAATATCATGAGTTAAATTTTCATTCTAGTAATTAAGCCATATTAAGAAACAATTCACAAGTTCTTGTCCTCTAAAGCTTTATATGTATACGCATTTATAAACGGAATACGACGACGCGTTTCGCCGTCATTGCTTTACGACGACATAAAACCTTGTTTCACCTAAACTAAGTTAGTTTCACAACATTTACCTGTCTGCTCCGAGCTTTATGTACTTAATACTCTAAAAGCTAGCTGTTTGTATTAAACATTTACTAATTTGACTTTAACGATAATTTAATTGCAAAAATATTAAATTTTTTAACCGTTTAAATATGTTTAAGTTGTACTAATAATATTATCTTAGATTTATCCAATTGTTGCACGTGATTAAAACTATGTTTTAACTCGTTTTTAACGTAAGTATTTATATTTTTTTCTTAAGTTTTCGCGACTTGTATACATAATAAAACTACGTGTTAACGCTTTTAAACACGGTAATTTATTTGATTTTTGTTATTCCGACGTTATACGCCGGCGTATAACTACCAAAACTTATAAAATTACCACCACTACCAAAAATACCACAACTACTAAAACTACCAAAACTCCCAAAACAACCAAAACTACCACAAGTACCAAAATAACCAAAACTACCGAAACTACCAAAATTACCACCACTACCAAAACTACCACAACTACCGAAACTATCAGCCAATACTACCAAAATAACCAAAACTACCACCACTACCAAAACTACCACAACTGCCAGAACTACCACAATTGCCAAAACTACCACAACTACCAAAACTACCACAACTTCCAAAACTACTACAACTTCCAAAACTACCACAACTTCCAAAACTACCACAACTTCCAAAACTACCACAACTGCTAAAACTACCAAAACTACCACAACTACCAAAACTACCACAACTGCCAGAACCATCACAACTACCAAAACTACCGAAACTACCAACCAAAACTACCACAATCACCAAAACTACCAAAATAACTAAAACGACCAAATTAAACAAAATAAACAAAACGACGAAAATGACAAACCACAAATAAAAAACCTATCCTAGTTTCCGGTATAATCTTTACATTTTTATGTTATAGATTTCCGCCTTCTAGCAGACTAAAAGTCGGGGAGACTTTACAGCTTTGGAATCGAGTTTTCCCTACCTATTGATGTAAATAAAAAAAAATCATAAACGAACATCATTACAAATGTTAAAATTTCACATACCTATGCCTACTGAGTTTTGTCTTAGTTTTTGAGAAATATGGTTGTGATATAAGATGTCAAACGGACGGATGGACATGACGTTTTATAAGAGATCTGTTGTTGTAAAAATTAATACGAAACCTTAGAAAATAAAATGAAATACAACATGCTATTCAACATGGGTATGTACGAGCATAACTTGAGAACGACTTTACCGATTTTGATGATATTTGTTTTGTGTGTTTGAATGGGCCCGTGGATGATTTAGATTTACAATTGGAACCGGTAGGTGGTGCTGAGATCGGGTTCTAGAATCCTCCTAATCACCTGGACCAATTTTGGTGATTTTGTTTTTGTGTCATGAAACAACGTCTGTTACGAATTCAGAATATATGACGGTACGAAGTTCACCGGTTCAGCTAGTTTATAATATATTTTTTAAAAGACAGGTTTTATGTAAAGGAAAAACAAAGAAATTGATTTAACTTTTCTGATTGTCGATATAAGAAAAATATACTGAATCTGTCGAACAGGAAGGTACGTAAGCAAATCTGTAAAGTTAATTTATTAAAGTTAAAAACTAATTTATTTTCAAATAACATATGTAATTAATAGACAGAGAATATAATAATAATATAACTGTACGGTTAAACGTACAGTGTTTTCCTGACGCTGCGGCCCACTTTAGACTACTTTAACTAAAATAACGCTCTCAAATATATTGTGATTGATTTGCTATCGAGTCCATACGAGTTGCAATTAGTCGTAACATACGACTGCAACTACCACTAAGTTGAACCCAGGAATCAGCATCCTAGCTCAACTAGTAAGAAAATAAATCCCCGTAAGCAACAAGGTGTATTTTCTTCACTCTACTATAAGAAAGCACCAGCACTCCACCAATTACTGCTAGCATCCATCACTACAAGCAAGAGCAAGTGTACAAACTATACAATAATAATAATAAATCTTTATTAGCCTTTAGTATTTTACACTTTTACAAAAGAAGAGACACTATAGAAAGGTAATTAGGAAACAGTAGAGTCTTAGTTAATAATACGGCTATGAAATTTAAAACATAGGTATACCTTCGAATCTCAAACTAGGAACAAGGCCTGTGTTTTGAATCAATCAAAGGAACCTACTCCAGGATCCACCGTCCATTTTTGCTACTGATTACTATGAATCTAATTTTCCGTGAGTTGCTTCATTTTGATAAACGCCCAACTTTTTCTCTTACAAAAGTAGTAGCAAGGATAAAATATGTCGATTTGATGATTCTCAAAAATGTATTACTAATTGAGTTTTTTTTTTTGTTAAATCTCAAAATAATTATCTGAAGTATTCGAAAATAATATTTGTCCCACAAAATGTATGGTTTGAATCAAAGAGACCCCCTTCCAACATGTATCGATAACGTAGTCATCTGAAGAAAAAAACAGCTGGTTAGTTACAGTTATATTTAATAACAACAAAAACCAGTTAGTAATACATTTTTAAGAATCATCAAATCGACATATTTTATCCCTGCTACCCCTATTAGCTACCACAATCGAAATTGTTTCTAAGAGAAAAAGTTTGACGTCTAGTCAAAATGAATCTACTCGCGGAAAATTAGCTTGATAGTAATCAATAGCAAAAATGGACGCTGAATCCTGGACTAACCTTCACCTATATGATTAAATAACATAATTATAGCTCTTAGGTATGTAGGTAATTGTATATGCTTACGTGAGTGTGTATGTGTGTGGCTGTGAGTGAGACTGTGTGAATGCGTACGATGATGTGTGTGTGAAATAAAGTGATGGAATGTGTACCATAAGTGCAGAATTAACGAAAATTATGTAAAGTATAAAACATATCACATAGTGACAAACAGTAATAATTATTACTTTATAAGTCCAAGGATTTTAGCCAATTTGTAACTTTATGCTTGGTTTCTCGCTTAGTTAAAGGATATATTGTTAAGTCCTTATTAGCTATATTATACAGGCGGCTTCTGATTGAATATAATTTCCTAACCGATAACACTGACACTTTATACAACTGGGTTGTAGAGTAGCGGAACGGTTTTATCGCCAAAAACTATCAACACTGCTCTTTGTGACCGTTCTAATTTTAATATTCTTAGAGGCTCCACCCCATGCTAAGTTACAATAGCAAATTCACACAAAGGTATACCATTTTTAATGTATGAAAGCTTAACATAATAATAAAGAACCAATATTTATGTTCGTTAGTCACACCGTATATGAATATTTAATACCTATACTTTACATTTACTTCGAATATGTTAAGAATGACCCTCTTACGTGAAGATTTCAATGACTTCACCCTCGCAAATTGATTCTTTAGCTCCGCTATGCCAGTAAACGATTAAGGTCACTGCTATCTATGAAATATTTCAGATATTTGCTGAATACAAATTTCGTATTTCATTGTTTATTGCTTACACGATGTGAGTACAAATTAAATTTATAACAGGGTTGTAACTATCGCAAGTAACGACCTAGGATATTTTTTCTCGTTCTTCAACTACATAACTCTAGAATTTTTTGTAAAGTTTCATTTGCCTAAGGTTAAATGATACTATCACATTTTCTGAGATAAATATTATCCTTACGTTCGTCCTTTTAGCGCAAAAATATAAATAAGTGTATATACCAAATATCCTGATACTTGTTCGTGCAGTCCGTATTCTGCAAAAGCTATCTCCTTTTCCGGAATAAATAATATCCTATCTTTATATCCGTTATAGAAGTAATATACAAATTACATTTCATGTCTATTTAGTTCTTTACAAAAAATTTAAAGAAAGAACAAACATCCTGTAATAATAAAGCTTCAGTGCTTTTGAGCCAATCTTAATCACATATATGTATATTATATACATATAATGCACAATAGTTGTATATTATCTGTTTGTTCCTTGTTCACGACCTTGTGAATCATCGGGATTACTTAAAGGTCCGATATATCCGTAGATACTTTCCTTGACGAAGTAACAAGTGACTTTATCCCAAATCAAAGAATAGTGACACATTCAGGATGTTTTATGCGAACATTATGCGACTAAAGCCTCTGGGAAACCTCTAGCAAATTGTAAAACAACTGAGTACTTAACTCTGAACATAAGTAAAATAACATTAAAACTGAAAACAACAAAAACACCGAATATCATTTGCATTTTTTCCATACAAAATAGTGGTAACGGTTTGAGCTATTTTGTTTGTAAATTCGCCATGATGAAATATTCATGTCACATTTGCACGCAGATCCGAGCGATCAGTCATCCATGAAATAATGCAAACACGATAAAGTTATGACTGCTTTCCGAGCCTGACTGCGATTGGTGAGCCAGTAATCAACCACAATTCATTTATAAAAACATTCCTCGCATATTTAAGATGGAAACAAATCGTCGGGAAGCTGCTTTGCAAATAAAAGCGAAATATTCCGAATCAAAGCGCGATAAGGCACGAAATATACAAAATGTACGCAAAATCGTTGTAACCATTATAAATTCATAACCTTCCTATTCAAACATAATAAACGTTTACCAAATACAATCAAAATTTTCATACTAAGGCTAAATTAAATTTATTTTAGAAACATGATATTTAATTCTTTATTTCTTCTTTATTTGTGTTTTTCAATCCATGAGGACTAAGTGCCTATAAAGTACTTATTTAAAAATAAAAATAAACTTTAAGTTTGTTCGAGGCCACAAGGCCACTTACGCAAACAAAGCTAAACGAAAGTCCAAAATACACAAATATAAATTTTAAACATAAAGTTACACAAAAAATATGTCGACAGTTATAAGCTAATTAATACTTTAAAATATAAAATGAAATAACGATGTAAAATAATCTTGAATGTTCAAGCAAGTAAATATAATAGAAATATATTCCTTAATTTAGCTTCGCTGTTAACTTGACTTTTTGTTTGTGTAGAAAATATATTTACTGCTTCACAAAGAGCAGTCGTGTCGCGCCTGAAGTAAGTTTCCTTCTTACGGAAATACAAAACGTGATCTGTTTGGCTTTAATCCAGTATCTGTCCCCGAGTGCGTACCAAGTATACCTACCTTCTTTCCGGCTAAAACAATTACGTGAAGTAAGGATTTTGTCAAAAGCGAAAAACGTTTTCTATTGTATATGAAAATGTGTGTAATAATATATTTTAACATGAATATTTTTCTGATTGCTGTCCAATACAATTAAGAACAATACAAACTAAGCAATTAAGCTTAAGTATTCTACCTCAACATATCAAATAGGTATTATTACAACAAACTCTTCTGGAGGTTTTAGGTTGAAGAAAAACTATTAATTTGACATAAATTAAATATAGAATATTAAATACCGTCTGCCAGTGGCATGGGGGTGCGTCCCATCGTAAATGTATATATTAAAAAATAATAATATGTATATATAAAAATAAATAATTTAAAAGGAATAAAATTGAAGCGTAGGAAGTCTTCACGAAGCACCTTATTCTTGAATATTGCATATATTTTAAGATTTCTGATTTACAATAAAACTTGGTTGCGCGTATAAAGGTTCGTCTTGCGTGCTGTCGCGACTGGACTGTTATCATGCTCAGCTGGACCGGGGTGTACCTTCCTTTGTAAATCGTGCGGCAACAAAAATAATTTTAACATTACAAGTGAAAATATTTATTCAGAAGAGAATTCCCCTCTCGTTGCTACAGTCCATATTTTTTTTAATTTTATTGCATGAGTTCAGCAGACAGGCAGACGGCCCACTTGATGTTAAGTGGTTACCATCGCCTATGGACATTTGCAACACGAAAGGCGTTACAACTGCGCTGCTGATCTCTTACGGAAGACTGGAACCTGGTCACTAATGCCGGAACACAACTCAAGGTTGTTATGGCGACATACTCTAGACGAGGGGTGGTAGCCATCCAGTCGGGCAAATACCCTACCACCTGACTGTGGGTTGTTTTGTCGCCTCTTACGACAGCCTGCCCGTCCGCGGGAAATTGTATTCTTTCTCCGTTCCTGCACCGATAAAAAGTTTGTAGATATATAATCTATATCTACAAACCCACTTTTACCACCATAGCATTGGTAGAAAATTGACACTACTTATATGGAGGTCAACGGCCTCTGTCATTGAACGGGCTAAGCCTTTGCCAGCCGACCTCACTACAAGGTAGAGGCTCCGGGTTCGATTCCTGGCATGATAAATTTCGTAAACGAACTTGCAGTCATTTACTGTGGCTTGGGTGTATGGTATCGGCCCTAGAGCGGTCCATTGTATATTTATTATCAATAACACAAATGTAACTTGCTTAGTTTGGGGATATACAATATGTGTGTTTATTTGCCGATTACTTATTTAGTTTATTTACTTTAACCAGTAATGAGGCAAATAAAAGGATACTAAGATATAGAAATTGGCTGTAGAACAACTTTTTCAAACTCTTACGACTCATAGTAGATTAGTAGCTAAGCACTGTGTTTAATTCCAACAGCATGTTTTCGAAATTTTCCCTAATTAATGTGCATATTGTTACAATTGCACACGCTGACGACAATTTTACTATAGGTATTTGATCAATTTATCTGTTCTCAGATACGATACAGGGGATGGGCTTTTAATTTGATTAATATAGATTTTACTATCCATGATATTTTTTTATGCTTTCAAAACACTAGATAATTTTAGAAATATAAAAAAAAACTAAATTATCTTGTTAAACCAAATTTAATCAATTTTCGGTTACTCCAACTCAATTAGTCCCCCCGTCTTATAAAATGAATTACGTTTCCGTCACTGTTGCGTTTCTAATTCCTTTTGCAACTTATTATAAAATACGATCACAACTCAATATGTTAGGTACAGATTACACAGATTGTCTTATTGGTATAGTTATATCTAGTAGCCTCTGATGAAATATACCTAACTCTGTACCGGTAACGTAGTAGTAGGTATTAAATAAAAAAACTTATGGTTATATGCAAAATAACATTAGTCATTGACAACTGACATAGTTATGATTCAGTCACACTATTGAGATTTGGTTGGAACATCAGAATGAAAATGATAAAATATTGCGCTCTAAAACAATAAAAAGCAGTTTTAATTACGTGTAGTGTAATAATTGAAAACCTAATAACTACATTCAGTTTCTTTTACTTATAACTAATTCTGAATAATTTAGATTGCTAAAGAATATGGTATAAAGAGCAGGTAATGCCGCATAGGGAGTACTACTCACGCTTTTGGGCTGGGGCACCTGCTTATCAGCTTAATTCCCTGAACTCAATTCAACGACGCGCCATCCGCATTGTCGACGATCCCATACTCATAGATGGCTTGGATACGCTTGGCATTCGGGGAAACTTGGTATTTCTCTCCGTTTTCTATCGTCTGTAAAATGGGAAGTATTCCGAGGAACTGTTTAGAATGGTGCCTTCGTCTACCATCGCAACGCTCGCCATCGGCTAGGCATTCATCCGCACTTTCTTAAGTCATTAACCTTGTGTACACAACGGTTCTCAAGAACGTTTCCCTTACGCACCGTAGACTTTTGAATGAGCTCCCAGCAGAGATATTCCCTGAGTACTATCATATGTTTTACAAAACCGTGTCATTAAATTTCTTCGAGCCCGGCAGCACGTTGGTAGCACCCCTAGCGTTACAAATGTCTATAGGCGAGGGTAACATCTTCCCATAAGGTGGACCGTCAGCCTGTCTGCTGTACTTCAGCAATAAAGAAATTAAACAAAAAATAGTCGAACCTAAATTACACAGTTTGGAATTGACTTAAAGCAGCGTTTCCATAAAATTATTCGTAAGTAAATACATTAGTCAATGTCTGCACGTTCCCGAACCAAAACAATGACTTCCTTTTCCGCCATCAAACGCAACATCGTAACCTACCAATCTAAATTAACACTTAGTTTCCTACTTAATTAGCTTTGGTGCCTGTAACTCCGCCCTTCGTCCGACCGTTACGACTGTTGTAATTTAATTTTTGCCATGATAGCTTCCGCGTAAGTCGTCTGTGATGTCCCTTGATGCCAATAAAAGTTTTCGTGTACGATTAGGAGGGAAAGAAAACATTTGGCACATATCGGCAAAAATAAAAACTTTTTTGGAGTTTGCTTCCTAAGAATCGATTCTCATACAAGTCCTCCGGTATGGAAAGTTTATGAGAAGTAAAATAATACAAGCGTTAACTCAAAAACGTTACTTTTTTTCTTTTAAACTACCCCTTTATTAGAGCAAACAAAACAAAAAATATATTCAAATCGTTCAGGCCCTTTTTGTTAATGTCCTTGGTATATTTCATTAAGAACAGTTTAGTCACTTAGCCCTGAAAAAATAATCTACAGAGTAACGTTTGTATTTATATAAGTAGGTACCTACATATTAGTATGGATTTCCTGGACATATGCTAGTTTTAGTTTGTATAGAAGCTGTAGCATAGTTTTTAGATTAGATAAATGTTCGTTCTTTATTTAACCAAAATTTATACATATATCTCTATAGACTGACACACAATTCCTGTCTTATTTATCCATATCTACGTAGTGTCAAATTTGTGAAAAAAAATTAAGGTTTCAATATGTTTACAAATTCCGAAACTTTGAATAGAATTTGAATGCGTAAGGTTTCTTTATTTATCTTCTTTCTTAAATGAACCCCTCTGAAAACTAGTATTAAATGTCGAGTTCTTTTTTCTATATTTAAAAAACCCAACGAGGAATTTTAAGTAACTACAATCTTGACTTGGCTTCCGTAAATAAATAATTTCCCATGTTATCGATAATATGCGAATTATAAATTTGACAGTAATAGGTTCACTACTAGAATTATGAAGAAATAAAAAACAAACATCGTACACATTTGCATGTGTACATATATTTAATATTATTATATCCCCATTAATATATAAATGGAATTATTTACGTAAGCCGGAATTAGCCCACAGGATGAATTTAAGGTTATAGCAAAAAACTATGTAGAACGTCTAAAGAAAGCTGTTTTATAAAAAAATGTATTAAATATAAATAGTTTGAATCATTTCAACACTCATTTTACAAAACCCGCGATTTAAAACTGTTCTGTGTACTTAATTTTGTCAAAGTTGAAGGTTTTGAAGATAATAAAATAATTTGAAGTATGTTTCTTTTATGCCTGTGTTCAATCTATAAATATATCAAAATTCTTGATGTAACACGACATTAGGACTCGCAGATGATTAAATTATGGCAAGACGATATTACGTAGATAATGGAAACACATTTCGTCCTCAGATTAATCTATGTTTAACCTTAGTTTACGAACTTAGCTCCCATTCCCGGAGTTTAATAATAAATTAATCGACCGGACAGTTGCCATAAGGAAGTTGTTTAATAGATTGACAAACTATCACAATAAAGCCGGTACCATAATATAAGCCCATAAACCTGACGATTTTTGGCGTAGTAGAAACGTGCTGAAATCACTATCTTGATTACAGCTCTTAGGGCCTTCTCGGTCTGATACCACGTTATTACAAAATATCGGCGTGAAACGTGGGTTTTGTGCACGTATTTCTTACGAAGAATGAGAGTTCCGATGGCCCATTTCCTTCCTCTTCACCCTTTTTTTTTGGTTTTGATTTTCTTTTGATAACGCACGGGGAATATTTTAGACACCATCCTCGGGTCCTTCGGGAAAAGGAAGAAAATGCAGGCATAAGGCCTGCATCGAGGGTGTGTGGGACTCTCAGCGACCGGTTCTCCACGCTCACTTCTAAAACGAAGCTGTCGTGAGAAACTACCGACTAAACCTAAACCTGTGCCCCTAACTAACAAACTTTTACGGGGCGCCAAAGAAACTAGACCAATAGGTACTGCATCTTTGACGCCGCAACGCTTGTCTGACGGACTCAGGGTGTCCTGCAAGGGAGGACACCCTTGTGCTGGAATCATGGAGGGAGGAGTTGCTGTGTATAGCGGCGCCTCTCCGATCCTGAAGCCGCTGCCTGCGGATGAGGTATTTATATTTCAACCTACTACAACTACTTTATACTGCCTTTTTTTGATAACGCAGGGGGAATGTCTTTGTACACCATCCTCGGGTCCTCCGGGGGAAGGACCAAACGTCCAAAGTGTTGACTTAGCCATTGATGTTGCAAACGTCCTTAGGTGGCAGTAACTACTTTCCATGAGTTGGGTCTTCCTCTGGTTTGTCAGCTTCGCATTAAAAAAATCCCACTAATGAGTTCGGGTCTCCTCATTCTAGAAAATAACAGAAGACGTCATATATCAGGTTTTATATATCAGTAATATCGTGAACTGTTTTCTCCGATTTTTGCCTCAGCCGTCGTCACTTAGCATGATCATAGTAACAATATACACACTATGAGCTAAAACCATCTAAGCGGGACATGCTCTAGGGTTAGGTGTCAAACCCACGTCATTGGAATAAGATGCTTTGGTCATAGAGTCTTTAATTTTTAAACTGAGTTTAGAATGTATCTTACTAAGCTTGCATTTAAATTAGAACGGATATGAAATTTGTATAAAATTTACAACGGATTTTAAATTTGAAATTAAATTTTAAACCCCTTTAAAATTTGAAAGATTCTATAATATCGTATAAACCAATGTTAATGACGTAACATTGGATAGAAAGTGGTGACACAGATAACTCTAAGTTTTTTTAAGTAATAATATTATTAACTGATTTACATCATAAGCCAGTAGTGATCGAGGTTTTTGCTATACATATTGAGGCTTTACCGAGTGTAACACGTAAGTCTTATTGATATTTTATTTAAATACGTTACAACTTTGGTATGCGCGGGGGCTGCTCGTAGTTTTGAGGTGGTAGTAGTATTAAAACTACATTGTCCCAATGTAAATGATGTCTTTATTATGGTCACTTTTAACAAAATTACAGTCTTATATACTACATTTATGCTACCTGTGCAAATACTTAATTATTATGCGCTGGCCCCACTTACAATGAACAATACAAATGCTTACATACTACACAAGAATATTTTTTTTTAAGAAGGTAGGTGCTTCAGCGTATATTCGTCAAATATAAGTGCACGTGTACACAACATCGCTATCGCGCCGCCAAACTATGGAAACTAGGTGCGACCGCGCTGCCGCCGCACTTTCATTGTTGAACATCAACGGTGAGGCGGCGTGGCGGCGGTATTTGACGGCGAACAACATTTGCATATATATAAAATTTGTAGAATAGCAGCGCCATGGCTGCCTGGCAGCGGCATGGTGGCGGCGGTGGTGATGTCATCTATACAAACACTTAATGAAAATAAACTAACGAAAAATTCTCATTATTCCAAGATAAGAGACTCAGATACTATCTAATAAGCGCTTTGTATGTTAACCAAAACAATTTTCCTTGGCAAGGCTAAACAACAACCTTGCTTAAATGCATTAGCAAGCGAACTACGAACTTAAGCGTCATTCATTGGCATGCGTGACAATAGTAGAGTAGACAAATTAGTGTCGGCGAGAGAGGGCGGTAATGGATGGTAAAGGCGCCATTCTGATGCAGGTTGCGACGCCAAAGCTCCTTGTTAATTTTCCACGTTCTCTTAATGGTAAAGTATAACACAAAGTTTTCCGCTTGAATCAGAGACGCTGCTGATTGGAAAAAGTTGGCTCCAGTAACTGGACGTGCGTGTAAAACGTTGTCTTAATTATATAGTTAAATGAAGGTTGAGTTCTAGTACTTGTGTTATTCTGAGTTTAATCAGAAACATGTCTATTGATAAATTAATATAAAAATTGAGTTTGTTTGAATGTTTATCAGTTTTTAAGGAACGAACTATCAAATTTAGTATGTGTATAATTTTAATAATTTGTTTTTATTTTGAATAATTAACACTTTCATCAGACTGTAGATAGACTCGTATCATGGGGATTTGGAATATATTTCTAGCGCTGCGATATAGGGTTTAGAGTTACATAAAATTCCTTCGAGGTTAGCAGCGCATTAATGACAATATCTCTGGTATCGCAAACGTCCATAGTACGGTTAGCGCTTTTCATCTGGTGAGCCGTTATACTGCCTGCTGTACTTCAGCTTCAAAAAATACTACTAATCTAAAATGTACCTAACCGAATATATAGTTTACTTAAAATGAAAACTTTCCAACAATACCTGCAAGTCAAAGCTAACCCATCGAAGCGAAATGAAAAATTCTGAACTCGTGAAGGTACGATTACTAAAGCGTCAGAAAAGTATAGCTTTCGACGCAAATGCCAGTTGCTCGCCTATTATTTTTATTTTACATAAAAAACATGACTTTTAACACGCAGTAAATCTCTGCTAAATATTTGCCACAAGTAGTAAATTTACACGTGTTTTTACTATTAAATTTATTCATTAACTTTAAATGAAGTTAAATGAAATTATTTTTTATGTATATATAATATATTGAATTTCATGATCTTCGGCTAATTCGCCAGGTCATTAATAAAAAACATTTAACTCACTTTAAAGTTTCTATTCGGTATAAAAATTGTTGCTAGAAGTAACAATTTTATTTAATAAACGTCAGACAATCAGCAATCACATAACAAAATAAAGATTTATTACTAAGCTATAATAACATTAGTAATTATAAAAGAAATAAATAAATCTTTATTTTTTATTTATAAGGTTGTAAAGATTTACTAACTAGGTCGTCGTGGATAGCCCATTGCAGTGTACTGCTGGAGGTAAGCATCCCCATGTTTGCTTCCTGTTCTTCGCTTGGCTCGTCCAGCGGCCACTGGCGCTCTTACACTGATTATCTGTGCACTGGATTGAAGGGCTTCGTACATTACGTTTATTGAAACGTAACCTCCATCCTAGAACTCGTCTGGTCTATTATCCTAATTACAATAAAGATAAAAAAAAATCTACAAACTCACTCAGAATCTATAAGACTATTCAAGAGAACATTATATGAAGTATATGTAATAGTCTGTGACCTTCAGACAAAACATCTCCGTATATAATATATAATTATCATTCCGAAAATAACCACTCACAATTCAGGCTCCAGACATTTACTTTCAAACTATGAAAAGAGATAAAACAGTTTGAAAAGTTCTATCAAAGGCCAAAAAGGTCTGGTTTTGCTCCGGTGACTTTTCTCTGCTTAGAAGAGTTCAGGTACGTGAGCTAAGTGTCAAACCTTACAAGGATTGTTATATTTATTATTATTATCAGCCTGTTCTTGATTTCTTCAGTATTTTTTTATATCAGTCAGTGAAGATACACATTGTATTAAATTGAGACGTTCACACTTGTGTTATATGTAAAACTCAAAATTCTAGGGCTAATCCCTGTGACACTCAGACAAAATTTTCGCGCGATACGGGCTAGTTTAGTGCGGAACGTAATTAAGCATTATTTCTGTGTAATTTTTTGACAATAAATGGATTTTAATTTTGATATGATTTGATTTTGTTTTGAAATTACGTAATTGAAATGTAATTTCTATCATATACACCCCCCTGTCAGAAAGCTAGCCTGGCAACTAATCCTTTTTTTTTAATTGTACCGTTTCTAGATTCCGGTATAACAAGTAGACCTAAAGGCTTGACGTCATTGGAAGTAGTAGCATATGCGTAACAACAGTCTAATAGTGACAGAAATGTGTGAAGTGTAAAATACAAAGTAGGAAACGTGTTTCAAAAAACCAATCCACAAGTAATAAAATACTCGTGTTCCGATATTTGCAATTTCCTCCTCTTTATTTTTCCCAAGACAATTTGAGTAATTCACAAAAAAAATGTATCCCAAACTTTCAAATGCTCCCTTAACTGCAGTATTCTCAAAACAAACCCAACGTATTGGTACCTTGTTTATGTTAAAAGTTGTTAAGCCATAAATAACATCCCAAACCAGAACTTTGTTTTCAATCTAAAATTGTACCTGTTATAATGCAAAACTGATCGCGATAAAAGCTTAAAGTTTGAAATGACGCATTCACGTTTCTGATTAACAACAGTGACGGCATATGGTAATACAATTTCATTTATGTTATGAAGGTTCGTTTGAAATACCTAATTAAATTTGTTTATGCCTCTGATATACCAAACACGTATTGAATGGATGTCATCGAGATTATGACTTTAAATAAAAATAACAATTCAAAATTGTATCGAGTTTTGTCCATAAGTAAATGATTTTCGGACGATTTTTTCACGATAAATTATGTGACATTGCAACGTACTAACAAAGTACTGTTACATTTATTTAGTTGCATAGTTGTTGTCATGTTATTTTTTTAAAGGTTAATAATTAATTTTATGGTAGTTGTCTATAATTTACCATAATTTTATGTAACAAAATTTATCCTTAATATGATGTGGTAATTGTGTAGATTATAATTCAAAATCTCTCAATTGTATATAGAAGGTATTCGCTACATTTTATTTTCATGTTGGCAGATGCGATAATTTCTTTACTCTGTTGGATTTGTTTTATTACATGTAAAAGTTTAAATATAATATTTTATATAATATCTTATATAAAATATTATCTAAAATTTCCAAACAATAATGTAATAAATTCTTGTCATTCATAAGCTATTTAATTAAAATGGTTTACCAATGACTTAAATCCGCTATCGGTAATCACAATTTGCTAAGTTTTTCATACTGTAAAATTGTTGGAGGGATGGCGAGGTGTTCTAAAAATGTTTGTCGAATGTGTAGAGTGAATAGATGAAATGTTCTTAAACCGTAAGGTTCTCTGTATTGTGAGCAATTGCTGTTCTTTTATTTCCATAAACCCTTCTGAGTTGTTGCAAGTATTACAGTACGTCATGGCAACATGCACTAAGTTTCATTGGAACAGCTAATCAATAATATGTCTCGCACAGAACCAAGTGTCTCGTGCTTTATACTTATGATAACTACAAGTTTGCGATAACCAATCCTTAACGTACAGAGTTGTAATATTTGATTGCTGCATTACGTGCTTCCCGTTTTGTTAGATCTGTTGGTGTCGTTATAGTAAGACTCCGTTCGGGAAGTGAAGAGAGCCCATTACCCCATGGAAAGCATTTGGCTATGATACGGATTTCAATTTCAGATAACGCTTGGAAATACTTGTAATTGTCCCTGAGAATATGGAAGGAAAGCGCTTTGGCAAAGAAATATCTCGTTTTCAGTTAAACTGCAAATTAAGGAAGTACTTTCCGGGCTTAGACGATATCCATAAATATTGGACATATCTCCGTATGTATGTGTATTTAAGTGCTACAACGATTTTCTCCTATGTGGTTAGTAATGTAGTTACTTTTTCCTTCTACCTTCGAATCCCAAATTTCCTATCCCATTCCACCTGTTTTATTTCTCTATCCCATTCCGATTATCTGACAATACGTTAGCTTCGCCTCTAGTGTACCAAACGTCTATAGGCGCCGGTAACCATTTCGTATCAGATGGGCCGTCTGCTTGTTTGGTGACTTCGCAATAAAAAAATACGACAAATAACTGGTCAATCTGTGCTTAGATTGTGACTTTTATTTCACATACATTCATTTCACCGAATTAAGTATCTCATCCAAATCCCTTGGAAGGTTGAGGAATTTTTTATCCACTATCACCAAAATTAAGCTAGCAGAGTCCTACTATTATTATACTTTATTACTAGTATAGTAGTAGTAGTATTACTTCCTATCCTTGATTATTCTGACGCCAGCTATCTAAATTTAACCTAAGAACAACTTAATAAACTTGAGCGCCTCTAAAATGTTTGCATAAGATACATATTTGGCCTATGCAAGTATGACAATGTCTCTGAATTCCGAAAAAAAAACTCAAGTGATTGCCAATTCGATTTCGCCGGAATACTTAGAATCTTTCTTTTCTCTATAGTATTTTATTAGTCGCAAGTACTCCTGATTACCTTAAAGAACGTTTTGGATTTCTTTCGTGCTCTCAAAATTTACGCCCTTCTACTAAACTTAAAGTGAACACTCCTGCGCATAACTAATTTTGCACATATATATATTTATTAAAAAGTAAGTAGTTTGTACTGTATATTACGTATACCACCATCGCCATTTTCATCTCAATTTATTCCTGGGGTTGTCTGAAAGAAATCGCTTTTTAACGATAAGACCCCCTTTGTACATAACTAGATATAATTTTAGTCTTTAAGTACATTTTTGTATTGGTGTATAATAAAGTGTTATCTATCGATCATTTTTTGATTGATTTGGTCCTAGATAACATTTTTGTAGCACTTGCTTTGACATAAACTATCCTATTAGCATACCAATACATGATACGCGTTTACTTACTCGTGCTGCTAACTTCCCTCGCTACTTCTTCGGTTACTGCCATGGAACTGGGCATAATGTGAACGAGGCAAAACATGTATAATACACGCTCTATATGATAATATTTACAATTTCGTCATAGAACAACAATGTTCATGTTCACACCACACGGCATAACACTATAAGATGGTTTGAATAATTTAGTCTATATCATATTACTTGCGATGACACAAATTACGTCAGTCGGCACTTAATATCCAGAATAGTAGGCCAGTGGGAACCTGAACATTATTTAATGCACCTAATATCGCACGACATTCTCAGCAGCGTCTAACATTACGGCCGCATAATGTTGCCTAATTTTGCATAGTTACTTTGGTATATGTATATCAATAGTGTCTACTTTTTGCACTTGCAACATAGCTTTCGTGTTTATATTTATAGTAAAAATGAGGTCAAATTAATTTGTTAATATTTCTTGTACACGCAAATACCGACCGTTTTTTTTTGTAGTTGTATTTTTCGTTAAAAACAAAAAAGACTAGTCTTGGATATTAATAGTAAGTAATTTTCACGACTAGCGGATGGATGTAGATACATTATAAAATTTTATAAAACGTTTAAAATTCTAAACATGCCCTATCTGTACATTAAAGCTATTTAAAAAAACAACTGGAATAAACTACATAAACGATGGAGAACACGGTGTATTCTTTTTAGATTTATTGTCTATTTGTTTGGGATTCATGTAAAAACTTCTTAGCCTATTTCTATGCGGTTTTCACTGATCGACAGTTAATTCTTAGACTTAAACTCTGCGCTACTTTTTATCCTGGAAATCCCGCGGAAATTTTTCTGAGAATGGTTTAAAATGGCCAGATTAAAAAAATATTTGAATTCCAATGTGTTTTTTTACGGATCGATAGCAAATTTAATGTGTAGTACAATGTGTGACTTTTTATCCGAGAATCCCGCGGGAATTATTTCAGGAGGGTTTGTATTTGTTCGGATGTGTAGGAGCTATAGGGAATGGTGTAAGTACCTAACTATTAAGTACACCGGCTTGGCAATGCCCATGTATCTCACGCACGTCCTTCCACTCCCGCCCGAGGCTCACGTGACAGTGGCGTTTTGTTTACCAACACATGAACACACGAGACAGTGTATGTATGCTATACCGCATACACTACAGGATGCATAAAAATATGCTTATGCCGACACAGTTTCAACTAAGACGATAGCTTATATTCTTTCTTAAATGCTGCGATAGTTTGTGTCCCGGGAATCCCGCAGAAATTTCAAGTCAAGCGTGGACAAAGTCGCGGGCATATCCTAGCGTACAATATTACTAAAATATGCGCCATAAAAGTACAGCTTTCCAGTGTTTTCATAATCGTAAAAACTTTATTTTACTCCCCCGTCCTAGAAACCAATAAGTTTAAACAAACAACTTTATAAGACAGCCCTTTTTGTCTTAAACAATCAACTGAAGTTGCTATAATTTTCGGACTAAATTCAGCCAGGCCTGTGTATACTTTCTACTTTCAACGTCAAAGCAATTTATACAATATTTTTCGGAATATTGTAAACTGGCAAAACACATCGACAGCTGCGTTTAACAGCTGCCTACTGAATAAAAATATGTGAACAATAGTATCTGTGCAACCCCTCCTTTGATTAGCCGTTTGACATTCCTTAACAGAAATTGATCCTTACAAGCTACACTATCATTTGATATAATAATACAGGTGTTTATTTGTTCAAAATCAGCCGACTCGATTCCTGACAAGAGTAATTGGTTTATCAAAAATGTAATGATACCATTTTAGAGTTTTCGTTAAAATCGGCCTCGAGAATCCTTTGAGTGTTTTTGTGAGTTGTGTGTGTGTTGTGAGTGATTTGGCTCTAAAGGCCCACTTGAAAAATTCACCTATATACATGTATAATAATAGTATTAGAGTATCGATACCATGTCATGTATTGTTATATGTATCGTAGTTTATGCGATATGTAGCAGTGAACTATGAATAGCTGACAACGACGATGGTTATGTTGTTTTATACAAACGGTTCTGAGTTGTTTGAATAATAAATACATTTATTATATTAGCATTTTATTCAATGAAATGTTAGCAAATTGAATGTTGCCACGTCTTATCATTTGTACACAGAATTGGATTAAGAAAGTGCTTTCTAAATTAACTTCTTTGTCAGTTCAATTTTACGTCGTGTATTCATTCATGTAATGCTATAATTTTTTTAAATCCGCTTGATAGTTCAATAATTTCCTTATTCCGTCCTTTATTTTACACCATAATGCAATGGCTAATTTCCTTCACTAGGTACCTAAAATAACTGTTTAATTTTATCATCGTTTGATATTCATTTAAATTTTGAAGAACTTAAACTTCTTATTCATAGTTCTTTTAATCCACACTTTGCGGCTAAATATTATATTATATTATGAATGAATAACACCTATATAATTTTCAAAAAAGAATTGTAATTTCAAACTGTGTGAACTAAAGAATAACACAAAGCTTAATATAAAAAACTCGAGTAAAAGCTATTCAAGCATAGACTTAGGAACTTATTGCAAATACAGCATCAACGTAGACTACGAGCAAAATTTTGTTCACGCTGAACTAAACAATGAACGAGATATGGCGCCGGTTTCCCAGGAAATGCGCCGGCAGCCTACCGGCAAACTAGGACTCACCGGCGACGCGCTACGTGCGCTATGATAAACCACCGGTATATAATAGAAACGCTACGTAGTAAATATAATGCATAATTATCGTAGTTACAGCGCATTGCTTCTACTAGGTTTTCTCTAAATTCTCTAAATTGCTAAAAGTGTGGTAACACTTTTAAGAAAAATTTAGAATCGTTAAATTAATTAAGAAATTGTGCACATGTAGTGCATTTTTGATTAAATAATGCTAAATAAATAATAATAATAATAATAAGCGGACGTTTGTGGCCTCATTTTGGAGCACGCACATTAAATGGATCCGTCCCTTTAATGTGCGTGCTCCAAAATTACTTGTCTACTATTTATTTTCTCTTAAGAACATATTGTGACACTATAAGAAACTTTTTAAGACATGATATTAATAATTTTATATAAAATATGCCCATTTTCTTTATGTTCACTACCTGTCTCAATAAGCTCAAACCCTCACTACTTAATGGCATTGCTTTAAAATCTAAACTATTTGTCCTAATATTTGCAGATTATATTTACAAAAAACATTCATATCAAATCACAACACATTTGCACAACACCGTTCGATTAGGCTTAGCATGGCCTGGACACGTCCATATCTTAAAGTACCATTGTACATAAGGCATAATTTTCTTATGCTTTCTTGTAGGCAACGATCCACTTGGTGGTAAATGGTTACAGTTGCACATGGATATCTGTAACACTAAGGGACCGGATAAGTTGCCTATCTCATTGAGATTTCAAATATCTCTTTACGCCCTTTTTGAATAGCCCTATATTGTACCGCTCTGGGAATACCGCGGGAGAGAGTCCATTCCACAGCTTGCAAACGTATGGCATGAAGGAGCGTGCACCACGTGCAGTGGATGCTTCCAAATGTCTAGGATGTGTAGATGAACTCCCGATCGACGGCGAGTGGTGCGATGATAAAATGGTGACGAAGGCACCAAATCAAATAGCTCATCAGAGAACTCCTCGTTGTACAGACGGTAGAATACTCTTAGAGCGCTAACATCCCTTCTGAGGCTGAGAGATTCAACAATATTTTACAATGACCCAAAAGCCAATGTGCAAACCCATTCAAAAGACAAACGAGTTGTTTCAAGGAAAGTAAATATTTATTCTTTATTACGCTTCCACTTTACCGTAACCAAGTACAACAGCAAATTATGAAATAAGTTCGTATCTATGAACCAAATGTGTTATTCAAGGCTATATGGAGACAAAAGGATATTACGATCCAACCAGCTACGTGGGGAGCTTACTAAAGAATAACAGACTGTACTAACTCTATTACATACAATGCGGTGTTACACGATTACTTTTGTATTATGTATAAGTGACAGGTCTCCTTAGTCCATAAAACGGCCTTGTCACATCACATTACATTTTATATCTGTTAGGAAACCTTCTTAGAATCTCTTGTGTGTTTATTGAAAGTGGCGTCATTATCAGTCCGTGAAAATTAGACCTTTATTGCGATTTTTAACGGTCATGTATTTCGTCTTTAATGATTCAGGTCTATACGTGAAGCAGG
Organism: Dendrolimus houi; assembly: GCA_039645545.1. NCBI lineage: Eukaryota > Metazoa > Arthropoda > Insecta > Lepidoptera > Lasiocampidae > Dendrolimus > Dendrolimus houi. The sequence continues at coordinate 16,217,425 of CM077120.1, read as the reverse complement.
TCATGTGCAAAAATACGCTTGACATCATAATCGGGAAAATTAATGTCTACGTTTATAAATAGTTCTTAATTTAATAAAATACGTTTTAACGGTTTTAAACGTGGTAATTTATTTTTAATTTGAACGCACTATCATATCAAGCGTCGAAGGGTATTGTTTTAGAAGTCCAGGTATACATAATATACATGACAATCAAAAATTGAGTTATATTGGGTCTGATTTTCACCTATATTGCTTAAAAATTATTCTAAGCCTTCGTATATATTTGACAGTGAGTAAATATAAAAATCAAATGAAGCCATATTTATAAAAGTATGATTTCAATACAAATTCACTTGATCTGAAGAAATAAGATGTAAAATTTAGTTTATCAATACATTTTGAATGTAAATCTTATTATAATATAGTATTAAAAATCGGTCAAGTGTGTTCGATCACGCACAACGAAGGCATAGGTGATGGCAAACATCACTCAAAAAAAAATTAAGCTTGTTGCTTTGAAATTCTTCATATTTTTTTAAAATATAACTGACTATATTCCAAAAGTATTTTCTTAAGTTTTCGCTACTAGTACATGTAATAAAACTACGTTTTAACGTTTTTAGCCGCAGTATTTTTTTGATTGTTATTATTCCGACGTTTCGGGCACTTTTCAGTATCCGTGAACACGGAAGACAAAGGTAGGTTTCAAGTGTCAATTAGTATTATTAAAATTCTATTTAGCCTACCGCCACCTTGTTCATTTTATTTATTTGGTTTTTATTTTTGTTTATGGTTATTATTTGCTCTATTGGAGCCTAAACTTAAAATGAGTAGGAGGTAAAATAAAAAAATAAATTGTCATTCAAGTTGGCTTGTATTCCGGTGCACGAAGAAAGAGCTCACAGTGTCTTACGGTCTGGCAGTTGGTTTTTGCTGGGTTTGGGTCTTAATAATTTTGATGATCAGATCCCAAACAAGTGGTACTTACCAACGATCTCTTCTTTATTGAAATTTGTGTTTGATTTCAATAGCCTCACGCATCATTCTAGTTATTAAACGATTTTCTTTTGCGAGGATTTGTGGTTTCTCGATTCTGATATCGTGGTTAGGTTTATCCAGCGTATATTTACTGATTGCCAACTTCGTATACCTTGTGTATACACACAAGGTCTACGAAGTTAGCAGTCAGCAAAGTGTTCTTTTACCAGTGTTTTTATGGTCCTCTTTGTTTGCCCAATGCGATAAACCACACTCACAATCAAGCTTGTAGACACATTTCACAGGTCTCAAAAACTGGCTAATCCTTGTATGCGGCTTGAAATATGTTTTGATTGAAGCTCGCCTGAGAATATGACCAATTCTGTCTGTGACTCCCTTGATGTAAGACAGGGTAGCAGGACAGCGCTCAATTGAAAGTGGTTTGGAACACTTGTGATGTTGGTGTGGGGTCTTTAGCTGATTATGTTGTAGTACTCGCTTGACATGCTGAATCTCTCCAGCCAAGAGATTCTCGTCACAGATTTTTCGTGCTCTCTGAAACAAAGATACATCCTAAATAGACGAGCGTTGTACCCTCCGTTCTCGTAGAAAAGGGGAGGCCCAAGTAGAGCAATGGGATGTTTACAAGCTGCTAAGTATGAAAATTAGGAAGCTCCAAACCCCAAAAATTTAGTTCAATACAAATATTCCAAATCAAACTCATCTTATCGAAGCCATCAACGATATGACCGCAAATCATAACTTTAAATCCGTTATAACACAACTTCGATAACAACTCTCAAGTTACTCCCTAGTTGTGACACCGTGACGCATAACTTATTAAGTTGATAATAAGCTTAGAGTACATTATTTTCGTTCTAATATTACATAGACATCGCTTTATTCGTCAATACAATAAACGAAAAATATAATAACAAAATTTCAGGTAAAACGATAAATGAATTAATTGCTTCCAGGTAACCAAATATTATTACGGAGATAGTATATTTCCAGCTTCATGGAATTGGTAATGAAATAAGCTTAGGTACACACAATGTTCTAAAATACAAGTAATTCAGTAAAAATATTTTTCAAAGATATTTCATATTTTTGCAAAAGAAATACTCTACTTATAGAAAGCTAATAAAATATATTAATTCATAACAAAGTTTACCCTGCAGCATTTGTTTAGTACCTCAAATTGTTTATGCTCATCTTCGATGTATTTGTATCTACCTATCTGTCTCGTTTTATTTCATATATCAAATATGAAAAATGGCTAATAAACAAACTAAGAGCTTTATATAATAAACTAAACATATTGTAATACTTGCAACAACTCAGAAGGGTTTATGGTAATAAAAGAACAGAAACTGGTCTCATATTTATAACCAGAGAACCTTACGGTTTTAACATATTACATACACACTGACTTTTTACACTCGACAAGTATTTTTAGAACACCTCGCCATCCCTCCAACAATTTTACAGTACATGAAACTTCGCAATTGGCACAACCGATAGTGGACTGAAGTCACTGATAAACAGTTTTAATTAAAGTGTTATGAATGAAAAGAATTTAATACATTACTGTTTGTAAATTCCAGATAATATTTTAGACAAGATATCATATAAAACATTATACTTACATTTTACATGTAATAAAATAAACCGAACACAGTACAAATCTATCGCGTCTGCCAACATGAAAACAAAATGTAGAGAACACCGTCTATATACAATTAAGAGATTTTGAATTATAATCTGTACACAATCATTACATTATAAGGACAAACATTGCTACACAAATTTATGTTAAATTATAGAGAACTACCTACTCTATACAAAACAGGCGCTAATCACAGAATATATAAAAATATAACATTATTCAATTAAGGAAATGGCCGATCGTATCGTTTAGAAATAAGAGGGTACATAACAAAATCAATTATTAACTTTAAAAATAAACACGACAAGAACAACTATGCTACTCAATAACTGTAACAATATTGTTGTTTTTACTATAGTATGAGATCTGGCGGTTACCATTTTGCGTGTTCGTGCAACAGCAAAATAATATTGAAAATAAAATGAATTATTTGTATTGGTTGTTGATAATGGAATAAATGAATTTTAATTGATAAAATTTTGCAATTTTATGAATTAAAATCAACATAAAATATTCCGATTTCTTAAGCGAAAATCACCTACGCTTTTTAAATATTTTCAATAAATAGGTAAAAACCTTTTATAGCACAGTAAGATGTACGACTTGTTACGCTTGGTACACACGATACGACCATGACATTGCGGTGGGCTCACGTTCCCACTAATCGTTTGAGGCACGTGTGACTACACACTTGTACCCAACGTGTCCGTCGCATTCCAGTAAGTACTAGTGTACGTGATTATTATCGAATGAAGGTGTTCCATGAATGAGTAAGTGAGACAAACCATGGAAGTGTTGGGAGTATGAATCGCGAACAAATGTTGAAAAAATTTAAGAAGATTAGCTGGAAATAGGGAAATTTTTATAATATTTTATTATTTCTAAGTATTTCTTACCTACATATTCTATCATAGAGTACACTGGGCTACAGTTACTGATCCCTCTGGTTTCCATTTATATTCGCAAAAATATAAGTAGCACTGAATATGAGTATGTATAAATAATTGTTTACAAATAAAATTTATACTCGTTTGCAGGTGATGTCCGTTTTAAGTGACACTTAGATTGATTCACGTATCAAGTCGAAATAAAAAGCATTTTTGCAAAATAACCACTATGCATGCGCTCATTTAACTATTATCTATAATATTATAAAATTCTTAACATGCAGTCTCTGTACATTGAAGCTATTTAAAAAAACAACTGGATGCACTGTATAAACGATAGAGAATACGATGCATTTTTTTTTAATTTCTTGTCTGTTTGTCTATTTATTCGAGATTCACGTAAAAACTACTGGGCCGATTTCGAAGCGGTATTCGCTGGTAGATAGCTAAGTCTTAGACTTAAGCTCTGCGCTACTTCTTATTCTGGGAATTTTTGGGAATGATTTAAAATGGCCAGATTAACAAAAATCAGATTCCAATATAATTTTTTACTGATAAATAGCAAATTTAATGTAATAAAATGTGTGATATTTTTATCCCGGGAATCCTACGGGAATTTTCCCGAGAGCGGTTTGTAGTTGTTCGGGTGCGTAAAAATTAACTTATTCCGATACAATTTTCACTAAAACGCTAGCTGCGGTACTTCGTGTCCCGGGAATCAAGCGGGAATTTCAAGTCAAGCTCAGATGAAGTCGCGGGCATATTCTAGTTCAAAATATAAATAAAATATTTTGATTCTTAAAATGAACTATTATTTACTTAACACATTTTTTATGAATAGCAGCAAAAATGATGACGGTCGCAGTTTTTTAAATGCTTGGCGCCTGTCACGTATTATGTGTACACTCGTTGTTTTGCCATTAGTAAATAATGCATAGCCTAATAAACGATATACAGTGCACGAATCACAAAAGAGTTCGTTCTAATAAACCTGGGTGTGTTTTATTGCGTGCGTCCCCGAGATGCCGCACTGAATCTCGCCATGGAAGAAATATTTTCGTACACCGAAAATAGTGATGGCTCTCAGTTTACAATAGAAGAATTAAAAAATGTTTGCAAAAAATTCAAATATTGATAATAGAACTGTTAAACTGTGATTAAACTTATAATATGATGATAAGGTTATTATCACAGAAAAACCCGGACAATTAACATTTATATGCTTTATCGATAATCATTATGACCTATTAAATCGAGCCTGGGGTAAAAAAATCAAATAAAAAACGCGGCTTGTACACTAATAGGTGTCGTGGAAATGTGTGCATTTTATGGAGCATACAGCTCTAGCTAACTTTCGAATGGCTTTTTCTCAGAAATGGTAAATCTTAGAGAAAAAGTACAAGAACAATTTTAGTAGATAATTACCTGATCTACAATTTTGGTCTGAGCTATTTTTATCGTAAAACTAACCGTTTGGCCAAAAAATCCAAAAATCCCATCTTTTTGACCTTTGACCTTGAATAAAAAAATTTGCACATGGGATCATTGGGGAATTTTCAGGATTTCATTAGAGTGGTGTCCCTTACGTGCCTGTAAATTTTCAACTTGTTGTGAATATATGCAAGGGTCAATGTCTATTTTGACCGGGCTATATAGGATGTAAATAAAAATAGTATGTATAAAAATGTAAACAAAATAAAAAAAACGATGTAAAAAAGTAATAGGTATTAAGAAAATGCAATAAATGGGTAGAAATAGATGAAAAGTAGATATATAATTAAAAATGTAATAGATTATAATATAATAAGTATTAGATTCTTATGCTTTGATAAAAAAGATAAAAAGAAAAGAAAGGACAGAAAAAGATTACCTCCACTACTACTTTATTTCCCTAGATTTAAAAAAATAAATTAAAATAAAATACGTAAAAGAAAAGTCTCTGTCTTGGCATATGTCAGAGTAGTAGGCGAATAAAAAAATTATGCAGGATACACTATAGACCGATAGATCAACAACCTATAAAGTTCGCTAATGGGAGCTAATTGAGGCAAGTGGATGACTGAGATATGTGACGCAAACTTAAGAGATCCCTGTATCCAGCAGGGAACGTCCAATGGCTGACTGCTTAGCATATAAGTGGATGCAAATATGCATCCACTTATATGCTAAGTTGGTCACTTGTTCAAAAATAGACTGATTATTCAAAAAAACTATGGTTTTGTATTTCAGATCAAGGAGGGGATGAGGATTCCTTTTTTTACCCAAACAAAGGATAGTGAAGCCGATAGGCTATGAATTACACAGATTAAAAAGTGTCTTTGATCATAATAATAACACCGGCACACAAAATAAAAAAGTGTAACACGGAGGTTTTACACTTTAGCAGCAACCTCCATGAAAGTGAAGTGATATAATGTTCACGTCATGTCTTCTGACAGACTTCGCTTATGTCTGCGATAAATATAAGACGTTTTCCTGATTACTAAACAAAATCTAAATTTATCTTTAACATCATAAACAATTATTTGTGGTAGCTTAAAATATTAAACTACTATAAAAGTGGTCTGTACATCGTACGTACTTAAAATTGCAAATAAATTGAGAAAGACCGCTAAAATAGCAAAGATTTTTCTGTTTTTCGCAATTTACTCAAATTTCTAATGGTGTACGGGCCAACTGACCGTTGAATTTGGATTCAACGTATCGAATTACATCAAGAAGATACTCATCATCATTCTTACTATCATCTATCTATATCATCATCATCATCATACATTATCATCTGGGCTAAAAATATTTTGATAATTACAATTTTTACCTTTTGTTATCGGTTTCTCGCAATTTAGTCGAATTTAGTATGGGCCAAATAAACTTCGGATTGCGATTCAGCGTATCGAACTACATGAAAAACTTACTCGATCCAAAACCACATTTTTTTCATCTCCATAACTGCAGTTTTTCGCAAATTTTAACCATCTTTGGCGGTTTTTCGCAATTTACTTAAAATTGTGAGGGCGTACGAGCTAAAGTGACCTCAAATTCAGAATCAGCGCGTCGAAATACATGTAGGTAGGTTGGTCTGGTCAAATATACAAATCACTCTTTATTCTTGTGTGGCGGTGTAATTAAACTGCTGTTTAAAATTAACCTACACCACTACAAGCTAAGATATTTCTACCTCTGGTTTCGTTCATATCATTCTATTTTAAGAAGATCAAAGAAAGTTGATAATTATTCGACATTTACTAGACGTTATCCGACCTGCCTAGGCGTCATTTGAAAATAGATAATAATTTATGCCTTCTCCTATTTTTCAAAAATATACGAATCCAATTTAAGAATATTTAAAACTGGGCTTTATTTATATAACCTATCTAGACAATAATACTTCAACGTACGTCAAGGCAGCCTTTTATTTGACGAGGAGAAATCTATTTACGGACTTATATCACCGCGTGCGGATGACGGTAACAGTGTGCGGGACTCGCTAACCTGGTCCTACACTGATGGAGGTACCTACGGTACGGTAACCTTACCGTTGTCTGGAATACCCACTCTTCGCAATGTTCTATCCATTCGGCTCGATAAACGGCCTCCACTTCGTGAGCCCAGGCAGACGCCTGTCAAATACACTTCGTCCGTTACCGGCGTAAAAAGTCATCGTCATGCCAACCTGGCCATAGCGTCTAGAACATGAACTATATTTTTTTTACCTTCTGAGTATATTCTATTTTATGTCAGTGAATTATAAACAAAGAGTAATTTATCCATATTGATTTGAGTATTATATCCGTTAAACATAACTAAATACGGATATAGCAATACTAAGTTTCACATGAACAAAGTTTTTTAAATTTACTAAGGATGTCTAACGGAATTTCAACCAAAAAACTTTTCGTTATAATTCGACGATATTTACCAAAAAACCACCGATATAACAGGTTTATAATGGCGTTTAGGTTCTTTTAAACAAATAATTGCCCTGTTACCTAATCAGTTACACGGTGTTATGACGCTCTGGCTTACAAAATTAATAACCATTTTTATAAAATAAAACATCAAAGTTATGTTTACGAAATGCGCAAATCGTAAATAAATCTATTTGATAGTTGTACTATGTTCGACTTAATACTAAAAGTTACTAGTAATTGCCAAAATTACTCTTGTCGTAACATTGGGATTGCTAGAGTTCAGACAAATGTGCGAAAGTGTCGCCGCTATTATTTTCTCTTTTTGGCAACCTTTAAATTAACTCCATACACAGTCTACGGTTTAATATAAAGAAAATTATTTTTTTTGTTGTGTGAGTTCAGTAGACAGGCAAACAGCCCACCTGTTAGAAAGCGGTTACCACCGCTTATTGACATTCGTAACCAAAGGTGCTATTAATGTGCTGCTCTTTAAATGGAAACTGGAACCTGGCCGCTAATGCCGGAACACAAGGCTATTATGGCGGCATACTCTAGACCAGGGTTGGTAGTCATCCAGACAGGTAAATACCCACCCTACCACCTTGCAAAACATGCTAACAATTAAATAATTATCAAAAAGGGTTTAAGGATTTATCCAAGGATTAATTTCAGCGGACAAACTTTTACATCCCAAGACACGCCAAAGTTGCTGACTTCAGGGGAGACTACTCAGATAATAGTTGAATAGCAAGTTTAATTACTTCTCGTTTTCATGAGCGCCGGTTGAAACTCATGATACGCCGCCGACTGGGAAAGACGGACATGAACTAAAGATGTAGTCTCAAAGTACTTCCTTCCTTCGCGTTGTCTTATAAAATAGATTTTCTTACTATTGAATAATGTCAGGTAATAGCTTTTGATATACATATTACATGCCGACAAAAATTAAATGCACATCTGCCTGCCATAAACCCGGTTTATTACCTGCCCGCATTAGCGCTTCTTTTGTTTACTTTGTATTTAGAATTAGTAATTAAGAAAAACATTCTATTGTTATTGTACTTGTTTTATGGCCGTCATTAGGCAGGTGTGTCGAACTAATTCTTTTTATTATTGTTTTACGTCGAGGCATATTGTATTTGTATAAAATAAAAGGGATGCCCGAAGGGAGGGGTGAGGCAGTCAAGCGACGATTACGATACGAGCAAGCAAGTTAACGTGTGTACATTCGATGAGCTATATAGTGACGGACTTAGCGCGTGTTATTGAATCGTGCAGTTTGTACTGGTTGCGTCCAGTTATATTTGTACCTGTGTTATACGTGTTTGTATAGTTCTAATAAATTCTATAGTAATTCCAACGGCATTTTTAATTCGAGTCCCGCACTCGTAACAATATTATAAAAGGTACAGCCACCACAGATCTGATATTTTTTGACCAACGCCTTTTTTTACTGTTTCTTCACATTAAAATTTTTACTTAATTTAATAAAATAGGTCGCCGGCAGCGGGTTGGCGTCGAGGATGACTATTCGTCATGGTGTGAACTCACTGCTGGTGTTCCTCAGGGCGGCGTGCTTTCTCCCTTATTGTTCGCTGTTTTTATTGACTCCAACTCTTAATCAACTCACTTCAACCTATCACCTCTATACAAATGATTTACAAATTTATACAAAATCACCGGTCACCACCTTGGACAAAGCAGTTTCAACCATAAACATAGATTTTGAACGCATCCTGCAGTGGAGCAAGTCTTTTGGGCTTCATGTGAACCCTGAAAAAACTCAAGTCATCGTCATCAGTAGCTCACGGATGCTTAATAAGGTCGACTGGAGTACTATACCTAGCGTATTGTTTGACGGGACAATAATTCCTTTTAGTGATAAGGTAAAAAACCTTGGTGTTATATTTGACAGTGAGCTGTGTTAGCAACCTCATATCACCGAATTTAGCCGGCGGCTATATCTCTCATCCAAATCCCTTAAAAGGTTGAGGAACTTCTTGCCCACTACCACCAAAATTAAGCTAGCAGAGTCCGTATTACTTCCTATCCTTGATTATGCTGACGCCAGCTATCTAAATTTAGCCCAAGAACAACTTAATAAACTTGAGCGCCTCCAAAATTTTTGCATAAGGTTCATATTTGGCCTACGCAAGTATGACCATGTCTCTGAATTCCGAAAAAAACTCAAGTGGTTGCCAATTCGATTTCGCCGGAATACTCACATCCTTTCTTTTTTCTATAGTATTTTATTTGTCCCAAGTACTCCTGATTACCTTAAACTACGATTTTAATTTCTTTCGTGCTCTCATAATTTACACCCTTCTACTAAACTTAAATTGAACACTCCTGCGCATAACTCAACTTTTTACAACAATTCTTTCACTGTTAAGGCTATACAGCTTTGGAATACGCTTCCTGTTACTATCAGACAAGCAAAATAGCTAGCGATATTTAAAACCATGATCAAAAAATACTACCTGTCGTTGGAATATGATACTTAAATTCATTTATAAATATTTATATATTCTGTAGATATGTATTTGTATGGTATGTATATTAAGTATATATCTATGTAATATATAAAATATCTACATATATATATATATATCATTTATGTATTTATTATTAAAATTTAAGTAGTTCGTACCATATATTACCTATACCACCATCGCCATTATCATTTCAATTCATTCCTGCGGTTGTCTGGTAGAGATCGCTTTTTAGCGATAAGACCGCCCTTTGTACACAACTAGATATAATTTTAGTCTTTAAGTTCATTTTTGTATTGGTGTATAATAAAGTGTTATCTATCTATCTATCTAAAATAGTCATGTATAATATTATTAAATTCTAAACGTGCCGTGTCTGTACAATGACACTATTAAAAAAAACTAGAATAGACTATATAAACGACGGAGAACACGATATTTTTTGAAAGATTTCCTGTCTGTTAGGGATTCACGTAAAAACTACTAGGCCGATTTCGATGTGGTTTTTGCTGATAGACAACAAAGGCTTAGACTTAAAATCTACGCTACTTTTTATACTGGGAATGCCGCGGGCGTTTTTCTGGGAATGATTTAAGATTGCCCGATTAAATAAAAATCTAATTACAGTGTGAAATTATGTTTTGTTGTATTGTGTGCATATGTTATGTAATAAAATGCGTGATATTTTTATCCCCGAAATCCTGTGGGACGTTTTCCGGCAAAAAAATATTATATTATTATATTTCTCCTATTAATTTAAACCAAAATTACTGTTTTTGTTTGGCCATATTTGCACAGTTATCAAAGATAAAAGGTGTTTTATAGCTACTGTAAAAATTTTGCTAATTGAATTAGGTCTTGATAATTAACCGTCAAAATACGTAAAATATTTTCATTTTAAATTTAGTTTCACCACCATTCTGACTTTAAGCTTCGGTTGTGTTCAGAGTCTCCACTTTGGAGCCCAATAATCCCTTTCCTACTTTTTGCCCTCTACTTTATATGTTCTTCTGTCTCTTTTAATGCAGAGATCAGTGGCATGCATGTCACCCCTTGTGACATTAAACCGACAATTACTTAATTTACCCCTTCATCTTTATCTGGCGGGGACGGAAGGACTAGCTATTTATTCCACACGTAACTTGTAGGTTTCACAAAATCAATCAGTAAGAAGAATAAATGAACATGATGTACAAAAAAATACCTAGCTTTCATAGTCATATAAATCTATGGATTAATAAATCGGTATCCACATATATTATAGATATAAAGTCTCATTTTCCAATTTACTCAAAAGGCTTCGTATTTGCCAAGATCCTAACTTTAATTAAAATTAATTTCACAAAAATGAATGAATAAAAACTACTTACATTACAATATAGGGCTTATCACTTGTAAAAGTCATAAAGCAACCTCTAACCAATTAATCTTTACAGCATCAACACTCCACTACGAATTGGATGGTTGAGTAAAAACAAACCCAGTTTCAAAATTAAACTATCAAAGCGACAAAATCGTAATAGAGGCCACGTGATAAATAACCTAATAAAGGCCGCAACATACCGCTCTGTACGTAAATAGAATTTGTGTAACTTCATAACACAACGTTTCTACATTATTACGATAACTATATTTTTATATAAAAACGGTTTCTGACATTTGCGATTATGATATACACTAATGGTAAACATAATATCGCAATTCTAAATACAGTTTTCTTGTAACAACAGATAAGAATCTTAAGTCTGTATTATTAAATACCTCCATATAATTGGATTTTTTATTGCATGAGTTCAACAGACAGGCAGACGGCCCACCTAATGGAAAGCGGTTATGATCGTCTATGGACATTTGTAAAACCAAAGGTGCTACCGATGTGCTATCACTCACTAAAGGGAGACTGTAACCTGGCCATTAGGCCAGGTTACAGTCTTTAGAGAGAAACCGAAACAACATTAGTATGTTGTTGCGGTGCGACGGCGATTAGCCGACATACCAGGATCAACCACCCTTTGGTTGACGGACGGTGGGAGAGGAGGGCAAGGCCGATGGTTTGCCTAGCGCTGGTAGCCGTCCATCCCGTGTACCCTGCCAATGTACTTACTAAAGCCGCATGGTGTACCTTATTACGTCTCGCACTCGGTGAGGGATGCGAGAATAGCAGAAGGGGTTACTGACGTCGACGCCGTGGAATGAAAACTCTTTTTATGTCTTCTTGAGGGCTTCCATGGTTGACGATTCTTCGTTGCTTGTTGATGTTCTACTGCTCGATCGAAAATCGGAATACAATTTGAAAATATCGGCTGTTGCTTAACTACCTCCGAGCAATACCGCATCGACGACCGGGGGTTGTAGGTCCCATTTTGCTCTTGAACAATCTCTATTTTCACTACGTGTCAGCCCGTTGCGCCCTTATATTTATTGAACCATATTATTTATTGACACATATTATACATAATCACATTCCTTATAATTAGACCTATAATTAAACGTACATCATACATTTCCCCAACCCTAATACCTACGAAGTAATCTTAAATTTAATAACAATTTTACACCCTATACTCAGTTTTATTACAATTAAAACTTAACAACTAAAAAACCTTACCATATGTAATTTTTACTTTATTTTTCCCTAAATCTATTGTTAACGCCGACCTATTTGGTCACCGCCTCTTTGTTTCCTTTTTTCTTTCGCCGCATCTGTCACTATGTGATATAGACTACGTCCGACGTCCGTTGCGCCGCAATTTACACCTGCTTCTTTTTTTTTGAGGCGGGGGAAATTCACTTCGCACACTACTGGGTTATTTACTATGAATTAGACCAAAGCGACGTGAGGTGTCACCACGAATGGCGCACCAGAGTCAAGTCGCCGGCTTGTGTGGAGACTCGAAGAACTCAATACTCCACTAAAACCACCCTCCTCCCATGTGCCCCGCGCTGTGGTAGGAAGAGCGTGAGACTTAGAACGTAGTTACGCCCACGCTGGTCCTAGCGCATCAGTGCTTGAGAATGCCCCGGGACAGGCAAACTCACTTCGTCAACAGGGGTGAAGAATCCTCTGCTCCCTAGATGCTAGAGGGCCCCTGCAGCGGTATTTACGGGGGGATAATTTGCGCATATCTGCGCCTCCGGGACCCTGACTGACGTCGATACCCGCGAGATGCATGCGCACCTCTCTCAATTTACACCCGCTTATATCAACCCGCATGTTGGAAGATACCCGCTGTACCGTTCCAGCTGGTCCACTAGTCGAAGGAACCGCAAGACGCGAAGAGAGGATCAGGAGGAAAAAGTGCCTGCCGCTGCGAAGACCGCATCGTTCGTAGCTTGTCTGGTGCGGCGACCTTATCCTGTAAGTCTTTTCCATCTCTTTATCCCCACTCCAGCCAGCGCCATCGTCTATATTATGCTATATTTAACCCTATCTATTTATATAAAATGTGGATATAAAATTTAAACTTCATTTGTGAAAACAATGTTGCCCTTATCTGCATCTTTAGTATAGTTTTATACTTATCGCGTGTCGGTAACAAATGTTATGTTTGTTGTCTTCGTTTCATTTATTTTAAGTTAATTACTTTTTCTGTATCACAAACACCTTAGAAAATTGATATGCAAGATAAATTCGCGTATCGCATGTGTTAGGTAATATGAAGGTAGATAGATTGAAACTATGTATTTGCCGTGCTAAGAACATACTATGACTTTAAATTGAGGGTACTTATGTTTTTCTTGAAGTACCTGCACTTTAAAGGGTGAGCGCTGTGTTATTAGTTCGAGAATATAAAAGGAGGTGAAATCGCCTAGACGCGACATCTACGTTCGTCGGTTGAAGAGAGCGAAAGCTCTGTTGGACAAGGAGCACATAATATATTGTGGTCAATAATTACGGTCCGCTAATAGCAGTACTCTTTGAGGGCAAATTGCTGCTCGACACATGACAAGCGTGGACGCATCTCTTGGAGTTCTCCTAATATTTATGTATATTATTGTGCTGTGTTTAATATTGTAATTGTAATCATTCTAGTGTAATAAACTTTCATTGTAATATTTCAGATTATTATTGTGTTATTTGTCGGATTGAGCTGAAACGTGCATTTATTATGCAAACAAAAATAACCTATTGTATCTTTTACTATTTCACCCGTATAAAATACTATTCTGTCAAAAAGTACCGGGAAAGATCAATAATACCCAAAATGTTAGTTATTCATTCAAATTTATTTTATCACCTTCAAAGTATGCTCCTTCAGAAACGATACACTTACTCCAACGAATAAACCAATCATCACAACATTTTTAAACGCTTTTTCCGGAATTGAGTTTAGTTCTCGTCGCGAATTCTCCTTTATGTCTTCTACCAAATGAAAACGGTGCCACGAAGATGATTTTGATTTTTGATCGACTTAGGCGTGGTTTTTTCGATCCAAATAGATAATCTAAAATCGCCAAAATTACTGAAATCCCCAAAATAACCAACGTAGCAAAAACTGCAAATAACAAAAAACCTATCCTACTTTCTGGGATAACCTTTACATAAATCTATCCCATTATCCGGGATAAACAATCCCTTGTCCACCATCGATATTAAAATTACATATATACCAAATTTCAGCCAAATCGGTGCAGTAGTTTTTTCGTAAAAGCATAACAAACAAAGAGACAAATATATTTTATCCCAAAAACTATCCCATTTTTTGGGTTAAAATGTTCATCCTGGGCATCGAAAATATATATATACTGAGTTTCAGCCAAATCGGTCCAGTTGTTTTTCCATGAAAACGGAACAGACAGACGGACAGACAGAGTTACTTTCGCATTTATAATATTAATAAGGATAAGAATATGCCGATATATTCTGATAATAGAAATCGGTTTAATATTTTCGTATCATTACGTCTTTATTTACGTAAGTTAAAAATATTGTTATTAGATTCACAAAGAAATCAAATAATAATATTCAAATTATGAGCTTTACAAACGGAAAATAGAACAAACAGAAATTTCATGAGCGTTAAATGAAAGAAGTGCAAATAGCTGCTCAAGATTCAATATTATTCTGTGCAAATTACACCATTGCCTTAAGATTTGGGGCGTTTGGAGTAAAGGGGACAAGTCGGAATGAAGACAGTGCCACCAATTGGATGGCATATTTTAATAGCGTCTGGCGTGGAGCCACTGTCGACGACACGCCTTAATGTTTTCCTGTTTCCCCCTAATGTGCCTACTTAACGAACTAAACTTTCTTATCGGACAGGCCGACATCTACAGCGAGTTTCAAAGTAATGTCGTAAAATATCTATGACCCTTCATTTCAGTTTAAAACTAACTCAGGAACCCGTAAAGAGCGAAATCAACTTTATTTTAGAAAATAATACTGAATTTAACAAACCAAGCGGCAGGTTAAAGTTTAAAATTACTTATGGCAAGTTCCTGGGCGTAGGAATACATTTGCCTTACCATTGGTTGAATTGACGTTACTTATATGGAGCTTATGTCAAATTTTAACAGACATAAAGGCAAATTAACGTTCGGTAAGATATAGGAATCGGCCATTAATAAATATAAAATAAAAACCCTTCCTAAAATTGGTCGAATCTTAATTGTCAGGCTATTTTGTACAAACGCTGTTTTGCTACTGTAATCTAAAACAGAAGTTACAATGTACCTTTATAAAAATAACAATATATCTATAATATTATAAAATTCTAGACATGCCGTATCAGTACATTAAAGCTATTAAAAAAACAACTGTAATATACTATATAAACAATGGAGAACACGATGCAAATTTTTTTAGATTTCTTGTCTGTTTGTTTGTTTGGGATTCGCGTAACAACTACTGGGCCGATTTCGATTTGGTTTTCACTGATCGATAGCTAATTTTTAGACTAAAACTCTGCGCTACTTTGTATCCTGAGAATCCCGCAAGAATTTTTCTGGAATGATTTAAAATGGTCAGATTAAAAAAGTCGAATTACAATATGATTATTTTTTACTGATCGATAGCAAATTTAATATAATAAAATGTGTGAAATATTTTTATTCCCGGGAATCCCGCGATAATTTTCCTGGGAGCGGTTTGTAGTTGTTCGGTACCGTAAAAATTGGCTTATTCCGACAAAGTTTTTACTAAAACGATAGCTTATATTCTTTTTCAAATACATGATATTTTTGTCCCGGGAATCTCGCAGGAATTTTAAGTCAAGCGTAGACGAAGTCGCGGGCATATCCTAGCATACATACATATATATGTACAACTTCTACCAATCAACGCCATTTTCACAATTCCATCCATTTCCATCAGTATGATGTTTATCACCCTTATTTCCTTCAGCTATCACGCTCAACTACGCAACGATTCTCTAGAACATTTCTTCCCTATACAATAATAGTATCGCTAGAAGTTGCGGCCGAGTTTTTCCCTTTATACTACGACACAGGGTTATTTAAGAAGGACGTCATATATTTTCAACATCGGTATCGTGCCTGGTGTTGCACACGTCCATAGGATCTGGTGACCGTTTCCTATCCGTTGGACAGGCTACGAAACGCGAAAAAAAAAATGACCCATATTTAAAAAGTATACACTCAAAAGATCTTTTTCCAACCAACTTTAAATTGACATTTTTAACCTCTACTATCTTAACTTTTTTCAAAATGTTACACTTCATAGTGTATATATATATATATATATATATATATATATATATATATATACATATATATATATATAATGGCAGGAGGAATATCTTTTTACGAGTTAAGACGCAAATATCTACCTACGTAACTTATTGATCTTTAAGGAACATCGTTATAATACACATTGAGAGACAAAAAACATATATCTATATATTAGGTTGGGGAAAAAGTTCCTTCGCATTTTTTATAAAAATTCAAAAGGTTTTTTTATAAAGTTTATTTACATTTGACTAAAGTCTGTAGGTGCCATTTTGTTGGATAACTTTTTGCCATCTTGTAGGTAGGGACGTGATCCCATTGCTATAAAAATTTTGGGGCTTCTGATCAAAAAACTGCGATAAGTGGTTTTGGCAGTCTTCTCGTGATGTTAACTTGCCACTGCCTAAGGAATTCTGCAGAGACCGAAACAGGTGAAAATCTGAAGGTGCAAGGTCAGGACTATAAGGCGGATGCATTAACACCTACCAGCCAAAGTCTCGTAATTTTTGCTGAGTGGCTCAAGATGTGCGAGGTCTAGCGTTATCATGGTGAAAAACCACGCCCCTTCTGTTGATTAATTCCGGCCGCTTTCTCTCAACTTTTTGCTTTAATCTCATCAGTTGTTCGCAGTACAGTTTAGAATCGATGGCCCTGACTGGCGGTAACAGGTCCTTGTTGCGAGTTAACCCGTGTTTCGCCACAGTCTGTGAAGTCTGACCGGCCTTTGACCACGATCTTTTTCGCACGTTCTTGTCGTACGTGATCCACTTTTCATCACCAGTTATCGGCTTCTTCAAAAATGGTTCGGTTTCATTACGTCGTAATAAAGAATCACAAATGAGTACACGGTTCATTAGGTTTCTTTCAGTGAGCTCATGAGGCACCCAAATATCGAGCTATTTTGTGTACCCAGCTTTTTTCAAATGGGCCAAAACCGTTTTGTGGTCAATTCCCAGTTCTCCAGCTACATCTTAACTACTAATATGCCGATCTTGCTCCACTTTTTCAAAAATGGCATCAATTTTGTCCGTAACAGGGCGACCAGAGCGACGTGCATTTTTGATATCAAAATTTCCGGATTGAAATCGCTTAAACCAAATTTGCGCTACTCTCACAGATACTGCATTAGGTCCATAAACATTACAAATTTTTTTCGCGGCTTGTGTTGCATTTTTACCTTTTTTGTAGTAAAATTTTAAAATGTATTGAATTTCTTCATTAGATTCACTCATTTTAACAATAAGAAAAACAAATGAAAATCACACATTTTCCTAATTTGAATTTGGAATTGTCTTCTTCATAATTAAAACTTTTTAATGATATCAAAACCAGCCAGATACAAATGGTATAGCCAAAGAGATCTTATTACAAGTTCATACATACTATATGCGAAAAGACTTTTTCCCCAACCTATTATATTATAAAACAAATTCAGAAGAAGCAGTATACACAATTCGATGCAACTAAATTATTTGCCACACGCGCCTCGGTTTGACTACACTCGCAGAGAGAATCAGTTTGCAAATAGTTACAAAGACATACAAAATGGCAATAAAGAACTTCAGAGACATTTTCGCGTCTGCACCGTACGAGGAAATTGTCAAAGTGCCTGCTCTGAATGTCAAACTTGTCGCTGTAAGTGGTTGGCATGTGGAATATGCCTTTAGACACGTTTTTAGCACCCGAACCCTGATAAGATACCACCGATTTTGTAACAGTTTCATGAGTGTTTCACGTTCATAACACCTTTTCAAATGAAATATTTGTTTTGATACTTATCTTCTATACTAATATTATAAAGAGGTAAAGTTGAAAACTATTGATGATAGAATAAAATAATGTACTACGACTTTGCAGAACACATCATTATTTACAAAAAGTATCGCGACAGCATATTTCTAACTATTATAGTTATGCCACAATAAGTGTTCTTTTATTTTAAAAATTTAATTAAAACGCCGCCGATAGAAAAGGCTATTTATTTTTATCTTGGTATTCATCCATATCAAAATAAATTACTTCATATTCAAGACTGCTTCAATACCTTTATAGAACTTTTTGAATTATTCAATTCGGACATTCCATTCGAAAGTTTAAAAATGTAAGTATTAGAAAAAAAGTCGCGTGATCGCTGCGCACCCTAATCTAGCTGAGATAGGCTTATGCGATGTAGGCGTCACTGGGGTACGGGCAGTACGGGAGGGGAAATATTTTGAATTCGCTTAGTAGGTAATTAAACTCAACAAAAAATAAAGAAGTAAAGTTTATGAGTTTGTGACGTTGTAGGGGGTAATCTCTGGATCTACTGAACCGATTTTGAAAATTCTTTCACCAGTGGAAAGCTACGTTATTTCTGAATGACATAGGGTATATTTGATTGTGATTAATAATAATTGTTTTTATTATTTTTTTCTATTGCCCAGCGAAGTGCGCACGGATCAGCTAGTGTTTTTATGAAACAAATATCTCTACTAGTAATAAATAGGCTTTGATAGCTTAGTGGTTAGTGTACTCACATCCCAAACTCAAAAGGCGCGGGTTCGAGTCTTGACTAATCCTAAACGGAAATCATGCACCATTTTAAGCAGTTTTCTGACCTAATAAACATATCATTACAATTGCTAACGGCGAAGGAAAACATCGTGATGAAATTTGCACATCGAGATAACCGATGTATCAAACCCGCCAATCCGCCTTGGACAAGCATGGCGGAACTATCCGTTTGACTATAAATCGGAGGTTACTGAAACTTTGAAATAAAATGACATTTTTAGGGAACCTTAACTAAAATTTTTATCTTTATAATTTTAACTTGTCCTTCCGCCTGTCTGTTTAAGTGTATACTTTTACTTTTAGTAACAGGTTCCGTAACCAAATAATCCATCCCTAAACGTTCTTCTTCCCCATAATAGTAGTAAAAACAAAATGTAAATACATATATTTACACAACGAAAGTACTTATGTAAGAACAGCTATAAATATAGGTAGCTGACGCAACTCGTTCGTCAGGGACAGGCAGATAAAAAGAAACTGTTTTTTGTCAATACAGAATTCATAACAGAATAATCCGACACGACCTAGGCCGATTTTTAATCACACTTTTTATTAACCAGTATCATCAATCTAGAGTGTCTTAAATGAAGATCAAACAATGCATCATTCCTATGCCTGTTTACGGGTTTTATGGTAATTTAAGGAAGAAAGTTGTTGTAATTCATTACAGGCAAGAAAATTTAAGGGCATTTTACATAATAAAAAACTCATCCCATCTTATTCCATCGAAGACCCTCCGTCTATACAATAAGACAGCTTGATGGATGTGATCACGATGTTTTGTTGGATTCCGACGATCCTAACGACCAAGGACGCAATTTTATTTATTAAATGCTTCCCCCGCTAAAAATTTAACAACGTCACAACCGCAAGCCCTAACGCGTTTACATAGCAATTTATTAAACGTAAGAAGAGATTCTCGTTAACACAAAAACTGGGAAAATAAACAGTCGAAAAACCTCAAGATCCTTAATTGGTTCTGCAAAATTAAAGCTGATAATTACGTTTAGTCGAGCACAATTTTCTTTAAACATCCCTATTAATTATTTTTATTTAATTTTATAATATTATAAACGCGAAAGTAACTTTGTTTGTCTGTCTGTCTGTTCCGTTTTCACGGAAAAACTGCTTGACCGATTTGGTTGAAATTCGGTCTATATGTAAATTTTATACCGAGGCCACCCTCAGTATAAAATTTACATAATATATACATACTATATATGTAAATTTATATACCATAGTTTTCATCGCGGATTTTAGGATAGAATTTGGGATAGATTTATGTAAAGGTTATCCCAGAAAATATGATAGGTTTTTTTTATTAGTGGTTTGCCATTTTCATCATTTTGTTTATTTTTGTCGTTTCGGTCGTTTAGGTTGTTTTGATGGTTTTTGTTGGTAGTTTTACTAGTTTCAGTAGTTTTGGTTGGTAGTTTCGGTAGTTTTCGTTTTTGTGGTACTTTGCTAGTTATGGTAGTTTTGGTAGTTATGGTAGTTTTGGTTGTATTGGTTGTTTTGGTAGTTATAATAGTTATGGTAGTTTTGGTAGTTTTGATAGTTGTGATAGTTTTTGTAGTTTTGATAGTTGTGATAGTTTTTGTAGTTTTGGTCGTTTATGTAGTTTACAGAGAGGATAGACGGAGAGATATAAATAAAACTAGAACGGGTTGAAATAGGGGATAAAATTATGTATGAGAGACAAATCATTTCTCAAGTTTATAAATATAAAAATTCATAATATATAAAAAAATGCGATATTGACTTGATCTGTCTGTCTGAATACCGAAAATGGACATAGATACTTTTCATCCCGAGAGATGGGATGGTTTGCGATATAAAATGAAATAAATCTTCCGAGGGCAAATAGCACCAACATAGAAATGTAGTACAATGTAACCTGTATTAAGGCCTGCTCTTTAAACAAGAGGTACGCACTAGAACTTAAACTCTAGTCGTAGTCGTACTAGTGTACCTACATAAAATCCACACATGTATAAATCATGTGGAATTCTTTACCTTTTACATTTGTAGTTTAAGCCTTGTAATTTCTTTTTCTATTTTGTTTTTATTTAAGAAATCTCACTATCAAGATCTGTGTTAAGAAAATAATGAAGGTTGAAATAAAACTACTTTTATTGTGCTTTATTTTGTAGTTTTATTGGCAAAACCTTTGATAGTTTATTCTACCTTACCTATCCTGCAAGTCTCATATTTTAAAATGTACAATTGTACACTCATATTTAGTTGCATATGAATTAAGTAATATTAATGTTCAGTATGAATACATACGACAAAAATGTTATTGTTGTTACTTAAGATAATTGAGTGCTAACAGCCCATTCGGGACAAAGCGAATTAGCTGAACTTATATAAAACTGCATAAAGCAAACAAATTATGAGTGGCTGCGATGCTTATCACCGCTACATTGTGCCAGGCAATTTTCTGAGCGGCTTATAGCACCGAGTTACGAGTGTGTTATTCGGTAATATATGGGTTTCATTTGGTTAAAAGCTTTATACATTTGCCGTTCCAAACGCATTTTCATTGGCGATGGCGCCATCATTAAAATTATTCTGTCACAACCAATAATATTATCAATAAAATCCAGCTTTTGCAAAGGCGATTAATACCTCGCCCTTGTAATATTAAAATGGAATTATATCTGAATATCGTTTTATAAATTTTCCCAATTCACATTTCAACGTTCACAAATTCACAATTTTCTATTTTTATTCTCCTATGCAGACTAAATTTAATTTATGGTACTTAAACATTGGGAAACATTGACATAAAAAACTTTATTTTCATAAAGTATTAAAATAATCATCGGGTTTTAAAAACAATTTTCTCTTAGCTTTCATATATTGTCTCCTAATATTTTGGTACTGCCACAATTTTTCCTATCTACCGATCGATGATACGTCCCAGTACTTGCAAAAATACATAGAAATTGCGTAGGTAAAAATCTACTATATATATATATATATATATATATGGCTTTCTTCAATCGACTGCTAATTTGACAATTGTACACTTTATTTCGGAAAAGTGCAGGGATATTACATGTCAATATTGCTATAATATTTATCTGTCTTTCAACACAGAACTTATGCGTTAATGGTGATCTATATGATCTATACTGGTCGGTCTAAACGTTGCCAAAATAAGGAAACGGTTGCTATTTAATAAAATATTTTTGTATTCTGCCACATCATGAGCTGTCGAGGATGGGAGCGCATAGATATATAGGTATCGGAGGCACTGGATTCCGGGAAAGCAGTGAAGTCTGGTCGCTGTACATTAAGCGAGGCCTACATATCTGCCAGGGTCGCGGGGTCGGTTCAGATAATATCCATCGACCCTGCCTGTGTTTGAAAGAGCACAGGAGTAGTATTGTTAAGTTTCCGGCGGGCGTGACAAGTTTTACACTAACGTCCTATTCGCGTTTTGTCTTTGGACCTATATTAAATATTTATACCTGAATATGAAAGTACAAAACCGATTTGCTCGTGTCAGTTGTGAGCAGATAACAAGCGGAAACTATTCCACTTTACGGAATAAAAAGCATTTACTATGTTATTACTTTAAAAAAAATTCATGTACCTATATTATACAACATGTTATAGAATCACTATGGTTCATTCTAGAAATGGGAAAAAAGTACAAACATACAAATGTGCAAACGTTCAAACAAAATCACTTTTATATATTTAGTCTCAATATTTTAGGAATCGCTTAGATGATTTAATATTTATTTTAAAGTACAGTATCGAAACCAACATAATCAATACCAGTGTATCGAACATGTCATTTAATATTCTCTCTGATCTCTGAGCAACAATTTTGAGGACGTCGCCCGCATGTGGTACACGATTGACGTGTGCCACATATTCGACAGATGAATATCGAATGCTATAATACAAACAATAAAATTGAGGAAGTGCTTGTTATTCCGCACGCAAAAAGGTATCTGTAGAATTAAGAAACCATGAAAATTTTATTGAACAGTCTCTATTATCTTAAAAACTACACAACGGATATTGTACAAGACAAGAAAAGAATAGAATAGATTTTTAATTTTTTAATAGAACACTTTATTTCTCACCAAATATTTTCAATTTCAACAATGCACAATTACAATATTGTCATGGTAGAAACAATAGGCGGCCTTATCGCTTTAAGCAATCTCTTCCAGGCAACCTAACTTAAGGAATAATTTAACCTAAAAGATTTCTTGCAATTATTTATTTATTTATGTTATTGTAATAAGGTATTCTCATTTGTTCTCTCAGTTGTAGTTCTAAATAAATCTTTTATCTTTCTTTCTTTCAATTTTTTATCTTTTATTCAAAGTTCAAAGGGAGAAACATAATTTTCTTGACTTTGGGAAGAAATATCTTAATACCTACTGACTCTGTTAAAAAAATCATTTAAGTACACTGTCATAATTTATCAAGACCTGACCAACGATACCCTACACGACTACGTACACTGAAAAAAAATAACACATAATTATATGTATGGAGGCTACCATATTCTTTTGTTTTTTCACTATTTCATTATATAACTTTGCATAGCAATATAAATTACAACTTCCTGACTTTCATCCATATACAGTAGTTTCTATGAAAGTTGACTGTAACATTACATATTATTAACTTGCATCCAACAACAGTCTACATTTTCTTTTATCAGTAAATAATAGCGTGTGTTTGACGGCTGGTAACCCTGTTTTTATTTTTAATAGGGGGTAGCAAAAAAATATAATTCAATCGATACCGTCAGTTACATTTTGTCATTAGTGTTACGAGTTGAAAACCTAAAAAGAGCCATTGTCCTGATCGGAACGCCGAAGTAGACATAAGTGTCCTGATAATTACGAATCAGACAAATTGGATAAAGAGGAATTATAATAGAGAATAGTTAAAGAGTCCATGACTAAGTTGTAGGAATTAAATTGTGAACCCCTTATTAAAATGTAAGTAAAATCCATGCTAACTAAGTGTTTTGTTACGTATTATGGTAAAGGAAATAGATAATTATGTTCGTAAATATTATATAGTTATTTTTCTATTGCGAACCCATTAAACTTGGAACTGTAAATAACAATATATAGACAGACCGACGAACATGAGTAACGATTTCGTAATGGTTCCATTTCTGCCATAACAGTTACGGAATCCTAATAAATTATGTCAAATACACAATCAAAATTCGAAAGCAATTTTCGCTGAAATATGAATCGAAATGTATGTTTTTCTCAACCAATATTGTATTGTTATTGATGATAGATATATCCATAAAGGTTTGCGACATTTTCAGAGATAAAAGTGATCGCTTTCATTCGTTTGTGTACAAACTTTCATTCAACCTAATAAGCCGGTACAAATATTAAATGGAAACCAATCGAAAAATCCTATGAAATGCAGGTTGAATTTCTGTAAAAATATTGAAATGACAGCAAAATAAATTTCCAATAAAGGAGGTAATTTGAAAATTATATACAGCGGTACATAATGCATAGCTCTGCAAATCTGCAAATCCAATTTCCATTCAGGGTGCTGGGGAATCGAATCTAGACGCCGATTGCGGCCAGGTAAGAGCGAGTTAAATCGGATTTTCACTTTGCTTACATTCTTCTCTGACCGATAACTTTTTATATTTGTATACGGCTCTATATATGTGTAGTACATAACATTCTAACCTGGTTCATAAATATAGTCTTTGACTTGGTCTCCTAACCTTTCTATATCAAGCGGAAACTAACCCAATTTCAGGGATCAAAAACAATTGTTCTCATCCTTGTCATCGAAAGTAAACATATAGCAACTATTACTATAATGGATTTATCGCGTAAATATTAAGTAAGTACTTACTGATTGGCGTCTTTAATTTGAAACTAGCTATCCCGGCAGACGTCGTCCTGTCCGGAAAAGCTTCAATCGATATGCCGACAGCAGCGCCACCTACTGGATCCAATTGTGAACCAACTCAGAAACCTTCTATGGCTATTGCACAACAACTTCGCTAAAGATGATCATATGATCAAATGTATAGTTTACGATTCTATAAAGGACATACAGACAAACATTTGTAGTGGATGCACTTACCACGTTTAGTTGTAGATAGTTTTATATTATATTTGTTTAAAATATACCACGATCCTGGTTACCACACGCTCGGGTTTCCGTCTCAATTATTTGCTTATACATTTCTTAGATTTCATTTCATTTCTATTAGAAACTTTCGCAATAAATAAAACTCGTATTTTAATCTAATTCTCATAAACAAAAGTAGGTTTAGTAGGTCAAGTTCAAGGTCAATCTTTTGGCTTTTGACGTTTGACAGGTGCAACCTTATGAAAAACATAGCAAGAACATTCTTTTGATCTACGCTATGTTTACTATTCATGTTTAATCATATTTCTAACCATAAAATAAATTATATATAATCTATTTCAATTTTATTATTTATTTAATTAAATTTAATTTATCAATTACATAATGATCTACTTTTGTTATTGTTAATCAATGCCTATATGCCTATGTTAGCCAGGACGTAAGAATATGACTAACCATTGAGAGATGTGTATAAAACTCGCTCTCATTGGTGGGAATCCAAAAATGTAAAAAAGACACTGGTTTTGAATTCAGTTAAGAAGAGACCATTTTGGTACGACAAAAAGATACTTACTAAAGTGAAAATAAAAAGTCAGTTTAAGACTGAAGTTATATTTATTCAAGAGCCTTACATTACAACTATAACATCATAGCACACTCTTCACATTCATTTTTATATATCAAGATTGAACTTAAGTAGCCTAAATAGCTAAAAATAAACATATTTAACATGTGTTTATTTGAACGATTTAAAGGTTAATTATTGTAGACAAATAATATGATAAGGTTATTACTGGTTACCTAATAGCCATACTCATAGGTATGTAAAAGTAACTTTGATTGGATATTTATCTGTTCTTTCTCCATGATCTTTAAAATGGACCAATGACAATGAAATTTAGAGTATTAATACAATTGAATTAATATTTGAGATAACAGAGTTGTGATGATGATATGGTAACGCCCGTATCATGTATAAATGAATTTATGATGATGATTTGTGGTGTGACAGAGGACGTATATCAGAATAAAGGAGTATGGAAGGAAAAGACATATTGTGCCGACCCCAAATAATTGGGTGAAGGTGAAAGAAAGAGATTTTATGTATCAATGAATTTGAAAACCACTAATCTGCTTTAGACAAACATGATGAGTATACTGTCAGTTTCCCTAAAATGGAGATACTTCCGCTCACCAGTAGGACATTTAAGTAGAATAAAATAATTGTAATTCACAGAAAATAGGTATTAAATTCTTCTATAGTAAAATGCACCTATATAATTAAATAGTTTTTTTTTTTATATGTATGTATAATAACTTTATATAATTGTATTTAGAAATTATTATGCAACGGTATAACCCAAGGGTTCTAATCTTCGCAAACGATTCTTTAATAAGCTACAAAGAAGTTTCTCTCTTAAAAGGCCTTTCGTTAAATGAATCTGACTTTTTTGTGGGAAGAAAAGGGAATCCCAAAAAGTCGCGGCCATTCACAACGGTTGGTTTACTCTGAAAAGTTAGAAAGTTACCTACGTCCCCCAACCTCTAAGCAGACACGAAAAAGTAACTAAATTTGATTTATATCTTGGAGTAATTGATTCAATTTGCTCGTTAGATGAAATAGTTTCTCAAGTAATAGAAGATAAATAAATATTGATTCACAAACATTGTTAGTAACGGATTAATAAAAATTATCTCATATTTACAAAAAAAAGGTTTAATATAAGTGTGAGCATGGGCGGGAGCGGGGATAAAAGAGAAGGAAAGGACTTACAGGAAAGCTGGCCGCACCAGATACACTACGAACGATGCGGGTTTCGCAGCGGCAGGCACTTTTTCCTCGTGATCCTTCCTTTGCGTCTTGCGGTTCCTTCGATAAGTGGACCAGCTGGAACGATACAGCGTGCACCTTTCCAGCGTGCGGGTTGATATAAGCGGGTGTGAATAGCGGCATAGCACACAAAACGCGGCAAGGTATGTGCCGAAGCAGCGGTGCGTTCAACGGTCGGACGTAGACTATGTCACATTACATAGTGACAGATGTGGCGAAAGAAAAAAAGGAAACAAAGAGGCGGTTACCAAATAGGTCGGCGTTAACAATAAGATTTCTTACTTTTCTATTTTTGAAATATGGTTGTACGTATTTTGTATATCTATACTCTTTCCAAGCATTTATTTTACTTTTGTCAGCTCGATGATGGATTAATTAGTAATGTAATAGTAATTAGTAATGCGTTACCGACTCGATTTATTATAAAAATCTACTTCATTTATAAATAAATTTTAATCAATTTAAGTTGTCTATATATTTTTACAAAAAAATGCTATATCGTGTAATAAATATACCCACATTTCAATTACCATATTTTACTTATATTAAATAAGCCATTTAAAACGGCACTTATAATAATTGCATTATTATTTTTCTTTAAAGTAGAACATTTTTTATTTTCAAATCGATTACTTTCGATTTATTTACGTATAGTGTCGATGGTTTCATAGTCTGTGAGGTACATGATTCACAGAATGTTATTATACGTCACCCACAATAATAAAGTACGACAATTATGTCATTTGTTTTATGTGGATTTTACTGTCAAAAATATGGAACTTGATAGACGTGCAAACGTCAAAAGTAAAATAAACGCTTGGAAACAGTATAGCAAGTGTCAATTAATCATAAATATTCAAGTATTAAAATATTTTTTTTAAAATAGGCGCCGTACCAAAACCCAGCTCATATATTTTTCTCAACCAAACCTTAGCCAAATTGTATAGATTTGAAGCTGAAAACGGAGTTCTTGTTGCAACTCAAAAATTGATATCTCACAAAATAATTAATATTTTCTAAATAAACACACCATTCTTCACCATTTATTTTTATCAAAATGCTGCTTCAAATCACCGTCAAACACTCATACATGTCTATATCATAAAAGACTCCGGACGCTTAAACTTTAACGGTCTTGTTCATAATGAGTTAGAGTAAGGTTAAGCTACTTTAAGAGTTCCTTCACAGAAATTGATCCATACAAACTAGATTATGATTTTATATAATAATACAGTACGTATTTTTTTCCAAAAACAGCCGAAACGATTCCCGACAATTGTAATTGATTGTTCAAAAATCTAATGATACCAAATTACTTTTCGTCAAAAACAGTCCCGAGACTCCTTTGAGTAGTTTTCGCTTTTTATTATAGCTTAGGATTAGGCCCTGAAGGCTCACTTGATTCACCCAGGCAATTTAATCTGTACAAGTATATCACATGTTACGAATTAAAAACGATCCCGATTTCTCCTCGTGTCTCAAATGAACATATTTCAATTCCAAATACTTCATTAAACAATCGGTTTATACGCAAGGCCTTGTAGAAGGTATTAAGAAACATGCAAACACTCCAAGAAAATAATTTCCACATTTGGATGTATATCACATTTTATATGATAGTAAAAGTTATAATTATACTTACATTTTATTCTAAATACCATGTTATAACATAACTAGAACCATCCTGATAAACGATTATATATATTTTAGCTTTATACAATACAATCGTTTCAATTATTTAAAACCTTTTTGACAGCTATTTCAACATAAATGAGAGTTATAAATACATTATAATAAAAGGGAAGTATATTCCACGTAATAACAAATTATTCCAAAAAGACGGAAATCAAACGTATATTATGATTCTAAGAAAAACAATTCTCTGTAATTTATGTGATAAACTTTACTCCGCTGTTCTAGTTTTCGACTAAAACCAACATGAAAACAAAGTACAAATATGGGAAATAATTTTGGTAATGATAACAACCCATCAAACATTCCTACTCCTGAGTTCGAGACTTCCCAATCTAGGGGAATTGAGTGTATATTTTCAAATTCAAAAGTTTTTAATAAAACTACGTTTTAACGGTTTTAAGCGCGGTAATTTATTTGATTTGTTGTATATAGTCGTGGTAGCGTAATGACTAGCGTACATCCCAAAGTCAAAGGGCGCGGATTCGATCCTGACCGGACCGCATGCACCAATTAGTAGTTTTCTGTCCTAATGTGCATATTGTTACAATTACCACGTACTAACAACGGTGAAGGAAAACATTGTGATGCAACCTGCACATCGAGATAACCGATGTGTCAAACCTGCCAAGCCGCCTTGGACAAGCGTGGCGGGTATACTGTCCCTTATAATGGGAGGCCCGAGCCCAGCAGTGGGACATTTATGGGCTGATATATTATTACTTATTGTTACAAATTCGTCGTGTTGACGATGAAGGCAAATTACCTAAATTAACGTGCGCATCGAGATTACCGTGTGTGAAACCCGAAAATACGTCTTTGACTAGCGTGGCGGACATACCGTCAGTTCTTATGAAATGGAGAGGCATTATCCCAATAGTGGAACTTTTACAGATTTCATATATTATTTATTATATTTCATACATTATGATACTTCATGATTGTATTTAACACACTCTAAACATGATTAAATATGCAAAGTGCGCTTAAAAACGAAACCAATCTTAGTACACCCTAGAAATATTTATGAGGTTCTTTTACGAGTGTAGGGGTAGTAAAATAGATAAAAGTAAAAGCGGCACAGGGAGCCAGGGCGCCAAAAGGGTTCAATCAAAGCGAGCCTGCCCCTACGACCGGGGATGTAGTAAATAGTCTATGCAGCGTTCTCAGTTCGCGAGAATTTTCACTCCGATACCGTGAGGCAAAGAGATTGTAGCTAGATACAATTGTACCAACCCTTTGAAAGAAACTTACTTGAAATGATTTAAATTGCAAATGCATTTTATCACCAGCTAGCACTAAAATAGAAATACATATTATCACCACTATTTTAATTGGGGTAGGCAGAGACAATGGATCCATCTGCTACGATCCTATCAACACTTTTCGCTTCATCAACTTTCATAAAACTCTTCATACACGTTTATTGAAAGTGCTTTTTACTTTTACCGGCTTTTCTTCAAAATATCTTCAATTTGATCATGGTGAGTACGTCGCGGTTTACTGGCACCGCCTTTACAAGTCACATTGCTGTCGTATACTTTTTTGACAAAATTCATTATATTGTTACGAGTTGCAGGACTCGAATTAAAATGCCGTTGGAATTATTATAGATTTTATTAGATCTATACAAACACGTATAACACAGGTACAAATATAACCGAACACAACAAGTCCAAACATAATGCAGAAGGTAATAATTCAATAACGCACGCAAAGTCCGTCACTAAATAGATTACTGAATGTACACAAGTCTTGCTTCGCTCGTGGTTATCGCTCGACTGCCACCTCTCTTCATCCTGCCGTCCTTTTATACTTCACAAATACAAGTGTGCCCGCCTGTACCGTCGACTTAATTTCCTAGAAATCGTAATCCTCACACCTGGCTAATTATGCCCACAGACGGCCATAAACAAGTACAATGGGCTGTTCTCCACAATAACAAATGAATAAGTAAACAAAAGAAGACAATCATAAAAGACTTACAATGAGTTCAAAGGCCGACAGGTAACAAAATATGTCTTTATAGATGTGCAGGTGGATTTTGTTTTTTCGGAACTTAATTTGTAACAATATCTACATGCCACCACCTTTAACATTCCTTTTTCAACTTTTGTCACTAGATTCTCTTTCAAGCCACAACGTTACATTAATCTTACATATACTTATACTTCTCAAAGCTCTCATTTCAACTGTTTATCCTACTTTTATGCTTCTTCTACTATACCCAACTTTCACTGCCATGCATTAGTGATGGCACTAACACCCTAAAATAGAGAAACATGAACATAAAATAAAGAAAACAGCACATTTCTATAATTGACATGTCCGTCCGTCTATCTGTCCACCAGTCCTTCTGTCTATGTATATCACAACCATTTTTCAGTAACTACTATATTTATGTATTAGGATAAAATTTTGCATGAAGAAGAGGAAGATCATGTCCACAACTAATATTCACTTTAATTATTGAACTATTTTTACTAGTGATTAGTTATTATTTTAAAATATTATAATGTATTAAAGACCTAATTAATTATTTTTCTTAAAGTTATGGTCCCAGAAAGCTTCAATTAATATATATAAATAAATTTCATGTCTATTCCACCAATTCACATACATTTCAAAGAGATAGTCTCCTGGTATTGCATAATTAATGGCTCATAAATTTTTCACTAAAACTGACATTCTTATTTTATTTGAGTATTATGACAAGATTTATTTATGGTCCCAGAAAGCTTCAATTAATATACATAAATAAATTTCATGTCTGTTCTACCAATTCACATACATTTCAAAGAGATATTCTCCTGGTATTGCATAATTGATGGATCATTAATTTTTCACTAAAACTAACATTCTTATTTTATTTCAGTAATATGACAAGATTTATTTGTTGAACTGTAAACATTTCATGGGACACATTACTAATGCTTGATAAACCTTTATAAGCCACATCAATGAAAGAGATATGATACGCTCTCAACTGAACCTCAAACAAGTTCAAACGTTACTGACGCGTGACTTACTACAACCTTGTATTATCGCAGTGTGGGGAAATCGGTAAACAAAGAACAATAAAATTAGTAATGTTCTATTATTGATTGCATTGCAGCATTAAGCTCCGTGGATTATTTTAAAAGAAACACTTAATAAATAAGGGCAAATTGACTCTCTCATAATAAAGAAAACCAATTATTTTATGTACCATAAAAGTTGTAGTATATATTATTATTTATTTATTTAAATGTATAGAAAAATGGATCCAAATACATATTTATAGTACAACTAAAATATTTGTACTAGTAATTTACAAAGAATAATGATTTGGCCCCCTGCAGGAGTGGCAAAATCAGAGGACTATTGTGTTTATTAGCTGTTACGTACAGGATGCTGTGGCTGCTCCCGCACACGCTGCTCAGAAGAGGCTTTTTTTAGACAAATGGCGTCAAAGCCATCTATCTGTACGTGCAGCCATAAACATCCCGGACACACTTCAGAACCATTGCAATCAGAGCGTCGTATGACCGTTAAGCAATCATGAACTACAACCAACGTACAGTAAACTGTAAATAATGTCATTTTTACTGCACCCGTGCATCCAGAGAGTTTGCAGGCTTGCATGTTTTGTATACAATTTCGCCTTTATAACAATACGGTCATAAACTATATGGTTCACACGTGAAATTTTGCACTTCGCGAGTTGCCGAGGCGTAGCAAAAATTCTGGCATCATGAATACCATTGGCACGAAGTGGTACAAAAAGATCAGTAGCATTCCATTAATAATGTCTTGGATCACGCATTCTAATTAATTCTCATACATTTAAGTACCTATGACACGCAAGACATACAGAAAACATTCCTGTTTGTCCTGTTATTAAAAGAGATTATGACTCATTATACTGAAATTCAATTTTTAAGTCTTAATTTTGTTCAAAAATTATTTATCATTCTTATATACAAAATACTGTAGGATGTTTTATTTTTGGAATACATCAAATCAAGAAGAACAACGAAGTAATAATATGAACTAGCGATTACCCAATTCTCGAAATTAGCATTCAATAACTTTTTACTTTTAAACATAATTGTCTTCCATTTAAAAGTATCACAATATGCAATGCTCACTTTAATGGCAATAATAAACTCGGAACCCATATTCGTCGATTTTTAACATATTATAAACAATATTATTAAATCGTCATATCTGCTTGTGTATAATAGAACAATAATAAACGGCACAAAAACACACACATCCTCAAACTAAGCAAGTTATGCTTGTGTTATGGGTAATAAGTATACAAGGGTACACTCTGGGACCGATCCTAGATACCCAGACCATAGTAAACAACGGAAAGATCGTTTACAAAATGTATCATGCAAGGAATCGAACCCGGAACCTCTGTGTTCCAGTGAGCTCAACCGGCAAAGGCTTAGCCCATTCAGCCACAGTGGCAGACAACGACATATTTGTTCTGGGTGACGTAGGGTACGTTTCATCTGGAAAAATATACTATTCCCGAAGGATAGAAAAAACTTGCATTGATATAATAATATCATTCATTGATAGAATCTACATTAACACAAGCGAAGCCAGTTAGACAAAAGCTGTTAATCTTATTATTTTGTAATACTGAACACTGATCGACCGAAATTTAATCAAGGTGACATTAGATCTGCTCGCTGCGTTGCGGCGGCGTTGAATTTGTTGATAATAATGGACTATGTCAATTTTGTAGAAAAGAAAGTGTAGGACAATTTGGACGGGAATTTGAGAATGAGCACGCACGTACCTGGTTAATGGGCATGAAATGCAGCTGCTCCTCTGCTCCTCAGTACACTTCACTTCAGTTGTTACAATATGTTTATAGTATTATGTACTTGCGGTGTTATAGTATATTTTATTAATTTATTTATAGCATTGCGATGAATTGTTGTTGTATATATGAATTAAAGCGGCGCGATATATTTTATGTTATGTTATTTAATATGTACAATTTGCGGGGCGACATAATTTAATTTATTTGATGATATGACAATGAATAACTGACGTACGTGCGGAAGTAGAACGCGTCGTCAGATTTAAATGAAGAATTTAAACATGTTGGAAGAAAAGTATGAATAGGTCGAAAGGAGGTTTACATAGCGGTACCACCCTGAAAAAAACTGATATATACGTATTTTTTAACATAAAAATATAATCCATTCAACCGTCAATTTCTAGCGAAACCCTTGGAGTAGAAATTTCCACCTCTCTGGTTATCAACTTATAAGTAAAAACTATAAACACAAAATATAACATATGATACCTTGTATCGTAAACATATACCTGTATGAATGTTTCATTAATTAGCTCCATTTCAAATGCATGAAATTCATGAAGTTTATGAAATTGAAAAGGAGTTAATTACGATCTTTCAATTTATGTCTGATTTTTGTATAAGATAGATAAACAAGTTTTAAATACATAATAAGACGTAGATTGAACGTTTTATTTGAGGTTTTCTTAAAAACAAGAACGGACTGGTGGCTAGGGTTTCCACCTTTTTTGAAGAAAAAATATATTTTTTTAACCGTAAAAATATAATACTTTTGAGAAAGTTAGGGCAGGTACATACTTATTTTTTATTATATCTTTTTTACTTTAATTAAGTTCAAAAAAGTAGGAGGTTCTCAATTCGTCTGTATTTTGTTTTTTGTATGTTCGTTACTCGATTTCTCCGTCAATTTTGGACTGATTTTCAAAATTTTTCTTGTAATCGAAAGGTCAGGATCTGATTATTGGATTCCAAGGAATTACTCACGAAAATTGTTAACCAACTTCTTTGTAATACGATATCTCCGTCAATTGTAACCGATTCTCAAATTGTTTTGTTTTAAAATTATAGGGTATTGTAGAATGCATTAGAAAAATTATTCAAAAACTACGTACATAGACACAAAATATAAAAGGAAATAAATAAAACTCTGAATACTGATGATAATGGATCAGCTGAGCTCAGGCGTAAGCAATGCAGTTTTCTGATCTAATGTGCATATTGTTACAATTACCACGTGCTAACAACGGTGAAAGAAAACTTCGTGATGCAACCTGCATATCGAGATAACCGATGTGTCAAACCTGCCAAGCCGCCTTGGGCAAGCGTGGCGGGTATGCTGTCCGTCCCCCCATAAATAGGATGCAAGATAGTTAATTTGTCCTTTTTGCTATTTATTTTTTTTGTTGATTGTCAAATTCTCACTATTGCCTTCATGACAAGCGAGTTGTGACATTTTGCTTTTTGGAAAAGATAATTTATTTATGCACGTTTGAAAGTAATTCTGAGGATATTCGTATTTAAGGAGAGTTTTCTGCAATAGTGTTTTGCAATACTATTTCAGACGCAAAAGCCACAGTAAAGAAAAAATGGATGTATACAAATTTTACTTGTAAGTACAGTACATGCGTAAATTATAACAAGATTACTTTTGAATACCTATCTATAATACTGTGTTTAGGATTGAAATAACTTTAAGCTAAGGAAATAATGCGTGAACCCTGACTTTTTTAAGTTTTTCTATTCCTAACCTAATGTTTTAGTGTTGGCTAATGCTTGAATTTCTTTTACGGATACTGAAATAAAAAAATATGCTTAAAAATAATATTTTACAACAAAGATTTTTTAAACTCAGGTTTCCAGCTATTTTGATGATAAAAAAGATGTAGCTAGGATAAATGTGGAAAAAATAATTGAAATCCAAAAAATATTCAATTGCCTAATTCATTCTGACAATCATGCTTTGGATTAAAAAGGAAAGTGGCTACATTCAGTGAAAACAACAGTTTTATGACAAAAGGTGTAAACAGAAAACAGCAAAAGAATCTTGAATAAAGAGATTGAACTTTGAATGATTGTATTTTTTATTTTTATACAGGACTGTTGGCCTTTCCCTTAGTTTCGGCTACATACTCCGCAGTTATTTTTTCTATGACCATAACTTTATACTCGTCTCTACGTATTTGTTAGATGTCATAAAATATCTCGCAGATATAATAAACAGTCCCTTTAACGATTGTTAATGATGTTGCTATTATTTATATTGTATCATTGAATTCCGCCAGTTTTAATTATATACTTCAGCAAACAAAAAGGTAAATCACAAAAACCTTCAATCTTTACCCAAGAATAACAAATCTCTCTACAGTTCTGAGTCTCATATATTTAGGGTAATTTTGTTTACATAGCCACATACGGGAAATTATCGCTGTGTCATGTGTTGACACACTGAGGATCCATCTATGGGTTCTTCGCGCCTGTGCCATCCGAACGACGACATTGGGATATTTTCTCAATCTGCAATCTGTCGCGTATGACTGCTTAGACAGACGAGCGCCTAACTTAAAGTAACCTGTAATATTATAAAAATCTAAACATACCGTGTCTGTACATTAAAGCTATTAAAAAAAAAACAACTGGAAGAGACTATATAAACGAAGCAATTTTTTTTAGAATTCTTGTCTGTTTGTCGGTTTCTTCGGGATTCACGTAAAAACTACTGAGCCAATTTCGATGTGGTTTTCGCTAATCGACAGCAAATTCTTAGATTAAAATCTGCGCTACTTTTCATCCTGGGAAGCCCGCGAGATTTTTTCTGGGAATTATATAAAATGGCCAGATAAAAAAAACGATTTTTATGTAATAAAATGTGTGATATTTTTTATCCCGAGAATCCCGCGGGAATATTCCCGGGAGCGGTTTGCAGTTATTCGGGTTCATAAAAATTAGCTTATTCCGACACAGTTTTCACTAAAAGGACTACTTATATTCTTTTTTCAATGCTGCGATACTTTATGTCCCGGGAATCCCTCTGGAATTTCAAGCGTAGACGAAGTCGCAGGAATAGTGGAGCCGTGGTGACCTTTCATACAGATTTCTTGTAAATCTATTTTAGGCACCAGTGACACACACTCGGTATCTTTATAATTTTTTTTTATTGAGAAAATAAAGTTTTGTTATTATTATTTCTCGAATATAACTTACAACTCTTGCAAAGTTTTCCATTTACAATCAATTCAAATTAGTGTCATAAGTTTTGTGTTACATATAATTAGATTTATAATAAAAAGTTACTTTGGAAATTTTCGGTTGGCCGGCTTTTGTCGTGTTCGCCGAAGTTTATCGTTAAAATCAGCTAACTTTTCTTCCTGCTTCCTTTATAAACGTAACTCAGAATCACTCGGAGCGTGACTGTTAAAAATATCCGAAGCGCACTCAAAGCGGAATTGTTAAGTAAAAGAAAGCCAGGTAAAAAAACTGCCCAAGAAAATCACAGTTTATATTTTTACTTTGATCGCATCTACGAAGGGTTTTCTATAGTTACGATATTTTACGTTTTTTTGATTCTTGTTAAAATAATGTTATTCATTATTCCTTACAAGCTATAGCACCTTAGAACTTAAGGCATCCGCATCACATCCAATGACCTGTGGCCGAATCTCACCCAAAAAACTTGCACCGCATGCTTGTACGTGCAATTTTTCTGACCTAATGTGCATATTAGGTCAAAGACAACTACAAGACGATAAATGGAGTATTCATAAAGAAAACTACAAATTGGGATTACCTATGTGTATATCTCGCTCGCCCATTACCACTTTATTGTGGTGCGGCT
The DNA here is from genome assembly GCA_039645545.1 of Dendrolimus houi. Lineage (NCBI taxonomy): Eukaryota > Metazoa > Arthropoda > Insecta > Lepidoptera > Lasiocampidae > Dendrolimus > Dendrolimus houi. The sequence continues at coordinate 16,179,969 of CM077120.1, read as the reverse complement.
TCATCTGCGTTAATATTAAAGATTTACACTGTGGCCGTATGAGTCTTATTTAAAGCGTTAAAAAATAACGCCATTAACGCATATCCACATTGGTGTAAATATATATATATATATATATATATATATATATATATATATATATATATATATATATACATACATTATCTGTTAATATTTAACATAATTAACAATGTCATGTCTTAAATAACGCATTAAACCCATTGCCATATCTGCGAGAAACGGCCTACATCTGTAACATCATCCCAAATGAATCCGCACCATTAAATATATAAATTGACACAATTTAATTATGATAAAAATCTGTATTCTAAAAATCTCAACAATTATATTACGAATATTTCACAAATATTGCATTTAGATTCATATATATAGAAATTAATTCCTTGAAAAAAAAAATAGATTTTATTTTATATATGAAACTTTGTTTGAATCAAAACGATTTTTGGGAAACATTTATAATATTATTGTAAAAATTCATAGGTACAGATTTTTCGTAAGTAAATTGAATCAATTTATATATTCAAAAATGTGGCAATAGGCTTTAGGTGCCTGCTTAAATCCGCCAATCTACATAAGACAGGTGTAGTAACTATACTGTGCGCGATTCCCTATAATGGAGAGGCCCGTACCCAGCAGTGGGCCATATGAATTGATTTTATATTCTATCCGTTGCGTACGCTGTTCTGTAACATCTGAAACATGAATAAAACGGATATAGCCCTATATTATTTTTCCAAAGAGGTATTTAGAATCTGATTTGAGAGTGTAGCACTTCCATTTCCGCTGTTTCACGTTCGCCACATGTCTCACCGATTTTGATTTTTTTTCAAATTTTAGGACTTACATATATATATATATATATATATATATATATATATATATATATATATATATATATATAACTTTTCTTTTTACTTTGTAGTTGTTTATCCCTTTGTATTGTTACTTCACTACTTTAAATGTATTTGTTTCACTTGTATATGTGCGTTCTAAAGACAACGTGTTTTCTTCTTTATTTCTTTCTATAGTGTAAGCACAAGTTTAAGCGTAAAGTTTACACCACCCCGAAAAGAGGCAGACTATTCTGTCCATATTTGATAAACGTGAGACCAAACCAATGGAAATTTGATCGATATGAAAATAGAGATTTGAGTTGAAAACGATTGCGTCCAATCTAATAATTATATTGCATATCAATGCAAAACAACGAAGCTCGGATCGTTAGGATGATATGAATTTTAACGCAGGCTTAACCCATCAATGAAGTTATATAATCAACTAGACTAGTATTTTAATAAATCGATTTTTGTATATTTTGCTACAATATGCTCTCATTCTATATTAGAATTACATAACATTTTATAGCTTCCTACTAAAAACCCCATAAAAACTTCCACTGTCAACGTGCCATAAAATAGCTATAAACTTCGACTACTCTTCCTTTATCCTTAATAGACTTTCACAACAATGAAAACATGAAAAGTGGTCGTCTCCAGAATCTTGACCATTTGCACTAAGACTTTTAATCAACTACTAAAAGCTCGTGCTGAAATACGAAGTCATCTATTTTGTTTTGCAAAATATAATTGATGATAGTGTCCCATATCATAATAAATTCATATTTGGTTTATTTAGGGTGTTTTATTTATAGTGTAAGCCTATTTTAAAGTTAATGTTAAATACGTAATTGACACACATGGAGGGAAATGTCTGTGGGTTGTTTTGTCGCCTCTTACAACAGGCCGCCCGCTGCAGGAAATTGTATTCTTTCTCCGTTCCTGTACGGATTGAGGATGCTTCATCTACATGAATTAATCTCTTCATATATTTACTATAGATACTTGTTACTCTTCTTTTTTTCTCTGTGTATGTCTTAGTTGTTTCTCACATGGGCATTTGTTTGATTATTTTTAGCGTTTGGATACCTAAATGAGAACCCTTATGATCTTAAGTCAAAGTTTATGTTTCTATGCCAATCTCTAACACAGCGGATTATTTCAAGAAGTACTAGAATAGCTATAGATTTCAAATTTGGCAAATATACAATATAGTAATAAAATGTGAAAATATTATATTTAATTTATATAATAAGAGTGTGCAAGAAATAACCTTGTGTTACCTTCCACCAGGGCCTCCCTATCTTTACCCATAAAAAAATGGAACTGTAAAGTAATACCCAAATGTAAAATTTATAACTAACTGAAACGAAACGGTTCAAATATTTTATGGCCGGAATTAGGCAAACAAGTAGGCGACCTACCTGCTAGAAAGTACCGTCGCCTATAAATATTTGCTGTTGCTCCAAGTTTGGAGTGTTACCAACGCGTTGCCGGCCACGAAACAATGTTATAGTTAAAAACCTGGTGATTATCGAGGTTTTTTCATGTTAAGCCTATTACATATATATATCTGAAAATATCATCGAAACTGGAATACTGGCATTGATTCTTAATTTTTCTTTGAAGTCATAGGTGGAAGTCTATAATCTACGAATACGTATAAATAAATCTATAGGACAATAATATTAAAATTCCTCGTAAACATACCAGGGGAGGTTAGAAAGAGGGGATAAGGGGGAAGCACGTGTATAATTGATCACGTCTCAATGGCGGCGGAGATGACTGGAGGCCACGGCACACGTTCCGGCCTCGCAGATTAAAATGATCTGTTATTATTTCCCCGACAGATTCCACTTTGCTCGCCATACTGAAATTAATGATTTATATTTTGAAAGTACAATAAAGTGTACTTGTTTTTTTGCTTCCGTAGCAATTCTGACAAAAACAGAACCGTTCTAAAATCGATATAGATATCCGTCCGGTGCATCTGTCTATGTGTGCTAGGTATTTCGCCAAAAATTATGCAATGGCATGGTGTACCTATATATATATATATATTCAAATTGCGCCGGTCGTTTGACCGCACCTCATTTGAACGCAATCAGTTGACTGATTTGATTGATTGGGGTAAAATAACGTGCGTTACAAATGATAAGTTATAGATGCCTAATAAAAAATTGAATAATTTTTATTATTTCCCTATTGAATAAAATGCGGTGAGGATTAATTATGTATGGAAAATGCCGTTTGACATTACTTCACAGAAATTTTTCTTGACAAGCTACACTATAATTTGGTATAATAATAGAGGATGTGTATATTTTTCCAAAATCAGTCGATTCGATTCCTGGTAAAGGTAATTGATTTTTTCAAAATGTAATGATACCGTTTTAGTTTTCGTTAAAATTGGCCTCGAGACTCCTCTGTATATTTTTTGCTATTTCGTATAGTTTAAGAATTGGCCCTGAAGGTCTACTTGAAAAATTGAGCTGTATAAAAATATAAAATGATTGTTTAGAAAGGCCACCTTAACCCTAAACATGTTTTTAGAGAGTATGGCTATTTTTGTTACAAATATAAAACTCGTTTAGGAAATCTATAAATTATAATCTTAATAACTATTCAATTAATGTGCTCGACTTCCAAATGAATAACCTAATATAAAACACTAAAGTACCCAATATAGGTACTACTATAATACCTACCTACAATAGGACAGAAGGGAAGTATGTACTAAAATTTATATCAACGTTTTTTATGATCTGTATGTGGTTAGGCTAGGCTATTTATTCAAATAAAGTCTTTCTCATCCTTTCTCAGCCTCGAATCGAGGGGGGGGGGGCAAACCTGGGCCCATGCCCCGGGCGGCCAGTTCAGAGGGCGGCAATAGTCAAACTTCGCAGACAAACACTGACTCGTCCAGTACTCTAAGCACATAAATTATATTTCGTGGGGCGCGTAGGTATAGGTTAAAAACCACAGATGCACGCGTGCGCGATGACCTGCGCAGTGGGCAAATGAAACCCGCGCACATCTGGGGTCGGATAGCGTGCGTGCGAAAGGGATAAACCTATATTTGGAAACAAACTAAAATATATGTTCTACACGTCCACGTATGTATATTTGTGAAAAAAAAACCTGTGCGTCTCGGGACGCCCGACAGAATTGATAACTTAAACTAATCTAAGTTGAACTATTTAATATTGAAATTGTTTAACTTGAGAAAAGCTTAGGTTATTACTTAAATTTTATGTACATACCGCGTGGGTTAGAGTGAGAGAGGAGGAGCCTGCCTACCGCTGCCGTATGCGTTACGTAACGAAGCGGTTTACCCTCCCATAAGAAGATATCACTTCAAAAATAGCCTTAACACAGAAAGAGCAGCGCTAGACTGGTCATTGTAGCGTTCTTTCCGGGAGGCTTATGTCCATCAATGGGCGTCTGATGGCTGAAATGATGACGATTTTGCCCTTCCCTCGAAAAAATTCAAGATCCGGGGTTATCCTTTCTGTCTCATTTATAAAATCACTAGCAACAAAAAATACTACTAGATAAAATGTTATTTAGTTACCATACGCGTTAGATACACGCATAACATTTTGGTCTTATTTAAAATACAAACTTATCATTAATAACTTATCAAGCTAATGTAAATTTCAGAACCCACCGTACCCAACACTTCAATCAAAGTCTACTTTCCAAAGGAACTTAATTCACTACAGTCTAAAAACAAAACCAAATGTTTTCACATTCATCCTCTTTTAGCTATCAAAGGAACCTTTGAAGTACTTGATAAATATTGTTCGTCTATTAAATTCCTACGTCCTATTTTATAACCACAATCATAATATCTTTACTGCTTATTTTTTTTTAATTAACTCCATAATTTTCAGTAGGTATATAGTATAGATAGAGATCCCAGTCACCCCAGACTTACGTGATTTTAGGAAAGATGAAATTTTTAAGATCGGTAGTTTAATATAAACTTAGAAAGGAATGGATATTCGCTAAGCTGAAAGCGGGACCGTTTTTCAGGTAGTAGCTATCAAAGGTGTAAAATAACCATGGGAAGATGTTTGGCCCCTCAGATTTGTCTGGCTCATTGGAAAATATTATATTATTCTTGATAATATATATAAAATTCAGCCTTCCTAAAATGACGTAAGTTCCCATTTTTTTAAAGTGTCTCTCAAAGGTTATGACCCACAGGAAGTGTCTGGCAACTGTATATCTTCGTTTATAACAATATCATATATGACATATGTAAAAACTAGCCTTGCTACTTTGACGTAAGTTAGCATGGTTATTTTCCACCATTGATACCTGCTATCTGAAAAACGGCCCCGCTTTCAGCTTAACGAGTATCCATTCCTTTCTAAGCTTATGTTAAACTACCGATACTGAAAATTTCCTCTTCCCTAAAATCACGTAAGTCTGGGGTGACTGGAATCTCAATCTAATAGTCTTTAACTAGTCTGTAATGTTATTTTTAACATTTTTATCCATTTGTAAGCTTTATTTTTAAATTATTATAAAAGAAAACATCATTTTCCTTTATTGACTCCTATATTACTACGGTTTAATCAGAGCAATATTTTATTAAATGTACCTAGCTATATCTATATTATATACTATATACAGTAGCTAATACAAGAATCTGAAAATGACTGTTTAAATTTTTATTGTTTCTAATGTTTGGAAAAAAAGATAGATAGATAACACTTTATTATATACTAATACAAAAAAGAACTTACATATAAAACTATATCTAATTATGTACAAAGGGCGGTCTTATCGCTAAAAAGCAATCTCTTCCAGACAACCCCAGGAATGACTTGAGATGATAATGGCGATGGTGGTATACGTAACATATAGTAATTAATTTTTAATAACAAATACATACATTATATATATAATATAATTAATATCTTGATTATTTTAAGAATGTTTCACCGCAATTATAGTTTATAAGTTAAGAGGAAAGAGCACATTTTCATCTTATATAATCTTAAAGGTAGAGACGACATACATCTTTCATGACTTCATACACATTGTTGTTATTTTTTAAGACTGGTTTCAGTTCCCACACGTTTGCGTAAACTGATTTTTTTTTCATTCTTTTATATTATTTTTGCAACTTTACTACACCATGTAGCAAATAAAGAATTACACTTACTTATCAGATTTCATCAGAGACCCGGTACTTTTTGAGAAAAATAGCAGTCATATTTCATACACAAACGAACAACACGATATTATGAAAGTCCGTTTTTTTTCAAAATGGTTACGGAACCCTACATTCACAGTGTTTGTAAAGATAAAGCCAATTGAAATGGTAGGAAACCGTAAATTTTAAATATCCTTATTTCTTTGAAGCTAAGATTTATGGTTGTGTTCATAGCTAGGAAAATAATATAACGCTTGGTCGTCAAAGAGAAAGTACTTAGCTAACAGAAGTAGTTAACAGGAAAGCTGACGAATGAAAATCACCTGAAGTAGTTAGGACGTTCAAATTTATGTGAAACACTTAGCAGCCAGCATGTGCTTTAAGTCAGAGGTTTTAGTAGCTACTTATTTGTTCAGATTCCCTCCTTTTAAAACTTTCCATCAGGTGGGCTGTCTGCCTGTTTGCCTGCTTAAGGCAAAAAAAATAGTTAAATTTTTTTTTTATTAAGGATTTTGTTTAATATCTTTGACTTCTGTTTCTTAAAACTTTAATACAATGTAATGAGCTTTCTTAGTATCAAAGCCAACACAACAACAAGCCAACTGAATCATTTTCATTTATAAATTTACCTGTACATTTAGGTATTTAACTTTTTCTTAATGGCCCTAGCGGACGATCGGCTCTGGTTAACAACCAGCAATTTGCTGAGCTAGAGCCAATTTAAAACTTCATCTTCGTGGTTTTTACTATTGTTATTTAGTATTCTTGTATAGTATGTACTTCTAAATATATATCTTTTCTTCTAATTCTTTTAAGGAGTTTCAAATTTTTTTGCAAGAAATCTAATAAGTATAAAGGAATAATTATAATATAAAAATTTACAGGGATAATGATTATGAGATAGCATGTTCAGAAAAAAAGTGCGATTGGTGAGTGAAGGCAAGGACAAGTTACACAGCAATATAATCACACGGCGGCCATCTTTGTTTAAACTATAGTTCTCGGCACGAATCTTGAGCGATCTGCGGAATATTAGAAATCGCTTTGCGCATTGAGCGTAGCCAATGTGATGCGATTTATCGACATATCGATTATATTTTGTCTTTGTCCCTATACTCGAAAGAATAAGAAAGAAGAATACCTTATACTGCGAAAAGGAACCGAATTTTCACTGTGTACAGGCTCAAGAATCGTGCCGAGGACTATGCATTTTGTAATTTTAAATGTATGTACAACATACCGACTGAAAATATTGCAATATGCAGTAATACTGTAACAAAGTAAATATTAAGGAAATTCATGTAAACACGCGTACATATTAAAAATCTCGTAACAAAATTGATAAACTTCATCGTTGAGTATATATATATATACGTTGTAAGTCAACGGTGAAGAACGAATCAATTTCCATAATACACAGGGCATGCACGATGTGAATTTAAAAATCAGCGACGCAAGACAGGATTTTGAGATAAGTTATCCTGGTTTTATCCTGCATTCGCCGCCACCGACGGCAGCCTCAACCGCATGTAAAGTGACAGTCAAGCGGAGCCTGAAACTGACATAAAATGCACGCCAAAGGATTGGAAACAGTAAAAACGATGTAGCATTTTCAATGACTATGAAGAATTTATGATCTTTTTATTAACTACTTTTAAAAAGGATGTTTTGTTAAGGTATTTTTTTTATTCATTATTTTAAAGGGGCTTTGAACCGTTTAGATTATTTCAGCCCCATCGTATCTTTTCTAAAATTTTATAACTTACATTAAACTAACGTAAAATTAATTTGAATTCTAAGTGTATGTGACAAAGTTTGTGTTCAGTTCCTTGCGGACATGGAGCTCATCACAAACTTGTACACTGTTCTAGCTTCTTGAGAAGCAGGGGAAGCCAAAATATTAAATATTGTACACAATTCCAATCTCTCCAGACTTAACTCCGCGCATAACTTAATTCTGGCTGCCTCATTCTGAACACATTCCATGAGAATGTGGGTTGCATCTTCAACCACATTGCAAGTTAAACAATTTTCGAAATCAGAATTTTTCATTAAGAACCTAAACTTTCTCAATGAAATGTGTCCGGAACGTAACCTATGTGCAACTTTAATCTGATGCCTGCTTACTGTTGTGTTATGCATGTACCATGGAACCCGAGAAGGCTGATATACAAAAGGTTAAATTCTTTGTCAGTTGTTAAACTAATAACACCGTACTTATCCTTTCAAAACTGGGTTCGATATTAGCATTATTTCATTAATCATGTTAAGAATTTATGGAGATATTGTGGCACTTGTCATTATTTTGAAGCTTTTTTTTATTTCTTCTATTGTACACTCACTGTTTGCAAAAAATCCATTAATCCTTCGAAAAGTGATTGTATAATTAAACAACGATAACATGTCGCGAAGCGATGTACACAAAATAGGAAGTAGACTTAATTTTTAACTTTTATGTATTACGTTCAAAAAATGTCCTCCAGTGAAAATCACTTTGAATAAACACTTTTGAATTTGATAAATTGTAGTACACGCTTAGCCTTAGAGGCTTGCGCGAGCAAACTTTCAGTTGTAAGCCAGGGCTTAGATAGATAGCAAAAGTAGTAAACATTCCTAAAAAGAAAAGCCTTTAAGGGCTCGTTCATACATGGTGGAATCCACGCAGACGCAAACCGCTTGGTTCCAATCCCAAGTGTTGAGGTTTGAAAATTATTGCACCAGTAGAAAGCACATTATTCTTGAGTGCTAAAGGCTATATTTGATTGTAATTAATAATTTTTTAATGAAGTCCAGTGAAGCGGGCACGGTGTAGTATGAACGTTCTAGTACGATACCATTATAACAAACTTTGCACGATTGATCCGCACGGTTTCTGCCGCGTCTGAACGAGCCCTGAAGATGCCGTAGCCATTTTGTTAAAAACGGAACTCGTGTTTTCTGTCTGTCTGTCTGTCTTCTACGTCATGGCCATTTTTCTCGAAAATAAATAGAAAACAATGGTCTATGTGGATAAAATTTCATATGGAGATGTAGTTGTTTTTATTATGGCGCTACAGAATGGTGTAGTAAAATCGCGAAATAACTAAGACTAAGGTATGGCCGCTAGACATGAATTTGAGGGTTGAATTTTTTCAATCTGCTTTCATGTGCGGGGTATCGTTAAGCATGTCTAAAACTATATTACTTGATAACTTTTTTATTCATGTCAATAGATCGGGAGATATTAGCTTTCAAATCCCAAAAATTGTGCCTCCTGTAACTTTTAAACTATGAAGTGGAAAATTTTGAAACATATTGTAGAACTTCAAAAACACTTTTAACGAAGATTGGTTTGAACTATTGTTCAAAACAATTTTCGTTAAACTATCCAACGGATATTCAAAAATATTAAATATGCGTTGGATAATTTTTTTGAAATATGTATATGATATTTTTGATGAAATCGTTTTATGGTGGTTCCGTAGCCAAATAATTTAAACAAAGGATGTTAGTCACCTCTACGGGACGGATTAAATAAATCTACATACTCGTATAAAGAAAAAAATAAAACATACTCAAAGGAGTCTCAAAGCTGTTATGTATTTTAGATTATTACTTTTTATATTCCTTATTATATATAGATATTACGGGCGATGTTTGCCGGAATAAAAATATACTTGGTTCATGTCCGCTCATTAAAATATTCTATTCTAGCCGATTTACATGGTTGAATCATTGATCCATAAAAATCATGAAATTTTAATTAATCGAAAATATTTGATGTGATTGCATTTCACTACTTTCGGAAATTGTCGCATTTGCGAGGATAAATAACTTAAAATGGAAAAACAAAAAATTAACCTTTTTTTCATTTCTAGTCTTTGAATAATCCTATACGTGTACACTTAATTTTATGGAAATCGGTTCACATTAAAGACCATAAAGAAATATCACACAAACAAACATATATATCCGAAAACTCGCATTATAATACATAAGAGTTAAACTGTATTGATAGATGAGATAGATCTGGAAAAAAAGATACAATTTCAAAAAAAAATCGCCTTTAAATTTTCAATTGTCAATGAATGTTTCGTAAACATTCTGGCAACAGGCATCGCATAAACACGCCGTATTAATATTATCGGGCCATTTTCACTATAACATGCGTAATTAATTTGTATGACTATTTAATTAACTTTATAATCACTTTATTAAACATAATGATGCTATAAATGCCGTGGTCGCGAGTAAAACAAGAAAGCATAATTAAAATGCATGTTTTCCAAAAACAGACCTTTAAGCTGGGTAGATTAAATTAACATACTTAAAACATTTTGCAAGCTTTTATAAAGTTTGTTAAGCAAAACGGCAATTAAGCCTAGTTTCGAAACTAGTTCCCATGTGCAACATGTGTTGCGCTTTGCAGACGAATGCGGTTAAGTGAAATTATGTGTTGTACGTAAGAGAGTCGCGCAGCACTCAGCCCGCGTTTTACATTCACCAGGAAACTAATTCAAAACATGAATTCTTGTTACCGTAATTTAAGCATGCTCTATCTTAGGCCATAAATATCTCCGCTCTACATTGAGCGAGGTCATGGTCAAATATGCGACCATTATACGAGTATAATGGTCGCAATTTTTTTATAGTATTATACTCGTATAATACTATAAAAAAAATTGCGACCATTTCAAAATATTGTCATCAAACCAATCTTATGTTACTTTAGAGATAATTTTAAGTTTTATTTGACAGAGATCTAGGGTAGACTGAATATCATATTATACAAGTGGCTAGCTCATCATGCACACATTGTATATAGACATTTGTTAGAAGCACGTAGATGTTTGTATACGACTAGTAAATTAAACAATATCAGTTGAGTTTCAAGGTTGAAAAATAAATAACAGATTTTGCTTTGACAGTGATAATATGTATACTTATTACTTCCAATATTTGAACACAAAAATACATATAAAATATTAGTTAAAAAAATCGGAATTGTAAAAATTAACAACAACTTGAAGCGTAAAAATGTAATGAGTGAATAAATATACTTTATTGTTCATTATCAATTTAAAAACTAGCTTCTTATAAACTATACGCAATATTGGTTGAACAAAGGGGGGCTTATAACTTAACGCAATCTCTTTCAAGCAGCCGTCTGATGAATGATTAATTCGCAATACCAAATTTCAGATTGTACCTAACTTTAGTTTAAATTTTTACATAAGCATGCTCCGTCACAGACCTTTGGCGAATTAGCGTTCAAATAAAACATAATTAAAAATTTCTGAACTGTAAATGTAAACTGTCTATCTTTTGATTAAAATTTAAAGTCACAATCTTGCTTGTATATACTGTTTACGTAATGAATAAATGAAAACGAACAATTCTGCGTACAACAATAATTTAGAAGGAAATTCCCGCTAAGGTGTTGGCTCTATGCCGCAACATGGTGTTGTTAAAAAAAGGCTTTATAATTTTTTTTTAAGCCGACTATGTTTTTGCTAAATGTATTACAAACGTCCATAGGCATCGGTAATCACTTTCCACCAGGTAGGCCGTCTGCCTATTTACTTGCTTCAGGAAATAAAAAAGCATGAACTATATAGTTTGCATTTACAAAATAAATAAGTTATATAACTACTAGAATCAAACCCTAGTAAGTAGCACTATTTTCTTTATATATATACTAGCTGACCCGGCAAACATTGTTTTGCCATTTTAATTATTTGTAGTAATTTTAAGTAAGTTAAATTATTCAAGTACCAATATCGCTATTAAAAAATAGGGGTTGATCGTAGAAAATTTGAAGTTGTATGTATTTTTCAATGCTAAATCATAATAAAATATGAATAAGAAAATAAAAATATTGGCTGATTCTCAGACCTACCCGATGTGCACACAAAATTTCATACAAATCGGTTCAGCCGTTTCGGAGGAGTTTGGTAACAAACACCGCGACACGAGAATTTTGTACATTAGATATATACATATTATATATATATATATATATATATATGATACGATATGCCCGCGACTTCGTCTGCGCTTGACTTGAAATTCCCGGGACAAAAAGTACCGCAGCATTTAAAAAATAATCTAAGCTACCATTTAAGTAAAAACTGTGTCGGAATAAGCAAATTTTTATGCGCCCGAACCATTACAAACCGCTCCCAGGAAAATTGCCACGGTAGAAAAATCACACATTTTATTACATAAAATTTTCTGTTGACCAGTAAAAAAAATCACATTGGAATTCGATTTTTTTAATATGGCCATTTTAAATCATTCTCAGAATAAAATCCGTGGGATTTCTATGGTCCCAAAAATAGTGCAGATTTTCTGTGTAAGAATTTACTGTTGGTCATAGGAAACTGCATCAAAATTGGCCCAGTAGTTTTTACGTGAATCCTGAACAAACAGATAAGAAATCTAAAAAAATTACATCTTGTTCTCCATCGTTTATTATTATAATATAATAATAGTCTATTCCATTTTTTTTAATAGCTTCAATGTACAGACACGGCATGTTTAGAATTTTATAATATAATATCTATTATACACAAACTTTCCTTGAAAAATTATCAAGCTGATGAAGAAAACCGCTTAAAACTCCGTTGCGTGGTTTAGGAAGAATTAGCGGATATACATACAGACGCGGAAAGCGACTTTATTTTACACTATGTAAAGAAGCTACGTACCTACATAATGGAACGACTCCAATAAGCAATCAAAAAAGAGAAAACAGCAACACACAAAAATCCATGGACTATTTTTTATAAATTGTACTTATCACAGATGCAACATATTTCTCCATAAGTCATCTGCAAAGGTTATATATCAATAGTTTCTAAGCTTCTATTTTATTGCAATCTGTGAGTGTGTGGAAGTATCCGCTCACTAACATCTCCAACATTTTGTAAAGCACCACCTTCACGATGTGACGGCGTTTCCTAAGCACGTTTTATTTTTCCAGCTTTATTGCAATATCAGGGATAATACCCGTTTCTATATAATATTTTCTTTTTTAGTCGTGCATCGCATCCACGTTCAAAACCCAAGAATTCATGCGAGTACTAAACGCTTAAATAAAATCTTTCGGTTTATTTTAAAACGTGTATGATTTTTTAAATTCATTTTTTAACACTTCACGATTGTAAACGTATTATGAGACTATGGGTCCACAGTTATTGCTTCATATCAATCAATCTAGTCTTGTCTTCACTTTTTTTGGATACTTGAAGGTTTCACTTTAGGAACAATCAATATTTGATATGGTCAAAACACAAAGACTGCGTAGACTGGATGTATTTCTTCTCCCTCCGTATTGGAAGCATAGGACATACAATTTTATTAATTATTATTATTTATTAAAACCGAAAACCCAATTTTGAATATTTTAATATATTAACCATTCATTACAATGTTCCTGTTCCAAAATGCTATTAACAACGTTTTAACAAGTTCTACTACAACGTTTGTAAAGTTAAATATTGCCACTTAATAAAAACTTTTCAGTTAAAAAAAGGATTTTATTATCCAATGTTGCTGTGGTTACAAAATGTAGCGAACGATATCAAAATATTAATAGCCGCGTCTGTTTATCCAGACGTACTGCTTTTGATTCGAAATGTTCGCCGATTAGGAGACGGGTGGATGGATGACTTAACCGATAATTTAAATTTATTAAATTCCATTTAGATTTATATAGCCTGTTATCTTGAAATTGTGTAGGACTATGTCTATCGTGAACAGAAAAAACAGGTAGATAGGCGCAACTTCAAAGGGAAAACCAATAGGAGGATTCAGCTGGATTGCGCAGCATTCGGTAGAATACGTCTTCGATCATCCCGCAAATGCGTGAAAATGATAATCTTCGGGCATTACGTTCTCCCAGTCCTGACTGACGGGGCTGAAACGTGGACACTGACGGCATGATTATTTTACAAATTCCGAGTCGTACCACGGGCTACGGAGTGGAATATGTGTGTGTTTTCTTATGGATAGACTCAGAAATGAGTACATCCGTAAGAGAACCAAATTAATAGACATAAGTCATAAAATTAATAAGTTGAAGTGGCAATGGGTCGGTCACGTTTCTCGCAGGGCTAACGGCCGATGGAGCAGACGAGTCCTGTAGTGATGACCGCGTCTCAGTAAACGTAGTGTCTACAGCCCGATAGACTGAATACCTCTGTAAGGTCGCCGGTAAGCGCTGTATGAGGAAGGCGCAGGGCCTTGTGCCCGTTGTGTGGGCTTGTGTGTCCGATGTGTGGCGCGGTCGATTGGCTGACGACGACGTTTTTATGAGTTTTTATATTATCATAACTGAAAGTCACATCCAAATGAGTATCAATAACCTTCACATTTCTATACCTTATATCCAAATACATTACAGAGTTCACGTATATCCTTATCCGCGTTACAGACATATTTTTTGCTCGTTCATAAAATCCTACTTTTCTCCACAGTGTTTTGTGTGGCGCGTCTGTATGAACCATGAAATGTGCATTCGTCTTGCGAGCTGCAGTGTACACGGCATAAAAAGAGCTTTCACAGGGTGGCGGCGTGGCCGGGACGCAAAGCAACTGACTTTATTTTAAGGTTCGTTATTCCGTTTGCATTTCGTACGAGTATTCTTTTCATGAAACTATCTTAGTAAGATTTGCGTGGATTAACTTAGCTTACTATTTTGCAATAATACATCTACTTAGGTATATGTATATAATACTTAGATTTTCGTTAGACATTTGTACAAATGTATATTTAATATTAAACAATTGTAAAAGTGTAGGTAGTCTTTTGTTTCTTACATTTTTTTGTCTTTGTCTGTTTATTCGGGATTCACGTAAAAACTACCGGGCCTAAACCTTTGCGGTGTAATTAATCATAGAAGAATTTTCTTGGGAGAGGCTTAAAATGGTCAGGTCGAAATAAAATTGATTCCTATGCGAAATTTTCACTGATAATGAGGATCGCAAAAATCTTTAATAGAACAATTGTAATTGTGTATGCCTTTACTAACATTACTTATCCCGAGTTTTTAGGGAAATTTCCGGGATTATTTTCATACAAAAAAATCAATCACCCTGCTGAAAATTACCTTTGATTTTACCTATATTTAGCGAAATAATTGTAATCTTTGTTGCCTGTCCAACATGGACAGAGTCGCGGGCAAACGTGAGCATATATAGATATATATATATATATATACTAGGGGTCCCGGCAGAAGTTGTCCTGCCCTGAAAGGATACATCAGGGACCCGATTCTAGTGCCTCCTACCGGTTCCAATTGCGAATCTAATCCATCCGGGGACCCACTCAAACACACACAAAAAGTCATAAAAATTGGTAAAATCGTTCTGAAGTTATGCGCGTACATACATTTCTACGAATCATTTTTATTTCTATATATATATGATTTAAATTAAATAAAGTTCACATACTATGAATGAAAGAAAGTGTGGATCTTAAAGTATGGCGCCATCTATTCGATGCTTATGTAACTTAGTTGACAGCAGAACACATACTTACCAACCTCTGGATTTAAAAAATTACAATAAAATAAAAATTTTGATTATAAATTAAAATGAAACCTATCCTATGGCCAAAATTGGAACAAATCCAGCAAAATGAAAAAAAACCATCAAAATCGGTTGAGTATTTCCAGAGTTCATCATCATCATCATCATTGCATAATTGAAACTACGTTTTAAATGTCATTAAATGCGATTTTTATAGTTAAGCAATGATCACTTCGACTATGTAGATAAAATGAATAAATCGTAGTATCATTCTCGATTTATGACCGGTTCCTATATCTTACTATTCATTCAGATTTACAGTCGGTAGACATTTGATATTATACACATGAAACTTATACCAAATTGTAACCACTTGTAAGATAAATGAACGGTTCGTAAAATACAGAAACCGGCCATTAATCAATCATTTTAATTAAATTTACGTTTTCAACAAATGCAAGTCCAGCAGAGGGACGTTATGGACTGGTATTATTATTTTATTGTATTATATACACAGTGCTAGATAGTATAAAATATGATTGTAATGTAGAATTCGTATAATATAAATTATACAACCAATCTAAAATCAAATTTATTCCTGCCATCGGTTGTCTTAAAGAAATCACTATAACAATATAAGACCGCTCTTTGTACTACACAAATAGAATAGTACTAGTCTTCGAATTTTTCTGTAATGGTTTAAGAGTTCTAGACAAAATATTAAAATACAATACAATCTCATAAAATATATATACTAGGTGTTTATGTTTGAAACCATAATATCCTACAAGATAGGCATCTCAAGTGTCGTTGCGCAAGTTTTTACAGCACTGTTTATAGTATATAAAGTAAAGGGATTAAGTGTATTTTCAGGCTTGTACACAATTCCTCGTACTACTTACCACTTTATGTCTTTGATACCGCTTCTATGCGTTTATCACTCATCTACGAACAAAATTAATTTCAAGACATTTACACAATTGTTCCATTAAGTCTGCAGTTCTTCTTTTATTTATTTATTTTCCTTTCCCTAAAACCGGAAGGAAGTTTCCGTTTAAAGGAAGAACCAGTATATACAATGTGGAACGGAAAAATTTGTGGTCGATCCTACACAGTCATTGCACAGTAAGTAATAGCAAGTTCGTTCATAAAATTTACTTTGCACAAAAAGAACCTTTATCGCTGTGTTTCAGCGAACTAGTTGTGACAACACTTTCTTTTCTATGGATATTTCAAGTTAAGAAAAAATATCGCGATATCACCTCCAAATCATTAACATGAAACTGTTTTACTCCTCCAATTTTTAACAAAACAGCATATATAAAAATATGTACATCCTTTATAAAAGAGATAAATAACATGGTTTTATTATTTTTTAAATAATACTATATTTTATTCACAATAAAATAATAATGCATCTGATTAACAACCGCATCTATGGAATCCCCGCTATCGCCCGAAAAATATGTATGTCTAATTTTCTAAGCTCAGCATTATAAAATTATCATATTATTATTACAACTAGCGTATAACCTATAATCCTGTACCCCTTGCAGCAACACATGTTTTACTGTAAAATCCGTTTTAAATGGCTGCCTTAATTATTTATTGTCGTTTGTTTGCATTAATATTCTAAGTTATAAAAGTAATCTACTATTATATTATATTGCTAATCACTAATCCCTTTGGATTCATAACCAACTTTCGAGCAAGACAATATAAACCATTGGTGTCGTAAGCTTTTAAAATTCATTTCATTAATGCTTTAAGAAGTCGTAAATTCCTATAAATATAATAGTACTAGAGTTCAACCCGCGGCCGTGCCGTGGGTCAACCTCTAGTCCGTGCTTCTTGTTTAAAAAGCAGGTGTTAATACAGGTTACATTGTACAAATTTTTTATATTAGTGCTATTTGCACTATCCGATTTCCTGCCATGAGCATATATGTCCATTTTCGGCATTAAAACTACATTTAAACAAAATTACAATAAAACCGATCCAGTATTCCCAGTAGTTTTCCGAGAAAACTTAACAGAAAGTCATATCAAATTACTATCGCATTTTTATAGACGATGAATCTTTATAGGTATCTATAAACTTGAAAAATGATTGGTCTCATCCAAACTTTCATCCTCTAATTTCAAACCGTCCTAGTTTTATTTATCTATCCCCCGTCTATGAAAACTACAAAAAAGGACAAAAAGAGCAAAAAGGATAAAAAGAGCAAAAGAGACAAAAAGATCAAAAAGGGTAAAAAGAGCAAAAAGGACAAAAAGAGCAAAAAAGACAAAGAGATCAAAAAGGGTAAAAAGAGCAAAAAGGTCAAAAAGAGCAAAAGAGACAAAATTACGGAAATTACCAAAATACTCAAAATTACGAAAATGGCAAATCACAAAAAAATCAAAACCTATCCCACTTTTTGGGATAACCTTTACATAAATCTATCCCACTATCCAGGATGAAAAATATCCCTTGTCCACCCTCGGTATAAAATTTACAAATATACCGAATTTCAGCTAAATCAGTCCAGTAGTTTTTCTGTAAAAGCATAACAAACAGAAAGACAAATATATTTTTATCCCGGAAACTATCTCATTTTTCGGGATAAAAAGTATCCTATGTTTATCCTCGCCATCGAAAACATATATATACTGAGTTTCAGCCAAATCGGTCTAGTAGTTTCTCCGTGAAAACGGAACAGACAGACGGACAGACAGACAGGTACTTTAGCATTTATAATATTAATAGGGATATTCATATTTATTAGGAGTTCTATAACAATTTTGCTAATATTAGGTAGGTCTTTTCCTTTGAATTTGGCGTTTTTTATTCATTTATTTATTTTTTAATAAAAATAAATAAATGAATATGCCCTTTTTCATTATTCGTTTTTTTATGAAAAATGAATAATGAAGTATATTTTCTAATTTTTTTATTTTTATTATTCAAAGTAATCACCCATACAATCGATGCATTTTGCCAAAGCAGTGATAGTTTATTGATACCCTTCTTGAAGAAATCAGCTGGACGGGAGGCAACAAATTCTTCAAAAGCTTTTGTACTGCCACTCGGGTATTGAATTTTTTTCCCGCCAAGAAGTTATTCAAATTGTGGAAAAAGTAGAAGTCTGTAAGCGCAAGGTCTGGGGAGTACGGCGGATGACGGAGAGCTCCAACCCCAGCTCCGGTAACTTGGATACCGTCTGCTATATGGACTATATTTTGTTGTTGTAACAATGTATATGGTAATTTTTATGGTTTGCTCGGCACCGACTTCAAGATATTGTAGAAAATTTCAGTTTTTGTGTACGACTATCGAAAAATTAGCATCAAAATAACTACAACCCAATAAGGCGCATAAAATACATTGCAATCTCGAAATCCAAATATGACATAAAATATATATTAGATATGTTAACGTTATGAACGTCTATCACAAGTGGCTTAACTTGGAAGTGGTAGTAGGAAGGACTGGCAGTCAGCCAACGGCACCAGTTCATGAATGACTGGAGGCAGTTAACAATAATTAGACCTGATATATCTTCCTAATTTGGTTTTACTCGTACTTAAATACAAATGACTAACAAATTCCTCTTCAGGTCAAGGCTGGAATGAAAATATATTGATTAGATGAGATCTATTATAACTTCAGTTATATAACTAGTTCTTCAGTGAAAACCGCTAAGTGGACTGTAATTCTATAGGTAGAGAAACACCAGGAAGAAAATTCTTATGATTGCAAGATTACTTTTAAAATGGTCTTTGCTGGAGGTTATATTTTTCTTCATTGATTGCAACTTAGCAACTGATAATATTTTTAGTTATAATATAAATCGGTAATAGCGATGAAATCATTGACTTCACAAAGGTTTACTTATAAATGGAGTTTGATATAATTACAGATTGATACCTATCTGGGAAAGCTGGACATGTATCTCTTTCTTTTTAGGATTCCGTGGTGACTAGAACATCGTTCGTCTGGGTTGGAGCAGCATGCACATTGAACCAACAGACCGAAATGAATAACAAAAACAGAAATCTTACAATTTTGCCACGTTTGAAATACTTGATGTATTTTGATCAAACTGATATTTGTTTAACGTGTTTTATAAGTTTTTGTTTGGGAGTATAATCGGAAAATGGAAATATAATGAGTTCGTTATGTTGTTTGAACAGAGATGGAAATTATATTTTAATTTTACAATGCAGTCTTACTGACGCACTCCAATATAAAAAAAAACAATTATATATTCAACAGAAAATAGCCTGTCGGGAGGCTTACAGAACTGAAAACTTTTAACTATTTTACTATCATTTTTTTAAATTTCAAACACTATAGGCAAAGGGTAGTTCAAAAGAGGGGACGGATGTACAAAATAAAGTAACAAAGGTCCCTTTTGATATTTGGCTACGAAACCTTAAAAACATATAAAAATATACAAATATTAATTTTTATTTTTAATTTTGTATTTGTATTTTTTTTATATAAATATATATATAAAAAATACAAATACAAAAAATAAATCCCTTTCACGTCTATATATCTCCAACAGAATTGTATGAATGTTATTTAGCGAACATCGATAAATAAAATACATTTTAAATGTTTATATATAATATAGAAGTGAAATGGAATTTTCCTTTCCCCCTGTTAAAATTCGCTCCATGAATAAAGCTGCGTGTCCCGCGGGACAGTCATCGGGTTTGCCTTCTAAATTGGATCCGAGTTTCCTCAGTCACGATACTTCAACGTCCGCCCCGATAAGACGTCTCTGAGTGGCGTGATACGCATCGCCTGCCGCATACTCATGTTACTACATACTCGTACTAGGCTTACAATGTGTAGTACTGTCTATGTAGACAAGGCATAAAAAGTTCAGTAAAAAGTGTAGCACAAGCTTTACACAATGTTGTGAGGTATATGTAGTTTATGTAGACAAGGATATAAAAAAGTTCGGTAAAAAGGTGTAACACAAACTATACGCGATATCGTAC
The DNA here is from genome assembly GCA_039645545.1 of Dendrolimus houi. NCBI lineage: Eukaryota > Metazoa > Arthropoda > Insecta > Lepidoptera > Lasiocampidae > Dendrolimus > Dendrolimus houi. The sequence continues at coordinate 16,159,436 of CM077120.1, read as the reverse complement.
TATCTTTGTTGTATAAGTAGACCATGCATAAAATAGTTCAGTAAACGCTAGATTACCACAAAGCACGGAAGTTCACCGATATATTTTTGACTGGTCTTTGTTACTACTAGTTTTTGCCCTGTAGATTTTTTCAATGATTTGGTACATTTGTAATACTATACAACTGTTTACAACTACCGTTTATAAGTCATTTTTTATTCCTAGGGAATAGCACTTTACTTCATAATGATAAACAAAGGTTTCTGTACTCCTGACAACATCTATCTATAATATTATCAAATTCTAAACATGCCGTGTCTGTACATTGAAGCTATTTAAAAAAAACCAACTGGATTAGACTATATAAAAGACGGAGAACGCGATGCATTTTTTTAAAATTCTTGTCTGTTTGTGGGTTAGTCTGATTGTTCGGGATTCACTTAAAAACTACGGGGCCGAAATCGATGCGGTTTTCACTAATCGACAGCAAACTCTTAGGCTTAAAATCTGTGCTACTTTTTGCCCTGGGATCCCGCGGGAATGATTTCAAATGGCCAGATTTTAAAAAAGTTATGTTCGGGTGCATAAAAATTAGCTTATTCCGACACAGTTCACAGTAAAACGATAGCTTACATTCTTTTTTAAATGCTGTGGTACTTTGTGTTCTGGCAATCCTGCGGGAATTTCAAGTCAAGAGTGAACGAAGTCGCGGGTATGTTCTAATATATATGCAAAATTTCATGATAAGCGGTTGAGAAGTTAAGGTGCCAAGGCATAAATAAGAAACAGACTCACATTCCCATTTATAATATTAATGCATGGTGGAATACCTTAACTCATTACTATAACACTACCTACTTCCGTAGAATGCTAAATAATACCTTCAAGCCAACATATTTTCTAACTAAATTTCAACACATATGTGAATGGGTTACATTAAGTAATTACTATACCAGGACGTTCCTAGTAGATATACATCTATTGACATATCGAAAACCACATCTCAACAATTACTTCTACACATGAAATAGCCTGGCCAAAGTTCGTCGAGCTCATCTCTCTACACTATGTAAGTTCATCTAAATGTTGTGTAAGTTTAATTAGAATTCCTACATGGCGGCGCGCTCGCTACCCTCCCTATCCCTGACAAATGAGTCTATGCGACATCTAGTACTTATTACCTAGCATTTAATGTGAAAATAATGTTCGGTTCCATCGATAATCGATAATCATTAATAATATATTCAACTTATAGTCCTAAAACGTTATTAGATAATATTTTTTATTGAGTTTCATAGCCGTTTTGCCTTAAGTAGAACTCTTATGAAATACCCATATTCGATCATTCCGTTGTCCGTCTGTATATATTTTGCTACAACTGACGTATTCTGAAAACCTAAAATCCCTAGGTATTATAATCCGTAACTGACCAGGTGTTTTATTACCTTTTTTTTATTTAAATTATATGAAATTATTTGATTGATTGTCTTAATTGTTCTGTTTCTGTCTAATTTTCTAAGTATTGAAATGTAACCGTCTATTGTCAATCGGTAATCCCTTTGTGTTCGTGGCCGGCTTGTCGAGACACAGTTAGTTGAGTTTCAACTGTGATCGAGACCTTATGAAATGTGTACATTCAGAACGATAATCTCACATCGACAGGCTTTGTACATTTTATGTTATTACGATCCTGCCTTACGGTTTGGACTTCTATTTAATTATCTTTGTAAAAACTGTAAATTACGTGTCTGTACTTCTAGTAAAGTTTCGTGATCTTCTGAAACAACAGCAACATTTCAGTTATTGTTTTCAAAACTACTGGATTATATTGGTAGATCTAATAGTTTTTGAACCTATGAATTAAATTTAGTACGAGCTTGTCTTGCGAACAAAAATATTTAAACAAAATTTACAAAACAATCACAACTTTCAATTTTTTTAACAATTCCAGTACATAGGTACTGGAATTGTTAAAAAAATAACGAATATAAAAGAGCGTGATTAAGTAAAAAAATAAGAAACATTATTCCAAGAAAACACGTCGTCTACCCCTCCTAATATTTAATGAGAAAATAATGTTTGTCGTCAATGATCGGAAAATAAATAACGGAGATCAATGAACGCGAAATGACTGGAATATTTTCATTTCGCGGCATAATATTTAATCGACCTTGACAGCGACCATTTTCTTCTCATAAAACTGATACTTTTCATAATAAGAATAATTTAACTTAAGACAGTCATGTGACAACGAAGATTCTACCTACGAATTAGGTATTTTTAACCGATTTCATTCACGTAAATTTCGGAACAGTATTTTGCGGAAAATATTCCATTTTTCAGCTTAAGAGGCTATGTAGACCTGATTCAAATCGGTGTTTCAGAAAATCAACCCCGCACGGCCGATATTTACTTCGATGAAACAGCGCCGTAATAAAAGTTCGAGCGTGGCGAAATATTGCAACTGAACATACCTACGCGCACCGTGTCCATACCAACTTGATTCAATTTATTTCATTCTAAGGCTGACGAACACGAGAGCGAGACAAAATATCCTAAAGTGAAACCGATCGTTTATAAGCTAAATAGGTATTGAAATTTTGACAAAACTGCCTAAGCGTCTTTAGCTCAACGGTTCACCGAGCGTAGTAGTAACTAGGTGGTAAAGGGGTCGAATCCTCCTCAGGCTATATGTTTCTTTTTATTTTTTAATAATTTTTTAAACGACTAAACTTTATTAAAATGGTGTAATTGTATTATTCACGGAAAAACTACTGGACCGATTTGGCTGAAACTCAGGATATATATTTTTGATGCCGAGAATGAACATAGGATCCATTTTATCTTTCTGTTTGTTCTGCTTTTACGGAAAAAACTATTACATCGATTTGCCTGAAATTCGGTATATATGTAATTTAATAATGACGGTGAACAAGGGATATTTTTCATCCCGGATAATGGGATAGATGTATGTAAAGGTTATCTCAGAAAGTAGAACAGGTTTTTTTTCAGTCATTTCGGTCATTTCATTTTATCATTTAGGCCCGTTCGGCCACATATATTTTCATCCCGGAAAGTATCTCATTTTTCGGGATGAAAGTATCTCTTGGCCACCCTCGGTATTAAAATTACATATGTACCCAGTTTCATCCAAATCGGTTCAATAGTCTTTCCATAAAAGGATAAAAAAAAGTAGAGTAAGATCGGCATATTAGTAGTTACGATGTAAATGGAGAACTGAGAATTGACCACAAAACGGTTTTGGCGCATTTGAAAAAAGCTGGGTACACAAAAAAGCTCGATATTTGTGTGCCTCATGAGCTCACTGAAAGAAACCTAATGAACCGTGTACTCATTTGTGATTCTTTATTACGACGTAACGAAACCGAACCATTTTGAAGAAGCTGATAACTGGTGATGAAAAGTGGATCACGTACGACAAGAACGTGCGAAAAAGATCGTAGTCAAAGGCCGGTCAGCCTTCACAGACTGTGGCAAAACCCGAGTTAACTCGCAACAAGGACCTGTTACCGCCAGTCAGCACCATCGATTCTAAACTGTACTGCGAACAACTGATGAGATTAAAGCAAAAACTTGAGAGAAAGCGGCCGGAATTAATCAACAGAAGGGGTGTGGTTTTTCACCATGATAGCGCTAGACCTCACACATCTTTAGCCACTCACCAAAAATTACGAGAGTTTGGCTGGGAGGTGTTAATGCATCAGCCGTATAGTCCTGACCTTGCATCTTCAGGTTTTTACCTGTTTCGGTCTCTGCAAAATTTCTTAGGCAGTGTCAGGTTAACATCACGAGAGGACTGCCAAAACCACTTGTCGCAGTTTTTTGATCAGAAGCCCAAAATTTTTTATAGCAATGGGATCACTTCCCTACCTACAAGATGGCAAAAAGTTATCCAACAAAATGGCACCTACATACTTTAGTCAAATATAAATAAACTTTATAAAAAAACCTTTTGAATTTTTATATAAAATGCGAAGAAACTTTTTCTCCAACCTAATAGAAAAGTATTTTTATTGCATTTTATAAAATTATTTAAGAAGAGAAAAAGACCATTTTATCAACTTTGATATAAAAATAAAAAATTCTACTAGATCAAGTGAAGCTTGTAGGATTCGAACCCACACAGTCTATGATTTAGACCAGTCCTCTACCGTATACGCCAAATAAGTATAGCTCAATCGGCCCGAAATTGTGGTTATTATTGCTCCTACATTTATTTAAAATTTAATTTCGAATAGCACGCTCGAGCAGAGCGACGCATGTACACAGCACCGAGCCGTCCGGCGTATTGATAAATTCCATACATTGGGACCGGCAAGCGTGATTTTTGAAGTCATTTATAATAAAATAATTAATTACTCGCAAATTCTCTAAGTAACCGAATAAAAAAACTATAATATGTATATTTCTTATAATATGATATGTTACTGTTATTTATTTTAGCGATGTACGATTAACAGTAATAACATGACACAAGATTGAAGAACATGTTTAGAGGTTACTTCGCAGTTATTTTCTATCGAGAAAATTTATCGAAAATGCGTTTTGAGTACATAGTTCACCTCAGAAATATAATCAAGATTGACATAAATTTTTTTCATCACAATAAAGTATGTATAATTACTGTAACAAGGGCTGAGAAATCGATCAAAAAACGCTTTTTGTCTGTTGACTCGCTGTTAAGAAGTAGCCTGTATTAACCAAAATGTATATGTGTACCTTCCTTACCAAAGGTACGTATATACCTTTTATGATAATTTAATCCATTTTTGGACTCGCATTTAATGTGTAAATAATATACAGATCTTCAAACATTACCCTTTATTGTTATGCTTAAGCTATTAATAACTATGAAGATACCTAGTAATCACTATTAATATAATAGATGCGAAAGTAACTCTATCTGTCTGTCTGTTCCGTTTTCACGGAAAAACTACTGGACCGATTTGGCTGTGATGTTTATCCTCGGCATCGAATATATATATACTGAGTTCAGTATATATATATTCGATGCCGAGGATAAACATAGGATACTTTTTATCCCGAAAAATGGGATAGTTTCCGGGATAAAAGTATAGTTGTCTCTCTGTTTGTTATCCTTTTGTGGAAATACTATTGGACCGATTTGGCTGAAACTAGGTACATATGTAATTTTAATATCAAGGGTGGCCAAGGGATATTTTTTATCCCGGATAATGGGATAGATTTTGAGATATATTTATGTAAAAGTTATCCCGAAAACTATGATAATTTTTTTATTTGTGGTTCGTCATTTCGTTTATTTTGGTCAGTTTGGTCGTTTAGGTAGTTTAGATAGTTTCGGTAACTTTGGTAGTTGTGGTAGTTTTGGTAGTTGTGATAGGTGGCAGTTTTGGTTGGTAGTTTTGGTAGTTAAGGTAGTTTAGGTAGTTGAGGTAGTTTTGGTAGTTGCGGTAGTTGTGGTAGTTTTTAGAAGTTGTGGTAGTTGTGGTAGGTTTGGTAGTTTCGGTAGTTTTGGTAGTTGTGATAATTTTGGTAGATGTAGTTTTGTAAGTTGTGGTAGTTTTGGCTGGTAGTTTTGGTAGTTTCGATTGTTTCAGTAGTTGTGGTAGTTTTGGAAGTTGTGGCAGTTTTGGTTGTTTTAGTAGTTGTGGTAGTTTTGGTAGTTTCGGTAGTTTCGGTTGATTTGATAGTTTTGGTAGATTCTATAGTTTATGTAGTTTACAGAGAGGTAGTTAGAGGATATATAAATAAAACTAAATTGTACATCTTTGACTTATGCCAAATATATTATAGATGAATTTCTTACGATCGCTCGAAAATTTACATTTCACAAAATAGTTGATATTTTCGTCACACGCATACAAAACTTATTTAAAACAATATATATCTTACAACTATTGTTAACTGGTTTGTAGTAACATTAGTTTTAAATTAAACTGCACAGAAAACGTCACTTTTCAAAATCACGCCAAAACTCTTTATGATCAATTGTGTTTAATACAACCATATATGATGTAGAAATTTGGTTTTTAGAAATGCTTACCTTAAAATCATATAACAACACGAAACTTAAACAGTAAGCCGTGTTCTTGTTTGTATTCAAAATCGCCTGGCTTTTCAGTCAAAGTTTATTATAATTTTACCCCATTTTCTACACTCTGGAACACAACTTTCCGCTGAACACCTAAAACAATGCTATATTAAATTAAATAAGAATCAAAACTTGTGTTAATAGGAGCCCAAAATAATAACGATAAAAGATCTCATAGCTTATCTAGATGGCATATTTGTTGGATATCCAAGCCATTTAGCACAACGCGACAGAAATACCACTTTAGACCCAAAAGCAAATGACGTGAAAACATAGATATTTATGAGCGCCGACCGTAGATTATGGGACCCACTGGCCTGATGAATGTCACCCGGCTTCAAAGACAGTCGTTTAAAGTGAACTATAAACATTTAAGAAATATTTGGAGAATTACAATGCTGTTATTTCTTCTTTAATACCAGTAAATGTTCTAATCTTATACAAAAGAGTACTAACTACTAACTCATAAGTTAGTAGTTAGTAGGGTGTGCTTCTTGGAAAAAATTCCCCAACTTTTAAATAAAGGACTATATTGGTAGAGATACTTGAACTCGATCCTTGCAGAAAGTAGAATCTCCACTAGCCTTAAATTACTCTAACCTTGTGTTCAAGCTTTTCGCAGTACAAAGAACAACAACATTAGCCGTTCCACTAATAAAATAATTCTGATATCTCACAATACATGTCCACACGGTGTAATGATAGCTGTCAAATGTTTTTGTTTTTTTTTTATTCGCGTACTCCTCCGTCATGTGCCAAGACAGAGATTTTTCTTTTTCTTATCTTGTTCTAAACCTGTTGCGGTCGGTAACGAGAGATAATGTGATTTTATATAGAAATATCCTGCTTTTTGTGTTATTTCAATTATATAAACGTAATAAACACAACAATGCATAGTTAATACTTGTATTCCTGTTAGTAATTTTCATTCGACAATAAGCAAGTTTAACATTAGAAATAAAAATTACATTTAAATAACAGTCTATACCAAAACAGGTTTCAAACTAATGAATCTGCAACAACCTCCACACGGCAAAAGGTAAAAAATTTGATAACATTACAATATTCGTTGAAACAATACGAGCAGTTTCGATTGCGAACATAAAAAAAATGTAATAACCAAATCAAAGATAAGGTTTAAAAAAAAGGTTAGACGCAGGATCAACAATAATAAGACGGAGTATCTTCATACGAAGCGGTACAAAAACACCCGCATTGCGTGCACAAACCTATATGTTGGAGATACACTGTATAAAGGTGCGAGCAAATTCAAATACCTGGGATGCACGATCACAGACACGAACTCCCGAGAGGAAAAAATACACATCCGTGTTTAAAATGCCCTCAGGTGCAGTGCTGCCTTACATAAGGTGTTAGTGTCCAGGCTTCTCAGCAGGAAAACTAAAATTTCGTCTACAAAACTGTCATTACACCACTTTTGATGTACGGCTGTGAGGCCTGGACACTGACACTGAAGGAAGAGAACCAATTGTTGGTCAGAGAGAGGAAGGTTCTCAGAAAAATCTTGGGCCCAACAATAAAAGGAGATAGCAGCCGGAGGGTCCAAACCAACTCCGAAATAGAAGACCTCATAGCCGCGCCCAACATAATTCCAGTGATACTTGGGACGACCAACCGGTCGCCGACCGACTGGTCGCCCCAAGTATCGCTGAAAAGATAGAACGGAAGCTGACCTGACCGCACTACAAGCCCACAACTAGCAAAACACTGCCCAGGACAGAGGAAGGTGGCGTGCTCTCGTTTCGGAGGCCAAGACTCACTTTGGGTCGCTGAGCCAACGGAGTTCGTTAGTTTTCTTTTTAGTTTTAGTTTTTGAATCAAATATAAGTTTCAACCTGCCTCTTAAATAATAATTAAATTCCTTTTAAAAATAAACAAGAGTAACAAATTTAATATTACAACTAAATAGCTTCTAGCTGATACAAACATTTAAGTGAATGTTTTACTTTCCTAACTTAGTATTTTAAAACCGCCCCTTAAAAGATAAAACAAAATTCCCGTTACAAATAAACAAAAGAAAAAAGATAGTCCTTACAAAAACGCATCTTGTAGCTACATCTAAGCAATCTCCGCAAAATTTCCTTTAGCATGCGTACCAACCGTTCCCACCACCACCCCTCCCATACCACATTGAGCCAGGGGAATAGGAATCAATTCCATTCCAGCAACAGCGTTTTTCGAGATGATATCCTACGGTAGTATTTAGTAAAAGTGGGCTGCAAGTTACTCCACACAACACAACTCTGCAGTAACGATAAATAACTTACGTTGATCCTCATCCGCCCTCCATAGAAATTGAAGATATTTCCGATCGAAATCCGTCGAACTTATCTGCAAAAATGCCATTTTAATAATGGTTGTACCACCATATTCACGCATATGAATGTCAAGCACAATTTTGGGTATCATTTCGAATAAATTGATAGTTATTGATAGTTCTAAACAAGTATTAAGACACCTGCCTTTTGTTCTTTTGCCGAAGCATTAAATACTGGTCTCAGTCTTGTCATTAGACTCGGTTCTTTAATAACGGGATGATGAACTAAAAAATTACTATCATCGTCATCTTCTACCTCTTCAATGATATCGTTATGTAGGCATTCCTTTAAAGAATTGTCATATTCCTTGTAATTCTCGATAATTTGGGGTTCATCTAAAATTTTATTATTTGATGGTAAATTAGCGATCGCAAATTCACAAGCTGACTCTGTGCGTAATAGCTTTTCAAAAACGCGCCTTCAACAAAATATAATCGGTTTCTCCTTGAAAGAAGCTTTCTAAATCTAACTCCTTCAATATTTGTTCTTCCGAGAGGTCTACTTAATTGAAAATTACATTTTTAAGCTTTTCCTCTATATCAAACATTTGCTTAGCTTTATCGTCTAAAATAGTGAGAATTATACGAATCTCGTGTACTTCTCCCTTGCTAAGCTTTTCTAAATAAGTATTGTAACTAAAAGAAAATAGCCTGCGACGACTTATGCTTCTTTGTTTCTTTAAATTACTCACAGTCGCCATACTGTTGTGGTCGGTAACGAGAAATATAATTATTATTTAATAAGAAATATCCTGCTTTTTTGTTATTTATTTTTTCTTTATGTGTTCAATTATATAAACGTAATAAACACAACAATGGATAGTGAATAAATGTATTCCTCTCAATTATTTTCGCACGAAAAAAACAGTTTGACATTAAAAATAAAAATTATATTTAAATAACAGTCTATACGAAAACAGGTTTCAAACTAATGAGTCTGCAAAAAATCTAATGTAATCTATTTCTAAATTGAAGGTAATCTTTTTATTTTTTTGTTATCTTTTTGTTTTGCTCTTTTATCTCTTTTATCAATCTTATAGTCTATTATTACACATTACTTAATGTCTTATTACATTTTTATAATTTAAAAATTAATTAATTAAAAATTCTTAAAATTACATTTTTGTCTGTTTCTATTTATTTATAACAATTTCTTAATAGCTATTTATTTTATAGTCTACCTATTTAACTACATTTTCTTATCTGCAAAATTTATTTATTTACATCCTATTATCTACTAGTACTATACAACAGTTACTTTTAAGGTTCTATTTTTATAATATTATAAATTTGACAGTGGTTAAGCATATACAATTATATCTTGCCAGTGTTATTTGTTGAATCCTTTCTTTTGTTTAACGTCTCACGCCGTTTTTTTGCTGAGCAGATCTTGGATGTTCTCCCGTGTTATATCAATCTTCAGGGTGGATCCAACGTTGTACCGGTCCATGGTAAAGAGGGGGCAGTGGAAGATTGCATGTAAGGGGTCTCCGATACGCCAGGTTCACAAACACACGATGAATCCTCTTTCAACTTGAACCAGTTCAAGTAATCAAAAAATCCTCCATGGCCTGTGAATATCTGGATCGTCAGGTTTGACGTGGTGAAGCTTCTGACTGTTCGAAAGGCACGTGCCGCGTCCGTAATGTAAAACTTAGTGATGGACGCTTTTGGCTCCTCCCTGAAGCGCCGGTTCCATTTGTTAAGGATCTCCATACGGATCATTTCCTTGACAAATGAGAGCGAACACCTTCTTTACCTTCAGGGTGAGAGCAGCGGCTTTGGCCAGAGCATCCACTCTATCGTTTTCCCTTACCTCGGCATGTGCCTTCACCCAGAACAGAGATACTCCCTTGCTTATTGGCATGCTTTCTATAATGTTCCGCCTAACCGTGACGACAAGATGGTGTGTGCTGCTCCAATTCACCACGGTTTGGAGCGCTGAACGCGAATCGCTGTAAATGCCAAAGCTGTCTTTTGGGCTGGCTTGGATCTCCTCCGTAGCCTTGCATAAGGCCAGGAGTTCTGTCTGATAAACCGTGCAGTAGGCCGAGAGCTTAATTCTCCAGTTCGTGTCGCATATGGACAATGATGTTCCCACCATCCCTTCAGTTTTGCTCTCGTTCGTGAATACTCTAATTGCTTGCGTGCGATGTTCATCGACCTCAGTTTGTTCCATCAGACATGAACTTCAGGTCCACATGTTCCGCTGGCTGGGCGGGCGTGTCTACGTAGGCAACCCTCCTCTCAATCTCCCTGTCCACAAGCATTGGCAGAACTATTCCTCTCTTCGCCTCATACAAGGCTTTTGCCTCCTGTATCCGATGGTCAAGAGGGAGTATTCCTGCCAGCCCTATTGACGTGTTAAGGGAGACAGTTCGGTAGGCTTTGCACAGATTCTGGGTGAAGCCCCGCTGTACAACGCCTAGCTGCTTCCGTACACCCCTGTCAAATGTTGACTACCCACTAAATTTAAAGTGTCCACCTTTTTTCCCCTTTGTATCCACTGTAACTCAAAATTAGTGGAGCGAGGTTTTACCTAACGTAGAGACAAACAGGTTTTTCAAAAAAGGTGTCCTAAAATTTCTTTGGGGCTAACAGGACGTTGGAAGTGCGTCTGTTGCAAATATACAAGGAATAAAAAAAATTGTTAAGTGCTTGCACATAATGAAGAGTTCTGTAGTGGCGTAAAACATCTCCTATAATTATTTTTTTGGCTACAGAATCATTAAAAAATGTAGTTAAAACACCACATATCTTAAAAAATACCCAACTGATATTGTTTTAAGCAATGTTCGTTGTAGGTATTTTTTAAACTCTACCTTGGTTTTTCTTCAAAATTTTCCACTTCTTGGTTTAAAAGTTAGAGGAGAGGAGACACAACTTTTGTGAGATTTGACAAACAATACATAATTATGATTATCATCAATCATACACATGATTATGTAGACTACAATTCCTAGTTACATGTATGGCAGGTACCCCTGGTCTTCGATTTTACTACATAAATTTGTAGCGCTATACAGACTACACCTGCCCAAAAAATTTCATATCTTTAAACTCAGTAGTTTCCGATGAATAATAATTAAGACATCGCGGACAAACGGACAGCCGGGCAGACGGACATGATAAGAGTTCATTTTTTGCCAAATGGCTACAGATTCCGTAAACTAAAAAATATAACACAACATTTTAATTTAATTTTATAACTCGTGTTATACCGGATTAATTATGGTAATTTATACAGTGACCGTAATTAATGTATTCAAATTAGAAAATGAAAATATTTACTTACTCAATATATTAGGTTGGCGAAAAAGTTTCTTCGCATTTTATATAAAAATTCAAAAGGTTTTTTTATAAAGTTTATTCACATTTGACTAAAGTATGTAGGTGCCATTTTGTTGGATAACTTTTTGCCATCTTGTAGGAAGGGACGTGATCCCATTGCTATAAAAATTTTGGGGCTTCTGATCAAAAAACTGCGACAGGTGGTTTTGGCAGTCCTCTCGTGATGTTAACCTGACACTGCCTAAGGAATTCTGCAGAGAACGAAACAGGTGAAAATCTGAAAGTGCAAGGTCAGGACTATACGGCGGATGCATTAACACCTCCCAGCCAAACTCTCGTAATTTTTGCTGAGTGGCTAAAGATGTGTGAGGTCTAGCGTTATCATGGTGAAAAACGACACCCCTTCTGTTGATTAATTCCGGCCGCTGTCTCTCAACTTTGTGCTTTAATCTTATCAGTTGTTCGCAGTACAGTTCAGAATCGATGGTCCTGTCTGGCGGTAACAGTTCATAATGAATAATGCCTTTCCAATCCCACCATACACACAGTATCACCTTGTTGCGAGTTAACCCGGGTTTCGCCACAGTCTGTGGAACCTGACCGGCCTTTGCCCATGATCTTTTTCGCACGTTCTTGTCGTACGTGATCCACTTTTCATCACCAGTTATCAGCTTCTTCAAAAATGGTTCGGTTTCATTACGTCGTAATAAAGAATCACAAATAAGTACACGGTTCATTAGGTTTCTTTCAGTGAGCTCATGAGGCACCCAAATATCGAGCTTTTTTTGTGTACCGAGCTTTTTTGAAATGTGCCAAATCCGTTTTGTGGTCAATTTCCAGTTCTCCAGCTACATCGTAACTACTAATATGCCGATCTTGCTCCACTTTTTCAAAAATGGCATCAATTTTGTCCGTAACAGGGCAACCAGAGCGACGTGCATCTTTGATATCAAAATTTCCGGATTGAAAACGCTTAAACCAAATTTGCACTACTCTCACAGATACTGCATTAGGTCCATAAACATGACAATTTTTTTTCGCGGCTTCTGTTGAATTTTTACCTTTTTGTAGTAAAATTTTAAAATGTATTGAATTTCTTCATTAAATTCACTCATTTTAACAATAAGAAAAACAAATGAAAATCACTCATTTTCCTAATTTGAATTTGGAATTGTCTTCTTTAAAATTAAAACTTTTTAATGATACCAAAACCAGCCAGATACAAAGAGATCTTATTACAAGTTCATACATACTATATGCGAAAAGACTTTTTCCCCAACCTATTATATTGAATAAAGATTCACAAAATCATTTATTTATTTCGAATATTTTTCATTTAATTATATATCTATAATATTATAAAATTCTAAACAGATCGTGTCTGTACATTAAAGCTATTAAAAACACAACTGGAATGGACTATATAAACGATGAAGAACACAATGCAATTTTTTTTTATTTTATGTCTGTTTGTTTGGGATTCACGTAAAAACTACGTGACCGATTTTTATGCGGTTTTCGCTGATCGAAATTAAATTTTTCGACTTAAAATCTGCGCTACTTTTTATCCCGGGAATACCGCAAGAATTTTTTTTGAAATGATTTCAAATGGCCTGATATAAAAAATCGAATTCCAATGTGATTTTTTCACTGATGGATAGCAAATTTTATATAATAAAATGTATGATTTTTTATCCCGAGAATCCCGCGGGAATTTTCCAAGGAGCGATTTTAATTTGTTCGGATGCATAAAAATTTGCTTATTCCGACACAATTTCCACTAAAACGATAGCTTACATTCTTTTTTTAAATGCTGTAACACTTTGGGTCCCGGGAAGCCCGCGGGAATTTCAAGTCAAGTGTGGACGAAACCGCGGACATATAGTACCAAATATAATCCTTGTAGTATATGTGTATATAAGTTATATGTAGGCAACGGCGTGACGGCGAGCTGGGTGCGACTCTACGGTACTTCGACGCTACGTCTAACTTCAGAACATGATCCTATGTCGTGGCTCAGCATTAGAAACTAGTTGGTAACTTTTCAGCTATTTCACGTAACATTATTTCGCGGTCGCTTAACACGGAGATTAATCAAACAAATTATGTTACTAGTCACTGTTGTTGTAGTTTGGGCCAAAGTTAAGAACCCGTGTGGGTTAAAACACAAACACTTCTAATGAGTCGTGACTCGGGAATAAATGCATGGTAAACAAATGCTCGCTTGGGAATTGTTAGCATCTGAGAATGTTTACGAATAAATAATGCATATAGTATATGCACTATATGCATTTTTAAGCTCGGCGTATGCGCCGAGCTTCAAAACTAGTCATTTACGTCGTGGAATAACAGATTTTTTGATCATATATTAGATAATAGCTATATGTTGGAACAATAATAATAATAATAATAATAATTATAACTAACATCAAAAGACCTACCATCATGACATACATAATGTCAAACGTGCGAACAAAATGAAAAATTATAAGGAAACGTATATCACGACGAAACAATAATAGGAAAGAATAAAGACGGAAGCAGACAGAAAATATTGCAGCAAGACGAGGATGCGCACGCCCACCACCTGCAGCGCCCGCCTCGCCCGGCTCCACGTCTCGGTCGTCGTCATCCGATGAAGACTTCGTGACGCCGGCGGCCACCGGGGTGTCGAGCAACAGCGAGGAGGGGCCAGCGCCGTCCGCCCCGCCAAGAAGACCTGCGCGAGGCCGAGGACGGCCACCGTCGGCACGCTTGGGACCTGCGGGACGTATCCCGCACCCGGCCCCGTTACCGGTGGTGCAGTGCGCCGCATGAGATGGTCTCAGCAAATGAATGAGAGCGTCATGCGAGCGTACTTCGAGGCAACAAATATAGGAACTAACCTCACTGCGTATCGTGATCGGATGCTGTCTCTGTTTCAGGTGCTTCACCCAGATACCACTGTAACGGCACAACGCTTATCGGATCAAGTGCGGGCTATCCAGAGGTTGCACTTGCTGGATGAATCTGTTCTTGACCGTCTTCGCACTGAAGTACGAACCAGCCTTAGGATTACCGAAACTTCGCAATCTCCGGTACCGCAGAACTATAACATAATAACTAATACAATGATTAATCTGACTTCAACAACAGCGGTACCGCCAGAGACGGATTTAGGTATTCCTATGGCTGACTACGTAAGTAGCCAGGATAATGAGCATATGAGGAGGAGTTTGGAAGCAGCGATTAAAGATTTTAAGGATATGCCTACATTAAGTAGGCCGCGTCTACCGCGTTTGCCCATTCATAAACGTAGCTTGGCTATTATGGACCACATGAACTCGCTTTTAGCTTCACACCTTACAGAAAGTAAAGATCTAACTGAAACACATGCTATTTTGTATTGCGGAGCTGTAGCTGTGTGTCGCACAGTTGGAGTAAATTTCAATGACAACCCACAACCTGTTCGACACACATGCCAGAAACCAGCTTGGCAATACAGAATAGAACGCCGAATCAATATAGCTAGAACCTTAATAGCCAAGCTACTCTGCTTCCGGTCGGGAAATACTCGACCTAAAATTATGCGTTTCGTGACCCAAGCATTCGCTGGAACTAATATCGGACCTAATGACTATAAAGAAAGGGTCATGGAGCGCATAGACTTCCTAAAGCAGAAGATTTATGCATGGGCAAATCGAATTCGTAGATATAAAAAGCGTACAGAAAGATTTTATCTTAATCACCGCTTCCAAAGGGACCAAAAGAGGGTTTATAGAGGTTGGGAACAACCCGAAGAGCAGGTTATTGACAGGCAGCTCCCAAATGCGGATGCTATTTCGGCTTTTTGGCGTGGAATTTGGTCGGTGCCTGTTAATCACACAGAAGGCGACTGGATGGGTGCTGTTGAACAGAAATGCGGACTGATACCAGAAATGGATTCTATAACTATTGAACCATATGATGTCGGTTATGCAATCCGTTCGGCCCATAATTGGAAAAGCCCTGGGCCAGACGGCTTGCATAACTTCTGGATCAAATGGTTCAAAGTTTCACATCCCTGTTTGGCGACACAGTTCCAGGACGCCTTAAATTCAAGAAACGTTCCAACCTTTATGACCACGGGTGTTACCCATCTGCTATATAAATCTGGTAGTACCACGGAACCCAAAAACTACAGACCAATAACTTGTCTTCCCACCATTTACAAGTTGCTTACATCCATTTTGAAATCAAAATTAATAAAACATATAGTGGATAATACACTTTTGGCCAAAACTCAAAATGGATGTAGGCCTGGGTCCCGTGGTACTAAAGAACTCCTTCTCATAGATATGACCATTAATCAACAAGTCCGCCGAAATAGGAAAAACCTCTGCACCGCCTGGGTAGATTATAAAAGGCATATGACTCAGTGCCGCATACGTGGCTAATGAGGGTACTGGAGTTATATAAAATTGATGTAACTCTACGTGCCTTCCTTGGAGCGTGTATGGGGCAGTGGGTCACTAGACTCTGCATGCCCGGCGGTGGTAGCTTACCTATTTCGGACGGACTTATAAAGATAGAGCGAGGGATCTTCCAGGGTGATAGCCTGAGTCCATTGTGGTTTTGCCTGGCCTTGAATCCTTTAAGCTCTTTACTGGAGGATTCAAAGCTAGGCTTTCATCTTCGTAGAGGGGTGAAGCCATATCTCACCTGCTGTACATGGATGACCTCAAACTGTTCGCATCGAAAAACATGACCTACTAGAGCTGCTAAACCTAACTGAAACGTTTAGCAGCTCTATAGGAATGGAATTTGGTGTGGACAAGTGTGCGGTTATGTATGTGCAGCGGGGAGAGAGTTGTAAATTCTAACGGATTGCAGCTCTCCGAGGGCATGTGCTTCAAAACCCTTTCCGAAGATGAGACCTACAAATACCTTGGTATATCACAATCATTGGGTATAGTTGACAAGGATGTGAAACAGCTGATAAAGAACGATTTTTCAGCCGCTTGAGGAAGGTACTAAATTGCCTTCTCTCAGGTGGTAACAAGATTCGTGCTTTTAACAGCTGGGTCATGCCCTCGTTAACTTACTCCTTTGGTATACTAAGATGGACTCAAACAGAGCTAGACGCACTGGACCGAAGGGTCCGTTGTATGCTGACATCATATCGAATGCATCATCCACGATCATCGGTGATGAGATTGTACATCCCACGGAAGTGTGGTGGCCGGGGATTTTTAAATGCTAAAGACTTACACAACCGTGAGGTGTATAACCTACGAGAATATTTTCTGAAAACTAACGAAAGTATGCATCGAGATATGGTGTCAGTAGACAAGGGATTCACCCCGCTCTCTCTTGCAAAAGAGAACTGGCTCAGACCTACGGTATTGAGTACCTCCGAGCGGATGGACGTATGGAAGAGCAAGGAGCTGCACGGCAGGTTTTACCAGGCGTTATATGGGGCCGACATAGACTTGCCGGCGTCGGTGAACTGGCTACGTCACGGTGACCTGTTTGGGGAAACCGAAGGGTTTGTCTGTGCAATTATGGACGAGGTTATCAAGACGAACAACTACAGAAAGTACATCCTGAAGGACGGCACGCTCGACGTATGTCGGGCATGTCATTGCCAGGTGAATCCATCAGGCATGTTACTTCCTGTTGTTCTCGTCTTGCTAACTCCGAGTACTTACACAGGCACAACCTAGTAGCCAGGATTATCCACCAGCAACTTGCTCTTCGATACGGTCTGATAGCGACTGAGGTACCTTATTATAAATATACCCTGAGCCAGTTCTCGAAAATGGTCATAGCACGCTCTACTGGGATCGATCTATTATCACAGACAGGACTATTGTTGCCAATAAGCCTGACATTGTGATAATAGATCGATCTGCGAGACGAACGATGCTTGTTGATATAAGTATCCCACATGACTGTAATCTCGTAAAAGCTGAAACTGATAAATTAACGAAATACCTTGACCTCGCGCACGAGATTACTGACATGTGGCATATGGAGTCAACGATCATCGTACCGATAGTGGTGTCTGTTAACGGTCTAATAGCGAAGAGCCTCGACCGACACCTAGAGAGGCTCTCGCTCGGTAAATGGGTGAAGGGCCAGATACAGAAGGCGGTTCTCCTGAGCACGGCACGCATTGTAAGGAAGTTCCTGTCTCTGGAGCCTTAACCACCGGTAGTTTGGACCCTAGGCCCCGCTGCCGACGGACGTCATCTTTTTATATTTTTTTAATATGTGTTTATTTTATATATATATATATATATGTATTAAAAAAACATAAAAAAGAATATAAATAAATATATGTGAAATAATAATAATATTTATTTATTTGCTCTCACAATATAACATGACATAAGTAATTGCTAAAAAATTTAAATTTAAATTACTAACTAGCAATTGGTGAGAGCCTGGTGTCAGTAAAAGGAAAAATCCTGTGTGACTGATCACCAGCCTCTCTCTCCCCGTGGAAAAATGTAGGTATATATACTTACAACTAGTTATTCGATTATAAAAGAAATATAATGTATTGAGTGTAGATCGGTGTAAGTGTGTTATTGTGTATTTATATGTACTTATGTATATATTGTACGTAAATGTGTGTGAATGTGTCTGTGTGAGTTTATGTGATTTGAATAGAGAGGAATTTATTAGATTATACTATGAGAGTTACATAGAGATAAATGAATGAGTGAACATATAAAATACTATAATACAAGATGATAATAAAAACAATGAAAAGGGAAATATTTAAGTAATTAGGACTAATAGTGCTTCAGTGGAGTCATAGTCGAGTTTCAAAAGCCATTCGGTGAGAGTTTTCTTACATTTAGCTTTAGTCAAAGAAAATAAATCAATCCGCTTGTTGATTTTATTATATAGGTAACTCCCTAGAAAGAACAAAAATCTACAGCAAAAGGCTGTGCTGACAACGTTTTGTTTACAGGGGATGTAATTCCTTTTAATAATAGAATTGGATGATATAAATGGTGTGATAACATGTTGTTTAAGAACGATTTGTTGAATAAAGAGTTGCCGAACAGTTAGCACTTTCCAGCGTTCATAAAGGTTTTTGGTGGGGAAGTAGAACGGGAGAGAAAGACTGACTTTAAGTACTGCTCGTTGTGCACGTTCTAATTTTATCATTGCGGTTTTGGCAGCTCCCCCCCATGACGTGATACAATAGCTCAAAACAGATTGGCATAGGGCGTAATATAATAATTTCATTATGTTAAAATCAGCAACCTGACCAAGGGTTTTAAAAATATAAATTAATTTTCGTAATCTGAGTGTTAATGAGTTAATGTATGGTTTAAAACTTAGATTTTGGTCAATGATAACACCCAAATATTTAATATGTTGAGTTGTATGCAAAGTAGGGCAAGAGTTACAAGTAGCATGAGAAAGACAAGAGTGAGCTATAATTTTTAAGGTTTGAATATGAGGTTGATCCTGATTTCTAAATAAATCACAATAAATAAGTGTGCTCTATCTATCTACTTATCTCAATTACAAATATGAGGTTTTTTATATTTGTTCCCTTTTTTAATGCTAGACACTTAACGGATATGATAATACTCATATATTAAAATTCAAAGAAGCAATATCGTGGAAAGTATCAGTGTGTTCTTAGCTGTTCCCTATTTGTATTTAGGTCAAAAAGCCCCTGAGATTAGTTTACCATTTTCCATTATCATAAATCTACAAGTCAACAACTTATTGAAAATAATCAGAACAGACACGAAAAGTTTTAGTAATAGTACTCGGCGTGCTCTTAATGCAATATTCCATAGCAAGACTAGAATCTTAAATTTAATAGTACCGAGGACAAATATTTATCTTAAACCTGTCGTACAAGTTTCTTCGTTCTCTCAAGAAACGTCGTTAGTTATCATAAGGTATTTGATCTAGATTTTAGGTATTCCTTTTTGGGGTTACGAAAATAAAATAAGACATGAAATGATTCTCAGAGCATCATAAATTCATCAGCCTAGCATTAAACGGTGGTTGCGTTCGGAGGGTCCGTTTCAAAACCCGGGCTCCACTTTCAACTTCCCGGTTTCCACCAGGGTATTCAGTCGCCTACTATGTAGCCGTGGTCCTGTAAGTACTTAATGCATATATTCTCAAAGCGTAAAGTCACTCATTAAGCATATAGTAGTGAACGTCAAAATTGACTGAATTTAGAGAAGGTGAGAGAAATTAAGAAAGACAATACTGAAATGTGAAACCCACCAACCCGATTGTTGTTGGACATTTATGGGTTGGTATTATTAAGTACATTTTGTAACATTAAATGACAAAAAACAACGCTTTTAGATCCCATTTATCTGCAATGCAGCAATTCTTACAGTTCACGTGTGGTCTTGTAGATAAAAACTTTTTTATATTTAGACCGGATGACTTTTTTACGTGAAGTTTCAACAACAACTGCAACTTATATGTATATATATAGGTACTCTTTATACCTATACAATGTAGCTTACAAAAGTTTTAAAAATCTCTTACTTTTCTGTCTGTATACATTTTTTACACTCGTTTAAATACAAAAAACTTACTTTTATTACATTACTACTTTACTTTCTCAGATTTAGGGTTTTAACTATTAAAATGTTACCACTGCGCATAGTTCAAATTTCTACAACAATTCTTTTACCGTCAAGGCTATAAAGCTTTGGAACTCGCTGCCAATTACTATCAGATAAGCAAAATCGCTACCAATATTTAAAACGATGATCAGAAAATATTACCTGTCCTTGGAATATGATGATATTTAAAATATATTTATCAATAAATATTGATATATTTTTGTAGATATGTATTTGTATGTTATGTATATATCTATTTAATATATAGAACATCCGTATATTCTGCATTTATATATTTATTACTAGAATGTAAGAAATTGTACTATATATTATGTATACCACCATCATCATTATATTCTCAATTCATTCCTGGGGTTGTCTGGAAGGAAACGCTTATTAGCGATAAGACCGCCCTTTGTGCATAATTTAGTCTGTAAGTTCTTTTTTATTTTGGTGCACAATAATTTGTTGTTGTTGTTGTAATTATTGATTAATTGATTGATTGAATGTTAATAATTATAAATTTACACTTTAGTCTAATTAATCAACGAAGTGTAAGACTATAATATTATAAAATTCTGAACATGCTGTCTGTATGTATATTGAAGCTATTTAAAAAAAACAGCTGCAATAGACATAGTCTATGATGGATAATACGATGCATTTTTTTTACTTTTAATCCGGAATTTTTATATTTCCCCGGATTTCCTAACTTCGAAAACACGTAATATTAGGACTTGCTAAATATGGCAGTTTCCATATTTATTACACACCTTTAGTAGAACAGATATAGTTATGTATGCATTTAGTACCATTTGTTATCTCTGGTTTTACGGAAATCTTCGGAATTCGTTTATTTTCATACTAAAAAATCCGTTGCCCTGCTGAAAATACCCTTTGGATTTAAATACTGGCAAAATATCTGTAATCTACGTTACCTGTCAAGCATGAACAAAGTGGCGGGCAAATTCTTGTTTTTTTTTTGTATAATCATATTTCTTGGAAATAAATTTCATTCTATCGATAATAAGAGCGTCAAGGAATCCCATAACTCCAGTATTGTTGCTATTCATACATACTTGTACATGTACCTACTTAAGATGTGTCAGGTCTCGAGTTGTGTTGGTGGAACACCAACAAAATCATTGGAGCTATCATGGCAAGTGATATGGCGACCCTCACAAAACCTTGTCCTTCCACCACCACAAAAACTTTCTAAATAGTATAAAATTCTTAGTAATAACTTTACGTCATACATAGTTGATTTTGTGTGAATAAAACTAAAAGCTTTATGGGTGTGGGATGATTAAATCCTAGAAAAAGGGCAAAAATCACCGAATAGAATAGAAGTTGACTTGATTATTTATTTTATTATTTAGTTCATTTTATATATAAAAAATAACATTACAAAACCGAAAGAACTTTCTTTACATACATTATTTCTCTAGTACAATAATAAAAGCCCATAAACATCCCACAGCCGGGCTCGAACCTCCCATTACTATTGGTAGGTTAGACAAATCGGTTATCTCGATGTGCATGATGCATGGTTTCGTTGCTATGCTTTCCTTCAGCGTTAGCACGTGGTATTAGTAATTCTGTAAGTATGGATTCTTTTAATTTATGAATCAGTAGGTAGATACCTAGTTTGTATCTATCTGCTTAGCGATCTAATTAAGATTAATTAATGCACATTGTCTCACTTTGACTTTGCGTTTCTTTAATGTGAAGACTGAAAATATAAAAGCTGGGAATAAATATTTATCTTTGAATTTAAGAGAATTTTAATTAAAGGAAAAGGATCTTGTTTCAGACACTTGTTTAATTTCTTGAAATGTATTTTCATTTATTTACATAAGTCTACTTTAATCACGTTTTAATTTTCAGCTGTTTCGTTGCTGCTTTCTGGCTCTGCAAAGAATACAAAATGTTATTAGAGGAATAATTAGAAGACTGTGAAAGGGTATTTGTTTGAACTTTTTTTTTCTGCTGATTCTATTTTTTATCACCGTGATTGATTTGATTAATTGATTGGAAATGTAACAGGTATAGTTTCGATAAAAAGGCTACTTTCCACATAAGGCTCACAACCACCACGTTCACGACCGCGATTTTTCCCGTTCTACTTGCTTGCGGACGTTACAATCATAAACTCTAGTGGAACGGATTATGGAGCGTTGATGTCATAAACGACGAAATACACAAATGTCATTGGATGATTTGAAAATCGCGCCTTTTTCAGTGTTAATCGATAGAGAGAATTAATGGTCTGTGGTCAACGCCCACTTCGACCAACCTCTTAACATGGTTCGTTGTGAACGCTGTGTGATCTGAAATTATGACGTCATTAGTGACGTTTTCGCCACGACCATAACGACCGTAATCGCCATGTAGAACGACTGACGGAGCATTTCGGGCGTTGCGAGCTACTAACGGAACGCGTCCAAAGACAAACATCTATGCAGTTTTATTCCGAGAAAAACTAGAATTATCGCGGATAAATTAGGGGCACTCATACATCTTTGGAAGACCTACATCCAGTGGACAATACTTGGCAGACGACATACATCTAATTGAGGAACGAAAATATACATAAATATCCCTATACATGAGTATATGCGAAATTTTGAAAACTTAAGAGTAGTGGAACTGCAAAACACTTTCAACAAAAATTTGTATTAACCAAATATGTATGTCATATATCATAAGTAGTTTTTAAGTAAATTTGAATAGTAAAAGATTTTGAATTAGACGATATTTTGTGGTCAAAATGCCAGGAAACGGTAATCTCTATTACAGAAGATTTCACTCTACGAGATCTGATACACAATTAGCTGTTATATTTTTAAATATAAACAATAGTTCACTTCAACTCACTACGAATAAGACCGTAGGAGAATTTGAATCATTTGTTTATAATTAATCGTAGACATAAAACTACTTACCTATCACACACACTGGCGATGTATTCAAAATACGTCCTTGTATAGTAGATAAATTATTTTATCAAGATTTCAGTCTCTCTTGTAATTGTTTTTTCTGAAAATTTTAAGTTAAACGTCATTTCAAGAATACGTAAGTAAGTATTATATTACAGAAAAATATTGCAATTTTTAGGTTTTTAAAACTAGTAAGTACTGAGACTTATGACTTTAAACTTGAGATACTTTCAAAATATAGTTATTCTAAAATATGAGTTCAAAATGGATTTAATGGACAGAAAAAGTACCTACAACATGTATTTACATAAAAAGAACTATAACATATTTTATCTTATAACATAAGCTTTCTGGTTTAGGCTAATATATTTTTTGAAAGTAACTAGGTTACATATAAAAATTTGTAGATTAGAAAAATTAAAACACATTTAAAAATCTTATATTTTACATAAGTAACCTGTAATTTATCCATCGTTTCACACTCCGGGCATAGCCAGTCGCCATCCGGTGGAGATTCGATGCCGACACATGCAAAATGATACCACTGGAGCACACACTGCGGTCCATCACAACCTATCATCGGAGCTTCAGCTATATACTTCCCACAAAAACAAAAATCAGTTTCCCTTTGCGAATAGTCCTCCGACTCATCAGAATTCGCATCTACATCTTCAATATCTTCGATCGGCAATACATGACATAAATGAACTGCGTGATGCCATCTTTTCAATCCACATTGCTTACACCAAAAACTTTCGGTTCCATGTCTCCAATATAGATGTTCTAAAAGGTGCTTATAATCGCAGTATGACATCGAACAGCGGATGCACGTCATGACGACAGAAGTGGACTTTAAAGGAGAACTCTTAGAACTTTTCATGTCGCAAGAACTTTTGCCTTATTTATGGATAAAGTTCTGAGGTTCTTAAACCGAAATATAAGTTGCTAAGCTTGTTGCGGCCGGCAGAGGATAGATACAACCTCTTTTTTTAAATTGCGTCAGTAAAGGGGAAACGTCCTTTAAATAATAAGTGTCTTAAAGAAATGTTTAAGATTTTATACCATTTCTTACCCTTTGTGTTAATATTCTTGAAATTAACACAATAACAGCTATTCAATCATTAGCTAAGTACAGCGACTTAAGTATATATTCGTAATAACAAATTTTTAAAGGCTAATGGGTTGACATTAAAATAGGTACGTGTTATTTAAGTAATTAAAAGTCGACTAGCGCATCTAGTCGTCGCAAATTGAAGGGTCACATACAGGTGCCGAAAGTCCATTGATGTTATATAGTCACAGAACTCTGAAAAAACATACGAAAAACTACTCATAGGTTCTTGGTTGTACCAATTTTCCTTAATATTTTAAACTATACCATTCTCATTTTTATTAAAAATACCTGTTGCCAGTTGCTTCGCTTGCATAAATTAAAAAATAGCATAGTTTGAGCAGTCAAAAATGTTAAAAGACCTCCTCTTTTTCACCATCTTAGGGGTAGAATTCCCAAAAACACCGATATACGTGTGCATTTATTTCTACAGGTATACAAAATATTTTGTGCTGCTTACTTTGAAAATGACTGATTTTCAAACAAACTTTCACCCACTTAGGGGTTGAATTTTCAAAAGTCATTTCTTAGTGCTCCCCTGCAGTACAGAAAGAACTCGCATACAACTTTTCACTGTCCTAGCCTCAGTAGTTTGGGCTGTGCATTGCTATATCAGTCAGTCAGACAGTCAGTGAAGTCAAGCAATTATATGTATGTATAGATTATCTGGCCTATAGTTCATAAGTCAGAGAGAGGACAACACATTTTAGGACTTTGAAAGCGAATATCTCGCCATCTATATTATCTTTAAATAATAGCTATTAAAGAATATTGCTATAAATTTTGAAGACTCTTTCTTAAAATACGCCATCGTGACTATTAGTTTTTAGTATTTCATACAACTGTACAGCAGCAAATAGAATATACCTTTATCATATATAAATAATAGATAGGTAGACAGACGGACATAGATTTTATAAGCGTTCCTTTTTTTCCGAACTAGTTATGGAACCCTGAAGACAGTTGTAATTAAAACAAAATACAAAATTAAAGGATTTCGTTAGAAATCGGATTATGCGTCATTAGAGTTACATTGATTCTAATGAATAACGTTATTAAGTGTTAATTTTAGAATTAGTAACTTCACCTAAAAAACAAACCTAATATTTTGTGTAAAAATAAACCTTCATCAAAGCGAGATGTCTGATATTATTAATAACTTATTTCTCTTATACTATTATAAAAAGCCAACGGTGTAAAGTGTTTCTTTTAAGTTTGCACTTAAAAAATATCACTATTCTTTCACAAACTTTAACATACACAGTTTTTATGAATTTTGTTTTACTTTAGATACAAATGTTGAACATTCTTATGACAGAAAATTTAAGACCTCTTTACAAACATAATCTCAGTTTTTCTTTGCAGTCATTAAAATCACCTTTTGTTTGAAAATGGAGTTCTATTTCAATTCAAGGAATTGTTCAAAGCCTTGTATATAGCTTGCGTTTTTCTTCTGACTTAACGAGCTAAAGAACTGTTGCAGTAAGACATCTGTCGATAGGGCATCCTTTGCAGTACGCCCACGATGTAAAGTAGCTTCTTCTTTGAATATATCTATTCTTTCTTTCGACACAAAGGAGATAACGAATCGAGCTTAAATATTGAAAGAACACATTGATTTATAATGGCTAATATAATATAGGTCTATGAAGTGGTTGGATCTGTACCGCTATTATTATATATCTCTGTAAAATGGTTGGATCCGTACCTATATTGAATAAAAAAAATATATTGGAAGACTATTTGGATTGATATTTTTAATTTATGATTATTACCTAGAATATATAGTTATATTAAAATATCTAATTATAATAGATATAATTATATTAGCTAGAAGTAAAATATGGTTCATAAAAAAACTGAAACTGAACTAGTAAATATCCAACACCAGTTCAGTAGTAGTTAAGTCCATATATATTTTGAGTTTTGGATGTTTTCGCATATCTGTATGCGCATGGAAATTATAAATATTAGGTTGGGGAAAAAGTTTCTTCGCATTTTATATAAAAATTCAAAAGGTTTTTTTAAAAAGTTTATTTACATTTGACTAAAGTACGTAGGTGCCATTTTGTTAGATAACTTTTTGCCATCTTGTAGGTAGGGACGTGATCCCATTGCTATAAAATTTTGGGGCTTCTGATCAATAAACTGCGACAAGTGGTTTTGGCAGTCCTCTCGTGATGTTAACCTGACGCTGCCTAAGGAATTCTCCAGAGACCGAAACAGGTGAAAATCTGAAGGTGCATGGTCAGGACTATACGGCGGATGCATTAACACCTCCCAGCCAAACTCTCGTAATTTTTGCTGAGTGGCTAAAGTGTGTGAGGTCTAGCGTTATCATGGTGAAAAACCACACCCTTTCTGTTGATTAATTCCGGCCGCTTTCTCTCAACTTTTTGCTTTAATCTTTACAGTTGTTCGCAGTACAGTTCAGAATCGATGATCCTGCCTGGCGGTAACAGCTCATAATGAATAATGCCCTACCAATCTCACCATACACACAGCATCACCTTGTTGCGAGTTAACCCGGGTTTCGCCACAGTCTGTGAAGCCTGACCGGCCTTTGACCACGATCTTTTTCGCACGTTCTTGTCGTACGTGATCCTCTTTTCATCACCATTTATCAGCTTCTTCAAAAAATGGTTCGGTTTCATTACGTCGTAATAAAGAATCACAAATGAGTACACGGTTCCTTAGGTTTCTTTCAGTGAGCTCACGAGGCACCCAAATATCGAGACTTTTTGTGTACCCAGCTTTTTCAAATCTGCCAAAACCGTTTTGTGGTCAATTCCCAGTTCTCCAGCTACACCGTAACTACTAATATGCCGATCTTGCTCCACTTTTTCAAAAATGGCATCAATTTTATCCGTAACAGGGCGACCATAGCGACGTGCATTTTTGATATCAAAATTTCTGGATTGAAAACACCTAAACCAAATTTGCGCTACACTCACAGATACTGCATTAGGTCCATAAACATCAACAAATTTTTTTCACGGCTTGTGTTGAATTTTTACCTTTTTTGTAGTAAAATTTTAAAATATATCGAATTTTTTCATTAGATTCATTAATTTTAACAACAAGAAAAACAAATGAAAATCACACATTTTCCTAATTTGAATTTGGAATTGTCTTCTTTAAAATTAAAACTTTTTCATGATACCAAAACCAGCCAGATACAAATGGTATAGCCAAAGAGATCTTATTACAAGTTCATACATACTATATGCGAAAAGACTTTTTCCCCAACCTATTAGTTTTAAAAACTCTTATATTTCAGGTCAGGCTATCTACATTAATATATATCTACTAGAGTTTGACCCGCGGCGAAGCCACGGGGTAAACTCTAATATACTTAAAAATCTATAATTAAAAAGTAATTTAATTGTCTGCTCTCCTATTATGAAAAAATTGAGATTCCAAATTCAAAAAGTAGTAAACAACTAGCATTTTCCCGCGGCTTCACCCGCGTTAATATTATCCCACGAGAACCGTAATTTTTTCAGGGAATACAAAACAGCCTATGTTCTATTCCAGACTATAATCTGCCAAATTTCATCCAGATCCGTTTAGCCGTTCCGGCGTGCTTCAGTAACAAACATCCATCACAACTTTTATAAATTTTCGAAACTTTCTGCTTTGTTTAATGCTGGGGCCACACCTGCGACAATGTTAAAGGTTAACTGTAGCCAAATTCATCTTATTTATAGAGTTAAAAATACACCGTTAACGACTAGCTACATTAATGTACAACATATACTATATACATACTTTATCTGTCAATACGAAGCGTCATTAAACAACCATATCTGCGTGAAACGGCCTATAAGTGTATCATTATCGCAGGTGTGGCCCTAGTATTACAATAACAACAAGATACAAACACTATTACACAGCTACGTAGCGAATCGATACGTTGACAGGGAGGAACAAAAGGGGAAATGTGAAAATCACCGAAGATATCTTAAAGCAATATCAGTTCAGTAACGACAGGGCACATTGTGGGGACTGTAAAAACAGTGCGCAAACGGCTGTCCCCAACACGCCTCGACATTTGCCTTGAATACGAATATATCTGCGTCTGACCTCATTCAATATCCTTTTTCCAAGCGAACAATTTTATCGTCTTTGTTATTTCCACCCAATGAACACTAACCCCTTGAAGAGAATGATTGTGACATGCACACAAAAATCTCTCCCTCTTTTAGCTCATAAATCCTGATTTTTTAATGCTGTATAGCATAAAGGCAATATAGTTCAATGAAAATTCGTTGTTAAAGATCCATTCTCAAATGTCGAAAACGGCATCCTTATAAATTTGTTATATCTATCTGTCTATATATGACAAAATTCTTTGTTAAGGTTTCGTTATCAAGTGCCGAAATGTGGAACATTTATAAAGGATCATTAAATTGTAGTTTATTGGCTCTATAGAATTAAAATTTGGATTTAATATAGAAAACGGTCTGTTTTCTACATGCTACTATACAATGAGAGTCTTGAAAAATTATAAAGGTATATATAACACACATTTCAAATGACTAATTTATTTATTAAATCAATAAGTGGGAACGCTTATACCTCTGAAATAGCAAAACGTGTGAATGTGTTTCTCGTTTCAACTTTTAGACCATGCGGCGATAAATTTCTGATCAATCAAGATGGTGGTAGAACTTCAAAACTAGATATGCAATATTCAATATTTTTAAGAAATGATTATAAAATACCTTCGGTACCAATTGTTTCTCATCAATTAAATATCAAAATCAGATAACTTTCGACACCACTTCAGTATACTTCACAATGCAGCAGTGCTTTTACCGACACACTTTTAAGTGATTTTTTAACTATACATCCCTGTCATGTATAATTAGTTAAAATGATTCCATGGACACTGCTGATTGAAAATTTCGAATATAAGGTAATATCCGATAAAAATACAAACCTTTAAAACATAATAAATGAAAATCGAATGAACCTCGATGGGACTGACGTGATCAAAATGGCAATGTGAAAACTACGACCTCTCCGAATTTCTTTCCAGTATAATAAAATGCAATCCCGTCGCATGACTAAAAGCTCGCATATATCATAGAGAAACATTTATATCCAGTATAGGTAGTAAAAAGATTTCTACTTTTCCAATCAATTTCAAACAAAATATTTTTTTTCATTCTGGGGAAACGGCTACTTGCAAAGGTTTGAAAGGCATGAGTTAATATAATAAATATAATATAAAACTGTGTACGAGTAACTCTCACTTAAACAGAATTGATTTTAATTATGTGTTATTGTTTTTATTAGTCTTTGAAAAATACCGTCCTTTGTACTATCTTTAGCTACCTGATAATCTTAAAACAATAAAATGTATTTTTGGTATGTTGGTGTACAATTAAGAGTAGGTACTGTTGTTGTTGTTCTATAATATAACGCGGATGTTTAAAGTTTTATTAAATATACTATTTATCTAAAGCCGCGTACCTACTTAGTATTAGTAGTAAACTTAGAAGACGATTATTGTGTTTTTGGATCATTTTAATTATTAAGAACTAGCTGATGTCCGCAACTTCGTCCACGTGGTGCGGTTTTTTAACTATCCCACGGGAACTCTTTAATTTTTCGGGATCAAAAGTATCTTATGTGTTGACCAGGGTTAAAAGCTACCACCATACAAAATTCATTTTAATCGGTCCAGTCGTTTCGGAGATTAGCCGGTACAAACATACAGACAAACAGAGTAACATAAAATTAGAAAAAACTAAATTAGTTCTATTTCACTTATTACATTCCGCTGACTCGGTTTTTACCTTTCTTTTTTCATTGTACAGAAATTCAACCTCTACAGCTTTATTATATTGTTACAAGTTACGGGACTCGAATTAAAATGCCGTTTGATATTACTATAGAATTTATTAGAACTATACAAACCCCTATAACACAGGTACAAATATAACTGGACACAACCAGTACAAACGTAATACACGATTCAGTAACACGCGCAAAGTCCGCCATTAGCTTATCCAATGTACACACGTCTTGTCTCGCTTGTGACTATCGCTAGACTGCCTCACCCCTCCGTTCGGGCATTGTTTTATACTAAACTATACAATATGTCTCGACACAATACTCGACCACGTAAACAATGATTTCCAAGAATCACACCTGGCTAAAGACTACCATAAAATATTACAATACACAATAGGCCTTTTTTCTAATTACAAATTTTAAACACAAATTAAACAAAAGAAGTACAAATGCCGAAAAGGTAATAAACTGCAGGTATGAATTGTTCTTTGTCTGTCGTAACAATATGTAATAGATTACATTTTGTTAGCTATAACCGTTACTGCAATATTCAGCTGTGATAAGCAAACAAGCTGATAATGGATTTATACTAAATGGATTATTTTTACTTTTAGATTTTAGCCGGATCCTAAAAGTAGAATTAAATTGGCACTTAATCCGTTAAAACATTTTGTTGATGGAAGAGGTCTAGGAAATAAATAAGCTGACAGTGTGATTTATTTACTGTATTAACCAACAACGAGAAGTGACACATTAAGATCTTTCTACACAATTATCTGTACTTGAGAAAACTTATAAATACACTCATAAATAAATATAAAAATAATTTTTATTAGGACGTTTGTATGTTTGATTGTTCCTCCTAGCCCCGGGAAGAAACTGATTGTGAAAAAATTCACATATCAAAAGTTAAATATATAGTCACAGAAATGAGATATATATAGGAACATATACTTTCGACAATCAAGGTGACTATAAGATTTTTTATACTGGAAACGGGCTGTACCTACAATTTTTGGAGAAACAAAAACTGGACTTTAGTACGCGAGTGGAGTTACGTAGAAAACTCTAGTTGCTTATAAATAACATAAGCTACCATCTTTTTATATTGACATTAGCGAAACCAACTCCAAACGCGTCAAAGATTGAAATCCCAAAATCTGCAACAATTAACACAAACATTACATACAAATATGTTTAAGTAGTATTACTACAATTGGGACTAATTTTGCGCCTAGTTAGCAGAGTACAGAAGTTATAATGGTTGAGCCGAGATGCTAGTTAAGCAAAGTTAACAACAACTTATGTCATCTATGAGTAAACAAGAAAAAGTTGTCAAGATGCTTCGTTCAAGCAAATACAAAATATTTGTAGTACTCAATTTATTTTACATTTTAAGCTCACTCCTTTACTTGCGATATATATATATATATATATATATATATATAATAATAATAATATTATATATAATTTATAATATTCGTGAATTTATGAATATTATAAATTTTAAAATATAAAATATAAGCCTTGGTGATACACTATAGAACTTATCGAATTAATTAAATATAATAGGTTGGGGAAAAAGTCTTTTCGCATATAATATGTATGAACTTGTAATAAGATTTCTTTGGCTATACCATTTGTATCTGGCTGGTTTTGGTATCATTACAAAGTTTTAATTTTAAAGAAGACAATTCCAAATTCAAATTAGGAAAATGTGTGATTTTCATGTTTTTTTTTGTTAAAATGAATGAATCTAATGAAGAAATTCGTTTAAAATTTTACTACAAAAAAGGTACAAATGCAACACAAGCCGCGAAAAAAAATTGTGATGTTTATGGACCTAATGCAGTATCTGTGAGAGTAGCGCAAATTTGGTTTAAGCGTTTTCAATCCGGAAATGTTGATATCAAAGATGCACGTCGCTCTGGTCGCCCTATTACGGACAAAATTGATGACATTTTTGAAAAAGTGGAGCAAGATCGGCATATTAGTAGTTACGATGTAGCTGGAGAATAACTGAGAATTAACCACAAAACGGTCTTGGCGCATTTGAAAAAAGCTGGGTACACAAAAATGCTTGATATTTAGGTGCCTCATGAGCTCACTGAAAGAAACCTAATGAACCGTGTACTCATTTGTGATTCTTTATTACGACGTAACGAAACCGAACCATTTTGAAGAAGCTGATAACTGGTGATGAAAAGTGGATCACGTACGACAAGAACGTGCTAAAAAGATCGTAGTCAAAGGCCGGTCAGCCATCACAGACTGTGGCGAAACACGGGTTAACTCGCAACAAGGACCTGTTACCGCCAGTCAGGGCCATCGATTCTAAACTGTACTGCGAACAACTGATGAGATTAAAGCAAAAAGTTGAGAGAAAGCGGCCGGAATTAATCAACAGAAGGGGTGTGGTTTTTCACCATGATAGCGCTAGACCTCACACATCTTTAGCCACTCACCAAAAATTACGAGAGTTTGGCTGGGAGGTGTTAATGCATCAGCCGTATAGTCCTGACCTTGCATCTTCAGGTTTTTACCTGTTTCGGTCTCTGCAGAATTCCTTAGGCAGTGTCAGGTTAACATCACGAGAGGACTGCCAAAACCACTTGTCGCAGTTTTTTGATCAGAAGCCCAAATTTTTTTATAGCAATGGGATCACGTCCCTACCTACAAGATGGCAAAAAGTTATCCAACAAAATGGCACCTACATACTTTAGTCAAATTTAAATAAAATTTATAAAAAAACCTTTTGAATTTGTATATAAAATGCGAAGAAACTTTTTCCCTAACCTAATATATCAAGACAAAAATTTGGTTTGGCAATAAATACCAACAAATATAAAGTGAATCATATAGATGCTAATAGCTTAGAGGATTAACAAATTAATGTATTTACATTTTCCAAACCGATTTAGTTTTGAATGTGTTATTTCTTGAAGGGAGCCTCACTCTATTATTGAATTAATTTATCTCGATTCTTTCGATGGAAAGGTCAATAACATTAAATTTGAAAACTGTTTGGGCTTAATCCTCAGACGAATTTCAAATGTTATTAAAAGTTCCATCTAGCTAAGTGAACCAGGCTTGGTGCAAATATTTTTTCAAATGAACTAAAAGTCCGATTGTTTTTTTAGTTGGAATTACAATGATCTTGAATGAATTCAAGCGGTTTGTTGATTTGTTGAGTAATTTAATCAGTAGACAGGCAAAATTAATACGCAGCGAAACGAGCGTCTGGCGCGATATAATTCAATATTTTATTGCAAACTCCCTGTCTTGTCAGAGCGGAATCTAAAAATAGAATCGCCGATAAAAGAACGACCGAAATACCCTTTTGTGTAAACATTTGTTTTTATAACCAAACAGTTACGATATAACAGCTAAAAATAAAAGCCTAATTAAATGTACTTTCTCGTGCCTTAAAAATTAATTTTTCCTTTATGGTCTGATAAAAACTCAACATTCAGTTGAATAGTATCGCTCTAGAACGTAACAACTTAATTTATGTGTTATAAAAAAACGTATTCTCCCCTACAAATAAAAATTATGATCACTATCCAATTATTTATTATGCAAGAAATGTACGAGGTTTTTGAACATGATGTTTCCATTTCTTCTTTTCAAATATGGTACTGTTCTATTCTATTTATTATTTACGTATCTAGTCAGTGTCATGTATGTTACGAATAAGCAAGTTTTAAAATAATGTTCAAACAAATAGGCACAAGGTAAAAAAAAGTTCGCAGCCAAATTGTAGGTCTTTCAACGACACTAAACGAGAGAGTTCTTGTGGTAGCTCGAAAAGATATACGATTGTGATTTTCAACAAAACACAGATTTTTGTTTAAAAATTATCAATATCCTACAACTATGATCATTATTAACAAACTATAATAATATAACCACGTTTTTGTTACAAAATTGCATATCACTCTTCAAGTTCTCGCCAAAAAGTTCTCAAGTGTTGTAGATGTAGTATTCATGAATATTCACGTTTAAGAATATTCTTCAAGCCCCAGCCCTTAGGTCTTGCTATTCATTCACTTGCCTTACCATCGGTTAAATATTGACTTTAGTTGCATGGAGCTTATGTCAAACTTTACCAGATAGTATAAATAGTCATACTGTAAAATAACTTTATCTAATAATAAATAGTTTATGTTTGTGTATTTAAGTTATGTCCTATGTAATGCTCTGCACCACGTACAGCGCCAGATTAATTTATAATATTCCTTAAGTCGCCTGGAAGAGATTGCTTAAGCAATAAGGCAGCCTATTGTTTTTACCATGACAATATTGTAATCGTACTTTTTTTTGTAATTGTATATTTGGTGAGCAATAGAGTGTTGTATCTATGTTCTATCTAACTATCTTCATTTATTTTCAAACCTAGATTGAACAATACGTCGCGTCATATCCGTATTGTAATTATTTTTTATTACGATTCATGTGAAACTTGAAAACAACTAGGTTGTAGGCATCTGGAAATTCAGATTCCGTTAAAGAGTTGAACTTGCTCCACGATTATAGAGGAATCTTACATGTCCAAGTCCAACTAGCACTTGTTTGAAAATAAAACTACACAACAAAACATTGGCCTTTAAATTCCAGCTAAAAATTATTTTGTTGTCTGTTCAATATTGACGAAATATACAATAGAGACTAGTAAAAAATTCCTGTAACGTATTTTTGAAGCTATACGGATTAATCTCGACTGAGCTACGTTTGATTGGTATTTTTTTTAAAGTCCCAAGTATCGAATAATATTGCTGAACGTCATCCCCTGTCAAAGAAATCTACACCCTATCTAGTAAAGGCTCGTCTCAAACGACTGTCGTATAAATAACGTTTTATGACATATTAAATTCTGATGAACATTAAATACGACATTTTTATGTTTGATGTCTACTCCCAGTAAGAAGGACATTAATTTTAATGCTAGAAACACATATGGAATATAAAAACATGCAATTTGCAACTAAGCTACTTGTATGGAATTACTAAAGCTTTTCTTGTGACTTTGCTCAAATTTTTTTATTGCAGGAGTTCAGCAGTCAGGCAGACGGCCCACTTCATAGAAAGCGGTTACCATCGCCTATGGACACTTGCAACACCAAAGGTGCTACAAA
This sequence comes from Dendrolimus houi, assembly GCA_039645545.1. Taxonomy (NCBI): domain Eukaryota; kingdom Metazoa; phylum Arthropoda; class Insecta; order Lepidoptera; family Lasiocampidae; genus Dendrolimus; species Dendrolimus houi. Next base: position 16,124,159 of record CM077120.1, on the reverse strand, counting down.
TGCGCTGCTGCTCTCTTAAGGGAGACTGGAACTTGGTGACTAATGCCGGAACACAACTCAAGGCTGTTATGGCGGCATACTCTAGACCAGGGATGGTAGCCATCCAGTCGGGCAAATACCCTACCACCTGGCTGTGGGTTCTATTGTCGCCTCTTACGACAGGCCGCCCGGCCGCAGGAAATTGTATTCTTTCTCCGTTCCGGCACGGATAGAAACTTTAAACATAACTTTCTATTAGTGTGCCTTAATTGAAGTACTTAAAATTAGATAAGGTACTGTTATTTTACTTTTAAGAGAAATAATGACCTTCATGTATACTTTTTCATACCATCTAGTCCAATTCAATTTACAAATGGAGTGTCGTGTTTTTAGGGTAGCACTATAACGGGCCTATAACACTGTCTTGTATATCCATCCGTCTGTGTGTCTGTGACAATCGTTTTGCTCGTAACCTATGTTTTACTCAAAACTATTTGATATGTGTAGATGAAGTTTAGTATGAATGTGTATACCGCTATAAAATCGTAAAAAATAGGGATACCTAACAACACGATGAGTGGTGGATACCCCAAATTTAAAATGTTTTATGAAGAGGTCGTGTGAATATAGTAGAGTGCAGTGTCATTAGACAGGTCTTTCAAAATTGTAACTAATTTTTATAACTACAACTGACCGGCTGAGATGGCGGCGCAAGTATCAAATGTTCAAACAAGCTACGTTTACACACTCGCGCTGCTTCCTCCCCAGTTTATTGCCGTAGAAGTAGTTATAATGTAAACGTGGTATTACTTCTATGGCTAGCGACACACCTGCCGAAAGTACATCAATATCAATCAATTCAGACTTCTTCATATTGCCAACACTGACAACATTAACAGTTTAAAGGCATAGGTAGGTGTATATAATACAATAAGATATTTGGGGAAAACTTTCGTACCGTACTATGTATGTTCCATCGCATAACACGCTGAACTATACGCCGCGCAATTCCGACTGTTCGGCATGTTCGGTGCGTCATGCCAACCGAATACTAAGACCGATAATACAGTCACCGAAGTGTCAGCACCGTACCTTCAGCGGGTGTGTCGTTACACTTAATAAAAACTACCTTCACCGCTCTATCTTTTTTTTTATATTAAATAGGTTTGCGTTTGACCACGATCACGTCCAATGCCGGACGATGATGCGGTCGAAGATGGAGCACGCTTACCTAGATAGTACCTATTCGCACGAGACTTGAAGATACTCGGATTGTACTTTTCGGGAAACACGGACTCTGGTAGTGCATTCCACAATTCTGCCGTACGTAGAAGGAACGTGGAGGCGAAACGTTTAGTACGCACTGGTAGCGTTTCCACTGTGAAAAGATGGCGTTGACCAGAGCGCCTTATAGTCCGAAGTTGGAATGGTGTAGGGGGAATCAGATCGAACAGTTCAACTGCACACTCTCCGAAATAAATCCTGTAAAAAACCGAAAGACTAGTAACCCGGCGTCGATGCTCTAGGCTTTGAAGCCTTCTATTGACTAGCTGGTCGCTACCAATCAACCTCTTGCCTCTTCTCTCAATTGACTCTAGCGCTTCAAGCTGGTATTTGGCTGAGCCGTCCCAAAGGTGAGAACAGTACTCCATGCATGATCTTACTTGAGCACAGTAAAGATTATCTTTACTAATAGATTTGTTTTTATCCAAAATGTCGACGTTAAAAAGTAAAGTAAATTGTCATGTCACCGATACCGGTAACATATGCATGTGGGACTTTGAACAGGCATTTTCTCGTCTTAAGGGCTCCCTAATCCCTCTTCCGAATATCGCAAATGGTGAATTTCAACATTGAACGTCGAGATAAGTGGCTGGGAACATCGCATCGCGCGTTAATTCAAAATTCTTTTAAACGCCTCTTTTTTTTATGATATTACATTTTCATTTGCATGGTTATGCGCTCATTTAGATATTTATAAAAGAGACTTTTAGGAATAAATGAAACAATTCGGGCTTATATGTGTAATTGTTTTTTATAATAAAGAATTTCATATGGCTGTATTATTTTTTATGACGGTTACAACCTACAACGAATATTTAGTACAAATATTCGGTATACGGCATATTCGATTTGTTTATTATTAGTTTGCTTTTTTTGTATGCAATGGACGGGTAGTATTTTAGTATTCAGTCAAATACTAAATATCATCCACCGAAAACCATATACAAGTATCTATTTATAACTCAACATTTTATATTAAAATAATTTTTACCTTGACGTGGCTTAGTAAATATTTTCATTACCATACTGCGCCATCTGAGATAATATAATAATTATTGACCGTTTCGCGCAAATGCGTTATTTGGAATGCGATATTCATATTAATTGTTAATAACGTTAAATATTGACAGATAACATATGGTATATTCACTAATGTACCTATTCGTTAACAGCCTTATTTTTAACGGTATAAATAAGACGCATTTGGCCACAAGATGGAGCCCGAGCATTATCACAATAATATTAAGTGAAAACAATAACTTTTGAATCAAATAATTAACAAACCTTGAATCTATATTATCTAACTTAGTACAATGACTTTTGTAACAGCAAGGAGAGATTTGGGTAAGAAAATACCAAATATTGACTATTAGGGCAGGGTTTCCCCTTTTTTATTGTTCAGCCTTTGATGTGACTATTCACACTGCACAGTAAGCAATGAACTCTATCTACACGCTACTACGCCTTTTTATACGAAAATGCTACCAACTGCAAAACAATAACATTGCATCATTGCTAAAAATAGCAATTACATCATAGTGTTGCCAGGATCACAAAAATAATTATAACAATTAGTTACTGATGCACTAAATTATCTAGACGATAATTTAGTGGGTTTATAAAATTAAGTAACTGGTAAAAAATGGTAATTTAATTATAAATTGAATCATGTGATAAATCGACTAAAATATATTCTCTATCAATCGATAAACATTTACTATAAATGGGAGTTTTTTTTTTATTGCATGAGTTCAGCAGACAGGCAGACGGCCCACTTGATGAAAAGTACCATCGCCTATGGACATTTGCAACACCAAAGGTGCTACAAATACGCTGCTGCTCTCTTAAGGGAGACTGGAACCTGGCCACTAATACCGGAACACAACTCAAGGTTGTTATGGCGGCATACTCTAGACCAGGGGTGGGAGCCATCCAGTCGGGCAAATGCCCTAACACCTGGCTGTGGGTTGTTTAGTCGCCTCTTACGACAGGCCGCCGGGCCGCAAGAAATTGTATTCTTTCTCCGTTCCTGCACGGATAAAATAGTTTTTGGCGGGAACTGAAAGGAGATGTTGCGCTGTGCAGTTTTATTTTCTAAAAATGTGTAAAATTACTCTAGAATGAACAATCGTTGTAGGATATTGATAGTTTTTGAGTAGTAATTATGTGTTTTGTAAGAAACGTGAACTATATAGTCAAATGTCGCTTTTTGAGTTGTCACAAGAACTCCGTTGAATGGCACCAGTTGATAACCTACAGTTCAGCTGTGCTACACATAGGCTTAAGAAAATGAAGAAACTACATTATAATCTCAGATCTGGCTTAAAGGCCTAGCTGCCAAGCCATAAACCTAAATAAATAATAATTTACTATAAATCGAGATATCTAATGAAGCGCCTTAAAATATTATCTATGACAATTGTTTATGTAATATTAATATACTCTATGGTTCTTATGACTACTGTGGTGGATATCTTGCAACACTTTATATACTAGTACAATGAAAGAAAACTTAGTTATATTTTATTTTACTCATAGTGTGTGAAGACTATAAGTACAGTACTGTGCCTAAATCATCTCCGTCTTCTACGGGTAAAGTGGCCCAGAAGGCTAGCTACGTTTCCTCGCAATATCCTGAAATCATTTATTTACACAGTAGATTTTGAATAAAATATATCTTATAATTATTCTGGTCGAATATTTTGTTACCTACAAAAATATACCGTAAATATAAATTTTATTTTTTGTAAAAAAAAAAATCTAATTCGAAGTAAATTTGTAATTAAAATTAAAATTTAATACAAAGTATTCCAATTAATTAAACTTTTATCTCACCAGCGTGCAGTGTAGGACGCCTCCAGCCCGGAGGATCGTCGACCTGTAGCAAGGACGCCTGTTGGGACTAGATGAAGAAAAAAGATGCAAGGGCACAAAATTGGAGAGGCCTATGTCCAGGAGTGAACAACAAAATATTTGGGTGGGGTATAGTTATAGGGCACATTTATTTATTATGAACAGATCCGAACTTTTTTAATATAGGTTAGAATATTATAGATAGTTTTTTATAACCACCCAAAGTTAATTTTATATCTCAAATAATAAATAAAGGTGCCTGTAACTGTAACTATACCGCACCCAAACATTTATTTAAATGCACGTGGACTTTGGACACTTTGGTGGAATTTGGACGTGAAGAATCCACATTCGGGCTTCTCACCGTGTGGGGATTATGGTAAGGGCGTGTGAAGACTCGCCGGCCTGACCTACCCTGGTGAAAGTAAGTTACCATTGTCGGAATACCCACTAAAACTCTCCGTGTTCCTTCCATTCCCGTACAGCCAGGACCACGGGAAATGGCAAAACACATAATCCTTAAACAACCCACGGGCATGAATCGCTCGATCAATTTTCCTGAGCCAATATTTATTGTTGCCATTCAAACTCGCAGATGATGAAAGAATATTCCGCAATAAAATCTGCAAATTCCAGATTATCGATGAGTAAAATTTTGACAAAGTATATCCTCCGTTATCTATAATGAAGAGATCTGAGCCCAGAAGAGGAAATTCATAAACTAATAATTAATTACTATATCTGACGCATAGATAATAAAATGTTGAAATTAAAAAGTAATTTAAATGAGGGTAGAGAAGTAAAGATGTTATTTGTCAATATAAGTATATATACAAAGACGTTATTTTGCTACATATGGAATAACTTACTTGATAATTGAGAATGTCTGAAGTCTAATATTACATCCAGACTACACATAGATTACAGATATTAATATATTTTAAAAATAAAATTATGTGTATGTTTGATTGTTTCGTTTTCAGGGTATTGAGAATTAACTGATTATCGTTTACAAATACCTCTGTGTATATAAATATGTATTTATGTATGTAGTACCGGTTAGAAAGTTCTGCAGAAAAAGGAATCAAAATAGAAACGAACAAGTTTACATTAATTGCATATCATAACATTATGTATATACTTATTTATGACTAACCATTTCGTTCGCCGGGGCTTCATATGTTCTGAACCCTGCAAGATATTTTAATGCAACTTACACCAAAAAATATTTTTTTTTCTTTTATTTTATAGGTGCTTTGAACCTTTTTGGTTATGTCAGCCCCATCGTACCTTTTCTTAATTTATTGTATCTTACATTAAACTAACATAAAATTAATACAAAATTTAATGTATATGTGACAATGTTTGTGATCAGTTCCCCGCAGACAAGGAAATCATCAGAAACTTGTATATTGTTCTAGCTTGTTGAGAAGCAGGAGAGGCCAAAATGTAAAATATTGTACACAAGTCCAATCTCTCCAGACTTAACTCCGCGCATAACTTAATTCTGGCTGCTTCGTTCCGAACACATTCCATGAGAATGTGGGTTACATCTTCAACCATATTGCAAGTTAGACAATTTTCGGAATCAAACTTTTTCATTAAGAACCCAAACTTTCTCAATGGAATGTGTCTGGAACGTAACCTATGTGCAACTTTAATTTGGTGCCTACTTATTGTGTATTGGGTACTATGGTACCCGAGGAGGCTGATATACAATTACCTTATACCAGAGGCCTTTTTCCAAAGATCTGTCAAAATGCTCTTTCTATTCAGCATAGTACTTTTCTTTACATTTATCAAAAAAATCTGTAAAATTAGGCACAATAGAGACCTCGAGACAAAAATTCCACTTTTGATTTCATAATTTTTTATTGAAATTCGTTGACCTATTTCGGGGCATATTCGAGACAAACTTTCAAACCGATAAACAGACAAAAGTTCTAAAAGTGACATTTATGATTAGGCATCATCTATATAAAAGTTTTCACTTACATTTTGATATAAATTATGAAAACACAGGCATTTTAATTATATTTATTGGTATGTGATATACATATAATAGGTTGGGGAAAAAGTCTTTTCGCATATAGTATGTATGAACTTGTAATAAGATCTCTTTGGCTATACCATTTGTATCTGGCTGGTTTTGGTATCATTAAAAAGTTTTGATTTTAAAGAAAACAATTCCAAATTCAAATTAGGAAAAAGTATGATTTTCATTTGTTTTTCTTATTGTTAAAATGAGTGAATCTAATGAAGAAATTCGATACATTTTAAAATTTTACTACAAAAAAGGTAAAAATGCAACACAAGCCGCGAAAAAAAATTGTGATGTTTATGGACCTAATGCAGTATCTGTGAGAGTAGCGCAAATTTGGTTTAAGCGTTTTCAGTCCGGAAATTTTAATATCAAAGATGCACGTCACTTTGGTCGCCCTATTACGGACAAAATTGATGCCATTTTTGAAAAAGTGGAGCAAGATCGGCACATTAGTAGTTACGATTTAGCTGGAGAACTAGAAATTGACCACAAAACGGTTTTGGCGCATTTGAAAAAAGCTGGGTACACAAAAAAGCTCGATATTTGGGCGCCTCATGAGCTCACTGAAAGAAACCTAATGAACCGTGTACTCATTTGTGATTCTTTATTACGACGTAATGAAACCGAACCATTTTTGAAGAAGCTGATAACTGGTGATGAAAAGTGGATCACGTACGACAAGAACGTGCGAAAAAGACCATGGTCAAAGGCCGGTCAGGCTTCACAGACTGTGGTGAAACCCGGGTTAACTCGCAACAAGGTGATGCTGTGTGTATGGTGGGATTGGAAGAGCATTATTCATTATGAGCTGTTACCGCCGGGCAGAACCATCGATTCTGAACTATACTACGAACAACTGATGAGATTAAAGCAAAAAGTTGAGAGAAAGCGGCCGGAATTAATCAACAGAAGGGGTATGGTTTTTCACCATGATAACGATAGACCTCACACATCTTTAGCTACTCAGCAAAAATTACGATAGTTTGGCTGGGAGGTGTTAATGCATCCGCTGTATAGTCCTGACCTTGCACCTTCAGATTTTCACCTGTTTCGGTCTCTGCAGAATTCCTTAGGCAGTGTCAGGTTAATATTACGAGAGGACTGCCAAAACCACTTGTCGCAGTTTTTTGATCAGAAGCCCCAAAATTTTTATAGCAATAGGATCACGACTCTCCCTATAAGATGGCAAAAAGTTATCCATCAAAATGGCACCCACATACTTTAGTCAAATGTAAATAAACTTTATTGAAAAACCTTCTGAATTTTTATATAAAATGCGAAGAAACTTTTTCCCCAACCAATACATACATGGACCCGAAGATTATGGGAGTGAAGATGCGTGGAAAGCCCTAGTACTTTACAAATAAGTATAATAGAATAATACCCGTTCTTTAGATACCTGTAAGATTTGGAATGGGAAGAAATTAGGTAATAAATAAGCTTTATAAAAGGCTTACTTCAGTGTTAGAATATTGGTAAAACAACTTCAATAATAATATGAAGGTATCAGCTATTTGTGATTTGGGAAGCTACTTACGATGCAAAATAAGAGCGGTACCTTAACAGGTAGGGCCATATTTCAAGATACTCGTTGCGAGCAGTTTTATTTTCGCCTGCGTCATCGGTATAGGGAAGATGAAAATCCGAGAAAATCCTTCAGGGACGCCAACATTAGCATATTTATTAGTATCATCCGAACCGAGTCCGCGCCACGCTACGAATCTGATATCAATAATGACTTAAGCAGAATTACAATAAATTTATATTTAATATCGTACTTGGCCATTTTTTTCTCGTACAAAGAGGTTATTATTTTTTTTCTCTTCTTTTTGTTTCACTTGTTTTGTAAAAAAAACTAGTGGAACAGAATCTTTATTGTTTACAGAAATAAACAGGCCAGTTTTCAAACTAAACTCCATCCTAACTAATTAAAATATAAATCATTCTTATTAAATAGTTGTGAATCGTGCCTTGTTTGTTAGAATTTACTCCAAGCTCAACATGTCCAACACATTGTGTTGCTACGTAAATCCGCATCTAATAAAAGTGGTGATACAAGCATTGTCATAGATCCTTGTCAACAGCAATAAAAGAGGTTAAATCTATTAATATATATGTCTAACGTTGCGAAATTATTTGCATAAACGGAATAAGCGGTAACATCGTCCTGGCTTGTAAGTCAGAGTGGAGGGAAGGGGTTCCCCAATCTGCATGCGAGACACGTTCCTACCCAAAAGCTGCTGTATTATTTTACATCGGCCTTATTTGTATGTGTAGGCAGAATTGAGAAACTTTTGGTTAAAGTGACCTGAATCCAGACATAGTACTAAACAATTTGACTTCAAGAACAGTATTACGCCTAAAAATATTAAAAATAAACTAAAACTATTCGTTTATGATATTAAGTAATTTGAAATTGTTAAATGCAACAGATGCTGTCAATAACAATATTGACATAAACATAAACCCAAGAGGTTTCAAATACTATCTATAAATCGATCAATTGCAAATTGTATTTTTGATATTTCATTTCTTTATAAAATGGTAATGTTTAATAATACTGTTACGACCTAGTGCCGACAAAAGTAGATTCACACCTGCATACCATAAAAGCACACTTTATTACCTTTCCGCATTTGGACTTCTTTTGTTTAATTTGTGATTAGAAAAATAACACATTGTGTATTGTAATCTTTTATGGCAGTCATTGGCCAGGTGTACGGGTTACGATTTCTAAGAAATTGGATCGAAGCTTGCCAGGCAGACATATTGCATCTGTGCTGTATAAAGCAATACTCCAATGGAGAGATGCGGAGCAAGACTTGTGTACATTCGGTAAACTATTTAGTGACGGACTTTGCGTGTGTTATTGAATCGTGCATTACGTTTGGACTGGTTCGGTTATATTTGTACCTGTATTAAACGTGTTTGTATAGTTTAAAGATAAAAAATTACACTTATCTTTATTCCTTATAAAGATGAAATTTGGCATACATGGACTTATTTATTCGTAACCATATCAGATTTTAGAGTTAAACCGATATTAGACGGATCAATTCTGTCTTTTAATCTCGACGAATCAATCAAAGTAATTCGTGTAAACATAAACTTGAATCTTTCAATGTCATTGATGATCATCGTCCCGTCAGTTTTGTGCCTTTTAATAAAATTGATTCAATTTTATTGAGCCGTCTAATACCGGCATTAAATTATTGTTAATCTTAATAATGAACGAATATTTGAATTAGTCTATGTTATCAATATAAATTAACATAATATCAACTTGCAGAAACCGTGCCAATTGAACAAAGAAGATAACATTAATTCAAATAGAAAAGAAAGAAAGAATTTATTTGCTAGGAAAGCATACAAGGATTAAGAAATGATTTATACATACATTCTTATGATTAAATTCGATATGTTGTACACCGTATTTTCTACAAATGGAGTCGGCAACTCAACATAAAGCTGCAAGCAATTAATCAGAAGTCGTAATCAAAATTTGCGTATCTATGTTAATACTCATTATATTAATAAACTCCATCATTATGTTACTGAAAATATCTTTCCCAGTATTCACCAGCTCAGTAATAACAAAGCCAATATTATGATTCTTAGTTAATAAGACTTTCAACCAAACCGATGGCTTGACGGAGTGTGGTTTTGAATTGCCTTAACTCTCTTCATCATCCGATTGCATGAGCTTTAAACAACATTGACTATGCCGTTCTGTCTGTGGGCCTGCACCACTGTGGACCTCGACAAGAGGTGGTCGTATGCAAATATAATTGCGGGCCCGTGCAGCGGGCGGTCGGGCATTAGTAGCGCTTTGTGCGGGAATGACTCGGTCCATTTCACACCGCTCTGCAAATTAGCCGCTTTCGAATCCACTGCGAACTAGACGACTAGTCGGATTTCGTCATGGGTTACCAGCGCTTAATTCAGTACACCTATCGAGTAATTATACCCTCTTTTAGATAAGTAATCAAAAAATAAGATTAAAAACCCATGTTACCTTATAAAGCCAAAAAAATATTACAGATAGTTATACCTACTAATTTATAATTTTATAAAATTCGAAAAATGCCGTGTCTGTACATTGAAGCTATTTAACAAAATACAACTGGAATATACTATATAAACGATGGAGAACACGATGCAATTCACGTAGAAACTACTGGAACGATTTCGATGCGTTTCTCGCTGATCCACAGCAAATTCTTAGACTTAAAATCTCCGCTACTTTTTATCCTGGGAATCCCGCGGGAATTTTTCTGGTAATGGTTTAAAAAGGCCACATAAGGCAAGTAATAATAAAAAACTCGAATTCAAATGTGACTTTTTCACTGATCGATAGAAAATTTTATGTAATAAAATGTGTGATATTTATTATCCCGGGAATTTTCCCGGGAGTGGTTTGTAGTGGGTCGATTGCATAAAATTAGCTTATTTCGAGACAGTTTTCACTAAAATGATAGCTTACATTCTTTTTTAAATGCTGCGGTACTTAGTGTCCCGGAAAATCCGCGTGAATGAAGTCGCGGGCATATCCTAGTATCATATAAAATATATAACTCAATATTCTACCTGTAGTCCTACAAGACCAAACCAGTCCTCTGTGATGATTATACTATAGTCAAGTGTTCAGTTGACTAGACCTAATATATAATATCATAACGGTTGACGTGCTGTTTTAAATCGCTACTTCTTTTAAAAAAATTACAAATCGTAGAAACACTAAAATCAAGTTTATATTTGAAAGGACACTACACTAAAGTTAATCAAAATCAACACTGTGATGCACAAACTACATGAATCTAAGAGATTGTTAAAGATAACTAAATAGTTTTAAGAAGTTATTTCTCACGAAGGCAATGCTGATGTTGGGATACGAAATAGTTTATGACGTCCCGAGTAATGTCTTCCATGTAAATTTAATATCAGCGGTGAATGCCCTTCGCCGAATTTCGAATACCTTAGTTACTGAACGACGTCTGTACTAAACATGTGCGCCCCGCTAACGCGACGTCGCCGCGGTGGTCCGGCGCGCCGCGGCCGCTGCCGCCACCACCACGGGGGCAAGGCAAGTACGGTAGTAAGAAGTTGGTTGAGTTGTAAACAATTTCCATATTATTTTTATATTTATTGGCAAATTAGATATTTAAAAATGACTGAGCTCTCTAAAACCAGTCGTTAAATTTTTAACATCATACAGAACAGATGATGATAGTCTGAAAAGAACATAGATGGATAATGCTTACATCTTTTAATTTTGCCTATTATACTCGGTTCACAGCTCGCGATTTTAAACGGCCGAGTTTTAATTGTGGTTATTTTTTAAGCAATCATAGATGGAGTAGATTTAAATACAGTAGCTTAAAAATCCTGGAATTGTCACGACGCCAGCGCCGTGACGCCACCGCCGTTTTCCAATGCGGCGAACATGTATAGAGATATCCAACAATTTGAAACGCAAATAAATCATTACACATACATTCAAGGTTGGATGAAAAATCCGAGAGCTTACTCATGCAAAACATCATTAATGCTCGTACGAGGCAAACGCAGATCATTTTACGCTCGGATGCCGGTCGTTGCATACAAACGGAATCCCAGAGTACGAGTCGGCATCCCAATTAACTTTGTCGATGAAAGAAACTATATCAAGAGCTTATTTACACTTTTCAATTCAGTATCATTAAAATAAAAGCAAGTGGATTTTATTTTGCGATACCTTTTTTCTAAATAAACAAGATTTCAGAGGGTTTCGTAGAAATGACGAAAGTCTACAGGTTTTTACGGAACGTTTACGGTCTACGGAACCCTATAAAACCACTTTATCGAAAATACCTCAAAAGTTACTCTATGAACTTGTTCAAACTAATTTTCCTAGCTAGTGTTTTTCAATTCTTGTATCAAAATCTCATAGTCCAGAAGTTAGAGGAGGCGGAACACTTTTTTACCATTGAAAAAGCGAAAATTCTTCTCCTAATTTTGTAAGTGATACTTCGTAAAGCCTGATTTATATTTGCATTAGTTACCCAAGTAGTTAGTTGCGAAACTATCATCCTTCCTTTGAGCAGGAATTTTCCAGTTAAGTTATAAGTTTTCGATTAAGTAGATGTCTGTCCAAAAAATTATGGCTTATTCGCATTTATCCGTAAAGGAACGGAGAAAGAATAAATACAATTTCCTGCGGCCGGGCGGCCTATCGTAAAAGGCGAGAAAAGAACCCACAGCCAGGTGGAAGGGTATTTGCTCGTCTGGATGGCTACCATTCCTAGCCTATTCCTAGTCTAGAGTATGCCGCCATAACAACGTTGGTTATATTCCACCATTAGTGACCAGGTTCCAGTCTTTTTTAATAGAGCAGCAGCGCATTTGTTATCCCTTTGGTGTTAGGTTACAAATGTCCATAGACGATGGTAACCGCTTTCCATCGGGTGGGCCGTCTGTCTGTCTTCTGAATTCATGCAATAATGTTGTAATTAACTAACTATATAAAATGTAAATCAGGCTTTAGACAGATTTTAAAGAAAAATATCTTCATACATAACATAAGGTGTATGTATGTATGTGTTTAGTACTATACCAAAATGAATAAATTTATATTTAAATAGCTACAAATCTGATGTATATATAACTATAATATAACCAAAGATATTTCACTTTTTTCGCGTATATACTAAAATAGGCTTTTACGACTTTAAAAAAGTTTATCACCTTTTCAGAGAAATGGATCATATATGTACATACAAATACAATTTCATAACGTATCAGTTTATTAGACCTTCATCTCATACACGATTTCAAAGGAATCAAAAACAAAATTCTAATTTATTTTTCGCTCAGATATATTCAAATTTATCTTGGAGTCACTCACCCAATAATCTTTGCTATTTCGTGTTTCATAGGAACTCGATGAGTTTGTCTACCAAGGAGATATTCACATACACACCAAGTTATTCACATTCTTAATTACGTCTTATTTTGCTAAGTTCGAAATTAAGGCAGATAAAACCAACACAACGAAATTTTACTCAAGATAGTCACTTTATTAGCATGTTAAATGAATAGGGTCAGGACAGTCAAACCAATTTGTTAAAAATATGAAGTCATATTTTTTACAAAAATTAACTATAGGTACTATGCTAACTATAGGTTCTCCGTGCAGGAACGAAGAAAGAATACAATCCGCGCGGCCGGGCGGCTAGTTGTAAGAGGCGACAAAACAACCCACAGCCAGGTGGTACGGTATTTGCCCATCAGGATGGCTAACATCCCTGGTCTAAAGTCAACGGTCAATTACACACAAACACTAAACACATACTCATACTCAAACACACAGATACTTAAACACATCCTCATAAACGCGCGCGTGCACTTACGCATGCATTCGCTTATTCATCTAAGCATAAAAATGCAAACTTTATATTTTTATATTTACCTTTTTCATTAGTTCGATCTCTTATGAAAACTATGTACTGTACGAGAGGCGGAGGTCAGGAGTTTCCATAGGACGGGGTTTTCTCAGTTTGGACTCCTGTCTCCCTCTGCTCCATTTTATTACATTTTTGTGTATCGTATAAGTAAAACTTATTTATAACATAACATACATAACATTTTTTAACTAAAACTTGTATTTTTGGGAGAAAATAAAGATTATTATTATTATTATTATTAAAGTATACCGCCATAATAACCTTGAGTTGTGTTCCGGCATTAATGGCCAGGTTCCAGTATCCCTTTAAAGAGCAGCAGCACATTGGTAACACCTTCGGTGTTACAAACGTCCATAGGTGATGGTAATCGCTTTCCATCAGGTAGGCTGTCTGCCTCTCATGCAATAAAAAAGGTTAAATATTATATAACTAAAATTATTTATAACACGATATTTTTAAAGTATGATTATAATAAGTTATTTTAACGACGGCTGTTTTATATTGTTACAACTCAGGTCCCGACAAAAACAAAATCCACCTGCATATCTGAAACAAAGCACATTTATTACCTGCCAGCATTTAAACTAATTATAACTCTTTTATGATCGTCTTCTTTTGTTTACTTTGTGTTTAAAATTTGTGATTAGAAAACAGCCCATTGTTTTATTGTACTCTTTTATGGCAGTTTGCGGCCGACTCATTAGCCAGGTATGGCGGATTAAGCCGACATAGATACGGGGACATTGCATTTGTGCAGTATAAAACGATGACCTGATGGACGGGGAAACAGTCGAGCAAGAATCACAAGCGAAGCGAGACGCGTGTACTATAATCAGGAATCTAATAAGTAACGGATTTTGCGCGTTTTATTGAATTACGACCTTCTACATTACGTTTGGACTTGTTGTGTTCGGTTATATTTGTACCTGTGTTATACGTGTTTGTATATTTCTAACAAACTCTATAACAATTACAACGGCATTTTCATTCGAGTCCCGTAACTCGTAACAATATGAATATGGTTTTAGATTTTTTTATTGGAAAGCTGGCAAATAATCAAACGGCCCACGTAGTGGGAGGTAGTTAACGTCGCCCATAGAGGTTTTCGACACCAAGACCAAATTCAACATGATGCCAGCCGTTAAGATGGCATAGACGAAAAGGAATAGGACAGTTGAGATAGAAAGGATGGCATAAGTGAGATGGAATAAGGTGAATAAGATAGACGGATCAAATAGGAAGAATGGGTCAAAGGGAATTGGATAGGAAAAATAGAATACTGAAAGTCGCAATCATCGTATAGAATATCGTTTCACTCCGATTTTACTCTCCGAGAGTGTGGTATCACACCGATTGGGCCGACCCTAAAGCCTAGTTCGCACTACCCTAATAATTTAGTCGATAACCGAGCAATTTAGTAACTAAAATTTACTCATTACTGTCCAAAAATCGTTCGCACTACAGTCGAGTACAGTAAGTAGACAAGTGAATGGTGTTTTGCAAGATGAACGTTCAACGCAATAAAGTAAAAAAGCTAATAAAGCTACTGGCAATCGCTAGTTTAGAAGAGGTGGATGAAGAAATTTGTGTAATAAGAATGAAGAAATTTGCGTAATAAGGAGAAAAAAGCTATGGGTACGATATGAACTAGGAGCTACAATTTTTTCTTTAGTTTTGTAATTTGGGGACTTAACATTCTACAAGCATTCAGGTTGTAAATATGCAGAAATAAATTTTAAAGTGGTTTCTTCGCTCCAGCAACGACATTTTGCGGTAGCTAATGAACTCGAATAAAACAGCGGATTCGTAATTGTTTAAAACAAATGAAAGAGTAAGCAGTGACGCGTGGTGGGAGGCGCTACTCGACGAAATGGATCGACACGACTAAATGATTTACTAATCTACTCGACTATTTTTTTGTTTTCCAGACACGTTTAGTTACTAAATTACTCGGTACTCGACTAAATTACTAACCTAGTGCGTACTAGGCTTAAGAGCAGTAAAATCAGGATAATGATTCTGGCATGGCTTTACCACGTCGAAAATTGCTGCATACAATTTATGTATATGTTTTCTTTTTATTTCTAATTGTTTGGTGTTTGTCGCATTTGGAAATTAAGATTTTCTTTCTTTCGTTTAATATTGTTACGACCTAGACGCCGACAAAAACAAATTCACAGCTGCATGCTTGTAAAAACACATTTTATTACTTTTCGTCATTTGGACTTCTTTTGTTTACTTTTTGTTTAAAATTTGTGACTTAAAAAAAGCAGCCCATTGTGTATTGTAATCTTTTATGGCAGTCATTAGGCAGGTGTACGATTCTAGGAAATTCGATCCACGCTGCCAGACGGACATATTGCATTTGTGCGATATAAAGCAATGGCCCGATTGAGGAAGAGCAGTCGAGCAATAACCACGAGCGAAGCAAGACTTGTATACATTCGGTAATCTATTTAATGACGGACTTTGCGCGTGTATTTGAATTACGATCTTCTGCATTACGTTTGGACTTATTACGTCCGGTTATATTTGTACCTGTGTTATACGTGTTTGTACTGTTATAATAAACTCTATAATAATTCCAACGGCATTTTAATTCGAGTCCTGCAACTCGTAACAATATTTAGAACCGTTTACTGCTGCATAAACAAAATATATCTATAAAAATTTTTGCTTGACTCAAAACCAAGTAAAAATTTTCACTATAGCCCTAACTGGTGAGACAATGTAAAATAAATATTTAGGAAAACCTTGTAATCCTTTAAGTTTTTGCGCGGTGGTGTCGGTACGCGCTGCGTCCCCTTCAGCCCTTTGTCCCACGTCTACTGTAAAAGAGCTCTCTTATCGCCACGCTTTGTACCTAATGATAAATTATTCCACACTTTATTTTTATACCAACGTTTTTCGCAATTAAATAATTTCGCAGTTTTCGTGATTTTTCTATGAAACCATAAAAAGCGAAATTTCCCATATCTTTCCATATCAAAGATGGACAGACGAACATGACTCTGTACAGGGGTTCCATTTTTATCACAATGCCAACGAAACACTATAGGGTTTTTTATAAAAGAGAAAATCTCCAGTAAATTGGTAATATTTTGTTGTTGTATGAATTTAAAAAAATAACAAAATCAAAACTGACTTCAATAGTAGATAACTAAATAACAAAAATACTACATATTATCTAAAAAATCTTGTAGTCGGTGCAAAGTAAAACATAAAAATTATTATACTATATTTTGCAAATTTGTTTTACGTGGTACCTACCGACTTTCAAGATGTTGTTGAAAATATTTATTTTTTGCTTTTTAGTTACTTTTGAATCGGTTTTGTTTTTTCTTCAAAAATATATTTTCTACTGTTTAGTTACGAAAATACTTGAATAGATTTTGAAAAAAAATATGAAACACGTGCATGGATGCATGATAAGCGTACGTGTCTAAAATATTCGAGGGTTGCTCTCGTTTTCCCTGGGATCCACTCATCAGATCCTGACTTGATGACAATGGGACTACCTCAGGAATATACTCTTTCGAATAAAAAAAATGAAAATCAGCCCACAATTGACAGAGAAATTCGTCAATACAATACAAACATACAAAAAAACATAGAGGCGAATCGAGAACCTCCTGCTTTTTGAAGTCGGTTAGAAAAATAAGCCATTGTTTTAACATTTCTTTAATCAATAAAAACACACACACATATTGTATACACATATTGGATAACATACAACGGATAAGCATGAAGCTCATTCCAGTAAAACCCATAATTCACCCCATCGGGAATCGTACCCGAGATAGGGATCTAAAACCAATTGGTCCGAAGATCAGACTACCATAATCCATTATGGATATTGTTTATTATTTAATGTAGTCAAGACACGGTATCGCCATCTCTTATTCAAACCACAATACACATTCTTTATACGTACATATTCCTTCTCTTTTTGTATAATAGTATGTATGTATATCTATCTATCTCTGTCCCCCCAATTTCCCCTTATAACTTGGAGGATGTCACCATTTTATCGTTCGATTCGTTTGTGGTGTTAAAAAAACACATGTAAGAAATAATGAGATTTTTGGCAAGTGCAGTGAGTTGTTGAAACAAACTAAATGGCGGCCGCCCTGAAAAATGATTGTTATTGTTGGAATGATTGGTTAACAAGCTTTCAATTTCCGTGCATGTGTGATGTCTGCGTGTAAGAAGCCAAGGTGGACGTTCTTAGTCGACGAGGGTCTGGGTGAGTTTATCTAATTTATGTATTTATTTTTGTTATTAGACAAACACTTACACAACAACTGAAGGCAACAAAATTATACTATTAGCTTCAGCGGCTTCGTGTGTACAGAATATCCGGGTTTTTTTTACCTGCGGAATCCGCACGCACAAATATATTCTACATTAATTTATTGCAATAACGTGAAAATTTAATAACCGTTTTCAAAATCCTTAGATATGCGCAATTCCCCTGAACTTAACTACGTGATAGACGGAATTCAAAAATACAATAATTATGTTACTGCCAATCGGAAACATGGAGGGCAAAGACTATGATTCAAATAAATTAGGACCTAGACCCATACAACTGGCAGTCATCAATAAGTGAGTTGTTCAGACTAATGAAAGTAAATATTTAAAGTTTTGGAGAGTAGCGAATAAGCCGATGGTCAGTTACAAACGTCGTCGCCAAAGTTGCGTACGTGGGACAAAATCATCGCATCAATTTCAAGTCAATACGCTAACTACGTAAATATTACAAATGGATCAAACTTCAAACCTTTTACATACTGTTCAAATTACATATAACTAACTAAACGAGTTCCCTCCGAGCTCCGCTAAAGGATAGTTAAAGGATAAACATTTGAATTTCGCTTAATTTCTGCGGGTGAGGACATTGTTATGCAAAAGTGAAAATGTATCCGGTGATATCAAAAGGCCCTTTATCTCGCGAGATGACGTAACATTATCGCAATATCCGTGCGTCGTCGGCTGTCCCGCGCCTCGAGAATATCAAGAAGATATATTTTCACGGAACAATGCCTCCCTGGTATCTCAATTTTCATTTCCCCTCGGCGGGACATCCGGTGTGATTTGTAGCACGAGATAATATACAAAACGGTGGCTTCGCGGGACGCCCCGACACAACGTCAGCGGAAATCTAGGCCCTCTATCTTTATCTCTGATACTTCAACCAGTACATTTTTCTCTATCGAACATCGTAGTGATCCTTTCGGGTCTGCGTAACGCAAACAGACAGGGATTCACGACCGACTTTGGTTATAAAAAGGATATGTTGTGTTGTACATTTTTGTTAGTTTGCTTTATATTTCCCTTATGCGAATCTACGGCGCAGCGAGGAGCTGGTAATAAATCGAGCTTCGTGTACAACATACCCGAATGGGCTTAGTTAAGGGTATCAAATTAAAAGAGCCTTTTCAGACTAGCGTTTTATATGAATGTATAAGCTCATTTTTGCATGTAGGCGCGTTGCGCAACTCGTACGAGCGTTGACGCACTTGTACGCTCGTATAAATGCGAGCCACGTCTTCTTCTTCTTCGAAATCTTTGTCGGAATCCATATTGTCCACGACGGTATAAGCCCTTGTAAGCACGTTAAGCTTTTTTAAGCGCATATATGCCGAAACGGCCATATACCTACGCAAAAAAAACGCTGGATTAAAGGGCTTCATAACAGAAACAGGCGTCTTTTTAGGGTTCCTTAGACATTTTGGCTGAAGATTACTGTCATACATGTAACAAAAACTTGATTATTTTTTTTTAAATATTAGCTCCCAAATTTGTGAAAATTGTGTCGCTAACTTTTGGACTAGGTGGTAAAAAATTATAAAAAAAATTGAGCTCATAGAGCTTCCAATCAAAATTAGTTTGGACAATATCCATTAAATAATTTATAAAATATTGAATATTTTCGCATAAATGCTTTTTATGATTTTGTAGCCAAAAAGTAAAACAAGTTTGTCATCTCTCCGGAACCCTTTGTTGTACGCGGACTACAAACACTTACCCAGTTTATTATGTCCTAAGATAGTGCGTTTCCAAATAAGGCGTTTCAAAGTTCAACGGCCTTAAATATATAAACAGGCAGGAAAACTTTCTAAGATTAGTTTTTGAAGTGAAACTACTTTAGAATCGTTCTCATTTAAAACTCGATGAAACGAAATTATTTTAACTTAGGTCACTTTGGTCATTTTGGTTATTTTTGTAGTTTACAGATAGATAGATAGGGATAGATAAATAAAACTAGAACGAGTTGCAATAGTGCGATGAAATTTTGGGAGTCCAATCATTCCTCAAGTTTATAGATATAAAAAATTATCATCTATAAAAAACTATGTGTGTGCAGTTCACACAGTGCGAGAAAATGAGATAGAATGTATTCTATCATTCTATTATACAACGTTTCATACTACTCGGTCTCCTTTTTGTGCGGTGCTTCGTAGCCTCCTCACTCTTGTCTACTAATGTTGTAAATATAATTATGTTCACCTGTATATTCTCTGAAGTTACACTTCTACCGCTCGTAAACTGCACACACATATAGTTTTTTCCTTTATAGAACAACTATTATAATAGGCCATTACCTATGAAATTGCCGTTCTGCAGTGCTGGCCATTTCAAATCAAAATAATTCTTGTTTGGCTAAGAATTCTAACTTCAAATTAATATTGTTCGTTGTTCAAACGAACACACTACTTAGTATTGGTTAGCCCGCTTTTGTTCTGGAAATTTTGAGAAGAAAAATGAACTCCGTGGTCATCTGAAAACTTTGGTCGCCAATGACAAATTAAAGCTGGTAATACTCAATCTACGGATGAATTCCAGCAGCATTCGACGTTAGCGTCAAAACAATATTGCTCCATTTGCGTCAAATTGGCAAAGTAAAAAAGCTTGACGAATAGGTTCCCCACGAACATAATGATCACCAGCGCAAAGTACGCGTAGAGACGTGCATTGAACTACTCAACAAGCACACAAACGAACGAATTTTAAACCTCATTGTTACCTGCGACAAAAATGGATTCTGTTTGACAATCGCAAGCGCTCAGCAAGTTGATTCAGCACCTAAACAATGCTCTAAACAAAAACTTACTGCTAGAAAAGTGATGGTCACTGTTTGGTGGTCTAGCACCGGATGATTCAACACAGCTTCTCCCCAAACGGGATGAGCATTACTGCAAATGTGTACTATGAAGAACTGAACACAATGATAGAGAAGCTCGCACGTCTCCAAACAGCTTTGGTCAATCGCTCGTCTCCGGTGGTCCCGAATGACAACGTGCGACTTCATACTGCACAGCAGACAGTCTCCAAGTTACAAGAGCTGGGGTTGGAAGCTCTCCGTCATCCGCCGTACTCACCAGACCTTGCGCCTACTGACTTCTACTTTTTCCAGAAGTTGGATAATTTCTTGGCGGATAAAAATCAATACCGGAGAGGCAGTACAAGCTTTTGAAGAATTTGTTGCCTCTCATCCAGCTGATTGCTTCAAGAAGGAAATCAATAAACGACCACTGTGTTGGCAAAGATGCATCATTGCATGGGTGATTATTTTGATTAATAGAAATAAAAAATATAGAAAAAAATTTACATGAATTCATAGAAAACAGCAGTTTCCTAGGTAAAGACTAATAGTAACCTAAGACTAATAGTACTAACTGTAATAGATGAAGTATCGCTTTCATATTTATATATTTTAACTTGGATATGCCTGCGTTCGTCCCCGCTACTTGAAATTTCTGCGGGATTCCCGGGACACAGATTACGACACCATTTAAAAAAGAATGTACGCTATCGTTTTAGTGTAAACTGTGTCGGAATAAGCAAATTTTTATAAACCCGAACAACCACAAACCGCTCCAGAGAAAATTTCCGCAGGATTTCCGAGATAAAAAATATAACATATTTTATTACATACAATTTGATATCAATCAGTGAATAAATCACAATGTAATTCGATTTTTTAATGGGGCCATTTTAAATAATTCCCAGGAAAATTCCCGGGTGATTCCCATAATAAAAAGTAGTGCAGATTTTAAGTCTAAGAATCTATTGTCGATTTGCGAAAACCGCATCGAAATCGGCCTAGTAGTTTTTACACGAATCCCGAACAAACAGACAAGAATTTAAAAAAAATGCATTGTGTTCTCTATCGATTATATAGTATGTCAGTTTTTTTTTTAGGGGCTTCAATGTACATACTACCAAACACTTACCCAGTTTATTATGTCCTAAGATAGATACAGACACGGCTTGTTTAGAATTTTATGGTATATAAATATTTTAATATATTTATTTTATGTTGATTTTCCTTCTTGACGACCTTGATGTCGTGGGATAAAAAGTATTCTAAGTATGAACCCCAGATATAAGCTAGCCCTCTGTCGAGTTTCATTAAAATCCATTCAGTAGTTTGCATGTAAGTAATGCTTTAACTTAGAAATAAGAAGAAGAATTAAGCCCCGAGATAATTTTTAAGGTTTTTGCATTTCTTGTATAATAAACTCAACCCATCCACTGATTTATTGTATTTTATATAGATTGGTTATTATATTAGCCATTTTAGGCACTTCTGGAAAGCGGCCAGCATTTTGGGAACGCTCCCCACCGACAACCATCTGGACCACATTTTTTGCTTGTTAATATGTTTATAATAGTATTTAATTTTTAAGTTCTTCTTTGTAGTGTAGTTTAATTTTTAAAATAGTTTGGTTTATAATTTAGTTTTATTTTGGCCATTTTATTTATTTATATCCTTGAACAGAAATTGTTATTTATATAAATGCTCTTCAGATATTTGAAGAGATTTTAGTATATTTATTATTCTGTGCGATATTGCGATATGCAGCCAAAGGTTAGGTTAGATCGCAACCTGCTTGGGTGGACCATCGTAGCGAGCTGGTAGGTACGGTGCGGAACAACTTGTCGCTGCCAACTATAACCAGCTCAATTGTTGACAGTAACGAGTCGTGGAGAACGGTCCAAACCTTCTGTGATGTGGTGATGTTACAGAAGGAGGCAGCGGAAAGGGAAAGAGAAGACGTAGCTTCCTCAGTACTGATCCACCGCCACAGACCAGGGCGTCGAGGGAAGAATTACCACCAGCTCCTTCCACCTTATCAACAGCCTTGGACGGTGAGACAAAGAATCTCACTGCTCCAATAAAGGACCTGAGATAGCGCTGCAATTTGTTCCTGCACCTGCGTCTAGTGAAGTACGCAGAGAGCGTGCAAGACCCAGTCTGCACGAAAAGGGTGCCTGCCCAATGAGCCGACGCCGTCAGTGTTATCGGAAGTGTCTTTGCTTCCTGAGACTCTGACATTACTGGGTTGCGATAGAACACCGGGGTGATTTAGTTAATAGGTGGCCGCCGCCTGCCAGGGCTAGCGGAGGGGCTGAGCCACGTTCCTGTAGCCCTGGCATAAGGCAAAAGACGGGACACCCAGGGGTTAAAATGGGTATGCCTAACTGTGGAGTGCTAATGCTAGTACCAACCTGACCTGGCGAATCCCACACACGGGCCGCGACCTTTCGCCCTAGTGCTTGCGCGATCTATGATCCTCAAACGCATTTCCCCTGGCTAAAAAAAAAGTTGGTAGGACCGAACCTGCCACCGGAAGTCCTTCCAACACCACCTTACTACTATCCCTAGGCTGGGTGGGTTTTCATGACGAATTACACCACATGAAAAAAAAGGTTTCATACAAAGTTAGAAGACAAGTAATATATATTTCTAACATACACCAAGGACTGTAGGTATGTATTTGTAATTTAATATCATTCAAGGTTACTCAAAAATTTTTGAATATTCGGTCTTAAAATACATAATAGATCTTAAACAAATAATCATTACAAAGAGATTCTCCAAAACTTTACAGTACTTAATTCTGTAATTTAATCTTAATTTCGCCCTTAACTTAGATTTTACTTCGTTATTTCTTAATACATCCTTCCACGAGTAATTGATTTTATAATACGTCAATTACTTTCAGACTTTTGCCATGCTTTGGCTTTTAATAATATTAATACATTATAACTATAAACTAGTACAGTGAAGTAATTTTAATAATTATCAAAAATATCAAGTTTCATTCATTTAACTTTAAAATATAAGTGATCTATCAGGTAATCGTTCCTTAAATACTCTAGGTGCGATGATTAAAATAACAATATAATAGGTTGGGGAAAAAGTCTTTTCGCATATAGTATGTATGAACTTATAATAAGATCTCTTTGGCTATACCATTTGTATCTGGCTGGTTTTGGTATCATTAAAAAGTTTTAATTTTAAAGATTCCAATTCCAAATTCAAATTAGGAAAATGTGTGATTTTCATTTGTTTTTCTTATTGTTAAAGTGAGTGAATGTAATGAAGAAATACGATACATTTTAAAATTTTACTACATAAAAGGTAAAAATGCAACACAAGCCGCAAATTTTTTTTGTGATGTTTATGGACCTAATGCAGTATCTGTGAGAGTAGCGCAAATTTGGTTTAAGCGTTTTCAATCCGGAAATTTTGATATCAAAGATGCACGTCGCTCTGGTCGCCCTGTTACGGACAAAATTGATGCCATTTTTGAAAAAGTGGAGCAAGATGGGCATATTAGTAATTACGATGTAGCTGGAGAACTGGGAATTGAACACAAAACGGGTTTGGCGCATTTGAAAAAAGCTGGGTACACAAAAAAGCTCGATATTTGGTTGCCTCATGAGCTCACTGAAAGAAACCTAATGAACCGTGTACTCATTTGTGATTCTTTATGACGACGTAATGAAACCGAACCATTTTTGAAGAAGCTGATAACTGATGATGAAAAGTGGATCACGTACGACAAGAACGTGCGAAAAAGACCATGGTCAAAGGCCGGTCAGGCTTCACAGACTGTGGTGAAACCCGGGTTAACTCGCAACAAGGTGATGCTGTGTGTATGGTGGGATTGGAAGAGCATTATTCATTATGAGCTGTTACCGCCGGGCAGAACCATCGATTCTGAACTATACTACGAACAACTGATGAGATTAAAGCAAAAAGTTGAGAGAAAGCGGCCGGAATTAATCAACAGAAGGGGTATGGTTTTTCACCATGATAACGCTAGACCTCACACATCTTTAGCCACTCAGCAAAAATTACGAGAGTTTGGCTGGGAGGTGTTAATGCATCCGCCGTATAGTCCTGACCTTGCACCTTCAGATTTTCATCTGTTTCGGTCTCTGCAGAATTCCTTAGGCAGTGTCAGGTTAACATCACGAGAGGACTGCCAAAACCTCTTGTCGCAGGTTTTTGATCAGAAGCCCCAAAATTTTTATAGCAATGGGATCACGTCCCTACGTACAAGATGGCAAAAAGTTATCTAACAAAATGGCACCTACACAATTTAGTCAAATGTAAATAAACTATATAAAAAAGCCTTTTGAATTTCTATATACAATGCGAAGAAACTTTTTCCCCAACCTAATACATCAGCTTAAGAAAACTGATTAGTTATTATAAGAAAACGTAAATAGCCGTTACGGGTCTACCCGGGTCCTGATAAAGGGGATAGGCCAAAGAATCGCTCGTGTGACGTTTTTAGTGATGATTATGCATGCCAATGCAATGGTCTCGTTGTATGCTGTCAATACATTGTAATAACAATAGACAACCAATTGCACAAGGGGCGCTCAATAAAAAGTGAAATCGAGGCGGTAACTTTTATTAAAGATTGTTTTATTTTTCGATATAGCATAAATACGCTTGAAATATCTGTTTTCTAAGCTTAAAATTCCTTTCTGTTTTTTAAGAAAGGAATTTTAAGCTTCAGCTCTTCATCTTGAGTATCTAAAAAATCATATACTGCAGCGACTACTGCTTCAATATTTTCAAATCATTGTCCTCTCAGAGACTCCTTCAACCTTAGAAATTGATAGAAATCACTGGATAGATAGGAAGGTCGGGTGAATATAGAGGATGCTCAGGAATTTACAAGCCAGCTTCTCGAATTGCAGCCATAGCAACGGTGGACCTGTGAGCCGGGACACTATTTTGATGAAAGAAAGAAGTTTTGCTTATTTGCATCGCCGTTTCTCGCTAATTTCTTTACGCAATTTTCTTTTTTGTTCTGCATAAAAAGAGCCCATAAGAGTAGCTATATTCTAGTCGAGATAATCTATTATGACCACCCCTTTACTATCCTAGAAAAGAGAGCGTTTATCTTTCTGGCGGAACGATTGGCCTTAAATTTCTTAGGAGTTAGACAAAATGGTCTTTCAAAGTCATATACTGCAATTATATTATAAATCAAGACAAAAACGATCTGGATCTTTATTTTATTTTACCTTGTTGCAAGAGCTCCAAAGAAGCTCGAAAAATGTTCAGCCTGGTTTGTTTTTGTGCGTCGGTAAACATTCTGGGGACCCAGCTCGCAGGTACTTTTTTCATCTGAAAGCATTCATGTAAACTGTTATGCACACTATTAGTCGAAACCTTTGTTTTTTCGGCTATAAACGATACCGTGACAGGTCGATCTGCTAAAACAATATTTTTAACTTTTTTGACCATCCCTTCGTTCACTGCCGTTATGGAGCGGTCTGAGCGAGTCCTCTTTGGTGGATGTTCTTTTACGTTTGTATTCGGCGCAACAACGTGCAACTGTAGAATACAGTGCAGCATTTGCTCCTTAAAGTATCCTGTAAGTCTTGAGTAACTGGTTCCGTAGTAAAATTTTAAAGCACAAATAGTTAGTCGCGCGCAATTCATTTTTTTCCATTTTCTACAACACGCTGAGGCCGACTACAATCTTCCATTTGTAACCGACTTCAAAAAGGAAAAGGTTCTCAATTCTTCTGTGCGTTTTTCTTTCATACAAAAAAAATGTATGTTCATTACTCGATTTCTCAGTCAATTATGAAGCAATTTTCAAAAAATTTATTTTAATCTAAAGGCTATACTCCCGAATTGGTCCCTTTGTCACCACGTCTGGATCTAATGAGTGGATTCTAAGGAATTAAAGACACTCACGAAAATTTTAACCAACTTCTTCGTAACACGATATCTCCGTCAATTCTAAACCGATTTGAAAAATTTTTTCTTTACTCGAAATTCTATACTCCCGAGGTGGTGCCACGGTCACCAAGTCAGGATCTAGTGAGTGGATTCCGGGAAAATCGAGAGTAACGATTACTTATTAAAGAACGCCCAGCGCCTAAATTCTTGGAGAAAATCTTGTATACGCGTTAGATATTACATTTTCTACAGGCGCTTTATTTTTTATATCCATGCTATGCAATTTCTCTGTCAATTGTGGATCGTGTTTGAAATTTTTTATTTTATTCGTATACTCCTGAGGCGATTCCATGGTCACCAAGTCAGGATCTGATAAGTGAATCCTAGAGAAATCGAGAGTAACCCTTTATAAAAAACGCCGAGAGCCTACATTTTCCCAAAAAAAGCTTCTTTATATACGCGTGCTAGTATTACAGTTTCTACGGGCGCTAAAGTTTTTTGTAGGTGTTGTGGGGTTTGTTTTATAAGTAGTGTAGTGTGTCTATGATAGTTACCCCATTGGATAGGGTGACGCACCACTGGCGAGAGCCATCCATCCATCATCATCCATCACCGCGGGAGCTAGGCTCAACCGGTGGAGGGAAGTACAAAATAAGACGACGTGTGTTGTACTCTCTATGTAATTATTGCGTTATTCATTTAACATTAAACTTAAAATAATATATACAGAAATGCTATGTGAAACTATGTAAAACCTAAACATATTCGTAGATGCATCTCCGAAGGTTATCTGTTTTCTGTATTGACAGATTTTGGCACGTACATGGACTACTCAGTTATAACCTTGCTAATTATTTAGCAATTAATTATTCCATGTACGTGACGTAACAGTCATGTTACGCGATTTCTCCGTCAATTGTGGACAGATTTTCAAATTGTTTTGTTTTAACTCCCGAGATGGTCCCACAGTCACCAAGGCAGGATCTGATTTGTAGATCGCAAGGAAATCGAGATCTACCCTTGTTGAAGAGCATATATACACCGAAGAGTGAGTGGTAAATTTTTATACGAGTGCCAGTTGTACAATTTCTACAGGTGCTTAATATAAGTATATTATCTCTACAGCTATTGAAGTATTTGTGTAACTAAAAAGTAAAAATAAATATTTAACCGACTTCTTTTTACAACATCTTGAAGTCAGTGTCAAGTAAAACATAAAAATTACTATATTTTGTAAATTAGTTGTTGTTCTTTTATGTTTTACTTGTCACCTTGGTTTTTTTTGTTAAAAAGATGAATACCTTTTGTTATTTTTGTAAATCTAATCGATATTGCAGCTTTACCAGCCATTATTAATTTTTTCGATGCCAAAGAGTGTGTACTTCATTCTTACTTTATAATTAACTCCCTACGTACCTACATGCGTTTCTTAAAAATAAATATTTTCATTTTTTCATTGTAAGCGGGCACTAAAATTTGTAATGTAACACTTTATTTTTCGTATACTTGTAAACTAACAGTATCTAGCTGTCAATTTACAATGTAATGAATCAACCTGTTTCATTGTTAAAAATTGATTTAGTGGCTTAATATTTAGAACACTTTTTATCCCGTAAAATGACAGAAATTCCGTGGGATAGACAAATAATATAAATAGCTTTAAGGCAATTGTTCGAAAGAAATCCGCTTTCCTGATGCAACGGCTACGCGGCCGCACCAACAGCCTTCTGAAGGTTATATGGCGGTTAGATTTGACTGCCCCTTCCAAAAACATTGGATAGTTAAAATAGTAATTGGTGAAAGATGCTATAAGTCAATAATTTTGTTTTAAATATAATTAACTACTAACAATACTAACTTACATTTGTAAGACATTTATAACTAACACACTAACTGAATATGGACCCCAGTCCGATATAAAGTTTTATTACTATCGCGAAAAAGATGGCGTTGCGGTAGTATTTTTATGGTGCCTGCGGCACCGTTGTGGCTCAATAACAGATATATCGTCGTCATGGCAACGCAAACTAATTTTTGCTAACATTGATCAAAGCTACAGCTTTGGAACGCGCTGCCTGTTGCTATCAGGCAAATAAAATCGCTACCGACATTTAAAACAATGATCAGAAAATATTACCCGTCCAAGGACAGGTAACATTTTCTTTAAATCTAAATATCATCATATTCCAAAGAATATGATCATATGTATGTACTATGTACTACTATCATATATGTCGCAGATTGCGATATAATTGTAAAAAAAATCGTAAAGTAATATCTTATATGGGAGGTCGATATGGCCGTGACAGGTAATATGAAGGTATTTAATAAATTGAAACTATGTATTTGCCGTGCTAAGATAATACTGTGACTTTAAATTGAGGGTATTTATGTTTTTCTTAAAGTACCTGCACTTCATTTTATTAAAGTGGTGTTTTAGTTTAATAAAAACTGGGTTGTATTTATATGATGGGATTTATATTGTTGAGCACTTTATAAATGTTTTTAGGATTTTTAATAACCTTTGTAATAAGTTTGAGTTTACCAGATTACTAAAAGGTAAACGCGGTGTTGTTGGTTAGACAATATAAAAGGAGGTGAAATCGCCTAAACAGGACATTCGACATTCTACATTCGTCTGTTGAAGAGCGCGAAAGCTCTGTTGGAGAAGGAGCACATATGTTGTGGTCAATAATTACTGTCTGATAATAGCAGTATTCTTTGAGGGCAAATTGCTGCTCGACACCTGACAAGCGTGGACGCAACTCTTGGAGTTGTCCTAATATTTCTGTGTATTATTGTGCTGTATTTAATATTGTAATTGTAATAATTCAGAGTAATAAACTTTGGTTATAATATTTCAGATTATTATTTTAGCGCAGAAAACTATCCATTGGCGTGGCAACTTCTTTGCGACAGGTATGATAATAAAGGCTTTTGATAAATAATCATTTAAAATCATTATTTAATTTCGAACCTGTCGCAAGGGAATCACCTGAATCATTACGTTTCATTATTGATTATTTTACAAAATTTAAGTTCATTAAAATTATTGAATGAACCTACGGAACACTGGGATACAATTATAATTTATATGATGGTCTCAAAATTAGACAGTACTACAGGTCGCAACTGGGAGGAACACAGGAATACATTATCAATTTCTCCAACTCTCGATGAATTTTATACTTTTCTCCGAAACCGGGCCGATGTTTTGGAAACAATACAGTTTAGCAAATCTGAGGTAAAACCTCAACGCTCATCATTGCAACATTCAAAAACATTTGTTACAACAAATGATTATAATACCTCAAACAAACCATGTGTCATTTGTAAACAGTTGCATTTCGTTCATGATTGTGATAAATTCAAAAATTTAAGTATTGAGTCGAGGTTGAAAGAAGTTGCTAAGCACAAACTTTGTCCAAATTGCCTTCGCACTAACCATCATGTAAATCGTTGTTTTCGTGGTCCCTGTAAAATATGCAAATCAAAACACAACACGTTATTGCACAAAAAATAAAACAAATTATCAACAAAATGTAAACAGCAACAATTCGATCTCTTCTTCAGCTGACCAGACGGACGCTGCTGCTCCTGCCAGTTCTACGGTGTCGCTGTCTGCTGTAGTACCGAACCAGGTACTACTGTGCACTGCCATCATCCAAGTAATTGATCAATATAATAATACTTACCTTGCTAAGGCACTGCTCGACAATGGCAGTCAATCTTCATTTATAACTCAAAACCTGCAAAAAAGGGCAAATTTAATTATAAATAACAATACAAACTTAACAACTATTTCTGGTATAAATAATTCTAATATAAATATAAATCAATATTGCCATGTAAAAATAAAATCTCGAATTAGCCAGTTTTCTATAAACGTTCCATGCTTAATACTACCTCAAATTACAAGCCAATTGCCAAATATAACTATTAATCCGACAAGTCTCAACTTACCAAACGATATTCAATTAGCTGATCCAAATTTCTTCAGGCCTTCGGACATTGACATTTTGCTAGGCGCGGATGTGTTTTGGGACATTATAATTTCAAACCAAATCAAATTGGGGCATAATAAACCCACGTTGCAAGGTTCTCATTTAGGCTGGTTGATATCCGGCCCTTGTATAAATAGCTCTAAACAAACAAATAAATTAGTTTGTAATTTTTCTCAAAGTATAAATGAAACATTAAACAAATTTTGGGAAACAGAAGAATTGCCTTCTCTAAATAAACAACTTTATTCAAATTCTGAGAAGTTATGCGAGATTCATTTTACTGAAAACACAAAACGTCTTACTGATGGTCGATTTTCGGTAAGAATGCCACTAACTGAGTCCCCAGAGGTCGCTCTAGGTGACTCATATACTACAGCGCATCGGAGATTTATGAATTTAGAACAAAAATTAAATAAAAATCCTCTTTTGAAACAGGAATACACATCTTTTATTCGCGAATACGAACGGCTAGGTCATTTAAGGCAAATCAATCGTCCCTCATTTGGATATTATTTACCTCATCACGCTGTGATTCGTGCAAGCAGTGAAACTACTCGTGTACGTGTTGTTTTTGATGCGTCATGTAAAACAAAAAGCGGTAAGTCTCTTAACGATATTCAACTGATAGGCCCGGTTATACAGGACGATCTGTTTTCAATTTTGTTAAGATTTCGGCAAAATGCTTATGTAGTGACAGCTGATATAGAAAAAATGTATCGACAAATAATGATAGACGAATCTCAACGAAATTTGCAATTAATTTTATGGCGAGACGATGATACTAAGCCTTTAAAAATACTGCAACTAATTACCGTTACGTATGGTACGGCTTCAGCTCCCTATTTAAGCACAAGATGTTTATTAGAGCTATCTCGTGAATGTTCCGATAATTCTGATGTGCAAAACGCTATCGAACATGACTTCTATGTAGATGATTTAAATACGTCTTCCAATTCAAAATTAGAGTTAAAAAATACAATTCGGAGTGTAATAGAAAAGCTTTCAGAAGCTTGTTTTCCCTTACGAAAATTTAGAACAAATGTGCCAGATATTTTGGAAGATTTACCTATGACAAGCGATTGTCAAGAATTTTACAAGGAATCTTCTGTACTAGGACTAAAATGGTGTCCACAAAGGATATACTAAAATTTTCTACAGAACTCAAGGCGCCACCTAAATTAACAAAACGAAGTATTTTATCAATATCTTCCAAAATATTTGATCCACTCGGTCTGTTATCTGCTATAACTATAAGACAAAAGATTGTGTTACAAAAAATATGGTTACTAAAAATTGAGTGGGACGACGAAGTTCCAGAAAGTATTCAAACGACGTGTAATGAATTTATTGAAAACATAACTCACCTGTCAAGTTTTGGGATCCCCAGGCATGCACTGTGTAAAAATCCAGTTAATGTAGAAATACATTGCTTTACCGATGCCTCACAAAACGCGTACGGTACATGTCTTTACATAAAGTCTGAAAATAAACTTAATATAATACATACAAACCTTTTTTGTGCAAAGGCTAAAGTCGCTCCATTGAAACCTGAATTAACCATACCGCGACTAGAATTATTAGGCGCTTTATTAGGGGCACGACTACTTACAAAGGTGATACGATCTTTGAGTTATAAAGATTTTAAAATAACTCGTACTATTCTATGGAGTGATTCTACTATAGTTTTGGGATGGATTAATACACAACCTAAAACTTTAAAGACCTTTGTTTGTAATCGTATACAAGAAATTCGTGAACTTACCTCTCAATTCGAATGGCGTTATGTGCCGACCCCTTGAAAATCCGCAGATCTTGCATCAAGAGGAATAAAATTACAAGACATAAAGAATAACACAATGTGGTGGCATGGTCCTCCTTTTTTAACCAAACCTGAAAGTGAGTGGCCTCAATACAAGATTAATAATACAAATACAACATTACCTGAAACAAAGATTTGTCTAACTATAGAATGTCAACAATATAATAATTTATTTGATAAATTTTCAAAACTATCTAAATTACAAAGAGTTTTATGCTATATGCTTCGGTTTATAAATAACTGTAAAAATAAATATAATAAATTAAAAGGAAATATTACACTACAAGAATTACAAACATCCTTAGAGATATTAGCTAAATTATCACAATCAACTTCATTTGCAAAGGATATTTATGCACTTAAAACTACAGGATCGCTAAACAATAAATCAAATATTTTGTCTTTGAGTCCATTTATTGATAAAAATGATGTTTTACGTGTTGGGGGACGCATAGTTTGTGCTTCGCAACCTTATAACAAAGTATATCCAATTTTAATTCATTCTAAGCATCCATTTACAAAACTTTTGTTTGAAAGCGAACATCTTCGTCTTTTTCACTGCGGTCCTCAGCTATTATTGAGTTCAATACGTGATCGTTACTGGCCAATTGGTGGCAGAGTACTAGCAACACAAACTGTTAACAAATGCGTTCAGTGTGTGAAAATGAAAGGTAAAACAATTCAAACTAAAATGGGTAACTTACCTCATCCTCGTGTGAACCCTTCTCCACCATTTGAGACCTGTGGCACAGATTTTGGAGGACCATACTATATCTCCAGTCGTAAAGGACGTGGCGCAAGGACTAGTAAATGCTATTTATGTTTATTTATATGTTTCTCCACCAAAGCTTTGCATCTTGAAATTGTTAGTGAACTAAGTACAAACGCATTTATTTTATGTTTACGAAGATTCATTTCAAGGCGAGGAAAACCTCGTGTGATGTATTGTGATAATGGCAAAACTATGTGGGGGCAAATAACGAATTAAAGAGGATGTTAAAATTAGCTAATGAGTCAGTTTCTGAATTCGGCCTAACTGAAGGTATCGAATTTAAATTTAGTCCACCGTACGGGCCTAACTTCGGCGGAATCTTTGAAGCTGGTATCAAGTCAGCTAAATTTCACTTAAAACGCATTACAGGCAATTCTAGTTTGACTTTCGAAGAACTGACAACGTTATTTGCACAAATTGAAGCTATTTTTAAATTCACGCCCCTGACACCTATGTCGTCGGATCCATCTGACCTTAATCCTCTAACCCCTGGGCACTTCCTCATCGGTCGACCCCTGACATCACTGCCATCACCTGTCATTGCTCAAATACCCGTGAACCGATATAAGCATCTGGAGCGTGCTATTCGTCTCGCGCTTGAGCCGACACATATATTTATCTATAAAAAATTATATATTTTTGTAGATATATATTTGTATGCTATGTGTATTAAGTATATATCTATTTAATATATAAAACATCTGTATATACTGCGTTTATGTATTTATTACTAGAATGTAAGTAATTGTACTATGTATTATGTATACCACCATCGTCATTATAATCTCAACTCATTTCTAGGGTTGTGTGGAAGAGATTGCTTTTTAGCAATATGACCGCTCTTTATGCATAATTAGCCGTAGTTTTAGTCTGAAGTTCATTTTTTGTATTAGTGTTCATCAAAGAGTTATTGATTGATTGGTAGTAACTTGCTAAAATTAAATCAGTGTATCTAATGCAAAAATAAAATGACAACTAATACATACTTTAAAATTTTATTTCATGCTTTTATATAACTAAATTCAGCTTACTACTTTAAGTTTTTTCTACTAGTAACCGAAATAGTGTGTTTTTACAATACGTTCTGGGAAAGATAACTCAAGTGATCCTTTCTAAATATTGTATTTTTATTATAATAACATTCTAAAAATCTATTAGAACAGAACTATCTTATAGCCAAGACTAAGTAATACGAAAAAATTAGATAACAAATCTAACATTAATTTCTATTGGTTAATATTAAAGGATACTGTTGAAATTACAACATCTTGAGAGTACTGTAGGGAGCTAGTTTAACATTAATTAATGACTATATACTGCAATAAGCTTTGAAATTCTATACTACCAACTTGGGGCCTTTCACTAAGTACACAATTCGCGACTGACTTTAATGTATTCTATTATACACCCACAAGTCAAACTCTCCTCCAAAATCGATTCCATACATCTATTGTTTCCCAAAATCATATTGCTCAAAGCTCACAGAAAACAATTCATAATAATAATTATTTTCGGTCGCTTGAGCGCCTACTTGTTAGAGGCCTCTAAAACCATCAACCTTTTTAAGCTATATCAGCTTACGAATAAAACAATATTACTATCCACAGTTTTCATATGAGTACAACATTATGCATACTATGGACGTAGACATAGACAACACTTTATTGTTCACTAAAACAAAAATTACAATAATGCACAACAAGACAATAGTTACACATTGATAAAACAAAAGGCTGTATCTATTCTGTTAAATTGTATTTATATAGTATGCCTGAAAATTCACATATATCCCATAATATGTTTAAAGTAATAATTAGCACTTTATTTACACATAAACCACTATAAGATATCTAAAATTAAATTATTCTATAAATATAACTATACATACAAAATAACAATCTATAAGTAAAAATTGGACTACAGGTCGCTGTCGGCGGGGAGCGTGCCCAAAATGCTGGCCGCATTTCCACGTTGGATGGCAACGCTTATGCATTGTCCTAGGTGCAAGTCAGCCTTTTGGTCACGCGAGACCTCAATTAGATGCGTTGAGAGGTCTCGATAGAGACGATGAGCTCCAGGCCCCCACGGCCCCAGGGTTTCAACCTCGAAAGAGACAAATATGTACCCATTACCAATGGACACGTATCTGCGGCGTTTCAGGGCCTCCTGGTGTGCGGCAGCAGCCCCGGCTGTCACGGCTGTGACTGGGAGATGGGAAGCCGCCAAAGTATCAACACAAGTTGTGTCCCATACTAAGGGGCGTCCCATCTTCCATGGCACCAACGACATTCCATCTTGCCATCGTCGCGGCACAGCCCATTTGGTTCGAGAACAGCTCGTGCCACGGCGGTGACAAGAGACCGACGGATAATGTCATTAAGTGTCGCGTGCCGTGATATTCTGCCTGCACTCCTCGCGCATGACAAGTCATGGTGGCCTAACCTATCAACTCCATCTCCACACCGACAGCGATTTGACACTACAACACTTGCCCCCAGACGAATCCAGGTAGCTATCCTGAATGTTGCGTCATCCAAGAGAGTTCCTAGATTCACCGAGAGCAAGGCCTGGAGCCACAAACCCGACTCCCATTTAGAGACAGCTAAGAGACGGGCGCGTTCAGTTTCGCCAATGCAGGAAGTCAACAGGTTTTCATGTACGAGCTTACTGAGCGGCCCGTCCTATAACTTTTGTGACTTCGATTCCACGGGTAAATTTTGCGTTGGACAAGCCAAGGACCAAGCATTTCTGGCCTCAGTCAGGAATGGGACCTCAGTCACTAAGCGACGGAATTAATATTTTTCCTATGAGGTCCACAGTACTATAAACTGAGGATAGAAAGGCAGGTAGTGCTGTGTCGGAAATTTTGCGTACGCCCAAGCCTCCTAACCGATTGGTAAGGATGCTTGAGTCCATGATCGATCTTCCAAAGGTATGTTTATAATGGATGTTAAAGTTTGTCGAATAATGTTGTCTATATTGTATAAAATAGTTGGGTGTCTCCAAAGAGGGGAGCACCGCAAAACGTACGTGAAATTTGGCGTAAACAGGCAATATCGAATGAGAAAGTAGGCACATGTGCGCTTATTTCTTTTACATTTACAATTTTTGAATTAAAATTTTGGATGTTGTCGTTAACGAAAGAAGGAAAAGATTCATCGAAGATAGGGGACCCCAGGAGGCTCGGGTTATCTTTCTTTGCTAATTTCAAATTTGATGCCAAATCTTGAAAGTCGGAAATAATATTGTTGTTATTTCCGGTAGTATTTGCTATTTTGCTAAACTCACTTATTAAATATTTTAGGTCATTTTTTAATGTGTCTAAATCGCCTCCTAAATTCCCATCATCAAGATACCATACGTTAAATTTTGAATTTAGCTTCTGTATGATTGGATGAATAGCAAACTAAAAGATGGCTGGCCCAAGAGGGTCACCCTGCTGGCAGCCAGTTGCCGAATGAATAAGGTTCTCTTGGTAAACCAGAAAAGAATTTATACCATAACATTGCCTAATATAATAGTAAATTTTGGGAAAATGATTTTTAATTTCGGCCAGCAGGGTGCACCTATTAACCGAATTAAATGCATTTTTCACATCCACCTTAAGGATTACCTCGCAAGCGTTACTGGTGACGAATGTTCAGAGTGCATGTACCGCCGCCTCGTAGCCACCTTTAATTCCAAATCCCAATTGGTTGGGAGCAAAGTAGCTGGAACTAAGATCTCTAATGGCTCGACAGCATACTTTGGCTGCGAGACGCCGATACGTGGTGCCAACTGCTATCAGACGGATACCGCCATCCTTTTTTTTTAAAGCGAATAGGTTGGCACCGTACAATATGGGTAGTATATTTTTATTTACACTACCTGAGAGCATGAGATTAATCAAATCTGTTATATCTCTCAGAAGTGTCTCGCCCGCGATGCCAGTGGCCCCAGTCAATAAATCTTTCAAGTGTTGTGGACTGAGGCCATCTAACCCTCCAGCCACTTCTTCTGAATGACAAAAGTTCTTCTGTTTAAAGTTATATTACTAGTATGCCCAATTTGAAATGTGTAAAATGCAAGGAGAGATTTGGGTAAGAAAGTACCAAATATACCGAATATTAACTACTTGGGCAGGGTTTCCCCTTTATTGTTCAGGTTTGTGTACTGTGCTGTGTGAATATTGTGAATATTCACACAGCACAGTAAGCAATGAACACCTTTTTTTTTTTTTTATTGGACTTGACTTTATGTTGTTGGTCCGAAGACCTCACAACTTTACCCGGGGTTTTCAGGGCGAGTGCCTTTGCGAAGCGAAGGCGCTCGAGCCAACTTGCTCGAGGGGCTCCTAGGGAGTTTCACCTCGGCTGGACTGTTGCCATGAGAGGGGGATGAATCTAATGATGCCCACCATAGGGCGACACAATGCACTAATTGAGAGCGGGCGACGGGTAATATAAAGCCTGAGAGGAAGGACCCGGCGGACCGGGATCGGCGGTTCGCGGTGGCCTATACTATCTTACTGCCGTTTCGCAACGTGTTATGGTTGGGAGAGAAGAAACGGCGAAAGAAACTTCCCAGCAACACGCCTAGTCTATCCTATGGGAGGGCTGTGTCTCCTGGCGTCCCTCGCGGGGACGTGGAGAGTTCGTGATTGGCGGCGTCGACGCCGCCGTCTGTGTCTGTCTGTCGGTGCCTGCCAGCCTGCCGTCCTAACCGCGGTCGGGCTGATCCGAGCCAGCCGTTTTGTGATATTGTCGACCTTGTCCGTGAGGATGTTACGCGGTCGTCGCACGAGGGCCTTTCCTCGAGGCTTATAATCGGACGCGGACACGACGAGGGGATTTCGATGGTGCGGCGCTAGATCGAAATACTTACGCGAGAGCGACGTAATGTAGTTTTTGATGGAGGGAAGCTCCAGATCGCGGTGGATGTCGACGTTACGCATATAAAGGGGAGCACCGACGGCTCTGCGCATGAATTTATTCTGAACGATTTGCAGTTTCTTTAAAAGGGAAGGCTTGGCATGGCCGAATACCACACTCGCGTATGTCATAATCGGGCGGATATGAACACCGTCTAAACGCCACTACGCCTTTTATACGAAAAATGCTACCGTACAAAACAATAACATTGCATCATTGCTAAAAATAACAATTACATCATAGTGTTGCCAGGATCATAAAAACAATTATAATAATTAGTTACTGATGCACTAAATTATCTAGATGATAATTTAGTGGGCTTATAAAATTAACTAACCGGTAGAAAATGGTAATTTAGTTATAAATCGAATCATCTGATAAATAGACTAAAAGTATTATCTATGACGATTGTCTATGTCATATTAATATACACTATGGTTCTCATGACTACTGTGATGGACATCTTGTAACAAATGTTTTCTTTTTATTTTATAGAAAAACTCAATTGTTTTACGTCCTCACGTACATGATATATACATAATTCATTAATATTTATGTATAATATGTATGTTTATTACCTCTCTAGAATCGAAATAAGTATGCTGGGCACTTCATAATATCTGGTTTATACATGCTTTGTACACGTGAGATGACCCCAGGATACTTTTGACCGGGGAAAATGCTAGAGTATCTATATGATGTAAACCTAAAGATCGTGAAAACGCAGTCAAGCTAAATGTCAATTTTAGGTTATTGTAGGTCAAAAATCTTAATGTATATGTATAAATAGTCTTCAAGCTAGCTTCAATTACCTTGATGACGTCGGAAGCCTTTTAAGATTTCACAAAATGGAGACTACAAGCAATTTATTTCCCTTTGTAAAGACACAATTCCAATTTTTCAACTGCGACGTTGACGATTCGAAACACAGGATCGAATTTCTAGTAATAACTAGAAAAATCCTGTGGTTGTTCTTCCGTTCAATCGTTTATTAGTATATACAAGTTAAATATTAGCAGGAGTGACGTAAAAATGAACTATGATTTTTGTTACTACGGCCATAGTATATGCATTTTACCAAAACTTCACCTAATATCGAACGAATATGTCGCAGACCATCTTATCCTATAGGGTGGACGTTTATATGTATTTCTCTCTCTCTCTCTTTCTCTCTCTCTATCTCCCTCTCTCTACTAATATTATAAATGCGAAAGTAACTCTGTCTGTCTGTTCCGATTTGGCTGAAACTCAGTATATATATATTTTTTGATGCTGAGAATGAACATAGGATACGTTTTATACCGAAAAATGGGATAGTTAGAAATACTCCTCTGGAGTACTGAATCGGTTATGATGTAATATTATACAAATATAATTTTAATACCGAAAATGGACTTAGATACTTTTGATCCCAGGAGATGGATAGTTTGCGATATAAAATGAAGTGAATTTTCAGGGTGCAAATAGTACTGACATAAACAATTGACACAATGTAACCTGTAGGTATTAACGCCTGCTTTTTAAACAAGAGACACGCACTAGAGTTTGACCCGGGATAAACTCTAGTATGTATATATATATATATATATATAAGGTAACCTATTCACACAAGACTTAAAGACACCTAGTGATCGAGAAACGCAACTCCGGAAAAGACTTCCACTTCTATGCGGTGCGAATGATAAAAATGAAGGCAAAGTGCTTCATTTGTATTTTTCTATTGCTGTAGTAGAGAATATATAAAAAAAAATATTTATTTAATTGTTATTATTGTAGACATACAATAATAACAAAAAAATAAATATCAAGTCCCGTGGTCTTGAGAGACATCTTAAGACCACGGGCCATAAAAATAATAATAATAATCGGCAGACAAACACACATATTGTATATCCCCAAATTAAGCAAGTTACGCTTGTGTTATGGCTAATATACAACGTACCACGTTGGGGCCGATCCCAGACACCCAGACCATAGTAAATAACGGAGAAAATACGTTTCTGAAATCTACTATACCAGGAATCGAACCCGGAGCCTCTGCGTTGCAGTGAGGTAGGCCGGCAACGGCTTAGCTCGCTCAACCACGGAGGTCATCCTGGAAATGTCCCGGACTTT
Organism: Dendrolimus houi; assembly: GCA_039645545.1. NCBI lineage: Eukaryota > Metazoa > Arthropoda > Insecta > Lepidoptera > Lasiocampidae > Dendrolimus > Dendrolimus houi. The sequence goes on along the minus strand of CM077120.1, from coordinate 16,083,928 downwards.
TGAAGGGTTTGCGTGGGGCCATGTGAAGGCTAACACGTAGAGGCGCCTCTTGATAAATTTAATCTAAATATGGCATGACACTGACCGGCGATTGTCCCTGACTACACTATATAAAAATGCACCCAAGGACAAGCCCCGGTAAGTGTAGGAACTATTGTAGGGAATGAGAACAAAAGGTACCGGACTATTGGGATGAACTGTTAGTGGAACTAGGGATCTGGGGCTATGAGGACTATGGCGTCTGCCCGTCGCAATGTCCAAGGAACATGGGAAAAATGGGCAGACGGTCATTCGCCACTCACTGCATGGGCCCCTAAAAATTCCAAGATTGGTGAGGGGGCAACATGGGTGTAAGTGGCTAAAGGGTGTCGAGAGGTGAGCTGCAGGCTCACCGAAGCTACTTCCGACGTTATTACATTTATCACTTCCAGCCCTGGAACTTGAGTATTAGCTCTAGCTATCTCCACTCCGTGCCGGCTGGCTAAGGCAAGCGCGGAGGCGGGGGCCATGCCTTGGCCCCCGAAGTCAGGTCCGAGGTGTGTAACGGTACGCTTCATGGTATATTCGTTTCTTTTCATTTTCGATGTAATCTATTAAATTTTGACTACTATAAATTATGTTATTATTATTATTAAGCTCTTTGTCTGATATAATTAATTTTTTATTTGTTCAAAAAAAATGACAAGATTAAAAAGATACGGGGGGTGATGATTGACATGTCATGTCTCACTTATTGTAATTATTTGATAATGGAGTCTAGTTATGGAGTATTTCTTTATGGAAGTTTAATTATATGTCAATGGAGTTTTACTTATAGGAGTTGTCGTCTTGTTGTTGCATGCATGTTGATGGACCCGATTAGATTATAGACTCTTTTACTTGTTGTGTCTGCTAATTAGAGTTGGGGTGTTGATTGTTATTGTTCATCTACATTTGTTTCAATGAGCTTGGAGTCAGCCTTCGTAATGAGTTTTGGTTGTTTTGGATATGGAAAGGTTTATTGCTGACCTAGGGCTGAGAGGTCATAGTCTTGATTTATTATCTATTATTTAGTTTATTTATATATGTGTATATATTTAATTTACATATATTTTTGTGACATTACACTATACAGCATTCATGCGCCTTGTTTGGGAAAGCTTGTCAGACTTTAAGAAGTTTAAAGTTCATCTGACTATATTGATTTTATACTGATTTAAATACTTTCCTGTTTAGGAAGTTTGTTTTGGCATTTGGCTTGGTTTAGCACAATAGAGTTGCTAATTTTTAAATTCAATTATTGTTAATGAGGTTTCCTCTTTTGGAATATATATTTACTTGGACAAGTGACTCTGTTGTTGCTGAATATGTATTAAATAGGCATATAATTGTTATGAAACAACAATTAGTTAGTTGTGAAAGCACATATTTGATGATTTCATATCAATTCAGATTAGGCTCGGGTGTTATTGAGGTTGGAACTTTGGGCAAGGAATTACGACTCCTTGCTTATCGGAACCGACTAACCTAGGATGCTTATTCGACAATTATCCAGGTTTTTCTCGTGCGTTGCTTTTAAGCAATTCTAGTTTGTTGTTATAATATGTGTATTCATGAGACTAAGATGGTTCCACATATTAATTTTTACTGATTTAGTAATAAAAGATTTGGGTTCAGTTTAACCGTGGATCAGCTTGGTGGCGCATGGGCACTTTTGTTGAACGATCAGCTACCGTCTTCCTGGAGGATCACTCGATTCAAAATTTCATTTATTTTTAAGATATGTGATTCCATGAAAGTCTTTTAAAGTATTTAGGCCAGGCAAACTTAACTGAATTGAAAAGGATTATTACTAAGATATAATATATGAGCAGTACTACTTACTGATGATGACACCCAGGGTACAGAGTATCACCATTTCATGATTATTTTAATTTAGCCTTTATTTTACGGTGCTATGCTCTCATCTTGAGGGTTAGGGTCATTAGACGGATGTAAGACTCAGCCACCTAATTTCATTTAAATTTTACTTTACTTTCACGGCAAGCCTGAAACCTGTCTTTGACAAGGGAATCAAACAACATGAGTGAAGGTGTTCCTCGCCTAATTTTGCCTTTATCTTTACTTCATTCATATTCATGGTGGAACATCCTGAACTCTTACTCTAATAACTTAATGGGAACTTTATGAGATGTAGAGGGTATCACTGCCTAATTTTCACTTAATCTTTATCTTTACTAGGGAGGTCGCTGAGGTATTATTCCTCATATCTACATTTTTTACTTGATATTTTGGAAGAGTGACTCTGTTGTGATACGTTCACTCAAGTCTATGGCTTTTCCAATTCATTGTGCACTTAAGGCACTCCAAATGAGTTTGCTAGTGTGTTAGGATGTACTGCTGGAGAGTTTCTTGTCGGTTCTTCTCGCCAGTTATAGTACATTGTGAACCGACGTAGTTTTAGATATATTTTACAATTTATTCAATTAATTTTATTTTAAAGTTTGGAGTTTCTTCCTTGACCTTGTTGTGAGCTCGTTTACTGATAGCTAATGCTGTGACATAGCATCAGCCGGGTGGACAAAGAGGGATGCCTTACACAAAATTATATAATTTGTTATGAAATGTTCTTAGAAATACTTTTGGACTAAAGGCAATGCGTACTCAGGTGATGAGCTTATATCATGAGATATTACATTTGTCATTATTCATATCATTTTACACTTACAAACTATTACAACAAATTATTATATATTTTATACACCGATTTTTGAGAGTCTACCTGTTTCTTGTTCAGCACTTCTATATAATCTACCCTGTGAACATAGGGTTGACGGCGTTGCAAAGAAGGGTTCCTACTACTAGATGATTACGATTTATGGCCAAAATTATATATTTTATTCATTTAATTTCTATTATAAAATTTTCACAGTATAAATTATTTAATTTTATATTTCACTCAATGCTTTGGCTTGAGTACCTACCTCATCTCGGGACGTACAGTCTTGGGGAAGCGGCACAGGTGTCGCTACTCACCTAAGGCTTCGCCACAAAGCCCCCCGCGGATTATTATTACCACATGTTTATTTGCTTTTCAAATTTTTACGTTTTTCTTATAAATCTTGTAGAAAATATATACATTAATTTATTAAAAAAATCGATGTCCGCCGGCAGTGGAGCCTAGGATCCAAGCCATTGCTGGCTAAGGCTCCAGAGACAGGAATCTCCTCACAATGCTGGCCGTGTCTAGTAGAGCTGCCTTCTGTACCCGTCCATTCAGCGATAAACCGAGCGAGAGCCTTTGAAGGTGCGGTCGAGACTCTTCGCAATTAGTCCGTTCAGGGACAACACTATCGGTACTATAATTGTAGACTCCAAGTTCTACATGACAGTAACCTCGTGAGCAAGATCAATATATTTTATTTGCTTTTCTTTCTCGGCATTCACGAGATTACCATCACGGGGAACTGCGACATTTACAATTACATCACGTCTCGCAGACCGATCACCTATCACAATATCAGGCTTATTGGCGACTTATTATTATTATTATATTTATTTAATTATTATTATCTATATATATATATTTAATATAACCTCCCACTTGCTGAAAAGTTTCTTGCACCGCTTCTTCTCTTCAAGCCACAACATGTTTCGAAGTGGTGGTAAATTAGATTAAGCTTCAATAGAGTAAATAATAAACATAAACAAAAAAAAATTACTAAATAATTAAAATGAACAAGTTGTCGGTAGGCTAAATAAAAACTTTAAAAATACTCATAGACACTTGACGTCGTCTTCCGTGATCACGGCTACTAAAAAGTGGCCGAAACGTACGAATAAAAAATAAAATAAAATACCGTGATTAAAACCGTTAAAACATAGTTTTATTAAATCTGAAGATGATAATTATGTCCACCATATGTTGTTGCCGCTTACCAGTGCATCTGGTTTCCCGATATTTAAATGAATACAGCGAGATTAGATTAAAAAGCTCCTTTGCCCACCGTCTAAAATGCATCCGATAACCTGATAAACTGGCAACCTTGAATTTGTTCATCGACGTTCACGATTTAAATTTGACCAGGCTCTATTTGTGGCCGATATTTATATTACAAAAAATAATTAATAATCATATCAATTAAATTAACTTTCCACTGATAGCCGTGAATCTCCTTATTTTGATATAACGTACTGGCCATGCTTGTACAGGACAAATTAGCGGGTACTATATTGGTAGTCTTGACATATAGTAGGTATTCATCGCAGTGTTATTCGTTAAAATAGGGTATTTGTAACATTAGGGTAAAAAACCTAACTGTACTGTGTAAACTTTTTGTGAGGGCTCGAAACCACGTTGCTAAAAATTATACCCAAGGACCTTACCTTTTGTCATCTTTGCACTTAATTTATGATATAATATAATATATAATAATAGCAGCCCATAAATGTCCCACTTCGTCCCACGTCCCACAATGTTTGACACATCGGTTATCTTCATGTGCAGGTATCATCACAATGTTTTCCTTCAGCGTTATTAACACGTGGTAATTGTAACTATATACACATTAGGTCGAAAAACTGCCTAAGAGGTGCATGCATTCCGGCTTAGATTCGGACCCGCGCCCTTTGAATTCGGGATGCGTGCGCTAGCCATTACGCTACCACTACTTATATACGACAAATGACGATATTATTAAAGATTATAGAAATGGTTACCCAGTTCACAAAAACACAGTGAAATGAGTTTCCTGATCCCCTTTGTAGTTTTGTCGTTTTATTCGTTATCTAGTTTTCCTTTTTTAGGGTTCCTCGCGAGAAGGAATTATGGCAATACTATTTTTAGTTCATTTAAAATCCATCTTCAATCTGTGAAACAGAAAAAAAACTTTTTTCCACACTATTAACTATATGTAGTACAAACAATACCTATAAGAAAATAAAGGCTAATAAAGCGCGGCTGGATCTGTGTAATATTGTAATATCATGCTCAGTAGCCTGTATGTATTTTCCTGAATACAAGATATATATATATATATATCATGCTCATCATCATCAGCCTTCAAATTATATCTTATATCTCAAAAATGAAGAAAATCTGTTCATATCCAAAGCCGTGAAGAGAACAAAATAAACATACATATTCAGTGTTAAATTACGATACGGGAATTAAAATTAATGAAGAATAATATTATTAAATTAAAATTGTTTATTCATAATTTGGTAAAGATTGTCATGGTCACGTGGGGAAAGACTTGAATAATGGGTATAGGATAAATATTCTTTTGTAATGACTCATAATTTAAGGCAGGCAGTTCGTTATTCTGGTTCTCAATACGGTAAGTTCCCAGCAACGAATCTGAAATAATGGCATTGAAAAAATAATAATCAATCATATACAGACTTTCCGTAAACGAGCTTACAAGGCGTACACCGCATACTGGCGGCATGTGCAGTATATTGACAGCCTCTTTACATTTATTATTCTTTTTATAATTGAATTTCAAAGTAACACTTATTCTTTTTACATTTTATTATTTTGAAAATTGGAAATAACTCAGCTTACTAAGTTGCAATCAACAACAAGAAAAAAGTAACTCTGGTAAAAAACCATACAAGTTGCACAAATCGCAATTTCAAAACTTTTTCTATTTATAACTACAGTCCGTATTGGCCGTTTTTCTGGAGGCTGCAAATCGGTCGTATAACATTCCATTCATTGAAATGTCCCATTCAAAAAGAAAAAAATACAAAAGTATTTTCTCTTTCTTCTGAGATAACACTTATAGGCTTTCTTATAAACTCAGTGTAAGTGTGGCGGCTGGCGGCATACTTGGTGGTGCACACGGGCGTTCAAACAGCTAGCGGCGGACTGCGTTCTTGGCTAAAAACGGTGGTGTAGGAGAAAGCAGGAAGGGTAACTGGACGGTTAGGCAATACGTATTTGTATACTATATGTATTTGTATAAGTCCGATCCTATCGAGTGCTAAAGTAGGGTGATGGTGGGTCACATACAAAAGCACTCCATTTCCATAGCTGGTAGGAACTACGAAGAACTAAGAAATATATTAACTATTGGATATCTCGTGGCAATCATTGTGATCTCTACAGGCATTATCCATAATGCGAATTAATATGAACAATGCAACATTAATGGAGTACGTATTATAGAAACAATACCTGTTTGTGAAAAATTAAAAATGATTATAATTTGCGTTGTTGTTAACTATGGAACCCCAAAACGGGCAAATATTTGCTTCACTTAACTTGTTCTTTATACATATATTACACACTTTACGTACCTTTGTGATAGCGATGTTTCCACATCACAATCAACTCATAATTGGATGTCAGACTGAGGGAATGTGAAAATACGTGTGTGTATACATCATACGAAAAAAATTAACTTCACATGACATGTAACATGCTACAACCTTCTACTTGACATGTGAAAGAGAAATTAATAATAAATGCTATATACTGTGTATCTTATAAAAACATACATGTATTATACATAAGAATAACTTGACAATAATACTTAAGCATGGGATAGAATACTTTTAAATAGTGGAAGTTGACTTTCGGGCTTCTACTTCAGAAGCTGAATAGGGCTGAAAAGTGTTTGCTTATACTAAGATAATGGACGAAAAATAATATCAGGATTCCGACGTTTATGTAAATAACGTTGGAAAAATAATATTAATTATAAGCTAAAAAAAAGATTTCTTTTAAAACAAGAAATTATCTGATTTGCCAATATAGGCACCAATTTGTTAGTTTCTTTTATGACACTCTAAGTAAGCTCAACCGTTGAGTGCCTACGAACTAAAAGATATTTTGTTTGTTTGCTCACAAACAATCTCTTGAGAGCAACTCCCAAGTTCCGTGGAATATCACTTTGGATAGCTTCTTTTACTCCGATAACTTCGCTCATATTACTGAGCAAGCATATTGAACGATTTAGCATTTATAACTTGCCAAACTATACTTGATACACAATCTAACTTTAAATAATTATATTATTTAATATTACGTTAAATCTAAATATAAATAAGATCAATCTCAATCTTGGATCTAAACGGATATAGCAAGAAACTCTTAATTACAAACTTAATTTGACCTAATTGAAATTTGTACCAGAGACTACTATACTTGTTTCTGGGCTATAGCTGATAAAAAGTGAAAATATGTACATGTAATGAAGAGTGAAGTAATAATTGTGAAACAGGTACTTAGATTAATCGATTTAAGCGTAACTGTAGGGCAAAATGGTGAGTGGATGGACTGCGTGAAGCAGATTATTTATGTCTCGTAGACTTTTGAACAGGGGGTAATGTAGTACTGATTTATTGTAAATGAATCAACTTCAAACGTGTTTATGACAGTTACTGTACTGCTACTGAAAGATTTAAACTCGTAACTGTATCTACTGCAGATTAGGTTAGCTTTTTAGGATCGTATCGATTATTAAGTTGCCCCTATGAATCGATATAGGCAACTTTATATATCATCGATTGAAGTTTGAAGTGAGGGTGTGCAATATGAAATGTTACTTTTGTATACCATAACGAAATAATAAAGAAAATGCCATTATGTACCGTCTTCAAATGCTGACTGGGAAAAGAAGTATCAATCAGACATTCAATTTTAAGAACGTTCATAAGAAGACGGTGAAGAGTAACAATATTCTATTAAAAGTCAGTTTCTGGCCGCAATTTAAGTTTCAATTCTATTTCAGTATGGAAGAATTAGAATGTTATTAATTATTAATAATTATTAAAATTTTCGATTTAGAAAACACAATAGGTACATTATATAGAATAATGAAACGCGACAATCTTACCTACATTTAGGATATATAATAACTTGCTAATACACAGATATAAAATTTCAGTATAGATTTAAATTTAAATTGAATTCTCAGTCACAATAGAACATATTGTTCTCCATAGGACATCACTCGGTGAGACAGTTTTGGGTACTTCAAATTAGTTTTTTAACCTGAATTTCAATTGGCAACGAAAAATGAAATTCACCTTCCTGCCTTCGAAGTTACGCTCTAAAAGCATCGATGACAGCTAGGTTTCTATAATAACGAAGCAGAATACATTATTATAATTACCACATTATCCACATACTGCCGTCACAAACGAAATAAATAATAGTAGTAAGAAAATTTGTACGTCAATATAATCGATATTTAAAACCGGCGAACCTGACTTTTATCAAATGTTTATATATATATATATATAGAATTCATTCACGAATATTAATTTTTGAGGTCGCAAATTTCATCCCAATTCTTACTTACTTTTGGAACTTAGACATTACATTTTTTTGAATAATTTTTATTACACAATTCATTTGATACACGATTGGATTTCGAGAAACCATTGCATTCTCAATTTTAAAAAAGCTCTCAGTTATTGTGAGTTCCTACTAACAACATTGTTTCGTGAATAACTAGGAATTTTAGTAATTATTTAATAAAATTAAGAATTGTGTTACTTAAAGGTCCGATGAAAAATATACCTACTTTTATTGCCGATGTGTCTATGCGGATGCCGAAAAATTATTAGTTTCACGCATATAATCAATTTTCTCATCTTATTAATTGAAATTAAAAGAGGAAAGGTTAGAATCGCTAGTAAGCACTATAATAATAGAAAACAGTATTGGAAACCGCTTCTAGTGAAAATTAGGTCAGGCGGGAAATGAATAAAACAAAAGAATAAATGATACTTATACAGAGAGAATAGAAGTCCGTGTTATGAGTTGCGCAGAAATCATTGATGGGCAATAACACCCATTTCTGTAGGGCGCCACCTCAGTTATTGCCTCGGGATAGGATTATTGGCAAATTGTTCCGTTCACATTCCGGACCGAGTCGCACATGAAATATTAAGCACCTATGGGCGGGTACCAAATGCCCACGACTTCGAAGGCTTCGAATTAAATACGTTCCAAACATTTATGGTAACCTAGTACTACGTAAGGCATTATTTGCCTTTTAGGGTTCCGTAATAATTTTAGGGTGTTCCTTAGTAACTTTTTTACTTAAGTCGAAAATTGTGTCCCTCTAACGTTTGAATTATCTAATGGAAAATTCTAAAAAACAAGGTGCTAAAATTCAAAAATATTTTCAAAGAAAATTGGTTTGAAGAAGATCCATGAAGCAGTTTTCAGATACATATGGGATGTTTCGCGATAAAATGCCTTTTTAGGATTCTGTAGCACTATTTTATTATATAAGTGTGGGGGTGACCAGTGTTGTCATGTAAGTGTAGTCTCTGATCACATCCCCAATTATGTACAGTGGTTGCAAAGCATTTTCTTACTCCTCAGTCCCGGGTTCAATCAGATACGTAACCTACGTATGTTATTTATTACAGATAATTACAATGTTAATTTGATTTTACACTCAAGATAATTACAATGTTAATGCGCAACTGATTTGTCGCGTCACTCAAGCGATACAAGCAGCGTGATATTGAGATCTTGCTTTTCTGAATTAATAGAACTTCAACGGGCGACTGCCTTTGAAGTGTCGCTCGAGCCAGGATTGCGCGATTACGAAGCAGCGTGAGGCTGGACTGTTGATGATGATCTTGCTCTGTGTCTGCAATGCATACCGAGGCGGGCGACGGGTAATATAAAGCCCGAGAGGAAGGTCGCTTGTTGGCGGTTCGCGGTGACTATACTATCTTACGCCGTTTCGCAACGTGTTATGGCTGGGAGAGAAGAAACGGCGAAAGAAACTTCCCAGCAACACGCCTAGTCTATCCTATGGGGGCCTGTGTCTCCTGGCGTCCCTCGCGGGGACGTGGAGAGATCGTGATTGGCGGCGTCGACGCCGCCGTCTGTGTCTGTCTGTCTGTCGGTGCCTGCCAGCCTGCCGTCCTAACCGCGGGCGGGCTGATCCGAGCCAGCCGTTTTGTGATATCGAGTCATCGCACCACAGGACCGCACTGGAAGCGCGAGGGCCCGTGTTCAGTTGTTGTTGACGACGCTGGCCCATGGAGAATGGATTGACATAATTATGATTAAATTGATAAAAATAGTGGATGCCTAGTGCACCGCCATATAGTACACAAAAAACTTCACAAATTATGCGAGTTCTCCGACCCAAATTCAAACCTACGTCAGTGGAACGAGACTCCCTAAGCTACTACAACTTGTATGTCTGTATATATTAAGATATAAATGAAATTAGTACAGCAAACATTACGACTATCTGTTCTCCTTTAATTGCAGAAATTAAAATATTATTAGCCGGGAAGGATGGAGTGGCCTAGAGAATAATACGCTGTAATATTATTTCATAGCAGGTACAGTTAGAGATAAGACGCAGATTGTACTCACTGGGAATATCTAAATACGAGCTGAATATTTTGCTCTAACTAGGTTGTAACGGTCGATTCTTGCCTCGCGAACGGATGCTAAGGACCATAAACTGAGAGATAAGGCCTCCGTGCGGATGGTGTAGGCACCTGCTCCTTCTGACACATTAATGTGTGAAAATCAATTCGCATACAGGATTTGAGTAAATGATTACTGATATTGAATTTAAACTGTTTATTTTATTTCAATACGAAAATAGACTGGAATATAATTTATTGCATAACATTAAGATAGATAGAATTATAATGAGTAACTACATGATAGATATTTGGTCCTTAAATGGATCTTTCAAAGAGGCTTTCTCAATTAATCGTAAGCCTATTTTTTTCCAAAAGAAGTTAGACGGCCCGCAATGGAAAAACATCACGGTTTTGTAGGATTAATTCAGACTCGGAATGAAATATTTATTTAGACTGTGTTTTTGTATTTTTACTTATTATCTATGATACCCTCAAGACTTGCAACCCAAATAGGTACCTACATAATTTCCTTCTTGTTAAAAAAATGTTGAAAATATATGCTTGTCAAAAGAATAATGGACAACGAAGAAACGTTAGAAAAATAATAAAATAAACAACACAATGATACAAAGTACCTGATCGATGCTCTCAATTTAAATTTGAAACATCAATGACTATTCTAAAAAAAAAGAGAATTATTTAACATTTATATAGAACGTAATCAAGTAGATAATTGACTTCCGTGCCAGTTGTGTACCGGATATAATATAAAGCTTGCATACGCTAAACCAAAAGGGTAGACAATACATTGAATAGCTGAGCATTGTGGTCGCACGTCTTTGTTTTAAGCTATCTATGAATCCTATCGCCGCTCCTTATTACATTGGGCTTACATTCACTCGAATACAATGTACTTATAATAAGTGTTCCGCTTATTGCCAGATAGCGAGAATATTTCAACTTTCACGAATTCTAATTTAACTTAAAAATAACTTATTTACGTTAGCCCTTTCCCTCTGCCTGAAAAACGAAACGATAGCCCAAATAACCTATTCTTTAAAAAATAGCTGATAAAAGTTATTCAGGTACTTATATCAAAATTCTCGACATTTGTGAAGTTAATTTCCTCCCGATAAACCCCAGTATATTAAACGAAAAAACAGTTCGTAGCTTACAGCTATCGGTGTCCGCAGCAGGATAAGGGGAAATGAAAGTCATAAGTCGAAACATACGATCATGTAGAGTTCGTTACGAAGGCCCATCGATTCCGGTCATGTTACGAGCCTTTGAATTTGCGTACAAATAAAATTGGCAGCCGCATTGGTACGATACCAAACTGGACTCCCCCAGAGACAGGCGTAAACCGGGTCGGATATAAAATACGAACTCGCCCAAGTCATCTCCTGCGGATGTTTGCAGGGATACGTATAAACAGACACCCGTCTTACGAATATAACAGAAATATTATTCTAAATAAATAAATGGAAGATCGCTGCCCAAAGGCATATTAGGAAGGGTCTTCCTACGCTTGACGAAATCGAAACGGTTTCTATCAAAATCCACTCTATCAAACGGCAAACGATAAAATGTTATAGCTAAAAATAAATATTAGCACCTTTTTAATTTCAAGGTCAAGATAAACTCAATATTTTACCTAAAATTAACAACCAAAGGTTGAAGTTGTAAACAAACAAATATGTATCTCGAGCGCCACGAACCCTTCCACTCCCACGGCTTGTTCGTCAAATGGTAAATTAATTATATAAGTATGCAGCTACTGGCAATTTCCCCAATGAATAATATTACAGAGCAGCTGCGATAATACCTGCTTGTTAGTTATGTTTCTATCGGTGCCTAGACAGTGGTCGAAATAGAAGATTTTATAAAGCATAAAACGCGAGATAGCGGCCGTAAAACTTGGAACTGAGGCAATATGCCAGCTCCCCAGTGCCGCTCCATTGCTTTGTTTTAAACAGGCTGAAAGGGATGCAATATCAATACCAACCGTCTCAATGTGAATAAGCAACCATGTTACGGTTATATCTATTCTAATTCGGTGAGACACCGATTGACGTCAGCCATAATACGTGCCAATAATATAGAAACAATAGGAATTTCTCAATCCACTTTTAATTACATGACTTTACTTGTGTTTACATTAAAACATGTATCGCTAAATAAACCTTTAAATAATGTCATGGACTTTGTCATAAGGCAGCCGCAATGCAGGGTTTATGTAGTAATTATGTGAAACATATCTATATATATATCTCTCTCTCTCTCTCTTTTATCAATCACAATATTTGTTGTTAAATAAAGTACTATGGCTAAGCTTATGTTAGAAATGATTAATTTCAGTAAACAACATTTAGTGTTAAGCATAAACAATATTTGCAGGGGCCACCGAGTCACAGAGGTCAACATTAAGCATTATTTATACATAATATTTTGATACCACAAATATGATATCATAACTTTTTATGGCCAAAGCAAATAGTGTCATCAGTTTCCTGAATGGTCCTAAAGAAGTATCACTCTATTACAGCGGAATAATAGCGTCCCTCCTAAATCCATTTATCGCTACAGTGGTAAGTCTCTCCGGGAGGCGATTCGGCCTGTTTAGATACATTGCACTCGATATACTTCGGTCGAATTACATATTTGAGATGTTCTCACAAAACTCGGCAAATCTGCGGCAATACTAAAAGTGCGTAAAACCAAATGGCACATAAATTCGCCAAAATTCAAGAGATTTGTTGTTGTTGCTTCCTCTAAACGGCGTTCTTGTTTAAGACAATTTTGTAGATAGCATTTTATTCCCGTGTTTATATATTTCTATGACTATATTCTCGGAGGAAACTTTTGTTTGTTTGTACTAAGCTGGAAAATGCCGTTTTATAGGTATATTATTATGCAATATATATATAATATATTATTTTTGTTTGTTCTATTTGCAAGGAGTTTTTAATTAATAATTTTAAGTCTTTTAATTATTTATTTTTATAAAAAGTTTTAATACACTCATACGCATCATAAACTCACGACACCTGCACATACTTCACGTTTTAATGATAACTCCTTTACAGTACAGGCTGTCATACTTTGGAATACGCTACCTCTTACTGTCAAAGAGGCTAATACATTGCTTATATTTAATATTTAAGAACTCCCTCAGAAAACACTACTTTTCCTTAAATAATTATGCCTAATTCTAATACTGTTAAGTAATAAAATATACCTATATACATTATATTTACATCACAAACAGAATCTTTGATGATGTCTTAAACAACTTAAGTCACATCTAAAGTTAGATATTATAGTAGAAAACGTTTTATATTAATCATCAGAAGACACAATTTAACTTAAATTTTATCCTAAAATTTATCTTGTGAGATAAAAATGAGGTATATATGTTATACTTACATATATTTGTATGTTTACCTATTTAATTTATAAAGTAGTTTAAGTATATGTATTTAATTTGTAAAGTAGTTTAAGTATGTGTTTAATTTATGTAGGTGGTATTTAACTTATAAAATAATTTAAATATATGTATTTAAGTTATTTACTATCTAATACTCTGCACTCTTTAAGTTGGGTTGCCTGGAAGGGATGGCTTAGAGCGATAAGGCCGCCTATTGTTTATACCATGACAATATTATAATCGTACATTTTTTGTAATTGTTTATTTGGTGAGCAATAAAATGTCATCTATCTATCTAATACACGTATATATTGCTAACCTGCTAAACAAATTATTTATCGACCACGTCGTACGTAGTAGTTCACAATACATACTAATGTTTATTTCTTGCTTTTGTATTTTTATTTATCAACTAGGATATGTCCGCGATTTCGTTCACGCTTGACTTGCAATTTCCGCGGCATTCCCAGTACAGAAAGTGTCGCAGCATTTAAAAAAAGAATGTAAGATGGCGTTTTAGTGGAAACAGTGTCGGAATAAGCTAATTTTATGCATCCGAACCAGTTCAAACCGCTCCCAGGAAGGTTCCCGTGGGATTTCTGAGATAAAAAGTATCACACATTTTATTACATTAAATTTACTATCGATCAGTAAAAAAATCACATTGGAATTCGACTCTTTTTTTAATCTGGCCTTTTTAAATCATTTTCTGAAAAAAAACCCCGGGATTCCCAGGATAAAAAGTAACGCAGAGTTTAAGTCTAAGAATTTGCTGTCCATCAGCGAAATCGGCACAGTAGTTTTTACGTGAACAAACAGACCATGAATCTAAAAAAAATACATCGTGTTCTCCATCGTTTATATAGTGTATTCCAGTTGTTTTTTTAATAGCTTCAATGTATAGACACGGCATGTTTAGAACTCTATAATATTATAGATATTGTTACGACTTAGCCAAAATTCCACGAAGCACAACAACAAATGCAAATGAACACCTGCGGTCATAAACCCCAAGTTTTATTACCGCCCGCATTTGCACTTCTTTTGTTTTCTTTATATTTAATATTTGTAATTATAAAAGCCGCCTGTTGTGTGTTAATGAAGTAGTCTTGTTGTATTTTGAAACTTGTATTGTATGAAAATTTTGATACAGATACAATTATTATAAATATTTTGAGACGACCGTGTTCGCTGCTCTTTTCTTGTCCATCCAATCACGCCCGCCGCGCGCGCGCCTTCCCCCGCTCGTAGTCTTTTCGCCTCACGCCCCACTCCTACTTACAGCTTGAACATTGTGTATTATAATCTGTTCCGGTAGGCAGTGGCCAGGTGTGATTCCGGGAAATCGGGTGCACGCGATGAGGTAGACATATTGTACCGTGCAGTATAAAACAATGCCCGAACAGAAGGGTAGGGCATTCAAGCGACGATTACGATACGAGCAAGACGTATATTCGATAAGCGATATAGTGACGGACTTTAAGCGTGTTATTGAGTTGTGCAGTTTGTACTAATAGTGTCTAGTTATATTTATACCTGTTTCATACGTATTTGTATAGTTCTAATAAATTCTATAGTAATTCCAACGGCATTTTAATTCGAGTCTCGCGCTCGAAACAATATTATATATGAATGGATGTTTGTTACTCGAATCACGCCGGAACGGCTAAACGGATATGGATGAAATTTGGCACCGAGATAGATCATAGTCTAGAACCTAGGCCGCTGTCCTATGCCTTATGATCGAATAGGTAATCGAAAGCGTATGAGGGAATATAATCTATACCCAGCAATTACCACGATTCCTACTACAGCTTACTTTATACCCCCGGAAGTGGGATATGCATAAAGCATTTGACTTTGACAAAAGTAAATTGTCTTTTTGTGTAAATACATACCTCTGTAGAAATAAATAAATGAAAACAAGATTAGACTGCTAACAATTCTAATTGGCGTCCACAGACTACTTAACTCGATCAATCGATTACGTACTAACAACCATAGAACATTCATGAATCGATTTAAATATAAATCCAAAGTATACGAAGCATGACGACAGCGATACTAACTCCGGACTATGCTCGGTCGTAAATTGGGGAAGCAACCGACCACTATCGCTCGGACCGCGCTCCTGGACTCCCGGCGACCGGGACTTCGAATTTGCGTGCAAATAAAAAGAGAACTTTATAAACCAGAAAATATAATACTGACCTATTTAACCTACTTATAAGATGCGAAAATAACACGTTGCGTCTTTTTTATTTAACCTACTATTTGAGGTGTAAACCTCATTTGTTTTTTCATTATCATTACAAACCTTATTACTTTTCTTCCAAAAACCTTATACGGTAGGTCATTTCATTCAATAATGTGAATGTTTACTATTTGTACGCTACAAGTTTACACAGTATAAATCTACTTCACTTTCCGCGTATATCTATCTGTATTTAAGGTAACTCCTCCCGATCGATGCAACGAATTTTTAAGTGGTTTTCATCATCAGGTAGTTAATTTTTCAAGGAAGGTTTATATATACAGTAGCTTTTGCCCGCGGCTTCGCTTGCGATATATAAAACCCTAATTAAGTTTTTATGTAAGTAAAATAAAACTACTTAAACGATGTAATGAGCCGTTTGAGCCGTGGCGTAGCCGCGGAGAAAATTCTAATAATATATAAAAGTCATGTGGCCATAATCCAAACTAGAAAATATATGTCCTTTGAGTAAGTATTCTACTGACTGTATAACGGGGAGTGTTTGGAGGAACTGTTTAGAATGGTCCTCGTTCTACCATCGCACCGCTCGCCATCGGCCAGAAGTTCATCCCACTTCCTCGACTCGCTTCCCTCATGTACACAACGGTTCTGTAGAACGTTTCTTTTGCGTACCGTGAGGATTTGTAATGAGTCGAGATTTTCCCACAGCGCTACGATATGGAGTTTTTTAAAAAGGGTGTCATAAAATTTCTTCGATGCCGCCAGCGCGCGGGCAACATCTCTATCCATCCATAGACGACGGTAACCACTTTCCATCAGGTGGGCCGGGCCGGCCGGAAGGCCGAATATTGTATCTCATAAGCCCACGTTTATTGCATGATATCTATGACTTAATTATTGCGACGACTACTTACTACTAGACCCGTCTGTGGGTGAAATTCGAAAGCCAAGTAGTATACTATTTATGTACTAATAAAGGCGATAACATTAACTTCATGAATAAAATATTCACATGACGAGGTGTAGATAAAGTGAAAAAAATATATACACAACTTACACCTATTTTTAAATATTTCCTAACAGATTATTGCCAAATTTAATATTAATTTGTCCATTACTTTCATGTAAATATTAAAAAGCAAACTCCATAAAATTAATGAAATCGTAGGATCGTCATATCAACTAAAATTGTCTCTAATAAAATTGAAACGCTATAAAATAATGCAGTACCCGCAAGGCCCATTTAAGTTATGAGCACAATTGGTTTTTATTGCACAAAATATGATTTACTTGTCCATAAGTCGTTTGGCTTATCTGACTATTCGGCTAGAGCCGCCGCAGAGCCCACTTTCAGTTCCACGTAAAACTTCAATCGTATAGATTAAAGATTTCATCCGACGATATTGGACGCTCGTAATATTTTAACGACGGCCTGACTGACCTGACCCTGTAGCAGCTTCTTTGTTTTACTGCCTTTATTTTATTATTTATCGAAACATTCGATGTAAAAGCACCATTATATACGATTTTATGTGATTGAAGCAAAAATATTAAGATCAATATGGTTGCTATATGGCTTAATAATCTGTCCAAATTCACATTTATATCAACTAAGCAATTTCAACACTTAGCAAGTACATTCCAATGAAGAAATTTTACACCACAGCACAAATAACTGTCATGAATATCGCAGTGCATGTTTAAGTATAAAATGTGCATCGTTTAAGTTCATTACTAATAAATTAATATACCATTTAATAAATAATTAAGCTTATTAGAAGCGAAATCATATTTAGACAAGATCTTTACAAGTTTTGGCAAGCACAATACACACATCTGCAAATGTCTAATAAGATGTATGTAGGCATTTCACTTTAATAATTCAATCAATGAAGAAAAAAATATGTATTAGCTCACGAACGTTTCATTCCTGGGCTCGGATCTACCTATTTTTAGGGGAAGTGTTTGTCCGCGCTTGTTCAAGGCGGATTCTGGGTTTCACACGTCGGTTATCTCAATGTGCAAAGTTTCATCACGATGTTCCCTTCACAACCAGTAAGTGGGAATTATAACAACTTGCACATTATATCATTGTCGTTAGGTCTTCAACTCCTTTAGGTGGAGTTGGTTGGAGTTTCGAGCTATAACTCTTTGCACCGGCTTCAATTCGGAGGGCAACGATCCTCCGGTGACGTGATCTTAGAGTCGCTGAAGGCTTTCCAGTACTAGTGCCTACACAGCAACTCTCGATGGCCGATTTCCGTCTTTAGTTACTTCCGTTACAGTTAGTATTTCCCGGTCAGGATTCGAAATCACGCCATTTGAAATGCGAATATGTTAGCGACTAAGCTTTCATGATTTCGTTCCTCATTAATATTAATTAGGAATTCAACCTAATTAGTAAAAATCTAACCGATGAGTTGTCGTCAGCCAACCGTCATCCACAGCTGGGCATAACCGTTTGCTTTCCTGATAAAAAAATAATATATACCTAATTAGTTTTATTTAAGTTGGTAATATGTTCAATATTTTACTTTATTAAACACTGCGGCATTTTTGCTACCGCCTATAAGGCTATCGCTTAAAATTCGTTGATTTTCTGGAAACAAAAATTATTATCTTATATGCAGACTAATCATTAAAAAAATAAACCATCAATTTTCAGAGGTATACTAGTTCCATAATCTTACTTTCGAAAGAAAACAAACTTACTTTAATACTTACCTTTATATTATTAGAAATTCACAAGAACCGTTTTTGCACGATAAGCTTGTTTTATATATTTTGCAAACAAATATTGAAGCGGAAGAAATTACACCTCGTAAACACGTATTTATTAAACCAAGTTTACTTGAAATCAACACTTATTTATAAGTATTTTATGACCATAAGTCGTGGTAGCTTAGTGACTGAAGCAATCTAGTCTCATTACTGTGACCCGGATTCAAACACTAGTCAGGGAGTAAGCATCGCTTGAGTAATTCTTCTGACCTAGCGTGCATATTATTACAATCAAATACGCCTTGACGATGAAAAAAAATCATGAAGAAATCTGCACATCGATATTAACCATGCGCGAAACTCGCTAAACGATTAGGACAAGCGGGCCAGATATGCCGTCCTTTTTCTTAAAACGGAAAGTCCCCAGCCCAGCAGTGGGACGTTTAGATTTTCATCATCATCCTAGCGTTAAATATCGCTTGCGTTCGAAGTCTGTTTCAGAGTTTATTTTCGCTTTAGAAGTCCAATAAAAACAATATATCCTATTTCAATCCCATTGTCAGAATGGCTCGTTATTACAATGAGGTGGCAGGTAACAATAGAGATATTGATATATTTGAACCAAATTTCAATAAATATTGTAAAATTTTAAAAAATATCCTTGATTCTTAGTACATTTATAATAGATAATAGTAGTTATATCCAAATAAAGATACATGAATACGTTTTAAGATAAACTTGACTAAACAGTCATAATATTTAGTTATAAGTAAGTCATTTTCAGTCTCGTTGTACTTTTTATATGTATGCACTTATTTGTGGATTGCAATCCAGATTTTTTTATTCATTTTAGTCGTAAGGTTTTGTAATGATTGTAATTTGTTTTGTGCATCAATAAATAAAAAAAGAGTCTGGGTTCCACTTTCTTTTTTTTAGCCAGGGGAAGTCCGTTTGAGGACTAAGCCGCGACAAGGGCAGAACCTTGGGGGGATAATTCGCGACCTAGTGTGGGATTCGCCAGATCGGAGGTGGCACTAACATGCCCAGTCAGAACTGGTGCCATGCTATTGCCACTCCCCGGTTAGGGATACCCACTAAAACCCCTGGGTGTTCCGTCCTTCGCCTTGTCAGGGCTACGGGTATATGACCTAGCCGGGGGTTCCACTTCCTACTTTATCGTCTGCACTTATCGCTGTTTTCAGCACGGCTCACTTCCATACAACTCTATTCCAGAATACATCTTGTAGGTATATACCACGAATCTTCAAGTTATCCTTTATGCTATCCATCCATCTTTATTTTGATCTACCTTTACTCTTAAATCCATCAAAATTCCAGTTGAATATTCTTTTCGTCATACGATTCCCATCCCTTCTCATTACATGCCCATAACACCTTTCAAAGATCCCCTTACATACTCATTTCTTACCTTTGCAAGGGGGGCTGGTACCTAACTACTAATTCCGAAACACAACTCAAGATGCACAACAGGCTGATATAAACATAAAAGCAGAATGCTATGAATGACCGTCCCAGTACTTTAGTGTTGCCTTGATGGTTAGTTTCTCGTGTTCGATACACGTGTCTAGTAGATATCGATTCTTAATAATTTCGCGTACGTAACATCGAATATGAAAACTAAACTGCTGTCCTACTCAATTTAATATCGGCTACTTTTCAGCTCTAATAAGCTCTAATAATTTTAATCTTATATATAAAAATCAATTGCTGTTCGTTAGTCTCGCTAAAACCCGATTTTGGTTTTCAATTATTTGTGGAAGTCCAGGGAAGGTTTAAAAGGTGAGTAAATATGAAAAAAAATGATTTTGAGGCGGTACGAAGTTTGCCGGGTCAGCTAGTATTATATAAAATTATTAAAGCTAAGCATGTTTGCTGAAGAGTTTCTTGCGCCGCTTCTTCTCTTCAAGCCACAACATGTTGCGAAGCGGTGGTAAATTAGATTAGGCTCCTATAGAGTAAATAATAACCATAAACAAAATTAAAACTAAATAATTAAAATGAACAAGTTGGCGGTAGGATAAATAAAACTTTAACAATACTCATTGACACTTGACATCTTTGTCTTCTGTGATCACGGCTACTGAAAAGTGGCCGAAACGTTGGAATAATATAAATCAAATAAATTACCGCGCTTAAAACGTAGTTATATTTTGTATACTAGTCGCGAAACCTTAAGAAAATATTAAAAAATGTGTTATAAATGATAAAACATCATGAATGACGATTTACCAGTGGCACCACCTAGTTATTTAGAAGCTTTTCGATTTGCGATTGTCATTCAGTAGTATTTTTTTGAATGACAAAACTCATCTAATCTGATTAAATTATTTATCATGCTTACTTTCACACTTCTATACTACGATCTAAAGTTTAATAAGCTATGCATAAAGTAATACCGGCAATTTATAGCCCATTCTTAATACCTCTCCATTTTTAGGATAACGAACGGTATACCCGCCATGCTTGTCCAAAGCGTATTGGATCGATAATCTTGATGTGCACGTTTTGTTACGTGTTTTACCTTTACCGTCAGTATTTACGTGATACCTAATTGGAAAACATATGCACATACTTAAGTATAAAACACGCAGATTTTAGATCCGGGCTAGGAATTGAGCACCACAAAATATTCGCAGTTACCACTTCGATATATAAACATAGGCAAAGTCGCAGGGAAGCCAACGTATCTTGTTTTTAAAATATAAAACACAACATACGTGCCGTTTTCTAAATGTGCAAATTACTTTGTTTTGATTTAAGACACATCAGCAAAATAGATGTAACGTCATAAATATAAAACAACATAATTAAACGACTTGCGTTGAATGGAATTGTGATTATTCAAAAATGATACAAAATGGAAGGGCGCCTGTGCCTTATCTACGCTGTAATTAATTGTGTCGTAATACAATGTTAGTATAGAAAAGTACGATAATATCCGTATATCATAAAGGTGAAAGTAATGTATAAGAAAAAGTTTATCCGCGAGCTTCCTTTGATATTATGTTTTATCTGCAGATACGGAGTCCAAACCATTTTCCTTAAACGAGGCGATTGCCGCAGAAGCCCAACAAAAACACGACGCTGAGACGAGCAGTGTAACTATATTCGCAGGTAATAACATTTACTATAATAATGTGAACTAGCTTCTTATATCTTATACTAATATATAAAGCTGAAGAGTTTGTTTGTTTGTTTGATTGATTGAACGTGCTAATCTCGGAAACAACTGGTCTGATTTGAAAAATTCTTTCAGTGTTAGATAGCCCATTTATCGAGGAAGGCAATATATCATCACGCTAAGACCAATAGGAGCGGAGCACCAATGAGGAATGTTTCAAAATCGGGGCGTTTTGAAAACAAATTCCACGCGGACGACGTCGCGGGCACAGCTAGTACTAATATATAAAGCTGAAGAGTTTGTTTGTTTGATTGATTGAACGCGCTAATCTCAGGAACTACTGGTCTGATTTGAAAAATTCTTTCAGTGTTAGATAGCCCATTTATCGAGGAAGGCAATATATCATCACGCTAAGACCAATAGGAGCGGAGCACCAATGAAGAATGTTTCAAAATCGGGGCGTTTTGAAAACAAATTTCACGCGGGCGACGTCGCGCGCACAGCTAGTACTAATATATAAAGCTGAAGAGTTTGTTTGTTTGTTTGATTGAACGCGCTAATCTCAGGAACTACTGGTCTGATTTGAAAAATTCTTTCAGTGTTAGATACCCCATTTATTGAGGAAGGCTATAGGCTATATATCATCACGCTAAAACCAACAAGAGCGGAGCACTAATGAAGAATGTTTCAAAATCGGGGCGTTTTGAAAACAAATTCCACGCGGACGACGTCGCGAGCACAGCTAATAAACGCATAATTAGTCATTATCACGTCTTGTAATTGAATACAAATTACCAGATTTTATCTTACAACAACGAATGTGTAATCAGTTACATGTGATAATATAGATGTTGTAATCGTTATCTTTATCATTCAGGGTTTCTTAGCCATTTTAGCGAGAGTGGAACCCTTATAAATTATAAAACAGACAGTAAATTTGGTCTATAGTAATGAATTTTGATAGGTACAAATGCGAAAAAACCAAAAATAAGGAGTGGCCGCCATATCTACTGGGCGGTCTAATTTTTTTCACTGTAAGTAGACGTGTAGGGGTATCATTCGACAGCCCTTTAAGCATTATTTCGATGTTTCTTAGCGACTTTTATTTTGACGGCCTCTGTGGTTGAGCGGGCTAAGCCGTTGCCGGCCTACCTCACTGTCACGCAGAGGCTCCGGGTTCGATTCCTGGTATAGTAAATTTCGGAAACGTATTTTCTCCGTTATTTACTATGGTCTGGGTGTCTGGGATCGACCCCAGAGTGGTACGTTGTATATTACCCATAACACAGGCGCAACTTGCTTAATTTGGGGATATACAATATGTGTGTTTGTCTGCCGATTATTATTTATTTATTTATTACTTTTATTTAAATCAATAGAGGGATATATTCGCTATCAGTCATAAAAAATGTTATCCGCCTCTAATTTTTAAACCGAGGGGCGAAAAATTCAGATAAATCAATATGATACAGCTAAAATATAATTTCATCGAAAGTTGGTTTGGGCAAGATCCTATAAGTAATTTTTTAAACATAGAGTAATTTCAATTTAGACTTAGAGTTTAGTGTAGCCAAATAACAAAAACAGTGGACATTGATCAACGCTACAGAACACTTTGTGGTACATGGACTGAGACGCACTTGGCTGGTGTTTAACTATTTATTTCGGTACGTAAGTGTTCATTCATTAAAATTACTAGGTAACTTAAAACATCCCAGTCCTTTGGGGACGGCAATATATATACACACATTTATATATATATATATATATATATATATATATATATATATATATATATATATATATATATATATATATATATATATAGTGTATATATGTGTGTGTGTGTGTGTGTGTGTGTGTATACATACTCATTTAATTCAGTACAATGAAAATTGGTTTATTTGGCTCGAGACAGATAAACCACAAACCACTGAAATATTGTGTCTTTAAACTCTAGAAGTTCCAGTCTACGAGGAATACGTACTAGTAGCTTTTTAATTTTCACTCTATAAGGGGTTCCGTAATATATGTTATTATTATTATGTATAATTCC
The DNA here is from genome assembly GCA_039645545.1 of Dendrolimus houi. Classification (NCBI taxonomy): domain Eukaryota; kingdom Metazoa; phylum Arthropoda; class Insecta; order Lepidoptera; family Lasiocampidae; genus Dendrolimus; species Dendrolimus houi. The sequence goes on along the minus strand of CM077120.1, from coordinate 16,060,026 downwards.
GGTGTTTTTCAATAATATACCTGTTTTCATTTACAGATACCGCAGGAGAACGATTTTCTTTAAACAAAGTTTTAGCGTCTCCCAACAAAACGAGAAAACTGAAAAAGACTGGTAAGCAAAATCAATACATCTAAATTATTTTAATATTATAAATGGAAAAGTAACAGAACTGTTTGTTGCGTTTTCAAGACTAAATAGTTAAACAGAGGGCCTAAAGAGGTCGTTTTCGTAGATCCGTATGATGAATATGACAAGTATCACCATAAAGTGCAATTGTATGCTATTTCTTACAACTGCCAGTAGGTATTTCTGAATACAAGTCAATTTCACTAAGCGATTCTCCAAAAGCGATCGCTTTAGGCCCTCAGATCTTAATAAAGTTTAGTTAGGAAATAGATTGTATCCCGAGGGTGAACATAAGCTACCTTTTGGTTAAAAAACGATCTTGAAAGCGGCTAAATAGAGGATATATTGCATGGGCATTTAATAACTCCCAAGTTAGAGATATGAAAATTCATATTTAAGTTATAAGATAAGAAATATATATTTCAGTAATTTGGAAAAATCCTCTTAAAGGTTATCAGTAGGGAATTAAAACTCTGTTCATAGATACATTCCGTATGCACAATGTAAATAATGGCGGACGAACTCGCAGGTAACTGCTACTATTGTACATTCTCATTTGATATATATGATTTTATCTGATCAGTTATGAAATTGAAAATAATAATTAATTTTCAGAAAGCATCCTCCCACGCAGCAAGAAGATTATCTCTCCACTTAAATATAGAAAAGCATTCCAAATTAAGAGTCCACTGAAGCCGAAAAAATTGAAATATTCACCAAGAGCCAAGCATATTCAAAAGAGTCAGTCGTTCAAAAGAGAAATAAATGAAAATGATATATTTAATCAGAAATACATTCCACTTCTTAGAAGCGTTGGCATGCTGTTTGATAATATTCTTGGACCCGACGCAAGGGATTCCTATGAAGAAAATAAGCAGTATAAATACAAACGGACTCGATATTATTCTGGCGAAAGGTACGGGGCGGAATGTCCGTGTGCCCTCACATCCGGATTTAATGGCAATGAGAAATCGCGAGAAGAGACAAATATTGTTACCGCACCTCCTGCCACTGAAATCTCGACTGTTACCGAGATTTCCTCCAAGATCGAGGTTGCCACCGCGACAACCGATAATACTGCCATTGGTGACGTCAGCAGTCTCAGACACCATAAGGACTTACCCATACTATTTCCAAGAAATTCCCTTAGCGGTGGGAGAGACGATAATGGATTCAGTAAGAGAAGCGGCACCGCACATAACGGGAGCGCTGAAAGATATATCGCCAGGGATAATGGAAATAGTGAATATATTCCCGGAAGCGGAGAAAATAAGCCCTATTCAGAAGGTGATGAGGCAAATACCGACGGTGATTCACGAGACCGTACAAGTGGCAATGGAACCCGAAAACGATTACGAGAGTATAGAAGTGATAACGGAGAAACCAATGAGACCGTCCGATTTGAGGTCGAGTCGGAAAACGAAACCAGTAACGAGTCGGAAGGAGATACCAATGAATCTCAAAGACAAGATCAATTGGAAATGGATAGAAACAAAGCAGAAAGCGCAAAACTTTTATCAAAACCTTTTCGAAGACTACAAGGAGCAACTCCCAAAACAGAAATCGAGACAATCTCAGAGTTACCCACATCAATTAATGAAGAAAGCATCTTTGATGTCACATTCAATAGCACCAGTATTAAACGAGTCGCTGACCGAGGTAGCACACTTGCCACAGAAAATAAAAAAAATCATCCAAGACATGAAGCAATGATACCAATGAAAGAAACTAATATGTCAAACAAACCTAAACCAAATAAACCAGTCGTAGTCATTATAGATGGTTACAGTGTAATGAGAAATAGGAATGGGGAGAATAAATTGGCGAGAAAAGCCATCCACATAAACCCAGAATGAAGACAACACTGTTAATAAACATATTATTTTATTTTTATGTAACATTAAGGTAATAAAATTATCGACGACCTTTTTTGCCTTTGCTTTTGTTGCTTGCTTGTGTAGTCTGAGGTTGTTGATCTGTTGGTCTGAAACAAGAATTCTTTTTAAACTTGACATAACAGAATACACTCCTATTTGACGATATTCTATTTATAAGCTATATATAAAACAAACATTACTTCAACTTTAATTAAATGGTATTCTATAATAGTATGAAAGAAAAATATTACAAAACAGTTGTTTACATAACATAACACATATTATCACACCTGTTTCCCATGGAGATAGGCAGAGACTAAGGATCTCCACTTGCGACGATCCTGACAAACAACTTTCGCTTCATCCACTTTCATTAACCTCTTCCTACATGCACATTTATTTAGATGCTTTTTACCTGACCTCTCTTTAACACTTCTGATATTTGATCATGGTGTGTTTGTCTCGGTCTACCGGCGCAACAACTCTACCATTCACCATACTGTTATACACCTGTTTTGTGATTCTACTTTTATCCATTCTCTCTATATGTCCAAACCACCTTAACATTCCTTTTTCAACTCTTGTTATTATATCTTCTTTCAATCCAGAACATTCACTTATCAAACTGTCCCTTATCATATCATTGAAGCTAACCACACATATACTTCTTAAGCCTATCACTTCAACTGTCTTTACCCTACTTTCATGCTTCTTCTGCCATACCTAACTTTCACTGCCATACATCAGGGTTGGCACCAACACCCCTTTATGGACAGCCAATTGTGCCTTTACAGACACTTTCTGGCTGTTCATAAGAGTTTAGTGATCCATTCACCGTATTACCTGCTATAACTCTCCTTTCAATAGCCCTTTCATGCTTTCTGTCTTTGCTAAACATGCACCCTAAGTAAACAATTTCTCTGACTTGCTCGAACTTTTGGTTTCCTATCTGTATATTAAAAATTGTCATTCTTTCATCTCTTTCAAACACCATAACTTTCATCTTGTACACATTAATTTTCATACCATTTCTTTCAAAAGACTCATTCATTTCTTATCATCTCCTGTAACTCTGTTTCCGATGACGAAAGTATAACCTGATCATCGGTGTAGAGTAGACATATAATAAGTAACCCATTCATTCTTAAACCACTTTTGCTTTCTTTCAAATCATCTAAGCAACTGTCCAAGAATAGGTTGAACTTAAGGTTAAGGATGAATTACACAAATTTCCCAGAGGCTCATAGTAGCCTATATAGATAAGCATAATAAAAAATACCTATTTTGTCTTGTTTTAAGCTTGGGTATAGATTCTCCAATATATTTCATGATTGATTCCCTAGTGGGAAATTCCTGTTTGACAGGAGTACCATCGTCATTCCTTAACTGAACTCTGATTCGTCCTCTGTATAGAATTTCCTGAAAAATAAGAATATTAATTAAATAGACTCACATCAATTTCACTTGCAACTCACAAAACAATCCACTTTCTTAAGAATGAACAGACACCATAATAATGACCCAATATTATCCACTTTTCGTCTAATCTATCTGGTAACAACTAGATATTCAATTTAGTATACAAATGACAATATTTTTATAGTGTACAGCTGCAATGTAGTTTAATTTTTGTGCTTGTAATTGCTTTCCAAATTAATGTTCTACAATATATAGCATACAGCAGCATGTAGTCATACAATTACACTGAATTACTATATTGTTACAACTTAAGGTCTGACAAAAACAAAACCCACCTGCATATCTATAAAAAAACATATTTTATTACCTGTCGGCATTTGAACCAATTGTAATTCTTTTGATTGTATTGTTTTGTTTACTAATTTATTGGTTATTGTGGAGAACAGCCTATTGAACTTGTTTATGGCCATTTGCAGGCATAATTACCCAGGTGTGCGGATTATGATTCTAGGAAATTCGGTCCACACTGCCAGGTGGACATGTTGCATTTGGGCGATATAAAGCAATGGCCCGATTGAGGAAGGGCAGTCGAGCAATAACCACAAGTGAAGCAAGGCTTGTGTACATTCGGTAATCTATTTAGTAACGGACTTTGCGTGTGTTATTGAATTATGATCTTCGACATTATGTTTAGACTTGTTGCATTTGGTTATATTTGTACCTGTGTTATATGTGTTTGTATAGTTCTAATAAACTCTATAATAATTCCAACAGCATCTTAATTCAAGTCCTGCAAATCGTAACAATATATTATTTGAGTTAATGTTGACTCTCATTACTTTTCCAATATAACTCCTAAACAATAGGCAGCAACATTTATTGCTGTTTATTATTGACTGAGCTAACTCTGACTTTTAGTACCAATATGTTGATCATAACTCTACTGATGGAATAAACTACAATTATAAATAAAAATTATCATCAACCAAAAATTTCTGTTAACAATAATGACTTAATACATACAAGTTACATATTCAACCAAAATTTTACACATTATATCAATATAAAAGTGGGAATTAAAAAAGTATTATAATCACAAGGAAATTGCCAAATTGATGTACCATTATTTCTTGATGAGTACAACTTATTACTAAATCCCCGATTTCATCTACTACATAATTATAGACTTACTCCACCAAGAACTTGTACAAAGTTACCACAATCAAAACATATTATTTTTGAGTATGTTTCCATTTGCCTTTCATTAAGTAGATTGATAAAGGAAGATTATATACTACCTTGCTTTGTTCGCGAGGATACAACTTGTTTTCAACTCCAACTTGTAGCCCAGATGCCAATAGAACATCTCTTATCTCTTGATGAGTAGGGTTCTCGACACAACGAGATTTTGGCAATCTGCGTCCCTGTGCTAGTGTCTTTTTACTGTTTAAGTAAGCGGGATAGATACATATCCACCTGAAGAAATTATGAAAGTATTAATATAATTACCATTATAATTATACATTTATTAAAAGGAAAAACACAAAGAAGAATCAATATATAAAATTAGAGAGACCTTTCAACGTCGCTATGCTTTTTCTCTGGAGTCCACGAAGTCATCATTGCAGCCATTTTAATAACGATAGGTAATTATACCCCTTTGTGTAATTTAGCTTAATCGTTTAGTATCACTTTTTATTGTAAATAGGTACTGTAAATATTACATTTGCACACCGCTCTCCATGTCCCTCCATACAAAATTGCTAACATTGACAGTTGTTGACAATTGACATTATTGACACGTGTTATTGACACGTTGATAATGACATTTTAGGAGTTTATGGCTTGATAACCAAGCCCTTAAACCAGACCTAAATTCGATATTGTTCGCGGTGATGTGATCATAATCACCTCCTAATAAATGGATCAACCAAATAGAATCAATTTGAATCAAACCAAAAGTTACAGAGCTGAAAGATCACGATGATATGCAAAGACATTGAATGCTTCAAGTTTGAGAAAAAAGAATACAAAACTCTAGTGAGTTTTCCTTTGCCGTATACAACAATAATATTTAACATACGTAGTAGTATCATATTAGTCTGCTGGGCAACGTTCTCACCATACTTAACACATTCATAGTAGTCTATGTATCGCTGGTGTGGATATGTTCTTTGAATGCGCTGCATGGGCACCGCAGAGATTTGAGATCGAGGGCGTCGTAGGGCCGATCGATCACTGGGTAGTTTGGTGCAGGCCATGCTGCTCAGCGACGATCGTTAGTGGGCCACGGCAAGCTTCTGTGAAGCAGCAATGTCCCACAAGGAAGCTGCTGAACGAAAGAGAGAGAGGTGTGCATGCGACTCACGGGTACCGATGTCAGTCTGGCGTCTGGAGGCGCAAATATGCGCAAAATCCCTCCCGTGATTCCGCTCCAGGGGTCTACAAGCATCTGGGGAAGTGGTGGAACTAACCTCTGATAACGAAGTGAGTTTGCTCTACTTCCCGGGACTCTCAGGCTTTGATGCGTGGATGAGCGTGGGCGTCACTACGTTCTAAGTCTCATGCTCTTCCAACCACAAGCGCATGCACATGGGATGCAGGAAGGTTTAGTGGAGTAGTAACATAAATTGGGAACGGCTTTACCAGCTGAGTCTCCTCACATGCCGGCGGCGATTTTGTTATTCCACTTTCCAGTCGTGTGACCTAACTCTCGCTGCTTTGGTTCGGTTTAACCCTCACAAAGGGCTCGGTAGTGTACGTAAGGTACAAAACCCCTGCTTCAACAAAAAAAAAAGTAGTCTATGTATTTAACCTCAAAATTCGACAGCTTGCTTTAAAACTATGTCATTTTTACAAAGCTTTTAGCTTATCCTATAGTAGTCTGTGCAGTTTCTGCAATTATCTATACAGAGTAGATATAATAATAATTAATTAAATGATCGTTCCACAGTAAAAGTAATCGTATGTAATCCACCCAAAATGTCTTCATTAATATCATGTGAAAAATTTGTTGCTGTAACCAAAGGGCTTCACATAGATTTCTATGATAATATAGCTCACAGTATTGTCACCGTGACTCCTTCGACTCAGTTACAAGAAAACGACCAAATTACAGACATTGCCGTATCTTCAGATTGTAAATATTTCGCTGTGATAACCTCAACATCCAAGCAGTTGGTCACTTACGAAGTATCTACATTAAAAGAACAGAATTCGTTTTCTCTTCCAAGAAGTGCGAGTAAAGTTAGATTTACTGTCGATAATATGTATTTGCTGATAGCTGATAAAAGTGGTGACGTGCTTATTTATGATGTGAATGGAAAAGAAGGTGGCAAAAAATTGCTTGGGCACTTAAGTTTACTTTTAGATATATTGCAAACTCCGAATAAAAAGTACATAATAACTACCGATAGAGATGAGAAGATAAAGGTCACCTGTTATCCTAATACTTACGCTATAGAAACATACTGCTTAGGTCATAAGGAATTTGTTAATCATATAGAAATTTTACCACATAATGAAAATTTTTTAAGTAGTACCTCAGGAGATGGTACTATAAAGATTTGGGAATATACTAATGGAAAAATATGTTACACTATAGACACTTATGTTGATGTAAATAATCATGATTTAAAAGCAAACTTCATAAAACTGATGGATGCTGAAGGTGTGGAAGTTACTACATTACCCGTAGTACATTATGCAGTAACAAAAATGAATGAGTCGAGTAGCTTATTGGCTGTTACTGTGCATAGTTTTAATGTTTTACTCTTGTATACATTGTATACTGTGGACAATGTATTCAGTCATAAAATAGAAAGAGTCAATTGGAACTTTTTTCCTGCAGCAATTAAATTTCAAGATTCTTTCCTATTTATTTATGATAATGTTGATTCTAACTTAATTAAATATAGTGTAGTGAAGAATGATGAAAATCTATCTTTAAAATTTATAAATAAAACTACAATGTTTGAAAATGTGAGCAATGGTATTACTACTAATATTAGCAACAGCTTTGATTCAATAAAGGTATTATACAAGAGAAAGTTTGATAATGTACAAGAATATCAAGAACGAAAAAAACAGAGACTTGAGAAATCTTTACTATAAATAAATGGAAAGTTAAAAAATGTTTAAAAAAACAGTTTTGTTTTCTTTTCACTGTTATACTTTAGACATCCCATTAGTAATAGGAATAAATTAATAAAAATCTGTTGTATTAAAATTGTTATCGGATTCAAATTCAATCAGCAACTAGTAGCAACATTGTGCTACAAAATGGTATGCAGACTTACTGCAATTTTATTAGACATATTTAACTCATAAAATATTTGAGAGTCCACTAAAATTAATATATGTCTAATGTAAGATATATGGAAATTTTAATTAAGACTGAAAATTTTATAAAAATCATAAGTTAATATAATATTTATCTATTAAGAAACTATGCATTTACTTCTATATTTGCTTGTAGACTAATGGGAAGTGGTTATATTGCTCATGGACACTGCAACACTGGAGGAATTGAGTGGATTACACACTCCATTGAAACTAAATATAATTATTTTTACACCCCTTTAACTAAGAAATCCATAGGACTTCAATCCACATACACGTTCATTAATGGCCGGTTTCTATATCTTATTCACAGGCTACTATGGCTACGTTCCGTACCTGTTTGCACATTACGGGACGCGTCCGTCAGCCGCGGCTGACAAACGCGTCCGAACAATGTGTACACCAGACGTCCGAATGCTCAAGGTCACGTCTGCGACTTACGACTTATAATGTGCACACTTCAATGTACTTTCCTTATCCAGATACGTGGTGAGTTACGCCCCTCAGCCACGTCTGTCAGCCGTGACATATAACATGCACATACCTTTTTTTTTTAAGGCGCGGATGGGAAATGCATTTCGTACACTACCGGGTCCCTTGCTAGGGATTAGACCAAAGCGATGAGAGATAAGCCACTGAAGATAGCGTAGCCACCAGAGTCAATCGCCGTCATGTGTCCAGGTAAGCAAGCAGCAAGGTACCTCCCTCTATGTGGAGAGGTCACCCATGGGCCAATACTCCACTAAAACCACCCTCCTCCCATGTGCCGCGCGATTATGGTAGGAAGAGCGTGAGACTTAAAACGTGTTACGCCCACGCTGATCCTTCGCATCTGCTTGAGAATGCCTCGGGAAGCAGGACAGACTCACTTCGTCAACAGGGGGATGACTCCATCGCCCCCTAGATGCTGAACGGCCCTTGCAGCGGTATTACGGGAGGAGATTTTGCGCACACCTGCATCTCTGGGGCCCCGACAGACGTCGGTACCCACGGAACGCATGCGCACCTCTCTCCCTTTCTCGTTCCGCGGCCTCCTTATGAGACATTACTGCCCCGCAGAATTTGGCGGCACCCTCCCAATAATCGTCGCTGTGCAGCATGGCTCGGACCAAACTGCCCAGCGAATCGATCGGACCTAGGACGGTCTCGAGTTCTCTGCGGTGCCCATGCTGCGCATTCGACCAGCGTATGGAACGCACAGTCTTGTGCGCCACATAGGTGACATTGAGGGGAAGGCAGGCAGCCCACGATATGATTCAGATATTTATCGAAGTACCCATGCCCGATAAGTATCTGCGTCATCCTGAAGGTCAGAGCCCCGCGTTTCCTCACGAGTCATCGCAACAGGTGTGGGCGCACTGCCTCCGCAGTCTCAACGCCAACCACAGGAGTTTTCAACTCTCTCGACCAAGTCTGGACCATGGTCGCGGTTTCCCGCGTCCTGATCGCCTGAATCTCGGCCTGGCAATAAACCAGGCCTGGACTGTACTTACTGACTTTATTACTGAACTACCTACATACATAGTGCATTATTATTTCTCATGTAATCATTCATCCAGTAAAGTATTGAAAACAAAAATAATTGAATAAATATATATTATACAAGTGAAATCATAAATATTTCAATAGATTAATTATTGTGCGTGATAAATGCATACGGTACGCGAAAGGCGATGTGAAACAAAACTAATACACTCCATATCGATTTTGTTAAAGAAAGAAAGAAAAACTATTCGAAGAAATAGCGACGTATTACACTCTTTATACATTACTTTGTGACACAAATTATAATTAACTTAAAATAAATCAAATGATTACAAAGTCGTATAATTTTAAATCGATTTATCGTGATTATCGGTTAACTTGGTCCTCGATTTGGAGGTTTCAATCCCTAAATATGTTGTAATGAGAACTATCAAATCAAGCTTATTTTGTGATTATTTTAGCAAGGCAAATAAATGGTCGGTAAGATATAGGAACCGATGATTTGAAAGAGTCGACTACACCTATTGTTACAGTTATTGAGTAGCATAGTTGTTCTTGTCGTGTTTCTTTTTAAAGTTAATAATTGATTTTGTTATGTATCCTCTTATTTCTGAACGATCCCTCTCATTTCCGAACGATACAATCGGCCATTTCTTTAATTGAATCATAATGTTATATTTTTATTTATTCGGTAATTAGCGCCTGTTTTGTATAGAGTACTTGTCTATAATTTACAATAATTTTGTTACAATATTTATCCTTTGTATAATGTGATAATTGTTTAACAGATTATAATTCAAGCCTCTCAATTGTATATATAGACGGTATTCACTACATTTTATTTTCATGTTGGCAGACGCGATGGATTTATACTGTGTTCGACTTATTTTATTGTATATAAAACTTTAAGTATAATATTTTATACAATATCTTATATAAAATATTATCTGAAATATCCAAACAACAATAATGTATTAAATTCTTGTCATGCATAATCCTTTAATTAAAATAGTTTATGAATGACTTAAATCCGCTATCGGTTGTGCCAATATGCTAAGTTTCATATATTGTAAAATTGGAGGGATGTTAAGGTGTTCTAAATTCTAAAGTAAGAAATGCTTGTCGAAGTCGAGTTTGATAATAGTCACTGTGTGCATGTAGTGTTAAAACCGTAAGGTTCTCTAAATCTCTAATTATAAATTATTGTGACCAGTTGCTGTTCTTTTACTACTTTTATAAACCCTTCTGAGTTGTTGCAAGTATTACACTATGTCAAACTACCGTATATGGATTAAATTATACCAATGACATAACACGTCATAAGAAATGAGGAAGGTATTCTTTCCTTCCTCATCATTACTGTAATAGGTATTTAATAACGATAAATAATCAGCAGACAAACACACACATTGTATTGCTCGTGTTATGGGTAATATACAACGGACGACTCTGGGGCCGACCCCAAACACCCAGACCATAGTAAATACTATATTGCAGAATACTCATGTGCAAATCTAGCCAAATCAAAAAGGACACGTTGCATGACCATGCGACATTTTAACTTTCACTTTAACGGATCATTACCTCAGGTCACTATTTTGCTTATGATCTAGAAATTGGGCTTAAGGTGTATTCATGTGTCATAATTAAGCAAAATAAAATACCAATTGCAACCAGGTAATTATTTATTACTATTAAAACAAGAAAATGTGAAATGTGCGAGTCTTATCAGGGATGTACAAAAATAAATGAAAACTAACTAATATTTAAACATTAGTAAGGTAATCTAAGCCAAGTTTTCTTGTATATCAAAGAAAAGAACTTAGAAATCACAATATCACATTTTAACTAAACACAACAATGCATTTTACAACTAAGTTTATAAGATTCTGATATTTAAATATTTATTGCTTTTTTTAAACACGAGCAGAAGACCTGGCGGAATACTCAACATTTTATCGAACTTAGATAATAATTTGTATAAGTATTAATACATAATAGGTATAATATATTTTTACAGTCGCCATGATATCTAAATGCAATAAATACAATTTGGAGGATTCACGTGGTTTATCTAGATTTAAGAACATTAGCGAAATTACGAAGTAAAGAGCCGAGACTGTCAATTGTGTTGAGCTCTCTGTCAACTTCACTCTTGAGGTCCATTAAATCGGGCAAATTATTACAATCAGGAACATTCAGCAACGTCGTAAATATCTTGTCCCATAAGCTTACTTTCATATACCTTAAAAGAACATAAAAAACGACTTATTTACTTAAATGATCATATTAATATTTTACTCAACACCTAGTCACAAGTGCAATTTATTAGAAAAATTTAAATCAGGGCTCTATAAAGCTATTTATAGTAATAAATAAAATTGAAGTATATGTCTGCGATTTCAAAAAAGTGCCAAAATTTAAGTGATACTTGCTATTTATAAATGCAAGAATTTTGTGGATTAAAAGATAATACACTGATAATATCAATTTACACTTCCTCTTTATCATTTTCTTGACAATCAGTGCATGGTGTTGTAACTATATGCATATTATTCCACAAAACCCACATAAGTGATGCATACATTCTGCCAAGTTTCAAAACCAATGTCATTACATTAGAATAAAACACAAAGTTACTGAACTAGCAACACCTCACAGCAATGGCAATTACCTTGGTAATTTCTTATCAATATTCCACTGGCCCAAGCGATTAGCAACTTTCATGTAACTGCCCATAAGGATGACGTGTATTGTACCGGCCAAGCAGTACAGATCTGTCTGGTAAGTCCAAGGTTTGCCTTCTCTCATTTCAGTGCAGGTGAAACCCTCCGTGGTAATTAACTGAAATATAAGTAGTATTCTTCTAAAAGTAATTGTATAACATATTTCTACATTTATTTTAAAAAAAGAGCCTGAGGTACATAAATATTGTTACGAGTTACGAGACTCAAATTAAAATGCCGTTAGAATTATTATAGAGTTTATTAGAACTATACAAACACGTATAACACAGGTACAAATATAGCCGAACACAACAAATCCAAACGTAATGCAGAAGGTCGTAATTCAATAAAACGCGCAAAGTCCGTCACTATTAGATTCCCGATTGTAGTACACACGTCTCGCTTTGATCGTGATTCTCGCTCGACTGCCGTCTCTCCATCAGGCCATCGTTTTATACGGCACAAATATAAATATGCCCGAATCGTAGTCGACGTAATCCGAAACACCTGGCTAATGACTTGGCCACAAGTGGCCATAAACGAGTACAATAAAACAATGGACTGTTCTCTAGAAATGTATGCCAATAAATAAGTAAACAAAAGAAGACGATCATAAAAGAATTACAATTAGTTTAAATGCCGAAGGTAATAAAAAGTGTTTTTACAGATGCAGGTAAATTTTGTTTTTGTCGGAACTTAAGTTGTAACAATATGATTAAAAAAAAATTAACTAGACGTGTTGCGGGAGAGTTTCTTGCTGCTTCTTCCCTTAAAAAGCTATAACACGTTGCGAAACAGTGTACCGTAGAATAGGAAGTAGACTTAAATTTTAACTTATATGTTAACTTATGTGTTATTGACCTTCAAAAAATGTTCTCCAGTAGAGGCTAGTTTGAATAAAATCTTTTGAATTAAATACTTTTACAATAACTATTATAGACAGAGTATCATTAGTATCAAAAATAAGCAAACATTAATTTAGAATAAATTCATTATCAACATGGCGTGTCTGTACATTTAAACTATAACAACTGGAATACACCATATAAACGATGGAGAACACATGGTGCAATTTTTTTAGAATTCTTGTCTGTTTATCTGTTTGTTCAGGATTCACGAAAATACTACTGGGCCGATATCGACGCGGTTTCCGCTGATCGACAGCTAATTTTTAGAATTAAACTCTGCGCTACTTTTATCCTGGGAATCCCGCGGAAAATTTTCTGGGAACAGTTTAAAAGGGGCAGATTGAAAAAAAATCGAATTCTGATGTGATTTTTTTACTGATCGATAGCAAATTGAATGTAATAAATGTGTGAATTTTTTGCCGGGTATCTCGCAGGGTTTTTCCCGGGAGCTGTTTGTAGTTGTTCAGGTGCGTAAAAATTAGCTTATTCCAATACAGGTTCGACTAAAATGATAGCTTACATTATTTTTTAAACGCTGAGGTACTTTGTCTCCGGACTCTCCCGGGAATTTCAAGTTAAGTATGGACAAAGTCACTGGCATATCCTAGTACACTATATAAATGATGGAGAACACGATGCAATTTTTTTTAGATTTCTTGTCTGTTTGTTCGGAATTCATTTTTAAGTGAATTGGACCTACTAGATTTCAATGCGATTTTCGCTGGTCGACAGCAAACCTTTTAGACTTAATTTCTGCGCTACTTTTTATCATGGGAATCTTGCAGGAATTTTCAGGGAGCGGTTTGAAGTTGTTCGGGTGCATAAAAATTAGCTTATTCCGACACAGAATTTAGAATTTTGTCTGTCTGTTAGAGCATTACGTGAAAACTACTGAAGGGATTGAAACGAAACATGACACAAACCTAACATATCTTGGGTCAACACTTAGGACTTTTTATCCAAAAAAATACTTGGTATCTGTGGAGTAGATGAATATATATAAAACTACGTTTTAACGGTTTTAAGCGCGGTAATTTATTTTATTTTTGTTATTCCGACGTTTCCGGTAATCACAGCGCTGAAAACCGTTAAAACGTAGTTTTATTATGCATACAAGTCGCGAAAACTTAGAAAATATTAGATGAATACAATCAAGATTTTTGGTGCCATTGGTGCAATTCACTAATGAACTATATGCAATCTTAACAATGATATTCAATCTAATGAGCAAGTCACTTGGTTTCAGGTATTCGTGAGTTAATAATTCCTAAGTTAGATTTGTTTCTTGAGTTTGATTATATTATTCTTTGGTTTTCTTAGTCACCTATATAAAAAAGTGCTTAAGGATCAATTAAGGCTTGCTTAAGGCTTAAGGAAGGAGGTAATTGGTTAAGGTTGATAGACAACTAATAATGTTTATATATTCTCCACAGAAAAGAATATATAATTATGTAGAATAACATATTATTATGTACTTCTCTAAATGTAGTTCCTTCTGGGAAGAGTGACATGTCGATAGCGCAACCCAGGTCGATAAGCTGTAGCGATGGTGTCCGCCATTCTTGTGCAGGTCTGAAAATCAATCACCATGTGCTTAAATATACAACTAGGACTTGTTGCAGTTAAAATATATATTGACATGGAATGATAATTTTCAAATTCTCTGGGATATAAGGCTCCTTATTTCATGTCTAGTCTCTAAGTAAATATTAAAATAACTTTAGGATGAGGAACAAGCTCACTTTTTCATTATAGAAGTTACATTAGAGAAATACCTAAGTAACCATTTGTTAGATTTTTCTTATGACTGCACAGTCCTATGATCCATAGATATTACTGAATTTACAAGAATAAAGAATATTCTTACGTTCATCTTTAATTCTATTTAAATTATTAAATGTCCTTTAATATAAAATTTTATTAAATTAAGTTCAGAGGCAAGTTCATGAGGAGGAACTAAACTAGTTTGCTTTAACATTTATATATTAGTACTGGGTGTTTGGGACGTCACTTGGTGGCAATATACAAACTGTGATTTTTGGCTATATATTTATTGCACTATAAAATATGCCAGATGGTAAATTAATGCGTGATGTGGCCTCCGCTGGTGCTCACTATGTGTAAGACCAACGGACGCTGAGACTAAGGTCGCGACAAATCGATTCCTACGACCAACGCTAAGTAAACGCCACATTAGCATGATCTTCAATATGCATCGAACACTGGGATATACCCACAACATTGTCTACGCTTGACTTGAAATTCCCGCGGGATTCCCGGGACCCAAAGAAAAGAATGTGAAAAAAATGTAAGCCAACGTTTTAGTGAAAACTGTGTCGGAATAAGCTAATTTTTATGCATCCACTTCAAACACAACTTCAAACCGCTCCCGGGCCAAATCCCGCTGGATTCCCGGAATAATAAATATCAGACATTTTATTACATTAAATCTGCTATCGATTAGTAAAAAATGACATCGGAATCCGTGTTTTTTTTTAAATATGGTTATTTTAAATAATTCCCAGGATAAAATGCAGCACAGAGTTTAAGTCTAAGAATTAGCTGTCGATAAGCGAAAACCTTATCGAAATCGGCCCAGTAGTTTTTACGTAAAACCCGAACAAACAGACAAGAAATCTAAAAAAACGTGTATCTTGTTCTCCATTATTTATATAGTCTATTCCAGGTGTTTTTTTAAATAGCTTTAATGTACAGACATGCCTATAATAATCTATAATATTATAAAATTCTAAACATGCCGGTTTAGAATTTTATAATATTATAGATTGTTGTAAATATTTACCTACTGATAATTCTTTACAATGAAAAATAAGATAAATAATCGAAACAGCTCTTCATACTGTAGTAAGTTTCAGAAGATATGTAATGATTTTATAGAGTTATGTAAAATGACAAAATTGTTTTCATGTCTTTTTACTTTATTTTTGCCGGCTTTACTGGCGCGAATAATTAAGGAAAAAATTCTAATAATTGAAAACAAGAACACTAATGTCATAGTCACTAGATCAATGATTAAATTATCATTATATTTTCCTTATGTACTTTTTTATAAATTCTACTTCGTCATACTGCATCATAGGGTGCACTCAACCTATATTTATAAACTTTAGCACTAGGGCGCCAGAATTCGTATATATCTAATACTAGAGTTTACCCCGCGGCGCAGCCGCGGGTCAACCACTAGTACGTGCCTCTTGTTTAATGAGGTTACAACACAGGTTACATTGTATTAAATTATTATGTTACAGCCATTTGCCCCAGAAGATTCACTTCATTTTATATCGCAAACTATCCCATCTCCTGCGTGAAAAGTATCTATGCCAATTTTCGGTATTAAAAATACATATGTACACCAATATTATCAAATCGACCACACCAACCACGTCGATCACATCGACCACATCGTCCAAATCGACCACATCAATCAAATCGGCTAAATCAACCATATCAACCACATCGACCAAATCGGCCAAATCAACCACAAAAACCAAATCGACCACATCAACCACATGGACCAATTCAACCACATCGATCAAATCAACCACATCGACCAAATCAATCAAAATGTCAAATCACAAAATAAAAATCTATCCTACTTTCTTACATAAATCTATCCCCAAACTTATCCCATTATCCGGGATGAAAGTATCCCTTGTCCACCCTCGGTATTAAAATTACATATATACCGAATTTCAGCCAAATTGGTCCAGTAGTTTTTCCGTAAAAGAATCACAAACAGAGAGACAAATATATTTTTATCCCGGAAACTATCCCATTTTTCGAGATAAAAAGTATCCTAAGTTCATCTTTGGCATCGAAAAAAAATATATATGTACTGAGTTTCAGCCAAATCGGTCTAGTTGTTTTTCCGTGAAAACGGAACAGACAGACAGACAGAGTTACTTTCGCATTTATAATATTAAATAGGGATATCTTGCTCAATGATGTATAAATTGTCCCCAAAAACATAAGATTCTATGTTTTGTCTCAATCGTCACAAAATCAAACACCAGCTTTAAAAGCAACAATAATTTTGTCCGTCATTTTGTTACTTAAGAGAGTTAAACAGTGGGGTGAGGTTGTTTAATCTGACAGCTAGTTTAAACAGGTCATTGAGTCTAAATAGTGTTTATGAATAAAATTTTCTTTAAATAACTTTTTAAAGTAAATAATTTTTAAGTAAAAATTATGCAACATTTATGAATAACACTGATAGATCTCTAGTATGGATCAAATAATGACTTACATTTTCATTAATAAGAAATTATCCGGCTTGATATCTGCATGAATTATCTGTGCTTTATGCAGATAATGAATTATGGACAACATCTCTCCAGTCAGAAGTATAACAATAAATTCATTTATACATTTCGATGTCGCTGCTCTTACTTTATTAGCAACATCTAACAAAGACCCATACTTTGAATATTCTGACACAAACAGACTTGCATTGTCTCCTAAGAAAGCTGTCGTTATATCCATGTAACCTGGAAGCTGCAAAATTATAGGACACATAAAAACATGTTACATGAATAAATAACATATAAAAATATTATAATTTGTTACCATAAAAGGATCCTTGATCCTCGCTTTTATTTCTTGACATATATAGAACTCCCAAGGTCGACTCGGTTTCTGATATTTAACTGCCACTGATTTATTACTATGAAGGTCTAGACATAAAAATACTGCTCCGTAATTCCCTTTCCCAAGCTGTTTATCTATAGAGAATTTATTGTTACCAACACCTATGATTGTTGATAATTGTAACTTAGGAATTGACTTTACCTCATTATATCCCTCAGCATGAGTCTTATTCGGAAATTTCACATATTCCAACAATGATTGAAGAAGCTTTCTATTGAATGGATCTATTAAAGCTGGAAATTCTATATCAGCTGGTCTAGGAATATCACTTGTTTCCATCATTGAGATAGAATGAGTAGATTTAAATGTTCCACATTCCATGGAGTTCTCACTATCTACATCCATACCATAACCGTCAGATTGCATGGACTGTCTAGAGCAGACAGACGAGATTCTACTCTCTTTACTAACAGAATCTCTACTGTCTTCAGATTGAAATTCAAGCCTATTATGCTCAAAGTCCAACTGTCTCTTTGAAATGTCTTTCTGTTTTTCAATAGTATGAGTAATTTTTGCTGTTTGGATTGGAGTAACAGTTTGAGTAGGCATCCCATCTTTACTATCCGAATCCGACATTCCAGATGAAGGTGGCATTTGTGCCTGTTCTGGGCTTGAAACATACAAGTTCTTGTGCATCTTATGAGATATGTTAGGACTGTTCGTAAATTTGGGAGTGTTTGCGTTATCTTTAGGTTCATTTCGATTTGATATAAAGTTTAGATATTGGTTAGAGAAACCTATGTCAGGTGAATTTTGACCAAATTTGACATTAGGCTGATCATGGCGTACTGTTCTTAGTGCAGAAGTAGGACTTTTGAGTGTTGCTGCATTTTTAGATTGAGAGTTATTTTTGTTTGTAACATTTCGATCTGCTATAGAATTGTCGTGAAGTTTTACTAGTTGGTTGACAGGAGGCTCTTGCACAGGATGCACCGCAGAAGCAGACTCTTCCGGCATATTACTGCCATGTATAGAATTATTACCATAAGAATTCTGAGCAGACTGTTGAGGACTTTGATAAATTTGAAATGTTTGGTTGTTTGAACTGCCATACCCAACTTGTGTATTTTCTACTGGTTTAGAAGATTGTCTATAAGAATTTTGCATAACATTGTAGCTTTGGTTGTTAGGACTGGAGTACATATTTGCATTATTATATTGATTATGAACACTGGAATAGTTGTGTTGATTGTATGCCTGATTTGACATTGAGGCACCCTGGTTAGGTCTCTGATAATACTGAGAGTTTTGGTATTGCGGCTGATGGGGCGGACTTTGGAAAACTGCCGGCTGCTGGGCTTGTTGGGTAGCATAAATATGCTGTCTCTCTGTTTGACTAGGGTAATGATAGTCTTGTCTTCCAGTGTATGCTTGTTGCGGACTCATTATGGAGTGGCCTGGACTATGGTACCCGACTTGGTTAGAGTAAGTAGGGCTCTGGAAGCCAGCTGGCACAGGAGAATTGACCGCGTGAGGACTTTGCATACCTGTATGCTGTGGACTATGGTATGCATTTGAGCTTGGACTGACATACCCTTGTTGTTGCTGGTGATTCATCTGATTATTGCCATAACCCTGTTGATAGTTATAATTTTGCTGATAATGACTATGCATAGTTCTTTGGGGTGAATATCCATTGTAGTTGGGTGTCATAGGCTTCTGATACTGATGGTCGTGAGAGAGATAAGGCACTGACGAGGACGGCGCTGTTGGCTTGTTCTCTGGTATTTCACGTTTTGATGGATGTATCCTTGCAAACTGTCCATTAACCAGTCTCGGTTGACTAGATATAGAGCTACGCTT
Source organism: Dendrolimus houi (assembly GCA_039645545.1). Lineage (NCBI taxonomy): Eukaryota > Metazoa > Arthropoda > Insecta > Lepidoptera > Lasiocampidae > Dendrolimus > Dendrolimus houi. The sequence goes on along the minus strand of CM077120.1, from coordinate 16,040,673 downwards.
CGATGAGGTCCCTTGTTGGGGATCATTATTATTATACATTGAATCAAAATTTGCTGTATAGCCAGTGAAATTTGTTCTTATTGATTGACCGGAAGAACTAGACCCAGATTTGCTGAAAATAAAATAAAATGGTATACCCAACTTTCCATACAATTTGAAACTCATTCCTAATTCCCTGTGCCATAGGGATACGAAAGTGCATTTAGTTAATTATACTGCAAAAGGGCACAAGATTATAAAATAACAATGCTACATATTATTACAAACTCTTCAAGAACAAGAAAAGAGTTCTATAGGAATTTCTTTTTAACATTAAAATGTGATCAGCAAGAAACTAAACTGCTAAGTTAGAAATAGATATACCTGGATATATATTGACTATTCTTATGTACAACTCTATTATAATTAATTTTTAGAGTAATATTGTGTTTAATTTGATTTTTCACATCAATTGTAATTTAATCATGGTGTTTAAATTGTATTTACAGAATTACCCACGTTTACTGAATTTAAGCACATTTACGTTTAGTCTTATGTTTAGGCGGTGATATCCTCACCTATTATATTCCCTCGTAGCCTCCATAATGACAGAGAGCCCACAACCCTGATTGTCGACAGTAGCTTGAGTCACATGCTGGTCTGCACCATGTTGTCTAGAAACCTCTTCTCTCTTCACATGACTTCGCTCTGCATGTTCTACCACACTTTCATCCATACAAAACTTTGGCACAGATGGGTATGTTTTGCTTGATTGATCTATGCAACTTGTGGGTTTCTTAAACTGTCCCATGTTCGGTGTACTGGCATTTTTTATGTTGAAGTTAAATACTTGAGTACAAGAAGGCTCATCATAGCATGCAGTTTTGTTAATTTGCTGCTGAAATATTAATTTAAGTCTTAGTGGCTAATATTAGAAATGTTTCTATATATAACTACATTTTATGGCTCCTGTTGCCGCTAAAAGTCGAAAATGGGGCGCAAACAAAACTAATTTTCATTGATAATTACTTATCAATAAATTACCAAAAAAATTCATATTCATAAATTTTCACGATATGCGACGTAACAAGGTTTTTTTTACATTTTTTCTACAGTTATTTCAAGTTAAAATAAAAATCAGAACAACACCTCCAAATTATTGACAAAAAACCATTTTATTCCTTCATATTATTACGAGCTACAGGACTCGATTTAAAAATGCCGTTCGAACTACTATACAATTTATTAGAACTGTACTAACACGTATAAAACAAATAAAACTGGATGCAACCAGTTCACACTGCACGATTCAATGGAATTCGACAAGCGTAAAGTACGTCGTTTAATCGTTAATCGAGAGTACTACAAACGTCTTACTCGTCTCGCAGTCGTCGCTTGACTGCCCACCCCTCCATTCGGGCATTGTCTTATACTCACTACACAGTACAAAGAAATTGACCGCGCGCACTGAGTTTCCGAGAAATAGTAATTTGCACACCTGCGAACGGCCACAAAGTCGAAAACAATAACAATAAGGATTAGTTCGACGCTAATGATGGTTATAAAACAAGTAAAAAAACAATAGCATGTTTTTCTTAATTACAAATTCAAAACACAAAAGAACTCCTAAATCGTTGGAAGACAATAAACTGCGCCTACGACAGGCAGCTGTGCGCTTATCTTTGACGGCATGTAACACTATTTCTAGTGTTACATGCCCTCCCTCTTAGTAGTGCTCGTCCCGAGCATCGTTGCTTCCGTGGTAGCGGGCGAGCCGATCTACATGTACAATTTTCGGTTTTCCTCTTACTCCTTGTTTTATCCGATACGTGAGGTCGTTGATCCGCGTTATGACTTTGTAAGGTCCTTCCCACCGAGCTTGAAGTTTCGGGCTTTTCCCTTTTTTTCTAAGTGGGTTATGAAGCCATACTAGGTTGCCTTCGTTGAAGCCACTGGCCCTTGGCACTTCGATCGTAACGGGTTTTCATCTTTTCCCCAATCTTCAAACTGTTCTCACGAATCATTGAGTGTACGTTGTTCAACTTATCTTGAAGATCGCTCACATAATCTGTCACTGGTGTTGGGGTATCTGGCGGTGTCCCAGTTATAGCGTCAATTGGAAGCCTCATCTCTCTTCCAAAGCTAACTTTGGCTGGAGTAGCCCCGGTACTTTCGTGTTCGGCCGATCGGTACGACATCAGGAATAGCGGTATGTATTGGTCCCAGTCCCTCTGATGGTCATCGACTACCTTAGCCAGGTGATTTTCCAGAGCCTGGTTGCACCTCTCAACCATTCCATCTGATTGTGGATGCATTGGAGTCGTCCTAGTCTTGTTCATTCCTAGAAGTTTGCAAAGTTCTGGAAATAAGGTAGATTCGAAGTTCCGCCCTTGGTCCGAATGGATTTCTAACGGGACACCATATCTACAGATCACCTCTTGCACTAGCTTCTTAGCCACCGCTTTAGCCTCTTGGCCTCGGAAACGGCCCAGACACATCAATTGCCATGCGTTCCCATGGTGCCCCAAATTGTATAGTTTAAGTTTGCGTCTACTTCTAGTTTTTGGCCCTTTTACTGATGCACACGCCTCACATTTTCTACACCAGTCTTCAATATCTTCCCGAAAACGAAACCAGTAGAACCGTTGCCGTAATTTGACGAGACATTTCTTCATGCCTAAATGACCACCAGACACTCCGTCATGTATGTGTCTAAGTAAAGGCGCCACTTTGGACTGTGGAACAACAATCTGAAGAGTAGCTTCTTTGCCATCGTTAGATTCCCATTTCCGATATAATAGCCCTTCCTCTATCGCTAGGCTATTCCATTGTGCCCAGTATCCTTTAGTAACCGGGCTGTGGGCAGATATATCGCACCATTGAGGTTTATTTCCACTCTACATCCAGGCAACAATAGGTTGTAAGTCGTCCTTCCTTTTGTGCTTCTTTCATGCTGTCGTTTGTCCATTCGTCATCGATTCTTTGGGTTCTTATAACGTTTACAACCTCTCGTAAATCGTGTTTCTTGCAATGTTGGCAGTCGTCCGGACAAGGTCTACGAGATAAGGCATCTGCGTTATTATGGCCTTTTCCACTCCTGTGTTCTGTCTCGAAATTAAATTCCTGTAGCTGCTCCAACCATCTTGCTACCTGCCCATCTGGGTTTTTAAACTGCAGAAGCCATATTAACGCAGCGTGGTCGATCCGTAGGGTGAACTGTTTCCTTATAATGTATTTATGTAAGTGTTGTAGGGTCTTCACAACGGCTAGTAGCTCTCGACGAGTTACACAGTAGTTTCTCTCCGGTTTAGTGAGTGCCTTGCTAAAATAGGTTATCACAACTTGGTGGTTTCCCTGCGTCTGAGACAGTACGCCTCCAATTCCAATATTGCTCGCATCTGTGTCCACTATAAATTTACCCTCTCCACTCGGATAACCTAAAATAGGCGTCTGGCATAGGTAATGCTTTAGTGTTTGAAAAGCCGTGTCACATTCTGAATCCCAAACGAATTGGCGCTTTTCTTCAGTTAGGCGGTGTATCGGTTTTGCTATATCTCAAAGTTATTTACAAAACGTCTGTAATATGTACATAGACCGAGAAAAGATAGAAGAATAGGCCAGTCTCGAACTGCTTCAATCTTCTTAGGATTGGTTTGCACGCCTCCAGCAGATATTATGTGACCTAGATAATTTACCTCCTTTTTGAAGAGTTCACATTTCTTCGGGCTTAATTTTAAATTAGCTTCTCTTATCCTGATAAAGACTTTCTCTGGGTTATTCAAGTGCTCTCTAAAACTTCTTCCCATGACGATGACGTCATTCAGGTATACTAGGCACACATCTCCTAATAGTCCAACCATAACTATCTCCATAAGTCGCTCGAACGTCGCTGGAGCGTTACATAAGCCGAAAAGCATAACATTAAATTGCCATAAGCCGCTTCCGATCCCGGTACTGAAGGCTGTCTTTTCTTTGTCCTCAGGGCATATTTCTACTTGCCAGTAACCGCTTTTTAGGTCTACCGTAGAAAACTTGTTCAAACCGCTCAGCATGTCCAAAGTAATCTATTCTAGGTAGTGGATAACTGTCCTTTTTAGTCACGTTGTTTAGCGTCCGGCAATCAACGCAAAATCGCGTGCTACCATCCTTCTTTTTCACCAAGACCACAGGCGATGACCACGGACTCGTAGATGGTTTAACCTTGTTGTTAGCCATTTCTTTTATCAGTGATGTAACTTCCGATTATTTAGCCCATGGTACACGACGAGGTCTCTGTTCAATAGGCCTAGCGTCGCCCGTGTCGATCTTGTGTTTCACAAGTCCAGTTCTCCCGCAGTCACTGCCGGTAGCGAAGATGCTCTTATACTTTAATAAAAGTTCTTTCGCTTGCTCATATTCCGATTCACCTAAGTTATTTCGAAAAGACTCAGAGAGCCTCTCAACACAGTCATCAACCGCACTGGGTTATGTCATTTGCACTGTTTACACGTCATAAATAGCTCACTTCCGCACACTTTCCAATAACACTATTTTTCTTTAGACTTATTTCACGGTCACTCGTATTAACAATTTTCACGTTGTAGTGTCTTTCGTAATTAACAATGTTCTTGCGATGATCCAACTTGGATGATAACCACTGTCTTCCACGATAACGCAGCAATCTCGTTTCACTTGCAACGGAAACTTAGCCTGTACCAAGTTTTCTGATCTAGGGACCAACAGCGTATCTTTCATGCAATACAAATTGCAGGCTTGTGATCCTTCTAGACATACTTCTTGGTCAGGAAATATCAGCACTCCTTTCGCAACATTCACTACACAGCGATGTGCTTTCAAGAAGTCCAAGCCTAGAATGCAGTCATCGGTGATAATCGCTATTAACACATGTTGATTGTAGATTTTGTCTCCAATATTAAGCTCTACTTCAGTGTCACCTAGAACGGTAACTGGCTGACCGGTTGCCGTTTGTAGATGACATATTGGCAATTGCTTCCTCCCGGGGATAGTTCGTTTCACTAGTTCTGGTCTTATTATTGTTCGTGATGCTCCGGTGTCTGTTGTCAATTTGCACGATTTATTATTTACACTACTTTCAATAATTAAACTATTCCCATCACATACTTGTGTAATAGTGACATTGGGGGCCTTATTTAACGACAGGTCTTCATCTACTTGAGTCGTAGAGCTTGAGACTCTCGTTGTCTTGAACTTTCAACGGTCTGTCCTTATATGCCCTCTTTCGCCGCAGCCGTAACATAGGTCCAAACCGGGGCCTTCTCGGGGTGTTGTCTTCTTTAATAGTAGTTAACATTCCCAATTTTAAATGCTCGTGTATATTGTCTAACAGCTTCCACTTCAAGAGCGTGGGCGAGTGCTTTTTTAATGATGTATGATGCGACAATCGTACGGTAGCCTGGTACTTCAGCATCGCGTATGCCATCAACGAAAGCTTGAAGGAGCGTCGTGGGTATAATCTCCGGCGTTGACGTGTAAGCACGGGGCACTAGTCGTTCTATCTCACTCGCCCATTGTTGAAGGTTTTCACCAGGTCTTTGTGATCTCTCTCGTAGTTGGGCCTGATAAACATGTTCCAAATGTTTTTCTCCATACCGAGTTTCTAGGGCATCTATAAGTGTATCCAATGTTCGTCCTTCAGCTGGCAGGTTTTGTAATACATTCAACGCATCCCCTCGTAGGGCCAGAGTAAGCGCCGTTAATGCATGCTTACCGCTCCATCCGTCGCCCTCGATCAATGTCTCTAATTGATGTCGGAATGCTCCCCATGACGATAACCCATCGAAATGTGGTAAGTCGAATCTCCCTGAGGCCGTCACGATCTTGGCAGTATTGGCTGGCCCACGAGGTTCAAGCTTGCAAATGTGTTGCTCGAGCGTGTCAACCTTGTCTTGAAGCTGTGTGGTTTGTTCTGTTACTTTCTCGATATCTGTTTCTAATTTCTTCACTTTAACACTAACATCATCGAGGTTGTTGACTATCTCTTCCCGGCTGGCTTGCAGGCTGGTTTTGAGTTTAGCTTGGCTGGCTTCGAGTTTAGCTTGGTTGGCTTGCAGGCTGGCTTCGAGGTTAGCTTGGCTGGCTTCGAGTTTAGCTTGGTTGGCTTGCAGGCTGGCTTCGAGCTTAGCTTGGTTGGCTTGCAGGCTGACTTCGAGTCTAGGTTGGTTGGCTTGCAGGCTGGCTTCGAGGTTAGCTTGGCTGGCTTCCATGTTGGCTTGCAAGCTGGCTATTGAAGCCAACATAGCTGATAGGTCCATTTCGGGCGCTGTAGTTTACGAACTGGATCCGGTTCTCTTTGCCTCCTCGTTCGTGGAGTACGTTCTTCTTCCAACGGCATCCCACTTCTGACACGAGTTGTTCCGAGCTACAGGACTCGAATTAAAAATGCCGTTGGAACTACTATAGAATTTATTAGAACTGTACAAACACGTATAAAACAAATACAAATAAAACTGGATGCAACCAGTTCACACTACACGATTCAATGCAATTCGACACGCGTAAAGGCCGTCGTCTATATCGTTAATCGAGAGTACTACAAACGTCTTACACGTCTCGTAGCCGTCGCTTGACTGCCCACCCCTCCATTCGGGCATTGTTTTATACTCACTACACAGTACAAAGTAATTGGCCGCGCGCACTGAGTTTCCGAGAAATAGTAATTTGCACACCTGCGAACGGCTAACAAAGTCGAAAACAATAACAATAAGGATTAATTACTTTGACGCCAATGATGGTTATAAAACAAGTAGAAAAACAATAGCATGATTTTCTTAATTACAAATTAAAAACAAAAGAATTCCTAAATCGTTGGAAGACAATGAACTGCGCTTACGACAGGCAGCTATACGCTTATCTTTGACGGCATGTAACAATATTTTATCAAAACAAGATAAAAGTTTGTTACATAACATTTGCTATCAACCAGTGAAAAATTCATCTTGGAATTCGTTATTTTTTTTAATTTGAGCCTTTTAAATCATTTCCAGAAAAATTCCCGCGGGATTCCCTGAATAAAAATTAGCGCAGATTTTAAGTTTAAGAATTAGCTGATGATCAGTCAAAACCGCATCGAAATAGGCCAAGTAGTTTTTACGAGAATCCCGAACCAACAGTAAACAGACAAAAGAAAGAAAGAAAAAAATTATTTGAAGAAATAGCGACGTACTTACATTGCTAATATGTATTTTAAAAATAAAACATATTTTGAGAATTTGTACGCCGCGTTTTCAGCAAGAAATCTAAAAAATACATCGTGTTCTTCATCGTTTATATAGTCTACTAGAGTTTACCCCGCGGCTGCGCCACGGATCAGACTCTAGTGCATGCCTCTTGTTTAAACAGCAAGCATTAATACAGGTTACATTGTATAAAATTTTTATGTTTCAGTATTTTATATCGCAAACTATCCTATCTCCCGGGATAAAAAGTATTTATGTCAATTTTCGGTATTAAAACTTCATTTAAACAAAAATACAGCAAAACCGATCCATTACTCCTAGTAGTCTTTTCGTGAAGGTTTAACAGACAGACAGATCGAGTTACTATCGCATTTTTTTATAGATGACAAATTTATATAAACTTGAGAAATAATAAGTCTCCCATACAAACCTTCATCCTCTATTTCAACCCATTCTAGTTTTATTTATCTATGTCCGGCCTATCTATCTATAAACTACAAAAATGACCGAAATGACTTTCTGGGATAACCTTTATTCTCTCCCATTATCCGGGATAAAAAGTATCCCTTGTCCACCCTCAGTATTAAATTTACATGTATACCGAATTTCAGCCAAATCGGTCCGTAGTTTTTCCGTGAAAACGGAACAGACAAACAGACAGAGTTACTTTCGAATCCCTATCCCTATTAATATTATAAATGCGAAAGTAACTCTGTCTGTCTGTTCCGTTTTTACTGAAAAACTACTAGACCGATTTGGCTGAAACTCAGTATATATATATTCGATGCCGAGAATGAACATAGGATACTTTTTATCCCGAAAATGGGATAATTTTCGGGATGACATCAATCATTTCTCAAGTTTATAGATGTACAAAATTTTCGTCTATAAAAAATGCGATAGTAACTCGATATGTCTTTCTGTTAAGCTTTCACGGAAAACTACTAGGAATATTGGATCGGTTTTGCTGTAATTTTGTTTAAATGTAGTTTTAATGCCGAAAATAGACATAAATACTTTTCATGCCGGGAGATGGAATAGTTTGCGATATAAAATGAAATTTATCTTCCGGTTCCAAATAGCACTCACATAAAAATTTAGTACAATGTAACCTGTATTAAACCTGCTCTTTAAAGAAGAGGCAGGCACCAGAGGTTGACCCGCGGCGCAGCTGCGAGTTAAACTCTAGTAATATATATAGACTTAAAATAAGGCATGGACCTTCCTTTGGCCAAGTAGAGGTCAGCTAAGAACGGATTTTACGGCACACGAAACGGGCTGGTATCAGCTAGTTTATATTATAAATGCGAAAGTAACTATCTGTTCCGTTTTCACGAAAAAACTACTGTACCGATTTGGCTGAAACTCAGTATACATATTTTTTCGATTCCGAGAATGAACATAGGATACTTTTTATCCCGAAAAATGGGATGGTTTCCGGGATAAAAATATATTTGTCTCTCTGTTTGTTATGCTTTTACGGAAAAACTACTGGACGAATTTGGGTGAAATTCGGTATATATGTAATTTTAATACCGAGGGCGGACAAGGAATTCTTTTCATCCCGGATAATGGGATAAGTTTGGGGATAGATTTATGTAAAGATTATCCCAGAAAGTGGGATAGGTTTTTATTTTGTGATTTGCCATTTTCGTCATTTTGGTTAATTTGGTAATTTTGGTCGATGTGGTCAATGTGGTCGGTGTGATCGATGTAGTCGATTTGGTCGATGTGGTCAATATGGTCGATATGGTCGATGTGGTCGATGTGATCGATGTAGTCGATGTGGTCGATGTGGTCGTTGTGGTCGATGTGGTCGATGTGGTCGATGTGGTCGATGTGGTCGATTTGGCCGATTTGGTCAATTTGGTCAATTTGGTCGATGTGGTCGATTTGTTCATTTTGGTGTACATATGTAGTTTTAATACCGAAAATTGGCCTAGACTCTTTTCATCCGGAAGATGGGATAGTTTGCAATATAAAATGAACTGAACCTTCCAGGGGCAAACAGCACTAATATAAAAATTTAAAGCCATGTAAACCTGTGTTTTAAGTTCTTTAAACAAGAGGCACGCACCGCAAACTCTAGTTTATGATATAAATAGGGATTCCAGTTACTTTTTTTTAAATAGGTTCAATGTACAGACAAGCCATGTTTAGAATTTTATAATATTATAGATTATAGATGGACATTGTTCTATTTACTTACTACTAGATCTTATTTACTAACCTAAGCCCGAAAAATATCAATGATTAAACAACTGTCTGCAATAAAACAGTAATTAAAAAATCAATAGTAGTTATAATTTTTTTAAATATTATATTTTCTAATTATTGGTAATTAAATTTTTTTGCAGTATTTATTTCTTTGTTTAAGGGTAGTTAGTTTCAAATGTTGAGTGTAAAAGAAATCACAACTTTATTTTTCATTAGGATGGTTGTGTAATATGTGAGGCGGCCGCGATTGTATCGGTCGCCAGATACTCGCAATATCGGTCGCCAGGTACTCGCAGTACTTTGTTGGACCGTGCCTCGTGTACAGCAGCGGCGCGGGGAGAGGTACGTGGCACCTCCCAAATCGTCAAGGACGTTGGCGTTGCTACAAGTCTTAATACTGTATTTAAGTCAAGAAAATAATAATGGCCCAGAATATTTTAGCTTCAAACATTTTCACTTCAATATTAGACACTAGCGGTTACCATCGCCTATGGACATTTGCAACACCAAAGATGCTACAAATGCGCTGCTGCTCTCTTAAGGGAGACTGGAACCTGGTCACTAATGCCGGAACACAACTCAAGGTTGTTATGGCGACATACTTTAGACCAGGGGTGGTAGAAATCCAGTCGGGCAAATGCCCTACCACCTAGCTGTGATGAAAATGCGGATAGTCAAAGATAAAAGAAAAAAAATATATGAGGCTAGACAGTTTTTAATTTATAGTCTGTTGGACGCACTCTATTTATGACTTTAGAAGTGAATAAGAACAATTATCTAAACCTGTGTAATGATATTTCTTATTTTCATTCATGTATTAAATGAAAATGTATTTTTTTTTTTTTATATATGCCAATTCCATTTCATAAACATCTTGTTAAAAATCAAAAACTCAGAGCCAAAGCTTAAAAACTGACTAAGACATATATAGGAAAATGGATGGGCAGTTTTTAGTCTTTTCGCTATGTATCTCTAAAAACATACTACACTATGAATATGTTTTTGGCTGTATGAATACTGACGTGAATGATTATTTTTCTATTTTTTTTTTCTGGATCTAGAATTGATAATAGTCTATTTCGGTCAGGCAACCACTTTGTAAGCCAGCCACTTATGTGGCTGGACACAAACGCACGATAATTGTTTAATACCTTTGCTAAACTTGTACTGACAGAATAAAATTCTTTGATCTAATTCTAACATTGATTTGATTGACCTTACGGCAGGAGCTATATTTATACATTTTCAATTTGAAAAGTAATAAGTAGTAGTACAACTTACATTCTGTTGAGTCACTGAAGCCTGAGGGACTGAAAATTTGACTGCATTCTCCTTATCTTCTGGCAGATTTCTTATGTCACCAACTTCCTGCTTTTTCTTTGTATTTATTGCCATGGTTATTGACCTGTCTTCATGAATATCAAAGTTCTGAACTTCGTACTGTTGCACCACTGGTTGTACTATTGACGGTTCTAAAACACCAAGCATTATTTAATTTTATGACGCTTTATTTAAAATCAATGGCAAGTTGTTAATTTTTTTAGAATAATGTCATAGTTTTTCCATACACAACCACTAATTATCAAAATAAAAATACTAAGAGATTGTCCAGTCATTGATATAACAAATCGTGGTGTGACTGATAACATGTGCTAGAATGAGATTGTGTATACAAAAAGAAAATGAATATTTTGCCAACTTGTGAAAAAGCCCAGCAGAATAAGATGAGTAAATATATTTTTAATACAATTCCTAGCTTATCCATAGTAAACAGAAAATTAATTTTAAAAAACTTTACCATTATCATTAAATATATTCCTCAGTTCCCAACGCGCTTCTTTCGTGTTAACAGTAACTGAATCGCCAAGAAAGTTAGCCATGATACTTCTATTAAACTCTTCCATTAGATTATTCTTTTCATAATTCGAAACATTTTCCTGGCCATAACTATGATTTGAAGCCATTTGATTTTCTTTATCATCTACATTAGATCTCTGATTTTCGATATCATCACATTTCTTAGCAGTTAATTCACTGAACTCTTTTGAATCAAGATTTACCAACACTTTTGGTTCCCCCGGAGAATGCATGTTTGTTACTTTAGTTATATTTTGTAATGTTGGTATTGTCAAAGGCATTAACTGCCCCAAATGGTCTTGCTCTGGATCTAAAGCACAATTAGCTAATGTTTCTAATGCGCTGCACTGTGCAAGATTTTCATTTATAATATTATCAATTCTTTGTTGCATTTCTACATTTTCTGCTGTTTCAGTCTTTATATTCTTTGTTATGTTATATTTTCTTGATCTTATTTCTTCTAAACTATACTCGGTATCATTAACATACACCTGAACAAGACATTATTTTATAAAAATGTTTATTACATAAAATTGAAGTTGGTTAAGTCCAACTCACTGGAGATTGCAAGTTGTACCTGACTTAACAAATGTAGGCTTGACCAGTGAAACATAGATACCATCCATAAGTTAAATAAAAATTCGTCATTGTAAATCCTACCTGCCTGAAATGCCCTTTAACCAGATATGTTGAGAGAATAGCATGCTGGAAGTAGGCCAGTAAAATATTGCTGGTTCCATTACCATTAGTGAAAGAATCTTATCAACATTGTATGTAGCCCCTCTACCGATACTCTGGTGATGTGATTGAACAAAAACTGACTGACTAAGCAGAAGCAGTTATAAACATTTTCAAAGAAAGCTCTTACCTGTGATTTATTGTAACAAGGTATTTTCGTTGGATCTGGTGGATCAGGTACACATAAAGCCACAGAAATCGATAAATTGTCTAAACAGTAAGGCATATGGTTTGGTGGTAGCTTAATCATGTCATCTTCATCTTCATATGCTGTGTTCAAAAAAATGTAGTACAGTTTGCATAGAATAACAAAAGATGTAATATTATAAAGTTCTATTTTTTCAAGTGTGTGAAATAGTTTTGTGCAAAGCTCTTAAGCCCATATTCTAAGAAACAATGATTCTTAATTATAAAATCCGGTAACACAATATGTTAAGAGATATGTCTTTGCATTAACATGCTAGGGCTAATTGATTGATATAATTTCTTATGAAGTACTCATAAGAAATTTCCGCCATGCTATAAATTTACACAAATATGGAGTGGCGCTATACAAAGGCATATTTTTGACTCGGTACTGTAGAGCAGAAGTTCGATTTGACACATACGGACGGCGTATGCCTGTCTGATTGAATTTGAGTCAACTACGATTTTATTAATAGAAATAATAATGACTCATTGTATTTTATATTTTAGTCAACAGGTGGCGAGATATTCGCTGCTAAAGACTTAGTCAAGCCCTATAACTCATAAAGAAATCAGAGCTAAAAACTATTTTTAAGATCAATTTATTAAGTAATTTTGAGATGAAGTATTTTCTATTAATTGCATTTTCAGAGCAAATGTCAAAAATAGTGGTGTTCATCAAAACTCCTGAACCCTTATTGTCTTAGATTGGCACCGATTTTAATTAGTATTGATTTAATTTTTATAAACTTGGAATCTATAAAAATCGTATAATTCGATTTAGTTGCAACGAAAAATTTCTTAACGCAATGCAGTAAAATTTACCTATTTTTAAATTGAAAACTCAAGATCTTAAAAATAATTATAAGTACAGGATTTTTTATGTAAAAATAAAATATTTTCTTTCAAATATAGATAAGCTAGATAGTATCATTTTGTTATGAATCAATAAACAAACTGTTAAAAAAGGGGCCATAGCTACATTACAGTAATCTTGAAGAGTTATAAATAAAAATCCTACTAATATACTTACGAGTGAATGGCAGAGGCTGGTGTGGAACAACATTTGTATGCACCATTTTTGTCTTGGGATTAGTCCAAATCCCCACTTCTTTTTCATTCTCCACATTGCTATAAGCTTGTACCAGGGAGGCTGGTCCAGGATCTTCAGCAGTGGGGATAGTGGCTTGTGAGGTAGATGGTGCATCCTTTATTTAGAAACAATGTTTAATTAAATAATTGTGTATGTACATAATAATAAAATGTATTTTTTTTTTTGGTTATGTATATGATCGACTTACGTGACTGGTTTAGGCTAAAATCACTTATTGTTACAAAAAATGAAATAAACAATGCACATCTTTAAATGGCCGAGACATTTTCTGCCTACTGCCACCAAAATTATGCTTGCAGTCTCTTTTGCTACCCATTTTAGATTACGATGACGCCTGCTGTCTTGACTTAACCGTAGAACAGCTAAATAAACTTGAGAGACTTCAGAATTTTTGCATTAGGTTCATATTTGCCTTGCGAAAATATGACCATGTCTCTGAATTTCGTGAAAAACTCAAGTGTCTCCCTATTCGCTTTCACCGGAATACTCACATTCTCACACTACTTTATAACATAATATTTATTCCTAGTAGTCCTCTTTACCATAAGGAATGTTTTGAATTCCTTCGCCTTTCTACTTCCCACAATTTGCGCACTCATACGTATCGTAAACTCACTACACCTGCACACACTTCATCCTTTTATGATAACTCTTTTACAGTGCAAGCTGTCAACCTTTGGAATGTGCTGTTTTGGCCTCTTACTGTCAGAGAGGCCAAAACATCGCCTACATTTAAGAACGCACTCAGAAAACACTACTTTTCCTTAAATAATTATGCCTAATTCTTATACTATGATTTCTTGTATGTATTTAATTTATAAAGTAATTTAAGTATGTGTATTTAATTTATAAAATATGTAGTTTAAGTATGTTTAATTATGATATACCTCATAATCTGAACCACCTACATCGCCAGATTAGGTTATACTATTTCTTAAGTTAGGTTGCCTGGAAGAGATTGCTTTAAGCGATAAGGCCGCCTATTGTTTCTAACATAACAATATTGTAATTGTGTATTTTTGAAATTGTACATTTGGTGAGAAATAAAGTGTTATTTATCTAAGTTTACTAATTTAATATTACATTTTATTTTTTTATTAGCAAGCTGGCTGCTGGCAGGGGGCCGAGGGCCCGCTTAATGATAAGTGGTTACCATCGCCTATAATCATTTGCAACACCAGAGGCGAAGCCAGGCGTTGCCAACCGTTAGTCAGATAGAAGGGATGTGTAACGAGGGATATGATAAAGGGAATGGGATAAGAGGGGTCAGACAGGAGGAATAGGATAGAGCCGACAGGATAGGTGATTGGAATAGGGGGAAGGAGAAATAGGCCATTGGAACTCTCTCTCATCATATGAAACGCGTTAGTTCTGTGATATCACACCAATGATGATTCCAGCATGGCTCTACCACATCAGTTATCTTTCTTAATTTTGCAAGTACATAATAAATACAGATGAATAACATATTAAAATCAAATTAGTTTAGGATCAAAGAGACTTCAAAAGGTGTGAGCTTTGTAGCTTAAATTATAAAACTCTCCATGAGCTTGCATGTAGCTTATGTAACTCTATGTATAAGTATACTTAGTCTGGCCATAAATACTGTTACAATTAAAAAGAACAAAATATTACATTTGAATTCGCAATCTGTAATTTTTATATGATTGTTCATTGTGTTTTCTCATTTTGGCGCCAATACATTGTACAACATTTTGCGATATTAAAATGGAGTGGGGCGATAAAGAGAACCGAATCGCTGTGATTGCATTACACAAAGTAGGTATGGAGCCAAATGCAATTTTTAAAACACTCCATACGCTTGGTATTAGTCAAATGTTTGTGTACCGGGCTATTAATAGGTACAATGAGACCTCCTTTGTTGGTGACAGAAAAAGATCTGGCCGTCCACGTAGTGTTCGTACGAAAAAGGTGGTCAAAGCAGTAAGGGAAAGAATTCGAAAAAATCCTGTCCGAAAGCAAAAGATTTTATCTCGGGAGATGAAGATATCACCTAGAACTATGTCGCGTATTTTAAAAGATGACTTAGGACTTGTAGCCTATAAGAGACGCACTGGTCATTTCTTAACTCATAATTTAAAAAAGAATAGCGTGGTAAAATGGAAACAACTACTGAAGCGGTGTACGCAAAGGGAGGTCACAGAAAAATTTTGTTTACGGATGAGAATTTTTTTACAATTGAGCAACATTTTAACAAACAAAATGACCGTATTTATGCTCAAAGCCCTAAGGAAGCTTCTCAATTAGTCGACAGAGTGCAACGTGGGCATTATCCTTCTTCAGTGATGGTTTGGTGGGATGTTAGCTATGAAGAAGTGACTGAGACATATTTTTGTGAAAAAGGTATCAAAACATCGGCATAAGTATATCAAGATACCATTCTTGAGAAGATAGTTAAGCCCCTTAACAACACCATATTCAATAACCAAGAATGGTCCTTCCAGCAAGACTCGGCGCCGGGTCATAAAGCTCGGTCCACTCAGTCTTGGTTGGAAACGAACGTTTCGGACTTCAGCTGAAGATTGGCCGTCGTCTAGTCCCGATCTTAATCCGCTGGATTATGATTTATGCTCACTTTTAGAGAGTACTGCTTGCTCTAAACGCCATGATTATTTGGAGTCCCTAAAACAATCCATACGATTGGCAGTGAAGAATTTTCCCATGGAAAGAGTACGTGCTTCTATTGATAACTGGCCTCAACGTCTAAAGGACTGTATTGCATCCAATGGAGACCACTTCGAATAAGCTTTTTATATTTTAAATTGTTTTATATTTATGTATCAAACTAACACACTGTAAAACTTATAAATGTTATTTGCAATAGAAATAAAAATTATTTGTTACAATATTTATGGCAAGACTGGGTACTTTGGTTAAACTTACTAAAACTTAAAACTAAAGCTTTGGATTACATTAATTTATACATGTTTTACACATCAGAGGTGAAAAAAAATACTTCTTTTCCTAAATTATGCTATAGTACTCATAAGATATGGGCAGAGATGTATAAAATATCCTGTGCAAGGTGTCTGAATACAAACTACAAAACACTATTAAAATAAGTATTTAAGATAGCAGATACAAGATAGTATTGAAAATAGTATCTGAAATTCTAGATAAAAAAAATGTATCTTCTAAATACTTTTAAAGATAAAATACATTTACAAAGAAATCCCAATGTCATTGAATTTAAGTTTATTACAAGAATTATAAATAGACCGCGCAAATGTGACGAAATATTATATTTTTAAGGTTTTAATTGAGCCTCAAGTGTGACCAGTTCTTCAAACATTTTATCACTTATTTTTCTTCGATTCTTACTGTCATAGCCCTAAAAGAGAAGAGTCGCTCCATACGGGCACAGCTCGGCAAAAAGGTGTTTTATTTGAAATTTTTCTTGTTATTGTAGGATATACATTTAATTATAAAAAAAACAAAGGTAAAAGGATAAAGCCGCAACTGAGAAGCAAGCCCAGCCGCAGCGAGTAGAAGAGGCAAATGAAAACCAAACCAGTCGAGATCGGGAGGAGTTCCAAGAGGCCCTGATCGTCCAAACGTAGACAATGGAGCCCACAGAAGAATACTTCAAAGCGGTCAGGCCGAGGGTAGGCCCTCGCAGGCCCATCTACCAGGAATACTAGTGAAGTAACGAAATGGTACAATTACGCAGGAGTGTGTTTTATTTAGCGCACCGCCTGTACACCAGGTTTTGAAGGCGTCGCTGCGCCTACGACGCAGCGATCGTGGAAGAGGTTCTAAGAGGGATACAGAGACGCCAAGAACACGCTTCAAAAAGCCATTAGGGCAGCCAAATCGATGGCATGAGAGGAACTACTGGTTACTTTTTTCTTTTTTTATCGTTGGAGCACAGCAGACAGGCTGACGGCCCAACTGTGATGGAAAATAGTTACCATCACCTTTGTACATTAGCAACACCAGAGGTGCTGGCAATTTTGCTGTCGGCCTCAAAGGGGAACTGGAACCTTGTCACTGATGCCAGATTACAACTCAAAGTTGTTATGACAGCATACTACGGCATAGACCAGGGATGGTAGCCATCCAGTCGGGCAAATGGCCTACTGTGGGTTGTTTTGTCGTCTCTTACGACACACCGCCCAGCCGCAGTAAATTGTATTCTTTCTTCGTTTCTACACGGACGGTTAGCAGAAATCAAGATATTTGGGATGCCCGTACCACATGGTCCGGAACAAACTCCGCCCATGGTCCCCCCGCTAACCCAGTCTCTCCCACCCATGGTAGCCGATGTGGTGGGCGCCCTGGCGTCCTCAATCCATGAATCAATCATCCTCCATCAGCTCCCTCCATAGATTCGTCTGCACCGGAGTTCAGTGTGATAATGTGTCTGCAGTGACCCAGGAAAAACTGGGCACGGCAATATTCAAGCTGAAGAACAAGAACACTGATGGTGTGTAGCAGGGCCAGAGGCCTTACTTACTCCTTACTCTCAAACGCCTTTCGTCGTATGTTTTCATTCGATCAGCCCGAAAGAGTCAATGAGATTTTAGATAGAAGCAAGAAAGAACAAAGGTTTCTTTCAAATAGTTTGTTTAAACTATAATAATATAGTCCATATAACACAAAAATGGAACATCGATGGAAAATGCACATAAATTTAAAAAATAAGAACACGCAACATCATGAAAAAGTTATGATATATTAGGTTGGGGAAAAAGTTTCTTCGCATTTTATATAAAAATTCAAAAGGTTTTTTTTATAAAGTTTATTTACATTTGACTAAAATATGTAGGTGCCATTTTGTTGGATAACTTTTTGCCATCTTGTAGGTAGGGACGTGATCCCATTGCTATAAAAATTTTGGGGCTTCTGTTCAAAAAACTGCGTGCGACAAGTGGTTTTGGCAGTCCTCTCGTGACGTTAACCTGACACTGCCTAAGGAATTCAGCAGAGACCGAAACAGGTGAAAATCTGAAGGTGCAAGGTCAGGACTATACGGCGGATGCATTAACACCTCCCAGCCAAACTCTCGTAATTTTTGCTGAGTGACTAAAGATGTGTAAGGTCTAGCGTTATCATGGTGAAAAACCACCAAGATTTAATATTAATAACACTATTGTTTTTATTAAAATTTATGTAAATTTTTTTCACTTATGGTTGGGGAAAAAGTCTTTTCGCATATAGTAGGTATGAACTTGTAATAAGATCTCTTTGGCTATACCATTTGTATCTGGCTGGTTTTGGTATCATTAAAAAGTTTTAATTTTAAAGAAGACAATTTCAAATTCAAATTAGGAAAATGTGTGATTTTCATTTGTTTTTCTTATTGTTAAAATGAGTGAATCTAATGAAGAAATTCGATACATTTTAAAATTTTACTACAAAAAAGGTAAAAATTCAACACAAGCCGCGAAAAAAAATTGTGATGTTTATGGACCTAATGCAGTATCTGTGAGAGTAGCGCAAATTTGGTTTAAGCGTTTTCAATCCGGAAATTTTGATATCAAAGATGCACGTCGCTCTGGTCGCCCTGTTACGGACAAAATTGATGCCATTTTTGAAAAAGTGGAGCAAGATCGGCATATTAGTAGTTACGATGTAGCTGGAGAACTGGAAACTGACCACAAAACGGTTTTGGCGCATTTGAAAAAAGCTGGGTACACAAAAAAGTTCGATATTTGGGTGCCTCACGAGCTCACTAAAAGAAACCTAATGAACCGTGTACTCATTTGTGATTCTTTATTACGACGTAATGAAACCGAACCATTTTTGAAGAAGCTGATAACTGGTGATGAAAAGTGGATCACGTACGACAAGAACGTGCGAAAAAGATCGTGGTCAAAGGCTGGTCAGGCTTCACAGACTGTGGCGAAACCCGGGTTAACTCTCAACAAGGTGATGCTGTGTGTATGGTGGGATTGGAAGGGCATTATTCATTATGAGCTGTTACCACCAGGCAGGACCATCGATTTTGAACTGTACTGCGAACAACTGATGAGATTAAAGCAAAAAGTTGAGAGAAAGCGGCCGGAATTAATCAACAGAAGGGGTGTGATTTTTCACCATGATAACGCTAGACCTCACACATCTTTAGCCACTCAGCAAAAAATACGAAAGTTTGGCTGGGAGCTGTTAATGCATCCGCCGTATAGTCCTGACCTTGCACCTTCAGATTTTCACCTGTTTCGGTCTCTGCAAAATTTCTTGGGCAGTGTCAGGTTAACATCACGAGAGGACTGTCAAAACCACTTCTCGCAGTTTTTTGATCAGAAGCCCCAAAATTTTTATAGCAATGGGATCACGTCCCTACCTACAAGATGGCAAAAAGTTATCCAACAAAATGGCACCTACATACTTTAGTCAAATGTAAATAAACTTTAAAAAAAACTTTTGAATTTTATATAAATTGCGAAGAAACTTTTTCTCCAACCTAATATATAAAAGTCGAATATAACTGAATGAATTATACGGTCAAAAACAATTTAATCATAATTTCAACTTTCTTGACCATGTTAAAAGTACTCTAAGACTTTAAAAAGAGTGTATCGCTGCTAAATCTTTATATTACAGTAATAGAATTAAACAATCTTCCAATATCATTAAGACAACTTAGTGTCATAAATGATGCTTCTGGCAAAAACACACGTCGCGATGATAGAATTAAAATTGTAATCAATAATAACTCAATTAGTGATAACTTTGAAAGCGCACAAACATTTAATGAATACTTTAGGGATATACCAACTTTACCATCTAGCTCTTTATTATCATCACCACTGGAAGCTGAGTTGCTAATGACACAGTGTGTAGGTGAATGTAATATTTCATTCAAATTCAATCATACAGATACATATGATATTGTAAAATCCTTTAAATCACTAAACATTAAAAACACAGCTGACTTTTGGGGTATATCTTTAAAAATATTAAATAACATAATAGACACTATTGCACCATCACTAGTAGAAATATTTAATCGATGTGTAGATAAAGCAGTATTTCCTGACTCAATGAAAGTTAGCAAATTTATTCCTATACTTAAAACTGAGAACAATAACGACCCCTCCAACTTAGGCCAATTTCTATTTTACCAACGTTAAGCGAGGTCTTTGAGAAAATAATTTGAAACCAATTGCTCTCACACTTTAATATTAATAAATTACTTCATGCTAAATAGTTCGGATTTACCAAAGGTCGATCTACTACCAATGCAGGAATTGAGCTCCTAAAACATATTTATGATGCTTGGAAAAGGTCAGACTGCCATTGGTGTATTCTGTGACCTGTCCAAGGCATTTGATTGCGTTGAACACGTGACCTTGCTAAAAAAAGATCAATTATTACGGTATTCATGGGGATTCGAAAAAAAATATTAATACAATAGGTTGAAAAACCTATTATCGCGTTACTTAAATAACAGATCCCAAAGTGTTGAAATTAACAATGTCAAATCTCGTGGGACTGGCATATCTATGGGCGTGCCTTAGGGCGGTATTCTAGGTCCCTTCTTGTTTTTGCTATATATTAATGATTTGGCAATTTTATTAATGATATAGATGAGGTCATGTTGTTTGCCGATGACAAGTTACTTATATTTAAAATTGACAGAAATAAACACAACTTTGACGACATAAACAACGTCTTAATTCAAATATCTAAGTGGTTTACCGTAAATAAATTATTACTTCATCCGAATAAAACTAAATGCGTTAAGTTTGTTATGCCCAATGTAAAAGAATACGATGTTAATATCATTCTTGACGACACTAGACTTAACCTAGTAGATTCAATTGTATTCTTAGGCATTAACCTGGATCAGATGCTCCAGTGAGGCGCTCATATATCTGGTCTCTCAGGAAAACTTACTTCTGCTGCATATGTAGTCAGAAGAGTTAGGCAGTTCATTGACCAAGAGACTGCTAAACTATTTTAATTATTTTCATACTATCAGTATTTTACTTTGGGGCAACATTCTTGACTTAGAGACTATATTTCTTTTACAAAAAAGAGCCGTAAGCTCAATTTACAACCTCGGCCCTCAGGAGTCTCTCAGAGAACGCTTTAAGGAAATCGGTATTATGACGGTCGCCTGTCAATATATTTTTAATATTATAATTTATATTCGTAATAATTTAAGTGCCCACAATATAAGGATGTTCACAACTTCAACACCAGGCATAATAATAGACTGATATTGCCATCTTTTAGATTACAAAAAGTATTATCCTCTTTCTTGGGGGTTGATATACGCTTCTTCAATAAGATTCCTAATGAAATGTTAGATCCGCCTTTCACTAAATTTAAAACCTAATTAAAAAACATCTTGCTTAAAAAGGGATATTACGATATTAAAGAATATTTAAATGACAAGACTTCATTTACATAGCAGCTCGGTCCAGCCTCTTATACTATTGTATGTAAGGAATTTATGGAGATATTTTGCAGTATAAACTTTTAGTATGTCTCGGCATTGTTATGAAGACAATAATATTCTTCTTTTCTTTTATTGTGTCTTTGCCTTACTTAGTATTCACTGTTTGCTATAACTCCATTAATTCTTCGAACAGTAATTCTGTAACATACCTCTGAATAAAACTTAATAAATAAAATAGTTTGAGATATAAATTGAATAAGAAAAATAAATTAGCATTGAAATGGGTGTTAGACAGGGTTGTGTAGCGTCGCCGTGGTTGTTCAACCTATGGGACCTGGAGGCCAGAACACTGGCCTCCCTGTACGCGTGACGTAAGGAAAAGGAGGCCAGTGTTGGCCGACCTGCGCCCCGTGAGATCTAGGGGCGCAGAGACGAGTTGCGCCAGGTCCAGGTGGCAGAGTGGGCGGACCGCCTACTTAACCCCAGCGCCGGCCTCGCCGTCATTCAAGCGGTGAGGCCGACCATACCAGAATGGCTGCAGAGGTGTCACGGCACCCTGACGTTCCGCCTGACGCAGGTCCTCTCGGGGCACGGATGCTTCGGGAGGTACCTGTGTCAAATAAGGCGTGAACAGACGTCAAGGTGCCACCACAGCGTCGGCGGCGACGAAGACATGGCGCTGCACACCCTCCAGGTGTGCCCAGCCTGGGACGAGCAGCACCGTAATCTCGTCGCGGCCATCGGGGCGGATTTGTCACTTCGGGCCGTGGTGAAGGCCATGGTCGGGAGCGCTGACGCGTGGGTCACAGCCGCCTCCTTCTGCGCGACCGTCATGTCCGCGAAGGAGGCGGCGGAGGGAGAGAGGGAGCAGACCGCCACGCTCGCCTTCCGCCAGAGCCGACGGCGACGACGGAGGGTCGTCCAGGACGACCTCCAGCCGCCGTCGCTACGGCCGTGCGGGCGACCGGCGGGGAAACCGGACCCGCCCGCACATTAAGGCCGGAGAGGAGGGACGCGCCCTCTCTCACCTCGCGGTGAGGTAGAGGAGCCGGAGAGACCCAGATCTCCAGCTATTAAATGGTGAGTGAAGCCAGCCCGCAAAGGGGCGGGCCGTCGTCCATCCGGGCTGATGGTGAATGCGCGAGCGAGCCCACAGCCCGGACAAAGGACGCCCGGGATCGGACAGGGGTTTTAGTGGGTATCCCTAACCGCGGTGTGGCAATAGCATCTCACACCGAAGTGGGGTGCTAGTGCCACCCCGACCTGGCGAATCCCACACACGGGCCGCGACCTTTCCCCCTCGCGCGGCTCACGGTCCTCAAACGGATTACCCATGCATAAAAAAAAAGGTTGTTCAACCTATTCTTGGACAGTTGCTTGGACAATTTGAAAGAAAGCGAAAGTGGTTTAATATATATATATATATTATACTTGCGTCATCGGAAACGGAGTTACAGGAGATGGTAACAATTATGAACGAGTCGTTTGAGAGAAAGGTTATGAAAATTAATGTGAATAAGACGAAAGTTATGGTGTATGAAAGAGATGAAAGAATGACAAGTTGTAATATACAGATAGGAAATCAAAAGTTAGAGCAAGTCAGAGAATTTGTGTACTTAGAGGCTGCATGTTTACCAGAGACGGAAAGCATGAAAGGGATATTGAAAGGAGAGTTATGGCAGGTAATAAGGTGAATGAAGCGCTAAACTCTTTTATGAACAGCCAGAAAGTGTCTGGAAAGGCACGCTTGGCTGTCCATAAAGGGGTGTTGGTGCCAACCCTAATGTATGGCAGTGAAAGTTGGGTATGGCAGAAGAAGCATGAAAGTATGATAAATGCAGTTGAAATGAGAGCTTTGAGAAATATATGTGGTATTAGCTTGAAAGATATGATAAAGAACAGTGTGATGAGGGAATGTTGTGGATTGAAAGAAGATGTAATAACAAGAGTTGAAAGGGGAATGTTAAGGTGGTTTGGACATGTAGAGAGAATGGATAAAAGTAGAATCACAAAACAGGTGTATGACAGTATTGTGAATGGTAGGGTTGTTGCCGGCAGACCGAGACGAACACACCATGACCAAATATCAAAAGTGTTAGAGGTCAGGTAAAAAGGATTTCAGATAAACGTGCATGTATGAAAAGGTTAATGAAAGTAAGTGAAGCGAAAGTTGTTAGTCAGGATCGTCGCAAGTGGAGATCCATAGTCTCTGCCTACCCCCATAGAAAACAGGCATGATATTATGTATGTATCTTGCCGCTTCTTCTCCTTAACAGCAATAATATGTTGCGAAGCAGTGTACTTAGAATAGGAAGTAAATTTAAATTTTAACTTATATGTATGACCCTCAAAAAGTGTTCTCCAGTGGAACTTATTTTGAATAAAAACATTTGAATTTGAATTTAAGCAAAAAGTTCTAAAACGAAGTATATTTGAGAGTAAGCCCTCAGTTTCCCCTTCAATAGATAACTGAAAAGCAGGTTCTGCTTAGAAAGAAGGGGCAACCATCGGATTACCCATCTGCCTACCGCTCCATATTACTGCTGAATGAGATACCAGCACCTTACAGGAGTAGGGCTGGATTTGGCGGACAACCAGTTTGGTTGTCGCAAAAAGCGCTCCGCTATATAGAAGCTATCATGCGTGTGAAGACTCACGCGGACGAAGCAGTCTCCCAGGACAAGGTACTACTGATGGTGTCACTCAACATTGCCAGTGTCTTCAACACTTTGCACTGGGGTTGCGTTAAAGAGGCGCTCCAGTGCCATGGAGTGCCTCAGCCTAGTCATCAGGGCATAACTCTCAGAGAGAGAGAGAGAGAGAGAGAGAGCCATTGTATTTTCGAGTCAAAATGGATGGAGTTGTCGAGACATGACATGCAGTGCAGTGTTCCACAGGTATTGCTGCTGGGCCTGTTCCTTTGGAACACCACATGTTTTATAGCCCCTGATTTTTGTATTTCAAATCAATTAAATTTTTGTGTTTTAGTCAGGGTAACTTCCTTTATATACTCTATCTAGACTTTTAGTATCCATTTCATTTTATAGACAGGATGTGACAGTGAGGCTAATATTGCACCATTTGCTGCAAGCTCAAAATGCAAAAACTTCTTAAACATCTTGCTAGATGTTTAAGAATTTTTTGCATTTTGAGTTTTTGCAGTTAGAGTTAGTAAACTCTAAGCAGAGAATTGCAGTATTTTAGATTTTCCATCCTAAAACTTTTGATGACATGTTAAATTCTTATTATTTATTAGTAGACAACCATACCAAGTGTCTTTATCCCCTTGAGGCTTTGAATACCTTCTGCTATTGACTTTTAACAGTCCACATATTCACTTAGAACATGTGTTTCATTTTCCTTCAAAGGAGGTTATTTCAACATTTTCATTGTTTTACTAAGAAATTCCTGCAGTGCTAAAAGATCTTGTATGGAATTATGATAAGTGTTCTATGGAATTGGGCATAGAGGTATCTTTGTCTTTTAATAGTGTGAGTTCAATTTTATCTACACTTAAGGTGGCATAGTAAATATAAAAAAATCCATACATAATTATGACTAAAGGTACTTTAGTAAATAAAGTATTTACAAAATACTAAAATACTTAACAGGAATGGTAACTACATACAAGATACAAAATACATTTTTAAAAAGTATATTAGACACAGATGAGCATATGTATTTTATATCCGTATTTCAGATACTTGTATCTTAGATAAATTGGAACAAATTCTATTTAAACAAAGCAAAGTAGAGGCTAGTTTGATTTGTTTAATCAATTTCAGATCGTTTTTACGCATGTTGAACATGCAATTGTTAACTTTTCAATTTATATATTATAACACATTTGATGAAATAAAATTTCTTTACTCATTTACATTTCTATAAACATCATTCATAACATAAATTTATATAATGTGAATTGGATGCTTTCTAAAATACAAAGTCATATTAATGTCTACTTTATTTAATAAATTATGTATAAACATCACTTTTAAATAATAGGAAATATAAATGTGTATAATAAAATTAAAAGAAAATGATGTAAGTCAATATAATGACACATTGTTTTAAGAATTACATAATACAAATAGCAAAATCAATAGTAGTATGTAATCAACCCTAAATTGGAATGATGCCAGAAGTGTAAAAATATTAAATTTAGTTTCTTACCTCATACACACTGACCATGATATTAGAATTGGGCAGCCTATTTTCATGGCTGCCTTGCTGCCTCACAACCCCTGGGAGAGTACTCCTAACACTTTCACCAACCCTTTGTACAGGCACATTGGCAATGTTGCGCCTCTTAAATGATTTTAAAGATGTTAAAGCCAGCCGAGTTTCGGCTAATGCAGAAGCAGCTTTTCTTTTAGTTGGAGAATCATCATGGAGCATTCGCTGGGCAAAAAACAGTTGAAAGTTCCTAAAAATGTAACACTATTAATATAGGTCCAGCCATATCTAGTGTTAATAATTTGAAATTAAACTAAATATAAACCATAATGCACAATTTCTCTATAACCAACCACAAAATAGGTTACAAAATTATCTATATAATTAGAGTTTATATTAATATATCTAAAAATGAGTTGCTCTTCACAACTTCACAATGTAATTTGATCTACATATCAGGTATAAATTTATATAGTACACTTATATTGTTAAATTTAGATTACCACAAGCCAAACATACAAAATTTATATTAGTATAACTACAGGGAAAATTCTAACCAATAGACAGAATATGTCTGATGTATGAATGTGAAAAATTATAAATCAATATATGAAGAATTGCTATTTAGATCCTCTATTTAAAATATATTGTGTATAGATAAAAATAACTTGAAATAATATTTCTGGTAGAGTCTGTGTCAAACTGAATAGCTCTTTATTAGCAAGAGATAGTTGGGCAGTATGATTTTTCATACATATGAGTTACAGCTCAACATTTTTCAAATAATCTGAAAAGGTATTTTATTTGGCAATTTAAAATGTAATATGTGTGAAAAGATAAAAATATGATAACATTTTTAACCTAACATACATACTAATATGAACATTTCACATTTTCATCATCAAATTATTTCTTTTTGTGTATTTAATCACATCATTAACCTAGGAAATTATCAGGATATACAATGTTATAGTAAGCTTATATGATAAATATTATCATGGGATTAAAATCTTGGCTGCATTGGATGTCATATTTTTGATCTAATGTTCATATTTGAATTACCAATAATGACAATAAAGAAAGCCATTATAAGAATTATGCCAAAAAAACAGATGTATAATTGAAATGCTTACTTGTGAGCTTGTTCAAGTTCATCCAAAGGCTGGGCCTTAGCTTCAATTCCTAGCATGAACACTTGGTTTGCCTTCTTATAATCTCCAGATTCCTCACAATAACAAGCCCATGCACGATAGAATTCTGAACATTCTATTCCTATTCCAGTATTATACAACCTCTGATATATCTCTAATGGATTTGAAAGGCAATCAACCTATAAATTTGATTAGAAAACAAAATTTACATTAAAAACTGCATTCAGTATTTATAGCAGCTTAAATAGCTAGTCATAATAAATATTATATATATATATTAAATATGTAAAAAGTTCTGTAAAAAAATCTAGATTTAGCAAAGTATAATTATAAACTTACATATTTTATCCACAATTTCACAAGTCTCCTATCTTGATAATATCTTTTATCATTTTCAAATAATTGCAAACAGTCCTTAATTAGCTTGTCAATGTGTCCCTCATGACCATGTTTTGGGTAAGATTGCTCAACCCATTGGATGTAATTGAACCAAGGGTCCAGAGGGTCTGGACCTTGATAGTGCCTAATAGCTGCCTCATGCTCCCTACAAACATCAATAACTTGCATCAAAGACAGTAATATACACTTTAAAAGATTTGATATATACATTAACTGTCAAGTTTTTGCCTCCAATTCTTATTTTATTCATAAAACACAAGTCTAAAGGAGCAAGACTTTATAAGTAAACTGTGGTGTTGTTGTGAAACCTATAAAAGTTCAAACAATGCAAATACATGTACAACCTTAAATACAAGTAAATAAATGATCAAAAACTTTACTCTTTTTGCAACTGCAGCTGTCTTTGAGCATCAGCATCTGACTGAGCCTGCAACGCTGTACCCAACTGTACAAGGTTTCTGCCGCCTCTTAACGGCTGAATATTCTCTTTACTAACATCGATGTCCATTTTAAAACTAAAATGTACTGAAATATCACAGCATGAGGGATAAACACAGATCACTAGGCCACCAAATTAGAAATATATCAAAATGCGGACTATAGTCACAATTTGAAGTTTAATAATTATTATACCACAAACACTATTCTTAAAAGGATCTATTAATATAAATATATTGCTATATTCTTAAAAAATGGCAAATTAATATCAGTTTCAGCTTTGAAAATCGGAAAAAAATTGACGACTATCAACTGCAGCACCAAAAACTAGCCTGAAATTCGAAATTGACAAAACTCTATAGAGGTTCATTATTTATGACGATATTTGAATCCATAAAAAAACGGTAGCGTCCGTTATTCCATATGATGATTTATTTAAATCAAAATTTAAATCACTTAGGAATGCAAGCTATAAAATAACTTATTTTTTATGATAGTTAAAAACAATAATATTTGTATAGTTTAATTATATATTTTCCGCAAGTATTTTTGTTGTTGCTGGCTCAAACATTTCTGGCGTTGTTCTATTTTATTCTTCAGTGCGTTCCACCGGTAGCTTCAACACCCAAAATGCTTCGTTAGCCGTTCCACCAGGCGACCGCGGCCATTGTGATCGTGGTGAAAACGTCACTGACGACCCATCTCAAGAGGTGGGTTGAATAACCGTTCCACTTGGATTTACAATTGTAAAACCGGCAAATAAGTAGAACGGGAAAAATCGCGGTCGTGAACGTGGTCGTTGTGAGTGTCTGATGGAACATATCCCTTGTTGAGGTTAGCCCTCTGGCATTGTATTAGCTTGAGTGTAGTCCCATAAAATATCAATTTGATGTTGACACTTTGCTTTGGCTTATATACATTAAGCTTATGTGTAGCACAGCTGAACTGTAGGTTATAAGCTGGTGTCATTCAACGGAGTTCCTGTGACAACTCAAAAGGCCACATTTGACTAATCAGTTCACATTTCTTACAAAACACATAATTACTACTCAAAAACTATCAATATCCTACAACTATTGTTCATTTTAGAGTAATTTTACACATTTTTAGAAAATATAACTGCACAACACAACATCTCCTTTCAGTTCCCACCAAAAACTCGGCCCATATACATTTATTTATGTTTATGGCTTGGCAACTAGAGCTTTAAGCCAGGCGCAGTTGTATTGTAAGCTACAATCGAGGCCATCCAACGGAGTTCTTGTGAAAATTCGAAAGGCCACATTTGGATATACAGTTCACATTTCTCACAAAAGCACATAATTACTACTTAAAAACTCAATATCCTACAACTATTGTACATTCTAGAGTAATTTTACACATTTTTATAAAGTAAAACTGCACAGCACAACGTCCCCTTTCACTTCCCGCCATCAACTCCGGCCTATATATATTAGAAACAGAAGCCATGGATAATACACTATCAGCGCATTGCTCCAGTAGCTCACAACGACCACGTTTACGATTGTGATATTTCCCGTTCCACTTGCTTGCGGGCGTTACAATCATAAACTCTAGTGTAACTGTTATTCGATCTACCTCTTGACATGGGTCGTTGGGAGCGTTGCGTGATCAAAAATTAGACGTCATTAGTGACGTTTTCGCCATGACCATGAGCGCGATCCATCTGTAGCTCACAACAACCATGTTCACGATCGCCATTATTTCCGTTCCACTTGCTTGCCGGCGTTACAATCGTAAACCCAAGTAGAACGGTTATTCAAGCCACCTCTTGGCATGGGTTGTTCTGAGCGTTGTGTAATCGAAAACGATGACGTCATTAGTGACGTTATCAAACGCCTGGTGGAACGGCTAATGGAGCATTTTGGGCGTTGTGAGCTACTGCAGAAACACTATGTGGAATATATAAAAGAAACAGCTGAGTAGTAGTAGTAGAATTCGCCACAAAGGCAGGCAAAGGAATCTCAGTCCATACAGCCAATTCCGATGTATTATTAGGTCTTCTTATAGTAGCGCAGTTGTATTGCAGGTTACAACCGACGCCATTCAATGGAGTTCTTGTGAAAACTCGAAAGACCACATCTGACTATACAGTTCACATTTCTCACAAAAATACATAATTACTACTCAAAAACTATCAATATCCTGCATCTATTGTTCATTTTAGAGTACTTTTACACATTTTTAGAAAATAAAACTGCACAGCACAACGTCCCCTTTCAGTTCCCGCCAAAAACTCCAGAAACAGCTGATATTTGACAGCTTGACATGCATTGCTTTGACTCAATGTAATTAAAATTATAAAAATATTTTTTTATAAGTTTTACATTTTAGCTTTCTTTTAAAAACTCTTTGTGTCTTAAAACTAAAATAATATTCCTCTTGAAAGCATAATTAAGTCGATTGCTACTAGTATTTATTTACAGTAAAATGTCTTCGTTACGGTTGCAAGTTGAAAAGAAAAAAGCTCAAGACGAAATGCGTCGTTTGATGGCAGAACGGAAAAAGAAAGATTTGAATCAGAAGAAGATAGACAATCCTCTTGCAAAGTACAACAGCGCAGGTCAGCTGATATGTATGCTTTGTTCCTCAGTAATCCGCTCAGAACATGTGTGGCAAGTTCATATAAACAGTAAACAACATAGAGAAAATGTTGAACAAGCTAAAAAGTTAAAAGAGCTGACAAACAACTTTACTGTTGGTAAAATAAAACATAAGAGCTGTACTCAAGTGGAAGGTGCACCTCCAGAGAAAAAAGTAAAAGGCATTTTGAAAAATGCAAATGTACCCCCTCAACCAGTTATTGTACCCAAACTTAAGAATAATGCACCTCAAATTGTGACATATCATGATGAAGAAATTAAAAGAAAACCACTAATATCTCTGCCTGTACCCAGTACTGAAGTTAAAGAAGGTAATATTTTTTGATATATAATTTTTAAACAAAATTTCCAATTATCAAGTAAAAGGTTAAACTTTAGATTAGTGAACACTGAATTTTAACTAGTGGGAGGCGGAGGGGGTGTGGGGGAGGAGTACTTCTCCCTTCTGCAACCCCCATGTCTAGGAGACTTGTAGTTCTTGAGTTATAAATTTTTCTCATTCATTAGTAATATTGTTATGATGGTGACCAGTCTGTTGTAGCACTCGTAGACTGCTGCTACAGCATTGCAACATGCTCGCTCTGCTTGTATGCTTTGATTTAAAGTCTAACATAACCTAACCTAAGTCACCATTCTAGTCAGCGGTTGTGACTTTCGACTAAAGCCCACAAGCCAAGCGAGCATGCCATGGCAGCGATCAGTGAGTCTCACAATTGATTTGTATCTATTGTCGCAATATACAAGCAAAAAAACAATTTTCAAATTTAAAAATCAATAGTCAAAACTTGTTTACTAAACTAAAAAACAGTTTTACTGTTTATATATTAAGCATAAGTGTATTCCTAAACACAAATCACACTTTGTTATCAACAAAAGTGGCATAACCTTGTTTACTGAAACATATTTTTGATTTTCCTATTATTCATTCAAAACTTGTGTGTGGATCCTAAAAACTTGTTTCCTAATCCAAATGACAGGCCTAGTAGCTATATATAAGGTGTATGTTACCCCTAAACCATAACTTACCATACCATAACCGTAAATTACCCGTAATCTCATGCCACTCTGTGTCAAAGCGCAGCCAGTAAGAATCTTAATTTTAAGGGTATTATACAATGATGAGCATTAAAATACTGCTTCTCTTTTATTTAGAATATAGATTGTGGCACATTTAAAAAAAGCAGGACAGCAATGCCTAAAAGTAATATGAATTTTTATGAATTATGATTATAGCACTTTCTAAGTGGTTTAGCCCACTTAAATATTGAATCCAAATCTCAGCAAATAATTATGATAATGGGATTAAAACAAAGTAAACAGATGTTTACTTTATTGAATTAGTATCCAGCATGAACTATACCATTTTGTTGAATAAAGAGTAACTATGTTGATCCTTATTAGAAAAAAATATAATAGGTGTATATATTTCAAGATAATTGGTTCATTCCCAAGACTCCAAAGAAGGAAGAAATAAATATAGTAATTCATTTTCATACTTTGTATTATAAGGTTATTCCTATATCTAACCAACCATTCATTTACTTTATTAAAGGTAAACTTTAACTTAAGTTCCTTACAAATAATGTCATAATTCATCCAATGGTAAGTTAATGAATGATTAGTAAGATATAGAAACTGGCCCTTAGTGAGAATAGGTGTAACCTGGAGACATAAAATATTCCACAACTATGTTAATTTTAATAATATCTCTGTTGTGTCCCACATTTCTCAGTTGGCACTCAAGTTTTATTAACTCAAATATTATGAATCCTTTCAGTGTCTTATGCATTAATACCCAAACTATTTTAATAACAATTCCATATATTTTGTACTAAAATACAAAATATACTGATTTTGTATTGGAATAGGTAACTTGTATATTAGTGCACTCATCACAGCCCTATAGAATTGTAATATACTTACATACAATCCAAAATATGTATATGTATAGGTGTAGGTACCATAATTCACTGTATGAGAATAATTCTTAGAGAATTACAATAAATAATGAAGAATATATATTGAGGGTTAAAAGGCTATACTATAACTGCCTTGAAGCAACATTATGTGAGAGACTTATGTTAATGGATTTTTTCATTGTAATGAATAAACTTGAGAAAATATACGAGCCTAGTTCCCAATTGAAATCCATGTATATTCTTCTTTTTTTTCCAAATATAGTAAAGTTCCCAGCACAGATCTTGAGTGGTCGGTGGAACAGCAGAGATACTTTGCATAATGTGCATAGCCAATGTTATGGGATTAATTGACATATCAACTATATATTATGTTCTTATGTGTTTATTCACATGGGAATATACTTCAAAAAAGATCTGCAATTTCACTTGGGTGCAGGCTTATGTCACCAATTAAGAGTTGTAACTGGTTTTATACATAGTTTATAAATAATGCATATTTTTGGATTATTTAAATCTCAAAAATTTTCTTTTGACTTATATTCAGAATGTTGTATAAAACAAATAGCCTGCCTTTTATCCCTCAATATATATTTGAGTATATGAATAATTTAATTAATCACTTTTGCAAGATGAACAAGCAACATCAAGTAGTTCTTCAGACCAAGATGCAAAAATGAACAGTGATCAGCCTATCCCAGAAGGATTCTTTGATGATCCAAAATTGGATGCCAAGGTGAGTAATAAATTGACATAGATAACAAAACAACATTTATTTCTTAAACCACAACAGCCATAACCCTAGAATAAGAATCCTTTACCTAATATGTTATTATACAAAAAAACCCAATAAATAACCAGATTTGGCAAAACATCTCTTGTGTATTGAAGATTATAAATATATATGCACCTATTAATTTTCTATTGAAACTTTATTTCTGAAAAAGTTCCTCAAAAGCATCATGTATGTATTCAATCATATCAGTAGCTAACATACTACGCCCTTTAACTTTGAAAGCTTTCTCATTGCAAAGTCTTACTAATCGGGAGGCTGCATAACATGATAGAGATGTAGCCACTGCAGATTTATTTGATGTAGTGTTTATTCCTGCTTGAGGTATATTTTTTAAATTCCAGTTGAGGAATGTTGCTATGGATCCTGATAATAAATCGCCTTGCCCACCACATCTTCGAGCTGAACCTCCTACATCAGACTTCCATTGAATTTTAATGTCATTACAAAATACCTCATCTGTTATTCCCTTTTTTAGCACCACAATATTATCATTTAATTGTATCAATTTTTCCACTCCATTGGTTTTAGAACAAAGCCTTTGAAATTCAATTTCATTTGGTGTCAATATTATTGGAGATTCAAAATCTTTAAGCAAGGCTACATTTTCAGTTACAAGAAACAAACCATCAGCATCAATGACCAAAGGAATTTTTCTGTCTTTAATATTGCTAATTATATCTGTCACAACTGAAAATGTCTCTATTTCCCTACCCAAACCAGGACCTATAACAATTGCATGGAGTCTGTCAAGCCATGGAGATATTTCTTTGACAGCATTAGAGTGATCCAGTAAAGGATGAACTATCAATTCTGGACTGTATGATTTTATGACTACTGCTGCAGAGGATGCACAAAATATGTGCACTAAGTCAGCACCAACCTGTAAATAACAACATTCATTTACATTAGACTTGACAAAATTAGGCATGTTTTACTATACCTACAACTAAACTTTGAAATATTTTGTAGGTTTAAGAAAATTTTGATAATAAATCACAAGAACCTTTAGAAATAAGTTAATTTATTTGATGTATTTATGGAAAAAGTAGTGCTCAAAATCAACATACTCTTAAAGCACTGATTCCCGCGAAGTACGGAGCTCCAGTATATTCTAGAGAGCCCCCAACAACCCCGATTCGACCGGCTTGCCCTTTGTGCCTGTGGTTATCTAGTGGAGGTATACATTGTCTAATAACATGTAGCATTAACGATTCCTCCATTATAATATTTGCTTTGCTTATTAACCTGATAAAACTATGTTGCACTTTTTGTACGAATGACAGAGGTAATTTCATTGATTTGATTTAATTATAATTTTAAATTATTGTTACATGAAGAAACCCTTAGCACGTAACAAAAGTAACAAATAATAATTTGAATAACAATTAACATTACATTGTGATCTGAAACATTAAATGTTATTGTTAAGTAATGTTAAGTGACAACAGGATAGCAATATTTGTACTAAAGTGGAAAAAAGACAAAATAGGCGCGTTCCACTACACAAACATAATTTGTTTATCTAACCTCCTGACGCCCAGGTTAAATAACGCTTTCATAAAGTAAACGCCCAAAGTCCTTAAAAAAAGTTTCAGTGGTGAAAACCCAAGACTGAACTTTAAAAATTGTACCTTACAGTAATCAAGTAAGCACAAGAATTTTTTTTTTGTATCAGGTGAACGAGGAGAACGAAAAGAAGAACAAAAATACATTAACTTTTGGTAGGCCTTTAGGTCAAAAGCACTAGACTTAAAATAAGATTCTTTTACAACATAGTTTTTTTTCAACTACCTTCAAAAATATCAAATATTAAATTAAGCTTCAAAACCAATTTAATAACCTTAATAAACAAAAAATCCTTTAAAATTTTTAGAGTATGCTACCTATAACAAACTTGTGATAACCACCAGTTTTTATTCTTTATTTACTGTACTAGCATGTTCCATTTTTATAATATTTGCTTCTGTCATATTTTTTTGCCTTTACCGTGTCAGTATAATTTTTACCACAAATTTATATCTTATTTTCTTGTATGGTTGTAATCTATGATTAGTAGGCGCATTCAGCACCTACAGGTTATGGTCCTATAATTCATAGTGAATAACTTGTGTGGAAAATGGATAGAGCTGGAGATAGTGGGAGCGGAGGCCCCAATATCGAGAAGAATTCTCTATCGGACACGGGTGTAAACATGCAAATAGAAAGACTGGAAGGTAATAGTAACTATAGTACCTAGAGATTTTTAATGGAACTTTATCTTATCCATGATGATCTATTTGAGTATACACAAACAACTACCAAATCAACTGATCTAGCAGGCATTAAAGAAGGCACCAGAAGGCCAGAGCAAAAATATGTCTAATGATTAAACCTCATTGCCTCTTGCACGTTAGACAATGTAAGACTGCTAAGGAAGCTTGAGAAGCTTTAAGAACTGCTTTCGAAGATGGAGCTCTAAATAATCGATGCAGGCTATTGTCAAAGTTAGTTAGTCTAAAACTGGAACAATTTACATCAATGCGAAATTATGTCACAACGGTCATGATGGTAGCACAACAGCTGAAAGATATCGGGAAAGAGATCGATGATGAACTTCTCACCGCGCTTATGCTGCAGGGAGTGACGGACAAATTTCAACCGATGCGTCTTGCATTAGAAAATTCGAATACACAATTAATAACAGATATCATCGAAACAAAGTTGCTACAGATGGAAGATCTACATAGTGCTAGTATAAATGACAATGCTACACTTTTAACTGACAACAACCATCATTTACATCAACACCCAAGTTCAAGCAAGAGGAAACAAAAGAAAATTAAATGTTTTATATGTGGCGGTCCGCATAAAGCCAGATTTTGTCCAAATAAGAATCATAAAAAGGAAGCTACTATGGCACTCGCCTTACCCACTGCTGGAAAACCTGATGAATGGATCCTAGATTCTGGAGCGTCTTTCCACATGACGAATAATAAAGATTGTTTGAAGGAATATAAGGTGTTTGATAGGAGAGTAGAGATAGGTTGTGCGAATGGAGGTAAGTTATATGGTGTTGGATCGAGACATGTAGTGATTGATGATTTGAGAGGTGTGAAATATGTTGTCTTTGTTCCAGGGTTAAAAACGAATTTGTTGAGTGTGAGTATGATTGTAAAAAGAAGTTTTACAGTATTATTTCATGAGAGAGGTTGTGAGTTGTTGAAGAATGATAAATGTAAGATGAAAGATGAATCTGATGTTACCGCATACAAAGGTGTACACGAGAATAGAGTTTATAAATTGAAATTCTGTTCACAGAACCATGCAGCCGTGACTATCTGTAACGACATGGAGTTATGGTATAGACGTATGGGACACATGAATGTACGTAATTTAAATCTTTTGCGTAATGAATGGAATGGTCAAGGGGGTAAGTTTTCCACGTGCTACTAATAATCTGGAATGCGTAGCGTGTCTTAAGGGAAAACAAACTAAGCAACCATTTAAATGCACTGCAGTAACTAGAGCAACTGAAGTACTTGGCTTAGTTCGTTCTGATATTTGTGGGCCTATGAATGATTCAGTAAGTGGTCACAAATATTTTCTTACATTTATAGATGACTTCACACGCAAGACATTTGTTTATTTTTTGAAACAAAAGTCTGAAGTGTTTGAAAATTTTAAAGAGTTCAAGTCGCTAGCAGAGACACAAACTGGAAAGAAACTTAAGATATTACGATCGGACAATGGCAAAGAGTTTGTTAACCGATAAATGGACTTGTTCTGAAGTGAACATGGTATACCTCACCAATTATCTGTGGAGTATACACCTGAGCAGAATGGAGTCGCAGAACGCGCGAACGGAACAATAGTCGAAAAAGCTAGAAGCCTGCTACAAGAGTCAGGGCTAAGCAAGAGTCTATGGGCAGAAGCTGTTAACACTGCAGTTTTTCTGAA
Organism: Dendrolimus houi; assembly: GCA_039645545.1. Taxonomy (NCBI): domain Eukaryota; kingdom Metazoa; phylum Arthropoda; class Insecta; order Lepidoptera; family Lasiocampidae; genus Dendrolimus; species Dendrolimus houi. The sequence goes on along the minus strand of CM077120.1, from coordinate 16,003,579 downwards.
GAATAGACCTCCTACTATCGCACTGAAGAAGAGAACGCCTGAAGAGGCTTGGACTGGGCGGAAACCAGGTCTTAGCATGTTGAGGGTATTTGGTTGTAAGGCATTTATGCATATACCTGATGCAAAACGCAAAAAGTGGGATCCAAAAAGTATGGAATTGATCTTTTTTGGATACTGTATCGATAGCAAAGGATATCGACTGTTTAATCCGTTATCAAAATTTATACACAATGCTAGAGATGTGGTATTCTTTGAAAACCAAAAATACCAAAATACTGAACTGGGAGATGTTTCAGTAGAGCCTGTTGTTATTTCCTTGAGGGATGATACTATTGAAAATGAACATGGAGTAGTCGAAATGCAGGATGTTCATTGCGATTCTAGCCAATTTCTTGATAATCAATCAGATGGTGAAATACTGGAAACTACTCCAGATATTGCAGATCGTGAAGCTGAAGAGTGGTTTACTTCAGATGAATCAGAGGATGTCAACGAAGATGTTGAATTACCAAACGAGAGACGTTATCCTCTGAGAAATCGGAAGAATAAAGATTTTCCTGACTTCGAAACTTACACGACTGAAGGAGAAAGTGAAGAACCACTAAGCATCAAAGAAGCCTTTTGTAGACCTGACAAAGAGCTGTGGAAAATTGCAATTGAGGAGGAGTTAGAAGCTCTCAAGAAAAATCTGACTTGGAAGTTGGTGAAACGACCAAAGTCGTGCAACGTCGTTGATACTAAATGGATATTTAAAATCAAAGAAGAGGCGGGGGAAGTAAGAGATATAAAGCCCGACTTGTGGCTCGTGGATTTAGACAGAGGAAAGGTATTGACTATCTTGAGACATTTCTCGCCCGTAGTAAGACATAGTTCGTTGCGTACACTATTCGCGCATTAGCAATCAAGGTTAACTTGAATGTGGACCAGATGGATGTCAAGACAGCTTTTCTTAACGGATCTTTAGAAGAAACTGTATATATGAGACAGCCAGAAGGTATTGAAGCTCAAGATGGCTATGTGTGTCTTTTGCAAAAGTCTTTGTATCGACTTAAACAATCTCCAAGAGCTTAGAATAAACGTTTACACACAGAGCTAGTGAAACTTGGTTTCAAGAGATCGGAGAATGAGCCATGTGTATACACAGCATGGAATAATGATAACATTCTTATTATTGCAATGTACGTAGATAACATACTCATTTTTGGAATAAAGAAGATGAGATGAAGAAGATTAAGACAGATCTTGCGGCAAAATTTGAGATGAAGGATCTCGGAAGAGCGAAGTTGATGCTTGGCATAAGGATACAGCAATCCAAGGATGGCATTAAAATTGATCAGGAGGGTTAGATTGAAAAAATTTGAAGAAAATTCAATATGGAGGATTGTAAGCCCGTGGCTACACCAACAGCTCAAGGTCAGACATTGGAGAAACCATCTGATAGTCATCAACCTGATCCCAAAATACTTTACCAGGCTTTGATAGGATCTCTACTTTATCTAGCAGTATGTACTAGACCGGATATTGCACATACTGTGAATAGACTAAGCCAATTTAATAGCTGTTACAATATTAATCATTGGATGGCGGCAAAGAGAGTCTTGCGCTACTTGAAAGGGACTAAACATATTTCCCTTAATTGTTTCAAAGGAAATTATACAGTAAAAGGCTATGCCGATGCAGATCATGCCGGAGACTGGGATCGTAAGTCGAACAGTGGTGTAGTATTCCTATCTCATGAAGGAGCTATTTGCTGGGAGAGCCGAAAGCAGCGGACAATTGCCTTGTCAACAGCAGACGCTGAGTATGTGGCAATTTCTGAAGCTGTAAAGGAAGCTGTGTTTCTTCGAAGATTTATTACAGAAATATCCGGCGAAAACACAGAACCCATGCCACTATATACAGATAGCCAGCCGGCAAAGGCTATGGCTAAGAACCCTGTACACCATCAAAGAACGAAACACGTTGATGTGCGGTATCATTTTGTTCGCGAAGCCATTAGTAACGGCGAGGTATGCCTGAAGTATAAACGGAGTGAGCAAATGGTAGCGGACGTGTTGACAAAGGGTCTTGTGAGAGTGAAGCATGAATGGTGCATGAACAGTATGGGATTGAGAATGGATGAGGTGGTTAAGGAGGAGTGTTAGAGTATGCTACCTATAACAAACTTTTTTGATAACCATCAGTTTTTATTCTTTATTTACTGTACTGACATGTTCCATTTTTATAATATTTGCTTGTCATATTTTTTTGCCTTTACCGTGTCAATATAATTTTTACCACAAAATTATATCTTATTTTCTTGTATGGTTGTAATCTATGATTAGTAGGCGCATTCAGCACCTACAAAAATTAATAGAAACATTTATTTTATTATTATTTATTTAAAACGTTCGAAACAATCATGACAGTTCTTATTAACCCAAAGGTCTATTAAAAGGTCTTAAATTTTTAATTACGATAGTTTTCACTATATCTCAGATCCATATAAAGTTTTGATGTGAATAACAAATATAGTATATAAGCACCTATTTTTGATACGCATATCAACACAAATCGTAAAGATATCATGAATTTGAAAATTAAAGCTTAATTTTCAAACTCTACGATCTTGTTCGATGCTAAATTAAGAAAGACAATTTTATTTTGTTTTTGTTGGCACAATTGCTTGGTCACACACAAATAAAAACTTCGAACATGTCTTTGGATACACTACTTTATAGAAAGGTGATAAATTGAAACTAGAAGCAATGTATGAAGTTTGGGTACTTAATATAGTACCTGGGCGTTTATGTGATGAAATTGGATTTGGCGCTGGGCTATAATCACTATTTTATTGAAGTACTTTTTTAAGGACCGTGGCGCTAGGAGACGAATCTAACTTTTGTTTTTTAATTTAAGATACGTAACATCGAATACAAAGATCCAAAGGAAGAAGAATGGGAAAGATTTCAGAAAGAAATTAAAGAAGAAGCGACGGCATCTGCCGAAATTATAGCTGAAGAGCAAGAGGAGGCTACAGCTGAACGACAAATTGATGAAATTGATGAACAGATTAGAAATTGGTCAAGGTAGGTAAATAGAACAGAGAAAAATGAACTAGCATTAAAAATAAACACCAATAAAAAATTACCAGGCATCCACCAGAATGACGTTTTTAGAAATAAAGCAAGGTTGCTATACCACCAGAAAATACATTCCTCAGAGACTGTATCAATATGGTGATTCAAACAGAGATATTATTACCCGTTTCCTGGGCACCATATTCATATAAGGTAGAGACCAAGTAGCTCTCTATTCTACGCAATCTTCAAGAACTAAATTTAGAATATGGAATAATTTTCATTTTCATTTTTGTATCCAATTATACTATAAAAATAAACACAATTTTTTTTGTCAAGGAATTCACATGTAACTAGATAGAAAGTAATGTTATTGATTACCTTGGTTCCTTCGCTACAACCAGTTTGTTTCCCAAGGCACCAATAATTATAATTTTATTTTATCAAAATCATATAGGTATCAATAAAGTTATAATTTATTTTTTAGAGTATTAGACCTTGAGTTGAAGAAAGAAGAAACAAAAAAGAAAACTATAGAATATGAACAAATGAGTGAAAATGATGAAGGTGATTCAGAAAATGAAGAAGATATTGATGAGTTTCTTGATTGGAGAGCAAAAAAGTCTTTTACCTAATACAGTTATCTTTGTTACAATCTTGTATTCTTTCGAACCCATCGATATAGGCTTGTATAATAATATACAATAGACTTCACTGATGGACATAATACATCAATTCACATTTTCATGTGAAGTTCTTGATAGATTTTGACTTATAGAAAGCGTACAACTTGATTATTGATGGTTATTTTGGATATTTAATCTTAACACTCGCTAAATTACAAACTTTGCGAAACCATGAAAATTGCACTAGTACAAAAAAAAATAATGGCGTTATTTACACGTTGACAAGGAGTTTTTGGCGGAAACTGAAAGGGGTCATAGGTATTGTGCAGTTTTATTTTACAAAAATGTATACAATAACTAAAATGAACAATAATTGTAGGATATTGATAGTTTTTGAGTAGTAATTATGTGTTTTTGTGAGAAATGTGTAGTCAAATGTGGCTTTTCATTTTTCGAACTCTGTTGAATAGCGTTAATTGTAGCCTACAAATTGGCTGTATGGACTAAGATTCCTTTGCCTGTCTTTGTTTATATATATATATATATAGTATAGTATTATCTATATTGTGAAGTGACAGATAAATTAGCTTGTAATGATTTGTTTATTTAAAAAGTTGTTGAAGTAAATAAAAATATAATTGTAAAATAATATTTTCTTCTAGACAAGAATGAAAATGTCTACTGAAGTTACAGCACATGCACAGTATAGGGAATTTATATTTAATCTAATGACAGAAGAACATAGGCCGATAGCTCTAAATGATTTGAAGAATTTCTTCACCTACAGGTCTGCTGGTGAGGCTGTGACTACAATGAGAGACGTTGGTATTTCCAAGATAATCCAGTGCGTCAACGTTCCTGACAAGTATGTTAAGAATTCTTTAATGTTTCCAATTTATATTGGAGACTTTATTCTTATAAGTTTTATATCTAAATAAAACAGTGGTTCATTTTTCAGAAACCAGTTAGATTTAACATGCGAAGTTCTTAAAGCGTGTTTCGAAAAATTCGATTTTGGAGAAGTAGTAAAGAATTATACAAGCAACATAATGTATTTGCTCAGACATGATAAACCATGTGTTCGGCAATTGGCAGTTGATGAGGTTGAGTTTGTTTTATTTTTGCATCCATCTAATGAAAACTAATTACTTACAGTCACTGACAGACATTAAAATACCAAAGGCTTGTTCTCAAGGAATTAATATAACTTGTCACAATATAACAGATTGTATTATTGTAAGTTCTGTGCTGAGGCTATATGCCAAAAACAACCAGCTTATAGGGCAAGGATGGTGGCTAAACAAACCAAAGCATATGTATAGAATTAGCGAGAGACTTGCTCATTTTCCTTCTAGAAGGCTGATTGATGCTTTGCTAAATTGCTAACTAAAGCTATTAAAACACCAACCACTTATATATATTAATTACTTACTTAATATGGTGTGTCTGAACATTTCAGGTATACAAAGTGGTTGCAACAGATCCCAACTTGTTGCCTATGCCTCTTTACATTGATGTCTATGTAGCAGTAGCACAACTGGTGAAGGACTCTGATCTAGGTGTTGCCAATAAGGCTGTTCTTATCTCATCCAATTTACCACATCAGGTATACTCCAAAGTATTAGAGGAGATGAAAATTGCACTTGAGTATAACAGTAGCAGTAAATGCAATGCTTATGAAGTAAGTGTATTGTTGTTTGACTTTATAAATATGACTCTGAATAATTTCTATATCTCTCTAGCTAGTCTCACTTGATATATTTATATATTGGATACTTATTCATAAATATTTAAGATTTGGAATAATTTTCACACAATAAACCTCAGATAAATTGAAACTTTGACTGACATCAAAGAAGGGAATTCTTGTGCCAACCTGAAAAAGGTAATACTACTAAACAATTACAATTTTCAGTATAAACATAACTCTTAATTCAAAGCATGGAATAACAAACTATTAGATTTTAATGTTAAAAGCAATAAAATATACCTTGACAATTATTCTTTGTTTTTAACCAATTTTTTTATTTTTTTAAATAAAACTGCACATCAGCAAATTTTTTTGCTAATTCTTCATGGTATAACTTAAAATAAAATTAACTAAATATGTTATTTAGAATATTACCACAGAACTCTGTAAGGACTTATCAAATTATTAAAGAATGGAAATGGAGAAAAAAGGAACATTTCCATACATATTATCTTATATATACTAATATGTATAGATGTTCATTCAATCTCACTACACAGTCATGAATTTGAACTGATTGTCATGAAATTTTATACAGCTATAAATACTTCAGGGATGAATATGAGGAAATAGTTATAATAAGTTATGCAACTGAATATTTTAAAATTATGTATTGATTTAGGTAACAACTTGCAAGTTTTAGCCTAATTTTTATACTAAATTATGTTAAATATTAAAAGATATATCTACTTATATTTTTTTCTTATTTAACCTCAATTATTATAATAATTTATAATTAGAGTTTGTAACTATAGTATAGTATATAGTTACTATACTAACTTTATTTCTGTTGCGAGTTTGACGTCCTGATGGATTACATGCATACCACAATAAGGAATGCCCAAGAATGTACAAAGTAGATAAGGAAGAGTAGAATAGCAGAACCCAGACTTCAATGTGATTGCTGCAAAAGCACCCAGAATTAACACTATATATAATAATTTGATTAACTAGTAAATTTATGTAATAATTTATTTGTTTAGACAAATTTATATATATATAATTATATTTATATATATATATAATATATATATATATATATATATATATATATATATATATATATATATAGACTGTAAGACACCTTACCAAGCTATACAGCTGTAACAGGTATTTTTCTTTTTCAAATTTCAGGTCATCATCAATATATCAATGAAAAGTTGTGAACTATTCAAAATATGTACCGACCTAGGGTACATTGATTTTATGGTTGCAGAACTAGAAATTGATGACATTCTTTACCAGTTGAATATTCTGGATTTGCTTTCGAGACTTGCTGTTAAAACATATGGAATTAACTATCTAGTTGAAAGTAAGGCTTTGGACAAGATTGCTGGAAGAATTGTTGATTTGAGAGATAATCCACTTGGCAGCCTTTTAATACCTGGTGAGTTTTAATTTTTATTAAAACAAAAAAAGTTATGATTGGAGACACTTGGTCTGTATTATCTAAAGCCTTCATATTACCCCACTTGATCCCAAGGGTTTCCATATGCTTCTTTGTAGGGTTAATATTAAAAATATTTTTTCTGCATTTACTTTGATATACATATAAGCATTAGTCCCTATACGTGGGACACAGAGTTTTGTGAAAATAAAAATGTTCTATAGGCATAAATTTTTTATTAAATCTTTTCAAAGTACTATCCACCAGCCTCTATACTCTTCAAATTTGTTTAAAATATCATGGCACCATTCCACCCGGGCCTACTTCTTAGCATTGGTGAGGTTGTGCGGCACCCAGCGTGAAACTATCCTTCTCATGCAAAGACGCACAAGTAGAATCTCATGATGGCTTCCCGATCCAATCTGCAGTACCTGCTGAATCTCTTGATACATATCTCGCCTATTGTCTTGGATTAAATTGTACAGCGACCATTTCTTTCTTCATCCTCCAAGGTTAGTCGACCGGCCTTGAATTCGTTGTACCAACGATACACGGTTGCCTGTCTATTATGATTCGTCCGCTTTCAGGTGACACTTGAAATCGTATAAAGACATCGCGCGAAAATGTTCCCGGCGCAGATCCATTTTTCAATGAGACATTTTGAAATTGAAACATACCTATTTTTAGTTATAAATATTATATTTCAAAATAGATTATAACTGGCCAGTCTCTCATACATAAAACTTTTTTTCGCAATACTTTCTGAGTAGGCCTGGTATAGTTTGTTGTATGTTACCCATGATACAAACATAATTTGCATAGCTTGCAACTACAATATATACCCAATGTACATATTAAAAAATACATGGATAAGTTTGGAAATTACAATATAAACATGCTGGCAATGGAGCAAGACATGTAAGAAAAACTTTTGTTCTCCTAAAAATAGGTAAACCAAAGCCATGACAGTTAATTAGACCTTTAATTTTTATAAAAAATAGTATTATAGTGACCTTTTTAAAGTTCAGTAAATTGTTTAAGTGTTAATTATGAAATTCAAAACATTAAACTTGTCATATTGTTCTCTTGAACACATTGAGGTATAACATGTCTAGAGAGAGCATTGCTAACAAACAACACCGCGAAAATCGGCATCGAAAACGCGAAGCGTTACTAATCTCACTCTCCAAAAACTATCAATGTTTGCGTGTTTTGGGGATATCAGCTAAAAATATTACCCTATTTTTTATATATTTTTTTTGAAGTGAAACTGAAAGGATTTTTCTGTCACATTAAAGCGTTACGGCCGCGTGGAGGAGGGGCATAAATTTAGACTAGACGTGGTGAGAGGCGTCATAGTTTTAGAGTAGACTATGGATGTGTTTTTGGGTTCCGATTCGTATTCAGTTTTTTTGTTTGATAAAATAAAATATGTTTAAATAAAAAATGCATTCATTAAAATGTACCTAACCTAACCAAATCATAATTTTCAGTAAACCTGCGAAAAATCGAAATGTGTGCTGGGACACATAGTAGAAGTGAAACTTCAACGGACAAGTGGTAAAATGAATCGCAACAAAATTTTAACTTGAAGTTTTACGGGCAGGTTGATAATGTACTTGTCCAATTTGAAAACCTGCCTGTAAAACTTCAAGTTAAAATTTTGTTGCAATTCGTTTTGCCGCTTATCCGTTGCCATTCGTTTTTCCACTTGTCCGTTGAAGTTTTTTTGTGTAAGTGAAAATTTTAAATGATCATTAAGATTTAATCGCTTTATGTGTGTTATAATTTTAATATTACTCAGAGGTTTTAAAGCTTTTTAAAAATAATTTAAAGTATTACCAACAAAAGTTGTGTGTCTTGGAGCAAATCATATAAAATAAACTACTTGCACAAATGAGTTTTAGTATATGTACTAGTCATTTTAATTTATATTAAAATGTTTGTACAGATTTTAGTAAGTCTGTGTACCAATACTAATATAATAATTCTAAAAAAACTATTCGCAATGGTAAATTCTTTTTGTATTTACACTACAAGTTGACAAAGGTTATTAGACTAGTTATGCCCCAAAGATTGTCCCAAGCTAAAATTCAGTAAAATCAGTTGTAATAATGGACTTGGAATGATTCGATGGGTTCATACTGGGTAGTGGGCGTTATGTATAATCGAAACAAAAAATAAATTTAAAAAATGTGTGTGTGTGTGTGCCGTTCACACGCAGTGTGAGACAAAGTGTGACAAGGGGTAGGAGGGATTCTAAATTTCGTGACGTCACATTTCATATATCATATCTTTATAATAAAGCTTTAAAACACTAAATTCGAAGTATTAACGCAAAACTTCAAAAGTAAGAAAGAAAGAAAAAAAGTTTATTTGAAGAAAATGGCGACATAATTATATGTTTACATATTATTATTATATACGTAGCACATCCTAGCAAACATTTGCAACTGTATCTGTATGAGTAGTGTTTAAATTATTAAACATAATGTATTATGTCTCACTCTCTCGCTGGCTTAGTCCTATAGATTTATGTTTATTTGTTTTAGTGTCGCTTTTTCGTTTCTTCGAGTTACTACGATTGTAAAGAATTTACACTTCAAAATTCATAACAAAATGGCCCCAAATTTTGAAAAATAAGACCCATTTATCACCTGACAATTTCTTAATTCGATTTATCAAAATTAAATTTCATGTTTTCATAAAGAAATCATGAGAAAAGTGTTAAACTTATCGATGAAATGTCTCTTATCCTTATCCTTTCCTCTTTTAAAATAGTTCCGACACATTTTAAAAGCGCCGGACGGCATGATTTTTTTGCGAGAGCCCTAACCAGTAAAGTAGTCGAAACGACAATAATATGCATCGGGAGCTTAGATCATATAAACGTCTAGATAGAGCATCAATTGCACAAAAACGGCCCAAAAAAAGTGCACCATATTTGGTGCACTCGCTCCCCACGCCTATTAGTGTCGTTTCGACTACTTTACAGGTTAGAGCTCTCGCAATATAAATCATTATGCCGTCCTGCGCTATTAAAATGTCTCGGAACTATTTAAAAAGAGGAAAGGGTAAGGATAACATGTCATTTCATCGGAATACCTAACACTTTTCTCATGATTTCTTTGTAAAAACACGAAATTTAATTTCAATATTTCAAAGTTTATCGAGTTGATTAATGTTGTCAGGTGAAAAGTGCGAATTATTTTACAAAATTTGGGGAGTTTTGTTACGATTTTTTTATGAAATATGAATAATAAAAAAATCTATAGAAAACAGAGTTACATTTACGGAAATTAGTGTATAATAATCTTTAAATATATTTTTTGTATAGTTTCATTTTACTTTACCTAAAACATGTTATGAATTTATGGAGTAATGGTGTACCGACATTTTTTAGTACATTATTGTCATAATTAAGATATTAATTTTGTCTATATTCTGTTAGCTTCATCTCCATTAATTCCTAATAAATAAATAATTCAATATATTATTATTAGTTTTAAATTTTAGTTTATAAAATAATCAAACCGAACAAGACGAAAATAATAGGTTGGGGAAAAAAGTCTTTTCGCATATAGTATGTATGAACTTGCAATAAGATCTCTTCGGCTATACCATTTGTATCTGGCTGGTTTTGGTATCATTAAAAAGTTTTAATTTTAAAGAAGACAATTTCAAATTCAAATTAGGGAAATGTGTGATTTTCATTTGTTTTTCTTATTGTTAAAATGAGTGAATCTAATGAAGAAATTCGATACATTTTAAAATTTTACTACAAAAAAGGTAAAAATGCAATAAAAGCCGCAAAAAAATTTGTGATGTTTATGGACCTAATTCAGTATCTGTGAGAGTAGCGTAAATTTGGTTTAAACGTTTTCAATCCGGAAATTTTGATATCAAAGATGCAGGTCGCTCTGGTCGCCCTGTTACTGACAAAATTGATGCCATTTTTGAAAAAGTGGAGCAAGATCGGCATATTAGTAGTTACGATGTAGCTGGAGAACTGAGAATTGACCACAAAACGGTTTTGGCGCATTTGAAAAAAGCTGGATACACAAAAAAGCTCGATATTTGGGTGCCTCATGAGCTCACTGAAAGAAACGTAATGAACCGTGTACTCATTTGTGATTCTTTATTACGACGTAATGAAACCGAACCATTTTTGAAGAAGCTGATAACTGGTGATGAAAAGTGGATCACGTACGACAAGAACGTGCGAAAAAGATCGTGGTCAAAGGCTGGTCAGGCTTCACAGACTGTGGCGAAACCCGGGTTAACTCGCAACAAGGTGATGCTGTGTGTATGGTGGGATTGGAAGGGCATTATTCATTATGAACTGTTACCGCCAGGCAGGACCATCGATTCTGAACTGTACTGCGAACAACTGATGAGATTAAAGCAAAAAGTTGAGAGAAAGCGGCCGGAATTAATCAACAGAAGGGGTGTGGTTTTTCACCATGATAACGCTAGACCTCACACATCTTTAACCACTCAGCAAAAATTACGAGAGTTTGGCTGGGAGGTGTTAAAGCATCCGCCGTATAGTCCTGACCTTGCACCTTCAGATTTTCACCTGTTTCGGTCTCTGCAGAATTCCTTAGGCAGTGTCAGGTTAACATCACGAGAGGACTGCCAAAACCACTTGTCGCAGTTTTTTGATCAGAAGCCCCAAAATTTTTATAGCAATGGGATCATGTCCCTGTCTACAAGATGGCAAAAAGTTATCCAACAAAATGGCTACATACATAATATAACATAATACATACTTTAGTCAAATGTAAATAAACTTTATAAAAAACCCTTTTGAATTTTTATATAAAATGCGAAGAAACTTTTTCCCCAACCTGATATTTAGAAGTCCTTTAATTACCAATACTAATGTGATAATTCTAAAAAAACTATTCATAATAGGAAATTATTTTCGTGTTACACAACATGTTCACGAGGGTTATAAGACGACTAGTTATGCCCCAAAGATGGTATCATTAAAAAGTTTTAATACCATATCAATACCATTTGGTATAGCCAAAGAGATCTTATTACAAGTTCATACATACTATATGCGAAAAGACTTTTTCCCCAACCTATTATGTACTAATATCTGTACAGATATTTTATTGCGAATTAAAATTACTACATATACTAAAATGTGTTATGAATTCATTTGTGCTTGTATTTTTTTATGGTTCGTTCCAAGACACGACAACTTTTGATGCTAATACTTTAATTATTAAAAAAAACTAAAACCTCTGAGTAATATTCAATTATAAAGCGATTAAATAATAACGATCATTTAAACTTTTCAGTTACATAAAAAAGATTTAATTAAAAAAAAATTGGGGTGATATTTTTTAGCTGATATCCCGAAAACACGCACACATTGATACTTTTACGAGAGTGAATATAGCAACGCTTCGCCTTTTTGATGCCGTTTTTGGCGGTGTTGTTTGTTAGCAATGTTCTCTCTAGACATGTTATATCTCAATGATCGGGAGCAAGTGCACCAAATTTAGTGCACTTTTTATGGCCGTTTTTGTGCAATTCATGCGTTATCTGGACATTTATATGATCTAAGGTTAAACATAAATATTTTTTTGTTTCAGGATATATGAAGTTCTTTGGATGTATCGCTCATCACTATCCTAAAAATATATTTGATAAATATCCTGTTTTATTAGACTTACTTTTTGACGGTTTTGTTTGTGGAGACCAAAATATTTTACTTGTATCACTCGATACCTTAGGATTTATTAGCTCTACTATAGAAGGAAAACTGTGTTTAGCTGCTATAGGTAAAGAGTTGTTTTTGCACTGCTGTTTAAATAATCATTATTCATTTGATCAAAGTAGGTACCTATAGTGTATAACAAATCTTTGCATTAGTGTTATATCTATATATTTAGAAAAAAATAGAATATTATTTATTGCACACAAGAAAACAGTACACACGTATCGGAAATAATAATCATTCAACTAAAACAATCGATCGCTAATAGCGATTTCTTCCAGACAACCTTATAGAGCTAATTTTACATATATATAAATTACAGTTTAACAAATTTAGATCGTGATCTTTGAGGAGTTTAATAAAAGATGTAAGTGACTTTGCACTTCTGATGCTCATTGGTAATGCATTCTACAGCCTAATAGCCTGCACAGTAAAAGATTTCTGGCAATATTGCATAGAATGTATTGGTGTCATTAGTCGTAAATTTGCTGATGATCTTAAGAGCCTTGTACTACTCTCTTGAAAGAACTCAAAGCGTTTCTTCAAATAGGAGAGTATTTTTCTTCTATATATAATCTACTAGAGTTTACCCCGCGGCGTAGCCGCGGGTCAACCTCTAGTGCGTATCTCTTGTATACAATGAATACAATATACAATGTATTTAATATTTTATGTATTTGCCCCCAGAAGATTCACTTCATTTTATATCGCAAACTATAACCATTCCCCATCTATCTGTAAACTAAGTTATCTGTCTAAGTGACCAAAGTTGACAAAAGTGAACCAAGTGGACCAAGGGGACCAACGGAACTAACGGGACCAAGTGGATGACATGGACACAATCACAAAAAACCTATCCCACTTTTTGGGATAACGTTTACATAAATCTATCCCATTATCTGGGATGAAAAGTATCCCTTGGCCACCCTTGGTATTAAAATTACATATGTACCGAGTTTCAGCTTAATCGGTCCAATAGTCTTTCCATAAAAGGATAACAAACAGAGAGACAAATATATTTTTATCCCGGAAACTATCCCATTTTTCGAGCTAAAAAGTATCCTATGTTCATCCTCGGCATCGAAAATATATACTTAGTCTGGCCATAAATACTGTTACAGTTAAAAAGAAACAAAATATTACATTTGAATTTGGAATCTGTCATTTTTATATGATTGTTCATTGTGTTTTCTCATTTTGGCGCCAAAACATTGTACAACATTTTGCGATATTAAAATGGAGTGGGGCGATAAAGATAACCGAATCGCTGTGATTGCATTACACAAAGTAGGTATGGAGCCAAATGCAATTTTTAAAACTCTTCATACGCTTGGTATTAGTCAAATGTTTGTGTACCGGGCTATTAATAGGTACAACGAGACCTCCTCTGTTTGTGACAGAAAAACATCTGGCCGTCCACGTAGTGTTCGTATGAAAAAGGTGGTCAAAGCAGTAAGGGAAAGAATTCGAAGAAATCCTGTCCGAAAGCAAAAGATTTTATCTCGGGAGATGAAGATATCACCTACAACCATGTCGCTTATTTTAAAAGATGGCTTAGTACATGCAGCCTATAAGAGACGCACTGGTCGTTTCATAACTCATAATTTAAAAAAGAATAGGGTGGTAAAATCAAAACAACTACTGAAGCAGTACACAAAGGGAGGTCACAGAAAAATATTGTTTACGGATGAGATACTGTTTACAATTGAGCAACATTTTAACAAACAAAAGACCATATTTATGCTCAAAGCTCTAAGGAAGCTTCTCAATTAGTTGACAGAGTGCAACGTGGGCATTATCCGTCTTCAATGATGGTTTAGTGGGGTGTTAGCTATGAAGGAGTGACTGAGCCATATTTTTGTGAAAAAGGTATCAAAACATCGGCACAAGTGTATCAAGATACCATTGTTGAAAAGGTAGTTAAGCTCCTTAACAACACCATGTTCAATAACCAAGAATGGTCCTTCCAGCAAGACTCGGCGCAGGATCATAAAGCTCGGTCCACGCAGTCTTGGTTGGAAACAAACGTTTCGGACTTCATCAGAGCTGAAGACTGGCCGTCGTCTAGTCCCGATCTTAATCCACTGGATTATGATTTATGGTCAGTTTTAGAGAGTACGGCTTGCTCTAAACGCCATGATAATTTGGTGTCCCTAAAACAATCCATACGATTGGCAGTGAAGAATTTTCCCATGGAAAGAGTGCGTGCTTCTATTGATAACTGGCCTCAATATTTAAAGGACTGTATTGCAGCCAATGGAGACCACTTAGAATAAGCTTTTTATATTTTAAATTGTTTTATATTTATGTATTAAACTAACACACTGTAAAATTTATAAATGTTATTTGCAATAGGAAAAATTCTTTGTTACAATATTTATGGCAAGACTAAGTATATACTGAGTTTCAGCTAAATCGGTCCAGTAGTTTTCCCGTGAAAACGGAACAGACAGATGGACAGATAGACAGAGTTACTTTCGCATTTATAATATTAATAGGGATTGATTAAGTAGTTAAGTTAAAAATTCTCAGTGTCTGCATCCTTTGGATAATAATATACTTGAGGGCTGGTATGCATGCCAATGATTTTACGACAAGGTATGTAAAGAACTGAACTTGAGGGATCCCTGAAAGTATGTTACTGATAATTACATTGAGAAGATTAATATGTTGTTAAAATTTTAAAAAGACTAGAGGTCGCCCAGTGTTCGAAATTCGACCATAATTATTAAAAATTATAAGTTTGAACATTATTAAGGTTCTGATGTCAAAGACTATACTTCTAGAATCACAGATTTCGCCAAGGCTACACTGTTAATTTGACTTTAACAGTAAACAAAAGAGTATATATGCGTGGGTGTGTCAAATACATGATAGTGTGTGTAATGGTTTTTTATTGATTTAATGTATTGTAATGCATAATTTTTTTTTAAATATCAGCATTCTGATCTCCTTCTGTATATAAATTAAGTGTGCGAAATTTCATACTCAGTCTGCGCAATTTTCGTAAAAAGGGGTACAAAGTTTTTGCTTCACATATTAATATAATGATATCAGAATAATGTGACAAGAAGTGTTAAACTGATAGATATAAGACATAAAATAGGCTAATAGAATAGTATAAAATTAAAAATATACTATGCCGACGCCCAGTTAATTAGAAAAATATGAAAATAATGAGATAGATAAACTTTATATTAATTTACTTCAACAGGTGCCAGGTTCACTCAGTCTTTGGAAAAGGCTGGTGAAATAGCAATAAACAGTCCAACTGAAATTAAGATCAGAGCTTTACATTGTTTTGCCAACTTAATTAGCATTGAAAATGACCCCAACACGCCTAGAAAAGGCCCAGTCGATCATAGAGTCTCCTTATTGACTAGAGAATGGTTCAGAAGTATGAGTAAACACCCAAGTTCAATTTATGAGTTATATGGAATTTGCAAAAATCCATTCCCTGAAATAAAATTGGCAGCATTGACATTGTTAGATGCAGTGTGCCAACATCAATGGGGTTTTGAAATGGTTGGCAGCATTGGGGGTAAGTTAGTAGCATATAAGAAAAGAATGGTGGTCTAAGTATTATATTGTGTTGCTTTGATAATTTCCACTGTATTTACTAAGTATCACTAGTATCAAATCATTGCATTTTTTTTTATTCTTACAGATTTAGTGAAAGCGTTTTAAAAAAAATGTTAATACTATATTGAAAGATACTTAATAAGATTATAAAAATGAGTTAGAATAATAACAAATTAGGTAAGTGCTTGGCAGATATGACAACCTTTCTTCAGCCAGTTCCTGTACACTGCTGGACATAGGCCTCCCCAAGTTGGCGCCACATATCCCAGTGGAATATGAATGATGATCCTCCACATATGGAACCATAACATTCAATTGAAAATACCCCTATCTCAAAAATGAAATGGAAATGAATGAATGGATATTGTACAAAACAATTTTCATCGGAAGTTCTGGAACTACAATCTTTTTTTCATTATTTTCTATTTCATAGTTTAAAAACTGGAATTTCGACGACACAATCGTCCGTGTCGTGAAGTTTCAGCTACCTTCATGTTGCGTGCCCACTATTGGGCAATGGTAAAATCCCGAATATTGCCACTGGTTATGTTTCTTGTGAAACATAATGAAGAGCTCAACTGAAAAGTTTATTTTGTTATAAATAATATTTCTTATTGTTTAACTCATTTTACGAAAAAAAGTCCGACATTCCTGGGATTAAAAGTTAGGGGGCGGGAGAGTATACAATTTTCAAAAATATGGAATATCTCGCCACTTATTGACTTAAATTAAAGAAAATGTGTGTATGTGTAGTTCACACGCAGTAGAAGTGAAACTTCAGAGAATATACTCTCAGATAATTCTTCTCTAACTTTTATTAATATAATTCCTTTAGCCTACATCTGTCAACATATTATAATTCAAAATAATCTTCTTAAGTATCACTTTAAATTTTCACTGTTTTAATCTAAAAAATTATTAGTTTTATTTTGGTCCAAATTGGAACTATGTTTAATCATCGGTCTTATGGACTCTAATCTGTGCTGCACAATGTAAAACTCGTATCTCATTCTCTCGCAGGTTTAGTCTTGTAAATTTGATGTGCTTATCTCTTTTTAGTTTCACCGTGTTTCAAATCACGATTCTAAAGAAGTTTGACTTCAAAAAGTCATTAAAGAATAATACCACACAAACACACAACTATATAATATATACAGTGAAATAAATTGTTTTAACCCTTCATTTTATATATGGCGAGCATCTCTTATCTTTGTGATTTTACTACTTAATTTAATAGTGCTATACAGCCTATATACATTTTGTTGCTGTACACTCAGCAGTTTCTGATAAAAATGACTAACTTACACAGACAGGTGTACAGATTAACATGAAGATTTTATAAAAATCTCTTTATGCCTTAATGGTTACATTTGCTGAATGCTGAAAAGTAGGTTGATAGTTTTGGTTTTATTTTTTTATATCAAAACGACAGAAGAGTATGTTTTGGGGTTTCTGTTCTGCTTCTTATTGATATGTAGGATTAATGCTTAATTTCCTGTATCTTACTAACCGTTTATTTGCCTTATTATTAGTTCAATTTTAACATAAGCTCCATATAATCTAATGTAATTTTTTACCGATGGTTAGGCAAGTGAGTTAATAATAAGATATAGGAACCATAAGGAGCTTTTTCAGTTATATTTTTACTGGATGGTTATCATTCTTAGTATTCTCATTAGATAAATGTCCCACTGCTGGGCAGTGCTAAGCTCAGCTTTCTTATTTTTTGTAGGAAATAGATGCTAAATCCTGCAAAGGATTATTCTGTAAAGAGTTTTCAGTTATTTAATTTGGCTGTGCTGTTACTGAGGACCCATACTTATGGGATGCTAAATGCTGAACAAGTAGTCAGCTTGACAATTTAATAAATGTTTTTCTGTTGAATTAAAACATCTTTGGACAGATGTTTTGCATACCAATAGACAATATGCAGGTTTTTCATAGTAATTCGCTTTACAATTTGCATGGTGTCATTGTAATTTTTTTAATTATTAAACATCTGTTTGAACTGTATAATTACACTCTGCTAAGCATTGAACTCAAATAATAAAGAAAAACCCTTGTAAGGGTGCTTTAGCTTAGCAATATGAAATGGGTAAATATTTATGTACTTGCATATTCTTTCCAGGATTTCTTGAATATCTCTTGGATAGGTCAGTGGATTACACTAAAGAAGCCAAAGAACTGAAATACAACATTATAAGGAGGCTTGCAAATTCAGCTGCTTTTGATGCTAACTTGTTAATCAGGTTACAGGAATATGTTGAACAAGGACCATTTTATTCTGAAACTAATTTAGAGGTTGCTATGGATGGTGAAGACTAAAATAATTTTTTATAATATTTAAAATTCAGTTTTACAGCCGCTATCAAAAAGAAGAGAAGAACAAATGATATTGTTAAATTTTCAATAGAGAAATTGTTTATTTTTTACTTAAGTACTAACTGGCGCGAAATGAATTTAAACAAAACCAAAAACTTAAGTCGCTTGTGCTTAAGGTTAATTTAAATAATTATCAGACTATGAGCGTGGTTGATTTAATGTTTAAATAATATATAAATATTTGATATTGGTGTACAAGTTTGTAAGATTGATGTTTATAAAACTGTTCCTATTGCTTTTTAACATCTGAAGGAACATTTATTATGTATTTATTATACAAGTACAAGTTTGTAGGATAAAGTGTTCATTATTATTATAAAGGTCTTTTCCGTCTAACATCTATAAGACTTGTATAATTACATGTTTCTTGTAAACATCTGCAGGAATCGTGTGTTGTAATCTTAATGTCAATGTACTACAAGTTTGTAGGATAAAATTGAAAGCTTACAAGGTTAACAGACTTGTTGCCCTACATCAGTTGGAGTAGTGTACTGTATTTTTGGAGTTGAACTGATATGAACCGAATAAATGTTTATGAAGTACAGAGACATAATATTGAGTATAAGTGACACAACTTTTTGTAACAGAAAAATAAGTGATGTGTTTGTAATATCTAGCACCAAAACAAAATTTGTTGTTGTAATAAAAGCTTTACGGAGTTATAAATTAAACCTTCGATTTTTTAGTACAAAAGAAAACAATCTCAACTTGATTATACATACAAGTTTTGCGTTTTGATATCTACAAATAATTTTAAAAGTCAGTAGCTTTTATTAAACCCAAAATGTATGTATCATGTACATGTTTTCCGTCAACATTATCTAAATACCTCGGATCTCTAAATATGAGTTTAGGACCCCTAAACTCGGTGCGTATATTAATTCATGGGTTTAAGAAACAAAATACCTATGACCATGCAACATGTTTATTAATAAATTATTAAAATAAACAGAAAATTTTATTTGAGACGATTTTAAAATTCACTTCCTTCTTTTAATTTTAGCTGTGGCTTCAGTTTTAGCTGCTGCTTTTCGTTTTTTGCCTTTTGTTTTACTTCCACCACCATACTTAGCTTCCAAGTCATCAATAAATGAATCTATTTGTTGAGCACGTGTTTTTTGTTTCTTTTTAATTAAAAGTTCCAAGCTATTTGATCCTGTATGTAAAAGATGCAAATAAGTATACACAGTTTAAATAAAATTAAGTTTTGCTTAGGCTTGCCGATACGACTGTGACATCGCGTGCTCATGATTAGTAGCATTGACAAAAAAATTGGCCTAGTAGTCATCTTGCTTTTTGCAGATTTTTAAAGATCAGAGTTTTAGTTTAAAAAAAATATATATGTAATAATAAAACGTTGGTTCAAACTTTTAGGGATGTTTTAGACATCAAAGAAAGATAAATGACTCATTGCAACCTCTGGTTGAAGTTGAAATGTAGAGTTTAGAGGCTATTTCAGTGCAATACAGATGCTCCAAGATCAATTCCTAGCATGGTATTTTTCAGAAACTAATTTTCCATTACTACTTTGGTCTGGGACCAGCTCCAGAGTGGTCTGTTGTATATTACCCATAACACAAGCGAACTTGCTGAGCTTGGGAATATACAATGTGTGTGTTTGTCTGCTGATTAATTAATTATAAAGGCTTTAATTGAATTTCTTACCAGTTCCCAATCCTAATTGGTCTTTCATTTCTTCAGCTTCTTTTGCCTCTCTGTTTTCCTTTGCCAAACGCTTCTGGCGTTTCTTCACTGGTTCATGTGTAAATATTTTATATGCAGGTAAATCACCACTTTTTATCATTTCCTAAAATATTAATAAATTAAAATATTTTTTAAGCTTTCTCCTGACTGGTTCCTTATATGAATTCAGGCTACTTTAATACATATATGCCAATCATAGCAGTTTTCAGCCTTTTCACAGCAAATGCCCAATTAAGTCCCCAGAAATAGTCTGCAGCCAGGTAGTGAATGGATGTCCTTTCTAACCGTCTGAAATGGACAACACTATTCACTATATTAGTCTTTGTGCTTCATAACATATCCATACTAATGCAATTAGCTCTCTTATCCTTTTTTCAATATAGGAGACTAAAGTTGTCATAAATAAAATTATTTTGAATACCTTATTTAATGGTTAAAACATTTAGGCTAATGGTGAATAATATAAAAAAACACCATAATTTTTTTTATAATTCTATAACAATATTAAGATAGAATTTATGCTAGAAAAAGGTAAGTTCCTATAAACGTAATTAAAAATTTATGTGAATGGAGCTGGGGATAGATCTGAAACACAGTTTAATCTTTAACATCCCACTACCAGGCTTGAGCCTTCCCACTATAGGAAAACAAAATTCCAAGTGTACTTAAAACCTAGTTGGAAGGTTTCACATATACATACATTGATAATTTCTTTTATTCTAGGTTCCTGATCAGATCTAGCAAATTGTACTCGATCACAGATGACATCCATATCTCCTTTGCCAGATAGATATGCTTGCTTGATGTCTTGCTTTTCTTCTTCAGATCCTGTAACAATACTAGACTTGATAGAATAATAATTAGATGTGTATAGTCTTAGTATGGATATATTGATAGTAGGCTACTTCAATTTCTGTTGTATGTAGGCCTCACTAATTTGCTCTCATATCCTGGTCTTCTGTTTTCCTTATTCAGCCCCCACATTGACCTTATATACAAAGATGCTGTTTCTCATAGTGCTCATCAGCAAATCAGGCTTCTTAGAGTAGTGCTCACATCTATGGGCCAAGATATCAGCTTGCCAGACTGAATCATTACTTAATCAATAATTTATTTTATTTTTAGATTTTGCATCCATTCCTGAGCAACATTTTTTTTATTTGTTTGGCCAAAAAAACAGTATTGTTTAGAATTACACCACATAATAGCAGAAAAAATACCCTAATATCATCTACCAACTAAAGATGGTTTAAAATTGTTAAACTTTTAGCAATACTGAAACTATTTGTATATACTACCATCTATACAAATAGCATGTACTGAAGAATAGTTTGATCTAGTGACTTTTGAACTGTATCACTAACTATTAATGCAATGTTCTACTACATTCAATATGATATTCTCTAGGATTTATTACACATACAATAAAACTACATGAAAGGAACTCCCCATCAAAGTATTTCATTTGTATCATGGTATGTAAACAGCAGTGACCATTTTCCGTCAGGTGGGCAGCCTGCTTGCTTTTCAACAAAAAAATTAACTGATAGAGATGGAAAACATTGTATGGAAACTTGTTTAAGATAATCTATTTTCTTTCTAGATGTGGAACCCATCAATATGCTTTGGATGAGTGGGTAAGAATACTGTCTTATCTTTCATCTATAAGACTATAATGGGCCAATTTATTATTTGTTGCTTATAAATGCATTAGTGTGCTCAATCGCTTTATCCAGAACAAAATGAGCGTATTTTAATAAAATAATTCGACACATACCAACATAGGACTTCTCATAAGCCTTAATATCTTCATCTGTTATCTTTTTAAATAGCAACCTCCAATATACACTCCAGTCCCGATTCTCGATATCATGATAATCATCGTCATCAACAGTCTTGGTTTCATTGTAAAGAGACCTTTTGTTTTGGTCTGTAAGGATTGAGTGAATACTACCCAAAACTTTGAATTTCTCGGTCGCTTCTAACTTCTCGTCATCCGATACACGGTCTGGGTGTACTTTCAGTGATAATTTGTGATATGCCTTTTTAACTAAAATTAAAAGTAATGTTAAAATATTTAATTTTGAGGACAATTTAAAATTATGTAAAAACATCATGAAACAACCTTCTTTGTCTGTAGCTTTTTCGGTAATTTGAAGAACTTCATAAAGATTAGCAGTCCCGTAGTATTTTTCGCACAATTCTAAAAGTCCCATTTTGTGGTAATGGTAATATAGTTTGATTTGTTACGAATTTGTAGTACAGAAGCAACAGAAATTTTCACATATAAATTTAAAATTATAAAACTCTAAACCCGCCAGTTGGCCAAATCAATCAAAGTCAAATCACTTTAACTGTCAGACCAACATTACTGGAGAACCACATTCTCGCGAGAACGAGAGAAACAGTATTTGGAGACCTTTCTCGTGTTCTCGCGATGTTTTCCGCGAGACAATGGAGCTAAGAACTTAGAGTAGCCAGATTTAGCAGAATTTCGCAATTTCAGTGGAATTAGCCCTGAATTTAGAAGAGATATATTACAAAAAGAGTGATCCGTTCACTCTTTTTGTAATATATGTATTGATTTTATAAAAGTTTTTACCGAAATAGCTACGGAACCATAAAAAAAGTTTTTACAATGCTATATGTCTAATAGTCATAATAAAAATAGGATAGACACGTAAATCTTACACCATTTAAAAACATGTTTTATTTAGCTCAAAGATTAATAATTCATTAAAATATCGATGCTATAAGTAGAAATAAGATAAAACAAAGTGTGTTTGAGGGCTATTACATAAACAAAAATACTTACTACATTATTATCACTTATCTTTTCTAGTTATTAATGAATAAAAAAGAAAAGTAGTCACGTATTTTATTACGTAACGTAACGTAAAGTTATTTTTTTGCCTATTATACGTTAAGTATACGTAATTTTGTAATGTTTTTCTGAAAAAAAATAGCATAATTTAGATTTTATCTAGGCAGTTAGCGGAATCCTCAGTTCAAATCTGGACACGCTGCGAGAACTTTCGTATCAGTAGTAGGGTATGAGATGAGACGCCAATGGGAGCAATTGTGTATAATATGATTTGGACATGATAAAGATCGCGAATTGGTCGAGGATCTAGAATTTTAATGTCTTCGTTTTCTTTACTTGTTTTAAAACGCTTCCATTAATTATGGTATTTTGGTGCATATTCTTTTTTGAATGAATTTCTAGGTCCATTCACAAAAAAATATGCGCGAAGATACCATAGATCTGCAAAGCACGAATATATGAATTGATCCAACTATTAAAAGTATTTATTATACCAATGCTTTAAATATATACACTCTACTAAAGAAATGAGTCTTATATATATAATTATTTTAATATTCCTGGTTTATCTTTTTTCATCTTTTACGTTCAGTTCTAAATAGGCATCGTTTTGTAATTCACTTAGCATATTTAGTAGGTCTACGCATAAATTAACATCAAACAATTAACAAGTTTAAAAAACAAGTTATTTGTTACGACATGCTGTCACAGTCCTGGAAATCACCCTTTCCTGGCAACATTTCCTTTTTCACACCTTTATTCGGACGGTCACCAGCATAGGGTGCTGCGATCAAGAATGTGTCTCATTGGCCGAGCCAATTCTTCAATGGCTGCCTAACTATCGCAACGACGCCACGCTCGTCAATTAGTAAAAAAAGCATTTTATTATGCCCAAATCATACTCTATACAACTTCTCCTATTGGCGCAAACTCACTTTTTGTATGGACATATAAATATGTCTTATAATACGCAAAAAACAATTATTGTACGTGTTTTATTTATTAACAACTAGAAAAGACAATTAATAATTCTGTAGTAAGGATTTTTGTTTATGTAATGGTTGTCAAACCCACCGTGTCTTAACTTTTTAGCTGTAGTATCCATATTTTTATAAAGAATTATTAAGCTTTGAGCTAATCAAATCAAATCATTTATTGCATAAAAACATGGTTATACAATAGGTCTTGTTATTTTATACAGAGCACATGTTTTTTGCCGGTTGGGCGTACAATTTTAAAAAAATTATATCATGTAGGTACACTTATTTGGTTTTAATTATTATCACTAATATTTTATCTTTAT
The DNA here is from genome assembly GCA_039645545.1 of Dendrolimus houi. Taxonomy (NCBI): domain Eukaryota; kingdom Metazoa; phylum Arthropoda; class Insecta; order Lepidoptera; family Lasiocampidae; genus Dendrolimus; species Dendrolimus houi. The sequence goes on along the minus strand of CM077120.1, from coordinate 15,979,228 downwards.
CTTATAATTATGTATAATTATGTTATCTATTTTATCTTTTAATTATGTATATCCTTAAATTTAACAAATACTAAATGACACACAATTTAAATTTATATATGTTTCTAATGATATCTATATGGTACAAATATTATAAATATATAAGACAACTCTTTATTATTTAAATTAATGAATTTAAGGAATAAAAACGATGTGTTTCTCTGAAAAGACAAAGAAACGACATTCAAAGTCCATTCACTTAAATTCCAATTGATATATTATTAAAAACTGTTATTTAAAGCTAAACACTTATCAAAAAAACTATATTTGTTTCCACCGTCATTCGTAACTTTAATTGTATGACTTAGGTCGCGTTCCACTTAAATTGTGATATACTATGTTATTGAATGTTTATACATGCGTTCCTTTGGTAACAATTCCATTACATCTCCCCACCAAAGGGAAGAAATTTTTCTTAAAAAAATTTATACTGAGCAGAGCTCAAAAGACTCAGTCATTTATCTTCTTCTTTTCAATTTTTATTTATATTTTTCTCTTATAATAGAACAGGAATAAGTTTTGTGATGTGAAATATATTAGATTCAAATTTCCTATGACCTGTGTTTATTTTGTATATCGAACTTGATATTTTTTTAACTATTTCAAATGGTCCAATCTTTAGTTCATCCAGCTTTTTCCGGTTTAGTTTATTCCCATTTTCTATGTATACCATATCTCCCACATCAAAATTATAGTGTACTTTATTTTTATCAAATAATTCTTTATTGTACTTGTGTGACTTTATTGAATTTCTAAATGCTTTTTCCCTGTCCCTGATCCAGTCAGATTCCGATATTTGTTGTTTTAATTCCTCTGGCAAAATAGAAACATCTGTTCCATCCAACAAGTATTTTGGGGCAAATCCTGTAACTGTGTGTTCTGTATTATTATAATTATTTACACAGTTATGAGCAATTGTGGTCCAAGCTATTTTCTTTTTTTTTTCATTAATCTTACATCTGATTTTGTTTATCAACGTTTGATTTAGTCTTTCATTTAATCCATTTGAAAACGGCGCATTCACTGCCGTAAATACCATATGTATTGATTTTTCATTTAAAAATCTTTTAAATTCTTTTGAGTTAATTCCTGGGTATTGGTCGGTGAGGATAATTCCAAATTCATCCGAATCTGTTACTTTGTTAACTAGCTTCACAAAATCGTTGGCACTTTGTGTCTTTGAGGTTACAATAATGTAAAGCGCGTGAAATGGTCTACTAAAAGGTGTAAATATCTTTTTGTTGATCGCGAGCCTCCAAATCCTCCAATTGTGTCTATTGAAACTATTTCAAAAGGTTTTGTAGCTGGACCTAAATGTGACATCAAACCATACTTATCTTGACCTCTTGTTTTATTTTTTATACATATTTCACAATTTCTACAAAGTGTTTTAATGTTTTTTGTTAAATTGTTTGCTGTATATATTGATCCAATTTTCTTTTGCATTTGTTTAACACCTATATGACACATATTTTCATGTATTTGTTTAATAAGCTTTTTACTGAAGTTTTCTGATAACATAATTTTTTCAACCTTTTTGCCTTTTTTTAATATACATTGTGTCTTGATATTAGTCTGTTCTTTTTATTTTGTAAATCTTGATTTCTTTCTTGATCTGTGATAATGTCTTCCAATTTTATTAAATTCACTATTTTTAATTGTTCATCTTTATCTCCTTCTGCATCTAATACTGGATTTCTGCTTAAGCAATCAGCTTCAGTGTTTTCTTTTCCTGGAGTATATTTTATTTTAAAGTCATATTGTGATAAGTAGTATGTTAAATCTCCTAACTCTTCACCTGTCCTGGATTTTATATTCATATTTTCTAATGGTTTATGATCAGAATATACTGTAAATGATTTACCTATTAGCCAGTATTGCCAATATCGTATCGCTTCTTTAATAGCCAAACATTCTAAATATATAGCTTTTTTCTTTTTTTGTATTTCATTTAATTTTCTTGAGAAATATGCTATCGGTTTTTCTTTTCCGTTTTTCTGTGTTTGTTTTAATACTGCTCCAATACCTTTCAAAGACGCATCAGTGTAAATGTTAATTGGCAAATTTTGATCAAATATTTCTAAGATTGGTTGTGAGCATAGTAATTTTTTTACTTCTTCAAACGATTTTTGACATTCAGAAGTCCAAACAAAATGTTGATATTTCCTGAGTAATTTATGAAGTGGTTCTAAAATTATAGCACTTTTGGTATATATTCGTGATAAAATTTAATTTTCCCAAAAACTGCCTGATATTTTTCTGAGTTTTTGGCTGTGGAAATTTTTGATTGAAATTAAATTGTCTCTAACTGGCCTAATCGTATTATTCTCTATTATGTGACCAAGGTATTTAACTGAACTCGATGCAAATGTACATTTTGTAAACTTTAGCCTGCAACCTTCGTTTTTTATTGCATCTAGTAATTGTTTTAAATGGTTAATATGTTCAGAGAATGATTTAGAAAATATTAATATGTCATCTATATAATTAACACTAAAATCAGTTAGTTTGTACTTCCGTAATATATTACTTAGTATTCTTTGAAATATTGCTGGAGATGTTTTTAACCCAAAAGGTAAGCATGTCCATTGAAAGTGACCGTCTTGTGTCACAAAGGCAGTTTTCTTTCGATCTTCAACTCGCAATGGGATTGACCAGAATGCAGAATTTATATCTAACGTTGAGAAATATTTGGCGTTCCTTGTCTTTATCATTATATCCTCAATCAAAGGAAATGGTTGCGCCTGTGGTACTACTATTTTATTTAGATCTCTGAAGTCTATACATAATCTGGATTTTTTATTATCTTCCTTTTTGAAGACCAAAGTTACTGGTGCAGCGAAAGGGCTATAAGATTTTTATTAAGTAAGTTTGCTATTTGTTCTTCTATTTCTTTTTTATCCTGTACAGAACATCTGTAAGGACGCTTACTACAATATTTGTCTATAAGTAAGTCAATACGTGCCTCATATTCTCTGACTGACCCAATATCATATTTATCTTTTGCAAAGATTGAGTTATATTTATTAATGAGTTTATTTATTTCAGATTTCTGGTTTGTATTCAAATTACTCAAATTGATTTTAAAATCTTTTTCTTGTACATGTTCATTAAAATTGATTGAATGTTTATTTATTTTATTTTTAAATTCCGTAGAAACAGATTTTTCAAAATTTTCATTTGTACCTTCCTTATTTATAGGAGTTTCTTGTACTATTTGAGTAATTTCTAAGTTTTCATTTTGAACCAGTTTAAATTTTTGTATTATATCTAGTCCAATTAAAAAATCATATTTAAAACTTTTTCCATCAATAATATAAACATCAGTTTCTTTTTCGATATTAAAATTTTTAATTTTTATTGTTGCCATACCCCTTGTCTTTTTAACACCATTAATTGTAACTAGATTTGCTGACTTAAAATTAAGTTTATCTTCTTTTTCTATTTTACATAATCTCGAATTGATGAGAGAAACATTCGAGCCTGAATCGTATATTCCAAATATTTCTAATTTATTATTCAACAACAGTTTGACTTTAATTAATGGTGTTATTATTCGTTTTTTGGATCATTATAATTTAGCTCAACATCTATTACTGAGTTATTAACATTTTTTATTTGGTTTCTTTTATTATCATAACCTTCTGTTTGTTTGAACCAACATTTTTCTTCAGAATGTAAACGAACTCCTTTGTTTAACTTTTCACAAATTTTACATGGTTTTACTTTATCCAATTTTCTTTTATAATCAGAGTAATTTTTTTTATATTTACCAATATTCTTTTCATTATCATATGTTCATGTTTACTTTCATTATAAAGACTTGCAGTTGACTTAACAGATTCTTTATCAATTTTTTCCATTACATGGTCTGGTAAACCCATCACTATAAGGTTTATCATTGTTTGAGTGTCAATCAATTTGTTGACCTCTAATAACAATCTTTCTTTTTTTGTAGCATATTCCAGTAAAGATTCTGCTTGAAATTTAAAAGTAAATGCATATTTAATCTGTGACCAACCTTTGTGTTCATATGTTTCACAAAAATTATTTTTCCAAATTTCCCATTCTGAATTCACTGTTAGTTTTATTAGCATACTGCTGTACCAGTCTAAACACTGTTTTTCTAGCAGGTACTTTAAAATCTCAATTTTTCTTCATTCTGTAGTATATTGAATCTTTCACATTCATTTTCAAATTCATTCATCCATTGGGTTGCATTTGATGTTTTGCTATTTAATTAAAAATCTTTCAGCTGTTTTTCCTAATTTTTATTTTCAGGTTATTATTGGCAATGTCTGAAGACCTGGTTATTCTGTAATTTCTTCTAAATATTGATCACCAAATTGTAATCTAAATATATTTTTCTCAAGTATTAGAGGAATCCATTTCGCGTTTGATGTCTTTTTTTTTTTTTTTGAGCGAGTTCTTGATTTTCTCTAAATTTGTTATGGCAGTGTGTTTATTTGCAGGTTTTAAATCATCTGTTCATAAATATGTCCATTAGGTGTTTCTTTTACGCAAATAACTTAGTTTTTCCATCTGCTGTCCCCAAAACTGCAAATTTTCTTAGCTTTTCCATTTTTGTAATTTTCACAAGGAATGTCGATAAGACAACTTTTATTATTTAAATTAATGAATTTAAGGAATAAAAACCATGTGTTTCTCTGAAAAGACAAAGAAACGACATTCAAAGTCCATTCACTTAAATTCCAATTGATATATTATTAAAAACTGTTATTTAAAGCTAAACACTTATCAAAAAAACTATATTTGTTTCCACCGTCATTCGTAACTTTAACTATGACTTAGGTCGCGTCTTTTGTGATATACTATGTTATTGAACGTTTATACATGCGTTCCTTTGGTAACAATTCCATTACAAATATATTTAAACACTTAACATTCTAACTTATCACTTACATTTAAAACTTATCATTAAGGAACTCAGTTACACTGTAGTAGCTTTTTCTTATTAGTACTTTTTTTTTAATGTGATTTAAACAATTTAGTTTTCAGAGCTGTATATATTATATATCTTTGGGGCCATGCATACTATACTCTTATACAGTAAAGTTGTTTTTGCAGGGTGCATACAAAGTTTTTCTTTATTACGAATATTCCTAACCGTAATGTCGGATGCATTTGGAAACAAATGTAGATTTTTGTGTACAAACATTGTGACTTCATATATATATAGCGATGGAACAGTGAGTAAACTATGTTTGATGAATAGCGGTTTACAGCTTTCAGTTATGTGTATTTTGAACATTGCTCGTATACAGCGTTTCTGCATTAAGAATATAGTATTTGTATTGGCTGAGTTACCCCAAAATATGATACCATATCTTAAAACAGATTCTACAAGCCCATAGTAAGCTGTAAGCAGAGCGTCTGCATCGACTGTCGGTGCTAATTTGTGCAATGCAAATGTCGAACTACTTATTTTTTGCTTAACTTATCTATATGATTTTTCCAATTTAATCTATTATCTATTACTAATCCTAAAAATTAAACATGTTTGTAAATAGCATAAGATTTACGTATCCATCCCATTTTTATAATCACTGTTAAATTAATAGCACTGTAAAAACTTGTTTATTTTTATAGTTACGTAGCTATTTTGGTAAAAAAAACTTTTATAAAATCACAACACCCGTTCGCCCATTTCTGTATCTATTCTAAATTCAGAGCGTAATTCCATTAAAATCGCAAATTCTGCTGAATCTGGCTAACCTAAGTTCTCACGTTTTCAGCTCCATTGTCTCGCGGACAACATCGCGAGAACACGAGAGATCTCCACATTCTCAGTTTCTCGCGTTCTCGCGAGAATGTGGAGAAGCCTTTAGTCATTTGATTTGTGATGTTGTTGAATTCGCATAATGGTAGACAAAGGAACTTAGACCATACAGCCTTTGTGTCGCATCACATTTTACTTAAATTGTTAAAAATTTTCACACAACCACAATTCTATGCCTAAATTGAAAACAAGTGACGTGAGAATCGTTATAACTTTTTTATAGTTGGAATACAACAGACAGACTGACAGCGTACTGATGGAAACCGGCTACCATCGCCTACTTAATACGCTTGCAACACTAGAGATATCACTAACGCTGGTCAGGTTACTGACCTCGAAGGAATTTTATGTATATTTTTTTAAAACCCCATATTACGCTGTGGGAAATCCTGAGCTGGAAGATCATTTCAAATTCCCCCACTGCGCAAGAGAAACATTCTTGAGAAAAGCTGCTTAAGTAAGCGCAGCGGCTCAAGGAAGTGAAACATAAACCTAGCCGTTTGAAAGAGGCACGGCGGCAGAACATAAACCATTCTGAACAGTTCCTCGGAACGCTCCTTATTGTATGTACAGTCGATATGACTGCCCATAGATGTAACTATGAAAAGATATCTCAATTTGCATACAATATTTCGAATAGAGTCCGCTCCACAAAAGAAGTCCCATCCCCAACAGTGCCAAAATATTCCATAATTAAAAGCTGTTTTAGTTTCGGCTACCTTACGAACAAAATTCTATCAAATAGCGGAGCTGCCACTTCTAGTTCCTTTAGTTGCCGTCGGACTTCTTTTGTGGTGCGACCTCTAAGTAGTGAATGTCTGTTTTTACCTTTATAACGCAAATAGCTCATAACAAGTCGACGATCTATTTAGGCAGTATTGTACATAAAAATATAATGATTTGATTATATTCTTATCTTGAGGTTTAAACATAAACAAACACTTGTTGCAGGAAATTAGAAAATAGCAATAGCGTATCTGAAAGGTTCTTCTATAAGCTCGGTTAAAACCTGCAAATTTTGTTCGTGAAGTCTCTAAGGTTAGTTACACGCTAAATTTAACAATACCAGACATCCTTTCAAGTCGGGTATTGAAAAATTGTAGTATGCGCTTATAGCCGTCGAGGCTTACTCGAGCAAAACTTATTAGTCTGCAGCCGGCCTAATACAGATTGTATTTTATCATTTATAATAATAACATAAATTTTCGTTTTATTTTATAAAAGAAATGTTGTATTAATTTACATAGTAGTTAGTGTTTGTTTTGTAAAAGAATATACACACATCTTCCTTTAAAATTAAGAGAAACATTTATTTTATTGTTATTTATTTAAAACATTCGAAACAATCATGATACTCTTTATTAACCCAAAAGTCTATTAAAAGGTCTTAAATTTTGAAATAAGATAATTTTTACTATATCTCAGATACATATAAAGTTTTGATGTAAATAGCAAATATAGTATGTAAGCAACTATTTTTAATAAGCATATCCACACAAATGCTAAAGATTTTATGAATACATTAAGATTTATTTTCACACTCGACGATCTTGTTCGATGTTAAGTCAAAAAAGAGAAATTTATTTTATTTTTGTTGGCACTATTGCTTGGTCATACACAAACAAAAACCTCGAATATACGTTCGGAGACATAACATTATAAAAAAGTGGTAATTTGAAATTAGTAGCAATGGTTAAAGTTGGGTTACTTAGAATAGTACTCTGGGCGTTCATTTGGCGAAATTAGATTTGGTGCTGGGCTTTAGTCCCTATTTCATTGAAGTACTTTTTTAAGCACCGTGGGCGCTTAATATTTACCAAATGTAGCTTTTCAGGCTGGCTTCTTACTTTAATTATCCCCATATCTTGTAAAAATGAAGAAAAATTGCAATTATTGCAAATTGTGGGAATTAACCTAAGTTAATGTCGTCAATTAAACGCGCTCCGCTTCGCTTCGCACCCGCCTTAGCTTTCTAACCTATATTAAAAAAGTTCGGATTTGTTCATAATATATAAATATGCCGTATAACTACAACCCACCCGTTGTTGTATTTATACAGATTTTATAAAATATATATTGTATAAATCACAAATTTATTCCACCTCGATGTAGGATTTAATCTTACGTCAATAATAAATCCAAATCTGGGATTTCAATTGTTTATGAGAAAAGTATTCCAAATTTATGACCTTCAAGATCAATCTTAATTTTGATTTTTACGCTATACTGAACAGTTTTTATATAAATTCTTTTTTAATGAAATGGATGCCTCTAAACTATCTTCTAGTGATACAGTGGCTGTGCTACCAAATTGCTGTGAAGAGTTACAAGTAGATCAAAAAGAATTTGATAATTTCAGGTCAGTAAAAGCAGATCAAATATATGCGGAGCAAGTTGTAATAGACAATGATAAAGAAATCACACCTGAAATTATTGAAAGTAATGAACTTAAGTTGAAAAACAGAATTGCACAATGTAAAAGTGTTATAGAGTCACTCAAATCTGAACTCAATGAAGAGAAAGCAAGATTGGAAATCGAAGTTAAAATGAAGCAGTCAAAATTAGATGCTTCAAAAGTTCCTTCGAGCTATTTCGACTATGGTCACGAAATTTCCACTGATATACAATTGGACGACTTTCCGTATTCATCTTGCATGTATAGTACTACTGTAGACGACAAATTAAGTTGCGATGAAAATCTAGTGGAGTACGAGAAACAGTTACAGAAATACCAAAACACATTAAACATTGCTCAAAATGAGAAAAAGAATGCGATCAGAAAACAAATGTTGGCCAAAGCTTATAAGCTTAAACTGTTAGAAGTCGAAAATCAATGCAATATTGAATTACTGAGAGTGAAACAGAGTTTGCAGTGTTTGGAGCCCCTGAAAATGATTGCTAACAAATGGAAAACAAACACCGATGATATATACGACGTGAACAATTTCGAGTTTATTTCACATTATCCAGAGTTGATCGCTAATTCTGGAAGCGACGTAAATAGTTATAAAGAGGAATTTGAAAATACAATTTCAGAAAAACCTAATAATGGAAATAAGAATGTTACCGTCTTTTATGAATAATGCTTATTAGTCAGGAATTTATCTAATGTGATTTTTTGTATGGAATTAAAATTTTGGTTTACCTACATAATTTCATTTTACTTACATAATGTTTTCAATGTACAATAAAACGTTCATTTAAATGTTTTATTGTTTTTTTACTAAAAAGCGAAAGGAGCATGACTTATGACCCTTTGGTTAACAGGAGAATACCTATAAGATTTAAGGTTTTTTTAGTTTCGTCGTGTACTGGACGATTCACATGTATAAATATTAGATCAGTATCACTACTATCAGACTATCAGCTATGGTGCGAGCTATATAGTGTGGTAGTGGACCGGTTACATCTGTCCCAGGACTAATAGCCAATTGAGCAGATAGATCTTTGAGTGAAGCCCACGTCTTGGTAAATATACTGTCGGTCGCCCTCCGGCCTAGTGAACCGATGATCTCGCTATGTTCATAGCTGACGGAACCTCTTTCTATCTGATGGGCCGTCTACTTGTTTTAGGCAATAATTTAAAAAAAAAATGGTCGCCGGTAGGGACTTGATAAGGAAAGCGGAGGACTAGGATACTGGACTTCGGGGACTAAAATTGGCTGACGTCGATGAAGTAAGATAATTAGTACCTAGTTCTTAGTATTGGTGTTTTTAAATATAGTTAACTAGTAAGTACCCACTTATAACTCTATTTTAAATCTGCCGTTTACTTCCAATTCTACCTATAACATATTTTACCAATCATTAATTTGCTTTACTATCGGTTAAAATTTGTCATAAGTTACACACACAGGTATACAGGTAGATTAAAGGAGCCGACCCTTATTGGTTGTGCATACTGAGATTACGATTCCGATTCCAATTACTGGTTTAGGCTAGGTTTAACATTAGGCAGGATCAACGATGTGCGTATAGAGTATACGCACATCGTTACGTCTCTACGTCACAATATATCCTGTTTCCTACTGGAAAATATCTTACTAATCTAAAGTGCAAAGAATGTTCATTACAAATAAAATGTAATATATTTTAAATCTGCAAAACTTTATTTCAATCAATTAATGAAAAAGGGTGTGAAAATCTGATTTCAATAAATCAAAACGGACGAGGACCTCCGTAGTGGACCACACACATTGCGGCACGCGCTTCGAATGCTGCTGACTTTTTATTCTCGCCGTTCGAAGTAGGATCGTGTTCGGTCGGCTCTCGTCGGCACCCGGTCGGTAGGCCCTCTGTTATCACACTCGCATGCGCATTCGCCTGCGCCCGCGTCCTCGCCGGGTTAGTTAGGAACTTGAACTTCATTTTAATAAGACTCCAATTTGTCAATTAGGATGCATTGCATGACCGAAACTGGTTTTACTTCTTTACACCTTGTATCTTTCCGAGTCTCATTTAAAAAGTGCATTTCGATGAATTGTTTGAAGCCCTATATCTATTGTGTAATAAAGTAAATCAACTAGATAAGATACTTTTTATCGCTAATAGTAGGTAGGATAATTTCGTCGGCTGTAAGCTCTAGTACCTACATAACCTATATCTATTTTTTAAAATCAAGATTAAAATTTATTAGAGAACTTTTTAATATTTAATAACGAAAGAGTGAAATATATACAAAAATAAAACAAGCAAATAAATTTCATTTCTTTAATCTATTCCGTTTAGTGAAATATATGTGTGCATCGCCATTATGAACGTCAAAGATCTATCCCTGATAAGGTTGCGTAGAAGAGATTATCTACTACTGTTTTGTAAGTAATTTATGTGATGAACAATAAATAGTTATCTATCAATCTAACCTTCCTTTTAAGCACGGAAGCATATTGGTAGCAAGCACTTTTGGTGTTACAAATGTTCATATGCGATGGTAACCACTTTCCTTCAGGTGGGCCGTCTGTCTGTCTGCTGAACTCATGCAATAAAATAAAAGAGTGATAATTCAACAGGTGACATTTGTCAACAGCGCTTAGTAGGAACTAAAATCGTTTGTTCTTCTGTTAAATATATATTTAGGTAAACCTGCACTATTGCCAAATGATTGCCCTAGCTTTTCTGATTATACCGCTAAAAGATATCGGCAAGCGCCAGAGGGAACAAATATAAACACTTAGGTACATTACTATATCTGCAATTTCCATTGGCATGGAATTTTAATAAGAAACCTTTTAGCGTTAAAAAGAACAAGTGTGCGGTGAATATTTCTAGTACCTATTATTGATATGATAACTAAATAACTAACTCCGTTGGCTCAGCGACCCAAAATGTGTCTTGTGCGATTTCTTGCCAGTTATGGAATTGAAGCTCACATAGGTCAGCCTCCACTCTGTCCCTCCACCGATACTTGGGGCGACCGACCGGACTTCGCCAATCCGATCGTCTCAAATAAGCCCTCTTCACGCTTCGATCCTCTCCCAGCCGTTCCACGTGACCAAGCCAACGGAGGCGGTGAGTTTTTATCTCTTCTAATATATTAGGCTCGGCCACGAGATTTTCAATTTGGATGTTGGTTCAGACCCTTCAGCTACCATTGCCTCTCCTTGTTGGGTCCAAAATATTACGGAGAACCTTTCTTTTGGCCACGCACAACTTGTTCTCTTCCTTTAGGGTGAGCGTCCAGGCTTCGCAACCGTACATCAGGATGGGCCGTATGACGGTTTTATAAATCTTGATTTTGGTTTTTCTGCTTAGAAGCTGGGACACCATTACCTTATGTAAGGCTGCTCAGCACCTCAGGGCGTTTTGAATACGTACGTGTATACTGAGCATCTCCTAAATGAAGGTCCTCGCGTGTAATGTGAATAATCCTGGACCATTTCATGTGAAGATACTCGGTCTTATCGTAGTTGATTTTGAGTCCAACCTTCTTTGCGTCTTCCTCCAGAAACCTAGCTGCTTCTGCAACTTGTTCACGGCTTTCCCTAACAGTGCTGGATCATCCGGGTACCTTATGCTTTCGAGTCAGTTGTAATCTATACTCGCGAGCCAAAATCGTCTAAGTACATGTTCTAGTACTAGATTGAAAAGCATAGGTGATAGGGCATCGTCTTGTTTGGGTCCAGTAATCACCGATAATTCGTCAGGAGAGTTCGTTTCCACCCTCACCCGCATAGTGCTCACGCTAATGGCGACCGTAATCATATCCACGAGTTGTTTAGAGATCAGGAAATCTTATATATATAATATATAAGATATATTATCATAAGCCTTTTGAAAATCTGGAAATAACGAATGGACACTTTGAGGGTACTCCCACCGTTTTTGCATTAGCTGTTTATGAATGAATATTTGATCTACAGTGCTGCAATTTATGCGCAACCTGGATTGATAATCGCTTAAGATTTGTTCTGCATACTGTTCTAGTTTCTCTAAGAGCACGTAGGGCAGGGCCTTATATGCAGTAGGAAGTAACGCTATTACACGTTAAAAATGATTATTAATCGACTTTTTCAATATCGTAAAAACATTGGCAGATTTTGGCCGTGGTAATAACATTATAGCATGGCTTTACTAGGTTAGTAAAGCCATGCTCCTACGTGAGTGTCGTAAAAAAAACAATATTTAGAATAACAATTAAGAGAATGCATATTATTGGTAACTTAAGTAATTACCTATTTTGTTATGAAATATTTGAATATTAACCGATTTCCAATCCAAAATATGATATAAGCAGAGACGATAAAGTACCTATTCATTAATAAAAATTGAAGTGTTGCGAGGGGCACGACCAAAAGAGGGACGAAATCTCGCGGATAATCGTAGGCACTGGACGATTCACAAATACCAAAAATAGTAACATTATAAGTATAATTATATTATTATACCTATGTGTAGGTAAATATTGTACCAAAATGTTTATGTTTTGTTATTTACAACGTGCTGCTTGATGGACAATAAAAAAAGTTTTACGTATTGTGAGATATTATCACTAGAGTTTATAAACAGTATTAAAATAACAGTCTTGAAGTTTTATAGATTGCAATGATGCAAAGATTCAAATCGTCGTGATGTCTTGTATGTACGTAGCCAATTTTGAAGGTTATATTTTACTGTGATATTTTTCCTCCAAGATTTTCGAATCATAGAGACCTCATCCCAATCAGAGTAATGACAGCAACTAAACGGTCTTACGGCCCGGCTACGACTTTTTTACAATTAGCGACAGCTTAGTGCGACGCTATAAGCGACAAAAAAGCTATTAAGATGTATGAAGCATGTCACGAGTCGTCGCGTTCGGCTTAAACCTCTGTCGCGTCGTCTCATAGCCTGTGCCCGTCGCTAGGCTGATGGACGTGACCGGGCCGTTAGAGTGCGTACGCACTTTTATGTTGAAAGCAATCCCACGGCGATTTTGGTAAAAAAAAATCAATATACTATAGGTAGGCATTGATTACTTCGCGATCGCAGTTTGCTTTACAAGAAGTTATGTCGCTCGTTTTGCAGCCATAATGTCACCATAATTGTGGCCTTACGCTGTATTGGCTTATATTAGGAATTATATTTGGAATTAGGGGAAGGAAGATTTGCTGTTATTCCTCATTATTGACCTACGTTAAGAAATTTTCGAGTAAGCATAAATAAAATATTCCCCCGAACCATTTATAGAACTTTTTAATTAATAATTTGTTGAAACATGTTTTGTATTATTTATTATTCACTTTTCTCTGCGTTGTGTACATATGACTCATTTTAAAATGTGAGCATTCAACTTTTCTAAGAATAGGTCAGTTATCAACAGGTAGATAAGTAAACCGCTGTTGCTCACCGACAAGATTATAGCAGTATTTTTCATAACATTAATTATAATTAAATGTATTTTTTAAGTAGACTAAAATATACTACATAAATGTTTTACTTGTTCATACTTTACAACCTTGATTTTCTATTCAGGTTCTTTAAAGACAGCATTTAATTTTTTCAAAATTTTACTTTTTTTGTTGATATCAGATAATTATCTTGCTATATGTTGTATCCAAGCCAGTGAAAGGGAAATAATAAACATAACCATCCATATTAATTTTAAAATACTTATATTTATCAGTTTACGGTAATACTAGGCGGACAATGTGGGCGTCCGTGTTTGTTATTTGAATGAGTAGACATCTCATTTCATCCACGAAGTCCGGCAGCAACGCTCCCGACCCGCGTGTGTGCAAGAGACTCAAGTGCTTTATGGATGAGCAAACAGTTTAAAACACTGCACGCCGGCCGTATTGGTCCAGCACTTTCCTCCATTAGTCCCCGCCAACACCTCCGCCGGTCCTTTGTCGAAATTAATGTTTGCTCTCAAACGCCGACGGAGGTGCGGACGCGACACTCCTTCACCACTTGGTACAGTTTACTTTAGCTGCTTTAAAACGGAGGTAATCGGCTTGTGTCTATGATTTGTTTATAAATGCTAGTTTACATAGTCTCATATTACTAATGACGATCTTTATGGGAATAAGCACAATTATTTAACTTAGAAATTGCCTTTAATTGCTTTTTTATTTATTTGTATACAAAGCATCAATTTCTGTTAATAAATAATGACGCGATCCATTGAATTACTATAACATTCTACTTTCGCATGTAAGTAATACAAAGTAACGAAGTAATAATCTTATAATAATTTATCATCTGTCTAATACTCACCTCCTCAAAGATTTAATATTATTGGATCACAACCCTATAATTATTAATGGTACTGCATTAACATGATTACTTTGATTCAGGCTAATTCCAGAAAGGCCGGATCTAGGTGGCAAGTCGGGCGCTGACCATACCCCGGGCGGTCAATTCAAAGGGCGAACAATTCAAACTTCGGAGACAAATACACAACTCATCATTAACGCAATTTGACCACTGAGACGTCCAGTACTTTAAGCACATAAAGTACTTATTGAGAGGCGCGTAGGCATAGGTTAAAATCCACAGACGCATGCGTGTCCATCGATAGGCGTCTGACAGCTGAAATGATGATGATGATTAAGGTAAAAATAAAGGCGAGCCGCGGCGTCATTTTTCAAACTTTGCCCCTCCCCTATGAAAAATTCAAGATCCGGGGCTGAATTCAAGTATAAAATCATAACGTACTTAATTCTGTACTAAAATAATTAATAAATTTGTTTGTGTGTTTATAAGAATAGAATAGAATTGTACAAAAATGCTACATAAAATCAAGAACATTAATATACAAGTACAATCGGCGGTCTTATCGCCCATGGCGATTTCTTCCAGAATCCAATTCCAGAAAGAACAACAAAAGTCGATAGTAAGCACTAATGTTAGATACTATCTGTCTTAATTCTAAATTCGATTACCTGATTTGAATAATGTTCTTGGATAATCTAACATAACTCTCCGGCCACAAAAGGAGGCAGCAAAAGTTAACGTGGTTGAAACCAAGATTCAACTAAAATTATTTACTATAATTTTTCACATTGTAAATTCCATAACCAATATGAATGGGTCGCCATAATGACTGCATAGACTACAATATAACAATATAGTCCATTTATTGCCTTAGATTATTGTGTCGGTTAGCCTGTACATTAATGTTGGCGCCACAACAACTGAGCGTATATTTACTAACCGAATTCAGCAGTACCGGATGTAATAAACAATCTATTGTTACCCAAATGCAATATATCCTTTTGTTCTTTGTTATTGTTCTATAAGCATCTTCACCTGAAAGTGATTACGTTTTGTTGGAAACGCAATATGCAACAGGTGGAATTATAATGTGAATTTGTGTCTTCGTAAATAGAATGCCATCTTTAACTAAGGTCTGTAAATAAATTTTACCAAATTTTACGCATCTCGGTTCACAACCAAGGCAGTAAAGAGGGCATAAGTAAATATACCTGCAAATATACTCAAATTCTCAGCGAAAAGTTTTTCCGAGTGCAAATCATTATCGAACGCGGAATAATCGTTGCGTAGTTGAGCATGGTAGTTCAAGGATATGAGGACGACCGGTCCTCCGATGGCAAGCAGTACGGTTTTTCTAATGCCTGAAGCAAACAAACAGACAGGTACCCTAATTAATCAAAAGTGGTTACTGTCGCCTATGGACATTTGTATCACCAAGGGAATCGCCAAGACGGTCTTGGCCTCGATGAAATTTTATAAGACCCTTGTTACACAACCTAATATCGTAGCGGAGAGAAACACGTCGCAGGAGTTCCCTCCAAGTCATATTGTACGTGGAAAAAACAATCTAGCGAAATAACTCTTTGTGGACGTGAAGCGTTGGCGATATATCAAACAGCTCTTTACATTCTACGCTGTATCGAAATACCCAATGAGACGCAGTCCACGTAGGGTAAGCGATTCAGAATCATTTGTTAGTTTGGGATTGTCGACTATACGAACTGTACGACGCGGGTTCAAGCCGAAGATGCTGGCCGGTTTGGTAAGTAACCAGGTGCCCCGACCAATTGTAATCTATTTCATAATTAATATCACGAATTTTGTCAGGTTTATATAGCCTGTATTTTAAGTAACGGATATTAGTTATCGCAAATATTACTTATCGCATTAGCTACAATATTTTATCAGTGGTTCGTGGCACAAAGCTTTGTGCGTCCGCTGCGAGCACGTTGCGTTCACACCCCTTTGTCAGATGCTATTGCTTTGGCCTGCGCCTGCCCAGGTTCGCACGAATCTCTTCTGAGTAATACAGATAAGCAAGTGCAAACACCTGTTTGTTACGTTTGTATTAACCTATTTTAGTCGAAGATATTTTTTTATCATATATGACCACGAAAGACTAACATCCGTTCCATTATCAGGGTAGTTGATTTTTTTACTAACAATAAGCTTTTTATTCAACTTCTCTCACGTAAGCTTCACAATATTGCATGGGAGATATTCCTTTCTCCGCCATGAAAATTCTCTAAAATAGAAACATATATACAGACTATAACTTATTACTTACCAAACTAGCATAGCATCTTGTATAATTACCTACATGTTGCAATTATTTATTTTAGACTTTGATTGTTTAAGAAATAATAAAAATAAAACGATTTATTATTCTATAAATTCACATGCAATCTATCTTTTTTCTTTCACCTTCTCCCAATTATTTGGGGTCGGCAGAATATGTCTTTTACTTATATACTCCTCTATTCTGACATACGTCCTCTGTCACACCACGAATCATCATATCATCCTTCAAACAATCCATCCCATCTCTTTTTCTACTAATTATTATTAATTAATTACCCACTAAATAATAACTACATACTTGATTTCACAGTTTTTGAAGTGCATTTAGTTTAGTTGACACCTGTGTTTTACTTCTAAGTCTCTGGACACAGTAGGACCTTTTTTTTTTTTTTTTTTTTTTTTAAGGCGGGGGAAATGCATTTCGCACATACCGGTCCTTTGCTAGGGATTAGACCGTTGTTGATCATGGAGGCTTTCCACTGAGGCAATCCAAACAATAATCAACCGGCTTGTGTGGAGACTCGACTAATCAATACCCCACTAAAACCACCCTCCTCCCATGTGCCCCGCGCTTATGGCAGGAAAGGCGTGAGATACAGAACGTAGTTACGCCCACACCGATCCTAGCGCACAAGTGCTTGAGAATGCCCCGGGAGAGGCAAGCTCACTTCGTCAACAGGGGTGAAGACTCCTCTGCTCCCTAGATGCTAGAGGGCCCCTGCAGCGGTATTTCAGGGAGGGAGGTCATGCGCATACCTGCGCCTCCGGGCTCCCGACTGACGTCGGCGCCCGCGAGACGCATGCGCACTACCATCTCTCTCCCTATCTCGTGCACAGTAGGACCTACCGTAAGACCGACCAATTAGCGCGTAATGTACGTTCCATCTACAATAGTTTCGTGGGACAAAGCATAATGCTCTTCAACAAAATCCCAGAAAACGTTCAACAGCTTTCAATAAACCAATTTAAGAAATTAGTAAAGCAATGTTTGTTCGAGAAGGCTTATTATAACAACGAAAGATTTTTTTGATGACCGCGCCGAATGTGTATCATGCAATCGCCACCAAGCTTTTCAGTAATCATTCATATAAATTACTTTGTTAAACCTTGTATAAACTAAATTAAAAAAAGACGAATAATAATCATTATTATAAAGTAAAGGTATATGTTCCTGGGGTGTTTGTTGCGCCGCTTCTTCTCCTTTAACAGTAACTAAAATTGCTTTGGAAACGGTTGTAGATTCATGACTTTCATAAAGTAATCTGTAAGACGCCATTTTGAAATAAATACATTCATTTTCGTTTTCGTTTCATTGAGACAATGCACGTGCACACAAAGCTGAAGTTGCGTTGGCTGCCATACGAGAAGCGATGTTGCAAGGTTTTAATTGATTAAACTATTGTGTACACTATAAACTATTTTCCAAATTTGGCTCTTAGCGACTTTTATCTCTTTTTCAGGCTTAAGGAGCAGCTCATAGGACAAAAATTGGAGAGAGTAATAAGGTGATGGCCGCATTTTGGTGACAGATTCAAGATATTTTTTTTCAAATATCATTACTCTTGGATCACTCGTATATGAATATAATGTGGTACAAACTGAAGAAAAAGCAGCCGCCACATAGTAGCCCGAAATATTCATATAAATAAAAGCAATATTCGTGCAGGTTAACCAACTACAAATTGCACTTTAATTATCGCTGAAGGAAAAACAAAAGTACTATGCATATGACATACGACTTGATTATACGAACAACGTAGTTAATTGTTTGGATGTACGGTACTCTTTGCCTACAAATTGTCTTTAACAAGCTGTCCTTGTCATGTAAATACGCATATAAATTTCTCTCCTAAACAATTCCGTTCTGGGCCAAAAATTAAAACGCAACTGCCGGAAGAAGCGTTGTTTGTCTTTACGAGCAATTGATTAATGTTTGTAGATGAATATTGTGAAGTGTAATATTTATTTTGACCCTTATTGCGTGTTTCATTTCCATAACATTGCATACTTCAAATCTAATAGTATACTTCATATATTCATATGTAAAATTAGCTTTATTTCGATATTTGTTTGTTTATTTGCACGGTTTTAGATCCCATATAGGTTTGGTGAGTACTACTTCTCGTCGCAGAAATCGCACATTTACATGCAATAATTAAATAACTAAAATACTGGTACAGCAATAGAGTTACCTTTTACAGAAATAGTTATGTAGGGAACAAAGTCTGACCATACTGCTTTCCCCTGATCCCGATAGAAGGGACAGGAAACGCCCAGAAATGCTACATTGGCGTCGTGAGGGATGATATCATGCCGACAACTGCGGCAAATGAAGAACTCGGAACGTAATCGCGATTACCTAGAATGATATTAATTTTATTATTTAAGAACACGCTTTAATAGATACTGTTAATATTGGCGAGTCTGTTAGTTCTGCTAATTCGTCATTTTACCCAGTAAGGGATTTTTTTTTAAACCAGCAGACAAACACACATACTATTGTATATTCCCAAATTAAACAAGTTACGCTTGTGTTACAGGTAATATGCAACAGACTACTTTGGCGCCGATTCCAAACACCCAGACCACAGTAAATAACGGTGAAAATTCAATTCCGAAATTTACTTTACCAGGAATCGAACCCCGAGGCTCTGAGTTGCAGTGAGGTAGGCCGGCAAAGGTTTAGCCCGCTCAACTACAAAGGTCGTCGTTCTTACGTTAAGTAAGTTACTTGCGGAATAGGCCAAAAAAGAGATGGATGGGTTGTTTTAAAGGACAGCGTAAAGATATTAATTACGTGATATCTGCAGAGGAGTAATACCGTAATAGAGAAATATTGGAGGGGGAGATACCTATACTGTGCTGGTCCCAAACTACTAGTAAAAGATAACACAAGGAAAGAGGAAGCGGATTTTTAATATTCAATTGTTACTAATATTATATACTTATATTTATTTGAAAATATTATCACATAATAAAACTACGTTTTAACGGTTTTAAGCGCGGTAATTTATTTGATTTTCGGTATTCCGACATTTCGGCCACTTTTCAGTGGCCGTGATCACGGAAGACAAAGATGTCAAGTGTCAACAAGTATTGTTAAAGTTTTATTTAGCCTACGGCCAACTTGTTCATTTTAATTATTTAGTTTTAATTTTGTTTATGGTTATTATTACGCTTCGCAACATGTTATGGCTTGAAGAGAAAAAGTTGCGCAAGAAACTCTTCAGCAAACATGCCTAGCTCTAATAATTTTATATAATATTAAAATGGTTTAAAATGTTTGGGATCCGATCATTAAAACTATCAAGACCCTGTAGGACAACCTTTTTATACGTTTATTTTTCTATACATTTTTACATATTATTGACATTGTCATTCTTATGTTAGCCGATCGAAATTATTTTCTGTATTTTATTGCAAAACCAGAAATTAAATAATTCGTCTTTAAACAAAGCCTATCTTCTTCATTGCACCAATCCGCCACATATTGGTGACCTTATCGATAATGGAGCACGAAAATAAAGGTAATTACACACCTCCCGATTTATGCCGAGTCGGAGTGCGACTACCACCTTTTTGGGCTGCGGAACCAGCGGTATGGTTTGCGCAAATAGAAGGCAGCTTTGCTCTTTCTGGTATTAAAGACGATAATACCAAATACTTTCACGTCACGGCGCAACTTGAACATCGTTTTGCTGCAGAAGTCAAAGACATTATAATTAACCCTCCACCGACTGGCAAATACGAGTTTTTGAAAAATGAACTCATCAAACGCCTTTCAGCTTCGCGAGAAAAAGAACTAACACAACTTCTCATGCATGAAGAACTTGATGACAGAAGGCCTTCACAGTTTTTGAGACACTTACGCCATCTAGCGGGCAAGGATGTTTCGGATGATTTTATTCGAACCGTATGGACCAGCCGATTGTCGACCAGCTTGCAAGCAGTTATCGCATCGCAACCTCAATCTACATTGGAAGCGCTCGCGGATCTCGCCGATAAAGTCCATGACTTAGTGCCGTTATCACCACAAGTTGCATCAACTGATGCACCTAGATTATATTTCGACCAGCTTGCTAGAGAAATAGCAGAACTCAAACTTGAAGTTCAAGAACTCTCTAAGAGGAACACCAGGGATAGACATCGCTCTCATAGCACAAGCAATCGTCGCAGTAAAAGTCGTACCAGGTCTCTCTCAAGTTACCGTAAGTTTCCCAATTGCTTTTATCACCATAGATACGGCGATAAAGCCAGGATATGTTTGAAACCTTGCGACTATCAGCAGGGAAACGAGAGGGGCGCTCATTGATGGCGACAAATGACTGCCCAAGTTCCTCAGGTCGCCTTTTGTAACGGATCGTAAGTCAAAGACGCAGTTCCTGGTCGATACAGGTAGCGACCTCTGTGTCTTTCCACTTTCCGCTGCCAAACCCAGACGACCAAGAACGAGCTATAATCTTTTGCTGCGAACGGAACACCTATTCATACATACGGCTTCGCTCAATTACAGCTTGACTTAGGCCTCCGTCGCGCATTTTCATGGCGTTTTATCGTTGCGGACGTTAGTAAGGCAATAATTGGCGCCGACTTTCTTTCGCATTATGGCTTGATTGTCGACTGTCGGAACCGCCGCCTTATTGACAATATGACGACGCTCACATCCTCTGCATCTCCAGCTCCTACATCAGATTCAATTTCATCAGTTAAAACTGTCTTTGGCAAATCTGAGTATATTAACCTCCTTCGAGAATTTCCAGAGATAACTCGACCAGCGGGTACCGAACGGGTTATTAACCATAGCACAGTCCATTTCATCAGGACTACACCTGGACCACCTGTTCACTGCACGCCAAGACGACTATCGCCGGAAATGCTGAAGATTGCCAAACAGGAGTTTAGTGAGATGATCAAAAACGGAACTGCCAGGCCATCGGAGAGCCCGTGGTCGTCACCATTGCATCTCGCCCCTAAAAAAGTTCATGGTTGGCGTCCATGCGGAGACTATCGTATGTTGAACGCTCGCACAATACCCGACCGCTATCCGGTCAGGCATATTCAAGATTTTACGCATTGTATATCTGGTTGTACCATCTTTTCTAAAATTGATCTCGTTAAGGCATACAACCAGATTCCAGTAAACCCTGAAGATATTCCAAAAACGGCGATTACTACACCTTTTGGGATGTATGAATTTCCGTATATGTCATTTGGCTTACGTAACGCAGGTCAGACATTTCAGAGATTTGTGGATGAAATGACCAGAGATTTCGATTTTGCTACTGTTATCTTGATGATTTTTAATATTTTCACCAGATTCCACCACTCACTTTCAACATCTACGTGAAATTTTCGCTAGATTGCAAGAATATGGCATGGTCATTAACACTAGCAAATGCGTTTTTGGAGCCTCAGAAGTCACTTTTCTTGGCTGTAATGTTTCAGTAGCTGGCATCAAACCCACTGGCGAAAGCATCGAAGCCATTAAAATTTTCCTCCTCCAAAGAATGTTAAGGAGTTGAGATGTTTCTTAGGAATGCTCAACTTTTATCGTCGGTTTCTCAAAGATGCCGCTAAATTACAAGCTCCACTTCACGATCTGCTTACCGGCTCTGTGAAAGGCTCACATCCCGTGACTTTGTCCGGAGAGACACTAGAGGCATTTGAAGCGTGCAAACAAAGCCTATGCAACGCAACACTTTTAGCACACCCGGATATCGACGCAAAACTAGCCTTAGTGACAGATGCATCGGACGTTGCCATCGGTGGCGTATTAGAGCAGCATCGTAATGGCGAAACACAGCCATTAGCTTTCTTCAGTCGTAAGCTCAGCTTGACGCAGAAGAATTACTCACCTTACGATCGAGAACTGCTAGCCATTTATGAAGCCATTCGTCACTTTCGACATTTCGTCGAAGCTCGTCATTTCACTGTGTTTACTGATCATAAACCTCCCTGCTTTGCATTTCAACAACGCAAAGACAAATGCTCTCCACGCCAATTCCGACATCTGGATTTTATTTCGCAATTCACGACGGATATCCAGCATATATCGGGAAAAAACAATATCGTCGCTGATCTTCTCTCCAGGATTGAGGAGATAGCTCAGCCTGTCGATCTTAACATCTTGGCGGAATCTCAACGTATCTTTGGTTGCTGACGGATACCGCACCTCTGACGTCACGCCGTCACAGCAAAAGGATGAACCTGGGACAAGAACGCGATCGGGAAGGAGAATTTTGTTCCCTAACTATTATCGCCCATCCTAGGATGGTCTCTGGGGGGGAGCCCTGTAGGACAACCTTTTTATACGTTTATTTTTCTATACATTTTTACATATTATTGACATTGTCATTCTTATGTTAGCCGATCGAAATTATTTTCTGTATTTTATTGCAAAACCAGAAATTAAATAATTCGTCTTTAAACAAAGCCTATCTTCTTCATTGCACCAATCCGCCACAACCCAAACCCAGCGAAAACCAACCGCCAGACCTCAGGACACTGTGAGCTCTTTCTGCATGCACCGGAACACAAACCAACTTGACTGATTATTTATTTTCTTTTCCTCCCACCCATTTTAATATTATATAAAGTTATTAGACCTAGGCATGTTTGCTGAAGAGTTTCTTGCGCTGCTTCTTCTCTTCAAGCCATAACATGTTGCCAAGCGGTGGTAATTTAGATTAGGCTCCCACAGAGTAAATAGTAACCATAAACAAAATTAAAACTTAATAATTAAAATGAACAAGTTGGCGGTAGGCTAAATAAAACTTTAACAATACTCGTTGACACTTGACATCTTTGTCTTCCGTGATCACGGCCACTGAAAAGTGGCCGAAACGTCGGAATAACAAAAATCAAATAAATTACCGCTCTTAAAACCGTTAACACGTAGTTTTATTATGTATACAAGTTGCGAAACGTTAAGAAAATATTAATATTATCACATTTGTAAACAGATTATTATCACTAAAATTAGGAAGTGTCAATCGAAAAACTTTTATGTAAACGTATGATTTTTCTTTATCGTTTAAATTTAGTAAACTTTTCAAATTGTTTACTTAGTACTCTTAATACCACATAAAAATTTAATAATTGTTTCGGCACTTCAGTATGACGTAGTATACTTATCACTGTGAATGGGAGCGCCTACTTCTCCATTAGCCGTGATTGTAACAACATAATGTCTGATTACATGTTCCATTGTCGCAGTGTCGAATTGCGAGTGGCGTACAAATTCGCCAAAAGATCAAAGGTTAAATTGGGCCAGTGGGTGTTATGTTTTTATTAATTAAAGGCCATGTTTGATATTAGGGTAATGAATTAGGTATCGAGTTCCTACGATTTATAACATAGGTAGGTACCTGTTCATATTCGTAGTGTTATATAAATACTCTTGGTACCTAATATTTAGTTTTACTATTTTATAAATCCATAGGTGGAAATTTCTTGTGAAACCTTAAAGTAGGAAATAACTTTTTTGAAGATATAGCGACGTGCATATAGATATTTACATTCCTTAAATATAAGTTAGGACATTGGTATGACACATTTTCAGCGTTAGTTTTGATATACAATTTTATTTTCAAAATAATCATAACCTGAAATTATGCGGTTTAGACCAACTGCATTACAGTTTAATTTTTCCACATAGACATATTATGTTATGTAGGGAACAAAGTCTGCTCATACTGCTTCCGCCTGATCCCGATGGAAAGGAAAGGAAACGCCAAGAAATGCGACATTGGCGTCGTGAGGGACGATATCATGCCGAAAACCGCGGAAAATGAGGAACTCAGAACGTAATCGTGATTACCTATAATAACAATGATGTTTTATTTAAGAACATGCTTAAATATTATAGATACATCCATATTTCGCGATGTCGTTTAGTAATACAACAAAACAAGTGATAAATATAAGAAATAATAAAACATGATTATGTACTTAACACGGCAGTACGTACCACTTGAATATAATCTTGTAAACACGAGTCCGTAAAACCCGAAGCTGAAAATTCCGATTTTCATGTTTGTAAATAATGTCAACGGTTGAGATATTGAGAACAGTGATTTTTAGAATTGTAATTGTGAAAGATGCCCTATGTTTTTCTACTTACTAGGTTTTTAGAGTATATTTAAAGCAATCATTAACTTTATGATAATGCAGTTGTTATCTAAAAACTCAACCGAATGCGATTTTAGATAATCGTTATTATTGATTTTTTTCAAATGACAAAAATATAAAATGTACGAAAATGACAGTTACTCCTTTTATATCTTAAAAGTTTGAATACTATAGATATCAGAAATAATTCCAATTGATCTATTTTTAAACGAAAAATAAAATTATTTTCTGAACACGTATTTTTTCCAGAAAATCGCGCGTGTATAAAGTTTAAAGTGGGCAAGCGTAAATTATACCTATTGATATATATATTTATATTTTTACGTGCTATTGAGTGAATACCATAATTATTTTGAATTTAGGTTTTAAAAAATCTATTTAGAAATATAATATCGTTGTCAACCTGGAAGCGGCCGGCGAGTTCAGACTCAAAGGCCTGAAAATTTTGTGATCAATGATCGATCATAAATAATTAAAATTTTATACATAAGAGAACTTTATTCTTTTTCGAAGCTGTACAAAAATAATAACAATAGCTCACTCTCGTTGTGTCTTACACAAGAGCCCTCCGTGCGCGAATACGATTCGCACACAGCCACTTGTTTATAATTCCACAATTAAATGGCAAAAATGGTAGAACTTACTTATGATTACGAAATTCTTAATAAACGGTCAGACACTTGGAGAGTGTAGCCGTTCGCAACAGAATATCAGTATACATCTTATCCTATGATTCACAGTAGGTAGTAACGTGTGGATGGCTATGGGATTTTCCGTCGAAATGTAGGTAACAGAGTCGCTTTAAGAATACAGTGATGCGATGAAGCGGCGCAGCGCGCGCCGCGGCAGTGCGTCGGCACGACCATCGGGCAATATATTGGTTGGGTGCGTGATGGTGGCTGGTTGGCAGCAAGCAAGGGATGCAGCCTCGGTGGTGGACGGACGATCGGGTCGGGCTGCCACAGCCGGCTCTCAGTGTCGCTCAAGTCGCGGCGCGCAGTGGTCGTGCGTCGAGCGCGTGTGACGTGATGTCTGCGAGATGAGGCTGTCGCTGGTGCTACTGTGGTTAGGTGCTGCGGCGGCGTGCGGCCCGGGCCGCGGCTTCAACCGCCGCCAGGGACCGCGCCGCATCACCCCCCTTGTCTTCGGCCAGCACGATCCCAACATTAGCGAGAATAAGAACACAGCCAGCGGTCCTCCCGAGGGCCGCATCACCAGAGACGACGAGAGATTTAAAGACTTAGTGCCTAATTATAATCCAGACATAGATTTTAGGGACGACGAGGGAACCGGCGCCGACCGTCTCATGACCCAGGTGAGTTTAATTTTTCCGCTATTTTCAACACTTACAAGTTTTGAATGTAACTTCATCCTGAAGCACTGCGTGCTGCAGTATTTATGGAGTTTTTGATAGGGTTCTTTTAGAAAACGCATTGCTGCAACCCAATATTCTGTATAGATTTATTAAACAATGGATTACTTGAATTTTCTGCTGTTTTCAAAATATCTCGTCAGTGTGCGGACAGGAACAATTGACGGTGTAAACATTACGCCTTTTGAACAATGGGAACAAATTGCGGGCGTTACGGTAGCTTCGTAGCGAGTGTTTCGATTGTAGCAATACAATTATGCAGGTTTTGTTAACATATATTTTGACTCTGTGACTAATGGATGAATGATGAATTCTTTTCAATATTGATGCCAGTTTCGGCAAATATATGGCCAGTCGTAAAAATTGGTGTCGAATGCATTTAAAGTCGTGCGTTGTCATTCAAGACTTTTTGTGTAAAAATATAAATACAACTTAATAAAAACTTAGGTGGGTTTCTTTGTTCTAAAAGTTATACCAAATTACACTACTTTTTCTCAATTTCAATACGGGATTTACTCATAAGATTTTTGCTTACTTATTTTTACATAGAAAAAATATTGTATTATTAAGTATTTCTCAGTGTGTCTTAACCAACCGTTAAAGAAACTGAAATTAGATTTAAGCCACTTTAATTTAAAATTTAATGTTCCAATATTTCCCCATACGTATTACGTACCAAAATACGCAAATATCACAGATGTAATCAAGCCGAAGAGCGCCGGTAATGCGGTTAACGAATGTTTATAAAATATAGTGGGTTATCATAAATTTAATTCTCGGCGTAATCGATTTTACGGGCGAAAATCTTTTTGATAACGCAATACCGCATAATAATAGTTTGACAATAAAGTTATTGGTCGTTTGCGGTTCTCTTAACAACCTTGTATATATTGTAATAATGGTCGAGTTGACATCCCATAAGCTTACAGACCGATATATTTTTAACACGGAAAAGTTACATAGGTTTCTACATAAACTGAAACATAGTGTATAATTTTAAATATATTTATTATTTCTAGTACTTTGCTAACTATATACTGTTTTTGATTAGTTTTTTTTTGTATATATTTTATACTTATATGCCTATTTATAAAATAAGTATTTATTAAAATTGCTATTGTATTTATATGTCTTAATGTATCTAGGTATGTTTATGTTTGTTTAGTGCATTGTTACATAACAGGTGTATATAATCATATAGACGTGTATAAATATATGTATGAAATTACTTTGCTTTATGTGTTTAATTAAAAAAACACTGCCCGGGTGTGATATTTCTCTCTATTGTAAGGTTGTTTGGAAAAGATCGCTATCAGCGATAAGTTTACACGAAGTCTAAGCTGTAGTAGTGTACCTATATATCTTCTATGTATTTGATCTTATTGTACACTAAAGTCTATTCTATTTTATAGAATATACAATTACAGCCACAGCAAAATAAATTTGTCATTGCAGAACGTATGGTAACAGCAGGAGCACGGACCTTGCGACGTGTTACTTGCGTAGTTTCAGGCGTGCCTGGAAATGTATTGATGTTGTCATATATCATTATATGATACAAATATGTACAACTTAAAAGTAAGAAAAATAAAATTTTAAATTAACCAACGACCATTATGCTGCATCCACACCTGTATCATTTTAGTCGACCACTTTTGGAGTAGCTTAGTAAAATTAACACTAGTCTAGACTAGTCTTACACATACTAACTTACTTACACATACCAGTATATCTAGACATACTGGTATGTGTAAGGCCTAGTATATAGTTCTAATTTATTAATTTTCTTGTCATGTTCGTCATACAAATCTGCGAAAGCGGTTGCTTTTTATGCGATCAGATAGACAGCTTTGATACCTAGTCGTTGTAATAGGCCTGTTGAAATGAAAATTTCCCTGAATATTTGCAATGACATTGATACTGACCACGTGACTGAATGCACAAACCCTGTGAAGTCAAAATTGAATAGAAGAACGATAATCGAATAAATTAAATGATACGGACCAAATGCGATTAATGGCCGGTTCCTATATCTTATTATTCATTCAATCGCCATCACCACCAACATCAGTTAAATTTGACATTACTTATATAGGAGCTTATGTCAAATCTAAAACAGGCATAAGGCAAGTGAACGGTTAGTAAGAGATAGGAATCAGCCAAAAAGAGATCGCGTTAAGCGATAAGGCTGCCATTTGTTCAACTATACAACTTTGTTGAACTGTACCTAGTTTTTAAGAACGTAGTTTTAATTTTTGGTGAACAAAAAAGTGTTTTCGTTTATTCATTCATATTACATTTAACCGCTTCATTGAAATGAATTGTTAATTTTTTACTTGAAGGTAGTCATAGGCACAATCTAGTGTTCATATTTTTATGTTTTTTTTATCGTACTAGTGAATGCGATTATTAAAATAAACCCCGTTAAACTAGTTCAGATTACTGTATTTTCTATAATGATTAGCGTATTTGCAAATCGGTTTTAGGTTTCATCCAATGTAATCTAAAAATATTTGTTCATAATATAGTGCATGACTATTGATAGATAAGGTATCAGAAATAACGTTACTATAGATTAACTGGAATATCGATAATACTTTGCGACACTTGATATTAATAAGCGCAATGAAATAATTATTTTGTCAGTGCAGAAAATAAATTAAAATGACGGTATTTTGTAATAATTATGGCTAAAGTCAAATAAGGTATTTATAGAAGCTAAGCGGCCAACAGACATGACTGGCCGCTTCGACCAGCGAGATTTGATACTACACATGCAGCTAGCGGCTAATCATGGCCGTCGACATGGTCGTAAAATTACCTAACAGTTCTTGGGCACCAAAAACTGCCTAGCAATCGCGACTTGGCCACCGCGACTTGCCGCAGCGACTTGGCCGCCTCGACTTGGCCGCCGCGACCAAGACGCTTATTATGTTTCTAGTCTTAATTAAGGCTGTGTCCACATGTGTATCATAGTGTTGATCCGAGCACCTTTAGATTGCATGGCACGCAATTTGCCATATCTGTATGTTGTTACACACGGTCTTGCAATTTTTTCACACATTCTATGGCGTCGGTGAAATGCAACGATCGTCTATTCAAGTAATTGATATATTTATGTCAACGGAGGTGTAGGAGTGCATATTTTTGCAAGGACAAACATGATATTCGATACTAATGTTCTTGTATGTGTTACTTGGAACACTTTAGTCTTCATAAATAAATGACGGCTTTGGGTTTGGCCGACCTCGCTCTAATGGCTCGTCAAACACCAGCGCGTGTTGACAAACAAACAAACCCTCGTCATACAATAGCTATATTTCCTGGATTATGTAGGTCAGTTTGTTATGCACTATTCGATTACCGAGTCAATCTGTTCATTATATTATACAATACGTCGCAATTCTTAAGTTTTCCCTTTACATTTGTACTTATTTCGTCGTCAGCCAAACATTGTTCACTGCTAGATATAGGCTTTCCCAATCCCGAAGTACCAACTTAATCCATTTTTTTAAATATTTTATTCATTCTAAACAAAATTAACAAAAGTAAATCTTTAGCTGTGATTCCAAAATAAATATTAATTTATTTATTCACAGATAAATTTTTAGAGAGACTTAATTTCCGAGGACAACAATTTTTGCCCAATGTACAACTTTTTATGCCATTGACCCATAAAATATAACAACAGCGCATATGTACTCATCTAATTCTGGGCATAGATGTCTGTCTAGGTTTAAAGGGCGTCGTAAACCCGCCAGGCTTGTCCAAGGCGGTTTGGGCAGGTTTGATACATCGGTTATTTCAAAGTGCAAGCTTAATCACAAATATTTTTCTTTACCATCGCCTTGTGATAATTGTAGTATGCGCACTTGGACAGAAAACTGTCTAAGTGGGCATGTTTTTCGGTCAGGACTCGTACCTACGTCACTTGAAACGGCAGCTCAGATGCTAATGCGTTAGCCTCTAAACTACCACGCTTATTCGTATAGCTATTTAAATCAAATATTTGAAGAAGCATCATCTATGTATGGCATGCCGATAATTGAGATCAATATTTGATTCGATATTTGCGTTTCGCTATACTCTGTAAGCAACAGTAATAGTTAATTATTTAGATTTTATAACCTACTTATGTTTTTAATTTCACACTAATATTGCATTAAAATGTTATTTTTATAAGTATTTACTATAGTTTACAATTACATTTAGTCAATGTATTTTATCTACCTACTGTTTAACAAATGCTGGCAAGTGTTAAGTATTTTAAAGTCACATTGACATGAATTGGATAATATATATTTTCTAGGAATTTCCACATGGCGTCGTTTTCGTAAAACTTGATATGTATTCCGGAAAAACTATTGTAGGTATTATTTGGTATAGATTTTTTTCTGTCCATGCCTCGTATGTACATAAATGTAATTGCATGTATAAAGAATTTCATGACAATTGATTCATCCAGCGCCGGTGTTAACTTCAGATATGTATCACGTTTTCTACGGAAACGATACTATTTTCTGAAATAAAATATGCCTTGATCATGTCAGATGTTTAGTTATATTTATGTCTAAATATAGGTTCTGTCTCTTTTTCTTTCACCGTATCCCAATTAATTTATCTCGGCACAAGATGTCTTTTCCTTCCACACTCCTTTATTCTGACCTATATCTTCTGTCACACCAAAAATCATCTTATCATCCTTCACACAATCTATCCACTTTTTTTTGGTCTACCTTTACATTTGTACCCTATTTGTCTAAATATAGGTTATGGAACAACAATAATAACTTTTAATTAACAACTATAGTGTACAGTGTATTTTCATTGAACCAGTATTACTAAGAGATTACATATTACCAACTAAAGAAAGTTGTTCTGTTTAATAGAAAATATAAAATTTATAAATTTATTATAAATCGATTCTTTTTACATTTTTTATCGCCCAAATAACAAAATTTCGGCGCGTTTTGGTTCTGTAAATAATAATAACAGCCCATAAACGTCCCACTGCTGGGCTCGAGCCGCTCCATAATAAAAGAACGAACATTACAAGGGCCACCCTTGTCCAAGGCTGATTGCTGGGTTTGACATATCGGCTATTTGGATATGTAGGTACAATTACGATGTTTTGCTTCATAATCAGCATTTGGTAGTTGTAACAACATGCACATTCAATTAGAAAACTGTCTAAGTGGTGCATGCTTTCCGGCCAGGATTTGATCCCGCGCCCTTTGAGCTAACCACTAAGCTACTGAAGCTTGTTTATTCTTTAATATCACTGAGATATTAATCAGTGATTTTTTTTTAGGAAACTACATATAGTAAATTTCTCTTATAAGTCAATTTTACAGGATACAGCTATAAGATAACTCGCCACTAATAGTTTATGAAAGCTAGTCTCAACAGACAGTTTGTTTAGGCAATGGTGCAAACAAGTAAAGTATGTTGATATAATTGTCGAGGTCGTGGGTAAAGTCTAAAATAATATATATAAAACAACGTCTAAATTTACGTTATACAATTATGTTTAAACCAAATATTACATATCTAACAAAAGCTGATATTTCCATCCGTCTTAAATTGATTGGATGTCAAGAGCATGTAGTTTGGACGTAGTAGACTTGATTTAGCATTCAAGACATGGTGTTTATACTAGCAGGGCCAAAATCATAGCCAATGCTATTCCTGACAACATGATTTCATTTCAGTCTGGATTGACCCCAATCTTGAAATAATTGTCGCAACTTGCAACGGTGGCTCTGTTTAGCGAATTATATTGTTTTCTTTTACTGTTACAACTTTGTTATCCTCGTATTAAATAGTCTCATTTGATTAAATTTACAAGGCTGCTATCCAGATCTATATATAAGGGAGGTCTGGTTTCCCGAATGTAGCGTGAATTTCCATTCATAGAATTATTGTTGCTATACATTTATTTGAAAATAATTTATATACAAACGAAATTCTTAAAAGCAGAGGTGAGTGGTATCACTTTCCAGTGAATCGCATAGGCAGTTTTTGAGTCCTAATGTCAGTATAAAGTATAATTCTACTTGCTGACATGCTGATGGTACAAAAGAACTATGTGACATATCTGTACGTTAGAGTCAAAAGATATTATATTTTTCACTTATCAGAAATGAGAAGGCATAAGACTTTTATGCGTTCCGATCGGTTAAATAATTAACTACATAAACATAATAAATAATTATTATCTACGCGTTGGGTAGCTGCTAATGATAAATAATTGAATGCGTATTTAATCATTAAATTGCTATAAGACAAGTACTCAAGTAAATTGCAGCATTCTTCACTTATGTGGATAATAATATAATCGAGCGGGGACTGAACAGACAATCCGTGCTTGGCATGTGTGCGTACTCGCATGAAAGGCCGCGGCCCTGCCGTGCCGGCGCGGCGCGAATCCGCCGTCGGTGATGTTATGTGCTGCCTGCGGCGAGCACATAGCCGGCCCAAGCTGAGCAGCCTTGCATACGTAAAAATCTCCAAACCGGTTCGATGCGCCTCCATTACTTTCTTTCTGCTTCCACCGTGACTCCCATTTAACTCGGGGCCCACTTTTTATCAGGAATCGGTATCTCTGTCTAATAGTATTATTTATTTCTCATAAATAACATAGAATATAAGTAAAGTTAAGGCACACGGGAAGCGGTATGTTATATGCCAGATGGCTTAGACACTCAAAACGCATTCGAAGATAAATGGTTTCTGCGTTTTCTACTGGATTCTGTGTTTCGGATAACTTATACGGCCACAATTTCAGACACGGTCTATAAACTCCATCTAAAAAAAGCGCTTATATTATTTATTGCCAGGTTTTCAATGCAGCTTCACTTGCGTATACTACTGATCTATATCTCGGAAAACTGTCCCATTTATGAGACAAAGAAGTATAAACAACTTACGTTCATCGTTGTTATCGAAAGTACTTTTAAATAAAACAAGCTGTTACCCGTGATTTCATCATCATCATACTTACTGAATTAAGTAAAAACACAACCTTAACGATGAAGCGCCTATTTCTTAGGCGCTATAAGTATATAGCCTAGCAGCCGTGTCTAGCAACTCGAGTTAGAGAAAAATATTTAGGCTTGCTCAGCCTAAATAATTTTTAATATCTCTAATGAGAGAAACTATGAATTGCTCGCATCTCCTATTCAACCTCAACCATGATTTTTTTGTTCAAATAAAAGGTAACGTGTTTATTGTATATATTTTCTTGCCAAATTTAATTAAGATCCGTTCAACCGATCAATCATGCAAATAGACACAAATTCTTCAAATATCTATCTATAATATTGTAAAATTATAAACATGCCTGAAATTCTGGAATAGACTATATATATAAAAGATGGAGAACACTACGCATTTTTTTTTAAATTTTTTTCCGGTTGTCCGGGATTCACATAAAAACTACTGGGCCGATTTCGATGCGGTTTTCGTTGATCGACAAACTCTGCGCTACTTTTTATCCTGTGAATCCCGCGGGAATTTTTCCACGAGCGGTTTGCAGTTGATTGGGTACCTAAAAATTAGCTTATTCCGACACAGTTTTCGCTAAAACGATAATTTACATTTTTTCTAAATGCTGTGTTCCGGGAATTCCGCGGGAATTTCAAGTCAAGCGTGGAGGATGTCGCGGGTATATCCTAGTTTAAATATATAAATTTTATGGCCATCAGTTGAAGGGTATAGAAATTGATACGCAGCACATTGTAACGCCTTCAAAATGGATAGATAGAAATAAATAAAGAAATAAACAAACATTCACATAATATCACTTTGTATTATGCTACTCCCGATAATGAATTACCTACATGTTATCTATGAGCAAGAATACTTTCAAATTGAATAAGTAAATGACTACAATCCCTATTTGCACACCATAAACTATATGAGTAGCCTGTGTACTTCTGATTCCAATCGGAATTACTTACTATTTTATGTAAGTTTTTATTTAATATTTTATATCTCCAGATGCGAATAAGGCAGGTGAGAGAGGGGCGGCTGGGCGGGTGTGCGGGGGTTGAGGGACATAAATATCTCGGTGATTTATGGTCGAGGCGGTCGCGGGATAGGTCAGCATTATTCAATTTCGTATTTGAGGCTCGGGTTACAATGAGCTTTTACTGCGCTGCGCGCGCGCAGATAGCGTAGCAATCGCGACCGCTTTACTTACTTTTGTTATCTATTTTTTAAACCCTATTGTAATCCTCAGATTAGGCTCGTGTTTTTAATTCTCTCAGGTAACGAAAACGTCGAATTAAAACACTTTATATCATCACCATGGGAAACAGTTCTATTTAAATTTTCAAAAGCCTGCTTTCAAAGTCATTCACATTTTGGTAAATTAAACAAACCTCATGCCATGGCGTCGTTTTAGAGTCATTTAATTATCGATTGTTAATATTTATTTAATTTCAATTGCCTGATACGCTAAAGTGGTTTAATTTGTTAGCAGCAAAGACACCGCCATCCAAATTAGATACTTTTCGGCTTATTAGCGCAGGATAAAAAAACGGAACGAGCTCCAATCGCTTTGTGAATAATTGACCATAATCAAATTAATCCTAAAATTCAACGGTGGGTTTACAACGTTGTAAAAAGTTATAAAGATCTCTTAACGGCCGTATTATAACAACGCTTTTTATTGAGGGAACCTATTATTTATATACCTACATATCGAAGTATCTACACGGAACACGCATAATTATATTGGATTGCAAAGGGTGCGTATCTTTGCAAATATTATACATATTGAGAAGTTTTCACCGGTTTTCATTATCTTATCGCTGAACAATCAGCGATGATACAATTGAAATATTTTGAAGTAATCGCATGTTAAACTTTTATTACCTACTGATTACTGACTATACTTTAAGATGCAATCTGTGCTATTTGGTTCTTGTATAATCTATAGCAAGATTAGTTTCATTTAGAATATGAATTTTTACACAAAATATAAACATTTTGAGTTGTGCCACTACTGAATACAGTTCAAGTTTTATCTGAGCGTTGGTCATATAAATAATTGTTTCTAGAGTTACTGGGGTCAATTCTCAAATTTGAAAATTAATTTCCGATTATTACTCTAATGTTACGTTTAATGTTGTTTATATAAGCACAACTTAAATTTTAAGGAATAAAATGTTTGCAACGTAACTGGTTTAGTTTGGGTATACTGATATAATGTTTGTTTTTCTGTCAAATAGAAGATGGCAGCTAACGAATTCATTGGCTCATCGACCCACAATAATCGCACTACCTATAATAGGTCTAGAAGCTCGCATAAATCAGCTTCCAGTATCTTTCCAATGATAATGATAGGTGCTAAATGAACATCTCCGTTATCAATGTATTGGTAGTTAAATAAATGTAGGGATGTAAGAGACCAACTGAATGTGTCTAAATTTAAACTAAGGTCACTTATAATACATGTCTGAGCGAAGAATGATATGAGGGTCTGTTTTACGAAATTGCGAAAATATTATGTTTGCCATTCCGGTATTAACAGCCAAGAGTATAAGAATATTGCATAAATATAAAAATGAATTTATATGCGAGATGAATAAAAAATATTTCACCTACACATATAGACACGGTAGATTTTTTTTAATTGCTGAAGCACAGCAGACAGGCTGACGGCCCAACTGTGATGGAAAGTGGTTACCGTAGCCAATGGAATTAGCAATACTAGAGGTGCTGTCAATGTGCCGGCCTTGAAGGAAAAACTGGAACCTGGCCACTGTTATCGGGACACAACTTAAAGTTGTTATGATGGTATACTCTAGACCTGAGGTGGTAGCCATTCAGTCGGGCAAATGCCCTACCACCTGGCTGTGGGTTGTTTTGTCGTTTCTTACGACAGGCCTTCCCAACGTAGGAATTGGAGGCGAACAGCTGTAGTTTTAAAAACTAAGTTACAAATATAGGTAAAGATGAGCCATTGATAAGCCTCCACAGATAACAAAAAATATAGAAAACAATATTTCAGTGGAATCAACATTTTTCAGTGTTTTGATATTTTCAAATACATTCTATGTATGTACCAGCATGGTCGTTTGTGGTATCTTGAAATATAATTATCCAACGTTCCTTTATTTATTTACTATTGTTTTCTAAAATGAATACTAAAATTACACTGTAACGCAAATATCGCTGTGATAATACTTTTGTTAGTTCTGTATATTTCTCGTGAGGGTATATATATGCCCTTTGTGTAAACTTATCTCAAGTTTTGTTCTTTTAAATGACAAATGCATTTATGACAAGTGTTTTACGAGATTTTGCAACCTTAAGACTTTTTTCATTAAAAAGTAAAATCACAAAGTACTGCAAACGGTTATCCCATATATTATCTCCCTAGAGTTCGCAAGTACACCCAGGAACACTTGTTCAAACAATCCAAACTGTTCACTGATAGGTCTTTGAACCTGTCCCGTGTTTGCGGTTTGTTTTATATAGTTGCCTCTTAAGGTGGCGATAAATTAACGATTTGCATTTCACTTGCTTAAGTAAACAGGCGTGATACATGTAAACACAAGTGTGCGAACACCTCAACATAAATCTCGAACATCATCTAAGTAACAAGCTTTTAGTTGAAACCATTTATACTGTGTGTATTCTATAACAAAGGAATGCCTCATCGTGAGAAAATTGTATTCGAAGAGTTCACGTCCCAGGATATTGTAGGAGAATTAAACGTAATAGACGGTTTTAAATATTGACTAATATTTCACTTAAAAAATACTTTTGCAATTTTCGCGTTGTTGTGTTGGAACATTAGAAAACGGTACAGCTATCGTTAGACGAAACAACAACGATTAAAGCAAATAATGATTTCTTGATTATTAAACTTTTACGGTTTCCTAATCAGTCTGTATATGTCACAGCCACTTTATCGAAGATCGATTGTAAAGACGAAATTTAAAAATAAAACGTCTTCCACATTCCAATGTTCAAAAGAGTACTGAAATCATGAAAAAATAGGGTTGACGACTATACTATCTACTTAAGGGTTAAAAATAAAATTAAAACAGTTAAGTGTATCGTTAGAAATTTTTAACAGAATTTGAAATTTCATTGTTAAAGTTGTAGTTGACGACAAATGCCCTTACAAGTCGTAAATAGTGTAGTAAACATATTGTCGGTGTTTTACTATGTTTGAGTAAAATTAAAATAGTAGAATTCCAAAGAATGTTCCATTATGTGAAGAATCCCAAATTAACTAAGAACCACACTATCCAATTTTATTGCAATAACTCAGCCCGCTAGACGGGAAAATAAACACAAGAATGCCTTACTACGTACACGTTCTAAACCCAAATGATGTGAGGTGTAGCAGAATTTTATAAATACCTATTGCCACAGCCACGTTATTATAGTTTTGAGAGGCGTGAATGTTAGGTATATTTTTAATACGTCTCTATTAAATTGTTAGTTACGTACTGCAATTTCACCTGCGTTGCGATGACGCAAAATACATGTAGACAGATAGCCCGTAGACTTCTTTTTAAAAACGATTTATTTAATACAAACATTATTTTCTTCTCATTTAAATACAGTTTTGTAAGATTTGTGTATTTAACCAGTCTCCAGTATTAATAATTCAAGTATTTGATGTTTTCAATAGACATCAAGCAAAAGTCGGGCCTGTATCCCATCCCATCCCAGCCTCAGCCAAATCATAAGTCTTTCCTGTAATCTATAATAATTAATCTGCAAATAATGATCTAATACGTAAATAATTAATTGTCTAGCCGAACGTAAAAATTGGCCTTTCAAATTGCAAAAACTTCGTTGTTTAGCATTAGTCAAAGATTTACAAATCAGGCGAACTGATTACTGATAGTAGGTAAATATTATACAGGCGCAGTTATGGACGGTTCCTATATCTTACTATGCATTCGTTTGCCCTATGATCGGTTGAATTATGACATTACTTGTATGGAGCTTATGTTAAAATTTAACCGATGGTAAGGCAAATGAACGATCGGTAAGTTACAGGAACCGGCCCTTATTAATTAACTATCTTCTTCAGCCAGTTCATGTCCGCCTCTGGACGTAGGGCTCCCCAAGTTTGCTCCACTATCCGGTCTCCCGTCTTCTTCCTCCAGCCCCTGCCGACGACCTTGCGCAGATCGTCTGTCCACTGGGATGGAAGGCGTCTTATGCTACGTTTAACGAGACGTGGTTTCTACTCCCGGACACGTTTACTCCATCGGCCGTCAGTAATTAGGTATAGATAAGTAGATATATATGTTTTATATATCTACTTATCTACAAACCAAAGCATTTTAGTCTCTTTGTCAAAAATATGTGTATAGTTTTAACGTATTTGTAAAAAAAGAGAATATATTGAGTAAGTCATCGCAAAAAGCGGTCGGTGTTTACACTAGTGTCGTGTGTTTGAGACGCGCGTTTGTTTTAATTCTTGCTGCAAATATTTGTTATGTTACATCCAGCTGTTTGTGGTTATCTTATTCTTATCTGTCAAACCTCAGTCAATGCTAAGAGGCACTAACCAAGGTATTACAATCATAGCGTTTACCACGACTTAAACTTTACGATTGTGATGTTGTCACCCTTTAAATAATATAAGATTAACACTGTTTTCTTAACACTTTCATTTTGTACCGGGATAAGGTAGTGAGCCGTCTCCTGTCATTCGGTAGATACACAGGCTGAATTTTTCAATTGGGCCTTCAGGGTTAAGTTCTAAACTATGCTAAAAAACGAAAATTACTTAAAAACAACCCCTTCCCTTGGTTTTCCATTTGACATTCCTTCACAGAAATTGCTCCTTGCAAGTTACACTAGGATTTGGTATAATAATATAGGTGTGTTTATTTTTTCGAAATCAGCCGATTCGATTCCTGACAAAGGTAACTGATTTTTAAAAAATCTTAACATAACACTTTAGTATTCGTCAAAATCGGCCTCGAGACTCCTTCGAGTATTTTTCGCTATTTAGCATAGTTAGGATGTGTGTAATAAAATAGTTTTACCACACTGATTACCGCGGTATTAAAAATACAATTCAAGTTGATACAAGTATCTATTTTTTTTAAATATAATAATAAGCTTAAAAAATAAAAATTCGTATAAAAGGATGATAGGCAATTTACAATCTTCACAACAAAATTCAGTTTAATATGTCTTTCTTATTAGGTACAGTTAAAATTTCGGAAACCGTAACGTATCACAAATATAAAAATTAATTTAGCACTTAAAATCAATATACATTAAATTACTGGTTCTTTACGATTTACGGTTCACGTTACGAAACATAAACCTCTTGCATATTTATGACTGATGATTACTTTGGCATCACATGCAAAGAGTTCTGACACCTCGCAATCGGTCGTAAATTGATGGGACTTTGTTCGAAACCCATCGAAATAGGGCAATGATATTAATGTTTGCTTGCCTTGCGGAAGTGCACGTAAGTAAAAAGTCTTTATGTATACGAAAAAGAAATTAATAAGCAATTTTCTTAGATCTTCACCAATGGTGCAAACAACTAAAACTAAACAGAAGTTGCGAAACATCCGATAAAAATTGAATATTTGTCATTGTGTATTATTATTTTTTATCTACCCTCAATTTGTTTAATTGAACAAACTTTCTCATGTCAATAATTTTGTTATCATGCTTACAATCGGTCAAAATCAGATCAGAATGAAAAAGCAAGCATACTATATTTAATGCTTAAATCCAATAAGACAATGTATCTTTAATTATATTATCTATCATCTTAACAGTCCCCGAAAAACTTAGAAAATGTATTGAAAAATCAAATTTGAAACACTATTATTGATAATTCTGTTGAAAGATTAAACTTAATAAAAATCATTCAACGATATATTATAAATACTTTTTTAAGCAATTTGAAATATATAGGCATAATCTTAGTTTGCAGTAATAGTTACGCAATAATACCTTATATATAATCCTTTATTGCATTTTTTTAAAGATTCTAAATTATATCAAAAACAATTATTAAATTCCAATTATTTATTTATTGAGATCAACCAACAAGTCTTACACTAGTACATACATCTGTTTCTATTATTACACTAAGTTCTTAGTCTAAGTGCAGACTTAATTACAGGTTGCCACATCATCCTGGAAAAACATATTTATTTTTACAATTATTATTACATAGTTATTTGTAAACCTGATCAAAACAATCAATGATTATATAGAGTAGTATAAGTACCTATAAAGTGATGTTCTGCTAAACTTAAAATATATAACATGTCTATTACTTACATGAAAAATTTACATTGACACAGGCTTTAAGAACTGTCATTCGAATTAACTTACATAACCACCTATATATAACTAATTTAATAAAAATAATAATTCAAATTACCTATAATGTATTAAAAAAATCTAGAGCAATCAAAATGATACTGTGTTAAATGTCGATGGAAAATTAAAACTTGTTTACAAAATTAAATGTCAATGAAAGTATTTTAAACACGTCTCTGGTTATAAAATTCAAATTAAAGATCAAAGAAAAAAATAAATTACGGCAGTCGGCGCCGAGTACATACTTACATAGCAATCCGCAAAGTAATAATTCACCCAGATTCACAGACATCGACGTTTATGTATTTCAAAATATAATCCGATTTGTACATTATCGATGGCTTCCACTGATTTATTACATTCAAATGGTACACAGAATCTCTTCCGATATTTCGCAACATGTTATGATGTATTATCACCCAAATAATGTTACACTGATTCACTCGTGTAGGGGTTATTCAAAGCTGATTCAGATAGTATCTTTAAATAGTTAAAGTCAACATACACTTAAATCTATTTACAAATACTTTCACGTAAGTGAAACATGTCTTGAAGAAACTGAAACTTGCAAAGGGCAACCACGATCTGTAATTGAAGTTTTAGCAGCTTTTTGCTTTCTATCGAAGATACAAACTTTTCTTATCAAATTCCTATTTATAATTACAAAAATAAATAATTATGTAAGAGCCAGGCCTATTATGATAGGGTTACCCAATAGGGTATCCACGTAATTTACTAAAGATAATGGATAAAAACCATTAGCAGCGTGTCTAGGAGCAGTAGAAATTGTATTTCTGAGTTAGCGTGTATGTTTTATATAATTATTAAGGGCAATTTTCCATTATTATATTTTTGTTATTTAAAGTTTTATTTCTACGGTGAATCGTCTTGAGTTTCCATCACATATACCTTTGTTTGTCCTTCGCTATTCTTCTCTAGCCTCCATGACGACCTTGTGCTTATCGGTCCAGTGGGCTGAAAAGGGCATCCTACACTTCATTTATCCAGCCGCGCGGTGACAGTGAATAAGAGAAATGGTAAAAAAATATTTCCTTAAAGTTGTAGTCAGTCTTCATGGAATTTAGTATATAACTTATGTGCACGAATATTTCTTTACTAACTGAACTAGTTGTGCCTGTAACTATGTTCCCC
The DNA here is from genome assembly GCA_039645545.1 of Dendrolimus houi. Lineage (NCBI taxonomy): Eukaryota > Metazoa > Arthropoda > Insecta > Lepidoptera > Lasiocampidae > Dendrolimus > Dendrolimus houi. Next base: position 15,937,400 of record CM077120.1, on the reverse strand, counting down.
ATGTAAACTTTTATTTCTATTTAAAACGAAACTTACACGGACATCTAAAATAGCTCCAACACCTTTATAATTGTATGATTGTGACAGTTTATACAATAAATGTTTATTCTATTCTATTCTATTCTTCCTGATTTGAACTCTAAAATTTTTATTGAAAGCTATTGAGTTGTTTCTGAACATCTCTCTTTTCTTTCATCATATCCTACATATGAAGAACATATTAAAGATAAATTTAATAAGTAAGATTTCAGATAGATTAACAAAAAAATCTATTCACTTTAGTTTTGGCATTTATTTTGAAATCACAGACAGACTCTTCAATTTTATTTATTAGTACAGATAATATTAGCTAATAAATTATTAATTTAATAAACAATTAGTTTATAGATCAAGGTAAGGCCATCAATGAAAGATTTAAGTGACCGTAAAAATCAGGCAGGACCAGTACACGGCGTGTCGATCGGCACTTAAATCTTACACCCAATAAAAGTACGCGTTCTGCAGGCACAACTCCGTAATTGGTCCCTCTGAGCACGATTGCAGTCGCTGGCGCAGAGGGCGCGATTGCTGCGGACAATACATTTACGACTCTCATTGGTCCCGTTTAATGACGTGTGACACAATTTGACGTTAAGTGCAATATACTTGTAATTGGATTTTAACTACGTTGAAAATTTCCGCGAAATAAACTCTTAAGGAATTTATACAATGGACAAAATAGTAATTTGTTAATTTCATGTTTATAATATTACAGCTTTCTACGTGGCTTTGCTTGCATGAACTTCGACTAATCGAGCGATATTGTTGCCAATTTAGCGATTTTTCATCAGATTAAATCCGTGCATAGATCTACCAGGGTGAATCAAAAATATCTTAGAAGTGCACATATATAAAACCTTTTTGGGAGAAGTTCGATATTCAAATTATAGAGTGTCAATCACACAATATTTATGCTAACCGTCACTTGTTTTTTCAGTTCGTTCGCACGTAATAAATTGTTTTGGGCGACGAGTTGCTAAAAACGCAAAATTATGGATAAAAGTGAGTTACGTGCGGTGATAAAATATACCAGCTGGAAAAAATGTCTACAAAAGAAATTTTTTCGGACATTCAGCAGACATTAGAGGATGATGCTTATACCCTATTCTACGGTTTCGTACTGGGTGGTTGAATTTAAATGAGTTTAATCAAGCTGTAAAGATGACCCGCGTTCTCGGCGGCCCTCCGTAACGGAAGAAAATGTCAAAAAGGTTGAGAATCTGGTTTTGGAAGACAGAATAATAACTATAATACATATAGTTGAGATGCTAAAGATATCTTTTCGTAGCGTTCAATCCATTTTAATTGATTCACGGGGATTCAAAAAAGTTTCGGCAAGATGGGTGCCACGAATGTTAACCGACGAAAACAGAAAGCGACGTTTGGAAATTTCTAAGCGTAATCTTAAAATGTTTCAGCGTGAATCGGATAGTTTTTGCCGTCGCCTTGTCACCACAGATGAAACGTGGATCCACCATTTCGATCCTGAAAGTAAGAGACAAAGCATATCTTGGAAACGACCATCCTCTCCATCCTTAAGAAATTTCGAGTTGCTCCCAACGCTGGCAAAGTTATGATCTGAGTGTATCAGGATAGTGTAGGAATCCTTTTTATTGATTACATGCTAAAATGCTAGACGATTACTGGATCCTATTATGCAAATTTAATTGCAAAAGTGCGTGAAGCGATTAAATAAAAACGTCGTGGAAAACTGTCGTTGGGCGTTTTGTTTCTTCACGCTAACGCTCCCGCTCATCGATCGGAAGTTGCGCTCAACGCAATCCGCTGTGCTGGCTTCAATCTCATTACCATACTCTCTGGATTTAGCCCCAAGTGATTATCCCTTATTCCCAAAATTAAAAGAGGAAATTCGTGGAACTAAATTTCACGATAATGACGCGGTTATGGCAGCCGTAGAGGAGTTTTTCGAGCAAGAAATAAGGAAGTTAGAAATGTATTGCATTGGATGGGAGATTATGTAGAAAAATAAAATATATTGTTTAATTTTTTATATTTTTAAGAATGATTCCAAGAACTTTTTGATTCGACCTCCTAGTAAATTTCTTATTACTCTGCTGAAATTTAAACATAGCAGATGTGATAAGTTTAAGAAAATAGACGAGGATTTTAATGGATACAAAAATTAGTAGGGTATATAGTTTCTTTCCCATTTTCCAGGACAAAGGTATTTTGTATTCACTCCCGCCAAGGACGTGACAGAATCCTAAGACAACTGTGATTCCCGCTATACAATGTACACATACATACTACTTATGTACCTAGCTAGGTACTAAATGAATTCGTGACTACTGATTCATTCCCAAGGCTGTAACGACAGGACAAAAAATATTACAGATAGCAAAACCTTAACAAAAAAGCTTTCACATTTATTTATTTGTGTGGATAGGCATGATTTTTTTATAAATTGTTTTGGCATAATTACATGTATGTATGTACGAGGGTTCAAGTATGTCGTTTGGTTTTTGTTAAAATATAAAAATTAATTAAGGTAACACGGTTCTTATACTTTGTCTGTCTTTTACTCTCTTTATAACTCTGGATTTGAGATCTGGGTGCATATCGTCCAACCGCCGCGGGACGCCCGCCATCCCATCCCCCGCGCCTTGCAACACCATCCTCTTTATTTATATTTATTTACCTTCCCTTCATTCACCAGGGGCCGCCCTTTCGGCCCTTTTTGTCGCAACGTAATACGACCGATACAAATATTGTGAAAGGGCCTGCGGTTTTGAGTAAATTTATTGTGCTACGACTACGACTTACATGTTCTGACCGAACCTGCAAAAGAAAAAAAATATTAGCTTTATATTTTATTAAACCTCTATGCAATTTTTTGCTTCTTGTCCTTTAATCATTAATAACAACTGCTCTTTCTAAGTTATAGTGATAGATTATTAGAATAATTTGTGTATTAGAATAATTTTTTGATATCTTGGAATATAGACGTTATATAAAAAAAAAAAACTTGTACGCTTATAATAGGTACAAGTTTTTTTTTAATGTAATTACATCGTTTAGTTCATCCCGTGAAATCTATTTACAATTCTTAGCCTTAATTTCTTAATACGATCGACTTCGAGGACATCTTAAGACAACCTATTATTTATGGAACATTTCAGTAAACAATACAAAAATAAATCACAACAAATTGTTAAAGATAAAGATCAAATCTTAACTGCATCTGAATAGTGTGTGACGCGACGTCGTCGCGCGCGTCAGTTATCTATCATGATAAATAGCGTATTTATTTATCCGACGAGCCTAAATAGCTATGGTAATATTGGCCCTACAACAGCACAAAGGTAACAAAACACAAAAGTTGAAAAAGGTAAACCGCGCTATTTACAAAGTGGCTAGCGAGGGACCACACAGGCACAATCGAGCCGCGCGTGCGACTCAGCCGCTCCACAATAAAAAAATCGTTCCCAACATAGATCTTTTTCGGTTATGGATCTCGCATTTTGGTGGTGTGATTTGTGACGTTCGGAACTATTGATTGCACGTCCTATTGATTTCCTTTTTTGCTCATTCTACTCCTTCAAAGCTTGGATCAACTTTCTTGACCTGCTCATTATAAGTTGCCAGTAAGATGGATTAGTTTAGTTTATAGCTTAATAGTAAATTTCCTGACTTTTCGTTCACAACAAAGTATAAAAGACATATCGTTCTCATTACATTACATTAACACTGTTCTATTTACTCTAGAAGAATTGTATGGTATTATAAAAGGATTTGCGCTCACCACCACATTAAACGATGAAAAGCGTATGTTCAATGACAGTGTCGCGTTCATCTAATTGTTTTTCACAATAAGTTACTATTGAAAAAATTACTGAACTAAGGTGTTCTTCTATGAGAGCGTTATTTTAAGTCGTTTGAGAACTACACTACACTAGGATTTTGGTCTTCGTCTATGAGCAATGTTTTGAGGAAGTGGCACCAATACCGGTAGCGCGGATTTGGTACAAACGCAAATAATTTAGGTGCGCGCCGCAGCGGTGTTTACGCGATCGCCGGCGCAGGCGCTGACGGATCTTGAACAGAAGCTCCCAGTCTTTGACACAGCAGCCGGCCTCAGATGTTGTTTGAACTTATTTTTAGTTGAATAAGCTTTATTTCTCGCGGATAACATATTGTTATGTTATCTAGATTCACTTTTATTATTATGTTTCTCTTGGTTCAATTAGCCGATAGGTGAAAAATATAAAGCAGACGTGAATAGTACAATCTTATTCCAGCGACGTTTGTTCCGATCCCAATAAAGGTCATGCATACCCTAGTAATTGTCCTACACTGTTATGCATATTATTACAATTAACACGTGCTGCAAAGAAAATATCGCAAATCTGTGTATCTTCGCAATCTCTATAAAGGAGAACCCCGAGATTAGTATGAAGAAGTTTATTTATAATCTATAATGTTATAAAATTCTAAAAAGGCTGTCTGTACGTCTATTAAAAAAAAAACATCTGTAATAGACTATATAAACGACGAAGAACACTATGCAATTTTTTTTAGATTACTATGTGATTGTTTGGGATTCACGGAAAAACTACTGGGCCGATTTCGATGCGGTTTTCACTGATTACAAATTCTTATACATAAAATCTACGCTACTTTCTATCCCCGGAATCTCGTGGGAATTTACCCAGCAGCGGTTTGTAGTTATTTGGGTGCATAAAAATTAGCTTATTCCGATACAGTTTTGACTAAAACGATAGCTTCCATTATTTTTTCATTTCTCATATTCTGAAAGTACGCTCTGAGTTGCCTGATTACAGGGATGAAAACAGTACTTTTCGTCTCTGAGAAACGATATTCCCTGCTGTCAAAAAAATAAAAAACTATGCGAACCATAGATAATACACGCGACCCATGTCCCAACTTTTTTACAGGCACTGTAAAATCGCGGCATAAATTCTAATAAAAAAATATCAACAATTTTGTAAAACCATTTTATACTTATAAATTACTTTTCACTAAACTGTTATTAGTATTAATAATATAATTAATCACCAATACCTGTCTGCCAATTTTTTCCATGTTCCTTGAACATTGCGACGGTTAGACGCCATAGTCCCCGATCTGTAACTCCACTAGCAGTTCATCCCAACAGCCCGGTACCTTTTGTTCTCATTCCCTACAATAGTCCTACACTTACCAGAACTTGTCCTTGGGTGCATTTTTATATGCTAGAGACAGGGACAATCGCCAGTCAGTGTCACGCCACATTTAGATAAAATTTGTCAAGGGGCCTCTACGTGTTGATCTTCCCATGGCAAGCCCTCCAAGGTCCGGGCCATTTTTATCGCCTGTGGTCTGCGGAGACATACATGTATAATAATAAATTATTATTATTTAATTTACCTAAATTTGACCTAAATATTCGTTATCATCAGTGACAATACAAACTGGTAGAATGCCACAGTAAAAAAATTACTTGACGTTTCATATTAAACGTGACGTGACATATTAAAGGAGTTCATCAGATTTAGACATGGATTTAAAGCCAGATTTCATTAGAGAAGTAGTTATTTGTTTAACTATTCAGTTTTATGTGGTGTCCTCATATTCAGTTCACTCTGCTTTTCATTCATTCAAATGAAAAGCAGAGTGTTCACCTCGGGTGAAAGTGGCCTATTTAGGCACTCGAACTATTAGCGCCCCCGCTACGCTCCCAAACCATCTCATGCCTAAATAGTCCATTTTCACCTCTCGCGTAACAATCTACTATTTAAATACTGCGGTACTTTGTGTCCGGAAATCTTGCGGGAATTTTTCACGTGAAACGTGAACGCGGGCATCTCCTAAGTAAACTAATAATATTTTAATTATAAACATGCCTTGTTTGATGAGGGCCCAAATCTAATTAGATCTATTATAATAAAGTTTGTCTTGTTTGTATGTTTGCCTTATATTGCATATATTTACCTTCTTATACCTATAACGTAAATGTGGATGTGTATTCTTAGCAAAGTATACCTACGTATGCACACATGCGCTACTTTAGGGCACATCTAATTGAAGGTAGATGCAGCGCGGCGGCGGCGGCGAGCCTAACCTAATTTACATTAATGCAAACGAGGAGCATTGTTCAGGTGTGAAACGCCAGTGTCAACACTAGGCCTCTACTCAAATAGTTTATTAGCTCCACCCAGCGGTGTTCTGGCTAAGAGACCTTTGTATAACATACTGACAACCTCTCAAAAGACACGCATGCCTAAAGCGCTTAAATAATATGGACCATTCATAACACCTTACATCTTGTATACACGCCTTACGCTATAATACAATGGATGTGTTAAAAGAAAATATACATGTTTCGCATATATTTTTGGGATTCAGAACAGCTATACGATACATATTTCTTTTATTATGCAATATTGTCTACTGACCCGTTTTTGTATCTTATTAACCGTCGTTCATTTGCCGTAGTATCGGTTAAAATTTGACATAAGCTCCATACAAGTAATTTCAAAATTCAACCGATGGTAAGGCAAGTAAATGGATATTAAACTACAGGAACCGGACGTTACTCGACTAGACATTTACTACCAATAATTTATATATATATATGGATGTATAGGTTTGCGTTTGACCACTGTCTCCCTGATGTTGAGTGATGACGCGGTCTACGATGGAGCATGCTTACCTAGATGATATCTATTCACTCGTGACTTGAAGACTTCAAGATTGTTTTTGTCAAGAAAAACAGACTCCGACAAATTATTCCACTCTTCAGCAGTGCGCACCAGAAAAGATGAAGCGATATTCGGAGGCTTGCAAAGCTGTAAGTTAAAAATTAAATCTTTTACCTACTCTGTATACACCACGTCACTATCTAGTAGCGATAACTAGACAGTGACGTGGTTTTAAAAAGTGACAAAAATTCTCTAGCAATACATAAAACATAGCTAAGATTTAAAAAAAAAGATCTAGCAATATACGCGGTCCATTTGAGTAAATGCGGTCCCATATCTCGCTATAACTAAGTAAATATAACTATAAACAAATTAACAAATTAATGAAAATAACATTGTTCCCCATAAAATAAAACTCGGTTCTTATAACTACACTTATACGAGTCTGGTATAGGTTAAACAAAAATTACCTTACCACTTAAAGCTATTTTTTTCCAGGTAGCCCTTAGACTTATGAAAAAGCAATAAAAGTCCTAAAAGTATCTAGTTACGCATCAAATGTCATGATAATTCATTCATAAGTAAATAAATTAATTCATTTAGTTTTAAATTGATTACGAATTCATCATCGTTACTTAAAGTACAATACCTTCATATATTAAATTACTTAATGATTTGTTCATTCTAAAAACCGTAAAGAAGGGAAAATCAAACAAGTAATCATCTGAATACATTTAAACATTATAGTCTCGATATGGTCCTGAAGTATATGAAATAGTGGTTTTAAAATTTGACTAACTCGATTAGTCGTTTACTATAATTATATTATATGAAACATCCATGTTGTAAACCTATTAGAGGACGATTTAACACTTACAAACATGTTTAGTGAGAAATAGGTACCTACATAAGATTTTAAACGCGGTTGGGATATATTGAGGTCGATGACTGGTCTCTTGCGGTCAGCTGAAATACAAGAAGATCACAGTGGTCACCAGTATTGCTACGACCTATTCTCAATATACATTGTGATTGTCTTTCTGACGCCGCTCACTTACCACAAGATTTTAATTAGGTTTTTACTTAATAATTAAGGTAATAAAAAGTTTCACTTATTCGTAAATAAATTACAACTTAAATCAGAACAGATAACTGAAGCCAAATTACTTTCTAAAATTAATCTTTAGTATCATTGGCTTCCAACCTCAGACAAGTTAAATTACACAAATAATTTAAAAAAAAATGTAAATGTAAAAAATATGTATAAATTCAGGAATTTTATTTATTATTATAAAGCATATAGAGTAAAATGAATGTTCCATTCCACACGCCTGTGTACACTCAAAAAAAATCATCCCTAATTTTTAGTATTTTCATAGTATAGTAGTTTCATAATATCTACTGTATGGTGCTATCATATTTAATAAACTTCCGGAAATGTTCGGAGCTCAGCCTATAGATTTGTTTAAAAAGTCCCTTAAGAAAATTTTGTTGAATATGTTCAATGTTTATTATACTGTTAACGAATATGAGAATGACAAAGATATGACTAATAATATTTTAACGTATCTTTTTATTATGTAATTTAGTTTTAATATTTTGACATGTAATCGGATATTGCACGCCTAATAAGGCAAAATGTAATAAATTATTTATTCATTCATTACTGGATTAAAATATTGTGTAGTGGCTAGGTATAGGTAAGTAGAATACACCTACCTGTCAAATATCTACATTATAGACGGCCTTTATCGCCGGTCTGTCATCGTAAACACGGGAAAATTCAGAAGCGAAGAAGAAGGTTAAGCTCGCTTGCCTTCGTGAATTTTAAGAATTATATTATATACTTAGTACCTACTTGTTTGCACTTTGACCCATTATATAGATACAATACTTTGTGAGAAAAATGGTTGGAATATTCTTAGTTTACAGCCAAACAGAAATGACGATTTACAAGTGTTTCTCTTTTATTCAACCTTTTGCCAACAAACCCCTAAAAATATGATACTGTCTACCGGATACTGATTCAAAGTTCACCCTTCTTAATACTTTTGTTTTTGACGCTCAACGCATTTAGCTGTCGCTCATAGCGACAAGATCTTATCTGGGCTGTTAACATGGAAGAAGAATACTACCAATATAATAGTCTTAGATAATTGAGTGTAAATTATCTAAGATAATAGTGTTAAATGTTTGCTCTATAATATATTGATATGTATTATAAAACAATTCAAAGATTCAAACATTATTAAATACACACTTTAAATATAATCAGATGGCAACATGACGGGTTGCACAAAATGACGTCACTTAGAAGACAATGGTGGATCATAAATAAAAGTGACAATCCGCCACATCGGATATTAATTTCTCGACGTCAAGTCGTATTTATCTCAGCGGTCCGTTCGTAATAGCGTATAAAAATTACCGATTGAGACCTCGACGGACGGTAAAGTGCATTCTTGTGTAAATTCATGTCAATTCGCGGGAATGTGCGAATGTGTGATACCGTATGTTATTGTAACCAACAGGCATTGCTGCGGCGTGCGGATAAAATACCTATTCGGATATGAATGACGATTGTCTCAATACAAATTCATAATAGCATTAGCCATTCTACGTTGAAAGTGAATTCGAAAATAACGCTCACTTTTAAATTTTGTCATAGTAGCATCTTTTACTGTATTCTTCTTCAAATAGTTGATACAAAACAAATTTTTGCTGCCGAAAAAATAGTTTTATAAGAACTGATTTTTCAATCATCAGATAAAAGTTATCAATCGGATAAATTGTCACCTGAGTAAATTTAAAAGTGCTGTTTTATTAATGCAACTGACATTTTTAATTTTCCCATGTCATACTTTATTTAATGAATAACTTTTACCTGGTGATTGAAAAATGAGCCTTAATCAGGGAAACGCACAAATATGGGTTTCATAGTGAGAAAGAACTTTGACCATTTTAGCCATTTCGCTATGAAACCTTAAAATTACAGTATGATTGAAATCATCCCATAACTACAAAACTTTAGCAACCTATATACTTACGTTATGCTAACTTCCTCGGCAGTAAGCATAATGTAAAAAAGACGTAAGACATGCCTTATTTAAACCAATTTTCGCTGAAAATACTTTAATTTTCAACTAACCCACCTTAAATTATTCGTAATACACGTAATTTCTACCCTTCAGTATAATCGTTAGTGGGTACATTCACTCTTTACGACTATACAAGTATACATATAGAAACGATTTCTGTTTTTTAAAGAAATAAAAAAACTGACACATCCTTAGGTACAATTCTTTCTGTGTAATATGTCGCTGCTTGTTTTTTACAAATTTCACAACACCATCGTATAGCAGTTCATAGAAGAAACTTTCTTCTAATTTAATCTGTAAAGTTTATTTACAGTATTAGTACTTTAAATAAAAAAGGCTGTGATAACCACTGAAAGATGTATACACAACCGTATACATAAAGGTGCGGACATTGTTTTCCCACATGCCTAAGAAACAAAAAGCGAACTACTATGTAAATTTATTATTTTATCTCGATTTAGCCACCTTCGCAGATGTATTGCAGCACCGCTTATGAAGTACATTTTTCCTAATTATGAGTTTCGTATCATGGGCTTCTTAATATTTCAGTAGAATTCAATGTGGGCGTGGTGATTCATTTATTTACTTTATTACTGCCATAATTCGTATCCATCCATACGGTTCGTTTACACTGCAAACTCTTGGAACATTATTAATCAAGATTCTACAAATGTAAATGTTTTATGTACCCTTCATAAGAATCGCATCAGTATCTGCCTTCTTATGACAGATTAAAAGCTGCCATCGACTTTAAACCCAGGCTTTGTTCGGTTTTACAATTATTTTTGTATAAGTTTGATATTGATCTTATTCTTTATAAGGTTCCGTAGCCAGTTTACAACAACGGAACTTTTAATAAAGTTGTCATATCTATAGAAATTGAGGTTGCCGATATACATATATCTGAGAAATTATATTAATGTCAATGTGCTTTGCGTATCGGGCAGATAGACAGGTCTTTAAAAACATAATGTTACTAATAAACGTTTTTATTTAAATTAATAGCTGGTCAGATATTCGCTTCAAAACCGTAAGTGTTTGAATTAGGTTATAAGGCAGAAAATTCTGAAAAAATTCAAAGTGGCTGTCTTAAAAATATAACTTTAAAACATTAGTCAGAAGTTTAGTTTATGTGGTAATTTAGATAAATAATAAATATTTATGCTATTCGTACTCAAATAAAATAACAAAAATGTGCACATTGGTCATCTATACAAAACATTTTATTTTGCGTAGGACGGCACGCGCTTGGCTTATTTTTGGAAATAAATTGTGCAACATGACAATGACATCTCTTTTCATATTTTATGGTAAATCATTTCAAGAACGGGGTATTCCCCATCATTATATAGAAAACTTATGCACCGGAAAATTAAATAGTTTCAACGGGATAAGGATTGGCAAATTACTCGGTCAAAGTCGCGTAAAAAGCTCTAGTAAATATTTAAAACTATTTGAAAGCAATAGAATCATTAGAACAAATGTAAAGCAATTACTTATACATTAAAAATAATTGAATTTCCTATTATTCAATTAAGTGCGTTGTTAAGGGTAATCCGATTATCATACAATAAGATCCATTAATATGTTCTTAAGCGGTTGGCTAAGAATCAATTCGCCTTTTAAGGTATTAAGGAGAACGGTTCCTTTATAATTGCAAATAAAATTACGTAAACTGAATAATTTATTTTCTTGCCGTATCAGGAATATGTTTAAGCGTGTAAATTATACTGTCAGTTGTATTTGATGATAAATACTTAAGTTACGTTGATACCGACGACCTACGCAAGAGACTGAAATGATTGATCGTAAATGTGCATTGAGTACTCACTGTTTAATTTGGACTCTTGCGTTTAATCTTACTCTCTAGCTTTCTATAGAGACCATTATGAAATTCTATTAAAAGCTTTATAACATAGAGTTTTCAGTTTTCGTAAAATATAAACTTTTATATTTATTTTTTAAAGTTATTTTTGTGTCTAAACGTAACCTTGTCTTTCATTAATAATATTTAAAAGTTTTAACTGGTTTATGTAAGTCGCGGAGTAGACGAGTAGAAAGTCACACTGTGGCTAAAACACTGTCATTTAACGTTTCGAACCCTAGCGCACACTGTTTAGATACTAATTAGTGTGACAGGTATGTTAAACTTAACTTCTGACAATATGGAATAGCATTATCTCTGCCCTGTAGTGGCAACATTATGAGCTGATATGATCATTTTTTTTCTCCACTTCGCACAATATTCGGCAATAACCGATAATACTTTATTATGATACCTTTAGCATGCATATAATCCCTTATGAAGTCAGAACAACAAATTTTGACGTCACCAGTAGGTATAGTGAAAAATTTGTTCAAAAACAAAATTTGTTTAAAAACATGAGTGACTGACTCTCTTGCTATTTGTCTCTTACCTCACGGATATGAAGGCTGCCGTAGACGCGGGAGTTCCTGACCTTCCGCAGCATATTCATCTCTGTGACCACGTAATCGTGACTTTTATTAACCGTCAATAATTTTATCGACAATAAAATCCATGAAATAATGACCATAGTTAATATGAAAAATAATTTATGTAGCTAAAATCGGGTTTATAGTATAGTCAATGGACGAGTATGTTTATGAATGGATTTTAATTATTGTACTATTGCATTTACATTAATCTATTAAGTGCGTTCGAAGGCAACGTGTACTACGTTGGCCGTGAATGGTGCAATGCTTAGCGCGGTCGAGTTCAAGGGAACAGAAATAACACAACTGCTGCGTGACATTAGCAGATAAATTTCTGATATCAATAATTGCTAAGAAAGCTTGGTAATTGATTAAATTATTGAATTAGTCAGTGAGTGTTGACGCACTCAGGTAGTTTAGAAGGTGATTATGTTCCAGGGTAATTCTTTTTACCCGACGCCAAGGAAGGGTTAGATTTTTCGCGCGTATCTTGTATGTTTGTAAATTTCTTTACTGCCTCGTATCTTCCTAACGGCTTGATGTATATCGACAGGTAAGGTATCGTTACATTTGTCTTATAAACCCAAGTATTCTTAGATGGTGTTTGAGAAAAAAACAAAATGGTGGATTTTTGACACGAAATAGTAATATGTTAATAAACAAAATTAACCAAGCCTATCTTATGTGTTGTTGTTGTATGTTATATGTTTAATTTAATTAGGAATAAATTGGTTTAAAAAATTCTTGTTCATAAGAGTGCCGGAACACTAAAAAGTCTAAAATAAAATAAATTATTACAAAATTCAAAACCCTTCTACAAAAAAGACATTTTAAAAGTAATGCACTAAAAAGACCGAAACAAGATTGAGAATAGAAACCAAAATTAAAATAAACTATAAAGGAAGTAAACTCTACTTCAGTTTAACAAACTATATTATGCGCTGAAAGCCTAAGTTAAATAACCGCATTAAGTTTAGTAGCAGGCGGGACCAAAATGCAAATTATAAACCGTAAGAAAATTAATGAGGTTTTTAAATGTGATTTCACAAGGTTTATGAGTCTAACCAATGTCGAGTATTTGTGAATATTATTATTTTACAATAACCTTACGCAAATACAGATTGGGCGCCCGCCATATCCTTGTGATCTTATCCCATCATTCCCATATCTGAATCCTTTTACAGCCTCAGTATAAATTGTAGTTCTATGAATGGCATAGAATAACGGTGTTCTTGTGGCGTTTCGAAAAGTTATATATATATCTAATGTACATTTTATTAGCAAATATTTTCCACACAAACACACAATTCATACTTAAAACTATTCAATATTTTTCTACAGAGTTATTTTTAATTTTAATTCCATTTTTATAGTAAAACTTTGTATCAATACAACCACTCTAAGTTCTTGCAAAAAATATTCTTTTTTTAGAATAAATTTGGCTACATTTCAATAGGCAGAGTGAACTGTAAAATATGAAAGTATATATACTGTATAATTATGTTAATTTATTAGATCTCGTGAAACAATAAGTAATACAGAAATTTTAATACGAAAAATATTGCTGTTTAAACATGTCCTTAAATAAACAAAAACAATTTCCCAAAATAAAATCTAATCAAATTTCGAAAGAGACGGTAATGATAATCTATACATATAATAAAATTGTAGAGGTCAAATTTCTGTATAATTTAAAAAATGCTAAAAACCGAGTCAGGGGGGTGTAAGAAGTGAAATAAAACTAATTTAGATTTTTTCAAATTTTTTGTTTCTCTGTTTGTCTGTCTGTATGTACCGGCTAATCTCCGAAACGACTGTACCGATTTAAATGAAATTTTGTATGGTGGTAGCTTATATCCCTGGTAAACATATAGGATACTTTTGATCCCGAAAAATTAAAGAGTTCTTGTGGGATAGTTAAAAAAACTTTAATTACTTAAATAGCTTATCATACAATTTATGCACCTAATTAAGTATTGATATTGCCGGTATCATCATCATACAATAAAACAATTTATACATTAAAAAACAATTATACATATAATAAAATTGTAGAGGTCAAATTTCTGTACAATGAAGAAAAAGCTAAAACCGAGTCAGGTGGAAGGTAAGAAGTGAAATAGAACATATATCAACAAGCTAAAACCAATAGGAGCGGAGCACCAATGAAGAATGTTTTAAAATCGGGAGGGTTTTTTAACTTACTTTTTTTAACTATTCCACGCGGACGAAGTCGCGGGCAGAAGCTAGTTCCTAATAAAATATTCAGTGCATTTCTACTACACTATTTATATCTACATTCTATACACAGGTCTGCGCATTCTCTGCAAAAAAGACCCCATTTGTCCCTGCGCCATTGTTCCAAGGAACACCCCTTACCATCTCCAACAGTATCGGGATTCTAGGCGTTGATATAACGAACGACGTGCAGTTTCGGGGTCATCTGGAAGGCAAGGCTAAACTTGCCTCAAAGAAGCTCGGTGTGCTAAACCGGTCAAAGCAGTATTTCACCCCGCGGCAAAGACTTCTGCTTTACAAAGCACAAGTTAGGCCGCATATGAAATACTGCTCACACTTATGGGCTGGAGCACCCGCTTATCAGACTGACCCTCTGGAATCCATCCAGCGTCACGCCGTTCGTATAGTCGAGGATCCCATACTAACAGGTTTAGAATCGCTTAGCCTTCGGAGAGACTGCGTCCCTCTGCGTATTCTACCGCCAGTACAACGGAGAGTGTTCCGAGGAACTACTTGATCTGGTGCCAACACCTCATTTTTATAACCGCACCGCTCGCCATCGACGGTATGTTCACCCCCATTTCCTGGAGCTCCCACGCTCCACTACGCAACGGTTCTCTAGAACGTTTATTCCGCGTACAACAACGATCTGGAGAGAACTTCCCGCCGAGGTTTTCCCTCTGTGCTACGACATGGGATCGTTTAAAAGCGTTATAAAATTTCTTAGAGGCCGGCAACGCGTTGGCAACGGCCCTGGTGTTGCAAATGTCCATAGGCGACGGTAACCACCTTTCATCAAGTGGGCCATCCGCCTGTTTGCCTGCTTCAGGCAATATAAAAAAATCTATAATATTCTACATAGTTAATAAGTTTGTCGCCGACGCGATTTAAGTATGCAATTCGTATTTGACGTTTAGTATTAACATGAAAAACTTAATATTGCATTTATTATATGTCAGATTTGTGTTGTAAGTAATATTATTTGAGAAATACCTTGTTCATCGTTCTGTTAGTAATAAACTTTGTTTCTTAATTTCGTGTATAGCGTTATGCTTCACAAACGAGTAATTGATTTTCTTTATGGCATTGTTGTTTATATGGAAAAGCCGTGATGCGATAACTCCTTCGCTTAACATGTTTTATGGTCCTACGTACATAGGCGAATATTCAATTACAATTATTATGGTATGTTTGTAAGCAGCTAAATTGTTGTTGTATACTTCAATATCGATTTTGCAATGCTTTCTTAGATTTTAGGTCCATGAAATTGAAGGTACAGTATGCGTAGTAGTAAATGTATTCGATGAAAAAATAAGGGGTTATAAATAAAAGTTCTCTTTAAAGTAAGCACGTGAGCCTTCAAAAATTAAAAGAAAAGTAAAAATTAAACTACACTACACCTACATTCCTTTAGTCTAAAGAATTGGGCTAAATATGTACAAATATAATGTCAAATATATAGTTATCTGTGATTCTCAAATTAGGGTTTGTATAATAATAGCATTTGTTAATAAATAATTTTAATCCTAGTAATATATCCCGGTCGTTCCAGAGGCTTAACTCTCAAACGCCTTTCGTCATTCGTTTTCATCCAATCAGCCCGAAAGAGTCATTGTAATTTTAGATAGAAGAAAGAAAGAACAAACATATCTTTAAAACTACAAAAATATATTACACAAAAACGAAAGTAAAATGCACTTAAATACTTATATATGAAAAATAAACAAAAAAAATTGTAAAACGAAAACTCAGATACATTTCGGGCTATAATATATTAGCATGTAAACGTCCCACTTGGTACTCCATACAGACTTCCCTATTTCAGGGAACACACTCCATACTTGCAGCATTTCATTATGAAGTTTCAGGCATTGCTACACGGGATTTCTATTTTCTCACAATATTTATTTAAATGTCAGCATCTGGTAATTTTAAGATAAAATATGCACATTAAGTTAGGAAAATTGTTTAAGCTGTGCAGTAAGTGGTTATTGCTGTAATGTACGCATTAATTGTTAGGTCTACTGACTTCAGGACCCTTTCTTTAATTCAGGGTGGTGCAACATAGAAAAGATACTTGGAATCTTTATCTAAATTACGCCCCTTCTCTATATTGGGACTAAATCAGTCTAGTGTAGTAGTGTGAAGTAATGTAGGGTGGTAGTGTAAATCAATGTAGCGTGATAGTCTAAATCAATATAGGGTAGTAGTGTAAATCAGTGTAGTGTAGTAGTGTAATTCAATGTAGGGCTTAAGTTTTCTAACTTGATGGCAAAATACCTACTAGAATTTCAATTTCCTCCCTTTACAAATGTGTGGTTTTAAACACCTCTCTTTATACATCAAGCATTCTTTTGTAACAATGTGTGTTTGATTTATGTACTCGTAAGTCTTATTTACAAGCTACCGCGCAATAGAATGGTGTTTTGTATTGTAAAATTGAATATATTTATTACAATATCGCGGTTACAGTCGGTCCATGTGAAGTCTTGACCGCATAAGTTATGTTCACACGCGGCTTATTTTACTTTCTATCATTCTTTCAAAGCTTTGTTGATAATAAAAAACTAATATAATATGGGAAGTTTTATGACTTCTGGACAAATGTGCATACTCTATCCCTGTAGGTGATACTTATCATAAAGGTGACTTTGTTTATAAGCGTGGAATGCTCTAATAGATATCGTATTAAATTAAAACTGTATAGTAATAGTTGTGGATTTTAATTCGAATGAATTGATACGAACAAGAGACTCAACGGCTTTATTTTTCATTAATAGGCTAGCGAAACTTTGTTCGCATCTTTTTACCCGACTGCCAAGATAGGGTTATGTTTTATGCGCGTATCTTGTATTTTTGTAAATTTCTTTATTACCTCGTACCTTCTAAAGGGCTTATGGATTTTAACAGTTAAGGTATCACTATAATCATCTTAAAAAACCGAGTGTCCTTAGATTGATTTATGAAAAAAAAAACAAAATGGCAATTTTTGGCGCCTAATAGTAATACGTTAATAAAAATATCAAACCTATCGAGTAGGGTATCATCATAAAGGAAATTAAAAGGGAATTGCAAAAATATATAAGTTATATGTTCAAATTTAATTAGGAATAATAAATTAATTTAAAATATTTTTGATAGTGTAAAAATGGACCACGTTTGTGTCGGACCTCATGCTATCATATATAAATAAATATCCGTAGTCTAAGCATATTTAAAACGAAACAAATAAATTAGGTACTATATCAACCACAGAATCAAAATTAAACCGCTTACGTAAATTGTAATTTTCATTTGTCTGTTTTATTTGGCATGGAATCAATCATCTGTACATTTTACCCGACTTATATAAGTACACAGTTTTTGTTCGTTAGAGTGTGCCGGGACACTAAAAAGTCTAAAATAATATAAATAATTTAAAAAATCAAACCCATTAATTTTCTTTCGGTTTATAATTTGCAATTAGGTCCCGCTAGGTACTAAACTTAATGCGGATATTTAACTTAGGCTTTCAGCTCATAATATAGTCTGTTAAATCGAAGTAGAGCTTACTTTGTTTATAGTTTACTTTATTTAATTTCTTTTTCTATTTTCAATCTTGTTTCGGTCTTTTTAGTGCATTACTTTTAAATTGTCATTTTTGCAGTCGGATTTTTTTTTAATATATTAGTCTATCCCACAGAATCGACGTTATTTATTGTGATAAAAATATTCTAAGTGTTAACCTGGAATATATGTTATCTCTGTGTTGTTCAATAGTGTTTACGTGATGCAACAGGGAGACAGACAAAAATTCTAAAAGCAGAGTTTTCGAATTCTTGTGCTTCGAATTAACCACCCTTGATATTTTTCTCATTTTTAAATTCATTACACAAAATTGACACGCCCACAGATTTAATATATTATAAATAGATCATAGATTTATTTTTAGAGCTTAACAAAAGTGTTTAGAGTTATATTAACAAACTCTTACCTTATCTTGCCTATAACTGATGAAAATAACATTACGTTTCTTTACGAGCTGTGAGACGAAAATGAGGGTCATTTTCGTCTCACAATTGTACTTGGGTAAGCGGAGCCGATGTTATTTGGTCTAGCGGCGATTGTCCCCAGCAGAACAATGCTTCGAGTTGGTCGCGATTAATAAACTAATGGGCTTAATTGTTACCCCGAGGCGGTTGGTGGTACGCGTCATTATTTTGACTATGAACGATCGGCTTCGTGCCTCCGATAAAGAACGTTCGCGGCCTATGCGTGATTGTGTTTTATTGTTATTTAAACTGTCGCGAGAAGTGACATCCGTTTGAGAAAATTATAATATTTATTTTTGGTACCATTACAATCCTGCTGGGATCATGTTGCACATTTACATTCAGACGGTAGCAGATTTTAAATGCAAATTTCTTTTACATTAAGTAAGAAAAAAATTGCAAATGAATTGTTTCAATAACATCACCCATAAATATCTATAGCATTGTTTATTTAAAAGACAATTTTTAATTATATCTAGTTTTGTCCCCACGATTACGCCGGGGCTCAAACTATAGGAAATAGCTCTATTTCACTTACATAAAAACTTCATTAGGTTTTTTTATATAAATATGCCCGCGAATTCGACATGAAATTCCCGCGGGATTCCCGAGGCACAAAGTATCGCAGCATTTAAAAAAGAATATACCATTTTGTTACATATAATTTACTATCGATCAGTATAAAAATTACATTGGAATATGATTTTTTTAAATTAGGCTACTTTAAATATATTCCAGAAATATTCCCTCGGGAGTCCCAGGATAAATAGGAGCGCGAGTTTAAGTCTAAGAATTAGCTGTCGATCAGCGAAAACCGCATCGACATCGGCTTAGTAGTTATTACGTGAATCCCGAACAAACGGACAACCAAACAAAAAATGTAAAAAAAAATTCATCGTGTTCTACATCGTTTATACAGTCTATTCCAGTAGCTTTTTTAATTGCTTCAATATACAGACATGGCATGTTTATAACTTTATAATATTATAGATAAATTTTCAGTGAAAAATTATCTAATTGATGGCGAAATTCTTTTAAAAAGTCCTTGCGCAGTTTAGAAAGAGTTAGCGGATATACAGACAGACAGTCGCGGAAAGGGACTTTATTTTATCCTATGTACAGAAGAATAAATTTTGTGTTCGATGTACATTAGGCGGGGAAATACCTGCTTGAGAAATATATTTTCTTTACAAGGATTTCAGGCTAGAAGTCATTTAATTTAAACGCGAGTGGATTAGTCTGCCAGAATTGAAATGAACGGTTTACTTTTTTTTACTTTACTTTAATTGGATATAATAATATGATTCATACCTATGTTTACTTGTGAATTAATAAAGAACGATACGAGTTGTATATACTACGTGGGGATAACTAAGAATGTCTGTCTTTTTAATGATTACTGAAGCTTTTATAGTGCCTACTGGGACACCACATCTGAGTTTTGTAATGAATTTTAAATAATGGGATATTTAAAGTCTTATTCTATATATTCTTAGTTAGCTGTAGACATTACAGTAGAATGTGCACTCGAGGCGCACGTAACTTTTGCTGCCCAATGACACATAAAGACAAAGTTACTGGTCATTGTTTTAATACAACGACCGAGGCAACAGCAATAACTATTAAAATGCGAGATGCGTTAACCTGAAATGCTTTCTTTGATATCGGACTAGAGTATCCAGTAGCTTTGTATTATTCTAACTATTGATATAAAAAGCGGTTGAATATAAGTTATACAATATCTATATATATACTTATATATATTGTAGAACTCATATTCAACCGCTTTTAATTTTTATTTATTTTTGATCCTCTCAGGTATAATAGTGCTGCTTATTATGTATGTATTACGATATGTTTATATAGTATATAAAAAGATTTTTATTTACTTATTACATACATTTTAAATGTTTTATATTATTTATTGTCTACACCGCCACTGACATGTTTTAATATTTTCCATAGTTTAGGGGGTTGCCTGGAAGAGATCGCTTTAAGCGATAAGGCCGCCCTTTGTTCAACATTTATTGTATCTAGTTTTAGAATGTAGTTTTAACTTTGGTGAACAAATATTTTATCACCAAGCTTGTTAATTATAATTAATGGTCTTAAGATATAAAATTGAAAAATTCTACATTTTGTGTAAGAGATCTCTGCCAGTGGAAAAGCTGGCCAGAAGGCTAGCTGTTGCTTTAGATTACAAATAACTTTTTGAAAACAATTAATTGTATTAAATAAATATTTGTGTGCCTTTATTTAAATGTTTGTATATTTTTAGTCGTTCTTCGCGATTTTAAGAATGAACCAATTATAATTATAATAATAATAATAATAATCCCGCAGGGGGGCTTTGTGGCGAAGCCTTAGGTGAGTAGCGACATTTCGTACCTGACTCCGGGGGCCAAGGCAAGGCCCTCGCCTCCGTGCTTGCCTTAGCCAGCCGGCACGGAGTGGAGATCGCTAGAGCTAAGACTCAAGCTCCAGGGGTGGAAGGGATAAATGGCCTAACGTCGGAAGTAGCTTCGGTGAACCTGCAGCCCACCTCTCGACACCCCTTAGCCACTCACACCCATGTTGCCCCTGTCTTCTATGGCATTTTTTGGGGCCCATGCAAGGAATGGCGAGTCACCGTCTGCCCATTTTTCCATGTTCCCCGAACATTGCGACGGGCAGACGCCATAGTCCCCATATCCCCAGACCCGTAGTACCACTAGCACTTCACTCCAATAGCCCGGTACTTTTTGTTCTCATATCTCACAATAGTCCTACACTGGCCGGGGCTTGTCCTTGGGTGTATTTTTATATGGTGTAGACAGGGACAATCGCCGGTCAGTGTCACGCTAAATTTAGATTAAATTTGTCAAGGGGCCTCTACGTGTTGGCCTTCCCATGGCCCCACGCAAGCCCTTCAAAAGTCCGGGTCATTTTATGGCCCGTGGTCTGCAGAGACATACATGTATAATAATAATATTAAATAAACAATGTTTGGTATATAGGTATACTTTTTGCAGAACGGGAACTCAAGACACTTTGTATCCTGGTAATCAGTTTCCGCGAGATGCGGATCTGAAGCGAAGCCTCATAGACTGATCTAGTAATGCAATAAATTCAATTCTAATTAACTACATATACTCATTCCAACGTGCTAGGTAGTTTTATGGATCCTATTCACGTCTCATTCCAATGACATGGGTTCTAATCCTAACTGGTAAACAGTTATTTTCAGAACTAAAATGCATATCGTTACACCTACTAAATGCTGGTATTGAAGAACAAACGATGAAACGTGCACATCGAGATAACTAATGTGTGAAATTCGCCGATTCTATAATAATATGTATACCATATGAATGAATAATTCAAATTCAAAGTTTTATTCAAAATAAATTCCACTGGAGAACACTTTTTGAAGGTCACCTATATAAGTTAAAATTTAATTTTTCTTCCTATTCTATGTACACCGCTTCGCAACGTGTTAAGGAGAAGAAGCGGCAAGAAACTCCCCAGCAACACGTCTAGCTAAATATTGCTTTTCTTTAAGTTTCTTATTCTATTTATATCTCAAGTTCTCTTTTTTTAAGAGAGTTTTATACAGAAGTATGTTACAGAATTACTTTTTGAAGAATTAATGGTGTTGTAGCAAACAGTGCATACTCAATAAGACCCAGACACAATAAAAGGAAAGAAAATTATTATTAAAGTTATAATAATGACATGACGTACATATTATGCTGCAATATATCTCTATAAATCCCTTACAAGCTTGACAAGATAACGTTATACAAAATATAGTATAAGATGTTAGAGCGAGCTGCTATGTAAATGAACTTTTGTCATTTAAGTATTCTTCAATAGTGTACTATCCCTTTTTTAGCAAGATACCTTTTATTTTGGTTTTGAATTTAGTGAAAGGCAGATCTAACATTTCACTCGGAATCTTATTGAAGAAGCGTATACCAACCCCCAAGAAAGAGGACAGTACTTTTTGTAATCTAAAAGATGACAATATCAGTCTATTACAATGCCTGGTGTTGAAATTGTGAACATCTAATCCAATCTAATATACCATATGTTCCTCTATAAAATGGGGTGACCCAAGCCCAGCGGCGGGAAGTTTATGGGTATATGAAACTCATTCTTAAGAACTAACAAATTTAAGCAACATATAAGCTTCCCTGGTATTGTAGATGTTCATAAGCGGTAGTAACCACGTGCTTCCAGGTGGGCCATCTGCCAGTTTGCTTATCTGCAAATAAAAAAACCAATTATTAGCTATGTAGTTAGACGTTAAATAATAAGCATAGAAATATGAACTGTCGCCTTAAACAATAATTGATCTCATCCTTGTACTGGTTATTAGCCCATGCAACACAACAATTAGTGCCTTTCAAAACTGTGGACATAAACAGTCATAATTTTACGTAAAATGCAGTAAATATTGGAATATCGCACATGTTTAGTGAAGCCGCAAATAAATTTGAAGTACAATGTTTATTTCAATGACCTAAATTTTAAGCACAGTCTTTGCTCCTTTTACTTTAAATTTTGTCTAATGCTGATATTACAAGGATCAACCAAATATATTCAATTTACTTGAAAGACAGAACTGGATGGACACGATGGTATTCAATGACATTGAAGTATTCATGTATATGTTCAGGTGGATCACTTTGGTTGATTTATTCAAATTTATAGGCCAAAAGGAATTGTCTAATATCGGCTTAGAATTTTAAATCATCAATCAACAAAATAAGTTCTAAAACTTATTATAAATCAATTAAATTGAAATTATACAAAGACTTTTGCTGATAGTGGAATTTGATAAGCGTTCACAGAATTTCGATCCAGTTAATGTAAGGCTCGATTTACCTTGAAAGGCATGGATGAATTAAATTTAGACTCGCAGACTTATCTCGGTCGGTTTGTAAGCGCAGTGTTTTGGTGGCAATAAATTATCGTGTCGGAACACAAAAGATGGCATTGTGAAGTCGACACGGCGACGTCTGATAACGATCGCACGAAGGGACCCGGCCGGGGCGCGCGCTGCTCACTGAGCGACTGCGCTCGCGCCCCCGCGTCTTATATCTCCCAAGCAACATCTTGCTCGTCTTAGCAGAAGAATTATCCCTAAAATCGAAGCTAGATGACTAATGTATAAATTGTCTAATTATATACAAAACTACAACAACGTGGTCATTTTAGCTTTAAATCCCAGTTGCATTCTGAGCGTCCGCAATTTACCTACTTTTTGTTTTCCACTTCTCGTAGTTTGCGACATCTTTTATTGTGAGACTGTTGACACGCCTGTCATCCTTCTGAAGTCTAAGCCATCATTTGGCCATAGGCCAGGGTCGCGAGAATATAGGCATTGCCAGAGAGTAGGCCTGCCCTTGTTCCAGAAAGTGTAAAAACCGCCCCGGTTTCGTATGTCTTATCTAGAAGAGATGGACGCGCATTGAATATTGTTGCTCCTTTGCGCCGTCTTAGCGGGCTTGGTTTGGGTGATGACTGATGTTGTCCCCGGGATCCGTCAGGGACTCTACACATTTGTATATTGTTTTATATATGAATTATGTACAAAATAACGTATATATGTGTGTATTAAATATGATAGTATAATAAATCGCTACTTCTTAATACTCAAAATTATTAAGATACCATACGAGTTTTGCTGAGAATAAATAATGTTTGCATGAGACCTTTTAATAAATTCGTAAGTGAATGTGAGTTCAGTATTACGTCTCTCAGCCGACATGATATCGTGGCCGACGCGCTTTTGTGTCCGGCGTTCGTTGTTTTGTGTTCAATTAATTTAAATAATAGCAGCCGCACAAGCTACCTGCGAAATTCCAGAGCCCGTCTCTCATATCAAGAATTCAAATCCATACCATTTAAAAAATTGTTTCAAAATTAAATACCTTGGTTATATAAATACCTAATACATCTTTTGAAAGAATCTTGAATATTTTTTAACAATCTTTAGACGCATGTTGAGAACAAGCAAGTCGTTTTAAAAATGTTAGAACTCTTAACGTATTATATATATAGCATATGAACTGTGGCAAATGTTTTAATATACAAAAAATTAGAAGAAGCAGGACAGTAGTCCTTGCAGATTTTTTAAGGGTTTAGAGAGCTGAAATTTACTGAAAAAGAAAATTAGAAATGTCAATCGCTAAGTATAAATGTAATTCTCCATAACTCTTAATTAGATAATTAGATGGCACAACAGGTCATCCTTCTTTTGCTTTTTGATGTTTTATTATTTATAAAGTGTCAGTTTATAAACTGTCAGTCAAAAATTAAGAAAGAATGACTAAACTTATTTTCAATGTTTGACTCATTTTGTCATCTTCTAAGTCGTTCCCTCCCTGCTGAAGATCATGACTTTGATAACAGTAAATAATCACTTTCTTCCAATGAGATCGGTTTTGAGCATGGAGGACCTGGTCAATTCATCTGTTTGGAGATCTACCACGAGGGCTCTTGCCTTCTACTTTACCACTGACCAGGCTCTCCAAACTATCTGGATTCTTTCGGGCTATGTGAACAAAGTACTTCAGTATTCGTTGTCGGCATACTACTGATAACTTTTGGTGATCTCTAACTTCAAGCTCTTCCAGTAAGGAAGCCTTCATTTGCTCTAAAATATGTTTATATGTATAGCTGCAATGGATTCGCATATAGGTATTACTGGTAATGAGAAGATATGTTCGCAAAAAATGCGTCTCTCGAGGGCTTCCAAAACATATATTGTGCCTAATTTTACAGAATTTTTTGGTAAATATAAAGAAAAGTGAAAGTGATGAAAAGATCGTTGGAAAAAGGACTCTGGTATAAGGTAATTGTATATCAGCCTCCTCGGGTACCATGGTAGGTACATGCATAACACAGTAAGCAGGCACCAAATTAAAGTTGCACATAAGTTACGTTCCGGACTCATTCCATTGAGAAAGTTTGGGTTCTTAATGAAAGTCTGATTCCGAAAATTGTTTAACTTGCAATATGGTTGAAGATGTAACCCACATTCTCATGGAGTGTGTTCAGAACGAGGCAGCCAGAATTAAGTTATGCGTGGAATTAAGTCTGGAAGGATTGAACTTGTGTGTATAATATTTAATATTTTGGCCTCCCCTGCTTCTCAAGAAGCTAGAAAAATGTACAAGTTTGTGATGAGCTCCTTCTATGCGTGGAACTGATCATAGACATTGTCACATACACTTGGATTCAAATTAATTTTATGTTAGTTTAATTTAAGTTATAATAAATTAAAAAAGGTACGATGGAGCTGACTTAATCTAAACGGTTCAAAGCCCATTTAAAAAAAAAATCTCCAAAGAACATGACAATAGCTATAGGTACATGTGGTGCTTTCTTGACAGATTTAGAAAATTTACTAAGCTACATAATTTACTGGGCGATTTTATTTATTGTATTCTTCTGAGATTGTATCTGTTTGGTTTTATTCTCACGTTCACTATTAGAAATACGATTAGCCAAACACTTCACATAGATTATAAGATTTTTTTATGAAGTATGAAGTACTAATCTAAATGCAACCAAATTAGCATCACTATGACGTAGAAAAAGAAACAATTTAGATGGGATGACTGAATTCTTTTTTACGCCAATTTCACATCTTTTAATGCATACTCGTATTTAGTGGCCAATGAATAACATGTTTTCCAAGCGTATTACTTCCTTGTTGTGAATAGTTTCTTTCAGGCTTATAAGAAGCTGTTTCTATTAATGTATTCAGATCATTACGACCCTAAATAGTAACAAAGCACTCTAGACTTTCAAATAAACATCTCCTAAACGTGATTTGGTTGCTTTAGAGGTCGTTCATTGTGTCTGGTCTACTATTATTATTTCGGGCCGGTTTTTTCATGTACCTGCCTACATGGCGCTTAACTATTCATATTCAAATTGGTATTTCTTGTTGGGTAATTTCTAACATTTATTTACAATTGTGTAATCCGATCAACGGTGAGATAAATTGAATGAAACTGTATTAGTGAGATGAATTGATACTTCTTTGCTGTTTACAATTAGGCGTCATATTTGGGAAACATTTGATTGGTTGTCTTTTATTCATATTATTCCTATTATTATTTATCCCTAGTAGTCCTCCATACCTTAAAAAACGTTTTGAATTCCTTCGCCTTTCTACTTCCCATAATTTGCGCACTCATACATATCGCAAATTCACTACACCTGCACACACTTCATCCTTTTATGATAACTCTTTTACAGTGCAGGCTGTCAAACTTTAGAATGCGCTGTCTTTTGCCAATACATTGCCTACATTTAAGAACGCACTCAGAAAACACGCATTTTTTCTTAAAAACTATGCTTAATTCTTATATTATAGACTAATTAATATATATCCTATAATATATGTTTGTATGTATTTAATGCATAAAGTAATTTAAGTAATATTAATACACATAGTATTTAATTTATAAAATATGTAGTTTAGGTATGTCTATTTAAGTCCTACCTAATAATCTGCACCACCTACATCACCAGGTTAGGTTAAATTATTTCTTAAGTTAGGTTGCCTGGAAGAGAGTGCTTTAAGCGATAAAGCCGCCTGTTGTTTCTACCATGACAATATTGTAATTTTGCATTTTTGAAATTGTATATTAGGTGAGCAATAAAGTGTTATCTATCTTCACATTATCTTTCTTCACATCTGGATCTAGGTTCGTTCACGCCTTTTTTCACGTGATAATTGTAATCATGTATGAACCAGGCAACATTTTTTGGTGATTAATTAGGTCAGGTCAACTGCTTCAGCGATATACAATACTTATGCTTTCTGGCCCGGCTTCAGTCGAATCCACGACTATTTGAATGAAACAGTAATGCGTTACCCCTAAGCTATCACTATATTTTCTTATTCTTATTCTTTTGTTTATTATGCAATCATGTTATACAGTAGCTAATGCTGATATTCGACGGATCAACCCAATTGAATCAATTTGGTTGAAAGGCACATAACTGAAAGGACACGACAGTATTCAAAGACAATAAACAATTCAAGTTTGTGTTAATATGGATCACCTTAGTTGATTCATCCAAATTGAAAGATAGAAATGAAACATCTAATATCGGCATAACCACAGAGCTAAAAAAATTGTCGTGCGTCTCTAGTATTACTAACGTACTAGAGGCGGCTGTAATAATAATATGCGTAATAAAGGTGTGCGATAGTTGCACATCTGAGTGCAAGTGGCCGATAGTTTCAATTCGCACGGCGCAGACAAAATATCCTCGAAAAAGTGAAAATTATGCCTAGTTGTGCAGTAATTTGTTGTTCTAATCAAAGTAAAAAGGTGACTAAACAAAATTCTGAAGTATCATATCACGCCCGGCCGGTGTGGGGGGATACTCTGCTCTGTGGGCTTAACGTACCTCTGTCTCATTTCAGTGACGTAGATTCAAATTCTATCCGGGAAACATGCATAGCTTAGACAGTTTTTCAGACCTAATGTAGGAAAACATGTTTTACGTCCAGCAGCGGACAACGGTTGGCTGACGACTACGAAGAAACCAGCCAATCCGCCTTGGATTTGCGGTCGGACTGGTGGCAAGGGTATACTGCCCGTGTCTGTAAAAATGGAAAAACCAGAACCTAGAAGTGTTACGTCTATGGACTGATATTATTAATACATAATAAATGTTAAAATATATCTCAGTGAGTGATTTTTCTACATATTATCTTAATATTATAAGTAGAAACCAAAGCCTGATAACGTTACTACGTTTTATAGACATTCTGATCTTTGACCGAGGTAGTCGCTCACTTTATTACTTCAAAAGTCGATTTGGTGATTTGGAGGCTCTTTGAAAGAGCTCAAGGGCACTTACAGTTTCAAAAAAGAAACAAATAAATAAATATTACGTTTTAAGTATTACTTGTTCGTAATATAAATTATGTATACTGAAGATTACATTTTCATTATGCAAATATGTAAATGAAAACAAAAAAAGTCTTTATAAAGTTATTTCTGTTTTAACATAATTATTAAACTGCTAATAACGAGAGCAATGCTGGCAGCTTCTTTTATATTTTTCCGTATTGAAAATTCCCTTTTCATCTACGATGTCTAAAGCACCTACATATTTTATATCATCAATTCATATTCGAAGTCGTGAACGAACAAATTAGAAAACATCTAAAGAACAACTCGTATTCTTCACATTTACATATGTGTATAACGCACTATTATATATGCAAAAAATATCTCCAGAAGGTTTTGTGGAAGAAATCGCGATTAACGATAAGACCACCTGTGTTGTATCTACTACTTGAAATATTACTAATTTTTGTGTGCAACAAAGAATATTCTATTATATGGATTACTCAAAACAAGTCTGAAAAGAAACTACTAAATTGCAGTCTTGAAATCGGGTGCTGACTAACCTAAACGGTCAATGTGTAATCTAATCACCTTAAGGAAAGATAAACAACCCAACACATGAGACGCGTAGGCTGCTCTTTACGGCGGTTCGTAGGCTTATAATCTTCCTAGGTCACTGAGTGTGGAATTCCCGATAAATAAAACGACTTTATACAAGTTCCCAGTTATGTTGGGATTTTGGACAACTTACGGTAATTCCTGAATTGATAGAATTCGTAAAAAAACAGAAGAAATTTAATACATATTACGATATATTTCTAATTTAATTTCGTCAAAATATATGAAGTGGTCTTTAATATTGTACAGTACGCACTAATCTCTCTTAAACTTCGAAGTTTAGCCATAGAAGGCGGCGCAGTAATTTTTTTATTTTATTGCATTTGGCAGTCAAACAAGCAGACGGCCCACTTGATGCAAAGTGGTTACCGTCGCCTATGGACGTTTGCAACACCAGGGGCGTTGCCAACGCGTTCCCGGTCTCTAAAGAATTTTACATATAAAACCATCTATTGCCTAGCCATCTGTTTTAATTAAGAACGACCATAAGGTCTTGCGAAGCTCATAATTATACATATTTTATTTAATATTTAGTGATAAAATGTAACATTTGTACAACCCTAGGGTTATGACATCTGATACGCTTGTGAGCATAACATCTACTATTGTACCATCCCATTGACAAATAAATATTTATTGTTAATTATTATTATTATGAACATTTTGTATTTATTTGCATGCACATAGTTATGTATATACGTCTTTCCTTTCGTATGGAGTTGGCACATATGTCTTTTCTTTCAACATTCCTTTCTTCTGGAAACCATTCTCTTTTTCAGCACAAATCTTTATATTATAATTATGGAAATGTATTATATACGTATAGTATATATTAATTATTTCACTGTATTCTTGTATTTTACATCAAAATGTATCCATATAAAATTAATTTGTAAATTTTTGCATGCAAGTTTGTACATATTACCTAACTTATCATAGAAACATAAGTTAGTCTACAAAGCCGTAAAAAAACGTTTCTTTACCTCGTATTCTTTTTGAAAGGAGGAAAATTACAACAAAAATATATAGTAGGTATCGGTATGCCTTAGGGGGTGTTTCGTATGAAATCTCAAGCCGATGCTGTCCGTGTCAAGATTATTCATTAAAACAGTGTTCCTCCCACCAACACTGGTCATTTTGGTTTATTTACGACGGTCGACTCGAGGTAAGACCCCAATTTCGCATGGGCCCGTTGCCTGATAATTATACCCTAGCTCCGACTGAAAAGGAACGCCATTTTGTATAGTATATGATATGAATATAAATCTCGCCCTAACAACCGTGGAATTACATTCGTCATTAGACTACATCACTACATCTTGTAGCAATATATTTACATAATAACTAGTAATGTTTGGATTTGCTTTGTATTGTGATATAAACCATCGTTTACATGATGCCTACTTGCACAGCACGGAGCAGAAAAAAACGAGGAAAATAGGCATTGTAAGTATGTAAACACCACACTCGTCCTGCCACTGTTGCTTCCGTTGCCGCTGACCTACGGCTCCCCTTTTTGAAACGAAGTTCCTTATCGCACGTTAGTCGGCGGATGGGAGCTAGACGAATAAAAGTGTTAAGCATAATGAAAATGCTGACCGGTGTATATACAATTTCGATCATTAAGGCAATGAAAGAAGATTTAAAATAATATCCATTAGTGTATGTAATATACGACGTTTTGAAAATAGAAGCTCTTGTAACCGTTGTTGTTATTCGGCCGCATTTGGGCGCTGTCGCGTGTGTTTTTTTATATAATTTATTATTTATAACCGACTTCCAGACGGAGGAGATTCTCAGTTCGACTGATGTTTTTGAATTGGAGTTAATTTAATTTCGAGTTTGATTGTTTATTTATATTGTAGAATGACATTTTTGCTACATTTTAATATATAATAAAACTACGTTTTAATGGTTTAAGTGCGGTAATTTATTTGATTTTTGTTAATCCGATGTTTCGGCCACTGAAAAGTGGCCATGATCACGGAAGACAAAGATGTCAAGTGTCAACGAGTATTGTTAAAGTTTTATTTAGCCTACCGTCAACTTGTTCATTTTAATTATTTAGTTTTAATTTTGTTTATGGTTATTATTTACTCTATGGGAGCCTAATCTAATTTATAGATTAAATATAGTAGAGAGTAAATAATAGCCATAAACAAAATTAAAACTAAATAATTAAAATGAACAAGTTGGGGGTAGGCTAAATATAACTTTAACAATACTCGTTGACACTTGACATCTTTGTCTTCCATGATCACGGCCACTGAAAAGTGGCCGAAACGTCGGAATAACAAAATCAAATAAATTACCGCGCTTAAAACCGTTAAAACGTAGTTTTATTATGTATACAAGTCGCGAAAACTTAAGAAAATATTATTTTAATTTATATTTGTATATAGCGAAAAGAACATCATTCCAACCAGGTGTCCCAAAGACATCTCATTGGTTTTATTAGTGTTTGTACGGGAGTTAAAGAATGGGCAGCGCTGATGCGATTATTTGTTTACATACTACTCTTATGCGTTACTTACAACGGTCTATTACGACGAATTGATAATATCCACCATCTTCCACAACGCTGTTTATTGATTTTTATATGATATAGCTAACTATTCAAAACACTCAAAGAAGTATATAAAGTTCAAGTACATGGACGTTTGTCATTAGCCACAGTGAAGTGCGAAACGAGTATAGGAGAAACATGTAAGCACTCACTGCTTGCGACGTTGCCACAGAAGTATTTTGAAATTTATTTATAGCAACGCTAGCAGCAGCGGGAGTGGCTGAAGTAAATATGCCATGAAATTAACAGTTCTCTGAATGATGCACACCTGCTTCATTTTGTGTACTATTTAAATTAAACCAATGTATTTAAAAGTTCTGTAGCCAAAAAGCAGAAACGGAAACCTTGGCCTGTTTTAGGGTTCCATAGCCAAATGGCAAACCCGGTATATAAACACGATTATATAAGCAAGACAGAAGAATACTACGAATGCCTATTGCTGAGTAAAAAATAACTCAGAAAGGCTTTTAATTCTTATATGAATAGATTTCGCCATAGGTCCTTCTTGCCTTTTTGTATTATTTAAAACATATTTTTTAGAAGACGGCCGGCCGGCTGAATGCTTCTGTGGTTGAACAGGCTTTCGATTCCTAGCATGGTAAATTGTAAAAACATATATAAAGATTTTAACTTGGACTCATTTGCTGTAGAGAAACAAACATGTACGCGTATTAAGTATAAAATATCCATAGAGAAATTAGGAAATACAAAGACAATATTAGAAATTTTATATATGTAAGTACATTATTTTCTGTGTAATATAATATGTATGTATACGTAGTTGTAAATTATTATATGTATAGTAAAAAAATGTACATAAGATAAGGACAAGAATGTAATAGAGTTGAGAAATTAAAATTAAAAGAACTGTTTAAAGACGCGGACTATGCTAGGGATCAAGCCGGGCCTGAAGGGCATCTGAAAACAAATTGTTATATTGATCTATCCAGTTTTAAAATTATATTGGACGATAAATGTTTATAGCAAAGATTAAATTCAAAAGCAATAAGAAAATAACATATTAGTGCCAATTATTTCCATATATGTTGTTGTAAATTATTACATTGATCTATTGAGTTTTAAAATTACAAGTATTCTAATTCTAATAAAAGCCTAGGAAATACCAAATCAATAAGAAATTAACATCTTAGTGCTAAGTATTTCTATTCTCGCAAGTATTATTTATGCACGTCTGGGATTTTATTTGTGTTTTTCTAATAACAAAATTATAGTTATATTTTCCTTAACTTAGAGTTGGGATTTCTAGTACAATAATACTGGTCATAAAAATTTTATGATTATATAATGAATAACATATAGGGGAAAATATACCATTACATAAAATATTTCATTACAATAATTGGCATTCTATTATTTTATTCATAACATTAAGAAATCTTAATATTTCTTTTTATTTTGTAACCATATAATGATAATAGCAATATTATTGTATGGCTACAAAATAAACAATATTAAGATTTTTTAATATCTTGAATAAATTTACTGGGTGCCAATCATTGGGTGGGGCTAACACTGCCAACTTGATGTAGTTTATACTGTAACAAAAGTATTTCAACTCTTCTTTTACTCTAAAGCTGTAAACTGTATTCAATCTGTTGTATCTTTTTTAACAAATACAGGCGTTTAAAATAAGGTCATTGTTTATTCCGCGATGGTACATTTTGACTACGTTCCACAAGAGACTCGCAACGATCATGTTCACGACCGCGATTTTCCCGTTCTACTTGCTTGCGGACGTTACAATCATCAACTGTAGTGGATCGGATTATGGAGCGTTGATGTCGTGAACAACGAAATACACAAATGTCATTGGTTGATTTGAAAATCATGTCTTTTTCAATGTCAATCGACAGAGGGAATTAATGCTCTGTGGTCAACGCCCACTTCGACCCAACTCTTAACACGGGTCGTTGTGAGCGCTGTGTGATCGAAAATAATGACGCCATTAGTGACGTTTTCACTACGACCATAACGACCGTGGTCGCCATGTGGAACGGGAGACGGAGCATTTTGGGCGTTATGAGATACTAAAGGATCGCGCCCATTGTTTTCTACATCGACTATGTAGTTCATTCCAAGTGATCTTTTTGAATATCGTCGAGTGAGAGACATATTTTACGTAATATTATACGTATTTTCTTCATAAATAGACTTATTGTACAAGGAGATGTCCTTAAGAATCATCTTCCACTGTAACACGTATATGCGCAAAAGATTAATTCTTTTTTAACCACATTTTTGTGTAAGGTAAGTCGGAGTATGATCGGAAAAGTTGAAAGTCCGTAAAGTATTATATACTCGAGCGTCAAGGTCCCTGTTGCCGCCTAACGTCGAAGATGGAGTGCAAACGAAACAATTTTTCATTGTTAATTACTAATCAATAATTTACCAAAAAATTAACATAAGTCTTCACGATATGTGACGTAACGTG
This sequence comes from Dendrolimus houi, assembly GCA_039645545.1. NCBI lineage: Eukaryota > Metazoa > Arthropoda > Insecta > Lepidoptera > Lasiocampidae > Dendrolimus > Dendrolimus houi. The sequence goes on along the minus strand of CM077120.1, from coordinate 15,903,373 downwards.
GTTTACGTGATTTTTTCGTAGTGACATTTAGTTAAGAATAAAATTCACGAATTCACCTCCAAATTATTGACATGAAACCATTTTACTCCTTCAATTTTTATAATTTTTTAATTGTATGAGATCACCCGACAAGCAGACGGCTCATCTGATGAAAAGCGGTTACCGTCGCTAATGGATATTTGTAACACAAAAGGTGCTACCAATCTGCTGCCGGTCTCTAAAGAGAAACTGGAACCTGGCCATTAATGCCGAAACACAACTCAAGGTTGTTGTAGCGGCATAATCTAGACCAGGGTTGGTAGCCATCTAAACGGGCAAATACTCTACCACTTGGCTGTGGGTTGTTTTGTCGCCTCTTACGATAGGCCGCCCGGCCACAGGAAGTTGTATTCTTTCTCCGTTCCTGCACGGATCAAACAATATTAAAACAGAATGAAAAAAAAATCTACATATTTATAAAAAATAGATAAATATTTTTTTTTGTACCTTACTTTATTCACAATAAAATAATAATGCATCTGTAAAAAACGACAGCGTCAATGAACGTTGGCGTTGTTTAAACACTGAATATATTCTTAGGAAACACGAGAGTCATGCTATCTGCGACCTCAATCAGTCGGTTACATTAAATCCAATAAGCTGTGTAAAAAAATGTTATTTTACGAAGGCGTAGTTATTCGAAAATTTCGGGTTATTCAATCTTTATCCATAACTAGCTTCTGCCCGCGACCTCGTCCGCGTGGAATAGTTAAAAAAAAGGAACTTAAAAAAACCCCCCGATTTTGAAAAATTCTTCATTGGTGCTCCGCTCCTATTGGTCTTAGCGTGATGATATATAGCCTATAGCCTGCCCTGATAAATAGGCTATCTAACACTAAAAGCATTTTTCAAATCAGACCAGTAGTTCCTGAGATTAGCGCGTTCAAGCAAACAAACAAACTCTTCAGCTTTATATAGGTATATTAGTATAAGATGTACCGGATATACTGCAATAAAAATATATAGGTACGCTATACCGGTTTTAACTTATTACGTGTCCTTATCCCGTTATTATTTATTTAATTTGTGTATTGTTTATTTGTTTAAAATAATATACAATATAATTAATCATAAAAATATATGTAAACTTCAGTCATGATCAAACATGCTGCAACATGATATTATTAACGAATAAAAAAATTTCTAAAACATATATGTCACCTTATCTTGCACATAAATGAACATGCTTTAACAATGCACAGCTTATCGAAAAACACATCATTTTTCTCTTTTCGCAGTATATTGAGAAATACATACCACGCTTATCCACTTTCACACATTGTGCTCAAGTCTGACTCAACTCACATTATAATCAAGTTTCTTTGTACGAGGTAATTCGATATATATATACTTATATAGCTTTGAAATAGGACTAGGGTTGCCATCTTTTTTTGAAGATAATATAGTACTTTTGGGAAAGTTAGAGGAAAAATACAGATATTTTTCAATAATTATTGTATATTATTTCATTATAAAATTTTCCTGTGTATTTATTACTATTTTTTGCTTTGGCCAGCAAAGATCTTTCCACGTGAATCTGAACAAAAAGCGCGACAATTGAATTAGCTATGTAAATATAGTACATTTTATACTCTATTATTTTTCTATAATATATAGTACAATCGGCTAAAATATAGTAGGGATAATATATATTATAGTACGGTTGGCAACCGTAAATAGGAAACACATTTTTTAAAATATTATTTGCCTTAAGAAGCACATAATATCAAAAAATCGTCTTTATATTTGCGTCATAGAAATTTTCCTAAATTGTTACAGCTATTTAGCACAAAAGCAACCTAAATGTGTTAGCACGTCTCAGATAGCCGTTAACTATATATTTGAATTGAAAGTAAATAATAACACACCCACTTTGCACCAGTTTAAATGTAATTTAAAATAAACGGATCGCAATCGTTCATATAAACCCAGACGCGTTCAGAATTCATTAAAATCGCATAAGGAAGGTTCGAGTCGAGAAGGTCGAAGGATGTGGTGGCAAAAAGCTCTCTTATGTCCGCGATGTCGAGATAACATTAAACTGAGCATTTGTTATCCTTATCTCATGTTAGAGCGTGGCTAATGTGGCTGCAGGCAGATACACCCGATCGATTTATGTCGCCTTGGCACCCACGACAAATTGATAATTAATTTTCAAACGTTCCCTTTGATGGCGCCGAATTATTTTTGCCAGTTAGAAGCGCTTATTCCGATTACTGCCCACATGAAACGGGTTCGCTAATCAGTGTTTGATCTATTGGCTCCAATTAATGAATTGGTGTGCTTCTGATATAATTGCAATTTTTTAATTGTATTTTCTGACTGATATTTTCTGTTTCTCTGTTTGTCTGCCTGTTTGTACCGGCTGTGTTTGTTTGTTTGGTTAATCTCCAAAACGACTGGACCGATTTAATTGAAATTTTGTATGGTGGTAGCTTATATCCCTGGTCAACATATAGGATACTTTTGATCCCGAAAAATTAAAGAGTTCCCGTGGGATAGTTAAAAAAGCGCACCCCGCGGACGGAGTCGCGGGCATCAGCTAGTATCTTATATATAAAAATGAATCGTAGAAATGTATGTACGAGCATAACTTGAGAACGACTTTACCGATTTTGATGATATCTGTTTTGTTTGTTTGAATGGGTCCCCAGATGGTTGAGATTCATATTTGGAACCGGTAGGTGGCTCTGAGATCGGGTTCGGGTTCTAGAATCCTTCTAATCACCTGGAGCGATTTTGGTGATTTTGTTTTTGTGCGTTTGAGTGAGTTCCCGGATGGTTTAGATTCGCAATTAGAACCGATAGGTGGCGCTGAGATCGGGTTCTAGAACCGTCCTAATCACCTGGACCGATTTTGGTGATTTTATTTTTGTGTCATTAAACAAAGTCTGTTAGGAATTCAGAAAATATGGCGGTACGAAGTTCGCCGGGTCAGCTAATAGGAAATAAAATCTGCATCAAAAATAAACAGTTCTTTGAAAATTTTTAACTGTCGTGTTTGCTTGTATTTGAATTTATAGAGCTCAAATGTACTACATAAGTTCATTTAGCTCATTTATATTAGTTCATATATAATGTTTAGTTAATTTATTTGTTTTCATAAGTAGCTTTCCTTGTCAATATTTTAACATACATACCACGTGTTAATTGTGAAGTAATTTTTTTCAAGAAACTTGCATATCGTGATTTATGATATCTAAAACCAGCCAATCCGCGTCGGAGAAGAATGGTGGGTATTATAATGATTTATTTGAACTTAACATCAACGTAACACGTGAATCTTACAGTTAGATACTTTATTTATATACTTTTGTGATAATTTATTTAATAAAATTGGACCATACCCATCGATTGAGGATCGGTTGACTACCTTAAAGTGACCTTCGTCAGTAAAGCTTTGAAATTTTTGGAGACGTCGATTTTTTTCGATCGCTAAAACAAATTAATCTTTTTTGTGTAATATGATATGGATACGGAGCGAGTACGTTTGTTGAACATGATAGTAAAGTCCTCAGACCACTTTGACTGCTAAAAGACACCTGCCATTTTGCATTAGCGTAATGTTTCCAATAAATGTCTTTGGAACAAAGAACTCTACAGAAAAAACTAACAGACCCAAAATAATCAAAGCTAAAGAGAACCACGCGGTTTTGCTCGCGTAATTTTCGAAACCTCCTTAAACTACTTCAATATTCGATATTCGTAAAATAAGACCATAAATGTAATATAGAAAAGAAAATCTTCTGTCCTACCTCATGGCGGAGGAGGAGGCGATTTAAAAAGGTATATTTGATATGTGGCACAAACTTGGGGAGGCCTACGTCCAACAGTGCACTACGTTTTGTATAAACTATAGTGTAAAACATTCTATAAAGTATAAACTGATAGTAGTGATTCTGAATAAGAAAAATCAAATATCTCCTATCATACTTCACCACCCAAAATTTCAGTAGCGCAAAGTGTTGCAATATTTTCCTTTTATTTTTCTAAATGCAGAGGCAGATGGCTATAAGAACTACATATTTAATGTCACCATACCAGCGTGACGTTGCTCTGTTAATATGATAAATACGTATGCCACGTATAGATAAAAGGACACGTGTCATAAAAATATGCGTGTCAGGCGACAGGTTGCATCGCCACCGCCTCACGTTGTCAGGTTGTGACGCGTCGCCTAAACGCCGCACTAATCCCTTAAAACAATGCTAATGGATCTACGTAAAGACCACCGCCTTAAGTCCTGTCAGCGTATTAAACATTCGACCGATCGCCTTAACGCTTCGCTCGCCACCAATAAAGTTGACACTAAATTAGAACTTTTATTTTTATTCCAACTCAAAGCACAAAATTGTAAATAAATATTTTATTATACTTGTTCAGTGGACGCATTTTAGTGTGAGCGATGAACACGGGTTCACGTCAAAACATCTTTATCGGGTTATTTGTCTTATAAAATATTATCAAGAGGCTCTTCGGGACCGTCAGCAAAAGAGGACGTATAGTGCGATACGTGTCCGACTGTTTACTCAACACCCACGTGATGTGATCAGCTCGCTTTGGGCCGAGGGATAAACAATATAAGCGATTACTCGTCAGTGGTGTAACAAAGATGGTTTATTTTTCTTTAGATATGAGATCTTGATGAGAATAGGTTTGTTAGGTGTGAAGCACAGTGGCCGACCGTACTCGGCGGAGATTAGTGTGCGAGCTGCGCACTGAGCCGTACTCAACTCGACGCGACAGCCCGAATTATGAACTCCTGATGCGCTGATAAATTAATAACTCACTTATAAATAGGATATAAAAAAATGTAATATATTATACATGTGCTATTTATTATTCCAATGATTATACTATATTTACAAATTTATAAATAATTACAATAAGTCGTGCTAACGTAATGGCTAGCGCACGCGTCCCAAACTCAGAGCGCGACTTTGCTCCTGGCCGGAACGCATGCACGCTTAGGCAGTTTTCTGACCTAATATGCATATTGTTACAATTACCAAGTGCTAACAGCGGTGTAGGAAAACATTGTGATGATAACTGCACATCGAGATAACCGATGTGTCAAACTTGCCAAGCCGCTTTGGACAAGCGTGGTGGGTATACTATCCGTGCCCCTATATTGGGAGGTCCGAGCCCAGCTTTGGGACGTTTATGAACTGTTATTAGATATTATTACTAGCTAACCCGGCCACGCGTTGCTGTGGCTCAGTAAAATAAAAAAATATTATAAATTAAAATGAAACCTATCCTATCTTTCAAGTTGGATCAAATTGCACACGGTGTGCAAATTTGATTAAAATCGGTTAAGTAGTTTAGGAATCCATCGCGGACAAACAACGTGACACGTAATTTATATATATTAAGAAGATATAATTAGTTACATTTAAATGGATTTAATTTTTATTATAGATCTTCTATATATTAATATGTTGGTTTCTATTATAGAATATTATTTATTAAACACAAAAGAGTCATCAGTATAACACTACTTTAGATAGTACAGGCGGCAGTCTTATCGCTTACAGCGATTTCTTCCAGACCACCTTCTGTGGTTCAGTTCGCAAAAAAAAACAGAAAATATAAAAATTAAAATATAACATTAAATGAATAGAATATAAAATGATATAATTATATGTACATAGACAGGTGAATATAATACATACACACATATGTGAATTTTAATAACCAATATATGCGCTAATATGTTGTTCTTCAAAATTCTTTCTGTTTATTCTATAGTGAGTAGGCACTATTTTTTGCTAACGGCTTACTGCGATTATAGGCAAAGGATAAAGCGGTAGTTTAATAAGTAAAAGCTTGGAACCGGTCCAGTCGGAAGAGGTGGGTATTATCTCCCTGCAATCACTTATACTTAATTGTCGCATTTTCATCACCTGATTGATAAAAGTGACATAATTACCAATGCAAATCTATCGACTTCAATTATGGTCTCGTGGAAATTTTATATACTGTAAAGTAGCGCAATTCACATTTATGGTTTATAGACTAGAACCCTTCGCGATTTAGCGAAAAAGGTGATTGTAGGAATAATAACGTTGTACACGATTTTACACCGCCTATCTCTGGTATTTTAAATAAATAATATCAACCCATAAACGTGTTGCTGTTGGAATAGGGTCTGAGGCCTTTTAGGAGAAAGAACGGTATATCCGTCACAACTGTCCAAGATGGATTGGCGGGTTTCACACATCGCTAATTTTAATATGCAAGTTTCTTTACGACAATTTCCTTCAATGTATGTACATGGTAATTGTTGCACGCTTGTTTCTCAACCATGTTTCAAACCCATGTACTTTAATTATGGGTAGACTTTATCTAACGAGCTACCATAACTATACTTGTATACTGGAGAGCTCCTGATTATATAATTAAGACTAAGGTTTTATTATAGTGAAACATTAGAACGAATTTATGTAGTGCAAACAGTACAAATTGAAAGAGGTGCATACCTCTTTGTAGCTGAATCTTGATCGGTGTCGGAAGCGTGGATTCCATCGCTCAATCGCATGACTTGCAATAATTGGGCATGCTCTCATGTACTCCACCATTGACCCCGCGTCAGACCGCGTTAGTGATCACAATAACATAAATAATGGAGTCACATTCGTCCCGTGAGTATTAAATACCAGAGTTATTATGTTAAAGTAATAGAACATGGACTTAACAAATCGGCGCCTAGGGAATGATGTGAAGAGGAACTTATGAATGAGCAGGCTTACTGCTTTTACATTTCTCTTGATTGATAAGCTAACTGTTTTTGTTATTTATTCTACTTCAGCTGAAACTGTTAAGGCATTTTCTGTTCAAATTATTACAATAGGATAGTTGTCGGTTAACTTAACTGGCAAGTTTTTTACCATCTTACAAAACGTCACAGCTTTTTTGGTTTTATATGAGTGTAGTAAGTTATGACGTTAATTATACTAATAAGTCAAATAGCTTGTTAAATATTAACGTTTTGTTGTATCAATATAATGTTAATATTATATTGTAAATCATAAAAATATTTCAGTATATACAACCCTGCCTTTTGTTTTTCCCCTTCTCGATAGGCCCAAAGGTTTGCTGAAAGAAAACTCTTTTAGGGTTGAGCTCGCCTTTGTACATCACCACTATTTTATAGTTTTGTATGTAAATTTTTGGGTACAATAAAGAATAAAGAGTATACTTTGTAGAAATCAAACACTTTGTTTACTTATATTTCAAAAGCAAGTTGATAGCTAGTATTTTAACATCCGCACTTTATCATATAGTTTTACAATTAATTGTAATTTAAATTAGTAAAGAAAACATCATGGGAAAATATACAAATCGTGATCAATGTAATGTGCATTAACGGCCAATCCTCTTTTGATAACTGCCCGCCAGTTATCATTCCTTTCATTTACACCCAAACCTAGCTGTAGGATGATAACGGGCTGATATTAAAGAATAGATCATAACATACTCCATACTAACTCATACTATGAATAATGTCGTGTTTCAGCATTAATGGTCAGGGTCCAGTCCCCCCCTTCGAGGCTGGCAAAACGTTGGTAGCACCGTCGATATTATAAATGTCCGTAGGCGATGGTAACCACTTTCCATCATGTGGACCGTCAACCTATCTGCTGTTCTTCAGATAAAAACGTGCATATAACCTATATACCCTCTTTACCGATGAAGCTCAAAATTCAAGCACAAGGAAAATGTTCTATTTTTTTGCCAAAAACCGGATTGTATTATTTTCTTGCTTCTCTATATCAGTTCAAAACTGAAGTCTACAAGGACTAGGCTTGGGCTAGATTAGATAAGGCTAGCCTTACCTAGTATTCGTCTTTTTCACAAAACTTCCAACTATATTATACAGTAGTCTCTATATGTCATATACTGATATTACATTTACTATAGCAAGCAAATAGCGGATAGCGTATGTATCAATTAGTTATCTGTTTAAAAAATTAACTATTAACATCGTCTTTCGAATTATAATATGTTGATCCAAAAAATTGTAAGGGATCTTTCCTGTCATGTGTACACAAGTCCATTGTACCTGTTGAAGACACTTGCTCCAGTTGAGTGAATGAAGTGTAACGTTTCATTAACAGAGGTCCGTGGCCCAAGCAAACACCGCACATCGGTATCTTGTTTCAAAGTTTTTTTAACTGAGGTGAAAGGCACTCGCGTCCCATAAAAGCCTTATACACTATATTCGACAGTTTGGCTTTGCACTTGAAATACTATGGGAAAAATGCAATATAATTGATTGTAATTGACATTAGATACTTGTTCGTTTACATTAAACACGTAACAAAAAACTAAATCTGAAAATTAATAGTTTAGAAGATATAATAAAAAATACTAAAATACACAATGACTTTTGGTGTAGAGGCTCTAGCGCAATGGAGTCTCGAACTTAATTGGTTTTGTCGAGACCTATCAACGCAATTAATAGAAGTCTTACACATCCAAAGAACTGGGCTGTATTTGTGATAACGTATAAACATTGCCATTCAGCCGTTTGAGAAGGTTCTCAACGGACGGCGATTTAGGACCCACATACTATTTGTAATTTATTACAATATTAAACAGCAGTAGTAAACCTATAATTTTTCATATAAGTTCTAACTTTGTACTCTATTACCTTTTTTTGTGGGAAGTAAATAAGTAAAATATAACAATATTTTTTATTCATATTTTTAATGTAAATTTGTTAATCTATACTAATATCATAAAGAGGAAAGATTTGTATTTATGTATGTTTGTAACGAATAAATTCAAAATATACAGGACCAATTTCAAAAATTCTTTCACTATTAGAAGGCTCATTATCTCAGATTAATATAGGCTATATTTATTATTAGAAAATTTAGGAATTCCTACTAAAACGTCAATAATGTAACCCAGGATGTAAAAAAATAGTATTTGAGTGGGTCCGGGGATGGTTCAGATTTACAATTAGACCCGGTAGGTGGCGCTGGAATCGGGTTGTAAATTTTTATTTTTTCGAGGTAGGGCAACGTCTGCCGAAACCGCTAGTTGTAAATAATTTTCAAAAAATTCCTAAAATAAGCGTTTCAATTTGGAGTTACTATTTATGTCGTTTATGATTTTAATATAAATTATATTTAGCGGTGTGTAAATATTCTATATTAAATTAGTGTAGAGATGGTATAAAAGCAAATGTAAGCGGTCTTAGCGGCGACTGCGCACACCACTGACGACAGGCGCATTAAGACAACAAAGGGTGATATTTTTCGTAGACAAACATTAGAGGGCTTTGAAAATACACAGACACAGGTGATGCACCCACACGATGCATATTTATGATGTGTTCGACAGCGAGAACGACACTAGGAATTATGGTTGACAAATATTTGTGAGATATTTACATCCATCAAATGAATAGAGTGGTATTTTCAAGGTGTTGTTATGAATAAAGCTTAGGACGAAAATCTTGAACTGACTCATTATAATTTGCTTGTAAGTAACTTGTGATTCACTTTATGTAATTTCTTTACCTACTCTTGAATGGTCAGAGTAGTCATTTTAATTAACCATTCGCAAACTGGGCGGTCTCGATAAGAAATTGTAGCTAATATTGTTGTTATATAAAGGAAACTTGTATTATATTTCTTTCTTATTTCTACCTATAATCCCCTAAGAATATAAATAGCATACTGATCCTAGGTGGTCGAAGTCAATAGACAAGGTTCCCATAACGTTGGCTACGTTACCTCATCTGGTTCGCTATACTGATCCATTGTCTATGGTAGAAACCAGTCCTCCGATCACCCGAAGAGTCATCTTTGTAGAAGCTCATGATCTTAGGACGTTTTAAGCATTTCAACAGTAAACGGCACTAACATATAATTCTCACCGAGGGTTGTATATTTGCGTCGCTTAAGTGATTCAGCTGTTTCCGTCGCCGAACCGGCTAATCTAGACATGTTTTTAAATGGGATGCTGATGGATAATATTGTTGTTATTATACAGTTACTTTAGATTTTAAGCTTACTAATTTTCTGCTTTGCCGAAAACGTGGCTTGGTTTGAGTCAGCCACATGTTTTGAGAACACTCATTTTTCCAGGTAGACACCTAAATATTATGGTTATGGGGTATAAGGCAGGCTATAAAAATCAAATATAAAGTGGTCTTATTTCAATTTAAGTGGTTTTTTGTGCTGTTTAAGTTGTCGGACGATCTAAACAGATCTTTATTTCATACAAAATATACATTTAAGTTTAGATACGGCAACATTCGAAATCAATATACTATTGAGCTCTTTTGTAACTCGGGTAATAAACTCATCGCTAATCATGTAACATTTTTGGCAAAGGTTTATTTATGGGGGGAATTAATCATTTAAATAATTTACGAAGTAACATATGTACTTTATTGCATTAAATAAAAATTTAAGAATTAACACATATTCATAGCAATAATAGTGACATACACAAAACAAGGAAGTTTTTGTACTAGCTCTATCCATCCATAGGTTGTTTGGAAAAATGGCTGTAAGCGATAAAATCGCTTCTTATACTGTCACTAATAGATTTTTTCTACTTCTACAACTTTAAGATGTGTGCAAAAAGTATGTTCCATTCTATTATATTTTGTTTTAGGGCTTGCAAAATAGAAGGTGAAAAAATATAGTATATGTATTTGTAGCCACAAGGGTTGCGTGAATAAAATGAACGTTCTGCATCACAAAAAATAACCTTAAACTATTTGTTGTGGATTCTACTAAAACACAAAAAACAGAACATCAAAAACCAGTCAGCATTGGTCGGCGCTTTTCGACTCCAGTGGCCTTGTTGAAAAAACCATGTGTTAAGGAATGTAAAGAGCCATTTAATTATCCTAATATATTGTTATGGTCGCAGAGGGAGGTGGTTATAAATTAACGGTCCATTCCGGGGCAGCTTGTAAGTGGCAAAAGCTTTAAGGTTAGATAGAAACTAACAAATCAACGTTGTCTCTTTTGGACGTAATTATATTCGGGGGCATTAATTGTTCGGTTGCCAAAATGTCATCGAACGCGTTTACTTTGCATCCGCCTTTCTCACAATACTGAGTCGCCTTACCGTATAATATATTTATAGTTTTTATTCCAGTTCTATCTCGCGTCCTTCATTATGGGTACGCCCGCAAGTGCTGTGATCGGCACCGGTTCAGGTAGCTGAGTGATTCGCTTTAAGCTTCACTTTAGGTATTTGATAATCTTGATGTTTTTTTGTTAATACTCAATATTGAAAAGTAGTTTTAATGCGGTATAATTAAATATTCTATGTCATTAATTATGTTGATATCATTATGTAGTTATATGCTCAGTTGAATTCTAATATAATGACAATCCTAATATTAGGGTGTGTACTTATATATACGTAGGTACCGTCAACCGAGACCGGGCGAGGTGTCGGAGGCAGGGCTTCCCGCTGTGTCTGAGCATTGTGATCGACAGCTTGTTTACTAAAAATATGCATAATGAATTTATAATACCCTATCTAGCCTACCAGGTCGGCCTCAAGTCGAACAAGGCTCGCTTATCCACTTATTGACATATTGTGCCAGCGATTAAATAATTTCTGTGTATTTACATAAACACGTTTTAGTGATACGACCGTTATTGAAGAATTATCAGTACAATACATGAAACTGTTAAATGATAACCAAGCTCGGAATGTATTATGATAGCGGGGAGATGCTTAATTGCGCCACCGATGAGTTCCCACGTTTAAACGCACCAACTGTTTGGATTATCATTTAGCATTCGATTGTTTTAGTGCGGACCAAGACGTCTACTGAGAAGCAAACATTGAGCTTCCTGACCTCACCTCCCCCTTCAGCCGGCTCTGTTCGAACAACTCATGGTTATTCGTCACATTTGGAAAATTTCCCACAAATGATTACTTTTTACTTTGCTTCACACGTGTATTAGGTTGTTTTGGTTCAAGCGTGGGTTGCAATGGAATAATTCCAGCTTTTGTTCATATTACCAAAATTAAAAGCTGTTGCAGTGACTGGTAACTATTATGCTGGGGTCGCACTTGCGATAATGTTACAGATCTAGGCTGTTTCACGCAGATATGGCGGTGGGTTTCATACGTTATTAGTGATGTGATATTGTTTTTAATTATTAATCACGTTACACACTGATAACGTATGTATATATACTAATGTGGCTATTCGGTAAGGGCGCTATTTTTAACTCTATAATTAAGACACAGTTGGCCACAGTCAATAACGTTAATATTATCACAGGTCCGATCCCAGCATTAGAAAATAGACACGTTCGTAGAAGTGATTTTGTACGGTACTCTTAGTTATCTGTATTGAAAGGAGCGAATTGCCGGCATGGCGGGGCGCCCGGTTCGAGCCCGTTCCGTAGACTTGATTCGTTACGTCAATCTCTAATTTTTTGACGACAAAATCTGCATAGTGTGAACTGACACAGCGCCACAAAGCCGTCACGCGGTGCGCTATGTATTGTCCACATTTCTTTATAAATATTGTGACATGTCCTTTATTCATCTCGCGGCGCTATTTCACAAACAAAATTGTGTCGAGCCTTTTATGTGGTGTCTTTCAATTTGATTTATTTTTTCACGGCACAACGCCCGACATCCTGTCGTTCGCCCTTCGGTCGGATGCGGTGCTGTTTGTTAATTTCTTAGCACATCTATCGGTATTTTCTTTAATAGCTATGGAATAGTTTGCACATTTGGTACTGGCCCTTTTGTTTCTGTAATTTCCATTTTGCATCTAAATTTTAGCAGTTATATAAAACAAAATTTTATTGTCCCATTATATGTGGCGGTTTTGTAATATTTAAATACTTTAGTCACTAATAATTGATTAATATTTTTAACGTAAGGAATCGAAGTCGCAGGTAAACAATGCAGGTAGTATAATGTCATTATGTCAGTAAATAACGTCACTTTATTTTATTTTATTTGGGGGGCTAACAGCTAAAATAATAGTAACCAGATTACAAACTAGATAAAGAAAAGCTATTGATAAGCCTCCACAGAATTTTATAGCAGAACCAACGGTACAGCCGTCACGTTTGCCCGAGGCCAATTGGCGTGTTTATACATCGGTTACCTCGATGTGCAGGTTTCACCACACTGTTTTTCTACATCGTCAGCGCGTTATAGTTGCGATAACATGTACGTTAGGACAGAAAACTGCCAAAATTCGAACGTCTGTCACTGGAAGGACAGACAAGTGCGTTAACCATTAAGCTACTACAAGCCTAAAGTAGTCGCTTTCGCATATACTCAAATCAGATCAAATTAAAGTGGAACATTATACCAGTATTATGTCGTACAACTACTAGTATATTTAGCCTCATGTCAATGTCACTGAGCAATTTTCCAAAATTGGCCACCTTAGGCCCTCTGAACTATTTAAGAAACACTAGTAATGATATATTATTAAATATTATTTTCAGAGATGTAAAGAAAAACTAAATACGCTAGCAATCAGCGTAATGAACCAATGGCCAGGTGTGAGACTGCGGGTCATCGAGGGCTGGGACGAGGAGAACTCGCATTTAGACAAGTCACTTCACTACGAGGGCAGGGCAGTCGACCTCACCACCAGCGACCGCGACAGAAGCAAGTACGGCATGCTGGCGCGGCTAGCCGTGGAGGCTGGCTTTGACTGGGTGTTCTATGAGAGCCGGTCCTACATTCACTGTTCAGTCAAAACAGGTGCGTACTCTGTTTATTTAACTAACATCACCTTTTTTATTGCATGAGTTCAGCAGACAGGCAGACAGCCCACCTGATGGAAAGCGTTTACCATCGCCTATGGACATTTGTGCTGCCGCAATCTAAAGGGAGACTGAAACCTCGAATGCCGAAACATAACTCAAGGTCATTATGGCGACATACTCGAGACCAGGGGTGCTAACCATGCAGATGGGCAAATACCCTACCACCTGGTTGTGGGTTGTATTGTCGCCTCTTACGACAGGCTGCCCGGCCGAAGGAAATTGTATTCTCTCTCCATTCCCTCACAGATAAACCTTTTTTTTTGTATTCGCTAGGTACATAATGTTAACATTCTGTACATATTTATTTAAAATATATTTACCTGCGTGCCAATATATGTATATTTGATGTTTTGCGCGCGAATAAGAAAGAGTAAAAAGTTGATTTTTTTAAAGTTAAAAAACAGTGTATGTAGTCTATAGATGGATTTTTATTTTAACATGAATTTATGCCAGCCTATAGTTTGGTATACCAAACTATTGCCCGTCTGCTCAACTCATGCAATAAAAAAAACTATAAGAATAATTTTGTACACATAAACCCCTCATCGTGCACAGTATCTGTATGTTAGCTGTAAGGATAAATTAACAATTAGAAAATTAGGTTTAAATTACTTAACATTTCTTTAGGACCGTTAAAGGGTTAGCGACACTCTTAGTGTTACAAATTCATAGGCAACGGTGACTAATATATATTATTATCAGTTACACTATTTGCCTGGGTTTTTTTTAACTATTTGTAATTTAAAAATAAAAAATATTTTATTAAATATATCTATAGATTTATGAAACATTAGGCCAACTTCATATTTAGAAAGCAATAAGCGATTACAATAAACCAAACCGTATATTAAGTAGCAATAAATATGATTGAAAGAGGGACTTTACAGGCACAAAAAGTAATAAATGCAGAAATATTCATTTAATGCTCTCCTTAACATTACAGCTCTGTGTCGTAGCGCCCATGTGCGTTTAAGTCTTTTGTATGACGCCGTTTTCCATACGTTTCATTTGCGTCTTTAGTGGAATTTAATATATTAATATTACTTACAATATACAAATTTACTTAAAACTTTTAATGCATTATATAAATTATCGACAATATAAAAATTTAAAGCATTTTCCTGTCTAGCTTGTTAAATACAATTTTTTGTATAGGTTAGATACTGTATTATATTAGTAACTATAGCACTCGCGTCTTTATAAAGATTTGGATTTGAACTTTTTTTAATAGTACGCACTATTTAAGTTTTTCTAAATCAGTGTGCATATTTCCATACATATTGACAGCGACGGGAAACATCGTTAGGAAACCTACACATCAAGATAACGTATATTATGTACGCTATCGTATGAAACCTATATATTTATTTTGGACAAGTGTCGCTTATACAGTCTTTGAACTGGACAAACCTTAGTCCAGCAATAGAACATTTACGGTTTGTTGGTATTTAACAAAGTACATTGTTATTTTACATACATTACACGCGTAAGTCATTTCGCACTTAGGGGCATGTAACTGTAAAACATGGCCCACAGGCTACGGGCTACGGGACAGGCCAAATATATAGTTGAACTTTACAAGAAGAATGCACCTCAGACAACTTCCCGCGCCCGCACCCCGGCGGTGTCGATCAAACGAACGAACGAGCCTCTTGTTAGCGTCCGTCCCTCTCTGACTTCAGGTTAACGCTATCTCCATCTCTTTCCTACACAGCCGCATCGCAGCCAATCCCCCACTTCTATAATTACACCGGTGATTCAATGGCTACTTATATCTATATGTGTACGGCATAACGATGAGAGAACCGCGTTTTATGTGTATGTACGTGTGCTTTTAGATATTATGGAGGCATTCCGACGCGTTTGCATATATAATAACAGCCCAGAAACATCCCACAGCTGGACTCAGGCCTCCCTATTTTAAGGTCCTATCAAGCTTGTCTAAGGTAGGTAGGTGGGTTATTTAACCATAATTTTTTCAGCGTTGCCTTGTAGAAACGGAGAAAGAATATAATTTCCTGCGGCAAAACAATTCACAGCCAGGTGGTAGCCGTGGTACTACGCCTGGTTTAGAGTATGCCGCCTTAATACCCTTGGGTTATGTTCCGGCATTGGTGGTCAGGTTCGAGTCTCCCATTAGAGAGCGGAAGCACATTGGTAGCACCCTTGGTGTTACAAATGTCCATAGGCGATGTAAACCGTTTTCCATCAGGTGAGACGTCTGCCTGTCTGCTGAACTCATGCAATTAAAAAAATCTGTATAACGAACATATTAACTCATAGGTACTGCTTTTGATGTGTATGCCTACAGGATTCGATGATTCATTTTCTAGAACGTTTATTCCCCGTAGAATAATGACTTGGAGGGAACGTTCCGCCGAGGTTTTCCCTCTGCGCTACGAATTGGGCTCATTTAAGAAGTGCGTTATAATATTTCTTTGAGGCCGGCAACGCGTTAGCGATGCCTCTGGTGTTGCAAACGTCCATAGGTGGTGGTGACTATTTTCCGTCAGGTGGGACATTTGTCTGTTTGCCCGCTTTTGCCAATGTAAAAAAAAAAATTACTCGAACTTATGACGAAAAAGCTAGTAAAAGATTTCCTACATTTTGCAATGGTAATAGTAAACAAGGTAATAAACAAGAATAAGGTTAGTAATTAATGCTACCAGTGTGTACTGGTATACATCACAATTAGCATTAAAAATTGTATTAAATAAGTTTTTAATGAAATGTAAAAAAAATAAGGAATATAATAATTAGACAGCAATGTTCTGTATCTAGAGAGTAAGTTGTAATAGGATTAAAAGAATTATATTAAGACAAAGAAGAAAGCACAAAATAGATAAAAAGTCCCTCTTTCCTGCACAATGAAAGAGGAGACACGATTTAATAAATATATACAGAATCGAACCAACATTATTTGAAAGAAAGAAAGAGGAAGAAAGAAAAACGTTTATTTGGTCTTCACATAGTGAGACACATTGAGAACTAAAAAGTGAAATACATATTAAACTATGTAAGTATATAGTAAAAACAAAAATTTGAATATATTTGAATGGGATGTTAGTGTCTAATTTGTTAAACTACCACTGCTTACTAATATATGAATCTAAAAATGTGTTGGATGAACTTGAAGCACAGCAATATAATTATATAGCAATATTAGGATATACCTATGCTTGACTTGAAATTCCCGCGACACAAAGTATCGCAGCATTTAAAAAATGAATGTGGTAAGGTCTCCAATCCTCCAAGGTGGTAGGATGGAGGATGCCCTCCCTCGCCCAGCGCTACCCCTGTTCAAGGCCATTCCCGGTTCCCGCGCTGGGTTCTCACATAAGTCGACGCCGACCAAGTCAAGAAAAGGGCAATCATTAGTGCAGGACCTATCCAGCCAATCGGGAGACCTGGAGACGCAGGCGGGGCACTTGCGCAAATCCTTGATAAGGAATTGCGACGCGGAAATGTCTCGATCTAGTTGTCCCCCGCCACTCAAGTCGGTCTACAGGTGGACCGACGAGATTGACCAACTGCGGAAGGAAGGCCGCAGAATACGCTGGTCGCTAAATCTCAGCAGAAGGCGACGACCTCCAGCCTTGTTGAGGATAGTAGACTCCTGGGAGAGTTTAGAGAGGCCAGAAAGGCCCTTTCGACTACAATCTTGCAATCGAAAGCCCATGCTTGGTAGGAGCTCCTCGAGTCGCTCGACCGGGACCTCTGGGGGCGCCCGTACCATATGGCTCGCAATAAAATGTGGCCTTGCACTTCTACGGTTACGGAATCGCTCGAACCGAAGGTTCTCCGATCGGTGATCGATGGGCTCCTTCCGGACCCGGGAGTCTTCACTCCCCCGGACATGGGTCTACTTATTCCCGACACCACGGAGGTGAAGTCTCACTCCATCTCCGAGGAAGAACTTGACGTTACCCTGGACCGTCTCCGGGTCAGAAAGACAGTACGGGGCCCCGACGGGGTCCCGGGCCGGCTTCTCTTCCTAGCCGCTAAACATCTACGCGGCCAGCTGCGGGAACTGTTCAATGCCTGCATCAGGTCAGGTCAGTTCGCGTCGCAATGGAAGGGGGCCAGTTATGCCTCATTCCGAAGGAGAGTCGGCCTCCTGATAACCCGTCTGCCTGCAAGCCTATAGTGTTCCTCAAGTAGGTAGCCAAACACCAAACACGGTGGCGCCAGGGCTTGCTGACACGCAGTCTGGTTTTCAGTGGGGGCGCTCCACTTTGGACGCCTTCGACGCACTACGGATAACCTCGGAAGACTACTAGATACTTATCGGGCACGGGTGCTTCGATAAGTATCTGCATCAGATTGTGGAGTGTCTACCTTCCCCTCAATGCCGTGAGTGCGGTGCACGAGACACTGCGTTTCACACGCTGGTCGAATACGCTGCATGGCAACCTCAGAGAGCTACACGAGACTATAACAGGGCCGATCGACTCGCTGGGGGACTTGGTTAAGGCCATGCTCCACAGCGGCGATCATTGGAGGGCGGCAGAGGCTTTCTGCGAGGCAGTGTCTCGCAAAAAGGCTGGCGTACGATCAAAGGAGAAAGAAAGGTGTGAATGCGATCCCTGGCCGCTGACATCAGTCCGGCCTCCGGAGGCGCAGATATGCGTGAAATCTCCTCCCATGATTCCATCACAGGGGTCCATGAGAATTTGGGGATGCGGTGGATCTAACCTCAGTTGGTGAAGTTGGTCACTCTGTGCCGGGGCGATCAAGGTCTTGATGCGAGAATGAACATAGGTGTAACTACGTTCGAACCCTCATTTTCTTCCAACTCAACCGCGGGCACATGGGACGCAAGTTCAGATTTAGTGGAACGTCTTTATCAGAATCCCACACACATTAAGTGCCGTGCGGCACTTAATCTCGCCGTGTAAGGTGTAACCTCCACAAAGGGCCCGGTATTGTACGAAATGTATTCCCCCTACGTCATAAAAAAAACGCATCGGTGTTAACATCCAGCTCGACAATGCGGCCAGCGTATTGAGCACGTTTCTAACCAATAGTGATTTGGGACCTATATACTTTTTGTATTTTTTTTTAGGAAAGTAATGTTAATTCGGTTTCTGATTTTAAACATTCAGCGAACATTATATAGTTGAGACTGAATTACTACCTACCACTTCGGTTAATGACTAATATATCGACTTAATTTTAGAATATCCTGATAAAAATTATTTAGGTTATACTTTAAACAATAATTGCTACGCTATTTTTCTGATTAAAATTATAGCGCCACAGTGATTACAATTGTAGGGGTCTGCTAACGTTTTGTATCACAAAACACATTTCACTTGATTACTGTCATCTATCCGTATTGCAAGCCGCGTTTGCTGTTTTAATTTCGTTGACGAGCCTTTAAGTAATATATATTGATGTTACATACTGAACCCAGAGATACACAGCGATGCAACAATGTTATAATAAATGATTCGGGCTATAAATAAACCCTTTGAATTATACAAATTGCCTCCTTTGAAGTTCATTGGTACTTAATTAAACACGGCTCTATGTAAATTGAAATTGCCAATTACCTTTACGCCTATACATATATTATTTATTTTTGTTACTCTATTTCTTAGTTCTTTTACAATGAAATGTACCTATGTATTTTAAAATATATAATCATTCTTCCATACCTAACATCCATATGTAAATTTGAGTTTGTATGTTGTTCGTTCTTTCTTCACGGATTCAGGAATTACATAAAGATCGTTATGAAGGACGAATATAAAATAATTTTTATCGGAAAATCGGATTGTTTCTGAGCTTTATTATACACCAAAATGTAGACAATTTATGAGTAATTTTTTTGGACAAAGGTAAAAAAATACACTTATGTATTTTTTTTACCTTTGTCCAAACTTTGTTAGTTTTAATCCCGAAAAATGGGATACTTTTCGTAACATACCCAAAATAGCTTTATCTCACCCAGTTTGTGTGCATGTGCCTTATACCAGTATGCAGGCTCTTTTGACCAGAAATATGTGATTATACTTCGGACAATCCACGTCATCATGGGTATTGGCATATAAGTACATACTTTTTATCCCTGAAAGTTACTATTCGTTACGAATCCAAAATTGACGAAAGTCGAACTGGGTCGAGAGCTTTAGTAAGAATGTAATTCTAAGCAGCATTTTATAAAAAGACATCGTTGATACATGAAATCTAAAAACTATAATGGGATGTCATTGTTTCAAAAGCTGCGTCCGTGATAGCGAGCTGGTGTGCGCACACAGTCTACGGGTCGGTCGGTGGGTCGCCGCTCCATCGCCAGTCGCAAGCAATTTGTTTCCATGTTTATTTATGCCGGTATTTTGTATCGGACTCTTTTAGTATTAATTTGGAACTCATAAATAATTAATGCGCTTTGTGTGGGTATGTGTGTTGCGGTCGTGGCTCTTTGTTGGTCGCGGTCAAGGACGAGCGGTGCACGAACATTCGCTACACCTAGTCAACACTATCCTAGCGTGAATTCCCGCCTGGCTTTGCAGCGTCTATCTTGAAACTTACGAATAGTACTCTAGAATGTCTTTTTCGCGTACAACAATGATATGGAGGGATTTTCCTGCCAAGGAATTCGGTAGTACTTAATAACCAAATCAAGAAAGATACTTTTAACCATTATAAAAAAAACTTGACAGCCTCTTTGATTTTATATGGATATGCTACGTTGTGACGTCATAATTCTAACAAGTCAAATAGCTTATTAATTAGTATTTAAATAGTGATTTATTGTAATATGTGTCAAATACCCATTTCTTCTGCGCAACGAGGTGAGGTGGATTCAGCAGGTCGTTATAAAAAATTTTGATACAGGGAACCATCCGTAGGGGACGGTAATCATTTACCACCAGGTGGGCCTTCTTTTTCTGTTCTATTATGTGTTAAAAACCTCAAGTTCACCCTCCTACTTTTACTTCTCCACTTCATATTCGCTTATCGTTAAGCGAGACCAAACAAACAATACAAAACTAACTCACATCTCACATTTATATACATAGATAATTATTAGTACGAATACAAGATGAGAACAAAGAAAATACAGTAAGCATGATTTTAATGTACGCAACTCTCAGAATTGATTAAGCATTGCGAGAGATAACCATAAGTGTAATCAAAAATTGTAAAAGCATGCTCGATATATCCTATACACTCTAACACATAAGTATTAAAAGAGACGGAAAATTAAGCGGGCTATTATGGGCTCGTATATTAAATTAAAGTATCGCACTGATCATCTCGACGCCAATAAAACTATAGCGAGCGCTTTTTATGTACTGGATCGGATTAATTGGTTTCCATTGGTCGGTGATGACTGCCTTTTTTCTGTACCACTCTTGACTTATGCTATTTATGTTTATGTCATTTTTTATTATTTCTATGAAGAATATTCATATAGGTTTGTAGTCGCTTTGGATTCGAATCGTGGCCAGGATCCATCCATCACTTAAAAGGTTTAATAACTTATTGTGCATATTTCCTGAACAATAGATTTTCATGCGGCCAGACGGTTTGTCGTAAGAGGCGACAAAACAACCCATAAACCAGGTAGTAGGGTATTTTCCCGTATGGATGACTACCACCCCTGGTCTAGAGTATGCCGTCATAACATCCTTGACTTGTGTTTCAGTATTAGTAGCCATGTTCTAGTCTCCCTTTAGAGAGCGACAGCACATTGATAGCACCTTTGGTGTTACAAATATCCATAGGCGATTATAACCGCTTTTCATTAGGTGGGCCGTCTACTTGACTGCTGAACTAATGCAATAAAATTTAAAAAATATATATATAATTATGTACTAAAGAATGAGGGAAAAGATCAAGAGCTTTTCAGAGTTAGGAGGTTAGTTTACTAAAATGCGCTTCAAGTGAATTTAGTTCCGTGAGCTTGACAGTTTCAGAGAAATATTACGGTTGTATACCTTACGGTGTGTTGTGTGTAAGAGACGATATACGATTTCACATAGCGGCCGAGCAAGAGCGCAATACTCTCCCTTCTCCGCTCTGCTGTAAACATTATTATACACTGTGTTCTATGCAATGACTTGTATGAAGTTCAAGAATGCATTTAAGTTTTGCTCGTACCCTGTTTTAAGTGGCGATTGTCATTACTAGTGTTGTTTCCACTGATAAAATGGGAGATATACAGGAAATTCATCAGTTTAAATTAAAATTCCGCATTTCTGAGAAAACTAGCATTGTCACTTAACAACCTCTTTATATAATATGTACGTTTATAAAATTTCACGAAAACTTAAAGTTATAATAGGTAAGATTGTAAAGCGCAGCAAAAAACTTATATTATCATAATGATGTGCAAGCCAATATATATCCCTGCTAATTCAAAAAACAATTGTTCCTAATATTATATCCTCAGTATAGCTATAGTTTGATATTATAAGGCAGGTTTTCCATAAATATTTTGTAATACTTTTTTAAAACATGTTTGCGGGCGCGATGCGATGCGATGGCCGGGAGAAGGCAAAGGGACGTGGGAGAAGAAGCAAGGAAAGAGTAACTTACCTCGCCACCAATCCACCGCCACACTGCAATCGGGGTTCACACACACACTAGAATATGGTTTATGAGCATTAAATTAGGTTATAACAGTTTATTTTCCTCTATGTTCCAACAATCGTTATATGTACGTATTGCGGTGACAGCACTGACACTAGCGGAATGTCTTGTATTGCGCATTCTTCATTTAAAGTTTATTCTTTTCTTGATGCGAGGATGGGGAGGAAGAATTTATATGGAGGTGTTCCTCGGCGCAACCAATATTGTTTATAAATTTTATGTATAAAAATCAATTGCTGTTCGTTAGTCTCGCTAAAACTTGAGAACGGCTGAACTGATTTGGCTAATTTTGGTTTTGAATTATTCGTGGAAGTCCAGGGAAGGTTTAAAAGGTGAGTAAATATGAAAAAAAATATTCTAAGGCGGTACGAAATTTGCCGGGTCAGCTAGTGTACTATAATAATCTGAATAAAAATCCACACGTGCACACAGTAATACAATGAAGGCCTCTGTGGTTGAGCGGGCTAAGCCTTTGCCGGCTTACCTCACTGCAATGCAGAGGCTCCGGGTTCGATTCCTGGTATAGTAAATTTTGGAAACGTATTTTCTCCGTTATTTACTATGGTCTGGGTGTCTGGGATCGGCCCCAGAATGGTCCGTTGTATATTACCCATAACACAAGCGTAACTTGCTTAATTTGGGGATATACAGTGTGTGAGCTTGTCTGCCGATTTATTATTATTATTATTATAATTATAACAGTTAAGAAAAAAAAATCAAGAAATAAAAAACAGGAGTATTGCATTTTGGTCACATCATCATCTTTCAGACCAGCATAAATCGCAGCAGAAATAGAAGATGTCGGTGTTTTTTTCTTAATATATAAATAACAGTTTGACTATAAAGTAAAAATACATACGAATAAGCTGCCAGTAATGTCATAATTAATTTTCCCTGTTGTATGTTAGAGGCGTTGATCAAAAGCTTGTCCAAAAAGTACCGTTACGTGGCCATAAACCATGTGATAGCCCATCACAAACACGTGCGTTATGAAATTGATCAGTCGGTTTTACTCAATGAAAAAGAGCTTTTCCGCTTTTTTCTCAGGCCATAGAGTAAGTATGCTAATACCTATAATAAAATTTAAATATTCTTCTTATGTTAATGTCGTGTAAATTTTAGCGTATTAAAAGAATACCGCTACAGTAGTGAAAGTTCATAGTAAAGGCGAAAGCTGTAATATGAACTGTAATTTTCGTTATCCCATTAATTTAATTAAATACGAAGCTTTATCATTTTGTTAAAGAAGTTACATACGTTAAGAAATATTTTAAATCGATCTAACATTGGGTGTGAATTTCTTGAACTTAATCATTTCAATATAAATCAAATATTTAAAAAGCGAATAATTTCCGTGCCATTTTAAGAAATATATTAAACTAAATATATATTCAATATAAAAATATACTTAATGTACTGGATAAAAGCTTACAATAAAATTACAAATAAAACCAAACCGATTTCACTTATTTCCAATCAACAAATACTTATATTCTAAAGTATTGTTATTTAATATGTATGCTGAAGGTATTTGTATAACCTTATTATACAAACAGTTTTGTGTACAAATCAAATCCATACCAACGCGTTTTCTAATACCTTTGCAAGTTGATTACGTAGAAAAAAACACATTGATTTATGATTCAATCACAGCAAATAAAAAATGAATAAATGCACATTCGTTCTGTCAACTTCAACGTTCAACACGTTTATTTTGAAATAAATTCTACCACGTACTCGAATGCACATGTAATTGCTAAATTTGTCAAAGCGGTCTCATTGATATCGAAGCAAAAACTGGTCTCGGTACTTAATTATACTTCAACTACCTTGCTTTAAACTATGTGTAAATTATTTACCATTAATTGCGAGTTAGAAGATTTATGTGAGTGTTTTTAATTATTATATATAAATAAATACCTACATGGCTAACGTCATGAATAGTTGCAAAGTGTATCTTTATTGGATAGTCTTTACTTTTAATGGACTTTTAAATTATATTAGGTACCTACAGACAATTATTTCTTACATTGAATCTAATACGTTTTACATTGCATTTTCTTTACATAGTAATTCAGCCGAAGATTAACGTAGTATGGTTATGTAATATGGACGGATAAAAACACGAAATAATTATCAAGTAATGAATGGATGTAAAAGTAAATCTAAACCAAACACCACCAGACATAGGACATAATTATAC
This sequence comes from Dendrolimus houi, assembly GCA_039645545.1. Taxonomy (NCBI): domain Eukaryota; kingdom Metazoa; phylum Arthropoda; class Insecta; order Lepidoptera; family Lasiocampidae; genus Dendrolimus; species Dendrolimus houi. The sequence goes on along the minus strand of CM077120.1, from coordinate 15,878,731 downwards.
CACAATAAAGATGTGTGGAAAGAAAATTGCTAAAATCTCGGCCCTAAATGAGTGGGGAGAAGAGAAAGAAAATGAAAGTTAAGTTAGTTATAATCGAAATGTAAGCATATAGACAAATAAAAAATATAAAGTTTTCGTACCAAGATTTAAAAAAACTTCAGATAAAAAAGAGGTTCTGTTTATTTCCTGTACTGTGATTAGATTATTGAATAAATATACGTAATGAGACAATTTCTTATTTGCAAGCTTTTGTCTTGTCCAAATAATACAATATTCTATTAAAGTTCTAGAGGCTTTATAACAAGTACTTAACAGTACATATTTCATGAATGTGACGTAAAATAATAATACTTCTCCGGAAATAGCTCATAAATACTCATTGAAAGGAATTTTGTAGTCTAACATCCAATTTGTGTTTAATAGGCATTTAAAGAGTTGGTTCTACGAATAAGAACAATGCGATGGGCACGTTAAGCGTTCAAGTAAGGTGGCTAAACATAGGAGGCTCGCGATAAATGGGGCGTGACCGCCTGTGACCGGGACGGGTCACGACCGGAGTCCACACTAGGCCTGACCATGAGATTCTTGCGTATCATTGAAGGACGATTGTCATTGTGAAGTTTATTTAAATGCTAACTGATGCTTGTTAAGGAAATATATTAATTGTTCTTCTTTCTGCTTTAAACAGAGACTAAAAATCTTTAGCGATGTGCAAATTGCTTGAAATTAAGCTGCAATTCACCGTCAAAGGTACCGAAGGTAAATTATGAGTGAGTTTAAAAACGTTCAAATTATCTTGAATTCTTTTAAATCTGAGTTAATTTTAATTGATGGTTAAATGTATTTTTTATTTTCGTAAATTCTTTCATTTGAATTAAAAAAATTATTTCATTTTCTGCAATATTTGTCCTCTACCCTATACGTGTAGTTTTTTTATAATTGGCCTATGGCCGTTTCTTATATGTTTCCGACCGTGCATTTACCTAGCTGTCAGTCATAATTTGACATAAGTTCCGTACAAGTAATGTTAAAATTCAACCGACAGTAAGGCAAGTGAATGAATAGTGAGATATAGGAACCAGCCACTAAAGAATATAATAAAACATCTTTTAGATGATGGAAAGAACGTACGAAAGTTGAGGTCACGGTTTGAGGTACGGACGCATGGTGTTACGCAGTGGAGTGCGCGCCAGGAACGCGGGCATGCGTGCGAAAGCCTCTCTGAATGTGACATTTGAGACGCCACATCCCGGAAGGTTGCGGCTGGATTCCAGGGCTGTTCCCACACTACCAATAAATTTAAATCAATTTATTCACATGCCATCCATAAACAATAGCATCCTCTCAAATAGACAACCGAATAAAACAGATAACGGGTTTTTAATAAATTATGATAAATAAATTCAAATTTTAACGCAATATATTAATATATTATGTCTATGTGGAAATATATATTTTCCACAAAGATGAAGCTCACATATATCTTCAACAGCTGTATAAGTTTCAGAACGAGCATAATATTTGCAAGTTTAAACTGTACTCAAAGGAGTTTCTAATAAAGTATGCCGTATTGAGTTTAATCGCATCGTTGTGATAAATTTATAATACCTATTGCATAATTTATAATTTAGTATGACAGTATAGAGCCCATTCATAAGGCTGATAAACTATATCTTTCCGAGTGAGGCTTTTCTTAACTCTATTACAAATTGCACGCGATATGTTCTTAGCAAACCAACATCAACGACAGACTTATTAATAATCAGCTTCAATATTATAATGTCATCTACTTTATCGGTTATACTATTTGTGATTTTAAGTTTATTACTATTCTGCGTAGGCTTGAGCATAAGTTGTTATTTCCAATGGAAAGTCATAATTTTGGTTGTCAATATCTTCAACTTATGTCAATCCGATACATAAATAAATACATTTGAAAGTTGGTGTCGTCTATTTCTTGTTTAGATTACTTACTTTTGAGCATTCGCTTGTATGTAAATAATATGGAGGTTTATAAGTATCATTAAAATTAACATAGAATTGTATGTATTAACAATTGAAACAATTAATTAACATGACTAGAAAGAGAAACCTTATATATGAATAATTAGAAATAAATAAATAAAACAAATAATCAGCAGACAAACACACATTGTATATCCCCAAATTAAGCAAGTTACGCTTGTGTTATGGATAAAATATGCAACAGACTACTCTGGGGCCGATCCCAGACACTCAGACCATAGTAAATAACGGATTTTTTTTCCGAAATTTGCCATTTCAGGAATCAAAGCCGGAACTTCTGCATTGTAGTGAGGTATACCGGCAAATGCTTAGCCCGCTTAACCACAAAGGCTCTCAAAAGAACTATTCTTAGCGAAATATTAATGTAGTAATGTAGTAATTACTTTAAAGAGTTTTAATAATTTAAATGTGTTTCTGTAATTTTCTACAACTGCACACTGAAGACATGCGGTCTTATTGTTATTGAGGTGAGTAAGTTTGTAAGAACTTAAAGACGCCTACAAACTTATTCTAACTCAATATGTATAAGACCAATGATCTTTAATTTTATATGCTAAATGTAATGTGAATTCTTAATATAAATAATAATTGAATATTTAATAAAGAACGATTGAAAATTTATTTCTAGGTATTCGACCAGACCAAACAAATCTACTGATGCTTATTTATTTTCGCTTTATATACGTTATAAGAAACGTGATGCGTTCGAACGAGCGTGAATCAACTGTGGAGTCTGGAAGTGGAGAGGAAGTGGAAACTCATCTGTGGAGGCTTATTAATAGCTTCACTTGATCTAGTTTCTTTTCTAGTTAATTTTATCAAATAAAGTAAAAAAATATAACTGATGTAATGTGGCATTTGCATTGCTATTCTAGCGATATAAATAAGATATGGTTCCGCCGATAAAGCGCGAGGGCGTCGCAATGACCTTACTTTGGGGCCGCAGACATCAGAGGCGCTCGATTTCGGTAATAGGCATTTAAATCGACGCGATGATTTTGATAAGATTGCATTTATTTCGCTCCTTTTTTAATAGTTAACATCAAAAATCTGGCATGAAGATTTATTTTCGGGGAGCGCAATGTCACCTATCAACGAGATAAATTTTGAATAATGTCACATGAATGCAATTGTGGAGTTGGTAATGTATGGTCAAGCTCGGATGCACGGCAGCGCGCGGCCGTCGGTCGGTGGGGCTCTGCGGCGCGCGCCGCCTAGCTCTCCCGGTGGTCCCCGCGGGGCGGGGTCTCCGCGGCCACTCGGCTGCGCTGGCGCATGGCACCCCGCGCCCCCCGCACCCACCATGCGCAGCCTCGTGGTCGCGCCGCGTCGCGCTTATCGCAGCATCTTCAGCCTAATGGTGCTTACGTCACTTGGAAACTGTACCGTGAATGCTTTTAAGTTCAATCCCCGGTCAAAGTTAAAAGGCTTTTAAAATAATTGAACACGTATTTCAAACGATATGTAAATAAAACAGACTTTTCTGCATATGTATTAAATTAATCAGAAATTACATATCACACACACACACACACATAAAATTCCTCCTGTATTATTTTGGGTGTTCCGGTGTAATATTCTTCAACCCTCACCTCTACTAAACAGCTACTAACTAATACATGGCTACTTACCAAACACAACACTGACCTTCTACTTAATTTGTTCAGCGTACAAAATAAAATTGCTGTAATAGGTAGGTATATATAACCTGTGAAAAATTACTTTTCATAAAAAATCCAAAAGCTTGCCGACACTTATTCATTGATTCGTATAATGTGTTCACCCAACAACTAACACGATGTTGACAATAAGCGCTTGACTTTGAACGAAATCTAATTTGTGTGGTTATTGTGAAACGCGATCGGACCCTTCGCTTTAAGAAAATTTTGTAAACTAGCATAGAAGTTTTTACCGGTCGGTTACACAACAAATCATAACTTAATAAGTTCGCGTAAACAATTCTAAAGGTATTGTAATGTAATTCTCGACTGTTCATTAGACCGAGTAATTGTACCACTCGCTGTAATAGGAGCTTTTATTTACATGCGTATAATGCTTTGGACGGATGATTGGAAACTGGTTCATACTTATATGCAACTTTTACAAGATTCATAATATCTTGTGGCTAGAGCGGTAGACAGTGTTGCCTTGAGACGGGATACATCGGTCTGTCGGTCGTTTGTATGCTCAGCGACTGATCTTCAACAAACCATTTAACTGCACGTAAATAGACACTTTTTTGCTACACCCGAGGACGTCGAGATTAAAACAGGTACAGTTTAAGCTGGATTGGGATTTAAATAAATACTATTATTTAATAAATAAACAGAATACATCAAAACCAGAATAGTTGGGTACGTATCCGTACTCTTTAACTAGCTTTTTTCGCACTAACAATAAGTCAAAAGAATTCACAAAACGGATTGAATTAGTTTATCTAACGCTTAAAAAGTTTATCCTTTGGCTTATTACACCGTATTTCTTGGAACAAGTTTTTGTTAGTCGAGTTTCACGCAGAAAGCTGTATACGACGCAGTATTTTCGTTTACATATTAGAAATTCATTAAACAAACAATTTAAAAATTTATGAATGATTTTACGCTAAATAAGTATGTTATATAAAATAAATAACTCCAGAAACCTATACCGACAGATTAGGTGTAGAAGGCTTTGTTTATGTGACAAAACTGTCTACTACGCAGCAATGGGGCAATGATGTAATTAAAATTTACCTAGTAGTGACTATGTTAACGGTAAGAGTGCAGAGTGAATTCGCTGTGCGAAATAACAAGTCCTTTGTACAGGTAGCATTAAAAAAGAATAGAAATCACTTTATTGCTCATCACATATAATTATAGAAAATCAGAAATTATTAACAATGAATAGACATGAAAATAGGCACAATGGATGATGTTAGCGCTTTTGAGCGATCTTTTCCAGACAACCAAGAGTTTCTCATAAATTTCAATACAGAAATCCTTTGCCAATAAACATTTTAAAAATATTTATAAAATTAAATAACCTATCAATATTTCACTTCGAAATACAGTTTACGCAATTATAAATTTATTAAGATTTTAATTAATAGGTACATCCTCCTGGTTGTACTAATAAAACCTCCTTTGGATTTGTCCTACAAACTCAGCCAATGTAAGACATTTGGGAATTTAAGTTTGTATTCAACTTATCAGATTTAAATTATAAGTGTAGACAGTAGTGTGCAGTTTTTCTCGTCTCGTATAAGGATAAGACGAAACGAATGATTCTAAGCGACTCCCTCTGATGGGGCCTTGCGTTGTCTTTTTATTATACATTTGCCTAACCAGTTCTAAGGCAACATGACGATTATAATAAATCTAATTTTTGTCGTTGCTTTTTATTTCAGAATCATCTGTGGGAACAGGTGCCGGGTGCTTCCCTTCAGGCTCTGTGGTACACACTAGGGACGGCCCCCGAGATATTGCCACGCTTAGAATTGGTGATAGCGTTCTTGCCGCCGGAGATGATGGAAAGTTGATATATTCGGAGGTAATTTTCTTTTTTAAATAATATTATCAATAGTTTTTGTAGAAAGAAGTTTTTGTTTTAACACATATACATTAAAAATAACGGATACATATTGTGTATGCTTAAACACTATAACACTGAGGGATATTCAAAATAAAATTGTCTATAACTTTATTGAAACTATGATATAAATATAAAATGATTGTACAAGTAACAATTAGTAGGTATTACGAATAAATATTAAACCACGTTGAATTGTTGAATATCAAAGCTAATTCGTTACCCAAGATTAAACATGTCTTTAGGCGATGTGAGATATTAACCAAGCGCTTGATCTCTCGATAAAGTTTGTGTGCCTCGTGGCCCACGGTACCACCACAGGTACTAATTAATTGTTCATAAATTTTCAGGTTTTAACTTTCATCGACCGGGATCCGAACGCTACGAGGCAGTTCGTTGAAGTAACTGCAGAGAATGGAGTAACAATATCAAGTACGCCATCCCATCTTCTACTTTTGGCAGCTGCAGATGGATGGAGAGAATCTTTTGCCATTAACGTGAAAGATGGCGACGTCCTCCTCACAAGAGGCCCAGCAGGTGTGATGAGGCCGTCTAAAGTAGTCAAAACAAGCTTAGTGCCAAAACGAGGTGTGTACGCGCCTTTAACTAAAGCTGGGACTATTATAGTGGACGATGCTTTGGCATCGTGTTATGCGCTTGTCCAGAGCCATTCTTTGGCGCACGCAGCAATGGCGCCTCTACGGTGGATGGCCGGCTGGAACACGGCCCGTCCCGCAAAGGGCGTCCATTGGTACGCCAGTGCCCTCTACCACGTCGGAGACTACGTACTACCATCACCTTACAGGTTTCGCTGACGCAGTAGTGTAATCTAGTTCACTGACACTTGTCCGAAAATCGAATAAGAAGCGTATATAGCGCGCGGGACGTGCACCAAGACTTGTAAATAATGATCGATGTAAATATGAATGTGAAGGTCAAAACAAGTGTAAATATGTGTTACGGATGCCGGTAAACACAAAATATGTAGGTATTTACTATTATAATGTCGACGACAACGAGTATAATTACTATTGTAAGAATTTATTTATTAAGTATTATAGTTCTAGTAATACAATTTTTGCAAAGTTTGCATATTTAGTAACACAAATATTTGTAAATTGTGTCGGTATTGTTATTCTGCACAATGCAGAAATACTTAAATGTATGCGCTTATATTTTTAAGTTACTGTATTATACATAATATTATAGTTATACTTCCTTTCTTTAGTGAATCTATACAATAATCAACACGAAGTCGTCCTTAAGAAAAGAGTGTCATCTCCCAAAAGTGTATTCAACTGCAACCAGACATTCCATGTATAATCTTTTGACCTACTTAACCACAATGGTATTATGAAATGTGATCATGGTACCTAAATCAGTGCCTTAACATTTTATTTATTTATTATTATTTATAAGCTAGATCTATTTATGAATTGACGAAAATATTTAGATATAATTTATTTCTTAATGCTTAACTTCTTTAGTCTCCTTACACTAAAAGTTTTGTATATTTATTGTATTTTCACCATAAAGTCATTATGTAACTTATTACTAATCGTGTAGTTTTAAGGTATTAAAGCTAAATAGTTACTAAATGTGACTTTGTATTGCTTGCATTGTATTATTTTCACGAACTAACATTCTTGTTATAATACCTTTAAATGTTTGAATAAAATATAGGCAATCTTAAATATTTTAAACGTAAAAGTATTATCTATCAGTAGTTTTGAATGTTACTAATAAGTTGACTTTAAATTAATGCAAAGAAAAGTCGGTTATCGTGGATCATGTTTTACAAACATAGATCTTAAACTGAAGAAAGGGTTCCTATAAATTGAATTTAGTTGAAACACAGAAGACTTATTCAACAACAAAAAATTAATTTATTTATATATGATAATTTTATTTCATTTTTTGACTTAACGTAAAACTGGAAAAAGAATACTAGAAATGACAATCGTCCAAAAATGAAAAAAAGTTAAGACTTTTAGTTTTTAACTGATTTGGTTAAGCGTCCACCTAAATGGAGTTTGGTATCTTGACAGCGCATTAGGTACTATATTTTTGAAAATATAAATTAACAAAATTTACTTACGACAAGTCTGAATTCTACGAATTCTAATAATAACATTACGCATGCTTCACAAACATTTAATTTTGATTTCATATACATTTCTGTATCAATTCTTGTGAAAAATAACTGTCAGTCGTAGAACTGCACGTGAGAAGTGAAAACTTTGTATCTGAGCGTGTCGGTCACGCGAGTTCAGTATTTTTTCCCCACACCGAAAGTACCCAACGTGAACGCGCCTAAAGGAGTTTTCAGTTCATTAATTGTATGCATGAAATCTTGTCCGAACCATTATGATTTTTTTTGTGAAACTCGTAATATTATTGTTGAGATTCGCAGAATACAGATTTAAGTAAGTAAATTCTGTCAATCTGTATCGTCAAGAATGAGGTAACGCGCGAGATATGCGAACTTCATTGAGATAATAGCTTCTTAATAAACATACGTTTTAATACAAACAAGTAAGAGAAGAATAAGCTGTGCCACCCTCTTAGTTTTATAGGATCTAGTAAATTTTCTAGTTACGTTCTTTAGTAGGCGATTGTAATTCTTAGTATTCCTCTTCCGTGCTAAAATAATGAACTAACGATATCTGATATTTTAACATATTTAATATTGTTAAGCAATTGTTTAGAAAAAGCTAACTAAAACTATTAGATACCTTAATTAATTTGAAGGTATAACTAATTTTTGCCAATACGATAATGCCATAATGATTGCCATATAAATATTAGTTTCAAAAACTAAACATTGCATGTTTTTTTAGTTGTGCTCATTGCCACTGCAAACAGCTGATTCTCCTACAGAGCACAATGAATATATTTGATATATTCATATATTTTGGAATAAAAGTCATCATACACGCAACCACTTATTCATAAAATGATCTTTAAAGATTTTGTAACTTTTTATGAAAAATTAAATAAATGTCTACTGTCAAAGAGAATTTATAAATAGCTTTGATTACTTTATATCTGCAAAGAGTCAGAAATCCCATTAATTGTTATTAGACGTAGAAATCTTATGAAGATAAAATTATTATTGTTAATTACAACAACTGTTGTCACTGTTAAACTCTCAAAATAATAAATAAAACGATAGAAACGGTTCTAAAATTTAAAGGTAAACAACAGCTCTTTTATTCATTAAAGTAATACAACTAGTGTCATGTTCCACCTTTGTCAATGTTAGTCTTATTTATAGCGTTAAAAAGAACGCTAGTATGTAATGATTATCTACATTAGTATATATATGACTATGTATGATTTAACAATGTCGCATTTTAAATTACTCATTAAACCCTTGGCCATATCTGTGCGACACAGTTACTAAACTAGCACTAACATTATCCCAAATATAGTAGAGGCATAAGTGAAACAAACTAAAGCTTTTTAGTTTTAGATTTCTATTTTCGAACGGGACACAAGTGTAGATAAACAATTATTCTAATTCATAAAATTTTGTACCTACTAATTATGCCACTAATATAAAAACACATACACTACATTATTTTTCTTTGTAAAGTAAGACCAATTTAACACGGTACCACTAATTTAAAACAAAACATTGATACATGACTGACCTGCTTTACACTACTGAAAATACCGAATGTACGATTATACACTTTCCAACACGTTTCAATGCCATAAGTTAAAACAGGATGTGTGTGTTTTCTTAATATTATAATACGGTTTCTATAGCTTTAGTTATAGTTCTGAGGTTAATTTTAAACAGTAAGTACTAATGTACTGTTATAATAACATGCTATTCATTTTGGAGTCTGTGCATTGTAAAGGTGAGTGTGCATTAATGGAAGGACTATTTCAAATGCAGTAAGTGCATTTATTTCTTGCTACAAGACGATAGTGACGTAGTTTTATAATTAATAATAGAAATGAAATTCCATCACTACAGCATATGCGGTGAGCGGGCTATGCATAATAGGGGCTCACTTTTGCTTTGCACGTAGCAATTTGTAATTACAACCGATGTTGCCAATATGGTTGACACATATCACAATGAATTCTGAAACAATGTTCATATAAAAGAACGGGCATTCAAATACCGTGTCATTACCATAATTTTAAAATATCTTGACAGAAATACTGTTCCAACCATAATTAAGACGCTATTTGACTAATTATAGAAATGATGTCATAATTTGCATGTGCTAATGTAGATGGCTTCGGCGTTTTGTAATATGATAGAATGTATCTCATATTAATCGTCAAAGACTCTATTTAATAATTTATACCAGACTTTAAATGGCCTTAGACTATATTATTTATACGTAAACTACTCATTACGAATATGCCAAGTTTAAAAACAACAGTGTCATTATGCTATATAATGAGAATACCAGTTTATCTAAGCACATTTCAGATTGACAACTTGGTTCTCAAAAGTAGCCACTTGTATGGTACGCATATGTTACAATACTGTAATATAAAATTTGTATGAATAATTAAAAAGTCGGTAAATTGTCAGACACACTATTAGAGAACGCAGTACAGTGTTTCCATTCAAAAACTGTACTATGAATTCCTCTTATAGTTTTACCTGGGTGTACTTATTTTGGAAGAATTTTTATGTTATGCAATGTTAAATATTATTTAAATATCCAATTGAGACGTTTAACAATCATCCAGCCATTTGTTTAGTAAATACTGATTAAAAATAATTCACTAGTTCACTAATGCCAAGTTCCTATATTACTATACTATCCCTTCATTTACCTTACTGCTGATATTAGACAGATCCACTAAATTGAATTAATTTGGTTTAAAAGTACAGAACTGAAAGCACACAACAGTACCCTATGACATTGAATGATTTAACATGTTTGTATGGACATTGGAATTGAAAGACGGAACCGATCCATCTAAAATAGGCTTGAGGTAAAACAATAACATGAAATCGAAACCTTGTAGGTATAAATAAAGAGTTGGATATATTTGGACTATGTATTACATTTTTAACAATTGACTAAGTACACAATTAAGAAGGAAAGATAGGGTGTATAATTTTTCCATCACAACCAATAGATTGCTGATATTGTTATTAAAATCAAATTACTAATAAAATAAACGTTAATAATGAATGCCTGAAACAACGCTTTGGCTTACAATAAACAATTCTGGAGATAATGTAGATAATTTATCAAATATCAAGATTCCTAAGCCATCTTACAATCATTGAATGAGAAATTGAATTTGAATTGTATAAAAATCGCGAAAGTAATGCAAAATTATACTATTTTTAGAACAATTTATTATTAAAATATTTGTTGAGAGTTATTGTTCAATATTATATCGAGAATCCATGTTTTCAAAATGTATTATACTATCAAACTAAATAAAATGTTGGCTTTGTGGAAATATTGAAGTTTTATTGCCTCAGTTGAGTTCTAAAACATTTTAAACTAAAGGAAACCCCTTTACATATTTATTATAGGTAAAATCCAGTTGCGTATAAAAATAAGTGACGATGCTCTTGGGAATTAGGGACTGTTTTTTTGTATATTGGAACTTGTAATTATTAAGTATCCAAAATGTTACGCAGTTGCATACCACATATGCCGTAGGCTGCGTCTGGCGTGACGCTAGACGTGACCGACGAATTACGAAATGTATTATGAAAATGCACTTTGGCGGGGTCTCTTAGACGCCTGACGCAGCGCATATACGCTGTGCGCCGCTTCCATACGTCGTACACCATTTATCCGTTGTATTTTAACCTTAATACAAGTTTAATTTGATTCGCTTGGAAATACACCTACTTTTAATGTAATGTGTTTGTCTGCCATTTATTTATAACAAAATGTGAATTTTCAAATGGTTTTTTAAAGCACTTTTGATCTATGTTCAAAGAGAAAAAAAGTTTATATCCGAAAGTAATCAAAAGCCTAACTAACGTCAATAGTATTTTAATCACTACATTGATGATTATCCTTTACGCACTAGTGTAAAAGCTAATCAGTAATTCAAATAATTTTATTAAAATTAAGTTCTGCTGAAGAACATTGTTTGAAAGTCATAGGTACAATCTATATAATATATGTATATTCTAAAAGAAATTATAATACCAAAGAATCGACCTATTCGTATGTTCGTTAGTAAGATTCTAAAGATCGAAAATATAGTCACTTGTCTTCACACTGACGAAAATACATAAGCCATAAATTAAATTTCAATAAATTTGAATAGATATTTGAAAGATTACATTCTCAAACTTACTTCAGAATACACAAATGTTATTTCAGCTAAACCTATAGACTACTAATTTACATAAATTGTTGAACATTGTATATTTGTTTAAACAAAGTTCAAGGTTTGGTTACGCCAACTTTTCCTAATACCATTACGCAGAGTACATTCATATTAGACTTAAGTTTGTCAAAACTTGATGTAATATTTACATACTATACTAGTACTAGAGATTTCCACGAGATTTCACACATAAACTTCTGATGTTACCATAAGTATTTATATGAAAGAAACTGTTCTTCTGTAAGGGGTAAATGTATGCTATATTCATCACTGTTATCTAATATAGGATATACATATACCTACACAAAAATATCACGATCCTCGGTTTGTTGAATTTTTGCTTGCGAGAACTTTAAATCGTTATCCCTCGTAAAGGATCCCAGTTTTTAAAAGAATTTTATTTTTCATCCTCTCTATTGAGAGTAAGTATTTTTTTATATTTTGACAAATTATTGTATTTTCATGTCATTTTTTTTAAATTAACATTATTAAAATAGACATTTTTATGTCATTTTCTTGTAATATTGTATAATTTATTTTCTTGTTTATTATAGAAATTATTTTTTGTGGAAACGTGATATATGTATTAAGTTTATATTTTATTAGAATTCGCCCACGACTTCGTCCACGTTGGACGAAATAAGCTAATTTTTATGTGTCCTAACTACTTGAAACCGCTCAAAAAATCCGCGAGATTCCCGGGATATGAAGTAGGTATCATAGATTTTATGACTGAGAATTTGCTAATGATTAGTGAAGATATTACATAGGAATCCGATTTTTTTCAACTGGGCCACTTTGAACCGCTCCCAACAAAATTCTCGTGTGATTCCCGGGATATAAAATATCGCAGATTTTAAGTTCGGGAATTTGTTATCGATCAGTGAGAATTGCATCGAAATTGGCCCAATAGTTTTTACGTGAATCCCGAAAAAACAAACATAAAAATATAAAAAACAAAAGTCTACATTTTTACAATTTCATAATATTATAGATATAATATTTTCTTAAATTTTCGTAACTTGTATAAATAATAAAACTACGTTTTAACGGTTTTAAGCGCGGTAATTTATTTGATTTTTGTTATTCCGACGTTTCGGCTACTTCGCTTAAAATGTAGTTTTATTAACATTATAGATGTTTAAGAATATTAATTATTGTATGTTTTTCGAAATAAAATAAATAACAACTCATAAACGTACCAATGCTGGGTCCGGACTTCCCAATTATTAGGGGGATGGACACTGTATACGCCATGTTTGTCGAAGGCGGCTTGGCCGGTTTGACACATCGGTTATCCCGATATGTAGGTCTCATCACGTTGTTTTCCTTCATCGTTATTATAACAATATGCACATTAGTTTAAAAAACTGGCCAGGATTCGAAGCCGCGTCATTCGATTTTGAGGCGCGAGTACGTTAACCTCTATTCTACCATTACTTTAAAGTATGAAATTAAACACATAATTGTGATGAACTGATGAGAATTGGGAAACGTCTAAAGACTGGAATAAGAACAAAATGTAAATAAATTCACGGACATTTTAGGATGGATCTTAAAAGAAGATTATATTGGGAATGACAAATCGCCCAGGCAAAAATATGAATCGATATGGACGCGTAAAATAGTTTTTACTTTTTATTAGAGAAGTCTTTACCTATTTTTTGATTAACATCGGCACACACGTTTCCCGATAGAGCCAATATTCGTTATTACTAAAATTAACTTCTAATAGCTTTACGACACTAGGGGTGCCAGATAATAGAAAAAAAATCCAAAACATCCATTAAATAAAAATCCAAAAATCAATCAGTAAATATTTGCGTCAGCTGCTTCTCTACGCTGTCTGCAATATTTTCTACCATTCACCACTAAAATAGCGCTAGCGCAATCGCTCCTTCTTCCTATACTTGATTATGGTGACGTCAGCTATCTAGATCTTAACCAGAACCAATTAGATAATCTTGAGCGACTTCAAAATTTCTGTATACGATTCATATTTGGCTTACGCAAATATGATCGCATATCTGAATTTCGCACAAACCTCAAATGGTTGCCAATTCCACTTCGCCGTAATGCTCATGTTCTGTCTCTTCTTTATAACGTACTGTTTGATCTTAGGACCCCGTCTTATCTTAAAGAATGTTTTCAGTTCTTTCACAGTGATTCGAGGTCTTTGAGAACGACAGAGAGTTTGCGACTTAGGACACCGATACATACTACGGAGATTTACGCAAGATCGTTCTCTGTTCAGGCTGTGCATTTCTGGAATGCTCTGCCGGCACATGTCCGGTCTGCTAAATCTATCCATTCCTTTAACAGACTTGTGACGGAGCACTATTTAACTGTATAACGCGTTTGTTTTGTATGTCTATGTACCTATATTTTTATAACTATAACATATGTATTATAATTATTTTATTATTATATTAATATCTATTTCAACTGCACGCCAACGCTATCTATGTAATTAGATCTTGTCCATCCAAAGGTTGCCTAGAAGAGATTGCTTTTAGCAATAAGGCCGCCCATTGTACTACGTTTTATTAAGTAAGTTTTTTGTATATTTTTTGTATGTAATGTTGGTGTACAATAAAGAGTATTGTATTGTATTGTAAATGACGCTCATTATAGTCATGCACATGCACACATATATAGTGCATGTGCAGGATCCTCATAAATAACGGTGTATAAATATAGTTTTATGAAGACAAATATTGAAGTGAAACTTCTTTAGAATCGTTGTGATTTGAAAATCGATAAAACGAAAAAGCGACACTAAAAAGAGATCAACACATAAATCTATAGGACTAAGCCTGGGAGAGAATGCGATAAAATACATTATATTTAATAATTTAAATACTATGCTCATACAGAAAGAGTTAGAAACGTTTTGAAGTTTTTCGTTAATACTTCAAATTTCGTGTTTTAAAGCTTAAATATTAGGTTGGGGAAAAAATTTCTTCGCATTTTATATAAAAAGTCAAAAGGTTTTTTTAAAAAGTTTATTTACATTTGACTAAAGTATGTAGGCGCCAGTTTGTTGGATAACTTTTTGCCATCTTGTAGGTAGGGACGTGATCCCATTGCTATAAAAATTTTGGGACTTCTGATCAAAAAACTGCGATAAGTGGTTTTGGCAGTCCTCTCGTGATGTTAACCTGACACTGCCTAAGGAATTCTGCAGAGACCGAAACAGGTGAAAATCTGAAGGTGCAAGGTCAGGACTATACGCGGATGCATTAACACCTCCCAGCTAAACTCTCGTAATTTTTGCTGAGTGGCTAAAGATGTGTGAGGTATAGCGTTATCACGGTGAAAAACCACACTCACTGTTGATTAATTCCGGCCGCTTTCTCTCAACTTTGTGCTTTAATCTCATCAGTTGTTCACAGTACAGTTCAGAATCGATGGTCCTGCCTGGCGGTAACAGCTCATAATGAATAATGCCCTTCCAATCCCACCATACACACAGCATCATCTTGTTGCAAGTTAACCCGGGTTTCACCACAGTCTGTGAAGCCTGACCAGCCTTTGACCACGATCTTTTTCGCACGTTCTTGTCGTACGTGATCCACTTTTCATCTCCAGTTATTAGCTTCTTCAAAAATGGTTCGGTTTCATTACTTCGTAATAAAGAATCACAAATGAGTACACGGTTCATTAGGTTTCTTTCAGTGAGCTCATGAGGCACCCAAATATCGAGCTTTTTTGTGTACCCAGCTTTTTTCAAATGCGCCAAAACCGGTTTGTGGTCAATTCCCAGTTCTCCAGCTACATCGTAACTACTAATATGCCGATCTAGCTCCACTTTTTCAAAAATGGCATCAATTTTGTCTGTAACAGGGCGACCAGAGCGACGTACATCTTTGATATCAAAATTTCCGGATTGAAAACGCTTAAACCAAATTTGCGCTACTCGCATAGATACTGCATTAGGTCCATAAACATCACAATTTTTTTTCGCGGCTTGTGTTGCATTTTTACCTTTTTTATAGTAACATTTTTAAAATGTATCGAATTTCTTCATTAGATTCACTCATTTTAACAATAAGAAAAACAAATGAAAATCACACATTTTCCTAATTTGAATTTGGAATTGTCTTCTTTAAAATTAAAACTTTTTAATGATAGCAAAACCAGCCAGATACAAATGGTATAGCCAAAGAGATCTTATTACAAGTTCATACATACTATATGCGAAAAGACTTTTTCCTCAACCTATTATATTATAACGATATAATATATGAAATGTGACGTGACGAAATTTAGAATTCCTCCCACTCCTTGTCACACTTTGTTTCACTTCTACTGCGTGTGAACTGCACACACACACATTTTTTTTTAAATAAAAATATTAATGTTTTATTTTGTGTGAACCTTAATTTTTAAGATTTTTAACAGCTTAGAATTACCCCGTATATTAGACTAATATTTAAATTACGGGTCAATACGGAAAATTACGGACGTCTGGCAACCCTATATGGGACCAACTTCAGTTTTACTTCGTCTATCCGCAGGCAGTATAGATACGTCGTCTTTTGTTCTTGAGACGGTTTTCCTTAGACTACATTTTGTGGATACATTTTTATCCCTTAGTAACATTAACAATTTTATTACATAACATCATGTTAATTAAGTAGTTATTTGCAGTAACATAAGTATCACTGGAAATAAACGGTACCGAGTTCGATTCCCGGCACGGTAAATGTAAAAAGATAACTCCGTCATTTACTCTGGTCTGTGTGACTGCTGATCATTATCAACAGAGTTGTCCTTTGTATATTAGTTACCTTAACATAGCGTCATATATTTAGGTTGGAAGTTATTGTAGTTGTTGTTGTTATGCTGAATTTTTTAAAAATCAATTTACTACATTAAAATATTGAACCTAACTAATACGAATACTAGTACTATATCTTGTATATTACTGTGATGGCTATTACTATTTCGTCAAATTCGCCGGACACTATCCTCTCTATTGTAGGTTTGTCTGATTTCATATTCTGTTATAACTCCAATTGCGTGCCCGTGGCACACGCCAGTCCGTCTTTATACATAAGCGCAAACTCGCGAAATTAATATTTAATATTTTAGTAGTTTTGCAATATTCATTTCGGCTAGCGCCATTTCTGCTAATGGTTATACGAATTTTTTCTACTATTATTCCGCCGCGACGATATCGAGAAGATATTTTGGATTTACTAGAATACGAATTTTGACACTATCGCTATGAAATCATATTTCGAATATCTAGGCAACGCCAGGATATTCAAATAGCAAAATTGGGCGCCTGATCACATTATTCTAAAGGCAAGTTGGCAACGTTATCTTATTGGATTGTACCTAATACTGATTTGTTTCCCGAAGTAGGCACGAGGCCTCTAATTACCTGAGGACTTGATAGTCATTGAAAACCCTTAATAAAATAAGCTCAAGGATTAATTTATCTTGTACTTAATAAAGTATTAAGTACAAGATAAATTACTATTATAATTAATTAATTTTATATTAATTATTACAAGATATAATACTAATAAGTAAACACGAGTTTTCGAAACATGTACTAAGTAAATAATTAATTTGAATTCGTAAAATACTCCCATTAAGTTTTTATGCATATTTAACTTGTCAAATCCAAACCCTCAAGGGCAATAACCCTTTTCATTAAATCCGAACGTCCCCACGAAAATTACATCCTTCGAAGACCGAGTAAGTCGAAAAATTACATAAATCACGATCGCGGTCGTGTAAAAAGTTCGATATATAACTTTTTATTTAGGTCCCTAACATTTGATATCGGAGGGTTAGAAACTTATTCAAAGAGCAGTATTGTGAATGGGTTCCTTATTAGAGCCTGTTCACACTTGGTTATACGTTTCTTATTCTTAATTCTAAAAGTATCACATCCTCAAGCTATAATCAACTAATCTTTGAATATCCCTTAATATTTTACTTACACATATCGTTTATAATTATTTTGACTTCTTTGGGATGTGTATTTGTTTTATCTTCACGCCCTTGGGAATGAGTCTAATAATGACATTTTGTATGACTACTCTTTCATGAAATTTAGTATATTATATGAAAATTTGGTATATTATTGTATAATTAACGTAACACTCGAGGATTTTGTTTTATTTTACATATTTTGGATTTGGGCGCGGGTTCGATCCTGGCCGGAACGCATGCACCACTTAGTCAGTTTTCTGATCTAATGTGCATATTGTTACAATTACCACGTGCTAACAACGGTAAAAGAAAACATCGTGATGCAACCTGCACATCGAGATAACCGATGTGTCAAACCTGCCAAGCCGCCTTGGACAAGCGTGGCGGGTATACTGTCCGTTCCCCCTATAATGGGAGGCCCGAGCCCAGCAGTAGAACATTTATGGGCTGATACTATATAGGTATATATAAAATTTTTGGATGACTATTAGCTATTTTTATTATATTAACAAAAATTTGTGATAGTGAGCTATTAACAAGCCACCACAAATAGAACTTAATTAAAATATCGAGTTGAGTGAGATGAACATAGAATATTTTTTCTGCAAAGTGTAAATTCGAAAACGAAAAATTAGGCGAACGAATCTGTCAAAAAAGCTATATTTAGCCTTAATAAAAATATGTATTCAAACTTAAGTTTTGTGCAGGCCTTTTGAAGTCGCTCTCTTAGTAAGCAGAAATTCTTAGAAAATCACAATGAATAGAAACATGCAAAACATCGTTAATGAAATATCTTACCGAAGCTTTCCATGAAAAAGTTATACTATCATTGATATTACCCAATGACATTTATACACAGCGAGCTTTATGGCCGCCGTTTCCTGCCATTAATATTTATTTCGCTAATTAGAAAAGATCCAATAGTTCGGTGTAACTTCCAATATGCTTCTGAAATAAGGTCTACAGAATTTATAGCAGCAATGTAGAGATGGAAAAAACACCTTAAATATGTGCTACGAAGATTCTGAATGTATCTAGTGTGAAGTGTCTATTATTGGCCTATGTGGACGCTGATCAGTATTATTTCAGGCTCGAACAAGAGCGCACGTCACCTTTACATCATTCGCAATTGTTATTATTTTAATTGCGATATTTCACATTGTTTCAAGTTTTGGAAATATAAAGCGTATCATTGCGAAGATGTTCATTGTGATAATTAATTAATTTCCAACCTTTAATTAAACAACTCAAGATCAATATTTAAATTGGCAAATATTAAACTTTGTTGGTGCATATAATAGAAATAAAGTAATTAAAATCTAATAGAATAAATATTAAATCCTGTCAATGTGTGTTTATACTTCGCTCAGCAAACAATAATGAGGTGAGTGTTTTCTTTTATGACCATCCTATAAGATCATTTTATGGTGTTTGTCATAACTCCGAAGATTATATCAGCACATTTTCACATCACAATTTCTACTTTCACAATGGCTTGGAATCACTATTGCGGGGATTACGTGAATTTATACAATAAATGGGAAGAAAAGTCGGCGACCGGCAAATTTAATTGAGTGAAAATCATTTTAAGCGTTTATTATGTCACACATTAGGAGAGTGGATGGTAATAACAGTTAACTTTTTCTTGTTTACACTGGCTAATGTTTTTTCCGATAGGATAATTGGATATGATGTTTTATTTTTAGCACAAGTTTTAAAATAATGATTAATGGCAAGACTTCTGTTTTCACCATAGATTTAAACTAGGTGGTGAATAATAATATATGATAAACAAATTCGATTTCAGCATAAGTTCGGAATCTAGGACACAATAACACAGTGGTAGAGTAAAAAGATATTTACATATAGATAAAATTATTAATTACGTGTTATAAAAATACAATTTATAAATATACATAACTAAATGAAATATAATCATTGTAATCATACAAAATGTAGTGATAGCTTAGAGTGCCTTAGAGGGTAACGCATTACTGTTCCATTCAAATAGTCGTGGATTCGACTGCAGCCTGGCCGGAAAGCATAAGTTTGTATACCGCTGAAGCAGTTTCCTGACCTAATTAATCACCAAAAAATGTTGCCTAGTTTACATATAATTACATCATATGATCACGTGAAAAAAATGTGAACAAACCTACATTAATACAAATAATTATCTGAAACCAGCCAATTCCCTTTAGATGATTGTGGAGAATGTACCTTCTTTCTTCCTGAAATGAGGAGACCCGTGCCTAACAATGAGACGTTTAATAGCTTATAGTATTACTAGCTTACCCGTGCCCACTTCGCTGGGCATCAGAAAAAACATAAAAAATACTTATTATTAATCACAATCAAATATACCCTATTTCGCTCAGGAATAATGTAGTTTTTTTCCACTGATGAAAGAATTTTCAAAGTCGGTTTAGTAGATCCAGAGATTATCCCCTACAACGTCACAAACTCACAAACTTTACCTCTTTATTTTTTGTTGAGTTTAATTACCTGCTAAGCGTATTCAAAATATTTTCTCTACCGTACTACCCGTACCCCAGTGACGCCTACATCGCATAAGCCTTTCTAGCCGATTAGGGTGCACGGCGACCACGCAACTTTTTTCTAATACTTACATTTTTAAACTCGTGATATCTTTCGAATGGAATGTCCGAATTTAATAATTCAAAAAGTTATATAAAGATATTGAACAGTCTTGAATATGAAGTAATTTATTTTGATAAGGATGAATACCAAGATACAAATAAAGAGCCTTTTCTAGCGGCGGCATTACAATTAAATTTTTAAAATAAAAGAACACTTATTGTGGCATAACTATAATAGTTATACATACGCTGTCGCGACACTTTTTGTAAATAATGATGTGTTCTGCAAAGTCGTAGTACATTATTTTATTCTATCATCAATAGTTTTCGCAGCGCACGCAATTTTAGGTTTTTACACCTTGGGATACACTATTGGAGTTTTAGTAAGGATCCCTAATTTTTTTCAAAATATAATATAGCCTATGTTAGCCGGGGATAGTGTAGCTTGCCAACAGTTCCCACAGGGATCAGTCCTCATTTCTGCGAGACGGTAGTGTCTCATAAGGAGGCCGTGGAACGAGATAGGGAGAGAGATGGTAGTGCGCATGCGTCTCGCGGGCGCCGACGTCAGTCGGGAGCCCGGAGGCGCAGGTATGCGCATGACCTCCCTCCCTGAAATACCGCTGCAGGGGGCCCTCTAGCATCTAGGGAGCAGAGGAGTCTTCACCCCTGTTAACGAAGTGAGTTTGCCTCTCCCGGAGCATTCTCAAGCACTTTTGCGCTAGGATCGGTGTGGGCGTAACTAGGTTCTGTATCTCATGCCTTTCCTACTCATAAGCGCGGGACACATGGGAGGAGGGTGGTTTTAGTGGGGTATTAGCCCATGTACGTCCATAGGTTCGAGTCTCCACACAAGCCGGTTGATTATTGTTTGGATTGCCTCAGTGGAAAGCCTCCATGATCAACAACGGTCTAATCCCTAGCAAAGGAGCCGGTATGTGCGAAATGCATTTCCCCCGCCTGAAAAAAAAAAAAAAGTTTGCCAACAGTGAAAATTTTTTTTAAATCGGTTCATGAATTTCGAAGATTACCCCCTACAACGTCACAAACTCACAAACTTTACCTCTTTATAATTTTAAGTATAAATATAAACTGAATAGGAAGTTCTAATGAGAACCAAAAATATTCGTAATTGAAATCTTTAAAAAAATCTAACATCAATTCATTAATGGAGAACGAGTATAGCAGAGCAGAAGCAAAAGTGTCAGATAATATGGATAGATGTGAATGGGAACGTTCCCGGTGATAACGGGAACAACATGGTGATGAGATTTCAAAGGCGTCTTCAGCTCTATCCCTGTTTAAACAGTTGGTAGGAAACGCCAACTTATTGCCTTATAGGCACTTGCCAAAAGCTTTTATTTTTAATTAAACCATTAAGGCACTCTTCCATATTTTCCTCCTGTTTAGTTGCGAAGAGTCCCGCTGGATAAATAAATATTACTTACGTCTACATTTCAACTAATTTTGAAAGTTACTGACTATCGTCTAGGCTTCAAGAAGGAAAAAACAAAGTTTCACATAGATATAGAACAAACGAATGAACCATCGTTTTATTGTTCACCATAAACTGCAATATAAACAATATAAATTTTGTTAGACAATGAAATAGGTATTGGAAAACGTATTTATTTTGATGTTGGTCCTAATTTTAGAAGGATTTACATCGACACACATGTACGTATACACCAGTTGTGTATTGATATCCTCTTTACGCTAAGTAACCAGAGAATTTCCGCTAGTTTGTTTACCTATAATGTTTGGAATATATTGTTTGTTTGTTATAAATATTTGGCTCACATTTAAAGTTTTTTAATTTATACCTATGTAATAATTTAGAGATAGACAATTCCTTTTGGTAGACACAGAATAAATTCTGACAATATTTTACGGTATATAGTACTGAAATTATTTTCCTTTGTGATAAATAATACTTTAACTGCGCAGGAACGGAGAATGAATAGGTACTAATTCCTGCGGCCAGGCGGCCTGTCGTAAAAGACGTCAAAATAGCCCACAACAGGGGGCAAGGCATTTGCCCGTCTGGATGGCCTCCACCTCTGGTTTAGGGCATGCCACCATAACAACCTTGAGTTGTGTTCCAGCATTATTGGCCAGGTTCCAGTCCCATCTATGAGTCCGGCAGCACATTGGTAGCACCTTTAGTGTTGCAAATGTTCATAGGCGATGGTGACCACTTTCCATCACAGCTGGGCCGTCAGCCTGTCTGCTGTACCAGCAATAAAAAAACTATTGACTTTTTTTAGAAATTAATACCTGCTGATATGCTTATTTTCGATATTCAAATTCTAGCAATATTGTAGAACGATTATATAAGAATATTTAAAAGCTGTTTGTAAGGACATTACTGTATTGTGTTTTACTTAAATCCTACTTTGTTTTTTTAACATGATGAACAATGTTCACAAAGAATGAAGGGAGAGTTTTCGCGTCCTAATTGAAATTGTTTTGATAGAATTGAAACAATCATATTGGTCTTTAATTTAATTAATCTATATTGGACATCGAAACTCATTCTTCTTACAATAATTATACCAGCCATTATTTTAATACGATATATGAACGGGAGGGAAAAAGCGTTTCCTCTCTGCTTATGTACTGAGTGATATACTTAAGAAGCTTTTTGTCATAAAAGTCAATTCAGAAGAAAATACGGCTTATTAGAAATTTTATGGACACTACTTTATTGTAGTTCTTACTTGACTATATTTTTAAGTAGGTAGAGATATATTTCTGTCTACAATTGGGAAACTAGCAGACGAACCACCTTGCACTATTTTCTATCATTATTTCGTATAAAAGTACTTTTACTAAATATTTAGTATGTATGTATAATTTCAATATTTTGGCCACTTTTAGTGTTCCATAACAGTATTGGTAAAAAAAGGACCTGTCTTGTCTTTCTGTTTGTCCGTCTGTCGGTCTGTATCTCTCTCTCTCTCTTTTTATCCGTGCAGGAACGGAGAAAGAATATAATTTCCTGCGACCTTGCGGCCTGTCGTAAAAGGCGACAAAACAGCCCACAGCCAGGTGGTAGGGTATTTGCCAATCTGGATGGCTACCACCCCCGGTCTAGAGTATGCTGCCATAACAACCTTGAATTGTGTTCCAGCATTAGTGGCCAGGTTCCAGTATCCCTGAAGAGAGCAACAGCGTATTTATAGGACCGTTGTTGTTGCAAATTCCATACACGATAGTAACCATTTTCCATCAGGTGGGCCGTCTGCCTGTTTGCTAAACTCAAGCAATAAAAATAAGATATTTTCAGGTAAATGCTTTTTTGTTATTTCGTATCCAAATGACAAAAACAGCGAAAATTCGTCGCCTTTACAAAACTCAAAGGATTTCATAGAGTACTGTAAACAGTACGTGGAACACACACTGGGACGATTTTATCTAGTAATTAGAAACATCCAAGTCAAAATCAATACGTATTTGAATTCGTTAGCACAGCTTTGATTCCATTTACCAATGATGAAATCAGAAAATATTATAAGTATCTTTTATATTTTGACGCAAAACTGGCAAACAGGCATACGGCGCACCTACTTAATGGATAGTGGTTCTCACTAATAGACACTCGCAACACTAGCGTCGAAGCTAGCTAACGCCTTTAGAATGGGATAGAGGGGATGGCATATAAGGGCTGGAATAAAGAAGATTGGATAAACGGGAAGATTACCTACTTGTATTTTATCCTCATGAAATCTGTGTAATAAATTCAATGAGCGGTAGTTTTTTTTGCTTTTCCAGCGAGAAAACGTAACCAGCCTTCTGGGCATCTTACCCATAGAAAACGGTGACCTAGTCTTAGTTTTCTACTTGTAGTCTTGAGGGACTATGGGTAGAATACATTAAACTAATTTAAGTTTTCTTTTATTATATTATTAATATATGTACTATGTAATGTTACGGGAAATTTGATTAATCGGACATTATTAATACGGGCCGATCATTATGAATAATGACAAAGAGCAATGGTCAATTTGATAAAATTACTACTTTGGCCGGCCTATATTAGTAATGCATTACTGCCCGTGGTCCAATTAAAAAATCATGGTTGGAGATGACTTGAATTTATCACTTGGGCCGGGCAGTATGAATACTTCTCTACTTCTAGCCGAACAATGTGATAAATTCGGTTACCTTTCCATAAGAATTATGTAGGTTACATTCATTCAAGCGAGAGGTATAGTTATATGGCAATTTATTTATTATGAACAGACTCAAATTTTCTCAATGTAGGTTGGAAGGCTATAGCGAGAGCGAAGAGAAGCGGAGCTCCTGCCTTAGCCTTCGTGGTTATTTTTTATAACCATCGAAAATTCACTTTATATCTCTAATAACAAATAAAAGTGCAATATAACTATACCCTTACTTCATTTAATAAATAAAAAAAACTATAGTTCATCTGTGTTTTATTATATTGCTCAAAATAAGGTTGTCATTATTCATACTAACCGGGAAAAATGATTAATCTTGCAGTTTTATTTATATTGCCACTTGATACGGGCATTATGTATACAGACCGATCATTATTCATAGTGACCGGATTTATCAAATTCCCCGTAACATAGATATATACTAGCTGACCCGGCAAACCTTATTCTGCCATAAAAAACCACCAAAGGAGGGTGAAAAATACTTCACATCATATTCTCATACCTACCAAATATACAAAAAAAATATTAAATAAGCTGTTTCGGAGGAGTGTTACCACATACACCATGACACGAGATTTATATATATTTAAAAATTAGATACATGTTTGTGAGAGGTCATGGTGGTCTTTTCGATATACATTTTATGACACCATAATATGCATTGTCCGTTCACAGAATGCTTGCAAATTGGATTTTATTCGATCAAACATTTCCCGATGCGTGTGCAGATACGATATCTGTTGTCTGTCAAAATTAATTTGCTTATCGGGTGAAATTAAATATTTATGCGCGAGTAAGCGTGATATTAGATAGGGTTTTATCTGTTAAATATAGATATTTTGTTAAACACACTCGTAACATGTGTAACAAGGATGTTTGTATATTGTAATGTACATATCCTTAAACATACGAAATATACTTTTACGATTTTGTAAATAAGTCGTTAAAATCATGTTTAACACCTTGGCTGTGAAATATCAAAATCTAGTGAGTGATTGCAAAAAAATTTACAGCAAAATATGACACGAACTTTAACGACATGCGATTTTTAAAATGATTTATTTTAGCTTATTGAGAGTGATACCTACTATGTTTTGACACCGTATTAACCTAAGTGTTCTCAACTGACAATAATTACACCATCAAATTTGTATCAAAACCATCACTGCATAAACACGCATTAAAATGTCAATTGCTAAATGCTGTAATTTCACAGCTCAGGTTGTGCAAATTCAATGGTAAATGGTGATGGTATAGATAATTAAATATGATGTCAGCATCGTGTTTAATTCTCTTTAGCAATTCGACTATAGTTACTAATCAAGATCAACTTTTCTAAAACAATTATCAAACAAACAAACATTCAATTGTATATTTATAAATTATGGAAGTTATGTTTATTTTAAGGGTAATATCTAACCCTGAGACCGATCTCAGATAGCCTGACCAGAATAAATAACGGAAAGTTCATTCACCAAACTTTTCCTCCGAGAATCAAATCTACGATCACTGCACAGGACCAGACTTAGGTCACTAAACAATATAAGCGCTCTAAGCTAAATTGTACCGGCTCTTATTTATACCTATATAATAGGTTGGGGAAAAAGTCTTTTCGCATATAGTATGTATGAACTTGTAATAAGATCTCTTTGGCTATACCATTTGTATCTGGCTGGTTTTGGTATCATTAAAAAGTTTTAATTTTAAAGAAGACAATTCCAAATTAAAATTAGGAAAATGTGTGATTTTCATTTGTTTTTCTTATTGTTAAAATAAGTGAATCTAATGGAGAAATTCGATACATTTTAAAATTTTACTACAAAAAAGGTAAAAATACAACACAAGCCGCGATAAAAATTTGTGATGCTTATGGACCTAATGCAGTGTCTGTGCGAGTAGCGCAAATTTGGTTTAAGCGTTTTCAATCCGGAAATTTTGATATCAAAGATGCACCTCGCTCTGGTCGCCCTGTTACGGACAAAATTGATGCCATTTTTGAAAAAGTGGAGCAAGATCGGCATATTAATAGTTACGATGTAGCTGGAGAACTGGGAATTGACCACAAACCGGTTTTGGCGCATTTGAAAAAAGCTGGGTACACAAAAAAGCTCGATATTTGGGTGCCTCATGAGCTCACTGAAAGAAACCTAATGAACCGTGTACTCATTTGTGATTCTTTATTACGAAGTAATGAAACCGAACCATTTTTGAAGAAGCTGTTAACTGGTGATGAAAAGTGGATCACGTACGACAACAACGTGCGAAAAAGATCGTGGTCAAAGGCCGATCAGGCTTCACAGACTGTAGCGAAACCCGGGTTAACTCGCAACAAGGTCATGCTGTTGTGTATGGTGGGATTGGAAGGGCATTATTCATTATGAGCTGTTACCGCCAGGCAGGACCATCGGTTCTGAACTGTACTGCCAACAACTGATGAGATCAAAGCAAAAAGTTGAGAGAAAGCGGCCGGAATTAATCAACAGAAGGGGTATGGTTTTTCACCATGATAACGCTATACCTCACACATCTTTAGCCACTCAGCAAAAATTACGAGAGTTTGGCTGGGAGGTGTTAATGCATCCGTCGTATAGTCCTGACCTTGCACCTTCAGATTTTCACCTGTTTCGGTCTCTGCAGAATTCTTTAGGCAGTGTCAGGTTAACATCACGAGAGGACTGCCAAAACCACTTGTCGCAGTTTTTTGATCAGAAGCTCCAAAATTTTTATAGCAATGGGATCACGTCCCTACCTACAAGATGGCAAAAAGTTATCCAACAAAATGGCACCTACATACTTTAGTCAAATGTAAATAAACTTTTTAAAAAAAACCTTTTGAATTTTTACATAAAATGCGAAGAAACTTTTTCCCCAACCTAATATTATGTGGAAGTAGTTAGAATAAGTGAAATCAAATTCATACAGTAAAAGTAAATCATACAAATGAATAGGATAAAGGCAATATAGACCTTAATTTATTGATTAATGCAACTTCTTTATTTCATAAAACCCCATTGTATCACTCATCTTACATGCATCTATTATCTACAACTAATAATCTTATATATAAAAATCAATTGCTGTTCGTTAGTCTCGCTAAACCTCGAGAACGGCTGGACTGATTTGACTAATTTTGGTTTTGAATTATTTGTGGAAGTCCAGGAAAGGTTTAAAAGGTGAGTAAATATGTAAAAAAATGATTCTGAGGCGGTACGAAGTTTGCCGGGTCAGCTAGTTTCTATATAAAACCTAAAATACATCAAAAGCTGTCTATAAATATATAAATAGCATTCAAACCCAAGTTCCTTTTAATATAATACAAAATCATTTAATCTTATACTACAGAAATTTCAGCCAATCATAAAAACAAAAAGTACAATCGGCCTAATGGTCACGTAATTCGCTTTGCGTTGATTTGTCTTTAGCTTCGCCTGACTTGAAACGAAATATTTGTGTAATCTAAAAATATTTTACCTCCATTTTAACTCAATATTCAGCTATTAAATATATAAAATAAACACGCTTCCCTAAAAATTCTGATTGTCATTTTTATATAAAACGTTCACATTTATAAATAGGTATAAATATTTTATATAGAAACCTTCAAACCGACCCTTTCAACATAATTATTAAATTCTTTACATTTCGAGTGAATAAACTCCTGGAATTTGGTCTTTGTGAGAAAATAAAGTGGATTTTACTGAAAATTTAATTTCAATCATAATTGTATGACATGAATGGCAAAGGAAATTTAACTTAGGTATAATCTTTTATATTGCTTTCGTTTAAACACTAACGGTCTTATTCATATTGAGTTAGAGTAAGTTTATAGGCTTTATTGTGGTTCTTTAATAAAAATATTATATACATTAAATTTTAAATACTTTGACTCCTCTAAGTAATCGTAAAGAATTTCAATAAAAATTTGGATCACATATTTATAAACTGTTTGTCAAAGAAATTTGCAAGAAACTCTTTGATGCCAGCCGTGATCTGAAGGCTGGCGCCTATTTCGCTCAACGAATAAGTATCGCCATACAGCGCGGCAATGCAGCCAGCATTCTGGGTACGCTCCCATCTGGCAGCGATTTGTTACATAGTCTTTAATCTATAATGTATAAGTTAGTTTATTTTTAGTATTTCATTATATTTTTAAATTAGTTTTAGTTTGATATTGTAGCTTGTATAATCTATACATATATTAATAGGAAATAAAAAATACACATAACCTGAGTAAATTCGAAAATATTCAACTGTTTTATTCATGCAACTGACATTTAGATGGTCTCTGTGGTTGAGCGGGCTAAGTTTTAGCCGTCAAAGCTCACTGGAACACAGAGGCTCCGGGTTCGATTCCTGGCATGGTAAATTTCATAAACGAACTTTCCGTTATTTTCTGTGGTCAGGGTCTCTGAGATTAGCCCCAGAGTGGTCCGTTGTATATTACCCATAACATAAGCATAACTTGCATAACTTGCTTAGGTTGGGGATATAGTATGTGCTTTTGTCTGCCGATTTAAAAAAAACATGTTATACTTTATACTACGAATAACTTTTGTCTCGTGATTGGAAAATCAGCCATAGAAATTTTTTGAAGTTATACAAAAAATGTATAAATAAAGGCCTAAAAATAATCTCAATTGTCTCATATAGTTCGAGATTGATATGTAGCTCTAGTATCATTATATTAAAACGTGAAGCAAAAACTTTGTACACCTTTTTACGAAAATTGCGCGGATGGAGGAGTATAAAATTTCGCACACTTATTATAATTTATATAGAGGAGTGCAGAATGTTAATATATATTTTTTAAATTATGCATAAAAAATACATCAAATCAATTAAAAAAAACTATACATATACTCTTATAACTACATATATACTCTTTTGTTTATTGTTAAAGTCAAACTAACAGCGTAGCCTTGGCGAAATCTGTGATTATAGAAAGTCTTTGACAACAGAACCTTAATAATGTTCAAATTTATAATTTAAATTTGAAATAGCTATAGATTTCTTATCCAGAGTTCCATGCAAAACCACACTTCTATTTGGTAAAGGTTTACCAACGGCTACGGCTTGAAGTATTACTGTATCACCATGTGTATTGTGTGTGTTTAACATGCAATTAACCTTTGTTTTGCGTAATAAAGGCGATATATACATAATTGTTGTACAGTTGTACCTACTAAATTAGTTATCTCCAAATATAGCACGTATGTTCAAGCATAATATATGGCCACATACCACGGTCCATTTATAAATTGCCATTTCTCATCACGTCGAACGGTCACGTAAACAAATGTCCGCTTGTGTTACGTATGTAATAAATCTTTTGGTCTTGTGGAAAAACTTACCATTAAATAGAGTGGCATTGACCATAACAACTGATATTTGATTATTTTTGTGGGTTTACTACCAGTTACAAACGAACGAAGTTAGGTACGAACTTGTGTGCTGCTTTCCATAGAACTTTTTTCGTTTTGGAATACTTCTTAATCCTTAGACTTTTGTGCGGAATATCCAACTTAAATAAAATCTTTTAAATTATAATGTCCAAGTCGTAGTAGCTTAATAGTTAAAGTATCAGTGTCCTATTCCAATGAAGTGCCTCAGAATCTTGGCCGGGGGCATGAAGCGCCTAGGATGTTTTCTACCTCAACAAAAATACTGTGTAAATCAATTTTAGTTAGAGCGACCGCTATATATTGTGAATACTAGAACTCTGATTTTCGAGCCGATCGTGTACAGCGTGTTCTATCGTTTTATCCTTTAATTTACCTTACCACTGGTTAAAACTAGACATGAACTTCATACAAGCAACGTCAAATTTCTATCAATGGTCTCTCATTTTTTCACCTTTCCTCTCATACTTCATTATCATCCGCTATTCTTGTATACATACACCATAAATCGTCATGTCATCCTTCACACAATACATCTGTCTCAGCTAGTTCAGCCCAGAGGGGTCTGAACTAGTTGAGACAGATGGAATGAATATAGGAAATATGATAGGGAGAGCCCTATCATGTTTCCTTTATTCCAAGGTATATAGTATAGGTATACATTCGCCACCAATAGTAAGGTAGTTTTTTTCAATTACGAAGCTGGGAAACACGCAGACGGCCTAGCTTATGTGAAATGGTTACCTTCGCCTAGATCTTTGCAACACAAGGGGCAACCAACGCGTTGCCAGCTTTTAAGATACGATAAAAAGGAGGGAGTAGAGGGATGAGAAAGAGGGATCAGACAAAAGAAATGGGATGCATGCGCATGTCGTCAGCTATTCGCAGTCCACTGCTGGACGTAGGCCTCCCCAAGTCGGGGCCACTAATCCCTGTCCTCTGACTTCCTCATCCAGCGCCTATCGGCGACCTTGCACAGGTCGTAAGTCCATCGTGCTGGAGGGCGTCCGACATTACGTTTACCGAGACGCTGTCTCCACTCCAGGACTCGTCTGCTTCATCGACCACGACGTGGCCCAATGCCACTTCAACTTGCTAATTTTGCGTGCTATGTCGGGAAGAAAAGATGGGATATGGGATTGGAATAGGGGGATGAGAGTGGGGGAAGTGGGCCGTCGGAACTCTCACTCATCGTACAAAACACCGTGAGAGCGTGGTATTACACCGATCGAGCCTGCCCTAAGTGCTATTATCAAGATAATAATTCTAGCATGGCTGGACCAGTTTGGTGAATGGATAGTAAAATATAGAAACCCGATAGTAGTCGCATGTGCCCCGTATACAGCTTATTTTGACCAAAAATATGCGATCACATTTCGGACAGATCAAGACGCCACCCCATTAATTGTAAGTTATGGCTATAGGTTCGTCATGTCTGGCATCAAGATCTATTGTGGTGCCTTTATTCTAACCTATTAGTAGCAGATTCGTACATCTGTGGGTCAACATAACAATATTTTATCTCCATTTTTAGTTAATATTTGTTTATATACTTCTTTCAGACTTAATATACAATCATGTTGTTATAATTATCACATGCTGGCGATAAAGGAAAACAGTGAGAAAACTTACACGCCAAAAAATTCGCCAATTCCCCTGAAAAAGAGTAGCGTGCCGAGCATTCGTTGATAGGCCCAAGCCCCAGCACTGGAACATTTCTGGGCTGATATTGATTATTAAAAACCTAACGAAGCCGAATTAACACTAACGACACTTTTAATCTACCTTAGTTCATCGAGACAACCTGTATAAGTAATACTGAACCGAAACATGTAACGAGTCGATCAGTACTGTATTTACATTTACCTAATGATATCGATTCCGTAATCCTGGGGAGCTGTTGGATTTTCTGAGATAAAAACTTTCGTATTGTTACATGCCGTCAAAGATAAGCGCACAGCTGCCTGTTGTAACCGCAGTTTATTGTCTTCCCGGATTAGGAATTCTTTTGTGTTTTGAATTTGTAATAAAGAAAAACAGCTATTGTTTTTCTACTTGTTTTATAACCATCATTAGCGTCAAACTAATCCTTATTGTTATTGTTTTCGACTTTGTGGCCGTTCGCAGGTGTGCAAATTACTATTTCTCGGAAACTCAGTGCGCGCGGCCAATTTATTTGTACTGTGTAGTGAGTATAAAACAATGCCCGAATGGAGGGACAAGCAGTCAAGCGACGACTACGAGACGCGTAACACGTTTGTAGTACTCTCGA
The DNA here is from genome assembly GCA_039645545.1 of Dendrolimus houi. Classification (NCBI taxonomy): domain Eukaryota; kingdom Metazoa; phylum Arthropoda; class Insecta; order Lepidoptera; family Lasiocampidae; genus Dendrolimus; species Dendrolimus houi. Next base: position 15,846,390 of record CM077120.1, on the reverse strand, counting down.
TTAGCGATATAGACGACCGACTTTACGCGTGTCGAATTGCATCGAATCGTGCAGTGTGAACTGGTTGCATCCAGTTTTATTTGTATTTGTTTTATACGTGTTTGTACAGTTCAAATAAATTCTATAGTAGTTCCAACGGCATTTTTAATTCGAGTCCTGTAGCTCGTAACAGTATGTTAATTTCCGATCGTTAAAGCACATGAAGTATCCATGAGAAAAACATAAAACTCAATGTATGTACATATATTGTTCTATTTACATAAGCATTTTTCAGTTATTCGCAGATGTTTTTATTTATTCCTAAATTCACTGCTATCATTCGAAGGCATAAAACCACGCGTGATTAACATTAACATTTCTGAAGTAATTTTAGGAAAATGTCTAAAGAACAGTATGGCTGATCATAGGGTGTATAGTAAGTAATAATAAATGAAGTATACAACATAAACACACTTCCCTACTCGAAGTAAGATAATAATAGCTTTTTAACCTCAAATAGCCCTGATTAAATTTCTCATTTTATACTAATGAGTAAGTTTGTTATTCGCGCTAGTGTCCAGGAAAGTTTTGAAAGGAAAACGCAAGTCGAATAAAAAGTACAATACTCTTTTGAAATTCTGATAAATCATTTACTGTATTTGTTTAAATTTATAGGCTTATAAGCTTCCTGCGTACAGCAGTCAGTTTTATGTTTCAGTAGTAGCAAAGATGACACCTATGAAAAATAACATTAATTACTTACATAGATGAATGAACATTACATCGATTTTTATTGTACGACAATACAAAATAAACTTCTTAAATTATATTTTATTGTACATAAAGAGAGGACATATTGCTAAAAAGCTATTGTTCACGTAGATAGATAAACTAGAACGTGCCTCATCATAAAGTTATGTCGACAACTTCGCCTCTGATCTTGACAGTACAGTTTAGTAGGTAATGTGTAATACATAATGTACACAAGCTCTCAGCATTATTATTATAGCTTTTGTTCCTCCAAAAAAAGAGTAAGTAGAGCAAGGACGGACCGATTATCCCCTTGAAGATGAAATAACATAAATGTAACACCTAAATGATTTGTAGTCTATATTCTATACCGAGTTGTGTAATTTAAGATTATTGTTTCTATACGTGGGACACTCAGAAAGTTTTGCCAACATAAATAAAAAATGTTCTATAGGTAAATGTTTTCATAGTACTCTCCACCAGCCTCTATACAAAGTTTCATGCATCTGAACCAGTTTTCGAAACACTTTTCCCAGTCCGCCGCAGACACCTTGTTTACAGCTTGTTCGAACGCTGACAGCGCATCTTCCGGTGAAGAAAATTGTATCCCTTTGAGTTGATTTTTTATTTTCGAGAATAAAAAGAAGTCACAAGGTGCTAGGTCAGGGCTGCAAGGAGGGTGCCCCAGGAGTTTGACCGGCGTGCTGTCCAGGAAGTCCCTCGTTTTGAACGCGGTATAGGTGGGAGCGTTGTCATGGTAGAACAGTAGCCCGCGGAGCCCTGTGTTTGGTCACTTGTTGCTCTTGTTGTTATAGTATAACATTCGGCATTGATGCTTCTTTGGTTCCGTAAAGAAATTGAAACTAAGTAGCCAGTCAAATTGAAAAAACTCGCGATCAAAATCTTCCCCTCGCTTCTAGATCACTTTGGTAAGCGTTGATTCGTTTTGAAACACCCAAATCGTCGACTTGCGCTTCGTTTCTGGATCGTATTGATAAATCTAGGACTCATCCATCACCTGTAATGATGTCATAAACACGCCAAGACGAGCGTGCTTCAAATATGTTTATCATATCACCGCACCATTCCACCCGGGCCTGCTTCTGAGCATCGGTGAGAATGTGCGGCACCCCGCGTTAAACTATCCTCCTCACACGAAGATGCACATGTAGAATCTCGTGAAGGCTTTCCGATCCAATCTGCAGTACTTGCTGAATCTCTTGATACGTAACACGCCTATTGTCTTGGATTAAATTTTTCACTGCTAGCACATTTTCTTCCATAACACCCGTCATATGACTACCAATTCTTTCTTCATCCCTCAAAGTTAGTCGACCGCGCTTGAGTTCGTTGTACAAACGATACACGATTGCCTTAGAAGGGCCTTCATCCATGAATGCCATTTGAAGTCTATCATACGATTCCTGCGGTTTCAGGCGATACGAAATAGTAAAAAATCATAGCGCGAAAATGTTCCCGGCGCAGATCCATTTTTCAATGAGAAATTTTGAAATTGGAACGTACCTATTTTTAGTTATAAATAATCATATTTTCAAAATAGATAACTGGCCAGTCTCTCATAGATAAAAACTTTTTTTCGCAATACTTTCTGAGTGGCCTGGTATTTAGGCTCTTACCATTTACAAATATATTTTTTTTTAAAGATAAAGACATAACAGAAACCAGATCATATCCAACTACATTATTTACAATATAAAACATAAATATGAAGAAATTAAATTTTGCCCGCGGCTTCACTCGCGTTCGTGTAAAATTTATAGACAGAGTTATCCCACGGATACCGTACATTTTTCAGGGATAAAAAGTAGCCTATGTGCTATTCCAGACTATAATCTATCTCCAGATTCGTTCTGCCGTTCTGGTGTGAATGAAAAACAAACATCCATCCAAACTTTCGCATTTATAATATTAGTCTAGTTAGTATATTTCTTTGTTGCATGAGTTGAGCAGCCAGGCAGACGACCCACCCGATGGAAAACGTTTACCGTCGCCTATTGACATTTGTAGCACCAAAGGCGCTACCAATGTGCTGCTCTCTAAAGGGGGACTGGAATCTGGCCTCTAATGCCGGCCGGAACACAACTCAAGGTTGTTATGGTAGCAAACTTTAAACCAGGGGTGGTATCCGTCCCGTCGAGCAAATACCCTGCCACCTGGGGAAATATAATACATAGATAGCAATTTGTTTTTTAGGGATCTATATTAATTTTATTGTATAGTGTTTAGTCGTTTTGTTAGGTCGAAGCGATAAGGAACAAAACAGAAACGTGACAAGCAGTCTTCACAACACCTTTTTTAAAAACCGTTTATTGACAATTCGATAAACATTTGCACAGAGATAGAATCAAACGCTATACATTGGTAAATAACGTCTCGCTCGGTAGTTAAAAAGGAATGTAAACACCCCGTAAAACTCAATCAAGCTTGGCGTATAAAATTTCGGGATCATGCGGATGAAATGTAATCTTTTGATTAAATTCGTATCGGATCCATATGAAACTTTCCAAATACGTTTTTTCGCACAATTATTGTGTGCCGGGACGGATTACATTATCGGCAGCAACATTTTTATAATAATTAGATAGTAATAAATTTTCTTAAAACCAGGGAAAAGAATTCTATTCCATGGTAAAGCTAGAAGCAACTAAAAACTTAAACCGCGTGATGATGGTAGGCGTCCTGACAGCATGACTCTAATTCCCTGGCAGCGTGGCAAGCCTTTGGTGTGGAATGCGACCTGCATATACACGTTAGCCGCATCCCATTTACCAAATCAAAAAAAATTAACTCCAATTGTCCAATTTTAGATGTTGTTACTGAGCATATATAGGTCTCGTAATTGACAACCGATTCTGCTGGGGCGCGCGTGTAGATCATGTTTGTAACAAGTTGAGATCAGTATTGATTGTAGGATGACCATATTAAAATACAAATTGCCCTATAAAATATTATGCTTTTTATTTAATAACGCATTTAATTTATATACATAAACTTCAGTTACGTTTATTAAAAACCATAGTGGTACCCGAGAATATTAAATTTAAACACAAAGACAATTATACAGAATTATTCAAATATTGTAATGTTATGAGTATATTGTATAATATAAATATAATAACAGCCAGTAACTGTCCTATTGCTGGGCTCGGGCCTCCCACTGTAGGGGAACGGACAGTTTACCCACCACGCTTGTCCAAGGCGGCTTGGCAGGTTTGACACATCGGTTGTCTCGATGTGCAGATTGCATCACGATGTTTTCCTTCACCGTTGTTAGCACGTGGTAATTGTAACAATATGCACATTAGGTCAGAAAACTGGGTGCATGCGTTTTGGCCAAAATCGTCCCCGCGCCCTTTGAGTTTAAGACGCGTGTGCTAGCCATTACGCTACCACGATTTCATACATGAGTATATTAGACAAGCTTAAATTATAAATACTAAATGAATGTAACAAACCAGAAATATTAGTTAAGAAGACTAGACCTAACAACATGAGACCGAGATCTGGCACATGTAAATATATTGTTACAACCTAGCGCCGACAAATTCCCCGTACAGATTTGTAGAAGCACATTTATTACCCGTCGGCATTTGAACTAATAACTAATAACATTGAAACGATTGTAATTCTTTTATGATCGTCTTCTTTTGTTTATTTATTTATTGGCATTAGTTTCTAGAGACTATTGTTGTATTGTAATCATTAGCCAGGTGTTACGGATTTTAAAAGTACAAGCTGATTCTAGGAAATTCGATCCACGTGGATGGGCGGGCATATTGTATTTGTGGAGGATAAAACGATGGCCTGATGGAGGGAGGAAGTCAGTCGAGCGAGAACCACGATACAAGCGAGACGTGTGTACTACAGCCGGGAATCTAATAGTGACGGACTTTGCGTGTTTTATTGAATTACGACCTTCTGCATTACGCTTGGACTTGTTGTGTACGGTTATTTTTGTACTTGTGTTATACGCGTTTGTAAAGTTCTAATAAACTCTATAATAATTCCAACGGTATTTTATTCGAGTCTCGCAACTCGTAACAATATTATTCCTAAATATAATAACGTGTATAGGACAAGGCTCGAGGAATATATGACATCAATCATTATAAATGATCTCCCAGAGGACCTGCAATCAATGTACAAAAATAACCATAAATCGATCAAATATAATCTGAAAAAAATCTCTTTTGATTCCCAAAGTGGACCATCAGGCTCATATGTGCAGACCTGGGACTAAAACAAAACCATATACTAGAATGATGATAGCTCCGCTTTTATTATCAAATCAGAACTAAACACTTGAATGACGATAACAATTCCTCGCCTCTGCTCCTATTTTTGATATAAAATTAATATTGTGTAAATTCATTTTTTTAAACGGCACTATGTATCATAACCTAATGTATTCTACACAACTCTCTGCGGCACGAATAAACCCATGAGGTTTCTGTGCCACAGTCGAATGTAAGCATATTGAACAATAAATTTAAAAACAAAACACAATATAGCCAGTTCGGTGGCGGAAACAGCTGAATCACTCAAGCGGCGCAAATATGCAACCCTCAGTGAGATTTATAGGTTTGTGCCGTTTGCTGTTCAAACGCTTGGACCGTGGGGTCCTGAGGCCATGAGCCTGTACTAAAATTTATCAAAACGACTCATTGATTCTTCAGGTGATCAGAAAGCTGGGGCCTACATCAGGCAACGGATCAGTATGGCGTTCCAGCGAGGAAACGAGGCCAGCCTTCCAACTTACCTATACAAGACGGTGATCTAAGCTCAGTTTTTTTAAATTTTTTATTGCAAGAGTTCAGCAGACAGTCAGACGGCCCACTTGATGGAAGGCGGTTCCCATCGCCTATCGACATTTGCAACACCAAAGGTGCTACAAATTCGCTGCTGCTCTTTTACTCTCTACTGGTCACTAATGCCGGAACACAACTCAAGGTTGTTATGGCGACATACTTGAGACCAGGGGTGGTAGCCATCCAGTCGGGCAAATGCCCGACCACCTGGCTGTGCGTTGTTTTGTCGCCTCTTACGACAGGCCGCCCGGTCGCAGGAAATTGTATTCTTTCTCCGTTCCTGCACGGATAAAAATATTCATCAGTCCGTATCAGTATTCTACTTATAGTCTTGAGGGACTATAGATAGAATACAATATAAATAAGTTAAGTTTTCTTTTATTGTATTAGATTATTTGTTGTATGTAACTAATATTAAACCTTAATAAACGTAAAGATTTTAAACTTATGTATCTTATTTAAAAATGAGAGGGTTTTGACATAAACGCAAAAACATGTAGTTTTGATTATAACTTTGCGAAAGAAGTATTCTATCTAAATTGTACGAACCTTTATCTTAATGGCTAATAATTCTTACTGGATAGTATCTAGACCAATTTGTCTTGGTAATGCCGTCATACATTAAGCAATTTGGATGACGATGTCCTCATATATTTTTCTATACTTACCAATACAAAACATAGGACATGAAGAAAATCCCTTCAAAAAAATGATTGATATTAATTATATCTTAAATAGCGGTCAAATGGTTGTCCGTTCATGAACAATGAAATAGTTAATAGGAACGAAGATTTCTACGGAACTTTTCCTTGTAGTTTTGACATAAACTTGATTTTTCACGACTTTGATGTAAAATCTATTATAAGTATATGCAAGTTAAGAAAATATTTAACTGCTAAACATAATCATGGCGAGCAAAGTACCTAGGTGAATCAAAAAGTTCTTGGAATTTATTTTAAAAAATGCAAAAAATATTTTATTTAGAATAACGCAATTCTAACTTCTTTATTCCTTGCGAAAAACAATGTTTTTCTTGAGTCTTGAAAAACTCCTCTACGGCACCCATAACCGCGTCATTGTCGTAAAATTTCGTTCCACGAATTTCCTCTTTTAATTTTAGGATTAAGTGAAAATCACCTGGGGCTAAGTCCGGAGAATATGGTGGGTCGTCAAGGAGATTGAAGTCAGCACAGCGGATTGCATCGAGCGAAACTTCCGATCGATGAGCGGAAGCGTTATCGTGAAGAAACAACACACCCAATGATATTCTTTCACGACGATTTTTTTTAATCGCTTCCCGCACTTTTGAATTAAATTTGCATGATAGGGTCCAGTAATAGTCTGGCGTTTTGGCATGTAATCAATTAAAATGATTTCTTCACTATCCCAAAACATAGAGGCCAACTTTGCCAGCGGTAGAAGCAATTCGAAATTTCTTACTGGATGGACAGGGTGGTCGCTTCCAAATCACGCTTTGTCTCTTAGTTTCAAGATCGAAATGGTGGACCCACGTTTCATCCATGGTGACAAGGTGACGGCAAAAGTTATCCGATTCACGCTGAAACATTTTGAGATTACGCTTATAAATTTCCAAACGTCGCTTTTTGCTTTCGTCTCAGCAAAATCAGAGAACTCAGAAGAACAATTATAATACATAGCTGACTATGTATTATAATTGTTCTTCTGTCTTCCAAAACCAGATTCTCAACCTTTTAGACATTTACTTCCGTAAGAGAGGTCGCGGGCTGCCCAGAACGCGGGTCATCTTCACAGCTTGATTTACCTTTATTAAATTCAACCACCCAGTACGCAACCATAAAATAGGGTACAGCATTATGTCCCTAATGTCTGTTGAATGTCCGAAAAAAAATCTTTCCTAGCAATTTTTTTAAGTTGAGATATTTTATCAGCGCACGTACCTCACTTTTATCCATGACTTTGCGTTTTTAGCAACTCGTTGCACAAAACAATTTATTACGTACGAACGAACTGACAGAAACAAGTAACAGTTGACATAAATATTGTGTGATTGGCACTCTTTAATTTGAATATCGTACTTCTCCCAAAAAGGTTTTATATATATGCACTTCTATGAACTTTTTGATTCACCTTCGTAAATCTAGATACTTATATTTATGTAAGTCGTAAATAGAAGTTAGGTACCTACAACATTTTCAGAAGGCTGTAAGCCTCTACTGAGGGCTTTAGGTGAAAAAGATCGTTTTTTATTTATTTCTGGTTTTATCAATCCATGCTTCTTTGTAATAAACAATATTTGTAATTGATGTAATATTATGATTTTTTTCTATAGTGCACCCTTAACTAATATAAATGTAAAAAATGCTAATATCATGTGTACTAACTGTCTCGTCTAAACAATACTTTTTTATGGTTTCCATCTATATGTAGGTATATTCTTTATACGAAACAATTTCATTTTTCAACCAGTTAAATTAGTGGTTCTTTGTTCCTCATTGAGAATACGATGCGTTTGTGGTCTATGGTTGGTGAAATGTTCAGACATCGGTACGAGCACCCTACGGCATTGTGGCGACGTCCCCAGGCAACCGGCAAATGCAATTATCAGAGCACTTTGTACAAGGCGCCTCTGAAAGTGTCTATTAACATCTATCGGGCACGTTGAGCAACTACGTTGATTTTCATGCAAAAATATAAGACTGAGAAAATTCAATAATTACAAATAGAAAGAACTATTTTTAATCTATATTATGTATTATAAAATTCTAAAAATACCGTGTCTGTACATTGAAGCTATTTAAAAAAAACAACTAGAATTCACTATATCAACAATGGAGAATACGATGTATTTTTTTTATTATTGTCTGTTTGTTCGGGTTTCACGTATAAACTACTGGGTCGATTTCGATCCGGTTTTCGCTGATAGATTGCAAATTTTATATAATAAAATGTATGATATTGTTTATCCCGGGAATCCCGCGGAAATCTTCCCGAAAGCGGATTGTAGTTGTCCGGATGCATAAAAATTTGCTTCTAACCACACAGTTTTCACTAAAACGATAGCTGCGGTACTTTGTGTCTCGGGAATCCCACGGGAATTTGAAGTCAAGCGTGGTCGAAGTCGCGGGCATATTCTAGGTAGCAATATAATGTTTTTCTACTTAGCGCATAATATGAAGTGGCAATACTGACAATCCAAGCTCTTAAATGTTACAAGATCCCCATCTTAACAGAAAGACAGATATAATTATTATTACAAGAATGTTGCAGAAGGGAAAAGTATTTAGGATGGACGAAATTTGGTTAAGTATTTTAATTAAATTATTTTAGCAAAATTTCTTTAGTATGAATTTTAAAAATAATTTTCCCTTGCTTATAAGAAAGTACAGTTTCGTAGCTAATGAAATAATGGTATTCAAGACGGGAAAAACACTTTCTCTTCACACAGTTTTGTTATCGCATTAGTGTACTTGGATTGTGAAGTTGTTCCAGAAAAGTTCCGCAAACAATCAATCAATTTTTTTTTTAAACACACTATATCCCCTAATTAAGCAAATACGCTTGTGTTATGGGTAATATACAACGGACCATTCTGGGGCCGATCCCAGACACCCAGACCATAGTAAATAATGGAGAAAATAGGTTTCCGAAATTTACTATACCAGGAATCGAACCCGGAGCCTCAGCGTTGCAGTGAAGTAAGCCGGCAAAGGCTTAGCCCGCTCAACCACAGAGGCCGTTAATTTGTTTCGATATTAAACTAAATAAAGTACCTTTTCATTTAAATATTAGTTTTTATTTCACATCTTTAGCAACTGCGTTAAATTTAGCAACAATCTTGTGGACTCATGGTACTTCCCATCGAGGCAGGTAGGCATTTCGATTTCGCTTCACCTATTTGTATTAACTTCAGATATTCACAGCTGTTTTAATTACATTTTACCCAATCTTTGCACAGAGACAGGATGACGATCCAACTGTGATGGAAAGTTGTCACCGTCGCCTATGGACATTAGCAATACCAGAGGGCCTGCCAATGTGCTGCCGGCCTTGAAGGAGAAACTGGAATCTGTCCACTGATGCCGGCCGGGAAACAACTTAAAGTTGTTATGGCGGCATACTCTAGATCAGGGATGGTAGCCATCCAGTCGGGCAAATGCCCTATCACCTGGCTGTGGGTTGTTTTGCCGCCTCTTACGACAAGCCGCCTGGCCGCAAGAAGTTATATTATTTCTCAGTTCCTGCACGGAGAAAGGCATAACATTAAAAAACCGTTATTTAGTGGTTTTTAACGTTAAATTATTATATTGAAAACTCTTAAAAACCAACATTGTAGAGCTCCAAAAACATTTTCAATGAAAACTTAATCGAAATATATTCGTTAATTAGTTTTTGAAGTAATATGGGGTATTTTTGATTACATACTTTTATGGTTCCGTAGCCAAATAACGAAAACAGGTAATTTTGTCACCCATGAAACTGTTTATTGTTTGGACTATCAAGCACTTGTCCAGTTTTATTCATGCCGGATTGAATATTATGGAAATGACGTAACAATAATGATAAACAAACATTACTTATAAACTTTACATATAAACAAACTGCTGAAAACATCTCGCAAGGATAGAAAATTTTCAACAAATAGATTATGTTAATCGCTAACATAGGAGATGACTGCCCTGAACCCTTTCCAAAATTATTAAACCGTCAGAGCCCTAAGTTTACTATTACGATCGTGTTAGTATGGTCGTTCACTAGCGTCATAATGCTATCACAATAGTTGCTTTGTTGTAGAAAACTAAACACACACCGGTGAGAGACTATTCTAACACCACTGTAATAGCGGATGTGGGCCCTGATTCGTTTCCTAGACTTGGAATATTTTGATCATTTTTATTCAACATATTTAGATAAACTAACACGATGATAAATTAATCAGTTATTGTTCATAATCAGTTAATCTTACGAGTGCGTTTAACTTTTAATAGGATAAATTTCGATTCACTAAGTTTTCAATATCTAATACAGTAAACAAAAAGTTACAAGAACAATAATCTTATATTCATATCATAATCTTTTATGTCTAATTTTCCGTCAAACGACATTAGAATATAATGAAGTCGAATAAACTTTCAAAGTAATTTGTAACTATTTGTTAGTTGTATTAATGGAATTCCGACTTTTAATAGAATCTCTAGTTTAACTGTCCAAACAAATCTTCAAGCTCGTTCCAATTAAAACAAGGGGATGTTTACATGTATACAAGACATTTCCGAAATGTTTTATAGGAAAATGTACCGGTACCATTCAATCTCACAGAAATATGTGTATCAAAAGAAGATATGATTTTTAAAAAATGGTTCGTGGGCGGAAACAGCTGAATCAATAAAACAGCGTAAATATGCAACCTTCACTGGGAGTTTCTTGTTTGTGCCGTTTTCTGTCGAAACGCTTGGACCGTGTAGGGTCCGAATGTTATAAACCCAATGGTGGATTTACATATATACGACTAGGGCTGTATCATTTCAGGGGCGATAAAATTTTAGAGTCCAAAATTGTAAAGATATTTTTAAAATCTGACTAACGATACTCTACACTTCTATAATTATAGGTTGAAAAAAAAATGATCACCCCTTAGTTACATGTATACCGGCTACTCATATTTTTTACTTTTTTACAATTTTATTACATAACTAAGATATACCCGCGACTTTATCCACGCTTGACTTGAAATTCCCGGGTTCCCGGGTCACAAAGTATTGCAGCACTTAAATAAAGAATGTAAGCTATCGTTTTAGTGGAAACTGTGTCGGAAGAAGTGAATTTTTATGCATCCGAACAACTTCAAACCGCTCCCGGGAAAATTCCTGTGGGATTCCCGGAATAAAAAATATCACACATTTTACTACATTAAATTGATATCAATCAGTAAAAACGTCACATTGGAATTCGATTTTTTTTAATGTGGTCATTTTAAATCATTCCCAGAATAATTCTTGCGTGATTCCCAGGATGGAAAGTAGCGCAGAGCTTAAGTCTAAACATTAGCTGCCGATCAGCGAAAACTACATCGAAATCGGCCCAGTAGGCCGTGACGTTACGTGAATTCCGAACAGACAGACAAGAAATCTAAAAAAAATTGTATCGTGTTCTCCATCGTTTCTATAGTCTATTCCAGTTGTTTTTTTAAATAGTTTTAATATACAGTCACGGCATGTTTAGAATGTTATAATATTATAGACTTTGTAGCGCTTTGTTCACTTTGTTCGCGCAAGACATGCACTTTAATTAAGTATAATATTCTGAACCAAGCAAGATATCAAAATTACTTACTATACATTATAATCAATTATTTTTTATTGTCTTAGTTTAGAAAGTAATTTCTGACTTAGATACTATTAATTTAAAATTGAAAACCGTATAGCCGTTTCGGAATCTATTCGTGGTAAACTTTCAAACTATGATTAGCCGTTGTATAAATAGATATGGTATATATGGCCGTTTTCACTTAAATTTCTACAATTATTCTAAAGTTACAGACAGACACTTCAGATTCGTTCATTATCCATGCAGGAACGGAGTATACAATTTCCTGCGGCCGGGTGGTTGGTCGTAAGAGGCGTCAAAGCAACCCACAGCCAGGTGGTAGAGCATTTGCCTATCTCGATGGCGGCTACCACCCTTGGTACAGAGTATTCCACCATAATAACCTTGAGTTGTGCTCCGGCATTAGTGGCCAGGTTCTAGTCTCCCTTAGAGAGCGGCAGCACATTGGTTGCACCTTTGGTGTTACAAATTTCCATAGGCGATAGTAACCGCTTTCCATCAGGTGGGCCGTCTGCCTGTCGGCTGAAGTCATATAATAAAAATTAAACATTAGAATAGACATGAAAAGCTTTTACTAATTCTATTTAAAACAAATATTATTTACCTCATTGTGTATATACTCACTAATTTCATTAAAAACCATTCTACTTAAAATATAATAATCAATCTACTTACATAATTAAAAGCTAGAAATCATATATTTACCAAAGCGCACTTTGAATTACCGTACATTAATTGAACTGTCAATTACTCCCGTAGTACAGAAATGAAATGAAACTCATCAACAGTTCGTAAATTAGTTCATTCAAACTTCGCATATGGTGTATTGTCTGTCAACTCATCATACTCGTATGCTGATAACTTGATCAGAATTTTCTTTGGTTTTTTTAAATACATATTGTCACGCCTGTTTCCCATTTAGGTAGGCAGAGACGATGCCTGATGAGACCTGCTACGATTCTGAAAAAACAATTTTTGCTTCAGCTACTTTTGCTAACCTCTTCAAAGCTTATTTAAAGTACTAAAAAAGCTTATTTAAAGTACTTTTTACCTGGCCTATTTTCAAAATATCTTCAATTTGATCACGATGAGTACATTCCAATCTACTGGCACGGACTCTACTAGTCCCAATGCTGTATACATCTTTTTTTTAAAACAGTTTGTTGCATTGTTATCATCCTAGTGAAAAACTAAATGAAGTCCAGGGTCTGTTTTCTTATACATTACTAGGATATTCCCACGACTTTCCCGCGAGATTCCTAAGACACAGAGTACCGCAGCATTTAAAATAGAATGTAAGCTATCGTTTTAGTGAAAACTGTGTCGGAATAAGCTAATTTTTATACACCCGAAGAACTATAAACCGCTCCGGGGAAAACTCCTGCGAGATTCCCGGGATAAAAAATATCACACATTTTATTACATAAAATTTGCTATCGATTAATAAAAAAATCATATTGGAATTCGTTCTTTTTAGTCTGGCAATTTAAAATAATTCCTAGAAAACTTCCCGCAGGATTCCCAGAATAAAAAGTAGCTCAGATTTTTATTATAAGATTTTGTCGATCAGCGAAAACTTCATCAGAATCGGCCCAGTAGTTTTTAACGTGAATCCTGAACAAACAGACAAACCGGTCAAAAATCTAAAAAAAATGCATCGTTGTTCTCCATCATTTATATAGTGTAATCCAGTTGTTTCTTTTAAATAGCTTTAATATACAGACACGGCATTTTAAGAATTTTACAATATTATAAATAGATAGGTAATAATATTGTTACATACCGTCAAAGATAAGCGCACAGCTGCCTGTCGTAAGCGCAGTTTATTGTATTCCTGGATTTAGGAAAAGTTTTGTGTTTTGAATTTGTAATTAAGAAAAACATGCTATTGTTTTTCTACTTGTTTTATAGCCATCATTAGCATCGAACTAATCCTTATTGTTATTGTTTTCGACTTTGTGGCCGTTCGCAGGTGTGCAAATTACTATTTTTCGGAAACTCAGTGCGCGGCCAATTTTTTTGTACTGTGTAGTGAGTATAAGACAATGCCCCAATGGAGGGGTGGGCAGTCAAGCGACGACTACGGTACGAGTAAGACGTTAGTGGTACTCTCGATTAGCGATATAGACGACGGACTTTGCGCGTGTCGAATTGCACTGAATAATGCAGTGTGAACTGGTTGCATCCAGTTTTATTTGTATTTGTTTTATACGTGTTTGTACAGTTCTAATAAATTCTATAATAGTTCCAACGGCATTTTTAATTCGAGTCCTGTAGCTCGTAACAATATCAAGTCCTACGTTCAAATTTTCAAGATTATGACATAGCCTCTTTTGTATAATTTCCCTACAGCGCGGAAATATCTCATTTTCCAAAATACAAATAATCGAAAATAAATATTATGTTATCGAATTTCAAGATAAAAATCGGTCTCCAAAACCGTGATGAAGTAACAAATAGATACCCAAAGTAGGTGACTTTGGGTATCTATTTGTTACATTTATCCTTATTTGCTGTAAAAATTATTTACTTATAAATTTTAGCTTAAAAACTCTACATAAACTACAACAATATATGAGTAAAATTACTAGATAGCTTTCAAAGCTTTTGTCCAACATAATCTTATATTTTATTCCTACCTTAAAAACGTGACCATTATTTGTGTTAAAAACAGGAAAACATATTTTTCCTAGTCCATTATCACGGACATTACGAATCCACGTTTAACCACGTGAATATATTTTATAGAACCGCCAGAAAGATATATTTATTTGTATGTTCTTAAGATTAATAAAACCGAAGCTTATTGCTAACATAGTCTTAAAAGTAACAAAGGCTTAAGTAACAAATAATACTTTTTATGCATATTTGAAAATAATTCTGATTTCATGTTTATCTGTAATTCGATTTCATGAAATTTTGTTTGTAGTATGAATAAATGAAAATACTTTATAGTAAACTAGAGTTTACCCCGCGGCTGTGCCGCGGGTCAACCTCTAGTGCGTATCTCTTGTATACAATATAACCTGTACCGCCTGCTCTTTAAAGATTCACTTCAGTTTATAGCGCAAAGTATACCATTCCCCATATATCTGTAAACTACGTTATCTGTCTAAGTGACAAAAGTTGACAAAATTGAATGGAACGAACGGGACCAACGGGACTAACGGCACCAAGTGGACGAAATGGACAAAATCACAAAAAACCTATCCCTATTTTTGGGATAACCTTTACATAAATCTATCCCAAAATCTATCCCATTATCCGGGATAAAAAGTATCCCTTGGCCACCCTCGGTATTAAAATTACATATATACCGAATTTCAGCCAAATCTGTTCAATAGTTTTTCCATAAAAGCATAACAAACAGAAAGACAAATATATTTTTATCCCGGAAACTATCCCATTTTTAGGGATAAAAAGTATCCTATGTTCATCTTCGGCATCGAAAATATATATATGCTGAGTTTCAGCGAAATCGGCCCAGTAGTTTTTCCGTGAAAACGGAACAGACAGACGGACAGACGGACAGACAGACAGACGGACAGAGTTACTTTCGCATTTATAGTATTAATAGGGATTCCATCAATTAGGTAACAGATTTTTACAAACTAGATACTGTACTGCAGGAAAAAATTAAAAATTACCTTATTTAAATCATTATCTGCTTTTTAGACCGGTTTATTATTAAAGCTTGATTTTTATAGTTTTCTTTACAGTGTAATTTTCAACTTATTCTTTTAAACACGTGGCGTGGAGGCGTGTTCAGAATTCTAAAATATCCATCGGCAAATAAAGTGAAACTCACGATAATTTCTCATTAATCTTACTATGCAAAGACTTACAATAACTATTGTAGCTTTCGCAGAACCGAAACTATTTATCGACCGAAAGATAAACAGATAGTTGTACTGATTTTGATGGTAGTTCGTTGGAAACTGCGTACAGTGGAATGATTGACGGATTTCTACACACTACCATACACATAACAAAGGCGTGCTATTTCAGAATTCGGTAAATTATTCCATTATCTACACACATTGAGGCGCCCTCGGTGCTCCAATATCAGCCTACTGAGTTCGTGACCAATATTCGGGATGAGCCTACACACACACAGTTTAATTGTTACCTACCGATCAATTTGCAACAAGAAACTACACCAGTTTTTGGTTCCCTTTATATCAATGTTTAGGTTCATATGTGGTTTCTTTAGAAAAAATTACTTATCTGGGTCTCTACCAAATGTACTGTTTGAAACAAACTGACATCCATAAAAAATATTTACAAAATTCTATAATATTTTCAAGCTGAATTTCATAATCAAAGCAATCTCATTTTCGGATATTATTATTAATTTTTTTGACAGTGATTTATTTATAATATAAATCATATCGTATAAATTGTTTGGCAAACTTGTATAAGCTTTTCCACTTTCCAGATGAGCGGATTCTTTATTAGGGTTTTGTAGATTTGTGGCGTTAAAGGAATCCGTATAACTTCTTCATATCACTCTGTCCACCTTTTCAACTATCTAATTGGGAGAATATTATAGGTACCTATATCTATTAACGAAAGTACAAGTATCGTCTGTGAACAGCTCTACAAGGCTGTTGTGATACTTAAAATAAAAAAGTGATAAGAATTACCACACTGTGCGTGTAATAATAAAAAATAGGAAAGCGGACCCCGGGTCATGGAAAAAGGTTACTGTTCTTCCATGCCTCGAGTAAATGTCACTGACTATGACGTTTGTTACAAGTACGGGTCCCTTTATTTGGCCAATATTTTAATTTTACCAGTACCAGTATCCGTGCAGGAACGGAGAAAGAATACAATTTCCTGCGGCCGGGCGGCCTGTCGTAAGAGGCGACAAAACAACCCACAGCCAGGTGCTAGGGCATTTGCCCGACTGGATAGCGACCACCCTGGTCTAAAGTATGTCGCCATAACAACCTTGAGTTGTGTTCCGGCATTAGTGACGAGGTTCCATTCTCCCTTAAGAGAGCAGCAGCGCATTTGTAGCACCTTTGGTGTTGCAAATGTCCATAGGCGATGGTAACCGCTTACCATCTGAGCCGTCTGCCTGTCTGCTGAACTCTAATATCTAATATCTTATTTTAAGGAAGTTCTCATTTGCCCTGGTAAATTAAAGTAAGTAGCTAAAAAGTTTTTGAAATATCTGAGTTGTGATTTCATTAAATTAGGTTTGGCTGGTGTACCGTTACGCGTATATATTTTTTGTAATTCCGTTTTATTCATGTTAAAAACTTCTATTATTTATTTAGCAATATTTTGTCTACTCATGAAATATATGATAATCTGATTTCAAGGCACTTTATCATAAAAATGTATCCTTGTTCAAAGAAGGCAGTTTATTTTCCTTACGCAATATTTCGTTGGCACTGTTGTAATGCCTTTATTTTTCCTTTTCTATGTTACTGGATACGTCCGATTAAACAGCTTTATGAAAGTTACAGAATAAGCATGTGATAAAAGTACTAGGTATATTTATTTATTTGATTTTTATATTGTAGAGTTCACTCGAATCAAAATTTTAATTTTGTTAGAATGTTTAATTACCACATTTAAGATGGTAAAATTATCGTATATTCTCGATACATTCCATTTTTTTCATTATATGCAAAAACTTCTACCATATAAGTTTGCCGGCTTAAAATATACCTAGCTATATAATCGAGCACACCTCTAGCATGAAATTTAAACATTTATAACAAAATCGTAACTTTTGTAAATTCAATATACATACTAATGGATATATGAATTTATGAATAAATCAGTTTATGACTTTAAAATATTCATATTTTATAATTGTACTAGAGGTCCCGACAAACGTTGTCCTGTCGTAAAAAAATAAAAATCTAGGACCCGATCCCAGCGCCACCTACTGGTTTTAATTGTGAATCTAAACCATCCAGGTACCCACTTAAACACACACAAAAATCACCAAATCGGTTCAGGAGATTAGGAGGATCCTACCACCCGATCTCAGCGTCACCTACTGGTTCCAATTCTGAATCTAAATAATCCGGGGATCCACTTAAGCACAAACAAATAATTTCATCAAAATCGGCAGTCGTTCTCAAGTTATGCGCATACATACATTTCTACGATTCATTTTTATTTATATAGATAGATTACATATTATCTTACATGACTATTTTAATAATACCTACTTAGATAACTACGGCGAAGTTTAATGTTAGTTAAACGTCGTCTATTTTTAAGTATTTGACATTTACTACGGCTATATAAAAACATAAATATTTGGTGGTATTACAGATGAAGCCAAACTGACAGTCAAAGATGGGCCGAAGCTCGAGCACAGTCGACGCCAACGGGGAACTTCGGATACTCCTCGTGGTGACTGTCGTGGTCGGCCTACTCCTCATGTTTTCCCTCCTGATGTGCTACGCGTGTGTCCTGAAACGGCTCTGCTGTGGCACGCCCAGGGAACGTGCCAAAAATGTAGCTTGCGCAAGAAGGACTGAAAGTTACCCCATGGGTGACGTCACCTTGCTCTCACAACCAACCGAAAGTGAACGGGTATAGGATAACAAGCTTTAATTAAAGACTAGTAGCCGGCCTTTAATTTCGTCGGATCAAAGGGAAAATTCTTAATATGTGGTCCGCAGTTCGGTTGTTCCAAAATTGTTATAAAAAGACTGAATCTACTAGTTATAATATATCTTAACAAGAAATAATAAAACAAACAAGTTGTAAAATTGGTTCAGGCCTAAAAATAAGAAAGTTATTCATTCTTAACTTGAGCGTCTACCGCGGTTTCGTTCGCGTAAATTTTGAATAATGTCCCGTGGTATTTAAAATTTGACATAAGCTCCATACAGGTAATGTCAAAATTTAACCGATGGTAAGGTAAGCGAATGAATAATAAGATATACGAACCGGTCATTAATGATAGTCTGTTCAGTCGGCTCCTCTAGCGTCAAATTAGCATGCGTACGTATATCGAGGACTCTATGTCATATTTTTGGTGTAGAAGTATGTTACAGAAAAATAAATCTTTTAAGAAATGGTTCACTCCTTATAATGTGAATGAATGAAAACACTATTGTTCACCAAAAATTAAAACTACGTTCTTAAAAATTAGGTACAATAATACTTGAATAAAGGCCGGCCTTATCGGTTAAAGCGATCTCTTCCTGGCAACCCCCTAAACTAAGGAAATATTAACACACGTGAATAAGTAACAAATAAGATTACAAAACTCACTTTCATAATTACATGTAATACTAGGATATGCCCGCGACTTCGTCCACACTTGACTTGAAATTCCCGCAGTATTCCCTGGAACATTTAAAAAAGAATGTAAGTTATCGTTTTAGTGGAAATTGTGTCGGATTAAGATAATTTTTATGCGCCCGAACAACTACAAACCGCTCCCGGGAAAATTCCCGAAAATACCCGGGATAAAAAATATCACACATTTTATTGCCTACATAATATTTGCTCTTCATCAGTGAAAAGATCACATTCGAAATGAATCGAAATTCGTTTCAAATCTGGCCATTTTAAATAATTCCCAGTTTTTAAGTTGGTTTTATTTTTATGATAGTTTTATTATTATTAGTAGTTTAATGTTTTTAATACATTACTTCACTTCTCAGAAATATTCCCGCGGCATTCCCAGCATAAAAAGTAGAGCAAATTTTAAGTCTAAGAATTTGCTGTCGATCAGCGAAAATCGCATTGAAATCGGCCCAGAAGTTTTTATGGTAATCCCGAACAAACAGACAGAATTAAAAAAAAATGGCATGTTTTATATAGTCTATTCCAGTTGTTTTTTAAATAGCTTAAATGTACAGACACGGCATTTTTAGACTTTTATAATATTATAGATATAATAAATATATATGACTATACATATATGTAGATTATCATTAAATAATCAATATTCATGATATCCATGAGCAGAATATGAATGCTTATAGTATATATTTGCTTTATTCAGATTCACGTGGAAGGAAACGAAGGAAGTTAAGTAATGATGTAGGCAATTTATTTTTATCCTCTTTTACTTTTCTTTCAACATTTTTGGGTAATCAGGTAAATATGAAATAATTAAGGAACATGTGTCGACGTTGAACCCGTCTGTATACAAATAAAATTTTAGTACAATCTTCTTGTTTTTCTTTAAGTTTTCTTCTATACTTACTATAAAAATTCAATATAGAATAAGTACCTAATTTGTTTCCACTACCATGGAAGGAGGATATTAAGAACGATCTCTTTGTAGTGTTGGATACTGGCAGTAGATGATGAAATGCTGGTGCTTCCTCGTTTGTGGTAGGTAAGTAGGGTGACAAAAATACACCTTGGTGCTTAAAGGGTAATTCTCGTAGTAGATGAGCCTAGATACTGATCGTTGAGTTCAACTTAGGTTAATAACAACTCGTGGCTGTTTGTAGCAACTCGTAGCGATGTAATAGCAACTCGATAGCGACTTGTAACGATGTAATAGCAACTCGATCACAAAATATTTGTGAGCATTATTTATAGTAATATTAAAGTAGCCTAAAGTAGGCCGCATCTTCAGCAAAACGCCATACGTTGAACCGTACAGGGAGAAATGAGTACATAATCTTTGAAAGTTACACCCGTGACTGAAAAATTGAGAGGAAGAATACTAATCTGGTATGGGCAAGTAATGAGGTGGGATGAAAATCACGGGACAAAAAGAATATTAAACAACTGTTACTGTACTATAACATGTATATATGTATTAGGGTGGCGCATTTTACTTTTCTTTAGACTTTTTCGAGCGAGTAATGCACTAGTAAATTAAAAAAATTATCAGCGACCTTTAAAAATTCAAATTTTGAACTGAAACTTTCAGAAACTTATTATGTTTTAGTCTATAAAATCGGTTTTTGCCGATTTTTGAAATTTTAAAAAATTTGGAGCGACCTCGTAGTTCTTTTTTTATCTGTCCTTTGGAGGTAGTTCTTAAAACGTCAAAAACTAAAATTTTTTCACGCGAGACTCAAAAAAAGTCGGTTATTTGCGCCACCCTAATATGTATACTGTTACAAATGTAAAGTTAACGCAAAAAAGAGATGATGGATTGTGTGAAGAATGACATGATGATTTATTGAGTTACAGAGGATGTATACCTGATAGAGGAGTATGGAAAGAAAAGACATATTGTGCCGTCTCCAAATGATTGGGGTAAGATGAATGAAAAGAGACTATTGGTCTAAAAGTAAGTTTTTAATAAGAAAACGATATTTGGAAATTCAAGATTATCTATGTTAAGCGGGAAAACATTACTTGTGACGCGCTCTGGTTCTAACAGTTTGGGGATCGTTTGGTGTGATCCTTTTCATATTGTGATGAGTGTTCTTTTGGATGTAAGACTCTGCCACCGATGGTGTAGGCAGCCATTTCTACTATTAAACACGTGAACTGGCGATTTTCATTTTGTTCCGCCAATTATAATCCAATAATGATATACGTGTAACTAATATAGGTACATCTTTAGAGGCGTGATGAGCCCGGCAACTGGCTCGTCCAATTTGTGGCAGCCCCCTTTCGCTGACCTTTAAGGTGAGATGAATAAATGCCGAGTATCTAACTTAGGGAACATTTTAAAACGAAGAAGGGTTCTCACTTAACCATGTTCACACTTGCCATTATGTCTAACATCTAAGTATAGCCATATAATAACAACCCATAAATTTATAGGGAACGGACAGTATATCCGCCACGCCTGCCAAATGCCGATTGGCGGGTTCTACACATCGAATATCTCGATATACAGGTTTCATCAAGATGTTTTCGTTCACCGTTAGCACGTGATTGTAATAATATGCATATTAGGTCAGAAAACTGCGTATTGGCCGGTTCCTATGCCTTACTATTCATTCAATTGCCTTACCATCGGTTGAATTTTGACATTATTTGTATGAAGCTTATGTAAAATTTTAACCGATAGCAAGGCAAATGAACGGTCGGTAAGATATAGGAACCGGCTATAAGTGATGCATGCTTTGCGGTCAGGATTCGAACTCACGCTCTTTGAGTTTGGGACGCGAGTGCGCTAACCACTAGCTGCTAGCTACCACGCCAATTATAGTCTATCGTAAGTTGCTAGGCAATAATAGGGATTTTTATACAGTCACGAATCACGCAACCACTATACAGCAAATATGGAAGAACAATACGTTTGGCGTGATCTGATGAAGCTATATGCCGACAGTAACAAAATTTGGTATATAGTCTTTAGAGCCCAGATATGAACCTTAATTACTTTTCATGGATAAAACCCGCAAGTTTCCATTCCTTATGGGTTCAAAATTCACGCTGCCAAAGGCTTAGCCTTATACTATTCTGAAACTTAAACTACTGAGGCATAATAATGAAAGTTACATAATACCCAAGATATATTTTTATTTCATTTTGTAAACAATACAAAATCTTCGATGAAGGCACTTCATAAGACAATCACATATATTTAAGTATTCTCAAAATAACATCTTATTATTTTCTTTGAAAATATATACACCAGGTTATTTATTACACACTAATAAAAAATATAGAATATTCCGTAGCTTTTGAAAAGTATAAAAATATTTTTAAGTTACAATTATGGACTGGTATTTGCCCATTTAATATATAAAAGATATTTTCAACAATATGCGGTAAAAATTTAAAATAGCCAACAGAAATAATTATATTTTGTATTTATCTAGTATAAATATACTTCTTACTCAATTTACAGATATTTGTACAATATTCAACATATTCGTTGAATGAAGTCATCAATTGTTTCAAAAGTTACAATTTGAATGTTGAACGCGGTTGCAGGCGGCATTGTTGTTTCGAAACAGTGTGCCAATTTCGAAATTTGTCACATTTTTGATTTTAAACCTATTTATAAGCATGTAATTCGTGTCTGTAATAAAGATTTTATTTCCACTATAACACGTATTCATATTATTTACTTTTTTGTAAAGATTTCAAATAATACGGGAGAAACGTGCTTGTCCAATTATTTGAAAGCTTCAACAAACTTCAGCAAGTTTCAAATGGCGTTGCAATCTATCCATTATACAGGTGAATTTTTCAAGTGGGCCTTCAGGGCCAAATCCTAAACTATGCTAGATAGCAAAAAACACTCAAAGATGTCTCGAGGCTGATTTTGATGAAAACTAAAGCGGTATAATTCGATTTTGAAAAATCAATTACCCTTGTCAGGAACTAAGATGACTGGTTTTGAAAAAAAAACAACTTGGCTTGTAGGGATCAATTTCTGTGAATTAATGGCAAACGGCAAACTAAGTTAAAGAGTTGTTTTTGTACAAACTGTTCTATTTTCCATACATTAATTAAACATCACCTCATTGTATTAAATATAGAAATGATGAAAATAATTTTATTTTTAATAGGCGTCTATAAATTAATATTCGAAACGCATGTTATTTTACCTTTTACCCTCAATCAAATCAGTCAATGGGTAAAGATTGATTGCGTTCGAATGAATTGCGGTCAAATGACGAGCGCAATTTGATGTTTAATTAATGTATGGAGAATAGAACACTGTTCAAAAACAACCCTTTCACTTGGTTTGCCGTTTGACATTCGTTTACAGAAATTGATCCTTATAAGCTACACCATGATTTGGTATAGTAATAAAGGTTTTTTTTTCAAAACCAGGCGGTTCGATTCCTGACAGGTATAATTTATAAAAAAATATAAAAATTTAATGATAGTACTTTAATTTTCGTCAAAATCGGCCTCGAGACTTCTTTTGACTGTTTTCTGCTATTTAGCATCATTTAGAAGTTGGCCCTGACGGCCCTCTTGAAAAATTCACCTGTGAATATAATAGAACAGTTGGCAACCCTACCGTCAGACTGTCGTACTCAGAGCTGAAGTCAAATAAATTTAAACTTAAATAAGGTCGACTGAATTTGTAGTTTTGCTCTTATAATAAATTCTATATTTTGTGTCAAATAATTACACTAAATTGTAAACATTTCTAAAAATTAATCTAATTTTTAATTGTGGTTTTTGTTAGCCGTAATTTAAATACTGGATACGGCAAATTATGGCGTATAATTTTGTTCGCGCAGAACTCCATGTACCATAGTCCTAAGAGACTGGGGCTTGCAATACTCCTCTAGCCAATTGAACACTCCTGCTGAAAATTCCGCAAAGTTGTTTGTTGGCACCGATTCAAATGAATCAAATAATTTGTCCATTATACCCTGAAACTGAAATAATGTTAACCATTACATCTATCTAAAATATAATAAGAATTCTATAGGAAGGCATCTAGTTTGAACAATGAATTTAAAAAAAGATAATAACCAGGTAGCTTTAATATTAGTTAAAAACGATCAATAGTTGTAAGATAATGGTTTTTTTAATCAAGATATTATCTATGTCTTTATGGAAAATGTGAATTGTTTAGTGAAATGTATGTTTTCGAGTTTCCAGAAGAATTCTATTGTTCAACATTTCCTTTGGATTACATTATCAACAAAAAACATACTAAAGTTTTTATTTATGAATTAGATAAGTAGGGCTTGTCTTGTATAATCATCTAATCCATACCTCACAGAAGCTTTTCAATTTTGCGGGATAGAATTGTATCTCTTCCACAAAACTGAAAAGCTTCTGTTAGTATCAAACAGTCAGAATAAAATATACATACAACTTGGAATTTATCCTGATCAGTTAGCCTCTGTTCATTAAGACCGGGTATAGAATGCTGTGCCTTGACGATTTGTTCATAATTTGCCTGCATAATACGGAGTGCCATGACGTCCTTGCGGAGGGCGTTCCTCTCCTCTTCTTGCCGACGACGTTGTTGCAGCAAGTACTGAATATAGTCTATTGACTTTTGAAGTACCTGAAGGTAACACATTACATTAAAGATAACTTGTAAAATTTCTATTTCATAAACATTTTTGAATGTTATTAGAATATAAAAAGGCTTGAATAAGTTAAGATATAAATGTTTTTTTCTAATATTAATTTAAACACCATAATTTTTTTATTGCAGGAGTTCAGCAGACAGGCAGACGGCCCACTTGATGGAAAGCGGTTACCATCGTCTATGGACATTTGCAACACCAAAGGCGCTACAAATGCGTTGCTGCTCTCTTAAGGGAGACTGGAACCTGGTCACTAATGCCGGAACACAACTCAAGGTTGTTATGGCGACATACTTTAGACCAGGGGTGGTAGCCATCTAGTTGGGCAAATGCCCTACCACCTGCCTGTGGGTTGTTTTGTCGCCTCTTACAACATGCCGCCCGGCCGCAGGAAATTGTATTCTTTCTCCGTTCCTGCACGGATAAAATATTTAGTAGCACTGGTAAGTTTGTTCTAAATAAAAGATAGTATACACTTGCCTGTTCTGTAGATAACCTGTCAGAGTCATGTACACAAGCTAGTATGTTTTGTAAAAATCAGTGTTACGTGGTGAACATATATTATGCTATGTTATGTCAGCCCTGGCTGATAGAAGAGATATACCTACGAAACGCAAGCATGACATTGAAAGATGCTAACTTATGCCAGTTGTATCATGATGATTGACGCCTATGTGAGTTGAAATATAAAAAGTGTATAAGGAGACTCACAACTGCCTCACTGAAGGTTAAGAAGCAACCAAAATTTAATGTTAGGGTGATGTTACAGTGAAACCATATTATAAAGATCCTCAACAATATTTAGTATTGTAAGGTAAATAAATATTAAAGTGCTATAATGTGTTTTACTTTTTATTTTAAGTTTTCTGTAACCTTGCTAAAACGAATCTTAGACCAAACTAACCTCTAACAAACCTCATTGTAACAACTTTATATGACGAATATTTTCTATTCTACAAGATTCGTTATATCAAGGTTACACTGTAGATAATTTACTAGGACTATGTTTCTCAACGTTTAATAGATTTGGCATCACTAATCTGTCTATAAAGAATACATTGAACTTTGAAGGCAGATTTTGTATAGCAGGGCATAGCAGTATTAATGGCAACTTGCCAAACTTTAATGTACATATTATTTATAGATTATTCTGAATTACGGAAAGCCATGTACTGTACTATGTATACTAGGAAGTATAATATTTTTCCTGATATTCAATTTTATTTGGCAATGTCTTTCTGTTATTATAAATCAATACTTTCATTACTTATAAGGAAAATTATTATTATTATTATTATTATAGGCTTGCGTCATTACTTGTGAGAGCAGAAAGCAAAATACAATAAAGATGAAAATTTAGAAAATTTACTATCTAAGAAAACTACTCTAAATAGATATTTGTGTATAGTATTTATACTATATGTTGGTGTTATTTTGTGGGTTTTTAAAATACCTATTTCCTACTATTGTCTAAACCAAATTCCGTAAATGAAAATTTCATTAATGTACATACCCTTTGAGGAACTAGACACAAGCCATATAACATATACACAATATTTTACTATAACAAAATTTTAAAATATAACTTACAGCTGCCTTGCTTGGTTTGTAGCCAGATGCATCTATTTGCTGGCAAGTTGGTACCAGCTCCTGGAGGGAGTCATATCCCTTTTTTATGGCATCTCTTCTCTTTTGCTCAGCCTGTTTAAAAATAAATATAAAACTAAATGAAATCCTAAAGTATTCCTAGCAGTGACATGTTTATGTGTTGCTATTATTTTATAGGTAATTATAAATTACGTTTATACCTGAGTATGTGCTTCTCTCCTCCTTTCTTTAAAACTAAGTGCAGATGCTTTGTTATCACTGTTATCATCTTCATCCTCTAAAAATCAAAATATTTTTAAGGATATATTGTTCTTTTTACAAAATGAAACCAATGAGATGACTTTTTAATATTTTTAGATCTTAATATCAATCTCAATCTTACATTTCTCAAACATTATGGAGTTTTTTTTAAATCTGGATGTCCCGGACTTCTCCTGCACTTTATCAGTCTCTATTTTTTGTCATTTTGAACTATAAAGACCCAGCTACTTTTTGATATTATTGGTTAAAATCTTAAACTAAGTCACCTTAATTGTGGGGTGGAGAGGGGTTAGAGGGATCAGGGGAAGAGAGGGCCCCCTCTCTTCCCCCGCCGGAGAAGTGTAGTTTTTATTTAATAAAAGATAAGTGTCAGGATGGTGGAATTTTGGGTCACTGTCGCCTTAAAAGGGAATCAGTAAGGGTCAAGTAAGGGAGTTTACCCCCCACCTCTTTCTTGCCGCCTTAGTTTGCTAACTATTTATTCATTATGACTATTTAAATAATGGTTATAAGTCGGTTGTGTTATTGATAGTTATTAGGGATGGGCCGAAATTCGTTTTACATTCGGTTTAATCGAGTTTCGGCAGCTTGAGCCGAACTTCGGCGTTCGGCCGAAATTCGGTTTAAATGCCGAACATTCGGTGCAAGAAAAAAGTAAAATACCTACTTGCACTATTTTGTCTGAAGTTAATAGAAATCATATATATCATAACCGTAATATAAAAATTGGCATCTATATACACATGGTCATTTATATTAGTTAGGAACATGTAAACTTTAACGTGCAATGTGAAAAAAAAACAAATAAAATTAGTTCTTGATTAAGTCTTTGCCTAATTAAATAGACATCAAATTAAAACAAAAATAAAATAAACTTATTATTCCTCTAAGAAACATCAGTAAATAGTGCAACTGCTTAATTATAATGTGTAACTTGAATAAAATTTAAAAAAAAAAACATGTCTAAGGGACATCAGCAATTACAACTTTAATTTCTATTGAAATCACTTTTTACAAATTAAAAATTATGAATTTAGAATTATGAAATGGTGATTTTGTTTCAATCAAAGGTCTAAAAGTGTATTCTTTTATCCACCCACCTACTCATACTTAAAATTTACGGCGTTATCAAGTCTCGACGTCAACAGGTCACAGCGTGTTGCTCTTGAGAAAGTGTGGCGAAATCAAACCGAAGTTCGGCCGAATTTCGGCCGAATCTTTTGTTTTAACCGAATGTTTGGCCGAAGTTCGTATTCGGTTCAAACCACATTCGGCCCATCCCTAATAGTTATCAATGAATAAATGGTGACCAGCTTGTTCTGGCACTCGTAGGCCCCTGCAGTGGTACACTCACTTTGCTTGCTTGGCTCATACACTTTAGTTCGAAGCTAACCTAACCTAGTTCACTGTTCTGGTCACTGGTTGTGACCTTCGACCGCTATTAACAATCTATAATATCAATCTCCGTCATAATTAATTGTTTATTACGCGCTTTTGCTAGCTAGTGTTTTCATAAATTTTAAGAAAATAAAAAAATCCATTTAAAATGTCTAGACATACTTCCAGCGTCGAAAATTATATGGGAAGGCTTGAGACAGACCCCCTTGACGCCGCTGAACTCTCAGAACCCTCAAATTCAGGCGACTTAGTTTAAGATCAAACCCATCTTATCAACCTATTTTTACTGCTACACAAAGGCCTAGTGAAATGGTAAAACAGTTAGTATTAGAAGTTGTCAACATACATGTCATCTAAGAGATGAAGGGATTTAAAGAATTTGAATAATGTGGATTTGAAATACAATCATGTAATATAAGCAGATTTAAATACAGCAATGTGTTTACTAATTAATTTTAATACATGACTAGCTGCCCCAACAGACGTCCTGCTCTGAAAAATAAAAAATCTAGGTCTTAGTTCTAGTGCCATCTACTGGGTCCCACTGTAGATTTAAACCACCGAGGGATCCACTCAAATAAACCCCATAAAATTCATCAAAATCCTGGAACTTGATTCCAATGCTACATCCCAAGTCCAATTGTGAATCTAAACTATTCTTGAATCACTTGAAAACATAAAATTACATCAAAATCGGTCCAACCATTTAGGAGTTGTCACATACACACATTTAGAAGAATTACATATATAAAAAAAAGATGGTTATGTTGTTTGTTTAAAAATTGCAAAAAAAATTGTGACCTTAAATAAATGGTGGCATCAAAAAAGCGTAAGACTTAAAGTATGGCGCCATCTATTGAATGCTTATATAACTTATTTGACAGCTGAACTGAAACTTACCTACTGCTCGGTAAAAAATTTTTTTATACAAATTATTAACATGAAACCTATCCTGTCTTATGTTGAAACAAATCCAGCAAAATAAAAAAATATATCAAAATTGGTTAAGTAGTTTAACGGAGTTCATCGCAATCAAACATTGTGACAGGGAATTTTTATATATATAGAAGATAGATATTATGCTTACCAATTTATTTCCTTGCAGAGAAAAATGCAAAAATATTGTTTTATAGCATTAATGAGCACTATAATACTGCTTAATAAATTGTATTCAGAATTAAAAGGGTTGGGTATAGATATAAGCCCGGATGATTTTAATGGTGAATGTGTTTAGGAATATATTTAAGACTAATTTATAACAACTAAAACTGGTTTTGAGTGGAGAAAATATGTTTTCAATTAATTAGGGAAATTTAAAATTCATAACATTCATCTGGTAATTTTGACAATAATAAAGTGTGATTTAACTTTAGAAATATACTCACATAATGTATAACACTACTAAAACTGTTTTTTACCACTAAATAATCACTAAAACTGATTTTAAGTCTAAAAATAAAGTTTAACTTTAAATAAAATAAAATTAAGCTACAATAAAAAATATGATAATAAAATAAAGCTGTGTTTTTTCTTTCTTTATAGTTCGATAACTCAATATGGACATGTCACTAGGTTAGCTTTAGGCCAGAACTGACTGATAACCATTTACTATTTATTTTATACACATGAACAGACATTTAGGTGTATCCATAACTAGGCAAATAATCACATGCTCGCTAACAGTCTATGTATATATTTTTAAAAAAAATGTAGCTTAAAGGCCTAGTTACTAACCATAAAATTATAAAAATACTAGTATTATCAATGATTTTTATGTCTCTTGATTTTCAAATTACGTGAGATGCTTTGTTGTTTTATTTCATTTTTAAACAACTTTATGTTTCTGGACTATTTTGAATCTTTTTATGTTGATTACTGGATTTTTCAACTTTGGACCTATGATATAAGTGCAATATTAGTGAAAAACATAAGTGAGGTTAGATTTACAAATATCTCAAGAACTATACATATTCTCTATTACTTATAATACTTATAATAACCCGGGCTTATATCTATACAACACCCAATTAAAATATATTAAAAGATAAATGTGTAAAAATTCAGTCTTGTTACTTTGATTAGGTTGTGTTATCAATACCAATAAACTTCAGAGATAAACAAATAGCCCCAACTGTCATACCCAGTGTGATAAAGGAAGATCAACAATTATTCAAATGTACTTTAGCAATCATGAGTTCAAAGCGTGTTTTAATACGAAAATGTAGTCAATCTTAAAACTTAAGTCGTTTTGTATACAAAAAACCTCTTATCACGCAATTCAATAGATTTAACATACCAACCTGTGTTTTGATTTGATGAAGATGGTGTTTGATGAATATTCTGAATTGAACCGCTGCTTCCACATCGAGGATACATTTTAAATAACTAAATAAGATTTTAATAACTAACAAGAACAAAAACAAAAATATATTACAACACAGCCATAATTGCTATTGATGTTATCTTTTACATAAAAGTAAGAAAGGTAAGGGACCCATCATAAAAATTGTAGAAAATTTTTGCACGGAACTGCAAATTGAATTACGTAACACGTATTGCAAACTATTAGTATTTGCGCACCTGTTTTAAATCGTGATATTACAATTCTTATTATCTTTTTGTAGATAGGAAAAGTACAAATTGATAAACTGACAACTAAAAATATAATGTCAAATATTATTAGTTTTTTTTTTGTATTATTGTCTAACTACACATTGGACCAATAAACGATAAGGCGGATACATATTATTAACACGGCACGCGATGGGACATTTTGACATACGACGAGTACTGTTCACATTAACAACACCGGACACCACGTTACGATGGCTACATATTCCATGAGAGTTTTCGATCAATTAACGCGTGGCAACGAGTTTAACCGAAAACAAACTTCGCACGACGCAACGTGTATAAATTATTTTACACCCCGTCGTCAATGTTAGAGTATATACTACCTAGATTGTCCTAGATCCTAGATGAACTTCTTTGATACTACTAGTTTTTATTTTTTATTCTACTGACATATTCCATTTTTCTATATATTTGCTTTTTTCATATTTTCTTCCTTACTGTGTCAAGATAATTTTTATCACAAAATGTTATATTTTTTTATATAGTTTCAATCTATGATTAGTGGGTGCAATCAGCACCTATAGGTTATGGGCCCAGCACACTTCCACCTACAGTCAATATTCTGATCTGAAGAAAGGGCATCACGTCACGTTGAGTGTGACGCACTGCATCGGTAGTTTGTAATGAGTTTTTGGTCATAGAAAACAGTACTTTCATTTGACTTCACTCACGTCTCGTAACATTGGTTCGCATTGCAAGTTAATAATATGTTTCTGGCTTAACGCTCTATATTTTGCATTCATTCACTCCCGTGCTGATCGCGCTATCGTGTGTAATTTCCATAATATTAGGTTGGTAAAAAAGTTTTCGCATTTTATATAAAAATTCAAAAGGTTTTTTTTATATAGTTTATTTACATTTGACTAAAGTATGTAGGTGCCATTTTGTTGGATAACTTTTTGCCCTCTTGTAGGTAGGGACGTGATCCCATTGCTAAGAAAATTTTGGGGCTTCTGATCAAAAAACTGCGACAAGTGGTTTTGGCAGTCCTCTCGTGATGTTAACCTGACACTGCCTAAGGAATTCTGCAGAGACCGAAACAGGGGGAAATCTGAAGGTGCAAGGTCAGGACTATACGGCGGATGCATTAACACCTCCCAGCCAAACTCTCGTAATTTTTGCTGAGTAGCTAAAGATGTGTGAGGTGTAGCGTTATCATGGTGAAAAACCACACCTCTTCTGTTGATAAATTCCGGCCGCTTTCTCTCAACTTTTTGCTTTAATCTCATCAGTTGTTCGCAGTACAGTTCAGAATCGATGGTCCTGCCTGGCGATAACAGCTCATAATGAATAATGCTCTTCCAATCCCACCATACACACAGCATCACGACTACCTTGTTGCGAGTTAACCCGGGTTTCGCCACAGTCTGTGAAGCCTGACCAGCCTTTGACCACGATCTTTTTCGCACGTTCTTGTCGTACGTGATCCACTTTTCATCACCAGTTATCAGCTTCTTCAAAAATGGTTCGGTTTCATTACGTCGTAATAAAGAATCACAAATGAGTACACGGTTCATTAGGTTTCTTTCAGTGAGCTCATGAGGCACCCAAATATCGAGCTTTTTGTGTACCCAGCTTTTTTCAAATGCGCCATAACCGTTTTGTGGTCAATTCCCAGTTCTCCAGCTACATCGTAACTACTAATATGCCGATCTTGCTCCACTTTTTCAAAAATGGCATCAATTTTGTCCGTAATAGGGCGACCAGAGCGACGTTCATCTTTGATATCAAAATTTCCGGATTGAAAACGCTTAAACCAAATTTGCCCTACTCTCACACATACTGCATTAGGTCCATAAACAACACAAATTTTTTTCGCGGCTTGTGTTACATTTTTACCTTTTTTGTAGTAAATTTTTAAAATGTATCGAATTTCTTCATTAGATTCACTTATTTTAACAATAAGAAAAACAAATGAAATCACACATTTTCCTAATTTGAATTTGGAATTGTCTTCTTTAAAATTAAAACTTTTTAATGACACTAAAACCAGCCAAATACAAATGGTATAGCCAAAGAGATCTTATTACAAGTTCATATATACTATATGCGAAAAGACTTTTTCCCCAACCTATTACTTATGTGGCAGCGTTACGGACATTAAATATTTACATATTGCCCTTCATTTTGCTCATGACCGTGAGCAATAACAGACCAAAAATAGTTGAAATTTTAATTATTTTAGTGTTTTGAATAATTACATAATACAAAAAAACCACCGCTGTGGAAGATAGCAATAATATGAAATCGTAATAAAATTGTAAGTACAATGTAGCTGTAAGTGAGCATGACAACAGTATGACATGTTTTATTTACATTATGGGCCCTTCTATGACAACAAGTAAGAAAGTAGCAAAGGAAGTGACCAGTGAAAGTGTGTGAATGCAACTTAATACTATATTTGAACATTTAATACTTGTGCTGCCTATTTCCTTTGCCACTTTAGCCACTTTCCTGCTAGCTGCCGTAGAAATACGGATAATTTAAACGAGGGGTAAGCTCGTAAACTGGCTTGTGGTGCCCGTCATGTGATTTCCTCATGAAAATCGACAATGAGGGGAGCGTAGAGGTACGATGAGTGTTGTATTTGAACACTCGTGCTGCCCATTTCTCTTGCCATTTTCATTTTCCTGCTCACTGCTACGGAAGTGGGCATATTATAAATATTTGTGTTTCTTATGAGCCACCCACGGACTTATCTCTGTGAACAACAGCTAACTTAGCTGTTGTTGAGCTTTTTAAATTATTAAACTGAGGTTTGTTTAGAAACAATTCATTCTTTCATTTAACTCATTCAGTTCGTCTTGTCTATGAAATTTAATTGAATGAATGGAACGGATTGAATCAAATCCTGAAAAATATTTTTTGTGAAAGCGTAACTCAACGTAAAAGTACTGAGTCTTAATACTTTGATTTTTATGAAAATATTGGTTGATCTAATAAAAAATGTGCTTTGATTCTTGAGTGGGTGATTTTTTAAACAAATCATTACAATCTTACATGCGATAACTAAAATTACACATGAAATATTTTATGTGATTAGACACCAATCTAGTCATCCATGGCCACCATTTTAGAATTTACTTGATCTCTCAAAATAATTTTTGTTCTATGAAAAACATGTTCGGATTGTAGCTAAAGCTGCAATGCTACACACTGATTTTACTAATGTTTCACTTCCATTGTTTTAATTTTATTAAACTCAAAGATAAGATAAAATTAATTACTTAGAGATGAAGTGTCGGTGTAAAGATTAGATTAGTTTTCAGGTTAAAATAAAGTAAAACTGAGCAAGATGGTATCGACGAGACAGATGAGTAGCGTGGGGAGTGGCAATGGGAGCAGCGAGGGAGCGGGGCCATCGCACAGCGAAACTACGGCCGTGGCTCGTGTGACCCGCCACTCAAGCGCTCTCATGCCGGGGGGCACTTCACCACACGCCAGCTCTTCGAAGTGTACCAGCTTCGTCAGCGTCACCCCTAAAACTTACACTACCAGTTTGCTTGATCTGCCTGTTGAAGTTATTGAAAAGATATTCTGTTACTTGGGATTTAAATCCGTTTCTCATCTAAGAATGGTTAGATCATTTTTTGATTATATCACTTATTCGTTATTTTTTAAGTATTTTGTATTATCAAAACCAACATACAATGTGGGAGGTAGTTTGTTTGAAGGTTAATGAATTCATAGTTACATAGATATATTTTGCAAGTATATAATCTATAAGGCTTATATAAGTTATCATCTTGTTTAGTTTACTCTTATTTGATTCTTTTTATTAGTATTTATGATTTAAACACAATTTCTGTTAATTTAATAAAAATAAGAATATTGTTATCTTGGTTTATCACAATATAACTATTTCAGGTCAACCGCCAATTTAATACAATGTGTAGTAGCATCTTAAATTCAACATTTCAACGTTTACAAAATCAAATGTTGCACAGATTTCAATCAATCAAGGCTAAAATGCCTAGGAGAGAGTCTGCTCGTAGAAGCCATCCTTTGGCTTGTGAATCTGATATCATCGAGACATTGCACATGAGGCTTAGCCTTTTGCAGATGACTTTTGGTAAACATATTGAGAGAAAACATTGTTGTTTCTTCCCTGGGGAGGTATGTAAAAACTTAAATATTATTTCACTTACTTTGACAATTTGTGTTATGAAAATTCAACTGTTAACACTAACATGATAACTGTATGTATTATTGTATAAACATGTTTCCTTTCATATTAAATCCAATTAAATCCCTGGCCCACTGTAAGCTCATACAGGTAAGGGTATAAGCCAGGTTTATAAAGTTGTCTATTTATGACCTTATGATGCAACCTTGGCTTGAGGTACTGGAATAACACCACTGGTTTTAATTTGTATATGGCAGTTAACATGCAAACTTAACTAACCTGTTGCTTTTTGCTAGGCATAAAGCAAAACTAGACAAAAATTTGATGACTATTAGATTCACTATCCATTTCTTTCTTCGTATAAGTATATTTCAATAAAAAAAGTGATTTGAAAGACAGTATACTGAATATAGAATATCTGAACAGAAGATACAACAAATTGGTTGTGGTAATATTAGTAATTTTTTGTATCAAAATTGTTATTAAATCTTTTGGATGGTTATAATAATGGTAACTAATCAATCAACTTATTTGTGGATTTGGTGTACTTTTGTAACAGATATTAATTCTCATAATCTGCAAGAAGTGTATCCATTTTTTCAATGTTCATAATATCCTGCTGTTCAATGATACCTACTGAAATATGAATGTTATGGCATACATATGATACCCGTGTAGTTTATACTTAGGAAGTGTCTAATAGGGTATCACCTGGCAGATGATTTGAGGTAGGTCAAATTACCACACAGTGAGAGATTTTACTGTGCTGTGGTGACAAGGTGATATTGGTGTAATAAAGATAACTATATATATTTCATATGGCTTCATCCCTGTAAACTTCCAATTTGTGTCCTAGGAAATCTTGCCAATTGTCTCAGGGCCTGAGATAAAAATTATCCTACAGTTCTCCCCTCTAATTAAGGTATATTTATATACCACCTTTCATGAGAATCTGCTCATTCCTAGAGATAAAGAAGGGCAAACGTATAAATATACAAACATTGAACCGAATCCATTTTCACATTTATATATTAACTAACTAATAAATTTATCTTTATCTTTATTGCTAATATGAATTCATAGTATTTATAAAGAAAACATTTTGAAGTAGTTATTAAAGTCACCTTGAATCCTGATTATTTTTGTAGTTTCAAATAAAAACAAGCTTCTAAATGATCATGACATTAACTTGCTGCTTATCGTGTGATTAAATGGAGATTCACTTTCTAACAATTTAAACAAGGTATAAAACTTGGCCACCGCCTCTGTGGTTGAGCAGGCTAAGCCTTTGCCAGCTTACCTCATTGCAACCACAGGCTTCGGGTTCGATTCCTGGTATATTACATTTCGGAAACATATTTTCTCTGTTATTTACTATGGTCTGGGTGTATGGGATCGGCCTTGAATATACTCGGTCCGTTGTATATTACCCATAACACAAGCGTAACTTGCTTAGTTTGGGGATATACAGTGTGTGTGTGTTTGTCTGCTGATTTATTTATTTTATTATTTATTAACTGATGTGTTTTTTTTTTGTAATAGAAAATGACTATTTACTTAGGTTTTTATATATTGCGAGGGAAACCAAGAATTAATATATATACATATAAACCTTTCTTGCTAAATTATCTACCTCATGGTGGTTTTTACCATAACTTAAAATCTGTTATATGGTTTAGGAGTTAGTGATATACAGACAGACAGTCACAGAAAGCTACTTTATTTTATACTATGTAAAGATGTAGATAACAATAAATTTCCTAAGCACTATTCTATGTTTTTTATCTGTAATTTTGCTTTAAGTTATAAATGGTTTCTAATTAGAAAATTATCTGGAAATATAAATAACAGGAAAAATTGAGGTTTAATTCAAATGCTTCTGTATAGACTGATTGTTCCTTTGCAAAATACAATCTAGCAGGCATTATTAATGAATTATTATGGACAAATATACAATATATATCTGTGTTTCAACATAAACTCAAATTGTATAATTTTGTCATGGTTGTACATAAGCAGAGATCTATAATCTTATAACTTTTATTACATGTAAATGGTAAAGCTTGTGATGGAACAGTGTCCCATTCATTACTATGAACTACAAATCTATTGTGTAAGGAACATTGAGACTAGAGTATGTGTTATTAGTTCAGTATAAATGTAAATTGTTGAATGCTGTTTTCGAAGTAAAAGTATGATTGTTAGTGAGGAATTTCAATCACTTCTGGTGTCTTGATGGATAATGAAATGTCTGGTATAGTGCAAATATATAATAATGTATAATATGAACAGTAATTTGATGGTGGCCTGTGTGGTTGACTGGTCTAAGCCTTTGCCTTCCTAACTAGAACACTAGAACAAAGAGGTTCTGGATTTGCCTGATTTTCATAGATGCTAGCATTTTAAACAAACTTTTCATTATTCACTATGGTCTGAATAACTGGGATCAGTCTCAGAGTTTTCTAATGTACCTCAACCGTAATACAATCATAATCTTCTTAACTGGGAGATATAGAATGTGTTTTTCATTATCATTTATTACATTTTACACATTTTAATTGCCTAATGTTTGTATTATTTTAGATATTGGATGAAGTGTATAGTATTTTGTCATATCTAAAAACAACTACTAAGTTGGCGAGGCCTTATAAAGTAACTGATGAGCTATTTGATCTGACCACAATGGCTATGGAGTATTTCAAGGAACACATTGAACCAAATTTACCAGAAATTACATATTTTGGAACCGACTTCTTTGACATTACAACAGCATTTTCACGTATGTCATATTTCATTTTATATTATTGTAAATTATGTTGTCTACACAGTGATAGGGTCCTGACAGATAACTAATTTTCACTGTAGTTGTCATTTGGCCATTTAACCTTAAAAGGCATTTAAGCTAAAATACTATCATCATCCCAGTGACAAATTCTGGTTGCATTTAAAGCATATTATTGGATCCCACAGTGAGCTTTCCTACTCTTTCTACTCCACCTCGTGTGGTCTTCGCTATCCCTCATACTGTGACTATTGGCGCGCATATCATCTCTCAGAAGTCAAGCCAGTGCTGAATCGAAAATATTCTTATATACTACAGAAATTGTGTTACATATTTAAAAAAAGAGGGTAAAACAAATAAATACTAAATAAAATAATTATTAATTAGATGTGTTGATGGGAAGTTTCATGCTTCTTCTTCTTAAAATAGCAATAATGTTGCGAAGTGATGTATATGAATAGAAACTAGACTTGACATTTAAAAAAAATGTTCTCCAGTAGAACTTGGTTTGAATTAAATGTTTTGAATTTAATTTACTCAACAGGTATTATTATTCAAACCTATTTTCCTGTTTGAGTTGGCTTTTAAGGCTAATTAGATGATTTTATAAAAAAAAAAACTACATTTCAGCTGGTGAAAGCAGCAAGTCATATATCTGCTTAGATTCGCCTCCGCCGAGCGGTTTTGAGGCGTCCACTTCACAGCAAGCTGCAAGTGCAACTGGAGACCGTCGCGTGTCGTCGCTCAATTTATATATGGAGGAAAGCCTGCCACCCTCGCCACCACCGCCGCAAAGCAACATGGTGTTAAGAAAAAGGATACACCGTATTAAACAGGGAATGAAAAAGTATGCTTTCTATTTTCTCTATTCCTTAATGAGGGACTGTAACGGCCAACTTCTATATAGTTTAGGTCACAAATCAAATCAATGGACCAATATTAGCATTGTACCTTATGAACCTTAATTTTTATTTCCGTCAGGTACAATGATCAGCTGTCAGCTTTACGCAGTGATCTCCGCAGTTGTAAACGCAAAACTGCACTCCAACAAAAACAGATAGCGGAGCAACAAAAGCAGATTGCGGAACAACAAAAACAAACATTGGAATATGCAAATCGCCTTGATGATTATGATAAGAAAAATGAAGAAACCAGCCGAAAATTTCAAACTCTATTACAGGTGATAATTTCTTTAGATATCCTGTGTATTTTCTTACAGGATATATATATATATATATATATATATATATATATATATATATATATATATATATATATATATATATATATATATATATATATATATATATATATATATATATATATTATATTTTCATACTAATTTAACTAACAATAAATTTACTATATTGATTAAATAGTTGAATCGAATTGAACAATGATATTGCATTTTGAATTTGAGTTTCTTTTACAAACATATATGGAATCTCTAAATGGTTTTCGTAAACTTGTCCATGGGTTTGATTCCCACTTAATACCAAATATTCGTATTATCTGCAAATATGAAGTGCTTTAGTTTGCACTTTGCATCTGTGATTTTTATGTTTGTGTATATATTTTAATGTCATAACATTTACAACATTCTTGGAGGATTAGATATTTAAAAATCTATGTGTGTATCCAGTCCACTTACATACATTGAAGGATTCTGGAGAGAAAAATAACATACATTTTTTCTTTATTTAAATCCCCTTTTTATCTTTAGCTTTAGCTTCTAAAAAGGTTTGGTGCTCTGTGTGATGAAAGAGCACTACTTTGCCACATGACATACTAACTGGATAAATGCTTAGGATTTTGTTTTAGCACAAATGTACCAGAAAATATTTTTTGGTACATTTGTGATTATCCCATAATACAGACATTTTTAGAATTTAAACAAAGCATTATTTTATTGTGCTTTACAGGAATTGAATAAGTGCAAGACGGAGCTACAGTACTGGCGTTCCCGTTCGCCGGCAGTACCTCCACTTTGCGCTGAGTGCGGCGCTTCGTTGCGCCTGTCGCCGTCTTCCTCCTTGGCTCAGGTATGTTAATTTCCATTTTTTTAAATTTAATTCGCCATTCATATAATTAATTTATAAATGTGAAAGTGAAGTAATCTTTTTTTTT
Source organism: Dendrolimus houi (assembly GCA_039645545.1). Taxonomy (NCBI): domain Eukaryota; kingdom Metazoa; phylum Arthropoda; class Insecta; order Lepidoptera; family Lasiocampidae; genus Dendrolimus; species Dendrolimus houi. The sequence continues at coordinate 15,806,670 of CM077120.1, read as the reverse complement.
TATTGTTGAAGCCCAGCAAACAGGCTGATGGCTCAACTGTTATGGAAAGTGGTTACCGTCGCCTATGGACATTAGCAATACCAGTGGTGCTGCCAATACACTGCCAGCCTTGAAGAAGAAATTGAAACCTGGCCACTGACGCTGGAACACAACTCTAAGTTGTTATGGCGGCATACTCTAGACCAGGGTTGCTAGCCATCCAGTCGGGCAAATGCCCTGCCACCTGGCTGAGGGTTGTTTTGTCGCCTCTTATGACAGAACGCCCCGTCGCAGGAATTAGTATTCTTTTTCTGTTCCTGCACAGAAAAATCTTGATGCAGTTACATTTGTTTGGTATCTCTTCAAATTTATGTGATGGAACTGATTAGCATGGCCTTAGGTTATGAAGTTTTTAATATTTTTCCATGCAGATTTTTCAAAATCTATAATCGTAACAAACTTGTGTAGTAATATCTTACTACAGGTAGAGTATTGACTGTGTTCAACAAAAATATTTTGTAGAAAATCTAAACTGTTCAATAAAACATGAGTTTGTACTGCAATGAGAACTCTGTTGTGTACACCACATATCCAAGCACTGCTTTTCTCATCTAATCACTACTATTTTCATAGACCTACCAGTCCTTTGAATAATGATAGGTAGCACCACATTTTCACCTCTGCACCACTCACCATCGGCAGGATGTTCACCCTCATTTCCTTGAGCTACTACACTCAACTACGCAGCAATTATCTTTGAGTCTGACAATAGTAATTCACAAATCACTTACCCAAATCCAGCTGTACTGCTTACCTACCTTACCTAACAACTTTTTATAACTAAACAAATTCCTCGTCGCGCTGTCTCACCCCCGCTATCCTTTGCGTTCAGAAATTATTAACTTTACGCATTTCGCGACAAGGATATCCCTCTGCACTATGACACGGGGTCACTTAAAATGGCATTAGCTGACAAGATGTTGGTAGACCCCCTGATGTTGCAAACATCACTAGGTGGTGGTGATCACTTTCCATCAGTTTGCCTGTATGCCAATTTTAGGCAACAATTAATAAAATAATTATTAAAAATCGTTTTCATTACATAAAATTATCCAGCAATGAAACAGCTATTTTTATTACATGTATTTATTTTGTAGTGGGCAGCAGGAACAAGTAGTGAATCAATGGAAGCCGAGCCAGGCATAGAGACAGTGGAAGTGGCTGCTGTTGCAGCTGTGACTGCAACATCCACAGAAGTTCCAGTCACTGAAGTGGCCAAAACAGAAACCAAATCTGAAGGAAAATCTAAACAGGAATCCAAGCCAGATTCCAAATCCAAATCAGAAAACAAAGCTGATACCAAATCTAAAACAGACACTAAACCAGAGACAAAATCAAAACCCGATCTGAAAATGGAAGCAAAGACTAAAGTGGAAGCAAAAGCTGATTCGGGCGCTGAAGGGTGTTCTTCGACACCTCCCTCCCGCCGCCGGGCTTCTTCTGACACCGCAAGCGGAACTCCAGAGCGCAAGAAACGTCGTCTCACTCGCCCAAGGAAACTTTGAGTGCAAACACGCAATTCTCACTGGAACTCTGCAGCACATTAATTTCTTTATCTCAGTGAGACAAATCCGGTTTAAAGTGTAGTGTTCTGGAAGGCTGCCACACGTTTTCTCTTAAGTGAATAGCTGAAAACTTAACTCTCACTGGAACATGGAAGATGGTGATATAACCTTTGCTCAGTGAGCAAAATGGGAATGTGCATTCAAGCAGCAGTATTGGTGAGTCTCATTATTGGTTGTATTCCAACTTTGGATGCTAGCAATTTACATTGTCCCCAAATTTTATTTGCCTAAATTGTGAATATAAAAGAATGGCAAGGGATGGGCATAACATATAATCTATCTTGTAGAACAAATGTTCAATAAAAGTGTGTATGTATGTTATGCCTCAATAACAGGAAACTTGTAGTCTTTTTATATATATCAAACTATTTTATCCTCATCCATATCTGCATGTTAAAGCTTCACTCACTTGTCACTTAAAATAAATGCTCAAACTTATCGTGATAAAGGCACATTTACCCCAAATTTGCATGACTAATTTTTAATCGCCTATACCAGGGGTTCCCAAAGTGCCGTTCCCGTAGTGCCCAGTTGCGCCGTAGAGAGTAAAGAGAGGCACTGTGAGGCGCTCCTGTTTACCATTCTCTGGAAACTAAACTTAGGCATTCGCGGTTACAAAATTTGTGGAGATCAACACGCTCACACATCACATTGACCTAGTTGCATTATATTTTATTTCCTATTTTTCTTCAATAATAAATGTTTTCTTGTATATAAATACAAAAACTAGGCTTAATATTGTGGATGTTTCAATTTTTTGCCTATCTATTTAGTATCACTGTACCCTATTCCAACTGGCTAGGGCACCGAGACAAAGTACTAAACCTGTAAGTTCACCGTGAACTGTAAAACTGGGAACCACTGGCCTACACAATGTTAATTTAAACAAGATAATAATATGATTGTCTTAGCACAAGTTTATATGAGTGGTGACAATTGTCTGTTCAAAATTTTATGGGCTTCGCTGAGGGCTGCTGTGCTGAATACCTGGTGGTTTAAAATAGATATGTTTGCAAATTCACATTGCAAATATGACAAGTGTCAAAATAATATGGAACCATATGCTATGTCTTGAACCTCGTGGTTCTCAAAAAGTCCCCTGATTTGTATGAAAACATATTGCAAACATGTCATTCATAACCTACCACAAAAATTGTTATGGACTATGCTGGACTTAATATTGGCCTGGTTATTTACAAGAAAAAAAACCTATTCAAACTTTTAATTCAATTTCAAATATAGTTTATTCCAAAAATTCTAGTCTTGTCATTCCAATGCATATATGCATATTTAGTAGTCACTATTCAGACTATAATAACAAAGTTATTGATATAGAGGAAACTCTTAATTTCACATCTATGAAACTCTTTTCATCTATCTGTGTTAGAAAACTGCCAATCCAGTCAACTTAATTACCACATCCGTGTATTAAGAATTGATGAAGCTTCTGATGTTACATGCAAGTATGGATGAGAAGTTATAATATGTCGAGGCAAAGGTGTTACATCACAAAACCTTATGTAGCAGTTGTATTTAAATGCGATAGTAAATATTCTTGATGGGACCTGAAACTGCATGTTGATATCCTGTAAATATCTACTTCCTTTATGGAACACAAGTGTTTTGTGTTAGTGATTTGTCAATGTAAAGTATATATATTTTTATATAGTTAAACTTGATTGTGACATCACTTTGATTCACAAATTGGGTGCTCATTAATATAACTTTTATGTGGGCCCTGTTGATTGAATTGGTATTGGCTCAATGTACAGTCAAAGGCAAAAATATGTATATGTATGTATATTATATATTTAAAGATTTAATAATACATTCTCTTTTTAAAATGCATGGTTTAAGCTTTCATAATAATATGTCATACATATAGCAGTCATGTATACATTTACAATTAAGAAAATATAATGGGACTTGAAAAACAAATTGAATATATAAGAACACTATTTATAATTATTGTGTTGCTGGCTATCTTCTGTTCTTATTAAAATTTGATTTAGGTCAAAGATTACCTAATGTGTAAATGTTTTAAAGTACTTTAATGGCCCATAATTGTGGATCAATGTGATTTTTGTAACTATGTATTTTTGTTTTTGACTATACCACAGCTGGCAAATGAGCCAATTTAAATATGACATAGTTAGATGGGCTTTGTATTGGAAACATCCATTGTATATAATATCATCAATATCTGTCCTGTTTTCAAGTATGGGAATGACTTAAACCTGGTTTTTTTTTTGTAGTGACAATTTGATGTTGTCTCCGAAGGGTCTCCTGAAACTCGCTTTTGACGCGGGCTTTTGTATGCTTGTATTATAAAGTAAGCCACAAGATTATAAAATTTATAAAAAGTAGTTATAATTTATAAAACTGTATAACTATGAAATAGTTTGTCAAAAAATATGTCAATAACAAAACAGTAATAATGTCGTAAACATTAACACAGTTATAATTTTAATAAGCCTTACAGTACGAAAACAATAGATGAATGGACATTTCTAAAGGAAATACTTCAGCATGTTTGTATAAAATGTGCATAATACACATATAAAATTTGTTACAACAGTTATTGTAAACCATTAGCTAACTATATCAGATGAATGTGCAGTATAGTTTTTCAAATGGAAAAATTATACTGCACATGTATTTTACTATTTTAGACATATTTTGAAAGAAACATATTTCTTCTGTCTTGTGAATCACTTTTAACAATGACTTTAAAAGATAACATCAACTATCATTCTAATTTTCTAGTTAAGCTTATAATGCATACTATTGTGTAATTTACCTTTTTAATGTGGTTTTAACATGCTACTCCCAATTACATGCAGGGAATACATCTTTAATAATATATTACAATTTTAATTTTAGTATATCAACTCTTTGCTAGTACTTATAAATTCAGATCTTCAATGAGGCAAAATAGGTTTTGTACAGATAAAAATTTGAATTTATAATATAGACAGTCCACTTTCAAGTTGTTTTGTGTCTCCTTAATTTATTTCTCTTCTGTTCAACAAATTCAGATTATATCATCACTAGTAACCAACCAGTTGACAAAATCCCGTAATTCTTTTAAATTTTTAAGCCTGAATGTTCTTAAAATTCTTTTATTAGCTCATTTAAAAAAAATGTTATTCATAATCACATAATGTGATTAACCCTATCACATCCTAAAGGCTTGGCACCGTGTTGGCTTCACCCCTGGTGCTGCGAATATCTATAGGCAATGGTTCCCATTAGATGGGCCATCTGCCTTTTTGCCAGCTTCCTAATAAAAGAATGACATTTTTTGACAAATATTTTTAACGAGCTTATAAACCTTGTATAACTATTATGAATATTTAGGGAAGAGATGTAACTATGTAAATATTTTTTTACAATATTTTAAAACTTAGGTGGTAATTTCTACTCTGTGTGACTGTTTGATCACAAATTTAGACATTTGACATTGAGAGACTATTAAGTGTCTGACATTGCCTATATAAATGTTCACAATTTAAAGTAATGTATTCATAACATATGTTATTTTTTTTAAATAACATACTGCATATCTTCTTCATATAAACTTTTATTATGCTAAATATCACAGTCCTCCATGTGCGCAACAACTTTGAAAAATGGTGCTGAAGATTTCCCTTGCATATAATTATACAGATTATCTCCTGAAACTTCAATATATAAGGTTATCATTATCCTGCATGTAAAGGGAATATGTTATGGTCACATTGTTCAGGACAGTCAGTATTCATATACCAAATGGCTATATATATACAAGTGAGTTTTTCAAGTAGGCCATCAGGGACAAATACTAAACTATATGAAATAGCATAACACTCAAAGGAGTCTCGAGGCCGATTTTGATGAAAACTAAAGTGACATGATTAGATTTTAAAAATCACTTACCCTTGCCTGGAATCAAATCGGCTGATTTTGAAAAAATAAACATATACTGTTTTTATTATACCAAATCATAGTGTAGCTTGCCAGGATCAATTTCTATGAAGGAATGTCAAATGGCAAGCCAAGGAAGGGAATTGTTTGATTTTAAACAAAATGTTCTATCTTCCATACATTAATTAAACCTCACCTCATTTTTATTCAATATCGAAATGATAAATATTATTCTATTTTTGATAAGCATTTTAAAATTAATATTAGAAACGCGCATTATTTTACGCCAATCAATTAAATCAGTCACTGAGTTAACATTGATTGCATTCAAATGAGGTCTGCTCAAATGACCAGCGTAATTTGATGTTTAATTAATATATGGAAATTGGACATTTTATTCAAAAACAATTCTTTGTATTGGTTTGCCGTTTGACAGAAATTGATCCTTACAAAGCTAGAACGATGATTTGGTATAATAATACAGTGTTTATTTTTTCAAAAAACAGCAGATATGATTCCTGACAAGGGTAATTGATTTTTCAAAAATATACTGATTCCGTTTTAGTTTTCGGCAAAATCGACCTCGAGATTACTTTGAGTGTTTTTCGCTAATAAGCATAGTTACGGATTTTGCCTTGAAGGCCTATTTGAAAAATTCACTCTATACATTCTTATAAATAATTTTCATTTTTAAGAATTCTTTCAAAATTTGCAATAATGTTACTTTATTGTAGCTTTTGCAAATATTTATATTATCATACCAAACTTTTGCTCAACTTGCAATTTGAATTCCAAAGGACAAGGCGCTGAATTAATATTTTTTTGTTCCTCATATTATTATCTACCTTAATTGCGTAAGCATTGGAACCCTACAAATGGCTTGTCTATCTGCTCATTGAAAATGAACATTGAATAATTTAAAATTTATTCTAATTATCGAATTTTTAGGTAAAAAAACTAAGCTAAAATTGTTTTTGGAAATGTAATTCTTTAGCTGTGCAATTTTAAAACCTAGCAAGTGCATTACAAGAAATGTTACACGACAGCACAAAAAAATTCATGAATTTCAATGATATGCGATTCCTAAAGTGCTTATTGGGCGCAATATAATATTTTGGTAGTCTTTACGTGTTTTGGCAAGCACATGAACAAATTGCCTAGCTAGACAATAAATTCACAAATATTAATCTGTCAATTGCTAGATATTAAAATTGCACAACTGTCTTCTTTAGGAAGATTTTTGCATCAAATTCCAGAGGATTACGTTTTTTTTCTCTTATTATTTCGAAATATAAAATTTAGGTTTATATATATTACTCTGCTTGTAGTTAAATTATTTATCTACAAACAGAAATACGACATCTGGATGTCTTGGTTAGTTTTAATTTATGTTAGATTTTACAGCCCTTATAGTTTTGATCTTTGATGATATAGCCGTCTAGATTCCCCAGGAAGGTAGAGTTTGAGGTACGCGACCGAGACATGAGACAGAGCACCGCAGCACACGACACATACATACACCTTGTATGCAGTAGGGGAACGGACACATTTTACAACAAATTCTGATCTTTAAATATAAAAGATCAGGCGTTAAAATAATATTTTATCATCTAACTTTTAAAATATCATGATAGAAATAATTTTAATTACTTTTCAAACAATAATTGATGCGCTTTTGACTTCTTTTTCTTGTACTTACTTATGACGTCATAATTAGAAGTACGCTCGTTAAAAATCTATGAGGCTGCGAAGTTCTGCATTTTTATAAAAAGTATCTCAGTTGATTTGACAGACCACTTTATATGAAAACATTTGGAGCGCGAGATAAAGACAGGTGATAGTTCTTTATACAAAGTGACAAAACCCTGTGTCACAGTCACTTATCTCAAAGTCTATTTTAAAGCTTACAAATACAGTCAAACAAAAGTTGACCATTTGTCAACTCGCTCATCATTCGTAGTAAAAGTAAACTAGGGCCTTACGATTGCTTGTTTATTTGTATTCATCTGTCTAGACAAGTTTATTTTCTAAGGTTTTAATTTATTAGTGTAATATTCAAAGCTTTGTGAATATAAGTAAGAGCTGGAGTGTTGTGTTTGTTTGTAAATATTCTAGGTAAAATCACATGTGAAATGTACAAATAAATATATTTATGATGGAAAATACACAGCAGTGTGTAATATTTTTGTGACATGGTCTTAAGGTGAGAGTTATGACGGCGGTAAGAATATTTCCATATGTTGTGTTTTGAGAGTGTGCTCTGGGGCTTCACACAATTTGTACATCATGTCACTAAACAACATATCAGCAAAGTTATACTGACTCCTCACCCCGCTGGTTACCCAAACTGGGTTCATAGGACATCTCTATTCTATATATCGAACGCACAAATTATTTAGTTAAAATATAAATTTTATTGTGAAAAAATTCTTCCTAGATATCATTGTCTTTTAATTTAAATATAATTTTCATCTTTTCGATAAACATTTCTCATAATATTACTGAGTTTTAAAATAAGTGCAATTGTGTATGTTCAATGTTCATGGTCCATCTGAACCAATTTTTAAATAAACATCATTTAGTGTTATTTAATATATACGCTTAATTTGTAATTAGATGAATCAAAATTATATCGCATGTTCGTAGCAAGTAGAGACTTTACTGTCTACTTTACGAGGAAAATGCTTGCTGTGTAAAAATTAATAGGTGAAAATAATGTATATTGTTGAAATGATCATCAATATGTGTATTTGGCAAATAAACCTAACTTTTCATACATTTTAACGCGAACGGTGCGAGATACTGAATCTAAAATCCGGCTCGAAGGACCATGAACACATTATAAGATTGAAACAAGAAAAATATCTACCTTATCTCTCTTCTGTCTATATTCTTGTAAAACTTACCGTAACGTTACTCAAGGTATTTAAATTCTTTTTTCATTGTATACCTTAAAGGAATTCCCAAATGTTAATACTGGACTTACGAAGTTAGAGTATGCCCTTGTAGCGATAAGGTTTTCGGGTGTAAGGATTTTTGTGCTTCACCTATTTGGACAATAAAGAAACATTAGTTACCATTTGTCAGCAACGACAAATCTTATTAGCACAGCTGTACGCAAACTAAGCGTTTTCATAGTATAGGGCAAACAAAGTTCGCTCATTCAAGAAACCTCAATAACAACGCGTTTAATAATTGAAATAAAAATTAAAGTTTAGATGTATAGTTTCCGGCACGGATCTTGGGTAGTAGGGGTGCGATTTAACGACATCGATTATATTATGTTTGAATAAAGGGACAATACCTCATACTTGGGAAAAGAACTGAAATTTCACCGTGCGTACGCTAAGGCTACCGCTCAAGAATAGTGCCGGGATCTATAAAACTTTGCGGCAAACATATTTTTGAATAAACTGTGAGAATGAGGGGAAAATACTAAAGCGTGGTTGCAAATAGCGAGAGTGAGCTCATTTGATATCTTCGCCATGATGTATTCGTGTAAATAGTTACGATTGTACATACAATGTATGCTGTGTGTAGAACTGTAGATTGTTTCACGTTATTAGGATTTAAGGCAAATGATAGAATACAAAAAAAAAGTTTATTTTTAATATGGTTATTCTAAATTTGTGAAATTCAATGTGTTCTGTAGTGATTAATGAATGTAGGTTGTTCATCGTTTCAAAAGTTAAAAAGGCCACTTGTAGAGTAGCACCAGAGAGTAAAGTTTCATGAACCGTAAATAGTTTAGTGGCTAAGACATTCGCGTTTCATTTCAATGATGTGTGTTCGAATCGTAATTGAGAACATGCACCTCTTAAGCAGTTATTTTTAGCTATGTTCATATTGTTACAGTTAGCATGTGTTAACTATGAAGGGAAATCTCGTGAGTAAACTTGCACACCGAGATTACCTATGATTAGATCCGTCAAATCGCCTCTTAGAAGCTTTTCTGTGGGGTTACCGCGCGTTCCCTTAAGAAACGATTAATTTTTGTTTTACTATTTGAAAAGGATATTTCATTAAAAAAAACAAAAATCTCGATTTGAAGTATCTTAAATAAATTATATAGTTTAACGTAATCTCGTAAAAGTTAACATTCAATAATGTGACACCTAATCTGCCAACAATTCATGTTCGGTATTTGCCATAGAAATCAAATAGGAATCTGTCTACTGACGACTATAGTTCGTGCCAAATTTATATAATGCTTTTCTAAAATAAAAAAATATATTGCGCAGTCATTTGTTGCCAACTATAATAATCACAAAATAAAAAGCCCGATTTGACACATAAGAATGTCTACAGAACGTAACTTTGAATGAAACCAACAAAACTAAAAACCAATAATTAATTTATATAGTTGATAATATACATATTTTTTTTACTGGTGCATTATATAATGTTATAAAAAATATATCAGTCATAATTCTCCTCCAATAAACGAAATAACATTAAACTGTTATTTATTTATATTTCTGTTAAGTCGTATTAACCTATGACGAAGTCCCAATTACAATTACGTTCTAAGGCATCTTATTTTTAATTTAAGTGTTGCTACCAAAGGGTCGTTGCAGTTCATTAACTCAATTCGATTCAGGAAAAATTTATATATATACATATTTATTCCAAAACCTTACATTATTTACACTAAAACAATACTACATAATAGTACATATATGTATTGAAAACAAAAACGATTGAATAAATATATATTATACGGGTGAAATCATAAAATTTCTATAGATTTATTATGGTACCTGACAAATGCGTGCGGTACGCGAAAGGCAATGTGAGACAAAACTTTCGCGCTTCATCTATTTTGTGAAGTATTTGTGTGACACAACATTAAAATAAATCAAACGATTACAAAGTCGTATAATTTTAAATCGATTAATTTGGTTAACGATTTGGAGGTTTCAATCCCGAAATATTTTGTAACGAGAACTGTTAAATCGGGCTTTTTTTTTTGATTACTATAAGGGGTCACAAAGATTAGCGCGAGTTCTAATAAGCCTTGAAGCAGTATCGTACTTGGTGTCAATATTAAAAATGTTGAATAATAATAACTTGGCGGGTTTATGTTTCTTCAAGTGGCCATTTTAATTATACAGTTCTTTGCTATCGGAGTTGCAATTGTGTGCTTTTTCGGACGTAATATCCACGGCTATGATTTACCAGAAATCGAAATATTTAAATTCAGCGCGAACTCTTTGTCGAGCATCACTTGTCTATTAACGAAATATTGATTAATCATTTGTTTGCCAACTTTCATTGTAAGTATAGTTTACGCTAAACTTTAGCTGTAGAGGCTTATTCATTGCTAACAGCGGCTATAAAGTCTAGCGTACACTATATATTTTGTTAATGTTGTATATAAAATACCTATATAGAATAAGTAGATATTGAAATCATTTCTCGATGTGCATGATGAAATGAGCTTTATTTAATAAATAAATGATTTTATCAATCCCATAAGGCTGGGTAATGTCTTGTTACAAAATATGGAATAATTATTTGTTAATTATCTTTTATTATTATCGATTAGAAGTGTCAATATTGGATATTTTTCATGCATGATTTATTATTTCAATATGAATATTATTTATATCAACTATAGTATTTGTTTATACGATTTTTCAAATGTGGCGGAACAGAGTACAATTGTTTTATTAGTTAAGTTCAATTAACAAATATTCACTGAATATGTCAAATCATTGATGTGGCAGTAGAAATTTTTACTTTGAAATTCAAATATGGCTATCTCCATTATAAACATTTTTTTTCAGCAGAAGATAATTTTCGTAATATAGTATTATAGCTGTCGTATGGGTTTATTTTTAAACACAAAAAAATATACTGTATTTTTGTATCTATAAATAATAATAAAATAATTGTATTAACCGTAAAAAATGCAATGGTAGCTTTTATAAAAATAAGATTCTGGACATGGCAGCTTTTTACTTGTCACTTACATTTTATCCACTTTTCTTCCGTTTGACAATGTTTTTTCCTTATTAACACTATTATCCACATTAATTACAATGGCGTTCGTTATCCTACCTAATTCGCGTTAATATTTTACTCTGTTATTGGCGTTACAGAAGTTGGCCAAATTTGATTTGACATTTATTCGGAAATGCAAAGTTTGAAAATTCTTATTACTAGTTTTTATTTTCTTAAGGTCAAGGCTGTTGTGTAGATGACGATTTCTTGACTTTAAAGATTTAAAAGAGTAAACAATTAAGTTTCTTTTTTCATTAGAACCCAGACAAATGTTATTGAAGGAGATGGCCACGTTTGATCTTTACGTCACAAACTATTTAATTTTCTTTATGATAAAATGTAAAATTATGATGAGGAGAAAATGAATTGTGCCTAAATTTTTACGATCTAAAACTAGTTGACATTGAATTCTCAAGGATGAACGATATTCAAGTGATAACTTTTAAAGCAGTATAAAATTATGTATTACACAGAATTACGCTTTATACAGTTGTGGAATGTTATAAACATTTAAGTAAAATGCACCAAGTATAACTTGAGAGATAGTATGAAAATTGAACAGAAAACATTTCTAGTCTGGGAAAACTTGTGCTTTCTAAATTACTTGCAGAGAGCTGTGCATGTACTGATTTTGTATGAAAACCCATCAATAGCACAGCGATCCGTTGCTAGTAAGAACGGCTATACATTATAGGGCGGACTGTACAGTTTTGGTGTACCGTATGTACCGTATTTAAATGTAACAATTATTAAAAATATTGTCCCTCACGCATGTGTATGTGTACATAGCACGAGACCATTCAAGTAAAAAACAAACATAACAGAAACATTATTCCACTATTTAAATAAATAAAAACATGTTATTAGAGTTCGTCTTCGATTTTTTTTATTGAAACTGCTTTTGAAGTTGTCTTCTTTATAATGATATCTTCTATAATATAAAACTAAACAACTTGTTGGTTAAGTTATAATGCGATATTTCCAAGAACATTGTAAATGTGATTGGATTTAGTAATTCATTAATCTTGTGACACTATTCTTAATACCTCCTTTCAATAGTGCAATATGTAATTTTTCCATTCGATGGTGTCCTTTCAGAATAAAAGAGGTTTATATTCTTCTAAACTTTAAAATAGATGAGATAGGGCTGTAAAATAATATAAAATAATTTTGTTTTAGTAAAGAAATCTTAAAAGCAAAATCGTTTCAGGTTTGTAAGGCAAATGCTCAAGGTTGACGTTCAGCCATAAATTTAAACTGAAATCTCGACACAGGCCTAATCTGTAACAGAGTGCGATCCACACATGCATTTCAAATTTAGTTTTATGGTTGAACGTTTGCCCTGATTAGCGACTTTTATGTTGTACATGTGTGTACGACTAGCAAGACTGTCAATTGCCGTAGATATCCACTTTATGATAGATATATTAAAATAGTATTTTTATTAGACAAAAATACAATAAATGTGTGAAGTCCGGATATATTTGTTGTTTTCTTGGTTTCACTCTTCACCACGTGGCTGAGTCAACTATGATTTTTGTACTCTCATCGACGCGTCGATTAGACAGTTATCCGGTGACTTCGATGGTATAAAGATAGGTAGTCTGGAAATCATCACCTTAAAACAGTAAACCAGAACAGACAATGCGAATAAGATCTGATTACAGGTGTTGATCATAATTTATTATATGTATGAAAATAGTCTCAAATTTATGCATTTAGAAACTTATGAGTAAGTATGGTAAAAATTCCTAATGTCGCTACTCACATGATCGTGCTTTTTATCGCAACAAATCAAAAACCACAAAAAATCTTGCTTTATAATTGTTTACTTTTGCCATCATTATTTGCAATCGTGAAAAAAAAATTACTAACCGCGTCAAGTCCGTGAGACTTTTACATGTTGGGTGTAGAGCAGGACCTCATTTTGATGCTAAATAAGCAATGCTTAATCTATAAGAAATTACCTTCATACTTTAAAATTTTAAATGATAAATTATCTATAATATTATAAAATTCTAAACATGCCGTGTCTATACATTGAAGCTATTTAAAAAAAACTGAAATACACCATATAACCGATGGAGAACACAATCCATTTTTTTTAGATTTCTTGTGTGTGGGTTTGTCTGTTTGTTCGGGATTCACGTAAAAACTACTTTGCCGATTTGGATAGTTTTCGGTGATCAACAACAAATTCTTAGACTTAACATCTGCCCTACTTTTTATTTTTCTGTGAATGATTTAAAATAGCCAGATTAAAAAAAATCTAATGTGATATTTTCACTGATCGATAGCAAATTTTATGTAATGTGTGATTTTCTTCCCGGGAGCGGTTTGAAGATTTTCGGATACATAAAAATTAGCTTAATTCGACACAGTTTCCACTAAAACGATAGCTTACATTCTTTTTTAAATTCTACGAAACTGTCCCGGAAATTTCAATTCCAGCCTGGACGAAGTCGCGGGCGGATCCTAGTTTAAAATAAAGATATTTGTGAAAGAAAAAATATATTGCAATACTAGAGTTTACCCCGCTGCTGCGACGAGGGTCAACCTCTGGTCCTTGCCTTTTGTTTAAAGAGCAAGTGTTAATACAGTTTACATTGTACTAAATTTTTATGTTAATGCTATTTGCCCCCGGAAGTTTCACTTCATTTTATATCGCAAACATCTCATTCCACGGCATGAAGAGTATTTATGTCCATTTTCGGTATTAAAACTACATTTAAACAAAATTCCACCAAAATCGATCCCGTACTCCTAGGATTTTTTTGTGTAAGCTTAACAGATAGACAGATCGAGTTAGTATCGCATTTTTTTTATAGATCATGAATTTTTACATCTATAAACTTGAGAAATGATTGGTCCCATACAAACTTTCATCCTCTATTTCAACCCGTTCTAGTTTTATTTATCTATCCCCTGTCTATCTATCTGTAAACTGCATAAATGATAAAAATAACCAAAATGACAAATCACAAAAAAAACAAAACCTATTCTACTTTCTGGGATAACCTGTACATAAATCTATCCCATTATACAGGATGCAAAGTACCCCTTGTCGATAAGATAGAGTCGATGAGGTACCCTCGGTATTAAAGTTACATATATACCGAATATCAGCCAAATCGTTTCAATACTTTTTCCGTAAAAGCATAACAAAAAAAGGGAGAAATATATTTTTATCCAGGAAATTATCCCACTTTACGGGTTGAAAAGTATCCTATGTTCATCCTCGGCATCGAAAATATATATTTACCAAGTTTCAGCTAAATCGGTCCAGTAGTTTTTCCGTGAAAGCGTAACAAACAGACAGACAGTTACTTTCGCATTTATAATATTAATGAATACCTAACTGATAAAAACTAATTGTTTATTTTTAATCTTTCTTTTCTTTTTCTCCATTATTAACTATTATTTGTTTCAATTACTACTTAATCAACTTTTTACTTGTATAAAGAACAGTTGCTTATTATTATATAATGTTAGTACAATTGAAACAAAAAGGTCACTTTGTTGCCTAGATATATATACATTTGTGCGCTTCAATCGGGCAAAAGATGCTGTACATCAATCATATTCTCCGCCTGTTACCATGTTTTGTGCAAATAAAGAATTTGAATCTATCGTTGTGAAACGAGTTTTGGAAGCCAATGGTCTGACAAAAGAGGATAGAAAATAATACACAGTCGATTAAACAGGAATGCATACCCTTGCAATGGCCAATGGCAATTAATCCCAATAATAGCGAGACAGAAAGTTCGCAGTCGTAATAGGGACAGGTACCTAATAATTATTATGTAACAGAACTTGAAACATAGAGCCCTCATTAGGTCTGACTTCATAAATTATATACAACGGAAAACTTTACACTGAAAGCAGCTGTCGTCCTTTCTATGTCTCCGGGCAGGGGAAGTTATAAGCGAGGGAAATCGTTGGCAGCGCGCAGTTGTCTGTTGCAGTCTCGTGTCGCTGCGGTCAGCGAACGATGAATATCGGCAGCGGTTAATTCGCGCGTTTTTTGTGTTACAAACCAATGTTGTGTATTAAATTAAAAATACTTGATTCTCAATAAGTATTCACCTCTGTTTCAAGTGTTTTCAATATGCGGTTAATGATATTAACTTTTTTCTTGTTGGCTCTTTTACAAGGTACGTGAATTTATAGGAAAACGAAACAAATGACATCATTATTTGCACATTTTAGATTGATATTACTCATTTCTATTAAATATTATTGGATTATATTCCCTGACATTCCAATAAAAAAAAAATTTCTCCCGACCCCCTTTCTTATATATACTTATTTAAAAAATATTTTCGAATATTTGATACATGAGACCTCTATCAATAGATCAAGAAGAGTACTAGACACAATAGGTCCGAAGATTATTCACTGTTTCACACATACAAAAGGACACTTAGCTGACTGACTCAATGAATTAAAAATTGCTGGCAGCCGTTGTTGCAGTGGTTTCTTGTACAGTCTAGGAATTCAAAGAAATACACCTCGTAGTTTCAGGGATTTATTCCTTCAGTAATATTAGTAGTAGTTGTGCTTGGATGCTAATCCCTGAAGTTGCCGATTCAACTTAGTAGTAGTTTAGCTCCTCGTACATTACAAACTTTAACAACAACTCGTGCACAAAAAATTGTGAATATAAGTAGGCCGCAGCGTCATCATAACATAATACTGTACGTTGAACTGACCTTTATGTATCAGAACCCTAAAAACTTAAAATACTGGCATATTAAGCAGAGGTTTTCATTTCCAGGGCAAACCATTTGATTTTCCGGAATAACACCTATTGTTTTAACCTTGTTATTGAAAGTACATGACCATTAGGCATACCCAAGGTTGTAGAGGAGAATTAAAAAACTCTATAAAATCACATAATTACGACGATCATTAATGGCCGCTTCCTATATGTTACCAACTGTTCTTTTGCCTAACTACCGGTTAAAATTTGACATTAGCTCCATACAAGTAATGTCAAAATTCAACGGATGGTAAGACAAGTGAATGAACAATAAGATATAGGAACCGGCCATAAAAGAAAATAAAAAGCATCGACCACGTGCGTGTCGGTTAATGCGCCGTGAGAGAGTAGAGGCGATAAACATCTACTTTGTTTGAGATTTGCCTACGGAATCTTAAAAGGGCGTTTGACGAAAAAATTTCAAAAACTACATTTAATAACATTTTCTTCAAACCAATTTTCTTGGACTTTTTCGATTTTTAAGTTTTCTAACTAACCAACGCTATGCGAATTTTTCAAACATTTCCTCCCATACTTTTAAAGTTATAGAGCGGAAGGAAATAAACCTATTCCGATTTTAGATGTGCATATTTCACGAATTAAATTGACTAAAAACATTATTCGGATATTTTAAAATTTGTAACGGTACATTGTTATCTATGTGGGATAGATACTATTTACCTTTTCTAAAAATAGTTTTCATCCCTCAGTTTCAATATGGTAGCCATTAAGTTTTAGTTCTTTCCCGGCTCTGTGACCTATCTACATAGACAAACGGGCAGACAGCTTTTTCATTTTTACTATTCGTCTACGGAACCCTAAAAACCTAAATGGCAAACGAACAGAAATTTAAAAATAATAACGATGGTCATCACTTTTTATAGATTTTGTGTTCTTTTCGAGACTTGTTGACTCAATATTATGAGGTAAATGTCAAAAGGAAGTCCTGATCTGAAAAGACTTCCCACATATTGTTTATTTGTAATAAACCTATTACTCGAAAAACCAATATATTCCTTTGAATTAGTAATGGGGCCATGCGAATTACTTGTGACGTTATTTGGTCGTGTCGCAGATAATAAAGTACCTATTCGACGTAAACAGTGAAATGTTGCTTAGCAATTGTTGGAATTGTTCAAGAATTAATTGCCTCGTCTACATTATGACCACGACATCAAGCGAGAAAGTGGGGAGTGAGATGGACAGCGCAAATATGTAAACAACATATCGTTGGCGTCAGTGCAGGACCTTGTACCTACATTTTCGTCAAAATATTAAGTACTATATTTTGTAACAATTCTAACGACAAAATATAACCGAAAATCGTTGTTACAATAATCTGCATTGACGCCGACTATATGTCGAACATGGCGTACTCGCACTGCCCACTTACCTGCTATCTGCAACCGGCATAATGTAAACGAGGGCTTACGAATTTAAATATTAAAATACTATACAATTATAAGGAAGTGCGACTATTAAGGATCCGTAGTCAAACGAAAAAATCCTTATAATTTCATTAGACAGATTACGTGTTATAGCAACTTTTCTCAGAGATTATTGGCATTAAATAGACGTTTTCAAAGGTGTTATCCGTATGTTGCTATAAAGTGTGTATTAAATTAAAGAAAAATAAGGGTAAGCACCTTTTGGGTTCCGATACGAAAGCTAAAAATCAGAAAATGGAAAATCAGTTCACAAAAGGGTGCCCTTAAATTCTGTTTTTATTGGTATCATCGTGATAATAATATGTGGTCTAGCCTCACTTTGAACGTCCTAACTGGATATGATGGTAAAAGTTTTGATTCTTGAGACGGTAAGAAAATTTGAAACAAATGACACGTGCGAGGCGCTCTCACGGTTCATCTGTAAATATAATTCAGATACCGAATATACTTATTGATATATTTTTTAATTTATTGATGTACAAAACAAATTATGTACAACCAAAATAAATTACACGTCTACGTATATTACTAACAAAACAATCTGGATTGCAATTCTAAACGGGTACATACAGATAAAAATAAATACCTACGATATAAATATGATTCAAACTATTAAATGAGTAAATTCTCGAAAGATTAGAATGAGGGTCTAGAGGTGCACAAGGATCCAGATCAACTCGAGGAAAAAGACGATACCTGTAATAGCGACGGTTTGACGAAAGGTTTAGTGGAAGGTGCTTTTTCGAGCTCCTCCACTAAAACCAGGCGTCAGTCAAGCCTACCAGCAATTTTCATTTATATTATAAAATTAACTGTATGACTGATATAATAGAATATATACACTAAAATAAAACTAAATTATAAACTGAACTATCTTAAAAATTAAAGTACTGCATTATAAAAAAAAACTTAAAAATTAAAAACCTACAACTTGATTGAGGCTTTGCTTGAAGATTCTTCTAAAAACTCATAACATTCATGAATACAAGATGTAAGATCATGCCGAGCGACATTTACAAAGAAGAAGAAGTAGTGTCTTTCATTTTCTAAGCATCGCATTTTCATTTTATGACAATATAGAAAAAATCCTTACTTTTAAATTACGAATTTAAGTTACGCGAAGAATTGGGCGTTTTTTTATTTGAAAGTAACTAGATATAATTGGTTTCATGCTCTTGAAAAAACAATTAGACATACAGGTTGTAAATTTATTATCATAATTGTTAATAGTTTGTCCAGAATTGCTTGCAATAATTAAAAAACCTATTTAGAATTTTACGACTGTACAACGTACACGTAGGTTAAAACTGCATTGATTTGATAAATGTAAAATAGATAAATAAAATATGCTTACCAAAATTTATAACGTAATTTAGACAGGTTAAAACACCTACAACCAAAGCCGTTGGATTTCTTTGGCTACAACAAATAGGTAATGGCAGTAAATACCCTATTTACTGCCATTACCTATTTGTTGTAATATTGCGGTGACGGCCGCCCGAGGCGGAAGACAGTTTTGCCACCCTTTTATTTAGGTATTTCAATTTAATGCATACTATATCTATACTAATGTTATAAAGAGGTAAAGTTTTTTGTGACGTTGTAGGGGATAATCTCTGGATCTACTGAACCGATTTCGAAAATTCTTTTTGTGTTGGAAAGCCCATATAATGAGGATTGTTATAGGCTATATAACATCACGCTAGGACCAATAGGAGCGGGGTGGTAATGAAAAATCTGCCCGTGTTGAGTCGGGCGAGTAAGTAATGAAAAATTCCGTCCTCTTTTCAATCGGTCCGAATTTGTAATTGCGACAAAAATATGAAATGGTTCAAATATTTATATTATTTATTGTGAAATTTTGCCGCCCCCTAAAAAGTGCCGCCCCCACTACGCTACGCCACTGGGGTGGCGGTGGTGGACCCTTTTTCATTGCATCTGACAGTAAGCTCCTTTATTCGCTTGACTTTTTTAAAGCTGTGTACATTTTGTTAGACAAGGCGTCTTCGCCTAATCTTCATTTATCTATTGGTTGACGCGAATTATGGCTTTGAATAAATACTTAGTCCTGGAGGAAAAGGGGATTAAAGTTAACAGACTATTTGTACCTAGTTGTATCGTCATTATACTGGAGTTTAAACTATTTAACTGCCGCAAGAATTTACACAACCTGTCATTACCTTAAGAAGTTTATGATTCCTAAAAACATGCTCAATATTACGTAAATCTGTTAAAAGCATGTGAAAGTAAAAATGCACGTCGCCTGTAATGAACTAGGTCAATATAAGAAACAAAAACGTAGCATCAGAAATGTTGGTATGTGTAGAACCTTCTTAAATTACGGTTATAATCCAATTTTACCGCCGTCCTAATAAAACCCCAAGGTTTTAATAACTCCAGTTTAATAAAGAGTATTAATAACTCAAACCTAAATAGGTAGGCACTTACCCATCTAAGTATCAATTTACAACCTACTCATTTCAGAAAGAAAAAACATTTATTTATTCTTTGAAGATAGCGAGACACATTGAAAAACAAAAAAAATTAAATGGATATTAAACTATGTAGGTATACCATATAGTAAACAAATAGGTAACAGTACCGTATATTATGCCAGGCAACTACTAAAAGCAATACTATCCTATAAATATATATATATATATATATACAACAGTTAAAAAAAACCTATACTAAAGCCCGTTCATTCGTCCATACAACCAATTCTGATGTATAATAAGTCTTCCTGTTGCTCAGCTGAATTGTAGGTCTTCAAATGACGCCATTCGACGGTGTTCTTGTGAAAACTCGAAATACCCTGTTACCAAATTTATCCACATTCTAGAGTATTCTAGACACTGAATTTTTTGAGGTGAAACTATGTTTACAGTGTGCGGCAACCTATCGTTTGTTGTGTTTTCTTATCGAAGCAATTTAATAATTTGGGATATAGGAAAGACTGTAAAATATTGCAAAACGATATGTTATCCTTGTATTCATTTACTATTTATTGGTGGACGAATGTTGAGAATTTTTGTTGTGTAACTTACTCGTTTCCAGTACATTTTGTTTTCATAATGTCAGTTTTTTTCACAATTTAGTATTTTTTATTATTAAATCGATTACACCCGTATCAAAATAAAACCTATATTTAGTCACTTAATATAGGTTCATGACATCATTGATATCAAATAGTATAATTCCATTTTATCGTTTGAATCAGTAACAAAAACGAATTATTTTTCCATTTACACTGTTGTTTAAACATTAAGTCAAACAATAAAGTTTGTTGAAATGTATGAAATTTATATCATAAACTACTAATTACAGGCCTCCATAATAATCGTTTGAATAAAGGTAAACATAGAAATCAATGAATATGGTTACATGTAGAAATATATTTAACGTTATTTGTTTTCATTTTGCATTAAGTACTTACAAAAGTAATGCAAAGGTCATTAACGTATTTTTGTATAAATCCAAGGGCATTGCGGTGGTAGCAGAATTTCCATTGTTCATACTTGAAGAACCAGCAGAGATCATAGACCATAACATAATGCTTCGTCAGATGTATCAAGTATTAACTCAGTCAAATTGTAGATCTTTGACCAAACGACGAAGTTTTTGCGGCAATATAAAAGGCCACAATTCATTAAAGAGTTCACATTTTCCACACAAACATAACGCTTACTTGATATTATATTACATTAAGTTAATATTATACATTTTTACAATATATAAAATTGCGCACAACAACATTGCTTTTTAAACAGCGAAAATTCATCGAACTGACCAATGCTATTTGTGCAGAATCCATTAGTCAAAGGCAATGTGGTAATATAGAACTTGCGGAGTTCCACAGAATCCAATCACCCAAGTCAGTGTCGCGGGACGGCCTAGCCAACGTTACGACCCTGAAAGAACCCATAACCCCTGCGTATTTCTTTCACCAAACTTTACGCCTAGCTATGTCAAGGACAATGGAGCGGAATAGGCATAAAATTACAGGTGTCATTACCATCGCTTGAAATAAAAGAATAGATAAATTTGACATAACAATGAACTAGAAGAGCCATGAGAGTATGCATAATTTAGAAATAATTATAATTCCTACTTAATTAGATTTGAGTAAGTAAGTTTGT
The DNA here is from genome assembly GCA_039645545.1 of Dendrolimus houi. Classification (NCBI taxonomy): domain Eukaryota; kingdom Metazoa; phylum Arthropoda; class Insecta; order Lepidoptera; family Lasiocampidae; genus Dendrolimus; species Dendrolimus houi. The sequence goes on along the minus strand of CM077120.1, from coordinate 15,784,805 downwards.
ATAAAGATTTATAAAAGACCTTGGAAAAAATTGTATAACAAATTAATTTAAAAAATATAGCAAGAAATAAAAAAGAATTTGGAAAAATCGCAGGCTTGTTGTTGTAAAGTTTATTGGCGCTTCTTTAAAAGTACAATAACACATTGCGAAGCTGTGTACGATACATAGAATAGTCGTCTTAAGGTATGTATGTATTAGCTGTTACCCGCGACTTCGTCCGCGTGGAAATTTTCCCGTGGAACCCTAATTTTTAAAGTAGTCTAAGTTACTCCTTATAACATTAGCTATCTGCCAGTGAAAAACCCATTAAAATCGGTTCAACCGTTTCATAGAGTAGCCGGAACAAAAAGACAGACTGACAGACAATTTTTTTTTTTTTGTATATCCTATATACTTTCATATGCATTTAGTAAAAAGCTGTTATTTTGACATTACAATCAGACACTTGACTTTTATTTATTTGTATAGATGACTTTAAAAAATGTGCTTCAGCACAAGTCAGTTTGGATAAAAACTATCAGGTATATGCTTCTTTATTCTCTCTTTACAACTGATGAATCTATTTTCACGAAATTCAGTAGGTACATTATATATTTTAGAAGATAGATAAAAGTAGGGTAAAGAAAAAATGAGTAAAGCCGCATGAAATGTTCTATTAAGGTAATAAATATGTATCTCGCTTACTGTTAAACCAACCATAGCATAATTAAAATTTTTAAAGACAACTAACTATATTTGAGAAATCGGTGGCCTCTGATGTTGTGGCAACGCTTATTTTTAATGTTTGCAATTTTAATTATTTACTGCTTCTTATTTAGTTTTCGGAAACTAAGGATGGCAAATGTAGAATAATTTTGTTAGATTACCATCTTAATGTAATTATTTCGCGGAACAAAACCTGATTACAAAATTCTGTACTGGATGCGTTATAATTCGGTCATTGAATTTACTTTCTAACATTACTCTATTTGTAAAGACCGGTTGAGTGAATTGGATGATAGAATGCGATTACAATAGCATTTTAAAATATAAAAATTGATTACAAGAAGCCGGATACAATAGTTACAAAATAGCAAGTATACATGCATGCGTGCGTCTGTGGTTTTTAACCTATGCCTACGCGCTCCGCGAAATGTAATTTATATGCTTAAAATACAGGACGTCTCTGTGGTCAAAACTGCGTTAATGATGAATTGTGTATTTGTCTGCGAAGTTTGAATCTGCCGCCCGGGGCATGGCTTGCCCCCCTCCAAATCCGGCCCTGGGGTACTGAGCAAAAAAAGGATCATTCAGTTGCAGAAGGTTGAGTCGTAGTTATCCTTTAGTCTAATCCCTATTAATATTATAAACGCGAAAGTAACTCTGTCTGTCTGTCTGTTCCGTTTTCACGGAAAAACTACTGGACCGATTTGGCTGAAACTCAGTATATATATATATATATATTTGATGCTGAGGATGAACATAGGATACTTTTATTTTACGAAAATGGGATAGTTTTCGGAATAAAAATATATTTGTCTCTTTGTTTATACGAAAAAAACTGCTGGACTGATTTGACTGAAATTGGATATATATGTAATTTTAATACTGAGGGTGGACAAGGGATACTTTTTATCCCGGATAGTGGGATAGATTTATGTAAAGGTTATCCCAGAAAGTAGGATAGGTTTTGTTTTCTTTTCTGATTTGTCATTTTGGGCATGTTGGTCATTTTTGATTTGGTCGATTTGGCCGATTTAGCCGACTTTGTCGATTTAGCCAATTTGGCCGATTTGGTCGATTTGGTGTACATATATAGTTTTAATACCGAAAATGGGCATAGATACTTTTCTTCCGGGAGATGAGATAGTTTGTGATATAAAATGAAGTGAATCTTCCGGGCCAAATATCACTAACATAAAAAATTAATACAATGTAACCTCTTTCAACAAGAGGCATGCACTAGAGGTTGACCCGCGGCGCAGCCACGGGGCAAACTCTAGTTAATTATAATTAAAAATAATTATAATGTTTCTTGCCAAATTAATTCAGATTAAAATTCAGACAAACTTAACGAATAGTAAGAAATATTAAACAGATAAGGTTAAAATCCACGCTAATTTATATGAAAAATTAAAGGTAAATGTAATGTTTAATATTTACGGTTGTTTTTCTTCACAGCCATTGAAAATCTAGTATACCTAGTATGTATTATGTTTGTAATTATGTTTAATAGCAGGTGAAATAAGATAGACTAGCTGAATAAAACTTTAATACACGATGGATTCTATAGTAGTCTAAACAATAGCCCGTCAGTATACTGGATCTCAGAGGTCCCACGTTCTAGTGCCAGCATGGTTTTCGTAGACAAACATTCATTTTTTGAAAGTGATCTGAGTATCTAGGATCGGCCCCAGAGTTGTCACTCACAAGGATAACTGGCTAAGCTTAGAAATATATAAAATATAATGAAAAAACTGAGTTATAAATCATATACTTTGATGCCACCCATGATCAGTATAGGCTGGGTTTATAATTCGCTTAGCGAATAAGGATTGCCACATAGCGCAAGCATGCTCCCTTCTGGCAGCGATTTATTACATAGTCTTTAATCACTTATACAATACTAGAGTTTAACCTGCGGCTGCGCCGCGGGTCACCCCCTGATACATGCTTCTTGTTTAAAGAGCAGGCGTTAATACAGGTTACATTGTACTATATTTTTATGTTAGTGCTATTTGCACCAGGAAAATTAATTTCATTTTATATCGCAAACTATCCCATCTCCCGGCATGAAAAATATCTATGTCTATTTTCAGTATTAAAACTACATTTAAATAAAATTACAGCAAAACCAATCCACTACTCCTAGCAGTTCTTCCATGAAAGCTTAACAGAAAGACATATCGAGTTACTATCGCATTTTTTATAGACGATAATTTATATAAACTTGATATTATGATGATTATATCTATAAACTTGAGAAATGTTTGGTCTCATCCAAACTCCCATCCTCTATTTCAAACCGTCCTAGTTTTATTTATCTATCCCCCACGGTTTATGAAAACTACATAAATAACAAAAGTGATAATAATAACAAAACAAATAACAAATAGGACAAAAAGTACAAAAAATACAAAGGGGACTAAAGGGACAGAAAGGACAAATCGGACAAAAAGGACAAATCGGATAAAAAGCACAAATAAGACAAAAAGGACAAATCCGACGAAAAAGGACGACAAGGACAAATCGGACAAAAAGGACAGCTCGGATAAATCGGACAAAAAGGACAAATCCGACAACTCGGACAAAAAGGACAAGTCGGACAAAAAGGACAAATCGGACTAAAAGGACAAATTCGACAAATCGGATAAATCGGACAAAAAGGACAAACCGGACAAAAAGGACAAATATGACGAAAGTGGCAAATCACAAAAAAACCTATTCTACTTTTTGCTTAACCTTTACATAAATCTATCCCATTATCCGGGATTAAAAGTATCCCTTGTCTACCCTCGGTATTAAAATTACATATATACCGAGTTTTAGCCAAATCGGTCCAGTAGTTTTTCCGTAAAAGCATAACAAAGGGAGAGAAATATATTTTTTTCCCAAAAACTGTCCTATTTTTCGGGATAAAAAGTATCCTATGTTCATTCTCGGCATCGGAAAAAATATATTGTTACGAGCTACCTGACTCGAATTAAAAAAATGCCGTTGGAACTACTATAGACTTTATTAGAACTGTAAAAACACGTATAAAACAAATACAAATAAAACTGGATGCAACCAGTTCATACTGCACGATTCAATACAATTCGATACGCGCAAAGTCCGTCGTCTATATCGCTAATCGAGAGTACTAGAAAACGTCTTACTCGTTTCGTAGCCGTCGCTTGACTGCCCGCCCCTCCATTCGGGCATCGTCTTACTCTAACTACACAGTATAAATAAATTGGCCGCGCACTCTGAGTTTCTAAGAAATAGTAATTTGCACAGCTGCGAACGGCCACAAAGTCGAAAACAATAACAATAAGGATTAGTTCGACCCTAATGATGGTTATAAAACAAGTAAAAAAGACAATAGCATGTTTTTCTTAATTAAAAATTCAAAAGACAAAGGAATTCCTAATCCGGGAACACAATGAACTGCGCTTACAACAGGCAGCTGTGCGCTTATCTTTGACGGCATGTAACAATATACTGAGTTTCAGTCAAATCGGTTCAGTAGTTTTTCCGTGAAAACGGAACAGACAGACAGAGTTACTTTCGCAGTTATAATATTAATAGGGATATTCATATTCTACTTTAAAAAAATAAAATTTACATTTTTGGTCACAATTTTTCCGGTAACATTAAGCATGAAGAGCAAGGTAAAGGATATTTAATGGTTTTGTTCGCTATCTAATGGTTAATTTGTTGCCGGAACAGGCACTCTACGAGTATAAGGAAATCTTTATAAGAGTACGTAATTATTAGAATAAAGTAAATCGTCGTGTAATACTGAGCTAGTTACTGACAATAAATATATACAAGCATGTCGAGTCTTTACAGCCATTTTATTGTAAGCGACATTTGTACCTGAATATAATTTTTGTTACAAAAGGTATTTTAAACTATTATTTTGTTTTAAGATATTCAATTTTTGGTTCAGTAGGGTCTGATGTAACTAAAATTTTAAGTCTCAAAACAAAATAATACTTCAAAATACCATTTACAACAAAAAATATAATTAGGTACAAATGTCGCTTACGATAAAGTGGCGGTAATGGCTCGATATGTGTAGTCATTGTACACCATTTTTTATGGGATAGTAGGACGCAGTTATATATCCTTGGAATCGTAATTCGTAGCATACTGAATTTATGTTTGCATTCATCTAGAAATTATTCTAGAATGTAATTTTTTCTATATAAGTACATTAAAAATAACCTAATATTTATTATACTTCCGTAATCTTAATAAATATTCTTAAAGATTTCATGAATAGGCATAGACGGCCGTCGCATCATAGAATATTCAGACTAGGAATTTTAATTCTGTTATAACAAATTGAATCAATTTGCTTGAAAGGCACAGAACTGAAAGGACACGACGGTATTCAATGACAATTCAATGATTCAAGTTTATGTTTATATGGATTACTTTGGTTGATTCATCCATTGAAACAGAGATGAACCATCTAATATAGGCTTAAGTAAAACATTGAGTTGTACTCATTGCCATTGTCAACCTAAGAGGACTACCTTTTGAACCGGTTTAATCTGAACAATTAGTGAAGTCTGTAAATTAAAAGATAATAATAAGGCTATTAAATTTAGAATCACTTGGATTTTTTTTTCTAGAGTTCAGAAATAAGCTTAAACTAGGTATGTTTCGGAGCCGGGGACTTTGCCTTCCCACGGCAGTGGAAGAGGCCTTACGGGCTGCTGCCTACCAGGGCCTGCGAAATGGCTACACCTAATACTCGAGGCGCTGGTACAAGGTCGAAGGACGGAAGACAGTGGGGTTTTAGTGGGTATCCCTGACCGTGGCGTGGTAATAGCATTTCCTGCTTGCAGTACTAGTGCTACCCCAAACATGGCAAATACTACACTCCCCACAGCATTTTCCCAGCTCTGGATAATCCTCAAATGGATTTCCCCTCGTTAAAAATAGTATGTTCCGGAGAGGTTTTGGGATCATTATCTATGGTAAGCAAGAATTATATGACATCTAAAATGTAAACAAACAGTGCAATGAAACGTCGTTATTTGCAAATAGAGGCCATTACTAACTGAACTTGAGACTACTTATATGTGTATCACAATGCGTTTATGCAGCGTTTTTATAGACACATAATTTATATAAAACGTACTTTCAAAGATGGCTGTACAATGTCCACTTGCAGGTATTTTGTTATCGTGGTGGAACGCCTCATAAACAATTGAACAATCCCACTGCTCGAAGAACAGTAAGGTAGTTAAAAACTCAGCGTGTCTACCGGAAACTTACTGATGACCAGTTCCCATATCTTATTAGAAAATAAAAAAGAAAGAAAGAGAAACTTTATTTGAAGTAATAGCGACGTAATTACATTCTGTATAAATTATTATACACAGAGCATAATTTGATATTTTGTAAATTGTACGCCGCATTTTCAACAAACAAGGTTTGCACTCAGCATATTGCTGTGCCGGAATTATATCCGACAAAATGCTGATTTTCAGTGCAAACCTTCCTTTTGGAGTAAGACCAAAACGACCCAATTTTTTAAAATATTATTCATTCACTTGCCTTACCATCGGTAGAAATTTGACATAACTTGTATGGACCTCATATCAAATTTTAACTTATAGAATAGAATAGAGTAGAATATACTTTATTGTATAATAAAATTAATGAAACAATACACAACAGCTTCGAATTAGGTACAAATGGCGGTCTTATCGCTGACAGCGATCTCTTCCAGAAGACCTTGGGATGGAGAAAGAAAAGCTAGTGCAGGGTTTTGTTGTACATTATTTTTAAAAACGTTACGTATCATATATTAATATTATTATATAAATATACATATAGATTTAATATACGCATAATTAAATACAATAACAATATATACAATACAAATGAAGCATAGTAATTATATACCTAGTCTTGCCATAAATATTGTAACATAGTAATTATTTTTTTTCTATTGCAAATAACATTTATAAGTTTTACAGTGTGTTATAGTTTAATACATAAATACAAAACAATTTAAAATATAAAAAGCTTATTCGAAGTGGTCTCCATTGGCTGCAATACAGTCCTTTAAACGTTGAGGTCAGTTATCAATAGAAGCACGCACTCTTTCCATGGGAAAATTCTTCACTGCCAATGTTTTAGGCACTCCAAATTATCATGTCGTTTAGAGCAAGCCGTACTCTCTAAAACTGACTATAAATCATAATCCAGCTGATTAAGATCGGGACTAGAGGACGGCCAATCTTCAGCTCTGATGAAGTCCGAAACGTTCGTTTCGAACCAAGACTACGTGGACCGAGCTTTATGACCCGGCGCCGAGTCTTGCTGGAAGGACCATTCTTGATTATTGAACATGGTGTTGTTAAGGGGCTTAACTACCTTCTCAAGAATGGTATCTTTATACACTTGTGCCGATGTTTTGATACCTTTTTCACAAAAATATGGTTCAGTCACTCCTTCATAGCTAACACCCCACCAAACCATCACTGAAGACGGATAATGCCCACATTGCACTCTGACGACTAATTGAGAAGCTTCCTTAGAGCTTTGAGCATAAATACGGTCATTTGTTTGTTAAAATGTTGCTCAATTGTAAAAAAATTCTCATCCGTAAACAAAAATTTTCTGTGATCTCCCTCACTTTGCGTACCGCTTCAGTAGTTGTTTCGATTTTACCACCCTATTCTTTTTTAAATTATGAGTTAAGAAATGACCAGTGCGTCTCTTATAGCCTGCAAGTCCTAAGTCATCTTTTAAAATTCGCGACATGGTTCTAGGTGATATCTTCATCTCCCGAGATAAAATCTTTTGCTTTCAGGCAGGACTTCTTCGAATTCTTTCCCTTACTGCTTTGACCACCTTTTTCGTACGAACACTACGTGGACGGCCAGATCTTTTTCTGTCACAAACAGAGGAGGTCTCATTGTACCTATTAATAGCCCGGTACACAAACATTTGATACTAAGCGTATGGAGATTTTTAAAAATTGCATTTGGCTCCTTACCTACTTTGTGTAATGCAATCACAGCGATTCGGTTCTCTTTATCGGCCCACTCCATTTTAATATCGCAAAATGTTGTACAATGTATTGGCGCCAAAATGAGAAAACACAATGAGCAATCATATAAAAATGACAGATTCCAAATTCAAATGAAATATTTTGTTTCTTTTTAATTGTAACAGTATTTATGGCCAGACTAAGTATATATATTACGTCTTTTAAAAGCAAATATTAGTATATAATAATTCACATACACACATTGTAGGATAGTAATTCAAATGAAAGTTTAGTAAGATATAGGAACTGGTCATAAAACACCAGTGATTTTTAAATAACAGCAAGAGGATTGCGGCCTAGGAAACGGCGTGACCCTAGTCAGTGTAGGCTAGCCTTTTTTATATTTTAATATAAAAAAGGCTAGCTGATGCCCGCGACTTCGTCCGCGTGGTGCGGTTTTCTAACTATCCCACGAGAACTCTTTAATTTTCCGGGATCAAAAACATCCTATATGTTGACCAGGGATATAAGCTACCACCATACAAAATTTCATTTAAATCGGTCCAGTCGTTTCGGAAATTAGCCGGTACAAACAGACAGACAAACAGAGAAACATAAAATTTAAAAAAATCTAAATTAGTTATATTTCACTTCTTACATCCCCCTGACTTGGTTTTTAGTATTTTTTTTTCATTGTACAGAAATTCGACCTCTACAGTTTTATTATATAATAGATTAGGCAAAAAGTCTTTTCGCATATAGTATGTATAAACTTGTAATAAGATCTCTTTGGCTATACCATTTGTTTCTGGCTGGTTTTGATATCATTAAAAAGTTTTAATTTTAAAGAAGACAATTCCAAATTCAAATTAGGAAAATGTGTGATTTTTGATGGAATTGACAACAAAACGGTTTTGGCGCATTTGAAAAAAGCTGGGTACACAAAAAAGCTTGATATTTGGGTGCCTCATGAGCTCACTGAAAGAAACCTAATGAACCGTGTACTCATTTGTGATTCTTTATTACGACGTAATGAAACCGAACCATTTTTGACGAAGCTGACAACTGGTGATGAAAATTGGATCACGTACGACAAGAACCTGCGAAAAAGATCGTGGTCAAAGGCCGGTCAGGCTTCACAGACTGTGGCGAAACCCGGGTTAACTCGCAACAAGGTGATGCTGTGTGTATGGTGGGATTGGAAGGGCATTACTCATTATGAGCTGTTACCGCCAGGCAGGACCATCGATTCTAAACTGTACTGCGAACAACTGATGAGATTAAACCAAAAAGAGAGAGAAAGCGGCCGGAATTAATCAACAAAAGGGGTGTGGTTTTTCACCATGATAACACTAGACCTCACACATCTTTAGCCACTCAGCAAAAATTACGAGAGTTTGGCTGGGAGGTGTTAATGCATCTGCTGTATAGTCCTGACCTTGCACCTTCAGATTTTCACCTGTTTCGGTCTCTGCAGAATTCCTTAGGCAGTGTCAGCTTAACATCACGAGAGGACTGCCAAAACCACTTGTCGCAGTTTTTTGATCAGAAGCCCCAAAGTTTTTATAGCAATGGGATCACGTCCCTACCTACAAGATGGCAAAAAGTTATCCAACAAAATGGCACCTACATACTTTAGTCAAATGTAAATAAACTTTATAAAAACACCTTTTGAATTTTTATATAAAATGCGAAGAAACTTTTTCCCCAACCTAATATTTAATTTTAATTCGTTACTTAGCCAAATAATACGAAATAATAATCTTTGATCCGATCATTTACAAACCCACATGTACCTACTTATATATTCTAAATACATAATTTAATTTAGATAATTTCGAGTTTTAACGTGAATAATTTACTATCAAAAATTAATATGTACACCAAAATAATTTTTATTGGGATAGAATTTACCCCTTTCTGGAGGAATGGAAATTGACCAACTAGTATTTCATATTCGTAGATATATAAAACCCGAAAGTATTTACCTAAGATGCTATATTTCTGTTATCCAACGGGGAATGGTTTTTATACCAAGTAGTTCTTTGCATATCGGGTAAATCTTGCTCGTCTTCATACTGTCATTTGATAATAGTTATAAAAAGTAACAAACCGGTGAAACTTGGTTAATATGATCATTATAGTCACCACGAAGTGGGATTTTAATTACTTCGTGATGCACGAGTTATATCGATAGCAAATTTAGTTCATATATAAGTATTCAACATTGACGTGATTGATATTTAACTGTATAATATTGTTTTCTTGAAGAACAAAGGGCACTGGTACACAGCGCATTAGCAAACAAATAACTCGATAACGATGCTCCAATTATTCGAAATAGTAGGATAATTTAAACTTCAAAGCAAACAATCACTAAATAATTTATAGGTAGCTGACCAGTGACGAATGGTAATATAAGAGTCAATTCCGTGATTATCCTGATGATAATGTCAAGTTATAAGAATACAGATACGTCCGCAAAGCGTAATAAAAATCAACGTAATTAAGCATATCATGATCTTTAGTATCCGGATTCACAGACGTAAAATATTTATCCATATGGTATCACTTCAGTCTCTGTCTATGAGCTGGTTATTTTGTTTATCACTATAACTACTTACATCAATAAAATTCTCTACATTTGTTGTTTGTACGTAGATGCGCAGGGTTAAATTATTAAAAGAAACTTTTTCTACAGCTTTGAAATAAAATCGTTATACAGTGAATCTCTAAAGTGGGCCTTCAGGGCCAAATCTTAAACTATACGAAATAGCGAAAAACAAACAAAGCAGTCTCGGCGCAGATTTTGAAAAAAAAAACTAAAGTGGTTCATTAGATTTTTGAAAAATCACTTAACCCTGTCAGGAATCGAATCGGCTGATTATGAAAAAATAAACACAGCCTGTATTATTTATTATAATTTACATAGCTTATAAGGATCGATTTCTGTGAAGGAATGGCAAACGACAACTCAAGGGAAAAGTTGTTTTTGAACAAAATGTTCTATTTTCTAGACATTAATATTTAATCATTTTATTACATATATCAATGGACAATACAATGCAAGAAAACTTAACTTATTCGTATTATATTCTACTCATAGTCCCTCAATACTATAAGTAGAATACTGAGCCCAGATCACCGTCTTCTATGGGTAAGGTGCCCAGAAGGCTGGCTACGTTTCCTCGCTGGATCGCCATACTGATCCGTTGGCCGAGGTAAGCACCAGCCCTATGATCACCTGAAGAGTCAATGAGTCGTTTCGATAAATTTTGGTAGAGGCTCATGGCCTCAGGACCCCACGGTCCAAGCGTCTCGACAGCAAACGGCACAAATATATAACTCTCACTGAGGGTTGCATACTTGCGCCGCTTGAGTGATTCGGCTGTTTCCGCCGCTGTACCGGCTGATCTAGACGTGTTTGGTAAATGGAATGTGGCCAACGTGTCTACGCAAGTCGCATCCCACACCAAAGGCTTGCCACGTTGCCAGGGAATTAGAGTCATTCCGTCGGGACGCCTACCATCGTCACGTGCAATACCGTTCGGCTCTAATAAAGCCGGCACGCTAGCGGTGGTAAGCGCCCTCCGTAAGACATCATTCAAGGCAGCGTGGCGTGACCATCTGCCGGCACTGCGGCGGCAAGAAAGACCATGGTATCCCGGGCCGATTATCTCTGTTCCACAGACGCACGTGTGTGGTGCACATATGCGTGAACCCAAGCGCAGATTTATAGCCAAAGAGAAGGAAGTATTATCCATTAATGTACCTATGTTTGGGGAGGGGATAGCTTGGAGCCAGAAACCAGACTCTGCGGGAAACGGCAAGGATGCGAGCACGTCCTGTAGAGTTAGTGGAATTTAAAAGTTTTGTATTTAATCCTCTACAAATAAGTTCATCCCAGCATCGTTGCGAGTTCGGGATCGTGGGAATGTCTTCACCAGGGCAGACCATTTTCCAGGCGTTTAGAGCTTCATTTAAGAATGATGTATTGGCATTATTCCAGTGTTGCATAATCTTTTTAAATAATAGGCTAGTGCTACTATATGCGGATGAAAGAAAAGCCGGTAGAGCAACGCTAGAGATTTTGCGGATGCTTAAACCTCCATACCTAATGGGTAGGGAAGCTTGTATCCAGCAGCTGTCTGAAAGTTCAGAATTAAAAATGTTTGTAAGTACATCTTTAATGCGGTCATCTAGTGATTTTATAAGATTAGAAAATTTCCAAACCGGGGCGCATCGTAAGACATATGTTAATTTTGGTACAAACAGACAATGTCGTATAATTTGATATGCAATTTGAGAGTGAATATCGAAAAGTTTAGAGCATTATACATTAAATTTGGCCGATTGCTCAGACAGATAATTTGGAATGGACATTAATTAAACATCAAATTGCGCCGGTCATTTAACCACATCTCATTTGAACGCAATCAATGTTTACCAATTGATTGAGTTGATTGATTGGGGTACAATAACATTCGTTTCGAACATTAATTTATAGATTCCTATTAAAAATAGAATATTTTTTTATAATTTCCATATTGCATAAAATGAGGTGATTTTTAATTAATGTAATCGGATCAGTATGGCGATCCAGCGAGGAAACGTAGCCAGCCTTCTGGGCACCTTACCCATAGAAGACGGTGATCTGGGCTCAGTATTCTACTTATAGTATTGAGGGACTATGAGTAGAATATAATACGAATACGTTAAGTTTTCTTGCATTGTATTGTCCAATATTACTTAAAATTATTAATGTATGCAAACTAGAACATTTCGTTCAAAAGCAACTCTTTGCCTTGGTTTGCCGTTTGACATTCCTTCACAGAAATTGTTCCTTACAAACTACACTATTATATAAGAATAATACAGAATGTGTTTATTTTTCAAAATTAGCCGATTCGATTCTTGTCAAGGGTAATTGATTTTTCAAAAATCTAATGATACCACTTTAGTTTGTGTCAAAATCGGTATCGAGACTCCTTTGAGTGTTTTTCGTTAGTTCGTAAAGTTTAGAATTTGGCCCCGAAGGCTCACTTGAAAAATTTACCTGTATATTGTGCGTTGATAAAAAATAGAAAATGGTGGAATGAAAGTAAGTATTGCAGTACGCTCAAGTGCAAGCGCAGACGTGTCATAACGTCCGCAGGGTATGTAGTGTTAGCAGATTCGAATTGTTTTAAATCGGAGCAGAAGGTAAAACAAATCAGGAATAAGGGTTGTAGCTCGGGACAAACAAAAAACAACAAAACCTTGTTTTTCTACCTGTTATACTTATATTTCTAACAATCTAAATCTCATTTTTTTAAATAATAATGCTTTTTAATAAATTTATTGATTTATCGGGACATTTAGTGTCCCGATCAGCTGAAGTTGTAACTAGTTCCCAGACCCCTGAAAATCCGGACGTCCCATGCAAAAACCTGGCAACGCTAGTCAAGGGCCTCCTCTAAATTTGTAATAATTAGTACTCGTATAATAATAAAAACATTACTTTTAAAAGTAGGATGCTAGTAATCAGTCTTAATGAAGAATTGTTTAAGATTTTATCATTCAGAGAGTAACAAGAATTCAACTATATCTACACGTAGGTACCACCTTTTTAAATACGGTTGAAAATCCTCTGATAACAGGAAGACGTAGCCTTCATGAAATTTCGACGAACAGCCCATTAAGAACCAGGAAGGTGGATATATTTGATTATGTATGTAGGATTGATCGCGGGCAACAATGGCCAACAACACTTATTGTTTTGAATAAAATAGAAATTCATGGAAAGTGTTTAAAATCGACCCAGTAAATCTGCTTATGTGCTGAATAATAAACATGATAAGTACATACATTCGAAATGACACACGCTTACTATGTCGACTCTAGTATTTAATTCATAGCTGCATCGTTTATATCTACGCTTTATTTGATTAACAACGTATAATTTTCCATATCAAGCAAGCCAAAATATATTTAAGACTCTTGGCACAATTGCACATTATCTGGGTTTCACCGATACGTACTTACTTTATATATAAAACACAATAGCTATGCATCTACTTATCCACAAATTCACTATGATTAGGTCACATATTTGTATTGTATCAAGAGTTCGTCACTAGTAACGATATCAGTTATATAATTATTTAGATACTCATATACGAATAATGTTGTTTAAAATGCATGAAAAATGATTTGAAAACTTTGATTGATGGTAACGAATCAAGATGTAATAATTAACAATACTTTGACGAGATCTGAACCCTAGGACCTTCATTCACCTTTTTGTCGGCAATTAGCGTATTTGAAACAATGCGGCACCGTGCAGCCTTTTCACGCCGAATCATATTGGACAATTGCCTTTTATACGAATCGTCATTGATGTTTATCCTTTAAACTAAATGCGATGTAAATTGGCTGAATAAAAATTGGCATTGTTATACTTGTCGGTTATAAGAAACGACAAATCACCTCAGCAATAAAACGGTCATATAATAGGCGTGCAGTTTGATATTGTTGTATATATTAATATTGATAGTAATAATAATAATATTTTCAACAATATCAGTCTATATACGTTCCACTACTCGTGTCGTCCCATTGTAGGGAATGGACTCGTATTTATCTTCCACGTGAAGATTATGTATTGGTACAATGAAGAATTATCTTCTTCCTCATCGCCAGTACGTGTTTATTGCAAAAATGTGCATAATAAATATACCAGAAAACTGACTAAGCGGGACGTGCTCTACTCTACCATGATTCAAACCCATGTCATTGAAGTAACATATAAATAAACCTGATATACCACGTGTGACGTAGATTTAGATTTATAAATCGCTTCTCTAATTAATTTCTATCTTTCTGATTAAATAACGTTTCTATCAAGGCTGATTTACACTGATCCAGCTACTGACTTGGGGAGCGGAACGACTTCAAAATATTTGATCAGGAATATTGAAGTCAGTTAGTAGTGCTGTACTAATTTCAAATCAATTTAAACGATGTCAGTACTACCTTCCTTCGAATTTCAATACAGTATCTGGATCAATGTGAATCAGCTTTTAAAAGAAAAATTGACCAATACACTTAGTCTTATAAGACCTTTAAATCACCAAGACATTATTATCCTAACGTTAAATCATAATTACATAAATCCTATGTTTTCGTTTAAAAACGTGTATTCCGCTTTCTTTATTTTTACTTCCATTTTGCTCGGTATTGAACATCCTACATTGTGAGATCATTGACACGCCTTGAATCTTTTCACCACCAACATATTCGCCAAAAACCATAAAACCTTCGATGATAGTGATCATCGATCATTAGATCTTCCCTAGCATTAAATCAGTGCAGTTCGATAGCTACTAATTAAAGGTCATCAATACCATTTTTAGACAGTCTACAAGCTAAAATAATATTTT
Organism: Dendrolimus houi; assembly: GCA_039645545.1. Classification (NCBI taxonomy): domain Eukaryota; kingdom Metazoa; phylum Arthropoda; class Insecta; order Lepidoptera; family Lasiocampidae; genus Dendrolimus; species Dendrolimus houi. The sequence continues at coordinate 15,769,685 of CM077120.1, read as the reverse complement.
TATCAATGAACACGTTATGCGTCAGTAACCGTTACGGTACAATTTGTTTGCATCACTTGACTTTAAAAACAACTTTAGGTCTAGTAAACCTTTAGAGTAAATAACCGTGACAAGTTCAATTTCATCAATAAAACAATCTCTATTGAAAACACAATGACCTAGACCTGCGAAAGTTAATTTGGAGAATACAAGGTGGTAGGGCATTTGCCCGACTGGATGGCTACCACCCGTGGTCTAAAGCATGCCGCTATAACAACCTTGAGTTGTGTTCCGGCGTTAGTGGCCCGGTTCCAGCCCCATCTACGAGTCCGGCAGCACATTGGTAGCACCTTTAGTGTTGCAAATGTTTATAGGCGACGGCAAACACTTTCCATCACAGTTGGGCGGTAAGCCTGTCTGCTGTACTCGAGCAATAAAAAAAATACAAAATGACCACGAAAACAATTAAATCATGGGCATAACAATTTTAAATTAAATCAAAACAAGAAAAATATCTGAACAAAATATGTACAATAGTCAGCATTTTACAAACTGCGCTCTAATGCTTAATAACATATTTATGTATTCGTATATTTTCGGTATTAAAATCAGTGTCATTACAGAGCTCGTTGGGTTTGGTATTTCTTAGATTTTACTCTTCCCTCTTGTACTAAAACTGTATACACACTACACTATCGCCATTGAATTCCCATAGAAACTGTCATTTAACGATCACTAACATTTGTTTACCTAAACATTATCAAAACTAAAGCAAATTGCCGTTATCCAAAATCACACCCCTTGATTTTTTGTTAGGTGAAATAGGATATTATTACGAGTTGCAGGACTCGAATTAAAATGCCGTTGGAATTATTTATAGAATTTATTAGAACTATACAAACACGTATAACACAGGGACAAATATAACTGTACACAACCAGTCCAAACGTAATGCACGATTCAATGACATGCGCAAAGTCTGTCACTAACGTCTTGCTTCGCTTGTGGCTATCGCTAGACTGACGATCTTTTCATTGGGGCATTGCTTTATGCTGCACAAATGCAACATGTCTACCAGATCTCGCGGACCGAATTTCTTATAATCACACCTGGCTAATGACTACCATAAAAGATTACAATATACAATGGGCTGTTTTTCTAATCACAAATTTTAAACACAAAGTAAACAAAAGAAGTCCAAATGCCGAAAAGTAATAAACTGTGCAAAACAGGTTTATAGTGTCGTAACAATATCATAAATTCTAATTTGAATATTTTCGTATAAGCCTCTATTTATATTTTAATTCAATTTTAAATATTCTTGACCGGTGATGTTATCAATCGGCGAATTGGTGTTATTGTTGTTCAGCAAATAATATAATCGTAACTGCATAAAGGCATAAATACGATCTAAGCGTAACTGTTAGTCCTATGTTATTCTAAGGTTTACGTATCTAGAGATGAATTAAAGACTAATTATCACAGCCACAATTTTTTATGTTTACAATAAAAATAATCAAAGTGATTTTCATCTCCCACAAATTTAAATTATATTTTTTTGTTTTTTAGTGTGTGGTACCATGAATAAATATTAAACACATTTCTTTCTATGTACATTATATTGTTACGACCGACAAAGACAAATTCACACCTGCATACCTGTTTTGAGCATTTTGTTACTTTTCGGCATTTGGACTTCTTTTGTTTACTTTGTGTTTAAAATTTGTGATTAGAAAAACAGTCCATTGTGTATTGTAATCTTTTATGGTAGTCATTGGCCAGGTGTGATTCTAAGAAAATCGGTCCGTGCGGTCAGGTAAACATATTCCAATTGTGCAGCAAAAAAGCAATGCCGCAATGGAATGATCGTCAGTCGAGCGATAACCACAAGCGAAGCAAGACCTGTGTACATTCGATAATTTATTTAATGACGGACTTAGCGCGTGTTATTGAATCGTGCATTACGTTTGGACTGGTTGTATTCAATTATATTTGTGCCTGTGTTATACGTGTTTGTATAGTTCTAATAAATTCTGTAATAATCCCAACGGCGTTTTAATTCGAGTCCTGCAATTCGTAACAATATTAAGAAAATAGCCCAACAAATAAGTATTGCCATACAGCGTGGCAATGCAGCTATCCTTCTGGGCAGGCTCCCCGCGTGCAGTATCTGTTGCTTAATGTACTATAATTTTAATTATTTAATTTACATTTTAATATTTAATTCTCTTAAATTAACATTTAAAAAATGAGAAACTCTTCATGAAACGGTTTTTCTAAAAGCGAAATAAATGAAGCGACGATTATAATTACGTCACGCAAAGCGGTTTTCTTTAATCTAATAAACCAGGCTTTGTGAATAAATTACTTCTGTGCTTAGACGAATAGTGTACCTACCTACTATTCGTTTAAGCGTCTGTGTTTGTTAAATACGCATGTAATGCTTGAATTACATAGACCGGATGGAAATCTATTTACATGTTTCGCTTGCAATTAATTATTGCTAATTGGAGAACTTACGACATTATTCCATGAAAATCGGCGAAGTGCGTTTCAGTTCAAGCATAATAAAGGGTTTCACAGAGAGAGGTCACAAACGTCTGTTTTCGTCATTTAGTTATGGAATTATGATTATTATAATTGTATGTCTTTCAAGATTACAGGCCATAAAATTATTATACTTGTACGTCTCTAGAGACCACGGGTCATAAAAATGGCCCGGACTTTTAAAGGGCTTGCCAGGGGCCATGGAAAGGCCAACACGTAGAGGTCCTTTGACAAATTTAATGTAAATGTGGCGTGACACTGACCGGCGATTATCCCTGTCTACACCATATAATAATGCACCCAAGGACAAGCCCCGGCTAATGTAGGACGATTGTGGGAAATGAGAACAAAATTAATTAAATTATTATTTATTTAAATGTACAGACAACTAGATCCAAATATTATATTTGGTTTATTATTCATGATTAGGTATTTATTTATTCGAAAATACTATGTATACTATTAATAATATAATATTATCTCATATCTCCAAAACTGCTTAACTTGGATATTGTTCAAACCGATTTCTGTTCAAAGAATTTAGAATAGATCAAAAGATAGAAAGAAATTAAAAATAAAATACATTTTACAACTTTGGAGTAATATCTGCTAACTTATTACTTAAATGAAAATGTAAATAAGGAACATCCTTATGTTGTTTAAAGCCCTAACTAACGGGACCTTGAACTGAAAAAATAAAATCTACCCTGAGTTACATGTATGACGCTCACTTTTTTTACTTTTTCACGATTTTACTACACCGTTGTATAGCCGTCGGTGTATAAAATACATCTTTATCTCAAATTTTATTCATATAGACACAGTAATTTGACTAGGGCTAAGAAGTATTTTTATTTAATGCAACAACGGTAAAACCATGTGCATGCGAATAAAATCGCTTTTACTATGAATATTTATAGGTATGTATCGGTTTTTTAATCAATAAAATCAATGCTAAACGTAAAAAACGCATTTTCTTATAGAATAGGATCTATTTACGTATATTTAAAAATAGTTTTCTGATTGAATCGGAAAGGTATTTCTATTGTCACACCATTGTTACATTGTACTTTACAAAACACTGAATGCCTAATCAGAAAATGGTGTGGAATTTGTGTATTATTGTTTTAGATGCATTCAAATATTTCTTTGTGACTTGAGACAAAAGCTATATCACCTTTAAAAGTTTAAAATAATCATTGTCACATAATACGAGTTTATTAACACTTTAAATGTAAAATATACCTAATAATGTCCATTCATAACTTACATTTTTGAATAATCAATAATAATCATTTCAATCATTTACCGAGATAATATGAAACTCGCAAAAGAAAATAACAATTTGTAAAGTTAATTATGCAATAAATTCATATATATAGGCTGAATTTTTCAAGTGGGCCTTCAGGGCGAAATCTAAACTATACGAAATAGCGAAAAAGACTCAAAGTATATAAATATGAAAGTGACTTTGTTTTTGGATATTCTTCACAGCCTCGGAATGAATTGATTTTCATAAAATATAATTTATAATTATATAAATAAATACATGCTTTTGATAATGGAGATAAACAAAGGAAACTATGTACTTATCCCAGAAAATGCAATGCGGCTATAAATTATGCGCAAACACGAAATCGTGGTGTTTATTATTTGCGAAAATATTAGAGATCCTAAAATTATTTATGGTCTAATGCAAGGTTACATACATAAATATATAGCCACGTGGATCATTTGATAAGTTAATGACAATGTTCCGGTGTCCAACAACTATACAATGGCTTATTCCCAGTCAAAGCAATGCAGTGCAAAGCATGTGCCTGCAGTGCGTAGATATAGTATACAAATTACACTATTAGCAATCGCATCTATACATTCCTGTTTAATATGATATATCTGATATTTTATCGTAGGTTTATGTTTCCAGAACCAGAACTAATAAGTGGTGAAGATTTCGGATACGATGGATCAATAGGTAAGCATTGCTTAACATCTAATGATTATTGTGTACGTTGTTATTTAATTTGGTAAGTTTAGTGTTCTAATGACATAATTATCACGACAAACACGCTACTTAACCCCGCCTTTGTTCTATAAAAACATAGTATAGTAGTTATAATAAGTAGTATACATACTTACATATATATAAGTGCGGGGGATTTATTTAGTGTGATGTGTATTTAGATATTCTAATTATTATATTAATACATATATGCAGTTATATAAATTTGATGATAGCTTTCTAATGATGTTTGATTTGTTATTTTCTCACGTGCTTAGGAAATAATCGATTCTAATTTTTAGTAAGTGCATGGGTTTGTACTCTAGATAACGGGAAGTCCATTTTGGTAATAGAAAGGAAATGTGGCATTTTGATTTTAGTTTGGTAACTTTAATATTTTCAACGAGCTAATAATTAAAATTTCACATCACTGAAATAAATTAACTAATTATCATACTGATTTAATTTAATTATATACTTTTGACAGCTAAGATAAATGTTATCTGGGATAATGGGATATTACCGCATAATACGGATTCAAAGCTTATGCGAGCGAATCCACGTTAAATATATATATGTTAAGTGTATATGATACAAATTTTACTAATGTATCCAAGAACCTTCAGATCCTCGGATGTACCTATATAATACCTACTAGTGTTGTGAACTACAGCATGGTCGGAATACTGGCTCTAATTATGTATAAACTATCTACATTATATGTAGGTCGTAAGAGCCGGGCCCTAGCGTGCGTGGAACCTCCTATCATACCTACCGCTTGGCTGGCTAGCTGGCAAGCCAGGCCTGTGGGAGGCCCGCTCAGGCTAGAGCCCGGCTGGCTAATAGCAATCTTAAGTATATGGCCAGTTCGACGTTGATCTACATACAGTATTGATTATATATTTTTTAGGTCCGTCGTATTGGGGCGAACGATACCGCGAATGTGCAGGGAAGCACCAAAGTCCGATAAATATCAACGTGTTACACGTAAAGCAAGTCAGCTTGCCAGAAATCACATTCATCGGTTTCGACGATTCCATCGACAATGTACATGTGACCAACAATGGGCATACAGGTACGTTCTACCCCATTAAATGCAGAATTGAAATTGTATGCTCTATACATTTTATGACTATAGGGACACTGATAATAAAAGTTTTATCTGATTTTCGATTTCAATACTTTTCGTATGTTTAGAATATATGATTAATGGCCGGTTCCTATATCTTACTACATTTGCCCTACCATCGGTTGAAATTTGACATTAGAATATGTATGGAGCTTATGTCAATTATATCGACGGTAAGACAAGTGAATGTTAGGTAAGATATAGGAACCCACTGTAAGTGCATTTTCGTTGAAACAACAGGTTTATATGTAGATGATAAATATTTGTGGTTCATCGTTCGATGATCATAATCAGTGGTATTCGTCATCAGAATATTAGAAATGACAATAGTAGTAGGTACCTACTTTAATGTGTTAACTTGATAGCTAGTTCCACTACGTTTCCTAAAAAATATTATTAGAGTCAATTGTTCGTTATTTTATGCACATAAAATATGTGAAAACTGTTTATTTACGTCTCATATGTTGTTTAATATTTAAATTTTTAAAAATAATTAATCTCTATATGTGCCTGATTTGCCTTAAAATTGATTAGGTTTTAATTTTTTTGTTTATTTTGCTGGCATTTGGAGCTGTAATTTGCTTGACTATCGCCAGCAGTTAATGGTCCACGGCATAGAATGATGTAATCATTATAACTCCATTCTCCTACGTAGCCTGATACCAAAAAAATACATTAACCTTCTATAATTTAAAATTAGTAGCATCAAGATTATGCACCACCTATATCAACAGATTACCTAAGAATGTCTTTACAGCTATAAGTTTTGCTCGCGTAAGTCTAAGGCTAAGCGTGCACTATGATTGATCAAAACCAGACTCATACTTTCACAGCAGAGTCCGGTATTAATATTATATACGCGCTTAACCTTGAGGCTTACGCGAGCAAAATTTATAGTTGTAAGGCCAGGCTGAGAATATCATAAACGAATTTACATATATATGTAAATTCAGTGAAATGGAAGTTTTGCCTAAAGAATGTAGATATACTGTGCGTGTTGCAATAAAGTGTTATCTACCTTCAATTTCCATTTCAGTGTTAATTGAAGTGATGAATGAACCTCACCCTAGAGTCCGCGGCGGGCCCTTGGACGGTGATTACGTATTCAGCCAAATGCACTTCCATTGGGGGGACAATGACACTTTCGGATCAGAAGATAAAATCAACCACAGGAGGTGAGCGTGGAACTGACTGTGTCAATGACTTTTCGTTAACAGAAAATTCTAAAAATATTTTTATAGTTTAACTTGGTGTTGACACCTTTGCGTCAAAAACCCGACGACAATTATTCAAATACTGTATATGCATATTTTACATTAAAGCTAAAAAATAAAGTAAATAAAGCCATACGACTATGAATCAACTGCCACCAATAATTTAGACAGGATATGCCTTTCCAAACAAAAATTCACACCTTTAAAGAGTAAACAATGAAATTTATAGGTAGAAGTTATAAAAAAAAGCCCGTAAACGTACTTCCGTAACCTATAATTGTCATTATGTTCGTGTTTTGATTTGCACAAAGTGTAAGCGTCCATTTTTGGTCAAAATAGGTTAACTTGAGGAAGACTCAGAGGGTCCTGTTGGTGAGGTCCATACGGGGATACCGTACTGTGTCATGGACGGCGGCGACATTGTTGGCGGGTGATCCGCCCTGGGAACTCCAGGCAGAGGTACTCGCAACAGTGTATCGCTTCCGGCAGGATGCTCAGGCGAGAGGAGAGGTGCCGTGTCCGGCAGAAACTCGGATGATCAGGGCCCAGGCGACCGAGGCTCTGATCCGAATTTGGCAGAGGGACCTGGAGTCCCCAGAAGCTGGGATTGCAACGGTGGAGGCGATCCGCCCCCACCTAGCTCGTTGGGTCTCGCGGAAACGCGGGACCCTGACGTTTAGGATGGTGCAGATACTTACCGGGCACGGCTGCTTTGGTAAGTATCTGCATCAAATCGCGGGGCGGGAGCCCTCCCCGCAATGTCACGAGTGCGGTGCACTCCAAGACACGGCGTTTCACATGCTCGTGGAGTACGCCGCCTGGGGGCCCCAGAGGGCCCTCTTAGAAAACATCGTTGGCTCTGTGAGCTCGCTTCGTAGCATGGTCGAGGCGATGCTCCAGGGCCAGCAATCCTGGCTTGCGGTTTCCTCCTTCTGCGAGTCCGTCATGGCGCAGAAGGAGGCCGCAGAAAGAGTTACGGAGGAGGACGCGTACGCGGACCCCATCCGCAGGAGGCGGACCGGCGGTCGAAGGCGCCGCTACGCGCATCTCCTCCCATAATTACCGTCACAGGGGGCCGCTGCTACGGGGGTAGCAGCGGACTTCCCCCCCCCTGATTGATGAAGTGCAGTAACTCTGTTCTAAATCCCGTGACGCCCTGTAAAATCGCGGATGCAGGGGCGCAGGTTTAGGTTTAGTGGGTAGTTTGGCGATCGGTTTCTCGCGACTGCTTCTGATTGAAGCTAGCGTGGAGAACCGGTCGCTGAGAGTCCCACACACCCTCGATGCATGCTTCTGCGCTGCATTTGGCCCTTCCCCCGAAGAGCCCGAGGACGGTGTACAAAGACATTCCCCCTGCGTTATCAAAAAAAAAGAAGTACCAATCTATACAACAATCGAGCACAGAAACAGGTCTAAAAACAGAGTAGAATACCAATGCTCACAATGCATAACGATCGCATTAAGAAGTCGGTTTAGACAAATGTTATTATTATCGGCAACAAAAATTACTCAGGATTCTGTCTATCACCTTAATTTACTCAGTAAGAGTAGCAGTTAAGTTGGCTTTAAAATTAAGTATATTGTTACAACTTAGGCTTCGACAAAGGCAAATTCCACGTACAGTCTATAAAAGCACATTTTATTAGCTGTCGGCATTTGAAATAATTGTAATCCTTTTATGATCGTCTTCTTTTGTTCGCTTATTTATTTATTTATTGGCATACGTTTCTAGTTATTGTGGAGAACAGCCTATTGTACTCGTTTATGGCCGCATGCAGGTACCATTAGCCAGGTGTTACGGATTAAGTACAAGCTGATACTAGGAAACTATGTCGACGATACGATACGGGCATATTTGCAATTGTGCAGTATAAAACGATGGCCTGATGGAGAGAGGGGGTAGTCGAGCGATAACAACGATCTAAGCGTGACGTGTGTACATTCGGGAATCTAATAGTGACGGACTTTGAGCGCTTTATTGAAATACGACCTTCTGCATTATGTTTGGATTTGTTCTGTTCGGTTATATTTGTACCTGTGTTATACGTGTTTGTATAGTTCTAATAAACTCTATAATAATTCCAACGGCATTTTAATTCGAGTTCCACACTCATAACAATATTAAAGGATTATCTACACTCCAAATAAGCTTGAACTAGAATAATGGAGCAATGTATTCAGGAATTCTAAAATAACACTGATATTCCGACTATTATAAAAATATTACTATTATTTTAATTAAATACGTAAGTACCCGCATGCAAAAAAATCGCAGGGCTTCATGTTCTTTAAAATATTGTCTTCTAAATTACAGTTTTCCAATGGAACTGCACATGGTATTCTACAAAGAAGTTTACAAAACAATGGCTGAAGCGGTCAAGCATTCCGATGGTTTAACAGTTCTTGCTTTCTTCTATGAGGTAAGTAAAAGAGTATAAAGTATATGGTTTACATTTAAACAAAAAAAGGCATAGTAACTTAAGCTGCGTACCCATCTACGAGACAACTGTAACCGAGCGCAAACAGTGCTAACGTGCTCTGTGTACGCGGACATTATCTTCGCTTTGTCGGCTGGTTGCTAGCGCGTCGCGTGCCGCTCGCCTCGAGCTCGCGAGGCACGTACTATATGACTTTTGGTTATATAACTGAAACGGTCACGGTTCGCAAATGAGTACGCGGCTTTAAAGGCGGAACAAATATAGGGACAGTATATAAGTAAAAAACTTTGGGATAATACTCCAATCAAGAACAATAACTACGAGTACTGCAATCATGGGAATACATAATAAAAACTGAGTGATTATATCGAGGGCTTCATAACAAATGGGCGTACAGACAAAAGTGCAGTTTTACGGAAGGGACAAAATTGTGATTAAAACAAAAGTAGTTGATTGTATAAGGCTGAAATTTGGAATACCCTTCTTTTTAGGTACAACTTTCATACTGATAAGACTTTCTGAAATTGTAACATGCATAGTTAATAGACAACAAAAAATGGTATTTTTGCGTATACGCCTTATGAAGCCCTCGATATACTGCCTCCATGGTTTATTTTAATCGGTCCTAATGATCCTGGTAGCAATAATTTCGGAAAACCTCTGCTCTTGCTTTGGCCCGTAGCTATATAACTGAGACTGACGATCAGTTGTACCGTAATATTATCCATAATTCAAGCATAATATCAGAATATATAATGCTTTGTACCCGGGGCTGCAAGGGGTGCCCGGGCACAGGGACCTGAGGAGCATAAGTCGATTGGTTTCAATAAAAAAAAGCATTAAAGAACATCATGATTTCATAAGATCTGACTAACGAAACTTAAATATACTACGCCTATGTATAGCGCCATATAGACTACATCTTCCTGTCAAACAGCCATATGAACCCAGTAGTTTTTAGAAAAAAATACTGTTACATAAAGACAGATACACGGAAATGACTAATGTACAAGTGTTCCATTATTACCAAATGATTAGAGATCCTTAAAAATGAAACATAAAAATTAAATGTTATTTGTATTGTTGGACGGAGAAATGATTTCCGCGCCCCGGCGCCCAATACGCTGAAGACGGCCCTGTTAATCAAACAAACAATAAGAAAATACTATTTAATTAAATGTTACAGTTGGATCGCCATCAACACCCAGCATACGACGACATAACATCAGCCCTAGAAAACGTGACAGAGCCGCATACCAGCGTGATTATGGATCATCCATTTTCATTTCTCAACATTCTGCCGTACGACTTGACCAGATACTTTACATACAGGGGCTCATTGACCACACCACCGTGTTCTGAAGTCGTAATATGGCTAGACTTTGAACAGCCAATTAGATTAACACATGAACAGGTAAATATTACGTTGTTCTAAGATGATACATCGAAGCATTATTCAACTTTTTTTTACATTAATACAACTAGCCATTAGACGTTTAATTTATATAGACTTTGACGTCTCGGTTTCTGGGGATATTAACGGTTTCTCCGAGATATATGTAAGGATTTCATACATACGGTATCACGCAGTACACATAGTTTCTATAGATAACAGGACAAAAAGTGCGTAAACCTAAAGCATCCTGAGCTATGCTTACTTATTTGACAGGTTTCAAATTGGATTCCGAAGTCTTGTATTACAATACGGTTATATGTGTAGTATTATTATGTACGGTACGGGTAAATAAATATAATTAAGTATAAAGTATATATTATCAAATGACGAACCATTGAAGTCTAAAACAAAATTGGTAATGTGTTGTGCCGTGGTAATGTGTGTGATTACACAACAAAAGTCTAATTATTGTGTTAACAATTTGAAGTACGTAAAGATTTTATGAGTAATTTTGTTTATTGTATATTTTTAATGTATAGTATGTGATGTATTTATTTGAGTTTAATTTCGTATGATTTGCTAGGCTGTAGAGCGTAATTATGACTTAAGTAGATACTACTAAATAATGAAAAATAATGATTAAAGACAGCATGTTTGTTTTTAACTTAGTGCCGTAAAAAGGAAATATTTAAAAGTAGTAGGGTTTTCTTGTAGAAACAGAGCGTTGTATACACTTTTAGGGCATTTATGCACTTCCGCGGTAAAATTATCCTCTTCAAGTTCAATCATTAACAGCGATGCACAGACTTATAGGGAACAGGGGCCACTCGGGAAAATTATAAGCCAAGGACGGGCCACTACAATGAATACTTATTAACACTAAAGTTTTATAACAGCCCAACAGTGGAGGCGAGAGTGCGAAGTTTTACCTACTTTTAGTTTTTTTAGTAAGTAGTTTGACTAGTAGTTTTCGAACAATTTTTAATATTCGTTGGCGGGCGGCATAGCTATACTTTTAGTATAGTATGTGCATCGCTGCACTAAAAGATATGCAGATAATACAAACCGATTGCCTTTATATTTGTATATTCTAACGAACATACAAACTCACTTTCACTTTCAACCTCCTGGGAATCCCATCTCTACTATAGGAAGAAAATACATACCAGATAGGATTCTTTAGTTATACTACTAAATACCAGATATTATATCTTACTATTCATTCCCTTATCCTTGACTCCCTTGAATTTTGACATTACTTGTATGGAGCTAATGTCAAATTTTACACCGATAGTAAAGCAAATAAACAGACGGTAAGATATAGAAACCGGTCATAAAACAATTTGCGATTATTAATTGATTTAATTGAACATATTAATTTAGAAATCGATGGTTGTGCAAGAGACGCTTTTAATAATAAATGTCTTCTCTAGCTTAATACCTGGGAGAATTTTCCGCGGATTACTTCATGTATACATTACTTCATGTTTTACAGATTGAAGTATTTCGAGAACTGCGTTCAGCTCATGGAAAAATCACACACAATTTTAGACCCATCCAGCCTATCGGGGACCGAGTTGTATTTTACAACATCGACAACAACTATTTCGTATACAACGAAATTGACGACCCTGACGAGACCACAACTACAAAGCCAAATAAAAGGAAAAAGGGGAGAAATAACGGACAGAAATCTTTATATAGTAACATGTATTTCCCTGTGTTAAGTTTAATTTGTATATTATTAAACTTATGAGATAGTAAATTTAGACGAATCTTTCTCGTTTTTCATAATTATCACCACATAAATTTTCTACTACTGAGCTTAAGTCTGCCTATTTCAGTGGAATAGATGGTAAACTAGTTGTTTATCCAATTTGATTGACAGGTTTTATACGTTAGTCTGACGATGTGTGTAACCAGCCAGTCTATCTTGGACAAAAATGACGTGTATGTGTGCTTTCCATTCCCATGAAATGGTAGCTCGAGCCCAGCACTGGGACAATTATGAGCTGACGTTAAATTTGATGGCCTCTATGGTCTGCTAGTTTGAGCATAGACCAGTTTGGTGCACTAGAGCTCCGGGTTAATTACCTGGTAGGTTGAGTCTCAGAAACAACTTTTTAAATATTTACTCTGGTCTGAATATTACCGGCATGAGTTCAAACTCTAGCAAATTACCCTTGTTATGTTTAACAATCTGCAATAAGGGTAATTTGTTTAACTGAGTATCCCCCACTTGTGCGTCTTCTTTTACTTATTCACAAAGGTTTATAAAAAATTATCATATATGTGTCTACATTTTTAAGATACTATAAAAAATTAAGATTTCAAAGTAACACTTATACACATTTCTATATTTGTGATATATCAAACATTCATATATTAGATTGATTCAAACACAATTTGAAACCAGTTAAAACAGACATGTGTAGTAGATTATATTACTTTTGTTCAAAAACATATGATGTGATGTGTATTCATTTGATAGTATGCTGAAGATTTCAAATTGTGTTGGAAAAGACCTAATAATATTCGCGGTCGTATTTTCTAAGGTATAATAATATGAATTGTAACCAAATTATAAACTAAACAAAAATTTTATATAAATTGTATTCAACAATATTATGAAAGTTAAAGTAATAAATATAAGTGCATATTTAAATAACTATATTCTTATAATTATTCTGTGATATTAATGTAATTTATTAGTGTAAATAAACAAGCTAGAATAAAAAAAATATTACACAACCAGTCTATTTATTTAAATTGTAACATTTCGTATTTCACTGATTGAATTCAAGTTGCAATTCGCACAATTATTAAAATGTAGTGAGTTAACTGTGACTTAACCCTGACATATCATGTTCGTCAAGTACAATAGTGGTGACATTAAAAAAATGAAAATGTCAGTTTTTTGAAAGATGCAAGGATGCAACAGCTTTTGATGGACATTTTTATGCAATTATTAGTAGAGATGTGCCGATAATGACTTTGGCCGACTAGCCGATTAGTCGGTTGTAAAGAGGCCGACTAGTCGGCCAAGCCGATCGCGGTTTCGGGGATTTCCGTGACGCTTCGTTTATAGCTGATTCGCGCACAAGTCGCAACCGCCGCATGCGAGCATGTTGGAACTGTTTTGTTTATTTCGCATTATTTCTTGATTTTTGCTTTTGTACAGGTCAGGGCGGTGCTTTTGTGTAAAAATAAAAAAAAATATTTTAGTTTAAAGATAAGACTTATTATTCATTAAAGTGTAAGAGCTCAATTACAATTTAATCATGTCAAAAAGAAAGTCTCGTGTATAGTTTAGGTCGATTACAAAGTATTAGTAAAGTATAGATTACAAACTACAAAGTAAGAAGCCGGATAGTCAGCGCTCTTTGCCGAATAGTGCCGACTAGTCGCCGATTACAATAATGGCCGGATAGTCCGCTTTAAAGACTAGTCGGCACATCTCTAATAATTAATTTCAATTTCATATTTCAATAAGGCTATAAATCTAAGATTAAGTTTTAATTTAAATTATATATAACTAGCGGTTCCAGTACACGTTGTCCTGCCCTGAAAAAATTAAAATCTAGAACCCAATTCCAGCGCCACCTTCTATGTCTAATTGTGAATCTAAACCATATCCGGACCCACTCAAACACCAATTTTTTTACATCTTGGGTTACATTATTTGAAGTTTTAGTAGGATCCCTATTTTTTTCTAGTAATAAATAGAGCCTATTGGGATAATGTAGTATTCCAATGGGGAAACAATTTTGGAAATCCAAGGTCCAGTAGTTTTGGAGTTCATTCGTTACAAACATACAAAAATTTAAAAACACAAATCTTTTCTCTTTATAATATTAGTATAGATAACATGCACAGCCAAATATGATATGAACCTAGTACTTTAATAAATCACTAAGAAATTCTAAAAATGATGACTCATGCATTATAATGTTGCCTAGATTATTACTTTTATTATGTTTGCAAACTTCTACATGTGGTAATTTTACTTTTCAGCTACAGATATCTAAATTGAGTGTGGATGTATTACTAACAATAGATTTAGGAAATGCTTAGTATTATTTTATCAACAAGAAAAAGGTTTAGTTTTACATGCTTTATACATGTGCAATTTTTTTTAAACAGAAAATTTATTCCTTATTGTGCCTTAGACTAACTGCATCACAGCTATGGACACAATACACATGCAGACAGGAAACAACTGCATACAAGTCAGATCAGTCTCTTTGAAGTGATGATTTACCCAGGAACACTTTGCAAGGCCAACTAATGCGTAACAAAGCAGTGGTAACTGCTCTCACCATGTCATATTTCCAGTAAATAGTAATACAATTGTTCGCATGTAAATGTGTAATTTATATTATTATAATCTATATTTAATTATGTATATGTATATCTATATTAGTTTATTTTGTTTTTTTTTTAATTACGATTAGTTTTAATTTAGTTAAACCCCCAAATATTATTTAATTTTTCTTGTAATGTCTCCTTGGACACTGGGTTGCCTGGAAGAGATCGCTATAAGCGAAAAGGCCGCCCATTGTTCTAATGGTTCATCTTATTTTGCACCACGCCAATTAGGTTTCGGCATGAAGGGCGGCTGCGAAGCGGCGGTACATTCTCTTCGAACTTTTTTATCCAGTGACTGTTACGAAGCTGTTCTGAAGGTGGACGTTAAAAACGCCTTTAATTCAATCAACAGGGCCACCCTGCTGTCCGAAGTACAAGAAAAGTCGCCAAAAGCTTTTAATTTTATCAATCAGTGCTACAGTCAAAAATCAATTTTAATGTACCAGAATCACCAACTTGGGCTGGCCATATTTTCACTCACCATTCATCCCATTTAAGAAAAAATAAATTCTAAATTCAACGTGTGGTACCTCGACGATGGCACCCTTGGAGGAGACATTGATAACATTAAAAAAGATATACAATTTTTAATACACGAAATCGATAAAATCTGTTTGGAGTTCAATTTTTCAAAATGCGAGATTTATTTCAGTGACACGTTGCCCAAT
Source organism: Dendrolimus houi (assembly GCA_039645545.1). Taxonomy (NCBI): domain Eukaryota; kingdom Metazoa; phylum Arthropoda; class Insecta; order Lepidoptera; family Lasiocampidae; genus Dendrolimus; species Dendrolimus houi. The sequence continues at coordinate 15,753,944 of CM077120.1, read as the reverse complement.
ATCCACAACGTAATAACAGATTTTCACAGTTTAGGACCAAATTTTAAAATTATTGACAAAACTAGCTTCAACCTCCTTGGATGTCCCGTTTTTGAGGAGTCTATTTCTGATTTCATTAATGACAAAATTCAAAATTTTCAGTCAAAGATTGACAATCTAAAAGGTATTAGTTTACATAGCGCATATTATATTATTCGGTATTGTGTTTTTACTCCAAATTTTACATATGTTTTGAGATGCTGTCCTCTATGGCAAAACCAAAATGTTTTAAAAACCTTAGATAATGTTATTCGATACTCACTCTCATTTTCAACATTTCTTTTGATGACCGTACATGGACCCAAGCCTCCTTACCAATAAGGTTTGGAGGTTTGGGTATACGTAAAATTTCAGCAGTTTCTTTACCCGCCTTTCTGTCCTCAGTGTACAGTACATGGGATCTCATTGGCGAAATATTAAAACCGTCACTTGGTGACTTTGAGGTCCTTTACTTGACTGAGGCCAGAAATGCGTGATCTATGGCCTGCCCACACCAAAATTTTCCTCTAAACCCAAAGTCACAGAAGCTGTGGGATGGCCCGCTTTGCTCATTGGTACATCGAAATCTACTGGCTACGTGTGCCAATGAGACTGAGCGTGCCCGTATCCTAGCTGTTTCGCGTTGGGAGTCTGGCTTGTGGCTACAGGCACTCCCCTCGGCGAATTTGGGCACTTTTCTAGACGATAACACGTTTAGAATAAGTGCCTGCATTCGCCTAGGGGCGGTCTGTGTTGTCCCACACCACTGTCAGTGTGGCGATAAGGTGGAGCGCCTCGGTCACCATGGTTTATCTTGTACCAGAAGTGCCGACAGAATTCCGCGCCATGCAGCACTTATGACATAATCCATCGGGCTCTTGTCACCGCCGGGGTACCTGCCGTTCTAGAACCGAATGGTTTGTGCCGCGACGACGGCAGGAGACCCGATGGTATGTCATTGGTGCCCTGGAGGATGGGTCGCCCTTTAGTATGGGACGCGTCTTGCGTCGATACTGTGGCGGCGTCCCATCTTTCAGCCACTAGCATGTCTGCTGGTACAGCTGCTGCACAGCAGGAGGCCCTAAAATGCCGCAAATATTCCGCCATTGGGAATGGTTACATATTTGCGGCTTTTGGGGTCGAGACCCTGGGACCATGGGGGCCTGAGGCGCACAAACTTTATCGAGACATAGCGAAACGCCTGGTAGATGTCTCACGTGACCAAAAGACTGGTCTGTACCTCGGACAACGCATTAGCGTTGCGATACAGAGAGGTAATGTGGCCAGTCTTTTGGGCACATTTCCAACTGACAGCGGTCAAGCACTAGATTTTATAATTTAATTTTAATTTGTATATATACTTATTTATAAGATATATTATATTATATTATATATTCATACTTTTGTAGTGTAAATACATTAGTGGGATAGGCTTCAGTTTCGTCATACTATTGTTATTTATTGTATTACTTCAAATGAGAATTACTTTATACTTTTGCATAAAAATAAAGAATGTGAAAATACTCTAATGGAAATGTCTTCATATTAAATGTCTCGGTTTAAGTTATGATGAACAATAAAGAGTTTTCATTTATTCATTCATTCAATTATAAAATAGAGGAAATAATCTAAAATTGAAACTAACAAGCTTAGCACTATAAATATAAGATTTAATATTGAAATCAATCATCGTCAGCTGGTCTGTGGTCTGTCATTGTAATCATGGCACCTAGGTTGTCTTCATTCCCATGTTTTAATCTCTCCCATATTAACTCAGCAATAGCTTTTTGTGTCCTCCTTTCAAGTCTTTCTAACTTTTTGGCTACATCCCTTTTGAGATCCCAGTCAGGTTTTCTTGGAGCCAGGCTAGATATATCCAAGTCTTGTAACACTACCTGAAATTTACATAGTTTTTGTTAAAATGTGCAATACTGGAATTTCTCTATGGCTTAAGCTTCGGTTCCACATCTTATAGTATCAATTGTAAGAGACAAACCATCATTTTACAGAAAAGCAGATAAATAATTGCTTTTTTTCTTTTACTGTGCCTAAAGTAACACTATTAGAATTCAGATATAAATTTAAAGTTTCCACAGTTCTAAGGAAAATATAGTATAATTTGTTACTTTGAAAACTAATGATTAGTCCCTCATTCCAGATGAGATTACAGGTATCAGCCCATAAATACCTCACTACTGGGCTCCAATTTTCACATTCTACAAAAATGAACTGATTTTCCTTTACCATCATCATGAGGTAATAGTTATATTATGCATATTACACTACATAAGAGGTACATATTCTTTCTCCAGCCACTGTGACAATTTGCGAATATTTCAGAAAAAGTTCTCAAGATTAATATTTGGTAGGTAGGTATTAAATAGAATTAAAAATTCACTTAAATACCTAGCATTTTCAGAATAGTTAGATAGATAACATTTTATTGCACACCAAAATAAATAATTACAAAAAAAAACCATATTTACAATACTTTCTAGCAATACAATCGGTGGCCTTATTGCTTAAAACATTTTCCAGGCAAACTAAATTAAAAGGAGTTCATAGAAAATCTAGGGAATGTAGGTAGTGCAGGAAAAAAGGGCAATAGATACATAAATACTTAAGCTAATTTAAATTTAAATATGTACATAGTTGTCATGTTTCAATATTTGCTGGTAGTGAAAATACTTCTGTGTCAGTAATTTTTTTACACAGTAGATACATGTTTTACTAATTAGCAGCAATTTAATGTTATTGTAAAAATGATGTAAATGGAAGGCACTTCCATGATTAAAGAACTTTCAAAGATTTGTAAGAACTTTCAGCCAATGCATTTCAGATCTAATAGAGTTCTATTAGATCTCAAATGCATTGGCTGAATGATATAATGAATACACACTACAGTAAAGATTAATTGTGAGTTCACAATTAACCTTTACTGCAGTGTATATGAGACCTAATCAGCATCACATAAATGGTTTTGAAAATATGCAAATCTAATTTTAAGCAGGAAGTGAAGAGGCTTATTTTTCTGAAAAACAAATATAAAGACATTATGGCATCCTCGACACGGAAGTGAAACACACAATTTCGGAAGCGATACTGAATGAAAATCTGTTTTAAGCTCCCTAATGCACTGGATGTGTTCAATAAAATTTTACATAAGTGAATACTGGCCTTTTCTTTCCCCGCTTCTAATAAATCTTTGACTTCTTCATCAACAACCGCGGGTTGTGCATCTTCTATTCTGGCTTCTTGTAAATTTTCATCTTGTGGTTTATAACTTCGAAACTTTGGTCTGAAATGACATTTATTTTTGTATTTTAAATTCATGACATATTTTCCAACAGACTTCATGTATTCTACTTTATTAAAAGAGCTTACTTTGGAAGGGGTGCGCTTTCACTCTGAGTGCTGGTGGTTTCGCTATGAGGATTCTTACGTTTAAGGTGTTTTAACCTCTCCTTGCGTTTGAGAGCTTGCTCTTCTAAGCTTCCTATTGATTCCTGTATATCCATGATGACCATATTTAATGAAAGCCCTAAATTTAAACTATATAATAATATGTACCGTATCACTTATCCGAATATTATTTTGTATTTATTACTAAATGCTAAAAGTAAAATTTACAAACAACACTAACACGTACATAACGTAATACCACTAACACCAGAGTTAAAAGTTACCTAAATTTTTTGATCATTAATTAGGTACTTTTTGGGTTTTTCTTAATGTTCGTAAACTTTAATTAACTACTACTATCAAATTTAGATGAATAAAAATTGGAGAATCATCAAAGGTTACGAAACATGCCTGTTTTCAAAAGTTCCTTACATTGTTACGTGATTTATTTATTTAGCTTTATGGCTTGGCAGCTAGGCCTTTAAGCCAGACATTAGATTGTAATGTAGTTTCTTCATTTTCTTATGCCTATGTGTAGCACAGTTGAACTGTAGGTTATCAGCTGGTGCCATTCAACGGAGTTCTTGTGACAACTCAAAAGGCTACATTTGACTATACAGTTCACGTTTCTCACAAAACACATAATTACTACTCAAAAACTATCAATATCCTACAACTATTGTTCATTTTAGAGTAATTTTACACATTTCTAGAAAATAAAACTACACACCACAACATCTCCTTTCAGTTCCCGCCAAAAACTCCCACGTTACGTGAGTGAGAGGGTTCAAAGCTAGAGATGTGTACCGGTTCTACAAAAATCGGTGAAATACCGGTTAAAGTCATCACCGGTTTTTTATCGGTGTTTTTAGTGTTTATCGGTATTTTCGTACAAGCGCGGAACGAAACTTTTTGCCCAAAAATATTTATTTAATATTGTACTGTATTGTTTTTTGAACAGAAACTGTGTTTTATTCAACTAATAGTCGATTAAAACACGGTTTCTTTTCACATATTTCTGTTATAAAGTTTTGTATGTTGGAATAAATGTTCTTTTGTATAATTTTTCTGTATTTATTTATCTATTCCTCCAAAAACATGGATACATACTAATATTATGTAGAAATTAAGCCAACTTTCATGTAAAATAAACAAAATTTGATTGTAGGTTGTTCTCCGGTGAAAAACCGGTTTTTGGTGAAAAATCTCCGGAGGCTAAAATTGCAACCGGTACACATCACTAGCAAAGTTACGATTTTGTATAGGGATGCAAACAAAACATCGATGTTTTCAAACATCGATGTATCGTTCATAAAAATCGGTGTTTTAACATCGATGTTGAAACTAAAACATCGACTATACATCGTTGTTCAAGAACGATGTTTTATTTGTACACTAGCTGATGCCCGCGACTTCGTCCGCGTGGTGCGGTTTTTTAATTATCCCATGGGAACTATTTAATTTTTCGGGATTAAAAGTACCCTATATGTTGACCAGGGATATAAGCTACCACCATACAAAATTTCATTTAAATCAGTCCCGTCGTTTCGGAGATTAGCCGGTACAAACAGACAGACAAACAAAAAACAGACAAACAGAGAAACAAAATATTTAAAAAAATACTAAATTAGTTCTATTTCACTTCTTACATCCCCCTGACTCGGTTTTTAGCATTTTTTTCATTGTACAGAAATTTGACCTCTACAATTTTATTATATGTATAGATATGTACATAGACATAACGTACCATCTTGCGCTCTATCTGTGATCTACACAGATTTCTATTATATAATTTTTTTTCATACATTTTCTTATTACCAATAATAATTTATACTATAAAAGTTGATTGTTATACCTATTCATTTCTATTAAAAATAACCATTTTCCTTAGATGTACATTTATTTTAAATGGTGATAGGGATGTGTTAGTGTGTGCCGACCCTGTTGAATAGTAAGTACGGTAGTGAATATTGGGTAAGGCAAAAGACATACAAATAGAATAAACATAGTATTTAGTAGTAATAAGAGCGTTGAGAAATGAATGTGGTATTTCTTTGAAAGATGGAGTGACAGTGATGTAAAAGGATGATGTTAGTGAAAGCAAGAATTAAGAAAGGTGTGTTAAGGTGGTTTGGGCGATACATCGATGTTAAAAAAAAACGATATTTCATTTGCATCGCAAAAACAAGCGTCAAAAGTTTGTGTAAATGGCGATAACAAAAATCGATACATCGATCATAAAAATCGATGTTTCACTTTTGAAAACATAGATATACTAAAATCGATGTTTTTTATGAGCGATGTTGCATCCCTAAATATGTATCATCCGGCAACACTGAATAAAACTGACAGATTCATATTCTTAAGCATAACTCATGGATTATATTGTCATAAATTGTAGACAAAGGAACTAAGTCCATACAATCATCTTTGACGAAGACGTTAAAAGAATCAAAGGAAAAATAGTTTGGATAATAATTATTCCTCAAACAAATTGTCGGGTCCATCCTTAAGCCGCGGTTGACAGCTGCGACTTAAAGTATGCACGGCCCTTTCGGATGCTGCTTCCTTTCTTTCGTTAGAGAAAACGCACTTCTTCATTGAAATATCAAAGTGTATTAGAATAGAAATGTTACCATCAAAAAACAAGTATTTCAATCATTTCATTTATATTTTATTTTCTTACTCTAGGTATGTTTAGAACTTTTTTGAAATACAAACCAATCCAGCGCTTCTCAGGAGCGTGCTTTCTCTAACGAGAGCTAGCAACACCGAAAACCCCCAGTTTTCTAGTTTCTATCAAACGTTCGAACTCTAAATGCTCAAAGACGGTCAAAGCTTGTGTAGTCGGATATCGTTTGCAGTGTTAAATAAACAGACTTGTAAAAAATAATGCATTTTTGGCAAGTGCAGTAAGTTGGTGAACTTATTTTAAATGGCAGCCGCCCTAAAAATTACTGAATTTAGTAAAAGTGATTGATTGAGCTGGTTTCACTTATGAAGCCAAGGTGGACATTCTTAGTCGACGGAGTTTGGGTGAGCGTATATAATTTCTGTACTTATTTACTATATTTCAACAAACATTTACACAACAACTGAAGGTAACAAAATTATACTATTATCTTCAGCGGATTCGTATGTACGGAATATCCGGGATTTTTTTTTTACTACGGATTCGCGCGCACTCAAGTTCGGCGGCCGTGACTTACATACATCCAATATTGTGCACAGTGCACAGTTAAGTGTACATTCATTATCCAGAATTCCCGATGAATATAAGTAAGCCGCGAATGATAACCTCGTCCTGTAATTGTTTGGAGCTTTATAGTTGATATTGGTACATAAAGTTCCAATATTTTTGAAGTGAAACTTCTTTGATTAAGATTATCCATGACGTAGCTGAGGTAGCGGATAAATACGGCCACACCTGCGATAATGTTAAAGATTTACGATCTTATTCAAATTCAATTAGAGCAAGTAAAGAAGGCTACAAACTTTCTGTAACTCAATATGGACAAGACCGTTAGACTGTGCCTGAAAGTGTCTTATATAAAACATTAAAAAATAACGCCGTTAACCCATAGGCACATTAGTGTATATACTATTAGGGTGTCCCTTATTTTTCAAAGTTTTAATTTTACAATGTATTGTTCTAATCATTTGGGCCTAAAACAGCGGAAAACATTTTTTTACTTATCAGTGCAACCCGTGCCGATTCCGCACTCAAAGAGTTGTTATTGTCACTTAGTCTCGGCTTTTCGGGCCGTTAGCATGGATTGTTTTATATTTCGAATATGTCAGTGGAACTAAGAAGCAATAAAAAAAAGATTTTTTTGTTAATGAAGTGAATCACCAAATAACAGATGCAAAGTGATCCTCTAATCTCCAGCTCTCGCAATTCTGTTATTAAACATACGTGAAATTCAGTTAGAAGTTAATTTAAGCGCAAATCTTGTCATTTGGTAGTGCAATATATCTCGGGTAAATGCTAGAATAGCTACCAGAGCTATTCCTAATTGTGTTAAGAAGTGGATCTTTATCAGGTCTGACGAGAACTGCAAAAATAGAAGAAAGACTCAGGATTTACATAGATGCTACGACGAGAACTTTTAACTTGAATTAGATAATTTATACCATATTGCACACGCTGATGCTGATGAGAGAATAAAATCGGAAGAACATAAAATATTATTGCAAAAATAAAGAGAGCCAGGGTGTCCGGGATGCTTAGCGTGTGTTGACAAAAAGTCAGCTGAAATTGAACAAAGGGCCAGGCTGAAAACACTTCCAAAAGATAAAAAGAGACTAAAGCAAATGTCTTCAGAGAGCTCATTGGAATCTGCTAATTTACACAGCTTTAATAGACATGAAGACATAGAAGAACAATGTACAAGCTCTGAAGAAAGGTTGGAAGAACCTCTGCCATCCACATCTCAATCTGTAAGTTCTCTATTTACGTCAAGAAGAGGAAAAAAAGATTTTATCACATCTAAATCAGTTGTAACTTTAGACAGATGCCAACTAAGCATCAGAGATTCTGTTTCTACAATTCATTATGTAGTTGAAGCACTTGGTTTTAGTTCTGACGTTTACCCTATCAACAGAACTTCTATTGAATCTAAAAAATAAAATAAAAAATCTATTGTGTTCTCCATCGTTCATATAAGTCTATTCCAGTTGTTTTTTAAATGGCTTCAATGAACAGATACGACGTTTTTAGAATTTTATGATATTGTGACGAGTGCGAGACTCGAATTAAAATGCCGTTGGAATTACTATAGAATTTATTAGAACTATACAAACACGTATAACACAGGCACAAACTCCATCACTATATAGCTTATCGAATGTACACACGTCTTGTCTCGCTAGTGACCAACGCTAGACTGCCGCACCCCTCCGTTGCGGCATTGCTTTATTTACTGCACGACGCAATATGTCTACCTGGCAAGCGTCGACGCAATTTCCCAGAAATCATAATCCGCACACCTGCCTAATTATGCCTGCGAACGGCCATAAACGAATACACCATAGGCTGTTTTCTAATTACAAATTTTAAACGTAAGGTCAACAAAAGAAGTCGAAATGCCGAAAAGGTAATAAACTGCAGGTGTGCATAGATCTCTGTCGGTCGTAACAATATTTTAGATTAAAACTATACTACAGTAAATATTATTTATTGTAGTACTAGTTTTCCCCGCCGCTGCGCCGCGGGTCAAAAAACCCTAGTGCGTGCCTCCAGTTTAAATACCAAGCATTAATACAGGTTACTTTATATTGAATTTTTCTGTTAGTGCTATTTGCCCCCGGAAGATTCACTTCATTTTATATCGCAAATAATCCCATTTCCCGGTATGAAAAAAGTATTTATGTCCATTTTCGGTATTAAAACTACAAAATGATGACATTGACCAAATTGACCACAATGACCAAAACCAAAATTACCAAATTGACCAAAATAATCAAAATGATCAAAATGATGAAATTGACCAAAGTGACTCTATTCGCCAAAATTACCAAATTGACCAATATTACCAAAATAACCAAAACAACCAAAATGATCAAAAAATCTGGCCAAAACGACAAAAATGTCCATATCACAAAAAAATATCTATTTTCTGGGATAATTCATATACACATAAATCTATCCCATTATCCGGAATGAAAAGTATCCCTTGTCTACCGGCATTATTAAAATTACATATATATCGAATTTCAGCCAAATCGTCCAATAGTTTTTCCCTAAAAGCATAGCAAACAGAGAGACAAACGAGATATTTTTATCCCGGAAACTATCCCATTTTTTGGGATAAAAGTGTTCTATGTTGACCCTCGGCATCGAAAATATATATATAATATACACTGAGTTTCAGCCAAATCGGTCCAGTAGTTTTTCCGTGAAAACGGAATAGACAGACGGACAGACAGACAGAGTTACTTTCGCATTTATAATATTAAAAATAATTAATATGGATCTCTTAATAAACAACAAATTGACTAGTTATTGAATATACCATGGACAGGTAACAAAGATTACAGTTATTTTGCCAATATTTAAAATTCAAGGTTATTTCTATTACGGCAAATACAACAATTCCGGAAATTTCCGTAAAGTCCAGGGATAAGTAATTATACTAAAGGCATACACAACTACAGCTGATTTACCAAAGATAGGTACTTATAACTATAGTATTTGTAGAGTTAAAATAACCGCAAGTGGGCCACCTAGCTTAAAGGGGCCCATGATATATTCTGCACGACAGTCCGATTAGCAGGCTGCCGCGTAATGCAGGATTATGAATATTATTGCAGCCTCTATTGCATCCGGCAACATAGAGCAGGATGCCTCTTGAGTCTTATAAGCTCCGCCCAATTCACAACTGCCATGCAGGATACTAAATGGCCTATTGAGGAACAACTTTTTGGCTGGAACTTCATTGGTTTTGATGTGTAGTATATTTTCAAATTAATTGGTTATGAATGAATATGATAGTTGTAAGGTCTTGAAACAGTTAAAAATAAGACTTGTGTATGTTTTGTATTCTCATGCTATGATATTGTGGCGACCGAGGGTAGAACTTTCTGGCAGCGTAAGCCAGTCTTAAGACTTTCAGGCCCTGTAGCCTGGGGGCGCCGTATCATTGATACGGCTGATCCGGCGGTAGCTACGCCCCTGCTTCCAATCCTAAGTGCGTACCCCCGCTCGCACGTAACACTATTATAAGGTACTTTTTATCCCGGAAAACAAGGGAATTGTTCGCGGAGATTTGAAGAGTCAAGTTTTGCTATGCAGTTTTATTTTTTAAAAAGAGTGTAATAGGCAATGGTTAAAAATCGGTCGACAATAGTCGTAGCAAAGCCTCACAAGTTGTAATGAATCTTATCTGCTTAGTGAGATGGATTTATTCCAGCTGCAATAAGAACTCCTTCGTTTAGCGTCAGTCAAATACCTAATTTGACTAAAACTCTTGTTAGAAGTTTATTTTAAAACTTGAATATTCAGGAATATTTAACACTGACTAGATAAATAAATCGTGCACGGCTACACTTAGAAGAGAAAACAAAAGTATAGAAAAATACCTACTAACGTGTAGTAGAACATTTACAAGCAATACTTAATGGATGGCTTGAACACAGAACATTTTTACTGTAGTAATCTCTAGCTAATCTGTGATTCTTACGAAGTCAGAAAGAAGCTCTACCTACAAGTTTAAACGAAAGAGTTGTGAAGGAAATGCTATATAGATTGTTATAGGGTGGAACTCCACTTACCTCCAATAAGAAAAATATCTTGAACCTTACCTTAAAAAAGTTTATTTTATTAAAATATAAAGTCTGGTATAATATTTACAACATAAAATATTAAGGGTTTCTTGACTCGTCTCTAAACAATCGTAAATTTCTATTAAGAATACTAGTATAATAAAGTTTAAAATATTATTCTTAAATAAATAAGGATAATTGAATGTCATTTAATAAAAAAAGTTCTGCAAATATTTCAATTTCGTCATAACTATAACGTTGAAAGAGCTGTGTTGCGGGATTAAAATAGAATACATAGCTGTTATTCTCTGCAACTTTGCAAGGCTTTAGACTACATATATATCTCAAAAATAATATGAACACTACTCATTCTATTGAGGTGAGAGCTATATAAATTGAGATATAACCAATATTCCTAATTTAAATTTTTGACAATCAATAACTTAGACATTGTTTATACATATGTATATTTCTAATTATAATTAAAACTATAACATACCTAAGATATTTTACATTACTTATGGCAGTTTAAATTTGTTACGTCACAATAAATAATACAACTACACCACCCATTTTTAACATTCATTTAACATTCAAACTCAGGATAATTTCATTAGATACCTATTAAAGTCCAGGTCTAACTTAATGGCCTTGCCACAGTACTACCAAAACATTGCGCTGCTACTTATATTGTATAAAAAAACAGCGATGCGAGTCATCGTCCTGTTCCCAACAAGAAGTGGCCATAAAGTTCGGCACGGACTATACTCCTGTGTCTTTGGTTATTATGTTATTTCTTACTATTTGAGCATGACATAAATTATTGGGATATGCAGTAAGCAACTTATATAAAAGTACTTTTTAAAATTCATATAAACCCTGGATTATTGCTCAGCTAGGACTATTTTTTTTATAAAAATGTTCTTATTTGCGACCTGGTATCGAAAGGTAGCCTATTTGATACATTGTTATTGATGCCATGGTTTAAAGATAAAACTTTTGACACGATGTTTAAGTCTTCTTGTGCTCTCCCATTAAATCCCGTCTGAGACAATAGTTGTTTCAAATCCGCGTCAGTATTGTATTGAATTTGTTTATTGTGGTTCGTGTAAAAACGGTTGTTGGTTTGAAGTGGCGTAAAAGTATTAAACCTGTTATAATTTTGATTCAAACCGAAGTTCGCCACGCCGCTTTCTTGTCTGAAAACACGAGTGTTTTGTTTTAATCCGAATATATCATTAATTGGCTTAAACTGATTAAAATTTACTCCTGGATGAAATACTTGTACTTGGTTTGGTTGTAAATATGTGGCTATACCTTGAGGAAGATGGTTTTCTTGTAAAGGAAATTGTTGTGGCTGTTGATTTCGTAACTGGTGCAGGAAGTCGACGGCTTCCCTATTTGGAAGTTGTTGATTGGCTACGGTTACTTGTTGTTGTTGATCCAAAAGAACACTTGGCTGTATTAAGACTTGAGTATTTTGTGGACGAAATGCATTTGGTTGGTCTAAAATGGGATTTTGTGGAATAGTTTTCAGAGGTTGAAAATTATTGACAGTGTTGGAAGACTGATATTTCTGCTCAAGAAAATTTTGCTGTTGGCGTTGGGCTTCTTTTTGTTGTATAAGGAACTGTTGTTTTCTCAATAAATCTTCTTGTTGTCTTTGCTGCAACTGTAGTAGACGGAGTTGTTCCTCTAAAACTTTTTGCTTCTCCTCCAAATGTCTTTGTAGCAATATTTGTTGAGTAACGTAATCTGTTTCTGGTATCTGATTAATGTTTACACTTTGTGAAGGTATTTGTATAACTGGCTGACTATCTATTATATTCCTGGGCAAGTTATTCTTTGGAAGTGGGTTGACAGATTGTGGCTGTTGAAACAATGGTATAACCTTTTTTGGTAATCCCTGTGCATCTTGTTGAACAGTGAATGCAGCAACAAGAGGTGCTTTATACACATGTACATCATCTACCTCCTCAATATTTTCACCATCGTCATTATGAGTCGGTCGGGGCGTAGTAGTTGTAGTAGTTGTAGTAGTAGTAATTCTTGTCGTAGCCGTTGGAGGTCTCGTTGGTACAGCTTTCGTAGATGTTTTACCTTCACTTGGAATGTCATATTTTGATGAACTTTGTATGCTTCTTGTCTGTTGCACGTTAACACCAGTCTCTCTTGCCTCAAAAATTTCTGTGAATGGGTATAAAGTGGGATTAGATTTTGATATATGTTGCTCAACATTTCCCACAGTTGTGCCTAAAATTGAAATATTTTTTTCTATAAGTGTCGGCGTTGTGTTTGTATTATTGGCAAAAGCTGCTTGTCCATTAACTATAAATGAATGTATTTGTATTCCCGACTCTTCTGTAGTAGGTGGCAATGTTTCCGTAATAATTTCATCAGTTTGTGGGTCATCTACTTCCGTGCTAGTAAAGTCATCAGTTGAATCAGTTCCTGTAGTGAAGTTATCACTTTCTTCTAATTCTGTGAGCGCTCGAAGTAAAGCTTTACGTATATAAGGGTCTAAACGCGCAGAGGTTGTTGTTGGTGCTTCGAGGCTGTTCAATTTATTGTTGATCCATTCTGGAGTTCCATCAGTCGTTAAATCTTCTGCTATGCTAAACGAAAGTATGGTGATGAAAATACACGCCGACACCTGAAAAAGAGATATAAAAATATATTAAGCATCTAAAATCATACATTTTCAAGCACGATATTCTATAGATACTAACTAACTGTCGAAAGAAGGCTTTACTAAAGCCAAACAATTGTATCTAATACTAGGATATGCCCGCGACTTCGTCCACGCGGGATTTGAAATTTCCGCTGAATTCCCGGGAAACAAAATACCGCAGCAGTTGAAAAAGAATGTAAGCTATCGTTTCAGTAAAAACTGTGTCAGAATAAGCTAATTAATACGCAACCGAACTACTACAAACCGATCCCGGGAAAGTGCCCCTGGAATTCCCGGGATAAACAATATCACACATTTTATTACATTAAATTTGCTATCGATCAGTAAAAAATCACATTGAAATTCGATTTTTTTTTAATCTGGCCATTTTAAATAATTCCCAGAAAATTCTTGCGGGATTCCCAGAATAAAAAGTAGCGCAGAGTCGAAGAATTAGCTGTCGATCAGCGAAAACTGCATCGAAATTGGCCCCGTAGTTTTTACGTTAATTCTGACATAACCGACAAATAGACAATAAATCTAAAAAAATTGCTTCGTGTTCTTCTTCATTTATATAGTTATTTCAGTTATTATGTATATAATTTATTCCAGTTTTTTTTTTTTAATATGGCTTAATGTGTCCCAATTACCGCGAAGCGTATAAGCGACTAGATTACTATTTCTACCGACATAAACCGCCAGTAGATACCTCCTTTAGAGTCCTACCGAAAGCACTCTTGGAAACCCGCAGCGGTTTATATTTGTCTTTCGAGCTGTATATATAAATTAAGCATTTTGGATGTTTATTTGTTTGCTGTTCACGGGTTCTGACAAACATATACTGATTTTTATTAAATTACTAGTAAGCTGCTAACTACTTCGATAGATAACCAGAGTACCTACCTATAAAAGAAAAACTTGAAAAATACGTTTATTATTTACACTTCCATTTCTCCACAATTCTCGTGTTACATTGTTAGCGTTTGTTGAACAATGACTATTTTCGTTCGGTCCAGTTACATATAGCACTGGTATCATAAGTCTGAAATATGACTTAAATTACTTACGTTTCTTCCGTGTTACATACGTTTTAAAAATCTTAAGAAATCTCTTATATAGTGGGTAATCAATTAATATTACGTGTTTACATGGTAACAAACATAATTATGAGTTGCATGTTTTTTGGTTGAGTTTTTTAATTCTACATTTAATTTCATTTTCAAGAAATTCTATTCAACAACGCAACATTTGTAAGGGAATCTAAAACAAGCTGTGATTTAATTTTTTTTTAAATAGAATAACTTTGAAAGGGAAAGTATTAACTACAAGCGATAACACATTTAAAGCCCTATGGCGTTCGTGACTTCCAGGTTACAGGGTTCAATCTTTAGTAGTAAAAAAGGAAAAATTAATTTAAATTTAAGAGCAAAACGTTTTTTCAAATAGAAGAAAGCTTCTTCTTTATTTCTATAAATATAATAACGCCTTTAAATTTAAATTTATTTGTAACTGTATAGTAATATACCTACGTACTTATGAAATACGTCTACTTAGTACTGCTAGTTACAGAAATACGGATATACTACTTCTATGCTTCAAGTTAACATATTATGATTTTTGCCAAACTTTATGCCCTAGGTTAGCTTTACAAGGCTGTACAAAACCAGATTTTGTACGAAAAAGAGTTCAATGCTTTTTTTTTCAGGCGGGGGAAATGCATTTCGCACATACCGGGTCTTTTGCTAGGGATTAGACCGTTGTCGATCATGGAGGCATTCTACTGAGGGCAATCCAAACAGTAACCGACCGGCTTGTGTGGAGACTCGAACCAATGGACAAATGCCCAAGGGCTAATACCCCATGTGCCCCGCGCTTATGGTAGGAAAGGCATGAGACTTAGAACGTAGTTACGCCCACGCCAATCCTAGCGCAAAAGTGCCTGAGAGTGCCCCGGGAATCAGAGCAAACTCACTTCGTCAACAGGGGTGAAGACTCCTCTGCTTCCTAGATGCTAGAGGGCCCCTGCAGCGGTATTTCAGGGAGGGAGATCATTCGCATATCTGCGTCTCCGGGCTCCCGACCAACATCGGGGCCCGCCAGACGCATGCGCACTTGTACCTCTCTCCCTATCTCGTTCCGCGGCCTCCTTTTGAGACATAACAGTCTCGCAGAAATTGGCCGCACCCACCCAATGATCATCGCTACGCAACATGGCTTGCACCAAACTGCTCAGCGAATCGATCGGACCTACTATTGTTTCGAGTTCAAACCTCTGGGGTGCCGATGCTGCGCACTCGACTAGCGTATGAAACGCCGTGTCTTGTGCGCCACACTGGCGGCATTGAGGTGAAGGCAAGCAGCCCGCAATCTAGCATAAATATTTATCGAAGCAACCGTGCCCGGTAAGTATCTGCGTCATTCTGAAGGTCAGAGTCCCGCGTTTCCGCGAGAGCCATCGCAACAGCTACGGTCGAACCGCTTCCACCGTATCAATGCCAGCGACAGGGTTTTCCAACTCTACCGACCAAGATTGGATCATGGTCGCGGTTTCCCGCGTCCTGATCGCCTGCAGCTCGGCCAGGCCGTAAAGAGTTCAATGCTCAACCATCTGTTGCTAAGAGAGCAGTTACAGAATTCGACACAGAATATAATATTCATTGTAAGTCCTATATAATTGAAAGCACGTGTACGTTGATACATCCCATTTTCAGGTTTAGGTCAATGATAAAGATGGACAATGTCTGTTACATAAACTACGCGAAATCGGGGTTATTAAATAACCATCTATGAATTCTGATAGGTGAGTAATATTATTATTTATTAAAATATTATTATGTTCGCCTCTGGCCATTGATTGCAAAACTTGTGATGTACCGATGAACGCGACGCTTTCACCGGCCGTGGCAACGGTCGTAAGTCACGGCGAGGCGCTGCTGAATTCTCACTGAATGCCAGAATCAATAATAAACTTCTGCCGCGCCCGTATATGACACGTGTGACATAATCCCTGTAACCGTATACGCCCTTAATCATGTATTTACAGCCTTATACTGATTAACGGCCACGTTTAACATAATTCTTGTGACTGTACACGCCATTATTCACTTATTTACGACCGTGTGTTCATTAACGGCGAGTAATCCTAAATAATTAACACTCGAGTGATAATGACACTTGCTGGTCAAATTGCTATATTTATCTTTTAAAAATAGTTTGTGCCACAGACAAATGCTTGAAGGAGTGATATATATTCTGTTATGTAATTTTCACAAATAATTTCTTAGTAGATAATAATTTTTTTAGTAAATTAATTATGATTTGGACATGGAAGACTCAGTAACAAGTTAAAAACTTGAACAGGACCCCGGGTTCCGAAGCGGATGCTCCGAGCGCAACCGGGTTTTAAAGCTAAAGTAATTAATGATGCATGCAAAATCCTTGCAAAGAGCTATCTATGCTAATCAAAATAATTACAAAAACTTCTAAGTGGATGTACCATTAAAAACAAATCAGAACCAAGTAATCTTTAATATTTTTGGAAATATAAGCATATATAAAAATTTAAAATTCTTTCAAGTAAAAATTTGTAATAACATTCAAAGAATGCTTATAATGCAACTGTAAATTATAAAAATATATATATACAAAACTGGCATCTATTTATTATTTGCAGTTTTTTTAAATTAAGGTATATGATATATTAAGTAGTATAATTTAATATTAAGTTTTTTACAGTGAATGTAAATTTCAATTGTAAATATGATTTAATTTAAAATCATTTTATATTATCATTGTATGTAAAAGGAGATAATTTAACTAGAAATTAGATTATAGTAAAAGACTTAAAATTAAAATATACCGGCTGTATATTTGCGGTGTTTTGGGTCCTCTTGCCGCGCGACAGCTGCGCCCGCAAACGCAGCTATGTCTGGAGGATGAGACGCAGTCAGAGTGTCAATGCACCTGGCGGCCCACAGTAGTGGTCATCCCATCTTCCAGGGCACCAAAGACATTCCGTATAGTCTCTTGCCATTATTGCGATACAGACCATTAGGTTCCAGGATGGCTGGAATCCCGGCGGTGACACGAGCCCGATGGATGATGTCATTTAATACAGGATCCATCGGGTTCTGACTGACCCACGACAAGCCATGGTGACCTAAGCAACCAACTTTTTCTCCGCACTGACAGTGATGACGGACTACTGTCGCTGCCCCTATCGAACAGAGGTTGCAATCCTAAATGTAGTGTCATCCAATATATGCTGGTGTCTCCACAGGGAAGAGTACCGTATGACGTACATAAAATTTGAAACAAATAAGCAATGTCGAATTATGTGAAAAAAATATTGATATAAAAAAATATTTCAAATATCCGTCTTCAACTTCCGTGACGAGATGCATACGTTGTATGATGGGAGCGGCCGCAAACAGCTTTTCGTCATATTGCAGTCCATTGTGAATCTCATAAAGATTTAACATAAAGTTTTCTCTATGGTTATGAGTACCATTGTCTATTAAGTTAAATTATTACTACTAGAAACTGTAAACAAATTAAGCAACTTTATTTTATGTATATAATCAGCAATAATAAACACCGTTAGTTTCATTTCGAAAACTTTATATTAATGATAAAACGTTAAAATGTTTTAACAAAGATACATTTCATTTAATATACTTTGGTACAAGCAGGGTACCTAAATTTAAGCATTTTATACTACGGAACATTTGCTTCTCTCATTCTCAAGAGAATGTTGAAATAAATAATACCAGCCTAGTAACATTCAACTGATAGACTTGAGGCCCATTTTAATTGACACTAACGGTAAACCCGCCACCCTTGTAGAACGATTGATAAGTTTAATTATCTTTTAATTAAATTTAAAATTTAACTCGTCATTGAAATGACGTGGATGACTGTCACTAAGCAATCACGATATTTAAACGTAAAGTTACAAACAATAATAAATCAAGTACATACGTATATATATTACTACAATGTAAATTACTAACATACAATAGGTTGAAATAATTACTAACACTACAATAAACAACACAAACCCCTTTTATGCATCATAGCTAAAAAGCGTGTACTAAAAACTACTAATAAATAAATTGTACGAAACTTATTATTAAAGGTAGGGATTCCGTAGTAGTATAAATAAAAAGGACATAAGGTTACAATTATTACTAGTGACCTATTGTGTAGTAAAGCATTTTCATTTGTTCCTCGAAAAATAGTTTTGGGTGACATCATTTGAATCGTTATTACTTGCTGTAATTATAGGCTTTTGCTTTACCGTACCTACTTAGCAATCAATATAATGAAAAAATGTTTTCTTACAATTTCGGCATATTCATTCGTTTAATTCTAATAATAGGCCCTTATTGGTTAATTTGATAATGAAGGCCATTAAATGCACTAATTTAGCAATCAGTAAATTACTCTACAAGATTACTATGGAACATTGCCACTAGCGATGACGATAACATTTTAATGTATATTATAAACGAGATATACTTTCATTTTATTGCTATTAGTTTCGAATATACCAAATCATATGTATTAAAATGATTTGTTACATAAGAATCAACCAATAAGACTGGCGAATAAACGACCCGAGAAGACTGTAAAAGTTCTGAGAGCTTTATATTCATGTGTAAAATTATTCAGTATTCTACTTAGCCTTGAGGGACTATGGGTAGAATACAATATGACTAAGTTATTTTTTTATAAAACAATATAAATAACATAACATAATTCTTTATTTCCTCTTTAAGTACACAGTGAAACTTAAAACTAGTAAAACAATAAGAGGCTGGTACCTGAATTAGGTTAAAAAGAAACCTTAAGTACAGTTCACCAGGATCAATCTGTTGGCCTTGATATTTGGCTAATTAAGAGAAAAAAAATACTAGTATAATTATTATAAGTAATTATATTAGAGTGAGCCCTTCAAGTGTTTAGGTGTAAAGTTTTTTCTGTGTATCTGTAAGTTCGCATAGGTGATGTAATTTTATTGCATTAGTTTATGAAGTCATTTTAATACATTAAGATAAAAAAATATACTAATTAAACCACTTGTAATTTGAAGAATTCATTAAACTTACTAATTATATATTTTTCAATTAATATGTTTTAAATAATCAAACGTAAAAAGCAAAAGAGAAATAACCTACTTATATGGCCTATCATGTAGAATTTAGCTGCTTTCAGATTTACGTTTTACTGGACAATTACATCTTAGTATTCTTCCTCAATAATAAACCAATCAATAATAGTATTTTTAGATAATGCGACCAATTAACTGAAAACAGTTTATACAATTACCAAATAACGGCATTATGTTTTAACAATACAGCCTTCTTATCTGACATTTGTTTTTATTGTCTAATAGGAAAATTATTGATAGGTAAATAAAAATATGACCGATGAACTTTCTATTTAATAATCGATTCGAAAAGATTTTGTCAACTCTCACCAGAATAATGCCAGTAAAGACGGTGTTTAAACAACAATGGTATTGTACTTAAGAATTTCTATCACCCAGTATGTAATGTTAGAGGTCAGTGACACAGAGTGTGTAAATAAAACGTAAGTGCCTACCAGCAACCTGTATTTGAACCGGTCTTTATTTCACATTTTCTTTTAACTTTTCCGAACTTCGTGGGCAAGTTTTATAGCTCGTATAAATCAATTCTACAAAAAGAAAGCTGCTTTTGTTTACATGAACAAGTCACGGTAATATATGGGGTAACAGTTTAAGTTATTATAATGTATACTAAAATAATATTATAATATGTTATTAATTATTATTACAGTTCCCGGCACAAATCTTGAGCGGTCGGTGGAACAGTAGGGATCGCATTGATTATAGCCAATGTAATGAGATTTATCGACATATCGACAATATTTTAGTTTAGTTTAGTTTTTGTCTCTTTATACGAAAGGGAAAATACCTAAAGGAAAAAGTAACCGCTCAAAAATCGTGCCGGTAACCATAACAACGTTTCTCAAAATTTTTCACTGTGCATGTATGGAATCCATTGCGAAGTCGATCTTTAAACAAGCTGGTCAAAGAGCAGTATCTATCTTAACTTATAAACTGTAATTTATGTACATACAGACAGAGATTAAAATATATATCTTAAAAGATATACTCAATATGAGTGGATATAAAGTTTGGCGAAGTTCATTAACATATTCTGTTAATAACTGGTATGTAAATAGCATTTTATCTTCAATTTGATCAGAATGTGGTTGTCAAGTTTAAGCGAACTTCTCATTTTAGAGACGGCTTATACATCCACCACGCTTGTCTAAGACGGATCGGCGGATTTCATACGCCGGATATCTCGATATACATGTATATATGTATGTTCCTTCACCGTCAACATGTAATAATGGTAATCATATGCATATCATGTCAAACTGCCTAACGGCCGGTTCCTATATCTTACTATTCATTCCATTCCCTTACGATTGGTCAGACACATTGTCAAATTTAAACCCGTGGTAAGGCGAATGACCGGTTAGTACGATATAGAAATCGGCTATAACTAATGCATGTTTCCCGTCTATGATTCGTGCCCACGTCATTGAAATCAGACGCGATTGCATTAGCCACAGACGGTGTTATTAATAGAGTGTTAGAATAAATTTGGACTCCTTTTTAGGTCATAAAAAGGAGTCCAAAGTAATAAAGAAGCGTTCAAACTTACTCTAACATTCTATGAATAAGAACGTAAGGATTTAAGTGGTCTATAGTCTAGTCAGTACTCGGTTCATAATGTATTTTTCTCGTTTTCAATGAGTGTGTTATGATGATTCAAATTAAATTGTGAGATTTACGCAGTATTATGCAAAATTATATAAGCTGCGATTGTCAACGGACTAAAGTCAAAGATTCGCTTTCTATAGTTTGCTTTCGTTGTATGAAAGACTTTGTGTTCGATGTTTTGCAATCGATTGATTTTTTATTTGTGGTTTGTGGCAATGTACTTATTTCATATTGACGGAAATTGTTATTAAAGGAAAAATTAAGTAGTGTTTTTAGAACACAAAAAATATGCCCACATGAATAATCAAAATTTTCGCCGGTTGCTGTTTCAATAGATATTTCCTTGCATTCGTTTAACGGCTTCCGTTGTCATTTTTTTTAATCGTTAGGTCCTTTCGTCTGTAAGTTCGTTCGACCGTCTGTCCCTGCCTGTGCATCAGCTGCCATCTATACCCGTGAGTCGGATGCTGTACCCGTACTTGTTTATTTTCACCTCAATACGGACTTGAAAAAAATACGTATATAGCAAATGTGTTCTATACAACTATATGATCTCGTTTCACTCTTTTACGATTAAGTTTAGAGATTGTGAAAGTAAAAAAGCAGCAAGTACATAAGCGTAGTTTTGATTTTTGATACCAATTATTATAAGATCAGTGATCGCCGTAAGCACCGCTATCTGACCCGCTCGCTGTGATCTATTGTGTCCAAATATGAATCATTATTATACTTAATAACCATAACCACTAGCATTCCACACTCATAATTTATCATATTATGCAATTTCATATCAACAGATAAACGAAATTGATCTATAATGAGATTAGCACCATAGACCAGGGATGGCCAACTGTTCGATAGCGGGCTTAAGAAATACAGTCATGATTGTGAAAAAATGCTATCTATTTACATGTGTTTTACATTTAACAACATATCTTTAAATAATGCTTAGTTGCATTTTGTTTGTTCCTTCTGTACAGCCTAATATGCTTTTAATAAAGAGAACGAACTCTTTTTTCCGTTAAATAGGATTTGCCGCATCGTATGTATTTGAATTTTAGATGAATTAAGCTACTAAACAAACGATTATCGTGACATGAAGAAGATATGTGTTTAATTTTTATCCCTTAAAATGTAATCAGTTTCATGGAAAGTTGTGAATTAGCATAGCCCCGTGATAAAAATATAATAGCAATTTATAATGCACACAGATAATTATTAACTAATTCGGCAAGTACATTATTGCTATGAAAAGCACAATAACAATAAATGTTTTGTATTGTTTAAAAAAATGTTAAGTATTTGTACATAAATAAACACTTGTATAAATAATAACTTTATTGAGAAAAAATAGAATATCCGACCAAAATAAAATTATCTGACGCGTACCGGACACGGTGGTGAAACTAAAATCTGAGTGTCGTTCTGAAATATAATAATATGTTTAACTACCATACTCAGAATCGTATCATGGTCCATGGAGCTCTAATAAAGGGGATTAAAAATCTCGTTTTATTGTTTTATTTATTCTGTATAACGTCCCTGTAGGATATCAGCTAAGTGAAGAATAACTTTAGAATCCAACCAATATAAATTTCTGTATTACTATAAATTAAAGTTTTCCCAAACCCTGGGGTGTGCCTTTTATTTACTTACATAAAAACTTAATTAGGTTTTTTTATATGTAAACCTTCAGTGAAAAATTACCTCACAGATGGTGAACACCGCTTAAAATCCGTTGGGTGGTTTAGGAGCAGTTAGCAGATATAGACAGACGTGGAAAGCGACTTTGTTTTATTCTGTGTAAAGATTTAATAAAATCACAGCAATATATCGGACCCTTAAAATTATAGAGACCTAAATCTAAATTTGGAGTCATTGGATTTAAATATCTATTACTAAAAATTAAAGTACAAAATTGAATAACTTGATATTTTTAATTAGGTCTCTATAATTCTAACTGTGCGATATATACATTGGTTTCATCCCATATATGGTGGGATATATAACATAACTTATTACTAGATCACCTGATTTGGAGTTCAGCTGTGAAAACAGCAGAATCACGAACCGGCGTAAATATGGTACCTTTAACGAAATTTGCTTGTTTACAGAGTTTGCTGTAGAATCACTTGGAACGTGGGTATGATAGGCATGATCTCAAAAGCTCTAGAAACACCCAATCGATTCTTTAAGTAATCAGACGGCTGGTGACTACCTTTGACAAGACATCAACTTTCTACATACCTTATTCATAGACGACGACGATCCCCTAGATTCAGTATTCTACAAATAACCTTAAAGGATTATTCAACTAGCTACAATTTTTCATTGTATTGCTTCTCTTTCTTTCAACTCGCAGTTATCGTCATCCAGTACATTTAATTTTAATCTGAGCTTCGGTTTTCTGTGGAGTTTGTTGCCAAAAGTAGGCAGTTCGAATAAATCCGAATAATATTTAAAACGAGTTTTTTTAATATTCTGCTGTGCATACAAAAAAAGAAAAAGATTTGATATTTATTACATAATCCGTTAGAGAATACATGTTTTAAAATTTTTATTTGAATGAAAGTGTAAACTCGAGGAATATTGAACCTTATATAATATCGACGTAAGATTAAATGGCTGTTACCATACAGACGGCCGGTTTACTGTTAACTCGATAATTTGTTTCCAAACAATCCTACATTGACTACACTTTATAGCCTTCGTGTAACTTACTATTGAGAATTATGAATGAATAGTTTCTCTTTTTGGTCATAAATCGTAATTGAGTGTCATCTGTGGGTGAAATATAAATATGTATATTTCCCATATAATATCTTTATTTTCAGTATTCAGTAAGAGATACAAATTTTGATAGCTTTATGGATTCGCGTCCAATTTCAATGTCATATAATCAAAACTATCTAAATAACACGTGCTGTACGGTTTAGGCGGTTTTTCTAGTCCAATGTGTAGATTGTTACAATTACGTGCTGACGGTAAACGAAAATATTGTAAGGAAACCCACACATAAAAATAATTAACAGTAAAATATTGAACACGTTATGCTCCCCCTTTTGTCATACTTTGTATGCTTGAGTATAAATTAAGTATTATATAAATTAATTCCAACACGAATTCAAATCGATAAAAGTTTTTTTACATCAATAATTCCATACAAATGTTAAATAGTTTTGGAGCAGACTTTATAGCTATATTTTAAGAAAATAATATTTAAACTAAAATAGAAAAATGACTCCCTTTCAAGATTCTAGAGAAAATTATTGTTTGATATTACGATAATATTGTTACGAGTTGCAGGACTCGAATTGAAATGTCGTTGGAATTATTATAGAGTTTATTAGAACTATACAAACACTTATAACACAGGTACAAATATAACCGAACGTAATAAGTCCAAACGTAATGCAGAAGATCGTAATTCAAATACACCCACAAAGTCCGTCACTAAATAGATTACCGAATGTATACAAGTCTTGCTTCGCTCGTGGTTATCGCTCGACTGCTGATCTCTCCATTGGGGCATTGCTTTGCCCAGATGCAAAATGTCAGCCCGACCGCGTGGACCGGATTTCTTAGAATCAATTTGTACTTTTAAATCTGAGACAACTGGCAGTAAACAAAAGAAGTCCAAATGCCGAAAAGGTAATAAATGTGTTTCTACAGGGCTGCAGGTGTGAATTTGTCTTTGTCGGCACCTAGGTCGTAACAATATCACAGCTCCATGCATATTATGACTTGTATAAACAATGCAAGCAATAAAACGTATTTAACTATTTATAGTGTCTTCCTACTTGGCTTTATGATGTTGCAATTTTCAGCAATCATAATAAGTACCATTTACTTTTTGAAACAACAACCTACTATAAAAAAAATTACAGTTTCATTAAAACAGATATTAGCCTCCTTTCCTGTAATTATTTTTATTGAGTTGTAAACTCAGAACAACTATAATTATTGTTGTTATTATTCTGTGGTTCAAGTTAAGTTAAAATTCTTTAGATGGAAATAATTACAATATGTTGCAATACCAGATGCAAATTTTCGAAAAATATTCGGAAGCAAATTAGTACTTATAAGCACTATTAATACTGTTATTAGAGCATGCGTAGCATTACTACTGCGTTCCATCTGTCATTACATACTATGAATATGAATATTACGAACACTGAACTGAAATATGGAGGGTAACGTGTGGAAAAGGATATAATTTTAATTATTTATACCGATTTACTAGTAGGTTTTAATTTATTTATTAGACTGTATGGGTAATATATAGAATATACCTACGTTATATATTATTATATTCCATGTTTGTAGTAATAGGCATTCATAGCCTGTTCCTATATCTGACTATTCATTCACTTGCCTTATCATCGATTAAATTTTGACGTTACTTGTATGGTTATATCAAAGTTTAACCGATAGTATGGCAAATGAATGGTTGGTAAGATGTAGGAACGGGCCACTAATGGCCAGCACGATACCTACCACGGAAATTAAATTGAATAGGTACATTGTTTAAAATTTGAACAACAGTAATAATTATTATTCAACTGTTTGTTTATTGATTAATTTACGAAATTACCAATATCAATGTCTTTAGCTAGTTTTGTTACAGTTTAGAAATTTCATAACTTAATGCAATTTCATCAATATCTGTATATTTGTAAACGTCATAAAACACAGTGGTGCGTTTAAAAAAGGAAATCCGACTATAAATATTAACACAGATGACTTTAAACTAATTATTAAAATTATTTGGTTCGCAATTTTATTAGAGGACACATGGAAAATAACAGAATAAGTATTTAATTGCATAACTACGAACAGCTAATATCCCGTAGAAACCACTTCTTGGGACTGGTTCTATCATTTGTAGAATGCAGATTAAAATGAAGTTAATCGATTACGTATAAAAGTGGCGCGTCACGGAAATTATGGTTGTAAACCACATATTTTCTATGGTAGCTGCCTTTTTAAATTACCATGTTCATGCAGTTCCACCGAAAAATTGTTCGAGCACGTCATAAAGTGATTACGAACTTAAGTTGCTACTTAGTGATTTCAACAATTATAATTCTAGAGGAACCGAAGTTATACCCACCAGGTAGCTTAACTATTTTTATAATTCACTAATTAAAGACTATAATTGTATTATAAACAAAAGAATCCTATAAATAACACTAAGTTAAAAAAATATATAGAATATAAAAACCCCTAATATAAAACCCGTCCAGCTCCACCAGACCATTGGGCAATGTACCTAGATGCCTGACAGCAATCGGTAACTTTCATGTACAAATTCCTCGCAATATTACCCCGTCATCCGTCATAGGAATGTGGTGTTCAGACAAATCCGTATGCGGATTAACCGTTTTGCTATGACTCGAACTAAAGCCGTTGAAATTTGGCGTAAGTCCCTGTACACAAAGCACTTCACAAATTCTCGGACGCCAACGAATAACACACACGAAGATTAACATATATGCGTGCTGATACGGTCTCACATACTGGATATATATATATATATATATATATATATATATATATATATATATATATATATATATATATATATATATACATACCTACATCTGATTATTTGGCTGATTCAATAATAGTCGTTTTACATGAAAGACTCGAAACGGGTGAATACGTATATGTAACGAAAAGTGATCTATTTATCATTTAAACCAAAGCCTTGGTACAATGCAATTATAATCGGACCGATGAAAATGACTTCCATGTTTTAACAAATGACACTAAATGGCAAGCATTCAATCCTATTTTTTTTTATCGCTAAAGTACAGCAGACAAGCAGACGGCCCGCCCACCTGATGGAAAGTGGTTACCGTCGCCTATGGACGTTTGCAAGACCAGAGGTATCACTAACGCGCTGCCGGCCTCGAAGAAATTTTATGACACTCTTTTTAAAAAACCCCATATTGTAGCGCTGTGGGAAAACCTCGGCTAGGAGCTCATCCCAAATTCCCTTGGTACGCAAGAGAAATGTTCTGGAGAACCGTTGCGTACAAGAGCGAAGCGGCTCAAGGAAGTGAGGATGAACGCCCAGTCGATGGCGTGCGGTGCGGTGGTAAAAAGAAGACGAAGATACCATTCTGAACAGTTCCTCGGAACACTCTCCGTTGTATAGTCGGTAGAATACGCAGAGAGACGCGAAGTCTCTCCGAAGGCCAAGCGTATCTAAACCGTCTGTGAGTATGGGATCGTCGACAATGCGAGCGACTCGACGTTGAATACTGTCCAGGGGATTTAGCTGGTAGGCGGGTGCCCCGGCCCACAAATGTGAGCAGTACTCCATATGCGGCCTCACCTGGGCTTTGTAAAACACAAGGCGTTGCTGCGGAGTGAAATACTGCCTGAACCGGTTTAGCACTCCCAGCTTCTTGGAGGCAAGTTTTGCCTTGCCTTCAAGGTGGCCCCTGAACTGTACATCGTTTGCAATGTCGACACCAAGGATCCCAATACTTTTGGAGGTGATAAGGGGTGTTCCTTGGAACTGAAGCGCATGTACTAATGGGGTTTTCTTGGTAGAGAATACGCAGACCTGTGTTTTTGTGGGATTGAATTGGACAAGGTTTTGTCTTCCCCACTCGGAGACTCTCTAAGAATAATTCTAATAATTCTAATTCTCTAAGGAGTTCTCTACCTTAGACACAAGTCTAATCCGACTTTCCTCCACAAATGATCGAGAGGTGTTTGCACGTCCAGAGTAATGCGCGTCGCCGGTGCTGTCATCCGCATAACAATGAATGTCGTCAATGGACAACATATCATTGATATGCAAAATGAACAGCGTCGGCGACAGCACACAGCCCTGGGGCACACCAGCATTGATGGGCTTGATGCTAGAGCAGCAACCGTCGACAACGACTTGTATGCTGCGCCCATGAAGAAAGCTGGATAGCCAGGTGCACAGTCCCTCGAGTATCCCGTAAGATGGTAGCTTCGACAGAAGAGCCCTGTGCCAGACTCGATCGAAGGCCTTAGCAATATCTAGGCTGACAGCCAGAGCTTCCCCTTTGCTCTCAATGGCTTCAGCCCAACGGTGGGTCAGGTACAACAGAAGATCCCCAGCAGAGCGACCATGGCGGAAGCCATATTGCCGGTCATTCAAGAGCTGGGAATCTTCAAGGACCCCAAGAGCTGCACGTTGATAGTTCGCTCCATCACCTTCGAAAACAAAGAGGTTATTGCTATAGGCCTATAATTCGACGGGTCCGTTCGGTCACCCTTTTTGGGGATGGGTTGAACATGGACGATCTTCCACGAAGCGGAGACACGACCACTGCGGTAGGAGAGAGTAAGACGTCGGGCAAGGACTGAAGACAACTCAGCTGAACACGTCTGCAGCACAATTGCTGGTATGCCATCTGGACCAGATGACTTCTTGACGTCGAGGGAGCAGAGGGCGCGCCGGACTGCTTTCTGAGTAAAGCGAATCTCCGACATGCTGGACTCATACTTAGGGATCGTTGGTGGAGTTTCTCCCCCGTCGTCAAAAGTCGAATTGGCCGCAAAGATTTCGCCCAGAAGATCGGCTTTATCCTTGGCGGCGTGTGCCAGACGGTTGTCCGCTGTGCGCAAAGTTGGAAGAGACGCGTGACAAAAGTTTCCCTCGACAGATTTGGCGAGGGCCCAAAAATCTCTACTCCCGGAGGGGTAGCTTGAAAGGCGCTCGCCAATTCTGCCGATGTGGCGAATTTTGCTCTCGCGAGCTGCTTTTTGAGGAACCTGGAGGCAGCGTTGTATCTCTTTTTCAGGTCGATAGTATTTGGATCTTGACGAGCCCGCGTTGTGGTCCAGGCCCGATAAGCTTGATGCTTCAGCTTTGCAGCCTCAGCGCTAGGCTTGTCGAACCATGGTTTATTCGTACCACCAATGGGTACTGTTGAGTTTGGAATGAAACATTCCATTCCCTGCAACACCACATCAACGATCGAGTTTGCGCATGCATCAGGATCTTCAGACGAGAAACACAACTGCCTCCATGGGTAGGATGCATAAAATTCACGCAGTCTGTCCCAATCTGGTGACCTATATCGCCACACCTTCCGTCGTCCACCGGGGCGAGCCCGATCGGGAATAGGAAGGGGCAAAACCGAAGATACCAGACAATGATCAGAAGTTCCTAATGGAGCACTGATCAAGATCTGATAATTCTCCTGGTGTGTGGTCAACAGAAGGTCCAACAAAGAAGGCTCATGATCCACTCTATCCGGTATACGCCGTGACCACCTGAGTAAATCCATAGGCGAGAGCAAAATCATAGGCAGTAGTAGAGTAGCGTGATGGGCATTAAAGTCCTCAAGGATGACTACCTCTGCTGAAGGGTACTGCCCAAAAACCTTGTCAGTTGTCTCTTGGACGCGTTCAAAAAAGCGAGCTGTGTCAGTCCTTGCGCATTCTCTGCTATGGGGCCGGTATAGGCACGCGTAAATCCGGGTGGAACCACCAACATCCACGCGTACCCACATGATGGATAGGTCCCTATCTTCTAGGCCGTGAAGACGGCGACAACAGATATCTTCCCGGCCGTATATACATACCCCGGCTTTTGAAAAGAATAAATGTCCCAGATTGTAGTCAGGGTAGTGAAGATAGGATGTATCAGCCGGAGAAGAAATCTGTGTCTCCGTCAGAAACAATAAGGCCCGCTTTGCCGTCTCAAGGTGATGATGGATGGCATTAAGATTAGTGTGAATGCCTCTAATATTGCAAAAGTCCACCTTGAGTGTGGAGTCAAAACCCGCTGTGGTACGCTTATTGTTCGTTGTTCGACTCATAAAGAATTAAATAAAAAGGGAAGTCAATGGAAGCTCTAAGGCGTCTGCAAAAAAGGGAAAAGAGTATGATATGTGCCTGTGCCAACCAAACCTACAGGTTGTGTGATGAGCTGGTTCGGGGCACGGAAGGGCCCCCAATCCTCCCCGGAGAACATTGCCTGGCCACATCCGGTCACCATCCGGCACGACAATGCTCCCCAAGATTATGCGCCAGTTGGTGGGATCAGCCTCCATGGAACCGGTTAATCCGGGTTCGGGTCCCCTACTACCTGGCGGGCGGCCAGCGGTCTACCGTTTCAACGGGTCTCCCTGACCCCCGACCCACCTCGACACGCCCGCAAGGATGCAGTGGGCTTAAGTACATATCTGGTTCCAAATTTTGCAGACACAGTAGAGTTTCGGAGAGGGGGGACTGGAACCTGACCACTAATACCGGAACACAACTCAAGGCTTTTATGGCGGCATACTCTAGGCCAGGGGTGGTAGCCATCCAGGCGGACAAAAGCCCTACCACCTAGCTGTGGATTGTTTAGTCGCCTCTTACGACATGCTGCCCGGCCGCAGGAACTAGTATTCTTTCTCCGTTCCTACACGGATAAATCCTAGAACTTATTGAACAGAGTATCCATCCAACAAATCCATCCCCTAAACTGGCCAGATAAAGTCACACACAACATATTTTTTTTACCACAAGTGTCACAAATGCAAAAAATAGTAGTCATTTTTAAGTCGATAGTTGGCCGATTTTTATTTATATCTAGTTATGTCTATAAGTCAGTGCATAGATCAAAGATTTTTTATAATTTTATTGTTCATAAAAAATGTCCACCATACACTATACACAACTTTCTGGTGCTGAATAATTATCATCATAGAAATATTACTAAAAGTTTTAAAAACCACCACTTTCAAGCCAATAAAGTCAGATAGTGGAGTATCATATTTCCCTTGGTAAGAATTTAAGGTACAATTATAAATAACATTAGGTTTATATTCAAAGAGCATTTTACTTGAAAGGGGCAGTGAAAGTACACGTCATCACGACGCGAAGAATTTGCACAAATTGCCCTTTTATGTTATATACCTAGAGTAAGCGCAAAATAAAGGAATTAAACAAGCGACGTCGACACAATGTCAATTAGGTGCTAATGAGGTACTACAACAGCTCGTTCAACCTTTGTCTTTCAAAAAGTAAATGAAAACAGTTTCTGATTTCTGACATCATGTTTATACTTGAAAAAGGATAGTTTTCTAAGTATATCACATACTTATAAAGTATGTAAGGTAACAGATTAACACAAAAAGATTTAATTATGACATGATTTATTATTTTCCCTTGAAATGCATTGACAAAAATATCTAGATAGCATAGGTGAGCTCGCCGGGCATCTTAATTGGCAATGTACTTACTTATGGTAAAAGGAGCATGAGTCACGCTTGTTCTTCTAAACTGCTGACTCGAGAAAATCTACGTGCTTGCTCAGTACAAGCATAAAAATAGAAGACGTGTAAATGGAACAATAAATAATCCATCGTGACTGTCGTATTTGCTCGCTCTTACCATCAAATCTCCAATCGCGCCTAATGTTTAGATGTATGTGTATAAATTATACGTCAAGGTTTGTAACATATCTCTTATAACTTTAAGATTGAAGAGATACTAGTATACAAAAATAAAAATAGTATATAAGTAGTTAAAACTAAAATTTAAGTACGTGAAACGTGAGATATTGTTTAAAAATGCATATCAATTAATTATTATTTGAATAATTGTTAAAAATGCGAATAAGCTCGGATTCCCAATTATGATATCGAATAAATTCATTATGATTGTTCATAAAACAATTGGTTTTTGTCTAAAATACTTGTGTTCAAGTATATCTACAAAAATATCACAAGTTCTCACAGACTAAGGCTGTACTGAGTATACTTATCTACTTCATTGTTTCTATTGTTTACAGTAGAGGTGCTTTAACATCAGGTGATTCTACTAGTATAACTACACAAGGGATTCTAAATTTATAAAACTCTCAAAATTGTATTAATATTAGACTTTCATTTATGCCCCTAGGATTTATAGTAGTTATACAAAATTTAAATCTTAACTGTAATAGGAACACACGCATTAAAAGTGATTTATAATGTGTTGAAATTATTTTAACATATCTTAAGTGTATAAAGCATACTTTTTTGAGGATCAATAACGAATATTTCAATTTTAATCCGCGTGCGATGGTTACATTTCTAATATAATTACGACTATGTTAATAATCGGTTACATTTTTATTATAACGAGACATGATGCATGCTACTTCACTCCGATGATTGAATTGACTCAACTATTCTTAGTTGTAAATTATTGCTATCATTTAGTAATCTTAGGAATTAAATTTGGGCGTAAAAAGTGATTAATATTATTTTAAGTAGTTTTAAGGCACCAGGTCGAACGATGAAGTAAAATAATAAGCAATTTATTTTTGACATTCGTTTATAGTTAGTTGACCTTTTTATTATCTCAAATTATCACTCATTGTAATTTTTAGGCGAAATGTAACCATAATGCAATTGTTTTGTCTTTTATATTATTTCATGTTTACACTTCTCAGCCTTAATGATTATGAATAGGCAGTTAAATTTAATTATGTATATAAATAACCTAAATTTTGGCATAACGAAATTATAAACATTATTTAATTATTCACAGCCTTCTTGATATTGAATTAAACTTGTTTAAAATACATAGGTCATATTCGATAAAAATAGCACCTAATTACGATGTTGTAATAAATTTTAATTATAAAATTGTATTATTTTTATTTCGCCACCTGTTATGTTTGTTATATAAAAAATGATTTATTAAATTTTGTGGAAATGGAGAGAATTCTTAGCGTTCGGTAGCAAAACGCCAACAACGAATCCCAAATATCCACATGTCTGTGTAAAATTAAGATAAAATGAAGGGATGGTTATACATGCAAGGCTCTCATATGTTACCAGCGCTGTAGGCAGCGTACTGACCGACAAATGGAGTTCGACAATTGCGAATTTCGTCGCAACAATTACATACTGCATCACCTTTAGGTTTGTCAGATTTGATTAATTTATCTATAATGACACGAATACGGGGCTCGTTTACTCTACACGGTGATTTCATAATAAGCTTGTTAGATAACCCAGTGTACCAATTTCACGTTGTCAAAGTATTTTCTTTGATCTCTTGCACCTGTATTTGAATAATTTACATAAACCCAGCATGTTTCAGCGTTAATTATATTTAACGATCAATATGTAGATTAGTTGTCAGTATGATATACTTTGTCAATACAGTCTACGTGTTCAATGAATTGTATATTAAATACATTCATTAAAAATATCTGCGTGTGCCACTAATCTAGATATTCAACGAGGAAATCGATGAATTCAAACAGATATATCGAAGCTAACTGATCACTCAAGACATTTTATTTCCTTACGTATATTGTTCTGTCGTCACAATTTTCATATCATGACTATAGTTCAGTAGGTGCTATAATAATAGTAATACACACACATACACAAATGCGTTAGCGACATACATCTTTCAGGTTTATACGTTGATTTATTCCGCCCTTGTATATTAACTCTCATTCGACTTTCATTCATGACCTGACAAATCGGTGTTGTAACTTTGTATAACGTGTGTACAACAAATAGAAACTAATGAGCGCAGTGCACTATTGAGAATGTGAATATAAAGCTTTACATCTCAGTATCTATAATGGTGTGGTCACATATTTCATGAAACGCGAAGTTTCAATTCTCATGCGTTCAGGGTAGTTTTTTATCAAATAAAATTTGCCAAGACCGGCGCATGAGCAACGAAGTGAGGCGTTACCTTCAACAAGTGACGCATTGTAAAGGAAGCGAATATGGCAGTGTGGATAATACAAACGACATTAATCAGTCAATGGTTTGCTCTTACTTGTAAAATATTTTTGTCACTGTTGATCAATCGTTGTAGGTTATATAAGATAACAAGAAAAAAAAACACAAACGATAACATTACACTACAATATTTTCTTGGCAAAACAATATTCGACCTTATCACAGGCGATTTCTTACTGGCAACCTAACTCAAAGGATAATCTTTACCCAATTTAGTGAAATTATGTTAGCGTTAAAACTGACAGACGACAACCCTACCCCTAACCGTACAAAAGTTTAATTTAAAAGGAAAATTGAGTTTATGGGTCAATTTCCTTTGAATACATTTATTAAGCAGTATTTGTAATAACCATGATTTGATGTAGTAACGGATTAGAAATTACTTCGTGTAACTTTTGAACAAAGTTTAATCAAAGTAAAAGATCGTGAGAAAAAGATGATTATTAAAAATTGTAAAAGCTATCTTCTTGCTTTCACCGTTTCACGGACTGAACTAGACGACTGACAATAAAACACTTGCGACGAGACCATTCGGTACATCTATGACACCATCGCATCAAAAGACATAACACTAGTTTTGTAATAGATTTTGTTTGAAAACATTAGGTAATAAAGGTATGCTATTTTTATCTGCACAAGCATGTATAGATAGATATATATGTATATTTTAACGAATGTAATCACAGAGGTTTGACTTAAGTTATCTTGACTGTATAATAAGAATATAATATAATATCAGCCCAGAAATGTCCCACTGCTGGGCTCGGGTCTCCCATTATAGGGAGAAACGGACAGTATACCAGCCACGTTAGTCCAAGGCGGCATGGCAGGTTTGACACATCGATTATCTCGATGTACAGGTTTCATCTGCTGCTCAATGCATTGCAATGCATCAAACTACTGCATGTGTTTAGATAGAATTAGTGTATACCACAAACTCTGTGGTATACACCAATTGTATATATATGTGACACAGAGGATAGGAAGTTCGTTGCGCCCAGCTCCTCGCGGCCAATTTGTGTGCTTGGTGGTGTATAGTATACGCCGTTAGATTATGGTGTAGCAAAATTAGGAAAAATAATAGGGGTGGCAATTTTACATTCTCGTAATTTTTTAACGGTTGGACAAAAAATTCTGATAACTTCCAAGTTACAGGTACATAATTTAATTTCGGGTGAAACCGAGAATGTCATTGCTCGTGTATTTTTCTCATACTAACACTTTCCAAGTGACCTGGTTCCATAAACTCCCAAAGCGTATTTTTCGGAAATTATGACATTTGATTTATTCATCCTCGCTCATATAGAATTCATGTCCAATGGTCTTCAATTGTATGTGAGCGAAGATAAATGAATCAAATGGTTTATTGGTATATGAACTGAGTCCACATACCAAGAAACTATTGTACTCGGGGATAACATACGTAAAAGTACATCTCTGTTATAATACTAAACAAAAATATAATTTTCATGATAAAGCATCCAAACTCATTATCGGGAAAACTACAGACATTCACACAAGGTCACATTTGTCTACTAAAAGATATTTCTCGTCTAAAGACTCTGAAAAATGTAGTTAGTTCTTGAAAACAATACGGTAAAACATTTTTCAACAGACACATTTGCTCAAAATATTTCAAAAGCATGTATACATTGTTCGAAAGTTAAAAATTACGCACCACACAATGGAACGTGTGGAAAATAGGTACTTAAGTGAAAAAAATATATATTTATTCCAACAAGGAGTTTCAGTTTAAATAAGCTGAATAATCGAATCTCCTTGGAAACGCTTTTGATCAACACATTTATCTCTATATATTTAATGCTATAGAGAAAAAAAGAGGAAATATGTAGTTCTAATTTTCACCACGCGCATGTGGAGCCATTTGTAAATGCACGCCATTTTCATATTAGAAACGTCAATGATTGT
Organism: Dendrolimus houi; assembly: GCA_039645545.1. NCBI lineage: Eukaryota > Metazoa > Arthropoda > Insecta > Lepidoptera > Lasiocampidae > Dendrolimus > Dendrolimus houi. Next base: position 15,718,141 of record CM077120.1, on the reverse strand, counting down.
TGGGACTTTCCTACTGATATTTATGTTTGTTTCATTACATTATTGTACTGTTTTTTCACAAATGTGTTGAAAACGTTGTATGACATATATGCGGTTGTTGGTTTTTATAAACTTGTGACTATGGTATGGTAGCCCGTGCCCCCGACTTCGTCTCAGGGCACGGGCTTACATTCGTCTACTCGTTTGTATAAATCAACTTAACCGCACTAGTATCATAAATAAGTATTATCGATCAATTACAGTGGTGTCAAGTTGTCGTAATAATCGTTGATTAAGTATAATAGCATTTTTATTCTAAAACTGTCACAAAATGCTACAATATATTGAAATCGATTTACGAAAAAAATATTAATAAACTCCACTATGTTAATTTATCATATTATGTCACTCACTTCTGAAATGTAGCTCATTAGGCTTTTAATGTATTCGTGCATTTCCCTAATACATCACATAATGCGACAAGTTTTTAAGAACATGAATATTGAATAGTCAACCGCCCTACAGTTACGAAACTTTATAGGGCATGTGACACAGTTTTAGATAAAGCTTTTCGTTCATTTATTAGTTTCGACATCTCTCTGTGATTATGTATGTGTATTAGTTAGTAAATATATAATCGTATTAACCCAGAAACATTCTACTGTAAAACTTAGGCGTCCCCGTTATATTTTACACATTTGCAATCTTGTTGACTTTTTCAAAGTATGATCGCACATTCTTAGCAAAATAATGCTATAAAAGCTACTTGCAAGAACATAAGCAGCTTGAAATCAGAGCTCTAATATGTGGCTGCCTAAATCGGTTTAAAGGAATATTTCTAATAACTATGCAGATTTCATCGCGATAATTTTCTGCACCGTCAACAAGTGATGACATTCAGCAAGTCCGGCTAGATTCAAACCGATATCATTAGAATCGTACGTAGGTGGCCCTACCTGCTGCATCAACACGGTTTTACAGTGTAATTTCACATATACGTCACTTTTTATAGTAGGCTATCAATTCATCAGTAACGTTACAGTTATTTGTGGTAGGGCATTTGCCCGACTGGATGGCTACCACCCCTCGTCTAGAGTATGCCGCCATAACAACCTTGAGTTGTGTTTCAGCATTAGTGGCCAGGTTCCAATCACCCTTAAGAGAGCAGCAGCGCATTTGTAGCACCTTTGGTGTTGCAAATGTCCATAGGCGATGGATGTCCATAGGCTTTCCGTCAAGTGGGCCGTCTGCCTGTCTACTGAACTCATGCAATAAAATAAAAAATAAAAAAGTTAACTTACATAAGTAGGTAGGTAACTAAATTTTTGTGGCCCACAGCCTAATGAGTCTATTGTCTTAAACAAATTTACCGCTCCTCTCTTTTTTCTGTTTTTTATTGCAGACAGACGGAAGGGAAAGCGGTTACCTTTGCCTATGGACATTCGTAACACTAAAGGTGCTGCCAATATGTTGACGCTCTCTAAAGGAAGAATGGAACCTGGTCATTAATGCCGGAACACAACTAAAGGTTGTTATGGCGGCATACTCTAGATCAGGAATGGTAGCCATCCAGACAGGCAAATACCCTACTACTTGGGCGTGGGTTGTTATGTTGCCTCTTACGACAGGTAATCCAGCCGCAAGAAATTGTATTCTTTCTCCGTTCCTGCACGGATAATCCCCTCTGTCCAACGCTGTTCTCTTGCCTAATTATAGAGACAGGTCACCCTCCTCTTCGTTACGCTAGTAAGATCTGGGACCATATTGGTCGAGCGTCTAGTTAATTGGTTCAGATAAGCGCTCTTGACTCCATTATCCTCTATCCATAACGGGTGGTTAAGCCAATGGAAGTAATGCACTTTGTGAGTGGGCTCATCGATTCGACCTCGGCATTTGCGCACATCATCTAAGTGAAGTTTGTTATCACATTCGCATGACCAGACGCGAATGATTAAAGAGTGTCCTGGAAAGTTTTTCGGTACACATTTGCTTGTCAATCAGTCCTTCAATTATTCTATGCTTGACGACTTTGCTGTAATTTTAATACTAATTTCTACTAAAAGTTATTTTGAAGAGTGTACATTCAACTTATACCTATCCACCTATTTGCCCACCCAAATCAGGGATATGTATGGAATCGCCTCTAGCCGGACGTGTTCCACGTCCTTGTCACCCGCACAGCGGATGATCTGCAAAGGATTTTTTACATCCCCACGGAAAAAAGGTATCCACCAGTTTAAAGAATCTGCCTTTAATTTTAACCATTTTATTACTAGGATTCTCTCATTATTATTATTCTACACTGCAAAAGTATTTTAATACGCGGCGTTGTGAGTAGATTAATGACAGTCTTTAGCCGTCTTTAAAGTAAATGAGCACCTTACTTAGTTTAAGTGCATACTGAATGATTCATTATAATTCAATTGGGTCGTTTAAATGAAACGTTTGACCATCAGAGCAATCACGACTTGATCTATCTCAAATAGGTAATTAATAGGTGTCTCTTTACATTACAAGGCAATTGTTAAGATAATGCAATAAGCCTGTTATTATACCATTAATCTTTTGACGCCTCGGGTGAACAATTTGTTTCGGTAAACTTCTATCATTTTATCGGTCTTGCTAACACTTATTGGATAATGGATAATCACGATATGTGAAACAACTTCGATGATGTTGTAACAAAAACTCACCACAATTCGCACTGTTTAATAATATTCATGATATTTGAATCTCATATTTTGGAAGCAGCTACAACTGATGGCAGTTATCAAAAATTTGCTGTCGTTAGTTTTCATACTCTCCATAAGGCAATGTATTTTTAAACGTATCTGGTTTTTATAGAAAAAATAAATATAGAAACAATTTAAGCAACTGGTTATATATTACTGAAGTTGAACATTAACGTAGAAAAGCGCTAGGCACGATTCTTGAACGAATTTAATATTTTAAAGCGTATCGCAGTGGTGCAACAAATGTTTTACATAAAACACTATAAATTTCGTCCGTACCATGAAAATTGACCTCAAATTGGAAGATGCTTACATGTATGTTTTCTAAAAAATGTTTGCATAATATAATTTTGATTTAAAATAAGTAGTAAGTTAAGTTTATAGTTAGGCGAAGTATTCCCCTATTTAAAATATTTACTTTTAAATGTTTAGACTTCATTTTGGTGAATTTTCTTTTATATGAATATTATTATTTAATGGGCTTCTAGGAATCGTTTTTTGTTGAAATCTACTTATAGCAGAAACTTTAATTAATTTAAACTCGTACGCAAAATACTCGTATAAAGGTTAAAATGTTTGTATGGACTGAAACTATGAGAAGAATTATCTAGAAAGCATCACAATTCTACCTAATGATTATAGATTTATTGTTTTTTAATGCAAATAAAATATTTACTTCTTCCGATTACGTAATCAAACTAGAATCAAAATTTATAAAAATATATTTTCTAAACATTCGATAATATGTACCTACGTACATTTTATTTGTCCATTTTCATACGTATAGATAAATGTCTGTCTTATAAATTTAAATATAGAATTTGTTAGTGATTTCTTTGTTAACTAATATATATAATGCATAATGTTATGTAAACTAGAATTGTTGTACTTCACATTTATAAAGTAACGAAGTCACTCTAAATAAGCGGTTTGATTCAGTGGCGTGGATGGGATTGGCTGGTCAAGATTTTGCATCCTAGACTAGAGCTTAAAATATGTTTAAACGTTTTAATTTCACCAATACATTCACGTTGAGTCGTAACACGTGTGGAATGGCAACAGATGATGAATCCTTAATAGCCGTCATTCTCTTCCGACGATTCATGTAAACGAGCACATCACATCATCACGCACCAATTGCGTAACACAGGGGAAAGTGCATTGATAATTTATTGTTTAAGATAGCATAAAATTTAAATGATTTCTCACGGCATGGGATTCTGGTGGTTTTGCTTTTTCTCCTCAACTAGCTAAAACTCAACACTTATCGCTATTGTGGAAATTCTTTGAGGTAAGTACAAGTTAATTATTACTTCTTTAAAACTTATATGATATAACTTTTATTTTTACTTCTTATGATTTAAGAAGACAGATCTTAACTTTATTTCTATAACAAAATAGCAATGTTCCACTACTACGCTCTTGCTTGTCGCGTCTTAACCCATAGAAATTCTGCTTACATAAGTGAAAGGTCAAAGCAAATATTTAAATTATGATTAACGTTTATTTATGTCCGCTTTCCATATTCTTTTTTATGTAAGTTATCGATTTTAGTAAGTTATCTGATTATATTAATTTATTGTAAGTTATAATAATTCGGAAGTTTAGCAATCATATATTAATAGATTTAAATGCACCAAGCTTTAGATGATCCTGTATATAAAATTTAACGAATCTGAAAGTAAATTTTATAATGGTCTGAAATTATACTGTCAATATGTTTGTATGCATAATTTTCCTAAGCACTGTCATAAGTACACTGCGATTGTTATATGATAATACAGCATTTATTTTAAGAAAAGTAATTTAACACAATTTTCCCCAGCGAACTATTAAATATTACCTATTCATAACTTCGAGTTCACTCAATTAATCTAAAAATTAACACTTTAATAATAAATAATTATGAACACTGACTACTCACAGGGCGCATTTTGTACGATACTGAAGACGCACTTGATACACAATTCCTTTACAGTGATGTATCGACAATCCGCCGGCAGATGGACGTCGCAGGCGCACGTGTTGACGCGACTTGCTTTGTGGATGCACTGTGCTTACGTGAAGCTCTCATAAGAACGCACGCAAGACGCGAGGCCGCTGCTTTGTCACTATGTCACCTCGCAGGACGTAAGGTGTTATGCGTAAGGTGGTGCCAGCAGACAAGCGGGGGTTTGACAGCATCTAGTTTTTAAACATATTCGCGAAATCGCTTATTGAACATTATCGTCATAATTAGTCTGTTATCTTCCAGACTTTTAAAAAAGAAATACACAGTAGTTTATGAAGAGTTAAGGATCAAAGAATAAAATTTAATAATATCAGCTCAGAAAAGTTCTACTGCGATACTCGGATTTACTCGTTTTAGAGAAATAGGCAATATACGCTATCACCAAGGCGTATTGGTGGTTTTCCATTTTTCCAACGTCGATATCCTTCTGGTGCACGTTTTATCGCGATGTTTCCCTACGCCGGTAACAAGAAATAGATTAAGTAAAACGGTAGCTCTATTAAAAGGAAATTTAACGTACAGTATGTTCGTTCGTTAAGAGTTTGTTAAACTGATTAGCAAATATAAATAAGAATTTATTCTATAAAGCCTCAATGAAAAACTTGTAAGATTATTATATAAACTTTTATCTTATTTGATATAAAACCATGTATTAAATATTAAAGCGTCAACAAGCAAGAGAAAAAATGATCTGTAGCGCTATTCATGACCAGTTCCTATATCTTACCGACCGTTCATTTGCCTTACTATTGGTTAAAATTTGACATAAGCTCCTTACAAGTATTGTCAAAATTTAACCGATGGCAGGACAAATAAATAAAGAGTCAGATATAGGAACCGGCAATTAATTATTTACGAGGAGCTGTTGAGAACTTGACACATTTTTTTTGCTTATTGTTTTTTCCGTGGTAAAAACCTACGAAATAAACAAGTGGACTACCAAAATTTCTGCTTTAGATCATCTGGTTACATGACGTAGCAATTATAGGCATAATCTAGTTATGTGCATCTCAACCTTCCGTGTGCTCACCTACGTAACTACAAGTGCGCTTTCTCGATTAAACAAACGTGACAAAAGAAACATGAAGTCATATGAGCATAACTAACGACAATTTTACATGGCGTATCTTAAACCTATCGCGAGCTTAGGAAGTTGTGAAGATTTTTTTAACTTGCGATAAACAAGAGTTAACTATTTACCTACTAAATTTTACTACTAACATGGAGGAAGAACAATATCTTTTTCCATGCTACTTACTAACTTGCATTCATCCAAAAAATATTCCAGGTAGATGATATTTGAGTATTTCTTTTCATACCTAAATATTAGGTATATATATATATATTGCGTGTGTGTGTGTATGTATACATTATAATTGTATTTTATTCAATAATTGTTACATAGTATTTCAATTATAAATAAGAATGTATTTTTACTTTAAAACAAGTATTTTTAACATATGGGTCAAAATCACTAAGGTGGTATATCCCAAATTTAGTTTCATGATGAATATACTTAGCACCTATTACTTTGATTAGCAGCTTAAATGTTCACTAAACTTGTGTTTGGTAGACTTAATTATCCTTATAATTTCATTTTTAAAGTGAGCTGTCGCAGAAACAATCATTCTATGAACGTTTTTGTAAGATTTATAATAAAAAAAAATTACTCTGTTTAATAGCGGAAATATGTAATTAATAATAGGAATTTTAAAAACTGTCATAAAATTCCAAATAAAAACTTTAGAATCTAAATATCGCTTCAAATGGAGACATATAATAATACTATACATACTAATTCTTTGTATTAAATTTTCTAAATGTGTCAATGTCGCTGACTCATATATAAATAAATAAGCTATAGATACAAGAAGTACGCCATATTATAATATTACTAGGGGTTTTTTAAATATCTAAAATGTGCTATCTGTGATTTTAGAGATGTTCTCGGAAATAATAAGGTCTTTTTGGATATCAAACTTATTTATTTATTTGACATAAGATTTATTCTTAACAAAAATGTAGCTTAATAATTTCTTTATAATCTTATAATCGGTGTACACAGCCAAGTGAAAATTCTTAATAATCATATTCAACTTTTTATTTTGATAGCAAACGATAAACATGTATCTGTAAATTTAAATAATTTTTACAAAACATCAATATTAATAAACACAAGAATATATATATTAATATATATATACTTATATAAAAAGAAACAAACATTTTAATTTTTCGTAAACATCAATATTAGTAAGTATCAAAGTACTCTCGATTATTTTTTTGTTTGTTGTTCTCTTTTTTATTTTCTTTGTGGTCTTTTCGTTAGTTTCATATTTACGTTTAATTTTAGCAATTGTTTTCTCCTGCTGTATTATTTTACGGTATGCATTGGCTCTATCCTTCCGCACAATTTTTCTTCCCACTGTTTTCCTTACTGAAGGTGTTGCAGCTAAATCTTTATCGGAATTTGGAGGAGTACTGTTTAATATATTTGATAATGTCTTCTTCTTTTCTCTATATTTTTTTGACGCTTCTTTCCAAATTTTTTTCTGCCTTCGCTTTTCACGCTCAGTCATCTCAGCAATGTTTTTAACTTTCTTTTCAGATTTTTTCGTCGGTGCAATTAAGGAGAACTAGTTTTGTTCAGTTGCTTTTTCGAAGGTTTTTTTATTTTTTCAACCTCATTAGACTCCGTATTGCTTAAAAGTAAATAGTTTTTTAAAAACTATTTTACCACAACATACTAAATTAATTAGCCAATAGTTATAACAGATATCACTTTAGTAATTAGGTAATAGTAATTAAATAATCATCTCGGGAACGTCATCATCATTTCGAGAACGTTACGTCAAGTCCGGGAGTATTCCCGAAATGTCTGTTCACGAAATGACTTTTTCAAATAAACGCGCCCTTTTTAGACGGCAGCCATGTTTGACGTCGTGTTTGTTGGGCTTAGTTAATGTAAAAAAATAGGTTACTATTCGAAATAAACACCATATAACGTATTTTTTCAATATTCCGAGTTAATAAACGCATTACCGATATGATGACCTATTGATGTACGCTTTATAAATAATGAATCGAAAGGTACTTACCACTTATTTTCAATTACTTTGGCGAAAATCCCTCTTGACAGCCACTTTGTTGATATCTTCCACTACACTATACCATGTACATCTAAAGGCTGCGTTAAAAATATTTTTTTTCGGGGAATCAAAACTGCGTTCACTCAAATGACGCTCACATTGTCGGACATAATATTATGACTTGATTTTCTTTCATTTGTTTTATTTCTTTAATTATGGATATAATTACTTGATATTAGATAAAATTAAAGGCCAGTTAGTAAGAAAAACAGTTCAATTTATTTTATTTTATGAATATTTTCGTTGTTAGTTTCTAAAGATTTCTACTTGGGACTCGTTCTCGAAATGACTTTTTGTAGTTATTTTTTTAAATAATAATGAATATGTTTTACTTTTGAAATATTATTTATTATATATGGTTGATATGAACACAGTTAAGTATTTGCAAATGATAATTTGTTAAAAAAAACACTAAATATAGATATTTATTTGCTGGCAAAGAAAGCTAACTTTCCACTTTGGTGATTTTGACCCATATATTTTAATATAATTTCATACTTTACTTTATTTTTAATTTTTTAAGGGTCCCATAGTCATTTACTACTACACATAATACAATGCTTGTGTTTTTATCGTCGCGCCATAAACATAGAAAAAGGTTTTTCTTTCGATAGTAGATCGTCAGGCACCTACTGACTTCTTAAACAAATTATGAAAAAAAGTAAAAAATCAATCAATTATGAAAATACTTTTTTTTCTTATATTTCTTTCAGCCTTATTCTTTCAATGTATGTTTGTTTATTTAGCATTTGAGTAAAAACTGCAATGACTCAAACAGTCATGAATTAGAAATGATATGTAGTGCAATTAAATAAAGTGGAAACGTCTCGTGGTATATCGTGCGGGGGTCAAAGCGCGCACCGACCGGTTCAAAGCTGCCCCACTCTCGGCGCTCTATGGACTTTCTTTTCCGTAACTTTAAACATAGCTTAGCCACTACACTATAGACTTGGCGACAACTTGTCCTAAAATGATGTAAAGTACCATACCTGATTGAAAGCAAACGAGTAATTCAATAATCTTCAAATTAAAATCTTTGTGTTTGTTTTTCTCAGCATGGGGTGCCTAGCGCCGAAGATCAAAGGATTTTAAATCGAATTTTAATGGTTCTTCCAATTGCGTGTCACCACGTACAGTGAACAGTTCAACAGATGCGAAGAAAACACTGAAAATGTTTAGCTTTAAATTTGAGAAAAATATTACTATTGAAAGAGGGCCCCACAAAAGAAAGCAGTAACTTAAAACATGAGCTTATACCACCGAGTGAAGTTTTACAGTTTCTGTATAAAAGCATTAAAAAATACTGAGAAAATTTTACATTAAAAGAATGAATGAAAACATTTTATTGTTCACCAAAAATTAAAACTACGTTCTTAAAAACTAGTTACAATAAATATTGAACAAAGCGACCTCATCGCTCAAAGCGACCTCTTCCAGGCAACCCCCTAAGCTAAGGAAAATATTAAAACATAACAGTGACGGTGAAGGCAATAAGTAAAATAATACATTCAAAACGTAAATAAACAAATTGACTATATACTTATATACTATACAAACATAAAACATATCATAATACATACATAATAAGCAGCACTATTAGACCTGAGAAGACCTTAAAATAGAAAATAAATAAATTACTGTCAAAAAGGAATAAACTTCTATTTTTTTCTTTTGCATAACCTTCTTTTATGAATAATTTAAATATTAATATGCTTAACTTTCCTCCATACATCGAAAAGGTTCCTTACATTTGTTTACTAAAATCTGCATATATTCATAAATTATATATTAATATTTGTAACTTTACACTTTAAAATGTAGCCATTGCTAACATGGAACTCTTTTTATTAATAAAATTCAAGTATATAATATATTTTATTGCGTATATCCTTCAGTTTATAAAGGGTAAAAACTTTCAGCGGGGCAGTAAAGGGAAGATTTTCGCGATTTCTGACTCCTTCAGTACTCAACGATGCTTGGTCCAATAAAAGTATTTGATCAGTGTTAGAAACAGGCTTAATTCACATCAAAAAAAAATTGGATCAAATTTTCATACAAAATGTACGAGATCTTTTTTCCAACTTTCGACTTTTTTAGTACTCCAACCTGAATCAATCGACCAATCAGAAATAGGATCGATTGGCATCAAAAAATGTTGTTGTGTAAAATAGCCATTTTCTTGCTTAATGTACATTTTTTTGAAAATCTGTTAAAGGGGAGCATTACGAAAAGTTATAGATAGTCTTCTAAGACCATTTTCGTGTAGGTTCAGGTATTTCCCCTTACTGCCCATCTGACAGTTTCCTCTCTGTGTAATAGGAGACATGAGTTTAAATATTTTTAGATACAACAATAAAGGAAGACCTGTATTTTAAGTCGCGTACCTACCTAAGTTTTAGACGTAGGTTTTTAAAAACCAAGCATAAATTCGTGAGAAGCTATATTTATTTAAATATGTTTTGACAACTGCTGTTGCAATTGCAAATGCTATTCAAAATATAAATTCAAATTCAACCAATCATCGAGGTTTACATATAGATAAATATATTTTGTTTGTTAGTCATAGTCATTCACCTACTTGTGAACATTGGAATGCTTGGAAGCCATCCAAGAAGAAATCTTTCCTACTTTATTCACGATTATATAATTTGAAAGCTAGTCCTTAGGTCACGGATCTTGTTTACTTAATTTTCTTGTTTTTTTCTAAGCACGACAAATATTTCAAAGTGCCTGTTCAACGAGTATGTTACCGTAAATTATTTCCTGCATCTTTGAGATTTCTCCGCTTTCCGTTGTGTATTCGTTTCCTTTAGTTATATATCACTTAGCTGCTGGTTAAATCCTTTTGATAGACAAAAATTTCTTTAACCTCTTTGTAGCCCTGGGTGTCTAATATCGAACAGAATTCGATTCGTGCAGGAACGGAGAAAAATAATAATTTCTGCGTTTGTTAGACCTGTCGTAATAGACGACAAAACAGCCCACAGTCAGGTGGAAGGGCATTTGCCGGTCCAGAGAGCTACCACCTCTGATAAAGCGCATGCCGCCACAATAATCTCGACGGCCTCTGTGGCTGAGCGGGGTAAGCCTTTGCCGGCTTGCCTCACTGCAACGCAGAGGCTCCGGGTTTGATTGGTATATTAAACTTCGTAAAAGGATTTTCTCCGTTATTCACTATGGTCTGGGTGTCTGGGATCGGCCCCAGAGAAGTCTGTTGTATATTACCCATAACACAAACGTAGCTTGCTTAATTTGGGGATATACAATATGTGTTTGTCTGCCGATTATCTATAATATTATAAAATTTTAAGCATGCCGTGTCTGTATATTGAAGCTATTAAAAAAAAACAACTGGAATTACTATATAAACGATGAAGAACAGATGCAATCTTTGAAGTCATATTTCTTTAGAATCGTGATTTGAATCTCGATGAAACGAAAAAGCGACACTAAAAAAGGATAAACACATAAATCTATAGGACTAAGCCTGCGAGAGAATGAGACACGAGTTTTACATTGTGCAGCACAGATTAGAGAGTCAATTAGACCATTGATTAAACATAGGTCCAATTTGAACCGATATTTTTATATTTTTATTTATCTATAATATAAAATTTACATTTAGATTACAAATAAAGGTAAGGCACCACTTAAACCTATGAAGTTTGCATGTGATGCAACACACCCTCGCAATTTCAGGAAAATCTTATATACACATACACCTAATGACATTGTATTCGTATGTGCAGGTAACATATACGTAGTCACGACCGCTCATACACACAGGCTGTCATTGCAATTTTTCTAAATAATACTTTTTTAGTTTTTGTTTTATATTTTTGTAATTTAAAGATTTCGTTAGTGTAGTGGGCAATTGATTGATTAATTTTGGTATTATGTAGTTAGTAGTATACTTGCCATAGTGGTTATTGTGGTGTGGGATGGTTAATGTCTGTTTTGAGATTGATCTTGTGTGTGTTTTATATTGTTTTCTTATTTGTAATTCTTGGTTTATAAAGTAGTTTTCTTTGAGAATCATATATTCCTTTTTAGTTTGTATTGGTAGGACCCCACAGTGTCGGAATAGCAAACTCTCTTGGTTCCGGTATCGAACTTTGATGTTATGTGGCACGATGACTTTTAGTATTCGGAGTTGAAGAGCGTAAATATTATTTATGTATGTTTTGAATGTCCTTCCGTAACTGCTTAGCCCATATGACACTATGGAGTCTACCATTGTGTTATATAGTAGAAGTCTCATTTTGAATGGAATTTTATTTTTGACTATACGCATTTTAGCTAAGATACCTCTCAGTTTGATGCAAACCTTATCTATATGTGTACCCCAAGTGAGTTTATTGTCGAAAGTTAATCCTAGATATTTATAAAATTTTACTATTTCTATGACTTTACAGTTACATGTGTGGCGTTGTGTGTTGTGTTGTGCAGGCAAGTGTGGGTGTGTCCTTTGAGTTTGGTTTCGTAGCTTTTTTTTTTTTTTTAAGGCGGGGGAAATGCTTTTCTCACATACCGGGTCCTTTGCTAGGGATTAGACCGTTGTTGATCATGAAGGCTTTCCACTGAGGCAATCCTAACAATAATCAACCGGCTTGTGTGGAGACTCGACTAATCAATACCCCACTAAAACCACCCTCCTCCCATGTGCCCCGCGCTTATGGTAGGAAAGGCGTGAGATACAGAACGTAGTTACGCCCACACCGATCCTAGCGCACAAGTGCTTGAGAATGCCCCGGGAGAGGCAAACTCACTTCGTCAACAGGGGTGAAGACTCCTCTGCTCCCTAGATGCTAGAGGGCCCCTGCAGCGGTATTTCAGGGAGGGAGGTCATGCGCCTACCTGCGCCTCCGGGCTCCCAACTGACGTCGGCGCCCGCGAGACGCATGCGCACTACCATCTCTCTCCCTATCTCGTTCCGCGGCCTCCTTATGAGACACTACCGCCTCGCAGAAATTGGCCGCACCCACCCACCAATCGTCGCTGTGCAGCATGGCTTGCACCAGATCGCCCAGCGATTCGATCGGTCCTACAAGTGAATCGAGTTCAAACCTCTGAGGTGCCCATGCTGTGCACTCGACTAGCGTGTGTAACGCCGTGTCTAGCGCGCCACATTGGCGGCATTGGGGTGAAGGCAAGCAGCCCGCAATCTGACACACATACTTATCGAAGCAACCGTGCCCGGTAAGTATCTGTGTCATTCTGAAGGTCAGGGTCCCGCGTTTCCACGAGAGCCATCGCAACAGCTGCGGTCGAACCGCCTCCACCGTGTCAATGCCAGCAACAGGGTTTTCCAACTCTACTGACCAAGCTTGGATCATGGCCGCGGTTTCCCGCGTCCTGATCACCTGGAGTTCGGCCTGGCCATAGACCAGGCCACGGGCGAGGGCATCCTGTCGGGAGCGCCGAACTTTGGCTATCACGTCCGCCTGAAGAGGCCAGGGCGGATCGCCTGCCAAGAGTGTCGACGCCGTCCACGACACTGTACGGTATCCTCGGATGGTCCTCACCGCCAGGACCCGTTGTGCGCGGCACAACAAAGTCCTATTGTGGCGGTGAAGTGCAGTGGACCATACGGGTGCACCGTACAGGGCCATACTCCTAAGGATGCCCATGTAGAGTTTCCTAGTCGTCCCCTCCGGTCCCCCCACGTTGGGAAGAAGCCGAGAGAGGGCGCCTGCGGACCTCACGAGCTTGGGAACTAGCTGCTTAAAGTGCGCTTTGAACAGCCATTTCCCATCAAGAATTAGCCCCAGATATTTCATCTGGGGGCCTACACGAATGTCCACCCCTTGGACTGTAACGGACAAGTCCGCGGGGGGGTTACGAAACCGCCTATGGAACATGATGGCCTCCGTTTTCGCAGGGGAGACCTTCAAGCCCAGCCTACCTATTCTTCGGACTACGATCGCCAGCCCGGCGTTGGCAAGGTCCACGGATTCCGCGAATGACGCAGCGCGTGCCGTGAGTAGGGTGTCATCCGCAAAGCAGATTAGCCCTATTCCGGGCAGGACCGGAACCCGAAGGATCCAGTCATAACCGACGTTCCAAAGAACCGGCCCGAGGACCGATCCCTGTGGGACGCCGCACGCGACGCGTCGCCGACCTATCGCGCGATTCTCGGACTCGCCGCCCTCCCAAAGGATGTATCTGTCCTGGAAGTACGCGCCCAACAGCCTCGTGAGGTACGGGGGGACTCCGTGTGCACGAAGCCCCTCCCTGATCGTCTCGTGAGGGAGGCTGTTAAAGGCGTTCGCTATGTCTAGCGAAACCGCCAGGACAGTATCCTTTGCTTGGACTGCGTCGTCCGTTACAGATCGCAGTGTCTCGAAGGCGTCCAACGTGGAGCGCCTCCTTGGTTTCGTAGCTTGTCTTATTGTGTGCTGAGTGTATGTGAAGTAGTTTTGTTTTTTGTGTATTTAGGACGAGCCCGACGTCGTGTGACCATTTTTGGATTGTGTCAAAGTCTTCCTGTAGCTTCTTTTCTGCTTCTTCAACGGAGTTTTCGGCTATTAGTAGACAAGTGTCATCAGATAAATCAAAAAATATCAGATCAAATAAAACTGATATTGATATTTTTTAGACTAATACAGTGAAAATTTTAAAGTGATTCTTAAGAAGTTTATTTTGAATTATAATATGTTGACAGATGTAGTCTAAAGGAATTATATTTATATTAATAAAAGTTAGAGAACAATTATCTGTGAGTATATTCTCTGAAGTTTCACTTCTACTACGTGTGAACTGCACACACATTTTTGTAATTGTTTTTAAATTTCTTGTCTGTTTGTTAGGGATTCACGTAAATACTACTAGGCCGATTTCAATGCGGTTTTCGCTGATCGCTAGAAAATTTTTAGACTTAAAATCTGCGCTACTTTTTATCCCGGGAATTTTTCCGGGAATGATTTAAAATGGCCAGATTAAGAAAACCGAATTCTAATGTGATTTTTCACTGATTGATCGCAAATTTTATGTAAATAAAATGTGTAATTTTTATCGCGGGAATCCCGCGGGAATTTTCCCATGAGCGATTTATAGATGTTCGGGTGCATAAAAATTAGCTTATTCCGACACAGTTTTCACTGGAATGATAGCTGCGGTACGTGGACGAAGTCGCGGGCATACCCTAGTTATATTTTAATATTATTTAACCTAGCGTTGTTCCGGCATCAGTGACCACGTTCCAGTCCCTTTAGACGCTGGCAACGCGTTGTCAACTCCCCTGAAGTTGCAAAAGTCTATAGGCGGTGGGCCGTCTACCACTACCACTTTCCATCTGGTGGGCCGTCTCCCTGTTTGCCCGCTTTAGGTATTTAAAAAAGGTTCAACACAAAGAAAGTTTAATAGTTGTAGGCCTTCATTTTCCCAGAGTATAAGTATCACCAAGTATCTCACCGCGTTTCATTTCGAGTCGATTGAAGAATATTGAAAATATCCCACATCGCGTCGTTACACCTTTGTCCAACCTCTTTTTGAAGTATATATTTAGTTCGAATTATTTTCTTTTTAAGTACAGTGCCGTCTTAAGGTCATGTTAAGAAAATCTAGCTAACTTCACATATATGCCATATATGGCATAATGATCGGTAAATTTCTATTTTAACTGTTTCGGAGTTATTTAATATACTTAATAGGTTGGGGAAAAAGTCTTTTCGCATATAGTATGTATGAACTTGTAATAAGATCTCTTTGGCTATACCATTTGTATCTGGCTGGTTTTGGTATCATTAAAAAGTTTTAATTTTAAAGAAGACAATTCCAAATTCAAATTAGGAAAATGTGTGATTTTAATTTGTTTTTTTTATTGTTAAAATGAGTGAATCTAATGAAGAAATTCGATACATTTTAAAATTTTACTAAAAAAAATGCAACACGAGGCGCGAAAAAAATTTGTGATGTTTATGGACCTAATTCAGTATCTGTGAGAGTAGCGCAAATTTGGTTTAAGCGTTTTCAATGCGGAAATTTTGATATCAAAGATGCACGTCGCTCTGGTCGCCCTGTTACGGACAAAATTAATGCCGTTTTTGAAAAAGTGGAGCGTGATCTGCATATTAGTAGTTACGATGTAGCTGGAGAACTGGGAATTGACCACAAAACGGTTTTGGCGCATTTGAAAAAAGCTGGGTACACAAAGAAGTTCGATATTTGGGTGCCTCATGAGCTCACTGAAAGAAACCTAATGAACCGTGTACTCATTTGTGATTCTTTATTACGACGTAATGAAACCGAACCATTTTTGAAGAAGCTGATAACTGGTGATGAAAAGTGGATCACGTACGACAAGAACGTGCGAAAAAGATCGTGGTCAAAGGCCGGTCAGGCGTCACAGACTGTGGCGAAACCCGGGTTAACTCGCAACAAGGTGATGCTGTGTGTATGGTGGGATTGGAAGGGCATTATTCATTATGAGCTGTTATCGCCAAGTAGGACCATCGATTCTGAACTGTACTGCGAACAACTGATGAGATTAAAGCAAAAAATTTAGAGAAAGCGGCCGGAATTAATCAACAGAAGGGGTGTGGTTTTTCACCATGATAACGCTAGACCTCACACATCTTTAGCCACTCAGCAAAAATTACGAGTTTGGCTGGGAGGTGTTAATGCATCCGCCGTATAGTCCTGACCTTGCACCTTCAGATTTTCATCTGTTTCAGTCTCTGCAGAATTCCTTAGGCAGTGTCAGGTTAACATCACGAGAGGACTGCCAAAACCACTTGTCGCAGTTTTTTGATCAGAAGCCTCAAAATTTTTATAGCAATGAGATCACGTCCCTACTTACAAGATGGCAAAAAGTTATCCAACAAAATGGCACCTACATACTTTAGTCAAATGTAAATAAACTTCATAAAAAAACCTTTTGAATTTTTATATAAAATGCGAAGAAACTTTTTCCCCAACCTAATATTTGACGCATATTTTGCCAATTTGATTCATGTGTGTAGAAAAAATCACGTTAGGAAATTTAAATACTACGCTGATTTCAGAAAATGTTAAGATTATGTTTGTAGTGTACCAAAAATTTTAATAAAATAATATGTGTACATTATGCACAAGAAAAAGAATGATAGATAAATAATATTAAAATAAATTTGAAACTACTGCCTTTATTTTTATTTCTATGTGCAGGCAATCTGTCAGACTCTCCTCTGCAAACAACCACACCTACAATCAGTAATGACATCAGGTTTATTGCTTCACTGTTATTGCGTCATAGTGCAAGGCTTTCTCGGCATATAATTTACATGGGGTTACGCATATATTTATTTGCTCTACAGATTTCTCTGTACACAAACTTTGGCTACGCGTCGCTCTATCTGAAGATCTTACAGTAACTTAGGCTTCAATGACCTACAATATTGCATATTTTGCCCACTCGTTTAAAGCTTTGTGATAAACTTCAGAATGTTTCTCACGGTTTAGTTTACTCACTCATACACTTTTTATCACAATAAAATGTGTAATTATATAAAAGTTCATGACTGATTTTTCTTTTACTTATTTGTGAGCCAAGATTATTTTCAAGTTTTATAATTTTTTAAAAAGTTATAGTTATTTTATAAGCCATTAAGGCGTAAAAATCAACATAATTAAGGTTAAGGTTATTATTATAAGTCAGTCATAATAATCATAATTAATAAGGTATTAAGTAGAAGTTTTTTAGGGTTCCATCATATAATCACAAAGATAAAAAGGTAAAACCTGAAAATCGCCCTCCGCAGCTCCGTTGTTTTCTTATTTTAAAAGGATCTGCATATAAAAATATAAATAGATAGATAGATAACACTTTATAGTCCACCAAAATAAACAATTACAAAATGAATAATTTTGATAATTTTACGACAAGACAAAGGGCGGCCTTATCGCTTAAATCTCTTCCAGGCAGCCTGATTACGGGAAACTTAACAACTTATATTTGGATACAATTAAATAAATAAAAATCTACAACATCTTGAAGTCGGTGCCAAGTAAAATATAAAAATTACTGTATTTTGCAATATTTTGTTGTTGTAACAATGTATATGGTAATTATCATATTTTGCTTGGCACCAACTTCAAGATGTTGTAGAATTTTTGTTTACTTTTAGTTACTCTTGAAGTAGTCGTGGTAGCGTAATAGCTAGCGCACGCGTCCCAGGCGCGGGTTCGATCCTGGCCGGAACGCATGCACCGCTCAGGCAGTTTTCTGACCTAATGTTCATATTGTTTACATTACCACGTGCTAACAACGGTGAAGGAAAACACCGTAATGCAAGCCGCACATCGAGATAACCGATGTGTCAAACCTGCCAAGCCGCCTTGGACAAGCGTGGCGGGTATACTGTTCGTTCCCCTATAATGGGAGGACCAAGCCCAGCCGTGGGACATCTGGGCTGTTATTATTATACTCTTGAAGTCTGATTTTTTGTTTTTTTTTATTTTACAATATTCATACATACATTTTACATTACATGTAATTTATTTTACATACATGGTATCCCTAATAAGGTAGCTTCTGGAATGCAGAACCGATAGCTATATGAAACAAAAGCGTATTTAGAAAACGTTGTTGAGTGCAGCTTCAAGACAAATTATATGTAATTTCACTAACAAACACTTGTTATCATGGTAACACAAACGAAGTTTCATTAGCACATGCTGGTCATCGAATAAATGCCTGTCAATCGGTTTTGGCACCCACCGGCCGCTGCCGCGGCCCGGCTCGTAGCCCATTCTTATCCCTTGTTTTAGAAGTCCGATTGGTGCAACTGCTTGACGAAAATTGTTTACTAAAATGATTACACTTATCGTCTGGTTTCAGAAAGCAGCATTTTCGTTTGAATCTCAACTCCGATCGTCGATGTTTTCTAAATATGACGGATCTCATAATTCAATTTATGTGGTCGTGCTGTTTATCGTTATAGATTTCCATTGTACGCCTTCCTAGCCCTAGTCGAGTCCAGCACGTTATTGATCTTACTTAGGTACCTACTCGTTTTAGGATTTCATAAACCTAACAATATTTCAATATATTTTCTATTTGATTTTGAGGAATTTTCTGCTATATTTTCGGTACCCCGAGTCTAATAGCAATGAATATGGAATCGTTACAAAACTATTCTGAATCCAAAACATATAGAATGATCAAAATCGGTTCAGGAACAAAAAAATATGAATGAAATTCTTCAAAAACTAAACATTTTTACATGATTTTTACGAGTTTTTTGTTATATCTTCGAAACCCAATATTCGGTAGCAATGAAATTTGTACCAAACTTCTATGAAGGTACTTTGAATCCAATAAAAAGAATCCTCAAAATTGGTTATAGTAACAGCCCATAAATTTCTTCCTGCTGAGTTCGGGCCTCCTGTTATAAGGGAACGAACAGTATACCCGCCACGCTTCTCTAAGGCGACTTGGCAGGTTTGATACATCGGCTATGTCGGTGTGCAGGTTGCATCACGATGTTTTCCTTCACTGTTGATAGCACGTGGTAAATCATAACAATATGCACATTCGGTCAGAACACTGCCTAAGTATGCACCACTCAGGCATTCTGGCCAGGATATAACCCGCGCCCTTTGAGTTTTAGACGCTGCACTAGCCATTACGCTACCACGACTTTCAAACCAAACCAAAAAAAGTTACAGACGTCAATCACTACAACGTTTTCTACTTGATTTTCAGCATTTATTGCTATATCTTTGGAACTCAAGATGTAATACCAATGGAATTGGAATTGGAATGGAAACTATAATGAATCGAACGCAAAAAGAATGACCAAAATCGGCTCAGAAACAAAAAAATTTGCCTGATTTCAAGGATATCTGCTACATCTCCGGCACACAAAGTCCAATAGTAATAAAAAAAATATGGAACCATTTCGAAGCTTTTCTGAATTTAATGCAAAAAGAATTATCAAAATCGGTTCATTAAGAACAAAGTTATGGCTGAACATAAATAAAAAAAAATAGTTACAAGAAGAATCGAGAACCTCCTCCTTTTTTGAAATCGGTAGTTTTAGTTTCAAATGTTCAGTGTAAAAGAAATTACATCTTTATTTTTCATTTTATCAGCTCTGTAATAAATACTCCAAAACAAGACGGTCGGCCGCATCAGTCGCTTGCCCGCTCCCCGCGTGTAACCTCCGCGGCGCAGGTAGCGGTACAGAGGCTCCTCCCAAACTGTCAAGGTCGTTGGCATTAATACAAGCCTTAAAACAGGCCTCTACAATATGTTGATCCACTGAGATAAAGAATAACTTAGGGATATACAATGTATGTGTTTGCCTGCCGATTATTATTAATAAACTAAAAGTAAAACAAAGGATATTTTCGATTAAACTCTTTTTAGGGTCCCGTAACCAAATATAATAAACATTTATTGCCACTACGGAACACTTGACCGGACATAGGTACATATATAAATAAATAAAATAAACACGCATTTGACCGATGCATTTATATCGTCACATGAAATTTTCGTTACCTACAACCTTACAAAACAGTGAATATTGTTTAAAATGGCCAAATTAAAGCATAAGATAAAACATGATTATTAATTGGGTCACCCACGCGCACACGATGTTACTAAATGTTGAATAATTAATTAGTAATTACCCTTTATTATACAGGCCGACTATTCATGCTTGTCTTTATTATAGTCTAAATAATCTAAGAAATAATTTATTTACGCGCAATAATTAATGTTATCAGCAGTAAAAATGGGAATTCACCTTGAAATCTAATTAGAAGTGTTTTAGAGTAACATTTTCGTAAGTACTTTAATGGCCGGTTCCTATATCTTACTCTTAATTCACTTGCCTTACCATCGATTGAATTATGATATTACTTGTATGGAGTTTATGTCAAATAACAGACAGTAAGGCCATTGAAGGGTCGTTAAGATATAGGAACCGGCCATAAGAGATGTGCTATTTTTTCTTCAAATTGGGAATGCTTCTTGCATGCCCTTGCTCCTTTGCTCGAGTACATACTTCCCTGACAAACTGTGAAGTAGTATGGAATTTTTCATCGTTGAATCAAGGCTGTGACTTTTCAGGAGGAAATATATAGAGAAATATTCCCGGCAAAACGATAGGCTGCCTTATCGTTTAAGCGTTCGTGTAGACCGCACTGCCGACACCATGCCACCACACCATTTTATTCTGTGAATGTGTGTTTACATGCGAATGTTGTCCGCCCGCCCATAAAGCGGCGTCGCACCAGGAAGAATGCGGCGACAGCGGCGCGGTGGTGATGTGTCGCCAATGCCAAAAAAGTAAATTCTTAGCTAATATAGCAATGTAGGTAATGCAGAATGTGTACTAATAATATTATAAAGTAATAATTTAAACTAAGTAAATTATGCTAGTTTCGACTTTTGCTTGATTTATTCAATACTTTTTAAACAAATACAATTTTATATTAATAAAAAATTAATATAATATGTAATCCTTATTTTGTTTTTTATTCAACAATAATAAATTAAAAGACATTGCTTACTTTCACTATTTTAGTATATAATTTACTAAACTCAAAAACTTCAAAAATGTGGTAGAGACAACCCTATAACAGCTGTTATATATATTACAAGTTTAATGAACTCGATAAATTTTATTTATTTATATTTTTCTCGAGATAACAGCTCGTCTGAGGTTGTATTCAACATTTTTTTATATTTTAGGAATTGATTAATTACTATAAGTTTTCTTGGTCACTGTGTTTTAAGTCAAGATTGGCTATAAACTATAGATAGGAATGCTTTTGTACCTGCGAGCTAAACTAAATTCATAACGTATTTTGATTTTTTGTTAATAAAAGGCATTAAAGTGTGTATCTCTAGATAAAAATAAAATTCATTGAGCATTGTTCAAGGGTGTGACATATAAAAGTTGTGCGAGATTATTTCTTGCGTATCGACCCGATAGCTGCGGCGCGCCGTGTCCCGGACGACCCCACAAAGATTCCCACGTCGCATGATGTTGTCGAACGCTTTCTGCAGAATCACGCCTCCTCTCCTGCGATAAAACAGAAAGTTTGCAATCGCAAACGTGCATCGAAGACGAGGCTCAAAAATTAAATGTATATAATATGAATGAATCCTCAAACGTACTTCCTTTTGTTCACATTTAACTCGCATCTGATGCTTTAACTCTCCTAAATATTCCACATCAAGCATCTGACGCCATCTGAAATATATATAAATATTTATCTAAGCCTACGCGTTACATTAGTTAAAACATAAAAGTCACGAGACAGATTAAAATCTTGCTTCAAAAGAGTGTCGTAAAATGCACTACACTATTCAAATGAGACACGAGTCGCTGTCCATCTTGACTTCGAAGATCATTATCAACAGCTTTAGGTGGCGAACGCTTATTATCAGGCTAATGAAATCTATAATTCTTCACTCAAGTAAATGTCGTACGGGCTTCGACTGATAGAAAGTCGTGATGCAATCCAAGACACTGACGGAGTTGTGGTCGTCGTTAGTAAATAGTCAAAATTAAAGATGATAGCCCATCAGTAAACGTTTCTTCGACAATTATGAAATAACATTCAAACGACTTGGAATTTGACTAATAAATCGATAACATTCAAATTATATATGTTTTGAGATTGTGTCTTATAGAAATAAAATGATTAGACAATCTTTCACAATTACGAAATTTTCAAGTTTTGTATTATAAAAGACTGAAGTCCTCGCTAAGTAGTCTTTGACAACTTTTAATCTTACCTATATTACTACTTTCGGAATGTACCATAATAAATATGTTATATCATATACATGACAACTTAAATAAAGATTTTACTTCTGGACTGAAGTTCTCCACAAAAACGTTATTTTCGATTCATATTTATTATACTACATATATATATATATATGTAGTTCAGTATGATGTGTCTTATTAATATAGCTTTATTTTCACAGATATCCATGTATTGTGATTTAAATCTACTGTATCTTTACTCATTATCATCAAATGGTTCTTTTTATTTATCAGAAGTTTTTATTCTTACATGCCTCGTCATCGTGTCTTTAGACTATAGGTACTTTTATAGGGACAAAATTCATCGTTCGCTATATAGGTGGCTTATGAACTATTGGAAATATTAAAGAATGCATGACGAAACTCTATCTATATAATAGATATTGATTACTAGACATCTTTGACAATGAATAATAGTCTTGGCTATAAGATAATCTTACGACCACTAATGAACACAATACGTACTGACACGGTTGTTCAGGAGGTCGCGTGACATCACTAGAGGGCAGAGTGCGGGCGCCCACGCGCCTTCTCCTCGCAAGAAGTGGCACTAATTCCACGCCGCCCGTCAGTCGCAGTATAGTTGCTTCAGGCGTTGGTTTTTTCTCAACACAATTGTTTGAACCATTTTCTTTAAAAATATAATTATCTTCATCAGGTAGTATACGCCTATTTTTTTTTAAATTTGAAGACCTTTTTCTCAGTTTCTTTTTTCGTGGGCTACGTTTCTTGCCACGTACCTCAATATTAACATTAGCTTCATCGTCGAACGTCATTTGACGTTCATTGCCGGTTTCGTTACATTTACGATTTGTATCAATATCTGGTAGTTTCTGAATACTCGAAAGTCTTATATTCTCCTTCTCAGGAGAACGTTCCGCTGAATCATCATCTCTCTTTACTTGAGGTAAAGTAAGCGAAGATCTTTTATAGCGCCTGTGATCTCCCTTTAACTTATTGAAGATGTCATCGTCAGTCCAACCCTAAAAAACATATATTTTACATATTACTCACAATATATGTAAGTTTAAATTATGAGCACAAAGCTAAGCTAGAACTTACCATAGAGTTTGAGAAATTAAGTCCAATATTACGAGGGTTTCTCCATGTCGTTCCACCGGGACCAGGCTTCCCCCAAGGGCCAGCCATCGTATGCTGCGAAAGACATTGACTGTTATTAGTCAGTAGCTTTAGTTGAATGCTAATTTGGTGATGTTATTTACCATTTTCCGTTCATACTCCAAGTTTCTCTTCTTTTCACAGCGAATAGCTTTTTTTTTCTTATCAACCATGTCATCTGAAATCATGTCATACAATATTTGTTAGATATCTGGAACACCAAATTATTATGTAGGTATTAATTCCTAAAGAGGATTTTTCATATAAACATATCGCTCTCATTGAATTATGTTGAAAATTACGTCGGCTTAAAATCTACCTTGACTAGGCCTGACAAATTAAAAAAAAATTGCGAATAGTCAACTAATAACTGACCTAATATCTGCTTATATTCCATCTGTTGAGTAGGAGTCTGTTTATAACGGATGTCATTATCCACACTTTGCCGCAAATTTTCCGCATAGCACAGTTGCGGATCTTCACGCAACCGCAGCGGGGTGCGCCGTTGGCGTCGATGCGGCGACGAAGCCCATCGGCGACATGCTTCAAAAAGTGATATGCCCTATAACATTAAAACCGTTTTTAGTTTTCGGGATACATACACATTATCTGTGCAGGAACGGAAAAAGAATACAATTTCCTGTGGCCGAGCAGCCTATCATAATAGGTGACACAACAACTCACTGCCTGGTGGTAGAGTATTTGCCCGTCTGTCCGTCTACAACCCCTGGTCTAGAGTAGGCCGCCAGAACAACCATGAGATGTGTTTCGGCATTAGTGGCCAGGTTCCAATCTGCATGTAGAGACTGACAGCACATTGGTAGCACCTTTGATATTACAAATGTCCACAGGCGATGGTAACATTCGTAAGCGCTTTCCATCAGGTGGGCCGTCTGCCTGTCTGCTCTACTCATGCAATAAAAAAGGTAATTTTATTTCTTATAACTCACGCATATCAATTTAATGCGGCAATACATCCAGCCTTTCGGCCACGCTTCCTACTGGCATCTAAACTGATACGAGCAAGTATAAATCCGTAATGTATGCATGTCTGTAACCCATTATATTTTCAAACATTTATATCTTCTGTCGCTTTAGATCTTAATTATTTATCTACTAAACTATAATTTTTGGATTTATGTTTATACCTACGCAACAATCAAATTATTATATGTAAATACAGGAAATGCAATATAATAATAGAACGGTGGGCGAACATAGGATTTGATTGCGATAATTTGTCAACCAAAATCTTAAATTATCCACGAGTGGGGTCCGGCCGTTCCCATAAATTCGTCATGGTTTCGTAATTTGTTCTTACTTGGTACTTGATGAAAAGCCGGCGCCTTGGAAGACAAGAAATTCCTGTCAATGACCTCTTACTCAATGATAATAAGCAAGCAAACAATGCACGGAAAAATATACTCTTAAGTGACTCAAATATTTTCTTTTAATTTATGTGTGTACAATTAAAATATTTGGAACAAATTTTTGGGCTATTGTATTTAAAATTTAAATGAGTTTTCTGAATTCTGCTAAATCTATAAAAACTTGTCCAAGTACTTTGTGACATAATCTGAGTGGCGTTTTACGTTTTCATATGTACGAACTCGGATCCTATGATCGGAAACTTCCTGTGACGAAGTTAACAAAGTTTTTTTATTACTACAGACCATTAGACAGGCTATATATACATAATGAAATATAGTTACCATCGCCTATAGACATTTGTAATACGAGAGGCCCAATTCTGCTGTTACTATATTGTCAAAATCACTGGACACTATCGTTTCAATGGTAGTTTTACCTGATTTCATTATTCTAGTAACATTAAGGCGTGGCACGCTGTCTTTTTAAATATTTATAAGCGAATACTCACGAAATAAATGTTTAAAATTTTGGTAACTCTTCAATATTAATTTCGGCTAACGCCATTACATTTAATGATAATACCCATTTTTTATTATTATTACATGAGCTCAGCAGACAGGCAGACGGCCTACCCGATGGAAAACAATTACCATCGCCTATGGACATTTGTAACACCAAAGGTGCTACCAATGTGCTGCTGCTCTCTAAAGGGAGACTAGAACCGGGCCAGTAATGCCGGAACACAACTCAAGGTTATTATGGTGGCATACCCTAAACCAGGGTGGTAGCTAACCCGACGGGAAAATACCCTACCACCTGGCTGTGGGTTATTTTGTCGCCTCTTACCACAGGCCGCCTGGCCGCAAGAAATTGTATTATTTCTCCGCTCTTGCACGGATAGATTCTACTGATGTTCCACCGCGACGATATCAAGAAGATATTGTGGATCTAGTAGAATACGAATTTTATCTCTATCGCAATAGAATCGTGCTTTGAATATCTTCACAAAGCCAACATATTGAAATAGCAGTATTGGGCCCCAGAAGTGCTGCTAAATTGCTGCCGACTTTGAAGAGGGACTGGAAGCTGACTACTATAGCCAGAACACAACTCAAGGCTGTTATGGCGGCATACACTACACCAGGGTTTATGGTCATCCAGATGAGCAAATGCCCTACGACATAGATATGAGCTCTTTTGTCGTCTCTTACGACAGGATGCCCGGCCGCAGTAATTGGTATTAATTCTTAGTTCCTGTACAGATAACAGTATTTATAATATTGGTCTTATGGTAACAAGCTGCTTTTTCTGTGTCCTTTCAATTTTTCCTGATAATTAAACCTCGGCACAGATGTATTTTCCTTCCATATTCTCCTTCTTTAGCATACGTTCTTCATACCTCCGCAAATTATCATGCCATCGTTCATATAATCCATGCGCCTCCTTTTTGGTTACCACATCACTAAAATGCGCAATATATTTACCACAGCAAATAATTAATTTCTGTCTTGCAATCTAGCGAAGACACGTAGCCTGCCTTCTGGACATGTTACCCATACAAGACAGTGACCTGGGCTTAGTATAGTACTCTACTTATAGTCTTGAACGATAATATATTCTTTTATTATACCTACTAGTTTATAATATCTTAGTTTATAAATAATCATATTTTAGTCATTAATTTCTTGAAGTCAAACATTGGAAAGGTATCTTTGGCCAGTTCACCCCTTAATATCAGTCAAGCGCATTCTAGTATCTCAAACTTACTAACATAGGGAAATATACCTATTTTGATTAGCTAACCTTAAGTTCGTCTTCGGGGAATATACCCCTATCGCGGAGGTTCGTAAAGCGAAAGCCGCGTGGGTTGGGCGCCCCGCCGCCCGCCTTGCCCCATGGCTCATACGTCGCCAGCTCTTCGCGTGCCTTGACATAAAATATGACATGTATGTTAATTGAAGGCTGAATAAATGTTGCTCTGCGTCGTTACTATTGTATGTTACATTCCTAATCTATACTTGTACTGTAATAAATCTGTAAATGGTTCGATTTTGTACATTATGTTTAAAAATGTAAAAAAAATCAGGGAAGCAGAACAAGCAGCTGCAACTTTTAGAGCTGTTTCTCTGTGTATCCGCTAACTCAATTAAGCGATTTTCACTGACGGTTTATATACACAAAAAACCAAATTAAGTTTTTCTGTAAGTAATATAAAAGTACTGTCTAGGGTTTAACCCACGGCGCAGCCCTGGGGTAAACGCTAGTTTGTACTAAAGCTTAAAGATATTGAGTTTTTTTTAGTTGATCGAAAAGTTTTGGCTTCTGCTTACTGGAAAATTTTGGGTACATATAAAACAAAGCCTAGTTTACACATGCCATATTGTAAAAATGTTGGAGAATGAAAGCATAGCCAAGTGACTGTTGGGAATTTTTAAAATATAAAATTATATGAGCAGAGGCGGCTCAAGACGGTAGACACGGTAGGCAACTGCCTACGGTAGTAAAATTTAGGGGCAGCAAAAATGCCTGCAACAATGTCTTCAAAAACGCTTAAACAACCCAACTAAAAAACCCAACAAATAAGATAAACAAATACAATATACAACACTCAAATATATATTTCGATTCGTTCACTTGAATCTAGAAAATATATGAGTACTTAGTGAAATCAATAAGTACTTACATACAACACGAATAGAGAGGGTTCTGGCAGAAGAAAGCTAGATAGAAGAATCCTTTTAGTTTTCTTAAGCTTCGGTGGAGGCGGCATTTTTCGAGTTTACTTACGACGGTAAATAAACTAAGGCCGTACTTTAGTTAAAGCCGGAATTTACTAAAGTACTTCAACAAGATAATCAGGATTAAATTACTAATTAATTATTACCTTCCGTTGGCACTCCAACTTTTCCCGAGCACACTTTTCACGCCGCTCTTTAGCTAACCGTTCACCTTCTAGACGAGTCTTTTCAGCGAGTAGTCGATCCCTAGCTCTGCGACGCAGAGATCCTGACGTGGGAGCACTAAGTCGTCTTTAATAAAAATAAAAAATATATGCGATTATACGAACGATCTGTAAAACTTGATTAATAAATATTTGGCTATCAAAAAACTCCAAGTTCGTCAATGTTAGATCTAAAACAGATTTGTTTTCTCTCATAAAATATATGGATCCAATAATTATTATTTCTGAATAAAATTTTACACGCCTAGAAAGTACATTTCTTCTTAGAGAAACGATATCTTACCTACGTAATCATTGTGAGTACAAAGCAAACATTTAAACTATAATTTCACTTGACTTAACATAAAACCGAATAGTACAAAACAAATTCTTATAAATGGGGATGTAAAGTAAAATGTGCAAAAACCAAACGAAACCATTGCGAAAATCAGATCGTGACTGGGTGAATATTCGCCCACAACTGTTGACTTTTGGTTCGTATGCTTAAGTCGGCAGCTTGAGGTATTAAATCGCACGTGCTCCAGTTACCTGTTCCCACGATATAGTACGATACGATGTTATTGAATTATTGTATAAAATATACATTGTTTTGGATTCAAGCAGTTTATTTCATTATTTGAAATTATAAAACACATATTTGATAATTAAATAAAAACCAAACTAAATTATAAATAAGTATATATACAAATTAAACTATAAAATCTATTGCCAGACCGCTGTCAGTTGGAAACGTACCCAAAAGACTGGCTACATTACCTCAATGTATTGCAACGCTAATGCGTTGTCCGAGGTACAGACCAGTCTTTTGGTCACGTGAGACGTCTACCAGGCGTTTCGCTATGGCTCAATAAAGTTTGTGCGCCTCAGGCCCCCATGGTCCCAGGGTCTCGACTACAAAAGCCGCAAATATGTAATCATTGTCGATGGCGGAATATTTGCGGCATCTTAGGGCCTCCTGTTGTGCAGCAGCTTTACCAGCAGACATGCTAGTGGCTGAAAGATGGGACGCCGCCAGAGTATCGACGCAAGACGCATCCCATACTAAAGGGCTACCCATCCTATAGGGCACCAATTACGGTGCGGCACAAGCCATTCGATTCTAGAACGGCAGGTACCCCGGCGGTCACAAAAGCCCGACGGATTATGTCATTAAGTGCTGCATGACACGGAATTCTGCCGGCATTTCTGATACAAGATAAACCATGGTGACCGAGGCGCTCCCCCTTATCTCCACACTGACAGTGGTGTGGGAATTATTTTGTTATTTCTATTAAATTATTGGATATAGACCAGAAATAAATTAAACTGTACTACAAATAAAAATAAGTACATACCCAGAAGGCTGGCTGCTTTGCCACGCTAGATGGCAATGCTAATTCGTTGTGCGAAGTATAAACTAGCCTTCAGATCATGGGTGGCATCCAATTTGCATAAATCTATTTGGGTTCTGAGTTCTGACTGAAACATGCAATAGGAAAAAACCGAATCTCAGTCATGAATTAGGTTCATGGAGTGTACAAAATGGTTAGGAATTGAACAATGTGATTTGTGTTAGAATACGGGCCTAAAACTACTGAAATAAATATATACTTATGTAATTAATAAATATTTAGCTGATTTCTTTCTACAACATCTTGAATTTGGTGGCAAGTAAAACAAAAGAACAACAAATTTACAAAATGTAGTACTTTTTATGTTTTACTTGACACCGACTTTAAGCTGTTGTACAAAGAAGTCAGTTAAATATTTATTTTTTGGTTATTAGTCGGTTTTTATTTGTTAAAAAAAATATTTTTTACTTTTTAGTTGCACAAATACTTCAATAGCTTTAGAGATAATACATTAAGCACCTGTAGAAATTGTACAACTAGCACCCGTATACAAATTTGCCATTTCATTCTTCGGTGTTCTTCGGCTCTTCAAGTGTTGTGGTCGTTGAACGAGAGATATAATTATTTTCAATAGAAATATCCTGCTTTTTGTATAATTTATTTATATAAACTTAATAAACACAACAATGGATATTTAACGTGTATTCCTCTCAATAATTTTCACTCCACAAAAAACAGTTTGACATAAAAAATAAAAAGTCATATTTAAAATTCTATTCTAGAAGAAAAATAGGTTTTACACTAATGAGACTGTAACAAGAAGGGTTGCTCTCGATTGCCTTGCGATCCACAAATCAGATCCTCACTTGGTGACCATCTCGGGAGTTAAAAGAACAATTTGAAAATCGGTCCACAATTAACGGAGAAATCGCGTACTATTCCTACAAAAAATTAAGCGTCTGTAGAAAGTGTAATACTGGCACGCGTATACAAGCTTTTTTTGGATAAATATAGGCTCTCGGTGTTTTTATAATAAGGTTTACTCTCGATTTCCCTGGAATCCACTTACCAGATTCTGACTTGGTGACCATGACACACCTCGGAAGTAGAGACTTACGAGTAAAGAAAAAAATTGAAAATCGGTTTAGAGTTGACCGAGATATCGTGTTACGAAGAAGTCTGTTATCAATTTTCGTGGGTTTATCTAATTCCTTGGAAACCACTCATTAGATCCTGAAATGGTGACAACGGGACCAATTCTGTAGCAAAACCTTTTGATTAAAATAAATTTTTTGATAATTGTTTCACAATTGACGGTGAAATGGAGTAACGAACACACAGAAATCATACAGACGAATTGATTTTTTTAAAGTTGGTTAAAAATTAACAAATACATCCTGCCTGCACTATTACATTTTTATTGAGTTCTACTGCAGTACTAACAGTTTTGGTATATTTTATTTAATAGATTACAAAGTAGCCATGCCCATGCTCGAGGTACTTACCCCTTGTATAAATCAACTGTAAAAAATTAAGTCGGCACGTGTTACCCTTTCGACGATACTTTTGATTCTAAGTTCATTTTACACCTAATACAATTTAGCAAATCATCGTCTAATAGCAAACGGTGATATGCTTGTACTTCACTAAGACTTAATGTAGGTCACAGGAACGTGCTGCTCAACCTCAAAAGCTATTCAAACCGTCAATTCTTTATGTACGAGTACATTTATTTTTTAGCTTGAATAGTTTAACCGACAATAAATATTTACATTATCGTAGCTTTTGAATCTCCGGGATGACGCAGTGTTTTTGAATATCGGTTTATTAATTCTTCTATATTCAAAATACAGCTTTGTTTTTAAGATGATAATAACTTCATATTATATTTATCATCTAACGAAATTTTATAGCAAAATATTTATATATATAACTAGGATATGTCCGCGACTTCGTTTACGCTTGACTTGCAAACCCGCGGGATATCCGGGACACAAAATACCGCAGTATTTGAAAAAGAATGTAAGCTATCTTTTTAGTGAAAACTATGTCGGAATAACCTAATTTTTACACACCCAAACAACTATACATCGCTACCGGGAAAATTTCCCCGGGATTCCCGGGATAAAATAAATATCACACTTACATTTTTGCTATCTATCAGTAAAAAAAATCACATTGGGATTAGTTTTTTTTTAATCTGACCATTTTAAATTATTTCCAGAAAAATTCTCGTCGGATTCCCAGGATAAAAAACTGTCTAAACACAGTAAATGGTGTATGATTCGGCCAGGATTCGAACCCATGTCGCTGAAATGGAACGCTAATTGCCTTAGTAAACAAGGTAGCAAGACAGTGACACGCATGATGCAATTGTACAGCAGCCTGATCGGAGCACCATGCAAAGGACAGAGCAAACTTGTTTAGTAATTATTAATCAATAATAACCTAAATAGCAAGCCCGCTATATTGCAAATTTACACAAGGAGACGTCACATCTCGCCACGTAATTTTTGCGTAAAAAAGTATATTTAGAGCGTGCCTGAAAGGCCTAAAGCCTACATTTTCAAACAGTACTCATACTAAAACAGAAGGTTGAGGTAATAAAAAAGTAATTTTGAATGCACGATTCTTCATAAGACTAGATAACATTTCCATCTTACCTGATTATCAACTCAAGAGTCGGTTATCTCATGTTATTGTTCTATAGAATACGGACGTTAATTGCTTCATTAGGTTTCTTACTAAGCCCTGAAGACACAAGACTTCTTAATGAATTTCCGAAGCTCTTATCGACTGTTTTTATGTGATTTGAAGGCTAGTTAGTAGTCCTTCGTCCACCTCGGACAATGAATCACTGTGGCAATTAGAGTTAACGTTGCAAGTCTTCTGGGCACCTTATCAATAAAAGATAGTAATCTTGGCTCATTATTCTACTTGTAGCGTATATAACGTAATTGTTCAAATCTTCTTAATCTACGGTATT
The DNA here is from genome assembly GCA_039645545.1 of Dendrolimus houi. Classification (NCBI taxonomy): domain Eukaryota; kingdom Metazoa; phylum Arthropoda; class Insecta; order Lepidoptera; family Lasiocampidae; genus Dendrolimus; species Dendrolimus houi. The sequence goes on along the minus strand of CM077120.1, from coordinate 15,685,730 downwards.
AGATATTGGTTATAAATAAACTTCCCATTTTAAATTTTCGTTTTGTGTATTATCGAGAATGCTTCATGCGTACCCCACTGCCCGGGGACAGCGAGGCAGTGTATCCGTGGTGAGCCGTTGTCCGACGTAGGCACCAGCCCTCTGATCACCTGAAGAGTCCATAAAATATAAAATATTTACTTTTGGAACGTAGGATTCTATTACGACAATAATTCAACATACGAGGTTGTTGAATTTTTATTTAGTGATTTTTGCATTCTGTTGGGTACTGCCGGTGCCGGGCACGGGGCTATCGATCGCCGCAAACAGACAATACACTGCTCCTGGAACCATTCGTATACCTACATGTCTCAAGGCGAAAGGACAGCTACTTTCGCAGAAATAGGTCACGCATATGATCGAGTCGACGGAATTTGCATTGCGTGCCATTTTATTACTTCGTATAGTTCCCCGCAGTCATATTTTCCGGACAATTTGCGAATCGAAATTTATAATAAATTATTATTCTTTACGTATCTAATCATTCCCTCTACAAATATACTTACAATTTAACCAAAAAGAAGGGTTACTTAGCTTGGGGATATAAATATAATATAGTGCGTTTTGTTTGCTGATTATTAAAAAACTGGCTGACATTTTCCATCTGATGCCTATTTAAGAGATTGTTTTAAAATCTGATTATTCGTCAATACTCAAAATTATGAGAAACGCCCAAATGCGTCTTAACTAAGTCTTAAACGGAAAATTGTTGAGTTGGCGATGATTGAATGTAATTTTGAGTCCTTTGACGTATTACCATGCAGTAATTTTTGCATTTTGTGGGATATTAACCAAACTTCATAAAAATCGGTATAATTATGTAAATACAGTTGTATGGTCCAACTCATTTTATATTATTTAAAGCGTTTAAATAAAGTTGTGGTAGCGTAATGGCTAGCGCACGCGTCCCTAATTCAAAGGGCGCGGTTCTATCCTGGCCGGAACGCATGCACCACTTAGGCAGTTTTCTGACCTAATGTGCATATTGTTACAATTACCGCGTGCTAATAACGGTGAAGGAAAACATCGTGATGCAACCTGCACATCCAGATAACCTGCCAAGTCACCTTGGACAAGCGTGGCGGGTATACTGTCCGTTCCCCTATAGTGGGGGGCCCGAGCCCAGCAGTAGGACATTTATGGGCTGCTATTATTAAAGCGTTTAAACCGACAACTCCAAACGAATTAAAATACTTACCTACGGCTACATTGGCCACTATATACATTTACCATGAGAAAAGAAAGAATACTATATTTTTTCGTTCTTTTACTAAATCACAACAGACATAAGTTTTCCCCGTATCGACGGACACATCTCAATTTTATTACTTTTAAGTAACTAAGACTCTCGTATTTTATCTAAAATCAAAGTGAAATAAAACAATACTGTGTAACTAATATTTATATTAAAAATTATTCATGATTTACCATTTTACAGAGTAAATAATATTTACAAACATATAAGCTAAGTACATGTCTACATCTATATAAATAAAATCATTGACTCCCATTGTAGATTGAATGTACAAAATGTTTTAACGCATCGGCGGACACAATTACCGAAAATATGTTCCTCAATACCCACAAATTGTCATCAAAGTGCTTGCAAAATTTAAATGTGCATCGAGAGAAGTTAGCTCCATAAGTCTGCGCAGATCCTGTCAAGTAATAACATTTATTATAGTGTAGAAAATTATAGCTACTTAAACATAACGATAACGTATTGAAGGTATTTTTGTCACTGTTATATCACGAGTGGAAAATCACGGTCAGATATTTTCACATGTGACGACTATTTTCGCAGAAGCTATATTTAATTTTATTTTCACGCGTCGCAAGTCGTGAATGTCATCAACAAGTTACAATTAGTGACTCGAATCGGTTCATTTGCACCGACTTTTTGTCGATAACTTATCTCAAATGATTTATTGATGATGAGGGATTTTGTGCATTGTTATACCATAGAGCCTTGGACGTCATAGTTTCGTCATAAATTCGAATAGTTACTCGAGTGAAATCACGCTCGTTATTTGTAACAGATGTTTCAGACACTTGTAACGGGCGTGACAAGTGATCTATGTTATCAACCATTACATAACTAGTGATACGTGTAATTTCATCACTATACGACTGATTGCGTGCAGTGAGATGCCACATATGCAACACCTCCTTATAATAGTATCTACGCAATGACGTAAGAACTTCAAAAATGCACATAAATGTTCATGCTATAGACCTCTTTTGATAAAGTGATACCAACGCTATCTATTTGAACGAAATAGAGCTGTTGTCGTTTCTTTAAGGTTTACAATGTAATAAACATATAAATTGTTTAAAGAATTTATAGTCACATTTTTCAGAACCTGTAACGAAACCTGCATTCTTAGTACATAATCTTTGGTGTACAGATTATGCATAAGTCCGGCTTGGAATTCAGAGCTTTAATATTCAAACAACATTACGGTCACTATAACCGGAATCGGTTTAAGTAGTCTGTACAAATCCTGTCAAAAAGTGTTTTTGTATTTGTCGCATAATGTGTTTATTTCACTGTACACCCAATTTAAAACGTAGTACTGCTGACCATAGCTCTATCTAATTGCAGTACCTGGCGGCAGATCCCGACAAACTATGAAGTTTTGTATTAAACTAAAATAAATCAATTCCATTTACTGAGACTTGATTGATAATAAATTATAGAATAGGTCAAAAGCGTCATTGTTTCAGTTATCATGTCGGCCTTACACTAAGTTACCTTATTAATGACTAATATTTTGTTAAATAATTAAGAACTTTAAAAAAAAGTACAGAATACTGCGTTCTTGGTGCGCTATTTTATTATTTTATTCATACTATTTTAGAAGCTCCGCTTGATATTCAATTGTATATATTTTATTTACAATTATATTTATAGAATAGAATTTCAAAATTTCCAACGGTTACAATTTCTTCTTCTCTTTAAATATTGTCATGCGCCTCATATACTTATAATTTAATACTAAATCAGAATATACACCCCCACAGCATGCAACATTTAAACTAAAGAGGTTGAGGTAATTGGTTTTGAAGATAAATACGGGTAACTTATCCAATGACTCTCAGTATTTACACAACAAACCATTCCGATATATTTAGGATAAAAGGAGAAAGCGAAATAACCATTGTAACCTTTAAATGTTGTGATGTCATTTTAATAAACATTTTGTGTCATAAACACAATAAATACAATTCTTCAAATGAAAGATTACCGTGAATCTCATTATTACACGCACATCCACCGCAATCTAATTGCGGAAAACGAGCTAATTTCACTAAAATATTTTTTCTACCAGAAATCTTTCAAACGAAGAAATTTCTTTTCCTAATAATATACAACTATAAAACATTGCACGATACAAAAAAAGAACATCTTTAATAAAACATATTCTTCTATATACAACAATATCAAATTTTAATCCACTTTGCACAACACAAAGTTGTAATTCGATTAATAAAGGTGAGCGTACATTTGTGTATTATATTATATACACATAGTTGTATTTGGTAACGTAAAGTCACTCTGCATCGTGTCACGGGTCATCGATAGTTCGCAGCATTTTAAATAGAAAACTATCTTAAAATAAATCAGGTCACACAAGTGAAGGACACATAAAGATGTATAATTACAGTACATATACTGTAAAGTGTATTATAAATAATTACATACCGTATAATATAAGATATATAAAATTATTATTAACAATCAGTTCAACCGATCGCTATAATCATAATGGACCTTTTATAAGTTTTTTTATTTCGATTACATATTTTAATATTGTATAATTTACCAGGGCATTATGGTACAAAGTGACGCGCAGACACCGCTCCGCTGCGACACGCTCACTCCACGAAGTCTTCGATCGCTCGTCCAATCTCACACAAACACACGGAACACACACATACGGGTAGCTCTCATATACAAATACACCGTACTACGTCTTTAAAAACCTAACATAAGAAAGTATCCCAAATTCAAAGCCCGAGCATTTTTCAAAGCACCCTTACAATGGCGACGACCGTTCAAAGTTAAACGACAACCGTTTTAAAAATAATAATATAAATACACAACACTAATTACAAGTAATTTTTAAATTGATTGTTTCTACATATATATCATTCAAATTTCATAAATAAATTTTGAACGAACGGTGGTCGCCTCTTCGTATAGTGGTGTGCTAAAATGGTGGGGATACCGTAGACGTGTCTAAAGGGGCTTTGACACGGATTGATCCTCGAGACAGCGCCAATGTTACCAGACTTAGCAGAATCCTAACATTTCATCGGTTTTGGGTTTGTACTTATACCCCGTTGATTTAGCAGTTTTAAGCCCGATGTAATCAATACTAGTATGAACGTATTTAACTTACGAAATATCATTTAAGCCTTAAAATTATTTCAGCATACATTTGGATGAAGCATTCACCTCATTGCTTCAATAATGAGTTATCTTGCAAATTTAAATTTTAGAAAAGAATTTTTTTAAGTAACATAAAATAATTGTATCAAAATGAATAAGTTTTTTCTGTCAATTCTAAACCTATTTTTAAAAAATACAACGTTATTCGTTACGACACAATTATTTTTTGTTAGTTAAAAAACTCTCTTCAAAATTTTAATTGAATACAAGTGGCGATTTGATTAGGATCACAGAGGGGATTTTAAATTTGAATCTGGTAACACAGTTGCGGTCGCGACGATGAAGTGACACCGTCTAAAAGCGGCTTAAAGGGTCGGTGGGTGGTGGGCGGTGCGGGCGCTATTTGATCCTGTTGAGGACGAGGTCGGTGGTGAGCAGCAGCGCGCGCTGGTACGCGGACGGCGAGAGGTGCGCCGCGAGCCGCGCCGCCTCCGCACCGTGCTGCTTCGCCAGGAAGCGCGTCTGCTCCAACCCGCGCGACTTGTGCACGAGCTCGAACGCCTTCTCCACGTCGCCCGACTCGCCGAACCGCCTCATTATCATCGGATTTAACTCAGGGTACTGCCGACAAACGTATATAATATTACAATCATAATTATTGGACATATACACTAGCCCCCGTAATTCATAATACTTCATTTATTTATGTAATTTATTTAGGAAACATACAATAATCTTATACTAATATATAAAGCTGAAGAGTTTGCTGGTTTGTTATTTGCTTGAACGCGCTAATCTCAGGAACTGGTCTGACTTGAAAAATTCTTTCAGTGTTAGATAGTCCATTTATCGAGGAAGGCTACAGGCTATATATCATCACGCTAAGACCAATAGCAGCGGAGCGCCAATCAAGAATGTTTCAAAATCGGGGGGTATTTTAAACTAACTTTTTTAAACTATGCCACGCGGACGAAGTAGCAAGCAGAATCTAGTAATTAATATTCTTAACTACAATATAATAGATAGATAGATAGATAGATAACACTTTATTATACACCAATACAAAAATGAACTTAAAGACTAAAATTATATCTAGTTGTGTACAAAGGGCGGTCTTATCGCTAAAAAGCGATCTCTTCCAGACAACCCCAATATAAGTAATATATACACAGGTGAATTTTTCAAATGGGCCAAATCCTAAACTATGCTAAATAGCGAAAAAAACTCAAAGGAGCCTCGATGCCGATTTTGATGAAAACTAAAGTGGTATCGTTAAATTTTTGAAAATCAATTACCCTTATCAGAAATCGAATCGACTAATTTTGAAAAAATAAAATCTGTATTATTATACAAAATCAGTGTAGCTTATAAGGATCAATTTTTGTGAAGGAATCTCAAACGACTAACCAATAAATTATTTATTCTAAGCTTAAAAATTGAGAAAAAGCTCACACTGCGATGATATGCTGTGATTTTTGTTTTTTAAAGACTATAAATTAATTATAATGTTTCGTTTAAAAAAAAAAAAAAATGTTAATATATAAGTATTTAAATATGTACTAATATAGTGTAAGAAAGCCCATGAGAACACGCAATGGAATATATAGTGTATATAATAATAATCCGAACGGCGGCGACGCGGCTCGCAACTCGTCACGTCTCGTTTCTCATGGGGGCGAAAAGCGGCCTGTGGAGAGCCGCTTAGCAACGATGAATGTTAGAGGGATGGACAGTAAAATAGATGAAGTATGTCAGATGATGAATGAAAGAAAAATAGATTTATTATGTGTGAGTGAGACGAAGCGGAAAGGATGTGAAACCACTAAGTACGGTCAGTTTACGGCGTATTGGTCAGGAGTGAAAGCGACAGATAGAGGGAGTCAAGGAGTAGGCCTTATTCTCTCTGAAAGAATGGAAGAATGTGTGAAAGAGCATGAATGTGTTAGCCCAAGACTTGTATGGATTCGACTGAAAGTTGGGTTGACTCGGCTTTTTGTGGTTGGGGCATATGCACCATCAGACATGAGCTCGACTAACTCCTCCCGACAAACCATAGAGGAAAAGGACAAGTTTTGGGAATGTTTGAGAGGTGTGCTGCTAACATGTAAGCAGAACGAAAAATTAATTATGTTAGGTGATTTTAATGGCTGGGTAGGTTTAAAACGAGATGGTTATGAAAGGGTGCTAGGTACATACGGAGATGAAAGAATAAATATGAATGGTAACTGTTTGCTTGAGATATGCTTAGAATGGAATTTGTGCGTGACTAACACAATGTTCTGTCACAAGAATATTCATATGTGCACGTGGGAAAATGTGAAAGGGAAAAGTATGACTGATTTTGTAATAGTAGATGAAAGATTGAGGAAAAGCAATCTGGACACTAGATCATATCGGGGTACAGGAATCAATACAGATCACTTCTTAGTAGTATGCCGAATAAAAGATCTTTTCAAAACTGGGAGGCACCAACATTCCGATAAATCTAAATCTAATACACTAGAAAGAATAAAAGTTGAAAAGTTGCAAGAAGAAGAAGTAAAAGTAGAGTATAAAGCAAAATTAGAAGAAAAATTTGTTAGGATGAATGATATGTGCGAGATAGAGGAGTTATGGATGTCCTTTAAAACCGATGTTGTGAGTGTTGCGATTGATGTGTGTGGTGTAACTAAAAGAAAAACGGGTAAATGTGTGAAGAATATTTGGTGGGATAAGGAAGTACAAAGTGTAGTGAATGATAAAAAGAAAGCATGGAAGGATTGGTTAGCTTTAAGAGCTGACCTAAGACTGAAGAATACAAAAAAGGAAGACGTAAATTCGGCAAAAATTTTGTATAAAAGGATGAATGAAATAGTTAAAATAACGGTCAAAAAGAAAAGAATGAGCAAAAAGATGATTTGGATGAAAGAATCTCTGAAGATTTCCAGAGTAACATTAAATATTTCTGAAATCTATAAAAAGAGCTAGAGGAAAGGTAGTACAGTCTGAGCTCAATGTAATTAGGGACAAGAATGAAAATATTGTGAAAGAAGAAAAACACATATTGAATCGCTGGAAAGAATATTTTGAAGGTTTGTTTGAAAAGATATAGCGGATGTGAACAGTATGACTGATGAAAAGGACAATAGAGAAGACAATAGCGATAGTATAGTTATGGATGAAATTGTGAAAGCATTGAATAGTATAAAACTAGGAAAGGCTGCTGGGTATGATAGGATAACCGTAGAAATGCTAAAGGCTGGACAAGGTCTGATCGCAAGTCTTTTGTACCGCCTTTTAACATATGCTGGAAGAGGGCTGTGTACCAAAAGATTGGTGCAAAGCCGTTATTGTACCACTCTACAAAGGAAAAGGGTCACAACAGGATTGTAAAAATTTTCGAGGCATTAGCCTTCTTAGCGTTGTCGGGAAAATATATGCTAAAGTGTTGATTGAACGGGTATTAAAAGTAACAGAAGAGAAAGTATGGGATGTACAAGCGGGTTTTCGAAAGGGAATGGGATGTGGGGAAATCAAATCTTGTATAAATGAAAGGTTTTTGGCCACAAAACGATGTATAAGATAAAAAGCATGACAACTGTGGTCGGCGCTATACGATCACAACCTGATAGTCCCTCCCTCTATAGTGATTCCAGTGCTTGTGTTAGGGTCAACGGCGCCTACACTGAATGGTTTAGCATTGAAAGGGGTGTTAGACAGGGTTGTGTAGCGTCGCCGTGGTTGTTCAACATATTCTTGGACAGTTGCTTGGACAATTTGAAAGAAAGTGAAAGTGGTTTAAGAATAAATGAGTTACTTATCAAATGTCTACTCTACGCCGATGATCAGGTTATACTTGCGTCATCGGAAACGGAGTTACAGGAGATGGTAACAATTATGAACGAGTCTTTTGAGAGAAAGGGTATGAAAATTAATGTGAATAAGACGAAAGTTATGGTGTTTGAAAGAGATGAAAGAATGACAAGTTGTAATATACAGATAGGAAATCAAAAGTTAGAGCAAGTCAGAGAATTTGTTTACTTAGGCTGCATATTTACCAGAGACGGGAAGCATGAAAGGGATATTGAAAGGAGAGTTATGGCAGGTAATAAGGTGAATGGAGCGCTAAACTCTTTTATGAACAGCCAGAAAGTGTCTGTAAAGGCACGCTTGGCTGTCCATAAAGGGGTGTTGGTGCCAACCCTAATGTATGGCAGTGAAAGTTGGGTATGGCAGAAGAAGCATGAAAGTAGGATAAACGCAGTTGAAATGAGAGCTTTGAGAAGTATATGTGCGGTTAGCTTGAATGATATGATAACGAACAGTGTGATAAGGGAACGTTGTGGTTTGAAAGAAGATGTAATAACAAGAGTTGAAAAAGGTATGTTAAGGTGGTTTGGACATGTAGAGAGAATGGATAAAAGTAGAATCACAAAACAGGTGTATGACAGTATTGTGAATGGTAGGGTTGTTGCCGGTAGACCGAGACGAACACACCATGACCAAATATCAGAAGTGTTAAAGAGAGGTCAGGTAAAAAGCATTTCAAATAAACGTGCATGTATGAAGAGATTAATGAAAGTAGGTGAAGCGAAAGTTGTTTGTCAGGATCGTCGCAAGTGGAGATCCATAGTCTCTGCCTACCCCCATGGGAAACAGGCGTGATATTATGTATGTATGTATTCTAAGCTTATTTTTATTGTAATTTTATTTTTATATTTAATATCTTAAGTTCAAAATGTAATCTTAGGTTCTGTTCTGAATTAAACATCCTATAACTCGGAACACTCTCTTGTCTTTTGTTTTAAAGTATAAGCCCTTTCACAAACTCGACTACGTATATGCCGAGTATTGTATCAGTGAATTTTTTATTCAGTAAACACAAATGAAATAGCTCTCTTCAACGTAAAAAACACTCCTCATACTACATTATTGCAAAGATATAAATATAGATTTTTTTTAAATATGTTGTTCTTCATAATCAATAAAAGTTAATAATGTTAATCGTCAAACATATTAAACAATTGTATTTACGAAAGTAATATCTTGACACCAATGTGACATTCGTACGCAGGTTACATAACAAGCAATCCCTTTTATCTACTACACTCTGTTTATAATAAATCTTGCCGCCATTTATTACTTAAAACTCAGAATGATCTTAAAATATATGCTAATGTAGCCACGACATTCAATGGTCGTATAAGTATTGCGTTTTTTCGTTTTTGCAAGTATGCAATGCAATATAACTCCGTTCATATGGATTGGATTGAACCGTGGCTTAGTAAAGCAATCGGTATGACATAAATTCAGATAAAAAATAGAAGCCAAATGCGTTAAAAGTAAATAAGTAATATCTATACCTACCTATTGTAAAAATATTTTATTATTTATATTATAATAAATCTGTAAATGGTTCGACTTTGTACATTGCGTTTAAAAGTGAAAAAAATCAAGGGGGATAATTCGAACAAGAAGATTCCGAAAATGTTATTTTTAGAATTTTTGTCTGTTAGAGCATCACGTGAAAGCTACTGAATAGATTTAAATGAAACTCGACACAGAGCAAGCTCATATCCCGGGGCGTAACTTAGGATACTTTTTATCTAGATAAATAACGTTCTTTCCGAGGGATAGACGAAAATTTCGAAAAACGTACGTAAACGTATATGAACGAAACTCGACAGAGAGAGCCTATATCCGAATCAACACGTAGGATACTTTTTATCCCGATAAATGATGTCTTTTCTATAGAATAGACGGATTAGCTAAATAGATGGCGCTACAATCGCGAATTTTCAATTTACTAACAAATAATACCTACGTTGTCATAAACAACATTCGTTTATAATACCTTCAGATCAGGTTGGCTTCGACTCGCCTTTATGTTTTGCTGGGCAGTTGTCTAGACTATATGGACTTAATTTCTTGTTATTATTATATGTAAAAAATTGAATTAAGGTATTGTGTAAGTAAAAGAAAGCTACTACCTAGCGTTTGAAACACGACGCAGCCGCAGGGCAAACTCTAGTTTAATCAATATTTTTAGATCGAATTAGTCAAAAATTGTAAAGATACTTTTTGTGTGCGCCTTTCATACATTTATTCGCTGCTTCCAGTTCCTTATACAAAATCTCTCCCCCTATCCCTTTCGTTTTCGAAAAAGAGACGCTTCGCAAGTTTTCCTGCAACTCACACTTACAAATTTATGAAGTTACATTCAAAACCCCTGAAAGAGTACTAAAATTAATTTTAAAATAATCAAAATAGAAGATTGAATTGAATGATATGATAAAGAACAGTATGATAAGCGAATATTGTGGATTGAAAGAAGATGTGAGTATCTTTCTTAGTCCTGACTCGTATCAAGATAACGAAGGAAAAACTGCAGATACCCTTTTATCTCAAAAACTTTTTGGAGCTTTTCACATAAGCATTAGCTACGTCTATTACAGAAGGATTATGATTTCTAACACTACGTACCTTTTCGCATGCGAATAGAACTGGTGCGGTGGCTAGACCCAATTTTAGGTCCGCTGCTGTGGGCTTGCCCATGGCCTGTGCGGAGGACACGAAGTCCAGCAGGTCGTCCACCAACTGGAAGGACAAGCCTAGGTTGCGCCCGTACTGGAACGCCACCTCACACGTCGCCTCGTCGGCGCCGCTCAGCAACGCCACCTGAGCGAAACATCGCTATATCACTCCACTATAATCATTACTGACGCGAACGCCCTCTAAGGGGTGCTCTTAGGCAGATCATACGTGCAATGGACTACTACACAGTCAAATCAACAGAGATAATATTTACCATCTTATGAAACGCCCAAGCCGTCTAGATTTTGTGCAAGCGTAGCAAATTATAGCGTCATGTCTTTGACGAGTTAAATAGCGTGTTAATTGTTTTTTCAAAATTTGATATGAACAGTAGGCGAGATTGTCACAGTGTTTACAAAAAAATACCATGTACGTGGAGCAACTTATTAAATTTAAATTTATTATTTATCTGCACGCGTAGTGACCCAAGCGTAAGTGGCAGTCTTTCGTGGGAAAATCACGACTTAGCTATTAATAAATGTTTTAGATACCTACTGTGATTTATTATAGATATAGATAATTACCTAATTATCTACACTGTAAAATTGCAATAAATCACAGTTGAAAAGATTAAATTTGGGATTTGATAACGACCTGTATTTCAGTTTTACTCAGGGCAGATAACTTGTTTACAGTCAAGCTTGGTGCTGGTCGATCATGTACGTTGATGCAGAAATACACAAATAGTGAACACGTTGCACATAAATAAAAAATTAGTATTAAGTCAATTATTGTTTATCACGCACACTACATTTTGGAATATAGTTATTACGAGCACACTTATTACTTCAGAAGCTACCTAAATGATGCGTGTTACCATATTTTTGAAGATATAAAGTGACAGACTTACAACAAATCTGTATTGTATGGATCTCAACAGTAGAATTAAGAATGTTTCATAAAAAATAAATTTGAACCAGACAAGGTTTAACATATTATTTTTTCACAGGGATTAATTACTATAAATATATAGAAATGTATATGAAATCAAAATCAAATTCATGTAAAATGTTCGTAATATTATTCTGTCAATTTATATCTTTAAAAAAAAGGCAATGCGCGAGTGAGATAAAGACTCCATTTAGGTAAATTTAGATAGCCCCTTAACACAGAGGAAGAAAAATTAACTTTTAAATGCTTTCTTTATTTTCTTCAGTATAAATAAGTTCGATGCAGGCATGATATTTGTCAGCAAACACGTAGCAACATCGACAATGGCTGTATTTCGAATAATGCCGGGTTTCTCTTACTATTCACTCTCTCATTTTACCTTTGGTAGGAAACTAACGTTACTTATATGGAGTTCATGTCAAGTTTCAAATAGTAGTAAGGCAAATGAATGGATAGTGACATATAGAACGCTGTCGTATATCAGATAATGCGAATAAATACTAACCGCTTTGACGGAATTTGCGATGAGTGAAGCTGTTTTTCTGTATGTCTTTGTGAGGTAGTGAGCGAATCGCTCGTTTTCTGTCTCTTTGCTGCCGAGCTGCATGAACTCGCCCTGCACTAGGTCCGTGACCACCTGAAAATAAAAAGAAATTTCTATTATTTAATTTAAAGTCCAATAACATCCATACTAATATACACGTTGTCCCTGAAACAATATAGTTTATTATACACAAAAACATCAAAAATTAGCTTTAGACAACCTTAGAGCAGATGCCATAAAATAATGAAGTATAATATAAAGACATATTAATATATAAACTTTATTTTTTAGGAATTGATAAACTGCAACTATAGGATTACTGGGACATTTGTATAGAAAGTGATTTTGTTCTTATACTATATTAGCAGTGGCCGCGACTTGATTCGCGAGACTATTTATCTTACACTAATATATAAAGCTGAAGAGTTTGTTTGTTTGATTGAACGCGCTAATCTCAGGAACTACTGGTCTGATTTGAAAAATTCTTTCAGTGTTAGATAGCCCATTTATCGAGGAAGGCTATAGGCCATATATCATTACGATAAGACCAATAGGAGCAGAGCACCAATGAAGAATGTTTCAAATTCAGGGGGTTTTGAAAACAAATTCCACGCGGACGACTTCGCGGGCACAGATAGTTACTAATAAGACCACCTTTGTTTTTGCCATTGTGCGTATTATAATTATAAATTGTATTTTATATACATACGAGCTAACCCGGCAAACGTTGTTTTGCCATAAAAATAAAAAAATAAACACCATTTGAGGGTGAAAAATATTATACATGTCGCAGTTTGCTGTATATGTTAAATATTGAACATATAATTGTAAAATTCCCTAAAGTAATATCTGGTATGGGTTTATCTAACCTGTTAATTAATTATCATGCCTAGAATATCATTACACTTGACTTATAAAATGTCAGTTGACTTTGACATTAACTTGACTTACGAAATGTCAGTTGAATTTGAAGGATGAATGGGGAAAGGGGGGACGCTTTCATATGAAGACGAGAGGGAAACAAGTACCGTTTTTATTTTGGATTTATTAAAAATAACCTTTAGATAATTGAGGTGATTTGTAAAGTTAATAAAGTGTGCGAGGTACAAACAGTTGATTCATTGACATGGAAAACGAACCTGGACGCTCGCCGTTATATAATTAGTCTTGCCATAAATATTGTAACAAAGCATTTTTTTTCTATTGCAAATAACATTTATAAGTTTTACAGTGTGTTAGTTTAATACATAAATATAAAACAATTTAAAATATAAAAAGCTTATTTGAAGTGGTCTCCATTGGCTGCAATACAGTCCTTTAAACGCTGAGGCCAGTTATCAATAGAAGCACGCACTCTTTCCATGGGAAAATTCTTTACTGCCAATCGTATGGATTTTTAGGGACTCAAATTATCATGGCGTTTTTTTAGCCGTACTCTCTAAAACTAAACATAAATCATAATTCAGCGGATTAAGATCGGGACTAGACGACGGCCAGTCTTCAGATCTGATGAAGTCTGAAACGTTCGTTTCCAACCAAGACTGCGTGGACCGAGCTTTATGACTCGGCGCCGAGTCTTGGTGGAAGGACCATTCTTAGTTATTGAACATGGTGTTGTTAAGGGGCTTATCTACCTTCTCAAGAATGGTATCTTGATACACTTGTGCCGATGTTTTGATACCTTTTTCACAAAAATATGGCTCAGTCACTCCTTCATATCTAACACCCCACCAATCCATCACTGAAGACGGATAATGCCCACGTTTCACTCTGTCGACTAATTGAGAAGCTTCCTTAGAGCTTTGAGCATAAATACGGTCATTTTGTTTGTCAAAATGTTGCTCAATTGTAAAAAAATTCTCATCCGTAAACAAAATTTTTCTGTGATCTCCCTCCCTTTGCGTACCGCTTCAGTAGTTGTTTTGATTTTACCACCTTATTCTTTTTTAAATTATGAGTTAAGAAATGACCAGTGCGTCTCTTATAGGCTGCATTTAATAAGTCATCTTTTAAAATTCGCAACATGGTTGTAGGTGATATCTTCATGTCCCGAGATAAAATTTTTGCTTTCGGGCAGGATTTCTTCGAATTCTTTCCCTTACTGCTTTGACCACCTTTTTCGTACGAACACTACGTGGACGGCCAGATCTTTTTCTGTCACAAACAGAGGAGGTCTCTTTGTACCTATTAATAGCCCGGTACACAAACATTTGACTAATACCAAGCGTATGGAGAGTTTTAAAAATTGCATTTGGCTCCAAACCTACTTTATGTAATGCAATCACAGCGATTCGGTTCTCTTTATCGCCCTACTCCATTTTAATATCGCAAAATGTTGTAGTGTATTGGCGCCAAAATAAGAAAACACAATGAACAATCATATAAAAATGACAGATTCCAAATTCAAATATATTTTGTTTCTTTTTAATTGTAACAGTATTCATGGCCAGATTAAGTATATATACTTCTTTCCTTCTTTCTGTCTTTGTCTTACTGATTATGCACTGTTTGTTACAACTCCATTAATTCTTCGAAAAGTAATTCTGTAACATACTTCTGTATAAAACTTATAAAAAAGAGCTCGAGATATAAATTGAATAAGAAATATAAAGAAATATAATTTTTAGCTAGACGTGTTAATGACGTGGGAGTTTCTTGCCGCTTATAGCAATAACACGTTGCAAAGCGGTGTTCATAGAATAGGAAGTCAATTTAAATTTGAACTTATATGTATGACCTTTAAAGTGTTCTCCAGTGCAACTTATTTTAAAATAAAAACATTTGAATATATTAGGTTGGGGAAAAAGTTTCTTCGCATTTTATATAAAAATTCAAAAGGTTTTTTTTTACATTTGACTAAAGTATGTAGGTGCCATTTTGTTGGATATACTTTTTGCCATCTTGTAGGTAGGGACGTGATCCCATTGCTATAAAAATTTTGAGGCTTCTGATCAAAAAACTGCGACAAATGGTTTTGGCAGTCCTCTCGTGATGTTAACCTGACACTGTCTAAGGAATTCTGCAGAGACCGAAACAGGTGAAAATCTGAAGGTGCAAGGTCAGGACTATACGGCGGATGCATTAACACCTCCCAGCCAAACTCTCGTAA
Organism: Dendrolimus houi; assembly: GCA_039645545.1. NCBI lineage: Eukaryota > Metazoa > Arthropoda > Insecta > Lepidoptera > Lasiocampidae > Dendrolimus > Dendrolimus houi. Next base: position 15,670,178 of record CM077120.1, on the reverse strand, counting down.
TTTTTGCTGAGTGGCTAAAGATGTGCAAGGTCCAGCGTTATCATGGTGAAAAACCACACCCCTTCTGTTGATTAATTCCGGCCGCTTTCTCTCAACTTTTTGCATTAATCTCATCAGTTGTTCGCAGTACAGTTCAGAATCGATGTTCCTGCCTGGCGGTAATAGCTCATAATGAATAATGCCCTTCCAATCCCACCATACACACAGCATCACCTTGTTGCGAGTTAAACCGGGTTTCGCCACATTCTGTGAAGCCTGACCGGCCCTTGACCACGATCTTGTCGTACGTGATCCACTTTTCATCACCAGTTATCAGCTTCTTCAAAAATGATTCGGTTTCATTACGTCGTAATAAAGAATCATAAATGAGTACACGGTTCATTAGGTTTCTTTCAGTGAGCCCATGAGGCACCCAAATATCGAGCTTTTTTTGTGTATCTAGCTTTTTTCAAATGCGCCAAAACCGTTTTGTGGTCAATTCCCAGTTCTCCAGCTACATCGTAACTACTAATATGCCGATCTTGCTCCACTTTTTCAAAAATGGCATTAATTTTGTCCGTAACAGGGCGACCAGAGTGACGTGCATCTTTGATATCAAAATTTCCGGATTGAAAACGCTTAAACTAAATTTGCGCTACTCTCACAGATACTGCATTAGGTCCATAAACATCACAAATTTTTTTCGCGGCTTGTGTTGCATTTTTACCTTTTTTGTAGTAAAATTTTAAAATGTATCGAATTTCTTCATTAGATTCACTCATTTTAACAATAAGAAAAAGAAATGAAAATCACACATTTTCCTAATTTGAATTTGGAATTGTCTTCTTTAAAATTAAAACTTTTTAATGATACCAAAACCAGCCAGATACAAGTGGTATAGCCAAATAGATCTTATTACAAGTTCATACATACTATATGCGAAACGACTTTTTCCCCAACCTATTATATAATGTAAAATAAAGAGTATTTCGTATTAGTAATTAAACTTACTCCTTTGTTATTATACTAAGGTGGACTCAGAGCTAGACGCTCTGGACCGTAGAGTCTGTTGCATGCTGACAACATATCGGATGTACCATCCATGATCAATGGTAATGAGATTGTACATTCCACGCAAGTGTGGTGGCCGGGGATTATTAAATGCTAAAGACTTACACAACCGTAAGGTGTACAATCTCCGAGAATATTTCCTAAAAACCAACGAAAGTATAAATCGAGATATGTTATCGGTAGACAAGGGATTCACTCCGCCCTCTTGCAAAACAGAACTAGCTCAGGCCTCCGGTATCGGCTACCTCCGAGCGAATGGATGTATGGAAAAGCAAGGAGCTGCACGGAAGGTTTCATCGGGCACTATACGGGCCCGACATATAGACCTTCCGGCGCCGGTGAACTGGCTACATTTCGGTGACCTCTTTGGGGAAACCGAAGAGTTTCTCTGTGCAATTATAGACGAGGTTATCAAGACGAACAACTACAGGAAGTACATAAAGGACGGCCCCCTCGACGTATGCCTGGCGTGTCACCGCCCGGGCGATTCCATCAAGCATGTTACTTCCTGTTGTTCTTGTCTTGCTAACTCAGAGTACTTGCACAGGCACAACCTAGTAGCCAGGATCATCCACCAGCAACTTGCTCTTCGATACGGTCTGATAGCGACTGAGGTACCATAATATAAATATACCCCTGCGCCAGTTCTCAAAAATGGTCATAGCACGCTCTACAGGGATCGATCCATTATCTCAGACAGGACTATTGTTGCCCAATAAGCCTGACATTGTGATAATAGATCGATCTGCGAGACGTACGATGCTCGTTGATATAAGTATTCCACATGACTGTAATCTCGTAAAAGCTGAAACTGAAAAATTTACGAAATACCTAGACCTCGTGCACGAGATTACTGACATGTGGAATATGGAGTCAACGATCATCATACTGATAGTGATGGCCGTTAACGGTTTAGTAGCGAAGAGCCTCGATCGACATCTAGAGAGGCTCTCGCTCGGTAAACTGGTGACGGACCAAATACAGAAGGAGGTTCTCCTGAACACGGCACGCATTGTGAGGAAGTTCCTGTCTCTGGAGCCCTAACCACCGGCAGCCTGGACCCTAGGCTCCGCTGCCGACGGACGTCATCGTATTAACAATTATATTATTAATTATATTTATATTAAAATAAATATATCATCTAATATTAGGAGTGATCGTGGACAAACGAACCTACTTATCATAAAAAAATGCATTGTATTTTACCACAATCAATATAATTAAAGTAACGGGTGTATTATCCAGCATGTTTTTCTTTATGGGATTTTCTCGCGGTAAACAGTATCGTTCTACATATCCGTTCATTGGTGAAACTTTTATCACCGCTATAAAAAGATGTGTAATTACCGGATCTTAATGACGCAAAGAAAGGAGGAAAATGTAGTTAACCGACGTAGGCAATATACAATATAAGAAATAAAAGGAGATCACTCAAAGTAACGTGACCCGTGTCAATAAACTTTACGTAACATGTCATTTAGCACGAGACATTCATTTAGTTTAAAATTACTTTATTAATTGGAAATGTTTCTTGTTATATGTATAGCAGTACATACATGTATATAAACTAACGGACTAATACGATTATTACACCATGCAGTATACAGGCACCGTGTCACTAAATGACAGTAGTCTAATAGAAATAGGATGGGAATCTATAGCTGATGTTGCCAATAGAGTATTTTACTCTTTATCGTGTAAGTGTACTCTATCTATCTACCAGAGGTTATCTCGCGACTGCACCGAGGGTCAAACTCTAGTGCGTACCTCTTGTTTTAAGAGCAGGCGTTAATACATGTTACATGGTATTAAATTTTTAAGTTAGTGCATGCTATTTGCCCCTGGAAGATTCACTTCATTTTATATCGCAAACTATACCATCTACCTGTATGAAAAGTATTTATGTCCATTGTCGGTATTAAAACTACATTTAAATAAAATTACAGCAAAATCGATCCAGTACTCCTAGTAGTTTTTCCGTGAAAGCTTAACAGACAGACAGATCGAGTTACTATCTCTTTTTTTACAGATGATGAAATGATTGGTCTCCCATATAAACTTTCATCTTCTATTTCAACTCGTTCTAGTTTTATTTATCTATCCCACGTCTATCTAAATGTAAAGTACATAAATGACCAAAAATCCAGACTCCAAAAAAAAAAAGCTTGTCCTACTGTCTGGGATAACCTTTACATAAATCTATCCCATTATCCGCGATGAAAAGTATCCCTCGTCCACCCTCGATATATATATATATATCGATGTATCGATCGATGCCGATATATATATTGAAGATATAATTGTATAAATTCCCTAAAGTAATATCTGATATGGGTTATTCTAACCTGTTAATTATAACGCCTAGAATATCATTTCACTTAACATATAAAATGTCAGTTGATTTTGAAGGATAAACGGGAAAAAAGGGGGCGCTTTCATCTGAAGACTAGAGGGAAACAAGTGCCGTTTTTATTTTGGATTTATTAAAAATAACTTTTATTAGAAGTGATTTGTAAAGTTAATAAAGCGTGCGAGGTACAAACAGTTGATTTATTGACATGGAAAACGTACTTGGACGCTCGCCGTTATATATATATATACTGAGTTTCAGACCGACAGAGTTACTTTCGCATGTATCATATTAACAGGGATCAGACTAATAGAGTACGCTAAAATACTCTTTTTTTACATCATGTCTACTAGTGCCAGTGAGTATGTTAGTGCATACCCATTGTGACAAGCCAAATAGCCGTATGTGCGAAAAAATACCTTTTACAAATCCAATATACTAAACGCCGGCTAAGGCTAAAAGCCCGCCTCGGTCAATTTGCACTTTATCCCTTCAGCGATACATAGAACCTTCAAAGCGCTGCCGACCGACAAATCTCCCTAGATACGTTCTACTAAAACTTCCACCCTTATAACAGATGACAGAAGATCGAAGTTTGAAGAAGAAGTGTAGCCAAAGTAAACTAAATTTGTCAGAATCTAGGTTGGCTAACGACACGATGAGAAAATATCAAAAATAATAGGTTTAAATATTAGAAAAGCAGCCAAATAAATGTTAATTAAAATTATATCATTTTGACTGGTTTTTAAAAGAGAAAGTTCGATTTTGAATAGCAATGTTAGTCAACGTATTTTGCATTTTAAACAGAAACTGCACGTGTCTTTAATATTTTAGTATGTAAAACAGGATTGTTTTAAGTAATATATATATATATATGTAATTGTAATGATTAATCAAAGGAACACTAAAAAAAGACCTTGTAAATCTTAGCACGAGATATTACGAAGATTTCTTAATTAGTGTAAACCGTTCAGTTATTTAGTGCAGTTCAGAGATTAATTTTAAAATCCTAATCGTTTAATTTTGAAGGCATATTTTAATTAATCTTTTGGGCAACAGTTACACTGTAATAGAAACATTGATTATTATAAATTAACTTTATTGCAATTACTGCTAATCGCTGCTCGTATAAGAATACAAGCCCAATCATTTAACCAAATCACAGATATATATATATGTCTTGCTAAACGAAACAGCTTCTCTGTTGAACGCTGCACAATAAATAATTTCTTGTAAACAAGCGTCTATTGGGCAGCGATCTGTCTGATTATAACAAGCTACACAGGCATATAAATCTATTAAAATACTAGTGAAGCTGCAATGACTAAAAACACATAATATTATATACTTAGTAGTTGTATCACATATAATTATCACCGGTGTTGAACTAATCTATTCTATATTACAAGACTGCTCTTTGTATAAAATTAAATATAAGTAGTTCGAGTTTTTGGTCGGAACTTGAAGGGAGATGTGCAGTTTTATTTTCAAACAATGTACAGATTAAAAGTGAGCAACAGTTGTACGACATTGATTGTTTAATTTGAAGTATTATATGTATATGTTACGGGCAATTTGATTAATCCGGTCACTATGAATAATGACCGGTCTGTATACATATTGCCCATATCAAGTGGGCAATATAAATAAAACTGCATGATTAATCACTTTTCCCGGTCATTATGAATAATGACTTGGCAAACAAATGTCATTATGATAAATGTCAACGAATCTATCATATATATCAGTTATATAGGTTTTAAAATACAAAACTCGTGAGTGGCGGTGGAAGGTCGCGACCAGCGACAAAACAGTGAGTTAGTTTGGGTTAGATTAGACGATCCAGAGGAAATAAAGAGGACGATGAAAGAAAAGAACTTCCCAGTGAAAGCAGTGCGCCACATTTATGGCGTGGGGGCAGACCTGGCTGCCTCTGCTTCGTCACACCTAGTCATCTCAACCAAGAGAATCTCGCCCGGCTTTATGCAATAAACAGTTGCTCTATATACCGGGCGTGATCTTAGACGCCTGGCAAGAGCAGAGAACAATGCCATCGGTGCCAAAAATTTGAGCACTTGTCCAGAAATTGTTATCGCCCAGTCAGGTCCGTACGGTGAGTCGCGTGAGAGGCCAACGTGCGCAAACTGCGACAGGGCGCACACAACATGTTTTAGACGTTGCCTTGCATTGGTTAAAGAGGCAAGGAAGAAAAGGGAGAAATTTCATCCCACACCTATTGGTGTGGTTGGCTGGTTGCCGGGATCTTATTAGATCCCGGCAACCAGCCGGGCAACCACCCGCAAAGATCGACCAAGGCCAAATGGAGGCGGGCATAAGCCCCTCTACCTCCCGAAATTGGGCAACCAGAGCAACCGAGGGCCACGGTACAGCAAACGGCCCAGAGGCTACAATGGGTATCAGGAACCACATTGGTGCCCCCTGCAAATGACTCCCACAGAGAAAAGTGCCGTAAAAGAGCTAGGCCCGCTGGCCAAGAGGTGGAACACGTTGCACAACTACGGCAACCACTTATGGAAGACTAAGCAATGGGTGCCAAACCACTCGCAGCAGCTAAACCAGCACAAATAAGCACTACAAAAGAAATATGCAACCTAAGATCACGTTCCGGATTCTGAACTTAGTCGTATAAAAGCGTGACGAAATCTCTCTCGGGGTCCGCTGAATAGGGGGACGGCCGTCCTGGTGAGGAGGAACATCGTGAAGGACGAGGTCCTGCTTATAGACTTTCAAGAGCTCTGCACAATTGGGGTGCTAGTGAAGGCGGCCGGAAGGGAGGTGAAAATCTTCGCCGGCTACCGGCCGCCGAGCCCCCGACTCGTCCACAGATCGAATTTATCACATTGTCCAGCTAGAAGTAGGGTAGTATTCATACTGCCCGGTCCATATAAATAATGCCCGATTAATCGAATTGCCCGTAACATATATATGTTTCTATTGAAAACTTCAGTTTAGTAAAACATGCCCTTTCGAGTTACCTCAGGAACTTTCCCAGTCAGTTTGGCGTTAGTCAAAAATCTGCAATTTGTCTAAGGTTTTTACTTGAAAATTATTGTCAAACATGAATGAATATTCATGTCACTGGCTAGATACACAAATTATACAGAGTTATTAAAGAAGAAATATAGTTTAAATCCGTAAGGTCGTTTCGGAATAAAATAAGGAATTATCGGCCTAACATACCTTTAATTAAATCATTATTTAAATTGATTGCAGTCAAGGTTAAAGGGAGGATACACCGTAGGGTTGCTTAATTGGTCGGATGCACTGTTTTTTAATTACAACAGATTACAACCTTTTAGGTTTATGCATAAGACCTCGACACGACGTGCACTACGCACGATTAAAATACGTCAGCTATTATAATAAAATGCTTATAAAGATACGTGCAAAGTTTTGAAAGCACCCAAGCGGCACGTTAAAATGATCGCCGTAAAACATCAATGATAAAATGTATTGCGAAAAATTTTTGTAACGCCAAACGAGAGACAATTTAATTAGCTGATTATTTTTAGGGTTCCGCGATCATTTTGTATAAAGAAGGAAGCCTAGAATAAAATTTGGTAGTATGAGATTTCAAGACCTGTTGTGTAGTTTTTGAGAAACGAAGTACATTTGGTTATGTAGGGGTTTTGATACACAGATATAATAGCCTAACACTGCACTTTCAACGTGATTCTTTTCCTTAGTTGGACTTTTGGCTGTTTGGGTACCCACCCAATGCATACCTATCCTATGCATTCTAGACAGGACTCGTCGATTTTGTTTAATGTATTTTACATAATCCTCTTTTATCCAATGTTTCAACGTTCGGGTCGAAGGACCATGTAGGGAACTTGATACATAGGAGTTGTTTAAAATGAATTTTGTGGACTTTTGAATCGAAAACAAGTATATTCTACTTTTAAAATTATAAACACCCATAGTTCATGGCAATAAGAGATTGACAGAATGACAGCTGATAGACAATAAAAAGTTTATATCTTTGACATTAATTAGTGTTGTTAACACTCGTTCAACAGTTCTATAGAACTGTTGAACAAGTGGCTATAGCCAAAAACTGAACATTGGCCAATTCTATAGAATTAACTGATTTCATTAATGCATGTCAATCATATATAATTATTGCATTCGATATAGAATTACTATAGTAAGGCAAATATGTTAATACAAACCCGGGAAGTTATCAATGATTTGATTTTGTCAATTAAATAACTATGGATTTCCGACCGACCACGCTTACAGAAACATTGGTTCCTTATAGGGAACATAGGGACACATTTAGGCTGGTGCTCATAGACATTAAACCCACGATTAAAATAAAATTATTGCAGTTTAGGCCTGTATTTTTAGCGATTATTTTATTTTAACCATCGGTTAAATCTCTATGCACACCAGCCTTAGTGTACTAACCAAGAAGAACAATATTAAAACGACAATCGCGCTATAAAAAGTAACGTGTGCATCAGAAAATTATATCAAAGCACATTATCTGCATGATTGTTATTACCACCATAAGAGAGGAGGTGGTGTGAACTCGTACGTCTACTTATTTGATAGTAAAATGCCAAGGGTGGAATTGGGACAAGTATTTTCCGAGACACGCTTTGCGAAGTGTATCTTACAAAAAATCAACAAACAAAGACTATACGTCGCTGATATAGACTCTAGGTTATCACCTAGAGCCTCTAGTGGTTGTATATATAGACTTTTACCCATCACCTGAATGTCGCCTACCAGCTTCTTGGCTCCCTTTTTAATCACGAACTGGTCGTCTTAGTCGGACCGTTCCAAAGATTTACATACAAAACTGTACTTGAGCTTAGTATTAAACAAGGGTTGCAGCATGAAGTAGGTACTGCCTCACTTTTTAAAGAACATTCAGAGTTTTGACATTTAGGTGGGAGTTGGACTGACTCTGTATAGGAGTTAAAATTGTTAGACTGACTGAATGCGATACCAAAAAGCCACTTATTTCTTTAATTACCCGAATTATTACACAGAAGCTGGGGTATACTTATTATTTCAAAAGTAACAATTATAAATGAACGCAATTAAATGTTAATTGAATTTATTTAGGATATATTTCAGCAGAATCATAAGAAAGTATTATTTACGTTAATTGTAACTACGTAAATTGTCAAGTCAGTATAACAAATGTGAGTTGTTGTGAATGTTTCTATAAATTTTTAATGTTGGAAGTATCTATCTTTTATTAATTGATGGCTAATAAAAATTATCTGCATGTGGAATGTAGTTGAATTTGTGATATTTTTAGCATAGGTGAAGATAATAACTTGCATACTTTTTAAATATCTTTTACCTGGAACCCAACAGTACTAAAATGCATGGTCAACTTTTTCAAATGTTTAAATAATCGCAGATTTGTCGCCTCTGTATGTACGACTACTAATAACGTAATGTAGAATAGTATTCGATACCTGGCTGAGCACAAGTGTGACGTCATCGCTTCGCAAGCGAGCTATCATCATCGACGCCACGGCGAGGATGAAGTCGCCGGCCATCGCCACCTGAAATTAATACATAACTCCAATTAACGACAGACTCAAATATACAAACCCGTCAGGACAACTGTTGGGAGAAGTTTTATAATACCAAGATTCAGCAAATAGCTGTAATGACCTACACCATTTTTATTACCCATTAATATGATTTGGTTAACATTTGATTGTCCATTCGATTATTTACTAAAAATTTTGTCTACGTTCACATCTCATAACAGATTGTATTTAACGATTAGTTAAAAACCCTGGATTGCTTCAAAATTAGAAGCATTGTACTTGATATTATTTTGTACTTTCTTGCTAAAAGTTCATTGAACATTGCATATATTCATTTTGATATTACTGTTTCTAATACTTGACCATCTTGAATATATTCGTAGCACTCGGTTCGATCATAATTCTTAAGCACATTTAATTGATTTCTATTATGTAAACATAATTGTGAAATCGTCGCGCCATCGGCGTTTTTAATAAGACAACGATATAATATGTGTATTGATGGTTCGATGGCGCTCATTTCTCCAGTTGCTGGTAAGAATGTCGAGAAAGTTGTGATGTGGTGGCTAGCTGCATACTAATGCCGCGTGTGGACGTTTCGCTAGCCGATGCCGATGCGGTTTCCGTCTAGAGATGCGCAATAACAAAATGCTTTAATCGATTGTTCAAACTTCTCGTTGAGTCACTATTGTTAACACTCGTAATCGATTGTTTTGAGTACGACTCTGATAATCAATGGACACTAGCTCCACTAGTCTCGTCCACTAGCCTTCTATCGAGTCGAATACGTTGACTCGCCACAATCTGAGAATATTTCCATGGATCAGTTGAAGAGCGAGTTCATTGTTTACTCGATTATAATTTTCGTTCGAATGCGATTTACTTGATTCGTTTAATTATCTTGGAACGGTACATCACTATTTCTGACTAGCCGGTGAACGATGCCCATGCCTGCACACGCTTACTTCACCGCAATCAATGTCTCATTAACGCAACCTGCACACCGGTTAACCTACATTGAATGACTAGATTTGATACAAACATTAAACATCTGTTAGTTTAGAAGGTATATGATACAAGAAGTTATTTTTGCACTTCATAGTTTGAACCAATTACATACATACACTTAGCTTATTAAGATTCCGTAGCCATTTTGGCAAAATTGCTACTCTTGTACAATTGTTATCTCTGTCCATATGTCTGATCGTCTGTTTTATATATGTTACAGTCCTTTTTCTCATATATTATTGGGTCTGTATAGATGAAATTTGACACGAATATAATATATTATACGCCGCTACATAGGATCGTAGTAAGATCGCAAAAAAGCTAAAAACTAAGGTCGGCTCTCGTGCAAGTAACACAAGGTTAAAAGTAATTTTCAGTTTACATAATCATATGGGATTATTATTACTAGCTAAACAGTTCTTAAGAAATTAATCTTGCTCAGTTTTTTACTGCTGACAGAAATGTCTTCTTATGTCAAATCGTTTCTCTGGATACGAAAGCGAATCAAAAAATTACATAAACTTGGTAATCTATGAGAACTAGTTTTGCATTGGCCTTTCTCTTCTAATGAATTCTATCAGTAAGATAATGATACAAATTAATTTTTTAAATTAACTCGTAGCCAAACGCGAACCCATTCCGCTTCAGAAATGAAAAAACTAACTATTTATTAATTTGAAGTACAAACATTAACATAGTAAGTATTTGAATATAATTTTTTATTTATATTGCGTTATAATATTTTCTTAACTTTTCGCGACTAGTATACATAAATTACGTTTTAACGGTTTCAAGCATTATAGGTAATATATTTGATTTTTATTATTCCGACGTTTCAGCCACTTTACAGTAGCCGTGATCACGGAAGACAAAGAAGAATGAGTATTGTCAAAGTTTTATTTAGCCTACCGCCAACTTGTTCATTTTAATTATTTAATTTTAATTTTGTTTATGGTTATTATTTACTCTATTGGACCCTAATCTAATTTATCACCGCTTTGCAATATGTTATGGCTTGAAGAGAAGAAGCGGCGGAAGAAACTCTTCAGCAAACATGCACTGGAACACAAACCAACTTGATTGACAATTTCTTTTTATTTTACCTCCCATCCATTTTAATATTATATAAAATTATAAGACCTAGGCTGCGTGCTGAAGAGTTTCTTGCGCCGTTTCTTCTCTTCTCTCAAATTAAAATGAAAAAGTTGGTGGTAGGCTAAATAAAACTAACAATATTCATTGACACCAGATATCTTTGCCTTCCATGATCACGGCTACTGAAGTGGCCGAGACGTCGAAATAATAAAAATCATGAAGGAGTGACCCGGATAGGGTGGAGGAGCAAGATGGAATGCTCCTCAGTCTGAACGGATGGTCGGCCCATCGGTTATTGTTGAAATTTTGTATATATTATTTGTACGTTTCGGGAAACGTTTGCGACCTCAATTATTGTACAGCGCCATCTATTGGCTTGTAAATGTTCCACTACAATTAAATAAATTACCGCTCTTAAAACCGTTAAAGCGTAGTTTTATATTGCGTTGTTATAAAATAATCTAAATTTATACTGTAATGCGGTAATGAAAGACAAAGTATTTACTTAGTAAATCAAATTTAAATGTGAAAGTGGTTAGACGATGACGCTGTTTCCATCTCATAATAATATACAAGTAAACGACCTATTAGTAATCCGGTTTCAAATAATAGTCCAGAGTATTACCGTGGTCAGTATTAATATTAATGGCTGCAACATTCTTCCTCAATACTTCTTGATAAATAATCACAATGCATTTATTTTACGAAGGCCTAAAAATATTAAAGTACCCTACCCTCATTGAGGTATAAGAGGTCTATGTGATCTAAAAGCCTGCCCTTTACCTTCAACAAAAAATAATAATTTACAAATGATAATAAAATAAAATATTTTCTCGACATAAAATGAGTGAGTTTATTAAAGTTTTTGGCGGGGACTTGAAGGGTTAATAATGTTTTGCTGTAGAATTTTGCGCTACCACGCCTTTTATTATTATTATCTATAATATTATAAAATTCTAAGCATGTCGTGTCTGTACATTGAAGCTATTTAAACAAACAACTAGAATAGACTTTATAAGCGATGGAGAACAAGATGAAATTTTTTTTTATAGACCTTTTCTGTTTGTTCGGGATTCACGTAAAAAACTACTGGGCCGATATCGATACGATTTTCGCTGATTAAACTTTGCGCAATTTTTATCCTGGGAATCCCGCGGGATTTTCTCGGGAGCGGTTTGTAGTTATTCGGGTGCGTAAAAATTAATTTATTCCGACAGTTTGCACTAAAACGATAGCTTACATTCTGTATTAAATTCTGCGGTACTCTTTGTGTCCGCGAATGCGTGGAGGAAGTCGCGGGCATATCCTAGTAATATATATTAGTATTAATTGTTTTAATGAAGAAATGTGCGTTTGGATTAAAATCATATTTGTTTAGTGAAGTGTCTTAACTAGCTGATACAAAAAATCCATCAGTCAAACACCTACAACGTAGCTGAAGCTTTAATTGAAAATTATTCTAAAAATTGATAGTTTATACCTAAATTATTGACACTAGCTAAATCCACAAATCGTGCAGAACTATATTCGAAACGAATAAGTAGTTTTAATTTGTAAGTTTATTTTGGTGTACAGTATGAATTGGGAAAATGCATGGGACCTATCGATGTAACAGCGAACAAAAAGCACGTAGCGTTCGTGCTCCGTTGCGCAAATCGGTGCACGCATTAACACACTTTCTGCTGTCCGCGTAGCCCAAGTGGCGCAGCGCCCACACTAGATCGACTGAAATTGCATCCGTGACATATTTATCAAACGATATGCCAGTAAAAAAATATACAGGAAAGGAGACTGGGGGGTTTCTTAGGAGCCCTCGGCACGGTCACCAACGGGCATAATTACAATGTGTTTAGGTAGCTTATATCATTAGAAACCCATGTGCGATTGTCATTTTCTACAAGAACTTAATTGAAAATAAAATTTGGCCATAAATATTTGACACTGACGTAGCCTAATATCGATATTGTGACGCGTGATAGATTCTTATCTTTATATATACAATGTACTCTATGGATTCTTTCTAATATAATAGTTTAAAGAATCAGAAAACAATGCTTTTGAATTTAAATACATTATGGTAAGTGTGCATAGATTCTTAAAATATTTAACATTATTTTTCTTCTGTTAGCAAGGTTCTTAAAATGTGGTATTACTTAAAAAGATAATAAGTAAAAATATTTTTTTTGTATTTGTTTTGTCTTTGCTAAAATCGTGGTAGCGTAATGGCTAGCGCACGCGACCCAGACGCAAAGGGCGCGAGTTCGAATCTTGGCTGGAAAGCACGCACATTAGGTCAGAAAACTGCCACTTAGGCAGTTTTCTGACCTAATGTGCATATTGTTCCAATTACCACGTGCCATCAACTGTGAGTGACTGAGCCATGATTTTTGTGAAAAAGGTATCAAAAAATCGGCACAGGTGTATCAAGATACCATTCTTGAGAAGGTAGTTAAGCCCGTTAACAACACCATGTTCAATAACCAAGAATGGTCCTTCCAGCAAGACGCGGCGCCGGGTCATAAAGCTCGGTCCACGCAGTCTTGGTTGGAAACGAACGTTTCGGACTTCATCAGAGCTGAAGACTGGCCGTCGTCTAGTCCCGATCTTAATCCGCTGGATTAAGATTTATGGTCAGTTTTAGAGAGTACGGCTTGCTCTAAACGCCATGATAATTTGGAGTCCCTAAAACAATCCATACGATTGGCAGTGAAGAGTTTTCCCATGGCAAGAGTGCGTGCTTCTATTGATAACTGGCCTCAACGTTTAAAGGACTGTATTGCAGCCAATGGAGACCACTTCGAATAAGCTTTTTATATTTTAAATTGTTTTATATTTATGTATTAAACTAACACACTGTAAAACTTATAAATATTATTTGCAATAGAAAAAGAAATTCTTTGTTACAATATTTATGGCAAGATTAGGTATATATATATATATATATATATATGAGGGTGGCGCAAAAAAGCCGATTTTTTTTGAGTCTCGTGTGAAAAAATATTAGTTTTTGATGTTTTAAGGACCCCGACAAAGGACAGCTCAAAAAAATTATGAGTTCGCTCCAAATTTTTTAAGATTTCAAAAATCGCTAAATCCCGTTTATTTCTTCGTTTTTTTTAATAAAAATTTTTCACGTTACGGCATATTTTTATAGATTAAAAAATAATACCGTTTCTGAAAGTTTCAGCTCAAAATTTGAATTTTAAAAATCTAATGTAATGCACATTACAAAAATAATTATTTTTGTAATGTGCATTACATTAGATTTTATCTCCCTCTCTCTCTTTGTAGACGTTCAGGTCGAAAACCGCCGGTCGCCTTTATAAGCAATCATATATTGAGTGCAGTACTGCTAATATGTTGCGATGGAGGTATGTCGTGATGTGGAAGATGCGCCTGAAACTCCTGTACCCGTAGTAGCTTACATGTCCGAGTCATAGCAGATAAACTGTAAGAATCGCCTACGCCTACGGTACGTTTTACGCAAGTTACATGGGGTACAAGTATTTAGCTATAATGCCACCGCCAGCACCTGGTAGAAGAAGTAGGCCCAAAAATACTGGCTCAATATCGTAAAGGATGATAATTATACGTTCAAATGGTCTCACAAAATCAAATACCGTACCAAGTGGAGAACGAAAATTAGAAAGCAAGAACCCAGGCTGCGAAACTAATTCTTCAGACACATCCAGGATTGAACGCTAGGATAATAATGATGAAACTGGTTACAATGAAATTTTTCGATTTTACGTAGACTTTGAAACTAAGAATCATATTTTATTACGTTTGGTACATATGATAATTTTACGCAACGTTTTCATAGCCTTATGTGGGCTTTACTTTCGAGGAAAAAACATCATGCTGAATGGTGTTAAATAAATTATTTAAGAAATTAATTACGAGGATAGTAATTATAATATACATATATATTGAATTGACAGCGTATCTCCTAACTACAGCTATTGACTTACAAGAAGTTACCAACAAGCCACACAAATTTATTTATGATATTACATGATCTTTTCAAGCGTTTAATTAATTGCCAAAACTACAACATAATTATGACATGCAACTCCTGTGATAAGAGTGAAAGGTTTATAAAAGAACGCATCGAAAGTCTGCCCAACGTGAGCCACATGAATAATTTACCAGAAAAATCTCTACGATTTCACGCCAACTTAATTCCGAATGCGTTGTGGTTTCTATTCTTTGTAATTCATTTACACCGATACGTTGTAACTAAGTTTGCACCTCATAACAAAACGATTGATTTGTCTACATAACTTTTGAGTGTTTATTAATAACAATTGAACCTATTGCAATAGAATCAAATTATCAAGACATCTGATAATAAACCGTTAAATATATTTTTTCATTCAAGGCGGTTTCGAGTCAATTGCCCCGGCAATACTCGTTTCCGCATTTAAAAGAAATATTAAACAACTTTATTAGTTTTTTGCTGAATATATCCGGGATTACTTATAAATGAATGAAGATGTAGTTCCCGTTAAGGTGTATGTCTTAATTGATATTAATATTAAAGTAAAACGCGGAAATTATGTGCTATATAATGTAATAGGCCGTTAGAAAATAGTTGTCCTGCAAAGCTTCTGAAGGCCATTACCAGAACTTGTTGGAGAGTTGCAACATTATAACAACTTGGTGACCACTAGGTGTAGGCAGTTGTGCAGTGTTGCAAGGTAGCCTTGACAGTGATGGCGACAGTAGTGCGGCTATCCACGGCGGCAACGGCGACGGACGGAAGGTGAATGTGGCGGGATGTGTGTCACGTGGCCGGCCTTGACTCCCCCCTCATCCTTCCCACAGACCAGCATTTGAGATTGTCCAGCGCCCACCTTAAGCACTAAGACGCGGAGGGGTAATTAAATAAACCACGCGTTTCCATATTACCAACACCTATAATATCTTTATGATGGTTTGTTTATAAAGATTTCTTGAATCAGCAGTATGTTTATAAGGCCTTGAATTATTAATTAATTACTTTTCTTGTTATAAGTATACAAACATTTTGTTGGTGTTTAAATAGATTTAATCAAAGTTTTTTTTACATTTAGATATCCATTTGTTTTAATAAGAATTACATTTACACATAAAATTATATATTTTTAAGCATTCGATGTGATCGATACACGTTAGTATTGATCGGAGTATTTCGTATCGAGTGAGTGGAAGGTTCGGTATGGTTGCGAAACCAGCAAGGTATCTAGTGGCGATTAGTGGCCGAAGAGTGGGCCTTCGTTTCAACACTCTTGCCTGGATAGAGGTGGCACGTGTGCCTATAAAAATCCGGTTTCTGTAATAACTCATGACTGTGTAATTAATAACTCTTCCCAACGAATCATTCGTTTTGTTATTTTAACCAGCATGACATTCGAACAAGCGACATAAGACATCGGAGATAACTTATGCTATTTCGGACCGATTTTTAAATCACCAGATAAAAGTTATTCATAGAATAAAGTATACAAGGAAAAATTAAAAATGTCAGTTGCATGAATAAAACAATTGAATGGTTTTCCTTTTGAATTCGCTCAGGTTATAATTTATACGACTGATTACATTGATCTGACGATTGACAAATCGGCCCTTAATAATAAAAAGTATTATGAAACTAAATTTCTACTAATGTCATTTCTTACAAAAAATAATATAAATACGAACATCAAAGATTTGGTGCACTTATAATCCCGGAATGTTATATGGTTTCTGTGATCTGAGGTTATGACCGTCAAAATATGTAGATGTAAAGTAAATTAAGTAACAACGAAAATTTGAATTTAAATTATTCTATAAAGAAATGTAGTCAAAATAATCATGTCTATTATATTACATTGAATTCAATAAATATACCTAATTATAGTTTTGCAGAATAGTGTGGAAAATACGTTATTTTATTTTATTTTTAATTGCTATTGATATTCACCGGTCCATTGCTACGGTCCACAACACTGCACATATTTACTGATGCCGATGTTGTAATCTTTATACTGACCAACCCAGTCGCAGAAGACGGCACTGTTGAGACAAGAGGACGAATATGACCTTGACATGAAGCCGCAAGGTTGTTTGCTAAAGTGGTTTACATAGATTGCTGTATTAAATTATGTTAATATAAAACCATTACACAACACTTTTCTTCGATAAAGAGATATCTTTCACAAACAGGTCACAGTTTTAATTTAGTAAATTAAGTTTCCTAATAGATTATGTATTAACGTAGTGCGAAATAATAGTCATGATGCAGACATATCTTTGCGTAAATCTATAAATCGTACAGACTATGCATAAATAAAATGTGACATAAATTAAACAATGTACCAGGTACTAACGTTCCATACGCTTGTTGAATATTAACTTTGGACGTAAATTAAAATCGCTATAACTAAATGCCACCAGAGCTGGCCAATAATTCTTTCCAGCGAAGAGCGTCATGAATAGAAACTAATTTCCTCTATTAGAATAATTTATAAAATGTGTTGAATAGCCTAATAATAGTAACTATTTGCATTAAAAATTGTAAATTAACTCAATAATTTGCTAAAATTGAGTTGTAAAAGTTTTCGTTTCAATTTTCAAATTTTAAATGCTTTATACTCGGATTCCATTTAAACTTCTCATACGTTCGTAATCAATTACTCCATTAACGAAGCGAAATATTTCAAACATTAGCGTTAATGATTATTAAAGTACGCTAAAAGCAATTCCATTAATTCTATTAAAACTGGTTAAAAAGTATCGCAAAATTACTTAAGAACATATTGAATCTTTTACAAAAACCCGGATAAAGCTTTGAATATTTTTATATGATCTCTTTTAGGCAAACAGACAGACGGGCCACTTGATGGTAAAAGGCAACCACCCGTCAATGATATCTGCAACACCAAGGGAGCCGCGCCATGCCTATCTCATTGAGACTTATGTTTACACTGTTTTTGAAGTCTCTATATTGTAGCGTTCGGGTAAAGCTACGAAAAGGAATTCATTCCACAACTTGCACACATACGGTAGAAAGGAGAGACTAGGTCGTACCAATATTACGATATTATCGACTTTATGCTCAATTGTTGGCTGAAGACTCAGTGCTTTTAGGGTAGGAATCCAAGGCGTGGATGCCGATGGCGTGACGACAGTCGATGCGGCAACGTTGCGTCGTGGCGGCGAACGGCACGCCGCGGTCGCGTCCGACCCACATCCCTGCCCGCGCTACCTCATCCACCGGAAAGTACAGTTATCGAGACCAGTTTACATTACACTCCACATTAAATACACACCTCGGTGGGTCACTCGAGGAAAGTGTTGGACGAATTTTGCTTTCGACTGCGCATTCAATGACGAATTAATAGAAAGTAATAGTTTTACGGCGTTATTCGTTAATACATTGAATCGCATAAAATATATATTAACTTATGTAAATTAAAACAATAGGGTAGGGCCTAGTCTAGACGAAGTCGCATAATAACAAATTCTAATAACGCAGACCATAACAACATCGATAAAGACAAACACACGCGCTTTATTATGCACTTTATAGCACAGAGCAAAGGAATGCAGCGAGCTAAACGAGTCACTGATTCTTTTATACATTTTATGACATATACAAAATTAACATTACTGAATAAGAACGTTGTAATAGAAGTTTAAGTTAGTCAGAGAAGCCTAACATAATCGATAGATTGTTTATTAAATTTAGCAAATTATTAAAAGCCAAAGTCACAATAACTATTTTACACTTGTAAGTGAAATATATCTAATATTTGTTACAAATTTATTGTATGCTTTATAATTTTTTGATTTGTTCCACTCCATTAAAAGTGCTTGTTACAATACAATTTCGAGACATGTGTAATTGGCACAAAATATTTCAATATAAATAACTTCCATAGATCTAAAACAATTAATAATTTGCTGCATATTTTTAACCAAATATTTCTAATGAAGTATGAAGTAGTAGTAGAAGTAGAAGTAAAAAGATTATGAAGTAAGTGTAATAAGATCGACTTAAAAATAGATATTAACAACATAACTTTACAGTACCTAATGGCCAGAAACGCCGATGTAAAGAGAAAGTTGAACAATTTTGTTGTTGACCTTTCCTGACTAAACTTGAGTGGAACTTGTAATTATGTTATACCTATAGAATGTATTTTTAACCTAATAAATGATATCGAGTACGCGTCACTAATCAACTTACTATTGCTGAAATATATAAAATTGCTATATTATTTACATATATGTAATGCGCGGACAAGTTCATTTTAATGGTTCCTTAGATATTGTAGCAAACAAGTGCTCTCTGTGTGGATCTATAATTTATATGGATGAAATTTAATGGGAAGATGAAACATAGAGATATTCTATATGCCGTTATAAAATGGTGTAGTAAGATTGTGGAAATATAAATTATTGGGGGTGGTCGCCATATACGTAAGTGAGGGGTGGATTCTTTAAATATAAGCAAGTACGATTTCGTTAGACTGGTCTTAAAATTGTTAAAGATGTTATTAAGTCAATATGGAGATAAATTCTCTTCCAAAAATTGTTTACATCCCTATTCTAATTCTGAGATATGTGGTGGTAAATTCTAAACTAATCAAGGTTATAAGATCCTAAAAAATACGTCTTAGGAACATTAGTTTTAACAAGGTCACTTGTGAGTGGTTTTTATTATAAGTTGATTAGGTAATATTTTTAATTGAATACTTTACTTATAGTTTCGTAGCCAAATGACAAAAACAGTAGACATTTATTACATCAACAGTGTGTGTAAATTCACACGCACGTGGCCGATTTATTAAAAAAATTTTTAATGTAATCGCAAACCTGACTTTATACTTTTACAGACTCGTGAAATGCGTCACATTTCGTATCACTAGTGATAGTAGTTCCTGAGATAATCTGTGACCTACAGACAGACACCGGATTGAAACCAGAGCTCCCTTTTACTTTAGGTATCAGAACATTAACTTGACTAAACATAGTTCACCTTCGGTGTAAAAATACGGTTTTTATTGATTAGTATAAATTGAAATGTAACTCGTACATATTTTAATTAACATTATTTTTATTTTACATCTCTTATAATCCCAACAACCTTAAGAGTAGCTTATTTAGGAATAAATAATCCGGTATTATTTACTCCTTGCAAAATTTCTTTTAAGTAACAATGCCACGAATTTCAACCTTATTATTAATTGTGTATACAGTAGATATGTGCGTCGCGGCAGCGCGGTGCGTACGGTTGTAAGACGATTGAGTTGTAAACAATTTCCATACTATTTTTGTATTTATAGGTAATTTAAGTAATTATAAATGACTGAGCTCTCTGACACCGCTCGTTAGTTTGTTAGCATGATATAGAACAGGTGGATGAGTCTGTAAAGAACAGAGGTAGTGTTCGCATCTTTGAAATCTGCCTGTTTATTCCGGGTTTGCAGCTCACATTTTTGGGTGCCCGAGTTTTGTTTGCAATTATTTTTTGCAGCAAACATAGATGGAGATGTTTTGATAATATATTAATTTAAACTCCGTTTCGATTTCTGTACGTATATTTTACGTGATTTCACAGCTTTTATGTGGTTTTAGATTTATAGAGATAATTTTGTGTTATTTAAGTTAGACGACGTATGTAAAGCGAGTGACATGTGTGATTTTTAATAATATAATGAGGTTTCATGAAATGAAGTAACTTTTTCGACGCGGCGCACATGTCTAGTCAGTGACCGAGCACCTGCCGAACATGTGAATGCAGCCACGACCTGCCATGATAGATGATGAAGCGGGCAACGCCGTGCCCCGCCACGGCTGGTGAAAGCTACTGCGGCATCGCTCATGCTATTGGCGATTAGGTGTCCTTCCTATAATTATTTTATAGTGGCCTTAACGGCTAGAATCAATAAGCAATATTATTTCAATTATACATCAAATCTTTGCATTTCAATAGCGAGACAGACATATAGCTAGACAGCATGTCTGATCTTGTAAGGTTACCAGTGTCGTCCAACTGTTCTATTTATTGCAGAATCGTACTGTGATATAAAACGAACATAAACACAAATCTGCTTACCAGTAACTAGTGCCTAAGTATTAATTGTTTATTATATTGCAAATACATACTAAAATATAGCATTGGACAGATTAATGTAAATCTGTAATAATATGTTTTTCAAGTTTGCTTCTTCTGATGGTAAGTGGTTACCGTCGGCCATAGACATGTGCAACACCAAGAGAGCCGATGTGTTGCCATATTCGTTAAGATTTTAAGTATCTGTTTACACCAGGCTTGAAGAATCCCATATTAAAATGTTTTAGAATTAGTTGTAATAATAATTTACTAAGTACTTATACAAAAGTTTTAAAAGTAAAAAAGTTGAACTTGTATAAAATCACAATCACAAATTTCGAACTATCTGAAATCTATGTGCGTGAACAAAACCCATCAATTTGATGGATTGAACGAAAGTTTTTATGTGTAAGAAATTTAAAATTGTATTAATTTTTCCATATCCGTATAGAATCTATAAATACGCCTCGAACGTTTCGGCTTGTTAGTCTCATATAATATGTTAGATAATTATTCTACGAAATGACACCCATACAAACTGAATGATATTTCTTAAGAAGAATTTTGTATGCACAAGCAAATGCTTATTTTTCTTTTCGGGACAAAAAAAATAACTCTGATGACTACTGATATTGTACAATTCGTATTGTCAATTTAAGTATTACTTTTTAATTTAATAATAACAGTACACCTGATACTATTTACTATTTAGGGTTGCATAGCCATTTTGGTAAAAATTGAATATTCATGACCTTTTTTTCCCAAACATTACTACTCCTAATGCATGAGTATGTTCTACAATATGTTGCCATAAAATAATTTAGAGAAATCATGAAAAACCTAAAAATTAGGTGTGGCCACCATGCATATATTTAAAGGACGACTTTTTTCAGTTTACATAAGTATAAATATGTAAAGTTACATAGCTCTAAACAACCTATAATGATGTTCCAGAGTTACTTTTTTTATTTAAGTTAAAAAGTGGGAATAAACTCGCTTTCAAAGTCCTATAAAGGTGTGTGCCCTCTAATTTTTAAACCTCTGGGAAATTCTGAAAAAATTTAAACGTAGTACAGTGGAGCTTAAGAAATACTTTCAATAAAAATTACTATTAATAAGATCTATTGAGTATTTTTTGAAATGTGGAGTTTTTCACTTAAATATTTTTAAGATTCTGTAGCCAAATGTGAAAGAACCAAATAATTCCTCATGTCTATGCAACTCTTCATTGTGCGTGACAGACTCGCACTTGGGCTATTTATTTAGCAACACTAAAATAGCTTTTCAATTCAATCGTTAAATTTTGTGTATCAGTAAGTAAGCTATAAGATAAGAATTTACGTTGATTGTATTAGTTAGATATTTATTTGTAAATATAGATAACGTATTAATGAAATTGTATTTTGAAATGGAATATTTTCTAATTATAAATACTATAAAAAGACGATTATCTGTAGACAATAACGAACACGCGTGCGTTTATGTAATTGCCAATTTCGAATGTATACGGATTTCCGTCAAAAATCAAAAAGGTGCAGTCGGCCCAACGCGGACCTGCTGTTACGTCAGGCCCGCCCCACTTGGCTAAGATCAAAAACCGACTGGTGACTTCATGTCTGCTGCCATCAACTATAATAAAAAAAGCATCTAACAGCAAATAATCTTTTATTGCCCACTTCATCTGTTGTAGAGGTTGTGTTAAGCTCTTTTTTAGATACTCTTAACTATATTTATATTACAAGATTAAGCGAAGCGTATAAATAAGGATATAACAGGTAACAAGACTGAACGGTTAATTTAATTTGACAATTAGAAATTCTATCATATTAATTGACAGCCAAACTCAGTTACTGTCGATAGGCAGAAACTGCTCTTCAATGTGTCATGACATAATATGTATTAATTATGTATTTATCATATCTACTTTATGTATAGTGAAAACGATGTGAACTAACTTTCATAACCCTTGGAATATATATTTTATTGATATTGAATAAATCATGTAACGAGAAGTAGACATGATTCATGAGCATTTTGTGGACAGTTTAACAAAGAAATGTGTGTAAAAATATTGTAACTGAAAATGAATTAGTAATCATGAAAACTAGCCGATAAAATGTGATGATTTCCTTAAACCAAGGAAGAATAAAATAAACAAGGCTCCTAAGCAAAATTCAGCAATCAGTACAAATCACGATACAAATAATTCTGTAGTCCTACAACATAAGGCTACGAGACGGGCCTACGGATACTAAATCTTTATCAATATTATGGTATGTAGTCCAAACGCGTACGCTCCTCATTAAAAACTTGCAAGTCCATAGCACGGTGCAGACAGACTGAACAATAAGGTGCGCGACATATTCTGAACAATAGTCACAGATATGATACGAATCTGCAATTTGACGATGACGTACTAGCGGCATTTTGCTCTACCAATTGTCGCACAACGCTCTTATATAGTTCAAGAATATTTAAATAACTGAAAACGAAGACGTTTGTGTGGGTCAATGACCTAATAACAAATAGGATCTTCGTTATACAAATATTTGTATTGCATAACATTAGAACGTTTAAAGTTTACGTGCAAATAAAAAATACGTGTAAAAAGCGAATACATCAATATATTAGGTGAACTTTCATTAATTACAAACACGTAACCACGAGGGTAAATAGTCCCATATCCGTGCTCAGTAACGTGCTAGTAAATGAACTAAAACGCAAACTGGCACGCCCTGTTACCATATTTACTCAGAAAATAAGTACACAGACGAGTATGGTAGGTTTAGACAGATAATACTAGCGAAACAAATAATTGAATATTTGAGTTACACCACTCAAATAGTGATTATTAGATCCTAAACTAGTATTAAAATAGATAATACTTAACATCCGGAATATAACTCATTTGTTTTACTTGTCTTGAATGATAACGTACTTACTAGTTTGATAGATATCTCAGAAACGATCGTGTCTATGCACTATTTTAAACAGATTAAGCATGTAAAAAACACAAGACTAACATTAACGAAAGCTGAAACCGTGTCGTAACTAAAACAAACAATAATTAATAATGGTTTTAATAATTTAATCTTAATAATAACAAGATACAGACCGAAATATTTTCTTTAGTTTAATTTAACCTTTAATGTTAGTAATAGAATTAGACATTTCTGTACATGACTGGTAGTGACCAAATTGGCGGAAGATATAATGACATATAGGGCCATCTGACAAGTGAAGGACGCAGTACACGCAAAGTGCGTACAAGTTGACTTAATAAGGCACAGTATACGCACCGATGCAATAAAAAGAACACTGAATTCGAAGGTCTATTTATTTAATAAGAACTCTGGGATTCTTTGTCCGGTAATCTATATTCATGTCTCATTGGCTCTTTGTTTAGGCACATATTTAATGCAAATGTATATGCGTAACAATTCAAATGACGGTAAAGAATTAATTTAACCACATTAATATAAAAATAGTTATAAAATCCAAGAACCGCTCTTAATGTCGAATGCACACATATATAATATTGTGTCAGTGCTTACGAAAAATTTGCCTTGACCAAACCAATAGGCATAATATGTTTAACAAATATATTCATATATAAAGACGAAAATATTACACAATATTCGTGCTTCTAGCAACGTTACCTTACTTTAAAAGTGCACTTAATGAAAATTATCAACAAAATGTAAGGTTTTACCAAGCCTGATTAATTGCAAATAGTGCACATCATATTTTGTAAAGAACAAGGAATCATGCCGCCTTAGACAAGCGTGGCGGGTACACTGTCCGTTCCTTTACAGCAGGAGGCCAGAGCCCAGCAGTGGGACGTTTATGGGTTGTTATTATTATAATTAAGGAATAATGGATTCTTTTAAAAAATAAATTACAATATCACAAGCGCTCAATTTTTTCACATCCAAAATTAAGATAATTAAAGAAGCCGCATGGCCACTTTCACCGTAGGATATCCAGCGTTCGGGCAATCACAAGCATACATACATGTGTCACGTTCAAGTAATATTTCAAAGTGTTGAGAACCTACTAATAATAACAACAGTAAGATAAATTTAATAGTCACATCCTCGTCACTCGCAAAGAGAATGAAAGGAATAACAGAACCACTAGACGATATAGATTATTACGCGGAGGCAATATACGAGATAGATTCGTAGCGCCGACGAAGCGGTGACGTCTCGGACTACTTCCCACAAATTGTATTTATTTTATGTTTAGGGCAACAACCTGTGGCTATGTAGGTTATATATAAATATAATCTAAATCTCGACAAGTGGGTCAATGAAATCGGATAAGATGTTTTTACTTTCGAATTTACATTTTATAAATTTTTCATTACCAAAACGGATCACAAGCTTCCATGTTATCATTATCGATCCTAGCGTTAAGTCTTAATTGCATGTGCAGAGTACGATATTCGAAGCCCAGGGTTCGATTTACTACTTTTCTTTTACCACTTGGAGCAGTCTCCGATGTCGATTATTGTACGACTCTCAGGATGACATGCCAACGTTTACTTATAATATAGGTTTTAAACACATCGAAATGAATATTGTCCAAAACAAAATTGGTTATGTGATGTTGCATTTAATGATAGTTTCCTTTACTTCTCGGCAATAAAACATCATCATCATGCATCTTTTAGAACGTGGTCGCATCTTTTAGAACGTGGTCAATTTTATTTATTCAAATGTAGAAAGTTTAACCCCACGTCATGACCATTGTCTGTCGTCGGTGTTCGTAGACGCGAAAATACGGTTTCGATACTATTAATGAATGTCTGTTGTATTTGAAAATGTAGCTAATGCTATTTTAAAATGGTGAGAATTATAATAGGTTATCTATTTTAGGGGTTCCGTAGCCAAATGCAAAAACATTATCCTATTAATTTCGTCACATTTTATGCATAGTCAAGGTGGCGAGGTCCGTCAGTGGGGGAACTCCATACACCTCTTATTATATCCGTGTTTGAATAGTTACGACGCCAACAAATCACTCAGTGAAGCTAAGACACCGTTGAATTGTGTCTTCGAATTGTAGTTGGCGTTAAATTCTGTTTAGAAAAGTTAAAAAACGAGCGGTGTATGAACTTACCCCATTGACGGACTTCGCCACCTTGACTATATATATACGTATACGCCCATCCACAATCCGCGATTCCATATGTTCGGACGGACGCAGGATTTCATAGCCATTTTACTGAAAGATTTTTTTCGCCTTCCTCCTCTTTCGTGGTATAAGAAAGAGGGTCTTATTTTTTCTTTTTATTTCTATCTGTTTTGTTACAACTATGGGAAAAGAGGAGACTAATTTATTTTTATTTTTTCTTTTCTTTTTTATCAAAAAACTTAGATCTGTTACGATTCTTACTAATACATGTTTTGCTCTTATCCTAATACATTATTGCTATTCTACAGCTTTGTGTTGCAAGTTTTTTATAATCTATCTATCTGTCTACATCTGCATTTATTTTATTGCTTATATTTAACTTAACGAATATTGGCACAATATAGATAATATTTCACAGAAATGTGTTTTATATGTACGAAATTGTGAACAAATGAAAACTTCGGATGGTGACATATACATTAGTGTTAATGTTAATGAAATACGCGTTTCTAAAATAATAAAATGATAAATATAAAAAAGTAAGAAAAAAAGTTGTGTAGTTTTCATGATATGGGAAATTCTTGATTAAACGCTTTTTAAGGTTCTACAGGCAAATGGCAAAAACATTACAATAGACGTTCGACGCCATTACGAGACTTTTCCCTGTGCGACCTCCGACGCGCACTTGGACATTTTTCTCGTTTTAGCAATATGCTGACGTCAACATCTCTGGTACGAACACTCACTGCAAACTATTAAAAATGCAAGCGGATCTAGACATTTGAAACTGTTGACAAATAAAATTTGTAATAGTTTTGCATAAACTTAGTACTATTATGATGATCGGCTCATATTGTCGCAATGATATAAGCCCGACTTTACACCTGACGCACACGACAATTTAACAATACCGGACTTAGCTGTGAAGATGATGCAAAAACATCAGATATTCTTATTAATAAAGCATTACATATTATTTATTATCAATTCATGCAGATGA
Organism: Dendrolimus houi; assembly: GCA_039645545.1. Classification (NCBI taxonomy): domain Eukaryota; kingdom Metazoa; phylum Arthropoda; class Insecta; order Lepidoptera; family Lasiocampidae; genus Dendrolimus; species Dendrolimus houi. Next base: position 15,642,915 of record CM077120.1, on the reverse strand, counting down.
AGAAGTGGAGAGGTGGTAAGTTCCATCACGTTTTCCTATACCTGTAGCAAGCAGCCGTGATAATACAGTGTATTTATGTTATCAAGTCAACCAACAAACAGTCATGACACATTTCAGGATAAACAAAAAAAATGCGATCCCCTAGCAACAGACGCAACGGCAAGCTATCAAAGACGCTCCTTATTTATTCAACCCATTGGTACTTTCCATTCGTATCATGAATCAAGACGAGACGTCTCGCACATATTAATCACAATGGGTTATCCCAATAAAATCTCATATTATGTAAGATAAAATCAGAAACTATTGACGTGATGGAACTCTGACAGTAACCGTCTCATTTGTTATACAAAGACTAGATACAACCAGACGTCTTACTGATTGGGGCAGCACATTATCACATTGGCATATAAAAATATTCATAATCTTAATATCGTCTTAGTATCTTATCGTTTTGGTATTCAGATCACGGATAGAATTTACTGATGGAGACGATATTATCGTAACCCTAATTACATACAAATTTATGACCTTGAACACTATACAGGTAACCGCGTAGAGACGATCGTCAGTATAGTTACGGCTACTGTACGTTATAGAGTAATAAATGCACTATTAGCTGAAATAAATTTAAATTATAGTTAAATATTTTTTAATATATCAATCAATCCTAATTTAGTAGAGATGTCAACAGAATCATTTTTATCGGATTTAGGTACTCTGATTATTTTTTCAAATTTCATGCTTACAGTGCATTTATTCCTTCTGCTCCGCAAGCGTAAACTTTGAGTCTGTATCAAGCGGAAACTATACTATTTTCGAAGACAAAAAGGCTCCTCTAATCATAAATAAACAAACAAAATCACCAATACTATTTCAACTGTATTAGTAACGATCAACAATAGTTGGCAAGCTAGTGCTAAGTATTTTAAGTTCTGTATGCCAATAAAATATTATTTTATATTAATCTCACAAATTATGTAGAAATGATAAATATTATTACAAAACACCTGTTGCTTAGAAGAGACAAACTGGCTTTAGACTTATCACGGATATCATTAAAAATATGTCAAGATACTAAAGCGAAATAAAAAATAAATTGAAAAAAAAACGAATTTTTTTACTATTTACATATTAACCTCGTGAACAAAAATGATTAAAATTACATAAGAAAAATCCAGTTAGATGGCAGGACTTAAATGAGCTCATTTACGTTTAAGCCGCAATGATATGGGACAGAAATCTGTTGAATTTACATAAACCAGGCAATTTATGTTATAAGATGATCACATCTATTAGGTATCGATTCATACATAATGTATTGCGAATCGCAAATGAATGAGAAGCATACGCGGATATCAAAAAATATATTTAAGATGCGTATTTAATCATAACTAGTGGTCGCTCAGTGGTCGAAATTCGACCATAATTAATTTAAATTATAAGTATGAACTTTATTAAGGCTCTATTGTCAAAGACTTCTATAATCACAGATTTCGCCAAGGCTACAACACTGTTAATTTGACTAAGAATAAACAAAAGAGTATATATGCGTGTGTGTATCAAATATATGGTAGTGTGTGTAATGTTTTTTTTATTGATTTGATGTATTTTTTATGCATCATTTAAAAAATATTAGCATTTTGCACTTCTTCCCTATATAAACTATAAGTGTATGAAGTAAGACAGTTTATTGCTCGGAGGATATAGTAAATATTTTTTACTAGAGATTAATTATTTAACTTAGATTACAAACTGTTCATGTGTTTATAGAAACAGAAGAAAGAAGTATTAAAAGGCCGCTGCTTACCAACAATAAATATCAACGGTACATTTATTTGTTTAATTGTGATCTAGACCGGTGCGATCTGTGCCGGTGCCGAATAAAACAAAATATTTCGTTCTTAGAAAACAAAAGAATAAAGGAATTTAATGCCCGGCACGACAAAAAAAATCCCGCTCTGTTATTACACTAACCTAAATTAATATGGCGTGGCGTAAGGCAACATAGACTACATAAGCCATATGCGAGCACACGACCGTCTCGAAAAACACGAGCTTTAATGTTCCTCTAGCAGTTCAACACGACAGCTCAAGTCCTTTTTTTGGTCCCATTTGCTAAAATACTCCCACACTAACCGTGACTTGTCCTCAGGTGCATTTGACATGTGAAATACAGAGATAATGGACAGCCAATATCACAACACACTTAAATCAAACGGTTGAAAGGGCGTCTCCGTGTTAGCCATTCCATGGCGTTACGCAAAGAATCCAAAAGTACGGCCCATTCTCTAGGCCCGTGGTTTAAAAGGATAATAATGAATGGTCACATTACCTTCTTGTGGTTCCAGAGCACGTTGACGGAGGGTTTCCCGCGTCGGAAATCGCTTTGGTCGATGACGTCATCGTGTATCAGTGACGCCGAGTGGATCATCTCACTGATCATGGCCACCTGCCGCTGTGATGGCAGCAACGCACTGCGATAACAAATCACAACTTAGGCATGAGTTACATAAAATGTTACGCTGGCATTAGACAGATGCCAAACAAACTTGAATTAATTTGGTTGAGAGGCACATAACTGAAGCCAATACCATCATGTGTATTTAATGAAAATCAATGATTCAATTTTAATTTATATGGATAGCTTTGGTTGATTTATTCAAATTGAAAGACAAAAATGAACCATCTAATATCGGCTTTATAGGCCGTCTGGTTAAGTTCAATTTTTAGAGACATAATAATAGCCGCCGCTGTAGTTTTAATATTAAATCTTGTACAATTGACGGTAGCCGGTGAATATGTTAGGTAGCAATCACTTCTACAGTTTTGTTTAAGTGATTAGCTACCTTTATGCATATAAGTCTTAACACCTTAATCGACAATGGTTTTCAACGCACTTAGAATTAGTGAGTTACCACAAAAATAATTACGACCACGCAAAACAGGACACGTAGTTGCACAATGCATTCAGTAAAAACAAGTACGTTATATTCATTACATACGCGTAAATATATTTTAATATATTTACAACTTGTACGAGTTTTGGTTGATGATACAATTTTTAATTACGTTTTTTACAGTTGGATATTACAAAATACGCTCCCAAAACAATAAATTTCATTATTACGTATCGTTCTTCTAGGATTATTAAATTATAAATAAAAAAAGCATTTATATATTGCAGAGTAAATTTGGGGTCTTTCACGATGCTTCTCTATTCAATATATGAAACTATTACATTTGCTGAAATATAAATTCGCAAAATACGTAGTTCGTCGTTCATCTCCGGTATCAATACATTTAATACCATAATTTATTTATACAAACCGAAGTTTATGGACCGTACGTTTTTTACCTTCTGGATGGGCTTCAGAAGGTAAAAAAATGACTTAGTAATTTATGTATCAGTGTTGATATGGATTTTAATTTAGAAGAATTTGGGACCTTTAATATTAAATATGAATGTTATTATTATCTTATTATCAATGTTATTTTAAATTTGTAGGAAGTTTATCTACAAAACTGTGGTTGATTCAAACATAAATATACATTGCAAAATTGCGAAATAAATTATTTTTCAGTAATATCTCTAAGGAATAAAAAAATGCTAATAATTTGACAAAAAATCTTTTGAAAACCTTAATACGTACATTACGTACATTAACCATAATTTTTTTATAAAAAAATGAGTTTCCCTCTTACTAGAATTAAATTAGCATCTGTATAACTTTCTAAATGTAAGCCTATTAAGTAATTATGTAAAAGATAACAATAAGATTGCGATCATGACAAAAATTACGAGCACTATGAATTGAAAAATCTTATTCAAAACCGCGTCTAAGCAAAGTAATTTTCACCAATTCCAGAATCGCCAAACAAAAAGACAAGTTTTTAAGCCTTCATTATACTCTATACATGAAGCAAGTCGAAATAAACTTAAAAGAAAAAAAATACGCAGATGTGAAATATCGCATTGACTGGAATAGCCTTGGTTAGTGGTATGCGCAATCACTTGATGTACAACTCATTTTGTCTAAAGGTTTCATTGCTAACATTAAACACATAAAACAAAAGTGAGCAATACTTTCAAGTGCCATTCGCAAGCTATTAGCAGTTTACAAAATAAGCTACTACTAAGAATATTAACGGATAGTAACCAAAGCCGGGGAACCCCGGTTAGGTTGGCTCGATATATTAAAGTTTAAAGGATCATTTAGTAAACATCATTCTTGAACACGGAAACATTTTCCTTCAGTTTATGTACATAAATATATGTAAGTTAAACTTTAAAATCATATGCAAAGAGAGAACGTCCTAGCAAAAACAAGACCCGTTGAGTGCACTTGATTGTATGCGGCGCAATTTGGAAAATGGCCGGATCCTATATCTTTCTATTTATTTACTTGCCTAACCATCGGTTGAATTTTCACATTACTTATATTAAAATTTAACCAACAGTAAAGCAAATGAATGGTCGGTAAGATACAGGAACCCGCCAAAAACAAAGAAAGAAAGAAAAACTTTATTTGAAGAAATAGCGACGTAATCACATACCTTATACCTACATTATTATATACATAGCAAATTGTGAGAATTTGTACGCCGCATTTTCAGCAAACAAGGTTTGCACTCAGCATGTTGTTGTGCCGGAATTATATCCGACACAACGCTGATATTCAGTGCAAACCTTCCTATCTAAAATCTATCCGAACCGTACCGTATGAGTCCGTATGATTGATATTTGTCCATAGGTCCTGAGTCAGTTAACATGTGAACTACACAGCTCGCACACAATGTGCTAAAGTAAATTAAAATATTCTTCTGTGGTGAAACTTCAGATATTATTTAAGTTCAATATACAATACGATACAATCAACGTCAACGTTGGGTAGACGAATATTTAAGTCATTTAGTTACATATACGGGGTTAGAATAACGCAGTTATTTTTTCTCCATCCTACATACTAGTACTAGTTTCGAATGATTTCGGTTACAATGACCGCTATTTAAATATATTAATCTTAACAGCTGTTATTTTGGCCGCTCGAAACATACACATAAATAGTTAAAACCCCACACGTCAGTATCATAAGGAAAAAGGGCAAAAACTACTTTATTAGGAATATGTGTGAACAAGTCAGTATAAGTATTCCCAGTATGCAAGAGCAGTCTGTCGTAACCACAGGGGAAACGTGTATTTAATATTTAAAGTCTATTGGAATTAAAATTGTACATTAAAATCGAATAGTATAGATATTATTCTTACTATGCAATCAACAACATGTGGTGATGTTCAATAAGTTGCAAATTAGTTAAGTAGTTAGTTAACTCGCGAAACTGATGAGTAAGTCCTTATCATCGTCTCGACAGACATTTTCCAGTTAAGTAATAAGGCTGATCTGTACTACGTAGTGTTATACTTCATTTTAACCCTAAATATACAGTTCTGTATTGTGCCATAATTTCAAGCTGAATTTGTCAAAAATTTAACCAAAAGCTATTGCGCATAACTATGATCATATATCATATCAGAGCTTAACTAACCTATCAGCATATCTTTTTCTTTATATAAAACAACAATTGTATTCTAACATTTTAAGTGAATAGAAACAATGAGAAACACAATACTACGAATTTTTTTTTCAAAAATCGTAATAAAAACATTGACTTCTCCAATTGAGAGAGAACCTCTTGCCTTTTTTATAGGGAAAATTAAAAGATAATTGATCATTTGTTGATTCTATGAAACCATACGCGCAACCTTCAAAGCTACAATAACATTTCATTCAAGGCCTTCGCGGAGACATTGAACTATCGAGCCTACGGTCTGATGATCGAACGCAATACCAAGCTGTTGCCAAACGGACATTGTTAAGCAAGTTCAATGAATTAGCCGGGGAAAGGCGAACTTTGGTCATAAACAAACTTATTTCCATATTTTTTTAAATATTTCAAAATAAGAATCTATGACATTGATAAAAGAAAACAATACAGATAATTCACGAGAGAATGACTTTGGTTAATAAAGGCGATGAACATGCGAGTACTTTGTGTCCTGGAATATGGAATAGTTTATGCGGGATACGAATCTTACAAGTCATGCCATATAAAATTAAATCAACCGATTACCATGAAATTACATCGAGAGGTGAAAGTCTACTTGTTTCAAATGACATTTTGAGACACGTAACATGATGGCCTATTTAATTCTGTCTAAAACTTAAGAAAATATAAAAGACCTGGTTTGTAATTAAAATCTGTAGATATTCTTCTTTTTCAAATAGAATTTATTTAATCATGCGGTTTTTAGGTAATTTGAAACTTTTAATCTCCTCCCGACATATTTTCAAATGTTGCTTGAACTCTCGATATGTACTTTCAATAATGTTGATGAACAAATGAAACACTTTATACTTGAACTGTAATTCGGATCTGAAGTGTATACGAGCGAACCCGCATATAAAGACGAGTAATATTAACGACTTTAGTTATTTGACATTGTTCTTAGTTGCGGTTTTACGGTGAACGAAGTATTCGTCGGCTAACATACGAGATTTTCTAACTTTCTTTACTTTCTAGGTTATTGTGCACAACACTGTGTAAGCTGACTGTGTGTTTACGCGTAAAAACATTTAATAAAAATAATCATTAAAGTGACTCACCTGTTTTCTCCATATACGTGGTAGTTGACTGCTCTCGCCATTAGTATTGCGACCATCGGCCTGAGAGCTTTACCCTGTCCGTCGAAGTAATATGTTGCTATGGTGTTCAGTTCTGCTTGATTTGTGTTCTTCTCCAGTTCCTGTAGGTCAAAAGGGCTACAGTCGAGTTGGAATTTAATCTTTAAACACATAAATATTTTAAGACATTACTAAAGTGGGCATTACATTATGCAATTTTCAAAGCGCTAGGGCTCACCAAGCGTGCTAAAATTAGATGATGTAAGTTAGGCAGTTGGATCGCCAACTAGTAATCCGATCTAGTGCGATCGTATGGGCTCTGCCACGCTTGCTCATCTAGTGCACTAGCTAGCGCACCAGATTTAGCGCTCTGCAAATTAGATAATGTAATGCCCGCTTTAGAATCCATAAATTTACTATAAAATATGACAAAGGACGTATCCCAGAATAAGAATTTATTTACGTTATTCATTTTAAAAAGTGTTTTTAGTTGTCTGCCCAACGCATTTGCAACTGCTGAATGAAAGCCTCCCCGAGTTTGCACAACTAACGCGATATTTACTTTTTTTGTACATCCCTATTGGAAAATTTAGGCGCTTGGTCCAGTCCATTATTTTCAACTTTATTATCTACACACTCTCACTGTCCAAGTGTCTACGTATTAAGTTTCATGTAATATAAATATCAAGAACTCTATAACCACTGACTCGTAATGAACTTAAGCATGACTTTTCTTTTCATTAGCTTTCTAAGTATTTTCTTTATGTCACGTAAGAACATAACATATTGTAAAGAAGCCATAGATTCACTCTATGTGAAATATAATTATTACAATGAGCTACGCAACATTAGGCCAGAGTTTCAGATATTGAGCATTGTGTTGGTCGTCATCGTCATCCTAGAAACCATTGTTGCGTTATAAGCCTCGAACCTCGGGGATTCTTTTTCCACATTGTAAGACTATTATTTTACTAATATTATTATTATTAGCACGTAATTATTATCCCTAACTCAAGCCAGAGATTCTAGGGTCTCTTGTTTTTATTGATGCGATATGGCTAGGTATTTAATTCTTCACACAACCAACTGATTTCCTTAAAATGTCGCCGAACCAATATAGTAGTCTCTAATGCATTATGTCTGCGGTATTATGGACTGAAAGACTGTTGCAAATAGTCAATAGATTCGATAGTTCTACGAGATCGATAGTTCTTTACCTAATACTTTCGTATTGAACATTCATCTAGCGCAGTTTATTCATTTCTGTGAGACGCAGAGCTGTCACTAGACCACGTTTCACGGCAATGCCGAAGGACAGGTCTGTTATTGAATTTATAAACTGATCCTTTCAACAAAACCGGTATTTTTAACTTCCAAAAACAACAGCGGTTACACCACTTAAGTTAAATTGCTACATACAAAATCTTTGACATAGCAATCGACGTTTTGCTACGCCGTAGTAGATCAGTCTACGACTTCAAAGTACAGTAGAATCTCACTAAACCGGCACTATTAAAAACTAGGAGGTGCCGGATTATTGGAAAGTACGGATTGTTGGATTATGTAAAAAAAAATAAAGCATATTGCAGCTTACTTGACATTTTAGATACATTATTTTCAACTTGAAGGTAAACAAAAGGTGATGTTGTAATAATTTTTGAGGTTATACTGGTGCCGGTGCTGAGCCAGCCGCGGAACGAGAGTAGGGAGTGGTAAGGGAGTCGTGAGCGAAGGGTGCCAGATTATTGTATATATAAGTACCGGAATACTGGAGTACCAGATTAGTGAGACTTTACTGTATAGAGTATTGTCAAAATAAGTAAAAATCTTATGATGGCTTTATAAGATATCACAACCAAAAACATAAAATTGAAAAATCAACAGTAGTAGGTTTCTTATGCTGTCATTAAGTCATATATAACAAATAAGTCAATGGTGTCTGGGTATGCATAGTCAGGGTATGCATGTGATTATACTACTAATATATAAATATACTAATACTACTAATACTATGAAACTAATACTAATACTAATATAATACCACATCTATAAATGCGAAATTAACGATCTGCTTGTTACGCTTTCACGGCAGAAACGGGACTAATTGAGATAAGGTTTAGTACATATGTAATTTTGATAACAAGAATGAACATATCACTAAACATATACTCTTTATTTCCAGGAAAATTAGATAGTTCACGGGCCAAAAATCCTAAATTTACACAAGTTAATCTGAATTGACTCATTGACCCATCTTGAAATTTAGTATATATGTACTATGTTGTAACAGAGATGAACACTAAATAAGTAAAAAAAAATATGTGTGTGTGTGTCCAGTTCACACGTAGTAGAAATGAAACTTCAGATAATATACAGGCGAAGATAATTATATCTACAACGCTTAGTAGACAAGAGTGAGGAGGCTACGAAGCACCGCAAAAAAAGGAGACCGAGTAGTATGAAACGCTGTATACTGTATTCTATCTCATTCTCTCGCAGACTTAGATTTATATATATATTTTTTTTTTTGCATGAGTTCAGCAGACAGGCAGACGGCCCACTTGATGGAAAGCGGTTACCATCGCCTATGAACATTTGCAACACCAAAGGTGCTACAAATGCGCTGCTGCCCTCTTAAGGGAGACTGGAACCTGGCCACTAATGCCGGAACACAACTCAATTATGGCGGCATACTCTAGACCAGGGGTGGTAGCCATCCAGTCGGGCAAATGCCCTACCACCTTATATGTTTATCTCTTCTTAGTGTAGCTTTTTCACAACAAATCTAAAGTTCACGCAAGCGAAACTGCGTGTAACGAAAGTATCTGATGAGTCGAGAGCAGTGTTATTGGTTAAAGTTACAAATCTGTTCTAAGGAGTCATTGACCAATTTCAACATATAAGCTCGCGCCGTGCTCTACAGACGATAACACATAACCTACACTGAGATTAAACGTTTAGTCTCGCTACCTGCAATTTCATAACTCAAGAATTTTATATGTCAAGGTTAACAACTTAATAAGTGTTTTAGAATAAAAAATACACCAAATACTAGTTATCTTTGTGAGATCACGATTCGTGTGGTGCTACAATTCCGTTGGAAAATATGAAACCACTGTAACAGTAACACACATCAACTAACAATGTTAGGTGTGTTTACGCTCTTGATTTTATCGGTCAAGCAATTGCTCATTAGAGAATTATTTCTTCTAGTCGTACGTAAATGTTTACACGAAATTGATATTTCGAGGCAAAGAGATCTTATAAAAGTACAGTCATGTACATACAACATGAACAAGCGGAATTTTGGATCTTCGTGATGTACGTAGCTAAGTCGTCGTGAAGATACCGATTCTATGAATAAAAGGAGATTAAATTTCATTGTCTAAAACTTAATCAACATCATCGCGAAAAAGTGGTGTTGTCTTTAGAATGTTTTGTGTTAGTTACCAACTGATGGCTGTGCAATATTATTTGGCATGAATTACAATAACCTACTGAAAAATCTAATAAACAAGTGGAATTATCTACTATTAGATATTTATTGACTCTTTAGAAAAATAGAAAACTTCTGGATTTGACAAATAAATTTACGTCAAGTTTTACATTAACAAACGTTAGTCACTATTGTTGGAAGGAATGACTTGTGTCCCAAAGGACAAGAAAGCACTTTCAACATTGTTTTGATATCATCGTTCCAGTACAAAACAAACAATAGTGGTTTCCAGTAAGCAAAAGAACACTCGTATTTGACTGGGTTACCGCAACTTTACGTCCATTGGAATGTAAATTATATTAGTCATGCATATGAGCAAGCAATTACACACCATGATTAATTCTCACCGTTTCCTTATATAAGACCTAAATTAAACCAAATACATTTAATAGACACACTAGTATTAAAGCCGTTAATACTATTCTAGTATTAGAGTAAATTCTAGTCCGGTAAAAGCGACGAGGTCTCGGCGCTGCGCTGCCCAAGCAGGACACTCCTGGCAACAAACCCTGCCCTAGTTTTTGTGTCATACTTCTCTACATCCAAAGATAGTCTGGAAGTAATCGATATCACCTGTAATACCGCCATTTCTAAGCTGTTTTATTGTACATTAATTACATTACATTAGGGTATATTAATTAGATTGTACAATAAAGTTTATTCTGTTCTATTTTTATATAACTGGAGATTTCAGCCACTACAACCTCACATAGATGCAAACTGACGTACAACTTTCGCACGTATACGGTAGAGGAGAACTTGCGAGTCTAATTTTTGTGATAAAAGTTACAGTATATTACTGTTGAACATCAATTTTCTTGTTTTGATACTTTGAGTGCAAACACCGGAGATCCTCATGACAATCTAAACTATTCATCTATTGTTAAGATTTTGCAAAGTTGCTTAAACATAATGGTCAACATCCGTGATGAAGTAACGCAACTGGTTTATGTCTAAGATATTCGTTTTAAGGCCTTAAGGTTTAGAGTTAATATACATATCTATACATATAAACACAGTAAATGGTGTCATAAAGGATACTTCTTAAATTAAGGTTCATAAACCTTTTTATCTTTTTTAAACGTAAAAAGGAAATAAACATACTATTCTGAAATTATTTATGTTAAACTATTGTAAAAGTTTTATTAACTAATAGTCTCAGTCACCGTAGTATTTCAATTTATAATAAACTTGGCTATGCCCGCGACATCATCCACGCTTGACTTAAATTCCCGGACATAAAGTACCGCAGCATTTAAAACAGAATGTAAGCTATAGTTTTAGTGAAAACTGTGCCGGAATAAGCTTTTGTATGCACCCGAACAATTACAAACCGCTCCCGGGAAAATGCCCGCGGGATTCCCGGGATCAAAAAATCACACATTTTATTACATATATTTTCCTGCAGAAAAGTGAATACATCACATTGGGATTCGTTTTTTTTAATCTGGCTATTTTAAATCATTCCCAGAAAAATTGCCATGGCAGTCTTTTTCCATTCAATTCTCAGGATAAAAAGTAGCGCAGATTTTAAGTCCAAAAATTTGCTGAGGATCAACGAAAACCACATCGAAATCAGCCCAGTAATTTTTACGTGAATCCCGAACAAAAAAAACAAGAAATCTAAAAAACTGCATCGTATTTTCCGTCGTTTGTATAGTTTATTACACTTGTTTTTTTTAAATAGCTGCAATATACAGACACAGCATGTTTAGAATTTTATAAAATATTATAGAAATTTTAAGGTTTTATACAACTTGATATTATTACAATGAAGCAAGTTATTTCAATATATACGACAAACTAATACACATTTTATAATTTACCTTAAATCTTTAATACATAACTTTAGGACGTGTACACATTATTTAAGCGTTATGTCATAGAATGGGGTCTAGGTCAACGCTTAAAATCGTAACCACTAGTAACCATAAAAGCGTATTTACTTCGACGCAGGGACGTTGCGAAATACGAAATACGCAACGCGTCACCTGCGGTATGTAAGTAATTCTAATTACGCCGAATGTTGCGTTGAACACCTATTTACTCACTATCAACACCCAAATGCTTGAACTCCATTTAAAGAATAAACATTTGTATAAAACATTACTAAAATACTCTTAAGCATTATTACGCTTCGTTATTCACGTGTACCGGTGTCACGTTTTACTGATCGCCGATGTCTATTACTCATCCTAATTTCCATTTTATAATTTGCTGATAATTAAATAAACTGGTTGAAATTGCCTCACGTGTTAAGATTTTCATATCATTAAAAGTATAACACAATAGTACGAGTTCTTTAAAAAAAAAATGTACTTGATTATAACAAAATACACGCAAATACTAAAGAAGCAAGATGACAATAAACTAAATATACAACTTTTAGTATCAAATATGTAAAATAGTGTCGAAACTAGATACAAACTTGTTTCTAAAGGGCCCCTTTTATTAATATTATTTTATTATTAACATAATTAAGTACCACGGCAGGGACATTCTTGTTATAAGATTACTATCCAACTTACTCTTATAACAAACACTGAAAAGGGTAATTATTGAAATTCCAATTCTTCAAAAGTAGTCGTTTTAAACCAAATTGCTAATATGATGTGTAATCTCGATAACGCGAATTGTTTGTTTATTGTTAAAAGGACACGATATATGGAGATAGGTAATCTCCATATCTTATGTAGACCTATGGATTCCATAGACTACGTTTTGTTTGACCTTAAACTTTCTATCAAGATCGCATGTAAGTGAGAAGGTAACAAATTATTTATATAGGTTTTGGTATCGCAAATGTATCTTTTTAGGGTCATTTTAATATGAATCAATTCATTTAACACGAAGAGACTACAATCATAGGTGTGAAAATTTAATACAGTTTTCCGCATGAATCGAATAATCGTTACTAAAGAATCCATTTGAGGTTTACTTTTTACATTTCTTTTTTAATTGAAACAATTCGGACACCTTAGACTTTGGATCTCTCACTCTTAAATATAATATGGCATACTTCTTCGACTAGCTAAAATGTTGGTTATTACACAAACAATGTATTTATGGCTTCCGATTAGGGCATTCGAAACGACAGATACTGTTAAAAATGTAATCGAAGTCTATCTTGTTACGTGTGTTTGAATGCACTCAATAGGTGATTACCAAAAATATTTTTGCATTAAATAATACAATAACTAAATTAACATAGATGCTATAGAAAATTAAAATAATATTTTTAGACACAATTGATTAAAGCGGTAATATTAAACCTAAAGAGGTCACCTAGTGTATAACTATAATTTATAAATATTTAAGAAACTACTACACTTGTAGTGCTTATTTTCCAAATAACCTATAGGTAAACTCGACACAAATTATATACTAGTAAAAATTAAATGCATGCAGTGCTATTATTGAAATAGAATTTGCCAACCACAAAGATATTATTTAAAGTATTTAATTGACATTTACCACAGACTAAAGTGTATTTATTTTTATTAACGCCACGAAACAAGAAATGTTTTATCTAAACATCAAAAATATTTAATAAAATATTATGTTATCAAAAAGGAATAATGACTGTATGTCACGAATAATATTTCTAGTATAACTTTTTTTATATTCTATTTTTATCTGTATCTTATACTAATTAATTAGACAAGGCTACGCTATGAGCCAAAAGAGCTAGGCTGTAATTTGACACAGTTAAAAAGTAGAAAACAGCCCTTTTGTATATTACTAAAGAGGTCCATTCGCTATCCTGCATGGTAGTCTTGCAGAGGCCGGAGCTTGCAGGACTCCTGCTCTGTGTTGCCGACAACATGCATGCTGCAACAACATTCACAATGCTGGCATAATGCGGCGGACTGTTAACGATAGAAAAAAAAACTACTTTAGTCGGTAAGGTATGCAGAGAAAAATATTGTCATATTATAAATGTATTTGTTTATATCACACCATAGAAACTAAACAACTCGTAAACTGACAAGAATGCATGTCTATCCACATATAGGAAACGGGTGTAGAAATATGCTGCCTATGTACATACTTGTACGAAGGAGCCTAGTTCTTGGCGAGTTTTCTAATAGGAAAGTAGGTAAACTACTGAGAATACACTGCTAAACATTAGGATACTAAGACGACACAAGCAATAGTGTTAAATGTTTGTACAGACAAAAGGTTAGATTATAACTTTAATTATTATTTGCGATAACTAAACATAAAATGATTAAGGTATGGTTCAAACGGGAATAATAAAGCATTTTAAAATGAATTTATCTACACAATTCCATCATCGGACGATGAGTGTAAGCGAATATTAGTTTATTTAGAGTACTTTATAAATTTTAATTCATTCCAATTATTAACTTAATATCGATAGTGCCACTTTATTTTGCATATGTATTATAAAAGTAATGGTTTACACTCTTAATCAAATTGTATAGGTAATAACTAATATCCACCCTATGATTAATTGGAAGATCTTAAATTATAATATTCGATATGGCTTCAAAGAACACATTTCAAACATTAATGTAACTATCATAACTTATAAATGTTTATAATCGTAAAACGTCTACGAGGTCACAAACAGACGATCACGTCGACATTTAACAAACGAACAGAATTAAAAGTCATAATATTGTATATGAATATTATTGCAAAAAATTACAAAAGAATTATTGATAAAATTATCATACTTAATAGATAATATTAATCTGTCAAATAATCTCTCAACCTTGGGAAAAATATTTGTAACAACAGCTCCTCACATATAATTACAATGAAAAGGTCTTACGGGTCAAAATTGAGTAACGACTAAGACGTGGACGTAGGTAAAGGGTAGGTAGTCCACTTATGGAGAATTCTTCTATTCATTTATTTGCCATATACACTATTGGTTAAAATTTGGCATAAACTCCATACAAGTAAATTATCTGTCAATGTTAAGGTAAATTAATGAATAATAATATAGAAACGCGGTTTTATTAGTGTTATATCTATCACCGCACATAAATACTTTAGTTGCCTAACCATCGTTGAATTTTGACATTGATTGTATGGAGCTTTGTATGTCAAATAACCGATGATGAGGCAAACAAACGGATGGTAAGATATAGGAACGAGTCATAAGTGAAAGTGACCACTTTCATTCGAGTGGGCTGTTTACTTGCTTTTAATTAGAAAAAATATCAATAATTTAATACATACATGATGACCATTTTAGGTCTCAAGTACCTACTTAAACTCCAAATATACAATAGCCAAACCATACTTAAAAATTATTGAATGCAAATAAATTACTGATACTTGCACATTAATTATTTCTTTAGTTTTATCTCATCACTTCGCGTACCTCTTGTTTATTTAAAGAGCAAGCGTTTATACAGGTTACATTGTATAAAAAAAATATGTTAGTGCTATTTGCCCCCGGAAGATTCACTTCATTTTATATCGTAAACTATCCCATCTCGCGACATGAAAAGTATTTATGTCGATTTTCGGTATTAAAACTACATTTAAACAAAATGACAGCAAAATCGATCCAGTACTCCTAGTAGCTTTTCCGTGAAAACTTAACAGACAGACAGATCGAGTTACACATTTTTTATAGATGATATTTTTTTATATTTATAAACTTGAGAAATGATTGCTCTCCCATACAAACTTTCATCCTCTATTTCAACCCGTTCTAGTTTTATTTATCTATCCCCCGTCTATCTATCTATCTGTAAACTACATTAATGACAAAAATGAATGACCGCAATGACCGTAATGACCGAAACGACCGAAACGAACGAAACGACCGAAACGAACGAAACGACCGAAACGAACGAAACGACCGAAATGACCCAAATGGTTGTTCCCCCCCCTGAAAGTGGGAAAGCCATCGTAATTTAATTAAGAGGCGTTTATGAGCTATAACATCTTTAAAAAGTGAGCTAAAGTATATATATATCAAATAGGACGGTATGGCTGACACATCCATAAAACGTAACCTATAGCGTTATCGTAAACTTTTCTGCGAGATAAATATTATTTTTAATTATATAAAAATACATTTAATCCTGTTACTATTTAATAATAATCTTACACTTAGAATCACGATGTTTATTTCTCTATTTAAGAAATTTCTCCCATATCATCCTATTGGAAATATACTGTAATTAAACACAAGATATGTAAATTGGGTTTAAGTTTTTTTAGGTTAAAGTAATCTTATTGTAGATTACGTACAATAGTATCGCACACCATAGATCTCAATTATCGACGATGCGCGAATTGCACAACCGACGCCGGGACAGCGCGCTAACACGTCGTGACTTTGACACAATTAATGATCAATGGACCTGACGCCGCTCAATAGACTCATAAAGTTTCCTTTTACTTTGATAACTCGAATGTAATACACAAACATAACAAATGAATTGTTGAATAAACAAACTCTTGAGATATTCATTGCCAGTGAGTTATTATTATTTCATTGTCAATCGGTATACAAATAAACAGTGTAAACTTAAATTGTACATTGAGTACATACATTAGAATTTGCATTACCTTCATATTTCTACACACTAATGTGTAGGACAAATATGTTAAGGTACCTGTACCTGTATCATAGAGTACTGATGTACTTGATATGAAGTATAATATATTTATATCCGCAAACAATTCATAACCTTCTTAATGAAAAGACACTTAAAAATACACTAAAATCAAAACTATGACTTGCAGTTCAATATTTATTTTTATTAATTATAATGGAAACCTCAACTTGCAGGCTTTAAAAACACCCAACTATAAAATAATGACTTTGGTAGAGGAATTGATTATGTTACTAATAAGAATATGAATGAAAACTCTTCAAATAGACAATACATATAGATACAATTGAACAATGGGCAGCCTTATCGCTCGTAGTGGTATATTCTAGGTAACCCCGTGTCCAAGAAGATATTTTATATTTTACCTTATAATATGTGACGCCTATGTTCAACAGTAACAGATTCCTATATTTTACTATTCTTTAATTTACCTTTAAACTCCATACAAGCAAAGTTAATTTAAAATAGTAGGTATTAAGATTAGAAACCCGGCTTACAAGTAAATTTTGTACCAATGGTAAAGTAAAGGAATGAAGAGTAAGTAGATAATTGCAGCTTTAGTAAACATGTATAGTACACATTTAAATAGTTCGCCTTACCGATCGTATGTCTTCATATATGCCATTGAGATCGTCTTCTAATAAACGGTATGGATCAATGATCTGTGTGCCGTAGTCTGGTAGTGAGCCGGTGCTCGTGCTCTGGAGGCTGGACGCGAGGCGGCGGACCAGGCCCGCGGTGGCCGCGCCTGCGCCGCCGCTGCCGCACGCCGGTCCGCACGTCGTCACTCTCTGCAACAACGGGCCAAATATTAACACTACCACTTGCCACACTTCCACTCGACGCTGGAGCAACACGTTTTTAAAATGCAACTACTTAGCAACAGTCTAGAAAACCGTTATACTTTCATTAACAAAAACAACCGTGTCGATGCAATTTGATCACGTTTCAGTCACTGTATTTGGTGTATAACAAAAGATTTACAAAGTTCAATAACACAACAATAGAAAAGCCAGACGCAAGTATAACAAAACAAACCCAGTTTAAATATTTGAAACACATCCGTGACAAATAATTTGTCTACAGATTTTGAGTGGGAAATTTTGGATGTTTTAAAATATGAAGAAGGGTGCGGCTATCAGCCGCTGCCCTTAACTAGGCACCACAAAATGCAACGACTGCGGCAGTGACCGCGATACCAGTTTCGCAATTCCATTTATGCAACTGCAGGTAGGTGCGGTTTACGCCCGACGGGCCCTTACGGTCGGCCGTTGGTTGCAAAACTACAACACGTACCACGATGGGAGTCTGTACAGCACGCATGGCACCGTAGAAGGGTGTGTTTGGGGCGATAAATCAAAGGAAACAATCAATCGAATGTCAGTCGTTGTTTTCACACCCGATGTGCAAATTACTAACGTAATAATCAAAGCCAATTACTTGTACGAAAGAAAATAAATACATATAAACAAAGAAAAGAAAAGTATATGTTCCTTTGATTCTTAGTTTAATAATTAAATTGCTACCTAATTTATACATTTACACAAATGCATAATCAATGAATAACATATAACTCCTATACATATTAGCAAGTAAAGAAATAAACAGCAATCTAGTTTTAATTACAAGTAAAAAACATAATATTTTACATATACGTAGCTAGAGCTTACGTTATAATAACACTAACTTCAATGATGGATTCTTCGTCTATTGGTTCTAAATATTCGAATAGTGCAATGTTTTTCAGGGTAGAACATCCTAGACCTGTCATATAGGCCTATGAATATGTCAGATAAATAAATTATTACGTATGAGACCATTTACTAGTTTTAATATTACAATCTATATATATAAAAATCAATTGCTGTTCGTTAGTCTCGCTAAAACTCGAGAACGGTTGGACTGATTTGGCTAATTTTGGTTTTGAATTATTTGTGAAGTCCAGGGAAGGTTTAAAAGGTGAGTAAATATGAAAAAAATGCTTGGAATATAGTAAAAACAACAATTTCGCTTTCCCTTAGAAACTATTCCTACCTGTCAAACATTTGATGTTCATCCCGTCGTTTAGAAATCAATTAAATTTAAAAGTCGTTCAGAAATCAAATTAAATTTAAAAGTGAAGTTTAGTTGAAACATTCTGTAATTATCATTCAGCTTTTTTATTTATTGCTTCTGAGGCGGTACGAAGTTTGCCGGGTCAGCTAGTTTCTTGATAAATATTACAATTATTGATTATCAGAATGATATCCGTTAAAATTCAGTTCGTGCTAACTTAATTTATAACGCAGCAGCTTCTCATTTCAATAACGAAGTTTTAAATCCTATAAGGTGAGCATGCACGACTAGGCAGTTTTTTGACATATTTCTAAAAATACTAAATATTGATAGTAAAGGAAATCATCGTGATGAAACCTACACAGTGAGATTATCGATGGGCAAAAGTTGCTAATCCACCGTCTATTCGTCAAAAATTGCCCCGCTGGATCTGGATCAGTGGATTTATGAGCTGTCATTTATTCTGACTTGGAAAGAAAGTAAAAAAATATTAATTTATAAACAAAAATATTTTACTGAAACTTAATTTATTTGTTCTTGAACCTGACTACACACAACTGTATTTGTTACATACAAAAAAGTTTATTAGACCATAACTAATTGGTAAAATTATTTTCAAAATTCGGGTCAAATCTAATTCAAGTAACAAGCTAGAAAATTATAAAAATGACCAGTAAATTAGTCATTAAATACTATGTCCTACGTGTATAATGTACTTACTTAACATTGTAATGATTTTCTATCGATTCTATATATACCTATGTATATTTTTATTGCTTTAAATATTAAAGAAATATATATTTAACTAGCTTAAATTTCGGGTGCTAATAAATCTAACCAGATTATATCCGATTTGCAACCCTTATAAAAATATCAAGGATATGGTTACAAAAAGTTAAAACTTTGGTTATTTTTTACTGTATGCAAAAGTTCGCCAGAAAGCTTAACTATCAGCACACCTCAAAACTAAAAGGTAACATTTACATTTAAGGTGACTTAAATACCCTCTTAACTTAAATATTACTCTATGCAATAAGTCAAGTTACGCAATAACTTATTTCAAAATAGAAACAAAAAACGTTACACACATACAATCTTTATTAAAATTTACTATTCGAATCGCTACTTGCGATGAGAAACTATTACATTATAAAAATTAAAATATAATGACCTATAAGCAAAATTATAGCTTTTGAAAAAGGGTTAAATTAGGGGTTATAAATATCAACTATTTGTGTGTTATCGTAAAGCTACGCAAACTGAAGCATTTAATCGGAAACGAATTTTATTCAGACAAATTCTCAACAATGCTAAATTTTTCATTATTTACCAATTCTTACTTCAAAAGATAAAAGAATTGGGGCACATTTTTTAATATAAAAAGTCATTAAGAGACATCATGATTTTTTTAGGAATTAACTAACGCCCGCACCACAGTCGACTATGTATACTAAAAAAAAATTTAATCTATCAGTCACATGTATAGCGGTAAAACACCCTTAATTATATATTTTAATAAAGTTTTTTGTTAATCGTGTTTTAAACTCTCCAATGAATGGTTCATTCATATAATAATACTATTCATTTGATTGTCTGACCATCGGCAGAAATATGATATTACTTTTATGGAGTTTGTGTCAAATTTTAACCTCTCGTAAGACAAATGAATGGCTAGTAGAATATACGAACCGGCCATTAGTGCGGCAGTTATTATTAATGTATTAATTATATCTAAAAATAAATAGTAATCAAAATAATACGAAATCAAAACTATGATTTTCGTATTGGAATGGGAAAAACATCAAACGCTTCAGTCTTCAATGAACAGACGGCAGACATAAAAAGTTTATTCAAAGGATGATCACAAACTTAGATATATCAATGTGATTTATGTAAAATACATCATTTATATGTCATCTTTATACCTAATATTGAGAATGTTACTATTGTTAATATGAAACGGATCAAACAAATCGATTCAATTTGTTTGAAATTCTTCAAAGTTTTCTTTTCTTACTCATCGCATTTCAAAAATATGGAGATCCACGCTAAGTTCAGTCAACGTCGACAAAGAGTAAGTGAAGAAGTTTGTCTGTTTTGCAAAATAAACATATCGAAATTAGAATCTAATATGATAAAAACATGCGTTCTAACGCGAAGCAAATAATTTCCTGGAAAAGAACGCACTCATATATTATTAAATTATTATTATTATAGAAAAAACAAATCCGTGTTCAATGTAAATGGTGATGAACAACATAGCCACACGTAAAATTGCATGCGTCCGCGGCCGCCTGCACATAACAATTAAAACACGATAGAAAGTGAGCGCTTCGAACACTTGCGCATCGTACCGGCCGACGCTGCTCAAAATAGAAATGAACACCGATTGACACGTACCCACATTAGCCGATGTATGGCCGTTGCGTACGACCATTGGGCAGCTCGTGACGTAAAGGTGCAATAAAATGCGCGATTGCTAATTACGAATTACGCTTGAACATGTTACTGCAATCTCAAACGAGTAGGACATCTGTTGAGATTCATTAAAGTATTATTCAGAACTTCTAGTGCTTAAAACTAAAACTAATGGAAACAAATTAAGAGTCAAAGTTTAAACTTAACTTAAATTTTACAGACTAACTCAGTCGTTCGCATTTCCCTTTTCAATCCTTCTAAAACGTGTTCTAAAGCATCTTTAATTAATAAATAATCTAATCTAAAGCGAAATGATTGATCAATAACCAAATTCATTACAATAATAAAATTATTAAAATAGGCTCATTAACTCATCACTAAATCATTATTGGCCTTGACCAAAAATCTATAAGCACTCGAAGGCATTTCAACTATAACGAATACTTTTTAAACATGTTATTAAAGATAGCAGCTGCTCGAATACAAAAGCCACTATCAAAAGATTTCAACGAGCTCAAGACGCGAACGTAGCGTAGCCGTGATACACAAGTCAAAATGTACCTATCTAGTCCAATCTAGACGAATCAAAACATATTCATAATTTGACCTATATGAACTTTACATATTTTAAAAATAAAAATAAATCGGCAGACAAACACACTGTATATTCCCAAAATAAGCAAGTTACGCTTGTGTTATGGGTAATATACAACGGACCATTCTGGGGCCGATCTCAGACACCCAGACCATAGTAAATAACGGAGAAAATACGTTTCCGAAATTTACTATACCAGGAATCGAACCCGGAGCCTCTGCGTTGCAGTGAGGTAAGCCGGCAAAGGCTTAGCCCGCTCAACCACAGAGCCCGTCTATGCTAAACGGTTCTGATCGTTTATTTAAACATTCCTGTGCAATAATATAAATAACCACCACACCATATCATATACTAACCAAATAAATATTAATATTTGCTCGAAAATAAAACTAACCAAATGAACTCACTAATGTGAACTACTATCGAATCGAATGTGTACATAAGAAACATCAACAAAAACATCGCAAACAAAATATACACCTAAATGCCAAAATAATAGAAAACTTATATATAAAAGAGTAAATGAAGAATCTCGTCATAACTTTTAAAAATTCGACTAACACACACCCAAATGAGTATGGCCACTTTAAAATATTTTAAAACTCGTTAATGTGTATTGCGGCCATCCTTAATCATTATATATTTTTTGCAGATTTTTAGGAAGGTATATCATAAATACCACAACACAATTTGCGGCATGCATATCATAATATTATACCTTCCTGTGAAAATTCATCCGTGTAGAGTTTTACACCTAATATAATAATAATAATAACAGCCCATAAATGTCCCACTGCTAGGCTCGGGCCTCCCACTATAGGGGAATGGACAGTATACCCGCCACGCTTGTCCAAGGCGGCTTGGCGGGTTTGATACATCAGGTATCTCGATGTGTAGGTTGCATTACGATGTTTTCCTTCACCGTTATTAGCAGGTGGTAATTGTAACAATATACACATTAGGTCAGAAAAGTGCCTAAGCAGTGCATGCGTTCCGGTCAGGATCGAACCCGCGTCCTTTGAGGTTGGGACGCGTGCGCTAGCCATTACGCTACCACGACTTTTTACACCTAATAGGTTGAGGAAAAACAACTGTGTCTAAGACAGATGGACATAAATAACTACTGCAGAGTTCCGTTTTTGCCAAAATAACACCGGATCGTAAAAACATATAAAACAAAAACATTTCTCTAAGCGTACGGTTTGTTTTATTTAAGTAATGATTTTAGCAACGAGGAAATTCCAGTGCCCCTGACCCTCCTACTCCTGAGCCAGTTTCTTGATCAGCAATGTGAATAAACTTATATAACCCCAATACTGGCGGAAATACTAGCAATGAATAAGAATATTATATGCACCTAGCAGATACAAAATGTAGGTTGGTTAACCCTAATTATACCGCTGTAACACTATAACGGTTATTTGGTATTGCAATATGCAAATCTCACAAAATGTATAGTCGGGTGCAATATTATTGAATTAAATCATTTTTATTGAGACTCATTTCATCAACAAGAACTATGAAGTCTGGAAAAGATGTTAAAAAATACCCGTTCGACAGGAAATTCCTTCGTCTAATATAATGTTTCAGTCAAACTAATCTCTATACACCTATTATACCTTTTAGCAACAGTTCTCAAGAACGTTTCTCTTACGCACTTTAGGAATTCTGAATGAGCTCCCATCTCAACTTTTCCCACAGCATTACAACGAGATGGGGTTTTTGTAAAAAGGTGTCATAACATTTCTTTTTTTTCAAATCAAATCATTTTATTGCGAACTAAGTGTTACATAGGTCTTATTCAATAGTTAATCACATATCACTTAGGTGTTTATTCATTGATTCTCAACATTACAAATTGTCTTTGACTAGCTCGGCCATTTTTTTACAATCTTGATGAAACTAAAATCAAATTATACATATTGACAATCCTAATTTTGCTAATTTAGACTAAACCGCATCTACCAAAACTGATATTCAATTCAATAGATCATGAGTTTAGCCAACAAACAAGCAATCATAACACCAAAGGCATGACAAAAAGGTCAATATCATACTAAAGTGTCGAGTCAATTACAATACTCTGTACAAATGGAAATTACATGTAAACATGCGACGCTATAGTGCTTGTCCTCATTTGATAGATTAAATAATGCGCCAAAATATTGCAACATACGCATTAGTATGTGACATGATGGTCGCAGTTGAAGAACTTACGGGACATCTATTTTACTTTAACTAATTTTTATGAAAACAGTGGCCAAAATATTGATATATACTACGTATTATGAGATTGTTTAAAGATATAATAATACCAAGACAAGTTATACTGGGATATGTATATTTTAAATACATATTTAAATGTCCATTTTTCGCACAATTAGTAAAATTCTCATTAATATGACTTTTAGGAAGATTTTCAAGAACCTTTTTAGGGTTAATATATAGATGTCAAAAAAAAGAAAAAGCTTTTATTATTTCGCCCTAACCGTCAGTCCGATTTTACGTTGTGCTGTGTGCTTGAAGACTCTTTCCTTAAACCTTTTTCCCATTACTTGGATCTGACACAATATGTCTTTTCCTTCTATAATGTTTTATTGTGGCATATGTCCAATGTCACAACAGAAATCTTAAAGTAGTGCTACACACAAGCCACTGAGAACATGATTTTCTTTGTTTTTTACTCTTATATTTATCAGTCTTCTCCATTAACATTTTATTATTATTACTAGCTGACCCGGCAAACTTCGTTCCGCCTCAGAATCAATTTTTTTCATATTTACTCACCTTTTAAACCTTCCCTGGTCTTTCACAAATAATTCAAAACCAAAATTAGCCAAATCAGTCCAGCCGTTCTCGAGTTTTAGCGAGACTAACGAACAGCAATTGATTTTTATATATAAGAGATAATAATTTTTTTCTCGATATACAGGTGAATTTTTTAAGTGAGCTTTCAGGGCCAAATCCTAAACTATACGAGTCAGCGAAAAACACTCAATGGTGACTCGCGGCCGATTTTGATGAAAACTAAAGTGGGATCATTAGATTTATAAAAAATCAATTACCCCTGCCAGGAATCGAATCAGCTTATTTTGAAAAAATAAACACCTGTTGTATTATTATAGAAAACGTGAAATGATCCCAATGTTTTATTCATATCGCTAACATTTTTAATTTGTCCATGTTGTATTTTATCCTATGAATAACTTACATCTGGTGATTGAAAAGTCGGCCCTAAGTCAAAAAGGGAATTTGTCTATTTCAAATTTATAAAAAACGATAATTTACACAGTATCTAGATTTATACATGTTAATCACGATATTCGTGACAGGTTTAGCTAAATTTTGTATTGCCCCACACACATATAATTGGTGACCTCGATAAATGTCGTGTCCTAGGCCACCCTCGTTAAAGCAAGTTGAGCCCGTTACGGCTAAGAACACCACTCACTGCATCGAATAAGATGCATTTACCGATTTTGCAGAAAGAGATTTGCTTTGTCGGTATTGCTGCCCCACCAAGCGATGAATCAAGGACAACCGCCAATGCACAACGACCGTTTTAATGTTACAGCTAGAACATTATTAATGTTTAACCAATCGAGGTGCCTCTAAAATTATTATTCTTTTACACCAGTGATTTGGGATTACGTTTAAGAATACATTCCATTAATCGCGTAGCCTTGGCTCCAAGTTCCTGCCCATGTTTTACGAGATGGAAATTTTTAATAAAATTCAAGGTTGAGCTTAAATTATAATTTCAACGAAAATTGGTATCAACAAAATGTGATGAGTGTTGGTAGCTTTTGAAATATGCAGATATTTTGATTAAATTGTTCACACCCAAATCACAAAAAGAAAACGTACATTGCTTCTACAGAAACCATTATTTTACATGGATTGACACGCACCTGCTAAAAAACAAACTAAAGATCTATTATTAGACTTATGTATATATATATATATATATATATATATATATATATATATATATATATATATATATATATATATATATATATATGTATGTACATATTTATATATTATGAATACGTTATATAACAGTTATGGATATCAAATATTCTGGATTAAACATGAGTGATGAGTCTGTTTTATTTATTTACACAACACTATATTTAACAGTGAATCAATTGGGTATAGACATTTTTTTTTCATTTACATTTAATAAATTTCTTTTTACATTACAGTTCAGTTGATACTTTTCTTCTTAACAATTTGCACTGCCATGAACTCTCAATGAAAGCATGAACCATCTTATTGATGGCATCGATAATAATCCGTAACCGGTATCACAACTGGTAATGTAAATATAATTACAATAAGTACGTGGTTTATTATCAGATATGTTTAACATGGAAAAAAAAGTAATACTATAATTTAAATGTTAAATCATCATCACTCATATATGTAAGTACCCGGAAAAGAAATTCATAATATAAGGGGATTAACATTAAAATGGCACTGGGTGCATCCAAGGTTAAAGGCGTAGGTCACTCAAAAAGTTCAGTAATGAGAAAACCTGGTGAAAAGGGATGCGGAAGGCGGAAATCATTAGTATGATTCATTTTCTTATTAATTGAATACAAAAATATCAACCACTTAGAATTCACCTTGTTGTAATCGTATCAAAAAGTTCACGTGAATTTAAAATTATTTTTATGTATACATCATAAATGTCATTCAATTGCACAGAATGAATGTTCAGTTTGACCCTGGTGGCGGACATGTGTCATTGTTATATTGTCCTAGGCAAGGACCATAGATACTTTCAGGTGTAATTGATTTATAGATAGTTTTTCAAACAAACGGCAAACGATTAATGTCGGGTTTTTATACATCTTACTATTAATTCTTTTATCTTATCATTCGTATAAAATTGATATTACCTACTTGTATGAAATTTATGTCAAATTTTATGATGTTTACCTAGCCACTTTAACATCTACACACGTAATAATTGATAAAATTGGAGTAAAATATTATAAATATTTAATGTAATGCAATTTAAAATATTTAATCTATACAAAGATTCATTTGTAAAATTAATACACACTAAAAATTAATACACAGCCCAAAAGAAACCATCTGCATAAATTTAATCCTTAAAGGACATAGAAACAGGAAAAACGACTATAGGTATAGATAATCGTAACCCGGGTTTGCAAAGATTTAAGAACATAACACAGAATAAATTTTGAAAATAAGTTAAAATATCATCTTCATCCAATCGAAATTCACTCTAGTGGAGGGCGTAACGCGTTCCAAGTTTGCACCACATATCCCGTGGTTATATTATATAAATAAATAATGAAAACTAATGGTAAAACGGGGAAATGTTGAATTGAAGTTTGCATAATAAAATTTATACATTTTTACGGGTTAAAAATTACTAATCTTAACATTGCAAGAGAAGTCATAATCCATGTTTTTGCGATGGGGGATAGAGTCATGAAATTACCCTTAACTTTTCGACGTTGCAGTTAACCTGTTGACTTATTATACGATGGAAATGTCTGCTACGGGACTTTAGAAGTCATATACTTTTAAAAAATATTATTCTTCACGCAATTTTTAAATACGAGTTTATAAAGCAAGTATTAAGAACATTATTGTTATATATTTAAATTTAAAATATGACTATCTATATATTGAAGGCCGTCAAGATTCAGTGAGCACATTTATTTTCATTTTGTATAACTTCTGTATAAGGAAAATATAGTACCTACTTGAAATTATTTGTTCACTGTTAATAATAGGAGCGCATAAACGTTTCCGGCCTACCCATTTCAAATGGGCGGTTTATCCGCCACACTTGTTTAGGGCAGATTAGCGAATATCCATCACATCGTAATGTGCAGGTTTTCTAACGACATTTTCCGACACCTTCGCTATGTGATAATAGTAACAACACGCATATTAGATCAATCTAAGAGTGTCTAAGCAGTACATACTCTTTGGCCATGATTCCAACCAATGTTATTAGAATGAAACGCAGGTACCTTATACACTTAGCTACCACGACTCCCTAAAATAATATCAACATATTTTAATAAGTTTCAATAAATATCCGTTATAAAGCTTTATAAGCGGATATCACAATCGGCTGTGATTAAAAATAAAGCATTCGCGTTACCTATCAAATTAATGAAAGGATACCTTGTAAATTTACTTTATGTATTAAGATTGTTGTGTTGTAAATAGGAACTGCGATTTCAGAAAATAAGGAAGAAAGATTACTCTTTTACGTCAAACTGTTTTAACGTATGACTTATGATTTTGTGAACATAATAATAAAGACCTGTACTTAACAACTGTGTGTTTTAATTGAATTTTTTATATAAAGTAATGCGATTAATCCCTCAAACATTACAAAAATCCTAAAAAGGTAATAATGTACGTGGCATTGACTGCGATTTCGCGGATACATCGCAATGCAATTGGCACAAACACAAGAAATAACCCTAGCTATGTTTACAAACATACTGTCTTAAAATCATAAAAGAATAAACATGTATGTATTAGCATGGTTGGTGAACTACTTACAACAAATATACAGTTATCGAAATTCAAGCTCATTTATATTAGTCACAAACTATAGTGTTGGAAATAATATTCGTATAGCTTAGGTATTATATTAGTACTAATCGAAATATTATGACTGTTCTTAGAAAGTTGCACAATATACGGTTTTATACAAAATCAAATACGGAGCAGCTTTTTGCACTTCATCTAGGAGCTGCTATTGTGTTGGCATGATATATATTTATATTTATATTATAAGTTTGTTACTTACTCAATCAATTACGCCTGAACGGATCTGGATGAAATTTGGCAGACATAGATTAGTCTGGAATAGCACATAGGCTACATTTTACCCCGGAAAAATGTACGGTTCCCGTGGGATAATATTAACGCGGGCGAAAGCTAAATCTATAGAGGCTTACTAAAAGTGTATTCATAAATTTAAACCTAAAAGACCAAGCCCTGAGAAAATATTAGTAGTAAATTACGCGATTTAAAAGAAGATAGGTATCAACTCTGTTTGCCTTTGTAAAATACTAATCAATTCGTGTACACATAAAAGTCGTTACATTATTTACGAAGAAGGGAATTTCTATACTAGAATAAATAATATTGCTTCCACAACTGTGTTGTTGAGTTCGTTATTTGCAAATGCCGACCGAATCGCGCTTGCTCAATTACACCAGGCTGGGCTTGCTACCAATGCAAGGACGTTAAATACAAATAACGACCACTACTTAACTATACGTACATATTTTAAAATATTTGCTATTTGTAATTATTTGTTTGTTAAAACTAAAACCCATATAAAACAAGTGTCACATAAAATATTCAATATGAAATATGTACCAACGTTACCCAAATCTCGTAAGTACATTATATTAGGAACGCTGCTAAGATTACTACGCACATACATGACCTTGAAAGAATATGTCGTATAGCTTTATGAGTATATACCTATAGTAGAAGAATAAACCGAAATTCTTTCGAGAATTTCACACTTTTAGGACAGTGATAATTACAATAATATTCAATGATCAAATCCACCGTATAGCTTCTGACCAAGGTCTGTGTTTTCGTGTGTCACAATCTTTGACCTACACGACTAACGTTTTCAAGATTTACGCAATTTACATTAAAATTATAGTTAAAAAAACATGAAGATATCCAGCGTGAATAATATGACGAGTTATTGTGAAAAGAAATTTGAGTTTTTGATTTGTGTAGCAATAGCCAATATGGCCATAAATCATTAAGGATAAAAAGGTATCCGCGTGCAGTTGTTACAAAATTACGCCGATTGCAACTAACAGAACGCTTTTCAGCTTTCTATGCCCTTTTGTATTGTCATCACGTAATTTAGGATTCAAGAAAATGTTGTAAGTCGAAAATAACATATGCTGCATAGTGTGTATTGCCGCAAACTCTTATACAATGATGTCGACTGAACAAATAGTTGTGTGTTCCGCATTTCTACTGAGCTTCATTTACGCAGGACTTTACGTGCCGCACGCGTGTATTTAACTATTATTGATCCAACTATAACACGTTACTATAAGACTGAGCATAAAGATTTTACAGAAACCGGCTACTTATGTGAGGTCCGACAGAAGGTGTGTGCCCAAGAAATGCTGCCTTAACATCATGAGGAATGATATCCAGTGTCAATGGTCTCACGTTAAAGGATGCTGAGAACCGCGGGAAGTGGAGAATAAAAAGTAGACAAGCGAAACTTTGAGCTCAGAAATGGACGTTCCGAACACAATAAGATATATGATGACGATGATTTGAGAACTAAAAAGTGCCTAATAAAAACAGTAAAATATTACAGTGCTAGATTTCTCCGCGTACATTCGACAGTGCGAACTGTGTATCCGTCAGATCATACTAAAATTGATTTTCCGAAATAAACGTATTCCAAATCATCGCCGCTAATTAAAGTACAGATACAGGTAATATTTTGTAACACGGGGTTAACTCTAACGGCCGGTTTTCTTATTGGCATAGATTATTACATACAAAATATATAGATTATTACAGTTGGAATCAACTTACGATTAATTTCAAAGTTCATAAAAGTAAGGTTTTTGTTTAATAGAAACGGCGTGATGCAGCGATAAGTTATAAACGGGGTTAATGCCTCCAAAATGGACTAGAATAAAATAAGAAAGGCTATTACACTCCTTCGACAGGTTAGGTGCCCAGTTTTCGCGCTATTAAAAATTCAACGAATCGTCACACAACTTTCACTAGCAGCGACCCAGTACGCACGAATTTAGAGAATGTCATCAAAAGCTGATGATAAACAACGAAAAACTTAGGGCTGGCTAGAAACAAGTATTGTTATTCGGTACTTTTTTTAATATTTTCGCATATGATACAAGGACGATGTAAATGAGGACACATTTAATCCTTTGCAGAAACTGATTAGTAATCAAATCTCAATGAAAGGATCACATTAAATATTAATGCGAAAAATAATTGTTGCTTAGAAAGTTCTATACTGGCCATCGAGATCGGACATTGCATGCTCACACGCTGCGCGAGAAAGCACGACAGCGTAGCTCGCGCTGCTAGTGTTGACCGGCATTTTATAAGAGTGATATCACCAATCTTAACCATCAAAAAACCAATTCCAAGATCCTAAATGATTATATACTCGTTATTACTGATAACAAAGCGTCATCATTATGACAATAATAGGCCATACTGCTGACGCAATCTAAGTGATTCCTATCCAATCATGATGATCATGACCTCCACTACTTCTTCAATTAAGGGGGAGAATGTCGAAAACTGTAAAAAATCTGTGCTAATAACACTCACATTTATTATTAACAACTAACATTCACGATTTTAATCAAGAATCGGTGAAAAGACCAGTTCATAGAAAACAAAACATTGCATTGTTTGATGAAAGTAAAAGTTACGAATATTTCAACTTGCAGTGAAAACCACTGGGCAAACTCAACAAACCTGTGCCGCGCGAAACGACCGACTATACGCCGATATACGAAGATTTCACTTTTAAGATTTCCAATGAATGAACCTACTTTGGTTGTGATCACTGAATAGTTACTATATGAATATACTTCAATTTACTATAGTGTCTCATATAATAATGAATGACTTACAGCGTTTCTTCATTCATAAAATGAAATAAATTGGAACAAATCAGCTGACAGAGATAACCTCTCTTATTAACTGTCAGGTTGTTATGTAAAAACTTATATCTTAAAATTAATATTTTTACTATAAAGATAAAGAAAAATACACTATGTGTCCCAAAGTTAAGTGGCTATATTAGTGAATATTGTTTAATGTATTTATTTCGAAGTTCTGACCTGACATGTTTTTTCAAATATCCTCAAGGGAGATGGTCCAGGGGGTTTGAGTTTCACAAATACAGTTTGCTTTCGAACTTTATGTCCGAATTGACACAATAACTTATCTTGTACACGAGCACAGAGCCTACTCGAACTTAAACACGCCATAGCTACTACTGCAACCAAACGCTTGAGGACATAAACTACATAATGAACACAGCAGAGAGTTGTTCGCCTTTTCCTCCCCACTTTTTAAGACAGCTGATTGTCATCCGCCATTTTCTTTAAGTATTGCCGTGTGTACAATATAATAATATTTTGTAATGCCGCGTATACATTAGGCCTAGACAGGCCAACTTGATATCAATGTGGACTGAAATCTGGCCACTCATGTCGAAACACCAACCTATACTGGACTTCATAATTCGACGGAAAAAATATAAGCAAAAGTGTTAACCTAGGACAAAAATGGTTTCCCCAGGAGGTGCCCCCCGCGGTCCTCACCCCCTTCGACCGCGGTTGGCACACGGGGAAGCGTCCCCGGGGCCCCAGCGGCCACTGTCACATTCCCTCCTTTCCCGACAGTGGTGTCCCACATACGTTCCTATCCTTAAAAGGCTCGTGTATGTCCCTCCTTCACAACTATCTATCCTTTCCATGTTTGACGGGCCACTCGCACCTCTCCGTTCAGCGGAGAGGTCCCTGGCGATGTGGCGGCGACGAGTCCGGCGTCTAGGCGTTTGCCAATCACCGGGCTGGCGACGGAGTGGGGCTAAGGGCGGTCCGCCCCTTTTCCGACCTCGCCACCGTCGTGCGATGTGGGGTGTGATGGCAGCGGTTTCACCCGACCGCACCCGCACCGCGGATGAAGACTTTGGGTGGAGGTTTCGTTCCGTCTGCCCTTTCGGCGGATCAACTCCCCACCCACCTGGAGCTCAGGTCGGCGTGCCTGACGGCTGCATGGATGGGAGGAAACCCGACAGCAAGCGCCCGGTGGACGGAGTACGGGGTGTTCTATTATTAGTCATCCCATGCCCTGCCCACTGTATTAGTTAGGTTTAGTTTGTAACTAGATTAAGACCTTCAGATGCTGCCTTCCGGCGGAACAACTCCCTGAGTTCGAATATGAAATGGCGACAAACGAAGAGAAACTACCCCAGGTGGGTCGTGCCTCTGTATCACGTGAGGTCGAGTCCCACTCCGATGGCGTTACCCTTTGCTAAGGACAGAAACTCCCCGTCGTATTCTGGGGGGGAGTTGCTTCTCACTCCTGGACATTGTCTAGAGAAAGGCCGCCCGTAATGGGCGGTGAAGTTTCATTTACGCGCAGTAGCAGCAGAATGAGTGGCCGCACTTCTGCTGCAAGTGGCGCCATAAGCGGCAACCTGAGCGGGGCCTTGAGTGGAGCTGTCGCAGAGTCGTCCGACAGTAACCTCTCGATATTCTCCATTCGGTCCCGCTCACGGTCGAAATCCAGATCGCGTTCGCGATCTCCGACGCGCTCACGCTTCGGATCAGGACCCGGCATACGCACAGAGCCGGAAGCCGGGCCCTCAACCCAAAAAGTTTCACTGGTCTCCAGTGATAAGGAGACAGTGGCTTCAAAAACCTCCCGCAGGGTGTCTCCACCCTCCGCCAGAGCCACGGAAGAGGCTGCGAGTTTGGCACGAGCCAGGGAGGCAGTTGCCCAGACCGGCCGCCGGGATCTGGAACAAGACCATGAGGAGAGTACCTTCGAGTTGATTAGAGCTGCCGAAGAGGAGCGTATCGCTTGACGGGCCCTGGAGCTCCTCGGTCGTTCAGATCCCGGACCTGATGAGGCGGGGGCTAGGACGTCCCAAGCCATCGAAACGGATGGGAAAAACGCCCTAGGTGTCATTCGACACGTCGCGAAGGTCCCTAGGGACTTGAAGGGCACCTTTGTTAAATGCCTCAACGACTCGGTGGCGATTATCAGTGATGCATTCGAAGTACTCCGCAGCCGCATCGAGTCGGAGGAAGTTCGACGGCTTGAGGCGATGAGAGCGGAGATGGCCAGCCTCCGAGCTGAAATCACCCGAGTCCGCCCCACTCTCCTGCCTCAACCAAAAACACGGCATCAGCCGCCCCCACCGCCTCCACCGCCGCCGCCACCACCGACTGCTTCGGGAGGGCGGTTTATAGATGAAGAAGAGCATCTGCGCCATCTGACCTTCTCATTAGGGGCCATGATGGACGCGAAGCTCGCCGCTCTCGATGACCGACTTCTCCCGGTGATGCGAGTCCGCCCGCCGCTGGCAGCAGATACCCGGCGGACGAATGCACAGCAACCCGCAACATCTGGGGGAAGAGGGGCCGGCCGCCCTGCCAAGGTGTTCTCCCCACTGCCTAACCCTAAAAGAAGGAGAGGCACCGGACTGACAGACCGGGCTGGGAAAAGTACGCCCCAAACCGCAGGACAAACTGAAGAGGTGACTCCAGGACCGTCCCAAAGACTGGAAGAAGACTGGTCGGTGGTGGCTCGCAAGCCTAAAAAGAAGAAGCCACCGACCCAAGTAACTGGAAACGGAAGAGCCGCCTAGCCCAAGGCGAGGCCAAGGCCGCCGGCGCCTCAGGCCAAAAAGAGTCCGTGTATGCGGGTGCCCAACACGACTGCGGTGATACTCACCTTATTACCCGCGGCCGTGGAGAAGGGCACCAACTACGCGGACGTAACGAAGAAGGCGAAAGCCAACATCAAGCTCGGCGACCTTGGCATCGCCGGGGTGAAGCTGAAGACCGCGTGGACGGGGGCTCGTATGCTCATCCTCCCAGGGAAGGACAGCGGGGAGAAGGCTGATGCCCTCACTGCGCGTCTCCAGACCATACTGCCGGAGGAAGAAGTGAAGGTATCCAGGCCCGAGAGGTGTCTAAATGTGCGCATCTCGGGTCTGGACGACTTTACGACTGTCGAGGAGGTCGTGGCCGCCGTCGCCCGGGTCGCGAACGTTGCCGCTGGGCGTATTAACTCCAGTGCCATGCGTCTGGGCCCGGACAGGCTTGGATATGCTATCTTGGCCTGCCCAGTGGTGGCGGCCATCAAGTTCAAGGACCGAAGAAGAGTGATGGTGGGGTGGGCCTCGGCAACGTCAAAGTTCTGCCGGGCCGGTCGGAGAGGTGCTGGCGCTGCCTTATGGCAAGACACCTGGCCTGCACCTGCTCCTCCCCTGTAGACCGCAGCAAAGACTGCTATCGGCTACGATCGGGGAGATAGTAGTCCTTGGGGGTTACTTCTCCCCGAACAAAAGGCTCGCCGATTTCGAGAGATGGATCGAGGAAGTGGGCACAGTGGTGGCCCGCAGCTGGCCTCGCCCCGCGCTCGTGCTCGGGGACTTCAATGCGAAATCAGTGGCTTGGGGTTCCACGAGTACGTGCCCGCGTGGCGAGGCACTGGAAGAATGGGCCATCAAAAAGGGTCTCGTAGTTCTCAACCGGGGCTCAGTACACACGTGTGTGCGTCAGCAGGGCGGCTCAATAGTAGACGTCACGTTTGCCAGCCCTGAACTGGCGCACCGTATGTAGTACTGGAAGGTCGTCACGGGGGTGGAGACGCTCTCCGAACACCGTTATATACGGTTCAGCGTCTCCGCCCGGAATCCGGACCCGCCGTCCCGAGAGTCCCCGGTGGGTGACTGCCCGCGCTGGGTATTGCAAGAGTTGAATCGGGAGGCGTTCAGAGAGGCCCTGATCGTCGACAATTGGGCATCAGGGCCCGAGGTGAACCCTCCCGGTGTAAATGTAGAGCAGGAGGCAGAAAACCTACGGTCGCTCGTCACTGGCGTCTGTGATGCGGCGATGCCGAGGAGGGGCCGATTCCAGCTCTTCCGAAAGGTGTACTGGTGGAACCCCGTACTCGAGGGGCTAAGGCACACGTACAATAGCGCGCGCCGCCGATACACCTGACACAGAAGACGGTGTCGCCGCGCAGCGGACGCCGCGACCGTAGAAGCTCATCTATACGAGGGATACAGAAGCGCCAGGAAGACACTGCGGATTGAAATCCGTAACGCAAAGAACGTTGCCTGGGGGGAGCTCTTGGATAGTTTAAACCAAAACCCTTGGGGGCGCCCTTTCAAAATGGCACGGAACAAGCTCCGCGCCTGGGCGCCCCCGCTAACCGAGTCTCTCCCCAGGGACGTCACACATGAGGTAGTTGGCGCTCTGTTCCCTTCACGGGCTGAGTACGTGCCTCCTGCTATGGCACCGCCAGAAGCGGAGCCCAGCGCGGAAAGAGACCCTGTGCCCACCGTGGACCGGGTAGAGCTAGGGGTGGTCATGCTACGGCTAAAAGCCAAGAACGCCGCCCCGGCCTTGACGGCATACCAGGGCATGCGTGGGTTTTGTCCTACGACGCCCTAGAGCCCCGACTGATGAGGCTTTTCAGCGCATGCTTAGAGCAGGGCCAGTTTTCACAACGGTGGAAGACTGGAAAGTTGGCCCTGCTGCGGAAAGAGGGGCGCCCTGCGGACTCCCCGTCCGCCTACCGGCCCATTGTGTTGCTAAACGAGGTCGGAAAGCTCTTCGAGCGTATCATCGTCAACCGCCTTGTTCAGCGCCTTTTGACGACCGGGCCGGATCTGGCAGACAACGAGTTTGGTTTCCGCACAGGGCGCTCCACGATTGACGCCATCATGCGCTTGAGAAGCCTGGCGGAGGACGCAGTCTCCTGGAGCGAGGTACTGTTGGCAGTGTCCTTAAACATCGCCAATGCTTTCAACTCCCTGCCCTGGGCATGCATCATGGAGGCACTCCGTTACTTCGGGGTGCCGACCTACCTCCGCCGTATAGTCGGGGCATATTTAAGTAGTAGAGCCGTCCACGGTCCACGAGGGTTGGGATCGGCGAGCCATAGTGTGTGGTGTTCCACACGGGTCGGTTCTAGGTCCCCCTAGGTCCTCTAGGTAGGCCCGTCAGCGTTGTATGTTATGCTGATGACACGCTAGTCGCCGCGTGCGGGAGGACCCATCGGCAGTTGCCTTCTAGGCACGGCTGGGGTGTCCACAACTCCACAATCGTAGGCAGGATCCAGCGT
This sequence comes from Dendrolimus houi, assembly GCA_039645545.1. NCBI lineage: Eukaryota > Metazoa > Arthropoda > Insecta > Lepidoptera > Lasiocampidae > Dendrolimus > Dendrolimus houi. The sequence continues at coordinate 15,606,141 of CM077120.1, read as the reverse complement.
CTTGGTCTGGAGGTGGCGTTACAGAAGACCGAGGCCGTGATGTTTCACGGTCCTCGTAATCGTCCACCTCCGGACAGTAGTATCACAGTAGGAAGCATCCGCATTGGCATCGGTGGAACCATGAAATACCTGGGATTGGTCCTCGATAGCCGATGGGATTTTTCGGCACATTTTCGGCAGCTGCTCTCCAAACTCAAGGGGGCAGCTGGTGCGCTTTCCCGCCTGCTCCCCAACGTTGGGGGGCCCAACGCCACATGCCGGAAACTCTTCGAAGGCATCGTACGTTCGATGGCCCTTTACGGGGCCCCAGTCTGGTCGAACCGCCTGACGGTCAAAAATGCGGCGCTGTTGCGTCAAGCGCAACGCTACTGGCTGTCAGGGCAATGAGAGGATACCGTACGGTGTCCTTCGAAGTGGCCTCGCTACTCGCTGGGTCCCCCCCATGGGACCTGGAAGCCAGTGTCCTAGCGTCACTGTACACGTGGCGCAAAGAGGCCCTGGCCAGGGGCTCCAGACCCGCGCCTCGCGAGACAGAGGCGTGCCGGTCGGAGCTCCACCAGGTAGCCGTGGGGGTGTGGGAAGATCGCCTAAGACGCCCCAGCGCAGGCTCCGCCACTATTGAGACGGTGAGGCCCATCCTGTACGACTGGCTCAGACGAAGTCACGGCACCCTGACGTTCAGGCTGACACAGGTCCTCACGGGGCATGGTTGCTTCGGGAGGTACCTGTGTCGCCTCGGCCGCGAGGCCACGTCAGGGTGCCACCATTGTGACACGGGCGACGAGGACACGGCGCTGCACACACTCCAGGAATGTCCAGCCTGGATGGAGCAGTGCCGGGAGCTCGTCGCCCATACCGGATTTGACACCTCGCTCCCGACCGTGGTACGCACCATGGTCGGGAGCTCTACCGGATGGGACGCCGTCTCCTCCTTTTGCGAGCAAGTCATGTTTGCCCGTCTTTTTCCTATTCTTTTTTTAATAATAACTAAATATTTACAAGCTTAAACTCGATGAAATGCTGAACATTATTGAATACAATTTCTTTCATGTTTAATCTGGGTTGGTAAGATAACCATCAATACATAAATAAAAATAATTATTACACCTGAACCCACACTTTGATTTTGACATAAAGTGACATTTCTTTATTTGTTTGATTAAATTAAATTACCCCGCTTAAAACTGTCAAAACGTAGTTTTAATACTTAGAAGGTAGTTAAGCCTACGCTGATCCTGCGCATCAGTGCTTGAGAATGCCCCGGGAAGCAGAACAGACTCACTTCGTCAACAGGGAGATGACTTCTCTGCTCCCTATATGCTGGAGGGCCCCTGCAGCAGTATTATGGGAGGAGATCTTGCGCATACTTTGCGTCTCCGGAGCCCCGACTGACGTCGGTACCCACGGGACGCATGCGCACTTCTCTCACTTTCTCGTGCCGTGGCTTGAGACATTACTGCCTCGCAGAATTTGGCCTCACCCTTCCAATGATTGTTACTGTGCAGCATGGCTTGGACCTAACTGCCCAGCGAATCGATCGGATCTACGACGGTCTCGAGTTCAAGTCTCGGCGGTGCCCATGCTACGCATTCGACCAGAGTATGGAGCGCAGTGTCTTGTGCGCCACATAGGCGACATTGAGGGGAAGGCAGGCAGCTCACGATATGATTCAGATACTTATCGAAGCACCCATGCCCGGTAAGTATCTGCGTCATCCTGAAGGTCAGGGTCCCGCGTTTTCGCGAGAGCCATTGCAATAGGTGTGGGCGCACCGCCTCCACGGTCTCAACGCCAGCCCCAGGAGTTTCCAACTCTCTTGACCAAGTTTAGACCATGGTTGCGGTTTCCTGTATCCTGATCGCCTGAATCTCGTCCTGGCAAATAAACCAAGCCACGGGTGAGGGTGTCCTGTCAGGAGCGACGAACTTTGGCAAGCACGTCCGCCTGGAGAGGCCAGGGCGGATCGCCTACCAATAATGTCGCCGCTGTCCACGACACTGTGTGGTGTCCTCGGATGGTTCTCAACGCCAGGATCCGTTGTGCGTGGCACAGCAAAGTCCTATTTTGGCGGTGAAGTGCAACGAACCATACGGGTGCACCGTATAGGGCCATACTCCTAAGAATGCCCGAGGAGAGCTTCGTAGTCACCCCGCCCGGTCCCCCGGCGTTGGGAATAAACCGACCGAGGGCGCCTGCGGACCTCACGAGTTTGCGAACTAGTTGCTCAAAGTGCGATTTAAATAGCCATTTCCCGTCGATAATGAGCCCCAGATATTTTATTTGGGACCCGACGTGAATGTCCACCCCTTGAACTGTAACGGTCAATTCCGCAGAGGGATTCCGAAACCACCTATGGAACTTGAAGACCTCTGATTTCGCGGGGGAGACCCTCAAGGTCAGGCTACCTATTCTCTGGACCACGATCGCCAAACTGGCGTTGGCAAGGTCCACGGATTCCGCGAATGACGCAGCACGTGCCGTGAGTAGGGTGTCGTCCGCAAAGCAGATTAGCCCTATCCCGGGCATGACTGGAACCCGGAAGATCCAATCATAACCAACGTTCCAAAGAATCGACCTGAGGACCGACCTCTGTGGAACGCCGCACGTGACGGGTCGCCGACCTATCGCGCGATTCTCGGGCTCACCTTCCTCCCAAAGGATGTACCTGTCCTGGAAGTACGCGCCCAACAGCCTCGTGAAGTACGGGAGAACTCCGTGTGCACGGAGCCTCTCCTTGGTCGTCTCGTGAGGGAGGCTGTTAAACGCGTTCGCTATGTCTAGCAAAACCGTCAGAACTGTATCCTTCGCTTGGACGGCTTCGTCCGTTACGGAACGCAGTTTCTCGAAGGCGTCCAAAGTGGAATGCCCCGACGAAACCCGAACTGCGTCTGAGCTAGCCCCGGCTCCACAGCATTGAGATGCTTCACAAGGCGTTCCACCAAGATCTTCTCGAACACCTTGGCGACCTCATTGAGCAACACTATGGGCCTGAAGGTGAACGGATCGTTGAGAGGCCGACCTCCCTTAGGAATAAGGCATAGCCCACCCTCTTTCCATTGCGACGGGAATTGACCTGCGCGAATACAGGAATCGAACAGTTCCCGCAGCTGACTGCGTAGATGTTTGGCAGGCAGGAAGAGGAGCCAACCCGGTACCCCGTCGGGACCCGGTGCCATCTTCCTGCCCCGGAGCCGCTCCAAGGCAACGCCTAACTCTTCCTCGGGAACGGAGTGAGACTCCACCTCCGAGGTGTCGGGAATGACTGGACCCATGTCGGGTAGAGTAACGATCCCCGGATCCGGGAAAAGCCCATCGATGACCGACCGGAGGATCTCAAGTTCAAGCGTTTCCGTGACCGTGGAAGTGCAAGGCCGCAACTTGTTACGAGCCCCAAGTTACGGACGCCCCCAGGGGTCCCGGTCGAGCGAAAACCTAGGGTATATTAGTAGTAGAATTCGCCACGCCACACATATACTTCACTGGGTTATTTATAATTTATAATCCGCAGAGCCACAATATACATACAAGTCGCCATAAACCCCAACCTTAAAAAATTAAAAAGAGATGACATTAATTTTTAGCCTGCAGTTTTTTTGCGGGAACTGAAAGGGGAAGCTGTGCTCTGCAGTTTTATTTTCAAAAATATGTAGAATCACTCTAAAATAAACAATAGTTGTAGGCAATTGATAGTTTTTGAATAGTAATTATATGTTATTGTGAGAAACGTGAACTGTATAGTCAAAAGTGGCTTTTCGAGTTTTCACAAGAACTCCGTTGAGTGGCGGTAATTGTAGCCTACAATACAGTTGCGCTACTATATGAAGACTAAGGCGCCGTCCTATTTTCATCGCTCGCGCGATTGTTGCGATGCGATTTCATCGTACGATGAAACCGGTTTCGAATCGCGTTTTGGAGCGATGCGATCACACTCGAAATGGCTTTTAACAGAGATGCACAGTTTTTGCTATCGGGCAATATTTCTTTAATCGTAAATAACAGGAGTTTTTGGCGGGAACTGAAAGATGTTGTGCTGTGCAGTTTTATTTTCTAAAAATGTGTAAAATTACTCTAAAATGTACAATAGTTGTAGGATATTGATAGTTTTTGAGTAGTAATTATGCATTTTGTGAGAAACGTGAACTGTATAGTCAAATGTGACCTTTTGAGTTGTCACAAGAACTCCGTTGAATGGCACCAGCTGATAACCTACAGTTCAGCTGTGCTACACATAGGCTTAAGAAAATGAAGAAACTACATTAAAATCTAAGATCTGGCTTAATGGCCTAGCTGCCAAGCCACAAACCTAAATAAATAATAAAAAAAAATAACGTAAATAACATTAAAAAAATAAAGCGAGGACGACATAATATACTTTATAAAAACAGAAATCAGCGCGATGAATTTCACAATCAGTATTTCGACGTACGGAAAAAGAAGAAGATTTTTTACGAATATTTGTCTATGTCAACAGAAACATTTGATTACATCTGTAATGGATTACGCAGTGATTATACTCGTTATACTCGTATAAGTGTGGAAGAAAGATTGATGTTAACATTAAGATAAGTTTTTTTAAATAGTTTAGTGTTTGTTACACACCTGCTCCACTTGATCGCGCGAGTGGCGAGCGTAATAGGATAGGACTGCATTGTCCTATTAGGACATTCAGTACTCATCAATATGTTTGATCGGACGATCGTCCGATCAATACGATGCGTCGACGGTCACGCGATGAAAACTAGACAATTTGATCGCATCGCATGATCGCGCGACCTTCAATAGGACATTCAGTAGTTATCAGTATGTTTAAACGCACGGTCGCAAGATCATTTTTTGATCGCATCGCAACAATCGCGCGAGCGATGAGAATAGGACGGCACCTTATACATTAGTGACTGTATGGACTAAAGATTCCTTTGCCTGCCTTTTGAGGTGAAATCTACTACTAATCATAACCTCTAAAGTAGTCTAAAGTGTCTGTGGTCTATTTGATAGATTCTGGTGGATTTGATAACCCTAAGAAAATTGGAAAATAGAGAAATGATAGCAAGACTACCTAACTTTTTACAACACGTAAGAAATGTAGAGCGATACATATCTCATCAATTATTTGGACAGCCACCAAAGGGTAACTCTTTGTAACTTGTTAATCTTTAATCACAACTGTTAAAATAATTCACTGGAGAATAATTTTGTTTCAGAATTAGCACTAGCGTATGTTCAGCAAAAGCAAGCTGCTCCAGTCAACAAGTTTTTCCTTAAGGATTTAATAGGAGATGGGTTCCTATTAGCGGTACCTAAGTTTAGAAGAACTATAGAAAAGAGATGGAAGAGAAGATTTGGTTCGCCTCAATATGTTTGGAAAATGCTTGTCCCTCAAACAACTATTAATGTATGTCATGAATGTGGACACCATTATGAGCGACGAAGACTTTGTGGTAAGATCACAAAATATGCTACAATAATCCTTTTAATGTTCACTCCTTGAGTGTAAATACAAATGTCAATTTCAAGTTGTCCAAGTACTAACTTCCAGCAGACATTAATAAAAACCTCACCTACCCACCATGACCCCTGGCTGTAGTTAACACGGCTCTGCCAAGTGACTGCTGCAAGAATAGCCAACATGAAAAAACCATGTTATAATTTTAGCCATAAATTCGCTTGAACAAGGCTGCAGCTATGATGTGTCAAGACAAGTTATTCTAATCACAAAATAATAAGCCTGATTTGACAGTTCCTATTACAACATAATTAGGGATTGAAACCTCCAGTTTATTAACCAAGTTATTGTGAGAAAATGATTAAAAATGATATGACTTTCTGAACTTTTGATTTATTTTATGTTAATTATGTACTTATATGTCACACAAATAGCTCACCAAATTGAGATGAAGCACAAAAGATTTGTCTCGCATTGCCTTTAATATGTATATAGCTTTTTTTTACTGAAGTGAATTGAGTTAATTAAATGCAGCAGACTTTGGTAGCAACACTAAAATTAAAAGTAAGATGCCTTAGATTGTAACTGTTTTTTGGGATTTTGCCATAGATTCATTAATATGATGTTACAGAATTAATAGAAATTGACTGTTATTCCTGTATGTGGAAGAAATTAATAGCATAAACATGTTTTATAACATACAAAAAAAAATTATATGCAATTGGCTTTCAGTTTTGTAAATTTTATTCTATTGACTTTCTTAAGTTTCAAATTGGGCTTCTTATTTTGTGATTATTGTAAAATGGATAAAATTTCATTAAAGTCAGATGTTATATCAATGGAAACCACAAGTTGGCAACTCACTCTACTCCACTTTGCACAACCATCAACACACAAATAATGTTGAATAATATTAATTGATCTATCATCATCATCATCCAAGCGTTAAATCCCGGTGAGTTTGGAGCATTCACACCGATGCCCAGGGTCCGCTTTCCTAATCCACTTTGCGCAGTCTTCAGCATCTGCCATTTTGAGACCATTGGAACGCTTTTCGTCCTTCACAAGGTCAAGCCAACATTTCTTGGGCCTTCCCTTTCGACCGGGACCTGGTGGAGGCGACATGGCTAGACATTTTTTCCCCCACACAATTAGCCGGTCTCCGTAAAATGTGGCCATACCAGCATAAGCAACACTATTGCAGTTTGTCTCCTATGTCATGGACATGAAGACTGCCGTGGATGCGGGAGTGCCTGACCTGGTCTTTCCGTGTTACTCCACACATCCATCACAGCATATTCATCTCTGTGACATGCAGTTCTTGCTTGTGTCACTTGAGTACAGGCCATGCTTCACTGCCATACAAAAAGACTGGTCTAATGATGGATTTATAGAACTGTCCTTTTATTTTAATCAGCATTTTGGGTTCACAAATGAGACCTGTCACCTCACGCCACTTGGCCCAAGCTGCTGCTGTGATACGGGCCTTGATGTTGTGGTTATTATCCCTGGAAGCACTAAGTACAGATCCCAGGTACTTAAACTTATCTGTGCGCTACACCGTATCTTCGCCTATGCACATGGATGTGGGAATATTAATACATCTATTACAGTGCATAAATATCCCAATTTTTAGGGTATTGGGCAATATATCAGCTATGATTATCCAAGGCAACTTGGGAGGTTTGACATATCAGTTATCTCAATGTGTAAGTTTCCTCACAATATTTTCCTTGACTGTCAATATGAGATTTCCTCTACTGTCAGCACTTTTTAATTGTAACAATATACTTATTAAAGTGAAAAACGTGTAAGTTGTGAATGCTTTTCCACCGGAATCGGAACCTGTTCCATTTGAGACACAAGTTTGTGGTGATAGTTTGTTAAGTGTTAACCATTAAGCTGCCACAGCTCATGTTCGTTTCATTTTGTTTATTTTTAGGCAATTGCTATAAGAAAGTTAAAGAAGAGACAGAGGCTATACAGGTAAAAATACAAGAAAAGCTTGGTGGTGGAAAGCCAATTGAACAAGATGTTATTGTTTTATATGAAGGAGAAAATGTAACAGAGAAGGTAAAATTCTGTCAATATAAATATGTATATAATATCAGCTCATTAATGTTTCACTGCTGGGTAAAAAGAGACCACTTCAAATTTTCTTTATATTTTTGAAATATTTCAAGTGATATTATTATGTGAACATTCTAGGAGAGAAATTTCAAATCCTCTAATTATTGGCACTATTACCATTTAAAGGGCACTTTTTTAATTTAATTTCTCTAAAATTTTTGTTATATATAATTTGCAATATGGAAGGATTAATTTTGCTTAATATTTTTTACTATATTGCTAAGAATAAAATAACTTTAAAGATTTTTGAAGCATACAAAAAGAGCCATTTCATTTCTTACCTCGGAATGATATTTCTACTTTCATATCTCTATGTACACTATAATAAAACATACTAGTGAACAATCAATTATTTAAGGTTGTTGCCAAAATCCATCATATTTAACTTTTGACTCAATAAAGTTTTCTTGCAGCCTAAAGAGTTCTGGAAGGGCAAGAGAATAATAGAAATGAAAAAGGAGCGCCCACAGTTTTTCAGTAAAAATTTGCTTCAAAAATCCACACAGCAACCATCCAATGCAACAGATGTGAAGCCTACTGATTTAGCTTAAATCATGAGATACTAATTTAGGATTAGCATGCAACATCAGGATATTTAGATAAATAAAATACAATTGTAATAAAATTGTTTTATTGCTGAAGATAACCTACAGAATACCTTGTTTTTACAATCATACTTATATGAAAATAATAAGAATTCTAATTACTAAAACATTTTGAATTTATTTTTAAGGTACTGACTGAGTCAGAGACTCTTAATGACAAAGTTTTCCATTCCAAGTATTATTTAATGAACTGGTGTAACTAAGTGTACTGATTATGATATCTGCAGTCATTCACAAATATTTGAAAACACAAGTACTTGCATAATATACTCTATGCACTACACTAACAATACAGTTGTAAACATTTTTAATTGATTTTTTTATAATTATATTTAGAGTTCTGTGCACAATGCAAATATTTATTGTTATTTAGTAGATGTATGATTGTTGCACTATTGTATTTTGTACTGAAAATTAAAAAATGTATATCAATTATTTTTAAGGGACTTTCAGGTACACATTTAGAGTTTTAGTGTGCTCCCCACCTGTAACACCAAGTAGCAAAGGTTTTACACATATAATCTGTTTGTGTTTTGTGGTTTTACTTGTAAATATTTGAATATAGGAAACGAAACAATGTTACTTGTAAAAAATTATAGTCATAAAACTTAAATCTCAGATGTTTTTGTTGTAATAAACATGAGTTGAAACAGTGTATGAATATTGCAGAAATCTATTTGCCCAAACCCAAAAGTGCCATTAATTGCATAAAACTACCAAGGATATAGTAATAAATGTTATAACAATTTACATATAATTTAAACAAAGGACTTCTGCAGTTATATATTTTACAACATATCAATAGAATTTGGAAGATTTTCTATTGCAGAATCATGTTCAATTTCACCTATAAAATGATTTTCTACATGTGCTTGAAATTCAGAAAATGCAATGTCCTTTTGGAATGTTTGCCCACACATTGGGCATATCTTGTCAATTGGGTCTTCTAATATTTCCCTTTCATTTTCAACAATACTTTTCTTGTATGCTGATATGTTTATTTCACTAAAGTTGTTGTATGTGTTGGAGTCTGCTGGTGTTGCCCAGTTGGCAAGACTATCACTGGTTTCTATTTCTTTATGTTCTGATGTTGTTATTTTGGCATTATTTGCTATGCATGTTGGACACTTATATCCTTCTGTAAAGATAACAAAGAAAGTTTAAGTTTTGATATAACACAAAATTTAACAATTTTAGTGTATTCTATGGCTTTTCTGTTAGATTGTATACGCTTGGTCTGTTTTCTGTGGTAACTTCTGCATTTTGTAGAATAAACCCTATGCAATTTAATTAAACTGGCTTATGTCTAATGCTATAATAAGAAAAGAACATGTCAGATTAGTATTAGATGGGTGTAGAACACCTGATTTTATATAAAAAAGCAGCTTTTGCACAGCCATCTGTTGCTCAGAACAGAATTATATTTTTTTTTAAACTGCAAAAATCCAAAACAATCTCAATACTAAACAATTTGCTTTAAATTAATTACAACAAGAATATGTATTTATAATGTTTTCAAGGTTTGTAATTCTACATCTATTACAATAGTATTCTTAAACTAACCTTGTAATATATGTTCAAATCTAGCTATAATAATTTTTAAATCCTTTTCTTGCTGATATAACTCTTTCTTCAAATTTTGAAGCTTCTCTGCATGACAACGGATTTCTTTAAGCGAATCAGTTGCAGGATCTTCTATGTATGCAAAGCCAATTGAGTCCACATTTAAAATATCATCATCAATGTATTGGAGCTGTGCCATTTGTTCATATTGTTCAACTAACTGAGACTTCTCTTGAATATAACTATTTATTAGTTTCAGTGAAATCTCTTCTAAACTTGACTCTGAATATTTCTCCTGGTAATGAGTGCTTGATTTCGGCGTGCTTTGAATGTAAGTATTCGTCCTCAAGAGTGGCTGTTTTCCTCCCTTTTTTGATGCTTTTTCACCTTTCAAACTTGATATTTTATTCCATAAATTTTTGTTTTCACAAGACACCATGAACACATGATGCATGAGTTGCGACTTTTGTTTGTTAAGATCTGCGATTTTCTGGAGTAAATCAGTCTTTTCATCGTCTTGCAAAGGAATGTATGAAGAGTTTTCGGATGCCTTTGTAACATCTAGTCGCAATCGCATGTTATCATTTTCTAAAGCATTTATTCTACGCTGTAATAGCAAACAGCGGTCTCTCATAGCATGAAGGGCTAGTTCATGTACACTCACGTTGTTTAAATCTCCCTTGATAGTTGTTTGGAATGTGGAATCATTATTAAAACTTACAATTGATGAGGAATCCATATGTTCAATGTGCTAAAACACAACGTTATGGAAGCAAATATTTTTATTACAACACATTTAAAACCAAGTTTAGTAGCCTTTGTAGACGTTGCAGTTGAAATCAAACTTCCTAGCATATATATTTTCGAAAAATAAACAAATTGAAAACATATTTTATGATTAGAAACACTAGCACAGAATACTGAGTAAAGACTACTATAATAATCACAAACTAAAATTCCTATTTGACACGAAAGTCAAATCAAGAACGTATCTTTAAATGAAATAAAACTGAAAGTCAATAACAATTAATTTATTTAGTTGTTAATATACATGATTATTTTACTGGTACTTTATTTAATGTCATAAAACATACTTCAATAATTATTTTCATCCAAATTCATTCACATTCCCTTTTTATAACTCTGTAATGTCTTATTAATCTATGGCGAAGACCGAAAAACAGTAAAGTTGGAGTTTTTGGCGGGAACTGAAAGGAAATGTTGTGCTAAGCAGTTTTATTTTCTAAAAATGTGTAAAATTACTCTAAAAAGAACAATAGTTGTAGGATATTTATAGTTTTTGGTAGTAATTATGTGTTTTGTGAGAAATGTGAACTGTATAGTCAAATGTGGCCTTTTAAGTTGTCACAAGAACTCCGTTGAATGGCACCAGCTGATAACCTACAGTGCTACACATAGGCTTATGAAAATGAAGAAACTACATTAAATCTAAGATCTGGCTGAAAGGCCTAGCTGCCAAGCCATAAACCTAAATAAATAATCATCTTCAGTTCATTCACATTTGGACCTTGCAGTAATACCCACAGAGTAGGTACATTAATATATTATGTATGTATTAACTTATAGTAGTCTGTGGTCTGTGCATTAATTTAATAGGAGAGGTTTGGATTACACGGGGAATTTGTGACGGAGTCCAAGACACATACTGTAATTAGAACAGATAACGTACATTTTATAGCGGTTTACGTTTGTGCCTTGTGGATAGTTATATTTAAAACCTATAGAGTTGAGCTGAAATAATACTAGAGATTTTTCAACTTCAATACCATTTATTAAAGTGACTCGGACTGTGGGACGCAATTGCTGACAATCGAGTAATTTTGAGAGACCACGAAGAAGGTAAAAAAATTATTTTGTTTGTCTTATTGAATAGCCGTGATTCATAATAATCCAGAGGTCAGATATAAAAGTGTATATAGTACTGTAAGATAGCTTACATTATTTACCTACCTACTTGTTGTACCTATTATTCATAACGCTATTCTTTTGTTTTGACAACTTTTAGTATTTGGTTAGTTAAAACTTATAATTAATTTGTTGTAAGTTTGGTTACCTTGCTTAACTCATTATAATTACAAAGGTTTCCCCTAAATAATAAAGATTTTTTGGAACATGAATTGATTATTGAATTGTCTCCTTTGTATTACTGAATGTTAAATAATAACATAATATTAATTCATTAATAAATGTGTGGATAAGTGTGAAGGTGTTGGTGATACCTTTTTTGATTTATATTGCAATAGTAATTCTCCATAGACTCATCAGTATATTTTATATCTACATTGTGTAAGATGTCATAAGTCTTCTAGGATAAACAGTATTTTTGTTTATCTCCTGTCTCTATAAATAAATTTCATAAGAAATGTTCCTCACATGTAGTAGAAAACAATGAATAAATAAACCTTTATGTTTTGTACATTTATAATACCTCAATAATTATGCAACATTTTCACAATTTTGATTATTATCTATGATTTGATGTTTATTATTTATATACACCATTCACAATAATTTGAAAAAAAAAAACTAAAAATAAACATCACTTTATATCATGTTATAAAATAGGTTATAAATAGAGATTATTATAAAATGTAAATTACTCCTTATTTTTCTGGCAATTTTCGGTTAAACTTTACAATAGTGGTCACTGAATTTTAAGTAGCGGGGGGGGGTTACTTCTCCCTTCTGCAATCCCCATGTCTAGGAGACATTTAGTTTTTGAGATATGATATGATTTTTGTAAACATAACTTAACTAATTTTTTTCAAAATGGTGTACTTATTTCTTATATCTAAAGACTAGAAATGCAGAAGAAAGGTAGTGGTCAATGTAAAAATCATTCAAAACAGTCTAAAAACGCAGACTAAAGCCCACAAGCCGAGCGAGCAAAGAGAGAGTACCATGACAGCGGTCAGTAAATGTCACAACCGATTTGTAACCATCATTTAAATAGTTATCAATGAATAACCCAACCTAACCAAGTCACTGTTTTAGTCACTGGTCGCGACTTTCGCTCACCCCTGACAACCTTAGTGGCTATAAATAAACTGTAAGGATATCCCTAACTCAAATCACCATTAATTTACCTCCCGTTTATCTATATCGCACTCAAAAATTCAAATAGAGGATTTCGCCAAAATCCAAAGTTAAGCAATGCAATTGAAGTCCAGTGAGAAAGCCAGTCAATGTAAAAATAATCAACATAACCAAAATAATGTAAGTCGTCGAAAAATCCATAAAAAAACACAAAGTACATTCACATAACTAAAAGAGAAATGGAATAAAAAAAGGCAGCAAATAGAGTATAGCAAATTATACATTGATTTTTTTAATAAAAATTAATCATTTAAAAACATACTACTAATTCAAATTCGCAATATATAAGCAAAAAAACAAATTTATTTAAAAATCGATATTATTGACATATCAAATGATTTTCGTATATAAAAATCAATATTATTGACATATCAAATTGATAAAAAAAAAAAATCTATCTTATGCCTATTATCATTGTAAAGTAAAAAAAATGACAGTACTGTGATTTATTATTTTATAAACTTTAAAATTATAATAACTAATTCAAAACTTGTTTACTAAATTAAAAAACAGTTTTAGTGTTTATATATCAGGTGTAAGTGTATTCCTAAACACAAATCAAACTTTTTTTCAACAAAAGTGACATAACCTTGTTATTTTGTTGACCAAACATATTTTTGTTTTTACCATTATTCCTTCAGAACTTGTTGGTGGATCCTAAAAACATGTTTCCTAGCCCAAATAACAGGTCTAGTGTCTATATATAAGGCATATGTATACCGCTAAACTTAATTTCCGTTAATCTGATGCCACTCTGTGCAAAAGTTTAGCCCAATTTTCTAGTAATTATTGCGGTTTTAGGTGTTTTTGACTAACTTTGTGTTAATATTTTTGACCTTGAGCATCAAGTTATTATAAACAGGGAATACCACTCTAAATCTAAGAAATATCTATTGATAGCTCTCAGATCTATTCAAATAGCAAAGTGCAATAAAAAATTGGTAGCTATGAAAACCAATGTTTTAAACATATGAAAGTCAATGTTTTAAACATATGAAAATCAATGTTTTAAACATATGAAAATCAATGTTTTAAACATATGAATATCAATAATTTATAATTGCTAATCTATTACAGTTTTGTCTAAATTAAAATAAATTAGAAGGAAACAATATTCAATTATTGATCAGGATAAAGGTTAAATAAATAATTTTTTATTTTATAACAGGGGTAAGCAAATAAACTAACTTTAGCCTTGTTTTCTTACCACAGGTTTTAACTACATATACTGGTTTTTAGCATGTTTTTGGTTACAAATATTTTACCTACACAAATTTATTTCATATTATTAAGAATTAAACATGTTTTATTTAAAATTCTCATATTTTTTAGAAGAGAAAGATTTAGTTAATCCAATATTTTAATTATTACTAGTTTAATATGGATTTGAACTGGGGTGGGGTATAGTTATGGGCACCTTTATTTATTATTAACAGATCTGAACTGTTTTAATATAGGTTAGTCTAAAGCGGGAGTAAAGCTAAGCAGTGCTCCCACCTTATCCTTTGTGGTTATCTTTTTTTTTATAACCACCTAAAATTCACTTTATATCTCAAATAATAAATAAATGCACCCTATAACTATACCGCACCCTTGAACTGTTGCAACACTACAGAAATGTACATAACATCATGATGATAGCTGGCCTCAGCAGCGACTAATAGTTTTTGAATTGTCATCAGAATGAGATTGGTCTCTTTTCAGAACTGATTCTTTGAATGAAACTGTAGTAATCTTATAAATTTTACATCTAATATCATATACATTATCATCATGATTGCCATGTTTTTTTTTTTGTCCAACCACTGAGAGTAAAACTGGTGGTCCCCGAGATGAAGCACTGAATATTGCCATGGAAGAAATATTTTCATACACCGAAAATAGTGATGGCTGTCAGTTTATATTAGAAGAATTAATTTTTTTAGTAAAAATTCGAATATTGATCAGTGTACCGTACACAGCGGGATCGGTAACCCGACGGCACAAACCCACAAGGTAATTTTTGGTACTTAGCTAGGTACTTACCTGATACTCCAGTCGGCGGTGGTGGCAACAGGAACAAGGGGAACACTAATCTGTCAGTATTTTAAGGGAGGGGCGCCCCTTGAGAGGAAATATATAAAATATCCTACTAATCTACTACAACAAGGGAAACACTACGGGGGATGGATAAATGTCTGTCCAAATACACCCGCGCCTCGTCCTATTTCGTCATAACCACTTACTCACTGAATATATTAACTGATTATTACTATTATAATGTTCCACACACTTGCAAATATCTAAATTTTCAACAAAAAATTAAATATCAAATTATTTCACGCGAGAGCAATCACACCGTGCGACTTCCAGCAAATCCGCGGCATACCCGCTTTTCGACGCGATAAAAAAGTGCCCTCGAATGTATCGCGTAACAATCGAAAAGCGGCGTTCGATATCTGTATTCCGAATAATCATAGAACTGTTAAACTGTGATTAAACTTAAAATATGGTGATAAGGTCACAGAAAAACCCTGACAATTAACATTTATATGCTTTGTCGGTAATCATTATGACCTATTAAATTAAGCCTGGCGTGAAAAAAATCCAATAAAAAAACGTGCCTCGTACACTACCTCATAGGTGGCGTGAAAGCATGTGCATTTTATGGAGCATACAGCTCCAGCTAACTTTCGAATGGCTTTTTCTCGGAAATGGTAAATCTTAGAGAAAAAGTATAAGGACAATTTTAGTAGATAATTACCTGATCTACAATTTTGGTTGAGCTATCTTTATCGTAAAACTAACCGTTTGGCCAAAAAATACAAAAAACCCATTATTTCGACCTTTGACCTTGAATAAAAAATTTGCACGGGATAATTGGGGATTTTCAGGATTTCATGAGAGTGGTATCCCTTACATTCCTGTAAATTTTCAGCTTGTGAGTTTTGCAAGGGTCAATGTCTATTTTGACCTGGCTAATTGTGAAATTAAAAATTAATAGTGATATAAATTGAAATTTAGGGCAGCCACCAAGCCACAATACATGTGAATAAGGGATGTAGAAAAATTTCAAAGTACAAAATTGTTGGGTACCATTACTATTTATCGGGTTTTGGAAAATCATAATGGTGTTTCTTGTGACTTTTTATTTAAATTAATACATGCTATATTTAATTTTTCTAGTAATTACTATTTATAGAGATCATACATATTATCACGCCTGTTTCCCGTGGGGGTAGGCAGGGACTATAGATTTCCACTTGTGACGATCCTGACAAACAATTTTCACTTCATCTACTTTCATTAATCAGTATATATATATTTTTTTCCAGGCCGAGGATGAACATAGGATACTTTTATCCCGAAAAATGAGATAGTTTCCGGGATAAAAATATTTTTGTCTCTCTGTTGCTTATGCTTTTACGGAAAAACTAATGGTCCGATTTGTCTGAAATTCGGTATGTACGTAAATTTAATATCGAGGGTAGACAAGGGATACTTTTCATCCCGGATTATAGGATAGATTTATGTAAAGGTTATCCCAGAAAATATCATAGGTTTTTTATTTGTGGTTCGACATTTTGTTTATTTTGGTCAATTTGGTCATTTTGGTTGTTTTGGTCATTTTGGTCACTTTGGTCGTTTAGGTAGTTTCGGTCGTTTCGGTAGTTTTGTTAGTTTGGTTGGTAGTTGTGTAGTTTTGGCAGTTTTGGTAGTTTTGGTAGTTTTGTAGTTTTGATAGTTTTGGTAGTTTTAGTAGTTTTGGTAGTGAAAGTGATGGCCGAGCATAAGTAGGTGTGTATCCCATTTCTGATATCGAATTTTGATGCCCAACCGGGTTTTTAATAATGGCGTCGTAAAATTATTTTCTATAAATAGTAATCATAAGCTGAAAAAGCTTTATTTTAGTTTTAAAACATATCTCTCAACATTTTCACCTTTTTAAGCAATCGGCGGCAATAACTTCCGGCGGTCATTATTACTTCAAAAATCACACATTATATTTTATAACTTTTATGAAATAATTATTCCTTATATTTTATGACTTTAAATAGAAAGAATGAATTTAGAAGCAGTTCTATTAATCCAAAACAACTTTTAATATTGGATTGTGGTTTGCTGTTGAGAACAATCGTCAATTATAACACAGCCCTTTTTTGCACAAATATTGCCAACAAAAAACAATAGTTAATTTTTACTGAAAATTAATGCTGAATAATTAAAACAAAAGTAAAAATACTGAGATTATAATTTTTATATTGTCGTTTGATAATTAGATAAAAATATTACAAATTACAAGGAGAAATACCAACAGGAAACCAGCACATATCCGCTTTACAAAATAAAAATGTTATTGCAATTATTTGATAATAAGTAGCACTGATATTTAATTCTAGCTTTTTTTTTATTGCATGAAGTCAGCAGACAAGCAGTATTGTCTGCTGTCTTGCAGTCCACTTGATGGAAAGCAGTTACCATCGCCTATGGACATTTGCAACACCAAAGGTGCTACAAATGCGCTGCTGCTCTCTTAAGGGAGACTGCAACCTGGCCACTAATGCCGGAACACAACTCAAGGTTGTTAATGGCGGCATACTCTAGACCAGGGGTGGTAGCCATCCAGTCGGCTCTTACGACAGGCCGCCGGGCCGCAGGAAATTGTATTCTTTCTCCGTTCCTGCACGAATTAAAATTATATATTATTAAATATAAACTAAGATTAGAGAATTTAGACTATCCTTTTTTTAAAGTCGTCTAATAATTAATTTATAAGTTTGCGCCGACATATAAATAAAACTTGAACGGGTTGAAATAATGAAGTAAATCTCCTGGGGGCAAATAGAACCAACATAAAAATATAATACAATGTAACATGTATTTAACGCCTGCTCAATAAACGAGGCACGCACTAGAGTTTGACCCGCGGCGTAAACTCTAGTTCATTTGTAAAGATTACCAGAAAAATCAAACAACATCATGTTCTGCTATAATATTGTTACAATTGGGCCACCTACGTAATTGAAAACAAAGTACATTTATTATCCCCTCGGTGTTTGAGATAATTACATAGAAGCGCTTTTATGGTCGTCCTTTTTTTGATTACTATTTATTTGTGGTTGTGAAGAGCAGCGTGTTGTACTCGTTTATGGCCGTTCGCAGGCATAATTAGGCAGGTGTTTCGAACTAATTCTAAGAAGTTATTGTTTTGCGTCAAGGCATATTGTATTTGTATAGAATAATAGGAATGCCCGAACGGAGGGGGAGGCAGTCAAGCGAGGATTACGATACGAGCAAGATGTATATTCGATAAGCGATATAGTGCCGAACTTTGCGCGTGTTATTTAATCGTGCAGTTTGTACTGGTTGTATCCAGTTATATTTGTACCTGTTTTATACGTGCTTGTACAGTTCTAATAAATTCTATAGTAATTCCAAAGGCATTTTAATTCGAGTCCTGTAGCTCGTAACAATATAATCCCTATTAATTTTATAAATTCGAAAGTAACTCTGTCTGTCTGTTCCATTTTTATGGCTGAAACTCAGTAGATATATATATATATATATATGTATATATATATATATATATATATATATATATATATATATAATAGGTTGGGGAAAAAGTCTTTTCGCATATAGTATGTATGAACTTATAATAAGATCTCTTTGACTATACCATTTGCATCTGGCTGGTTTTGGTATCATTAAAAAGTTTTAATTTTAAAGAAGAAAATTCAAATTAGGAAAATGTGTGATTTTCATTTATTTTTCTTATTGTTAAAATGAGTGAATCTAATGAAGGAATTCGATACATTTTAAAATTTTACTACAAAAAAGGTAAAACTGCAACACAAGCCGCGAAAAAAAATTGTGATGTTTATGGACCTAATGCAGTATCTCTGAGAGTAGCGCAAATTTGGTTTAAGCGTTTGCAATCCGGAAATTTTAATATCAAAAATGCACGTCGCTCTGGTCGCCCTGTTACGGACAAAATTGATGCCATTTTTGAAAAAGTGGAGCAAGATCGGCATATTAGTAGTTACGATGTAGCTGGAGAACTGGGAATTGACCACAAAACGGTTTTGGCGCATTTGAAAAAAGCCGGGTACACAAAAAAGCTCGATATTTGGGTGCTTCATGAGCTCACTGAAAGAAACCTAATGAACCGTGTACTCATTTGTGATTCTTTATTACGATGTAATAACATCATGATGTAACCGAACCATTTTTGAAGAAGCTGATAACTGGTGATGAAAAGTGGATCACGTACGACAAGAACGTGCGAAAAAGATCGTGGTCAAAGGCCGGTCAGGCTTCACAGACTGTGGCGAAACCCGGGTTAACTCGCAACAAGGTGATGCTGTGTGTATGGTGGGATTGGAAGGGAATTATTCATTACGAGCTGTTACCGCCAGGCAGGACCATCAATTCTGAACTGTACTGCGAACAACTGATGAGATTGAAGCAAAAAGTTGAGAGAAAGCGGACGGAATTAATAAACAAAAGGGGTGTGGTTTTTCACCATGATAACGCTAACCCTCAACATCTTTAGCCACTCAGCAAAAATTACGAGAGTTTGGCTGGGAGGTATTAATGCATCCATCGTACAGTCCTGACCTTGCACCTTCAGATTTTCACCTGTTTCTGTCTCTGCAGAATTCCTTAGGCAGTGTCAGGTTAACATCACGAGAGGACTGCCAAAACCACTTGTTGCAGTTTTTTGATCAGAAGCCCCAAAATTTTCATAGCAATGGGATCACGTCCCTACCTACAAGATGGTAAAAAGTTATCCAACAAAATGGCACCTACATACTTTAGTCAAATGTAAATAAACTTTATAAAAAAACCTTTTGAATTTTTATATAAAATGCGAAACTTTTCCTCAACCTAATATATATATATATATATATATATATATATATATATATATATATATATATATATATATATATATATATATATATATATATATATATACACACACATATATATATATATATACTTAGTCTGGCCATAAATACTGTTACAATTAAAAAGAAACAAAATATTACATTTGAATTTGGAATCTCATTTTTATATGATTGTTCATTGTGTTTTCTCATTTTGGCGCCAATACATTGTACAACATTTTGCGATATTAAAATGGAGTGGGGCGATAAAGAGAACCGAATCGCTGTGATTGCATTACATAAAGTAGGTATGGAGCCAAATGCAATTTTTAAAACTCTCCATACGCTTGGTATTAATCAAATGTTTGTGTACCGGGCTATGAATAGGTACAATGAGACCTCCTCTGTTTGTGACAGAAAAAGATCTAGCCGTCCACGTAGTGTTCGTACGAAAAAGGTGGTCAAAGCAGTAAGGGAAAGAGTTCGAAAAAATCCTGTCCGAAAGCAAAAAAATTACCTCGGTAGACGAAGATATCACCTAGAACCATGTCGCGTATTTTAAAAGATGACTAGGAGTTGCAGCCTATAAGAGACGCACTGGTCATTTCTTAACTCATAATTTAAAAAAGAATAAGGTGGTAAAATCGAAACAACTACTGAAGCGATACGCAAAGGGAGGTACCACAGAAAAATTTTGTTTACGTATGAGATTTTTTTACAATTGAGCAACATTTTAGCAAACAAAATGACCGTATTTATGCTCAAAGCTCAAGCTTCTCAATTAGTGGACAGAGTGCAACGTGGGCATTATCCGTCTTCAGTAATGGTTTGGTGGGGTGTTAGCTCTGAAGGAGTGACTGAGCCATATTTTTGTAAAAAAAGGTATCAAAACATCGGCACAAGTGTATCAAGATACCATTCTTGAGAAGGTAGTTAAGCCCCTTAACAACACCATGTTCAAGAACCAAGAATGGTCCTTCCAGCAAGACTCGGCGCCGGGTCATAAAGCTCGATCCACGCAGTCTTGGTTGGAAACGAACTTTTCGGACTTCATCGGAGCTGAAGACTGGCCGTCGTCTAGTCCCGATCTTAATCCGCTGAATTATCATTTATGGTTAGTTTTAGAGAGTACGGCTTACTCTAAACGCCATGATAATTTGGAGCCCCTAAAACAATCCATGTGATTGGCAGTGAAGAATTTTCCCATGGAATGAGAGCGTGCTTCTACTGATTGGCCTCAACGTTTAAAGGTCTCCATTGGCTGCAATACAGTATTGCAGCCAATGGAGACCACTTCGAATAAGCTTTTTTTATTTTAAATTATTTTATATTTATGTATTAAACTAACACACTGTAAAACTTATAAATTTTATTTGCAATAGAAAAAAACATTTTTTTTTGTTACAATATTTATGGCAAGACTAAGTATATATATATATATATATATTCGATGCCGAGGATGTACATGGAATACTTTTTATCCCGAAAAATGGGATAGTTTCCGGGATAAAAATATATTTGTTATGCTTTTGCGGAAAAAGTATTAGACCGATTTGGCTGAAATTCGGTATATATGTAATTTTAATACCGAGGCTGGACAAGGGATACTTTCATACCCGATAATGCAATAAGTTTTCAGATAGATTTATGTAAAGGTTATCCCAGAAAGGAGAATAGGTTTTTTGTGATTTGCCATTTTGGTTAATTTGGTCATTGTGGTCAATTTGGTCGATTTGGTCATTTTGGTGTACATATGTAGTTTTAATATCGAAAATGGTCATAGATACTTTTCATCCGGGATATGGGATAGTTTGCGATATAAAATGAAGTAAATCTTCCGGGGCAAATAGCACTAACATAAAAAAATAATACAATGTAACCTGTGTTGTTAACCTCTTTAAACAAGAGGCACGCACTAGACTCACTAAAGGCTGACTCGCGGCGCAGCCGCGTGGTATAATGTAGTCCATTATAATTATTATTATATGCTTATAGAAGTTTGTATTAGATTTTTTAACCCATTTGCCATATTTTAAGAAGGCCTAAAAACTCGATATTGTTTTTACTACTTTTCTCAAGTTTTTTAGTAATAAATTTGGTTTTTTCTGCAAAATATAGCCCATGTAAATGTAGCCCTCTGAACCACAGAGACCATTCAAGAAAAATAAAATTTTCCAGAGAGAAAATATATATAGTTTTTATAAAATTTGTTTAGTAATAAACAAATTAAAGGCGTGTGTCTGTAAATGGGATGTATCGGGCGCACTAATGTCTCGATTAACCACAAGTGCTTGTTTACTAAATGAAAAATATTGAGTAACTTAATAACTACTGTGGCCACATTTAAAAAATTTCAAAGTGGAATTTGCTCATGTGTATAAATATTAATGGAATGAGTAATATTCCTGAAATTCAGAAACAACATTTGTTACACACGTTTTAAGGCCAGATGCCTAGTTAAAAAAATATGATTATACATTTGTCTTACATAGATAGACATTTTGATAGCATACAGATTGACTTCAACTCTGTATTCTGTAAGAATGTTTTGTGTTTTTCTTTATAAAAACTTACTCTATTCTTTTAAACTTTAAATACCAATTGAAATGAAGATGCGTCCTAGCCTGCGGCGCGCCAAACTTTTGGTCTCGTTTAATATTATATACAAAATTAAAAATCCTGCATTGTTTTTCCTTTATTTTGTAAACAAAATATTAGGTTGAGGAAAACTAACTATTATTCACAAATCACTGTACCTACTACAGAGTTCAATGATTAATTTAAATATAGTTTTTTACTAAATTTATACACATATTTATTATAATTTATTGTGCACAAAGAGAATGGCCACATTCTCTAATCTATTAATTACTAATCCTCTTTTGTACTTATTTGTAAACACTGAACACAATAATTATTCTTGAAAAACCATATTATATATTACTCATTTATTTAATGGATTAATTTGTATAACATAAAATTTCAATTTGAAGTTACAAAAACAATACCACACATTGTTAGCATTTTATTGAAGTAGTTAGAGCAGTATAATGAAAATTCCTTGAATTAATGAATTCAGTCATTGAAATTCAGCTCTTTAGCACTTTTTTATGTAAAAAAGACCTTTAGCCAATTCTAATTTGATATTCATCACTTATTAAAACCACACTTCAGCCAAATTGAAATTCTTTAACTGAATGACGTCAAACAATGTAGTCCTTGTGGTAAGCTCGAAGCTAAAGCGCTTTAATAGTATGGGGTTGTTAAATTAAAGTTAATTTATTTTTCACAATTAAAAGATTAAGTTAGTTAGTAAAAAAAATAATTATGAGATGGCAAATTCTGTAAAATATTATAGCTGGTAGAGCCTAAAAATACTTTCAATGAAAATAATTACCTAGTGTCAACAAGATTAAGTTTAGTTTACTATTTTCTCCCATTAGATTCGGCTTCTCGTAAACCGCGGAAAAGGCGAACTTTGTTCTCTAAAGCGCCAATTTAAACGAAAATCTTTTAATATCAAATTCTGTTATAAATTAAAAGTAGATTAAGGACTAATAATAAATAAATTAAACTATACTATAAATAAAGCTATACTTACAAAATAACATAAATCTATAAATAAAAAATTTACTCCAAATCGCTGTCGGCGGGGAGCGTGCCCAAAATACTGGCCGCAGTTCTACGATGCGTGCGTTCGTTGCCCTAGGTGCAAACCAGCCTTTTGGTCACGCGAGACCTCAATTAGACGCGTTGAGAGGTCTCGATAGAGGTGATGAGCTCCAGGCCCCCACGGCTCCAGGGTCTCGACCCCGAAAGCCACAAATACGTACCCACTACCAATGGATACATATTTGCGGCATTTCAGGGCCTCCTGGTGTGCAGCAGCTGCCCCGGCTGTCACGGCTGTCTCTGAAAGATGGGATGCCACCAATGTATCGACACAAGCAGCACAGCCCATTTGGTTCAAGAACAACTGGTGCCCCGGCGATTACAAGAAACCGATGGATAATGTCATTACGTGTAGCATGCCGTGACATTCTGCCAGCGCTCCTTGCGCATGACAAGCCATGGTGGCCTAACTTATCAACTCTATCTCCGCACCGACAGCGATGTGGCACCACAACACCTGCCCCCAGACGAATGCAGGCAGCAATCCTGAATGTAGTGTCATCCAAGAGAGTGTCTAGATTCGCCGACGGCAGAGCTTAGAGCCACAAACCTGACTCCTATTTAGAGGCAGCTAAAAGCGAGCACAGTTTTGCCAATACAGGTTCTCATGTATTAGCTGGCTGAGCGGCCCGTCCCATAGCTTCTGCGATTTCGGTTTCACGGGTAAATTTTGAGTTGGGCAAGCCAAGGACCAAGCATTTCTGGCCTCAGTCAAGTATGGGACCTCAAAGCCACTAAGTGACGGGTTTAATATTTATCCTACGAGGTCCACAGTACTGTAAACTGAGGACAGAAAGGCAGGTAGTGCTATGACGGAAATTTTTAAATAAATTCTTAACATACAAACTTATTTATACGTTATTGGTATTTATTCAGAGCCATAGTACAATTAAATTCAGTATTTCATTGTACAAGTGTTAAATATAAACGTGAAATACAAGTGCAATTTTTGGCGGTTTCATCGCTGCTGTTGATTTTTTGATTGTTGATTTTCCAATCCTCCCTGTCGGGAGGATTGGAAAATATACAAGAGGTCAAAATAAATTACTTCTAGAATTGCTACCTACACTTATACTGCACTTTTTATTTCATTCTTCATTGTCTGTCTGTCTGTCTGCCGATTATTTGATTTCAGTATTAAATAGCAACTCCACGCGATTTTAGACTTAATTTAATTCAGTTATTTTTGTTCAAAACTGCGTGTGATATATAAAAATATCACGGAAGCCACTTTTCGCTGGACCATTATTTGATGACGAACGTGCTGTAGGGTATTCGAACTAACACGGTACGTCGTTCCACTTTCGCTGTTAGCATCGAACGTGTATGTTTACACACACACACGAACGCGTGACCTGTTTAGCTTACTTCATGGTCTCAATTGTTTTAAGTCTTAAGCAGTGCTGAGTCTTATATATCAATATTCGTGGTTACCACATGCTGTTCGATAATATAATCCTAATGATCCCCATTGCTAAAATTATACAGGGGCTAGTTAAGGTTGGGTTGTGTGTACCGCCATAACTTTGGTGCAGATTATTAACAGTCAAAGAAAATGGCTATAAAATGAAATATAATTAACTAACCTTTCATGATAAGATCGTTCTCAAGGCAATGAAGTAGGAATAAGCAAAAGTGCAAAGATTCAACTCTCACATCTTTACATGTGTTAATATTGACATGGATAATATCGCCCAGGAGGCCGTTGTGTTTGTTTCAATATTCAAACAAATTGATAATTTTACAATAATTTCATGTGTGTAAAAGGCATATCTATATGTAGATAATCAGCTGTGATACACATATAGACAGACAATGGAGTGAGACTATAAGAATTCTGTTTTACCTTAAGGCATCTGCACCTAAAAACTGCCCAAGCAATGCATGTTCCCTGACCAGTGGCAACTAAGCTTAAAAGCGACGCTTTTTATAAAGAATACAATCACGAAGTAAGAAATACATATTATGTGCATACTTCACATTGCGTATATTAATTAGCATGGTTTATATGACATGTGAACTCATCCAATAAAACTCTTATCTATTGTAATTGTACACTGTCTTAAAAAGTTAACAAAGAACTGTATGACAGGATGGACTGGTAGTGCAAATAGGTTTTAAAGTTCAAAATTTACGTTTACAGTTTGAATATAGCTTCGCGGTAATAATATATACTATACATGTTATTGTTAAGTTTCTAAGAAGTACGGTGTTGCAAATAACTGAAATATTATTACAAGTATGTAACTAGACACCTAGTTATAAAGTAGGACCATATATGCACATTGTTGATAAATTAATTATTTTGGCAGTGTAACCGAAACTCCAATCTCCATGGATTTTTGATGACGCGGATCGTCATATCCGTGTTAGATACATTATTTGTGCTTTTATAATCATCAACATGTGTAATAAAAAAACTTGTGTCCAATCTGTGTACTCTCAGATGAACTATTGAATTATTCACTTTTATAACCAGAAATCACTTTTCATTGGTTAGGTTAGGTATATTACGGGAAAATACATATTAAGAGAAGATATTCTATGAGAAGTTTCGCTATCGTTTCGAATTATGTTAAATGCTAAATAAGAATTTAGAAATTGTGCTCCATTTGACAACTTTTGTTTATTCGAAGAAAAAAAATAACAATTGTTTCAATGTAAATTTTGGAATGAGCTAGTTATGCACTTAATTATTTTTGGTGTTATAATAGGGCTATAATTTACTTAAATTAAAGTGCTTCCGGTAGAAACTGGCATAGATGCCATAATTGCGCATTTAGCTAACTAACTACACACATACCTTCTAATACAAAATAGACCATAGCAACTTGAAAAGCTGCTATGCAGTAATGTCGCTTGCATTATGCGTCGGTGTATCTATGTTTATCTAGGTTATTATGTAAATTGTCTGTATCTTAAACCTGTGCAAGTGTGAAATGAAACGAGTTCAATTAGGCTTTTAAGGAATTCAAAATCTGTAATCAACGACACGTAAGGTTTCGCGTTAGGTAGGCCTTGAAATATGTAAGGTTTAGCGTTAGGTAGGCCTTGAAACATTAATACGATATATCATTATGGCTTCTTTATCTGGTTCAATAATTGGTAATATAATTATGCGCTTCTGAAGTCGTAAACGCCATACATGGGGAAACTTCTTTCTAACTTTTAAGTAAACTGTTGAAAATTTGACTATGATGATCTGTCAAATGCGTGTCACTCCATACATAATGAAGGATTCATTCAATATTGGCGGCGAACGTGGAATGTTTTAGTCATTTGTCTACAAAACCACAAAATAAGCGTGCAACCAAAAATATTCCACATTTATAAACCTAATCAACGGATCTTGTTAATAACAATTCGCGTTGAGTGTTTTTCAAATTGTTTCTAGAGTTTTTCATCAAATATTAGAGGTGATGCCATGTGGTAGGGTATTTACCCGTCTAGATGGCTACCACCCCTGGTCTAGAGTATGCCGCCATAACAACATAACTCATTCATTGTTCCGGCATTAGGGGCCAGGTTCCAGACTCCCTTAAGAGAGCAGCAGCGCATTTGTAGCACCTTTGGTGTTTCAAATGTCTATAAGCGATGGTAACCGCTTTCCACGAGGTGGGCCGTCTGCCTGTCTGCTGAACTCGTGCAATAAAAATAAAAAAGATAATTACTTTGTAGGCGCGTGCGTACCTCATCGCTTATTGACCTAAGTAAAAGAAATATAATGATTTTTCCAGACCTCTCTAACAATATAATGTTTTTATAAATGTTACGATTTTATCAAAATACCTGTGCAACCTTAAAATTGCTATAATATCGAGGGCTTAATAACAAATGGGCGTACAGACAAAAGTGCAGTTTTACACAAGGGACAAAATTGTGAATAAATCAAAACTAGTTGATTGTATAAGGCTGAAATTTGGAATACCCTTCTTTGTAGGTACACTTGCAATTGTAAGACATTCTAAATTGTAACATGCATAGTTTTTAGGAAACAACAAAAAAATTGTATTTTTCTTATACGCTTATATGTTATGAAGCCCGCGATATATACTCAGAATTCGAAGTAAAAGTCATTGAAATTAGATAAAATTATTAATTATAGTTTATGCCATGTTATCTAATTATCATCCAGTTAAAACTTGAAGAGATATAATATTCGAATTCAGCACATTAGTCACGTATTTTCATAGCCTTAATCTTGAAGCAAACTACCAATGATAATGCGTCTCGATTAGCATTGCACAGTGAGCTCATCTTATATTTTATCACGTTTGTTACCTACGTTATCAGCATCAAAATAAATGAGTAGAGTTCAAGAGGATAATTAATAACGAAACTATATTTTTAGTTATGCAAATTGTTATGAATTGTTTAGTTTATGTATATCTATAAGTTTTACTTGAACTTGGTTTTTTGTAATTTCATTGTTCGGTGTCAACATATTTTTTACCTTACGTATGGCGTAAGAATGCTAGGTAGGTATGGAAAACGCCAAGTACAAAACGTAAGTTTGAAAGAGTCCTAAAATAACACGTTTTTATACATAACGCTACAAATCACACTTGTCGCGTATTCGTCAAAAAAATCATTATAACTCTGATCCAGCGCTTTGTTATTAAAAACATATTTTTAGACCAAATCAGATAAAACTGAGAATCTTAATAAGTTTCTCATTTTAATTTCACTTTGAAACAAAGTACCTGAACTTAACCTCTCATAGATGTTGCGTATGCAAAATTAAGATGAATCGATAATAAGAACATTTAGCAAACAGGTATAATTTGATGGTATTATATATATATTACCATCAAAGCGACACGTTACAGAGATGTCATTCCTGGTGTGTTGTCCTCACCTAAAGCGCTATATCGGATAGGAGTTGTAACGAGCTATGTCCTTCAGTTCTTTCGTGCGGGACTGGTTATATTCTTATCTTCTGCATCATATTAACCAAATTAAATATATACGTTAATTTAATTCTTGTTTTGTTCTGAAAGAAAGAAAGAAAAAGATTTATTGACTTAAAAAATACGACGCTATAAAGTTCTCTAAAGTTTTCATTGAAATTGGGCCGTTTCAAAGTATAGTATATTTGAGACTAACTTTTTTAAACTGGCATATGACATTTATGACTCTGTAAATAATAGTTGTGGCGTACATTTTTCAATCACATATGAACTTTTCAATGTTTTTAGCATAGAATATAATGTATTATATACATGCTTATTTTTAATCCTTATCCTTTTTAGATAAGATCCGTAAACATCGCGTAACAGAGGCAGCAAAACAACGGAACTCCATTTGAATGTGTATTGTGACGTAAACGAAGCCGAACAATACGTTTGTTATGGAGATATGGTGTAGGGCTGCGTGAGCCAGAGTCGAAATGCTGTCGAAGCTCGGAGTGGTTTTGGCGCTGCTAAGCGCGGCCAGCGCGCTGCTCGAGGGCCCCAATGTCTGCACCAGACAGGAATCGTAAGCTCTTTTATTCTTCTTTTTAAATTATGCTATGCTCAATTTGCGTATCTAGTCAGTGTCTTATCCCTAAATAGAATAGAATATACTTTATTGTACAAAAATGCTACATAAAATGAAGAACATTAATTATTAATTCAAGTACAATCGGCGGTCTTATCGCCCATGGCGATTTATTTCAGACAACCTTTGGATGGAGTACAAGAAGATAGATAAATAACACTTAATTACACAACAAAATATACAATTACAAAAACAAACTATAAAAACAAACAAACAAGAAGAACATTAAAAATAAATAGATATTTAACTTTTAAATTTACCTTTCAAATAAAAGTAGTTAAATTATAGATTTTTAAGTGAAGCGAAATAAGGGAGTATTTGTGGTAATTCGTAAAGGCACATTTCACGGAACATTAGAGACTTTCAACAAAAACATAGTTCTTGGTGAAAAGTGATCAATATCCTACAACTATATCAACTATTGTACATTTTTTACCAGCATTATATATTTTTGGAAAACAAAAATGCATAGTTAATCATCACCATTCAAGTTCCCGGTAAAATTATAAGCTCTTTTAATTTATATACGTCATAAATAAAATAAAAATAACAAAAATGTAAGTTACATTATTATATAATTATGTACGCAAATATGTTTAGTAAGGAAAATATACAATGATTAATCATTAAGACGTCATTAATGTAAGTATCAAAACTAATAACCTCTTTTCGTTGAATGAACATGAGTAAATTTATATATAGTCTATCGGTCTTATTCATAGAGAGTTAGAGTAAGTTTGAACGCTTCTTTAAGACTCGTATCTGTTTATGAATAAGACCGTATGCGTTTAAAATTATTAACATCACTAACTGTGCCTGCGACTTCGTTAGCGCGGTAATATATCAGTATTTATATTCATATCTCCTGAATCTTCAAAGAAAATGAAACGGAACATGCACGTAAAGTTAACTTAATGAAGACGGGGCTTTTGGGCCAACGAAATGTAATGAGTTGAGATATGGCTTAAAAATAGCGTTATATTTTTCTATTACAAAATGGAAAACATAAGCCCTAAATTCTACCTAGAAGAAGACAAATCTTAAAAATAAGGTCACAAATTAAAATCAGTTATCGATTACCATAACCAATTTATGTGAATGAATTAATAATATTGTTACTACCTACACGCCGACAAAAGTTGATTCACACCTGCATACCATAAAAGCACACTTTATTACCTTTTCGCGTTTGGACTTCTTTTGTTTACAAATTTTGTGTTTAAAATTGGTAATTAGAAAACAGCCCATTGTGTAGTGTAATCTTTTATGGCAGTCATTAGCCAGGTGTGTCGAACTGATTCTAAGAAATTCGGTCTACGCGGTCGGGCAGCCTATATAAAGCAATGGCCCAATGGAGAGATCAGCAGTCGAGCGATAACCACAAACGAAACAAGACTGTACATTCGGTAATCTATTTAGTGACGGACTTTGCGCGTGGTATTGAATCGTGCATTACGTTTGGACTGGTTGTATTCAGTTATATTTGTACCTGTGATATACGTGTTTGTATAGTTCTAGTAAATTCTATAACAATATAAAAACACGACACACTGTTTATTCATTCAAAATAATCAAACCCACTACAAATATAAAAAATATCAACATAATAAAAATAAATCTTAAAATTACTCTCATCTTTTTACAATCTGAGCCCAGGAATGTATGCGTATACGTTTACTTTCTGTTTTAATCCTTAGAATTTCCTTTTCAGTTATAAAATTTTCCTTCTGTGAGTTCGTTGAGCCGATTCGACGTTTTTTTAGACCACCCACAGATAAAAATTCTAAAAACGGAGATTTATGTATTTAATACACAAATAGCTGTATAAAATTATACAATATACAGATACCAGTGTTTACTTAAATTTTAACATTTATTTTGTAATTAAAGTCAGATATTGTATAAATTGTTTAATTGTATAAATTGCAAATATACATTTATGCATTACTCTGTCTGCGTAAATGTTTGGTTGATTTCATGATAAATGATTTTATTGACCATTTATTATGTTTATTAGTCAATTTATAGTCCAGTCAAATAAGTCGAAAAAAGGTGAAAATCTCGGATCGAAAGCTATGAACTTGTAAAAACATTTATTTTGGTATTCTAAAAATTGTCTCAAGTCTCATAAGATCTTGTGTCTGCTTCTTCAAAGTCAAAGGTCCCGAAAATCGGTTTTTTGAAAATATTATGCTTCCTTTGTAAGATATTTGCACGTATCACAATAGTTGTAGGGCATAAAATTCTCTACAAGATTGGTTTATTTTCTATGATGTTAAATGGTCTCTGTGACGTTTAGTCGTAGCTCCGTAGTGTTTGTATAATTATTTAGAACACAAGACCATCGTTCAGAATTTATGAATGAATCTAAGTCAAGATCTCGTAATGATTTAAACAACTTGTTGTGATACAATCCAGTCGCACTTGAATTGCTCTACAATGCGAACATCAATTAAAATGGTAAATAGATTGTGTTACGAAACTAGTCAGACCGAACGTATGCCCGCCCATCTTTATACTTAAATACAAAATGTGTGTAAAGACTATAACGGTCTTATACATATTGAGTTAGAGTAAGTTTGTATGTAGGCTTTTAACAACCTTAGAGAAGCTTACATACAAAATTGCTCTAACTCGATATGAATAAGACCGTAAAGGTTTACATATTTGTGCAGAGTAAGGATGACTCATATAATCTATAAATCTACTCTATATATTCGTGTACCTACATACCAAAATATGCTTGTCGTATAGGATACTAGTATATGCCTGCGACTTCGTCCACGCTTGACTTGAAATTCCCGTGGGATTCCCGCGATACAAAGTAATACAGCATTTTTAAAATAATGTAAGCTATGATTTTAGTGAAAACTGTGTCGGAATAAGCTAATTTTTATGCACCCGACCAACTAATAATCGCTCCCGGGAAAATTCCCGCTGGATTCCCGGGAAAAAAATCACACATTTTATTACATAAAATTTGTTATAGATCAGTGAAAGAATCACACCGGAATTCGTTTTTTTTTAAATCGGCCATTTAAAATCATTCCCAGAATAATTCCCGCGGGATTCCCATGATAAAAAGTAGCGCAGATTTTAAGTCTAACAATTAGCTGTCGGTTAGCGAAAATCGCATCAATCGACCTACAGTAGTTTTACGTGCATTCCGAACAAACAGACGGACAAGAAATCTAATAACATTGCATAGTATTCTCCATCGTTTATATAGTCTGTTTCAGTTGTTTTTTTTCAAATAGCTTTAATGTACATACACGGCATGTTTAGAATTTTATAATATAATAGATTTATAAGCAAAATTGCTTGTTATTAAATGTATTGTTCTTTGTTTTCTTAATAATCAACTAGACCTCCCTACGCAGCATCGCGTGAAAATTCTAGAAATTTATAAAAATTATACAATTATTTATATTATATACCAAACTTCATGTTAATTGGTTCATTCCGAAGATCGTGAAGTAGAAGCAAACAATAAAGGGCAAATGTATATGACAATTTTATAAAGATTCCGTTATTGTTATCAAAGGGTTACAGATATTTAAAAAAATTACTCAAAAAGTGGAATACAGTTCTTAGCAGTTAAATTAAATTGTCCTCATTTGTAAGTCGATACGTCAGAGAGGCGACCGTGAGCTAGAAATTATCTAGGCTCGGAGAAAGCTGTTGAGTTATTGAATGAATTAGTGAACCACAAATAATTACGCTCTTTGAAATAAAACATTTTTATTTCAACGCATTAAAACCGATTCCTTTTACATTAAAGCCTATTTTATTATAATTGCCTGAGTTATTAGCACAATATAGATGTGCTTTACGAATAACTGCTTATTTATATTCATTGTCCTTTGTTGGCTGTAGATGTTCCAGTAAACGCATTGTTTATTTACTTATGAATGCTGGGGTGACTGATTGTGGCTGATCGCAGCTATTACTCATCGGGTCAGTTAACTTTATCGGATTTTTCTTGTACTACATCCCGTGTCTGGTCGCCTTTGTTGACACGCTCAATCAATTGGTGAAAATGAGATGCGACGACGACTCGAAATGTTAGTTTTTTTTATCAAATTATTATGACATCCGTTGCTATGTTGTACAACTCATTCAGTTATTCCCCTGGTTATAAATCTGAATTATGTATATATATTAAAGTTCTGTATGTAGTACAATACCGACGAGGAAACCGACGTTTGAAATGATAAACGATAATGTTATTCGTTTTGTTTTTGACTATACTGTTTAGAATGGAGCGTTAAAACAATTGCTCATGATACCAGCAATGTTTGATAGAAGAAGTTTCAATTTCAGATACGTTACAACAGTTCGGGTTTTGGAAAATCAACCTTACCAAGTGAAAGAATACGCATGGTGCTTCAGTGTGCCGCCTCGATGCACCAAATACAAGATTAAGTTTCGTGAAGTGACTAAAACTGAGACGTTGACCAAGCATCGACCAGTGGAAGAATGTTGTTCAGGCTACGCGCCGGACTTACGCGGTAAGCAGTGCGTGCCGGTTTGCGTGGAGTCATGCGTGCACGGCAAGTGTGTGGCGCCTAATACATGCACTTGCGAACATGGTTATGGTGGACCGGCTTGTGATATTTGTAAGTATTTGTTTTCTTTCATTTGTTTTGTCATCATATTATCAAACGAAAAAAATATATTGTGTAATCAGGGCTTTCAATGTAGTTCAGTTCTATAGCCCATAGGAGCTGTTGCATTTCCTGCCCTAATATTTTTTATTGAAATTTGTTTCCAGTATCTAAATCATTTGTATACAAAATAATATGAAATCCGTTTCATATCGAAAATCATGAAAAAGGAACAGAAAATCTAAAGAAAGTTATTTTGACATTTCTGTTTGAGTAGGTATAGTTCGATGCAAACTTAATGGCGGCTCGGAACATCGCACTTTCCGATGCGCAGAACGCGATGTTAGGTGTTAGAGGCACGGGGTCGTTGGTGAACAAGGTATATCCTCGCTTGCTTTCTCGTTTACGGGTCTTCCCCGGCGCTCGACTCATCAGGGCTGCCACTTTAGCGCTTTCGCAGCTTTTTGGACCTACCCAGCTCCCATTTTTATTAAACAACTACCAGCGCCAAATCTCGCTCTTTTATGATATGCAAATATCTAATTAATTTTTACCCTGTTTAATGTACATTAAATGTAAATAACCATCATTAACGAACATTAAAATTAAATGTAAAAATGAATAATATATATCATAGCAGTTGATTAAAATATCATTAGCATCACTATAATATAAATTCCTTTTTTGAGGATTGTCCAACCCTATACTATACTATATTTTAGGGTTTCGTAGTCAAACGACAAAAAAAAATGGTTGATCTTTGCTTCTACGAAATCCTTCAGTTTACGTGGTAGAACAGGCACTTGCTGGATATGTTTTAATTTTGATCATGTCTAATGTCAAATCTAGCGCTTTTTTCCAACTCATCTAGCAAACGCACACGTGCAGCCCTGCGGCCATTATGACGTAGCTATAGTAGTATTGAGCTACGTCCGTACACAGCACACACATGCGCGTCTAAGTCTAAGTACAGTAGAGCGCAAAAGTTTGTTTGTTAATTGTTTTGTTATTATTCCATTAAGATTTTTTCATTTTTATATTTAGTTAAATTTATTGTTGTTATTGTCTGAATATTGGAATTAAATTACGTAAATTTTTTTAAAAATAAAATGCTAGTTCGTAAACAGCAAACTTCCGTACACATGGTAAGAAAAAGAACGGAAAGAAATGACTAGGTTTAAAAGGGAGGTTTGTGAAAGTAAGAGTACAAAAAGATGACTTTATTATCTACACGTTGACAGACGAATGTATCATCTATGTCTGAATCTATCACTGAAAAGGAATCCTATTCAAGCGAAGACGACGAAAGCAACAGTTCTGTAGAAAACGTAAATAAAACAGTTCTATGTGACGCCGACTTGGGGAGTCCTATGTCCAGCAGTGGAGTGCGGTAGGCTGACGACGATGGTGACAAAACATTATTCCGTGCAGGAACGGAGAAAGAATACAATTTCCTGCAGCCGGGCGGCCTGTCGTAAGAGGCGACAAAACAACCCACAGCCAGGTGGTAGGGTATTTGCCTCTGGATGGCTACCACTCCTGGTCTAGAGTATGCCGCCATAACAACCTTGAGTTGTGTTCCGACATTAGTGGCCAGGTTCCAGACTCCCCCAGGAGAGTAGCAGCGCATTTGTAACGCCTTTGTTGTTGCAAATGTCCATAGGCGATGGTAACCGCTTATATTACGTGGGCCGTCTGCCTGTCTGCTGAACTCGTGCAATAAAAAAAAATATAGCCTTTTTATACGTGACAGAGCTATGCTGGAATCATTATTTTAATTACAGTTTTTAGGGCCGGCTTGACTGGTGAGATACCACGCTCTCACAGAATATCGGCTTGAAACGGCTAAACCTGAGCTAATTGTGTTTCAATCGATGAGCGAGGGTTCCGATGGCTCACTTGCCACTTTCCTACATTCCTAATTCAATCCTCCTATTTCATTTCCGTACCTTATCGCCATTGTAAATGCGTGCCACTTTCATATTAAAACGTTAAAAAATTTGCTACTTTCTGACTGATATTTATGTTTGTTTCATTACCTATAATACTGTATTTCTCGCAAATGTGTGCGGTTGTTGGTTTTTAGAAACTGGTTTGTTAAAGTCAACTTATCGCACTAGTGTCATAAATAAGAATTATTTTATTAATATTCTAAAAAATATAATAAAACAATTCTAAAAAAAGAGAAACCGATTTCAAGAGTAATTAAAAAACAAAAATAACTATTTTCTACAACATCTTGAAGTCGGTGCGAAGTATAACATAAAAGTTAGTATATTTTTGCAAATTTATGTTGTTTTTTTATGTTTTGATAGGCACCTACTTCAAGAGTTGTAGAAAAGATTTATTTTTGCTTTTTAGTTACTCTTGAAGTTGGTTTATTTTTTGCTAGAAAATGTTTATTTTTCACTTTTAAGTTACGTATATAATGCGCAATAAAAATGAATGACTTATGTAAACTATCCTGATGCTACTGAATCTAAAGCAAAAAGAATCATGAAAATGAGCTTTGAAACAAAAAAGTTTGGTTGAACATACATTAAAAAACATTTACCTGAAATACTTCCCCCTTTTTTTAAAAGTCGGTAAAAATAGTAAAAACAATTAGCCCTAATTATTTTCAACTTGACTGTACCTGCGCACGCCTTTGCTCGCAGCTAATATCGTAGCCGCCATAAAGTTTGCATCGAACTATTATAATTTAATGTAATTTGCTTAGGGTGGGAATACATATACAATATCTGCGTCTTTGTCTGCCAATTTATTGTTTTACTTCATAAATATTCAGAGAAGCGGTAATAATATTTGAGCCTCTGGTAACATATTATATTATAGTAAAAATAAAAAAAGGTTTAAGGTTTAAATAGTTTATTTCTCAAAGAACAATAAAGTTCACTTACAGAGATAAATACATTATTATAAGTCTAGTAAAATACATCGAGTATATGTCGTACATATACTCACCAGTACAATTAACTGCCCAGCTAGCATTTTGAACATTAAATGAAAATTAATTTAACTAACACTAAGGTACAAATGCTAATATCATTAACATTTAAGAGATTTGAATGTTATTGTAGCATGCCCGGATGGTAAATGGGGTAGGACTTGTCAGAACGAGTGCGCGTGCCTTAATGGCGGCACCTGTGACCCGTTGACTGGCAGATGCGCGTGCGCACCCGGGTGGCGTGGAGATGCCTGCGAGCGCCCCTGCGGCCCACGCACCTACGGTGACAACTGCGACGAGACCTGCCGCTGCGCCAACGGCGCCACCTGCAACCCTATCAGTGGCGCTTGCGGCTGCTTCCCCGGATACACCGGCCCATTGTAAGTTTTTAAGAATAGCAGAAGGTTTTAAGCGCGTTATTTATTTGATTTTTAATCCGACAACATATTGCGAAGCCGTGATAAATTAGATTAAACTCTCATAGAGTAAAAAATAATAACCATAAAAATAAATTAAAACTAAATAATTAAAATACACAATTTGGTGGTAGCCTAGATAAAAACTTTAACATTACTCATTGACACTTGACATCATTGTCTTCCGTGATCACGACTACTGAAAAGTGGCCGAAACGTCCGAATAAGAATTAATTAAAATACCGCACTTTAAACCGTTAAAATGGAGATATATTGTGTACTAGTCGCTAAAACCGAAGATAATACAATATCAGAAGAGGTGCCTGGAACAGATTACTATGAGTAATAAGGCCGCCCATTGTTCTAACGGTATTTTCTCGAGTTTGACAGAATGATAGGGAGCGTTGTCCATGACAACAATGCTCCCTGGTTCTAACTTAGGCATTATGTTTTTGAACCACTCAAGGAACCTATTACCGTCCATCTCCTCATGATAATCTTTGGTTGATTTTGACTCAAAAACTAATAGACCTCCTTCCACAAATCCCTTGTCGCTACCAATGTGTAAAACAATTAACCTTTTTTCCCTTTCCTGTAGGAACTCTTGGACCGGTAGATAAGCCGCCTTGAAAAGCATGTCTCTTGTTTTTTATAGTTGTATCCAACCACGCCTTTGATTTAACATGTCCTGCGTTTACCCACGTTTCGACAAGAAAGTATATGGTTTTATTTGCTTTTCTGTGTTCTTTTATTTTCCTGAGATATTTACGCCGCCACAAAACAGTGTGTTCTCTTTCCATTAGTAATGTTCTATTATCCTGTTTATGAAAGTCAAATCCCAGCTCATGCATTATTTTGTGAAGTGTGGAACGTTTAAATGTTGGAATATCTTCATTAGTTTCACAAATTGTCATAATTTTATTTAATGTCGAGTAGCCATTATTTAAATATATTGAGTGTACTTTTCTCCTTATAGCACATTTGTCTAATTCATCGAATTTATCAATCATAGACTTCCTGGCCCTTTTTTTCACTGGCGATTGCAATGTATTATTTTCCTTTTTTTCACTAAGAATACTATAAACTGTTCTCTCGGACACACCGCATGCATTTGCCGTTTTTTGTACTATGCTGTCCACAGTCACATTTAAATCAGACTGTTTAAAATGCTTAAAAACATTGTAAATTACTTTTCTCTCTCCACTATGAGTTATCGAACTACTTTTATTTTTAAGAATTGGTGAGGTATTAATTTTTTAAATATAAATCAGTTAACACAATTACAGGACACAATCGTGGCGTTCGAAGCTATGCCTTCAACTGGTCACTGTGAACTTGACCTTGTAATGTGAAAAGATTTGATTGGTTAGAGGGCGGGGCTAGGCCGGCGAACAATGATGACTCACTGCATTCTTAACGCGAACGAACTATAGAGCGTAAAGAAGAAACACATTAAATTTCACATTGAATATTCAAATGAAAATATGAATTATAAGTTTTTCACATTTGACATTAATTTTTCACTAAATGATGAAAAATTAAAAATATTGGCATAAACGTTAGCTTAAAAGCGGTTTTTCACTCCCAATCTGTTTTCTATGATTTTTACATGTCTGGAACATCAAGGGCATGGTCATTTGGTGTTGAAAGTTTCTTTGAAAGGTGATATTTACGCAAATGAAAGTGATTCATTGCTTGTTATGTTAGAGCTGTATTCTATAGAATGCTAATTCATACTATAATTTGCCTTAACTAACTAAAATGTATTTTCAACTTATAAAGTGTCATATGGTGCATGACATTACACTTCTACAATTCCATGGAGCGTTATTTAATTTCACAGACTAAATTGATAATTTACAAATTTGAATATTCTATCAAAATGTATAAATTATTTTTACGTTTGACATTTGCAACTTGTCAGTTTAATCTCTGAAATTAAAAATATTACTATAATGAGTTTAAGTGCTATATAATAATTTAAATCTGCTTACCGTTTTAATGTTAGTTTTAAATAATAAGGCGAG
The DNA here is from genome assembly GCA_039645545.1 of Dendrolimus houi. Lineage (NCBI taxonomy): Eukaryota > Metazoa > Arthropoda > Insecta > Lepidoptera > Lasiocampidae > Dendrolimus > Dendrolimus houi. The sequence continues at coordinate 15,567,201 of CM077120.1, read as the reverse complement.
AAAATTATTATTTACTAGATTAGTTGATCGTGAATACATATGAATTAAATATCATAATATTACGCCGCGACAAAACTGAACAATCCTTTATTTTTCTTCACCGTGTCCATTTTATAATATGCTTTTTCATAATAATAATGGTTTTACGTGCTACTACTATATTGTGACGGATACGCGTAGCGGAATTTTTTCCCCTTAAGAAAATACTGCGTAGTTTTCGCCTTAACAATACCACAATAGAATGTTCGATAAAGAGTAACATGAAGGGCAGGATAGAGATATAGAGCCAGACAAATGTTAGAACGAGATAGATATACTCGGGAAAAAACGCGTAGAAGTGACAAGGACGGGAATAATTGTTGGACAAGGATATACATATAATTGAATGACGTAATAGGGTTCATCCTAGAATGTCGACCAGATCTATAAGCGCGAAAATCTGCGCACGGAGTCAGTCTCGAAAAGAGTCTCGAAGCGAGCGAGTCTCGCAGTAGTAGCGAGACTAGCACGGACTACCCCAGTGAAAGGAGCTAATGATGAGGGATTTGGTGCACGAGAGGAAGAAGACGGTCAATTGGACCGTATTCTTCCTCTCATATGGAAGGTGAGTATCGGAGGCAAGTACCGGTCTACGGGCTGAGGCTGCAGCGGACTGTCGGCGATTCGACGAACAGATGAAGAGGACCCTGGTATGAGTTTCGAAAGTGAGTACCGGTGAGTGCGCTGAAGCTTCGGCGGGGTCATTGGAGGCGGCGCTGTGCGGATTACGGCGTGGGGTTGCAGACGGGCGTTGTGGAAAGTCTAAGAGCGTTGTAATGGGAAGCGCCGGAGGTGTCACGAGTGTGGGTGGAGTCACGCGGAAGGAAGGATGACTGGACCCTGAAACGAGTCTTGAAGCTAACACCATGGGTGCGCCTTGGTTACGCTTCGGCGCGGCAGAATAACTCGTTGGAGAGCATCGGGCATCATCCAAGTGTCGTATCGGCGAGGGAGCGCTGGAGTCGCCATGGGCGAAAGTGGAATCGCGCATGCCAAGAAAGAAGACTTGTCGTCGTGGAAGCATTGTATTGTCATTGTTACGTTAGAGTTAAGCGACGTACACCGGATAAGAATAAAGAAGCCTACAAGCTGGTTTGTGTTATCTAGAGATTCGTGACTGTCGTCGAGTGTAGTTTTATCCCGGATTTGACTACATATTGGACAGACCGTTCAGTGTGAGTTACACTTGGATTGGCTTAAATAAAGACATATTCTCTTAGATCGGTGTTTCCTTCTAATCCCGGTAACCACAGTACCAGCACGTAACAATATCAATCTTTAGTTTCATTAAATGCATAATGTTTTAATTTTAATATCGATTTATTTTATAGACTATCATCGCATTGTGTAGTTGCTGTCTGGATCCGCAAGCATTTAGTGTAAATATAAGACCTAATTTCCTAAATATAAATAATTTTTAACCATTTTGTTTAATTTAACCAGTTCATATAAGTATTTTTTCTTCTAAACTCTATCTATGTTCAAGTATACATAATACAGCAAAATCTACTTTGAATATTTTAGTGGGGAGCCTGGTTTATCTTCTGTCCGTCTTTTTTTCAATAGTGGCCATACTTAAAACACCTACGCATCAATAACTGGCATCCATACAAAATTACAAACAAGTATTGTATGAAAAAAACGAAAACCTTCCTGTTTCTAAGCTATGGGCTAGTAAAGTATAATTATGGAACCACCAATACACCTTTGACAGCTTATGGCTCGGAAATGTGATTCTTTGTATGATTTTCTTTTATCCAAAACTTGCATGTACTGATGTCACCTCTTAAGTTTTATAAGTCATAAGCATGGTCAATTTTGAATAAAGCAGTATAATGGCTAACAGTAGATAAACCAAAAAAAACGCTTTAACTGTTACATTCACTATATGCTTCTATCATTAAGAAACTATTTGTCAGATTTTTGTATTTTTCACTGTGTCATCTCATATTGCGGACACAAAATACTTCCTGTGGATTATTCATGTATTGGTTAAGATATATTTAGTACATTGTAATATTTTGGACTTAGACATAATTGGATGGAATTTGTTGTAAAATACTTATTAATAAAATAAAATCAACAAATGAAATATAGTAAAAGGCATCGCAGCCATATCTATCTATTAATATTTTTTATTGCTTTAAACTAATAATCATGTTGCAGGTGTGAAGAAAAATGCCCAATCCCCGATGTGGAGTGCCCGCAGCAACAACCCTGCCAGAATGGTGGTAAATTCAATTTTCTGTTGGGCGAGTGTAAGTGTACGGCTGGATGGACTGGAGTAGTATGTGCCAATAGGTGAGTTGTTGTTAGGAACGTATCGCTCTTAGATGTAGTGCGACATAGTAGGTATCTACCTACTATGTCGCACTACATCACTATGCCATAGTTTGGCCAGCCGTCCGGTTATATAAAGATGTCAAAGCAGAGAAAGTTATACTAACACTGACCATGCTTTTTGTTTTCTAAATCTATCAGAATACTGTTTCCAAGCTGCTACTGTTTTTTTAAATTCTACTTTTGACGTTTGCAAGTCTATCAAGTTACATATTTCTTGACAGTACAGCCCACATGAAACAAATTACATAATTGTTTTACTTTATTGTTGTGAATGACGTAACAGTGATATTCTGCGAGTCATGTAACGCACGGACTATTAAACCATCAAAACTACGTATACAAATCGAAAGTAATCGACTTGAAAATAATGAATGTTCGACTTTAAAGAAAAATAATACCGCATTCATTATAAGTGCCGTTTTAGTTTGCTTATTTAATATATGTAAAACATGGTCATTGAAATGTAAAAATTGATTAAAACTTATTTTAAATGACGTCCATTTTTATAACAAATCGAGTCGGTAACACATTAGGCCATTACTAATTGATCCGTCATCGAGCTGTCAAAAGTAAAATAAATGCTTATAAAGGGTATAGCGCAAATAGTACGCCCTATTGATGGCCAGTTCTGTACATCAATGATAATGTTATGAGTTTGCGGGACTCGAATTAAAATGCCGTTAGAATTATTATAGAGTTTATTAGAACTATACTAACACGTATAACACAGGTACAAATATAACCGAACACAACAAATCCAAACGTAATGCAGAAGGTCGTAATTCAATAAAGCGCGCAATGTCAGTCACTATTAGATTCCCGAATGTCCACATGTCACGCCTTAGTTCTCGCTCAACTACCCTCTCTCTCAATCAGGCCATCGTTTTATACTGAACAAATGCAAATGTGCCCGCTCGGCAACGTCGACATAATTTCTTAGAATTAACTTGTACTTATAATCCGCAACACCTGGCTAATGATGCAGCCTGCGAGCAGCCGTAGACGAGTACAATAGAACAATAGGCTGTTCTCCACAATGACTAGAAACGTATGCCAATAAACAAAATAAGACGATCATAAAAGGATTACAATTAGTTCAAATGCCGACAGGTAATAAAATGTGCTCTACGCTGTTTTCAGTGTCGAAATCTATATTCTGTACCTGTATGCACACAAGTTAATTCAGTATTTGTCGCAAATGGGATCAAAGGACGTATCAATGTGCGGTTGACTAGCGATGAGGATGCAACACTTCAAGCAACTGCAGAGATTTGCTGGCAGACACAGCATAGTACATATAGAAATTAGTTTTATATAATAGGTTAGGGAAAAAATCTTTTCGCATATAGTATATATGAACTTGTAATAAGATCTCTTTGGCTATACCATTTGTATCTGGCTGGTTTAGGTATCATTAAAAAGTTTTAATTTTAAAGAAGACAATTCCAAATTCAAATTGAATGAATGTGTGATTTGCATTTGTTTTTCTTATTGTTAAAATGAGTGAATCTAATGAAGAAATTCAATACATTTTAAAATTTTATTACAAAAAAGGTAAAAATGCAACACAAGCCGCGAAAAAATTTGTGATGTTTATGGACCTAATACAGTATCAGGGAGAGTAGCGCAAATTTGGTTTAAGCGTTTTAATCCAGAAATTTTGATATCAAAGATGCATGTCGCTCTGGTCGCCCTGTTACGGACAAAATTGATGCCATTTTTGAAAAAGTGGAGCAAGATCGGCATATTAGTAGTTACGATGTAGCTGGAGAACTGGGAATTGACCACAAAACGGTTTTGGCACATTTGTTAAAAGCTGGATACACAAAAAAGCTCGATATTTGGGTGCCTCATGAGCTCACTGAAAGAAACCCAATGAACCGTGTACTCATTTGTGATTCTTTATTACGACGTAATGTAACCGAACCATTTTTGAAGAAGCTGATAACTGGTGATGAAAAGTGCAAAAGCAAAAAGCAAAGAGTTGAGAGAAAGCGGCCGGAATTAATCAACAGAAGGGGTGTGGTTTTCACCATGATAACGCTACACCTCACACATCTTTAGTCACTCCGGAAAAATTACGAGAGTTTGGCTGGGAGGTTAATGCATCCGCCGTATAGTCCTGACCTTGCACCTTCAGATTTTCACCTGCTTCGGTCTCTGCAGAATTCCTTAGGCAGTGTCAGGTTAACATCACAAGAGGACTGCCAAAACCACTTGTCGCAGTTTTTTGATCAGCAGCCCCAAAATTTTTATAGCAATGGGATCACGTCCCTACCTACAAGAGGGCAAAAAGTTATCCAACAAAATGGCACCTACATACTTTAGTCACATGTAAATAAACTTTATAAAAAACCTTTTGAATTTTTATATAAAATGCGAAGAAACTTTTTCCCCAACCTTATAATATACTTTAATAATCACCATGATCAAATTGATATTTAAGAAAGGTTAAGTAAAATGCACCTTAAATAAATGTGTATTTATAAAAAGATTAATGAAAGAGTAGTAGATCCATCGTGTCTGCCTACCCCAATGGGAAACAGGCGTGATAGTATGTATGTAATACACTTTCACTAAGATTAACCGGACAACTGATCGAACTGCGGCAAGCTGTGTAGACCGTGTTGTGGCTTATAATGAGTAACATAAGTTTAAATTAAATTATATTCAAATACTAGGCTATGCCTGCGACTTCGTCCACGCATGACTTGAAATTTTCGCGGTATTCCCGGCACACAAAGTATGTCAGCTATTGTTTTAGTAGCAGCTATGTCGGAATAAGCTAATTTTTGTGCACCCGAACAACTTCATACTGCTTCCGCGAAAATTCCTGCGGGATTCCTGGGATATAAAAAGCAACACACATTTTATTACATAAAATTTGCTATTGATCGGTGAAAAAATCGAATTGGAATTCCAAAATATTTTTTCAATCTGGTTATTTTAAATCATTCCCAGAAAAAGTCCCGATATTCCCAGGATAAAAAGTAGCGCAGATTTTAAGTCTAAGATTTTGCTGTCAAACATTGAAAACCACATCGAAATAGGCCCAGTAGTTTGTTTGTTTAGAAATTTATAATATTATAGATAGATTTTAGGACGCAGAAATTAAGTATGTAACAACATTCTAGGTGTCCATCAGGCAGATGGGGCGAGAAGTGCGAAAAGTCATGCGAGTGCGCCAACGGCGCTGGCTGCCACCACGTCACCGGACACTGCCAGTGCGAGGCGGGCTACACCGGCGAAAAGGTAACTCACAAACAGTATCATCATCAGAGTGTTATATCCTGGTTAGAGCCGAAACCCGAAGTCCGCCTTACTTATTTACTTCAATATTTAGTTCACTAAGGTACTTGACCCTAACCCAGTCATACTCAAACTGTTTTTATAGGGATCTTGTAGACATATTGGATAAGGTACCGTGGGCTGAAACATAATTTTTAGTGTTTTTTTTACTACTAAAAAACTAACTAATTAACTTTTTACTACTACACACAGTAGACACACCTTACGTCGTCTGCTGTGGACATTTGCAATACCAGAGGTGTTACCAATGTAAATCCATTATTATGTAGTATCCATTACTGTAGTATATCAGGCGAGTCACTCACAAAAGCTCGGCGGGCCGCAAGTTGAGTATTGCCGATCTGTTTTAACAAAAATTAAGGCTGCGACTTAACAATCTGATACACATATTTTAAGTAGTGGGTGGGCGTAATGGGTAGAGGGGAGGTATACTTACCCCTACTACAACCCCTAAGGTCCGGAGGTCTTAAATTTTTTTTATTTTATAAACATAACCTTACTTATTTTTTTGTAAAATCGTGTCACTTTTGATAATAACAAACCGTGATTTGAGTTTACGAATGTACTCATTAATTTTTTATGAATGTACTCACGAATTACATATAACCGCCAGAACTTTTTGTAACACTAAAACTGTTTTTAATGTAGAAATAAGGTTTTAAATTTAATTGAGGCATAAGTCATAATTACAAAATTCATGCTAGACATATAATCGTTTGATTAAAAAGTGACAGTTATTGCTGTCACTTTTGTTTTTACCGGCTTGGCTAAAAAAGTGTGATGATAAAAATAAATTAATCGATATGTCAATAATACTTATCGATTTTTAATTAAGAAATTCGAAATCTTGAGTTTTAATTAATATATTTTTTCATATAATTTTCGGAAATCGACATATTTCTATAAAAAGAAAATATTGACAAATATTTTGCAATTCTTGTTGTCGCCATTTTATTCCTTTTCAGTTAAATGAATGTGCTTTTAAAGTTAATTAAATTATATAGGCACCATATTTTATTTAAAGACATCCCATACTTGATAACAGAGCCGAGCGAGCGAAGCGAGCGTACCGCGGTAGCGGCCGGCGAGTGCTAGGACCGACTTGTAACCATTTACTATTTATTTTATACACAAGAACAGTCAGTTAGGTTAGGTTATATACAGACCAAAGCGCACGAGCCGAGCGAGCGATGCGAGCGTGCCGCGGTAGCGTCCGGCGAGTGCCAGAACCGACTGTTTACCATTTACTATTTATTTTATACACACAAACAGTACGACGCCTTAAAAGTCTCGTATGAAACATTTGTTTTATTTATCAATTTAGTGGACGACTAACAAGTTGGTTTTAAATATGACTATGAATCAATATATTAATGCTATCAATTTTTAAGTATACTTAAAAATTGATACCATTAATATATTATAATATATAACCTATATTAAAAAAAAATATTCAGCAATATATTGCTGAATATTTTTTTTAATATAGGTTAAATATAAATTAATGCGATTACGTAAAAAAAAAACATCGTCTTTATTGGTCGCCATTTTGAATGGTTACTCTTGTAGTGTATATGAATGTGTTCTATTGTATTTTTTCTTCATTTTTATCCAATTAAGCTGGTTTTTGGTTATTTTGGCTCTTTTTATGTTGATTACTGGCTAATTTTTGAACTTTGAAAGGATTTTTCAATTTTGGACCTATGATAGAAGTGCAATATTAGCGAAAAAAATCAGTGAAAATAAGTGAGGTTATGTTTAAAAAAATATATATTTCGCGATCTCCGGACCTTAGGGGTTGTAGTAAAGGTAAGTATGCCTCCCCCCTCCCCACTTCACCACCCCACTACTTAAAATTCCTGTATTAGATTGCTATACATTTACCAAAATTAAATCTTACAAAACAAAATAATAGTTTAAAATATACTTCGCAATAAAAAATCTATTTAAGCACAAATGTCTCAAATTTGTGCGTGAAAACCTCGGCGTAGTAGCTCTTCTATAGTACTTACATTAAAACTTGATTAGATTTTTATACATATAAACGTTCAAATTAAAATTTGGAATCAAAATGGATCTGTTCTGAAAAGGCAGGCGAGATAACTGGTGATCAAGGTTCGTAATTACTTTGAAGCAGAGTATCAAAATGGTGGCCCGCTATTACCACGGTCGCAAGTGCGAGAGCGTGTTGCGGCCGCATTAGGAATTAGTGGACCTACTGTTTTAAAAATTACTACCGAAGCTTACGGTACAAGCGGCATGCAGGAAAATAAGCTTCGTACGCCGAAGAAAAAACGCCAACCACGTCGTGTGACATCGGTTGACAACTTCGACGCTGACGCTATTCGCCGTCATATGTATGACTATTACTTGCGCAAATAAATTCCAACACTTAAAAAACTTGTTGTTTCTTTACGTGAATGTTGGTTTGTTCCATGGCCAAAAATCGTCATTAAGCTTGGTTTTTAAAAGAAATTGGATTTTCTTATTAAAAAAATCGGACAAACGTAAAATATTGATGGAGCGTCACGACGCGACGTTGCTATGGCTCGCTACGAATTTTTGAGCCAAGCCAAAAAGATATTAGATTGGTCAAATGTTATTTTCACTGACGAGACTTGATTAAATGCAAACCACACAGTATCTCAGAACTGGACTGACGACACCGCCGCTTCCACTAGTTCAGTGCCAATGGGAAAAGGTGAACGCCTTATCATATACCATGCAGGGTCTACGAAAGGATTCGTGTCAGATGCTTTACTGGCCTTTAAATCCCAGAAAACAGTGGACTACCACGAAGAAATGAACGCGGAGATTTACGAAGAATGGTTTAAAGAAATGGTGCGATAATTATTATGGACAACGCTACATATCACTCCAGACAAATTGATAAAATGCCGACGCAGGCCAAGAAAAAACAAGAGATAATTGACTGGCTCCAACGTCATGGCGAAAATGTGGATAATACTTTATTAAAAGTAAAATTAGTGAATATTTTAAAATCGAAAAATGATATATTACCGACGAAATAGCTGCCGAATGTGATCATTGGGTTCTTCGACTTCCGGCGTATCATTGCCAGTACAATGCTATAGAACTAATATGGACACAAATCAAAGGACACGCCACTCGAAACAATACCCATCCCCCTTTTACGGCAAACAAGATGTTAGATTTATTAAAAAATGCATGTGCGGAAGTAACCGCCGAACACGGGGAAAAAATTGTGAGAAGAACCCAAAACATTATAGCGTCGGATTGGTAAATTCATGTGGCATTCGATAATATAAGAAGTACAGGAACTTATAATAAAAGTTGGAGAGAGCTCATCGAGTGACAGTGACGATTCAGCAGATTTTGATTAAAATAAATAAATAAAAATTCAACATAATATAATTACATCTTGTAATGAAATGTAATATTAGTTAATAATTTGTACAAAATTATCCGGCAATAGTTTAGTAATATTTTTTAACAAAGTGTAAGACACTTTGTAAAAAAATATCGGGTCTGTTATCGTGTTACGTTCATCGATAGCTCCATCCCTATCAGTTCCTCCGAGTCTGCTATAACCTTGTACGTGCGTAAGCGTCATATTTTTATTAAATAATGTATACATAATGTAAAACAGACGCTCGTTTAAGTTTCCACAGTAGCTGTCATCGAGAAAATAAAGAAATGGAAATAGTATATGTGTCAATATTTAACGTCATTAACAATTAATAAAATTATCAACATCACAAATAACGTGCGAAACGGTCAATAACTATAACATTATCTCAGATGAAAAAGTGACATAATCTAAAAGCCCATGAATTAAACTGACAGTTTTATGTTTCAAAGAATGTTTATAGCCAAAGGAACTATCCCATGGATGGTAATCTAAAAAAAAACTTATGAAATATGAATGATGATTTCTAATGAAATTTTATTACTATAAATAACATATTTGGCTAAAGGCGATTAAATTCTGTAATTTTGTAAACATAACACTTTACTGTTTATTGTTAAATTAAAGTCTACACAACTGCCCACCAAAATATAGAGGGGAGTCGAAGCTAACCTAATTTAAATAATACAATGAATATAAATAGATGTTTATGACAACATAGATATTTGTTAGGGAATTGAAAAAACGCGATTATAGCGCCGTCTATTTTGCTAATTAGTCTATTCTAAGGAAACAACGTCATTTATCAAGATAAAATGTAAACTAAGCGTTAACTCAGATTATAAGCCAGCACTACTGCACTATGTAGAGTTTCATTCATGTATGTTCAGTAGTTTCCAAAAAGCATGCGTCCGCAGCGCCATCTTCGCTATTTTCGTCGCCCCCTCATAAACTATGTCATTTATCCTAAGTTACCCGGGATATAAACTAGCTCCGCTTCAAGTTTCATTTAAATTTGTTCAGTAGTTTTCACGTGATGCACTAACGCACGGACAGACAAAAATTCTAAAAAAATGTATATTCGAAATACTGGTCTGAATTAGCCCCATTGATATTTTTTCACATTTTTACAATTGTAATTGTGTTGTACAAACTCGAGCCATTTACACATTTATTATAGTATAGATTATTATGAAAATTATGTACTAGGTCTTAGATAAATAAATGAATTTTATTAAGTGGCTTAAAACAGTATAATTTATGAATGAATGAATGAATGAATGAAACTCTTTATTGTTCACCATAAACTTAAATCTAGACAATTGATATGGATACATTTGCATTAGAACAATTAATAATTGGTTTTATTTTGCAATAGTGCGTAGAACAGTGCCCAGTGGGTACATACGGCGTGGGATGTAAGAGGAATTGTGAATGCGAGCACGGCGGCGAGTGCTCACCCCGCGATGGCTCGTGCACATGCAAACCCGGCTGGACGGGCGACAGGTGCCAACAGCGGGCTTGCCCCGATAACAAATGGGGCAAAGGCTGCGACAGGGACTGCGAATGTAATCCAGACACTACAGACCTGTGAGTACTATAATGTTACGACTATAGGCTCCGACAAAGACAAATTCCCCATACAGATGTGTAAAAGCACATTTTATTAACTGTCGGCATTTGAACTAATTGTAATCCTTTTAGAATCGTTTTCTTTTGTTCACTCATTTATTGGCATACGTTTCTAGTTATTGAGGAGAATAACCTATTGTCCTATTGTACCCGTTTACGGCCGCTCAGGAGCATCATTAGCCACGTGTTGCGGATTATAAGTACAAGCTAATTCTAGGAAATTATGTCGACGTTGCCGAGCGGGCACATTTGCATTTGTCAAGTATAAAACGATGGTCTGATTGAGAGGGGGTGTCAGTTGAGCTACAACTACGATCTAGGCGTGACGTGAGGACATTTGGAAATCTAACATTGACGGACTTTGCGTTTTATTGAATTACGTTTGGATTTGTTGTATTCGGTTATATTTGTACCTGTGTTATACGTGTATGTATAGTTCTAATAAACTCTATAATAATTCTAACGGCATTTTAATTCGAGTTCCGCAAACTCGTAACAATAATATCGTAGCGGACACTCAAATCACTTGAGATACTTTTTAACATGCCTGTATCGGTCCCGCTCTGCTGTTGTAGTTTGTTTGTTTCAAGGTAAACACACAAGTCCAATGAATATGTAGTTTAATGAGTTCAGATGTTAGGCATCTTCGTGTGAGTTTGCTAACTGATTTTATACAATACATAAAATAATGTGTTTATAATAAAGGAGTTCACAATAGGGAAATTTGCGGTTGTAGACTGTACAATGCCAAATGTCATAGTCTCGTTAATTTTATATGAGTGTACTGTGTGACTGCATAATTCTAACACAGCAATTAGTTTATTGATTATTGTTTAAACAGTACTTAAGATAATATTTCTATCATGAAATTTGAAAAGTAAGCTGATAACTGTCTTTGCTTGAACTGGTCAACTGCTATCGTTTTGGGTTATGACAATGTCAACGCGGTTTTGATTCGGGCTCCCTTCTGATGGATGCTTCGCTGGTATCATAAGTTTATAGGTTAGGTTTATATGCACGTTGTTTTTTATGAATATTGTTTTAGAATTTATGGTAATGGTATGTAATATGTGTCATATACTCAATTGGGTAATGTCACAATAAATCGTAAAACAGTCTTTATATTAAAGAGGGGCCCTTAAAACACCATGTGATAGTCATAATTGTAGAATATCGTCATAGGAATAACTTTAATTAATGTTTAAACAAAAAATTAATATGGTCTTTCACTTGTTAAGAAAGGACGTCATAACGCTACGCTTGTACAAAGTCTATGCGGCTTCGATATTTTCTATGATAATAAAAAGTATCTCTATTGACTTTACTATCAAGTACGCCGTTTCAGAGAACATACTGACAATAAAACAAATCCCTCTCGTGAGTCTCCGTAAATAAAAAACGTACTATAGAGACATAGAATTTTGAAGAACATTGATTTCAGTTGCGACCCGTGGACGGGCGCGTGCGAGTGCCTGGCCGGGTGGGGCGGCGAGGCGTGCCAGCGGCCCTGCCCGCTGCTCACCTTCGGCAAGGGCTGCCGGTACACCTGCCGGTGCGAGAACAGCGGACACTGCTCACCGCAAACCGGTAAAATGCTGTCTTTCATTTCATGGGGCTTGTGGAATTACATTCAACAAAAAGACCTAACGATGAAATTTCACATAATAGTTATTTATGATATTAGTACACCAAGTTTGTTCTTACAAACGAGCAAACGAATGTAACCATAGTCACGAGTTTTTGCGAGAAACAGTACAATAGGTAATGAAACAGACATAAATATTTTTGATGTTTCTGATATCAAAATGGTGCGCATTTGCAAATGGCGTCACATGCGCGTGATGAAAATTAGAACTAAATCTTTCGTCTTGTTTTCTTTATAGTATTAAAGTGAGACAAATGTATCGATTAAAAGCGCTTCCAAGTATGTTTGATTATTCAGCTTATTTATTCTCATAATGTGAAACTCCTTGATGGAATTTTTATATTTATTCTTCCTCACCTAAGTACCTATTTTACCGTTGTATGGTGCATAATTTTAAACTATCGAACAATGTATACAAGCTTCGTAAATGCATTTTTTGAGCAAATGTGTTGAAAGATATATTTGTAGTACAACACTTACAAGCCAATAGATGGCGCTATGCAATAATCGAGGTCGCAAACGTTTCCCGAAACGTACAAAGAATATATATAAATTTCCAACAGTAATAGATGGGCCTAGGCCTAGGAACAACAATGGCCTCGCTGGAAGATCTTCCTTTGAGACGGAGGATACGGGGCAACCTCTACATATTAATTAATCTATTTGAGTGTAGGTTCGTGCCTGTGCGCGCCCGGCTACCGCGGGCTGCACTGCGAGGAGGCGTGCCCGTTCCCGCTGTACGGCGACAACTGCACCGACACCTGTGACTGCCACAACAACGCCACCTGCTCCCACGAGACGGGCCAGTGCGAGTGCAAGCCAGGGTGAGCCATCCTCAACGACTGTAGACAATAATTTAATTATTAGTGTCTATAATTAAGAGTAGTTTTAACGATTTTAAGCGCGCCATTTGTTTTTGATTTTTATTTCAACGTTTTGACCACTTTCAGTAGCCGTTCCGCTATTGAATTGGTACGTCGGTTAGATACTATTTTTTTCATTCTCCTTACTCTTAGTTAAAATTTGACGTAAACTTCATACATGTAATCCATTGGCAGGTATTTTTTTTGCCATTTTGAAGCACCGCTTGCGGCAGTATTCTTAATTTTCTGGGAGTCCATTCATTCGTTCCCTTGTTTATTTTAGTTCACTGTGACTCTCACTGTCAACGCGTTGATTATCAGCGCTGAAATGGCGTCAATTAAACAGGCACAAAAATTAAATGTCAGCTGTTTGCCCAATGATATTGTGTGTATTATATTATAATGGGTCGTAATCTAAGAACAACTTTCTTATTAAATAATATTATGTTAATTATGTTTTAGGTTTGATGGACTGAAATGTGATCGTCAATGTGACGGAAAAACTTTTGGTAAAAATTGTCGGCAACCTTGTAACTGCGAAAACGACGCACCTTGTAATCCTGTTAATGGTATTTATTCTTTGATTAAATAAAATTATAACATGAATAATAATTATGAACACAAAAGTAATTATGTCTGCCTGTTTGTTAAAAATATTAACCTCTAAAGCTAAAGTTTATGACTACGCCACAATAACTTGAAGACAAATTAAGTAAAGAAAGAACAATTTATGTTTATAATGTATCTGCTCCATGTTCTTCACGCTGCATGCAAATTGGCCACCGGCCACGCGTGTTTTATTGCATGAGTTCAGCAGACGGCCCACCCCACTGAAAGTGGTTACACCAATACAACATCAATGTGCTGCCGCTCACTGGAACCTGGCCACTAATGCCGGAAAACAACTCAAGGTTATTATGGCGGCATACTCTAGACCAGAGGTGGTAGCCATCCAGACGGGCGAATACCCTACTACCTGGCCACCTGGGTTGTTTTGTCACATCTTACGATGGGCTGCCCGACCGCAGAAAGATGTATTCTTTTTCCTTTCCTGCATATATATGTACGGCGAGTCCCTACAAAATGTACGAAAAAGCGCATGAACTGCTTGTCGCTGTCCACCGGTGGCTGTGGTCGGTGGCCCGTTTGCACCCAGCCTTAGCGTTTACTGTTAGTGACTAGTTTTATATACATACCTTATTATTCAATGACTTCTTTTAATAATGTCGTATCTCGCATAATGCATTAAACCCTTGGTTACATCTGCATGACATGTCACTAATAATAACATTACCAGGGGTTTTTTTTACATTTTATAACTCCATATAAATAATGTTAATTTTTGAGAGTTTGTAATTCTGCGTGTGAGGTTATCTCGCGAACGTACAGTAATGATGCTGCAGGTGAGTGCGTGTGCGGTCCGGGCTATATGGGCGAGCGTTGCGAACGGCGCTGCTCCAGCGGCTACTTTGGGCAAAACTGCTCGCACGTTTGCAACTGCACCGAGTATGCCACCAGCTGCGACCACGTCACCGGACAGTGCAAATGCGACATCTCGTGGCGAGGTGAGCTCGATACAATATATTTAGTGCTTTCCACTAGTACTCGCTTACAACGCTCAAAATTTTCCGTGAGCCGTCATTCTACGCTCGTTATGGTCGCGTCGAAAACTGCGCTAATTATGTTATAATTTTCGCTCATACAGCGCTCACAGTAGCCCATCTGAAGAGCTGGGTCGAAGTGGACGTTAACCACAGAACATTATTACTCTCTGTCGAGACGTTGATAAACGCGCGGTTTTCAAATCAGCCATATATTAACTAATGACATTTGTATATTTAATTCATGACATTAACGCTCCATAATTCATTCCATTCAAGTTTATGATTGTAACACTTGCAAGAAAGTGGAATGGGATAAATCGCGGTCGTGAACGTGATTGTTCCGAATACTTGGTGGAACGCACCCATTATAACACATATACTACCTTGTATAATATATCTATCATATCTCATGCTTGATATAGTCACTATACTCTGATGTAATACAGTCAATATAGTCATAGTGTAATGTAAGACCTGTAATGGGACTAATGATTGTCGAATAATCTTAAATTAAGTACTATTGTATAAAGTACTTATTAACTTGTTACTGGAAACAAAGAAAGTTCTTTAATTCTAATTCTTAAATTTTAATAACTTTTGTAAGTGTAAAAACATTTTTGTGTAAAATATATTCCAGTTGAAGTAAGCTATAAAATCCTCATATCTACTAGTCTCAATGTTCTTCGTCATGTAAAAATAAGAGTCCTTTTGACAGATATATCTTCATTATTATGTCATTGTTTGCTGTCTGTAGATCATATTTTGCTAATCAATCTATAGTAGAGCTTTTTTCATTAATCCATCGCAATTAATCATTCAGGTCTTCCCAGGACAGGTATGTAATTTGACTACAAGATAAATATCTAAAGTAAAGCAGAAACTATACTGTATATGTAATTGTACTAAGTTTCTGTATTGTTAGTACCACCTCCACTTGATTGACGGCCCTGTCCATTTACTCAAGATGTTAAAAAATCTTAATATTTATTTTTATTTTATAGCCATACAATAAATTGTATTTTATTTATAAATTAAAACTTCATAATAAAGTCACTTTAACATTTATTTAAATAATTAACATATTAACATGAAACATTACTAGCAAAGACAAATCTTTAATGTGTTGCTTAGTTCTACTTTCGTCACTAGGTGTCAGGAGTGTGTAACATCTCTGGTCTAAAACCTTGATTGAAAATTGCAGTAGTGTTTTTCTATATCAAAAGCGAGAAAAGTACTACCGCCCGTACTACCGCCCTCTAATCATCAGTAGATATGTATAATTAATTGGCTTTTTCAGACGAAGATTGTCGTCATTCCTAGTAATATTAAATCAAACAATCAATCATTTTTGCATGAATATGGGTACAAAATAAGTAGAACGCCATATTCTTATCTCTCAGTGTGCCAAATTTATCACACTTATCCCTATTATATTAATAAGAATTTATACATGATATTAGTATGAATGCTTATATATTTAACATCACAGATCTGATAGGATCAACTGTACTTTATGACATTAGATGTGGCAGCAACGACACATTATCCAAGAATGATACTAAGTAACTTGTTACTAACAACAACATGACAAATGATTAAATATATCCTTGGATTGAGGAAATGAATGTGTGACAAATTTGTCTTATGAGAAAATAAAATATTAATTTATCAATGTCTATCAATGAGGATCAGTAATAAATTATTACCAGATTATTATCACAGCAACTATGAGGCAAGTTTCTGTGAAACTGAATGTCTGGAATTTTGGAGATAGAATAGTTTGGCAAGTTGTTGTAGATAAAGGTAGAACAATAAATTATAGGATAGAAGTGAAAAGCGTGAATACATAGATATATAGATTCAAAAATAAATTTGGATTTTGGAAAATATATTCCTTATCGTTTTAATTAGAACCTTACTTTATATGCTGCTCAGTAACTTTGTGTGAAAAGATTTATACATATTTCGATTTTAACATTTTTAAGTTTTCAAATAGATTTCTAATAAATATTCGTCATTATGGGAATTAATCGTATTTATTCTAAGTGTATGAGAATAATGGGCAAATGCGTTTACAACTCTTTGTAAAAGTGTGGCCATTTAATTCAGATGACTCTGGATGTTGAATGTGTAATGAACCTAAATGTTGTGTTACAGTATCGAAAATTAATGAGAATATTTTCTCTTTTAAACCACATCTATCTATAACTTACATAAAATGTATATAACACTCACAAAATTACGTCTGTCAAAGAATTTAATGGCGCTTTGAAAAATTCATACATGCTTATTACAGGTTTATCTTATCGCGATAATAATAACATAATTGACATATATTAAAAGTTTGCATAGCTTGTCCCAAACTTTGTGGTCAACTTTATTTAATAAATGTAGTCTGCGTAACAAGCTGTTTTTCATACGAACTGTGTTAGTGCATCGTGTACAGTAGCTAATCTGTAGACACCAAGTCGATTAACTGGAATTTAAGAATGACGATGTAAGATTTGACCATTAGAGATGACTTATGTCAGAGCGTGCGAACGTGAGCCGTGCCCCGTACCGGGCCTGAGAGGTTACATACATACTACGGATTTAAAATTACAAAACATTTTATAAAAACACTAGATTCTATTCGCGCACCGATTCATACTCGGCACCTACACATTTATGTTACACGTTCTTACCGCTCACAGCCAGCACGGTCTAGCATTAATAACCCATTAGACGTCTGTGCCATAACTGAAACAGCGCCATATTAAAGTGTACTTGGTTTTCACTCACGAAGCCAACTTCTGTCAAGGCGCATTTTAAGTTTTGTGCGTACTATAAATTTCTTTGGTTTTGATCAAAATATGTTGATAATTATTTTTATAACTAGGCATCCGTTGCGAGACGCAATGTGCTGAGGGACGTTACGGCGTGCACTGTTCGGAGCAATGTCCGTGTGGGAACAACTCTTCGTGCGATGCGATGTGGGGCCGATGCGTGTGCGCGGCCGGCTGGACGGGGCCCAACTGCACGCAGCCCTGCCCGCCCGGTACATATGGGGCGGGATGCACTCAGCGATGTCCTGAATCCTTCGCCGGTGAGTTGTTTAACCTGTTTTGAATAAAACAATTTAGCTATATACTTATTTCTGCAATACAAGTTAAATTTTATAGGGCGAAGGTATGAACAGTTAACAAACATTTTTATCAACAGCTTGTTACAAAAGTAGAACGATAAAAAGTATGATCAATAAAATACACATATAATGGTTCATATCGATAATTGGAACTCAAGTGTGTAATATGGCCAAACACACAATATTTACTTTATCATAATAACAAAACGGAATAATCTAGTTTATTCTCGCTCAGTGTGAAAATAATTAATTAATTGTGAAAGGCTGCTGAAATTTTATTGATTTATTTTTATTTTAGTTATTAATTATATCTCTTTATTTATTAATTTTATGCCATATTATCGCGTTTTATGTCTATAATTTTCATTGTATCGATGTATTTTATGCGTGAGGCCTCTCGTGAGTAATAAGGAACAGCAAACCTTCACCCTCTACAAGTTTAGAAATGCATAACTACACAATAGCGAATAAAGTAAACATCGACAGCCATATTTTCAAATAACCCACGTACGATTTCCATACTTATGTAACATGCAAATTGTAATAACATAACTTGCAGTATATTTTCATAATATTTATTACTTTCAGGTAACAACACTTGTGACCCGGTAACTGGTAAATATTCGTGTCCCAGTGGATACACAGGAATATCCTGTGAATATCCATGCCCATTGGGCACATACGGAGAGAATTGTCAACAGAAATGCAGCTGTAAAAATGGGGCAGACTGTCACCACGTTACTGGTAAGTCTAAACTTAAACGAACGAATGAAATTCTGTCAACAATAAGTCTGCCTACTATCATACTATTAACTTTTTTTATCACCTTACAAAGCTTTTTTATGTTTAGTTGTAGGTAAAATGGCATTCGGTTCACCTGTTGGTAACTGGTTACCGTCGCCCATAGAAATATACAACACCAAGGGAGCCGATGTGTTGCTTACAATATTGCAGTCACCTTTATTTTGTGTGAATGTAGAAAGTTGTGTATTACAGTTAATACGATCGTCATACGATAATATCACGAAATATTATCATGATGAAAATGATTTTTATTACTGTTTAAACAATAATTAGTGTGCTATTTGTCTTCTTTTACTTGTATAATTTATGACGTTATAACTTTGTACACTCGTACAAAATGTATGAGATCGGGATGTTTTGCAAGATGATAAGTGTCAATTGATTTAACTATCATATCATATTATGCTCGAGTTACATATGGGGATAATGTTTAAAAAAAATAATGAATAGCTACATTAGTATATATATGTTATCTGTCAATATTTAAAGTTTAACAATATCACATTTTAAATAACTCATTAAACCCATAGCTACATCTGCATGAAACGGTCAATAACTTAACATTATCCCAGGTGGAGCAGTAGCATTATAAACGAAAAATGTTGTGGTGTATATGTTAATGATAGCTCATAAATGGCTCACTGCTGATCTCAGGCCTCCCATTTATAGAGGAACGGACAGTATACCCGCCACCCTTGTCCAAAGTGGATTGGTAGGCTCGAACACATCGGTTATTTCAATGTGCTGGTATCATCATTATGTTTTCCTTCATCGTTAGCACGTGTTGATTGTAACAATATATATGCATATTAGGTTAGAAAACTGTGTATACTCTTATTTTTATTTACCTGGACTGTAATGACAGCTGCGATAACCTTTTTTTTAAGTTGCAGGTTTGGAGTGTTGTGGTGTGGCTTATTCATAAGTGAATTTTGTGAGTCGAGTCAACTGACACAACTCACTTAAGAATTGCAACAAAAAAAGTTCAAATGTAATCAAATCAAACCAAATCATTTTTATTGCGAACTAAGTTAGTAGGTCTTATACAATATAACTGAGAACTTATTATATACTTAATTGGCCTTTAATAGCATCGCAATATTAATGTTATTTAACCTATCTCTGTAAAATATCTAATATTTATTTTGATGCCTTACTATACATACTTTATTTTATTTATAACAACACAATGTTTTACTAATTTTTACCTGTCACTTAAATATTCTTGGACAGTTTAATAGGATTTTTGGACCAACCACTGAAATAATTTTTGTTTAAACTATTTAAAAGTATTTCCTTTCATTATATTAAATGGTAACTTATTATATTATATTCTTGGTGTCACCCCAAACACGCTTTTGTCATATAATGCAATGGTATGTGGAGCATACAAATTTTATCATTATTAATATGTCGGGCACTTCTATAATTTTCAAATAATTTTAGTCCAGGTTGTATAAAAACGGAATATAAGTGGTGCGTGCTTCTCGGCTAGGATTCGAACCCACGCGCGTTGAGTTTAAGATGCTTTTTCTATTGCGTATGTCAGGCGAGTGCCAGTGCCTGCCGGGCTGGCGCGGCTCGCTGTGCGGGGAGGCATGCGGCCCGGGGTGGTGGGGCGCGGGCTGCTCGCAGCCGTGCCGCTGCGCGCACGACGCCGCCTGCCGCCCCAACGACGGCTACTGCCGGTGCCCGCCCGGCTACACCGGACTCTACTGTACCCAGTGTTAGTATACACTTAGTAACTATTACTTCAATACTAATCTATAATATTATACAATTCTAAACATGTCGTGTCTGTACATAGAAAATATTTAAAAAAAACCAATTGGAATAGACTATATAAACGACGGAGAACACAATGCATTTTCTTTAGATTTCTTGTCCGTTTGCCTGTTTGTTCGGGATTCACGTAAAAACTGCTAGGCCGATTTCGATGCGGTTTTCGCTGATCGACAGCTTATTCTTTAGACAATGTCCATTGCCTGCTACAAAGCATATTTGCATCAATTTCAACTTATTTGAAAAATAGAAAAAATATGTGATTTTGCTTAGCTAAGTGAAATTTAAAAAGCAATATTGCGTTTTTGTTATGACAATATTAATGTAAATAAACCACAGACTATATAAACAATTAATATTTTGTGTCTAGTAACACATATTATATAAAAATTAACTTTCTAGACTTCTTTTCCATTAGTTTCCTCCATGCTTGCATTACGCTTAAAACTCCGTATAAAGACGTCTCTTCGCGTATTAATAGTAATATTACTCTAATTAAGATGTGATAACGATTTCAGTCTGCCCAGAGGGCTACTTCGGCGACCACTGCATGGAGGCGTGCGACTGTCCATCGGAGGGCAATTGGGTCTGTGACCCCGTGCAGGGCTGCAAGTGCCACCGCGGCTTCATCGGCGACCACTGCGATATACACGAGACAGACGCCATACACATCGACAGGGCCAACGGTCAGTGTTCACATTCACACCCCATTATTTATACGTAATGTGACTTAACTTGCCAGTATTGGATGGACGGTACGCGCAAAATTTATATGCGTTTGTAATAAACGTTAACATTTGCCTGTCAAATGTTAACGTTTATTACAACTGATAGTGTGTGATACGAAAGAGACGGCATGCAGATTCGGATACTGGTCGACTGCTATCCGCTGCCAGCTCTGGCTGTGAACATTTTAATTATATGAAGTGCAATGACGCTTACGAACTTCAAGAACGCATTTAAGTTTAGCTCGTACTGTAAGAAAATTTCCCGATATACGGGACTCGGTCTGTTATTACAGTTGTATAAGAATTGTCGAATATTATCTTCTTTAAACTAAGAAAGAGCTCGTAACTTTATTAATTTTTTATAAGTTACATAATTTGGTGTCTAGTAGGGTCGTCAAACACGGGTTTGACTGCGGTGATGGTGATTCTGGCGCTGGTGTGCGCGGCCGCCGCGGTCCTCGTGCTGCTCTACTACCGCAAGCGCGTGCGCAACCTCAAGCGGGAGATCGCGTGCGTGCACTACACGGCCGATCCCAACTCGCAACCAGGTATAAATAAATGTATAAGTTTCTTTTTAGATATTGTAGACCAACTTTGTTTTTTCTCTCTCTCTTTTACTTACGGTAGCTAGTATAATTTCAATTAATCAATATGTGGCAAATGATGTTGGTGTTGTATAAATTGAAACTACTTATCTATAAGATTCATAATACTAAATTCTGTACAATACTGGTTTTTTGTCTAAATAAATGAAAAAAAAATCACCTTTTGTTTCCAGAACAACACTTCGACAATCCAGTGTATTCGTTCCAAGGGTCGACGCGTGGCGACGACTCGACCACTTTGCTGAACAACGCCACACACATTGTGAACAATTTAGGCGCAGGAAACAAACTCAGCAACTCGGCTATGGAAAAATTAAGGATGAGAGCGACTGGATCTGCTGATTGTAAGTTTTGAAATGTATATTCTCGAATGGAAAACTTAGATAACACTTTATTGCTCACTAGTATACACAATTACAAATAATGCACGAATATACAATACTTGTTGGCAAAACAACAGGCGCCCATATCGCTCAAAACGATCTCTTCCAGGCAACCTAGTTTAAAGAAATTCTTAACTAATCTGGCGATGTAGGTGGAGCAGACAATGAGATAGGAATATACATACACTAATTTATAAATTCATTAATTCAAACACATTAATAGCATACTTGTACATAAAAATATCTAAATAAATATATTATAATTATATATGACAAGCATATTATATTTAAAATAGAAGTAAATATTAATTTTATTGTAGTGGAACACATATAAGCCAGTAGATGGCACTGTGCAATAATTGAGATTGCAAACCTTTCCCGAATCGTACAAAGAATATATACAAATTTCTGACAGTAATAAAAGTGCCTAGGCCTGTGATGGCTTCGCTGGAAGACACTCCTCCACTTAGTCGGGTCATCCCTTCATTATTAAACATATTTATTTAATTTAAAATAAAAAAAAACAAATAGTAACAAAACTTAGTGAAACATAAAAAGATTCTGTAGCAGTGATGAACTTCGACTATTTTTACAATTTGACAACATGAACCTAATATAGTGTTAAATGAAGAATACACCATCTTAAATACTATTAAGAGATTTTGCTCAAACCAATTTTTGGTGAAAGTGTTTTTGCGTCCAAATACCTTCCTTAAGTATTCTATTTCTATTACAATGCTAAAATAGTGTAAAACGGAGATAGACTCGATTATTTATACAAAAGCTAATAAAACAAAAGGAAAAATATAATATAGTCTACATTTTGTATGCCTTTAGGTTTGTGTTTAAAATCTTATCTTTCCAATTGCTTTATGGTTTTTCTGAATTTTGCGCGAGCAGAGTCCTTGTATTTATAGGAATAAGTGGAATAAAGATGCAAATTAAATTCGTAAACAAGGTATCTTTAATTAAATATTATCTATTTAGCAGATTACGATCCTTTGGCGTCGTTGAAGAACAAAGACGCCGACGCCAACAACCCTAATTTGTACCAGTATGTTGACGACAATAAATTGGACCATGTCTATGATGAGATTAAACATAAAGAAGGATATGGTAAGCTTATTTTTACATTACACACAGATTTAATAAAAATAAATATTACATGAGTTCAGCAGACAGACATATACTAAACGGCTCACTATCACTACTTTTGTAATATTTACAAATGGTCGTGTATGATGGTTAAATACTAGTTACAGATTAGTGTATTTTACACGATACATATCTCTGATTAAGTAATCAAATTATTAAATTGATAAAGAAAGAAAAGAAAAAAATATATTTGAAGAAATAGCGACGTACTTACATTGCTGACATGTATCTTAAAATAAAAACATATTTTGAGAATTTGTACGCCGCATTTTCAGCAAACTAGGTTTGCACTCAGCTTATTGCTGTGCCGACATATTATCCGACACTACGCTGATTTTCAGTGCAAACCTTCCTTTTGGCGAAGTACTATAACGATGAATTTAATTTAAAAACTATTTAATTTGTAAATAATAATATATACCTGCATAGAATAAACAGTATAAATGTTTTGTTAGGTTTATGATTTAAATAAAAAATATAGCTCATGCTTGTCTATATTGTAACATGCTTGTACGTATAATGCGCATAACAGCGTGTATCGCTTCATCTTATCGGATACAGCGATTGTCTACTATTATCTAACACAGCCGACTTCACCCGCAAAACTAATTTAGGAATAATTAAGTTTTTATTCATTTTTAGAAATGGAATATGATCATTTAAACTATACACCACCTGCGAATAAATGGAAGCCGCATTATCAAAGGATGGCAAACGGGTTCTCAACACCTACCTCAAATAAGGAGACGAGTTCTTCCCGCGAAGATATTGACACTCCTCCTATTCCGCCGCTTCCTAAATTAGGCATGGCTCCGCCGCCACCTGCTAGGGCGGATACACTCCCCCAGCACACTCTTGTCCCCATAAACTCTCCTGCCCCCTTAAACACTCCTGCCACCATAAACACTCCTGCCACCATAAACACCCCTGCCCCAATAAACGCTCCTGCCCCGATAAACACTCCTGCCCCCCAACACACTCCCCCTGCGCCTCCCAGGCGTGAATCAGAGAGTGACATGACAGAAGCTCGTGATGAATCTCTGCCGTGATATCAGTGGTATGGTGCTATTTCATTCAATACGGTGGTGTAACTACGGTCTAAATTTTATATGCTAGGCGATGTGAAAAATAGTAGAACATACCTATACTACTTATAGATTTATGGATGGTTCCTATAACTTACTTACAGTTCATATGCCTCACTACTGATTAAAATCTGATATGAGCTCCATACAAGTAATGAGAAATTTCTACCAATCGATAGGCAAGTAAATGAATAAGATATAGGAACCGGCCATTAGTGCAGCGCACTCTCCGCACGCGCCGGGGTTGTTGCATTTATTCTCCACATTTTTCCTGAAATTCGCGTGTTGCGCATGCGCTGTGCACAAGTGCACTTCATTACAAAAATTGTGACTAATGCGTGTGCGGAGAGCGTACCTTAATGCTCGCCTACCTAAGCGCCTCCAATATATTTAATCATTATCTACAAATATTATATATAGTAAATAAAAAAAAATACTTTTAAGGAGAACTTTTATAACTTTTTAGTAGATTTGTATTTGATTATAACACCACCTGGTAACTATGCCACTGATTTAATATAATAATATAATATGTAATAAATTTATATTGTTATCATACTTTAGATTTGGAACAAAATGTCTTTATTTTGTTTAAAATTTTGATGGCGAAAAAAAACCTATTTTGTTACCTGACTTTATGTAGTATTTATTGTAAATGTTCGGTTAATAGTTTGTATTGGATGAGATGTTATGATTGTGATCTCTCTGTACATTGATTGTCACTTTTTAAAACGAATAATTCTTACATTAGAATACTGTTTCCAAGTGTTTATTTTACTTTTCACGTTTACACGTCTATCAAGTTACATATTTCTTGGCAGTAAAGCCCACATGAAACAAATTACATCATCGTCGTACTTTATTGTTGTGGGTGACATAATAGTGATATTCTGTGAGTCATGTAACGCACAGCCTATTAAACCATCGACACGATACGTAAATAAATTGAAAGTAATCGATTTGAAAATAAAAAATGTTTTATGTTATTACATTTTTTTACTTATTACTAAAATGGCTTATTTAATACAAGTAAAACATGTTAATTGTAACATGGGTTACATTACACGATATAGTATTTTTAGCAAAAATATATAGACAAGTTAAATTGATCAAAACTTATTTATAAATGAAGTCGATTTTTATAACAAATCGACTTGTAACGCATTATGACATTACTAATTGATCCGTCATCGAACTGCCAAAAGTAAAATAAATGCTTGAAAAGGGTATAGTTATATGAAACCGTGTGTACTATTTTACATAAAGATTTCGCGCACACGTAATTTTATGATTTAACATATTTTAAGCATTTGAACTTAATTTTTTTTGTATTTATGCTCTTATGATTTCGATTTTATTACGATGTTATGAGCCCCACCCAGTCAAAAGTTTAACATTTCTTAACAATATTTTCATACATATCGCCTCTACGAGAACAACGTAAAGTTTGAATGTTATTTTTTAACTAAAATTTAAGAGAAATTTATGTACATATGTATATTTGAATGAAATAATTTCGTAATAAAGTGAAAGTATCTATATTGAAAAAGAGTTGCAATTTTGATGTGGAAAAATTTATACATGCATTTATTGCGTTTATTTATGTTGACAAAATATGATTTTATATACGGATGTTTTGTTCTTAGGAAATGATATATCATTAAAATACATATCGACGCTGGAAAGGCTAATATGATTAAGCTTCTTTAATTAAACTTTACAGAAAAGCGAATTAGAGTTTAGATCGAAGAAATAATCTTTATGTAAATTTATTATTCAAATGATTTAACATGCATACAATATTTTAAAATTTTCACTACTGACTATAAAAGCTAACCTATACTTAGGATAACGCATAAGCACTGTGTACCAATGTGGAAACGTGGCTACAATTTTTGATACGTTCCCCGTCTGTAGTGACTTCAAATCAATTTCTTAACTATTTGTAAATATTGTTTTATTTTTAGTTTTCTTAATTAACTAATGTAGTAATTACTTCCTATAATTCCAACTTAAAATCTTTCTCGTGCAAAGTTTGATCATTTAAAAATCTACTTTCACACTAAATGAGCTTATTAAACATCAATTAGTTAAGGAGTAATTGCAATGAACTAGAAAATATCTATAATATATAATATTTGCTTTATCTTTGCTTCATCTTAATAAATTAACTAGAATGACAAAATCGAACGCCCTTTAAGTTAGTGGAACATTATTCGATTCTAATGTATGTAATGTAAATGTTATTCATATGGCAGTTAAAGTGAATCCTTTCCAGTGTCCACATGTTCTAATTATGAACATACTTGACAATTATAATATGATTACAAAGTGTCAATAACCAGTTTATTATTTTACGTTTAAAATATAACTTTTAATAAAATTATTTAATTTTGTTTAAATCTAATATTTGATTGTTATTTGAAAAATTAATCAATAATCGCTCAATTTAGGGGTAGCTGTTTATAAGCAATAAAACATGAGGCAATTTTAAATATACAAAATTTAACATAAAAGGCATATCAAAGTATAGTAAATGATAGATATATAAAATTATTTTAAGTTGGATGAATATAAAATTATATTCATTTGATGAAGATCTGTAAAATAGGTATTTTTGCTTTAAACATTTTACTTTGCTTTGGAAATGAAATGCATTTTTCTATTCTTTATATTTTACATTTTAAGACCTCTTTATGTAAGTGCATTATAACATTTAGCCAATACTTGCTTATTTAAACTAAGGAATATAATCACACAATTACGATTTAAGCGTTATCATGACCCACCTCATTATATTAAGTGAAACTTTTCTCTCTTAATGTTTCAGTATTTATTCAAGTTGTTGCTTGCGTTATCTAGTGTTACTCTCAATCATTTAATTTTGTACAGTACGATAAATATTGTCCGGCTTTTAGAAAATAACCTTTTCATATATTATTGCGCCTTGAAAGACAATTTGAAATTAGATACTGCCAACTAAAGGAAACCTGTAATGAAACTCAACTTCATAAAATTTTAGAATAAGAGTAGCCGTGGTTCTTTATTCATATATTGATTCAAAAAGGCTATTGGGACTTTCGGGCTATCATTTATAGAGTTTATTAATAATTTTTCAATAGAGATGTACTAATATTTTCATTCGTCACGAATCAGTACTGTCAGAAAATCGTCAAACGAATACGCAACGCAGTTTTAACTACCTAATACGCGATTCCAAACCGTCTGTTAGTCCGATAACATTCAACAACGTTTAAAATGGGTGAATATATACGCCGATTGCTACTCCGATACATTCTCTATTGTTCAGAACAGTAGCTTCGACATAGTTTTCTAGATAACATTACCAGGTTGCTATTAAACATAAATGGCAAAATATAAATTCTCGCAACGTAAATAAAGATACCATTTTCGGTGTAAAATTGGAGCAGTAATATCGGACACACAGTCGATAACGTTGGTAGTTTATTGACAGGAATGACGTGACAGTGTTCGAGTCTTCAAAAAACGTTCCAAAACAGCTTTCAAAATCGTAATCGTACATCATTCACGCGTAGAATGTCGTGGCTGGATTCATTGTAAAAAAGAATTTTTTTATAACTAACTCTTATTCTAGAAAAATATATCTTATATTATGCTGCGAAATGATGTTTGAGATTATACTCATGAGCGCTTGTATTTTTTACTTTTTGATTTGGAAGAATGGTTTTAAAAGCGAAGTGCAGTTAACAATATCGTCTCGAAAGCCGGTTAGTATTACTTTTAAATTAAATATTATAGCCTAAAAGGCTTCTTCTGTATATTTGTTTAGTTAAATCAGTTTGTGGAAATCCAAAACATTCCACTTTATATTGTTGATTATATTCGAAGTTTATTATTTACTCGTTTGTCTTTTTTACAATTATAATTTTGCTACCTTTTGAGCAGTTAAATATATTTATAGATATTTTATTTTGAAAATTAACTTGTATTATTTTTATAAATCTGTATACAAATGTTGGTTATAATATAGTAACGTATGTTAGGTGTAATATAACTTTAGGTAAATAAATTTATTTGGGCTTTAAGATTTACGTATTTATAACAGTAAGAACGATATTATGAATTTTGGGCAATAACGACATTTTAGAGACTTTTGTCATATTGTATTAATAGTGAAAATTTATTGCTCAAAAAGTGCCAAAATGTATTAAAGGCAACTGTTTTAATAAATATATTTTAATACTTATGATAATTGTATATTCATTTGACAACTCACCATTTTTGTTAAACACAAGTTGCAGCGTTTATTAGGGTATCATTATTTATATGTTCATTAATGTTAGACTTTGTACGCAATGAAAAATATTTTTTTTTTAATAATAATGGTAATATGCTAAAATTTGTTTTGCTTGTACGCTGTTCCAATTATTATAAATTATATCACAATATTTAGTATATCAAAAAAGGACAAGCATAAAATTTTATAATATATTCGTAGATTTCACGTAATTTACATATATGTGTTCGCTATATTATGAGGAATAGAAATCAAATTTGTGATATACTTTAAGATAAACATAAAAATAAATGAATTTTGCTAACAAGGGAATATGTTTTATTTAAAACCACTACCATATTGTATGATATTAGTGATACAAAACAAATACAAAAACATTTAAGCTGCCCCAGAACTTTGATGCCGAGTACACATTGAGCTACAACGTGTAAGAGGCATGATCTCTTCTAACTTCAATACTCTACCTTTTCTAGGCGGGTTTTGAACCTTTGTCATTATTTTATGGATTTTTGCGGATACTTTCATTTGACGACCTATACACAAACATTTTTATTAGATTTTAAAGTTCTTTATCATCGATGTCATCGTATCACTGCACTGTCGTTATTTTGCTTGTCGCTGTGGTTGAAGACGGAGAATCTTACGAATTTAAAAAGTAACAGATCATGATCATATTTTCGATGCCCAGGATGAACATAGGATTCTTTTTATCCCGAAAAAAGGGATAGTTTCTGGGATAAAAATATATTTCTATCTGTTTGTTATGCTTTTACGGAAAAACTATTGGGCCGATTTGGCTGAAATTCGAAATATATGTAATTTTAATACCGAGGGTGGCCAAGGGATAGTTTTCATTCCGGATAATGCGCTAGATTTTTTTTTGTGATTTGCCATTTTCTTCGTATTGGTTACTTTGATCTTTTTGGCCATGTCGGCCATTTCAGTCGTTTTTGTCATTGTTGTCATTTATGTAGTTTACCGACGATAGATAAATAAAACTATAACGGGTTGAAATAGAGGATGAAAGTTTGTATGGGAGACCAATCATGTCTCAAGTTTATAGATATAAAAAATTATCATCTATAAAAAAATGCTATAGTAACTCGATATGTCTGTCTGTTAAGCTTTCACGAAAAAACTACGAGGACTACTGGATCGGTTATGCTATAATTTTGTTTAAATACAGTTTTAATATCGAAAAGGGACATAAATACTTTTCAATCCGGGAGATGGGATAGTTTACAATATAAAATGAAGTGAATCTTCCGGGGGCAAATAGCACTTGCATAAAAATTTAATACTATATAACCCGTATTAACGCCTGCTCTTTAAACAAGAGGTACGCACTAGAGTTTGACCCGCGGGGTAAACTAGTGACATTATAATTTCAAAGATCTTTCTAGTCAGCCGAAATGTCACGTGCATATTAGGGCCATTTGTATAATGACTAATTACAAACTTTTTTTGATAAGGGGAGACGGAGAAGAGTAGTGGCAATTTTATTTTAACTAACATAGCTCAGTCTAGAAATATTCTACATCAATGAGCTCTATAAGTCAATGTAGCTCAATCTATACGCTTTAAGAAAGAATCGTTAAAATTAAAAACAGATACTACTTGTGTCACAACCCTCCTAATACCGAGGTAAGTTGTGACGCCTATGTTCAAACGAAAATAACATGTAACATCAACATAAAAAACCATGAATATCCTAAATAATATAGTATAGCATCCTTCTGAAACCGATTGTAGTATATAAATCAATTTAAAAATCAAAATCTAATCTAACAAACAATTATGATAGACATATTTAAGCCCGCCTATGTGAGACTAGCCTTGGAATTAGAGTCTCTGAACCCTTTTGATTTGCTTGACAAAGATTTCAAGCAAAACCAATCATCTTCTGCATCATCTTCGTCATTAACGTAATTTTTTATTAGTCTTCTTTTTTACTTGCTTAAACTTGTTTTCCTATGATAGTAATTTTATACTTGGTAGGTGTGTCGGTCGTCGTGTGACATCTATATTAACTTGATATACCTTTTTATTGCATATATATGCAATAAAAATTGTTGTGAAAGATTTATTATTTTCCAATATTTTGTACTCAAATGTCATAGAGTCACAAACACTACGCCATTGGTGCGCACTGCATTAAATACTACATCTCAAAAACAAATAATGCGAGTTATTGTCACATTATTAACGGTTAATGCTTGATAGGTTCTGAGAAATCAACTATGTCACAACTGTCCTCGGTCTCTCCCATACTTACTTTTTGGTTATACAGCAGCTTATATTAGCACAAGTGTATCGACAGGTCTTTTTCGTATGATTTACAAATTAAAAATAATTACTTTTGACTACGCGTAAAAATTACGTTTCATAAACATAACACAGTCTTGTTTCGTACCTTTTGGACGATCCACACTCGTTTTTAATAATTTAAAATAGCATGAAGTTATGTTCTATTATTCTGTTTACGTTTACATCACAAGTGGGTTATAGTTTCTGTTGTCGCTTAAATGGTACACTAATTATTAAAATGAAATTAAAAAGAAATATTTTTTATTTGTAGATATCATTTTGTTACGACGAGTTACAAGATGCGGTTACCTCAGTGCCAGGTAATTTTGTTAAATTATTAGACGTCGCGACTGATGTGAGAGATTCTATAGATTGCACATTGTTAACAATGGGACATATCTTAGATTATGACGAGTCACTAACATATAGGAAGCTTTGCATAGAAAAAACACCGTCCGATCCTTCATACTATCCACAACCACAAATTGACTATAACCCTCTTCCATCAGATGTCGTCATATCTAATGAAATACTGCAAGAAAAACAATTAACTGAAGCTGTACTAGATAGAAATATAAATGATGCAAAAATGGATATTAATGATACTATCTTTAATTTTATTAATAGGCATTCTAATATGGGATACTATGGAGAAGAAATTATTATCGTACCGCAAACTATTAATAGTGCCAATGTTCAAAATAATAACAGTATATCGGAAAATATCCATAAAGAGTTAGATAAAATTGAACAGATTCAAAGTAATGACACCATGAGAATGTTGTTAAAAGAATTGCAGTCATTGCATAATGAGGTGAAGAATAACACAAATGCCATGAACGAAGTACATGATGTAATAGTTAATATACTTCAGGAATTGAATAATACGCAGACTTTAATCAATTCCACTGAAACGAACAAATTTAAAGAATTAGTTCTTCATATAGAAAAGAAAAGTAACAAAACTTACGAAGATATCGAAAAACTTTTAAAAGAATGGCAAATTTTGGAAATTAAACGCGTTGACGAAATTAAAGCTTTATTAGGAAAACAGATGAATTCTTCACAAAAAATAACTAGTCCAATAGGTCGCCGCTTTGATAATATCGCTGAAATAACTGGAACTAACAATTCTGCTTCAAATCAACAAGATAAGCCAGGAAATAACATAATAACAACGACAATAATGGCGACAGATATAATAAAGAATATGACACAGAAAGTGACTGTCACTACGAACACACCAAAAGAATCTACACATAACTACCCAACAAGCATTTTTACAATTAGAACAACCCCAATGCCTACTATTTCTACAACAACTTTTAATGCATCTTCAAATGCAGATTATTCAGTTAGCTCTTCGCGTTTTGCCAGCGTTACAACTGAGGCTACAGCAACTTTAACTACAATGCTAACTACTTCAGCTACAAAAAATGTAGAAGTCTCCACAAAAATGCCCCAAAAAGTGACTAAATTACGCGATAAAATTACCACCGAAAGAACAACTAATACCCTGCCACTACCGACAACAAAAGCAACTACCATTACTACTGAAAGTAGTGGTACTACTATAGATATTGATGACTATAATGAATTCTTTAATTTTAACGATGAAGACGACAAAAAAGATGCTGTTCAAAGCGCCTTAAAAGTTATACAGGAAAGCAAGAAATCGCAGTCAATTTTTGACAAACTTTTTAATATTTTTTAATTTGAATAGCAGTCCATAGAAAAATCCGATCCGATGACTGATATCTAAATATTCCAGTAGACCTCTGTGTAAAAACAACAACGTTTTTTTACGCAATATTTTTATAACTCGGCACTAGACGATATTTGTTGGCAAAAAGATTGATATTACCAATTTACTTAACCAATCACAAGTGGTTATAACACTTTCATTTCCAACATTAAAATTATTTTATAGAGACTGCTGTATAAATATTTGTACAATTACAATAGTTTTGTAACGCACTTTTAATTTTTGTTCCATTTTGTATTATATTCTTGTAATTTGTGAATTGCGTTGACTTCTGATGACGTCGCTAGAGTCACTAAGATTTCTCTTCATAGGTCATATTTGCATTAGTAAGACGACGGTAATTATGTGAAACCACGCTGCGAGTATTTGACAGGAGTTTAGGGCATGATATTTTGCTGTGCAGTTTTATGTTGAGAAAATCGGGCAAGTATTCCGCAGAAACGACGGACATACCTTGTTATTATTATTTGGCTAAGGAATCATAAAATAGCATTTAACCGTTTTCGATTAAATACTGTTTTATGGTTCCATCAAATATCTCAAAAATCTTTGCAACTTTCATTTTTCAGAATTTTCAAACTCATAGGCTAGAGGACAGAACAATTAGAGGACAGAATGTGTGTCTATAAAACATTGTAAATGAAGGTTTAAAAAAATACAATAATGGTAAAATCTATGTATAACGATTTTATTAACAATATAAATAGATAATTACAAACTTACTCAACTACAAATTGAGCTGCGCTACTCTACTCCGAGCAGTCCAATGTGCTTAGATCATTATTTGTCTATATTATTCCTTAAGATTATTAACTACGCACCAGTACATCATTGTTATTCACGTATTCTGTTAAATATTAGTTTTAATGGCATATCTAATATAACACGAAATTGTAACAAATTATTATAAGTATTGAAATACATATGTAGTAGGTATGTCTCCAAATAGTAGATCATTGTACTAGGTATTTTAAATATGCCATTAAAATATTTGTGCCTTTTTAACACAAAAAGCTTTTATTTGATCCATTTATATTCGTTCGTTTTTTTGTACAATTATTTTTAGTTGTTTTTTTCGTATTAAGTATCGCAATTGTTGTTTTCAATTCCCGTAAACAATTGGTAAGTTTTTGAAAAGTTTCAGTATAAATTTTCGATATTATTTACATGGACATTCAAAACTCGTACAACCCAAAATTATTGAGCAGGATTATCATAGAAAAAAATGGATATAAAATAATAATGTAAAAGATTTATTACATAAATGAATAGAAAGTGTTCAGAGAATAATATATATTAATTACCCATTTGTAAAATTGAGCAATCGTATATAGCTTAAAGTAAATCGATATATTGTACTTATTATCATAAGGATACTTTATAATGGGTAGGTATGCAATATTTTCTTGTTATCAAATAGTAAATGGAATACTCTTACAGTAATTGGATTGACTTAAAAACGTTTTTCGTAA
This sequence comes from Dendrolimus houi, assembly GCA_039645545.1. NCBI lineage: Eukaryota > Metazoa > Arthropoda > Insecta > Lepidoptera > Lasiocampidae > Dendrolimus > Dendrolimus houi. Next base: position 15,532,886 of record CM077120.1, on the reverse strand, counting down.
TTGTGTTTGAAATATGCAGATTTTGTTTGCATTATGTAGTTTTTATATAGCATAATATTTTTTTACATGTTCTATTCTACGACATATTGTTCTTAGATTAAGAGAAGAAGAGTTAAAGAACATACTTAAAATTATTTGCAGCAATGTTTCAAGACAAAATTACAGCTAGAACTGCCTATTAAAGAGCACTAGTTTAATCTTAAAGTAAGTTTGATTTTCGATGTCTACTTAAGCGCTTAATATTAGAGCAGTATATAAAATTAAATTAGGTATGATTTCAACTAATTTTACAAGACTTCCGAAAACTGGGTACTGTCTGGTGTCTCTACGCTTGATCGTTTTAGTACTGGCGATATTAAAGCGAATGATGACATGTGAAGCTGGATAGTCAAAATCTTAATTAGAAAGCGTCTCATGAAAAAAGTTCTGCTGCAAAAAATGGAACTAATTATAAGAGATTAGCTCAAACACGTTATGATATTTTTATCGAGTATTTTAATGTAAATGTTATATATTGTATTATTATTCTATTTATTAATATCATTAAATCGGAATTTTTCTAAAATTATTTATCTTTCTAACATTCCGTTGCACGACCGTAGCGCCCCGTCTGCGGGACTTCTTTCTTGAGACAGTCTATAATGAACGCACTCAATATCTAATAGAAAATATTATAATAATGTTGTAAAATGGAACTCCTGTTTTAAAACGATTCCTATTAAAAAGCATTTTTGATAGTACATATGTCGTTAGGCCGTGCAACATCTAAATTTTAGCGATTATCATCTCAAACTTCGGTTTGTGTATGAATATATTTTATTTATTAGTTGTAAGGTATACCAGAGGACATATTTTCACAATTATCACGGGCTGACAAACAAGCAAAACATTGTAAACAAACCGCCTTATTAACAGAACCGATGTATGTAAGCTGTAAATCCGCGATAGACAATTAGTGTGGTATATTGTAAACAAATGTGATTCATTTCTTTGAAATAATTGTTCCTTAAGATCTCTAAGCGCATCAGATTTAAAATTATATTTTGCTATAGACATACTAAATGCATGGTATAGACATACTAATTCCTATTATAGGTTGGGTTCGGCAATACAATGCCTAAAGCGCAAACATCTAAGTGCGTGTTACCTATATGTATGAAAATGCCAACTTACAGTTACATTACAACATCTACAGATAAATAGTCTAACGATGATCTGAACACAGACGATCATAATTTGGTGGTTTTCTGTATTTAATCTTATTACTATTTACCTTATATTTATTAATTTATGCTGAATTGTATGAAGTAGTTTCAATGTCGTGCAAATATTAACTGCCCGTTACGGCTAATATTTTATTGTCGCAGTAACATGCTGTAGAACACAGTTTCTATTTTAAAGAAATCCAATAAATATATGATATAATTTGATGGCATATTCAAGAAACCTATATTTAACATTTTTAATAATTTAGAAATGTGAAGTGTCCGAAAAACACGCCACAACGCGCCGTCTAGATGAGGCAGTTATTCCCTAGATATCGGATTGGTCCTCGATGGCCGGTGGGATTTTTCGGCAGTTGCTCCCCAGACTCAAGGGGGCAGCTGGTGCGCTGTCGCGCCTGCTCCCCGACGTCGGGGGGCCCAATGCCACGTGCCGGAAACTCTTCGAAGGCATCGTACGTTCGATGGCCTTTTACGGGGCCCCAGTCTGGTCAGACCGCCTGACGGCCAAAAATGCGGCGCTACTGCGTCAAGCGCAACGCATACTGGCCGTCAGGGCAATAAGAGGATACCGTACGGTGTCCTTCGAAGTGGCCTCGCTACTCGCCGGATCCCTCCCATGGGACCTGGAAGCCAGGGTCCTAGCGTCACTGTACACGTGCCGCAAAGAGGCCCTGGCCAGAAGCTCCAGACCCGCGCCTCGAGAGACCGAGGCGTGCCGGTCGGAGCTCCGCCAGGTAGCCGTGGGGGTCTGGGAAGAACGCCTAAGATGCCCCAGCGTGGACCCCACCACCATCGAGGCGGTGAGGCCCGTTCTGCAAGAATGGATTGGACGAAGTCACGGCACCCTGACGTTCAGGCTGACACAGGTCCTCACGGGGCATGGCTGTTTCGGGAGGTACCTGTGTCGACTCGGCCGCGAGGCCATATCAGGGTGCCATCACTGTAACACGGGCGACGAGGACACGCCGCTGCACACACTCCAGGGGTGTTCAGCCTGGACAGAGCAGCGCCGGGAGCTCGTCGCCCATACCAGATTTGACACCTCGCTCCCGGCCGTGGTACGCACCATGGTCGGGAACTCTGCCGGATGGGACGCCGTCTCCTCCTTTTGCGAACAAGTCATGTTTGCGAAGGAGGAGGCGGAGCGGGAGCGTGAGCGTACTTCCTTGCTCCGCTCCCGCCAAAGGAGGACGCGCCGACGCCGGAGGTCGGATGGTGATCTTCGGCCGCCGTAAGCGGGCGGCGTGGGTGGGGCCCCTTGGGGTATAGGGGTTCTCTCTCACCCGCACATGCCGTCGAGATGAGAGCGCGAGTGTTCCGCGCGCGCTCGTCTCTCTTCCCGTGGGGCACGTTACAGACCGCCCCATGCACGGAAAAGACCTAGTTGTGGCCGGGGGTTTAGTCCCCTGGCATTGGTAGAGGCCTAGTGAGCGAGGCCCACGCCTGCCAGGGCACGCGGAGTTGGGAATCCCACAGTCCCGTAGCCCTGGCAAAAGGCGCAGGACGGAACACTCAGGGGTTTTAGTGGGTATCCCTAACTGGGGAGTGGCAATAGCGTGGCACCGGTTCTGACCGGGCACGCTAGTGCCACCCCCGATCTGGCAAATCCCACACTCTCACATCGGGTCGCGAACATCCCCCCAGGCTTCTGTGCCTGTCGCGACTTAGTCCTCAAACGGAATTCCCCTGGCCAAAAAAAAAGTTATTCCCTAGATATAAGTAAACTTTTAACTCAAGTGTTAATCGCACTCTATAGGGAAAAAGTTTTTCAACTTTAAAAATAATTGTGTTTAAAACATTTTGAGAGGAGTGAGAAGTTTAGAAATAGCTTAAAACTATCTAATAGATCTACAGTGATTGAAATACGTGTCGTGGAATAGAACACGTTGCGGGCGGGACGGGTGTGCGTTTGGTCTTGCGTTATCTCACAACAATCATAACCAACAAATTCTGACTTTTGCTCGTGATACTGAGATATGGTTTAATAGATTATCAAAGGGGTTCACCGCATCGACTGTGTATCATGTTATTTACTAACACAAACACAATAAATATTATATATACGTGGAACATAATTGATGGTATTAAAATGATTCTATTGTATTTTTTATGGGAATAAGATGATAACGATGATTAGAATTTTAACAATTTCTGAGACCATGTAACAAACACCCTTGATACAATTTTTCTGACATGATTTTCACTTTGTTACTAATATAACGTGCTGAGGGTGAAACAAGCCATTGTGAAGAAATCTGTGCATCGAGATTATGTGTGAATTGGGGAGGCCCAGGTCCAGCAATGGGAATAATTAGGGCGGTTTTGACTGATAAATATTATTTTGTTATTTTCTTATCATTGCTGTTCATTTTGGTAGATGTTACGTTTATACTAACTTTTAAAAATTCTAATGTCAGCTGTTCGTCGATTCGGTTTTTTTATATATAACGACGCCCCCGTGCAATAAAAAAATCATGAGGATTCTTTTCATAAGTTAGGAAGTCTGAAAAAAAATACATATATGAATCCCAAGTCATAGATGCTAAATTTGATATAACTTTTTCAGTAATAGAATATATATTACTCAGTAATTAAATAGGGGGCGTCGATAAGTAAACAGTATTTTTAGAAGAAAATATATAATAGTGAATATTTTAAAACATTGCTCTAGCATGTTCTTTTTGTTGAATTTTGAAATGATTTTAGAACCTGCCAACATTTTATGTAGGTAGCGAACTCAGAAGACGTGTACAACACTGTATCAGTGAGTTCCTTCATTTATGGCCGGTTCCTATATCTTACTGTTCATCCATTTATCTTATCATCCGTTGAATTCTGAAATTATATGGAGCTTATATCAAATTTTAACCCATAGTGAGGCAAATGAACAATTGGTAAGATATAGGAACGGGCCGTTAGACGATGGTCGTTACCATATACTATTTATCACATCTCATATGTATCACGAGCAAATTACACTTTCTTAAACAGTTTCAGAATCATATAATTAATTTATATCAAAAATTCCTGTACACCATGACACCCTTCGTACAGATTTAATTCCTATTTTAACTTATTACGCCGGCGGTGGACACCTCACAAGCGACGAGGTTGCATATTGGTTGAAATGTTTGTCTATTGGAACTCTATCGTCGTACAAAGTAGGCGCTTGAAGGATTATCCCTGCAGTGCCAACCAAGACGGCCAGGGTGAAGATCCAAAGGAACAATCGGTCGAGCACCATCGCCACATACTTCCAATCTTCTTTTACCTGTTAATATGGGCAGAAATATGTTACTAACTACAGTATCATGTGTGTTGCTTTTAGGAGAAGGATAATAATTATTGTAATGATAGCAGTCTCTACTAGATCTGCTAATGACCTGTTAGTTACAAATGTCTACTTATAAAATATAAAAAAATATGATTTATTGTGTACAAAAAAGTTACATATCGTTAGCGTCAGTGGAGGACCTTTTTTATATTGATAGCAAAAGAGTCTTATCTATCCCCATTATATTATCCAAATATAGTTTTATTTTGTAGGTTTAGTTTTACTTAACTTACATAATTTATAAAATATCCTACATTATTTCCAAAATTATATAAAATAAACATAGTGTAAGATACTCAGGTATATAAGTGTAAGCTTCATACATGTGTATATAAATATAAAAATGAAGTATTCCATTTTTTTGAGTACTTATGAAACCCGCATTAAACCTCAATAGACGTGGATGGAAGTTTGAGCGAACACTGTAGGTACAAGTGTGTCCTTTAATACCCTCCACATTTGAAAATTTCCCTTGAGGACTTTATACAATGAACAAAACAATTGAGACACTTAAAAAATGCTGTACGTTGAAATTATAATTATATATAAGAACTAGCTCCTGCCCGCGACTTAGTCCGCGTGGAATAATAAAAAAAAGTAAGTAAAAAACCCCCCGATTTTGAAACATTCTTCATTGGTGCTCCGCTCCTATTGGTCTTGGGATGATATATAGCCTATAACCTTCCTCGATAATTGGGCTATCTAACAATGAAAGAATTTTTCAAATCAGACCAGTAATTTCTGAGATTAGCGCGTTCAAGCAAACAAACAAACTCTTCAGCTTTATAACATTTCTTTAAATATAAATATTTGTTCGACATTGTTTACGTTTTGGGAAACAGACATTATTATGTACTTTTGATAACGGAGATACTTTTATCTCGGATAATATAATAGTATTCGTGAGATTACAGATCACAGTTTACGAGAGCGAAGCCACGTGAAAAGCTTTTATAAAAAATATTCTTGAGTACGTGAGCGGATGAAGCTTTTGTACCTAACATTTTAACATGTTTATTGTTTTACGTTTAATGAAGCCATAAAGCTGCAATGTGCACAAAACATGTTATATTTGGGCTTGGTTTTAAAAATAGTAAATGTTCCTACGCTTATGTGTATACGCTTATGTTATGACTGATGGCAAAATAATAATAAAAGAGTTTGTTGTCCATTTTGTCAATGTTTACCAATTGTAATACAATCCTTTTATCCGCTTGTGTCTTCGTATATTATATATTAATGCCAAAAACTACCTGATTTGTTCTCGATGTCTTTGGAAGTATTTCAATACTTCCAAAGACATCGAGAACAAATTCAATAAGATAAACTAAAAGTTAAATCGACTGAGACTGTTATTTTCATGCGATAATGCGACAAGAGGAAATGTTATTACGCTTACATCGCTTGTGGACTCCACGAGTCCAATCGCCGACACATTTAGTCTACACTACGTGCTGCAGTTCAATGTCCATTATCTTTATTATTCAGTGCCGCTTATCTGTGCAACTGAAAGCCTTTATGGTTATGCGGTCTGACGTGGAGGTCATAAAGCTCTATTTAGTTTTGTCCGCAATGCTGCTGACCATCTGAACGTTTATGGATTTACGCGCTTTTATTTATTTTAACTTGCATTACGATCACCACATTGGACATTTATTTAAATGGCTACTTAAATTTAAAAGTGTACTAATAACTACATTACATAAACTATACCAACAAACCGACACAGTATTATAATTTATATTTACATTATTTTTATTAAGAGATTTATGTAAGACTATATTAGACGGATCGACCAAATTGAATCTATAGGGTTGAAAGGCACAGAACTGAAAGGACACGACGTGACAGTGTTCAATTACGATGAATGATTAAAGTTTACGTATATGGGTCACTCTGGTTGATTGATCCAAATAGAAAGGCAGAAATGACCCGCCTATAAACTTTATCAGGTCAATTAGAATAAAGAACACAAAATAAAGTTGAAAGAGATAGAAATCTATTTACAGAAATTTTAATATTTGGATTTTTAATTTTATAGTGTAGTCAAATTTTTAACGTAGTTTAGTTCATATTTAATTCTATATTCTAGTGTATATTCTTGTTAAGGATTACTACATCAAAGTATAACTTATGTTGTTATTATTGTATGTATCTTTATGCTATTTAGTGAATTATTATATAATATGCTTTTAATGGACATATATATATAAAATATGTATAATGTATATATATTATTACTATGCTTTATGTATTTAATTATGAGTATATAAATCTATATGTGTATCTGTATTTATGTATGTATATTTATTTTGTAATAATTTTTAAAATATTGTGCAACAAAACCCTGCCCTAGCTTTTGTGCCTTATTTCTCTCTCCAACCCAAGGTTGTCTGGAAAAGATCGTTGTCAGCGATAAGACCGCCATTTGTACCAAACTCTAAGCTGTTTTTGTGTATTGTTTCATTACTTTTATTGTATAATAAAGTATATTCTATTCTATATTCTTTACAGAAATTACGTGACTTCACTTTTATTTATTTATTCTCTTTGCATAGCCTAATAAATGAATAAACTTTCAAGTTATAAACTGTAATAAAATCCTTTTATCTTTAATATAGAAACCATCAAATGTACCTTAGTGGAGTCTTCTAGCATTCTCGTATGTTCCGCGATAAACCTAACACAAAAACAGGTTTTGTGCACTTCGGGCGGACAGGCAGAATGACTAAACCCTGGGGGCGGATCTGGTACGGGGCTCAAGACTTCTTCCTCGGACGCTCCCGCCAGCCCGCCGAGTCCTGCGCCTCCACCCTCACTGGACCCATGAACCAGACAGCTACCCCCAAAACGATTGCTGTCGATTCTGTTCAACATGTGCATAGATAGCAATACTATAATTGTATCTCGACAATGGAATGCTGATACATAAACTTCAACTTGGTAGCACTTATAAAAAAGATTAGACGTAAATTAATAAAAAAATACCATTTTATTTTACCTTTCTAGTTCCTTTTAAGTTTTATCTCTAATAATTGTCACTGTTGCCTTTAGTCCTGCTAGGGAGCGTCCATTAATTACGTGAGGCGTTTTAGCGATTTTTCGCCCCCTTCCCCTTGATGAGAAATCGTGAGAATTAGCACAACCCTCCCCGTAGACCAATCTCACGCGAGATTTTCCAAAGTGTGTGTTTCTAGTGTAAAAAAATCATTATACTTATTCTTTAAAAAAATATAATTAATATTTTTACTTAACACTAGTTAAGATTATTATTTAAAACTGCGTAGAACGTAGGCTACGATCACAATGAGATAATTGAAAATAATAAAAATAGGAAAAAGTAAAATACTTAAAAGGTAATTACTAAAATTCATAAAATAATATTTATTCCAGTTCAGTCTACGGAGATTCATGCACAGTCTCAATAGTCGCTATTGGAGAGCCAACATGTGATTTCAACATATCCTCGCAACTTGACACATTTTCTCTCGGAAACAAAATACATAATAGTCCCCCTCATCTCCCCAAAGTAAGATTAGATGAGACTCGGCTCAACCCCCACCCCACATAAACACCTCACGTAATTATTGGACGTCCCCTTATAAAAATAAAGCACATTTTTTAAATATTGGCAGTTATCATATACTAATCATTAGTCTGATATTATCCTGCATAATTAAATATAGTGTGGCGAACTGGCGACCGAGGGTAGAACTTTCTGGCAGCGTAAGCCGGTCTCAAGACTATTAGAAAAAGGTAGAACATTCTGGAAGGAAAAGACAGGGACAGATACATTTTAGAAAGAGATAGACGATGAACGAAAGTTCTAGAATAGAAGGCTCGGGAAGGAAAAGACAGAGATAGATAGATGTTAGAAAGGGATAGATTATGAACGAAGTTCTGAAATAGAAGGTACTGGAAGGAAAAGACAGAGATAGATAGTGGTTTAGAAAGGGATAGACTATCTATCCCTAATAAAAGAAGATCGAAATTATGGGTTCCAGAAGATTCTTCCGGGTATATAAGTAGCGTAAGACGCGCCGCGCCTACCGAGTAGTTGAGTTCAGTTCAAGCCAGTGAAGCGACACGTGCGATACGAATGAGTTGAAAGAGAAGTTTAATAGAAGACAGTGACGAGTTTAGTGGTGAATTAGGGAAAAGTTTAGTGGGCAGCTTAGTGAAGGAGGAGTTTAGCCTAGTTTAAGAAAAGATCCAGAAGCGAGTTACACGTGGTAAATTTGGAGGTGAGCACTGCAGTAGCAGGAGGTGGTCTACGCAATATCGGCGACGGTATTGTGAGTGAGACATCTTATGGTCAGGACAGTGCGTTGTTAGTTGTGTGTGTAGGGGCAACTCTGCGGAGAGGAATCACGTACGGTAGTGTAAGTTAATAAAAGCGTTTAGTTAAAAAACTGGTGCTTCCTTCCAATCCTAAGTGCGTATCCCCCCGCTCGCATGTAACAATAGTTTTAACTATTTTTATTCTTATTTACGTATACAATAATCAAATGAGGAAGTGTTTTTTTCTCTTTATGGTTACATACTGTCGTTTATTTACTTTTAATTATTTTATAACAGCCAGAAATGCAACAATAAATTGATATTAAATGTTTATTTTTCACTTATTCATTTGGTATAAAATATTTGAAGTGTCGATTTCGAGTGAGAGATTCGGAATTGCATCACCAGATGGCAGAGAATTCGTTATGCACGCCCACAACTCCAAGGGATGTTTACGGAAAAACCCATCAAACGGCTGACACCCCTGTGGCGGCGGATGCGCGTCAGCTCCAACAGGATATTGCGGACTATGGCAGAGCGGGTCAAAGGACTTTATTTTAAGCACCGGAACAATCGGCTACTGTAAGCTGTGATCAAATCGAGCCGCCAAATAAATTACTTTTTAGTGTTGACGTTTTCTTCCTTTTTCAGACATGTACGTATAATTTATATTTCTATGTTAAGTATTAATAATGTGTGAAATTCTAAACCAACAACACGTCATCTTAGGTGTACCTACTTACATAAACACCATGATTTGAGTAAACAAATTATTTGATTGATTGATTGAAAAATTGTTAACTCTAGCCTGAATTAACGGTAAATTGTTGTTGTTTTTGGGAATGGAATATTATCATTTGGTTGTACATAGTTTCGTGTACGTATGTTGGTATATGTGTCGTCAATAATGTAGATAGGTATACCTACAAAGGTTTCACTGGATATAGCCGCAAGTGCAAATAAGTTTTGTACTAAATAACATATTTCATTCTGAAAATCGGAGTTTATAGTATCAGAATATTTAATTAAACTAAGCCGAATTATTTGCTCTTGAATTGATTTCTTAGTTTACGTTGAATTGCCATTTTTAAACAATGTCTAAATCTACTCGATACGTTTCGGTTGTGTTTCCAAAGAGACAGTTTTGGTATAAAAAGACATTTAATACTATATACGTATAGCTCTCATTTGCTCAGAACTCAGACATTACTTACATTAATATTCTAAATCCTGCAAAGATATCCAAATGACATATTTATATACGAAAGTTTAGGGTAAAATTTATATTTTAATCTTTAAAGTTTCCATTTGTATTTGTTGAGCTGTTTTGATGTCTATTCTAGACATATTTTCAAACCGACATACAGACTAAAACTCTAATAACGATAATTTGTAATTACGCATCGTGTCTCGTGTAAATTGCAATTTTCATTTAAATGTTGGCATATGACATCGCAGATAGTTACTTTAATTTATTTAAACAAGCAGTTATTGTATTTAAAATTTTAGTTACATGCGCTATGAATTGTTGAACTTACCCTGAATTTAGATAGGTTGTGTGTGTGAGATCTTCTTTACTTGGTGTCCTGGTGAGAGGGCGAGGAGGTGGCGCAGCTGGCGGCGGCCACGCGCCTGGCGCACAGCAGTCGTCGTCCGCCGCGGCCAAGCGGTAAGGGTACAACGGCCTAGCAGCCCCACCACACCTCACAACAACCCCACAAGCCGTGTAACGCGATCTACAATCATGTTTTCTATACTAATATTATAAAGAGGAACGATTTGTATGTTTGTAACGAATAAACTCAAAAACTACTGAACCAATTTAAAAATTCTTTCACCATTCGAATGCTACATTAGTCCTGATTAATATAGGCTATATAAAAATTAGGAAAACTTCAATAATGTAACCAACTAATCTAAACAAAATACTTGGCACTGGAATTGAGTTTTACGATTTTGATGAAATTTTGTGTGTATTTCAGTGGATCCTAGGGTAGATTTAGATTCATAATTAGACCCGGTAAATGGCGCTGGAATCGGGGTCTACATTTTTATTTTTTCAGGGAGGACGTCTGCCGAGACCGTTAGTATATAATACGACAACTGGATATTTCTGCTGTGCCCAACTGCACGCATCATTGGCCGCAACCAGGTTTAAAATAATTATAGCTTTTTAAGAATCTTTCCGTTTCAAGTGCTTTATTGATAACAATAATGAACGCTAAGCAGTTAATTGTAGTCAAACATGAATGATCTCGCACTGGAAATAAACCTGGTTGCGGCTAATGATGCGCATTGGAGAATCGCCCGCAAACAAGGGGAATTTCCATACTACAGCTACGGAACTAGAGTTCCGTAGCTTTTTAGCTCGAATTTAATTTTACTAGTCTTACATGCTTTGATGTTTATTTGTTAGGATATGTGACATTTGTTATGTTTCTGAGTATAGTGTGGTGTACATAAGCTTTAAACTATATTAGTAATTTCTTATTTGCTATATCAGTTTTAATATATAGGTTTTAAATAACTTATTCTATGTTATAGAAGTGTAGTTGTTACAATATTAAGTGTTGTGGGTATCGCGCGCGTGTGTAGTGTACTTATATTAACAATCATGTTTACTACATTAAGGTAATCGTGCGGAAAAGTGGATGTTAAACAGACAATTTGTCACGCCATTAAGTTAAGTACATGTCTGCAAAATCCCCTAGAGTTACAGTGTATCGTCTTTTGGTTCATATAAACCGTGCCGTCATTTCACGTGTAGTGTTCAAAGCATTCCATTGATGATTAGCAACATTCAACAAACTTCTTCCCAATTTAGGTATATGTAACTGTTACTTGACTAAATGTGACAAAGAAAATATGGATATGCATATTGTATTTTGTGCTATTTTTTATACTTACTATATCACCACACTTTAGGGATTTACACATCTACGAGTACAATTGTTAAATCGTCGCTCATTTGGTGAATGCTGATTTTTTTTATTAGCCGCCAACGTCAATTATGGAGTGTATCGGTAACAATTATGACTGAATACTACTAAAATCGCTCAGTAAGAAATGTAGTTCTGAAAAGCTTTTATACCCTCCATGAGTAGATGAAGGTTCATTACACCTAAACATAATTACCTATTTATTCTACTTTATTAGCATATCTATCTTGGCAATCAACGAAATATGTCGAATTAGTTTTAATTTAATAAGTAATAATTAATTTTAGGATTTTTATTGTACCATAACTCTAGCAAATTTTTATTTCATATACATAATAGTAACTACCTACCAACACTACCATTACACACGGTGATTGTTTAGGTCTATAAACCAACCTCGCACATAAACAAAGCCTTTATCTATAATATTACAAAATACTAAACATGCCGTGTCTGTACATTAAGGCCATTTTAAAAAAATCAACTGGCTTAGACTATATAAATGACGGAAAACACGATGCAATTTTTTTAGATTTCTTGTCTGTTTGTTCGGGGTTCACGTAAAAAGTACTGGGCCGATTTCGATGCGGTTTTCTCGAAATCAACATCGACGGCAAATTCATAGACTTAAAATCTGCGCTACTTTTTATCCTGGGAATCCCACGGGAATTTTTCTAGGAATGATTTAAAATGGGCAAATTAAAAACAAATCGAATTCGATGTGATATTTTCACTGATCGATAGCGAATGTTATGTAATAAAATGTGTAACATTTTGTATTCCGGAATCCCGCGGGAATTTTCCCGGGCGGTTTGTAGTTGTTCGAGTGCATAAATGTTAGCTTATTCCGGCACAGTTTTCACTAAAACGATGGCTTACATTCTTTTCTAATACCGCGGTACTTTGTGTCCTGGGAAACCTGCGGTAATTTCAAGTCAAGCGTAGACGAAGTCGCGGGCATATCCTAGTACCAATATCTGCCACGTTCAGGTTGTCTAATCTATTCCAGTTATCATTTACATAAGTGGGTAAGTCGAAAACCAAAGTAAAGCGCCACTAGCCGTAGCCACTTATACCACTCGCCTTACTAATAGACAGTCATTGGATAAGTGAATTACAATACTGATTGGCTATCTGCACGAATCGTTCTCAGCACCGTTTATTGATAGCAATATTCAGCTACGGTTAAGCCGCTTACTGAACTTTTATGATAGGAATTTGCATCAACTGTGATATAAAATATACCAGATATTAAAGTTATGTGGTAGTTACGCATATAAGTCGTTTTGAAGAGATGAGTGAGGTATTGATTACATTTATATCGAAATGACGTACTACCACGAATGACTGCGTAAAGGTGAAAGGAAATAGAAAGTTAAATTTAAAGATAATAAATAACATATACATTTGCAAAATTAAACGTAGGTGCCCGTTGTGTATCCGAAATCACTTTTTAAGTCTCTACCTCAACTAAGTATTGTTGCAGTTTTACACGTAATTCCATAAAGTCAAATAAGAGCAAAATAACTATCTATATAAAAATACTATAATATTCTTTTATTCGTGTTTTCTTTCAAAGTTTATGAACTCTCATTTTAGATACATAATACCGAAGTTAAGAGTAAAGGCAAAGAGAAACAAACTGCCAAAGCTAAGTATTTAAAAAGTTTTTATTAATTTCACTCGTTACAAATCCGAGACTGGGTTTTGTAAGTAGCCAGTTATCCGAGGAATAACTTGATTACGTATTCAGAATGTTTGCCAGTTCTCAGTTGGAAATTTGTTTTCACTGCATGATTTATTAGTATAGCATGTTCTATTAGATCACAGGTTATCAGACTGATCCTAACTTTTTTAAACCTTCCGTGGGGCTATAAGGAAAACAATACTCCTCCTCCATCCGACAAACTAATAGTGTATAACTGTATACATTATAGGAATGCATCAAAAGACAAGCGCCGGTGTACGACACAGATAGTAGGACTAATTTATGGAACCACAGGAACTGGTTCATTGTCATGTGATCTTAATAGCAATCTATCTATAAGGGATCTGGTACTATAGAAGCGATGGATACTGGTCTAGTAGATACATGTATAGATAAATGGATGCATTGTCAGTTATAATAATATTCGTTTTTCTGTCTGCTTTTTATTTTACAATTTCTGTTTTAAAGCACTATTTCGAACAGCCTAGCTAGATTTAATCAATATTTTATTATTATGTTATTTATAGATTTTGAGTTATAGAAAAGATTTTTAATGGGATTGTATAGTAATTACAACAAATTGACAACACTCGTATATGTACGAGTACAGAGCTAATTATTGAAATAAATGGCAGCATGACATGGGACAAGTTAATCAAGAAACCGACCCTTTTCTATTACGGTGCTTGTCTAATTCTTGTCACTCCTAGTTTCGTTGCTTCGGCTAATTTAAGCATAATTAGGTACTAAGATTTGATTAAGCTTATAGTATAATCTTACTAGAATTAAAGAATATCATAGTAGCATAATTTCTTTATCTTAATCCGTAAATATATATTTATATGTATGTATATACATAAATAAAGGCTAGGTCTTTTTAGTCCTCAATGTTAGTGTAGAAAAATTTAAAACTAGCGGTCTTATTTATATTGAGTTAGAGTAATTTTGAAGGCTTCTTTAAGAACCATAAAGAATCCTTCAAACTTATTCTAACTTAACATGAATAACAGCAATAATGTTTATTTATCTGTTGTACATAGCTTTATCTAGAAACTCTAAAAGTCGGCAAAATCCGATCCACCCGATTAGTTCGAAGGATTCCATGGTGTCCATTGTTCTTGTTATTCGGCTCCGGAGTCCCAAAAATCGCAACCGTTGCTATGAAACCTCATCTCAAATATTATTTTATGTTCGTATCTTGTTCATGCCAATTTTTAAGTTCTATATCCTATTTTGGATTTTTTACAATTATCGATTATTTTGTTATAACAATAAATTGAAGGAGCACACAAACAGTTTTAAAACTTTGGATGAGCATGTCTTATTTCTTCAAAAAGTCTAAAAACACCGTTATAATTCTTCAAGACCTATATAACGACGACAATTGTACATCGCACTAACACCCTAATAGTCTTTATTTATGTCTCTAACCAGATACGTGTTATATGTATTATTGTCTATGACATATAGGGAAACAGACAGACACATGGACAGAACTCGTTTTTATAATATGTTAACAGTATGCGCTTTAGCCAGAAAGTGTCTACGTAAAATAATTTATAATTGACTTATAAAATATCAAAAAGTTTAAACAGTGAAGTCACAGTCTACACATGGAATGAAAATAAATACACATAACAAACAAATGGACTCTATCCTTTTTAAAGCTTGTAAAAAGTTATAGACAATACGTTAACTCACCTCGTTGTATCGAACTTGTACTGCGGTCGCTTCATAAATAGTAGTCGTGGCAATATGTGTATAAAAACTCTTTTGACCCAAGGTGCCATCCGGTGGGTTTGTGGCGAACGAAAGTGGACGTTTAAGACCACTACAGTCACGCATATACTATGAGAAACAGACACATTAATTTTCTTGTGTTACGCAAAGCTTTTAGAACTATTGTATGTGGTAAGTGGATAACAGGGATATAGAGCTTTATACTTGGGGTAGCCTAGACGTGCTATCTATCGTACGTATGTCAGCCATTGAATAAAGCTCGATTAATCGTAAAATTATAACTGACGTCTCTAAAGAAGACAGTTACAAAAATCGATAAGTAATTTAATAAGCATTTACTAGCGTTGCTTAAAAAAAGAGAGAAAATATATTTACTTAGGACAAGAATCAAACAGACGTACAAAATAGTAAATAATTGTAACAATAAATTATCGTGTCTTAAAAAGTCTATTCTCAGCATAATAATGGTTCCACAACCAGCGCTGGTCTTCGATAAGGACATCTAAGTGATGCCCACGGCTTAGCTCTACAAAGCTAAGTAATACTCGTAAGCAGTCTGAACTTTTATAACATTAGAAAGGAATAATCAAAAAGTATAAAAGAAAATCTCTTTTGATAAATAAGTAATCCGGTATACTTTAGGTATTATCATTATTGTATAATGTTGTATTGCATTGTATTGTAATGAAAACAATACAATATAAAAGTGAATCGAGGTTGTATCGAATGTTCCAGAGGACAAGACGCACAAAGAGCTATTTGGAAGGTTGTGTATATTACGTAATATAATATAATACGTAATTAATTAAGATTTATTAAGTAAGTTGATAATGTGTAGTAGCGATAGAGTGTAATAGCTACGTGGCAATTTCAAGTAAAGCGTTACGATCTCTCAATATTCAAGAGGGACGAGCACTACACCCGTCAGTTACCTAGAGTTGAGAAGCGGATTTCACACATTCTCACCTCGATGTGCAACCTTATGATATTCTCCTTCACTATCGTCCGTATTTACTATTTATTATATATATTACATGACAATCAGGTCAGGTGAATGTTCCCAGACCAGGGAGAAATCCCGAGAGTTCAAAAATAGATTTCTAGAGGGTCACAATATTTTCTACACTTTGTATAATGGCGAGTGTTTCAAAGAACTATTCAAAATTATGTTTTTGACCTCTATCGAACACCGCATCGCTCGCCATAATCTGGGCATTCATTCTCACTTTCTTGAGTTTCTCCCTAGGGCTTTAGTGTAAACTCCTAACTGAGATGTTGTCATAACTTCTATGAGGTATTTTAAAATAGGTACCAAATTTATCTGAGACGGACAATGTGTTCTTAATATTAGTGTTGAGTCGTCTACAGGCAACTGTAACCACCTTTCATGAAATGGATCGTCTGCCCACGTACTGTACTTATGCTACAAAAAGTCTAATAACTCTTTTTTTGCCAGCTCTTGTCCGCACAGATTCTACTGGCGAATGTATAATATCTTCAATTATACCCCACTGTTATTTATTTGGACTATTGCTCTTTCCCACAAGAGTAAAGATTTAAATTATGGAATATCTTTAAAATTACTTTCAGTTCCCTCTCAAGTTTGCAATTAGAAATTGTTTATTAAGTCTCGAGAGAACTAACTTCAAGCATATCATGTGGGAATTGCAAACAATGTATGTTCATCTATGCTGATAGACATAGTACTTATGTATATATTCCTTCAACATTACATTTCTGAGAGATTCGGTGAAACCCATATTAATATAGATGTGAATAAGATTTTGTATGTTTGTGTAGTTTATTTACATGTGACTAAAGTATGTAGGTGCCATTTTGTTGGATAACTTTTTGCCATCTTGTAGGTAGGGACATGATCCCATTGCTATAAAAATTTTGGGGCTGCTGATCAAAAAACTGCGACAAGTGGTTTTGGCAGTCCTCTCATGATGTTAACCTGACACTGCCTAAGGAATTCTGCAGAGACCAAAACAGGTGAAAATCTGAAGGTGCAAGGTCAGGACTATACGGCGGATGCATTAACACCTCCCAGCCAAACTCTCGTAATTTTTTGCTGAGTGGCTAAAGATATGTGAGGTCTAGCCAGCGTTATCATGTTGAAAAACCACACCCCTTCTGTTGATTAATTCCGGCCGCTTTCTCTCAACTTTTTCCTTTAATCTCATCAGTTGTTCGCAGTACAGTTCAGAATCGATGGTCCTGCCTGGCAGTAACAGCTCATAATGAATAATGCCCTTCCAATCCCACCATACACACAGCATCACCTTGTTGCGAGTTAACCCGGGTTTAGCCACAGTCTGTGAAGCTTGAACGGCCTTTGACCACGGTCTTTTTCACACGTTCTTGTCATCTTCTTTAAAATTATAACTTTTAATGATACCAAAACCAGCCAGATACAAATGGTATAGCCAAAGAAATCTTATTACAAGTTCATACATACTATATGCGAAAAGACTTTTTCCCCAACCTATTATTTAGACACAACTACATATCATATCTATCCCGTTTTCGGGAATAAAAGGTGTCTTACGTTCATCCTCATTATGAAAGATATATATATACCTATATACCAAATTACTGTCGATTTATTGCCAAGGCTATGAAGAAGCAACTAATAAAAAATTATACATTTTATACAAGCGACCCGGGAAAAGTCTTTACACATTTGTTATTCTTGTATAAATAAAAAAAATATCTCCATTAGTGGAACACATCTTTCTTTCGGTAAAACTTGTTCAGTTTACAACTCAAATATATAGCAGTTGTATTAACAGACATTAAATTTCCCCAACCAAGAGCACGCAATCAAATATCTTGTTTGGAAACCAG
This sequence comes from Dendrolimus houi, assembly GCA_039645545.1. Classification (NCBI taxonomy): domain Eukaryota; kingdom Metazoa; phylum Arthropoda; class Insecta; order Lepidoptera; family Lasiocampidae; genus Dendrolimus; species Dendrolimus houi. The sequence continues at coordinate 15,514,808 of CM077120.1, read as the reverse complement.
CCTTTAATTTATATGGTAATGTGTTGGCTTGTGGACCACTAGGCTGAGACGCGTCAGTATATATTAAAATAATTATTTGAGTTATAATTTAAGCCTTAAATCAGTAGGGGTCTGCAGATCTTAATGGTAATTAAAAATGACATCTTGGAATATTATTATAAAAACCAATTGGCATTGTCCAAAGTGCCCCCTGATTTCAAATTTGGTGAAATAGAGTATTTTAAAAGTCTAGTTTTAAAATTTTCATTTTTTGGCCTCTAGCAACTTTTTTAAATAATTTTGAATGTTTTGACCGCTGCCAAATTTTTTTATCAAAAAGGGAAATCAAAGATAAATGAACGATCACAATTAAAACGGTGAGATTTATTTATAAGCATTTCAGTTTCACCGGAATATGACAAAATAAATATATGTATGTTCATAACATGTAGAAATTGTGTATTTATCCCCGGAACTTTGTATGTTTATATTTTGAAAATACTAAAGTTTACTTCTAATAATATTTGTCTAAATTACTTTTAGCAGGAATAACAGAAAATTATATAAATGAAATTCATTATAAAATACATTAGAATAGATATGATATCAATAAAGATAAATGCGTTTGAAAAATTACTAAAATGATAAAATATTACTTGACTGAGTATGCATACATTTACTATCGGGTAATATACAATCCGGTACGGACGATATTTTAAGTACTTTTTAAACTATTGTTAAACACAAATGCACTACATACCCTGGGGTCTAGCCCACTACTCTTCTGTGTGGCAGCCAATTTGTATTTTTTCTTGAAATATTATCTACGTCTGCACAAGTACCTAATATCTCTCATAGTTTTGATTTCACCGATATTCTATAGAAATAGGCTTAATCGGACAGCAATATTATCTATCGTTTAACGTTACGAAACAAAGGTTCATAAATTCATAACACAAAAATATTGAATTCAAAAAATGTACAAATCGACAAATTATGTAAATTACTGCAAAAATAAGCCCTACGACTCTTATTATTTTTGACTAGATCGACAGATTTTGAGCCAAGCTCTAATACAGTATCAAATTTTCACTTTTAATAAAAACTTTTTCATTCATAATAGACTACTGTGCTGGTTTCAGCAGCTAATCTAGTGGAGCCATAAAATTTGTCACTGACTATTTCATACATGCAAAGTAAATTTGTCTGTTACTTTTCCACGACCGTAATCTTTGAACTGATATTAAATTTTTTTATAGACGTTATTTAAAAAACAAACACGAATAGAAACGGTTATAATCGAGAAAAATGCAAGCCCGTGGGATACAGTTTCGAGGGTTGTTAACGTGACATTTTACAGGATGTTATGCCTGGCAATCAATTTTCAGTTTGGGATACTAAAGATCGCGCGAAATAGAAAAAAATATTGGAAAGCAGACCGGATTGTAAATTGGATAAGGTGACCGTAATTACGATTTATATTCTCAGAGAATTATGAAATAACTGAAGTTTTTGAAGATATGTGAAGCTGCGAAGGAAACTTTAAAATATTGCATACAATATGACCGCGTAGCACAAGAACATCACTGCTACGAGCTTTATTTGTATGCTACGTCGCTATAAGCTTCAAAGCGTAGCAGCAATATTATCATTAAGTACACACCGTGTTTATGATATTTTCACGTACCTTATTGATACTAGGATCATTGCAAATATGAGGTATTTTCCAAGGAGCGGCACAACCAATGATGTGGGAGGTATAATCTCCACAACCAAGAGGAAAAACACGTGGAGACTAATCAGTATTGATATCGACAACGTGACCTGCCGACAATATCATGTGTTAGTTCTTAAGATGACATCATTCTCATCAAGGAAATGTACCGATTTTCTGTATTTTTTGGATGCAAACATAACAACGGACAATTAAATTTGAAACGATCACAAATAGTTTAAATATAAATCTATACTTTGTTATGTTAGTACTACTATTTTGTGTTGTGTGTCGTTATTAGAAATAAATATTTTTCTTTCTTTTCTAGAAATAAGAAGAAGAAAGAAAGAAAGAATTCTTTCTTTCTATAAATCTAAATGTCTAACATATAGCAGCCACAAAATCCTAAAAATAATACAAAATATTCATTATAATCAGTTATTATTAAGGAAAACCGATTTATAAAGTCAATACACTCGCTATAAATCTAATTAGGTATATGTATCATCTGCGAACTTACTTTACTAACTCTAAAGTAATTTGTTCCATATCTTTTGACTTTGTTTATTTGGATCATATCAATCTTAAACTATCATTAAAGCCAAACGTAAATTTACTAAATTTATCTACGTAAAATGGGTAAAGTTATTCATAGAAACATTTAGGTCACCTTAATATAGGTTCTAAGAACGACACGAATAATTTCAAAGGAAGGCGTGAGCTTTTACTGAAGAAATGTAGATAGCTAGCTGGTTTTTATTGTGGCATAACTTAGAACGGAATAATTCTAGGACTAGTTTTTTGGTTTCTGGTATTGAAACTAATGAGATATGATGAAATGAAAGAATAAAGAGGAAATATTGTAGGAAGGAAAAAATACCTATAAAATTATAAGTTTATAAAATTTTATTTAACAACTACTGTAGAAGTTAGTACTTCAATAACTGTGATAGTATACAATTGGAATGATTTCAGAGAGTATAGGTTTGAACAAGAATGAATGAATTGATTATTATAGATTTTGGTATAAATATAATTTCGATAACAGGGTTGATTATAGGATACTCCGTATTTCGGTAAATGGGATAGTTTTAGCGGGATAAGAATTCTAAATTTATATGAACAAAGTCACGTGAAAACGAACTGTTTATAGATGTTTAATAAGTCCAATAAAACTATTGAATGAATAACTTAAGTTAATTATCTTAGTTTTAATTTAGTTAAACCACTTAACATTATTTAATTTTTCTATTAAAGTCTCCGTGGACACCGGGTTGCCTGGAAGAGATCGCTATGAGCGATAAGGCCGCCCGTTGTTTTAATGGAAATGTATTCATATTAAATTATCTAATTTTAAGTTATGATGAAAAATAAAGAGCTTTCATTCATTCATTCAACTTAACAATACAATGACTGTACATTTTTAATTCGTAAATATTAACTAATTCCTAGTTTCAATTGATCTTTAAAAATATTTTTTATAATCCCTGTTACCCTTTATAACTGCTATCGACGATTTCTCGTACAAACTCACGCTTACAGATGCATGACTTTGTACGAGATATCGTAAGAGAACTTTGAAGAGAGCATAAAATAACATTAAAATAAACATTTATGGATAAATAACAATAATCGGCATCATTTAGGAAATTTATCATGCCAGGAATCGACCCCGAGACCTTTGCGTTCCATCAAGCTAGGCGGACAAAGGTTTGGATCACCCAAATACAAAGGTATATTTATAAAAGTAAAGATTAGAACTGTTCTTACCTTTTCTCCGCTGTCTGAAGGCAAGTAAAAAGTAAGAACTGTAAGGAACGATATTCCCATACAAGGTATGATGATATTCACAGTATAAAACAATGTTTTCCGGCGCATCGTGATGTTGAATGTGATGTCCAAGTATGGCTCGTCACAGCACGTGTAGAATTTTTCATTTCTAGACATAAAAGAAAATAATTATAATTTGTTTACTATATTTACATCAAAATATGCATAAATTACTAGCTGTCACTTGCGGCTTCGCTCGGGTAGATTAAAAATAGTCATAGTTTGATCAAATTTTCATCCCCTTTTTTCAGAATATAAAGTCTCGCGCACATGTTATTATGAATCCTATTTCTTTTTAGGTTCCGATACCTAAAGCAAATGGTCTTACACCGTTGTCTGTCTGTATGTCACAGCTGATTATCTTGCAAACTACTGAAAATATAGACATAATTCGCACACGTAAAAGATTTGTGTGTCTACAAAAATATATTTTTATATTTGAGAAAATATTTAGGTAATATATTGACTTATTAGTACAAAAAATTTTAAGAGTGAATAAATATTCAACCTTTATATACACAGTATTGTTCATCGTCACTAGTATTATAAAAAAATCTAATAAAGAAGCCATATTGTAGGCATATTATTTATAGTAAGGTAGACTGTATGTAGGCAGATTGTTGTTATTTATTGAAAGCTAAATGTTCGAGAGAGAATGTTTATTTTGTTTTTGTATGTTTGTGTTTTATTTTTACGGTCTTGTGTATATTATTATAACTTGGATATATATTTACTTGATATTCTGTGTATGCCTTGAGGATCTAGGAAGATTTGCCACGATTTGATTACGGATTAAAATTACTCAATTGAAACATAATAAATCAATATGATGAAATTTCGTATATAATATTGTACTGATAATTATAATAACATAGTATGTCTTTTCTATGCCGGAACGTGAGATAGGCTTTATGGGTTACGGATTATAAAACGCACTAATTTTGTTACAAGAGTATCAATTTCTCGGAATTAAACTTAGATTGGAACTCTCTTAACGATTTCATTTCGAAAAATAATCAACAACGTAAATTTCACCGAGTCATTGAAAATAGAATTAGGTAGGAGACGGTAATATGTATAGGCATTTTATGAAGGACTCGCAAGAATCGCACGTTGATATAATTTCGTTGAGTGCCCCGTAAAAGCATTAAGTGGAATATGTAAATGAGTTTTCTCTTTTATATCGTGTCTAGGGAAATCATCATAAATGTTATAGAGTTGGGAGTGACCAGCAGAACAAGTAATATTTTAAAAATTTGCATATTTGTTAAATAAACAATATAACAAATAATTGTTAAATAATCTTCAGGGTTCTTTCGTAGTTTTTACAAAAAAAACGAAAACCTTACAAAATTGTCATGACACAGTCATGTCTCAGAAACTAGTAGCTAGGTCTATACGAATGAATTTTTACTGGAAAGTATATTATTTAGGGTGTTACACAATGCTGTAGTGAAATCACGACAAAACTAAAAATTTGGTGTGACTCTCCCACATGTAAATGAGATAAATTTTTGCAGTATACACAGCAAACGGCACAAACATACAACTCTCACTGATGATGCCGCTTGAGTGATTCAGCTGTTTCCGCCGCCGAACCGGCTAATCTAATCGTATTTGATAAATGAGATGCAACTAAAGTAATATAGACCAGACGATTTTATAAAGCCATATAGACTACATTTTCCGGTCTTTTATTCATACGGATGAAGTAGTATCTTAAAAAATTGCAGATATAAACCGACAGATGCGAAGACGAACAGACAAACGGACATGATAACTTATATGTAAGCGTTTCATTTGAACCAAAATTACTACAGAACTCTAGAAAATCCATGAGGCATGGCGGGTTTTATTTTCTTGGCGTCGATCGATAAAGGAGAAAAAATCGTGGCATTAACTCAAAATGATCCTATATTTCTTCGGCTCCATTTAAAGCCTTAAGGCGACATCCATAGCTATTCAACTACTTTATTCGTGCGCTCGTAACATTACAATGGGGACTTTATTTCGCCAACAATAAGAGTTACTGCCTTTTGATGGGCGTAACAGCAACATTAGTAATATAAAGGACGTCCCCAGGGTCGGTTGTAAGTGGATTTTCTTGCTTGTTCCTTGGTTTACCATTTTGACTACACACATTTTAAAGCAATAGAATTACTAATTTTGTTTTATACTAACACATGACGACTTTTCATACAATAAAAACTATGTTCACCTATAAATACTTTTTTTTACTTATTTTAACTATGTTAACGTGTTAAAATATTTAACATTGCAAAGACCTCAATCAATAAAAAAATATATTTAATTCTTTTTATATTCGGAAAAGATTTTGGAGGGGTATACCATAAAAATTATTTTACTTTTCGAGATGAAACATTTCCTGTGTTCATCCCCGCTATCGAAAGTGCATATAGTAAACTAAATATCTTAAGAATAGGCTCAACTCAAAACATATAAAGAAGAAAACCAAACGTCAATGAAAGAGACTAACTAGTACATTCAATAAAAATGGATATGGATTATGTTTGGGTAAGAGTTGGAAGCATGTTTTTCAAAATGTACAACAAAGGTTTATATTGTTACGACCGACAAAGACAAATTCACACCTGCATACCTGTTTTGCACATTTTATTACTTTTCGCCATTTGGACTTCTTTTGTTTACTTTGTGTTTAAAATTTGTGATTAGAAAAACAGTCCATTGTGTATTGTAATCTTTTATGGTAGTCATTAGTCAGGTGTGATTCTAAGAAATTCGGTCCATGCGGTTAGGTAGACATATTGCATTTGTGCAGCAAAAAAAGCAATGCCCCAATGAAGAAGAGATGGTCCGTCTAGCGATAACCACGAGCGAAGCAAGACGTGTGTACCACATTCGATAATCTATTTAGTGACGGACTTTGCGCGTTTTATGGAATTACGATCTCGTGCATTACGTTTGGACTAGTTGTGTTCAGTTATATTTGTACCTGTGTTATACGTGTTTGTATAATTCTAATAAATTCTATAAAAATTCCAACGGCATTTTAATTCGAGTCCTGCAACTCGTAACAATATCAACATTTAAGATATATTCTTTTGTGGTTATCATCCTAGCTCACAAGCTTTTTTAAAAAAGAAATATTAATAAAGAAGTATATTTTCTTGTAACTGATACCTTGTTTATTTATGAGACAAGAGAAACTATAGTTATTTATTGACAGTTAATATACAAACCTTACAGCAGGCACTTCTAAAATGTCCCATTCGACAGACATGTAGAACTCAGATAAGTCGACTCCTACTGAAACCACGTTACTGCCAGCTTGCTCATCCATATGTCTTAAGTCCACCTGCACATTAAAACTTTTAGCAAACACCTTTATTATATTAACTAGAAATATTCAATATAAAACTTCCTCTTTAAAAGTATATTCTATATTCAAGGGACTTAGTGTGACGTCGCTATAACCAAAAAGTTGTTACAATCGAGGTATTTATTACCCGAAAACAAATTCTATTACTACTTTTGAGCCCATGGTTACTTTTTTCATTCATTTGAAGTATTTGTAACAGTTTCCTTATACCATTTATACCCACCTCAGCATATAATTTAAAATCAAGGACGCTTATCCAAGTCTCCTAAAAGTAAATGTTATTATAATTTCGTCACTTTTACTATGATCCTGGACCACCTTGGTAGTGTGATATTTATTCTCATTTACCAATCTATTGTTCGAGGCATCATAGCAAAAATTACGAAAGAAAAATACAAATTATTTAAAGAGTTACGAACTAACAAATTAATAAACACCAATTATATAAATACACACAATAAGTGATGTGGCTTGCTATTATATAATTTGCTTAAATGTATGCTTTAATAGTGTCTTTTAACTCTACTTTTCTTGGCAATGATTAAAGCAATGAATTTGAATTACATTTTCAGTACAATAAGTGAAAATATTGCTTTAATTAATGCTAGATAAAATTGTTTTTAAGTTACTTTTTTATTGTTTGTTTATTATTTAATTTAGTAATTTGATACATGCATCCTGTCACACGATGTGTCAGTGTTTATTTATATCTTCCCTTAAATTACTTTTTACTTAATATAATACATTAAAATATTCATAAAATATTTTTAACAGAAAGTCCACCCATAAGTACACCTTAATATTAAAACTAATAAAGAAATAGTAAATGGATATTTGATACCTAACAACCCAACTATACTTCATCATTCACGGAATTGTATGTGCAAGAAACCGTATGTTGCAAAACTAACAATATCACAAAGTGTGCCAAGTGGGATGTACCTGTTATCCGAACGAAGATCCTTTAACGACAAAAATGACATATCTGTTTCGAAGATACTTCAAAAATATTCGATTCATGCGAAGAAATAGTAACGCGTCAACAAAGAAAACACATAAAACTGACAAAATTGACTTTCTGACAATATTGAACAGGGCGAAGACAGTATCCATATCTTAATCACCTGGGACGATTACTTTGAATTGCAGTACTGTTTCGAATACGTTATCTTACATTTTACACGGTACTTTCATCCTCAGCTCTTTCCCGGTGATCTGATATAGAAGCCGAAAGCGCCGGCTCCGCCGCGTATGTGTGTGTCACGCGGACGCGGCGTTTTTAAGTACCGCGCTTGATACCTTATATAATTACAATACATATTATAATGTGAAACGTTATAAAAGTTGAGACGACTGGCATCAGACGCGAACTTGATAAAGTGTAGTAATAGCATGCAAAGAACCCTTCCCCGAGAGACTAATGGAAAGTCTCTCGGCGAGGTGCTCTGTCTACTTTAGACGTCTAGTTAGATTTATGTGCTTAAAATGACTCCGTGTCTGAATTTGAGTGGAATCGCTTGTATTTTATTTAAATGAAAGGCAAATATCATGCAATGATCTGCCAGCGATACCATTTAGTACAGCCAGTGGGAGTCGCTAAGGGAAAGGTATAAAATATGCAACATGATGACTAATCTGCTCCAGAGTGTACAGAGCAACAAGTGTGAATAGTATAAATCTGATTGATATCACGTGCTGTGCTTAACCTATTCGCGTGTAAGGTATCGTGTGAAGCTGTGTCGGAGCCGCGTGGGCACCGCGCGCCTGGTGCCGGGCGCGTGGCGGCCGCCGTGATCGGGAATGCAAGTGGGTCGGAGTCAAGCCGGAGTCATGCGGTGAGTCGTGTTTGGTACATCGACCGTAAGGGTAACATGCAGCAAGCCTATGTGTGATCTCGTGTGTATGTGTGTGACGCGAGCGGAGCCAGCTATGGGGGTGTGTGATAGCTTCTATTAGTGCCCCTCCGCGAACGACCACTACGTTATTTATAAATTGATTGTTGTTTGATTTTTAACAAGTTGAGGAAATTTATTAAAAAATGTATTCTTTTAATGTACGCAAAGCGGATAGGCACAATTAGAGCATGACGTGTCGGAGAGGAACGGATCGAGTGAAATTATTGCATCCCATATCACCTGGCACTTTAGAATTTTATACCTTTCCGTGTGGAGCGAGGAAGGCCGAACGAACTAAGTGGGACCGGCCGAGGATAATCTGGAGCATTCGTGGTCACGCACGTCGACATACTGCTACTCCACATACTTTAAAACATCACCATCACAATAGAACGTAAAAGTTGCACATCTCAGAGCTAATGAGCGAGCCGCAGGCGGGGAGCGGGCGCTGGACCCGGGCCGGATCCGGACGCGCGCTCTCCGCCTTTGCACGATATCCGTCGCACAGACGTCATATAATAGTGAAATTAACATACCACATGGACAGAAAAGTAATAATAATTACACGACGAATTACGTTCGAGCCAACAAGCTATTGCATGGACATCGGCCGAGACGGCGGGCCCTACGGCTACGACCCGCGCGCGCGGCGCCAAGCAGCGTACAGCGGGGCGTCACCTTGAAGCCGTCATACGTCCAGCTGCCTAACTTAAGCACACAGGTTTGCACGTCGTAAGGAAAGAACTCGACGTCGATCGAGCAGGACGACTTATAGACCGCCGGCGGCTGCCACACCACCATTCCGTTGTAGTAGACGGTAGCCTTGGTCATCAGCGTCACCTCGTAGTTGCCGTCGGCGCTGCGGACAAACAGAGCGGTCAACGAGGGTGGTGATGGAGCCTTGCGCAATTACCTTGAATCCGTCGTATGTCCAGCTACCGAACTTAAGAACACACGTTTGCTCGTCGAATGGAAAATATTCCACGTCTATTTCGCACGATGACTTGTATATGGCAGGCGGTTTCCATTCCACTAGGCCCTGGTGATAGATCGTCGCTTTGGTCGCCAACGTTACTTCGAAGTTGCCGTCGGCACTGCAATGTTAACTCACGTTTACAAGCCGCCCGCGCCGTGCGGCGCACCTACCTCACTCTCGGGTGCTCATTTCAACACTGTCTGTGTACTGAACAATTTTCATTGTAGGATTTACATATTTGTTAACGTTGAATGTTAATTGTGTGTTATAGGTGTTTCTTTTTTTCACGTTTTATATAAGTTATAGTTTTTAGAGATTATTTTAATGAATAGTTTGATTTTTTGTTTAAATAAAATATAGAATGATTTTTATTTACTTATTTTTAGAACTGGTGTTATTTTGTTAAATTTATTTATTATCTTTTTTTTATGTATTATCATTTCCGGTAGAATGTTTTAGAAATATTTTAGATTAATGTTAGCGAGTAAAGGCTGTTAAATGAATGTTATTGTCACGTTAACTTATTTACGCCAGTCACGATAAACGATTAACGCAGCATCGGTGGCGGCGCCCGTTCCTTTATATAATTTAATTCTATACATACAACACACAACGTTACGAGTACTACACAACGACATATATCGACGACATATAATACCTATTGTAAAAACACATGCATTCACGACTTTTAAAATTAAAGTTTTATTGATAAATTTAAGTATATTTTTAATAATTTAAAGGACACAACAATTTTTTGTAGCATGCTTGCCCTTGCAGTGGGTAATAGTAAAAATATAGTGTAACTGCCGTGATTTGAATTGTGATAATAATGGGACGCTACTAAGAATGTGATCTGGTAGTTTTGATACGTTGAATTAAAATAACATTATTCACAGGCAGTGATTTCATCGTATCAGGTTGGGGGGACGGGAGCAAAATGGTACATTAAGCGGGCGAAGCGCGCTTCGCCTGGGGAAGGGATCGGAAATGAGTAACGATTGCAATCCCGGCCATTTATCAAAGTCCGAAGCTTCGAGTTGTCTGAACACGACAAAATACAACAAAGAAACAGTCTCAAAATAACAGTATTTATTTTCATTACATTAAAAGTTTACAACAATAGACTGCACGCCACAGCTATTTTGTACAAGGAATTGACAAATGTTATTCTGTAATTGACAAGAAAACTGATGTTTTTATTGTAAGTATACATGGGTAGTGTCATAAATTTCATATTATATTAATCAAAAAATTAAATGTATTTCGTGTGCGTTGAAAATGATGAATTCTGTTTAAGGATGTAAGTAATATCGTTATGCTACTACTTAGTAAATGTTTAATAAAAGTGATAGGAATATTATTATGGAATTTAATTTTTGATGTTTAAAAGAGAAAGCGTTGCAGCGTTTATGCTCTTGTGAAATTGTTCCAAATGGTACTAACAAATAATCTAGTTTAATAATGTATAAGGAACTTAAGTAAACTTGGTACAACTTTTTTTCATCAATTCGTAAACGCTACATAGCTCATTATAATTTTTAAAATATTTGAATTAGATAACAGTCAAGGAAATGATGTTAATGTCAATAAATTATTAGAGAATTCTCACTTATTGTAAAGTACAATATCCGGCCTCCAGATATGGTCAGATGGTACGTGCAGCATGTGAACCCCGCCATACTCCCGTGGCTCCCACCTCAGTTTGTAGTCGTACCACGATTGCTCCACCCAGAGGTTCGTGGTCATTATCTGGTTCTTTAGATTCTGTAACAATGTTATAATCAATTCAACTAGAGATAGATAGCTAAAAGCCAGCTAATTATTATTGGTTGTTAACGAAATAGCCACAGATAAGTTGGCAACCACTTCACTAACTGGGTAATGGTTGTCGCATAAAACCAACAACCGTCAACTGACAAGTTTACGGTTTAGCCATCAGCCATTAGCCGTCGGCTGTCGGTTGGCAAGTCAGTCACCAGACACAGTCACATTATCCAGAAAGCCATTAACTGGTTTTTTACCCCGCTAACGAACTACCATTAGCCGGATGGCTAAGATTTTGAAATTTCGGTTGATTATCTACCGCTAACTTCAACTAAGATTATACATATAACTACAACAAATCCGGCATAGGCTTGTGATGAAGAAGGATGAATATCATATAATAAGTGGAACTGAAGAATTGGATATTAATTGATATAGATAAAAGGAGATGCATGGAAATGAAGAATGAAAAAAGGATATGGGAAGTTCTGGAATGGTAGAGGACGAATGAAAGTAATAAATAAATATTGTAAGGAAAATACTGTCTTTGTATACGTCCGTATTTAAAAAATAAATAGAATCTTGTAGGTACTATAAGGAGGTGTGCATATGGAAGTCATAATAGAAGGATAGTTACGTATTTCATTAGAAATTAATGTAAATATGACTTTAAGTTATATATTGTCCAAAAGAGTTTAATAAGCCGTGGTAACTTAGCATCTAGTTTATGGGCTGTAAAAATCCAAAAGAGTTTTTTGTTAAATGTGTTTTTTTGTTTGAAGATCAAGAAGATCAAGCCCTTAAAAGGCTGACATCCCACAATCTGAAGCAGATACTTATCGAAGCACCCGTGCCCGGTAAGTGTCTGCGTCATCCTAAAAGTCAGAGTTCCGCGTTTCCGCGCGACCCATCGCAGTAGGTAGGGACGAACCGCCTCTACTGTATCAGTGCCGGCCTCAGGAGATTCTAAATCTCTCTGCCAAGTTTGGATCATGTCCTAATCGCCTCAATCTCTGCCCGGCAGTAAGTCAGGCCCCTCGATCTAGCATCTTGTAGAAAACATCGAACCTTGGCAAGCACGTCTGCCTGGAGTTCCCAGGGCGGATTTCCCGCCAAGTAAGCGTGTAGACTTGACATATTACGATGTTATACCAAAAATTTAAACGTCAGGAAACATCAATAACTTTTTATTACTATATTATTGAAAGTTAAAGTCGAAGTACCGCGCATTAAAACGTCAATAAAATAAAACCGACGCTGCTATTGCAAGTAATTGCGACATCGGACATAATTATGGAATGGCTTTTCAGGAAACATATAGCTTTAAAGCATAAACAATTTTAACCAGACACGAAAAATTAATGAGATTCAGACCATCGGAAACCATTTTGTAATATTAAAATGTGTGTGTAAAATATATTATTACACACGTTATTATTGTGAGCTATTTACAACTAACAACTTTGGGGTCGACGTCAGACGCCCAGACCATAGTAAATAAAGGAAAGTTCCTTCACGTTCCAGTGAATTAGGCGGGCAAACCTTATACCACTCAACCACAGAGGCCGTCAGAATTATATCACTCATGTAGATTTATTGCAGCTGTTTTTCAATATTAGTAATTTTATATCTTATTCTCCGATACTTAGGTTATCAATTTTATAAACTACTATCTGTGCCTGCGACGTCGTCCGCGTGGAATTTGTTTTCAAAACCCCCCGGTGTTGAAACATTCTTCATTGGTGCTCCGCTGCTATTGGTCTTAGCGTGATGATATATAGCCTATAGCCTTCCTCGATAAATGGGCTATCTACCACTGAAAGAATTTTTCAAATCGGACCATTAGTTCCTGAGATTAGCGCGTTCAATCAAACAAACAAACAAACTCTTCAGCTTTATATATTAGTATAAGATGTGTTGGACTGTGGCTGCGTTAAACAAGACGCAAAATCTCCCTGTATAGGGACCGAAGAAAATTGAAAAGAATTGAAAATAATCTGTTTTATTTTTCGTGCCACACACACAACAGACCACAAAAAAGAAACTCTATTTATACTGTCTCAGTTGGCTAAAAGTAATTTAAAAATGTAGAGCGCAAATAACACTGGGTCGTTAAAAAAGGCTTCAGATTACGCGAATTTTTCAAGAGTTGTTATGTTATCGCATCATTCTCAACATCTTATGTGAGTTTAACCCGACGTGGGCGTAGTATGCCGTTACCAGAATATTTAAAAGGGCGACAGCGCTTTTATTTGCTTCTTTTATGTTTACGCTAACCGTATATTTATTTAATGAGCCAGTTTAATACCGCGTGTTTTGTACTAACAGTAGTAAAAAGCGGTTAAAGTAAAGAAAAGGATTATATCTACATATACTAGCGGGCCCAACAGACGTAGTCCTGACCAAAAAAAATTAGACCCCGATTACAGCGCACCTACCAGTCAACATCCCGGGACCCACTTGAACACACACACAAAAAATTCATCAAAATCGATATAACCGTTTAGGAGTCCAGTGACACACACGAACGAAAGAATTTTATATATAATCTATACAAATAAATAAAATTGAAACGTATGTTTGTAATATCAAAATAACAGCTTTTTACTATAATGCATAAGAAAGTATCTCTTTTCTTTCACCATATCCCAATTAAATGGGGTCGGCACAATATGTCTTTTCCTTCCATACTCCTCTATTCTGACATACCTCTTCTGTCACACCACATATCATCCTTCACACAATCCATCCATCTTTTTTTGGTCTACCTTTACATTTGTACCCCTACCTTGTAGTTTAACACTCTTTTTGTCACGTGACTTTCATCCCTCCTCATTCATACCAACTTCATCTTCTTTCTCTCAATTTTTCAGTCACGGGTGCAAATTTCAAAGATCCATAAGAAAATGCATAAGAAAGTATATACGGTGCTTATATCAAAAAATCAATTTCTTAAATTTTTTTCTGTCTGTCTCTTTGTTTCAGCTAATCGCGGTAACAGTTGGACCAATATTCACAAGGACTTTCACTGGCAGATAGCTGATGTTATAAGGAGTATCTTAGGCTCCTTTTAAAATTAGAGTTTTGCAAAAAAAAAAACCTCGCGGCCAAAGTCACGGGTAACAGCTAGTGATAAATTAAATTAATCAAAGTGTATCTGGCTAAGTAATTCATGTTTTGCTGCAAAAATCAAGTGACTAAGCATGACCCAGTCGACCCTAAGTGGTCACTATACCCATGGACGTTATCAGAGGCGTTGTTATTGGGTTATCGGTTTCAAATGACACTCTATTTCAATTACTCTATGTCAAGCGCAAAGGGAAAATCTCGACGGAAAATTCCCTCTAAATCATCATTATACGCGGAATTAATGTTCTAGAGAACCATTGCGTAGTTGAGCATAGTAGCTTAAGGAAAGGAGGGTAAACAACAAGCTGATGGTGGGATCGATACAATGCTCTTTCCTTAAGTTTCCTTAAAAGGAAGATAAGTTAACCTTAAAAGAAAGATATGATAAAAATATTTTTCCTGTACGTACTTATACGATCAACGTTACGAGGCAAAAAATATAAAAAGAAAAGAATATTTTTCCCAGTGTCAGCTTATGCCAGATGGATATAATAATTCGATACCTATTTTATATATTAAGTAAATAAATAAGTAAGCTTCAGAAACTAAATATCACTATGTTTTAGAATATTGTAAAATATCATAAAAGTAGTGTTAAAACAAATCGCGGTATCGTAGTGGATGGCTATTAGTGTTCAACTAAATAACGTGCCTTTGAAACCTGGCAGTTTCAGAAAGTTTTCTGATTTATATATTATATAGACTACTTTATAAGTATATGACTATCGTTACAATTATTAAATTTTTACATTGAAAGAAAATATCATGATGACATCTGAACATCGCGATAACTAATGTGTGACACCCACACCACACCACACCAACCCGCGTTAGATAAATACTATTTTTGTTTAATTGCCTGAAGCAGGCAAACAGGCAGACGGCTCACCTGATGGAAATGGTTACCGTCGCCTATGAACGTTTGCAACACCAGGGGTGTTGCCAACGCGTTGCCGACCTTTAAGAAATTTTGTAACGCCCTTCTTAAAGAACCCCATGTCATAGCGCAAAGGTAAAACCGCGGCGGGAAGTTCCCTACAGATCATTGTTGTACGCGGAATAAATGTTGTAGAGAACCGTTGCGTACTATTCATTTCCCTACAAATAGAAATGTACGAGCCCAGCAGTGGAACGTTTTATTTTATATTTATTATTAAAGTATTAAAAACAGTTTAGACTAGTATTCCCAATCTAATTTAGTTCAGTAAATATTATCAACTAGCCCTTCTATAAACATGAAAGTTAAATTTAAATTTATGCATGAAATGATATTTGGAATAAATGTCATATCTTACACTTCCACAAGTAATTTATAAAAACGACTAAGGTTGTAAATTATCAGTTTACGAGGGAAATATTGTTTTAATGTTCAACAAGTTTGTAAATAAAATATAAAAACTTGTCTGGAAGCAGGCCATAAAATATATTTACAGGATTTTTATTTCATAACTATTTACGTGATTCATTTGTTTTTAACTTTTCAAAAACCACTCTAATAAATTATGTCGTGAAAAATCTTTAATTCTATGATGCATAAAATTTATATGCATTTAAACTGGTTGTCTCTCTGTCCTCATAAAAAAATTAAAGAAAAAAACCTATATAATAAAATATTCTAAGTTAAATCATCAAATAAAATAATTGTAAAAATTTAAATAATATAAATCTAGTACAATTTAAAAAAAAAATCATAGTAGATACTACTTGAAAATTAGACTTCGTGCCTTAAACCTAAATTTATCTTTAGTGAAAATCCATGCGAAAATATTATTCTCAAAAGGCCGCGCTATCGCCATCTGTGTTCTCCCAGAGGATATTATTTCTTTCATACTATCTTGACTTACAGGCTGATGGTATGATATAAAAAAGTTTGTTTATACAGGTTTTTCTTTTTAGTCGGGCCTTCATTGAATGTCGTAAACAAGAGGAAAACATGATTTTGTTCCACTGAGATTTGATGTGTACTATGTATATATATATATACTATATATACTAATTTACCGTCACTTTAATTTACTCAGGAATCTTCATGGACTGTAGCCTTTCGCAAAAAGAAACCCGCACACAAAGGTAGGCCCCCATCAGTTAGAGTTCATGAGCTGGTACCGGCTTATACACGAGACCCGGTATATGGCGACAGGAGGGACATTGGGTTTCTTTAGTGGATGTTCTAGCAAAAGTTACCGGCGAGTCCCACACTACCCTACCGTCATGTCCCCGAGCAGTGTAGTGGCCGTAAACTGTTTCATTTCGAAATAAAAGGACAGTAAACTCTCTAATTTAGTAGAGATTCAAATAAGTATCTAAGCATATTGAAATTAAAACGTCTTCTGGACGTTAAAGTAGTTATATCCGATGTGAAAATGTCATTAATCACGTCTTGTCACTAAAACTATTTAAGAAAGTGAATTACTTTAAAGATTAAAATTGTGTTCGACTTCTTCATAAAGTCTTTCTTTCTTCTTTCTGTTGTAAACTAGTTCCACTAAATGTAACACAGTAATAAACGCATAGTATAATGCCACAATATATTGGCAATTTGGTATAGTACCTACACAATTAATTCCAAATGTTCAGAATTACAATAAGTTCTTGAAAGAGTAAAGGTCACTTTGTTTTTGTAACACCCCGACTTATGTTTGAAATAGCCAAGATACTCGCTAGATTTGTTTTACTTGACTTTCGTAAAGTTATTTCAGCCGTTTACATAAACTTTGCTAAATGTGGTTTCGGGACGTTATGAGAGCAAAATTTTGTTTTGGCAGTTGGTTATCATTTATGAGATCTATTTTTACGAACAGAAAATAAAGAGAAACAAACCTCAACCCAGGTCGAGATTTTTTATATTCTATCACATATTAATGCTAGAAATTTTAGTGATTTGTACAGTTATGCTAATGTATGTGAAGAGTGTGCGGAAAGAGAACCATCATAAGATTTGAGGGCGCAGCTATGTTTAATTACTGTATTTGTTATGAAATCCAGATATTAAAAATCTTATATCATGATATTTTGAGATTGTGTTACAATATAACGTTTAAATACTGTCTTAATAATTAGATTGCCATATATAAGTCATAATTATACAATCATAATGTTTTTTTTTCTATTTCTATTAAAACAGAACTAGAAAAAAATATGTATGCATAATTACGAAAACGCCACGAAGGTTCTCTCTTCACACAGACTGTATGTATTAGGTAGGTAGTAGTTATCTGTTTTATTCAAGCTCCATTTAGGTCCGTTTTCTGTGCTCATGGCGGCCGGCTCAAGTCCAAAAGCCAACGCCACGTACCGTTCCGTTTCGTTCTTTTGTTGGCCCTAAATATGTAAACCTCGCTGACCATTATTAGGTACCTTTTGTTGTAAAACGTGGTTTACTTAAGCTCGGGTAAAATATTAAATCGTTAACCCCATTGTTGCTCAATCCTGATTAAGTTACCGACACGGTACATGATAAGATCTTTTTAGTGGATCTTTATTTTCTTATTAACTTTTTAGTAGAATTTTGTAAGATGCTTATTCTAGGCAGTAGTATGATTTTTTTATTAAAATTAAGTTTATAAAAAATATTATATGCGTAAAATAGTATGTTGTCATTTAAAAATATGAAATATTAAAAGGCACAAAGAACGACCACTGGTACCGCGTAATCATAAAGAACTTAAAATATTTAAAAGTTACACCTTTTATTTGGCGAACGTCCCTAACAATAATGTTCTTATTTCATGTAAGTTATTATAAAAATAATTGTGAAAAGAATGTTAATGGTTCACTTTTAAGGGCCAATTTTTCAATAGTCAGATAAAAGTTATTCAGTTAATAAAATACTATATGAATATATAAAAAATTCAGTTGCCTGAATAAAACGGTTCAGTTGTTTCACTTTTACATTCAGTCAGGTTAGAAGTTATTCGATGGATAAGTTTTATCTGATGATTGAAAAATCGGCCCTAAGAGAAATAACCTTACGTACCTAAAGGTTCATTACCGGCGTACGCGTTGCCTGTAGGCAAATCGACTCCCATCGATATTTAATTGAATAACAATTCATTTGTAGATTTAAAAGGCTGAACATACAATTTCATAACATAACGAATGATTAATGAAATTTTGTATAAAATATTGTTACGAGTTGCAGGATTCGAATTAAAATGCCGTTGGAATTATTATAGAGTTTATTAGAACTATACAAACACGTATAACACGTACAAATATAACTGAACACAACCAGTCTAAACGTAAAGCACGATTCAATAACACGCGCAAAGTTCGTCACTAAATAGATTACCGAATGTACACAAGTCTTGCTCCGCTTGTGGTTATCGCTCGACTGCCGATCTCTCCATTGGGCCATTGCTTTATATTGCACCGATACAATATGGCTGCCCGACCGCGTGGACAGAATTTCTTACAATCAGTTCGACACACCTGGCTAATAACTGCCATAAAAGATTACAATACACAATGGGCTGTTTTCTAATTACAAATTTTAAACATAAAGTAAACAAAAGAAGTCCAAATGCGGAAAGGTAATAAAGTATGCTTTTATGGTATGCAGGTGTGAAACTTCTTTTGTCGGCGTGTAGGTCGTAACAATATTTTCCAAAAGTCTTGTAATCTTGTAAATATAATTATGAATGAATGAATGATTGAAAACTCTTTATTGTTCACCATAACTTAAACATAGACATTTAATATAAATACATTTCCATTAGAACAATGGGCGGCCTTATCGCTTATAGCGATCTCTTCCAGTCAACCCGGTGTCCAAGGAGACATTACAAGAATAATTAAATAATATTTGGTAAAACTAATTAAATCGTAATTTAAAAAAAAAAACAAAATAATAAACTAATATAGATCATATACATAATTAAATATAGATTATAATAATATAGATTACATATATTTTTATTATAATTATAATACTTTAAAATGAACATAATACCAGTGTTCTAATTTTAAAAAAAGTCTACTATATCTATTTTTGATACATGATAACTTGAAGGCAACTAATACTATATCGAAAGAACCGTAGATATATTAATTTATAGCTTATAACACGCGTCGTGTTTTCATTTGCCTTTGCTCTTTTGGTTCCCCACCACCATTTTGACGTGTTTACACTTCGCTTATATGACGAATATAACATATTTTATCCAACTTTTGCTGTTCTGACATATTCCATACACCGTAAAAACGTTTTATTTGGTAAGTTTATTGATTTTCTATTCTGTCGAAGTTTTTTTGCTACGTTTTATGTATTAGTATTCAACCAATGCTTGTAAAAACAAAAAGTAAGTTCAAAAGCGTCCTAATAAGCATAATGTTCATTAATTTTACTCGTTTAAATGACATCTGGGTTATTTACATATATTTTAATTAGCGGCATAGACAAAAGAAGGTTGTGGATAAGTATTCTTTTATAATGCTGAATTAGGATTTCTAATTAATTTAAAGCTAACTATTCTACTACTACTTCACTATATTATTGAATTAGGTTCATTTAGGGAAAATTTTGTTCCTTGTATGTTTAAAATTAAAGTTATTATAATATATTTATGTATACGTATAATCAAATTATGATAGTTTCATTTTATATGGGAAAGAAATAGTTTATATTGCATTGTGTCATAGCATATTGTATTTTCTTAATACTTCGCACTCACGTTTAACAGTTTTTATTTGAACTCATTGAAATTTTAGTGAAAAATCAAGTAAAAACAACACTTGAAATGTTGTAACGTAGTATTATTTAGGGTAAATAAACTATACCATTGTTGGCACCCTAGTAAAATGATTGGCACGGTATTTAATGTATTCAAAACATTAAGAAATCTTAATTTATTATTTTCTTTGTAATAATACCATGATAATAATAATATTAATATTGTATAGCTACTAAATAAAAATATAAAGAGTTCTTGAATCATGAATAAATTGACAGCCAACAATGGCTATACCATTCCCCGTTCCCCTATGTCAAAATATATTGTTATTAGAACAAAAATAAACTATATCTATATTTAGTAAAGAGAATTTGTACCTAATTACTATCATCAATACAGACTAATCATTTTACGTTGTGTAAACGCGTCATAGGGTCAATTAAAGTAATTATATAACGTTAAATTAGAAACGATTGCCTTTTGCAATCTGCGTACAACTAATTAACTACGTTTATTTACATACTCCAACCAATTTCAATTCGCATAAGTAAATTAGTGCTTCAAAAGTGAAAGGGTATGGATATTTGGTATAAGATAAAAATTATTATTACATTTAAGATAAGTCGTGTTATAAATTATTTAGAATTATAATATTAACGGATTAGGTTAAACTTTCTTCACAATATAAATAGAGAAAATTAAATAACTAAATTATATTACTACTAGTTGCGCCCCGCGGTTTCACCCGCGTGTTGATGGAAAATTGTTATATTTTGGATAATTCACAATATATCTCTATAAATTATAGTCTGTGTGTTATTCTGATGTGTAAGCTATATTATTGTAAAGTTTCATCAAAATCCATTCAGTAGTTGTAGCGCGAAAAAGTAACAAACATACATCCATACATTCTTACAAATTTTCAAAAAAATAGGTAACTAATATATTAATATATAATAATATAATTATAATAACACAATCGAGAGACAAAGACACATTGCATATCCCCAAGCTATTCAAGTTACGCTTGCGTTATGGATAATATACAACGGACAACGCTGACTGAGGTCGATCCCAGACGCTCAGACCAGCACTGTCAATAAGAGTTGCTGTTTGTTGACAAAATTACCATGTCAGGGACCGAACCTAGGACCTCTGCGTAAGCCAAGCAAGGAATTTAAAGCTTAGATCATTCAACCATGGTCATTTCAAACGTTTTTTTATTGTTATTGCATAAAACTATTAGTTTTAAGTGAATAAAATCTTGGGATCGAAAGCGGCTGCTTTTTTAAATAATACATAGCGTAAAGTTTCACTCTATTTTGATACTTGTCACCATATTCGTAGTAAATATGTGTGTTCGAGTCGGATTCAATCATGGGGAAGTTCTTGATATAATTCAAAACGCATATTAAACGTCTGTTTTTTTTTATTGCAGGATTTCAGTAGACAGGCAGACGACCCACTCAATGGCATGCGGTAACCATCGCCTATGGACATTTGCAACACCAAACGTGCTACAAATGCGCTGCTGCTTATTCTTCTTTAGACAATCGATATGCACTTCAGGACGTAGACCTCCCCAAGTTTGCGCTATCTTATATCTTAGTTATATCAATCAATCATCAACAACAATCAATCAACCCAGTCAATCCATCCCTGCCGATGATCTGGCGCTGGTCGTCATTCCACTGGGATTCTCTGTAACCTACACTACGTTTACCGACAAGTTTTAGGCAGATATCTTTTTATATCTATGTATCTCTTTTTTATGCATTTTCAGGTTTGAAAAATCGAATACTCAAAAATACTTGCAAAGAAAGTTGGTTGGAACAATATCTTTTTAAGTAAATAGTTTTCGAGATATGGGGTATTTTTGATTAATGTTTTTTATGGTTCTGTAGCAAAATAACAAAGGATGTTTGTTATCTCTACGAAACCCTTTAATGTCCGTGGAATGTCACACACTTCCCCGATTTTATATTTAGGTATCGAAAAAACCGTAATTTTTATTTTTATTTTGTAGCCATACAATAATATTAAGCAACAAAATAAAAAATATCTTGAATAACTTGACAAAGTGCCACTCATTGGGCGGGCGGTGCCAACAACGGTAAAATTTATCCTAATTTTATTATATTTTCTGTGATTTTATTTACATGAAACTGTGAAAAGTATTCAATATAATTGAACAACTATTGTATTTGTTCACCACATTAAAAAAGTCAACCTTTGGAAAGCTTTAATAGTATGATTAGATTTGCTTTATACAAGTTTAGTGATTTATGCGATCCAATTTGAAAGAGGAACGTATTTTAGACAGGAGACAAGGCGGCGGCTTGAAAGAAAACTTTATGAAGGAATGAGAAGAGGAGAAGTAAATATCATTTTAAAAGAATATCAATTATCTTAAGGCTAAAATAAATTCGTGAAGCGTCCTACAAAAACTGGGTCGCGTGCTTGAGATGTTGATGCAATTCGAGTCTATTTAAATTCCAAATGCGGCGCGCAACTGCAAGCGAAGGTATGCATCCACAGTGCACTCTTACACGTCCAAGATATAGGTCAGTCTAACTCAAAGGACAGTAAAAATGACGCTGATAAGGCCAAAGGAGCTGTCCTGTGTTTACACACAACATCGACTATACACGTGCCATTGGTGGTGAGGCAGACTTACGACATCGATGAGCTGGCTCAGTTTCAGTTTGATGCAGACGCGCAGCACGTCAGTAGTGTTGACCACCGGCCGGACGAGTTTATTGTAGTTGGAAAGGAGGTCGTCGTAGAGGCGCTTCGCGTCGGGGTTGCCGGCAGTAGCGGCGCGGAGCAGGCAGCAGGCCGCCAGCCACCACACGAACGCAGCCATCAGCTCACGGGCTCGGCCATCGTTACGTAAAGGCCGTGGAGACGAGCAGGCGGCCCGGGCGCGGCGCGGCGCTGACTGCCGCCCTGCGCGCCCCCCTCCCCCCTGCACCCCTACGCTCCGTTCACAGGCTTCGTCCGACGCGCCGCGCACACCATCCCCCGACGCGTTACTACTCCCTCTTTTCTATTTATTACTTGAACATTATGCAAATACATTTAATTATTATTTGACAAGGGAATTTTTAAAAATAATTGGTTAATTATATCGAAGGATAAAAGGCTATTTGTTTCAAATGACATTTGGAAAACATGTCGCAAGAAGAATTTGAAGTTTAAAAAATCCAAAAACACATTATTAATAAACTATGGACTAAATTTGAAAAAAAGAGCATCTATAGATTTTAATTATAAACCAGATTCTTAATATTTCTTTTAGATTGATACATAAGAATGAAAAATGCCATCATGTTAAATCTATTATAACTGTCGCTTGATATGAATAGCCCTTTAGCCCTCGCTATGTACATATATATATATATATATATATATATATATATATATATATATATATATATATATATATATATATATTATAACTATATGAGTAATTTGTAAAATCATTGACATGAAGTTTCAGTTGTACAAGTCAATTACAAAATTAAATAAGCTGAAAATCACAATTGATGCTTTCCTTATAATTTTATATTCGTTTTGAATTTGTTGTCACTTAATATAATAACAAAACACACCGATAAAAACTAGGTCTGTAATTGCGAGTATAAGAGTATGTCACGCGAGGTCATTCATTAGTCATGCGAAGTCTGAATTCAGTGTTATTTTCACCATCTCACTATAAATATGCGAATCGATTACCTTTTTGTGTCTTTGCCAACTGTTTATTGATACTTATAATCTATGTAAATAATACATATAAATCAATAAATTATTTATATATTATAACTGGTAAGTTACTATTTGTTATAACACTTACAACCTAATTTTTCTAAATATAGTCGTGAAAACCTAAAAAATAAATTTTCTCGATCGTTCCAATTTCGGTAGATATTATAATTAAAACTAGTTATATTACCTTTTTAAGATAAATTAAACACATTCTTTTTTTGGATTATAAACCAAAACCTAAAATTAAAATGAAACACTTCAAAAAAAACGCTGTCAAAAATCTGATTTTAATTTTTTTAATCTTTCTGGTTTTAACTTTTACTCAAAATATACTTATGCTTTCTCAAGTCCTATAAATATCATTAGCGGATTATAACTACTACTGTGTCTTGTTGTAAAACGATTGTGATATACATAAGATGATTACTAAAATTTCATATAATTGACACAGATAGAAATTTATTGCTCACCACATTAATTTATTTATATGTACATTTTAAGAACAAGGAGAGATCAATGGTCTTAGGTCTTATTGCTTTTAAGTTGACAAGAGCAACAACATTCGCGATATTTAGTCGTATTAGCAATATAAGGTTATGATAATATGACTAAATATCGATCATACATTATACATCTAATGAAAATAGAAAGATTTTCAAAGAAATTCACAGTCAAATGTTATCATAATGCAAATTTCAAAATTGTTAAGCATCACAAAGATTAAGTAAACCGTGAAAATGTGGTCCAGCCAGTTTGTTAAGTAGACCTCTAAATTTAAATGCGAATACATTCGCATTAATTCAGTCAGTTCTTTAAACGAGGTAATGGCTAAGGCTTGTAAAACACTGAGCATGTCTATTAAGGACAAAAGTACCTATCATTTAACTTTGAACTTTCATCCATAATAACTTGAAAGTACTGCAAGCAGTAAAGACGTCCTGTCGTCATTTTCAAACCCTTTTTATTCGAGGTAAAATAGAAATTCTAACCTCTTTTGTTGCACTTTCTCCCAATCATTTGGGGTCGTCACAACACACAGACATAGACAACACTTTATTGTTCACCAAAACAAAAATTACAAAAATGCACAACAAGATAATAGATAGGTACTTGGTAAAACAAAAGGCGAACTTATCGCTAAAAGCGATCTCTTCCAGGCAACCTGACTCAAAGGAAATTCTTAAATTATCTATAATTATTATGCAACAAAGAAAAAGGAAAAAAAGAAAAATTACATACATGGACAGCAGATTACAGTCTAAAGTATTGTAAACTAGCACATACATTATTGCGTAAGACTAACATAATGATTCCTAAATGAATTTTTAAATATGGCAAAAGATTTAGCTTTTCTGACGTAAGTGGGCAAAGAGTTCTAAAGTAAGACAGCCTGCATGGCGAAGGAGTTGGAATAAAATGTTGAAGAACTGCACATTCTTCAACATTTTATTCCAATTCCTTCCGTATATATTATATAATAATTAATATATTTCCCTTTCGTACTCTTCTATTCTTTTTTTATACGTGAGTACAGCATACAGGTTGACGTCTCACCTAATGGAAAACGGTTACCGTAGTTTAAAGACGTTTGCGACACCAGAGATGTTACTAATGCGCTGCCGGCTTTGGGAAATTTTATAACTTTTTTTAAAACTCCATGTCGCAACGCAGTCGTTCTAAAAAATCTCAGGTTCCCAGCATTGCAAATTGCGGTGTCCAAGAGAAATATTCTTGATCTCTATATTGGTATCCAAAATCTGTCACATCACAAATCATCATGTTATCCTTCACACAATGGAACTAACTATCTCTTATTTGGTCTACGTTTAATTTTATATTCATCAATATCCCAGCTTAACATTTATTGTCAACATATGATTATCGCATCCCTCTTTTATATGTTCCTTTACTATTAACAAGTGATGATGAATTCAGTTCCAAAGATGTTGAAACGGTGCCTGTTCTGAAGGTTCGAAACCACGACTTTTGCTTGCTTGATGATGCTTTAGCTACTTAGCTACCAAACATAATTTGTACATGTAAAATCTTACTTTCGCTACAAATTTTTACTAGTTAAAACTTCCCAACTCACACGAGTAAGTTGGAACTACGGTAACTACGTTGCTAACAACTAGTTCGTAAACAAGACTTCGTGTAACCAATTCGTATTTTCCTTAATCCAGAAGTTGATCTTAAAACTAAGCTGTTTTACTCGGATTACTTTCAGTACATTTTTTTCGTAAATAATTGGATAATCAACTTTTGGATTCGAAACTTTTTTTTGCCTTTAATAAAATGTTTTTGAAGGAAAAAGTACCGAAATAATTGGATTAAGGTAAATCTTGATATAAGATACCATCTTGGTATTGAATTTATGTATGAATATATATAATACTAATATTAAGTCTACCTATGAAATTGCTGTTTTTTATGAAAAAAGTTAACGTACTTTTTTATATATTTTTATTTATTTTAATCAAATTAATCACCCATAGAATCGATGCATCTTTTCCAGCGCAGTAGCAAAATATTGATGTCTTTCTTGAAAAAATCAGCTGGACGGGAGACAACAAATTCTTCAAAGGCATTTTGTACTGCCTCTCAGGTAATGAATTTTTTGCCGCCAAGAAGTTATCCAAATTCTGGAAAAGTAGAAGTCTGTCGGCGCAAGGTCTGGTGAGTATGGCGGATGACGGAGAGCTTCCAATCCCAGCTCCTGTAACTTGGAGACCGACTGCTGTGCAGTATGCGATCGCGTGTTGTCATGCAGGAGCAACGGAGACGAGCGACTGACCAAAGCTAGTTGGAGACGTGCGAGTTTTGCCATCGTTGTGTTCCGTTTTCACAGCACACATCTACAGTAATGCTCATCCCGTTTGATAAGAAGCTGTGATGAATCACACCGGCGCTAGACCACCAAACAGTGACTATCACTTTACTAGGGGACTAGGGGTAAGTTTTTGTTAAGGGTATTGTTTAGGTGCTGAACCAGGATCCAACCAACTTGCTGAACGCTTGCGATTGTCAAACAGAGTCCATTTTTACTTGTACGTGTACTTCTCACTGGCGATCATTGAGTTCGTGGGGCACCCATTTTTCAAGCATTTTTATCTTGCCAATTTGACGCTACTGGACTCATTGTTTTGACACTAACGACGAAAGCTGCTGCTAATTCAGTCGTAGATTGCGTATCATCAGCTTCCACAATCGCCTTTAATTCGTCACTGTCGACCAAAGTTTTCGAACGACCACGAGGTTTATTTTTCAGGTCGAAATTTCTAGAAAGGAAGCGAGCAAACCAATAACAGGTGGTGCGTTCGTTTGTAGTGTTCGCTCCATAAACATCGTTGATGATGCGTGCCGCTTGTACCGCATTGCTACCACGACGGTACTCATATTCCATAATTACTCGATTTTTAATTTATCCATGATGATGAAAATTGAAAACATATCGCTAATCAATAAACAAAGGACTTATTTTGAAAAAATAATTCCATGATTTTAAAATAAACTTAACTTGAAATTAGAATAACAAAAAAATATTTTGATATGAAATGGCCAGTACTGCAGAACGGTAATTTCATAGGGAGATATATTATCAGCACATAGACGTCTCACAGCTGGGTATGGACTTCAATATAAAAACACCCTCCAAGGTCCCGTCAAAAATCTTCTCTAAAGACATTTAATTAATTATATAAAAATGAATAAATTAAAGAATTAACTTTTATAAATTTAAGACGCAAATATGATTCAACATCACGTCATCGTTGTCCTCTTCAAACAATCTGTTATTTGCTTTATAGCCACAGGGAAAATTGATTAATTTTATTGCCAAGTAACACGTTGCACGCGGCTTCGCTTGGGTAAATTTTAAATCGTATCCCTCTGAAACTATCCAACTTTCCCCGACAAAAGTATTCATCCCTGTTATAGATATAGTATGCATAAGAAATTTAATAATAATATTATTACCATGCTTGTTGCATTATAAACTATGTAGTTTTTGCATACTTAAGAGTTTTAAGATTTTTTTGTACAATTTTTCATGAAACTTATAAAAATTGTAGTAATAGAAAGTATTCTTGTTCCATGGTATTATATTTCTTATTATTAAACAAATCGAACATTTCAAACACGTTTCTTGCAATATTCTAAGGGCCAACATCCATTTCTAGCAATATGTATATAATACTTAGGTCATCATTCTAGCTTATGAGATTATGTACGTAATAGCAATACGCTCCTTAATGGATATTATTCGATACTGTATTGTTAGCTACTCACACTGAAACATTCGGCTTGCTAAGCGTTGGTATTTGTCGATCTATACGAAAAAATTTAAGTGTCTCTCTGTAGTTTCAACTCCAATGTAATTAATTTATGGCAACATTTAAATGAAATCAACTATTTATGCGATGCATAATCTTAATGAACTATTTTTAGAATTTTTGTTTTTCCGTCTGTCTGGAAATTTGTCTCGAATAGGCATAACGGGTTCAAGAAATGTTTTTGGAGTTAAAACAGAAATTTCATTTCGATATCTTGCAGGGTTCAGAAGATATTAATATAAGTACCTAAAGCTCAAGTTCCGAACGGAGCGGGCACAGCTAGTTTGAAATATTGCTGAACACAAATATTGAAAATTAGAATCTACTTTAAAGAATTTTAAACTGGACCACCATCTGTATTTGCAATATCTAAATATAAGTCATTTGCGTTTTGGTTCCGTTAGAAGCATCAACGATTTTAAAGTGATAATATAATTAGGCCTAGAACGCGTTTTGTGATTTTGATTCGTTGCTGGAACTTGTTGTATTATAAGTAATGTGATTCCCTACAACGGGATTTGATTGAATTCACATACATATTGTTACTGTCGTATTTGTCATTATTATTGTTGAATAAAATTATATCGAAAGATATAGTTATTTTAAAATTGCAAATATCAAATATTCAAAACCTATCGAAGTTATGATCCAATTGAAGGATTCTCCAACTGAACCGTCAACTTCAGAAAGTTCGAAAAGGATTTCTTACGTAACATAAATCCATCTGCATAAAACTTTCGTTTTATGCCCTTCCGTTAAGTGACAGCGGCCCATTAATTAATCATTTAAATTTAATGCGTTTCAAATGTTTAAAGATCAGCTAATGAAACATTCTTTACACAAAGAGTTCTAAAAATTCCTGATATACATATTGTTACTATAATTAATCTACATATGAATAAGTCATAATGATAGCATGTTCCCAAATTGCAATGGTAAAACTTTCCCTCGAGGTATAGTCTATACTGG
Source organism: Dendrolimus houi (assembly GCA_039645545.1). Classification (NCBI taxonomy): domain Eukaryota; kingdom Metazoa; phylum Arthropoda; class Insecta; order Lepidoptera; family Lasiocampidae; genus Dendrolimus; species Dendrolimus houi. The sequence continues at coordinate 15,485,420 of CM077120.1, read as the reverse complement.
ACAAAAGTATTTTGGTGGACTGTCAACGTCTTGCCAAAACTTAACAACTTGAACATTTGTATACTTCTATAGTACCATATTAGCTTCATTGTTAATAGCATAATCATATCCAACAAATACAAAGAACCTTCCTTGTAGCGAATAATCAAATTAACTAAGACACTTTTTGCAAAACGTTACAGCCGGCTTTTGTTTCAGTGTAGTCAATTATAATGTCATCATTTTAATAAATCAAATAGGTAGAAATTCATAATTAATTGGGTAATTCAATTATTTTTGGCATGGAATGTTAAGTTAGATATTTGGATAAAAGCAAGGTATTTTAATATTAATTAATAATCCTTAATATGTTAAATGTTTTAAGTTTTATCGTAAAATGTGTCATATACCTACCTTATTAATTAGACACGCCACAACTTCTTTAAAAACTCATATCAAACTCTAGATCTAACTGGAATTCATGTAAAATTATTACAAATATAACAGCAAAGACTTCATCAACGAATTTTTTAAAAATGGTGTTGAAAATTGCAGAGGTTATTACAACGGGTAAGAATTTTCACCCAAAGTTAAATAAAAGCCGGTAAAATTGTTGGTTTTATTCCCTCTAAATTACGGTTTAGCGGCCAGCCTTGTGAATATCTTTTCGCGAATTATTCAATTCACCCAAGGCACGAATTTTTCCTCAGCTGTGCTAAGCTTTCAACGGTTTATATCCAGAATCCCCGATAGCCTTTGCAAATGTTTATTTAATGTTAAAGCTTTAAAATTACAGCAAATTCATTGTGACTGCGAGACAGGCGTTTTATTATCGTTTTACTTATTTTTTGAAATCAAAATATTCAAATAAAGCTCCAACGACTTGTTGTATTTTCATGATAAACTTTTCATTGGATAAGTATATATTTAAAATTCAAAGTAAATAATAGCGTGGGTACCACATATGAGATAATAAGGCACGAAGTTAATCAATCTCTCCCCTGGGCTGTTGTTAATACTGTGAATAGGTGTTTATTAAATATTTATAATTTAAACGCTCCCTCCAGATCGTTATGAGCTAACGGAATGGCGGTGCTTCTGAGCGAACCGCACATTACTTGTTGAAATGTAACATTGCCAGCGGTAATGACTGTTCGTCATACCAACAAACTTGCAATTAAGATAACCAAGGACTATAATTTTTTCGTTTAAGGCATATTTGGATTTTTTTTAGTTTATTATTTATTCCGAGATACTCGTCTCGTTTAGACAGACACATTTTCAGGTCGTGAACTCTACCGAACAATTTACTCCAGACGTCTTTATTTTTCTGTTAAACAGTATTTACTTTTACGTTGTGTCTATATATACTATTACATATAATAATTTCGTACAAAAAAAAAAACAGAAAGCAAAATATCTTTTTGACAATGACTATTTTAATAAGACAATCTTTTAAGAAGCTGATTACAGATATTTGTTATAAGACGATATTATAGTTTACTTCAAACATTAATGTACTCTGTGCTCCAAACGTTGTTCAACATTGTAATATTTTTAATTATTTGAGTGAATTTGAATGTGTATTATGAAATATTTTATTAAGTCCAACTTTAAAAGTAAATTCAGATTCATATAAAATGTTAAAAGTATGAGGCATTTTTAACATGGTTAGAGGGTTACGGTTTAAAATCGGAGGAGGAGGTATTTTGGATTAAATGTTTTATTTAGAATTCCTTATACTAATTACTAAAATAATATAAGTTCGTCACGTGTCCTCACTGTACTTGAACTGTTAACTTGGCTAACTTTAGTTTCATTGCTACAATTGTCCAAAATGCATATATTGAAAACTGAAATAAAATAATTATCGGCAAATTTTGATCTTGAAAATAAAAAGTTTACATCCTAAAAACTTTGACGATATGTAATTTAAAATGTATTATTTGCACCAAATCCAACCCTTGCTGGCATAACAAAATGCCGTCAATTTACGTTAAACCTGATAATAGCCTCCACAAAACCCAAAAAATATTATTCTTATTTTACAAGAGCGAGCCTCCCACCCCGGCGGGGTGGCTAGGAAGAGGTAGGGGTAAGTACTTAAATGATGAGTCTGTCTTTTTTCATCCACTAATTACATTTTTTTCGATAAAATCGTATCTTAGAAATATCAACAAAAACTTTAAGAGATTGGCCAATTTACAGTATATGGTACAAAGGTTAACCGCAAATCTACTTTATTCCTCAAAACTATTTAGAAATTATTCAACTTTGGGTTCAAAATAGAGCATATGGGAACTATATCATCTACAAATTATTGTTTTAACTTTTTCGACTTGTAAATTTTGGAGATAATTGGAACTAGTAATTTTTTGCAAATTTTATAATACTTCGAAAAATAAAATAACAAGAAATAACAAAAGATAAATATGAAGATATTTTAAATGTTTGTAGCTCGATAATATTGTACTGTCAGGAGCATATAGATAGAGACATCCAAGATACTTGAATACTTAAGAACATGGAAAGTAATTATTAATATTGACACAACCAAGGTCGTCTAATTATTCAGAGCACCCTTCTAACCCGAATACATCGGAACACCAACAACGCCAAATACATGAGATCAACCAAGTATCCAAAAATTTAGATACACTTTAGAAAAATGAACTCTATCTTAGATTTAATTAGAATCAAATCGGGATGATTTCATTCTAAATCAATAAGGTACACTTTAGAGAAATGAACTCTATTCTAAATAATATTAGAATCATTTCATAATTGCATACTAAATCAAAGGAAAATAACTCTATTTTATTTTTATAACGTACCTAGTATTTGCCCTTGACTTCATAAGGATTTCTAATAAATACATTGTCTTGTGAGTTGAGAACATTACGTCAAAGTGGTTTCGATGTCAGGAAATCCTGGGAAATTTAAGCCCAAGCCTAGCAGTGGGACCTTTATGGGCTGTTATTAAAATGATTAAAAATTACAACAATCAAATTATTATGGTCACATCAGCCTCCGCAGCAATGACAGAGCTGTGATTAGGAGTTTCTTTTTTAGATTAGGGCTCCAACGCCTTCGGCCCTTATTTTGCCGATTTCAGGTTAGAAAAGACAGGTGCTTATATTAATGCAAATTTAGCAGATTGGGTTAATAGTACAATCATTAGGTAGTTTTACCTGCAAACTTTTCTGGGCGATTTGAAAATGAGTAATTTTAGAGATTATTGTGCTCTTTCCGAATTTCAACTTTGTAACTTCTTACCTTTGCCGCTCTCAACGCGCATAGAAAAATGGCGTTTAATAGCAATTTTTTCACAACATATGCTTTCCTACTCATTTTACGATAAGACATTTATATACAACTTTTAACGTTGAGAAAATTTCCCACAATTTACGTAAAAACAATTTTTCTTGTAAAATCAGTAGTTTTGAGGTACGAGCGCTGCGACATTCATCTACACTACAAATGTTTTTCGTAAATTTCGAAAAATATTTTAATTTTTTTGCGAGCGTTTTATCGAACCAAATGACTGTTTATAGATAATAAGTAATTCAATTCGAAATATATGATTTGAAACACAATTTAATATATGTAGGTATAGTAAACATTTTGGCATTATAAATTCTCAGACATCTATCTATATATCTATACTATAGTAAATCTGTAAATGGTTCGAGTTTAAACAATGCGTTAAAAAAGTAAAGAAATCACAGAGGATAATTCAGACCAGGAGATTCTAAAGTGCAATTTTTAGAATTTTTATCTGTCTGTCTTTCTGTCTGTTAGAGCATCACGTGAAAACTACTGAACGCATTGAAATGAAACTCGACATAGAGCTAGCTTATATCTCGGGGCTTAGAAACCTTTTTATCTCGATTAATGACGTCGTTTCCACAGGATAGACGAAAATAGCTAAAGAGATGGCGCTCTTGTCGCGTCTTTTTTGGAAACTACTGAACTTATATGAATGAAACTCGACACAGTGCTGACTTATAACATGAGTCAACACTTCGGATACTTTTTATCCCGATAAATGATGTTGTTTTCATAAAATAGACAGATTAGCTAAATATATGGTGCTGCAGTCGCGTTTTTTCAATTCACGCACACGTACATGGTCATAGGAAACAAGTCATTCATTGTATTACTTCAAATCAGGTTGGCATCGACTCATCTTTATGTTTTGCTGGTCACCTATTTAGACTATATGGACTTAGTTTCTTCGTTATTGTAGTGAATTAAATAAGAAACAGTAAAGCTTTAGGTCTAATACATATAAAAAACCTAATTTAGTTTTTATTTAAGTAACATAGAGCTATTACAAGATTTTTTCACGCGGCGTATGCGTGGGGAAAACTGTAGTATTATATAAGATTTGAACTCTCTACCACCGACATACCTGCTAAGTCACTTATCGCTGTGCTAATTAGACTTTACTGCTAACGTCGAATTTTAAGTACTTATATTGCTCATTTGCACTTGTCATTATTATTTTCTTTCTCTGAGTTTTATTTATGAACTTTTACGTTCGCTTCGTTCTATGCTTTGTTGCCGCTCTATCGCTGAGTTGTTGCCACTTCGTGCCTATTGAGTAGGGCTCAAAGTGAATAGCAATACTATCTGTGGTTTGATTTAGTATCAAATCACTTACACTCAATTTACCCCACGGCTGCGCCACGGGTCAAACTCACTTATTTAAAGAGCAGGCGTTAATACTGGTTACATTGTATTATATTTTTATGTTGGTGCTATTTGCCATCGGAAGATTTACTTCGTTTTATATCGCAAACTATCCTATCTCCCGGGATGAAAATTATCTATTTCCATTTTAGGTATTCAGACAGACAGATCGAGTTACTATCGCATTTTTTTTATAGATTATGTATTTTAATATTTATAACTTGAGACATGACTGGTCTCCCATACAAACTTTTATCCCGTATTTCAACCCGTTCTAGTTTTATTTATAATTATATCCCCAATCTATTTACTTGTAAACTATATAAACGACCAAAACTACCAAAACAACAAAAACTACCAACCACAACTACCAAAACTATCAAAACTACCGAAACGACCAAATCTATCACAACTGTTAAAACTACCAAACGAAAATGGCAAACCACAAATAAAAAACCTACCATATTTTATGCGATAACCTTTACATAAATATATCCCAAAATCTATCCCATAATCCAGTATTAAAAATATCCCTTGCCCACCCTCGGTATTAAATTTACGTATATGCCGAATTTCAGCCAAATAGTTTTTCTGTAAAAGCATAATAAACAGAGTAACAAATATATTTTATCTCGGAAACTATCCCATTTTTCGGGATAAAAAGTATCTTATGTTCATCCTCGACATCGAAAACATACACACACTGAGTTTCAGCCAAACCGGTCCAGTAGTTTTTCCATGAGAAAACGAAACAGACAGACAGACAGAGTTACTTTCGCATTTATAATTTTAATAACGTTCTAGTTTTACTTATCAACCCCCCCCCCCCCCTGTCTATTTATCTGTAAACTACATAAATGACCAAAATGACAAAAATGACCACAATGACCAAAGTTACCAAAATAACCAAAATTACCAAAATAACCAAAATTACCAACATGACCAAAATGGCCAAATTGACCAAAATTACCAAATTAACCAGAATTACCAAATTGACCAAAATTACCAAATTGACCAAAATTACCATATTGGTCAAAATTATCATATTGGCTAAAATGACTAAAAGGACCAAAATGACCAAAATGATCAAAATGACCAAAATAACCAAAATGACAAATCGATATTAATCACTTTTCATGTTCGTAAATATTTGACCATCTTGGAAGACTATCTATATGCTCCTGACTGCACAACTTTTAAATTTCATCTTTTTTCTCACCCTTCTTTCATTACTGAAAACGTATTCGCATATTGCGTGAGTTTATATGTAATGGTATTTATCCTTTTTAATAATATAAGTATAACAGAAATCTATACACAAAACCAGCAAAGTAGTGCAAAATAAGTGAATACGAAAGAGACTTTGTTGGATTTGTATGTTCCTTAGTTCCTTGAGGACATTGGGAATTATCCGTTTTACACTAAATTTGCCAGGTGGTAGCGCACTTGCCCGTCTGGATGGCTACCACCCCTAATCTAAAGTATGCCACCATAACAATCTTGAATTGTGTTCCGGTATTAGTGGCCAGCCTCCAGTCTCCCTTTAGAAAGCAGCAGCGCATTTGTAGCAACTTTGGCCTGGTTCACACGGCATTGTACTGCACGTTTTTTTGCAGTATACGTCTTAACGAATAAATAGTGGCGCATACAATGTACATAGAACCATTCACACGTCGTTTATACTGCAAAAAAACGTATACTGTTGATACGTTTAAACGAATACGCAACGGACTTGTCAAGCAAATCGAATGAACTTTAACGTATTCGGCTTGCAGTGACGTATAGTATAGCTCTGTCTCGTTCACACGGCACGATGTTCATACGTTTTTAATCGAATAGCAATCGAACAAGCATTTAGTACCTGAGCGTCTTTTGGAGAGGTCGCGCGTATCTGTGTTTGTTGTTTCAAAATGGTTGACGAATCTTCAATAGATAACGAATTATTAATTTCTTTAGTAGAACAAAAGTCCATTTTGTGGGATAAAACTATGGAACTTTATAAAAATCGCGTTGCAACTAAGTGGCTTGGAGGGAAATCATGATAGTAATTGATCCACATTTTGAGAAAAGGGAAGAAAAAACAAGACAAGCTTTCGGTATGTATCTTTTATTATTAATAATAAAATTGTTATAACATGTTTTACTTAACTGTGTGTATATTTTACTTAGTTCTAAATATATTCGTTTTGCCATGGGGCGGATCCGGCGTTTGATATAAAATAGTGACTAAAAGTAGATCTTACGCTGTTTGCTTGAACGTTTCGAATTGACGTACTTTGAAGATTTTCAAATAATAGAGGGATTGCCTCATCTTCAAAATTATGTCCATCATTTTCACGCACGTAATTGTGTAATACGATGCATGCTTTTACGATTTCTATCATTAAACTTGGTGAAACATCAATAGCCTTATGTAGGATTCTTCATTTTCCTGCTAAGATACCAAAATCACATTCCACATATATTCTTGCCCTGCTCAGGCGGTAATTAAAGATTTTTTTACGTAAATCTAAATGTGTTCCTCCAAAAGGACCTAGTAAATTATTATGTAGAACAAATCCCTCATCACCAATAAATACATAAGGCATACTGTCTCCACCTTCTAATAATGGTCTTGGTTTGGGTATATGCAGCGAACCATCATTATTTTTTTTCCATAAGGCGGAGTTTTTCAAGATGGTTGAATCACACTCTTTACCATATGATCCTATGTCGACATATATAAATCTGTATTCAGAATCAACCACTGCAAGTAGCACAATGGAAAAGTAATCTTTATAATTGAAGTACATGGATCCACTATGAGCAGGCTTTAAAATTTTTATTTGTTTGCCGTCAATGGCATCTAGACAATGGAGGAAATTAGTCTTTCTTTCAAAACCTTCCACTATTTTTATCCATTCATTTTCTGAACAAGGCGTTTGAAGATATTTTTCGTGAAGAACATCCCACAGCATCCAGCAAACATCCCAGATGATCCCACTTATAGTCGATACTCCAACTTTATACGCATAGTGTAAATCTTTCATGGAATACTCTGATGCTAAATACCTAAAAAAACACCCTAATATATATTATGTAAAATACTCAGCAGCGTAAGTGCAGAAAGCCAAAGCGAGCATGACAAGACGTAATAAAAGAAAACAGGCATAAGTTGATTTTTATTGTGTCCTGTGTATGATCGCTACGTTATTATGACAAGTTGGTACCTGTTCTTAATAAATACACAAATCATCCTCTAGGTGCCTACTTTATATTATCAACTTCAAGTTACAAACGTCTTGGCACTTTGTGCTCGCTCTACAGTATTCAGTATAACTTACTATGTTTATCTGTTACAGCGAAACTAATTATTCAAAGGTGGACTCATATAAGAGATAATTATAATCGATCATATAAAAAGATACAAGATCAGAAGAGGTCAGGAAGTGGCGCCAAAACAGCAAAGCCTTATGTTTATAGTAAACAGTTATCCTTTCTGCAAAAAGTGGTACAACCTAAAGAGACAATAAACAATATTATTAACGACAATGACAACACGGAATCCGAAAAACAGGAAAATAATTCTGAAGGAAACGAAACAGTGGAAGTAAACTCTATACAGACACAAGATAATATGGTGACAATGAGCCCAATACCTAAAAGTATACCTAAAAGAACTATGAAGAATGCAGTTGATGCAGTCCTCTAGATGATGAAATTTATGGATTCTTATTCAAATAATGAACCTAAAACAATGAATCGGCATCTTTAATTTTTTAATGGGATAATACCAACATTAGATAAGTTTGACGATGATGAAGTCCTCGAATTCCAAATGGGAGTGCTACAATTATTGAAAAATATTAAAAGCAGCCGACGTCATGTGTCATCGTCTCTCAATCTTCCATCAATTCACAGAGGATATTTTACCCACGAATACCAAAACAATAATATACCACAAACTACAAATTCTATCCCAACAACAGATTCTCTTCAAAGTCCGGCCTCTGTCGAATCCTCGTATTCTAACTACACAGAAATTGATTTTAATGACTTTTAACACGAAATACAAAGACGTCATATTGGCCAAATAAAACTAATTTTAATAATTAAATTAATAAAACTTTAATAATTTCAACCTGTATATTTTTATTTGTGTACTTACCTTATACAGATGGCTAATTTCATTTTAGTACTGATGCATTTCCGCATATTCGTATTTGTTTTTGGTAGGCTTGAATCTTCCAGTCGATTTAATGAGTTTTCAAAACTTTCAATAGACATCCGAAAGTAATTAAAAAACTTCTTTTCATCGTTTCTAAGTTTATCGTATAACTTATCAAATAGTTTAGTACGCCCTGATTCTTAATTTATAGGATGTACCCAAAACCTTCTGCTCTGTCGGCGGCGAAACCGTTGGCGCCTTCGATTATACCAATATAAAAGGATAACCAAGCGTGGATCCATCACTGACGTCTACTTACTGTGACAACTGTGTGAAGACTGCAGCTATTCGTTTTTTACACGAATGAAAATCTACCGTATGAACACCCGGGTGATTGTACGTTAAAAAAACGAATACAAAGAAAACGTGCAGTACAATGCCGTGGGCTATTTGTCTGTCTGCTGAGCTCATGCAATAAAAAAAAAGAATATGGTGATATATGTACATTAATTACGAGGATATATGTTGTTCATTAAATACAATTAAATAATTTTATCCTGAGAAATGGGATACAAATCCGAAATACACAATAAAACTGCAAAAAATAACTTTAATCGTGTAAAAATCATTATTTGACATTATATTTGGCTCGTCTATTTACATTCCGATAGAATCATTGATTGAATATTAATTAACAACACAAAGACCGCTCTAATAAATTCAATATGCCTGGTATTACCATCCTTTGAAAATGAGTCTTTGTTTCAATCCCATTGACTTTATTGCAGTAAATTTAATAATGTCAGATGAAGGACGAACATATTTCTCGTTGGCGTTGAGTCACAATTTACGAGCGGGTCAAAACTTAATCAATCAGCTTAGATATACATCTATACTTTTATACTAAGTTAAGGAATCAATTTAGAGAGTAATTCTCCTTGATTCAAGATAATATTGAAAAAGTCTCTTTTAGAAGCAAAGAAGTAAAAAGTTATTCCTATTATTGATTGATGTTAAAAGTATAATAACATCAGCCCACATATTTTTCCTTCAACGATCCTCATACTAGGACAGAAAAACTACGTATGTATGGTAGATACAAATTGAAATTTCGCAAAATAAGAGATGCGTGCTCACCCAGCCAAGTTCGATCCCACGTCGTAGAAATGAGACGGGTGCTTTTGCCATTTATCTGTAACGATACTATAAATGACTTTTTGAAAGATAAGTACCTGTATTTTACTTATTAAAAAAGGTAAATTAAGAAATTATATAATATTTTCTTAAGTTTTCGCGACTTGTATACAGAATAAAACTACGTTTTAACGGTTTTGAGCGCGGTATTTACCGGCCAGACGCGGCCGTGATCACAGCCACTAAAAAGTGGCCGAAACGTCGGAATAACAAAAATCAAATAAATTACCGCGCTGAAAACCGTTAAAACGTAGTTTTATTAAGAAATTATAATTTAGTTTTGATTGCAGTTTTTACATGTTTTTATGTCACTGAATTCGTAATTTAGTCTCCAGATTTTATTTTTTCGAAGAATCAAGAGGTCACTTTAAAGTGGTTATCTGTAATAAGGGTCGGCAATAAAGCGAACGCAACTTTATAGGGTGACGTCGAGGATGCTTCACCCGTTTTTGTCAAATCAAGTACTGTACCCATGTCCACAGTGCTCTTTGCTATATTCATAGAGGTTTTTGCCACTTTTTATGCACGTTTAAGATACCTTTTGTGATTTATCATTGAAGCTTTTCCGTACCTTTGATTTAATTTATATACAACAATTAAATAAATGCCAAATTAAAGTAAAAACTGATATTTATACGAAGCCTTGTCTTTTTGCCCATCTGAAAGCTCGTGTGGCTCCAAAAGTTCTGGAAAGGATTTAAAAAAATTATGAATTAGAACAGGAATATTGTCATAGATTTTCATGTATTTAATGTCTTGTGAGGTTTAGAAGATATAAGTATTGAAGATTTGACATGCTAGGACCGCCTGCCAAAAAAGTCCCATGCGACCGAAGTGACGGGGATAACTATTTTTGCAACATAAATATTTGAACATAAACTACATAAATGTCCAATTTTCCGGTGAGCAGTTGTGTTTAAATATAATTTATTATAAAAATACAAGAACGTAACATAAAGAAAGTTTATAGATATTTTTCCAAGTAAATATAAAGTATTATGTACCGATTGCCAAGTATACTTTCCATAATAAGCCTCTTTGGAACGTCGAGAAGCTTATAAGTCTCGAAACGCCTACTGTAAGAAAATTCTGTGAATTACGCTTTGTATAACTACTTTCAGACTACTACTATATACTTGCTTTTTGCAAGAAACCATTTCAAATTACGCTGTTTCATGAGAAATTCTCTATTAAAACTGGGATATATCTGCCGATTATTATGATTGCTTATTAATTAAATTATATCGCGTCGGGGAATTCATTACAAAAATGTTAATAGGCTAAAATTTAAACGAATAAATTTGTAGTTGACCATTCATCATATGATGACGACATCATACTCATTTGTAATGGAAGCTTGGATCAGATTTGTGTCTAAAGTGGTGAAATTCTTTATAGATTTTCTAACTAGGGGAGGCAAAACCAAGGTTTTTCAAAGAAGGTATCATAAAATTTCTTCCTGTCCTAAAAGGCCAGCCGGCCTCAAAGGACTGCTCCTAAGGGTGCTGCTGCACGTTAATGACACCTCTGGTGTAGCAAATGTCCATATGCGACAATGACCTTTTCTAACAAGTGGGTTGACAGTCTGTCTGCTGTAACCCAGTAATAAACAAATGTGATGTGGTCTCTGAATAAGTGCTTTAGTGATTGGATCCTTTTATAATAATAAATGGGTTCACATACAAAATCAATTGATAATTTTAGTGTTATCCATTCTGTATTAATTAAGGAAGCGGTCGAAAATAGAAAATAATTGGACAAACGAGCAAGAATCGATTGGGTGGGTACATTAATTTATCTTCTCCGATCAAATTCAGCCAGTTTAGGTAAAAGTGAAAGGGATTATAAGCCTTCATTAAAATTGAAAACTTCACTAAAATTGTTGGGGTATTATTCGCGCTTTCAAATATATTAATCTTTTGAAGAAATAATAAGCACGTCTCCATTTAACCGACATTTATTTGGATCTCCAATGACAACTATATTTTTTCTCTTAATACGTCACTTATAATAAAAGAGTCCGTAACATTCCTCCCGGGGGTGGATTATAGAGCACAAGTATTACACATAATAATATTCTCAAAATATTACATTGAACTCAGTACAATGAAAACAATTCAAACTCAAATCTATGCACATAGCAAAACAAACTTACTGCACCCAGAGAGCGTCGTACTTAACAAAAGAAATAAAATTATTCCATAAAACGAATTGGAAGTTTAATTTGCCTACCAAACCTAGTAGACGTAGCTAAAGGGGTAGGCATACACTGATCTTTACCTGAAGGTTCGTCTCTGGGAGTCGGGATGTTATTCAGCCAATCTTGAGACACCGTAGAGAGCTCCAAAGGATATAATCTTTGATACGGCCTTACCTTTTCACCTGATCCAGTCCGAACTCTCGCTACACGTGAGAAACCGTCTCGCCCTATGTAGATTTCCGTAATTACTCCGACTGGCCAATGTAACCTACTTTTTTCTGTTTCAATAAGGACTAGTTCTCCTACCTTTGGTTCGTTTCTAGTCTCCTTCCCTTTGCTAATAAGTAATGACAAATATTCGTTTTTAAATCTTTTTCTAAAATCTTCTCGTAGCGTCTGTAAATATTTATATCGTATATGCAAATTCTCTTTATCGATTTTATCGATATCTGGTGTGTCGCTTGTTGGAATTCCCTGTAGAAATAATATGGGTGTAAGTGGTTTTACATCTCCCATTTCTACATATGTAAGAGGCCTACTCTTTATAACGACTTCACAATCACATAAAATAGTTGAAAGTTCAATCCAGTCGACTGATGATTTTCCTAAGATCCTACGAAGCATTTCTTTAACTATTCTTATCAATCGTTCCCACCATCCTCCCCACCAAGGAGCGGTTGGTACCGAGAACTTCCATCGGATTCTGTCGATATTTGTAGTCTCTTCGATGGTTTGCCAGTCTAGTTCTTTAAGCAAATTAGCAGCGCCTACGAAGTTCGTACCATTATCTGTATAAATAATTCTTGGTCTTCCTCGCCTCGCTATAAATCTTCTTAACGCCATTAAAAAACTATTTGTAGAGAGAGATTCTGTAAGTTCTAAATGTACAGCTCTGTAAACAGCACAAGTGAACAAAACTATCCAACATTTCTGATTACTCCTTAGAAATAAGGGCCCTGCCAGATCGATTCCAGTGATTTCGAAAGGAACCGTATTTTTAATGCGATCAGCAGGTAGAGGCGGCTCTGAAACAACGTAATGTTTCGCTTTGTATCTCTTACATATTATACATCTTGAAACGATAGCCTTCACTAATTTTCTGATTCCTAAAATCCAATAATTATTTCTTAAATCTGCCAGTAAAGTCTGTGTTCCAGCATGATTCATTTTTCGATGCTTTTCTTCTACCATCCTCTGCACTATTTCATGTTTTCCTTGAAGTAATATTGGATATATAAAATCTCTATGTTCATTGCTCAAATCTAACCTTGTTTTAACTTTGCATATTCCTTCTTCTCTTATTATAATAAGTTTTTTCCCTCTAATAACTTTATCTATCAAACTTTCTCTCTGTATTAGCCTGATTAGAGTTTTTTCAGCACTCTTATATTCTTCAAATCCTATGTATTCATTATCTGTATTATACATTCTTCTGATTCTAAGACTTATTCTTCGTAGCCAAGCTACTAATCTTACTATCTTACTATACTGGTTAAAATACAAAAGCTTGTCGCTAAAAACTTCTGTACATATCTCTACAGTGACTAATATGTTCTTCTTTTGTTCACTGTTTATAATTTCTTCTTCGTTTCCTGTGTAATTAATAGTAGATCTAGGCCATTTTTCTTTTTCATCGTATAACCATTGCGGACCTCTCCACCATTGTGTTTCTAATAGTATCTTTGCATTGCAACCTCGTGAACATAAATCAGCAGGATTATACTTTCCAGGTAAATGAAACCAATTATTCCTTTTTGTATTACTACATATTTCTTTTACTCTGTTTGTCACAAATGCTTTCCACGTATCTTGTCTTTGTACCCATGCTAATACTACAGCTGAATCAGTCCAACAGTATACACTATATTTCCTGCAAGTAGCCAGCACTCTCGATGTATTAACCTCATGGTATAATCTAGAAGCTATAAGAGCCCCCATAAGTTCCAAACGAGGCAAAGACATTTGCCTTTTAATAGGTGCAACTCTGCTTTTCGCTAAGATTAATTGGACTTTAACTTTACCTTTGTATTCTGTACGTATAAAAACACAACCAGCATAAGCTTCTTTACTCGCATCACAAAAAACATGAACCGTAGTGTTACACTCATACAACGGAGCGTCTGAGATACGCCGTCCAATCTTACACTTTTCAATATAGCTAACAGTATTAAGCCACTCTTTATATTCTGTCTCTAAGTGTTTAGGTATTTCTTCATCCCATCCAGTACTTAATGACCATACTTTCTGTATAATTAACTTTGGTACTAGTGTGGATGGACACAAAAAACCTATCGGATCAAAAATTTGTTGTGTGATTGACAACAAAACTCTCTTGGTAATTTTATTCAGCACAGTTTTCAGTTTTAAATTGCATCGCAACTCATCCGTGTTTCTTTCCCATTGTAATCCTAACACTGATACTGTATTCATTTCATCGTTTTTATTTACTAAGTTTGTCATCCAACCTCTTAAGTCAAATTTTCCTTGTTCCATTAAATCGATTGATTCTTTTATAAACTCTTTTACTTCTTCTTCAGAATCCAGGCTTGTAACACAGTTATCAACATAAAATGATTCTCTCAATCTTTTGCAGTTTTAGTATATAAATCAGTATACTTTTCTAAGTGATATTTTATAGTAGCGGCTAAAAGATACGGACTACACGTAACAACACCAAAAGGCACACGTGCATGTTGATAGGTTACTATATCATTTTTCTCATTAGGATTTTTCCACCATAACAGTTTAAGATAATTACGATCTTCTGGTGAAATTGATATCTGAAGAAATGCTTTCCTAATATCTGATATGACACCGTATTTTCCAACTCTGAATAACATCAATAGTTTTGGAATGAGCTCTATTAAGTTACCTCCTTTCTCTATGCATGAATTTAATGATCTGTTATTTTCATCTTTACATGAAGCGTCAAAAACCGGTCTAATTTTAGTAGTAGTACTTTCTAACTTAATTACTGCATGGTGTGGCATATAATGACCATCATTCGTATTATCATTGTGTACTTCTGTTATAATACCTTCTTCTTCCCAGTCTTTGAATACATTATGATATCCTTCCAGCATCTTCATTTTCTCCAACTTCTTTGTAGTTGACCATAATCTTTTTCGCTTGGTCGTAGTTGTTTCCTAGTTGTGGACCATCTTTCCATATGAGATTCACTTCATAACGACTTTCTTCATTAACTGAAATGTCGAGCGGAATATTAGATTTTTCTTCATTATATGGATCTTTAATACCTAATGATTCTAAATTCCATAAAAAATCTATTTCATTTTCTACATGTGGTAATGTTGTGATTAAATTTGAATTTATTACATTATTATATACGCCGTAACTCATCTCTATAGGTCCTTGCAAAGTCCACCTAGTTTTGTTTTAACTACTACAAGGTTATCTGTTATGTGAACAATGACGTTGTCTAAAATAGAGCCTAAGTAATCTGAACCTATAAGTATATCTATATCTTTTATATTCGTAAATTCTTTATACGTATCATTTAAATAGATATTGTTCTTTTCGAGTCTTTGTATCAATGCCAAATTGCATATTTTTGGTAAATCACCACAGAGTATTTCTTTTTCTATGCCCGTCATTATTATAGAGTAATTGTTAGCAGTATTACTTACTTTGAATTCAAAAACTCTTTTTTACACCACCAAAAAGTGAGTGTCCTAGATTTTCCTGCCGCATTACACGTAATCCAAGTTCTTCAGCTACTTTCTTTTTTATGTATGTTCGCTGTGAACCAGAATCAAGTAAAGCTCGAACTTTTATTTCATTATTGTTCCCTGATATTTTTACAATCAAAGTTCGTAGAAAAGTAGTCGTTTTATTATGAGAAAAATTGGTGGAAACTTCTTCTATCAAACCAGATGGTTTGTCTTTATTCTTTTGTTGATGGACTTGGTCATGTAATGTAGGACATAAAATTATGGGATGCCTTCTACCACAAGACAAACACTTAACATATGACTTACAGTTTTGGCAAGATGCCCTCGTTTTAAGCAAACATAACAACCACCTTTTACTTTAATTGCCTGCTTCTTTTCTTCTAAACTTAAATCTCCAGATTTACTACATTGAAAAGAACTATGTGGTTTATCACAAAAATAGCATAAACCCTTACCTTCTTTCGTGCTAGACTGTCTTCCACTAGTATTATCTATTAGCTGCTTAGAAGTTAGACACGTAGCAGTAGGCTCCTTGGATGAGCAGCTATCTAGAAAGTCACTTGCCAACTTCACGCGTCTTTCTGCTTCCACTTCTGTCTGTAAATAATCTAATAAATTATTAAGCTTTTGTACCCCTACCCCATGTGGTACTTTACTCCATGACAATAGGACGCTCTCTGGTAATGCTGATTCTATTAAAGGTAACAAGATACATTCATATTTATTCTGAATAATACCTAGTGTTTCTAAAATTTGTAAATTTGCAACAATTTTATCGTACAAAACGTCTAAACTTATTTGTTGCCTGCATGTAACTAATTTCAGCAGTTCTCGTACATAAATTTCAATGAGAGTTTCGTCTTTAGCAAAGCGGTCTTTTAGAGTCTTGATTACTTTCGGGTAATTTTCTGCAGTTGGTGGATAGCTTTCGACTAAATTTCGAGCAGTGCTACCATCAGTCATCGCTTGTGTTAAATATTGAAATTTTGTTTCTTCGTCCATGCTGACATTCTCATGTATTTTTTTGTATTGCCCCCAAAACGGTAGCCATGATTTGGGATTATCGTCAAATTTCCTAATGTCAATTTTAGGCAAATTCAGATTCTTCAAATTAGAACAGTGTGTCTCTTCTTTTTTCTCTTTCTTGAACTCATCGCAAAGCTTAGCTTTTGTTTTGAGCCATCTTATTTTTATATTATCACACTCTTCACACTCTTTTTCATATTCTTCTTCATCAAATTTTTCTGAACTCAACATCTCATTTTGTATTGCTGTGTCCAATCTATTTATTTCATCTATTTTTCCTTTTAAAAATTCGTAGTCGATACTTGAAGAAGCGGCCATCTCGTGCCTTAAAAAAACACGTCTCAATTGGTCCCTTTGTCGTTTCAAAATATTGAGATCCATCGCAAATTAGTTGAAAATATCGTTAGATTCGTTGCTGCAAACTTAATTATACGCTTGGTGTCACGGTCGCCACTATGTTGGGGTATTATTCGCGCTTTCAAACATATTAATCTTTTGAAGAAATAATAAGCACGTCTCCATTTAACCGACATTTATTTGGATCTCCAATGACAACTATATTTTTTCTCTTAATACGTCACTTATAATAAAAGAGTCCGTAACAAAAATATTGATTTTTAAAACGCTTTTATGTTCTTGATAACTCAAAAAATGAGCAAGTATCTACAATTATATTAGTAATTGCCCATTCATACTTTAATTATATTAATATTTAACACAAATCTTACTTTGTTATGTTTTTTGTTTGTTCTTTCTTCAAAGCTTTGAGAAAGAACAAGTTAACATGAAAGTTGTTACAACCAAACTATTAGAATTAGATGATACCTTTTATCTTTATACTCTATAAATAATTAGAGTCAAACTCTAGTGCGTGTCTCCTGTTTAAAGAGCAGGTGTTAATACCTACAGGTTATATTGTGTTAAATTTTCATGTCTGTACTATTTGCCCCCTGAAGATTCACTTCATTTTATATCGCAAACTATCCATCTCCCGGGATGAAAAGTATCTACGTCGTCGTAAAACTACATATGTACAAAATTACACCAAAACCGATCCAGTAATCTAGTAGTTATTCCGTGAAAGCTTAACAGACAGACAGATAGAGTTACTATCGCATTTTTTTAAAGATGATGAATTATTATATCTTCTAAACTTGAGAAATGATTGGTCTCCCATACAAACTTTCATTTCCTATTTCATTCAACCCGTTCTAGTTTTATTTATCTATCTCCCGTGCATCTATCTGCAAAGTACATAAAACATAAAAAAGCCAAAAAATGCCAAAAATGAAAAAGTGCCAAAATTTAACAAAATGCCAAATATGTTAAAAATGACAAAAGTGTCAAAAGTGCCAAATACACCAAAAATGACCAAAATTACAAAAATGCCCAAAATGATCAAAATGCCATAAATGCCATAAATGCTAAAATGACCAAAATCACAAAAAGAACCTATCCTACTTTCTGGGATTACCTTTACATAAATCTATCCCATTATCCTCGATATTAAAATTACATATATACCAAATTTCAACCAAATCGGTCCAGTAGTTTTTTCGTAAAAGCAAAACAAACAAAAAGACAAATATATTTTTATCCCGAAAACTATTCCATTTTTCGGAATAAACAGTATCCTATGTTCATCCTAGGCATCGAAAATATATATATACTGAGTTTGAGCCAAATCGGTCCAGTAGTTTTTCCGTGAAAACGGAACAGACAGACAGTTACTTTCGCATTTATAATATTAATAGTGTTACATGCCGTCAAAGATAAGCCGCACACCCTATTGTAAGCGCAGCTTATTGTCCTCCCGGATTAAGGAACTCTTTTGTCTTTTGAATTTGTAGTTAAGAAAAACATGCTATTGTCTTTTTACTTGTTTTATAACCACCATTAGCGTCGAACTAATCCTTATTGTTATTGTTTTCGACTGTGGCTGTTCGTAGGTGTGCAAATGACTATTTCTTAGAAACTAAGTGTGCGCGGCTAATTTCTTTGTACTGTGTAGTTAGTATAAGACGATGCCCGAATGGAGGGCCAGTCATGTGACGACTATGAAACGAGTCAGACGTTCTCTAGTACTCTCGATTAGCGATAAAGACGACGGACTTTGCGCGTCCGGATTGTATTGAATCGTGCAGTGTGAATTGGTTGCATCCAGTTTTATTTGTATTTGTTTTTATACGTGTTTGTACAGTTCTAATAAATGCTATAGTAGTTCCAACGGCATTTTTAATTCAAGTCCTGTAGCGCGTAACAATAGGGATTTAATATTTTCACGGGATATTCCCTCTATAGATATTCATGCATTTGAAGGTGATTGGAATGCTGAAATAAACCCATAAGAACATTAAAATTACCAAGAGCTATTTCTTCGAAGTGAAACTGAGGAATTCATAAGTCTTTATTTAGTACATATTTAAAAATGTATCATAAATAATAAAAGATGATATTTGAAAAAATATTAACTATTAAATTTAAATGTCCTCTATTAAATAGATTTCCTGCTCAATAAGATGACTTGTTTTGAAGATACCAAGTTTTGAAGGATCCATGATTGTAGCTGCTAGTGTTATGTGTTAACGTCAAGGGCGTAGCTACCGCCGTATCAATGATATGTAGCCCCCAGGCTACAGGTTCCCCAAAAATGTGTAATCAAAAATTCCTAAAATGTTATCCATAATCTTTTATAGGTTAACTAGCGGTCCGCCCCGGATTCGCACGGGTATCTAAAAAGAACTTTTTTGTTGAGTTTAATTACCTACTAAGCGGATTCAAAATATTTCCCCTCCCGTACGGCCCTTACCCCAGTGACGCCTACATCGCATACACCTAGGTAGCCGAACAGGTTGGGTGCGCGGCGACCACGCAATTTTTTTCTAATACTTACATTTTTAAACTCGTGATATCTTTCGAATGGAATGTCCGAATTGAATAATTCAAAAAGTTATATAAAGGTATTGAAGCAGTCTTGATTATGAAGTAATTTATTTTGATAAGGATGAATACCAAGATACAAATAAAGAGCCTTTTCTAGCGGCGGCATTTCAATTAAAATTTTAAAATAAAAGAACACTTATTGTGGCATAACTATAATAGTTAGACATATGCTGTCATGAACTTTTTGTAAATAATGATGTGTTTTGCAAAGTCCTAGTACTTTATTTTATTCTATCATCAATAGTTTTCGTAGCGCACGCGATTTTAGGTAATTTTTTTACCTTTGGGTTACATTATTGTAGTTTTAGTAAGGATTCCTAATTTAAAAAAAAAATATATAGCCTATATCACCCGGGGATAGTGTAGCTTGCCAACAGTGAAAATTTTTTTCAATTCGTTTCAGAAGTTTCGGAGCCTATTCAATGCAAACAAACAATCAATTCTTTCCTCTTTATAATATTAGTATAGATAACATTTTTGAGAATAACTGCTGGGCCAACAGGAACGGCTATCAGATTTGTCATTATTGTCTATAGAAGCAGAAAATCTAGAAAAACTTAAATCGTCTTCAGCTGTGGATGATTTGATTTTTTTATTTTTTTATAGCTGGAGTACAGCTGACAGGCAGACGGCCCACCCGGTGGAAAGCGGATAAATAATTTTGCTGAAAAAAAGGTGAAAGTGTATCTTTGATTTTAATTGTTTTAAATTAAATTAATAATTACTTTAATTCAATAACGATCATTTTTTATTAATTTTATAAAAAAAAACTTTATTATTCTTTTTGGGGCCCCCATCACATTTTGATACAGGGCCCGTCTAAGGCAAGCTACGCCACTGGTTAACGTTAACCGTCTTACTCGTGTTATTAGTGAGCATGATTGTATGTATGTATCACAATTATAATTGGATGTAATATAAACCGTTAATAAGCGTTTTGAGCGGACTAATTCATAACTTAGAGAGCGACGGTGCATGCGTAACACATGTAATATGCGCGGATGGCACTTGTTTAAATATTCACCGTAACACAGTGCTGTCCCAAGTGAATTTGTCAGCTAGGACCTGCCTATAAAAGCCAGATTCATGACAGTTCCATCGTTGCGTTGATCAATATCTTTTTTATGTTTGCTTGTAGGTAAACTTGAAAACTGTCTGATAATGTGTAATGATATCACGCTCTCACAAAATGTTGACGTGAAACGGTAAGGTTGGGGCCTCATTAGTGGGTAGCGTTGCGTCGTCGCAACGTCTACACTGCGTCGTTATATATATATATATACATATATATATTTAGGATAGTTCGATGCAAACTTTACGGCGGCTCGGAACATCGCACTTTCCGATGCGCAGAACGCGATTTTAGGTGTTAGAGAGACGAGGTCGTTGGAGAACTAGGTATATCCTCGCTCGATCTCTCGCTCTCTCGTTCCATCTCTCGCTCTCTGGCTTGCTTTCTCGTTTACGGGACTTGCCCGGCGCTCGGCTCATCAGGGCTGCTTTTTAAGGCAACCCAGTTTCCATTTTTATTAAACAACTTGCAGTGCGAAATCTTGCACTTTTTGATTATAATATGCAAATATCGAATTAATTTTTACGTTGTTTAATGTACATTAATTTTAAATAACCCAAAAGTACTTATATATCATGTCATAGCAGTTGATTTAAATCTTATTAGCATCACTACAATATAAATGCCTTTTTTGAGGATTGTCCAACCCTATATACACTACAATTTTAGGGTTTCGTAGTCAAATGACAAGAACAGTGGTTGATCTTTGCTTCTACGGAATCCTTCAGCTTACGTGGTACACGCACTTGCTGGACATTTTTTGTAATTTTGATCATGTAACAATTTAGCACTTTTTTCCAACTCTTCTAGCTGGCGCACACGGACAGCCCTGCGGCCATTACGACGTATATATAGTAGTATTTAGCTAAGTCCGTATACAGCAGACACAAACGCCTTTAAGTCTAAGTACAATAGAGCGCAAAACTTTGTTGTTTGTTAATTGTTTTGTTATTATTCCATTAAGATTTTTTTCATTTTTATATATATTTAAATTTATTGTTGTTATGGTCTGAATTTTGGAATTAAATTGCGTAAAAAATGAAGTAAATAAAAAACTAGACCAAAAATAGCAAGCTTCCGTACACATGATAAGAAAATAAACGGAAAGAAATGACTAGGTAGGTTTGCGAAAGTAAGAAGGATAGAGGAGATGACGTTATTATCGACACGTTCAAAGACGAATGTATCATCCATGTTTAATTCTATAATTGAGAAGAAATCCTGTTCAAACGAAGACGAAGAAAGCAACAGTTCTGTAGAAAATGGCTCCTCCGCAAATAAAACAGTTTTATGTGACGCCGACTTGGGGAGTCTTATGTCCAGCAGTGGAGTGCTGTAGGCTGACGATGATGGAGGGAAAACATTATACAGCCTTTTTATACGTGACAGAGCTATGCTGGAATCATTATTTTAATTACAGCTTTTAGGGCCGGATTGACTGGTGAGATACCACTCTCTCATAGAATATCGGCTTAAAACAGTTAACCCTGAGCTAATTATGTTTCAAACAATGAGAGAAGTTCTGATGACCTACTTGCCACTCCCTATCCTACATTCCTAATCCAATTCTCTTATTTCATTCCGCTACCCCATCGCCAATGTAAATGCGTGTCATTTTCGCATTAAATACGTAAAAAAAATTGCGACTTTCTAACTGATATTTATGTTTGTTTAATTACCTATTGCACTGCTTTTTCGCAAATGTGTTGAAAAACGTATGACACTCGTGCGGTTGTTGGATTTTACAAACTAGTTTTAAAAAGTCAACATATCGCACTAGTATCATAAATAACAATTATTTTTCTTTGAACCCTTCCGTACTTAATAAGCACCTAAACAGGCGTCAGCACTTTCAACATTATTTTTTTACGAACCAAACTATACTATAGACTGTAGGTAATACATACCTTTGAAATAATAATTCTTAATTTTATGAATACTCTAAGATATATATGTGACGCGGAAGGGGCCTCCGTGGTGTTATTAAAAAGTGTGACGTCAGCAATGCCGACGTCACGATTGTTGGTTTCTTGGTGACGACTCATATTTGAGTCCTCGAAATAGAATTTTAAGAGTACTCGGTGTCGTATATTTCAAGAGCGTTACGACGTCCCGGAGAGGTTCGTCCCGTTCGGCGGCTCGAGCAATAATGACCGATTTTTTTTTTTTATTGGACTTGACTTTATTTTGTTGGTCCGAAGACCTCACAACTTTACCGGGGTTTTCGGGGCGAGTGCCTTTGCGAAGCGAAGGCGCTCGAGCCCGGGGGGCAACTTGCTCGAGGGGGCTCCCTAGGGAGTTTCACCTCGGCTGGACTGTTGCCATGAGAGGGGGATGAATCTAATGATGCCCACCATAGGGCGACACAATGCACTAATTGAGAGCGGGCGACGGGTAATATAAGGCCCGAGAGGAAGGATCCCGGCGGACCGGGATCGGCGGTTCGCGGTGGCCTATACTATCTTACTGCCGTTTCGCAACGTGTTATGGTTGGGAGAGAAGAAACGGCGAAAGAAACTTCCCAGCAACACGCCTGGTCTATCCTATGGGGGGCTGTGTCTCCTGGCGTCCCTCGCGGGGACGTGGAGAGATCGTTATTGGCGGCGTCGACGCCGCCGTCTGTGTCTGTCTGTCGGTGCCTGCCAGCCTGCCGTCCTAACCGCGGGCGGGCTGATCCGAGCCAGCCGTTTTGTGATACCGTCGACCTTGTCCGTGAGGATGTTACGCGGTCGTCGCACGAGAGCCTTTCGTCGAGGCTTATAATCGGACGCTAATGACCGAATGCCGACAGTGAGGCCGTATTTATAGGGCTCAGTCCACGTGTCGGCGCACGTGATCAAAAATTTTTAGGTTAAGTATTGAAATTACAATAAAATCTTGCTGTTTTACGTTAATTTCACATTACAGTAAACTCATAGTAATTAAATAAATGATTATTGTTTTTGTAATACGTAATTGTGTTAAATCAAGTGTTAGTATGCCACAAACCATGACCCTTGCCAGAGAATTATCTTCTGATATTCAGGAAATCTGTGAACTTTTTTCAAAACACTTTAGCTCTGTCTTTGAAGAACCAGCATTTATTAATGACACCAATGAGACCTCGGTAGATCCAATTTATTGCAACTATGGTCTTTCTAATATTAAACTTATTGAAACTTCGGTACTAACTAAATTAAAGAAACTAGATTGTCGTAAAGGTCCTGGGCCTGACAAAATACTTTTACTATTTTATCTTAACACCTAAGATGCTGATGAAATTTGTCGTCCTTTAACAATGTTATTTAATAAATCACTTGAGCTCGTAGTCTTCTTAGTTTAATAAAGTCAATCATGTCATACTTTTCAAAAAAACTGGCTTATTTTGTTAAGATGGGTACAATCCTATTTATGCAATAGAAGCCAGTTGGTTGCGTTAAAAGGTCTAAGTTCCTTGCCTGTTATTGTAAAATCTGGTGTGCCACAAGGATCGCATCTTGGGCCGCTATTCTTCATTGTTTTTATAAATGATTTAATAAACAGCTTGTCTAGCCCTAGCCTTCTTTACGCGGATGATCTAAAACTGTATCGGGTCATCAACAATACTTCTGATTGCTTGGAACTCCAATGTGACCTACATGTTATAAACGAGTGGTGTCAGTGTAATCAGATGTATCTTAATATAGAAAAATGCTTCGTAATGACTTTCACAAATAAACGATATCCAAAGACATATAACTATAAAATTAATGGGAACACACTTGAAAGAAAATATGAGGCTAAGGATTTGGGTGTACTCTTTGACCAAAAATTGACTTTTCGAGATCATTACTCGTACATAACAAATAAAGGCCTTCAATTGCTTGGGTTTATAACTAGATGTACAAAAGAATTTAAGAAACCTCAGAGCTATCTAACACTTTACTATAGTTTTGTTCGAAGTATTATGGAGTATGCTTGTGTTATCTGGTCACCTTGTTATTCTGTACATTCTAAAACTCTCGAAAACCTTCAAAGAAAATGTCTTAGAATTTTAAGTTATAAAAGTGGTCTCGGACGCAGTCTAACTAGCTACTCTGAACGACTCGCAAAATTTAAAGTTACTCCTCTACACATTCGTCGCACACAACATGACCTCGTCTATTTGCATAAATTACTGCATGGAAAATTGGATTCGTCTTATTTATTAAGTATCTTAACCCTTAACACGAAACGTAATAAACGTGTACATAACAAA
Source organism: Dendrolimus houi (assembly GCA_039645545.1). NCBI lineage: Eukaryota > Metazoa > Arthropoda > Insecta > Lepidoptera > Lasiocampidae > Dendrolimus > Dendrolimus houi. Next base: position 15,460,256 of record CM077120.1, on the reverse strand, counting down.
ACATTCATCTTGGAAGTTTGTAAAAACAACACATCATACTATAATCCGTTGACAAGAATGTGTCGTGTCTACAACGAATTCTCTTTAAAAAACAAATAATTAGATATATTTAATGCAAAACCTTTAGCTTTTAAAAATAATATAATTTCTATGCTGAAAGATCACACCTCTTCACTTCTTTAGTAATTTGTTTAATGCTTTCTTTTTCTTAATATATTACCTTATAATGTATCACTAAAACTAATATCCTAGCTTTAAATATTTATTGAATCATTATTACTGACATTATTCACATATTTTTGTTTGCGAAAATATAATTTTAACACGGATGTGTCAGCACGCTTGGATTTCAATCTAAATGTAATAATTTACAAACTATATTATATAAATGAATTAATGATTGTTATCTGTTGTGTTGTCCAAATAAATAAATAAATAAATTGTTGTATTTGCGCCGACATATATAATAAAACAATTCTAGAAAAAAAGGAAACCACTTTAAGTGTAATTAAAAAGTAAGAAATAACTATTTTCTACATCTACAAATCGGTGCGAAGTAAAACGTAAAAGTAAATGTATTTTGCAAATTTTTGTTATTTTTTGTTTTACTAGGCACCTACTTCAAGAGCTGTAGAAAATACTTATTTTTGTTTTTAGTTACACTTGAAGTCGGTTTATTTTTTGCTAAAAAATATTTATTTTTCACTTTTAAGTTACGTATACGGTGCCCAATAAAATTATTTATATAAACTATCCTGACGCTACCGAATCTAAACCAAAAAGAATCGTGAAAATCGGTTTAGAAACAAAAAAGGTTTGCTTGAATATATATTAAAAAATATTTATTTGAATTGAACCTCCTCCTTTTTTAATCAGTAAAAATAGTAGAAACATAATTAAACCTAATTAATCTCAACTTGACTGCACCTGCGCGCGCCTTTGCTCGCAGCTAATATCGTAGCCGCCATAAAGTTTGTGTTGGAGAGGGAAAGAATTATTGAATAAATTAATAAAATAAAGGTTTTCTGTATTATAATGTATTATTATGAATGACTTTTCTAATATGACAGATAATATATTTAAATTATTCTAATTCAAACTAAAATAAAATAAAACCTTTCTTGTCGTGAACAGTTTGCATCGAACTATAACATGCCACATTATGCCTTGTAATTGACGGACGAAACACAAAACGAGAGAGGGTGATGCGCTGCACTCTCGGAGCTTCGCGCCGATCTGACAATGCAACCAAGGGAACCTTATCCAGAAACTTTTAATGTTTCTACATTTATTTCGGCTGTGGCGCAATAAAAGCAACACTAAAACGTTTGTTTTAATCCATTATTGAAAGTCGACTGAAATGCACACTATACATTGACAAGCTGCGCTGCGACGTCGTGCAACGCAGGTGTGGCATACAATGCGTTGATCCGTTGCGACGACGCAACGCAACGTACTAATGAGACTTCACCTTTAGCCTTGAGCGAATGGTGTTCCGTACGATGAGTAAGAGTTCCGATAGCCCACTTCCTCCTCTCCTTATACCATCGTCCATATCTCAATCCCTCTATCTCATCTACGTTACTTAAGGCTTCTTTCCCAAAAATTATATTTATATTGTTGTAGTAGTAGTAAGTATGTGTAATTATGAGTTTTTAATTCTCGTCGAGAGGGAGCTTCTTTCTCTTGTTGGCTGCTTAGCGCGAACTACTGCTGCTGCTGTTGCATATGTCGATATTTCATAAAATATCCATATATGCACATGATATATCGCTTCCACCTGATATTATCGAATAATCTAGTATCGATATGCACAATCGATACATTTTATCCGATATACCAAATATCGTTAGAAATTCAAGAACATGCTTTTACTTTTTTATACTAATTTGAGGCTGGCAGCTTGAGTAAAAATAAAACGTAAATCCCTAAATTATTGAATAACTAGCCTTCGCAGTAACGAAAGTTACGTTGTTAACAAAATACTCTAAATTACTTCAATTTTTTAGTAGTTTTTCAGCGGTTGCCGATTATGAGACATACTAATGAAATCATTCGATTATGAAAATAAGTAAGCTACTAATTTCATAACGGATTTTCAATATTAGTACATCGAATAATTCGATTATGACATTAGTCATAATCACCCCCGCTAAAAAAATTGCTACTCCTACTCTTCATAAGGGCAGCACTAGTATTAAAAATTGTATAATCTGTTTCTGTGGTTACTCGTTTCGGTCTCAGTACAAAATAAACTACTGTAATGTAAAATGAAATGTAAATACAGTTATATAAAAACTAACTAATAAAAATAAATAATACGATAGACATATAAAAACGGCTACAATTCAATTGTATAGGAGAAGCAAGCTTTGTCAATAAAATTATTATCTGTTTTGTTTATTACAGTTTAAATAATATTTTATTTATGCAAAGTCTAGAGAAAAAAATATTGGGAATTATAACCCATATTACCCTAGGTGTTTTTACTTATATCAACCGGATCCCTATCAAATATTTAATATTATAGACTAGCTAAATACGAAAAATACATTTTTAAAATACAACACTACCATATATTATATAGAAAAATATATTTTTTTTGTTTGAACTAGAACATTTTTTTTTATATTAGTGGAAGATCTTTTTCCAGCAAGGCTAGTGTTGTTCCTCGCAGGCCTAGGCCCATCTATTACTGTTAGAAATTTCTATATATTCTTTGTACATTTCGGGAAATGTTTGCGACCTCAATTATTGCACAGCGCCATCTATTGGCTTGTAAGTGTTACACTACAATAGACATAAAAATTCATCATCTATAAAAAAAAATGTGATATGCGATGTGACTCGGTCTGTCTATCTGTTAAGATTTCACGGAAAAACTATTGGAGTACTGTATCGGTTTTGCTGTAATTTTATACATATGTAGTTGTAATACCGAAAATGGACATAGATACTTTTCATCCCGGGAGATGGGATAATTTGCGATATAAAATGTAGTGAATCTTCCGGGGGCAAATAGCACGGACATAAAAGTTTAATACAGTATAAACCTGTATTAATGCTTGCTGTTTAAACAAGAGGCAAGCAACAGGGCTTGAACCGCGGCGCGGCCGCGGGGTAAACTCTAGTATATACATTTTTGTTTGTCTATCCGTCACAATAATAATTGGGTATTTGAATCATTTTTTTGCTATAGTTACAAAAACATATTAAATTATGAATACATTTTTGATCCCGAAATACCTGAGTGCCGAAATCCCGCCGAGTACGCGTGTGACGTCACTATGACCAGTTTTCCCACATTGTGCTACGGAACTACGATGAGCTATTATGACAAATTATCTTAGTGACGTCACACGCGCGCTCAGTGTTTTCGGCACTCGGGTACTTCGGGTTCAAGATATATTTTAATTTGATATAACTTTTTAAGCGTAGCGAAAAATAATTGTTAATAATAATTCTTTATTGAAGTCTCTGCCTTAACTTTAGAATACATTGGTGGTGGCAATCTTCTTGTAAGTATGAAATACATGTATCAGAAGATTCCACTCTTCACGTTCTGACAAATTCAAATTCAAATTCAAAGTTTTTTATTCAAAATAAGTTCCACTGGAGAACACTTTTTGAAGGTCATATAAATATATAAGTTAAAATTTAATTTTTCTTCCTATTCTATGTATACCGCTTCACAACGTGTTATTGCTGTTAAGGAGAAGAAGCGGCAAGAAACTCCCCAGCAACACGTCTAGTTAAATAATGTTTTTCTTTAAGTTTCTTATTCTATTTATATCTCAAGTTGTTTTTTAATAAGTTTTATACAGAAGTATGTTACAGAATTACTTTTGAAGAATTAATGGAGTTGTAGCAAACAGTGCATACTCAATAAGACCAAGACACAATAAGAGGAAACAAAAATATTATGAAAGTTATAATAATGATATGACGTACTAAAATGTTATGCTGCAATATATCTCCATAAATCCCTTACAAGCTTGGCAAGATAACATTAAACAAAATATAGTATAAGATGTTAGAGTGAGCTGCTATGTAAATGAATTTTTGTCATTTAAGTATTCTTCAATAGTGTAGTATCCCTTTTTAGCAAGATACTTTTAATTTGGTTTTGAATTTAGTGAAAGGCAGATCTAACATTTCACTCGGAATCTTATTGAAGAAGCGTATACCAACCCCCAAGAAAGAGGACAATACTTTTTGTAATCTAAAAGATGGCAATATCAGTCTATTACAATGCCTGGTGTTGAAATTGTGAATATCCTTATACTGCTTGTAGGCACTCAAATTATTACGAATATAAATTATATTATTAAAGATATATTGGCAGGCGACCGTCATAATATTGATTTCCTTGAAGCATTCTCTAAGAGACTCCCGAGGGCCGAGGTTGTAAATTGATCTTACGGCTCTTTTTTGTAAAACAAATATGGTCTCTAAGTCAACAGCGTTGCCCCAAAGTAAAATACCATAGGACATGAAACTATGAAAATAACTAAAATAAACTAGTTTAGCAGTCTCTTCGTCAGTGAACTGCCTAACTCTTCTGACCGCATATGCAGCAGAACTAAGTTTTCCTGAGAGACTAGATACATGAGCGCCCCAGTGGAGCTTCTGATCAAGGTTAATGCCTAAGAATACAGTTGAATCTACTAGATTAAGTCTAGTGTCGTTAAGAGAGATATTAATATCGTATTCTTTTACATTGGGCATAACAAACTTAACACATTTAGTTTTGCTCGGATTGAGTAATAAGTTATTTACAGTAAACCACTTAGATATTTGGGATAAGGCGTTGTTTACGTCGTCAAAGTTCAGTTTATTTCTATCAACTTTAAATATAAGTGATGTGTCATCAGCAAACAACACTACCTCACACATATCATTAATAAAATATGGCAAATCATTAATATATATCAAAAATAAGAAGGGACCTAGAATAGAGCCCTGGGGCACACCCATAGATATGCCAGTCTCACAAGATTTGACATTGTTAATTTCAACGCTTTGGGATCTGTTATTTAAGTAAGACGATAATAGGTTGAGAGAATCGCCATGAATACCGTAATAATTGAGCTTTTAGGAGGGTCACGTGTTCAACGCAATCGAATGCCTTGGACAGGTCACAGAATACACCAATGGCATTCTGTGATCCTTCCCAAGCATCATAAATGTGTTTTAGGAGCTCAACACCTGCATCGGTAGTGGATCGACCTTTGGTGAACCCGAACTGTTTAGTATGAAATAATTTATTAATATTAAAATGTGAGAGCAGTTGATTTAAAATTATTTTTTCAAAGATCTTGCTTAAGGTTGGTAAAATAGAAATTGGCCTAAAGTTGGAGGGGTCGTTTTTGTTTCCACTTTTAAATATAGGGATAACTTTGCTAACTTTCATTAAGTCGGGAAATACCCCTTTATCTACACATCGATTAAATATTTCTACTAGTGATAGTGCAATAGTGTCTATTATGTCATTTAATACTTTTAAAGATATACCCCAAAAATCAGCTGTGTTTTTAATGTTTAATGATTTAAACGTTTTTACAATATCACTTGTATCTATATGATTAAATTTGAATGAAATATTACATTCATCAACACACTGTGTCATTAGCAGCTCAGCTTCCAGTGGTGATGATGACAAAGAGCTAGTTGTTAAGGTTGGTATATCCCTAAAGTATTCATTAAATGTTTGTGCAATTTCAAAGTTATTACTAATGGTGTTATTGTTAATTACAAGCTCAATTCCATCATCTCGACGTGAAGTTCTGCCAGAAGCGTCATTTATGACACTCCAAGTTGTCTTAATGATATTTGATGATTTTTAATTCTGTTACTATAATATAAAGATTTGGCAGCGATGCACACTCTTTTAAAGGTCTTAGAGTACTTTTTAATATAGTCAAGAAAGTCTGGATTTTGATTAAATTGTTTTTCACTGTATAATTCATACAGTTTTATTCGACTTTATATATACCTTTTGTAGCCCAATCACTAAACTTAAGTTTATTACTTTTGTTAATTGTTTTAGTTTTAAATGTGTTTTCAAATTCAGCTTGTATAACGTCGAAGAAATTACTATACAAGTTGTTTGAATCTTCGCTGTTGAGATCCAAGGTAGGAATTTTTTGGCTAGATTATCTTTAAAGGTTCTTAAGCGATGATAATTCACCGGTCTACAGGTTATTTTAGAAGTGATTTTAATACTGTCAAAAGGTATTGATATAAACTGGCCACAATGATCCGACCGTAGTACATCTATGAGTGATTTATCGATTATTTTGCAACTACAAAATATATTGTCTAAACAGGTAGCTGTAGTAGCAGTTATACGCGTAGGTTCATTAAAGACATGTATAAGATTAAAGGATTTGAAAAGATTAATGATCTTAGTACGAGTTGATGACATTTCCAACAAATTAACATTAAAATCCCCACAAACTATAGGCAATTTATCAGTTTTATTTAATTTTATTAATAATTCCTCCATTGTGCTTTCAAATACACTATAATCCCCTGTGGGGGTCGGTAGACGCAGACAATTACATAGCGCTCAAGCTCAATACAGGAAACCTCCACAGTACGTTCAACAGAAAGGGACATAATGTCTTTACGCTCTTTACATTTTACATCATTTGCTACAAGAATAAGTGATCCGCCATGTATAGCGGACTTCCTTACAAATGCACTTATCACTGTATAATGCTCTATGAAGTTTATGACTTCAAAAGTTTTAAGCCAATGTTCTGTAATACATAGGACATGAACCTTACATTCTTTTAAAAAAGTTCAATTTGTAAGTCTTTACCTGCTAAACCCTGTATATTTTGGTGAACTATATTTAAATTAGAAGTAGGTTTAGCTTTGGTCATTTCTAGCAGTTTAAAGGTCTAGGACTCATAGTAGAGTTAATATTAAAAACATTATTGTTTTTATTTAAATTGATGTCAGGTTTTTCAGTTATATCATACATAACTTTGTCATGATTTTGTATATTAAATGCTAATAAAGTAGCTATACGTCTTCGTAACTTAAAAAGGCAGATACATAGTATCTTTGTTTAGCCTAAATTTACCATTAGTAAATTTATTCAGGTCAAAATAAAAAATGTCACTATGACGATGGGTCAAGTTATAAATTAATAAATTTAAGTCATATATGTGCCTGTTTTGTTTATTTGTTAGATTAGATGCATAAGGCAGGGCACATAGGATGAATCTACATCCATATTTACTGTTAAGGTCCAATAACCTATTTATGCTGTTTACAATGTCTTTCTTTTTGACAGATAAGCTATCCCCAAACAACTGCTACCAGAAATTTATATATCTATTACAAGGAAAAACATATCAGCGCGTTGTGTGTGCGCGCGTGTGTGTGTTAGTGTGTGTTTGATTTTTAAATATGTGCATCGAGTATTAGAGAGGAATTAATCAACATTTCTATTTCATCATATGTTTTAAATTTTAACCGTTTTAAAACAGCCACTTTACAATTATAGTAGTTCATGGGATATATATTTAGTTTGTTGTGTATTCTTTTATATATAAGTTTAGATTGTCGTTCGCACTAATGAGAAGCTAATGTAGTTTTTGTAATATGAGTTAGGATTATAAAACTACCTATACTGAGAAATTCGTCATAATCGCTCTTTTTATGTTCTTTTAAAGTATTATATCAAATGTATAACTTTCTAACACTAAGAACGTCAGTAATGGAAAATAACATTTCAGTAGAAAATCTATATTGTTTAAAGAGCATTACTTTAAGAAGGGGATTACTTTAGTTTGTTATAAAACTCATATATGATCTTGGTATTTATTAAAAAAAATGCTTCAAATACCCAATTGTAATATGGTTACGTGAGTGAGAACTATTTATTTTAAATTATTCAAAGAAAATGAATTACTAAATGAAATTGCTGTAAGAATAAGAGTATTTGAAAGCATTCGACTTAGGAATGTGAAGGCGGTCCCTATATATTGCACAGAGTATGTGATGCGAGAAAAACAATGTTTTATGTATCATTTCATTTGAAAAAACACGAACGAAATGTAGCATTTTCGGGAGCAAAAATGTTTCGTGTTTTTTTTATAAATCTGGACATTTTTCAACACTTAACAAAATGCTTTATTGTTTCAGTGTTTAATTTTATCGTTATAAACATTCATGGCGGGTGTAAAAGGTTTACAGATTACAACAATTTCATTTAGCAGGATTTTGTGGCTTTACGAATATACAATTATCTATACAGACTGATTTCAATATGAACCACAGTATACGTTTATAAAATACTAGCCGTTCCGACAAATGTTGTTCTGCCCTGTAAAAAATAAAATCTAGAACCCGATTCCAGCGCCATCTACCGGGTCTAATTGTGTATCTAACTAAACCATCCCCGGACTCACTCAAACATTAATTCTTTTACACCTTGGGTTACATTATTGAAGTTTTAATAGGGATCCTTAATTTTTTCTAGTAATAAATATAGCCTATGTTAATGTGAGATAATGTAGAATTTTAATTTAAAGAATTTTTGAAATCGGCCCAGTAGTTTTTGAGTTTATTCGTTACTAACATACAAAAAAAAACCTTTTTATAATATTAGTATAGATTAAACCGAACTTGGACTCAATTCACCTATCAATAAGTCAAATAATGAAGCAATTTTTACGTGAATAAATATTGAAATAATAATAATCCATTCGTTTACCATAGCTCTTCCTGTATTAACATTAATTGACAAAAATACATTGAAAATAATATCAATGGTTTAAGATAATTTTTACCCAATTATAATAATAGTATATGATCTTGACGATGAACTGATATGACTGAACTCTATCTTATGATAATCGGTTAATTGCTAAAGCCTTTAAAAAAGAACTAATGAATACAACATCTAAACAAAGTCGATTAAGTCTTTAATCGACTTAAATGATTCATTAGTTCTTTTACTTATATATATATTATATATATATATATATATATATATATATATATATATATATATATATATATATATATATATATATATATATATATATATATATATATATATATATATATAGCGCCTCCAATATATAAACTTGAGTACAAGTATAAGGTTCATATTTGGGTTACGCAAATATGACCACGTCTCTGAGTTTCGTAAAAAACTCAAGTGGTTGCCAATTCGTTTTCGCCGGAATACTCATATTCTTTCACTCCTTTACAGTGTGTTGTTTATCCCCACAACCCCGTATTATCTCAAAGAACGCTTTGAATTCATCTCTTCATCTCACAATTTACGACCTTCTACGAATCTTAGACTTAATACTCCCAAACATTATTCATCTTTTTACAATAATTCTTTTACTGTTCAGGCTATTCGACTCTGGAATGAGCTACCTGTTACTGTTAGACAAGCTAAATCACTAACAATATTTAAGAACATGACAAAAAAGCACTACCTGCAACATAGTGATGTTTGATATTTTTACGATATTTTGTATATATATATATATATATATATATATATATATATATATATATATGTGTGTATATATATATATATATATGTATATATTTATGCATGTAATATCAGTAAGTGTATTTATATATGTCTATTAAGTATAATTTTACTTATATAATATTTAACATACTTATATGTTTATAAATGAATAAAATATATGTAAGTAACTGCTTATCCTCTAATATTTATGTATACCACCTTTGACCAATATAATCTGTTTTATTCCTGTCACGGGTTGTCTGGAAGAGATCGCTTCTTAGCGATAAGACCGCCCACTGTGCACATTTAGAATATTTTTAGGCTATAAGGTTTTCTGTAATGGTGTACAATAAAGTGTTATCTATCTATCTATCTATCTATCTATATATATATATATATATATATATATATATATATATATATATATATATATATATTGTTAGAGTAATGTAAATAGAAGACGAAAGAACTGTTACGTGCTATAAACATTTTTAAGAGAAGAACAAAAGTATTTGTAAGAAATGTATAATTTGCTAATTTTGCTATGTTCGATTGGGTATCGTAGCGGAACATGTAGCAATACTGCTAAGCTCTGACAGTATTGAATATAAAAATGGCTAGATACTCATAGTAGGTACTGTGTGCTTACAAGGTTTGTTGTTGAAATAAGCAACTTTGTTACAGTACAGTAGAGACAGTCAGACCATGAGAATATTTGTCCATACTCTAACAAATCCTTTTAACCTTTAGGTACAGAAACTTTAAAAATAATTAGATACTAATATACCCAAACAATAATGATAGAGAAGTAGGTACTGTATTTGAAAACAATATGAAACTAATATTATATATCTTATAACGCTTGGTTCTTATTCTTTCTGAAATAAAAAATACGTATATATAAGCTCGTCAGGGCGTATAAGCTCAGGCATTATCACTCTTGAAATTACACTAATTACGTTATAATTCACTTTGATTAAGGCAATGGATAGCGTCGTCGTCGAACACTTGGTGCGCCGGCTACTGTTCCCAAGAAGAAGCGATTTCTCCTCTTGATTAATATATTAAGAGCGCCTCGCTTCCATAGACACGACGCTTCGCTAGAGTGACATTGACAACATATCACTCTTAAGAATAACATTTCAATGATTCGTCTATCGATCATATGCATTGAAATTACTTGGTACCCCAATATTTGTTTCCTTTGAGGTTGTTTATTTACCAACTGTCTGCAAAAGGAAAGAATACCTTTGTAAATATTACATATTTCTGACAAAGGTAATATTTAAAGATTTGAATTGATACTGTAATCATATCCAGTATTTCAATGGAAAGATTATTATTGGAGTCATTATAAATTATTTTTCAACAGAAATCAATGCTCCGGTAAAAAGTATTTTAAGCAAAAGAGCATGTGTAAAGATTAATATCTCAACCCTTACATACATAAAGCGACTTTTGTAAGTTAAAAGGTGACATCAAGAAGAGAAGAATGGAAATCGTACGACAAAAAAGCAATAACTTTCCTTCTTCCAGTTTAACATTCAAACTGGAAGAAGGAAAGTTATTGCTATACATGTAGGCCAAAACCGATGATGATGATGGATTGTATAAAGTAGGTACGATATAAAGATTTATGGCGCAACAAGAGAATGTAGGTAGCCTAAACTTTTGCACATAGTGGCATGAGATTAATGGAAATTAAGTTTAGGGGTATACATACGCCTTACATATAGATACTAGACCTGTTATTTGGACTAGGAAACATGTTTTTAGGGTCCACCAACAAGTTTTGATAAATAATGTGAAAAACAAAAATACATTTGATAACGTTTTTTAGTCTAGTAAACGAGTTTTGAATTAGTTATTATAATTTTAAATTTCATAATAATAAATCATCACAATACTGTCACTTTTTTTTTACTTTACGACGATAAATGTTAACAATTCGATGTCAAAAATCGATTTTTAAATATGAAAAAATTATGTTTTTTGCTTATATATTGCGAGTTTGAATTAGTATAGTGTTTAGATGTAAGAAATAAGTACACCATTAGTGAAAAAATACTTAAAGTTATGTTTACAAAAAAAATCATATCTCAAAAAACTACATGTCTCCTAGACATGGGGGTTGCAGAAGGGAGAAGTACTCCCCCTTACCATCCGCCCACCACTATTTAAAATTCAGTGACCACTATTGTAAAGTTTAACCCGTAGGTATACTAGAATATAAAAAAAACTAGAAATATTACATCACCTCCAAATAATTTCAAAATAGAAAATGAGATAATAAAATAGACAGGGAAATGTTAAAATAGACGGATTATTTTTTTATTTGCGAATATGGCAAGCTAGCAAACTAGCTAGTGGAAAGTGGTTACCATCGCTCGTAGACGTTTTTTTATCCTCTCTGCGGACGAACCTCTTTATTCCGGGCTTAGTGCTTATTTTTTATATACTTTTTGTATACTATTATGGGAGCTGCATACATCCAGTCATCGCAGCAGATAACGGAGAACTGGCTTGCTGAGAAGTTGCTTTATCTCGCTCGCACATTATCCGCCCAGCTCAAACATTGTGCTATGTATTGCACTTGCTGTACGACTTGTTAATATTTTTACATAAGGTTTCCTTTTCCAAAATAAACAAGTTCACTTCAGCTCTCATCAGCCCTCGACAGTGAATATTACTCTCTGCCATCTAAAGTATAATTTAACCTATCTCTTGTTGCCGCACTGTGCTTATAGACATTTGCAACACCAAGAGTGAAGCCAATGCATTGTCAGCCTTTAGGATGGATTGGAGAGGTGGGATGGTATAATAGAGATGGAATAAAATAGACGGAATAGGGGTATGGAATTGGGATAAGAAGAGGAGGAAATGGGCCATCAGAACTCTCAGTCATCATACGAAACAGGGTTCACTCAAGGTTAACCGTTTCACGCCGATATTCTGTGAGGTGGTAATATGACACCCATCAAACCAGCCATAAGAGCTGTCATCAAGATAAAGATTTCAGCATGGCTCTACCATGTCAATGTCATTAATATTAACAGTATCCTAATTAAATTTAGGGCTGTTTTTCAATCACCAGATAAAAGTTATTCATAGGATAAAATACAACACGAGCAAATGAAACATTACAGATGCGCAAACAAAATAGTTGAATTGTTTCACTTTTAAATTCACTCAGGTTACAATTTATTCGATGAATAACTTTTATCTGATGATTGAAAAATCGGCTCTTAGTGCAATTTGGTGACGTTTAAATAAAGTCAACTATATAGATGTAGAAGATCCAATTTACTTACGCATATTCTCTGAGCAACATTGTGCATAAAATAGCTTTTCACTTTATTTTTCTCCGTAATATCCCTTTAAAATGTAAACTTATTCTCTTTGTTTGCACATCTATTGTTGCCGTTGTATATATAATATACCAAAGATTGTTCGTAGTTTCAGTTAACTGAAAATCATGTTTGTATTTTAACATTTTCCCATCTAAATTGCTTTTGAAACTAAGTGCACCTAAAAACATCTAGTATTAAAATTACGTATATAATTCAAATAGATATATTATTACATTATCGTGGAAGAAGAATACTGAAAATACAAGACGAGCTGGTTTTAGTATTGGTTAATCGTAATTTTACGTACTATACAATAAGTGTGGAAAATTATTGATTTATTTCGTAATATATAATTATTTACTAAAAGATACTTAAATTATAAACTATCACAATGACGAAAACTTAACCTAATTAATAAATTATTATTAGTTATACTGTATTTTACCTATAATCCATTAAGACTGTAAGTATATAGTTACTTATAGTAGAATAATGAGCATAGGTCATTAAAGTCAATGGGTAAAGTTCCCAGAAGGCTGGCTATGCTACTTTGCTGGATCGCCACACTGATCCGTTGTACGAGGTGTATTAATATAATAATTCCAAAAAATGTTATGAAATCTTCAATTTTTTGTAATAAAACTACGTTTTAACGGTTATAAGCGCGGCATTTTATTTGATTTTTATTCCAACGTTGCGGCCACTTTTCAATAGCCATAATCACGGAAGACAAAGATGTCTAGGACCAATGAGTATAGTTAAAGTTTTTATTTAAGTAGTAAATTTATGTAAGCTAAATAAAACGCGTGCGACGACCGCGTAACGTCCTCAAGGACATGTCGACGTTATTACAAAATATGCTGGCCCGGATCAGCCCGCCCGCGGTTAGGACGGCAAGCTGGCAGGCACCGACAAACAGACACAGACGGAGGCGCAGACGCCGCCAATCACGATCTCTCCACGTCCCCACGAAGGACGCCACGAGAAGGCGAGCGCCTTCACTTTGCGAGGGTGCTCGCCCCGAAAACCCCGGTAATCAACAACTAAATAAAAACTTTAACATTTACTGTTAGTCATTGACACTTGACATCTTTGTCTTCCGTGATCACGGCTACTGAAAAGTGACCAAAACGTCGGATTAAAAATCAAATAAAATACCGGGCTTCAAACTGTTAAACGTAATTTTATTATGTGTAAGGTACGAATCGCAACAACTTAAGAAAATACTATTAGAATTTTTGACTGATTCGGTCTTAAAAATATAATTCTAAAAAATCTATGGCTGAAAGTGTCGGTGGTGTTTTTCTATAGCAAAAAGTGAGATAAGAGTAATTAGTGGTACCCTCTAGTCAAGAGTATAAATATAAATCTTGGACTTTAGGGATGTTTTAAAAGTTACGTTTTTATAGTGCGATTAGCATTCGTAGCCTCTTCTTGCATGGTATTATTAAAATACTAAAACCGGCTAAAACCTATAAGAAAATATGATAATATCCGCTCTTATAACGGAAGGTTATTTAATATCGTCTAGTTCTTATACCGGTGGATCGGGAGATAGGCCAATTAAAACTAGTAAGGAAATAGTAGAAATTACACCACTTGAGTGATAATATTAATTTATTAATTTTGCCCTCTTCTAATCATACTTTTAGCTTGAGAGGCGTTGGTCTTTTCTCCCACGATGACCAGTCTGCTTGGGAGAGGTGTGTTTGTTGTTGTTGTGTGTTGTTTTTTTATTTTTTTAAATCATACATCTCAATCATACTTTTACACCAGTAACATAAACATGAATTTATAAAGCTAAGGTTTAACCCGACGTTTTATAGGATTTTATTATATATATAAAATATTTTTAGAATTCGATTTAAATTGAAGTTCATGCTTTTTCTTCAGAGATTAATAGAAAAATATTTAGCAAGTACTTTATATCTAAAATTAGTTTATTTACTTAGAAATTATAAAGGGAACACTGAAACTAAACTTAATTATAAAACTAATCCTAGAAATAAACTAGCTTACAAGTCTGTACTTGTAAGTACATTTTACTCTAGGTCCAAAATATGCAGTGACAACAAAACCATTCATTCATTAATTCATTGTAATTTTATTAAACTCGTTTATTTTGCATGAAACATGGAATTTTATTATGGTGAATACACGTTCCGCCTTTGACAGATAAGTATACAAAATTTTAGGCAGCTGGTATTTGGTTGTAGCAACTTATGAAATTAAAGCATTGTAGAATAAATCTGTTGTATACTAAAAAACTTCTCAAGAACAGGAATATAATAATAATATTGTTACATGCCGTCAAAGATAAGCGCACAGCTGTCTGTTGTAAGCACAGTCCATTGTCTTCCCGGATTAGGAATTCTTTTGTCTTTTGAATTTGTAATTAAGAAAAACATGCTATTGTCTTTTTACTTGTTTTATAACCATCATTAGCGTCGAACGAATCCTTATTGTTATTGTTTTCGACTTTGTGGCCATTCGCAGATGTCCAAATGACTATTTCCCAGAAACTGTGCGCGACCAATTTCTTTGTACTGTGTAGTTAGTATAAGACGATGCCCGAATGGAGGGGTGGGCAGTCAAGCGACGACTACGAGACGAGTAAGACGTTTGTAGTACTCGCGATTAACGATATAGACGACGGACTTTAAGCATGTCGAATTACATTGAATCGTGCAGTGTGAACTGGTTGCATCCAGTTTTATTGGTATTTGTTTTATACGTGTTTGTACAGTTCTAATAAATTCTATAGTAGTTCCAACAGCATTTTTAATTCGAGTCTTGTAGCTCGTAACAATATATAAAATAAATAAATGTAAAATATCCTTCAAACTGTAATTACTGTCTGCCAACTTTTTAGGTACGCTGCCCAGCGTACCTAAAAAGTTGGCAGACAGCATTACCTCACTGAATTCTGCAAAAGCCATTTCTAAATTTCGGGATACACAAAACATACGCCTACATGCCAACTTGTGACGGTGGATAGACAATACATGAAGAGCAGGCACGTTCTGTACATTTCATTTGACCCCAAAATGGGATTAGGGACCGTCACAGAAATTGTATCAAATAGATACGTAAACAACTTTTGACGAACTGTCAAAAGAGGAAACAATGAAATCCTCCATAAAACATGGAATTATATTCAGGATTAAATCAGGTGAGGAAAATACCAAAGAAGATCATACTTATTATAACAAAAAATACTTCTTTTGAATTTCTATTTCTGTAACTTAACTACGTAAGTTTTTTTATATGGAATATGAATACATTCTTCACTAATACACGTGCGTTATTATTGTATGGTTAGTATTTTAAATACCTAACACAAATAATAAAATGTTTTTTAATTTATATTTAATTACTTTAAACAAATTATTTCAAGTTTTGTGAACTTCTTTTGTAAATACAGTGTAGGTGAATTCGTAATTTTAGTTAAAGAGTTATAACAACTTCATATTATTATTTTTATTATGCGTACTTTGGAATCTATATGGGATATATCATTTCGATATCACCTAAGATGGTTATAGCAAATAGATACGTGTAGGTATATGATAGCGTCTTCAACTCTTCAAACAGGAAATTACACCAGTAAGATCCATCGGAATAGACCGAATTAATGTCGAGAAACATCCGTATCTGATATCATATTACAGTAATACGTATATGAGAACTACTGTATTTAAGAGTGTGAATTGATGATATATGTATTTTTATTAAGATGATACATCTGGCCTCAGCATTGCATAACAATTTAATAAAGCAAAATGATTGCTAATAAGTCTAATAAGATATCTCAGCTAGGGCTAGGTCGTATATCCGCAGACACGGAATGGTTGAATAATGAAAATATTGGAGGTAAAAGACGGACATGGTTTTTTAATTGACAAACAGTGGTGGTATGTTTAGCTTATAGGTACAACTTTAACAACCTTAGATTGACATTTTATAATAAAAACAAGCAATAAATTTCAACTTATCGTATATATTATCGTAGTGTCTAGTTGTCTGGCAACCGGACGAATAAAGATCCATATATTATTGGACTCCAGCATTCGTGAACTACTAAGATAACTGTAATTAAAAGAACAGAATATACTATATGATTTATTTTATACATCTCTCAGTAAACAAAATAGCATTTAATTTGATTCTTTTTATGTAGCAAACGTTAAGCATATATTTTTCACAAGAGAAATGACGCATTATGATACACGTTCATATATTATTTTAACTGCCTCATAGTCACTGCCAGATTAATCATAAATTATAGTAAACCGAATGGAAAAATATTCGAGAAGCACCTTAAGGTTAGTACGAGTATATAATAAAATATGGAATTGTTTCAGCCTGATGAATACCTGTCACGACGACAATATGGGTAGCATGTTTCCTGTTGAGCGAAAACAACTTGTTTACTCTCTTCTCAAATACTCATCTTTACGATAAACAATGTTTATGCATACATACTGTATACTGCGTTATGCTATAGAAATTAATGAAAAATATCATATTACAAATATAAGTTAAAATTCTACTCGGGCTTATAAAACAATATATGTAACATGTTCGTGTGAAGGTTACTTGTAAAAGGGTTACCATTTTAATGTTGCTCATGCAAATTTCGGGCTTGGAATCCTACGGTCAAATTGTTATGGAAAATGATAACGTTGCAATATACGGCTATCTTTATTGTCAGTAATGCTGACCTGTTTGAAATTTATTGTAACAAACTGTCAATAATGATTAGCCAAGTTACATAACAATATCATCTTCTCTATAATCTAAAGTCTAGATAAGTAGTAGGATTTAAAGAGGTAGAAATATAGACTTAACTTATACTTCAAACATTTACTAAGGGAAAATTACTCTATCCTAGTATTGATAGAATAAATTTCCCTTAGTAAATAATATAATGTATGTCTATACTTAATTATTGAAATAGCAATCGCATTATGGCCATTCATTATGGTCGTCTATCGTCTAGATAATGTCTTTGATTGTCGCCTAAATAAGCACTTATCTGACAAGTAGCAGCAGACTTCTTATGACAATATGTGTAAAAGGAAAAATTAAACTCAATAATTTGATTTTTTATGTATATAATATAATTTGTTTGTTTGTTAATAAGCCCATTCAAAAATATTAAGAAATATTTTAAACTTTAAAAACATCTTTTGAATATTATACTGATAAATAAATAAATTATAATTCTTTTATTGTCGTATGTCGCTAGAAGATTATATTCTGACGATGTATTACTTTCTGTAAACTGTAAAGCATTAAAAAATACACAAGGGTGGCTAGCTAGCTATACAGAGCACGATTACAGCATAGAAATAACACTATTTAAATAACACAAAGGTACTCAAAGAAAATGACCTATCACGAATACAATGTAATAGCCTACGTATGGAACAAAAATAACGTTGTCAATTCATATTTGAAGTCCTGTGCTTTGTTAATTAACCCGTAGAATTGCATTAATAGGACCAATTGATAATAAATTGATTATTAATCAGCAATTTTCATTGATCTTTTAATAATTGCCGAATGTTTGGTAATCTGTTACGTACATTTTTACTTCGTTTCTTTTCTATGTCAAATGAAGATTTAAGTACTAAATAAAACCAGCCAGTGGATCTGTATAATTTTTGATGTTCGGAATCAAATGCAAAGATTTTATAACTTATATATAACTTGTCTATTTACAAACATATGAGCTACTTCACAATCAGAGCTTCGATGTTCATTAATCGGTACATATTTTAATCACTTAAGCAGCACAAATGTGTAGTGTTGAGACGTTCGGACTTTGGGGTCTAAAATGACTAATCGATTTTTAGGTGATCGGAGTTCTGGTGCCTACCTCGGACAACGGATCAGTATGGCGGATCCACGTAGTCACATAACCAGTCTTCTGGCCACCTTATTCACAGATATCGATGACCTCGGTTCGGTATTCTACCTCTAGTCTTAAGGGAGTGTAGGTAGAATACAAATAACTAATATGTATTAATTAGGATTAGTTACTTAATTTTTCTTCGGTGTTTCATTGAAATTATATTTTTTTAAGTTGGAGAATATTTAAAAAATATTTATATTAGGCAAGAATTGGATAATGTAATACGTAAACATTTTACTAATGCATACCTACTATCTACATTTTTTTAGAATAGTTTGAATTTTTTATTATTATTGATATTATTGTTAAATTATTTACCTTTATAAAAGGACGTCAAAAACTAACAGCTTTCAGACTTTGATGCAGTGGATACCTAGTTCATGAGTTTTAAACATACAGTGCGGTATGACGTGCAATGGACACAGACACTAGTATCAAAAATTAAATCGAACATATTTATAATTTATATAATATTCTACATATTATATATTTTTATAACAATTTTCAAAGAAACAACTTTAATTCAGTACAAGTGTTGTAAAATTTACCGGACAAAACAAAGTAAGACATTTTATTTTTCTGCCGGACACGTATACGGAACGGACCAAATGCAATGCGTATTCAGAATGCTAATGTTGTTTTACATATCTACTAGTATGTAAAACCACGCAAGTTCGCTTAAATAATAAACTTCAAATCCGCATCTTGGTGAACTCTTGTTTTCTGGGATAAAAACTATCCGCTATTTATCCTTGTTCTCGAAAATAGACATGCAAAATTTTGTAAAGGTCTGTTGTTTGGATATGGTCTATTGAGCTTCGATTCCGTGAATTTAGGATTTTTATGCTGCGGAAACTACCCAATTTTTTAAATTTATGCTATCTACATATCGTACATTACTCAAATAAAAATATCTGTTTTACCAGGTGATATAGGTATTATACTATAATTTTCATGGCATTCATCTTTTTATATACATTATACTATATATCTATAATACATCTTCACAATGAAATATTCCTTTATCTAGATGTAATTATAGTCACGGCGGTTTTCTTAAACAAAATAAACAAATTTTTCTGAAAAGATTTCTTATAACAAAATATTTCGGGTCTATAGGTATTTAGTAAAACATGAATATTAAAATTTTGTTACTAAATACAATGACGATATTGTTACATCTTTCTCGCAGAGAAAATTAAATCAACCTCCATTTCGCTTTACCCATTTTATTATAAAAATATTGAAAAATCCCTCTATATGGTTTCAACCCTTTGTTTAAACACAAAGCTTCACCATGTTATTTAAAAAATCTTCTATCTATTACTTATATATTACATAATATGTTTAATTTAATATTATATTCTACATACATACATTCTACATATATTATCAATTTCCAAAAAAACAACTTTAATTCAGTACAATTGTTGTAACTTAGGTGTAAGTAAACAAGGAATGACACAAATCTTTGGCCACGTTAGATGATAAATATACTTACTTAATATCGTTACCAAGCAAAATATACCGGACAAAATAAAGTAAGACATTATAAACTTATTTATATTTAAATATAAATGGTCAGTAATTTAGCCCACTTACATATATAATAAATATTCCCGTTATCCTTGTACCTAAGATGACACAAGAGGTATATCAATCAACTTCTAAGTGCCTTTACTATACTTAATTCTATACAGATTTTACTGAAAGCCACTTTAATCCACTTAAGTATAAAGCCGAAGTGGTCCCCGATGAATAGATGCTAAAAACCCAATGCCTTGAAGTCATCGACGTAAATAGTCCTGGTTGTCCCTTGTAAAACATCGCTGTAGTCCACAAGAACTACACGTGCCCCAAGCTTCGAATAGAAAATTCCATTCAAGATATGAAAACCGTATTCATTTTTGGAATTTCTTTAATGGTTATTTCATGTATTGTTGGCAATAGCCACATTAAAAATACAATTATTAAAACGATTCCTTGGAAGAATATAACAGATAGCGGTTTGGATACGATGGTTTATAATAATTCATGGAAGTGTAACCTTTCAATATTAGACAAAAAGCAATTAGAGCGAAGCAAGCGTTCTGTAAACGAGGGGAGTTCTGCAGTGATATATCGAGTAGCGAGATCGAATGAAACTCAAATCGAGTCGGCTAACATTTCTAATGTAGATGAGCACACATTATTACTAGAGAAATTCAAACGATTATGGCCTGTGTGGAGATGGAAACAACATGGCTTTTTCTCGGACGAGTATCTGGATTTGATTAACGAACATTGGCTACAGTTTCCACCGCCAAGTGAAACGCTACAAAAGACATTAGGAAGTTTATACCTTTTGTTTTCGACGGTGGGTTGCTGGGGCAATGTAATTGTCCTAATTATGTATCTAAGGTAAAGTTATTTATGTGATTCCTTTTTATCTATTTGCTTTGTATTTTTGTAACAATACGGTTGCCTCTTTTGCAACTCATAATTGGTACAAAAAATACTCCTTTATACAAATAACCACCGTTAGTACTAGTGCAGTTCGTTTGCTCGTATATACCTCATCCTCTAAGAAAATCTTGTTGCTCATAAACAGTAGGGATTCTATATTCAACTTTGGACGTGAAAATGTAATAAGCACTATAAAGTCCCTATTCTGTACAAATTGACATTTTTCTGATTTAAAAGTATATTCATCTCCACATTCTTTCGTAATAATCGAATCGTTTTCTCTGCCACGAAGAAGGCAAACAAAATGTACAAACATTGAATAGAGTTCAAAAATAAATTTGACATCTAAGTTAAACCGCATTATAATTTGTATAAAAGCCTTTAAATATAATTTATGTAAGCATTATAATACTAAAACAGACTTAAATATTATGTAAGTTGTTATATGTATTTTATGTATATTCAAAATCTATAATATTTTAAAATTGTACAAGTGTAGTCTATATTTCTTACATTTTTTGTGCTTGTATGTTTGTTCGGGATTCAAGTAAAAACTCCTGCACCGATTTCGATCTGGTTTTCACTGATCTGGCTGTGGGTTGTTTTGTCGCCTCTTACGACAGGCCGTCTGGCTGCAGGAATTTGTATTCTTTCTCTGTTTCTGCACGGATAAAATAAATAATAAGTCGCGGACAAATGCTACTAAAAATATTATTTAATGCGTTTCACTCTAAAATAAATTTAAAAGATCTATTAATAATATTTAAAGGAACGTAAATTGTGTTCGCTTATAATTTTACAGTTCCTAAGACGAATGAGCGTCATAGAATGTATGAGATATACCTATTTATAAAGTAAAAAATCCACTCCAATTAATTGCATCAAAAATATAGATAGGAATCGTTCATAATTTACAGAGGAATGCCGCCTTAATCCAACAGGTATTCCCACTGAAATGAGAGTTTATTATTTCTTATTTATAATTCAGCCGTAGTAGCCGTGGCAGTAACGTAATAAACATTAAACTGCCGTATCCTCGGCAGTCTCTCGTGCGTCTCTGCGCTCAATCGGGAGCAACATTTTGTCTGGGAAACCATCGTGAACGGTTGTGCTCCCTTAGTTTAGGGAAATGCGTAAACTTTTCGATTTTCAGTAATTGTGAATATGTCTAAATTCGTGCGATTATTTTTGTTCATTATTTCAACAATCATACAGATAGATGAATTAAATTCAGTACCTTTTGAACACTATAATAATAGTTTAGTAATGGATTGCAGTGGAAAACCTAGCGTGTTTTTATATGGAAGAATTAAGTGTCAAGATAATCATATTTGGAAACGTTTAGACTCTTTAAGACAGTGGAAGAGGCGACGTAGATCTAATTTAACCCAGATGCTTAAGGAAAAGACTGATAGGATAATCAATGTGAAAAAACCTATGAATAAATTAGACCCATATCAAATCAGCACAAATATGAACCAAAATAAGAGCTTAATAGAAAATTTTAAAGAGAAATGGCCTGTGCATATTTGGCTGGTAAGGGGCTTTTATAGTGATGACTATTTAAAGTTGATAAATCCCCATTGGCTGCAATTCCCGCCTCCGCGCCCTGCGACGCACTACATTTTTGGAAGCATTTATATCCTAATGATGGTCACGGGTATTATTGGAAATGTGCTGGTGTTGTTAATGTACTTTAGGTCAGTATAATAAATTACATGTACTTTCAAATAATATAATTTACACGAAAATGTTTTGCTCGACGTTGATTTTATTTTGGTAGTTCGCTGGGTACGTGGCGATAGGTTAGCTAGCCAAATTTTAAGGTTGAGAACTAATTTTGTTTTCGAACTTGTAGGGTGCGACTGTAGGTATATTATAATATTAATAACTACCGCGTTACCCACATTTTGTTAGTGATTGCTATCTAATGTCAAAGTAACTTTGAATGTTTACACATTTTTAGAAAATTAGAACCCAATTTGTACAAATCTATTTCATTCAACAAAAATACTTCAATATATTGCATGATTTTGCGGATTATTACACTATTAGGTATATACACATAAAGTTTTATAAACTTTCTCAATTTGGTTACAAATATCATGGGCCCGACTTCGCATAAGTGTAGTTTCCTTAATCCAACTTTTCTCCTTACTACGCTGATCTAAAATCGAAAAAATATTCATGACTCTTTGTCCTTTCTCTATAAGTTTGGAGCTTTGATTACGACTCTTATAGTTATAATCTATATCAATAAATAATGTTGATTTCATAGTAAAACCAAAAATTACATTATATATCTATTATATTTTATTTCAAAAAATTAATATTGTTACAACCTAAGCGCCGACAAAGACAAATTCCACGTACAGATTTGTAGAAGCACATTTATTACCCCTCAGCATTTGAACTAATTGAATTCTTTTAAGATCGTCTTTTTTGTTTACTTATTTATTGGCATACATTTATAGAAAACAGCCCATTGTTTATTGTACTCATTTATGGCCACTTGCAGTCAACTCATTAGCCAGGTGTTTTGGATTATGTGGACTACGATACGGGCACATTGCATTTGTACAGTATAAAACGATGGCCTGATTGAGAGAGGGGGCAGTCGAGCGAGAACCACGACCGAAGCGAGATGTGTGTACTACAATCGGGAATCTACTAGTGACGGACTTTGCGCGTTTTATTAAATTACGACTTTCTGCATTACGTTTGGACTTGTTGTGCTCGGTTATATTTTTACCTGTGTTATACGTGTTTGTATAGTTCTAATAAACTCTATAATAATTCCAACGGCATTTTAATTCGAGTCCCGTAACTCGTAACAATATGTATCAAATGTATGTTATTGTTTAAATAAACAACTTAAAAAAATTCTAGTTTAGTGTACTAGCTACAAATAAAGAACACACGAACAAAGTGTGCGCAAGCTGAATGAATTACGTGGTTTAACCAAATTGATCCATTTTGGTTGGACCGTTTGAGAGACGCATTACAAACCAAATGAAATGGTGACTTTCAACGTCATTGAATGATTAATTATTATGTTTATATAAATCATTTTGATTACTTCATCTAAATTGAAAGATCGAACTCAACTGTGTAATATTAACTTTCGCCTCAATAGGACGGGTAATGAACGCTTTCTTAATATATTTTTTTTAGATAGATAACACTGTTGCACCCTAAAATAAACAATTAAATAAATATAGTAAATTTAGATTATAAATAATTTATTTAACAAAAAATGTAAAATTTGGAATATAAATCAAAACAACCAACAACAACAAGCAAAATACCTCGCACCGTCATCGGTATTCAGCTTCCCTCATTGTGAAATGCCGTTTCTATACTTTAAAGCTATTTAAAAAATAATAACTGGAATAGACTATAAAAACAACGGAGAACACGAAACACTATTTTTATATTTCTTGTATCTATGTTTGTAGTTTTGTTTGTTTTTTCCTAATTCACGTAAAAACTACGAACCTGATTTCGATTTCGACGGCAAATTCTTAGATTTAAAATCTGCGCTACCTTTTATTCCGGGAATCCCGCAGGATTTTTCTCGGGAGCGGTTTGAAGTTGTTCGAATTCATAAAAATTAGCTTATTCCAACACAGTTTCCATTAAAACGATAGCTCACAGACTTTTTTCAAATGCTGCGATACTTTGTGTCCCGGGAATCTCGCGGAAATTTCAAGTCAAGCTTGGACGAAGTCACGGGCATATCCTAGTATGATATACAAATATTGTAGTTTGACAGTTTATAGCGAAACGAAGCATGCATAACACGTTCCTTACAAATAAACGCCTCTTGATTTTACTACAACCTGTAACATTGCTACATATTTTTAATATAAAAAAAACATTTCAGTAATAGACTCTTTCGCAGATAAATAAAACTATTTAAAAGATTTTCATTAATGAGATATTTGTCAAAAACCACATTAAAGTCACCGAGCTCACATAAAATTCCGAACGTGTCACCTACGAACACAAATTAAATTACGTACTATAAGACAAATTTACAATCAGAACGAGTAATGTAATCGTATTAAATATTCAAGCTGCTCTATTACGACAAACCATTTTATATAATATACATTATTAAAGTTATACACGCGGCTTCCCTTGCATACATTTCGCAGCTGCATCGTGTGTTAACTACCTTGATTCTGTAATCAGCTCTTAAGGCTGGCTTGATCGGTGTGGTCCACGCTCTTACAGAATATCGGCGTGAAAGCATTATCCTCGAGGTAATCGTTTTTCGTGCGATGAGTGAGAGTTCCAATGGCCCACTTCCTCCCTATTCCAATCCCATATCCCATGCCCTCTACCCCATTCCTCCTGTCTGATCCTTCTATCTCGCCTTATCCCATCCTAAAGGCTGGCAACGCGTTGGATTCGTCACTGGTGTTGCTAACGTCTATAGGCGACATAACCACTTGCTATGAGCTGGACCAGCTGCCTGTGTACCAACTTCGCAAAAGCAATGTAAGTGGCATATTAGGTATATGTACATATACTTACGAGTGAATATTTCAAATGTGCCTCTGTTGTCCGGTGCCGCAGAGGAGTGGTACTCCTTCCCATCGTTTTTTTTTATTTTTTATTGCACGAGTTCAGCAGACAGGCAGACGGCCCACTTGATGGAAAGCGGTTACCATCACCTATGGACATTTGCAACACCAAAGGTGCTACAAATGCGCTGCTGCTCTCTTAGGGGAGACTGGAACCTGGTCACTAATGCCGGAACACAACTCAAGGTTGTTATGGCGACATACTTTAGAGCAGGGGTGGTAGCCATCCAGTCGGGCAAATGCCCTATCACCTGGCTGTGGGTTGTTTAGTCGCCTCTTACGACAGGCCGCCCGGCCGCAGGAAATTGTATTCTTTCTCCATTCCTGCACGGATAAAAACGTGTGTTTTTCCTGAAACATACAATTTAGACATATTAAATTCTCACGAGAACAGATATATTCTAGATAAGCGTACTCTATCATATATCTTAGACTGCATTTTCAACTGATATCAAGTGCAATATCGGTCAAACTCGAACCTATACAATATAAAAAAGAATTTCTAAATAAGTTCTAATGATCGTTTAGACCGACAACTTATTACTTACTAGAGAATTGCTGTCGAAACAATGATAAGGACTTTTCTTCTCTCACATGGTGTGTATATTATGTTCATCTACGTTATCGAAAGTAAAATTACCATTTTTACTACTTTTAAATTTTAATTAGTTCTTACAAATCACTCTTAACTTTACTCGTGTAAACAACGAATCCTTATTCAACTGAAACTATCTGGAATAAAAGTATTATGTTTATCCGTCTTCTCGAAATTATATAAATTCCAAATTTCATGATAATAGGTTCATTCTCAACACCTTGAAGTCACGAATAGACTTACTTAGAATTTCATATGTATATGTTAGTAGAACAGAATATATACTAAATTATGAATATAATAATAATAATATTGAAATGTGAATTTTGCATCTAATATAAAGTAGATAAATTAATTTCGTTAATGCTCTATTACTTCCTAGATTATATTGTGTTGCCTTAAAATAAGTTTCAAAATAGGTAACGGCAAATACTCTCCTGGGAAGATCGTGCTTTCTAAACGCAAGTTTTTATTTACGTAAAAATCAAATGAAGATCCATTTGATTCAAATAATAAGAGGCTGAAGCTGATTCTTATGTTTTGAGTATTTTTAATAAAAACAAAGCGGTGTACAACTTTTACAGCTCGCCCTTTAAAATAGGTTCGTCTTTTCATTTTACAAGTGGCGTTCAATAAAAGGGAGATGTTGCTGGTAACTTTTATTAAATTTTAAATTTAGTTTTTGATATAGTCGCCTTCTAAGCTTAAAATTCTTTTCTGAAAAAACTCTTCATCCTGAGCACCTTAAAAAATCCTATACTGCAGCGATTACTGCTTCATCATTTATAATTCTTTCTCCTCCCAGAGACTCCTTCAACCTTGGAAATAGATAGAAACCACTAAGGGCAAGCATCAGCATCTCGAATTGCAGCCATAGCAACGGCGGACATGTGAGCCGGGCGTTATCTTGTTGGAACAAAACAATTTTTGCTAATTTGCCTTGCCGTTTCTCGCTAATTTCGTTACACAATTTTTATTTTTGTTCGGCATGAAGAGTCCGTAACAGTAGCTCCATGATCGAGATATTCTATCATTACTATCCCCTTTACTATCCCAGAAAAGAGAGCCCAAGATCTTTCTGGCGATACGATACACCTAAAATTTCTCAGGGGTTGGAAACGATGGTCTTTTGGAAGTACTTGTATTTATAAAGAAGTAATTACTCATTACTAAGTAATTTCTTAGTTAAGTCATTACTTGGTGATAGAATTCCTGATTGAAAATTCTTATTCTATAGTCGAGTAAAATACATTACTTATTAAAGTAATTGCTAAAGTGTAAGTCAATGCTTGACGGTCGTTCCCGTTCCCTTCTGGCAACACTTACTTGCCGCGTTTTGTTACACGAGAGGTATACATAAACTTTGAATTTTTGTACTTTAACACGGATAAAAAGATGTCAGTATTGTTTTATATATTATAGCTTATAAAATCGTATTCATAAATACTATTTTCAATTATTTATTTTAAATAATAATTATTATTAATAATTTAACTTTCTATGAACAAAATAATTAGTTGTTTGATAAACAAAACGTTTGGCATGGTTAAACAACAAGTTACAACCTTACCAAAGTTAGATATAAAATGTTGTCTATATTACTTACTTTATATATGTAATTTTAAACTTGTTATCTTATCAAACACATATTTGAAGTTTTGAAGTGTACTCTTTATTATTTCTACACCCAAACAAATAAGTAGAATCTACTGGAACATTCAGTGAAAAATAACCCTTTCGGTTTCGGTATTGTTCTGTATGAATAATACCTCTAAGTTTTGTGATTTTGATGTGAGTGCAATCTATTGCACCTACGATATTTTTTAGTCCGGGTGATCTCCCTATGCAACCAAAGTTTTCAATGTCATCTTTCACTTTTCTTAAGTTATTTGGAAACTTAATGTAATCTTGCAATAATAATTAATGCTAATGCACGATTGACTCTCATCACGATACTTATAGCAAACGGTTGCTTGCGATATATGCATGATGTCGCCACATACTATTTGAAAACTGCCTTTAGCATGAAAACGTAAGGATGTCAGTAACTGGCACAGTGCGCTCACAGGAAGTCCTCTCTGAGTCTCTGTTTGCAAAGAGTTTATAATTCTTGGTAAAATATTATTCATCACCACACTTTTGGAGAAGCGAAATCTCTTTTTAAAGGAAACTTCCGAATAATCATAAATTGTATCCATATCTCGAAAGTAACCTTAAACCTTAGGAATTCTAGGTTCATTAACTTCAATTTCCGGCAATAGACTATCGAGATCGTCTAAAATATTAAAAACTTCTTCGATGTTTTCCATTTTTATGGCAAATAATTTAACAATAACACAAAAATGATAAATCAACAAAATAGTCTATCAAATTCTCATTGCTTGAGTAAACAAAATGATGACTATTACTTGGCTAAGAATTCTATCTATTGACAGCTCTAGTTTAAAAGTAAATACTTCACTATAAAACAAAAGTTCCTACTCAAGTAATTACTTTTACTTGATTATAAATACAAGTAGACTGTAATATTGTTTCTAGATCGTAATCGTGAAGTCACGTCTCATCCATGGTTATAAATCGAGACAAAAACGGTCTGGATCTAGATGTAACAGTTCCGAATAAGTTCTAAAAATGTTCAGCCTGGTTTTTTTTTGTGTATCGGTTAGCATTCTGGGGATCCAGCGCGCGGGTACATTTTACATCTCCAACCGAAGAAAAAAGATTTCTAAAGGTAGTGTGCATAGCATTTTACACGATACAATGCTATCCACACTACTCCACAATGTTTTTACTTTTTTGATCATTTCCTCGCTCACTACCGTTTTGGGGCGGCTCGATAGCGGGTCATCTTTGGTGGATATTCTTCCACGTTTAAATTAGGCGCATCTACGTGCAACTGTAGAATACGGTGGAGAATTTGCTCCTAAAGTATCTTGTAACTGTTAATTAACTCATCCATAGCAAAAATTTTCAAGGACAAATATGTATTTAATAATCGAGCGCAATTCAATTTTTACATTAATTTTACATTTTTATTATAATAATAATAATTAAAAAAATAATCGGCAGACATACATACATATTAGGTTGGGGAAAAAGTTTCTTCGCATTTTATATAAAAATTCAAAAGGTTTTTTTATAAAGTTTATTTGCATTTGACTAAAGTATGTAGCTGGTAATTTTTGCTGAGTGGCTAAAGATGTGTGAGGTTTAGCGTTATCGTGGTGAAAAACCACACCCCTTCAGTTGATTAATTCCGGCCGCTTTCTCTCAACTTTTTGATTTAATCTCATCTGTTGTTCGCAGTACAGTTCAGAATCGATGGTCCTGCGTGGCGGTAACAGCTCATAATGAATAATGCCCTTCCAATCCCACCATACACACAGCATCACCTTGTTGCGAGTTAACCCGGGTTTCGCACAGTCTGTGAAGCCTGACCGGCCTTTGACCACGATCTTTTTCGCACGTTCTTGTCGTACGTGATCCACTTTTCATCACCAGTTATCAGCTTCTTCCAAAATGGTTCGGTTTCATTACGTCGTAATAAAGAATCACAAATGAGTACACGTTTCATTAGGTTTCTTTTAGTGAGCTCATGAGGCACCCAAATATCGAGCTTTTTTGTGTACCCAGCTTTTTTCAAATGCATCAAAACCGTTTTGTGGTCAATTCGCAGTTCTCCAGCTACATCGTAACTACTAATATGCCGATCTTGCTCCACTTTTTCAAAAATGGCATCAATTTTGTCCGTAACAGAGCGACCAGAGCGACGAGCATCTTTGATATCAAAATTTCCGGATTGAAAACGCTTAAACCAAATTTGCGCTACTCTCACAGATACTGCATTAGGTCCATAAAATCACAAATTTTTTCCGTGGCTTGTGTTGCATTTTTACCTTTTTTGTAGTAAAATTTTAAAATGTATCGAATTTCTTCATTGGATTCACTCATTTTAACAATAAGAAAAACAAACGAAAATCACACATTTTCCTAATTTGAATTTAGAATTGTCTTCTTTAAAATTAAAACTTTTTAATGATACCAAAACCAGCCAGATACAAATGGTATAGCCAAAGAGATCTTATTACAAGTTCATACATACTATATGCGAAAATACTTTTTCTCCAACCTATTATTTCATATCCCCAAATTAAGCAAGTTGTGCTTGTGTTATGGGTAATACACAACAGACCACTCTATGGCCGATCCCAGACACCCACGATTGTTTACGAAATTTATCATGCCAGGAATCGAACCCGGGAGCCTCTGCGATGTAGTGAGCTGGCAAAGACTTAGCACGCTCAACCACAGAGGCCGTTGATTATATTAATGTAGTCTGTAAAAGACTTCCATTTTTTTAAAACAAAAGATATTCTAATTATTTCCTTTTTTTTTAAATCTAATCAGTATTCCAGCTTTACCAGCTAGTATTATCTTTTTTCGGTTCTAAAGAGTTTGTACCTCATTCTTACTTTATCATGAACGCTCTTTGTTGAGAAATGCTTTCAGCGATAAGGAGCAAAAAGAAAAATTAATTACCCATAAAATAATGCATTTTTACTTCCAAAAAAGAAACCCTTATAAACCTTCATATCCTTCCATCTGTCAGTTTATTTGTACAATGTATGAAACTACATATAAAGATTTTTGGCAAAAAGATATTTAAAATATACCGCTACATAATAATAGGATAAAATTGCGAAAAAGTTAAAAACTAACGTTTAAGTTAATGAATGGTGGACAGATATTCGCTTTCAGAATCGTAAAAACTAAGTTCCCCTTTTTTGAGGAAAAATCCGATTCAGGATTGCCTATCGCGGAGCAAACACGGTGTAGCGTATGGGATTCACCCCGTTGGGTTGGTAATGGCATTGTTACCATGTCTACCCGAGAACTACTAAAATTCACTATATTCACTAAAACCCCGGTGTTCCTTGTTTCGCCTTATATCAGCGCTACGGGAAAGCGGACGCAATAATATCTTCGCCCGCCTGGACTGACGGGACCTCCATTAGGCTTTTCAACTACCGGGGGGAAACAGTCCCCGGGATGCCCCAAGAGAGGAGAAATGAACGCACGCGGAATAATGCGCGCCTTCCTCTCGACAGCATTATGGTGGGTGGGAATCCTACACCTCAGCGCAGGAGAGTCTTAACTCTCTTTTTTTTAGCAAGAAGTAATCCGACTGAGGACCGCGGGTGATCTACAAGAACCGCCGCGTTACAGTTTGTAACGCGCCCCACCGGAGAAGATGTGTGTGCGCGTAGAACACGGCGCGCCCCATCTCGACAGAATAACGACGGTTGAGAACCCTTTCTCCAGGGAAACTAATAGCGGCCGAAGGTCCAAACTTGCCTTTCGGCAAGTGAGTCCTCCTTTGGCGGGAGCGGAGCAAGGACGTACGCTCACGCTCCCCTTTGGCTTCCTCCTTTGCAAGAACGACTCGCTGGCGGCGTCCCATCCTTGGGAGCCGCTGAGACTTCCCCCTCTAAGCTCTTGTTTACATTAAGCACACTTCCACAGCAGCAAGCAGGAAGGCGGCGAAGGAAGCTGGCAGCATGAGTACGTAATTTTCGACTGATGTGTTTACATACTCGTGCTGCTTATTTCTCTTGCCACTTCCCTACTTACTGCCGCAGAAGTGAGCATAATGTAAATGTCGCATTGCTTTTAAACTATGAGGTGGGAAATTGAATAAAATGTGATAAAGCTTACAAAATGTTTGCAACGAAAATGGGCTTAAGAGGCTTTATAGACCTGATTCAAATCGGTGTTTCTGAAAATCAACCCCGCATGGCCGATATTTACTTCGTTGAAACAGCGCGTAATAAAAGTTCGAGCGTGGCGAAATATTGCAACTGAACATACCTACGCGCACCGTGTCCATACCAACTTGATTCAATTTATTTCATTCTAAGGCTGCCGAGCACGAGAGCGAGACAAAATATCCTAAAGTGAGACAGAGCGTTTATACGCCTAATAGATATTGAAATTTTAATATAACTTCCTAAGCGTCTTTAGCTTAATGGTTTACCGAGCGCAATAGTAACTAACTAACTGGTACAGGGTTCGAATCCTCGGGCTATGTGTTTCTTTTTCTTTTTTAATATTTTTTAGACGAGTAAACTTTATTAAAATGATGTAATTGTATTATCGAACAACAATGAATCCATATATAGGTATATATATATTAATATAAATGCGAAAGTAACTGTCTGTCTGTCTTTTCCCTTTTCACGGAAAAACAACTGGACCGATTTGGCTGAAACTGAGTATATATATATGTGTGTGTGTGTGTGTGTGTGTGTATATATATATACATATATATATATATATATATATATATATATATATATATATATATATCGATGCCGAGAATGAACATAGTATGCATTTTATCCCGGAAAATGTGGTAGTTTCCGGGATAAAAATATATTTGTCTTTCTGTTTCTTCTGCTTTTACGGAAAAAAATATTACGATTTGGCTGAAATTCGGTATATATGTAATTTAATAATGACGCTGAATAAGAGATACTTTTCATCCCGGGTAATGGGATAGATGTATATAAAGGTTATCTCAGAAAGTAGAACAGGTTTTTTTTTCAGTCATTTCGGTCATTTCATTTTATCATTTAGGCCCGTTCGGCCACATATATTGTCATCCCGGAAACTATCTCATTTTTCGGGATGAAAAATATCTCTTGGCCACCCTCGGTATTAAAATTACATATGTACCCAGTTTCATCCAAATCGGTTCAATAGTCATTCCATAAAAGGATAAAAAAAGTGGAGCATGATCGGCATATTAGTAGTTACGATGTAGCTGGAGAACTGGGAATTGACAACAAAACGGTTTTGGCGCATTTGAAAAAAGATGGGTACACAAAAAAAGCTCGATATTTGGGTGCCCTATGAGCTCACTGAAAGAAACCTAATGAACCGTGTACTCGTTTGTGATTCTTTATTAGGACGTAATGAAGCCGAACTATTTTTGAAGAAGCTGATAACTGGTGATGAAAAGTGGATTACGTACGACAAGAACGTGCGAAAAAGATCATAGTCAAAGGCCGGTCAGGCTTCACAGAATGTGGCTAAACCCGGGTTAACTCGCGACAAGATGATGCTGTGTGTATGGTGGGATTGGAAGGGCATTATTTATTATGACCTGTTACCGCCAGGCAGAACCATCGATTCTGAACTGTACTGCGAACAACTGATGAGATTAAAGCAAAAAGTTGAGAGAAAGTGGCCGGAATTAATCAACAGAAGGGGTGTGGTTTTTCACCATAATAACGCTAGACCTCACACATCTTTAGCCACTCAGCAAAATTACGAGAGTTTGGCTGGGAGATGTTAATGCATCCGCCGTATAATCCTGAACTTGCACCTTTAGATTTTCACCTGTTTCGGTCTCTGCAGAATTCCTCAGGCTGTGTCACTTTAACATCACGAGAGGACTGCCAAAACCACTTGTCGCTGTTTTTTGACCAGAAGCCCAAAAAATTTTATTGCAATGGGATCACGTCCCTACCTATAAGATGGCAAAAATTATCCAACAAAGTGGCACCTACATACTTTAGTCAAATATAAATAAACTTTAAAAAAATCTTTTGAATTTTTATATAAAATGCGAAGAAACTTTTTCCCCAACCTAATAGAAAAGTATTTTTATTGCATTTTATAAAATTATTTAAGAAGAGAAAAAGACCATTTTATCAACTTTGATATAAAAATAAAAAACTACTACATCAAGTGAAGCTAGTAGGATTCGAACCCACACAGTCTATGATTTAGACCACTCCTCTACCGTATACGCCAAATAAGTATAGCTCAATCGGCTCGAAATTGTGGTTATTATTGCTCCTTCATTTATTTAAAATTTAATTTTGAATAGCACGCTCGAGCAGAGCGACGCGTATACACAGCACCGAGCCGTCCGGCGTATTGATAAATTCCATACATTGGGACCGGCAAGCGTAATTTTTGAAGTCATTTATAATAAAATAATTAATTATTTGCAAATTCTCTAAGTAACCGAATAAACAATCTATAATAAGTATATTTCTTATATGATATGTTACTGTTATTTATTTTAGCGATGTACGATTAACAGTAATAACATGAAACAAGATTGAAGAACACGTTTAGAGGTTACTTTGCAATTATTTTCTATCGAGAATGCGTTCTGAGTACATAGTTTACCTCAGAAATATGATCAAGATTGACATATATTTTTTTCACCACAGCAAAGTATGTATAATTACTGTAACAAGGGCTGAGAAATCGATCAAAAAACGCTTTTTGTCTGTTGTAACACTGTTAAACAAAATTATTTATATAGTTTTTGAGATACAGGGTATTTTCGATTAAATACTTTTCTTAGTATTCTGTAGCTATATCATTACCTCTACAGAAAAGCATTTGATAGTAAGCAGACTGACACGTAATTAGCCGATTTTTATATATATTACATATTACGAATGTTTTCTTATTTTTGGGATTTGAATTTAAATCTGCTCATTCTATAATCTCATCGTGACAAATCTTTAATTAAATATAAACCACGCGCTAGACATAAAATTAAACTCGCCAAGTGTGCATAGGGCTACGCATAGTGAAGGGTTCTGCAATATGATTAATTATTATACCTCACACGTTACATACGTGTGAGATATAATAATTAATAATCGCTTTAAATTCTAGAGCTCGTAAGTATCTGTAAAAATGCAAGTTTTAATAAAAAAGGAGTTCCTTACTCCGAAAAGAAGAAAGAATGAACACACTGTTGTTCATAATAATATATAATTAGGGTCTTAAAAACTGCATAGAAAAAAAAATGTTAATAGTTTCAGTAACATCTATATTTAATTCTATACACCACCACCACCTACATCGCCAGATTAGCTAAGTATATCCCATAAGTTAGGTTGGCTAGAAGAAATCGCTTTAAGCCATAAGGCCGCCTATTGTTTTGTCTAAAAATATTGTAACTGTATTGTGTCTTTTGTTCGGTAAGCAATAAAGTGGTATCTATCCCTATCCCTCTTAACATCATATTCATAAATGCGAAAGTAACTGTCTGTCTGTCCCTCTGTTTATTATGCTTTTCATAATCAAATCAATTTTTGTAGTTTATAGATGATAGACAAGACTTGACACACGCTGCTACTTCTATCACAAACATAAAACTAGATCGGTTTGAAATAGGGGATGACAGTTTGTATGGGAGAATCATTTCTCAAGTTTATCGATATAAAACATCATCATCTATAGAAAAAATGCGATAGTGACTCAGTCTGTCTATCTATTAAGCTTTCACGAAAAAACTACTGGAGTACTGGATCGGTTTTGCTGTAATTTTGTACATATGTAGTTTTAATACCAAAAATAGACATAAATACTTTTCATCCCAGGAGAGAGATAGTTTGCGATATAAAATTAAATGAATCTTCCGGCGGCAAGTAGCACTAACATTAAAATGTAATACAATGTAACCTTTATTAATGCTTGCTCATTAAAGTAGAGGCACACAGCAGGGCATGACGCACGGCGCAGCCGCGAATATTTCGAATTTCTTCATATTGAGGGGTAAAAAGCTATTAGTTACAAGAGACATTTTTAAAACATGTCAGGAGAAGTATCTTGTTACAGATATCCTAAGAAACGCATCATTCATAAAACACGATGAATTTGTTACCAGTTTCTTTACATTTCCTTAAGTTGAAAAACTACGATGTAAAAACCTTATTATGTTACTTGGAACAAATAGCTTTTCACGCCTCGATATAGTGTCAACAATCGCCAAGCAAAAAGGCTGTAATTAACAAACGAGACGAAATTATAAATTTCGTTCTTACTATTAACAAGTAACTAACTTTTATCTGTGCAGGAACAGACAAAGAATACAATTTCCTGCCTCCTGTCTGTCTGCCTGTCGTAAGAGGCGACAAAACAACCCACAGCCAGGTGGTAGGGTATTTGTCTGTCTGGATGACTACCACCCTAGGCTTAGATTATGCCGCCATAACAACCTTGAGTTGTGTTCCGGCATTAGTGGCCAGGTTTCAGTCTCCCTTTAGAGAGCGGCAGCACATTGCTAGCACATTTGGTGTTACAAACGTCCACAGGCGTTGGTAACCGCTTTCCATCAGGTGGACCGTCTGCCTGTCTGCTGAACTCACGCAATAAAAAATAACACGTTCACGACGAAACGGGGTCTAAGTAGCCCCGAACGTGTCTCACTTGCAGTGCGGCTAAGAAAAACATGGACTTCTCTGTGGTGCGCAGGGCATAACTTTATTAACTGCCGCTTCCTATATATTACCGACGGTTCATTTGCCTTACTACCGCTTAAAATTTTATATACGCTCCATACAAGTAATCTCAAAATTCAACAGATGGTAAGGCAAGTGAATGATTAGTAAGATATAGGAACCCGCCATAAACCAGAGTTCTGTGGTTTACCTATCTTAATACAGGGTTATCTTCGCCGCAAAATACAAAATAAAGATAGGTAATCTATTTATATATAAACGAAAAAATAATTTTAGTTTTAAAATGATACGGGGCTCAATAGGCCTCGTGACGCTGCAATGGTAATTTTATTACATGGTCTAAAACACCCCGTACCGCAGGAATGTAAAGTACAGATAAAGCGGTGTCGCTGTGAACTTGTTAAACTACGGAACCCTAAACATATAATGAGAGTTATTTAGAACATATCCACAGCGTAATAATGAAAAATGATTTAGACGAAATCCTCGAATATGTTTCATATCATTTGAAAGAGTTATTATGAGCTGAAAGTTATATACGTTTCAATTCGGTGAAGATACCGGAAATCCGGTTGTTTTGAACAAATCCTGGGTTCTAAAAAATGTAAATTATTGTAAAAAGTATTTTGCACTAACATATTGGTGAATACAATTATTCGATTTATTGAGGGCCGCTGAATTTTTTTATACAAAATAATATTTTAATGAAATATAGCTTATTTCTTTCTTTTATTAGCTTTTTAATACAAAGAAAACTTCAGAATGTTCTTGATAGTGAAATATAAAAGAATGTTGCTAAATACCGCAGTAATTTAGGTCAAATATACCTATATCATGGCTACGTTCCATTAGGGACTCACAACGACCACGTTCACGACCGCGATTTTTCACGTTCCACGTGCCTGCCGGCGTTACAATCGTAAACCCAAGTGGAACGGTTATTCGACCCACCTATGGACATGGGTCGTTGTGAGCGTTGTGTGATCGAAAATGGATGACGTCATTAGTGTCGTTTTCACCACGACAACAACGACCGCGGTTGCCTTGGGGAACGGTTATCGGAGCATTTTGGGCGTTGTGAGCTACTGATGGAACGCGCTGCATGTGATATAATTTTCTAGATTGTCTTTATTTTATCCGTGCAGAAATAGAGAAAGAATAAAATTTCCTGCGGCCGGACGGCGTGTCATAAGAGGCGACAAAACAACCCACAGCCAGGTAGTAGGTTATTTGCCCGTCTGGATAGCTACCACCTCCGGGTCTAAGTATGCCGCCATAACAACCTTGAGTTGTGTTCCGACATCAGTAGTCTTCCCTTTAGAGAGCAGCAACACGTTGATAGCAACTTTGTTGTTACAAATGTCCATAGGCGATGGTAACCGCTTTCTATCAGGTGGGCCGTCTGATTGGCTGCTGAACTCATGTAATAAAAAATACTAAAATATACTGCGTACAAAAAATTAGTTGATTTCAATATTATTTACAACTTTTCAACCGATTTCAAAAAAGGAAGAGGTCTCAATTCGTAGTTTAATTTTTTTGTTATGTATGTTTAGCTATAACTTTGTATCGAAACCGAGTTTGATAATTCCTTTTGCTTTCGATTCAATAAAGCTTCGGAATGGTCCCATATAAATTTCATGTGTATTGGACTTTGAGTTCCGAAGATATTTCAGACATTTCTTAAAATCAAGTAGAAAACATAGTGATTGACGTCTCTAACTTTTTTGTTTCTGAACCAATTTTGATGATTTTGCATTTTTCATTTCATTTAGTGTACCTTTATAGTGGACTGATTAAAATTTCATTGCTATCGAATCTTGGATTCCGAAGATATAGCAAAAATTCGTTAAAATCATGTAAACATGTTTAATTTTTGAGGTACGTCATTCATAACTTTTTTGTTTCTTAACCGGTTTTGATTATTCTTTATGTGTTAGATTCTGTATAGTTTCATAACGGTTCCATATAAATTACATTGCTATTAAACCAAGGTTTCCGAAGATAGATATCACAGAAAATTCCTCAAAATCAAATAGAAAACATATTGAGATATTGTTAGGCTTATGAAATCCTAAAACGAGTAGGTACCTAAGATTAATAACGTACTGTACTGGATTCGACTAGGACTAGGAAGGCGTACAATGGAAATCCATAACGATAAACAGCACGACCGCATAAATAGAATCATGAGATCTGTCGTATTTAGAAAACAGCAACGATCGGAGTTGTAATTCAAACGAAAATTCTACCTGCTGAAGTCGGACGACGGATGTAACCATTTTATTAAACAATTTTCGTCAAGCATTTACACCAATCGGTCTTCTAAAACAAGGAATAAAAATGGGTCGCGAGACGCGGCTGAAGGACGCGTCAAGCAGTTGATTTCCCGTAAACCAAAACGCACGAGCCACGCCGCCGCAGCGGCCTACGAGCGCTAGAACCGATTGATAGGCATTTATTCACTGACCAGCATGTACTAGCGAAACTTCCTTTACGTTACCATAATAATAAGTGTTTGTTAGTGAAATTTGACGGCACTTATTTGAGGGTAATAAGTACATATAATTTAGCTTCGAGCTGCACTCAACAACGTTTTCCAAATACTCTTCTGTTTCATATAGGTTTCGTTTCCGCATTCGAGAAGCTGTTTTATTAGGGATTCCATATATGTAACTTAAAAATGTAAAACAAGAATTTTCTAACTAAATAGAAACCAACTTCAAGAGTAACTTTGAGAACTTTGAGATCTATTTTATTTGACTGCGTACCTATGTTAGGTAGTGTTACAATATGTCCATCACAGTAGTCATGAGAATCATAGTGTATATTAATATGACATAGACAATCGTCATAGATAATACTTTCAGTCGATTTATCAGATGATTCGATTTATAATTAAATTACCATTTTCTACCGGTTAGTTAATTTTATAAGCCCACTAAATTATCATCTAGATAATTTAGTGCATCATAGAGGTAAACCCGGAGAAAAGCGCAGCAACTAATTATTATAATTGTTTTTATGATCCTGGCAACACTATGATGTAATTGCTATTTTTCCGGAGCAATGATGCAATGTTATTGTTTTGTAGGGCCCGATAGCATTTTTTCGTATAAAAAGGCGTAGTGGCGTTTAGAACAGACGGCGGCGTCGACGCCGCCAATCACGATCTCGCCGCACCATCGAAATCCCACGTCCCGCGTCGAGGACGAAAGGCTCTCGTGCGACGCGTAACATCCTCACGGACAAGGTCGACGATATCACAAAACGGCTGACTCGGATCAGCCCGCCCGCGGTTAGGACGGCATGGCAGACTACAGCGTGTTGCTGGCCGCCAAGTTTCCACGTTTCGCCGTTTCTTCTCTCCCCCAGCCATAACACGTTGCGAAACGGCAGTAAGATAGTATAGGCCACCGCGAACCGCCGATCCCGGTCCGCCGGGATCCTTCCTCTCGGGCTTTATATTACCCGTCGCCCGCTCTCAATTAGTGCATTGTGTCGCCTTATGGTGGGCATCATTAGATTCATCCCCCTCTCATGGCAACAGTCCAGCCGAGGTGAAACTCCCTAGGGAGCCCCCTCGAGCAAGTTGCCTCCCGGGCTCGAGCGCCTTCGCTTCGCAAAGGCACTCGCCCCGAAAACCCCGGTAAAGTTGTGAGTGAGGTCTTCGGACCAACAACAAAAAGTCAAGTCCAATAAAAAAAATACTGGGTTCATTGCTTACTGTGCTGTGTGAATATTCACATCAAAGGCTGAACAATAAAGGGGAAACCCTGCCCAAATAGTTAATATTTGGTATATTTGGTACTTTCTTACCCAAATCTCTCCTTGCATTTTACAGTAGGTAGATAATATGGTGTTGACAAATGAATATCACGTCATTTACTAAAACACATTTGATTCTTACAATGTATGTAGGTCTTAAATTATGTCAAAACATCAATAAGAACTTTAAACTAAATATAATTCTTAATTTCTAATTACTTCGATAATATTAATAATAATAAAACTTTTATTCATATAAAGAAACACATGTTTACATAATAACAGAACAGTTCGTTGTACTGCAAAAGTATACACCTGTACTGCAGTGACAACTCATACCACAAGACAATGAATTATATTTTATTATTATAGCACAGGATACATTGCAAATATAATAAACTTAAAACTAAACATAAAAATAACAAAAATAACGAACTCAAGTGTCATTCGCGGCTAAGAGCGCGCAACGTGTGTTTGTTGAGTGTAAGTGAGCGCCAGTGTATGTAGGTATGTGGTTTGTGTGTGTGTGTGCGTGTGTGTGTGTGTGTGTGTGTGTGTGTGTGTGTGTGTGTGTGTGTGTGTGTGTGTGTGTGTGTGTGTGTGTGTGTGTGTGTGTGTGTGTGTGTGTGTGTGTGTGCGTGTGTGCGGGTTCGTGCGTGCGCGCGTATATGCATGTGTGTGTATGTTGTGTATACCATAATGTAACTGAATATTAGTGCATGTATGTAAAGTAAGGAACATAAATAAATCCATTCTTATTATAGGTTAACAGTTAAAATGTTTTCCGTTTGTATATAATGGAGTGTACACAGCCAGGTCATAGTTTTGGTTTTACAACAACGAAAGGTAAGGGGATAGATATTTAATATTTGGTTGCATTTGTTGTATATTTTGGTACTAAGGTGATGGTAATGTCTAAAAGCTATACGTAGATGTGCGTCTAGACTCAAACTTGCAAACACGGTCCGATCTGCGACTACTGAGATAAGAAGGATCATAGGGCAGTTCAGCATGTTTCCTCATAACTGTAGCTAAGATAAATAACTGTCTAACAGTTAACACTTCGAAATCTTTGTATAACTTAGAAGTTGAATAGCGACCTGTTTTACCACCTGTGTATGACCTTTAGAACCGTCCTAGGAACTAAAAAGCAAAAACTAAAATTTTCATCATCTTGAAGTCAGTGCCAAGTAAAACATAAAAATTACTATATTTTGCAATATTCTGTTCTTGTAACAATGTATAAGTATGGTAATTTTTTGCTACTTTTAAATTACCTATCTATAAATAAACATGCATGCTTTACTTTTAAATAGCAGAAAAAATATAATGTAATAATAAAATAATATTAAATCAAATATTATAACCACAACCACATTCGGGAGATTTGTGTATACGCCAATTTAGCGCACTTATTAGACGCGGGCGCTAACGTCACAAGACAACAGCATTCTGTAGATTATAAAAACATACAATCTGCACCTTTGTTGACAACGTGGACCATGACGTCATAATTCTACTACTTAGCGCATTTTACGGTTTTAAATCCGGGTATTTTAACATTCTTTATCAATTACAATCCACAACTAAAATGCAAACAAACAAAAAATATGTCACAATTATAATTACGTACTATACGGTAATAAAGATTTCATTCAGATTCAGAAGATACATATTGTCGTAACCCAAATAATGATAATGAAAAATTCTAACTTCGTTTATTTACTTACGCAATGCGTACACCCTAGAATAAAAGATGTTAAACCTTACGGAATTAATCAAGAGCAATGTATCTTTCCCACAAGACCATTTCCTCCTTTGTTTAGATGATTATTACACATAGGTAACCTTTAGGCGTGCTCTCATTTAAACTTTTAGAAAGTAGGAAGTAAATTCAGACCACATTTTTATTACAAATTATATCTAATAAAACTTGTAGCACACGCTTTAAATAAAGCCACGACAAGATATAACAATATGTTATATCTATCCATATGCCTCTCTATGCAGTTATTAAAAAAAATACTGATCCTATAATAATAAAAAGACAAGGTTTATAATATTTATACCGCTATATAGTTGAAATTATGAAAAAATGAAAATCAGAGATAACCGCCATGACAGAGGAGTGCCGTCTCCCATGGTATACCTGATAAACGAAATAATTCGCTGTATAAAGACGTGTAAAGTATGTTTGAAATGTCGCTAGACATTTGTTGAGCATCAAATCTATCGATAATGCTTTGTAGCTTTTGCATTTATGGCCGGTTCCTATATCTTACCAACTGTACATTTGCCTCACTATAGATTAAAAAATTTGACATAAGCTACATACAAGTAATGTCAAAATTCAACCGATGGTAAGGAAAGTCAAAGAATAATAAGATATAGGAACCGGCTATAAGTCAATAGGGCAGATAATCATAAAATCGTAAAAATTATGTATTCGTCTGTCCTCTAACACTTGAAATATAAAGAGAAAAGTTCTAAATACATTTTAGGTTATACAGCTTCTGGAATGGAGCTTCTTCAATGAAAATTGCTTTAAATAGATGTAAACATACCTTCCAGTTGAGTAGTTTTTGAGAAAAGTATATGGCGAAGTATTATGGGTTATTTATTTCCTGCATGAATGACCCGACAAACAGATATTTTTTATTAATTTTTTAACGATTTCCTAGCTAAATGGAATGTGTCATGAATAACGAAGGACCTTCGTCACCTCTACCACAGAACCTCTACGAAACTTTTTTCTGTGCGTGGACTAACGACTACTTGATTTATTAGTTGTATTACTTAATTGTTGAAAATTCTAACATAATTTTATATTTTACATGTTGACCAAACAATATGTCACGTTAATTTAAGTAATTGAAAAAAAAGTACCTACAAATTACGAAGTAAAAAATATCAAAGCTTCTGATCATAACTAGCTACTGAACAATACGAAAGATAGAAAAGACAAAAATGAACTTACGGGAGACAGGATGACAGAAAGTATCAAACACCTTGCGAAAACTGGGGATCAAAGATAACGCTGAAAATGTCTATTCATAGAAATCTATTTTGCCGAAAATTCACTTACAAACGCAAACCAAAATTACACTGGAGCTAAACTTTTCATAAATTGGTGGAAAGACGATATTCCATTCTTTCTACTAATATTTTTTTAAATGAACTGAAAGTTTGTACGATGAAATCATAAAAAGTTATTATCATTTTAGGAACACGTGACATCCCGAAATCGTTGACTTATACGGGTATAAAATTTAATATAATAATTCAGTTTCAAAGATAACTGAAAATATGAATGGTAACAAAGAACATAAACGTAAGAAACCAAGTTAAATGTCAGAAATTTATTATATTAAACCATTTCTAAAGAATA
The DNA here is from genome assembly GCA_039645545.1 of Dendrolimus houi. Classification (NCBI taxonomy): domain Eukaryota; kingdom Metazoa; phylum Arthropoda; class Insecta; order Lepidoptera; family Lasiocampidae; genus Dendrolimus; species Dendrolimus houi. The sequence goes on along the minus strand of CM077120.1, from coordinate 15,416,413 downwards.
CTCACGCAGCGACGCTCCCGGCTATGTTTTATGTGAATAATAAAGTAGGAACACATACCTACAGTAAACAATATTCTCCCAATTTAACAACCCAATGTCGATTCTCGCTTTACACCAGATTAAATTCTTTTATTTAGGATATCTGTAGTAATTTTTGTCGTGTCTGTATTCACGCAAAAGCTCATGAATTTTCATCATAATTACGAGTTTATAGTAGACCAATTGATAAAAGATCAAAGAAAATTAAATAATTTATTAATTTACAGATGTCGCACGCTGCGGACTCCGGGAAATATATTAGTCGCAAATCTTGCTCTCAGTGACTTCATAATGCTTGCCAAGACTCCTGTGTTCATTTACAACTCCTTTAACCTGGGACCATCATTGGGAAAGACAGGTATCTATTTCCGTGCCAAACTTAGCCTGTTCAGATTAGTCGCAGAAGGCTACGCTATAACTGATTTTGTATGGAAATACGTCTATTGCTCAGCAATCTGTTACTAACTAGAGCAGCCATAACATTATAACTTGACTTAAATAAATTATATCGCTGCATCAACACAAGAGCCAAAAATGAAAAAAAAATCATTTTGAAATAAATACTTACATTCACTTGCTTTGTATCGAAGCAGCGACAAATTCGTTCTAATTTGAATTGAATAGAAAAATGATTAATGTTTGCGACTTTAATTTATATTTATTGTTTTATAGGCTGTTTAATCTACGGATTCGTTGGTGGTTTAACGGGGACCACTTCAATAGCGACTTTATCAGCAATTGCAATGGATCGCTACTGGGCTGTTGTTCGACCACTGGAACCCCTCCGAGCTCTTACTGCTATTCGAGCACGACTTATGGCAATTGGTGCATGGGTATATGCTGCAATTTTTGCAGTAATACCAGCCTTGGATATTGGCTATGGTCGTTATGTATCGGAAGGATATTTGACCAGCTGTAGTTTCGACTATCTCACAGATGAAACTGCACCCCGATATTTCATTTTCGTTTTCTTTTGCGCCGCTTGGCTCGTACCCTTTTGTACAATTTCTTTCTGCTATATAATCATTTTTCGTGTCGTAGTTTGCAATAGAAACATTACGACCAAAAATCAAGAACAGAGACTATCGTCCCGTCACGTGAAGGAACGTACAAAAAGGAAGGCAGAAATTAAATTAGCATTTCTTGTGATGGCAGTCATAGCTCTATTCTTTGTATCGTGGACTCCTTACGCAGTTGTTGCTTTGATAGGCATTTTCGGTAGGAAGGATCTCATAACACCACTCTCTTCTATGGTCCCCGCTTTATTTTGTAAGACTGCTGCTTGTATAAATCCATTTATATACATCATAACACATCCTATGTTTCGTAAGGAATTTAAAAAGATGCTGTTTAGAGAAAAATCTAAACGTCGAAGTGGTACATGGAAGACTGTCGGTACATCCAGTGAGACGTTTAAACTTCATAGACCGAGTAAAGATTTAAGTGACACTGACGTGGAAGTTGTTGAAATGAAGGATATTCCCTTTCGATCACACGATATGAAGCAGATAACTGAAGAGAGAATAAAAACACTATCTTCGAAGGTATGTGATCGCCAAGACTCACAAAGAAGTATGAGCATGAAAAGCTTTGAGGAGAATGTCGTCACTCCCCCTTCATGGTTCTGTAAACCTCAATTCGCTAAGAAGAAAAGTTTTCACAGACGCTCCACACAGAGTATAGTTTCTACAAACACAGACCCCACGATATAGAGTATTATTAAAACTATGGAAAAAGAATAATACTTCTTCCATGTTAAAATGTAGATTACATTTCACCTTTATATAATAGAAAAGACAGTAAAAATAGTAATTAAAAAAAGACTCCTAAACCTTACATAGCTAGATAGAGCCACAGATTATTCTTCTCTCGCGTTTTGACATGTATTTATTTAAAACATATTTGATATAGATCAAATATGTTTTAAATAAATACATTTGATACAAAAATAGAAATTCTTAATTTTCTTAGTATGTTTGACTTACTTAATCTAAAAAGTAATATGATTTAAGTAATAATATAAAATATAAGAAAGCTAACGATAAAAGACCAGTGGCATCATCTACTATATTCGTGTCGGGTTAAGGAGCATATCAGAGTTACGTACATCTTTTACTGGGTGTTGGACACCCCTAGTGGCATTAGACATTATTAGCCAATGTGACACGTATTTCAGAGTATTTTTAAATATGTAGCACGTAAAATGAATATTTACATAATACCTAATAAAAAAGTGTCGACCTATTTGTTGTAAATACATTTCTATTGAAACTAAAAATAACAATGTCATACTCATTAGTGTGTAAAGTACGAGTACATTGTAGTCTATAGTAAAACGTGAATTAGGTTTCAGTAGATCTACGCTGTATATCTATCTAAATGTTTAAAATTGTATATTTTATCTAAATTGTCTACAATTCCTTATATAATGATCTCTATTCTTTTATTTCAAATAAAGACTATTTAAAATGTTAAAAGAATTGTTTTTCTTATCTTTCGAAAGTCTTGATAGTTTAGTATCGTATGTATCCGTTTAACCTTACTAGCATAACTCGGGTGCCAATAATTTTTTTGTCCGAAAGCATACACCGCTTAAAGCAAACTTTTTGTCATTATCTACATATTGGTTACAGTAGGTACTTACGAGCTGTCGGTATAAAAAAATACCGTGAGGAAGCTTGCATATTAAAATTATCAATTTGTAAGACTCGCTAATCTATTTTAGAGAAATGTGGCGGATATAGCGTTCTCCTGAGATGGACAAGCACGAGACCGGCAGCGGTAGTATAGTAGCTGTATCCACGACCTTAAAACATCGTAAATATTGAAATGAAAGATAAATGAATTTTTTTTGCAAAATTGCTAATATATTTTGATTAACATGATTTGACATTTCTCGATTATAATACTACTGTTTATTTACACGTATTTACAACATTTAATACAATAAAATTATGAACTAGTCTACCTTATAGATTAAACTACACTATAAAATAAAATAAAAAGTATTATAAACATATTATGTTGAAGATTTTAATTCGTTCAATCATTTCAGAATCTATTCGCGACAAACTTTCAGATTGACTACTAGAGAAGAGACTAAAAATCTAAAAACGGTTATTTATCAATAGCCATTGTGTCTGATAGGTTTAAAAACGTTATTCTATCAATTTAGCTACTTAGCTTGTGGGCCGTATTCTAGAAGAAAGCGTAAATCGTTGTATCAAAACAAAATATCGCTCGAAGACACGAACATAGCTTAATAAATAACTTACGCGCCTCTCTTTCATTAAAGAAAGGCGGGCGCGTAAGTTGTTACCCACGTTAACGTGGATTCGAATCGTGGCCGGAAATCATGCACCGCTCAGGTAGATTTTGTAGCTATGTATGACATCAGCCGAAGACCTACGAAGACACACATTAAACGAGGCTCTACGAACCAAATTGGATTGCCTAGCGTTATGGCGAATACTGTATTTGACACTGGTGGAAATAAATTTTGAAACTTACCTATAATGCAAGGTCACATTAAAAGAAAATTGGCAGTATCTTTCAAATAATATTAGGTAATAATAACTCGTAAATATATTTATTCTGATAAACAAATCTATGATTTTTAACCTATGTGTCACGTGACTCGAAAACCCAATCACTATGGCTACGTTGGATTAGAGACTCACAACGACCGCGATTTTTCCCGTTCCACTTGCTTGTCGGCGTCACAATCGTAAACTCGATTGGAACGGTTATTCGACCCACCATCTCTTGGCATGGGTCATTGAGAGCGCCGCCTGAGCGAGTATCATGACGTCATTAGTGACGTTTTCGCCACGACCATAACGACCGCGATCGCTTAGTGGAACGGCAGATGGAGCATTTTGGGCGTTGTGAGACAGTTAAGGAACGCGCTCAATGTGTGAAGTCCATCTTCAGGAGAATGACAGTATTTTTTTTCTTTTCTTTTGTTGCAGTTTTTATAACACATAAGAGCGTAGTAGTAGTAGTAGTAGAATTCGCCACAAATGCAGGCAAAGGAATATTTAGTATTATATACACCATACAGCCAATTCTGCTGTATAATCTTCTTATATATTAAATATAAATAAAATGAACGTTGCTAAGCGGAAAACTCGAGAACGGCTGGACCAATTCGGCGAAATATTTTTTTCGTATGTTCCTTAAGGCACACGGAAAATTTTAAAATATTTAAAAAAAAATGAGTGGACTATAGTAAAAACAACACTTTTCTTTTCAGATAAAAACTAGCTGTACCCGGCAGACGTTGTCTTGCCATAAAAATCTAGAAACTGATTTCAGCGCCATCTATCGGGACCAAATGTTAATCTAAGCTTTTATCGAATCCACTTGAACAAAAATAAAATATCATTAAAATCGGTCCCACCGCTTAGGAGGAGTTTAGCGGCACCACCTAACGGGTTAGCTGCTATCGGGTACCAGGAATTAGGTAAATTATTTCTGTGTGTGTTCAAGTGGGTCCCGGGATGGTTTAGATTCATATTTGAACCAGTTAGAAGACACTGCAATCGGGTTCCAGGATTTAAGTGAGTTATTTTTGTGTGTGTTCAAGTGGGTCCCGGGATGGTTTAGATTCAAATTTGAACCAGGAAGATGGCGCTGCAATCGGGTACCAGGATTTAGGTGAAATTATTTTTTGTGTTTGTTCAAGTGGGTCCCGGGATGGTTTAAATTCATGATTGGACCCGGTAGGTGGTGCCGCTAAGGTCCTCCTAAACGGTGGGACCGATTTTAATGAAATTTTATTTTTGTTCAAGTGGATTCGAGTAAGTTTAGATTAACATTTGGTCCCGATAACTGGAGCTGCAATCGGTTTCTAGATTTTTATTTTTTTAAGTTAGATCGACGTCTGCCGGGTACAGCTAGTATATAATATAACAAGTCTTCGTATAGGAGAGCCGTTGTATTGTAGGCTACAACCAGCGCCATTCAATGGAGTTCTTCTGGGACCTCGAACGGCCACTTTTGACTATACAGTTCACATTTCTCATAAAACACATAATTACTACTCAAAAACTATCCTACAACTGTTGTTCATTTTAGAGTAATTTTACAGATTTTTAGAAAATAAAACTGCATAGCACAACATCCCCTTTCAGTTCCCGCCAAAAATTCCACATAAGCGTGTTGTGGAATTTTATGTACATCCTAACAAAAAACAATGTTGTCGTTCTAGCGACTTTGTCACTAAGCCTAGCTATTTTATTTTATTACTCTATTTTATGAATTTTTAGCAAACAAAATTCTGGTTTAAGCAAGAAAATAATGTTTATTGACTACTAGCGACTTTTAATAAATTTAAAACAAGTAAAATATAACAAGATACTTATGAACTTGACCAATTTTTAAGTTTAAATACTGATAACTTGAGCGTAGAATAAAATGAAATAGTACTCCTTTAGCGTAAAAACATTCTTTAATTTTTGAGTTATCTCTCTCAACACCATTAAAAATGAGTAAGATAAAGAACAATGACTGTATTATATACTTTGGTAAGATAGATTAATTAATTAATTTTGAATCTTTGATCAATAAGTTTATTCTCTACAGTTTTAATTAAGTATTAATATTGACTTTTTTGAATGTTTTTGTTTTTTATATGAATTTTGAATAACTTATCTTTAGGTATTTTTACCTTTTTTATTTAGTTTTAGTTTTTATATAGTATGTATTTATTGTAGTTTTATGTATTTTTCTTCGAAAAGTTGTAACTTTTTAACATTCACTATGTCAAATTAATTTACTTTTTATTTAAAAAAATACCACAGACATGTCCCCAAAAAAAGGTATTGTGACAGAATCTGAGGAAAATACGCTAGGATCTATGTAGAGTTCAAATATTGGTTGATTTCAATCTGTGTCAGTTAGTTCAGCTAAAAAGTTCTTTGTAGCTATTGCTACTTCAAAATGTGCGGTAAGCTCAATGATTTGTATAAGTATTTGGAAAAAAAAATCAATCAAAATGCAAATGAGGCTAGAGATTTTCCTTATATAATGACTGGATAGTTATTATATGGTTTTGAAATCTAGATACTACAATATAGAAAAGCTGTGCCATTTTAACTTAGATCGCAAAACACGGTGTATACATTTCATTATATTATTGATTTTAACAATATAATAACGAATACAACAATTTAATTCAAAAAAAATGACTTATAATTTAAATATCTGATTGGATTGGAACATTTAGACGTACATTTCACACATTCTGTTTATGTATTATCGACAGCATTTTTTTTATAAGCAGTTTTACGACTTGTCGCGCAGATTTTCAGTAAAAGCTTTTTCATATAACTAGCAGAATTTTGAACTTAACTAGCTCGTTTAAATTGAATGGTAGCACTGTTTTTATCATAGTACTGAGTGTTGAAGACATAAAAAGGCAGCCGTCGTTACGATGCCTTTTCGACGGTCATCCAAAATTTGAAAATTAAAATAGGTAATAGCTAATTCCTGTGTACAGTAATGAAGGTAAAAGTTATTTTTATAACTGACTTTTTTTAGGTAGTATAGACCATATGCCATATTCTTTCAATTTAAGTAATAAAAAAAAAATAATTCTATTGTACTATACTGTCAACCGCCAATTTTCACAATATGTAAATAGCGTTGCCATACGTACTAAGGAATTTACCGGACATGTCCAATAGTACAGGTCCTAGTTCGGCCATGTGCGGTTTTTAAACCATCCGGAATTGCCACAATTTCGATAAGTAAAACATCAAATAAAACTGTTAATTGATATTAAAAAATCAATTGCATACATTATGATGAGCGGCGATAAGAAAGTTATAGTGAGCTTCGTTTTCTTATACTTCTAAATATAAAAATTCCCTGTCAGTGTTTGACCGCGATGAACTCCGAAACTACTCAACTGAATTTGATGATTTTTTCATTTTCCTGGATTTGTTCCAACTTAGGACATAGGATAGGTTTATATTAATTTATAATTAAAAAAATATTGCATTTTTTTAAACCAAGAGTTTAGTAAGTATGAATTCTGCTGTTAACTAAGTTACATAAGCATCAAATAAATGGCGCCTTACTTTAAGTTTCACCCTTTCTTTGATGCCACCATTTATTTTATGTCACACGTCTTTTTGAAATTTTCAACTAACATAACCGTGCTTTTTCATTCATTTGTGCATCATTATTTGCAACCTGTAGCTGGAGCTGGGGTCGAGTTATAGGATCCTCCTAATTTTCTGGACCTATTTTGATGTTTTTTTTTGTGTGTTTGAGTGGGTCCCCGGATGGTTTAGATTCACAATTGGAACCGGTAGGAGGCCCTAGAATCGGGTCCTAGATTTTTATTATTTTAGAGTAGGACAACATTTGCCGAGACGGCTAGTAAAGATATATTTTTTTATAGCATAATATACAGGTAGATGGCCTACCTGATGAAAAGCGATTACCAACGCTTATGGATATTTATAACACTAAAGGTGCTACAAATGTGGTGCCGCTTTTTAAAGGCAGAGTGGAACCTGGCCACTAGTGCGTAATCACAACTCAAGGTTATTTATATGGCGACATACTCTAGACCAGGGACGGTAGCCATCCAGATGGGTAAATACACTTTTATCTGGTTGTAGGTTGTTTTGTTGCCTCGTAGGACAGGCCGCCCGGCTGCAAGAAATTGTATTCTTTCTCCGATCCAGCGCGGATAGACATTAAATATTAAATTCACATTAAAATCCTGAATTCACCTCAAAATCCGGAATTTTCGTCAAGTTTTGATTTTTTGTTCTGGTAATCCTATACAGAAAAGAATTATTTTAGCTATGGAGGGTAAAGGTAAGGAGAACTACCTCTTATGGGAGAATAGTTGAAGTGTCCAGCTGTAAGCTCTAAGTTGTAAATAATACTGCAAAATCCGTCCAAAATAGCGCTGGTGTAGACAAAGGGTATGCTATGAATGTAGCTGTTGTAGACAAATTGAAGTATGCCTAGTTAAAAAAATTAATATCTTTGGCGACTAGAATAGTTGGTGGTATTACACTATTAAAAACGTCAACTATTTACGTAGTACAAAATAATTTAGTATATATAACCTCAAAGAATTGTTAAGTGAAAATTCGAAGATTTTTTTTTTTATTGGACTTGACTTTATGTTGTTGGTCCGAGGACCTCACAACTTTACCGGAGTTTTCGGGGCGAGTGCCTTTGCGAAGCGAAGGCGCTCGAGCCCGGGGGGCAACTTGCTCGAGGGGGCTCCCTAGGGAGTTTCACCTCGGCTGGACTGTTGCCATGAGAGGGGGATGAATCTAATGATGCCCACCATAGGGCGACACAATGCACTAATTGAGAGCGGGCGACGGGTAATATAAGGCCCGAGAGGAAGGATCCCGGCGGACCGGGATCGGCGGTTCGCGGTGGCCTATACTATCTTACTGCCGTTTCGCAACGTGTTATGGTTGGGAGAGAAGAAACTGCGAAAGAAACTTCCCAGCAACACGCCTAGTCTATCCTATGGGGGGGGGCTGTGTCTCCTGGCGTCCCTCGCGGGGACGTGGAGAGATCGTGATTGGCGGCGTCGACGCCGCCGTCTGTGTCTGTCTGTCGGTGCCTGCCAGCCTGCCGTCCTAACCGCGGGCGGGCTGATCCGAGCCAGCCGTTTTGTGATATCGTCGACCTTGTCCGTGAGGATGTTACGCGGTCGTCGCACGAGAGCCTTTCGTCGAGGCTTATAATCGGACGCGGACACGACGAGGGGATTTCGATGGTGCGGCGCTAGATCGAAATACTTACGCGAGAGCGACGTAATGTAGTTTTTGATGGAGGGAAGCTCCAGATCGCGGTGGATGTCGACGTTACGCATATAGAGGAGAGCACCGACGGCTCTGCGCATGAATTTATTCTGAACGATTTGCAGTTTCTTTAAAAGGGAAGGCTTGGCATGGCCGAATACCACACTCGCGTATGTCATGATCGGGCGGATGAAAATTTGAAGAGTGATTTAATTTCGCGAACTTTGAATAGAGAGTACAAAGAGTATATTGTATATTTAAAGAATAGTGTATTATCTGTGGTTTTAGCCAATGGACTTGCTGCTTAGGAGTTTTTGGCGGGAACTGAAAAGGTCCGTCGTGCTGTGCAGTTTTATTACTCTAAAATGAACAATAGTTGTAGGATATTGATAGTTTTTGAGTAGTAATTGTGTTTTTTGAGAAATGTAAACTGTATAGCCAAATGTGGCCTTTCGAGTTTTCTCAAGAACTCCGTTGAATGGCGTCGATTGTAGCCTACAATATAACTGCGCCTGGCTTAAAGGCTTAGTTGCCAAGCCATTACATTGAAAAAAAGACTTTCTGCTTGGCTAAATAATAAAAAAAGAATTGTTTTCTAAATATGAACGAAAATGTTTTTTCTGGGCTGTAACCTAACTTTTCAATTATTTAAAGGATTTATTACAGAAAAACGTTTATTGCTCCGAAGTAACAGTAATAGAAAGTCGTACAAACTTATTTTCTTTGGTTCTGATGGTATTGCATTAAGTAGTTTCAAGAAAGTAAATGAATTCAGGTATAAACTAAAATTTTGTCTTTTATTTATATAGATATTGACGATATATTTGTAATCATACAGAAAACTTATTTTAATTAAGTATTTAATTTGCTCGCTTAGAAAGCAAGAAAAGTTGATTGATCGGCTGGATCTAGTAATTACGAAAACCTCCAAAGTCAAGACTGAAATTGAAAAATATGCACAGAAAGAAGACATTAAAACTATTTTATGGCCTCTACAAAGTCTACAGGTGGGGGAATATGATTTAGGGCTAATAGTAGCTTTTGGTCATTTGATAAAGAAAGATGTTTTGGCAAAGTTTCCATTGTAAGTATCTGCTTCCTTATTCAATTGCTTGCTTTCTGGTAAAAACTTTGATTGCATAATAGTTCATTTCAATGATATGGGTTCGAAACCTAACAAAAGGAGCATCCACTGCTTAGGCAGATTTTTATAGCCAATTTGTATATAATATATATTTATATATATATTATAGCCAATTTGTATATATTGGTGGTTAAATACAATAATGACATAAAAAGGTGAAGGACAACATTACAAATAACTTGCAAATTGTGATTACAAATTTGTGAAGTCTTAATGTATCTTGAACAAGCATAGTAGGTTATAGGCATACTATCTGTTGTCCTAAAATAGGAACTTAAACTTAAAAGATTCAAACTAAGTTCTGTTGAAGAACACTTTGGTGCTGATACTTTTAATATTAAGCCTACTTTCTACTCTATGTAAACCTCTTTGTAATGAGTCTTGCCCTGAGCTCAGCCTACCTCAAATATTTTTATGAGATAGTTTTATAAAATCCTAATTTTTCAAATTGTTGTTGTATATCTAAAGATCACTTATAATAAGGCCCTAAACTAAATTTAATTTTCATAATAATCCAACATGCTAATCACTTTAAGTAATCTTTTACTGATTTGGATGCATTGTATTTTCGTAGAGGTATGGTTAATGTTCACCCTAGCCTACTCCCTCGTTGGCGTGGAGCTGCACCAATCATTTACACATTAATGCATGGAGATACAACAACAGGAGTCACACTTATGAAAATTAAACCAGATATATTTGATGTAGGTAAGTAAAGTTATAATATATCAACATTATGCTTTAAATCCTTCTAATACTACTAACTACTTCATGTTGTTTTATTCAAGGTGAGATAATAAGTCAGAAAAGAGTTGATATATCAAAGGATGTAAAATTACCAGAACTTACTGCACAGTTGTCAGAGATTGGAGCTGAAATGCTGGTTGATTGCATTAGAAACCTCCCAAATAGTATAGAAGATTCCCAACCACAAAGCAATGAGGGAGTTACATATGGTAAAGTTTTTATACAGATATCAATAACCAAACACAATGCATTGTATATTCCTCAAGCCTAGCCTTATTACCCACCTTTGTATTTTTTGTTTGATGTTATCTATGATCATAGGAAGTAAATATTGCACTGATAAAGGAATTCTTTTGAATCCCACCTAGCTAAATGATCTGTTGTGGATTTTACAATTCTAATTTTCTTCTGAAATGGATTGATGAATTCATTCATAGGAGTTTCTTCTTCAATTGCCAAATCTTCTATTAATCTGGTCAATTTAGCCCACAATATAGGTGTAAAGTTACAACAATTTGCATAAAGCTACAAATTGGAACAAATGTTTGGAACACCATTATAAATGAAATGTGAAAAGTCCCCATCGATCCCACATTTGCAATTCTTTTTATTATGAAGTCTAAGTATGCAAATATGGGTTTTTTGTTTTTTCAGCCAAACGGTAAGTCTTATTATCAAAATAGGTTAGACAAAATTGTAGACCATGCAATTATCTATAAAAATTGTCTTTAAATTTTTCTCCAAAGAGTCACCGTTTCTGATATATAACACTTCAAAAAGTTGAAAATGTTGTGTTCTTCATAATATGCACACTTTCACATGCCACCTGTGTGGCGTGTGTGTACTTGGTGCATTTTATTAACTTGATTTCTCCAGTATGCCTATTACACAATCTATTGTGATTCTGTTCAATTAAATACTAGTTAATAGTAAGAAATATTACTATTGGGAATAATGAATGTGGTGTAAATTCAAAGAAATCAGGGAAAATTATTCCGTCTGTTTCATTATCAACTATAAATAGTTCTTGTTTTTCTTCCTGATGGGTTGCAAATAAATTATCCTGATAGTGACACATCATATGTCTCCTTGCTGATATCAAACAAATCCTCTCTGATAGTGATTCAACATGGGAGGATGACTGGTCTTGACAACTAGTACATGCTGATAAACAAAACAATCTAACTTTTTTGCAGCTGCATTTAGCATTGCACCCCCTTATACAATTGCAAAAAATTGTGTTTAGGAGTTCTTTCGGTGTAGGTGGGATCAAGGTAAAGTCTGAATTCGTTCCAATGTATTCTCGATTAATTTCCAACCCGTCTTTTGGGTTTAGTTGATTACCAACCCACACTTGCACTTGATAATATACCCGAAATAGATGTTAATGATCAAAAGTAGAGGTTTGAGGAAGACAAGCTAATTGCATTCATCTTTTGTTACGAGAATTTTTTACAAAACATATGTATCAAAACTTATCTAAGCAGGTAAAATTAAGAACTAAGAAGTATTAGATGATTATGAATAAGATGAATAATTTTCCCCAATTTTTTAAGTTCACACCGCTTTCTTCATTTCCAATAGTAACATTTCTTTTTATTAACTAGTATTGAATTGAACAGAATTGCAGTAGATTGTGGATTGTTAAAGCCTAACTGACAATGGAAAAATTCAATTTTGTATTAATAAACCCCGATTGTTTATCTGATGATTGAAAAATCGACCCTAAGACAAATATTTATTCTAATAATCCCTCATTACTAAAATATTAACAAAGAAACATTCTATTAGGTTGGGGAAAAGTTTCTTCGCATTTTATATAAAAATTCAAAAGGTTTTTTTTATAAAGTTTATTTACATTTGACTAAAGTATGTAGGTCCCTACCTACAAGATGGCAAAAAGTTATCCATCAAAATGGCACCTTCGTGATCCCATTGCTATAAAAATTTTGGTGCTTCTGATCAAAAAACTGCAACAAGTGGTTTTGGCAGTCCTCTCGTGATGTTAACACTGCCTAAGGAATTCTGCAAAGACCGAAACAGATGAAAATCTGGAGGTGCAAAGTCAGGACTATATGGCGGATGCATTTTATCCGTGCAGGAACGGAGAAAGAATACAATTTCCTGCGGCCGGGCGGCCTGTCGTAAGAGGCGAAAAACAACCCACAGCCATGTGGTAGGGCATTTGCCCGACTGGACGGCTACCACCCCTGGTCTAAAGTATATCGCCATAACAACATTGAGTTGTGTTCCGGCATTAGTTAGGTTCCAGTCTCCCTTAAGAGAGCAGCAGCGCATTTGTAGCACCTTTAGTGTTGCAAATGTCCATAGGCGATGGTAACCGCTTTCCATCTAGTGGGCCGTCTGCCTCTCTGCTGAACTCCTGCAATAAAAAAATAATTAACACCTCCCAGCTACACTCTCGTAATTTTTGCTGAGTGGCTAAAGATGTGTGAGGTCTAGCGTTATCATGGTGAAAAACCACACCCCTTCTGTTGATTAATTCCGGCCGCTTTCTCTCAACTTTTTGCTTTAATCTCATCAGTTGTTCGCAGTACAGTTCAGAATCGATGGTCCTGCCTGGCGGTAACAGGTCATAATGAATAATGCCCTTCCAATCCCACCATACACACAGCATCATCTTGTTGCGAGTTAACCCGAGTTTCGCCACAGTCTGTGAAGCCTGACCGGCCTTTGACTACGATCTTTTTCGCACGTTCTTGTCGTACGTGATCCACTTTTCATCGCCCGTTATCAGCTTCTTCAAAAATGGTTCGGTTTCATTACGTCGTAATAAAGAATCACAAATGAGTACACGGTTCATTAGGTTTCTTTCAGTGAGCTCATGAGGCACACAAATATCGAGCTGTTTTGTGTACCCAGCTTTTTTCAAATGCGCCAAAACCGTTTTGTGGTCATTTTCCAGTTCTCCAGCTACATCGTAACTACTAATATGCCAATCTTGCTCCACTTTTTCAAAAATGGCATCAATTTTATCCGTAACAGGGCGACCAGAGCGACGTGCATCTTTGATATCAAAATTTCCGGATTGAAAACGCTTAAACCAAATTTGCGCTACTCTCACAGATACAGCATTAGGTCCATAAACATCACAAATTTTTTTCGCGGCTTGTGTTGCATTTTTACCTTTTTTGTTGTAAAATTTTAAAATGTATCGAATTTCTTCATTAGCTTCACTCATTTTAACAGTAAGAAAAACAAATTAAAATCACACATTTTCCTAATTTGAATTTGGAATTGTCTTCTTTAAAATTAAAACTTTTTAATGATAACAAAACCAGCCAGATACAAATGGTATAGCCAAAGAGATCTTATTACAAGTTCATACATTCTATATGCGAAAAGACTTTTTCCCCAACCTATTATGTTAAGCAGTTTATTAGCCTCGTTATTTATCTGAATATCTTCCTTGTTTTGTCTTTTTTAGATTTCGATTTTACCAGATTAAATAAATTTGACATATATATATATATATATATATACCTAAGGAACTGAGAAGAAATTATTAAAGTTATAATTTTAATTATAGAAGATTGAGACTTCTCATGGTATATGACACTGATATCATAATTTACTAAATGTAAGATCTACCTGGTGTTTTAAATTTTAGATACTCACCATCCTACCCTTGAAGTCCATTATAGTGCAGGTTGTCAATCCATATTATATTTTTGTGATAGCCTGCATGTTCCATTAAAACAGTATGGTTTCGAAAAATGAATCCTCCATAATTAAGTCTGGTCTGGGTGTCACTGGGACTAGATTCCAATGTTTGTTATATACTAGGATTCGCCCGCAACTTCATCCACGCTGGACTGAATAAGCAAAATTATACGTGTCCTACCAACTTGAAACCACTCCCGAGATATAAATATCGCAGATTTTAAATCCGGGAATTTGCTATCGATAGCGGCCTAGTAGTTTTTACGTGAATCCCGAACAAACAGACAAACACAAAAAATCTAAAAAACAAACGACTACACCTTTACAATTTTATCTATATTATAAAATTCTAAACATTCCGTGTCTGTACATTGAAGCTATTAAAAAAAACAACTGAAATAGACTAATATATAATATAAACGATGAAGAACACAATGCATTTTTTTATATCTTGTCTGTTTGTTCGGGATTTAAAAACTACTGGGCCGATTTCGATGCGGTTATCGCTGATTGACAGCAAATTGTTAGAGTTAAAATCTGCGCTACTATTTATCCTGGGAATCCTGCGAATAATTTTCTGGGAATTATTTAAGATGGCCAGATTGAAAAAAAAAATGGAATATCAATGTGATTTTTTTACTGATCGATAGCAAATGTTATGTAATAAAGTGTGTGATATTTTTTATCCTGGAAATTCCGCGCGAATTTTCTCGGGAGCGATTTGTAGTTGTTCGGAAACTTCAAATCAAGCGTGAACGAAGTCGCGGGCATATCCTAATAATCTTATAAAATAAATGTGATTGATGAAACAGCTGTATAGGAAGGACCATTGAGTAATTCAAAGTTTAAATTGCAACTTTGAATTCATTATTTTATTAAGTAAAGATAAGGTAGTAAGACAATGTTTTTAAGGTTTTTGTCAATAATTTAAATTGTAAACATACGTTTTCAGAACAGTTTACTCATTCAGTATTTACTTTCATGTATAATTTTATAAGCTTCACTGTATAATGTAACTTTAGACCCGATTTGTCAATCATCAGATGTTATCCAACAATAAAATTAAAACCTCATTGAACTTAAATGTGACGTAATTCAATTGTTTTATTCACTCATTTGTATTTCTTAAGTTTTAGTTTGTTGTTTTTTTATCTTATGAATAACTTATCTGGTGTTTGACAAATTAGTCCTTTTAACTTAAAACAAACTTATTTCATTTTCAGCCAAGAAAATAAATAAAAATATAAGTGAGGTGCGATGGTCAGAAATGAGTGCTGAGGGAGTGTATAACCTTTACAGAGCTGTTTATGGTATTTACCCATTGACAACAAAATTTAAAGATAAACAGATGAAATTATTTGAATGTTTTTTACATAATACAAGTGAAAGTAATCTAGTTGAAAAACCGATTGGTTCTATAGAATATTGCCACACAACAAATGCTATAAAAGTTTTATGTAAAGACAGAAAATATGTTTATTTTAAATCACTTCGAATAATAGGTAAAAGAGAAATAACTGCTTTAGATTTTTACAATGGCTACATCAAAAATATATCAATAGATAAGAGAAGTAGCTTATGTGTTAAAACCTAAATATTGACACAAAAAAACTGTGAGAAACTGAGTAATAATATATAATATACAAACACAGAACAAATTTCTTATTTCTGCGTATTTACTTAATGATATTAAAGAAATATAAAATAAAATAACCTTTAAATATTATTTTTAATAAAATACACATGTAAAATTATAATATATAAATACTAAACCCCTTATTCGTAAGTTATATGAGGTTTATAAACTCCTTAAAAAAGAAGTTAACAAAAAAATGTTATACATATAGTACAAAATATGTATATCACTTTTTGATAACACATTTTATGAGACTATAAATCTCGAACCATATGAATGATATATATAAAACAAGCAATACATTTCGGCAATAAACTACTATTAAATCTTAAATTATCTTAATTCATGATTATTTTGAAACGTGCAATCCATTCTATCATAACATTATTGTCTGCTTATTATATGAACACAGATTATTTGTGATATACATTTAAGTGAATGTTCAGATTACTTTGGAATTCGTATACAAGATCACGAATGTAACGGTGGGTAGTATCTAATCATAACTACAAGTAACTTTGGTGGTTAAAAAGTTTAACTTAACTGTTTTGTAATATAAGAACAATTACTTCACCGCAACTCTAACCCTGAAAGGAGAAAACATTTATTAAAGAATCAATCGTAAATAAAGTTTTGTCTCAAAATTATTGCTATATTAAAATAGTTATTTTATTATAATGATGTACTCAAGAAAGCATTATATTTAAGTTATATTACTAGAGAAACTTAAAAAGGAATTTGGCTTAATTTAACTTTAAAATGGTCTATCATATTATCCATTATATAATTAGTTAGTAAAAGCTTACACATTATCGCCTTCTATACTCACCCAGGTTAATTACATACCTATTCTATGTAATCCTTGAAAAATCACAAAAAAACTACGGATGTACTTACTACTATTGTCCAAATGCAAGATGATCAAGCAATGAAAACAATTAGAATCCGCTGAATAAAATTTTATTCGTGAAAAATATATAGCGACAGGAATTATACCAGAATAATAAACTTATATTCTGAAAAAGAAATGTATTCGTGGTAAAACGTGTGACATATTTTGTATTACATAATAATTAATACATGAATATCGGTAAAAACAGAAGCCTTAGACCGTAAAAAAGAATACTGGGAAAGAATCGTCCAGTACAAAAAGGACACTGAAAAACCTCTAAAACCCCGATTTCTAGAAAACGTTCCAAACTTTCCGCACTTACATTTTGATATGGAATAACACTACTAGACTATCTAGCAACATTGTATAATACTACTAACTTATATTTTTAGATAAAATCAGTCAAAGATATGAATTGAAATTAATACTCAAAATTTTTGTGTATGCATAATAAATTCGCCTTAGCTAAACTGTTGTAAACAGTTCTACCAATTTGTATTATTTAAATTGGTTAAAAGTCGCAAACGAAATTCAAGAATTCAATTTGACATTTACACGAATCATTAATTGCTTCATCTAAATTGAAAGGCAACTGTGTGATACCAGCCATATTATATTAATTTGGTTGAAAGTTAAGTTGTGTTTTTCTATATCAAAACGAATAAGAAATGTATGTAGGACATAGTGGCTTTTTCGAACTTACATTTTGTTTTGGGCGATTATCATACCTAGTATTCTTCTTCCATGCCTCAAAACCTTACCTTACCCAAAAATTTTAGCATATACAGCAATGGGATTTTCTAACTATCCGAATCCTGCAAAAAATAAATATTATAAACCTATCGAAGAAAATTTCACGTTGCTTTCTTATTAAGTATGTAATCATTTACTTAAGGCTTCTGTTTTTCTGAATTTAATGATATCTTTCCATTTTCATGATAAAGTATGGAAATAAATGATATTAGAACACAAACAGACTACATGCCATAATGTAGACTGATTTAATAAAATCGATGCTTATGTACAAAGCTTTTGTTTCATAATGTTAAACTTAAAAAAGATATTTACTCATAATTCTTGTCTAGCGATTTTATTTTCTACATTCTATTTTTTGAGTAAGTACTAAATTCCATCATCATCTCGTCCTAAGCGATTTCCGTTACGGCAATCGCTTTCAATTAGTGGCTGTTCGACGTTCATGCACACTTTATTACTTAACTACTACAAGTACTAAATTACTTCATTTAAGACTAGGATAAAATGGCTTGCAACTTGCCAAAAATACGCCTTTCATATCAGTAATTTAAATCTGTGATTCTTTAAAACTAATTGAACCTGTTATTTAGTCTACACATCTTTAGAGTTTATATTTTCCTCATATTTAAAGCTAATCCAATAAATTTATGTTTAAAGCTGCCGACTTTAAACGAATATATAAGTCTTTAGAAATCTTGGAAATAATTCAAGACTTAAAAAAATTCGATGCGTTTTAAATTTGATTTTAATCCGCGTTAAACTTTATGACCGCTCTTAACAACGGCTGACTGTGTAATAGACGCTTTTTCATACAAAGTCGTGTAACGTGAAGCCTTTTCCTAAGTTACAATAAATGCAAATTTATGAACAAAACTGTTGCAGTGGCTAAAATCTCAGAATAAAATCAAATTAAATAGCACTTAATTTGTTGAAAAGTAGTTAAAATTATTGAAATATCCTCCAGATAAAATATCTACTGCAATACTTACTTTATTGCATATACACCTCATCGAAGTTTTTTAACTTTATAAATTATTACATCTTTACGTTCAAAAAGAAAAACGATCACTAAATGCTCAACACTGAAGAACATCGATCGGCCGAACAAATTAATGTTACACGTGCAATGTGACTCGTATGCCGACTTGCTACTAAATAACCAATAGTACAATATATTTAAGGCTTTGAACTGCTTCACCGTCGGTATTTTGAATATTTGCCTAGTGTTTTATAAACAAACACTGTTTATATACTATTTCAGTCTATACCTGATCAGTGATCAGTATTTGACAATTAAGTTCTATAGATATAAAGTGAAATTTGAAAGTTCCTTCAATGTAATAAAGCTTTTAAAACTACACGTTTATAAATGCATTTTTTATTTTGATTTTTCATTTTAACAGAGACTACAGACTGATTTAAAAATAGAAAAACAGTTATTCTTAAATAAGATAATAGTTAAAATTTAAGAATAAATAAGGGTTACGTGGGTCTGTGTTTTAGTAGAAAGTCGGCAACTATTAATGTAGTGCATTAGGCGCAATGATTTTTTCACGTTGATGAATAACACTCTGTAGAGGCATCTCATTCCGGTCACAGTGAACATTTGGGCGCCGGCTGTTTCCTAGAATATTAGTGAAAACAAATTACTAAGTGGTAATGTTGTGCTGTGTTAATGAAAGTAAAAGAAATATGATAATTAGTTAGGTGTTTAGTAATAAGACAGCCGTTCCCAGTACACATCGATTTAATATGTAAATAAGCGTCGTATAAACAATAAAATACCAAAAAACAACATGCACAAAGCAAGGCATATAAACAATAAAATATTTTATAAAATGATAAGTTATTTCAGCGGTTTCAATAAATACTAATATTCTTGGGAGCAAATCTGAAAAATTAAATACGAGTTAAAATACTCAATATTAGTTATTTATTTTTTGTCCAACCCCACATATAAAGTATAAGAGGAGACAGGATAGAATAAACAAAATAGGAGAAAAAGAAAAAAAAACAGGTCAATAAAAGTGGTTAAATTTCAAAAGTTTTTATTCAACATATTTAGATTTCGTCACTTCAAGAACAATTAGGGTACTATAGGGCACGTGCACATCTATGTATGTTGTTGATTAGATAAAAGTTAAAGTGGCTTAGTAATATGATACTCTATATATAGGATATTATGTATTTGTACTTAGCACCTACGTTCAAAACATCAATAAACGTTATCTCACCACTAACCACTTGAATAGTGGTCATTTATACCGAAGCTACTAGTCTAAATATGATAACAGATGAGCGCTGGCAAAGTTTGTTAGCTCATTTGACAGATAATACATCAGAAATGATAAAAGTAATATGCTTATTCGATATTAGCATCAAGTAATAATAATACATACAGTAAGTATTAGAACAATAAAAGTCATTATTAATTTACAACAACAATATTCAACTACATGCTCTTGAGTTCCATGACTGCACAATATCCGTAATAATTTAAAAGTATAATAAACAATAATAATATTATAGATGTCTATTCAATTATAAACAGTAAACAGGCGTACTAATTAAGAAACCAATTAGAAATACCTCATTAACTCATAACTTGTTAACAATAATAACAATTTGATAACATGTCTTGACTAGAAATCGTGTCAATGTTGTATCAACATTGATTTTAAACTTCAACATAAAAATAACACTTAAAAATGTGCAGTCATACAATTCATTTCTCATAACTTTACATATAATACAAATCTGTCATCTAAGTACTAGCACCCTGTAAAATAAACATACATACATATTGTTATGTACAATTTAAGTTATTTTGCACTATTCAACGTACATTAACGTAAATAGGCTATTCTATTCTACATATAAGCTACACACCCCCGATTGCACGACAAATACTTTGCAAACGACATACTCAAATTTTAAACATTATCTAATTCACATTTATTCAGGTTATACTTTTATGAATTCTTTGCGTTAGATATACCATTGTATACTTTTAAGAAGACATCAACATCATCAAAAATTTTAGTTTTTATTCATTCTTTGATTGCGAAGTAGGTAAACAGGCATCCGGCCTCTCATGGGAAGCTAATTGTTTCTAATAGAAAAATAACCACTTTAAAACAGTCACTCACAGAGTCATTAATAAATTCTGTCTTGGCAGTTTGATTAGATACGGCATATTTAAATGTAACGAAATTTTGACACAGGCATATTTTTATTTAACTTTTATATCGGTTTTATATAATTGTGCTTTGGAGTATTGTGTTCCCAAAAACAGTTTCATTACCTTTCTATAATCACATACTACTGAAACTCATCAGTAGTAACACATTCTTTCCATTATTCATAATTGTTATATGAAGTTTATAGGTTCGTTAAAACGTTACAAATGTTTAATAACTCTTTTTTAAAGAGCCTATAAACTTCGGTATAACTATTATGAATGTGGGGGTTTTATATTGCAAATATGTTAAATAATATCAGTTAGCAGATTTATAATTTGATTATACCAAAATGACCACTTTAACCTTACGGATATCACATTTAAAACTGACCTTGAATTATGTTATGACTATTTATGTATTGTAAATATTAAATAAACAGACTTCTAACGTTCTGGTGGCCATTTTAACTATCCAGATCACGTTTAATATAGACATTGGTTACGTCAAGTGCATGAGTATTTGTGTGCAATCGGGGTGTTATATGTATGTGAGTAAGAGTCGGAAGCGGATGCATGGAAGCTGTCTTACATATGCTCGGGGTGGCTCCGGATGCAGTTGATGAACTCCGACGGCTTGAGCTCGCCACGGCATATGCGGTACACCGAAGTAAACAACGGGAACCTGAAATATTCAATTTGCTTACATAACATTCATGTTTATAACATGTCGACCTGTCTTAAAAGGCGACAGAACAATCCACAGCGTGGTGGTGAGAAAACAAACCACATATGCCTATCTGGATGACTACTAAGACAGGGGTGGTGTTCTAGTCTAGATTATGCCGCTATAACGACCTTCCTTCCTACATCAGTGGCTAGGTTCCAGTCCCCTTTTCGAAGCTGGCATTACTTCTGGTGTTGCAAATATCTACAAGCGACGGTGACCGCTTTCCATCGGGTGGGCCGTTAGCCAAAGACATTTTTTTAGGTAAATGTTGCAATAAGCAAACAAAACGATCCAACCATATTTTAAAGCCATATATTTAAACATTTTTTACTGACAAAGTGAGCTGGAGATTAAAAAATCTTTCTATAGCGAATTTGTTTCTTAGAAATGAGTAATCTGAGATTAAACATAACTTTCAAGTAGCAGGGCTTGAAAACGTTATCAATTACCTAAAACAAATATAGGTAATTACCGGTATTTTCGAAAACGATACTGCCATACCGGTATATTTTTTTACTATTACTTGGTAACTTTTATGATTTTAACGTTATATTATAATATTATAACGATAAAAATCTTATGAATAACGTTATACGTATCGGTAATTTTTACGTTATTTCAAGCTATGTTGTCATTTTTAACAATTGGCTTTATTACGACTGCATGTTACCGAAACAATTGACAAACACAACTCTAAATATTATGCGCGCTTTTAGCACAGTGCTGTTTGACAATTTTTGCGAGTGAAAGAGAGCGACGATGGTAACAAAATATTGTTATAACTGTAAAATTACCGATAAAAATAGTATTATCGTTATATTTTTTTACTGGTAAAATGGCTAGAAATAACGATATTTATTTTTTACCGTTATCTGAAATTAGCATAACGATACCACATTTTTACCGGTATTTCAAGCCCTGATAGGAAGTACCGAATAGCTTGAAAAAGGTACAACATTTACATCTTATAATTACGGGTCTCACAATATTTTATTTTATCCGGGGAGAGGAGGTCTAAAATCATTGAAAGCATGATTATCTACTATGTAAATGCCTTTGCATTCAAATTGACTAAGAACACATAACAATATACAATAATATTATCAAGATGCCAATCTATTTACAGTTTATTAAGAGTACCTATAGCCATGCACATATAAACATTCACGAGCAACGTTAAATGCAGTTATCTCGTTGTTATCCTCCAATTAATGATACAACCGGCCTCAACAACGTGGATGCAAGCCAATGCTATTTTCGTTCAACATTGGTTATTTGATGCAGATAACAAAGTAGTGTCCAATAATAAACTACCTAAGTCAATTAGGAGTCTTAATAGCTCAGTGGCTGAGCACATGAATCTCATTTCTATAGTGCATGTACATTGTACATACTTGTGTTTACAATTATGACATGCTGACGACGAAGGAAAACACGTTGAAACCTACACATTGAGATCAACAAGGTAAGAAACCCCTCAATCCACCGGTACCTAGATATATTCACATGGACCTTCAGAAGTCAAGGAGAAGCTATCATTATAATAGTAACTTCTTTAAACTATAAATATAGAATTGATTAAAGATTCTCAAATTCCTAATTATATGTTGAATTAAACTTCATCAAAGACATGGTCAGTGTTCTATTGCTACTTATTTTACATATTACTTACTTATTTTCCATATTTTTGTTCGCCAACATGTGATTTACCTCTTCGGCGGTGATAGGGCCTTGTAGCTTTTGACCATTCAACATTTCGTCTTCGAGTTCCTTGATCGATCTACCGGTTTTCACGAAGGCCTCAGCCACGCGCCTATTTCTACCACCTGAAAGAGAAATATACAGCAGAGTATGTTACGACCACTTTAAAGTATAGGCTATCTTTTTACAACCGAGTACGATAAACGAAATTGTATGTGCCTGGTTCTGTTTAAAAACAATTTCTCACGTACCTATATTGGAGTTTTTGGAAATTCTACCCTAAAGTGAGCTACCTTCTAACTTTTTGTGACTACTTAAACTATGACTATTTTTAAGCTACGCTAACAAAGCCGCTGGCAACAGCTAGTAAATAAAAATAACGTTAAACACACACCCCTTGGCCCCAAGACAAGCAAGTTATGCTCGTTTTCTAAAATACAACGGACAACACTCAGTCCAATCCCAGCACCCAAACCATAGTAAATAACGAAAAGTAGGTCTAAGAAATCTACAGTTGGAAATCGACCGATTTCGATTTATTCAGTTATTTTAGTTTCAAAGAAAATCCTCGCCTATTTTACTATTTTATTTAGGTGTCTTTCGCAGGCCTACACGCTGATATGACTTATTTTTAGCAACGTATAGTACCTAAGTAACGTAGAATCACGATGTTCTTCTGGGTAGACGAGTTCACCCGCCGGCAGCGGTCAAAAGCTTAGATCGTCCAATTAGAAACGGTCTAATTTAATATATTACATCAGACATTAAGCATTACAAATTAATGCATTTTTACCAATACCAGCCCATAAACGTACCACTGGTGGGTTTGGCTTCCCTATTAATTTTAGGATCTCGAAAGATATTACCACCACGTATGTCCATTAAGCAGATTTGACTAACATTTTAATGTTTAATAAATTATATTAATATGTAAAGAAATTGGTTTAATGCTTGTCTTTTTGGACGACCTTGGATAGGAAATTTGGTAAATAGCTACACAAAAAGCAAAGAAATCTGCAGAATAAAATATTGTTACAACTTAGCCAAAATTCCACGAAGCACGCCGACAAAAATGAATGCACACCTGCCAGCCATAAAGCACAGTTTACCTGTATTACCTGCCCGCATTTGGAGTTCTTTTGTTTATTTTGTGTTTAAAATTTGTAATTAGAAAAGCCGCCTATTGTGTATTGTAATCTTTTATGATGGTCGTTAGCCAGGTGTGGTTCTTGGAAGATCCAGTCCACGCGGTCGATTGTAGTATCGTATAGTTAGTATAAAACAATGCCCGAATGGAGGGGTGAGCCATTCTAGCGAGAACCACGATCAAAGCAAGACGTGTACATTCGATAAGCGATATAGTGACGGACTTTGCGCGTGTTATTTAATTGTGCATTACATTTGGACTTATTGCGTTCGGTTATATTTGTACCTATGTTATACGTGTTTGTATAGTTCTAATAAATTCTATAGTAATTCCAAACGGCATTTTAATTCGAGTCCTGTAACTCATAACAATATATACATATTATTTTATATTATAACTTACTTATTTCATTCAATTACAGAGTCATACCAGTCTTACACCTAAAGCGACAATGTAAGCACATTGTCACAGTAAAAAAATTACCTCCCACCCATTTTAATATTATATAAATTTATTAAAGCTAGGCATGTTTTTGTGTTTGCTGAAGAGTTTCTTACGCCGCTCCTTCTCTTCAAGCCACAAAAAGTTGCGAAACGGTGTTAAATTAGATTAGGCTCCCATAGAGTAAATAATAACCATAAACAAAATTAAAACTAAATAATTAAAATGAACAAGTTAGCGGTAGGCTAAATAAAACTTTAACAATACTCATTGACACTTGACATCTTTGTCTACCGTGATCACGGCTACTGAAAAGTGGCCGAAACGTCAAAATAATAAAAATCAAATAAATTACCGCGCTTAACACCGTTAAAACGTAGTTTTATTATGTATACTAGTCGAAATAAACTATGTAAGCACTTTATCCTTGTATTATTTTGTCACTGAAAATGTAATATTCCTCCGGGGTCCAGAACCGAAGTGTTATAGTCTCTTACGTCGTTCACAACTTTTATTATAAAAATGTAGAATACAGTTGGGATAACACAGTCTCCATAAATCGCTATTTTCCAATTCTTTTTAATAAAAATCATAAATACGTAAAAGCAAGGACATTGTAGGATAACGTGATAGCTTGTTTTTGCTTATACAAAAGCAGTGTATTTTTTCCATAGTTAGTAGTCGTATGTAATTGTTTAGCAGATAATTGGATAAATACATTGAACAACGTCTTCAAAACACGAGTCTATTAAAAATTGTTCATTCAATCATAGTACTTCCTGTTATTGCAATTATTACAAGCGCTAAGGAATATCTATCTACAAGTTGCCCGTTTTTGATACTGTTTTCTACATAGAGGGTTTCTTTATTGTGAAATATGTTACGTTGTGTTATGTTAGTTACGTAAGACCAAAATTCATCTATTACACTTGGTTTACGACTATTTGTAAACAATTTGATTTTGTGTCTTCTAAAATAAATGAAAAGAATTATTCTGATGATCAAATTGATCCCGTTATAATTCAAATCAAAACTTCAATGACTGATACAAGAGTGTAAAATAATATTGATAAAAAGGAGGAGCAAAAAAATCCATGTAATAAATTTAAATTGCTATTGTATTTATGTTCGTAAATAACAAGGCCAAAGTTTAAACAAGGTTTAACTACATTCATTATATTGTAGGTAACAAACCAACGTCATTATACTTTACTAGTATATGGCCACGACTTCGTCCACGCTTGTCTTGAAATTCCCGCGGGATTTTCGTGACACAAAGTACCGCAGCATTTAAAAAATAATGTAAGCTATCGTTTTAGTGAATTCTATGTCGGAATAAGCTAATTTTTATGCACCCGAACAACTTCAAACCGCTCCCGGAAAAATAACCGCTCGATTCGCGAGATGAAAAATATCACACATTTTATTTCATTAAATTTGCTATCGATCAGTAAAAAATCACATTGGAATTAGTTTTTTTTTAATCTGGCCATTTTAAATAATTCCCAGGATTAAAAGTAGCGCAATTTTATAATATTATAGATAGATTTCAATTGACTTTTTGTTATCAAATTTTGAGATATTTTCTGAATGGTCAAATGATTAAGTTTTTTTGTTCAAATTTGGATTATTGTGAACACGTTCAGGAATACAAGTGTTGAAAGGTACATGTCTGACAAGGGGTTAGACCAGCCCCTCGAAGTACTCGCTCACTGTGTAGATAATGACCACCCATGTAAGAACTGTTTTATATTTGCATTCGTTGCAATTTAGCCTTTGTTATCGTTTGGACAAAAATTCGCCATTTCCCAGGTGAAAACTAACATATTCTAATATTTTCTAATTGAATTTATATTTTTAAACCTTTCATAAAATTCAGTTCATATTAAAAGAAAGAGGTCACAGACATAGGCAGCTATTATTTTATTTTAATATTTGTTTGTTCGCTCTTCATTGGCTGGAATATTAATAGATTTTCATGTAATTCTGTAAATACTTCTAAAAGTCGAAAAACGAGGGTCGAAATTTGGGACCTCGGAAAACTAATTTTCGTGAAAAACGTAGCAAATCGTAAATAATAATTAGTAGCAGAAAACAGATATGTACTATAAACGAGTGTTTTTATTTTGAAGACAGTCAAATTATCTATGAGAACACATTCTGTCACAATGCAATCAGATAATTTCTCAATTTTATCCTAGCTATTGCAATAATAATAATACAAAAATAATAGCGATAGAGAACTGATATAAAACACGTACATAAATGGCAATAGATGTTCGTAATACGTTAACGTTTAGCGATATCTAATCTCAAATAACACTTGGCACATAGTTACCAGTTCCTAGTTTCATTCCACCATTATCATAATAATTAAAGTGATTTATTTTGATGTTTATTGGTCTAAGTGTATGTTAAAGCTGTACTAGCTTAGCGGTTAATGCACTCACATCCTAAACTCGCATCTCAAATGACGCGGGTTGGAATCCTTGTTTTTTAACCTAATGTGCGTATTGTTATAATTACCACGTCCTGACCATGAAGGAAACAGTGATGAAACTGTACATCGAGATAGCCAATGTGTCAAACACGCTCAACCGTGGACAAACGTGGAGGGTATAATATTTGTTCCACTAAAAATAGAGTCTCGAGCCCCGAAGTGGGATATTTATGGACAACCTATCATTGTGGTCTTATGCGTAAACTAATTTTCAAGAACTTTGGTATGAATAGGGACTGTGGTTAGAAACATAATTTTTATCCCAGTAAATGCAAGACCCTGAGTGATTCATAATTGAAGCCATTTAAAAATATTAAGTGTACTCTTTGCTTCATCATGCACATTCTTTACAACTTATGAGATTAATCAGTTTGCGTAATTTTTATTACATTGAAAAAGAAACGGGATGTTCTTACGCTATTTATCACGCTATCTACCATCTTAATTAGAATGATAATAATAAATGATTTCACATTAATGATAAATATTTAATACAAATGTATTATGTAAGAATTTGATGGCCTCTAAGATCGGTCTAAACATTAGACACCCTAGATACTTGAAAACAGGTCCCTGTTTCAAATCTGGGCAAGATAAATGTTGTTACCCTCCGTTATTTACTTTGATCTGGGTGTCTAGGAGCTGTCAGTTCTATGTAATGCCCATACCAAGCGTAACTTGCTTATCATGGAAACATACAATGTGTGTCTGTAGATCAATTCTCAAGGCTGTAAATCAGAACAAACATAAATTTCCAAACAGGTCTGATTGTACTTCGAATGCATCGTTCGTTTGTAACAATCCTGAAATATTCAGTTAAAAATAAAAAGTATGTTCTTACCATAGCACGTCGTAATAAGGTCAGCCACTCCGCAAGACTCGAAGAATGTGCTCAACTTGCTGCCAGGATAGAACACATCGACGAACTTGATCATTTCCATGAGGCCAAGGCGGATTACAGCTGCCTTTGTGTTGTCACCGAAGCCTAATCCATCCACAAAACCAGCACCCACTGCTACGATATTCTACAAAAATAAATTATTTTGTGACTTGTTGTATATAGCATTTATAAAATTGTTAAAGCTACTTTTTAACTGTTAAAAGATCATTTTGTAAAGTTTTAATACACTTAAATAAAAAAGCAAACATTTGATAAAATAAACGCTATTACCATTTTGTAGTAAACGTGTTCAATAGGGTATTATGTCATTTATGGTCGGTTCTTACATCTTACTGACCGTTCATTTGCCTTACTATCGATTAAAATTTGACATAAGCTCCACACGAGTACTGTTTAGCTACTAGTGGTAAGGCAAGTGATTGAATAGTACAGTTCATTAATGAACACGGCTCCAACATAACGGAAAACTAGCTAAAAAAACTAAATTTTGTAAACGAACTTGTTATTTACTCTGGTCTGAGTGTCTGGGATAGGCACCAGAGTCGTCCGTTATGAATTAATTACTCATGACACATGCGAACTTGTCAACCTAGTAAATGTACAGTATTTGTTTGTCTGCTTATGTAAAAAAATAGTACGACGTTTAGGAATAAAATTAAACTTTTTACAGAAATATTTAAACAAGTAAGATTAGTTTTTGGAATCCTAGTTAACCTAACGTAAATATATCGTGATCAACCTGTTGATGTGGCCGATTCTAGTCGCAACTTCAATAAAAAACAATAAAACTTAGACCTCTTTGTTAGGGTTCCGTAAATAAAGTGCAAAAACAGAGGACATTCGTTTTCACTATAAAGCCTTCCACTGTAGGTACATGGATTGACACTAAATTGTCTAGAAATTCACCCAATTTACTTGTATCTGCATACAGGGTTAGTAGTTAGCTTAAATTCCTTACAATTTCTATGATTTATGGTTTCGGTTTTCCTAAAATCGCAACGAACGTGTAAATATATCCCGTCGGTTCTAATACATTAATTAAAGCATTTTGCATTTACTAATCGAGGTCAAGTAAATGGTCGAGCAACTAAGGTCTTTGTGACCGCTATTATCTACTTTACATATATTAGCAAGTGTTTAAATATACTTCGAAGTACCAACATAATAAAACTGCGACCTAAAACAATTCTAAATTTTGACCAGACTTAGATTTTGATTCAGCACAATGTATGTATATAAATCACTAATTAATGAAATTTCAGACATCTTAATTAAATTAGCAAACTATGTGTTTGTTAGGCCATAAAATGTAATATTTAAGAAGAAACTATAAAGTGCATCTCATTAAGCCCAGGTTATTGAACCGAAAGCTCGTACAATGTTACTAGAGCGGAATCTGTTTACTGTAAACAACATGCTTACTTTTAAATTTTAATACGTACCTGCACTTTATTATAATTAATCCTTATGAGCTATTCTTTTTTATTGTATCTCCTAGTACATTTATGCATATCAAGTTTTTATGTCAATGTTATTAAAACCTGTTAAGAAGCCCTTCAGCCTTTTAAAATTCTTCACATAATAACTAAATTTCCACCTTGAATTTGTTAGGGAATTACGTCAGTCACGAGGAAATTGTTAAATAAATTTTTATACATACTTAAACATAAAAACTTTTTATTTGTTTTGAAACAGAAAATAGATTTTCTCCTCATTTTTGTCATTTACAAGAAAATATAGCATAAGAATAATATCAGCCCATAAACGTCCTGCTGCTGGGCTGGGACTTTCCCATTTTAAGGGCAGGAAAAGTATATCAGGGAGACTTATCTAAGGCAGATTGGTAGGTTTTACATACCGGTAACACACCTACATGTGCAGTTCGTTTCCACGTGATATTTTTACTTTACCGCCAAAATCGAGTAATTGTAACGACATGCATATTAGATCCGACAAACTTCCCAAGTCGCTAGCATTAGCATCTACTAATGAAATAAATTCACTTAATTACCGCGATTTGAAATAATTGTACGATTTCATTATTAAGACCTATCAACATCAGAAAACCTAATTAGATCTCATTGAAAAATTTCCTTGCTTATGTATGGCATGGCTTTTAAAACAAAGTTCATTAGAATACAGAATTTTAAAGTGTATCTGTACCAATAAATGACGTGACTGGTTAAGTCATATAAAAAACTGGCTCACGATGAGCACACACAATGGCTGCTTATAAATGATTTTTGCTAGAATTTTTGTTTCTCTGTCTATCTAAAAATTTGTTTCGAATAGGTTTCGAAAGGATATAATGGATTGAAATGAAAAATTTTATATTAAATAGTCTAAGTCGCGCGCGAAAATAGTGGTGGGCACAGCTAGTAATAAATGGGCTACTTACTTGGTAAAATAAAATCAACGGTTACTTCTTATCATCACACTAATGGTCACAACCCCATTTTGTGTGGACGTACTGCGTTATGAAGTCATAATTCTAACGAGTCAACGTTTATTGTTTAAACATTGGTAATCATAATAATTACCATCACGAAATTTCAAAAGTAAAATAATAGTAAAGTATTTAATACGCATGCTTTTTGTATCTATGATTTTCCTATTATATAATGGTCAAATATGCTAAATAGGTAAAAATAATGAAAGTGTATTTACCTTAAGAGCTCCGCAGATTTCCACTGCGTCTTCATCGTCAACCACAACCACCCTGAAGTAGTCGGTCTGAATTATGTCGCGCATCATCGGTGCAAGCATAACGTCCCGGCAACCGATTGTAGTTTCGCAAAACTTCTCTTCCGCCACCTATATATACTAGTACTAAATAAAAATGTATTTAACTACATATATATGGTAAAAACGTTAAAATAAATTTTGTGAAATTATATGATTCGGGTAAGATGGGGCTGACATAGTGACATCATCACTGAAAGCCCCTAAATAAATTAAATTATAAAAAAAACTACATATGTATATACTTAGTCTGGCCATAAATACTGTTACAATTAAAAAGAAACAAAATATTACATTTGAATTTGGAATCTGTCATTTTTATATGATTGTTCATTGTGTTTTCTCATTTTGGCGCCAATACATTGTACAACATTTTGCGATATTAAAATGGAGTGGGGCGATAAAGAGAACCGAATCGTTGTGATTGCATTACACAAAGTAGGTATGGAGCCAAAAGCAATTTTTAAAACTCTCCATACGCTTGGTATTAGTCAAATGTTTGTGTACCAGGCTATTAATAGGTACAATGAGGCCTCCTCCGTTTGTGACAGAAAAAGATCTAGCCGTCCACGTAGTGTTCGTACGAAAAAGGTGGTCGAAGCAGTAAGGGAAAGAATTCTGAGAAATCCTGTCCGAAAGCAAAAGATTTTATCTCGGGAGATGAAGATATCACCTAGAACCATGTCGCGTATTTTAAAAGATGACTTAGGACTTGCAGCCTATAAGAGACGCACTGGTCATTTCTTAACTCATAATTTAAAAAAGAATAGTGTGGTAAAATCCAAACAACTACTGAAGCGGTACGCAAAGGGAGATGACAGAAAAAAATTGTTTACGGATGAGAAAATATTTACAATTGAGCAACATTTTAACAAACAAAATGACCGTATTTATGCTCAAAGCTCTAAGGAAGCTTCTCAATTAGTCGACAGAGTGCAACGTGGGCATTATCCGTCTTCAGTGATGGTTTGGTGGGGTGTTAGCTATGAAGGAGTGACAGCCATATTTTTGTGAAAAAGGTATCAAAACATCGGCACAAGTGTATCAGGATACCATTCTTGAGAAGGTAGTTAAGCCCCTTAACAACACTATGTTCAATAACCAAGAATGGTCCTTCCAGCAAGACTCGGCGCAGGATCA
This sequence comes from Dendrolimus houi, assembly GCA_039645545.1. Lineage (NCBI taxonomy): Eukaryota > Metazoa > Arthropoda > Insecta > Lepidoptera > Lasiocampidae > Dendrolimus > Dendrolimus houi. The sequence goes on along the minus strand of CM077120.1, from coordinate 15,384,246 downwards.
TAAAGCTCGGTCCACGCAGTCTTGGTTGGAAACAAACGTTTCGGACTTCATCAGAGCTGAAGACTGGCCGTCGTCTAGTCCCGATCTTAATCCACTGGATTATGATTTATGGTCAGTTTTAGAGAGTACGGCTTGCTCTAAACGCCATGATAATTTGGAGTCCCTAAAACAATCCATACGATTGGCAGTGAAGAATTTTCCCATGGAAAGAGTGCGTGCTTCTATTGATAACTGTCAACGTTTAAAGGGCTGTATTGCAGCCAATGGAGACCACTTCGAATAAGCTTTTTATAATTTAAATTGTTTTATATTTATGTATTAATTAAACTAACACACTGTAAAACTTATAAATGTTATTTGCAATAGAAAAAAAAATTGTTACAATATTTATGGCAAGACTAGGTACACTATATAGTAAGTTGACACCATAGCAGATAACATGGGAGGAAAAGTGTGTAACTGAAAGACTGATGAACATCAACATAAAAATAGATGAAAATACATGAGGCATAAATATGAGAGTTAGTAAGAAATGAATTGTGCTAGAATAGAATGGTGACAAAGAAAAAATCAAACAAAAGAAGTTTGTGTTACCCTACCCATAACCCATACCCCTTTGCATGCATTTAACTGTATCTTGTGGGAACTCTTAAATAAGCCTAACTAAAAACTGTCATGACATACAGAAGCAACTCATGAATAGCACATTAGTAAAATATTTTTAGCAAGCAACACACTAGGGTATAAGATGATTAAGATGTAACAAAAAGGCTTGGGTATAAATTAATTTATTTCTAAGAATATATAATATCATTCCCCTCATAAAAAAGAAATTAAACCACAACCGCCCTACACTTTTGATTAAAAAATTGACGTTAAAGGTTATTAAGGAAAGATAATAAATAACTCTGCAAAACGACTTGACAACGTATATAATTTACGATAACCTTATCGGAGAACATTTTAAAGTGGTTGTGTTTTTAAATTCGACTCAATAACGTTATTCATACATATATTAATGTTTGAACAGTAATTCAAAAATACATATACGTAAAATTATCTATGAATTATAAAAACTTGAGTCAATAATAACCTTATATAATTAACAGTGATTACGAAATATCTTACCTCTGATGCAATGTTTGCACCCATAAGTACGGCGCATGGAATCTTCAGGCATCTTGTGATAATGTGTGAAATTAAATCAATGCCACCTCCTTCAGCGATGTCGAAGCCCTGTCGTCATAATTAACTATCACAATGACTATTCTACTATTCTATACTCAAATATTCAATAAAGTAATTGGGTTCCACAGTAAGTACCCAGACTTAAAAGGAGATCCCAACAATAGAGGACAATAAACAACACAACTAAATCTTTCAATTTCATTTCCACCTAAGATTTTTAAATCCCTATTAATATTGTTACAATTTGGGCCACCTGCATATTTGTAAACAAAGCACATTTATTACCCGCCGGCGTTTATGTTAATAACATTGTAGTTCTTTTATGATTGTCTTCTTTTGTTTACTTTTTTATTGGTTATTGTGGAGAGCAGCCTATTGTACTCATTTATGGCCGTTTGCAGGCATAATTAGGCAGGTGTGCAGATTACGATTTCTGGAAAATTGCGTCGACGCTTGGCGGGCAGACATGTTTGCATTTGTGCCATATAAAGCAATGGCCCGATTGAGGAAGGGCAGTCAAGCGATAACCACAAGCGTGGCAAAACGTGTGTACATTCGATAATCTACATAGTGACGGACTCTGCGCGTGTTATTCAATCGCGCATTACGTTTGGACTGATTGTGTTCACTTATATTTATACCTGTGTTATACGTGTTTGTATAGTTCTAATAAATTCTATAGTAATTCCAAGGGCATTTTAATTCGAGTCCTGGAACTCATAACAATATTATAAATGCGAAAGTAATTCTGTCTGTCTGTCTGTTACACTTTCACGGAATAACTACTAGTGTACAGTAAGTTCTGCTGTAATTTTGTACATAAAAAAAATACCAATCAAATTGAGAACCTCCTCCTTTTTTAAGTCGGTTAAAAATGGACATAAATACTTTTCATCCTGGGAGATGGGATATAAAATTAAGTTAATCTACCGGGGGCAAATAGCACTAACAAAAAAAATTAACACAATGTAAGCGTTATACTTGCTTTTTAAGCAAGGAGCACGCACTAGGGTTTGACCCGCGGCCGTGGTTTAAGCTCTGGTATAGTTAAAGAAAGAAATTTAATTGTATTGAATTAATTAACAGACAAGTAAAGGTTTTTAAAATAACTATGCAAAATACATCAGCCGAGGTATAATAGAAGAGTAATGTTTTTCTCAACTTACCTTGATCAACGATAGTGCAGCGGCCGTGGGCTTAATTTTACCGAGTAAAGTGGAGCAAATTGTTCTGACGAATTGGTGAGGTACTACGAATATGAGTAGGTCGGCATCCTTAGCTGCATCCACTACATCCGGTATAGCAACCTATGTAAGAATACATACCAAACTGATGAACATTTCATTAAAAAAGAAGTTGAAATTATTCACCTATTTTAAAATGGTTGTGTTAATACTATATTTTTATCTGCTATGGCGTGGTCGTTTTTATTTTTTGACAAGGGTAAACCCACTTGAGGACTAGATATCGCACGGGGATTAAAGATGATTTACCAATGTATCTGGATCAATATCCAGCTACTAACTTCAAATTCGAAGGAAGCCAGTGCTGGATTCATACTGACGCCATGTAAATGGTTTTGAAGTCAGTACGGCGCTACCAAGTCAGTGCTGGCTTCAAAATTCCCGATTGAATATTTTAAAGTCAGTGTACAAACACTTGCACACTTTCAGGAAGAACTAACTTTGTTATTTTATAAGTAGATACATGTAGCAGAGAATACTAGCTCCAAAGATTCAGTTTAGACTGGTTTTGGAGCTAGTAGACTCATAAATAAGAATTATTTTTAAAACGGCACAATTATGTCTTTATGGTAATTCTAAATTTGTTACTTATTTTTGAATCAAATATTAACTCTTCTAACAGTAGATAAGAACATTTTCAAATCAAATAATTTAATCGTTGAATTTATGCAGTTTTCAAGAACTCATTTATTATCTTGTCTATACTAAAATATAAAGCTGAAGAGTTTGTTTGTTTGTTTGCTTGAACGCGCTAATCTCAGGAACTACTGGTCTGATTTGAAAAATTCTTTCAGTGTTAGATAGCCCATTTATCGAGGCAGGCTATAGGCTATATATCATGACGCTAAGACCAATGGGAGCGGAGCACCAATGAAGAATGTTTCAAAATCGAGGTTTTTTTAAATTACTTTTTTTTTACTATTCCACGCGGATGATGTCGCGGGCAGAAGCTAGTATTATATATTTTCCTACTGACTTCAGTAACGTGTGTATACCGTAAATAAACAATCAAGACCACTGACTTCACGTAAAGCAGAAGTCAGATTGCGGCGCCAGGCGCTTGCACTGGCTTCGTTTGAAGTCAGTAGCTGGATCAATGTAAATCAGTCTTCAGTGATTGGGTCGTATGGGATTCGCCATGTTGGGGTGATAATAGCACCTGAAGAAAAGCTATGCCCAATTGAGTTGGAGATTACCAATATGCTGCTGCGATATTTTATTCATCACATATACAAACAAATTATAATCTTCCGTCAGTGGGATTACCATTTTGAAATAGAATATCTATTTGCATGAATTTATGTAATTTTAGACAAGATGTTTAATTAGCTAGTGGTAGTCAAAATTTTACACATTTCATTTCACAAGCTGAAATTGAACATTGAAAACAATATTCACTGAAAGTATTTTGACATGTCCTCTAAAATTGGCCTTAACTTCTAACTTTGAACTCATACTTTAAATCATATTATGTTTAGGAACAAAGTACACATTATATTTCATATGACTTATAAAATAAAAACTTTCCATTAATATGAAATGCTACCTCTACAGTAAATAAAACACATTCAAAAATTTTTGTAAGTGTAATCCCTATTTATGATAACCAAAACTGGTGTAGCATGTAAATAGCATTTTAAATTAATACCACATTTATATGTGAGATTACTTTTGATTGACAAGTGCATTAAGTATACAATACATACATATTAGACTGGGCCAAAATATCGACTTTTTTTAAATATACTGTTAACATTATTTTCTTTCAATTTTGGAATTTTGTAATTCATGTAAAAGTCAGACTAGACTCCTTAAAGTTGAAGCAATTTCTTTTAAGAAATTGCAAATGACTTTTGAAAGAGTCAATTTAGCCAAAAATGTTAAGATAATTTTTATGTAGAGTTTTTTATGTAGATATTAGACTTCCCATAAAAATATTTATCAATTTTTTCTGGGTACTGACTTTTACATGAATTACAAAATTCCTTTTAGGATTTGGGAGTTCCGAGACAAAATTCAATATAACACTGGTGTATATTAATATGATACATTCATTGGACATGTTTTTATGTTTCTGTAGCCTATTTGTCAGAAATGAATGCCTTCATATTCACCACTCTATATTACCTAAGCATAAATATAAATAAAATTTGACAGGATAGTTTTATGTGTGTTGTGAAATCATGATAAAAATGATTAACGGTGTAACTGAGGAATAAAGTTTTTTTCTGTACATATTATAGGCATGCAGTATATCTTGAAAAAGTTTTTGCGAAATCATATATAATAAATTAAATTGCTCATTTTAGTGATTGATATCTCTAAATATAATGAAATTTTAATGGCAAATCTATAAACATTAAGGTTATATTTACCCATAAATAAAAGAGTCTTTGATTTAACATTAAACACCTGAATTTATTTTTATATGATGGTGATGAAAAACCATTTTTTACATTTTTGTCTTTCAGTCTATCTGAAAGTTTGTCTCACAGAGGACATTAATATAATAGAAAAGTGTGTCTTGGATAAGTTCCAAAATGGCTTAATGGGTTTTTATGAAACTTATTGGGACTAACACAGGAAGTTTTTGTGTCCATTTCATTTTGATGTCTTGCAGAGTTCAGACAATATGAATATAATTCTGCGCAAATAAAGTAGCAGCCATAACTAATTATAATATGTTCAAATTAGTTTGATGTACCAACCTATATCAAATAATTTTAAAAACAAATTCTGCATAATTCTTTAAATAAACATGTGTTTATTACATAGCTGTAGTGTTTCAATCAACTCAAATTAATTTTGACACAAAAATACAATTATCATTTTATCTCTAATGGGTTTCTTCCATAATCAACAGCTATTAAAAAAACAAATTTTTATGTATTCAATTTAAAAAGACCAGCTAAAACTTAGTGATGCTATTTTGGCTGAAGTATGAAAAATATTAATTTGTAATAAAATATACATTTTATACACAAATGCTACTAACAAGTTCATGGCAAACAGATTTAAAAATTAAATCTAAAAAATATTTATCAATAACTTAAACAATAATTTTGTTTAATTAATTTTATGTCTATCTTATATAAAGATAAACTAATATAAGTACTATTAGCACTGGCAGAGTGCTGATAATCATTATTATATAATTGACTGTGAACAACAACATTGGCAATGAAGCAACTTCAATGAGGAACTAGCATTAAAAATAGAATAGACACATCAATCGCAGATGTGATATTCACATGCTTTCTACTAGAAGGTGTAGTTTCTTTTCACAAATTTAACTTTTCATATCTTTCATCTGGTGGACAAGAGATATATTTTATTTTATATGAGTATTATATTAAGCATATTTTATGCCTAAATAATTTGCTTTTTAACACTATTAAACTATTAAGTATAAGAAAATTATAGTATGTATACTCACAACATTGGGTGGCAACTTGTGGCCTGGTAAGTATTTAACATTCTCATGGGTTTCATTGATGATCTCTGTAAGTTTCTTTCCTTCAATGATTTCTTCATACACCCACATTGTAACCTTGTCCTCGAAGTTTGAAAGGCGAGCCGCATTTTTCCCAACAATTTTTGCAATAGCAGAGCCCCTAAATTATTAACTAGTATAGGTATGCTAAGAAAAATCCTCAGAATCTTGTTTATTCGAAAAGAATAAATTAATTTAGATAGGAACAGGATTTTTTTAAATACTATAGGTATTATGTCACCGCTTGACGAAACAACAAAACTAGCATATACCTATCAAAATTTCAAGAAATACATGTTTAATTCCAAACCAAACTAGCGAAAGGAATATTTTATTTATAGAAGTGCTAATTTAACTTACCAATTTCCAGAGCCGATAATGCAAACTCTATTTTTTATTTGATTTTCCGCCATTGCAATTTCAGTTAGATATTATCCACTCGAGAAATTGTGTTCTTCAGTAGTAACTTATGTGGCGTGTGTAACTAATTTATTTGTAATGCTATAGGACTAGAATGACTACTGAATGCAGGCACGCGTATAACAGAATCTGGTTCTGGCTGACCTTAAGTCCTTATCACAGAAAACGTTATCAGCAGCACGCAACAGCAGCAATAAATTGTCAATGTCAAAATCAATCATTTATTGTCTGTCAGAAACGAATGACAGTTTAAGTTTTTAAAATGGTTGAAAAAACTTCGCCTTCACCAAGCATATTATTTTCACTGGCGGTGACTAACCAACTGAAATTCCCAAAACATATATCATATCATATCTTAACATATATCCGGCTAATGATAGTGCAATATCAGTTTTTTTGGTTATGGATTCGATTACTCCCTAACGGAGGTTTGACGCAGGCTTGTGTAGTACATGTACTATATACTAAAAGGAATAAATTCCCGATACTGAATTGAACGAACTATTCCTTCTCCTTTTTAGGACATCGTTTATTTAGTACTTCGTCGTTCGTGATCGTATAGAATAGTCTGAATTCGCGATGTATTCTTTGTCACTGGACTATACTACGAACTGTCGCACAACAAACACGGAACGCGGCTGACTGACTGAAAGAGCGGCAACGATATGGTATCAGTGCATGAAAGATTGAGATGCATGATAATATTCATTTGTCAAATTTGATCTCTGATAACTCTGATTCATGAAGCTATTTTGAACTTTATTTTCATATAACTTGTTACGGATTTTAATGTTAAATAGCGAAAACTAACTAAAATAAAATGATAATTCGCTTCTTGTTAATATATTGACTATCCTTTAGAAAATTTTCGTACAAGTGACACAGAAACAAAGAAATGATATAACATTACATCAAATTTCAATTTTGAAAAAACACATTCTAAAAAGTTCCAACACACTCCGGGCCCGGCGATGCGTATGCGCAGCATCATTTGCACTGTTCAACCCGAGCGCGTCCACTGACTTTAGACCACCATTCATATGGATCCTCTCGAACTCTAGACTTTGGATTGCTCTAATGTGTTCATCATTCTATAGTGTTCATATGAACTCTGTGCAAGCCATCTGACCCTGTTTTATTTTCTTAAAATGAACAATTAAACAAAGGATCCATAAAATTTCACTTGGGGCAAAGATAAAAACATACAAAATTGTATACTTTGTGTGAGTTGTTCTCCAAAATCCTCCCCACCAGGAAAAAAGTTGCAGTTCTATTATTACTTTTTTATTCCAAGAAGATTCATGCTCTTGAACAATTTTAAATCTTAATTTCCTTTTCGGAATTCGTTCTTCTTTTCATACTTTGTACTATAATCCCAGTAAAGCGTTCTTACTTTACTAATTCTGATCGAAGTCTTCTGGACACAACATCTGGTTAAAATGTAATTGTTGTGTACTTATTTCCTCGATGTTACAGAAAAGCTCATTTCAATGTGTGAAAACGGCGACCATTATAATAAATAAAATATCATCTAGCGATATATCGACAAACTGGTCCCGCTCACACGAGTCGTAAGATCCATAGGTAATCCACAGTGCAGATATTAGAACATCATTATTTATTTACCTTAAGGGTTCTTGTTCTATCGGAGGTGTGCACTTCTGAAATTCTTATAGATTGTACATCTGCATAATTTTGCACAATCCATTCTTTTCTTCACGATCGCCAGATGCTACGGATTATTTTACATTCTAGATATTTAATAGCGAAAACATAATAAATAAAATTCGCTTCTAAAAAAACATTATAATGGACTTGCTCTTACAGAAAAATTTTCACAAGTGACAAAGAAACAAAGAAATGATATAACATTACATCAAATTTCAATTTTGAAAAAACACATTCTAAAAAGTTCCAACATAACTACTGCTTATTTAAGTTTTTATCTTTGAATAAACATTTTGCGAAAATGTCTTTATTTTTAAAAAAATATTTCAAATGTGTTTCCGATTACCGAGCTGGGACCAAATTGGACCATAAAATGGTAAATCCTATAAAATTTTGATATCTTATATAATGCATTAATAAAAAAATATCACAGATATTTTAATATCTAAATAACTTATGCAAAAAATAAACGGGTATTGATTAGAATGACAGTCCTAAGCCTGCAAAGTATGAAGGAAAATCAAAATATAATTCTTATTCGTTCAGTGTACTAAACTATACTAAATGTACAAAAAGACCGAATTAGGACATCTGACAAATTGTACTAGTACGGATCGCTCCGTTCAGTGACTGAGCAAGAACAAGCCTAGTTTGACGGCCAAACCGTCAACTTATCGGTTTCCGGTTACATTCAACAACCATTAACCATTTGGCGAATTGATAGCGAAAGCTTACGGCTAAACTGTAAACAAAGGGCTAAAAGTCCACAAATTACGGGACGCGCCGTCGGCATGGCTATTATTTATTATTGTAAATCATACGATATTAAACACAGATCATATAATTTAAATAATAAGTCTGGGTAAAGATTAGACGTTAAAACATATAGTGTATATATATAATGAAACATACTCTCTTAGATGTGTCTGTCGTAAAGGTCGTTGATACCAGGCCGTAAGATTTGTAACATCAGCAATAGATTGTAGCTGAGAACTGTAGAGCCGTTCTTCTATATTGCTATACTCTTCTAACAAGTTACTAATTTTAACGTAGTGTGAAAGGTGTGAAAAATATTTGTGTAGTTGGCAGGTTGGCTTTCCCATTTGGTTGCATAATAGTAAAGTATAGAATATTCTCGAAAGTGTGTTCTATAGGTTTAACACGCGCAAAATCCTTTCCATCGCTTCGCTCAAACTAAACGTCACTCAACTTCGTGTTCGAAGTCTGCTAATAAATTGTTCTAGATTTGTTTCATCTTAAATTGTCGACGAAAAAATTATTCCTCGCATTAAAGATTATTTATCAAAGCTCTTTGAATATCTGGAATCGGTTATTCTGAAAGGTTTTTGGTGTAATATATAAAATAGGTAAGGTTTTTAGATATTTTATTCGTTCTTTGCCATATCCGACACAAAACGTGAGGCTTTTAATTTTATGGATTTTCGTTTAGCCAGTCTTGTTCCTGAATTAACGATTTAATGGCTATATTATATAGAAATTCAATCATTCTAACCTAATTACGTTAACGTGGTCTTGATGCAACTGATATTTTATCTAAATTTTAGGAAACAGCCTAAGAGTTGTTAAATTAAAAAAATTAGAGGCGAAATACCTAAAAATCTTTCTTCATGTAGGAATTTTATAAATGTTCCATCTTGTACATTTGCCAATTGACGATGTGATTACAAATGTAGCTGGATTACACTAGAAAATTCCATTATCCTCGTGATCGTTACGGAATGTTTAGAGACATTGTTAACATCGCTAATTTGCTTTCAGACAGACAGAAGTAACCATGGTGAAGGAAACCACTTACTATGATATTTTGGGTGTGAAACCCAATTGCACCACAGATGAATTGAAAAAAGCATATAGAAAGTTAGCTCTAAAATACCATCCAGACAAAAACCCAAATGAAGGGGAGAGATTTAAGCAGATCTCGCAAGCTTATGAGGTGCTTTCCAATCCAGACAAAAGAAAAATCTATGATCAAGGTACCTAAGTCAATTATTCATGCAAAATAATGTTTCACTTGTATTTATATATTTAATTTTGATATATACTAATTTCATTGTCAGTGTTTAACATACAATTGTATTTTAACCCTGACAAATATATTCAAGTGGTACATGCAAGGCAATGTGACTTGAAATCATTGTTGAATCAGAATACACTCTTAGATTTCCTCCTATATTTTTGTTTTTGCTTAAACTAGACAGAGGAACTACTTAATGAAAACATTTTCAACAGCAGGGGTGTCACCAATACTTTGAACTTATATGACACCTTTTTAAAACCTGTACTAGTCTAGTGAGAAAACTTTAATTGGTCTCTCTAGAACATTCTTGTAAATGTAATAAATACTCTAGACAGAGAACTGATGTGTAGTTGAACAAAGAGGCTCATTGAATGATTGTGAACATTCTGTTGATGACCAGTGTAATGTTTTTGTTAAGAAGAGGCCTTGGCACTAAATCAAAACAGTTCCTAGAATCACTCTCTATTCTAAAAATACTAGATTATTAAGCAGGCTGAAGCTGTTTAGTGGTTGTGGAAAGTTTTTAGCATGTGAGTTTTTTATATGAACCACATCACATTGGAGGCAATCAAGGGTGATCTATTAAATAAATGCCCTGGTCATAGATGTGAGTAATACTCCATCATAATGTACAGCATGACATGCACTTTAAAAAACTCAAGTAGTTGCCACAGGAAAATTCAATTAGTGATACTTTCTAAACTGTGGGGCAAAATTTGCCTTGCCTTCCAGAAAATTTTTATGGTGTCAAGGATCCCAATACTGCTGGAGTTTGTGAGGGCTATTGTTGGCACTGTGTTACAGGAATTTGTTATTTCTGATATTGTTGTATTATACCTAGTAAATGTTTTTGATAATAAACAATTAATTGAATGAAAAAAAGTATCTTATAATCCATAAATGGATTATACTTTGAGTAACCAACAAGTCTAGAAATTAACAAGAAATGACATAAGTTAAAGTTATAAATGTCTTCACCAGGAAAATAATTGTACTTGTTTAGTAATAACTAGCCACATATATTGATATGTAACATAACTCAACTTTCTCTATCTCGGTAGATATTATAACTGCATATGCTTCTTAGACTTTCAAAGAAACTCTGCTAGATAAAAGTTAATACTATGAACTGTATAACTATGAAGGTCAAAAAACTTTTCTTAAATTTCAATATACAAGATAACACATTACTGAAGCAAAGAGACAATATAGTGATAATCTGCTGGTCCTCATACCTAGAATTTGATTTGTGAATATATAATATATTCTTATAAAAATATACTAAAATATCTTTAATCTGTTTAGGTGGAGAGCAAGCATTAAAAGAGGGTGGTGCTGGAGGCAGTGGATTCTCATCACCAATGGATTTGTTTGACATGTTCTTTGGTGGTGGATTCAGTGGTGGCCGACGTCGCGGTAGGGAACGTAAAGGCAAGGATGTCATTCATCAGCTGTCTGTTACCTTAGAAGAGCTGTATAGAGGCGCTGTTAGAAAACTGGCACTTCAGAAGAATGTTATCTGTGAGAAATGTGAAGGCCGTGGAGGCAAAAAGGTAAGTCTCTACAGTATAGGCTTTATCTATAATATTTTCAAAATCTAAACAAGCTGTGTCTGTGCATACATTGAAGCTATTTAAAAAAAACAACTGGAGTAGACTATATAAATGATGGAGAACATGATGCAGTTTTTTTAGATTGCTTGTCTGTTGGGGATTCACGTAAAAACTACTGGGCCAATTTCTATGCGGTTTCTGCTGATAGACAGCAATTTTTTTACTTATAATCTGTGTTACTTTTTATCCTGAGAATCCAGTGGAAATTTTTATGAGAATAATTTTAAATGACCAGGTCGAAAAAAATTCTAATTCCAATGTGATTTTTCACTGTCTGATAGCAAATTTTTCGTATTAAAATATGTGATACTTTTTATTCCGGGAATCCCGCGGGAATTTTCCTGGTAATGGTTTGAACTTAATCGGATGCATTAAAATTGTCTATTTTCAATACAGTTTTCACTAAAACATATTTATTTAATAGCTTTAATAAATTAAAAATTATTTATTTCAAAGACCTGAGGTAATATCTGAATTTCATTTGCATCTAATTATAATATTTTGTCTCCTTTGTTCTTTTGATGTACTATACTATTTTAATAGTATATTAATTCTGCATAAAGTTGTAAAATTAGTACTAAAGTAATCTGTTATGGGCTTATAATAATTATGTAATGTTGTTGAGATTTAATAGAAATTTTTATTGAACCTCGTTTGTTTGGTAAAATGCAAACTTGGGTGTCAAAAGAAGTTGATTGTTTACACTGTGTCAATACACTAAAATTTCACCTTATTGGAGGTTGTGGTAATAAGCTCTGGACTTTTGTCTAGCATCTATTTACTTGAATCTTATACTAATATATAAATCTGAAGAGTTTGTTTGTTTGCTTGAACGAGCTAATCTCAGGAACTACTGGTCTGATTTGAAAAATTCTTTCAGTGTTAGATAGCCCATTTATCGAGGTAGGCTATAGGCTATATATCATCACGCTAACACAAATAGGAGCGGAGCACCAATGAAGAATGTTTCAAAATCAGGGGATTTTTTTCCTTTTGAGAGCTTCCGTTGCGTGCGCTAAGTAAATGGTTAAAGTTTCGCAAAAATCATGTCTGACAGAATTGTTACCCTTTAAAAATTATGTCTATATTTTAAGGTTGACTCACTATAACCTTTTTTATGCTAACCAAATTTGTTCTAAAATATTGCATTATTTGTGAAGGTATTTTATAAACATGATATTAATCCTTATCCAAATAAATATGTTATTCACCACTAGTTTTATTATAAACTTTTATTCAAGTACTGCATGGTATACAAACCCACATACCTTCTGGGGCCCAATTCTGCTATTTCAAGTATGTTGGCATTGAGAAGATATTCAAAGTAGTATTGCTATATTGTCAAAAAAATCTACTAAATCCTCGATATCTACTGGATATCGTCGCTGCAGAATAATAGTAGAAAAATAGACTTAGCAGAAAAGGCGTTAGCCGAAATGAATATTAATGAGCTAACAAAAAAAATCCAACATTTCGTAATTTTCGCTTATAAATATTTATAAAGATAGAATGCAATTAGCAGAATACTGAAATTGGGCAATTCTACTATTGAGAAGATAGTGTCTGGATATTTTGATGAAATAGTCATAGCAGTATTAGGCCCTTGGAGCCTTGGAGGATGTTTAAAAGGAAGGAAAAAACGTTTATTGTGTAAATTTGCAGGGTGCGGTCCAAACATGTCCCACTTGCCGTGGCACAGGTATGCAAGTTCAAATCCAGCAGTTTGCCCCAGGCATGATACAGCAGATACAGACTGTGTGCAGTGAATGTCGTGGCCAGCGAGAGATCATTGATCCTAAGGATCGGTGCAAAGTTTGCCAGGTGAGTTCTTGGTTTTTGCTGTATTATTTTTTGTGCTTTGTACATATTTATAATATTATAAAAATTTTAAAGTGCCAGACTGTTTACTGAAGCTAATTAAAAAAACAATTGAGATAGACTATATAAATGATGGAAAACCTTTCTTTTTAGATGTTTTTGTCTGCTTGTTTAGATTTTTCACATAAAAACTACTTTGCTGATATCTCCACATAATTTACTAAAATTATAACTAAGTTCTTTTATAAATGCTTCGTTATTTTTGTTCCTGACAAATCTCAGAATTTTCCTGTCAATCACTGCTAAAAGTAACATAAAAATTATTACTGCATGGTTTGCACATGACATTCCTTGTACCAGGCTGTGTCAGGACTGTGATATTTCCTGGGATTTCCTAAAATGGAAACCACTAGACCAATTTTATTGCAGTTGTGTCAATGTGCTAAATCATTTTATGACTTGCTTCCTGTGATGCTTTCATTATCTATTGTCTTTAGTAACATTATTTATATCGGGTTTTTAAAATAATTTCTGGCTTTCATGTTTTTTATACTAAAAACCTAATGGACTATGGGACCCTTAGTAACTTTTTATTTGAAATATTTGCAAGACAAGTGATCTTGGCTATCCATCTGATATTGATGAATCGTAGGCAGATACTGCTACTTTAATTAAAACAAATTTTAACTGATTTATAATTATAGAATGTACATGTATATGGCACAGTAGCTGTAGGTTTAATTTTAATCATAACTTCCTATAGTTTTGAAACATTTTATTTGCCCTTCAACCCATTTCAAGATTATGTATAATACTTTTTATTGCTGTTCTATGTATCATGGAAGATTTATTACAAGCACCTTTCCATACATCACATCTCTGCAAGAACATTGTGTCGTTTTAAAAATGTACCATTTCATAATATCTATACATATAACAAAATTGTAGAGGTCGAATTTCTGTATAATGAAAAAAAATGCTTAAAACTGGTTCAGGGGGATGTAAGAAGTGATATAGAACTAATTTTTTTTTTTAATTTCATGTTTCTCTGTCTGTTTGTACCGGCTAATCTCCGAAACGACTGGACCGATTTAAATTAAATTTTGCATGATGGTAGCTTATATCCCTGGTCAACATATAGGATACTTTTGATCCCGAAAAATTAAAGAGTTCCCATGGGATAGTTAAAAAACCGCACCACGCGGAAGAAGTCGCGGCCATCAGCTAGTTTTCAATATGAGAGTTGTTCTCGCAACTAGGTGAACTCTATTAAATAATTAAATAAATTTATTATATTTATCGACATTAGGGACGTAAAACGGTGCGGGACCGCAAGATTCTCGAAGTGCACGTGGACAAAGGCATGACTGATGGTCAGAAGATTGTGTTCAGTGGTGAGGGCGACCAAGAGCCGGAACTTGAACCCGGTGACCTTGTTATTGTATTGGATGAAAAGGAAAATGAAGTAAGTATTGAGTTTTTTTTTTGTAGAATATACAACTAATTAAATCACATAAACCTGACACCTGATGGACTGTACTGTTACTGGAACGGATTTAATGACACCTTTTGAAAAAAAAACGACCCCTTAGATTGTAGCATCCCATAGATGATCCTCGGCTGGGAGTTCCTTCCAAACTCCAAAGGTACTTTTGAGAAACTTTCCAACATGAGCATAATGGGCTCAAAGAAGTGGGGGTGCGGATGAACATTCAGCTGATGATGTGCTGATAAAAGAAAATTGATAGCAGCACCATTCTGAACAGTTCCTCAGAACACTCCCATTATACAAATGGTAGAAAAATATTATTAACCTCCGAATGTAACCAGTGTTGGGTTCAGGTCATCCTATTTTTAGAGGAACAGGCTTATTATCCACCACATTTGTTAAAGACAAATTTAGACACTGTTAATTAGTGCAAGTTTCATCACGATATTTCCATTGACAGTCACCAGATGGTAATTTTTAAAATATGCATATTATAATTTTAAGCACATAGCATTGCTGTGATTACAAAAGATTTTGTGCTATTAAAATGTTATCAATGACTTATTTTAATAAAATAAGTATTCAATAAAAGATACTTAAAAAGAAAATGGTCTGTGTATATGATCCCTGTCTTAACCTTACCTTTCTCATTAGGTATTTAAACGTGCTGGGAATGATCTCATAATACGTCTTAACATTGAGCTTGTGGAGGCTCTCTGTGGATTCCAAAAAGTGATAAGAACTTTAGATGACAGAGATATTGTGATAACTGTTTTGCCAGGAGAGGTTACTAAACATGGTGAAGTCAAGTGTGTGTTGAATGAAGGTGAGTGTCAGTTTATAATTTCATTCAGAACCTATCTGACTGTGCCACTGATTATGTAAAAATAATAGTTCATAAATATAGGCATTTTTAAAAGTTACCATATATGTGCATTAATGTGTAATCTAAAAATTTCGATACATGCTTATTTAAAGGGGCTCCATCTGGAATAATGTAGATTGAATGTGGCCAAGTGCATCCTGTTTATAGCATTAAAAAATAGTGTTATGTTAGTATTTAATATCATTAACTAGCTAAATAACAATATCGCATCACAAATAATGCATTAAACCCATTGCTACATTTATGTAAAACGGTAAGTAACATTAACATTATCCCAGACTGAGCGATTACCTATTCAATTGTCATGACATATTATTTAATTATTTACTTGGGTGTTATAAAATTTACAAAATGCTAATGCTGTGCGACGTCGGCGCCTGCCCTTGTCTACTACGATGTGCGCCAAAATGGTAGTTTTTTTTTATTTTTAACAAAGATACGTTTACTATAGAATAACTGGTAAAAAATATTAAAATAATAATTACAACACCTAATTATTTGTTACTTGTACATATATTTAATTATTTCTATAATGAAGACGAAACAACATTGTGTCCATCAATTAGGTTAGGTTGTATTTGGTTTGTATCTGTTGTGTTTTACTTTAACACAAATGTCACTCAGCTTACATACACAATGTGGTTAAGATATTTAAAAAAATGATTTTGCAATATCAAAGGTAAAATTAAACATCATGATTTATTATTTCAGGTATGCCAATGTATAAAAACCCATTTGAAAAGGGTCAATTGATTATTCAGTTCCTAGTTAATTTCCCGAGCCGCATTCCGCCTGAAGTCATTCCTGCGCTAGAAAACTGTCTGCCACCGCGGCCTACCGTAAGTATTGGAAGTCTTACTAAAAAAATTAAAAATTGTTTATTAATATTCTTTGGATATTGGACGTCCTTTATTATTATTATAATAATAAAAACCAAGTTTTGTTATATTTTAATTGATAACAGACAAATTTAAAACGAATATTAGAGTATACTTACTACATAAATTTAATTTTCTAGTCCGCAGTAATAAGATTTGAAAGTTTTCAGAGTTAGGTTTGAGTTATTATATTGTTTGTTTTTAAAGACATATAATTTGTTCAAAATTATTATTATATATTTATTACTTATTGTATGTTCTTTGAGTGAGCCTTTAGTTTATCAATGAGATCAAAATGTTCGTTACTTGATTTCTCCTTGAATTTGTGGACCGATTTTCATTTTTTTTCTTTTAATCGAAAGGTTATAACTTCAAACCGCTGGATCCCCGGGTTAAAAAATTCACCCATTTTATTATGTAAAATTTGCTATTGATCAAGGAAAAAATTTCACATGAATTCGATTTTTTTTTTCAATTTGTCCACTTTAAATCATTCCCAGAAAATTTTCCGCGGGATTCCCGGGATAAAAAGTAACACAGGATTTAACTCTAAGAATTTTACTGTTGATCAGTGAAAACCTCATCAAAATCAACCGAGTAGTTTTTACGTGAATCCCAAACAAACAGATAAATAGACAAACAAACAAGAAATCTAAAAAAATTGCATTGTGTTCTCCATTGTTTATATAGTGTATTCCAGTGGGTTTTTTTTAAATAGCTTCACGGCATGTTTAGAATTTTATATTACTAGCTGACCTGGTAAACTTCGTACCACCTCAGAATCAATTTTTTCATATTTACTCACCTTTTAAACCTTCCCTAGACTGCCACAAATAATTCAAAACCAAAATTAGCCAAATCAGTCCAGCCATTCTTGAGTTTTAGCGAGACTAACAAACAACAATTGATTTTTATATATAAGATAGATATTAGAATTAGTTGTAACACGTCTCCATCTTGTCCATCATACAGGTGGACATCCCGGAACTGGCCGAGGAGTGTCAGCTGATGGAATTGGACCCCGAGCAGGAGACGCGGCGGCGGTGCGCGCACCACGCGCGCGCCTACGAGGAGGATGACGACCACCCGGGGATGAACCGCGTGCAGTGCGCCACCAGCTAAGCGCGTGCGCCTGTGCCTGTATGTACGCGCGACAGCACCTGACACGTCAATGGATCTAACGCCTCCTTTACTTTACGGCCATTTCCACGGCACCATGCAGGGTAGTTAGTAGCAGCGTGAGTATGAAGCAACCAAGGAACCAGCTACACTCTAAGCACAGAAATTTTCAGTATTGTTCTCATTCTAAGCTCAATTAAATGGTTTTGCAACTGAAAATTTGTAACAGATTTGCTACACTGTACTTAGGCTGGTTGTTCTGTAACTGGTGCATCTTTTTTTTAATCGGTTTTCAAGCCTTGCTTGTCATTTTCCGGTTCGCTGCTGTGGAAGTGGGCAGAACGTAAACGAGGACTAAGACCTACCGTGCGCACCAAGATTTTTTCCGTGTGGGGTTTCCTTTTCCACAAAATCTGTAACATGTGGTACAGTTTTACATAACTTATAATTCCGATCCGCATTTTTCGTTTGTGCAGAAACATGCATAGGCACACTAGTATCTGACATATAAATAATCTATATTGAACTTTATTCACAAGGAGAAATGGCAATGTTGGTTGCTATGCATTCTTAGCTCTATTTTGTTTACACTATTCATACACAATCCTGTGCTACTAGAATTGGTCTACTACGCTATATTAGGAGGAATTATTAGTTGTGTAAAACTGAGGGTCTAAAAAGGTCATTTTCACAGATTCATATGATGAACATGACAAGTATCAACGTAAAGAGGAATTCTATGCTGTCTTACAACTACTAGTATATCTAGACACATGTCAGTTACTAAGCGATTCTCCAAAGGCGACTGCTTTAAGCACTCTGTACTCTATAGAAGCGCGCATATCACGGAATTAATTTCACACCGGATTTAAATTCAGGGGCTTGCTACAGGTTGAAGCGCGCTAGGCCTAAGGCACTGATTTCTATTATTATCGTTGCACTGGCTGCTGTCTATAAATGAAAAGCATATTTTTGTGCTAATTTAAAGCGTCTCTTGAGTCCCTCTCTGCAACTAATTTTGCATAATTAAGTTGTAAAAAAGGGTACGGAACTCGAGTCCGTAGAGTAGTTAATATAAAAATAAAAAAAAACTAATTTTGCAAATAGCAGCCAAACTAAACTAATCTTTTAAAATAATTCACAATTTTTGTTAAATTTCGTTGTGTTTAAATAAATGTTGTGTTGTGTTCAGGCATTAGTGGCCAGGTTCCAGTTTCCCTTTAGAGAGTGGCAGCACATTTGGTGTGTTACATGTCCATAGGCGATGGTAACCTCTTGCCATCAGGTGGGCCGTCTGACTGTCTGCTGAACTTGTGCAATAATCAAACAGGCACAAAATGAAATGGCAGTAGCTTGTCCAGTGGTATTAATAGTGATCAGTGATATGAAGTTATGTCTTTGTGATATTTCGTCTTTTGGTACATCATTCTCATGTTTACATTAGATAGCCCCTAGACCTGAATTGGACTTAATGCCACACCTAAAATCAGGGTAAAGATTCACAGAATTAAAATTACGTTCCACTTCCGTCACATCCTTTTCAGTAGTCTTCTACTCCTAGTTTATTTATTTATACAGTTACTAGGATATGCCGTCGTTTTAGTGAAAACTGCTGAAGCTAATTTTTATGTACCAGAACAATTTCAAACCGCTCCTGGGAAAATTCTCGCGTGATTCCCCAAATAAAAAACATCGCACATTTTATTACATAAAATTTGCTATCGATATCAGTGAAAAAATCGCATTGGATTTCGATTTTTTTTTCAATCTGGCCATTTTAAATCATTCCCGGGGTACAAAGTGCAGATTTTAAGTTTGAAAATTAGCTGTTGATCAATGTAAACTGCGTCAAAATCGGACCACTACTTTTTAAATGAATCCCAAACAAACAGACAAACCAACAAGAAATGTAAAAAAATTGCATCCTGTTCTCCGGCGTTTATATAGTCCATTTCAGTTAGGTTTTTTTTAATAGCTTCAATGTACAGACACGGCATGTTTAGAATTTCATAACATTATAGATAACAGAAATTACTTTTTTCACTAAAAGTATTAGTGATCGATTTACACCTACTTTTACACTTATACCAGTCATTAACTGATATTAGCTTGTTGTAGGGCTATAGATTTATACAAACCGACGAAGTGATTTATAATTATGCCCTAGGTATAATACTATGAGTTACTAGATGTATTTGTGAAAATCGAGTTATTTTTCTGTATTGTTTATTGTAAAAAAAGCAATATTAAATCATTGTCATTTTGACAGGTCTGATAGTTGTAATGTTAATAGAGTACAGTAAGTATGAACCTGATATGATATAATTATGATTCCTGTATCATATCCTATCAGGAAACATGCGAGACCTCTGCATTCCAGTGAACTAGGCTAAATCTTGTACCACAGAGGCCATCACTTTTGTCAATTTTTGCCATTTGGTAGGTACTAGATTACAAAACTGGTAAAATGAATTGTTGTGAAGTCAATGATCTATCATTCTGATACAATTGTTATAGCAAAATTATTGCTTTGCTTGTTTACTTTCAATACACCAAAATCGGTTTAATTGAAGGACAGAGGTAAGAGTTACGTTTTTGCAATGGCAAATATGCAGAGAAAGCCCTTGTTGTATAAAATGCCCATTGGAATACCCATGCCATGAAATATCAGAAGACATTAAAAACTAAGCTTGCATACCTTAAACATTTAAGTATATTCTGACGTAACTTGAACTGCAAAAACATCTCCGACTTGTCGACATCTCGATCTATGGACAAGTCAGAGATGATTCTATAGTTGACAGAATTTTGATTTAAAACATGTTTTTTAAACCATCTCAATCAAAATTTAATCTAATTTAAGACTTTTTCCCAACTAAGTACAAACTTCACTGATTTGATCTAAATAAGAATTTTAAATAATAAAATGTTGCTTGAAACTTTAGTGGTTCTTTTCTATATCAAATTGCAAGAGAAGGACTCCTGGTGCCTTTTTGTAAGTGAGGGCTTTTTCAGTTCCATTTTTACTGGGCATGGGCAGTTGCCATTATTATCACTTATTTGTTTAAGTCTTGAGTCATTTGAGTACTTGTGGGTGAATTCTATAACATTTATACTAAGTGCACTATACAGGAGCCAATGTAGGATCTTGAAGGAGGCCTTTATCGGAAGGACAGGTTGCTTATTATAGTCTGTATAAAATTATTATAGTTCAGTAATAAAGCCTATCTTTGTACGACATGCTCGTGTTTTGAGTGTGAGAGGTTAGATACTTTACTACGGCTAGCTCATCTCATCTGCATGAATTACTCAGTAATTCAAGCATAGCGCACACGAGTACCTGCGTCCTCAAGGTCACACACATATTAATCTGTCTTAGCAGGGGAAAACACTCAAACTTGAATACATAATTCATACCTGCCTTCTTAGGGGCATAAGCATCTTAATCTCTCTCATCAGGTGAAAATACTCAACCCTGAATGCATCGTCCATAATTTTTATGAATTATCTATATTTACTATATTAAGAATATGCCTGTTATAATCATCATGCCTCTAAAAAAGACACTTTTCAAGACATTGCTAGCCCATTCCCTAACTTGCAATATAGAGTGCCTAGCTTTACTAGTTAGATGACATGCAAATTATAATACGTATTATAACGAGTAATGTACTAATATAAAATTATGGATTGTTCTATTTAGTAGTGCATGAAATACATAAATTGAAGGCAACAATAAATATAATTTATTTTTTCTGATACAGTTTCGCTTATAAAACTTAATTATAAAAGTAGTAATCAACAACCGTTGGGTAAATAATAACACTAGTGGTATAGTAGTAGATAATAATAATATCAAAATTATAATAATACAATTTTAAGTCGCCTTCTTTATGTAGCTAATTGGGAACTATCGGGCATGGAATAAGAATTCTAGGAATCACAATCGCCCAGTTAATTATAAAAAACTCTTAATTCATTTATATCCTGATAAACCATACAATATGTAACTAAAAATTTCTTAAAGCTTTTCATAAACTAGTTGAAGTTGTTTCTCTCACACTTTTTAATGTTTTGTTATTTAAATATTTTTCTACACTAAAACAGCCAAAATTTACATTTATTTTCGATTTTTACTGATTTTCTGTAAAAAACAGTATGTTACAAGTGATAAAACGTCAGAATGTTTGCTAGGCGTTTATCATTTCTAGGATTCTTACATGCTACTGAACTATTATGTGCAAATAGTAACTAATTTATGTGTAATTATAGCAATTTTCTCCATTCAATAATTAAGATGATATATATTATATAGATCCATTGACTAAGGGTGAATAGTTAAATAATATGATTGATAGTAATAATTACTGTGATTTCGTTTGTCTAACGTGTATACTTCTTTTTTTAATTTTGAGTTCATAAGTTTGTTATATGAACAACAGGGCTGGCATTATCTTTATTATAACATTACGGCCATGTCACATAAAATTTTAAAGAAATTAAAAATTTAATTAGTACATTGGTTTTCAAAAGAGACATCTAATCTTTCATTCTGGCGTACTGTGAAGATTCTTCCAATAGCAGTTCAAATAGATGCATGTAGACAATTGTTCCTATACCCCCTCCTCACATCTATAATTACCACAGATACTTGCTGTCATTTTATTTTTGTGCCTGTTTGATTGGCGACATTTTGGTCCCGATAGTCAAAACACTGAGTGCGATGGTACAGCACATAAAGTGAAATCAGCACACATAGCTGATGTTTTGTAACTATTTTAAAACAATCTTGATACTTCCTACTATCCTACTAATATTATAAACGCGAAAGTTTGTAAGAATGTACGTTTGTTACTCTTTCCGCAAAAACTACCGAGTGGATTTTGACGAAACTTTACAATAATATAGCTTACACATCAGAATAGCACATAGGCTATAATTTATAAAGATATAGTGTGAATTATCCAAAATATAACGATTTTCCATCACACGGGTGAAACCGCGGGGCGCAGGTAGTATACATTAAAATAATGAATTCTGTGATTTTTAAAAATGTATATGGCCAAGGTTCATATATTTGTTCTTCATATAGAGATTAAGTGCAGGTTCAGCAAAAAAATGTCGCCATCAATTAAAGAAATTAATAAATGCGTGGATTCTCTTCTAAAAAGCACGACAAAGAGAAAAGTGTTTTCGCGTTCAAGGGCCCCCTTTATCTCGGCTCAAAAAGCTGAATATAAGATGAGAATAAGAATTGGTTCCACATTTGAGTTTCACATTGCGAAAATGTGGATCGCCTATAAGGTATTAAAGATTTTGCGCTATTATATTCGTCATTACAATTACCCAGAATTTGTGTTTTTTCTTCCTAAGCTAAATAATATGTTGATTAAATAGAGTTGCCATCTCTAAAATTTGGCAATCAGGACAAAACGTGTGAAAATTCCCCAGATTTTGTAGCCCAGAACCCGGATATGTCAACAGGTGTTTTAAAACTTAGTATAATGAAAAACAGTGCGGCGTGCGTGTGACGCTGCCCGACAACTTGTAATTTTTAAACCCGGACTACAAATTAAACCCCACCAGGACACTCCCCCAGACACCCTCTAAACTAGGACAAATCTGGGGATACCGGACAGATGGCAACACTAATTAAATAGATCACAATGAACGAATCAAAAACGCCTTTTGATATGAATCTTCGTGGGAACCTTTATTGTTACAATATAGGCTTGTATTTATGCAAATAAGAACTAACCCATGAAAATAGGGTTGAAACAAAGTTAGCATCACTACATCCAAATAAAAACACTATATTTTATGTGACATGGAGTTAGCTGAATTCTATTTATTACTGTGATGATTCATAGCAATGTTATGGTAGTATTACTTAACTACTGTATGTCTCTTATATAATGAAATGTTTGTATTTTGCTTTGACGTTCAAGAGAACTTGAATAAAATCATCATTAAAATGTGGTCTTTTATTAATATTCCATTTCCAACACCTTAGTATATTTCAAGGGTGCGGTATAGTTATAGGGCACATTTATTTATTATTTGAGATATAAAATTAACTTTGGATGGTTATAACAAATAATAATCACGAACGCTAAGGCGGGCGCTCCGTTTCGCTTCGCACGGTTCGTTCGGTTCGGACAGTTCGGATCTGTTCATAATAAATAAATGTGCTACCAGATTCCCTACACAATAATAAAAATGTCACCTCAACCATGTCCAACAGATTCAGGGGAATATCTATTTGTAGAAGCTGTTCTAGGACATAACCGCATACTTCTTGGTGTATACTATAGTCCCTCCCTCCGAGTAAATTTTTTCGCTTCTTTTGAACTATTATTAGAGAATTTCTCATCTTATGAGCACATTATCATTATGGGTGATTTCAATACGTGTCTACTAAAACGTGACTCTCGTTCTTTACTTCTTGAAAATATTACTAATTCTTGCAATCTTACAATTCTTCCGCTATCTGCGACTCACCATTTCCCCAATTGTACCCCATCTCTTCTTGACTTAATTTTAGTGTCTTCTCCTTCTTTTGTTTCCACTTTCGGCCAATGCTCGGCGGATACCTTTTCTTATCATGATTTGATCTACATCTCTTATAAACTGCGTCCGCCGAAGTCTAAAACCAAAGTTATCATGCAGCGTAACTTTAGTAAGATAGTAGTGGAAAATCTCATTAGAGATGCCAAGAAAATTAATTGGTCTGAAGTCTACAAGCGGTTTCTGTTGATGAAAAGGTGCATGTGTTCAATACAGCTCTAATTAAGTTTTATGACTCCCATGCACCTATACGTCCTATAAAGATTAAACACCTACCTGCTCCGTGGCTTACTGAGGACATAAAATTATTGCAAAAAAAGAAATGTTTTGCCCGGACTAGGTACAAACTTAAGCCCACAGAAGAAAACCGCTCCAAATTTACAAAAATTCGTAATCTCTGCAATAGGGTGTGTAGAGACTCACAACGCCGTTATATTCACAAATCTCTTGATATTGACGATTCCACTAAGATGTGGAAGTTTCTTAAATCTCTGGGAGTTGGCAAACCTTCTAACAATTCCATTCCTAAAGATTTAAATATCGAATTGTTAAATCAGTACTTCTCATCTTCCTCCAGATTTGATAGGCAATCAAAGTTGAACATCTTACGCTGTCTTTCAAACTTGCCGACTCCTGTTTATCCTACATTTGTTTTTAGTCAATTTTCTGATCGTGATGTTAGGAACAGCATTCTGTCCATCAGTTCCAATGCTGTGGGTTGCGCCAGTATCAGTCGAAATATGATAGTTCCCATATTGGACGTTATCATTCCAGTGATCTCTCACGTTTTTAACTGTTCTATAAACTCTAGCACATTTCCTGACACCTGGAAACTAGCACAAGTGATTCCATTACCAAAAAAAGTTAATCCTGTCCTGTTTTCCAAATATCGTCCCATTTCCATTCTTCCTTTCCTATCCAAGGTGTTCGAACGTCTTGTTTATCAGCAGTTCAGCATCTTCCTTAATACAAACTCCCTAATCAATCCTCTGCAATCCGGTTTTCGTCCTGGTTATAGTACTACTTCTGCATTGGTAAAGATCACTGACGATATTCGTTACGGTATGGGAAACGGTCTGCTAACTATACTGTCGCTTCTCGACTTTAGCAGTGCCTTTAATAATGTCGATTTTGACATTCTACTCGGGATTTTATGCTCTCTTAACATATCTCCGACGTCTATTGACTGGTTTTGTAGTTACCTGTTTGGACGCCGGCAGCGAATTCGTATTGATATGTTTACTCATTGTGGTGTGACTTGTCTGCTGGTGTCCCTCAGGGCGGCGTTTTATCTCCTATTTTATTTGCTATTTTCATTAATTCAATATCCAATAACCTTTCTTCGTCATACCACCTCTAAGCAGATGATCTACAAATCTACACCCAGGCTAATTTAGATGGTCTGCATAAAGCAATTGCAACTACTAACCGAGACATTTCTAAAATAGTTGAATGGAGTAAAGCTTATGGTCTATCTATAAATCCTCAAAAGACAAAAGTTATAATAGTTGGCAGTTCCAGGCTAATCTCCAAGATAGACTGGTGTAATATTCCTCAGATTGAATTTGATGGCGTGGTAGTTGATATCAGTGAAACTATAAAAAATCTTGGGATTGTTATTGACTGAGAGCTGTCTTGGAGGCCTCACTTGACCAATCTCAGCCGAAGAATATTTGCGTCGGCAGTTTCGCTTAGAAGACTTAAAAATTTCCTCCCTACTGCTACTAAACTAATGCTTGCTCAATCTCTGTTACTACCCATACTTGATTATGCTGATGCCAGTTATATCGACTTAACACAAGAACAACTGAACAAGCTCGAACGACTTCAAAATGTCTGTATACGGTTCATATTTGGGTTGCACAAATATGACCATGTTTCCGAATATCGCAAGAAGCTTAAATGGTTACCTATTCGCCTTCGCCGGAATGTTCACTTACTCTCTCTTTTGTACAATATCCTTTTTGATCCTCGTACCCCTCCGTATTTAAAGGAACGTTTTGATTTCCTATATCTTTCTCATTCCCGTTATTTGCGCTCTAGTAACAATCTCTCCTTAATGACACCTGTACACACTTCTTCCTTCGTTGATAACTCTTTCACGGTACAGGCTGTCCGTTTATGGAACTCACTGCCACTCAACATCAGACAAGCTAAATCCATATTGTCTTTTAAACTGATGGTTACTAAATATCTTTGGTCCTCACAAGTTTAAAACATGCTGCTGATTTTATATACAGTATGATATATTGTGTTTTTCTATAGTATATAAAGTATATTATTCATTTATTCTTAGAATGTTTCATATTATTTATTGTCTTCACCGCCACTGTTGACTTAATATTTTCCTTAATTTAGGGGGTTGCCTGGAAGAGATCGCTTTAAGCGATAAGGCCGCCCTTTGTTCAACATTTACTGTACCTAGTTTTAAGAACTTAGTTTTAATTATATTTTAATTGACTCTTCTATTATATATATGCTTTTTTATACTGGCAAAAACGACACCAAAAAAAAAAAAATTTATTACCATGGAACAATGTCTGAGTGCAAAATATCACAGGCGTTCAACTTCAGTTTTACCAATTATTTATCACCACAAGCATGTTTTGAACATTTTTTTAGTTGTAAAGCCTACCACATCAAATTTATGGCAATCTACAGAACTCTATTCTGGTGCAGGATTAATATATTATACCTTTCTATGAAGTTCCATAGTTTACAAGTTTTATGCGGATTTTTTTTTAGTGTGCGCTAGGTCTATATAGTAAAAAATCAGCCAAATGTGTGTTGATTATGAAGGGTTCCATAAATTCAATGAACAAATTATTGTTGTAACTTTAGCTATTTAAAGGTTATCCAAGAGAAACTACAAGGAAAGCTTTATTTTCAATAAATAGAGAACCCACAGTATTACAGTAAATCTGGGTAACTTTAGACCACTTGTGTAACATTGGACCACACCCTAGTGAAACATTTTTCATTTTTTTTTTCTATACCGCACGTAAATTTGGTAAATCCGTGTAACCGAACGTGAACTTACGGATGCAAAGACTAAAAAAAAGAATATTGACAGTTACATGATGTCATGTGTCAAAAGATACAACAGATTCTTTACCGCCTTGTAGCCGACTGATTTAAAAGTGCAGTATTCAATTTGTAATAATTTTGTGTTTTACGATAGAAACCGGTAAGTGATAGTATTTTTATGATCTAAAATCGTTGTTTTTTTGTTATAATGATTTACTTTAACTGTTCTACACTTAGTTATTATGGAATCACTCAAAAAATTGTTGAATCCAAAATAGCTAGAAATTTGGGGTAACATTGGACCGGTCCAATGTTACCTACATTATGTATAAAAGTGCATAAATAAGTACGGGTATCTTTGTACAATGCTATCCTCCTCAATTATTTACGTTTCTATTTATTATCTACATTTTATATTTTTCCAATTGTTTTCAGTATATTACTAGAATGCCACGAAAAAGTAATATAAAAGAGCCAGGTGTACGAAAATATGGCACAATTACAAACTACACCAAAGAAATGTTAAATGAAGTCATTGAAAAAATTAGGTCTGGAGCATTAAGCCAAAGAAAAGCTTGCAAGTTTTATAATGAAACTTAAAAATAAACATAATAAGCCCGTGGGACGTCCTACTTGTTTAACAATGGAAGAAGAGGTTATTTTTAGGGACCATTTGCTTGCGCTAAGCGACATGGGTATTCCGATTAGCTTACAAGATTTTAAAGATGTAGTTAAAAGGTACTTAGATAACATAGGCAAAACAGTTCCCGTTTTCAAAAATAATAGTCCTGGATACGAGTGGGCTAAACTTTACATGGAACGAAATCCAAGTATTAAAGAAAAAATTGCACATAACATCTCCCATAAACGCGCCCAAGTAAATGAAGATATGGTGAATAAATTCTTCGACAGGTTAGAAAAAGAGGTTGAAGGCATAGACCCTGACAATATATATAATATGGATGAAAGTGGATGTCATGATGACCCTGGAAAAAGAAAACTTTTATTTAGACGTTCCACTCGCCACCCAGAACTGGTGAAAAATTCCAGTAAATCTTGTTTTACTATAGTATTTGCTGGTAATGCTATTGGAGATTTCATCCCTCCCTTTTTCATATTTAAGGGAAAACAGTGTTGGTTTGATTGGCTGGTCAACGCTCCAAAATCTTCGAAGATGGCTGTTTCGAAGTCTTGTTGGATAGATGCAGATATTTTTGAGGAATGGCTTGAAAAGCATTTTGTACCCATTGTCGATAAAAAGGAAGGGAAGAAAATTCTTATATGTGACAATTTAAGTGCACATATAAGTGTAAAAGCTCTTAAAGTCTGTGAAGAGCATAATATCAAGTTTATCTGTCTTATTCCAAATTCGACACATCTATTACAACCCCTAGATGTAGGGTATTTTTCGTCACTAAAGTCAGCTTGGCGCACAGTTCTTAATAAATGGCGTCAAACACAACGAGGCAGGAAATCTGGAGCACTACCGAAAAACGTGTTTTGTCAGCTTGTGAATTCCGCACTTCAGCTGAATGAAGCCACAGCTGAGCTTAATATGGTTGCAGGGTTCAGGAAATGTGGTATATACCCATTCTCACATACTGAGGTGTTACAAGTATTACCATCATATGCGACTGGCCAGATAGAAGCCACTATTGGAGAAACGTTTAAGGAATATTTACAAGAAATAAGAGCTTCAGACCTAAATATAAAAACAACCAGGAAATTTCAGTTACCCGTTGCAGCAGGGAAAGCGATTTCTGCAGAAGAAGTGGAGAATTTCTATAAGAATAGACAAGAACAGCAGGCGAAGAAAAAGGAAAAACTTGTGAAGAAAGGAAGACCGAAAGGTTCTAAGAACAAAAAAACAATAAAGAAATCAGAGATACAAAAAGAAGTAACACCTGAAATAAGTGGCCAAATTCAAGGGATTATTAATGGAACGGATAAAACGCAATTCTATAATCACGAGCCGGGGTGCGAAGCGTCACAAACTGAATCCTTTCAATTAATAGTAGCAACAGCTCAAGTACACAATGAATGGAAAAGCCCTATTTCCGAAATGGACAGAATTGAAGAATGGGTTGTGGATGATAGGCCACCGATCCCTGAAATTGCGGCAGAGGTGACTATTGCCACTCCTACTGCAATCTCAAGAAATAAACGAAAAAAGCCTATGATTTCAACGCAACAGAATCAACGAGTAAAGGAGATAGCTGTCATTAACGATGATATACAGTTGGAGACAATAATAGAAGAATACATAGTTAATCCCAGTGGAAATCTAGTCAAAACTGCCCTAGAAGAACGGTATGAAGTGGGAAAATTTTGCGTGTTTCAAGACGAAGGAAGTCTTTTTCCAGGGTGCATCACGAAAATCTGCCAAACACCATATTCAGTGTGGTTGAACACTCTGAATAAAAGGTTTGAAGGAGGATGGACGTGGCCGACAAATCCATTTGTGACTAAAATTACTGATTCAAAGATGTTGAAAAAGATGATAGCGGATGAAAATATCACTCGACACAGAAGCGTTATTTATATCCAAGATGACTTTTTATGCCTAGAATGGGAGTAATTGCTAATTTTATTATTTTTAATATCTGTGTATAAAAATTAATTCTTGTTACAGGATTATGTAATTTGTATGTACCTGGTTCTAATTGATCTCAACATGTGTGTTCTTATGTTAAGGTTGTAAGTGATAAAACTGATATTGTTAGAAAGCCATAAAAACATATTTTTTTCCTATTCAAAACAATGATATGTTTATTTTATTCTTTATTATAAAAATCACCCCTAAACATCATAAGCCGATTCCACAAAATATCACACTTCCACTTGCCTGACCTCAAAATTACAAATTTTTCACATTGGCAATAGCTTAGCTTCAAATACATATCGATTAGATAATATTTGCGTTTAATATGGCTTAATGTTACCCAATAAGCAGAAAAGAGCAATAAAATGGATATTTAAGAGGAAAAAAAATTATGGTCCAATATTACCCCAAAGTCCGGTTAACATTGGACCATCACTATTTTTGCCTTTATCTCTGGATTTGCACATGATGCACGTATTTTTCAATGTAAGTGGTATTGACAACATGGAAAGATCACATAAATTAAAACATATTGCATATTAATTCATACAAATTAACCCTAAAGTTTAGACAACTGTCTCATATCTGGTCCAAAGTTACCCAGAATGACTGTATCTTTTTATATTATGTATTTTGATTATAAAATGAAAATTATACACATCTATAATAGTTCAGCTAATTTACTGCACAATTAGCAGAGATTTACAAGATACCCTATACAAAGTATCTGAATACAAAATACAAGATAAAAATAAAATAAGTATTTGAGATACTAGATACAAGATACTTTTGAAAATGGTATTTGATATACTAAATACAAAATATGTATCTTCTAAATACTTTTTGAAAGAAATCCCAATTTTATATTTAAGTTTATTACGTGAATTATGAATAGATCGCGCAAATGTAACAAAATATTATATTTTAAGGTTTTAATTGAGACCAGTTCTTCAAACATTTTATCTCTCAATATCATACCCCCAAAACAGAAGAGGTGCTACGTAGAGGCAGAACTCTGCAAACAATTTTTTTTATATTTATTGTAGGATAAACATTTAATTATAAAAGACAAGACAAAGGTATAAGAAAGAACAAGGCAGCGACTGAGTAGCAAACCCAGCCGCAGTCGCAGTCGCAGCGAGTGGAGGCAAAAAAGAGAACCAAATAATGGACTGCGCTCTACGCGTCCTCCAGTCAAACCTGAACAATTGCGCCGAAGCCCAATGCGTCCAGGTGCTCGCGGAATGGGCGATCGCGTTCGGTCTCGTGTACCTCAACCAGGGTCTGCTTACATGTGTGAACTACTACTGGTGGTGTGACGAAATAGCATAATTACTCCAGGGAGGGAATCTTAGCGCACCGCTAATACACCAGATTTAGCAGACGACGCCGCCGCGCTGACGACGCAGTGATCGTGGAGACGCGATTATACGAGGGGTACAGAGGCACCAAGAAAGTGCTTCAAAAAGCCATTAGGACAGTCAAATCGGCGGCATGGGGTGAATTGCTGGTCAGTCTAAATTAGATACCTGGAAATGTCCATACCACATGGTGAGGAATAAACTTCACCTATAGTCCAGTCCCCTGCTGATCCAGCAATTGACTATTGACAACCAAAGCAAATGTCTCTATCTCCTTGGATGCTTTGAATACCTTCTGCTATTGATTTTGAGGAATTCACATATTCACTTAGAAAGTGTATATCATTTTCATTTTAACAGAGGTAATTTCTACATTTTCATGGTTTCACTAAGAAGTTCCTGCACTGCTGAAAGATTTTGTATGGAATTTTAATAAGAGTTCCATCTGGTTCCACATGCAGATGTCTTTTGATAGGTTGTTTTAAATTTAAAAGGTGCATTCTTTTTATCTATATTATAAGGTGGAGTAGTAAATGTAAAAAAATGTGTATGTAATTATGACTAAAAGTAAATTAGCAAACAAAGTATTTACAAAATACTAAGATACTTAACAAATGGTATCTAAATACAAGAATACAAAATACATTTTTAAGAAGTATCTAGATACAAGATACATATATTGTATCTTGTATCTGTATTTCAGATACTTGTATCTTAGATATGTCACATCTCTGACAATTAGAATTGTTGCTAATACATGGGATAGTATTCTGAATAAAATGCTAATAAAAACTTGAATGTTTTAATAATTCTTATAATATTTCAATCTGTACAAGGATGCAAAATTTTTATTATTACCTAATGCCATATATCCACTATTAGGGGAAAAATTAACAACTCCTACATTATTTAAATTGAAGGACTGTTTAGGGAAATTGGGGAAAACATGATAGGATGGTATGTGAACCAGTTTGACTGCATTTGGATAATCATGTGACACAGCTGCTAATATTTCAGAGGTTGCATTGAACTTAAGATTAGTGACTTTAGTTACTAAATTGTCTATTACTTTTAGTGGAATTGGGTCTGATGTAGTTAATTTAGATGATTCATAGATATTAACAATACCTTCTCCACTGCCTGTTGCCAACAGTCTTCCACTTGGGCTTGTAGTTATACATGAGGCAGTTACACAACCTTGGTCATAAAACTTACTCATAGGCTTAAATGTGGAGAGATCCCACACAGAAACTTCTCCTTGCACACCATAACAGTACAATAAATTACAACCAGTGTTAAAAGTCATACATGCAACTTTAGTGCTATTTTTAAAGACACGTAATAATTCCCTTGATGCAGTACACATTAAGAAGACCTCTTCAAAACCATCAGTCATAGCAATGTATTTACCATCAGAAGACATTTCAAAGAGTGCAGGTCTTTTTATAGGCTGTGGAAGTTGTATCAGATTTGGTTCTGCCTTAACTAAATTGTAGACACAAAATTTATTACTTTTCTTAGAAGCAATAATTGCTTCTGAACCATCTGGAGTAAAATATGCAAAATGTATGCTCCATTTCTTTAATTTGAATGTATGCAGTTTATTGTTAACATCACTGCCTATTGTAAACAATGAAACATTACCTGCTTGTCCAGCTACTAGTGAGACTGCTATTTTAGGATGAAATTCGATACAAGATATTATTGGACCTTCATTTTCAGTCTCAGAATTTATTTTAGGCATATACTTTACTTCCAGAAATTTGTTCGGGAGGCCAAGTATCTTAGTTTTCTTCAAATGGCCAACAGTTCTTAAAATTTTTTCTTCTTCATCCTCTTCATCTTTGGATATTCTGTTAAGGTTGGCCCAGTTCGGAGTACCTATTAAAGTTTCGTATTTTTGTTTCAACTTTTCTGTATACAAATTTTTGCTTTTTGTATTGGGAATAATACTAGCATCGAAAGTTTCGTCATCTTCGTCCACCCAGGCCACTTTACATGTTTTACACTTTTGGTCATTATCATTATCCGGTAATATTAACTTTTCAGCGAAATCCTTCGATTTGTTAAATAGAAGATGGGAGAATCTGCAATGTGAATGTATCATATAGGTAATCATCACATTTTTTTTTAAATATCATATGATTTAAATACGATTTTAAATTAAAAATATATTGTACCTTGATTCTTCTTCGTCTAAATTTGATAATTTACGTTTCATTTTAATTATATTCGCTACTTAATATAAACCGAAAGACTGTATGTAAAAAATAATAAACCTGTAACAACTATCAAAATTAAAAACAGGATTCAGGTAAGTTTAATACGAATTTGAGGTTATAATTTTGAAACACCTAAGACACCTATACATTTACATAATTGGATTTTAAGGCTTGGAAGTAACAGCCTTTTAAGTCAAAACAACATTTTAAAATTTAATTACCTGTACACACTATGTGATTTTAAGTCTCTTTGAAGTTTTTGGCGGGAACTGAAAGGAGATGTTGTGCTATGCAGTTTCATTTTCTAAAAATGTGTAAAATTACTCTAAAATGAACAATAGTTGTAGAATATTGATAGTTTTTGAGTAGCAATTATGTGTTTTTTGAGAAATGTGAACTTTATAGTCAAATGTAGCCTTTTGAGTTGTCACAAGAACTTCGTTGAATGGCACCAGCTGATAACCTAGCGTTCAGCTGTGCTACACATAGGCTTAAGAAAATGAAGAAACTACATTATAATCTAAGATTTGGCTTAAAGGCCTAGCTGCCAAGCCATATATCTAAATAAAAAAAATAAAGTCTATTTCTTATCATAACAAATAAATGTGACCACTATAATATTTCAATTTCTACTGATAATTAATTTAATTTGCAAAATAATATTCTTACAATTTTGATGTGGACCGAACAATTCAATGTTATTATATTTTAAAATATGACATAAATAAAAACATTATTTCTCGAAAGCGTTCGAGCTGCGACCAACCCAATTTTCCTAAAAAAATATCCAGAACAATAAAGTGGCCAATATAATAAGTTGCCATAAAACAAATAAGTTTTTAATTTAAAACATCTTTACAAGAAATATCTTAAATAACACTGTGGTTTATAACAATACAGGTCGAAAAAGAAATGCAATTCAAGTACAGTAGCTGTCACTTTGTTCCTTTGGCTATTAGGATTTTTGTGACACTTCTTGACATAGTGCACATTTTAAAACGTGCTAACAAAATCTAACAACAGTGTATGTAAAAGTGGTTCGAGTAAACTCATGTTTAATATTTTTAAGTGTTATGTGACCAAATTTAAAGCGGCAAAGTAGCTTTATTTATTATTTTTAATTTTTTTAACGTGGAACTGCAAAGTTAACAGATAGAGAACGTACAAGTATTTTTGTATTATACACTGTAAATCAACTGTAATATATTGACAATAACTTGTTTTTAAGTATAAATCATTGCATTTTTAGTATTGTTTATATATTAATTGAATTCAGAATTTACACATTTTTTAACGTGTTTGATACTTTTATATTATGTTGTATTTATTTTTATTCATTATCTTATCGGTTTCAGATATTCTCAAAACAGTTTTCAGTGCATTGTGGATGACAGTATGAAGAATGGAAGTAAATTTGTGACATCCGGATAACAAAGGAAAGCTTGGCCCAAAAAATAAATAGTTGATTATAACCACTGTTTCATTTGTCAGAATGTTTATTTTTACATAGTGCGAAAAGAACACCTCTAAAAAAGCTATTGTTGGACGTGTTGAAAGAAACAAGTTTCGATGACAGTCATGAACTTTTGAGCAAACTTAAATTTCGAAAAGACTTGCAATCACAGAAAAATCAGCTTTTACTTCAAAATATGAGTATTATTTAACGCAGATCCTTGTAAATTGAAATTTTTTTGAAGTGCTCCAAAAATACTATTCCTTAGGATGAGAGCTACGCTGAGATTGGATAGGACGGCCAAAGGAAATTAAGAAGACTGGAGTACTTTCAAAATGGGTTTATTTAATAAAAATATCACATACATTACATGTTAGCGGGGAACCATTACGAGAACACATTTTTGACGGAATAGAAAGCTTAACAATAGACAAAACTTAGGCCATCAGTAGGCAAGCTCTAGTGATGTGCCATTGTTTCTCCAACACCCTTCCCCAATGTCACATCACTACACATTAACTATTTTATAATTACACATTTCAAATTAAACATCAAACATTAACTTATTTCTACAGTTTTCAAATTTAACTTTACACCAAGGTTTAATACATATATCTGCAATTTGATCCTTGCTTTTAACATATTATAGCATTACAACTTTACTATTAACTTTCTCTCTGACAAAATGATACCTCAAATCAATATGTTTTAACCGTTTATGATGCTCTGGGTTTTTAACTATATGAATTGCTGACTGATTATCTTCATGCACAATGACATTTTCACAATTTCAATTTAATTCTAACTACAAGTTTTTTAACCAACAACCATCTGAAATACCCTTAGCTAATGCTACATACTCAGCCTCAGTAGATGACAACGCTACACATTGCTGCTTGCTGGATGGCCAAGAGACTGTGCATCCATATACTTGCAGTACTAACCCTGATTTAGACTTTCTGTCAGTTTGGTCTCTACCCCAATCTGCAGCAGTGTATCCAACCAAAGGCTCCTCTTTTCCCCTTTTATATACTAATTTATAATCTAATGTACCTTTAATATACCTTAGAATTCTCTTTAAAAAAGTTTAAGAATGTCTCAAAACCGTATATCATATTGACCTGTATTTACTGTATTGTACCATGTGCACATGTGCTAATAAAGGCAGAAATAACGTAAGAGTGAGAGGGAATGATTAGCGCTGCCATTTCATTTCTTTATCAGCGCAGTTTATATATATATATATATATAATAAAGATGTTTTATTTCACAAAAGAATTGTCGGTGAACTGAATAAGCTATTGCAGCAATGTTTTATGAATTCTGAATAGTTGAATATTTCATACCCTTATAATTCAAACATACATTAATTCTTTAAAAGATCGAAATATCATATCACTAAAGTTGCTTTATATGTCAGAACAGCGTTAGTGTAAATCTACAAAATTATAAGATTTTTCCCTATTTAGTAACACTACCTGATTTATCGTCTTATTACACGAATCATAACGTGTAAACGGTTCATATAGCTATGGCCGTTTGGGATTGGTTGATACTGGACGTATAGAATATAGAATGGAATGGATGAATGCAGTACTTTCTATCTTTTCATTCGTTCGTTATTTCAGTGTTTCCTTTTAGCATTACTTCAAAACGAAATAAAATTAAATATACATTGTGATAATTTAGTGCATCTAGAAAAGATATTAATTTAATCGTGCGTTTAGAAATTCAAGAACAAAATGAATTAAATCATAAAGATGTATGTTTCATCACTAATTTGGTGACCTTTTTTACATCTTCGTATGTGTGTCAATATGTGTTCTCAGTGCCACTGATGGTAAATTAATGTAAAAAAAGTGGTACAAAGGGATGCCGTTTATATATAAAAAGTGTTATAAATTTCACAATGGGGCCGAAAAGGGCTCCGCCATAAAACCGTCAGTAGTCATTAGTAAGTCGTAAAACCATAAAACTGCGGTTGATGCTTGTGGTTCAAACAAAATCAACAACAGACGATGGTGCAGCCGTTCCGAACCAGAAGCAGAGCATCGAGCGATGATCGGAGGCTCGAAAGCGATGCCAGGTAGAATTAAGTCGGGTCCGGTGGAGGATCTCGTCGCGGCGCGTTCAGGCGGCGAGCAGCCGAGTCACGCGGAAGGTGATGCGTGTGCGCGATGTCAGGCAAGCACGCGAGTGTGGGCGCGTCGCGAGCGGGCGTGGCGGGCGCGCCGCGCGTGCTGGTCTACGTGGCGGACCCGCGCCAGCTAGAGGCTGGCGCCGCGGCCCCGGACCCGCCCGCAGCCGCGCACCCGCCCAGCATCCAGCCGCCTCCAGCGGCCCACCTCGACGGCATCTACCTTTCCGATAGCTTACACCATCAACTGCCCTTCCAGAGGAATCCTCTGTATCGAGCTCAGCACGACCAGAATGACCAGAGAAATCTCTCTAATACTGTGTTCTACAAGTCATTGAATGAACATGATGGTAAATTGAACACTTATGGGGCTATTGATGGTGTGACTCAGCAGACTGAATTCTACCCTTCACAGCAATATCCAAAAGAATCTTGCTTGAAAATAAATGATAGAAGGCAAGAAAAGTATAATTTAAGTGTTAAACGTGATTGCACTGATCAAGCAACTTCAGAATTTTGTAGTGTGGAGACATTTCAAAGTGGAATACCTGCAGAAGGTGTAGATATAGTGTCATATCAAACAAAATGTTCTAGTTCGGGGAGTTTAGATAGGTAGTATGCCCCCAATGCAATCAGTTGCAATTCATCATGGGCAGAATCAGTATAGTGAAAGTGTTACAGTACATAGTGCGGAACGTGAGAACTGTGGTGATAGGGAATTAACAGTAGGTAAAAGCTTTATGAACTATCAATTTTTGGAACAGAGTGTATCTCATCAATCCATAGTGAATCAGAGTATAAGTATATTGAATCAGCAAGTAGGTGTGACCAGAGCAATAAGTAGTGAGAGTGAAAATGAAAATGCGCCACAGCTAATCAGGACTGCGGATGGTGTTGTGCTGGCTGTAGTGTCAGCACCTATGGTAGCACAATCCACAGACTTGCCTGAAGCCAATACTCCTGTGCACAGTGATTCGCCACAGACAATAACAGTTCCTCTTGGTTGGAGGAGAATCATAACTGGCACTTCGGTTATTTATATCAGGTGAGAGTTAATTTGGAATGTTTTCCTGGTTTATAATATTACTAGGGTTAACCATATGAGAATACTTTTCTAAAGTTATATATATATATATATATATATATATATATATATATATATATATATATATATATATATATATATATATATATATATATATATATATAATTATGTATTGTAGTGGGTATGTATTAATTTATTAAATTACATTATATATTACTATTTACTAATTTTTAAACTAAATTATTGTAGAGTGCTGGTGTAGCAATTACCAATTCTTGTTGACCTTATACTCCATCCAAAGGTTGTCTAGAAGAAATCGCCTTTGGTGATAAGACCACTTATTGTACTTGTATATTAATGTTCTTGACTTTATGTAGAATTTTTTGTACAATTTAGTAACTAATTTACATTAAAAAACATTTAATTAAAACTTCCCCATATCTCAAAAAATACTCCTATCATGTTCGAAAGGGAGACAGGAGGTGGGAATTTAGAATATACTGTTCCTCGAAATTTCAACTATATATAATAGGAATAATACTTTCTGAATAAAAAGTATGTGTCAGACGTACTCAGATGGACATGACAAAGTTATAAGAGCTCATATATTTTTCATTGGGTTATAGAAACCTAATTGTCATTAATTTCAATTATATTTTTAATTAATTTATTAATCTTCAATTGTTTTTTTTAAACAACAAAACACATCCAAACCTTTTCATATAAAGAAGCATTTTCTAATTAATTCTTTATATCCTAAAATAATAACAGTCCTAATATCAGTTATTGATATAAATTATGATTTATAATTAATTATGGAATAATACCTAGAAATAAAAATATTCCAAAAAGTAATTCAAACATCTGGGTAGTCAGTATAACATTCTGTAACATAAGTAAAGCTTTCGTCAAGGTTCCTCACTGAATTTTGAAATGGACCCGCATCTCATAGTAGTAACATCACTTATATAGTACTAATAAATAAATACATTTTTATTTGCTAAATCATGGTGGCTTGGCTCAAGACATTTTTGTGTTTCATTTTATCATCATAGAAATCCTTGCTAAAGAGCTTAGACAGTTCTTCTGGCTAATTGTGCACTTAGTCATAAATCAATACTTGTAATTTATATAACTTGAAATTCAGCAAATTTAAGTTAGAGTAATTATAGATGCCTAGCTTGAGCTAAAATCATCACTATATCAATAAATTAGTTATGATTTTTTTCTCTATAGTGACTCTGATAAAAGAAAATGAAATGAAATTAGCACTATGTTTATTATTGATTAGGAGGGCTTCTATAAGCCATTGCTGGGGCAATTGGATGTCTTTGGTTGCCGAGGGCCTGACATATGGCATCAAGATGGAATAATTAAAAAAAGTATTCATTGATGATGTCATTGTCTCGACCTGCAGCACATTTAGTTAAACTACTTTGGACAATCATAGATAGATAACTCTTTATTGTATACTATTACAGAAAAACTTAGACTGGTAGTATTATTCTTTTATCATAATTATACCAAGTTTGGTTCTCCTGAAATGGGAAGGCCCAGCAGTAGGATATTTAAGGGCTGATACTAAACTTGATATGTTGCTAGACCCTTTCTTGTAATAATTTTAATTTTCATAATTTATACACTTTTCTGTTGGAATCAAAAAATCTGTTACACATTATTTTCTAACTCATAGCAAAATTTTATAATTTAGGGTAAACTGTACCATTATTGGCACCTTATTAATTTATTCAAATGGCTAAGAAATCTTAATACTTTTTGTTTATTTTGTAGCATGCAATAATGATCATATTATTACAATATAATAGATTTTTTTATGTCTTGACAGGGTGCCACACATTGGAAATATTTTTACATTAATTAAAAATAATATTAATATATTCCTATTTAATTATTTAAAAAAATGACCCTTTATTACTTTATTTATAGTTAAAAGCATTTATAATGTTTTGTGTGATGACAAAAAGTATACTGTTGATTTGACTACCAAGTACCTGAATTTTTTCTCCTGTTCGTGGGATCTGCCTTTCTACTCAATTTATTCCACTTTATATAATCTTCAATATTGTTTATTGGCTTGTATGTCCTGCTTTTCTATGTTCAACCAGAATTTTCTTGGGCGTCCTGCTCATGCGATCCTCTTAAGTCTTTATTGCTTATAGGTGTAAGATTTATTTTAGTTTTAGTCTGAAGTATTGTTATACATGACTTAATTGCTTAATAAATAAAATCTTCTCTTCCTATGTCACGAAGGTTTCATAGGTTACCACTCCGCTTCATCCGCGTAAGTTTTGGAACTATATTTCGTGGAATCGATCTCAATTTCTAACAATAAAATTGTCCTATGTTCATCTCCGTTATCGAAAATACCAAATTTGATCATGATCAATATATTCCCAAGGCTGTAAAGAAGGAACAGACGTATATACATATATTGAAATAAGCTTACTTTCGCGTTTTTATATTAACTAGCTGTCACTCGCGATTATATCCGCATTTATTATTATATTTCCTGAATGAAGTAAAACAACAACTATATCATGGAAACACGAATTTCGTTTTTATAAAAAAAACTAATTATTTTAACTTTAACTTAGACAATCATAGGTTGGATATGGCTGTGATGCGCATACGAATTTTCATACCATTTTTTACTCAAATTTGTTTTTTGAGACAAAAGGTAGTATATCATGTAGTAGTAAAAGTACGTCATTATGGTGTCACTGCCCAGAGATCAAGTTATCACCTTGGCGAATTTCTTACGATCCATTCCGCCGTTTAGTCCTGAAAGGTAACTAACACTGACCCAGTTCTTTATCATTTATATTAATAAGGATTAAACTATGATCCGCGCTAAGCTTAACTGCATAAGACTGCAAGACTTGATTTTTTATGCACAAGCGTCTGTAACGTAGTCATCAGTTGTTAAATTAAAAGCAGTAGTGATTAACTCATCTCACACTTAATAAAACAAAGAAAGATCTCAACCTTTGCATTTTTGGGAAGTTTTGGCCTATTACGAGCTGTTCTTTGATATTTAATAAATTATAAATCAACATTATTTTAAGTTATTGAATGGTCATATTACACTTTTAGCTAAAGTTAAATTTACCTGAATGTGTAATGTGTATAATATATACAAGTAAAATAAATGAAGTTTATTTGTTGATAATCACTGAACGATAATTAAAAAAAAGAGTCAGGTACTTTCGTTTCATACTCATTTTACTTTATGACTAAAAAAGAAACAAATTCTTAACTAAACAACACTAAGCTGAGATATATATTATATCAGTGTCCCAAATATTATTTTTTGTCACAAAGCTAAATAAGTTTGGATTAAATGTCTTTACAAATTAAACAATATGAGAAATAAATCTCACCTGTTATTACTAAGCGATTTATTTGGGTTTATTTCTCTCTTTAAAACAATATATTTGCTTTACTGATCACAGGAGTTGGTAGAAAAAAGAGGGACAATCCTTTATTTCTCCAACAAACGGTCAAATCGCGCGGCAGTTCAAGCGAATTTATTCTTCAGGGGTTAGACCGCGATTTCGTGTACTTTGGGCGGGTCGCAAAGATCATGGTTGTTTTATACAGAGAATTTGAATCAGTAAAAATATTGCATTGTAATCGGATTTTTTTCTATCTGGCCATTTCAAACCATATCCAAGAAAAATCCCGCAGGATTCTCGGGATCAAAAGTAACACAGATTTGAATTCCGGGAATTGACTGTCTGTCAACCACCTCGAAACCGGCCCAATAAGTTTTGCGTGAATCCCGAACAAACAATCACAAAAAAATATTAAAAACAAAAGACTACAATTTTATAATATAAAATTATTATAAAATTGTAGTTGTAAGTTGTAAATGTAAGATGATAAGTTCTTCTTACATTTTATAAAGTAATCTCCAAACTCATGTTTTAGTTATTTCTTTATATTGTTAAACGTGTGACGTGTTAAAACTAAATTTAATACTATTAAACTAAGTAATAACATCATATTATCTTCTAACTTTTAAATAATCATGATAGAAATAAAATTATAATTACCTACTTTCCAAACAATAACTAATGCATAATTTCACTCGTTTTACTTGTACCTACTTTGGTATCACTCATATGTTATAAGTAGTTACGCTTGTACGAAAACTATGAGATTGCGACGTTTTGTGATTGTGTAAAAAGTATCTCTGTTGATTTGAATGTCTGCTCAGTTATTATTTTATAATAATAAACTGACCTCAAAAACTTACAAGGAAGTATCAACACTAATATGATATAACACCGAAAACATCATCCGAAATGCGCTAGAATTACTTATAATATATATATATTTTTAGGCTATAAGGTTTTCTGTAAT
Organism: Dendrolimus houi; assembly: GCA_039645545.1. NCBI lineage: Eukaryota > Metazoa > Arthropoda > Insecta > Lepidoptera > Lasiocampidae > Dendrolimus > Dendrolimus houi. Next base: position 15,341,592 of record CM077120.1, on the reverse strand, counting down.
GGTGTACAATAAAGTGTTATCTATCTATCTATCTATAACATAACTAGAGTTTATTCCGCGGGTCAAACTCTAGTGCGAACCTCTCGTTTAAAGAGTAGGCGTTAATACTAGTTACATTGTATTAAATTTTTATGTTAGTGCTATTTGCCCCGGAAGATTAATTTCATTTGATATCGCAAACTATCCCATCTCCCGGGATGAAAAGTATCTATGTCCATTTTCGGTATTAAAACTACATACGTGCAAAATTACACCAAAACAGCTTAGCAGACAGATCGGGTTACTATCGCATTTTTTTGTAGATGATGAATTTTTATATCTATAAACTTGAGAAGTGATTGGTCTCCCATACAAACTTTCATCTCTCCTAACCCGTTCTAGTTTTATTCATCTATCCCCCCGTCTATCTATCTGTAAACTACATAAATGGCAATAATGACCAAATTGACGAAAATAGCCAAACTGACGAAAAGGGCAAAATGATGAAAATGGCCAAAATGACGAAAATGGCTAAAATGACCAAACTTATGAAAATGGAAAATCACAAAAAAACTATCCAACTATCTGGAATAAATAACCTTTACATCTAAATCGATCCCATTATCCGGGATGAAAAGTATCCCTTGTCCACTCTTGGTATTAAAATTACATATATATATATATATATAGTGTAGTCATAACAGATATTATTCTTACATCTTTAAACATACAAAGCATACAGAAACAAACCAATGAGACAATAGACACACAAAAAATAGCACTATGAGTAGAAATGTCACTCCATGGGCGACATCGGGCTGATCTTAGCCACGTCGACATCCAGAAATCGATTCAATAGCTTAAGAGTGGTGAATTGGGACACCCAGCCCATAGTAAGTAACAGAAACATCGTTTATGAATTTTATCATGGGAATCGAACCAGAATATCTGCATGCCAATGCAAAATAAAAATATTTGTGCAATAATAATAATTGCATGAATATTTAAACATGACATTAGTATTAACCATATAAAAATAGTAATGACTACATTTTATGCAAGTCTTAGTCTAATTTTAATCATTCTAAAAAGTATTACTCGCACCTACATAAATTACTGGGTTAAAAAAGACGGCATATTATTTTTAATGTACATAATTATACGATAATAAACATTATACAATACTGTATACTAAATATATTTTAACTTATAAAAACTTGTGTGTTAAATAATATTAAACATTTCTAAAAAATCCGAAAAAAGATGATCTATGTTGTTTTGTTCAAACGCTCTATGTGGGTACATCATCATGGCGTGTCGTGGCTAACAGGCGATTCATATAATTATAATTGCAATGCTATATCAAACGTTAATTAAACGGTTGTAAAAGATGAGAACAAAGTTAAAGACATTTTTATGAAATGCTAGTTACACATGTTTTTTTTAAATTGCCACACAAATACACGCGTTATAGATATCTCCAAGTAAAGCAAGTTACACTTGTGTTATGGGTAACATATGCGGGTTGCGTATGTATGCGGTCTGGGACCGACCTTAGGCTCCCAGATCATAGTAAATAAAGGAAAGTTCATTTATGCAATTTACTATGGGGATTGTACTCGAAACTCACGTTCCAATGAGCTAGGCAGGCAAATTCTTAGGACCACTCAACCACAGAGGTCGTCGTTTGGTTGAGGTAAGCAGTCCAACACAAAAGTTAAATGAGCCGCTAATCTTATTTGTTGGAAATGCGACATACAACACTCCAGTTACCTAACAATATTTGAACTATTTTATTTATACTGTCACAGGGTTGAAAACAGCACTTTTCGTCCCTGGGAAACGATTCTCCCTGCTGTCAAAAAATTTAGAAAACTACGCGAACTATAGATAATACATACATACATTGTTAAAAGGCGGCATAAATTGTAATAAAAAAATATCAACAATTTTGTAACATCATTTTATACTTATAAATTACTTTTCACTAAATTATTATTTAATTTACATAAATTTGAGCTAAACATTTGTCATCAGTGACAAAAAGATACTGGCTGGTAGAATGCCACAGGAAAAGAAATTTACTTGACGTTTCATATGTGACGTACATGATGACGTTTCATCAGGGTTAGATATGGATTTAACGCCTGATTTTATTACAGAAGTAGTTGTTTGTTTAACTAATTAGTTTTTATTTACTTTCCTCATATTCGAAATGAAAACCAGTGTTAACCTCGGGTGAAAGGCCTATTTAGGCACTCGAATCATTAGCGCCCTCGTTTCGCTCGTGTGCCAAACCATCTCGTGCTTACCGCCACAATAGGATTTTGTTGGACGTGCTCAACGGGTCCTGGCGGTGAGGTCCATACGCGGATACCGTACAGTGTCATGAACGGCGGCGACACTTGGCAGGCGATCCGCCCTGGCCTCTCCAGACGGATGTTCTTGCCAAAGTTCCTCACTCCCGACAGGATGCCCTTGCTAGGGGCCTGGCTTATTGCCGAGCAGAGTTAGAGTTGGTCAGGAGGCAGGAAACCGCGACCATGTTCCAGCCTGGTCAAGAGATTTACAGTCTCCTGAGGCTGGCACTGATATAGTGGAGGCTCTGCGCCCACACCTGCTGCAATAGGTCACGCGGAATCGCGGGACCCTGACCTTCAGTATGACGCAGATACTTACCGGGCACGGGTGCTTCGATAATTATTTGCATCAGATTGTGGGATGTCTGCCTTCCCCTCAGTGCCGCGAGTGCGGCGCAATAGACACTACGTTCTGTACGCTGGTCGAATGCGTGGCATGGGCACCTCTGGTTCGATCTTGAGGCCGTAGTAGGGCTGATTAACTCGCTGGGTAGCTTGGTCGAGGCCATGCTGCACAGCGAAGATCACTGGGGGCGTCATTGGCTTTCTGCGAGGCAGTAATGTCTTGCAAGGAAGCCGCCAAACGATTGAGAAGTGTGCATGCGAGCACGGGTACCGACGTCATCCGGTGTCCGGAGACGCAGATATGCGCAAAATCTATTCCCGTGATTCCATCACAGGAGTCCACCAGCATTTGGGGACCCGGTGGAACTAAACCTCTGTCGGTGAAGTGGATCACTCTGCTTCCCGGGGTGACTTAAGCCTTGTTGCGCGGATGAACATGGGTGTAAATACTTTCTAAACCTCAATTTCTTCCACCTCAAACGCGGGCACATGGGAGGCAGGCTCAGGTTTAGTGGTGTAGTTGAGAACGTATCACAGTCTCACACAAGCCGTGCGGCGCTTAAACTCATCGCGTAATATCTAACCCCGACAAAGGGCCCGGTATTGTACGAAATGTATTCCCCTTCAACTCTGCTTCAACAAAAAAAAAACCATCTCATGCCTAAATACGTCACTTTCACCTCTCGTGTAACAATCTACTATTACTCTACAAAAATGCTACATAAAAACAAAAACATTAATATTTAATTACAATCGGCGGTCTAGAGCTTATGACGATTTCTTCTAAACAACCTTTGTTTGGAGTACAAGGAGGACAACAAAACTTGCTAGTTGCTAAACCAGTACTCGTAAAATAATTTAGTTTATAAATTAGTAAATAATAAGGCATGGTATATTTATAAGGTAATTTAAAATAAATTATGCTTTCTTTCTTTTTCAAATAAATGTTTCTTTAATATTAAACTATGATGATTTAACAATCTGCGCTGATAATATTTGGCGATAATGAAGTACCCGACGAATACGGCGGCCAACGAGTGCCGTGGATCGTATGTTAACGTTAAATCAATCCGGCACAAGTGGACAAACCAGTCCGGCAGCTGTGCGGACGTCTGCCTCGGTGTAAGTGACGAAAGATTAACCCCAGAACTGCCTAATAATTAACCTGCTAATGTTAAAGATGTTAAATCGAATCGAAAGTTTATGTTTTATGACACATTGAATAACGAAACTACAGTTTTACGTATTGTCTTGACTAGTGCTTCACTTACTATATTGATCCTCTTCATCTTTGTTTTCGAAAAAATCGAATTCATAGTAATCCGATCATTGGCTAGCAACTGAAGAAAGATCAAACTTCACTGTTATTTATTGATATAGAGAAATGATTAAGTATACATTTGTTACTTATATATATATATATATATATATATATATATATATATATATATATATATATATATATATATATATATATATATATATAGTATATATGTAGATTTTACTACCAAATGAGATAAACATTAAATAGGTTGTAAAATAGCTGGTCGTTGTAACGTGTTAATATTTTTTTGAGCAAATACAGTTACTATGGAAGTGTACTGGGAACGACAATCGTCTAATAAAAACGTAACTCGGATAAAGCCTAATTTATAAGGGGAGCTACAAGATATTCTTCTCTTGCGTTTTGAATCTAAAATTAGATTTTCAATTGACACTTTCATTCACACATTCAACTATAAGGCTTACTTTTTGACCAATGGCGATTCCAATATCTTACTATTCATTGGCTTGCCTTACCACCGGTTGATTTTTGACATTATGGAGCTTCTGTCAAATTTCAACCGATATTAAGGCAAGTGAATGGTAAGATATAGGAATAGGAACTGGCTATAAATCAATAAAAAATTAAGAGTTAAAATATGTTTCCTTACAATATTAATACGTTTCCGTGCATGTTACATAATATATTATAGAATCACAAAGAATCGATACTAGCCATATGCAGCGAACTAAGTGAAACTAATCATCAAGGCAACATTTTAAAATATTAGGATTGTCATTCCTAGTGTCCCTCTATATTGTAATATCTAATTTACATAATTTTTGATATTCTTTCATTCATGTGAGGTTTGTGATATAAAAAATATTAAAGACCGTCCTAATCTTCAGAAAATTTAAGCAAACTTGAGTAAAAATATTCAAGTCGTATGAGTTAATAATAATAACTTTCTTATAGGAGATAGCGATCTCGCTATATCCTTTCTTTTAAGATTGAATCCGAAGAAAATCTCTCGTTACGTCGGCCGTCGATGACCCGAGTGAATCGTTTAAAGAATTGACGTTGTGCAATGTAAGCTATAAAGGCATGCAATAAAAGACTAACTATATTTATACAAAGGTATGCCAATTATAATTGATTAAACATCTTAGTAGCATAGTGTAATATCCAAAAAACAACTTATTCTATGGCAAATATATTTGAAAAATTCTTTCTGTCGATTTGTAGGTAATTACTGTTTATTAAAGATTAGTCGTCCACCTAGTCAGCCAATATAAGAGTGGTTGTCTTAAACGACTCGTCATAAAATTAAAATAATCCAGTTGTGTTAATATTATATATTTTCTTCATTAAAAACTATGCCTGAATTCTGTAAAAAAAATACAAATAAAAATCCGGTACAGTTTGTTGATGAGTCCGAGGATCATAAATATAATGTTATGCAAGAAGAATATTTGTTTATTTTAGTTTTACGTCGATAATTGGACCAGAAGTGTTTTTCCCATTAAATAAACACATAAACATTATAACAAATGAAATATACCCATGGAGGTTTAAAGCTATGCTGCTGTATAAGCACCGAACGTTTTATAAGTTCTATTGACTCTTTATTGTTCTGTTTCATATAGGTATATTATTATTATGTAATAAGTAAAAGCGGAAAGTTTTACCGCGAATTTGAAGAGTGATATGCAGGTTTATAAAAAAAGTAAAATTACCTAGAAAAAGCAATCTCGTTATAGAATATTAATTGTTTTATGGCATTTGTCAATGATTTACAATTTGGGCTGGGCTTTTTGCCTCGTGCCTTTACTTCAAAATTGCATATTTTAAAACATAAATAGCTTGAATACTTGACAATGGCTCGATATACAAACCATGCGAAGCCTTATTTGAAAAAGAAGGAGAAGCAAAATGAAGAATATTATAAAGTGAGCATATTTTTGAATTCAAACTTCTTTAGAATCGTTGTGAGAAATTCGATGAAACTAAAAAGCGGCATTAAGAGAGATAAACACATAAGTCTATAGGACTAAGCCTGCGAGACAATGAGATATAATACATTATATTTCATAATTTAAACACTGCTCATACAGATAGAATTGGAAATGTTTTGAAGTTTTTCGTTAATACTTCAAATTTCGTGTTTTAAAGCTTATAAATATATTATTATAACGGTATAATATATGGAATGTGACGTCAAGAAATTTAGAATCCCTCCTACCCCTAGTCACACTTTGTTTACTTCTACTGCGTGTGAACTGAACACACACACAATTTGATTTTTTATTTATTGCATGAGTTCAGCAGACAGGCAGATGGCCTCCCTGATGGAAAGCGGTTACCATCGCCTATGGCAGATTTATACGCCTATGGCGCATATGCAGTAGGTGTTCTTTATATTACATGTATAATTTCATAACTAACGTGCTCACTATATTAAAGATGATAATGATGATGAAGATATAAAAAAATACGCTATTTTATTTACATAGGACTCGAATTTATTGCAATTGTGCAAAATTTCGTCAATCGCAAGTTCTTAAAAAGCAATAATAAAATCACGACCATTACAAGGTTTCAAAAGTTAATAATTCGGAGTAGAAGGAACATTTATTTGTTCCCTACCAAGAGTAGGCGTAGCTGCGAGAAGCAGAAGGGACTGTTGTATATTTTTTCAGTTCACAGCTGATCAGACTTTAAAGATTCCCGAAGTGTCATCTGCTTGTTGCGCTTATTGATGCTGGACTATTACGCTCCTGATTTACGATCTTTGACGATACGAAGCAAAGAAACTTTTTCGAAAGTCGTTCCATTGTGCGTAAATATATTATGTGGATTTCTCTGACCCCCTTTGTGATGTCGATGCGTTACACAATGTTGGGTTTGTTCGTCTTCAATAGGCATTCTGTCGCTTCGATTGTTTCGTCGAATTCGATGGGCGTTACTCGCTTCTCTGATCCGATTTACAATTCGTTCCGGCTTTCTTTTGGGTTACAGGAACAATAGTGCATCGTTACCGCATTCTGCTTGTTATTGCCACCCATTGTGCTCATTTTCAGAGAAAACGTGCTATTTACCTGACTGCATTTATTTACGAGTCAATTTTATATTCACTAATTGGTTGGTAAATCGAGATTTAGAGCCCGATTGAAATGTACTAACTTTCTTTTGTTCTTTAATAATATATGTCAAGACACATATATTATTAAAGAACAAAAGAAAGTTAGTACATTTCAATCGGGCTCTAAATCTTTTATGTATGTTTATTAATTAGTATCCGTTGTGAGTGCTTAAAATACTTTTCAAAGAAAATTTATGGTCCCACAACTAACAGCTAGGAGTCCGTAAAACTTTACAATGTCCCTAATTTAAGATTTATGGTACCATTCAATGATGAATGACCATTGTGAAATAGTGTGTTGTACTCCACCATAAAAGTTGAACCGAAGGCTTTCCACTTTAATAGGTAGGTATAGTTTTAAAATAAGGTGATCTGTGGATGATCAAATAAGGTAATAATAATACATGGAAGTTTCAAAACTTCAATAATCAGTAATCCATTACAAGCCATGCTTCCTGGACATTAATGATTCTTGCTTGTAATCTATTTCAGGAAAGTCGTATTATCATGACGTACTAAAATCGCTTTGCCAGTTAATGTACATTTGGTCTCAGGCACTGAGTTATTTTGCAGGACATGGTGGTTAGGTTGACGGTCGAAGTGTTATCTGTATAATTATGTGCTTGTTTTTGACTAAAGGCAAAATCATACCATACGCACGTTGACCTCTGCAGCAGCTTCGACGCGGAAATAATACGAATTACGTAAGCCAAGTCAAACATTTTTTATTGGTCTATTAAATGAGGCACACCGCCGATGCTGGGTGGAGAGCGTCTCACAACAAATAAACGATTTAAGCATTCATGATACGGCTATTAGTCTTCCTACTCTTAATTGCGAAACATAAACTTGACTGTTTTAAAGTCATAATAAAATACATAGTTTAATAAAATAAAGTTAACAGCTGATTTTGAAGTTAGCAGTGGGATTTTTATAGGCCGGTATAAAAATATGATATTAAACAAGGATATTACGAATGCTTCTAAATCCTACTTATCAAGATGATGCCATAGGTCGTCTTCTCCTACTTTTTACGTTTTATTGTTTAAAACATATTTTTGGATCAACTCAGTCATATTTTATATCTGACAATATAATGAAATTTGATTAAGATTTTAAGTTGTAGGGTGTGTTGATAAAAAAAAGTATATTTAATAAAGAAAAGATTGAAAAGAGAGTATTCCGTGATAACACTTAGTTATGTAGGATTTCGGAGCTTTTCAGAGTATAAAGATTTTTACTGGGCGATTGTCATTTCTAGAATTGTTTTTACCCTATATTGCTAAAGTTTTGCTTGTTTTGTGCTCATATAAATTTTGAATTTGCAGCCTGCAGACAAAATGTATCCTACCTATGTTCATTCCTGTTATCGACAATGTTGTAATAGAAATTGTATTGCGCCAAAACATCAGCAATCTCAAGCTTTATATGCCAAACATTCGTCATAATTATAGTGCTCTTCCGTAGTAATAAATTGTACAAAACAAGTTTTTTACTGAGCGAATATTTTAGGATTTGCAGTAATAATAATAATGTTAATTGTGATTTTTTTCTGATACTCTCGACATGCTAATATGCGATAATACCAAATTTCACGATAATTGGTTCATACTTAGAGAAAATAAGAAACAAATAAACATCAAAAAATAGTCGCTTTTAAATTTATAAGCTAATTATTATTTTTTGACTTTACAATCGTGTTGAATATAAAAATATAATCGTAAAATAATAAAGACAAATATAGTACTTGAATAATATAATACATAAACCTAGTTTATTCATAACTAATTAATAATAACGTCATTGTATATATCTATGTATATTAGAAAGTTTATTTTTCTTTGTTTTGAAGTTATCATTAATCTTGTAGCACGTCTTAACAGTACATAATAAATAAACAAGTACGAGTATGTAGTAGGTAGCAACCCTTGAAACAGCCGGATGCCGCACTCACATGGGCTCCAGACGACGCGAAACTAAATGTGTGCTCTCAATAGTTCCCACAGAAGCGATGTTGCAGGGACCAGAGACAAGTCAAGGCTTCTATGCGAATAAAAAAAATGCCACTGAAGCCGAAGTGCTTGTTATCCACGCGCAGTGAAGAGTCCGTATAGACTACAAGTGGTCATGGCTACGGAATCCTATGAAAAGCAAATATACCAAATTTAAAAAAATTATCCGGTTTGCCTGGATGAGATCGCTATAAGCGATAAGGCCGCCCATTGTTCTAATGCAAATGTATCCATATCAATTGTCTAGAATTAAGTTTATGGTGAACAATAAAGAGTTTTCATTCATTCATTCATTCATTCATTCAACGTCTCTTATTAAAATTTACCTTTCGTGGCGGATATGTTTCAGTTCCATCATTTAATTTTTCAGAATTTTCTGTTTTATAAGATGAAGAAGACATAGTTTAAACGTTAAAGAGTATTATTATACAAACATTTTTCATACCTCATAAACTATTAACTCAAATAAACAGTCCTCTATTAAACAACGTTATATTTTTCTAAACGACTAACGTAACCATAATTGATGTAGTAATTACTAGAAAATACTAAAAACTTGTGTGTCCTGTAAATGGTGAAACATGTTCTCACCGGTTTAAACCTGCATCCATGTTTCTTATAACTAAAGGTTGATTTGATGAAGACGCCTATAGATTTGCTGTAATTTTTTTATAGCCTTCGATTTTGTATGAAGAAGTGTCTCCCTAAATATATGTTATTTCACATAACCAAAACAGGACATAACAATCGTTTTCCTTCTAAATTTCATATGTGGCATTAGTCTGGGTAAAATAAATTTGATGTACACAGATAGACGGACGAACATGCCGAGTTCCGTTCTTGACATATGGCTACGGAACTCTAAAAACAGTACAAACACTGACTTTGCAAAAACTAGTCGATATTATACGCTGTGCCATATTGCAGTGAATTTATTTTTACCTTTTCATACGACGCGCGACGCATCACATCGCTTGGCATGTGGCAGGTGTAGTCTGAAGACTTGTACTTGACTGGACAACATTTAACTCACTTTATAATAGTAATACTGTCAAGTTTTTTTGTTTATTTTATTTTTAATTATCGTGTCTGCGGAAATAACTCGCTACTGTATAATTATAATCTTAATTATGTATTCTCATTTTTGGTCAGCACATTTCAAGGTTGTAACTCATTGAGATCGATTAATATTCGTAATTATCTTATCTTTTGTTTAATCTCTGTAAACATAGATATTGTGTTAATGTGTATTTAATTTATTATCTACTTTTTAGAAATATTCAAATTTAAAAAAATCATTAGAGTATTTACAAGTGTGTGTAGGAAAACACGTTTTCTAAATTGTTTACTGAACTTTTAACTGGTTAATAATTGTTATTGTGACTTCTGTTTTGTACAATTTTTGTAAACATGTAGAATATTCAAAATAACTGACTATCAGAGGTGCGGGATGGAAATACGGCATGGGTAAGCCGGTTCAAAAAACATACTGTGTGATGCAAGCGCCGACTACACCGCTGTTGAAAAAACGTCTAACTTGCGGTTTTTTTTTAATTTTGTAATTTTACCGTATATATTGAGACAAAAGCCGATGCCAATTCGGGTTATGAGTTGCTATTTCATCCAATACATGTGGGAAGTAGCCAAGCGTAAGAGATAGTAATACAGTAATAATATATGCACGAATAAAAACGTAAGCACCAATAAATTCACGGCGCTTTCGATGTTTTGCTCACTAGTTAATTTATACACTAGTAACAATATGTTTGACCACAACGAGTAAACCTTAAGGAATGCATGGCGTTTTCGACCTTTTCGTCACTAGTCGCTAGTTTCTTAAACGTAGGCTATAGGGAATCGAGTTGTATGGAGTCCACGCGACTGCTGACTATATTACCCAAAAAAAAACGCAACTCTCAAAAGTTCGTAAATGCTGCATTGATAGGTGGTGCTACTTAATTTTTTAAATCACTTTAATACCAAATAAGTCAAAAATGAAGTCTTAATACTGAACAGAATCTTCCACAATGAAAACAAGTTTGTTGAGATATTTATGTTCCTTCTTTAAGACCTTGGTTATGAACCGATTTTCGTAAACTTTCGTAAATGTATACTATAGACGGACATGAACATTGTTACAATTTGATATCCCGGAACAAGTAATGGGTTCGCGCACGACGCGAGCCTCAGTAATGGTACAAATCCTAAGCACAACACAACATACACATTTACATTAAAGTCATACGTGACCTAAACAAAATTAACTATGACTCCTCCTGTGAGTAGAAAATTCTTTACTGATAAATCTTTTATCAAAGCAATGAAATTAGTTCCGGAATTCTTTACAGCAAAGAGCTCTTTAATGCGCGGCCTCGACCCATGGTATCTTCATCCACCTTTTGGAAATAAAAATTCACTGCGCACGTTTGCTGTTGATTCAATTTTCGATTTAAATTTAATATACTTATATATACATTATCTTATCAAGGTTTCATACAAAATTAATGTTATATTAAAGTTTTTGTTAATATTTCTTTGTATGTTATAATTTTTGTGTTTGTATGTTATAATGTAAAGATTTAATTATTATTAGATGGTGTTTCTTGTTAGATTTCCAACATTTATCATATATATTGTTTAAACCCATTTCGTGTTTAATGTGTACTAATTCTAAAGTTAATTATAACTATAAAATGTAGAGTGTGTAGAAATCTAAAATATAAAAAATTAAAATGCCGTCTGTACATTGAAGCTATTTAAAAAAACAACTGGAATGGACTTATATGAACGACGGAGAACACGATGCAATGTTTTTAGAGTTCTTGTCTGTTTGTTCGGGATTTACGTAAACACTACTGGGCCGATTTCGATGCAGTTTTCGGTAATCGATAGCAACTTTTGAACTTAAAATCTACTGTACTTTTTAACCCGAATTTTTTTCTGGGAATGATTTAAATTGGTCAGAACTGATTTTTTTTCGAATTCCGATTACACCGATCGATAGCATATTTTATGTATTAAAATGTGTGATACTTTTTATCCCGGGAATTTTCCTGGGAGCGGTTTGAAGTGGTTCGGATGCATTAAAATTAGCTTATTCCGACACAGTTTTCACTAAAACGATAATTTACAATCCTTTTTAAATGCTGAGTGAGACACTTTGTATCCTAGGAATCCCGCGGAAGTTTTCTCGGGAGTGGTTTAAAATGGTTATTTTGCATAAATATTAGCTGGTTTGGATTCGACTTATACTAAAACAATATGGTCGCGCCGACGAACACCTCCTTGTAAATTCTCCCTCCCTGTCCTCAATATCAAGAAAAATAAATAAACTTGAAATGAAGAATGCGCAAAGAAGAGAAACACGCACATCGTGTCGGTGCTGTCACCGCAATATATGTATAGTTGGAACACGATATGAATAAAACCACCTTTAATTTAATAAAATAACTATAATTCGACTTAATCAAATCCTAGTGAAGTTTATGAACCCCCGGGGTATAAGTGGCAGTGTGGCAGTGGATTGGTGGTGAGGTAAGTTCCCCTTGCTTCTTCTTCCACGTCCCTTTACCTTTTCCCAGCCATCGCATCCCGCCTTCACAATAATTTACGTTCTTTTTCAAATTCTGCGGTATTTTGTGTCACGGGAATTTTCCCGGTAGTGGTTTCTAGTGGTTAGTACCTACGCATAAAAAATTGGCTGATTCCGATATGATTTTTATTAAAACGATTCCAAAGAACTTACGTTATTTTTTAAATGCTGTATACATTATATGCTGGGAATCCCGGATTTTTTACTGAGAAACCATCACGCGGCTAAACGTAGCAGGAAAATTGGCCATGTTACTCTTATTATGGCTTAGTTTGGTACTACGTAACAATTTGCATATCTGACTATTCGGACACTTCTATATATCCCGGGATTTTCGAACCACATTTTAGAACTTGCTTGATGTGACACATTCTATATTTATGAGACATCTTTAGTAAAACAGTTCTAGTTATGTATGTATTTAGCAACATTACTTATCCCGGGTTTTTTCGGGAATCTTTGGGATTCATGTATTTTCATACTAAAAACTCCGTTGTCCTGCTGCAAATATCCTTTGATTTGAAATGTTAGCCAAATAACTGTAATCTTTGTTACTGTCCAACGTGAAAGAAGTCGCGGGCAAACCCTACTCTAATTATATTTATATTGCTCTGCGGTTTTGTGGTGTGTGTTTTATAGAGCATATGGACTCGGATGTATTAGAAGTTAGAACCATGCCTTGGCTAAATGACTCATTCAGGGAAACCCTTCCGTGACTCAGCTTGTTATCAAAGTGCGGGCATCGAGCCGACATTCACTATTCACCCTTGATAATGTTGTTTAAAATGTATTGTGGTCACAAATGTAAAGTTGTTTGCGTTGTTAAGTGATTATTTAGCTTCTATATTAACAAAAGAGCAATAATATTTACATTGAAATAGTCTCATGAGACAATAAACAATAGTTTTATCTACGACTTATTCAATCCTATGCATAGTTTAGGTAACTACTGTTTTTCTGGTTCTTTTTTCACGGACTTGGTTTTGAACTTGGGAATTAATAATAATATGAAGGGATATGAATACAAACTTTTGACGTCCAGAACCTCATGTATAGGTTTATAGCGACGCAAAATTTCTACCAGCGTTATTATGTCTGTATTTTGTTATTTAGCATATTAGTCATCGCAGTTGCCTAAATAAAAAGTGTAATAAAATTAGGCTGAAATCTATACTGATAAATAAAGTTCAAGTGTGTCTGTGATTTCAAAATAGATGCCTATTAGTAAGTGAAAACTGGTCTTTATACGATGCCTAATCATAAATTTCGATTTTAAAAATATTTGTCTATGTGACGGTCTAAAAGTTTCTCTTGAATAGGTTCCGAAACGGCTAATCCGGGTTCAATAAAAATTTTGAAATAAAACAGGAATATTTATGTTAAATATATGTATGCCCACTTCCATGGTAGCAAGCAGGAATGTGGCGAGAGAAGGGAGCAGTGCGAGTATGCTATCTTTGTCAGATGTGTGTACATCCTCGCGCTTCCCATGTCCCTTGTCACTTTTCAGCTTGCTGCCGCGGGCATAATGTTCATTATGCGTTACAGGGTTCGGAAATCATTAACATTTAAGCCCAGTCCCACGTGAATGAAGTTGCTGCCACAGCTAGTTTTTAAATAGAGTAGTAAATACATACAAAATATAAATCTTAATATAATTGATTGCTCACCAAAGTGATTCATATACATATCAGCCGTTTTTGGTACAAGGTCGACAGTGTATTGTTTTAATTGTATTTTATTGAATCTAAAACTCTAACATTAATATTTAAACTAAAAGCTTTTGTTTAAACTAAGGTCTGATATGACTTTTTTGAGGGTTGTCATAAATTAAAAATAAATATATGACTTGATATACAATATGTAAATACGTACATAGCTTCGTAATGTGTTATATGTTATGTGTGTGTCATATTATTATATAGTTTCGGCAAGAAACTCCAGCGATACGGCTAAGATTTTACCGGTCCATTTAGACACTTAACTAATTTTTATTCATTTTTCTTTCAATGCTTCCCATACCTGTAGCTAGGCATAAAGGCACCCAATATGATCTCACTCCGATATCTGTTTGTTCGTCACAATCACACGAGTAGGAACAAAAATGTACTTTGTAAGTGTCAAATAAATTGTGTGCAGGATGATATGATGATTTGTGGTGTGACAGAGGACGTATGTCAGAATTGAGGAGTGTGGAAGGAAAAGGCATTGTGTCGACTCCAAATAGTTGGGAGAAGGTGAAAGAAGAGAAAAAAACATACAGGATCCATGTCAGATGTGTGACAAGATTTTCAAAAGTGATCGCTATAAGGCCGCAGCCCTTATGTTCTATAATAGGTATACAAGGAAGGTACTATAAGGAACCTACTATAAAGAGCATGCACTCGCAGGTTATTCTTATCCAGCCTTAAATACACCTGTAAGTTCCGTTCACACTCGGCTGTGAAAGAGTTAGTCCAATATTGATAATAACAGGGCGCCCTGAGCTTTAGAGGCATACACGAGCAAAAACAAGTGTAAGGCCGGACTTCTCACCTACAACTGGTCCTGAATATGCGTCTAACAATCTTGTTTGTATCAGTTCTAAAACTTTTACAAGGATATTGAAGTCATTTTGTATCTTCTATGTTTATGTTAGTCGAATGATTCGCTTTATATTATTTCTCTCATTTAATTTTGTTCACCTCTTTGTTGCGTAGATTACATGCGATATGTAATTACTGTACACTTTTTAACAAGGGAGGGCGTGGCTAATTTCACAATTAATAAATATCTCTAGAACGTGCGAGATTTTAACACAGCTTTTAGTTTCGGCCATACTTCATGCAGTTATCTTTTATTCACTAAATTTTGTTTTTAGTTTGATTCATAATGAACAGGAGGTTTCCTCGCGGCTGCGCTGCTGGTCAAATCGTGGTGCGTGCCTCTGGTTTAAAGTTGAAGTTTAATACAGGTTACATTGTATTAATTTTTATGTTAGTGCTATTAGCTCCCGAAAATTCACTTCATTATATCGCAAACTATCCCATCTTCCGGGTTGAAAAGTATTTATGTACATTTTCGGTATTAAAACTACAGTACTCCAATAGTTTTTCCGTGAAAGCTTAACAGATAGACCGAGTTACTATCACATTTTTTATAGAAGATACATTTTTATATCTATAAACCTGAGAAATGATTGGTCTCCCATACAAACTTTCATCCCCCATTTCAACCCGTTCTAGTTTTCACAAAAAAAACCTATTCTACTTTCTGGGATAACTTTTACATAAATCTATCCCATTATCGGGGATGAAAAGTATCCCTTGTCCACCCTCGGTATTAAAATTCGTATATACCGAATTTCAGCCAAATCGGTCCAATAGTTTTTCCGTAAAAGCATAACAAACAGAGAGACAAAATATATTTTTATCGCGGAATCTATCCCATTTTTCGGGATAAAAAGTATTCTATGTTCATTCTCGGCATCGAATAATACACACATATATATATATATATATATATATATATATATATATATATATATATATATATATATATATGTGTGTGTGTGTGAGTGTGTGTACATTAGGGTGGGTCAAAAAAATCATTTGTTTTTTTTACAAATATGAGCTCTTAATTTTAATAGGAAGATCCTCCACATCGCAGGATTTTATTTTTTAAATAAAACGTAATTTTCTGATTTAATTATAAAAAACTGTAATAATGATTATGCATCAAAGTTTGATAATGAATATCTTTGAAACACTCAATTTAATCGACTAAGCAATTGTTATGAGCTACAGGACTCGAATTAAAAATGCCGTTGGAACTACTATAGAATTTATTAGAACTATACAAACACGTATAAAACAAATACAAATAAAACTGGATGGAAACAGTTCACACTGCACGATTCAATACAGTTCGATACGCGCAAAGTCCTTCGTCTATATCGCTAATCAAGAGTACTAGAAAACGTCTTACTCGTTTCGTAGCCGTCGCTTGACTGCCCGCCCCTCCATTCGGGCATCGTCTTATACTAACTACACAGTTCAAAGAAATTGGCCGCGCATACTGAGTTTCTAAGAAATAGTAATTTGCACACCTGCGAACGGCCACAAAGTCGAAAACAATAACAATAAGGATCAGTTCGACGCTAATGATGTTTATAAAACAAGTAAAAAGACAATAGCATGTTTTTCTTAATTACAAATTCAAAAGACAAAAGAATTCCTAATCCGGGAAGACAATGGACTGCGCTTACAATAGGCAGCTGTGCTCTTATCTTTGACGGCATTTAATGTAAGGTACCTTTGAGCTAATCGTATTTCGTACGATGAATGAGAGTTCCGATAGCCCACTTAGCCCTCCCCCTATACAACCTTCCCTATCCCATCTCCCTTACCCAATCCCATATTCCATTCCTTCTGACTGATCCCTCTATCCCTTCCTAAAGGATGGTGACGCGTTGGTTTCGCCATTGGTGCTGTAAAAGTCTCACTTTCCATGAGCTGTGCCGTCTGCTTGTTTGCCAGTTTCGCAATAAAAAAATATGACGACCAACTAAATTATGGAACGCGGAGATAATGAATAATATTGGATAACTAATACCAGAACCAGTAGTAGTATATGTTGCTTCGATAGAAATTGCGCGAATTCTCGTGAAGCGAAGAATCATCATTCATCGAAGTTGGATAAAAATATCTGTACTATATCCATGACGAATGAATCGAATGGAATGATTGAGGCTGTGAGTCTAAAGTTTACTCAAGCAAATTTGTCGGGAAAGCCCTAGAATAGTGTAATAATAGTTACCGACCTCACACGATCGACGAATAAAAGTTTAATTTTCTAATAGGATTATAACAATGTTTTTGAGG
This sequence comes from Dendrolimus houi, assembly GCA_039645545.1. Lineage (NCBI taxonomy): Eukaryota > Metazoa > Arthropoda > Insecta > Lepidoptera > Lasiocampidae > Dendrolimus > Dendrolimus houi. The sequence goes on along the minus strand of CM077120.1, from coordinate 15,324,036 downwards.
AGTCATTGAAAACACAAGGAAAAGTTATGTTTTTGGTAATAAATATGATTTATAATCATCCTTCTTCGGCATCCGCCAATGCGATTTAAAAGTTGATAAATGTTAAAAAACATTACACATTATTTTGTTGAACTTAATCCGCCGCTGTTGTTAAACTTTTATAAGGAAAGCTTTTTTTTCTAATAAGAGCAAGTCGTCTTGCATTGTTATGTACGGATTGGATTCGCGCCAAAATGTTTCACCCGCTCTATGGTGCCTGGCGATCACAAAGGAAACGAGATCAATCACTGTGCCAGACGCCAGTAATACCTGTGTACATATCTCTGTTTTTCGCTATATTATATTTGTATTTAATTGTTTGTATTTTTACATAATTGTATTACAATTGTTTTACTTAATTATTGGTTTTAGATGTTCTGTTTCATTTAAGTTTATATTTTTTTTAGGGTTCGCAACCAAATATCGCTAGATAAAACATAAATCTTTCGGTAGTCTTTTTCCTCTATAGTCATTACAGGCGACGAGAAGATTGGAAACCGAGGAAAATCTCTTTGTACAACAAACGGTTCATAGCGTTGCGTGCGTTGTTCATAGCGTTCATAACGCTAACGTTACTCACTGTTCCTATAATCCCGGTACGATTATTGAGTGGTGATCTTGGCCTTCGTACAAGTAAAATTTCGGATCTTTTCAAAGTATGAGGCAAGAAACAAATGCGAAGGAGGGCGCAGTTTTTCCATACCAATAACACGATTCAGTCATAACGTGACCCATGGTTGTGATTTACCGTCTATCCTAGAGATGTCCAAATAATCTTTTATAATCGATATATCGCAGAATTTTCACGGGAACTTCAAGGATGATGTTTTGCCGTGCAGTTTTATTTATAAGATATATAAATAACTATACGATTAAAATTAACAACAATTATTCATTTAAATTACCGTCAGATAATTTTAAGTAAGTGTTTATTATTTAATGCTGAACAATGGTTTATAAGTCGTGGTAACCCCATCTCTTGTTCAAACTTCAGTACACATTCTTGATACATATTTCCTTTTCTTTTTGTATACCGGTATTGCATGTATATCTATATCCCCCCCCCCCCGAATTATGACTTACTTCATGAAGATACCGCTATTGTGTCGTCGGATTTCGTTTGCGGTGTTAAAAAGACAGGACATGTAAAAAAATAATAGATTTTTGGCAAGTGCAGTGAGTTGTTGAAACAAACTAAATAGGCGGCCGCCCTGAAAAGTACTGAATTTGGTGATAGTGATTGTTTAACTTCGGATCCGCGCATTCAGTAAGAATTGTGTATTTTGCAGATATCTATATACTTTGTATTGTTTAGAGTAATGTGATTTTCTGACCTGCTTTAAGAACTTTACGTTCTTTAATGCGAGTTAAAGAACCTGCAATTTCCCTGTGGATAGGAGATTGAAGGGTATGTGTATAAAGACCGCCCCTAATATTAATGTTTTCCGATTTTACACTATATCATTGTGTATGTGGCAATATATATCTTTATGTCAAATTTCATCCATGTAGACCCAGTAGTTTTTAAGAAAATATCTGTCATTTATAAAAACAGTTGGACGGTCGGTCATAACCTATTTATAAGGGTTCACTTGTAAAGTTGATTTGAAAATTTTAAACGTTGTGATCTTTGTCCTTGTAGAGTAAAGGAACAAAAACTAATATTATCGATATATCGCTTTATCATTGGCTACGTTGTATACGCAAAGCGATCCTTACTTTTCTGCCGAACGCTAAGTACCGTTTATTATACGTGGACCGACACTCACTTGATTTATTTTCTATTTATATGTGGCTCGGGTATATCATAAGAGCATTTTGTGATTTGGACGTAAATTCCGTGTTAAATAATCTTCTATTCTGCATCCAAAACTAATATTTTATTAAAATAATAAGCCTGATTGTAATAAAATAGAATTCTTATTTTTGTTTTAGATCAGAAACAATATACCTTTCTAAAGTTTTATAGATAAGTATTATATCTTTTGTATGTAGATGGCGGGCATTGTTATATGAAAGTCTGTTTGATGAGTTTTGTTGACAATTAAATATTATATAATTTCAAAAGTGTCCCCAAACACAATATAAATAATTTTCCTTATTCATTGTTGAGGATAAAATTTGTAGGTAGCGTCGCCGATTAGTCATAAATAGCAATTTCTCAAGGCTAAGACGAACAGTCAGCCAGTATAATCGGTTTAGTTCTGTTCGTTTCTTTTTCGTAGAATTATTAACACAAGTGACACATCCATTTAACAGAAGTCCATCTCACATTGAACGTTTTTAAATTCGGCCAATATAAAGTATTTATAATTTAAACGGATGTAAGATAGAATACACATAATAAGTGTAAGTAAATCATACGATTATTTTGATAGATTATTTAACAAATTATTCAATAATCAAGTTCATTATATTATGTTGGGGAAAAGTTTCTTCGCATTTTATATAAAAATTCAAAAGGTTTTTTTATAAAGTTTATTTACATTTGACTAAAGTATGTAGGTGCCATTTTGTTGGATAACTTTTTGCTATCTTGTAGGTAGGGACGTGATCACATTGCTATAAAAATTTTGGGGCTTGTGATCAAAAAACTGCGACAAGTGGTTTTGGCAGTCCTCTCGTGATGTTAACCTGACACTGCCTAAGGAATTCTGCAGAGACCGAAACAGCTGAAAATCTGAAGGTGCAAGGTCAGTACTATACGGCGGATGCATTGACACCTCCCAGCCAAACTCTCGTAATTTTTGCTGAGTGGCTAAGCATGTGTGAGGTCTAGCGTTATCATGGTGAAAAACCACACCCCTTCTGTTGATTAGTTGCGGCCGCTTTCTGTCAACTTTTTGCTTTAATCTCATCAGTTGTTCGCAGTACAGTTCAGAATCGATGGTCCTGCCTGGCGGTAACAGCTCATAATGAATAATGCCGTTCCAATCCCACCATACACACAGCGTCACCTTGTTGCGAGTTAACCCGGGTTTCGCCACAGTCTGGGAAGCCTGACCGGCCTTTGACCACGATCTTTTTCGCAAGTTCTTGTCGTACGTGATCCACTTTTCATCACCAGTTATCAGCTTCTTCAAAAATGGTTCAGTTTCATTGCGTCCTAATAAAGAAACACAAATGAGTACACAGTTCATTAGGTTTCTTTCAGTAAGCTCATGAGGCACCCAAATATCGAGCTTTTTTGTGTACCCACCTTTTTTCAAATGCGCCAAAACCGTTTTGTGGTCAATTCCCAGTTCTCCAGCTACATCGTAACTACTAATATGCCGATCTTGCTCCACTTTTTCAAAAATGGCATCAATTTTGTCTGTAACAGGGCGACCAGAGCGACGTGCATCTTTAATATCAAAATTTCCGAATTGAAAACGCTTAAACCAAATTTGCGCTACTCTCACAAATACTGCATTAGGTCCATAAACATCACAATTTTTTTCGCGGCTTGTGTTGCATTTTTACCTTTTTGTAGTAAAATTTTAAAATGTATCGAATTTCTTCATTAGATTCACTCATTTTAACTATAAGAAAAACAAATGAAAATCACAAATTTCCTAATTTGAATTTGGAATTGTCTTTAAAATTAAAACTTTTTAATGATATCAAAACCAGCCAGATACAAATGGTATAGCCAAAGAGATCTTATTACAAGTTCATACATACTATATGCGAAAAGACTTTTTCCCCAACCTATTATAATAAAAAGAAATTCAGCGAATTTCTCTTACACCTACGCTGAGGCAAATACGGGGAAGATCGATTCTATATTTCCGACAGTGGCTATATGCGTCAAACAACTGATGTTTGGACTACTATAGACTAGCAACGTATTTCCTCTATGCTTATTAGGAGAATCAAACTGATTACGTATTTTGAATTAATTCAGAATACCAAGTCCGAATTTCTTAAATTCCGTACAGAGTTATTTCGTTTCACCGGATAGATACCTACTTAAGAAAATAATTTAAACAAATAACGCTATAATAACTGGTTCCACTAATCAATAGGGCATCTTAGCATAATTGTAGGTTTTGTTACCATTTAAAGTTAATGACTACCCAGTATTAACCTAATTCAATACAGTAAGTGAAATAACCGCGTATGCAAGGTGCGAAAGGGTTCGCGTGCTGTGTACCTAGTTATTGTTGGCAGCTGTCTTATGTATGTATGCAGGAGCTCCCCCAAACATTGCACGCGATTGTTAGCAGTGAATTTCCCCGTTTACTCACTATTAGCCGTGAACACCCCGTCTAGTGGTCAAAGCCGCAGACTCCGAGTATGAACAAAAAGCGGGTAAACAAAAATCTTTTTTGCGGTCGCGGTTTACCTTTACTGAGTTTACCAGACCGTGAACAATCGTCGTGTATTATCATGTGAAGCGTTTATGGAAGAGGCTGTTTGTAAAACGAATCGAGGTGTAATAATGCCAGCGAGCTATGCTCTGGTGCCGTCATCGTAAATGAATTGTTTTGTTTGCAAATTGCCCTTAATAGCCCTTACGGAAGTAACATTGCAAAGATGCTATCCACTGTGAGTGATAGTTCTTTGTAATCATAAATAATCGTGAAGTACAGAACAGACAGTATTGAAACACATTTTAATTTACATAAGAATTATATATTATTTTTGACTATATAATCAAAAATAACACAGGTCCACAAAAAAAGTCGTGTGTGCTGGGTGTCAGATTATGATTTTCTGGCGTATTTTTCCCGCTGAACACGAATCTGAAGTGAGTATTGGGGGTCAATGAGGAAACAATAACTATGAGAATTTACCGTCATACAGAAAAAAACTACTAGATCGTATTTTTTCTCGATTTATTATTTGCTTATTGGCCCCCCAGCACACACAACTTTTTTGTGTGGTCTTGTTTAATACGTAAAATCAAATATATTAAATATATTTGATTTTTACTTGTAGTTTTATAGGATTCCACAGTTGCTTTGGAGTAAACGCAACTGTTATGATATCGTCCATGTCTGTCCGTCTGTTCATATTTATCACATGTTGCTCGAAAGGTCTGTATGGTTGTAATTAGATAGGTAGTAGTAGTTAGTCTATTTGCCTTTAAACAGTGATGTTGTGCAATTGCAAAAAAAGTATCTCTCCTTTAAATTTTAAACTTTTTATGTTGTGAAAAATTTTGAAAAAAAAAACCAGCTTGTTAGAGCTCTAAAATATTTTCAACCTAAGATTATTTTCAAAAAGATCTTTGAGTAGTTTTTGAGGTATGGAGTATTTAAGAGTAAATGTTTTGTTTTTATAATGCACTGTGCAGCAGTGGTGGGGTGGAAATTCGGCTAGAGTAAGCCGGTTGAAAACATACCGTATGATGAAAGCGCCGACTACACCACTGTTATATAAATTAAGGCCCCCACTGTTAGCATATAAAAAAGCACAAGATTTGATGATAGTGACTTTGAATGAATGGAGACTCATTATTGTTCACCATAACTTGAACCTAGACCATTTAATATGAATACATACAGACTATGATGTATGATAAAAGTGGCTTTTTAGACGTGCGCAAAATCCACACCAGACAAACTGAACACAACTGATTTGAAATCAGAGAATAACAAACATGGCAAACAAAAAATTGTATTCAGTTTGCAACTATCTGTCATCTAGGTATACTTAACGTACAAAGATGTATGAAAATGTTTAAAAAAGCCATCTCGCCTCTTTTAATTAATAATCATGTTTACTAGAGCACGGTCTAAAATAATGACATGTTTTTTGTTTTAAAACTAAATTTGGAAAATAAAGTTTCTCTGTTAACCAAGTAGTCAGCAGAGTAGCATTCCAAATGAATTAGAACTATTTTAGCAAATAAATCTCACTGCATTGAACAAAGGACTGATAGCCCAGTCATATTAGGTAAAAAAAGGGGTCAACCTCGGAATGAAAGATAATAAGCTGTAAATTTGTATAAACCTTTGTTTTGTCGTTCTAAATGTCTCAAAAGTCACAAGTGCTATCGTGCCCGCGTCTTTAGATATTGAAGGTCAAAGGTCGTAAAAATCGGTTTTTCGTGAATATCTCGTTTTCTATTGCTTAAATGAGATTTGCACTTATTATAAAAAGTTGTAGAGTATAAAATTCTCTACAACTTTAGTTTAAACTTTTTTTTCATACGACCAACCATTTTTGCGGTAGACCGCGAAGAGTGCGCCGCGTAGTCATATATGGCCTAATGCAAGGTCAAGCGTTAGTTACGGTTATTAGTACGTTGTATAAAGTTAATTATTTCCAAAAAATTATAATTATTAAACAATGCCCATTATTTATGTACTAATTATTAATTATTTATATATAACTATAGTATATTATTAATTTTGGGTTATATATTTTAAGTTAAAAAGACAGTAAGGGAATATATTTTATACATATATTTATTTATCATTAAATATAGCATATTATACATTTATTGAAATTTGAGTTCAAATATTAATTTTTTTTGTTGATTTTAATTATAATAAAATTGTAAATGGAAGCTAGTTATCTTCTTCTTCTTCGTCGTCTTCTTCTTGTTGTCGCTCGAAATTTTTCAATTCATTGTCATCATTCTCATTATCGGTCATATTCGTCTCCAAACCTTCCAGAATTTCAGGATCGTATGCGCTTTCTTCATCGGGATTACTTGGATATAGTGAAGCGTTGAGGCAAGCTTGTTCATTGCACTGGCCACAAGCTAAAGAACATATTAGCCCTGATTTTCTGCCCCCACAGCGGGAATCACAACCGTTTTTGCAATTGCAAAATATTATATTTAGTACTTCGGCTGGTGCTAGAAGCAATAACGTTCTTATGGGCTCCAGGATTTCATTTTCAAACATCCAACCCCATTCTTGAGGTTCTAAGTCCTTCCCTAACCACGTTTGAATCTGGTAGTAGACACGATTTATATGTTGATGAGCTGCTACACTTGTTGGTGGAAGTGTTGACAATTGTACAGGTTTATTTAGTTTCGTTAATTTGATGAATTGCGTGTAGCGGAAATGATCAATGTTGTCCTCAGATTTTGAAGCTTTATATAATGCCAACAAGATACGCATTCCATTTTCAAATAATGTTTGTACGGGGGAGGTTTCTTGTTGGAATACTTCCACCAGTTTATCCAAATTGGGAATTTTCTCCAATGCTCTAGTAACAGTTTTTTTTCCTTTTTTAAATAGCGCAGAAGTCGTGTCACAGCCACTAAATGCGTGTAAAAATGGAATGTGTTTTTTAGTACGAGGATATTGGTCAAAACTTTTAGAAGAGTTTATTTGTGTCTTAACATTGCCTTTGCCAACTTTTTTAAAGAAAATTTCCTGTTGATGTGATTGAGTACGTCCAATTAAAATAACGAGCAAATCAATATCTTCTCCTATGATGACGGTAGTCTTTTAATGTTCTGATAATGCAATAGCTGTCTCGATGATGAGAACATCAGCATCATCTCTGGCTTGTTTTGTTGTGATATTAATAGTTTTTAATTTTTCAACAAGCATGTTAAATATAAATAATTAAGTCAATTATTTTAATTAAATAAAAATAATTAGTACATAAATAATGGGCATTGTTTAATAATTATAATTTTTTAGTAAATAATTAACTTTATACAACGTACTAATAACCGTAACTCACGCTTGACCTTGCATTAGGCCATATATGACTACGCGGCGCACTCTTCGCGGTCTACCGCAAAAACGGTTGCTCTTATAAAAAAAAAGTTGAAACAAAAGTTGTAGAGACTTTTATACTCTACAACTTTTATAATAGGTGCTAATCTCATTTAAGCAATAGAAAGCGAGATATTCACGAAAAACCGATTTTTTACGACCTTTGACCTTCAATATCTTAAGACGCGGGCACAATAGCACTTGTGACTTTTGAGACAACATTTAGAACGACAAAACAAAGGTTTATACCAATTTACAGCTTATTATCTTTCATTCCGAGGTGAAACCCTTAATATGACTGGGATATGAGTAAAATCCGTGAACAGCAAAACAATAAACAAATAAAAACAAAAAACTATAATAATTCACAAGCACGTACGCCGTGATGGCGAACCACAGCATACTGAATTATTTTTACAAATTAACCTTACACTTCTAAATAAAAACGTCTAACTTGCGATGTAATTTCTTGTTACAAATTGTATTTTTAATTTTTCAATTTTACCGTATATTTTGAAACAAAAGCCGCTACCCGATCGGCTTATGAGCTGCTATTTCATCCAATAGGAGTGGAAAGCCGCCGAACGTAAGAGATAATTTGTATAATGCGTTTAAAATGTGAAAAAATCAGGAAGGACAAATGGGATCAGGCGATTTCGAAAATATAAATTTTTTTAGAATTTTTGTCTCTGTTTCATAAAGCATGACGTGAAAACTACTGAACGGACTTAATGAAACTCGATATAGAGCTAGCTTATATCCCGGTGTGTAACATAGGATACTTTGTTTCCAGATAAATGATGTCGTTTCCATAAAATAGACCGATTAGCTAAATAGATGGCCCTGCAATCGCGTTTTTTCAATTCATTAACAAATACGTTGTTATAGAAAACAAGTCATTTATTGTATTACTTAAAATCAGGTTGGCTTCGGCTCGCCTCTGTTTTGCTGGGCAGCTGTTTAGACTGTTTGGACTTGGTTTCTTTGTTATTGTAGTGAATTGAATAAGAAACAGTAAAGTTTTAGGTCTAATATATATAAAAAACCTAATTTAGTTTTTATGTGAGTAACATAGAGATCTAGGGTTTTTCACGCGACGTAGCCGCGAGGAAAACTCTAGTACAGTAATAATATAATAAAGTGCACGAATAAAAAACATAAGCGACAGTAAATTTATGACGCTATCGACCTTTTGGTCGCTATTTAATTTACAGAAACACCAGTAATATGTTTGATGTAGAAAAAGTAGGAAAGCGGACCCTGGGCGTCGGAGTGAAGGCTCCGAACGCAACCGGGATTTAACGCTCGGATGATGATGATGATGACCAGTAATATGTTTTAACAGAACGCGTAAACGCCAATGAATGCATGGCGCTTTCGACCTTATGGTCGCTAGTTGCTAGTTTCTTAAAGGTAGGCAATGGGAAATCGTGTTGTATGAAGTCCGCGCCACTGCTGTGCACTCATAATTATGTTGCTAATTTAGGGCGGCCGAAGTAAACTGGCGCAGCCTATATCAAGATCGGCGTGTTTGTAAAAGTATATAGTTTCTATTGTTAAGGATTACGTGTCGATACGTGCATTTACTGTTTTCCCTTCTACCTTCTCATCACCCTTTTTATTTGAAAAATACCTGAGCATGTACATAATGAGTTCATGTACATGCTGTCGGCCGAATTCGTATTAACTTCCAATACATGGAACATTGGGTTCGCTTACGGTTGACTAGGACCTTTTACACGATTCGCTTTTCACTTAACTCTATAGGGGGGGCTTACACAAATCACCGCCCTGCTCCCCTAGCACCCTATGAATATTTAAATATACTATTAATTACCATTATTTAGGATACGGCAGGGGTTATTATCAACGTTAAAATTGACTATTGGTTCCGTTATATATGGATTTTTGCGATCTAAAATACAAATCACTTTTTTGTCAATTAAATTGCGTCTTAATCATTCGACAGCTTTCTTTAATTGCTGCAATTAAACTTATGTCGTACTACTACTATTTCTTCACGAGTTAATTAATTTTTGTTACAGTCCTAGCGGAACAGCGTTAAATACGCTGACACAACTACGTGAATACCTTCAGACAGCCGGGACTTGCAAGTGTGGTCTACCGTGTCCTCTAAGGCCCGAGACTGCATTTAGCTTCGATTCAAAGGTAAACTATTAAAAAAACAAGTAGTCGTATGCGAGTCTATATCTTATTATGCATTCACTTGCATTATCATTCGGTAAATATTGACATTACTTGTATGGAGCTATTGTCAACTATTAACCACTTGCAAGGCAAATGAATGGTCAGTAAGACAGGAACCGGCCATCTGAAGATTCCTGTATAAAATACTATACGGATATTAAGTCTTATTGGTTCAACTTTACAAATAAGAATAAGAATAACAAAAACGAACATTATTAGATATAATTAAAAGTACGACTTAACGGTTTTAAGCGTGAATAAATAATGAAATACAATGCCGAGCTTCAAACAGTTAAAACGTAGAGAGAGAGAGAGAGAGAGATAATACTTTATTGCAGACCAAAATATACAATTACAAAAACAGACCATATTTACAATATTTTCTAGGCAATACAATAAGCGGCCTTATCGCTTAGAGCGATCTCTTCCAGGCAACCAAAATAAAAAAGGTCGTTTTAATTATGTGTACTAGTCGCGAAAACTTAAGAAAATATTATCATTAGGTATAAAAAAGTCAGGATACTGTAAATAAGTATGTGTTTTTCATTTGAGTGATGTTGAATGAAACATTGTAAATAAACCTGAAGATCGAGATTACCCATGTCTCAAACCCGCCTGTTCGCTTTAGACAAGTCTGACGAGTTATGTTATCCATGCCTCCAGAAATGGGGAGGTTTCGATCTTAGTAACGAGACATTAAATAAGTTCCGTAACATTTTTGAGGTATGTCCATTTCTGATCTTCAGAAAACGTATAATATACGACATTTTATTATAATTCATTCATAATTCGTACCATCTAACGATGAGGAGAAACCAGCTCACTTGTTTTCGCATTACTCGACGAATTAGTGTGTTATAAAATAGTTTTGATTATATAATAAAAATATTCGTTAACGTCACGGACGTATTGTACGTAAGTATTCATTATAAATTCTGTCCGATTGTGCTAATTTCAAAGTTACGCTGACCTCAAAAAATATAATTGAGCGTTTAATTTTATTGATTCCAAAACTTAGTTCTATTGAATCATATTGCTCAATTTGATTAGTAGTCAATTTCAAGTGCTGTATTATAGTTATAATAAATTATCGATTCCAATTTGTAGAAACATTGTAATAATGCTATTCAAAGTACAGTATTTTGGAGTGAAGGGACAACTTTGCTCATAATGCGAAGTGTGACAGTAATAAATTAGATCAATTAGCATGCCAATGTCACCTTGACGTATCGCATTTAAAGAATTATTATTGATTGACTGTATCCTTATTGTATAATTTGACTGCAAGCATCCATCTAAATTCTAAAACAAAACTAATAAATCTGGTCCAATCGACATAATGCTATATTTGTTAACATCTACATCGTAATAACAGTAGATTTATTTCTTTGTAATGTACATAAGATTACCGATAATATTGTTACGAGTTAGCGGGACTCTAATTAAAATTCCGTTAGAATTATTAGACTTTATTAGTATACAAACACGTATAACACAGGTACAAATATAACCAAACATAATGCAGAAGGTCGTAATTCAATAAAACGCGCAAAGTCCGTCACTATTAGATTCCCGAATGTACACGCGTCACGCCTGTGTCGTAGTTGTGGCTCAACTGACCCCCTCTCTCAATCAGGCCATCGTTTTATACTGCCCAAATGCAAATGGGCCCGCTCGTATCGTCGACATGATTTCCTAGAATCAGCTTGTACTTAATCAGTAACACCTGGCTTATGATGCAGCCTGCAGCAGCCGTAAACGACTACAATAGAACAATAAGGCTTATCTCCACAATACTAGAAACGTATGCCAATAAATAAGTAAACAAACAGAAGACGATCATAAAAAGGTTACAATTAGTTCAAATGCCGACAGGTAATAAAATGTGCTTTTACAGATCTGTACGTGGAATTTGTCTTTGTTGAAGTCTAAGTTGTAAAAATATTATTTATAGCGTAAACGAATTCGTATAGTATATTGAGACCATAAATGGCATAGGGTAATTTGTATTTAGTTTACAAATAATTTACAAAATTTTAGTTCTTGGTTAGTTAAAGTTGTATCGATTAGATCCGTATCACTCAGGCCACGTGTAGTCGATAACAAGACGAGCTTTATACATACTGGTTAGCCAACAACAGTATATTTATTCAGAACACACATCTATTGCTTAACAAGTAAGTCGTTATTTTGCTTTACTGTGTCCTACTTTGTTTACAAAGAGCTCGGTATGCAATTCGTCGTAATTAAATTTCATCTTTGTTTTAAAACGCATTGACATTAGCCATTAAATCTGTTTAACGTAATAATTAGTTTTTGTAACATACATCTCTTTAATAATGATCAACACAAAGTATGATTGAAAAATGCTGTTCACTTTCAACAATTTTTGTATTTTTTGTTTTGCAAGGATATAAGGGATCAAGGATTGGTACTAATTTGCGTGTGGGAGTTCCGATACAAGTGACACTTGCGAGTCGTACGACAAACAAGTTAATTCTGTCGATGCTTGTTGCAACCTCCTCACTTCCTCTTAAGTGCACTTGAAATGTACAAATTACACCGCAGCTGTAGCGGGTGAGGGAGGTCGGTGCACTCTCCTTTCCTATACTCACACTCCAGCATGCTCATCGATTCTTCTTTGTTCTATACATTCGTCTTCAGAGATTCGCCGAGTGTATCGGTAGCGGAATCTCGATTTTACATTCAGTTGGAACACCGGATTGATCTCGCGTATCTTTCCATGTCGCCGGTTATGGATGGGATTCAATAAGCTTTTGCGTCGAATACTTATTCTATTTGTGCTTTATCCTCTATTGATTCAGGTTTAAAATATGAATATCTGTCGTGTATCTTCTTTGTTAGTCATAATATTTAGTAGGTGTTTCTCAATTTTATTTTAGTTCGTCGATATTTATACATATTGTAGACGTTGACCAATAAACAAATAACTGCATTAATTAAAGTATCGTCTCTCAGTTTATGCTGAAATTGTTTCATCACGAATAGAGAGATTGCCAGCCGACGTCGACTGTACGCATTGTTGAGTAGCAGAATCATGACGCCTCGAAATAAAAATGCAAATTGTATGACTGACAAGATTTATATTGTTTCCTTTGTAACTTAAACTTACTTAGTTCTTATTTTCTTATGTCAGTCTTATTTTCTTATATCATCAACATGAAATTATAGTTTTATGTACTGATTGTTACTAAACAGTATAAATAATTTGAACGAAAAGAACACGTTATAAAGAATTAGTGGTCTTTAATTTAAAACTATAGTCCTGTATACTCATTTAAGAATCTTATTTATTCATTCCGGGGGTTGTCTGGAAGACATCTCTTTTAACGATAAGACCGCCCTTGGTACACAGTTAGATGTAGTTTTAGTCTGTAAGTATATTTTGTATCGGTGTACAATAAAAAAATATCTATCTATTTTATTTATTTATGTATAAATAATAAAATGATATTGCTAAATGTAAAGAGATTGCTGATTTCGAATATGGTATCATAATTTGTCATTTCTTGATTAAAGCCGTTTCATTTTAAAAACTAATAAACTCTTTAAGTTAAAGGTTAATTCCTTATATTAAATAAGGCTGATTTTAAAATTAAACATGCTGTCAATAAAATGACTAAATTTTAATAGAGTTATTAATTTATCTAAATATCAATGCTAGAAGTTTCGTTGAGTTATTATAATCGTGTTTCCCAATGATCTGATCTGCTTTACAAAGTTGTTATTGAAACTAGTTTTTATGTTACCAAGGTCATTTAACTATGTTTATGTACGTTTCCAATGTGAATGCTAGCTTAGCTAGACTTTTTTGTTGAACTAATTTCAATAATGAATATTCGACTTAGGAAATATTATTTGACTGTGGTTGGAATGAGTTTTAGTTAGGTAGGTGTTAAAGGTCAGGTTAATATCTGAATTAATTTCGTAATATTGAAGACAATGTCATTCTTTTAACTAACATCATCGGTTTAGACTAAATGTTGTGATGAATATTGTGAATTCTTTAGATTTTTTTTTTAAATTCGGTATCTATTATATTCAATCGCTGCTATTTAAGATTAATTGACTATAATTTGACTTTAATGCGATAATCTATTCATTATTTCTCTTTTATGATTAGGTTACCGGATTACATCGGAGCCGATGTTAGGAAATAGTACATAAAATATTATTATGTTATTTTATAGCTTCAAAATGTAATTTTAAAGTTTAAATTAGTAATTATTACGTATATCGATTTAACTAAAGCGAAACTTATTTATCTAAAGGCATTCACTACCTAAAGATGTAGGACCACACCTCGTTCCATTTCACTTTGATGCAGGGGCCATGACATTTTAAACATCATAAGACAGCCTCTCATTGACAAGTAAACGATCACGATTTATCTGGGAAGTTCACACTGTTTACGGCGCAATCTCATTGTGTTGTCTTGTCTTCCCGAAAGAACAAAGAACCGCCTGTTTTCCGCATGGTAACCGCATCAAGTGGCTTTTAAAACGATCGATTGAGTTCGTGATCCTTGAATTAAATGTTGTTGTTTCACCACTCATTTAAATTACAGTAATTTTAATCACTATTGAAATAGTTTATTTCAGGTAATTATGTTTCTTGCCATTTTATATACCAATACGTTTCTACGAATAGTCGGTATTAGTCCAATTTACATTCTAATTAGAGATTAGTTATTTTAAATAAGTGTTACAAATAGTAATCAATATAATATGTACGAGCAGTTAGTTATTGCTGTTTAAAATATATGTTCATTCTGGTTCTAAACGTTGTGCCAACTTTCCCACAGTGAGGTGAAAGTAGCGACTGCAGGGCAGTACGTAACATTCCGATTCGACAAGAATCCTGTTTAGTTTGTGTTCTAATTTTCTATCCATAGCAGTCACTTTAGATAGCATTTATAACTTACATAAATGATTTATGTATTAAATTATTATTATAACTGGGAGTATCAGTTGTAAATTATTTTAATATATCTTATTTAGAACAATATTATAATTCTAAAAACCGTTAGTTTATAATAAACCTAGTGAGATTGTAAATTCTTCACAGATTGTAAACCAACATAAAAAGAAAATATAAAAAATATTTATAATCAATTAATAAATGGTTCTGACATTTGCCGGCCTATACCGCGGCGTGGCCGCGGTATAGGCCGGCAAATGTCAGAACCAAAACCGAACGCTTTGATTCCAATCAAATCTGATTATCGCGACGCTTTTTGCACGAAGACACCGTCATTCGCATGTCCGTTCTGCTATTGAAAATAAATAATTTATACTTTAAAATACTAACATATTGTTACAACTCAGATCCCGACAAATACAAAATCCACCTGCATATCTGAAACAAAGCACATTTATTACCCGTCAGCATTTGAACTAATAACGTTGAAATTCTTTTATGGTCGTCTTCTTTTGTTTACACATTGGAATACGGCCTATTGTTGTATTGTAATCATTAGCCAGGTGTTACGGATTTAAAGTACAAGCTGATTCTAGGAAATTCGGTCCACGCGGCCGGGCGGACATATTGTATCTGTACAGTATAAAGCAATGGCCCGATTGAGGAAGTTAGTCGAGCGAGAACCACCATCGAAGCGAGACGTGTGTACTACAATCGGAAATCTAATAAGTGACGGACTTTGCGCGTTTTATTGAATTACGACCTTCTGCATTACGTTTGGAATTGTTGTGTTCGATTATATTTGTACCTGTGTTGTACGTGTTTGTGTAGATCTAATAAACTCTATAGTAATTCTAACGGCATTTTAAATCGAGTCTCGCGACTCGTGACAATATCTTATAAATAAAAATCAATATTTGTATGTTTGTCCTCGATGTGCTCCTAAACCATTGATCAGATTGTGATCAAACCCTGGTAAGGTGTTCTGAAAATACCCGAAAGGCTTTCTGGCTCAAAAAATTCTGGTTATCAAATCTGCTAAAACGTTTTAGAGCTTATTTGAAATAAACTTTCAGACAGCAAACGGAAACTTTATAAAGGAGGGTATTTTAAAATTAGCCATCGTACAAACAACAGTTTTTAATTTATTTTAATTGACTATTAATCCGATAACAGAATATTACAATTTGTCTTTAAGTACCCACTTACAAACAATAAATTAAAAAAATCTGTAGAATTAGAAAATAAAACTATATATGATTTTGAAATCGACCAATTTCAGATTTTTATCTAGCAAGTTATACGGTAAAATGTTATTTCGTTTTCAACCTAGTAAAAGTAAGCGTCCATTACATAAATTTTTTGGAATTAAAATATTATAGCAACTATTTAAATTTTACATGCGACGTCATTGGCCTCGACGTTATATTATTTAAATGTTACTTTGATAAAAAATAACAGTATGGCCGAAAGCCGTTAATTAATTTTTGTATTATTAATAGCAGCCAACCCCCCTATTAATTTTATGAAATAGTTAATGGGCGGCCTTACTGGTCACCTTTTCTGAGCACTACATGCGCATATTTATGTCTGATATAAAAATATTCGTGTTACGGTAAATTGGGACAAGAATTCGATAACTTGGTCGGTTTTATATGACAATTAAATTTAACGATGTTAATAAATAAAACTGATAGTCTTCTTGCTTTTAATGTTAAGGTTGAATTATCTCTACTGTGAGTATCGATTAATCTTAATATAAATAGATAACTACATTAGTAACTATGAATTCCTGCAATGAAAAAATTTCAGCCTATCGTAACTGTAACTTTTCTACCATATGGGAAAAAAGTCTAGCCGGTTCGTTTAATTATGTAGGTATATTATAATAGATGGTATAGTACAGAATTTTGTATTTCAATAGATTTAATTTTGTTCTGTGAAAGTGACGCTAACATGCGTGCTTATGGCACATTAAAATGCATTTACTGGTAGTCGTAAGCGACACGCTCCGTTGCTCCGCGCGATGGTCAGATACAGTGCCGCAGACGCCGGTTAGCTAGTAATACTGCAAATCTGCATCTTACCCATGTATATAATGAAATATTCACTTGTAAAACATCATGATATCAAAATGATTCAGTTCTGGCTAAATTAATTCTAAGTGATGAATGAAATGATTTATTATCTAAACTTTTCTTATTGGTGTTGACTTGGGAGTTTATGAACGTACTAGTTTCTAATCGGATTTTCTTGCATAGGCAATGTACTACTACATTGTATGGGTGATAATGTGTACGTCTGGATTACACATCACATTTGAGATTAACATCTAAATAAAACAAGTATACAAGTATGTTTATACTTCACTGGCAATTATAGGGATGAACCGAAATATTTGTATGGGGTATAAATCCCCTTCATGTGTGAAGGGGATGTTGTGAGGTCAAGGTCGTTAGCATCAAATAACACAAACAATAACAATGCGGTACCTACATTTTAATCGCTAAGTAAATCATTGTATTCATATTTAGGGTTCCATACCTACTTTGGCACAAACCCTGAACGGGAAGACCCTTATAAACGTTATATCCGTCAGTCCGTCGGTCTAAATGTATTACAGCTATTCTAAAAAAAATGCTGGGTCGATTTTGACGAAATTTGGTAAGAAGGTGTTTTGTACATGTTGTTACATGATAGTATATTAAAATGTGGATGTGTATAAAAGTTAGGGGTGGTCACCATAACATACATAATAATAGGTTGGGGAAAAAGTCTTTTCGCATATAGTATGTATGAACTTGTAATAAGATCTCTTTGGCTATACCATTGGTATCTGGCTGGTTTTGGTATCATTAAAAAGTTTTAATTTTAAAGAAGACAATTCCAAATTCAAATTAGGAAAATGTGTGATTTTCATTTGTTTTTCTTATTGTTAAAATGAGTGAATCTAATGAAGAAATTCGATACATTTTAAAATTTTACTACAATAAAGGTAAAAATCACATGGACGCCGATGCGGACGCCTCCCACTGTGATGCCGGATCCCGCAGGTGGCTTTCTCCGAGGCCCGTGAAAGACCACGGCCTCGGATTTGTGCAAGGCCACCTCGAGACCCAGCCGCCGGATTCAGTGGACCACCTGTGCAACCCCAGCTGTTGCCAGAATGGCTGCCTCGGGGTACGTCCTCCCCCGCGCGACGACCAGCGTGTCGTTGGCGTAACAGGTGATGCTTACGCCGCGGAGGAGGACGCCCTGCAGCGCCCAGTCGTAGCTGATGTTCCACAGGGTCGGCCCCAGTACCGATCCCTGTGGAACACCGCACGACATGTCCTGGCGTCCCCAGCCGTTTTGACCCGGGAAGATGACGGCCCGGTCGCTAAGGTACGCCCCGACTATGCGGCGGAGGTAGGTCGGCACCCCGTGATATCGGAGTGCTTCTCTGATGCAGCTCCAGGGCATGCTGTTGAAAGCGTTGGCGATGTCCAAGGCCACCGCTATCAGCACTTCGCCACTGGAGACTGCTTCGTCCGCCTGGCTCTTCACCCGCATGATCGCGTCTATTGTGGAGCGCCTCTTGCGGAAACCGAATTGGACATCGGCCACGTCCGGCCCCTCCTTTGACAGGTGCTGGACGAGGCGGTGTGCAATGACTCTCTCGAAGAGCTTGCCCACCTCGTCCAGCAGCACGATGGGCCGATACGCGGACGGTGATTCCGCGGGGCGCCCCTCCTTTTTGAGCAGGACCAGTTTCCCGGTCTTCCACTGCCGGGGGAAACGGCCCTGCTCTAAGCACGCGGTGAAGAGCCCTTGTAGTCGTGGGACAAAACCCACGCACGCCCTGGGAGGCCATCTGGGCCGGGGACGATGTTTTTGGCTCGCAGCCTGAGAACCGCCGCCCCCAGCTCTTCCCGGGTCACGCCGGGCACTTCGCTGCTGCTGTCGTCCGCGTTGGGCTCCCAGTCGGGCGGAACCATAGCGTGCGGCTTGTGCTCGTCTCTCGAGGAGAACAGGGCGCGGATTATTTCGGCGACCTGTTCTGGGGGAAGGCTCTCGGTGAGCGGGGGGGCCCACGGGCGAAGTTTCTTTCGCACCATCCTGTAGGGCCGCCTCCACGGATCTTGGTCAAGACTAGCCAAGAGCTCCCCCCACGCTGCAGACTTGGCGGTTTTTATCGCCGTCTGCAGCGTCTTTCGCTGCGCGATATGCCTCGTAGAGACGGTCCTCTTCCTCGACGAAGGTCACGTCCCGGCGATGCCTCTTTTTGTGCCTGACGTACTGGCGTCGCGCAGCCGCACAGTTACGGTGGGGTTGCGCGATTTCGTCGTTCCACCAGTACGCCTGGCCCAGACTGTGGTGAAACCCGGGTTAACTCGCATCAAGGTGATGCTGTGTGTATGGTGGGATTAGAAGGGCATTATTTATTATGAGCTGTTACCGCCAGGCAAGACCATCGATTCTGAACTGTACTGCGAACAACTGATGAGAGTAAAGCAAAAAGTTGAGAGAAAGCGGCCGGAATTAATCAACAGAAGGGGTGTGGTTTTTTACCATGATAACGCTAGACCTCACACATCTTTAGCCACTCAGCAAAGATTACGAGAGTTTGGCTGGGAGGTGTTAATGCATCCGCCGTATAGTCTTGACCTTGCACCTTCAGATTTTCACCTGTTTCGGTCTCTGCAGAATTCCTTAGGCAGTGTCAGGTTAACATCAGGAGAGGACTGCCAAAACCACTTGTCGCAGTTTTTTGATCAGAAACCCCAAATTTTTTATAGCAATGGGATCACGTAGGGACCTACAAAATGGCAAAAAGTTATCCAACAAAATGGCACCTACATACTTTAGTCAAATGTAAATAAACTTTATAAAAACCTTTTGAATTTTTATATAAAATGCGAAGAAACTTTTTCCCCAACCTTATATATATACCTTATATATGAAAAATACTGATTGTATAATATATGAAACTGTGACAAGACCAAAATCAAGTTGGTAGAGCACAAAAAGACTCAACGAAAATTAATACATAATTATTAAGTTTTTTTAAATTACTTTGTAAATGACAAACACGAACTTGTCCCCCTACAGGGGTACCCTTCAAAGTGCGTAGAGTATCGCGCACTTGACTGAATTTATTATATAAATTCTTTTAGCATTCTTGCGTGATTGTCCCATTAAAACTGTTTTTGGGATGCAAGGGCTTAAATAAATATTCGCCCATATTGCCTATTCGATTTATTTAATTATAACATAAAAACATTTTGGATCGTTCTTTGAAAGAAATTTGTAAATCGTGTTTGTATAGATATTTATTTAAAAGCGAGGAGATTTTTACATGAATTTAAATTTGGTAGTCGTAAAAGCTCATGTTAATTAGTACCGGCTTCTGATAACGAGATAATGAATTCGAATCATTATCCATTCAGTAGCGAATGACGATCATAAAGACTGTAGACATTAGGTTTACGTTTAACTTTTTATTTTTGCAGGTAAGGAAACTGGAAATCTGTGCACGTGATGGTAAGTGGTTACGACCGACCGTGGACATCTGCAACACTAAAGGAACCAATTCGTGGCCCACCATGTACATATTTTAAAATATGTTTAAGTACTTTTTGAAGTTTGTCACATATGGTCAGCGTCTCCAGATTAGGAAATTGTACCCAAAAATAATTTGTTCAAGTTACAAGATTTGGGGTGAGTATGATGATGATGCTATTTTTTTTCTCTGTGATATAATAATTCGAGTTAAGCATTAAAAAGTATCTAATAATGACGACGGCCTGGATGTCATGTTTCTTCTGGCGTGACGGTACAGTAGAAGACTGGAGTATCGAAGAGGTTCAGGTGAGTTTCTAGTCATCAGTACGTGACACGATGGTAGAATGGTAACGTAACTACCAGATTAAGCAATTGTTCCGAGTACTTAAAGACGGTAGAACATACTTATTGTAGTAGATGGTAGAACACGCTTAGGAACAGTGCTGCATATGGGATTGGATTTAAAATTTATTAAAAAAAAAACTAGGGTTTACCCCGCGGCTGCGCCGCGGTTCAAATTCTAGTGCGTACCTCTTGTTTAAAGAGCAGGCGTTAATACAGGTTACATTTTATTAAATTTTTCTGTTAGTGCTATTTGCCCCCGGAAAATTCACTTCATTTTATATTGCAAACTATCCCATCTCCGGGATGAAAAGTATCTATTCCCATTTCCGGTATTAAAACTACATATGTACAAACTTGCACCAAAATGACGAAATCGATAAAAATGACCAGATCTATAAAAAATGACCAAATCAACCAAATCGACTAAATCTACGAATCGACCAAATCTACCAAATCGAGCAAAATTACCAATTCGTCCAAAAGGACCAAATTAACTAAAATGACCAAATCGACTAAATTACCAAATCGGCCAAAATGATCAAATCGACCGGAATTACCAAATCAACCAATATGCTCAAATCGACCAAAATTACCAAAATGACCAAAATGACCAAATCGACCAATATGACCAAATCGACCAAAATAACCGAATCGAACAAAATAATCAAAATGACAAAATGACAAATCCGAAAAATACAAAACCTATCCTACTTTCTGAGATAACCTTACATAAATTCTAAAATCTATCCCATTACCCGGGATGAAAAAAATATCCTTTGTCCACCCTCGGTATTAAAATTACATAATACCTTATTCAGCCAAATCTGCCCAATAGTTTTTCCGTAAAAGCATAACAAACAGAGAGACAGATATATTTTTATCCCGGAAACTATCCCATTTTCGGGATAAAAAGTATCCTATGTTCATCCTCGGCATCCAATATATATATATATATATATATATATATATATATATATATATACTGAGTTTCAGCCAAATCGGTCCAGTAGTTTTTCCGTGAAAAACGTAACAGATAGACAGAGTTACTTTCGCATTTATAATATTAATAGGGATTAGACTATGTCCCGGTATAAAGTTTTGCTTTACCTTTAAATTTACCGCAGAATCTTCAATGCAATTAGGTAGAAAGAATTACAGTTTATCCCTCGGTTTTACATTTCAGTGCCAAATATATTCAACTGTTCTGTAATGTTGCTAGATCATGTCGCTTTGAAAGTATAATAGATATTTGTCTGCTAATTGTGTTTCAATCCAATGAATAATTCATTTCTAGAACGCATCTATTAATTAGAGCGGTATAGTCATTAGTTGGCACGACACGCAGGACATGTCTGTCGCCGATGTAACCGCGCCCATCACGTTGATTGGTTTCATATTGAAATGACCCGCTGCATTGTGTGCTGTATCGGTTTATCTATCTAGCCAGACAGATGTCCCATTAAGGTGGATTTGCTATTTATTGACTTGTGATGTGACATTGAGTTGCAACAGTTCACTATCGCACAAATATATATTTGTTATTCCAACACAATGCTCGATAGATAGCTAATGAATTACAATGTTAAATTATTCAGCATGTTTGTTGTCTACTGTTATAAAAGGGATGTTATTTGTGACTTCGCTAATGGCACATTAATTGATAACTTAGGGTTAATGAAATAGTATTATACAGGTATAAAATTTTAATGCCCCATAATTAT
The DNA here is from genome assembly GCA_039645545.1 of Dendrolimus houi. NCBI lineage: Eukaryota > Metazoa > Arthropoda > Insecta > Lepidoptera > Lasiocampidae > Dendrolimus > Dendrolimus houi. The sequence goes on along the minus strand of CM077120.1, from coordinate 15,301,568 downwards.
TTCATTGCGTTTGAATGAACTACATTAATAATTTACGCTTATATTTACTATAATATGAACACAACTGTAACTTCTATTATTCATATTACACATTCTAAGTAGTATATTAGATATGCAAATATAACATTTTTATACAGATTTATGCCAATTGCTTTAGTGGCATCTATATTTTAGTCCAAAGAAACCAAATATATTAATTTCCTGTTGTGTCGTCGTTAAGGTAATGTGTCTAGAGCAAATTTTGTATTTTACGGCCCTAAAAACTATTTTGTAGGTAGAGTAATTGTGCAATAACTACTACAGCTAACCGTTGAGGTTTGCGCCCCTGGGGATCACCCTCAACGCCAGATACAGTCCCTTTTTCTATTAATTTAATATACCTAATATAAAATTTATATGCACAATAAAGTTTTCTTCATTGCACGTGTTGGTTCTCAAAAGGTTATGATTTAATACTAAATGTTACAAGATGTCCACCACAGTAGTCATGAGAACCATAGTGTATATTAATATGACATAGACAATCGTCATAGATAATACTTTTAGTCGATTTATCAGATGATTCGATTTATAATTAAATTACCATTTTCTACCGGTTAGTTAATTTTATAAGTCCACTAAATTATCGTCTAGATAATTTAGTGCATCAGTAACTAATTATTATAATTGTTTTATGATCCTGGCAACACTATGATATAATTGGTATTTTTAGCAATGATGCAATGTTATTGTTTTGTAGGGTAGCATTTTTTTCATATTAAAGGCGTAGTGGCGTGCAGACGGTGTTCATTGCTTACTATGCTGTGTGAATATTCACATAAAAGGCTAAACAATAAAGGGGAACCCTGTCCAAATAGTTAATATTTGGTACTTTCTTACCCAAATCTCTGCTTGCATTTTACATATTTTATCACCAATTTTATAATGAATGAATGAAGAATCATTTATTGCTAAAATGTATGTACACAAGATGTTACAATATGCGTTGTTTCAATATATTTTGCCTTATTAGGCGTGCAATGTCGGAATACATGTCATAATTATAAACCTAAAATTACATTAAAAAAATAAAATATATATGATATAAAATATTACAATAAAATTATATGTCTAGTTACAAAATATTATTAGTCATGTCTTTGTCATTCTCATATTCATTTACAGTATAATAAATCTTTACCAATAAAAAAAAATTTGAGAGACTTTTTAAAGAAATTTAAAGGCTGCACTCATAAAATTTCTGGCAGTTTATTAAATATAATAATAATAATAATAATATTTATTTATTTGCTCTCACAATATAACATGACATAAGTAATTGCTAAAAAAGGTTTTAAATTACTAACTAGCAATTGGTGAGAGCCTGGTGTCAGTAAAAGGAAAAATCCTGTGTGACTGATCACCAGCCTCTCTCTCCCCGTGGAAAAATGTAGGTATATATACTTACAACTAGTTATTCGATTATAAAGAAATATAATGTATTGAGTGTAGATCGGTGTACAGTGTGTTATTGTGTATTTATATGTACTTATGTATATATTGTACGTAAATGTGTGTGAATGTGTCTGTGTGAGTTTATGTGATTTGAAATGAGAGGAATTTATTAGATTATACTATGAGAGTTACATAGAGATAAATGAATGAGTGAACATATAAAATACTATAATACAAGATGATAATAAAAACAATGAAAAGGGAAATATTTAAGTAATTAGGACTAATAGTGCTTCAGTGGAGTCATAGTCGAGTTTCAAAAGCCATTCGGTGAGAGTTTTCTTACATTTAGCTTTAGTCAAAGAAAATAAATCAATCCGCTTGTTGATTTTATTATATAGGTAACTCCCTAGAAAGAACAAAAATCTACAGCAAAAGGCTGTGCTGACAACGTTTTGTTTACAGGGGATGTAATTCCTTTTAATAATAGAATTGGATGATATAAATGGTGTGATAACATGTTTAAGAACGATTTGTTGAATAAAGAGTTGCCGAACAGTTAGCACTTTCCAGCGTTCATAAAGGTTTTTGGTGGGGAAGTAGAACGGGAGAGAAAGACTGACTTTAAGTACTGCTCGTTGTGCACGTTCTAATTTTATCATTGCGGTTTTGGCAGCTCCCCCCCATGACGTGATACAATAGCTCAAAACAGATTGGCATAGGGCGTAATATAATAATTTCATTATGTTAAAATCAGCAACCTGACCAAGGGTTTTAAAAATATAAATTAATTTTCGTAATCTGAGTGTTAATGAGTTAATGTATGGTTGAAAACTTAGATTTTGGTCAATGATAACACCCAAATATTTAATATGTTGAGTTGTATGCAAAGTAGGGCAAGAGTTACAAGTAGCATGAGAAAGACAAGAGTGAGCTATAATTTTTAAGGTTTGAATATGAGGTTGATCCTGATTTCTAAGAGATAAAGTCATATACTTCGTTTTATCAATATTAAGGGTTAATATATTTGAATTTAGCCAATCCATAACTTTATTAAGACCTTTTTGCGCACTTTGGAATACTTTTGACCATGTATCAGCAGAAAAAAGGAGTGCAGTATCATCAGCATATGTAATAATACTACCGTTTTCAAGTTCTAAGTCGCAGGGTGTGTTTATATACGCAAGAAACAGGGTTGGGCCAAGGATGCTGCCCTGGGGCACACCAAAAGAAATAATAGTGTCTTTACTTATATATTCACCAATACGGACTCTCTGCGTTCTGTTTTGGAGATAATCAGCGAAAAGTTGTAACTGAAGATCTCTTATTCCCAGCGCTTCAAGTTTATGAATTAAAAGCGCGGTTGAGACCGTGTCAAAAGTCTTTGTTAGATCTAGAAATATGGCAATAACTTTCTGTTTTTTATCAAGATTAGATGTTATATAATTAGTTAATTCTTCAACTGCGGCATCCGTAGATTTGCCAGATCGAAAACCAAATTGATGAGTAGAGATTAAATTATTATATTCTAAATATTTAATTAATCTATTATTAAGTAAACGTTCGATAACCTTTGATAAGCTTGATAAAATAGATACAGGTCTATAATTATTGACGCGGCTTTTATCACCAGATTTATGGACGGGTACTATTACAGACTTTTTGAATAAATCTGGGAAAATACCAGTAGAGAACGACAAATTGCAAATGTGAGTAATTGAAGGAACTAATTTATCTTTATAAGTTTTCAGAAATTTGTTTGAGATACCATCTAAACCGACAGAGCAGACAGACTTTGAATTTGCAATTATACTGTTTATTTCAGATTCACTAGTGGGTAATAATACAAAAGAGTTAAGGACAGTTTTGTGTGGGAAGCACATGAAAAGAAGGAATATTTTTAGAGATAATTATTTGAGCTAAATCGGAACCAATCTTAGAAAAGTAGGAGTTGACTTCATTTATAGAATCGTTAGGGTTAACAGATGACAAAAGTTGTGTAGGTGAATCGTGTAGTTTTTTGCTATATGTAATATTTTTAATGGTATCCCATAGTAATTTACTATTATTCTTTGCATTAAGAATTGCATTTTTATTATAATCATTTTTCAATTTCTTTAAGAGAGAGTTACAGAAATTCCTGTATCGTTTATATGTAACTTTTAATACTTCATCATTTGGGTATTTCTTAGTCTTTTTGAAAAGAGAATCACGATGTCGCATACATCTTAAAATGCCAGGTGTAATCCAAGACTTAGTAATTTTCTTTCTGTTTGGGATTTTTCTCACTGTGCTGTTTGCACTGATAGCCTCAGTTAAGGTATCGACTAAGATTTGTGAAGCAATATTAACGTCTGAAGTGGAAAGAATAGAGGATAGATCAATGTTTTTCATACACTGATCTAAGGTAGTATGGTTAATACAAGTTTTTGTATGCTGTATTTGAATTAAAGGAGTAGATTGTTCAAGAATAAGCATAGTAGCGTTATGATCTGTTATTGAGGAGTCTATTATATAGGAGTACGTTTTATCCTTAGTTTTTATTATATTATGATCAAGACAAGAGTCAAAACGTGTAGGGATAGAGTGGGCAGGAAGCAATCCATGAGAAGCAAGAAGATCCAGGTAAATACTGGATCTAGAATCTGAGGAATTATCAGAGATGTCAATATTGATATCACCGGTGATAACAATAGTTTTATTTGAGGAAAGGCGCTTAAGACATTCATCTAGTGAGTTAAGAAAACAATCAATATTATGAGTTGATGGAGAGCGATAAAGAGCTAAAACTGTTATTTTGTCATTTATGGTTAAGTGTACGCAAGAAGCATCCTTAACAATGTTATCAGAGACGGAAATTTTTAGGCCCGTCTTATAATACACCACAATACCATCGTTTTGATTTAAATATGTACTAGAGGCTACATATTTAAAACCCTCCAACGAAGGAATTATTCCAGATTGTTTAAGCCAACATTCTGTTAGTATTATTAAATCCCATGAGATTTGGCTGCGTTTAATTAATGTAAGAAAATTATCAAAGTTACAATAAATACTTCTTATATTTTGACTTAAAATAGAAAACGGATATTTAAATTGTGACATAGATTGAACACAGTCTTCAACATTGATCAGTGACGAGGAAGCTATAGAAAATTATCGATTTCATTAATTAAATTGATATTATCGAATTTTGATAATGAAGGCTAATTTCAATAACATTAATTGTATAATTGTTTGATGTATAAATACCAAGAAAATAACAATAAGTAGACACCACTGAATCATAACTGCCATGCAAATAATATATTGAGTAAAGTAGATAAAAGATTATAATTAAATATGTAATAATCGTAAAAAGACAATTACTGTTAATAAATAGGTTAGCTGTGTTTATATTATAATGAGATTGTATTGAGTTATAGGCTTTAAAAAAGGTGCGTTTCTGATATAATTAATTTTTATATTTATTATTACTATAAAAACGAAAACAGTGCGTAGTATATAATTAAGATAATACATATTACTATAATAAGTGTAAAAATACAAATAGTGTATAGTATAATATATGGAGTATATATTAGGTAAAAAAATAAATTACATATATTAAAATAGTTCTTATTTAATAATGAGTTGGCTGAAGTACATACTGTCTGAGTGAATATGTTGTTTATCCTTATGAATAAGCTGTTTTGTTTAAGTTTTTTATATAAGTGAAACAATTTGTGAGTCCAAGTTGTTAATAAGTGTATCTAAGTATATTTTATACAGAGCAAATTAGTAAAACTGTATGTTAACAAAAACATAGATTGGGTTCTTAAACGAATAATTTGGTTCGTCTGAGTATTCATCATATAATTATAGTTTGAAAATGTGTGTGAGAATAAAAATTGTGTGATTGAAAGGTAGATATAATATTTTATCAAAACATGTACGTATATAAGTTTTTGCAAGTTAATAGCGAGTTTTATTTAATATGATAGGTGCCATACAATAGATACTTTTGCGCATCATGGCCGTTTTTGAAGGGCAAATAAAGACTCTATGCTGATCTCGTCTGTTCCGAATAACTACATCGAGAACCGGGGAAATAAGTTCGGATTACTCTTGACGAATACCGCAGTTTCAAAAATATATAAAGACTGTAAAGATAGGATGTTATATTTTTTTAAAAAAGATTTGCACGAGTCTGTTGTTTTAGATTAAACATAGTCCTTACGCATCGTTTTTGCTGTTTGAATACTTTGCCTGCGTCTATAGAGTTGCCCCAAAATATAATTCCGTATCTTATATTTGATACAATAAGACCGTGATAAGCCGTCATAAGAGATTCTAAATTGACTACCGGAGCTAGCTTATACAGAACATAATTAAGTTTAATAATTTTTTTACAAAGAGTGTTTGTGTATTCCTTCCAATTTAGTCTTTTATCTATAGTTAATCTCAAAAATTTGGTAATATTTATTTCTTCAATTTTAATGTCTTTGTATTTAATGTCAAAATTTCCTGTAGCAGCAATATCGCGTTGTCTAAAATTCATTACTTTAGTTTTATTGAAATTAATTTTTAGATTATTATTTTTTAACCACGAGACTATGGAATGTAATGTTGAATGTATGTCCGTTGTATATGTCTGTATATTCGTCTTTTCACATGCTATTGTGACGGCGCTATCATCAGCAAATAGTGATATTGGTTTGCAGGTGCAATGTGGCAAATCATTTATATAAATAATAAAGAGCAGAGGGCCCAACACACTGCCTTGAGGGACACCATATATCACGATACGCTTATTTGATATGTAGACCTCTTCAATACCAGTTTTATTATTTATTTTTGTCATCATTGTGTACTGGGTTCTGTTTAATAAATAGGAATTAATTAGTTGTAGTATGTTTCCTCGTACCCCATATGCTTCAAGTTTTTTAAGTAGAGTTTTGTGACAGACATAGTCGAATACTTGAGTCATGTCACAGAAAATTGAGCAAACTGGTATGTTTTTGTCAACTTTATGTGTTATATTGTATTAAAAATCATAAATTGCCATATTTATAGTTCTTCTTTCTCTAAATCCTTTTTGTTCATTGCAGAGTAATTTTTTTCTTTCAAAATAAGCATGAACATTTTCAAATGTTATTATCCATGTTATCTTAATAAGGCCAACTCTTGTGTACACAACGTTAATAATAAATGTCAGGTCCCTGCGTACTCCGTAAGCTCATAATGTGAATAAATGTGATTGTTTTATAAGTAGTACAAGGACAGAAGCGACCTTCTGCTACAACGCGATGATAGCTGCTTAATAACGTAAACAGTAATGACATGTTTAGTAAGAAATTACAAGCTTTCAAATAATAATTATAAGAGTTCCATTAAATTTAACTTTGCGTTGAGACTGACGTGCAATTTAGGTACTTTGCGATATGTAAACCAGTCTATTTCATCTTATCGTCAAGTCATTAGTATCGCGGTGCTAACTCGTCTGTTTCTTTGTGCGTTGGGAACAGCAATTTACTCGTTTTGTAAAAACACTGGGAACAGAGTCATAATGCAGCTGTGTCAGCGAGTGTGGAACAATTTGCGTTTGCAGCCGTGCACACTGCACAGTGGGCGTCCATCCGTAATCAATGGCGTACGAGTTCGCACGTCGATCCCGAAACGCTATCATCATACAATATAAATATACTCAATACATATGCTATGTATTGGATATAATTGCAACATGAATAATTAGTATTATAAGGCAGTCATCCTATGACTTGTTTGTTCCGAAAATGGTCACTCACTGGAGAATTTTGATTATTAAGAGGTATATTAGTTTATTGTGATCAATGGAAATATGATTAGACCAATTAAGTTATGGGATCATCACCTCACGCCTGTCACACGCCTGGGCAATGCCGCTCTTGATGGAGAATCGGGACAAAGATAGATATAGTTTTAAAAATTCATACGCAACCCTATTAGCTATTCAACAAAAATTTTATTAAACTACTACTTCCAAAAACGATACCAATCCTATTTAGGATAATTACATTTAAAATACCCGCATAATCATTAATTGTAATTATTGATCGTGTGGTAAATCGTACTATCAACATGACACATTTGTATCCCCTTTACGTTAATTAAATTTTCGGCTAAACACTGTTTTAGAGCTATATAGTTTGCAGGGATCATTATTGTTGTATTAGATGAAATAACAGTATAATTTGTGTTAGATTCGTGAAATAGATCGTAACACGTAACCACTGATTTGTTGGCGTGAAACCAGGAAATACACGATACTTGGATAAACTAACTGCATAAAGTAGCGGAGTTACAAATTGATATCGATTAGTCGCATTGGTTTATATTTATAAATAAAATTTTATATTTATTGTGGGTATGCCGTCCGTTTCTCTAAAACGAAGAGGCCTGTGTCCAATTGTGGGATGTTTAAAGCAGATGTTATGTTTTACTATATATGAATGAATATGAATAATTAAAGTCAAAGCTGTAAATCGTCCACATTATACAATAGTATTTAAAAGTTCAACCTTCTCTAATAGATATTTTCGTATCTTTTCTCTTCAGGTGGCCAGTAAACCGTACCAGCCAGCTTCTGGAGCAGAGCTACAGAAATTGTGCAACCACAAGCGGAAACTGCTGGCAACGTTACAAGCGTGTGCGCAGTCGCCAGCTACGCCACCACCACAGAATATAGAACAAAAGAAAGGTGAAACGTCTAATATATAATATAATATTATAATTATTTTATTTTCTTTTCTGGGCCTTAGATGATTAAGCCGATTTATTATTATTATTGTTTAGTATTTATTTATGATTATTTACCCGGGTTCAATTCTTAGCATGGTAAATTTCGTAAACGAACTTTCCGGTATTTGCTATGTTCTGGGTGTCTCTGGGATCGGTCCCAGAGTGATCCACTGTATATTACCTGTAATACAAGGTGTAACTTGCTTATCTTGGGGATACACAATGTGTGTGTTTGTCTGCCGATTTATAACTTTTGAAGGAGTCAATTTAACCAAAAAATGTGAAGAGAATTTTTTGTAGAGTATTTGATTTCCTATAAGAATATATATCATTTTTTTTCGGGTTCCGACTTTTATACGAATTACAAAATTTAAAGGTTAAATTGTAAACCTATACCAATGTTTAAGGCATGATTATAAGGAAACGGTTCATCTGACGGAAAATTTTAATTAGATCTTTTTTTTTATAGAGCATACAATTTCCTTAAAAAAGACTGAATTAATTTCGATAACCCCCGGTTTCTATATTTTACCGACGGTTGTCTGTAATAGTGACTGATTGATTTTGAAGCTACTAATAACCGATGGTTGAGAGGGCTATATGAGCGTTTCACAAGCTCATTAATAATTAGTAGTAATACTGTCTGTTATCAGTAACTAATTCTCTCCCAAGCGTTTTGCTAACGCAACGTAGTTGTGGTCGTAGTACACACAACTTAATTCAATGAGTTGAGGTATAAGTACAAAATAAATACATTTTCAAAAGAAGAGATCTTTTGGGATCTACGATTGTCATTAAAAATCAAGATTTCAATCAATCTGCTTTAAAAATACTTACAATTACAGAGCCATTTTATATGAATGTTGCATGAACAAAACGCAGTAATGTAAACAACATATAAACTTTTTAAATAATGGTCCAATATCATAGATTTGTTGCAGAAAAAAAGAGTGCTGTCACAAGAAACAGTGTTATCACTTCAGAAATTTTTCGCTAGTTATAGGGATTTGTGGTTTTCGATCGCATTTTTTTAAAATAAGTTAAGCCTAAAAACAACGATTTTCATGGTACCAGAGTCAGATGACGGAAACTTTATGGGAACCTTGTCCGATTTTTTGTTTTCATTCAATTGTTTTAGGGAACCATTTGTAACGCGACCGTTCCACACAGATATAGCGATGGATTTAATGTGTTATATGAAGCGATGTTGCAATTTATTGTTAATGACGTTAATAACATGTTTGTTAATGACGATAACGACATACGTCGGGCATAAGTCAATGATTTGGAAGTTCTGAGACAAAAACCCGCTCAGTAAAAACAATCTAAATTTGTGATGATGATAGACCTCTTAATATTAATATTAAGGGTTCAAATTCTCACAATAATATTTTTGACACCCCAAATAATAATTTCGATATATTAAAAAAATAATTAGTCGATTTTTTTGACCCAGTCTAATGTATTAATTTTAGAGACTGCAGATGCACTATTGAAATATTAACTTAGTGTTCATGTTTAAAAAAAATAAAAGGATGACGGTATATTAAATTTTATAAATTTAATATACCGTTGCTTTTTTTGGAAAATTGCGTAGATAGTTGACATAAGATATAGCTATTTTCGGCATCAAATTTTGGTTTTAAATATCAAATTAACATCAAAATTTAGGACATGGTATGCGAATGTATTAAAAGAGTTTTAGCGTTTCTTGGCGTTTGGTAATTATGTTATTTTAATGGTATCGTTCAATTTCCCCTAAGCTCGAAGAGCGAAGGGCGTCAGGCAGTAAACAAATTACTTGTTGAAACTCAATCTTCAATTTGACGAGTAAACAAGGAATGAGATAACAATAAACAAATTATTATTCATGTCATAAGGAGAGGGTGAGGCGAAATGAGATGCGACCTGTTCGCGGAATAAGGGAAGGTCTCTATTATTTGGTGAACGTTAAACGTCAACGCCATTTTAAGCCGGTTATTGCAAATTGTTTGCAGATTTGACGCAATCTAGAAATGAGTCCAATTGTAATATATTCATAAGTAGTTTTACTTTCTGTTGTGCACATTCATACACCCGTTGAAACCGATTTAAATAATTAAATGTGACAATGCTATCTACTCTCATGTGAAACAAAATGATATACAAATTGTACGTAAGTTTAAACAATGAAACAGCTTGAGACAATTTTTACTTATGAGGTAACTAATAAATATTTAAAAGTGGTTTAAAAGACACATTTCGATTATAAAAGATAAAAACTGCCAATCATCAACACCATAGGACCACATTAATGTACCTACAGTTATAATTTATACCGCGCTTATTTCTTACAAAGGTAGCCATAGGCTATGAACTCTATTTGCTAATAAAATATTGTTAAACACTTTCTATTATATTAACAGACTTAAAAAAATGAAGAGGTTCTTAATTCGTCGTGTAACTATTGTTTGAAGTGAAACTTCTTTAGAATGGTTGTGATTTGAAACTCGAAGAGACGAAATAGCGACACTAAAAAGACACATAAATCTATAGCACCAAGCCTGCAATAGATGTGATAGAATACATTATATATAATAATTAAAACACTATGCTCATACAGATAGAGTTAGAAATGTTTGAAGTTTTTCTGTTAATACTTCAAATCTCGTGTTTTAAAGCTTAAAACGATATAATATGTGAAATGTGACGTCACGAAATTTTGAATCCCTCCCACCCCCTGTCACACATTGTTTCACTTCTACTGCGTGTGAAATGCACACGCACACAATTTTTTATTTTATGTATGTTAAGTCATAACTTTTTTGTTTCTGAACTGATTTGATGATTCTTTTTGCGTTAGAATCAGTAAAGCTTCGAAATTGTCCCATATAAATTTTATTATTACTCGACTTTGGGTTTCGAAGCTATAGTAAAAAATCGTTAAAATCAGGTAATAATGGGTAGTTTTTGAAGTATTTCATTAATTACTTTTTTGTTTCTGTACCGATTTTGATCATTCTGCTTGCGTTAGATTCAATATAGCTTTAAAATGCTGCCATATAAAGTTATTAGACCCTGAATTTTGAAGATATAGCAGAAAATTCCTCAAAATTAAATAGGAAACTTATTGAAAAATATTGTTAGCTTTATGACAATTCCAAAAACGATTAGGTACCTAACCGTTTTTGGAATTGTCATAAAGCGGAAGGCGTACAATGGAAATGCATAACAATAAACAGCACGACCGCATAAATTGAGTTATGAGATCCGTTGTATTTAGAAAACATCGACGATCGCAGTCGAGAGTCAAACGAAAATGCTGCATGGTGAAACCAGACGACGACTGTAATAATGTTATTAAACAATTTTCATAAGTACTTTTCAACCACACTATCACAGAAGTGGATTGCGAGACGCGGCCGAAGGTCGTGTCGAGCAGTTGGTTTCCTGTCAACCAAAATTACTGATATACATTTATACACTGACCAGCATGTGCTAGTGAAACTCGTTTGCGTTACCATGATAAGGACGTGTTTGTTACTGAAATTTAACGGCACTTATTTGAGGTTCATAAGTACATATAAATATTAGCCTCGAGCTGCACTGCCCAATGTTTTCGGGCCTAATTACGTCAGAAAACATTGTATGGTACAGATCGCCTCTGTTCTGAGTTCAACAACGTTGTCTAAATACGCTTCCGTTTCATATAATTATTATTAGGTGGTTATGATTTCCGCATTCAGGAAGATACTTTATTAGGGATACCACTTAAAAGTGTAAAATAAATATTTTCTATTAAAAAACAAACTGACTTGAAGGGTAACTAAAAAGTCAAAAATAAAATTTTCTGTAACATCTTGAAGTCGGTGTCTTTTAAAACATAAATGTATGTATGTTGGCGTTGTAGTCTTTGTCTTGACCTTTGCTTAACATATAAACTTTATCTACCTATATGAATTTAAGCCGAGTTCCTAGCCAAAACAAAAGGATTTATTTGAACTTTTGCCATTATAACGGTGATAACGACGTATTAAAATAATGTTGGAGCGAAATCAATGAGAGCGCCTTGTTTTGTGTTGGGTTCATAGTGATCGGGAGCATTATTATACGATTAGCGGGCGGGTGTTCCGGGCGCAATCTCCGTTCTCGGCCCTCCTTCATCCAATTACACGAGTGTGAACCGAACGGGATTAGCCGGGAAGGATGGGATACCGTTGGCGGCCGAGCCATCCCGCTTCTAACCAACTTGTACGCCGACAATTTTATTACACCGCTATTGAGTACGTTTATTATTTATTTATGGCCATCAGACACTTAATTTTGTAAGCAATTAACTTTATTATCATACTGCAACTAGGTCACATATTTGTGAGTTAGGAGTTACGATTCAAACAGATAATAAAATTTGTTATTTTTTTACATGTCATACATCTGTTTGTCATTACTTTTGTCCAATTAGTTTATTTCTATGCTAGGATATACCCGCGACTTCGTCCACGCTTGACTTGAAATTCCCGCGAGATTCCCGGCACACAAACTCCCACAGCATTTTAAAAAGAAGCTATCTATCGTTTTAGTGAAAACTGTGTCGGAATAAGCTAATTTTTATGCACCCGAACAACTACAAACCGCTCCGGGAAAATTTCCGCGGGATTCCGGGGATAAAAAATATCACACATTTTATTACATAAAATTTGCTATTGATCATTTTAAAAATCGCATCGGAATTAGAAAAAAAAAACAGCCTGGCCAATTTAAACCATTTCCAGAAAAATTCCCCCAGGATTCTCTGGATAAAAAGTACGGCATACTTTAATCCAAGAATTTGCTATCGATTAGCGAAAACTGCATCGAAATCGGCCAACTAGTTTTTACGTGAATCCCGAACAAAGTCGCCAAGAAATCTAAAAAAAATTGCATCCAGTCCTCTGTCATTCATATAAGTCTATTGCAATGGTTTTTTTAATAGCTACAAACACGGTATTTTTAGAATTTTATAATATTGCTAGGATATGCGCGCGACTTCATCCACGCTTAACTTGAAATTCCCGGCCACAAACTACTAAATAGCTTACAATTCACATTATTTTTTAAATGTTGCGGTACTTTGTGTCCCGGGAATCCTGCGGGAATTTCAATTCATGCGTGGACGAAGTCGCGAGCATATCCCAGTAGTAAATAATTTCAGTACTAACGTATTTAGTAATTGTCAAGTTTGTCAAGACTGCCAATTGGCGCTATTTTGATAAGTTTTTTCTGTTAACTGCTGTACTAAAAGAGCTTTGTTTACTTCTTTAATACGATAACATTTTTGTTAAGCTTCCTTAGAGTTCTTCAGTGACAGACAGACAGTTTTCTGTACGCTTTAATTAACTTATCAAATGCTATTATTTAGAGAAATATGTTAGCATATGTTAGTTACCAGATACTTCACTAAGAGTGTTTTAGAGTCAAGTCACAGAACAGTAGTCAAGTGTTTGTCATAGGACAAAGTTGTTTTTTGTAACAAAGAGACGGGAGAAATCTCTTTGTTGTTAAGTGGCAGCAACTCGGGAGGGGCACGGGGGTGCATTTAGTGTGGCATGAATAGCGGGTAACTGTACTTCGTCAGTCGTCCGTCCGGGAGTAACAACCTGCAATGCACCCAACCACACCCCCTTTCAATTCTCGCTGCCTTGTCGCAACTCTAAGTTTTATTGCAACTATAATTATTTTTGTCAAATTTGTATCCATTTATGTTTGCCTTTTAATCAATAACAGTGAAGATTATATATAAACTTGATCCCCTTAATATTTTCCGAAATAGATTTTTGTCTGTTTAGAATTTATCTTTTGAAATTATTACGGAATGAATTCTAGCCAATTTATTTCATCAAATCGTTCCTCATTAGGGCGGAGGTACTTCCCTTAACGGCACGTAACGGGATTAGTTTAGGTTATTAATAAAACCTTTAATAAACATACAATTACTGCTTATCAATAGACAAGCGCTAAAATTGGCTTTTCTAGTCAGAAATGCCTAATATAATCTTATAATTCAGTTTATGTATTAGTAACATAATTATAAAATGAAAGTTACGATCAAGTTCCACTGACATTGTTTCCTCTAGATATGATTCCCATAAACAAGATTATCTGCGAATACCGATGGGAGAGTAGGAAATCGGGAAGCCCTTTCGAACATCCGCAGAATTACGTAATTACCGTAAGGGAAGTGGGCCGTTTAGAGAAACAAAAACGCAGGCGACTCTATCAACGGCGGAAACAAAGGCGAGTGTAATTTGAAACAATCGGCGGGTGGCTGTGGCTATGACTGCCTGTGCGGGTGGCGTGGGCGCGCGCCCCGCGCACTATTGATCTGCGAGTGGGCCAGCACCCAGCACCCACCACCCGACGCCCTGCCGATGCCGCCCTGCTCGGCGCTCGCTCGCTCGCCGTTCACCCATCCCGCCGCAGCGCCTCCGAGACCACCCCCGGCTCGCTCAACACACAACCCGTATTTTAATTGCAAATCTGCCAGATAATGTGCAAATAGATAACAGTATTATACTCTGCTCGATAACTAATTATGAAGTGCTATAGAATTTCCAGCTTCACATAATTTAAAAGGTTTTTAAGATCGATTAACATCTTAATTATAATTGAAGTAGTCATAATTCTAATGATAGATATTTTAAGCAAATTGCCTGTCTATGAATGTATACATTCGAATTTCCACATTGCTTAATTAATTTGAATGTGGTTGCGCGTTGAAATATGCCCATATGACATTTGTACTTGTAGGCGTTGATGATGAATGATTATGGCACGTGTTTACGTGTACGAAATTACGGAAAATATAGCTAACAATATATTTTTTTATTTACTTTTATTTAAAGAGGGCTCATGTTCCTCCTATAAATGAGTCGATAATAGGTGCCCGCTCTCTTCCGATTTTGTTGTGCAACCATTTATTTCCATTTATCTCCGCCCACAATCTGGGTCAGTTTCGGCTTTCTTCCGTATAATTCGTAAATCATAACAGATGTAAATAAATTTTAAATAGTCTCGTATTTAATCATTTAAATACGTTTGCATTATAATAAATAGTTTTTACAAAGCGAATTTATCATTGAAAACTATACAATAAATTAAAATACAAAATTAAATAGACAATGAAATCACAATCACGTTATTAAGAAGTATCTTAGATTTTTTGTACTTTGAAAAATTATTGGGTCGTCTGGAGAGCAACCAATGTCACCCGGTCGATCTCCCCGCATCTCATTCAATGACATTAGATTATTGTTTGTATTACATACTTATTTAATTCAAAATATTTAAATTTTATGATCGCTTTTATTTATACTTCAATTGAATCTGGAGATATTTTAACGAGAATTTTTTTCATGTTTTGTTTTATGGATTTTTGTGTAATCCAACAGAAGCCACATTAATTTTCTTTTGTTATATCTTTTCACGCTTTAACCTCTAAATTGAATTTAGTGTGCATGTACTTTTTATTTTGGTATAGACTGAAGTTTAACTTTGTTTTGTCGCAAATGAAATACTTTTCGCGGGTTGCTGAAGAGGGTTGAGAAAGATTATTATTATCATTATTAGTAATGTAAAAATGAATATTATTTAATTAAAATTAATATTACTTAATTAAAAATGAATATTCAGTTGACATAGTTTTTGATGCACTGTTATTGTTCGCGAAAGATTTATAATTGCTCATAGTTAGCAACAGATAATAATAGACGCATCATATAAAATTGAGCAATCTTCTCCAGCTAATGTCAAGACATAATCAGTAGACGAATGATAGATTTACTTATAAACTCTTGGTATAGAGAGGTGTTATTAAACGATACGACATTGGTCTTATTACCGATTATTATCTCAGCTGATAAATTATCTACACATATTTTATTTTGAGTGATTGAAAATGTACTTATTTTTCATTTAGATTAAGATTGACTTGGTACTATAATTAATTAAAAAATGATAAATAATTCGGAGGGACAGATTCCCCAAACTTAGAATTTTGTCTGACCGCCTGTTCGAGCATCACGTAAAAATTACTGAACGGATTAAAATGAAACTCGACACAGAGCTAGGTTATATCCTGGGTCAACACTTAGGATAATTTTTATCCCGATAAATGACCTCGTTGCCGTGGGATAAACGAATATACCCAAAAAGATGGTGCTGCAGTCGCGCATTTTTTTGGTGCCACCATAGCAAATTAGTACGAAATATGTCGGCATGGGAACGCGAACGGAATGTCGCTGGCACTGCTACTAGTATTATTAAATATTTTGGAAGAGTTTTCAAACATCTTACAGTTAAATCATAGATTTTTCGTTTTTATTAGAATCATGTTTCATAAAAGTCAAAACCATCATTTAAATTTTTATTTAATTAGTCTTTCACTGTGTATTATAGAGCTTAATGTCACAATATTAAAATACATTTTAATAACACAGTTTTAGCACAGAAAATAATTATTTGTCTTATCACATTGTTTTTGGTTCATCTGCATTACTTAGAAAAGTAGTCGTTAATACTCATTCTCATAGAAAATAAAAATAAAATATCATTTGCCCACGACTTCGTCCACTCTTGACTTGGAATTCCCGCGGGATTCCTGGGACATAAAGTATCGCAGCATTTAAAAAAAGAATGTAAGCTATCGATTTAGTGGAAACTGTGGCGGAATAAGCTAATGTTTATGCATCCGAACAACTTCAAACCGCTCCCGGGATAGACATAGACAAGACTTTATTGTTCACCAAAACAAAAATTACAAAAATGCACAACAAGACAATAGTTATTTGGTAAAACAAAAGGCGGCCTTAGCGCTAAAAGCGATATCTTCCAGGCAACCTGACTCAAAGGAAATTCTTAAATTATCCATAAAATTATTATGCAACAAAGAAAAGAGAAAAAAATAAAAAATAAAAATGACATACATGGACAGCAGATTACAGTCTAAACTCTAAACCTAAAGTATTGTAAACTAGCACATACATTATTGCGTAAGACTAACATAATGATTCCTAAGTGAATTTTTAAATATGGCAAAACATTTAGCTTTTCTGACGTCAGTGGGCACAGAGTTCCAAAGTAAGACAGCCTTCATGGCGAAAGAGTTGGAATAAAATGTTGTAGAGTGTGCAGGTGCCATTAACAGGAGATTATTAGTGGAGCGCAAATTATAGAATATAAAGGAAGTTGAAACATTCTTTAAGATAAGGAGGGGTATAAGGTATAAACAGTATACGATATAGTAAATTGAGAAGAGCATTCCGGTGAAGTGAGATAGGCAACCACTCGAGCTTTTTGCGATATTCAGAAACGTGGTCATATTTTTTAAACCAAATATGAACCTTATGCAAACATTTTGAAGACGCTCAAGCTTAATAATTTGCTCTTGAGTGAGATTAAGATAGCAAGCATCAGCATAGTCGAGGATGGGTAGTAGAATTGATTGAGCAAGCGAAATCCTAGTGGCAGTCGGAAGGAAATTTTTCAGCCTTCTAAGCGATGCAGAGGATGCAAAAATCTTGCGGCTTAATTCAGTAATGTGGGATCGCCAACACAATTATCTCATATAAAATATCAGACATTTTATGACATTAAATTTGCTATCGACCATTAAAAAAAACGGATTCCAATGTAATGTACATTGGAATTGGTTTTTTTTTTCAATCTGGCCATTTTAAATCATTCCCATAAAAATTCCCAAGATAAAAAGTAGTCCAGTTTTTATGTCTAAGAATTAGCTGTTAATCAAGGAAAACTGTATCGAAACCGGCCCAGTAATTTTTACGTGAATCCCGAACAAACAGACAAGAAATCTAAAAAAATTGTATCGTGTTCTCCATCGTTTATATAGTCTATTACAATTGTTTTTTTTAATAGCTTTAATGTACAGACAAGGCAAGTTTAGAATGTTATAATATTATAGAATAACATGATTTCATTTTTTGCATTGCAGTAACGAATAACGACGTTGGAGGTGCCAAGAAGAAAATGAAGAAACGACACGGTTTCCCAGGAAACGTTAGCGTACCTCCAGTGATGGTACAAAGGGAACGACCTCTCAATGAGTTCAAGGTAGAGTAACGTGTTATTAAGTATTATTACCATGATAGGAGCTGAAACATTGCCATTGCGATTATTACATACTCTTTATCTTTTCTTTGACATACAAAGTTTACTCATAGTTCGTTTGTTATTTTCAGTCTCAAGATGTCGAACCAAATCGGGAAATTTCAACAGGAATTATTCCACAACGTCTTAACAACAATCAACTATGTGTACCTAATTTCGTAACGGCGCAGCCAAATATGGCTAACTCCGTATCGCAAGATAATGATATTAAACAAGAGACACAAATACAAAGAAGTTCTCACTATCTTACTGTCCATAGTGGTTGGATATCTCAACATTTAGAAAATTTAGAGACAGGACAAAAAACAAATCAACCTTTAACGGGATTAGTTAATACGGGAATGAATGTTGGAATGCCAGTCTTAGGAATGAATGGGCAAATTATTGGAGTCAATACAGGGATCGCTAAGCAAGCGTCTGCTTTGAATCCCAAAAATATTTCTGGGATTCACCCACAAAGCAATAAAGAACTAGAACAGAAAGAAGAAAGGAAAAATGGAGGCCAACAGTCTGTATTGCAGTCTATGAAATACCCTCTGAAAGAAGAAGAATCGCAAATTTACTGCGGTTTAAATCAACCTTTAACACCTGAGGTAATGCAGAAAATTAATGAGCAGCAACAAATATTCATACAACAAAATCAAAAGCAAATAGAAATGGCTATGAAAGGATTAAGAACACAATTAACAGAAAATGTTAGTCAAAATAAGCCCCAAAATCATAGTCAATATGTACCTCAAGCTCAGTTAGTGATACAAAATGGCGCAGTTGTCAAAACGAATCCAGCGAAAACTCCGCCTTGGCAAGTAAAACGATGTGACTCAAATTCGGGGAATCCAGTGGCCAGCCCAAATTCCAAACTACAGAAAAATGACAATTTGGATTTCGAAGAATCTAACACCAATATTTCCGAAGATTCGTCGAGTTCATACAGCTCGAGTAATGAACAGATAATATGTTCGCGAGTACCACCGTTACCTCAACATTATCCAATGGTAGGCCAACAATGGACAAACGTGGATGCTAACAAGAAAAAGAGTAAAGGTAAAAGTTCCAAAAAGAAAGCTAATCTTACTGAAAATAAGGTTATATCACTTGGTAACAATAATATGCGACTACTCCAAGATCTTAAAGGAAAGTCGTCATCTGAAGAATTACAGACGAGTAATGTTCCATCGTTTATGGATGATCCAAATGGCTATTTGGCCCAACAAACAATGCTATTAAATAGTACTATCTCAAGACAAGTCGGAATCAACTCTTCATATGACAACTTTCACTTGGAGGCACATACCTCTCAAAATTATAATGCACAGAATCAAATTGAAAAATTCAAAGCAATGAACAAGTCTTCTGAAGCAATGAATATTTACAAGCACAACGTATCAAATTCAGCATTATCACCAAATACGGCACCTGACAGTAGTGTTTTATCAGACAAAAATGTCGATAATTCAATTAATCAATGTTGTAAAGGTTGTAATATGTCTACGAAACACAACGGGCCCGAATTTCAAGACAATCTCTTAAGGATGAAGTATATGAAACACAATGTTTACAAAATGGATTTAGATGGCAGCTCAGCTACATGTAGTCCAAAAAATACATTTGACGATAATCCTGTAACATCATCAACTTTTATTGAACGAGGTTCAATGATCGGTGATAATTGCGGGCCCATACAAGCAGGAGTGGTGAGCACAAGTAATGTGACACAAGCGGACACTTTACAACCAGAACCTTCTCCAACACTTTCAAATAGTTCCCGAAATACAGATACACCTCACAGCAATGGTAGCAATAGTTCCCAAATACAGTCAAATTGTACATACCCTATGCAGAGTCCAGCATACTCAACCTCTTACAGAGAGAACTATAACAGCAACCCATCAACTCTTGGAAGCACCCAAACCTATCCTTACAATGCACCAGGTCCACCTTCTAGTCAATCCATAACAGGAACTCAGATGATGCATTTTATATCCAATCATAATGTAAATAAAAATTTAATGGAGGTTGATAATATATCCATGGTGGGCGTTAAACCAGGATTAAAAGCGCCTCAAGATACTATTAGATTTGAGCCTAAAAGGAGGATGGAAAATTTGATGCCGGGATATTGTCCACCTCCGCATCTAGGTGGGGGTCCAGCACATTCTTTGATTCAAACCTGCTATGTGCAAACATATGTGACTACAATGGCAAGTGGATTCACTGTAACAAGAGATACTGTTACCTCTGTGTTGGCTGGCAAAGCGAATACTGCAACAACTTCTATTAATGCCTCGCAGGCTAATTACATTAGACCACCGCCGCCGCCAAGTATTAACTTAGCTACTTCTTACGCCATACCAAACAACCAACCGGATCCCTTTATAAACTCCGTTAATTTACCTACTAGCTATCCGCTACATATAGCCGGCACCACGGCCCAGAATATGATATCTAAATCGCCTCTCGAAATGGTTCAGAACGTTATCGGAAATTTGCCGACGAAACCCGAATCTACCGGTGTACAAATGATTCAAAATGTAAACAGAAGATCTGCTAATCCCGGACAGATTCTAATATCATCTACTGGCCAAATTATTGTATCAAATAATCAGATGCCCCCGCCTCCTCCCAAAACAACCACAATGATGGCGAGCATGCAAGGCTCGAACAGTGTGACCAACGTGAGCGCATCTGTAACGCAAGTGGTGCCTCCGATGGTGAATCAACCCACGGTGGTCGTCAACACATTGCCGGCGCCATTCGTTATTCAACCTTCAATGATGGCAGTCGACGGACAAGTGGTGCAACAAAACACTGTGTTACCTCAAATTATTCCTGGGGGAATCCTGTCAGGACAGTCGTCGAACGAATCTAGTAGACAGATAGACGTCAAGGCACAACAGAACTTCGTCCAGGGAGTAGCTATGCTATCTCCGGAAAGTTTGAAGAAAAGAACTAAGAAAAAGAAAAATCAGCCCACTAACATAAGCAATGTTTTGCAAATAACAGCTCCACAGCAGAACCCTAATAATGTTATGGTGCATCATTCTTCACCGCAGCATAATTCGAGTCCGCAATTTTCTCCGCGCGGGTTTCAGTTATCACCTAACAACAATATATCACCTACACCCATGTTGCAAGCTCTAACAATAGTGCCAGGAAAATCAGGGACACCGGCACACATAGTCATGAACGGACAGGGCGGAGCCAACAACTATGGTTCCCAACAAATCATAGCGAACACCTCACCCTCCCAGCAGATTAATTTACTTCAGCCTGTAAATCTAATAAATAATGCGAGTGGTGTTATGCCAAACTTCCCAGCATTCCAACAGTTCATAGTTCCCAATCTCGGTGGAATGGTGATGACCGCCGACGGTGCCATCATCCAGGACAACTCAACAGGAATGCCGATGCAGCTGCAACTGCAAACGGTAAACGGGCAGAATGTGCTGACACCGGTGCAAGGCGCAAGCGTGTTCCCTGGCGCTAACGGCGGCGTGGTGGTGCGTGCCCAAGGGCCGCAGGGCAAGCTGCTGCAGCCGCCGCATAGTCCCCAGGCGCAGTTCCTCTCACCTACTGGCCAACTTATGGTTAACGGGTCCGGTTTTGGAGGTCAGCTAAGTTCGTTGCTCGCCAACCTTAGCCCGACGGGAGTGGCATTCAATACACCGACGCAAGTGCGTACCGGCGGCGTGCAGCCCCAGGAATTTATCCATGCCAACCAGGCAGGGCAGGCGCTCGTCGTGCCGCTTTCACCGAAGCGCGGCGGGATCGCAGCTCCGACCAGAGCGGGCTCCACTTTTGTCCAACAAAACACAACGATCGTGCAGCAGCAGACAACTCTCGTGTCAAACGCGACCGCAGCCCCGCCACCACCGCCCCTCACCAATGAACCCACTCCGCGGCTTAGCCTCGAAGCTCCCAGGCTCCTGTTCAATGAGCTTCGTCCGGTGGCTCCGCCGATCCTGGGCGATACGAAGGAGGAACGGCGTACAATCACCTCATACGATCGCGGGCGGGCCTTCAACGTGGAGACTAAGCTTGAGAGCGGCTCGGAGTACGGCAAGAGACCCAGCGAGTTCCTCCCGGCCGACGCTCGCGCTGCATTTGAGGCGCAAATTCGGCACTCGGTGTCCACTCAAACGCTGGTGCAGCAACAACAGCAGCGCAAGTCTCCGGGTGACGGCAATGGTTGTGGCAGCGGGGGCAATGGAGGAGGGTCGGGGGCCAGCCCGCCGGACACGACCACACTGAGCCCCCTGGGGCCCCTGGAGACATCACCGCTGCCTCGCGCTGGCGCCCCGAGGCCCCTCTCCGTGCAGCCCCATCTCGCCGATACGACCACAAAATCGCCGGAACCCATAGACAATAATTCATCGGTAAGTTTTCCATTAATATACAATATGAAAAATTGTGAAAGTAGCTAAAACTACCTTTAGATATTCTTATTATAATAATATCTTATACTTATGTTGTTTTTTACAACATTAGAAAATATCGTAGAGGTTGATGATTATAATACAGGTTACTTTTTCCTGAAAGGTGGGACAGTTTTTGAGGTATATCTATCTATCTATCTCTCTCTCTCTCTCTCTCTATATATATATATATATATATATATATATATATATATATATATATATATATATATATATATATATATATATATATATATATATATATACAGTCTACTCTCGATAAATTGACTAAAATCAATGTTAATTGGTTCCTTCAGTAATTTGAAGTTGAAGGAATATTATATTGCTCGCAAACATGCGATAATTTGAAATCCGGGTTTTCCTACTCTCTATAATTTGAAGCGTTTATCATGCACATACCTGTCGTTTGTTTACATACATGTACAGACCTGTCAATTGTTTACATAAATGAGATATGAGTAAGTTCGCATTCCAGTCTTCTTTCAAACTTTAATGAGTCATGTTAATGTTTGATTTGTGCTATTATAATGAATCCAAGATAGAACAAATGTCTTTCCATAACTTCCATAAGTAAACGCTTGTTATTTTGAACTCTTGACAATTTGAAATTTATCTCTGGTCCCTTGAGTTTCAAATTATCGAGAGTCGACTGTATATAGACACACACACACACACACACACACATATATATATATATATATATATATATATATATATATATATATATATATATATATATATATATATATATATATATAGATGTACACAGTTGTGGTCATATAATTAGGAACGATTTGTAGTTATTATTATTATTATTATTAAATAAGCGTTCTTAATTATGACCACCACTATATATACTTAGTCTGGCCATAAATACTGTTACAATTAAAAAAAGAAACAAAATATTACATTTCAATTTGGAATCTGTCATTTTTATATGATTGTTGATTGTGTTTTCTTATTTTGGCGCCAATACATTGTACAACATTTTGCGATATTAAAATGGAGTGGGGCGATAAAGAGAACCAATCGCTGTGATTGCATTACACAAAGTGGGTATGGAGCCAAATGCAATTTTTAAAACTCCGTACGCTTGGTATTACTCAAATGTTTGTGTACCGGGCTATTAATAGGTACAATGAGGCCTCCTCTGTTTCTGACAGAAAAAGATCTGGTCGTCCACGTAGTGTTTGTATGAAAAAGGTGATCAAAGCAGTAAAGGAAAGAATTCGAAGAAATCCTGTCCGAAAGCAAGAGATTTTATCTCGGGAGATGAAGATATAACCTGGAACCATGTCACGTATTTTAAAAGATGACTTAGGACTTGCAGCCTATAGGAGATGCACTGGTCATTTCTTAACTTATAATTTAAAAAAGAATAGGGTGGTAAAATCCAAACAACTACTGAAACGGCGCGCAAAAGGAGGTCACAGAAAAATTTTGTTTACGGATGAGAAAATGTTTACAATTGAGCAACATTTTAACAAACAAAATGACCGTATTTGTGCTCAAAGCTCTAAGGAAGCTTCTCAATTAGTCGACAAAGTGCAACGTGGGCATTATCCGTGTTCAATGATGGTTTGGTGGGGTGTTAGCTATGAAGGAGTGACTGAGCCATATTTTTGTGAAAAAGGTATCAAAACATCGGCACAAGTGTATCAAGATACCATTCTTGAGAAGGTAGTTAAGCCCCTTAACAACACCATGTTCAATAACCAAGAATGGTTCTTCCAGCAAGACTCGGCGCCGAGACATAAAGCTCGGTCCACGCAGTCTTGGTTGGAAACGAACGTTTCGGACTTCATCAGAGCTGAAGATTGGCCGTCATTTAGTCCCGATCCTAATCCACTGGATTATGATTTATCGTCAGTTTTAGACAGTACGGCTTGCTCTAAACGCCATGATAATTTGGAGTCCCTAAAACAATCCACACGATTGGCAGTGAAGAATTTTCCCAAGGAAAGAGTGCGTGCTTCTATTGATAACTGGCCTCAACGTTTAAAGGACTGTATTGCAGCCAATGGAGACCACTTCGAATAAGCTTTTTATATTTTAAATTGTTTTATATTTATGTATTAAACTAACACATTGTAAAACTTATAAATGTTATTTGCAATAGAAAAAAATTCTTTGTTACAATATTTATGGCAAGACTAAGTATATATATATATTACGGTGATTTTCTTTTTCGGTCCCCACCCGAAATTTTGTTGTATATGCTGGAAAAAAAATCCCTGTAAGTTACAGCCCTTAATATTAATTTTAAGTACTTTCCGTGAGCGTGAAAAGATTTTCCAAATAAAATACACGTAAATCAAGACGATTTTTATTATTGTTTTTTTTTAACTCAGCCGCATTTTACGCTATTGTTTCCATTGCGGCGAAAGTGTAACTTATATTGGTGAGTTGGTACACGTCACTGAAGTTGATGTTCATCTAAAATTCTAGTATTTTTGCTGTTATATCTGAAGCAATGGACTTTACAAAAAAATGTAAATAGCAAATATTTTTGAAAATTTAATTTCGTACAAAAAAAGTCTAATAGACCTTGCTTAGATCAATATTTTCTGAACTTCAACTCATTAGTGGTATAAAACTATTATGCTTTATCGAATGAAAATTATAGGTTAGGTAGGTATTGAAGGTCTTTGAAAAAAAAGTACAACCTGTACGATAAATTTATTTTAAAGACAGACCGGGTTACTTTCGCATTTATAATATATTAATAGGGATATCATATTCGCGTGAAAGGTTTTAGTAATATTTTAGTTTATTTAAAGTCAGAAAATTAATTAATTGACTAAAATATGGCACCAAATGTTGTGGTTTATTCATTAAGTAATAGATTTTTGGAGAAGGCAAATGATTGAATTTTTCTAATAAGTACTGTCAAATGGATTTTAATAAATGTTTTCAGGCAATGGTGCAGTGCGTGTCTAGTAGTGAACAAGACATGGCGGAGTCCAGAGAGCACGCGTGGCCCGCGCCAAGAGCCGAATACAGTTCTGACGTGGACACCCAATGTAACCACCGCTTTATTATAACAATAGCTTTCCTATTCACTCTCATTTAAAATTCTTACCCTCTAAAACTTTTTTTGTGTCAGTTTCAAACACACAAACAAAATTTTAATTGCACCGTTTCTAAAAGGTTATATTGTTAACTATCATGGAAAATTGTTCACAATTGCCCATACACTGTAAATAAATATTAAGTAACAGTTTAAGAGCTACTTGTTTTAATAATATGATATTGGAGACAATTTGTGTTTTATGTAAATTTTATCATTGTGAAGTAAGTATAGTGTTCTTGCGTCTTCGTTGTTATGACATCTTGTCAATTTATAAATTTTTGTTGAATTGTTATCAATGTTACTTTACTACAATATTATGAAGAAATTAAATTTTATGATGATTGAATCCGACAGACCTTTACTTCAATTAGATGGTGGTGCAGTTGCTAAATCATCAACTTTTAACTATTATAAACCCTAGTGAATTTCAGGACATCTTTCATTCATTACAAACATAATTTAAAGAATAGATTGTAATGTTTTTATTAGAACTTGCATTACATTAAATACGTAAGAACATGTCTGTCTATTCTTAAATTTATTTGTAACGAACATATCGAAATTGTCGTAAAATGTTTGTTAAATGTCTATATTGCATAATCGTTTGTAGCTAATTTGAGAGGCCGTTAAATTTGACTCCAAATCTCCTAAAAAAAATATATAGATTTACCGACTGTAAAGTTGTCTAGTTTTACTGGACAGTAGAGAATCGACTTATGACCGGTCTGTTTTAAGATTGAGACATTTTATTTAATCTTTTCCAGGTATGGTTCCAAATATGTCAATGATGCGATCACACCGCATCCACAATCCGGTCGAGTCGACAGACATGCAGTATGGACAGACAATGAATAATCAAATGAACAGTCACCATTTGTCTATGTCGTCAAACTTCTACGACAGAGCGCATTCATATAAAAGAAAAAATGAATTTGGTGACAGCTCCACATTTAGATCTGAAAAAATTATGCGGACAAACAACTACAACAGTCACAATTTCCCAAAGGAATCTGGCTATCGTCCTATGAGCATGAATATTCCGGAAAAGGGTCAAACGAGACACTACCAACCTTCCGGCGCTATGGCGGAAACTTCCGGTTTATCCAAAGTATTTGACAGGAATAACTTAGGTTCCGGTGATGGTAAGTACATTTACATTTTTCCCTCCCTTGCAATGCTTTGTAATTCTTTGCTACCTTATATAAACATGCTATTTGTTAATGAAATACATATCTTCTAATCACCGTTTGCACCATTATCTAATCACTTTGTACCTTTTCAAATAAATTTTGGAGTTCAGCAAATTCAATCTTTTCAAAATTTTTAGGTTATCACACAATCTGAAAAAGTAAGACTAAGTTCGAATTTATCTGTTTTCACTATATTGTGTTTAATATCTAACGTGATTTATTTAAACTGCCTTGTACATAAAGAGCTATATAGCTGACTTCCACGATTCTATGAAGCTCTAATTGGATGCGTTCAATATTTGATGTCACAGTACTAATATAATATCCAGGACCATCTTCACGCTTGTCACAGCTAACAAAATTCAAAATTTGTTATAATGTTGTGTCTTGTATTGGTTTTGGATTGCCTCTGCAAGCGGATGTTCTAAATTTATTGCGCTACTATTTGCATAGCAATTTAATTCAACAATGACGTCATAATGATGTGTGTTGTGATATATTTCAGCTTCTTCATAATGCGATACTATTGGTAATTGGTTTTCTTTTGGTTGGGTTAATACAAGATACAGCTGCTAATAAGGGTGTACTGGAAACTAATCAGAATAAACGTGATGCAGCGTAAAAACGTTCTCACCCGGCTTTCTGTCGCTTTCCATTGCACCACATATTGAAGTAACAAAATTGGCTCACAAATTGGGATCCCATTACTAACGCATCATAGTAAAAGCCATCATCATTTCATCTGTTCATCATTGTAAGTAAAGTGCATTTCACATTTTACTGTTAAATTTCCTACTTGGGTTTCGGTTCATGTAAATTAAACTATTGTTATGGATATGAATCAACATAGGTTACTTTTCATAGCTCGTACTTTACTAGTGACGTATTATTGAAATATTAAAAATATGGGCAAGTGTGTGGTCTATAAATTATCGGTCCTGTGGAAGTAACAAAGATCGACTGTCTTTTTCATTTGACTATGGACCCATAAAAAGTATTTAATCGGAAATACCCCCCCCCCATATCTTAAAAAATTACTCAGCGGGCATTAACTACCAGTATTTGTCGAGTTAGAACCTATTTAGAGTTAATAATATACCTAATAAACCTATTGTGTGTTAAAATTGTTATTTAACTCTTTTTCTTACTTTCTATGTTTCTTCCTTCTTTCTTCAAATTAGTTTTCATTGAATATATTTTTGAAGTTCTACATAACCTAATTTTTTTTAGAAATGTTTAGTTTATTAGTTTAAAGTTAGAAAGGGGGAAAAAAGGTTTTTAAGATTTTGAAAACTAATACCTCCCCCTATCTGTTATTGATTTAAATAAAACAGTTTTTAAAGAACATCATTAAATCCTTTCAAAGTCTTTTGTCTAACGATATTCCACTCGACTGTAGTTGTGTACATTGAAAAAAATCTAACCCTCAGTTAGACGTATGGCGGCAAAACCAAATTAATAGTTGTTTCGCGAGTTTATTACGTCATTATATAACTCTATATAGAATAAACTATAAAACTTCCTGTAAAATTTTATCAGTATAGACTAGGTAGTTAAAAAAATGTAACATACGAAGACTGACAGACGAATATACGAATATGACGTTCTCATTTTGCCAAAATAGCTACGGAACTCCAATAAAAACATGCTATTAAAATATAATGGGAAACTCTGATATATAACATCAGAATTTTGTTATTTATTCCAAGCTTTTCTTTGGCTTGATACATCACTGTATTGTTTAATTTTAAAAATTCCAAGTGCATGTTCGTTGAAGAGTTTCGTAGAGATGACGAAGTATCCTTATTATTTGGCTATAGAACGCCAAAAATGCATTTAACCAAAAATAATTATAAAAGAAACTACTCAACGGATTTTCTTTAAGTTAATTTTGGTTCATATTATTTTTTAAGCTCTACCCACCACTGAATTTTTCCAGAATTGAATTACCTCTCCTATTTTTTTAGCAATTTAAAAACTCCTTCGTATAGCATCATAGAGAATACACTTTTTAACCAAATGTCATCTCTATAGATGGCGTAATTTCAGTGAAAATGTCTGTGATACATAAACGAACGGACAGACATGACGACTTTGTTTATAGGTTTCCGTTCTACTGGCTAAAGTCACTACAAAACTCTAAAATTATAGCTAATAGTAGAAAGGTTTGTCTTTATATCCTACTGCTACAATGCTTAAATAGTTTCTAAATAAGGTTATCCTTAAATAAAGCCTTGTGTTGGTTCATATTTGCAGAAAATTTTACTGTAATTAATTCTATTTTTTCATTCTTTTAAATTAGTCAATACAGTGACGCTCTTATCTATATGTAATAATATATATTTATATGTAGATAACTTGTTTCGTCTATGTTAGATACACACTCATCTGTTCGAATAATGGCGATCGATTTAAAAAGTTTAATCGAATTCCCTGATTGATGTAGTTACAATTGTATGTTTACTGTAATGTTACATAATTATTTTACACACATTTCTTTGCCAAACAGTTTATCTTATAACCTTCGAGACAGTTCTAGTAGATAGAGTTAGTTTAAAGTTGCATACAATATTTGTATTCCAAATTTATTTTGTACTTGATAATTATTTAAAGTATTTATTTCACATGCACTTTCTGATTTAAGAGTTTCAAATGTATAAAATTAAATTAAATTACAAATTATTTCTCGACTATGATGATGATTGAAAATAGCTCTGAGACCACACTAAAACGGCCATAATTCCACGCAATAATGCATAATTATATATTTTGCAATTATGTATTATTGTTAATCGATAAATAACTAGGTTACATAATTTAAACAATGATTAATATATGTAAATATAATTAATTTCATAAAAAATAAAATTGTAAATGTTGACATGCTGTAATGGTAAAAAATAAAGTTAAATAATGTTATGTGCGAGTGGGGGTACGTACTTAGGATTGGAAGGAAACACCAGTTTTTAACTAAACACTTTTATTAACTTACACAGCCGTATGTGATTCTTCTCCGCAGGGTTGCCCCTACACGTACAACTAACGAGTCCCGACGATAAAATATCTCACTCACAATACCGTCGCTGATATTGCGTAGACCACATCCTGCTACTGCATTGCTCACCTCCAAAGTTACCACGTGTAGCTCGCTTCTGGATCTCCTCTTAAACTACACTACACTCCTCCTTCACTGAATTGCCCACTAAACTTCTCACTAAATTTATCACTAAACTCGTCACTGTCTTCTACTAAACTCTTATTCCAACTCTCACGTATCGCACTTGTCGCTTTGCTGTCTTCAACTGAACTCCCCGGCAGGCGCGCCTTACGCTGCTTACATACCCGGAAGAATCTTCTGGAACCCATAACTTCGATCTTCTTTTCGGTATTTTTTAATTTCCTGTCTGAACCTTCCTGAACCTTCTATTATAGAATTATCTATTCCTTTCTAAAATGCTTCTGTCCTTGTCTTTTCTTTCTAGAATCTTCTACCTTTTTCTAGCAGTCTTAAGACCGGCTTACGTTACCAGAAAGTTCTGCCCTCGGTCGCCACAATAATTATTCGTTTACAAAATATATTTTCCTATAATTTTAGTCAATTTTTAGATACGCAATGATAGGTATTTCGATAAAACTAGGTCTTTTCCGGGATTTTGCAGAATGTTCATGATGTGTGTGTGTGTGTCTGTCAAACTGACTTTCAGGCCTTCGTGCAGGACCGATAAACTCACTTTTACATTTGTATAATACTATTTGATTATATATAGTCGGCTCATAAGTTCTGTCAGCAAAACTTCATTAAATAATTTCTACGACTTTTATTGTTGTATAAAATATATATTTTATACACCCGTATACAATATATTAGTATAGACAATAAAAGTAGCTAAATGTAGTTTCAAATTTTATTAAAGTTATTCGAAATGCCCTCATTGATTTAGGCAGTTCTTCAACCTCCGAGAGTCGTCAATCACAATCTTTATATCAACCACTGCTATTATTAGAGATGCTTTGAGAGACTCCCAAATTATGGTGTGGTTTAGGGCATGCTTTCTCTTCTAAATGCTGCCCTCCTTTGTAATCTATGAGTTTAAAGCCGGGCTGGAAGAGGGCCACTTGATGTTTCTGATGAAGTAGATTCCATGGGTGGTAAGCCAGTTTTGCGTGCTTGCTGGCTGGTGAGATGGCGGTGAATCTTATCAGAATACCTAGTGTCTGTTTTCGTATATTGTTTGAGAAAAAGATTCCGCCATGTTTGTAAGAATGTTATTTTGATATGATACATAACAGCGTTAGTTTCCGCATTTTTTTCAGAGATAAACACCTTAGACCTGAATACAAGACTCCGAGCCCAACCATAAATGATGGATGATAATGTCTACGTTTATTATCGGGATACGCCATCTCGTTTTTTTACTGTTGTGGGTAGACACCATAGCATTTTGTTTGTTGTAATTTTCGGAGTCGTTATAAGTTTTTCGTATGAAAAAGATTTTGCTGTATTTTTCAGACTCTTATTAAGATAATGCCCTATTTTTTGTCGATGAGCTCCGATAGTCAGGTCTTTATTAAGCACTGTTTTAAATGTAGTTTTGCTTAACCCCAATTGAAGGGCTAACATTATTTGCTTGTGGACAAGATTTCTTTGGATTTGCACCCGTATTGCTTTGATGAACGCTGGAGTTCTAATCGTCCGAGGTCGGTCGCTCCTTTTACATCCTTCAAAGGTCGAAGCTTCACTACATCGTTAGATAATACGATATATGAACTTCATCGTTTTTTCCAAACTTTGCAGAAGTTTAAAAGTCTCAGTTGGTGCATAACCGCAGTGGTGCAGCCCCATTATCGCCACTGGGTCTTCCTTTTACGTCCACTATTTTTTAAATTGAGCAAAATCCGTTTTTTTTTATTCTAAGAGGGTGCATAAGTCCCTCATACAGTCAGTTCAAACATTTGGGGCCAGTATTCCAACATTGAATAAGGATTTCACAGAACTTATGACCCGACTAGGTAAATTAGTATATTGAAGATAAAATAATTATATAATTTATATTATATTATAATTTATCTTTGAGATACACAGAGTAATGAATGTCTTTGTATATTGCATTCAACATTCTATAATACCGTGAAGATGACCTAGATTACGTACGCAGTCTTCGTTGCAACTAACAAATGTTATTAAGTTTTGCAAGGGCTGTTAAAGAAAGGTATTGATTAACTTATGAAATTGCTACTGGTCTATTTATCAGAATATACGTGGAATGCTTTTTAAGATAATCTGCATTAATATTGAGTGTTTAACCGGGTTTTACTGTGAGGTCTCGGAGTCAATCTCGCCATTTTATTTCTTAAGTCCTAATTATTTGTTAATCAATATACGTGTAAAGAGTTCGTTCTGTCGTCAAAAAAAATCCGGGTGGGATATTTTTAATAAAATAAAAAGAATTTATACTATATTCAAAATTACACAGGATTTCAAACTAACTTTTGCAGTCAGTTTTCTTAGCCAGAATGAAAGTATTTTTATATTAGGCGGTACGTATGTGTGAATTTATTAAGCGACAAAGTCAGCGCGAATTTGATCAAACTGGGAAGATCGCATCTCCGGGGCATGGCTCGAATATCGGGATGGGACTGACCTGCTGACGTCATTGGTGTAGATCGGAAGAGTTCCGAGTCGGAGTCGGAGCGCGAGGGTGACGAGGATTGCGAAGGGGTGGGGGGCAATGGGGAGGGCGGGGTTCGCAAGTTCCGCGCGGGCGAGGTGGTGTGGGGCCCGCACAAGGGGCACGCGTCGTGGCCGGGCAAGGTGGAGGCGTGCCGCGGGCACGGCCGCGTCACGGTGCGCTGGTTCGGCGGTGAGAGGGCGCGGGCGTTGCTGCACGCTTCGCGACTGCTCAAGCTCTCCGAGGGGCTCGAGGCCCACCACGCCGCGCGCACCAAGCACAGAAAGTGAGTCCGAACCCCCCGGCTTCAATGCCCTATAACCACAACAAACGCATCCAAAGCCACCAATTGTAAATGAGATATAAAAAATAAAGGCACTCGTGTCGTGTTGCGTCCGACGTGCATCTGAGGCCTTACTCTCTAACGGTTTTCGTCGTTCGTTTTCGTCCGATCCACCCGAAAAATCATTGAAATTTTAGAAAGAGGAACACAAATTTATTCAGAACTATAATAACAAAGTATAAAAATAAATAGAATATACAATGTAAAATGCACTTAAATATAAAATCGAACAAAAAGAGTTTTAAAACGAACGACGAAAGACCTTTGAGACTTAAAGCCCTCTAATTCCTGAAATATGGTCTGATACACATAGAGGATTGCCATGTGGCGATGAGCTATTATTGTGATGCACTTCATGCGTCACAACCGGACGAGTAAATGTCGTGCATAATACCATGTAGTAACTGGAAACATCGGTATATATAATATATTAAATAGGATTGCCGCAATTTGAACCTTTGAATTAGCAAAGCAATTAGCGCACGTTGATGTGAGTCAAAGTTGTCGGTCCCATACAGAAAGATATTTAAAAAAATATAATTATAGTGTCTGAAACCAGCCAACTATGTGCACTTATGTATACAGCTGACTACATGATGAACTTTAAACCATGCATATAAGTTTTTACTTAAGACCGTCAACTGTGAACGATGTTAAATACGAGGGTGAATCAAAAAGTTCTTGGAATGAATATTAAAAATGCAAAAATTTTAACAAAAATATTGTATTTTTTTACATAATCTCCTCTAATGCAATGAATTTAGAATAATGCGTTTCTAACTTCCTTATTCCTTGCGAAAAAAAATGCTTTTCTCGAGTCTCGAAAATCTCCTGTACGGCAGCCATAACCGCTTCATTATCGTGAAATTTAGTTCCACGAATTTCCACTTTTCATTTTGGGAATAAGTGGAAATCACTTGGGAGGGACTAAGCCAGCAGAATATGGTGGAGGTTCAAGGAGTTTGAAGCCAGCACAGCGGATTGCGTTGATCGCACCTTCCGATCGATGAGCGGGAACGTTACTATGAAGAAACAACACGCCCAACGACAGTTTTCCACGACGTTCGCTTCACGCATTTTCGGAATTAAATTTGCATAATAGGGTCCAGTAATCGTCTAGCCTTTTGGCATGTAATCAATAAAAAGGATTTCTTTACTATCTCAAAATACTGACGCCATAACTTTACCAACTACCGCAGCGACCGACTCGAAATTTCTTAATGGATGGAGAGGATGGTCGTTTCCTAGACGTGGTTTGTCTCTTAGTTTCAAGATCGAAATGGTGGACCCAAGTTTCGTCCATGGTGATAGGCGACGGCAAAAATTATCCGAATCACGCTGGTACATTTCGAGATTACGCTTAGAAACTTCCAAACGTTGCTTTTTGTTTTCGACGGTTAACATTCGTGGCACCCATCTTACCGACATTTTTTTTAACCCCCAGTGTATCAATTAAAATGGATTGAACGCTACCAAAAGATATCTTTAGGATCTGAGCTATATGTTTTATAGTTATTCTTCTGTTTTCCAAAACCAGATTCTTAACCTTTTTGACATTTTCTTCCGTAACGGAGGTTGAAGGCCGCATAGAACGCGGGGCGTCTTTACAGCTTGATCTACCTACCCCTTTTAAATTCAGCCACCCAGTACGCAACCATATAATAGGATACAGTATCATCCCCTGATGTCTGCTGACTGTCCAAAAAAATTCTTTCGTTGAAATTTTTTCAGTTTTATATATTTTATCACCGTACGTAATTCACTTTTATCCATAACTTTGCGCTTTTGAAGCTCGTTACACTAAACAATTTATTACGCGCGAAGGAACTGACAAAAACAAGTGACAGTTGGCATAAATATTGTGTGATTGATACTCTTTAATTTGAATACCGAACTTCTCCCAAAAAGGTTTTATATATATGCACTTCTAAGAACATTTTGATTCACCTAGGTACGCGCTTTGTAAGCGTTTCATTATTGGCAAAAAATTCACTCCACTTATGTATATTCTATGTATTAAATATTTTTTGATCTATTATTAACCTAACCTGATTACCTGTATCATAATGTCGTTTTTACTGAAGAAGCTGAAAAATATATGTTTCGTTATGTGGAATTACTTTATTTGCTTAATTAGCAATACTTTGTCTTCTCAACATTTTTTAATACTTTTATTCGTAATTCAACAGTTATTGTTCCGTAGTTCTGTGTATTAGTCAATAATATAATGTTTAATTTTCTGTTCTTACCAGGAGTAGGAAATTGAACACCCTTTTGGAAAATGCGATACAAGAAGCTATGGCGGAACTCGATAAGAAGTCTGAAGGGACTGATGGAAGAGTAGACGGAACTCGCGTCGACGACCCGGAGGATGATCCCAATAATTTCGACACCCCTAAAACAAGCAGAAAAAATGA
The DNA here is from genome assembly GCA_039645545.1 of Dendrolimus houi. Taxonomy (NCBI): domain Eukaryota; kingdom Metazoa; phylum Arthropoda; class Insecta; order Lepidoptera; family Lasiocampidae; genus Dendrolimus; species Dendrolimus houi. The sequence goes on along the minus strand of CM077120.1, from coordinate 15,266,104 downwards.
CAAACTAAGAATCAAAGATAAACATAAGCGGAATGCAGCTAAAATAGCATCGAATCAAACAAAATCCGGCGATGGGACGAGATTACGCAGTTCGCGATGACAGCAATAAGGGTAAACTCAGATTGCTCTTAAAAATTTCAATAATGTTTTCGACACGATTTAATCGGTTGAATTTACCTGTAATAAATAATATTTAATAATGCTCCTTAGATCTTTTTCCTATGACGAAAACTGTTATAGCCTACTTTGAGCATTTTACTTATAGGCGGTTCCTATAGTCTTGCTATCCATTCATTTGGCTTACTACTGGATAAAATTTGACATAAACTCCATTACGAGTGATGGTAATTTTTTACCAATGGTAGGGTGGAAGAATGTATAGTATATATAAGCCCGGCTTTATTAGTCCATAAAAATATTTTAAGAATAAACAAAGAACATGCGTCTACAATCTTGAGACTGGTTGCATCTACAAACACTAGTTTGCGATAGGTCGATATGGGTATTTTCTAATGGTATGACTTCACGTACCAGGAGCCCAATTCTGCTATTTCAATATCTTGGCGTTGAGGAGATAGATATTCAAAGTACGATTCCATTGCGATAGTGTCAAAAATTCGTATTCTACTAAATCCATAATATCGCAATATCGTCGCGGCGGAATAATATTAGAAAAAATAGTATTACCGATTGATATTGGTCGAAATGAATATTGAAAAGCTACCAACATTTCAAACATTTATTTCGCGAATTTTCGCTTATAATAATTTGTAAAGATAGAGTGGCGTGCCACGGGTACGCCATTTTTATTAATTGAATACCGAAATCAGGCAAACCTACGATTTAGACGATAGTCTCCGGCGATTTTGACGAGTAGTAGTAGCAGAATTAGTGTCGATATCACCAAGCTGTCGATATCGATACTTTTTTGGTACGCCATAAAATGAGAGTGAAATTATTACTACCCTTTTTATTTCAAGTGATATTTTCACATACAACCATATCCAGTATTTGATTGACAAGATATTGATTACATTTATTATCGTCTCCAATGTCATAAATGTCTAATACTTTTCTGGCTAGTTCTCGTGCTTGAGAATAGTTTTTTTTTAATACGTGAGAAATGATCACACGTGATGGTGATAAGAATAGATTATTGGTTTTTTAACACGTTCTCTTCAAGCCACAACATGTTGGGAAGCGGTGGTAAATTAGATTAGGCTCTCATAGAGTAAATAATAACCATAAACAAAATTTAAACTAAATAATTAAAATGAACAAGTTTGCGGTAGGCTAAATAAAACTTTAATAATACTCATCAAATGAATTACCGTGCTTAAAACCGTTAAAACGTAGTTTTATTACATGAGAATGAGGCAACTAAAATAATTTTTAATAAAAAAACTATTATACGAGCAACAAAGTGATCGAGATCGACTCGTGCAACACTAAGGTCTAAGATGGTGCGGGCGCTGTGCGAATGTGCGCGGGGTCCCCCCCCCGCGCCTTACGACTCGCCCCATACCCCGATTACCATGTCGACCTCTCGCGAACTATACATATACATCACAAGGGAACACATTACAGTACTTTTTAATTGTTGTTTTATTATTAGTGGAACTATATCAACAATAAAGTAAGTTATGAGATAGCTAAAGGATGTTAAGTAATAGTTGCTAGTTAGAACAATTACGTTGAGATTCAATAAATTTAGACGTAATTTTGGAATAGTTATGACCTTTTGTACTATGTTATAGACCAAGAGCTACTTATTGGTTTGAGTAACCTGTTTGGGATAATGCAAAAATTTTAAGAAATAATATAAAGATATGAGTTATCTATGAACTAGTGAGTGTTATCTTGTGTTCTCTCAACTCAACTCAACTTTATCAAGAGCTTATCTGGCGACATGTTACAAGTGCCGGAATTCAACAAAGATTCTCAAAATAATATTTACTTAATTTTTGCTTTGTAAACAAATCCGAAAGCGATTTTACTACGAGCTAGCGCTTATGTGAAACCACTTCGTCTCGTTGTTAGCGAATCGATGTCCAATAATGGACGTAGGTTCTCACAACTTTGTGCCACATATCTCACTCCACTCATCAATATCCTCTACTCCAATCCACCACACTCAACATTCATTTTCCTTATCCAGTCTCCGCCGGCTACCTGCCCAGGTCGCCAGTCCATTTAGCTAGAGTTGGAGCGTGTTGTACACGATGTTTCCTGATACGCGGTCTTTATTCGACTCGTCTGTTCCGTCGGCTGTCGGTCCTGCGACATATATATCGCGCGCACTGCTATTTCAGTTTACCAATTTTAAGCTATGTCAGATATCTTACTTCTCTTACGGATATCCTTATTTCGGATTCATCCATCCATAAGATATGATATCCGCCTGGATTTTAAAATTGATATTTTTAACAGTATAGATATATAATTGTAATAAAAAATTAAAAAGTTCATTATTAATTTAGATTAACCGGTGTATATTTATCAGATTATTATTAATCTATACTGTATAGAGAAACAATAATAGAAAAATATACAAAAGATTTGAACACCTCCTTTTTTAAAGTCTGTTAGAAATGACTCCTTTGTGTTAAGCAGGGTACTTGGAACGGCCGGTAGCTCTTAGTCTATGATGGTACTGCCCTCCTTCAGTGATTATTTATCATTCCGTTTTGTAGAATACGTGTTGTGGTTCATCATTCATCGTAATTATCTTTCGACATAGAGGTTCCTAACATACTTTATGGGAAATTATCTTCTTTAGATTGTATTACAGATAAATTGTCTACAGAGTTATAATAATATGTAGTAGATATGATGTAGATGATACAACATGGTTCAAAATCATTGTTGTCTTCTTAATTTATAAATGTCTAATCATAAGTAAAGATTTAAATGTTGAAAACTTTCTCTTTATATAAAAAAACGAAACAATATACAACACCCCATCATCGATGTCTTGTACAATTTTAGAGAACTGTACATTTTATAAGAAATTTTCAGCTATAAGTATTTTCTTGTAAATTTTATGTTTTGTTAGAAAATAATAAGTATATCACGATTTCTAGTCAAAATATTGAGCATATTAAAAATGTAGATATTATTGATGAAAGTAATTGACAATAAAACAGGCCTGGCGTTTGTTGACGCCTATTAAAACTTGGCAATATTTATTTCGATTGAAAGTATCATTAAGTACAGAACGCGAAATATAGAGATACATATTTTACTTTTTAGTCGTTTACCGATTTCATATGTTATGATAATTAATTAATACAGAATAATTTTCGATTGCTGTAAATAAATATTTATTGCAGTCTTAAATGTCATCTTGTATTTGTTTAAGGCGATCTGGCTGACCTCTTGCTTCATGTAGATGGCGCTGTAATCGGTAAATGAACATTTTTTTAAACCTAGTACAATAATTTACGGGCACTCTCCAATTACTCCAATGAATCATAGATATAATATTACACCACAGAAGAACAGTGCTAGGAACGAAAATCGCAATACTTCAAAGTATTTATTGCCTTGATAGTTAGTTCCATTTTGTTCGCTGGGCTTCGGTATCAGTTCTTGGTAATATTTTTTATACGTAATAAAATTTGAGGAATTCTATTAAAATACTCCAAATACACTCTTTAAATATGAAATTTAAAATAAACTTATAATTTTCACTGATTTGGTCTAAAACTATGTTATAAATACAAAATATCTGAAACTATAGTAGTGTTTTTGAGCGATTGTCATTTCAGTAATTATTATTATATATTTTTTTATTGCTGAAGCACAGCAGGCAGGCTGATGGTCCAACTGTACTGGAAAGTGGTTACCGTCGCTTATGGACATTAGCGGTACCAGAGGTGCTGCCAATTAGCTTCCGGCCTTGAAGGAGAAACTGGAACCTGGCCACTGATGCCGGAACACAACTCAAAGTTGTTATGGCGGCATACTCTAGACCAGGGGTGGTAGCCATCTAGTCTGGCAAATGCCCTACCCTGGCTATGAGTTGTTTTATGGCTTCTTACGACAGGCCGCCCGGCCGCAGGAATTAGTATTCTTTTCTGTTTCTGCACGGAGAAACGTTATAGGATAACACGTATAATTTAATGAAGTGACATTGTTTTATACGCACATAAATAGAACTTCTATGGCGGAGAACGTGTAATGTATTAAATCTAATTCTGTAAAAATAAGTTTGAATTTTACTCATCACAGCGCCATCTAGTATGAGCAATGAGTTTAATAGAATGCCCATAGTAATCAGTGACATAGACCGTCATAGACATATAAGTACACATTTTTTTTAGTTTGAAGTGCTTAACTGTTGATACATTTCTTTAAAGTATAACATAAAGCGCGTTCCTCTGGACGCTCACAATGCTTAAAATGCTTCTTCAGCCGTTCCACGATCGCTTTGACCTGACCATGGTCGCTATGGTCGTGGCGAAAACGTCACTAATGACGTCATATTTTTCGCTCACGTCGAGTTATCTCAAGGGTGGATCGAAGTGGGCGTTGAGAAACGTGGTGCAAAAATTTAAAATTTAAAGATGGCCTCAGATTTTTATTTCGGAATTTGAAAATATTCCTACAAAGTAATCAGATTAGATTAAATTTCGGCGTTTTGAGGTCATAAAAAGCTATTATATTATATATACCGCTAACAGAATTTGTTTTGTGATAAAAAATGAAATATATTTTTTTAATAAATCAAATTAACCAATTAATTATTAATATTATATATTTAAAGTGTATTAAGATTTACAAATTATAACGTAATGTTATAATCAACAACGTATAAAACGCTCCATAATCCATTCCACTTGGATTTATGATTTTAACGCTCGCCAGCAAATGGAACGAGAAAAATCTCGGTCGTGAGCGTGGTGGTTGTGAGTGGTTAGTGGAACGTAGCCAAAATAGTATCGTTGTAGATAAATAATTATTTGAATTTTAATATATATTTTTAATTTACAGATCCGTTATGTAAAAATGCATCTGAATCACTGATTTATTTTTAGATTCATAGGCCTATCTGTTATAACTGCGTTGAATTCTATATTTTATGTTCTCATTTCATCATAGCGAAAATCACATTTTAGCATAAATATTAACAATCATCTTGAAATTGTAATAATTTTAAAATTAAGACATTCACTGTAAGTGTCGCTTAATTGTTTGATTTGTGGTATAAGGGAGATTATTTTGAAACATTTCTAAAATGCTTTTTTATTCATAATATACGGATAAATAATATCTAGATTATAAAAGATTTTTTTTAATTCTAGGTAAAATGTTAACTAATAGATTCGTGTCACACAATGAGTACATTCGGTAGATAATTTGTTATCTACAGTCATTGTTAGATTTATCTATGGATGTCCGGATAATATTAAACAAGTGACAGCACACTTCCTGCTAGTTTACTGTTTTGATATTTCTCGTATTTTTAACTTAGAGATTCCACTTTTCTAAATATTAAATGTGACTCCAGATATTGATAAATAGTATTTAATGTTATATGGATATTGTTTATTATATTATTATAGTCCGATAGCACTTCCCTGTGAGACGGTATTATGTAAATAATCTTAATGTAGTTATGTATAGAATTTTATTTCAATGAAATTAATGTTTTATAGACTAATATACAATATAAGATTATTTATTTGTTTTGCTGTGTACATATTTTTTTTCAATAAAATGTACCTGTTTTATTTAAGAGTATTTCTTATTTTAAACCCAGTCTAGTTCTTGCAATTCACGAAGACGAGCTGACTTCATTGGGGTAAACACATAATTAGGTTCTTTGTAAACACAGCAAACAGGCTTGCGGCACACCTGATGGAAAGTGGTTACCGTTGTTTATGAACTGTTGCGACATCAATAAAAATCTATTATACAATTATGTATGCAGTATGTCAGGCAGTCCAACTAACAAAAGCTCGGCGGGCCATAGGTTGTATGGTGATATGAGTGTAGAGTGCGTTGTGGTATCGGAAAATTCTGAGAAAAGGTGGAAATGCTCAAACAACTAAAACGGACTTGAACAAGATCCGTTAGTAATTTTTTTTATTGTGGGGTATTTTTGATTAGGGTCTCGTAGCAAAATGGCAAAAATAGCGGATATCCGTCAACTTGAACAGTCGGGTAAGATATAAGAACTGGCCACTGCCAGTTCTTATATCTTACCGACTGTTCATGTCTTACTACTATCGGTTAAAATTTGACATAAGCTCCATACAAGTAATATCAAAATTCAACCGATGATAGGGCATGAATAGTAAGAACCAGGCTTGAAGCGATTTATGAATGTATATAAAAATATTAAGGTTTGTATGATTTTTTCAATTATACCTACTAAAAGAAATGCGTGTAATAGTTATAAGTTTCAATGAATACGCTCAAAAATACAGTGGCGGATACAGAAAAAACTAAAGGAGGAGGCGCTAAAGATATCTTGAGCTACCTTTACTTTTATCGCCATAAAAAAATAATCAGGCCACATGCAAAGCTTAAGAAGTTTCATTTAAACCGATGACAATGCCATCTTATGATATAAAAAAGTTACAATTGTGGTTCTTTTCTATGCGCCTATTCTTCCTGGAAAACTTGTTAATTACATCGTCAATAAGACAATTAACGTCAGGGTGAGTGTTCAACAGAGCTAAATCTTTAAGTCGATCCTCCTTCATTGTCGACCTTAGCCATGTCTTTGTAGGCCACAATGTTGAAAAACTTCTTTCAACTGTAGCAATAGATACAGGTAGACCGGCAAATATTTTATATGCAAAGAAGGATAGTCAGATCTAGTGGTCTAAGAGCCCGTGAACGGCTACCTGTATGTATTTGACCAGATCTGAGTTTTTGTACATAGAGGCCCCTATACCTACCATGCATGAGGTGGGGACTCACTAAGCTCTAAGTGGTGGACGCGACGAGCGCTCAGGTAAGACAGGTATCGATTTTTGACGAATTTTAAATACATTTGACCACGTCTGCCGTTTTAAAATTTGAAAATATACGATTATTATTATCGGAAAATAAGAATGGCAGACCATTATCGCGCATTTTACTTTGTGGCAGACAATTTTGAAAATGCTAAAAAACAAAAATCATTTTGAAAGTAATTGACCAGATCTGCCATTGATATATTTTATTTATTATAGTCTTAAAAACTTATATTGATCACGGCAGACGTCTACATTGCGTACACACATCAATAAATATTAAAATCTTAGCTACTACCCGGTCAGATGTGTATGTTTTCCGTTCGCTGTTTTACATCAATATAATTTCTTGCGATTTACTTTATCACTGTATTTACAGAAATTAATATTTTTTATATTCTATATACTAAACTACATTAGTTAGATAATAAAGAGGTGAATTCTGGTCTGAGTCTGGTCAAATACATACCGGTAGCCGTTCACGGGCTCTTAGACCATAGGTTTCGACCGAGGAAAGAAATGAACGAATAGCGTGCGGGCTGACAGGCGGGACGGCGCGGGCGTCAGTACGGGCGGCCCCGCAGGGGGGGCGCTCGACCCCATACGTATCCGCCGCTATACTAAGAATCTTATACTAATATATAAAGCTGAGGAGTTTGTTTGTTTGTTTGTTTAATTGAACGCGCTAATCTCAGGAACTACTGGTCTGAATTGAAAAATTATTTCAGTGTTTGATAGCCCATTTATCAAGGAAGGCTTATAGGCTATATATCATTACGCTAAGACCAGTGGGAGCGGAGCACCAATGAAGAATGTTTCAAAATCGGGGATTTTGAAGACAAATTCCACGCGGACGACGTCGCAGGCACAGCTAGTTTATATATATAAAGTATTATCTATGACTAAGAATGACAAATAGAGTGGTAACAAGTTCTTAATTCTTACATGATTAGATATCGCTACGTGTCACTTTTCTCTAACTGTTGACGTTTAATCATTTTAAACATATTTTATCATTTATCTTTTACTAATTCTGTTTGTCTATGTTTGGGTTTACAATAAAGAGTATCTATCGTAACATATTTTTAGACATATTGAGAAGAATGATCCGTGTTGCCATGTATCATTTTCTATCTTTTATGGCGTCGACTAATTTCTGTTTGTCCATGACGGATTAAATTTCTTATGTTTGTCTGACGGCTCCCATCACGGTAATCGCAGAGGGTAAATAATAATGGAACTGTTCGAAAGGCAAAAGGACCAACAGACTCTTAAAATCCCAACGAGGTTGACAACACATCGGCTCCTTTGGTGTGGCAGACGACTTAACGCGGCGGTAACCACTTGCCATTAGTTGGACGTCTGTTAGTTTGCTAACCTGAACATGAAAAAATCTTTTTATATTATTTGGGGGTCAACAGCTGCAATGGACATTAAATAGGTTAAAGTTACAATACATAAAGCCTTTACCGCTATTTTGTTGTAAGCGACAATTGGACCTAAGTATATTTTTATTGCAACAGGTACTTTTAGCTATCATTATGTTTTAAGACATTCAGTTTTACTTAGATTGGACTCTACCGAATCAAAAACTGAAAGTCTGAAAACAATATAATAGTTTAAAATACCTTTTGTAACAAAAAATACTTATACTTTGTCCATGTCGCTTACGATAAAATGGCGGTAAAGGCTTGATATGTAAGAATAAGCCATTAAAAACCCTCCACAGATGCAGTGCAATGCATTTGTGTATATAATGCTTATGTGTTTCAAAGCTCTTTCATACAACTCTTCACAATTTTCGCAATATAAACAAACAAACATAGGCCCCATTGAATTTGTACTGAGAGGGTAGTGTCCTAGAAAAATTGTCGCCTGCAATATGGCCGGCTTAAAAATAATATTGTGCTTCTATTCTGTTGAACAAACAAAAGCGTGAAAACATAATCCTTGTTGTTATGTTAATAACTAACAACTAACTAGCCGTGCCCTGCCAAAAATCTTTATATTCATATCTTCGAAACTTTTGCACGATATCGTAATAGAATATACATCAAAATTTTAGTTGAGATTTCTGTTTTAATCATAAAAACAATTGAAATCTTTTAAGCCGTTTCTAGAAGGCTGTCTTATTTTGGTGTTTATTTTGAAATTACAGACACTTCAATTTTATTTAATGAAACGAAACACGTCAAATTCAATGCTTACCTACATTACAAACGGTTTTGAAAATTGAAAATAAATCAAATTAGAAATAAAAGTTAAGGTTGAGAATTTGGGATTCAGTAGGTACATATACATTGTTTTTCCTTAGAAGATCAATTTATTACATACAAACTGGATTTTTGCAATCAATTACACTATTTAATGATGTTTAAATGTCTTAGACAGCTTATGATAATGGTAATGTCTTTATTTCAGGCAATACACTCATATGAAATCACAACACAAAATTAAATACTACACAACACAAAATACAATTAAAAGTTATTAAATTAAATTCAAATAAGCCGCATCTAAAGTTAGATACTACCGTAGAAAATGTTTTATATTAATAATTGAAAGACAAATTTAAAATTTTATCCAAAAATTTATAATCTAAGGAAAAGAACACGGTATAAGTTGTTAACAAGGCTTCACAATAAAATTTTATTCAAAGTGTGAGACAATATTTTCAAAGATTTTGAAACCGGGAAGAGACATTACATGTCTCAAATTTACGGCCGTAAAATTTGAGTCAATTATTGAATTCGATTAAAATATTTCTTTACAGGGATAGTTATCAGAAGTAGGATCCGTTCACCATTCAACCAATGCTGAATTGCCAAAAAATGCGATGAGGTAAAGCAATATCGATGGTCAGTCGTGTAAAGCTAGCCAGCAAGTTAGGTCAGTAAAGAATGGGGTACGGTACATTACATCCGCTGAAACTGCCATAAATCGTTATATGTAGCTAACTTACGACCGGCCATCTTATATGTGACTCAACCCTAGATCTCTTAAATAGAGTTGACAAGCAAGTTGTTTATTTGTCAATGTATTACGAACTTATTTACCTATTGTTTTCTTTGAGATTTATTTATGACTTTAGCACTATTACATTCCTGCATTTTCTAAGTTGTTTTTATTCACTTAGTTGTTTGGAAGAAATCATCTCCAGCTGTAAGATCGAAAGCGACTTTATATGGATGTGTGTGCCTATATGAGTAGGTACAACAAAGAACTCTACTACCTACTACAACTAAATCTCTATATATACTGCCTTCGTACTATAGGTACTATAAATTTACACAAATAAAATATTGAGCTGGCTTTGACTTCGTCTAATATATCATTCAAATATAAGTTCTCTATTTTAAAGACTAGTAAATTTATAGGTCCACAAACGTAATATGTTACTCCAATTGCGGTACTGAATTTAGTGTATACACTTATAAGTAATTCAATTTTAAACTATTAATGCTCCACATTTCTAGAGGCTGTTATTATGAAGAGCATTAACTAAACAATTGGCCCGAAACGGCGCATATAAATTGTAGCCAATTTACTTACCCTCGTCGTTATTTGCAGAGCAGCAGCAGGATGTTATATCAGAGAGGACATTAGTGCGGGGCCCTAATGTGGCGTTGTGCAAGCCTGTGCTTTGGCAAGCGCAGTGCTGTCTATGTCGCCTCTCCAGATTTATTGCCCCGGCTCCTCCCACAGACGGGGTGCGACGGTCTCCGCTTCAAGTTCGGTTCAATAACATTGTTTAGCTTGATGGTAATATTTGAAGCTTACCGACTAATGCCGGGTTTATAATATCTAGATATACAAATAATATAATCGATAGTAACATAATATAGAATACAGCACATTTCGACCACAGAAATGCGTTTAGTACAGAGATAAAAAGATTTAAAAAAACCATTTTATAAGAGTCTGGTTAACATTTAAACCGGATTAATTAATCTGACTTTTTTATTTTTCAATTTCTTTAATATCTAACTTAAAGATACAAACATTTGAAAAAAATATTTAATACAAAATTATATTCAAAAGTCGGTAAGGGGCCGCTACCCTTCAGCAAGACCTCGATTTTCTTATTTAGGAGTCTTTAAGGACTATTATAAAAAAAATTCACACTACCTCAAGAACCTACCCCAAATTGTTCACCAGCTCTTGGACTATGGAAAAAAGGTAAATTAAACATTTATAATGCCTTTTTATCGGTGCTTGAAGCAGAATGTTTAAAATCTTAATGCTGTCGGGTAAAATATTTCACGAAGGTAACGCTAACTTGTTCGTTTTCCATTCGATGCCTATTTATTTAACGGAAAGCGAGTAAGTAATGTATGGAAAGAAGGTAACGTAAGATTGTATAGTCGTTTGTGCAAGCAAGCAGTCTTATAAAACGTCATGAAAAAGTCGTAAATGTTGCGTACTGGCGTGTACGAGTTAAATTTTCTACATGAGCGGTCGTGCGATCTACGGAACATGCAAAATTTTACGAGTCTTGCTTCCACTCTCCATTGCCTCGTTCCTAGTACCAATTCTGTTTTATGGTCCAACTTGTTAAAATTATAATACTACTAGAGGTAGTATTCGAAATTTGTGACATTATTCCAAAATGGATCATGCTTTATATATATAAAGCACTAGAGTTTTCCTCGCGGTACGTAAGTATCTACCTCTATATTACTTACATAAAAACTTAGTTAGGCTTTTATATATCGCGAACAAAACCGCGGGCAAAAAGCTGGTATGCATATAAACCTTCCTTAAAAATTATCTAGCTGATGATGAAAATCGTTTTAGCGTGGTTTAGGAGGAGTTAGTGGATATACAGACAAACAGATAGACGCGGAAAGCGGCTTTGTGGGTGCGGTATAGATATGTGAACTTTCGGCTGCTGCTCAGTATCTGGTACACGAATTTTAAGTAGTGGGTGGGTCGAGTGAGTAAGGAGGAAGGTTATCTTACCCTTTCTGCAACCCTTAGGTCTAGGAAATGTATACTTCTTGAGATATTAACAGTTTTGTCAAAATAGCCTCACTTATGTTTTTCACTAATATTGCACTTTTATCATAGATCCAAAGTTGAAAAATCCAATCAAGATCTAGTACTCAACATAAAAAGTTTCAAAATAGACCAAAATACAACATGAGTTGTTTAAAATGAAATAAGAACGCAACAATTCACGTAACTAGGAAAAACAAGAAACATAAAAATTATAAATAACACTTATGATTTTTTGAAGTTTATGGTTAGCAACTTGGCCTTTAAGCTACGAAAATGTTTTTTGATATAAAATGAATTTTGAGTGGTTATAAAAAAATAACCACAAAGGCTAAAGCGGGAGCTAAGCGAAGTGGAGCTCCTGCCTTAGTTAGTCGATCGCGCTTGAATTTATGCGACACATGAAATCGTAAAAAATCATAGCGCGAACATGTTCCCGGCGCAGATCCATTTTTCAATGAGTCACGATAATTTAAATTATATCGAAAACAATGTGGAGGCATGTTTCGAAATTGAAACGTACCTGTTTTTAGTTATAAATAATCATATTTTCAAAATAGATTATAACTGGCCAGTCTCTCATACATAAAAACTTTTTTTCTCAATACTTTCTGAGAGGCCTGGTATACCTAAAATGTAGGTTTACGATTAATTACATTCATTAAGTTAATCTTCAAGTCACGTGCGCTAATTCCGCATGATACAACTGGCTAGAGATGTTTTGTGAAAATACTAATAATGGTGTTAATTTTAACATCGATAATAACTGGAAGTTGTTACTACCGTCTTACTGCACGGTCTACCAGGCCGAACTGTTAGCCATATGCAGGGCATCGCAGATGATCTCGGCGAGCGACGTTAGGGTCGCTAACAAGATCGTAAAATGTGTCGGACTCACATAGGAGCTAACCCAAATATTCACAGGACACGGACGGTTCTACGAATATTTGAATTGTTTCAAATTGAAGGAGAACCCTTCGTGTTTTTGGGACGACGAGACCCCAAAAACCCCCCTGCATATAATTTTTAATGCCCTCTCTTCACGCGACAAAGATATAATCTTAAGAGCGCCTTACGAGTTGAGGTAAAACGTGAAAACATAGATGAACTGGGCAAGAAACTGGTCATGAAGTTTCTACAATTTGCAACGAAAATGGTTAAAGTAGTTTTAAAACGTAATAGGATCAGTAATAATGCAACATAACTATAATTGTACGAGGGTGACTTAAAAAGTTCTTGGAATCAATATTTAAAAATGAAAAAATTTTAACATAAATATTTTATTTTTCTACATAACCTCCATTCAGAATAACGCGTTTCTAATTTTCTTGTTCCTTGCGAAAAAAAATGTTTTTTCTTGAGTCTCGAAAAACTCCTTTACGGCAGCCATAACCGCGTCATTATCGAGAAATTGTGATTTTCACTTATTCCTAAAATTAAAAGAGGAAATTCGTGGAACTAACGAATTTCCTCTTTTAATTTTGGGAATACGTGAAAATCACTTGGGGCTAAGTCTGGAGAATATTGTGGGTGGTCAAGGAGATCGAAGCCAGCATAGCAGATTGCGTTGAGCGCAACTTCCGATCGATGAGCGGGACCGTTATTGTGAAGAAGCAACACGCCTAACGACAGTTTTCCACGTTTTTCTTTAATCGCTTCACGCACTTATGGAATTATATTTGTATAATAGAGTCCAGTAATCGTCTGGCCTTTTGGCATGTAATCAATATAAGGATTCCTCCACTATCCCAAAATACTGAGGCCTTAAGTTTGCTAGCGGTAGGAGTAATTCGAAATTTCTTAATGGATGGAGAGGATAGATAGATAGAAAATTCTTTATTGTTCACCACATACACATATAGTAAATTTACAGTCATTTCATGTAAAGGCAGGTACAAAGGGCGGTTTTATCGCTTTGGCTAGCTTTCGCGATTTCTTCCAGAAAACCCGAGCTGTGGATTGTGTGAAAGGAATCGAAAGTGTATGATGGTGGTGTGCAAATTAAATACATGTAAATAGGATACATAAATATTACACAGTACATGTGACTAGAATAAATAAAGAGAAAAAAAATCGATAACACATATTAATATTATATAGGATACAATTTTTTTTAAGTTAGTTTTTATTTATAGGATCGTCTTACCATTTATTACTTAGTTTATTTTCGTATTTAATCTTATTTTTAAGTTAGTTTAGCCTTTTTGCCCTATCTGTTCGTTTGTATAGTTCTCATATTTTAGTTTGAATATATAGTTTATTTTTAGTTAAATTTATTGTATAGTTTAATTTTATTTAGTTAATTAATTACATAATAAATACAAAGATACAACAATTAAAATTTAATGATAATAAATAATAATAATATTTATATACAAATATATACACTATTAATATGTGTATAGCAATAGCAATAGATAGACAATATTAATAATAGCAATAATATTTTACAATATTTTAATATTATATATACTATATTATTATATATATATATATATATATATATATATATATATATATATATATATATATATATATATATATAAATTAGATATTTCTTAAAATGTAAGATAAATTAAATAAGATAAAGAAGATTCTCTTACAAGTTTTTTGAATATGTTGAGTGATTTTGCCTGTCTTATGATTTCGGGCAATGAGTTCCACAGTCGGACAGCCTGCACAGCGAAGGAGTTGGTGTAGAATGTAGAGGCGTGTGCAGATATTTTTAAAGTAAGATTATCAGAGGAGCGCAAATCACAGGTGTGAGAAACATGGAGGAATTCGAAACGTTACCGAAGATGGTCGTTTCCAAGAAATGCTTTGTCTCTTAGTTTCAGGATCGAAATGGTGGACCCACGTTTCATCTATCAAACAACATCTACAAAGTCTCAATATCAAGCTGCTGCTTTAAATCCTAATTTTTCAAATGGCATAATAGGCAGTATCTATCGATTTATAATCCTATAAATGATTTATTAGTTCATCAATTACCAAAATCGCCACCTAATTTTCGCATTAATCATATTTGAAGCGGCCCAGTCGTACTAGTTGCTTTATCATCTTGCAATATATCATCATAAATCACGTTAAACGTGGCCTGGGTATTTGTTGGCGCGGCGTCTCATACATGCCCTCATTTGGGCGCTCGAGACTTGTGGTGGGATGTGTTCGGCCAGTGCCGGCTTTACCTATAGTGCAGGGTGTGCGGTGCACACGAGCGCCGAGTCTTAGGGGGGCACCGAACACCGCTCTTGACATCTCCAAATAGCATGCATCTTTCGTGGCGACGGCGCTTTCAAAAACCTTGCGCCCATGTTATTGCCGACGCCGAGCGCGATAGGAATGCAACGAGCGCTACGAGTAGCTGCTATACTCTTTACAATAACTTGTTTCAATGTGAACTCAAAATTTTTCTCCATGCAGGAATGGAAAAAGAATACTAATTCCTGCGGCCGGGCGGCCTGTCGTAAGAGGCGACAAAACAACCCACAGCCAGGTAGTAGGGTATTTGCCCGACTGGATGGTTATCACCCCTGGTCTAGAGTGTGCCCTCATAACAACTTTGAGTTGCGTTCCGCGGCATCAGTGGCCAGGTTCCAGTTTCTCCTCCAAAGCCAGCACATCGGCAGTACCTCTGGTATTGCTAATGTCCATACGCGACGGTACTACTTTTCATCACAGTTGGGCTGTCAGCCTGTTTGCTGTGCTTCAGCAATAAAAAAAAATAGCCTTAAAACAGATAATTAAAGAAAATATTGGCGTAGTGTCGCATTATTATTGTAACCCCTTTCTTCCTAAAAACTACTTTTTGCTCGCTCGTACTCTCAGAACAAGAACTCTTATATAAGTAAGGAAAAAAGAATGTTCACATAACAAAGTTCATTTAACATGTTATTTTAAGTTTAACGTGAGTCTAAAATCCGTTAAAAATAACTAAATACGGATATATCAATACTAAGTTTCACATGAGCAGTAATTCTTAAAGTTTACCATGGACGTCTAGCGGAACTTGAAGCAAAAACATAATATTTTCGTTATAATTCGACGTATTTACCAAAGAACTGCCGACATAGAAAGGTTCTAATAGCGTTTAGCTTTTTTGATTCTCTAATTTAAATAATTGTCTAGTTAATCAGTTACAAACTGTTATAGAGCTGTGGTTTACAAAATTAATAATCATTATTATTAAAGTATACTTACATGTGTAAATAAACCAACTGTTACATTTATTTAGTAGCATAGTTGTTCTTGTCATGTTTCTTTTTAAAGTTAATAATTCTTTGTGTTATGTACCCTCTTATTTCTAAAGTATATAATCGGCCATTTCCTTAATTGAATAATAATCAGAGAACCTTACGGTTTTAACACATTGAATACACTTGACTTGACTTTATACACTTTACAAGCATTTTTAGAACACCTCGCCATCCCTCCAACAATTTAACAGTCTATGAAACTTAGCAAATTGGCACAACCGATAGCGGATTCAAGTCATTGATAAACTATTTTAAATAAAGGGTTATGAATGAAAAGAAATTAATACATTATTGTTTGGAAATTTTTGATAATATTTTATATAAGATACTTGAAGTTTTACGTGTAATAAAATAAACCGAACACAGTATAAATCTATCGCGTCTGCCAACATGAAAATAATATGTAATGAATACCGTCTATATATAATTGAGACATTTTGAATTATAATCTATACAATTACCACATCATACAAAGGATAAATATTGTTACATAAAATTATGGTAAATTATAGACAACTAACTACTCTACACAAAACAGGCGCTAATCACAGAATAAATAAAAATATAACATTATAAATATGTGACCAGTTGCTGTTCTTTTATTACCATAAGCCCTTCTGAGCTGTTGCAAGTATTACACAACTTGATACTTACATTATGTTCAAGGTAATAATGCTAAAAATTATTAGTAAGTAACAAAATTACTCTTGTAATGTTGGGATTGATAGGGTTCTGACAAATGTGCGAAAGTGTCGCTCCTATTATTTTCTACCCTTTTGGCCAAACTGTATATCCCTCTTTATTCCACATACCAAATAGTGTCTTAAAAGAAAATGATATACCAGTTATAGTCATACCATCTATGCAGTTGCTATTTTAGCACGGTTTAAATGAGAGTTCTTGTTTTCAACGTGTACTTATTTCTTCCTGATATCATTTAAAGTGTCACCATTTGCACCCGATTTTCTATTCATTGGTGAAAATATCGGTAAGTATTCCATTTTGACGGCGAGCCTACTAGAGGGCGCCAGGATATTGATTACAGGCGCTACATGGGCTAGAGCCGTCTCTGTGTGTCCCATGCTTGTCCGCCCCAGATATGTTAAATAGACAATAGATCTGTTTGCCTAGGTCAGCTTGTACCAACTATTTCAAAGGTATTATTATATGACGAGCGTATTTTAATGGGCTAGTCTCTTGAAAAGCCTTTGTATATAAATGATGAAATAGATAACCAATTTAAGTAATTTAAGACTGAGGGGCTACGTGTAGAGCCATGGTGACGCGATAGCAATATTTTAAGTGAATCCTCGTAGGTCAGGTAAAAAATTTAATAAAAGTTGGTCAAAGGAAATAATATCCCAAGGGGTATGGTTATTTAACAAATCTATTGGCTTTGTCAGCACCTGTACCGCAGCGGTATTAAAATGCAATGTAAACTTATTATTTTCTGTACAACAATTTTTATTATTAGCCTAGTGTTCTAAGTTTTGGCCCACCTAGCTCCCTAAAACACAGAGGTCCCGTTTTCAATTCCTAGAATGATATATTTCGTAAACGAAATTTCCGTTATTTCCTTTGTTCTACATTTCTGGGTCGTCCCCAGATTTGACCGCTGAATATTACTAGAAAGTTCATTTCTAGAAAGATAATTTAAAATGATTAACCGGAAATGCGACATATGAGGCAACATAAGGAATGTAGTTAAATATGAAATATAGTTTTACACCAAAAGTAAATTTTTCCATATAATCAAATTAAAGCCTTCATATTAGATACTTTATAATTATACCTCTTCACTGTCAATATAACATTCTCAAAGGTAATAAATACTATGAACAATAATTTTGTAGAAGCGTGAATGTGCTATATTTTAAACGTAATGGGTCGGCCGTTTCGTGCGAATTGTAATAAATTACCTTGCATTTATCTCACTCTCGGTTCAATTAATTGGCTATATGTGGACGCTGCGCCCCATATTGGAAATGTACTGTTTAAATAATTGGAGCAATTTAATTTTATATATCTATTATGCATTTATACAGAGATAACAATCGAACCCAAAATACATATTATAATGGTCAGTATGTTGATAAATATGTAAATACATAATTATTCTGCACGATGACGCAGCGTTATTCTCAGACTTGAATCCCTTGAATATGAATAGGAACAATTACATTTTCTGTATTAAAAGGGCTTAGGCCCATCTTTGATTTGCAAAAACAACTGTACCAAATTTAATTAAGACTTGTATAGAGGTTTAGTAACGAAAAAGTAACAAAGAGACAAATGGAATGTTAATTTCACATACTACGGGTTTCCACACGGATTTCCTGTATTAAACTTCTGTTTTAATATTCCTTGGAAACTCCTATTAAGTAATTATTCCCCAATTTCCGCATAAAAAGTAACAAATTTTCATTATTAAAAATAAATATACATCAAATATACATCAAATATTTTGATAATCGATTTATGTTAAAGCCATAGAAAAGTGACAAACAAACATCCAAATAAACCCACTTCCATATTTATGCACTAGTACAGAAATGTAGTTAATGTGAATAAAGATAGCAAGCATAAAGCGGTTACGCGCGTATCGCATTAACTGAATCAGCAGTTTTGTTCAGCTTCCCCTATACGGCGGTTCGGCCCGAATATTTCAACTGTTAAATATAAATCCGAGTTATGGATGTTGAAAAATCATTCTTCGCATCATAAATTGTTACACGCTACCAGGGGTGCCGGAACAGTGAAAAATTGCACCCGCTGTATAATCGTTATCGAAGAGTGTTAATGTTGCAACTTAAATTTATCTCGTAAAACATGTTATTGAGGGTCGAGTTTTGGTAGGCTGTCGGATTATGAAGGGCTATCATTTTATGCGTTTGTAATTATATTAAAATGAATCATGGAAATGAATATTTTTGGTCGGCCGTTACATGTTTTCATTTAAATGTCCGCGTCACGTTATGGTGTCATTAAGTATTAAACTGTGCGTAGCGGTTGGAAATGGCAGTTTTCATTTAGGGTGGTTTTAAATTACAATCTAAACTAATATTATAAATGCGAAACTTTGAATGAATGTTTGTTGCTCAATAACGCCAGAAAGGCTGAAAGGATCTGGATGAAATTTGGCACAGAGATAAATTATAATATGGAATAGCACATAGCCTATTTTTTATTCCGGAAAAATGTACGGTTCCCGTAGGATGCCGTAGTTATTAAATCAAGTGAAGCCGCGGGCAACAGCTAGTAGTTTATATACTAAAGTCCATTTGTGAATTATTAATATTATTCATATTTATAATACGGATATAAAATTTAAGAAATGGGATTGTACAGAAAATAAATTACATGATTGAAATTGAATTTAGTTTGCGACCTTTGTGATGTATTTGGTCTAAGCATCGGCCCGCTTAGTAATAATTAGTACACAAATGTTCGGAGTTCAATTCCAGGTGGGTTGAATTTCGTTCACAAACTTTCCGTCATTTGGCTCTGCTCTAGATGACTGGGATCGACCCCAAAATTGGCCATTACATATTACCCATACCCATACACAAGCATAATTTGCTTAGCTTAGGAAACAAGTGTTTGACAGTCGATTTTTACATTTTCAGCATAAAAATTAAAGTAGTACCTTTCATGAAAGTTATCTTTACAGATAATTATCAAAAGAGAACATAAATAAACAATGTACAACCGTAGCTCCAATTAAACCAATTACCAAAAAACAGTAGGTAAGTATTATTTTTATCTATATTCATTTTTCAATTAGCGTTATGCATGCCCAAATGAATTGTATATTGTATGTATGTATGTATATGCTTGTTTACGATTAAATATTCATCAAGTTAATCTTCAAGCCACGAGCGCTAATTTTGCATGGCATAACTGGCTAGTGATGTTCAATGAAATTACTAATAATGGTAGAAATTTTAACATCGATACTAAAACATCGATGTTTTCAAATATACATTGAAAATCGAACAATGTAACTGAAAGGACTTTGAGTAGGTACTACGAGTACATACCTACTTAAAATGTTTTCAATTACCTACACAACACGTTGACCGCATCCCATTTACCAAACACGTCTAGATGATCAGCCGGTTCGGCAGCGGAAACAGCTGAATCACTCAAGCGGCGCAAATATGCAACCCTCAGTGAGAGTTATATGTTTGTGCCATTTGCTATCGAGACGCTTGGACCGTGCGGTCCTGAGGCCATGAGCCTCTACCAAAATTTATCAAAACGACTCATTGACTCTTCAGGTGATCAGAAGGCTGGTACCTACCTCGGGCAACGGATCAGTATGGCGATCCAGCGAGGAAACGTAACCAGCCTGCTGGGCACCGTACCCATAGAAGACGGTGATCTAGGCTCAATATTCTACTTATAGTCTTGAGGGACTGTGGGTCGAATACAATACAAATAAGTTAAGTTTTCTTTTATTGTATTCGATTAATGTAACGTTTAAATAAATTATATACAACCCATTACCTACAGCATTAGATTTATAATGATGTACCTACCTATATGTGTATGTACATATCGTTGATAGACAGAGTAAGGAAAGAGTAAAAGGTGGTAGTTAGTATTTTTAGTTACAGTGACGCAGCGAAATTACATTGTTGTATTCAAAATTTCCTAACCTGTATAATATTCAAAATGAATTAAATAATAGGGAATGATGTTGATTTACTAACAACCTAATAAATAAATAAAATAAAGATATTGTGACGTGTTTATATACTTACACACTGAAAATAATAATATCTTTATTACATTACATAGCCATTACAACATTATTGTGTTACAATAGTAAAAAGTACAAAAAAAAAACAGAATTTTCAAAGAAACGCAAGCTCAGGTGGTTGCCAAGACCCTGCACTAGGAACAAACCTGTGTTACAGTTAGCATCGGCAGCCATCCGACTGCAAGAAATTTCTTGTAGTTAAAGGCTAATTTGTTACATACAGACAGAATTCTGAATCCTAAACTAGTAAAACTGTAAAATATTAGGATTCAGATGATATTTTATTTATATTTAAGTGTCTGCATAGTATAGGGTGTGTGTGTACATATGGGGTATGTGTGCCTGTCTGTGTGTGTGTGTGTGTGTGTGTGTGTGTGTGTGTGTGTGTGTGTGTGTGTGTGTGTGTGTGTGTGTGTGTGTGTGTGTGTGTGCGTGTGTGTGTACATGGGTGTGAGTGTGTTACGATAATTACAGAGAGTATGGTACCAAGAGTAGAAACCGCCAATTTAATCAAACTAATAGTAAGTATATTAAAATTAAAATAAAAACAAAAATAACAACTTGCATCAAAATTGCTCATTCAGTAATAAGTCGTTCCGTATTGTCATAATTAAGGGAGTAGAACCATTTAATTAGTTTATTCTTTACTTCATACTTTTTAAGTGAATATATTTTTAAATGTCTGTTAATTTTATTGTAAAGATGGCCATGTAAGAACTTGAAGTGGCGTTTAGCAAATGATGTTCTACAGGTTACTGTAGGGCAAACCCTATCGTGGCGTCGTTTTCGGTAATAAATGGTAGGATCGTAATTAACGTTACAATGCGTTCTTATAATTACATATAGAATATACAATTGTCTTACAGATAGAAGATTTGCGTCTTGATATAGCTGGTGAGTGGCGTAACGAAAAGATTTTTTGTATAAAACTTTTAGAACGGCTCTTTGGGCTCATTCAATTTTGAAAAGATGAGTTTTGCAGGCTCCTCCCCAGGAAGTTATGCAATAGGTTAGTAAAGATTCGCATAAGGCAAAATATGTCATTCTTATAATATGTCGGTCTGCAGCATTTCTTAATTTTTTGAAAACATAAATAAGTTTCCTAATACGGCTTGTAAGGGTTTTAATATGCGGATCCCACTTAAGGCTGCTGGTAATATGAATTCCTAAATATTTTATTTGTGATGTCCTAGATAAAGTTGGGCAGTTACAGCTAGAAGTAGGATTAATACAGGAATGAGCTCTGATATGAAAATCATTGAGTGGTAAAGAGTTAGAACTAATTGAAAAAGGGATAAAGAAAGTTTTGGACATATTTAAGGTAAGGCGATTAAAAGACAACCAATGCATAATATGGGTGAAGGCTAGTTCAGCATTCTTTTTAGTTTCATTCCAGGTCGTGCCACGAATGAGAAGTGCGGTGTCGTCTGCGTAAGTGAAAATTCTGCAATTAGGTAAGTTTAAAAGACACAGGTCATTTATATATATATTGAACAAGGTTGGGCCAAGTATGCTACCCTGAGGGACGCCAATAACAAGACTTTCAGCATCACTTATGACATCAGAGATTTTTACAACTTGACTGCGTTTTGATAAGTAATCTTTAAAAATCTCTAATGCCACTCCTCTAACACCCAGTCTTTCTAATTTGGTCAAAAGTATTGAGATTGTGACGGTATCAAATGCCTTGGATAAGTCAAGGAATATTCCAAGGCATTTATTCCCCTGGTCAAGATTTTCGACTATATGATTGATTAAAGAAGTAACGGCATCATTAGTGGATCTGGCACGTCTAAAACCATACTGGTTAGCAGCAAGGAGATTTTTTGTCTCGAGATAATTAACCAGACGAACGTTAAGGACTTTCTCAAGAATCTTAGGCATGACTGGGAGAACTCATATCGGTCGATAGTTATTGACTGAAGCAGGATCTCCGCTTTTGAAAATTGGGTGAACAACTGCTTTTTTAAAAACATCAGGAAAAATACCTTTAGCGAGGGATATATTATAGATATGGGTTACAATAGGTGATATAACATCAACTGAAGACTTTAAGACTGACGTGTAAATATTATCCCAACCAGCAGCGCAATCATTTCGAAGATTCATAATTATAGTTTTAATCTCATCAGGGTCTGTAGCTAATATAACAAATGAGCTGGATGGTTGTTGTAAATGATTAAATTTAGAAGCTAAATCTTGACCAATGTTCACGAAAAAACGATTGACTGTGTTTACAGATTCACTGGGGGTAGCATTTAATTTTAATAATGACTTTGATGACGAAGATGTACTAGTAATATTTGATACATTTTTAATGATTTTCCAGACAGCTTTGCTATTTTTCGCTTTTGCTAATGATGAATTTAGATGTGTTCTTTTAAGATTTTTAAGGAGTTTGTTTAAAAAATTTCTATAACGTAAATAACTGGTTCGTAATATGTTATTACTAGGATCTCTTTTAAGTTTGAGGTGCATTGCATCTCGGTTTCGTATACAACGGAGTAACCCAGGTGTTATCCATGGTTTAATGGTTAGTCTATACCGAGGGACATTAGAGGTATTTGTGTGTGTTTTTATTATACGTGTAATGTTGTCAATAAGCAACTCTGCAGCTTCATTGGGATCTTGAGTTGCGGTAATGGGGGAGAAATCTGTTTGAAGAATTATATTGGTTATCGCATTAAAATTTATTTTAGTTCTTACTGCTGGTGGTATTAGGATATTAGTTTTTGTAGGTAGGGCAAGTAAATTTGGACAGTGATCTGTGATGAATGATTGTATCACAATAGTAGTTGCCTCATTGTTTGATCTTAGAAAAACATGGTCGAGACAGTTTGCTTCTCTTGTGGGATAGGTATGAGTTGGTAATAAACCATGAAGTGACATCATGTTTAAATAGTCATCAGAACGGCGGTCATAATTATTTTCTTTAATGTCAATATTGAGATCTCCCAAAATGTAAACGTTATTGTAGGGGCTTAGTGATAGCAGTAACTTATCTAAACTATACAAAAAAAGAGTCAATATTATACACAGATGGAGACCTATAAATTGCCTCCACCGCCATTTCGTTATTGATCTTACATATTAAACAGTTAGAATCTTTGAAATATTTTGGTTCCGATATTATATAATTAATATGTTTTTTAATGTAAATTACAATACCGTCATTTTGCCTAACGTGCGAGGTTGTAGAATGAGTATAATAACCTTCTAGGTGAGGAAAAAGCGTAGACTTCAACAACCAACACTCGGACAGTAGGATAATATCACATTGTAATTTTAAGAGATGTAACATAGCCTTAAATTTGTCAAAATTTTTATTTATACTACGTATGTTTAAGTGAATAATTAAGAGTTTAATTTTCCCGTTTATATATTTATAGCATTGTTCCGGCGGGCATACATACGATTTTGAAACATTTATTGCTTCCAATTCAGATGATAATTCTTTCAAGTCAGTCATAGTGTGTTAATAATAGAGAAAGAAGTATAATATTTCTGGAAGCACAAAATAAGTTTCAAAATTGTGTCTATGACTTCGCAAAAACTACCACTTAGTACCAACTGTAAATAGATATTCAACCTGTAATTAAGGATTTGTGTTGTTTGTTTAATATAATGTGTATGTGACAACAAGAAATGTGTATAATGTAAATATTGTAAAATATTTGTAAAATGAGAACAAAGTTTGGTGTATTTATCTAAAAACACAGTAAGTATAAAAATAAAGAAAAAATGAATACAAACTAGCATAGACATATAAAAACAAAATTTCAATGAGAATAAATGTAAAGATTTCTGAAAGAATAGTCACAGATTCTGAGGTATGTTATGGAGGACTTTTTCGCTATGAATTCTGTAAGAAAGTGAGTTCTCATCTTTTCTAATGTATATTTTCCCATTTATTGACCAACAGAATTTGAAGTTAAGTTTCCTGGCATGCTCGCGAGCCAAGAAGAAGAGTCTTCTTGTAGGTCCAGGTAAGTATTCTGAAATATATATCTGAGTAGGAACGCACGTTAGACCCAGGATATGGGTGCTTAATTTTTGTGAAGTATCTTGTGTCTTGTTAAAACGACGAACGGCAGCAATTGTGTCATTCTTCTGTTGCACTGTAGTAAACTCGATCACAATAGGTTTAGGTTTGCCTTGCTTACTAGGGAGGCGGTATATGTCTCTAACCAGAGTTTTATCAAAGTTTGAGTTTATTGTCTTACAGACAGCTTCAACTATACTTAGCAGCTGTGACGTAGTTTCATTATCATGGTTTGGTACATTACGTATTTCGATGCTAGATAGCCGCGAGGTTAACTTTAAAGCATCAATATCATTGTCCAGCCTAATTAAGGTCTCTTGTACAATTTGTCTGTCTTTTTCAAAAGTTTCTATACGTTGCGATAAATTGGTACAAGTAGAATTGATGGATTCAATCGACTTCTCAATGTCCAAATTAGTTTCTTGTATCTTGGTATTCTGAGCCTTAATTGCACAGACATCCGTCGACAATTGCTCGAGAAGGGTATTTTGCTGACTCATAAAAGCGCAGATCATATCCCTTATGTCAGTTTTAAAGCTTTCAAGGCCACTGATAGAGCGAGAAATAATCATTCGCAGGCGTAGAGGAGGAATAGGTGTCGTTGGCTCCGTGTCGCTAAAGGACATTATGGGATCGTCCACAACACTCGGCAAATCTAGGTCAGAATTCATCATATAATCCTGTGATGGAATTGCCTTTGATGGTGTATTAATGTGAGACATTTTTTAATAATAGATAAATATGACGGTAGTTAGAAAATCAGTTCTCTCTAATTAATTGGTAGTTCAAGTATTTGTTCCAAAATATCACATTTATAACCCGAATTTAACAAAACAATTACCACACACGTATTCCTCACTAATTATATAGTAGTTTTCACTAAAAACTTTTACGAAATATGAACTTTGAACAGTGTTTAAATTTATATACACTAGCAGACACTTATGCGACTCACTTGAGATTCTATGATAATACATATAATGCACTTATAAAATCGATGTTGCAATCATCGATATAAAATCTCATCAATATTGCAAACTCTTACATCATAACATTGATGATCAACCAGTGTCCCTACATTGAACCAAGCCCAGAAAAGCTCCTTTAGACGTGTGCGCCCGTCAGTGTCGCGCAACCCCTGCGGTCGCGCCCTCGCGCGAATTATAACCCTACGACCCTTGAATACTAAAAGGACCGGATAAAAATTCACCCCTCAGGTAGCCACATTTAAGCCGACAGATAACTTCAACCTGCAACCAAGAAGACAAGGATGAAATCCTCGAGGAACAAATCAATCCCCTCTGCGTGCGGGATTGTGAAATCAAGCGCACGTGTAAACAAAAATGCTATACGAGTTCCTACAATGTTGATCCTTGGCTAACAACGTGGAAATAAGGGAGTCATTGTTTGGGGTTCAATAAAACATACACATTTGATATGTGATAAATAAATATTGGGCGTTTTATTTTGATTGAAATTACAATAATGCGCCAAATATCCAAGGGTTGTTTTATAGACTGGTATGCTTTTTGTGAACAGATTCTGTTTTAGGTACATATATATACACTACATATTAAAGGCTCACGATAATTTCATGTCGTAAATGGTAGAAGGAAAATATTACTTTTTCAAATTGAATGTTTTCTTTGTTGACAATATTTAGGGGAATCGTTCATCAATTAATAAGGTTAATAAAATATGTACTTTATTTTTATTTGCATGGAAGTTGCAAAAAGTATAACTTTACAAATTAAAATAACGCAAAAGATGAAAACTTCAATTTAAAAAGACGTCATCCTATTAAAGGACATTGCTTAATTTGTTTCTTAAAAAAGCGTTCCGTTGGAAACTATTTTAGACATTTATTTCAGAGTGGCATAATGAGGTTTTGAGCATTCCCGTTGCACTGAACAAAATTAATTGGCTGGCGAAACTCCTTGGAATAAAAATTCATTTGGTGCTCCACGTTTAAGTACCAAGTATTTTTGCATACCGCAACTGAGACTCGACGTAAAAGAATATTATAGGTATGTACCAATATTTATACCATTCGGATAATCATGCAAATTGTTACGTCCGTTTTCCTTGGGGTTCTGGCGTTTGCCAGAGACAATGAACCTCATGCTACGATTTTGGCATACACCTTTCGCGTCATCTACTTTCATTAATATCTTCAGACATGCATGTCTATTTGCAGTACTCTGCCTAATGTTTGTTCAAAATGTCTGTGATTTGATACTGGTGAGTATGCAACGGTTCATCGACACTAAGTTTACCTTTACACTATTGTCATAGACATCTTTCATCAGGCGGCCTGAAAGTTCATCTCGAGTAGGCTCTAAACGGTACACCGCATTTCAAATCGAAATTAGAATTTTAGGAATTAGATAAGGAATTTAATATTAAATTGCGGTAGGTATAAGTTACATTTCGATACCATGCAGAATTCAGAATTAAGGAATATAAAATCTAAGTCTCGCGCGAACGAAGTAACGAACACATCTAGCATGAAATAATATTGAACTTATACAAATGCTTCTCTTGTAGATCCCAGTGTGCTCATATAGTACTTAATTGAATAAGCTGTTGCAAAAAGATAGGTGATGTGAGTTTAGTTAACATTATAATAAGCATGGTAATAACAAAATCGCCCCTAAAAAGTCTTACTGGGTAAGTAAGTACCTCTAACTTCCTTTGGAAATGTTAACCATGCTGTAACGACTATCACGTACCTCATTTCCTTGTGTTAATGGCCTAAGTAACTTAATATATTTATATTCATCCTAATATTCAAATGAAAAAAGACTTTGTTTGGATTATTTTTTCTTTTCCAAGACCTTGTAAATGGACTCATTGTCATAAAATTATTGAAATGATGGAATTTTAAAACAAAATAGATATACAGGTTGGAATTTTTTAATGCCACCTGGAGGGAAAGTACTCTAAATAATAGAGATAGCAAATTTTACTCCAAGGAAAAATTTCTTTATTTTTGAAAAGAATTAAAACTGCATTCAAAGATTTTCGAAAATTCTCTTGCTTCACCCGGAAATCGAACCGACTAAAATCTGTAAAAATCCATGGCATGGTTTTCCTTTCATTACATTTTCCAAGTATGTTAGAGAGATTTCATCCTTGTGATTGACCCTAACGATCGATGCAACAAAATTACAGGGCGTAAATTTTACAGTTCGATTCCCGGGTGAAGCAAGAGAATTTTCGAAAATCTTTGAATGCAGTTTTATTTCTTTTCAAAAATAAAGACATGTTTCTTTGGAGTAAAATTTGCTATCTCTATTATTTAGAGTACTTTCCCTCTAGGTTGCATTAAAAATTCCACCTTGTATATTATGGAATAGCAATTCAGAGTTTATATGAGCTAAGTTGAAGAAACTACCCTCCTTCCTGACCTATGAGGGAGCTAAAATAGTGACCAATTAAAAAAGCAACCGATGTCGTGAAAACTAGTATAACATTACCCATACTTTTGGTAATACTGATATTAGACAGATCAGCCAAATTGAATCAACTTGGATTGCAGAACTGAAAGAACAAGATGGTATTAATAACATTGAATAAATCAAGTTAATATTTATATGGATCAATTTAGTTGATTCGCTCAAACTGGAAGACATAAATGAACCGTTTAATATCGACATAACGTGATTAACTTAGATAATTTTTATCCCGAACAAAAAGATGATCTTCATTGGAAATGGACTTAAATTTACACGAGCTACGTCGCCAAAAAGATGTAGTAATATAGTATATATTAATATGTAGTAGTATACTTATATATAGTATTTGCGAAAGTATTATGACACTAAGTAGATAAAGCAATAAACAATATATCATAAAAGGACTATGAGCGTCTTCTTTAAGCAAAATGGGTTGGTCTTATACGTAGTAATGCAAGAGTATTTACTTGGTTTGGTATTTACTTGTGATCAATATTGTGGATCTTGAGGCTGTGAATCGTAGACTGCAGTAACTCGTTAGCTAGTGAAGTCCTGGCAAGTACGTGACGAATGAAGGATCTCTTCAACCACAACCTTTATTTAGTTCCTCAAGATTTAGTCGGCTTGTGTGTTTTGTAGTACCAATTCTATTCGAAATTATTATTTTTTAGACAATTTATTCAAATTCATAAGTTTTTATTCCAAACAAATTCCACTAGAGAACATTTTTTGAAGGTCATACATATAAGTTAAAATTTAAATCTACTTCCTACTCTGTGTATTCTGCTTTGGAACGTGTTATCGCTGTTTCAAAGAAGCAGTATTATAGATTTATACCTAAGTTAATTATTACATTACTTTCCTTGATTTTATAACAGATTGATATATATATATATATATATATATATATATATCTTTTCAAAGTATTCTCCACCAGCCTCTATACAAATGCGTTTCATGCGTCTGATCCAGTGTTCGAAACACTTTTTCCAGTCTGCCAGAGACACCTCGTTTACAGCTTGCTCGAACGCTGACAGCCCATCTACCGGCGACGAAAATTGTATCTCTTTGAGCTGATTTTTATTTTCGGGAATAAAAAAAGTCACACAGTGCTAGGTCAGGGTTGTATGGAGGGTGACCCAGGAGTTTGACCGGCGTACTGTCCAGGAAGTCCCTCGTTTTGAGCATGGTAGGTGGTAAATATTTTATAATTTTGTAAAGGCGAAAATGTAAACGGCCTAATGATAATAATAAAAGTAAGTCTGAGTTCATAGTTTGTATTAGTTGTTGGTTTGTTTTGTATACTATAAAATACGCAAAATATTCGAATCATGTTCATGAGTCAAAAAATGTTTTGACTTTATTTCTTGTTATTAAAAATAATATATTGATTTATAATTATTATTGTAAATTAGTTGTAGATAAGGTAGACTCTAAGTCGATTCTCGTGTGTAGTAATTGTATTAGCGTTGTTTACGTAGATAATATCGTTCTAAAAATGCAGTGAGAAAAATTATGACTACAATCAATATTTATATAAACTAGGGAGATTCTATTTGTTGTTTTAATTCAGTATATTGTTAAACATTATTTTCCTTTCCATTGTTATAAAAAGCCACGCAAAGGAAGGATTATCATAATTGCTAACAAGATTTTGTAAACAATAACCTACAACTCGTTAATATGGTGATAGAAGCAATTCAGATTAAGGAGTGAACTGTTACACAGTATTACAGTTGAACGCATTTTTGTTTGTCGAATTTTTCATAAGCATTGCTCCCTTATAAATTTAAAGGGTTGTACTTAGAATTCTCAAAATAATCGTTTTTTTTATAGTTTTGGTCTGTACGTATATTTAAGTATATTCTCTAAATATTTCAAATTGATCCGGCTAATATTATTAAAAATAAAAGCATATTCGTAAGGTTGTCTTCGACCGTTCGAAAGTAGGTGGAGTGTAGACTCCGATCTGCAAGTCAGAAAAACAGCAATACCTTTGAGAACCATTTTTATTGTTTGTTTCCGTAAAATGAGAATATACAAGGTTTATTTTATACCTAAGAAATAAATTTATTAGTAAAGTAAATTGTTTTATTTTTATTAAAGTGTAAAACGTCTTTTGAAACATAACGCGTTTTTCTCAATACGGTATTTTGAAAGTCGATGAGGACGATTTCTCCAAAACAGCTTGACCAATCGGTTTCAAATTTTTACACAACCTAAACCTACTTAAGCATATTTCCCAGGTATTAATCGAAGGAATAAGATTTCTAACAATTACTTAGATTTTTTGGATCTGTTGAAGTTCCCGAAAATCGCAACTATTTTTGGGAAGGTACCATTTATCAAATATAAAAATTTGGACTATTCTCTCGATTAATAACTGCATTCGCCTATCCACTATTTTTTTAAATTTTCATTTATGATTATTAAAACCAGAAATATCTTGCTCACCTCTGGACACGTTTTTGTGGAGGATCTCCAGAACATCGTCTACAGGACTAGTACAACATAATATTGTTAAAAACCTACAACGGGTTTTAAAATTAAGAAATTCACTACATGTACATGTAGTGTCATTATATATTTATTAAATAAAATGTCATCAGAAAAAAATCATAAGTTACTCGTTTTTTTGGACTCGCACCCTAACCCGTAACAGAAACCGACCATGTGCGTATCAGTTCATGTACAACACAGAGCAGAGATCCCCATCCCCGCCGTGCTGCCCTTAATAGAGATGGCATGGACACCGGAGACCGGGTATACTTATGACTTTAAGGGCTCCGTGCACACGGAATTCCCCCGTACCTCACGAGGCTGTTAGGCGCGTACCTCCAGGACAGACACATCCTTTGGGAGGGTAGTGAGTCTGACAATCGCGCGATAGGTCGGCGAAATGTCGCGTGCGGCGTCCCATAGGGGACCGTCCTCGGGCCTATTCTTTGGAACGTCGGTTATGACTGGATCCTCCAGGTTCCAGTCATGTCCGGGATAGGGCTAATCTGCGTTGCGAATGACACCCTAGTCACAGCACGTGCTGCGTCATTCGCGGAATCCGTGGACGTCGCCAACGCCGGGTTGGCGATTGTGGTCCAGAGAATAGGTAGGCTGGGCTTGAGGGTCTCCCCTGCGAAAACGGAGGCCCTCATGTTCCATAGGCGGTTTCAGAATGCCCCTGCGGACTTGACCGTTACAGTTCAAGGGGTGGATATTCGCGTCGGGTCCCAGATGAAATATCTGGGGCTCATTCTCGACGGGAAATGGCTGTTTAAATCGTATTTTGAGCAATTAGTTCCCAAACTCGTGCGGTCCGCAGGCGCCCAAGCTCGGCTTCTTCCCAACGTCGGGGGACCGGGCGGGGTGACTAGGAAACTCTACTCGGGCATTCTTAGGAGTATGACCCTGTACACCCGTATGGTCCGTTGCACTTCACCGCCACAATAGGACTTTGTTGTGCCGCGCACAACAGGCCCTGGCGTTGAGGACCATCCGAGGATACCCTACAGTGTCGTGGACGGCGGCGATACTATTGGCAGGCGATCCGCCCTGACCTCTCCAAGTGGACGTACTTGCCAAAGTTCGTCGCTCCCGATAGGATGCCCTCACCCGTGGCCTGGTTTATTGCCAGGCCGAGATTCAGGCGATCAGGATGTGGGAAACCACGACCATGGTCCAAACTTGGTCGAGAGAGTTGGAAATTCCTGTGGCTGGCGTTGAGATCGTGGAGGCGGTGGGCCCACACCTGTTACGATGGCTCGCGCGGAAACGCGGGACCCTGACCTTCAGGATGACGCAGATACTTAC
Organism: Dendrolimus houi; assembly: GCA_039645545.1. Lineage (NCBI taxonomy): Eukaryota > Metazoa > Arthropoda > Insecta > Lepidoptera > Lasiocampidae > Dendrolimus > Dendrolimus houi. Next base: position 15,233,810 of record CM077120.1, on the reverse strand, counting down.
CGGGCATGGGTGTTTCGATAAGTATCTGAATCATATCGTGGGCTGCCTGCCATCCCCTCAATGTCGCCAATGTGGCACACAAGACTCTGCGTTCCATATACTGGTCGAATGCGCAGCATGGGAACCGCAGAGATTTGAACTCGAGACCGTCGTAGGTCCGATAGATTTGCTTGGCAGTCTGATCCAGGCCATGCTGCACAGCAACGATCATTGGGAGGGTGAGGCTAAAATCTGCGAGGCAGTAATGTCTCATAAGGAGGCCACAGAACGAGAAAGGGAGAGAGGTGCGCATGCGCCCCGTGGGTACCGACGTCAGTCGGGGCCCCGGAGATGCAGATATGCGCAAGATCTCCTCTCGTAATACCGCTGCAGGGTATTACTGCTCTCGTAATATTACTGCTGCTCGTAATAGCCCTCCAGAATCTAGGGAGCGGAGGAGTCATCCCCCTGTTGACGAAGTGAGTCTGGCCTGCTTCCCGGGGCATTCTCAAGTACTGATGCGCAGGATCAGCGTGGGCGTAACTACGTTCTAAGTGTCACGCTCTTCCTACCATAAGCGCGGGGCACATGGGAGGAGGGTAGTTTTAGTGGAGTCTTGGCCTCTTGGTGACCTCTCCACATAGAGGGAGGTACCTTGCTGAGTCTCCATACATGCTGGTGAATGACTCTGGTGGCTGCGCTATCTTCAGTGGCTTACCTCTCATCGCTTTGGTCTAATCCCTAGCAAAGGACCCGGTAGTGTGCAAAATGCATTTCTCCCGTCTCAAAAAAAAGGCTAGACTGAGGTGGCGGGAACACTGTCGCGTCTGATGCCCAATATTGGGGGGCCCGAAGCTACGTACTGGAAACTCGTCGAAGACACCGTGTGGTCTAGAGCCCTATACGGGGCCATCATCTGAACAGACTGCCTGACGGGCAGAAACGTAGCCTTGCTGCGACAAGCATAGAGAGTGCTGGCCGTCAGGGGAATAAGGGGATACCGTAGATACCGTACCCGTACGGTGTCCTTCGACGCGGCCTCGTTACTCGTAAGATCCCCACTATGGGACCCTGAAACCAGGATCCTCGCGTGGCTATACCAGTGGCAAAAGGAGGTCCTGGCAAGGGGCCCGAGACTGGCACCTCAGGAAACCGAGGCTTCCTGGTCGGAGCTCCACGACGTCGCCATGGTGGTCTGGGAAGAGCGCCTCAGACACCCCAACGCGGGCCTCGCCACTAACGAAGTGGTAAGGCCCGTCTTGCAGAAGAAGATTGGACGAAGACACGGCGTGCTGACGTTCTGGCTGACGCAGATCCTCTAGCACAGCTGTTTCAGGAGATACCTGTGTCGCCTAGGCCGCAAGCCAACCTCAGGGTGCCATAATTCTAGAATGGTGACGAGGATACGGTGCTGCACACTCTACAGGCGTGTCCTGCTTGGACAGAGCAGCGCCGAAACCTCGTCGCTTTTACCGGCTGGACCTCACTTCGGCCGTGGTTACAGCATGGACGGGAGTGTCCCAGGATTTGCTGCCATCTCCTCCTTTTGATAGCGTGTCATGCTTGCGAAGGTAGAGGCGGAACGGGAGCGTGAGCGCACGTCGTTGCTGCGCTCCTGTGAAAAGAAGACGCATCAGCGTCAGCTTGGACCTTCGGCCACCGTGAGTGGGCGCAGGTGAGTCTGCGCGCGCTCTCTTCTCCTCGGAATTGCAAACCACCCCACGCAGTAAAGAGTTTGAAGATGCAGGGGGACAAAAAGAAGTTCTCCGGCAATGGATGAGGCCGTTGGATCACCGCCTGCCAGGGCCAGCGGAGGGGCTAGGCCATGTACCCGTAGCCCTGGCATAAGGCGAAGGAAGGAACACCGAGGGGTTTTAGTGGGTATTCTTGACTGTGGCGTGGCATAACAACGTGGCAATAACACTTCACATGTGAGGTGCTAGTGCCACCCCGACCTGGCGAATCCCACACGCCGACCGCGAATTTCTCCCTCGCGCGGCTGATGAGCCTCAATCGGATCTCCCCTGGCTAAAAAAAGGCTAGACTGTGGTACCTAATTGTATTTATGTAAATATTTAAAGTGGCTTACAAAGTGATGTTGACGTTTCAGTAAAGCCTCACATGTTGTGTGATGTGTACCTGAACGAATTTCGACAACTGTGCCAATACATTAAAATAAATATTCTGCCAATAAAGCTTTTATGTGACAGTCATTTAATATTTTAAGAATCCTTTCGAAACAAATACCTAATATTTAATGTGTACGACTATGTATCTACTTAGACCTATATATATATATATAGGTTATGTATGTACGTATATATTATATGTATATATTATATGAAGGTTCTTACTAGTTTTGTAATTGTATAGATTTGTAAAGTTTCTTCTTTTACAGCCACGAAAATAGGCAAGTTATGTTAAAGTTTGATGTATATGTTGTACATATATTTAATAACGTGAACAAAAGAGGGGTACCTTTTTCCTGTGAAAATGTTATCGTCTTTGCGGGTTATTATGGATAAAAATTTACGCTATCTAACCGACCATCATGAAGTGTACATGTAAAAAGCTTCTAGTTTCTTATAATTTACATATATACAGATTAAGTTAACGCTGTGTTGGTCCTTTCTATCCATTCGGTTTGTCCTTTGACATCCGCTTAATTATCTCGGTCCATTAGTGTCGATCAGCCGTACAAATAAAAGTCGTATTATAAATAGCATCCGCTCCCCAACAAGCTGTACCTATTAACATGATTGAAAGTGAACTGACGTCCCCAAATCACGGCGATGTCAATCGGCCGGGCTAAAGGTAATTGCGATTTTGCGGGATTGAGTATCTTTATTTTCATTTCACTTACAATTTTTTGTTGCTAGGTACCGGATTACCTACTATATCTTAAAATCTAGCTATTAATTTACCTTATATCCCAATAAGTTATATACCAATCAATAATAGTTGATTGGCATGAAAGTAGAATATTTCTTTATTTATTTATTTATTTATTTATTTATTACATACGCTACTAGTTAAAATTCGACATATGTAAAATCCATACTACAAGTAATGTCTATTTTATACCAATGGTACGATAAAAGAATAGATACTAAGATATATATGTAAAATCCCGGCATGAGTCAGTACTAGGTATAATATTAGGAATTGATTATAACTTTCCGGTTTGTACTAATTTTAATTATACCTTTGGAATTCATGCGAACAGGTACGACAAACTATAGCGTAAATTGATAAATAGCCCACTGAAGCACAGTTATTGTTCATAATATGGATTTGAGTAAAGCTTTCACTGATTTTATGATTGACTGTTTGTTTAAGCGAGGGAAAAAACGTCGTACTTTAGAAGTATTCGTGGTTTAAATTGATTTTTCTCAGTTCAAGGCTAACGGACTACACATTGCTTTTCCTTAGAAGATCATTTTCGTATACTACAAAAAGGATTATTGCAATGAATTACACTATTTAATAATCTTTAAATGTCTTAGACAACTTAAGCCACATCTAAAGTTAGGTATTGAAAATGTTTTATATTAATCATCTAAAGACACTCAGTGTTTAACATGTATATTACGTAAGCATTATTTAGCATTGTCTCCTTGATAATATTATCATATCTCATTGCGTATTGAACGAATTTTCAAGAGGTTTGGTGTGTATATACTTTAGATATCGGCGGGAAATAATGTAAGGCTTAATACAAAAAATTGGTTAATCGAATCATTTAAGTTGATTTATATTATAATTTACATGAAAAAAGTGTATTTAAGAATTTATAACAGACGTTATAAGGTGTAGTTTAATATGATCCACGAAAGCACTGCCCACAAACAGCGTTGCAGTTTGGTGATGTAATTGTTTGTATAATTTTGTAACTTATAGAAAATATTTTTTTAAAAAACAAACAATTTAACTTAAATTTTAAACAATAAATTATATTGTAAGAAAAACAGGGTATACCTCTCGTTTAGATGTATACCTTGTTTTTCTTATAACTTTAGTCCGTATTATATGTAACCTACCTATAATTAAAGTAACTAGTGGTCGCCCGTGGTGCAAAATTGGACTATAATAATTAATGTCAAAGACTATACCTCTATAATCACAGATTTCGCCAAGACTACACTGTTAATTTGACTTTAACAATAAACAAAAGTGTATATATGCGTGTGTGTGTGTCAAATACATGGTAGGGCGTGTAATGTTTTTTTTTATTGATTTAATGTATTTTTATGCATAATAATAAATAAAAAAATTAGCATTTTGCACTCCTTCTCTATATAAACTAAAAGTGTGCGAAATTTCATACTCCTTCGTCCGCGCAATATTCGTAAAAAGGGGTACAAAGTTTTTGCTGTGTTTTTGCTTCACGTATTAATATATAGATACTCATGTGCAAACCGACACCTGGTAATGATACGTCCTAATTAAAAAGTTCCGTCCACATTTCGAATGCATGAGCTGTCAGAACACTGAGACATTTCAATTTACCGATTTTATTCTGAGTTTTCATTTAACTCTGATTATCGTCAGCGTCAGATCTAGCCTATGTTACCCTGAGTACGACTGACCCACTTCACTACAGGTACAGCCCACAATGAGTGTTAAAGAAAAAAGAGATTGTATCAGCATTGGTTATGCAAACATAGAATATTTTGTTAATCTGTTAATTAAGACAATTATAGAGGGACATTCCAAATGACGTGGGTTCTAATTTGGGTCGAGGGCACGTACTGCTTAGGTACTTTTTGACAAAATGCGTATATCCTTACTTTCATTAAGTGCTATCAGCCACAGAAAACATAAGTAAACTATTTTTTTCTCAGGGGGATATCCTCATGGACTACGTGTTGAATTTCAAAAGACTAAAACCCTTCCTGACACCATATATATTTGCGTCCCTGTTGTAGCCTATCGCAGAATCATAAGGAAACCTGCCCATCGATATTATCGACGTGTTGAACTTGCCAATTCGCCTTAGGCAAGCCTGATTGCTATACCATCTATGCGTGAGCTAGAAGCGCAAGTTAAACGAAACTGGTCTTCTAAAAATCAGCAAGGTTTTAAAATAAAGTAGTTAAAAATAAAGTCCATTTATATTACAGGTTTATAAATTTAATGGAAGAAATATTTCTAAGTACTTGCCGTAAATCACATCAAAGGAAACTAGGACGCACAGACCTACTTACGTGTTAGGCTGGCCACTAATCAAGTGCCTGCATCTGCGCAGGCGGGTGTGCTCATTCCACCTGTTAGATAAAGTAGGTTACTTAACTATAATTTGTATATTTTCATTACAATTTATATTGAAATGAAAATAAAATTTATTTAATGAAAACCTGCTGAAAAGCGGTTACCATCGCCTATAGACATTTCTAACACCAAAGGTGCTACCAATGTGGTACCGCTCTCTAAGAGGAGACTGGAATCTGGCAACTGATGCCGGAACCCAACTCAAGGTTGTTATGGCGGCATACTCTAGATCAGGGGTGGTAGCCATCCAGATGGGAAAATACCATACCACCATGTGGGTTGTTTTGTCACCTCTTACGACAGACCACTCGGCCGCAGGAAATTGTATTCTTTCTCCGTTCCTGCACGGATATGTGAAATATTTAGTCCTAACTCTTCTGCACCAACTAAGTCACCACAACTAGATTGGCTAAAAATGATTAACGCTGCAGGAGTGGCTTAAACCGAATTAGGTAACGCTCATAGAAATATAGACTACACCTTTTTGCCCATTTTCATCTGTGTAGCCAGTAGTTTCTAAGGGAAATGACTATGATATAGCTACAAAGTAATGAATAGATTCATGGACTGAAAAAAACTGAAAATGGAATCTTTTCTTGACAAAAATGGCCCTAGGTTTCAAACACTAAGTAATTTTGTTCGTGGAATTAATTACAGTCGCCAGAGACATCTTGATGTCAAAATAATGTCTTCTTTCTTTGTGGAAAATATTTTGAATTCAGTGCACAAATACTTTTTAAGGGAAAAGAAGTTGAGAAAATCGTTTTTCTACATAGTGAACATTAATTTATTGTGTTATTAGAGCTTTCCCCAGGGCTATGCCACGTGTAAGTAAGTAACTCTATTTTACTTACATTAAAACTCTAATTAGGTTTTTGTATATTATAACGAGCGAAACCGCGGACAAAAGCTTGTATATTTATAAACCTTCATTAAAAAGTTATCTAATTGATGGTGAAAACCAATTAAAAATCCGTTGTGTGGTTTAGGAGTTAGCGGATATACAGATAGACAGACCAACTTTGTTTTATACTATGTAAAGATACTAATTAATAGTATATGGACGTTTCCAAAGTATGAGATAAATTTATAAATTGGACTGCCATTATTTGAGGCAAACACTACGAGGGGGGAACTTGCATATTGAGGTTACTGATGTGGAAAACGTATCTACCTAAGTTCGTTTCTCTAAAAATTGAGTGGCCCGCAATCGAAATTGGAACCTGAGGGGGCTAATATACCGTTATATTGATGTATGACAGGTTTCTTAAGAACGACATAAATTGTCATGAAATATGGTTAAGTAATTACATTTAAAAATCCAGTAATTTAATAGACATATTGTTATTTTATAATTTTCACAATACATATTTTTATGTACGCTAATAAAGTTCGATGACTCACTGCTTTAATAAAATAATTCCAATTTAAAATATAATAATGTTGAAATGTTTTAAAATGTACTGGCATATCATAAGTAAATGTTCATAGAAACAAGAATAAATTTACAGTTTAAAACTATTAGCTGCAAAATAAAATGTTTCATATTTTCCAACAATACAGAGATCAACACATTGCGAATGCATTTGAAATAGTAGGATTTTCCAATAATGCCCGCTGGGGACGTGTTGCGGAATGTGCAGGTAGTTTTATCTGGCGTATCATTAAAGCTGTTACAGTTATGTACGACTAGCACGACAGTTAGCTTGTTGTTATTTAAGTTTCCTTAAATATAATGTTTTAATGATGTTACAAGACGACTAAGGTAAAAATTAGTACATAAGAGAATCTTTGAAAATTGCACCCGTGAGTGAAAAATTAAAAGGAAGAAGACTAAGCCAGTTTGAGCATGGCATGAGGGTGTAATAATCACTTGACAAAAATAGTGTTAAACTAGATGATTGATGGGTTTCCTGCGAGTACGTTATGCTTGCAAAGGTAGAGGCGGAGCGGGAGCGTGAACGCACATCACTGCTCCGCTTACACCAAAGGAGGACGCGTCGGCGCCGGAGGGCCAGTGTGGACCTTCGGCCACCGTAAGCGGACTGTGCGATTGGGGCCCCTTGGTGACTAGGGGTTCTCACTCACCTGCATATGCTATCGAGATGAGGTCGCGGCGTGTTGCTCGCGCGCTTACCTCTCCTCTCGTGGGGTGAGTTACAAACCACGCACAGAGAGCTTGAAGATGCCGGGGGACAAAATTAGTCCCCCGGCAGTGGCAGAGGCCTTGCGTGGCCCACGTCTGCCAGGGCTATCGAGAGGCTAGGTCATATACTGTACCGTACCGTATAAGGCGCAGGATGGAACACCCAGGGGTTTTAGTGGGTATCCCTAACTGGAAGTGGCAATAGCATAGCACCAGTTCTGACTAGGCATGCTAGTGCCACCCCCGATCTGGCGAATACTACACATGGGTCGGGAACTAAACCCCAAGGTTCTACGCTTGTCGCGGCTTTTGCTCCTCAATAGTATTTCCCCTGGCCAAAAAAAATATGATTGATGGTACAAATATAAATGTAGATTAAAAAGAGATGGATGAATTGATTAAAGGATGATAATTGATGATTTGTAAGGGAGACTGGAACCTGGCCACTAATGCCGCTACACAACTCAAAGTTGTTATGGCGGCATACTCTAGACTAGGGGTGGTAGCCATCCAGACGGACTAATACCCTACCACCTGGCTGTGGGTTGTTTCGTCGCCTCTAACGACAGGCCCCCTGGCCGCAGGAAATTGTACTGTTTCTCCGTTCCTGCACGGATAGTTCCTGATTTTTTAAAGTCAGTATTTGGAGAAAGGGAGACACCTTCGCTTCCAAGTGAAAGTGTGTCCTTCTCCTAATTTTAAACCGGTGGAAGATTCTGGAAAAATAATTAGGGTGGTAGAATCTTAAAAACGTTTTCAACAGAAATTGACAGAACATTTGATTATACATTTTTGGGTATGGTATTTAAATGGTAAAAAAGGTTCATTGCCACTAAAGAACCTTTCGTTATAGGCCGGCACGTACTAACCCGATTTTTAAACTTAAAACTTTGTTTTTCCACATCAATAATTTTAATGAAAGAATGAAAACAATTTATCCAATGACTACGGGCGTAGCAGCCGACGCTTGTAGCAAGTAGCGTAACGTTTCTACGTAGTGATGTCTATGGACAATAGAGATGTAGTGTAACCGAGCTCTAGAGCTCTACGTTCGCTAAAATCTTTTGAGCTCCTGTCAGACGGAATAGATACGAGGTTTCGCATGCAAAGTTTGCTTCTTGTGCCAAGTGTATTTTGTACTTCTTTTCAGGGTATATGAGTGAAATTAGAAGCATCGTGTGAAGTATGTGCTTTTTATTTGGATTTGAAAAACATTCTTTTTGAAGTATAATAGTCCATATTCTAATGTTGGGCACAGGTTAAGAGAAACTGACAGTATAACCTCCACGCTTATCTGAGGCGGATTAGCGTGTTCCATACACCAATTCTGCTTCACCGTCAGCACGTAGTAATTGCAACAATAAGCACGATGGTAAAAAAATTGTCTAAGCTGTTTGTTACCCGGCCAGAAATCGAACCTATGTAATTCGAATGAGATGCTAATAACCACTGAGCGACAACAATCGTTCTGCTAAACATAATTTAACTATTTGATAAAGCGAAAAATCACTTTCTAATCACAAGCTGAGCTGAGAGTAATTCAAATTGAAATTCAAAAGTTTTATCATATAAGCTAAAATTTAATTTTACTAACTATTCTAAGTACACCGCTTCGCAACGTATTATTGCTGTTAGGAGAAAAAGCGGCAAGAAACTCCCCAGCAACACCTCTAGCTAAAAATTGTTTTTCTTTATATTTCTTATTCTATTTATATCTCAAGTTTTTTTATAATTTTTATACAGAAGTATGTTACTGAATTACTTTTGAAGAATTAATGGAGTTGTAGCAAACAGTACATACTCAATAAGACAAAGACACAATAAAAGGAAAGAAATATATCATCATAGTTATAATAATGACATGGCATACTAAAATTTTATGCTGCAACATATCTGCATAAATTCCTTACAAGTTTGGCAAGATAAAAACATTATACAAAATATGGTATAAGAGGTTGGAGCGAGCTGCTATGTAAATGAAGTTTTGTCATTTAAGTATTCTTCAATAGTGTTGTATACCTTTTTTAGTAACATACTTTTTAATTTAGTTTATTTAATAATAAACGTGTAATATTAGTAGTATGGCCGACCTACCGTTATCTAAAGATATTATAATCTAATAAAAGATCTCACGGCCTAAAAGCTGGTAGTAGTAGTAGTAGTGATAGAGCCATGCTGGACTTACTTTCTAGATTACAGTTCTTAGAGTTAGCTCGATCGGTGTGATACCATGCTCTCACAGAATATCGGCGTGAAACGGTTAGCCTTGAATTAATCGTGTTTCGTGCAATGAGTTGAGAGTTCTCTTCACTTCATGTCTACCTCCCCCTATCTAACCTTCCCCCTATTTCAATCCCACATTCCATATCTCCTATCTGATTCCTTTACCTCATTTCGCTATCCCATCCTAAAAGCTGGCATCGCGTTGATTTCCCATTGGTGGCGTAAACGCCTGTAAGCGACGATAACCACTTTCCATGAGCTGGGTTGTCTGCTTGTTTGAGAGGCTTCGCGAGAATAAAGAAAAAGTTGATATTTCGATTAAAAATTGTGCATAAATCTCATAATAAAAAATGATTGTTTCGTATTAATATCCTATGATTTTTTTGTATATATTTTACGCACTTAGTAACACTTCGTAATCTACCTTTGCGCGGATTACCGGTAAATCGTCGGCAGCGAAAAATATTCCGCTTCGTATCGACGCGGGGCGGCGGTTAATTACTCTTGAATATTTATTGGTCGTTTGAATAAATCGCCCGAAGCGGATAAGCCTTTAACTTGTATTATATTCATTTTTCCACCGCTAATTTTCGGCTCCTCTTTGTGAAAGTTTCACACCAAAAAATATTGTACATAAAAAGTTTCCTTACGCCTTCATTGTTTTCAAAGATATTTAAATACTCCGCCCTCTTACAAAATTATTATTGTTATTTATGAGACTGGAGTAGAAGAAAATTGAGAATTTGATATTAAGCTTTGGAGAAAAAATATTAGTATTTTGTGACGTGCTTAAAATAAATATTCTATGCTCGACCACTCAGTGTCCCTGAGTTGAAAATTTGGGTTCCGTAGTTGTTTTGGCAATATACATGAAATTGAGTACTGATATGTCGGTAATCTATATACTGCACAATGCTGTAGTGAAACTTCTGAAAATATTTGATCTTGTAAGCTGTTGTTAGGGGGCTTAAAATATTTGTAACTAATATGAGATATCTTTTATTTCTTCCTCTCCTGACGCACACTTATGCCAGGGTGTTTCTTTTTTATTCATATATTTTTTTTATATCATACAAAGTTATGTCTATTACACTGTTATATGCTGCTATGTCTACTTCTAAGCTTGTTACTTTTAAACAATTACTATATTCTGTCTGACGTAAAAAACATATTTATGTACTACAAGCTTTCTACATTATTCTATCGCTGTGGGCGCGTACTGCCAACTGGGAGCGGGTGTCCCGCAGTCCCGCATGCAAAAGAGAGCCGTACCCACAATAGTGCGTGCACGAAGCACGTAATCGGCACGACCGCACTTTATAAAACTAACTATACTCACCCTACCTGTATACTAATATACCAACTCGTCGTGTATGCGCGACTCAATGCAAATTCCTATGCCAAATAGAGTGTTGTGCATTCGCACTTCACTACGCATAGGAATGATATGAGGTATATAATAGGTTGGGGAAAAAGTCTTTTCGCATATACTATGTATGAACTTGTAATAAGATCTCTTTGGCTATACCATTTGTATCTGGCTGGTTTTGGTATCATTAAAAAGTTTTAATTTTAAAGAAGACAATTCCAAATTCAAATTAGGAAAATGTATGATTTTCATTTGTTTTTCTTATTGTTAAAATGAGTGAATCTAATGAAGAAATTCGATACATTTTAAAATTTTACTACAAAAAAGGTAAAAATCCAACACAAGCCGCGAAAAAAATTTGTGATGTTTATGGACCTAATGCAGTATCTGTGAGAGTAGCGCAAATTTGGTTTAAGCGTTTTCAATCCGGAAATTTTGTTATCAAAGATGCACGTCGCTCTGGTCGCCCTGTTACGGACAAAATTGATGCCATTTTTGAAAAAGTGGAGCAAGATCGGCGTATTAGTAGTTAGGATGTAGCTGGAGAACTGGGAATTGACCACAAAACAGTTTTGGCGCATTTGAAAAGAGCTGGGTACACAAAAAAGCTCGATATTTGGGTGCCTCATGAGCTCACTGAAAGAAACCTAATGAACCGTGTACTCATTTGTGATTCTTTATTACGACGTAATGAAACCGAACCATTTTTGAAGAAGCTGATAGCTGGTGATGAAAAGTGGATCACGTACGACAAGAACGTGCGAAAAAGATCGTGGTCAAAGGCCGGTCAGGCTTCATAGACTGTGGCGAAACCCGGGTTAACTCGCAACAAGGTGATGCTGTGTGTATGGTGGGATTGGAAGGGAATTATTCATTATGAGCTGTTACCGCCAGGCAGGACCATCGATTCTAAACTGTACTGCAAACAACTGATGAGATTAAAGCAAAAAGTTGAGAGAAAGCGGCCGGAATTAACCAACAGAAGGGGTGTGGTTTTTCACCATGATAACGCTAGACCTCACACATCTTTAGCCACTCAGCAAAAATTACAAGAGTTTGGCTGGGAGGTGTTAATGCATCCCCCGTATAGTCCTGACCTTGCACCTTCAGATTTTCACCTGTTTCGGTCTCTGCAGAATTCCTTAGACAGTGTTAGGTTAACATCACGAGAGGACTGTCAAAATCACTTGTCGCAGTTTTTTGATCAGAAGCCCCAAAATTTTTACAGCAATGGGATCACGTCCCTACCTACAAGATGGCAAAAAGTTATCCAACAAAATGGCACCTACATACTTTAGTCAAATGTGAATAAACTTTATAAAAAAACCTTTTGAATTTTTATATAAAATGCGAAGAAACTTTTTCTCCAACCTAATATATAAAATGTAATCTTGGGAAGTCGGACAGATTGACACATGTCATGGGACGGATAATATACAATAAATTTCCAATAAATATAACACGACTCACTATCTGTCAATGTGTTCAAAATACGGCTCAAGAGATGGTAATCGATCGCACCTTTCACACATATCATGAGTTTAGGATATACATTTAAATTGTAGAAACAATTAACTTGTAACTTTTCCTTGTACTATTTTTATTTTCTATTTTTCTACAGGTTTTATTTTAAAGTTTTGTTAGTTTTATATTACTTGGCACCAGATACAATTTTATGTATTACTTAAATACTACACTAATATTTTAACGCTTGTGAAATATAGGGTATTGAGGTAACCTAACTGGAGTTCGCTATTTCACACGCACATTACCGCATTTTTGAATATATTGTTACAACTTAGGCTCTGACAAAGACAAATTCCACGTACAGATCCGTTAAAGCACATTTTATTACCTGTCGGCATTTGAACTAGTTGTAATCCTTTTATGGTCCTCTTCTTTTGTTCACTTTATTTATTGGCATACGTTTCTAGATATTGTCGAGAACAGCCTATTTTCCTATTGTACTCGTTTACGGCCGCTCAAGAGCATCATTAGCCACGTGCTGCGGATTATAAATACAAGCTAATTCTAGGAAATTATGTCGACGTTGCCGGGCGGGCACATTTGCATTTCTGAAGTATAAAACGATGGCCCGATTGAGAGAGGGGGTCAGTTGAGCTACAACTACGATCAAGACGTGACGTGTTTATATTCAGGAATCTAATATTGACAGACTTTGCGCGTTTTATTGAATTACGACCTTCTGCATTACGTTTGGATTTGTTGTGTTCGGTTATATTTGTACCTGTGTTATACGTGTTTGTATAGTTCTAATAAACTCTATAATAATTCTAACGGAATTTTAATTCGAGTCTCGCAAACTCGTAACAATATAAATTGACAGAATTTATTTAGGTACGGCAAATCAGTGTTACAGAAATTTTAACAATAAACTTACGAATGTTTCATATAAATTTTGATTTTTTATACATTTCTTTAAATAAAATTTAAATTTTGTGACAATTATGTTATGTATGAAAATTTGATTCAAAATATTTTTGTTGTGAAACACCTAATTTTACTGTTAAAATCTGTGCAATACAGATTTGTTGTAAGTAAATTCTGTCAATTTAAATCTTAAAAGATATGAAAATTTACGAGAACGAACGAAATAGCAAACTTTCTATTTAGGTAGCTTAAACCTTAAAATCTTTTTTATTGTTGCCAAATGACGAATCAGTGGAAATTGGTCACATCTACGGAACCCTTGATAAGTTCTTGGGCTATCAGATACTTGTCTGAGTTTTTAAACAGATTTTTAGTGAAATTTTATGCAGAGAGCAGCTGTTGCCTTTTTCGTATCGACGCTTAACGGGTTGGCATTGTAAATGAGCCGTGTTTAGCAAAGTCGAGGGAGAGAGTTACTTTCGTTGATCCCCGGAAAAGTTTCACTATTACGGCGCCCAAGTGTGATCCCTTTCATATTACTTTTATGAGTACGCCAGTAGTTGACGGGACCTATGCAAATGTTATTGCGTTTGCTAAGAAAACATCGCCCCAGGACTGGCACAGTTACTGCGCGTTGCAGCGAACCGTAATACGATTGTATGTATAAACCTGATTCACGTATTTACTTAGATTAGATTGCACCACAAAATAAATGCCTTCCAAACAAGACGTCTGATATTGTTGATAATATTTATATAATCGTGAACACCTTAAGCTAGTATAGTTATATAAAATGTATACTTGTAAACCACTTAAATAAAATAATTCTGTTTATTATGCTGCTTATTAAATCAGTCATTAAAATAACAAGTGGGACGTTATGCGAATATCTGCTCGTAAATATTTCATTGCTGGGGGCGAAACTCCTCAATTTGGTGGTATACCTGCCACGTGTGTTCAAGACAAATTGGCCGGCTTCGTAAAACAGTTAACTCAATTTGTAGGTTTACTAGGAATGTTTTTCTTTACCGTTAGCTTAATATGCTAATGTTATGTTAATAGTAACACTATACATATTAGGCCAGAAAACCGCTTAAACGGTGCATGCTCTCCTGTCTGGATTCGAAGCCATGTCATTGAAAATGAGATGCGGTTGCCTCATTCTCTGAGCTACGACTTACTGGCCCAATATACTCGACAATATGTGGAGGACCGCAAAATGAAGACCAAAAAGCGTACACAGATGTAGGTAGTCGACCGCTTATTAACTCAATAAGTGATAAATTTCCCTTAGACCTGTTAGTTGCCGATTATAGGCATAAAGTATAATATTTGTCAGAGTATATCTGAACGTATGCGACTTTGGTACCGGCGGCCTGCGGGCCACAGATAATTCTGAATATTGTGGAATACTTGTCGTACGGGTTGCAAGAGCGAAATAAGCGGTGTGAGAGCAGTACGGAGAGTACTTACTGTAGAGGTAAGGACGTCCAAGTTATATGGGCGTCAAACTGAAAACGTGTTCAGCAGTGAACAGTAAATAAAAATAATTCAAATATCGACGGAGTAAAATGTGCTGAGTTGAAATATGTCTCTAATTTATAATGTAATTGTAATAAATGTGTAGTTTGTACAATGAATATAAATATGAGAAAAAAATTAGGTGGTTAATTCTAATTAGTAGATTTCATAAATGCTACTTTTTTATAGTTCTCTCTCTGTTAGAGCATTACGTACAAAAACTGAAAGGATTTAAATGAAACTCGACACAGAGCTAGCTTATATCCCGGTCAACACTTGTATACTTTTTATCCACGGGATAGGTGAATATGCCAAAAATATGTGGCTGCGGTCGCGTCTTTTGGTGCCGCCGTTGTAATTCACTAACAAATACGAAGTCATGGAAACGCGAACGAAGTTTCAGTAGCACTGGTAATTTTTGATGATACTTTAAAGAGATGATATATAATATTTTCTTAAACTTTCGCGACTAGTTCACATATGATTATATATAGTTTGCGGCTGTAAAGGTTTGCTTTAAATATTAATCTCTAGCTATAGTAACGACACCAATGTAATGCCTTTTTACAGACATTTAACAGACAAAGGTTGTATGGAAGAAATCGTTAATAGCGGAGACCGCCTATTATATTATACATTTTTACTTCTGTTAAATCAATCTTTTAACACACAATAAATAATATTCATTCAATCATTTTTTTAAAATAGAGATGTCCCTTGTAACCTCCATAAGTACACTGTGAGCGTGGTGGCTGCGGCGTCATTACTAATGAATGAAGTTGGCCGAGGCTGGCGTGTTGCCCGCCGAATTCAACTTTTAATTGATTTGACATTATTCCGTTTGTGGATCCCGAGTGATCGCGATGGGCCCCTTTAATTATAACTCATCTCCCAATGAAATGATCAAATGAAAATTAATTTACGAAAGTTAAATGAAGTTATTAAAATCTCGAGGATGATGTCTTTCAACATTGTAATTAAATGCAGACTTAACACTCGCACTTACTATCTGTGAAAGCAAAGCAATTTATTCTGTAAATATAATAAGTAAATATGATGACAGTATAACAATTTATTTTATCACTGTACCCTGATTTGCAGCTACTAAAATATTTGGGTTTGAAAATAATAATGTTAAAAAAGACATACACGAATTAAATAATTATTCTATAAATGTAAATACATAGACATTATTTACATAATTTTGTTTGCGAAAATATAATTTTAACACTGATGTCAGCACGCTTGGATTTCAATCAAGACGTAATAATTTAGAAACTATATTATATAAATAAATTACTGATTGTTATCTGTTGTGTTGTCCAAATAAATAAATAAATAATATACCTAACAGTGGCGTGGACATCATACAATTCGATTCCTAAAAAGGTCGAAAGCGCCATATATTCATTGACGTTTACGCGTTCTGTTCAAACATATTATTACTAGTGACTCTATAAATTTATTAGCAACCAAAAGGTCAAGAGCACACTGAATTTATTGGTGCTTACGTTATTTATTCGAGCATTTATATTATTACTGTATTACTATCTCTTATGCTCGGCGGCTTTCCACACGTATTAGATGAAATAACAACTCATAACCCAATTGGGCACCGGCTTTTGTTTCAAAATTTCGGTAAGATTGCCAAATTAAAAATACAAATTGTAATTAGAAAAGACATTGCGAGTCAGACGTGTTTTCAACCGCGTTGTAATCGGCGCTTGCATCATACGGTATGTTTTTTCCACCAGCTTACCTTTTTTTTATCCAGTGAAAATCCGTTTGAGGACTAAGCCGCGACAGGCACAGAAGCCTGGGGGATAATTCGCGACCCGTGTGTGGGATTTGCCAGATCGGGGGTGGCACTAGTATGCCCAGTTAGAACTGGTGCGATGCTATTGCCACTCCCCAGTTAGGGATACCCACTAAAATCCCTGGGTGTTCCATCCTGCGCCTTATGCCAGGGCTACGGGTAAATGGGAACCAGCTTACCCTAGTGTTACAAGATGTCCACCACAGTAGTCATGAGAACCATAGTGTATATTAATATGACATAGACAATCGTCATAGATAATATTTTTAGTCTATTTATCAGATGATTCGATTTATAACTAAATTACTATTTTCTACCGGTTAGTTAATTTTATAAGCCCACTAAATTATCATCTAGATAATTTAGTGCATCAGTAACTAATTATTATAATTGTTTTTATGATCCTGGCAACACTATGATGTAATTGCTATTTTTAGCAATGATGCAATGTTATTGTTTTGTAGGGTAGCATTTTCGTATAAAAGGCGTAGTGGCGTGTAGACGGTGTTCATTACTGTGCTGTGTGAATATTCACATCAAAGGCTGAACAATAAAGGGGAAACCCTGTCCAAATAGTTAATATTTGGTATATTTGGTACTTTCTTACCCAAATCTCTCCTTGCATTTTACACTAGCCAAATTTCCACCCCGCGCCACCGCTACCGTGTCTTTATATTATATACTTATAATACTTTAATATATTGTTGTCAAAATAGAATATTAATTTATGCAAATTTTGCAAGTATAGTGAAACTGTGTACTTGTTTAGAATAAGTTTTAAAACATGTACACTTAGGTCTTGTACAAGTTGAAGTTCAGCCAATATTCTCACAGAATGCATAAAACTAATACGATGGCACACCGCTCGCGTTCTCCATATGTCGTAAGTGGGTAAAAATTGGAAAGTTCAAACGATAGCTTCTGCAATTTGCTCGAAACTTACGAAATGAGAATCTAATGCACAACTTTCTAACAGACGTGGCGGCGCTTTATCTTTTTGATCGAAATCCGCTGACAGTGTTTGTTAGCTATACGAGTAAAAACACGTTAAAGTTTGCTTTTTATTCAGTTTTACTATTGTTTTCAATATTGGTAATACAGATCAGTTTAGCTCATATTATGAAGCGATGTCGCCGGCAAATAAGGTCTTGTATTATTTAAAATATATATATATCATGTGTTATCTTATAAAACTGATAATAATCACGGCGATGACAGACCATGGCGAGCTACAAGCCAAATTTTAACCCAGCTTGATCTTACTAGGCAATTTTAAGATTCGCTTTAGTATACACATAGACGAAGAAGTTCGGCGAGGCATAAAGTCCGTGCGTTTATCACCCGCTTTAATTTGTTTATAAAGGAAATGCGCAGTAAATTTTATTTTTAAATATTAACGACTGTTTATGTTTATAAACATCTGATAGTTTCAATTACGCAGGTTCATAGCCGTCTATGAAACTGACTGAAATTATGAACAATTTTGCTAGATTGTTGTGTATATTATTACAATTAAGACTATGTTGTTGCGGTGAAATACACTATCGTGAGGAGACCTGATATTTTCCGTTGTGTGGCGACAATCCGCCTTGGACAAGCATGACGGTTATATTGTTAGTTTACCTGAAACGGCAAGAGTGGGGCCCATCACTGAGATTTTGTCCAAAAAAAAAAACAACTAGAGGTACTATGCCGTGCTATCACATAAAATCTGTTTGAAATGTACTTTTGCGTTATTGTAAAATAAAGGCTGGCCATTTTGATATCATACGATTGGTTGGTATATAATTGCCTTTTTAAGAGTCCATAATTATTCTGGTAAAAATAGAAACTCGACAATGTGCGTCTACTGACCGCGGACTTGATTAATTATTGTGTATACTCATTGTAAATTATAACTATCCATTGATAATTAAAGTGCCTATATACTTCTGAAAATAAAGCTTTTTCGTTAGGAATACTCACAAAATTCGTAAAAGCCTTTGAATATCTTTTAGCGGCTTTTTAATTTGTTCCACACAAAGAAATTTTATAATTTATTCCTTTGATATCTTGAGAGTATTCTAATCTCGTAATCAGTTTCAGCGAGCACGGTGCGACCGTTTGAACCCAACACAGGTCGTACACACGATTAGAGCTCTCACGTGGATTCAAGCTGTTAGGGAGACATGTGAAAACTTTTAAAGAGATAAATTAGATTTGGACGTTTCAATAAGATATCGTTTCTTTTAATGGATATGTTGATAGAATATAAAAGTATCATATTGATTCAATACCTTGTATACTTATTTATGCAATATTAATGTATTAAATTGGTAGATTGAAGGATTTATAAAAAGATGAACCACAAGAGAAGCGGGTGTGAAAGATTATATAAAGGTTTATAGTGGATGCATCTAAAAATAGAACTAAAACAAGCAGTAACGACCGTAAACAGTCAGTGCTGGTAATATGACGCAATTTTAGTTTATGTGCAGGCAATAGATAGCACGGAAGAAGTATTCTTTTCCATTGCAATAGTAACTAAATCTCCCTAAAAAGCATCATATTTTCGTCCCCGTTATGGAAAGTTCGTGTGAATTTCATGACAGTTGGTCTATATTCAAAGCCGTAAAGAAAGAACAAACAAAGATATAAAGGTCCAAACAAAGTCGCGTTCACGTTTATATATTTTTATGGTTCTACTTTTATAATTACGAGGTCAGGTATACAAGGTTTAAACATAAAATTATACTTAATTATTACTCGATACCCAGAAAAATTGAATTTTTAGCAAGAATTATGGGTTCATGGTTATTTTTGTAGCAAAGCTAATATTGTTGTTTTGTCTTTGTTTGTCTATTGTTTTGTTGTACAATAAAGATTTATTTATCTAATATATATCATCTTATTAAGGTTAGATTACCGAGGTAAATAGAAGCATAACTTGCTAGTATTTGGCCATGTTATCTACACCGCGGTTTGCCTCGCAGCGGGCAGCCGCAGCGATATCTCGTATGTCGCTCTAATTAAACGCATACCTAAGACACGTTATAAAATTATATTCATTATATACCACGGTAAACTGTGGTTGGAAGCAGTCGATTAAAAGGGCCCACATTAAGATAATCATCCGGCAAAGAGCAGACACGTGGGGTTACCTCATTAGAAATGACGATGTTTTAATATGTCGTTTGCAAGCGTTTTGTGGGAAATTACGGTCATAAAATTGCACAGACCGTAATGAGTTTTTTTTGGTGATTTTATTGTAAGTACCGCCTCGATAAGCGAATACCAAGTTATTTGGCATGTAAGTACATATAATGTAATACATAAAATAAGCTTTTTATAATTATTTATAATTTTAAATGAACTGTCCCTGTGAGACTTGGACTTATCTTCTGAACCCTGCAAAATATCAAAATAAAACATACGCGTCAATTTAAGGTAAAATTCCTATTTTAATTTGTAAAATAATCATGTTAATCCTTTGAGCCGTTTCGGAGCCTATATAGAACAAACTTTCTGTCAGACTGACACATAGATAATATTTATATACTGCCATACATATAAGTATATTTAAAAAAAAGTTTATTTATAATTAGGTATTATATAAATAGCAGTTCTCACTTAACTTTTGAGATACTTGAATTTATTGGTACAGATAATAGGCAGTTGCACTATTTAACTAAATCGAAGCCTGTAATTAAGTACAGGAATTTGTTTACTGTTAATGAATTTCGTAATAATTTTGGGACTAAAGTAATAATTATACTGTTGTTAAACGGGATCGTTGTGATTTTAATCGCCCACGAATCAAGTTTCTGGGGTTTTTGAAACTCCGCCGATGGATTTCTGGCTCGCATTAAAACTTCCAACATTCAGTGTTTTCACTTCTACTTTTTCTATTTACTTTTCTATTAAACTTTGTTTTTCTGTAGGTACGGGATGAGGCAGAGTCGAGATTTATCTACGCGATACCGTTCTATTTGGCCGAGGGAAAATTCAATTTGGTTTTTACCTGAGGGTGCTTCGTTCGAACCCTCGCATCCTCTCTTTAATGTTGTTGGATTCTTTGGAACATACATAAATGTGGTATTTTACTGCTTATTTTACGTTTCCGACGCGCTCACGTAATTACGATTCTAGTTTCATTTATAATATTTTGGATATTTTATTTGTTTCTGTAATACATAGTTTTAACATAAAATGTTCATAGTTGCTTCTTAAAGCCGCCCTTCGTTCCGTAAATCTTGATCTCGTTCTCTAGTATAAAATCTATCATTGTTATGTCAGAATTTATACCAAAATTTGCCCCCTTACATCTCGAAGATCTGAATCTTCGTGATGTAAATTACTATAATGTATGTCATCGAATTTCAAGTTCATGAAAAAGATAGATCCATAAAGATGTCTGTGTTCTTTTGGAAACTTCTAAACTCGGCTAACTGGAAAAATAATCCTGTATTGTGAGGGTGGGTGTTACAAACATACAAAGGATGAACAAACACGTCACCCAAAAGGGCAAAAAACGCCTCGCTTGTCATACAAATATTTTGTTTCGAATGTGGATTAAACTTGATAAGTACATCTCAGCAAGGTGACGTCGTATATTATGACATTTGAACATTTTTTTAACAATAACAAAGCCGTCTTCAAATTAAAAGCCAAAAAATATATATTTAATCGACTTCTTTCTACAACATCTTAAGATCGGTGCCAAGTAAAACATAATAGAACAACAAATTTACAAAATTTAGTAAACTAGACTACAAGACAAAATATTCCACCGAATTTTTGTTACGTTTTTGACACGTCGGTTAAATATTTTGTTTTTGGTGTGAAGTCGGTTTTGTTTTTGTAAAAAAAACACTTTTTAGTTGCGCATATACTTCAATATCTTTAGAAATAATATATAAAGCACCTGTAGAAATTGTACTATTGGCACGCGTATACAAATTTGCCATCTCACTCTTCGGCGTATATGCTCTTGAACAAGGGTCGCCCTTAATTTCCGTGCAATACATTAATCAGATCCCGACTTGGTGACTATGGGACCGCCTCAGAAGTTTTACTTACGAATAAATAAAAAAATCAAAATCGACTCATAAGTGACGGAGATATCGTGTAGCAAAGAAGTCGGTTAACAATTTTCGAGGGTTTCTCTCGAATTCCCTGGGAACCCCTCATCAGATCCTGACATGGTAACTATGGGACTATTTTGGGAGTATACTCTTCCGAATAAAAAAATAATTTTAAAATTGGTCCACAATTGACGGAAAAATCGCGTAATATGCATACAAACAAAATTAGGCAGCTATAGAAACTGTAATTACTGGCACGCGTATACAAAAAGCTTTTTTCCAAGAATTTAGGCGCACAGGGTTATTATATATATCCCTGGGAATCACACAAAGGCTATTACATGTATCCCTGGCATCTACTTACTCATCAGGTCCTGACTTGGTAACCATGGGACTACCTCGGAAGTATACACTTACGAGTAAGAACAAATATTGAAAATCGGTTTACAAATGACGGAGATATCGTGTTACGAAGAAGACGGTTAACAATTTTCGTGGGTTTCTCTGATTTTCTGGAATCCACTCATCAGATCCTGACATGGTGACTATGGAACCAAATCGGGAGTATAATTTACTCTCGATTAAAAAAATATTTGAAAATCGGTCCACAGTTGCCAGAGAAATCGAGTATCACACATGCAAAAAAAAACGTAGACACGAATTGAGAACCTCTTCCTTTTAGAAATCGGATTAAAATAGTAAATCGTTAAATTTTACTTTGGGTTTTAATGCACATTTGTTAAAATGTTTAAGTATCTGTGAAGAGCTAATAGAAAACAGTCCAAAAGAAATTCTCCAAAAGATCCAACATAAATTCCAGTCATTGTAAAAATATTATGTATGTCTTCTTAAAAATAACTGCCGTAATTTTTTCACTGAATTCATGCGACGCTAAAAGTTCGACTCTTTGTATATTAAAGGTGTTTTGAAAAAACATTTTGAATGTCAACAATGGAGCAAGAAAAACAGTTGACAAAAGCGATTTTGCTGTTTTCATTTACTTTCCATTATTCTTTAACTCATTTGTCATTCTTTTCTCTCCGCCCGCGGCGCATAAAGAAGAAGAATGACGGTTGTTTATATTTACGCAGCTAAGTGACTACGACAAAAATAAGAAACATTCGCGGCAAATGAGATTTAACGGCTGCTGTTTGGTGTGAGCAAAGAGAGTTCAAACGCCCCTAATGGTACCTCCTTAAAAATACGCAGACTGCTTTCGCACTCTCATAAATCATTTATATGTTCTATTAGTAGATGCATAAGAATAGGTAAACATTATATTACGATTATGAAATTGTTTATCTACATCTCAGACGAACGAATAAAAGTATAAACGAAGTCTACGTGAAGAAAAGCGTCAAATGAAATAAACCTTTTTTTAAGTTGTTGTGTAAACTTATGTAGTATACACGTGGTTTGCGTCTGTGTGGTTAGTAGTAACGTATTCACTGGAACCTAATACATCTTTTTCCGTTCTAATTCGATTATTTAATATTAAATTCTCAGAACGCATTGTGGCGCCATCGGCTTTCTTTGGCCGGCTTCACTCTGAAAGCTCGCGGCTCTGTATACCTAATTTAATCGTCTGGGATCGAGATGTATATAAATAAAAAAATGTTTGTATGCCTATGCGTTCCTAAACCGTTTATCAGATTGTGATGAAACTTTGGTAGGGTGTTCTGAGGACACCCGCGAGGGGCGCAACAAACGGAATATACAACCAAACAATTTTTACTTTACGTGGCATTGCAACGCATGCTGGGTGCAGCTAGTATTACATAAAAATGGATGGAGATATACGTAAATGAAGTTGATAAACTACAACACAGTTCGAGCATTCACTATGAAGTTTGGCACATCTAACGAGGTAACTATACCATAGCAATCAGCTATGAAAATTGGTATACAAATATTTCAACACGGAAAATAATTTTCGTGCCATTCATTTAGCTATAGATAGATAGATAACACTTTATTGCTCACCAAATAAACAATTACAATATTTTCTTGGTAAAAATAATAGGCGGCCTTATCGCTTAAGCAATCAATTCAATAATTTGCTTGTAGATTATTCTATTCCGCTCAGCCAATCGCCATGAAAATTGATACATGTACATGAATCTGTTTGTTTCTTACCTTTTCACGACTAATCAGTTGAATGGATCCTAACTTCTTTAGCAAGGAGATAAATTGTATCTTAGCGAAGGATAGACTACCTTTTGTCTGAAAAAACTATCTGGAAGTGGATGAAATAAAAACAAATGAAGTTGCGAGTAACGACGGCTAGTAGAAACTAATGATACGATTTTAAGAATGTACACTATACTTATATAACTTGGTTGTCTCTTAGTTGGTGTATATGAAATTTAATAGTTTTCCATGTTATGGAACGCCGAACTTTCGAAAAATACAGTGCATGATTTCAACACTTTATTTCACTTTCCATATCTAAAAACAATTCCAAACATTGACTTTACACTTCACTTTGACCTTTACTGGTACACAGATCGCGATATGTTACATCCCTAAACCGTAAGCTAAAATGCTG
The DNA here is from genome assembly GCA_039645545.1 of Dendrolimus houi. Lineage (NCBI taxonomy): Eukaryota > Metazoa > Arthropoda > Insecta > Lepidoptera > Lasiocampidae > Dendrolimus > Dendrolimus houi. The sequence goes on along the minus strand of CM077120.1, from coordinate 15,209,483 downwards.
ACGGGATGCTTCATGAGCATTCCGTACTTCTTTCTCATCCGACTGCACTCAACAGCTCGAGGCAGTTTGGATCGCGCCACCTCTGGAGATAGACATATTTTAATCCCTATCCCTATTAATAAATGCGAAAGTAACTCTGTCTGTCTGTCTGAATACCGAAAATGGACACAGATATAATTTTCATCCTGGCAGATGGGATAGTTTGCTACGGCCTCTATGGTTGAGCGGGCTAAGCTGTTGCCGGCCTACCTCACTGTAACGCAGAGGCTTCGGGTTCGATTCCTGGTATAGTAAATTTCGGAAACGTATTTTCTCCGTTATTTACTATGGTCTGGGTGTCTGGGACGACCTCAGAGCGGTGCGTTGTATATTACCCATAACACAAGCATAACTTGCTTAATTTGGGGATATACAATATGTGTGTTTGTCTGCCGATTATTATTATTATTATTAAAATAAAGTAAATCTTCCGAGGGCAAATAGCACCTACATAAAAATTGATTACAATGTAACCTTTTTTTTATTAGCCAGGGGGAAATCCGATTGAGGACTAAGCCGCGACAAGGGCAGAACCTTGGGGGGATAATTCGTGACCTAGTGTGGGATTCGCCAGATCGGGGGTGGCACTAGCATGCCCAGTCAGAACTGGTGCCACGCTATTGACACTCCCAGGTTAGGGATACCCTCTAAAACCCCTGGGTGTTCCGTCCTGCGCCTTATGCCAGGGCTACGGGTATATGACCTAGCCTTTCCGCAGCCCTGGCAGGCGTGGGCCCCCCTTACGAGGCCTCTTCCATTGCCGGGGGACTTATCCCCCGGCATCATCATGCTCTCTAGGCGTGGGGCGGTCTGTAACTCGCCCCACGGGAGGAGAGGTGAGCGCGCGTGGAACACTCGCGCCCCCATCTCGACGGTATATGCAGGTGAGTGAGAACCTCTATACCCCAAGAGGCCCCACCCGCGCCGCCCGCTTACGGTGGCCGAAGGTCCTGGCTGGCCCTCCGGCGCCGACGCGTCCTCCTTTGGCGGGAGCGGAGCAATGACGTGCGCTCACGCTCCTGCTCCGCCTCCTCCTTCGCAAGCATAACACGCTCGCAGAAGGAGGAGACGGCGTCCCATCCGGTTACGCTCCCGACCATGCTGTGTACCACGGCCGGGAGCGAGAGGTCAAGTCCGGTGATGGCGAAGAGGTCTCGGCGCTGCTCTGTCCAGGCAGGACACTCCTGGAGTGTGTGCAGCGCCGTATCCTCGTCGCCAGTGTCGCAGTGATGGCACCCTGACGTCGGCTCACGGCCTAGGGGACAGAGGTACCTCCCGCAGCAGCCATGCCCCGAGAGGACCTGTGTCAGCCGAAACGTCAGGGTGCCGTATCTCCGTCTTGTCCAGTCTTGCAGGACGGGCCTCACCGCTTCGATAGTGGCGAGGCCCACGCTGGGGTGTCTGAGGCGTTCTTCCCATACCACCATGGCGACGTCGCGGAGCTCCGACCGGCAAGCCTACGTCTCCTGAGGCGCCGGTCTTGTGCCCCTCGCCAGGGCCTCCTTGCGCCACTGGTAAAGCGACGCAAGGACCCTGGCTTTGAGGTCCCATGGTGGGGATCCGGCGAGTAGCGAGGCCGCTTCGAAGGACACCGTACGGTATCCCCTTATCGACCTGACGGCCAGTACTCGTGGCGCTTGCCGCAGCAAGGCTATATTTCTGGCTGTCAGGCGGTCTGCCCATACGGGGGCCCCGTATAGGACCATAGACCGCACGATGCCTTCGAAGACTTTTCGGCACGTGGCTTCGGGCCCCCCAATGTTGGGCAGCAGGCGCGATAACGCTCCCGCCGCCCTCTTGAGCTTGGGGGCCAATTGCCTAAAGTGTGCCGAAAAATCCCATCGGCTATCGAGGACCAATCCCAAATACTTCATAGTTTCCCCGACGCCGATGCGGACGCCTCCTACAACGATATTAGTGCCTGGAGGTGGTCGATTTCGAGGGCCGTGAAACATCACGGCCTCAGTCTTCTGCAGTGCCACCTCCAGACCAAGTCGCCGGATCCTACCTACAATTTGTGACACCCCAGCCGTGCCAAGAGTGCACGCCTGCCTATGGGTCCTCCCGTTGGCGGTGATCAGCGTGTCATCTGCGTAGCAGATGACGCTGACGCCCGGCAGGACCCTACATCGCAATGTCCAATCGTATGCGATGTTCCACAGTAGAGGACCTAATACCGATCCCTGTGGAACACCGCATACCATGGCTCGTCGACTCCACCCTGCGTGGACCGGGTAAATGACGGCTCTGTCTTCTAAATATGCCCCGACTATTTGACGGAGGTAGGTCGGCACCCGGAAGTACCGGAGTGCCTCCCTAACGCATGCCCAGGGCAAGGCGTTAAATGCGTTGGCGATGTCGAGTGACACCGCCAACAGGACCTCACTCCGGGAGACTGCGTCCTCCGCCAGGATTACAATGTAACCTGTATTAACACCTGCTCTTTAAACAAGAGGTACGGACTAGAGTTTGACCCGCGGCTCAGCCGCGAGGTAAACGCTTGTATCATTTATTTTTAATTAATAAGCTGTATTTCTTCCTATAAAATAAATAACTCTTTTTTTAAAAAGAGTATATTTTTATCCAATACTAGCTTCTGCCCGCAACTTCGTTCGCGTGGAATAGTTTAAAAAAAAGTAAGTTAAAAAAACCCTCCCGATTTTAAAACATTCTTCATTGGTGCTCCGCTCCTATTGGTCTTAGCGTGATGATATATAGCCTAATTGTTTTTTAATGTATAAATTGTTTTATTTTATGATGATGATACCGGCAATATCAATCCTTAATTAGGTGCATAAGTTGTGTAATAAGCTGCTTAAGTAATTAAAGTGTTTTTAACTATCCCACGGGAACTCTTTAATTTTTCGGGATCAAAGTATCCTATATGTTGACCAGGGATATAAGCTACCACCATACAAAATTTCATTTAAATCAGTCCAGTCGTTTCGGAGATTAGCCGGTACAAACAAAGAAATAAAAAAATTGAAAAAAATCTAAATTAGTTCTATTTCACTTCTTACATCCTCCTGACTCGGTTTTTAGCATTTTTTTTTCATTGTACAGAAATTCGACCTCAACAATTTTATTATATGTACTTATATATTATAATAGTTCGAATAATGGTTTCTAATAAACACTAGCCTTTTTTTTTTTGGCTAATACCCACCCTTTTTCGTAAACTATTATTATAACTAACTTCCGTATCTCAAGTGACGCCATCTTTAAACAGCGAATGTTTGCTGGAACAAGATTTTCATAACAATACAACTACTTCTTTCCTAATTATTGTCAAAGTTATACATCGTATACATTTACTTACATAGTTTCATGTAATCTATTAAAATATGGCACTTTTACATGAGTATTTTTTTACAACTACACTTCCAGGACATCTCCTATAAATACATATTAGCTACCATATACATATTTTAGGATGCCAACACATGTGTACGTTAAAACTATTAATTCCAGCTGATGGGATTTGTTTCAGACCACATATTACACACAATGAGATAATCGATTTTCAAAACCGTAATTTTCAACGTCCTGAATAGTCAATCAAGCTTGAATGTCCTGTTTACTAAGCCTTGTTAAATTATTATTAACATATCCCGTTACAGAACGGTGTAGTGAAACGGTGTAAATTTTTTTGAAAATATTTTTATCAATGAGTATAGAATATTGTATAGAAAGGAATAGATAGTACTAACTAGGCGAAGGTTATGCACTCATATATTTATATTATTTGTATATTTTATTGTTTATTGTTATATAATAGTTTCGTACTGGAACAAAGCTACATAAAATGGTGTAAACAGCAGTAAATGCAAGCGTGGTATTCCTTACAGATCTCGCAAATCCTGGAAATGTGCTCACTTCACTATCATTTCCCTGGTTTGAAATTAATCACTTAAGTCAGACAAGCTTGCATCTCGGTGAGATATCGTTAATTTAACATTTAAAACGTTTTTATTCGAGTGGATAATTGCGAGGGGGGTGGTCTTAATGGCTCACGTTCGGGCTTTGCAAAGATTGATAGCGCTCTGTTTTGTATTAAAATAGCTGACTGAAACGTTGCATAAGAAAATATTCGATAGCCCACAGGATTACGTGATTAAACGATCGTTTGCATTTTGTTTAGTCCACGATTAGTGTCGAACGTAATTTGTATTATGGTCTTTGCGTGTTACGGAACCCGTTAATGAGCGCGGTATACAGTAGTTTACACTCACTTGACTGATTAATTTTATTTTACGACCAGTTTTCCCCGCGGCTACGCCGCGTGATAAACCCTACGTAGTGGCTCTATGTTACTATAAAAACTTAATTCGATTTTTTACATATAATAATATCAAAGAAACTAAATCCAGTGTACACAACTGCTCAGCAAAACGTAAAGGCGAGTCGAAGCCAACCTCCAAATTATCCCCCTTATTTTTTCACATTTTTATACGCATTGTACAAATTAGAACCATTTACACATTTATTATAGTATATAGATAGATGTTATTTGTTGAGTATAGGCGAATCGGTTGTTCATGCGATACCTTTACCATTGACTGGTCGAACATACTTGTTTTATGTAAGCAAGATGTGTCTTGTAACATATGCAAATTAATAATATATACGATATGTAAAACCGAGCACTAAAACGTAAATTTAAATGTTATTTCAGGTAGCATTTCCACCCTCGTTTCGGGTGCCTTGTTTATAATGTTCGGATAATGTTAGAAAAACAACGATACATTTTGGGGAGGGCTTAGGGGCGCTAATCTGATGTTGAGTGAAAAGATTTAGTGTTCACCCGAAGATATTAATCTTCACCGAAATTATTATTTAGTGTCGTGCGTTATATAGAGCTTCACTTGCCAAAAGCCTAAGGGGCGTGTAGGGTTAGAAAATCCATTTGTTTATGAATAAGGTATTTTGAATGGTTGAATTTAAATTAGTAGCAAATGGCATGGTAATTACAAATTGTAATATTTTATTTAGGCGGTTTCGAGTAGTAAGCATTAATCTTCTGAGTTGTTGGCTGTTTAATTACATTGTTTGATTTATTTAATAAAATGTATATTATATTTATCCGATATTAGTTATGTAACATGGAAGTCTGCTGAAGTCTTATGTAGTTTATCTTACAATGACACTAATATATGTATATAAGTGAAATGTTTTTGTTTATTCTTGACCTTGAGACTCAATCGATTATCATGAAATTTTGTAAACAATTAGGTAGTATGTATCAATAACAAGGATAAAAATAGACTACTTTTTAAACCGAATAATGAGATAGTTTCCGCGGGATAGTGATTCTACAATAACTTCAGGCGAGCTAATTGAATGATCCTGATAGTCGGGAAAATCGTTATTTGAGTACATTCGGTAAAGGGGACAAATTTAAACTGCTTTTATCCTAAAACTGGGACACTTTGTATATGATTTGAATGAAATTAAATTTTATTTTTAGGTTTTACTTCCTTCATATTGATGATATTCAAGCGTATTTCTTTTTGATAAAACAAAAAGATATCGTTCAATCAAATACGGCTAATCTGGAGACTATAATTTGACGTTGACTTTAATTATATAATTGACTAGCTGATGCCTGCGACTTGGTCCGCGTGGTGCGGTTTTTTAACTATGCCAAAGGGAATTCTTGAATTTTTCGGGATCAAAAGTATCCTATATGTTGACCAGGGATATAAGCTACCACCATACAAAATTTCATTTAAATCGGTCCAGTCGTTTCGGAGATTAGCCGGTACAAACAGACAGACGAACAGAGAAAGAAAAAATGTGAAAAAATCTAAATTGATTCTATTTCACTTCTTACGTCCCCCTGACTCGGTTTTTAGCATTTTTTTCATTGTACAGAAATTTGACCTCTACAATTTTATTATATGTATAGATTTTACTTCTCGGTAAAATGAAAAAATGATATATTTCTTTTTTCGGCTGCGACTTAACAATCTGATACACAAATTTTAAGTAGTGGGTGGGCGTAGTGGGTAGGGGGGAGGTATACTTACCCCTACTACAACCCCTAAGGTGCGGAGGTCTTAATTTTTTTTAATTTTATAATCAAAACCTCACTTATTTTTGTTGTAAAATTGTTTCACTTTTGATAATAACAAACCGTGATTTGAGTTTATGAATGTACTCATGAATTGTTTATGAATGTACTCACGAATTACATATAACCGCCAGAACTTTTTGTAACACTAAAACTGTTTTTAATGTAGAAATAAAGTTTTAAATTTAATTTAGACATAACTACAAAATTCATGCTAGACATATAATCGATTGACTAAAAAAGTGACAGTTTTTACTGTCACTTTTGTTTTTAATGGCTTGGCTAACAAGGTGTGACGATAAAAATAAATTAATCGATTTTTCAGTAATACTTATCGATCTTTAATTAAGAAATTCGAAATCTTGAGTTTTGATTAATATATTGTTTCATACCATTTTCGGAAATCGACATATTTCTATAAAAAGAAAATATTGAAAAATATTTTGCAATTCTTATTGCCGCCATTTTATTCCTTTTCAGTTAAGTGAATGTCCTTTTAAAGACAATTAAATTATATAGGCACTATATTCCATTTAAAGAGATCCCTTACCTGATAACAGAGCCGAGCGAGCGAAGCGAGCGTACCTCAGCAGCGGCCGGCGAGTGCTAGGACCGACTTGTAACCATTTACTATTTATTTTATACACACAAACAGTACGACGCCTTAAAAGTCTCGTATGAAACATTTGTTTTATTTATCAATTTAGTGGACGACTAGCAAGTTGGTTTTAAATATGACAATGAATCAATATATTAATGATATCAATTTTTAAATACATTGCTGAACATTTTTTTAAATATAGGTTAAATATAAATTAATGCGATTACGTAAAAAAAATATCGTCTTTATTGGTCGCCATTTTGAATGATTACTCATGTTGTGTATATGAATGTGTTCTATTGTCTTTTTTCTTCATTTTTATCCAATTAAGCTGGTTTTTGGTTATTTTGGCTCTTTTTATGTTGATCACTGGCTTTTTTTTGAGCTTTAAAAGGATTTTTAACTTTGGACCTATGATAGAAGTGCAATATATGTTTATTAAAAATATATATTTCAAGATCTCCGGACCTTAGGAGTTGTAGTAAAGGTAAGTATGCCTCCCCCCCTCCCAACTTCACCACCCCACTACTTAAAATTCCTGTATTAGATTGCTATACATTTACCCTTTTTTCTTTCTAGTAAACAAAAAGTTAATACAAAGCTATAAAATGTATAAAATAAGTGGTGATATATAAAGGCGAGCTTAACCCTAATAATATTTCATTACGAATGAACCGATGTATCGATGTACCAGTTTTAAATGTAGCACTAAGGAATTTATATTAAGAATGACTTCGTTTAACACGTCCTCAACTTCTTATTGTGATATGTATTGCAATGTTTGCAATATCGCGTGCGAGACAACACACAGGCCCAGCAATGGGAGTTCACTATAAAAGTATATTGCTATCCGATAACGGAATGATATTGGAATTCCTATGCGAGCAAATGGAAAAAGTGTGCATAAAACCATTTGTTCCAACAATGGAAGTACACTGCTGGCAGTTTAAGTAAGATAGTGAGAGAGATCTAATTTAGAGTGTAAAATAGGTTTTTTAAAATTAAGCTTTGCTGTCCTGTTTCTTTACCTTTTAATCTTCGTGTCTTTTTTACTATGAACACATTATAAATGCTATATCTATTATTTTACACCCGATAAATTCGGGTCGGTCCAAATATCTATTACATAAAGGTAATTTATATGGTCTATGAAATATCTAGTATATTTATCAAATATAAAAATCGGCTCATATTAAAAGTAAAGAATGAACAAACATACAAAAATTAAAACTATAAAGTGGTAAGTAAATAATAAAGTTAGTAATCAATGATATGGCGCAAGTATAGAAGAAATCTACTAAAATAAATGGAGTTAAATGTAAACAGGTATAGATTATAAAATGAGTTTATTTATAATATTTGTTTTTCAGGATTACAATTTATAATTGAAACTTTTTTCTCTTACAATACTAATCTGAGTCGTCATCAATCACAATTCTACGTTTCCTTTTGTTACTTTTAGCTGATCGCACTATATCCTCGCCTTCTTCGTCGTCACTTTTATCTGTAACAACAAATAACAAGATTTTTTTATCACCACCTCTACAATAATAAGCTTATATAACAACAAACAAAATTTGATAACAATCGGGTAATTTCCAAAGTCGTGAAGAGGGATAGGGAATAAAGTAACATATAAACAAGGTGAACTTAATAATATCTATGAAGCAGTAATAGAGATAATAGGTGTTCTAAACTTCTAAATAATTGAATATATGTCACTTTTTATCCCAGGAAAAATTTAGGACTTCCTGCGAAATTGATATAATAATAGAGTTCCCAAATACAACCTCAAGGATAATAATGGTCAGCTGATTAGTTATACTATTATTTATAATCAAGTTTAATGGCTGTATGTTTATATTAATAGTCAGAATCTATTAGGAATATTTGTTATATGGTTATATTATGGTTTTTTTTAAACAGCCTCCATGAATAATTCATTAAAAATAATTTCTTCTATGAACAGTAATAAACAGTAATCTGACGACAACAATGTTGTTAAACTAATAATTGAAAATGATTTTGAGTAAAAGAGAAACAAAACTAAATTTCATTTAGTCAAGTTTAATTATTTGCTAAAAGAAAATTTTACTGACTGGCTTTGAATAAAAATCACTTACCACTTTGCGACTTTGATGGTATGATACTAAGGATATCTTCTGTATCCGGTATATCTTGTTGCAGAGTTTTCTTTGCGAAAGATAAAATGTCATCATCATTATCACTTTTCTCATCAATTTCATCAATTTTCTGCATCTTTGCTCTACCGGTTTCTCTTTCGCTGTCCGAACTAAGACTCCTTTTACGATTAATTGTTCCCGCACTTTTATACGCGGGTTCATTATCATCGCGCATCTTCCTTAGTTTATTAAATAGATCATCATCACTAGACTCATCATTTTCGTTATTTACTGTAATATCTTCTTTATCTGGTGTCGGTGAATCGACTGTGTTATCAACAATAAGTTCTTTATTAACTGCTTTCAATATTATCTCACGACGTTTTCGAATAGTTTCGAAATGTAATGCGCTTGGTATTCGCCAGTATTTTTCCTAAAATATTTAAATTGGACGTACTATATTAATTTCAATAAAAGCAGCTACACATAATAAAACAAATAAAGGAGTCCAATTGTTAATTTTATTATTAGTTAATTTACATAAGATACGTAATATTTTTCAAAATAAAATTAAGTAGATTAGTATTTAATTGTCAGATGAGATGCTTTGGTTTCTTACAATGGAGTTACAATTGCTTACTTTTAATTAAAATTGTCATGATAAAACTTAACTACAAGTGAACGATTCATGCAAAAGAAGTAGTCTTAACTGTGATTTCAGTTACATAAGACCCAAGATGTTTGTATAATTTGAGATATTGTGGGATTTTTCGATATATTACATACATATAGATAGACTGGTGACTATGTCTGTAAGCTAAATCTTACTATTGCTACAAAACATATCGTAGGTTGGAGTGAAACACTATTATAAAAAAGTGTGAATTCACTAACTACAAGGTATAATCTGTACGTACATATATATAGCCAGTTTCTCCGATTTACTTATTAAGTAGTAGTCAATAACTTATCCTTCTATTTATTGTTACTTTGTAGATTTATTAATAATATTTGTATCAATTTATTTGAAATGACATACAGGTAATATTGAAATGTTCATTCTCTTAATATTTTTTTGACGCATTTTGCATTTCGCTAAATATATTGTAACATCCTATTGTTCTACTTCTATGCTTATAAAGAAATGGATTACATAAAATGTTTTATTAAATACCAAAATATATTATTACCTGCTCATCGAATGGTGGTATGACTCCAACACCGTCGAGAACCTTCTTGAACAGTGAATTTTCCATTGCTTCGACAGCTTCTTTGGATATGGGGACAAGTGGAATTCCCTCGGTCTCTGGGTCATAGCCTTCCGCCTCTTGATCTAATGCTACTTCCTCTAAATTCTCAGCTAACCATCTTAATCCTTCTACAAGATCTGTAAAACAATCAGGTTCTAGTATTTCGAGGTTAACTCACGAAGTTGAGTTGGGTCAACATAGGAAGGATTTAAAACATACTATATATTTATTTATAAACAATATTTTATGTAGATAATAATACAATACGACAAAGAGACAATCTTTAAAATTACGGTTTAACGCGTTTACGCATGTTTTAGAAAGAAAGAAAAAATGTGTTGTCTTAAAAACACGACGCTATATATAAATAGGGAAAATATTAATAAAAAAGATTGATTATTCACTCATAACTTGAAACTTTCGACCACTTTTTACTTGTCATGGCACCAGGTTTCAACAACTTGCGTCTGAATCGTAACCGGGAAGAATGCACCGGAAAAGCAATCTCTCCAACATAATGTGATTGAATATTGTTACAATTACCACATGCTGAAAGTGAAAACATCGTGTGGAAACTTACATATCATTATTACCGATGTGTGAAACCCTCCAATCCGCTTTGGCAAAGCGTGGTGGGTGTATTACTAATTCTACTAAAATGGAGAAACCTGAGTCCATGAAATTAATTTGGTTCAAAAGCAAAGAACTGAAAGGACGACATTGTACAATGAGATTGAACGATTCAAAATTATGTTCATGTGGATTACTTTGGTTAATTCTTTCTAATCCCTATCAATATTATAAATGCGAAAGTAACTCTGTGCGTCTGTCTGTTCGTTTTCACGGAAAAACTACTGGACCGATTTGGCTGAAACTCAGTATATATATATATATATATATTCGATGCCGAGACTGAACATAGAATACGTTTTAACCCGAAAAATGGGATAGTTTTCGGGATAAAAATATATTTGTCTCTTTGTTATGCTTTTACGAAAAAATTACTAGACCGATTTGGCTGAAATTTGGTATATATGTAATTTTAATATCGAGGGTGGACAATGGATACTTTTTATCCCGGATAATGGGATAGACTTGTGTAAAGTTTATCCAAGAAAGTAGGATAGGTTTTTTTCGTGATTTCCTATTTTGGTTAATTTGGTCATTTTGGAGATTTTAGTGATTTTGGACATTTTGGTAATTTTGGCCACTTTGGTAATTTGGTAATTTTGGTCGTTTTGACATATTTGGCACTTTTGTTATTTTTGACATTTCTGGCATTTTGGTATATTTGGTAGTTTTGGCACTCTTGACACTTGGTATTTTTGTCATTTTGGTAATTTTTGGCATATTTGGCACTCTTGACACTTGGTATTTTTGTCATTTTGGTAATTTTTGGCATATTTGGCACTCTTGGCACTTTTGGCATATTTGGCACTCTTAGCACTTTTGTCATTTATGTCATTTTTGGAATATTTGGCACTCTTGGCACTCGTGTCACTCTTGGAACTTTTGTCATTTTTGGCACTTTAGACATTTTTAGGTTTTTTATCATTTATGTAGTTTGCAGATAGATCGCACGGGAGATAGATAAATAAAACTAGAACGGGTTGAAATTGAAAGGTTTTTGAATGGGGATGAAAGTTTGTATGGGAGACCAATCATTTTTCAAGTTTGAAAGATATATTTTTTGTTTTTTATTATTAAAAGGTATCCAACAGTATATCCATAAATTTAAGGCATAAAAAACATAACAATAAATATAAACCAAAACTGGATACTACTAAACTAGAAAAGTAAACAGAACCAAATATTAAGTACACTACAGTAATATTAATTATTCAATCTATCTAATACTGTGAAACTTCTGACGGGAAAACTAAGCACAACTAAATGATTACGTTTAAATAGAAACATTACATTTCTTTTGGATCTTATTAATAAGTTTACTAACTACGGAATATAATAATTCATCATCTATAAAGAAATGCGATAGTAATTAGATCTGTCTGTCTGTTAAGCTTTCACGGAAAAACTACTGGAGTACTGGATCAGTTTTGGAGTAATTTTGTACATAATATGTAATTTAAATACCAAAAATGGACTTAGATACTTTTCATCCCGGGAGATGGATAGTTTGCGATATAAAATAAAGTGAATTTTCAGAGGGCAAATAGTACTGACATAAAAAATTTACACAATATAACTTGTAGGTATTACGCCTGCTCTTTAAACAAGAGGTACGCACTAGAGTTTGACCCGCGGCTACGCCACGGGATAAGCTCTGGTATACGCATAAATGAATCATCTGATATCGGCTTAATATTAAACTTCGATCCCGTAAGTAATAATATAAGGTCAGTGTATTATTTCAGCGTTCATGCGCCAAAATAATACGTTTTAAAATAACACCTTTTTACATGCAGGTAAAAAGGATTGAAATAATTAATTTAATTTGTAAGTTTATTTATTACAAATTACGTGATAGTATAAATCAGCTATTAATTAAAAAAATATTATAACTCTTGACCAGGCTTCACGATAAACATCTTTACATCCATATTTTTCAAATAATAAGACTCACTCGTAGAATCTTGTCAACTCAAAGTAAGTTGGCTGTATATGTAGATTAAAGTAACTTCTATAACATCATATAATAAAGTTTTAAAAGAACACTCACCATTTTCCACCGCATTCACCAGAAGCTTGGCAATTTCGCCAGAGCTAAGTTCGGCTCGTCTCTTAGTTTTGTTGTGTGTTTTCTTCTTATTTTCAACTTTCTTAATCAGTTTTTTTTTTATTGGAAGCGGAGATTTAGTTCCATTGCCGCTGTCTGATTCGCTCGATTCCGAATCACTGGAATTGTCTTCTGTAAGATTTAAAAAGGTTATTATCTTGGACTACGGTTACTTAGTGGCTAAGGTTCTCGTGTTTCATTCAAATGGCATGAGTTCGAGTCTTGGGTCTACGAAGAAGGCACCGTTTAGGCAGTTTTTAAAATTACCTTGTGCTGAGCTGTAAAGAAACACCGTGAGCATACCAATGTTTAATTGCAATTATCGACATGTGAAATCACCCTAATCTGCCCCGATCAAATTTGGCGGATATAGCGTTCTTCCCCCTAAAATGGGAAGCACTGAATCCAGCAGTGAGACGCTTATGTCTAATTCTATTCCAGTAACAGGAAGAATTTCTACAATACACGGCCAATTTCCCTGTTTCCGATGGGTTCCAAAATGTAAGTATTAAGCTATTTTTAAGTATTTTGACAAATAGTTTTTATTATATATGTATACTTATGGTATTGTGTACTACAATTTATGTCAAGGCATGAGTTGTTCAGTTTTAATATAAATACTGTAATGAGAAAGAGTAAAGCAAAGTACTATTCATAATAGAACATGTGAGCTATTGACAATAAGAAAATTTCGATTCTATAAATCTTTTTGTTTTTTATTTTATTATTATGTACTAAGGCTACCTGTACAAGCTAAGAAAATTCGCTGGGTCTACGCAAGAATTTGTGTCGTTTCTACACACGAACTGTGTACATAGATAGCTCCGGCCCTGATCAAGAAAAAAATCTTGTCTGCGCTAGACACGACGCGCTCTGTGTTGTTGCGAAGAACGGAGGGGCCGAGTAGGTGAGGTGGTTCAGGTAATTTGAGTACGTTTGTATGCGTGGAACCCTACGCACGACTGCCCGAAAACAATCTCGTCATTTACACGTTTCTATTTATCTTGTCTGGACAGACACGACAAATTTTCGTGGCTAGATCCGACAATTCTAGTGGTGTACATGATGAATTGGTCCTATTTGCCGTAGACACGGTGAAATTTCTTAGCGTGTACAAGAGCCCAAGAATACTGAAACTAAATTACACTTTTTAAAAAATGTTCACTTCTATTAGCTTGACGGTTTTACTAGTAACTTAGTCTAGAACAAAGATTGCACTGTCAGAGGTGTTCCCCTACAGTAATTGCTAAACGTGATAAAGACTGAAAAGTGTAAATATATTACTTAGCTAACCTCATTGGAACCCCCTTAGGTAGATAATATATAACTACCTAATCCAATTCCGAACAGCATTTTCGACATTAGAATACCCAAGAAAATTACATATTCACGAATATATAACGAGTTCGAAGCTCTTTAATAAAACGGGGCAATAGAAAAAGTCTGTTAGTAACTTTTACGCAAAATTTATTCTCTAATTTGCCTATTCCGAAGTTATAGAGCCACCAAAGAAAAAAGTTGACTATAAACTCTAATGACATGGGGGAACGGAAAATAGAATAGGGCGAAATAACGCAGACATAGTATACGACAATACGGCGCGTTAGGTATATAAAGTTAAGCTGTTTAGCAACTTACCGTTCGATTTATCGTCGTCGGTGCCAGTGCTTTTAGCGTTTGAGTTCTTTTGTCGCTTTTTACGACATTCCTTTCTATCCTTTATGATGGCTAGTTCTATCAACCTGTCGATGTAGCTCCGTTTTGGTCGTTTGTGGGGCATACGGGGAATAATTATGCTCATTGGATCTAAAATATACATGATGAATACTAGAAAACACTATCCCGGTAATTTCAAGTTTGTGTTCTGTTGTATTGTCATCAAATAATTTATAGTAAGGGTAACACTGCCTTTGGTATTAATTTTAGGTATGTAGGGAAATTTAGAGACTGAAAACGAAGACGAGTCATTTATTCTCAAAAATACGACTATTCTTGCATGATACTTCGGTTTCAAGTTTACACGAACTGGTATATGCTAGTTCTGCAAGTTATTAGTATTCCACAATATTCCTTCAGACTACAATATGTAATTCAATTAGTCTGGAATGTGGTACCAGTTGTGACGAACTTCTAAGTTGATTTGTCTAATATCTGTTATAAGTATTCTTTAGTAAATAAATCCAATTTTAAAAATATTGTTTTCTCGACACAATCGAGTATAATCGCGTGGAAAGCTAAACTTTTGTCATTTTTAGATACATAGCTATAGAACATGAGTAAATCTTGTTAATCAAGCTGCATTTATTTTCAAACAAAAAATGAAATATTCCTTTATGCAAAATCCATATTTACAGGCCGACACGGTGACCTAATTAATCGTAGATAGCTATCATTTTTCGTTTGCGTATTTTTATCGTTGAAAGGGGAAACCCACCGTGAGTAATTTCGACCCAGATTGGTTAATAAACAACGGATGCCTACTGAAGATGAAATATGGACATTCAAACCCATGCAACATTATTCAAACACTGCATAACCTCAAAACAAGGAATAATGTGAACAAGACCACGATTTATCGTTTAAACAAAATCTTTTACTACAAGCAACTGAAAAAAATATGCGGTTATTATTTAATAATGCGAATATCAAGTATTGGGAAATAAAATTCAAAAACAACGAATGGTTGGTACGTAAAGTGTAACAAAAATTATATTATATAATATTACAGAAAATGATGTTATTGTAAGCAGAGGTATCTTATAAAACTTAAAAATATGGTAGTATCTTATGAAGCGTCCACAACTGTTTACTTTAGTTTTTGTACGAAAATTTACCCGACGGCATAAGACAGCAGTTTCTTACATCCTTTATTATAGGTTACGGTAAACGCCCGAACTACGGTAAATCTTAGGATTTACCAACAAATCCTAGGATTAACCAACACGAGTCGGTAAAAGTCCAAATTTATTTAAAATGAAAAGCCCGAAAATTATTTTAATTTTAAATAAATTCGTACATTTAAAAAATAGTGTTGGTGTATCCTAGGACTTACCGATAAATGCAAGGATTTACATACATGCAATTATGTAACGCAACGTGATTGAATTGATCAAATGATTTATATGTAGACGAAGCCTTAAATTTGTAATTTTATAAATGAGTTTCATGAATTTCAGTTTCAGCATTGGACTTTAACGTAATGTATATGCCGCACAAAAAAGTTTAAACAGCTAAACTAATTAAACTCGGATTACACTAACAAATCGCAACGACTTTTACACAATATTCGAACATAAAACTTTAGACATTACCATAAGTTTACTCACCGACTGTGTCTTTAAATTCATCCCAAAGCTCTTTAAGCGCTTGATCCTCTTTTTCGGTGAACTCTTTGGGCATTCTCTCTCTCGTTCGCTCTTTGTTGCTGCGCTTCGTGGGCGCGTGGAATATCAACCCTAATTCCTTCATTTTCTTTATTACACCGCGTCGAGTTCGCGTTTGATCTATTAGATTCTCCAGGATCCAGTCAATTACGTCTTTGTTAAAATAAAATATAATTATTAATGGACATGTGTATAGAATTATTGTTTTCTTAATCATTTAGATTAAATCACTACGCAATACTATTAAGGCTGGTGTGCATAGACATTTGACAGACGGTTAAAATAAAATAATTGTTGTCTAGGCATATATTTTTAGCGATTATTTTGTTTTAACCATCAGTTTAATGTCTATGCACACCACCAGCCTTATTCGCTGTTTGTGCAATGAATTTTGCATATGGACTATAAAGAGAGTTAATAGATACTTGGAAATTGTATTTAGTATAAGACAACAAAACTAAATTAGGGTATAATATTATAAACTTAACTAAATTTATTTATAGAATCATTATTTAGAAAATATTATAATAATCGTTTATTAATCAATTGGGATTATGATTCTATATTAGAAGTTATGATACTGCGCTAACTAAATCAAGCCTATGGTGCTAAGGCTAAATATATTTTATTAGTTTCGGTTTTAGTTACAAATTTATTTCCTTTGTATGGAATGTAAAATGACTGTGAGGTTTACCTAACTGTTCTTATTGGAAATAAAGTTTATTATTATTAGTTTTTCGGGTATTCCTTCAGAACAGTTTAAATAATATTTAAATGCAACAAATATTTAGTTTTTGCAAAAATAATATTTTGTAAAAAAAACGTGAAGATGCCATTATGTTAGAACTGTCACATTATTTATTCAGTATCACCTACTTATATCTAAATTCACATGTTACTGCTTCGAATTGCGACGTTTCGTCTTACAGCGATCGTATCTTCTCAGATAAATATGTTGAAAAAAGATATCTTTATTTTTTTGTAAACATGAAAAACAAACAGAAAATGTTCCAGAAGAAACTTGTAAGTTGATGTAGCTATAATATAACTATGTATTCAATTTTATCGGATATTAAGGGTTGCAACAAAAGAGACAAAACGAAATAAAAATATTCGTCAGACAAACAGTAACTGACAATACATTTATTCCCTATCTGAGATGTAGTTACACTGATGTAATGCATAATATATTTATAACTGTCAACAGATCAGAGATAAAAAAAAATCAATTTTCAAAATTTACCCTACCGGGAATTAAGCCTCTACTTCAAATCCCCATCAACTAATTTCTTTTTATTGCGAAGCTGGCAAACTGGCAGACAGCCCAGCTCATGGAAAGTGATTACCGTCGTCTATAGGCGTTTGCAACACCAATAGCGCAGCCAATGCGTTGCCAGCCTTTTAGGATGGGATAGAATAGATAGAGCAATCATACAGGAGGAATGGGAATAGAAGGGATGGAATATGGGATTAGAATAAAGAGATGGAATAGCCAGAGTTAGATAGGGGGCAATACGAACTTTCACTCACCGCAAGTAACCAAAACGCAACAATCTGTTGCTAAACAAGACCTTCCCATAAACTTCGACTATTCCTACTTGTTAAATTAATGATTAATAATTATGTTTCCACCATAGAATAGAATAATATCCTTTATAGCATTCTAAGTACAATTGTTATGACAAGTACAGAGCGCGGTCTTATCGTTGGAAGCGATTTCTACCAATGGCCATAAAAATGTCATAGAAATGGTTAGGTGTCATAATTGAGCACAGTTAAAACGAAAAAGTGAGGTCTTTGAATATAAGTAAACTATTAATTACAGTTCAAACAGAAACATGAATTCCCTCCCACTTTGTCTCGCATTAAATCTTAAAAATATATATATGTACATACAGATAGCAACTCTACTTGTAAAACTCATTTGTATGACCTCATGCGAAACTAATAGGTCTGGATGCACAAGTATTCTTGAAGTTGAAACGGATATTATTTTTCTTATGTTTTTGTTTTTATACCAATTTATAGCTGATATAAATCGCAGTATGCTTCTATATTACACATCTACTACCTATTAGATTACGAAAATTAACAAGACTTTTCACGATATTAAAAATGCAAAATACTATGATATCAAATATTAAGTTAATAAAAAAACCAGCCATGATAATTTTTTGTGTGATATAAGTAGTTATAAAATATTTGCAATATTCGTAACTAGTTCTTTCTCGTTTAATTTTCTGTTCAGACAACTCTCAGCCCTCGGGGCAAAGTTAGTTAATACCAAAGTTAAATAAAGTATAATTTCAAACTTATTTTCTTCTAACCGCAGCTCCGATTCAGAACTTCACGACTACTCACTCAACCTTCTATAAATTGAAGTTGAAAAAGTTTTTTTGTATTAATTTTCACATCAAATTCATCTACATAGATAAACTACAGTCGCGTACAAAATGAGAGATATTAATTTGTTATAACATTAAATCATCAATAGAACTAAAGGACAAAAACGCAAAACAAGAGTGGGAGATTTTTTTCTTAAGATAATCCGGTAGATTGAACACGTATATTTTACAAATCTAAGGGCCGCGCTTGCATAACCATCTTCTTTAAGTAAAGATTGGATAATCATATTAAACTGCCTAAATACGTTTTACACAAAACGTATTGACAGTTGTTTAAACATATTTAGCGGCAAATTTTGCGTTGTGCAAGACGCTAATTGTATTTAAGGGTGTTAAATGCGTTTTGTGTTTCTTAAATAAATTTAAGCAACCTTATGCAAGCGGCCCTAAGTTAAGCTTCTGTTATGTATAAGTAGTATAAAACGGATACCTCTAAGATCAGTTATAAACACCCAGAGCTAAGTAAACAACGGTGTACAAAATTAATTTGTATACAAAACTTATCTCGCCGGGAATCGCACCCGGAAGTTCTGTTTTTCAGTCAACTTGGCAAGCCAACGTTTAGATCACTAGATTACCGAGGCCGTCAAAAAAATTATATAATAATAACAATGGATGGTGCGAGAATATTTCTAAAAGAAAACAGATATAAAGTGGAGGGAGTTATTGTAAATGTGTATGGGGTGTTTCGATTATAGAAAAACGAAATATATAGATAATATCGTCGTAGAATATTGTCACTGTATAGATAAAATTTCGGTATCTGCTATGAATCACTACCTAATAAGTCTAGTAAAATTGCTAAAGAAATCAAAATTAGGGATAGCGCTCCAGTCATTTACACAAGTGAGAGAGAAAAATAACCGTGAACGTAATCGAGTAGGGAAGGGCTATCGTTAGAAAGGTATTGAAAAATGATATAGTGTTACAAAGTGGTTTTTTATGTCAATGTAAAAATAAGATAATTATGTTAAGTAAGAATAAGATAATTATGTATTTCTAAAATCGTGAAAAGAGTGTCATTATTTCCCATTTTAACTTATAAATTTTCATCGAGTTCTTACTTAGAAATCACTTGTAAAGATTTTTTTAATAAAATAATTATGTCGCGTATAAAAATAACCCCACTAATATTATAAACGCGAAAGTTTGTAAGAATGTATGGATGTATGTTTGTTACTCTTTCACGCAAAAACTGCTGAATGGATTTTGATGAAACTTTTCAATAATATAGATTACACATCAGAATAACGCATAGGCTATTTATAAAGATATAGTGTGAATTATACAAAATTTAACGATTTTCCATCACCACGCGGGTGAGACTGCGGGGCGCAACTAGTATGTCATACTTTTGGTTACATGTTAATTCCCTAGCTAAATAGCAAAAATAATGACAATTCGTTGCAGTATGAAACCTTTCATTGTGCATAATCCGACACACGCTGCTGGTTTTTTTTTATTAGTACGTCTAAGAATAGTATTCTATTCTATATTGAAAGTTCCCAAACATTCAGAATGGGTAGACAAAGAACTTTCGATATGACAACAATATCTGACCAAAACGATTCGGTTTGATATCGAAAACTTCTGAAATGCGGTTGGGCATGCAGAAGTTTTACTTACCTTGATCAGTCTGTGGATTAGTTTGGTTTTCTGTGTAAAGTTTCCGAAGTTCCTCCTCTTGTTCCATGGTCCACGCCCCTTTACCTGGCTTGTCCCTGTTTACGATCTCGAAGTTATTATTTAAATTTGGGATGCTCAATTTAACGGATTATTAATACACATATGACATATTATGATGTAAGAAGGCCTATGTAGCAATGCTTGCCAATTTATATTGCTATTGAGGTACAATTGTTGAGGTTTTGATTTATCCGAAATGTGACACACACATGGATACACCAACGGCTTGTGATTAAGGCTTAGAGGTTACAATACAATAGCGGTCACTAATAAAACAATATGTGGACAGATGTCTCTAAATAATATAATATAAAAACTTAGAATAGTCACCACCATACGTACTACGATATATTATCTTGTATCGTATTGCGCTAAGTGAACAACTAGTTTACAATAACAACGTACACTTACATATATTATTCCTTGATTTTTCAATGAAGGAAAAGCTAAATTTAATATTGAGTAAAGTTAGTTTCAGTTTAATTAAAAATCTATAACGTTCAGAAATGTAATAATCTGAATTATTACAATTCTAAACATAGTCAAATCAAATAATACAAATACAAAATGAGTAGAGAAAAAATGTAAATATATTTAAATTATAATAAAATTTCAAATATGATATATTTTAATTTTTTTAAATATTATTATTATAAGACATTCTTCTACGAATCGTGTATATAATTTTGTAATAAATGTTTTCTTAGAAATTATCTAATAGATATCGACATTAAGTACCTACAAATAAAATGTAACCATCATTTACTAGTTCTTAATTCAGTGTTTAATAAATCATATTTATAATCTGAATAATAATATCAAATAATTTATTGATGTGTTTAAATAAATTATGTCTAATGTGGGGTTGATATAAGCTGTGTGGTGCGTCGATGATTCGCTCCAGGTCGTGGTTCGCGCCATGGTCGAGAACTCCACTGGGTGGGACGCCGTCTCCTCCTTATGTAAGCGTGTCATGTTTGCAAAGGAGGAGGCGGAACGGGAGCGTGAGCGGACTTCATTGCTCCGCTCCCGTCAAAGGAGAAGGCGTCGGCGCCGGAGGGCCAGGTAGGACCTTCGGCCGCCATGAGCAAGCGCCGCCATAAGCTTCCCCCAGGGAAAGGGCTCCCCATCTGCTTTATGCCGTCGAGATTTACCCGCGGCCCTGGCGCTAAAGGCGAAGAACGGAATACCGAGGGGTTTTAGTGTGTATCCTTAACCATGGCGTAGCAATAGCATCTTTAGTTCTGGCTAGAGGTGCTAGTGCCACCCCGAATTGGCGAATTCCACACACCGGCCGCGATTTTGCCCTAGGGGGTTCTGTCCCCCCACCCCCTATGCACGGCTGATGGCCCTCATTCGGGTTTCCGCTCGTAAAACAAAAATGGTGCGTCAATGATGTTTACCCCGTTGGATAGGGTGACGCACCACTGGCGAGAGCCTATTGCTAAATCGCCCGAGGGGGCAGTACAAAATAGGACGAGTACGAGAGTGCGAGTACTCTTGCAGTATATTAATTTCCTAATTGTTACTAATTTAACTTAGACTATATAAGAAACCTTATCGTTTACCTGATGTGCAGCACATCATTATTCTAATCATTATTAAATATTATATTTATTATATTTACACATTAATGAGACTGGACATTGTTGATTTAGACAAATGCCCAATCTTATCGGCAGCTGTAACACCGATATAATACCTATATATCTATATTTACATAACATTACGTTCATATTATTATATTAACGATAGTCTTTAACTGTGATAAATTATACATCAATAAATTGGTGGATGAAATGTGACGCAACATCCTAAAATAAACTGTATATAATACACAATGAATAAAATAAAACTAACACATACAAATAAAAAAGCCCTAACAAATATATACTTAATTCGTTTTAAATTATTTGAGCTGAATACACTGGCATGTATAACGTAGAAAAAACTAATTAATAACATTGCACACTCATGTGAAATTATACAGTAGTTAAAAAGGTATTAAAACAAAATTAATATTATTAATCAAAATTTGATTTGGGCGAGGACAGCATAAACATTAAGGCGGGTGAATTACTTGTTTTCGCAGCTTAACGGGGTCGGGTGAGATTGATGGTAGTTAGAAGAGTGCGCGGATGTACACATAGTTAGTCCGACCCATCTAACTTTTATGAGGGTAGGTAAGTACGTAAATATAATATATTCAGATTTTGTACGTGATCCAAATATTGTTTCAGGTTTTTTTGCATTATTTTATGGTTGTAATTACTAGTTATGTATGTAATAACAATAACAGTGTTTTATTATTAATCCCATGAAAAAATGTTTGCGCGATGTATGTATAGAAGTCAAATGTACTTTTAAGTAAGTTTACAAACTTTTAAGTAAGTTTTATAAACTTAATAGAAGTCAAAATTGATAGGATTTTTTCTTTTGATTTTTTTATCGTTCTTGCTACAAGACCCTTTGAACTAAGTCTTAACTAGATATCGATTGGACTGGTATGAAATATTTTTATTTTGAATTTCACTTGTTGTAGCCAGCCTCCGTCAAATTGTAGCTTTCTAACTTTTGCAATAGCTTGGGGAATTAATTTTTTACATAAAAATAATTCTTGTTTAAAAATAATCAAATTCCTAGAAGGAAATATTATTCACTTTTAGGAATATTACATATTTTTTGAAAATAAAACTGCACAGTACATCAAGTTGCTGCTAAAATCTCAGAGAATTAATATATTTTTATTATTATCGTTAATCTCAAAGTGAGAACAATGGTACGCATGTCGGCATGTCCCGTACGACGTCAAGTCAGCATTTCAAAAGCAATTAAAGATTTGAATACAATTCGTAATTATGTCAAATATTTCTGTCTAATGACCAAATTACCTATTCACATGAAAGAAATATAATAGCAATAACTATTTTATAGAAGTATGGCTTAAGACGACACTTCCGCGTTTTAAATACTCTGTATATTATCTTGAAAAATGTAATACATGAGAAGTTGAAACATGTTTACCTGTTGTCGTTGTACAAATCGTATCCATATTCGATATCGAGTGCGTCCTTAGAATTCGTCCAGAATAGTAATTCGATGAAAGTTTTAGGATTCTTTGATGCCACTTCTGTGAATTTTCTTAGAACAAATATCGCGAACTTTTCCAATTCCTGTTGACATAAAATTCTAAGTTAAACCCCGAATTGAAGTTAAACTACTTCGGATATAGTCACCGTTATTTTTTTTCATGTTTGCATGTTATAAAGAGGGACGTAAAATGTAATTCCATTATATTTTAACAATCTATTCCATGTAACGTGATATACCCAACTCAAGCATATATTGGTTATTAGTGTACAACTTTAGGGTTACTCTGAAACAGATGGAAGTAAAAAGCTCATTTACGAAATGACCTGGTCAGGAATGTAATTCGGGATCCGTGATAATTCTTGTGAATTAAGCGGAACAGCGCTTAGACCATTATGCTACATAAACCATCGAACACATAAATAATAATAAACTTCTATACCATGACTAGATTACAAACGAAGTCTTAAATAAGCATTTTGAACTTTGAAAATACTTCTTGCGTTCGTCTATAAATAATAGTTAACAGCGAGACAACAGACAAAAAGTGTTTTTTGACCGTTTTCTCAGCCCTTGTTACAGTAATTATACATATTTTATTGCGGTGAAAATATATGTCAATCTTGATCATATTTCTGAGGTACCCCATGTACTCAAAACGCATTTTCGATAAATTTTCTCGATAGAAAATAATTGCAAAGTAACCTCTAAACGTGTTCTTCAATCTTGTGTATTGTTATTACTATTAATCGTGCATCGCTAAAATAAATAACAACAACATATCATATTATAAGAAATATAATCATTATAGTTTTTTTATTCGGTTACTTAGAGAATTTGTAAGTAATTAATTATTTTATTATAAATGACTTCAAAAATCACGCTTGCCGGTCCCAATGTATGGAATTTATCAATATGCCCAAGTCCTTGGTGCTGTGTACACGCGTCGCTTTCCTCGAGCGTGCTATTGGAAATTAAATTTTAAATAAATGAAGGAGCAATAATAACCAGAATTTCGAGCCGATCGAGCTATACCTATTTGGCGTATACGGTAGAGGACTGGTCTAAATCGGTCTATGTGGGTTCAAACCCTACTAGCTTCACTTGATCTAGTAATTTTTATATCAAAGTTGATAAAATGGTCTTTTCTTTTCTTAAATAACTTTATAAAATGCAATAAAAATACTTTTCTATGTTTTTATATTTCATTTCATCTGGACTTTTTTACTATTGTCAATAAAATGTATTTAAATCAATCTTACCGGTAACATTAAAATTCGAAAGCGCCATCTATGTTTCTCAATAGAAATGATGGAGACACGTGGATAATTGGACCTACTTATGCAAAATGGAACCAACCCACACACTAACAGTTGTGAGAAAAAGCCGTTTTTATTAAAATTTTGCATACAAAAAATGTGTCTATATTTTGGAAAAAAAAATAGAATATTGTATATTATATTTTGTCCTATATATTCAAGAACAATTTTAATGTAAATAATTTCAAATTACATAGTAATCAAACAAAAATCTCGATGGTTCTTTTTAGTAAAATTATTTGTGTGTGGGTTTAGTTATTACGTTGGCATAGTTTTATGAAAAATAAAAGAATACTCATTTATTTATTTATATTTCTTTAAAAAAAGACATATTTCTTTAAATTATATATTTTTTCATAACAATATTAATTTAAAAAAAAACACAATCAAAAAGTAATAATTTTCAAAATTTAAAAACTTTTTTTAAATATTACATAACATATACTGATTTTTAATATGAAAATTGATTTCTAATTAATGATGTTAATAATGTTATGTTCAAACTATTATAAACTTCATGTCCTATAAATAAATATTTAATTGTACTATTTAAAAAATGAGAAATTTTTTTTATGAAACAACTTAAACTTTTGTAACCTCAAAATAATATTTACATACCTTGTCTGTCATTATCTTCATTATCAGACTTATTCAGACAGCTAGATATCATATTCTGTATTCTTGTATTCATTCTCTTCATGGTTGGACATAAAATAGTAGGTATTAATTTTATTTGCCAAAGAAGTCACATCACAGAAACAACAGCGTTACGTTCTGTGATGCCGATTTTTCACGTAATGTTGCCGTTGCAATCGCCAATATTAGTTAGTTACCAAATTAGTTGGTAAAAGTTTTTATTAACTTTAGTTTAGTAGTTATTATTTAGTTTAGTAGTTTTTATTTATTTAGTTTAGTTGGTAAAAGTTCCACATACAATAAATAGTCCACAAGATGTATGTCTTTTGAGACAAAATAAATTAAATTAAAAAAGTAATAAATCCCACAGCCTATGTAGCTATCATAGACTGGATAAATAATTATATCAAGAAATTTATTTAATTAACAACACAGATTCAAAGGACATGACTACTTAGATGTTATAAAAATAGTTATTTCAACAAGAAATCAAGTAATATGGGTCTTTGTGAAAATATAGGATTATTTGATTTTCAATACGCAAACAACAACTAACCGGCATGGTTCTATTTGATAGATAAAAATTAAAAATAATACAAGGAACCATGCAATCTGAAATCCTTTATGAAAAAATGTTTTATTCTGTAAATGTAGTCAGATCGTTATGATTCTTATTGAGTCGATAGAAGGTGCATTTTGAAAGCCTTCTGCATCCTTATCCCAATTTTAGCATGTTTGTGGATTGGTTTTGTTTTGCACAGGTAGGTCCAATTAGAATTATGAAGATCAGAGTTCATAGTTCAAGTTAGAGTGCTCGCCCCATTTTCCTTTTCTAACTATTTTTTTTATTTAGCCCTATTATATTTTATCTATTATTATTATTTTATAGTTCTTATCTATACAGATAAATAAAAGTGAAGTGCCTGTTTGTAATCTCAAAATAAAAACTAAAAATCGGACCAGGAGATTTCGAAAATGATATTTTTAGAATTTTTGTCTGTCTGTGTGAATGTTCCGGCTAATCTCTAAAACAGCTGGATCGATTTTGACGTGATTTTCATTAGCAGATAGCTGACGTTATAGGAAGTAACTTAGGCTACGTTTTTAGGGTTCCGCGAAAAAAAACCAAAGGTATATTTGTCTTTCTGTTTTTTATCCTTTTATGGAAAGACTATTGAACTAATTTGGATGAAACTGTGTACATATGTAATTTTAATACCGAGGGTAGCCAAGAGATACTTTTCATCCCGAAAAATGAGATAGTTTCCGGGATGAAAATATATTTGGTCGAACGGGCCGAAATGACTGAAAAAAAATCCTGTTCTACTTTCTGAGATAACCTTTACATACATCTATCCCACTATCCGGGATGAAAAGTATCCCTTGTGCACCGTCACTATTAAATTACATATATACCGAATTTCAGCCAAATCGGTGCAATAGTTTTTTCCGTAAAAGCAGAACAAACAGAAAGACAAATATATTTTTATCCCGAAAACTATCCCATTTTCCGGGATAAAATGCAACTTATGTTCATTCTCGGCATCGAATATATATATATATATATATATATATATATACATCCAATGCCGATACATACTGAGTTTCAGCCAAATCAGTCCAGTAGATTTTCCGTGAAAACGGAACAGACAGACAGAGTTACTTTCGCATTTATATTAATATATATCTATATATGGATTCATTGTTGTTCCATAATACAATTACATCATTTTAATAAAGTTTACCTGTCTAAAAAATTGTTGAAAAATAAAAAAAAACGTACAGCCTGAGGAGGATTCGAACCCTGTACCTCCTAGTTGCTATTGCGCTCGGTAAACAGTTGAGCTAAAGCCGCTTAGGAAGTTATGTCAAAATTTCAATACCCATTAAGAGTATAAACGATCTGTCTCTCTTTAGGATATTTTGTCTCGCTCTCGTGTTCGTCAGCCTTAGAATGAAATAAATTGAATCAAGTTGGTATGGGCGCGGTGCGCGTAGGTATGTTCAGTTGCAATATTTCGCCACGCTCAAACTTTTATTACGCGCTGTTCCATCGAAGTAAATATCGGCCGTGGGGGTTAGTTTTCTGAAACACCGATTTGAATCAGGTCTACATAGCCTCTTAATGTACTCTCGGTTAAAACTTTATTATCACTAAGCTAGGGTTATCGGGGAAAGAGGTAAATTAAATTTGTAAAGCAGCTTATCTGTAAACTTAGCCTTCGTTAAAGACAGCCTGTCTACAATATACTGACAGTATGTACATTGTACATAATAGGTTGGGGAAAAAGTCTTTTCGCATATAGTATGTATGAACTTATAATAAGATCTCTTTGGCTTATACCATTTGTATCTGGCTGATTTTGGTATCATTAAAAAGTTTTAATCTTAAAGAAGACAATTCCAAATTCAAATTAGGAAAATGTGTGATTTTCATTTGTTTTTCTTATTGTTAAAATGAGTTAATCTAATGAAGAAATTCGATACATTTTAAAATTTTATTCCAAAAAAGGTAAAAATGCAACACAAGCTGAGAAAAAAATTGTGATATTTATGGACCTAATGCAGTACCTGTGAGAGTAGCGCAAATTTGGTTTAAGCGTTTGCAATTCGGAATTTTTGATATCAAAGATGCACATCGCTCTGGTCGCCCTCTTACGGACAAAATTGATGCCATTTTTCAAAAAGTGGAGCAAGATAGGCATATTAGTAGTTACGATGTAGCTGGAGAACTGGGAATTGACCACAAAACGGTTTTGGCGCAATTGAAAAAAGCTGGGTACACAAAAAAGCTCGATATTTGGGTGCCTCATGAGCTCACTGAAAGGAACCTAATGAACCGTGTATTCATTTGTGATTTTTTATTACGACGTAATGAAACTGAACCATTTTTGAAGAAGCTGATAGCTGGTGATGAAAAGTGGATCACGTACACAAGAACGTGCGAAAAATATCGTGGTCAAAGGCTGGTCAGGCTTCACAGACTGTGGCGAAACCCGGGCTAACTCGTAACAAGGTGATGCTGTGTGTATGGTGGGATTGGAAGGGCATTATTCATTATGAGCTGTTACCGCCAGGCAGGACCATCGATTCTGAACTGTACTGCGAATAACTGATGAGATTAAAGCAAAAAGTTGAGAGAAAGCGGCCGGAATTAATCAACAGAAGGGGTGTGGTTTTTTACCATGATAACGCTAGACCTCACACATCTTTAGCCACTCAGCAAAAATTACAAGAGTTTGGCTGGGAGGTGTTAATGCATCCAGGCAGTGTCAGGTTAACATCACGAGAGGACTGCCAAAACCACTTGTCGCAGTTTTTTGATCAAAGCCCCAAAATTTTTATAGCAGGATCGCGTCCCTACCTACAAGATGGCAAAAAGTTACCCAACAAAATGGCACCTACATACTTTAGTCAAATGTAAATAAACTTTATAAAAAAACCTTTTGAATTTTTATATAAAATGCGAAGAAACTTTTCCCCAACCATATATCAACGTATTTACATAGATATGGTTATCACGATAACGTGAATAAAACATTCTTGTTTTAAATTTGTTTCAAGGAAATCTCTCGTATTAATTTTTAAAAGAGCTCAATTACATTCTATTATTAGAAGATAGGAATCAAATTTTTCGCTAAGTTAGTTTAGATTCTCGATACATACTGGGAGCAAAACACCCTAAAACGAACGAGGGGTGATAAAATCTGTCCCCTAGCCGCCCCTCGCGCGCTATCTACGCAACGTAGCCAGTACGCAGTACGCACCACGGACCAAAGAAAAATATACACCAAGCCAAGTCCGATAAACGCTCACACTACGGAGTTCCGTCAATAACTATTGAGTCAGCAGAAACCGCTATTACATTTGCATGCTTGATTATTATTAGATATAAGTTCTTTATAATATTTATTAGGATATCTTAATATCTATACTAATACTAATATTATAAAGAGGTAAAGTCTGTGAGTTTGTGACGTTGTAGGGGGTAATCTCCAAACTACTGAACCGATTAAAAAAACATTTCACTGTTGGCAAGCTACACTATACCCGGTTGACATAGGCTATATTATATTTTGAAAAAAAATTAGGAATCCTTACTAAAACTCCGATAATGTAACTCCAGGTGTAAAAAATTACCTACAATCGCGTGCGCTGCGAAAACTATTAATTATACAATAAAATAATGTACTACAATTTTGCAGAACACGTCATTATTTACAAAAAGTGTCGCGACAACATATGTCTAACTATTATAGTTATGACACAATAAGTGTTCTTTTATTTTAAAAATTTAATTAAACCGCCGCCGCTAGAATAGGCTCTTTATTTGTATCTATCTTGCTATTCTTCCTTATCAAAATAAATTACTTCATATTCTAGACTGCTTCAATACCTTTATATAACTTTTTGAATTATTCAATTCGGACATTCCATTCAAAAGATATCACGAGTTTAAAAATGTAAGTACTAGAAAAAAGTTGCGTGGTCGCCGCGCACCCTAATCGGCTAAATAGGCTTATGCGATGTACGCATCACTGGGGTACGGGCAGTACGGGAGAGGAAATATTTTGAATTTGCTTAGTACCTACTAAGCAAATTAAACTTAACAAAAAATAAAAGGTAAAGTTTGTGACGTTGTAGGGGTAATCTCTGGATCTACTAAGCCGATTTTGAAAATTCTTTCACCAGTGGTAAGCCACATTATTCCTGAGTGACATAGGGTATATTTGATTGTGAAACTTCTCTGATGCCCAGAGAAGTGGGCACGGGTCAGCTAGTCTTGAATAATTTGACTGGGCGTCAACAATTGTAAACTTTACCCTATATCATGAATGAACGAAAATATCAATAAGCCTAACTTTTTGAATATTATTAATATTGATAACTTTCTGGTCTGATCATGATATATTTTATTGTAATAATGAATGGCGAGCGGACTGTCTTAGAGGCGACAAAACAACCTACAGCCACGTAGTAGGGTGTTTGCCCGCCTGGATGGTTACCACCCCAGGTCTAGAGTATGCCGCCATAACAACCTTGAGTTGTGTGCCGCGGCATTAGTGGTCAGGTTTCAGTATCCCTTAAGAGAGTAGCAGCGCATTTGAAGCACCTTTGGTGTTACAAATGTGCATAGGCGATGGTAACCACTTTCCATCAGATGGGCCGTGTGCCTGTCTGCTGAACTCATGCAATAAAAAAAGAATGTATGTAGAGTGAAATATGTATCTCTTAGGAAAGACTTTCTGGTATTATGTGAATATTACATATTAATATAGTAAAAAAGTGTTGATAATACAACGACCGTGAGGAAAAGTATAAATTATGTGTGAAACTGGCCGGTCGACTCTACAATCATGGAAGGCAAATTAAGTTTTTAATTATTTAGCTTGTTTTCAAAAGGAAATTTGTATCCATCCAAAAAGCTATAAAAATTTACATGAACTCAGTTTTTGAAAAAATACGAAACCCTAAAAGAGCTTTAGATATGGTCACACGTGTGTCGTAACTTGTAATAAAGAAAAAATATTGACCTATAAGAATCAGTTGAACTTATCTACGTGTGTATTGCTTGGGTTATTTTAGAATTTTTCCAACACCACGTTGCCTTAATGTAGTTCGGCTTGGCGACGTATGAAATAAGCGTGTTACATAATCATATTTTCACATGAGATCTCTCTGATATAAGTACGGAGTGAGATCAAGAGCTTTAGCTTTTACCCACGTGTTCGTATTAATATGTTTTAGATAGGACTATAATGCTTGAACACTGTCAGATTATAAGGATTCATAGAATAGATAACATGAAATTACCTATTACAACTTTCTAACCGTTTTATTGTATTTATGGTCCTAATACTAATCCTGGGCAAATAATATACTTTTAACGAATGGCCAAGTGTCTGTCAATTCATGTAAATTGAAGAATTCAGAAAAATTGCCTAAGCGATCCATGCTTCCCAGCCAGGATATGTACTCACGTCATTGGAATGGGACATTGGTGCGTTAACCATTAAGCCACAATTACTTTGTTTCAGTTGATTTTGAGAAAAATAGTTGGTAATAATGTTATAAATGTACCAATTGTTATAATTATTTTATATTAAATATTCGTTCAATAAAGAAAACTTTCATTTTAAGCTTCTAAGAGCATATTATCTGCCCAAAACTTCAAATAAAATATAGGTGGAATTACAATTCCTTCAACCAAATAAGTATACGTATAAGAAAATATTAAGATTTTTCTGCGTGAGAAAATGACATGCTACACTTAAGTATCATATACACAGTACCTACTCAGAAGTAACAGGGCAACAAACCTTGAACTGCGGTACTGGATTATGTAACAGCCTTTGTAATATCAAAAACAGTGAGGCTTGGAACATCATTGTGGGTCGTTTGCAATCCCAAGCAATCCTGTGCAGCATTTTAATGATACAGTGGTTCGTGTGAGGAAGGTTTTTGTCGTAACCTTCCAGTAGAGAAACACACGCGCTAACCACTTTGGGATTGCAGAATCTACAAAAAAATATATTACACAAAAATCAAAGCTATAAAATCTGTATATCTCTAGTAAAGAGATTTATGAAGGCAAAAAATACATATCTCAAACTTTTTGTTATTTGTATTAGTATAATAGGTAGACGACGCCTGTATCTTTTGCATGTCAGTTTAGTTTGGAGAACTCTTTATATAGACTTGAATACGTTAAGGGAAGTGTTTTTATTCCACGTACAAAGAGTTCCACTATATTGTATAAGAACGCGAAAGTGGCATTTTGATTTGATTTTGACTTGTTATCACCATCAGATTCAAATTTAAATTTTACGACAGTTAAGCTGAATTAATCGACTATTCTAAATTATAGATCTTCGATCATGAGGTGGCACGTAAAACAATATCGCGGAAAATTAAAGGTTCCGCGGGATAAGAATACGAAATATATACGAGGGAAGCTGAATAAACAGACTGTTGTGAAATTATATTATATTTTACGCGAGCAAAACTGCAAAAAAGTTCTAGTATTACAAAAAAATTAAAACATTCCTGAAGAGTCCACGTGGACTGATTATTATTTTTAACATAGCAAAATTTCGTGGATATCGTAAAATAATAATTACTTGCTGCGTAATATAATACAGCCATTCATACCCGCTGACCTTTTACGAAATATCAGAGAGAAGATTTATCTCAATTCAAGGGCTCCGTAACGATAAATATTTACTTTTATTACAAGGCAAATATGAATGAAGCCATCATATTGCACTCACCTTTGAACAAAATCTTGGAAATCAAAGTCCATCTCGACAATGGCCGTCGTTCTTTCCTCTTCTTCGTCATCTTGAATGAATGAATCAATTATATCAATTAATGTGTGGACCGAAGTAATAAAATGCTTGAGCACAATTAAGGCGCTGCCTTAACCTAGACCCTTTTAATTTCTGTTGATATAGAGAAACCAACGCAAGCTACATGCAGCCACAATCTCATAGGATAGAGATTACGCTAAGTATAGCAATCTGGATGATGTTAACAAAATCAACCATAGTTATCGGTATTTAAACCCTTTGGAGTGATTTTACAACATAATTTAAATTTGTACCATCCTATAATATATAGATATAATCGAATACTCTATATCAACTTTAGATTCTCTATAGTATCTACTGTTGTACATTATTGAATTTTTAAAGACCACTGAGTACGGTATCGCAGAGCTATTTCGTAATTTGGTGTAAATCAACGTCTACCTATATAACCAGCGAAAATTAAACGTAGTATTTGTATGCCAGCAATAAAGTTAAATATTATCTAGAATCCATTTTATCGTCACAAAATAAGGAAATTGCTATATGTGATTTCAATGACAACAGTCACAGGAATTGTGTTACAGTTGTCAAGTAATGCCATAAATATCCGTATCTTAAACATGATTCTAATTGACGCCTCTTGTCGGTCTTAGATTTTTCATAAATCCTACGACTAACTAAGGATAAATCATAGCGATCTCTCGGGATACAGTACTGAACTTAGACAGGCGAAAACAAAAGAAAAAAAAACGAACCTTATACTGTATAATGAGTCTTTTTACTTAAATATTGAATAACAACCAGATTAGATCTTTTATTTAGAGGTTATCGGAAAAGCAGTTGAGCAGAGCCTATAACAGCTTTGTCTTACCTTCATCTTCGTATTCGGAATCTTGAGTTTCATTTACATCATTATCTCCTGTAAGAGGATATCAATTATTAAACGTGAGTAATTATAAAGGCGGAAGGTTTGGCTTTAATTTACATTGAATAAATTCATATCTTGCTACCATTATACATCCTCCATTTTTTATTTTCTGACAGGAAGATCACATAAATTTCAAAGATAAAATATCGGATTTAATAGACATGAGAATGTTAGATAGTTTAATTTATTACGTGTAGAATAAATGGACTTAATTACTGTATGAATCGTCTTTGAAAAAAATCTACTATACTGAAACTGAAGATTACCTATGTTTATGTATATTATGTACCTATGTTTGAACACGCTACTTTTAGAAACAACTACATAGTTCAATTTGAGCAATTATTTTTGTATTAGAAGTTTAAGGAGGAGGCGATCTAAGGGTATGCATATTCTAATGCCCCGAGTTACAGCGCGGCCCATAGCTTAATCCCGTGTTGAAACTATGTTCGTATACCGGTAAAAACAATTTCGTTAGTAGCAAAAAAAAGTTAGGGTGATACAATGATACATCTTAAAAATCATACATATTATCACACCTGTTTCCCATAGGGGTAGGCAGAGGCGATGGATTTCTACTTTCTACGATCTTGAAATACATCTGCTTCATCTACATACCTCTTCATACATACACGTTTATTATAGGTGCATTTTACCTGGCCGTTCTTTAAGACATCTGCGATTTGATCGTGGTAAGTACGTCGCGGTCTACTAGCTCCAAAACTACCACCCCGTTGTTTAAGTTACGAACACATTATAATTAATGTGTTCATAATTGGCATACACAATAATGAAATATTTCGTAATAACTTTATCGATAAGTTATAATGAATGATAATCGACAACTTGTATCGAAATATTTTAACGTATCTAAGGAATGATTATTTTTGTTTTAAAAGTAAATAATCAATACATTTGTAATCGAAATATATCCTCTTATTATTTCATCCGATGGAAAGTTATTTTTTTTATAATTAGGCGAAATATACTTTAAAACAGATTACTTACCTGTTATTTCCACACCTAGATCTGCATTGTAAATAGATTCTAACATATTTAATTCCTCATCCTCTTCTATATTCATGGTTCCAAATATGCCTTCTTCTGGCCATACTTCCCTAATCAAAACAAACGCAAGACGATAAACAAACCAAACTTTTTCAAACTGACGAAAGACATTCTGCTGTCATCTACTACTACGCAGAGTCATGTTATATTATATTTATATTTTTAATGACTCCAGTATGTTTGGTGATCAGTGATAAGGTGAAGGAGCGAGGTGGAATGCTTCACAGGAAGGAAGATCTTCCGGTCAGGTGAGTGGTATTCAGATCTAAGCCCGATGATTGTTGTTGAACATTCGTAAATATACTTTCCATTTCTCATATTCTGAAAGTACGTTTGGAGTTGCCTAATCACAGGGATGAAAACAGCACTTTTCGTTCATGGGAAACGATTCTCCCTGCTGTCAAAATTTAGAAAACTATGATAAACATAGATAATATATGCGACTTATGTCCCAACTTTTTTTTATATCCACTGTTAAATCGCGCCATAAAGTGTAATAAACTAATACCAACAATTTTGTAATATTATTTTATACTTATAAACTACTTTTCACTAAATTATTATTTAATTTACACAAATTTGAGCTAAATATTTACTATCATCAGTGACAAAAAATACTGGTTGGTAGAATGCAACAGAAAAAAAACTTGACGTTTCATATGTGACGTACGTGATGACGTTTCATCAGATTTCGATAACGATTTAACGCTTGATTTTATTATAAAAGTAGTTGTTTGTTTAACTAATAAGTTTTTATTTACGTTCCTCATATTCGACATGAAAAGCAGAGTTAGCCTCGAGTGAAAGGCCTATTTAGGCACTCGAATTATTAGCACCATCGCTACGCTCGTGCGCCAAACCACCACGTGCCTAAATATGTCACTTCCACTTTCGTGCAACAATCTACTACAGTAGTACACCGAGAGCCATCTTCATAGTAGATCACCATATTACATCAAGTGTCAAGTCACGTACGCACTGACGTAGAATAGGTATTTTTCGAATTACATGTGATTCTCAATCTGTATTTTCTTACAGATACATATTTTATCTATATACTAGGTATTACTAAAAATCGTTACAACCAGATATGGAAGATACTACTTACCTAGCAGCTCGAAACATGCCAACAGCATTTTCATATTTATATTCTCGCATACGTTTTTGTATGTTTTTCATGCAGTCTTCTCTGTAAATACATTGCCATTCATTGTACTATTTCGTTATAAGTATGGGAAATAATATGAATAAGGATAATCGCCCAGAACAAAATATATACCTAAAAATGCCTTAAATTCGACGTTCTTACTTCTCAGACATACTCCGCTTTTGGATATAGAAATTAATCACTAAAAATTTTAAGTTAGGTTTTCAACAATTCTTTTATACCAAATAAATAAAAAATTGAAAGTCTTAATAAGCTTGTTTTCATTTTTGTGTTTGTCTAAACAGGAAACTGAAGTATAAGATCTATTTAGTTCTTAAAATTATTTAAATAATTAAAATTTGACAGATATTACGTGTGCAAAATTCCGCTGAATCATTATTAGTATTAACTAGCGAACAAAGTAAATCTAACCATTAAGGCAAGCTAAAATTGGATTACGTACTGGGTTTATGACCTAGAATTCTTCATTCTTCTAATGGTACTTACTACCTATCACCATTTGTTATTAAAGACAACAATATAATCCATACTAAATAAAATATGTACATGTGAAAGTAAGATTACTTGTTACCTTTTTTACGGCCTCTGATAGGGATCAATATTCATAAAATAATGATAACACGTCAGTTGAAAGTTTTACTGGAGCTTTGCTACACCAAAAAGTGAGAAAAATAACACTTGTGGCACTTTAGTAACAAGGATCCCAAGTCTGCTATTACAATTGTGTTATTAAGGTGGACACTAGTATCCTAATCGCACAATACTGGTTGCTTTTTAATACTGACACTAGGAGAGCAACTATTAATGTGGTATTATGACGACAGTGAATGATAATTCGAAGACTATTGTAATAGTAAACTTAAGACCCTTTTATGTTAAGGACTTTCAGAGTTATGTTTTTGGTTGGGTGATTATTATCATTCGTAATATTAGGTTGGGGAAAAAGTCTCTTCGCATTTTATATAAAAATTCAAAAGGTTTTTTTATAAAGTTTATTTACATTGGACTAAAGTATGCAGGTGCCATTTTGTTGGATAACTTTTTGCCATCTTGTAGGTAGGGACGTGATCCCATTGCTATAAAAATTTTGGGGCTTCTGATCAAAAAACTGCGACAAGTGGTTTTGGCAGTCCTCTCGTGATGTTAACCCGACACTGCCTAAGGAATTCTGCAGATACAGAAACAGGTGAAAATCTGAAGTTGCAAGGTCAGGACTATACGGCGGATGCATTAACACCTCCCAGCCAAATTCTCGTAATTTTTGCTGAGTGGCTAAAGATGTGTGAGGTCTAGCATTATCATGGTGAAAAACCACACCCCTTCTGTTGATTAATTCCGGCCGCTTTCTCTCAACTTTATGCTTTAATCTCATCAGTTGTTCGCAGTACAGTTCAGAATCGATGGTCCTGCCTGACGGTAACAGCTCATAATGAATAATGCCCTTCCAACCCCACCATACACACAGCATCACCTTGTTGCGAGTTAACCCGGGTTTCGCCAGTCTGTGAAGCCTGACCGGCCTTTGACCACGATCTTTTTCGCACGTTCTTGTCGTACGTGATCCACTTTTCATCACCAGCTATCAGCTTCTTCAAAAATGGTTCGGTTTCATTACGTCGTAATAAAAAATCACAAATGAATACACGGTTCATTAGGTTTCTTTCAGTGAGCTCATGAGGCACCCAAATATCGAGCTTTTTTGTGTACCCAGCTTTTTTCAAATGCGCCAAAACGGTTTTGTGGTTAATTCCCAGTTCTCCAGCTATATCGTAACTACTAATATGCCGATCTTGCTCCACTTTTTCAAAAATGGCATCAATTTTGTCCGTAACAGGGCGACCAGAGCGACGTGCATCTTTGATATCAAAATTTCCGAATTGAAAACGCTTAAACCAAATTTGCGCTACTCTCACAGATACTGCATTAGGTCCATAAACATCACAATTTTTTTTCGCGGCTTGTGTTGCATTTTTACCTTTTTTGTAGTAATATTTTAAAATGTATCGAATTTCTTCATTAGATTCACTCATTTTAACAATAACAAAACAAATGAAAATCACACATTTTCCTAATTTGAATTTGGAATTGTCTTCTTTAAAATTAAAACTTTTTAATGATACTAAAACCAGCCACATGCAAATGGTATAGCCAAAGAGAACTTATTACAAGTTCATACATACTATATGCGAAAAGACTTTTTCCCCAACCTATTATTACTAGGTATAAAATGAGAAACACTGAAGCAAGGTAGAATGTTCATCGGTAACTATAATTCAGGAACACTGCTATGAATCAGTTCATGCTTAATCAATTTACGCAAACTCATCTGATTTACGAGAAATGCCAGTGTTCGCTTTGGAGGGCTTGTGTGCATTCACTCGTGAGACCTGAACATTTTGCCAGTTAACTTAATCACGAGCAACTCTATGGTTAAAGAAAATTCACACAAAGATTAAGATATAATTTCTGTTATTTGTGACTTTATTTACCAAGGTTACCGATCTAGCTTGCAAAAGTAGCAAGCTGAAGTGGCAGTGGGCCAGCCATATTTGTCACAGGACCGGTGGCCGATGGAACAGAAGAGTCCTGGAGTGGAGACCGCGTTTCGGCAAACGTAGTGTAAGTCAGCTCGATGGACCGACGATCTGCGCAAGGTCGCCGGTGGGGGCTGGATGAGAACAGCGGAGGCCCGGGATAGGTGGCGCAAACTTGGGGAGGCCTACGTCGAGCAGTGGACAACGGTTGGCTGATGATGATGATGATGTGACTTTATATGAAATCTTTCTTCAATTTGTCGGACAACATAGCAGCGTTGGTTAACGATTTTATTTTTAACATGTGGATCCCATTTTAATAAACGTCATTGAAACAAACATCGAGAATTAAATTTTCAAGACAATTTCTATAACAATTAGTATCTTTCTGCTGACTCGATATAACAATTAATGAGAAGAAAGCTCAGCAATTTTGATGCAGTGGATGGCGTGTTGTGTGATTAGCATTCTAGGCGTTATGGTGGCCATACACGCTAAGGTTTGCATGATGGTTATAACCTTACACGTATAACCCATAGACATAACTGAGTTTCATAAACTACATACACGTTAGGGTTTGCATGGATAGAATTCCGATAACCTCGCAGTTAACAGTTGGCGCTACGCGAAGGCGTTTCGTAGGACATATTTGTCATTGCCGTACATGTTATCACCAACAATGAACGACGACGTGATAGCTGTGTCTTTTGTCTCTGTCGTGATACATCTTTATTCTTTACGCGTTAAAGACAAGGTTCAGATTTGTAAATATCAATGAAATCTTCTGATATTGCCTTGCGCTTGCGACTCACCATTCGACGAAGCGACATCCGAGCCCTGCCACAGACTATAGAAAACTGAGAACTGTGCATGCAAGCAAGAACAGGCGCCACACACGCTCGGTTATGCATGCGCGCAAACATAACCAAGCGGCAAAAAATATCTTTTTTGATAAAATATCACGTGGATGCAAATCATGGTAAGGAAGCAAGCACCGCTTAGATAATTTTTCTGACCTCATGTGCATATTCAATATGCACGTAAGTTCAGACAAATTCATTTTGTTACAATTAAAGACGTGCTGACGTTGAACGAAAACAGCGTGATGAAACCTGCACATCGAGATAAGCGATGTGTAAAACCGCCACTCCGCCTAGACAAACATGGCGGGAATAGCGCCCGTTTCGCTCTCAAAAAAGGCGAGGCCCTAACCCAGCAGTGGGTAGGGATTGCAATCCGGAATCCGGATTGAGATAAGTCGTGGTGGCGTAATGGCTAGCGCACGCGTCCCAAACTCAAAAGGGCGCGGGTTCGATCCTGGCCGGAACGCATGCACCACTTAGGCAGTTTTCTGACCTAATGTGCATATTGTTACAATTACCACGTGCTAATAACGGTGAAGGAAAACATCGTGATAACCGATGTGTCAAACCTGCCAAGCCGCCTTGGTCAAGCGTGGCGGGTATACTGTCCGTTCCCCTATAGTGGGAGGCCCGAGCCTAGCAGTGGGACATTTATGGGCTGCTATTATTATATTATTTAATGCATTTATTACGTCAAAGAAAAAAGACATGCGACTAGAAATGAAAAAATCTTGGAAAGAATTAACCAAGATAATAGCTCTAACGATAATGTGAAACTCGTGGAAGTAATAGTAGAGAAGAACTTAGATTCACAATCACTGAAAATAGACTTGATATTACA
This sequence comes from Dendrolimus houi, assembly GCA_039645545.1. NCBI lineage: Eukaryota > Metazoa > Arthropoda > Insecta > Lepidoptera > Lasiocampidae > Dendrolimus > Dendrolimus houi. Next base: position 15,169,429 of record CM077120.1, on the reverse strand, counting down.
GGCAGAATTACAATTACTGATTCAGCAAGAAGTAGCGTGTTATACAATACAAACTGTAAAAAGAAGTTTTTTGATAAAATACTAAAGGAAATGACGGCGTTTGAAATTGTAGGAGTTCGAGGAGAATACTCGTCTGCTATTCATGATTATTAGCTGACAATTAAGCCGATAAGTGTAGAAGCTGAGAGAGCCTTCTCGGCTGCAGGCTATATTTGTAGTTCTATTAGAAGTCGATTGGCAGATGAGACAATCAACACAATTTGTTCCCTAAGATCGTTTTCTCAAACTAAAAATTTATTGTTTAAAAACTAAAGAGTATAAATAATAATTATTATGATTGTTGTGCTATTCATTTGATAGATTCGGTAGTCTGTCATATATAATAATAAAACTGAGTAGTATTCTAAAATATGTAGCTAATTATTGATATTATTGTGACCGCAGTTGAGATTAATTATTGTTATTTTATAATTTTGATTTATAATATTGATTTCTACTTTATCTGTAAAATCTAATAACACTGAACCACAAGTTACATTACATTAAATATAAAGACACTGACATTTTTGTCAGTGTCTTTATATTTAATGACATTTTATTTCTTTTGACATTTTATTTAATTTGACTTTTTATAATAATTTGTGATTTTATTTGTATTGACAATAAGAATTTACTTCCTTTTTCTTTTTAAAATTAGTCATAATAAAGTTGATTTCGTATATGTATTGTTTTATTTTTACACTTCATTAACGCCCATGTTGGAACGAAAAAGGAAATTTAAGTTATCTAGGTCAACTCAATCCGGCTGGATCCGGCCGGATTGCAATCCCTAGCAGTGGGGCATTTATAGACTGATAGTAATATATTATCTACATTAGACAGGTGTTATAATAAGCTTTATCAATTGCAACATAAATAAGATAATAAATATTTAATTAAAACTATTCATAGCTGGCGAAAGATAATAAAGGCCTAAAAAAATAGTATAGCAAGGTACTATACATATTTAGTAACAATAGAGCATCTCCGCCGCTTGTTCTAAATAGGACAAAAAGCTGTTTATATTTAGTCAAGACAATAACTAAGCACTATTTAATTTGAATAGGTTGAGCATTCCGCTCTTGTTTACCCAGTAATTAATTACTGTTAATGGGGTAAGAAATGTTAACAGCGCGGTTATTAGTTATGTTTATCGAAAGATAAGCAATATCGCTTCTAAAGTTATTATTATTAGGTATTAATTAATTAAGTATGAAATAAGTTAGCGTAATTTTTTTTGTATTTTTGTTTTTGTATTTTCTATTTCTATTAATCAAAGTAATGCAATCGATGCATCTTTGCCAACGCAGTGGCAGTTTATTGATGCCCTTCTTGAAGAAATCAGCCGGACGAGAAGCATCAAACTCTTCAAGGGCATTTTGTACTACCTCTCGGGTATTAAATTTTTTTTCCGTGAAGAAGTTATCCAAGTTATGAAAATACTAGAAGTCTGTAGGCGCAAGGTCTGGTGTGTACGACGGATGACGGAAAGCTTCCACCCCAGCTCTTGTAAATTGGAGACCGTCTGCTGTGCGGTATGAGGTCGCGCGTTGGCGTGCAGGAGGAGCAGCGGAGAAGTGTGATTGACCAAAGCTGCTTGGAGACATGCGAGCTTCTGTATCATTGTGTTCAGTTCTTTACAGTACACCTCTGCAGTAATGCTCATCCCGTTTGGTAAGAAGCTGTGATGAATCACACTGGTGTTAGACCAATAAACGGTGACTATCACCTTTTTAGGCTTAAGTTTTCGTTTAGGGCATTGTTTAGGTGTTGAACCAGCATCCAACCAACTTGTTGAGCGCTTGCGATTATCAAACAGAATCCATTTTTCGTCGCAGATAATAATGCGTTATTACCTGCGACGAAAAATTTTGAACCGCAGTTTAAAATTCCTTCGTTTGTGTGCTTGTTGAGCGGTGCAAGGCACGTCTCTACGGGTACTTTGCGCTGACGATCGTCAAGTTCGTGGGACATCCATTTGTCAAGCTTGCCAATTTGACGCAAATAGACCAATACTGTTACCAATACGCTAACGTCGAAAGCTGCAGTTAATTCATCCGTAATTTGAGTATCATCAGCTTCCACGTCGTCAGCCAATCGCAGTCTACTGCTGGACGTAGGCCTCCCCAAGTCGGCGCCATTGATCCCTGTCCCTTGACTTTCTCATCCAGCGCCTACCGGCGACCTTGCGCAGGTCGTCGGTCCATCGGGCCGGAGGGCGTCCAACACTCGTTTACCGAGACGCGGTCTCCACTCCAGGACTCGTCTGCTCTATCGGTCCTGCGGTAGACGTGACCAGCCCAGTGCCACTTCAACTTGCTAATTTTGCGAGCTATGTCGGTTAACTTGGTGCTCTTACGGATATCCTCATTTCTAATTCTGTCTATAAGAGAAACACCCAAATAACTCGCTCCATAGCCCGTTGAGCGACATGGAACTTGTGGACCAATCCTGCCGTCAGTGTCCACGTCTCGGCCTCGTAGGTCAAGTCGGGGAGGACGCACTGCTCGAAGACTTTCATCTTCAAGCGTTGCGGGATGGTCGACGAGAAGGCTTTACGAAGCTTACCGAATGCAGCCCAGCCCAACTGAATCCTCCTATTGGCTTCCCCCTCGGAGTAGTGCCTGCCTACCTGTATTTTCTGTCCAAGGTAGACTATACCTGCACAACTTCCAGAGGGGCGTTATCGACGTTTACCGGTCTCGGCATGACGTGTTCATTGAACATGACTTTCATCTTGTCATTCCTGCCGAGACTAACTTGTCGGGAAGATTCATTTAAGCTGCCCAGTATTTGGGCAAGTTCCTCCAAAGTCTCTGGAAAGAAAACGATATCCTCGGCGAAAAGGAGGTGAAAGATGTGCTCGCCGTTGGTGTTGATGCCCTGTCCCGCCCAGTCCAGAGTTTTGAAGACATCCTCCATCGTGTTGGTGAACAGTTTCGAGGAAATCACATCCCCCTGTCTCACCCCGCGACGTAGGGGTATGGTTTCGCCTTTCGGTTTTGGATCGGAAAGGTCATCGTCGTCGGCGGCGTCATACAGGCATCTCAGCACCTCAATGTATCGGCAATCAATACAGGATCTGTGCAAAGACACCAGAACAGCCCGAGTTGGAGTCAAAGGCTTTCTCGTAGTCCACAAATGCCATACCAGCGGCTGATTATACTCGGGCTTCTGTATAATCTGCTGAACAGTATGGACGTGGTCTACGGTGCTGTAGCCTTTTCGAAACCCAGCCTGCACCGGTGGTTGGAATTGGTCAAGTCTCTGGCGAGACAATTCGTGACGATCCTCGAAAACAACTTATAGGCGTGGCTCAAGATTGAGATTGGCCTATAGTTTTTCAAGTGCTTCAGCTTCCACAATCGCCTTTAGTTCGTCATTGTGGTCCAAAATTTTCGGACGGTCAAGAGGTTCACTTTTCAAGTCGAAATTTCCAGAACGCAAGTGGGAAAATATAATAACAGGTGGTGCGTTCGTTTGTAGTTTTCGCTCCGTGAACACCGTTGATGTTGCATGCCCCTTGTGCCTCGTTGCTGCCACGACGGTACTCATATTCCATATTTACTCGAATTTTCAACGGATCCATGATGATGAAAAAGATTAAAATGCGATGAAAACATCACGCTAATCAATAAACAAATGACTAATTTTGAAAAAAGAATTCTGTTTTTAAAATAAAATTAATCCGAAATTAGAATTAGCCAAACAAAAATTATTTTGATTTGGAATGGCCAGTACTGCACCGTTAAGGTTATTATAAAGCACTTTCGAATAGGAAATGACATTTTATTGAAATTTATTTTTAAACAATTTGAAAACAAAAGAAAAGTAAAATTTGGTAGAAATGGAAGTTTTAATTTTTTTTATTGCAAGAGTTCATCAGACAGGCAAATGGCCCACTTGATGGAAAGCGGTTACCATCGCCTATGGATTTTAAACTCACGCAGGTCTCAATTTTAATTGAAAGTATTGTTACGAGTTACCGGACTCGAATTAAAATGCCGTTTGGAATTACTATAGGTTTTAGTAGAACTATACAAACACGTATAACATAGGTACAAATATAACTGGACGCAACCAGTACAAACTGCACGATTTAATACCGCGCGCAAAGTCCGTTACTATATCGCTCATCGAATGTACACACGTCTTGCTCGTATCGTAATCGTCGCTTGACTCCTCACCCCTCCATTCGGGCATTGATTTATAATACACCGATGCCATATGTCTACCTGGTAAACGTCGGCGCAATTCCCAGAAAACATAATCTGTACACTTGCTTAATTATTCCTGCGAACGGCCATAAACTGGTACAATACACAATTGACTGTTTTTCTAAGTAAACAAAAGAAATCCAAATGCGGGAAGGTAATAACCCGGGTTTATGGCAGGCAGATGTGCATTTACTTTATCGGTGTGCTTCGTGGAATTTTGGCTAAGTCGTAACAGTATGTTAAAAAGTTGTTATAGACACATTTTAATTGTTAAGGTAAATTTAGAATACGACAGAAGTTGCGACACAAATGTCCGACATTAATTTGTTTACTGTTTACAAATGTTTGTGTCTGAGTAAACAACAAATGTACAGAATTAGTGCCCGAACTATTTACGCGTAAAATTACTGTAGTTAGCGCTTAAGGCTTTTTGGTAGTCACCTTGCTTCACGTGAAACTTATTTCTAGTGTAGTAAAAAATGTCGAACCGGTTTGAAAATTCGGTAGCAACGAAACATTTAAACATGTGTTCACAAAACCGCCAAGTCAACAGTACTGAACGTGTCATAATAAATATTATAATGCTTACATAAAAATATTTATTGTATACACAGAGTGTACAGTGTAGTGTCGTAAAGTAACTAAGCCTTAAAACTTCTAACCTTTGTTGGTCGATGGGCGTATCAGAAGCAGCATCGAAGGGCGGCGGATGCTCATCCACGCCTGAAGTAAGAACTGCCGCCAACTGCCCTCGAACTTCTTCCCATGCAGGGAAAGGTAATTCTGTTTCCTTAGGTTTTTGGGGTTTCGACTTTTGCTCTATTTGCAAAAAAAAGTCTTGTTCATGTAAGGTTCACTGATGTAAAATATATGAGTTTCAATTTGTTTTTTAAATATGTCTGTAGTACAGTCTACTCTCGATAATTTGTTAATTTGAAAAAAATTACCGTTCCCTTGAAAAATACTCGATAAATTGAATAAAATGAATGTTAATTGGTCCCTTCGGTAATTTGAAGTTGAAGGAATATTATCTTGCTCGCAAAAATATGCGATAATTTGAAGTCCGGGCTTTCCTACTCTCTATAATTTGAAGCGTTTATCATACACATACCTGTCGTTTATTTACATACATGTACAGTCCTGTCAATTGTTTACATAAATGAGATATGAGTAAGTTCGCATTCCAGTCTTCTTTCAAACGTTAATGAGTCATGTTAATGTTTGATTTGTGCTATTAAAATGAATCCAAGAAAGAACAAATGTCTTTCCATAAGTTCCATAAGTAAACGCTTGTTATTTTGAACTCTTGACAATTTGAAATTTATCTCTGGTCCCTTGAGTTTTAAATTATCGAGAGTCGACTGATTTAGTCGGTATCAATTAAATGATACAACGATTGATATGTCCACCTATAATAAATAAGTACCTAACATCGATAATGAATATGTAAATTTACCAAGAACATAGTTTCAAATAAATAGATGGTGTATAATAAATAAGTAAATAAATAATAAATATTTTTTTAAAATAATAAAATGCGCGTTGAATCAAGTTCATTCCATAGAACGTTTTGTATCATTAATGGGGAAAATTATTTTACTATGGTTTGACACTTGCAAAACTTGTTTACCTCCAACAGACAAATTGTAATTTTTAGCCCTATTTAGATGCACATAACTGTGTGTATTTATGAGGAAACGTTTTCCCTGAATATACTAAAAAAATGTAGTATTATAGTTAGGAAATTTATGAGTAACTACAAGTAGAATGGCATGTTTGTACATTTCCAAAATCAACTTACTTTTTGTTTTTGCTTTCTTCTTCACTTTCTTTTGTACCACGAGGCCGGTTTTTTTGCAATAATGTTCTAACATCTTTAAAAATAAGTGGACTGTTTCTATCAGATCCACTAGATATGACCTGCAAATAGTAGTTTCCGTTGAATACATAATATTAACATTATTTAAATGGAGTCCGCTATCTCGCCCACGTGTTAGTACATTTGTGAAGATATAAATGGATAGAATTTACTTACCACAAAATATTATTTTATGAATCTCAACAATAATATCCCTCTTGTAAAAATACACATATTAGGTCATATGTCTACGTGGTGCACGCTACTCTGCCAGGATTCGAATCTACGACATTTGAGACCCGAGACCGTTAACTACCAAGCTACCACGGCTAATTAACCATTATATTTGATAATGTGAAAGAGATGGATAACACTTTATTGCTCAACAAATATACAATATAAAAAATGCACAATTACAATATTGTCATGGTAGAAACAATAGGCGGCTTTATCGCTTAAAGCAATCTCTTCCAGGCAACCTAATTTAACCTAACAGGAACAAACAAACATACAAAGGAAGTTACTTTTGGATTTATATATTAGTAGTATGGATAAAGAGGAAAATAAACGTACTGTTAAATATTTTTGCAGTTTCATACTTTGTTACGATGATATATACATACTTAAATAACCGGTAGTAACAAACTTTTATCCCGTAAAATAAGAATGTTTCCGCCTGATACCATGTTTTCGACGTTATGCGAGGCGAAAAATCCGTGGAAATCCACAAAGAAAAATTCATGTGAATATGAATTTATTTGTTGTTTACTTGTTCCAAATTCAAGGTCATTTACATACATATAATATACAAACAAATACTTAAAATTAATTAAGTACTTGTAATAAATTATATCCCAGGAAATATTTCTAGAGGATAGGGAACTATAATTGATGAGGGCGACGTATGTATGATATGAAAAGTAAGAATCAAAATAAATACTTCAGGATTACAGTCATATGCTGACGTCACACAACAACAGGCATTTTGTAAGCTAAAAAATAGCGTATGTAAATAGATGCTCCATGACGTCAGCGATTCAGTCAACACCTTTTGCGTTTTTAACTTTTTATTAATTAAAATCTATACAAATAAAAAAATACGTTATATGAGTAGGTGTGATTCTAGGATAATAAATACATATTTGAAACATATTTTGTTTCAAATATTTATTATCTATATTAAAATTATTCCCTATTTTAAAACAAAGCTAACGTTACCTTGGCATTTTATATTCATCATAATTAAGACATGTTGACAAAATAAACTCTCTATATTCCAACACGTAAAATATGTTACTTTTTAACACTTTAGCGGATTCTTTTACAGTAGGATCACTGCTCTTGTCCATTAATAGTAAAGTATACAACAGCTCTTTATACGCTCTTAGAGCAAGATGTAACCGCCTAACCCATACAGCAAATTTCTTTTTCTCCACTCTGATCATATCATAATATTTTTCCATTTGTTGTTGAACATAATGGAACATTGGAATTGACATCGTTTCACTGGAAAGGCAATTAAATATTATACAAAGTCTAACAAGAAAAACATTCACATTCTATATTATTTATACCAGAAATCTATAATATTATAAAATCCTAAACATGTCATGTCTGTATACTGAAGCAAAAAAACAAAAACAACTAGAATAGACTACATAAACGATGGAAAACATGATGATTTTTTTTTCAGATTTCTTGTCTGTTTGTTCGGGATTCACGTAAAACTAGTGCTTGATCAACAGCCAATTTTTAGGCTTAAAATCTACGCTTCTATTTATCCTAGGAATCCTGCATGAATTTTTCTGGGCATTATTTAAAATGGCCAGTTTAAAAAAATCTAATTCCAATGTGATGTTTTTACAGATCCATAGAAAATTTTATGTAATAAACTGTGTCATATTTTTTATCCCGGAAATCCCGCGGGAATTTAAATTCAAGCGTGGACGAAGTCGCGGGTATATCCTAGTTAATTATATTATAGTAAATTATTAATCATTATTAATTTATGGCGACTTTCGGGGTCTACTTGATGGAATACAGGGTTACTTGGGTTACTAGACCCGGAGGTGTAGGTTTAAGTTTATGATTTTCGAAAATTGCATTATCGATATATACACTGTTTAAAATATTTTTGGGATCGACCCTAGTGGTGTTCATTGTACGCATTGATGAAGAATAATAGAAATGACAACCACATAGAAAAAAATGTAACTCTGGAAAGCTCTTAAAGCCCACATATATCGAGGGCTTCATAACAAATGGGCGTACAGACAAAAGTACAGTTTTACACAAGGGACAAAATTGTGAATAAAACAAAACTAGTTGATTGTAAAAATCTGAAATTTGGAATACCCTTCTTTTTAGGTACAACTTGCATACTGATAAGACTTTCTAAATTGTAACATGCTTAGTTTTTAGTAAAGAACAAAAAAAATGGCATTTTTGCGTATAAGCCTATATGTTATGAAGCCCTCGATATAGATGGCGCTGTAATTAATTCTTCCTCGCTTTTTCTCATTTTATTATTTAAAACATTTTTATGCCAAACCAGGCAAAAATTGAAAAATAAGTTATTTTTCAATTTATTTTCACTAATACCACAATCCTTACAGATTATAATAATAACTCGTAAACGTCCCACTGCTGGGTTCTGGCGTCCTATTTATAGGGGAATGGATAGTACACCTGCTACAACCGTCCAAGGCGGATTGGCGCGTTTGAACGTCAGTTATCACGATGTGCAGGTTTCATTACGATTTTTTCCTTCCAACTACATGGTGTTTGTGACAATATGCACATTAAGCCAGAAAACTGCTAAGTCGAGCATTCTTTCCTGCTGGGACCAGATTTAGAAAAAATGAGATTGGGACGCAAGTCTTGTGCGCTAAGCATAGACTTACAGATTAAAACAATACAATAACGTGGTCCTTAAAAACTTATTTTATTTACCTACAAAGACTTTCAATTGTTTGATAACTTGGGAAGAGCGTATAAATAAGTAGAAAACAATTTTTATAGACTTTTCCAACATTAGCATAAAATAAAAAAAATACTTACCTAACCAGCCCCACTTGGAAATTGTGACCTCTATTAAATTCCATAAAGAATTTCACAGCCCATAAGTAATATGATTCGTCATTCTGTTGAGCCTTAGCCCTTACTAAAACGTCTTTTACATAATGCATCAAGGGATTGTATGAACTGTTTAAGAATTCTATACAAAACTCTTTTAAGAATAACCTGTAAATAATTCAGCACATCATTCTTTAACCGAAATTTATGATATGATATGAAAGAGGTGACTTACTAGTATTTAATATAAATAGGGTTTTGGATTCTAAATGTATTCTTATTCTTCTATAGTGATGGCGAATCAGAGAAGTTTAAAAAATAATCGACTTGTTTTCGAGTGGGCCGTCTCAACCGTATTGGGTGCGAAAACTGATAATACAACAATAAATATGTTCCAATTTTTTAGGATTTCCTAGTCATTGTAACAAAAACGGCGATCGTCTGGGGCCCTCTAAGTCGCAACGTGTGGGCGCCACGCACCCCTTGCACTCTCGGGTAAAAACAGTCTGTCCGACTCCGACTCGAGACCATCGATTACAATCGACACGATTGACTCGAACATCTCAACATTGTGCATCATTAAGTTTCTTCTAGAAGACTATTGATAATCATACCTAATAGCAAATGCAGATCTTCTTTCTAAAATACCACTCTCAACAGGTCTCCTGTTTTTTGGCTTAGATAATTTAGATTTTTTACTCCCACAGAAATCTAATTTTGCTATATTATTCAAAGGCTTTAAACTTATTATTTCATTATCGGAGAGTGATTTCATGTTTTGAACCACGTAAGTTCCACCAAATCGAGAATGTCTGCAAAGAAATGAAACATGGCTTTTCTGTTTCAAAAACATAGTCAGTGTTGTTAAAGGAAAAACAATAATTATTCCACGCACAGCATGTCTTTGGCTTATAGATAAGGAAGCATAAAATAAATTAATTGAAAATACCTTACATGTGAAAAATGACAAAATATATTCAGGGATTATTGTTCCAGGTATTTATAAAGCTCTATATTAAAAAAATCGAAAAACAATATTTAATCAGATATTCATCTACATTTTTCATCTTTTTTTATTGTATTAGTTATGATTTCAAGTCATAGGTGGTAAATAAAAATGTAATCAATATGAATTATAACATACAAAATAAGAATGTTTGTGCGGTAATTCTTTAGGCTTTTGATGTAATGTGATTTTCTTAAATAAAACAATTATATTGATAAGTCACTTTACTAGTGGAAAATTCGTAGGTTTTACTTCTTAGTTTTAGAGCAGGTATGGGCAACCTTTGACAGGTTGAGGGACAAACTTTAGCCTGAAAATACGTTCGCGGGCCGCGTTTAAAAGTACTTAGTGCATTTTAAAGTAGTGATAATATTTTTTGCGATAGATATTAGACATGAAATAATACGACAATGTTATTATAGTACAATTTATTAAAATAATAAAATGAAATTTAAAAAAATGGTACATTATAATTAAATCGTTAAATTTGCAATTGTTACAAACTGCGAAAATTAAATACACCGAAACCAATGAGACACTTGAGCTTGAATTTGTGAAACTAATCCATCGATATTTGGATTAATTCCACTGATACAAAGACGTAAAGAATTTTCCAAATTATCGTCAGTCAGTCTTGTACGATGTGTTGATTTATTAACTTTCATCAATGAAAAGAACTGTTCGCATTTATAAGTACTGCCAAACGCACAAATCAGTCTTCTTGCGAATTTTCTAAGCTGCGGAAAATTGTCTTCTTCTAGGTATTTTTTGTAGAAATCGCACAACTCTACGTCTTCAAATTTGGATTTAAGAAGTGAGTTTTCTTGAATCTCGATCAACTCCATTTGTAAGTATATCGGAGCATATTGTACATTACATTTTGTAGGAGTAGCAAATAAACTGAAACAGTCTTCTATGTTTTTGATGTCGCTAAATCTGTTCGAAAATTGTTCCGACAGTAACTTGAGTTCTTCAGCATATTGAGCATAAGCAATATTTTCATACGCAGAGAGCGTGTTGAAATGGTAACTGTTACCAGACAGCATCTGTGACTCCCACAAGCGTAGTTTGATCTGAAACGCTTTCAAATGGCTGTACAAATCATTTACTAACTGTCCTTGTTTTTGAAGTTTCAAATTTAAGTCATTCAAATAGCCTGTAAGATCGACCAGAAATGTTAAGCCACACCTCCATTTTGGGTCACTTAATTCAGTTTGTGATTTATCTTTTATTTTCATAAAGTCTGCTATCTCATTTCTAAGCTCGTAAAACCGTTTCAACATTTTCCCTTTGCTCAGCCATCTGACTTCACAATAATATGTTACGTCGTTATATTCAGTTGGTATTTCATCCAAAAACGCCTTGAACTGACGATGGTTAAGCCCTCGGGATCGAATAAAGTTGATGGTTTTTACTACCACATTCATAACATTCTGGAGTCGAATGGACTTAGAACACAAGTTCTGTTGGTGGATAATGCAATGAAGGTCAAATCATCTTTTTGTACATTTAATTCTGTTGCTTTTTCATTCAAAATTCCGATGAAACCTTTACGTAAGCCGACCATAGAAGGTGCACCATCAGTGGATACTCCAATTAATTTTTACCATGGCAAGCCAAAACCTGTGAATACCTTTTGAACTTCAATAAAAATAACCTCTCCTGTAGTGGTTCTTTTTAGCGGCTGTAAAGCAAGCAATTCCTCAGTAACAGTGAACTCCTTATCAACACCTCTAATAAATATAGCCAGTTGAGCTGTGTCAGACAAATCGGTGCTCTCGACTAATCCTATGGAAAATGATTCAAAACCAGCCATACGGTCAGTCAATGTTGTTTTTATATCATTAGCCATCATTTCTATACGTCGAATAACAGTTCGTCTTGACAAACTAATTTTTTCAAATTCATTTTTCTTTTCAGGGCACAAAATACTGCAAACTTCTAACATACACTCCTTGATAAATTCTCCTTCGGCAAATGGTTTTAATGCCTTTGCCAACTTTGAGCTAACTATAAAACTAGCTTTCAAAACATTATAAAGTTGTGTTCTTTGTTTATGAAACATCTGTTGCTGTTTTTCCAAATTTGCAGTAAGCTTCTGGATTTTTGTCTGTTTTTAATTGTCCTGTCAGTGAGAGCAGCGTAGCATGCTTAGTTGAGTATTGCCTCTTTATATTGAATTCTTTCATTACTGAAATGGATTCATTACACAGCAAACAAATAGGCTTACCATTGTGCAAGATAAAAATGAATTCTTCAGTCCATTTTTCTTGAAACTGGCGACCCTCTGTATCTACTTTTCGTTTCTTTCCACCAGACATCATTTTTGTTTACTTTTCGTTCAATAAACTTAATAACAAACTGTAGTTAGTAACCACTCAAGATGCACACAAAGTCACAAAGCAAGTTGACTGCTCAAGCAGTTCGCTAGGATATCGCTTATCCAAGTTATCACCTCGGTAGCTCAAATAGAACTGAACTAACGTTCGGGCCATCCACCCGCTTATATAGGCAAAATGAAGGAATAATCTCGAATAAACTAGTTTAGAATAATTGAGAAGCAATAAATCTTCTGATTTGTCGCCCGTGAGGCGGCAAACCTCAAAGAATTTGATCGAGCAAGCCGAGTGGCGGCGATTGTTAAAGAGTGAGGCGGCAAACATCAAAGGATTTGATGTTTGCCGTCTCACTCGTGACGTTTGTCACTCCCGTGAGTATAAGTACCTAATGTAATATTTTTTTAATTGGGTTTTTCAAAATGTTTCGCGGGCCGGATCATATCTTACAGCAGGCCGGTTGTTGCCCATATATGTTTTAGAGTATATAGTAGTGTATGTAAGTCAAACAAATAGATCCGCTGAAACTGCATTGATATCCTGAAAGAATCTGTAAAGCACTGTAAGACATACAGTGGTTATTAATGATTACTATTAATCAAATATCATACCTTGTAGCAGAAAATTGTTTAATTTTATTTAATTTATTTTTGTTCTCAGACATTCTTAATGAAAGCAATTCTTGTTCATCTTTAAGTTTTTCATCTACACTCCTTTGCAGAGCAGCATCTGCTAAACTACTTGGGTTTTGTTCTCTCAATAAATGTGTTATTATTTCAAGAATATGCATAAAATATTGTTTTTCATTTTCTGATGACATGTATAGTATTATATCTAAAATACCAGATTGGTTTAAGGCCCATAACACCTAAAAATAAAGATAAGTTTAATAAAACACAAAACAAATAATTATCTCAACATAATACTGATAAACTGAAATAAGCTATACTTTTTTTCGAGAGTTAGTTTCAGATTAAAGTGAATATATTGCAGGATTTGTATAATATAAGTAAGTTTATTAATATATAATTATAATAAAATTCATGTAGTTTTTTTATATTTTTATGTCAATTATTATCATAAAGATGCTTTGAAATTTTATTAATTTCTATTAACTGTGTAGCATTATGTAACTGTTGGGTTATGAAAATGTTCACCAGTTTTCAAATTGTTTCATTTAAAGTTCCACAAGAACATGTTACTTTTTCAAACTAAGTCACAGAACAGACTGTTTCAAAGAAAGTTATGTTTAACTATTTGACAATAAAGTTTAAAATGCTTTAGATCAAAGTTGTTTGATTTTCTATCTTGTCTAAGAAGATTATCTAGACATGTAAAACCTTTTTATTGGTTTTAATATTTATGTTAAGTTTAGTGATTATATCCTGTTTGTTTCTTATTGTTAATCGCAGCATCTGTCATTGTTAACAGTGCAATTTTATTTTTTCACATTTTAATATTTTATAAACATAATATGTAGTAAAATGTTGGCAGTATTGTTTCTTGTACTTTTGCAAGCAAAAGTTGACTTTAAGGTGATTAACATCTTCATTCTGAGACTGTGTTTATACTAGACTAATTTATTATTATATTTTAAGTTCCTAATTAACTTGTTAACTATTATTCAAATAGATACCTGGTCGTGAATGCTTGCATCATTTTCAGGTCTTCTTTCCTTATCTAAATCAGCAGGAACATGCAGAATATTTCTTATAAGAATCAGAATCCTTTCAATTATAAGACCTGTATCTTCACTTCTTTCAGACCAATCCTAAAATTATTTTGGTTTACAAATTATTTATATTCAAAAATATTTTATTGTTAATTAATATAGCACACATTATGGTGCATAAACATTGTGTCTATAAAAATTTACATATAACACTCAATCTTTATCAGTCTTCAGTTGTCTGACTGCTGGCATATTTGGGTCACTAGAAGGCAGAATATTTACATTTAATTCTTATGTAAAACTCAGAAATAATCTTCATGCTTTTTAAATACACAGAGCATACAATGTTATTGAACTATTATTTTTTACATTCATACACTTTGCAAAATAATTTGTTTATACAATAACTTTAAACTATGTTTCCAAAATAAAATCAAGACAAAGATAAATTTTATAATCAACAAAAAGAAACTTACAATTTCAAGTACTTCTGATAATTTTTTGGCAAATATGTTCCAAGTTTCAATTTTAGTGAATGCCTCTTCTTTGTAAGACTGTAAGTGTAACAGAATTTGCAAATAATTGTGTCTAGCTGTTCTTTCAACTGGCACTTCTTCCCTATACAGCAATAAAGCTGGATTTGTCAAATTTACTACCAACCTATATTCAGAATAACATAGTATAAGTTTCTTAAATTTAAATTTCTTTTTTAAACCTGTAAATCCTACACATAGTTAATAATCACATATGTATTAGTTTAGTGTATGCCAAAGGGCTAGCTGCAGGGGCTTCTGGAGTGTGGAGGGGGCAGACCCAAAAATCTAGTCTGTTTTTAAATAAATTGTTTTTTATTGAATAACTTTTGGGGCAGATACTTCAGTCTTACTATAAGTGGTTAACTATATATATTTGTTTTTTTGTTTTTTTAATAATAATATTAATATAGAGTGCGCTGTTGTTAACACTATTCATCTTGCACAGCAATGGTATATATGGTGTGTATTGACAATGTTTATTCAATTACACTTTACAGGCTGTGTGAATGTCCCATGGGCATTTCTAGAGGTAAGTTGAATCAGACTCTTGTCTAAAGAGAGAAATCCCAAGTCTGGGTTCAGGTGTGATATAGATATATAGCACATTTATTTATTATTTGAGATATAAAATTAACTTTGGGTGGTTATAATAAAAATAACCACGAAGGCAAAGGCGGGTGCGAAGCGAAACGGAGCACCCGCCTATGCCTTCTAACCTATATTAAAAAAGTTCAGATCTGTTCATAATATATAAATGTGCCCTATACTATACTCCACACCTGGGTTCTACTATGGATAAATGGAAACCTTATTTATTTTATTTCCACAAAGACAGGTCTGCATTCAGAGATGAAGGTAACCACTTTCTATCAGGTGGTTATCTTGTTGATCTAGAAAAAATTGCAATGAAAACAAAATTAGGCTAAACTTTTGCAGAATGTGTCATCAGTTTAACAGAAACTAAGTTTAGGGGTATACATACACTTTATATATAGACACTAGACTTGTTATTTGGGCTAGGAATCACGTTTTTAGGGTCCACCAACAAGTTTTGAATGAGTAATGGGAAAAACAAAAATACATTTGATAAACAAGGTTATGTCACTTTTGTTGAAAAAAAATCTGTTTTTAAACCTAAAAACGTTTTTTTAGTTTAGTAAACAAGTTTAGAATTAGTTATTATAATTTTAAAGTACATAATAATAAATCACAGTACTGTCACTTTTTTTCACTTTACGACAATAATGTTACCACTTAAACAATGGCTACAAATCGGTTCTGACATTTACTGATGCTGCCGTTGTAAGCTTGCTCTTCTTAAAGGTTGTAGCCAAAAGTCACGACCAGTGACTTAAACGGTGATTTGGTTGGGTAGGGTTAGTGTTTAGAACCAACACTGATAACTATTGAAATGATGGTTACAAATCGGTAGTGACATTTGTTGACCGCTGTCATGGCACATTCGCTTTGATCACTTGAGTTGCAGGCAAAGTCTGCGTTTTTGACTGTATTAAATGTTTTTTACAATGACCACTACCTTTCTTTTGCATTTCTTGTCTTAAGACATAAGAAATAAGTACACAATTTAAAAAAAAATAGTATAGTTATGTTTACAAAAAAAATCATATCTCCTAGACATAGGGGTTGCCGAAGGGAGAAGTACTCCCCCCACTACTTAAAATTCAGTGTCTACTATTGCAAAGTTTAACCCAAAATTACAAGCTCACTTACCTCAGTGTTACATCAAAAAGTTCTTCGTTGTTCCAATGATCTATCAACATTGGCAAGAGGTCGGTTTGTAACACTTTAGTTTGACCCAAATGTCGCCGTATTTCATGGTCTTCGCCATCACGACGTAAGTATCTAATAAGATCTTTAACTGTATTTAAGGTGTATTCATCTATTAAATATTTAAAAGCCTTTTTATCGTAAGTTCCAAGTGCATTACAAGTGGCTGAGAGTTCTGCGGAAAGTAACGAAGACATGGCACAATTTACACTACAAATTGAAAAATTAACACTTTTGTGGTTTTAGTTCAGTAAATACTCTATCTAATAGATGAAATCACAAATACATTTATATTTTAATTATACGTAATATCAAATTCACCATGTTTTAACTTTTTTTAATTTCGAACTCCTTAATCGTTTTAAGCATTTTGACAGCAAAACAGCAATTAAATGACATAGAAAAGCGCGCGAACTTAGTTATGTTTCGTTCAGAAATTAAATATGGTTCTTGCGGGAATTTGACGGTATATAATCTGTGTAGTGTTTTATTTTGTGAACATGTATAATTGTTTAGAAGTTAATACTAAAGACATATTATGTTGATTTTATTACAAAAATGTGCGTCTACGGGGAAAACGTGAACTCCACTGCATATCGTCAGTGTCAACCTACAATTTGGCCGAGCATTAACTCTGCTCAATTGTAGATCTCAGATCTCAACTAACAATTATAATTAATACATCTGACGCGGTTGTATGGTCTATTACATTTCCTGTCCTCCGTGTATAATAAAAATGCATGGGCGCCGCCACGTTTACTTTCAGGGAGGTGCATTTACATTTACATATACTGTTAATTAATGTATTCCAGCAACAACATGTTGCATTAAACTTACATTTAGCTCGTTTCGTGAAGACGTGGAATTTGGAATCAATCAACGATGGGAGACGCAAGGCTGAGTAGCCTGTACATACTAAGTTTATTTTTACAGAATAAAAGAGTAAAGAAAAACACTGAATTTATTGAAAAGGTGATGAACAAGTTTGGACAGCAAACTGTTATATAAATAAAAAAATGCTATGTATATACTTTCCTGGCAGAGGGGGTGCAAGTGCATCCTGCTAGCGGCACCCATGTAAAAATGTATTTGCGGATTTTTTGTTGCCTAGTAGATTTCTACATAGATAATTTCGTTTATAAAATACAACTAGAGTTTACCCCGCGGCTGGGCTGGGCCGCGGGTCAACCTCTGGTGTGTGCTTCTTGTTTAAAGAGTAGGCGTTAATACAGGTTACATTGTACAAATTTTTTATGTTATATCGCAAACTCTCCCATCTCCCGGTATGAAAAGTATTTACGTCCATCCGGTACTAAAACTACATTTAAAGAAAATAACAGCAAAACTGATCCAGTATTCCTAGTAGTTTTCCGTGAAAGCTTAATAGAAACACATATCGAGTTACTGTCGCATTTTTTATAGATGGTATATTTTTATACCTATAAATTCGAGAAATGATTGGTCTCATCCAAACTTTTATCCTCTATTTCAAACTGTCCTAATTTTATTTACATACCCCCCTGTCTATGAAAACTACATAAATAACAAAAATGACAATAATGACAAAAAGGACAAAGATGACCAAAATAACCCAAATGACAGAAATGACCAAAATGACCAAAATGCCAAATCACGAAAAAACCTATCCTACTTTTTGGGATAACCTTTATATAAATCTACCCCATTATCTGGGATAAAAAGTATCCCTTGTCCACCCTTGGTATTAAAATTGTATATATATATATATATATATATATATATATATATATATGTATATATAATACTGAATTTCAGCCAAATCGGTCTAGTCGTTTTTCCGCAAAAGCATAACAAACAGAGAGACAAATATATTTTTATCCCTGAAAATATCCCATTTTTCGGGATAAAAGATATGCTATGTTCATTCTCGGCATCGAAAATATATATATAGGTACTGAGTTTCAGCCAAATCGGTCCAGTAGTTTTTCCGTGAAAACGGGACAGACAGACGGACAGACGGACAGACGGACAGACGGACAGACGAACAGACGGACAGACGTCCAGACGGCCAGACAGACAGACTTACTTTCGCATTTATAATATTAATAGGGATTAATACATTTTATGTTCATACGGTGTTTCTTCTTCAGTCAACTCCCACTGCTGGACGTAGACTTCTCTAAGTTCGTGCCACATATCTCGGTCTCCCATCTTGCCGGCGACTTTGCGCAGGTCGTCAGTTTACCGGGCTGGAGGACGTCCTACGCTATGTTTGCTGAGTGGAACGTGGTCTCCACTCCAGGACACGCTTGCTCCATCGACCGTCATTCCTGCGACAGACGTGACCTGCCCACTGACACTTCAACTTGCTAATTTTGCGAGCTATGTCGGTTACCTTCGTTCTCTTACGAATGTCCTCATTTCTAATTCTATTCAAAATAGAAACACCTAACAAAGTTTGCTCCATAGTCCGTTGAGCGTCATATCTCAGCACTGTATGTCATGATGGGTAGGATGCACTGCTTGAAAATGCGATGTTTACAACAATAATTTATAATAGGACAGGAAGTTAATTTTTAACCGACTATAACAAGGAAGAGGCTCTTAATTCATCGTGTAATTTTTTTTGTATATATTCAGCCATAACTTATTTTGTTTTTCAAACAATTTTAATCATTCTTTTTGAATTGGGTTCAGAATAGCTTCAAGGTAGTTATTTGTATTGTTACATGCCGTCAAAGATAAGCGCAGAGCTGCCTGTTGTAAGCGCAGTTTATTGTCTTCTCGGATTAAGGAATTCTTTTGTGTTTTGAATTTGTAATTAAGAAAAACATGCTATTGTTTTTCTATTTGTTTTATAACCATCATTAGCGTCGAACTAATCCTTATTGTTATTGTTTTCGACTTTGTGGCCGTTCGCAGGTGTGCAAATTACTATTTCTCGGAAACTCACTGCGCGCGGCCAATTTATTTGTACTGTGTAGTGAGTATAAGACAATGCCCGAATGGAGGGGCGGACAGTCAAGCGACGACTACGAGACGAGTAAGACGTTTGTAGTACTCTCGATTAGCGATATAGACGACGGACTATACGCGTGTCGAATTGCATTGAATCGTGCAATGTAAACTGGTTGCATTCAGTTTTATTTGTATTTGTTTTATACGTATTTGTACAGTTCCAATAAATTCTATAGTAGTTCCAACGGCATTTTTTAATTCAAGTCCTGTAGCTCGTAACAGTATATTTATATAATTCCGAAGATATAGCAGGGAATTCCTCAATTTCAAATAGAAAATGTGTAGTGGCTGAGATATTGTTAGGTCTATGAAGGTGGTAAAACAAATAGGAACCTAATTTTGATATGTAATATATAAGTGATTATAGCTTAAAAGTGTAAAATAAAAAACAAATATATAAAAAAAACCAACCACAAAAGTAACTAAAACGCAAAAATAAATATTTTCTACAACAAACTTTTGAACTAAAAAAAATATATTGCCATATATAAGTACATTGTTGTTTCAAGAATAAAATATTAAAAAAATGTATATTTTGTGTGAAATGAATAAAGAAGAGTTAGATGTTCTGTCAAACATATATAAGCTACCTAATGAAGTATATTTATATTTTACTATTACGCAGAAAATATTAATGTTTTTCTTTTTAGTTAATTCTGAAACTATTTCTTTATTTTGACTAGAATTTTTTATTTGTTCACATAACATTGTTTCTTGTGTTGCCGCCTGTAGTTCCTGCACGTTCCTTATACTGGTATAACTAACTTGAGACGTTCTTAGTATGATCAAATAGCAGATGTCTTAAAAACAGCCCAGGTAAAAAGCACCTAGAATAAACGTGTATGTAGTAAAGAGATTAAGGAAAGTAGATAAAACAAAAGATGTATATATTTAAGTGGAAATCGATCGTCTCTGCCTACCCCAATGAGAAACAGGCATCATCATATGTATGTATGTAACTAGCTTTACTTTTTAATCTGAGAGGATAACCAATTAACTAGCAATAAGAGTTTTTGGCGGGCACTGGAAGGAGATGTTGTGCTGTGCAGTTTTATTTTCTAGAAATGTGTAAAATTACTCTAAAATGAACAATAGTTGTAGGATATTGATAGTTTTTGAGTAGTAATTATGTGTTTTGTGAGAAATGTGAACTGTATAGTCAAATGTAGCCTTTTGAGTTGTCACAAGAACTCCGTTGAATTGCACCAGCTGATAACCTACAGTTCAGCTGTGCTACACATAGGCATAAGAAAATGAAGAAACTACATTAATATCCAAGATCTGGCTTAAAGGCCTAGCTGCCAAGCCATAAACCTAAATAAATAAAACTAGCAATAATAAAAGAATAAAGAGAAATTACATGATTATAGTTTCTAAAGCAATACCTGTAATCTATGTAATTGCAATATAATTTCTAAAGTTTACGTGGGCGTGCGATAAGCCATCGTAAATCTTGTACTTTGCGTCCTAACTATTGCTAGGCGACTTAGGACGAGATAATCCTGGGCATTGGTGCCGTGCCAGAATGTATCCCGAGCATTGTCGGTACATTGGCCGACCGCCAGGGGTAATGGTCCCGACTTTCAATGGATTTAGGTACATTGCCCATTGGCTCAATGTATCTAACAAACCTCTGTCAAACGCCATCCACAAATTAATGATTAAGTAGAGTATAAAATAAAACTCCATCTAAGTTGCCCTATTAAAAGTAAATGTAAAATTAAGTTATCGTCAAATTTAGTAGTTCAAGTATTTGGCACTGATGCTGTTCACTATTTTTAGTAAGAGTTCTCATAGCTAAAAGTAAAATGCAGGCCCTGATGATCATTTCTTCATCTGACTATCTATACATCATTATCTCAAAAGCTACAAAGGCAATAGATAAGAAAATGGCACAAGCTTATTATGTTTGTGCCAAAGATGACTTTCGTGAAGTGTATTTGTGTAAATTGTAATTAAATATTGAAAAGGGGCCTGAAAGAGAAACGTCAAAATTAAAAGTTAAGGAAAATAATCGTGGGAGTTATTTAAGTTCCTAATGATATTTTTTTATAAAAGCCTTTATATTATTTAGTTTTTTATAAAATTAGACTGTATAAAACATATATCCGTATTTCATTTCATAAAGGAACCTTTCATGTTCGCGTTCTTTTTATTTAGTAAGTAGTATTTTTAGCCTGCGGCTATAAAGCTTTGAATTGAAAAAGAATATATTTTTATAAATAAAAATAAGATTAGTTAATTATACAAGTAAATGTCTGATTTAAAAATACAGTTAATAAGCTTTTTATCCCTTTCCATGAAGTTTAATTACGAGCGTCCCTTGTAAATATTTTCCCCTTTGCCCGTCATACTAACACTCTTTGATCCTTTTAATTGATATTTGATTTCAAGTTAATTTCCTGAGTGTTATATCGTTTGTACAGGTCCACAATACTCTGCGGGCCAGAGGGTAAAAAATATTTTTAAATAAACTTGCCTTCTTTTGACGACTCTCGCTCGAAAGTTGAGTTTGCCGGGACGTAAAACATATATATATATATATATATATATATAT
Source organism: Dendrolimus houi (assembly GCA_039645545.1). Classification (NCBI taxonomy): domain Eukaryota; kingdom Metazoa; phylum Arthropoda; class Insecta; order Lepidoptera; family Lasiocampidae; genus Dendrolimus; species Dendrolimus houi. Next base: position 15,147,348 of record CM077120.1, on the reverse strand, counting down.
ATATATATTAAATTAAGTAAAATAAACAAAAAGATTTTAAATTCAATTAAAAATTATATAAAAGACATACTCATAACGACGCCCTTGCCGAAAAAATGGTGGCCGTTGAAAATTCATGAAGTTGATGTTGATAGCAGCGTTGATGACAGATGAATGGTCTAAATGTTTATTTGCTTATTTTTTTTTAATAGCAAAAACAATGAACCTAGTAACCATTCAATATTTTTTTGTTTATTTATTAACTTCATGTTTATCGTTGCAACGAACATTATAAACGTATAACTAAGTATTAGTAAACGTTATTTCTTCTTTATCAACATGTAATGTACATATTCACTCTATCTCATCGAATTATGAAACGGATTACTTTGCCAGGCGAATGACATAGATTTATTTAACCTTTTTTTAATTATTAATGTTCTTTGTTCTGAAACGGTTCCTTCCGGATATTGTTGGGAAAAAAGTTGATGTAATTGTTGCCTATATGTGGTCATGTCGGTCTCTAATTTGGTTATGTGAAAATAAGTACGCATGATAAATTTATTCACATCTTTGCTCCGTTTCATGCGTACTCGTGATTTCCCAGTTTGGTGGACACGGGTAAGAAGGAACTTGCTTCCCGTGCAACATTCAAGACTGGTATGGGTGGATCTGGGTTAAAAGAGAGTGTTTGGGGTGACGATGATACGGAAGGTGAAGATGATCTGGAGGGTGTGTACGATACAGTACTTGGGCTATATGGTTCTATTGGAGTATTTGTTCTGACTGTTAAACTATCAACATCGTCACGGATTTCGGCTGTAGCATCTTTGTCGGTGGGAGCCCGCCTGTTCAACTCCTCACCGCTGACAATTCGCATGCTGAAACACCCAGCGTCAGCTCCAGGTGTGTCCCGGCGATCGCCCCCGGGCAGCGGTCCTATACGTTTACGTTTAGATCGTAGCTCCATTTTTGATGGGTTTCCAGAGCCACGTTAGCCACGCCACTAATTTCTCATTCGTGTGTTCGCCTCCCACGTGATTAGGTTTTCAATCAGGACGTGTGGTTGTATTAGGGGGCTTATTATTATTATTATTATCAATATCATTATTATCTTCATTATTAATATCATCGTTGTCATTGATATTATTTTCGTCAATTGCTTCATCGACAAATTATAATAATCAGGGACTCATTTATTATTATTCATCCAAATGACGGATACTTTTATAGAAGAAATAACAGGTATAAAAATAATTAAATAGATAACGATAGACACATTACGTAAATTTACATTTATCGATTCAGTTTTCGTAGTTATGTAGAAGAAATATATGGTTTTCAAACTTATGGAGGAAGAAATTAGTACGTTTTTATTTTAACGGGAATGCGTTCATATAATTATCTGTTTGCAGTTGAAAATGCTCCACTTCGTCATTGTTTAAGAATAAACAAAAATCAAGTAATGTCTAAGCAAAGTTCTACCGTCATTTAAATTATTTTTTTCTTCTCAATTTAATCGCATCCATTTTGAATTTATATAAAAAAATTGATCATTAATATAGATTGTGACGATCTCAAATGCTGCGGATTTTGTTTGTCACTTCCCAACTATCAATGATCAATTTCTATCCGACTCAAAATTTAGAATATTCTTCGATCAAATCACTTTCTCGAACGAATTCGTAGTTGAAGAGTTACCAATTCTTGCAATCCATAAGATGATTATTGAAGATGAAGATGAAGATTAAATATTATGTGTTAATATATTAACAAACTTTTTTTATAAATTAACTACCAAATTTAGAGTCTATAGAGGTTACAGTTTGGAAATAGAAATTTCACATTTTAACACCCACTACCGCAATCTTTTTCGGCGGTGGGCTGTTGTAAAATCCGCTCTTAAATCATTTCTGCATCACATATAGACGACTCTAGCTAAATTTGGAGTCTGTAGGAGCTACGGCTTAAAAAATAAAAATTTTCATTGTTAAACCACCCCCGCAACCCCCTGTGGGGTGAGCTACCGTAAAATTCGTTCATAGACTATTTCTACATCTCTTACAGAAGATTCCTACCAAATTTAGAATTTATAGGAGCTATAGTTTAAAAACGGGAATTGTTCATTGTTAACGCCCCCGCAATCCCCTTTTGGGGATGAATTTCTTAAAATCCGTTTTTAGTTGACTTCTACACAACGAAAGTAATATTCCTACCAAGTTTCACATTTCTAAGTCTTATAGTTCGCGAGATTTCGTGATGAGTAACTATAGAAATTGGAATACTTTGATTATCATCGAAATTTTTAACGTTTTAGCAGACTTTTTTAAAATTTTCTTACATATAAACCTTCTCCTGACAATTCTGAAGACAACAAAAAAAAATTAACCCAATCGGTCCAGCCGTTCTCAAGTGGTACTCGATCATAGATACGGCATTTTATTTTTATCAAAAATGAGAGGGTGTGCAGGGGTGCCTGGGAGTTGGTGGGTGGATGCGTGGAAGTTTGTAAGTAGATTCTTAGCTGAATGTAAAAGAACATAATAAATCCATGAAAACAAAAGAATCAAGAGAAAACGCTTGTCTTTTGTTTCTTATTAGCGGGATAAATGTTCATGAAAGTAAAACAGCAATAAAAAAAATGAAGGAACGTCAGAATTCGAAAAATAAATAGCCATAAACCATCTAGGAAAAATTTCGCATCGAATGGTGGTAGTTTCATGTCGATACGATCAGTGGTTTAGGCGTGATTGAGCCTCAAAGGAAGGCCATTTTCATTATATATATATAGATATATATATGTTTTAGATTTTGTCATTTAAATAAATAACAGTTTAAGCCTATGTGAACAGAATTGTCAAATGAATGAAGTGAAGCATTATTTACAAACTTGTGTGCGTAAACTTGTACAGTATACCCGTGGTTTTCGTCAGCGTGGTTAATAAATGTATCCACTAAAAACTGTTACACATTTACCCGTACTTATTCGATTATTTATACAAGTTCTCGTAACATATTAGGGCGCTACCGGCTTTAACCGGCTTCACTCTGAGAGCTCGGGGATCGGTCTACCTGTTTTGTTCCTCTTGAGTTTAGTGGCTAGCAATTAAATGTGGTAGCTAAGTTGTAAGTAAACCTAGCCAGGAAGTAGCAAGCATGCAGCGCTTAGGCGATGTTTCTTTCCTAATATGGAAATTCTACAACTTGAACTAACTATGGACAGTAAAAAAAAATATCGCTAGGAAACCTGTATATTTTATCGAGATTGTCCATATGTAGAACCCACCAATCCACAGCGGTGGAGCGTTGCATGCGTATCATCCGATGCTTTAAAATGGCCGAGATATTTACGGCCTTCTATTATAATAATAATGCATAATATGTATCCACACATAAATAGAAATGGAGGTTAAAATTATAAAAAAGCTACCAAATGCTTTATTGGACCACGCGTAGTTAAGGGTTCTGTAGTGGCGATAAATGTTCACGTTTCTCCGTTTTTGTCGTCTGAATACGGAATACAAAAATGCGTGTATAAACTAAATTTCTTGAATTATCTTATAATACCATGGAAGAAGAATATTATATTTTTTCCATGATAATTCTAAGGCAACAAAAAAGGTTTAAATTCTCATTCGTACTAACCACACTAAACTGAAAGCGTTTTAAGTGGAAGTTTGTTTGTTTCCATTTCACAGCTAGCAGAGGCTGAAGTGCAATAACGATCAAAAATTTTCAATCTGAAAGATTCAAGATATCCAGTGAAGTATATATCTATTATAAGTTTAATCATTCAACAGTCATATCTCCTAAAATATTCAATATTAATTCATGGCCAGTCCCTATATCTTACTATTCATTCACTTGCCCTACCATCGGTTGAATTTTGACATTACTTGTATGGAGCTTATGTCAAATTTTAACCGATAGTAAGGCAAATGAACGGTCGGTAAGATATAGGAACCAGCCATTACTTAGTGGATATGACGATATGTCGTGTCAATCATGGAGGAAGTAAATTACCCGTATATTTATAATTTCATATGTAGTAGGAATTTATATGGTGGAAAGAATTAATAATCAATATACGGGAAAATTAGTATATATTAAAATTCTATGTGATATTATTCATGACGACTTCTATCTACCGTAATTGTGTGACAGTTCTCAAAATCACCAATATCATAAATATCTGATTTGCGGGCCAGTGGGCGAAATAGGTATGTTGTTATTGCTCACTAAAATAAACAATTATAAAATGTATATGTACCATACTTTATTGGTACCTAAAACAAAAGCTGACCTAATCGCTTCAAGAGATCTCTTCGTTGCAACCTAACATTAAGGAAACCTTTATATGTTGATCTAAATAAAGATTAAATAGAGTTAGTAATAAGTAATTCAATCATCAAGTTAGTGAAAAGGAAAATCCATTTGCTCGCCATTTTTCTTTTCTATTATTACACTTTTTGCAGTCGCAGAACTTTTTGTGAGGAATATAAAGGGTTTACCTACAGCTGAGAGACGGAAAAGCCCCGCCAACTCTTTAGGGAACGAGCACAATAAGCTTGGCATAATGAAACTGTACCCATAGCCATTCTATCATTTATTACTGAGCCGGCTGATGTCTTTAAAACCCCTATAAAGAATTTTATTTACTAGTTCGAAGTTCGATGAACATAAAACCAAAATGTATAGAAATAAATTCGAAGACATAGCGCCTTATTCATAATAGTTATACGAGATTTATAGACTAGTTGAAAAAGTAAAAGGGTGGTAAAAGGGTTATTCATAATAGCATTTGGGTGTGTATGTGTCTGGCTTTGGCTTGGTATATATTCCGCTTGAAGGTTGTTGTAAAACTTGAATAGCTATACTTAACACTAGCTAAATAAAACTAAACAGGTGTCATTAGATTTCTTTAAATCAATTATTAATAAACAGAAATAGAATCCGCTGATTTTGAAAAAATAAATAACTTCCTGTATTTACACCAATCAAATAGTAAGTGTTAGGGACTGTTTGAATTTAGATAAAATACTGAAAAAATACGCTGGACAACGATGGTGAAAATACATATATTTGGTAACTAATAAACAAAAATGTCATTCTCTTATCTATCAAAATAAATTTAAAATAAAGATACGAAAGAGTTCGTAACAGTAAGGATAAATTTCTGTGAAGGAATGTCAATCAAACTAAGGGTATAATAATAATGGTTGAGTTTTTAATAAATCGGTTCATATTTTCAAGTATACAGAACTGTGACCTTAACTTATCAAAATTGGCTCTAAAAGACCACTTGAAAAATTTACCCTGTTTAGCTTTTTTGCGATGGGGATAAAGCACTGACCTCGCGTGACCGTCACGCTCAGATACAAAGTTTTCACTTCTGGCGTCCTGTCTTACGACTTATATTTTTCATAGGTAAATATAGCTTTGTACGATTTGAATAAAAGTTCTGCTTCCTTTGAAGCAAAACCTTTTTACAAATCGTATTAATTAAAAAAGGCTGACGGTGGGCACGTCAAGGAACAAGTCAAATCCTTCACAAAAGCAACATCAATTAACATTTGTCCCAAATACTTTTCCAATCGTTTCATAGTACGACCAAAAAAAGGAAGATAAAAGACAACTTTAATAGACTTCCTAAATTACATCTTATTAAGGCTTATTAGAAGTTTCGCGTAAATCAAGCGTAAAACGAATGTAGTTAACGCGATGACTGCATCTTGCTCCCTCTTTACAACCACCTTTAGCTTTTTAATGTCACCCGGGTTACGAGTGAAATATACGAGGTTTGTAAAATCTTACTATAGATGCGTCCCCATGCCGAACAAATTTATAAAGAATCCGCCTTTAGTGACGTGATTCAGCATTCTTACATGGCCGGGGGCACGTATACCTATTCGTAATATAAGACATTGGTATGACATCAAATTCCTTGTTGCTTTTATTTAGCCTTGAGGGTTCCTTCATCAAAATCACTTATATATTAAAATACTTATAAGTATAGTGATATTAAATTACGTAAACATTCAAAGGCAAATCAAGTAATAATATTAATAAAGTAACTTTTATGCCAAATAAATTCTTTGATAATAATATTAGATCATTAATAGCTTCAGTAAAGTAGTACGTTTGTAACTAAATTCAAAATGAAACTATATGTGGGAGGTATCCTGATACAATACCTTTAAATGCCTCCCACGTGTGATCGTTTTAACGTAACGAAGATATTGTATATAATATGGTTAGTATACTGCCACGCATATTTAAAAAGTGGATTCTCTAATTTCACCCATCGGTAATTAATGTAATGGTTAGTATACTGCCACGCATATTTAAAAAGCGGATTCTCGAATTTCACCCATCGGTAATTTCATATACAGATTCCTTACAATGGTTTCCTTCAACGCAATGAGAGTGCGTGGCTGCTTCTTGAAATAAAGTTTTTGCTTTCTTTGTTTTTTCAGCGTCAATGTGGGGGCTTAAATAGTGTAGTGCTTCGGTGGTGGATGACCCCTGTTGTATATTGGTGAAGCACCACTAGGCGAGAGCCCATGGCTCAATCGCCCGGGAGGGGAGTACAAAATAAAACGACGAGGTGTCGTACTCTCTATGTAATTGTAACTTAATTAATTTAACATTAAACTTAAGACCGTATATACAGAAATCTTAACTGCTACGTGAAACTATGTAAAACCTAAACATATTTGTAGATGCATCTCCAAAGGTTTTCTGTTTTCTGCATTGACAGATTTTGGCACGTACATGGACTACTCAGTTATAATCTTACTAATTATTTAGCCATGAATTATTCCATGTACGTGACGTAACAGTCAACACATAAGGTCAGACGGAAAATCTGCCTAAATGTCGCAAGGTCATCGATCAAGATTGGTACCCATGTCATTAGAATATGTCACGGATGCATTAGCTACTAAACTATCACGACTAAACATTGTCTTATATTTCTTAAACTCTATCTTAACTAGAACATAATCTTGTAAAATGAAGGAAACTTAACTTATATTGTATTCTACCTGAAGACTATAAGTAGAATACTAAGTCTAGGTCATCGAAGTCAATGGGTAAGGTTTCCCGGAAGGGTGGTTACGTTACTTCGCTTGATCGCCATACTGATCCGGTGTCCAAGGTAGGAACCAGCCTCTGATCACACGAAAAGTCAATAAGTCGTTTTGAAAGATCTTTATAGACTCTCATAGCCTCTGGACCCTACGGTTAAAATGTTTCAACAGCAAACGGCACAAATAATTTAATTTAATATTATTTCTTAATAACTCCAAACTTAGATGCCTATAGACTTGATCTATCACTGTCAGTTCGGGAATTGATCGTACCTCATAGGCATGGTAGAATGTTGTTTAGTCAGCAAAGTAATACTAGTTTATTTATGGGTGTTTCGAGGAGCGGACAATAAAAGAAGTGGTCATCCGTCAGGAGGACTCTCCAGTCACAGGACGGTAATCAAGACATTCGTCACAGGCCCGCGGGTCGTATCGCTCAAACGACCTTAACCGTACTATGATACGCTGAAAGAATAATTACATTTTTACATTTGATTGATGAGGTCGTTTTGTAACGACGTTGTTCTGTATTGTGTCCTGAGGAATAATAAGTACTGATTAATGAGATATTACGTTCCATGGAAAAAATACGCAAATAAAATAATTTTAGTATAAATATCTACGTTCGTCAAATGCGTAGCGGCCCATTGAAATGTTCCATAGATTTAACATAAATGTATATTCATTATTTTTAACATACGGAACACAAAAACAGTATTTAATAATAATATTTTTATTTATTTACCTCTAAATTTAAATTTTGACAAAATTATTTATTCCATAGTTTCAATTAAGGTGGTGGATTATTACAAACGCCGTAAGTTGCACACGGCGTAATGCAGTATGCGACCGTAGATTGTATTGATAAATTATAGTACGCACTTAGACTTAGAGGCTTACACGAGAAATACTTACTGGTATGTAAGGTCGAACTAAAAATATCTTACACGTCAATAATTTACAACATTAGAAAGTGAATTTTTAATACCCCAGTTGACTACCGCCCTTAATTTTTATTACGATTTCACTACACTGTTAGTAGGTGGTATAGCAGTATATTACAATACACGTTCCTTCTAAACCTCATCTATATAGACCGAATAGTTTTGGAGAAAAATGGCTATAAGTAGAAGAAAAGACAACATTAAAATTATAGACAAAATGGCACCTGTGCCCTAAAACAACACCATCACGACATGATCTACAAAAGGATACTTTATATGAAAACGGTTCGTTGGGCATTATCCCACGGCGAAGAGCAGCACGCGGCGGTATTCTGAGCCCCCGCGCTCATGGGTGCGTAACCATGCACAACGCTAAACGGTCCTCATTTTTCCATAGTTGGAGGAAAATTGCTGTCGTATTTCCGGCTCACATGTCCGGAGCCGGAGACAACGAGATTATCCGCGGGGAAATAAAACGGAGACACGAGAATCATCAATCTTCCCCTAACAATCTTGTAGATGTAATGAAAGTAACTAAATTAGTCATTATATAAATTGTTTTTCTTGCTTAGATGTACGAAAAAATAATCGAAAGTGTATGTGTAATTGTGATGATATCCTTAAGGCTAGAAGCGTTAATGAATTAACCAAATTCATCATATAACTTAGGTATACATATCGAGCTTTGGAGCTGACGTGTGGAGGTCTATGTCCAGCAGCGGACTGCGATTAGCTGACGATGATATATATGGGTAAAAATGAGATATTAGGTCGGGGAAAAGTTTCTTCGCATTTTATATAAAAATTCAAAAGGTTATTTTATAAAGTTTATTTACATTTGACTAAAGTATGTGGGTGCCATTTTGATGGATAACTTTTTGCCATCTTGTAGGTAGGGACGTGATCCCATTGCTATAAAAATTTTGGGGCTTCTGATCAAAAAACTGCGACAAGTGGTTTTGACAGCCCACTCGTGATGTTAACCTGACACTGCCTAAGGAATTTTGCAGAGACCGAAACAGGTGAAAATCTGAAGGTGCAAGGTCAGGACTATACGGCGGATGCATTAACACCTCCCAGCCAAACTCTCGTAATTTTTGCTGAGTGGCTAAAGATGTGTGAGTTCAGAATCGATGGTCCTGCCTGAGGGTAACAGCTCATAATAAATAATGCCCTTCCAATCCCACCATACACACAGCATCACCTTGTTGCGAGTTAACCCGGGTTTCGCCACAGTCTGTGAAGCCTGACTGGCCTTTGACCACCATCTTTTTCGCACGTTCTTGTCGTGCGTGATCCACTTTTCATCACCAGTTATCAGCTTCTTCAAAAATGGTTCGGTTTCATTACGTCGTAATAAAGAATCACAAATGAGTACACGGTTCATTAGGTTTCTTTCAGTGAGTTCATGAGGCACCCAAATATCGAGCTTTTTTGTGTACCCAGCTTTTTTCAAATGCGCCAAAACCGTTTTGTGGTCAATTCCCAGTTCTCCAGCTACATCATAACTACTAAAATGGCCGGTCTTGCTCCACTTTTTCAAAAATGGCATCAATTTTTTCCGTAACAGGGCGACCAGGGCGACGTGCATCTTTGATAACAAAATTTCCGGATTGAAAACGCTTAAACCATATTTGCGCTACTCTCACAGATACTGCATTAGGTCCATAAACATCACAATTTTTTTTGCGGCTTGTGTTGCATTTTTACCTTTTTTGTAGTAAAATTTTAAAATGTATCGAATTTCTTCATTAGATTCACTCATTTTAACAATAAGAAAAACAAATGAAAATCACACATTTTCCTAATTTGAATTTGTAATTGTCTTCTTTAAGATTAAAACTTTTTAATGATACCAAAACCAGCCAGATACAAACCGTATAGCCAAAGAGATCTTATTACAAGTTCATACATAGTATATGCGAAAAGACTTTTTCCCCAACCTATTATTATTAGGATGACTGTATGTTTATTTGTCACAGGCTTAAGAATGCAGTGCTTATCATGAAATTTAGTATTTCATCATCCTAAGACTAAATCCCGGTTTATTACTCTTCTTAAAATTGAATTGAAATGTCTTATATATCATATCTATACGGACAATAAAGGCATTAAAAGATTTTATTTTTAGTTGTCTACAGTAAAATATATAATAAATAAATAAATTTAAACCTTTTTATTACGGAAAGACAGGAAAGATTTATACAGTAGAATCCACGGAATTGGCATATAGTTGACACGAACAAAGCCGCGTGGAATTCCCTTGTAATATATTACTAGACAATTTTTTTTATAAAAGTTATAACAAAGTGTTTGAGCATCTCTTTCATAATCGCAAACAATTAAATCTGTACCACTTGATAATTATCGGCTTACTTTTATGAAATTAGAATAATAATTGGGTTGTATAAAAGGAATAAAAGTCATTAAGGGGAATAAGTAAAAGTTCGTGGCAGTCCTACAGCCGTGACGCTTTAGCCTGGCAAAACTTGAACCAATTATTATTGTGGTAACCACGCTCACAGACTTTTGGATTTTATCAAACACCTATTTACATTCTTTAAAGTTATCACTATCATCCTAGCGTTAAATCCTAGCGGAGTTTGGAGAGCGCGCTTCTCTACTTTACGCCGTTTTTGGTATCTTTTACCGTAAGACCACTGGTACGTACATTATCCTTCATGACGTAGCATTTTTTGTGTTATAAAACTACGTTTTAACGGTTTTAAGCGCGGTAATTTATTTGATTTTTATTATTCCGACGTTTCGGCCACTTTTCAGTGGCCGTGATCACGGTAGACAAAGATGTAAAGTGTTAATGAGTATTGCTAAAGTTTTATTTAGTCTACCGCCACATTGTTCATTTTAACAATTTAGTTTTAATTTTATTTATTGTTATTATTTATTTACTCTATGGGAGCCTAATCTAATTTACCACCGCTTCGCAACATGCTGTGGCTTGAAGAGAAGATGCGGCGCAAGAAACTCTTTAGCAAACATGCCTAGCTCTAATAATCCCTATTAATATTATTAATGCGAAAGTAACTCTGTCTGTTTGTCTGTCTGGTCCGTTTTCATGGAAAAACTACTAGACTGATTTGGCTGAAACTCAGTATATGTATATTTTAGATACCGAGGATGAACATAGAATACTTTTTATCCCGAAAAATGGGATAGTTTCCGGGATTAAAATATATTTGTCTCTCCGTTTGTTATCCTTGAATGGAAAGACTATTTGGCTGAAACTCGGTAGGTACATAATATGTAATTTTAATACCGAGGGTGGCCAAGGGATACTTTTATCCCGGATAATGGGATAGATTTATGGAAAGGTTATCCCGGAAACTAGGATTAGTTTTGTGATTTTGTCCATTTCATCCACTTGGTCCCATTGGTCCCGTCGGTCCCGTCGGTCCCGTCGGCCCCGTCGGTCCCGTCGGTCCCGTCGGCCCCGTCGGTCCCGTTGGTCCCGTTGGTCCTGTTGGTGCCGTTGGTGCCGTTGGGCCGGTTGGGCCCGTTGGTTCCGTTGGTCCCGTTGGTCCCTTTGGTACCGAAATTTGGTGAAAACTTACCTTTTTATGTCCCAAACACACTGTAATTTCTTTGATTTAAAATATTTATTTTTTACCTTATTTTGACTTAATATCGAAAAAGCACCCTAATTTTCAATCGAAAATTCTCGCATCAAAATATCAGACCAAAAAAGTCGGTGGGCTTTTTGTTCGTTGAATGATGGCTTTTGATGGGCTAAAATTTTCTGTAGGTCACTCAGGTATATAAGTTATCTTAAAATAGCAATAAATAGGCATCTACGCATATAATTTAAAGAAGATTCTACAACTTTCTCAAAATATTGTAGATGTAGGGCCTTACTACCTGTTATTTCTGAGAACATTTGCCATAGTAATATTTTTTTTTTTGTACCATCAGAAAGTTGAGATTTCGGCGAACAAAAAACCCACCGACTTTTTTAAAAATGCTGAAAATTAGGGTGCTTTTTCGATGTTAAGTGAAAAAATAAATATTTTAAATGAAAAAAATACTGTGTTTGGGATACAAAAGGGTAAGTTTTCACCAAATACCGTCAAATGTATTTTTTTTGTAAAAGATAAAAATAAAAAACCAAAAGCTTGGTTTTTTAATTTTTCACATAAATTTTGAGATTATGTGAATAAAGTGTTAATACAAAAGTTATAGATCTTTTTATTACCTACAACTTTGCATTTCAACTTTTTTCCATAGGACTTGTAGTTTTGCCGGAAATCGAGATAAACCGTTTTTTACCCTTAAAAACTCACCCCTTTCACTTCCTGACCTCAGATCGCCCGTAAATTATATTTCCTTACATTTTTGTTATATTCTCTTCCTTTTCCAATGAGTTTCATTCTACTATTTTATTTTTCACTTGTTACCATTTTCAAAGGCTTCAGCCCTGGTTTAATAAATATAATAAAGAACTATAAAGTAAATGCCAGTAAATTTAATGACAGTATTAGAAAATATTGTTAGCACCAAAATAACACATTTAAGGCTCGATGCATACTATAATGCTGTTCACTTTTCATGACAGATCCGATCTCGCTGCAGTCAAATATTCTTTTCGACAACCGGTACCGGCGCGATATAGGATCGGATCTAGACCGGAAACGCACCGGACCGGAGCGAGATTGAACTGTGAACACACGTTATCACAGTGTGAATCCAGCCTTATCGTCAAACAACTAAGACCGGTAAGATCCCTCAGAAGTCATTACTAATCACGTCTCAAAGACAGTTCGTGTAAGCCGGTGTGTGCGGCCACCCTCTTAATAGCGAAAGTGCTCCGCTAAAGGGCGCCACTAGGTCTTATCTCGCCTCTTCCGACAACGTCGACTTACATTTAATTGTTCAAGTTTTATTGTAGCTACCATAATAGCAATAGGCTAAGAACTGATATCGAGCCTTTGAATAACATTACCGTTATTAACTTCCCGCAGCGGCCGTAATTACTAACACGCATTAAACTTTGTTTTGAAGTAGAACAGAGTACGGCTGTCGGTTTTGCTTACTGTTAAATAGAGCAGATGTTCAATTTAATATCATAAAGTAGCCTTCGTTCCATTTCTAATCATAAGATATAAGTAGACAGTTGTTCAAGGGAAAAATAATATTTTAGCAAAGTAAGTTTTGCTTGCAAAAAGATTTATGAAACTAACCCAATTTACTTTGTGAAAGGGCGGAATTCTTTCTATCATCATATTGCAGTGGAGTTTATAACGAGTAAGTTAACTATAAAACCATTAAGTTAAAAAACAACAAGAAAGCCATTGGCTCATGCAGCATGGAAGTACAGCCCGGAGAACAATTCAATTTACTTTTATAGCCTTTTCTGATCCCCCTGTACGGATCAGATTTCTTGCCGGGAACTAATCATCGAATCCACGCCTTGATTCGTTATCTGTTCCAAGTGTTCCAACGAACTGATTGCTTTTAAATCCCAAGGCTTAACTATAAAACACATGGTTTGATGGTGTATTGAATATGGAATCTTCTATTATGTGGCATAAAGCAGAAAACAAATCATTGTAAAATTGGAAATTTATTTTCGAATCTTATTCAGAAGCATAAATACTTACTTAGTTCAGTAAATAAAGATAAATATCTCTGTATATAAAGTTCTCAGTGAAACTAATCATGTGCGAGGAACTACGTAAACCAAGAGAGCAAGGTAGTTTGAAAAATTATTCTCAGAGGAGAACCCTTCCTGCAGCCTTTTTCTTTTTGTTACCTTGAATTACCTAAACTATTATTCTCTTAATTTAAAACCCAACCCAGAGATTACGTAAAAGAATATATAAATTTCATTTTACTTAAGAATTCTGTTAAATGTCTGTGAGCAGGAGCATGTGATTTTATTTTCAGTATTTTTTATGTACGTTATGGTTTGTTCCAACATATGTTTGGATTATAACAAACAAATTACCGTGTGCGAGTCGAACTAGCATTCCTTTTTAAATAAAAATACAGCGGAAATAAAGCCTTATCAAAAACCACTGTTTTTTCCCTATATATTCCTATACATTCATTTGCCTTACTGATGGTTATAATCCCTATTAATATTATAAATGCGAAACTAACTCTGTCTGTTCCATTTTCACGGAAAAACTAATAAACCGATTTGGCTGAAACTCAGTATATATATTTTTGATGCCGAGGATGAACATAGGATACTTTTTATCCCGAAAAATGGGATCGTTTCCGGGATAAAATATATTTGTCTCCCTGTTTGTTATGCTTTTACGGGAAAACCATTAAAATGATTTGGCTGAAATTCAGTATATATGTAAATTTTATACCGAGGACAAGGGATACTTTTTATCCCGGATTATAGGATAGATTTATGTAAAGGTTATCCCAGAAAATATGATAGATTTTTTATTTGTAGTCTGCCATTTTCATCATTTTGTTTATTTTGGTCGTTCAGGGTAGTTTTGATCGTGTAGTGGAACACTTACAAGCCAATAGATGGCGCTGTATAATAATAGATGTCACAAACCTTTCCCGAAACATACAAAGAATATATACAAATTGTCAACAATAACAGATGGGCCTAAGCCTGCGAGGAACAACACTAGCTTCGCTGGAAGATCTTCCTTTAAGACGGAGGAGCATTCCATCTCGCTCCTCCACCCTATACGGGTCACCCCCTTGAATCGTTTCGGTAGTTTTGATAGTATTGGTAGTTTTGGTAGTTGTGGTAATTTTGGTTGTTTTGGCTGTTTTGGTAGTTTTGGTAGTTCTAGTAGTTGTGGTAGTTCTGGTAGTTTTGGTAGTTTTTGTGGTTGTGATAGTTATTGTCGTTTTGGTCGTTTATGTAGTTTACAGATAGATAGACGGGTGATATATAAATAAAATTATAACGGGTTGAAATAGAGGATAAAAGTTTGTATGGGAGACCAATCATTTCTCAAGGTTATAGATATAAAAATTCATAATCTATAAAAAAATGTGATAGTGACTCGATCTGTCTGACTGAATACCGAAAATGGACATAGATACTTTTATTCCGGATAATGGGATAGGTTTTGGTATAGATTTATGTAAAGGTTATCCCAAAAAGTAGGATAGGTTTTGTTTTTTTATGATTTGTCATTTTCGTCATTTTAATTATTTTGGTTATTTTGGTAAATATGGTAATTTTGGTAGTTTTGGTCGTTTTTAGTCGTTTTGTCATTTAGGTCATTTTTGAAAATGGCCATAGATACTTTTCATCCCGAGAGATGGAATAGTTTGCGATATAAAATAAAGTAAATATAAGCATAAAAATATAATACAATGTAATCTGTATTAACGCCTGCTCTTTAAACAAGAGGTACTTACCTGAGTTTAACCCGCGGCGCAGCCGCGGGGTGAACTCTGGTTTGACATAAATTCTATAAAAGTAATGTCCATTTTGTACCACGGTCTATGAAAGGATATTAATTTATAGAAACAAAACTTACGTCAACAATATTCACAAATGATAATAATACATAGTAAAACTATTCACAGCGCCCCTTGAAATAACCTCGCAAATGGCATTAGTATTCATTAAGCTCCCGTGGACTAGCAACAGTCTAAGTGTGGCGACACATTTGCTGAAAGTTCGGCGCTTAAAGTTCGACTAAATGTGCCATAAAAAAATTCAGGTATCCTATGACGTATCAGCCGAAATTACATAGCGTACGGCGTAGTGCCGGAACTTTCCTCTATCGATGATTTCCGCGAGAATGCATTCAATGTATTTTGCATAGCAATCAACTCACCATGTGACTCATTACTCAATCGAAAGTTCGACAAACGTAGTTGAACATTCAAAGTGTGCTCTTCCTATGAGGCGCGGCGGCAGCAAGCGAAGAGCTGCAACGACAGCAACCGACGACTTCGTTAAAGCTGAACTTCACGCTGCCTAATTCCGACTGTCTGGCGCAATTAGTGTGCTATACCAACCGAATACTAAGACCAGTCAGTCGACGAAGTGTCGGAACCGTATCTTTGGCGGGTGTGTCGCTACACTAATTATTCAGTTGAAACCTGGAGTATCCATAATGGGTATACCATGTTCGAGGATTCTGATAATAGTTTGAGGTCGCCGGAGTGCACATTCTAATTCCAACTCGGAATTGAACTTTTTAATAAAAGATTTATCCGATTTCCGAGTGGAAATTTTTGTATTGTGTTATTCTTATTATTAAAACTTGTCTTTCTTCCGGTATATTATGGTATCACGCCACGTATATTTTGGAATTGTATCCCACGTAGTATCTGGCATATCTTGTATAAAATGTGTATTAAACTAACTGAGTATAATTTTTTATGCGTTTCCCACCGTTGTGGAATATTATTATATTATTAGAGTCGGTGTTTCTTGAAAAATACAATTCGGATGTATTTCATGTTTGAATAGCTATGTACCTATACGTGGTCGATTCTCATAATTTGAATAAATATCTCTATTATCCTTATTAATATTATAAAGTAACTCTGTCTGTCTCTCTGTTACGCTTTCACGGAAAAACTATTGGACCGATTTGGATGAAACTCAGTATATATTTTCGATGCCGAGGATAAACATAGGATACTTTTTATCCCGATAAATGGAATAACAATATATTTGTCTCATTGTTTGTTATGATTTTACGGAAAACTATTTGACCGATTTAGCTGAAATTAAATTAATTAGTATATATTTAATTTTAATACCGAGGGTGGACAAGGGATACTTTTCATCCCGGATAATGGGATACCTTTTGGGATAGATTTATGTAAAGGTTATCCCTAAAAGTAGGACAGGTTTTGTTTTTTTGTGATTTGCCATTTTCGTCATTAAATTATTTTGGTTATCGTTTTTGGTCGTTTTGGTCATTTAAGTCATTTTTTGAAAATGGGCATAGATACTTTTCATCCCGGGAGATAGGATAGTTTGCGATGTAAAATGAAGTGAATTTTCCGGGGGGTGAATAGAGCTAACATAAATATTTAATACAATGAAACCTGTATAGAGTCGGTTCCGTATTTATAATATTGGTCTATTTGAGGTTTGGCTAAAGAAAAGGTTATCTATAAATAAAATAAAGTACAATAGTCTTTTTATCAAAGATCTATAACATTGGTTTTTTAGAAAAATTGGACCATGTTTTAAGAGTTGGCTTGTGAACGCCCTGTAAATAGATTATCGCAGTACCCAAATAAATTTTATCGTTTCGCTAACCAAAGCATGTCAGATTTTGCATGCATGTTATTTCTGTTTTACGCGGTAAGTTGTGTGATTTGGTATTTTAAAGTTTTTTAGACATACTAATATTATATTGTTACGTGCGAGCGAAGTACGCACTTAGGATTGGAAGAAAACACCAGTCTTTAACTAACGCTTTTATTGACTTATACAGCCGTGCGTGATTCCACTCTGCAGGGTTGCCCCTACACACACAACGAAAGACGCACTGTTCGGACGATAAGATGTCTCACTCACAATACCGTCGCCGATATTGCGTAGACACACCTTCTGCTGCTGCAGTGTTCACCACAGAATTTACCGCGCGTAGCTCGCGTCTGGACCTCCTTTTAAACTACCCGAAACTCCTCCCTCACTGAACTGTCCACTACATTTTTCACTAAATTCACCACTAAACTCGTCACTGTCTTCTATTAAACTCTTCCTCCAACTCTTTTGTATTGCACTTGTCGCTTCACTGTCTTGAACTGAACTCAACTCTAAAACTGCCCAGTATTTTTTTTTTTTATTGGACTTGACTTTATGTTGTTGGTCCGAAGACCTCACAACTTTACCGGGGTTTTCGGGGCGAGTGCCTTTGCGAAGCGAAGGCGCTCGAGCCCGGGAGGCAACTTGCTCGAGGGGGCTCCCTAGGGAGTATCACCTCGGCTGGACTGTTGCCATGAGAGGGGGATGAATCTAATGATGCCCACCATAGGGCGACACAATGCACTAATTGAGAGCGGGCGACGGGTAATATAAAGCCCGAGAGGAAGGATCCCGGCGGACCGGGATCGGCGGTTCGCGGTGGCCTATACTATCTTACTGCCGTTTCGCAACGTGTTATGGCTGGGAGAGAAGAAACGGCGAAAGAAACTTCCCAGCAACACGCCTAGTCTATCCTATGGGGGGGCTGTGTCTCCTGGCGTCCCTCGCACGGACGTGGAGAGATCGTGATTGGCGGCGTCGACGCCGCCGTCTGTGTCTGTCTGTCGGTGCCTGCCAGCCTGCCGTCCTAACCGCGGGCGGGCTGATCCGAGCCAGCCGTTTTGTGATATCGTCGACCTTGTCCATGAGGATGTCCCGCGGTCGTCGCACGAGAGCCTTTCGTCGAGGCTTATAATCGGACGCGAACTGCCCAGTAGGCGCGCCTTACGCTGCTTATATACCCGGAAGAATCTTTTGGAACCCATAATTTTGTTATTCTTTTATTACTATCTGTCCCTTTCTAAACATTTATCTATCTCTTCCTTTTCCTTCCCGAACCTTCTATTCGAGAACTTTCGTTTATACATTTACCCTTTATAACATCTATCTATCTCTGTCTTTTCCTTCCCGAACTTTCTATTCTAGAACTTTCGTTTATCGTCTATCCCTTTCCAACATGTATCTTTCCTTGTCTTTTCTTTCCAGAATCTTCTACCTTTTTCTAAAAGTCTTGAGACCGGCTTACGCTGGCGGAAAGTTCTACCCTCGGTCGCCACAATATTATAACCCACGGAAGAAGAAATAGAGATGAAAATACCCCAATAAAAGACGTAAAATTTCATGAATCCTAATGCCCCGTTTACATTATGATCAAATCTACAGTAGCAGGCTTGAAAGTAGTAAGGGAAGTGTGTAGCACGAGTAACTAAGTACTACTTATCTGAGCATTAATACCTACCTGTGTTGTTTACTTTCCTCGTCACTCTTTTGCTTGCTGCCGTAGAACTGGGCATAAAGTAAACGATGAATTAGATCGTCTGAAAAGACCAAACAAACATCAAAATAAGTTCACTTTTACATTTGTATGGGCAACAAACTTCAAAGAACATCCGATTTCGTAGAATTTACCCTTTGGCCGTTGTGTAGAGTACATTCGAGGAAATTTATTAGTCTAGTTAGTAAATCTGATTTACAACATCACACAAGTCATTTAATCTCATCTCTATGTTAGTATTGAACTCTGTTGGCATATTAGAGTGGACAGATGGCAGACTCGACTACTCCCATGCTACCGCAACCGCGACGCGTCATTCACGTGTTTGCTTAATCACATTATCAAACAGGGAGTAAGGTATAAGCTGAAGCTATACAGACTTTATATAACATCATACATTTATTTATTATCTGCAATTTGGCGTTAATACGTCATAGTCTACCGGCATCAACTCTACTATCCACATAGTAATCTCTAACTAATCTGTGCATCCACATTGCTGTCATATACATGTTTTGTCTCTACATCTCCAAACTGTCTTAACATTTTATGAACACATGTTTAAATATCTTACCTTACATATTTATTTCATAGTTCTCATTTCTCAAGTATGAAGAGATTATTGACAGTAAATGAAGCGCAGTTGTCTACCGAGATCGTAGTAGGTGGAAATCCGTCGTCCGTGCCTATCTATATGGAAAACAAGCATTGTAATATGTACATTTATATTTATTGATTTTCATATCATTAATGCAACCGAAAGGATTCTCTTTCGTATTCGTTACATGACTGACTCTGCTGTAACTCAGCTGTTAGATTAAAACTTTCCTGAACACCGGTGGCAGAGTCGTGGAAATATAGCTTTGCCAACAATTCCATTATGACAAGTGTTGGATCGTCCAAAAGCGAACAGGGAACCCTCCCCTTATCGAACAATTGACGTTCAATCCAGCCGCATTCAAGTCACGTCAAAACCACAACAACTAAATTTAACTAAGAGTTTTGTAAAAATCCAAAGTATGTGTTTTAGTTAGCTTAACTAAATTACACGCTCATTTGAATCGTAATTTGATATTTTTGCCGGGTTCATTTGTCTTAACACTGGTAGTAATTTCACATAAACACTAAGCAAGTAATTTCAATTTTGTACCAATACTAAATCTTTATAGTATACATAAAACGAATATATTTATTTAAAGACTAGTTGTTTAAGTAGTGACAGACAAATAAACTTACTCTTTTTATTACCTTGATGTATGAATAGATCTCACAATTAGCTTAATTTTACAACGCTGTTTAGAAGACAGCAAAACAACTCTAAGTTATTCCTGTTTTGTTTATCTTAAAATAAAAACACAAAAAGAATATAAATAAGGGTCGACGTATTGTGGGAACTATAAAAATGTTGCGAACTCATTTTCCACGGCGCCAATATAAGATAATAGGGTGGGTCAGGCTGTTCAACTAAATCTGTTCCTATTTATGGTAATAGAGTCCGACGTTCATTCCAGAACAGTTCTGACAAGGTAAGTTGCTTTACTATACGAAAAACATTTAGTTAGTAATGTGCCTATGTATTTATTATGCGAGGTTCTAACGGATGTCACAATTTCAAGTTAAACTAATTAAAATATTATTAAATACAACTAAATGATGGATATACAAACTTTTTGTATATGTTAAATTTGAATTTAATATTGGAATGCGTGGCTGTCTTTTAAGTTGTTTCTGCCACCGTTGAAGTTAGTCTTAAAAATATATCTTGTAACAACGAAACCTCTCGTATTAATTAATCTCGTCTTCTTAGCCCCCAACATTGGTTATGGGCCCAGGACGCTTCCACTGCGCTGTTATATTAATAGAAAGTTTACAAATAGGAAGTTATTCAAAAGCAGTATAATTAATTGCGAAAAGGTGCAGAACGATGAGCAGAATGTTGATGCGAATCGAGCTCTTGGGCAAGGATAATTACGATAGCTGGAGAATTCAGGTACAAGCTCTATTAATTAAAAATAATGAGTGGAAGTACGTAAGTGGCAAGGTTCTTAAACCAGCTGAAATTAATGAAGCTGAACGCTGGATGGAAGAGGACGAAAAAGCCAAAGCCGATTTGATTCTTTCGATGAGTGGAAGCGAACTTCGTAATATTAAAGGATGTAAAACTTCCAGAGATGTTTGGCTGAAATTGGAGTCAATATACCCATCGAAGGGACCCGCTAAGAAGGCTATACTTTTAAAACGTTTAATCCTGCACAAAATGTCGGAGACAGGAAATGTTGGAGAACATTTGGATACATTTTTCGACACTGTGGATAAGCTTGCAGACATTGGTATAAATATCAACGAAGATTTAGTGTTATTATGTTGTTATACAGTTTACCCAGAAATTTTGAAAGCTTTAGATGTGCGATTGAGTCGAGAGACGAGTTGCCGAAACCAGAAGCCTTGAAAATTAAAATACTGGAAGAGCATGAATTCAGAGACGCCAATAAAAATCAGGATAAGGTGTTCTGTACACAAATACAAGAAAGTATTTTAAGAAGAGTAAGAAAGGCGGAAATTACAGAAGTACAGTTGAAGACAAAACTGATTTAAATATAAGAAGAACTGAAAAGAAAGAAGGTTTTAGGTTCAAATGTTAGAAATATCACGAACGTGGACATAAAGCATCGCAGTGCAAAAATAAAGTAGGTAGAAAAGCATAGAAAGCAGAAGAAACACATTGTATTGATAACGTTCTAACCACTTTTAATGTTTTAGATGTAGAAGTTTCTAATGCTGTAAATGTTCAAAAACATGACTGGATTTTGGACAGTGGGTGCACGTCTCACCTCTGTAATGATGCGAGTAAGTTCGGGCACACTTTAAAAATGACTAGCGGAGAACTAAATTTAGCGACGCATGTAAATGCTAACATAAAAGGTAAGGGTACTGTAAGATTATCGGCATGGAGTGAACACTCGAGGGATATATTTGAACTACGCGATACGTTGCTTGTCCCAAATCTAAGGACGAATTTAATTTCAGTAGCCAAAATAACAAATAACGGTTATAATGTTATGTTCAATAACGTTGTAGCTCAGGTTATTGATAAGAATGCTGAAATTAAATTGACAGCATATCGTAGAGGTAATTTATATTGTTTAAATAGCCCTGAATATATATTTAATTTGAGTGATTCGAATGCTGATATACGTTGTTGGCACGAGCGATTAGGACATTTGAATGGTAAAGATGTTGCTAAGCTTTTAGGTAAACTAGGTGCTAAGTTTAACATGACCGAAGTACGAAACTTACGTGATTGCGATATTTGTGCTAAAGGAAAAATGGCCGCGTTATCTTTTTCAGATTCCCATAGTCCTTGTACTGAAAAATTGAAAACAGTCTATTCTGATATTGTAGGACCTATGAGGTGTGAATCTATAGAAGGAGCAAAATATTTTATAACATTTATCGACGATTGTACACGTTGGTGTGAAGTTTATTTTCTAAGTGCGAAAAATAAAGCCTTGGATGCCTTTAAGGTATATAAAAGTCACGTTGAGAATTTGACGGGACTGAAGATCAAATATCTCCAGACCGACAATGGAGGAGAATATTGTAACTCGGAATATGATAAATTTTTGAACCAAGCAGGCATACAGCGAAGATTGACCGTGCCTCGAACACCGCAGCAAAATGGAATAGCAGAACGAATGAATCGGACCTTGGTAGAAATGGCTAGGTGTATGCTGTTGAGTTCTGATCTTTCCTCAGGTTTTTGGGCTGAAGCGGTAGATACGGCATGTTATGTCAGAAACCGTTGTCCTACTAGTCATGGCGAAATTCCTTACGAAAAATGGCGAAACAAACCGCTGAAAATAGAATACCTTCGAAGATTTGGAACTAAGGTACACATACTAGATAAAGATCCAAGCAAAGACAAATTTGCAGCAAGAGGTATTGCTAGTAACTTTGTCGGATACCCGAAGAACGCCAAGGGATATCGTGTGTGGATACCCGAGCGAAGGCAGTTCATGATTGCGAGAGATGTGAAATTTCACGAAAGTGAAAATATACGAAAGGACATGTCGAAGCAAGAGCCGAGCCTATTAAACATTACGAAAGACGACGATCAGGATTTCATCGAAATCGACTTCACAAAATTCAATGTTCAAGTTGATGAAATTAGGCCTGAAGCAGAAGAGATTGACAATATGCAAGAAATATGCAGTGAATGTCAAGAATATCCTGCAGAGTGTGACCAAGGCGAGTCTTCATCTAGACGTTTACGAGCGGAGCAGCAAGCCGAAGAAACAAGGCGTGATAACACGCTTGATCAGCTAAGGATGACGACGAGAGCTCCTGGTAGACCTAAAATATTACGCACAGGAAGCGAAGGCCGATCAAAGAAAATCTATCAAACCAGGGAAGTTTAGCGATCTGTAACTTCTACTGATGCAAATGAGGTTGAAGATTTTGCTGGATCAACTGAAATCACCTTCAAAAATGCTTTGAAAAGTAATGATAAACCTGATTGGGAGGAAGCCATATTATCTGAAATTAGAAGTTTAGTTCAGAAAGGTACATGGGAGATAGTAAAGAGACCGAAAAACAGGAACGTCGTAGGCTGTCGTTATGTGTTGACGACAAAGCAGAACGTCGATAAGACTCTAAAGAAGAAAGCAAGACTTGTAGCACAAGGTTTCAGTCAGCGATATGGGGTCGACTATGAGAAAACCTTTGCACCTGTTGCTAGACTAGACACCGTCAGATTGTTAATGGCTCTCGCAGTTGAATTGAACTTGGAAATTCACCAATTAGATATAAACACTGCTTATTTAAATGGATCCCTGGATGAAGAGATTTACATGGAAATACCAGAACTATTGAGAGAAAGTTTAATTAAGCTTATGAATCGTGAGGGAGAAGATCCAATGGTTAAAGAGCGCACACATGTCATGCTTAATAAATTGGATAGTGGTTGCGATTCATGCTTATTGCGGAAATCATTGTATGGTTTGAAGCAAGCTGGACGTCAATGGAATCTCAAACTCAACAAGAAGTTGGTCGCTATGGGATTGAAGCAGAGCCTAAACGAGCCATGTTTATACTTTAAACAAAGTGCAAATAGCTATTTGTTTGTATTGGTTTACGTAGACGATATTTTGGTGGCAAGTCAAGAAAGAGGTTTAATTATTAAATTTAAAGATGAGCTGTCAAGAGAGTTCGAATTAAAAGATTATGGTCAGGCAAAATATATTTTAGGAATAGACATACAGAGAAATAATAATGACAATGTCATTATTTTGTCACAACAAAATTATATTGAAAATTTATTAAAACGTTTTTCAATGGAATATTGCAATAAATGTGCAACGCCGATGGAAATTAATTCCAAACATAAACCAGAAGAAAAATGCGATGACGACGAAAGCGATAAAAATTGGCCATATCGAGAATTGATAGGTTGTTTGAATTACCTAAGCAATGCAACTAGGCCAGATATTGCTAATGCAGTGAGTAAGCTAAGCCAAAAAGTTACGAATCCTGAAAAATCTGATTGGAAATCTGCAAAACGTGTATTACGTTACCTGAAAGGGAACATACAACGTAGTATCGTATACAAGAAGACTGATAATTGTATACAGGGTTTTTCGGACGCAGATTGGTGGAATTGTTTACTAGACAGACGATCTTACTCGGCTTATGCATTTATTTTAGGTGGTGCGTGTATATCCTGGCAGTCTAGAAAACAGCGTAGCGTGGCGACATCGACTTGTGAGGCAGAGTACGTCAGCCTTTCTGAAAGTATGAAGGAGGCAGTCTACCTGAACAGTCTAATGAAAGAAGTAGGGCTCACGAGGTACGCACGAGTGATTGTTCATGCCGATAACCAAGGGGCTATATTTTTAGCTCAAGACCCAATGTTTCATGCGCGTAGCAAGCATATTGATATTCGATATCATTACATTAGGGAGGTTTAAAGGGATACGAACGACATTGTGTTGAGACATGTGCCCACTGAATCCATGTTGGCAGACGTGCTTACTAAGCCATTGGCTAGTGTTAAACACTACAAGTGTTTAGATGTTTTAGGTGTTAAGTTGTATTAATTTATCTTCTGGATATTTTATGTAATTAAATTTAAATTTATAGGGGCGTGATGGATATACAAACTGTTTGTATATGTTAAATTTGAATTTAATATTGGAATGCGTGGCTGTCTTTTAAGTTGTTTCTGCCACCGTTGAAGTTAGTCTTAAAAATATATCTTGTAACAACGAAAACCTCTCGTATTAATTAATCTCGTCTTCTTAGCCCCCAACACTAAATACCTAAAAGTGACTATTAAAATAGATAATCAATCTATTATAGACTACCGTAGAAACCGTTTATAGAATAGAATAGAATATACTTAGGGTTGTCTGGAAGAGATCGCTTTTTAGCGATAGGACCGCCCTTTGTGCATAATGAGATAAAAGTTTTAGTCTGTAAATTCTTTTTTTGTATTGGTGCACAGTAAAGAGTTATTGATTGACTGATACTTTATTACATAACTTCTTGAATTATATCTTAATGATAACAATTATAATTTACCCCGCGACTGCGCCGCGGGTTAACCTTTACTGCGTGCCTTTTGTTTAAAGAACAGGCGTGAATACAGGTTACATTGTATTAAATTTTTATGTTAGTGCTATTTGCACCCTGAAAATTCACTTCATTTTATATCGCAAACTATCCCATCTCCCGGGATGAAAAGTATCTATATCCATTTTCAGTATTCATACAGACAGATCGAGTTACTATCGCATTTTTTTATAGATTATGAATTTTTATATCTATAAACTTGAGAAATGATTGGACTCCCGTTCAAACTTTTATCCCCAATTGCAACCCGTTTTAGTTTTATTTACATATCCTCGTCTATCTGTATGTAAACTACATAAATGACCAAAACTATAAAAACTACAAAACCTACCACAACTACCAAAACTACTAAAACTACCAACAAAAACTACTAAAACTGCCAAAACTACCGAAACTACCAAAACTACCAAAACCAGACAGAGTTACTGTTGTGAAATGCGTGTGTGCGTGTGACCTACCTATTAATATTATAAATGCGAAGTTTTATAATATTAATAGGTATAATTAATACATTTTGTTCCATGTATCATTAACCATAAGAACTGCATCTAGAACTGTTATTTTTGGATAAGAATTATTTCGATTAGAATAATGTGCATAGTGGTGAACTGCGAGTTCCATTTAAGTGTTAATTTTTTTATCAAGACAACTACCCCGTTACTGCTACTTGGGTTCGAGTAACGCGTACGTACGTACCTGTACGTAAATTAAGTTCCAGGAAACCTTTCCAGTTATATATTTATAATAACCACTTTTTTGAAATTTCAACATGGCTACAGCACCGCCGCCAAATCCAACTATGTCTAGCGACTTATGTAATCACTAGCGTCATAAATTGCTGATTTTTGGACCTAAATTATGGTGTTTACGTGTTGGCTACGCTGACGACATCACTATACTAAATGTAGGTAATAATGCCAGCATGGTGTGTGATAGGCTATAGGCATCCCTGCGTGTAGTGGAGAAGTGGTGTAAGGAGCATGAACTCCCTGCCAACCCACAGAAAACGCAGGTTGTTCTCTTTACAAATAAGAGAGTCTTAGGTAATTACAGACTACCGACCCTCTTTGGAACTACACTTCAACTATCAAATGAGGTTAAATATCTTGAGATAACCCTAGACAACAAGTTAAACTGGAGCAGCCATGTTGACAAAAAGTCAACACATCTAGTGTGACCTTATGGCAATGTCGTAGTATGATCGGTAAGCGTTGGGGACTTCATACCAAACTCTTTCTATGGCTCTATACAGCTGTGGTTAGACCCATGCTAACTTATGCCTCTGTAGTTTGGTGGACAAGGACTAAGCTTACGACCTGCACGGCCAAACTTCAGAGACTTCAAAGACAAGCGTGCTGTACTGTGACGGGATGCATGAGGACAACGCCCACCGCGGCTTTAGAAATAGCTCTTAACATCCCTCCACTGGATCTGTTCGTACAACAAGAGGCAGCAATGGCGGCCCTAAGATTAAAACACCTGAAAACTCTTAAGTTTGACAAGGTAAGACATTTCAGCATTTTCTCAGAAGCATGGTCCAACTCACCTTTGGTGGAAGCGGTCAGTGACAGAATAAAGAAAGCTTTCATCTTCGATAAAATATACAAGGTTGAACTCGTGGAAGGTAACGACAGTTTTCTTTCCCATCATGAGCTTAGCCTTTATACTGATGGGTCAAAGACTATCTCGGGCTTAGGCACGGGAGTCTTCTCGGAAGACCTAAATATTAATATACCCGAGCCCCTGGGTAAGTTTAATACAGTATATCAAGCAGAGTGCATGGGAATCTTGCTTGCAGCTAAAGCAATCGTAGCTAGAGATGTCTATGATCACAGTATCAGGATACTCTCTGATAGCAGATCGGTACTACAAGTCTTTAGAAGCAGGGTTATTTATTCAAATTTAACATACGAATGCCACTCGGCTCTAAATGAGGTGGCACGTAATAGCTTGACCCTTTAATGGATCAAGGGACACAGTGGTGCCCGAGGAAATGATACGGCAGATCAACTGGTAAGGAGAGGTTCCGAAACCCAACCAGTTTGACCGGAACCTTTCCTGCCTTTGCCGCACAGTTGGTTTAGAAATTACATAAATCAAAGGACAAGGGCATTAAATCAACAACTTTGGGATAACTTAGAGGATTGCAGCCAAGCCAAGCTGGCAATGCCTCGAGTGAGCTTACGTTTCTCCAGGAATATCCTAAATCTCAGTCGGTCCCGGCTGAGACAAGTTATTAGTGAAGCCACTGGACATGGCAATTTTAACAGACATCTTTTCAATATAGGTGTCACTGACAGCCCCCTGTGCAGAGCATGCCTGGAGGCAGAAGAAACAGCCACCCACGTCCTGCTTGAATGCAGAGAGGTGACCCAATACAGGGTGAAGTATCTGGACGCACCAGGTAGCTTCCGAAAAGTCTTCAGCAACGTCAAGAAGCTGGTGGACTTCCTGGAGGAGCTGGGCTGGATGGAGTAAACCCTCATCTCGCCCGCTCGCAGAAGAAGAAGAAGAAGAAGATGGTGTTTACGTGTCGAAGCAATTTTAAATCTGCAAATATTGAGGGACGACGCGAGGTTAGATATGCTTTTATCAAACTTAAACAAAGATATCATCGAGGAAATTCCAAACATTACAGAAAAAAAACTTATGAAAGAAATGGATCTTGGTGAAAAAAAAACCGTCCCAACTGCTAAAAAAAGTTAAATTCGAAATTAAAATTTGGCAAAGGATAAGTTAACTGACGAAACATTAAAGGTCCTGTGGGAAGGACACCTTCCACCAACCCTACGAGCAATATTAGCTATTAGCAACTCCAAAAACCTTGAAAAATTAGCAATTATCGATGACAAGATGTTAGAAGGTATGGGTTCTTCTCCTTCTTCTATCATAGCTGAAGTCCAACAGGTGACACCAACCACACCTAGTGACACTAATAAGATTTTGGGTGAGATTTTGAAATGAACTGCCGCAATTAACAAAAGCAACGAGTTTAGACGCAATAGATCAGATATCCGAGATATTCTTTCCATCAGCGCAGCGTGAATAGAAACCAGTCACCGAACAAAAGAAATCCTTTACTTCCACGTCGTAAGGATAATTCTAATTGGCTATGTTTTTACCATTATAGATATCGAGAAAAGGCGAATAAATGCGTAAAACCATGTTCGTGGAAAACGGATTCGGAAAACTAGAGAATGTACCAGTTTATGGCGGATGACTGTGCAACATCTAAATGTTACCACCTATGTGTGACTGACTCTAAAAGTGGTCTATGTTATTTAATTGATACAGGTGCAAATGTTTCCGTATTGCCAAAATAATGTGGAAAAGGTTGTATGTATTACATTAAATTACAAACTTTATGCCGCAAATGGAACGGAAATTCCGACATTTGGGATAAACACATTAAATCTCAATCTTAATGTTGGAGATGCAGTGGACTGTAGGTTTAGGTCACTGGTTCAAATATTCTGGAGCTTCCGAAATGAAACGACGAAAAATGATACTCCGGGAAACTTGTTTATTTACCGTATTGTAAACCAATGCGCCACCGTGCGCGGACCTCTGCCTGCACTATCCTTATGGCCTACTCGCTTGTGGAGTAGGCTGTAGTGCAGGCATACTTCACGGATCCCAGGCTTCAGGTTGCGTTCTGCGTCCCTGTAGCCCAGTTGCCGCTACTCTTTGGGTCCCGGATTCCAGGCTGCGTTCTGTACGCCTGTAACCCAGTCCCATTTTGATTGAGTCCCGGGCTCCAGACTGTGTTCTGCACGCCCGTAGCCCGGTCTCACTTACCGGGATCTATTAGGGTCCTACTTTAAATGAAAGACAAACGCTATAACATTTATTTCCTAGCAACCTAAGGCTATTACAAATAATTACGTTTTTAACACTAATAAAACAAATTTAAATAATAATACATAACTTCATACATAAGCTATACCCATCTCAGTCCGAACCGTCTCTCCCATGCGCCTAACGGTCGCTTCTACATTATCTACGAAACTTAGCAAATTACATTAATGTTCCTATCGCCTGTCTAGACGGGTCGGCGAGTTTCACCTATCGATGTTGTCGTCGTCAACACTTAATTTAAGAAGACAATTCCGATGGACTTTCATAGTTGCCGCTGTAAAGCAACCTATCATTGGAGCGGATTTTTTGAAAGCCATTTTGGTATTGTTTTCGATTTGCGTGCCAGAAAATTGATTGATAAAATAAGTGATTTAAATGTTATTGCCACATTGGAAATTAGTGACAATAACACCACCATAAAAACAGTAGAAGATAATCACCCGTTTCATGATTTATTATTACATTATCCGGATTTGACGAAGCCCATATCGTTCAAAGAAAGTGCTAACCATAGAACATTTCATCACATAGAAACACAGGGACCACCCGTGTACGCACGAGCAAGGCGATTACCATCTGAAAGATACCTTAAAGTCAAAGATGAGTTCCGTATTATGCAAAAGCTTGGCATATGTAGACCATCTAAAAGAACTTGGGCGAGCCCACTGCACGTCGTACTAAAAAAAACTGGACATTCGACCCTTTGGCGATTATCGTATATTTAATTCTATAACAAAACCGGATCGTTATCCTATACCATATTTACACGATTTTACATACTTACTGGCCGACAAGAAAATACTCACAAAACTAGATGTTAATATTTTTCTATACCAGTGTTTCCAGATGACATAGAAAAGAGCGATAATAACACCATTTGGTTTATTTGAATTTCTACGTATGCCATTCGGATTACGTAATGCCGCGCAAACATACTGTTACGAATTGCAGGACTCGAATTAAATTGCCGTTGGAATTATTTATAGAATTTATTAGAACTATACAAACACGTATAATACAGGTACAAATATAACTGTACACAATCAGTTCAAACGTAATGCACGATTCAATCACACGCGCAAAGTCCGTCACTAACGTCTTGCTTCGCTTGTGGCTATCGCTAGACTGCCGATCTCTCCATTGGGCCATTGCTTTATACTACACCGATAAAATATGGCTCGGCCACGTAGACCGAATTTCTTAGAATCAGTTCGACAAACCTGGCTAATGACTGCCATAAAAGATTACAATACACAATGGGCTGTTTTCTAATTACAAATTTTAAACACAAAGTAAACAAAAGAAGTCCAAATACGGAAAGGTAATAAAGTGTGCTTTTATGGTATGCAGGTCTGAATGTACTTTTGTCGGCACCAAAGATTTATGAACTGTACTACAAGGGCTCACTTTTTTATGAAATCACGTTGACGACGTTATGATATTTAGCGATAATATAGAAGAACATAGAGAAAGATTTACAAACATTTACGTCAAATTTTTGAAAGATTTAATGAGTATGGAATAACAATTAACATGTGGAAATGTGTATTTGGACAACCAAAATTAGAATTTTTAGGTTTTGATGTCTCGCAACAGGGATTAAAACCAATTCACACAAAAGTTGAAGCCGTTATCAACTTTCCCAAACCGGAAACATTACAACAACCTCGTCGTTTCTTAAGAAAGATTAACTTTTACAGATCACACATTTCTAACGCTGTAAAATGCCAGTCCATACTCTATAAATATTTATAATAGCAGCCCATAAATGTCCCACTGCTGGGCTCGGGCCTCCCACTATAGGGGAACGGACAGTATACCCGCCACGCTTGTCCACGGCGGCTTGGCAGGTTTGACACATCGGTTATCTCGATGTGCAGGTTGCATCAAGATGTTTTTCTTCACCGTTATTAGCACGTGGTAATTGTAATAATATTCACATTAGGTTGGAAAACTGCCTAAGTGGTGCATGCGTTCCGGCATATAATATATTATCTTTCTATTTAGCGTTAAATATATAATATATTTAATGCTAAATAGAAAGATAATACACCGGTACAATGGACACAGGAGGCCGATAACGCATTCGCAGAATGCAAGAACGGACTTCAGAACGCTGTCACACTATCGTTTCCAAGGCTTAATGCGCCGATTGCGCTTTTTACCGACGCTTCGAACACAAGCGTAGGAGCCGTATTACAACATTAAGTATTGCTGTCAATACATGGATGCCACTAGGATAGTTTTCTAGGAAATTAACCGATTCACAACGGACATACTCGACATTCGACTGAGAGCTTTTGGCTATATACATGTCCATCAAACATTTTAGGGACATAGTCGAAGGTCGACAGTTAATTATATATTGCGATCACAAACCTTTGACTTACGCCTTTGTCAAAGTGAACCCCGGAAAAGAGAATCCTAGATCTACCAGAAACTTAATGTTCATAGGAGAATTCACTACGGACACACGATATGTAAAAGGCGAAGATAACATCGTTGCTGACACACTGTCACGCGTGGAGGCGATATTTTGTCCCACGTTAGCAGAAGCACAATCGCAGGACGAATATAGTACACAGAATAACAGCGAGGACAGTAATGTAACTCTAAAGAAAATAGTTATACCTACCAGTGGTAAACCCATTTTCTGCTTAGTGTCACGCGATATCGTAAGACTATACCTACCCAAGGAATTTCCGTATGCAGTTTTCGAGGTCTTACACAATATAAGTCATCTGAGTATTCGCTCGACCAGAAGATCACTTAGCGAAAAGTATTTTTGGCCAGGACTAAATAAAGATGTTGGTACCTGGGATAAAGCATGTTTAAGTTGCCAACGCACTAATGTGAATCGACATGTCGCACTGAGTAAGGTTCATTTCCAGAATGTGACCGATTTGAACACTTACACATCGATATCGTGGGCCCGCTGCCAACCACAGCCGATGGATATCGATACTGTATTACGATGATCGACAGACAGACTAGATGGCTGGAAGTCTTTCCGACCAGAGAAATATCTGCCTAAATGATATCTAAGTTGGTATACGAAGGCTGGATAGTACGATTTGATACACCTATCAATCTGACGAGCGACCGAGGCCGCCAGTTCGAAAGCCAGCTTTCATTAATTGATGACGATAGTGGGCATCAACAAGATTCGCACTACTGTTTAACACCATCGAGCTAACGGTATGGTAGAGCCCTGGCACAGGTCGCTGAAGGTGGCGATCACAGCGCGTCTTTCCACCAGCACAACGTCATGGGTCGATGAACTCTCCACAGTTATGTTAGGACTTATGACAGCAGTGCGTAGTGATAACATTGTTACTGTCGCGGAAATGACATATGGCAAAGTGTCGCGATTGCCATCCGATTTTTTAAATACTAATACAAAGACAAGTGACAATGTGTGCGTGAATAAAATACGTGAAACAATAAATAGCTATAAGCCTACGTTGAGACATCATGGTACACAAAAATCAGTTTTCGTCTATCCTGAGCTTCATACTTGTGATTTCGTTTTTCTTCGTAACGATGCGTCGCGTAAGTCATTACAACCTACTTACGACGGACCGTATCGCGTTTTACTACAAAGGTATATTCCATAAGAATAAATGACAAAAAATACAAGTCGCGATAGACAGACTTAAGCCCGCGTTTTATATATCAGATCAAGAAACATTTTTTAATAGTAGTATTAATCGCGAACGGATGACGCCGACACCTACGTCATCAGTTAAAGACCATTGCACAGGACGTACCGTAATGTTGTAAACGAAACGTGGTAGAGTGATTAAACCACCACAAAGATATATAGATATGGAAACAGCTGAATCACTCAAGTGGCGCAAATATGCAACCCTCAGTGACAGTTGTATGTTTGTACCGTTTGCTGTCGAGACGCATGGACCGCGGGGTCCTTAGGCCATGAGGCCAATGATCTGGGAACACTGCCTACTCAGCGAATTGCATCGAACACCATGCGACGCGCTACGAGTGGCAGTTATCTTCCATTATCCATACCCGCGACGCGTTACTCATTCTAATATTATGTACTTATATGAGTGAAAAAGTAATCTTGGTTTTCTAGAACACGCATTTCTTTATAACAACCCTAACCACACACATATATGTATATAATTATTGTCACTATAATGGGACAATATTCATAAAAATAGGTAATAATAAGCGACATGTCACTATAAGCGAGGTCATTATATCCGACTTTGTTGTAAAGAATTTTATATGAATACCAAACGAAGCTGTGTAATTACTTCATATTAAGCGGTTGGACAACATAGGCAGAGCCATAAAAACGGATTCTACTATTTGTACCAAATCACTGTCAGAAGGAAGGATGTATAGAAGGCAAGCTACGTTGCCACGATTGACGGCAATGCTCAGTCGCTGTGCGAAATATAAAACTGTCCTCTGGTCCATGGGTAGTTTATTGCAAACCAAAGAGTTTATTTCAAATATTCTTGAAGAAACTCTTTGCCAATGGACGCCAAGGCCTTAATATCTCAAATTTAAAAGGCATAAAGGTTTAACTCATTTCTAAAGATTTATATTAATTTAAAATCTGATATAAATAAGATTTTTTATGAATAAAATACTATGTCTAAATTACTCGGACTATAAAGCGACATCTAGTCCGCCCGGCGTACCTACGATCCACACAAGGTTGCTGATATCGACTGGATGAGGAAAGTAGAGACCAGAATATCTGGCTCATACCTGGAATAAAAGCATAACTGACAGTGAAGGTACTGGCTGACAATGAAAGTATCACAATACTTATAACTAGTAGATACGTGTTTACTTCCGTGTTTAAACATAAGTCTTTTAAGATAAGAATTGAAAAGACACTTTGGGCCGATTTTTCAATTACTATATAAAAGTTATTTATAGAATAAAACAAGATGGGAAAATTAAAAATGTCAGTTGAATGAATAAAACATTTGAATTGTATCACTTTTGAGTTCAGTCACGTTGTAATTTATTCCATTGTACTAAGTAAATATACAAAACAAAAACAGATTAATTAAAAAAAACGCCAACCTACCTTCTAATGACTGAAAACATTTTTACTGTTTATTTATTTTATTAGCATAGTTCATAGCAAACCTCTTTGGTAGCTAGAGTAGCAAGCGTAGTTCGTAGCAAAAGGAAGTCTCTGAATTATCCATTGAAGACCAAAGTGACCCCAGATTCGGTCTTTTAGCCCACCATACATTCTCAAAATTTTGAGGTTGTTTAGACCAAACTATAAAATACATAAGAATGATGATGATGGTCAAAAATACAGAACACTTTTTATTTTTTGTGGGCCGGTCTTATTTATATTAAAATTGTGTTTGTATAGGTATTTTTTATGAAATCTAAAAACTATTAGTAAATTTATAAATACGTTTCTTACTTTTCTTATTTTTAAAATTTGACGTTTCTGTATTTATATAAGAGGGGTATATGATAATTGGTATATGGTGAATAAAACCAAGATTTCCAATAAGTTACACCGTTTTATTACTCTTATTACAAAATCACATAGTTTGAAAGGCAAGTAACAGATCTTAGTCTACACTAGCCTAAATTACTATATGGAATATTACAGTATCTACTCTTACAGAGTATCCTTGCCTATCCTATTCTCGGTGTGGTTTTACCCTAATCTCAAGACCCTACCGGGCTAGCTTACTCAGGAATGAGTACGACTTTAGGCCAACGAATGCATAAATAATGATTTTAAAAATTAAAAATATAAATGTTTTTTTTAAATTTTGTTTTGGTAATAAAAATATAAATGAAGAAAACTATTAAAATTAATGGATACCACCTGGACCTGCTGATCCCGTGGAGGGATGTAACCCGCAGCAGGACGAGTTATGGTGAGTAACGGTGTAAAATAATGGGGTGCAGGCCAACGCGCCGGGAACTTCTTTCCCCGAACGCCGCTCTGGCCACGGAGGATGTAGAGGTGTTGTAGCCCTCTACTGGCACCTCACTGGAATGTACCAGTGTAGAATTTGATTATAAAGTTTTAACCAGAAGGTACTGTTCACTAGAGTCTACGGGGTAATGGTTAACACTTGGTTGGGGTAATCCCACGATGGAGTACCCATCGTGGATGGAAATAAATCGACCACGCTTGCTACTAAAAGGTTGGTATTTAACAAGCATCATCGTAGGTACTAAATAGAAACTTAAATTTCCACATCGGCTTCCTAATTTAAGATTCTACACAAAGATACAAGGTACCGACAGTTTGGAAAAGGTGACATGTTAACCAAAATGGTTGCAATTCTTTTTACTAGAAAATATTACGAAATGAAAGAGTTTACTGATCAAGGAGGTTAATAAGGCTCGCCGGTGGACCGGAGAAAGCAGCTAGGACTTCTCCTGTCTCACCAACTTCCACAATTTGTGCTAATGCCGTTCTGGAATGGTCACTTCAACTGATCACTTTATCCAAATAACTAAACGCCCTAACAAACAATATGGTTTTACTTACTTGTGTTTAAAAAATCAACGACCGAGTAGCTATCCGTGTAGGAACGGGGAAAGAATACAATTTCCTGCGGCCTGGCGGCCTGTCATAAGGGGCGACTAAACAACCCACAGCCAGATGGTAGGATATTTGCCCGACTGGATGGAATGGCTGGTTGTTATGGCGACATACTTTAGACCAAGAGTGGTCTAAAGTATGTCGCCATAACAACCATGAGTTTTGTTCCGGCATTAGTGACCAGGTTCCTGTCTCCCTTAAGGGAGCAGCAGCGCATTTGTAGCACCTTTGGTGTTGCAAATGTCCATAGGCGATGGTAACCGCTTTCCATCAAGCGGGCCGTCTGCCTGTCTGCTGAACTTCTGCAATAAAAAAAAAGCTTACACCCTTGATTTCGATCGGGTTGCAACACACGCAATTTCGTCTTAGCACTTGTTGGAGATTTGAAAAGAAAGATTAACGGATAATTCTGTTTTTATATTAATGAACCCCACGCAGAATGGATTAAAAAAACTGCGTTAGTGTCGTTGGTTATGTCACTGATGAGATACGATAACGATAGTTGTCAATCAGACATAAGCTGCTTCAAAAATGACCGAACGCTGGCAACTAGGTTTTTTTGCCAATATCGTATTTCGTTAGGCTAACTTCCATTGATTCTGTTGCCTGTATGCGACGGCTCGTCTTCGTAGTTCGTCTCAACTAAGACTACGAAGCATTTTAGATGACTAGCCATTCCTGGTTATATCAACGGGTTAGTCTTTACCAGTTTAAAGCAATTATCTTATTTAAAGTGACAACAACCACACAACACTAGATAGAAAAACACGGGAGGTAGTTTTCGACTACTCGACTTAAGGGACGCTACTTGTCAACTAATTATTCTTTAAATAATTTATGCGATATATTCCAATATTTATTTCACTTTAATACTACAACTTCTAATTTGCTATTCAGAATATTCCATAGACAAATATATATAGACGTTGTGTAATTTGTCGTAACACTGTAAACGTTATACTTACAGAGGACACCACTCGCTCCTTCTGCTCTTGACTGAGATCATGATCCCCACGAGGATCTTAGAGAACACCGAGGTAATGAATAACCATTATCTGTTTTGTTTCGTTTCGCGGTGTGCTCTGCAACGCCTGAACAATATGCTTCCAGACAAGATCAGGTGCCAGCATTAAAAGCATGTTGGTACTGGACTCCAGATCGTACCTGGCTTGGTTGTATCTAGACCAGTCCAGTAGCAAACGCTGAATGGTTTCCGGTATTTAATCATCACAAGCGCATATAACTAGCGTTATAATGACATGCACGTATGAATTTGTACACATACAATTATACACACATACACTACTTAAGTCATATAATATTACTTATTATATATCCACTAAATAACACATATTATATACACATTAATAAAGATATAATAAGAAGTAGCATGTGAACAAGATGAACAGATGAAGGCCGCGAAGAACATCGGGGGTGAACAATAGACTAAATATAATACCTTATATATAAGTATTGCATGAGTTCAACAGAGAGGCAGACGGCCCACCTCATAGAAAGCGGTTACCATCGCCTATGTATGTATAACACCAAAGGTGCTATCAATGTGCTGGCACTCTCTAAAGTGACTGCATCAAATAATATAATGGTTGTTTTTATAGCGAATTAACCACTAATCTGTAGTGTGAGCTTTGATCAAACACAAATAAACGTCGGTTAAACATCGCCGCCGCGGTCGTGGGTTGCGTTCACTGAGATACAGCTTCGTGCAGAGCAGAGAGCGACGCAGTTGGAATGCCTAGAACTCACTCCATACGCCCCTTGTTTGTCTGTCAACACAAATATTGAAAATCCATTAGCAACCACCGTTCGAGCGCAAAAAAGTCGATATTAAAAATAACAAAGAAATCGCGCCGTTCAAAGTTGCCCGGCGCAAGGGAAGTTACTTGGGACTGTTATTGTGTTATTTGTAATGCACTGTATTTGAATGGTTCAATTTTGAGAGCTTTGCTTTTATTATTACTTTTTAATAATGTCACACAAAGTTGGCGACGTAAACACAAAATGATTAACTCTGCTTACAATTAAAGGTTAAAGATTATCTATCTTTAACCTTTAATTATTAATACTTTATAGCTCTATTAGCAATACTTTATGGCTCACGAAAATAAACAATTTGAGAAATGCATAATTACAATACTTTATTAGTTAAATAATAGGCGGACTTATTGCTTAAATCTCCTTAAAATTATGTTTTATTTTATTTAAAATAAAATATTTCTTGCGGGCGTGTTCCTGTTGTCTTCAAGCTTATTTGTGTCTCGTAAAAACTATTTCAATTTTCAAAACAAAAAACATTTTGTGATTATGCTTATAATCTGTACAAATTAAAACTATTGGACCAATTTGGTTGAAACTCAGTATATATATTCGATGCCGAGGATGAACATAGGATACTTTTCATCCCGAAAAATAGGATAGTTTCCGGTATAAAATTATATCTGTCTCTCTGTTTGTTGTGCTGTTACGGAAAACCTATTGGACCGATTTGGCTGAAATTCTGTATATACTTACGTAATTTTAATACGGAGGGTGGACAAGGGATAATTTTCAACCCGGATAATGGGATAGATATAAATCTAAGTTAGCCTTGAGCTAATCGTGTTTCGCGCGATGAGTGAGAGTTTTGATGGCCTACTTCTCCCCCTACCCAATCTTCCCTATTCCAATCTCATAACCCATCTCTTCTATCGCATTTCTCCTGTCTGGTCCCTTTGTTTAATCCCCCTTTCCCATATTCTTTACTCCTTCCTAAGGGTTGGCAACGCGTTGGCTTCACCATTGGTGTTGCAAACTTCTATAGGCGACGGTAACCACTTTCTATGAGCTGAGTCGTCGGCCCGGTTACCAGCTTGGCAATAAAAAAATTAATCATATTTTTCACATGTACCTTATTACGCAGTAAAAAAAATATCTACATAAAATATCAAATTTAATACGTCATCCTTGCAAGGCAGTATATGGGCTATAGGTATTTTAACTGAGTGTGCTTGTATAAGTATGACTTGGTTGTTAGGTATGGAACATAGAGTAAATGTAACAATGCGGTACAAATTGGCAGTAGCGTGAAACCACGCGTGTGTGAGAGGGCGCTGGCGTCGCGTCAAGGCTTGGCGAGGCGAACACAACGGGGCTAATTGCGACAGACGTGACTGACGACACATACAGCAATCTAATTTGGCTAAAACATATGCATTATTTTAGATTGTAGTTGTAGATTAACTTGCCCATGAGGAAAATTAGTTATAACGTTCTTACAACGTGCTCATTAAACAGATCTGAATGGCTACTCAAACGGAGCAAACCCTGACTCTATGTTTGACCTGATGCTGCCTCGTGAATTCTAGCGAACCAAGTAGAAATTGATGAACGGTTGCCGTCACTGGAACCATGGAAGAAAAGAAGACAGATTTCGGCCGGATTCGCGCGTTTTTGCTATGCATAAAAGACACTAGTTGATCGGGACACACTCAACACAGCACTTCGAGAACGGTTTTGAAGCACAATTCAGCACTTATCCGACGTTTTTGGACTAGTTATCGCCGAGTCTGGCGACGCGGCGATAGTTAGGTCGCCATTGAGGTTTTCGACAGGCCAATCAAACGTGCGCGTGCACAGTGCCATCTGCTTCAGACCGGCCGGATAAAGGTTTTGGAAGAGGAAATATTGGCGGGAAAAGGATGCTTTTCAGGAACGTAAAGGCATGTCGTATCATTTATAGTACTTATGCTGTCGTTACTATATTATTATGCTACCCAGTTCATAACATTTTTCACTAAGCGTGTAATGCGTTCTACACATGATGCGCCATGTATTATGAATCTTACAGCTGTAATACATCTTCAGAGTTCCATAGCGATTTTGGCAAGTAGAAACCCTTATAAAATTATCATAATCTATCCATTCATCTCTCTTTATAATTATGCCACAGTAATTTTTCCCAGAAAATATGGAAATTTGACAAGAAATGTATTTATATGAATATTTTATTTGTTGCTACAATTGCACAAGAGTGTTTTGAACAACAAAACTTATGATTTTTAATGTAAGTCAGTAGGTCTGAAGTTATTAGCTTCCAAAGTCGTTAAATAGTGCCGTCTTCCTCCCCTTTTTTACGAGGTGTAATCCTTTATGGACACCCTACTGCTTGGGGACAATACTTTATACTAGGGTAGTCTTGGACTCCCGATGGCATACTCGGACTTACCAATTAAACCACCTATTTAATCGATCTCGACGTCATATGTCAGGACCTCGGGAGCCAAGGACACATTCGATGCTCCTGACGGCGACGGCTCACCTACATAGAGTGGAATGTTGACCCACCACTATTATCAACAAATCGTGTGTGCTGAATGCTGCATAGCGCAAAGCCATCTCTAGACCACTATCTGAACGATAAGTATCCCCCACCTTATCGTTCATGATTGTCTCCCTCCCCAAGTTGTAAATTATTATATGTTAGTAGTCACAATCTTTAAAGTTTTGATCTATGAGACAGGAAAGTCTGAAAAAAATCAAACCAGTTAAACTTTCTAAATATAACAGCTTAAAAAAAGTGGTTTGAATAAGGTTAGTTCGGTACTTTTTGAAACATATTATATATATTTCAAAAATAATCTTTTTACTAGGCACCAATTTCAAAATGTTGTAGAAAGAAGTCGGTTAAGTATTTATTTTTTGGTTTTTAGCGTGAAGTCGGTTTTTTTTTGTTAAAATAATATATTCTGGTTACGGAACCAATTGATAGAAAGCGACTTTTTTCACCGTTATGGAATTCTTCATTGACGTGGCCGGACACAGACCAATATTATACTGGTTGATTGTTATTCATTTTTTCATATTAATAGTATCCCGCAATGAAACATTTTAAAATCATAGGCATGTACACAGTAATAAAGTACTATACTTACATAGATATAGGTAACAAAAAATTGCTGTCACGAAATTAAATATTAAATTTTCAAAGGGGTATCATAATATTTTTCTGCACGAGTTCATCTTTTATAATATTTCCCTAGTATAAGACACACAAATATAACAGAAGAGTCGGAGGGTGTACAAAGTAATCACTTCAATGTATTAATATTAAATCAAACCCATAACAGCAACTCTGTTTTGTACTCGAATGCCCAGTATGGTAGTAACTTATGCATTTAATAATAAAATTAAAGAACAAAAATGTTTATAGCTTGAAATCATCATCATCAGCAATTTCATCCATACTAATATATAAAGGCGAGTGTTTTTTGGAAATTTGTTTCTTCTTTACGGCATTGGTAATGAATCACATCTATCATGAAATTTAATATATAGTTCATAATATAGACATACTAATAATATAATAATGAAAAATTAATTATTTTTTATGTTTAACTTTAATTTGTATATACATACATACATGTTGTCACGCTTGTTTCGCATAGGGGTAGGCAGAGACGATGTATTTCTACTTGCTACGATCTTGACATACACCTTTCACTTCATCTACATTCATTAATCTCTTCATACATATACGTTTATTTAAGGTGCTTTTACCTGGCCATTCTTTAAGACATATATACTTCTCATCAAAATATTGAAACACCTCTGAAGTTTGGTTTTGAATGAGTTTTATCTATTTTTTTAATCAATCCATCTATCAATCCTCTTTTTTATTTAAATGCCGCCTGAACAGTACTTGCAGTACTGTTTCATTTTTTTTTATGAGAAGTGTATATAATTTGTATATATTGTTTATTTTTAGGGTTAATTGTATCGTAATTTGTACGTATAGTTTATTGTTAGTGATTTTCTATATTATGTATTTAATTTTTTATTACTAATAATATATTCATCAACCAAATAAACAGACATACCATTAGATTATAAGATGACATTATTGTTAAGAAAATATAAATATTCACATTAATATAATGTATACAATATACAAATAAGAAGAATGATTTGTGAGCCTTAACCATGTAACGGTTAGCGGTTTCCGAGCTGACCGGGATCTTGAATAAGAGACTGGTTCAGGATTTAAAATTATATTAGCGATCAAGATACTTTTACAATCATGTGTTGCGCTCGCGGCCCGATAAAATTCTCTTTCATGCCTAAATTCGATTTTAAATTTTAGAACTAAATCTGCGAAAGTAAGTTTGTCATCGTATATTCTTCTATAGAATGACAAGGTCGCGTCTTCTAGGTAAGCTGGGAATATAATCACCTTATTACCATCGTCCCACTTGTTTACGGCGGCGATAATGTTAAACTGAGATAAAATTCCACAAAATCACTGTTGATCCCCGTGTATTTCTGTGACATGTTTTAAAATAATTAAATAAACATCACCAGATATTAGAGAGATCCTGCTGAAGAAGCTCGTCGATGCTTTTTCTGCTTGTTCGTCCTTTTCGAGCGAGTTGTAGGATGAGCTCAGCTTCGATTTGGCTTGCACACGAAACTGAATATTGACAGAAATAAAATGTTTTAATGAATATATCACTACTCAACGCAGCACTTTCACCACGACGTGCTGTTGCCCCTTCGATACTTATGTACCTTCTCTCAATTTTTGAGGATTCGGCGCCAGTCCACCGTGCAATACCTTTCAGGCGACTTGAAAGTATTTATATATTTTCAATAGCTAGGATAACCGTTAAATATTTTTTATCCAGGAAAATGCAGTTTCTGCGGAATACAAATTTAAGATTAATGCGAACGAAACTTAGTAATTCGATTATCATGAAATTTGTAATCTATGTATTTTCGAAAATGGGAATGCATACTGTTATTTCATAAAACGGTACAGAAACTGCGAGAAAAGCTAGTAACGTATAAAACAAGAGTTTTAAACGGTATTTATTTACACAAAATAAACTAGTTTTAATTAAATAAATGCTTGATACAGCTTCACGAACTCTAACATTTTAATGAAAATATTACGTATACGTACGCAGTCGTTAGGTTAATTTTCAAATGAAAATTAACGTAATGCAAGTCAGTGGGTAGTGTGCCATGTACATTGTATTCATCGTGTATATTAATTTAATTAGTTGTACAATAATTGAGTTCACAGTTGATATCCCTGGGGTGATGTCACGTGTCCCGCCTATGTTCGGGGAGCAAAATCCAGTTATCGTCGGTGATTGGACCCACAACGCCTCGCAATACGATTAGACACGGGATCAATATCAAACTAAGCGTTATACAGCTACTAAACAATATAAGGCAAGTCATGTCATGTATATCACCACAAACAATCTATAATATTGTTACAATTTGGGCCACCTGCATATTTGTAAACAAAGCACATTTATTATCCGCCGGCGTTTGAGCTAATAACATTGAAACTATTTATGACTGTCTTCTTTTGTTTATTGTAATCTTTTGTGGCAGTCATTAGACAGGTGTGTCGAACTGATTCTAAGAAATTCGATCTACGCGGGCGGGCAGCCATATTGTATCGGTGCAGTTTAAAGCAATGGCCCAATGGAGAGACTCACAGTCAAGCGATAACCACTAGCGAGACAAGACATGTGTACATTCGATAATCTATATAGTGACGGACTTTGCGCGTGTTATTGAATCGCGCATTACATTCGGACTGATTGTGTTCAGTTATATTTGTACCTGTGTTATACGTGTTTGTATAGTTCTAATAAATTGTATAGTAATTCCAACGGCATTTTAATTTTGGTCCTGTAACTCGTAACAATATTATAAAATTCTAAACACGCCGTGTCTGTAAATTAAAGCTATTTAAAAAAAACAACTGGAATAGACTATATAAACAATGGAGAACACGATGCAATTTTTTTTAGATTTCTTTTCTGATTATCTGTTTTTCTGTTTGTTCGGTATTCACTTAAAAAATACTGGGCCGATTTAAATGCGGTTTCCGCTGGTCGACGGCAAATTCCTGCACTTAAAATCTGCGCTACTTTTTATTCTAGGAATCCCGCAAGAATTTTCCCGGGAGCGGTTTGGAATTATTCGGATGCTTAAAAATTAGCTTATTCCGATACAATTCCACTAAATCGATAGCTTACATTCTTTTTAAAATTCTGCGATACTTCGTGTCCCGGGAATCCCGCGGGAATTTCAAGTCAAGCGTGGAAGAAGTCACGGGCATATTCTAGTTATTAATATTGGTTGGGGAAAAAGTTTCTTCGCATTTTATTTTATTTATTATATTTTATTTGTTTTTTTATAAAGTTTATTTACATTTGACTAAAGTATGTAGGTGCCATTTTGTTGGATAACTTTTAGCCATCTTGTAGGTAGGGACGTGATCCCATTGCTATAAAAATTTTGGGGCTTCTGATCAAAAAACTGCGACAAGTGGTTTTGACAGCCCACTCGTGATGTTAACCTGACACTGCCTAAGGAATTCTGCAGAGACCGAAACAGGTGAAAATCTGAAGGTGCAAGGTCAGGA
Source organism: Dendrolimus houi (assembly GCA_039645545.1). Taxonomy (NCBI): domain Eukaryota; kingdom Metazoa; phylum Arthropoda; class Insecta; order Lepidoptera; family Lasiocampidae; genus Dendrolimus; species Dendrolimus houi. Next base: position 15,102,895 of record CM077120.1, on the reverse strand, counting down.
CTATACGGCGGATGCATTAACACTTCCCAGCCAAACTCTCGTAATTTTTGCTGAGTGGCTAAAGATGTGTGATGTCTAGCGTTATCATGGTGAAAAACCACACCCCTTTATTGATTAATTCCGGCCTCTCTCTCAACTTTTCGCTTTTATCTCATCAGTTGTTCGCAGTACAGTTCAAAATCGATGGTCCTGCCTGGCGGTCACAGCTCATAATGAATAATGCCCTTCCAATCCCACCATACACACAGCATCACCTTGTTGCGAGTTAACCCGGGTTTCGCCACAGTCTGTGAAGCCTGACCGGCCTTTGACCACGATCTTTTTCGCACGTTCTTGTCGTACGTGATCCACTTTTCATCACCAGTTATCAGCTTCTTCATAAATGTTTCGGTTTCATTACGTCGTAATAAAGAATCACAAATGAGTACACGGTTCATTAAGTTTCTTTCAGTGGGCTCATGAGGCACCCAAATATCGAGCTTTTTTCTGTACCCAGTTTTTTTCAAATGCGCCAAAACCATTTTGTGGTTAATTCCCAGTTCTCTAGCTACATCGTAACTACTAATATGCCGCTCTTGCTCCACTTTTTCAAAAATGGCGTCAATTTTGTCCGTAACAAGGCGACCAGAGCGACGTGCATCTTTGATATCAAAATTTCCGGATTGAAAACGCTTAAACCCAATTTGCGCTACTTTCACAGATACTGCATTAGGTCCATAAACATCACAATTTTTTTTCTCAGCTTGTGTTGCATTTTTACCTTTTATGGAATAAAATTTTAAAATGTATCGAATTTCTTCATTAGATTAACTCATTTTAACAATAAGAAAAACAAATGAAAATCACATATTTTCCTAATTTGAATTTGGAATTGTCTTCTTTAAGATTAAAACTTTTTAATGATACCAAAACCAGCCAGATACAAATGGTATAAGCCAAAGAAATCTTATTACAAGAAAAGACTTTTTCCCCAACCTATTATATTAGTATCTACATATACAGGTGAATTTTTCAAGTGAGCCTTCGGGGCCAAATCTTAAACTATAAAAAATAGCGAATAGTACTGAAAGGAATCTCGAGGTTTATTTTAATGAAAACTAAAGTGGTATCATAACACTTTAAAAAAATCAATAACCCTAGTCAGGAATCGTATTCGCTGATTTTGAAAAAAAAAAAAACCATCTGTATGTAGCTTAAAGGGGGGATCAATTTCTGTAAAGAAATGTTAAACAGCAATCTAAAGGAAAGAGTTGATTTTTAACAAAATGTTCTTTTTCCTCAGGCCCTGGGCTGTACGTTTGTCTGCCACAGAGAGCAGATTCAAATGCCCCGCCCCTGGCGAAAATAACCGAATGATCCTTGGATACTGTCTCGTTTATACATTACGCGAATTATTGTGGTCCTATTACACCTGGGATTAATGTTAAAGATTTAGGTTGTAACCGAATACGTCTTATTTAAAGCATTAAAAATAAAACCGTTAACGAATAGCCACATTAGAGTTTAAACATACGGTAACAGTGAATATTTAACATCATTAATAATGCCGCATTCCCAAACTTTGGATTAAAAAGAGAAAGCACATTCGGTGGAAACGAGGCTTTTATGACAAAAGATGTAAACAGAAAACAGCGAAAGAATTATGGATAAAGAGATTGAACTTTAAATAATTGTATTTTTTAATTTTATACAAATCTACTGGCCTTTCCTTTAATTTTGGCTACGTATCCCACACCTATATTATCCATGACGAAAACCTTATACTAGTCTCTACCTATTTGCTAAAGGGTTTCTAAGTATAAACTGCAGCCCCCGCGGTGTTTTCTACTTTTACTATGCGGATCGTCTTGTTATCAAATAAAAATAATTCACCCAAATTTTCAGCTTTATATCTTAAGTAATTTTTCGAGTTTTTTTGAAAAACCTATTAATCCGTTATTACTATTTTTTTCAATAGTAAAATTACCAATTAACTCATGGCGAATTTTTCACCAATACTTGGGAGCAAAAGGCATAAAAACATATTATTGCTGTAATTCCCAGATAAAAAGGCGAGTTTTCAAAAATAAAATAAAACTAAAATATTTTTTATCTTGAGTTTTTGAAAACCATCTATCACCAATTTTTTTCATAATATGTCTTTTACAATCGTTTCTACTCATGAATTTTTTCAATTTCTTGAAGTGGTGGAACAGTGTCATAAAAATAAAAACTGGTTTTTTTCATAACGTTGTATTCTATCGAACTGATATTTTTATGATTTTTAACTCAAAACACATACCTCTTAGAAACGATGTTAAAAGAATAACTTTCTTTACTTTGGTTGAAAGAATAATACCTTATAAATTACATAATTTTACTATATGGTTAAGAATATTTTGGTCGAAAATTAAATACTGATCGGCCACTAGTTGCCATTACACTATCCCAACTCTTTATTTTTATCCATATATTAATAATTAATATATGCTCCATGTTAACGATGCCAAAATAGTTCGTAGATAGTTTTTAGAAAGTTGTTTCCCACGAAGGCAATGCAGATGTTGGGATATGGAATAATTTATGATGTCCCCCGTAATGTCCTCCATTGTTTTATATTTGCGAGAATTTCGGTAATAGTTTAAAATAACGCCCTTTGTGAGACCATTCGAGTCCAAGAAAGATGATCCTGACATCTGCCAGTGCCATTGTACATATTTTAGAAAATAGTTTTGTAATTTATCTGCATGCTTTGTATTAATTTCGTGAGGAAACAATTTACTAGTTTATGGACAGGGGTCGCATCTTCCCAGAAGGGTTGGGTGCAGGCCAGAGAAATCGTGGGAAGCTTCCGCAAGATGCTAGGTTTTTTAAATGTATTTGTTCGTATAAGTAGACGGTGATCTGCCAAAGTATAATCAGTGTCTAGAGAGAATGCATACGTCATAGTCAGTGTATTAAAAGTGTTAATCAGTGTTAGTTGTAGTGTATAAGTTAGAGAGTCAGTCAGCGTGTTAGTTCAGTATATGAATAGTGTGTATTAGTAGTGTTAGTGTGTAAACCTACGTAATAGTTAGCGAGTTAAAGTATATACTAGTGTCTGAGCAAAGTATATACGCTAGTTAGTGTATAGATATACCGACTGCGGTTTTAATATAGCCAATGGTAGTTTCATTGTAAATATAACTCAGTAGCGTTCTAATAAACAACTTGAACCGTAAAAGTGACCGGTGTATTATTTCCACCGGCATATCCCGCCAGCACCTCCTACAGGCTTCCACCGAAAGCCCTGTCGGAGACACGCTACAGTTCTTTATACTCCATACAAGTGATGACAAATTCAACCGATCGTAAGGCAATTGAATTAATAGTAAGATATAGGAACCGGCAATAAATGGTGTTGGCTATCTAGCTCGCGTTTTGGAAAATATACATTGACAGAATTTACTTACGACAAGTCTGTAGTCCATTTAAAAAGAAAATATTCCTATTTTAATCGCTAGAATTTTCATTTAAACTGGTTGTCCCGTTTCGGGCTTATTCAAGACAAAGTTTCATACATACTGAGACAAATTTTGGCATCTAGTTTGAAATCACAGACATAGACTTCAATTATACAGTATAACTTGTTTTCCTTCCATTTTTTTATTTTTTATTTCATGAATAACTTTTATCTGATAATTGGAAAATCGGCCCTTAATGTCTAAGATAACTTAAGCCACATATAAAGTTAGATATTACAGCAGAAAATGTTTTATATTAATCATTTTAAGATGCTATTTAACTAAAAGTTTATCCAAAAATTTATCTTGTAGGGTAAAACAAGATATAAATATAAATTTTGGTGAATGGGTGGCTATTATATAAATAATAGCTTTGATGGGATACGTATAAAATTTACAGAAAAGAACTACATTACTTTCACATTTACTTTAACAAACTAGAAACCGAAGAATAAATCCAAATAATAAATAAGGAAAGTAATAAACGTTAACAATGTGATTATTTTGCTCAGCCTTAAGAACCAATCCATTGTTTTCCTCGATAATGACGGAGAAAGCAATTCAAATGTACTCTCGATCCGCCCAAAGGCTGTAATTACCTAATTCGCCTCGTATTTACTGCTGGTCACCATTGTATTATTGAAGTAATGGTTTTTATCGATTCCTATCTGAATTATAACAAAATTAAATATCATACTTTAATTGTAAAAGACTTTTCAAGGTTTCGTAGCTATTTTGCCAAAAATAAAAACCTTATGAAGTCGTCAGGTCCTTTCGTCCGATTGTATACTTGTACTTCAGTCTTTGCGTGACACAGATCTTTTTACAGAAAGTAATGAGTCCGTATTGGTGTGAATTTAATACAAATATGACATATTTGTAATATATGTATCTATCGCACGCCGTAGTGAAACCGCGAGAAAAGATTGGGGGTAACCGCCATCTATGTTACTGTGGGTAGGAATTTGTTTCTCAGTGTTCATAGTCACGGGTGAAGTCATTAGCAGTGATGGATTTACACTAGGGGCACTAGGGGCTAGTGCTCAGTGAGGCGAAATTTTCGAGGGCGGCAAAATTTGGAGTGTCAGCCAAGAAATTTTCAACTTTCTGCTATAAAAATCAATTATTTTCAAAAATTGGGAATTTATTGGTTTCTTGCCAAATCTTACAAATCGAGTTCTCATTGGATATTTACGTTTTGAAGTCTAGTTACAGTGCATAGATGCAGAATAGGGCGATATTTTCACGGTGCCCCAGGTCGTCACTTAAGGTAAATCCGGCCCTGATCATCATCATTAGTCAGATCTTAAAAAATTATTACGTGAGTTAATTTATGTTAATAGGTGACGAGATATTTGCTCTAAATTCGTATTATACATACATGTTATATTCTATATTAGCTTTAATGTATTGTACGCTACTTTTTTTTACATTGTGGATAATATAGTTGGATATGCACTGAATGCACTGATTTTTGGACTACATACTGGTTTTATATGTAATTTTAGTAAACACTAAAATTACATATCATATCTGTTTGTTATATGCTATTATAACAAACAGATATTATATATTATTTATTTTATTTATATGCTAAATAAATAAAATAAAATTGGTTTGCCCCATCGAAATTTCTATATCTTGAAATTGCAATCTTGACCGTGAAAAACGATTTGGACATACAAAGATGAACGAACAGACGGACGGAGGGATATAAGGGTTCCGCCATTAGTAAAATGGCTATAGAATCCCAAAAACCACACCTGACTACCATATGTCGTGTTTATAATGTAGACCCAATACTTAAACTTAAACTTTTACTGTTGTTATGAGCACTAAATGAGCTCGTTTGAAAAGAATAATAATTATGTTATTGTATTTCCAGTTTGAATTGAAATGCTAATAAAAATACTTTACCGATGCTATTTGATAGCCTTTCTACCTCTGGAAGCTGGCACGCTTTCTGAAATAAAAGTTTCGAGTGCCATCCTGTATCAGCTACAAATGTATATTTACCGTTTTTCAACATGAATATAAACAATTTTCTACCTTCTGTGTTTGGAATAAAACAGGGCAGTTAGTAATCCACCTGTAAAAAATATCGTAAGTACGACATCACGGTTAAAGTTATATTTCTTCAGAAGAGAGTACTCGCATTCCTGGTTCACGCAAGAATTCACTCATCGTCAAGTTTTTTTGAAACAACAGCCATTGAAACTTTGCCTATTCAGTACAAAATGTGTGTATTACGGCTTAAATATTTTAAAAGTCAAGTACATTTAAAAGTTAAGATCTACGTTATAGGTATAATATGGCTAAGATAATGTTATAATATTTTTCTTTACTCCTATATAAGTCTGAAGGTTCTGTCTTTACTTATTAATATTTTCTTTCATTTTTGATAAAATAAATGTTATGATAAACTGAGCCAATTCTGTAAATCCTTTTTTATAACTTAAGAACGGCTTGACCGACCTTGATATAATACGATATCGGTAAACCTTATGGTAATCATCGAATGTAAGTTTGTTTATTTCTTCGACTCAACCGATTGCCATGAACTTTGTTCGTCTTGGCAAGGAAAAGTTTCTTAATGAAGTTTCTGTTATTTACTCTGGCTTAGGTAAGTGTTTGTGGTCGGCTCCAGAATTGTCTTTTGTATATTACTCATAAGAAAATTTTAGTTTGTTTAGCTTCAAAATGTACAGTGTATGTTCGTCTGTCCATTTTTCGTTTAATATCAGATCTCTCGTGGGTTACTGTAACATCAGGAAGTTTGATGCGGATTAAATAAAATTAATCATTTCACACTGATGTTCTGCGAGAACATGTCTGCAACCTCGAGGATCTGGCCAAGTTTTATTTTTATTGCGAGAATTCGGCAAACTATTAGCCCACCTAATGAAAGTGCTAACGGTAACCTAAGGGCCTTTACAAGACTAAAGGTATACCGACGTACTGCCAGCCTCGAAATAATTTTATGATATTACTAGCTGATACCAGCCTGTTTCGCGTGCCATAAAATCAGTTCTTAGCTGACCTCTACTTGGCGAAAGGAAGTTCCATGCGAAATTTCAAGTCTATAGGTATTATAGTTCCTGAGATATCGTGATGAGTCACTATATATGTGGATTTCAATTTTATATATATATAGATATCAAAAAAACCCCATATCATAGTGGTGTGGAATATTGTAGTCTGGGAGCTCATTCGAAATTTCAAAGTTACGCAAAGTTCCAGCCAAGTAGGCTTTAGTCAGTCATTACTTATTTTATCATGCCTCTTCAATGGCAGATCTAGTAAAGGATTCTAAGAATTTTTATTAAATTTGCATAGAAAGATTGTATTGGTAAAGCGGGCACGTAAACTTCATACTAAGTTAAAGTAGCTTATAATGTTTTATACCTTAGGTACGAAGGAAACTTTATGTTATGTTAGTGTATATACTTTATGCTTTCCATTCGGCTTTTAAGTTTAATCTACTTTATAACTTAGAGTAAATATAAATAGGCAAGTAAGTAGTGTAAAGTTCTCTCTTTCCAATATATTATACTGTTTAGGAGGAAACTGTTCGTACATATTTCTCAGTAAGTTGGAAAACATAGCGAAAAACTTGTTTCTTAATAGAACTTGTACAGAACAAACCTCACCAAGGTTTGTTCTGTTTTTTATTTTATTTTACTAAATTGTAAGTTGTTTTTGTCAAAACGACTAGAGCTCCTGCTCTTGTCATCTTGGCAAAAAGAAAGCCCGATAAATTCGCCATATCCTGTCTGTCTACTTTACAACATTTTTTTTATAAAATTACTGGGTCTACATAAAAAGAATTTGGCAGGAAAATGCCTTTACAGAATGATGTAGGGAAATCGCAAAGTAAAAATGTGGTAGTTCCTTTACATGTAAACGAGTGTTACAAGATGTCCATCACAGTAGTCATGAGAACCATAGTGTATATTAATATGACATAGACAATCGTCATAGATAATACTTTTAGTCGATTTATCAGATGATTCGATTTATAATTAAATTACTATTTTCTACCGGTTAGTTAATTTTATAAGCCCACTAAATTATCATCTAGATAATTTAGTGCATCAGTAACTAATTATTATAATTGTTTTTATGATCCTGGCAACACTATGCTATTTTTAGCAATGATGCAATGTTATTGTTTTGTAGGGTAGCATTTTTCGTATAAAAGGCGTAGTTTAGACTGTGTTCATTGCGTACTGTGCTGTGTGAATATTCACATCAAAGGCTGAACAATAAAGGGGAAACCCTGCCCAATAGTTAATATTTGGTATATTTGGTACTTTCTTACTCAAATCTCTCCTTGCATTTTACACGAGGTATGAAATGTTTTCTATCTGAATGTTCAATTAGGCCTCTTTTTAAAAGGTTTTCAAAAGATATAAGCTCTTCAATGACTTTTTATTTAAGTTGAAAAATATTAGCTTCCAAAGCCGTAATACGTTTATCCCTCTAACTTCACTCACTAGGAGGTGAAAATTTCTGAAAATTTAATGTTTTAGAAATCCAAAAATACTTTCATTGAAAGCTATTTTTGATAAATGTTTTTGTTAATGTTGCATAGTAAAACAAAAATGTTGGATATATCTACGGAATCCTACTGTGTGTGAAATTACGTAAACTTATCAATTTTTCTGTTATATCTGATATTGCCGTATCTGAATTGTGTTTAAAGGCATAATTAATAGGATTTCCTTCGGTGGTTCGCTCAGCCACAAATTTACATAGGCTTCTAAACAATAACAGTGAATAAAGACGCGCTTAAAGGAAATTGCCCAAAAATGACTTGCCTACGCCGCGCCGTATAATACTTCTAACAATAATTGATTTATTATATACTAGCTGAGCTTGCCACTTTGTTCACGACGGGAAAGTCCAACTTTGCATTCACATCTTCTAAACCCTGCAGCATATCGAAAGAAATCATACCTTAGACTTTAAGTAACATTGCATTTTTAATCGCTTTTTGTAAATGAGTGTCTGGCACACACAAACACACACAAAATAGGAGTAGATAATATAATAAAATAAAATTTATAAAACAGAAAATTTATAGAGTAAAGCACGATTGTTCCGCCTCATGTGTCAGGTTTAAACGAGGTCTACCAAATAAAATTTGTATGGGTATAGACAGGCAAAGAACGATAGATATTGAATTTTCTTTATCCTCGAAAAGTAATGAGATTTGCCGACATGCGTACGTTTAAGGAGCTAGAATCCCCCGGCTGAAGTACGAGCAAGAGATTTACTTGTCTGCTTTAATGGTCGAAAATATTTCGAGAAATTGCAGATTATTTATATACCCACTCAGACCAAACAAACATTTCGCGGAAATATATAGGGCCAATTCAATTTATATCACAAAAAATTGGCAGATCAATGTGATTACGCTTGCAAAATACATGTATTATAATAATATGAATATGTTAATCAGTAGTAAAGTTAGCGAGTGACAGCAGATATTCGTTGTCGCGATCTGAGATTACATATTATCATAATATTTAATTATGAACGTACTAAAACTAAACTAAAATATGGTATCTTAAATATTTCTTAATAATGACTAAGTACAATATAGTTAGTTTTCGTGACGTTTCATAACATGTAACACACAAGGCCTACGAAGGCGGCAAGCAGTGAACACGCCAGACAAATCCAACCACTAGATCAGATTCGACAAACCACGAATCCTCGCCAAGTAGAGTCGTTTCATACCCAGAATTTTGCGCGAGGCTATTAAAATAATAAAAAAAACGCCAGTAGAGAAGATGGTTGGCAAGTACCACCTGTTTGGGATGCGATCATCAAAACTATTAAAACCGAAACCCAACAAAAAACCAAGTGCTCTCACCTCAGAATACTGTAAGCTCTTTCTGCGTGGACCGGAATACACCCCAACTTAATTGATTTTTTACTCTTTTTATTTTACTTTCCACCCATTTAAATATATACAAAATTATTATAGCCAGGCATGTTGCTGGAGTGTTTCTTGCGCCGCTTCTTCTCTTCACGCTACAACATGTTGTGAAACAGTAGTATAATAGATTAGGCTCTCATAGAGTAAATAATAGAGATGTACCGATTATGACTGGCCGACTAGCCGATTAGTCGGTTGCAAAGAGGTCGACTAGTCGGTCACGCCAATCACGGTTTCGGGCATTTCCGTGACGCTTCGTTTATAGTTGATTCGCGCGCAAATCGCATCCACCGCATGCGAGCGTGTCTGAACCTGTTTTGTTTACCTCGCATTGTTTCTTGATTTTTACTTTTGTACAGGTCAGGGCGGTGTTTTCGTGTTAAAAAAAATTTGTTTAAAGATATTACTGTTGTTGTTCATTAATGTGAGAGAGCTCAAATAAAATTTAATCATGTCAAAAAGAAAGTCTCGTGTATGTATTACAGTGTATTAGTAAAGTATAGATTATAAACTACAAAATAAGAAGCCGGATAGTCGGCGCTCTTTTCCGAATAGTCGCCGACTACGGTAGTGGCCGGATAGTCGGCTTTACCGATTAGTTGGCACATGTCTAGTAAATAATAAACAAAAATTTAATAATTAAAACTAACAGATAGGTAGGGCAGATAGGTAGGGCAAACAATACCGTTACCCTTACTCATTGACACTGTCTTTTATGATCACGGCTACTAAAAATTGGGCGAAATGTTGGAATAATAATCAAACGAAATACCGCGCTTACAACCGTTATAATGTAGTTTCATTATGTGTACTAATCATGAAACTTATAAAATACTATTGACTAAGTAATTAATATTTCGACAAATGAATAATAATATTATACTATTGAAAAAGAAAATATTTATTTCAAAATGGAATCTTACAGATTACTCATTGAAAATCATGAGTCTACCACCGCTTCCAAAGATTACTGAAAAAGGTTAGTGGCGATCGCATTCCCAATATGCGCGGTCGTCTAAAAAATCTTTCTTCGTGTAATAAGTCTTCTCGCACAAACGTTGTTTTATTAATTTTTTAAGTTTGTTTCTTGGGAGCTGTTGAACATTTTCTGGGATTTTGTTGAAGAGCATTGTACTTTGCCCCATGAAACTATTGTAAACTTTATGGAGCCTAATACATGTGGGAGATTCTAATTTTTTTTTCCTGGTATTTTTACAATGTACTTCACCTAATCTGGGAAAATCCGAGATATTTTTCTTAACGTAATAGTACACTTCCAAGTATATACTGTGAAGCCACTGTTAAAATATTTATTTCTTTAAACTTATCTCGCAAGGAATCCCGCGCTCCCATCGTGTAAATTGAGCGAAATTAGTCTCTTTACCAATTTACTTATATGATAGTAGTAGTAGTTTAATACAATTAGTACCCATTGTAGTTTCGAATCTAAAGTAATATCGATAAAAATGGTCGAATCCACAACATCTAGGGTTTTTCCTGTTAAAAGCACATCAGTTTTTACAGGTTTAATATGTATGGAGAATACATTTAGTTTTTTTGTTGTTTAAAAGTAAATTATTCACACCAAACCAGTGTACTATAATTGAAAGCGCGTTGTTTACGTTGTCAAAGTTTGTTTTCTGTCGTATAATTTTAAATATTAAGGATGTATCATCAGCAAACAACACAATGTCATGTTTATTTTTTACCAAGAAGTGTAGATCATTTATATAAATAAGAAACAAAAAAGGCCCGAGAATCAATCCTTGTAGGACTCCCAAATTAATATAAACTTCGGGAGACCTTTTTCTACTAATCTAAACTTTTGAATCCCACCATTTAGATAGGATGTCAAAAGGTCCAGATCCAAACCTCTTATACCATAGTGGTTTAGTTTCCTGATCACTGTTTCCTGTTCGACACAATCGCTTTGAATAGATCGCAAAAAATACCTAACGCATCACAGGACTCTTCCCAAGCACCAAAAATGTGTTTAAGCAACTGAACACTAGCATCAGTTGTTCATCGGCTCTTAGTAAAGCCAAATTGTTTACTGCGTAGCAAATTATTATATTGAAATGACTAAACAACTGATTTAAGTTTAGTTTTACATATATCTTACTAACTTTACTTAATTTAATTTGATCAGGAAACACTCCACAATTATACAGTTATTAAATACGATGGCTAAGTATGGTGATACAATATCGATTATTGAACAAAGAATATTTACAGATATTCTCCAAAGGTCAGTAGTTTTTTTAACATCTAAAAGCTTGAAAGCGTTTAAAACATCTACACTGTCTACACAACGAAAGGCAAAGTTTGCACTGCATTCATTGAGGTTAATAATAATAATGATTCGGTCACAGTAGCAGAGGAGTGAAGTAACTGAGTAGTTTCAGCTGGCATAGCGGCGAAAAACTTCTAGAACACTGCAGCGACGTCCTCATCAGACGTTAGTTTTATTATCAATATTCAAAGAGTATTAGGAGTCACGCGCCTTAGTTCGTCCTGTTTCGTTGTTAATGATAGTCCATGTTGTTTTTATTTTATTATTGGAATCTTTTAAAAGTCTTTTTATATCCAATGATTTTGCCTCGTAACATACTATCTTAAATAGTTTAGAATATTTCTTAACGTACTTTTGAAATGATGTCGTACGATTCTATGACTTTTCACTATAAAGTTCATATAAATTACGTCTGCTGATAAGAATCCCAATGATCGCCCATTCATTAAAATTTAAACCAGAACATTTAGAAACTGTTTTAGGAAGAAATGTTCTTGCAAATTCCTTACTTACAAAGTCAAAAAATATATTCTATGACTCAGTGGGAGAAGCTAATAAACAAAACATATTATTAAAAATATTAGACCTAAACTGTTCTAAACGCTTTGTAGTAATAGCAACATAGGTATTTTTTTGTTTATTTTTTATATTACTCTTTATAAGAAAAGAGACTAGCTGTCTTAGATGATCTGAATTGATTTGATATATATAGCGTCTTAATCTTAGCAAATATATTATCAAAACAAGTAGCAGTAGAATCAGTAATACTAGTAGGCTCTATAAATAAGTTTAAGTTATATCTTCAACAGGTCCTGAATCTAATATTAAAATTACCACAGACATTTTTTTTAATTTGATTTTGATTATTTGGAGAGTATTTCTTCCATACCATAGTTTCAAATAAATCATATACTGAATTTGGGGATCTATAAACGCTTACAATTGTAATACAATCAAGCTCAACTCAAGCTATTTCAACAGTTAGCTCTACAGAGAGATTCACAGTATCCTTATGTTCTTTAAATTTTAATTGTTTAGAAATAATAATTAAGGAGCCACCACGTATGGCATTTTCTCTGCTGAACCAACTGGCTACCTGGTGTCCATTGAGGTTGAACATTATTTCTAACTTTTTTTAAACCAGTGTTCTGTTAAACATAAAATGTGAATATTATTACTGTCTAAAAACAATCCTACCTCTTGTTCTTTACCCATCATGCCTTGCAAAATTTGATGCACCACGTTTATCACTTGATTATTATTTTTCAACTTTCTGTTATGTGTTGTAATTCAAACTATTTGTTAATTCATAATCAAAGCAAGAGTTTACCTCTATTGTCTTATTATCTAATTTAATTTTTTCAGAACAGATTCCAATGATATCAAATAATATGCACTCTTCGAGACGAGTGCAGGTCAAATCACACTGTTCAATAGAAGAAGTTGTCTGTGTAGCCATTTTCATGGCTGGTTTAATAAATAAAATATTATATATTATACTTACTTATATAAGCCGTTCAAGAAGTCTTAATACCTTACACTATGCTCCTCCATTCAAAGCCTTTTATACAAATATATATTTACAGTTTGTTCCCACAGTGGCATAAAACAACAACGCTTGTCTGACAAGCTTTCGTTTCCGCAACCTAATAGAATCAACATTGTGTGTGCTACTCGACACAATGGCTGTGTTATGAATACATAACGAGACATTAGTCCCGCGTATGTTTTGAGCGTTTATTAGCTACACAAATATTATATCGACTCTGGTAAATTCAAACACAGCGGCGGTGTACCATTATCCCTGGAGAGTGCTCCTACCTTCCATGAACTTCGTCATTGCTAAAGTGATCGCCTCGTAAACCTGAACACTCGCAAATCCAATTAATTAACTTTAAGAGGCTTATAGGTGTGTAGATGCTGAGCAATTTATGTGATTTTATCTAATAACAATAAAACTTATTATAAAACTTGTAAACATGGATGATAAGCGATAGATGGATTGTGTGTAGGATGATATGATGATTTCTTTGTAGTGTAACAGCGGACTTATGTCAGAATAGAGAAGTATGGAAGGAAAAGACATATTGTGCCGACACCAAATAATTGGGAGAAGGTAAAAGAAAAAAGAGAATAGCTTGTAAACATCTATGACATACAAACAAATATTTAATATACAATTGTTAATACTTAGGCATCTGAAGGTAATTATGTTTTTCAAACCATTATTAAAAGATATATTTCAAATAGGAAATTAAAGACATACTTATTGATAAATAGTCTCAAAATTTATTATATCAAAATGGCGTCCATATTAAGGATTTTCATTCTCTCGAAGTAATATCGACAATGGCAGACAACAATATAGCGAAGAATTGGATGTCAACGTAAATAACATATAGCTATAGAGTATCAGTAAGTAGGTACGACGGACGTCTATTGTTGAGGACAAACTACGAAATTTTGTTTAGGGATAAAATAAATTATTCCATCTGTTGTATTTTTGCTATGCACTTGAGACTACGGATTATTTGGTGGGAGAGAAATATTTTTACGACGTAAAGTTATGCTGAATAATGGAAAAAAGAATTTATGTGTGTTGTATTATTATTTCTATATGTTTAAGACACTTCTTAACTGTCTTGATTGTTGGAGTTTGCTTTAAGCCTGATTTATGATTTTTAACAACAAATTAAAAGATGCAATGTTGGTGAGGGCAAACCAAGGCTTTAACAAGGTATTTAAGCAAAAGTTACGATATACCCCGACTCCAATAGCCGTTGTAAATAACGCTCTATCTGCGAACCGACGCCGCGAACACTGCCAAATTGCTTGGCAGCCTCCTCAGACTTCCTCTTTGAATAATATTATAACAAACCGTATAACAAAGCAAAAACAAAACTTATTATGACGCGTATTTGTATGGGTTATGAATGTTGCGACAGTGTACAACTTAGTTGCGAAGACTTATAGTCCGATCCCAGCCACTGAACAAAATTAATTTCAACACGATAACATCTTCAGTCATAAATTATAAAAAATCTACGACTCATTAGGTGACAGCTGTGCGTCAATTAATTGATTTATTTCTACCGAGCTATTTGATTTGTTTAGTCTTCTAGACTTAGACCATTGTATTAATGTACTTTGTGGACCATTGCTAATGGTCTAAGCTTTTAAAAAAATATGAAGTTTAATTGCTCAAACTAAATTTACGATGAGGATGTAATGAAATAAAAAAGCATATTATTGTTTAGAATTTTATAATAGTAAAAATTTAGAGTAAGATCTATTTATTTCTAATAATCTCCTATGTGTCGAATATTTTCTGTCACTTAACTAAATTTGTATAAAAATTGCTTCGGTGTATTAGATTAGCATCAATCTCATAACCTACTTGAATGTTGAACTGATCTCACAGTTAATCAAATATATAAACTAAATTATACTATAAATAAAACTATACTTACAGAATAACATAAATCTATAAGTAAAAAATTGACTCTAAATCGCTGTTGTCGGGGAGCGTCTCCAAAATACTGGCCACATTTCCGCATTGGATTGCAATGCTGATTCCCGTTCCATTAGGTGCAAGACAGCCATTTGGTCACGCGAGACCTCAATTAGACGCGTTGAGAAGTCTAAATAAAGGTGATGAGCTCCAGGCCCCCACGGCCCCAGGGCCTCGACCCCGAAAGCCACAAATACGTACCACTACACTACCACTACACTACCACTACCAATGGATACATATTTGCGACATTTCAGGGCCTCCTGGTGTGCGGCAGCAGCCCCGGCTGTCACGGCTGTGTCTGGAAGATGGGACGCCGCTAAAGTATCGACACAAGCTGCGCCCCATACTAGGGGGCGTCCCATCTTTCATGGTACCAACGACATTCCATCTGGTCTATTACTATCATCGCGGCACAGCTCATTTGGTTCAAGAACAGCTGGTGCCCCGGCGGTGACAAGAGACCGATGGATAAAGTCATTAAGTGTAGCATGCCGTGACATTCTGCTAGCGCTTCTCGCGCATGACACGCCATGGTGCCCTAACTTATCAATTCTGTCTCCGCACCGACAGCGACGTGGCACTACAACACCTGCCCCCAGACAAATTCAGGCAGCAATTCTGAATACAGCTTGGAGCCACAAACCTGACTGACTCCCATTTAGAGACGCCAAAAATATGGGCTCACTCGGTTTCGCCAATACAGGTAGACAAAGGTTCTCATGTATTAGCTTGCTGAGCAGCCCGTCCCATAGCTTCTGCAACTTCGGTTCCACGGGTAAATTTTGTGTTAGGCAAACCAAGAACCAAGCATTTCTGGTCTCAGTCAAGTATGGGACCTCAAAGCCACTAAGTGAGAGATTTAATATTTGTCCTATGAGGTCCACAGTACTATAAACTGAAGACAGAAAGGCAGGTAGTACTATGTCGGAATTTTTGCGTATACCCAAGCCTCCTAAACATATTAGGAAGGATGCTTGGGTCCACAATCGATCTTCCAAAGGTATGTTTATAATGGAGGTTAAAGTTTGTCGAATAATGTTGTCTAGATTGTATAAAATATTTGAATGTCTCCAAAGTGGAGAGCACCGCAAAATGTACGTGAAATATATTATTATTTATTTCATCACATCACAGACTAAGGGAATTACTTAATATTATAGTTAATAAAGTTACTTTGTACTAGGAGACAGACATTAATGGTTTTCTCCTTTCATACATACAATATGAAAGTTAATTCAATTGTATTAATTGGAAACCTCAGTTCTGAATTCCGTTAATTAAATCAACTCCATAATCTTAATTTTACAAGTTTATATTTCATTCAGTTCAATGTAAAATGGTAGTAAAATGTTAACTACACTGGAGGAATCAACAGTGTAAAATAGCAGCTGGTACTATTACAGGGGAAGAACTCAATGTAATAAATATTGACCTGAGGTTAATGAATCGAAGGCGATAGAGTCGCCACATAAATCCAAATTCAATAAATGCAAAAATCATTGAAATGCTCAGATACGAGGCATGTACTTTTGATAAAACTAAAGAAAAAAGACTTTTTCAAAGGTAAATTATAAAAAATCTACGACTCATTAGCTGACAGCTGTGCGTCAATTAAGCGTAAAATATGGTCCTTGGAGACACCCTCCCTCCTCGTCCTGGCCACCTCCTACGCTATGCTACACAACTCAACCCCTCCCAGCGCGATCTCATTAGTGGGGCTCTGAATGTACAATTTGTTTTGAAACAGACACCAATTGCTGCTTCCAAAAGTATAGCTAGTCATTTAAGTCTAACAGGCTCTAAGAGAAAAATACTCAATTACTTTAATGACGCATTATTTGAAACAGCTCACGAGACTTCGTCCTTGTGAGCAGACAGTAAAAAAATTGTGAAGCAAATAATTAAATTACCTCAATGTATTAAATGACTGGAGTAAAACAAAGTAACTTTTAACGAGAAAGTTCTGCTGACTGTGTAGGTATATGTTACGTAATGAATTCGAGTCGGAAACCATTAAATTAATTGTTTTTGTTGCTTACATTTCTCACAACGTGGGCGGGAGGTGTCAAACTATACTACTGAAGAAATCAGTAAAACTAATTTAAAATACTTTTTGGCTATTGAAACTATTGTCCATAGAATAAATAATAATTTCTGTTTTCTTGTGCGTCATTTGTTTCTACCGAAATATCTGATTTGCTTAGTCTTCTAGACTTAGACTATTTTTTATGATCCAATTAAAAAAAATCATTTGTCAAAAGTGGTAGCTGGTAACGAAGTTTTGTTTAATGTTTCGTATTATTATTTTAAGTCGCATTTCTTTATTTGAAAAATAACGTAAATGACTGTTTTAGTATAAATCGTATCTAAACCAGTTGATATTTATGCGTACTAACCATTTTAAATCGCTCCCGGGAAAATTCCCGCGGGATTCCTGGAATAAAAAGTATCACACATTTTATTACATAAAATTTGCTATCCGTCAGTGTAATATATAAATATAGTATTGCAATTCAAGATTTTTTTACAGGCTACCCACTCTAAATCATTCTCAATAAAATTGCCGCGGGAATTTGAGAATGAAAAGTAGCGCAGATTTTAAGTCTAAGAATTTTTTGTCGATCAACGAAAACCACATCGAAATCGGCCCAATAGTTTTTACGTGAATCTCGAACAAACACAAAAATTCTAAAAACATGTATCGTGTTCTCCATCGTGAATATAGTATATTCCAGTTGGTGTTTTTAATAGTATTTTTAGAATTTTAAAATATATTTCTGGCGTAGGTATATAGTACAAATATACCAAACTTCATAAAAATCAGCTTATATACTAAAGGCCGCGAAGAAGGAAAAAATAAGATTTTATTTTATTTTATTTTATTTTATTTATTTAGGATAATAAACAGATATACATTAAAGTTACATTTAAAAAAAAAAGTATATAGTATAAAATCAATGCTTATCCAACTACATTATCCACGAACTAAAAGATGGTAGTGTACAATACTTAAAATATATATATATATATATATATATAAAATACGGGACATATACGAAAACTCACGCGCATCCACGCGCTTTTCACGCGCGCACACACACAAACAGACACACACACACACACACACACACACACACACACACACACACACACACACACATATACACACACAAACATACATACACATGCACGCGCACGTGCAACCAAACACTCACATCAAAACGCTTATATACATATTATATATGTGAGGTAATAAAGATAACAGACACAGACAGAAATGATTAAAAAAAAAAAAAAAAAAAAAAAATATAATTAAAGTGCCTTATCCTTAATGACGTTAATAACATCTTTTAAAAGCACCCAAGGAAAGTGTAAAGATGTCGATGTTTTCAAAATATAAGATTTGTGGCAATAGAAAATATCCAGAAAAACGTATAATCTTATTACTATATCAAATTTAATTTAATAATCGAGTCGTAGTAACGAAGATACTGCCTCGTTTAGTTGGATAAAAGAATCCTATGTTATCTCTAATATACAAGGAAGAAACATCCAAAATGACTTTTACATTCATGTAAGGTTGAAGTTATTTTTAAGATAGAAGTGGAGTATTTACGTCGTTAATAACAGGATGTAGGTGTTAAGAGGAAATTTATGTTGTGGTTCGAACGTGTCTAGTTTAATCCGCAGGCAAGATTTCTGCAACCCACGCAATCTAAATAAGCCGAGCCTGTTAGAAGTTTCATTTCCATTATTCCTTCATAGCGTCGCTCCAGGAAGCTTTCCTAATCCAATCTGCCTTCAAATTGTTACAATTCCTTTACTAACTTTTTAACTTTTTATTATAAGTGTAAATTTTAAACCTTGTAATTCAGCATTAACTTTCACATAAAACATAACATAAACATTCGATGGCATAGTCAATGTAATTGTAACAGTAATCGCATTACATCGAATATCTCTGTATGTTCGATCATCAATAAAACATTGCTTGCAGATAAACTAGGTGTTGTCGGTCTGGGTGTACTCTACATGATCTACATTTGTCATTTATCTATTATATAAATATGTCACTCTCGTGATACAGATATGCAGATATGAAGATATAATGCAGATTTAATAAAAAAAAAAGACAATACATATTTATAACGAGTTGAGGTCCGTTGATAGTGGATCTATAAAGTACATTTATTCTTTTAATACGAGTGGTTTAATTAGTATATTACGTTTAATTAAACCGTGAACACAATACAACCAGGAAGACATATACTATGAAGTGTGAGAGAATAGTGATGTCAAAGTATAATAAGGATGTGCATTGTATCACAAATATCGAATCAACTCGATTACTAACAGTTTATAAGTATTCTTTATATTTTTATAGGTTACTTTAAAATAATCAGCTGTCATTAATGTCTCTCTCTCTTTTCTTGCACTTTATCGCAATTATTTGGGGTCGGCACAATATGTCTTTTCCTTCCATACTCCACTATTTTGACATACGTCCTCTCTCACATCACAAATCATCATATCATCCTTCACACAATCCATCCAACTATTTTTGTCATTAAGGTGTTAGATAGAGAAAAATGTTTATTCAAGTGTAATACACCATATTCCTTTGTAAATAAGGAACATAGTGTAATATAGAATTTAATAATTGAAGCAGCTGTGTAAAGTCTCAAAGATATTAATTACGAAGCAATTAACTAAAGAAACATCCATTATTCCTGCGAGTGATTGCGATAAAAAGTGTAAAGTAACGACTACGCTCATAAAAAAGATAATTAATGTTTCATATCGTAAAGTTTCAAACAAGCTGCTTCAGTGTGAACTTAACGCAGTTAGTTAGTTCGTAAACTGCTTGAGATTCTTTTTATTAAATTAACTCGGAATTATATTTTTGTAGTGATAAACACAAAACTATCAAACATATAAAAAAACATTGTCTCAAATTTAATACTTGATTTTCGCACACACATTAATTACTACATAATTATGCATCAAGTTTCTTATATATGTATTCTTCTAGCAACAGATGGTAATAATTAGAACATCGACTATGATACACATTACACAGATAGACATCGGAGGAGGACATAAGGTAATAAAGAACAAAAACCTTTGTGTATTGGAATTCTAAACTGGCGTTTAAGCTGTCATCATCATTCTAGCGTTAAATCCCGGTTGAATTCGGAACGTCTGACTGGAAGCCTGGGTTCCGCTTCCTACTTTTTCTTCTGTACTTCGCACGATCTTTGGCATCCTTAATTGTGAGACCATTGGTACGCATGTTATCCTTTACGACATCAAGCCATCATCTCTTCGGCCTACCCCTTCGACCACGACCTGGCGGAGGCGGCATGGCTACAAGACATTTGTTCGCCACGACACTAGCTGGTTTCCTTAAAACGTGGCCGTGTTGTCATTAGTCGTAGTATAATGGTATATGTACCCCTAAATTATTTCTGTTTACAAATAAATAATTGGTACATCTACGGCGCTTTTTTCCAAATAAATCTATTCAACAGGTCCTTACCCTGCAGAAATACAAATGTTCAGGTATAAGTCGTTAATGGCACGTACACAGAAATGTTTAATATTCAATCAGTGTGGGGTCCTATTGTGGCTCTTCCCGCCACTCGACGTTGAGTGGGGTAATAAAGTAATAAATAAACAAGTAGGTTGACGACGGCCCATGGCGCAGTGCTGACACCGTCACTGATCCGCCCATACTCTTCTATCAAATTCATACAATTCTTGCTAATTAAACTGCTGTATAATCCACAGCTCTAATTAATTTAAAACTTGGAGATCCATTTAGAATGATTTAGTATTTTTATTGGATATACTTATGTCATCTGCGGTACATTATCTCGCTAAAAGTCTCGCATTTTCTAACATCAGTCTTATATATAATATTTACAAAAAAATCAGAAAAATCAATGAATATACAAGTTTACTACTACTATTAAGATACAAAAATTGCAAATAATTTACATAACAGTACGTAATTTTGTATACCTATAATTACATTAAATATCTCTCTATGTGTCATAACTGCTAATGTCTACCAGTGCTGACACATAGAGAGACTCTGTGTGCCGTCATGGCATAATCCAATATATAAAATACTACAATTAAGAAACCGTAATTAAAATAGTTTAATTAAATTAATTTATTTAATATTACATATAATGATAATTAGATATACTATCAAACGTTATTAAAATATCAATTAAAGGCGATCCAACGAGGTAACGACCGCGACGCTAACTTTCTGGGCAGCTTAGGTTGAGACGAAGGTGACCCAGGCTCAGTCGTTTACTTGTGACCTTGAGGGGATTATATTTAAAATACAGAACTTCATGTATTAAATTAAATTAAACATCAATTAATTTTGTTCGAGTGAAACTAAAGTCAACCTTTTTCATTTAAGGGTATTTGGTTGCGAAGCCCACGTTCTTATTCTTAAAGAAAAAAGATCAAAACTAGAAACTAAAATGCACCTTTTGTGTCGGAGGATATTATAATTACATATAGAGCAGAGTAGAGGCAAGACAGTTTATTATAGGTATTTACTTGGTAGTAGTTGAAAAGGCTAATGTTTGTCTGTACGTCAGACAGTAGAATAAATAATATATTTGAATATATTATTCTTATGCTGTCAGGTATTCTCAGTGTATCATCACGTAGGTCGAACACTCCCCCGCAATGAGAACACCTGTACATGTATGTAATAAAAATAAAATATATCAAAGCCTGTCCTAACTGTACACTTTACAAAACTTAACACTAACATATACATTATAGCTACCATTAGCCTATCACTAACTATACACAACACTCCAATAAAACAACCTAAACTAAGACATCTTTACAAACTGAAGTTAACTTAAACCTAACGCTTTTGTGCATTGGTAGTGCTTTATTTTCAAGAGCGGTTTAGTTATAATATGAGCTATCATGTCTTGAATTGGTATGTATATGATATGGAGATGAAGCTGTGAAAGAGAGTCTCGTATGAAGTGGTGTTTAATGTCAATATGTTTAGTGCGTGCGTGATATGTGTTGTTATGTGCCAGTTTAATTGAGCTTTCATTGTCAGTATGAATGGTGATGGAATGAGTGACAGCGAAATCTTCGGCGATGAGGGTTTTGAGGTATATGGCTTCTTTGTAAGCTTCTGCCAGAGCCATATATTCGGCTTCTGTTGTTGAAAGTGCCACTTTGCGCTGCTTGCGAGCTTCCCAGGATATGGGGCCTCCGCTCATCATAAAAACGAAGCCTGTGTATGAGCGCTGGTCAACTAAATTATTGCCATAATCAGCGTATACCACAGTCGGCGAGCCGTCTACTAGCGCACTAGTCACACATTCTACAGTTCATTGCAAGTTTTGTAAGAATTCGGTCATGTTATATCTAATTGTCGGAAACGTAAACAACAAAACAAAAACCAAATGTAATTCAAAATTCAAAAACACATATTACAACAGATATAACACTTTCATCTTCTTCGTCATTTCACACTCATCCCTCTGGCTCTGAATCTAATAAAGATTCTTGGTTGTTAGACTCTGGAGCAACTTCACATATTTATGTGCAATAACAGAAGTTATTTCCAAGATATGTCTTCGCTCTCGAAACCTGTGTACGTGGCCAATAATGATCGCATGTCATGTGAAGGCATAGGTATAGTTAGTCTGCCTCTGCCAAACGATCTAAGCACTATTTCCAACGTGCTTTATGTACCAAGTTTAGCATCAAACTTATTATCAGTTAGCAGTCTGGTAAGTAATAACTGTTGTTGTGTTTTCACAGCGCGGTGCAACAGTTTTACGTCGTCAAGACTGTAGCTGGACACGTCTATGGTACAGCCTCTAATTATAATAATTTATACAAGCTTGATGTTCCCTGCCAAGCTAATTTAATAAATAATAATAAACAAGAGGCGTTACTATGGCACCGTCGACTTGGTCATTTAAATGCCAAGTCACTGAACATACTAAAAACTAAAAAAGTAGGCATAGAGTTCATGAATGAAACCTGCATACTGACAGGTTGAATGAAACCTGCATACCGTGTTTAGAAGGAAAATTATCTAGGAGACCTTTCTTAAACTCAAAAAGTATGTCTACAGAGCTACTATAATTAGTGCATTCTGATTTGTGTGGACCTATGAGTACCCATTCATGGGGTGGCTCTCTTTATCTCCTCACGTTTGTAGACGACTTTAGTAGTAAAACTTTTGGGTATTTATTAAAATCTAAATCCGAAGTTTCTACGAAGTTCGTCGAATTTAAATATTTAGTAGAGAACCAAACGGGTCAGAATATCAAAGTTTTACGCACAGACAATGGTCGCGAGTATGTTAACCGTAGCATGACTACCTTTTTGAAGGAAAATGGAATCGTGCATCAGACCATAGTCCCATATACTCCTCAACAAAAGGAGTTTCCGAATGTGCAAATATGACTATAATTGAGAAAGTGAGATCCATGCTACAGGATGCAAATCTACCTAAAGCTTATTGGGGAAAAACGGTGAATACGGCTTGTTTATTAAAAAAGTCTCTTTATGGACTTAAACAAGCTCCACGTCGATGGAACTTGAAGGTGTGTGAAGCTATGCATAAACTCTCCCTAACTCAGGCATCTAGCGAACACTGTATATACTACAAACGTGTTGAGAGTGATTTTCTTATAGTAGCGGTTTTCGTTGATGATTTTTTCATAATTAGTACAAATGACGATGTGAAAAATCACTTCAAAAGCGAACTTAAAAGGCTGTTTACTGTGAAAGATCTTGGTCCTCTCAAAGACTGCCTATGGATGAGAGTTATACAAAGTAGCGGCACCATAACTCTCGATCAGACAAAATACATCGAGAAACTTTTAATCAAATTCAGTATGATAGATGCTTTATCGGCAAATACTCCGTTGGAACCTGGCATAAAACTTACACCTTTAGAACCTGGAGAAGATAATGCTGAAGTGCCTTACCAAGAACTCATCGGCTCATTAATGTACATTGCTATCGGTACTAAACCTGACATCGCTCACACGGTCTCTTACCTATCTCATTTCAATGCAAATTACGGGGGAGTACACTGGAAAGCCGCAAAACGAGTTCTAAGGTATCTAAAAGCCACTAAAGACTTTAAGCTGCATTATGAATACAATGATCCCAATTATTCAACCGGATACGTAGACGCTGATTATGGCAATAATTTAGTTGACCGGCGCTCATACACAGGCTTCGTTTTTATGATGAGCGGAGGCCCCATATCCTGGGAAGCTCGCAAGCAGCGCACAGTGGCACTTTCAACAACAGAAGCCGAATATATGGCTCTGGCAGAAGCTTACAAAGAAGCCATATACCTCAAAACCCTCATCGCCGAAAATTTCGCTGTCACTCATTCCATCACCATTCATACTGACAATGAAAGCTCAATTAAACTGGCACATAACAACACATATCACGCACGCACTAAACATATTGACATTAAACACCACTTCATACGAGACTCTCTTTCACAGCATCATCTCCATATCATATACATACCAACTCAAGACATGATAGCTCATATTTTAACTAAACCGCTCTTGAAAATAAAGCACTACCAATGCACAAAAGTGTTAGGTTTAAGTTAACTTCAGTTTGTAAATATGTCTTAGATTAGGTTGTTTTATTGGAGTGTTGTGTATAGTTAGTGATAGGCTAATGGTAGCTATAATGTATATGTTAGTGTTAAGTTTTGTAAAGTGTACAGTTAGGACAGGCTTTGATATATTTTATTTTTATTACATACATGCACAGGTGTTCTCATTGCGGGGGAGTGTTCGACCTACATGATGATACACTGAGAATACCTGACAGCATAAGAATAATATATTCAAATATATTATTTATTTTACTGTCTGACGTACAGACAGACATTAGCCTTTTCAACTACTACCAAGTAAATACCTATAGTAAACTGTCTTGCCTCTACTCTGCTCTATATGTAATTAATTATAATATCCTCCGACACAAAAAATTTATTAGATAGAACATAAATATTTTAATTGACTAAAGCTATTCACGCGACTTCATAAACTTTAAATTCAAATCTGAACCATCGCCATATCTTGGTTAAAGAGAAATCCTTTCTTATTCCCGATATTCGAACAAATATTCCAGATTTCATGATAATCGGTTCATTAGCAAGGCCATGAACGGAAGAAAAAACCAACCTTGATATTTAGTTGTTAGTGTAATTATAGACATCTTTTGCAACTGGCAGCTTATATCTTAGATCGCACCCCACCGCCTTGACTTCATTTAGTATTAACGAGTCGTTCGATAGTAGGTCTCATTATTTTCTCTCGCGACCTGTCTTTGTAATTACACACAATGCCAACGTGAGTGCATTTCTAAGTAGGCAATGAATTATTGAATGTACGCGACTATGCCAAGAATCTGATTAGAAGATATCATGTATAACAGTATCTCTCTTTTCTTTCACTTTCTTCCAATCTTTTGGGGTTGGCACAATATGTCTTTATCGATACATACATTCTGACAAAAAGTATCGGGAATGGATGATTTGTTTATGGTTCCAATTTTTTTTTTGTTATTGGATTGGCACAACTGTTTTTCATTTTTGCGCGGACTTTGAGTTGCATCGGTCATTTAGATTAAATACAGTGTTGTTTTTAGTTAGATCATATCTAGTGTGTATTGCGAATTTCATAATAGACAAAAGCATCGAACAGAGTTTGTCTTATATTTTGCATCGCAAATGGAATTTTGTGTTCGGAGACAATGAAAATGTTATAGAAGGCTTACGGTGAATCAACTTTATCAAAAACACGTGCTTATGATTGGTACAAAGCGTCCCAAAGCGGTCGAGATATGCTCGAAGATTTGCCTCGCCCTGGTAAGCCATCAACGTCTTCAACTGAAGTTAACATCGCAAAAGTGAATGAAATAGTCACTTAAAATTCTCATTCAAGTTTGAGAAAAATAGCCGCTGAACTTTCTGTGTCTCACGAGTCAATCCGCATAATTTTAAATAATCACTTGGGTATGAAACATGTTGCCGCTCGGCTAGTCCCAAAAGACCTGAATGTTCTCCAAAAACTCAATCGTATAAGAATCGCTGAGGACATGCTAGAACGAGTCAATTCCGACCCAAGATTCATGAAACGAATTGTTACCGGTGACGAGACGTGGGTTTACGAGTTTGACATGCAAACTAGTCAACAAGCTTCGAAGTGGCGCCTTCAAACTGAACCGAAACCGAAAAAAACACGCCAAAGTTGATTAAAACTCGAAAGTCATTTTGACTGTTTTCTTTGACTATCGCGGTGTTGTGCGCTCAGAATTCTTACCGGAAGGTCAAACGGTAAATAAAGTATATAATTTTAGCGTTATGCGACGTTTAAGAGAAAGAGAGCAAATTCGACGAAAAAGGCCAGTTTGTGGAAAGAAAATTCTTGGATTTTGCACCCCGATAATGCACCTTCGCACAAGGCCATCATTGTGAACGAATTTTTGGCCAAAAACTCAACAAATACAATCGAGCAACCACCTTATTCACCAGATATGGCTACAAATGACTTCTTTGTTTTTCCTAAACTCAAATTACCACTTCCTCGCACCCGTTTTCATTCGGTAGAAGACATAAAGGAAAATTCGCGGCGAGAACTAAACTCAATTCCGAAAAAAGCGTTTAAAAATGTTTTGATGATTGGATTATTCGTTGGAGTAAGTGTATCGTTTCCAAAGGAGCGAAAGATATTAAGAGATAAATCTCGCGAAATAAATGTTTAAAATGTTGGTAGTTTTTCAATATTCATTTTGGCTAACGTTATTTCTGCTAATGACAAAATCATTTTTTATTCTATTAATATTCTGCCGTGACGATATCCAGAAGTTATTCTAGATTTAGTAGAATACGATTTTTTGATACTATCGGAATGGAACCGTACTTTGAATATCTTTGCTACGCCAAAATATTGAAATAGCAGAATTGGGCCCTAGGGAATAAGTATAGGTCTAGTTTCTAATAGCATAATAAAATATTTAGTTTCACATTTTGTGTTTTGCTTCCAAAACTTTAGGCAATTTATTTGT
The DNA here is from genome assembly GCA_039645545.1 of Dendrolimus houi. Taxonomy (NCBI): domain Eukaryota; kingdom Metazoa; phylum Arthropoda; class Insecta; order Lepidoptera; family Lasiocampidae; genus Dendrolimus; species Dendrolimus houi. Next base: position 15,075,539 of record CM077120.1, on the reverse strand, counting down.
TGAAATAAACACCTAGATCCAGTAATAAAATAAAATATCTAGCAATTTAATTATTCGAGGCAATTAAACCAAGTTTAATTTATGAAAATTTTAAACCTCTCTAAACTATCGGTTCGGATATCTTCTGAAATAAGTACACAAACTTTCTCAAGAAACTATTCAGAAAATTAATCTTATCTCAATTTTCCCGTGTTTTCCTTCTCCACTGTGTTTAATTGTGCAAGTTTTAATTACATGCAAACTGAATGCTCGGTAGTGAAGTAGAAATGTTCATTTGCTAGATATTTACTGCGACAATGTTCTTATTAGCGGCACACCGGTTTTAATCCAATTTATCAGATAAATTACGTTCAAGCTGCTTCAATTACCTTAAACCGAACACAACTGAATAAATACGACCTAACTTTTCAATTAAAAGTGTACTGAAGGCAATTATATTAGTGTAGCTCTGTTCCACACGTTCCTGTTGTTTACACATTGTGTTATTCTCATTTTGTAGGCCACCATAAATAGTAAAGGCGGGAGCAATCCAGGCTACATCATTAATCAATTTACATTCTGTTACTAGTGAATATGGAAATGAATAATTGTAGGAGTAATAAATCATACTCAGAGACATGCACAAAAAATAGTACATATTTGTTTATCTAAACAGTTTCTTAATACCCAGATTTCATTTTGTTATTGCTCATTGAGCCTAATCTTTACCAATAAATGAAATTAAAGCGTGTGTGATTTTAGAATAAATACCAATATTAAGTAAAAACTGTTTTATGTGACACGTAATAAATTACAGTTTTTAGATTTTTTGTCTGTCTGTCTTAAAAGTTTGTCTCAGGATAGGTTACAAAACGGATCAACGGATTTCAACGAAAATTTTAGGGTTTAATACAGGAATTTTATGTTAAACTAGCTTCTGACCGCGACTTCGTCCGCGTGGAACAGTTACTTTGGGCTAACGCTAACTTTAACCCACGACTTTGTTTACTTAGAAGGTGCCCCACCGCCCTTCCCCCTTATGACTGCCCGTCGGGTCTTGCACATCATAAATGCGCGCGCAGTACTTATCATTATTTTGCTGGGATGTTATTGTTACATGCCGTCAAAGATAAGCGCACAGCTGCCTGTTGTAAACGCAGCTTATTGTCTTCCCGGATTAGGAATTCTTTTGTGTTTTGAATTTGTAATTAAGAAAAACACGCTATTGTTTTTCTACTTGTTTTATAACCATCATTAGCGTCGAACTAATCCTTATTGTTATTGTTTTCGACTTTGTGGCCGTTCGCAGATGTGCAAATTACTATATCTCGGAAATGAGTTTCCGAGAAATAGTAATTTCTCGTCTTGTAAGTAAATTGGCCGCGCGCACCTCAGTGCGCGCGGCCAATTTCTTTGTACTGTGTAGTGAGTATAAGACAATGCCCGAATGGAGGGGCGGGCAGTCAAACGACGACTACGAGGCGAGTAAGACGTTTGTAGTACTCTCCATTAGCGCTATAGACGCTTGACTTCGCGCGTGTCGAATTGTACTGAATCGTGCAGTGTGAACTGGTTGCATCCAGTTTTATTTGTATTTGTTTTATACGTGTTTGTACAGTTCTAATAAATTCTATAGTAGTTCCAAAGGCATTTTTTTAATTCGAGTCCTGTAGCTCGTAACATTATTTTAAAACTGCGATATCTCCTAAGTCCTAAGGTATTCATTGAAATCGAATGATGTAAATGGCAATTTTGTTTTAAATTAAATACTTGTGATGAATAAAGTATTTATTTTGATAAGGATTAATATCATGTTTATAAAAACACCTTCGCAAATAATGCATTATTTTAGAACAAATTTGGTTAGCATAAAAAAGGTTATAGTGAGTCAACCTTAAAAGATAGACATATGCTGTCGCGGCCTTTCTTTTAGAGCTTTTAAAGGGGAACAATTCTGTCACAGATGATTTTTGCGAAACTTTAACCGTTACGCAGCGCACGCAGCGGAAGCTCTCAAAAGGAAAAAGAAACCCGATTTTGAAACATTCTTCATTGGTGCTCCGCTCCTATTGGTTTTAGCGTGATTATATATAGCCTATATCCTTCCTCAATAAATGGTCTATCTAATACTGAAAGAATTTTTCAAATCAGATCAGTAGTTCCTGAGATTAGCGCGTTTAAGCAAACAAACAAACAAACTCTTCAGCTTTATATATTAGCATAGATTTTCGTGTATGTTCAATTTCAATATCTTGCATGGTGTATAGACGTAGCGGATACAGTTGTAATTAAGTGAGTAGTAAAATATAACAAAATGCAAGATTTTAATTTCGGGAACGGTAGTTCATCTAACAAAGATATTTGCGTGTTAAACGCTTATAACTCAATTTTGTGTGCTTTGCTTTACAAAGGAATAATGATAGCGTGTCCTTATATCACCATCGTTTTGTTTTCGTTTTAAATTTTTATTGTTTCTTGAACAGAGAATCTACAACAATAAAATGAATTGCGTTGGGCGCCAAGTGCAATTTATGATATTTTTACGAGTTGTAGATTTATAATTCTCGATTTTATTAAAGCGTTCTTATCTTTAATATCTTTATGGAAGATATAAAATATTTTCTTTCTCATTTCGTCTTTTATTGCTACGCCTTTATTAGACAATCTCTGACTATATCAGGGTTAGCGGCTGTGAAAATGTGACCGAGGGCTGGGGTCGACACAACTGTCAAGGTGCAGTATGAAAATCCTTCTATGTTAACTCCGATATCAAGTAAAAAATGTTTTAACATTGACGTTTTTAGCAATGTCATGCTGTGAGCAGTGTAGATTGAAAACGCCGTTGACTTATATTAGCCTGTATATTTACACATGTTGTAAATATACAGGGGCACATTTTTAATAAAATATGTTATATTTTAATTGACTTATAATTACACTTTTAGGATATTACTTTGAATTTTAAAAAATGTGGGGGATCAGTGAAAACACACGTATCATTCCAATAACAAAGGTTCTTTTCCTAGCTAGATTTGTAGAGCTTAGGCAATTTTTTAGTTTAATATTTGCTTTGGCATAATTACTACATACTGTTTATTATTTAATGTAGTCAAGTTGTGGTACCGCCATCTCTTGTTCAAACTTCAATACACATTCTTGATACATACATATTTCCTTCTCTTTTTGTATACTGGTATGTATGTATATCTATCTCTGTCCTTCCAATTATGGCTTACTTGATGAAGATGCCGCCATTGTGTCGTTGGTTTTAGTTTGCGGTGTTAAATACATGTAAGAAATAATAAGTGTTTTGGGAAGTGCAGTGAGTTGTTGAAATAAACAAAATGGCGGCAGACAGTGATTTTCATTGTTTGAATGATTGATTGAGCTGTTTTCAAGATATGTGCAAGATATATACTTTTCAAGACATGGTTGACGTTCTTAGTCGACGGGGTTTGGGTGAGTCTATATAATGGTCTATTGTATTTATTTTTGTTATTAGACAAACATTTACACAACAACGAAGGCAACAAAATTATACTACTAATTAATTAATACTTATTATATTATTATTACTTAATAAGGCGCCGATGACACAGGCCTTGCGAACATTGAACAAGATATGTCAACAAATTAAAATTTTTATCTGTACGGTAACTGAATTCACAAGAACTGCGTATTATATTATATGTTATCACGACTGAATATGTATATATATTTATCTAAAATGTATTATGTGTACCACGCTATCGTATTGGTGACAACTTTAATGATAGCGATGTTTGTAAGTTAATAAATAAATAAATTATTAATTATACTTCAGCGGTTTCGTGTGTATGGAATATCCGGAGTTTTTTTTATCTTCGGATCCGCGCATACACATGCTATAGGTCCGTATAACTCATTAATTTATGGACTATTAAAGCAGCTCTACTTACGTATCAAATGGAAATTATTTATCCCTGTTGTAGAAAATATGTTATCAACTATAAAATTTCTTTATAATCTATTTCTGCGGTTCTGGTCACATAAACTTCAAATTCTTATGTCAAATAAACTAATTTTTCTATTAAGAAATATGTCTTTCTTCGTTATTTCAAACAACCGATTTCGAAAATGCCTGTAAAAGAGTCTTGATAATAACTGAATTTTCAAGGTCCTCAAAAGTAACAATCAAATATAAAATCATCCAACGTCATTTACACATTTATATGTAAAATAGAGGTGTATTGATAAAATTTTGATATATGAATATTATAAGACACTAGAGTTTTCTCCTAACCCTAAAAATCTAGGCAGTAGCTCTATTTTAATTATATAAAACTTATTAGGTTTTTTTACGTATATAAACCTTCTGTAAAGATCATACTTATGGTGAAAACCGCTTAAAAATGAGTTGCATGGTTTAGGTGAAGTTAACGAATATACAGACAGACAGACGGGGAAAGAGACTTTGTTTTATATTATGTAAAGAAAATATGGATATTATAGCCTAAAATAGTTTATTCCCAGACAGCGTGCAATATCGTCAATGTAAAATGTCATTTATACGAGTAACAAGAGCAGGCGAGCCGTAATATAGGGAAAGGAATAATGGCTCACGAGATTATTTCTTTGCCGGGAGTGTATTAAGAAATACCCATGGTGTCGTGCGACTATCTAATTTCCATTACGTTGTGGTCTTGTTTTTTGCAACGTAAGTACTATAAATATTTCATTATATTAGCAATTCTGCCTTAAGAAGGATAAAATTCAAAATGAATATAGAGATAAATGAAAGTAGTACAAGTAAGCAATATTCCTTTCTTGCACACTCCTTTACTATTTACTAAATAATCTATAACAACTATTTACATGTTACTGGACATTTTAGCCTTCGCACATTTATAATGTTATCCGCGGTTGTTTTAAATATTTTATAGTATAAAACTCGCCAGGGAAATGACGCGAACTCAGTTGTTATGCGATCGCCAGTTACTACATTCCTCAGTAAACTGAATAAAGGCCGGGCCCCGTGTCTTACCATCGGTTAAATTTTGATATTACTTGTATGGGACTTTTGCCAAATTTTAACCGATAGTATGGCAAATTAACGCTCGATAAGATATACCTAGGGACCGACCATAAGTCATTTATGCATATACCTTGCGACGTTTGCTAATATTTATTGTAGACAAAAGTATATAGACATTGAAAGACATAGAAATATAATCTATAATCTAGAAACAAATATACTTTTGTAATCTTGTGATTAAGATTAAAGCCTTACACCCTTCATATATATTTACATATATATATATTCATTAGTCATGTAGAATACATTAGATTATAATACATAATGACATTTTTAAAATGATTTTACACAATACTAATGTTATATCAAAAATAGGAGCAGAGGCAAGAAATTCTTATCATCATTCTAGTATATGGTTCTGTTTTAGTCCCAGGTCTGTACATGTGAGCTTGATGGTCCACTTTGGGAATCAATATACTGTCTTTTCAGATTACATTTGGTCGATTTGTGGTTATTTTTGTAAATTGATTGCAGGTCCTCTGGGAGATCATTTACAATTATTGGAGTCATATATTCCTCGAGTCTTGTCCCATATACGTTATTATATTTAGAAATAATAGTAATTAGCTAATAATTTTGGTTTATTACATTCAGTTAGTATTACATTTTTTTTGTTATATTCCTATCAATACATTTTTCTTTAATATTCTTGGGTACTATGATTTTCAATAAACGTAACTGAAGTTTGTATAACTATATCCATTAGATAGATATATTTTATATATTCAACCATAACTACTTAGACCGTAATTAACAACCGAATCTGCTAGAGCTAGGTATAGTAAGCATAATGGTTTATAGGGCAAACTGTATTTTAATATGGTCATCCTATCCAATACTGATCTCAACTTGTTATAAACATGATTATTATGCGCGCCCCAGCAGAATCGGCTGTCAATTTCGAGACCTATATGTGTATTCTTAGTAACGCAACATCTAAAGTAGGACAATTGCAGTTTATTTTCCTGTAAAAACAAGCATGATTATGACCCCATTAGACAAGGCTCTACAATATACTTGGCTTGGAAATCATTGTATACTATTTACATGCATTTTTTATAGAATCATAAATAAAATTGATGAAAACTTATATATAGGTTATATATTTTTAGGTTAAATTAAACATTGCCTGCTCATTTATTCGATTGAAAAATAATATTTTGTTCGATTATCGGGTCACTCGTCCATCTATATGTCATGGCCATTTTATTTGGAGCCAACTGGCAATATATGTATTGTCGTAATATCCAAAGAGGCTTTCTATTAACCGCTGTAGTGATATTACAAAAATATAAGAAGTAGTACACAATTAATATATTAATCTCGTTGCACTCATATATAATTGAGGGATAAATAAGGAATAAATCCAGTTAAAATAAATTAAATTAGTTTAAATAAATTTAATAAATAGTTTATATAAATGAGCTTTTAAAGTCCTAAAAAGAGTGTCTCTCTCTCCTTTAAAGTTTTCACCTGAGGAAGATGATAGAATTTATCTAACGTTTCGAATAAAATTTGGGAAAAATAAAATACGCTATGTTATTTTAAGATATGGGACGTGTGCGGTTTGATTTTATTGCGTGTGGTCAGACATACCCTTAACCGTTTTTTGTTACGATAACTCCATGATATTACTGTTCCACAACATCAACACATTCGTTACCAAACTGAAAACGTGAATTTCTTGTGATGGACAACTTTAGGATTTATTTGTTTAGTCTTTATTTGGCTCAATTTAAGTTAATAATTATGATATTTATATACTTACCTTTTTTTCTCGATTTGGCTAGGCACGGTTTGTGCATTCAGCCAGCGTCACGTGGTTATGTTAAGTAAATGCGGCATGCGGCACCGATATATGGTGGATATTCCACCTATAAGAACGAAGCGCTCAGCGTCTACTTTCATCACGCGCACCGCAAAGAAATAGAACTCATTCCTGGATTCAGTGTTTCCCGATACTTGGGTGTCTTCAAGTCCCGTGTGAATTGGTACCTTCTAAGTAAGCGCGCTCCATCCTAGACCATATCTTCGCTTCACATCGGATGAGATCACGTTCAAACGCGAACCTATACTATTATAAAAACGTAGGTACTCTAAATACTTATATATTATAATTTTGGTCATCATTTTCTCTGCGGCCGCTTTCTCAGAAATAAAGTAGCACAGAAAGTTGATAGAGACGACCACGTCATATCAAAAGATTGGTCGCTTTGTAAAGGAGGTGACATCGCGTGATTGGAAATAACCTGTTAAAGAAATTTTCATGCCAAATTAAATAACAAGCATCCAGAGAAACACAATAAAATAACTAAATAAATAGAAATTAATACCTAGGTTATGAAATAAATAAATAAATGCAAGTATTCATAATAACACTATAATTATAGTGTTACTAGGGTTTGCCCCGCGGCAGCACCGCGGTTCAAACTCTAGTGACAGGCGTTAATACTGGTTACATTGTATTATATTTTTATGTTGGTGCTATTTGCCCTCGCAAGATTTACTTTTTACTTCATTTTATATCGCAAACTATCCCATCTCCTGGGTTGAAAAGTATCTCTGTTCATTTTCGGTATTCAGCCAAACCGATCGAGTTGCCATCGCATTTTTTTATAGATTTTTTATATCTACAAACTTGAGAAATTATTGGCCTCCCATAAAAACTTTTATCCCCTACTAGCTGACCCGGCAAACTTCGTACAGCCTATACGCAATTTCTAAGGGAAAGCGAAATTGTTATTTTTACTATATTTCAAGCATTTTTTTAAAATTTACTCACCTTTCAAACCTTCTATAGACTTCCACAAATAATTCAAAACCAAAATTAGCCAAATCAGTCTAGCCGTTCTCGAGTTTTAGCGAGACTAACGAACAGCAATTGATTTTTATTTATTTCAACCTGTTTTAGTATTATTTGTATATCCCCGTCTATCTCTATGTAAACTACATAAACGACAAAAACTACCAACTATTAAAACTACCAAAACTACTAAAACTACCGACCAAAATTATCACAACTACCAAAACTAGTGAATCTACTGGAATTACCGAAAAGACCAAAACTACCAAAACTAGCATAACTACCAAAATAACCAAAACTAATACCAAAACTACCGAAACGACCAAAACTACCTAAACAACCAAAACGACCAAATTGACCAAAACTACCAAAACAACCAAAACTACCACTACTACCAAAACTACCACAACTACTAATACTACCGAAACGACCAAACTACTAGCTATATGACTAAATTGACCAAAATAAACAAAATTACGAAAATAGCAAACCATAAATAAAAAACCTATCATATTATCTGGAATAACCTTTACATAAATCTATCCCAAAATCTATCCTATAATCCGAGATGAAAAGTATCCCTTGTCCACCCTCGGTATAAAATTTACATATATACCGAATTTCAGCCAAATCGGTCGAGTAGTTTTCCACATAAGCGTAAGAAACAGAAAGACAAATATATATTTATCCCGGAAACTTTCGGGATCCATTTTTCGGGATAAAAAGTATCCTATGTTCATCCTCGGCATCGAAAATATACACATACTGAGTTTCAGCCAAACCGGTCCAGTAGTTTTTCCGTGAAAATGGAACAGACGGATGGACAGACGGACATACAGACAGACAGAGTTACTTTCGCATTTATAATATTAATAGGGATAACAATAATAATATAATAGGGATAATAGGAATTATGAATCAACTATATCAACTTAAATTCCGCTAATCGCACTTATTGCTGTTGTTTTAGAGGAACGCACTATATAGCTGCTACATTTATTCAAACTAGATTTACGAATTTGACACATCAGTAACCAACAAATGCAGGTTTTCTCACAATGTTTTCTTTCACCGTTAGCACATGGACAAAATTTAATAATAATAATAAGCAAAATGATAATAAAACGATAAAAGCGGTGCATCTCCTGGTCATTAAACTTACGTCACTGAAATGATAAGCAGGTGACTTAGCCACTAAGTTTCCATGACTTCATTACTTCGCTTAGTAACACAGTCGTTTATATTTTAAACATTTAGATTTAGGTATATAGAAAATAATAAACCATATTAAAATTCTGTATTCTACTTAGGTAATAGGATAACCATTGAATGAATGAATGAATGAATAACTTTATTGCACATACATTAAAGTACAATGAATGATCTTGTCGCCAAAGGCGATCTTCTCCAGACTACCGTGTACAACTATTATCGACACCGACTACATTTATTTACCGACTTCATAATTATTAAATGGAAGATTACAGTGTTCATCTATTTGCATTCATCATAATTATATTATTAAAGTTATCATTATTATCATAGTCATTTATTTATTATTATTACAACAGTAATTTATTTATATTTTATATGTCACACATTCTACATTACTGCATTTAATTTATATGTATCCTAAATGTTATTGTAAAAAAAACTTCAATTGAGGAGAATATCATGTTTGCCAAATAATCAAATAACTTAATCCTATAAATCCATCCATTCAGAGCAAAAGGTATTAATTTCTAATTTAATTTAAAGGAATGATAATATGTGTGGAGTCAGTGTTGCTGGCAGCAGGAGATAAAGGGCTTCCCGATTATTCAACCTTGAATAATACTCGATGGCTGTTCAAAACGTTCACTACCTCTTTAAGTAACGGTTAGATGATTTATTGCTTTGTTCTATACTGGACTAACATGGAACATAAAACATGGCTCGAAATTATTTAGATACCAATTCGGGTTTATTTTAAAAGATAAAAGTAAGTTTTTGTTTCCTCTTCTATTCTATTTTTGTCTTTATGGGCCAACGTCTTTGGAATTGATTTCGTTAATATCACAGTAGATATGAAAATTACAGGTGGATGTAGATAGCAAATATATTTTTCACCGGATAAGTACGTGCTACATTAAAGTTTTCCGTACAACTGCAGACAAAACAAAACAAATATGTTAAACTATCTACATTTAAAGATAAATATTGTTAGCGGCCATGAATTTACATTATATATATATATATATATACATATATATGTTGTTATTTTAAATATACACAGTTCATTCATATTCTAACCTGTAACGAATAACCCGTCCATACAATTCATATACTGAGTAATATAAATAAATATGAAAATATCTTCGTTTCAAAGTATATCTATGTTTGTTATTCGTGGTCTTAGGAGAACATATTATCCTGAAAGGTATGTTGTAATTTTGATAAAGGATACATACCCTCTACATGCCGAAGCCACTGCTACATGCCATCACATGACCATAGAATATTTCTGTCGTAAAATGGGCTTGTTTTGAATATGGATTCGAAGTTTATGTGAGTGAAGTCACGCGAGTAACCTCAGCCATGTGTATAAACGATGAAATTTAAGATACAAGTACTTTTCACATTTTAATATTTAGTTTATAGTGGCAATATAACGTTACGAGTGCGGGACTCGAATTAAAATGCCGTTGGAATTACTATAGAATTTATTAGAACTATACAAACACGTATAATATAGGTACAAATATAACCGGACGCAATAAGTCCTTATGTAACGCACAATTAAATACCACGCGCAAAGTCCGTCACTATATCGCTATCGAATGTACACGTCTTGCTAGTATCGTAGTCGTCGCCTGACTGCCCATATCTCCGTTCGGGCACCCCTTTATACTCAGCTTAGGACTGTATAAACAATGATCTCCACGAATCACACCTGCGCCACCATCGAAGCTATTCCCAGAAAACATAATTCTGCACACCAGCAGGATTATGTCTGCGAACGGCCATAAACAAGTACAATAACAATAGGCTATTGTCTAAACAAAATAACTCCGAATAGAGGAAGGGCTATAAACCAGGTTTTATGGCAGGCAGATGTGCATCCCTTGTATTTGGCCCAACTTGTAACAATAATATACAAGGCTGAATTTTTTAATGCCACCTGGAGGGAAAGTACTCTAAATAATAGAGATAGCAAATTTTACTCCAAAGAAAAATGTCTTTATTTTTGAAAATAAATAAAACTGCATTCAAAGATTTTCGAAAATTCTCTTGCTTCACCCGGGAATCGAACCGACTAAAATTTGTAAAAATTACAACCTGTAATTTTATTGCATCGATCGTTAGGGTCAATCACAAGGATGAAATCTCTCTAACATACTTGGTAAATTTAATGAAAGAAAAACCATGAAATCTTCAATTATTTCAATTATTCACAAAAAATGGTAAACTAACTAATTAGTTGCTCGAAATGGGCTCCATTTTCTTGGATACACAAATTTATTCTTTTAACAAATTCATTTCTAAGTAACCTTTAATAACGCGAAGCGTTTGCATTACAAACACGTGCTATTGTAATCGTCTTATCTAAATAGTACTTAATTTGTCATTTTAATTGATAAATAACGTCAATGATAAATTATTAATTACTAACATAAGTAAACAGAAACTGATAGAGCTTTGAGTAAAAGTGCTTTAGCTTGACCCATTGAACTTATAAGTACAGACTTCATGGTTTTCCTTTCATTAAATTTACCAAGTATGTTAGAGAGATTTCATTCATCCTTCTGATTGACCCTAACGACCGATGCAATAAAATTACAGGTTGTAATTTTTACAGATTTTAGTCGGTTCGATTCCCGGGTGAAGCAAGAGAATTTTCGAAAATCTTTGAATGCAGTTTTATTTATTTTCAAAAATAAAGAAATGTTTCTTTGTAGTAAAATTTGCTATCTCTATTATTTAGAGAACTTTCCCTCCAAGTGGCATTAAAAAATCCATAATGATGTACAAGCATAAGTTATCTTCAGGAATTTATTAAAATTATTATATCAGAATATACCTATAAATACTCCATAAGTCCTATACTCAAGTGGGTCGACAGTAAAATGACAGAAAGCTACAATATTAGGCGAGAGTAATGAGGGTGACACTGGTGGTAATATTCTATTTGTTCATTACCCTTCGCTTCAATGACCGGAAATTTACTGATAAGTCGAGGTCTCCCCCGCAAATATTCCTTCAGAAATCGTCTCACTATTTCCTGCTCTACGGTACAAGACAATTTATTCTGAATAGGTAAATCAATGTTCTTTCAACCGTTGGTACATACATAATACACATCATAGTGTGATGAACATATTCTGCTATGAAATCAAATCATATCATTATATCAAATTACTAGGATATGCCCACGACTTCGTCCACGTTTGACTTGAAATTCCCGCGGGATTCCCGGGACAGTACAAGTACAAAAGTACTGCAGCTATCGTTTTAGTGAAACTGTGTTGGAATAAGCTAATTTTTACGCTCCCGTACAACTAACTACAAACTGCTCCCGGGAAAATTTCCGCGGAATTGCCGAGATAAAAAATCACACATTTTATGACATTAAATTTGCTATCGATCAGTGAAAAATTACATTGGAACTCGTTTTTTTTTTTTTGCCAATTTAAATCATTCTCTGAAAATTCCTGGGATAAAAAGTAGCGTAAATTTTAATCCTAAAAATTAGCTGTCGATCAGCGAAAACAAGCATCGAAATCGGCACAGTAGTTTTTACTTGATCCCGAACAAACTGACAAACAGACAAGAAATCAAAAAAATTGAAGAATTATGTAATATTATAGATAGATTTATTTGAATACTATTTTTATTTCTCTTGTGTTTGAAGACGTACCTCCTACCTCGGTTGATTTTTAATTTTTAATTAATATTTTTTTAAAGTCGACGAACTTACGCCATGAATGGTTTTATAACTAGAAATAAACTGAAATCTTATAATGCGAAATTGTATTTTTATTTAACTAAATCTCTTTGACATACTCATCACTCATATAATTAGTATCGTTTATTTACATTTTTAATCAGATAAGTATATAACAACGATTATCTATACATATGATAAAATTGTAGAGGTCAAATTTCTGTACAATGAAAAAAAATGCTAAAAACCAAGTCAGGGGGATGTAAGAAGTGAAATAGAACTAATTTAGATTTTTTCAAATTTTTTGTTTCTCTGTTTGTCTGTTTATCTGTTTGTCTGTCTGTTTGTACCGGCTAATCTCTGAAACGACTGGACCGACTTAAATGAAATTTTGTATGGTAGTAGCTTATATCCCTGGTGAACATATAAGATACTTTTGATCTCGAAAAATTAAAGTGTTCCCGTGGGACAGTTAAAAAACCGCACCATGCGGACGAAGTCGCGGGCATCAGATAGTATATTATATAAGTACATTTACGCAGCGTATAATTTTCACGCCGATTAGGGAAAAAGAATGGGAATCTTATACTTGATAAATGAAATAAAGATTTGAAATCGAGATTGGATTCTATGCTTTGCCTCTGCTGCTATAATATATGTATCAAGTTTTTTGAATAATTTAAAATAAAATGAGATATTTCTGCGTGGCGTTTCCTAAATATTCAAGCTCGAAACTTATAATTGTATTTGATTATATTTAAACAACACTCCTACATTTTATTATTGGGGAAATGGAATTGATCAGACAATGACAAACATTCAGCTACAAAAGCTAACCTTCATTTGTTAACATCATAGTGGGAGGGTCAACGATGGAAATAAATTTGACGGGTAAACGTTAAAGGGGTGCAAATCCCCTTGCAAATGACAGGTCGCGTGACCCCATCGACGCGCCGTGAATAGGACAGGTACTTGCTCTGCAAACCAATCAATAATTGCATTGGATTCCCTGCGAAACTAATCCGTTTGAATATCGGTCTTTTGGTCCTATTTCATGCCATCCGGTGGAGCTTAATTTTTTTACAAATGGATTAGGGATAGCCAGGCAATAGCAGAAGCCCATAACGATCTAATGACACTAATCAATTCATACTAATACAAACCTAGGATTGGTTTTATTCGTGTGTTTGTGTGTCAATTCGTCTCGGCTTTGAGAATATACCGAATGCGTTTTTATATAGTAAGTATTGGTTAATTGTCTAGGTTTTAGTTTATGTTGAACAATAAAGAGGTTTCGTTCATTAATTAAACAATGCTTTTAATAATACTATGAGTAATAAATTATACCTTATCTTTGGTATACTAGCTTCAAACGTGCATTTTATATATTCATATTACAAAGATGTTTAAGTAGCACAACATAAGCGTAACATTTGACTGCAAATTATGATAATTAATTATTATTCGAGTTACGTTAACCACTCAGTGTCCCGTTTAAATTGCTCTACCGAATACTGTTAAGCAGACCATTGTCACTAAATTACAGGCAAATGCCTTGGGACGTGTTGATTGTGTCTCGATATGAAATATTAATGACATAGGCAAGTCGGGTTATTCAGACGCCGGAGTTTCTATATAACTGATTTAGATGACGACAAATTATATATTTGAAAGATTTTCAATTTTCTCTTGAACATTAGATGTTACGACTGTTCACTTTTTTTAAACTTTTTGGTCACGGAATCCTAATATAAGTATTTAATCGAAAATAAGATCCATATCATTCAAAAACTACTCAATCAATCTTGTACAAAACAACTTTTGATGAAAGTTGAACATTTTCTTAGTTTTCATAGCATAGTTCAAAAGTTAGAGAAAGGATACACTCTTATGATGACTATTCATTTAAATAAAAACATCTCACAGGTGATAATATGTGGCGACCATCCCTAGCTTTAGATAATCATTTTCGCAATTATTATAAATCGATACACAGTGACATTTACCGTCTTTGTAAATTTCATCAAAATAGATTAACGAATTTCAACAAAAAAAATTGAAAATTACGGACATAATAAGAAATATTGTCTTAAATTTTCGTGTATCTTTAATTATGATATGTTACAGAATTCAAAAGATATGAATATAAAGCCCAAGTATGGCGCTAGCGAACGAACAAAGCTAGTTGGTATTCAAAAATCTTGAAAGTAAAGCAATTTAAAATTCAGATTTATAAAATTTCAGTTAATGTCTCATATAAAACACAGGCATATATGTTGTTATGTCGGCCTTAAAGATATATACCATAGATTTGAAAATTAATTGATGGAATTTACTAACCCACCTCACAATCATGAATGGTAATTTTTAGAACAATTCTTTCTTTATAACAAGAAAGTCTTATATTTGTACAGACTGCATTGCAACGAAGACGCTGAGGTAATAAAATCTTTGAAGTTATTTATTTAATTTTCCGAGTACACGAATCCCTTTGAGAATTATGTTACGTTATTTATATAATTTAAAATCTGCTTCGAGTTCTATTCTAATTGTATTTTCTTCAGACAAACGTGTACTTATTTATCTTCAGAACAGTAATACGTATAATCTAAATATTGTCTGTACTGTTTCTAAAGGTCACTACTCTACAGTAATCTACAGATTAGGATAGCTATTTACAGGTTTTCATATATTTAAATGTCTATTTTTCACTGAAGTGAAATTCGTAATGTAATGTAATAAAAAATTGTTATGAGAAGCAGACAAGT
This sequence comes from Dendrolimus houi, assembly GCA_039645545.1. Classification (NCBI taxonomy): domain Eukaryota; kingdom Metazoa; phylum Arthropoda; class Insecta; order Lepidoptera; family Lasiocampidae; genus Dendrolimus; species Dendrolimus houi. The sequence goes on along the minus strand of CM077120.1, from coordinate 15,059,991 downwards.
TATTTACAAATTAAGATAATTGTACGGTATATACTTTCTATAGAACATTACAGAAAACGCACTTTGAAGGGTTCCGTAGACATGATAGAATTCTGATTAGTTATGTCAGTTGATGAAGGAACCCTGAAAAGCATTTATTCGAACGTACATCATATCTCAAGAACTATTAACTTAAATAAAAATCCATCAAAAATATCGTTAGGATTTTTTAATTCCTTTCCCAATCGACTAAGTACATTGAAAAATGGTTATCACTTCTCAGTTACATGTATAGTTTGTTTGGCTGCCATCCCTATTTTTTTAAATATAGAATATACTTAATACTTTTGAAGAAAATGTCTGTGATATACAGTCGCGGTATGAAAAGGTTCGTCACCTTAAAGTCGATTTTTGCTTGCACAAGTACAAGAAATAGTATTGCCAACATTTTAATAAATGTTTCGTTTATAAAATTTAGAAACGTGAAAATAAAATTGCAATGTTGACAATGACAGACACTGAGATTAACGATAAGAAACAAAGAGGATATATATAATCACTACGCTTATCATAAATATTAAAACCAATAAAAAAGTTTTACATCTCCAAACAATCTTCTTAGACAAGATAGAAAATCAAACAACTTTGATCTTAGTAATTTTAAACTTTATTATCAAACAGTTAAACATAATTTTCTGTAGAACAGTGTTCTTTCACTTAGTTTGAAAAGGTAACATATGCTCGCGGAACGTTAAATGAATCAATTTGAAAACTGGCTAACTTTTTCATACCACGCCTGCACATGACGATTGAGTTTCGTTATTGTCAAAATAGCTTAGAAGACAAAACTCTTTTAGGTTTCATGAGTTTTTAGCCTTATGGCTAACAATAAGAATTACTGGACATAGCGTAATGTAGACTGATAAACAAAGCAAACCGTAGTAAAAATCAACGGCTGGCAGGTTGGAAGAATTGTAATGAACTGTTTACCCTTAATGTTACAGAAATATAGCCGTTAGTGAGAGTGAAGAGTCGCCCATAACAGGTCCCTGCGAGAACTGTTCGTTGGAACGCTTCGTATGAAGTTAATTGGATTTTTCCGTTTGCCACGCCGTGTACGTGTGCTGTGTGAATAATAAGTGACTTAATAGTATTTTGAGCGCCCCGCTGGAGATGCCGCCTTGCATGACCTAACTGAAATTACTTTGTCTATATCAAACCTATTTCTCTTTCTAATTTTTCAGTCACTGACTTTAATTTCACTATCTTTTGAGTTATTTTGAATCTAAAGAAAGGAAGGTAATTGTAATTTCTTTATTATAATTTAAATACGTAACGACTAGATAAATATGACATAATAACGAACGCGTTAATTAAACAGACAATAATTTAAAGGTGAAATTTACAGACGATTTTCATTGTAAACTTAACTAATTTATCAAAAGTAATTAAACGTTTTTTAACAGAAATGTTTTCAATTCTATTATATTATTTTATCTTATATGTGGTAGCATAATGGCTAGCGCACACGTCCTAAACTCAAAGGGCGCGGGTTCGAATTCTGGCCGGAACGCATGCACCACTTAGGTAATTTTCTGACCTAATGTACATATTATTGCAATTACCACATGCTAACAGCGGTGAAGGAAAACATCGTGATGAAACCTGCACATCGAGATAACCGATGTGTCAAACCTGCCAAGTTGCCTTGGACAAGCGTGGCGGGTATACTGTCCGTTCCCCTATAGCGGAAGGCCCGAGTCCAGCAATGGGGACATTCATGGGCTGTTATTATTATTATTTAATAGCCATAGTTTTAAAGTCTTAAAATACATTTCTAAAAACGTAACAAATAAAACTTTTTTGTGAAAAGTTTTCATTATGGATGGTTTGTGAATATTGATATTTAAGGTAAAGCCATTTAGTAGGAAAATCCAATGTAGCTTTTATCCACCTTGAAATAATAATGAAACAATTATAATAAAATCATTTATTGATATACATATTTCATAAAATTTAGGAGCATTAAATGATGTTTGTTAGACAAACTTATGTTATAACTTTAAAGCTTTGATAGATCAATTATCTTGACAACTGATATCGAGAGATATATGTATATTAGATATATTTTTGTATTATGATTATGATAGATGTATTTTTGTATTGTATTTATGTATGTATAGTTCTAGTATTACAACGATTATAGATTAGATCATCTATTCTCTTGGTTTCTGTTTATATTTTACGAAATATGTCACAATTTTGGTGGGATACGCCGGTGAACGGATATAAGATAGCCTGTTTCATTTCGATCAAGTGTTAGATGATGTCGTGTGTTTCACATATAAAGGAAAAGGTTGTGAATTCGATTTACGAGGGAAAGTAAGTTAGATTAATTTTAGTATGTATTATTGCACTCAATAATGTCTGTTTATAATGGGTAATATTTTACAATAAAATATTTTTGAAGAACATGTTTCACTGATGTATGTACATACGTACGGTCTCAAAAATACGTTAAGTAATTAACCTTGAGTAAATATATATTGTATACAGGTAACTTTTTAAGTGAACCTTCAGGACAAATTCTAAACTATAAGAAATAGCGAAAAACACTCAAAGGAGTCTCGAGGCCGATTTTGACGAAAGCTAAAGTGGTGTCATTTAATTTTTGAAATATCAATTACTCTTCTCAGGCATCGAAATAGCTGATTTTTAAAAAATAAAGACTGTATTATTACCAAATTATAGTGTAGCTTGTCAGGATCAATTTCTGTCAAGGAATGTCAAACGGAAAACCAAAGGAATGGGTTGTTCTTGAACAAAATGTTTTATTTTCCATATATTAATTAAACCTCATTTTATTCGAAATGGAAATGACAAAAATTATTTTACTTTTAATAGGCATCTATAAGTTAATATTCGATACGCACGTTATTTTACCCCAAGAAATCAAATCAGTCAATGGGTAAACATTGATTGCGTTTAAATTAGGTGCGGTCAAATGTCCGGCGTAATTTGATGTTTAATAAATTTATAAGAAAAATAAAACATTTTGTTCAAAAATCACCCTTTCCCTTGGTTTGCCGTTTGACATTCTTTCACAGAAATTGATCCTCACAAGCTACACTATTACTTGGTATAAGGTATGTGTTTATATACAGACCGTGTTTATTTTTAAAAAATAACCCGATTCGAGTCCCGACGAGGGTAAATGATTTTACAAAATCTACTGATACCAATTTAGTTTTTGTCAAAATTGTACTCGAGACTACTTTGAGCGTTTTTCGCTATTTAGCATAGTCGAGGATTTGACCCTGAAGGCCCATTTGAAAAATTCACCTGTATACATAATGTATATGATAAAACGCTTAAAAATAGAGTTTTATAATCTTAAAGGTACGTACGTACGTACATTTCAGATTATAAAATACGTACTTACCAAAACTACCAAAAGGCCAAAACTACGAAAACTATGAAACTACCAACATTACCTAAATTACCAAAATAAACCAAATGGCAAACCACAAAAAAACAAAACCTATTCTAATTTCTGGGATAACCTTTTTTTATTGCAGGTGTTCAGCAGATAGGCAGACGGCCCACTTGATGGAAAGCGGTTACCATCACCTATGGACATTTGCAATACCAAAGGTGCTACAAATGCGCTGCTGCTCTCTTAGGGGAGACTGGAACTCTACTAACTCTCACTAATGCCGGAAACACAACTCAAGGTTGCTATGGCGACATACTTTAGACTAGGGGAGGTAGGCATCCAGTGGGGCAAATGCCCTGCCACCTGGCAACCTTTACATACATCTATGCCATTATCCGAGATCAAAAGTATGCCTTGTTATTATACCGAATTTCAGCCAAATCGGTCCAATAGTTTTCCGTAAAAGCATAACAAACAGTGAGACAAATATATTTTTATCCCGGAAACTATCCTTTTTTTTTCGGGATAAAAGTATCATATGTTCATCCTCGGCATCGTATATATATATATATATATATATATATATATATATATGTGTATACATAGGACACTCAGAAAGTTTTGCGAAAATGAAAAAATGTTCTATAGGTAAATATTGTTACATGCCGTCAAAGATAAACGCACAGCTGCCTGTCGTAAGCGCAGTTTATTGACCTCCCGGATTTAGGAATTCTTTTATGTTTAGAATTTGTAATTAATAAAAACATGCTATTGTTTTCCTACTTTTTTATGGCCATCATTAGCGTCGAACTAATCCTTATTGTTTTCGACTTGTTGGCCGTCCGCAGGAATAGATAACCAGGTGTGCGCATTACTATTTCTCGGAAACTCAGTGCGCGCGGCCTATTTTTTTGTACTGTGTAGTTAGTATAAGACAATGCCCGAATGGAGGGGTGGGCAGTCAAGCGACGACTACGAGACGAGTAAGACGTTCTCTGGTACTCTGGATTAGCGATATAGACGACTGACTTTGCGCGTGTCTAATTGTATTGAATCGTGCAGTGTGAACTGGTTGCATCCAGTTTTATTTGTATTTGTTTTATACGTGTTTGTACAGTTCAAATAAATTCTATAGTAGTTCCAACGGCATGTTTAACTCGAGTCCTGTAGCTCGTAACAATATTTTTTTATCTTTTCAAAGTACTCTCCACCAGCCTTTATACAAAGTTTCATGCGTCTTTATACAAAGTTTCAGTGAAACACTTATTCCAGTCCGCCGCAGACACCTCGTTTACAGCTTGCTTGAATGCTAACAGTGCATCTTCCGGCAACGAAAATTGTATCCCTTTGAGCTGATTTTTTATTTTCGGGAATAAAAAGAAATCAGACGGTGCTCTAAGTCAAGGCTCTAAGGAGGGTGACCCAGGAGTTTAACCGGCATGCTGTGCAGGAAATCCCTCGTTTTGAGCGCGGTATGGGCGGGCGCGTTGTCGTGGTGGAGCAGTAGTGCGTGAAGACTTGTGTTTGGTCGCTTGTTGCTCACAAAAGAGAAAACATCTGGCAAGCATTTGGTAGTATACCATTCGACGTTGATGCTTCTTTGGTTCCGAAAAGGAATTGACTCCAAGTAGCCAGTCAAATTGAAAAAACTCGCGATCAAAATCTTCTCCCCGCTTCTTGATCGCTTCACTTTGGTAAGCGTCGATTCGTTTTGAAACACACAAACCGTCGACTGGCGCTTCGTTTCTGACTCATATTGATAAATCCAGGACTCATCACCTGGAATGATGTCGTAAACGCGCCGAGACGAGCCTGCTTCAAATTTGTTTATATATCAAGGCACCATTCCACCCGGGCCTGCTTCTGAGCATCGGTTAAATTAGTATGCTCATATTGATAATCTAATAACACGTGTTAGAAAACTAATTTGGGTATTTAAAAAATTTAGATATGTTGCGGACTTGATTATTTTACGTATAGTCTATTTTGTATTGGGCAGCGTTTTTAAATCATATATGATCCAGCTACAAAAGGGCTCAAAGATCATTCTTAAAAACTTTAACATTTAGTCCCTATCGCTTCCCTACAAAATTATTATACGATGAAAGTAACGTGTTAATCGTTAGGCAGTTATATACATACAATATAACTCTAAAAAACATAAAACTACACCAAAACGTGACATTATTAGCGATAAGAAAGATGCTGTAACCAACATATTGCCAACTCCAATGTACCGTACTGGCCTTGCAAGACGGCAGCAATGCTATATGTCTGTGACACTATATAACAAGATAAATAAACAAATCAATGTACATGAACTCACTAGTCGGGAAGTTAAAATTAAATTAAAAAAACTGGTTACTTACCCTTGTTGACTATGCTACAACCGAAGCACTGTTTTAATCTATTTATCTTAATAGAAACCGTATAGTACATACATAATTAAACACTTACACACACACACACATACGATGGAGGCGCGGGCGCGCGCTCACGCAACTCCACACGCTTACTCATTATACATAAACACTGTTACCGATTTGTATTTTTTGTGTTTAAAACTATATACTAATGTGAGACGGCACTGATTCCCGAAACACAGGCTTCATTACTAACTCGGGAGTTAGGGACCTCTATATTTTTTGGCAATAAAGATTTATTTATTATTATTATCGGTGATGTTGTGCGGCACCCAGCGTGAAACTATCCTCCTCACACGAAGATACACGGGTAGAATCTCATGAAGGCTTCGCGATCCAATCTGCAGTACGTGCTGAATCTCTTGATACGTAACTCGCCTATTGTCTTGGATTAATTTTTTTACTGATAGCACGTTTTGTTCCGTAACAGCCGTCAAAGGGCGACCACTTCTTTCTTCCTCCCCCAAAGTTAGTCGACCGCGCTTGAATTCGTTGTACCAACGATACACGGTTCCCTTAGAATGGCCTTCATCCATGAATGCCATTTGAAGTCTATCGTTCGATTCGTCCGGTTTCAGGCGACACATGAAATCGTAAAAAAATCATAGCGCGAAAATGTTCCCGGCGCAGATCCACTTTTCAATGAGACACGATAATTTAAATTAGCTCGCAAACAATGTGGAGGGAAATTTTTCAAATTAAAACGTACCTATTTTTAGTTATAAATAATCATATTTTAAAATAGATTAACATTATACAGGCCACGTATACCTAATGTTTTTATATTTTTTACAAAGTAAGAAATAAAAATCGGTGATAATTATTACAGCGAGTAAATACGCCGCATATGATACAGGGACTGCGTTCGAGTTGATTCGTTGTCGTTATATATATATATATATTAAAAGAACTGAAATAGCTAAATCACTCAAATGGAGCAAATATGCAACCCTTTGTGAAAGTTATATGTTTGTGCCGTTGGCTGTTGAAGCGCTTGGCCCGCGGGGTCTTGAGGTCATGTGCCTCTAGAAAGATATATCAAAACAACTCATGGACTCTTTGGGTGATCAGTGGGTTGATTCCTACCTCGGGCGACGGATCAGTATGGCGATTCAGCCAGGTAACGTAGCCAACCTCTTGGGAAGCTTACCCATTGACTTCGATGAGCTAGTTTCAGTATTCTACTTATAGTCTTAAGGGATTATACGTAGAATATAATACAAGTTAAGTTTCCTTCATTGTACTAGTTTATATTTTGTCTAATATTTAAAAGAGCTCTATTAAATTTCATTTGAATGGAATAAGATTACTAATATCTGCATTACATTTTGTAGAGAAACCCTCGTCTATAAATTTGACTCGAGGAAACTTATAGTCTAAATTCAATCTATATGGGTAGCCACGGTAGCCTACCTACAATCTAAACTATACTACAAGACCTTTATGGCCTCTGTAAGCACGCAGTACTCAGTATAACTTACATATTACACGGCGTATATGGACATAAAATTTTAAATATTCTGAACGTTCTGTTCTGCGTATGAAATAATTTATCGCTATTCGTATTTCGCAGGTGTAACAACATGGGATAAGTAAATATCGACCCAATTCGTCCCGGAGGTATTCCCAACTGCTTTTAAGTCTGACTAATGAGTTGGCTTAACATGTTGCCATTTATAATTATTACCTGTGCTTTCTGAGAATATGCAACATAATTATAATGAATATTTAATTTTATATATACACAATTATGTCAGACGAGAATCAGGGTTATGGCATTTTTAAAGTCTTTGATGAAGCAGTGTCGGAAGTGTCAGTGGTCTAATGATAACGTATATCATCGTCGGTCCATCGGACTAGAAAACGTCCTATGTTTGTTGAGATGCGGTCTCCACTCCAGGACTTGTCTACTCCATCTGCCATCAGTCTTGCAACAAAAGTATATGATCGATAGGGCCAAGTTAGATCGTACATACTTAAGGTAAACCTTGGTAAAAATCAATAACTTTTTAACATAAAGTTACTGCCGGACATTAACGTCCCACTCTTGAGCCCACACCCATGCACAGGGAATGGAAGGTACCTATAGCCGTTACGTTTGTCCAAGACGATTTAACGGATTTCATGTAACATTAATTTCGATAAGTTTCTGGACCCTGTTTTTCTTTATAGTAATATGTACATTGGTCCGAAAAAACCGACTAAGTTAGGCATGCTGTCTGCTAAAGTTTTGATTCCACGTAGCTTAAATAAACGCATACATCCTAACCATACTACATTATGACAAGTCTTACAAAATTGTGATTCTTACATGTACTACAGCCGTAATTAACTTTAAATAACGGAAGAATTGAGAAAAATTTTATAGCATTCTGATTTTACACATATTTACGAATATATGTATCTAGTCAAGCCGTTCAGTAGGTTCCAGTAGAAAGAATAGGCATTAGAAATAATGCTTGACGTTGTAACGGAAAATATACGTGCCTATATTACCAAAATAAAGAGTGCTGAACAGTTTGCAAAATGGAAGATAAAAATGGGAAAGTCAACCCCGAGCTCCGAAAGACACTCCGATATTTAACACTAGGATGATTATAAATAAGCTCATGTTTGGTTTGAAAATTAAATGTATGAATAAATAATAATATATTAAAAATGTAATAATATAAGTAGTATTCAATTTGTTAAACTCCGCAGCTAGGTACTAAAAGTTGCGAATTACTTTTGGTCCAATTGGTATTTAGTTTCCATTGTACCCGGTGGTATCATCTGGTAAAGTAACGCATCAATGCTTCCAGCGAGTGACGCGGAAATTAACTGTCCCGTTTTTTAATATTCCCATATCCATATAACATATATTAAACATTATGACGAGTACATTAACCATTTTTAGGCTTCCATTGTCATTTTGGAATAAATGAAACCCTTATATCTACAATGACCACGTCAGTTCATTCCTCTTTAATTATATCTGCCTATGTATGTGATAGTCATTTTTCTCATAAGTTCTATATGAATAAAATTTGTAAGAAAGGTTTATTTTAGATGCATATCAACTTTATCTAAGGATTTTTGAAGTGAAACTTCTTTAGAATCGTTGTGATTTAAAAATCGATGAAACAAAAAGTGACATAAAGAGATAAAACCAAAGAATAAACGATTTTGAATGTAAGTTTCATTTAGTTATGTATTTGTTCTGTGGTTTTATAAATAAATACCTGTACTGGACAAATAACTTCAAGTCTTATTTTATTTCTATACTTTTACTGACGAGAATAGTAAATTATTAATAATCGCTAAAAGTGGTGAATTTCAATTTTTAACCGACTTCAAAAAGGAGGAGGTTCTCAATTTGATTGGTATCTTTTTTTTATGTATGTACACCGACTACGCTGAGATTTATGATCCGATTTACGTGATTATTTTTTAGTTGAATGCGAAATAGGTGCCATCTGGTCCCCTAAAAATTTAACATAGTTTGGCCCAGTAGTTTTCATTTTATGAACATTTTTTCCGTTCCCGTTTCTTAGGACCTATATTTTTTAAGGCGCGCTGCACCTTTCGTAGGCCTACCCATAGCTATACACTAAAAAGTAACAAATAAAAAAATGTCGTTTAAAAAAACCGACTTCAAAAATTAAAAAGTATAAAATAACTTGTTTCTAAAGCTATTTTTAATTATAATATCTTATTTTTAATATATATTATCTAAACCATCTTGAAGTCGGTGCGAAGTAAAACATAAAAATTACTATATTTTGAAAATTACTAAGCACCGACTTTTATCTTTTATCTTATTTTTTTAATATTTATTAAAAATAAGATATTGTAATTAAAAATAGCTTTAGAAATAAGTAATTTTATACTTTCATTTTTTAAAGTCGGTTTTATATTCACATTTACCAAATAATCAGGTAATAATTAATAATGATCGATAATAATTATTAATAATTTATTAATAATTTTCAATTAATCACATTTACCGTAACATAATATATGATTTCAGGTGAGACGGAATAAACTCTAATAATTCACACTTACAATATCTCTGAATAGTCAAAGTTCAGAATTTGTAATAACTTCTTTGAAAGAAAAAATACTGAATTCTGCTGATTTTAAACTCGGTTAAAAGTGAGCTGTCTGCAAAGGATTTCAGGGCGGTCTCAATTACACAGCTAAAGGAAGTTATCTTTATTGCATGCATACTTTATTTATACTCTTTTCAAGTTTTCTCATTTCTTTTTATTCATCCCTTATTTAATGAGATACTGAGCTGTGTTTAACATTCAAAAATAAGTATTTTATGTTAGATTATGTCATACTGATAGACAACATTTGTAGCAAATTTTCGAAGTTATAATTTATTAATTTTCCACGCGGAAAACTCTAACGTCTAGTACAGAAGGTAAATCTGAATAGTTTGGAAATTCTGTATGACTAGATGATACAGGTCTTATTGATAACATTATAATGTTTAAAACATATTTATTTAGACCAAATTAGTGAAAAATTAAAAAACTTACATTTTGACTGATTTGGTTAGAAAAACATATTTTTCATTTCTCATACTCAGAAAGTACGCTTCAACTTACCTGATCTGGGATCAAAACAGTACTTTTCGTACCTGGGAAATGATTTTCTCTACTGTCAAAAAATTTAAAAACTATGCTAGCCACTTTCGAACTTTTTATACAATCACTGTTAAATCGCGACATAAATTGTAATAAAAAAATATCAACAATTTTTTAACATCATTTTATACTTATAAATTACTTTTCACTAAATTATTATTTAATTTACATAAATTACAGCTAAATATACGATAGTTATGTTAGTTATTATTAATGATAATCAACCATAAAAAGTACTGGCGGGTAGAATTCCACAGAAACAGAAATTTACTTGACGTATTAAATAGTTATGTTACTTATTATTAATAATAATCAACCATAAAAAATACTGGCGGGTAGGATTCCACAGAAACAGAAATTTACTTGACGTATTAAATGAGTTCATCAGATTTAATGATCTAATGCCTGATTTCATTGGAGAAGTAGTTGTTTGTTTAACAGTTTTATATTTAATTTCCTCATATTTGAAATAAAAAGCAGAGTGTTAACCTCGAGGGACAGACCTACAACAAACCACACAAAATATCAGCGCCTTCGCCACGCTCGTGCGCCAAACCATCTCGTGCTTAAATAGGTCACTTTCATCTCTTTTGTAACAATGTACTATTAATCTGTTGAAAGTCGACGTTTCAACAGTTGAGACGTCTCCATTTTTAAAATGTCCATTGATCAACTGTTGAGCTTTTTAATTTTCTCATGAAATTTAATGATGAAAAATTTCCCTGAATAGTGAGTAAGTTTTTCAGTTTTTTTTTTATAAAATATTTTAAGCAGGTACTTATATTACCAAAACGCGTCAAACGTTCAACAATAAAACTTCAAAAAGCATCTGATAATTGACCGGTGGCGCTGTTTAGTCAGCTAGGATATAGGACATTGTAGGGGTTAGACACATTTTTTGTTGGGTAATTATCATTTCTAGTATCTAATCATGGTACAACTAGAAAAATATATTATATAGGTATCTTCAAGTAATTTTAATTCTATAAGTACTTGTAAGTAATTTTATGATGATTGCTTATGATAATTAAGACCGCGAAGAATAAAAGTACAAACATCCTAATAAAATAATTATCAAAATTTTATATTTGTACGGATGTACCGATAGCCTTAATCAGTGAACTGTAAACCACGTTTCCGGAGTTGATTATGAGCAACGAATCGTACTCAACTTTCCAAGCTTATAATAAACACAGACACGGAAAATTATTCACTAACTTTAGCCAGAACACAAAATTTATGGTACGTTTACCACGAAATTTCTCAACAATAAACGACTCGCTTGGGTTTTAAGCTTTATAACTTTAGTCACTGTGGTCCATATTACGGATAAGCATCCACATGTTAGTTAGTATTGGTGATTATGTATAAGTATATCTGTAACTGTATTTCGGGGTCGCGAAGACTCCAAAATTATCTCTCGAACAATGGAATACTTTCTTAACAGACAAAGTTCCTTGGTTACAAAGTTACTAACCCGCCCATCGATAAATAATTATACACATTGTTACTTTTGTCATCCTCTTAAAAACAAGATAAGCTAATTCTTATATAGAACGATGCATCAAGCTTTGAGATAAGATATATCGGGTGTTTCTCAGACATGTTTACAGATAGAATAGTTGAATAATCATTATTAGCCTGATTGTGCTTATTATTTCCAGCCAATCGATGTTTCTTACTGGGTGTAGGCCTCCCCAAATTTGCGTCACATATCCTGATCCTCTTCCAGCCACTACCAGCAACCTTACTCAGGTCGTTAGTCCACCGGACTGGAGGGCGATCTGCCATACGTTTACAGAGACATTTATTTCTAGCGATGATTAGCATGCTTTGCATGTCAATTCATATTAAATTTCTATAATATACCTCATTATAAACTTAAAAATATTCACATCACACACAAGTATCTACAGTTGTACCATAAGCAGTGATTTTTTAAAGCGAAACATGTCAGCTGGTGAAGGTATGTAATAATAGGCAGAGCCCGAATCCCCCTGGTAAGGTATTATAATCACTCGGTTATCTTTGTTCGGGACGATAAACGTGTAAAGGTAAAGATACACAACCGCAAAAATAAAAACATGTAAATTAAATTAGTTACGTAATGGGACATACGTACATTTGTAGTTTCGATATTTTTAGATAGAATATAATATATTTTATTGTTTTTTTTATTGCATGAGTTTAACAGACAGACAGACGGCTCACCAGATGGAAAGCGGTTATCATCGCCTATTGAAATTAATTTGCAACAACAAAATTGCTACAAATGCGCTGCTGCTCTCTAAAGGGAGACTGGAACCTGACCACTAATGCCGAAACACAACTCAAGGTTGTTATGGCGGCATACTCTAGACCAGGGGTAGTAGCCATCCAGACGGGCAAATGTCCTACCACCTCCTTCCTAGCTTTGGGTTGTTCTGTCGCCTCTTACGACAGGCCGCCCGGCCGTAGGAAATTGTATTTATTCTCCGTCCTGCACGGATAGGATATTGTAAGTTCAATAAAATTAATTAAACGATATACACAAAAACAGCTTAGAACTAGGTACAAATAGCGGCCTTATCGCTGAAAGCGATCTATTCCAGACAACCATGGAATTTAGATTACGTATTATAAATATAATTTGAGAAATTGGGTGAGATTTTTTTTAGAAGCAGAATTAAATTATTTGAATTTATGTATGTATATCTTAAACTTACTAAGTTTATAAGTGTACCTACGTAGAATAGATAGAATAGAATGCGTATTTTAAAAAAGGAACGTATTAAACCAAATTTTTTACAAGGCGAAATTAAAACAAATGTTCTAAATAATAAAATGTATGTTGAAACTTTAATAATATCTATTCTTCTATGCGACAAAAAGCGAAAAGAGATTTACTTCTGACGACCCTTAGTCAACCATAGAAATATAAGTTTTAGGGGCTTTTCCAGAGTTATAATTTTCACTGGGTGATTTTTTTAAATGGTTACAAAAGTTGCAAATTGGCAATAAATATTTGCTCCTTATAGTTAATATATATCTGAGACTAAAAAGGTTTCATCTTTAAATGTATTCTAGGCTTAGCAATATTATAGCAGCGCCAGTGCTCGTAAATTAGATTTTATCTGAGTCAACGGCTCATTAGCATAGCATGTTGCACTCCTATCGCGATGCACCGTCCACATCGCACTACACTGACCACGTTATAAACAGTAAAGCCTCCAAAATATCCAACCGGTTAACATGAATGCGTGTAATTTTCATAACATCAAATACCTATAATATTAATATGTGTTATTGACTATTTTTTTATTTATTCTAGTTATATGTATTGTGTAATATTTATATGTATTTAATTACACTTGCACACTATACTTTCAATTCCTTTCACACAATCCACAGCCCGGGTTGTCTGGAAAAGAACGCTCCAAAGCGATAAGGCCGCCCTTTGTTCCTGCTTTTAAACGAAATGACTGTAAATAATTTGCTTTGTGTGTATGTGGTGAACAGTAAAGAATATTCTGTCTATTTATTTATACCTGCTTCCTTATTAAAAGCATAATATTTTCTTTAATGCTGGGGCTTCAGATGCGTTGGTGTTAAAGATTTAGGTTGTGGCCGAATGCGTCTTATTTAAAGCGTTAAAAAATAACGATGTTAACTCATAGCCACATTAGTCTATATATATATATATATATATATATATATATATATATATATATATATATATATATATATATATATATATATATATATATATATATATATATATATATATATATGTATATATATATATATATACTTTACCTTACAATATTTAAATGTCGCATCTCAATAACTCATCGCCATATCTGCGTGAAACGGCCTAAATCTTTAACGTTTTACCAAATGAAGCCCCCCCCCTACCTTTACAAATTGGTAAAAGAAACTCTCAGTCCAAATTAAGATGATCAATACCAAAACTCGTCAAAGAAAAGAATTCACTATTAAAATGTTGTAAGTAAATCGCTCACACTGTACAAATGTTTTTACATTACAAAGTATAACATATTAATAGCTTGAATAGATTTTAATATTATCATTTCAATTAAATTATTTATACTTTTTACTTCACTCGTATTTTCGGTCTTTTTTAGTTTTCTGAAAAGTGACTTTACCTGTTGTCACTACTGGGTAATTTTACGTTATCATAGGCGTAGAATTTGGCTGAGGTTTCATCGGATGATTAAATGCTTTGTACCTGTTTGCTTAAAGATTATGTACTAAAATTTAAATACTTATTCGTAAATACTTGACACAGGCTAGTGTAATACTTGCAACAACTCAGAATGGTTTATGGTAATAAAAGAAAAGCAACTAGTCACTATACTTATAATCAGAAAACCTTACGGCTTAAATACAATTCACACCCACCCTGAACTGACACACTGGATAGGCATTTTGAGAACACCTCGCCATACCTCCAACAATTTTACAGTACAAGAAATTTAAGCAAATTGGCACAACCGATAGCGGATAAAGTTATTGATAAACTATTTTAATTAAGGTTATAAATGACACTAGGGTACACAAATCATGTAATAATCAAAAAGAAGTATAAGAACATTACAATAACTAATGACTCTTAAAAATAAAAGTTAAGAAAAGAGAAATATTATTTAACGAACTCATTGGTCAAGTTCTCATGTATTTATGACAGCCAAGGAGACTGTAAGGCTCACTAATTATGTTAATATTTGTGTTCTACTGATGATATAAATGTGGTTTGGTAACCTGTTTAGGGAATGGTCTGAGACTCTTGAGAGGGCCTAACCAAACTAACAGTATCTGACCGGAATACTGATCAGTCGCGCCGACACAAGTACACCCCCCTTCAATATTCAACGAGAAGCTTTTTGGGTACTTAATCAATTATATTATGTAGTTATACCAGCGAGTCCAACAGTCGTTCTCCTGCCCTGAAAAATAAAAATCTAAAACCCCTTTTCAGTGCCACCTACCGGATTCAATTAAGTACATATACATTAAGGACATTGTCGTCCCTGCATAGGTTTTAAAAGAAAATCTTAAGTATGTAAATACTTGTATTATCAGTCGCAGATGGTAATCTAAATTTCATTTTTAATTCTAGAGTTATTTATTCTAAAAACTACAACGTTTAAGGAATGGGTAAAAGCTTTTAAAATAATATTGAACTAACATAATGTTATTTCCTGGATGTACATAAGTTTTATAGACAGTAATGTAAAAAATAATTCGGAAAGATTTTTTATCTGTGCAGGACGGAGAAATAATATAATTTCCTGCAGCCGGGCGGCCTGTCGTAAGAGGCGACTAAACAACCCACACCAGGTGGTAGGGTATTTGCCCGTCAGGATGGCTACCACCCCTGGGCTAGAGTATGCCGTCATAACAACTTTGAGTTGTGTTCTGGCGTTAGTACCAGGTTCCAGTCTCCGTCTAGAGAGTGGCAACACATTGGTAGCGCCTTTGTCTATAGGTGATGGTAACAGCTTCTCATTAGGTGGGCCGTCTGCCTGTCTGCTGAACTCATGCAATAAAAAAAATAAAAAAAAGCATAACCAAAATTTTAATCGAGTAAGGAATTAATTTTATAAAATCGTTATAATTAAATCTGAATTGGGACCATAATATTCAACTCATGCGTGAAAAAGAAGAAACTTTCAGCTTCGAAACGCTAATTGCCTAACTTTTTAGACGCGACATCAACATTTCCACTCCTAATTTTGTCACGTATAAACTTACTACGATTATCCGTCACGTACTTTATGGTTCTGACGGCTATGATGAAAAACTCTTGCTTTATTAGTTTTAAGAAATATTTCCACCAGACTTTATATCTAGTTTATGCCAAAATGGGATTTAGGCTATTAAGATATTTGCTTCTATTTGCCTTACGCGCACCGCCGTAGAAGTCAATGTATTGCTGGAATCTATGTTATCCCATACAATCTAGAACTTTTCATGTAATGAAGAAGCATGTGTATCCTACGTGTTGCGGCGGCGCTGGGTTTATGACAAGCGGACTACGTCAAATTATAAGTAAGAGTGGGACAATTTAGATGAGGGAAAAAGGGAAGGAAGAGCACGCACGTACCTGGTTGATGGTAGAATAAAATATCAGCGGCTCCTCGACTTCTCACTGCACTTCTCTTATTATGTTGTTATAACATGTTTCTATCGAATTATTTATGTTAATAAGTGGTGCAGGTTATTTAATATGTTATGTTATTTACAGCGATGAAATTGTTTATTTATTTGCATCCAATATCCAAGCGGTGCGGCGCGGAGCGGTATTATATTGTATTTTAAATTTATTGTATGTTAATTTATTTTATAATATATATTAACATTATTGCGAATAAATTGAATATGACATGACATGAATGAATTTGACTTGCGTGCGAAGAAAGAAACACGCCATCGGTTTTAAACAGAGAATTTAAACATAATGAAAGAAAAGAGCATATATGCCGAAAAAAGGTTTATATGGCGGTACCACTATGTAAGGGCGTTCTATTTTATGTTGCAATGTCAATTAATATCAGATGAGATAAGTAAAACGGTTGGCTAGGAGTAATCGGTTCCAACTCTTTCCGCACTGGTTATGGCCTTGAACGGTGAGATAGAGGAACTCACCGTTTGAATAACAATTCAGACAACACTACGATGTGTTTTTGGACACGTTCTACTGATAAGGTGTGAAACACCCCCCTCCATTAGTTCATCATTTAATCCGTGCGGGAATGGAGAAAGAATATATACTAACTTCTGCTACCGGACAGCCTGAGTTGTGTTTCGGAATTTGTGGTCAGGTTTCAGTCTCCCCTTCGAGACAGGCAGCACCTTTGATGTTGTAAATGTCCATAGGCAACAGTAGCCACTTTCCATCATCTAGGTCGTCAGCATAATATCTGCTTTTCTTTAGGCATCGAGATATATTAGGGAAAAGGCGCAATGAGCAGAAGTCAGCACGGTCATAGGAAGCATCTGCAGGTTTCGAATCCAATTCCATCCTGGTAGTTTCATTTGAATTACGGGCGTACCATTGGCTACCATACTCGAACAATATCTATCGACTACTATGTGTGACTACTAGTGTTCATGATAACTGCTTTCATTAGAACAAAATAGAACCTATCCTATTTTGTTCTAATGAACGCAGTCACAAATTATCTTCTCCTGTTTTTATCTAACTGTAAGCTATCATGAACTACACATTATGTAGAAGCTGTGGAACGTTTCATAGTTAATCATTAAATTCATCCTAGAAATGTGTTAAAATTCAATTGTGTATACTGTGACAGAGTGTCTCTTTTCGATTGAGGGTTACACCTCGGCAAGGCGCCATAAACACGAGCACATTTCTTGTCAATCCCGCGAGGACCGCATTGTAGCATTTGAATTATTTATCAGTTTCCTTTGTGCCACTATATCCGATACCGAGTATTTTCGAGGTCGATTTTCGACTCAACTCGTTTTATTGTTTTACTCAGCAATTCATGGTGTGGTTCTTGAGATTGACATGTCGTGATTAACTCTGTATATACTTACACTAGCAGTTTCGGCAGACGTTGTTCTGCCCTTAAAAAATAAAAATCTAGAACCCGATTTCAGCGCCACCTACCGGGTCTAATTGTGAAACTAAACGGATCCACTCAACCTAATTTTTTTACATCTTGGGATACATTATTGAAGTTTTAGTAGGGATCTCTCATTTTTATAGTAATAAATATAGCCTATATTACTCAGGGATAATGTAGCATTCCTTCCAATGGTGAAAGAATTTTTGAAATGGGTCCAATAGTTTTTGAGTTTATTCGTTACAAACATACAAAAATACAAATCCTTCCTCTTTATAATGTTAGTATAAATATATGTAAATATAAATTTATCATTCATTTCGTTAATCAGGTTCTTATCATGTATACAGTTTGGTGGATAGATAACTCTATTTATTGAACGTCACTCAAGTGGCGGTGTGCGAGTCTGATTTGCGTATGGAGGGTTCCTCTATAAAATAGGATACATATTATAATAGAGCTCAGTTCAACTTTGAAAATTAATTTATACATTTTCACATTACAATGGCTACCAGTCGCCGTCCTATGCACCTCTGTCAATGTATTCACGTGATTAGTCCCGTAGCGTGCTGGTGTTGCAGTGAAGTGTTTATATTTAAAGCCATTTAATAATAAGCTTGTAAAAGTTACAACTACGTAACATTTGCCTATTGATAGCGATATGAATGTTTTAATCTTAATACCTACGTCTTTAATACAATCAAAGGAAACCTGAATTACATAATTATCGATGACTGGTGTAAAACAAGATTTTTTTTAAAAGCAATATATTCGATTTCTCGATAGGAAAATTGATGTTTCATAAATCTAGTAGTTTAATTTCCAACAAAATTGCTCTAGAATTCGAGATTCCTTTAAGATTTATTTTTATTTTCTGTATTTCTAATATAGCCCTGAATATAGATGTGAAAAAATCCACAAAGACATCGTGGAAACAAAAAGTTTTTCATCCAAAATTTATAGATTACCACGGCCAGCCCCAGCGGAACTATTTCATTGAAGCGTTGTTCTGAATAAACTCTGTTTTGTATTCCATATTTTTCTAGCATCACATCGAAATGGAAAACAAATAACAACGGAACGGAATAGCACGTTTCAAATGAATGTACCAGATACATGTATATGTATGTAGATATATACATATATACAAGGATTGTGGTGATACTATCATTCTATAAATTAATATATATTACTCGAAATTATCTTATAAACTCTCATATTCCCCGGTCTACTCCCATACAATTTCAAATCTTTTCGTTCTGAAGTATCTGAAAGTATATTTATGTAAATATAACCCTTCTTGGAATTGGTTTATACGCTCTCTTTATCAATGTAATGAAATTAATATAATTTAATTCGCAAAATAGATAGGATGGGTTGCCAGAATAAATTTGGTCTGTATTCATCTATTTTATGGTAATGACCTGTTATGACTGTATGGTAGGTAATGACGTTTTTACTTATTTAACTATTAGCTGTGCCCATCACTTCGATTGCTCGAGACATGGCTTTTATTGTCGTATTTTCTGAACCCTACAAGTTATTATAATGTTACATGCCGTCAAAGATAAGCGCACGCCTATTGTAAGTGCAGCTTATTGTCTTCCGGATTTAGATTTATCCTTTTGTGTTTTGAATTTGTAATTAAGAAAAACATGCTGTTGTCTTTCTACTTGTTTTATAACCATCATTAGCGTCGAACTAATCCTTATTGTTATTGTTTTTGACTTTGTGGACGTTCGCAGGTGTGCAAATTAATATTTGTTAGAAAATCAGTCTGCGCGGCCAATTTCTTTGTACTGTGTAGTTAGTATAAGACGATGCCCGGATGGAGGGGCGAACAGTCAAGCGACGACTACGAAACGAGTAAGACGTTCTCTGGTACTCTCGATTAGCGATATAGACGACGGACTTTGCACGTTCGAATTGTATTGAATCGTGCAGTGTGAACTGGTTGCATCCAGTTTTATTTGTATTTGTTTTATACGTGTTTGTATAGTTCTAATAAATTCTATAGTAGTTCCAACGGCATTTTTAATTCGAGTCCTGTAGCTCATAACAATAATAAGACGTACTTACACGACAATTTAAAATAATGTTTGCTGTTTCAAGATCTGAAAGTTTGAAATTCGAAAACTGTTTTGGAGGTTATTCGAGACAAACTTTTAGATTAGACTGGCGGACTAAAATTGTAAAAACGATAATTTTTGATTAAGCGTCATATAAATAGCATCTATTAAGTAGATTTTTGCATTTATTTTGAAATTACACACAGATAATTCAATTTTATTAGTATAGATGACGATTTAGAAATTTTTGTATGTATAATATTTTTTATCCGTGCAGGAACGGAGAAAGAATACAAATTCCTGCGGCTAGGCGGCCTGTCGTAAGAGGCGACAAAACAACCCACAGCCAGCTGGTAGGGCATTTGCCCTTCTGGATGGCTACCACCCCTGGTTTAAAGCATGCCACCATAACAACCTTGAGTTGTGTTCTGGCATTAGTGGCCAGGTTCCAACCCTATCTACGAGTCCGGCAGCACATTGGTAGCACCTTTAGTGTTGAAAATGTTTATAGGCGACAGTAACCATTTTCCATCAGAGTTGGGCCGTCAGCCTGTCCGCTGTACTCCAGCAATAAAAAAAATAAAAATTGTGCAATAAAATTAAGCTGCGAGTTAATAAAATTACTAGAGATTGTCATGGGGGTTGTCTTATACTATATCCGATTATACTAACAGGCATAAACATCCCACTGCTCTGGGCTCGGGCCCCCCTTTTATATAGGACACATCGATTTTTTCAATGTGAAGTTTTCAACGTGATGTTTTCCTTCACCGTTAGTAGGTGGTAATTATACCAAACATAGACATTATTTGATCAGAAAACTTTTTAAGTGGTGCAAGCTTTCTGGCCAGGATTCGAACCCGAGCCCATTGGGGTTTAGAGTGTGAGTGCGCTAATTACTAAGCTATTACGACTCTACATCCCAATAGTAAATATAAACTACGTAAAAGTATACTACGTTTATTCCTAATTATAAGTACATTCTAATAAGATTTTTGATTTATTCTTAAGGCTATTAACAAATGGAGAAATAAACTGTTTTTTAAATTATTTTTTTAGTATATGCGGATATAGTGACGTCATTCTCATACAATCTTCCCCTCGCGCAGCTAAAATAATTGTGGAAAATGTCTTGTTTATTAAATAAGAAACCCGATGAAGGCGATACCATAAAAATGGCTGAGCACAGAGTAACAAGAACAAGGATGTCTTTATGAAATTATGTTTTGCCCTTGCGTTGAGTGGCTGACGTTGACAAATGACGCGAGGGCTGTTTTTCACTGTCAGATCGAAGTGACATGTTTTCCCCTGACTGAGAAGTGTGGAATCAGTAAAGTGATATAGCTGCAGCGAAGAAAAAACAAACCTAATCTTCTCGTATAATTATATTGCTTTAAATATTATGATGTCGTGTTTTTTTAGTAATATCCTTCTGGGGCTATAATTTTTTGTTACTAATGCATATGAAAATTGGCCAACTTCAGGGTAGTTCAGTTGTAGTTTACGCGCAGTAAAGGGTTCCATATAGGCGACGCCGTTTTTCTTATTTTGCCATGAAACCCGTAAAATATAATTTTACCGAAAAAAGTCACATTTAAGAAAACTACTTAACGGATCTCTTACAAAAAATTTCAAGTTAGAAGGGATAAGCTTAATAATCCTCTTTGGAAGCTGATTACGATATTGCAAGATCTGTCAAACGATAGCTCACACTCAACCACAATGCTATTCTGCACAGTAACAAAATGGAGACCACCCATATAAGGTTTGATTCTTGGTTGGATGTTGGTTTTTGCCAAGGTAACTTTTCTATTTATTATCAAAAGGATATAAAAAGCAAATAAAACAAAAATATATATTTAACAAACACTTACTTTGCCAAACTGTAAAGCAGTTTGTTGGCAACGCAAAGCAGTTTGTCGGCAACAACAAACAACTACAGAACCGTTTCTATCCGTGCAGAAACGGAGAAGGTATACAGTTACGCGCGGTCGGGCGGCCTGTCGTGAGAGCCGACAAAAACAACCCACAGCCAGGTGGTAGGGAATGTGCCCGACTGGATGGCTACCACCCTTGGTCGAAGTTTTAGAGAGCGGCAGCACAATGGTGCTTAGGTGTTACAAATATCCATAAGCGACGGTAACTGCTTTCTATCAAGTGGGTCGTCTGCCTCTCTGCTGAACTAATAAAAAAAACCATAATAAATGTGAAAGTAAGTTTATTAATTTGTATGACTGCACTAACCAGAAATGACCAAAGTATAGTTTTATCGACAAATTGTACATTACTGCAGGATAATCCTAGTTGCTAGTTGTATTAATACGGTTATTATCAAAGTATGCTAATACAAAAACAATACTTTTCATTGATAACAGAATACTAGAAATTCTGTTATCAATGAAAAGCAAGTATGTAAATATTTTTTGTGCATACAAATATATACAAACATCGACTATAGAGTCGATTTCGATAAGACAATGAAGTATGAAGATTGTTTTAATATTGATTTACGATTTCAATTACTCTGCAACGAAGCTGATAAATGAATGAGGGAGGCAAGTACCCTATTACGGCGAACCCTCCAGTCTGCCTTATATCAACGACTGATGTTATCATGCATTCAGTTGCACCCTCCCCGAAAGCTGAAATTGAATATTAGAAGAAAGTGCACTTAAATATTTGATTAAAAATTTGGAGTTCAATTTTACTGGTAATTTTATGGAAACGTTCACTTTTCAATTAAATTGACATTGTTATACCAGGCAACATTGTTGTAGAGTTTATGTGAGTAGAGTTTCCTTCACTCACATAAAAGGGAGGATCACTGGGGAAAATGAAGAGAGCAACAGAAATAAAACTGCCCATTGCTTGTTAGACCACGCGCATTGACGAATTTCGTAGAGATTATCCACTATTTTCAGGGCGAGCGAAGCAAGCCCTATTACTAACCTACAATCTATGCATTTTTGCGGTACACTCTATTAAGAAACGATCACACTTTCAGCCTTGGGCTTTGACATAGTAATTTCAATTTATTTGTAGACATGTTATCTATCATAAAGAAAATATTTTACACACTTAAAAAATAGGAGCTATAACAATTTTTATTATATTCCTAACGCCATCTGTTCGAAAACTAAAGAACTAATATCGATGTAAACATATAAACAGAATATTGTTTAGTTAAAAATACGCCGGTAATAATTTAAAAATTATTACTGCGCGAGTCTTTATAAAGCACCGCTTTTTGCTACTTATTAATTAGCAACAGAATTAATAAGTGTACGATGAATACAAGGATATGACGATTTCAGAAGGATTCTGTTTTTGCCAAAATGATTACGGAACCTTAACAATTCTATTTTTCTTCTAAGTCGTTCTCTCACTGCTGAGGATCGTGACTTTGATGGCAGTTAATAGGTGCACCAAGATCAAAAACTGTATATACTCTTGTTAAGTTTGTAGGACATTGAATATTTTTAAGCACCGATCGTGTTTGTTCGGAAAGTCTGAACTGTTTAATCTATCTATCTATACTATAATAAATTGTAAATGGTTTGAGTTTGTACAATACGTTTAAAAATGTGCAAAAATTAAGGGAGCTAATTCGGACCAGCAGATTCCAAAAATACAATTTTTAGAATTTTGTTTGTCTGTCTGTCAGTCTGTTAGAGCATCACGTAAAAACTATTGAACGGATTTAAATGAAACTCGACGTAGAACTGTCTTATATCCCGGAGCATAACTTAGGATATTTTTTTATCCCGATAAATGGTGTCGTTTTCACGGGATAGACAAAAGTAGTGAAAAAGATGGCGCTCGTATCGCATTTTTTAAACTACGGAACATATATGGATGAAACTCGACATAGAGCTGACTTATAACCTGAGTCAACGCTTAGGAAACTTTATATCCCGATAAATCACGTCGTTTCCGTGAAATAGACGGATTAGTAATAAACATGACGCTGCAATTACGATGTAGACAACCGTCGCTGTAATTCAATAACAAATACGTTGTCATGTTGCCCAAATGTCATTCATTACGTATTAGGTACTTCAAATCAGGTTGGCTGCGACTTTTTCATGTTTTGCTGTGCAGTTGTCTACGCTATATTGAATTAGTTTATTTATAACTAGCTGACCCAGCAAACTTCGTACCGCCTTAGAATCATTTTTTTATATTTACTGACCTTTTAAACCTTCCCTGGACTTCCACAAATAATTCAAAACCAAAATTAGCCAAATCAGTTAAGCCGTTCTGGAGTTTTAGCGAGAATAACGAACAGCAATTGATTATTATATATAAGATTGTAGTGAATTGCACAAAAACTAAAATATTGAAGGTTTATATATATAAAACACATATAAAACTACGTTTTGACGGTTTTAAGCGCGGTAATTTATTTGATTTTTATTATTCCCACTTTTCGGCCACTTTTCAGTGGCCGTGATCACGGAAGACAAAGATGTCAAGTGTCAATGACTAATGAGTATTGTTAAAACGTAATTTTATTATCTATATAAGTCGCGAAAACTTAAGAAAATATTATATAAAACACATACTTAATAAAAAAAATTATGTACGTAACATAGAGCAGTCACCGGGGGGCTTTTTACATGGCGTAGTCGCGGGGAAAAAGATAGTGAACTATAAGGCTTAGCCTAACGACACGCCTGCGGAACGTACCGCGCGGAAAGTTCGATTTAATAAGCTCGCATTGTTTTTTAACTTACCTAGGACACATCAGCGGAAATTATGCCCAGTTCAAATTAGCGCTGATCCTTCAGTTGTCGAAGTTTCCGCGCGGAACGTTCCGCAAGTGTGTCATGAATGTAACTTTCAGAACTGGCACAAAACTCGTTCGTTTGGCGTTAAAACTACAATTTGGTTGACGTACTGATAAATAATATTGACTAATCTATATGGGTTTAGTAACTTTGCCTATCATTATGTCGATTGGACAACAACAACAACATTAAACTGAGTTATGCTTAGGATTTTAGTCTATTTTTATAGATCTGAACCGAGTCGATTAACTATCGAAGCGACTTAGTAATAAATCGAACGAGACCGCTGTCAGGTATTATTTAGGTTGAGGCAGATTTATTTCAGGCCTCTCCTTTATACCATATTGACGTATACGTACAAAATAAAAATAGAATTTATGTTTCCTGTTTTTTTTCCTGGAGTAAATAATAAATCTCAACAAATATAACCAAGAATTATTATATAATTGTCATGAAACAATTTTTATTAAGGAAGCGAAAAGTTTTATAATTATCATTTAATGCTATATATCTGCGCGAGCTTCAAGCCTATGACTGGCAGGAGACAGCGCTGAACAGAAAGGAGTGGAGTATTCTCATTTCGGAGGCCAGGACTAATTTTGGGTCATTGAGCCGCAGCAGTTACTTAGTTTTATACTATCAGCTCATAAATGTCCCACTTCTAGGTCGAGCTTCCCCATTTAAGAGGAACTCCCTATTTATGGCCATGTCCAAGGTGGATTTCATACATCGGTTATCTCGGTGTGTAGATTTCATCACTATGATTTTCTTCATCGTCAGCACATGGAAATTGTAAAAATATTTAAATTAAGTCAGAAAAATTACCTAAGTGATACATGCTTACCAGCCAGGGTTCAAACCCATTGGATAGAGACGCGAATGGATTAGCCACAAAGCTAAAACGCGGCGTAGAAGTTTTTACAAAACACATTAAATTAAAATATTATGATTCATGTTCTTCTATGAGAGAGAAGATAAAAGAAATGAAGAACTAAAATGTGGAAAAGCCAATATTGTAATTTTCACTATTATTGTATTATATTGTTACAATTTGGGCCACCGGCATATTTGTAAACAAAGCACATTTATTATCCGCTGGCGTTTGAGCTAATAACATTGTAGTTCTTTTATGACCGTCTTCTTTTGTTTACTTATTTATTGGTTATTGTGGTTACCAGCCTATTGTACTCGTTTATGGCCGTTTGCAGGCATAATTAGGCAGGTGTGCAGATTACGAATTCTAAGAAATTCGATCTACGCGGGCGGGCAGCCCTATTGTATCAATGGAGAGATCGACAGTCAAGCGATAACCACTAGCGAGACAAGACGTGTGTACATTAGATAATCTATATAGTGACGGACTTTACGCGTGTTATTGAATCGCGCATTACGTTTGGACTGATTGTGTTCAGTTATATTTGTACCTGTGTTATACGTGTTTGTATAGTTCTAATAAATTCTATAGTAATTCCAACGGCATTTTAATTCGAGTCCTGTAACTCGCAACAATATCAAATTAAGTTAGCAGTAATAGCGGTACAGTTTTATTTAACAAATGGTTCCTCCCGATGTACCTGTACAATTTTTAGTAAGGAAATTCTGTTAATTTATACCTTCATTTAAATAGCCCCTTAAGATACCTATCAACTCACTGATATCGAGTGTTAAGTCGATAGCATCTTGCTAAAACTGGCAAGCATTATCTTACGAGGTCCGAGCGCGTGCTCTAATCCCGGAATCCAGGATCACAAGTCTGTCTCTTTGGGATTACTTGGAAGCCATATTAACGTGATGCGAATTTATGTTGATAAATTGTATTTTCGTATTTTTACATTTCCTACACAGTTTTTTCAGATTCCGTCACCATTTTGGCAAATACGGAAGCGTTAAAGCTGTCCGTTTGTCTATATACGTACCAGCCATTTTACTCAAAAAATTATTAAAGGTCTCTATACAAATGAAATTAGACAAAAGAACAACAAAATATAGTAATTTTTATGTTTTACTCGACACCGACTTCGAGATATTTTAGAAAGAAGTCGGTTAAATATTTCTTTATTGATTTTTAGTGTGAATTTGGTTTTATTTTTGTAAAAAAAAATATTTTTTACTTTTTAGTTGCGCAAATACTTCAATAGCTTTAGAAATAAAAACACCTGTGGAAATTGTACAATTGGTACGCGTATACACATTTTCAATTTCGCTCTGGTATATATTGCTCTTCAACAAGGGCTGCTCTCGATTTCTTCGTGATCCACAAATTAGATAGGACTGACTTGGAGACTATGGGACCATCTTGTAAGTTAAAAAAATCAATTTAAAAATCGGTCCACAGTTGACGGAGAAATCGCGTAACATGCCTACAAAACAATTAAGTGCCTGTAGAAAATATAATACCTACACGCGTATTCAAGCTTTTTCCAGAAAAATTTAGGCGCACGGTATTCTTTAATAAGGGTTATGCTCGATATCCCTGGGATCCGATCCACTCATCAGACCTTGACTTGGTGACCATCGGACTACCTCGGGAGTTATACACTTACGAGTAAAGAAAACAATTTCAAAATCGGTTTACAATTGACGGAAATATCGTGTTACGAAGAAGTTGGTTAACAATTTTTGTGAGTTTCTAATTTCTTGGAATCCGCTGATCAGATCCTGACACGGTGACAGTGGGGCCAATTTGGGAGTATAACCTTTTGTTTAAAAGAAAAAAATTGTTAATCGGTTCACAATTGACGGAGAAATCAAGTAACGAACATACAAAAAAAAGACATAGACGAATTGAGAACCTCCTCCTTTTTGAAGTCGGTTAAAAATGCAATGCTGTAATGCAATCGTGAACAAAATTAAAATTAGAGATGGCCGCCATGCGTATAATTGACGAATTTATTTTTACCTTATCGTTAGAAATCATAAAATTATCCGTAATCACTTTTTGTGTAAGTCAATGTGGCCGGAAGATATTCGCTTCTAAAGTCATAAAAACCGGGCACACGCCTGTGTAAGAAAAACCTCTGTACTATGGGGTGGAAATTCAAGGTAGTAAAGTTTTAAATACTTGCAAAGAAAATTATTTTTAACAAGATTCGTTAAATACTTCGGGATACGGGTTATTTTGATTAAATATTGTAATCTCTACGGAGCTTTAAGATACGACTCTGTAATCTAGTCATTATTATCTACCACTTTACATGCAGTTCTACAGATCATCTACCAACGCTTTAAGAGAAATAACAATGTAATTTTATATTTAATGACGTCGGCGGTCAAGTGGTAGCGTAAATCTCTAAATGAACTCACCAATATTTATTTTGGTCTGGGTGTTAGCTTGTGGTAACTGCGTCTTATATTTTAACCATAACACAAGGGCAAATTAACTTAAGATTATATAACTTGTGTGTTCTTTTCCGATAACTAGTTATTAAATTTATTTAGGTACGAGACGAAATTGATAAAATATATTGAAAGTAAGATTGTGTAATCCAATTTATTCCGTGATAGGGATACAAGAATTACGAGAGTAATAGGTACGTATTTAAATAAGCTTTAAATGACTGCCAAGACTTCATTTGAAAAGAAGACCCTGAGATGTTTAAAAATACTTCTTTGTACGGTTTAAGAAATCGGATTAATTCACATTTGTAAATTTTTAGAATATAATACCGGGTCAAAGAAAAATCACCCACATTATCATCGTTTTAGTGTTAAATCCCAGTTGCGTCTCCGAACGCACGCTTCGAAGCTCGACGTCCGCTTTCCTACTCTTCCTTCTCCATCTCGCGCAGTCTTCAGTAGCCCTTATTGTTAGATTATTGATTGACACGCATATCATCTTTCACGCCACGCCAGCATTTCTTGGACTACCCTTCCTACTAGGAGCTGGTGGAAACAACATGCCAAGATATTTGTTTCCCAAATAACTAACTGGGTTTCCGTAAAACGTAGTCATACCAGCATTCATAGCAAACCGAAGAGAAGATTTAAAAATATCTCTTACTATTTTTCCACTTCGTGTAATTCAGTTCGGTTATGCTGATCTGATTATATTTAGACTTTTGTACGATTTCCCACAATATAATGCTGAGTCAAAGGAAAGTGACCCAGTATAATCGCACGATAATCTGTCCGGCTGGACATCGCTTTACGGGCTTAAGGTTTCGCAAAATCAATTTGCAGCAAACTCAACCCAGCTTTATGCAACTGTACAGGGTTTTTGTCAACATTTACGAAATCGAATTCTGTAACAATTTGAGGTAAAGTGATTTTGAAACTGAACTGTGTCTACTGAAATATTAGTACAAATATACGTTTCTGATCAAAGACATTATTCGTTAAACTAACAAAATGTTTCTATATCAATACATATATTTATACTCTTTTGTAAATTTTTACCTAATTTTTTTCTATTTAAATAAATAGAAATTCTATCTTCTTCATTTTCCATTAAAAATGGAAGCATAGAAAAATTATACTTAGAACGACAATTACTGAGCAAAAGATCATGAGAACTCTGAAACTTACTAAATTTTATCTTGCTCTTTCACGTTTTATTATATAAAATATAGACCAAATCAAAGAAAGTTGTATAGGAAGTATTAAGTCTTTTCTTAAGTGAATTACATAATAATGAAGTACTTTCACTTGTACTTAAATTAAAATTATATCACATACAAAGGTGAATCAAAAAGTTCTCCGAAGTGCATATATTTAAAACCCTTTGGGAGAAATTCGATATTCAAATTAAAGAGTGTCAATCACAAAATATTTATGCCAACTGTCACTTGCTTTTGTCCGTTCGTTCGCATGTAATAAATGTTGTTAAACGAGTTACTAAAAACACAAAATGATGGATAAAAGTGAGTTACATGCAGTGATAAAATATCTCAGCTTGAAGAAAAAGTCTACGAAATAAATTTTTCCGACAATCAGCAGACATCAGGGGATGATGCCCTATTCTATGGTTGCGCACTGGGTGGCTGAATTTAAAAAAGGTAGATCAAGCTGTAAAGATGACTCGCGTTCTGGACGACCTTCAACCTCCGTTACGGAAGACAATTTCAAAAAGGTTGAGAATCTGGTTTTGAAAGATAGAAGGATAACTATAAAACATAGCTGAGATCCTACATATATTTTGGTAACGTTCAATCCATTTTAATTGCTTCACTGTGATTAAAAAAAATATCGGTAAGGTGGGTGCCACGAATGTTAATCGACGAAAACAAAATGCGACGTTTGGAAATTTATAAACGTAATCTCGAAATGTTCCAGCGTAATTCGGACAATTTTGGCCGTCGCCGTGTCACCACGGATGAAACATAGGTCCACTATTTCGATCCAGAAACTAAGAGACAAAGCATGTCTTGGAAACGACCATCCTCTCCATCCATTAAGAAATTTCGAGTTGCTCCTACCGCTGGCAAAGTTATGGCCTTGGTGTTTTGGGATTGTTAAGGAATCCTTTTTATTGATTACATGCCATAAGGCCAGACGATTACTGGACCCTATTATGCAAATTTAATTCCGAAAGTGTATAAAGCGATTAAATAAAAACATCGTGGAAAACTGTCATTGGATGTGTTGTTTCTTCACGGTAACGCTCCCGCTCATCGATCGGAAGTTGCACTCGACGCAATCCGCGGTGCTGACTTCAATCTCCTTAACCACCAGCCTTATTCTCCGGACTTAGCCCCAAGCGATTTTCACTTATTCCCAAAATTAAAAGAAGAAATTCGTGGAACTAAATTTTACGATAATGACGCGGTTGTGATTGCCGTAGAGGAGGTTTTCGAGACTCAAGAAAAACATTTTTTTCGCAAGAAATAAAGAAGTTAAAAAGGTGTTATTCTAAATGCATTCCATTGGAGGGATTATGTAGAAAAATAAAATATTTTTGTTTAAATTTTTGCATTTTTTAATATTGATTCTAAGAACTTTTTGATTCACCTAGGTAACTTGGTTGGTGGCTATAGCAACCGCGTTTCATTCCAATGAGGATTTGAACTCATGAAAAAGCACATACTGCTTGGAAGCTTTTCTAGCCAATGTGCACACTGTTACATTTTAACACAAGCTAACTGCGGTGGATAGCATACTAAGGAATCCTGCACATCAATATTTGTAAACTGTGAAACCTATCAATCCATCTTGGACATTGGTGGTGGTGACCTCTGTTGTCCTGAAAATAAAAAGCTCGGTCCCCGCGGTAGGACATTTATGGGCTCATATTATAACTATTAAAATCGTATTAGTGCGGAATTTTTATAGTAAAACACGTAGAACTGTGACAACTATTTTATTCGAGTTCCGAACAGAATGCCGATCTAATTAATTAAGTGCAATTAAAAAAGTACAATAGATTATTAATTTATAAATTACAACTGTGAGAAATTTATATCCGAGCAATGACGAAACGAACCGAGTAGTAATAACAATTACCCGCAAATGATCTAATCAGTAAACCAACTTATTACAATAATCAACATATGGAGCTACTTATACCAAACTACTAGGAACAAACGGTATTAACTATTGAGATTAAGAGTTTTGGAGTAATAAAAATTCCACATAGCTCGTTTATAGACAGAATTTGAGTTTTTGCGAGTTATTGGCAAAGTGGTGACTTGCTCTAGATATCTTTAATAAAAAAATCTCTACTGATAGGTGCTTGTTCCAGTAATAACAGCCAGCGAGAATGCTATCAAAGACCCGATAGGCTTCATAACCATAATTTCAATTAAGTTCAACACAAGCTTACGCTATTTTTTGCCACCTTCATTTAATATTCAAGACTCGAACCACATAATTCGTAGCGGTGATCACGGGAAGAAGCGGCGTCGTCTCGTTATCTCTTTTTCTATTCGTCACAGAACTCGAAATAAATTTTATATTAAATTGACATTAAAGGGAACTTTGAAGAGTTCAAGATAAAATATGCAAAGAAGACGAAGCTTTATGTTTATTGCATTCCGATAACGACAGAGTGGCCATTTGTAAAAAGGCGACGTACAAAATAATATCTAAGATATTGTAGGCGGTGTCGGGTGATCGTAAAAAGTTAATATTGGTTCCCATAATCTCTGATTTATGAAAACTTTATATCATGGGGAATTTCAGGGTATCCAATAAACTATAGCTAGGTATAATATGAAGCATACGATATGGATGGCTCTATAAATTTTATTGAGTAGTTACTAAAACGCACGTGGGGCTTTGCGAAGGCTTACGCCCATCATTAAACTGCAATTGGCTATCGACCACATTTTTTTTATTGCACGTGTTCAACAGATAGGCAGACGGCTTACCTGATGGAAAGCGGTTACCATCGCCTATGGACATTTGTAACACCAAAATTACGATAAATGCGCTGCCAATCGCTAAACGGAGACTGGAACCTAGCTACAAATGCCAGAACACAACTCAAGGTTGTTATGACGGCATACTCTAGACCAAGGGTAGTAGCCATTCAGACGGGCCAATACCCTACCACTTGGCTGTTGGCTGTTTGGTCGCCTCTTACGACAGGCCGCCTGGCGGCAGGAAATTGTGTTTTTTCTCCGTTCCTGCACGGATAAAAGTAGTAGTGATGTACATAGTTGTATTTCATTGTAAGGTAAAAGATGTGGCCGTATGCGTCTTATTAAAGCGGTAAAAATAACGCCGTTAACGCATAGCATATGCAGTCTCTTCCCGGAATGACTGGTTTATCCTAGGTTTGACCAATGCCTTTCGACAAAACTCGAAATAAATTCCAATTTCGGCCTTTGACTAAAGCACTTTTAGTCAAACCTAGAAGTACCTAACTTTTTAGTCAAACGTCGAACGTAAAATAATCTGTTTCGGGTTTTGCCTAGTCGATCCTAGGAGCGACTAAGGCAGACTCGGTCAAACGTCGATTCGTACTGCACTTGGTACATATTTAATGTCTGTATAAATTAGTCTCTCCTAGGTTAGACAAAAATTCGTTAGTCAAAGGGAGAAAAACGTTAGTTATTTGGACTTTGGCCAAAACTTATTTCAGACCTGAGGTTTGACTAGTCAAAGCTAGGAGGGCCAGAGTTTCGATGTTTGACTATAACATTATTATATACATATATTATCTGTCAATATTCAACATCATTACCAATGTCGCATCTTAAATAACGCCTTATGCCCATCGCCATATCTGCGTGAAGGGCCCCTAAATCTTTAACATCTATAACAAAATATTTTATTTGTTATTATTTTTTTTGACATAATTTCCTTATTTATTACCAAAGCTTAATTGACATGTTTCTGAATTAGAATATTTATGGAAATTTAATTTTAGTTTTTAAGTCATTTTGTATACCACTATGTGGAAGAATGTACTGTGCATCTACAATCGTATAACACCTGTATAAACTACATTCTTGCAAATAAAGATATTGCTTGATTGAACATTCTTTCCACCTTTAATGAGATATGGTGCACTGTGGTTACTTTCTATTAAGGACTCACAACGACCACGTTCACAACCGCGATTTATCCCGTTCCATTTGCTTGCCGGCGTTACAATCGTAAACGGAAGTGGAACGGTTATTCGAGCCACCTATTGACATAGGTCGTTGTGAGCGTTGTGTGATCGAAAATGATGACGTCATTAGTGACTTTTCGCCACGACAACAACGTCCGCGGTCGCCTTGTGTAACGGCTAACTGAGCATTTGGGCGTCGAGAGCTTCTAATGGAACGCCCTATGTGTATTTTTAGTACGTCTTGTGAGTTTTTGGCGGGAACTGAAAGGAGATGCTGTGCTGTGCAGTTTTATTTTATAAAAATGTCTAAAAAAACTCTAAAATGTACAATATTTGTAGGATATTGATAGTTTTTGAGTAATAATTATGTGTTTTGTGAGAAATGTAAACTGTATAGTTTAATGTGGCCTTTTGAGTTGTCACAAGAACTCCGTTTAATGGCACCAGCTGATAACGTATAGTTCAGCTGTGCTACACATAGGATGAAGAAAATGATGAAACTACATTTGAAAAAGAAATATAAATATAAATAAATATATATTTCAAAAAATGCGACATATTAACAATAATTAAACACACATTAACATTAATAAAAACTTTTGAAGTACCGAATATCGAAAACAGACTAGGCTTAAAGATCTAGAAACCAATCCATAAAATTTAAAAAAAAGTAAGTCTTGTGATTATTATGACGTTAAATTCTTTTCTATTATTTTGCGCAGTTTACAACAACTGCATACATTTCTTTAAATAATAATCCCTATTCCTATTTTTATATTATAAATGCGAAAGTAGCTGTCTGTCTGTCTGTCTGTTCCGTCTTCACGGAAAAACTACTGGTCCGATTTGGCTGAAACTTAGTATATGTATTGGATGCCGAGGATGAACATACTTTTGATCCCGAAAAATGGGATAGTTTCCGGGATAAAAATATATTTGCCTCTCTGCTTGTTATGCTTTTACGGAAAAACTACTGGACCGATTTGGCTGAAATTTGGTATATATGTAAATTTTATACCGTGGGTGGACAAGGGATACTTTTCATCCCGGATAATGGGATAGATTTATGTAAAGGTTATCCCTGAAAATATAATAGGTTTTTATTTGATGTTTGCCATTTTTGTCATTTTGTTTATTTTGGTCAATTTGGTCGTTTTGGTCGTTTTGTTAGTTTTGGTAGTTTTGGTATTTGTGGCAGTTTTGGTAGTTGTGGCAGTTTTGGTAGTTGTGGTAGCTTTGGTAGTTTTGGTGGTTTTGGTTGATAGTTTCGATAGTTTTGTCTGTTAGTTGTGATAGTTTCGGCAGTGGTGTTAATTTTTTTGGTAGTTTCGGTAGTTTTTGGTAGTTGTGGTAGCTTTGGTAGTTTTGGTTGGTAGTTTCGGTAGTTTTGATAGTTGCGGTAATTTTGGTAGCTTTGATAGTTGTGGCTGTTTCGGTTATTTTGGTTGTTTTGGCTGGTATTTTCGTTAGTTTTGGCTAGTAGTTGTGGTAGTTTTGGTTATTTTTGATTGGTGTTTCAGTAGTTTCGGTTATTTTGATAGTTTCGGTAGTTTTGGCTGGTAGTTTTGGTAATTTTAGTACTTTTAGTTGTTTTGTTAGTTTTGGTAGTAGTGGTAATTTTGGTAATTTTCGTCGTTTTGGTAGTTTCGGTAGTTTTGGTTGTATTGATTGGTAGTTTTAATAGTTTCAGTAGTTTTGGTAGTTTTGCGGGTAGTTTAGGTAGTTTTGGTAGTGTTGGTAGTTGTGGTAGTTTGGTAGTGGTGGTAATTTTGGTAGTTTTTGTAGTTTTGGTAGTTTCGGTAGTCTTAGTAGTTTTAGTAATTTTGGTAGTTTCGGTAGTTGCGGTAGTTTTGATAGTTTTGTTAATTTAGGTAGTTTTGGTAGCTGTGGTAGTTTTGGTCGTTTGTGTAGTTTATAGAGAGATAGGCGGGGATATATAAATAAAACTAGAACGGGTTGAAATAGGGGATTTGTGTTTGTATGGGAGACCAATCATTTCTCAAGTTTATAGATATAAAAAATCATAATCTATAAAAAAATGCGATAGTAACTCGATCTGTCTGTCTGAATATCAAAAATGGACATAGATACAAATATAATACAATGTAACCTGTATTAACGCCTGCTCTTTAAACAAGGGGTACACACTAGCAACACTTTACTCTAATTGTATAATGTATTCATATAATTAAAACAAAAACCCGACTGCAAAAAAGACAATTTAAAAGTGATGCACTAAAAAGACCGAAACCAGATTGAGAATAGAAAACAAAATTAAAATAATTTATAAAGAAAGTAAACTCTACTTCGGTTTTAACAGACTATACTCGCATTATGAGCTGAAAGCCTGAAATAAATACCCGCATTAAGTTCAGTACCAAGCGGAACCCATTAATTTTCTGTTAAACCGTTATAAGTGTTATATCTTATATATCTTAATATATATAAATTACGTGTCACGTTGTTTGTCCGCGATGGACTCCTAAACTACTTAACCGATTTTAATCAAATTTGCACACCGTGTGCAGTTTGATCCAACTTGAAAGACAGGATAGGTTTCATTTTAATTTATAATATTTTTTTATTTTACTGAGCCACAGCAACGCGTGGCCAGGTAAGCTAGTATATATATATATATATATATATATATATATATATATATATATAATAGGTGGGGGAAAAAGTCTTTTCGCATATAGTATGTATGAACTTGTAATAAGATCTCTTTGGCTATACCATTTGTATCTGGCTGGTTTTGGTATCATTAAAAAATTTTAATTTTAAAGAAGACAATTCCAAATTCAAATTAGGAAAATGTGTGATTTTCATTTGTTTTTCTTATTATTAAAATGAGTGAATCTAATGAAGAAATTCGATACATTTTAAAATTTTACTGCAAAAAAAGTAAAAATGGAACACAAGCCGCGAAAAAAATTTGTGATGTTTATGGACCTAATGCAGTATCTGTGAGAGTAGCGCAAATTTGGTTTAAGCGTTTTCAATCCGGAAATTTTGATATCAAAGATGCACGTCGCTCTGGTCGCCCTATTACGGACAAAATTGATGCCATTTTTGAAAAACTGGAGCAAGATCGGCATATTAGTAGTTACGATGTAGCTGGAGAACTGGGAATTGACCACAAAACGGTTTTGGCGCATTTGAAAAAAGCTGGGTACACAAAAAAGCTCGATATTTGGGTGCCTCATGAGCTCACTGAAAGAAACCTAATGAACCGTGTACTCATTTGTGATTCTTTATTACGACGTAATGAAACCGAACCATTTTTGAAGAAGCTGATAGCTGGTGATGAAAAGGGGATCACGTACGACAAGAACGTGCGAAAACGATCGTGGTCAAAGGCCGGTCAGGCCTTCACAGACTGTGGCGAAACCCGGGTTAACTCGCCACAAGGTGATGCTGTGTGTATGGTGGGGTTGGAAGGGCATTATTCATTATGAGCTGTTACCGCCAGGCACGACCATCGATTCTGAACTGTACTGCGAACAACTGATGAGATTAAAGCAAAAAGTTGCGAGAAAGCGACCGGAATTAATCAATAGAAGGGGTGTGGTTTTTCACCATGATAACGCTAGACCTCACACATCTTTAACCACTCAGCAAAAATTACGAGAGTTTGGCTGAGAGGTGTTAATGCATCCGCCGTATAGTCCTGACCTTGCACCTTCAGATTTTCACCTGTTTTGGTCTCTGCAAAATTCCTTAGGCAGTGTCAGGTTAACATCACGAGAGGGCTGCCAAAACCACTCGTCGCAGGTTTTTGATCAGAAGCCCCAAAATTTTTATAGCAATGGGATCACACACACCTACAAGATGGCAAAAAGTTATCCAACAAAATGGCACCTACATACTTTAGTCAAATGTAAATAAACTTTATAAAAAAACCTTTTGAATTTTTATATAAAATGCGAAGAAACTTTTTCCCCAACCTAAATATATATATATATATATATATATAATTGAAATCCACGTAAACAGTGACTCATCACGATATCTCAGGAATTATAATACCTATAGACTTGAAATTTGGCATGGACCTTCCTTTCGCCAAGTAGAGGTCAGATAAGAACGAATTTGACGGCACGTGAAGCGGGCTGGTATCGGTTAGTATATATATATATATATATATAATACTTACTTTTCATTTCTAATGTGCCATAAAATAATATCATTTATAATTAAAATCAACAGGTCATTCTACGATATTCGGGAGAAAAGGGTAACACAGTGTGAAATTGAAATTTTATAGAAATAAAACGGTGTAATATATTTTTATTTTGATAGGCGCCGTAAATTTGCGGCGTAGAGTAAGTTACGCCTTATTTGGCAGACGAATGTACTTGACTCAATGTGGAGTGATACCTCCCTTTCTAACCCTTCACGAGAGAGCACTCGTATGCAGTAAATCGAAAGTCGTTACACAAAAACCGAGATACATTTTTCCCTATCACTTATAGAGCCACGTCTTCCCATTTCAGTAACACGCTTTGATGATTTTTAGGCCTTTTAACGCCAGAGTTTTATTTTGCTGAATACATTTTATAGTACAAAGAATGTTAACCCTTCTCTCTTAATTTAAATTTAAAAGGTGTTATTCTCTTTATATAGAATCCGAAAGAACGAATAATCAGTAGCTATAAATCCAATATAATTTAAACAATACGTTTTTACTAGCTAAAGTTAGCTTAGGTTTTAAATAACATAGCTCTTCTGTTAATCAAAGACAACTTACAATATAAACGGCAATACGTGGCACGAGATTTAATCCGTCAATTAAAAATTGTAAATAAGCTTATTATTTTTTTCAATTCAACCTTCAGCGCGACGTTTATGGGCTAATAACATTAATAAGTAATTTAAATAAATAAATAAAAATAGTCGTGGTCGCGTAATGGCTGGCGCACGCGTCCCAAACTCAAAGGACGCGGGTTCGATCCTGGCCGGAACGCATTCACCACTTAGTAGCCAGCTTTCTGATCTAATGTGCATATTGTTACAATTACCACGTAGTAACAACGGTGAAGGAAAACCAACCTATACACATCGAGATAGCCGATGTGTCAAACAAGCCAAACCACCTTGGACAAGCGTGGCGGGTATACTGTCCGTTCCCCCTATAATAGGAGACCCGAGCCCAGCAGTGGGACATTTATACGCTGATATTATTATATATATTAAAAATAAATAATCAAATCTACTTGGTCTAAACGTCAGACTTATAAACGTTTTTAAACTCCATATCACAGAAGTAGTACTTTTTTATTTTTAAACAAAATACTAAATTTAAATAAAGCATTCCTTTAGACTTAAAGGCAAGATACTGATACACTTTATTAAATAAACATTTACCTCTTTGAATAGCGCACTATTTCAAAGTAAAAGTACTTTTATAAAAGAGAAATGTAAGGAGAGATATTTCCTTGAGTTGTAATTCAACGCAAGTAGTAAGCGAACGTGCTCTGTTGGTATTAATTATGTCAATATTTGTGTTGCTGAAGACGGGATAAGTATGAGAAAGTTTGTTATTCATTTATACGTTACGTAGTAACGAAAGAACCATTAACAGATTTCTAAATAAATTCATATAATAATATATTTAAGGGTTATACAGAATGTTAAAATGTGGAACATGACTTAGCAAAAGTCTGTCTTATAAATATTTGATATTCGTTTTCAAAGTAGCTCTCATTTTGTAAGTTAAAGTGTCTAAAGCGACACAAGTAAGATCTGCATATCGAGGAGATGATTAGGTATGCTACCGTCTATTTGTGGAGTCAAACGAAGTAACTGATTAAAAGCTCTTGCTTCAGCGACGGCTTGCATTCTCGTGATATAGCAGAGAAACTACAAGAGAACCGCCTACTGTGGTACCCACGAGCTATAGGCACTATGTGAGAAACAAATATGTGAGAAAATTAGCCTTACCGTCTCTACCAATTTCCAGTAGGAGGTGTAAGCCCAAGTTATATAGGCTTGACTTAGTGAAGGTTGACATGAGTGCTATTGGTCTCATAGTGAGGGAAGCAGGTGACTGCGGAATTAACAGAATAAAAAGTATGAAAGTGAACCCCCGGGGCTCCAAAGTAAACACTCTGAATAGACCCAACGTAAATAATTTTTAAACTGGCATAACTTTCGAGATACTTTGTTTTAAACAATTTAAATCCGCATTTGTTTTTACTTACGTATAAGTACGATGACAATAAAATTATTGTGAGAGTAAAAAATAAAAGACTTATCCGAATTTAATTGCAATTAAGATTTTTTTAATGGAATATTTTAAATATTATACCTTCCAAGACATCGATGAGTCATATTGTCGTAAAACTTGAACAAAAAATAAAGAGGAACAAATTCCATTAATCTTTTCACAATTTAATTATTTTCACTAAAATTTCTGCACGTGACAAGTAAATACTTGAAAAGATTCAAAGCTACTCGCCTCAGGCAGGAACCAGTGTCAAATAAATATCTGAAAAATATGACCGAATATAACATAGAATGTTTATCATTAAATGAAAAGCATAAAAATAAGGGTAATGGCAACGAATGCGAAGAATGTAATTAAAAGGGAAATTAAAGATCACATTTAACAGCTTTTGCCTGTGCCGTTGTGTTCTACGTAAAGGTTATTATCTGCTTTTTAAACTTCGCTTTCAACTGCGTGAATTAAAAACGAAAATATAAAACGTTGTGCCTTAATTTCGTCTGTCTCGTGGAACAATAGGAATGGGGAAACGGCCGCGGCTTTTAATGTACATATCATATACGTACATACTTGTATGATATGAGATATATTTAAAGCAGAGTGAAAAAGGTGGCACAATTGAAATATTCTCTTATTATTATACTCTAATAATAGTAGCCAATTTCGTACTATATATAATTACAATTATGTTATATCCATCGAGCTTACCTGGGGCAGATTGGCAGGTTTCCCACATATGTAGTTAATAAGGTTTAGAAGGAGTTAGCTGATATACAGACAAACGGACGCGGAAAGCAAATTTGTTTTATACTATGTAAAGATGGAAACGCTTAATACACTCACACGTGATATTAAACTGCTATTATTGTAATATTGTTAAAGCTAATAATACCCAATAAAAGTGTTCGCTTCACTTATTTTTCTCTTGTAAAAGTAGCAAATAGTTTATAGAAAGTTGTTACCCACGAAGGCAAAGCAGATGCTGGGATTTGGAATAATTTATGACGTCCCCCGTAATTTCCTCCATTGTTTCATATTTTCAAGAATTTCGATATTATGTTGTTATATATATTTATATGTTACTATATATACTTTAAAATAACGCCCTTAGTGAGACCATTTGAGTGAACGAAAGATGATCCTGACATCTGCCATCGCCATTGTATATATTCGTAATTTATCTGCATACTTTGTTTTAATTTAGCGAGGAAACAATTTATTAGTTTGTAGACAAGGGTCGCATCTTTCCACAAAGGTTGGGTCAAAGCCAGAGAAATCATGGGAAGGTTCCTCAAAATGTTATTTTTTTAAATGTATTTGTTAGTAAAAAAAGTGAGTGATCTGCCAAATTGAGTTGGTGTGTATGTAATAGTCAGCAGTGTGAGAAAAGATAAGTCAGTGTGTGTATGTAATAGTCAGTGTGTGTGTTAAAGAGAATCAGCGAGAAGTGTGTTTTTATGAAACACACTTTATACTCAGTGGCAGTGGGTTAAAGTATATGTATAGTGCTCCGTTCGATTAGATATTGATTACACCTTTAATATAGCCAATGGTAATTTATTTCTTTTTTATTCATTTATATGTAATTATAGTAGCGTTCGTTCAAATAAACGACGTGAACCGTAAGAACTGCTGGTGTATCATTTCCGCCAGCATATCCCGCTAGCAACTCCCACAGGCTTCAACCGAAAGCCCAGTCGGAGACCCGCTACATTTCTATATAATTATATTTAAGTGTTGGTCAAGGTTTGCCTTGAACTGACGTTGATTAATGGATAAAGCAATGTTTTCTTACTTTATGGAAAATATTGCATAGATTTTGCCGTCTGGTGTTTAAACAGTGTAATTATTAGAAATCATAAGCTTGTTTGTTGAAAATATTTGACTTAACATATCGCCAATATTTGCGTCTTATTTCAAGAACAAGGATCAAACCCAAAGGGATGCAACGCTTAGGCCAATTTAAATTTAATGTGTTTAATGACGGTCAAAGAATCAATCGTAAGTAAACATGCATGATTTTACCTATCGTTTTGTGAAACCTGCCGATCCGCCTTAGATAAACGTGGTGGTTTTATCTATAGGTTTAATGTGCCATGAATTACTTTATAAGGCTTATTTTAGTCGTTATGACTAGAACAAGCTTTCCAAAAATAAGTCTATTTATTAAAAAAAATATATTATGCAAAAGAAAATTATTAACTTACAATTATAAGGTCTATATTGGTGTTAGGCTATATAGTCATGAACAAAAATGTCGTTGATAACATTTAAGTTATATATCGCATTCATCTGTATAAAATCGATAGATAGACAGATATAAGACTATTTATTGTTTAAAAAATAAACAGTCTAAAATGCAGTGTAATAAAATTTGTTACTAATAGCGCCACCTGTACTCGGTTTGTTATTACTGGCTTCATCTATAATTAATTATAGAGGTATTATTTATATTTTTAAATAATGAAGGTACTTTTATAACCACCTGTGGTGTGTTTTTTTATATTGAATAGGTTCGCGTTTGACTGACATTGCGCCTGATGTCAGGTGGAAATGCAGTCTAAGGTGGAGTACGCTTACCTAGAAGATACCTGTTCACGCGAGACTTGAAGACACCTATATTGTATTCTTGAGGGAAAACAGATGACGGTAAAGAGTTCCACTCTTCAGCGGTGCGTATGATAAAAGTGGAAGCATAGCGTTTCGTCCGCTTTGTTGGTATTTCCACCATATATCGGTGGCGTGAGCGCGTACGTCTGCTTGTCCGGTGGTAAAATGGTGAGGGAGGAACCAATTTTGTTTGCCTGGTGGCGCCACATAACAGAAAATGTTTCAACTAATATCATGTTTTATTTTATGGAATTCTTATCGAAGTGATTAGACATTAAGTAAATATAGTAAAAAGTTATTATTGATGTTTTGACATAATTTAAGACCTATTACATTGTAGGACATATTTATTAGTTTTTAAAATGTATTAATACTACAAACCCCTGTGAATCGGGTAGTTTTTGTTCAGAAGTAAAATAAGTACTTTGTGTTTTTTTATATAAATCCCGCATTAACAATAGTCACTACGATACCTATTCTTAAAATATTTAAATTATTTACAACATATTTACTTGCCTCTAAAAGAGCTATCAAAATAACTCATCAACTCTTTAGGAGATCAAAGGGCTAGGCGCCTATTTCGGACAACGGATCAATATAGCAATCCAGAGAGGAAACGTAGCCAGCCTTCTGGGTATCTTACCCATAGAATATGGTGAACTAAGCTCAGTATTCTACTTATAGTCTTGAGGGATTGTAGGCAAAATACAATATAACTATGTCAAGTTCACTTTTATAATGTCTTTGTATAATAAAAAAAAAAAATGAAGTTTTTATAAAATATTATCATGATATTGTTACGAGTGCGGGACTCGAATTCAAATGCCGTTGGAATTACTATAGAATTTATTAGAACTATACAAACACGTATAACATAGGTACAAATATAACAGGACGCAGTAAGTCCTTATGTAATGCACAATTAAATAGCACGTGCATAGTCCGTCACTATATAGCTCATCAAATGTACTCACGTCTTGCTCGTATCGTAATAGTCGCTTGACTGCCCCACCCCTCCGTTCGGGCATTGTTTTATACTGCACGGTGCAATATGTCAACCTCATCGCGTGCACCCGATTTCCCGGAATCACACCTGGCCACTGCCTACCGGAACAGATTACAATACACAATAGGCGGCTTTTCTAATTACAAATATTAAATACAAACAAAACAAAACAAGTGCAAATGCGGGCGGGTAATAAAACTTGGAGTTTATGGCCGCAGGTGTTCATT
Source organism: Dendrolimus houi (assembly GCA_039645545.1). Taxonomy (NCBI): domain Eukaryota; kingdom Metazoa; phylum Arthropoda; class Insecta; order Lepidoptera; family Lasiocampidae; genus Dendrolimus; species Dendrolimus houi. Next base: position 15,016,505 of record CM077120.1, on the reverse strand, counting down.
CGCATTTGTTGTTGTGCTTCGTGGAATTTTGGCTAAGTTGTAACACTATTATTATATCGGTATAAAATAACTTAGTGTCATTATATAACGAACAGGCTTTATTTATAAATAACAGCAATGTATAGAACTATGAATAAGCGAATCGTGGTCTGGTTCGATAAGTATCCATTTATAGATCGCTATATAATATATGTATGAAGCGAGGAGCGGTGGCATAGACAAAATTCAACGGCAAAGGCTTACCTAACACTCTGCGAAATGTAAATGAATGAACAGTTGTGGGGAGTTATATGAGAGCAAACGTTTGTGGAGCGGCGGTCGACAGGCGGGCGTGACACGTCAGCGGTACTTGCGGGGCTAATCTTTTTACATAATAGTAAGTCTTTATTTGTTCTAACTACGTACGTGCGGTTGTACAATCGCTTACATTTACATATTCCAAGATATATATAAATGCAAATGTAAAGCGTCATTGCTATTTAATGTTAGTAACATTTGTTCCTAGTAGTGCCAGATAAAATATTATGTATTATTTATGGGCGGTGCGGGTTGTTATGTTTACTAATAGGAGATAAAAACTACCGGGCATAGTGACGATAGAACATTCTAACTTTGACTTTGGTCGGATGCACATGTCATAGTAGCTCTCTAGGGTGGCTAATTATTGTTCGAGAATTGTAATTTATTATACTTCAACCTTCTTCGTGTTTTGTTGTATAAATTAAATATCTCACAGTATATTCCCGAGCACCATTATTTTCCATATAGTCACATCTAAATCCCGATAACTAAATGAAATAAATTATTATCGAAGTTGTAAAGCGAACAGGAAACTTTTTTCCGGTCGAACAAAATCAGCCACAGTTTCATTTCCCGGAGGGACAGCGATAACGACCCTACTTGTACCTTTTACCTCTGTTTTCAATTATTCATACATTAAATTTCGCCTACTCGGCCCCCATTGCCGCGGATTATATCCCTTTGATTACGTTCAATGTTCAATCATTTTCCTCGTTGGCTTTAATAAAAGTTCCCCGTAGGTTTTGATTTAGCATACCCTCGTAAATTGGCTTTAAATGTTTTAAACTCACTTCTTATCATGTTATCAATGAGGAGGGACAACAATTTGTGAAGTTAATTAAGTGAACAAAGCGTATTCGTTAGATAATGATCTCAAGAATGAATGTGCGTCTCAACAACTTTCTTATCATAAATCGTGAGTTATGCTTCGAAACCCCAAGTTCTTAAGGTAGTGGTGTGCGTCATCTATTATTTGATAATTTCAATCCACTTACAAACCTCTAATTTGGATAAAAATCTAATAGTAGAGTTTAATAAATAAATAATTAAAATTCACTAACAAAAATATTGAGTGTCAGTTATTGAAGCGTTTTGCTACCTTCACTCCAATCTAGTACTAACTAGTCACCGAGCTAAAGTAAATTGGCACTCCCGAACATCGCGCCCAACTACCTGCTACGTTTTCTTAACAAGTAATTTGTTAACGAGTTCGTATTAATAGTGAACGTTGAAGTGAATAGGTACTGAAGTATTATTATTCATTTTCAATGCTTTATTCTGAAATGAGAAACCATTTCAAAAATTTGAAACCTGTTTTCTAATCAATCCCTATTAATATTATAAATGCGAAAGTAGCTCTGTTTGTCTGTCCGTCTGTCTGTTCCGTTTTCACGGAAAAACTACTGGACCGATTTGGCTGAAACTCAGTATATATATATATTTTCGACGCCGAGGATGAACATAGGATACTTTTATCCCGAAAAAGGGGATAGTTTCCGGGATAAAAATATATTTGCCTCTCTGTTTGTTATGCTTTTACGGAAAAACTATTGGACCGATTTGGCTAAGATTCGGTATATATATATATATATATATATATATATATATATATATATATATATATATATATATATATATATATATATATATGTGTGTGTAATTTTAATACCGAGGGTGGACAAGGGATTTTTTCATCCCGGATAATGGGATAGATTTTGGGATAGATTTATGTAAAGGTTATTCCAGAAAGTGAGATAGGTTTTAGTTTTTTTTGTTATTTGCCATTTTCATCATTTTGGTTATTTTGGTCTTTTCTGTAATTTTGTACTTTTTGTCCCTTTTGCTCTCTTTGTCCTTTTTGCTCTTTTGCTCTTTTGCTCTTTTTGTCCTTTTTAATTTTTTTGTCCTTTTTGATCTTTTTGTCCTTTTTGACCCTTTAGTTCTTTTTGCTCTTTTTGTCCTGTTTGTTTTTTTTCCTTTTTGTCATTTTTTGTAGTTTTCATAGACGGGGATGGATAAATAAAACTAGGACTGTTTGAAATAGAGGATGAAAGATTGGATGAGAACAATTATCTCTCAAGTTTATAGATATAAAAATTCATCATGTATAAAAAATGCGATAGTAACTCGATATGTCTTTCTCTTAAGTTTTCACGGAAATCTACTGGGGATACTGGATCGGTTTTTTTGTAATTTTGTTTAAATGTAGTTTTAATGCCGAAAATGGGCATATATACTCATGCCAGGAGATCGAATAGTTTGCAATATAAAATTAAGTGAATTTTCCGGGTGCAAATAGCACTAACATAAAAACTTTGTGCGATGTAATCTGTATTAACGCCTGCTTTTTAAACAAGAAGCACGAACTGGAGGTTGACCCGCGGCTCAGCCGCGGGCTAAATTTTAGTCATAACATATTTGTAAACTAGCCCCCCACCTGTTTGTTCGCGCATATTCATGTCTTCTGAACCCTGTAAGATATTGAAATGAAACATCGACCAATATTTAAGATAAACTTACGGTTTTAATATATAAAAGTTTCATTGAAATCGGTCCGGACGACCCCGAGCCTATTTTGCACAATCTTTTAGATTCGTTGACAGACAAAAATGACTACTTACTAAACCGACTTTTATATAAAGTATCTCAAATAGCAATGCCCTAAAGACATTTATGTTAAATCACAAAAGATTATATTTTATTTATAGAAACAATTAACTAGTTTGTTAATAAATACTGTCGCATAAGGCATAAGCATGCATACATACATGAATAAAACATTACAAGTCTATGAAATATACAAACACAAAATAAATTCTACCAAAAACGAAACCGACTTCAAGAGTAACTAAAAAGCAAAAAATTAATTTTTCTACATCTTGAAGTCGGTGCCCAGTAAAACAAAAATCACTACATTTTGCAATATATTGTTATTGTAACAATGTATATGGTAATTTTTTCTCAAAAACAAAATGAAAAAAATATTGTTAGGTTTATGATAATCCGAAAACGAGTAGGTACCTAATTAAGATCAATAACATGCTGTAGTAGACTCCACTAGACCTAGAAAGGCGCACAATGGAAATCGATAACGATAAACAGCACGACCGTGTAAATGGAGTTATGAGAGCCGTCGTATTTAGGAAACGTCGACGATCGGAGTTAAGATTCAAACGAAAATACTGCCTGGCGACACCAGACGATTGGCGTAATCCCTATTAACACCTATCCCTATTAATATTATAAATGCGAAAGTAACTCTGTCTGTCTGTCTGTTCCGTTTTCACGGAAAAACTGCTGGACCGATTTGGCTGAAAATCGGTATATATGTAATTATAATACCGAGGGTGGACAAGGGATACTTTTTTATCCCGGATAATGGGATAAAGAAAGTAAAGAGTAAGATAAAATTTTGGGATAGATTTCTGTAAACTTTATCCCAAAAAGTAGGATAGACTTATTGGTCGATTTGGTCGATTTGACTGGCTTGGTCGATTTGGCTGATTTCGTCGTTTTCGTCAATTTCATCAATTTTGTCGATTTCGCTGAATTGGCCGATTTCGTCAATTTCGCCGAATTCGTCGATTTAGTCGAATTGATCGATTTAGTCGAATTGGTCGATTTCGTCGAAATGGTCGATTTCGTCGATTTCGTCGAATTGGTCGAATCGGTCGATTTCGTCGACTTTGTCGATTTAGTCGATTTGGTCGATATGGTCGATTTGGTCTTTTTGGTACTTTTGGTCATTTTGGTATACATATGTAGTATTAATACATAGAAAATGGGCATAGATACTTTTCATCTGGGAAATGGTATAGTTTGCGATATAAATTGAAGTGAATCTTTCCGGGCAAATAGCACTAACATAAAAATTTAATACAGTGTAACCTGTGATGTAACCTCTTTAAACAAGAGGCATGCACTAGGGGTTGACCCGCGGCACAGCCGCGGGGTAAGCTGTGGTCATTTAATGAAATAATTTTCGTCAAGCATTTGCACCACTACATCTGACTTTTAAAACATCAGACAAAAATGGGCGGCGCGGTCGCGTCGAGTAGTTGGTTTTCTGAAAACCAAAATGCATAAGCCGCGCCGCGGTAACGGCATTTGAGTGTTAGAACCAAGTGTTATATATTTATTAACTGGCCAGCAAGGCCTAGTGATACTTCATTAATTTAAATTTGACGGCACTTATTAGTTTTTAAGTGCATATACACGATTTACCTTCCAGTTGCGTTCAACGTTTTCTAAATACGCTTCCGTTTCATCAGCTAATGTTTCCGCAATCGAAAAGCTATCTTATTAGGGATATCATATATGTAACTTAAAAGTGTAAAATAATTTATTTTGACGGGTTGTCTGGAAGAGATCGCTTCTTAGCGATAAGACCGGCCCATTGTGCACATTTAGAATATTTTTAGGCTATAAGGTTTTCTGTAATGGTGTACAATAAAGTGTTATCTATCTATTTTTTTTGTTATAAAATTATTAGCATTTTACTGATACACCTTATATAAATCGCTTTTAGTGCACTTACGTTGTAGAGGTTAATTGGAGCAGCACTACTACAAATTGGGCGCTACTATAATAAAAGAGAGGAAAGTATATACGTGTGTATGGATACGGGTAAATACATTACCTAAATACACATGATAAACAAACAATTCATGTAAAAGGCAAATAAAAAGCCAATAGCAAAGTTTATAAAGTAGCATTGTGTTCTACTTTTTCTAGTAGTAGAGCTTCAACAAAACCTAGAAAATATCCTAACGAATATAAAAATGTATATTTACTGTAACACTGAATAAACAGGTTTACCTATGTGAATGTTGTGGTCTTTTAATAAGCAAACCGAAAAATTTTGGACTATATTTTAATGCATAATCAAAACAAAAACTCACGTTTTGTAACAATGAGGAATATCCACTACTTTTGCTATTAATTAAATGATATCTTACCACTTATTGATTTAATAAAAAAGCTGTCAAAAATACCGTTATGATTTGTTTTAAAGTTGCCCGCTTCATAATTCAAAAATTATATGTAAATGGTTTCTTACGTATTTACAATGCGTTTAAAAATATGAAAAAAAATGAGAGGGAATAATTGGGACCAGGAAATATCGAATATGCAATTTTTAAAATTTTTGTCAGTCTGTCTGTCTGTCTCTCTGTTTGACTGACTTTCTGTCTGTCTGTCTGTCTGTCTGTTAGAGCATCACGTGAAAACTACCTCTTTTTTTTTCACCATATCCCAATTATTTAGGGTCGGCACCTTATGTCTTTTCCCTCCACACTCCTCTATTCTCTCATACATCATCTGTCACACCACATATGATTATATCGTTCTTCACACAATCCATCCATCTTTTTGTTGGTCAACTTTTACATTTGTACCCATCCATTTTGTAGTTTAACATTCTTTTTGTTATGTAACTTTCATCCCTCCTCATTATATGCCCAAACCGACTTAATCTTGTTCCTCTCAATTCTTCAGTCACGGGTGCAACTTTCAAAGATGTATTATTGTTACTTATGTACTCATTTCTCACCTTATCCATTCTTGTAACACCGCACATCCATCTCAACATTCTCATCACGGCTGAGTGGAGACGTGAAAACTACTGAACGGATTTAAATAGAACTCGACATAGAGCTACCTTATATCCTGAAGCGTAAATTGGATACTTTTTATCCCGATAAATGCTGTCGTTTCCATGGGCTAGAAGGAAATTGCGAAAACGATGCTTTGATTACTTCCTTTTTGGAAACCGCTGAACGTATATGAATGAAACTTAACATAGTGCTGACTTATAACCTGAGTTAACACTTAGAATACATTTTATTCCGATAAATAATGTTATTTCCATAAAATAGACAGATTAGCTAAATAGATGTCGCTGCAATCGCGTTTTTTAATTGACTAACAAATACCTACGTTGTCATAAACAACAAGTCATTCATTGCAAACTTCAAATCCGGTTGGCTTCGACTGATATCTATGTTTTGCTGCAGCTGTTTAGACTCTATGGACTTAGTTTCTTTGTTAGGGTAGTGAATTGAACAAGAGATAGTAAAGTTTTAGGTGTAATATATACAAAAAGGTTTATATATGTATAAAATCTAATTTAGTTTTTATGCAATTAACATAGATCTACTTACTTAGGGTTTATCACGCGGCGTAGCCGCGGGGAAATCTCTAATGTTATAGATTTAGGCCGTTTCACGCACATGTAACGATGGGCTTAATGCGTTATTTGTGATGCGATATTGTTATTATTATTAATGACGTATTGACAGATCACGTATGTCTATACCTACTATATACATTAATGTAGCTATTCGCTAACGACGTTATTTTTAACGCTATAAATGAGACTCATTTGGCCACGCTCAATAACCATTACATTATCGCAGGTGATGCCCGACGGTGACTGAAAATTTACTTACCTACAATAAAAAACATTTTTTATTCCTCGTATTACATTCACGGGGTACTATTAATTTTGATGTTTTTCGAATATTAATTATACCATTAAACAAAAATCCACAGTTTCCTTGTGCATTCAGAAAATCAATATACTCTATGTTAGAAGAAAATAAATATTTTTCTAATATTATCACAAAAATGAATTTCTCAAAGCCGATTCGATAAAAGCTTATTAATACAGTAATTCACCGTTTTTTTTCTGTCTATTTCACGGTCGAGTTGCCTCTTTCCTTTCCCCAGTGTACTTCACTATTTATTAAATAGTCGCTTGAACATTTTAGCGGTAATCTTTTAAGACTTCTTAAAGTTTGAATTGCAGGAAGAAATGGATTTTCTTGCTTGAGTTATAGCTTCTTTTTAAAACGTGGTAACTTTGTGACTAAAGCACATAGCACCAAGAATAAGAAGGGTATACCGCTTGGGCACTTTTTCAGGCCGATCTGCGTATTAATTATAATTCATATTAACAACTACCTCTTGATAACGATGAAGGAAAATATTAAAAAAGCTGCACAGAAAGATTCTTAATATGTGACATCTGCCGTTTTACTTTAAGTTAAAGTACGTTCATTACAACACTTCATCGTGTCTTGTTTGGGTATTGCATGTTGCCATTCATAAATATAATAATTATTTAAATTAAACTATTTTATGTCATAATACTCTTGAATATTAAATTGACACAATTAATTTTTTTTAATTAAATACAATTAACTGCTAAAAATAATAATAGATATCATTACAACGACCAATTAACCTAAACGAAAGTGCCTTTTCAAGGATAAGTATATAGTAATGTATAATATATACTTAATTGTCTATAAGTATAATATATGGCTATAATAATAAAGGGACTGTCGTAGTACTTTCATCAATGGCGATGAATATGGGATACTTCTAATTTCAAAACTGACTTAGTTTCAGGAAGGGTATGCGAGGGAAACCTTAAATAATATCCGTGTCTGAATAAGTTGCTAGCTTGTTGGTATATCTTTCGAAAGCAAAAGGAACCCGATCCAGAGTATCGACCGCCGTCGTTAACTAGGCGTAAACAAAAGCCCAAATACGCGCTTAGTATCATAGATAGGCGCGTTTACGTTTGTGTAACTCCTAAATACACTACAGCACAATAATCCACAATCGGAAAACCGATAATGACGTCTTCTCAGTACGTGTCTCTTTGTGAGAAACGCAGGCGCTATACCGAATAGGGAAATACTGTGTTATATTATTGAGTCAGGTTTTATTAAATACTAGAGTTTTAGGTAGTGGCTCTATTTTACATACATAAAAATTTAATTAGGTTTTTTATACATATAAACTTTCAATACTTTACTTTCTAGTTCAATTCACTACAATTACAAAGAAACTAAGTCAATATAGTGTACACAACTGCACAGCAAAACATAAAGAAAAGTCGCAGCCAACCTGATTTGAAGTACCTAATACGTAACGAATGACATGTGGGCAACATGACAACGTACTTGTTATTGAATTACAGCGAAGGTTGTCTATATCACAATTGCAACGTCATCATTTTTACTAATCCGTCTATTCCACGGACCGGCGTGATTTATCGGGATAAAAAATATCCTAAGTGTTGACTCGGGTTATAAGTCAGCTCTGTGTAGAGTTTCTAAACAAGATTAACAGGAGCGCCACCTTTTTCGCTATTTTCGTCTATCCCGTGGAAACGACGTCATTTATCGGGATACAAAGTATCTTAAGTTACGCTCCGGGATATAAGCTACCTCTATTTTCATTTAAATCCGTTCAGTAGTGTTTACGTGATGCTCTAACAGACAGACAGACAGAAAAACAGACACAAAAATTCAAAAATTGCATTTTCGAAATTTCTTGGTTCGAGTTATCCCCCCTGATTTTATTCACATTTTTAAACGCATTGTACAAACTCGGACCATTTACACATTTATTATAGTATAGATAGGTAGATTTATCAGCTACCTGCACTAGTACGATCTATTAGGATACGTGGTTGTTATATAAAAAAGTTTCATTTATAGTTGTAAATTATGTAAATACAATATTTGAAAAGTTAAGAGAAGTCCTTTTTCTAATCAATTGTTATACCTGGGGGTAACCAGCGAATTGCTGAGTAAGTCCACGTGCTCATCGCACGCAATACTAGGCAATCTAGGTAATTGCTGACGATGCAGCACGAGGCCCCCCGGCCCTGGCAGCCGCGACCGCCATTGAACACTTCGTTCCTCGCATCGGACGTAGAAGCATATATTTTAGTTAGTTTTAGTTAATTGTAATTATTAATATTATATTAATAAATTCGTATTAAGAATTTGGTTTTTTTTAGTCCTCCTGCGTCCGTTATCGTATTTGGCGCAGTCGGTAGGATTCTCGGGTCGGTATAGTGAAATCGGGTTGCCAACATCGCGCTCGTCACTGTTTCGATAGACAACCAACGTCGCGCCGGGAATACCTGAAAGAACCACGTGTACGCCGCAGGAGAATCCCGACATAGATACTGCTCAAGAAAAACTATGATATCGTAAGTACACTGACTTTATTTTAGTGATTGCTTACCTTTATTAAAATTCTAAGGCCCTTTCCCCTTTTCCAAGATTTTTCATTTACGACAATCGAGGATTAGAAGGCAAAGTAGTGTTAGTAATAGGAATAAAAATTTTGACTCGCATAGAGATAATTTTACATTAGAAAATCAAATTTCTTTTATTCCTCCAAAAATGGCGGAAGCAAATTTAGATAATATTTTTAAGGCAATGAAACTTCTCCCGGATTTCGACGGGAACCAAAATGTTCTTACGAGATTTATAAGGCTATGTGACCAGTTAATTTCGGAATTAGGACAGGATGACAACGAACTCGCCAGACTGGCCCTAATGAACGGGATTCTAAATAAAATCACAGGGCCTGCAGCACGTTTCATTAACACAAATGGTATACCAAATGACTGGATAGGTATCCGTAACGCTCTCATAAATAATTTCTCCGACCAGAGGGACGAGACAGCCCTATATAATGACTTGGCTCTACTTACACAAGGCTCGAGTTCGCCGCAAGAATTCTACGAACGGTGTCAGAACCTTTTTAGCACAATAATGACATATGTAACACTGCATGATAATTTAGGATCGACTATTGAAGCTAAACGTAACTTATATAAAAAGCTTACACTACAGGCTTACCTCCGCGGTTTAAGGGATCCATTAGGTTACCGTATCCGGTGCATGCGTCCGGAAACTATAGAAAAAGCCCTCGAGTTTGTTCACGAGGAAACTAATACTTTGTACTTACAAGGCCGGAACGATCATTTTCCCGATAAGAAACTACTGAACCGATTTGGAGATTTTAGGAACCCTATTGACTCGCCATATAACATGCATGTACCATTTAAAACAAATAATTTCCCTATGCCTGGCAGCTCCCAAAAACAACCCTTATATCGACCGCCACCGCCTCAACATCAATTTAGACCACCTCCATACCATGTTCGTGGTCCATCACGTACTCAACAAATGTTCAGTGCGCCGTTACCGGGATATAACCCGCGTAGCGCTGTATTTAGGTTACCGCCTAGAGACCAGCCCTCGACGCAAGGGCCTAAGCCGATGAGTGGCGTTAGCCACTTTGCATCGAGGCCGGCAGGACCAAGACCCTGGGATTGGGCAAGGCAAGGTAACCCTCCTCCATCAAATTACTTTAAAGCTCGATATGTGAATGTTAATGAATGTTTGACTTATGAAAACTATGAATATTACGACCCTTATTATAATGACTATAATGACTACTATTACTGTAATGAATATTCGTATGACGACCCTCCCGAGGTATCTGACGACTCTAATAACCAAGCTATTGAAGACCAACCTTCCGATAATCAGGATTTTCAGGGAGACCCAAAATCACAAAATTTCGGATAGAACTTAATATCCAGACCCAGAGACAACTTCCTTACATTCGTATTGCTAATCTCCCGTTAAACTTACTCATTGATACAGGCGCAAATCAATCATTTATTAGTCCAGAAGCCGTTAATATTTACTTTCCCAAATTACCACTAAATTACGACCCCTTTGAAGTTACTACTGTGCATGCAACTAGCAGAAATGACTATTCCATAAACTTACCTTCTTTCCCCGAATTTAACGATCCGGATGGCATAAAATTATTCATTTACAGATTTCATAATCATTTTGACGGTTTAATAGGTATGGATTTACTTACAAAATGGGAAGCCAAATTGGACCTTAAAAATCTAAGTTTAACAACTAAATCTGCAGTTAATCCTATTCAAATTTATAACTCTCAAAATCTTAATCTCTACGAAGATATTATACCTGCAGAAAAATTAATTAAATTACCAATTAATGCCCCGGATGGAGAAGTTTTAATACCAGAACAGATTATTTGTAATTGTACTATATCCGAATGCTTTACCACAGTTAAAAATAACCGTGGTATTGTAGAAATTTTTACCCTAGTAAAAATGACATAATCTTTTCTTTAGACCGTGCTCCTGAACCGTGTATATTTAACTTCGAGTGTATGCGCACTGGAAAATAGACACAGCGCGCTCAAGAAGTCATACCGCGTTTACGCACCGATCATCTTAACCCCGAAGAAAGGGCTAATCTAATTGCTCTTTGTTCTAAGTACACCGATGTTTTTTATATTGAAGGTGAAGCACTAACTTTTACTAATAGAATTAAACACAACATTAGAACGACAGACGAAATTCCTATCTACACTAAGAGTTACCGATATCCATTTATTCATCGAAAAGAAGTTAACGATCAAATTACTAAGATGTTGGACCAAGGTATTATAAGACCATCTGAGTCCGCCTGGAGTTCACCTATCTGGGTAGTCCCAAAGAAGGTTGATGCCTCTGGAAAACAAAAGTGGCGTCTGGTCGTAGACTTTAGAAAATTAAATGACAAGACTATCGATGACAAATATCCTATCCCTAATATTAATGACGTCCTTAACAAATTAGGCAAGTGCCAGTATTTCACTACACTTGATCTTGCTTCCGGCTTTTACCAAGTGGAAATGAACACTGGTGACATTCCCAAGACAGCTTTCAATGTAGAACATGGGCATTTTGAATTTCTAAGGATGCCCATGGGTCTCAAGAACTCTCCATCCACTTTCCAACGTGTGATGGATAATGTCCTTAAGGGACTCCAGAATGTCATCTGTTTAGTCTACCTTGATGACATAATTGTCTTTAGCACCTCTCTACAGGAACACATGATAAACCTGGAAAAAGTTTTCCAAAGACTCCGTGAATCTAATTTCAAAATTCAACTGGATAAGTCAGAGTTCTTAAAACTTGAGACTACATACCTTGGACATTTAATTTCTAGCGACGGTATTAAACCAAATCCTGATAAGATAACTGCTATTCAAAATTATCCCATTCCAAAAACTCCCAAAGAAATTAAACAATTTCTAGGACTTCTCGGTTACTATCGAAAATTTATCCCAGACTTTTCCCGTATCACAAAACCAATGACACAGTGCCTGAAAAAAGGAAAAAAGTAACTTTTTCCCCCGAATACGTAACTAGTTTCGAAAAATGTAAGACTCTGTTAGCTAATGACCCCATATTGAAATACCCCGATTTTAATAAAGAATTTATCTTAACCACTGACGCCTCAAACTTTGCGATCGGTGCCATTTTGTCCCAAGGCATCATTGGCTCGGACAAGCCGATAGCATACGCTTCACGTACGCTAAATGAGAGTGAAATCAATTACGGCACCACAGAGAAAGAATTTTTAGCCATCGTATGGGCAACCAAATACTTTCGGCCCTACCTTTTTGGACGTAAGTTCAAGGTTCTTTCTGATCACAAACCATTACAATGGTATATGAATATGAGGGAACCAAACTCGCGACTCACAAGGTGGCGCTTAAAACTAAGCGAATACGATTTTACAGTCATTTACAAGAAAGGCGAGGACAACACTAATGCCGATGCACTTTCCCGCGTTGAAATCAGCAACGAGGAAGTTAGCTCTATGATTACGAATGCAACTGACAGACCGCCCTCTCCTTCTAATTCAGACACTCTGACTGCTCACACCTCCAACAAAAATCCCATATGCGAAGTACCTATTTCGGAAGACCCCTTAATAAATTCCATAGACAGCTATGTTTAACCGTAGTAGGCGACCTGAAAAAACGTGCTACTGTGACAAAACCTTTTGACAGTCATACTCGAACATCTGTCCAGTTGTCTGAGTCTAATCTGGAAGAAGACGTAGTGAATGCTATTAAAGAATACGTTAGTCCAAAAATTAAAACTGCACTTTTTATATCTCCGCCCCTCGCTATGTTCCAAATTGTTCCCATAATTCAGGAAAAATTCAGAAGTTCATCTATGAATTTATTTATTGCAAAAAAGAACTAGAGAATGTTAAAGAATATCTACGGCAACAAGACATTATTCGTCACTACCACGAAGGAAAAACTAATCATCGTGGTATTAACGAATGTTACCTCGCATTATCCGCGAGATACTTTTGGCCTAAAATGAAAGAACACGTAACTAAATTCATAAATGACTGTACTATTTGTGGTATGGCCAAATATGATAGGAATCCAATTAGACCTAAATTTAACATTGTACCCCCTGCCACTAGGCCTTTTGAAATTATTCATATGGATAGTTTTTCAGCACAAAACGAAAAGTATGTTACGTTCATAGACGCTTTTTCTAAGTATGGTCAAGCTTATCTACTTAGAGATGGCACTGCAATAAGTATAATTCAGGCTTTATTAACTTTTAGCACGCATCATGGCTTACCACTCACCATTATCACAGACCAGGGCACCGAATTTACTAACCAAATGTTTTCTGAATTCCGCAAAGTTCACAGAATTATTCACCATAAGACTTTGGCTCACTCGCCAAATGCAAACGGTAATGATGAGCGTTTCCATTCAACAATACTGGAACATCTTCGAATTTTGAAATTAAAACACAAAGATGAACCAATCAGTCATTTAATGCCATACGCAATAATAGCCTACAATAGTTCAATTCACAGCTTTACAAAATGCAAACCCTTTGATCTTATTTTAAGACATACCGATCCACGAGACCCGACTGATATTGACGTGACAGAACATATTTTACAGCAATATACTGAGACTCATAAAGAACGTATGAAACATGTATATGAACTAATTAATGAGACCGCACTGCCAAACAGAACGGCCATTATAGAAAACCGTAACAAAAACCGCGAACCCGAAGTGGAATATCAACCTGACCAACAAATATTTGTTAGTAATCCTAGGGCTAGTAGGTCCAAACTTGCACCTAGGTATACCCAGGACACAGTACTAGCAGATCTACCTATACATATATATACGTCCAAGAAAAAAGGCCCCATAACCAAGTCTAGACTAAAACGTGTCCCTAAGACCTCAACATTGTTACAGAATACTCCCGACGTTGACCCTCAGCCTGACACAAGCCCAGGAGATAAAACTCGAAGGACTTGACAACGGACCAGGACTTCTACCATTCAAACTAGGAGAGATGAGATTAACTACTCATTATCATACATTTCTACATTACATAGACTTGACCGACATAAATGACAATATTAATTTAATAAGAACTCAAATAACCGAAATTAGATAACCATACTTATTCTCTATACGAATTTCAGATTGGCCATTTAACCGGTAAACTAAATCAGGCTTCATCCCGCTTAACAGGTTTAGAACCCAATCGTTACAAGCGTAGTTTAATAGATGGACTCGGTTCCGTTATTAAAAGTATAACTGGAAACTTAGATTATACCGACGCGATCAAGTATGATAACGCCCTTATTACATTAAAAAATGATCAGAATAAAATTATTGCTCAACAAAATAATCATATTTCCCTGAGCAAAGAAATAATGAATGAGCACACTCATATTATTTCACAATTGGTAAATAATCAAATTCAATTAAATAAAACTTTGCATATTCTACTTGACACTAATAAATTTGCGCAATACTCATTATTAAAGTTTGCGAAATTTGCACAAGTTTTAACAATAATTACCGACAACATAAATGGCGTATTTAGCGAAATAAATAGGTTGGAAAATGCTCTAGCATATTGTAGTGCGTCGCGCACTCATCATTCTATGTTAAGTATAGATATTATGAATAAGACTTTGAATAGACTTAGGACATTTTATAGCAGGGTAGAAATTCTAGATATAAATTTTAGAGAATATTATGACGTAATTAAGCCCGCGGCTTGCTATAGTAATAATCAGATAGTTTTTGCTTTCAAGTTCCCGATTTTGTCTCCTCTTACCTTTTCACTATACAGACTAGTAATAGTACCCAACAAAATTAACCTAGCTATAATTTCACCCTTTCCCCTTCTTGCAATCACTGGAAAAACTCATGTGTACATAGAGGCAGAATGCCCGAAGGTCAGCACACAGTATCTATGTGAAGAAAAATTCAATCATCAGATCCGGACTCACCCTGACTGCATCAGCAAGATCATAGAAGAACAGGTAGCAGACTCCTCCTGTAAGAAAACCATTGTCAATCTGACGAAACCAGCTATGGAAAAATTGGATGACCGTCAGTACATCATCACAGTCCCGAACTTGACTCAAATTCAACTCAACTGCGAACGGGATGAATCTATATCTCTGTCTGGAAGTTTCCTTGCAACTATCTCACAGAACTGCAAGCTGCAAACAAACGAATTCACCATTATCAATATAAATGACCGAAGCAAAGGAAAACCCATGAAGATAACCAGCATTTCTATAAAATCGTCTGAAGACTTATTATCACCGCCACTACCATCTCTCGAGATTGACACCATAAATCTCAGGAAACTGCATGATCTCCAGGAAAAAATTAATGTACAAGAACCAATCAACACTGAGCCTATGTTGATGCTGTACCATACGACCATGCCATTTTATGGTATCATAGCAGCTAGTATAATTATAATTTGTTCATTTAAAATCTACAGGACACATATCCGCAACAAAAGGGGAGGAGACAGCAACAGCAATTCTGACACACTTCCGACCAAGATGGGAGAATCGCCATCCCAGTCGAAGCCGTCAGCAATATTTCAGTGCAAAACTTTGAAATAGTTGCTGATCTTAGAGGGGAGGTGTTATAACTGGGGGTAACCAGCGAATTGCTGAGTAAGTCCACGTGCTCATCGCACGCAATAATAAGCAATCTAGGTAATTGCTGACGATGCAGCACGAGGCCCCCCGGCCCTGGCAGCCGCGACCGCCATTGAACACTTCGTTCCTCGCATCGGACGTAGAAGCATATATTTTAGTTAGTTTTAGTTAATTGTAATTATTAATATTATATTAATAAATTCGTATTAAGAATTTGGTTTTTTTTGAGTCCTCCTGCGTCCGTTATCGTATTTCAATCCAAAACATTGATGTTTCATAAACTAACATAAATACACAAACACTGTTTTGTATAAAAGCAATAAGTAGTCTGTCTACACGTAGAAAATGTAAGAATTAAGTAACAAATATTTTTATGAAAGTATAACCGCACGACATTAGATTACTTTTTGTCAAAAAGTCTATAAAATAATTCAATATTATTTTCAGTTTATAATTAATTTGACGGACCTTTATGTAACAGTTTAAAAACCATTTATTAGATAAATAATAAAACGGGTATAGCAGTTTTGGAAACTTACAAGAAAAGAGTTTCCACTGTCAAGTTATGTCAACTAACTACCACTAAAATAACACATTGAACATTTATAGGTTATGAGTATTTTTATTTATGTAGGTTTGTGGCTTGGCAGCTAGGCCTTTAAGTCTGACCTTAGATTACAATATAGTTTCTTCATTTTCTTAAGCCTATGTATAGTTCAGCTGAACTGTAGGTTATCAACTGACGCCATTCAACGGAGGTCTTGTGACAACTCGAAAGGCCACATTTGACTATATAGTTCACATTTCTCACAAAAACACATAATTACTACCCAAAAACTATCAATTACTGTTCATTTTAGTCATCAAAGTTTAGTTTCATCAAAATAAAACTGCACAGCACATCTCCTTTCAGTTCCCGCCAAAAACTCCAAGTTATGAGTAAAATATTGCCTCATGTTAGTGACGTGGCATACAGAACTGAAACTTGTTACAATACCTACTCGGTAATCAATCTGTCGAATTATATTCGACTATAGATGACTTGATACAAGTTGTTACATGAAATATATACACAGGGATGTACCAATAGATTTAAGTAATTATATGATTATTTATTTATTTTAATTATAAAGTAAAAAAGTATTATATTGTTGGTTTTTATTTAAATTTATTTATTTGGTTTACTAATCAAATATTTTATAAGCAAAATTAGTTTAACAAAATTGGGTCATACACCTCACGCCAAAGGAAGGATTGCACTGAAAATCAGCGTTGTGTCGGATATAATTCCGGCACAACAACATTCTGAGTGCAAACCTTGTTTGCTGAAAATGCGGCGTACAAATTCTCAAAATATGTTATGTGTATGTATATAAAAAATTGTAAGGAAAGTAATTACGACGTCATTTCGTCAAATAAAATATTTTCTTCTTCTTCTTCTAACACCTTTTGTATTATATATACCTTGAGCTGTGTACGACGTTTAAGGGAGGGAAGGCATACAAAGGTAAGTTGACACCAGTTTCTGATTTAGGCTGCCAATAATAGTCACGTGATCGGCGTCACCAACCAAGTAAGGCTTGAAATGCTCTTCAACGAATTATTCTTATTGTAGTTAATTTTCATACACATATAGTAGAGCAATATTACCATAGACGAACAATACTAGAAATAGCAATCGTAAATGTGTAATCCTGATAACGATCCTAACTCAACCACTTCTTCATTTCTAGAGGGCATTACGACTATATATTTTATTGCTTTTTATATAAAAACATTACTAGTTTATCATTCAACTTTATTATTTAAAAACTATTTTACGTCATCTGATTCATAAATTTCAATGACTCGGGAATAATTTTTTTTTTTTTTTCAATTGAATTCAAGTGCTGACTGATTTTATTAAAAATTTACATTGATTATAATCTTGGTTACAAGGCTAGTGGTGTTCGACGTCTTGGAGGTGTCTGTCAACATCCCAACAGAGTGTGCACATATTTTTAACCGATCAAAGAAGGAGGGTCTCAATTCATCGTGTAATTTTTATGTTAACGTTTACTCGTGTAACTCTATCAAAAGTAACATTTCTGTCGCACACTGTATAGCACAGTACGGCTCTCTGGTGAAATCGCGCCTAAGAGTTCTGTTTCCCCAAAATAACTACGGAACTGCAGAAATATATGTATGTCTTTCGCTTAAAATAAATAATATTGTAGAATAATAGATGTTTACATACAAGTAAGTAAAGTGTGTTTATGTAGAAAATCTCATAGTGAAATATATGGATGTAACTTCGAATTGCCACAAGAACTCCGTCATTTGGCGTCAGTCAGACATAATTTATCTGAAGCTAGGGCGACGGTTATATGAGGTCGGCTTTTGTCTAGTTTATTTGGTTAATATTTTTGACTTTGTAGAAATTCGGGTACTCGGTAAATCTAAGAACCATATATAATTTTAGATTTACATTGTAGTAATTATAATTTATTTGGTACAATCATGGAAAAAATACTATTCTTCCATGGTACAACTATATATGAGTGCAATACAAAATGGTAAAGGTTTTGTCAGGGTTAACAAATTCTCTTATTTTAAAATATTTGGAATTACGCCCGAGTAGGTACTGTTAATAACATTTGTTCCAAGTTCTGCTACCTATCATTGTACTATTCTAATATTGACGGGTAGTTGTGTTTACTAATCGGATATAAAAGCGAGCGGGCGTAGTGACGAAAAATCATTCTCACTTGGACTTTGGTCGGATGCACATATCATAGTAGCTCTCTAGGGTGGCTAATTATTAAGCGAGAATCATAATTTATTATTAATTGTACACTCACGGCATTAAAATGTTCGTCACCTTAAAGTCGACTTTTGCTTGCACGAGTACAAGAAACAGTACTGTCAACGTTTATTAATGTTACATTTATAAAATACAGGCTGTGCCCGCGGTTTCGTTTACGTGGATTTTAAAAAGAAACTTTTTTAGAATCGATGTGATTTGAAACGATTAAAAGCGCCACTAAAAAGAGATAAACACAAAAATCTATAAGACTAAGCCTGCGAGAGAATGAGATAGAATACATTATATTTAATCATTTAAACACTATGCTCATATAGATAGAGTTGGAAATGTTTTGAAGATTTTCGTTAATAACTTAAATTGATAGAATACATTATATTTAATAATTTAAACACTATGCTCATCCAGATAGAGATGGAAATCTTCTACTGCGTGTGAACTGCACACACAGACATTTTTTTTTCTTGGAATCCTAAAAAACGTAGCCTAAGTAAGCTAACTACTTATAACATCAATTATCTGCCAGTGAAAGTCCTGTCAAAATCAAAAAAACAAAAATTCAGAGATTAGCCGGAACATTTTTTGGCATAGGTACCGTATATACTTTCATATACATTTAGTAAGAAGCTGTATGTTTGCTTGTAGGCAAACGGACCACCTGATTGTGCCTGGTGGCTACCGTTGCCCATGGACATCTGCAACACTGAGGGAGCCGATGCATTGCCTACCTCGCTGAGACTTTAAGTATCTGTTCACGACCTTTTTGAAGAACCCCATATTGTAGCGCTCTGAGAAAACCACGGGAGGGAGTTTATTCCATAACTTGGACACATATGGTATGAAGGAGCATGCGCCACCTGCTGTGGAGGACTTCCAAGTGTCTAGGAAGTGTGGATGAACTCCCAATCGCCGACAAGTAGTGCGATGATAGAATGGCGACGTAGGTACCAAATCAAATAATTTATCAGAGCTCTGCCCGTTGTACAGACGGTACAACACGCTCGGCGCTGCAAGGAGTCAAGTGGGAGCAGCTGATACTGAGGTGCACCAATCCAAACATGGGAGCAGTACTCCATATAGGGGCGGACTTGCTCTTTATATAATAAAAGCGGTTTGAAGTACCGCTTAGCCCTGTTGAGCACACCAAGCTTTTTTGCAGCGATTTTCGTTTTGCTCTCTAAGTGACCGCTAAATTGCACCTCGCTCGAAATGTCTATTCCCAGAATCCCTATAGTGTCCCAGATCTTAAGGGGAGTGCCCTGGAACAGAATCTGAAGAATGGGACTTTTTTAGCAGTAAACGCGCAGACTTGCGTCTTCTTGGGATTGAAAAGGACAATATTTTGTCTTCCTTATTCCGAGACCTGCTCCAAGGAGGTCTCGATTTCAGACACAAGTCGGATTTTGTTTTCCTCAACTTCTCCACGAGGGATGTTCATCTCATCTGCATAACAACTAATGTTAATGATTTCCAACATATCATTGATGTACAGAAAAAACAGCGTGGGCAACAATACTGAGCCTTGGGGTATGTCAGCATCAACGGGCTTCGTCTCTGAGCATACGCCGTCAAGGTCCTTGCCTTGATTCTCCGTCCAAAATAAAAAGCTGGCCACCCATGTGCACAATCCCTCGGGCAGTCCATAACTGGGGAGCTTCGACAGAAGTGCCTCGTGACGTTACTCTGACGTTACAAACAAACACTTAATTTTATTTATTTGTATGTAAAAATAAATGCGTGAAAAAAGAAAATTGTAATGTTTGCAATGACAGACGCTGAGTTTAACAATAAGAAATAAAGAGGACATCATCACTACGCTTATCATAAATATTAAACCCAATAAAAAGGTTTTAAATCTCCAAACAATCTTCTTAGACAAGATAGAAAATCAAACAACTTTGATCTAAGTAATTTTAAACTTTATTGTCAAACAGTTAAACATAATTTTCCGTGGAACAGTCTGTTCTGTGACTTAGTTTGAAAAGATAATAAGTGTTCGCGGAACGTTAAATGAACCAATTTGAAAACTGACGAACTTTTTATTTCGCCACCGTACATTAGATTGGCATTCTTCGTTCTGAATTCAAATAAAACAAAGTTCTACTTGTTTCGTTATATAAATCCCGCACTGACAGTACATAACAGGAGAAAAGTGGGTAAAGCATTCGGCTGCTCTCTGTACTTATAATGTGCTGCTATATCCATGTTTCAGATTGTTGTCATAAACAGTTATTAATCATCATGTCAACCGTTCTACTTCAAAGGCTCGCTTAATCAACTGCGAATGGTTCGAGCCTGTGTATCATTACTCACAACCCTCGTTTAGACATTCTTGCCTAACGCACGCGTATCATCTAGGTAATCTGATACTCATCCACCAAAAATACGCAGGAATTATACAGCCGAAGTTTGAAGCGTGAGATTTAACTTTTAAGTTTGCTCTGAGCTCGAGCGTCAATGGAGACCGACTAAATATTTCAACGAGATATCTTCGGAACTTTCCTTGAAAGCCATGTTTTCATAATGCATGCAAGCGGTAGGCGAACTGTAACTTTCTAAGTATGAAAGTATATATAATACCTGCTCTTCAACTCTTTTC
The DNA here is from genome assembly GCA_039645545.1 of Dendrolimus houi. Classification (NCBI taxonomy): domain Eukaryota; kingdom Metazoa; phylum Arthropoda; class Insecta; order Lepidoptera; family Lasiocampidae; genus Dendrolimus; species Dendrolimus houi. The sequence continues at coordinate 14,995,138 of CM077120.1, read as the reverse complement.
ACTCATACCCAAACAGCTACTTAAAGAAAACTTCGTATTATAAAAAGTATCGGTTTTGGTTGGTAAAAATTATGTAATGAGGAAACCTAAAAGTTGTAAACTAAACAATGTCACATTTGGCAGATTTAAGTTTTGAAAGAAATAAACGTTTTATATGATGAGAATCTCGACAGCTTGAAATATACAAACTCAATTTTCCTAATAATAGGTTGGGGAAAAGTCTTTTCGCATATAGTATGTATGAACTTGTAATAAGATCTATTTGGCTATACCATTTGTATCTGGCTGGTTTTGGTATCATTCAAAAGTTTTAATTTTAAAGAAGACAATTCCAAATTCAAATTAGGAAAATGTGTGATTTTCATTTGTTTTTCTTATTGTTAAAATGAGTGAATCTAATGAAGAAATTCGATACATTTTAAAATTTTACTACAAATAAGGTATAAATGCGTCACATGCCGCGAAAAAAATTTGTGATGTTTATGGACCTAATGCAGTATCTGTGAGAGTAGCGCAAATTTGGTTTAAGCGTTTTCAATCCGGAAATTTTGATATCAAAGGTGCACATCGCTCTGGTCACCCTGTTATGGACAAAATTGATGCCATTTTTGAAAAAGTGGAGCAAGATCGGCATATTAGTAGTTACGATGTAGCTGGAGAACTGGGAATTGACCATAAAATGGTTTTGGCGCATTTGAAAAAAAGCTGGGTACACAAAAAAGCTCAATATTTGGGTGCCTCATGAGCTCACTGAAAGAAACCTAATGAACCGTGTACTCATTTGTGATTCTTTATTACGACGTAATGAAACCGAACCATTTTTGAAGAAGCTGATAACTGGTGATGAAAAGTGGATCACGTACGACAAGAACGTGCGAAAAAGATCGTGGTCAAAGGCCGGTCAGGCTTCAGAGACTGTGGCGAAACCCGGGTTAACTCGCAACAAGGTGATGCTGTTTGTATGGTGGGATTGAAAGGGCGTTATTCATTATGAGCTGTTACCGTCAGGCAGGACCATCGATTCTGAACTGTACTGCGAACAACTGATGAGATTAAAGCAAAAAGTTGAGAGAAAGCGGCCCGAATTAATCAACAGAAGGGGGTGTTGTTTTTCACCATGATAACGCTAAACCTCACACATCTTTAGCCACTCAGCAAAAATTACGAGTGTTTGACTGGGAGGTGTTAATACATCCGCCATATAGTCCTCACCTTGCACCTTCAGATTTTCACCTATTTCGGTCTCTGCAGAATTCCTTAGGGGGTGTCAGGTTAACATCACGAGAGGACGGCCAAAACCACTTGTCGAAGTTTTTTGATCAGAAGCCCCGAAATTTTTATAGCAATGGGATCACGTCCCTACCTACAAGATGGCAAAAAGTTATCCAACAAAATGGCACCTACATACTTTAGTCAAATGTAAATAAACTTTATAAAAAAACCTTTTGGATTTTTATATAAAATGCGAAGAAACTTTTTCCCCAACCTAATATGTTATTAACTTTCTTCAAGAAATTCCTATCAAACATACCGTGGCAACTATCGCATTCTATGAAATAAAACGTTTGTAAAAATGGGATTATACTCAATACCCAGTGTAAATTGTACAAACATTTAAACAAAGTAAATTCGATAACAAAAAGCACATTAATAGCCATATGTTGCACACTTCGGACACTTCCTATATATCGGGTCTCACAACATTAATCAATACAATATTATCATTGATTGCCACATAATGCCATAGTTACGCAATACGACGGTATGCGATATGATGCAAATATGTGCACACAACTGAGAGCAGATACTGAGACTTGATTTATCGTTTCCATCTCGGTAATGGAAGTGAAAAGCTACGTGTATTGACAAAGCATATTCGTTTACAAAGCACTATGGTAATCCTCAAGGAACTACGCCTTTGATTACAGTACAAAACCCTTTTCATTCCGATAGATGCCCACTAGTCCCCACAACATCGATTTCATAGTATTCAATAGTTCCACATAGATCCACATTTCAACACTAATTCTATTGAAATTTAACGAAAATATTATCAGTTTAAACAGACATATAAATTAATTCAGTTTTAAGAAAATACGTAATCAATTGTTGAGATAATTTCATGTTTATAGTTGAGTGGGAATATTTATTATTTACGAAACACGTGTATATTTTGTAATCTATTGTTAATAAAAGAATCTGTTATTAAAAATAACTTATAGATTCACTAACTAGAAAACTAAACCCAAAAATAAACAAAATTGCAGTATTAAATAAATAAAGCTAAAATATTGTTACAACTTAGGCTTCGACAAAGACAAATCCACGTACAGTCTGTAAAAGCACATTTTATTACCTGTATTTGAACTAATTGTAATCCTTTTATGATCAACTTCTTTTGTTTACTTATTTATTGGCATACGTTTCTAGTATTGTGAAGAACAGCCTATTGTTCTATTGTACTCGTTTACGGCCGCCGGCAGGCTGCATCATTAGCCAGATTTTACGGATCGTAAATACAAGCTGATTCGTCCACATTTTTTTAAACTATACACACATAAGAGCATCTAGATAACACCTTATAATTTTAATCCCCTACTTAATTCTCTTCAAGTTTTACCAAAAGCCTAAATATGAATTAGCTTATTCTTTACTTAGGGAATAGGGTAGTTGACAATCAAATCAACGGAAATTCTTTTTATCAACCTACAAAACGCCGAAACCGCCTAAATTTTTTCGAGCATTAAAATATTTCTATGATGATATTTTAAAAGTACGACGATGACATGATATTTTGAATCCTGCTCTTTTATATGAATATTGTTATAAAATCTATTATGATAATTATGTGGCAACTATCCAACTATGAGTTATCTCTATAAATTTTCATTCTCTATTTTACCTCCTTCAAGTTTGTTTTAAAGACAAAAGATAGAGTAAGCAAACTATACTATCGTTGGCACCCATCCACACATCTATACATTCATACATCCATTCTTACAAACGTTCGTAAGTTTTCGTAGTCGTACAAGCCACATAATAAACAATACTTATTATAATCATTGTCTGGCAACAAAATGAAAACTGTGATTTTTTAAAATGTTTTGTTTAAATTAATAGGGTGACAATAATTGGGCCAAAAGTAGTAAGTATACTTTACGCTATATAGCCTATTTCGTGCCGTGTCGTCTAGTCATAAAAATGTAACAGACAGAATTACTTCCGCATATATAATTCTAGCATGGTAATAGTATTGTATGATTGTATGAAATACCGTATCTAAGGAAAATACGAGTTGTGAAGGGAAAAATAGTTTCCGTCTGCCTGTTAAGCGATCTTCTTACGGAAGATTGCATTTAGCCGTGTGTGTAAGTAATATGTCCCAGGCGGAGCTGGCGTCGAAAGAGTCGATAAGCTTCAGGATACTATTGGCTACTGAAGTCAAACTTTCAAAGCGACATCTAAGTGCAATTTAACTCTACATTTTCTGACCTCAATAATAGTTTGAAAGAGATGTCCTGTTCGAAAATTTATATCGTCGTAAATTTTTAAAACGTCGTTTAACACGGTGTTATAACAAGTTTAAAAATATGTGAGCTCTTCTCAAATATGGCGTAATTTTTAATATTATAAAGGCTCCGTTTCCAATAATATAAATCACTAGGATATGTCTGCAACTTCGTCCACGCTTGACTTGAAATTGCCGCGAGATACCCGGGAATACGAAGTATCTATCGTTTGTCGCTATCGTTTTAGTGAAAATTGTGTCAGAATAAGCTAATTTTTACGCACCCGAACAACTACAAACCGTTCTCAGCAAAATTCTCGCGGGATTCCCAGGATATAAAAATGTCTTTTATCACATTAAATTTGCTATCGATCAGTAAAAAATCACACTGGAGTTCGATTTTCTTTTAATATGGCCATTTTAAATTATTCCCAGATAAAAATCCGCGGGATACCCAGGATAAAAAGTAGCGAAGAGGTTAAGTCTAAGAATCTGCTGTCGATCAGCGAAAACCGCATCGAAATCGGCCCAGCTGTTTTTACATGAATCCCGAACAAACAACAAGATATCTAAAAAAAATTGCATCGTGTTCTCTATCGTTTATATAATCTATTCTAGTTGTTTTTTTTAAACAACTTCAATGTTAAACACGGCATTTTTTGAATTTTATAATATTACAGATAATAAGAGAAAATAAAAATTACAGTTGCATGAATGAAGTAGTTACACTGTTTCACTTTTATATTTACTCAGGTTACAATTTAGTTGATGGAAAGTTTATTCTAATGATTGAAACATCAGCCAAACCTTAAAATTAATAACAACTTACCTATCATGATGGATTCCATTTAAAACAAAATATAAATTTATATGGATACTAAAAGAGTGATATGAAGAGTAAATCTTGTTATGGATAAAATACAATGCTGACTTATATTTCCTTAACATGTTCACAGAAATGAAATCGCCCCCGAGAAACAACTTCTCATCAGTTTCCCGCAAAATGGGCAAAGAGCTATATCGAAAGTTATCAGAGTATCGGGTCAGGAAATATCATAACATTGTTGGATAAATAAAGGCATATTGGTAGCAATGATAGCCCGCGGATGGCTCGCTCCCCGTTGTATTGCGTCCCAAGAGAAAAAACGATTGAGGATTACCCACGCTAGCTTCGATACACTCGCCCATTTTAGGCTGCATATATACGTGCATCTTTAAAACATATAATTTTTAGGGTTCCATAGCTACTTTGACCAAGATTTATAGCATCGTAATGCCCATATGTCTATATAAACTAAAAATTAGGTGTGATCGTTAATTATAATTTGACGGATAACTTTCTTTCAATCTGCTTATATTAGCGTGTACTTATTGTTGGACAGGTCTTAAAAATACGAGTAATAATAAAGTTCCTTAATTTATAAGATATAAAAGTACCACGATACAAATACAAGATAACTCGTTAAAATAATATAATTAGTTTATGAAACAATGGAAGTTTTACTTTATCTCAATTTCATCACAATTTAAGTAAAATTTAAAAAAGGTAGAAGAAGGATTAACTACAATTCTTTATACTTTTATGACTCTTGTTTACCCAAAATACTTTCGGTTCTCATTAGTTTCGTCTAAAAACGTTAGAAATATTGCAAACACTGAGCGTAACGATAAGAGGACGTTAGGCGTCCAGAAATCTTTGGTTATTTATTCACTGGAAATAATAAAAGATACAGTGGAACCGAGATAAATGTAGGAATCAGAGGGCTATTAACATCGTTTTGCGGATGAGCGGCGACAGTAATTGCCGTGTCGGCGTGCGGACACAAAATTTATGGCGTTCACAGAGGATAATTGAGTCGACTCTCTAGTTACTCCATGTGGTCTCTGCGACACCTGACAAACAGACTTGCCCATTATTTTTTTGTAGGCCATAAACAAGCCCCGACACGAACCAAAGTCTACGATAAACTTGAAATATACATATAAAGTCAGATCATTATTTAACTATTTTACAGTAATTATATTCAACTAACCTCGAAGGAATCTTATCAAACTGTTTATGAAAATAATCAATGTTAACTTATTACACGAATGAATGAATCTGTACTTACTTAAAAACAAAGATTCTTAAATTAATTCTCAAGTTTGAATTATTAGTATAATGGTGGGGCCTCATCTGCGATAAGGTTAAAGCTATTGACTGTGGCCAAATGCGTCTTATTTAGAACGTTAAAATAACGCCGTTATCGAATAGCCACATTAGTGTATATATATATGTTAGCTATCAATATTTAACGTGATTAACAATGTCGCATCTCAAATAAAGTTTATATTATAACAAAATATTATGATACACTTGTTGAATTTATGTTTAGTTATTGACAAAAGGTAACTGCTCTGTTGATAATATTAAAATTGTATCCTGGTTAAACAATGGTACCTCCGTAATAAGAAAATTGCGTGTGCAGTTCACACGCAGTAGAAGTAAAACAAAGTGTGACAAGGCGTGGGAGGAATTCTAAATTTCGTGACGTCCCATTTCATATATTATATCGTTATAATATTATATATTCAAGCTTTAAAACACGAAATTTGAAGTATTAACGAAGAACTTCAAAACGTTTCAACTCTATTTGTATAGGCATAGTGTTTAAATTATTAAAAATAATGTATTCTATCACATTCTCGGCCTCTGTGGTTAAGCGGGCTAAGCCTTTGCCGGCTTACCTCACTGCAACGCAGAGGCTCCGGGTTCGATTCCTGGTACAGTAAATTTCGGAAACGTATTTTCTCCGTTATTTACTATGGTATGGGTGTCTGGGATCGGCCCCAGAGTGGTCCGTTATATTTACCCATAACACAAGCATAACTTGCTTAATTTGGGGATATACAGTGTGTTTGTCTGCCGATTTATTATTATTATTATTATTACATTGTTTCGTAGGCTTAGTCCTATATATAGATTTGTGTTTATCTTTTTAGTGTTGCTTTTTCGTTACACCGAGTTTCAAATCACAACGATTCTAAGGAAGTTTCACTTCTATAATTCTATTGAATTGAAGATATTTCAGGTACGAGACTGTATATGAACCGCAAAAGATCCCTGTAATTTTATTTTGATTATTACGAGAAGCTTAAAGAGGATAATGCTGATGTTTGCCCCTGAATTGCCAACGCCATATCACGTCGTCGGTAAGTAACTGGAGGCACGAATTTGCAGCTCTCCCGGGGAAATGTTTCCACTGAAGCACAATAACGTACTTGCGCGGAGCTGTAAGCGGATTATGAGAGGTTCCGAAGTAGGCTGCTTTGAAACTCGCAAGAAAAGCAATATCCATTATCTTGGAAGGGCTTTGTGCGGCCGCTGCGCATTGTTGGTCGCTTGCACCGCGCCCCGTGCCACCAACTAGCTGTAACGTTAGATTAGGGAAAATTGGTCTTAAGCTCACCCGCCCTAACTGGAATATTAAAAATCACCTCTTAGGGTGTCCCCTTATTTAAAAATGATAGAGCTATAGATATAAAAAATCGATAATGATAACCATCCGCTATCTTATTACTACTACAATATAGATATTTAGCGAATAATATCGAATATATTCTACAAATTTCTGATACACAAACAACACAACAAAGATGGAAGTTTATAAATATATACGGGCTCTAGTATTTATTAAACTTAAATATCAACGCCCCCATGCTATAATCCAGTCATATACTATTACTGTGGAAGAAGAATGCTATCTGCCTCTTTTTCCATGCTGTTACTGAAAAAAAAATTAAAATCATATTTAGCATCTGTGACTTGGGATCCATGTACGAAATCTGTTTCAGATTTTTCTTACTATCTATGAAAAATGTCCTCATGACATTTTTATTGCACAGAACATTTCTAAGTATGCATGGGGGCGTCGATATGTATATATTTATTTAAAAGAACACGCTTGAATTATACATTTTTTATAATTTTATTATCTCTGGGTAAAAACGTAGTCTTGTGCGTTATATTAGTTATAACAGTCGAGGCGAAGATACAATCTCTATTAAAGTTTTTTATTCACAAGGGAAACTTTCTGCTAGACCTGTACCGTAAATATTGTGTAAAAATAATTTACCCCCTTCTCTTGTATTTTGAGATTTTAAGTTCAAATATTTATCATAAAGAATGCAGAAGTAAGAACGAGCCCCTGGGATACCTCATAATCTTGTAACAAATTACATTAAATATTTTCTAGCATTTAGCCAAACCTAAGTTTTAATTGATTATATTATTATTAATTAATGTTAAACCCGCATCAGTTTACAGAGGGTAGGCATCTCTACTTACCGGGCGCAAGCGGAACACCTGCGCCCTCTATGTTTGCGGCCGTGATGCCGGTGACGGCTGATGTTGTCCCTGACGGCCATCAATTGCGACCAAACATCTACAACGACCGGAGGTTCGAGTAGTTTTAATAACCACACAACTTAAATTTATCTTTTATAAGGGCCTGGTAAAAGTGGAGGAATACTTGTAATCTTCATTAGTGGAAAGTATTTGGACTTGATAATCTGTACTGAATGTTTATACAATTTATATTACGGTTAAAACATTCATTCGTACTTGACATAGAAGGCAAACCACAGAGATTAGTAAAGCACATTAGACCCTGTTCCTGCCGGACACTGGACGAGGGTAACATATTGTGAGGCCGGAAGTTAATGATGGGTATTTACATTTGAAGAAAAATAATCTTGTAACAACAAATATTTTTTTTAAACATACACGTTTGAAAATAATAGAAATTATGAGATCATTGAATTGATAATTGACATCATAAGTGAATAAAACAAAGAAAACAGAAATTATAGATTTTAAGCATCTTCTTCGATCTAGTCTGTAAGGATGTTGAAATTCCCAATTGTATACAAGAACAATTGTCAATAAAAGTTTCCGGTAGAAATGATTTTTGAAATTTTCCTTGTAAGAGTCGGTGTGAAATGCTTTATTGAAAATATTCAATATCTTTTCATATTCACTTGAATATTTATAAAGTATCTTGTGTGTGAAGTTAATTCTCGCTATTTTCTACGGCTAATTTTCCTTGTATGTAGGTAGGTACCTTGTTTACATTTAAGATGAGTAAATTTACAACTTGTTTGTTACCTTCTTATATAACTTATATACTTTCTATATTATCCCACCACGCTTAAAATGGGGTACAAAATTGAATTACATAAAATTAGGCCAAGTCTAAGAGGGTCTAATTTCAACCTCGTCTTTTTTTTACTGCGTTGCAAAAATATCCAATGTAATTCTCACCCCAGGGATGAACAATACTCGGATAATGAAATATCAACAGCGGCTCACTACATTCAACAATTTTGTTTTTAATTAACACGTAGGTGGCTCTCCAACAATGTAAAGTTAATGACGTCAAAATATTTGATCCCAAGTTATTTCTAATTTGAGCAACTATCGCCGCGTCATATTTTAAGCAAAAATATTGTACGTTGTTGGGGACATGCACTGCAGGGGTTCTAAATTAATCTGTGGGTCTATAAATAATTAACATTATATATAAATAATTGAACAGTAAAATAGACACAACGGGGCTAGCACCAGTTGTATCGTAAATAACTTTGTAATTTTTTACAGCGGCGATTTAATTAGACTGTTCACTGCTATCAATGAATAAATATTCATTTAGGTTTTTAAACTATGTTTTGTGTGTGATTTAGGCCAGTAGGTAGTTATTACTAAAACCACAGACTGCAAAGATAATCCGATTAAATTCTAAAACATTTCGAACACACGCGGTATCGCAAGGCCAATTCTTTATTTTATTTTGCACTGTATTATAAAGTAGACAGGAAAACAAAATAATGGAGGTAGAATAAGAGAAGATGGGATTTATTTATGGGGAAATTATAAACTACAATGGATAACACGATGGAAATTATATACTACCCTATTTGGAAGGATTTAAAGGAGAATCTTTAAAGAGTCGGTAATTTTCCAAACCCCACCACCCGAGTAAATGCAGTGGTGTAGTGTAAGACGAGCGAAAAGCATCCTCGCAATTCTTCCAATCACAGATTCCCTAAGCTGCAGCTTAAGCAATACCGCGATCTTAGCAGGTATGGGTCCACACGCATCTGTTAAGCTAATATTACACGGTTCAACCAAAAAGTTGCAATTTGTTTGAAACTTACAGAACACTCTTATATTTACAAAGTCTATCTCCTCTGATGTTAAGTAACCATGCAATCTGGAATGGAGCACGTTTGTTTAGTAGATACGTATGCACTCGTGACTTGGTGACTTCTTGTCGTTTTAGCGTGAAGCGAGTACCTACTTATGCTCCAGATTCAATAATTCTTGATGAGCTATAAAATAAGCTAATCCACACATCGCTCGAGCACCGTTCCCATGTTTATTGTCCAACAGGATTAAAACGATAACACACATTAGGCTTTTCTAAAACATTAACTCCACCGCCGGTGTAAATAAACGACACACGTTACACTGTAATGTTTCATTGTCGACGCCCCGACCGCCTTTCTTGAATAAATGGAAATGTACGTTTTACTCGATATTTTCACCCGGTACACCTTATCAGTTTCCTATTGTACTCCTACTGCATTCCATTTCAGGTTTTTGAAGGTATATTTTCTCTGAAAATAAGATGTTATCGGAGTAAGTTCCTTATTTACAAGTATTTTTTTTATTGTATGTAGTTCTAAATAAAAATCTTTCCTTTCTGTCTTTCTAAGTAACCATCCATACCTAATATAGAAATTGTAGATATGAGTTTGTGTCTATGTTTGTTTGTTTCTTCTGCATAACTTTAGGATAGGCCGGAATGTAGGCACGGTAGAACAGGCATGAAAGGTAGTATAGGTAGGTAATTTTGGTAATAGCGATTAAGATAAAACACTTCTTATAACGAAATTGGGATAACTTTGGCGTGTTACGGTGATAAAGTTTACTTGAGCGACGCTGACTAAAAATATCATCTTGAAGTTTCATAAATGAAATACGTTCTAAAAATAACAAGAATCATAATGAACTTATTTTGACTTTGGGCCCATGGGGGCCAAGTGCCCACAAATTATTTCAAAAAATTAAAAAACGTCTGGTCGATACGACAGAAGACCGGAAGGCTGTAGCTTACCTCGCTCAAAGGATTAGCCTCTGTACCCAACGAGGTAACAATGCCCAGCGACAGTGGTCTGGTGGGGCTGGACGAGTTTTAATATAGGTTTTTATTTTAATTTTAGTTTTTTACTATTGTATATATTTTTTTAAGTTAGGTTTATTTATAAGATATTTTAGTTTTTATTTTAATATAAATTATGTTACATATTTATTATTAGACGGTATAATAAATATACTTATTTTTATATCAAATAAGTGGCCATGTACCAGTCGAAATCGTGCATAGAAAGTTTTTAAACTTAAATGTAGCTTTGCGTAAACAAACTCATCATTATTCGGTTAAGTCACGGTTGCGTCTGGGTCATCCACTTCTGAGCTCGGGGCCTATTTTCCTCCCTTTTTTTCTCCTTTCGCAAGGTCTTCAAGACAAACTTTTTTTTCATTTACATAGTTCATTTGCACACCTCGGTCATTCATTATATTTTTTTTCATTTAATCCAATTTTAGGTTGTGTAGAAAAGATCGCTTGAAGGCGATAAGGTAGCCCATAATCTCCTATCTTTTTTTGAACGTAAACGTATCTATTGGTTGAACAATAACATCTTTTATATCTATCAAGCCATCTTCATTGACTTGATACAGCACGTACAACAAAAACTTTGAGAAATTCTTGAACAATGTTGCGCACATAGCTACTTAAGATATATATTTGACATTATATTTATTCATAAGTACTATATATAGCCTTAGCTCTTGGAGTTTTATTAAAATCATAAATCCCGTGTCAAATGCACCCGCTGTGTGCCGGGTAAGACGGAATAACAGATGTACAATTGTACTTTATGGAAATCAGTTTCATTTTAGAAATGTACTTACGTGAGTAATGTGAATAGGTATCGTTGATTTACATCTTCAGAGCGAAATGTTGTCTAAATACACTCCTCATCAAAAAAATCTAAACACCTCTGAAGTTTGGTTTTGAATGAGTTTTATGTTCATTTTTTTCATTAAAGAAAAAAGTAATACCAGGTAATTGCGGATACTATAAGGTATCGTCTAACGAATATTAATGTTTCAAATTAAAAATAAATTTCTTTACCTATCGTGTTTTGTTCAACAGGTATGTTTTTAAGAAAAGTGATTAAATAATATAATCTAAATAATAACCAGGTACTTACTAATAACTAAATAATATACTCTTTAAGAAAAAATATTAAATGTCAAAAATAAAGACGTAAAACAAAAAATGTTTAAAAAAGTTTATTCAGTACCTAGTTTTCCTCCCCGGACTCTAATGACTGCTTCCATGCGGTTCCTCGTGGAACGGATGAAGTTCACAATCTTGTGTTGTGGGATGTTATTCCACTCTTCTTGCAAGGCTGTTTTAAGCTGGCTGGAGATGCTTCTCCGGAGCAGAATCTTTGCATAAACATTAACTTTTTGCCAATAAAATGTGCGTAGGGTACGACATGACGCTCTAGACACTCTTCGATACTTTATACGGTACGCGATTAAAATAGCAGAAAAAGTAGTAAAACGAAACAGTGACCAATAATATGTTACTAATATATTGTAAAAATATATTTGTTAACATAGAGTAAGAATACAAACTGTATAAGAGTACTAGATTTTAAGAAGTAGATATAGATAGAGATTGAGATAATAATAGACATAAAGATTGTATTAGATATATAAGAAAAAAGAAAAAGAAAAGAGAAAAAACAAAAGAAAAATATTTTCTCTACATAGAATATAAAAAATAGGCTAAAAGAGACAAAGAAAAGAAAATCTCTGTCTTGGCATATGACGGAGGAGAAGGCGAAAAAAAAAGACACTCTTCGATGTACCGTGACCGTGACGGTAAGCGAGATGCAGATAGAAAAGCAAGTTCAGTTTTTCCATCGGCGCTTATGCCTCCCTAAACCGTTCATGAACCGCCACCGTAACTGACTCTTTCTTTAATGCAGCACTGTGCAAAACGGAGAGCGTTTTCGTCTCTCTTCGATACACTCTCTTTCTTCCATACTATACAACATGATCTTAGTCTCGTCAGAAAAGAAAACTTTGCTCCGTTGAAGGAATGACCAATTTAAGTGCTCACGTGCACAGTTGAAGTGCGCTCTTCGGTGTTCTACCGTCAATTTTGGGCTGGTTTATGCGGTTCCAGGCCACGCTCCGCCAATCTTCTTCTAATCGTAGAATGGCTCACAGTCAATCCACAAACCTCACTGAACGGCTGCTACAGTTGAATATAGTTAAATTTTAGAGAAAGTGACGCAATATACCAGTCATCTTGCTCAGACGTGACTCGATATCTACGAGATCCTGGACGGCGAGTAAATATACCAATCTCCCGCAACGATAATACACAATCTTGACAGCACAGAGGCTAAGATTCAATCGTGCAGCCACAACACGCTGACTATGCGCGACACGTTGTGACTTGACATATTTGTTAGAAAAAAATCTTTTTGGTAGGAAGTCAAAGAGCTTAGTTAACAATCACTGTTAAAAAAAACCATATTTTTGCAAAAAAAAGTGATTATGCAGAAATCCTGACGTAATATACATTGAAAACAATCTCCACATTTATTTATTACCTACTTGAAAATTTAAATTTAAATTTGGAATTGTGGTACACCAGTATGTAGACTTAACTAACAGCAATTTTCTGCCGTATTTTTTTAATGATATCAATCCTCTTTTTTATTTAAATAACGCCTAAATAGTACTTGCAGTTCTGTTTCGATTTTTTGATGGAAGTGTATTTAGATCCGTATTCTAGAATGGCAATCAGTTAAGGAAGTTAGATAGATTCCTTGTGACACATAGATGGCGTTGCAATGAATATGTTTTACATGGTTTTGTGATTTTTCTATTACTGATGTATTATTATGTCAAAAATTTATATAATTGACACAACTTATTTTCTTAAACTGTGAAATTACCATGCAAATAAGCAAGTCAAACATTAATATTACGCATACAATTTGAAAATAACAAGTAATCTATTTTTTCTTTGCATTTTAACTTAATTCAGTCATATAGATAACAATCGTTATATCCTCGCAGCGAATGAAAAACTTTTTTTACATAATCAAGTAAAGCAGAAAATTCAGGTCGCCTAATCAAAAATCGAAGGTACGTTTGGTTTGTATAGAAAAAAAACCAATATCTTTGCTCCGTCATTACCTTTTTCACTGAGCCTTTATATTTTGGCTTTCTAATAATACAATACGGTGACGTGAAAAAGAGACAGGAGAATGTTAATTGTGAATAGCAGTTAATAACATAAAGAAAGGAGAGATAAGTGCTACCTAAATGCTGAAGAAAATCGGTGAAGACAGTAACATTAATAAAAAAAATAAACATATACAATACCCGTAACAAAGTCAGGAATTAAATATACAAAATAATTACACAGAATTACAAGTATTTTGACAGAGAAAAATTATAATTTTATCTTAGCCATTATAAACATCTTATCTTTCTTTGGCCGGAGACTATTAAGAGAACGTAAGTAATTTCTTAAATAAGTCCAACTTTCGTCTTTCGTTGTTTTAAGAACTTAGGAAGTTCATTACAAATTATGGAAGCGTGCTTAAAACTGGAAACGGCATAAAGTTCTTATTCAATACTTTGCAATATCCGTTTAAAGTATCTAAATTTTCAAGTCATGAAATTACAAGTGATTAAAGACTATGTAACAAATCGCTGCCAAAGGATTATAAATAGGGATATAGGTATATATTATATATATATATAAATATATATATATATATATATATGTATAAATATATATAATATATACCTATATATATATATGTATAAATATATAAATATATGTGTGTATATATATATATATCAACTTCATTTCTAGGAACCCGGAGCGAGATGAAGTCAAACAGTATTTTGTTAGCTAATGTAATGTTTTGAAACAGTGTATATTCCTTGCCACTACGGAACCTTTTCTGTGTTAGAACTTTATTTTTTTATTTATTTTAAGGACTTTTAGACTAATATCGGAAACAGTTTTATTTTATGTTTTCAGTAACATTTAAATAGTTTTGTGTTAACACGGCTGCTGTATACTTATCGAAACATGAAATAATTTTTTATTGAATATATCTCGTATATAATACATTATACATAAAGTACATTCAAACTCGTCAAGGCAAGCTCTAATTCATTTTTAACTAAATTATTTAAATATTATTTTTAGCGTATAATAAGTAGGTGCTTAGCATAGTTCACGTCTACGTCAAACTTTATGGCCCACTTAGTTAATGGCGAATAGCTACTGTCAGGTAGCTCTTTTTACATGACATTTTTATTAACAAAAACAAAACCCACTTCAAACTGAAAAGCAAAATATAAAGATTGAACCGACTTCTTTCTACAACATCTTGAAGTCGGTGCCGAGTGAAATATAAATAACAACAAGAAATTTGCAAATATAGTAAATTTTATGTTTTACTTCACACCGACTTCAAAATGTTGTAGAAAGAAGTCAGTTTTGTTTTTGTTAAAAATATTTTATTTTTTACTTTTTAATTGCGCAAATACTTGAATAGCTTTAGAAATAATATATTAATTTTAAGAACTTAGTTTTAATTTTGGTGAACAATAAAGTGTTTTCATTCATTCATTCATTCATTATTAAGCCCCTGTAGAAATTCTACTACTGGCACGCGTACACAAGGTTGCTATCTCACTCTTCGGTGTAGAAGCACGACAACAACAGTTGCTCTCGATATCTCTGCGATCCACACATCATATCCCGACTTGTTGACCATGGAACCACCTCAGGAGTATAGGCAATCGAATGAAAAAAAAAATAGAAAATCGGCCCACAGTTGACGGCGAAATCACGTAACAGTCATACAAAAAAATTAAGCGCCTTTAGAAAATTTAATACTGGCACGCGTATTACAAGCTTTTTTATTTAAGAATGTAGGCGCTCGGCGTTGTTTAATAAGGGTTACTCTCGATTTCCCTGGGATCCAGTCATCAGATCTCGACTTGGTGAAAATGGAACCTCCTCGGCAATATACACTTATAAATAAAAACTACCATTTTCAAATTGGACCACAACTGACGGAGAAATCGCGTAACATGCATACAAAAAAATGAAGAAGTCTCACATGAAAATATAATACTGGCCGCACACGTATATAAGTTTTTTTTCGAAGAATGTAAGCGCTAGGCGTCCTTTAATAAGGATTACTCTCGATTTCCCTGCGATCCAGTCATCAGATCCCGACTTGGCAACCATGGGACCACCTCGGGAATATACACTTACGAATAAAGAAAAAAATTGAAAATCGATACACAATTGACGGAGTAATCGCATAACACACATACAAAAAAACGAACAGCCGAATTGAAAATCTCCTCATTTTGGAAGTCGGTTAATAAAATCAGGTACTGTGCAACAGTATACAGTTAATACAGAAAGCTTATAAATTTTGACTTATAAGTCTTAAAAACCCAGAGACATCTAAGTCTTATATGTTTAGGACAGTCTACGCCATAGATAACTGACTGATCTAATATAGTAATGTCCATGAGGTAACGTTAGAGAAATATTTAATTCTTATAAATACTTTCTATGGGACATATAGAAAATAATTTATCACAATTTAGTTTAGTTGCCTTATCAGTAATCCTTGCTACTTAAATTCTGACCCTGTTTGTTACCCAGTCATTCTTAACATAATGTTACGCTAACTCTAAGTTTGGAAATTCTCAACATGAGGTATACCTTCAGGTGGACCGTCAGTCTGTCTGCTATACTCCAGCTGAAAAATTTAAACCAAAATGTAAATATATACCGTTAATTATATCAGATCCCCGTGCATTATCTGGGATGGAAACCGGACGTGAACCGCGACAGCGACGCGACGCGGTATTAACGCGGATGATATTGTCCGTCCACTTGACACTGACGTGATAACCACGACCTGAATGTTCCTTTTAAGTCAGTTAATAACAATCATCTTGTCTCTCCTTTAAAATTACACTAGAGAAGTGACTTACACATAAATAGACGAGATGTCAAAATATTTTCTTTGTAGATAAATTTATATTCCGTCCCATAAGCTACGGGGCGTAAGAGAACAATATTGTAAAGAGTACGTAGGAAATTCTCAGAGCTAAATTCGCTTAAACTTTGAAATCGTATGTCGTGGGAAGTCTTAATATTTTCTGGGAAGGAACAGAACGTTCATAACAAAAATATCACATGTCATAAAATTAAATTCTTTTTATATGTAACTTTAATCTCTTATTATATATTTCAGTTTAGACATTCCTGTGTTTACAGAAATTATAACACGTTTTACTAGATACGCTTATTACGATATTAAATGGTACAACGTACACATTAGACCCCCAAAGGTGCTAAACTTATTCATGCCTTACTGCAGAATTTGAAATGAATGATGAGTTCCAACTGTCCAGCTATCATAAATAATTTCACAACTATTATCAAAATCGTTGAACATGATCGTTAATTCATTACTTCCTCATTAACAATTCTCTATATCTCCCGAGAATCTGTCTTTTTGACAAATAATTAATTCGAAAACGAACCATGCTTCACATTCCTGCAGGACAGTTGAATTGTTTAGTAATACGAAACGTTTAATTTCCAATAATATAACATGAAAGACATTACGATTTCGACAAAGTCTCGTTTAAACGAACGAGATTTCAATTTGCTTTATTTGCTAATTAGTAAAGTTCCCCTTTGACGGCATCGGGCGCTACGAAGCCACGTCGGCGCACATGAGCGTAGTGCTAGCTCTTCAATATAATTATCATCGTTAGCGAACTGTGTGACGCATACAACCATACTGCAAAATACGCCACTATCTCAAACTAATGTAAATGTTTGCTAGAATACTTTTTTACTTAGTAAACATTTAAAGGAATAATAGGCAAAGAGTTCTTAGAGAGAAAATCTTATAAAATATATTTTTCTACGATCTTTTTCAAAGTTAGTAGTATTGTAATATATGAAATGTATAATTATATTAGTCCATTTCTAGATATACACCTATTTCCAGTGAAGTGAAATCAACTTTGTTCGTGACATTACATAAACTGAATTCTGATCTTAACTTATTAATTACGCATTTATAAAAAAACAGAGTTTTCCCCGCGACTACGCCGCATGAAAAACCATAAGTAGGAGCTCTATGTTACGTACAGAAAACTTTTATTAAGTGTTTGATAATTATCTTCAACACTTAAGCTTCCTGTTGAATTCACTACAATTATAAGGAAACTAAGTTAATACAGTGTAGACAACTGCACTGCAAAACATAAATAAAAGTCGCAACAAACCTGATTTGAAATATAATGAATGGCATGTGGGCAACCTAATACGTAACCTAAAACGTACTTGTTATTGAATTACAGCGATGGTTGTCTATATCGCAATTGCAGCGCCATCTATTTTGCTAATCCGTCTATTCCAAGTAAACGACGTCTTTTATCGGAATAAAACGTACCCTAAGTGTTAATTGGTGATATAAGCCGTCCTCTATCGAGTTTCGTTCATAAACGTTCTGTAGTTTTCAAAAAGGATGCGATCGCAACGCCGTTCTTTTCGTCTATCCCGTGGAAACGGCGTCATTTATCAAGATAAAAAGTATCGTAAGTTACGTTCCGGAATATGAGCTTCCTCTGTGTCGAATTTCATTTAAATCCGTTCAGTAGTTTTCACGTGATGCTCTAACAGATAGGCAGACAGACAAAAATTCTACAAATTGCAATTTCGGAAACTCGAACCATTTACAAATTTATTATAATACTAGAGTTTAACCCGCGGCTGCGCCGAGGTTCATCCTCAGGTGCATGCTTTTTGTGTAAGGAACAGGTGTTAATACAGGTTACATTGTACAAAATTTTTATGTTAGTGCTATTTGCACCCGGAAAATAAATTTCATTTTATATCGGAAACTATCCCATCTCCTGGCATGAAAAAATGTATGTCTATGTCCACTTTCGGTATTAAAATTCCACTTAAACAAAATTACAGCAAAACCGATCCAGTACTCCTACACCAGTTCTTCCATGAAAGCGAAACTCATATCGAGTTACTATCGCATGTATTAAATTTTTATGTCTATAAACTTGACAAATGATTGGTCTCATCCAAACTTCCATCCTCTATTTCAAACCGTCCTAGTTTTATTTATGTACACCCCCCGTCCATGTAAACTATCTGTACATAAATAAGAAAAGTGACAATAATAACAAAACAAATAACAGAAAAGACAAAGGGGACAAATCGGACAAAAAGATGAAATATGACCAAAATTATAGAAATAAATAGAAAAAGACCTACCCTAAATTTTGGGGATAACCTTTACATAAATCTATCCCATTATCCGGGATAAAAAGTATCTCTTGTCCACTCTCGGTTTTAAAATTACATATATACCGATTTTAAGCCAAATCGGTGTAGTAGATTTTCCATAAAAGCATAACAAACAAAGAGACAAATATATTTTTATCCCAGAAACTATCCCATATTTCGGGATAAAAAGTATCCTATGTTCATTCTCGGCATCGAAAATATATATATATATATACTGAGTTTCAGCCAAATCGGTCCAGTAGTTTTTCCGTGAAAACGGAACAGACAGACAGATAGAGTTACTTTCGCATTTATAATATTAATAGTAATAGATAGATAACAAGTTATGTTATTTTAATCCGGTAGTGAGTTCACTACGGTCTTCACTATCTATATAAATATATACGAATTATTGACAAAGTATACCCAAGAATACAATAAGCTTATACATACATACATGAACCGCCAAACTGTGAATCTATAATATTATAACATCGCATCGCATGGATATCAATTATCATTCAATCAAAATATACAGTGCATAAATATAAATCAATGAAGTGTATTGTGTAATATCCGGATGAATCTCCTTTTTTAAAAGTCCTATATACTAGGCACAACTAGTCTTATAAACAATTAAATGTTTTAGTTTTATAAATGTACTAGAGCTGATCCCGTGGCTGCGCTGCGGGTCAAACTCTAGTGCGTACCTCTTGTTTAAAGAGTAGGCGTTAATACAGGCTACATTGTATTAAATTTTATGTCAGTGCTATTTACCCCCGGAAGACTCACTTCATTTTATATCGCAAACTATCCGATGTCCCGGGATGAAAAGTATCTATGCCCATTTTCAGTATTAAAACTACATATGTGCAAAATTATACCAAAACCGATCCTCACTCCACTAGTTTTTCCGTGAAAGCGTAACAGACACACACACACAGACAGACAGACAGAGATACTTTCGAATTTATAATATTATATTAATAGGGATATAATTGAAAATGAATCGTAGAAATCTATGTACGCGCATAACTTGAGAACGACTTTACCAATTTTGATGAATTTTTGTGTAGGTTTCAGTGGGTCCCCGGATTATTTAGATTCACAATTGGAACCGGTAGGTGGCGCTGGATCAGGTCCTAGAATATTATTCTTTCAGGGCAGGACAACGTTTGCCAGGACCTCTAGTTTACTATAATATTGTTACGACCTACACGCCGACAAAAGTAGATTCACATCTGCATACCATAAAAGCACACTTTATTACCTTTACGCATTTGGACTTCTTTTGTTTACTTAGTGTTTAAATTTTGTAATTAGAAAACAGCCCATAGCGTATTGTAATCTTTTATGGCAGTCATTAGCCAGGTGTGTCGCACTGATTCTAAGAAATTCGGTCTACGCGGTCGGCCAGCCATATTTTATCGGTGCAGTATAAAGCAATGGCCCAATGGAGAGATCGGCAGTCTAGCGATAGTCACAAGCGAAGCAAGAGGTTAGTGGCGTACTTTGCGCATATGATTGAATCGTGCATTACGTTTGGACTGGTTGTGTACAGTTATATTCGTACCTGTGTTATACGTGTTTGTGTAGTTCAATAAATTCTATAAATAATTCCAACGGCATTTTAATTGGAGTCCTGCAACTCGTAACAATAATATAATAGACGACCAATGTAACCGAGAGGAGAAGCATGAAGCAGCATCTGGGGATGAATGCCAGATACAGTGCTAGGTGATAACAATGCGCATACACGCTCCAGCAGCCTCAACTACATACATATACTTCTTCTGTCTTACTTTTACTACTTATGTATACTAAGCGCCCATACTTTAGTCGTATAGTCCGGATGGGCTCTCAGATAGTCTGAATCATGAAAGTTATCCAAACATTCACCGCTTTATACAAATAAACTATTCTGGCACATATTACATGTAGGTATAAGTAAATTTCAACAAGTCACATCTTATACAGCTTGTATAATTTAGTGTTAATTTTTAAAATTTACTAAATAAATATGTTGAAAGCAATTGCTTGCTTTAACTATGTTTAATTTCCTAATAAAAAAAATACAAATAATACTTAAGTCCCTAGTCGCTGTCGGTTGGGAACGTGCCCAACACGCTGGCCACATTTGCGCCCTGGATGGCAACGCCGATGCATTGATCCAAGTACAGACTAACCTTGTGGTCACATGAGACCTCTATCAAACGAGATGATAGACCTCGATGAACCCGACAGGCTTCAGGACCCCATGGCTCTAGAGTTTCGACATCGAACGCCACAAATATGTATCCATTGCCAATAGATGCATATTTGCGGCTATATGAGTATGATATTATTATGGTACGAAGTGACATTGTATACAGTACAAAACAAGCAAACTAGTCCTGACCGCGTAACAATAAACTAACCAACTTTGAATACGACCTTAGTTATAATTCCTATTATAGACGAAGATAACGTCAACATCTAGCCGGATTATCCCGTCGCCCGTCGCGCGTCGCGAGTCGGTTCGTCTGTCCCATCTTAAGCCTCACCCCACTCGCGCTGGCGAATTTTCAATTATCGGCACTCATCTATAAATATTGAGAGGAAAGATTTGTATTTTTGTATTTTTATAACGAATAAACTCAAAAACTACTGGACCAATTTCAAAGACTAGTGGTCGCCCGTGGTCGATATTCGACCATAATAATTTGTTGTCAAAGACTATACTTCTATAATCACAGATTTTGCCAAGACAACACTGTTAGTTTGACTTAAAACAATAAACAAAAGAGTATTTATGGGTGTTGTGTGTCAAATACATGGTAGTGTGTGTAATGTTTTTTTTATTGATTTAATGCATTTTTTATGCATAATTAAAAAAAAATATTAGCATTCGTAGCTTCTTCTCTATATAAACTACTAGCTTCTGCCCGCGACTTTATCCACGTGGAATAGTAAAAAAAAGGAAGTTAAAAAATACCCTGATTTTAAAACATTCTACCTTGGTGCTCCGCTCCTATTGGTCTTAGCGAGATGATATATAGCCTATAGCCTTTCTCGATAAATGGGCTATCTAACACTGCAAGAATTTTTCAAATCAGATCAGTAGGTCCTGAGATTAGCGCGTTCAAGGAAACAAACTCTTCAGCTTTATATATTAGTATAAGATAAGTGTGCGAAATTTCATACTCCTCCGACCGCGTAATTTTCGTAAAAAGGGGTAGAAAGTTTTTGCTCTACGTATTAATTAATATATAGATTATTTCACCATTGGAATGCTACATTATCCCTAGACAAATGAGGGATCCCTACTAAAACTTCAGTAATGTAACCCAAGGTGTAAAAAAATTAGCCATAAAATGTCTTTCATCCCATGCGGTGGGGAAAAAATTGATGATAGAGCAAAAAAAAATCTATAATATTTAGAGCATATATCTACAAAAAACTTTGCAGTACCGTATGTCCAACTATTGTAATTATGTCAACTATTAACTACTTTTTTACATTTTAAAAGTTACTATAAATGCTGACCAAAAGCAGACCATGTTATCCATACCTTTGTACCTTATCCAAATAAATCATTTCGTATTCAAGACTATATCAATACTTGTAGATTACTTTTTGAATTATTCAAATCGGATATCCCATTCAAAAGATATTACGAATTTAAAGATGTCAATTTAAACAAAATACTTGGCGGTATGTTTGAGTGGGTCCCGGGATGGTTTAGATTTACAGTTAGACCCGGTAGGTGACGCTGGAATCGGGTTCCAGATTTTTATTTTTTCCGGGCAGAACAACGTCTGCCAGAATCGCTAGTCTCTTATATTAAGGCTACGATTTATTTAAACAATTAATAATTTTCTCCCATAGTAACATTTCAAACTCTGTTTAATAGTGTCATTTACATGCACGTCGTGCTCTGGTAATTGAAACAATTACCATTGAAGTTCATTAGTGATTCCGTTTAATTGTTAACCAGTAACCTGATACCTTCATTTTAATATCGCATTTGGTAGTCCAAACAGTTGGTTGTAACTAGCCTTAACACATTATAACTCTAAAAGCTTCTATCTCATCAATTTTTATTATGAAGTGAATCCGATCAATACTGGCTATTAATTATTATTATTAATAGGCAACTGGTAATAATACAGATCGGTGGTTGGTTTGGTTCCCCTGCCATCGCATTACATATCATGAATGAGCATAACTTGATTGTTGGTAAAACTGTTTATAGGAAGCAATTTCGCCCTATATGTGTGCTACATTTATATGTGCTACTAAATCTTATGAGAGAAAGGGTCGTTCTTTTCCAGAAGGCAATTTAATAACTGTTCAAGGCAAAATGTAATGTAATAACTCCGTAAATATGGAGGAACAATAGGAGGTAAATTAGTTTTGGGGAACAGAAACTCAATTGTCAAAAGGATTGCTGTGCTTCATCTGGGATAGAAGTCTTTATATATTTACGAAACTGATACGTTCTCTTTGTTTTTTTCTTGTTTTAGATCGCTTTCAGCTGTTTTATTATTCACCGTGCGACAGAGATGTAGAATATATGGGCTGAGACCGTGCCGTTCAAATTTATACAGTGTGTCGGAATTTCGAATCAGATTCCACGTTTTACAAAAATCTGTCTATCTATGTATACTTATATATACTGTTTGAGTTTGTAAAATGCGTTTAAAATTATGAAAAAAATCAAATAATTCGGAGTAGCAGATTCCGAAAATACAATTTTTAGAATTTTTGTCTGTCTGTGGTATCTGTTAGAGCATCACGTGCAAACTACTGAAGGAATTTAAATTAAACTCGACATAGAGCTATCTTATATCCCGGGGCGTAACTTAGGATTTATTATCCCTTTTTATCCCGGTAAATGATGTCTTTTGCGTGGAATAGACGACAGTAGCGAAAAAGATGGCACTGCGATCGCAACTTTTTAATCGACTTCAAAAAGGAGGAGATTCTCAATTCTTCTATATGTTTTTTTCTATGTTTGTTACCAACGATTTATCAACTATTTTTTTTCAATCGAAAGGTTGTTGGAGTTGGTCTCATTGTCACCATATCAGGACCTGATGAGTGGAATCCAAGAAATTAGAGAAACCCACGAAAATTGTTAAACAACTTCTTCGTAACGCGATATCTCCGTCAACTGTAAACCGATTTTCAAGTTGTTTTCTTTACTCGTAAGTGTATACTACCGAGGTAGTCCCATGGTTAATAAGTCAGGATCTGATGAGTGGATCTCAGAGAAATCGAGAGTTACCCTTATTAAAAAATGCTGAGAGCCTACATTTTTCCAAAAAAAAGCTTGTGTACGCGTGCAAGTATTACACACTCAACATGTACTTAATTTTTTTGTAGGTAAGTTACACGATTTCTCCGTCAATTGTGGACCGATTTTCCAGTTGTTTTTTTTTACTCCCGAAATGGTCCCATAGCCACCAAGTCAGGATCTGATTTGTCGATCGCTAGGAAATCAAGGGCAACCCTCGTTGAAAAGCATATACGCCGAAGAGTGAGATATGATTTTTAGTGTGAAGTCGGTTTAGTTTTTGTTAAAAAAGTATTAGAAATCTACTGAACGTATATGAATGAAACTGGACACACTACTGGCATATATCCCAAATCAACATTTAGGATAGATACTCTTTATGTCAATAAATGATGTAATTTCCATAGAATAGACGGATTCGCTAAATAGATGGTGCTATAATCGCGTTATTTAAATTCAATAATAAATACCCACCTTGTCATAAATAACATGTCATACTTTGTATTACTTCAAATCAGGTTGGCTTCGATTCACATATATGTTTTGCTGGGCAGTTGTCTAGACTATATGAACTTAGTTTCTTTGTTATTATTATATGTAAAAAAGGGAATTAAATATTTGTGCAAGTAAAATAAAGCTACTGCTTAGGGTTTGATACGCGACGCAGCCTCGGGGCCAGACTCTAGTGTTTTATAAGTTTTATTTTTGAAAATTAAGATTAATGAATTTGCCTCTAGGGTAAATCAAAGTACGTCTTACAGATGTCTGTAACTGAGACTATATGTACCTTTTCCAGCTTGAAATCCAAATTGATAGTTGTATATAATATTATGTGTCTTAAAGTACTTATGGATCTGCTCGCATATGTACTTTTCTATTATTTTATCAATCGATGAGAGCAATGTAATAAATGTAATAGGCCAATAGTTTAAATAATCATCACGTTTACCTCTTTATATATTGGTCTTACACAGCCTATTTTTAAATCATCGGAATAAATTCCAAAGTCAAAAGCACAGTTAATTAAGTTGGCAATTGCTATTGATATGTCTTTCCCGACCACCTTTATGTCACGCACTTTAATGTCGTCTAGTCCTGGTGATTTTTGCAACTTCAATTTTTTTATGATTTTATGAACTTTATCGCAAGATGCTTTTTTAAAAAGCATACTATGATCTACAGAAGTACTGTATGTGTTCGAATCTAATAACTTGTTCGTGCAGTTTGGTGTGATATCTTTTACAGACTTATCAAAGCTAGAAATAATTTTAAAAACTCTTTGTAGATTTTGTTTGAATGTAAAATTGTACTACAGCTACAATTAGTGTTTTTTTTTAACTACTCTACGGACTCGAGTTCCGTACCCTTTTTTACAACTTAATTTCTATGAAAGTTTTTAGAGTTCATACACGCTTATTGTTTATTTTTGTTACTGTGTGTGACATTAATTTAGTGATTTTTAGGTTGTAGTGCACCTTAAGAATAACTTATAATATTATTTTTTTCTAATTTTAATACTAAACTTATACTAATGTAGAGTGTATCTGTTACATGCTGGTGTTGTGAGGGACAATTAGTGATTTATTAATATTGGTCACTATAAATTTAGCACTTATTATACTACATTACAATTAAACAACATATTCAAATCTGTTACTCAACCATAAATGATCATCGGAGCGGTACTAAGGCTGAGTTCGCTCACTCGTTTATGTTATGTGGGATATAAGATTATGATCCCAACTAATTTCAAGTTTCTAAACTTCATTATACGCACTGTTGACGATTCAAGGTGGTTCTAAAATTATGATAAACCCTAAAATAAACTTGTGCTAACTTCACTATGGAAATACTTATGTAGATAATTAGGTATATATAATACCTTATAATAGGGTACTTGAATGTCAAAACAATTGAGATAAGTATTTTTTTACTCACCTGCAAAACTTCAGAGCCTCCTTAATTTTGCATAAATTGGATATATTATGCCATAACGTAGTAACGTTATGGCATAATAATTATAACGAGTCTAGTAACATATTGATTCTTTAATCAATAAGACTAAAATTATTTCTGTTATGTAATTTTGAAATTAACTTGATGATAATAAGGCACTTAGCGTGCTCTTTTTTATTTAAACTGTTTTATAATTTATTGTGTAACGTGTCAAATACCCAATTATAATAAAATACTAAATTATCAACATAGTGTTGAGTACGTGCTGTTTGTATCCAAAACATTAGATTTGGATCCACTTTCCTACTTATTCTTCTCCATTTTGCACATTATTCTGTATCTCTTAGCAAAAGACCATTGAAACACGTAATTCTATATAATAACTATGCCCGTGACTTCGTCCACGCTTGACTTGAAATTCCCTCTGGATTCCCGGGACACAGCATTTAAAAAAGAATGTAAGCAGTCGTTTTAATGAAAACTGTTACGGAAGGGACACGGAATAAAATAATTTTTATGCATACAAACAAGTTCGAACCGCCCCCGAGAAAATTCCCGCGGGACTCCCGGGATAACATGTATCACAAATTTATTACATAAAATTTGCTATCAATCAGTGAAAAAATCGCAATAAAATTCGAAATATTATTTTCAATCTGGTCATGTTTAACTATTTCCCAGAAAAATTCCCGCGGGGTTCTCAGTATAAAAAGTAACGCAGATTTTAAGTCTGAGAATTTGCTGTCGATCAGCGAAAACCGCATTGAAATCGGCCTAGTAGTTTTTACGTGAATCCCGAACAAACAGACATGTCATCTAAAAAAAATTGCATGGTTTTTTATATTCTCCATCGTTTATATAGACTATTCCAGTTGTATTTTATAGCTTCAATCTTGTCAAGACACGGCATGTTTAGAATTTTATAATACTATAGATTATAGACGATAAAAACAAAAATGTATTCAAGTTTTACTTATCTTTTTTATAATTTTGGATGGGTGGTGGTGGAAAACATCTTGTAAGTATGAAATATTTGTCAAAGGAGGTTTTTAATCTTCACATTATTATTATAATATAAGTATTATCATGGAAGATAGTATTCTTTTTCCATAGTATTATATAGAAAGCTTTCTTCGGTGCATGCTTTGATTATATAACCTCTATATTGGGCACGATGGAGCAAAGACGTAGATAAAAATATCAGGTAATTGTTACCTCATAAGCGGCTTACGGTCCCGCAGTGTCAATTTTGTTGCCACGGTGAACGGTCGTGTTACGTGTTAACGTTCAGTGACCTAAGATGTCGTTTTGCGCGATATAAGTGTGCAGAAATTACAAAAGACGAACGAAGTCACCTTCGATCGGTAAGGAATTATTCAGAACTCAGTATTTCGTAAAAATCAATTTATTTATTACGTAAAATCAGTACGACGTGTACTTGACCTTTTTGTCGGTGTTGCCGGTTTTACAAAAGCAAAATTACCTAAGTGAGCGTCGAATTAGTATATCTGGGGTGGACACGAATTGGGCTAAAAAGAAAACCAAATTTGGTCATACATACTACATGGAAAGATCATGTACACTTATAAAGTGGTCAAATTTGTTTGTTTGTATGGGAATGGGAACGGAGGCGAACGTAGGGTTGATAGCAGGACCGAGGTCGCAAGACTCGCGTTCGCAGGACGAGTGCTCGACTCCGGCGGCCAAACTGGTTCCATACTGACGACTTTCTACTAGAAATGTGCTTCACATTAGGGATGTCCTACACGTTAGGGCTGTTCCTCATATTATGGATATGCTCCACACTAGGGATGTCCCCTAATAGCACTTTAATTAATTTAATTAAAGTGCTCTACGCTTTTTGCCATATTCATTAAACATTTTACAATCTAAGTATTGAACATTATATAGTGAAGTTATAAGGGACATCCCTATCGTGAGGTACATGGTGCAAAGCACTTTTCTAGTACAAAGTCACCAGTATGGAACACATTCCTATAGCCAAGCGTGCTCGTTCGTTCTAGAAGACAAATATTTTCTCATACAAAATTTTATACTAATATATAAAGCTGAAGAGTTTGTTTGTTTGTTTGTTTGCTTGAACGCGCTAATCTCAAGAACTACTGGTTTGACTTGAAAAATTCTTTCAGCGTTAGATAGCCCATTTATTGAGGAAGGTTATAGGCTATATATCATTACGCTAAGACTAATAGGAGTGGAGCACTAATGAAGAATGTTTCAAAATCGGGGGGTTTTGAAAACAAATTCCACGCGGATGACGTCGCGACCACAGCTAGTCCTATATAAAACAGGGTTTGGAAAACTGTCAAATGTCAGATTTTTTTCTTAATCAGATAGACTCTGAGTCGCTTGAAATGAGATCGATGCATCACTATCATGTACTATATTTTATCTCATTTTCTCACAGCCAAAACCGTGTAAAGGCATTTTTAGTTATCTCTTTTTTTCATTACACTTTCTTGTTTCATAAAATCCCATTCATACCGTCCCCCCAAAAGAAGTTTCACTTTAAAACAAATTGTAACTTTACATTACCACCACTATTTATAATATAATAGATATTTAAATTCCATTTTATATTTTTTTGCTTTCTTGAAAAAGCATCAAGTAGACCTTAGCATGATCAGTTTTTCCCATAATATTGTGAGTTTGTCTTTAGCTGGCATCTCTATATACGCTTCACACAGACAAATAAAATGGCGGAGCGCGAGTGTAAGACAACGCTGTCACGCACACAAGCATGCATTAGCTGGCCTGTTTTTACAGTAAGAATTATAGAGCGACACCAAATCTAGAGGTTATATAATCAAAGGGTGCGTGCGCGTTGCGCGTATTTGTGTATATACATATCCATTAGTTATGTGTGTATCTAAGTTGGTTGTTAGTTTTTGGTTAACTTGGTAGTATTGTCCTTAACTTTTCTAGTCAAGTTTAGAGTGAAGGGAACAGTAAAAGACAGATTGTCTGAACTATACGACGTTTAATGATAAATTGTAACTAATATTACATATTGACCTTAAAGATAGAATAGAAAAAATAAAAGCAATACAATAAAAATTATCTTAGAATAATACTTAGAATATACTCCTACACCATCCGCTTGCGGGCGGGCGGTCACGGCGCAGGTGGCCCTCTTATCACGGATATGCCTCAGTATTCCGGCGTTGTTGTGACTCACCCGGGCAGATGCAAAACTATCTATAAATATATTTATATTTGTATGTAGAAACTATACAAACAATGTAGTGTATTTATAAATTGTTGCCAATAATCATTCCCAGTGCCCGAGTAAGAGTGACGAAGCTCGTTAAGACAGCGTAAGCCACGTAAGCTGTAACGGCCCAGTGCTAATTGAACACCACAAGGCGACGGTTAATTACTAACGTACGCCGATTTCACTGGACAATTTTCCAAACTAAACACATACAAAAGCTGCGCTACTTTGAACTACATCCAACTCTAGGCGTATTTAGCATTCAGACGGCTTAAGTTAAACCCAATTAACTGACTTTGTTTAAATCTAGAATTGGTTTCGATAAAATCTCACAAGTCGCTGAGATAGTCCAATAACTTTTTTCTAATCAATATTAAATTATTAACCAACTGAGGCTACGACCTCCTAGTGTATAACGGTAACGCTTGGGTTCACCGGAATCATAGTTGACATAATCGATTCATAATAGTGTAAATTGTCTCAAACAAACTTTTCGTTATTTATTCTGGTCTGGCTGTTACTGAGATGGATTCCATAATTGCTTTTTTTGTATTTTAGCTATATCACAAGCATGCAATTTTTTTACTTTCATAAGTTTTTTAAATCCTATAACTAGATA
Source organism: Dendrolimus houi (assembly GCA_039645545.1). Taxonomy (NCBI): domain Eukaryota; kingdom Metazoa; phylum Arthropoda; class Insecta; order Lepidoptera; family Lasiocampidae; genus Dendrolimus; species Dendrolimus houi. The sequence continues at coordinate 14,965,033 of CM077120.1, read as the reverse complement.
ACACCACATCTCATTCTTTCCTCGCTTTTAGGTTTTATAATTTCAATTTTCTTTACACCCAATCACACAAAAATTAAAACGAAATATATACTTAAAATTTTTGGAATTATTGGTTTAAAAAAAATGTTTTAAATAATAAAACGACAAAGAGCTAAAGAAGAATGAGAGAGTTGAAAAACCCGTAACGTAACTGATCATGATACGATTTATTTGCCATTTCTAGTATTCTGCTTTCAAACTAATACTCAGTACCAATAAAAAAGCAATATAGTGTCTATTACTCGGGTATTACTCTCAAAGATAAACAGAAAAGTGATTCGACTCTGAAACACTTTACGCTGTATAGTAACAAAAAAATTGATAACCCACTCCTTTCCGACTATATACTTAATACGTTTTTTTTATTTTTTTTTTATTGCATGAGTTCAGCAAACAGGCAGACGGCCCACTTTATGGAAAGCGGTTACCATCGCCTATGGACATTCGCAACACCAAAGGTGCTACAAATACGCTGCTGCTCTCTTAAGGGAGACTATAGAACCTGGTCATTAATGCCGGAACACAACTCAAGGTTGTTATGGTGACATACTTTAGACCAGGGGTGGTAGCCATCCAGTAGGGCAAATGCCCTACCACCTGGCTGTGGGTTATTTTGTCGCCACTTACGACAGGCCGCCCGGCCTCAGGAAACTGTATTCTTTCTCCGTTCCTGCACGGATAGAATGAGTGTGAACTTCGTAAAGAAGAATCATTTACACAAATCTAGTACAACGGGTACTATGCGCCGCCTGTAATCGTACATGGCTAATAAAAAAGTACCTATATCCCAACATTGTATTGCATCTGTAACCTCGTACTGCTGGCATTACAGTAAACGTATGTCTACGTAACTAGTATGTATGGGCGTGAGGATATCTGGCGGCATCGTTTGTGCGAGTTCATTTCGTTTTACGTTTTATTTAAATTGCAGTAGTCGTGAGAATCGGTAGACTGTAACGTGTATTCGGTTTTCTGAACACTATGACCAATAACCAACGTTCATTTAAGTCAAATTAGTAGTAGTCAAAAAGTAAATCAAAATTAATTGCATACATTTGTTTACCAAGATTAGTAAGTAACATTAGTGCATAAATGTCACGCGCTGCTGGACGCATACCTTCCCCATTCATAATTCAACATATTATTATTATAAATTACAAAAGAAGAAGATAAAGTATATTAAATGTAAGTGTTAAAGATTTTGTCAATTCGTATAGACAGACACGCACAAAATAAGTCCTTTTTGTATATCTAATAAAAATAATTTAAATATTGAAAGTTAGGTCATTTGATAATCTATGGTTTGATTTTAGTGAATGCTTTTAATGTGGTATGTACGCCAAGTTTCCTAGACAGATTGGCGGGTTTCACACTTTCGTAGATATTATCAATTTGCAGGTTTGCTCACGATGTTTCTACGAACGTCAACGGGTGGCAATTATAATAATATTCTCATTAGCGGATGAAATAGCAGAATTAGACCCCTGGCGCCCAATTCCGCTATTTCATTTGCGTTGTGAAGATATTCAAAGTACGGTTCCATTACGATAGTGTCAAAAAATCGTATTCAACTAAATCCACAATTTCTTCTTGATATCGTCGCGACGGAATAATAGTTGAAAAAACCTAATATTACCATTAGTAGAAATGGGATGAAGTGAAATGAATATTGAAAGGTTACTACAATTTTTAACATTTATTCGGCGAGTTTTCGCTTTCATATTTAAAGATAGAATGGCGTGCCATGGACACGCCATTGAAGTTAGCAGAATACCGAAATCAGGCAAATCTACGATTGAAATATAGTGTCAAGATTTTGATGAGATAATAATTGGGGCTGAAAAAATATGCCTTACTAAGTTAGAACTCCTATCGAAATAAATATTACATAACTTTTCCTTTCGATGTAACCATGAAAGATCGCCCAGGGGTGTGTTAGGTTACGCAGGGTTCCACATAAGTGAACAACGTCGACGGTTTTGCCATTTGGCAACATAACTCCAAACAAGCGAATAATCGAAAATATCCCTTATGTCAAAAACTTAATATCGAATTAAACATAAAAGTCATTAATTAACATCGTAATGGTCTTTCTAAACTAAATCTATCTAATGACGCTCCAGCCTATGTATACTGAACATTTAATCTCCCAGTTTATAATCATCACCCCTTACTGTTAGTTTTTCGCAATGTCGTCGAATTCCAATGTGATTTTTTCATTGATCGAGAGAAAATTTCATGTAACAAAATGTAAGGTCAGAAAACTGTCTAAGTGGTGCATGCGTTCCGGCCAGGATTCGAACCCGCGCTCTTTGAGTTGGGGATGCGTGCGCTAGCCATTACATTATCTTACTAATATTATAAACGCGAAAGTTTGTAAGAATGTATGTGTGGATGTATGTTTGTTACTCTTTCACACAAAATCTACTGAATGAATTTTGATGAAACTTTACAATAATATAGCTTACACATCAGAATAACACAGGCTATAATTTATAAAGATATTGTATGAATTATCCAAAATATAACGATTTTCCATCACTACGCGGGTAAAACCGCGGGGCGCAGCTAGTAAATAGTATGTTTTTGTTTACCTCATTTTACGAAAAAAAGTCCGTTGTTCCAAGGGATTTTCGAAAATAGCTACAGAACCCAAAATCTTATTGGACCCAACTTTAGTAACAAAACGTAGTGTTGACCTAACAAGTGTCATAAGAATAAAATAATAATAAAAACCCGATATTCCGTGCTCGTTATATCTTGTTTGATATAAACTAGTGACATCAAACCCATAATGTGGCCCATTGTGGAGGCCCTTGGTTTACCTCTGGGGTAACAACACTTTATGATTATACATAGGTACACATTAAATACCGAAAATTGAGTGTTTGCTATACCTAAAAGCTTTTAAAGCCCTAATATCGTCTCATTTTATCATATTAAAGATGCTTTTCGCAGTAATTTATCATCATTTTCACGTTTACATTTTCGGTCAAAACATTTGAAATTTTCTTTATACATTAGAACATTTACATTAATTTCACCAAAAATCAGATTAAATTCAAAATATAGATTTTTATTTATATGAGGCCTTTGTCACGTGTAAAAATATGGAAATTAAATATAGAATAGATATAATTTCCATATTTTAACACATGACAAAGGCCCCGTCCATCTATTAATATAATTGTTTATAATAGGGGAGGGGACAGTGAAATCAACCGAGATACTTTTTATCATTTTACAAAAGTCTTCTCTAGCTAGCCTCTAACCTCTAAACTAGCCTTACACATTTTATGCAAGCGTTCAAACTCATGACGTCATAAGTTAGTAGAGGTAAAAGGAATGATATTTCAAAAATATGATCTTATAACGCCTGTTCTTTTATTTGTAAATAAAGTTAGAATTTATTGTAACCTGTGTCCACATCCCTATTTTTGAGGTATTGTTATGACCTGATTAAAGTGTAATCGCTTATTCATGACAAAAATAAGTAACATGCTAGCACACAACTTGCTAAAAAAAATCGCTGTGCTCATAGTCGTTTTAACTGAAATCGGTTAAGAAGACTATTGTTATACAATTTTTGATAACAATTAAAAATTGTATAACAATAGTCTTCTATAACTAACCGTACGAAAATGTACAAGAGCATAAACAATACATAACAAATAACTTGTGTTGTACGACTCCAATGTGGACCCTTTATCTATGCCGCTGTGAAGTTACAATGTTATAAAAGTTCTCTCATACGCCCCCGAGTTTGTATGGCACAAGAATGACTTGTTTTCAATTCACATTTAATTACTCTTCATTTCAGTATAAAGTTGTCGGTACTTTGGCGTGCTGCTGATGAATCTTTTGTGGAAATATTATAATATTACTTACGACTTCAATTATAAAGTTTTACTCAAGTATCAATCTGTCACAGACGTAGAGTACAAACAGAATTTAATGTGATGAACATATTCGTGTAAGTGATAAGCCTTATTTATCCCAAAATTACTGGTTATTCCAGCTTACTACTTGGCCATATGGCCACACGTAACACCGCGTAAATTGACTTGGAAGAAGAAGCGACAACCACATACTTTTTGCTAGAATGTAGCAGAGTAGTCTATTGGTTGGGATACCGAGCCACACTACATACCCTTCACGAGGTCTTCGGCAATGTTAGCGATCGGGGTGAATTCCTAAAAGAACTAATGTGATCGGAGTATCCAGTTAGTAATTGTCGAGTTGCAAACACTGTCCATACGAAAAAAACAAATTATTAATAACATTGCAAAATAGTTTCACCGTAGGTACCTACATAATGTAAAAAGGAGTTAAATGACTCGCATTACACTAGGCCAACTAGTAACAAAGCCATGGGTCAACTAATACCACGTACATTTACTACCAAATCATTCACGCTAACTACACCAAGCGGTTAACAAATATTGGATCATAAATCAATAACACTAGAAGCCCATGCTCCGTCGGACCTATATTGAGCAAAATATACATTCATAACACTTCGGCTAAATTACTATTGAATTCTAATACCATTTGAGGAATTTATAAAAGAACAATTGGTGTTTGAAACAACATTTATATAAAGTATATATAATAATGACAGCCCATGAACGTCCCATACACTGCCAGGCTCGGGCCTCCCACTATAGGGGAACGGACAGTATACCCGCCCCGCTTGTCCAAGGCGGCTTGGCAGGTTTGACACATCGGTTATCTCGATGTGCAGGTTGCAACACAATGTTTTCCTTCACCGTTATTAGCACGTGGCAATTGTAACAATATGCACATTAGGTCAGAAAAATGCATAAGTGGTGCACACGTTCCGGCCAGGATCGAACCCGCGCCCGTTGAGTATGGGACGCGTGCGCTAGCCATTCGATTTATTATACTTACCTATATATAAAGTATATATAATAAATGTTCGGTTCAAATAGACTATGAAACATAATTAAAATTACGTTGTAACGTTTTATTTGCTTTTTATTTTGACATTTCGGCCACTTTTCAGTAGCCGTGATCACGGAAAACAAAGAAGCTGTGGTAAATTAGATTAGGCTTCCATAGAATAAATAACAAACATAAATAAAATTTTAAATTAAATAATTAAAATGGACAAGTGGGTGGTAGGCTAAATAATAACTTTGACATTTAACGTTGACACTTGATATCTTTATCTTCCGTGATGACGGCTATTGAATAGTGGCCGAAACGTCGAAATAAAAATCAAATAAAACTTCAAACCGTTAAAACGTATTTAATTATGTCGCGAAAACTTAAAAAAATACTATCTATGAAATAGATGTAAATAATATGCCAAGTCCAACATTCATTTTAACGCTGTAGCCTCATTAAAGATTATTTTAAGCATTAAAAAATAACGCTGTTAGCGCATAGCCACATTAGTGTATATACATACGTTATCTGTCAATATGTAACGTCATTAACAATGTCGAATCTCAAATAACTCATTAAAACCATCGCCATATCTGCGTGAAACGGTTTATATCTGTAACACTATCGCAGATGATTCCGCACCATAGTAATGAACTGTCACTAATATCATTACGCTTCACTTCGACGAAATTCTGATTAACTTTAATTGAGAACTAAGTCTTCAACTACAAGATCATAAATAAAAAGAAAGTTTCGACCGTTTAAATATTACAAAGAACAACAATGTAATTACAAAACGTAAACACGGCTTCTATTATTTCCGTACAAAAATGTAGTGGACATTTGAAAGGAAAAATTGTTGACTTTCATGAAACAAATGCGAAATTAAATTTGAGAAAAGTAGAAGAATCTTAGTTAAGAGCGGAAAGCTAATAAGGAAAAGAAAAAGTTGCAGATGAAGTTTTTTGTAGCTGAAGATATTTTTCCTTAGGAAACATCGAGAGAGTTGACTTGGATTGCGCTTACTTATTTAAGTTGCTGCTGTGGTTATAAATTTACTGGTCATTCAAATTAGTTAGTTAGTCAAAGTTCTACCTGAAGCTTCCAATGTCATTGAATACAGTAGTGTTCTTCCAGGAATGTGTCTTTCAACCAAATTTATTTAATTTTGCTCATTTGTTTAATATCAGCATTAGATTTCTTTTCATATATTCGTTTGTTTTTTTCATTTGACCCTAATTTAGTTTTCTTAACGGCTTCATGACTAAGAAACCCACGTCTTATTGAAATAAAGCGGAGTAGGTTCTGACGGTAAAGAAAAACACCAAGAGAAAACCTGTATATCAACATTAACGATGTGTGAAACCCTTCAATTCAACTTAGACAAACCGCGAGCCTGGTAGTCCAACCTACGTCGGCTACTATTATCGTTAAAAACATTTCTCTAAACTCAAAACATAATCTACTTCTATTTATTTAATCACTGCATCTATAAGATTTATGCAATTTTAGCTGTGTGTGTAGTTTATTTACAACAACATCATGAAATGTTCGCAAAACCTCGCAGCATTATTATAGTAATCATGTAAACGTTATGCGAGTGAGAGCAACCGCGCTCTCACCTGGGTTTCAATAATAACTTTTTATTGCCATAGAGCCGACACTCAAATTGCCGAAACTGAAAATGTAATGGGATTATCGCTGATCCGGAACGATGAAGGCCTCTTGTGTAGTACGTAATAAAATTTACGAAATGCCCTCGAAAAAACTTCCTAAACTTCGGCAGTGTAATAATAATGTTTAGATCATCTTTTATGGAAGCTTTCGCGTGACGAGCTTTAATATCTTTTCTATACACTAATAAAATTCACAAATATTTTTCCGAAGTCGGAAACTCTCATTATTATATCTATTTATATATAGACATATTAATATTTTTCTTAGAACACAAAACACGTCCAAAAATGGGAAGTTATTTAAATGCTATATTTATAGATAAACCTTACTTTATTTATTTATTATCAGCACGTTTCGATTTAAATATTTTTAGAGGGATTAGGTTCATCTTTTGCCTTTACATTATTTTAACGGGTCAATTTGTACATATAATATAATAAAAAAAGCTATTTAAAATTTCAATCCATATTTACGATGAATTATTTATGAGTTTGGTACTCTAAAAGTGAGATTCTTAAAAAAGTGATTGTAGGTTACTCACCGAATATTAAATTTGTAAATGGCGACAGAATATTCAATTTATCAAAGGGTAGCTCAAGATTTTTATGTTCAAGTACATTATGCATCTCTGGGAACTGTTTGCGACACTCGTTTTGTTGAATTTTTATAGATTAGTGGGTGGGAGAGAATAGATGAGAGATGTGGAACGCATGTTGAAAGATTAATTTAGAAAAGTCTGAAGGAGACGGATACCTTTCATACATTGTTGGGCCCAGATTGTAAAAATGATTTTAACATTTATTTTTATTATGTTGATATTTTTATAATTGTAGTGGGCTTATTTTGTAGCAGTTATTTTGAATGAATTATTCGTGGGGTGTAAGTGGTTTCATATTATTGATTGTTGAAATTCATTCATATAAAACGATTATGGTGATCGATAACATATTTTATTTGTGACCTTACTTTTAAGATTTCTCATCTTCCAGATAGAATTTAGGGCTGATGTTTTCCATTTTATAATAGAAAAATATTCATTATATTGCTTTGGCCCAAAATTCCACTCCTTTAGCAGTGGCTCGAAAAACTCTTCATAATTACACATCATTTTTGTAGTTGGAGCGTAATATGATACCAATCGTACATGCTCTATAGAAATTCATACAAAGATACGGCCTAATTAGATAAAACAAAATTTAGAACAAAAGTACTGAATGGTATTTATGCGGTAAGTTATTATGGACGAGACTTTGTATTTGAGACTTAATATGCTGCAATGTTACTTTTGAAACATGATAATGGTAGTTCATAAGTAAATATAGGCAGAATATTGAATTGAATAGTCAAAAGTAATTTAGGCTTACAGCTTGTTTGTTAGGCATGCAACAGACGTGACCAACCACTTCAACTTCAAACAGAATACGCTCGAATAGAATTTTAAAGCGAATTGATAGTATAAAATAAAATGTTATTTTCAAAGTCCAACTCGTTATGTCCGGCCGCTCGAGCATTGAGCATCGAGCATCGAGCCCCTCCGATACACTCCCTTACATTAATTGGCACAACTTTTCTGCGCAGCAGGCACTAAGCCCGCCTAATGCGAGACCGCAGCCAACTTTTAGTCGTTCCTCTGTAATTACTTTTATTGCTTTCTTTCCCTATTCATTCATGATCGCTGTCTTCTCATTTGAAAATCCTGTCTGAAATATTTTTAATTTCATCCCTTCTTGAATTAGCATAATAATGAATTTTCAAGATAAACCTACTTTAGTGTAGTATAGACAATAGACATAGACAGTACTGTTATGCGGTAAATTAATAAATTTTATTTTAAGAAAATGTTCTTTAAGATAATATTATTGATCAACAATAAGAAAACATATCTGTAAATGATGTATACTAAAAAATAAAAAATCAGCCAAGTGCCTGTCAGTTTACACACATTGAGGAATTCCGTAGAGGTGAAAAAGACTCGTTGTTTTTGTAATATGGCTACGGAACCATAAAAAAACATATAACCGAAAATAATGGTGTATTGTCTTAAAAACTATCGAAAACACATAATAGTTGATACCAATTTTCGTTCAAAGTATTTTTGAAGCTCTATAATTTTTTTTAAAATTCCAATTAACAAATTAACAACAAATTTAAGCATCACAACATTTTAACTTGACTTAAATAAAAAGATCATTAAAGAACATCGTTATAATGTTTCAAAATTGGACTACATTGAAAGAAATTTTGCCCCTGAATTACATACAAGGACCATTTCCAATTTTTAGGTTTCGCGATTTCAGAAAACGTTGTGTAGCGGTATACGATATACGCTTTATTATTAAAAGCCAGTATATGCCCGCGACTTCGTCCTCGTTTGACTTGAAAATCCCGCGGGATACCCGTGATACAAAGTAACGCAGCTATCGTTTTAATGAAAACTGTGTCGAAATAAGCTATTTTTTACGCACCCGAACAACTATAAACCGGTCCCAGGAAAATTCCCGCGGGGGTTCCCGATATAAAAAATATCACACATTTTATGTAGTATGCATACAGTTTTAGTATAGGAGGGAAGGGTAAAATGTCAGAAATACCAAACCCAACGACCGCTGTAATGACACTGATTTTATTACCGAAAATATCCGAATGGAAATGTGTTGTTAAGTATTAGGCCGCAGTTGTTTATTTGTAATATAAGTATAAAATGCTGACTATTGTACTACACATACTTGTACATGCCTCGTCCCACGCCTCATGAGAAATAATGTCACAAAATAAAAGTTATAAATGTAGCAAAGTAGTAATTAATAAAAGTAGAATTAAAACAAATGATTAATAATTGTAAAATAAAATAACGTAATCTGAATGTCTATAAAAAATTATAAATTTGAAAAGGCTATAAAATGTTTCTAAATAAAGTCAATTTTCTTATTCTTCACGGGTTTGTCACTGTCACATGCCTCATGACAGAGGGGATGTCCAGTTTGATTGTTTTGGCGTTGTCCGATGTCGTTGGCTGGTGTAGTTGTTCCACTTCTGCCACCGTCTCGACTGCTTGAAACACCACCGAAAATGGTTCTGGTGCTACTGCTCGTCCTCTATACTTCCAACATCATCTTACCCAGTAAGTCATCCCACCCAGAATAACAATGGCGAGAACAGTGTATGAAACTGCATAGTGATGTATGTCATGCGTACTTATAAATTATATATTAGACTGTTGCTTTAATACAACAATTTGTATTATATTATTCCACTTTCAGTTATGGTTTTGCATGGTGTAATTGCTAAATGTTGTATTTGTTTTGTGATTTAAAATTGAATTTTCAGGTATTATAGCTGAGTACCCGTCCATTGTTGTGTGACTGAAATAGTCGTCGTGCCCATAAATTATTAAACTTTTGCTCTTAATGTTGCAGCCTTGGCCTATATTAAGTATACCGTTTCCTAGCAAGGTCTCTAGTTTCATCACATCTGTACAAAAAATGTACACCTTGCACTCGTCGCAACAAGAGTACAACCAGCTGCTTGTGTTGTGTAATTTGATCCAGTGCTTTTGACAGGTCAATGGCTTTGTTGCACATAACTTAAGGTGACCATTTATTTTTATGTTACACATTGATTGTGTGAATGTTTATTCGTAAGTGAGATTATTAGTGGAACATAGAATTCTGTTTTTTGGCAGATGTATACAGGTTCAAATATCTGTTTCAGTCAACAATAGGAGTAAATTTTACGGAGGTTGAAAGCTATGTACGGTGTTATGAAACGAACGAATACGGTTCGGGTATGGTATATTTATTACACTGTCTAGTTGTAGAGTACTTTTGTTTATTAATGGAAATTTCACTCCTATAAACAAAAAAATGTTGTTCATCTTTGTGTTATATTGAGTTGTACATTTTATTACATTAAATTTGTCGATCAGTAAAAAATTCACATTGACATTAGATTTTAAAATTTGGTCATTTTAAATAATTCCCAGAAAAATTCCCATGGGATTCCTATGACAAATATTGTGTATGTGTGCCGTTCACACGCAGTAGAAGTGAACCTTCAGAGAATATAATCACAGAAAATTATTGTCTAACTTTATTAATGTAAATATAATTCCTTTAGCCTACATCCGTCAACATATTTTATAATTCAAAATAAATTTCTTAAGTATTATTTTCAATTGTTTAGTGATTTAGTCTAAAAAATATTATTATCAGTTTTATTTCGGTCCAAATTGATGTTGTTTGTTTGTTTAATCATCGGTCTTATTTACTCTCTAATCTGTGCTACACAATGTAATACTCGTATCTCATTCTCTTGTAGGCTTAGTCCTATAGATTTATGTGTTCATCTCTTTTTAGTGAAGCTTTTTCGTTTCATCGAGTTTCAAATCACAACGATTCTAAAGAAGTTTCACTTCAAAAGTAGCGCAGAGTTTAAGTCTAAGAATTAGCGATCGCTCAGCGAAAACCGAATCGAAATCGGCCCAGTAGTTTTTTCGTGACTCCCGAGCAAACAGACAAACCGACAAACAGATAAAAAAGCTAAGAAAAACTGAATGGTGTTCTTCATCGTTTATATAGTTTATTCCATTAGTTTATTTAAACAGCTTTAATGTACAGCCACGGAATATTTAGAATTTTATAATATTGTAGATACACCCAGTAGTTTCGGAGCATATATGACTGTGACTCACATAGACAGACGGACAGACCAATGTGACTATTTTATAAAATTCCTCCTGAGACCGGCAGCGCATTGGTGTTGCAAATGTCTATACACGACGGTAACCACTTTCCATCAGGTGGGTCGACAGCTTGTATGCGGTACAACAGCAATAAAAATTAAGATTTTGCTTAAATGACTCCGGATCCAACAAAAAAACTTTGCAATCAAAACTTTTCCTATCAAATATACCTGTATACAACGATAATTTTAAATAAATAAATAAATTGAAATGTCTGTTTGTAATGTCAAAATAAAAATGTGAAAAAAAATCAGAGTGTTTATAATTCGGACCAGGAGATTCCGAAAATACATTTTTGTCTGTCTGGATTTCCGGCTAATCTCTGAAACGGCAGGACCGATTTTGACGGGACTTTCACTGCCAGATAGCTGATGATATAAGAAGTAACTTAGGCAACTTTTTTTACGGTTCCGTGAAAAAAATTCCACGCGGACAAAGTCGCGGGCATAGCTATAATAATATAAATAATAATAGCCCATAAACGTCACACTGCTAGTCTTCGGCCTCCCACTATAGGGGAACAGACAGTATACCCACCACGCTTGTCCAAGACGGCTTGGCAGATTTGACACATCGGTTATCTCGATATGCAGGTTTCATCACGATGGCTTCCTTCACCGTTGTTAGCACGTGGTAATGGTGGAAAACTGCGTTAAGTAGTGCATGCGTTCCGGCCAATTTTGGAACCCGCACCCTTGAATTTGGGTTGCGTGCGCTAGCCATTACGCTCCTACGACTATACTATTTTAACATATTAATTCACGGTAGATGTAACATTCATAACCTGGGGCATTGCAATAAATTCGTACGGATATCCATATTTGTGTCACTCTGTTTACAAGTCATACCTTGTACACTTTTCGTTATCTGTGTGTCAACAATCTCACCATTATGTTAAATGAAACAATCAGATAAAGGGTTTGCTGTACATATTATATTACTAGGATATGTCCGCGACTTCGCCCACGGGTTTCCCGCTCCGATTCCGAATTCCCTCGGGATTCCCGGGACACAAACCACCACAGCATTTAAAAAATAATGCGAGCTATCGTTTTAGTGAAAACTGTGCCAGAATAAGCTAACTTTTACGCACCCGAACAACCACAAACCGCTCCCGGGAAAATTGCCGTGTGATTCCTGGATTAAAAATCACACATTTTATTACATAAAAAATTTCTATCGATCAGAGAAAAAATCACATTAGAATTCGTTTTATTTAATCTGGCACTTTAAATCATTCCTAGAAAAATTCCCGCGGGATCCCCAGGATAGAAAGTAGCGCAGATTTTAAGTCTAAGAATTTGCTGTCAATCAGCAAAAATCACATCGAAATCGGCTGAGTAGTTTTACGTGTATCCCGAACAAACAGACAAGAAATCTAAATAAAATTGCATACCTCTCCATTGTTTATATAGTGTATTCCAGTTGTTTTTTTAAATGGCTTCAATGTACAGACACAACATGCTTAGAACATAATAATATTATAGATATATATGCTGTATAATAATAGTGTTAGTGATTGTGTCACGCATGCGTAGCCAAAGGTTTAATTTTTAACATTATAGACAAGACGTATTTCACCACAGTCATTAACACTAACATTATCCCAGATATAGCAGGAATATAAGAGTGAGAATGTTATATGCCATTTTTACAAACCGAAAAACCTTACAATGTGGCGTATTTCTATATAAGCTTTTTAATTGTAAACTTTAAACACCCGTTGAAAAAGGAAGCTTAAGTCCACTTATCTATGGGCCATATCTTATAATTCTTGTGCTTTCGTTTTATTTTTTCCGAATCCATATTAATATGCAAAGCATTTTTTTAACCTTCCTCAATTCTATTTTGGGAATTACTTCATTTCATTCAAAGACATTTTGCAACTCGTAAAATTGAATAATATTTGTGGGTAATGAATTCGTATCGAATATTAGATACGTGAGCGAAGCCAAGTGAAAGCTCCTAATACGTTAATTAAGCTACATGTGAGCACAAAATCAAGCTCACGCTACACTGTCGTCGCAATAACAGATTTCGGTTTTGCAGTAGGTGTCTTCTTTATCATTTATTTTATTTAAAAAATGTAATTCCTATAAATAAATAAAAAAGTATTCACTACACAGTCATACATATTCACTCGTATATTTTAAAATTCTTACGTACAAGAGTTATACATGAAATGTAAACTGTACAAATACACTCTACCCTATTTTACCCCTTAGTGACCCACTTTACCTTTTGTTGAACGATTTGTAACAACACATTAAATTTATCAAAATTTAAATGTATTCCCAATGCCCGCCCACACTAGTCATTAACTTGCAAATGAATTTCTTTGAACAAGTATGACTTATAATCAAAACGTCAGATGCGGGCTTATATTATCAACTAAAAGGTTGTTTATATTGTTAGGTTATTACGTTCATATATAGTTTTATAATTCTTCTTCTTCAGCCAGTCCCTGTCCACTGCTGGACGTAGGCCTGCCCAAGATTGCACTACAAATCCCGGTCTCCCGGCTTCCTCATCCAGCCTCTGCCGGCGACCTTGCGCAGGTCGTCAGTCCACCGGGCTGGAGAGCGTCCTACGTTACGTTTGCCGAGACGTGGTCTCCACTCCAGGACACGTTTGCTCCATCGCCTGTCGTTTTTTGAAGTGAAACTTCTTTAGAATCGTTGTGGTTTGAAACACGATGAAACGAAAAAAAGCGACACTAAAAAGAAATATTTAATAAGTTAAACACGATGCTTATAAAGATAGAATTGAAAATGTTTTAAATTTGAAAATCATAAATCAAATTGAAAGTAGAACATTTTTTCCTATAGTAGTTATCATAAGCCTCTCGTGTCACTTGTTCAAAGTGAAAACATGGAATTTGAAACATATGTTTTACAATATATCTTAAATATGAAATGTAATATTTTGCATTAAAATATAAAATAATTTTTGAGCTTGGTAAAATATTATAAAAATAATAAACCTTATAATTATCCTAATACTCCTGATACCTACTCTATATTTATCTCATTCTCTCGTAGGCTACTTTTCTAAAGTTACACTTCTGCCGTGTGCAAATTGCACACACACGTTTTTTTATAATAAACACTTAAATATATTTAAAAAATTACAGAAATTATTTGTGTCGTCATTTCGTAAATCAATAAGACAATAACTTCTGCAAAATTAACATTGGAAATAATTTTTCACAGTATTGCAAGTGAAATGATTTTCACAACATTATAGAGCTCGTCAAAATCGGAGCCAAAAATATTCATTATGTTGTTAGGATGTAAAAACTCTTATCCTCAAAATCCAGTATGTCTGCTCTTTCTGCAAACTTTTTAAAGATTCTAACAAAGTAAAGTAACATTATATATTTTTTTAGTGCGGGCATATGCAAAACATACCATTTCGCTTATTCAGCGCCTACCCGCCATTTGTAGGGAAGGTGACCCGAATAAACGCGTCAAATTACCAACGTCAAATTCCAGTGTCACCTGAGCCAGGGATGCCGTCGTCATTTTTATCCCATTCTGAGTTAATATTCCGTGGACGTTCGCCGGGAGCTGCCCATGTAACGGACACCCGGATTCGCGAAGATACGAATTATTGACAAAGTATACCCGAGAATACAATAAGCTTATACATACATACATGAACCGCCAAACTGTGAATCTATAATATTATAACATCGCATCGCATGGATATCAATTATCATTCAATCAAAATATACAGTGCATAAATATAAATCAATGAAGTGTATTGTGTAATATCCGGATGAATCTCCTTTTTTAAAAGCCCTATATACTAGGCACAACTAGTCTTATAAACAATTAAATGTTTTTAGTTTTATAAATGTACTAGAGCTTATCCCGTGGCTGCGCTGCGGGTCATACTCTAGTGCGTACCTCTTGTTTAAAGAGTAGGCGTTAATACAGGCTACATTGTATTAAATTTTGTGTCAGTGCTATTTACCCCCGGAAGACTCACTTCATTTTATATTGCAAACTATCCGATGTCCCGGGATGAAAAGTATCCATGCCCATTTTCAGTATTAAAACTACATATGTGCAAAATTACACCAAAACCGATCCTCACTCCACTAGTTTTTCCGTGAAAGCGTAACAGACACACACACACAGACAGACAGACAGAGTTGCTTTCGAATTTATAATATTATATTAATAGGGATATAATTGAAAATGAATCGTAGAAATGTATGTACGCGAATAACTTGAGAACGACTTTACCAATTTTGGCAAAAAAATATGTGTGTTTGAATGGGTACTTCCCCGAATGATTTAGATTCACAGTTGAAACCGGTAGGTGGTGCTGCAACCGGGTTCTGTATCTCTTCCAAGGCAGGACAACGTCTGCCGGGCCCGCTAGTAGTAAATAATTTAATTCTAAACTGTTTGTTTTCCGAATAAAATAAAAAATAGGTAATCTTCTTCAAAAATTCTGCAATTCAAGTGCCTTGTTGATAACAATAATGAGTATGTATGGTAACCACCACTAGTTTTTGTTTTTCGCGATCTGACTATAACTTTCTTTCTTTTTTCTTGTCACATGTTATCCATGCAGACCTAGTGGTTTCCGAGAAAAATATCTATGACAGACACAAAACGGACGAACGGACAACCGGACATGAGGATTACGTAAGGGTTGTTTCCAAAATGGCTACGTAACCCTAAAAAAATACTCATGAATGCAAAATATCACGTCTCGTAGTTTACGAGCAAAACCGCAGGGAAAGTCTATTATGGATCTCTACTATGATTGTTAAACTTTCAAACATTCAAACAAACGGTAAACTTATAAAATAAGTATTTGAAAATAAAAACAAATAAAATTATTCGTTCGACAATAAATATAATACAGCAGCAAAATTTACATTTAAACTATGACCTTTTTGGTTCTTTGTGGAGATATTGTTAGGAATCCTTTTGTAATAAATATGCAGCTACAAAAATATGTATTTGTCGAGCTTTATCTCAGTCACTTTAGAATGTGCACAGTATCGAATACATTTTCAGTCAGATAATATTTACCAATATAAATATAAAAATGCCTTTACTGGATGTTATAATAATAATGTATAACGAATGTAATTACGTCGCTAATTCTTCGAATAAAGTTTTTATTTCTTTTCTTTCTTTCTATGTTTGAACGTATTGTTCCTGATTTACGTCCTCGCAAGTAAACCAATTATTATGACATACCTTACTACCATATTTTATACATACATATTTATTATAATTGTATCCAGTTATGCTAAAATATACCAACTAAATTGATTTTGAGAAAATAAGCTTCAATGCATGGTATGGACATATACTGAGGAGGGATGAAAGTCACGTGACAAAAATAATGTTAAACTACAAGATGGATGGGTACAAATGTAAAGTAAACCAAAAAAAGTTTGATGGATTGTGTGAAGGATGATATGATGATATGTGGTGTGACAGAAGATGTATGTCAGAATAGAGGAGTGTGGAAGGAAAAGACATATTGTGCCAACCCCAAATAATTGGGATATGGTGAAATAAAAGAGAGAAGCTTCAAAGTTTAAGTCATTATGGATCAAGTGTGATAATTTAAAATTTTGTGAATGCGTGTTTGTGCTCTTTATTTCAGAGCTTCGATTAATGCTTATGTTGTATGTTTTGTCAAAAATAAAATCATCAAGAAATTAGACCTAAATTAGATATTTCATATGATGGTTGTTTCGTGAATACCTTTGAAGTGAAACTTCTTTAGAATCGTTGTGATTTGAAACTCGATGAAACGAAATAGCGACACTAAAGAGAGATAAACACATACATCTATAGGACTAAGCCTGTGAGAAAATGAGATAGAATACATTATATTTAATAATATAAACAGTATTCTGATAAAGATAGAGTTGGAAATATTTTGAAGAGTTTCATTAATACTTCAAATTTCGTGTTTAAAGCTTAAGCTTTAAACACGAAATTTGAAGTATAATAAATTATATCGTTATAATATACTTAAGTATATTATAACGATATAATTTATTAAATGTGACGTCACGATATTAAGATTATCCCTTCCACCCCTTATCATACTTTGTTTCACGTCTACTATGTGTGAACTGCACACACACATTTTTTTTTTCAGATGTGAATATATTTTGAGGTCTTGTGATCAACTTGGTGCCAATTAATTTATTATTTTATCGTTTGTGGGTTGGTTAATTTTGGCATAAGTGCGTCCAATTATGAAGTAAATTTATTATGTTGATGTACAATGGCGAGTATTGTATTGTATTCCATTTATATTATAATATATTCCTCACGTGAAAATTGTCACCTTCATTTAACTGTCTGATTTTGTACTCCGTGTCTTCTTGGTAATTTTCTTTGTTACCTTCCGTATCAATTCAAATAAGATCACTCCCTTTTCATTTCTTTTTTTGCCCATTCAATTTTCAAGAGCAGTGCAGGAGGCTACCAAATTGCTTTTTATTTTCTTATCCGACTTTTATAGATTTTAAACTGTAGAAGTTGTACTTGTAAACCGCGATTAAAGATACTATAACAATAATATAAATAGAATAAGTATATATATATATATATATATATATATATATACACATATATAAATAGAGGATTTTTCACTAGGAGTATAACAAAATATATTTTTCTGTCAAAAAACTTATAAATCTAAGTTAAAAATGACTAATATTTTAATTATTTAGTACTTACTAGTGGTCGCCCAGTGGTCGAGATTCAACCATAATCAATTTAAATTATAAGTTTCAACATTATTAAGGTTCTGTTGTCAAAGACTATATATATTTCTATAATCACAGGTTTCGTCAAGGCTACACTGTTAATTTGACTTTAACAATAAACAAAAGAGTATATATGCGTGTGTTTGTCAAATGCATGGTAGTGTGTGTAATGTTTTTTTTATTGATTTAATGTATTTTTATGCATAATTTAAAAAAAATATTAGCATTCTGCACTCCTTTTCTATATAAACTACTAGCTGTACCAGGCAGATGTTGTCCTGTCTTAAAAATAAAAATGTAAAAACCGACTGCAGAGCCATCTACCAGTACCAAATTTTAATCTAAACTTTTCTCGAATCCATTTGAACAAAAATAAAATTTCATTAAAATCGGTCCCACCGCTTAGGAGTTTAGCGGCGCCACCTATCGTGTCTAATCGTGAATCTAAACCATCCCGGACCCACTTGAACACATACAAAAATAATTGACCTAAATCTTGGAACCCGCTTGCAGCGCCATCTACCTGGTTCAAATTTGAATCCAAATAATAAATTAATTATTTGACATGTATCAAGTATGACATGTATGTATCAATAAAATAACTCCGACCGAAGCATCTGTTTTAAACGATATTCAGTTTTTGACATCCTCTTTGACGATATTTGCAACGCGCATTCTGTCAATTCCATGTCAAACGTCATAAGGTTACATTAAAAAAGTTTATATTGTCCAAAGCGCTAAGGTTAGATTAGAAATAATTTTATATGGTGGTTAAGTATTCTTAAATTTTCTAAATTTCCGCGCAATTTTCTTAATTTTCATAAAAACCTTCTCCTGACAATAACAAACACAACAAAAAAAAAATTGCGAAATCGGTCTAGCTGTTCACGAGTGATGGCGTGACCAAGGGAACTAGGGATTCATTTTTATATATATAGATAAGTGTGCGAAATTTTATACTGCTCCGTCCGCGCAATTTTCGTAAAAAGGGGTGTAAAGTTTTTGCTTCACGTATTAATATAATGATATATAATTTCAAATATTTTATAATTAAAATAAACCACGTCAAACCTACGCGTCATACTAACGACCTGGGTTCAAATACTGGACATGAAGCATGCACACGCCTTCGGCACTTCGGCAGGTTCTCTAACATATTATTATTGCCAGGTATTGAGGATAATTATTTCTTTAGGATTAAGACTAAGAGACTAATTAATGTTACGTTGTGACCTTTATGACCAATCAGCTAGTCAAAAGTCACTGACATTTTCATCTTGGAAAAAACCATTTAAATAAAAAAGAAACAAAGCATGTTTTTAGTTCTCGGATATTTCGGGTCCAAAGATTTATTTTTAACTAGGTTATGCCCGTGACTTCGTTCACGCCTGAATTGAAATTCTCGCGGGATTCCTGGGACACAAAGTACCATAGCTTTTAAAAAAGAATGTAAGCTATCGTTTTAGTGAAAAATGTGTCGGAATAATCTAATTTTTATGTACCCGAACGAACAAACAAAACCTACAAACCGCTCCCGGGAAAATTCCAGCGGGATCCCCGTAATAAAAATATCACATATTCTATTACCTACCTAAGATTTGCTATCTATAAGTGAAACTATCACATTGGGATTCGTTTTTTTAAATCTGCCATTTTAAATCATTCCCAGAAAATTTCCCGCGTGATTCCTAATACAAAAAGTAGAGCAGATTTTAGTCTAAGAATTTGCTTTCGATTAGCGAAAACCGCATCGAAATCAGCCCAATGGCTTTAACGTGACTCCCGAACAAACAGACAAGAAATTTTAAAAAATTGCATCATGTTGTCCATCGTTTATATACTAGTGTATTCCATTTGTTATTTTTTAAACCACTTCAATGTGCAGACAAGGCGTTTTTAGAATTTCACAATATTATAGATTTGATAAACTTTTAATTATAAAGAAAAAAATAAAATAAAAATAGTTATAAAACTATCACATATCAAACACTAATACACATATCAAAAGTGTCTAGGAATCAAGTACGTTTTAGATTACCGCCGCAATTGAGGATTATTATTTTATCTATTTTGGAACGTTACTGATTCTTTTTAGTGAATTTTACTATCTATAATAAACAATTTTCTTTAAAAATAGGCAATAAACTGTCAATCAGGATTCCTATAAAAGAGGGTAATAGCGTTTTTACAAAATCAATACAATTACTGCATCGGAACTGAAAAAAATTGCATCGATATAGAGTGACGACATCATTTGACAAGAGAAGAGATGGTGAGAGCGGTCGGAATGATGCAAGCTGGTTCCAAGCAACGTATTATGGCTGTCGTTCTTGGCACTATAGCGTCATAAGCCGCCTCTGAACACGCTAACGTATCATGGGTAGCGTGGCCGAGCGATATGGATGGAGGACGATCTCGCATCACCATTCGCAGATATGACCGGCACATCCAACTGCTCGAAGTTCTCCAGGCTTGCTGATAAGCGACCGAAACCATCCGAAATCGTTTACGTGAAGTGGGTCTGCGTTCCCGAAGGCCGCTGTGAGTTCCACCTATAGCACTCCGGAATTGTAGAGCCCGTTTACAATGGGCTCGCGAACACAGAAATTGGGAAGAACAAGACTTGCGTTGTGTTTGCTTTTCCAATGAATCTCGTTTCGGTATGACGCCGAATACAAGACGTACTCGAGTTTGGAGGACTTCTGGACGTCAAGAACGTTTGAAATTTTGTCAGGAAGTTCATTCATATAGAGGGTGAATAATAATGGTTTGGGTCGGTATTTGGATCGGTGGAAGAACCAATCTCATTTGGATCAGGAGCAATCTCAATGCTTAGATTTATGCGGAGAGGATTGTTTTACACACGATCATTCATTTGCAAAGCCGGTTGGGTAATTCGTTTCAACTAATGCACAACAATGCACATCCACACACGGTTAGAGTCGTAACAAGCACTTTTGCCGATGCTCGCATCAATGTTCTATCGGATATGCTCCAAAGAAGAGCCCTGTCGAGTATGGATGCCGTGCATACTCTTAACAACTTTTTGACTTCTTAAAAGAACGTTGGCCATTCCTCAAAGTGATTTTGATGAACAGATTTTAAGCTTGCGAAATCGCTGTGATTCTGTGATCTGTATATATGAAAGAAACACAGTTTATTAATATTTTTATCTTTACAATAAAAATTTAAAAATTCTAATTTTTGTCTTTTTTATCATTTAATTGACGACATTAACTTAGGTTAATTTTCCACAGTTTCCAAAAATGGCATTTTTTTTATTATTACATAATTTCAGTTCACAACTTATCTAAGTTGTGAACTTAAACATAGGAATTAAAGCAAAAAGCTAGTCTGGAAGACTACATTTGGTAAATATTAATTGGATATTTTTTTATAGTTAGAATGTACTTAATCCCTAGACGCTTTTCATGTGTGTATATAATATGGTCTTTCCATTTAATACAAAAAATAATTGATTGTTTTCATTTTGCGACGTAACAAATGGTATATTAAAAAATAAAAGCAAAGTTTATTCGTGTGATTTATGTAAAATGATGGAAGTTGGGGACAATTGAATACTGATTCAATAGCGAATGAATTCAGCGCGAAGCGTTGTGCTTACCATGCACCGAATGCATTCTATGGGTACACTGTTCAATATAGTTCACTCAACGACGTGATTTACATTTATTGGTCGACGGAAAAAGACCCACTCAATTTAAAAGTCATGAAGGTCGATCCAAACCAGATTTTTGAAGAGGAATAATACTACATCTTTGAAATAAGAAAAGAGAGCTAATTTTAATGCTGCGGCTTCATCTGCATTATGCTGGGGCTTCATTTACATTAGTGTTGAAAATTTAGCCTGTTTCCGAAGGCGTCTTATTTAAAGCGTAAAAAATAACATCGTTAACGCATATCTATCAATATTTAACGTCATTAACATTGCATCTCTAATAACGCAATAAACGCGTTGCCTTATCTGTGTGAAACGCTCTATATCTGTAACATTATCGCAGATGAAGCCTCACCATAATATATGAAGCATTCAAATAGGTATTTGTAAAATAGTGTTACCTACAGATGAAAAACCGGTTTTTAGAAACGACTTAGTTTAGACTAATAAATTGTTTAAATACTCGGAAATAAAAGTATATAACAATTATAAAAAGGCGTTAAAATTGCATATTAGCTACAAAAGGTGACCTGATCAAAGTCATCTATAAATCAATGATCCCGAATGCAAATCAACCAATTTGAAAGCGATAGATTCTTCACTAACTCGGGTTGATAGAACAGTTAGATTCGTTTCGATTTTAGGCCGTTAAATTCATATTGCATGAACCATGAACGATCAAAATTTCAGTGCAACTGTAAAATTGTTTTCCATTTATCAACCTGGCTGAAGCTGCATGATCCGTACAAAATGACACGAATTTGCAAAATTAAATCAACCTTTTTCGCTACTAGCGCTTTCCACAAAACCTTTCCTTCTTGTAATCTTTTCATCCATATACCGATAAAACTATCCCATTTTGCAAATAAGAAAGTGTCCTATGTTCATGAATAATAGAATTTCATAGTACTAATAAGACACAAACAAACACAGACATGCAATAAACTCTCACTTTTATTATAGATATAATATTATGGAAATCATTCAAAAGTAACAAATTTTCGTTCGTAAATATTATTTACGTGTCTGAAATGAACAAGCCTACTTTTTAGTAACTATCGATAAACAATATGTACCTGTTTGCTAAGTATTTGTCAATATTTGATGTCTATTCAATTTCAACGACGGTAAATTCTAGTAATAATACGAAAAACTGTGTTTATAATAATATTCGGCAAGCACACTCACATATTTTTTATTCCCATGATTGCTTATCGATATGGATATCAAATATTAAAGAACTCCCCATGTTCATTTTACTATAGACTGACGAAAAGCATCCGATTGCACCACCGTTTCATAGATCATTTAAAACAACGAAGCGTTTTGTTTTTCCTTCTTTCGTCCGGGATAGAGTGGACTAACTTATCAAAGGAATATAATCTAGACTAGGTATTTACCCGTCTGGATGACTATCACCCCTAGTCTAGACCCTAGAGTATGCCACCATAACAACCTTGCTTTGCGTTCCGGCATTAGTAGCTAGGTTCCAGTCTCCCCTTAGAGAGCAGCAGTACATTGATAGCATCTTTGATGTTACGAATATCCATAGGCAATGGTAACCGCTTTCTATCAGGTGGGTCGTCTGGCGGTCTGCTGATCTCATAAAATAATAAAAAAGAATCATAGAATACATAGGTGACTTGAAGACTTAGGTAAGGTATTCATCCTAGACCCTTTAAGATCAAACGAGATGCCAGTAATCGTGAACTTTAGCAACTTTTGAACTTTGAATTCTTGACATCCAGATCAGAGTACATATAAGAAAGATCGTGTCAGAAATTTACACAAACGGCAATTTAAGTCAGTAGTTGTACCCAAACTGAATAGGGGCAGACAGTTAGTCCACTAATCCAGGCAGCAAGCCTTTCGAAAAAGTTTTTCTAACTCACAAGAGTACTTTGATTATTGTATATTATATTTTGTCCAATCCAATTTAATTTCTGGCACGCTCTCCGTTGGCAGTGATCTCCTGCATAGTGTATTTTAAATTTGATGTCTTTCGTTATTCAATTTTAGTTTCTAGTGTAATTTGATAGGATAACATATTATAACGATAATAATACTAAAATACTAACTAATTATAACGACAATAATATTCTTCTTTCCTTTTATTGTGTCTTTATTTTACTGAGTATGCACTGTTTGCTACAACTCCATTAATTCTTCGAAAAGTAATTCTATAACATATTTCTGTATAAAACATATAAAAAAGCTATAAATTGAATAAGAAATATAAAGAAAAACAATTTTTAGCTAGACGTGTTGTTGGGGATTTTCTTGCCGCTTCTTCTCCTTAACAGCAATAACACATAGAATAGAAAGTACATTTAATTTTTTACTTATATTATATACTTAAAAACTTTTGAATTCGAATTTGAACAAAGAATATTTTCACTCAATCATTACACAGAAACACAGGCAGAAATTAAAGAAAACAAAAAGAAAAGAACAGAGAGAAAGAAACAGAAATCAACAAAATATAGGAATGTTACATTGAACAAAGAATCCTAATCAGAATGTAGCTCGGGCACGTGTACAACGTGACATGTCCCAGTAACTTATTGTGCTATCAGAAGCGTCTAACTGGGCCGTGTGTGCATCGCCCGGCTCTGAAACGTGGCTACCGTGTCAATGGCACTACAAATTTAATCCCCACATCAAGGCTCCTCTTTGTCAACGAACGTCGCAACAATTTTTTAGTTTGTTTGTCAGCAAATGTTTGACAGGGTACATGCATGGAATTATTTCTACCGATTTTACAGAGCGAATTTCATAGAAATTTTAATAACAACATCATGCTGCGTTGCTCTGACCTCACTTTCTCAGGGGAAAGAACAATACCCGTTATGCAAATTCAAGACGTATTAGTAAATTTAGCATATTAGTTATCTTGATATTCAGATTTCCACACGTGTTTCATTTCACATCAACACGTGGGAGGATTTAAAAGTATGAAAAATACGCTAAAAAATCTTCCTAAGCGATGCATAACCTTTACCAGGGTTTGAACTCATATCATAAAAACGGGTAGCTGGTGCCTTAGCCAGTTAGCTACAAAGTGTTTCATATTAATAATAATATTATACTACAAGTATCACAATAACGGCGTTTTAACATTCCATTACGTTTATTAACAGAAAGAGGAACTAGCTAAAATATAAATTCTTAAAAGTTCTTGCGCTAAACACAAAATTCTTAAGGTACCCTCTGTCTACATTAAGGAATTAGCAATTTTCGTAAAACAGATTCCAGATTTCTTCCCCACGTATGGAGAATCAAGTCAGAGACTACTGAGGCCCTCCATAAAAAATCGACTTTTACATCCGTCGTGCTACCTATCCTTACAAAAAAAATCTAATTTTAGGGGGGTTAAAATATTTAATAATTTCCCTGTTGACATAAAAAGTGCTCATTTAAATTTATTTAAAGTCAGTCACATTTGGTTATTAAAGAAATGTTTTTACTCGGTGCATGATTATTTTAATTGAAACAAGACATAGATGAGGCTATATGACATTTATATGAATATAATTATTTGACATTATTATCTTTTGACATACAACAATACTTTAATTTAATTTAATTTTCCGTGCTTAACGTAACTAATATTTTAATTTAAGACGATGTTATATTTGCACACCCTATGGGTAATGACATGTGGACTCATATATGTATAACTTAAGACCTGTATTTTTATGTAGCATGTTGTTACATGCAAATAAATTTCATTTTATTTCATTTCAAACTAATTTCTCAAAAATAAAGGAATACAGAACTCCATAATATTGTTATACTAAAATCAAGTTTTACCTAAGTAAAACAAAACAAACCTCTCGCTTAGAACGATGACCATTTGCAAAATGAAATGAACTTTTCTAGTATTTTTAAGAAATATAAGACACGTAAATACTATTTGTGAAGTAGAATAATATCTTGTTGGGGCTTCTCGTATACTCAATCAAATGATAATCCAACCTTTATTATATTTATTGGATGAGTTCAGCAGACAGTCAAACGGCCCATCTGATGTAAAGCGGTTACCATAGCATATGGACATTTGGTAACACCAAAGGTGCTTGCTACCAATGTGTTGCCGCTCTCTAAAGGGAGACTGGAAATACAGAGTTGTTAGGATGGCATACTCTAGACCAGAGGTGGTGCTTATACAGACGGGCAAACATACTACCACCTGGCTGTGGGTTGTTTTGTCACCTCTTACGACAGGCCGCTCAGCCGCAGGAAATTGTATTCTTTCTCTGATCCTGCACAGATAAAACCTAATGTTGTACTTTAATTATTTAAATATAGAAGTTAATTTCATTAGATGATTATTTGTTCCTTTTTTGTAATTAAATATTTAAAATAACAGAATTCGAAAATGCAACTTTTAGAATTTTCATCTCTCTGTTAGCAACTGTTGAGCGGATTTAAATGAGACTCTACATAGGTCTAGCTAATAATCCCGTGTCAACATTTAAGATACTTTTTAACCTGATCATTGACGTAGTTTCTATGAGACATACAAATATGGCGAAAAAACAAGCGTACGGTCGCATTAGTTTGGTGCCGCCGTTAATATTTACAAAGAAATACTTCGTTGGCATGACAATGCAAAAGAAGTTTCGTACGTGCTAGTAATATATAAATACGTCTACTCTGATTTTTAAGTACCTGGACTAAAATTACAGCTGGATCGATCTTTTTTATGTTGCAAGCTTGGAGTACTGTGAGTTGAATCCTATAGAAATTCTGAATTTAGTTGTTCATTCAATTCACACAACTTACTTATGAAACAAAAAAAAGGTCGATTGCAGCTGTCATTTTAATCCAGGTAATTAAAAATCAGAGTATAAAAATATATACGACTGAACAAAAAGTACACGTATAGACGATAAACTGTATATTTTGTAAATGACAAACTTATTTTTTATAGATCTTTTTCTATCATTCTTAAGCTTGATGTGCATTTTAACGGAATGCAGAAGCACTTTGTAGCTCAATAACGCGACTCCATTCAGTGTAAAAAGTAGCTATATAGCACACTCCTATACTAAGTGCTTTGCTGCGCTGCGTTGTTGCGTTACTGGTGTTAAAACTCATTCATACAATTTATTAATGGTTCAAATTGTTCACAATGCATAATTACAGTAATTTGTTTGAACAAAATGCTAAATGGAAAATTAATGATATAATAATGTTATAAAATGCTTATTATTTTCATTATTTCTTCTCACCAATTCCTTACAAGCATTTAATTGATGTTTTATCAGGGGCATAGCTACCGCCGTATTAGCCGTATCCGTATATAATAATACGGAACCCCCAGACTACAGGGGCCCCGAAAGTGTGTAAGCAGAAATTCCATAAATGTTATCCACAATCTTTTATAGATTAACATTTTTGAGAATAACTGATGGGCCAACAGGAACGGCTATCAGACTTTATTGTCTATAGAGGCAGAAAATCTAGAAAAACTGAAGTCGTTTTCACCTATGGATGATTTGATAAATAAGCTTTCCGAAAAAAGGGCGAGAGAAAAGTGTATCTTTGATTTGAATTGTTTGTCTAACTTATCTCTTAGGAGCATTAAGTAATAACTTATAATCAATATTTCAATTCAATTCGAGCATTAGTTTCTTTTATAAAAAAAACTTTACCCTTCCTTCCAACACATTTTGATACAGGGCCCGTCTAAGGCAAGCTACGCCACTGTGTTTTATACTTACAAGAACCTAGTTATGTCAACAAACCTAATGAAATTTCGTGTTTATTTTATACCCCAGCGGACTTCCCACGCGGCTTATATTTTATTTGTGGCCAGAAGCATTTAATGTTGCAAAAGGTTATATAGGCTACACTAACCACTTGCCATCAAGTGGCTTTTTAGCCAATCTGTTATTTATCACCAAAAAACCTACTGTAACCTGTATGTAACTACCTAGACAAAGGCATCTCCGCGGTCATGTAGACAGAACCGCCGACACGCAGCCACCGCGTCATCGTCGCCCCACCACCTCGCTTCCACCGCGTCACCAGCAGAACTAAGGCAACGGTATGGCCAATTTACTGTGGCGGCTCCGGCGGTGTCGTGTACACAAGCGCTCTGGCGTCAACAAGACAAGTTGCCGTATATGAGTTGAACTAGCGCAATTGGGTTTCCACTATTAGTACAATGCAGATATTATGAATGAAAATGAAATAAAGTTTTTTTGAACAAAACTTTAAGGAATTATTAATGATGGCTTGGTCACAATACTCGCCTGCCGTCTTCACACCATGACCACTGGATTTTTATTTTTATATTTTGTTGGTTTCCATTCCTAAAATCAGTTTATTTCTTACAAGAGCTTGTAAAAAATCTGAAAGCACATACAAAAAAGTTTACTGAAAATTAACTTCTACAGAATACGAAAACGAAATAAAATACTGTCACAAAAAGAATATCAAGATACTTTTCCCGCGATTTTCCATTTTAAAACTAGACTGTCCTGGAACAGAAAATGGCTTAACATTTAAGGCAAAACTTCAGTCATGTTAGTACATATTACCAACTTGTAGGTATAAACAACCTAAGCATCAATAGACGTAATATATTATTTAAATGGCGTTTCGCAGGATGTAAAGTAAACACGATATAAATTAAACATTTCGCAGTGGCTAGAGATGTTACGACTCCAAATAATAGTTAAGCCTTTTTCACATCGAATATAACTTTTTTGCTGGCTATATTTTTTCCCCTCACACTATTATTCGGAAAATTTGTTGCACGCTCATCGCAAGCGGTAAGAGCGTTAAAACCGTCCCGTTAGAAATATGAGTGTTACCTTGGTTTAAAAGTAATAAAGATTTATTTAAACTATGCTGCCTTAGTAGTTACTATTTCTTTTTTCCGGTGCAGTCTTTATTTAGTTCTATTTTATTGCACACTTTATTTTATTAAGTGTAATGATGACGTGCTGTTATTTTAAATTTGATTCTTCTTTAAAGTGTAATATTTACATAATAATAGGAAGATTTAACAATGAATCATCTGCAGAAAGCTAAGCAGGAACTAATTTTATACGATAATCAGTCTATTGTGCAGTCTTCGGTTACTAAGAGCGGACTATATATAGTTCCTATAAATATACATATTATTATATTATTGTTTAATTTAACTTCTGTATGCCTGAAGAATTATTTAGAAAAAACCTACTTTCCAAAAAATGTAATCGAAGATAAATTGCTGTTAATATACTGTAAAAGAGTAAATATGTGTAATGGCCCATTGACGAATATGAAATTCTTATCTACCAGTGACTGGTTTCTATATCTTACCGACCGTTCATTTGTCTTACTATCGGTTAAAATTTGACATAAGCTCCATACAAGTGATGGTAGGGCAAGTGAAAGAATAATTAAATATAGGAACCGACCATAGAATGTCTTAATAAAATATCTACCAACGATAAGGCCATCTTTTGTACACAAGATTTGTAATGTTGTAATGCAGTAACATATGTTTTTTGTGTACAATGGAGTAGTAAAATATTTTTTCTATTCTATTACATGTATTTAAATGATCAAACAAAGTAAGCACTTTCATATTTATACTGATATATATTATACAATAGAATAAGAAAACAGTAAATATCGTGATATCGCTATCGTAAAATTAAATAAATTTGAACCAGATACTTGTATGGGCAAATAATTTGGCTGAATCAGCACTAAGAACACGCCCGCGGTTATAGTAAAGCGCAGCTAAGGTGTAATTTGGCAAAGCGTTGCGATTTTATCACATCACATTTCCTCCTAGATAAACATTATTTAAGGCTACTGGGTTCCTCTTTCCCAAAAGAAGCCGTTCTGTTTTACTACGATATTTAAAATTTAGTCTTTTTATGTATTTTCGATTAATACTGTCCTTAAAGCAATACATCCTGGATGTCCAAGAAAAGTTGGTTGAATGTCGAAAGTATACACATGAGAGACAATGGACTGACAAATGAGAGTGTCGAAGATTAAGTAAACAAGGTGGAGCCAATTGCAGAAAAAGACGACCCCGCAACAACGGAGTATTTTTTAAGAACGTTTCCTTCGCGCACCGTGGATATTTGGAATAAGCCACCAGCTGAGGTTTTCCCAAAACGCTACGATATGGGGTTTTTTAAAAAGGGTGTCATGAAATTTCTTACAGGCTGGCAGCGCGTTGTTTACATCTTTGGTGTTGCAAACGTTCATAGGCGATCATAACCACTTTCCATGAGGTGAGCTGTGAACCTGTTTGCTATGCTTCAACTATAAAAAAATCCATCCAATCGCTGAGTAGAAAATGTAATTTGGGAAGGTCCTAAATTCTACGTTCTTAAATAGCGCCATAAGTCTTCTACTCTCGAATTTGACGTTTTTATTATTTAAAACATATATTTTTTGACCAAATCTATAAATTCTTTCGAAAAGAAACTTATATTTGTTACCTCGTGTGGTAAAACTTGTATATAATATTTCTAGTAATTCTCATCCGGGAGTATGCACCGCTTCGGCAGTTTAATTCACATACTCTCTCTATTGTACCATGTCCTTTTTAATCCTCGTACTCCTCCTTATTTAAAGGAAAGATTAGATTTCCTACATCTTTCTCATTCCTGTTATTTGCTTTGCGCTCTAGTAATAATCTCTACCCAATGACGCTTGTACACAACTTCTTACTTCGTTGATAACCTTTTCACGGTACAGGCTGTCCGTTTGTGGAACTCACTTGCACTCAACATCAGATAAGCTAAATCGTTATTGTTTTTCATACAATAAAACAAATGGAACAAATGGTTGCTAATTATTTTCGGTCCTCTCAAGTCTAATAGTGTTGCTCAGTCTGTATGTATTATGATATGTTTTATTTTTGTATGGTATATAATTTTTTTTTAAATTTACATTTTGAATGTTTCACGTTATTTATTAACTATATCACCGCTGTCATGTTTTAATATTTTCGATAGTGTAGGGGGTTGCCGGGAAGAGATCGCTTTAAGCGATAAGGCCTGGCCGTCCTTTGTTCAATATTTATAGTACCTAGTTTTTAAGGACGTAATTTTACTTTTTCGTAAGCAATGAATTGTTTTCATTAATTTGTTCTTTTTTTTTGCAGGAGTTCACCAGACAGGCAGACGGCCCACTTGATGGAAAGCGATTACCATCGCCTATGGACATTTGCAACACCAAAGATGCTACAAATTCGCTGCTGCTCTCTTAAGGGAGACTGGAACCTGGTCACTAATGCCGGAACACAACTCAAGGTTGTTGTTATGGCGACATACTTTAGACCAGGGGTGGTAGCCATCCAGTCGGACACGTGTGAGGTATATGTTATATAGGTATGTTGTACGTTCATTATCTTAAAATGGAGATTTTCAAGCCCGACACTGGATTTTTAATGGGCTGATAATATTAATATTAAAATGAAACTGAATAGGTTTAGGTTTAATTTAGAATTTGGAGAGAAACATAGGATACTTTTCATTCAGAAAAAAGCGACGGTTCTCGCAGAATATTTGGCATGATGATGTACCCCTTGCTTAATTAACAATAGTTTTCCTTGTTGAGAGTTGATGTAAATGAATTATTTGTTAATGTATTCACGTGAATGCATATTAATTAAGCATTAACCAATAAACATGTCACTACACACGTCAATCAGGCATAGTCACAAATTAACATACAATCAATCCAGTCCAATTTGTAGTTATTTCTTAATGAATATATGGCTTTATAATATTATTGAAACATAAAACATGTTTGCAATTGCAGTCCATGATATAATTTATAATTGAACAAAAATCCATTAATAAAACCTGTCTTTTTGTATCGTCAATTAACTAACTACAGTAATTAAAAGAAACTAATTCCTATGACTTATGTAGCTTTTACTTAAGTTATATCTGTGAGTTCTGTGACAATTTCCTAATGGTAAAGATCTTATTTTTACTTCTTCTTGTTAACATTAAATCTGGTGATTTATGCATATAACCAGTGTCAAGTAGATATTCATAAATATTCAAGTTTTAAATTAATCATCTTTCATTGACGTATCTACGGATTTGATGACCATTTGAAATAGAAATTTTTGAAGTGAAACTTCTATATAGACGGGGTCTTAGAATTTTTCTGTCACGAAAAAGCGTTACGGCCGCGTGGAGAAGCGGCCTAAATTTAGACTAGACGTAGTGAGAGGCGGCATAATTTTAAAGTAGACTATGGATGCGTTTTTTGGTTCCGGGTCGAATTCAGTTTTTTTATTTGATGAAACAAAATATGTTTACATAAAAAATGCATTCATTAAAATGTACGTAACCTAACCAAATCATAATTTGCAGTATAAACCTGCGAAAAATCGAAATGTGTGCTGGGACACATAGTAGAAGAGAGACTTCAACGGACAAGTGAAAAACGAATGGAAACGGATTAGTGGCGATGGTTTTCAAATTGGACAAGTACATTAACAATCTGCTTATTATATAAAACATATTTTTATAAATTTAAATCAGTCAATTTAAAATAATAACTAGCTTATTTTCAATTCCATGAAATTCATGTTTACGATTTATAAGTTACGTGTATAACTGGGCAATTTTCATTTGTCTTATGGCCGGTTCCTATATCTTACTAACCTCTCATTTAGGTTTAGGCCTTACCAAGTAGGGTAGCTCGGGGCTATTACAGAACAGTTTGCTACGTATCGTGATAAATAGGTAATTTAATCCTTTTTAAAAGTATCAACATAATTTTTGTCTAATAATTGAGGTTTAAGAGTTACAGCCGTATGAACTATGTGAAGAAGGTTAGATATCTCAACTTACCCCATTGGTGGGGCAAGTTGAGTATAGCTTCGCAGCAAACTAAATCAACATTGTCATCTTGATCACTTTCATTACTTGAGTGAAGAACTCTTTTAGAAACAATCCTAATTTTTGTTCATAATATTCAAATATGATTGATACCGAATTTCTTGACGGTAGAAATTTATGCCGTTTTCTTTGTTCATGAGAGCTTTTATTGTATTATTTAACCTCCTGTACAAATAGTTCTATATATGTCTGTTGTGTTTTCCATAAATGAAACACCGAGTTCTAGACAACAACTGACTTTAATCCGTACTCACGATCTCATATTCAAAACTACTCACAACATCTCCCCATATTTAGTATAACAATATATAAGTATCTATACACTAATAAACTACAAAAACAACCTTATCTAACATTATTTATGGATAACATAAAATACACATCCATGTATACATTTCTGTGTCTTACAATATGCTAACAACTTTATATGTTTATATATCTTTAGTAAGTTATATGTTCTAAATGTAACAGTTGCGTATTATTTATCATCTATACCCCTTCTTTTTGTGTTTTGATTATATATTATACATAATATCTCTATTTATTTTTCCTTTATTAACTTTAACTTCTTTTCCGCTATTAATTTTGCCTTTCTTTGAGGCATTTCTGATAATGTATGTTGTACAGAAGCAGCCGTGTTGTGATGGTAATGGTTTTTATTATTTTGAATTTCGGCAGCCTCTGTGCAACTTACGTCAGAATCCGCATCCTCGAACTCGTTATCACTGCATTCAGAAGGACACGACTGTTTGGAGTTCGACGATGATGGACGATTACCCGTATCGCATTTTATAAGATGACGACGATTGCGTCTAAATCTACTACCTAATTTATTTTGTACGATATAAGAGCGCGGTTTTTCGGCCTTCCCTACTACTTTAGCGCGGCATCTTCTTTTATCTTCTAGACATATTACGTCATCGCCTATATCGAGTTTGGGCAAGACCTTACAATGTTTATCATACATTTCTTTAGTTTTAGATTGCTTCTCTATCATATTTTTATATTCTGCCGGTTCAACAGATTTTGGTTTTAGTAAGTCCGGATGCACCGGTAGTCTGCATCTCAATCTGCGGCCCATTAAGAGCTGTCCACCAGTCCGAAAGGGCGTGGGTTCGAATCCCACCGCTGTCACCATGTTGTGTTTTCCATAAATGAAACACCGAGTTCTAGACAACAACTGACTTTAATCCGTACTCACGATCTCATATTCAAAACTACCCACAACAATGTCTATATCTTACAATGAATTAAAAACATATTAAATTGCATCGGTTTTAAAGCGGGAGATTAGTTGAGGAACCGCTGCTCAACTTATCCCCTGTCAAAATAGTTTAAATGAAAGTAAAGTTATGAAAAAACTGTTTACATGAAAATAAAATCCTTTTTTGATATTATAAATATAGTATATTTATAAAAGTGTAACACTTACTTTATCGAAATCGGTTGATATTGAATGTGTATAGAATAAATAGAAATCGAAACAATATTTTTACTTTTTATTGCAAAACAAACAATCTATCTGTGTTTGTGACTCAATCGATAGGTCAGCATGGACAGTCCGATGAATTCTTCTCCTAGGACCGCATCTTTTTGCTATTTGATAAAAAAAAATACGGTGTGTAGTTTTTGGAATATTTCGATTGCCCAACTTAACCCTATGCTCAACCAGCCCCACTCTACCCTACTGGTTAAAGTTTTATATAAGCTCCACACAAGTAATGTCAAATTTTTACCAATAGTAAGGCAGGTAAGCGAATAAATAGTAAGAACCGGCCATTAGTGTACTTTATTTGAATTGGTTTCTTTTCTTAAAATTTAACGCATAATTGTAATTGTATATAAAATTAAAATGTTAAAGTTCGCAACACGAATCTTTGGGAAATATTAAAGTGTTTTGAAGTAAACTCGTTCACCTGACGCCTGTTTAAAATTCTGAGGTATTGTGGGGACAGACAAGAGCAAACTTGCTAAAGTTGTCGGAGTTCGGCGTCTGTCCTGGGAACATCAGGCCGACTTTTGACACCTCGGTCGACTTTAGAATAGAGTACAAACACCCAAACTTTTCCAACACTTTCTCTAGGTACCTGTTGTGTTTATTTACAATCTAACCAAGGAATCAAACATAGGTAGTATTTACAAATGTAGGCAAATCCAAACTAATGATCCTGTTTCATGAAGAACATTTTTTGAAAATCGTACTTACCTAAGGCCTAATCAAATTGTTTCTCAATCTAGTAGGAATAATAACTAATTCTCAATGTGTTTTTAATATTTTAAGGAGTAACAGCAAAAGCTTCCCAATAACATAACTAGTAAGATTTATTGTACCCAATTGGCTTATTTTTTATTTCTTCTCTCCTTTTTATGCAAATATAATTATATAATTTTTCGGGGATTGATCGAGTTACAGATAGAATGTAGAACACAAAAAAGATTAAGCTAACTAAGGCGTAGTTACATGAAAAGATTCAATGTATCAAGTATATTTAAAATGTGTTCAAGACGTTTTTACAAATTGGTAACAATAGGTGTCGCTACTAAATATGTAATTTGTACTCCTTCAGCTTCGTTGGCAAGAAAAAACAGGAATGTATATAAAATAAATGTCAAAAATATACAATGAATCGTGTAAGTTTAATTAAGTTTTCTATATACGATGAATCGGCTTTAGTAAGTTTTAAATTCCCCGCAAGGAAGCTCGGAGAAACTAAATTATATTTTATCTACGTGATTGCAAAGTTTCACCAATATGACTCAGTCGGTAGAAATAAGTGGATCTTATGAAACTTACGCGCAAACAATTTTTATTAGTTATGAAATCTATATTCATACTAACATGCATAAGTTTGGATGCTTTTTTATCCTACTTTACGATTTTGGTCCTTACCCTATTATCGTGGAAATTGATGTAGTATTATTAAAACTAATAAAAATGAACACAGAATATTCTATATTTTGGTAAATAGAATAATTTCTACAGAATAGGATTCCAATGTTTACGTGAGTGACGTAATACTCGTATGTTTTAATACTACATCTTCTTGATATATAAAAATGAATGTTTTGTATGTCCTTTATAGAATCGTAAACTATACATTTGATCATGTGATGATCTTTAGCAAAGTTGTTGTGCATGAGCAAAAGGCTTCTGCGTTGGTTCACAATTGTACCCGGTAGGTGGCGCTGCTGTCGGCATATCGATTGAAGCTTTTCCGGGCAGGACGACGTCTGCCGGGACAGCTAGTAATATAATAAAACTTAATAGTGTGAATGTTCGAACGCAATTATCTTAAATACTACTAGTCGAATTTGAAATATTTTTAACTTTTTTTATTTTTTTTATTTCTGAAGTACAGCCGACAGGCTGACGGCACAACTGTGATGGAAAGTGGTTATCGTCGCCTATGGACATTAGCAATACCAAAGGTACTGCCAATGTGTTGCCGGCCTTGAAGGAGGAACTGTAACCTGGCCACTGATGCCGGAACACAACTTAAAGTTGTTATGGCAGCATACTCTAGACCGGGGCTAGTAGCCATCCAGTCGGGCAAATGCCCTACCACCTGTGGGCAGTGTGTATGGCTGTGGGTTATTTTGCCGCCTCTTACGGCAGGCCGCGCGGCCGCAGAAATTAATATTCTTTTTCCGTTCCTGCACGAAGAAAACTACTTAATATAAGTCCATCGTGGTACGGGCAAAGAACGAGATAGAAATTTAACACAAATAAAACCTCAGCGGTTCAGCTAGTGTCCATAGGTATAAAATGGCATCATTATAATTTTCGATAGACCGAAAAAGGATAAGACACAGTGCATTTTACTCTACCGACGCTTTTGATTTCAATATTAACAGTATAAAATTAAAATCTCGCCGAAAATTGTACACAAAATTGCCCCACATTATCCCTTTTTATAGCTGAATCAGATTTCTCGTAAACTCTTAATTGGAAGTCTCTAAAGTACACAAGGGAATGCTGAAATAAAATAATATTATTACGTACAAAACGATTGGTACAGCGCGGCCCCAGGAGGAGCAGAGTAAAAGGCCAGTGGACAGCTCACCCGGCTAGCCCCTAATTGGATTAGTTTGCAAAACTTCGCATTGGGTTCTTTCACACTGAGCTATGTCTAAATAAATATGACAGTCGATCTTGATCATTTGGCAGAGTGCCTACAAATACGGGTCGCATGTATTATCTGTACTAATATTATAAAAAGGTAAAGTGTATGATGTTGTAGGAGGGTAATCTCCGAAACTACTTAACCGATTTAAAAAATTCTTTCACCGTTGGCAAGCTTTTTTTTTTCAGGCGGGGGAAATTCATTTCGCACATACCGGGTCCTTTGCTAGGGATTAGGCCGTTGTTGATCATGGAGGCTTTCCACTGAGGCAATCCAAACAATAATCAACGGGCTTGTGTGGAGACTCGACTAATCAATACCCCACTAAAACCAACCTCCTCCCATGTGCCCCGCGCTTATGGTAGGAAAGGCGTGAGATACAGAACGTAGTTACGCCCACACCGATCCTAGCGCACAAGTGCTTGAGAATGCCCCGGGAGAGGCAAATTCACTTCGTCAACAGGGGTGAAGACTCCTCTGCTCCCTAGATGCTAGAGGTCCCCTAAAGCGGTATTTCAGGGGGGGAGGTCATGCGCATACCTGTGCCTCCGGGCTCCCGACTGACGTCGGCGCCGGCGAGACGCATGCGCACTACCATCTCTCTCCCTATCTCGTTCCGCGGCCTCCTTATGAGACACTACCGTCTCGCAGAAATTGGCCGCACCCACCCACCAATCGTCGCTGTGCAGCATGGCTTGCACCAGATCGCCCAGCGATTCGATCGGTCCTACTAGTGTCTCGAGTTCAAACCTCTGAGGTGCCCATGCTGCGCACTCGACTAGCGTGTGTAACGCCGTGTCTAACGCGCCACACTGGCGGCATTGGGGTGAAGGCAAGCAGTCCGTAATCTGACACAGATACTTATCGAAGCAACCGTGCCCGGTAAGTATCTATGTCATTCTGAAGGCCAGGGTCCCGCGTTTCCGCGAGAGCCATCGCAACAGCTGTGGTCGAACCGCTTCCACCGTGTAAATGCCAGCAACAGGGTTTTCCAACTCTACTGACCAAGATTGGATCATGGCCGCGGTTTCCCGCGTCCTGATCACCTGGAGTTCGGCCTAGCCATAGACCAGGCCACGGGCGAGGCCATCCTGTCGGGAGCGCCGAACTTTGGCACTCACGTCCGCCTGGAAAGGCCAGGGCGGATCGCCTGCCAAGAGTGTCGACGCCGCCCACGACACTGTACGGTATCGTGGTCTACTGGTCCTCACCGCCAGGACCCGTTGTGCGCAGCACAACAAAGTCCTATTGTGGCGGTGAAGTGCAGTGGACCATACGGGTGCACCGTACAGGGCCATATTCCTAAGGATGCCCATGTAGAGTTTCCTAGTCGTCGTCCCCGGTCCCCCCACGTTGGGAAGAAGCCGAGAGAGGGCGCCTGCGGACCTCACGAACTTGGGAACTAGCTGCTCAGTGCGCTTTAAACAGCCATTTCCCATCGAGAATTAGCCCCAGATATTTCATCTGGGGGCCTACACGAATGTCCACCCCTTGGACTGTAACGGACAAGTCCGCGGGGGGATTACGAAACCGCCTATGGAACATGATGGCCTCCGTTTTCGCGGGGGAGACCTTCAAGCCCAGCCTACCTATTCTTCGGACCACGATCGCCAACCCGGCGTTGGCGAGATCCACGGATTCCGCGAATGACGCAGCGCGTGCCGTGAGTAGGGTGTCATCCGCAAAGCAGATTAGCCCTATTCCGGGCAGGACCGGAACCCAAAGGATCCAGTCATAACCGACGTTCCAAAGAACCGGCCCGAGGACCGATCCCTGTGGGACGCCGCACGCGACGCGTCGCCGACCTATCGCGCGATTCTCGGACTCGCCGCCCTCCCAAAGGATGTACTTGTCCTGGAGGTACGCGCCCAACAGCCTCGTGAGGTACGGGGGAACTCCGTGTGCACGAAGCCCCTCCCTGATCGTCTTGTGAGGGAGGCTGTTAAAGGCGTTCGCTATGTCTAGCGAAACAGCCAAGACAGTATCCTTTGCTTGGACTGCGTCGTCAGTTACAGATCGCAGTGTCTCGAAGGCGTCCAACGTGGAGCGCCTCCGCCGAAACCCGAACTGCGTCTGTTCTAGCCCCGGCTCCACAGTATCGAGATGCTTAACGAGGCGTTCCGCTAAGATCTTCTCGAAGACCTTGGCGACCTCGTTAAGCAACACTATGGGCCTGTAGGCGGACGGATCGTTGGGAGGACGGCCTCCCTTGGGAATCAGGCATAATCGGCCCTCCTTCCATTGCGACGGGAACTGACCTGCGCGAATACAGGCATCGAACAGTTCCCGCAGCTGGCCGCGTAGGTGTTTGGCGGCCAGGAAGAGGAGCCGACCCGGAACCCCGTCGGGTCCCGGAGCCGTCTTCCTGCCCCGGAGCCGGTCCAGGGCGACGTCTATCTCTTCCTCGGTGATGGAGTGAGGCTCCACCTCCAAGGTGTCGGGAATGATTGGACCCATATCGGGGGGAGTGAAAATCCCCAGATCCGGGAAGAGCCCATCGATAACCGACCGGAGGACCTCGGGTTCGAGCGTTTCCGTAACCGTGGAGGTGCAAGGCCGCAACGTGTTGCGGGCCGCACGGTACGGACGTCCCGAAGGGTCCCGGTCTAGTGTCTCGAGGAGCTTCTCCCGAGCCCGGGCTTTCGCTCGCAGAATTGCGATCGAAAGGGCCTTTCTGGCCTCTCTGAACTCCCCCACGAGTCCATTCTCCTCAACATAGTCTGGAGGACGACGCGCTCTGCTGCGTTTGAGCCTGTGGCTTATTCTGCGGACTGCCCTCCGCAGTTCAGCCAGCTCCTCAGTCCACCAGTGGACCGATGTACGCGGAGGCGGTCGTTTGGCTCGAGGCATAGCAGCGTCGCAAATCTTTTTGAGGGATTTGCGCATGTGCTCAGCCTGCGCATTATCCCCGGTTGCCATAAGCTATATTATATTTTCAAAAAAATTAGGGATCCTTACTAAAACTCCAATAGTGTAACCCAAGGTGTAAAATAATTACTTAAAATCGCGTGCGCTGCGAAAACTATTGATGATAGAATAAAATAATGTACTACGACTTTGCAGAACACATAATTATTTACAAAACGTGTCGGGACAGCATATGTCTAACTATTATAGTTATACCACAATAAGTGTTATTTTATTTTAAAATTTTAATTAAAACGGCGCCGCTAGAAAAGGCTCTTTGTTTGTGTCTTGGTATTCATCCTTATCAAAATAAATTACTTCATATTCAAGACTGGTTTATATAAGTATAACTTTTTGAATTATTCACCAGTTTAAAAATGTAAGTATTAGAAAAAAGTTGCGTGATCGCCGCGCACCCTTATCGGCTAGATAGGCTTATGCGATATAGGCGTCACTGGGGTACGGGCAGTACAGGAGGGGAAATATTTTAAATTCGCTTCGTAGGTAATTAAACTCTACAAAAAATAAAGAGGTAAAGCTTGCGAGTTTGTGACGTTGTAGGGGGTAATCTCTGGATCTGCTAAACCGATTTTGAAAATTCTTTCAACAGTGAAAAGCTACATTATTCCTGAGTGACATAGATATTTGATTGTAATTAATAAGAAGTATTTTTTTCTGATGCCCAGCGAAGTGGGCACGGGTCAGCTAGTAAA
The DNA here is from genome assembly GCA_039645545.1 of Dendrolimus houi. NCBI lineage: Eukaryota > Metazoa > Arthropoda > Insecta > Lepidoptera > Lasiocampidae > Dendrolimus > Dendrolimus houi. The sequence continues at coordinate 14,924,596 of CM077120.1, read as the reverse complement.
GCATAATTAGAGTTTACCCCATGGCTACGTCGCGGGTCAAACCCTAATCAACAGCTCTATTTTAGTTACATAAAAGTTTATTAGGAAAAATTGAGAAGAAGAAGATTATGTTGGTATGGGCATATAATGAGGAGGGATTAAAGTCACGTGACAAAAAGAATTTTAAATTTCAAGATAGATGGGTACAAATGTAAAGGTAGACCAAAAAAAAGATGGATGGATTGTGTGAAGGATGATATGATGATATATGGTGTGACAGAAAATGTATTTCAGAGTAGAGGAGTATGGAAGGAAAAGACATATTGTGCCGACCCCAAATAATTGGCATATGGTGAAAAAAAAGAAAGAGAGAGAAAAGCTTATTAGGTTCTTATATATCGTGAGCGAAGACACGAGCAAAATATAGTATATTGTTGCGAACCGGTCCTTTGCAGGTGTTTTATTACTCTTATGAATTTGAATATCCTTTTGATCTATTTGTTTATCTATTTAATATATTGTTCGCGCTAATCTTCTTTGTATATGCCGCCACAAGACGTCATAAAACCTTATTCCTTTTGTTTGTATTTCATGCAAATTCATGGAAGCCATAAAGCTTATAAATTGAGAATTCAAAAGAATGGTGGGCATGTTGCTAGCATGCCATGTCTAATTTACAAATATATAAGGTCGATCAGTCGAGGAAGCAGTCAGTCGTGTTTTGACTGTGAACGATGTGTTATCTACTGTACTTTCAGAACGAGTATCTTATAATGACGGACTTTGCGCGATTTATCTGATTACGAATTTTGTCCTACGGTTTGGACGTATTGTGTGCGGCTGTACTTGTAAGAACTTAGAATTACTTGTGTGTACTTCTAATAAACTTTGTGATAATTCCAACGGCATTTTTGAATCCACATCCCACATGTTCGTAACAATATATATAAACCTTCCCTGAAAAACTAGCTACCTGGTAGTACAAATCGCTTAAAAATCCGTTGCATAGGTTAGGAGGAGTTAGAGGATATACAGATAGACAGACAGACGCGGAAATTGTCTTTGTTTAATATACTATGTGCAAGGATAAAGATAACATTGAAAGAGAATACTAAGAAATAACAATCGCCCAATAAAAGATGCAACTCGTAACGTACTGTGCACTGCAATACTGTGCAATTGTTGGTGCCACAAGTCCGTTCTTGTTTTTATAGCAAATCTCAATTTTCATTTCAATCAACATCTTATTATTTAAATCATAGTTTTTATACTTAAATCAGTTATAAATTGAAAATCCTAATGAGCTCCTTTTCAATTTCATAATATTTACTAAATTAATTAGCCCTTATCAAACACCGATTATATATATAGGTTTTCGAGTCTAACGTGCATGTGGTTATAAGATGGTTATAATTACTACGTGCTAGCAGTGAAGGAAAATATCAGGAGAAAACCTGGGCATTGAAGATTACAGATATGCTTAACCTATCAATTTGCTTTGGATAAAAGTATATACCGATTATTCTCTGTCCAGCAATGAAACGTTTATAACTGATATTACAAATGTTATCCAATGAAAAATTGTTTTGATATTTTTTGTAACGTTTATTTCGTTTTACACAAACTGGTATTCCGATGGAAAGTGGAAACCGTCACATATGGAAATTTGCTACACGGAAAATTGTCACCAATGTGTTGCCGGTCTCCAAGAGAGTACTGGAACCTGGCCACTGACGCGGGAACACAAGGTTATAATGCTAACATACTCTTAAACAAGGATGGTAGCAATCCAGACGGGCAAATGCCCTACCACCTGGCTGTGGGTAGTTTTGTTGCCTTTTACGACAGGCCGATTCAGTATAATTTTCACCTACATAAATATTTGCATAAAATAAACATGGCGCTTATCATTACAACATAATAACGGACCTGTTTTCAACTGAGCCAATGATAGCCCAAAAACCAACAGCCACAACGTCTATACAAATAGGCACGTGTATATCGGTACGCGTTATCTTACCAAAGTTTGCAAATTTGGACAAAGACATCACCAAGTTCTGTCAATTGAGATAAAGGGATGTAAAATTACGAGGACAGTAATGTCGGTAGTAAAGCAACTTGTTCTACAATAAACTCGTAGCTTAACGAGATAGTCTGGGAGTCAAATGATATATGAATATTTGCTGTTGTATATTTTATATCATTAATACCTTAATAACTTTTGGTAGGCTAGTGGATACTGCTAATACTACGTTTGGTAAGCTACTTACTCTTTATTAAATTAAGAATTTTATAATATCACTTGTTATATTTTTTAAATGTTTAATTTTGATTTAAAATAAACAAAACTTATAGGATATTGAATTTTTTCAAGCAAAAAATGTGTTTTATGCCGAATATGTCAACTGTTTAATTAATCTTTTCGAGCTACCAAAAGTACTCGTATGCGCACTCCCTCGATTGGCGTCAGTCAAAGCGCTACAATTTGACTGAGGCTTCTGTTATATGAATCCGGCTTTGACATGGTGCCTATTTATTCAAAGATTATTTTTAAACTTGAATATTTACGAATATATTCTTGACAGACACATACTTACAAATGTTGCAACTCATATTTACAAAATAAATAGAAAAGCTTAAACATAAATTCACGAAATTCATGAAGAATGATTGTGACGCTATACAAATTCGTAAATTCGATCTGCAGGATTTTTCGCAGTTTTTTTAACCACCACTACGTGGTTTTGTAATAGAAGACCAAAGAACTCTACGTTTAAGTTTACATAAGGCAAAAGAAATACAACGCTGTTTCCAAATAATAAAGTTGTGTGTGTGTGTGTGTGCGCAGTTCGCACGTAGTAGAAGTGAAACTTCAGAGAATATACTCACAGATAATTCTTCTTTAACTTTCATTAATCCCTATTATTAATTAATATTATAAATGCGAAAGTAACTGTCTGTCTGTCTGTCCGTCTGTCCGTCTATCCGTCTATCCGTGTATCCGTCTGTCTGTTCCGTTTTCACTGAAAAACTACTGGACCGTGAAACTCAGTATATATATATTTTCGATGCCGAGAATGAACATAGGATACTTTTTTTCCCGAAAAATGGAATAGTTTCCGGAATAAAAATGTTTGTCTCTGTGTTTGTTATGCTTCTACGGAAAAACTACTGGACCAATTTGGCTGAAATTCAGTATATATGTAATTTTAATACTGAGGGTGGACAAGGGATACTTTTTATTTCGGATAATGGGATAAGTTTGAGGATAGATTTATGTAAAGATTATCCCAGAAAGTAGGATAGATTTTTTTGTGATTTGCCGTTTTTGTCATTTTGGTTATTTTGTTAATTTTGGTTATTTTGGTTATTTTGGTCATTTTGGTCATTTTGGTCTTTTTTGTCCGTTTTGTCATTTTTGTCCTTTTTGTCATTATTGTGATTTTTGTTATTGCTGTAGTTTTCATAGACGGTGGATAGATAAATAAAACTTGGCAGTTTGAAATAGAGGATGAAAGTTTGGATGAGACCAATAATTTCTCAAGTTTATAGATATAAAAATTTATCGTGTATAAAAAATGCGATAGTAACACGATATGTCTTTCTGTTGAGTTTTCACGGAATACTACTAGGTATACTGGATAGGTTTTGCTGTAATTTTGTTTAAATGTACTTTTAATGCCGAAAATGGACATAAAGACTTCTCATGCCGGGAGATAATTTGCGATATAAAATGAAATTAATGTTCCGGGTGCAAATAGCACCAACATAAAAATTTAGTACAATGTTAGAATGTAACCTGTATTAACGCCTGCTCTTTAAATAAGAAGCACGCACCAGAGGTTGACCCGCGGCGCAGCCGCGGGGTAAATTCTAGTATAAATATAATTCCTTTAGACTACATCCGTCAACATATCATAATTCAAAATAAACTTTTTAAATATCAGTTTCGATTTTTCACTGTTTTAGTCTAAAAAATATTATTATCAGTTTTATTTCGGTCCAAATTAGACCTATGTTTAATCATCGGTCTCATTGACTCTCTATATGTGCTGCAAATGTAAAACTTGTATCTCACTCTCTCGCAGGCCTAGTCCTATAGATTTATATGTTTATCTCTTTTCAAAATGGCTTTTTCGTTTCATCGTGTTTCAAATCACGATTCTAAAGAAGTTTCACTTCAATAACATTAAGCTATTCACAACATTTGTCTAAAAAATCAAATTTGTAATAACTTGTTTATACGAGTACTTATTATTATAATTGTAAAACTTTTATTTACGTTTGAATTCTAAAAAGCAGCTTTATTCCGAACAATATTTACGAAAAGTTTTTAGTTTGAAAGCGAACTTTACAAAAGGTCTGCCTACAATCAGAAGGGAGCATTTTCGGTTAAACTTTTTCCTTGGGGTTTGTGAAACAAGTCTGTCCTAAACATTATGAGATGGGGGACCTTTGCTAATCCTGCGATTTTAATCCTTTGGTTTGTGACAACCACTATTATGTTAGCCGTCGCAATGTATGTTCATAGCAGTTGAATAATAAAACTATTTATTACCCTTCACGCTTTTTCTATTTTACTCGCTATTTGCTTTGTTCACTATGGGGGTATTATTGTTACCGCTGTAAAAATTTCATGTAGGTAAGATTTCCATTTTTTTTCTCTTAGTTGCTGAACTAATTTTGATGATTCTTTTTGCATTCGATTTGTTATAGTTTCAGAATGATGCCGTATAAATTTCATTGGTAGTAGACCTTGAGTTCCGAAGATATAGCAATAAATCCTCAAAACAAGTAGAAAACGTTGTAATAGTTGATGTTTATAACTTTTTTGTTTGTGAACTAATTTTGATGATTCTGCTCTGATAATTTTGATGATCATCATAATTTTGATGATGATGCTTTGGATTCAGAGTATCTTCATAGTAGTCTGATATAAATTTCATTGCTATCAAATTTTGGGTGCCGAAGATATAGCAAAAAAATTTGTTAAAATCGCGTATAAATGTTTCTTTGAGGTTCATTGATAACTTTTTGTTTCTGAACTGATTTTGATCATTCTTTATATGTTGGATTTAGAATAGTTTTATAATGGTTCCATATATACTTCATTGCTACCAGACTCTGGGTGCCGAAGATATAGCAAAACAATTTCCAATATCAACAGAAGACGTATTGAAATATTGTTAGGTTTATGACAATCCTAAAACCAGTAGGTACCCAATTAAGATCAATAACGTACTGTACTAGACTCGACTAAGGACAGGAAGACATACAATGGAAATCCATAACAATACACAGCACGACCGCGTAAGTTGAGTTATGAGATCCATCGTATTTAGAAGACATCGACGATCGGAGTTAAGATTGAAATGAAAATGCTTGCCTGGTGAAACCAGACGACGGGTGTAGTCATAATAATATGTAACAATTTTTTTCAAACATTTACTCCAATCGGACATATAAAACAACGGATAAAGTTAGGTTATGAGACGAAGCCGAAAGTGGCGTCGAGTTGGGTTTCCAAAAACCAAAAGGCACGAGCTGCGTCGCGGCAGCGGTCGGCAAGTGCCAGAACCGAATATACCCTCACTGACCAACATGTGCTAGCGAAAATTCGTTTGCGTTAAGATGATAACAACATGTTTGTTAGTAAAATGTGACGGCACTTATTTGAGGGTCATAAGTACATTATAATTTAGCTTCGAGTTGCACTCAACAGCGTTTTCTAAATACGCATCTGTTTCATAAAGCTATCCTTTACCTTTTTTGTAGTAAAATTTTAAAATGTATTGAATTTCTTCATTAGATTCACTCATTTTAACAATAAGAAAAACAAATGAAAATCACACATTTTCCTAATTTGAATTTGGAGTTGTCTTCTTTAAAATTAAAACTTTTTAATGATACCAAAACAATCCTGATATTTGTATAGCCAAAGAGATCTTATTACAAGTTCATACATACTATATGCGAAAAGACTTTTTCTCCAACCTATTATGTAACTTAAGTGTAACATAAAAAAATTCTAACAAAAAAGAAACGGATTTCAAGAGTAACTAAAAAGCAAAAAATAAAATTTTCTATAATGAAGTCGGTGCTAAGTAAAACATAAATAATACTATATTTTTACAAAATTTTGTTGTTGTAACAATGTGTATGGTAATATTTGCTTTGCTTGGCACTGATTTGAAGATTTTGTAGAAAATTTTATTTTTTGCTTTTTAGTTGCTCTTGAAGTCGGTTTTTTTAATTGTTACATTTTTATTTTATTTAGAAGGTCTCGTATCGGTTTCCGATGACTTGGATGCGAATTTTAACAGACAACATAAGCCACTCAGATTATATTTGTGGTCTAATGTGCGTTGATTAGGTACCTACGTGTTGATAAATAAAAAGGTCGTGCAGAAATCTGTACATCGCTCATCCGCCTTCGACATGCCTGAGCGTTATACTTTCCGTTCCTTGAGATACTTACATGCAGGAGGCCTAGCAGAGTAATAAATTATCTATATATTAATACGTAGAGCAAAAACTTTGTACCCCTAAAACTTTTTACGAAAATTGCGCGGACGGAGGAGTATTAAATTTCGCACACTTATAGTTTATATAGAGAAGAAGCGACGAATACTAATATTTTTTTAAATTATGCATAACAAATATATTAAAAAAACATTACACACTACCATATATAACCTTGGCGTTATATTTGACAGTGAGCTGTCTTGGCGACCTCATATCACCGAATTAAGCTGGCGGTTATATATCTCATCTAAATCCCTTAGAAGGTTGAAGAACTTCTTGCCCACTACCACCAAAATTAAGCTAGCAGAGTCCTTATTACTTCCTATCCTTGATTATGCTAACGCCAGCTATCTAAATTTAACCCAAGAACAACTTAATAAACTTGAGCGCCTCCAAAATTTTTGCATAAGGTTCATATTTGGCCTACGCAAGTATGACCATGTCTCGGAATTCCGAAAAAAACTCAAGTGGTTGCCAATTCGATTTCGCCGGAATACTCACATCCTTTCTTTTCTCTATAGTACTTTATTTGTCCCAAATACTCCTGATTACCTTAAACAACGTTTCGAATTCCTTTGTTGCTCTCACAATTTACGCCCTTCTACTAAACTTAAATTGAACACTCCTGCGCATAACTCAACTTTTTACAACATTTATTTTACTGTTAAGGCTATACAGCTTTGGAACACGCTTCCTGTTACTATCAGACAAGACAGACAAATCGCTAGCGATATTTAAAACCATGATCAAAAAATACTACCTGTCGTTGGAATATCATATTTAAATACATTTATAAATATTTATATCTTCTGTAGATATGTATTTGTATGGTATGTATATTAAGTATATATCTATGTAATATATAAAATATCTACATATATATATAATTTATGTATTTATTATTAAAATGTAAGTAGTTTGTACTATATGTTACGTATCCCACCATCGCTATTATCATCTCAATTTATTCCCGGGGTTGTCTAGAAGAGATCGCTTTTTAGCGATAAGACCGCCCTTTGTACACAACTAGATATAATTTTAGTTTTTAAGTTCATTTTTGTATTGGTGTATAATAAAGTGTTATCTATCTATCTATCTATATTTGACAGACACACACGCATATATATTCTTTTGTTTATTGTTCAAGTCAAATTAACAGTGTAGCCTTGGCGAAATCTGTGATTATAGAAGTCTTTGATAACAAATTATTATGGTCGAATTTCGACCACGGGCGACCACTAGTATTTTATTATTATCTGATGCCACAGCACTCTTCTTACAATTTACCTTGAATTTATACAAACATTTTGCATATTTAAACTGTCATCCATGCATGCTATATAGATATACATGTGAAAGTGACAGTTGTTTAGTGATAGTTTGTATATTTGATAAATATATCAAACGTTATATCATTCATTAATAAATAAATTAGTGTTATTTTTAAAAAATTTATCCCGCTATTACTGTCCCGTTTTCTGTTATAAAAAGTATCCTATGTTCATCCTCCTTATCGAAAGTACCACCCACGCATACACGCTATAATGCTGTTAAGTAATAAACATTAAAAGGAAGCCACTTTTTAATTTATAGATCTCTGTGGATTTTGACAAAGAAGATAAAAATATTGTAATATTTAAGGCTTTGAAAGCAATGTACAATGTCTCATTCATAGTTGGGTACCAGACGTCGTATCCTCAGCACTTATCGTCTAGCCGCTGTTAGCAGTAGTGACAGCGTAAAAACATTGTAGACGTGTAGGCAGGTAAAACGTCTCATCCTACCTGTATGTTGAGGGAATAATACAAGACTTCTCAAGACCTAAATAGGATATAAAATAGTATAAAGCTACCAAAAGTGAAATTTCGTGAATTGATTTATTACTTAGTAAAATCTAATAAATATTTAAACCTCAACCCATAGCGTTCGCTAATTTTAAAATACTTGTATTTTTAAATAATGCGACTACTTTGAAAGGCTAACTTCGTCTCTTAGATGACGTGAATTCGAATTCTCGCCGAGGAGCATGCGCCGTTTAGGCAATTTTTCGGAACTACTGTGTGTGTGTATAGTTACAATTATCACCTGCTGAAAAACATTATGATTAAATCACCACATCCACACATTAATCCATTTTCTAAGAGCACACCTTTCATCCCCCTAAAACGAAGAAAGCCCAAAACCAGCTGTGGGACGTTTATAAGTTAATAATATTATAATAATATTTTAACGAAATATTTTTGTATTTATACATCACCAACCAACCATTGTTGTTATTTAAGAGCATTATTAATCTCTGTCATTCTTTCCCTGTTAAAATATAATAACCAATCTTGTGTCCTGGATAAGGAACGTACTACTGATGTCTACACCGAACTACGCATCAGTATAACGAAGTATACTAATACGTGAATATAGAATACTAAAGGTTTTTTTTTATAACGTGTCGAATGTGTGTGACTTGCAGACGTTTTTTATCTAAGCTTAATATTCCATGTATGGTCCAAAAACAACAGGTAGAATTCAGAGAGATAGGCGTTAGTGAATTTCTATCAAAATCTTATTGCATTAGTCTAATATTTTTTGTACAAAATTGTGTGTGTTTGTGTGTTGCAGTTCACACGTAGTAGAAGTGAAACAAAGTGTGACAAGAGGTGGCAAGGATTCTAAATTTCGTGACGTCACATTTCATATATTACAATGTGTTATAATATGCTAGACTTTACTCCGCGGCGTAGCGTACCTCTTGTTTAAAGAGGCGTCAGGCGTTAATACCTACAGGTTACATTGTGTTAAATTTTATGTCAGTACTATTTGGGCCCCCGAATGATTCACTTCATTTTATATCGCAAACTATCCATCTCCCGGGATGAAAATTATCTATGTCCATTTTCCGTATTAGAATTACATAAAATATGTACAAAATTACACCAACACCGATCCATTACTCCAGTAGTTTTTCCGTGAAAGCTTCACAGACAGACAGATCGAGTTACAATCGTATTTTTTAAAGATGATGAATTATTATATCTTCTAAACCTGAGAAATGATTGGTCTCCCATACAAATTTTCATGCCCTATTTCAACCCGTTCTAGTTTTATTTATCTATCCACCGTGCATCTATCTGCAAACTATATTAATGATAAAAAGCCAATAAAACCAAAAATATCCAAAAATACCAAAAATGTCAAAAATGCCACAAATGACAAATATTATATGTCAAAAATGATTCTAAGAAGTTTCACTTCAATAATTTATCATTATGTAATTTTTAACTATCATTATTTCTTTTTGAAAATCTCACAGCTGCTTTTGAAGCTCAAGGGAATATAATTTTACTACCAATTAACATAGCTTTACTGTTTATGTAGCGGATATGAAAGGAACAAAAGAAAGCGTATCTGATTTATTAACACAATTACGAGAGGTAGAAGATAGGCCGGGGAAGGTATATCCATTGTCCGATCAAAACGCAATTCATTGAATCATAAATATTGGGAACAATAGTCTACAAAATTAGATAGCGGTGGGTTAGAAATTGCCAAAAAAAAAAGGATTTTGGGAAAGAGTAGATTCGCCTACAAATTGCGAATACGAATACGAACAATTGTTCATTAGCTACTGTTTTAATAGTTCGTAGTATAATAATTATACTTTTACACATTCTTTTTATTGTTGGAGTACAGCAGAAAGGATGACGGCCCAAGTGTGATGGAAAGTGGTTGTCGTCGCCTATAAACATTTGCAACACTAAAGGTGCTACCAATGTGCTGCCGGACTCGTTGATAGGGCTGGAACGTGGCCACTAATGCCGGAACACAAAGGTTGTTATGGCGGCATGCTATGCCATGGTAAACAGGGTTGGGCATCCAGTCGGGCAAATATAGTAACACCTGGCTGTGGGTTGTTTTGTCGCCTCTTACGACAGGCCGCCTGGCCGCAGGAATTTTTATACTTAGATAAAGAAAATATTAATATAATGTTGCCAAAATAAGACTAATCTTAGCTTTTGTTGCTTTTCAATTATTGTGTGCACTGAGTAAACGACATACCAAAGAAAGTAAGGAATTAACAGAATGTCGTAATAAATTAACTATTTGTCAATCCGCGTACAATAAAGTGACCAATTTCCACTGTTTTCATTGTTCCCTAACGGAACCATAATATATTGTTGCAAGCCGATACTAATCCTTTACAGGTGTCTTGTTATCCTTTTGAATTGGAGTGATCTACTGTTCACTCTAATCTCTTTGTTCACGCCGCCGTAAGACGTCATAAAACCTTCTTTCCTCTGTTGGTATTTCATGCGAATTCTTGGACGCCATTAAGCTAACCATTTAACGATTTCAAGAACTAGTGGGCAGTATGTTGCTAGGAGGCCATGTCTAATTTACAAATGGATGAGGGTCAGTCCGTCGGAAAATGCGCCAGTCGTGTTCTGACTTCGAATGAGGCGTTACCTAGTGCACTTTCGGAGCAAGTATCTTATAACGATAAACTTCGCGCGATTTATGTGATAACGATTTTCTGCCCTACGGTTTGGTTTTGTTGTATTCGGCTATACAGAAATACACATACGTAATTGACAGTTCCTTGTAAGAACTGTGAATTACATGCAGTGCTAGACGACAGCTAGGCAAGCAAAGGTTTGAACCACTCAAACACAGATGCCTTCGATTTTTATATATCGTGTAGCGCGCCATATACATACATACCTTTCTGTCAAACAATGATATGGACCTAATAGTTTCTAAAGAAAATTAATCTATCTACAATATTTTAAAATTCTAAACATGGCGTGTCTGTACATTGAAGCTATTTAAAAAAAACCACTGGAAAACACTATATAAACGATGTAGAACACAGTGCAATTTGATTTATATTTCTAGTCTGTTTGCCGGCTTATTTATTTGTTCGAGATTCACGTAAAAACTACCGGGCCGATTTCGATGCGGTTTTCGCTGATCGACAGCAAATTCCTAGACTTAAAATTTGGGCTACTTTTTACTCTGGAAATCCCGAGGGAATTTTTCTGGGAATGATTTAAGATGGCCAGATTAAAAAAATCGAATTCTAAAGTGATTTTTTCTCTGATCGATAGCAAATTTTATTTAATAATATGTGTGATATTTTTTTTCTCGGGAATCCCGCGGGAATTGTTCCGGGAGCGGTTTGTAGTATTTCAGATGCATAAAAATTAGCTTATTCCGACAAAGTTTCTATTAAAACAATTGCTTACATTCTTTTTTAAATGCTACATTACTCTGTGTCCCGAGAATCCTGAGGGAATTTCTAGTCAAGCGTGGACGAAGTCGCGAGCATATACTAGAATAATATACAAATAAAGACCGACACACGTATGGATGAAGATGACTAGAACGTAAGGCTTTCGTTTTTGTAAAAAGTATCAAGAAAATATTAATAAGTCACAAAGGCTATTTTAGAGTTTAACTTAAGTACACTTAAAGAGTAACTTTTTAAGTTTATTTGATTCACATTTTGTACTCGTACATTGTATTTATTTAAATATGTAGACTGTAAAACATCAATACGTTTAAGGTATCTCATAAAATTGTTTATTTAAAGAACCAATGAAAATGTACTGCACTTACAATTAATTACTGCTCGAGATTTTATATCTCGCCCTTTTAGAATAATTAACAAGAACATCTGTACTCTATTAATATCTTTAATAGTATCGTGGGTTTTAGTTTATTAATAGCTGAATCTCAAAGTTTATAATGATTCATTAAGTTTAATAGCTTTTTTCTTAATAAAGTTAATACAATACAATTCAAATAAACAGTGGAGACGATTATACTTAATTATTTCTCACAGCTTTCGCAAGAGATTTATTGCCTTTTGCCTATTGTCCCCGTCTTTGAATTTATGATGCTCAATAACGTAAGCGACCCGTTCGACCTAGGTCCATTTTATATAAATACACTGTAACCTCGGCAAGACCTATCTAATAGGGGTTTCGTTTATTCTTTGTTTTTTATCTTATAACTTCTGACAAAATTGGAATATATTTTAGCTGTTAAAATAACAAAATATTGAATATTTCTAAAGCTATCGTCGCAGTGGCTACATTTTCTAAAAGCTTAATATCATATGGCTGTAAAGAGATCCAACTCAGTTTATATTGACTGTATAGTTTTTGAGATCGAGTTAGCTGGATTACAGTATTTTCAACCACTACATCATATAACTAGCTGACCCGTGCCCACTTCGCTGGGCATCAGAAAAAAAATAAAAAATACTTATTATTAATCACCATCAAATATACCATATGTCACTCAGGAATAATGTAGCTTGCCACTCGTGAAAGAATTTTCAAAAACGGTTTAGTAGATCCAGAGAGTACCCCATACAACGTCACAAACTTTACCTCTTTATTTTTTGTTGAGTTTAATTACCTACTAAGCGAATTCAAAATATTTCCCCTCCAGTACTGCCTGTACCCCAGTGACGCCTACATCGCATAAACCTATCTAGCCGGTTAGGGTGGGCGGCGACCACGCAACTTTTTCCTAATACTTATATTTTTAAACTCGTGATATCTTTCGAATGGAATGTCCGAATTGAATAATTCAAAAAGTTATATAAAGGTATTAAAGCAGTCTTGAATATGCAGTAATTTATTTTGATAAGGATGAATACCAAGATACAAATAAAAACCCTTTTCTAGCGGTGGCGTTTTAATGAATTTTTTAAAATAAAAGAACACTTATTGTGACATAACTATAATAGTTAGACATGCTGTCGCGACACTTTTTATAAATAATGATGTGTTCTGCAAAATCGTAGTACATTATTTTATTCTATCGTCAATAGTTTTCGCAGCGCACGCGATTTTAGGTATTTTTTTACACTTTGGGTTACACTATTGGAGTTTTAATAAGGATCCCTAAATTTTTTTAAAACAATATAGCCTATGTCAACCAGGGATAGTGTACGGCGCGCAGCGCAATGGCACAGATACTTACCGGGCACGGTTGCTTCGATAAGTATCTGTGTCAGATTGCGGGCTGCTTGCCTTCACCCCAATGCCGCCAATGTGGCGCGCTGGACACGGCGTTACACACGCTAGTCGAGTGCGCAGCATGGGCACCTCAGAGGTTTGAACTCGAGACACTTGTAGGACCGATCGAATCGCTGGGCGATCTGGTGCAAGCCATGCTGCACAGCGACGATTGGTGGGTGGGTGCGGCCAATTTCTGCGAGACGGTAGTGTCTCATAAGGAGGCCGCGGAACGAGATAGGGAGAGAGATGGTAGTGCGCATGCGTCTCGCGGACGTCGACGTCAGTCGGGAGCCCGGAGGCGCAGGTATGCGCATGACCTCCCTCCCTGAAATACCGCTGCAGGGGCCCTCTAGCATCTAGGGAGCAGAGGAGTCTTCACCCCTGTTGACGAAGTGAGTTTGCCTCTCCCGGGGCATTCTCAAGCACTTGTGCGCTAGGATCGGTGTGGGCGTAACTACGTTCTGTATCTCACGCCTTTCCTACCATAAGCGCGGGGCACATGGGAGGAGGGTGGTTTTAGTGGGGTATTGATTAGTCGAGTCTCCACACAAGCCGGTTGATTATTGTTTGGATTGCCTCAGTGGAAAGCCTCCATGATCAACAACGGTCTAATCCCTAGCAAAGGACCCGGTATGTGCGAAATGCATTTCCCCGCCTTAAAAAAAAAAAAAAAGCTTACCAACAATGAAAGATTTTTTAAATCGGTTCAGTAGTTTCGGAGATTACCCCCTACAACGTCACAATCTCACAAACTTTACCTCTTTATAATATTATACTAGCGGCCGGGCGCGGTTTCACCCGCGCTCTGTCCCGCTCTCGTGGTAGGTATATAGCGTCATTTTATATAGCCTATGACACTCCCTGTTAACGAAGCTTTCCAACAGTAAAAGAATTTTATATAAGAATTTTATTTTTTTATAAGAATATAGATTAATTAATTAATAAGTATAAATTAGTATAGATATATATCGAACCATGACAGTTGGTAATAAACCTTTTATCAGAAAACGAAGATAATCAGATTGAACCTACCCGTGAAACAGTAGAATCTCCATCTATTCGGCAAAAATATTCGGCAATACTCGGCATATGAACTTTAACACTTTGACATAACCAAAGCAAGGCTCGGTGAGCGAATAAAATTTCCACTTCCATATAATCACATCCACGAGCATATAATATTTAGCATCATGGCATCATGCATAGTAATATCAACTTCTTCAGCTAATATATACACACTGCTGGACACTCCAGCCTGCCTCCCCAAGTCTGCACTACATATCCCGGTCCTGATCCACTCCTACCCCGGCGACCTTATGCAAGTCGTCAGTCAACCGGACCGGACCGGGCTAGAGAGCATCATACGCTACATTAAAATAATCTTAAAACCAATCATTTATCTTCGAACACAAGCTTTTACAAAAATAATGTATAAGATCTTAGGTTGATAACTTGTAAATAGATTTAATTCATTACGACATTTTTCTTCACGTTACATATGATAGCCACGACTGGAGACGTGACATAAATAAACAAGAGTGTAGCATACTCCCGGTTAGTACATTCTTTTCTTAATACAAATAAAAGTCGCCAAGAGGCAAATTTGTTTCTCCAGAATAAACGTTCTGCCTTTGGAAATACAAGAAGTAATATTAACATTGTTATACTTGTTACTCCGTTGGCTCAGCGACCCAAAGTGGGTCTTGGCCCCCGAAACGAGAGCATGCCGTATTTCTCTGTCCTGTGCAGTTTCTTGCCAATTATTGGCTCGTAGCTCCGACAGGTCAGCCTCCACTCTGTTTTTCCAGCGATATTTGGGACGGCCGACCGGACGCCAACCTATCGGCCGTCCCAAATACGCTTTCCTCACGCAGCGATCCTCTCCCATCCGTTCTACGTGACCGAGCCAGCGAAGGCGGTGAGCTTTTATTTCTCCTATTATGTTAGGCTCGGCCACAAGATTCTCAATTTCGAGGTTGGTTCGGACCTTCCAGCTACCATCCTCTCTTTTTGTTGGAGCCAGAATATTACGGAGAACCTTCCTTTCCGCTACTAAAAGCTGGTTCTCCTCGTTGAGGGTAAGCATCCAAGCTTCGCTCCCATACATCAGGATGGGCCGTATGACTTTGAACGTTTTTGTTTAATTTGATTTGATTTTAATATTAACTGTACATTGAAGTAATGATAATAACTTAGTAATTGCGGTTGGAGGAAATACTATAATATTAAGCTTCGCTTGGATTGATACACATATTTTCCTGTCTAAAACCATCCATAAATATCAAATTCATATTATGTATCATAAAGGCTAACTTTAGGGAACAAAAGAAAGATTCACAACCATAGTTAGAGTATATGAATTATTCAGTGCCGCTTCAGCCAGTTGTGGCTCCGGCGGGTAAAGATAATAGGCTGTGTCAGATTTGTATTGAGCATCGACCCTCAAAGGTTTTTAGTGCATAATATCAATGTTGAATACGTTTCCGAATAAAAAGCTAGCTATTAATAACCCATGTAAAATCGTTAGCGACCAGTAAATGAAGTTCAGAATGGATTTAAATAAGAAACAGTAGGTACTTATAGTAATTGATCAAGCATCTCTGATTTTATTTCAATGTTACCATTAGTTGTTAGAAAATGTTTATTAAATTTTACTTTACAGAACTAATGCGTTAGACCAACATTGATGTATTTACTGCTTCTATTTTAATTAAATGCTTTTATTAGAGCTTGGGATTAAAGGGGTCGGTAATGAAAGCCAACCAGAATTAACGACCTTTGTCTTCTACAATTATGATTTATTAAGTCAAGCAATGAAACTAGAGATCCAGTTGCTAAATAAAGTCTCTTGCTCACAGCCTGCGTTGACATTTCCGGAAGTATTTGTATTATTATAAAATTACAATCCGCACCTGACTGTGGCAGAAATATTATCATTCTTCTTATAATTCTGGCCCTAAAAAAGTTAGCGTTACAATTGTAACTCTTAGTGAGATAGAAACATTTTTAATGCTGGGAATTTTGTCTGCTTATTTGTTCTGACTTCTCGGCTTTCAAAATAAACAGATATTACGAAACTCACTGCATATGGATATTGCAGAAAGAAAATAAACATAGGATATTCTTTCTTTCGGAAAATTGTAGTTTTCGCGGTATAGAAATCCAAATTAATGTTGATGACAATGTTTGTATTTATTATCGGTTCCTTAGAATTATAGAGACCTAATTAAAAATATCAAGTTATTCAATTTTGCACCTTATTTTTTATGTAATAGATATTTAAATACTATCACTCAAAATTTTGATTTAAGTCTCTATAATTTTAAGGGTGCAACATATTACCAACCGTTAATTTGCTTTATGATCGATTAAAATTTTACATAAACTCTATATAAGTAATATCGAAATTCAGCCGAAGGCAAGGCAAGTGAATAAATAAGATAAAGTAACCGGCCATTAGTAGATATCGGCACAGGGATGGAAAAACAATATTTATGATAGTATAAATCACTTTGATTACCTAAAGAAATTGTAAATTGACGCAAAAGTACAATTTAAAATACATACGGAAAATTGTAAAATTTAATAATATATACATATTTATTATATTATCACTAATCATATAATCAACCAAAAAAAGTAAAATAAATCATAGCAAAGTTTTCTTTAATGGAAATATTAAATTGAATTTGCAATTTTGTTGAAACCAAAGCAACTGTTCCTATTCTAAGACTTCCCTGTTAATAGACGCCCTGAGTAAATCTCGATTATTTCTAGTAACAAATGAAATTAAATAATTGGATGGTGAATCACTGAGTGGAATAGGTAACGTGAACGGTGCGGGAGAGCGATGGCCCTAAGCCTCAATATCAATATTTAAGCGAGACACAAACGCCGCTCCAAGACTGTTTGTCTTGTGCACCAACACTCATAATAGCTGAAGGGCTATTTACATTTCACTATACAATCTGGCATAACTTGGTTAACATTTTCGAAGTCTCCCTACATGTCCAATTGTCCATCGCTTCATGTTTCGTTTGCGTGATTGTTGTTTATGAACTATGGGCTTACATTCAATAAATTATTACAAATTATTAATAACTAATTCCACGTGGTTTTGCATTTGTAAATTCTTTTATTTTGCGGAACAAAAAACAATGTTCATCTTTAGTCTTGAAAACATCCATCGACCTAAATCGCTTAAATATTTTCACAGCTACAATTGTTACGGAAGTATTGATCTCAGAACACATGGAAATTTTTCAACTAGGACTTAGGGTCAAATAAAAAATTGCAGGGAATAGCGAAAGATATTCAAAATTCTTCGATTGTACTTTGATACAAAATAATAGTGCATTTGTTTCAAATAAAAAAACAAACAGTAGAGAATGAAAACAACTCATTTTTCAACTAATTTCACAAATACAAAAATAAAAAGAGTCCAAAAATATTGTTATCAAATTGCGTCACCTGTTAGTTAAAAGTTGATGAAGATATATTTGTTTATTTGCCAGTTATTGATCCCCGGCGTAAAGTGCCTACTCACCAGTCTCGGCGGCTGAGTTGCCAAGAAATTTTCCTCAAACCCCAGACAAACGGGTGTCGTCAACTCAATAAATGTCTTAGAGCCGTTATCGGCACTAAAACCTTTGGAGTCCTCAGAGAATTATCAACATAAGGTTCAAATTTTCAGAACATTGTTTTCTACAATTACATTCAATAAACGTGCACATTTACATGTTTTCAAACATAAAGAAAATTTACAAGATATTAAAGGCGTATATTTGAAAACGTCTACCCTGGCCCGTACGAAACCAATTCAAACATCCTGCAGGCGAATAACTGCGTAGGCGGCCCCTTATTTTCCCTGTCAATACAAATATTGAAAAATCATTACCTACGTTCACTTCTTTTCTTTTCAAGTGAACACGGTTTTTTCTTTAAATAAATCGCAAAGAAAATTATTTTCGCTTCGTTCGGTATGTGTAAGTCGACTTATTCTCACCTTTATATAATATGTAGCGTTTTGAGACACCTTCTCTACCTCTGATATTAATTCCTTTACTATATTATTTTTATAAAAGTATTTCTAAGGCGTATCTCAAATACAAGTACGAGCCATTCAATAAATTTGTTTAAATAGCACTGCATTTTGGCTAGCTTTTAGAGTAAAATAATTATGATACCTATTAAAGGTTTTTATAAACTTTTTATAAAACATTACTCAAGGTTTTATTTAAATTTAAATTAAATATTCATACTATAAAACCTTGGAATGATCTTAAAATACGGATATTAAATAAAATGAGACAAATTCATTCTATTATTTATTAAATTTCTGGCTATTTGTTTGTACATCATAAACTACAATCACGTAAAAACATATATCTACACATCATTGTTTTCAAAATTTATATATCAAGTTACAACCATAGGTTTCTGAATGATGAATGAATTGTATCGACATTATTTTAAACATCTAATATAAACTATTTAACCTGTTACGTATGTATAATATTGGCAATGATATTATGATACAGAAAATAAGTATTCTATTTAATAACCAAATTTGAGTATTCATAAACATTAATTATACAATAAATCGAAGGTCGTGAAAATATACGAAACTAACATTAGGGAACATTTTTATCTAGTATTTTATATAATATACCATCTATAAATAAAATGATTAAAACAAAACTTGCTTGAAGAGTACAACAATACATTGGCACTTTAAGACTCGAGCATTTACGTAACGTATTTATGCTTACAATGTATACAATAGTTACTTTAAAAGGTTTTACAGGGAAGACATGATCTGTTTATTATTTTTTTGGCATTTTTATACAATATTTAGCTATACATAAATGTCCATACGAATCTTGTATTCACTCCAAAAGGTTTTTGCATTAGAAAGAAGTATTAATAACCACAAAGCCTGCAAACAGGGCATGAAATGTGATAGGTCGTTAGCCTTTAGGTATGATTTACTTATATCCTCGGAATGACAATCACAATCCTTCTACGATTTACACAAAAATATTTATCTAACTCTATAGTCATTCATAAATAAGTTATTTACAATTAGGCAAAATAATGAGTAACAGATGCCCAGCCTGACCACTCTATTTGTACTTATTTCATAAAAAAATATGTACCGATTATATCACAAAACACCATCCACACCGTTTGCAGCCGATCTGCGTCTCAACTGAAACAAACAATTATCCAATGTTAATAAAAATCAATAAGCATATTTTAAAAAAATAGACCAAAGTAGTACAGTAGCTAAATGAAAATGTATAAATCTCAAATTAATTTCTGACTAGCGGTCTCGGCAAACGTTGTCCTGCCCTGTAAAAATAAAAATCTAGAACCCGATTCTAGTATCTCCTACCGTTTCAAATTGTGAATCTAAATCATCCACTCAAACACACAAAAACAAAATCGTCATAATCGGTTCAGGAGATTAAGGTGATCCTAGAACCCGACTCAGCGCCATACCGGTTCCAATAGTGAATCTAAACCATTCTGGGTCCCACTCAAACACAAAAAAATCATCAAAATAGTTCCAGGAGATTAGGAGGATCCTAAAACCCGACCCCACCACCACTTACCGGTTCTAATTGTAAATCTAAACCATTCAGGGTCCCACTCAAACATACAAAAAAACGGTCCAGCAGGATCCTAGAACCCGATTCCAGCGCCACCTACCGGTTCCAATTGTGAATCTAAGCCATCCGAGGATCCACTCAAACACACAAAAAAATCATCAAAATAGTTCCAGGAGATTAGGAGGATCCTAAAACCCGATCTCACCACCACCTACCGGTTGCAATTGTGAATCTAAAGCATCCGGGGACCCACTGAAAGACACAAAAAATTCATCATAATCGGTAAAGTCGTTCTCAAGTTATGCGCGTACATACATTTTTACGATTCGTTTTTATTTATATATAGATTTTTAGTAACAAATTATATAAATAAAAAGTAGAAGGCCATAAAACATAAAGGCATTTTTGTAATAATATAATAATAGTTTACGCGTGATAACATTCATCTTATTTTTTGATAGATACGATAGATAGATAAATGACACTTTATTGATCACCAAAATAAACAACTAGAAGAATATATAAGTAGGTATTTAAAATATTTTAAGGCAAAACCATACATAACCTTGATTTTCCACTTCATAGTCCAAAAGCTACAAACACACACACATAGAAATATACATTTTTTTATGGCTTGATTTCAAAACCTTTATACATACATATTATAAATAATAACATTTGATAGCAAATACGTCCCCATTTAACGATTCAATTCGATTTTTAAATAATAGTCTTAGGTAAGTGCTTAGCAATTCGCGTACTATCATGGATTCCGTAGTGGTTTTTTGATATCCTCCTATAAACGCCATGCTGCTGAAATCTATCTATAATATTATAAAATTGTAAAAGAGTAGTCTTTTGTTTTTTATTTTTTTTGTGTTTATCTGTTTATTCGGGTTTCACGTAAAAACTACTGGGCCGATATCGATGCGATTTTCGTTTATCGACAGAAAATTCCCAGACTTAAAATCTGCGGTACTTTATATCCCGGGAATCCCACGGGAATTTTCTTGAGAGTTGCTTAAAGAGGCCCGGTTGAAAAAAAAACTCCGATGTATATAATATATTCACTGATTCATAGCAAATTCTCGGTCATAAAATCTGCGGTACTTTGTATCCCAGAAAACCCGCGGGACTTTTCCCGGGAGTGATTTCAAATTATTACGACGTATAAATTAGCTGATTCCGTCCAACGTGGACGAAGTCGCGGGCTAATCCTAATATTATAATAAAATTCTAAAAATGCCGTGTCTGTTCATTCAAGCTAATAAAAAACAACTGAAATAAACGATGGAGAACACGATACATTTTTTAGATTTCTTGTCTGTTTGTCTATTTGTTCGGGATTCACGTAAAAACTACTGGGCCAATTTCAATGCGGTTTTCGCTGATCGACAGCAAATTCTTAGATTTAAAATCTCTGCTAGTTTTTACCATGGGAATATTTCCGGGAATGATTTAAAATGGTCAGATTATAAAAAATCGAATTGCAATATGATTTTTCACTGATCAATAGCAAATTTTATGTAGCCAAATGTGTGATATTTTTTATTTCGGGAATTTTCCTGGGAGCGGTTTGTAGTACTTCAGATGCATAAAAATTAGTTTATTCCGATACATGTTTCACTAAAACGACAGCTTACATTCTTTTTCAAAAGCTACAGTACTTTGTGTCCCGAGAATCGCGCGGGAATTTCAAATCAAGCGTGGACGAAGTCGCGGGCATATCCTAGTTAGGTTTATATATTTAATGGTAACGAACGATTGTATACCCATCCTGTTTGTCCAAAGTGGATTGGAGAGTTTTGCACACCGGTAATCTGGATGTATAAACCAGATTTCCTTACAATGTCTTGCTTTACAAACAATACATGGTTATAGTTAAAGCATACACACCGGGCCTGAAAAACCTCCTTAACGGTGCACGGTCACGGCCAACATTTAAGCCCAAGTGAATCCAATTAAAATAGTATCGTAACGATTAGATCACCACGACTTTCCCTTAATTAACAAGTTAAAAACTCATATATATCCATCAATGTGTCAAACCCGCCAATGCGTCTTGAACAGTGAATCGTTTATGGGCTGTTATTATCATTATACCAATATCTAATTAAAATAAATATTTTTATAAAATATATACTTACATTAATGCTACGTTAGAAGAGAATCATACTCGAAAGGAGTTGGATCGGCTGCCCTCGTGTGTCACCAAAGCACGCGGCCTGATATATTAGACACTTCTATCTGGTCTTCAGACTCTGTGTCAGGGAGTGAAATACGTCTTCTTCTATCTTTTAAACGAAAACTAATCCATAAAATTAAGGACATCATTATCATAGTAAATACGACTCCAGTGCCTACGTAAGGCGCGTAACTCGTATCAGCTGACTGGTAAGGAGAATATTCACTTTTGTCATGTATATTTCTAGTGTATACTTCGTTGACTGTAGCATTTTCTTTGTACAAAGCGGTAGTGTTTACCTCATCAACTTTGTTATTTTCTATGCCATAAGTTTTTTTGTTACGTCAATCGGTGTATTTAAACGTTTTCCTGTGCCAATTGTTTTATTAGCGCCACCAGTGTTATTTGTTTTTGAAATACGAGTTGAAAAAGATTCTATATCTAAAATCTTATGTTCGATGTCCAACTGATCATTCTGAAATTTGTTTTGGTCTGGAATTTTAAACAATTCTCTAGTTTTACTTAAAAATGTACTATTGTAATCATTTATCAAAATTTTGTTAGTGTTTCGTGATGGATAATTATTATTCTCAGTACGTAGGATGTGATTTTCATAGCTTTTAGCCTGGATCGCTGTAGAATTTAAATGTATGTGTTGCATATTATGTTTGTTTCGTTTTATTGCGTGTTTAGCATTTTTTTCTATTTTATTGTTAAGATAACCATAATATCGGAGTAACTTATTTATCATTTCAGTACTATATAAATTAACAGGTGGCAAACTCTCGCTTATTGTAAATGTTTCTGGAAATGTGCAGTTATATCTGGTGATTTCAGATTTAGCCTCAGACGATGAATAATAGCAACTCTCGGATAAGCTTTTATTCCAATTCATCCAATCTTTTAACCACAGCTCGGCACTACAGTTAATGCTGTTACCGTGTAGCCGCAACGTTTTCAACTGCACTAGATAGAACAATAAATCGTTTCGGATTTCTGATAAGTTATTCATTCTCAAGTCAAGATATTGAAGATGAGAAAATGCCGCTAACGCAGCCGAGTCTCCTAAGAACTGCCTCGCTAATCCTGGACTAGATTGAAGGTGTAACATTTGAACACTCTCCGGGGAAGACATAGGAAAAGAACCTTCCTGGGCTGGTACGGATATATTCAAATAACAAAGTCGAAGATCCCGCAGTGAAAGTGGACCGTCAAATGTACTCGGTGATAATGTGCGTATTGGATTGCTTGACAGCTCCAACATTTCCAATGAAAGCAAATCGTCGAAAACGTGATCTTGAATATATTGTATTTTATTGTTTTGTAGCAAAAGTATTCTTAAGTTCGGTAAATTTTTGAAATCAGGAATTGTTAAATTTTTAACTAAATTATTATTTATAGACAAGTATTTTAGCTCGTCCGGTAAAGATTTTGGAACAATAGTCAGTAAATTATTATTTAGGTTCAGAAATAAAAGCATTTCCAATCTTCCCAAAGAGTCATCCTCTACAAATGTGATTTTATTATCGGAAAAATCTAAGGACTGTAGTAAAGGATAACTATCAAGATCACCGCATCGTACAGATGGAATTTTATTTCCGACTAATGATAAAAATCTTACTGAATGTGTAAAAGCCTCAGGAACTTGATACAGGCCTGTTCTTGATGCATCAATTTGCTGCAGTCTGCGACCAGTGCCAACCAATAGTTGCGTATCTAGTTGCGTAATCCCAAGATGCGGATTATCCGTAAGCAATAATCGAGCAAGATTTGGCAACAGCTGTAGAGCTCCCGGCGCCAATTTTCTCAGGTTATTATGCGAAACATCTAAATGTTGCAATAACCAATTGTTAAAATAATTTTCGTGTATGAATTCTATGTTGTTTCTGCTCAAATTAAGATGTTGCAAGTTCTTAAGAGGAGTAAAAACATTTGTTAAAATACTCAAATTGTTTTCTGATAGATCCAAGGATTCCAATTTTGATAATCCATCAAAACTTTCTTCGAATATATCGAAGATTTCGTTTCTGCTCAGTATAAGGCTCCGTAAATTTGAAAAGCTATTAAAAACTCCTTTTGTTATGTATGGCAATTTATTTGAAGACAAATCGATTTGGCGCAAATTTTTCATTTTGATACTAATTTTAATTTGAACAATATTATTGTTTTTCAGACTAAGAGCATTGATATCCAACATAGGCATGACAAAATCAAAACTAGTGCTGTTACATGTATTTATATAATGAAAAGAAACGTCGAGTAGCGTTTTATTCATAAATTTCTGAACCCAAGATTCCAAAGTAGTAGTCTCATTACAGCAAATTAATACTTGATGGTAAACATTTGCATTATCTTTAATTGTCATATTATACGAACAAGTTTGACACCATGACATATTTTTATCGCATTCACATGCTTCTGGGCAGTTTTGGGCTAAATTAGTGATTTGTAACGACGACACGATAACCAAAAATAAGTACTTTTTAAAATCTAGAGCCATCTTTAAAGTTCTTACTCAATAACTGTTTTTGTTTTATGCCGGATTCAAAATTAGATGAAACTGGAGTTTGCACATATTGTTTCGGTCCACAATAGCACTGATGTCTTTTTGCGTTCTGCACCATGGGAACATGTTGTTTGACAGCAACAGCACTAACACAAGCACTCAAATCGACGCGGTTTCCGTCGCTTTGTCGTCACTCATCCTCATTTAACTCTTACCTAACTAGATCGCAAAACTCAAAGAGACCGTGGCAAGTGCGGGTGGCACGTGACACTGTTGTGCGCGAGGGTGTCGGTTGTTATGGTGCGCTCGAAGTGCGAGGCGTGAGGCGCGAGGCGCTAAGCGCGTGGCGCGTGGCGCGTGACGTGTGACGTGTGACGCGTGTCTTAGCTCGAGCTACGCGGCCGGGCGTGTGGCGGGCGCCGGCAGGTCTGTCCACGAAATGTGCGAAGCGAGGGCGAGCTGCACGGCGCCGGCGCCCTGCCTCCGCCGTTACATCTCTCACAACCTCATTTTTATATAGTCAACTGACTTCCACACCGCCACTATTTATGTCATACTCGGCGCTCCCTAATACGTTATTTTGAGGACGCAAGTATTTGTAAGTGTACGTCATATTTTTTGGCCGCTGTAACTGAGATTACTCCCTGTTGGGCTTTTTCCGCTAGAAACATATAATTTACCCTTTAAGTTATTATTTCTGTATTGTTTAATATTGTATACAGTAAAGCCAGGTATGCACAATATATATATACTGCTTTAGGAAATAATCCAAAGTTTTGTAATTTACAAGTCGGAATGAAATAAAAACTTCAAATTTTTTCTATTCAGACAATAGTAGAGGTGTGAGAAATCTTAATAAGAAGATGACCGAATGTTGTTAGAATACAAATAGAATTAATTATACGAAGTTAATTGAACGTAAATCGTTCAAGTATAAGGAAGGAAGGTTGCCCTTCATTCAAGCCTTTGTGCCTACTGTTTAGAACATCTTCACTGAAACGTTCGACTAGCATTTCCATGAATTGCTCCCGCAAGGCTTTCCGAAGGGTCTCTTTATTGCGCTCCTTAATTTGGGTTATTTGAACTTTTCTTGTCCCTTCCTGAATGTCTAAAGGTCGAAAACATCGTAATTCAGTCGCTGCGCATATGTTCGCCTTTCTATCTAATACTAAACTTATGAGTTTTTTATGAACTTGGCGTGTCTATTACACGGCAAGTATTAAGGAAAGGATACTTCAACTACGAAAACTTCCAAGTTAAAAAAATTAGGCGATGTTTTATTAAGAATGTTTAACCGTTTAGCTTTTCCTTAGAAACTGATAAATATTTGTTTGGATTTAATGATAACAGAATTAATGTGATATACTTGCAAATGACACATGGAGAATATGGATGAAAAAGAGGATTTTTAACGCTTCGAACGTCCATAATAATTGGTTTCGAATAGTTCACAGTTAAAATTATATATAGAACAATTACTTATCTTAATACTATAATTTAAGTCTAGTTCAATTTTGAATACCCTGATACAAAACAAACCTATAAGATATAAATAATAATTCGTTATTTCCTCTTTGATACGCTATAAGACTTAAAACTACTAAACCTAATGATCATTACTGAGTAAGAAGTTGGTGCCTGAATTAGTTTTAAAAAATAAACCTGTTCCTGTACAAGTCACTAGTATTGGTTATTGGCCAAAACATATAGCTGACGAAATAAGAAAAAAACCTAATATAATTATTAGAGCTCCTTCACACTAAGTCGCAAGCAACGCGGCAGAAGCAGCGCGACTATCACGCGACACGTGATTGCCATAGGCGGACACCAGCGCGGCAGCCGCGTGCGATCAGGCGGCTTCGAGCCCCAGAGTACATTGTATATATAAAGCTTCGAGCCAGTGTTGCAAGCGCATGTACATACAATTACGTAACAATTTGCCGAATGACTCTTTGACATTCGAATGTAATTATAATAGATTGTTACACGAGAGATGAATGTGACCTATTTAGGCATGAGATGGTTTGGTGCACGAGCATAGCGAGGCCGCTAATAGTTCAAGTGCCTCAATAGGCATTTCACCCGAGGTTAACACTCTGCTTTACACTGCGAATATGAGAAAAGTAAATAAAAACTGATTGCTTAAACAAACAACTACTTCTCGAATGAAATCAAGCGTTAAATCCATATCTAAATCTGATGAACTAAACCTCTGTTGACGAAGTGAGTTTGCTCTGCTTCCCGGGGCACTCTCAGGTTTTGATGCGCGGATGAGCATGGGCGTAACTACGTTCTAAGTCTCATGCTCTTCCTACCACAAGCGCGGGTACATGGGATGCAGGTTCAGGTTTAGTAGAGTAGTAGCATATTGGGAACGACTTTACCAGCTGAGTCTCCACACATGCCGGCGGCGCTTTTGTTACACCACTTTCCAGTCATGTGGTCTAACATTCGCCGCTTTGGTCTAACCCCCACAAAGAGTAGTAGGTAGTGTAAAAAGTATTCCCCCTGCTTCAACAAAAAAAAGTCTTACCAACATATTGGGTCCACGCCAGTTGCTACGTTTGAAATCTACTACAAGCTACGAGGCAGTTTGTTACAATTCAATGCTACTAAAAAGAGATAAATGTAAATAAAACAACTATTTTTACTAAGTTACATTTTCTTTTATTTCGTATCTCATATAAAAAACAGAATTTTAAAGTGAGCTTTCGAAAACGATCGTCTTTTTTTTGACACCTCCGATTGGCCTATCACATTACTGCGTAGAAATAAAATATAAGCCTTTATAGAATAAGAAAAAAGAAAGAAATATAAGACTTTTCTAAGTAAATCGGAGTGTTAATCTACCACACATAATGGATGCATATGAAGATCTAAGTCAATAACCTTTCCAGCCTTATAGGCATTACCTTCTAAAACGTGATCTAAGTAATAGTGTAAAAAACATATTTGACTATCTACCATATTTCATATCGCCTAATATCTTCTATTAATATAAAAAATATGATCGAAATATAATTCTGTCATGTAAGATAGAATATATTTCCATATTGCGCAGAAAGGAATTTATCTTCTGTATATTAGGTTATTGCATCGCAGAACATTCCCCATCCATTTCTGAGAGCACCTTCCCCGAATACATTTATTAAAGTGACCCTCAGCTTAGAGGCCGCAAGATAAATCATAGTCAGGAAATGGTGGGCTTTGGCGGTAAACCGAATAAAAAGGAAAAGCTCTTATAGGAGCACCTAATCACACATGCCTCTTAGCCAGCCAGAATTTATCTCCAGTTACCTGTTAATCGTTTCTGCAAAGATTCGAATTGACACTTTAACAGCAAGCCAGACTCCACATCTAAATATTAACAACTACTATGTAGTGATACCATCGCACTTTAAGGATACACGTAACATTCAAAGAAAATACTCATTGTCTACAGTACTTAATAAAGTACTTTTAATATGATGTAATTGCGGTTGTAATTTGTATTGCGTTATATTTATTAAAATATTAGGCAAATGTAGATTGTTTTCGTCATTTGGCAACAGTGACATGAAGTGCGTTTAAGCAAATATGCCCCATATTTCAAATCTACTAAATGACTACTGTTAAAACTATTTTTTGATAAAATTATTTTTGAAGCTCCATTTTATTCAAAATTAATTTCAGAAATTTAAAAGCTAATATTTCTGCACCTATTGATTTAAAAAAAGCTATCGAAATATATTTTCAAGAAAAATTTCAACCTACCTTTACATGTTGTGTATATTGTAACCATCCATGCTTTTTAGTTGTTTTGTGGTTTTACACCACTGTATATATAGCTCCATATAAGAATACGCTTTTCTGACCAATTTCATCCAAGTAGTGTTTTCAGGGAACAACGACTGTGACATGCAAAGACAGACGAACAGACATGACAAAAATATGTCTCCATTTTTGCCAAATTGGCTATGGATCGCTAAAAAAATAATCTGTAAAATGTTTTACATAACACGCTATATGATATGATATTAACCTTGAATTTTTTATAATGGTACTTCTCTTTCTTCAACTCAGCTATATTTGGTCCTACAGGAGAAAAGGCGATCCTCAATTCCCTATATCTTACCAAACGTTCATTTGCCTTACTATCGGTTAAAATTTTACATAAGTTCCAAACATCTAATGTCAAAATTCAACCTATGGTAGAGAAACTGAATGAATAGTAAGAAATAGGACAACAAACAAACACACACGGTGTTTATTCCCCAACTATGTAATTTTCGCTTGTGTTATTAGTAATATACAATGAAAAACTGTGGACCCGATCCCCGACCTGAGTAAATAACGGAAAATTCTTTTACAAATTTACTTTACCAGAAATCGTACTCGCGACTTGTACATTACCCTATGTTTAGTCTACTAGACCACAGAGACTGACAGGTTTTGATCAGTTTCAAAATTACTTCTATACGTAGTGGTGCGGCGGTTAATGAACTGTATTAGGGCGGCAAACGTCTTTGGAAATGGAATCTGGATTACCTGGAACGACAGCTGCTGTAGGCTTCCTGGCCGGCCGGCTGTGGTCTGATCTCCCTTAGTTTATAATAGCGGCACTATCACATCACACGCGTGCGTTTCGAGCGAGATCGATTTAGACTTCTTAGATGCCAGCGAGCGCGGCAAGCGGCGTGTGCGCGCGGAGTGAGGAAGGATTGGGGGGAGGATGACATTTACCGCCAGATGGCGTTACCACGTAGCTCTTAAAGACTTAACACTATATTAAATATGGTCTATCCTTACTGTATTTTTATTTAATTAACACGACCTTATATATGAACAAATATTCATATACCTACGAACAAATAAATATATCTCTAATTTGTTCTGGAACTAAATACAAGAATCAGAAGAAGAAAAATCATGAAGCTCATCGTACTTGATTAAACTGAAGAAAGCATTTATTACACACCCCTATTGGTAATAAATAATAAGAGTATATACGGACCAACCAAAACATTAAGTCATTAAAGATGGTAGTAGTAAACCGTTCCGTGTAACTAAAACTACGCCTCCGGTGAAACAAAATCGCTGTCATTAGGTTAACGAGGCCGGTTGCTGACGCAGCGCGAGTGGTCCAACTCTTTAGCTGGCAAGACCTAATGAACCGGCCCCTTGGCAGCGCGCCCCGCGCCCACTGGACCAACGCTGATTGCTGTTAGCCGTGTTTCTTTTTAAAAGGTAAAAAGCCAATTAGCCGCATCACACTTAACCACAAACGTTTTTGTATTTAACTTTTATGAATAGGATTTTAAACATTATTGCAACTGGTTGTGAGCATTAATGTATCCACTGAGCGAAAAGTTCATTTACGCGCAATTGTAATTTATTGTAAGAAATGTTAAAATAATTTTTGTTCAAATACGGCACTAATAGTCGAGGATACACCGTCCATTTTTGCTACTGATTACTATCAAGCTAATTTTCCGTGAGTAGCTTCATTTTGATGAGACGCCCAACTTTTTCCTATTACAAATATTTTCGATTGTGGTAGCTAACAGGGGTAACAGGGATGAAATATGTCAATTTGATGATTCTCAAAAATTTATTACTAACTGGGTCTTTTTTTAAAATTAAATCTCAAGATAATTATCTGAATTATTCGAAAAAATATTTGTCCTACAAAATGTATGATTTAATCAAAGAGTCCCCTCCTTCCAACATGTATTGATAACGAAGTCATCAAAAATGATAAGCAGTTGAATTTTTTTCTGTTGCTTAGTTGATATTTATATAATTTAACAGCCACATGTCCTACAAATTACGTGGTACGTTATCTCGGTCCTACGTTCAAAAGTTGTAGTACAGCTCGCTGATGTTCTACAGCTAAACAACTCCACTAATTAATTACAGTGGCATAATTTGTAATCAGTTTAAAATAAGAATAAATATACTAACAAAACAATTTATTATATTTTTAAAAATGTGGTGTGCTTAATACGAAATATTACAAATAATTCATAGGTATTATAAAAGTATCACACACGACTATGAGTACATTAATTTTAAAAAAGACCCTTTATTGTATAACTAGCTTCTGCCCGCGACTTCATCCGCGTGGAATAGTTTAAAAAAAGTAAGTTAATAAACCCTCCCGATTTTAAAACATTCTTCATTGGTGCTCCGCTCCTATTGCTCTTAGCGTGATGATATATAGCCTAATTGTTTTTAATGTATAAATTGTTTTATTGTGTGATGATGATACCGGCAATATCAATACTTAATTAGGTGCATAAGTTGTATAATAAGCTGTTTAAGTAATTAAAGTTTTTTTAACTATCCCGCGGGAACTCTTTAATTTTTCAGGATCAAAATTATCCTATATGTTGACCAGGGATATAAGCTACCACCATACAAAACTTCATTTAAATCGGTCCAGTCGTTTTGGAGATTAGCCGGTACAAACAGACAAACAAAAATTTTTTTAAATCTAAATTAGTTCTATTTCACTTCTTACATCCCCCTGACTTTGTTTTTAGCATTTTTTTTCATTGTACAGAAATTTGACCTCTACAATTTTATTATTTAGGTTGGGGAAAAAGTTTCTTCGCATTTTATATAAAAATTCAAAAGGTTTTTTTATAAAGTTTATTTACATTTGACTAAAGTATGTAGGTGCCATTTTGTTGGATAACTTTTTGTCATCTTGTAGGTAGGGACGTGATCCCATTGCTATAAAAATTTTGGGGCTTCTGATCAAAAAACTGCGACAAGTGGTTTTGGCAGTCCTCTCGTGATGTTAACCTGACACTGCCTAAGGAATTCTGCAGAGTCCGAAACAGGTGAAAATCTGAAGGTGCAAGGTCAGGACTACACGGTGGATGCATTAACACCTCCTAGCCAAACTCTCGTAATTTTTGCTGAGTGGCTAAAGATGTGTGAGGTCTAGCGTTATCATGGTGAAAAACCACACCCTTTCTGTTGATTAATTCCGGCCGCTTTCTCTCAACTTTTTGCTTTAATCTCATCAGTTGTTCGCAGTACAGTTCAGAATCGATGGTCCTGCCTGGCGGTTACAGCTCATAATGAATAATGCCCTTCCAATCCCACCATACACACAGCATCACCTTGTTGCGAGTTAACCTGGGTTTCGCCACAGTCCACCATGGGACCTCGAAGCCAGGGTCCTTGCGTCGCTTTACCAGTGGCACAAGGAGGCCCTGGCGAGGGGCACAAGACCGGCGCCTCAGGAGACGGAGGCTTGCCGGTCGGAGCTCCGCGACGTCGCCATGGTGGTCTGGGAAGAACGCCTCAGACACCCCAGCGCGGGCCTCGCCACTATCGAAGCGGTGAGGCCCGTCCTGCAAGACTGGACAAGACGGAGATTCGGCACCCTGACGTTTCAGCTGACACAGGTCCTTTCGGGGCATGGCTGCTTCGGGAGGTACCTCTGTCGCCTAGGCCGTGAGCCGACGTCAGGGTGCCATCACTGCGACACTGGCGACGAGGATACGGCGCTGCACACACTCCAGGAGTGTCCTGCCTGGACAGAGCAGCGCCGAGACCTCGTCGCCATCACCGGACTTGACCTCTCACTCCCGGCCGTGGTACGCACCATGGTCGGGAGCGTAACCGGATGGGACGCTGTCTCCTCCTTCTGCGAGCGTGTTATGCTTGCGAAGGAGGAGGCGGAGCGGGAGCGTGAGTGCACGTCACTGCTCCGCTCCCGCCAAAGGAAGACGCGTCGGCGCCGGAGGGCCAGCCAGGACCTTCGGCCACCGTAAGCGGGCGGCGCGGGTGGGGCCTCTTGGGGTATAGAGGTTCTCACTCACCTGCATATGCCGTCGAGATGGGGGCGCGAGTGTTCCGCGCGCGCTCACCTCTCATCCCGTGGGGCGAGTTACAGACCGCCTCACGCCTAGAGATAAGTCCCCCGGCAATGGAAGAGGCCTCGTGAGGGGGGCCCACGCCTGCCAGGGCTGC
Source organism: Dendrolimus houi (assembly GCA_039645545.1). Taxonomy (NCBI): domain Eukaryota; kingdom Metazoa; phylum Arthropoda; class Insecta; order Lepidoptera; family Lasiocampidae; genus Dendrolimus; species Dendrolimus houi. The sequence goes on along the minus strand of CM077120.1, from coordinate 14,891,791 downwards.
GGAGAGGCTAGGTCATATACCCGTAGCCCTGGCATAAGGCGCAGGACGGAACACCCAGGGGTTTTAGTGGGTATCCCTAACCACCCCCGATCTGGCGAATCCCACACTAGGTCGCGAATTATCCCCAAGGTTCTGCCCTTGTCGCGGCTTAGTCCTCAATCGGATTTCCACTGGCTAATAAAAAAAAAAAAGGTTTCGCCACAGTCTGTGAAGCCTGACCGGCCTTTGACCACGATCTTTTTCGCACATTCTTGTCGTACGTGATCCACTTTTTATCACCAGTTATCAGCTTCTTCAAAAATGGTTCGGTTTCATTACGTCGTAATAAAGAATCACAAATGAGTACACGGTTCATTAGGTTTCTTTCAGTGAGCTCATGAGGCACCCAAATATCGAGCTTTTTTGTGTACCCAGCTTTTTTCAAATGCGCCAAAACCGTTTTGTGGTCAATTCTCAGTTCTCCAGCTACATCGTAACTACTAAAATGCCGATCTTGCTCCACTTTTTCAAAAATGGCATCAATTTTGTCCGTAACAGGGCGACCAGAGCGACGTGCATCTTTGATATAAAAATTTCCAGATTGAAAACGCTTAAACCAAATTTGCGAAACTCTCACAGATACTGCATTAGGTCCATAAACATCACAAATTTTTTTCGCGGCTTGTGTTGCATTTTTACCTTTTTTGTAGTAAAATTTTAAAATGTATCGAATTTCTTCATTAGATTCACTCATTTTAACAATAAGAAAAACAAATGAAAATCACCTATTTTCCTAATTTGAATTTAGAATTGTCTTCTTTAAAATTAAAACTTTTAATGATACCAAAACCAACCAAATACAAATGGTATAGCCAAAGAAATCTTATTACAAGTTCATACATACTATATGCGAAAAGACTTTTTCCCCTATCTATTATATAATATAAATATAATGTCGGCTAATCTTCATTTTTTTCACATTTTGTAGCGCCATATAGACTACACTTGCCTGTTAAATTTCATCTGAGAAAAATTACTGCGAGGACTGCATGGACAAACGGACGGACATGATGACTTCATAAGGATTCCGTTGACAAATTAGCTACGGAACCCTAAAAAGATCATTCTAAGTGATATCTCGATGTTAGGATTTGAAAGGATGTTTTGGCGAGTGGTTTTCCTTTGCACGCTAATTAAACATGTTTTGTGAATCGGGCACCGACTGAATCAGTTTACGCATTGTTAATCGCCCTGCCTGTCCAGTCGAGAGTCGGGTGAATCGTGGGAACAGTAATAAGGGTCGTGGCGTAAAACTTTATTACTCGCCGCACCTCGAAGCCCGGCGTCCGGCGTGCTTGCCTCACGAGACGGGATGCGAAATGACTCCCATTCTCATTAACCTCACCGCTGTTGCCCAACTTTGTATCAATGCCGACCTCATTTCTTCCCGTTAAAACACCAAACAAATAGAGGTAAAGAAATAAATATTTATTTCATTTTAACATGCCTTTTTTGCTTTCTTCGTTATTTGTCTCTGTTGTGTAATTTTTTCTGATATTGGATTATTGAAAAGACCTACATCATTTGCATTGATATTATTATATTCTTATACATATATTATTATTGAAAATTTGATTTTTCCGTACCAAACATCAGCTTTCAGTACTTTTCCTTTAACAATTTTCACTTCATTTAACTTGCAGCAACGGCCAAAATCATTAATTTCATTTAGGACCGATTTCTAAATCTTACAATTCTTTACTTGTCTTACCATCAGTTGAATTTGGATATTACTTGCATGGACCTTATGTCACATTTTAACCGATAGTAAAGCAAATGAACGGTCGGTAACATATAGGAACCGGCCGAAAATAATTTATTCTTATATTTTCATTGTATGTCTTCGAAGTCCACGGGTCATAAGAATGGCCCGTACTTTTGGAGGGCTTGCGTGGGGCCATGGGGAAGCCAACACGTAGAAGCCCCTTGACAAATTTAATCTAAATGTGGCGTGACACTGACCGGCGATTATCCCTGTCTACATCATATAAGAATGCACCCAAGGACAAGCCCCGGCCAGTGTAGGACTATTGTAGGAAATGAGGACAAAAAGTATGGGGCTGTTGGGGTGAACTACTAGTGGTACTAGGGGTCTGGGAATATGGGGACTATTACGTCTGCCCGTCGCAATGTTCGGGGAACATGGAAAAATGGGCAGACGGTGACTCGCCACTCCCTGCATGGGCCCCTAAAAATGCCATAGAAGACATGGGTGTGAGTGGCTAAGGGGTGTAGAGAGGTGGGCTGCAGGTTCACCGAAGCTACTTCCGACGTTATGCCATTTATCACTTCCACCCCTCGAGCTTGAGTCTTAGCTCTAGCGAGTCTAGAGCTCTAGTCTTATATTTTTATTATTATTCTTATATTTCATTAGACTATTGTAAAATATTTTTTTTATTATAATAGTACTACATGTAACGTTCGTATAGGATCGTTGTGTTTCAAATTATTAATACAGAGCGGTCAACAACACAGCAGCCTGAAAGTCGACACTTTAATCAATCACGCTCGGCTCGGCTTCAAAATGCACGTACACGCCTCCTTGAAATATGAGAGCTCGCCTCTGGGAAACTAATGTTTTATATTCTGCCATTGTATTGACAGTCGTGACTTATTGCCTTACAGATTGTGCGCTTCGTCTAAAGTTTAGCCAAAACTATTATATACATCGTTTGTTATGATAAAGATCACAATACATAAATAATAGATTCTGCTTCTACTTCTTGTATGTGGCCTTGCACGGTTTTTGTATATATCTTGGTGCAGCCACATTTATTGATATAATATTAAAGACATTGACTGTGGAGGAATGCGTCTTAATTAAAGCGTTAATAATAAGTTATCAAATAGCCATATGTATTAGTGTATATACGCTAATACATATGGCTATTTGATAACGTATGTATGTATATGATATACATTCGTTATCATTAACAATGTCGCATCTCAAATAACGCACTAAACCCATCGTCATATCTGTATGAAACGGCCTATATCTGTAACATTATCGCAAATAAAGCGTAAAGGGAGGAAGGAGATGGAAGGTAAATATTCCAGTTTTTGAGTAATGTTAAATCCAGGTGAAAACCGGTCCATTATAACCTCAACCAAATTTTGAATGACGCCAAACGATAGATTTCTTATCAGAGATGTGACTTATCTAAGATACAAGTATTTGAAATACAGATACAAGATACAAAATACGTATTTTCATCTTGTATCTAGATACTTTTTTAAAATGTATTTTGTATCTTGTATTTAGATACCATTCGTCAAGTATCTTAGTATTTTGTAAATACTTTTTTGCTAAAATACTTTGTCATAATTACCTATGCATTTTTTACATTCACTATGCCACCATATATTGAAAATAAAACCGAACGCACCTTTTAAATATAAATCAACCTATCAAACTACATCTCCATGTGGAATCCGATGGAATTCTTATTATAATTTTATACAAAATCTTTTAGCAGTACAGGAACTTCTTAGTGAAATCATGAAAATGTAGAAATTACCTCTGTTGAAGGAAAATGAAATACACTTTCTAAGTGAATACGTGGACTGTTTAAAATCAATAGCAGAAGGTATTAAAAGGATGCAAGGAGATAGACATTTGCTATGGTTGTCAGTAGTCAATTGCTGAATCAGCGGGGGGTCCATATATGGAGTTTGTTCCGCACCATGTGGTATAGCTGTCTCCAGGGATCTTAATTTAGGCTGATCAGCAGTTCCTCCCATGCCACCGATTTGGCTGCTTAATGGCTTTTTGAAACGCCTTCTTGGTGTCTCTGTAATCCTCGTATAAACTTGTTTCCACAATCCCCGCGTTGTAAGCGCGGCCGCGCCTTCTCCTAAGACTGGTGTATTGGCGGTATGGTAAGATTCACTCCCGCCGTAATTGTGCTATTTCGTCACTCCACCAGTACACCTGGCGGTTGGGCCTGTGAGGGCCCACCCTCAGCATTGCCGCATCGCAGGTTACTGACATCAGCAACCGTAACTGCTGCTTCTGGCCTCTTGGAACACCTCTCGATCTAGACGTTTCAGAGCCCAGCGTGGGTAGTCCCTGATTGAGGGAGGTTCCAGGGTTTGAGAGCCTGATCTCCAGGTGGAGACGCTAAATCGTACGTACCAGTGGTCGGACAGCGCCACCACTCCCGTCAGTACCCTCCAGTCCTGGACATGCCTTGCTACAGCGGGGCTAGCGAACGTAATGTCCATTACGGACGCACCCGCTAGCGTTCACACATGTAAGCAGACCCCGGTTGAGGACCACGAAACCGAGCTCGATTGCCCATTCCGTAAGCACCCTGCCCCTGCGGCCTGTGGACGCCTAAACTCGCGGTGTAGCGTTGTAGTCTCTTAGCACGATCACGAGACGGGAATGGCTCTGAGCGACCATTGTGCCCGCATCTTCCAACCAGTCTTTGAATTCGGCGAGACACCTATTCGAGGAGAAGTAGGCACCCAACACTATTGTCTCCTCGATGGTAGCCGCGACTAAACTTCTCCCGCTAACTACGTCAGTGTGTGGGGGGAGGGGGGAGGTTCAATTCGTAGCCATACTGTTTTTTGCCTCCTCCACTCGCTGCGGCCACGACTGTGGCTGGACTTGCTTAGCGACCTCTCTTGGAGGTATATTGAAACCACATCGAAGAAAAATGAGTGATAAAATGTTTGAAGAACTGGTCTCAATTGAAACCTTAAAAATATAATATTTTGTCACATTTGCTCGATCTATTCATAATTCAATTGTAATAAACTTAAATTCAATAAAATTGGGATTTCTTTCAAAAAGTATTTCATCTTTAAAAAGTATTTAGAACATACGCATTTTGTATCTAGTATTTCAAATACCATTTTCAAAAGAATCTTGTATTTTGTATTTAGATACTTTGTATAGGGTATCTTGTACATTTCTATTTCTTATGGCAGCTGGAAAAGACACGTTTCACTAAACAGTTGAGATTTTCCACAAAAAAACATTTTAACTTGAAAGGAATACAACGATTACTCATTTTTAACCAATATTATACATAACCTTATAAGATAAAACTTCACAGCAAAACATCAAAATCCCTCTAAAAGTCTTGAAGAATGCTATCTATCTATAGATAGATAGCATACTATAATATAATAATAATAGTTTAGAGAAGTTAAGTTTGTGAGTTTATTTGTGTTTGTAGAAAGCATTATTCCTGAGTGACATAGGCTATATATATTTTTTTATTGCAGGAGTTCAGCAGACAGGCAGACGGCCCACTTAATGGAAAGCGGTTACCATCGCCTATGGACATTTGCAACACCAAAGGTGCTACAAATGCGCTGCTGCTCTCTTAAGGGAGACTGGAACCTGATCACTGATGCCGGAACACAACTCGAGGTTGTTATGGCGACAGACTTTAGACCAGGGGTCGTGGCCATCCAGTCGGGCAAATGCCCTACCTGGCTGTGGGTTGTTTTGTCGCCTCTTACGAAAGGCCGCCCGGCCGCAAGAAATTATATTCTTTCTCCGTTCCTGCACGGATAAAAATAATAATTGATTGTAATTAATAACATTTCTTGATTTTTTAAATTTAATAAACTTGTTACTACTAATTTTTAAATTAATTTGGTTTTAAAAAAATTCAATAATATAATACTAAAAAGGTAGTCTTAGTGCCCTTTAGTATTTAGGATTTAAGAGATAGATAGATAATCTACAGACATATTTTCTACTGGAAGATTGACAATTCTTTAGTAGTATTTCCTTAAGTTTTCGCGACTAATAGAACTACATTTTAACGCTTTAAGTACGGTATTTTATTTGATGGGCCGTGATCACGGATACTGAAAAGTGGGCCAAACGTCAAAGTAAGAATTAAATTAAATACCGCACTTAAAACGGTTATTATTTCACTAGTATTTTCCCATCATGCCTAAAGTATTATTTTAAACAGTATGTATAATAACAATTGTTTTTATTATTATCCAAAAATATAAAATAAATAAATAAAAAATGTATAGGCAGACAAACACATTCGTTGGATATTTCCAAGATAAGCAAATTATGCTTGTTCTGTGGATTTATGCAACCGCTGAGGTATTTTACAGTGACACACAGTGACCTACAACGAATTGAACCCGAGAACTCTGCGTTCTAGTGAACTAAGTAGACCAACGTTCAGACCACTAGACCACGGGTACCTTAGAATGATTTTCTCCAACTAAAATTTTATATTACCTAACTTTTATTTTTAATGCTTTTTAAACATGTAAGAAATAGGGTGAAAATAAGTTGGCGAATATGGCACACTTTCATTATAAAAAGCGGACCAACTAGTGCCAGCAAAGTGACACTATTATTAAAAGCATCGTAAAGTCCGCTACACTTTCTTTTTCTTAATACTTTTTATGGGACTCTAGATATTATGTACACCTACATCATAAAAGTGAAATATCGTGTCTTGGAACGGCTGCTTCCTCCCTTTATGAGATTCAACTGAAATCCGATGGCCAGCTCCATTTAATGTTTATTCTAGTGATGTAACGAATGTCGAATTTTTCACATTCGCGAATGCGAATGCAAATGCGACTATTTATCTCCAATATTTGCAAATGCAAATACGAACACTGATGTAGATTAAAAATGTATAATTTAAACCAAAGGTTAATTGACATTATTAATATTAGAACATTACATAGTTTTCCTCCGTGTCCCATAGCCGTTGAATGCCCTGTATATGGAATAAAGCATAATTTATCTATAACATTATAAAATTCTAAACATGTTGTGTCTGCACATTGAAGCTCTGAAGAACTGCCCGCCATCGACGGGATGTTCACCTCCATTTCTTGGAGCTCCCACGCTTAACTACGCAACGGTTCTCTAGAACGTTTATTCCGCGTACAACAATGATCTGGAAAGAACTTCCCGGCGAGGTTTTCCCTCTGCGCTACAACATGGTGTCGTTTAAGAAGGGCGTTATAAAATTTCTTAGAGGCCGGCAACGCGTTGGCAACGCCCCTGGTGTTGCAAACGTCCTTAGACGACGATAACCACCTTCCTGGGCCGTCCGCCTGTTTGCCTTCTTCAGGCAATAAAAAAATAAGCTATTTAAAAAAACAACTGGAATAGATATACAAACGATGGAGAACACGATGCAATTTTTTTTAGATTTCTTGTCTATTTATCAGTTTATCTATTTGTTCGGGATTCACGTAAAAACTACGGGGTCAATTTCGATGCGGTTTTCACTGATCGATAACAAATTTTATGTAATAAAATGTATGATATTTTTTATGCCGGGAATTTTCCTGGGAGCGATTTGTAATTTGTCGGGTGTATAAAAATCAGATTTTTCCAACACAGTTTTCACTACAACGATAGTTTACATTCTCTTCTTTGTGACCCGGGAAACCCGCAGGAATTTCAACTCAAGCGTGGACAAAGTCGCGGGCAGATCCTAGTTCCATGTATAATTTCCTCTTCGTTTGTTAAATACATTCGCCAAAAATTCGCAACGTCTCTTGCGTATACGAATGTCAAAAATCACGAGAGTATTCGCGAATGCAAATGCGAATATTCGTTACATCACTAGTTTATTCCATACACCGTAGAATTGAACCTACGAACTAAATGTACCTTGCTCCAAATTAAATTCGAAAAATATTAAATTATGACAGCATTTTACTTATACGAAAAGAACTCTTTTACATATGTGAAAGTGAGTTAATTTGTATGTTAGTACAAACTCATTAGAAACAATTCTAATGATCGTAAATATTTTGCTTTCGATTACAAGGATCAATATAAAATATTTTTTATCACGAAATATGAGACCGTTTTTGTTGGATATGTATCCAAACTTTGCCCTAGCGTAGTCGCCTGAAGTCTTAGGCCGCCCTAATTAAAACATACACAGTTTAATATTCAATTTAATATGTACTTAAAATTAATTTTATCGGTGGTCGGCGATGATCACTTTCCATGAGGTAAGTCGTCGTGCGTCGGCCTGTCTTTGGTTGGTTCACACTACTTACTACCCTCCATAGTTCAGACAATAAAAAAATGACACATAGTCTCTTGTAATAGATGTGATATAGATACATATTTAGATGGGTAAAGTTTTAGTACAAAGCCTTTTCAGGAAGTTATGGATATGGTTGAAGCTAAAAAACTAATGACGCGAGAACTGATAGGTTTGTCCGTACCCTTTGAAATCATTGCCGCCTGACTATGCATATAAAGACTTAGATGCCCATTTCATCCCCACTATCACAGTAGGCTTCATTCGGAGTGTGTCTATTGATAAGATAAACCTTAACAGACGTTTATTATCCCGTTGAGATGAAAACATTGTTTAGTAACTTACAATAAAATATGTAATACAGGTAAAAAAGATTTTCTGTAGAAATGCAACACTTTCATAATATTTAAAACTCTGCTTAAATAGTTGTATCCATTACTTAAATTATATAATACTGATGTTAAACGGATCAAACAAATGTAATAAAGGTTGAAAGTTATCAGTGACATTGAATAATCTATAATATTATAAAATTCTAAACATGTCGTGTCTGTATGTACATGTATTGAAGCTATTTAAAAAAAACAACCGGAATAGACTATACAAACGATGGAGAACACGATGCAATTTTATTAGATTTCTTGTCTGTTTATCAGCTTAAAAAACTGTAACTCTCGCGGAAACTTTTCTGGAAATGACTTAAAACGGCCAGATTGAAAAAAAACTAATTCCAATGCTATTTTTATACCGGTCGATAGCAAATTTAATATAATAAAATGTGTGTTACTTTTTATTTCGGGAATCTCGCGGGAATTTTCCCAGGAGCGGTTTGACGTTGTTCGGGTGCATATAAATTTACTTATACCGACACAGTTTTCACTAAAACGATAGCTTGCTTTCTTTTTTCAATGCTACGATACTTTGTGTCTTGTGAATCCCTCGGGAATTTTCTACTTCAAACGTGGATGAAGTCGCGGGCATATCCTAGTAATATAATTTATTTCTTCTGTATATACACTGTGTAACTTAAAACTAGTAACATCATTGAGTAAGAGGCTGGTCACCGGGATCAACCCGTTGACCATGATATTTAACTGATTAAGAAAAAAACCTAGTATAATAAACATGTTATGACTGTGTTAGTGTGAGCCTTCCACGAGTTTAGGTCTGATATGTTGTCTGTGTATCTGTAAGTCCGCATAAGTGATGCAAGAATATGTGTATGTACTAGAGATTGAATGAATCAGGGAATGTGTCAACAGGGTCAGGGAAACGTGGAGAGGAGTAGGAAGTAACAATGGTAGTAGAAAACAGCATGTCATTCAACAATAACAATACTCTTTATTGTACACCAACACATTTTCATATTTTAAAATTAGAAGGTAAGTAGTACAATGGGCAGCCTTACTGCTTAATGCAATCTCGTCTTCTTCTCTTTAATGGCCTGATAGTCGAGAGTTTTTAAGAAACTAACCATTTTTGATTTGCAAGTAGTTTTTTAGCATATATTTTTAATAAATTATTGATTTTATTGTAAAGGAAGTCACCCAGTAAACAAAAGAAATATCGCGTGCGACTGGTACGTAATAAAAGAGTTATATACAAATCTAATTTACGTCGTTTATCTATCGCAATAGCCTGATTACAGTGGAGAAGAGAATCTCCATTGGAAACAGGCAAATCTTCGATTGAAGTTTACGTTTATATGGATTACTTTGGTTGATTTATCCAAATTGAAAGACAACAACGATCCGTCTAATATCGGCATAACATAAAAACTCTAGGGCATAAGAGACATATCCGTAATGCCTAATCTTTGTTTTATTTCGTTTACGGGAGTAGTGGCATGACAGCAGAATGTATAGAATGGAAATAAAGTAAAACCGGCTTTACTCTAGTAAGTTTTACTCGCCTAAGCCTCTAACTTCACTAAACACAATTGTCGATATGATAATGTATATGAAGTATGTAGTTTTATAATTCTAACTCAAAAGGTTTGATTCTTCCGAGTCGTGTTTTTACCGATTCCGTGTATCGAGAAGGTCCGTTGCTACTGAGCTTCCGAGTAATATAGAAAAGTCAATTAATCTAAGGTATGGGGATGATGTATTTTTTAAGTCCTAATGATAATCGTCTTATTTTATGTATTCACAATGTAAGTTAAAATAAAAATATTTTTTTATATACATACTAGGATATGCCCGCGACTTCGTGCATGCTTGAATTGAAATTCCCGCGGAGTTCCCGTTAGTCAAAGTACCGCATTAAAACAGAATGTAACCTATAGTTTTAGTGACAACTGTGTTGAGTTAAGCTAATTTTTATGCGGGATAAAAATATCACATATTTATTACATAAAATTTCTATCGATCAGTGAAAAAATCACAATGGAATTCGATGTTTTTTAATCTGGCCATTTTAAATAACTACCAGATAAATTCCCGGAATAAAAAGTAGCGCAGATTTTAAGTCTAAAATTTGCTGTCGATCAGCGAAAACCGCATCGAAATCGGTTCAGTAGTTTTTACTTGATTCCCGAACAAACAGGCAAACCGATAAACAAAGAAACACAAGAAATTTTAAAAAAATTGCGTCGTATTCTCCATCTTTATATAGTCTATTCCAGTTGGTTTTTTTTTTCAAATAGCTTCAATGTACAGACACGGCATGTGTAGAATTTTATAATATTATAGATTTTACTTGATAATCTGTAAGACACACGCAAGTTCAAATAAATTCTTATATAAATGTGTTCCAATAAAGTAATATTTATTTTAATGTCTTATACTTAAAACAAAATCTGAGAAACAGGGAAATTTAATTTAAGCAAGAATAAAATTAAAATTACATGCAAGAAAACGTTTGAAGAAGACGACTGTAGGTGGTCGAAATTCTGGTACATTTTTAAGGCGGATGCAATTAACAGACTTGAGCGATAAAAACCAGTAAACTGGACTACTGGGGAAAAAGAAAAGCAATTTTTCACTCTTTTCGTAGGAATTTTACTAAGATCTACAGTTAATTATAAAATGATCACAATGTTGGGTTTATCTTTTAATTTATTTCGTACATATATGTCAAAAACATTAATTTAGTCATTTTAGGCAGATTTAGAAATCAGAATCAGAAATACACGAACTTCAGTTTGTGTTACTAAAACATAATTTAAAGTTTTTTTATAATTATAAAATTATACATAGAAAATTACAAAAACCTTAAAACAAAAGAAAATAATTGCAACGATTTTAAGTTTCCCAAAGCAAATATTGGTCTTATTCATGTTGGTATAAGTTTGAAGTATTCTTTAAGAACCATAAAGAAGCCTTCAAACTTACTCTAACTCGATATGAATAAGACCTTCCATTTGCAACCAAAAATATTTTGTATTATATTCCATGTGAATATTGTAAATATATTCGTATATATAATATATTAGTTTTTATTAGAACTTTATACTGTGTTGATAGTTACAAATTTCAATTTGAAATGTGCTAAGTATGTATTGAAAAAGTTATCTAGTTGTAAATGGCAATCACTACGCAACATACGTCCATCATGATGCCAATGTTTGTGGGATTTGTGGAAAAGTTAGAGCATTGTATTCAATCACAATTTGTCTTCAACGCGGCTTTGCGAATAAGAAATTCAATTTCAACACTTTTTTTTAAAGTCTTGCACTGCACATTCCTTCCGCATTTTCAGCTGTTATTAATGGAGTTCAATAGGACAGAGTATGGGGTATGGGAATTCTTTCACTTTGCATTCCGGCACCGCGTGACCCGCCCGCCGTCCGCTGCATACTAAGGGCCCAGGAACATCGCCACATCTGCGACATCCCCCGTTCATTTGAAGCTAGAGCGACTACGAAATACTCCATTAGAGCGCAGCTGTCGGACGAATTCGTAATTGGCAGGCCCTATAAATATTTCTCGACAATCCTCCGGCACCCTTCCTTCGAATATACCTTAACATTCAAATACTAACAATCGCTGAATTTCAAGGCAATTTCATTCGTATCCGAACCTTGACATTATTATAAACTAAAGAATAGTCAGCACGACAGCACGGAAAGGTTTTGTATTATAGTGTCGACTTAAATGTAATTTAGGGGTACAATCACAAGTAATTCCCCATTTTCTACTTGAATGTTACCTATGGGAGAAATCGCAATGGTAAAATTAATTTTACATTATTTATTCATCACTTTCTAGTATACCTTGTAAATAAAAAAACAGATTTATTTAGGCTTAAGATTTTAGTTAACAATATCAAAAAAAATATTTTTAGGTTTAAATGCACAGTTCGGTTAATGTTCCAAATAGCACATACAATACTAACAACACTTAGTACAGAAAATTAAATAGTGGAACTACGCTACTAATGGAACGTTTAAGTATTATGATACATTAAACCCCGTCATTTCCAGTATGTCTACTTTGAAGTAAAAATTATTAATATTCTTAAATCAAAACAATATTGTCACTGAGACTCCGTCGGTTTAATTGTGGAGAAGCGAGCAGCAACAAATTGCGCAAGAAAATTCAAAGTGGGAAAAGATTCCGAGCCCAATCTCCACTCTAAAAATACTATTTAACGTTAAGAAGCACGTCATTATCGTTTAAATTTTACTGAAAATTCGGCTACGAAGTAACCTTTAAGAAAATGTCCAATTACGCCTTAGCACCACACCGTAATTCCTTACTTATTTTTGAAGTTTTGAATATTTTACCCGTAATAAAATATTCAAGGCTAAAATATTTGAGATATCTATTTCAAATCTAGTTCTTTAGTCTCTAAATACTTATGATAAAAAAGAACGCCAATGTTTCTCAATATCATTTTGTGTTCAACAAAACGATTTGTCTTAAAATAGAGTCTGTCGCCAATTACATTTTTACCTATATTCATTGATAGTTACACTAATTTACGGTGATTAAAGTAAAGAATTCAGTATACTAGAACCGTTGACCCTTGAACATTCCGGACCCTACCCGTAATAAGGTCTTAGCTCAAATACCCATCATACTCCAAATGCTCCTTATGGATAATTAAACGTATAAATAGAAATAATTCATTCATAGCAAATGAATTTGGGGACTAAAATAGTTCAAATATTTTGTCCTATGCAAACATTTTCAAAATGGATTGTATACCTAGCCACATAATTTGAACTGTATATAGGTATTTATCTTGTCATCTTATCTTACTTTGATTGCAAATTTGTGGAAGTGAGTTTGTCGCTACAATGTTCGTAAATTAAATGAAAGAAGACAATAGTATTCGGTTCATGCACATAGACTCATAAAACTGCTTTTATCGAGGTATAATCCCTCATGGACACTCATGGACTCCCATTCTCACTCTCACTCATACATGCTGAAATGTATGTAAATCTGCAAATATGAAATCACTTGCGTAAGCAGCATTAAGGAACCTTTCAAAGTGCATTGTATTATGAACCATTTTTTTTAATATAATTTCCTTTCCAGTAAATAAAATGTGAACACCAAATTCAAGTTCAACATTTTCACTTTGCAAGAGAATTTGTAATAAAATTATTTATGTGCTGGTACCAATTTCATTGAATTTACTGTACGCAATACAAATACAAAATTGTAGCTTGTCACCGCCGCAATAATGTTTTACGATAAAGCTAGGTAAACACAAAATCGCAATTCAATTTATTATCGATACGAAAAAATGTTGACTCATAATTTTTCTGGATACGTTATCGCAGTGTTTGGTAAAAATAAAGTTATCATGTAGAAATGGTATTTCGCTTTCATACAATTTTCTCTCATCAAAAGAGACGAAAATACTCGATAAGATGGATGAATGCTTTGAACATTATTGTAGTTATAGTCTAAAGTTTACATCATATATTATTATTACAATATTGCATAGTTAATGTGGATATCTTGAAATTTTTCAGAACAAAAAGATTTAGATAGATAGATAGATAACACTTTATTATACACCAATACAAAAATGAACTTAAAGACTAAAATTATATCTAGTTGTGTACAAAGGGCGGTCTTATCGCTAAAAAGCGATCTCTTCCAGACAACCCCATTAAGATTTATGCTATGATAAAATTTTATTAATTAAACAACTTACACTTACATAAACCTAGAACTTTTTTGGAGAACGTTGTTATAGTTTTGGCTTATAAATAGCGACTTACAATATTAAACTACCAGATCAAAATATAAAATTCAGTGGTCTTGCATAACATAAAGTTATATAAGTATTAGATAGAGTTGTCCCCACGATGGCGCCGCGGGTCAAACCCTGATACGTAACGCTTGTTTAAAGAGCAAGCATTAATATATAATATGTTACATTGTATTAAATTTTTATGTAGGCGGTATTCACCCCAGGAAGGCTTACTTAATTTTATATCACAAACTATACCATCTCCCGGGATGAAAAGTATCTTATGTCTATTTTCGATATTAAAACTACATACAATATTACATACAAAATTACGTTTCGTAAAAGCTTAACAGACCGAGTTACTATCGCATTTTATTATAAATGATGATTTTTTATATACTTCAACTTCAGATGTGATTGGTCTCTCATACAAACTTTCATCCTCTACTTCATCTCGTTTTAGTTTTATGTTTGCGATAAAAATAGTACCTGTGTCTTTCTTCAAGTCCCTTCTATCTAAGATCTATCTATCGTCTGCTAAGCCTGCTCGCCTTCATGAATTGCAAGAACTATATTTATACTTATAGTGATTAAATAGCGCTTACTGACATGCATCTGCTTTAGAACTGTGACCACCATGTAGGTTTACAACGATACATAAATATCTAATATATACCTACTTATACATTTAGTGGGTTTTCGTTTAAAATAAATATTAAATTTTATTTTCTGTTACTTTTTATCTAAATTGTAGAAATTCCGGACGGTTTAGAATTTCCCCCGCATGAGATCCACCGCCGAAGAGTGGCCTATATTACCATACATGAACGTAAAATTCCGGACGTGTGGGAACCCTACATTAAACCAAAGTGGTCACACATTGGAACAACATTAAACTGAAATAGTCACTCTTTTTTAATGATTACACGTACATATGTTACTGAGTCTCATCTTTAACAATATTCACCATTATGCCATTACAAGACATCCATTAAAATAAAGGGAAAGATAGGATATTTACTACTTGATTTTTCAAGATGTAACAAGAAATATATGATGTGTCGATATAAGTTGTTATGAATTTCAGGGATAGCATCACAAGCACGTTGATATTGGTTACCAAGCTTTGCTGCTCTGCTATCTGAATATATTCAGGGAAAAGAGTTAAATATAAGTTATGACATATCCATAGTACTACGCTGAAAGTATCTTTGTTTATATTTTTCTTTGTGCCTAGTACAAGATTTAATGTCCCAGGCACGGTCCTGTCGCTAAAAGCAACACCTGCACCAATATCCGTTGCGTCGCTCGTCGCTAAGCCCAAGGACCTGTCTGGGCAGTAATACTCGTGTAGCCTCAAGTGGACTGGCACTATTACATCATTTTCAATAACGTGTTTCATGTTTATATAAAAAAATAAAAACTCAATAACATTTTAGTGGCTATTTATTATATATACATATGTTATATAATGACCTACATTACTATTTTCCAAATAGTTATTGCTGGGGTTCTGTAGCCGTTTTATAAAAAATAATTCGAACAAGAAATTTTTCCTTTTTCGATTAAGATACCTATTCCATTTTGATAATCGCGTCCACAGAGTACATTACATAATATAATTATATCGCATCAACACTTTAATATTTATATGTCTATAATTATTTGTATATTTAAAGAGACCACAATCTTAATTTAATTCACATTACAATAAAAGAAAACTTAAAATAAAATGTACAATTAATATAACCTATAGCTTAATTTTTTAAATAAATATCGTATCTAAGTATATTTAACGTCATAAGATTTACGTCATTCTAGTTCCTTTTTTATACAGATTCAAATTTTCAAGGGGCTTCATCTGGGTTAGTATTAAAGATTTAGGCCGTTTCTCGCAGATATGGCGATGGGTTTAGGTAATGCGGTGTTTAAGATGCGACATTCTTAATAACTTTTCCGGAAAATAATTGTTCTGTTATCTATCACAAGGTGTTTAAAGCTCTTGCTTACTAAATTATATTCATTATTAATAAAGTGAACATCATAAGCTGTGTTGACAAAATGCCTACGTCGTAATTAAACCATCTTGATACTTACACGATGTTTGATGTCGTACTAAAAATCACTAGTAAGTATCGAAATTACTCTTGACCTAATATTGGAGTTGCTAGAGTTTAAACAAATTTAAGAAAGTGGCGCCCCTATTTTTTTCTATTTTTTTGCCACCCTGTATATATGTTATAGTCAAAGGTCGATATGCAGTCTCTTCCCGGAATGACTGGTTTATCCTAGGTTTGACCAAGGCCTTTCGACAAAACCCGAAATAAATTCCAATTTCGGCCTTTGACTAAAGTACTTTTAATCAAACCTAGAAGTACCTAACTTTTTAGTCAAACATCGAACGTAAAATAATTTGTTTCAGGCTTTGCCTAGTCAATCCCAGAAGCGACTAAGCAGACTCGGTCAAATGTCGATTCGTACTGCACTAGTTACATGTTTAATGACTGTATAAATTAGTCTCTCCTAGGTTTGACAAAAATTCGTTAGTCAAAGACAGAAAAACTTCATTTATTTGGACTTTGACTAAGACATTATGTCAGACCTGAGGTTTGCAGAGCTTCGATGTTTGACTATAACATATACACTAATATGGCTATTTTTTAACCCCGTTATTTTTAACGCTTTAAACTAGACGCATTCGACCACAACCTAATCTAAATCATTAACAGTATCGCACATGTAGCCGCAGGACAACAAGTGACCTGACCATCAATAAAAAAAATTAGACATTCTACATGATCAAACTCATTCACTTTGTTAATTACAACAGTAATATATTGTTACACGAGAGGTGAAAGTGATCTATTTAGGCATGAGATGGTTTGGCGCACGAACGTAGCGAGAGCGCTAATATTTCGAGTGCCTAAATAAATTTTTGACAGCAGGGAAAATCGTTTCCCAGGGACGAAAAGTACTGTTTTCCTCTGTGATCAGGCAACTCCAAGCGTACTTTCAGAATATAAAATATGAAAAATATTATTATCTACATAAGCAGATACCAAATAGGCTGTCAACAACGTCGACGTAGTTCGCTGTTTCAATGCGACAACATAGCTAGACATAATAAATTTATTATCAACATATTTCCGAATATTGCCAAGATTTTGTCCATACAATAGGCAAAGGCAGACAGCGACAGGGACTAATTGCCGACTGGACCAGCCAGAGTGCGATTGGCAGCTCGACGCACGCCTGTGCGTCGGATCAAAGCTCTACTAATTAATACCGCATGTAAATGTCCACGATAGATGGAAAAGGTATCTATCTATATAATACTTATATAAAAACTTCTCCCTTCTACATATTAAAAACTAATCTTCGATTGACAAGCCACCATTTCAAATGTACATATTGCTAAGAATGGCATTTTCTTAGGAAGTGTTTTATCCGTAGCCTGCCAGGTTTTTGAAATTTTATTACCTTCAGTGTTTATGATATCTGTAATTCTTTTAATGGTTGTCTTAATTGTTCGTTATCATTTGCTTGTACTAATGTTCTAAGTATTCATATTGAGTTACAATAAGTTTGTAGGCTTCTTTAAGAATATTGCGTTCCTTCGATCACACCGGAACTGAGTTACGTAACTATTTGTGGATAACCAATAATAATGCGTGTTAATTGATTTGATCATTTATTTTGTCTATGACTAGGCTTATATATTAAATTATAATAATATTCATCAGGTACCTTGTTTATTGTAGGATAGGATAAACAAGGTACCTCGTTTATCCAGATAGGATACGTACAAAGACACGATAAGATAATACAATTTGTCTGAGCGATAATGATGGTACAAAGAACTTTAAAGAAGCCTACAAACTTACACTAACTCAATATGAATAAGACCGTTTGTGTTTATGGATGACTTTTGAGTAGGACATTATAAACCGTTCTCTCTCAAAGTTCTTAGACACCATGTTGTTCTGGATTAAAGCGTATAAGTTGAGAATTCCAATAAAAACGCTGTATATTAGAAGTCCATATAAGGTCGTCCTGGTAACATATAATTAGTTGAGTTTCAACTGCGATTGAGGAATTATTAAGTGTACATTCCCAACACTTATTTCACATCGACAGACTTTGCGCGTTTTATGTTATTATGCCTTACGATCTGGACTGGTTGTATTTGTGAGAACTGTAAAATACGCGTGAGTATGTCTAATAAAGTTAAAAAATCATTCGAACGTCGTTTTAAATTCCAGTCCCGTAACATATAGCAATATTTACCTAGTGGAAAATCTAAAATATTTCGCGTGTCCCAAGCTCGCGATGACGTTCTGAAATGAAAGCCCCTTGATAATAGCAAATAAATAAAGTTAACAAGAACGTGCCTACGTCGCGTCGTGGAACCTCATACCCGGATGCGGTTTGAAGGAATTAATTATTATCGGGCCAATGTTCCAATCGAACAACCCCAGCGACGCAGACGAGAGCGGAAATTTATTTCAAACGTTATTTCACAGTGCAAACCTCCCACATCGTGCCTAGGCTAAGAGAAAAATGATAATTTCCTACCGAGCTTTTGCTCCTCCCTTGCTTACCTTTTATATCGTTGTGTAGCGATAAAACCTGATAACGTAAAACAGAATATCCCCGGGGATGTTACCTACACGACATAGGTTGTTACACTTTTTCAATCATAAATTTTCACCTAAATATTTATGTGCACTGAATACATAAAGAAAAAAATTAAATCATTTTCCAATATCGTTCTAGATTTAATTAAGTCTATTTCAGTTAACAACTATTAACAAACAAAATTTTCTTTTCCGTTTTAATACTGGAGTTTTTGCCGCGGCTGCGCCAAGATTCAAATCCCAGTGCGTGCCTCTAGTTTAAAAAGCACAGTAATACAGGTTACATTGTATTAAACACTAGGATATGCCCGTGAGTTCGTCCACGCTTGACTTGAATTTCCCGCGGGATTCTCGGGACACAAGGTACCGTACTATTTAAAAAAGAATGTCCGCTATCGTTTTAGTGAAAACTGTGTCGGAATAAGCTAATTTTTATGCACCGAACACCTTCACACCGCTCAAATCAAATCAAATCATTTTTATTGCGAACTAAGTGTTAAATAGGTCTTATTCAATATAACTGAGAACTTGTTACTTAGCTGGCCTTTCATAGCATCGCAATATAAACTTACTTAACCTATCTCTGTATAATATTTAATTTGGTGCCTTATAAATCTTTTATTTTATTTAAACAACACAACACAATATCTTCTTAATTAACTCCCATTTAAATATTCTTGGACGCTATAATAGGATTTTTTTTTGTCAACCACTCGAATAATTTCTGTTTAAACATATTAATATTATTTTCTTGCATTATATTACATGGTAACTTATTATATATTCTTGGTGCCATCTCAAACATCCTTTTATCATATAATGCAGTGGTATGCGGAGGCCTACAAATTTTGTTCTTATTAATATGTCGGGCACTTTTATAATTGTCAAATAATGTTGGGTTGTTTTTGATTAACATTATAATTTCAAAACTATACAAACAAAGAAAACCGCTCCCGGGATAGTTCCCGCGGGATGCCCGGGATAAAAAGTAGCGCAGATTTTAAGTCTAAGAATTTGCTGTCGATCAGCGAATACCGCATCGAAATCGACTCATTAGTTTTTCCGATCCGATTCCAATACCGAACAAACAGACAAGACATCTAAAAAAAATCTCTATCGTTTATGTAGTCTATTCCAGTAGTTTTTTATAAATAGCTTCAATGTACAGACACGGCATGTTTAGAATTTTATAATATTATAGATAAGTGGAGTAAGGAAAGTTTTGGAACGAATGTTAAATTGGCACGATGCAGCGAAACGCCAGGGGATCCAAATTGAAAGTCACTTGAGTAATGATTTCCCAAGTTTATCGGATTACGCGATATATAAAACAGATTTGTGCTGGGAATATTGAACACTTCTCTGCTTATACCTAGAATCTTCAAATAAGATACTTATTATATTTATAATAGAGAATAATAGATGGTCATGATCAGCGTGTCGTATTATGCCGATAAATAAAATTGTAATGTAAATGTTAGGTATTAGGAACTAACTACATTTATTCAGCTCCTTTCGCGTTTTGCTGGACGATTTTGATTATTCTTATCCAGCTTCGATTCCATCCGCCGCGTACAGCAGCGTAAGATTGTAAAGGCCCTCATAACGTGTTACTAGGGATGTTCAATAAAAAATGATAATGAGTATATGACGCAATTATCTTTTATTAAATGTTATTTTATTTTTCGACGTAGTCACCTTTCAGATTTATACACTTTGTTTATCTTTTTCTCTAAAGCTAAAATTCCCTTTAAAAAATCTTCTTCCTGAAACTTAAATAATCGTGTACCACGGCGGATGGAAATATATCTTCGGAGTTTGAGATGACAGTCTCTTCCAAGTCATGGACTGATTTTTCGTTTCCGGGTCATAATGGTGAAGCCATGTTTCGTCCATAGTTATGAATAAAGCCAAAAATCGGTCAAGATCTTGTTGTAACAAACCCAAACAGCTTTGTGAAATTCTCAGTCTCGATTGTTTCTGCGCGTCAGAAAGCATTCTGGGCATACTCATTGACACTTGACATCTTTGTCTTCCGTGATCATGGCTACTGAAAAGTGGGCGAAACGTCGAAATAATAAAAATCAAATAAATTATTGCACTTAAAACCGTTGAAAAATAGTTTTATTATTTCAGAGTTATTTTGAGTTTTCAGTGTGCGCTTTTTTATTTTTCCAACATACTTATTCACAGTCTCCAGTTAGAAGGCCAGTATGATTTCATATAAATACGTTACTTTTGATCATTTGATTTATAATATTTTTTAATAAACTCGACAATGTTAACAACAGAAATAAAATTATAATAAAATATTGTTTTGTATTTATTACTTACACCAAACATGTACCTACATGTCATAAAAATGTACTTGTAATTTCGATTATTTTAGAAAATATGTTGAAACTAAATTGGATTTACTGTGCCTCCTTATTCTTTATTGCAAAACGAGTTTTATGCACATCAAGTACAGATTTGAACAAAAACAAGTGAGAACATACTCTTTACATCACACAGTTCTGTACATAATGTCTAATATTGAGTGTTAAATCATGAGGCCAAAATATCATAGTTTGAATACAGTTTCTTTCGACTTATAAATGCCCCCTATAGCCCTCGAACAGACAGAGGATAAAATGGGACTCTCGACGTCTGCCAAATACCCATTGACAATTACAGTGATCCTTTACCCTAAGCGAAGATCCTGGGACAATAAATATCTTAACCCAAGCCACAACCTTCGCAGGTCTGGATCCTCTCGCATTAGTAGTAGGCAGGCCCTTCCAGCTTCTGGAGGATCAACGTCTCCCGGAAAAAACTTTTTCTGGGTGACTCCATTCAGATAAGACAAGTGAGCACGAGGAATACTTGTTCGCCGCATAGTCTAGCGGCTTTGGTGCAAATGACAACGTATTAGACTCCAAAGTTAAAAATAATATTACTTATTTACGAGAACTCGATATAATTATTATATCATTTAGTTTTTTGGCTAATTTGTTGCGTTTTAATAACAAACGATTATGGCTACATGGTGAACTTGTTGAACAATAAGTTTTTTTCAATAAAACGTCTTTCTTGCAGATACGCCGTAGCCCAAGAAGCCGCGCAACAGACTGCATTATCTTTTATCATATTATTTGAACAATGTGTTGAATCTACTATGCCTAACCAACAGTAAGTACCTACTCATTTATATATACTTGTAAATTAATCATTATAAGACAGCTAGAGGAGCGTGTGAGCTTTTTGTAGGCCCCGCATCCAGCGAATCAGGTGAGCGTGTCGTACGCTAACCTAGATAATATGAGGCCCAAGACCACTGAAACACACCGGTTACCGAAGGTGTGTATATACGACGACGGCAGTAAAACCGGTAATCAGGTGGGGGCAGCTTATACATGCTGGGTGGACGGGGTCGCGACCGGTACCAAGCGGATGAAGCTCGCGTCGTTCTGCACGGTGTTCTAGGCCGAACTTTACGCCTTATGGCAGGCTACTGAGCTTGTAATAAGGCAAGAGTGGCACTCTGTGGCCGTGCTGAGCGACTCGAGGTCACCTTAGCCTTGGTTTCCCGTCCTGACACGCTCCTCCCCCTGGTGTTCAATATTCGCTAGAATGTTGCTAGGATCACGGGGACGGGACGGAACGTCCAGCTGTACTGGGTCAGGGCACACGTCGTAGTACCCGACAATGAGCGAGCTGACGAGCTAGCCAAGTTAGCGGCGCTTAGTGATGAAGCAGCACCGTCCTACGACAGGTGCCCGATGTCGTTCGTTAAGAAAGACTGCAGGAGAGCATCAGTAAACACTTGGGCACGACGATATACATATAGGCTATTACGGTAAGCGTTACAAAGATGTTTTTGCCTGATGCTGTAAATGCCTACAAGACTGTTCGCAAAATCAAGCTCACTCCGATCTTGACGCAGGTGCTGACCGAACACATGGGCTTTCCAGCGTATCTGCAGTGCTTCAAATACAAGGACAGCCCAGCATGTGCTTGTGATGACCAAACACCGGAAACAAACAAAATTTTGTTTTTGGATTGTCTTGGATACGGCCAAGCCAGGCACGATCGGGAGTCCAGCATCAAAATGAAGTTGACCGAGCCAGCATTAGCAATAATGCTAGTTGGAAAGGACACCAGATCGTGTCTGGAAGCATATTATCCAAGCGTTGCAAAGCACGCCGTGAAGCGAAACAAAACTAGGTAATGGTTATCCATTACCTCGGTATTCTCAAAGACCCTAGTGGGATCATCATCTGAGTCTAGAACGGTCCGAGCGGCCCTCTGAATATAAAGCCAACCGCTAAAGATATCTACATAGAATAAATATCAGTAAATAATTAATTGTATTATTTTATTTTACACTTTTATTAGGTTAAGTTAGACAAAATATATACAACTATACTCTATTTTATTATATATTATATTATATAGGCCCCAAAGTAGAAAGGCGAAAAATAAAAATTAATCATTAAGTATATTGAAATAGTTAATTCAATTACACAATAATATCATTATTTGAATTCTAGCGGTTTTATCAAATCAAATAATTTATTGCATAAAAACATAAAATATACAAATAGGTGTTGTTATAATAATAATGATCACATGTTTTTTGCCGGTTCGGCGTACAATTTTTTTAACTTAGATTATATAGGTACATACTATCCTTAATTTAATACTAGTACAGTTTTAATTATCACTATTCTATATAGAGTATACTCTATATACTATCCCACAGTCAGAGATGTACAAGATACCCTATACAAAGTATCTGAATACAAAATACAAGATACTATTAAAATAAGTATTTGAGATACCAGATACAAGATACTTTTGAAAATTGTATTTGAAATACTAGATACAAAATACGTATCTACTAAGTACTTTTAAAGATAAAATACTTTTTGAAAGAAATCCCAATTTTATTGAACTTAAGTTTATTATCTGAATTATGAATAGATCGCGCAAATGTGACAAAATATTATATTTGTAAGGTTTCAATTGAAACCAGTTCTTCAAACATTTTGTCACTCATTTTTCTCCGATGTGGTCTCAATATCCATATCTCCAAAAGAGAGGAGTCACTATACAGGAGCAAAACTTGGCAAACAGGTGTTGTTATATTAGAAAAATATTGTTTTTATTGTAGGATAAACATTTAATTATAAAAAACAAGACAAAGGTATAAGAAAGAACAAAGCCGGCGAATGAGAACCAAGACCAGCCGCAGTCGCAGCTGCGGATTTGATACTCTTTTTTGCCTCCTCCACTAGGAGGCAAAAAAGAGTATCAAATAGTGGAACGCACTCTACGCTTGCTCCAGTCAAACCTGAACCATTGTGGCGCAGCCCAGGACCTAATGGTCCAAAGCATGGCACAGCGGGGCATTCAAGTATTGGTGGTTTCCTAGTCTTATTGCGTCCTGTCCAGATATGACTGGGCGGGAGACCGGACGGCTATGTATTGCACCCCTCCCCCCCTGACGTAGTAAGGGGGAAAGGCTTAGTCGCAGCTAGCGTCGAGGAGACAATAATGTTGGGTGCCTACTTCTCCCGGAACCGCTGTCACGCCAACTTCAAAGAGTGGTTGGAAGATGCTGGCTGGCACTGTAGTCGCTCAGAACCATCCCCGTCTCGTGGTCGTGCTCAGGGACTAGAACGCTACATTGCAAGTTTGGGGTTCCCCGTCCACAGGCCGCAGGGGCAGGGTGCTCGCGGAATGGACGATCGAGCTCGGTCACGTGGTCTTCGACCGGGGTCTGCTTACATGTTTGAACGCCAGCGGGGTGGGTTCATAATGGACATCACATTCATTCGCTAACACCGCTCAGCACACCGTGTCCAAGACTGGAGGGTACTAACGGGAGTGGTGGCGCTATCCGACCACTGGTACATACGATTTACGTCTCCACCTGGAGCTCGGGCTCTCAAGTCCTGGGAACTCCCCCAATCAGGGATTATCCACGCTGGGCTCTGAAAGATCGAGATCGGGAGGTGTTCCAAGAGGCCCTGATCATCCAGCAGCAGCAGTTACGGTTGCTGACGTTACGGCAACGTGCGATGCGGCAATGCTGAGGGTGGGCACTCACAGGCTCTACCGCCAGGTGTACTGGTGGAGTGACTACATAGCACAATTACGCAGGGAGTGAATCTTAGTGTACCGCCAATACACTAAATTTAGGAGGAGGCGCCGCCACGCCGACGACGCAGTGATTGTGGAGACGAGTTTATACGAGAGGTACAGAGACACCAACAAGACGTTTCAAAAAGCCATTAGGCAGCCAAATCGGTGACATGGGAGGAACTGCTAGTCAGCCTAAATTAAGATCCCTGGAGACACCCATACCACATGGTGCGGAACAAACTCCGCCTATGGACCCCCCGCTGATCCAGCAATTGACTACTGACAACCATAGCAAATGTCTATCTCCTTGTATCCTTTTAATACCTTCTGCTATTGATTTTGTACTGTCCACATATTCACTTAGAAATTGTATTACATTTTCCTGCAACAGAGGTAATTTCTACATTTTCATGAGTTCACTAAGAAGTTCCTGTACTGCTAAAAGATCTTGTATGGAATTATAATGAGATTTCCATCGGGTTCCACATGGAAATGTCTTTTGATAGGTTGCTTTAAATTTAAAAGGTGCGTTCAGTTTTATTTTCAACATAAGGTGGATGTAAATGTAAAAAAATGCATAGGTAATTATGACTAAAAGTATTTACAAAATACTAAGATACTTGACGAATGGTATCTAAATATAAGATACAAAATACATTTTTAAGGAGTCCCTTAGGGATCTGTTCTCTCCGCAACTCCCTTTGTGCAGCATATTAACGATTTACTTAAACCCGGAGTTTTTGGCTAACGCAGACGACAGCACGGTTGTGGAGAGATATATGTCCAATGCGCGAGATAACAGAGCCCAGATCCAGTTGCACAGAAAGACGATGGTCGAACGGCTGAACGTATTTTTGCAGGCAGTCTCCGAATGGGGTGATGCAAACTTGGTTACGTTCAACGCCTCCAAAACCCAGGCGTGTCTATTCTCCGCAAAACGGAGTCTATTTGAACTGACTCCCACTTTCAGGGGTGTGTCCATTACATTGACCGATAGATTCCAGCTTCTGCGCATCTCTTTGACTCCAACAATCAATTTTGGCACGTACATAAAGTCTTTAGCGCAAGTGGCGGCCAAAAAGCTGAGTGTACTCGCAAAGGTGAGACAGTACTTCAGTCCGAACAACTGCTGAACTTATACCAAGCACAAGTTCGGTCCTGCATGAAGTACTCTTCTCATCTTTGGGACGGGTCAGCTAAATACCAGTTGGAGGCATTGGAATCAATTGAGTAAAGAGCCAGGAAGCTGGTCGGCAATGATCGTCTTTTTTATGCTCGACTTCAGAGTCTAAATAAAGCATAGACGCAAGGTCGCGGGGCTGTCTTTATCAGATACATTTCGGGGAGAGTGCCTTAAAATTGCACGAGCTGATTCCTCCATTTTACCATCGAACAACCAGACGCACCAGTTTGCGCCACCGTTACATGGCGGGAACACCACCAGTCAGAACCAAGCGTTTCGCTTCATCTTTTCTGGTGCGCACTGCCGAAGAGTGGAATAATTTGCCACGAGTGAATAGGTATCTTCTAGGTAAGGGTGCTCCATCCTAGACTGCGTCATCGCTCAAGATCAGGTGAGACAGTGGTCAAACGCAAACCTATACTTCCATAAAAAAATAAAACCTATTCCAGAATTTTTGTTCATCGTCTACCCTTTCTAAAATGTATCTGTTGTCCTTGTCTCTTTCTTCCAGAATCTTCTACATATTTCTAAAACTTCTTAAACCAACTAGATCGTTCCACCATCACTCGCCGCACTATTATAAAAATATTATATTATACACATTAAAAAAATAGAAGATAACGTTTAATTAATTTGAATTTTGTTGTATTCCTAACGCCATCTATCGAAAATTATAAAACTAATTAGACATGTGTAGTATCAACTGAGCTGTTACTATTAACGCCATCTGTTCGAAAACTAAAGAACTAACATGTAAACAGAATGTTGTTCAGTTCAAAATACGCCGGATTTTTCTGGTTAAGCACAAATAAGTAATCAGTAGTTAATTAATTATTACTAGGTAGAAATTTACTCCGTGCAGGAACGGAAAAGAATACTAATTCCTGGGGCCGGGCGGCCTGTCATAAGAGGCGACAAAACAACACACAGCCAGGTGGTAGGGCATTTGCCCGACAGGATGCCTACCACCCCTGGTCTAGAGTATGCCGCCATAACAACTTTGAGTTGTGTTCCGACATCGGTGGCCAGGTTCCAATTTCTCCTTCGAGGCCGGCAGCACATTGGCAACACCTCTGGTATTACTAATGTCCATAGGCGACGGTAACCACTTTCCACCACAGTTGGGCCGCCAGCCTGTCTGCTGTGCTTCAGCAATGAAAAAAAACTAAAAAAACTTGGCGAACCCTCCTAAAGCACCGCTTTTTGCTAGTTATTACTAATGTTATAATTATGTATAAGCTTAAATTTAACAAAATATTGAACAATACTTATACAATTTGAATTTACATATGTTTGTAATGATAGTAATATGGTACAAATATTATAAATATATTTAAACATTTACATTCTATCCTATCGCCTATACAGAAGTAACTTTTAGTTTTAATATCACGAGAGTAAAGAATCAATTCATATTTAACGCCGTGACGAAACAACATAAAAATAACAAACATAATAAAATATTTAAAACAACTTAACAGATAAACTTTAGTAATTAAACTAACTCAACCTTATAGCCTGTGATTTTGGCGGGATCTCTAGTGCTGTGCCTCTTAAACTAGAATCAGCCACACTACCATGTAACCCCGAATTCAGATATCTTGGTTCACTACTGCAGAGTAATTGTGATATAGAGACGGATGTAAGGAGAAGAATAAATGTAACATGGCTAAAGTGGAGACAGGTAACCGGCGTGACGTGCGACAAACTAATGCCACTGAAACTAAAAGGTCAAATATATAAATCTGTCATACGACCAGTCATGCTATATGGGTCAGAATGTTGAGCCACTAAAGTGTTAAATCACAAACGTCTCCACTCAGCTGAGATGAGACTGTTAAGATGGATGTGTGGTGTCACAAGAATGGATAAGGTGAGAAATGAGTACACAGGGGGATCTTTGAAAGTTGCACCCGTGAGTGAAAAATTGAGAGGAAGCAGATTAAGTACGTATGGGCATATAATGAGGAGGGATGAAAGTCACGTGACAAAAAGAATGTTAACTTCAAAATAGATGGGTACAAATGTAAAGGTAGACCAAAAAAAAATGGATGGATTGTACGAAGGATGATATGATGATATGAGTGTGGAAGGAAAAGACATATTGTGCCGACCCCAAATAATTGGGATATGGTGAAAGAAAAGACCTTATACCCTAACTAGCTGCCCATGCCCACTTCGCTTGGCGTCATTGAAAAATATGCACACGCACACACGCCACACGCCACACGCACACAAGAACGCACGCAAGTAAAGGTATAACTACGCTTTGTAACAAACGTGGAAAGCAATCGTAGTGCCTCGTTCGAGGATATGTGCAATTTTTACATGGAACGTCATTGCTGTAACATATTTGACAGGCGTCCCAGTGCCCACTTCGCTGGGCGTCATAATAATATTTAAAAATGTTTAAAAAAGATATTGTTAATCACAATCAAATATAGCCTATGTCACTCGGGAATAATGTAGCTTTTCACTGGTGAAAGAATTTTCAAAATTGATTCAGTAATTCAACAGATTACCTCCTACAAACAAACTCACAACTTTACCTCTTTATAATATAAAATATATTTGAAAGTACATATATACCTATTCGAATGTCTATTGTAGATATACATATCTGCTAAATTCCAGAAAAAGGATTTAGCACAAATTACATGTTTCGTAAATTTAACTAAACCTTTTTGTTTCTAGGTTTGAAATAGACGATTTGAAAAGCTTCGTTAATCACCCATCCAAAACAACAGTAGGTTACGCGCCAAAGTTCACAAGCAATAGAAAATATTTCGCAAATTTAATCACCACGACTGCTTTCAAAGCAATGCTTGCAAAGGACCATGATGAACTAAGAAAGGCTCTCATACGGAAAATGAAATATTGCGACGAAATAGTTATGGACCAGGAGCTTCTGAAAGACTTTTACAACCGAGAAGTTGACCAATAAAACTTAAATGGACACCTGCCAATAGCATTTCCTAATTATTAATTACAACCTAATATAATTAAACTGTATTAACATAATATATTATCACACCTAAAATGTTAAAATACAAAACAGTTTTACTACAAGTCCGCAATATAAAAAACGAAATAATGATAATGATTTTAGGGCTCCGTGAGCGTGTTGACAAAAACAAAAATCATCAACGACTCAACGACCAAGAAAGCGGCTATCTGAACTGTGTGCCAATATTACCTATATATTATACTAGCCGTCCCCGCCCGCTTCGCTGGGCGAATTTTCAAAGGAAATAAATTAAATTTTATACATCATTTTTTTGCTTTTTTTGTTATTTTTTTTTATTTATATAATTTTTTTTGCTTTTTTTTGTTAATTTTTATTTTTTTTATTCATTTTTTTGTTATTTTTTTTTTCTGAAATTTAAAATATTTTTCAAAGAAGAGTCAAATTCACTTAAAATAAAATTTATTGACATAATAAATTATTATTATAATAAAAATAAATGATGATGAACAACAAAACAAAGAATAAATGGCGAAATTAGTGAATAGAAATGGTCCGATTCATGGAGAAATGAGTATTAATCTTCCTCCGTCTCACATTCGACGACTCGTCGCTCGCAAGTTGAGTTTGCCGGGACCTAAAACATACTCGTTAACATAACGAAGTTCAAACTAAAAACTCGAAATTCAAACGGCGAGTAATTTTGATCAGATGGCATCTGTAACGCGATATGATTTGAAAAAGAAATATCATAAAATGTTTTAATGGAAATGGTTAAACGTATAACCACTGCGGACCAATACGGTGAGCAGAGAGTACGTTTAACCACAACCTTTTCGATAATCGACTCAAGCTCATGTTGATTATCGACAATCATTATAACATGATCCCCAGACCGATCACGGATACCAAATGGAAAATTGTCGGTAAAGAGTAATTCACGGTACCCGAAAAGCTCCTGAACGTACCCAGTGAATCTGAATAAAAAATAATCAATAATTTATAAAATAAACACAAAAGATTTTAAATTCAATTAAAAATTATAAAAAAGACATATTCATAACGACGCGCTTGCCGGAAAAATGGTGACCGTTGAAAATTCATGAAGTTGATGTTGATAGTAGCGTTGATGACAGATGAATGCTCTAAATGTTTATTTGCTTATTTTTTTTTTAATAGCAAAAAACAATGAACCTAGTAACCATTCAATTTTTTTTTGTTTATTTATTAACTTCATGTTTATCGTTGCAACGAACATTATAAACGTATAACTAAGTATTAGTAAACGTTATTTCTTCTTTATCAACATGTAATGTACATATTCACTCTATCTCATCGAATTATGAAACGGATTAGTTTGCCAGGCGAATGACATAGATTTATTTAACCTTTTTTTAATTATTAATATTCTTTGTTCTGAAACGGTTCCTTCCGGATATTGTTGGGAGAAAAGTTGATGTAATTGTTGCCTATATGTGGTCATGTCGGTCTCTAATTTGGTTATGTGAAGATAAGTACGCATGATAAATGTATTCACATCTTTGCTCCATTTCATGCGTACTCGTGATTTCCCAGCCTTGGTGGACACGGGTAAGAAGGAACTTGCCTCCCGTGCAACATTCAAGACTGGTATGGGTGGATCTGGGTTAAAAGAGAGTGTTTGGGGTGACGATGATACGGAAGGTGAAGATGATCTGGAGGGTGTGTACGATACAGTACTTGGGCTATATGGTTCTATTGGAGTGTTTGTTCTGACTGTTAAACTATCACCATCGTCACGGATTTCGGCTGTAGCATCTTTGTCGGTGGGAGCCCGCCTGTTCAACTCCTCACCGCTGACAATTCGCATGCTGAGACACCCAGCGTCAGCTCCAGGTGTGTCCCGGCGATCGCCCCCGGGCAGCGGTCCTATACGTTTACGTTTAGATCGTAGCTCCATTTTTGATGGGTTTCCAGAGCCACGTTATATACGTATCTTCTTTATGAACTGATTATAAACTTCTTCTTCATTCAACTAACCTTAAAATTATATTATATTATTTTAGTTTTTAAAAAAAGACGATCGATTAAATAACAAACTAACATAACCAAAGAAAACAAATGATAAAACAAAAGACTGTCTATTAAATGACAGATTGATATAACCTGTGAAAGTTGAATAACCATGATAACGTCGTAAACTTAATCAGGGACTCATTTATTATTATTCATCCAAATGACGGATACTTTTATAGAAGAAATAACAGGTATAAAAATAATTAAATAGATAACGATAGACACATTACGTAAATTTACATTTATCGATTCAGTTTTCGTGGTTATGTAGAAGAAATATATGGTTTTCAAACTTATGGAGGAAGAAATTAGTACGTTTTTATTTTAACGGGAATGCGTTCATATAATTATCTGTTTGCAGTTGAAAATGCTCCACTTCGTCATTGTTTAAGAATAAACAAAAATTAAGTAATGTCTAAGCAAAGTTCTACCGTCATTTCAATTATTTTTTTCTTCTCAATTTAATCGCATCCATTTTGAATTTATATAAAAAAAATTGATCATTAATATAGATTGTGACGATCTCAAATGCTGCGGTTTTTGTTTGTCACTGCCCAACTATCAATGATCAATTTCTATCCGACTCTAAATTTAGAATATTCTTCGATCAAATCACTTTCTCGAACGAATTCGTAGTTGAAGAGTTACCAATTCTTGCAATCCATAAGATGAAGATGAAGATTAAATATTATGTGTTAATATATTAATAAACTTTTTTTTTATAAATTATCTACCAAATTTAGAGTCTATAGAGGTTACAGTTTGGAAATAGAAATTTCACATTTTAACACCCACTACCGCAATCTTTTTCGGCGGTGGGCTGTTGTAAAATCCGCTCTTAAATCATTTCTGCATCACATATAGACGACTCTAGCTAAATTTGGAGTCTGTAGGAGCTACGGATTAAAAATAAAAATTTTCATTGTTAAACCACCCCACCAACCCCTGTGGGGTGAGCTACCGTAAAATTCGTTCATAGACTATTTCTACATCTCTTATAGAAGATTCCTACCAAATTTAGAATTTATAGGAGCTATAGTTTAAAAACGGGAATTGTTCATTGTTAACGCCCCCGCAATCCCCTTTTGGGGATGAATTTCTTAAAATCCGTTTTTAGTTGACCTCTACATAACGAAAGTAATATTCCTACCAAGTTTCACATTTCTAAGTCCTATAGTTCCCGAGATTTCGTGATGAGTAACTATAGAAATTGGAATACTTCGATTATCATCGAAATTTTTAACGTTTTAGCAGACTTTTTTAAAATTTTCTTACATATAAACCTTCTCCTGACAATTCTGAAGACAACAAAAAAAAAATTAACCCAATCGGTCCAACCGTTCTCAAGTGATACTCGATCATAGATACGGCATTTTATTTTTATCAAAAAATGAGAGTGGGTGTGCAGGGGTGCGTGGGAGTTGGTGGGTGGATGCGTGGAAGTTTGTAAGTAGATTCTTAGCTGAATGTAAAAGAACATAATCCGTTTTGTAAACTCCGTTGAAATCCATGAAAACAAAAGAATCAAGAGAAAACGCTTGTCTTTTGTTCTTATTAGCGGGATAAATGTTCATGAAAGTAAAACAGCAATAAAAAAATGAAGGAACGTCAGAATTCAAAAAATAAATAGCCATAAACCATCTAGGAAAAATTTCGCATCGAATGGTGGTAGTTTCATGTCGATACGATCAGTGGTTTAGGCGTGATTGAGCCTCAAAGGAAGGCCATTTTCATTATATATATATAGATTAATATAAACTATATTATAAAGGTGCTAACACATTTCATTAGCCTACACACCAGAACCGTAAAGCTGTGTGCATATTATAAGTCGCGGCTGATGGACGTGACTGAGTAGCGTGGCTTACAATGTATCTGGGTAAGAAAAGTCTATTGAAGTGTGCACATAAGTCGTAAGTCGCGGACGTGACCTTAAGCGTTCGGACGTCTAAGATTGCTTAATTTGGAGAGTGTGTTACGTTTTTGGCTATCAGGCCTTTTGAACTAACTAGCAAACTACTTATTTTCGCTGTTGCTAATTCTCGTTATAGAAACGCGATGCAAATATCAACCCCTAAAAAGCGCAAGTTTTTAGCGGGAACACAAAAGTGATGTGTAATTTTAATTTATAAAAGTAATATTATTTTAAAATGAACGATAGTGGTGAGATATTGGTATAGATTGAGATCCCAGTCACCCCAGACTTACGTAATTTTAGGCAAGATGAAATTTTCACTATCGGTAGTTTAACATAAACTTAGAAAGGAATGAATACTCGCTAAGCTGAAAGTGGAGCCGTTTTTCAGGTAGCAGGTATCAAAGGTGGAAA
The DNA here is from genome assembly GCA_039645545.1 of Dendrolimus houi. NCBI lineage: Eukaryota > Metazoa > Arthropoda > Insecta > Lepidoptera > Lasiocampidae > Dendrolimus > Dendrolimus houi. Next base: position 14,858,286 of record CM077120.1, on the reverse strand, counting down.
ATAACCATGCTAACTCACGTCAAAGTAGCAAGGCTAGTTTTTACATATGTCATATATGATATTGTTATAAACGAAGATATACAGTTGCCAAACACTTCCTGTGGGCCATAACTTTTGACAGACACTTTAAAAAAATGGGAACTTATGTCATTTTAGGAAGGCTGAATTTTTTATATATTATCAAGTATAATATTTTAAGATATTTTCCAATGAGCCAGACAAATCTGATGGGCCAGACATCTTCCCATGATTATTTTCCACCTTTGATAGCTGCTACCTGAAAAATGGCCCTGCATTCAGTTTAACGAGTATCCATTCCTTTCTAAGTTTATATTAAACTACCGATCCTAAAAATTTCATCTTTCCTAAAATTACGTAAGTCTGGGGTGATTGGGATCTCTATCTAATAGTTTTAAGCAGTCTAAAAAAAAAGGAGGAAGTTCTTAATTTGACATGTAATTTTTTTTTACTTTAATATATTTTCAGCCATAACTTTTTGTTTCTAAGCCGATTTTAACGATTGTAAATAGAATCTTCGAATCGAACGCAAATGAAATAATTCTTTTTGTGCTGGTTTTAATAGAATTTCAGGATAGTTTCATGTTAATTTTAGTTATTGGATACCATAATTATTATAAGTAAGTTTACAATATGATAATTGTAGCAAAATAAAAAGCGTCTTCAATAGTAACTTAAAAGCATAAAATAAATTTTTATACAACAGCTTAAAGTTGGTGCCAAGTAAAACATAAAAAACAACAACAAATTTGCAAAATGCACTGACTTCAAGATGTGGAAAAAAATATTTTATGCTTTTATGTTACTCTTGAAGTCGGTTTCTAGGTAGAGTAAAATCTAATGGATTCTGTTTTCCTATAATTGAGCTTAATGCAAAAATATAAAAAATGAACTTAAATTGTTAATTTATATAAGATTAGGTATTATTTTAAAGAAATAAATAATTAAAACCTTTAATCACTTAACATAAAATATATTTCAATGCACCTGAAGTTATAATGTTTGCGGCCCATTACGACATAATTTTTGCTTATACGGTAGGGTTATATTAGAAAAGAACCGCCGTATATTTATACTTGGAGGATTGCTCCGGTGGAATGCTACAAGTAGAATGCTTCTAGGTGAATGTTGATGAATCGTGGAATGTTCTAGTTTTATATGATTTCTGAGGAATATGCAGATTCTATTTTTCAACATTTCCAGGATATTTCAAAATAGGAGCACAATGTGAGAAAATATAGAAACATGTAAAGTAATTCATATTTAAAAAGAAAATAAAAATTGAATTAGGCATATTGATAGACTTTTGAATAATAATTTAAAATTATTATCCCTCTATAAAATTTGTATATTTAACTAAATAAAGTAATATATTATAAAACTCGTACATTTAGCTAAATAATACCACAGCCAAAGCTAGCTCATATTCCTGGCGAACATTCAGGATACTCCCCATCCCGATAAATAGCACCGCTTCCTTGGAATAGACCAACACACCCCAAAAGTAGCTCTGTAGCCGCTTACATTTGGTACCTGCAATTTCAATTCACCAACAAACGCGTCGTCGTCATAGTAATGCAATCGAAGTTTCGCTAACATAACCAATTATATATAAATTAAATTACAAAAGTGTGCCAAAATCTGAAATAAGTAATAGGTTAATATTTCTGTAACAAAACAACCCTATAAGCACTCGGACAAGTACACAAGATGCATATTCTTGCCAACTTAGCGCTTTCAGTGCTAGATTTTTATCTCTATAAAAACCCAAAGTTATCGTTCAGCGCTTAGCACCTTGCTTGGCGCTTTTTTAAATTCTATAACTCTTCACTGAAATATTGACGTGTATCGAAATACTATCGCCAAAAGATAAGCATTTATAATAAAGTAATTTATTAATTGTTATTACTTTATTTTTTGGGCTTATTCCTAATTCGTGCCAATCTATGCTTTTCAAGAGTTGACATAGCACATTTTCTCCGAAGAGAGTTGGCAACACAAAAGCCGTGTCCGATGCTAGGTGTGCACAAGCACATTGCTTGGACACGTCCCGTAATGTGTGGGTACCTTTACACACTCTCCAGATTACTTTAGGAAGTCCGCTCGTCCGAACGCTCAAGGTCACGTCTGCGACTTACGACTTATAACGTGCACACTTCAATGGATTTTCCTTATCCAGATACGTTGTTAGCCATACGCTTACACGGTTATGGTGTGCACATTGTTCGGACGCGTCCCGTAATGTATGGGCACCTTTACTATTCGTTCACTTGACTTACTATTGTCGGTAAAAATTTGACCATGCCGCCTAACCTGCCGCATCGCCCGTCGCTGAACCCAAGTCCGTGCACATGGTTAATAAAATACTTTTAATCTAATAAATAATTTTACTAAGATTTTTACGGGAACTGAAGAATAACTTTATGCGTATTTAAAAATTAAAATTGCCCAAATTTACATTTTTAAATACGTATAATATTAAATACTTTGGAATGAACAATAGCTGGAGGATATTGATTGTTTTTTAGTAATAATTATATATTTATGTGAAAAATATGAACTATGCAATGAAATGTACCCTTTCAAGGTAACATAGAGACTCCCTTGTTTAGCGTCAGTCAAGGACCTACAATTTGCCCGCGCTAATAATACATTAAAAGGCTGTAGGAGCTTAGTTCCTTTATTTACACATTGTCAATCCCGTCCCAGGTGCGTCAAGTGCCTAGGCGACCACGGGACCTCGGAGTGCAAACGCACCCGGGACTCCCCGGAGCTATCCGCCTACAGACTAGCAATGACTGGCCACCAACCTCTAGTCATAGTCTCAGTATACCTCGCGTGCCAAAAACCCTTATTAAGAAAGACCTAGAAGCCCTATTCAACTTAGGCCCAGCTGTTATAATAGCCGGAGATCTGAATTGCAAACACGAACAGTGGAATTGCAATACCACTAACCCCAATGGCAGAGCCCTAATAAATATATCAGACAATCTTTTGTTTGATATAATAACTCCCATGACCCCCACAAGATACCCCCAATCGCGACTGGGGGACCCTAAACACTCTCGACCTAGCATTACTGAGGGGCGTAACTCTTCAGTTCCATTCGATCGAAACGATGGACGATATAGACTCGGATCATCGCCCGGTTATCCTCAAATTAGGACCACAGACGGACCAGACGTCTGAAACTAGGACCTTTGTGGACTGGTTGAGACTTGGGGACCTTCTCAAGGCAACCAAATCACAAGACCTGGACCGCATCCCGGAGCACATCGAATCCCGCCAAGACACGGAGACGGCGATAGAGGCCTTCACCAGCCACCTTCAACCCGCAGTGCGGAACTCGTCCAGACAGGTGCCAGTAGAGGATGACCGCCATTTATGCCTGCCGGACGAGGTGAGGGTACTGCTAAGGGAAAAGAGAGCCACCTCCAGAGCTCACGACAGATATCCCACCGAAGACAACAGAGTCCGACTCCGCCAACTATAGCGCGAGGTCAAACTACGTATCCGGGAAGTCAGAGAACAACGTTGGGAGAGAACGTTGAGAGATATCGAACCAACTCACCAGGCGTACTGGAAGCTGGCTAGACCTCTCAAATCAGACACCCTCACTGTCATACCCGCGCTAGAAAGAGTCGACAACACCGAGGCATTTGATGACGAGGAGAAAACCGAATGCCTTGCTCAGAGTCTAGAGCTTCAATGCTCCTTCACTACACAAAACGTCGACCAGTCACACTTGACGGAGGTGGACTCCGAGGTCGAACGTAGATCCTCCTTACCAGCGGAAACCACACTCGACCCAGTCACGGTCGAAGAAGTGCAAAATCTGATCAACTCCCTCAAACCGCGAAAGGCCCCAGGGACCGATGACATTAACAATCGCGTCTTAAAACTCCTCCCCGGCCACTTAACTATAATCTTAGTGAGCATCTTCCCCGCAATCTGGAAGAAAGCAGATGTCATCGGTATTCACAAGCCTGGAAAACCGGCTAGTAAACCGTCCAGCTATCGTCCAATTAGCCTACTGAGCACACTCAGCAAGCTTTACGAGAGTGTCATCCTCTTTAGACTTAGAGATTTTGCCCTATAGGAACAGCTGCACTGTACTGTAGACGTAGCTAAGGCCTTCGACAAGGTCTGGCATAACGGCTTGATTTACAAGCTGTACCAGTTCGGTGTGCCAGATAGAATCGTGCTCATCTTGCGAGACTTCCTCCTAGGCCCTAGCTTCCGTTTTCGAGTGGAGGGAACACGCTCGTCCCCTCACCCACTCACAGCCGGTTTACCACAGGGCTCGGCCTTGTCTCCACTACTCTTCACGCTGTACACCAGCGATATCCCAAAAACTCCAGATGTATAGTTGACCTTCTTCGCGGATGACACAGCATTCTATACATCAGATCACAACCGACAAATGGCTTGCGTCCGGCTACAGGCAGCTGTAACAGAGCTAGGCGAATGGTTTCGCAAATGCAGGATAGAGGTAAACCCGGAGAAAAGCGCAGCAATGTTCTTTTCCCCGGGCACGCTTCCCTCTCCCAAAAGCGCTTGCCTTCGTTTAAAAGCCATCTCGCTCTACGACCAAGAAATCCCCTGGGCAAAGTACACCAAATACCTGGGTGTCACCCTAGATCAGAACTTGCGCTTCAACGAGCATATCACTATAGTCCGGAATAGAGCGCGATTTGTGATGGGTCGTCTAGCACCCATGATAGATAAACGAAGCAAAATGTCCCTAAACAAGCTTACTCTATATCAAACATGCATCCACCCGATCATGACATACGCGAGTGTGGTATTCGGCCATGCCAAGCCTGCCCTTTTAAAGAAACTGCAAATCGTGCAGAATAAATTCATGCGCAGAGCTGTCAGGGCTCCCCTCTATATGCGTAACGTCGATAACCACCGCGATCTGGAGCTTCCCTCTATCAAAAAAGCTGGCAGGCACCGACAGACAGACACAGACGGTGGCGTAGACGCCGCCAATCACGATCTCTCCACGTCCCCGCGAGGGACGCCAGGAGACATAGCCCCCCCATAGGATAGACTAGGCGTGATGCTGGGAAGTTTCTTTCGCCATTTCTTCTCTCCCAGCCATAACACGTTGCAAAACGGCAGTAAGATAGCATAGGCCACCGCGAACCGCCGATCCCAGTCTGCCGGGATCCTTCCCCTCGGGCTTTATATTACCCGTCGCCCGTTCTCAATTAGTGCATTGTGTCGCCCTATGGTGGGCATCATTAGATTCATCCCCCTCTCATGGCAACAGTCCAGCCGAGGTGAAACTCCCTAGGGAGCTCCCTCGAGCAAGTTGCCCCCCGGGCTCGAGCGCCTTCGTTCCGCGAAGGCACTCGCCCCGTAAAAGCCCGGTAAAGTTATGAGGTCTTCGGACCAACAACATAAAGTCAAGTCCAATAAAAAAAAATCCTTTACTTTGCCGAATAAAACAACAACAGACACATAAAAATGACACTTAACGGCAGTGACAACACCATCACCTTGACAATGACCCGAGTGAAGACGGCATATTTCATTCAATCAATTTCAACCAAATTAATTCATCAATCTGAAGATACGTATTCGTGTTATCCATAGTAGTCTGTGATACGTAGTAAGTATCCATAGTAGTTTGTAACTGATACACTAGTTTGTGAGTCTCTGTTTAATTAATAGTCTGGAGTTCATCACCCACCTTTGATCTTCCAAATCGTATCACACGAATTAGAAAAACAAAAATTAGGAATTGTTTTGATTACAGTGAGAAAAAAAGTGTATAAGTTTGAATGTAGTGTGTGCATAGAAATGAACTATAAATTAAAATAAACTATTAAAAATAAAACCTATGTTTAAAAATTGTTTTCAGCTTTGTGCTTGTTTTTGTTTATGGCACAGTAAAAAGACCTAATAATTATAATGAATTCTCTAGCTATACCTAATCAAATTATATTAATGCCAAATAAAAAATTGCTTATACATATTCCTTTCTTGGGAACTGATAATATTTAGTTGGTGTTCATTTGTTAAATCCTGTAAGCAAAGTTATGTAATTTATATTTAATCACTCTTAGCCTAGTTAATGAGATGTCTGTTATCAGTATGCCCGTAATTACCTACTATTCAATCAAGTGTAATGTTTGAAACAAATATCTATACACTTTCTGTCTACACTCCACAGAAAAATATGGCTATGATCCTTGAGGAATCTAAAGTTATTATTGAAACGAAGGATGGACCTGTATGTGGGTTTGTTGAGGATGCTCAAGAAGGGACCTATTACAAGTTCCTTGGAATTCCTTATGCACAACCACCTATTGGAAGACTGAGGTTTCTGGTGAGTATTGACTGGTTTTAATTGCCGGCTGCACTTAGATTAAACTTTAGCTTAGTGTTCACTGAATTTTAAGTAGCGGGGTGGAGGGATGACGACAGGAGGAGTACTTTTCCCTTCTGCATCCCCCATGTGTAGGAGACATGTTGTTCTTGAGATATAATTTTTTTAACATAACTTTACAGACTTGTCACCATTTAGTCATTATTAATTATTTAAATGCCTGCTATTCAGATGTCCAGTACACAAATTTTAAGCAGTGGGCAGGGGGAAGTATACTTACCCCTTCTGCAACCCCTATGTCTAGGAAATATATAATTCTTGTGGTATTAATTAATAGGTTGGGGAAAAAGTCTTTTCACATATAGTATGTATGAACTTGTAATAAGATCTCTTTGGCTATACCATTTGCATCTGGCTGGTTTTGGTATCATTAAAAAGTTTTAATTTTAAAGAAGACAATTTCAAATTGAAATTAGGAAAATGAGTGATTTTCATTTGTTTTTCTTATTGTTAAAATGAGTGAATGTAATGAAGAAATTCGATACATTTTAAAATTTTACTACAAAAAAGGTAAATATTTATGGACCTAATGCAGTATCTGTGAGAGTAGCGCAAATTTGGTTTAAGCGTTTTCAATCCAGAAATTTTGATATTAAAGATGCATGTCGCATCGATCGCCTGGATTTCGGCCTGGCAGTCAACCAGGCCACGACCGAGGGCATCCTGTCGGGAGCTCTGAAGTTTGGTAAGTACGTCCGCCTGAAGAGGCCAGGGCGGATCGCCCACCAAGTGTCGATGCCGTCCATGACACTGTACGGTATCCATGAATAGCCCTCACCGCCAGGACCCATTATGAGTGGCACAACAAAGTCCTATTGTGGCGGTGGAGTGCTGTGGCCAAACGGGTGCACCATACAAGGCCATACTCCTAAGGATGCCCAAGTAGAGTTTCCTAGTCGTCGTCCCCGTTCCCCCCACGTTGGGAAGAAGCTGAGAGAGGGCCTGAGGACCTCACGAGTTTGGGAACTAGCTGCTCAAAGTGCACCTTGAACAGCCATTTCCTCACTGTTGGCAAGCTACACTATCCCCAGTTGACATAGGCTAGATTATATTTTCAATAAAATTAGGGATCCTTACTAAAACTCCAATATTCTAACCCTAGGTGTAAAAAAATTACCTACAATTGCGTGCGCTGCGAAAACTATTGATGATAGAATAAAATAATATACTACGACTTTGCAGAACACATCACAATTCAATAAAAAACCAATTAGATGGCGCTGCCATTAAAAAGTATCCTTTTTCATTTAAATCCATTCAGTAGTTTTCATGTCAGACTTCCTTTCCTGGTTTTTCTTTTTTTAAATATATTTTACAAAATTGATTCCCCACAGATTTATTACAGTATAGATATAAATAGATAGAAGATAGATACCATATAGCCAATAGCTTATGAAAAAATAGATTCGACATAATTATGTACATAGCTAGGACAAGGCTCTGTGAACTTATGAAATAAGAAGGGTTCTGTTTGACAAATGTCAATACAGAACCTTAAAATCCTATCTACATTTAGCGTGCCATAGCTTAATAAGCAAGACATCTTTTTATTGGAACTTTGTCATTAAACCGAAATAGAGAGCATATCTAATATCCTATTTGTAACAATAGCTTTATCAAAATAACACAAAATGATTTTTAATCCCTATTAATATTATAAATACGAAAGTAACTCTGTCTGTCTGTCTGTGTGTGTGTCTGTTACTCTTTCATAGAAAAACTCAATATATATATTTTCAATGCTGAGGATGAACATAGGATACTTTTTATGACGAAAAATGGTAATTTTCGGGATAAAAATATATTTGTCTCTTTGTTATGCTTTTACGAAAAAACTGCTAGATCAATTTGGCAGAAATTTGGTATATATGTAATTTTAATTTCGAGAGTGGACAAGGGATACTTTTTATCCTGGATAATGGGATAGATTTTGGGATTGATTTATGAAAAGGTTATCCCAGAAATTAGGATAGTTTTTTTGTGATTTGCCATTTTATCATTTTAGTCATTTTGGTAATTTTAGTCCTTTTTGTCACTTTGGCCATTTTGGTAATTTTAGTGATTTTGGTAATTTTTGTAATTTTGTTCATTTGGATAATTTTAGTCAATTTGGCATTTTGGTCATTTTGGTCATTTTTGTCATAATGTAGTTTACAGATTGTCAAACGGGGGATAGATAATAAAAATAGAACGGGTCGAAATAGAGGATGAAAGTTTGTATAGAAGACAAATCATTTCTCAAGTTTATAGATATAAAAAATTATCATCTATAAAAAAATGCTATAGTAACTCGATCTGTTTGTCTGTTAAACTTTCACGGAAAAACTACTAAGAGTACTGGATCAGTTTTGCTGTAATTTTGTTTAAATATAGTTTTAATACCGAAAATGGATATAAATACTTTTCATCCCGGGAGATGGGGGGATAGTTGGTGATATAAAATGAAGTAAATCTTCCGGGGGCAAATAGCACTAACATAAACAATTAATACAATGTAACCTGTATTAACGCCTGCTGTTTAACAGCGAGACAACAGACATAAAGGGTTTTTTGATTGTTTACTCAGCCCTTGTTACAGTAATTATACATACTTTATTGCGGTGAAAAAAATATATGTCAATCTTGATCATATTTCTGAGGTAACCCATGTACTCAAAACGCATTTTCGATAAATTTTCTCGATAGAAAATAATTGCAAAGTAACCTCTAAACGTGTTCTTCAATCTTGTGTATTGTTATTACTGTTAATTGTACATCGCTAAAATAAATAACAGTAACATATCATATTATAAGAAATATAATCATTATAGTTTTTTTATTCGGTTACTTAGAAAATTTGCACGTAATTAATTATTTTTATTATAAATGACTTCAAAAATCACGCTTGCCGGTCCCAATATATGGAATTTATCAATACGCCCGTGGGCTCGGTGCTGTATACACGCGTCGCTTTGCCCGAGCGTGCTATTCGAAATTAAATTTTAAATAAATGAAGGAGCAATAATAACCACAATTTCGAGCCGATCGAGTTGTACTCGATACTCGATATACTATTTGGCGTATACGGTAGAGGACTGGTCTAAATCATAGTCTGTGTGGGTTCGAACCCTACTAGCTTCACTTGATCTAGTAGAATTTTTTATTTTTATATCAAAGTTGATAAAATGGTCTTTTTCTCTTCTTAAATAATTTTATAAAATGCAATAAAAATACTTTTCTATATTTTTATATTTCATTTCATCTGGACTTTTCTACTATTGACAATAAAATGTGTTTAAATCAATCTTACCGGTAACATTAAAATTCGAAAGCGCCATCTATGTTTCTCAATAGAAATGATGTAGACACGTGGATAATTGGACTTACTTATGCAAAATGGAACCAACCCACATACTAACAGTTTAGAGAAAAAGCCGTTTTTATTAAAATTTTGCATACAAAAATTATGTTGGCATAGTTTGATGGAAAAATAAAAGAATAACTCATTTATTTATTTATATTTCTTTAAAAAAAGACATATTTCTTTTAATTATATAGTTTTTTTCATAACAACATTAATTTTTAAAAAACACAATCAGAAACCAGAAATTTTTAAAATTTAAAAACTTTTTTTTTTATTACATAACATATACTGATTTTTGATATGAAAATTGATTTCTAATTAAGGGTGTTAATTATGTTATGTTCAAACTATTATAAACTTCATGTTCTATAAATATACCTACATATAATAATGGTACTATTTAAAAAATGAGAAAAAAGTTTTATGATACAACTTAAACTTTTGTAACCTCAAAATAAGATTTACATACCTTGTCTGTCATCATCTTCATTATTAGACTGATTCAGACAGCTAGATATCATATTCTATATTCTTGTATTCACTCTCTTCATGGTTGGACATAAAATAGTAGATATTAATTTTATTTGCCAAAGAAGTCACATCACAGAAACAACAGCGTTCCGTTCTGTGATGCCGATTTTACACGTAATGTTGCCGTTGCAATCGCCAATATTAGTTAGTTACCAAATTGGAAAAAGTATTTTTTTAATTTAGTTTAGTAGTTATTATTTAGTTTAGTAGTTTTTATTTTTGAATCTGTGTCGTTAAATAAATTTCTTGATATAATTATTTATCCAGTCAATGATAGCTACATAGGCTGTGGGATTTATTACTTTTTTAATTTAATTTATTTGGCCTCAAAAAACATACATCTTGTGGACTATTTATTACATGTGGAACTTTTACCAACTAAACTAAGTAATAAATCCCACAGCCTATGTAGCTATCATTAACTGGATAAATAATTATATCAAGAAATTTATTTAACGACACAGATTCAAGGGACATGATTACTTAGATGTTATAAAAATAATTATTTCAACAAGAAACCAAGTAATATGAGTCTTTGTGAAAATATAGGATTATTTGATTTTCAATACGCAAACAAGAACCAACCGACATGGTTCTGTTTGATAGATAAAAATTAAAAATAATACAAGTAACCATGCAGTCTGATCCTTTATGAAAAAATAAAAATTGTAAACACTTTAGGTTTTTGGATTACCATGGGTCATGGATCTTGTTAGTTTATTATATTCTTGTTGTTTTGTGGGTTAGCTACTTTGTGATAAAAATGTTTTATTCTGTTAATGTAGTCAGATCGTTATGATTCTTATCGAGTCGATAGAAGGTGCATTTTGAAAGCCTTCTGCATCCTTAACCCAATTTTAGCAAGTTTGTGGATTGGTTCTGTTTTGCATAAGTAGGTCCAATTAGAATTATGAAGATCAGAGTTCATACATAGTTCAAGTTAGAGTGCTCGCTCCATTTTCCTTTTCTAACTATTTTTTTTATTTAGCCCTATTATGTTTTATCTATTATTATTATTTTATAGTTCTTATCTCTACAGATAAATAAAAGTGAAGTGCCTGTTTGTAATCTCAAAATAAAAACTAAAAATCCTCCTGGACCACCAGGAGATTTCGAAAATGCTATTTTTAGAATTTTCGTCTGTCTGTCTGAATGTTCCGGCTAATCTCTGAAACAGCTGGATCGATTTTGACGTAATTTTCATTGGCAGATAGCTGACGTTATAAGAAGTAACTTAGGCTACTTTTTTAGGGTTCCACGAAAAAAATACCAAAAGTATATTTGTCTTTCTGTTTTTTTATCCTTTTATGAAAAGACTATTGAACCGATTTGGATGAAACTGGGTACATATGTAATTTTAATACCGAGGGTGGCCAAGAGATACTTTTCATCCCGAAAAATGAGACAGTTTCCGGGATGAAAATATATTTGGCCGAACGGGCGGGCCTAAATGATAAAATGAAATGACCTAAATGACTGAAAAAAAAACCTGTTCTATTTTCTGAGATAACCTTTACATACATCTATCCCACTATCCGGGATGAAAAGTATCCCTTGTCCACCGTCATTATTAAATTACATATATACCGAATTTCAGCCAAATCGGTGTAATAGTTTTTTCCGTAAAAGCAGAACAAACAGAATACAAATATATTTTTATCCCGGAAACTATCCCGGAAAATGGGATAAAATGCATCCTATGTTCATTCTCGGCGTCGAAAAAAAAATATATATACTGAGTTTCAGCCAAATCGGTCCAGTAGTTTTTCCGTGAAAACGGAACAGACAGACAGACAGAGTTACTTTCGCATTTATATTAATATATGGATTCATTATTGTTCCATAATACAATTACATCATTTTAATAAAGTTTACCTGTCTAAAAAAAATTTGAATAATAAAAATAAATTTACAGCCTGAGGAGGATTCGAACCCCGTACCTCCTAGTTATTATCGCGCTCGGTAAACCGTTGAGCTAAAGTCGCTTAGGAAGTTATGTTAAAATTTCAAGGCCCATTAAGGGTATAAATGATCTGTCTCACTTTAGGATATTTTGTCTCGCTCTCGTGCTCGTCAGCCTTAGAAGGAAATAAATTGAATCAAGTTGGTATAGACGCGGTGCGCGTAGGTATGTTCAGTTGCAATATTTCGCCACGCTCAAAGTTTTATTACCCGCTATTCCATCGAAGTAAATATCGGCCGTGCGGGTTTAATTTTCTGAAACATCGATTTGAATCAGGTCTACATAGCCTCTTAAGAGGCACGTACTGGGGTTTGGCCCGTGGCGCGGCCGCGGGGTAAACTCTAGTAAGTCATATTTTTTTGTCGTTTTATTTTTAAAGTTATCTTGTCATCGTAATTCAATAATTAAGAATAAACACCATGAACCATCGCATTATCATATTCATGACTCGACACATTTTGTGAACCTGAATTGCATTTTTTTCATCAGGCGGATATATCAATATGTAGATATATTATTATCATAATACAGGTATGGCTCATAGGATCTGTTTTTGGGCTAGAGATTAAGGTGAGGAGAATACAATTCAATGAAATAATAATTCTCATAAAAAAAATGTTTTTTTTCTTTATTTAGAACTCAAGATCCTCCATTCTAGTAAACTATTAAATCAAATAAAATCTTGTATGTCATGTTAATACTAATGCCTACTAGATACTAACTCATGTAGCTAATATTTTTGTGATTGTCTATACTTACCGATAAATACATTTAAAGTGTCTGTAATTTCAAAATAAATGACCAACATATTTTAAATTAATTAATTTATAACTTAGTTTATTTTTTGAATAAACAAATTAAATGAAAAGTTATTTTATTTATTTTTAAAAGTAATTTTTAGTTTTATCATAATCTGCATAGTGAAAACTGATATTGATATTATAATCCTAAAGTCCTAAATTATCGTTTTTACAATTCGGTCTGATAGATTCTTTCAGATAGACTAAAAAAAAGAGTTAAAGGATTTCAATTAATACTTTAGGGATTAAAACAGGAATTTAATTTTAACTCTTCATGTATGTTTCGTTTCGATACCTTGTAAGGTTAAGAAGATAATAATGAATACAAAGTCAAAAGCCCGCACGAATAATGTCGCGGACACAGCTAGTTTCTAACTAAAATCAAAATTATATTGAAGATACATTTTAAAATAATTTTATTTTGATTTGTGTTCCTTGTTCATACCTGAGGTATAGGTACTTCGATTTTTGTGAAATTTGATAACCGCATCAGGAACTCCGCGTCCGTGTAGAAGATTACCATAACATAACAGCTAAACTGCAAAATAATCGCTTACATTCGTACGGTCACGTTTTACAGAAACTGGTTAGTTATCTCGGGAACAAATGTCCAGCCAGGCAGGTTCCGGTAGGATTGATAGGCCCGAGAAATGCTAGAAACCGCATGAAGTGAAGAAGAAAAAGTAGGAATACGAACCCCACACACACTTCGTAGCAGACGCTCCAAACGCAACCGATTAACTCTTGGATGATGACGATTAAAGACGTTAACCAACTTATTAACATGTACCTAAATAATAAAATACATATATTTGATTGCTAAACTTCATGCCACAAAAAATATGAACGAAAGCTGTAAAAAAGTACTTAATTTTTATTCAGATAATTAAAGTTAATATTTAATCCTTTAATAGGCTTCAATTTTAAAAAGCCATGATCATAGATTAGCAACAACATCTTATAATTAGTTGGAATAACGTATCTTTAGGCAGCGAATACTACATATTTAGTTATCCGAATTAAATAATTTAGACTCTAAAGTCTAATTAGTTGTTCTTGCTAAGGAAAATAGTTTACATTTGCCTTATGGTATTGTTGCAGCCCCCCGTGCCTGTCAAACCCTGGACTGAATTAATCGATTGCACAAAGTATGTACCAGTACCTTTGTGTAACCCTATAGATAAAGGTGTGTTTGGAACAGAAGACTGCCTCTATTTAGAAGTATGGACATCAAATATTAAACCAGAGAAACCTATGCCAGTTATGTTTTGGATAGGAACCTATAGCTTTACATATAACTTGGACCACATTTTTGACCCATCACTAATTAATGATCAACAAGTGGTGTTTGTCAGATGTGGCTTCCGAGTAGGCCCCTTTGGATTTCTTTCCATCAATGACTTCACAGCTCCTGGAAATAGTGGACTTAAAGATGTAGTATTAGCTTTAAAATGGGTACAAAGAAATATCAGTTTATTTGGTGGTGACCCTAACAATGTTACAATATTTGGTAACAGCTCTGGGGGAGCTATAGTTCATTTTATGATACTATCTCCCATGGCAACTGGTTTGTTTCACAAAGCAATAATTCAAAGTGCCAGCGCATTAAACAACTGGTCATTGACAAAAAACCCTTCTCAAGCTGTTATGAGTTTAGCAAAAGTTTTAGGTATAAATAAAACATACAAGGTGGAAGTTATTGAAGAATTGAGATCTTTGCCAGCAATAGATATAATTAACGCATTTATAATACTCAAAAATGAACGAAAAGAAGATGATGAAAATGACGTCTTTGATGCCGTATTCAAACCATGCATAGAAGTTGAATTTGAAGGTCAACCAGCATTTCTTACTAAAAGCCCGCCCTTAATTATTAAGTCTGGTAATTATAACAAGGTACCATTAATAATAGGAAGTAATAATATAGAAGCTGCAGTTTTACAGTATACCAAAAAGGATTTTTACAATGATTATGAGAAGTATAATGAGAATGTTTGTCTTTTGGTACCAAGATCTTTGGCAGGGGAAGCCGTTATGTCCAAAACTATTGGCCAACAATTATTGAAATTTTACTTAAGCGGGGAAGAACAGTTAAGAGAAGACACGAGAACACAGTTTTTACAATTAATCAGTGATTATTATTTCCTCTATTATGTGAATAAAACAGTAAAACTTCACTGTCAATCAGCACCAGAATGCCCTGTATATTATTATATAGTAAACTACGCGGGAGAGTGGGCAGTGCCCCAGCATTTAGTTTTCTTCAACTCCGCTGGACATTGTGCAGAGCTTCCCTTCATATTCCGCATAACTGTCCCAGACATGTCTCGTATAAAAGGAAGCCGCGACTCTGTCAAAACACGGAGCAGAGTTGTTAAAATGTGGACAAATTTTGCTAAATATGGGTAATTTCACAAATATTTCATTAAAATTACATTTTAAAATAATTGAACATTTTTAATTTGTTTGTGTTTTTTTTTTTATATTTCTGGTACTTTTCAGCAGACATTATTGTTGAAACCCAGTATCAAGTGTCAACTTAATCATTTTGAAGTTATTTTTCATACGTTCTCTTTTATTAATTATTCAATTTTGTTTATTTGATTACTATTTACTCTATGGGAGTCTAATCTAATTTCCTACTCTTTCTTATACATTATATATATTTTACATTTCTTCAGTATTTTATAATATAAAACTAATTGGCATGCTTTCTTTCAGAAACCCAACGCCGGTAGATAATGATCCGTTGTTGCAAATTACATGGGATCCAGTTGAAAGCACAGATAAGTTAAATTATCTTAGTATAGGATCAGAATTAACTAAGGGTCGAAATCCGTTTTTAGAACGAATGATGTTTTGGGATGACTTACATAAAGAACATACTTTTCTAAGGACGCTAGTATATTTCAATGATCTTGGCGTATCCTGGTAAAAAATGCAAAATAATTCTCAAATCTTTAATAATGCTAAAAATTCCTTAAACTTGTATGTCTTTTTACAAACAGCCTAAGCCTAACAACACACCTGCGGTAAGTTCGGCTGAATACGTTCGCAATGGTTTTTAAATACCTTACGCCGCGTACAGATTAGCGCCCATCCTTCAACGGCCAGTTTCTATATTGCAAATACGATTCGTTTTTCTTACCGACGGTTAGAATATTAACGCCTGGTAATTCTACTGATGTTTCTATAATGAAGTGTTCGTAGCTGGTTACATATGAAACTACCAATTACCGATGACAGCGATTTTCTAACCGATCGGTAGACTTTTTGTATGGAAACGACAGATGAAGTGTTTCTATATTATAATCACTGGTTTTCAACACTACTATTCGTAGGAATTTATCGCCCGATTTCGGCCGGTTGCCAGTTTACTTGTCATTAATAAGACGTGCTTTTAAATTAAATTAAACTCAAGTTTTTTATTTCTTCTTTTGACTTGGATTTAATTCTTATTTATGTGTTTCAAATTTGCTATTTCTGTCTTTAACAGTTCTAATTCCAATTCCAGTATTGCTTCACTATTCATCCCTATTAATATTATAAATTCGAAAGTAACTTTGTCTGCTTGTCTGACTGTTACGCTTCCACGGAAAAAACTGCTGGACCGATTTGGCTGAAACTCAGTATATATATAGTTTTTTTGATGCCGAGGATGAATATAGGATACTTTTTATCCCGAAAAATGGGACAGTTTCCGAGATAAAAGTATATTTTTCTATTTACCTGTAATGATTTCACGTAAAACTATTAGACCGATTTGGCTGAAACTCGGTATATATGTAAGTTCAATGTCTAGAACGGACATAGGATACTTTTCGAAGCGGTATACATAGAATAGGAAGAAAAATTAAATTTTAACTTATATATTTATATGACCTTCAAAAAGTGTTCTCCAGTGGAACTTATTTTGAATAAAAAACTTTGAATTTGAATTTGAATTTGAATTTCATCCCGGAAAAGAGATACGAGTTTGGGATCGATTTATGTAAGGGTTTACCCCGAAACTAGGATAGGTTTTGTTTTTTGTGATGTCATTTTCGTAATTTTAGTCGTTTTGGTTTTGGTAATTTTCGTCAGTTTAGTCAGCTTGGTTATTTTTATCATTTTAATCATTTTCGTAATAGTCTTCGTCAAATATTTAAAACAATAAAGTTCTCAGTTGGTGCCACCACAGATAAAACTTATATGATAAGGCCACCTTGCTAATAATCAGGTCAAAGGTTCGAAAGTCACTAGACTACAGGTTTTTTGTTATGCTTGGGCTCCACCTGCGATAACATTGTAGTTATTGATTGTGACCTAATGCGTCTCAAATATAGCGTTAAAATAACAGTGAATTAGTATAATATTATTAACACAGGGTAATCTGGAGGTGATCGCCTTTGGCGATAAGACCGCCCATTGTACTTGAATGTATGTGCAATAAAGTTATTCATTCATTCTGATAACGTATTATACGCACGTTACCTGTCAATATTTAACGTCATTAAAAATAAATAACAATGTCGCTTCAAATAACACATTCAATCCATCGCTACATCTGTGTGAAGCGATCAATAACTATAACATTATCCCAAATGAAGCTGTAGCATTACAAAAAGTTCCCTAAAACAATTGAATGAAAACAAAAAATTGGACAAGGTTCTCCCACAAAGTTTTCGTCATTTGACTCTGGAACCATAAAAACCATAGTATTTAGACTTAACTTATTAAAAAAAAATTGCGATTGAAAACCACAAATCACTAAAACTAGCGACAAACTGCTGAAGTGACAACACTGTTCGTTTTGTCTGTTGTTTGAGTTTTTGGCGGGAACTGAAAGGAGATGATGTGCTGTGGAGTTTTATTTTCTAAAAATGTGTAAAATTACTCTAAAATGAACAATAGTTGTAGGATATTGATAATTTTTGAGTAGTAATTATGTGTTTTGTGAGAAATGTGAACTGTATAGTCAAATGTGGCCTTTTGAGTTGTCACAAGAACTCCGTTGAATGGCACCAGCTGATAATCTACAGTTCAGCTGTGCTACACATAGCATAAGTTCATTTTAAACATGTTTCCGACTGAAAGACATAGATTCTATGGTCATGAATAAATTAATAAAAAAATGTCTGTTGTTTACATTATTGCGTTTTGTTCATGCAACATTCATATAAAATGGCTCTTAATTGTAAGTATTTTTAAAGCAGATTAATTGAAAGCTTGATTCTTAATCACAATCGTATATCAAAAAAGGATTTCTTTTGAAAATGTATTTATTTTGTAGTTATACCTCAACTCATTGAATTATGTTGCGTGTACTACTACTACAACTATGTTGCGTTAGCAAAACGCTTGGGGGGGGGGGGGGAATTAGTAACTGATAACCGGCAGCGTTACCAATTGTCAATGAGCTTGTGAAACTCTCGTATAGTCCTCTTAACCATCGGTATTGGTAGCTTGAAAATCAATCAGCTACTATTACAGACAATTGTCGGTAAAATATAGAATATAGTCGCCGAACTTTCCGCCCAGGACGTTCCGTAGGTGTGTTGTTATACTTAGGCTGGTGTGCACCGACATTTGACCGATGGTTAATATAATATAATCGCTAAAACTATACGGCTAAACAGCGAGTATTTTGTTTTAAGCGTCGGTTAATTTGCCGTGCACACCATCTCTAGTGTTTTTCACGTTGACGCAGGCGCAGTCTCGAAATATGAACGTATGACATTATTAAAGTTGTGACGTAAGAAATACAGGTACTGTTTAATAAGGCTGACACGCTCGCGACTTTTTGCGGGCCCTTCAGACAATATATCAAACCTGTAGAGAGAGAACTTGTGGCCAGAAGCGATAGCACGTTTTAAACATACAAACGTGTGGCGGGCACTGGCGGCCAATGTTAACACGAATTCGATAGAGCACCGCCCCCGTGGGTTATAATGAACAAGCATTTGTACATGGTACTTGATGAATTTATGAAATAATCTTGAAATGTTATATTTGATAAAAAGTATTTTGATATGTTAATAAAATTAATTAAATAAAAAATTCAACATGAAGACTTTTTCATTCAATCATTCATTCTAATTACTCTCCAAAAAATGATTGACAAAATATTGTTTATTTTTTGTCTTTAGAATAAACCCACTACGTTGCTTGCCAGACATCGAGGGGTTCCGCAGATGCGACGAACGTCCAGTGTTTTATCATTTACTTACATAACCCTAAAGAAAGCTAAAAAATTTAATCGAAAATACCCCATATCCCAAAAGCTACTCAATGGATCTTGTTCAAAACAATTTTAATTAAAAGTATTTAAGTTCTACCGCCTCGATTTTTTCAGTATACTTCACCCCATAATTCGCAAGTTAGATGGAGAGGGGCACACACTTTACCGATTGAAAACGATATTTCACCTATCAATCAATCAATAACTCTTTATTGTATTGGTACTAAAACAAAAAGTGAACTTCAGACGAAAACTATGGCTAATTATACACAAAGGGCGATCTTATCGCTAAAAAGCGATCTCTTCCAGACAACCCCAGGAATGAATTGATTGAGATTATAATGACGATTGTATCTTGTATATAATTTATTTTTGATAATCCAGCGAACACGTGTTTTTTACGAAATTCAGAGACCTGGTCAAATTTCCGTAGGCCACCTATTATGGTGTATATATATATATATATATATATATATATATATATGTATATATACTTGAAATAAAAAATTTCAACCCTAGTTTACGTTTCTAGGGGCCAAATCAAGTATTTAAGCTTTCCGTTATTTCGTTACACTATTATAAAGGTTGGATTAATATTTTTATTAATTGATTAATTATTTTTTAACCGGACGTGGTGGAAAAGTACTATAAATATAGCATATTTTACTCAAAATAAAATATTCCTTTATCTATGTATATAAAAATGAATTGACGTTTGTTAGTGTCATAAAAACTCGAGAATGGCTGAACCGATTACCTAATTTTGGTTTTGAAATATTTGTAGAAGTCCAAGGAAGGTGTAAATGGTGAGAGAATATAAATAGAAAGTAAAAAAAGTAGTAAGTAACTATTTTATTTTCCCATACAAACTGTTCATACCTGTCAAACAGGATGCGTTTATAATCCCCAGAAACCTGATTACTGAAACCATTACGGGAAATGACGGATCCCCTTGGACTCTGTAGATGGCGCTGCTGGACTCTTTCTAAACAGTGTGACCGATTTTGATGAATTTTTTTGGGTGCGTTCTAGTGGGTCCAGGGATGGTTTAAATTAAGTGGTCCCGATACACCTATCGGGACCACTTTTTAATCTAAACCATTCACCACGCGCTGCAATCGGATTTCAGGATTTTGACGAAATGTTTTGTGTGTGTGTTCAAGTGAGACCCGGGATGGTTTATATTCACAATTGAACCAGGTACCTGGCGCTGCAATTGTGTTCCAGGATTTAGGTGAAATTATTTTTGTGTATGTTCAAGTGAGTCCCATGATGGTTTAAATTAACGATTGGACCCGGTAGGTGGCGCCGCTAAACTCCTAAACGGTGGGAGCGATTTTGATGATTTTTTGTATTTGTCCAAAATCTTTTAATTCAATTTATTTCTTTTTAAAAATAAAGGAATGTTGCCTACGAATAAAATTTACTGTCTCCAGTATTTAGAGTACTTTACCTTCAGGTGTGGTTGAAACATTCTACCTGTATAGCGGTATACATAAATTAACACTATTCTGCAAATATATTATCCATGGTACCTAATACTTTCTAATAAAAATAGCTGTTGACATAGACAGACTGGTATGACAAGAGTCCTATTTTACTAAAATGCTTAAACAACTCTAAATAGACGTACAATTTTATTGAACAATAGTTTGAAGGATATATATATAATTACTTTTAAACAAAAATTGTGTAGAAGAACGATACTATTAGTTTTCATATTAATAAATATTTTTCTGTTTCTCTGAATTGCCACACTCGTGAAATATGTTTGACTGAGATTCGAGGTGATTTATATGGGATTAACTTCTGTCGGTGCCTGTCTGCATAAACGTTAATTTTTCGAAAAATTGAATATTAATCAATAGTTGTCACAGACTAAATCCACATACCGTTCAAAGCCATATTTAAAACAGATCTGACTCCCTTATCAATGTCTTGATATTGTTACATGCCGTCAAAGATAAGCCGCACAGCCTATTGTTGAGCGCAGCTTATTGTCCTTTCTCGGATTAGGGAATCCTGTCTTTTGAATTTGTAGTTAAGAAAAACATGCTATTGTCTTTTTACTTGTTTTATAACCAGCATTAGCGTCAAACTATAATCCCTATTGTTATTGTATTCGACTTTGTGGACGTTCGCAGGTGTGCAAATTAAATTTCTTAGAAACCTTGTGTGCGCCTCCAATTTCTTTGTACTGTGTAGTTAGTATAAGACGAGTCCCGAATGGAGGGGAGGGCAGTCAAGCGACAACCACGAAGCGAGTAAGACGTTTTCTAGTACTCTCAATTTGTGCGTTCGAATTGTATTGAATAGTGCAGTGTGAACAGGTTTAATCCAGTTTTATTTGTATTTGTTTTATACGTGTTTGTACAGTTCTAATAAATTCTATAGTAGTTCCAACGGCATTTTTAATTCGAGTCCTGTAGCTCGTAACAATATTAAAATATACTTTTAGACCACACGCAATCAATCATATAATTGACTTGGTCCAGGTATTAAATCTCCAATCTGATAAAAATTTGTTTGTCATGTTAAGTATATTTAATTTTGCACATGTATTTTTCGGTGAATCAAATCGTCCTAAACAATCATGATGAGATTGACGAAATTTTATCGATAGGAAATATACAAACCCGATTTATACTCTCCTAGTAGTAGTCAATTCCAAGGTTGAAATGATTATCATAGTTATCACCTTTAAAAAGCATACCATTTTCCTCAATACGTACTTCACTTATGCCACGTCATCGTATATCTCTCTCGTAATTCTAAAAGGTACACAAATTTGAAAATAATACCAAGTTTATAGTGTACCAATCTGTAATATATTAGGAAAAGATAATTTTCACATATTAATGTACAAGTTTTCATAATATATAAAGGCATAAACAGCCAATTCAATACAATAATCGTTTTTTGCAACAAGTAAAATGAACTAGTGTTATCTACAGTATAAAAAATAAGAAGACTTATTAAATTTTCAGTAACATAAATAATTAAAATATCCTATACAACCTCGTAACATGCAAAATATTATACATAAACATGTGTAGCTTAATTTGAAATTAATATTAGTATTCTAATCACTCCATTATACATGATGTACAGACACATCTGAAAAGAAAGAGTAATATATTTATTAAAATTAACCAAAAATATTATATAATAATTTTTTAAAAAACAACTTCACATATTTTTCAAATCAAATTTCTTTGAAAGTAGTAACACAATCTTGAATTCAAAATTTTCTTCACTCGGTGAATGGTTCGGTAGAGGTAGTGAATGTCCAATTTTTTATCGTTTAGGACAGCAGAACTATAAAATTAAAAAGTACTCGAAAATATCTCAAAAACTACGCATTGATATATTTAAAATTCACCCCTTAATTTAAAAGTTACGAATTTCACTACGTTATGTAGTAGTTTATAGGGTACACCTTACCTAAATTGAACCCTAAAAAGTACCTTAGATTATATCTAAAAAAAATATTTCTTGAAATTCGAAAAAGACGTAAAAAGTTAAAATACAATTTTACACTTATTACGTACCAGAGGTTATATTTTTATGTTGGTGCTATTTGCCCCCGGAAGATTTACTTTATTTTATACCGTAAACTATCCCATCTCCCAGAATGAAAAGGTAATCTATATCCATTTTCGGTATTCAGACAGACAGATTGAGTTACTATCGCATATTTTTTATAGATTATGATTTTTTATATCTATAAACTTGAGAAATGATTGGTCTCCCATACAAACTTTCATCCCCTGTTTCAACTCGTTCTAATTTTATATCCCCTCTATCTATGTGTAAACTACATAAACGACCAAAACTACCACAACTACCAAAACCACCAAAACTACCAAATTGACCAAAATAAACAAAATGACGAAAATGGCAAACCACAAATTACCTAACCTATCCTATTTTCTAAGATAACATATACATAAATCTATCCCATAAACCGGGATGAAAAGTATCCCTTGTCCACCCTCGATATTAAATTTACATATATACAGAATTTCAGCCAAATCCGTCCAGTAGTCTTTCCGTGAAAACGGAACAGACAGAGTTACTTTCGCATTTATAATATTAAATAATTATAAGTTCGATATATTCATATGTTCAATAACCATAAACCTCAAAATACATCGCTTATGTCACCATGGCAACAGAACTGATTTAGTGCTTTCTGAACTAAATCTAGCGCTTTTTAGGGAAACCTAGCTCCCACTTTTACTAAACAACTCCTAGTCTCGAATCTTGTACGTTTTTTTACCATAAAAAGTGTTTATTTAAAATTCTATTCCAAATCCTTTTGTAATCAAAAAACATAGCTCTTAACACTCATACAAAAGTTGCAGCAACCCTGCATAGCTATAATTCCCTATATAGCTAGATAGCCAGTGGAAAGCAGACATTACATATTTCAGTAAACTCTGAATTTTGCCCAATGACTCGTTACTGACACGAGGTGGGGACTAGCTAAGCCCGATCGCGGTAGCTTTAGTAGTGCGAAGTGTATCAGGTACAAAAATTAGTTGAACTTCTAAAGTGTTTCAGTAAAATTGCCGTTTGTATATTTTAAATTATATTGTTATTATAATTGAAAAATGACAATGATGAAAAACACTTTTCGAATGGCGAGGAAATTGATCATGATGATGCAGATTAAGAATAAATTTTCATTTTTTATTTCACCGGAAAAAAACATCTATCTTTATAGAGCAAGAGCCCAGGACTGCCAGACCTTCGTCATTTTATAAAAGCTGAAAGTTTTTCTGTGCGGGATATGCACAGAAAAACGACAATGATGAAATTTATAAAAACTATTAAATATTTTTTTACATGCAATAATACTTTTTTTGTATTTTATAATATTAAAATAATATTTTTTACTTTATATAACATGGCTATGAACGTAATAAAATTATTTTTTATTGGATATCTTAAAAGATCGCAATCGACTAAACACTCGCGCTCCCACCTACAGCGGACTTTCAATGTGTCTGGCAAGATGTAAAAACCATTAAAACTGTCCGGCTATTGAGGTAATATTTTTTTTAGGTCCCCAAGTAACATATATAAAATTTAGCTTTTATATTATAACGAAAGTATAATTATAATTTATTAAAGTTTAAGGGTGTCTGGCAGGGGCAACTGTCATAAGTGTCTGGCAATAGATGACGAGATTTCTAAAGTTATCCCGAAGAAAATATAAAAAAATATTATATACCTTTACTACCTGTTACCTTCCCAAGTAACCACAACCCAAACTCTATAGTCGCTGGTCGTTCTTACCTGTACAGGGAACATGCACAGAAAAAATTTCAGCTTTTATAAAATGACGAAGATCTGGCCGTCGTGGGCTCTTAAGCTATTATAAACATAAGCTATAATAATAGCGTTGTGAATAACATATGTAAATTTCAGACTTCCTGAAATACTTTTGTAAAAACATTTTTTTTTTTTTCAATTTTAGAGAGTATCTGCCACGGTGTTACTACCGCCATAACCGGCTGTCATTTTAAATTTTCAATTATAATAACATTTTTAACACACACACACAACACTCATACTTAAATACTCTACAATCTGTCTTTCGACCCGGTCATAGCACTAACACTGCCTTAGTTAAAGTTACAGACGATATCCGCCTTGCTTTGGAGGTTGGACTGGACGTGAACTTCGATATTTTGCTTGGCATAATATGCTCACGTAATAGACATATCTTCGTCTGTAATTGAGTGGTTTCGAAGTTACCTATTAAGACGCCGGCAACGTATTCGCATTGCGGATACATATTCCGCTTGGTGTAATACTTCTGCTGGCGTACCACAGGGTGGCGTTTTATGTCTTTTGCTTTTCGCCATGTTTATGAACTCAGTTTCCAAAAAACTCCAATGCTCCTACCACCTTTACGCAGATTCATCTCAGGATGATGATCTCAAATCAGGATTTACGTAATATATCAGATTGGAGTAAGGCATATGGACTAACTGTGAATCCTTCAAAAACAGGTAATTTAGTAGTAGTTCCAGAATGGTTTCCATGATAAGGTATCCTTCACTACCGCAGATTATTTTCGAAGGAGTTCCTATATCTTTTAGCACCAAAGTAAAATATCTGGGCGTTTATATTGATAGTCTCCTGGAGCCCCCAAATTCAGGAAGTCAGTAGGAAGATGTTTGCATCTGCAGTTGCACTTCGAAGACTGCGTAATTTCCTTCCTCATGCGACTAAAACTGTACTTGCACAATCTCTCCTTCTACCAATTCTAGATTACACCGATTTCAGTTATCTTGATCTTACTAAAAGCCAACTATGTAAACTTGAGCGGCTTCAAAACTTTTGCATACGATTTATATTTGGTTTGCGTAAATATGAGCATGTATCAGAATTTCGCGCCAAACTCAAGTGGCTTCCAATACGTCTTCGCCGGAATGCTCATATACTGTCTCTTCTGTATAATACATTATTTAACCCTCAGACCCCTGCATACCTCAAGGAACAATTTTATTACCTTTATTCCGGTATCTTAAAGTCTCTCTCAACTCCTCGGAAAATTTGTTACTTAAAACTCCTCTGCATACAACTAGCTTTTATAGCAAATCCTTCACAGTCGCTGAATGCGCTGCCTGTTAATATCAAGCTAGCCAAGTCACTGCCTATTTTTAATAGACTTGTGAAGGATTATTATAGCTCAATTTAAGGATGCAGGAGCAGTTATTGTCAGCTTTTTCTAGTTTTATATTTATTTATGTAAGTGTAGTATTTTATAATATTTTATTTACATATATCATATTAGTATATTTTTTATATTTTATTAATATATGTATATTATATCATGTATGTATATATTTATAAAATACTGATTCGGTAGTGAAAATAATGCGACATACCTCTGTTCTTATCAATTTTTTTGTCCATCCAAAGGTCTGGAAGAAATCGCTAATAGCGATAAGACCGTCTATTGTATTGTAACTGTATCTTTTAAAACACAATAAAGCATGTTCATTCATTCAATAGCAATATAATTTAAAATGTACAAACAGCAACTGTACTGAAATACTTTAGAAGTTCAACTAATTTTTGTACCTGATACACCTGCGCACTACTAAAGCTACCGCGATCGGGCTTAGCTAGTCCCTACCTCGTGTACAGTAAACTTAAGAGAGTCATTGGGCAAATTCCGAGTTTACTGTAATATGTAATGTCTGCTTTTCACTGGCTCTCTAGCTTATTAGCTCATTAATTCAGCATCACTTCGAAAGTTCAAGCGCACATGGCGTTACTTATTTAAAACCAAAAGATGTGAAATATTTGTGTACATGTAGCAAGGTGATATGAATGAATGAAACCGACTTGACTTTATAATTATTATACACTAATGTTTCCCCGTAGCTTCACCCACGGTATTTTCATGTGTGTATATTTTTATATTTTATAAAATAAACAGTAAATTTTTGTCCATCTCGGACATCATTGCTGGTGGAAAGCAGAGATTCTGACGAAGGGCCATCTGGTGAAAAGTGAAGAGTTCCAACACCAGAAGTGTTCCAACGTACTTTCGCCTCGAAGGAATTTTATGACACTTTAAAAAAATATAACCTAATGCTGAGGGGGGGGACTCATTACTGAAGTGTGTAAGAAAAACATCCTCGAGCGTACAGGACTGTAGACACTAGAGGCTAAATGAAATGGGGGAGCTAAAACAATATTTTATATATAAGAACTGTAAATAAAGACAAAACGGCGGAAAAGAACACCCGAAAAGATCTCCAAGTGCAAATTCAGACAAGAACACCTTTATTGAAAAAGAGCTCGATAAATATCCCCCATTATGTTAGGGGGACACCAGGCCTGAAGGGACATGGGAAATAGGGTGAACGCTTAGCCGATGACGAGCGGTGAGGTCGTAGAGGGATGACAAAGGCACTATTCTGAACACTTCGTCACAACACCCCACTATACTGACGATAGAAACTATCTAGATAAAATCTAAGCTAAATGTATATATTTATTAAACATTCGTAATATTATTGTTGAGATTCGTAGAATACAGATTTGTCGCAATAAAACCTATCAATTTATATCTTCAAACATGTTGTAATGTGCGAACGAGATAGCGAACTACCTTTAAGATATCTCCTTAATTAAGACCCCATTTTTTACTTGTTTGGTTTAAAATATATAAGTATATATATGAATGTGTATATATATATATATGAATGTATATATGTATATATATGTGTGTATATGTATATATATGTGGATATATATATATACTAGCTTCTGTCCGCGAGTTCGTCCGCATGGAACAGTTAAAAAACCCCCCGATTTTGAAACATTCTTCATTGCTGCTCCGCTCCTATTGTTGTTAGTGATGATATAGCCTTCCTTGATAAATGGGCTATCTAACACTGAAAGAATTTTTCAAACCAGACCAGTAGTCCCTGAGATTAGCGCGTTCAAGCAAACAAACAAACAAACTCTTCAGCTTTATATATTACTATAGAGAGATATATATATATATATATATATATATATATATATATATATATATATATATATATATATATATATATATATATATATATATATACAGACGAGTTAAGAAACTCAGACCTTTTTTGTAGTCGGTTTAAAAATATGTTACAAATAAGAAAACGTTACAACGTAAATAGCAGACATTAGCATCAATCGTAATAAGGTAAATGATAGTTGGATCGACTGAGTTCCTTTTAATCATTTTAAAAAGTTATAGTACCCTAAATTTTGTATGAGCCTACAAAGTTATATTTTAAGCTATAACGAGTTAAATATGTAGCTTAAACAGTAATTAATATTGTTTACGTCGTGATATTTCACAAGTAAGGCAACTACTGTAGTATTTTAGTGCACCCCCTATATTTATGTAAGATTATTTTAGTATTTATTGTATCATTAGCGGGCCCAGCAGATGTTGCCCTGCCCTAAAAAAATAAAATTTAGAATCCGATTGCAGCACCACCTACCGGGTCGAATTGTGAATCTAAACCATCCCGGGGCCCATTTGAATATACACAAAAAAAATCATCAAAATCGGTCCAACCTTTTAGGAGGAGTTCAGTGACATACACACGAACAGAAGAATTTTATACATAAAGATATATCATCTACTCAATTCAGCTAAAAGGGACAATACAGGAGTTTTGTAATGCTATATAGAATAATAAAGTAAATCAATACTTACTGCACTGTGGGCGTCGATAGGTAAGCGTTGCATAATACTTAAAACTGGAAGCCGCCCATCGGAACCGACTGGTCAGCGCTGAACTGGTACGTGTCCGTGCTGGACGAGACGGCTGGCGCGAGTCTCCCATCCTCCTCCTCCGATCCAAAATAATTCTCTATTATCTCGAAAGACTTTTGATATATATCCAGATTTTCGTGCGATTGTAAAAATTCAATTTTGTCTAGACCTGGAACAGATTTTCAGAGGTTAGACGAATACAAGAAAAAAATACACTCGTTTCGTGGAGTGTCAATATTTTAATCGTAAACAATAACGAATAGGCAGCCACGCCTCGACCAGGTCCCAGTAGAAAGGGCAGGCCCAATAAATGCTGGCTTGACATCGAGAAAGATGCATACGTACCAATGGTCTCAAAACAAGGAATGGTAAAGATTGCGCGAGGCAGAGAAGAAAAAGATGGAAAGCGAAACCCAGGCTTCGAAAGGAATGCTCCAAACGCAAATGGGATTTAACGCTCGGATAATAACGAGTAAACAAGTGCCCTTGAGTGAGTAGACTCACACTTTCCTCTATAAATTACATTTCGAATATTGACATTTGTTTGTTGATGAATTTTTTTTATACTATTGGTATAGACAGTGTTATCTATTTTTCATAATAAAACCACGTTTTAACGGGTTTAAGCGCGGTATTTTATTTGATTTTTATTCCTCATTTCACTAGCCGTGACCACGGAAGACAAAGCTGTCAAGTGTTAACGAGGAATGTTAGTTTTTATTTAACCTACTATTAATTATACTATTTAACTTGTTCATTTTATTTTTGTTTATGGTTATTATTATTTACTGTATGGGTTGAAACATGGTTTTATTATGTGCACTTGTCGCAAATACTTAAGGAAATACTATGTTGATTTTTAATCTAAATTCCTTAAATGTTATCATTAATTTTTTTTTACATAATTTTAAGTAATTTTTTTCGCAAGTCGCCTATATTTTTGTAAACACACGAGACTTGTACATGTGAACAAAATTTTATATTTCTAGCTTCAGTAGTTCCAGAGATAATCAGCTGTGATACACAGACAGACACTGAAAGGAAAGGCATAGGGAGATCAGATATTTGCCTTCATGTACTGAACCTCTAAAAATCTTACAAATAAGAGCTGGGATATACATTAACACTTACCGAAACATTCCTCTACTAATACTGCATATGGGTTGTCGCGCTGGTCGGCCTGTTGGCCGGCTTTTAATATGTTTTCTAATCCATTGAGAGCCACTTGAACCGTTTTTGCATCGGTTAATGTTAATAAGTCGCATAGTGGCGGAATACACCCGTGGTCAACGAGATATCTATAATTTTAACGAGACTTAATAATTTGTCTCCTTCACACTCGGGATTAAAAAGAAAATAAACTTATTACGATTTTCAATTTTTTACTGATTTAATCTTAATATAAACAATTTATGTTTTGATGATTGAGATGTATACCTGATTTGAGCATGGGTGCCTCCGCTGGTCGCGTTGGTGATGGCCCACGCGGCCTCCTTCCTCGTTTTGAATTCAGCTTGTCTTAATATTTCGATTAATGTCGGGAATATATTTGCATCAATCACAGCCTGTAAAAATTATATCATATTGACTTTTCTTTCCGAACTTCCACTATTGCTATAAAAGACATCAAATCAAATCATTTATTAAAATGGTATCATTTATTAAATATTATTAATACTAATAATTGATTAAATAGCAAAAAATGGGTCACATACAGCGGCGTAGCGTGGGTGACGACCGCCCGGGGCGGAAGACAATTTTGCCGTCCTTTTATTTAGGTATTTCAATTTAATGCATACTATATAATTATAATTATAAGAGTTTTTAGCGGGAACTGAAAGGAGATGCTGTGCTGTGCAGTTTTATTTTCTAAAAATGTGTAAAATTACTCTAAAATTAACAATAGTTGTAGGATATTGATAGTTTTTGAGTAGTAATTATGTGTTTTGTGAGAAATGTGAACTGTATATTGTTGACAGATATAATGATTATATGTTTATAAGAGACATAAGTACAGAAAATAATAGGTGGTCTTATCACTAAAAGCAATCTCTTCCATACTACCTTAGGATGGATTAGAAAAGTTTCTAAAACATGTGGGTTTTGCGATATGAACTAAGATATAGAAGTAAAACCGAATATATATTTTTAAATGGGAAGTCCAATAAACATAAAATAAGACAAAATAATATTTTATATATATATATATATATATATATATATATATATATATATATATATATATATATATATATATATTGATTGATATAAAAATAGTCATAGTATAGTTGTACAGATTTACATAGATATTAGTGAGATAATGATTAATTAGTTGGGTTTAGAGTGTGATGTGACAATTCTTTACAAGCCCATTGAACACCTGCAGAGATGGCACACGCCTGATTCTCACAGATAGCGCATTACACAGGCACACTGCATGGATAGTGATAGATTTTTTTAAAGGATCGTGAGTGATTTACAGGTGTTCCAGATGCATGTTTTCCGATGATCTGAGGTGACGAGTATGACTGAGATGTAGATATTTGAAACATTCTTTGAGATAAGGAGAAGTTTTGGGATCAAATAGTAAGTAATAAAGTGTTATCTATTTATCGATTAGTATTATAGATTCTAATTATTTTAAGCACATTAATAATATGTGCTCATAATTGTTTTTAACAGTTTTCTTGTATGTACATAGGTTTAAATTACAATCCAAATTTAAATCTTATTAGTATATATTTTTGTATTATTATGTACTGTAATTCGTTGTGTATAAAAAACATTCTATTGATAAGTATGCAGCGGGGGATATATCTCAAGTGTCTATGGATGTCCTTGAGACGATGCCCTCGGGCCCTGCCAGGTTTCGCGATATTTGCCATGTCGTTACCCTACAACCCTGGCAAAGGGAGAAAAATCCAAGGAGATTTAGTGGGTATTTCGGCTGCTAGACTCAATTCCCACACTACCTGGTACGGTACACTACTACTACTACGGTGTGCAGTCCGTAAAATAATTTCTCCTCATGAAAAAATACGTGAACGGGGAATACCTGTATCTGTGTAGCGTTGCCGGCGGTGATGTTTGACAGGGTCCAGCAGGCCTCCTTGCGCAATGCCTCTGTGGGGCAGCGCAGCAGCGCGTGCAGATGCGCCAACGGCTGACAGTTGAGAACCGCTTGTGTTTGCGCATCGTTGCCCGTCACTATATTGCCCACCGCGCGTAGCGCCGCCGACACCACCGTCGACTTATTGTGCCTGAACATATTACAACAATATTAGTGTAGATGATCTCACATCCCTATTACATTTTAACAGATTAGTTAAAGATTACTACCTCAAGCTATAGTGTTATTCTTTACTTTTGTATGTATATAATATAATATGTGTATTTATTTATGTACATTATTCTATATATATTATCATATATATATATATATATATATATATATATATATATATATATATATATGATAATATATATAGAATATATGGGGTTGTCTGGAAGAGATCGCTTTTTAGCGATAAGACCGCCCTTTGTACACAACTAGATATAATTTTAGTCTTTAAGTTCATTTTTGTATTGGTGTATAATAAAGTGTTATCTATCTATCTATCCATCTATCAATATATATATATATATATATATATATATATATATATATATATATATATATATATATATATGTGTATATGTATATATATATATATCATATATATTACTATTTATTCATTAATAAACTAAATTATTGTACGAATGCTGATTTAGCAACTACCGACTTTTGTTGTCCTTCCTATACTCCATCCAAAGGTTGTCTGGAAGAAATCGCCATGGGCGATAAGACCGCCGATTGTACTTTTATATTAATGTTCTTGATTTTATGTAGCATTTTTGTACCGTCAAGTTCATTAATATATATGCATTGACAAGGATTCAAAATATTGTATGCAGTAGAATGTTAAAAAATGTCTTTACAATGTGGAGTTCATTAATATATCATCATGTAATCTGTTCAATAATATATGCCTGGACACTTTACAATAATTTGTGACCAGCCATATGATCAAATATAACTCAATAGCATAGGATTCAAAAATATCTGACTTGACAAATATTCATAAATATCCTATGGATATGGAAATATCACTCAAATTGTCTTTTTCTTACAATTCATATTGCAGTACCCAATATGCAAGTAATAATGCATAGTTGCAAATAAGTGCAATTGCCTATTGGGCAACGTCGCGTAACTAGCTAGCGCGTGCAGTATAAACTGCACGGTGCAATATATCTACCTCATCGCGTGCACCCGATTTCCCGGAATCACAACTGGCCTCTGCCTACCGGAATAGATTACAATACACAATAGGCGGCTTTTCTAATTAAAAATATTAAATACAAAGAAAACAAAAGAAGTGCAAATGCGGGCGTTAATAAAACTTGGGGTTTATGACCGCAGGTGTTCATTCGCATTTGTTGTTGTAGTTCTTGGAATTTTGGCTAGTCGTAACAATATTAATTTATTCTAATTTTAATACTCAACTTATACTAAGGTAGAGTGTATCTGTTACATGCTGGGTTGTGAGGGATATGTGCAGGTGCCTTATGTCTATTTTTTTTTAATATGTTAATTATTATGTCGTTTTTATTATTATGTGTGTGTGTGTGTGTGTGAGAGAGAGAGAGAGAGAGTGCGTGCGTGCGTGCGTGTGTGTGTGCGCGTGCGTGTGTGTGCGCGTGCGCGTGCGTGTGCGCGTGTGCGTGTGTACATTATGACGGCCCCTATGGTTGAGCGGGCTAAGCCTTTGCCGGCTTACCTCACTGCAACGCAGAGGCTCCGGGTGCGATTCCTGGTATAGTAAATTTCGGAAACGTATTTTCTCGGTTATTTACTATGGTCTGGGTGTCTGGGATCGGCCCCAGAGTGGTCCGTTGTATATTACCCATAACACAAACGTAACTTGCTTAATTTGGGGATATACAGTGTGCGTGTTTGTATGCCGATTTTTTTTTTGATGTGAAAGAATTTCAATAGTTAATATGAAAACATTTACAACACACGATTAATTCTTTCAAAAGAACTAAACTCACTATAATTATAAAAAATAATAAAAAGAAATCCTAATATCACTCTCATCTTGTTACAATCTAGGTCCAACAATATATGAAAGAGAATCAGTCTCCTTTGACATAGAGATAGATTATAGTATATCACAAGGGCCACTTTTTATCCCGGAAAAATGTACGGTCCCCATGGGATAACATTAACGAAAGCGAAGCCTCAGGGAACAGCTAGTCTCAA
Source organism: Dendrolimus houi (assembly GCA_039645545.1). NCBI lineage: Eukaryota > Metazoa > Arthropoda > Insecta > Lepidoptera > Lasiocampidae > Dendrolimus > Dendrolimus houi. The sequence goes on along the minus strand of CM077120.1, from coordinate 14,824,408 downwards.
TAAATTTGAATATTAACATTATTTACATAACATAAAATCAAATTTATCATAAAAATAAAACAACAATGTTCCACAACTATTATATTATTAATTTACTTTACGCCAAATGTATACTTCTTTAAATTAATAAGAGCCCATAAATATTCCACTGCTGAGCTCAGACTTCGCAATTTTAAAGGAAATGGTCATCCAACACACTTGCCGTGTTTGATACATTGGTTACTCAATGTGCAGTTTTTTTGTTTTTTTTTTTAAATTTTTGATTGATTTTAATAAATTAATTTCTTTAATTATTATAATATTGGCAAAAAGTTTAGTGGTCATTTGCTATCAAAACATAAAAAATAAAGTTGTCCGGCAAAAATATGGTAATTTAAAACTATTAGCCTGGCAACACGAAAATGTAATTTTATGTGTGACAACATTGGTTTATTAAAATTATATTCTTTTTCCTTTGGTTTGATTTCGCTTCCCATTTTATTATATTTTCAACACACTTGCTCATAGAGTGGAGCTTATTGTACTGTTTTTATGGGCGTAAATAGCCCTATAAGCACGCGTGCTAAAAACTACATTATCGCACTAGTGCCTTTTCATTACAGTTATTTTCTTATCTCAAAAAAGAGTTTAATGTACAGTCGCGGTTTGAAAAGATTCGTCACCTTCTCAACTTTTGCTTGCACGAGTACAAAAAAGAGCACTGCAAACATTGTAACAAATATTACGTTTATAAAATATAGAAACGTGAAAAAAGAAAATTGCAATGTTGTCAACATTGACAGACAGACACTGAGATAACAATAAGAAACAAAGAGGAATGATTCACTACGCTTATCATAGATATTACAACCAATAAAAAGGTTTTACATTCTAAACAATCTTTTTATACAAGATAGAAAATCAAACAATTTTGATCTTAGTAATATCAAACTTTATTGTCAAGCAGTAAAACATAACTTTTTGTGGAACAGTCTGTTCTGTGACTTAGTTTGAAAAGGTAACATGTGCTCGTGGAACGTTAACCTCCTAGCGCCCAGGATTTGCAACGCTTTAATGGACTAAACGCCCAAAGTCCATAATAAAGGTTTCCATAGTGAAGTTTTTGAACTTTAATGGTCATACACAAACAAAAACCTCGAACACACCTTCGGAGACAGCACTTTATAAAAAGGTGGTAATTTGAAATTAGTAGCAATGGTTAAAGTTGGGGTACTTAGAATAGTACCCTGGGCGTTCATTTGACGAAATTGGTTTTGGTGCTGGGCTTTATTCACTATATCATTAAAGTACTTTTTTAAGCACCACGGGCGCTAGGAGGTTAAATGAATCAATTTGAAAACTGGCGACCCTTTTCATAACACGACTGTACAAAATACAATATTAGTTGTATTTATTACTGTAATTAATTGTGGCGCATAAAACGTGATGTATAAATACCCAGTTGTATCAATTTTTTTTTTTTTCAACTAATTGACATTAATTTTGATATACAGTTTATTATACATCTTTCCAAAAAAGACGGTTTGACAGTTACGCCTTCGGTACTGTTATCTGTCGCCTGCGCGCTCTTTCTCTGGTTATTAGTGATCTGTGGTGCGTTTTAGTTCAACGTTAAACCAAGGTAAACAGCGAAAAACAAAATCTCCGTGCCATTTTGTACAAAAATTGCTTGATTTCCAGCAGCTCTGGTGGTGTTATTATTTAAAAAATTACGATTTCGAGTAATGAAAAAAATATACATGTAGAATTAACACCTCCGAAAATACTTATTGAGGCACAAAATGCTGCTGATAGCTTGTATGATAATTTCATAGTATGAAAAAAAATGCCCGATCATTCTCAGAATTCAATAGGTAATTAAACATTGTAGCAAGACACATGATGTTTTTTATTCCAAATTGTGTTGAAAAACGTTGTTTGAAACACATGGGCATTGATCTTAGACTCTCGGCTCAATTACGCCCTCGCATGGCGGCTCGGGCTGCAATCGCGCCTCGACTGTAATGACCAACTTAGCACTCTTGTATCATAATCTACTATTACACCTATTAACCAGCTAAATTAGTTTATTTACTATATTTAGCGGACATGTAGCATCTTCTAGAAATATAGGATATGTGGGCCTTTTTCCGAGTTACATTTTTTTTTACTAAACTATTGTTATTCGTATGAAGTAATTTTCTATGGTCTTTGTCATGTACAGATAAATATATTATAATAAAATTGATTGGTCTTACATAAGAAGCTCAACAAGTCTTCTGCAGACTCCAGCATCTATAACTGCCTGAATTTTTTCATTGGGTCCGTCTGATAGATGGGAGAGTGCCCAACACGCGTCACTTAACACATCTGCGTCGGTGTGATGTAGTAATCTCGCTAAAACTGGGATGCCTAAAATAATAGTTATTATATTACAATGAATTTCCTCACACACTTTTGAAAATTTATAAATATTATAAAATTCTAAACATGCCGTCTCTGTACATTGAAGTTATTTACAAAAAAAACAATGGAGAACACTATATATACAATTTTTTTAGATTTCTTGTCTGTTTGTCTGTGTAGGATTTGTGTCCCACGGAGAGTTGCAGTGTAGACAGCTGTACTAATTTGGGTGAGAAAATAATAGATTAGGCTTAGCCAGATACAATTCATGTATTCACTAACACAATAACAGAAGGAATAAAAAAAGCAATAGGTGTAGAAAAGTCAATAGAATATTTAAAAATACTTTTCTAAAGATCACCAGTGCTTTGATAATCTTAAAACGCAGGGTAAAACAAAGGTCTGTCTGTTTATTCAGAATTCACGTAAAAACTACTGGGCTGATTTCGATACGGTTTTCGCTAATCGACAGCAAATTCTTAGACTTAAAATGTGCGCTACTTTTTATCCTAGGACTCCCGCGGGAATTTTACTGGATATGGTTTAAAATGGCCAGATAAAAAATCGATTTGGAAAGTGATTTTTTCACTGATCAATAGCAAATTTTATATAAAATGTGTGATTTTTTTTATCCTGGGAATCCTACGGGAATTTTTCCGGGAGCGGTTTGTAGTTATTCCGATACAGTGTTCACGAAAACGATAGCTTACATTATTTTTTAAATGCTATTTCGCGAACGCGAATTTAAAGTCAAACTTGGAAGAAGTCGCGGGCATAACCTAGTTTAACATATAAAAGGCGATTTATATCCCGATTAATATAATAAATGCCAAAATAACTCTGTCTGTCTGTCTGTGTGTTCCGTTTTCACGGATAAACTACTGGACCGATTTGGCTGAAACTCAGTATGTATATATATATATATATATATATATATATATATATATATATATATATATATATATATATATATATATATATATATATATATATATATATATATATATATATATATATATATATATATATATATATATACAGTTGTAGTCATATAATTAAGAACGATTTGAAGTTCTAGAAGTTTTTTTATTTAAATCATGTCATACACAGAGATGTGTAACTTTCTGAGAAGCAACTAGTTATGTTATAAAATAGCCACATTAATAGAGCAACGTGGCTTAGGAATAAAGAATAAAATCGCTAACTATTTTTTTCACATTTTATTTATTTTACCAAAGTAACACATTCAAATAGTACTGAAACTGGACAAATAATTAAGAACGATTTATTAAACTGCTCGGGAATCGTTTTGTATGACACTCACATTTAAAAAATCACAATAAAATGTAGCGCGAGAAATTTAAACAGCAATTTAATACATTTTTAACTATAATTAATAGTTAATAGCATATCCACGGCTTTTAATTACTGCTTTATACCGGCGAGGTATTGACTCTATTAATTTTTGACATTTCGCAAGAGAAATAGAGTTCCATTCTTCTAAAAAAACGTCGTACAGCTCTCTTAAATTCCCACACTGTGTATTTGAAACCTTTTTCTTTACTTCAAACCACAGATTCTCTATTGGGTTTAGATCTGGGCTGTTAGCGGGCCAGTTTAAGACAGAAACTGATTGCGCTGTAAGAAATTCCTTTACGGTGCGTGCAGTGTGGTTTGGATCATTATCATGCTGGAATGTCCAAATACCGGTAGAACGTCTTCAGCATAAGGTAACATTGTTTTTTCCAGTATATTTTTGTATTGGAACTGATCCATGTTACCTTCTATCAACTTTACAGGTCCAACACCATGTCCAGAAAAGCACCCCCAAATTTTCACATTTCCACCACCATGCTTTAATGTAACTTTCGTGTATTTAGGGTCGAATGCTGTATTCGGGGGACGTCGTACATATCGTTTTCCATCAGAACATACTATGTTTATTTTCGTCTCGTCAGAAAAAAGTACATTTTTCCACTGTCGCACATTCCAGTTTTCATACTTTCTCGCAAATGCAAGCCGGGCTTGCCTGTGGCAAAGTTTCAACATGGGTACCTTTCTTGCTATCCTACCCTGCAATTTTTCTTCTACCAAACGTCTTCGAATAGTGCGTGCTGAGATTGCTGAAGGGTTATTTTCACCAAAATATTCTTTTCTCAGCTCATTGGACCCTTTAAAAGGCTTTTGTTTTGTCATACGAACGATGTTTCGGTCATCTCGAGGAGTTGTTTTTCTCTGTTTAGGTACACGTGGAACATTCGAAGTAGTTTGGTACATAGTAAAATGCTTTACAGCGTGGAAATCGTTTTTGAACATTGCAGATGGTCGACTATCTTTTTATAAGACCAATTCTTCTGGCGAATTTTTATTATTAGTTCCCTTGTATATTTAACACAACTTTTATTTTTTCCTGTTGTTTTTTCATAAGAAGCAATCACTTTTAATCTTTTACAGCACTAAATGGCGCCAAAATTATACAAACAGTAACAAATCGACTAAGTGTTCTCTATTTAAATTTGATTAAAGGTATAAACTATTTAGCGTTCTTAATTACGTGACCAGCCAGTAAATAGGAATACTATGTTTAGGAGTAGTGTAAAAAGTTTGTCTATTTATTTTTAGTTAATCATATTAATGAATATCTGTATCAATGAATACAGCGGTATTATGGAAAAGTTTTACGATATCGAGAGAAATATTTTTTTTGCATGCAATTAGTTTTGCGTCTTAGTTTGAAAAAAATCTTCACTTTAAATCAGCGTTCTTAATTATATGACCACCACTGTATATATATTCGATGCCGAGGATGAACATAGGATACTTTTTATCCCGAAAAATGGGATAGTTTCGGGGATAAAAATATATTTGTCTCTGTGTTTGTTATACTTTTACGGAAAAACTACTAGACCGATTTGGCTGAAATTCGGTACATATGTAATTTTGATACCGAGGGTGGACAAGGGATACTTTTTATCCCGGATAATGTGATAACTTTGGGGATAGATTTATGTAAAGATTACCCCAGAAAGTAGGATAAGTTTTAATTTTGTGATTTGCCATTTTGGTTAATCTGGTCGATGTGGTTGATGCGGTTGATTTGGTCGATGTGGTCGATTTAGCCGATTTGGTTGATGTGGTCGGTGTGGTTGGTTGATTTGCCTGATTTGGTCAATATGGTCGATTTGTCCAATTTGGCCAATTTGGTCGATGTGGTCGATTTTTTTATTTTATTGCACGAGTTCAGCAGACAAGCAGACGGCCCACCTAATGGTAAGCGGTTAATATCGCCTATGGACATTTGCAACACCAAAGGTGTTACAAATGCGCTGCTGCTCTCTTGAGGTTGTCTGGAATCTGGCCACTAATGCCGGAACACAACTCAAGGTTGTTATGGCGGCATATTTTAGACCAGAGGTGGTAGCCATCCAGACGGGCAGATACCCTACCAGCTGGCTATGGGTTGTTTTGTCGCCCCTTACGACAGGCCGCCAGGCCGCAGGAAATTGTATTCTTCTTTCCATTTGGTCATTTTGGTGTACATGTGTAATTTTAATACCGAAAATTGGTATAGATACTTTTCATCCGGGAGATGGGATAGTTTGCGATATAAAATGAAGTGAAACTTCCGGGGGAAATAGCAGTAACATAACAATTTAATACAATATAACCTGTGATGTAACCTCTTTAAACAAGAAGCACGTACTAGAGGTTGAACCGCGGCGCAGCTGCGGGGTAAACTCTAGTAATAATAATATAAAAATAATTATGTATTAAAAATGAATTGCAACTGTAGCTTTATTAAGATGTATGTAACTCTAGAATTAGATCTATTATTATATAAACAGGTTTTATACAAAATTGCATAATTCCATAAAATACTTATTTCACTTGTTTCAATATACAAGTTTGGAAAAAGTAAGGCAATTTTTGAGCCCAGATATGTAGATAGTAATGATAGGTATATGAAATATGTTCATCCCAGAAAATGCTAAATTCTAGTATAAAAGTTTGGAGTTGGCATGAAAATGAAGAAAGTATATTATGAAAATTATGTAAATGCAAATCCATAAGAAAGGCCTACTCCTTCATTGATAAATAATTCTTATATTTTACATATTATGCCAAACACACCTGGTGCAACAGCTTCGAAATTTGTAGGTGGATTTTTCCCTCTGCACAAATTGGATAGTGTCCAAACAGCATTTTTTGTCATAGATAACCTTGTATATTTATTTAAAATCCTGTAACAAAGATCTTTAACATATTATTATGAACATAACGTTTATGTCAAAAATAATTTTTAGTATTTAGTATGAACATTTTGGCGCAATTTTCAAGGGTGATTTTTTGCTGTTATTTTATTTTTAAATTTACATATTTATGTATTATGTACATTTTACGTTACGCTAAAGGTATGTAAGAAGAAGTATTACTTATTTTTTTATTTAATCTATCCTATAATAAATCTGTAAAAGGCTTAAATTTGTACAATGTGTTTAAAAATGCGAAAAATCAGGGGGCTAATTTAGACCAGCAGATTCCGAAAATACAATTTATAGAATTTTGTCTGTCTATCGGTCTATTAGAGCAACACATGAAAAGTACAGAACAAATTTAAATGAAACTCGATAAAGAGCTAGCGTATATCCAGGGGCGTAACTTAGGATAGTTTTTATCTCGATAAATGACGTCTTTTCCGTGGGATAGACGAATATAGCGAAAAAGAAGGCGCTGCGATCGCATTTTTTTAAACTATTGAATGTATATGAATGAAACTCGACATAGCTGGCTTATAACCCGAGTTAACACTTAAGATACGTTTTATCCCGGTAAGTGACATAGTTTCCTTAGAATAGACGAATTAGTAAAATAAATGGTGCTGTAATCGCGTTTGTTCAATTCACTAACAAAAACCTACGTTATCATAAACAACATATCATTCATTTTATTACTTCAAATTAGGTTGGTTATGACTCGCCTCTATGATTTGCAGGACAGTTGTATAGACTATATGGACTTAGTTTCTTTGTTATTGTGAATTTAACAATAAACAGTAAAGTTTTAGGTGTAAAGATTACATATATAATCTCCTTCAACCAAATATTTTATTTATAGTAATAAAATCTCATTAGAAATCCTCATTTTTTTAGTTTACCATTCATAGGTATGCCTGTTATTAAACATTCTTTAAAACATAAAAATAACATAATAAAACTACATTTTAACAGTTTTAAGCGCGGTAATTTATTTGATTTTTGTGATTTGGCCACTTTTCGATGGCCGAAACGTCGGAATAACAAAAATCAAATAAATTACCGCGCTTAAAACCGTTAAAACGTAGTTTTATTATGTAAACAAGTCGCGCAAACTTAAGAAAATATTATAAAAATGACAGTTTAGTTCATGGGCTTTTAGCTTATACCACTTTTTCATCTGGGATAATGTAATAGTTACTGACTGTTTCACACAGATGTAGCAATGAATTTAATGCATTATTTGAGGGATGTCATTTCAAAACCCCCTAAAATGTACTAAGAAAAATTTAAGCAAAATTATATTTTTAAACATTGTGCGGTTAATATATGCTATAAGAAAAAATTGATAACAGTTTGTTTCTCACATCGTCTTATTCCTAAAAAGTGTGGAATACCTTAAATTTTTACAAACATTTTTGATAAAAGTTAAAATTAAAATCTGTTATAGAGAAATTTGCAACCAACCTGTCATTTCAGTGGATTTTGAAAATCAACTGTGTTAAATATAAATTCCAAGCACTTTTGAATGCCAATTTTCTACCAAGGATAACACAAAAGAATAGTTAGTAGGATATAGAAACTCAACTCTAGTAAACTTACTCCAATAAAGGCGGTAGTACTCCTGCGGCGAGCACAGTGTCCCGGCATCGGGCAGAATCTCCTGCCACATTGCCTAATGCCCACACTGCCTGTTCACGCACGTCGTCGCTGGCACCACCCGCTACTAGACTGACTAGCACTTCTACAGCTCCGCATTCTACTACAATCCGCGTCTGTTCTGAAGTACCGGATGCTATGTTCGTCAATGCCCATGCGGCCTCAAACTATTGAACAAGACAGTCAGTTAAATTCTCCTAATCATAAGGTACTGTTAACAGTAGAAACAGTTTGCCTAACTGCCACTTTCTAACAATGCTATAACTAACACCCAACAACCCATTGTATAGGTTGAGAAACTATCTCCCTGGTTGCAGATTTAAGAATCTCGGACTTAGCACTCTTGGAAGTAACTTTAAAGATCAATCTCTAGCTATGACATTGATCAGAAAGTTAATCACTCACAATTGTTAAAATTTATAATAGTAATTTGACAACTTTTAATGTTTTAAATAACATTCACAAAATATAAGAAAAATTACAAACTTAAACAAAATTTATTTATTTTATTTTGCATTTATTCAAATAAGAATTTTTTAAATTGTGAAGGCCAGTAAAATACAGATAATTATGTTAACATTGTACACATAAATAGTCGAATAAAATCTGACACTTGAGTGTAGGCATCATTCCCCACACAATCTCAGACTCGTGGACATCACATGCTATTCTAGATCTATGTTTATTTAGTCTATATTTTTAGTGTCAGTTCATAAATCAAATATCTACATATTTTAATACAGTTTTCTATAATAATTATTACACTGGTAATTTTGGTGCCTTTAACATTAAAATTGTTTTTGAATAATTTTATGCCAACAATTAATTAAACTATAAAAGGTTTAGGAACTTTGGCTTTAGTTTTTTTTTAATTTCCATATTACACTAAAAAACAGTGAGTAAACAAAAGACTACAGATATTATATACTTTAATATCTATTAAAAAATATTATTGTTAAGTTTTTGTGTTTAATTAATGTATATACATATAAAAAGAGATAACTAGTAAAATCAATCTTATACTTCAGGGACACCTTCTATAAGCTTTTCTTCTATAATGTGCTTAGGGAAAATAGTCATTGTAAAGACAAGCAGTAGTAATCTGCTATCATGTAACAGTCCCTCTACCCTGGTACCATTCCACTATCACTTTTAGATCCTGGTGGAAGTGCTTTCCCAATTCTACACTAAAACCTTTAAAATTATCTGGAAATCTTAATCTCACAGAACTTAAAGTATAAGTCGGTATTCAATGACTTTGAATGAATCAAATTTATGTTACATGGATCACTTTGGTTGATTCATACAAATTGAAAGAGAAAAATCACCATAACAGACCATTATTATGACATTCAGCACCTTAACTGTTGGTCTGGACTTAAAGTTTTTAAGACATACATTAGCCAACTAAAAATCACATGGATAGGAAACTCAGTATTAAAAATTATATGCTAAATAAATTGCTACACAAATATCTGTATATGATTATTATCTACATGGACTAGTCTAGGAGACATTAGCTATGGTTTATATGTTACATAATCAAGTTTTTATATAACAAATAATAAATTAACAATTAAACATGTTCTACAAATTCACGTGGAAAGTATGATGATAATATTTTTTAAATTTACCTGTAATGTGGGGTTCGAATTCTTTGTGAGAAATTCAACAAACTTAGGAACTATACCAGTTCTTATAACTTCATCTATTGGTGGATTTGGTTCTTGGCTTAAAAGTTTACGGAATTTTTGTGTAGCTACAACCTGTTCCTGTGGGTTGTCTCCATATAATGCTAGCACCATTGCTGGAGTGATATCATCAGATGTGGATATATTTATATCGTCCTGAAAGGTTTATGTGGCAATTTAAATAAATATATTGATATAATTTTTTTGTTATTCAAGAATGTAATCATAATTAATATTAGATTACAATCAAATTTCAAATTACATGTAAAACTGTTAAAACATATTATTAATTAGATATTTTGCTGACATGATTGGTACAATAACTATAGCCATATTGCATCAAGATAACTGTGGTTAGAATACCCACTTAAGTTAAATGCAAGCACTATATTATAAATCCAAAGTACATTTTTTGGTTCTGTTTGTAACATTACTATTTTAGTGCATGGAGTACATGAATAGTATAAACAAAGATACTCTTTTTTGAAGAAAATCGAAATGTGTGCTGGGACACATAGTAGAAATGAAAATTCAACAGACAAATGTAGTAAAAAGGAATCACAACGGACAACTGGAAAAATGAATGCCAATGAATAAGTGGAAAAACAAATTGCAACAGACATGTGGCAAACTGAATTGCAGCAAAATTTAAACTTGAAGTCTTACAGGCACATTTTCAAACTAGAGAAGTACATTAACAATCTGCCCATAAAACTTCAAGTCAAAATTTTGTTGCCATTCATTTTTCCATTGTCTGTTGCAATTCGTTTTTCCACTGTCTGTTAAAGTTTCACTTCTACAATGTGTCCCAGCATACATTTCGATTTTTCGCAGGTTTACTGCAAATTATGATTTGGTTAGGTTAGGTTAGGTACATTTTAATGAATGCATTTTTTATTTTATCAAACAAAAAAACTGAATTCAATCTGGAACCAAAAAAACATCCAGTCTAAAATTAGCCGCCTCTCCACATGGCCCTAATGCTTTTTTGTGAGGGAAAAATACTAATAACCCCCCCCCGGTCTATATAGAAGTTTCACTTCAAAAAATGACCTTATTCAAGAACCTGTCACTGCCTAATAAAGCTATTTTAACATTTTTTTAACAGTAGTATGTTCATAGTTATATAAAACACAATTTCAATAATACTTCTTGAACTATACTCAAATAGCAATTCATAAGTTTTAACTGTAAGTATCAAAGTGTAAATCAAATCTAAAAACATTACATTATTCAAACAGGTATATGCAATGACTCACCATCAACACCCATTATTCATATTGTTTTATTCTAAAACATCTTATCCTTGTAAAACATGATGTTAAAGAGGATAACAGTATTTTAATAAAAGACAATAAAACTGTACACAATTAGTTTTAACACATAACTTTGTTAGACTCCACTTTGACAGAGAGTGGCATGAGATTAAGGGTAATTTAAGTTTTACGATATAAATAAGCCTTTAATATAGCTACTAGACCTGTTATTTCGATCAGGAAACAAGTTTTTAATGAATAATGGGAAAAACAAAAATATGTTAGATAAACAAGGTTATGTCAGTTTTGTTGATAACAAAGTGTGATTTGTGTTTAGGAATACACTTATGCTTAATATATAAACATAAACTGTTTTTGAGTTTTAAACAAGTTTTGAATTAGTTTATTATTTTTAAATACGAAAATAGTTTCTTTTTTTGCTTATATATTGCAACAATGGTTAAAATCAGTTGTGACACTTGCTAGCCGCTGCCATGGCATACTCGGTTGGCTTGTGGGCCTTAGTCGTAAGTCATGGCTAATGAGTAGAATGGTGAGTTAGGTGAGATTTTAAACCAAAGCACAATGAGCATGCCGTGGCAGCGGCTGGCAAGTGCAAAAACAGACTGGTCACCATCATCGCAATATAACGAAACGAGCAAATGAGAAAAAATATCTCAAGTACTGTTGTTGTGTTTTTGTTGCATTGAACATGTTTCCCAGACTTAGTGGTAAACATAACCTCACCAATTTTTTCACTAATTTTATTGTGATGGCTGGTGAAACGGCATGACCAGTGACTAGAACAGTGATTTAGGTTAGGTTAGCTATGATATAAGCACAATATTAGTGAAAAAATAAGTGAGGTTATGTTTATTAACAAAATAATATTTCAATATCTCCCCGCACCATAGGGGTTGTAGTAGGGGTAAGTATGTTTTCCCCTCCCTAATCCACCACCCTATTACTTAAAATTCATGTATCAAACATGTATAGATTTACCTTTCCAGACATGGAGGTTGCAGGCAGTACTTCTCCCTCCCGACCCCCTACTTACAATTCAATGATCATTAATCTACAGTTTAACCCTTTATTACCTGAAGTGTAATGTCTGGTGCATTTGGAGTTGGTAAATTCACATTTCTCCTTTTAAACAACTGCTGTTCCCTCTTTTGTTTCCTAAGCTGGACGCCTTCTTCTTCACGACGCCGACGCAACTCATCCGCACTCAAACCAACGTTCTTATAACGTTGCTTGTGACCACCAGACATTTTCTAGCAAGTCAAAGAAAATATGCAAATGCAATATAGTATGTAATTAGAACTTATACCTATTTATAGCGAACAAAAAACTTAAGTAAATAGACCAGATTCAGATATCTAAATAACTTCATGGGCCTCTAAGGAAACCTCGGATAAAAATCTATTGTCATGAAATTGAAAGTACTAATAAAAAATTTAAAACTATCGCTATTTCAAAAATAATAATCAATAACGGAAACAGGCTGGAGACGTTCAGATGTATAACTAAAACACCTTTTAGCAACTAACAACTAAAAACTGAGAGTTGAAAACGCGAAAGTAATGTGGTAACCATTTTCAAGGTTCGGTGTACTTCAAACGCTTACAACATTGTGTTAGAAACTTGAAGAATAACAAAGTTCTTACAATTATTTACTACAAAGCAGGAATGTAAAAAATAAAGAAAAATTAACTGATTTTGCAAATCAATCCACCATTCATTAAAAATCCCAAGTTGCAATCAATTACAATTCACAATTCAGAGCAAAAGCGACATTGACGATAACAATACGACATACGTCAGTCGTCATCGTCAAGTCTCAGATAAATAATATTTAATTTTCATTATTAAAAGAAAAATAAAATCAAATTTTATTGTGATTTAAAAAGTACTTTAAATTCACATATTTATTTGGTCTCAAATCATTTACATTTGTACAGATATAAGTATGTATTATATATTATTATTAATAAACATGATAAATCTCAGGGCTTGCAGGTAAATAAAAAAAAGTGGCCAAATTTTATTCTTTTTCACCTACCTTTTCATTCTAAAACTTCGATATTGGCAAAATCAATGCCGTGTACGTTGAAGCCAATAAAAATATCTGCGTGATTCATAGATTATAATTGTAGAGCATGGCCAAATAAAAGAGATTTACAACTCGACAAAAATGTCTAAAAATAAGCTAATTTTTTTGCCTTCTAGCAATATTCTATTACATCTGTAGTCAAAGTCAGTGAAATCATAGACAAAGCAAATTTATCGGTGTTATTTTAATTTTAACCTTGATCTTGTTAGGTTTTATTCTAAATTATTCTTTTTTAAGAAAATCTAATAATGAAATTGTCACTCTCTAAAGATTAAATGACTAAAACCAATATTGTGATCTCGTATTATTTACTATAACAGGTTATGGGCTTACGACACGCGCCATAATATACTCATATTTAATTATTTATTTTACTATAAAAACCATAAAAAATAAATAAATTTCACAATGGCGAGTTCTTGCGGAAACGGTGCAAATGTTGGTGCGTCTTCATTTAATTTTGATAAACTAAATGGAATATCAAATTATGGCAAGTGGAAGTTTATGATGCGTATGTATTTAATTCACGAGGACTTATGGGGCTGTATTGAAAAATCGAGTACTGATACACCAATCGTAACAGATGAGCGGCAAACAACAAAAAGCATTGGCAAAGATATGCTTGATGATACTGCCTTCGGCCCTTTCAAATGTCCGTGATGCATAAACAGGACACGATGCTTGGAGACGTCTCCAGAAAGCATACGAAGATCAAAGGTTATGCAGAAAACTTGGATTACTGCGGACCTTGTTTAGGTTTGAAGTTAAAGCAGTTTAAAAGCATGGAAAATTACTTGATGCAGGTATGTGACATAAATCAACAACTATGTGACATAAATTATGCAATAGAAGACGATTTCTTGTCTATTTTAATGTTGAGTGGCTTACCTACTGATTATGATCCATTAATTATGGCACTTGAACATTCGAATATAAAGCTTACGTCGGAAATTATAAAAACGAAACTTCTTCAAGAAACCATGCAACGTGATTTCGAAAACAGCGAAGAAAATACATTATACACAAATTTTAATGAAAATCACAAACTAAAATGTTTTCATTGCAAAAAGACAGGCCATGCTATAAAACAATGCATGAAAAGAAATCAACCTAAGGTCAATGAAAGGATAAGTGTAATTTGGTAACAGAAATTGACAATATATGGGACGGCACATTCTTGACAGCTTTAGCCACAAATATTAGCGGTTCAGCATGGTATATTGATTCGGGGGCAACTAGTCACATGACAAACAATAATCAATATTTACACGTCATGTCATATCATGACATGACATGTAAATATTGTCATGTCATGGATTCACCTAAATATATATCTATTGCGAATAATCAAAAAATGTTAAGTTGCGGCTATGGAGAAATTGAAGTCATGCTAAAAGGCCACACAGTTCCCACTATGATCAAAGAAGTAATTTATTTACCAAATTTAGTCACTAATCTGTTATCTGTCAGTAAATTAACAGCTAAAGGTCTTAAAGTTCATTTTAGTAGAATAAAATGTGTAATTATTTACAACGATGAACTTATAGCTACTGGCACGGAGATGAATGGAGTTTATATGCTCGATATTGAAGTCCACGATAATATAAATAAGGAATCTGCATATTTAGGTAAACTACAAAGGAAAAACATATCGGATGTTGAATTGTGGCACCGGCGGCTTGGTCATCTTAATATAAGAAGCATGAAGCTATTACAACAAGGACTGGCAAATGGTATAAGTTTCACAAACAGTGACTTTTTACCTTGTATTGCATGTCTGGAAGGAAAACAGTCGCGGTTACCATTTCTAAAAAGGTCCTATACAAGAGCGACTGAAAAGTTAGGTTTAATACATTCCAACCTCTGCGGTCCAATGTCAGTTTGTTCTTTAAGTGGTGCTAAATATCTATTGACAT
The DNA here is from genome assembly GCA_039645545.1 of Dendrolimus houi. Taxonomy (NCBI): domain Eukaryota; kingdom Metazoa; phylum Arthropoda; class Insecta; order Lepidoptera; family Lasiocampidae; genus Dendrolimus; species Dendrolimus houi. The sequence continues at coordinate 14,809,135 of CM077120.1, read as the reverse complement.
TTATAGATGATTTTAGTAGGATGACATTTGGCTATTTTATCAAAAGCAAAACTGAAGTACTAACTGCGTTTAAAAGATTTAAAGCTATGGTAGAAAACGAAACCACATTGAAAATTAAAATGATAAGAACTTATAATGGCGGTGAATATACTAATAACATTTTTCAGACAAATCTTGAAGAACATGGCATAAAACACCAGACGACAATTCCTCATACCCCACAACAAAATGGTGTAGCGGAGAGAGCAAACCGCAACATTATGGAAGCTGCAAGGTGCATGTTACAGGATTCAGGCCTAAGTAAATAATTTTGGGCTGAAGCAATGAATACTGCAATTTATATCAAAAATAAATGCCCATCGAAAGCAGTTAGAGGTAGCACACCAGAAGAGATGTGGACAGGTAATAAAGTTGACTTATCTAACTTGAAAGTATTTGGATGTGTTGCATATGCTATGGTACCGGGAGAAAATCGCAAGAAACTAGACGCTAAAAGTAAGGAATATATATTTGTTGGCTATTGTTCTAAATCTAAAGGATATCGTTTAGTTGATCTAAATAATACTGCTAAATGTTTCAAGTCAAAAGACGTTTGTTTCTTAGAGAATAAATATGTAAAGTATTTGAGTTTGTATTTGGAGAAAAATAAGTCAAATATAGACAGTTGCCAATTAAATTTGACTGACAATATATTTGAAACAAGTGACCAAATTAATGTTTCAGACTCCTCTGAAATTCATTCACAATCGAGTACAGAGTCGATCTCGACTCCTGAGGATTCCTCAGATCCAACTTGGACACCTAATATGGCTTCTGACTCGTGGTCAGATGAATTTGAAGATACTGTTAAACGAGCAGCAACTGCAACAACAATGGTTAACTACTACGATGAGCCCTTAACGATTCAAGAAGCACTATCGGGGCCTGAAAGTGATCATTGGAAAGCTGCCATAAATGATGAATATCAATCCTTCGAAAAGAATAATGCTTAGACACTATCTGAACTTCCTGTTGGAAAGAAAGCAATAAAATGTAAATGGATATTTAAAAAGAAACGTGGCGCTGATGGAGAATTGCTACGGTATAAAGCTCGTTTAGTAGCCAAGGAATTCACTCAAGAATTTGGAATATATTATGAAGAAACGTATTCACCTGTCGTAAGATATTCCACTGTACGCATTTTACTTGCTTTGGCAGCCAATTTAGACAAACAAGTTGAACACATGGACGTTAAAACTGCTTTCTTAAATGGAGATATAAAGGAGATATTTTATATGGAACAGCTAGAAGGCTACAAAGTAAGAGGAAAGTAGAATTTAGTATTTAAATTGAATAAAGCTATTTATGGACTAAAACAAGCCTCTAAAGCTTGGTACGATAAAATAGATATAACTTTATTAAGTCTACAGTTTAAGAAATCTAACAATGAACCATGAGTTTATATCAGATATTTTGATAAAGATAATTTTATTATATTGGCCTTGTACGTTGATGATATATTGATATTTAGCAAGGACAGTGATATAAAAAATAAAGTAAAGGTGGATTTGATGAAAACATTCGAAATAAGGGACCTTGGCACAGCCAGGCATGTATTGGGAATGAGGATAAGGCAAGAGAAAGGAAAAATTATATTGGATCAAGAAAATTATATAAAGAAAGTTTTAGAACAATTTAAAATGACAGACTGTAAACCAGTGCAAACCCCTTTTGAACCTGGATTAAGATTAGAGAAAGGTAACAATGGTGACATGATTTCCCAATACAGGAGCTTAATTGGAAGTATAATGTACATTGCAGTATGCTCAAGGCCAGATATTGCATATGCAGCCAGCATGTTGAGCCAATTCAATAACTATAATTCAGAGCAACACTGGAAAGCAGCAAAACGAGTATTACGTTATTTGAAGGGCACAATTAATTTCAGTCTAGTTTACAAAAAGTCTAATTTGACTGTTACAGGCTATGTAGATGCAGACTGAGCATCTAATCATCTTGATAGACGTTCTTATACTGGATGGAGCCAAAGAAGCGAAGTTTATCAGGAGTTTCTTGTTTGAATGTTAGCAGAAAAAAATTTTGATTGTTATGTATAATGATAATCAATCAGTTCAGAAGTTGTGCAACAATCAAATTCAGCATAGCAGAAGCAAACATATTGATATCAGGCACCATTTTATAAGACAAGTGGTTAATGGCGGTATAGTTAATTTAAACTATTTGTCATCCGATTTGATGCCTGCGGATATATTGACGAATCCTTTGTGTAAAGATAAAAATCTCATTTGCATTTCTTATTTCATTATTAGCTTTTGAAAAGCTAATAATTAAATTGTCACTCTCTAAAGAGTAAATGGCTAAAACCAATATTGTGATCTCGTATTATTTACTATAACAGATCTGAGTATAAAATTCGCTAAAAAAGTAACTAAATACGCATGTAACAAGTTTCACGTAAGTGTGATTTTTAAAGTTTACCAAGGATGTGTAGAGGAATTTGAAGCAAAAATCTTTTAGTTATAATTCGATGAAATTTACCAAAAAAGCAGCCTTCATGATAGGTTTGTAATGGTTAGTTTAGCTTCTTTTAACCAAATAATTGCTCTGTTAACTAACTATCACAAGGTGTTAAAACTCTTGTTTACAAAATTAAAGTCATTAAAATTAAAATAAACATTATAGGCTATGTTGACAAAATGCGTACGTCGTAACTAAAAGAACTTGATACTTACACAATGTGTGATATCGTACTAAAAATTACTTGTAAGTATCGAAACTCTTAACCTAATATTGGAGTTGCCAGAGTTTAGATAAATTTGTGAAAGTGGCGCCCCTACTATTTTCTACTTTATCTTGCCGCCCTGTACCAGGCTGCATAACGTAATCATCTACGACACCACTTTTTTCCAAATTGTAAAATTGGCATTTAAAAATAATTATTAAGTTTAATTCCTAATATTAACATTAATAAGAATACTTGAAGCAAGATAACAAGCAACATACGAACGGATTGAAGGATGGACATAGTTATACTACACCAACGAGAAAAAAAATATAAAAACGGCCAATATTTGCAAGTAAAGTAATATTAAAGTAGAGTTTTCCCTGTGAATTAGGTACGGGTCAAACCATCCCAGTAGCTCTCCCCTACATAATCGAAAAATAAAAAATGTATTGAAAATAGCGCCATCAGAGGAGGGAGGGGGTCAAAAATTATAAGTAGTTTCCATTTAGTGCATTTATGATAGCGACGTATAAAATACAATAGAATATCGTTGAATTATAACGACAACTATAGAATGACAACACCAAGAAGCTTACTTACCACAGATACTGAGAGCAAAACGTAAACCACAAGTGATGGTCAGATTTGGTGAATCACTCAACATGTTTATATTTTATGTTCTATAGGAAATATATTTTAATATCTTTGGGTATTGTGTCAATGTCACTGTCTCCTGTAATATTCAATTTCTAAGAATAATCTATCGTCGAATTAGAGCACCTAGCAGCAATAGCCATAACAAAGAAAAAAATCCATCAGGGTCTCCAGATTGAGGGTTTGCTACCCATTTAGTGTATTTATTTTGCGCTTGAGGAATTTTTGGGGACCAAAAATATTTGGGGCAATTTTTAAAGATGAAAATTCCAGCAACCTCTAACCTTACTAAAATGCTATAAAATATTATACATAGCATGAAATTGCTAATAAAAATTAAATCCAAACATGTCCGTATATAAACATTGTAATGATATTGATTACATAATATTACTTTGGATGTACTAAATATAGCCATACTGGGTTTATATATCTCACTAAATAAGATAACCAGGATTAGCTTTAGTAACTTAATGTATATGTTATGTATTATATATTGTGTTACTAGAGCTACACACAACTCATTAACTGTGGTATGTAATATAAAATATTTAGAAAAGGTTATTCTGCAATTTTTTGGGTTTAATGTAAAAGAAAAGAGTACGTTTATTATTGATTTGATTTTTTTGAAAATATTTTAGTCATATACATAAGAAATTAAAAAACAAAAGGCATGCCGCTGTAATTGTATTTTCTACGCTGAATAAGTAGCTAGTTAATAATAGCTCTCTTGAGTACTTCTTCAGTTACTATATTATCACCTAATAGAGCTTTTCGTTTAATACATTATAATAATAACAGCCTTTAAACGTCTCACTGCTGCGTTTGGGCCTCCCTTTGTTCGAAATAGAACCTCTGTTTGTATTATAGTGTATATAGTTTGACATTAGTAATTTTATCGTTGGATTCGAAATATAGTAATGTAAAAAAATGAATCACGTATTTGAATTGTTAAAACTTTATCTAAATATTAATAAATAAAGCTTCGAAAGATATTGCTAATCGATTTTTTAACACCCTTATTCTAATAAACAGGAACAAACAGTATACCTGCGGTACCCACCACGCTTGTCCAAGGTGTATTGGTGGGATGAGGATGACACATGGGTTATCTTGATTTGCAGATTTCATCACAACATGGAAGATCTCTTCTTCACCATCATCTTCACATAAACTAACTAACTAACTAATCTGTTTTTGAATAATATGTCCCAGACATTTAAATCGTAATTTTAGGCTTTGGTAATCGAATTATAAAATAATAATTACATGACGAAATGAGAACTTCCTCATTTTTTTTAAGACGATTAACAAATAATGAAAATTTGACGAATCTAAAAAATTCTTCAATGTGCGTGGTCCGACACACATCTGTATGGGGAGTTTCTGAAATAGTATCATTATGGGGAGTTTCTTGGCGGATGTGGGTGGTGGATTTTTGTAAATTCAATCTGGAGACCCTGTAACCTATTAAAAGTTTAAAGTATGAAATAAATAGTATGAAAATATAGTTACAGTTTGTTCACTTTATCTATTGAAATTTTAGAGTTTATTATTAGCTATATTAATTATTACATATAGAAGGTAACCTTACATCAAAATGAACAGAAGCAGTGTGCTAAAGATACAAAGATTACCATACTTATTGAAAAGGTTAATGTGTACACCACCGGCTACTGGTCCAAGTTCTACACCTAATTCAGCATCTGGGTCTTTGCAACAAAGATACAGACCTTCAAATTTTCAAAAAACGATACTTGTTTGGACCAAGAAATACAAGAGTAAGGAAGAAATCCCGCAATTTGTGTCGTAAGTTCATTAATAACTTTGTTCTTTCAAGGTCAATAATTTTGTAGAGAAAAATACAATTTATAAAGTTATATACGCTTTTTTTTAATAATGTGATGAGTGTTTATGAATTCCATTATCAGGAGCATTACAGATGAGGTGTTTTTTCAGGGCTGAATTGATTGAAAGATCTCGAAGTGAAGCTAGAATTAAAATCTCAAATATTCTCATAGTGCTTACAGCCCTGGCCAGTTTTGGAGCTATCTTGGCAGGAAAAGCAGCCGCTAAAAGAGGTGAATCTGTCCATCAAATGAATCTTGACTGGCATAAACAGTATGAAGAAGAACAAAAAAAAAAGGAAGCTGTAGAAGTAACTAAATGAAAATTTGAAATTATGAAGTGCTAAATGAAAAATAAGCTTACTGTAGTTTGTATATGAATTTATAATATTTATCTGGTTAGTAAAGTGATTATGCAATATGTAAGTGTTTACTTCATTTCTTTCTAAAATTGTATGGAAAACCTTAAAAAACCAATTGGGTGCATACTAATTTCTATTCATAATATTTACAACAATAAATTCGGAAATAGAATGATTTATAAATGCAATCAGTCTTCATAAATTTGTAGGCTTGTAGTAACTTCTACATTTTTCTGTAAACAATTTTGTTGTTTTCTCTTTAATCACTTCTTCAACACTCAGTTCAGTTTGTAAAAGACGCAACTGTAAATTAAATATAATAATAAGTACACAGAGTTAGAAGAAAATATATCAGAAATGAAAATAAACTCCTGAGGTTACCTTTTTTTGTTCTGCTTTTAAATTTTTTAAGACTTCAAAATCATCAGGCTTCGATTCTTTCGCTGATTTTAATTGTTTGACTAGATCAGCAGTAGCTACAATACAATTTTTTATAACATTTTCTCTATCAGAATTGCCTTTTTGAATTTGCGAATACAACTCTTGGCAAGCAAATGTGGCGTCTACTTTGTTTTTAAAAGATTCCGTCGGAATGGAAGTATTGAGCGTATATACAATCTTGTCATCGAATATTCGCATTTTTTTCAGGATATCCTGCAAAATAAAAATGGATTTAATCTGTAACTATTGATTGTAATTAGAATAATAAACAGGATTTAAAATAGTTTATCACCCGATGTATGTCTGGGTATATGTACCTGAAATTCTAAAAAATCTGGACAGATCATCGAGGTATTTTCTGAATTATATTTTTTATAAAAGTTAAAAATCCCAACTTATCTTCCGGGTTTGAGGTTACTAGGGATGGGGATATAAGAACTAATAAGAAGTATTGAAAATGGATATTTAAAAAAATCGATTGTTCGTTTACTATTAGTAGTAGTACAACTCGCCACAATGGCAGGCAAAGGACTTGGACTGTACAGCCTCAGAATCTATATGGACCAAGTATAGTTTGCCGAATTGTAAGACTACGACTGACGCCAGTTGACGGAGTTCTTGTGACAACTGTTTACAAAAAGGTGTCGTTAAAATTTCTTCGAGACTGGCAGCACGTTGATAACAGCTCTGGTGTTGCAAATGCCCATTGACGACTGTAACCGCTTGCCATCAGGTGGGCCGTCATCCTGTCTGCTGTACTCCAGCAATAAAAAAAACAAATTCCAGGTTTGTCTACACAGTTCACATATCTTATAAAACACACTACTCAACGCTATCCATTTCCTAGAACTATCGTTTTTACAATTAATATTTTTACATTCTAGTCGTATTAATCGACTAAAACTGTTGTCAGCAACTAGTGGTTGTCAAATGTCATTTACAGTATAAATAGTCATATATTTTTCTCCTTTTCGTTTCGACAGGTCAAAATGAAGTACGTTTTGGTTGTTGTTTGTATAACAATTTTTGAATATCTCGGTGATCGAATAAATTTCTATAATGTAAAATTATGTTAAATGATGTGAAGTGAATTGCTTACTATATGTGTGATGTATTTTCAGGATCGGTCTTTGCGCCTACAGTGGTTACAAAATCTATCCTGGCCATGGCAAAACCATGGTTAAGGTTGATGGAAAAGTAAGTTTTAAGGAACATAACATTGACTGTAGAATACTTCAAAAATTGGCGTCTTAATCTTTTTATTAATCTCCACTTTGCATTAGTTTACTGATATCTATTATTTAAACAATAGCAATAAACCAACATTCGTGGGTTAGGATAGACCAATAAATAACATAAGTGATCTTGTTATTACGATTGATATATTATAATTATTCCCTATTTATAGTTAAAAACACACCAGAGACGACAATTTTATTGTTTTAGTTTAGTAATTTCTGATTATATTTTGTTTTCAGACATTCACATTTTTGAACTCCAAATGTGAAGCTGCACATTTGATGAGGAGAAATCCACGTAAAGTAACATGGACTGTACTATACAGGTAATTCATATAAAGCTGGGGTTGACTATATATTATTGGTTTGAAGTTAGGTAGTATGAGTATATTAATTATTGTTAACAATATAAGTCGGTAGATTAAAAAAAAAAATTACTTTGACATACATAGCAGGATGGATGGCCATGTTGATTTCATAAAGATCCACTTTTTCCTAAGAAGGCTATGGACCCTTAAAACAATAATTAAAAAATTATAAGTCATGATATTGTTTTTAAGCTAAAATTGAGTCTGTAACCTTGACTGTTTTTTCAAATTATGAGAATGCTCTTATATAATGTCAGTTAAAGATCTACAATTTGATTTACTTAATACAGAAAACAAAAATATTAAGATTCAATCTCTTTTTCCAATGTCTATATTAGAGCAGATTTGAATTCTGTTTTTCAGTTTGAACACTAAGGTGGGTATAATTTCATGGATCAAAAAATAATATGTATTTGTTAGACATGGGGTTGGTAGTGGAGTTCCTACACTTCCCTCTCATACTTCATGCATAAAACACTTTAATATGAGTTTGGACACTATCTAGTAATACTAGATTGTGACTTAATAGTGGTATGTCTTTTTGTAGTTTCGCAGATGGTGTAAATTTGTCATATTTCTAAAATTGCAATAAATATAATAATTGTTGTATTACAGGCGCAAATTCAAAAAAGGCCAAGAGGAAGAACAAGCAAAGAAACGCACAAGAAGGACCCAGAAATACCAGCGGGCCATTGTTGGTGCATCTCTCAGTGACATCATGGCTAAGCGTAATATGAAACCTGAAGTCAGGAAGGCCCAGAGGGAACAAGCTATTAAGTATGTTCAATTTAGTTAAGCTAAGAATACCAAAACTTCAGCTGTAATATAATGGGAACTGAGAGCTTGAAGTGGTCAGATTTGCATGACATACTGTAAGTGCTGAATGTGCCTACTATCATGGATTTAATTATACAACACAATAAAATATAATTTTGTGATAAAATTATTTTGACACAGTAAGGAAGAAAATATGAGAAGCAAATATATATAACAATAGAACATGTCAGTAGAGGAAGTAATAAAAAACTGGTGGTTATCAAAAAGTTTGTATACATAGCATATAGTTATCAAAAAGTTTGTATAGGTAGCATACTCTAATCTAACACATCATTACAATTATCAAAATAAAGTTTAACTTTATACTTTGTCTTATAATTACCAGTATATCTAGACATGTGTTGATTGAATTAAGCAATTCTTTCAAAACATTAGCTTTAGCTTCTGTTCAAATTTTATCCACCAAAATAATTCAGTCAAATAAAGTCTGAAGTCAAAATGTAGGCACTCAACTTTGCATTTTTGATATAATGTAGTTTTAATGATACAAAAACAATTTGTAATGGTTTTCGTGTCTGCAATCCCGGCAAGGGTTGAATTTTTTTTTTAAATTAGCCAAAAAGTTGTACTAAAAATTTGTAGAGCTTAAATTTTACATAAAAAAGTTTCTATGACTGTTTCCTCCTTTAAGTTTAAGAACGTAAATTTGAAAAAATCATAGGTAGTAGAAAAATAAGCAAGTTTTAATGTTTTTATTTTTAAATTGCTTAATAAAATCTAATCTTAAATTGTAGAGATAGATTTTTTTTGTTATTGTTATAATAAGTTCTCTTTCGTATATTTCTCACAACCTCTCCTCTTTCCAATATTTTTGACAGCAAGTGATCCACATGGTAGACTTTCTTTTTCCAATCGCATGGTGTGATACTTTCTATAGTTTTGAGTTAAGTAAAGTTAAGGCGGTAAAATGGTATTTGTAAACAATACAGACACCCTAAATTCAACCACACAGAACACAACTCAACAACCAGAACACCCATCACAATCACCACACACATTAGTCATGCAAACACAGACAATTAGAGGAAGACAAAGAAGAAATACACACATGCACACCATCCAGAACCAATAGTGGAGACATAAATATCTTTATTCCCGTGGGCAATGGGACGGAATATTTATAAAAAGTGACAAAAGTCGAGAGCAAGTTTATTTCAGTTAAATAATAATAATATAGCTGTACTGACTAGGCGAGCACGGGACGCGGTCAGTAGAAGTGGAAGGGGTAGTCATTAGTCATCGGTAAATTGCATGCTAACATCAAAAATGCACAGTTGAATGCCAAAATTTTGATTTCAGACCTTATTTGACTGGATTAGAAAGTTCAAATGGTTCAGAAGTATAATAAAATATGTGTTGTATATTTTTCTGAAGTAGAAACTAAATGTCAAATATTATTTTAATATCCAACAACTAATAGGTTGGGGAAAAAGTCTTTTCACATATAGTATGTATGAACTTGTAATAAGATTTCTTTGGCTATACCATTTGTATCTGGCTGGTTTTGGTATAATTAAAAAGTTTTAATTTTAAAGAAGGCAATTCCAAATTTAAATTAGGAAAATGTGTGATTTTCATTTGTTTTTCTTATTGTTAAAATGAGTGAATCTAATGAAGAAATTCAATACATTTTAAAATTTTACTACAAAAAAGGTAAATGTGCAACACAAGCCGTGAAAAATATTTGTGATGTTTATGGACCTAATGCAGTATCTGTGAGAGTAGCGCAAATATGGTTTAAGCGTTTTCAATCCATAAATTTTGATATCAAAGATGCACATCACTCTGGTCGCCCTGTTACAGACAAAATTGATGCCATTTTTGAAAAAGTGGAGCAAGATCGGCATATTAGTAGTTACGATGTAGCTGGAGAACTGGGAATTGACCACAAGATGATTTTGGTGCATTTGAAAAAAGCTGGGTACACAAAAAAGCTTGATATTTGGGTGCCTCATGAGCTCACTGAAAGAAACCTAATGAATTGTGTACTCATTTGTGATTCTTTATTATGACATAATGAAACCGAACCATTTTTGAAGAAGCTGATAACTGGTGATGAAAAGTGGATCACGTACGACAAGAACGTGCAAAAAAGATCAGTCAAAGGCCGGTCAGGCTTCACAGACTGGCAAAACCCGGGTTAACTTGCAATAAGGTGATGCTGTGTGTATGGTAGGATTGGAAGGGTATTATTCATTACGAGCTGTTACTGCCAGGCAGGACCATCGATTCTGAACTGTACTGCAAACAACTGATGAGATTAAAGCAAAAAGTAAGAGAAAGTGGCCAGAATTAATCAACAGAAGTGGTGTGGTTTTTCATCATGATAATGCTTGACCTCACACATCTTTAGCCATTCAGCGAAAATTAGTTTGGCTGGGTGGTGTTAATGCATCCGCCGTATAGTCCTGACCTTACACCATCAGATTTTCACCTGTTTCGGTCTCTGCAGAATTACTTAGGCAGTGTCAGGTTAACATCACGAGAGGACTGCCAAAACCACTTGTCGCAGTTTTTTGATCAGAAGCCCCAAAATTTTTATAGCAATAGGATCACGTCCCTACCTACAAGATGGCAAAAAGTTATCCAACAAAATGGCACCTACATACTTTAGTCAAATGTAAATAAACTTTATAAAAAAACCTTTTGAATTTTTATATAAAATGCGAAGAAACTTTTTCCCCAACCTAATATTAGTTCAAGTCATTTCTATAGGACAGTATGTTTCCAGGGTTACCTTTCAATGGCCAGTTCCTATATCTTACTATTCATTCACTTGCCTTACCATCAATTGAATTTTGACATTACTTGTATGGAGCATAATTGTCTTTTAACTGATAGTAGGGCAAATTAATGGTCCCTAAGATATAGGCACCGGCCACAAGTGTGGATATAATTACATTGTTTTTTTTTATCCAGGGCTGCCAAGGAACAGAAAAAATCAACAAAGGCTGCCAAGAAGGCTACAGCTCCTCCACCAAAGGCAAAGGCCCAACCAAAAACAAAGGCTGCCAAAGTCAGTCAGAAGTCTGCACCAAGAGTAGGAGGGAAGCGATAAGAATATTGAATAAATAGCTTTCACAAAGAACTTGATTTGGTTTTTTTTTCATAAATTATAGCTGTATCTGTCGTAAAGCATTAAATTCTAAGAGAAGCATGCACCTCTAAGCGCGTATGTACCTGGCGACCGCCGCTCCGCTAGTGTAGACTTGGTGTGACCGTGCTGCAGCTGCACTTTCTCTGTCAAGGGATCTTCAGCAGTGGTACGATGGCATAGGAAAATGGACAACTTTCACGTGTACTATATATATAAATTCACAGAAAGCATGATGTCGTCTATATAAGGGCTAAGGTATGATAGAGCATATGATCCTGCAAAAATTTTGCGGTAAATCCAAAAAACAATACTGAGTAAATGAAAGATCACAATAGACTGAATGCTCTATTGCACTCTTACATGCATATATACAAAGGTGAATTTTACAAGTGGACCTTCAGGGCCAAATCCTAAACTACGAAATCTCAAGACCGATATTGACGAAAACTAAATGGTATCATTAGGTTTTTGAAAATTATTATATATACACTTGTCAGGAATAGAATGGCTTTAAAAAATAAATGCCTCTATTATATTATACCATAGTACAGCTTGTAAGGATCAATTTCTGTGAAAGAATATCAAGTGGCAAACCAAGGAAAGGGTTGATTTTGAACAACTACGCAGACGCAGACCTCTGGTAGACTTTCATGTCTGACATAAAAAAAGCTTTAGTATAGCAGCCCTAGAATAAGTTTATAGTTTACAGCAGTGAACTGAAGTGGGGTCAACCCTAGTGAAAGGTGTTGTGAAAAATAAATGCCTAATAAGTTTTATAAACTTTTATTTGATGCCTCAAATTTACTGTAACATTACACTACACCCTATATGCACAAATGCATCATAATTCAATAAGTCCTGTAATAATAAACATATTTTTCAATAAATTATGCACTATTTTGATCCATAAGTGATAAGAAATGTTCATTACGCATTCTTGGCTAGAGTATCTGCTTTGGCAACAACTTCTTCAATGGGTCCAACCATGTAAAATGCAACTTCAGGTAAATGATCATACTCTCCTTGCAAGATTTTGGAAAAGCCCTTAATGGTCTCTTCAAGGGGCACAAGTTTACCAGCATGGCCAGTAAACACCTCAGCCACTTGGAAGGGTTGAGAGAGGAACCTCTGGATCTTACGGGCACGTGCTACAGTCAGCTTGTCTTCCTCAGACAACTCATCCATACCCAGGATAGCAATGATATCCTGAAGTGATTTATAGTCCTGCAGAATCTTCTGAACGCCACGTGCAACATTGTAATGCTCAGCACCAATGATGTTGGGATCCATGATACGGGAGGTTGAATCAAGGGGATCCACAGCAGGGTAAATACCCAGCTCAGCAATGGCACGGGACAATACAGTGGTAGCATCCAAGTGGGCAAAAGTAGTAGCAGGGGCAGGGTCAGTCAAGTCATCAGCTGGCACATAAATAGCCTGTACAGAGGTGATGGATCCTTTCTTGGTGGTGGTGATTCTTTCCTGCATAGTACCCATGTCAGTGGCTAGGGTGGGCTGGTAACCTACAGCAGATGGTATACGACCCAGCAGAGCAGACACCTCAGAACCAGCCTGGGTGAAACGGAAAATGTTGTCAATAAAGAGTAACACATCCTGACCTTCTTGATCGCGGAAGTACTCTGCCACAGTTAGACCAGTGAGGGCAACACGAGCACGCGCACCTGGGGGCTCATTCATCTGACCATACACAAGTGCTACCTTGGAGGTCTTGTCCTTCAGGGAAATTACACCAGACTCAATCATCTCATGGTACAAGTCATTGCCTTCACGGGTGCGCTCACCAACTCCAGCAAACACTGAGTAACCGCCATGAGCTTTGGCAACATTGTTGATCAGCTCCATAATAAGTACAGTTTTACCGACTCCAGCACCGCCAAACAATCCAATCTTACCACCCTTGGCGTACGGAGCGAGAAGGTCGACGACCTTGATACCAGTGACAAGGATTTCCTGCTGTACAGACATGTCAACGAATTCTGGTGCTTCGGCGTGGATAGCGGCGGTCTTGTCGGTGGGAATAGGACCGCGCTCATCGATGGGCTCGCCAATTACGTTGATTATACGACCAAGTGTCTCTGCGCCCACGGGAATACGAATGGGTGAGCCGGAGTCTAATACAGGCTGCCCACGGACGAGACCCTCGGTACCATCCATAGCAATGGTACGGACGGTGTTCTCTCCTAAGTGCTGGGCCACTTCTAGCACGAGCCTGGGCGACCGGTTTTGTACCTCGAGAGCATTTAGAATTGAAGGTAGGTTGTCTTCAAATTGCACATCCACTACGGCACCGATAACCGCCACCACCTTACCTTGCCCCTTACCCGAAGCCTTCGCAGCATATTCGCGTTTCTTCACAAGGGCACCAGTGACCGCAGGTGCTTTGTCTGCGGTGTTGTTTACTGCCGTCTTTGCGGCCAATCGGCCCACTCTACAGACGGTAGAAAACATTTTCGTTTTTCAAAATCGATCGAAGAAATGCAAAGTAGTTAGTCGAGAAGTGCACGAAAAATTATAAATTCTTTACGTAACAATACAGTCAGAATACGGTGCGGATGAGGACGGAGGGGTAGTGTGTGAGGTAAAGGGGAAAGAGTAAAGAGGCAAAGTAGTTCAATAGTATTATCTATGGTAGATCATGTCAATATTATACTTTAAGATGATATTCTCGATTCTCAACTTCCAATTGCAGTTATGTTACTTTAGAGGATGAGATGAGAGAGGGTGTCATACCCTCCACATTTTGGCAAAGAAAACGAGAATTTGGAATTTCTCCTATTCTCATCTGCTATATTTTTGGCATGATCTGTCCGCTGTCACATGAATGAATGTCAAAATTAAGTTTATAGCATAGATAATACACTAAAAAGTGACAGGTGTCGTTCAAAGAATCCACACGTGTTTGCGAAAGCTGTTCTCGATTTTTTAAGTTTTTCTGTTTCCCTGCTTTTGTGTTGTCTTTTTTTGTGTTGGTGGTGGTAAATAAGTATCCTGTAATTAGTGGTAAGTTATTTTTATCATAAATGTCGCAGTCAGTGGGCGAGAATGTCCCTCCTGATAGGGGGAGGAGTTCTCTGGATACGCAGATGGCTGAGTTAACGGCTATGTGTCAACCTGCTGAGAAACTCGTAGCTAAACGCCGCATTGTTGCTTCAAATGAGATTCCTGAAAAAGAGCCCTGCCCTACCAGCTTCAGCGTCAGCTCAACATACTTTCACCCTACCCGGGTATGAGCCTACTACTGAATTCAAATATAATGAGACGGACTTAGGCCCATTTGTTGTTCATGTGTCGCGTCTTGAATCTGACCCTACTTCCTCTTCTGTTGGCATGCGAGCATTGAAAATAGCTCAGATCATTTATAATAATAAAGTCCCTGGGGTAGAAGAAATTAAAAACTTAGGAAGAAACAAACTTTCTGTAATTTTTAAGTCTTTCAATGATGCTAATGCTCTTTTGTCCAATCCTATCCTTGCTTCTCATAAATTATCGGCATCTATTCCCCGCTTCCAAGTCACCCGCATGGGTGTAATTCGTCAAATTCCCCTCGAATGGACCTTAGAAGATGTAGTCTCCTGGTCGGAATGCCGCCCAGATCCATGCCTAATTATCAAAGCTCGTAGGCTTAATAAAAAGAAACGAGTGGACGGAATAACTACCTGGGAACCCACTGGAACAATTGTTCTTACCTTTTTAGGTCAAAAATTACCTTCCCATGTCTATTGTTGTCACTACTCCCTTCCTGTTTATAGATACACCCTCCCTACCATCCAATGTTTGAAATGCTGTAGATTCGGTCATATCAGAGAACAATGTAGATCTGATGCCCGTTGTGCAAGATGCGCTGGTCCTCATGACGGTTTGACTTGCAATGTTCCAGATGATAAAATGTCTTGCCTATTTTGCTCTGGCCCCCATTCTGCCTCAGACCCCAAATGCCCTGAACATGCTAGGCAGAGAAATATTAAAATTATTATGTCTGAAGAGAATATCAGCTATTTGGAAGCCGAACGTCAATTTCCCAGAGTCCGCACTTCTTATGTGGACATTACTAATAGATCTCTTCCCCATAAACCTGTATATTGGAACTCTCACTCTTCGAACCTTAATCCCTCCCATAGTCATGCTCAACCTACCCCCTCTTACTCAACGCACCTCCCCCCTCATGCCCCATCACCTTCAACATCATATAGAAAAACAATTATGATTGAACGACGACCTAAACCAGAACTAGGCAAGTCATTTGACCAACAAGCCCATGATAGTATTACATCTACCCCTGCATATTCCCTCCCAAATGGATCCGCCCTTAGAAATAATTCAACAGGTACAATTTCCCCAAACGAAAACCTTGTAGAGCTCCTATCAATGACTCTTTTTAATATGTTCTCCAAATTTGGAGACATCTTACCGAACAATGTCTTAGAAACTATTTTGTCTGTTATCACTTCCCTCCTCAAGTCTAATTTAACAAATGGCCAACATCCTTCAATGGAATAGCCGTAGTATCATCAATAAAAAGCATGAACTGTTGCATTTAATTCATCAATTCCACCCCTCCCTCTTTGCCCTCTCGGAGACATGGCTGAGACCAGGCTCTCTTTTTAGAGTGTCAGGGTTTACATGTCTCCGTGAGGACAGGGAGGATGGTAAAGCTGGCTGCGCTCTTCTAGTCAGAAGAGATATCTCATTTTCTCGTATATTTTTTCCTAATCACTCTTGTAAT
Organism: Dendrolimus houi; assembly: GCA_039645545.1. Taxonomy (NCBI): domain Eukaryota; kingdom Metazoa; phylum Arthropoda; class Insecta; order Lepidoptera; family Lasiocampidae; genus Dendrolimus; species Dendrolimus houi. The sequence continues at coordinate 14,792,822 of CM077120.1, read as the reverse complement.
ATCAATATTGTAGCCATCCGTTCTTTAAATATTACTTTTGTCTCTGTGTATGTTCCACATCCTAATAACCCTCTTATTCAGGAACTATCTTCTCTCCTATCTCTTCTTCCACCTCCACTTATTGTTCTTGGTGATTTTAACATCCACCACACTCTGTGGGGTTCATCATCCTGTGACCTGGCTTCCTCAACTTTCCTTAATTTATTGGATGATTTGAATTTATGTGTTCTCAATGATGGATCCCCTACCCGCAGAGTACCCCCTACCCAAAACCCAAGTGTTCCTGATCTTACCCTTTCCTCTCCGTCACTAGCCAGTTCCCTTTCTTGGTCTGTTCTTCCCTACTCTTATGGCAGTGACCATTACCCAATTATATCTACACTTGCCAATTCTTTTCCTCCCCCAGTTGATACCCCTCCTCTTTTAAAGTTCAGACTTAACCAAGCTAATTGGCAAAAGTTTTCAAATATAGTTCAAAATAAGCTAGAGTCTTTACCTCACCCCTCTGAATCAAATTTTCTTTCCTTGTACCTTGAGTACACATCTTCTTTGTTATCCGCAGCAGAGGAATCTATTCCCAAGAAAAACTCTGCCATAAACAAAATTTCTTCCCCAGCCTGGTGGGATGCAGAGTGCTCTTTGTCAATTAAAAAACGAAAGGAAGCAGAACGAAAATTTTCGAGAGTCCTTTCACTTGAAAATTACCTAGAGTTTCAAAAAGTTTCTGCCACTTGTAAAAGGCTTTTGAGACAAAAGAAGCGCAAAGGTTGGCACAACTTTTGTGAATTCCTATCTCGAAGAACTCCTGCTTCCATTGTTTGGAACAAATTAAAAGCCTTCCGTAAATCGCAAGTAGATAATAACATTAACTCAAATGACCCTTTGTCATGGCTTCCGGTTTTCATTTCTAAACTCTCACCTCCGTTTGTTCCTCCTAACCCGTACTTACCTTTTCATCCTTCTTCTGAGGCTAAATCTGACCCTCTAAACTCTTTATTTTCCCACGAAGAACTCCTCTGTGCCCTAGATAAACTTCGTGACTCTGCGCCTGGGGCAGATGGTATCCCTTATTCTTTCATCATTAGATCCTCCCAATCTTCTAAATCTTTTCTCTTATCACTCTTAAATCACATATTTCTCTCTGGTCGTGTTCCTGATGCTTGGAAACACCAAACTATAATCCCTATTCGAAAATCAGGTAAGGACCCATCAGATCCCGGTTCATATAGACCAATTGCCCTCTCCTCAGTCCTTTCCAAAGTCATGGAACATCTAATTAAGAATCGATTAGAATGGTTTGTTGAAAATAGAGGCCTACTCTCCAAGTCTCAATTTGGATTTAGAAGAGGTGTAGGAACCATGGACAGTCTCAGCCTTCTAATATCTGACATTCGCCTAGCGTTCTCCCGAAACGAACATGTCGTTGGAGTCTTTTTAGACGTGACCTCAGCATACGACAGCATCGACCTTCAATTACTCAGGGAGAAATTACTCCAGCTGAGTATTCCCACGAAGCTCGTCAACATAATCTATAATATGTTAATGGAGAGAACAATCTCCGTTCGATTTCAGGGAGAAACTCTTTCGTCTCGCTTTGTTTGGAAAGGCTTACCACAAGGCTCAGTCCTCAGTCCCCTACTCTATAACTTATACACGGCCGACTTGGATTCCACTGTCAATTGCTTTTGCAAAATCCTCCAATATGCCGACGACATAGCACTGTATTCTACTTCTGACTCTTTTATTGATGCAACTAATCGCATAAACTCAGCATTATTTTATTTAAATTCATGGCTATCAGAGCACGGCCTGTCCTTGTCCGCATCAAAAAGTTCGGCAGTTTTTTTTTCCCGTAAGAGAGTAGTCCCTGACCTTTACATCCATGTTTCCAATCAACCTATTAGAATTTCCGAAAATGTAAAATTTTTAGGCGTCTTCCTTGATCATAAATTATCAGGCTCCCTCATCTAAATTATATCTGTCAAAAGACAGAGAAAAACATAAATATTATTAGAGCATTGTCTGGTGTCAGGTGGGGTTCCCATCCTTATTGCCAAAAACTCCTATATAATGCTATTATAAGAAGTCATTTCGATTATGGTAGCTTTTTATTAGAGCCTTGTAACAAAGCCAGTCTCTCTAAGCTAGATGTAGTTCAAGCGAAATGTTTGAAAATTATCACGGGCGCTATGAAATCTTCTCCCACCAACGCCCTTCAGGTAGAGTGTTCTGAACCTCCTCTTGCCCTACGTAGACAGCTTCTGTCAGATAGATTTCTCTGTAAAGTGATGGAGCTCTCCGATCATCCACTTCTAGGAGTCCTTGATCAGCTTTACCGGCTTAGTTCATCTTCTACTTACTGGTCCCATAAAACTCTACCCCTTCTTATTAATTCCTATAAAAAATTCTTAGCTTACCTTGTGGTATTTATCAGAACTACAAACTTCCCTTATTTGAAACTAATTTTAACAGCCTTCTTTTTTAGTCCCAATGTGATTTTTGACCTAGGCATTTTCAAAAACTCCCCCGGTGCTAATCAACTTTTCTGCAATGCGATCCAAAATCGTTGGCCAGATCATCTCCAATTCTTCACTGATGCATCAAAACTAACGCAGAATGGACCTGTTGGTGCAGCAGTGTGGATCCCTAAATTCAAAATCATCCTAAATTTTAAAATTCCCATGTCCAGCTCTACATATACAGGTGAATTAATCGCTCTTTTGGAAGCTATCCTTTACATTGAATCACATGGCATAAGTAAATCTATTATTGCCACTGATTGTCTGAGTTGTCTTCAAGATATAAGTAAACTCCCCTTTCATGCTAAAGACAATTTCTCAGTTACCCTTAAAATTAAAGAGGCTCTTTTTCGTTGTCATCGTTCCGGTCTTGATATAATTTTAATTTGGATTCCAAGTCACTCAGGCATCAGCGGCAATGAGATTGCTGACTGTTGCGCCAAGGAAGCTGTCTACATAGGGACCACCAAGTATAACAAATGCTTTCCCCGAGACTTACGTGCTCTTGCCAAACCATATATGTTCATATCCTGGGATGATAGATGGCAACGTTCTCGGCAGATTTTCGGGAAGTATTATGGAAACCTTCAACCGGTCCTACGTCCAAAACCTTGGTTTTTTGATCACCGAAACCTCTCTAAAAAAGTCATCTCTGCAATTATCCGTCTTAGGCTTGGTCACTGTTGTTCACCTGTTTTCTTAGCCAAAATTAGAATTCGTGATCACTCCCTCTGTGAATGTGGCTTAGCTGAAGGAACTCTTCACCACATTTTTTTTGATTGTGCCAAAATTATTACTCCCCTGTATGACGTCTTACATAAAGAGCTTCCTCGCCCTATCAATTTGAACTTCCTCCTCACCCTGGCCGACAAAAACCATGTATATACTTTATATAAATTTATATCAGTTAATAACATTTATCTATAATTTATTTATTATATTATTATTTATTTATAATCTATATAGTGTAGTTAGTCTAACCTAAGTGTTTTGTTCTGTTTACAGGTATACAGAAAACCTTACTGTACAATGTCCCGGTCAAAATTTCTTTTATAGAGCTTAATTTGCTACATTAGTTCACCTGTCATTTTTCGTATATTTTTCGTATTTACGTCGACATTGGCAAAATCAATGCCAAAGGCGTTGGAGCCAAAATCTACAAAAGTCAAGTCAAGTCAAGATAATACACTACATTTAAAATAGATGAGCCTCTATTTTAAAATATTAAAACCTTCACCAACTGACCCGATAGATGAACTGAAAGGAGATGTTGTGCTGTACAGTTTTATTTTCTAAGAATGTGTAAAATTACTCTAAAATGAACAATAGTTGTAGGATATTGATAGTATTTGGGTAGTAATTATGTGTTTTGTGAGAAATGTGAACTGTATAGTCAAATGTGGCCTTTTGAGTTGTCACAAGAACTCCGTTGAATGGCAGGTAACAGTTTATAACCTACAGTTCAGCTGTGCTACACATAGGCTTAAGAAAATGAAGAAATTATATTATAATCTAAGATCTGGCTTAAAGGCCTAGCTGCCAAGCCATAAACCTCATAAGCCAATAGCCATAAGCCATAAATACCAGAGAGGCTCATCTATTTTATTATATGTAGTAATAATAATTGTAGTATCCAATTATCCATAGTAGTCTGTGGAGTGGATATATGTGGTCTGTGGTCCGTGTCCATACGTGTTTTGAACCGTGGTTTTGTAATTTCAAAATTTGAACCTTCTGGAGTTGAAGTAGAGAGTACTAATTTTCTGTTAGTTGAAGCCCCTAATAAATTGGATTGATTTTATTTTCTTGGAAAGGGAATATTTCAATAATGGAATATATTGCTCCTGAAAATATTTTGGATACCTCAAGCACAAGAATGTGAGTATTAGTTTTTAAGGTTATCTATCACTATAATTTTAGAGCAATGAACTAATAAAGGAATCATTTTATATAACAACAATAAATTTTCTTTTTGACTTTATATCTCTGTGCCTCTTACTCTTTATATTGTGTGAATTCTCTTATGAAATGAATCCTCTGATCCTATCTATTCCCAGTCTGCGCCTGCTTTCGTACTCAATCTATTCCCATGATGATCTATACAATCAACAATTGACATATGCATACTAATATTATAATGGGGTGCGGTATAGATATAAGTAATATTAATTTTAAATAATGGGAGATGTCTAGGGAGGTGGAGGGGGAGGCTAGGGAGGCATACTTACCCCTTTCTACATCCCTTATTTCAAGAAAATGTATAGTTCTTGAGATATTAAAGTTTTTGTAAACATAACCTCACTTATGTTTTTCACTAATATTACACTTATATCATAGGTCCAAAGTTGAAAAATCCAAACAAAATCCAATAGTTAAAATAACAAGATTCACAATAGTCTAAAAATATTACAAAATTGTTGTAAAATCAAATAAAATCACAACAAAGCAATTCAATGTTTGTTAATTCTGTGTAGATAGGGTATTCTGACAAACTTTAATGAATATTATATTATAATATTATCTCTTACTCCTAGTCACATGTTGCGATTTCCGACTAAAGTCCACAAACCAAACGAGCGATGCGAGTGTGCCACGGTGGCATGGCAGTGGTCAGCGAATGTCACAACCGATTTATAACCATCATTTAAATAGTTATTAATTAATAAATTGTTATAAGTCTATTCTGACATTCGCGGGCCACTGCCACGGCATGCTCGCTCGGCTCGTACGTTTTGGTCTAAAGTCTAACCTAACCTAACTCACCATTCTAGTCACTTGTTGTGACTTTCAACTAAAGCCCACAAGCCGAGCGAACCAATATTTACTGAATTATTAATGAATAAATAGAGACATAATAAAAATAGGGGTTGCAGAAGGGGTAAGTATTCCTTCCTGCCCTCCCCCTCCACTACCCTTCCACCCCTTCTATTGCTTAAAATAAAGGTAAAATTTTAAATTAAAATCTATATTGCACCCATCACATCATTTATCTCAGTTGTCAGCATGTGCCAAGCAATACATGCTTCTCAATTCTGTTATTTCAATATCTTGGTGTTACGAAGATATTTAAAGTATGATTCCATTGGAAGAGTGTCAAAAATTTGTATTCTTCTCAATCCACAACATCTTCTCGATGTCTTCACGGCAGAATAATAGTAGAAAGAAATTGGTATTACCAACAGCAGATATGGCGTTAGCTGAATTGTATATTGAAAAGCTACCAAAATTTTTAAACATTTTTCATAAGTTTTGGCTTATAAATATTTATAAGTATTAGTGGCATACCATGGACACCCCATTAGAGACACCAGAATACTGGAATCAGACATTGAGAGGATAATGTTCGGCGATTTTGATGACCCCAGGATCTGTGGAGTTAATTATTATTAAAACATTCATTATGTTTTTATTATCTCTGTGTATTGTATTTTTTTAATTCGATTTTCAGATTATGTTGCCAATGTGCTGTTCCCATAGAAGCTAATCCATCAAACATGTGTGTGGCATGCCTTAGGGCTCATGTTGACATCACAGATGGGATACCTAAACAAGCAACATTGTTCTTCTGCAGAGGCTGTGAAAGGTAGCTTTATCTTATTTTGTGATCATGACTAGAGATGCCATGAATAGTGGATTGGCTAAATACCAAATATTTGGCCCTGCTCTTGGCCCAACTTTCGGCGTATTGAAAGAAATAATTTGTGAAGTATTTTCTTATGTTCTCGCAAATGATAGGTACATATAATTAAAACTGTTTTAATGGTTTTAAGTGTGATTTTAAATAAAATAAAAATAGCACACAGTATTTAGCCAAATATAGAATAGTTAAAAAAGTGGCCAAATACCGAATGTTTGTGGCATCTCTAATCATGACTACTTACAATGTCAAGCCAGCACTTTTTGGGTCTACCCTTTCTACCAGGACTTGTCAAAGGTTACATGGTTATATATTTATATGCTAAATAACTAATCAGTTTCCATAAAACATGCATGGACACATTTTACCTTGAAAAATATTTTGGCTAAACTGGCATTGAAACCATGCCACTTGGCCCAAGTTTCTTAGATACAGTACTTGTCATTATAATCAATGCCTCCAAAAAGATGATGTACAGTGAAGTAAAACACTTGAATTATATTAGTTAAAAATCCACTGAAATTAGGGAGCTAAATTCAATCTACATGCAATTAATATAATTATTTATAATTTACTTTGTTCTATTTTTATTCATAGATATTTGCAACCACCTGCAGAATGGATAGCATGTGCCCTGGAATCTCGTGAGTTACTTGCTCTTTGCCTTAAAAGATTGAAAGGTTTAAATAGAGTGAAACTGATTGATGCTGGATTTGCTTGGACTGAACCACATTCCAAAAGGATTAAGGTATTTATTGAAATTTTCAGTAAGAAATTTTGTTGTCTTAATGCTGCCTTAGATAGATAACTCTTTATTGAACACCAATACAAATTAAACTTACGACTAAATTTTAGTCACAATATTTAATATATCTATTTGTGCACATAATATAGATTTGATTTAAAAAAATGAAATGTATGTTATTATTAATATTATTTTGGAAATTATCATCTATGCTATCATAAATCTGTAAATGGTTGAGTTTGGAGTTTGTACATTGCATTTAAAAATGTGAAAAAAACCATGGGGTATAATTCGGACCAGGTGATTCCAAAAATGCAATATTAGATTTTTTTTTGTCTGTCTGTCTTTCTGTCTGTTAAGTATCACATAAAAACTACTGAACAGATTTAAATAACATACAAAGTGGAGCTAACATATATCATGTGGTGAAACTTGGTTACTTTTTATCCCGATAAATGACATCGTTTCCATGGGATAGACGAAAATAGCGAAAAAGATGGAGCTGTGATCACATTTTTTTGGAAACTATAAAAGTACATCAATCATACATGAATGAAACTTGACGTAAGGCTGGCTTATAACCCAAATCAACACTTAGGATATGTTTTATCCTGATAAAAGATGTTGTTTACTTGGAATAGACTGATTAGCCAAATAGATTGCAAATATATAATTAAGCACTGCAATTGCAATGTAGACAACCATCGCTGTAATTCAGTAACATATATTTGTCAAATTGTTCACATATCATACATTATCTATTAGGTACTTTAAATCAGGTTGGCTGCAAATTTTCTTTGTTTTGCTGTGCAGTTGTCTACACTATATAGACTTAGTTTCATTGTAATTGTACAGAATTCAACAAGAAACTAAAGTATTGAAGGTTTATATAATACCTTCAATATATATATTTATATATATAAAACACTTAATTTTGATGTATGTTACATAAAACTACTGCCTAGGGTTTTTCATGGGGCATAAGGGGCATAACCGTGGGGGAAAGTGTAGTAAATTAATTAATTAATATTCATAGTACTGAGCACCATTTATTGATGTAAAAATATACTTAGTTAAGCTAGCTTTTGTATAGTATGGAATTTCATTTAAAGAATCTGATAATCCCACTAGGTTTTATCAGATCGTGCACTCCTTTACAGGCAAAAAACACACACATTGTATTGTATTACATGTCTGTTCAGAGAATACCCATTACCTCCTGCCGAGCTCCATCAAACAATGCTTAACGCTAGCCCAATTAGTATCATTAAACAACACTATCGCCATTTTCTTGAAATTTTGTAATGATCGATGATGGCGCTGTCCAAGTCAAACAGGTAGTATATCCAAAAGCTAAGCAAGTTAAGCTTCTGTTATGGGTAATATACAAACTACTCAGACCATACTAAATAATGCAAAGTTTGTTTGTGATAGGAATAACAATAACATAGGAATCAATCCCGAAGCCTCTTGTGTTACAGTGAGGAAGGACGGCAAAGCTTTAGCCCACTCAACCATGAACACTGTCGATTACAGAGGCCATATATTGGTCAAGAGTGTACAGTAATTGTAGGATATTAATTATAGTTTTTAACGAAGAATTGTGTGTTAAATGTCACATTCCATAGAAAAGAACAGCATAGAAAGAAGAGTAATAGGAGTGAAATTGAAAGATAACATTAACTTGAAGACAATCAATAAATTTACTATGTTCAGAAAATGTATCAAGGATAATAAAATAATTGAAATGGGACTGGATCCGACATCTAATGAGAGCAATAAAGGCTATTTTTATTTATTTTATTTATCTAATCCCAAATGTTAAACCACCATAGAGACCACCGCAATATGGATGTTTACAAACATAGTTACATTTCAGGTAAAACTAACTGTGCAAGGTGAGGTTATGGGTGGGACAGTTCTCCAGCAAACATTCATTGTTGAATTCAACATTCAACATCAGATGTGTGACGCGTGCCATCGCTCCGAAGCTCAAGATTATTGGCGTGCATTAGTCCAAGTCAGACAGAGGGCGAATAACAGAAAGACCTTTTACTATTTAGAACAACTCATCCTTAAACATAAGGCGCATGAGAATACTTTAGGGATTAAACCAAAGCATGGTATGTTTTGTGATTATTAAATATTTTGATGCAAAGATCCTTTGCATATAACGTGATTACGCTATGACACATTCTGCTGCAATATTGCGTGAATTTGCCATTTATTTTCTCTACATTATTACATTTAAAGTCTTCCAAGATCCTGAGTGTATTCTGCAAAGTGCAGATTCTAGCCACGTAGCAACTAGCATGTTTGTACATTTATTTTTCTATGTCTATCAGTACATTTTTGAAACCATGTGTTGTTATATGCAACTTCAACTTAAATGTTACATGCTATTTAAAGCTACACAATTATTTATGTATTAGTTCATGCAGTGAACTTTTGCATTAAGTATCTGATTTTTAAAGTTAATTAAATATTTTTCTGCAATATTTTTTTAGTTTTTATTCCATAACAGTCCAATATTCCGCGCAGTCCATAACAAGATGAGACCATAAATGTCTTCATTTTTTCAAGCAGGTTATGGATGTAATAATGTAACTGTGCTTATAACTAGATAAGTAGTTACTGATTTAAAATAACTTTTCAGATGGTTTGGACTTCTTTTATGTGTCAGAGAACCACGCTCGCAAGATGGTTGATTTCTTGCATTCTGTCTTACCTATAAAATGCACGCACTCAAAGAAACTTATATCACATGATATACACAGCAATATTTATAACTACAAATTCACATTTAGCATTGAAATTGTTCCTCTGTCGAAGGATAGTGTTGTTTGCTTGCCCAAGAAACTAACACATCAACTTGGATCAATTTCACCTATTTGCTTAGTGCATAGAGTGACAAGCACTATTCATCTTATTGATCCTAACACTGGACAAGGTAAGTGCTTCTTATACTTTTAAAACAATAGTAACAAATTAAAATTATTTTACATATGCTGGTAAAGTATACCATTGCTTTTTCTTAAGGTTTCGCGCCTAGTAGACAAAAAAACTACGTTTTAACGGTTTTAAGCGCCGACTTCCGTGCTCACGTCTGAATAAAATCAAATAAAATACCGCGCATTAAACCGTTAGAATGTAGTTTTATTATACCATTGTTAATACCCCCGCAATAATAATATATTTGTATAATAAACCCACAGGGGGGGGCTTTGTGGCGAAGCCTTAGGTGAGTAACGACACCTCGTACACGACTCTGGGGGGCCAAGCTGTAGCTTCGATGAACCTGCACCCCACCTCTCAACACCTCTTAGCCTCTGTTGCCCCTCGCTTCGACATGGCAGGTAGTGGCGAGTCACTCTCTGCCCATTTTATCCATGTTCCCCGAACATTGCGACGGGCAGACGCCATAGTCCCCATAGTCTCAGATCCCCAGTTCTACTAGCAGTTCAACCCGGTATCTTGTTCTCATTTCCTACAATATTTCTATACTGACCGGGGCTTGTCCTTGGGTGCATTTTGATGTGGTGTAGACAGGGATAACCGCCGATCAGTGTCAGGCCACATTTACTTTAAATTTATCAAGGGCCCTCTACGTATTGGCCTTCCCATGACCCCAAGCAAGCCCTCAGGCTAAACAGTCCGGGTCATTTTTGGCCCGTGGTCTTCAGAGACATAATATAATAATAATATTGTATCCTTAAAATTTTTTATTAAGATTTCTTAATATCTTAAATAAATTGACAGTCTGCCAATCATTGGGGTGTCTTGGAAGGCCTGCCAACAATGATATAGTTTACCCTATATTAGGAAGTAGAATTAATTTTAACATAATAATTATGATCTTATATTAAATCGGCTAATTGTGTTCGTAGCACGCACTTGAACATTGAAGGGTTCCGTCTATGAAATCGTAAAAAAACATTTAATCGAAAATATATTTAAAATTCCTCAACGAATCTTTATCAAAAAAATATTTCTTGAAAGTGTTTTTTAAGTTGTATCAACCTAATTTATTCAGAATGTGGCTAATGACACCTAACACTACTAAATTTCGAAATAAATTGTTATTTTTTATTTCAGTGTGCGATTTGTCCTCTACTGTTTACTGGCGAAATCCCTTCTCACCAATCTGCAATCCAAAACAACTTGTTGAGTATATTGTTATGGATATCGACATATTGAAAGATAATGTAAGTTATAGAATTTAATTAATGCTTTAAAAAAAAAAAAATTATGAAACTGTGTATCATAAGATTTAAAAAAAGACTGCTTAAAGTTTACTAAGGTAATAATAGGTTATATTAAATTGTTATTAAATTATTTCAATAAACAATTTTAGGATTCCGATATCTATACAGATAAATAAAATTGAAGTGTCTGTTTGTAATGTCAAAATAAAAATGTGAAAAAATTCAGGGGCGATAATTCGGACCAGGAGATTGCGAAAATGTTATTTTTAGAATTTTTGACTGTCTGTCTGTCTGTCTGGATGTTCCAGTTTATCTCTGGTACGGCTGGACCGATTTTGACGGGACTTTCACTGGCATATAACTTACGTTATAAGGAGTAACTCAGGCTACTGTTAAAATTAGGGTTCCACATAAAAAATTCCACGCGGACGTAGTCGCGAGTCGTAACTCTTAGAGTCTCACTCCCATTTATTTATCTATGTGTCACAGCTGATTATTTACTATTACAGGAGAAAAAATCATTTCCTGGACAAGGCATGGTTTCCAATAAACACGTCGTTGCTGATGTTTGGGTGGTGAAAGCAAGTGAATTGGGCCTTGATGTTAGTCCGGTTCATACAAGAACTCATCTTGGCCACATATTGAAACCAGGGGACACGGTTTTGGGGTAAGTAATAGTGAAAACTGAAAATGAAATATTTATACAGTTCACTATATTTTTATGTGAATTCTAAACATGTCATGTTTGTCATTAAAGCTATTAAAAAAACCCAACTGGAATACCCTACATAAACGATGGGGAACACGATGCATCTTTTTTAGAGTCTCTATTTGTCACATTTCACGTTGAGCAACTGGAAAAAAACTGGGCCGATTTCGATGTGGATTTCACTGATCGACAGCAAATTCCCAGACTTAAAATCTGCGCTACTTCTCCTGGGAATCTCGCTTGAATTTTTCTGAGAATGATTTTAAATGGTCAGATTAAAAAAAATCGAATTCCAATGTGATTTTTTTACTGATAGATAGCAAATTTTTATGTAATAAAATATGTGATATTTCTTATTCCGTGAATCCCGCGGGAATTTTTCCGGGAGCGGTTTGTAACTACAAACACCCGAGTAACTGCTGTGCTGCCGGGTGCATAAATATTAGCTTATTTCGACAAAGTTTTCACTAAAACGGTAGCTTAAATTTAATTTAAATGCAGCGGTACTTTGTGTCTCGGGAATCCGAAGCGTGGACGAAGTCGGCGGCATATCCTTGTTCAACCATAAAATTGTGGTAACTATTAAGTTAACGAAATATAGTTGATGTTAGCTATTAAAGTAACATCAACTATATTTCGTTCCAATGACTTGGATTTGAATTCTGGCCGGAAAGCATGATTCTCGGAGCGGAAGCGAACTATCAAATCAACTGATATACTTTAAAAAAAATTACAGATAGACGCAGCCTCACAGTTTTTGTTTGAGCTTTACTACTTGTGACGTTATAAGTACGTACAAGAAAAGGAGTCAAATACCTCATTAATTTTTGTTTGAAAAGTAATTAAAATTGTATATATCATGATATTTTAAAAGTTAGATGAGAAGATGTCATTTTAACGCTTGTTCTTTTGTATGTAAAAATATTAAGATTTTTTGTAACATGTGTGTGCTCTTCTATTACCATGCAGTGACGGTGAAGGAACATCGTGATGAAATGGACACATTGAGATAACTGATATGTAAAATCTGCAAATTCTTCATGGCCAAGAGACATTAGTGGGTAGAATAATAATAATGTTTCTTTCCTATTATAGGTACAATCTCAGTGATTCAAACGTGAATGATGCGAATCTGGACAAATTGGATAGTAGTGTCGTTCCTGACATATTTTTAGTGAAAAAATATTATGGAGAAAAAGCAGCGAGAAGACGCGCTCGCAATTGGAAGCTTAAACACATGGCTGAAGAATTACATGAAGGTCTTAGCTCTACTAATGAGTAAGTCATCTTTATGTATAAAAAACTCATCTGAATGTTTGTAACCATGCATATATAATTTGAAAAGTAGTCAATTTATTGACTTGTTTTTACATAATGTTGCTATTTGACAAAACTGATTGAACTGTTGTCTTCTATTAGAAGAGTGTTATTACTACTCTGTCAAAAAAGTACCGGAAAAGATGAATAATACACAAAATGTTAGTTATTCATTCAAATTTATTTTATCACCTTCAAAGTATGCTCCTTCAGAAACAATACACTTACTCCAACGAATAATCCAATCATCAAAACTCAAAGAAAAACAAACAAAGAATTCTCCTTTATGTCTTCTACCGAATGAAAACGGGTGCCACGAAGTGGTAATTTCAGTTTAGGAAAAATAAAGAAGTCGGCTGGAGCCATATCTGGTGAATAAGGTGGTTACTCGATGGTATTTGTTGAGTTTTCGGTCAAAAATTCGTTCACAATGATGGGGCCTTGTGCGAAGGCGCATTATCGTGGTGCAAAATTGAAGAATTTTCTTTCCACAAATCGGCCCTTTTCGTCGAATTTGCTCTCTTAAACGCCGCAGAACGCTCACATAATATACTTTACTTTAGTTTGAACTTCCGGTAAGAATTCCGAGTGCACAAACACCGCGATAGTCAAAGAAAACAGTCAACATGACTTTGACTTTTGATTGACTTTGGCGTGGTTTTTTCGGTTTCGGTTCAGTTGGAAGGCGCCAATCCGAAGCTTATTGACTAGTTCGCATGTCAAACTCGTAAACCCACGTCTCGTAACCAGTAACAATGCGTTTCATGAATGTTGGGTCGGAATTGACTCGTTCTAGCATGTCCTCAGCGACTCTTATGCGATTGAGTTTTTAGAGAAAATTCAGGTCTTTTGGGACTAGCCGAGCGGCAGCGTGTTTCATATCGAAGTTATTATTTAAAATTATACGGATCGACTTGTGAGACAGAAAGTTCAGCGGCTATTTCTCTCAAACATGAACGAGGATTTCCAGTCACTATTTCCTTCACTTTTGCGATATCCATTCCCTATTGTCTTTTAACAGAATGTATATATTTTTTATTCTGTTCAGGTTCCATAATACGTTTGTTCCATAGTATGTATTTACTATTCATACACACATCAAAATTGTCTAGGGAACAAGTACATTTTTAACTATAAAAAATATCCAATAAATTTTTACAAAATCTAAACTTTAATTCCTATGTTTAAGTTAACAACTTACGCCTATATTTTGTAAACAATTAAGATAATTTTTGCAAATTGTGGGAGAAATTAACCTAAGTTAATGTCATCAATTAAATGGCAATAATGAGGTTTTTTTTCTTAAATGTTTTTATTGTAATGATAAAAAAATTAATAATCTGTGTTTCCACCACTTACACGAATCACAAAACCACAGCGATTTGGCATGCTTAAAATCAGATCATCAAAATCACTTTGAGGAATGGCCGTCCAAGGCAAGGCAAAGCAAGAGTGCGTGTTAGGACTTTAGCCGTGCATTGTCGTGAATTAATTGAAACGAATCACCCAACCGGCTTCGCAAAGGAATGATCACGTCTGAAACAATCCTCTCCGCATAAGTCTGAGTGTTGATGTTGCCCTTAATCCAAATGAGATCGGTTCTTCCACCGATTCAAATACCGGCCCAAACCCTTTTTGTTCTCCCTCCATATGAATGAACTTCCTGACAAGATTTCAAACCTTCTGAACGTCCAGAGGTCCTCCAAACTCGAGTACGTCTTGTATTCGGCCTCATACCGAAACGAGATTCATCATAAAAGCAAACAATGCCAGTCTTCTTCCTCCCAATTTCTGCGTTCGCGAACCCATTGTAAACGGGCTCTACAATTCCGGAGTGATATAGGTGGAACTCTCAGTGGCCTTCGGGAACGCAGACCCACTTCACGTAAACAGTTTCGGATGGTTTTATCGCTTATCAGCAAACCCGAAGAGCTGTAGAGCCCCGTAGCCAACATCATGACAGTCATTGTACGATTTCGTCGAGCAGTATTTTGGATGTACCAGTCCTGTCTGTGAGTGGTGATGGGAAATCGGCCTCCACGTGGCTCGGGCAGCATGGCCGAGATACGTTAGCCTGCCCAGATGTGACTTATAACACTCTGTGTAGTGCCAAGAGCGACAGCCACAGTACGTTGCCTGGAACCAAATTGCAACATTCCGACGGCTCTCATCATCTCTTCTCGTGTCAAATGATGTCGTCGCTCCATACCGATGTAATTTTTTTTAGGTCCAATGCAGAAATTGTAATACTTTTGTAAAAACACTATTACACACATAGGAATCCTAATTGAAAATTGATTTTCTATTTTTAAACAAAATTTAAAGAATGTTCTTTATTCAAATAGTGAAATTCACTAAAAAGAATCAACAACGATCCAAAAAAGATGAAATAATAATAATCCTCAATTGCGGCAATACTTTAAAACGTACTTGATTGATCCCTAGAAACTTTTGATGTGTGTATTTAGTACATTGTAATAATAGGTATTCTTCCAAAGAATATTGGCGAATTTAAAACACACCGGTTATCGGTTGTGCTAGTTTCCTTACGATGTTTTCCTTCACCGTCATCACGTGATACGGTCACATTAGGTCTGAAAAACTTTTACACATTCTCCCAGACCAGTGGGTTTTGTACAAACGTATTTACATTAAAAGTCACTTTTATATTTATGTATGGATAAATGTTATAACCGTCAGAGGTATCTTACACGCATTAATGATAAATCAGAATAGATAGCAAATAGGTCATATATCTTTCAATTTATTCCATAGTTATGTATTTAACAATTACTTATGTTTTCCAATCAAATTGAATCAAAAAATTAGCTTGAAGTTTTACGGGCAAATTGTTAATGTACTTGTCCAATTTAAAAACCTGCCCGTAAAACTTCAAGTTAAAATTTTGTTGCGATTCATTTTGCCAGTTATCCGTTGCCATTCGTTTTTCCACTTGTCCGTTGAAGTTTCACTTCTACTATGTGTCCCAGCACACATTTCGATTTTTCGCAGGTTTACTACAAATTATGATGTGGTTAGGTAGGTTAGTTACATATTAATGAATGCATTTTTTATTTAAACATATTTTATCAAACAAAAAAACTGAATTCGATCCGAAACCAAAAAACGCATTCAGTCTAGTCTAAAGTTATGCCACCTCTCACCACGTCTAGTCTAAATTTATGCCGCTCCTCCACGCAGCCGTAAAGCTTTTTCGTGACAGAAAAATCCTAAGTACCCTCCCTCATCTATATAGAAGTTTCACTTCGAAAATGTTAATAACTAATGTTAGCATTATAAACACCTGCTCCATGATTGATAACAAATGTTGATATAGTCCGCGTAATAGACACAGTTTTCATAGAAATCCTATCTGTAGCGGCCAAACGAGTTGCATGGACTATATTATTTAATTACTACTGTTTCATATAATTCCACTGGCGGTATCAAGATTTTAGATTTGTATTTTAATCTATTATTTGTGGAGACATTTCGTGTAGTTTTCTTAATAAAACAATTTTTTGCAGTGATTACAATGAGTTCTTGGATGATCTAGAAGAGGATCCAGCTTTCAGGCAGAATATAAATATATTCAAGGACGTCAATAAAGTCCCTGTTGATACTGATGAGATCGACCCTACACTACCTCGTATAACTCTTGCGGAGATGTTGGATGATTTGAATATTGAAGACGTAGAAATGAGTGAGGTGTAATATTATAGGGAAATTTCTTGTTTCACCAATTTGTATAATATATATTCTATTATATGGTTAATAAATATTTTTAATAATAAGTCCGTTTTATTTGTCATACTTTTAGATGTAAATTTTAGTGAAATTAAATATTACAAGGTATACTTTTCCAGCAATTTGTAAATTACACTTGTATCGTGTTATATATTTTACTTCAGTTTGTCTTCTCGATATTAATTGCTGATGAAAAAGCGTCTATTGCGTAGCAATCTATTGCTAACTAAGAGTTGGTACAAAGTTTAACGCACATTATGATTGTACATTAAAAACTAATTGGTAAACAGAACGCATTTTTTTGAAATGCAATTGGTTTTTTATGGGTAGGTATGTACAGATTTCAACATAAATATTAATGAAAATGTAATTAAGATATTTATTTATCACTATCGAAAAGCAAAACTTTGATTAGTGCTATTGATACCTGAAATGGTTTAAGAATGTTTAATAGATAACGACTGATCGATGGCGGGTTACCTATTCATCAGCGATAAATTTTGATACGTACGGGACTTACAAAACATCCAATTGTTATGTGATATTAGTTGTGGTAGTGCTAGAGCTAGAAGTATGTCAAGATAATTTTATAGTATGACCCTCAAAAACGGTTAGGATTATAAATTCTATGTGTATGACAACGTTTGATTTTATCGTCCGACACCCGCATCGGTGTGGCCGCGACGAGGTTCTGTAGTAAATGTTCAAAAATTTAAATAATTTATACGATTTCGTACGTGATAAGTGTGAGGTGCGTATATAAGGATTCAAGAGTGCCCTTATCGTTCATTGGCGAACAATTGAACGGTCAAGATGAGAGTGTTATTATTTATTTTTATCGTATTAAGCTCCAGCTTCGCGAGTCAATTGATATCATCAGGTAATTTTATAACTATTAGTTTTATAGTGATTTATTTAAGGATTACATATATCATTACTTCTGGATGAAATTTGATCAATTAACCAGTCCATACTTATTAATGTGAGTGAAAGTGGATTTTTAGTCTTTTTTTATATCCTTGGGTATGAACTGAATATTATAGTGAAACTAGAGTTTACCCCGCGCGGCTGCGCCGCGGGTCAACCTCTAGTGCATGCTTCTTGTTTAAAGAGGTTATACATCACATGTTACATTGTATTAAAATTTTATGTTAGTGCTATTTGCCCCGAAAGATTCATTTAATTTTATATCGCAAACTCTCCCATCCCCGGATGCAAAGTATCTATGACCATTTTCTATGTATTAAAACTACATATGTACAACAAAAAGATCAAATCGACCATATCGATCAAATCGACCAATTCGACTAAATCGACTAAATCGACCAATTCGACAAAATCGACCAATTCGAGGAAATCCACCAATTCAACGAAATCGACCAATTCGACGAAGTCGATCAAATCGACGAAGTCGACCAACTCTACGAAATCGACCAGTTCCCAAATCGATGAAATCGACCAATTCGACGAAATCGACCAAATCGACGAAATTGACCAATTAGACGAAATCGACCAAATCAGGCAAAGCGAACAATTCGGCCAAATAATATTAATAGGGATAGGGATTTGAAGTACAAGTACTTTCAACAACGGATATGAACATAGCTGGGTATTGCGTATCCCCAAAAAATTACGCTATTGAATCCACGTGCAGTATTTTAGTAGAGAATAATATTTAACTTTGTACTGTTACATGCCGTCAAAGATAAGCCGCACAGCTGCCTATTGTAAGCGCAGCTTATTGTTCTCCCGGATTAGGGAATTCTTTGTGTTTTGAATTTGCAATTAAGAAAAACAGGCTATTGTTTTTCTACTTGTTTTATAACCATCATTAGCGTCGAACTAATCCTTATTGTTATTGTTTTCGACTTTGTTAGCCGTTCGCAGGTGTGCAAATTAGTATTTCTTAGAACCTCAGTGTGCGCGGCCAATTTCTTTGTACTGTGTAGTTAGTATAAGACGATGCCCGAATGGAGGGGCGGGCAGTCTAGCGACAACTACGGAATGAGTAAGACGTTTTCGAGTACTCTCGATTAGCGATATAGACGACGGACTTTACGCGTGTCGAATTGTATCGAATCGTGCAGTGTGAACTAGTTGCATCCAGTTTTATTTGTATTTGTTTTATACGTGTTTGTACAGTTCTAATAAATTCTATAGTACTTCCAACGGCATTTTTAATTCGAGTCCTGTAGCTCGTAACAACACATTAAAACAGCGATTCTCCAGTTTTCATTGTAATATACAAACTTATTTCAAATTATTTGAAAAGTTATGCAAGATACCCATGCTTTCCATTTTGGATGCAAAGCTTTTCAGTATTCAACATTTGTTATTAAAATGTCTCAGAATAAAAGTGTAAATAAAAAAAAGTTGCTGTAGCTCAGTAGGTATGGCTGCCGGGTCTCAATTCAGTGATGTGAATTCGAATCCTAGCCGCATAGAGCAAGCATCGCTTAGGCTAAGGTCGCGATCCTACAAAGCTGCCTGTGCTTGGGCGACATAATACTTTTATAGTGATGTCGTGTTAAAAATATTAATTTTGCAGGTGATATAGAAAACTTATTTAGAAAATTAATAAAAAAAGAACTTAATGAAGACGATCGATTGCTGTTAGATCACGTTTTTGAGATTTTACATAGGAATGAGTACGCGTCCTCCAGATTACTCGACTATAACTCAGAAACAAGAATGGTAATCAAATTCAAAATATTACTTATTCATTTTTCAAAAATTTCTTACAAAACTGTGTAATTTACGCAGTGTTACATAAATAAAATAAAACTAGTTTTGAATTAATATACGAATAATATACCCCCTAACACTATTATTGCGTATATTTCTCATCAGGATTAAAAAATACAATATAAGTAGGTATAAGTACCTATGCGTGATGATACAATAACATTATAGATATTAATTTACAATAACCTGTACTGTGTATTCATTAAATATATATTTATATTCAATTAATTTACCTAAACAAGGTGTTCAAACGGGTGTAATCCTATAATTTATCAATTCCAAAATCATCAAACATAACAATCCTAGACCATAGTTATCCAAAATAAAATGTCGTCAATATAAAAAAAGTCAACTTCATTTAATTAATGGCTTGCTTATGATAATCCTAAGCTAATTTTTAATAAAAGACAGGATTTCCGGGACACTGTATAGAACATCTGCCTTTTTACTTATAATTATGTATATACGTACCTACGTATCTTATTACTGTTTGCAAGCTTTTTGTAGCTATGTTTGTATGTATATTTATGTTCGGTTCAAATCTTGCAATTGAATTTTAAAGGAGATATCCTCAACCGATTGTGATGAAATTTTGCATACCTACACATTTAGTTTGGATGACAATATATAGTTAGTAGCGATGTGACGTCATTCTAAATCCAATATGTCCGACGGCCCAAGATCGTGGACTATAGTTATTTTTGTGTACTCCTATAATATGGGTAATAAATTAAAGGATTTGTTGAGAAGAATACGAATAAGTAAAAAAAAACCACTTTTTTATTATTAACCACAAGCTTTTATTTAAAGCTCAAAAAGAATCAAGTAAACTTTAAATTAAATCCTTGAATTTATTATAAATAAATTTTAGGTTTAATTGTGTAGATAAACAAGAATACCATAATTTTTTAACTTATGTTTTATTGACACGGTATATCCAAACAAAGTGTATTTTATGAAATAGGTAAATACATTATAGAAGTAAATCCCGCGACAAGCTTTTATATCCTATAAATTGTGTAATGTAATAAATTCATGGATTACATTTAATCTCAAGTTTATTTTATTCTTTTTAGAGATTTAAATAAAGGCTTGTTTTTAAAAATGTTGTTTTACTATTAATTTTTATTATATACGCTTGTTAGACATAGGTTCTTCTAAATCACATACCTTTTACTATGTAGGTATAAGCCTTCTTTTTATTTTTCCTCTCTCTCTAGAGAAGTAATTGTGCTGAAAGAAAACTCTTTTAGGGTTAAGCTCGCCTATGTATATAATTCTTGTATACAGCTAAGAATAATATTAGCAAAAGATAAGTCAGGCACTTGTTATCTTCGTTTTTGTTTCTCAGACTCTCGACTGCATTTTATGCCGAAGTGTATTTGCCGCTGCGTTTGAGGGCGTAAGCAGTGGGCAAACCGATGAAGAGATCTCTCATATTATAATTACTTTGTGTACCTCATTAGGTATTGAAAACAATAACGTTTGCACCGGCGCCATTACATTGAACATAGTAAGTTATAAAAAAAGTAACTTTTAAAGGTTCCGTAACCATTTTGGCAATAATAGCATCTTTATTCATCATGTCCGTGTGTACCACTCATTCGAGTATTACTGGTTCTACATGGATGAAATTTCATGAAATACAGGTTGAAATTTATTTTTTATTGTACTATGTAGTTGCGGGAGATAAAACGTTACTCAGATATTGCAAAAAACATCAATGTTCTTAATGACTTTTTAATGAAGTTAATAAGTGGCAAGATATTAAGTCCCAAAGTCGTGAAAATGGTGTCTAAGCTCCCCCCCCCCTCTAAATTTTAAACTATCAAGGTGGAAAATTCTGAAAAAATCAAGCGTGTAAACCTTTCGAATACTTTCATCGACAACGGTTTGTTTTCGTGCGCTTTTTATTTAAGGTTCCATAGCTAAATCACATAAATAGTGGACATTCGTCATCTTTACGGTGCCTTCCAGAATGCGTGATCCGAAACGCTCCGGTCGTATGTTGCAATTGTTGTTATTACCTATGTTTAATTTTTTAGCCTATCATTGGGTACATTATCAGAAATACCCCTGAGGCTGCACCAGAAACCTTTTGTGGACTTGTATTCCAAACGGCCGGCAACCCAAATACTTGCCCTTACTACGATCCTCGGTTCGAATGGCAAGTCGACCTGCCAGCTCCAACTCCACCTGTGTCGGTAAGTTTTGCGTAATCTATGCAGATAAAAAAAATTGGAAGTGTCTGTTTGTAATGTCAAAATAAAAATGTGATGAAATCAGGGGGGATAATTCCATAAGATTCTGAAAAACAATTTATAGAATTTTTGTCCGTCTGTCCGTCTGAATTTTCCGACTAATCTCTGAAACGGCTGAACCGATTTTGACGGCACTTCCACTGGCAGATAACTGATGTAAGGAGTAACATAGGCTACTGTCATAGGGTTCTGTGCAAAAAATCCACGCGGACGAAATTGCGGGCACACCTAGTAGATAATAAAATCGGGCTGCAACTTAGATATCCGGTACACGAATTTTAAGTAGTGGGTGGGCGGAGTGGGTAGGAAGGGATGTATACTTACCCTTTCTGCAACCCCTGTGGTCGGGAGTTCTTAAAATTTTAATATTTGGTAAACATAACCTCGACTATTTTTTACTAATTTTATTGTGATAGGTGGTAAAAATTCGCGACCAGTGACTAGAAAAGTGATTTAGGTTAGGTTAGCTTCAGACCAAAGCGCACGAGCCGAGCGAGCGTGTCGCGGCAGCGGCCAGTGAGTGCCAGAACCGATTGTAACCAATTACTATTTATTTTATATACACGATTTATAATATCGTCTTTATTGGCCGCCATTTTAAATATTTTCATGGTTACTCTTGTAGTGTATGTGAATGTGCTCTGTTGTGTATTTTCTCCCTTTTTTTAACTTACGCTGTTTTTTGGTTCTTTTTTGTTAATTACTTTTGGAGTTTGAAAGAATTGTTCAACTTTGAATCTATGATATAAGTGTAATATTAGTGAAAAAATAATTGATGTTATGTTTATTATAAAATATATATTTCAAGATCTCCCGACCATAGGGGTTGTAGTAGAAGTAAGTATGCCTGCCCCCGTCCCCACTCCAATACCCCACTACTTAAAGTGTATCAAAAATCCATAGATTTCATAAAGGTAACCCCTTCCTAGGGTTCCATATTTGCGCCATTTGAGATCTTCAGCTGTTGAAGCAGCGTAGCCAGCCCCTGACTTAGTCACTGGAAGATGTGATGCCGCCAGAGTGTCAACGCATGTCGCGTCCCACACAAGTGGCCTTCCCATCCCGCAGGGAATATGTGACATTCCATCCGGCCTCTTGCTATCATCGCGCACCAAGCCATTTGGCTCTAGGATGGCTGATACACCGACGCTGACAAGAGCTCGGCGGATGAAGTAATTGAGGCTGGCATGGCGAGATCTTCGGCCAACACTATGTAAACAATTTTATATTTAATGGCAGTTGATGATTGTGATTATAATACTTTCATTTTAATATAGTACACCACCAAAAATCGTATACCTATTTTTTCTTTAAAAAATCTCCTTAGACACTGAGTTGCCTAGAAGATATCGCTACAAGCGATAAGACCGCTCATTGCTCTAATGCAAATGTATCCATATCAATTATCTAGATTTAAATTTTTATGGTGAACAATGAAGAGTTTTCATTTATAAACAAGCCCTGGCATAGCTGTATTTTTTAAATTTGATAATTATTTAAAGCCCTATTAATATTATAAATGCGAAAGTAACTCCGTCTGTCTGTTGCGCTTTCACAGAAAAACTACTGGACCGATTTAGCTGAAATTCGGTATATATATATATATATATATATATATATATATATATATATATATATATATATATATATATATATACTTAGTCTGGCCATAAATACTGTTACAATTAAAAAGAAACAAAATATTACATTTGAATTTGGAATCTGTCATTTTTATATGATTGTTCATTGTGTTTTCTCATTTTGGCGCCAATACATAGCACAACATTTTGCGATATTAAAATGGAGTGGGGCGATAAAGAGAACCGAATCGCTGTGATTGCAATACACAAAGTAGGTATGGAGCCAAATGCAGTTTTTAAAACTCTCCATACGCTTGGTATTAGTCAAATGTTTGTGTACCGGGCTATTAATAAGTACAATGAGACCTCCTCTGTTTGTGACAGAAAAAGAAAATCTGGCCGTTGTAGTGTTCGTATGAAAAAGGTGGTCAAAGCAGTAAGGGAAAGAATATGAAGAAATATTGTCCGAAAGCAAAAGATGGGAGATGAAAGAGATGGGAGAAGAGATAAAAATATCACCTAGAACCATGTCGCGTATTTTAAAAGATGACTTAGGACTTGCAGCCTATAAGAGACGCACTAGTCATTTCTTAACTCATAATTTAAAAAAGAATAGAGTGGTAAAATCGAAACAACTACTGAAGCGGTACGTAAAGGGAGGTCACAGAAAAAAATTATTTACGGATGAGAAATTTTTTACAATTGAGCAACATTTTAACAAACAAAATGACCGTATTTATGCTCAAAGCTCTAAGGAAGCTTCTCAATTAGTCGACAGAGTGCAACGTGGGCATTATCCGTCTTCAGTGATGGTTTGGTGGGGTGTTAGCTATAAAGGAGTGACTGAGCCATATTTTTGTGAAAAAGGTATCAAAACATCGGCACAAGTGTATCAAGATACCATACTTGAGAAGGTAGATAAGCCCCTTAACAACACCATGTTCAATAACCAAGAATGGTCCTTCCAGCAAGACTCGGCGCCAGGTCATAAAGCTCGGTCCACGCAGTCTTTGTTGGAAACGAACGCTTCGGACTTCATTAGAGCTGAAGACTGGCCGTCGTCTAGTCCCGATCTTAATCCGCTGGATTATGATTTATGGACAGTTTTAGAGAGTACGGCTTGCACTAAACGCCATGATAATTTGGAGTCCCTAAAACAATCCATACGATTGGCAGTGTAGAATTTTCCCATGGAAAGAGTGCGTGCTTCTATTGATAACTGGCCTCATCGTTTAAAGGACTGTATTGCAGACAATGGAGACAACTTCGAAAAAGCTTTTTATATTTTAAATTGTTTTATATTTATGTATTAAACTAACACACTGTAAAACTTATAACTGTTATTCACAATAGAATTTTTTTTCTTTGTTACAATATTTATGGAAAGACTAAGTATATATTTTTTTTATCCCGAAGAATGGAATAGTTTCCAGGATAAAAATATATTTGTCTCTGTGTTTGTTATACTTTTAATGGGCTAGATTGACGTAACATAAACCGCGGCGCAGCCGCGGGGTATACCCCAGTATAGTATAATCCATTTCGAAATTGAAGTGTCGTTATAAATCAATCTTAAAACTTTAAATATAGATAATATTTCGTTGCGGCAGCTTCAAATTCATGGTATTTAGTCTTTACTGTAAAAAATCATCGTTCTATATTTTGTAGTATATAATTGCATAATAGATTGTATAATATTCATACAATCTATTTTTATAATTGTCTTCGTCCACCTTTTTTTTATGCTCAAGTCTAATGATAATGTTAAACTTCCATTTTCTTTCTAATGACTGGCATAGAGCCAAGAAATGTTTAATTTGGTTCGTTAGTATGTTTGCTTTTACATTTGCCTTTAATGAACTACTTATTCACCACTTATTATTAACCGACTTCAAAAATGAGGAGGTTCTCAATTTGATTGATATTTTTTTTCTTTTTTTTTTGTGATTCTTTTTTAGTTCGATGCGGAATAGTTGCCTTTTGGTCTCCTAAAAATTTAACATAGTTTGGCCCAGTAGTTTTCATTGTATGAACATTTTTTTTATGAAAATTTTCCGTTCCCGTTTCTTGGGACCTATATTTTTTTAAGGCACGCGGGGCCTTTCGTAGGCCTACCCATAACTAGACACTAAAAAGTAACAAATAAAAAAAACTTCGTTTAAAAAAACCGACTTCAAAAACTAAAACATATAAAATAACTTATTTCTAAAGCTATTTTTAATTATAATATCTTATTTTTAATAACATCTTGAAGTCGGTGCGAAGTAATACATAAAATTTACTATATTTTGAAAATTAGTAAGCACCCACTTTAATATGTTTTAGATAATATATATTAAAAGTAAGATATTATAATTAAAAATAGCTTTAGAAATAAGTTATTTTATATTTTTTAGTTTTTCTTGTAGTTACTTATGACGTGTGAAGTAAGTGTGCTCTTGAGGTTGCGACGTTTTGTAACTTTATGAAAAGCATGTCTGTTGATTTGATTATGCATAAATAATGTTACTCATTTGCTTTCGTTTACGAACTACGTCTTTTTATTTACGTTTTTATGCCTTAAGAGGCTTTGTAGACCTGATTCAAATCGGTGTTTCAGAAAATCAACCCCGCACGGCCGATATTTACTTCGTTGAAACAGCGCGTAATAAAAGTTCGAGCGTGGCGAAATATTGCAACTGTACATACCTACGCGCACCGTGTCCATACCAACTTGATTCAATTTATTTCATTCTAAGGCTGCCGAGCACGAGAGCGAGACAAAATATCCTAAAGTGAGACAGATCGTTTACAAGCTTAATAGGTATTGAAATTTTGACTTAACTTCCTAAGTGTCTTTAGCTCAACGGTTCACCGAGCGCAATAGTAACTAAGAGGTACAGGGTTCGAATCCTCGGGCTATGTGTTTCTTTTTATTTTTTTATATTTTTTGACGAGTAAACTTTATTAAAATTATGTAATTGTATTATGGAACAACAACGAATCCATATATAGGTATATATATATATTGATATAAATGCGAAAGTAACTGTCTGTCTGTCTGTTCCCTTTTCACGGAAAAACAACTGGACCGATCTGGCTGAAACTCAGTATATATGTGTGTGTGTGTATATATATATATATTTTCGATGCCAAGAATGAACATAGTATGCATTTTATCCCGGAAAATGTGATAGTTTCCGGGATAAAAATATATTTGTCTTTCTGTTTCTTCTGCTTTTACGGGAAAAAATATTACGATTTGGCTGAAATTCGGTATATATGTAATTTAATAATGACGGTGAATAAGAGATACTTTTCATCCCGGGTAATGAGATAGATGTATGTAAAGGTTATCTCAGAAAGTAGAACAGGTTTTTTTTTCAGTCATTTCGGTCATTTCATTATCATTTAGACCCGTTCGGCCACATATATTTTCATCCCGGAAACTATCTCATTTTTCGGGATGAAAAATATCTCTTGGCCACCCTCGGTATTAAAATTACATATGTACCCAGTTTCATCCAAATCGGTTCAATAGTCTTTCTATAAAAGGATAAAAAAAGTGGAGCATGATCGGCATATTAGTAGTTACGATGTAGCTGGAGAACTGGGAATTGACCACAAAACGGTTTTGGCGCATTTGAAAAAAGATGGGTACACAAAAAAAGCTCGATATTTGGGTGCCTTATGAGCTCACTGAAAGAAACCTAATGAACCGTGTACTCATTTGTGATTCTTTATTACGACGTAATGAAAACGAACTATTTTTGAAGAAGCTGATAACTGGTGATGAAAAGTGGATCACGTACGACAAGAACGTGCGAAAAAGATCATAGTCAATGGCCGGTCAGGCTTCACAGAATGTGGCGAAACCCGGGTTAACTCGCGACAAGATGATGCTCTGTGTATGGTGGGATTGGAAGGGCATTATTCATTATGACCTGTTACCGCCAGGCAGAACCATCGATTCTGAACTGTACTGCGAACAACTGATGAGATTAAAGCAAAAAGTTGAGAGAAAGTGGCCGGAATTAATCAACAGAAGGGGGTGTGGTTTTTCACCATAATAACGCTAGACCTCACACATCTTTAGCCACTCAGCAAAAATTACGAGAGTTTGGCTGGGAGGTGTTAATGCATCCGCCGTATAGTCCTGAACTTGCACGTTCAGATTTTCACCTGTTTCGGTCTCTGCAGAATTCCTCAGCCAGTGTCACTTTAACATCACGAGAGGTCTGCCAAAACCACTTGTCGCAGTTTTTTGATCAGAAGCCCAAAATTTTTTATTGCAATGGGATCACGTCCCTACCTATAAGATGGCAAAAAGTTATCCAACAAAATGGCACCTACATACTTTAGTCAAATATAAATAAACTTTATAAAAAAATCTTTTGAATTTTTATATAAAATGCGAAGAAACTTTTCCTCAACCTAATAGAAAAGTATTTTTATTGCATTTTATAAAATTATTTAAGAAGAGAAAAAGATAATTTTATCAACTTTGATATAAAAATAAAAAATTCTACTACATCAAGTGAAGCTAGTAGGATTCGAACCCACACAGTCTATGATTTAGACCACTCCTCTACCGTATACGCCAAATAAGTATAGCTCGATCGGCTGGAAATTGTGGTTATTACTGCTCCTTCATTTATTTAAAATTTAATCTCGAATAGCACGCTCGAGCAGAGCGACGCGTGTACACAGCACCGAGCCGTCCGGCGTATTGATAAATTCCATACATTGGGACCGGCAAGGGTGATTTTTGAAGTCATTTATAATAAAATAATTAATTACTTGCAAATTCTCTAAGTAACCGAATAAACAAACTATAATAAGTATATTTCTTATATGATATGCTACTGTTATTTATTTTAGCGATGTACGATTAACAGTAATAACATGACACAAGATTGAAGAACACGTTTAGAGGTTACTTTGCAATTATTTTCTATCGAGAAAATTTATCGAGAATGCGTTTTGAGTACATAGTTTACCTCAGAAATATGATCAAGATTGACATATATTTTTTTCACCACAGCAAAGTATGTATAATTACTGTAACAAGGGCTGAGAAATCGATCAAAAAACGCTTTTTGTCTGTTGTAACGCTGTTAACGAACAAAAATTAACGCCCAAATTCACTTACATAAGTTTTGTATTGATAGTGGCAATTTTGTAGTTGAGATTTAGAAAGTGTAGCTTGTAGCGCTACCACCTCTCCAGGCCACGTTAATGGGTTGCCCTTCTGAATTGTAGAAGATTTTGAACTCATCTGAATGCGTGTGTCCATTAAATTAATTAAATTCACCGCGTATTGTCGATGAAAATCTAAAAAAAAATTACATATCATTAGTTCCCACGAAGTAGGTGACTGCAAGTACACCCTGCTATGTCTTTTCAAAATGACTAGCTATAGGCGCCGATAGCGATATACCCAACTACTACACTGCAAAAAATTCAACCCTTAATTTCATGTATGAAAGGAATACCTAATATTTATTTGTCTAGCAACTTAATTGCTTTGTAGCGCTGTACAGACTACACTTTCCTATCAAATTTGATCTATACGGATCCACTTGTTACTGAGAAAAATAACTGACAGATATCACGATTTTATAAGGATCCTAAAAACATATTCGACGTACTTATTGACGATTCTGTTGTACTGTCCTGTCCATGTGTATGTAAGATCATGAACTCCGGTGGTATATGGGTTACCCTCTCCAGCTTGTTTGGCTTTATACAGTTCCTCCACCAACCAATCCAAATGTCTCTTAGCATCTAATGGGTATAAAATAACTTAATAAAGATTTTTGACTAAGAATTTATTTAGTTTATTAAGAGACAAAATAATATAAAATTTTCTACATCTTGAAGTCGGTGCCAAGTAAACCATAAAAATTATATATATAGTCCGAGATAAATTTATGGCTACGCTTTATTTACAAAAGAAATATGCGGAATAGATAGATGATTTTTCATACAAAGTTAGGTACTTTGCAAAGTATCTAGATGGGTACGTAAATAATAAAGGTTAACGATGGCTATACTAGCAAGGGTACTCTCTCCGGCTGCCGTAGGAAAGTTGTAGGAAAGAAGTAAGAAGGAGCATATGCTTCGCGAGTGCACAGTAACGTTGCTAGCATAGTACCTACAAGTAATTCTAAAATAACTGTTCTTGGAAATTCTATTTTTTCTTATATGATGAAAGTATTGTTACGAGCTACAGGACTCGAATTAAAAATGCCGTTGGAACTACTATAGAATTTATTAGAACTGTACAAACACGTATAAAACAAATACAAATAAAACTGGATGCAACCAGTTCACACTGCACTATTCAATACAATTCGAACGCGCAAAGTCCGTCGTCTATATCGCTAATCGAGAGTACTAGAGAACGTCTTACTCGTTTCGTAGTCGTCGCTTGACTGCCCGACCCTCCATTCGGGCATCATCTTATACTAACTACACAGTAGAAAGGAATTGGAGGCGCACACAAGGTTTCTAAGAAATTTAATTTACACACCTGCAAACGTCCACAAAGTCGAATACAATAACAATAGGGATTATAATTCGACGCTAATGATCGTTATAAAAGAGGTAGAAAAACAATAGCATGTTAGAAATTTAAAACACAAAGGATTCCCTAATCCGGTGGCAAGGCCAATAAACTGCGCTTACAATAGGCTGTGCGGCTTATCTTTAACGGCATGTAACAGTATTATTATTTCTATTTACTTTATTTTATTACTAATTTACTAAGATTAATTAACAACTTACTAGTAGGTTAAAAAAATTGCGTTATCATTTCAGAACCCGCCCACTGATACAGCTGCCTTAACGATTGCAATCTTGACCGATGCTCATATCGATCCACTTTATGAAGCAAACGGAGTAGCACATTGTGATGAGCCAGTTTGCTGCAGAAAAGGCCAGTCTCCAGCTCAAAGTTTCACTTATAAAGACAATGTTAGAGAAGAAGTTATTGATCAAAGCATTGTCAAGGATGGTGAAGAAATTAAGTTAGAGTTGAGTCTTGCACCGAAAATACGCGAATTAAGAAAGTTATCACAAACAGGAGTTAGACCAAATACTAGAAATTCTGCTCCAGCAGGATATTGGGGGGATTATAGAAACTGCGATACTCCTATTTGGGCGTTTGATGACGTAATAGACAGAATAAGTGAAACACACGGGGTAAATATTTTTTACTTTTTCCATAATTATACTGTAAGTGTAATATTATTACATGTATTTAAAAATGAATATTAAAATTTAAAATATATAAAAATTAAATAATAAACGCGAGCATCGTCGAGCGAAAACACTACTTGTGAGTTATGAGTGCATCAGAAACCGGTCGTTTGTTTGTTCTTTCTTTATAGCCTTGGGAATGATGAGATTATCATGAACTTTGGTAAGTAACTATAAAAAAAAATATAACGGGGATGAACATAATGTACCTTTTATCACAAAAAATGTAATAGGTTTTGCAAAACCCGCACCTCGAAACAACACCCTCAAATTTTAGAAACATCCTAGATAAAAAGAAAAGAAAAATATATTTGAATCATCCATCAACAAAAATTGTATGTTTTCGACACAAACGGTCCACTTCATTTATCATTTTCATTAAAATAATTAAAGCTTTTTTACGCAATTGCAGTCAAAATACCGATTAGATAAGTAATTAACATCGAGATAGAAATCTTAGTTTTATTATCAACGTCACGCTATATTTTTTCGTGATCATACTTAATGATACTGAATATCGGGTACGTTCGATGTGTTGATGGTTCTACCTAAATATTAATCAAATTTAGCAATAGATTTTGATTGTATACAGCTGTAAGCTGATAGTTATGTCATCAACCACTAAGCATGCTCATGTATTAGCGTGAACTGTTTGTGTATTATCTGATCCTGGTATCTCTTTAGCTCTTCACCTGACCTGGCAGAAAAGCTTCTTAAGCGCTAATCACTTGTGTTGCAAAAATGATGCTACGAAAGATGTTCCACCTACTTTTCTCCTTTTATCCCTATTATCCTTATCTCTATTAATATTATAAATGCGAAAGTAACTCTGTCTGTCTGTCTATTCCGTTTTCACGGAAAAACTACTGGACCGATTTGGCTGAAACTCAGTATATATATATTTTCGATGCCGAGGATGAAAATGGGATACTTTTATCCCGAAAAATGAGATAGTTTCCGGGATAAAAATATATTTGTCTATTTGTTAGGCTTTTACGGAAAAACTTTTGGGCCGATTTGGCTGAAATTCGGTATATATGTAATTTTAATACCGAGAGTGGACAAGGGATACTTTTTATCCTTGATAATGGGATAGATTTATGTAAATTATCCCAGAAAGTGGGATAGGTTTTGGTTTTTTTTGTGATTTGCCATTTTCGTCATTTTTGTTATTTTGGTCACTTTGGACATTTTGGATATTTTGGACATTTTGCCCTTTTTGTCATTTTTAACATTTTGGTCATTTTAGATGTTTTGGACATTTTGGAAATTTTGGTCATTTTGGACATTTTGTTAATCTTGAACATTTTGGTATTTTTTGTCGTTTTGGTCATTTTTGTCATTTGTGTAGTTTATGTAGTTTACAGATAGATAGACGGGGATAGATAAATAAAACTAGAACGGATTGAAATAGGGGATGAAAGTTTACGCCGTCTCCTCCTTTTGCAAGCATGACATGCTTGCAAAAGGAGGAGGCGGAACGGGAGCGTGAGCGGACTTCATTGCTCCTCTCCCGTCAAAGGAGGACGCGTCGTCGCCGGAGGGCCAGCTTGGATCTTCGGCCGCCGTGAGCGGGCGGCTCGGGTGGGCCCCTAGGGAAAAGGCTCCCCACCCGCTTTATGCCGTCGAGATGTGGGTGCGACGTATTCCGCGCGCGCCCACCTCTTCTCCCGTGGGGCGAGTTACAAACCGCCCCAGGCAATGAGAGTAAGAAGATGCCGGGGACAAAAGTAGTCTTCCGGCAGTGGAAGAGGCCGATGGGCCACCGCCTGCCAGGGCCAGCGGAGAGGCTAGGCTATTTACCCGTGGCCCTGGCATTAAAGGCAAAGGACGGAATACCGAGGGGTTTTAGTGGGTATCCCTAATGTAGTGTGGCAATAGCATCTTTAGTTTAGGCTAGAGGTGCTAGTGCCACCCCGACCTTCCCAATCCCACACAACGGCCGCGATTTCCCCAGTTCACTGCGCGGCTGATAGCCCTCAATCGGGTTTCCCTCGTAAAAAAAGGGGATGAAAGTTTGTATGGGAGACCAATCATTCCTCAAGTTTATATATATAAAAAATCATCATCTATAAAGATAATGCGATATTAACTCGATCTGTCTGTTCAGCTTTCACGGGAAAACTACTAGGAGTACCAAATCGGTTTTGCTGTAATTTTGTTTAAATGTTGTTCTAATACTGAAAATGGACATATATATACTTTTCATCCCGGGAGATGGGTTAGTTTGCGACATAAAATGAAGTGAATTTTCCGGGGGCAAATACATAAAAATGTAAATACAATGTAACCTGTATTAACACTTGCTCTTGATATATATAAACCTCGCATGTTCATTGACTGCGAGCTGTCTTGGCGGGCCCATATCATCGAACTGAGTGGAAAAGTCTTTCTCTCTTGTAGGTCGGGGTCACTGAGGAGGTTGAGAAGCTTTTTATGTACTGCCACCAAAATTAAGCTTGCGGAATCCCTATTACTCCCCATTCTTGATTATACTGATGCCAGCTATTGGGACATAAGCCAAGAACAACTAAATAAACTTGACTGCCTTCAAAAATTCTGTATAAGGTTCATATTTTGATTACGTAAATATGACCATGTCGCTGAATTCCGTAAAAAATTCAAGTGATTACGTATCAATTTTCGCCAGAATACTCACACTTCTTACTCTTCTTTATAGTTTATTGTTTTTACCTACGACTCCTCGTTACCTCGAGGAATGCTTCAAATTTCTGTACGTATCTAGCTCCCATAATTTGCGCCCCTCGACTAGATACAGAATAAACACACCTGTACACACGTCTTCTTTTTATAATCACTCTTTTACTGTCCAGGCTGTGCGTCTCTGGAATGAGCTACCTATTGCTATAAGACAGGCCAAATCCTTACAATGCTTCAAAAATCAGGTTCAGAAGCATTACTTTTCTATTGCGTATAAGTAATTCCTAATCTGTTATATAAATATATTTGTGTGTATATTGTCATATGTATATATATGTACCTACGTGTATGTATATGTACCTATGTGAATATACATTTTTTTATAGTATAGGTTCGCGTTTAATCTATACTATAAAAAAATGTATAGATTAAACCCGATCTCGCTCTATCTGGGACTTGAAGGCACCCAGGTTATAAGTATCGGGAAAGACAGACTCCGGCAATGAGTTCAACTCCTTTGCGGTGCGTATGATGAAGTTAGATGCAAAGCGCTTCGTTCTTATAGGTGGAATATCCACCATATATCGGTGCGTGCGTCTGGTTGTCCAATGATGGAATAGAGATGGCGAGATCAGATCGAAAGCTCAGCTGCACACTCACACATGTATATATAGTTATATTGTTTTTGTTTCATTATTTATAGACTGCACCACCGTCAGTTTTAAAAATCTATTAATCCCTGTCAATGGTTGCCTGGAAGAAATAGCTTTTTAGCGATAAGGCTGCCCGTTGTACTATCTTTTAGATTTTTCTACTTCTGTTTGTCTATGCTTTGGTGTACAATAAAGAGTTACCTAACTTTATATATATATGCTATAATATACCCGCGACTTCGTCCACGCTTGACTTGAAATTCAAGCGGGATTCCCGGGACACAAAGTATCACAGCATTTAAAAAAGAATGTAAGATATCGTTTTAGTGAAAACTATCGGAAAAAGACAATTTTTATGCACCCGATCTACTTCAAACCGCTCTGGGGATAATTCCCGTGGGATTCCCGGGATAAAAAGTAACACACATTTTATTACATAAAATCTGTTATCGATCGATGAAAAAATCACATTGGTATTCCAATTTTTATTTAATCTGGTCATTTTAAATCATTCCCAGCAAAATTCCCGCGGGATTCCCAGGATAAAAAGTAGAGGCGATTTTAAGTCTAAGAAATTGCAGTCGATCAGCGAAAACCGCATCGAAATCGGCTCACTAGTTTTTACCTGAATCCCGAACAAACTTGCAAAATTACATCATTTATATAGTGTATTCAAGTTGATTTTTTTAAATAGCTTCAATGTACAGACACGGTATGTTTAGAATTTTATTATATTATAGGTATGACGTACCTACCTAATATGGCATAGATTTTGCAAGAACGAAGATGAACTTTAGAAGACCGGGAATACTTAATTCTGTATGAATAATTTCATAACTTCTGCTAAAGCTTGTCACGAACTTTTTTCACTCTCATCGAACTTTACTATCATCATTTATTTAATTTAATGAACAATAAGACTATATATGAAAATCTTACGTCTTTAAATAGTTTAACTTTGCTTAAAATTAATGGAAGATTGGATAAAGTACTAATGAATAACAATACAATACTTTGACAGAATGTGGATGTCGTGTATTACATTGGTGACACAATCGATCACGGTGTTTGGGAGACTAATTATGATTTGATCAATGAAATGAATCGTTACTTGATCGAGAAAATGAGGAAAAGTTTCGGCAATAATACTTTACTTATTCCAGTCATTGGCAATCATGAATCTCAGCCGACAAACCAGTAAGTAACATTGTTTGATAAATGCTGATTTCAATCCAATCAAGATAACGGTATTAATTATACCTAGAGTTACATATAATATGCCCAAATTTTGTAAAAATCCAGGTTTTCCTTAAAATACATACATATTATGATGCCTGGTTCCCATGGGGATAGGCAGAGACGATGGATCTCCACTTGATTGTCACAAACAACTTTCGCATCATTTATAAATTGTTTTTCCTTAGATCATTTTCGTACATTACAAACATGATTTTTGCAATGAATTACACCATTTAATGATGTTTATGTCTTAGACAACTTAAGCCACATCTAAAGTTAGATATTGCTGTAGAAAATGTTTTATATTAATCATTTAAAGGCACAATTGAATTAAAATTATATCCAAAAATGTATCTTGTAAGAAAAAACAAGGTTTTCATTAAGTTTTTACTGTGCTTTTTGAACTACGCTCTATATTTATGAAATTCGTGAAAATTAAAAGAAGCTAAATAAGACTTTCAATGTATGATTTATTTGAATTTAAAAATTATGGCTGTATTAAAAACGTTGCATTAAAGTTTTAATTGTTATTTTCTATAGAAACTAAACTGGAATGGTAGCGCCATTCGTAATTGCAGTGTGGTAATATTTTTACTGGGCGATTTCAGTCTCTAGTATTTTTCTGCCGTGGTAGAAAGTAAGAACGTGTTTTTAAAAAGCATTCTGCATTTTACAGATTTGCTCCAGCTTCAGTAACTGGGGAAAAACTTAACACGACTTGGCTCTATGATGCTCTAGCTAGAAAATGGGATTTCTATTTGACCGATGAAGCGAAGCAAACATTGAGGGTGCGCGGTGATTTCTCTATACTCGTAAGGCCTGGATTAAGAGTAATTTCTATTAATAACAATGTGGCTTACAGATATAATTGGTAAAGTATTGTTTGTTCTATGAAATCGTAAACACTTTAATATCTTATAAGTCTTATACGATACGATACGAAATTTTGGGACAAAATTCCCTTAGGCGTGAAGGATAAGAAACAAACATACAGATATCTACTACATATATATATATATATATATATATATATATATATATATATATATATAT
The DNA here is from genome assembly GCA_039645545.1 of Dendrolimus houi. NCBI lineage: Eukaryota > Metazoa > Arthropoda > Insecta > Lepidoptera > Lasiocampidae > Dendrolimus > Dendrolimus houi. Next base: position 14,756,509 of record CM077120.1, on the reverse strand, counting down.
ATATATATATGTGTGTGTGTGTGTGTATATATTAAATCGAACTCGATTTCAAATGTACATACATGTAGGGTAATTGTATAACATATTATTTATGTAGATAAAAAAAGAGCTTAAAACAGACAAATATAAAGTAAAACAATATTTAGCCTAGACTTGTTGCTGTTCTTGTCGCATCTTCTAACACAGCAACAACAAGTTGCGAAGCGGTTGTACATAGAGTAAAAATTAGACTTATTTTTAACTTATATTTATGACTATTAAAAAGTTTTCTCCCCACTGGAAATTAGTTTAAATAAAAACTTTCGAATTTGAAATATATATATTATAATTATCACAAAATAATAGACCCGATTTGACAGTTCTCATTACAACATTTTTAGAGATTGAAACATCCAAATCGTTAACCAAGTTAACCAATTATCACGAAAAAATTATTAAAAATTATACGACTGTATGATCGTTTGATTTATTTTAAGTTAATTACTTTGGTGTCACACAAATATCGCAGAAAATCGATATGGAGCGCGAATGTTTTGTCTCACATCGCTTAGCGCGGAGCGCATGCGTTTATCGCGCTTCACAATTAATCTATTGAAATTTTTATTATTTCACTCATATAATATATATTTATTCAATCGTTTTTGTTTTCAATACATATATGTACAGTTATGTAGTATTGTTTTTAGTATATATACATAAATAATGTAGTTTTGGAATAAATATGTATATGGTTTTTTTTAATCGAATTGCCTTAATGAAATGCAATAACCCTTTGGTAGCAACACAAAATGTAACTGTTTTTGGGACTTCGCCATAGATTAATACGATATTACAGAATTAATAAAAAAATATTAATTCTGTAATGATAATATTAATTAAAATTTAAATATGTTTTAATAAAACATTATATAATGCACCAGTAAAAACATTATGTATATTATCAACCAAATAAATTAATTGTTGTTATTGGCTTTCAGTTTTGTTGATTTCATTCAAAGTTACATTCTTAACGCTATTGACTTTCGTAAGTGTCAAGTCGGGCTTCTTGTTTTGTAATTATTATAGTACTTAAACTTATCTCAGGTGGCTAGTGTATGACCCATTAGATGCTAAGAGACATTTGGATTGGTTGGTGGAGGAACTGTATAAAGCCGAACAAGCTGGAGAGGGTGTTCACATTTTAGCCCATATACCACCAGGAGTTCATGATCTTACATACACATGGACCAGAGAGTACAACAGAATTGTCAATAGGTATGTCGAGTATGTTTTTAGGATCCTTATAAAATCGTGATATCCGTCAGTCATTTTTCTCAGTAACCAGTGGATCTGTATAGATCAAATTTGATAGGAAGGTGTAGTCTGTACAGCGCTACAAAGCAATGAAGTCACTAGACAAATAAATATTAGGTATTCCTTTCATACATGAAATTAAGGGTTGAATTTTTTGCAGTGTAGTAGTTGGGTATATCGCTATCGGCGCCTATAGCTAGTCATTTTGAAAAGACATAGCAGGGTGTACTTGCAATCACCTACTTCGTGGGAACTAATGATCTGTAATTTTTTTTAGATTTTCATTGACAATACGCGGTGAATTTAATGGACACACGCATTCAGATGAGTTCAAGATCTTCTACAATTCAGAAGGGCAACCCATTAACGTGGCCTGGGGAGGTGGTAGCGCTACAAGCTACACTTTCTACAATCTCAACTACAAAATTGCCACTATCAATACAGAAACTTATGTAAGTGAATTTGGGCGTTAATTTTTGTTCATTAAACATAAAAAACGTAAATAAAAAGACGTAGTTCGTAAACGAAAGCAAATGAGTAACATTATTTATGCATAATCAAATCAACAGACATGCTTTTCATAAAGTTACAAAACGTCGCAATCTCAAGAGCACTACTTCAGACGTCATAAGTAACTACAAGAAAAAGGAATCAAATAGCTTTAAATGTTTTGAAAGTAATAAAATTATTTCTCCCGTGATATTTTAAAAGTCAGCTGATGAAATATTATTTTAATATCTGTTCTTTTATATGTAAAAATATTCTAAATAATTTATTATAACACGTCTCCGCAGCCGTACTGGAATAGATCTGCCCTAAAAGTTTTTTAAAATAATAGTTTACAGCAGTTATCTACTTATAATACTAGTCGTTATCTAAAGGCTACGTTCCATTAGGGACTCACAACGACCACGTTCCAGACCGCGATTTTTCTCGTTTCACTTACTTGCCGGCGTTACAATCGTAAACCCAAGTGGAACGGTTATTCGACCCACCTCTTGACATGGGTCATTATGAGCTTTGTGTAATCGAAAATGATGACGTCATTAGTGACGTTTTCGCCACGACCACAACGACCGCTGTCGCCTTGTAGCACGGCTAACGGCGCATTTTGGACGTTGTGAGCTACTAATGGACAAACAGAAGTAGAAAAATACAAAAATAGTACAACCAAAGCCTTATCCCTAAAAAGCAACCAGGCAACCCTTGGCAGGGATTAATAGATTTTTTAAACTAACGGTGGTGCAGTCTTTAAATAATGACGATAAGTATACATAATGCATATAAATAAGTACAAAAACAATATAACTATATTTTTTTGTATATATACACACGTATACATGGCAATATACACACAAATATAATTATATAACAGATTAGGAATTACTATACACAATAGAAAAATAATGCTTCTGACCCTGATTTTTAAATAAGGATTTGGCCTGTCTTATGCCTGGACGGTAAAAGAGTGATTATAATAACAAGACAGTGTGTACAAGTGTCTTTATTCTGTATTTAGTCGAGGGACGCAAATTATAGGAGAATTACTAAAATCCGAAGCGTTTTTTGAGCTAACGAGGAGTAGTTGGTAAGAACAATATACTTTAAAGAAGAGTGAGAATGTGAGTATTCCGGCGATAATTGATAGGTAACCACTTGAGTTTTTTCGGTATTTGGAACGCACTCAAATTTATTTAGTTGTTGTTGGCTTATGTCCAGATAGCTGACATCAGCATAATCCAAAATGGGGAGCAATAGGGTTTCCGCAAGCTTAAGCTTGGTGGCAGTAGGTAAAAAGTTTTAGACTTTTAAAGAGACATTTAAATGATTTAGATAGAAAATTCTGTTCCCTACATAACTAACTAATAGGTAAAAATTAACATTATCATGGAAAATATAGTATTCAGCTTCCTTGGTTTTATCTTATAGTTTATGGAATTAACCTTGTTTTTTCTTAGAAGACAATTTTGGTATTTCACAGACCACTATTTTGCACTCAATCACACTAATTATGTTTAATTAACTTAAAAAGCACCTAAACTAAAGTAGAAAGTCTTAAATTAACTACATAAACACAATATTTAACGAACAGTTGATTCAAAAAAATATTTCGGAAGTAAAAAAGGGGTAGGTATATGCAAAAATTAAACAATATTAACATGTTTTAAAGGTACCCAACAACATCGTCAACTATTCCTACAATCTGACGGAAGCTAATTTGCGGCCCAACCGCCGTCCACACTGGTTCCAACTGTACGACACGCGCAACACATACGCCTTAACGGACTTATCCGCCTCGTCAATGAACGACTTGGTCAACAGAATGGTCACAACCCATAGGCAGTTACTCGACATATATTCTGCGTTCTTCTCCAAGCTGAGCGATTCGCGGTGGCCCCGGTGCAACGATCAATGTAAACTGGACAATTTGTGTAAAATTGTCGTCACTGTTCTTTGGGAAAGACAAAAGTGCGACGAACTGACTAACTTGTTTTATTCAAGAAAATAAATGTATATTTTTTAATCGTTTTAAGGCCTTTTATTTCATTGCCTATACATATACATAAATCAGCCTGGAGACATTTGTGCGTTTGCAGTAGTTTACATAGGTACGGTGGTATATTCCGGTTTTAATCATTGTGTATCTACACTACTTACTACAAGCCCAAAAACGTTTCTAAGCTGATATATAATCGCTATTTAATATTAATATTTATAATTATATAATTTAATATTACAAATGCGAAAGTAACTCTGTCTTGTCCGTCTGCCTGTGCCGTTTTCACGGAAAAACTACGCGACCGATTTGGCTGAAGCTCAGTATATATATATATATATATATATATATATATATATATATATATATATATATATATATATATATATATATATATATATATATATTTAGATGACGAGGATGAACATAAGATACTTTTTATACCGAAAAATGGGATAGTTTCAGAGATAAAAATATATTTGTCTCTCTTTTTGTAATGCTTTCACAGAAAAACTATTTGACCGATTTGGCTGAAATTTGGTATATATGTAATTTTAATACCGAGGGTGAACAAGAGATACTTTTCATCCCGGATAATGGCATAGATTTATGTAAAGGTTATCCCAGAAAATAGTATAGGTTTTTTCGTGATTTTCCATTTTGGTTATTTTGGTCATTTATGTAGTTTACAGATAGATAGACGGGGGATAGATAAATAAATCTAGAACGGGTTGAAATAGAGGATAAAAGTTTGTATGGCAGAATTTTTTGATATAATAATCTGTCATCTAGAAAAAATAATGCGATAGTAACTATATCTGTCTATCTGTTAAGTTTTCACGGAAAAACTACTAGGAGTACTGGATCGGTTTAGCTGTAATTTTCTTTAAATATAGTTTTAATACCGAAAATGTACATAAATTCTTTTCATCCCGGGCGATGGGAGAGTTTGCGATATAAAATGAAGTGAATCTTCCGGGGGCAAATAGCACTAACATAAAAATTTAATACAACGTAACCTGTATTAACGCCTGCTATTTAAACAAGAGGCACGCACTAGAGTTTAAACCGCGGCGCGGCCGCGATGTAAACTAGTCTTATATAAGAAGGGGGTTACGAGAAATCTTATGTATTCTTACATGGGGGTAGGGGGGGGTCAAAAATCGTTAAAATCATCCTTACATAATTGATGAAAGGCCCCTAGGAAATACGTTTTTGACAATTAAAATACTGTATGAAACATAATATTTTTATTTATAGAATATAATTAGAAGAACATCATATTTACTTATTATTATATTACACTAAGTTCTAAGTACTTACATTTATCTAAATAAAATAAATATTACGAATATGATATACTCAACCATGTTATGTCAGGTTTCCATCTAAGATCTGCACTGGGTATTTTATCTAATAAATATATCTGAAAAAAAAAATACAAATTCAATTATGTTTAAGCTTAATAGCCAAGAACACATTCTTGTGTGACAGAACTTTTTTACAGCACATAGATACTAAAGATTATTGCATTTTTATCTTGAAATAGGTAAAAATTAGTGAAAAAAATCGAAAGGGCTTTTCACCCACATATAAACAAAAAATGCAAATTGTATTCCAAAGAATGTGCTTATTTCAAATAGTCCTCTCCAATATTATTATATTTATATTGGTCATACTAGTGATCTCCCCACGGCTACGGCTACGTGAAAAACGCTACTAGGTAGGCTCTATGTTACTTACATAAAACCTATTGTTTTTTTTTTATATTTATACCCAATGTAAAAGAATACGATGTTAATATTAGGCTTAATCTTGCAGATTCAATTGTATGCTTGATATGCTCATGTGGCAAAACTCCCAAATAATTAGAGAGAAAAAAACTATATGTTCAGTGATGAAAAGACCTCTAGATTAGTTTATTTTAGTTACTTTCATAGTATCATGTCCTATGGTATTTTACTTTGGGGTAACGCTATTGACATAGAGACTATATTTGTTTTACAAAAAAGATCCATAAGGTCCATTTACAACCTCGGCCCTCGGGAGTCTCTCAGAGAACGCTTTAAGGAAAACGGAATTATGACGGTCGCCTGCCATATATTTTTAATAACATAATTTACATTCGTAATAATATGAGTGTCTACAAACAATATAATGATGTTCACAATTTCAACACCAGGCATAATAATAGACTGATACTGCCATCTTTCGGATTACAAAACCTACTGTCTCTTTCTTGGGGGTTGGTATAGGCTTCTTCAATAAAATTCCGAATGAAGTGTTAGATCTGACCCTCATTAAATTTAAAGCTAAATTGAAAATTACCTTGCTTAAAATGGGATACTACACTATTGAAGAATATTTAAATGACAAAATTGCATTGACATAGCTGCTCACTCCAGCCTTTTATACTATTTTCTGTATAATGTTTATATTTTGCGTAACATTTAAGGAATCTGTGGAGATTGGTCGGAGTATTCATAGTATGTCATTATTGCGATGGTAACAATATTTTATGTTTGTTACATACAACTCCATTATTCTTTGAAAGTAATTGTAATACAACTTCTATATGTATTTTAAAAAAGAGCCTGGGATAATATACAAATAATTATGATGAAAAAATCTTTTTTAGCTGGACATGTTGCTGGGGAGTTTCTTGCTGCTTCTTCTACTTTAAACAGCGATAACACATTGCGAAGCGGTGTACATAGAATAGGAAGTAGATTTAAATTTTGAATTACATGTAAGACCTTCAAAAAGTGTTCTCCAGGGACAAATATTTTGAATAAAAACTTTTGAATTTGAATATATATTATACTAGAGTTTAACCCGTGGCTGCGCCGCGCGCCAACCTATAGTGCCTGCCTCTTGTTTAAAGAGCAGGCGTTAATACAGGTTACATTGTACTAAATGTTTATGTGAGTGCTATTTGCACCCGGAAGATTAATTACATTTTATATCGCAAACTATCCCATCTCCCGGCAAAACCAAAAAGGACAAAAAGGTCAAATAGGCTAAAAAGGACAAAAAGGTCAAAGAGGACAAAAAGGCCAAGGAAAAAAGGGCGAAAAAAGTCAAAAAGGACAGAGGACAAAAAGGCCAAAAAGGACAAAACGGTCAACATTGTCAAAAAGGTCAAAGAGGACAAAACGGTCAAAAGGTCAAAAAGGACAAAAAGGTCAAAAAGTCAAAGATGACCCAAATGACCAAAATGACGAAAATGGCAAATCACAATAAATAAAACTGTCTTACTTTTTGGGATAACCTTTACATAAATCTATCCCATTATCCGGGATAAAAAGTATCCCTTGTCCACCCTAGGTATTAAAATTACATATATACTGAGTTTCAGCCAAATCGGTCCAGTAGTTTTTCCGTGAAAATGGAACAGACAGAGAGACAGGCAGTTACTTTCGCATTTATAATATTAATAGGGATATACCTTTCTTATACATATTAGACCTAGAACTTACCATTTCTTATTCAATTTACTAAAATAACAAAGGAAGTAAGTCGAGGCTACGTTCCAGAAGGGACTCACAACGACTACGTTTACGACCGCGATTTTTCCCGTTCCACTTGCTTGCGGACATTATAATCATAAACTCTAGTAGATAATGATTATGGGGCGTTGATGTCATAAACGACGAAATACACAAATGTTATGGTTGATTTGAAAATCGCGCTTTTTTCAATGTCAAAGAGATAGAGAGAATTAATGCTCTAAGGTCAACGTCCACTTATATCCACCTCTTGACATAGGTCGTTGTGAGCGTTGTGTGATCGAAAATGATGACGTCATTAGTGACATTTTCGTCACGACCATAACGACCGCGGTCGCCTTGTGGAACGGCTGACAGAGCATTTTGGGTCTTGTGAGATACTAAAGTAACGTGTCCATGGTCTACATAACTGCCCAGCAAAACACAGAGGTGAGGAAAGCCAACCTGATTTGAAGTGATACAATGAATGACATGTTGTAAATGACAACATACATAATAGGTTGGGGAAAAAGTCTTTTCGCATATAGTATGTATGAACTTGTAATAAGATCTCTTTGGCTATACCATTTGTATCTGGCTGGTTTTGGTATCATTAAAAAGGTTTAATTTTAAAGAAGATAATTCCAAATTCAAATTAGGAAAATGTGTGATTTTCATTTGTTTTTCGTATTGTTAAAATGAGTGAATCTAATGAAGAAATTGGATACATTTTAAAATTTTATTACAATAAAGGTAAAAATGCAACACAAGCCGCGAAAAAAATTTGTGATGTTTATGGACCTCATGCAGTATCAATGAGAGTAGCGCAAATTTGGTTTAAGCGTTTTCAATTCGGAAATTTTGATATCAAAGATGCACGTCGCTCTGGTCGCCCTATTACGGACAAAATTGATGCCATTTTTGAAAAAGTGGAGCAAGATCGGCATATTAGTAGTTACGATGTAGCTGGAGAACTGGGAATTGACCACAAAACAGTTTTGGCGCATTTGAAAAAAGCTGGGTACACAAAAAAGCTCGATATTTGGGTTCCTCATGAGCTCACTGAAAGAAACCGAAACCCGGGTTAACTCGCAACAAGGTGATGCTGTGTGTATGGTGGGATTGGAAGGGCATTATTCATTATGAGCTGTTACCGCCAGGCAGGACCATCGATTCTGAACTCTACTGCGAACAACTGATGAGATTAAAGCAAAAAGTTGAGAGAAAGTGGCCGAAATTAATCAACAGAAGGGGTGTAGTTTTTCACCATGATAACGCTAGACCTCACACATGTTTAGCGACTCAGCAAAAATTACGAGAGTTTGGCTGGGAGGTGTTAATGCATCCGCCATATAGTCCTGACCTTGCACCTTCAGATTTTCACCTGTTTCGGTCTCTGCAAAATTCCTTAGGCAGTGTCAGGTTAACATCACGAGAGGACTGCCAAAACCACTTGTCGCAGTTTTTTGATCAGAAGCCCCAAAATTTTTATAGCAATGGGATCACGTCCCTACCTACAAGTTGGCAAAAAGTTATCCAACAAAATGGCACCTACATACTTTAGTCAAATGTAAATAAACTTTATAAAAAAACCTTTTGAATTTTTATATAAAATCCGAAGAAATTTTTTCCCCAACCTAATATTTGTTAGTGAATTGAAAGAAACGTGATTGCAGCGCTATATATTTTGCTAATCCGTCTATTTAAAAAAAACAATTTCATTTATCAGGATTATTCATATACCTTAGTAATTTCTAAAAAAGATGTGATTGCAGCGCCATCTTTTTTGTCATTTATTGGTATAAAAAGTATCCTAAGTTACACCTCAGATATAAGCTAGCTCTATGTCGAGTTTCATTTAAATCCGTTCAGTAGTTTGCACATGATGCTCTAACAAACCAACAGACAGACAAAAATTGTGAATCTCTTGGTCTGAATTATCCCTCTAACTTTTTTACATTTTAAACGCATTTTAAAAACTCAAGCCATGTAGATAGAATTGCACACAAGAAAATAATACACATGAGTTAATAATCATTTAACTAGTACAATCGGCGGTCTTATCGCTAACAGCAATATCTTCCAGACAACCTTCTGGAGATAATTTCACATTTCTAATAGTGGGTCGGTGTTCAGTGTGCATAGTTTAAAATATATACAATCATATATACATATATAAATAGTAAATAAAAATACACATACATATTTATATACAAATATATGAACATAGAGTTACATACATAAATTACTGTTTACAAATTTAGATAGTAATCTTTGAGGAGTTTATTAAAAGATGTAAGTGCCTTTGCACTTCTGATGCTCATTGTTAATGCATTCCAAACCTTTCTGATGATTTCTGACAAAATTGCATAGAATGTATTGGCATCATTAGTCGCAGATTAGCTGATGATCTTAAGAGCCTCATACTACTTTCTTGGAAGAACTCAAAGCGTTCCTTCAAATAAGAGGACATTATACAAAAGGGATAAGATATGAGCATTTCGGCGAAAGCGGATAGGAAGCCATTCGAGCTCACTACAAAATTCAGTAATGTGATCATATTTGCGCAAACCAAATATGTAACGAATGCAGAAGTTTTGGAGCATCTCGAATTTATCTAATTGTTTACAGATTTATAATAGTATAGATTTTGAAATTTAAGTCAAATATACAAAAATTTGAGCCTATTAAAGATTGTTTTTTGTTCATTGTACTGTACCATACCTGATGCCTTATAAACTTGACAATCTTTTCAATATGTTCTGCTTTTGTGTCTTCTGATAATGAGTAGAATCTCCTCCATATTGCTGCTGCCATTACTTTGTCATCACTCAACCCTTCATCATAGCTAACCAAAGCAGCTTGGAACAATTCTGACAATTCTGTTACTTGTTTCCTAGCTATTGCTGGATTTGCACCCTACAAAATACAAAGAGCCTTAGCTAACTATGAATGCAATCTATACCAATTAGTATTTAGTGATAAAGCCTGTACTTCGACCATCATGTTCTAGGACTTTTTATCAATGCATTACTATACATACATCTGTATTATGCTTAAGGGTATGCCGCTATTATACGGTTAGAGAACTTTTTCTCATAAAAGAATTTTTACAATTCACTTATGAGAAAAAGTATGAGGAACTTAACAAGTATTAAAAAAATATAATAAGGCAGAAAGCATAAATACTAAAATTGCAGGTAGTTTTGATTTATTAACTTTATTAATTTTAAGTTGTGGTAGCGTAAAGTCAAGTGCATGCATACCAAACTCAAAGGGCACGGGTTCAATCCAGGATGGAATGCATGCACCACTTAGGCAGTTTTCTGACCTAATCTGCATATTGTTACAATTACCACATGCTAACAACGGTGAAGGAAAATATTGTGATGCAACCTGGATATTGAGATAATTGATGTGTCAAACCTGCCAAGCCACCTTGGACAAGTGTGGCGGGTAAACTGTCCCTTCCCCTATAATGGGAGGCCTAAGCCCAGCAGTGAGACATTTATGGGCCATTGTTATTGTTATATGATTTATTATGTACATACAACTCTTTAAGTTTTTTATTTATAAAGATTTTTATCTAAGTAATTGCATCCATACTAAATCCTTTCAAAGCTTTTTTATGACAACATTTATATGCTATTTGGTATTAGAGTATTAGAAACCAAAGGTAAATATAGAATACTTTGTATTTTCAAAAAATGCAAGAGTTCTCTTAGGAGACTAAGCCAAAGTTTAAATCCTGACCAAAACTTCTAAGACTTTCTGTAAGACTTTAGTCAATATTCTTTTAAGATCTTTATATTGTGATTTAATAAGTAAACTGAATGTTTAAAATAATTATGGACAGTTCTCCTTGAACATTTAAAAGAGATATCAACATGCTTTATTAAGTAAATAACAGACAATCATATAAATCATAAATAATCATTACACAAACCTCTAACAGCTTAATCCTATTTGCAACATCTGCCCATAAAGCTTCAACAATGCAATTTCTCACAAAGTAGCCGTCTCCTTTAACATATTTTTTCTTTTCATTAGCAGACATTGCTATATCTTCTGCCATGTATCTAACCATTAACATCCATACATGTAGTTCTGTTACATTAAACCATGATGCAAAAGTATCTGGCAGTTCTAAGGTATCAAACCATTCATTATAGGCCACCTTAGCTGGTATACACTCATACAGAAAATAGCCTGTGAGCTTCAACCTCTGAAAGAAACATAAGAACAAAGTATAGTAAAATATGTATAATACAATTTAGAAGAAGTATCTATATACTTATACAAACAAACTTTGGTGTACCTAAACCTGCCTCTTGTTTTCCTCTTTTCCCTAGATGCATAACTTTGCTGGAAGAAAACACTTTTTTAGGTTAAGCTTGCTATACATCACCATTATTTTGTTGTAAAGAATTTCAAATTTGTTTAACCATCACAAGAAATGATTTAGAGGACCATTCTAAGCCAGCATTTTACATGCCTGGCTCAGTTACCACTAATAATATAGCTATGGGATTAATATTGTGCATTTTTCGTTAATAAATCTATAATACTGATTGATATCAAATAAAGCTAAAATAACAAAATATTAGACATAGTTGTCACTTTTTGAGTATGGGAAATCATCATGTATAATATATTTCTTTGCTATTTACAAAATTAAAGAAACAAATTTTTTTTATTGAAGATTTATGCATCTCAGCTAATATTATCATCATCATTCTTCTGTTAGGTCCTGGTTGCACTTGCAATGTCTGCCTCAAAAAGCCTGGGGACCTATTTCCTACTTTCAATCACAATTAACATTATAGAGAAATTTTAATGAGAATCTGGTACTGAAGGCATATGATTGTATCTCTGCTGTGTTTGCATGTATAGGATATTGAACACAATAACAAAGCTATGCACCTATTTAATCACTGTGCTAAAATTAAGTAAAAAAAATTTTGTTCATAGTCTAACTGATTGGCAGGAACATTCAAAGAAAAAATCTAAGATTAAATGGATATCATAGTTTTTAGTTATATTATATACTGTCTCATTTAGAGTCATATAGTAGGCCATTACCCTTAGATTGTGGTATGTTAAGTTTGACTCTTTCATTTAAGTCTGATAGCACAAAAGTTAGCAGCAATAATCAATGTCATGGCCAATGGATCCACATTGCAATCAAATTATGTATGTCCAATCTAAGCCTCTTTGCATGAATAGCTTAGTAGTGTTTCTAACCCAATGTGCATATTGATACAGTTATAATGTGCTGATGGTGCACAAAAACACAAAAATCTGTGCATCCTGAAAATTGATGGTGTTAAACCTACTAGTAAGGCAGGTAAGATTTTATTGGGAAGCATAAAACACACTTGGAATTAATTGGTGTTAACAATTAGGGCTGCTACTCAGCTATCCGGTGCACAAATTTTAAGTAGTGGGTGGGCATAGTGGGTAGGGGGGAAGGTATACTTACCTTTTCTGCAACCCCTAGGGTCCAGACTCCTTGATTTATTTTTGGTAAACATAACCTCACCTATTTTTTCACTAACATTATTGAGATGGGTGGTGAAAGGTCATGACCGGTGACTAGAACAGTGACTGAGGTTAGTTCTGGTTAGCTTCAGACGAAAGCACATGAGCCGAGCAAGCAAAGCAAGCTTGCCATGGTAGTGGTCGGCAAGTACCTGAACCGAGTGGTAACCATTTATTGTTTATTTTATATACACAATTTGTAATTTTATCTTTATTGGCCACTATTTTGAATATTTTCATGGTTACTCTTGTAGTGTATGTGAATGTGCGCTATTGTGATTTGTCTTCATTTTTTGTCGATTTACACTGTTTGTTGGTTCTAAAGAACCAACAAACAGTGTAAATTTGATTACTGGCTTTCTTTTTGACTTCAAAAGGATTGTTCAACTTTGTAAGTGCAATATTAGTAAAAAAATAGGTGAGGTTATGTTTATTAAAAACACTGAAGATCTCCATACCTTAGGGGTAAGTATGCCTCCCCCCGTCCCCACTCCACCACCCGCTAATTAATTTTCGTGCACCGGATAGCTATAGATTTACCACAATTACATACTGTTCTGGAATGGTCCATCCATCCTACAGCTTTCATAAACTTTTTCACATAACTATCCTCCACTGATATTGTACTCTGTTGTTTCACGTTATATTTTTGTACAAAAATACTAGTGCCGGGTCTTGCGTAATGTATTTGTAGTGGTATCGCCTGTTGGCAAATAGCCTGAAAACATAAAATTTTTAATGAATACTAAATTTATAACTTATGTTTCAAACTAATAGGCCTTACATACTTTTTTAATTTTGAAATTTATGTAATCTTAACTGCTCAAATACTCACATATAAACGGTTTATAACTCGGCCTCGTATCATACTCGTAACATACAACATATTACTAATATATAATCTGTGCTCGTAACTGTGTTAGTTCTAACTAGATTAAAAATTAAACAAAATCCATATGTTTTACAATAATGTTAGTAGACCATAGATCAGGGATGTTAAAAAATTATCGATTTTTATTTCCTTATAATCGATTTTTACAGTAATATTAATCGGCTTTTTGTAAATCGATTATATAAATTACGTGTTTTAATTGATTTTCAGAAGCAGCTCGTATCTATGCGACATTTGTGACAATAATTAATATTCTATTGCTTAAACTTGAAGATTAACGAAAGATTTGTATTTGAGTTTAGTTTTTGAGTTTTAGTTTTTGATTCTCATTTTAAGTATTTTATTTTAAAACTAGTCAAATGTAAAATAGGACTGGACATTTATGGCATTTTTTTTTAATTTGATTTATATTTTAGTTTTTGAGACAATAAGTTTGTCATTTTGTTGGGATACTCATCATTTCATTTTTATTATAATAAATAAAACGTTTAATAGTACTAAAATTTGTATCAATAATGCTATTTGGTTTCCTAATTCCTTACCTTGAAATTTTAAAGGAACTTTGCCTTTGATTTTTAGTTTTGAATTGGTTATTTTTTATTCATATAATTTTATTTGATTTTTAATCTGATAAATTGTTAATATTGAATCTCTTAGGTTTATTATTGGAATATGAAAAGCATGTATTTTTACATAATACAAAAAAATCGATTTTTTCGCAGAAACCGATTACTAATTTTTATCAAAATCGATTTTTGACAAATCGATTAATTTTTAATAAAGAAAAATCGTTTTTTATTTAATTGCTTCTTTCCACTAATCTCACATCCCTACCATAGATATTCTAGTAACCAGCACACAATTATTTATTGATTTAGGTTTATGGCTTGGCAACTATGCTTTTAAGCCAGATCTTAGATTATAATGTAGTTTCTTCATTTTCTTAAGCCTATGTGTAGCACAGCTGAACTGTAGGTTATCAGCTGGTGCCATTCAACGGACTTCTTGTGACAACTCAAAAGGCCACATCTGACTATACAGTTCACATTTCTCACAAAAACAAATAATTGCTACTCAAAAACTATCAATATCCTACAACTATTGTTCATTTTAGAATAATTGTACACATTTTTAGAAAATAAAACTGCACAGCGCGTCCCCTCAGTTCCTGCCAAACCAAACTAAACTCCCAGTATATAATTTATTTATTTAGGTTTATGGCTTGGCAGCTAGGCCTTTAAGCCCAGTATATAAAACTACTCTGTGCCATAGATAATACACCAAATAAAATGTATACCTTTAGAGTGTAAGTGGATTTGATGAAGTTATTTATCTCACTATGAAGGCTGGCAAAAGAACTAAATTCACACAGCCTAATTAGATATTTGATTAAAGAAATACTGCATATCTCTCCTAATTACTAATAAATAAATGCAATTATTTTTTCGGACTTTTTCAAACCAAGTGATTAATCATACAACTTAATAAAACCAATTAGTAAAATTTAGCCGAACAGCTAGAGGCATAGACAATTATTGTCTTTGTCCGTGGGGTCTATTGATTGTCTAGGAGACATCTATTCTCGCTGAGTCGTTACGTATCTGTAGTATTTTAAGGTTATTACATAATTCCGGGCGGCCACCTCAATTTTTCGCCCAAGAGCAGATACTTATCAAAAATGTTGGGGGCTGTAAGTAGGGTTGGAAGCAGCTTATTAGCCGCGAAATCTGTTGCTGAAAAAACTATCGTAGAATGTGGAAAAATCGCAGCGGTTACAGCGATCAACAAGAGGGAGTTCGCCGCAAAGGCAGCAGGCAAAGGGCAAGGTAAGGTGGTTGCTGTAATCGGTGCCGTCGTAGATGTACAGTTTGAAGACAACCTACCCTCAATTCTAAATGCGCTCGAGGTCCAAAATCGCTCACCCAGACTCGTGCTAGAGGTGGCCCAGCACTTGGGAGAAAGTACCGTACGTACCATTGCTATGGACGGTACTGAAGGTCTTGTCCGTGGACAGCCTGTGTTGGACTCCGGTTCACCCATTCGCATTCCTGTTGGCGCAGAGACACTCGGCCGCATTATTAACGTAATTGGCGAGCCCATCGACGAACGCGGCCCTATTCCTACCGATAAGACCGCTGCTATCCACGCCGAAGCGCCAGAATTCGTTGACATGTCTGTACAGCAGGAGATCCTCGTCACTGGTATCAAGGTCGTCGACCTTCTCGCTCCGTATGCCAAGGGTGGTAAGATTGGATTGTTTGGTGGTGCTGGAGTCGGCAAAACTGTACTGATTATGGAACTGATCAACAATGTTGCCAAAGCTCATGGTGGTTACTCAGTGTTTGCTGGAGTAGGTGAGCGCACCCGTGAAGGCAATGATTTATACCATGAGATGATTGAGTCTGGTGTAATTTCTCTGAAGGACAAGACGTCCAAGGTAGCACTTGTGTATGGTCAGATGAATGAGCCCCCAGGCGCACGTGCTCGTGTTGCCCTCACTGGTCTAACTGTGGCAGAGTATTTCCGCGATCAAGAAGGTCAGGATGTGTTACTCTTTATTGACAACATTTTCCGTTTCACCCAGGCTGGTTCTGAGGTTTCTGCTCTGCTGGGTCGTATTCCATCTGCGGTAGGTTACCAGCCCACCCTAGCCACTGACATGGGTACCATGCAGGAAAGAATCACCACCACCAAGAAAGGATCCATCACCTCTGTACAGGCTATCTATGTGCCAGCTGATGACTTGACTGACCCTGCCCCTGCTACTACTTTTGCCCACTTGGATGCCACTACTGTATTGTCCCGTGCCATTGCTGAGCTGGGTATTTACCCTGCTGTGGACCCCCTTGATTCTACCTCGCGTATCATGGACCCTAACATTATTGGTGCTGAGCATTATAATGTTGCACGTGGTGTTCAGAAGATTCTGCAAGACTACAAATCACTTCAGGATATCATTGCTATCCTGGGTATGGATGAGTTGTCTGAGGAAGACAAGCTGACTGTAGCACGTGCCCGTAAGATCCAGAGGTTCCTCTCTCAGCCTTTCCAAGTGGCCGAGGTATTCACTGGCCATGCTGGTAAACTTGTGCCCCTTGAGGAGACCATCAAAGGTTTCTCAAAAATCTTGCAAGGAGAGTATGATCATTTACCTGAAGTTGCATTCTACATGGTTGGACCAATTGAAGAAGTTGTTGCTAAGGCTGACACTCTTGCTAAGAATGCTTAAGACCCATATGAACAGATGTAAAATCAATTTCTAATTAAACTTAGTTTTAAATACCAAGAATTTCATTTAAAATTGACCTGAAAATTTCCTAAAATAGCTTTTGTAGCTTAGTTATTAACAAACACTACCAAACTCAAATGATGTGGGTTCAAATCCTGGCCTGAAAAGCATGCACTTGTTCAGGCAGATATCTAACTGAATGTGCATATTGTAACAATAAACATGTGCTGATAGGGAGGGAATAGGTATATAATGCTGTAGCAAAATATTCTGATGAAACCTGTATATTGAGATAATCAATATGCAAATTCACCAAGCCACCTTAGACATGCATGGTGGGGTATATTGTTCACTCTCCAGCCAAAGTCCATGTATTGCTGTTTATGGCCTGATATCACTGATTATTATAATGCTCTCATATTATTAATATCCACTTTATGGACAAATTGAGCATGTGTACATGGCACTGCCACTGCATCACTAAACTAGCAGAATGCCATGTCATCTACATAAGTACTTAGTGCACATAGGTGGTTGCACAATACACTCTCAGTAGAAATTATTATCTATTTCTGATAACAAAAACTATCCTTTGTTATACATGTACACCTAAAATAAATTAGATAATATTAAAGAAAAATAGTAGCTCGCACCAAATTAGGTTACTTTAAGCAGATGAGTTTTCATACGAAAACACATTCTGCAATCTTCTGTAACAAAGGAGAGTCCATAAAGTTTGGCATTGCTTCAAAGGTTCAGAAGTGGTCTATTTTTATGAAAGGAAATTTTAAAATCTGAAAGAATAAACCTTGACTTTTTATTAACTGGGAAAAATATAAATTGGTTCACACCCTAGAGTCTAGAGTGACCACGAAGTTTTCTCATTTATATGTATAAGTAAGGTCTCCTACTATATTAATGTACTCTAAGTAAGGATCACATAGTATATACAATTAATAAAGAACAAGGATAAAAAAAACAAAACTAACTTCACACCATTAAGATATAACATGTATATAGAGAGCATTGCTACAAACAACACCGCCAAAAACGGCATCAAAAACGCGAAGCGTTGCTATATTCACTCTCGAAAATCTATCAATGTGTGCGTGTTTTCGGGATATCAGCAAAAAATATGACCCCACTTTTTACAATTAAATATTTTTTTAATAAGTGAAAAGTTTAAATGATCGTTATGATTTAATCGCTTTATGTGTTAAAATTTAATATTACTCAGAGGTTTTAGTTTTTTTCAATAAATAAAGTATTAGCAACAAAAGGTATGTGTGTCTTGGAACGAACCATAAAAAAATACATGCACAAATGAATTCATAACACATTTTAGTATATGTAGTAATTTTAATTCGCAATAAAGTGTCTGTACAGATGTTAGTACATTTTTATAAGTCTGTTAATTACCAATACTAATGTAACAATTCGAAAAAAAACCATTCATAATGGAATAATATTTTTGTGTTACACAATATGTTCACGAAGGTTATTAGACGACTAGTTTTGCCCCAGAGATTATCCTGCGCTAAAAATCAGTGAAATCATTTGTAATAGTGGTCTTGGAACGATTCGATGGGTTCATGCTGTGAAAACTTGATGAATTATCGGGATTAATTATTTAAACAAAACGTGCTCTTTTCATGGTTTCTTTAATACAGTCTGTCAAATCAATCACAATATTAGAAGCAAATACCTATAAACAATACAAAAGAGGTTTTAATGCCTAACACCCCCCTTCAATATTAGATTCCTTTTAAGATTGAACTTATACATAGAAGATAAAAACTTTCCCTTGTAACACGTTAAATTCAAACATAACAGTTAATACTTTCTTTTTAACATATATATTTAAAGTAATTATTTATTTTATAATTAATTATTAATTTATATATTCATATTTACACAAGTCCCAAAGTTTTAACAAAATAACTATGTTTTACAGTTGGCAAAGACTTTGTTAGAATATCTGCAATATTCTCGTCTGTCGAAACATAACTATTTGGATAAAAAAAATTCTGACACAGTCTTTAATATAGTGATACTTTATATCTATGTGTTTAGTGCATTTACTATTTTCATTGTTCTCCACCATTTTTATAGCACTAAGGTTATCCGTTAAGAGAAGATATTTGTTCTCAGTATTGCAGTTAAAATGTAATAAAATACCTCTCAAATAAATTAGTTCTTTAAATGTTTCAGGGTCTTCACTATTGTTAAATAGGCAAAATGCTATGTTCGCATCATAAGAATTATCTTGGCCTTCATTTTCCATTTGATAATCTTCACTATTGTTTACTCAAATTTTGAATCTCTCGAAATTACTGCTTTATTATTAATCGGATCCCACAAGCGATACCCATTTGGAGCATATTCCTGTCATTCTCATTTCTTTTTAGCTCTTTCGTCTAACTTATCCTCTTTTGGCATTGTTAATACTGTAATGTTTCTTTATGTTTTAAATAAAACCACATTTCACTAATTATGTTGTATGTATTAATCTCCATGTTGTTTGAGTGACATGCCACTGCCGGTGTTGCCACCTCTATATCTAAAATACAACCTTACACCTTCCCTCTTAGGATTCAAATACATACTTATATAATACTACAAATCAACTTATGTTTGAAATCTTTTGGGTACTTTTATATTTGCACGGTCTCTCAATATATATTTGTTATTACCATTATTGTTATAATTATTAATATTAAGATCATTTGCAATAGTTTCTGGATTAGAGTTAATCATAGGTATTTTATAATCATTAAGAATTGACTTACAATTTATGTCACACTTACATAGGCAAAATGCTATGTTCGCATCATAAGAATTATCTTGGCCTTCATTTTCCATTTGATAATCTTTTAAATAAGTAGGTAACCTTCTCTCTCTTACTGGTCTTTCATACATATGTGTTTCCCCCTGTTCTCTCGTGGCTTCTTCCCTTTCTTCAAATTGTTCTGCCTCTCTATTTTGACATTCCTCTATTTCTTCCTGTTCAAAGTATCTGCGTTGAATTTCTTCTTGTTTATTTTCTATATATTTTATATCAGTTTCATCAAATTTTGAATCTCTCGAAATTACTGCTTTATTATTAATCGGATCCCACAAGCGATACCCATTTGGAGCATATTCCTGTCATTCTCATTTCTTTTTAGCTCTTTCGTCTAACTTATCCTCTTTTGGCATTGTTAATACCCAAACTTTACTTCCGAAAGTTCTCAGTTTTGCTAAATCTTTATCTCCAAACATAATCTCTGCTGGTGTTTTAAATTGGATTGCTGAAGATGGGCATCTATTCAGCTGGTAAGTTGCACACGTAATTGCTTCAGTCCATAAGTTCTTCGGTAGTCCAGTTTCTATCAACAAAGTTCTCGCTCGATTGTACAAAGTTCTATTCATTCTCTCTGACACACCATTTTGCTGAGGAGAATATGGTCGTGCATATTGTATTTCAATACCTTTGTCAAAACAGAAATTTTGGAAAAATCGGTTCTTAAATTCTCCACCATTGTCGCATCTAACTTTATTTACTCTGATCTGTTTGTTATTCTGTAATCTTCTTATATAATTAATCGAATTTGTAGCTGCTTCACTTTTGTGTTTTAAAAGATATGTATTGCAAAAATGTGAATAATCATCTATTATTACCTGATAATAAAACTCCCCATTTATTCCAGTTGTTTTCATTGGACCTGCTACGTCGGTATAAATTATCTCGCCGATGTATCTAGATCGTGGCCTGGGAACAGAATTAAAAAGAAGTCTGGTTGCCTTACCCATCATACATGGATCACAAGGTTTCTCACTCGTAGGCAAATTCATCAGGCGGAGGCTACTTCTGTTAAGATGTCCTAATCGCCTATGCCACAGATCATCAGAGCTTGCTGCATTACACACATTTGCATTGACATTAGTATTTAAAATATATAATTTTCCTACACAATGGCCTTTTATTGATCTATTTGTACGACAGCAGAATATTCTAACACAATCTTTATTAAAATTAACCTCAAAGTTGTTTTGAACAATTTTCTTTACTGACAAAAGATTAAAATTGTATTATCTATTAATAGAGCTTCTAATTTTATACTCCTACCTTGACAAATTACATCTATGGTACCCTTCTTTTTAGCTATAAGAAAATCCCCATTAGCAATATAAATTTTTATTGGTTGAGATAAAATATTTATGTTAGTCATATATTGTTCAAAATTTGAATTAATTAAATGTTGCGTACACCCTGAATCTATGACCCAATCAATCTTTTCGCTTATTTTATAGTTTACATTATTACAATAGCCTGTACTTAAAAATAAAAAACTACTAGGATCTTCTGCATAGTTTACAGTACCTAACACTGACTTTGGTATTCATATCTACCATTGAAATACTGTCGTCCTGCTCCTCTACCTCTTCTTAGGTAAGTCGTACCTCGTCCTCGAAATGCTCGACCTTGCCCTGATGAGCCACGTCCTCGGTTACAATTTCTCGCAATATGTCCCTTGTGACATTTAAAGCACGTAATAAATGCTGTTTCAGGTTCATTATATTCATCATTATTCTTTCTTTTTAATTCAGTATCTAATAGTCTCGCCTTCACGAAGTTCATTGTAATATTTAAATCATTCATAGTTTCTAATGCCGTAATCACATTCTCGTATTTTTCGGGTAATGCTGTTAAAAGATTACAAACTTTGTCCATTTCCGTAAATTTACATCCTACTGCTTCCAACTCATTTATAATCTGTTCAAATCTTATAAAAAGATCTTGTAATTTTTCATTCGGCTGACATTTAATAGTTAATAATTTCTTCTTTAGATGCATTTTATTTTGTATACTATCTCTCTGAAAAGTTTTTTGTAATACTTTTATAATTTCTTCCGATGTCTGACATTTTGATATGATATCGAGATATTTATCTTCTAAACATTGAACTATAATAGCACGAGCTTTTGTATCTAATATGCGTTTTTGCTTATCATCTTGGATCTCCTCTTTTAAATTAACCTTAAAAATTAACCTTTCTCTTCTAACAATAGGTCTATTCGATATTTCCAATAGGTAAAATTATCGTTTTCTTTTAGTAGGGGAATTTTCCTTCCGACATTTTCTTTTGTTTTTTTTTCGTATATCGTATATAATTCAATATATTTCTAATAATATTACTCTTTACATTTTACTTATATATTTCCCTACAACCTATAGGGCGTCTGGGCCCATAACCTGTGAAAACTTGATGAATTATCGGGATTAATTATTTAAACCAAACGTGCTCTTTTCATGGTTTCTTTAATACAGTCTGTCAAATCAATCACAATATTAGAAGCAAATATAAAATACAAAAGAGGTTTTAATGCTTAACACATACTGGGTGTGTTATGTGTAATCCAAATTTATATAAGTAGTAGAAACTACGGGGTAAGTACACGGAATAGTTTAGCGCAGGGACTTAAGAGCCACTAAGTAACTAGTAACTAACTACTGCAAGTACATGCATATGGCTGTATCAAAATAAGTCTAATGTCGAATTTCATGGTAATCGGTTCATTTCCAAAACCAATAAGAAAATATTATTGAAATGTATGAATCATTATTACTATTAATCTTATAATTGAATTAATATTGCTATTTCAATACATCTTGCTTGACACGGCTCCTTTTTTAATTCTCCTAAAACCTTTTTCCGATATTCAAGTTTCTTTTTATTCAAAATCATTGCAACACACAATCGATTTTTTGTTTGTACTTTTATCCAACGATTTGCTTTAATTGGATCCGTAGCAAATCTAAAACGTAATAAATATAAACTGGTTTAAGAAAACCGGACACACAAACAGTACATGTCTGTTTTCTATAGATTTTTACAATTATTCATATTTTAATCAAAAAAAAAATCCTAACCAATTTCTCAAATTTTGGAAAATAAGTCCCATTTCTCACCTGCCAAAATCAATCAATTCGATAACCTTTGAAATATCGAAATTAAATTTCATGTTTTTATAAAGAAATCATGAGATAAGTGTTAGTTTTCCGACGAAATGACATCTTATCCTTATCATTTCCTCTTTTAAAATAGTTCCGACACGTTTTAAAAGCGCAAGACGGCATAATGATTTTTTTGTGAGAGCTCTAACGAGTAAAGTAGGTAGTTGAAATGACACTAACAGGCGTGGGGAGCGAGTACTCAGTACATCAAATTTGGTGCACTGTTTTTGGGCCTTTTTGTGCAATTGATGCGTTATCCAGACGTTTATATGATGATGATGATAAGCTTCACACTAAAAACCAAAAAAATAATGTTTTAACCGACTTCTTTCTACAACATCTAGAAGTCGGTGCCAAGTGAAACATAAAAGAACAATAACAGATTACAAAATATAGTAATTTTTATTTTTTACACCGGCACCGACTTCTAGATGTTCTAGAAAGAATTCGATTAAATATTTATCCAAGAACTTAGGCGCACGGCGTTCTTTAATAAGAGTTATACTCGATAGCCCTGGGATCCGATGCACTCATCAGATTCTGACTTGGTGACAATGGGACTACCTCGGGAGTATACACTTACGGGTAAAGGAAACAATTTGAAAATTGGTTTACAATTGACGGAGATATCGTGCTATGAAGGTGGCTAACAATTTTCATGAGTTTCTCTTATTCCTTGAAATCACTCATCACATTCTGAACATGGTGACGATGGGACAAATTCGGGAGTATAGACTTTCGATTATGAGAAATTTTTTGAAAATCGGTCTACAATTGACTGAGAATTCGAGTAGAGAACATATTAAAAAAACCATACAGATGAATTGAGAAGTTACTTCCTTTTTAAAGCCGGTTAAAAAGTGATGCACTTAAAACAACACCGAATTAAAATAACTAAGTAAACACTAATTCGGTTTAACTGACGATTTTATGAGCTGAAAGCCTAAGTTAAATACCGGATTAAGTTTAGTAGCAAATTATAAACCGAAAAAAATTATGGGTTCCGCTTGCTACTAAACTTAATCAGGTATTTAACTTAGGCTTTCAGCTCATAATATAGTCTGTTAAACCGAAGTGGAGTTTACTTTGTTTGTAGTTTATTTTAATGTTGTTTTCTATTCTCAATCTTGTTTCTGTCTTTTAGTGCATTACTTTAAAATTGTCTTTATTGCAGTCCGATTTTTGATTTATTATTTGTTATTGGTACCTAAAGGTTATTGAAATGCTATCACGTTTGTTAAGAAAACCAAGTTTCACTTAAGTCAATTACTTTTATTTATAACTAAAAATTGTTATAGTTATGTATACCTGCATAATGAACTAAAATTACATAACACTTAGAAGCAACATAAACTAGAATACTCTATACAGTTTACGAAAAAAATATTACGTTGGAACAGAACTTGTTTCATCTGCAAGGGGATTAACATTTGTTATTGCCTCTGAATCAATTTGTAATGTTTCAGAAATTTCTACAACTTCAGGAACATTACCAGATTGAGGAATTGTTTCACGGAGTAATTCACTAGATATAATAACTTCATTTTCTGTAATTACGATCTCATCATTTTCAATATCCACTGTATTCCTAACTGTGTTATTCTCATTTGTATCTATTGTTTCAGAAAGTTTCACAGGCTCACTTTCAGTTAGTGCATTTGATGCAATCTGTTCACTGCTGCAGTCATTAGTTGTACATGTTTCAACAACAGGTCTATCAATTGGTTTAACTTTAGGAACTTTCACGACAACCACCTGATCAGATGATTTGTTTTCACTAGAAGTACTATGAGAATCTTTTAATTTTATAGTTTGAAATTTAAGAGGTGTATTACTTGGTTTACTTCCATCATTATTTCTAGGAATAGGTTTAATAACAAGTATTTTAGTCTTCATTCCAGCTTTATTTAATTCTGATATATTTTTGTTGATTATAGGATTTTTAATTAATTCGAAACTTTGACGCCTAAACTTAAATGGTACTACTGAAGAAATATTCAATTTTTTTACGCATGCGTCAGTATCAGGATCATTTGTTCCGTTCAGTTTTTTAGTAGGTGCAGCAGTTTGACTAGTACTAGTTGTTGCCTTTTCTGTTGCAAGAATTTTTATTTCTTCCCCAGGAGTAGACTTTGTGTTTTCAGCCTTCATAATGTTTGATTTATCTTCTTTATTTGGAGTGTCTTTATTTTCGTCAATTGTATCCTTTTTAGGTGAAATTTTATCTATTTTCATTAAACTTTTGGGTATCATTGGTCTAACAAAAATAGCTGATGGTTTTATTTCCTTTTGTGTAGTATATAGAGAAAGACTTGTTATTTTCATATGTGCTGCAGAGATTTCTACAGCTTTCTTTGACAGAGTTATTAAAGAACCACAGAAATCCTTATTTTCAAAATTAACTGGATTTTCTGGTAGAAACTTCTTTTTAATCTGACAAGGTTTTGGGCTGGCCACTATTAGAGAATCACGGTAACCTTGAGCTTCTTTTTTCAATAAATTTGACAAGTCATACTCAAAATCTTCGTTTTTAGGTTTAGCTTTTCTTCTGACTGATCTTCGTGATGCCACTGTTGAATTATCATCAACAATGTTTTTTTTGTAAAGTTTATCATCATTATCATCCATGTCTGAAGAATTTTCTTCAAAACTTTTGACAACTGAAGGTTGTTCTTCGCCAATTGCAGAAACTTCTTTTTGCTCTTCTCTTACTGAAAAAGTAAAGAAAGGTAATAATAACAAAAAATGACTTAGATTTCAAATTGTGTTAAAATATTTTCATAAAGTGGTTAGCAATACCACTTAGCAATGATGTTTAAATAATGTTAATGATATTATTGTACATCATCATCAGAACTCATTTTTCAAAGTTTTGCTTTGAAAGTTGACTAATATCAACATCAAGTAAACATATTATGCAATATTAATTGTAGACTATTTCCTATGACTATACAGGTGAATTTTACAAGTTCAGGGCCAAATCCTAAACTATACGTAATAGCAAAAAAAAACTCAAAGGAGTCTCGAGATCGATTTTGACGAAAACTAAAGTGATATCATTAGCTTTTTGAAAAATCAATTACCCTTGGCTGGAATCGAATCAGCTGATTTTGAAGAAATAAATATACCTGTATTATTATACCAAATCATAGTGTAGCTTAAAGGATGGATCAATCAATATTTGTGAAGTAGTGCTAAATGGCAAACCAAGGGAAAGGATTATTTTTTGAACAAAATATTCTATTTTCCATACATTAATTTACTCTCCTTTTTATCTAATATGGTAATGATTAAAATTTTTCTATTTTTAATAGGCATCTATAAATTAATATTCGAAACAGACGTTATGAGGTGCGGCTAAATGACTGTCGCAATTTGACGTTTAATGAATGTATGGAAAATAGAACATTTTGTTCAAAAACAACCCATTACCTTGGTATTTCATTTGACATTTCTTCATATAAATTGATACTTACAAGCTACACTATAGATTGGTGTAATATTACAGATGTTATTTTTTCCAAAATCAGCGGGTTTGATTCCTGACAAGAATAATTGTTTATTAAAAAATCTAATGACACCCCTTTACTTTTCGTCAAAAACGAACTCGAGACTACTTTGAATGTTTTTGGCTATTTAGCATAGTTTAGGAATTGTTCCTGAAGGCTCACTTAAAAAATTCATCATGTATAGATTAAAAACGAGTATGCTACTAGCAAATTTTAGCTTGATTTATTTTCCATTTTATTCATAGATGCAACGTTGTAATCATAGCTAGTGAAAAGTAGGGGCAAGGTCAGATTAAAAATGAGTGAAAATAGATAAAGCCTAGGTCCTAAAAATTCAATACTCCTTTTCTGTTTATTCCTATGAGAAGCAAGCGATATATGTAAGTAAACACACTACCTTTATCTAAAACTTCCTTTCTTCTCTTCATATAACCTTTGCTGTGAAACATTTTACGTTTCCTACTACCTATTTCAACTCTTGCACTGCTTGATGAACTATCATCAGATAGACGACTGGAATCGCTAGAACATCTACTTGCACGTCTTGAATCTGGACTAGTTTCCTCACAGTTATTTATTTCATCAACAGACAATTCTAGAGCATCATACCCATCAATAGCAGTAACAGTACTAAAATAGAAATATTTATCTCCCTTCAACTTATGAACGACCTTAACATGCTCAGGAAGTTTATTGAAAAAGTAATGTTTGTAATTGCACAACTTGCAGGCGTAACGCATCCATTTGTAATGTTCGGCGACATGATCGTACAAGTCTTGTGTCTTCATAAATTGAGTATCACATTTTTTACATAAAATTTTTTCAATGTCTATATCTGGTTGTATTTTCTTTTTTAGTGCTATTAGATTGCTTGTTTCTGCATGTTGAGCATATGGCAAGTTTATGACAGGTTTGGGCGAAGTTGTTTCCAATTTTTTCGATTTTTGTGGAGAATCATTGGTATCATTCGATTTTTGGTCATCTTCACTAACTTCCATTTGTTCATCATCAACTGGTGTTGAATCCTTTTCTGGAGATTTGTCTATTTCATCTGGCTGCGGTGGTGGAATTAAACGTTTTTCTTTGTTTATTTTGTTTTCTGTAAAAATATTAAATAAATTATTAAGTGCACTTATATCAGTTTAATAAATATATGACTGGATATCATGCACATTTCTATTGTGTGTATGTGAAAAATAAATATTTATACCTCTTTCACCTAGTAGAAGCTATAGACTCAGAAAGATCCCTGGATATGAATGCCATAAAGTTAGTTCTGAAGTTAGGCTATGATTGTTATGTAATAAAAAGCTCATAATAATTATAAGGCTCTTTATATATAATGTTACAGTACTGTTTATCAATTATATTTAATATTAGGATTTATCCTTTGTTTAGTCTATTTCACTGGAAAATGAGGATCAATTTCTAGCAAAGTAAAATAATAATAATAATCAGACTATCTTTTATTAACTCTTGTCTGACAGTCCCAACGCTGACTGTTGCATATTGCCCATAACTTGCTTAGCTCGGGAATATTCAATGTTCTTTTTTTTCATTTTGCTATATTAGTATATAAATCAGTCGCAACCCGACTTTAAATGGATGGCTTGTGCTTATTTTTTTTTATTAATGGGTATGTTCTCCATCGAGAACACTACTCTTTGTTTTATGTAGAGCTAAATCCTCTCTTGTAGCTTTTAAATATCATGCCTCTTCAGCCGAGATGGATGTGTATGCTGCATTAACTTGGCTGCCAATTTATTTACATGCAGGTTCAATATTTAATGTGTATTTGTTTTCATAAACAGTTTTACATGGGGACATCGTTGTGTTCAAACTTACCATTTATATCGGCTGTTCTAATGAGCAAGGGTACCGGAGCAGGTGGACCCTTGTTGTAGTCCTTGCGTATTTGTATTTCAATCTTTTTGCCATCTTGCGGAGTTCTTCGAGCGAGGGCTCGGTTCCTAGGCTGGCAGGTGTGTGTATGCGCACTCAAAGCTGCGCGTCTCTCGAAAGTACGCCCGCACCCGCCACAGCGAGGTAATTCACCATCTCCTTCCATGTTGTCCATCCATGCCTGAATAATATAGCGGGTGAATCATTTTAATTTAACCAGCTAATAATTTCAGAACGGGGATCATTTAGTAAAATATTCTTTTGTTCAAGAGTTGTTAGATATTATGGAGGTAATCTTGTGATCACCTTAGATTTGACCTTGATCCTTACTTTCGAGGTCAAATTGTTTTCTTTTTCAATAGAAACATCTATTTTCCACCTCAGAAATAAAGAGTGGAAAATTTTACGTCAGAATACGTGACCTTGACAGGCATCCCAGTCAATTTTACATCTCATTCATAATTCAAAAGGATTGCTAAGAGTGTTTCTGGCTCGAATGTCAGAATCATTTGTTTAAATTTCAATAACATAACCTCTGATATATATTTTTTCGAAGTATTTTTTTTAAAGTCGCCTTCTCCTCCTTCATAGGAGGCTAAGACATATTTTTTCTGGTCTTCTAATTTTTATTTTCAAAGCTAGGAATATGTAGGAACATTAAGCATTTAATACATTAATTTAAGTTTCAAGGACATCTCCTGTATATAATTAGTATCAGCATATAAATATCTCGCTGCTAAGCTATTTATATGCTGATTCAGTATCTGTCTTCGCGGTTTTAGAGACAAAGCTCTCATAATACCGTATAACTGTAATGTTTATATAAGGCGGGTTCGGGATACTTTCATTATTTCGATGTGCTGGTTTCATCACATTTTCATTTACTATCAGCATGTGGATATCAGGTCAGAAAAACTTCTTAAACCACTTGAGAGGTGCATGCTTATCAGTCAAGATTTCATCCATGTTATTTGAAATGCGAGAGTGTTGGGCACAAAGCCATAATATTGTGGCTTATGCTGTGTTCTGATAATAAACCTGAATCGCGTTGGCAACGCCCCTGATGTTGCAGGCGACGATAACCACTGTTTATCTGATGGACCAATCTATCTATTAGCCTACACCAAGAAGTATTATTGTGTTGTGATTTAATACTTCTTTAATTGATTTCGAAGGATACATCTTCTTCATCTACATACAATCTTAGAGATACAATCCACTTGTAATTTACATGATTATCCATAATAGAACAAATAAACATTATAAATATTATTAATGATTAAGTAATGAGGACCTTCAATACGGGTTTGTCTTCTAAACTTTGTTTTAATATCAGCAGGCCATTTTACCTACCTCAGGCAATAAAAGAGATGACAAGTTACTTACGTTCATACATTACTTCCAATACCAAAAAGCCGTTGTAAAATTACCATGTCCTAACAGTGAAGGAAAACATCGCGATGAAACCTGCTCATACAGATAACTGATATATCAAACATCCCAAGCCACCTTGGACAAACATGGCAGGTATACTGCCCGTTCCTCTATAACGTGAGGGCTGAGCCCAGCAGTGGGACGTTTATGGGCTGTTATTTTTATATTATTATACCATTACTTCAAATACATGCATACCGAATTCGATAATAACCAAATCAGTTGATTCCTAAACCCACATAGGAATAAAGAAATGTCCATCTGAATAAATTTGCGTTCAAATTCAGTAATTGATTAGTATGAAATTGTGAATAGATCTTACTTGATTCTCCTGATCTAATCTCTCCTCCTCAGTTATTTTTTGAGCTACTGCAGATTTCATATTGTTCTTGCGTTTTTCATAAAATGCCGGCGGATTGTTCATTTTGAAGGCTTTCGCCTGAATCGACTCTCTAAGTCGGCGAATTTGCGCTGCAGTTTTCCTGGAAATAAATAATTATGTAATTTTTGTGTTTAAAACTTTTTCACTAGAACCAAAGTATTGAAATGAAATTAATATACATTATCATGAAACTAAATACATTAATTTCATTCTTCGATATTGAGATATGCAAATAGGACACATGAAAATTTAAGATAAAATCCATATCTTAATTCCTAAAAATATTGAATGGGAACTTATTCAAGACAGACAAGAATTCTAGAAATGGTATTTTATGATTAGTGATTTTGTAAACAGCAGTTTTGACATTTATTTCTAATTCACCAATAAGTATTTAAATTTTATGTATTGGTATAGAAATGATTTTATAACTTGTTCCTATGCAAAAATTACATTTTTAGTTACCTATGCACTTTGAAAAGATGCCTATAAACACTCCAAGACGTAGAAAAAATCTCCAAACAATCAGGACATGGATAGACCAACCGGGTCTCTACATGCTTGTACTTCATATGGAACCTTAAAGTTTTCTGAGTGGAAAACTGCATGCCACCTGAAAACAAAATATTATTAACACACAATTATTGAAAGTCAATTATAAACAGACAGACAGGTTCATACTTGCGACAGTAGCGAGCTAGTACGACCGTGTTTGCGAGATAGGAGACAACCAGTGTCTAAGCAAGTTGCGTCTGATACTAACGGTCGTCTTATCTTCCTAAGCGCCAAAAAAAATCCGTCCAATCTCATGTTATTGTTGCGGCACAGGCCATTCGGTACTAGAATGGTCGGTACCCTGGCGGTAACAACGTGATGGCCGATGGTGTTATTCAGAGTAGTATCTTGCCAGCATTTCTGACGCACGACCAGCCATGATGGTCCGAGCTACAAACTTATTCCCTTATTGGGGAGAAAATCGATAAAATAAAGTAGTTTTATTTCCTCTTCAATTTATATGTACTTATTACTATGTAGACATATAAATAATATGTCTTGATAATTGTAAGAAATTTATGGTAAACTATATAATTCTTGGCACAAACCCCCAAAATGACTGCCCTATTAATTCTTCAAAGCATTAAGAAAGCTTAATATTTTTTTTGTAACCATAAAATGATTACGATAATATTATTGCACGGCTATAAAATAAATAATATTAAGTTTTTTATTATCTTTCATAAACTGAGAGGGCCAATCACTTGGTGCCAACAATGGTGTAGTTTCCCCTACATAAGATTAAATAGTTCCCGTGGGACATGAATTTCAAACTAATGCAAACGAAATTCAAGAAATGAATGATCATTAAACGTATATATGCAATGGTACTTTTCGATTTTACGGAAATGATGAAATTAATTTACAAAGTAATTTAAGGGTAAATGTATAGCAATCTAATACAGGAATTTTAAGTGGTGGGGTGGTGAAGTGGGGAGGGGGGGAGGCATACTTACCTTTACTACAACTCCTAAGGTCCGGAGATCTTGAAATATATATTTTTTAATAAACATAACCTCACTTATTTTCACTAATTTTTTCGCTAAAATTGCACTTCTATCATAGGTCTAAAGTTGAAAAATATTTTCAGTTTAAAAAAAGCCAATAATCAACATAAAAAGTAACCAAAAATCTGCTTAATTGGATAAAAATGAAGAAAAAAGACAATAGAAAACATTCATATACACTACATGAGTAACCATTCAAAATGGCGACCAATAAAGACCATGTTTTTTTTAAGTAATCGCATTAATTTATATTTAACCTATATTAAAAAAAATTGTTCAGCAATGTATTCTAAAATTGATATCATTAATATATTGATTCATTGTCATATTTAAAACCAACTTGCTAGTCGTCCACTAAATTGATAAATAAAACAAATGTTTCATACGAGACTTTTAAGGCGTCGTACCGTTTGTGTGTATAAAATAAATAGTAAATGGTAACCAGTCGGTTCTGGCACTCGCCGGGCGCTGCTGCGGTACGCTCGCTTCGCTCGCT
Organism: Dendrolimus houi; assembly: GCA_039645545.1. NCBI lineage: Eukaryota > Metazoa > Arthropoda > Insecta > Lepidoptera > Lasiocampidae > Dendrolimus > Dendrolimus houi. The sequence goes on along the minus strand of CM077120.1, from coordinate 14,724,286 downwards.
CGGCTCTGTTATCAGGTAAGGGATCTCTTTAAATGAAATATAGTGCCTATATAATTAAATTAACTTTAAAAGCACATTCACTTAACTGAAAAGGAATAAAATGGCGGTAATAAGAATTGCAAAATATTTGTCAATATTTTTTTTATATAGAAATATGTCGATTTCCGAAAATTAAATGAAACAATATATTAATTAAAACTCAAGATTTCGAATTTCTTGAATAAAGATCGATAAGTATTATTGACAAATCGATTAATTTATTTTTATCGTCACACCTTGTTAGCCAAGCCATTAAAAACAAAAGTGACAGTAAAAACTGTTACTTTTTTAGTCAATCGATTATATGTCTAGCATGAATTTTGTAGTTATGCCTCAATTAAATTTAAAACTTCATTTCTACATTAAAAACAGTTTTAGTGTTACAAAAAGTTCTGGCGGTTATATGTAATTCGTGAGTACATTCATAAACAATTCATGAGTACATTCATAAACTCAAATCACGGTTTGTTATTATCAAAAGTGACACAATTTTACAACAAAAATAAGAGAGGTTATGTTTATAAAATAAAAAAAAATTAAGACCTCCGGACCTTAGGGGTTGTATTAGGGGTAAGTATACCTACCCCATACCCACTACGCCCACCCACTACTTAAAATTTGTGTATCAGATTGTTAAATCGCAGCCAGAAAAGAAAAGGTTATAAATATCAAAACTCTCTTTAACATGTATTACACATTAGCGGTTTTATAAGACAATAATAATATTGTGAACCAACTTACAAGTTTTACATTTAAGTATATCACTGTCATCATTATCATCATCGTCACTTATTTGTATCACATTCTCACACTCTTGAGGAACACTACTTTTGATCGCGAACTTTCCGTCACTCTGTAGAACAGCCACATTTCTAGACAGAATTTTGTTTAACTCTTTCACCTGTGTAATAAAGTGTACCCAATTAAAAAAAAATGATTTTTGTAATAAATTATGGGTGGGGTATATATATAGGGCGCATTTATTTATTATGAATAGATCCGAAATTTTTTAATATACTTTACTACTACGACTTCAACTTAAAAAGCATAAAAAAAAATTAACCGACTTCTTTCTACAACACCTCGAAGTCGGTGCCAAATAAAACATAAAAAAACAAAAACAAATTTGCAAAATATAGTAATTTTTGTGTTTTACTTCGCAACGACTTCAAGATTTTATAGAAAGAAGTTGGTTAAATATTTACTTTTTGCTTTTTAGTTTAAAGTCGGTTTTGTGCTTGTTAAATAAATATTTTTTTCACTTTTTAGTTGCGCAAATACTTAAATAGCTTTAGGATTAATATATTAAGCGCCTGTCGAAATTGTACTACTGGCACGCCTATACAATATTGCTATCTCTCTTGGGTGTAAGCGCTCGTCACCAAGGGTAGCTCTCGATTCACTAGGATCCACTCATCAGGTCCTGACTTGGTGGCAATGTGACCACTTCGGGAATATACTCTTTCGAACAAAGAAAATTGAAAATCGATCCACAATTGACAGAAATATCGCGTAACAAAACACTTTTCGAGGGTTTCTCTCGATTTTCCTGGGACCGACTCATCAGATCCTGTCTTGGTGACCATGGGACCACCTCAAGAGTATACATTAAGAATAAAGAAAAAAATTGAAATCGCTCGACAATTGACGGAGACATCGTGTAACAACGAAGGCGGTTAAGAATTTTTGGGGGTTTCTCTCGACTTCCCTGGGTACCACTCATCAGATCTTGACTTAGTGAGTATGGGACTGTTTAAGGTGTATACTCTTTCGAATCAAGAAAAATTTTGAAAATCGGTTCACAATTGACAGAGAAATCGCGTAACATGTATACAAAAAAGTGTCTGTAGAAAATATAATACTGGCACGCGTATAACAAGCTTTATTCGAAGAATGTAGGCGCTCGGCGTTCTTTTATAAAGGTTACTCTCGATTTTCCTGGAATCCACTCATCAGATCTTAAAATTGAAAATCGATAATTGACGGAGATACAGTGTAAGAAAGGAGTCGGTTAATAATTTTTGAGGCTTTCTCTCGATTACCTCGGATTCTCTCATCAAACCCAGACATGGTGACTATAGGACCAATTCGGGTGTATACCTTTTCGATTAAAAGAAAAAACTTCAAAATCGGTCCACAATTGACGGAGAAATCGTGTAACGAACATACAAAAAAAACAGACGAATTGAGAACCTCCTATTTCAAGTCGGTTAAAGTCATGAAAATTGGTCCACTTTTAAAGTAGACGGCAGTAAATATTGCCTTTGTAAAACTAGAAGCCACTTTGTACCTCAGACACAAAGTCACTCGCACACTTATGTATATACTAGCTTTTGCCCGCGGCTTCGCTCACGTTAATGCTATGCCATGTGAACCATACGTTTTCCGGGATAAAAAAGTAGCCTATGTGCTATTCCAGACTATAATCTAATCTCTGTGCCAAATTTCATTTAGATCCGTTCAGCCGTTCTGGCATGAGTGGGTCATCATCATCATCATTTATAACTAAAGTTTATAAACGCCTACAAATGCTCCATTGCTGGGCTCGAGCCACCCCATTTATAGGGGAACGGACAGTTTACGAGCCACGCTTTTGCAAGGCTGATTGGCTGCTTTCACATTTCAGTTAACTGTGTGTGCAGGTTTCATCTCGAAGTTTACTTCATTGTTAGCACGTGGTAACAATATGCACAGCAGGTCAATAAAATTACTAAATGGTGGCTGCTTCCCGTCTCGGATTGGAACCCACGTCGTTTGAAACGCGAGTAACTATTAAGCTTGTATGCAACATATATAATAACTTTATTATTTGAATTAGCTAAAATTATACTGAAGAACTATAAATTCCGCGTTTTTAATCAAAAGGTTTTTAACATCTTGATAAAGTGCACGAAATCTGTTAATAATAAATAAATAATAAACTGAGACTGAGAAAATGTAGTTAGTAGCTTCGAAGCTAGAATAATACCCTGGAAAATTATACAATGACCTAGGAAATCAGTGAAAACCAAATTTAAATGGACAGTAGTTTTTACATGAATTTTAAATGAATAGAAGATATTTTACAATGTCTTCAATGTACAGACAAGGCATTTATTATAAACTTTAGTATATCAAGAGAGCAGTTTGGAAATATTTGATAAGTATAAAACTTTAGAACTCACGCCGCACACCAGTTTTTAACACATCCTGGTGCTAACACTATTTCATTTTTTATCAAAACTGGATACAAATTAATATTTATTTTCGATAAATAGTAATGATATCTTTCCATTCATAAGCTTATAAAAAGTAAAAATATGAATATTAATGATTTTTCATACTTTAGTTGTTAAAAGTTATCTGTAATAATTAATAATATAAAAAAAATTAAATGCACAAAGAGAGCCCTTTAAATTGATAATTGACTTGATAATATATTAGACTTTTAAATTTGACCTCTTTTCAATATCCAAAAATATGTGGGCCATGTGTAATTCATATTTGAACTTTCAAGTTATTTTCTGTTATTAGTTATATCCAACTTTACTTTTTATAAAATGAATAGGAGTTGGTGGTTCTGAAACTCGGTACCCTTTATCATCATATGAGTGTACAGTGCCGGTGCTAAAAAAAAGCTAAGAAAACAAACATCATTGAAGAAAACATGCAGTTTGTACAAAAAAAGAGATACAAACTATAGACCAAATTACTTCAAATTTTTTTTATTTTTTTTAGCTGGTTAACTAAGATATAAAAATGCAAAAGCCCTTTCACTTTTGACATCAATGAATTATGTTAGGCAATGTTTAAAACTCAATTTTCTATTTTTAAACTCCTTTTCAATATTAAAATCACAAATATATAACTAAATTTTAGTGACTTCTATATGTATACAAAAATCCCAGTCTGTAGCATTAATAATTTTTTTTATCACTAACTGTCTGATAATAACTATACAGTTAACAACACAAGCAAAAGTAACACTTAAACATACTTGGGCCCTCATATTATTTGAAGGGTTTTCATCCACATTTTGGAAAACAGCAGCATTACTGCTTGGTATTTTTTGGATTTTAATTTGAGGAATTTCATCCTTTTCATCTTGCTCCCCACTCTTCTTGGTTAATCTTTCTATAATCTCTGTCAAATCTTTAGTCATGGGAATGCGTTCTGAGTCCATATCAGATTTGTTTCCAATATTATTATTATTCAAAGATTCTTGATAATCCTCTTCCAACTGTTTTATTTTCAACATTTCACTAAGCTGCAACAAGCAAAGCAGTTTTTATACATATTCTACTTTTTGGGTAAAAAAGCAACACAAAAAAAGCAACTTACCATTGTAGATGGTTTAATAAAATGACCATGAACTGTTGTATTGAATTTTTCTTGACAGTAAACACGCTTATGTGATATAAAGTTCACTAAACTTCGAAAAATATTCCGGCATACTTTACATTCATACAATATATCACACTCATTAGATAAAAGAGTTTTTAGCTGAAAATCATAAACATTTTATTAGTTTGTTTCAATTTACATATTTTTAGCCAGAAACTATCAAAGGAATTTATTTCAATGTTTAAACATTGTAAACTTACTTCTTCTGTAGCAAAATCAAATATTTTTCTAGCTTGACCAAAGCCAGTAATACTGGTAAGTATAGGTTTTCTCAGGAGAGCAAAATCAGGATCTTCAGATTCTTCATTGTTTTGACCTGTAATACCTTTATTATTAGATTTGCCCTTTTCCTCTTTGCCCTTGGTTTTGGTATTAATTTTATTTCCAGCCATATTTCACCTGAGAGAAAATATTAAAATAGAAGATATTAAATCTTGTTTTCAAAAAAAGCAGCAACACATGGTAGATTTTAATTATAAAAATCCACGTGACATTTCGATAGAAACGAAACTTGTTCATGATTTGGTATTATACAAGGCAAAATGCCGAACAACCCATATGACACTGTAAAAAGAACAAGTTATCAACACGTACCTATAAGAACTAGGAATAGCGATATATAGTTTATATAAATTATGACGTCTTCTCTTTACAGAAAGTATAATCAAATTGCTATTTAAAAAGCAAGCATGGAAAAAGCAAAACCGATACCCACTAGGAAGCTCGCAGTCTCTCCCTTAAATATACACGATAACAGAAGCTTGTAAGTCATAATAACGAATGTAATACGTAAACTAATCATTGCTGATAACAACGGATAGAATTATACTCTTCTACTTACATGGAAATTTTCACAACCGCTAAGTTGAAAATCTTAGATTTTCGACAAGAGCTCTTCCATCACACCTCCATTTTCAACAAATGAATACCACCCGTAGAATGTAACTTTTTTGTGCAAAAGTAGCTTGTCTAGCGATAGAACGCAAACCTTCATAAGGTTTTGAAAATATGTAAAAAAAATATTGCAGTGAGTTTATTCATTACAAAATTATTAGTTGAAAATAAAATTGGTTTGATTTTATAGATTTTAAGAGAGTAATATATTCCTTGTTTTAGAATCTAAATAATCTTTGTGAAGTTTTTCTTATCCGTAAACACACTCAACCATTAAAAAAAACATAAATCGACTAATCACACTAAATGTTGTTTTTTAACAAACATATAAATTTTAGCTGGTACTAAAAAGTCTATTTGATATTATTATGACCCAATGAAATTTTAAACTATTGTAACTCTCTTTTTAATAAAACCTTACCTACTTATATACTTGTATTATAGTCCGTCGGAAAAAATGTTTATAGTTTCGTAATATAGTTGATTTGAACTGAGGAGAATCAACAGTAAATAGCTTTAAATATGTAATGGTGCAATCTTTATTCCGTTGGATTAACTCAGCTAATTTCGATGCTAAAGCAGGATTATTTGAATCCAGTAAATTGGATGCTGTCAATGGGTCCACGCACGCCACGCAGTCCTAGCTCATATTACACCGCCGAAACCAGTTATTCCGCTAGTAGGCTAATATCGTCACCCGTGATGTGCATTGTGCATTATTTGATGCCAATAAAGCTAGAATGTTGGTGGTACCAAGTGCCTTCTGGTTCATTTTATTTAAAATGTCATTCATTCAAGGTAGCAGTGCGTAATCAAGGCCATCAATAGGGTGACAAGGAAGATCATGATATATACATGGACATTTTATTGTTATCCAAGTTCTAGTCTCCGCTTTCGATATAGCCCAAGTTGAGATTTTATAAAAAATACCCTATTTTAAATAAACATCAACAAATTTTCGATTTTAGACTTTAATTAGAGGATGTACATAGGTATTGTTGGACATCTTAAAGTAGCTTTAAGTATGTATTCTGCGTGTGGAAATCACAAGAGAGATACCCAGATGCTAGCCGGTCATGGTCCCCATATTTTCATGTTCATTCATTCATTTTTTGAAAATTTTCTAGTAAATGTGTTTACTACACACACACACACACACTTACTAGAAAATTAAAATATTATCCACAAATCCCACTTTCATTTTATGGTCCATCCTTAGATTTCTTCTTTTTTGAGTTTATGGCTTGCTTTAAATTTTCTAATTTCTTGGCAATCCTCCAAGCGCCCATGGTCCTTAAAAAGTACTTTAATGAATTGAATTAAGCCCCGAATTTCAGCAAATAAACGCCCTTGGTACTATTTTAAGTACTTTAAGTATTGACGCTAGTTTCAATTTGTCACCTTTAACACCTTTGAAACAAAAGAAATTTGTCTTTCTTGGCTTAACATAAACAAGATCATATAGTGTGAAAATTAATGTTAACTTATTCATGAAATCTTTACGATTTGTGGTGATATGCTTATCAAATATAGGTGCTTATGTATTGTATTTGCTGTTTACATAAAAACTTTATATAGAATATGAGAAATAGTGAAAATTATCATAATTCTAAATTTAAGACCTTTGGGGTAAGGACTATCATGATTATTTCAAATGTTTTAAATAAATTACTATAAAATAAATGTTTCTATTAATTTTAAGGGAAACTTTAGTTTATTAAGGTTATTAAATTGGTTTTTAAGTTTAACTTCATTTTTGATATTTCTGAAAGTAATTAAAAAAAATGATATAAGAAGTTTGTTCTTCCTCTCAGTGTAACGCTTTTGACCCAAAGGCCTACCTTAAGGTACTTAATATAGTTTTGTCCCCTTTTTTTCCTTATCCTCGTTCACCTGATACAAGAAAAAAATTCATACTTATGAGATTACTGTAAGATAGTACAATTTTTAAAGTTCAGTGTCTTGGGTCTTTGGCATATACCTTTTTTAAAGGATTTCGGGCGTTTGCTGTAAGAAACCGTTGCAAAACTTGGATGTTAGGAAGCTATAATGCCAATGTCAAGTATTTTTATTTTTGTCAATGTGAAACTCAAATTGTTATTTGTTATATGTGAATTAAAAATGTCAACAGTCAATCATTTTTGTCATTTATATTAGCTAAATGCCTAAATATTAATAATTCGGTAAATTAAATAATATACTTTTCAAAATTTTATCATCAAACATATTTATTGTCACTAATAAATTAAAGATATCAATTGGAGTATAATTATAAAGACTAAATAAAACCAATATTAACCAAAGTAAAGTTGAATTCTATTTTCTCTCATTTACGGCAAATTTAACGTTTATATTTTAATTTAAATGCTTCTATTATCTGATTATTACACAGATATCTTATTACAATGGATATTTATCACTGTTAAATAATAATTTTAGTCTTTGACTGTCAAAAATTGAATAACCTGTAATTTCATGTATATTACTTTTACCGCTAATTGTAGCAAATATGATGGCTTCTGGAGAGTCTCATACACCTGATTATCAACAAAGAAAATGGCAAAATTTAAGGAAGTTACTAGAAAGATCTGGCCCATTCTGTCACCCTGACTTTGAACCTTCAGCAGAAATACTTGATTTCATTATGAATTCTTGTAAAGTTCTTATAGTTGGTGCTGGAGGCTTAGGCTGTGAACTTTTAAAAGATCTTGCTCTTATGGGATTTAAGAAAATACATATAGTTGATATGGATACAATAGAACTTTCAAATTTAAACAGACAGTTCTTATTTAGGAAGAATGATATTGGGTTGTCTAAAGCAAAATGTGCTGTAGAATTTGTAAATAAGAGGTAAGCATTCATAAAGCAACACTTATTTTTAGATTAATAGTAACCTGTTTATAGAACTAAATTTTTAAATGACAAAAAATAACACTCCTTTTGGTAACCATGAGTAATATCAGCTTTAATTTGACTCTATAGAACTGAAGTTTTAGAAAAAAAATGTTATTATATTAATTTATATGCTTTTCAATCATTGTCTTTCTTGTGTTAGGTATCATTGAGACAAAATCATGATTATTCTGCATTCACAGCATAAGACAAGCAGTAGTGTAATTTAGCCAGCCATTAGAATTTTGTATTATTTTTTAGAGTTTTGTACTGTTGACAATATGTAATAGATAATATTATAAAGTATGCCCATATACTCCTTATAAAAAAACTTGAAATACTATACTATATATGTGAGAGAACTACTAAATTCATTAATCAGTAAATCTTTAATCTGGCCTGTTAGTGACCTCAGCTTTGAACAGTAATTAATGTTTCAAACAATGAAACAAAGTATTTTATATTTTTCAACCCATTAACCTGCATGGACACCATCTCATTTTTTTGCAAGCAAACAGTCTTTAAAAAAACAGTAAATGAAATGAACAAGTATATATTTGGTTTAATAGCATTTTGAATTGCACAATATTGAGGTACTACTTCATTAAATTGTATAGGCACTTTAGCTTTAGTTTGTAAAAATAGCATTGGTATTGAGCATAATTACTTTAGTAAAACACCTTTTTAGGATACCAGGCTGTGAAGCAACAGCGCATCATTGTGCCATACAGGACTTGGATGAAGGCTTTTATAAGCAGTTCCATATTGTAGTTTGTGGCCTGGATTCAATTGTTGCTAGGCGTTGGCTAAATGGAATGCTCATGTCCTTATTGCAGTACAATGATGATAGTAAGTAGTAATAGTAGTAGATAGTTAATTCTATTTCTCAGTGTAGTTAATATTATTAAAAAATATATAATAGGTTGGGGAAAAAGTCTTTTTGCATATAGTATGTATGAACTTGTAATAAGATCTCTTTGGCTATACCATTTGTATCTGGCTGGTTTTGGTATCATTAAAAAGTTTTAATTTTAAAGAAGACAATTCCAAAATCAAATTAGGAAAATGTGTGATTTTCATTTGTTTTTCTTATTGTTAAAATGAGTGAATCTAATGAAGAAATTCGATACATTTTAAAATTTTACTACAAAAAAGGTAAAAATGCAACACAAGCCGCGAAAAAGTTTGTGATGTTTATGGACCTAATGCAGTATCTGTGAGAGTAGTGCAAATTTGGTTTAAGCATTTTCAATCCGGAAATTTTGATATCAAAGATGCATGTTGCTCTGGTCGCCCTGTTACAGACAAAAATGATGCCATTTTTAAAAAAGTGGAGCAAGATCAGCATATTAGTAGTTACAATGTAGCTGGAAAACTGGGAATTGACCACAAAACGGTTTTGGCGCATTTGAAAAAAGCTGGATACACAAAAAAGCTCGATATTTGGGTGCCTCATGAGCTCACTGAAAGAAACCTAATGAACCGTGTACTCATTTGTGATTCTTTATTACGACATAATGAAACTGAACCATTTTTGAAGAAGCTGATAACTGGTGATGAAAATTGGATCACATAAGACAAGAAGGTGCGAAAAAGATCATGGGCAAAGGCCGGTCAGGCTTCACAGACTGTGGCGAAACCCAGGTTAACTCGCAACAAGGTGATGCTGTGTGTATGGTGGGATTGGAAGGGCATTATTCGTTATGAGCTGTTACCGCCAGGCAGGATCATCAATTCTGAACTGTACTGCGAACAACTGATGAGATTAAAGCAAAAAATTGAGAGAAAGCGGCCAGAATTAATCAACAGAAGGGGTGTGGTTTTCCACCATAATAACGCTAGACCTCACACATCTTTAGCCACTCAGCAAAAATTATGAGAGTTTGGCAGGGAGGTGTTAATGCATCCGCCGTATAGTCCTGACATTGCACCTTCAGATTTTCACCTGCTTCGGTCTCTGCAGAATTCCTTAGGCAGTGTCAGGTTAACCACTTGTCACAGTTTTTTGATCAGAAGCCCCAAAATTTTTATAACAATGGGATCACGTCCCTACCTACAAGATAGCAAAAAGTTATCCAACAAAATGGCACCTACATACTTTAGTCAAATGTAAATAAACTTTATAAAAAAACCTTTTGAATTTTTATATAAAATGCGAAGAAACTTTTTCCTCAACCTAATATTTAGATCTGTATTTATTTTTGTATTCAAATGAGCATATAATTATAAAGAACAATTAATTTATTATAGTAATATTCCTTAATTTGAAATTTACTGAAAAAGGAGACTAGATCCCAAAAGTGGCATGTTTATGCTCCAATATATTTTTTTTTTCATTTTATATTGTATCAAATTCTTACATAGATTTTAAATTGCTTCTTGGTGTTTGGTGGTTACACTCAAAAAATAGTACTATAGTACAATATGGCAAAGTGGGAATTTGATTAAGACGGTCGTAATAACTTATCTAAGGAATTTTTAATTGAAATTGAATAAGTCATTATGCAGATTGAGTTGGGCAATGTAATATATGTGTCCTCAGTTTTTATTAGTGTATTCTTTGTCATACAGCCGGGTTATCTATAAATAAAATAATCAACAAAATATAAGTCTTTATTTTGTTGATTTGATTTGAAGACTCCTTTTAATTCTAAGAACTTTACCAGAAGGTCGGAAGAAATTACTTTTTCAGTTTTTACTTTGGTCTGAGTGTAACTAAAATTTGTTTTACAATAGGGATGCGGAGACATGTAACAATAAATTATAATTTTTTTATATATAAAAGAACAGACCTTAAAATAACATCTTATTATCTAACTTTTAAAATATGATAGAAATAATTTTAATTACATTTCAAACAAATTATATTTGACTCCTTTTACTTGTACCTACGTTACTTATGACTTTATAAGTAGGTATGCTCAAACAAAATCTATGAAGCTGGATTTTCTGAAGTTTATAAAAAGTATCTCAGTTTGACTGTCCCCTTGTATTGTATTTTCCATGTACCCACAATCTAAGTGTAATTTTTTAGTCTAGAAATATGTTTATCTATTATTATAATGTATGTTTTTCTGTTAAATTTATTATTTATTTGTTATTTCAGGGAGTTTGGATCAAAGCACTGTTATCCCCTTGGTGGATGGTGGTACTGAAGGCTTCAAGGGTAATGCTAGGGTCATTTTACCAGGAATGAGTGCTTGCATTGAATGTACTCTTGACCTGTATCCTCCCCAGAAGACTTTCCCACTTTGTACAATTGCAAATACTCCAAGGTAATTTTTGAGAGTTTGGTTTAAGAATTTAATTAAAGCATAATTGTTATTTAAAATACTTGCTTGCACTTTACTTTGATATATAAGTAAGTATTCTAAGTGAATATGAATAAATAAACTAAGTAACTTCTATAAGAAAAAGTAATAATTAAGGGAAGGAACTCGTCATGTGTAGTCTGGCCTATGACCTCTTACCCTAGGCAAATAATGATACAAAGTTTTAATCATATTAATAATTTGTTTATAAGTAGAAATCTAACTTTTAAAGATGTTAGACCAAGGTGACTAAAAAAAACCCTGAAATCCACCAAAACAATGACAGACTATGAGGTGAGAACTGTCTTATAAATATATAATCAAGAGGTGGTTCATAGTTTATTTATTCATGATTTTAGTGCTGAAATAAATATAAATATAATAATATTTTTTATATCTTAAACAATGCATTGTATTTAACAGACTGCCAGAACATTGTATAGAGTATGTAAAAGTGATACAATGGGCAAAAGAGAACCCTTGGGGGGTTACTATGGGACTCGATGGCGACGATCCCCAACATGTCGCATGGGTGTATGAGAAGGCGCAGGAGCGAGCGCTGAAATATGGCATTGCCAACGTCACCTATAGACTGACGCAGGGTGTCCTGAAAAACATAATTCCAGCTGTTGCAAGTACAAATGCTGCTATAGCAGCTTTCTGTGCCACTGAGGTGAATGTATTTATGGTCATAATTTCATTATTGGTATATAATTGTGAACATTACTTTTTGGATCTGGATCTGTTTGTTTGTTGCATGGGAAAGTTAAGTCACTCCCGCACCGGGGTAAGTTATCAATAACTAACTCCCGCACAGTCCAAAAGTAAAAAACGTGAAAATATTTCCTGTAATGCAGTGAATGTGTTAAAAGATTGATTATCAATTTTACAAAAAAACAAACTTGTTATGCAAATAATATTATATAAAAGTAGCAAAATGTCGGAAATATGAAATAATATTGTGTGACTTGCGAATATATTTCTTTATTTCTATGCAGGATTATAGAAAGTATTTAAAATGAAATATACTATAATTTAAATAATTGTCCAGTAATTAATTTGTTATTATTATTATTATTAAATTGTTACAGGTATTCAAGTTGGCCACATCTTGTTGTGTAAATATGAACAATTATATGGTTCTCAACATGGCTGATGGAGTGTACACTTATACATTCAGTGCAGAGAAAAACTCAGATTGTGTTGCTTGCAGTAATAATACACAAGTTATGGAAATACAAGCAGAGGCCACATTGCAGATGATATATGATAAACTCTGTGAAGATCAGCTGTATATGATGAAGAGTCCAGGTTGTCATTTAAAATTGTTATATATCTTAACGTCACAGCACACTAAGATCATTTGAAGGACTATTAAACATAAAGAGATAAGAGAAAAGACTTATACATAACAATCATAAATATAGTTATGTTGCTGGGAAGTTTTTTACCTGCTTCTTTATCTCAAACAGTAATGAAAATAGTTGTGCAAGTGTTGTCTGTATACTAGTCGTGAAAACTTAAGTAAATACTAATCTGCAAGATTCCATTTCGAAATAAATACATTGATATTTTAAATAATAAGGTATGCTTATTGCCTACTTGTCACCTTCCTGCTTGATGCCATGGAAGTGGGCATAATGTTAAAAGTGGGCGGATATAAGAGCTTTCAGCGCAAACTTGAAGGGTTAACCAATAGCTCGGTTTAGCACAAATATGTGCGAATTGAGACTCAAAATCTCAAATCTCAAAACCTCTAAATTTGGTAACAACCCATATAGCACAAATTTGTGCTTGAATTTAAAACGAAACTATTTATTGTTGTTGTCTCACTCTGTTTATATAGGATTTGTATGAAAGATTTTTTTAATTTTTAAAAATGAAATGATAAAAAGTAGAGATGAAGTTACAACACAGTCATTGCAGGTTTGCACTTGAACCTGATACCAGGTCTCATTATGAGACAAGCATATGACTTTGGGTCAAATTACTTTACGTAAAGGGGGCGCTGGTTGGCAACGAAGTGTGATAAAGGGTGGGCGGGATCGTAAATTTTGTGACATCACATTTCAAAATTGAATATATTTTAACTTTAAAACAAGAAATTTGAACTATTAATGAAAATCTTCAAAATATTATCATCATATATATATTATTATCAGTGTTTAAATTATTAAAAATAATTTAATTGGAACTAAAACTAACTACAGACTGGCTGTGACGATAACGGGGAGGGGTCAAAAATCATGAAATTCGATAACGGGGAGGGGTCAAAAATCATGAAATTCGATAACGGGGAGGGGTCAAAAATCATGAAATTCGTTGAAGACCCCTAAGTGTAAATCCATTTTCATGAAAGCCATATAAGTAAATGCTTTATTAGCTTGAAATCCACATGGATCTTTTAAATCTTGGAACATTAAAAATGTCCTATTGAACAATAAACTAATCTTTACACAAAGGAAGCTACATGGAATGCTCTAGTATGTTTTGGTTTTTCCTTTGTAGGTATCACAACAGTCATCAATGGGCGTAATAAAACATTATACATGTCTTCTATTAAGAGCATCGAAGAAAGAACTAGGGATAATTTGAAGAAGAAAATAACTGATTTAGGATTATACAATGGAGCAGATATTTTAGTTGCTGATGTTACAACCCCAAATACTATTACTATTAAGTTGAAGTTCATTGAAAATATAGATGTTGAGATGTCCAGATAGACATAATTATTATAACATTTTATTGATTAAGTACCTATGTATTATTAAAGTGTCTTGATTACTGAATTATATTTTATTTCTTCGAATATCAAGCGTATAGAATGTTTACATCGTTAAAGGTATATCTTACCAATGAAGATGTATATATTCCTGTATAGAATGTTAATGTCCAGTAAAATATAACTGTTAAAATGTACCTTAACCTTCCACAGTGGTAGATGACACATGATACAATAAATTTTAAAATTTTCATATAAAAGAGCTATATAAATCCTTATTCTTTAATAATAGTATTCTTCATCCACGATATCGATAGATAACACTTTATTGCTCACCAAATATACAATTTCAAAAATACACAATTACAATATTGTCATGGTAGAAACAATGGGCGGCCTTATCGCTTAAAGCAATCTCTTCCAGGCAACCTAACTTAAGGAATAGTTTAACCTAATCTGGCGATGTAGGTGGTGCAGATTATGAGGTATATCACAATTAAATATACTTAAACTACATATTTTATAAATTAAATACACATACTTAAATTAATTTATAAATTAAATACATACGATAAATCATAGTATAAGAATTAGGCATAATTATTTAAGGAAAACTAGTGATTTCTGAGTGCGTTCTTAAATGTAGGCGATGTTTTGGCCCCTCTGACAGTAAGAGGCAGCGCATTCCAAAGTTTGACAGCCTGCACTATAAAATAGATATAAGTGAGTTTACGATACGTATGAGTGCGCAAATTGTGGGAAGTAGAAAGGCGAACGAATGCAAAACGTTCCTTAAGGTAAAGAGGACTACTAGGAATAAATAATATGTTATAAAGTAGTCTGAGAATGTGAGTATTCCGGCGAAAGCGAATAGGGAGCCACTTGAGTTTTTCACGAATCTCAGAGACATAGTCATATTTTCGCAAGCCAAATATGAACCTAATGCAAAAATTATGAAGTCGCTCAAGTTTATTTAGCTGTTCTACGATTAAGTCAAGATATCAGGCGTCAGCGTAATCTAAAATGGGTAGCAAAAGAGACTGTGCGAGCATAATTTTGGTGGCAGTAGGCAGAAAATTTCTCAGCCTTCTCAGGGATCTAGAAGACAGAAAAACTCTCCGACTTAATTCCGAGAGGTGACACTTCCAAGACAGATCACTACCTATCGATGACTACGCCCAAATTTTTGACAGTGTCACTCAATGGGATACAAGTGCCGTCAAAAACAATGTTCGGTAAAGTTGCGAAATCTACTTTTGCACGTATTCTGGGGCTACCGATGACTATCACTTGAGTCTTACGAGGATTCACTACAAGACCAAACATTGTACTCCAATGAAGTATGTGGTTTAAGTCTAAATTGACTTGTCTCACGGCACTACTTAAATCATCTGGAGCAGCTTGAGTGTATATCTACAAATCGTCCGCATAGAGGTAATAGGATGAAGTTAATTTATCGGAGATTGAATTAATGAAAATCGATATCGAGAGAGGAGATAAAACGCCGCCCTGTGGAACACCAGCAGCAAGGTCAGACCATAATGAGTAATTGTCATCAACACGTATTCGCTGTCGGCGTCCATGCAGGTAACTGTGAAACCAACCAATTACTGTTGGAGATATGTTAAGAGTGCGGAGAATGCCAAGTAATATGTCATGGTCAACATTATTAAAAGCACTACTAAAGTCTAGCAGCGATAGTATCGTCAGTAGACCACTCTCCATCCCCTGGCGGATATCATCTGTAATTTTCACTTAAGCTGTTGTAGTACTATGGCCTGGGCGGAAACCAGATTGAAAAGGATTCATTAATAAGTTATAATTTAGGAAAATACTTAATTGTTTATGGACTAGACGTTCTAGGACTTTGGATAGGAAGGAAGGGAAGAAAGATATCAGTCGAAATTCAGAAAAGGACGTAGGATCAGACTTTTTAGGGAGAGGAATGACTTGTGCCTCTTTCCAGGCTGCTGGAAAAGTGCCACTAGCCATGGATGAGTTTAGGATATGAGTGATAATCGGGTTGATGACATCTAGAATAGGGATAATCATATTGCGGAACAACATTCAGAGATTTTGCTTTTTCAGAAAGTACTCATTGATGGTTTTTCTCTTCGATTATCGTTGACGACTCGGCTTGATTATTGGACTTTGGATATTCTAGCTTAGTTGTTGACCCGGTTTTGCTCGTTTTTGGACTGATTTCTGTATAGACTGTTTACTTGGCTTTTCTCTTTGGTTTTTCGATCTCGCTTGTGATTTGGATCTGTTGCTCGCCCCGGACTCATCCCTCTCCATCACCATGGGGGGCCTTAATGGCCGACTCTGCAGAGAGTCGCGCACCGGGAGCGTGCGAGGCCCGGAAGCGGCCCAGCGCACGCTCCCGCGGGGAGACTGTTGGTTCCGACTCGGACGAGTCGGGTAGAAAGGCTCTAACCCAGGAGGACACTACGAAGCCGGGGACTCGGCGTGTCAGGGTACTCCTGGGGGCTCGTCATCGGGGTCATAGCGTCGGAACGACGCTATCCCGACAAGAAACCGCGGACGTCGAGGCTCAGGCAGAGGCCTTTGTCAGTGACCTTCGCCAGAAGTCTAAGAAGAAGACAAAGGCCTCTGCGCCTTTAGAAACGGCTGATGTACCCCCCGAGATGGACCCGAGGCTCACGGACGTCGACCTGTTGGATACGGAGGAACTCCGCACCATGGCCGGCGCCCACGTGGCGGCGATTTATAACGTCGCCCAGACCTCGGGTAACCTCAAGGGGGGTTACATAAAGAAATTAAAGGAGGCGGCGGCAGCCCTCATGGAGGTGACGGAGAGTCTCACCAAGAGGACTGTCGACGCCGAAACTAGAAAGGTGAGCCTCGACAACCTTAAGTTGAGGCGAGAGGTGGACTCCCTACGGGCCGAAATTCGGTCTTACCGCAGGGAGTTTGAGCAAATGAAGACCGCGGCCAAGGAGTCCGCGGCAAAGGATAAGGCCGCGGCCAAGGAGGCCAAGGCCAAAGACAAGGCCGCGACCAAGGAGGCCGCGGCTAGGGCAGCTGCGGCCACGGAGGTCGTGGCCAGGGAAGCCGCGGCCATGGAGGCCGCGGCCAGTAATGTAGGGTCTTCGCCTCAGATAGAGGGGAGGAGTACCTCTACCGAATCTCCCCCATTCGACATAGAGGAGTTTAAACGCTCCATCATAATGTCGATGGGAGAGTTCATCGATGCCCGCCTGGCGGGCTTTGAGGACAGGTTACTTCCCCCCCGGTTTTACGTCCGCCGCTCGCCGCGGACAAGCGGTCTAAGGCGGCACCTGGGACATCGGGTGCCAAGCCTCCCACGGCTCCTCCTCCCAGGGACTCCGACGACCTGGCGGAGCCCTTGGTGATGGAGGTAGAGCCATTGCTGACGGCGGCGGTCCACGCCCCGTCATATGCCAAAGTGGTGGGCCCCCCGCGCCCATCGTCGAGACCGGGTCCCTCCGGCGTACAGAGGGCCCCCAGGAGGCAAGGGGTGGCACCGCCCCCCCAGATGTGGTCGATCCCCCCCTCCACCCTCGCCCCCACCCTGGAGGGCCAAGGCGAATGGACAGTGGCAGGAAGGGGAGGGGGAAGAGAGCGCGCGAGAGAAGAGCGGGGGGAATCCCTGCCCACACCCTTGCGTCTCAACCCCCCGTATACGAAGGGAGATTCGCGCCGGCCAGGAGACCCCCTCGAAGAAAGCCGGCGCCGTTGGTGGAGGCCAAGGCAGCAGCAGTAATGGTTACGCTGCTGCCCGAGGCCGTCAAGAACGGCATGACGTACCGCCAGATCTTCGAGCAGGCCGCGAGGACAGTCGACCTGCAAGTGATGGGCCTCAGGGAGGGCCTCAGGATTGTACGGACGGCCAGCGATGCCCGGCTCCTGGAACTGCCGCCAGGGCCGGAGGGCATCGAGAAGGCCGACCGGCTGGCCGTGGCCCTCAGCGCGGCATTAACAGGCGTGGCCGAGGTCGCCAGGCCTGTGAAGAAAGGCGACATTCGTGTCACAGGGCTTGACGACTCGGTCACGCCCTGGTTATTAGAGGAGGCCATCGCTCGCGCAGGGAACTGCCCGCGCGAGCATGTAAGATCTGGCGGTATTGGAGTGGGACCGGGGGGGATGGGTGCTGCATATGTCCAGTGCCCCATCCCGGTTGCAAAACAGCTCACCGAGCTGAAGCGCATCTGCGTAGGCTTCAGCTCGGCAGAGGTGTCGGCCCGTGAGAGGCGGCCCATACGCTGTATGCGGTGCCTCTACACGGGCCATATTACAGTAATGTGCCCTGATGGGCGCGTCGATAGGTCGGCCCTGTGCTTCCGCTGCGGCAGAAGTGGACACAGGGTCGCTCAGTGTTCTGAGCCTAATGTTCATTGTGTGGTTTGCGCCGAGTCGGGTCTCGACGCAAACCACGTGACGTTGTCGAGGGCTGCCTCCTCCACACGTCAGAGGCAAGTTTAGCCTCCGGCAAATGTCGGAGTAGGGAGACACCAGGAGGAGTCTAGTATGTCCCATTAAAATGCCCGGACGACATACTAGACTCTTACAAGGAAACGTAAACCACTCCGCCGGGGCCCAGGATTTACTCCTGCAGTCCATGGCGGAGTGGGGGGTTGGTCTGGCCGTAATATCGGAGCCGTATTACGTCCCCTCCCAGAGTAACTGGGTTGGGGACCTGGACGACACGGTGGCAGTGGTAGCCAGTTCGGGCGCTGGCACCCAACTCATCGAGATCGAGAGGGGCGGGGTTACGCGGTGGCAGGGTGGGGGCACACCTTCATAGGTGTGTACTTTTCCCCAACCGACCCCTGGCAGAGTTCGAGCTCTTCTTGGACTCTGTCAGGGACGCCGTGGGCAGACAGTCGCCGAGGGCGACGTTCGTTCTCGGCGACTTCAACGCCAAATCCCGCTCCTGGGGAAACACTGTCACCGAATTGAGGGGACTGGCTGTGGAAACGTGGGCGCTCCAAAGTGGTTTGACCCTGTTGAATCGTGGGTCGGTCCACACCTGCGTGCGAGCGCGGGGTGGTTCCGTCGTTGATCTGTCGTTTGCCACCCATGCGATCGCACGCAGGGTGATGAACTGGAAAGTGGAGGAGGAGGTGGAGACTCTGTCAGACCACCTGTATATAAGGTTTGAAGTCTCCACTCCTCCCAACAGAACTGGGTCAAACCCCCCACGCAGTCACGGCCAGTTCCCTCGATGGGCCATCAGCCGGCTCGATCCCGAGCTGGCTGAGGAGATGGCCGTCGTCCAGGGCTGGACCAATCTAGAGAGAAACACCTGTCCGGAGGATCTGGCGGAGGACATGCGCAGAACCCTTACGAGGGTCTGCGATGCCTCGATGCCACGGTCGCGTCGACGTCGGCGGAAACCAACGGTTTACTGGTGGACCGCAGAGATCGGCAGTCTGAGGGAGGCAGCCCTTCGGGCTCGCCGGTCTCTGAAGAACTGCCGGCGTCGGCATCCTCCGGACAGAGGCGAGGAGGAACGTCGCTTGGAGGAGTATCGGGCAGCAAAAAAGGCTCTTCAGGTGGCCATCTGCCAATCGAAGACCCGAGCCCGGGAAAAAATCTTAGTCGGTTTGGATGGGGACCCCTGGAGACGTCCGTACCGGGTAGCGTGCAAGAAGATGCGCGCCTACTCCATCCCGGTCACGGAGTCCCTGCCTGATGGGGTCCTAAATAGAATTGTCGACGGACTCTTCCCGGACCCGGGAGCCTTCACTCCTCCAGGGATGTGTCCTCCACAGAATGTACCCTCGGAGACCGAACCTCCCCCGGTCTCCGAGGAAGAAATGGAAGTGGCCCTGGATAGACTCTGGGGCCGGAAAACGGCACCGGGACCGGACGGGGTCCCAGGCCGGGTCCTCTTCCTGGCCGCCAAACACCTAGGCGGCCAGCTTCGGGAACTCTTTGACGCCTGCATCAGGACAGGTGAGTTCCCGAAGCAGTGGAAAGAGGGCCGGCTGTGCCTCATCCCGAAAGAGGGCCGCCCTCCCGAAGATCCCTCCGCCTACAGGCCCATCGTGCAGTTGGACGAGGTGGCAAAAGTGTTCGAGAAGATCTTGGCGAGCCGCCTCGTCCAGCACTTAGATTCTGACGGGCCTGGACTCTCGGAGGCTCAGTACGGATTCAGATCGGGGCGCTCCACTCTGGATGCCCTGTTCGCGCTGAGGAGCCTCACGAGAGAGGCGGAGAGCATAGAGGAGTCTGTCTTGGTGGTATCTTTGGATATCCAAAATGCCTTCAACAGTCTACCTTTTGAAACCATCCTAGAGGCACTCCGGTCTCATGGAGTGCCTCTGTACCTTGTAAGACGGTTGAAGGCGTACCTCCAAGACAGGTTCATCCTTTGGGAGGGCGGCTTTGGCCAGATTTCTGGTAGGCGACGCGTCGTGTGCGGTGTTCCACAGGGTTCGGTGCTGGGCCCGATCCTGTGGAACATTGGTTATGACTGGCTCCTCCGTGAGCCAGTCTTGCCCGGGATGGGGGTGATCTGCTATGCAGATGACACCCTCATCACGGCCCGGGGCGGAACCTACGACGAGTCCGTGGAACTAGCCAACGCCGCATCGGCGTTGGTGGTTGAGAGAGTGCGGCGTTTAGGCTTGAGGGTCTCTCCGGAGAAGACAGAGGCCCTCATGTTCCACGGACGACGTAGACAACCGCCCCGTGGCACGCGCGTCGCTGTCCAGGGAGTGGCGCTAGCGGTAAAGGCCCAGATGAAGTACCTGGGCCTTGTCCTAGACGGAAAGTGGAGTTTCGGGGCCCATTTCACCCAGCTGGCCCCGAGACTGCTAGGTGCCGCTGCCGCCCTGGCCAGACTCTTGCCCAATGTGGGAGGGCCGGGCACGGTCTGTAGAAAGTTGTACATTGGTGTCCTGCGGAGCATGGCGCTGTACGGTGCCCCCGTATGGGTCGATTCGCTTCACCGCAAGAACAGGACCCTTCTGAGACGTTCTCAGAGGGTCCTGGCGGTGCGGGCCATACGGGGTTACCGAACAGTGTCGTGGACGGCGGCGACACTGCTCGCGAGTGATCCGCCCTGGGAGCTCCAGGCGTAGGTGCTCGCGGCAGTGCACCGCTACCGACAGGACACCAGAGACAGAGGAGAGAGGCCGTGTCCGGCAGTAGTGAGGAGGATCAGGGTCTTGGCGACCGAGGCCCTGATCCAAGATTGGGCTGATGACCTGAGGTCCCCAGAAGCAGGCAGAGAGACGGTGGAGGCGGTCCGCCCCCACCTGTCTCGTTGGGTCTCGAGGAAGTTCGGGACCCTAACGTACAGGCTGACGCAGATACTTACCGGGCACGGCTGCTTCGGTAAGTATCTGCATCAGACAGCGGGGCGGGAACCAACGCCAGAATGTGTAGAGTGCGGCGCACCCAGCGACACGGCGTACCATACGCTGGTGGAGTGCGCCGCCTGGGGACCTCAGCGTTATCAGCTGGAAAGCAGTGTCGGTCCTGTGTCCTCGCTCCAACAGTTGGTCGAAGCCATGTTGTCGAGCGAGGACGGATGGAGAGCGGTTTCCTCCTTCAGCGAGACGGTAATGTCCCTGAAGGAGGCCGCGGAGAGGACCAGGGAGGTGGATGCGTACGCAGACCCCATCCGAAGACGGCGGACTGGCGGTCGGAGGCGTCGCTACGCACACCACCTCCCTTAGTGCCGTCACAGGGGGCCGCGGGGACCGGGGGTAACCCGCGGACTTCCTCCCCTGTTGATGAAGCAGGGCACCTTGCCTTCGGGGTGTCCTGAAGATTGCCAGACGTAGGGGCGTCACGAATGCAGTAGCAACGCTCTAGTTCTCGTGGCGCCCCGTAAAAGCGTGGGAAAGAGGCGCAGGTTAGGTTTAGTGGGTAGTCTGGCGGACGGGATCTCGCGACTACTACCGCCGCCGGCGGTAGTTATGCGTGGAGATCCCCGCCGCTGGGAGTCTCACACTCCCCTCGGTTAACCTCCCCCGGGACCGAGGGGGTGTCGCAAGAAAAGACATTCCCCCTGCGTTATCAAAAAAAAAAAAAAAAAAAAAGGGATAATCATATTGCGACTAATACTATCACTGCCGACAGAGTTTGAAGTGATGGATATTATGGCACTCTTAACATCACAATCAGATAATGGCCTGAGAAAAAAAGGGGAATGAGAAGGAGTTGGAGCAGATGAAAGATTTTTCAATGTGTTAGACTTTATAATATTGTCAAAATTCATAATAGTTGTGAAATGTTGATTGAGGTTCGGTTGATATTTACGCTCTAAACATCGATCTTCTAAGAAATCGATCTATATCTTGAATAACTGTTGCAAATCTTTACTTACCTAATCAAACCTTAAGAAGTGGAGAACCATCATCAGTGCTTACCTCTATGGGAAACGGGTGATAATATGTATAACTGGATACGCCCGCGACTTCGTCCACGCTTGACTTGAAATTTCTGCGGGATTCCCGAGACACGAAGTACCGCAGCATTCAAAAAGAAATGTAAGCTATCATTTTAGTGAAAACTGTGTCGGATTAAGCAAATTTTTATGCACCCGAAAAACTACAAACCGCTTCCGGAAAAATTAACGCAGGATTCCCGGGGTAAAAATAAGCGTGATATTTTTTATCCCCTAACATACTTTTATTACATAAAATTTTCTATCGATCATTGAAAAAATCGCATTGGTATTCGCATTTTTTTTTCTCAATCTGACTATTTTAAATAATTCCTAGAAAATTTCTTGCGGGATTCTCGGGATTAAAAGTAGCGCAGATTTTAAATCGAAGAATTTGCTGTCGATTAACGAAAACCGTATCGAAATCGGCATCAAGAATCAACAAGAAGAAATCTAAAAAAATGCATTGTGTTCTCCAGCGTTTATATAGTCTACTAGCTGGGCTCCGCGGTTTCACCCGCGTGGTGATAGAAAATCGTTATATTTTGGATAATTCACACTTTATCTTTATAAATTATAGCCTATGTGTTATTCTGATGTGTAAGCTATATTATTGTACAGTTTCATCAAAATCCATCCAGTAGTTCTTGCGTGAACGAGTAACTGTTACAGTTATTGAGTAGCATAATTGAAGACATGAGTGGATGAAGGTGATAAGTCGCATAATTCCAATTCTGAGTAAATCGAGTTAAAAGTTCTACTTTTATTTTTTGAGATAAGTCGCTTCGAAACTGATTTTTGTACTAATGAATCGTGCAAAGTTGTGTAAATAACCTTAATTATTAATGGTATGATAGCAATTAAACACTTGTAATATATTTTATTATGTAATTTGAAAAAAAACTGAACATAACTCCTTCTTCCATGAACAAAAGTAAACTCTTCTGCACTTTAAGCTATATAAAATGAGGTGTTAAGTAGGAATGTAAGTAAACAATGTCTCATTTTTTTTATAATTAAACAATATAAAAGTAAACGTAAACTTATAGCAGTGATCATTTGTGTGTAATGTCTTAATTATAGTAAAAATATTACTCTTGGTTTAAAATCGACTCATAGAAGTAGCGATATTCTGGCTTCACGTACTTAAGTAGGTCTCCTATTCTCTTTTTTTTTCCACTGACACAGTACCATATTTTCCGTTCATACGTGAAATTTCTACATGAGACGGCACATGAGATCTTTTTTTTAAAACGTCCACCTTTTTGAAGGGTGTCATTTCATCGTATGTTTCTTTGTATAGATAGGAACCATACTCATCCACGCGTATCCATTTAATACCATCTGTAAAACTTACTTTTCCATTGTTGACATCTTTTTTTCTGTTAATCAAATTAAGTTTCTCTTGTAGCTCACCAATTTTTCTAAAATGTTCGGTCATATCAATAACAGTATTATTACGAGAAGATTTGCATATGATGCTCCGGTATTCCATATATATCACCTTCTTCCACGATAGAAAAACAAACTTTTTACTTTATTTTTCTGGAAGGCGGTGATAAGAGTCCATACCTCTTTCATTCAGTGCCATTTTTAAACTGAACTGAACATAACACCTTTTTCAACTTTCTATTTTTTTTAATGTGCCTTATATCAATGTTTAAAGTCTGTAGTCATTTGGTATCGACTTATCACCTTCATCTACGCAAAAAAAAGCAAAAAACCGAATATGCGACATATCACCTTCATCCACTCACGTCTTCAATTGTTCTTGTCGTGTTTCTTTTAAAATTAATAATTGATTTTGTTATGTACCCTCTTATTTCTAAACGATACGATCAGATACGATCGGCTATTTCCTTAATTGAATAATAATGTTATATTTTTATTTATTGTGATTAGCACTCTGTTTTGTATAGAGTAGTTGTCTATAATTTACCATAAGTTTATATAACAATATTTATCTTTTATATGACGTCGTAACTGTGTAGATTATAATTCAAAATCTCTCATTCATTACATTTTGTTTTCATGTTGGCATATGCGATAGATTTATACTGTGTTCGGTTTATTTTATTACATGTAAAACTTTAAGTATTTTATATAAGATATTATATAAAATATTATCTAAAATTTCCAAACAATAATGTATTAAATTCTTTTCATTCATAACTCTTTAATTAAAATAGTTTATCAATGACTTCAATCCGCTATCGGTTGTGCCAATTTGCTAAGTTGACTGTACTGTAAAATTGTTGGAGGGATGACGAGGTGTTCTAAAAATGCTTGTCGAGTTTGAATAGTCAGTATATATAATGTGTTAAAACCGTAAGGTTCTCTAAATCTCTAATTATAAAGTATTGTGACCAGTTGCTGTTCTTTTACTACTATAAACCCTTCTGAGTTGTTGCAAGTATTACATAACAAACATACGTCCATACATTCTTATAATCTTACGCGTTTATAATATTAGTAGGATTCCAGTTGTTTTTTTTAATAGCTTCATTGAACAGACACGGCATATTTAGAATGTTATATATATATTCTAGATAGACATGTTATTTGACCAGGACTCATCTCTGCGAAAGAGGTCTTGAAGAAATTAAAAGGAACAGCTCATAAAGCTGAAGCATTCATGATGATTGAGAAGCCATCATGAATCCAGTGTTGACTTAATACTGGTATCGTCTAAATTGATTAGAAGTCAGTACAGCGCTATCAAGTCTGAATGACTTCAATGTTCCTGATTTAGTTTATTCAAATTAGGATTTCACCTCGGAATGAAACTGAAATTTTGCACTGAGCTTTTGTAGGCACCTTTTTTACAAGGTCACGTTTAGGCTGGTTTCAGTCACGCTGACCGACCGCGCGGGTGGCAGGCAAGTGCGTCTCGTAACTTCGTAAGCGCACAACTCTGAAACGACTTTAGTATGACGCGGTTCACCCGCATTTTGACGTTTTGTTTTTGTCGCGAGATACCTAGTGGGTGCAGGCGCGTGCGATCAGCGTGACTGTGTGGACTGTGTAACGCACACTGGTTTGCACTGGACACAGAGACTCCTTGACATCGCGCGGTTGAGGAGCACCGACCAACCGCATTTGAATTGTAATCAGCGCGGAAGGTAAGCGTGGGCAATTTTCACTATGGAACGGTACAAGACAAGACCTAGCTCGTGGCCCTCGGCGCTGACCACCTGCGCCACCTACGGCGTAAGCGTGACTCTGAAACCAACCTTAAGACATCTGAGATATTCAAGTTTGAAGGTTAAAAAAGGTAATTTTTTGAAATATTTACTTTTTTATACTTTAAATAGTTTTCACATTTATTATGACAGTTGTAAAGCGTAAAATTCTATACAAATGTTTTCTGGAGAAAATGTTTATACGTTGAACCGTTTTTGAGATAGAGGGCGGGACGCTTATCTATATACGCCGAAACACAAGGTCAATCGTGAATCCCAGTTCTTAGTACAGTTTTACTCTTACAAAAATTCAGCTTTTTCCGTTTATTTCCGAGATTTTTTTGACGACGAGACTATTGAATATTTTGGAAGTCAGTCCGGTGCTTAAGTCAGTAGATGGATCAATGTAAATCAGCCTTAAAGGTGCCCACACATTAAGGGACGCGTCCAAACATTGTGAAACCAGAACCGTAACATACTTTCCAGATTGCTTTAGTACGTTTGAACGCTCAAGGTCACGTCCGCGACTTACGACTTACATTATGCACACTTTAATGGACTTTCCTTATCCAGGTACGTTGTAAGCCACGCCTGTCAGCTGCATCCGTCAGTCGTGACTTATGATATTCACACACCTTAAGAGTTGATTTACATCTACATCTACAGTAGCTGGATTAATATAAAACAAACATAAAGCTGATTTATGTACATCTATCCAGCTACTGAATTCAAAATATTTAACGGGGAATACTGAAGTCAGTCAGACTTGATGTAGCACTGTACTGATTTGAGTTCCTGATCAGCTTCCTTGCGTAGCGGTCACGAATGCGCTCCTCAGATCTATCTAATACAATTTTTCGCGCTTTTCTACCTGGAAAAGCGATAAATTGTTAGTTCTGTGGACAGGTGATAGTGTAGTAGTGTTTGTTCGTTTGGATTGCGGTGCGGAAAGCAGTTTTGGCCGGTGAGTCCCATTTCTCTCTCCGCTTGCTAGTGTCGTGCGCAAAATCGGTTGCGCGCGCTTTTGTAACGGTTTTTTGTGTGTGTAGTGTTTTCGCGCGCCTTTCTGGTCTCCTTGTGGGTCAGGGCCTCCAGCAATGGGCGGCCCAGGCACCCCCAAGGCCCCCAGGGAGCCGAGTGTACCGCGTAAGCGGGATCACATCGGCTCCAATAATGGATGGGCCATGAAGGATATAGGGGAGACGCGGGAAAAGAAGTCTTCCCTGGTTCGTCGCAGCCGCAGCGCCGCGGAACCTCGTCTCGGGCGCCCGGGTCCAGCCGTTGTCACAGCTACCGGGCCGCCCGCTTCGATATGGGGTGCATCGGCGGTGGTCGACCTCACCGCCGCCGAGCCCCGCGAAAAGGAGAGCGCGACGATGGGGCCGCCTTCGGCTCCCGTCGCGCCTAGGGCTTCCGCTCCCGTAGGTAGGGAGGTGGTGCTCGCCGCGAACTCGGCCGTTCTCATGGCCGTGAGCGCGGCGAACGCCATCGTAGAAAATGTCTACCGGGCGGAAACGCCACCTGCACGGGCTTCACCTGTGCAGGGGCCAAGCGCCTTCGTAGACCACGTGGACATCGCGCCGTCGGGCAGCGTCCCAGATTCGCTGGAGTACGCACTCAACGATGCGATTCGCGTCTTCTGCGGCCCGCACACCGAGGCGGCTGCAAGTGCATCGACACCGGTTAGGTCGGTGTACACAGCGGCCGGCTCGGCGACAACGGGGGGCGATGGCCCCACGACGGTGTCGGCTAGCGCGCGGGCTTCACCCGTGCCCTTGGCATCGGCTTGCGCACCGGCTTCACCCGTGCGCAGCGTGGGGGACGACCGCCCCGCGACACCGGTTGCCGCGCGGGCTTCACCCGCGCCAACGACCGGGGTCGTTGTTAGGGATGGCGATATAGGTGCGGTAGCGGCGACCCTGTTGTCTTCTTTCCCTACTGGGACTGTCGCCACCACCGCTTCATCCAGCTTCATCGCCGAGTCGAGGCAGCGGTTCTGGGACCGCAGCGCCGACTCGGAAAGCACATCGGGTGCTTCTACGCCGGCGCGGGCGCGATCGCCGCTGCGTCTCACGGGCGACGCGGCGGCGAGCGTGCTCGCAGGTGCGGAGGCCTACCTCCGCACCGAAGGGGGGGAAAAGGGCCGCAGGGCCACGAAGGCCACTGCTGCCAAACTGGCCGCGGCTAGCCAGTGCGCCGCGCTCATAGGGGACGTGCGTGTGCTCGGCCCTGGGGAGCTCCGCCTAGCGGCGAGTGCCCAGTTCGCCCAGACATCGGGCAACCTGAAGGGCGCATACGTGCGCCGACTAAAGGAGGCTGCGTCCCGGCTGTCCGACATAGTCGACACGCTGGTGACGCGGAATCCGGAGTCGGAGGCCTGGAGACTCGGCAACGAGAACTCCAGGCTGCGTGCCGAGCTCAACTCTCTGCGGGAGGAGAACCTCTCCTACCGCAAGGAGTTTGAGGAAATGCGGAAGGCCATGAAAGGCTCCGCTGCGGATGCGGCCTCGGCTCCCGCTGTGACGGCGGAGCCGGGTTCCGTGCCCGCTAAGCGGAAGGCCAAGGCCGCCGCGGCGGAAAATGTCCCGGCCCCTGAGCCGGTTCATATATCCGCCGCGGTCCCCAGAACGGTTCCGGCTACCGCTGTCGTGGCGGAGCCGGTTCCTACACCAACCGCTGCGCACACCGGTGTGGACTACGATATGCTCACGCATATCATCGCCCGCACCGTGGGCGCTATGTTGGACGCCCGGCTTGCCGGAATTGAGGAGTAGCTGCCGCCCGCGCTAATTCTTCGTCCGCCGCTCGCGGCGGACAGGAAAAAGGCTGCGGAGGCACAACCGCTGCCTAAAACGGTGGCAGCAGCTGCCGCCGCCCACCGGGCCCCGAGGGAAGTAATTCCCCCGGTACCGATGGAGGTGGTGGTAGCCCCCGTCGTCGGGGTGGCGGACTCCCCATCGCCACCCCCTCCCCCCAAGAAGACGGTGAAGAGGGGGGTGAAGCAGAGGGCGAAGAAGCTGCGCCGAGCCGCAGCTCTCGCCGCCGCCTCTGCTCCGGCGCCTAAGCCCGGGCCAGCGGTCCCCAAGCCGGCCCCCAGGCTCATGGCTAAACCCGCGGCCGCGACACCGGCCGTCGCGGTACCCGCCGTCGCGGCACCTGCCGTCGCGCCACCATCGGCTGCGGTGGCCCCTGCCCCCGCCCCCGGTTCCGGAGGGCGGGGCGTGGTCCACGGTCACCCGAAGGAAAAAGGCTTCTTCTCTTCTCTCTCGGCTTCTTCCCAACGTGGGGTGACCGGGGACGACAACTAGGAAAATCTACATGGGCATCATTAGGAGTATGGCCCTGTACTGTGCACCCGTATGGTCCACTGCACTTCACCGTCACAATAGGACCTTGTTGTGCCGCGCACAACGGGTCCTGGCGGTGAGGACCATCCGAGGATACCGTATAGTTTCGTGGACGGCGTCGACACTCTTGGCAGTCGATCCGCCCTGGCCTCTCCAGGCGGACGTGATAGCCAAACTTCGGCGCTCCCGACAGGATGCCCTCGCCCGTGGCCTGGTCTATGGCCAGGCCGAACTCCAGGTGATCAGGACGCGGGAAACCGCAGCCATGATGCAAGCTTGGTCAGTAGAGTTGGAAAACCCTGTTGCTGGCATTGACACGGTGGAAGCGGTTCGACCGCAGCTGTTGCGATGGCTATCGCGGAAACGCGGGGCCCTGACCTTCAGAATGACACAGATACTTACCGGGCACGGTTGCTTCGATAAATATCTGTGTCAAATTGCGGGCTGCTTGCCTTCACCCCAATGGCGGCATTGGGGTGAAGGCGCGCTAGACACGGCGTTACACACGCTAGTCGAGTGCGCAGCGTGGGCACCTCAGAGGTTTGAACTTGAGACACTTGTAGGACCGATCGAATCGCTGGGCGATCTGGTGCAAGCCATGCTGCACAGCGACGATTGGTGGGTGGGTGCGGCCAATTTCTGCGAGACGGTAGTGTCTCATAAGGAGGCCGCGGAACGAGATAGGGAGAGAGATGGTAGTGCGCATGCGTCTCGCGGGCGCCGACGTCAGTCGGGAGCCCGGAGGCGCAGGTATGCGCATGACCTCCCTCCCTGAAATACCGCTGCAGGGGCCCTCTAGCATCTAGGGAGCAGAGGAGTCTTCACCCCTGCTGACGAAGTGAGTTTGCCTCTCCCGGGGCATTCTCAAGCACTTGTGCGCTAGGATCGGCGTGGGCGTAACTACGTTCTGTATCTCACGCCTTTCCTGCTATAAGCGCGGGGCACATGGGAGGAGGGTGGTTTTAGTGGGGTATTGATTAGTCGAGTCTCCACACAAGCCGGTTGATTATTGTTTGGATTGCCTCAGTGGAAAGCCTCCATGATCAACAACGGTCTAATCCCTATCAAAGGACCCGGTATGTGCGAAATGCATATCCCCCGCCGTAAAAAAAAAAAGAAAAAAAAGCACTGAACTGATTTCAAATCAAACTACATGATGCCAGTCAGCACTTCAGCACTGGCTTTCTTCGAATTTAAAGTTAGTGGCTAGATCAATGTAAATCAGCTTTTACATATTATTCACATTATCGTACTTAGGCTGGTGTGCATAGACGGTTAAATGACTGGTTATGGTTAAATAAAATAATCGCTAAAACGAAATGACTAAACAGCGATTATTTTATTCTACCCGTCGATTAAATGTTTGCACACAAGCCTTAGACGATTTAATGACATGTCAAGCTATCGACTATTTCACATCTCTACCTAAATGACGTGGTTGTCGGACTGTCGGCAAACGACAACAAGGAAAGTTGGCATAAAAATAACCAAAAATCGGATTCTTCCTCGTAGATTTTAGATAAAAATATTTATTCATAATGTTGGACAGTATATTTGATGATGTGAAGCGAATGAACAAGCGCCAGGTAAAGTTTCTTTTGTTATTTGTAGAATAACTAAGTTGGTCGGTTATCATCAAATTTTAACATCTTTTTCAGTTCATCTACCAAGTGCTTAGTTTTGGTATGATAGTATCATCTGCCTTGATGATATGGAAGGGCCTAATGGTTGTAACAGGTAGTGAAAGCCCCATTGTAGTGGTTCTCTCAGGTAGTATGGAGCCAGCATTTCATAGAGGGGATCTTTTGTTTTTGACAAATTATCCAGAGGAACCCGTACGTGTTGGAGAAATAGTTGTTTTCAAGGTTGAGGGGCGTGATATTCCAATTGTACACAGAGTTTTGAAGCTTCATGAAAAGTGAGTAATAATTATTATTATATTGTCTTATTTGGAGGAACTATACAGTTCTTCTAGATGCTTTTTTATAATGTATAACCGGCAATGTTGTAATTACATTTGTATAATTTCATAATTTCACAATTTACTATTTTCAGGAATAATGGAACAGTAAAATTCTTAACCAAAGGTGACAATAATAGTGTAGATGATCGGGGCTTGTATGCACAGGGCCAGCTATGGCTGACTAAAAAGGATGTTGTGGGTCGTGCGAGAGGATTTCTGCCTTATGTTGGGATGGTCACAATCTATATGAATGAATATCCAAAATTTAAGGTAATATTTTATATATAAGAAAGTGTAATTAATCTGATGACTATTGTTGAGTATATTGTGAAGTTCATGATTGTTTATAAACATTAACAGTTGCATGCTAAAGAACTGTTGCATACTTAATTTTGAAAGTAACCACAAGGGTATTTACTTTTGGAGTTTTGATCTCAAAGGATTATGAAGCCACATGGAAATATGAAATAATTATTTATCAAAAAATTTACATTTACTGGGATGATAGTATCTAGTTTCAGTAAATATATTTTATTTTGTTACAGTTTGCTGTTTTGGCCTGCCTAGCCATTTATGTGTTAGTGCACAGGGAGTGACAGCTCTAAGATCTGAGATATTGTTGAAGATAAGGTTGCCTTGTGGAAAGGTTGCATTGGCTCTGTGGAATATTTAATTTTATGATTAAATAACAGTTCTCTCTAGTGTTATTTTATCTTTATTTTATGACTTACATTCCTTCTGTATCTATACTATGTTATAAAGAAGTAATGTTTGTTTATAGGAAATAATCTCTTGAACTACTAAACTGATTTTGAAAATTCTTTCACCTGTAGAAAGATACATTATGCCTGAGTGAAATAGGCTATATTTGATTGTGATTAATATGTTTTAATTTTTTAATGACACCTAGTGGGCATGGATCAGCTAGTTATTAATAATAAGGGAGTGGTCAGTGAAATCAACTGAGATACTTTTTAAAAATTTATAGAATGTCGCAGCATCATAGATTTTGTATGAGCTTACTTACAATGTCATAAGAAGGTGCAAGTAAAAAGAGTCGTGATAAGATAGTATTTTAATGCCTGGTTTTTGATAATAGGTTGGGGAAAAAGTTTTTTCGCATGTAGTATGTATGAACTTGTAATAAGATCTCTTTGGCTATACCATTTGTATCTGGCTGGTTTTGGTATTATTAAAAAGTTTTAATTTTAAAGAAGACAATTCCAAATTCAAATTAGGAAAATGTGTACGTTTCATTTGTTTTTCTTATTGTTAAAATGAGTGAATCTAATGAAGAAATTCGATACATTTTAAAATTTTACTACAAAAAAGGTAAAAATGCAACACAAGCCGCGAAAAAAATTTGTGATGTTTATGGACCTAATGCAGTATCTGTGAGAGTAGCGCAAATTTGGTTTAAGCGTTTTCAATCCGGAAATTTTGATATCAAAGATGCACGTCGCTCTGGTCGCCCTGTTACGGACAAAATTGATGCCATTTTTGAAAAAGTGGAGCAAGATCGGCATATTAGTAGTTACAATGTAGCTGGAGAACTGGGAATTGACCACAAAACGATTTTGGCACATTTGAAAAAAGCTGGGTACACAAAAAAGCTCGATATTTGGGTGCCTCATGAGCGCACTGAAAGAAACCTAATGAACCGTGTACTCATTTGTGATTCTTTATTACGACGTAATGAAACCGAACCGTTTTTGAAGAAGCTGATAACTGGTGATGAAAAGTGGATCACGTACGACAAGAAAGTGCGAAAAAGATCGTGGTCAAAGGCCGGTCAGGCTTCACAGACTGTGGCGAAACCCGGGTTAACTCGCAACAGGGTGATGCTGTGTATATGGTGGGATTGGAAGGGCATTATTCATTATGAGCTGTTAGCGCCAGGTAGGACCATCGATTCTGAACTGTACTGCGAACAACTGATGAGATTAAAGCATAAAGTTGAGAGAAAGCGGCCGGAATTAATCAACAGAAGGGGTGTGGTTTTTCACCATGATACTGCTAGACCTCACACATCTTTAGCCACTCAGCAAAAATCATGAGTTTGGCTGGGAGGTGTTAATGCATCCGCCGTATAGTTCTGACCTTGCACCTTCAGATTTTCACCTGTTTCGGTCTCTGCAGAATTCCTTAGGCAGTGTCAGGTTAACATCACGAGAGGACTGCCAAAACCAATTGTCGCAGTTTTTTGATCAGAAGCCCCAAAATTTTTATAGCAATGGGATCACATCCCTACCTACAAGATGGCAAAAAGTTATCCAACAAAATGGCACCTACATATTTTAGTCAAATATAAATAAACTTTATAAAAAAACCTTTTGAATTTTTATATAAAATGCGAAGAAACTTTATCCCCAACCTAATATGTGAAAAATTGTAATTTATTGTAACATGTGTGCGCATCCTTATTCTGAAGAAAAATAACATTTTTTTAAATATGGTGGCATATTATTGTAGCTTAATTGAAAAATTTGCCGCTAACAGAGTATTAATTATCATTGCTAGCTTTGTTTACTACCTTTGTTTTTAGTAAGGTGTAATATTGGGCAAACAATTTGATTAGAGTTATAACTTTCGATAATCGAATTTACCAGGCACCCAAATATCTGGTAAAATGAGGATGCAAAGCAACAATCCCGGTTTGATTCTGAGGATTACCGAGGAATCACGTAACATGGACATGGAGTTACATAATTAGCTACGCAAATTAGGAACGCAGGGTATCGATCTCTGACTAATATTTTTCTATGACTTGAATTTTAATATGATTTACATGGCGCTGTTGGGTAGGTAACTCCAATAGGAATTTTTACTACTTGTTTAAAAACCATATAAACATTATAATTTTAAAACCAGCGAGAGGCTGCAAGGAAAGCACTATGTTTAGATTTGGGTTTTTCGTAATACTGGAAGTCTCGTCTCCTGATTCCGTAGTTTTTTATAATATTAACAGATGGCAGGGCTGGTTACGAAAAGTTTTACAGTAAGTATATAAAAATAGATTGGAGCTTAGTCACGGAAGAATAACTACTAGGAATGACGATTGTCTAATAAAAACTTAACAACGCTGAAAAGTTAGTTCTAGTTCTACATGACTAGATGGCGCCAGAGGTCATTGATCACTCTCGAATTTTGTCGTTTTATTATTTAACACTAACAAATATTTTTTATCAAAAAGTCAATATTAAAAAAGTTAACTTTGGATAATATCACGTCTAAAGATATCTTTTATATAATATCTGGGGCGCCATCTAGTTATAAAGGATTTATGAGTTTTTCAGAGTAAAGGTATGTGCATATTATAAGTCGCGACTGACGAAAGCGGCTGATGGGCGTGGCTTACAACATATCTGGATAAGGAAAGGAAGTTCGGACGTCCTAAAGCAATCTGTAGAGTGTGTTACGATTCTGGTGTGAACTTTGTCCGGACACGTCCGACGGATGCGTCACGTAATTAATGCGTTACTGTAAACTTTAACGTTTGTTACTGGGCGACTCATACGTAGTATGTATTGTTCTTCCATAGTTTAGTGTATTTCATACAATAAGTACATTTTTATTGCGAAGCTGGCAAACAGGCAGACTGCCCAGCTCATGGAAAGTAGTTACCGCCACCTGTATACATTTGCAATACCAGGACCGAAGCCAACGCGTTTCCAGCCTTTAGGATAGTATAAAAATGGGAATGAGATAGGAGGACTGGGATAGAAAGAATGGGATATGGGATTGGAATAAGGGGACGGGATAGAGGGAGGGAGAACTGTGCCATCGGAACTCGCTCATCGCATGAAACAAGATTAGCTTAAGGCTAACCGTTTCACGCCGGTAATCTGTGAGAGCGTGGTATCACACCGATCGAGCCGGCCCAAAGAGCTGTAACCAAGACAATGATTCCAACATGGCTCGACCACATACAACATTTAAACGGTAAAGTTTCATACAAATCTTAACCGACATCCACACAAAGTATCACACACTATCGCATGTTAAATTATTAGGTATAGATTTTCGTTAAAGACGGAACCTGCTTTTTTATTTTATCCGAGATGTTAAAATCCATTTGAATTTTCGTTCAAACTTTTTACATTAGCTAATTATCTTAAAACTGGATATTCTAAGATTGATGATAGGTGTGTTCACAGCCGACACATTGGAAAATGGTGTAATAATACGCAAGACTGGTTTTATTAAAACTTGATTCCAACCAGCAAATAATTCCTTCATCATTAATTATACTTTTAAATCCTTGCTGACTGTGAAGATTGCGAATTCACTTTTAATGACTTTAGTTTAACACAGAATTACCAAAAACCATTGTTGTAAGGAAAATAGAACTTACCTACCAGTATGGAATTTTGGGCTTGCTATGAATTGGCAAAGTAATTAGGAAAACAGAGTTTTGAATACCGACTGTAGTTGTGAATTGACGTATACCTATTTAATTTTTAACTTACCTGGAGAATTGTCTGTAATATTGATATTATGCTGTCGTTAGAATCCGTACAATGCTGTGTTCGCGCGTGTCCTTATATCATGGAAAGGACAAAATATCCGCCAAACAAGTCTCATCAGGATGGATCGACGGGTTTCACAAATCGGCCATCTCGACATAGTTTTCCTTACAACTTTGTCTAGTGACCGACGACTTTCCTAACGATAGTTGTCATAGCTATTATAAATCCATAAACTGGCGTTTAGAAGCTCACATGGTTATTATCCTACTAATATTTTAAACGCGAAAGTTTGTAAGAATGTATGTTTGTTACACTTTCACGCAAAAACTACTGAATGGATTTTGATGAAACTTCACAATAATATAGCTTACACATTAGAATAACACATAGGCTACAATTTATAAAGGTATAGTGTAAATTGTCCAAAATATAACGATTTTACCTCACCACGCGGGTGAAACAGCGGGGCGCAGCTAGTCTAAATATACATATAGGTATGTAGATTTTTACCTTATGATATATTGGATATCCAATAAACTAATTTTAACCATATTTTTTATGCACTATGTCTAAATACTGCCAATTAAATTCACAATCATAAATAGATATATAGTTCAATCCACTTTAGTAACCCTACCAAGATATCATGATATCATCAAACACAAATGTTGTGAATGACTAGACGATTCAGAGTTTAACCGGTTGCATTTTACAAAAGAAGTTTCACACGGTCCACTCGATTTAAGCAAGCGTTCCGGGTCGGCGGCGTATTGGCGTTGAGCTTTACGTATTCTATGCCAAATACAGGAAGAAATCACTTCCATAAACATTTATAATGTAGGTGATATCGGTGAATTTCTATTTTTAATAGTGTTTTATTGCAGATCTGTTTATATAGAAAACTTTGAATTACAAAAAACAGTAAAATGTATATTAAACGTTACTTTAATTTATTAAAAAAATGCCATCTATCGAGTACATACTATTTATTACTCCGCGCGAGAGAATTGTCTATACAGAGGTCACATTGTACTGCTAATGCGGAGAACAAATGCCCTTGCCTTGTCCTATTCTAGGTACCAGTAAAAGGGATAGGCCCAAGAAATATTGGCTTGACGTGAGGAATGATATGCACACAACGGTTTCATTAGGAGGGATTCCCAACACCATGCGAAGTGGGAAAAAAGTAGAAGACCGGACCACGGACCTCGAAGCTGATTCTCCAGACACAACGGGGGTTTACCATTAGGATGATGATCATTTCCCGTAAATAACGAAACATATGTTAGTCGTCGATCATCTTTGGTACCAAAAGTATCCCATGTAAGTCGTGTATATTATAATTATACGCGTGTTTAGTACGACGCGAGCAAATATATGTTATGCTTGTCATTGTACTAATTTTCATGAAAGAGAAAGAATAGTCTGCGGCCGGGCGGCTTGTTATAACAGGCGACAAAGTAATCCAGGGTAGGGCAATTGACCGTGAGGTTGGATTTCTTTTTTCTATAGGCAATGATAACCATTTTCCATCAAGTGGGCTGTAAGTTTGCTGTACCCAAGCAGTGAAAAAGTAATAATTTTAATATACCTCGTCGTGTTGTATAACAAAATTTTCATTTACAATGTCTGTTTGGCAGGGTTATCATGCTAGCAGTATTAACGTAAGTATCGAAGTGAACGGGCCAAACTTTTTTATGTGTTTATATGCAGCAGTAAAAGCAGTTTTAGGGCGCTTATTAAAAGTTTTTACGTTACTATTCCATCAGTTGATCTAACTGCACTATGAGTTTGTGCAACCATTATAAACTTGAGGTTTACATCGAGGAACTTGCTATGTACTGTAACAGGATTTTCTTTATATTGCTCACAGTGATGCAAATTGTACGAAAACTCTAAACAGATGAGAGTTTTTAGAATATTTCCTTGAATTTTTGATGATGGCATATCTTTTAGCCTTCAATTTTTTTGAAACGGAACAGTCTCGCATTTTCCTTATGCTCAATGTTGTTCTAGGGCTAGCATTTATGGTAACTCATACTTAAAAATCATTGTTCTAGATGATAATCTAAAATAGAATAGGTAAATCGTGCAAAGAGTATATGTAGTATATTCTGTGCACTATTCTGACACATTTCCTCCATTTATAGACAGGTACAAAAGAGCGTTTATAAGACATTTGCGAGGTTTTTCCTTCATCATTGGAAGTTTAACAATATGATTACAGGACATAAAGTCTAAGTTAACTAGGATTTGAACTTATAAAATGACATACGTGTGCATTGGCCACCGCGCTATCTGGTAGCGCGGTGGGGGTATGGTAGCGGCTACTATATCGTTGAATTTGACTACCAGTCCGTATTGTACACGTTTTTTTATATAGTAAGCATTAAATGTTATGGCTGTTAGTGACTGTTGCGAAATAGACACATTTTTCTACAAAATCAGACATTGCGCTTTCTGCAGTAGCGACAGTGATCTGCAGAGGTGATATAATTTGGCGTGGACTATATACATGTGATGAGTGTATCTACTTTGTTTTTTTCATATCTGGTATGCAATATAAATAAAGTCTAATGTTACATAAAAAAATTGAAAAATCATAATAATAGAATAGATTTTTTTTATAGTTATTCGATATACCTATTTGTGTTTGTCCTCTAAATAATAGTTTTGGTTACAATCATGAATATTTACATGTTATCAATTTACCTGGTGTGTGATGACCTGTAATACTTTCTGAGCTTATGAATGTAGTTCTAATAACTACTTTTAAGAATTTACGTAACCCGACGTAGCGTTGTCGTCAAATTAGACGTTATATCAGTCCAAATGCTTATATCGTTAATTTATTATTCATATACAAATGACCATGTTTTATACGACAACATGATACAAAATATCAAATTATAGTATTTGGATGACCAGTAGGTATGTATTAATATATATATATATATATATATATATATATATATATATAAGGCTACAAACCAAGGAATATGGGGAGCATAAATAATGCAAATAGGTGACTGTCGATTAGATGTCACAACTAAACTTCCCATTCCTATTGATTCCTATATATATCATGTACTATTAGATACCTACATGTCGTCCGTATCTAATACATGATGATGCATGATGCATACATATACGTACATCATGACCTGCACCGACGCCGATGATATTGTTACGACCTAGTGCCGACAAAAGTAGATTCACACCTGCGTACCATAAAAGCACACTTTATTATCTTTCCGCATTTGGACTTCTTTTGTTTACATTGTGTTTAAAATACGTGATTAGAAAAACAGCCCATTGTGTATTGTAATCTTTTATGACAGTCATTAGCCAGGTGTGCGGGTTACGATTTCTAAGAAATTGCGTCGAAGCTTACCAGGCAGACATATTGCATCTGTGCCGTATAAAGCAATGCCCCAATGAAGAGATGAGCAGTCTAGCGATAACCACGAGCGAAGTAAGACGCGTGTACCACATTCGGTAATCTATTTAGTGACGGACTTTGCACGTTTTATGGAATTACGATCTCGTGCATTACGTTTGAACTGGTTGTGTTTAGTTATATTTGTACCTATGTTATACGTGTTTTTATAGTTCTAATAAATTCTATAATAATTCTAACGGCATTTTAATTCGAGTCCTGCAACTCGTAACAATATGTATCTAATACACAGCACGAAAAATATTTTTTTCAAAATTGCTAGACAGAAAATAATGTTTATTTAGAGTTACATAAATGAGAATTATACTTAAAATATAGGGTTCGCTTACATGATATTTCTACTTTGCAAGATCATAGGCATCCCTCATTGTAAGATTTGGCGAAAGCCTAATGGCCAGACCTTGCCTCTCTTGATGATTGTAAAACGTGGCTATACAACCGTAGAGAAATCTTTTGAAATTTATCTACTCGTTAAACTGTTGTGAATGCAAGAGTTACTAATATTTCTTCTCTCATGCCAATATAAAATTTTCTACATTACTACACACTTCATCACAACACAAGATATACTACGCTTCAATGTCTTATAGAAGAACATACTTAATGATGACTTTATAGACCTGTCCATTCAATACAGAGAATAATAGTACCTGCAATCATAAGCGACTGCTGACGTCATTTAGCACAAGCTGATAATATTAGGTTGGGGAAAAAGTTTCTTCGCATTTTATATAAAAAATTCAAAAGGTTTTTTTATAAAGTTTATAAAGTTTATTTACATTTGACTAAAGTATGTAGGTGCCATTTTGTTGGTTAACTTTTTGCCATCTTGTAGGTAGGGACGTGATCCCATTGCTATAAAAATGTTGGGGCTTCTGATCAAAAAACTGCGATAAGTGGTTTTGGCAGTCCTCTCGTGATGTTAACCTGACACTGCCTAAGGAATTCTGCAGAGACCGAAACAGGTGAAAATCTGAAGGTGCAATGTCAGGACTATACGGCGGATGCATTAACAGCGAGTCAACAGACAAAAAGCGTTTTTCGATCGATTTCTCAGCCCGTGTTACAGTAATTATACATACTTTATTGTGGTGAAAAAGATATATGTCAATCTTGATCATATTTCTGAGGTAAACTATGTACTCAAAACGCATTTTCGATAAATTTTCTCGATAGAAAATAATTGCAAAGTAACTTCTAAACGTGTTCTTCAATCTTGTGTCATGTTATTACTGTTAATCGTACATCGCTAAAATAAATAACAGTAACATATCATATTATAAGAAATATACACATAATAGTTTTTTTATTTGGTTACTTAGAGAATTTGCAAGTAATTAATTATTTTATTATAAATGACTTCAAAAATCACGCTTGCCGGTCCCAATGTATGGAATTTATCAATACGCCGGACGGCTCGGTGCTGTGTATATGCGTCGCTCTGCTCGAGCGTGCTATTCGAAATTAAATTTTAAATAAATGAAGGAGTAATAATAACCACAATTTCGAGTCGATCGAGCTATACTTATTTGGCGTATACGGTAGAGGACTGGTCTAAATCATAAACTGTGTCGGTTCGAATCCTACTAGCTTCACTTGATCTAGTAGATTTTTTATTTTTATATCATAGTTGATAAAGTGGTCTTTTTCTCTTCTTAAATAATTTTATAAAATGCAATAAAAATACTTTTCTATTAGGTTGAGGAAAAAGTTTCTTCGCATTTTATATAAAAATTCAAAAGGTTTTTTTATAAAGTTTATTTATATTTGACTAAAGTATGTAGGTACCATTTTGTTGGATAACTTTTTGCCATCTTGTACGTAGGGACGTGATCCCATTGCTATAAAATTTTTTGGGCTTCTGATCAAAAAACTGCGACAAGTGGTTTTGGCAGTCCTCTCGTGATGTTAACCTGACACTGCCTAAGGAATTCTGCAGAGACCGAGACAGGTGAAAATCTGAAGGTTCAAGCAAGGTCAGGATTATACGGCGGATGCATTAACTCCTCCCAGCCAAACTCTCGTAATTTTTGGTGAGTGGCTAAAGATGTGTGAGGTCTAGCGTTATCATGGTGAAAAACCACACCCCTTCTGTTGATTAATTCCGGCCGCTTTCTCTCAACTTTTTGCTTTAATCTCTTCAGTTGTTCGCAGTACAGTTCAGAATCGATGGTCCTGCCTGGCGGTAACAGCTCATAATGAATAATGCCCTTCCAATCCCACCATACACACAGCATTACCTTGTTGCGAGTTAACCCGGGTTTCGCCACAGTGGCACGCCTAACCGTCCGCGTTTTTATCGTGCGACGGATCGGGCGGTTCGCTGCTTGCAATCGATCTGCGGAGATCGATCGACGAATTTTCGTTTCGGCTGAAACGGAGCCGTCGAGTTAGAGCGCATGATGATGCCGGGGGATAAAGTAGTCCACCGGCAATGGAAGAGGCCTCGCGAGGCCCATGCCTGCCAGGGCTGCGGAGAGGCTAGGTCATATACCCGTAGCCCTGGCATAAGGCGAAGGACGGAACACCCAAGGGTTTTAGTGGGTATCCCTAACCGGGGAGTGGCTAAGCATGGCACCAGTTCTGACTAGGCATGCTAGTGGCACCCCCGATCTGGCGAATCCCACACTAGGTCGCGAATTATCCCCCCAAGGTTCTGCCCTTGTTGCGGCTTAGTCCTCAAACGGATTTCCCCTCGCTAAAAAAAAAAACGGGTTTCGCCACAGTCTGTGAAGCCTGACCAGCCTTTGACCACGATCTTTTTCGCACGTTCTTATCGTACGTGACCCACTTTTCATCACCAGTTATCAGCTTCTTCAAAAATGGTTCGGTTTCATTACGTCGTAATAACGAATCACAAATGAGTACACGGTTCATTAGGTTTCTTTCAGTGAGCTCAAGAGGCACCCAAATATCGAGCTTTTTTGTGTATCCAGCTTTTTTCAAATGCGCCAAAACCGTTTTGTGGTCAATTCCCAGTTCTCCAGCTACACCGTAACTACTAATATGCCGATCTTGCTCCACTTTTTCAAAAATGGCATCAATTTTGTCCATAACAGGGCGACCAGAGCGACGTGCATCTTTGATATCAAAATTTCCGGATTGAAAACGCTTAAACTAAATTTGCGCTACTCTCACAGATACTGCATTAGGTCCATAAACATCACAATTTTTTTTCACGGCTTGTGTTGCATTTTTACCTTTTTTGTAGTAAATTTAAATTTTAAAATGTATCGAATTTCTTTATTAGATTCACTCATTTTAACAATAAGAAAAACAAATGAAAATCACACATGCTCCTAATACGAATTTGAAATTGTCTTCTTTAAAATTTTTTTTTTTAATGATACCAAAACCAGCCAGATACAAATGATATAGCCAAAGAGATCTTATTACAAGTTCATACATACTATATGCGGAAAGACTTTTTCCTCAACCTATTATATTGTTTTGAGCTGGCAATACGGGCGTTGCAATCAATGTCTCCGATCGCAGGGAGTTACAGACTGAATATTCAAATTAATCTGCGCTCAACCGTGTCTTCTAATTGGCCATGAAGAATTCTGAGCGCTTGTGTAGATGGCACTGCCGCCACGTTGCCGCATTGCCACTCCGATGCCGCCGCGCCGCCACTCCGCTGCCGCCGCACCGCCACTGTACATTTGCTGTTGATTGGCTGTTTACAGGTGATTTTTTAAAGTGTGCATTCAGGGTCAAATCCTAAACTATGATAAATAGTGAAAAACACTCTAACACACGATTTTGACGAAAATTAAAGTGGTATCATTCGATTTTTGAAGAATCAATCAGGAATGGAATCGGCTGATTCTGGAAAAATAAACCACACCTGTATTATTATACCAAATCATAGTGTAGCTCGTAAGGATCAATTTCTGTGAAGAATATCAAACGGAAAACCAAGGGAAAGGGTTGTTATTGAACAAAATGTTCTATTTTCCATAAATTATATAACACCAAGTTGCGCCTGTCATTTGACCTCACCTCATTTGAACACAATCAATGTTTACCTGTTGACTGATTTGATTGATTGAGGTAAAATAACGTGCGTTTCGAATATTAATTTATAGATGCCTATTAAAAATAGAATAACTTTCATAATTTCCATATTGAATAAAATGAGGTGAGGTTTAACTAATGTATGGAAAACAGAACATTTTGTTCAAAAACGACCCTTTCCCTTGGTTTGCCGCTTAACATTCTTTCACAGAAATAGATCCTGACTAGCTACACTATGATTTGGTATAATAATAATATTTTTTATATATTTTTTTAATATATATCTATGTGTTTTTGATACATTATTTAAACTGCAAATAACTTGCAATGAAATCTCTCTCTATATATATATATATATATATATATATATATATATATATATATATATATATATATATATATATATATATATATTGTTGTTCTATAGTCTCGCTAAAACTCGAGAACGGCTGGGTTGATTTGGCTAATTTTGGTTTTGAATTATTTGTGGAAGTCCAGGGAAGGTTTAAAAGGTGAGTAAACATGGAAAAAAATATTCTAAGGCGGTACGAAGTTTGCCGGGTCAGCTAGTATATAATATAAATGAGACGTCATTATTATCGATTCATCGGTAGTTTACGTAATTAAAATCTGTGAAACCTTGTTGATTTAGTTTTGTTAGACTGTGTAAATAATATAGTGTGAAATTAAAAGGAAATTTAAAAATTTCAACTGATTTGGTACAGATATTTTTCTTCCTGTAGGTATCTACAAAATTTATACGTGATATCAAGACATTTAAATGAAATGCCTACTTAAAGTTAAAGAAAGATTTATTTTGAACAAAACTAAATATTTTGCAAAATTGAGTATAACGTATACGTGTATAAACAAACAGTAAAAACATTTTAGGAAAGTATTTAAGGATTACAGATTTATAACATTTATATTTATGATGTAATAGCAAAAAGGCCTTGTTACTTAAATTGGTTTCGCCTACATAACGTAAGTGTCAATA
The DNA here is from genome assembly GCA_039645545.1 of Dendrolimus houi. Taxonomy (NCBI): domain Eukaryota; kingdom Metazoa; phylum Arthropoda; class Insecta; order Lepidoptera; family Lasiocampidae; genus Dendrolimus; species Dendrolimus houi. The sequence goes on along the minus strand of CM077120.1, from coordinate 14,680,224 downwards.
TCACTGAAAACCACCATTAATCCTTCTTCTTGAATAATTTATCTATAATTTTCCCCGCGAGAGTTTACACCGCTCAGAACTGTTTTTGTAATGCTTAATCGTAAATTTTTTGACTGATTTTTCTTTCTTATACCGACGATAATTATCTAGTTTAAAAACTCAATTCATGATTTTATTTCTTTACTATATCTACCTACCTATAACTGATTGGAACACGTCACGGTGGCTCATTGTCTAATATATGCACATCTCAAGGTATTAACATTTGTGCACCACATGTATGCAAGGTAAAGAAAAACATCGTGAAGAAACCTGCAAATCGAGATTATCGGTGTATGAAATCTATCAAACTGCTTGGGACAATCATGGCGGCGATATTTTCCTTCCGCTTTATTGAAATAGGTCGACTGAAGCTCAACAGTATATGTATACCCCAATAGCGGACAAGAGTCGATTACAGTTCTATTTTGGATATAATCTAATTTTTATATAAATGGTTTCTAGAATCCGTATCGTAAACAGGTTTGGGTATACAGACTTTGGTATTAATTTGTAGATAGGTGGATAGTTCTTTATTATCCACCAATACAGAATAAACTTTATAAAACTATTTAGATTTAAACTGTATATACAAGGGCGGTTTTATTGCTAAAGAGCGTCCTGTTTCATACAACTAGAAATACATTAGTATTAGTAGTTAAAAACTATCAACATTGGCATATAACTTAATGCAATAAAACTTATTTACGACTATTTTTAGCTATTTAAATGAGTTATTCCGCCCTCTATTTACAATGATACAGTTTAACATAGTAGGAATCATTGGCAAGGTTCATTTTAGCCACAATGCACGGTACCAGTTCGGATGAACTGGTACCGTGCATTGTGGCTTTTTTATTATTTATTTTTTTATTATTTCGGTTTATTTTTGTTGAATACTCAACAAAAATAAACCGCTTCGTCAAAATATGTCCTGGTTACTTTTTCAATATAAACTTTGTTACATGGTAACGCGTAAAAATAACATAGGTCATCATTTATTCGGATGGCTGGTCCCCAGGCGAATGCTGTATTCATAAACAAGTGCAGTGGAAGTTTGGCAGAGAAATTTTTGTGTATATGTTGGTGGAATATTGTAAGAACAGTGAGTTTATAATATAACTAGTCAGATTATATACCATCGATAAATTGTGAATTGATAATAAAGTTCACAGTATAGCTTATACATTTACGTTATTGGTTTGTAATTTGCGATATCTGTTCCTCCAATTATAATTTACATCCCGCAAAATTGTGGACATTCCCGGTTTCCATTGGTTACTCGGTGTTACAGTACACTTCTAGAGTCAAGGTACAGAATATGTTGCAAATAGGTCGCGTTGAGCAATAGATTTATTTTAAACCAAGGCGCACAAGTCGTATTACCGCGGCAACGGCCGGCGAGTGCTATAACTGGCTGTACCCATTTATTCACTGATTACAAGCCTTTTTCTGTCAGTTCACAATCTATCGACGGTTTACAATCGTACTTAGTTTCTTAGAAATTGACAGTTTTTACAATTATGTGGTGACATATTACAGTGTCGCGCGATCGGGCCGTGGGCCAGGCCGCTGCATCCCAATTCCCACCTTATATCACACACGGATACTGCTATACGCTTTTGGCAAGCGTATCCCAAGTTAAATTTGCTTTATTAAACCTCTATAAAAGTGTTTATACAGCTAAACAACTCTCACAGAGACTCAAACGGTTCTGGATATCCTTACGACTGGGTAGTTCAAATATCTTTATTTATATACATGGTGACAGCATAGAAAACATTGAGATGCGTAAAGTGCAGCATGTTTTACCCCATCGAGGCGAGCAAATGTTTAAGTTGAGGCAAAGGTAAAAACGCTTTGCCTCGTACAAAATTCTAAAAGTGGTTTGTTTGGAGTCGCTCATCAGTGACTTTTCATAATATTTTGTAAGTAGATTGCGATAGTTTAGGGCACATTCGTGTAGGCTTACTTTCTTAGATAAAATATCCCCGAAAACAGAATGAAAAAAACTTTCGCAGAGCAATTTTTACGCTGTCTAATAACTTTTAAAAGAATACTAAAATTTCTATTACGCTCCAGCTATTCTAACATGTTTGCATTATATTGGGTTTTTAAAATATTTAAATCAGTTTTGGGTCAAGAGTTATAACTCACACAGTGACAGATAAAAGTTTTGGTCTTGGTCTGATAAAAAGAGTTTTTAGACCAAGTCTAAATCACTTTGTTCGTAATGTGTCAGTAATATAGTTTACAGGGCCGTCTTTATCCGGCGGTACAAGGGGTGTATGGCGCCCAGGCGCAAGGACCTGAAAGTCATAAAGAACATAGTGATTTTTCAAGATCTGACTAACGACACTTACCAATATGTAGAGTTATGTATATAGACTACTTCTTTCTGACAAATGTCATCCTTAGGTCTACATACCCAGTAGTCTGTCTGAGAATAATGACTGAATAAAGAGAAAAAAATACAAAGACGAATGGATGGTCATGACGAATGCATAAGGGTCCCGTTTTTGCCAAATAGCTAATCTAATCCTAATCCTTAAAAATTTAATGCATATAAAAATTAAATGCTATTTTTGATTGTTAGTAGGGATGGCGTAAACTGATTTTCGCACCCAGACGCCCAACACGCTAAAGATGGCGTAGCCCTTATAGTTTATATTAACATGTTACCTAAGAGGCCATCCACAAATTACGTCACAAGAATTTCATGATTTTTTCACCCCTTCCCCGTCCTTGTCACAGCTGGTCACATTCGTCAGACTCCTCCCTCCCTAGTGTGACACCAGCATCACATATTTTGCAATTTTACATCAAGAAATTATTAGATCAAAGCAGCAGTTGTGTAATTAGCTTAAATATATTAGATTTTAAAAAGGTGACGTCACGAAATTTAGGATCCCTTCCACCTCTTGTCACACAATGTCACACTTCGTTGATCCATCCCCTCAACGTGTGACTTAATTTATATATGGTCCCTAAGTTGTATTTATGTTAATCTTGTAGACCTTTTAAAAGGTTTTTTAAGTTCATTCTGGTACTCGTATACTTGGAGAAGAATGGTTCGATTTCAAATGGTTATTCTCTGGACAATAGCCAAGATTTGAACCCAGAATTATGACTAGCTGTAAATGGTCAGTTCATGTTATCTAACATGGTCTGTGTTCGTTGGGTGTATTTTCATTTGATACAGCAATGCGATATCGTTTACCAATAGTTTTTCTTGACTAACAAACAATCTATATTAGGATATTGTGTTCTATATCCAAATCAAAATATAAACTATGGCTGCTAAACGGTAGAATGTACTGAACCTTACGAGTATATCATTCATTATCTTTAATGAATTATAATTATTCTAGATATTGAAACGAGATTAAAATTCGTTTTCTTCTTTAAATTCAGTTTAGAAATAATCGTAATTTCAATATACCTTATTATGCCACAAGATCTAAAGGAGTCTAAACATTAAACACAATTGTTTATAAGAATATATCCTACCCAATTGTATGGGTGTTTGATAAACAATATCCTCATTTACAAATAGTGAGTTGTTATTTAGACAAAATAAACTTCAGTCATCATTTTCTGAAGGGTTTTATGTCTAAATAACCTTAATTAGCCAAAATTTCCAAATAGTGATTCACGACAATTATGACATTGCGTAATAGAGAATCTATCTTCTATACTATAATAAATCTGTAAATATTTCGAGTTGTACACAGCGTTTCAAAATGTGAAAAATATCAGGGGGCTAATTCCGATCAACAGATTCCGAAAATACAATTTTTAGAATTTTTGTCTATCTGTCTGTCCGTTAGAGTATCACGGGAAAACTACTGAACGGATTTAAATGAAACTCGACACAGCAAACTCATATTACGGGGCGTAACTTAGGATACTTTTTATCCCGATAAGTGATGTCGTTTCCACCGAATAGACAGATTACCTAAACAGATGGCACTGCAATCGCCTGTTTTTTTTAAATTTACTAACAAATACCTACCTACGTTGTCGTAAACAACATATCATTCGTTGTATTACTTCAAATCAGGTTCGCTTCGATTCATCTTTATGTGGTGCTGGGAAGTTGTTTAGAGTTCTAGACTATATGGACTTAGTTTCTTAACATGTATGTCTCTGCAGATCCACGGGCCATAAAAATGGCCCGGACTTTTGGGCTTGCGTGGGGCCATGGGAAGGCCAACACGTAGAGGCCCCTTGACAAATTTAATCTAAATGTGGCGTGACACTGACCGGTGATTGTCCTTGTCTACACCATATAAAAATGCACCCAAGGACAAGCCCCGGTAAGTGTAGGACTATTGTAGGGAATGAGAACAAAAGGTACCGGGCTATTGGGATGAACTGCTAGTGGAGTTACAAATCGGGGACTATGAGGATTATAGCGTCTGTCTGTCGCAATGTTCAAGGAACATGGAAAAAATGGGCAGTTAATTAGTTTCCTTATCTTATACTAAAATATAAAGCTGAAGAGTTTGTTTGTTTGTTTGCTTGAACGCGCTAATCTCAGAAACTGGTGGTCTGATTTGAAAAATTCTTTCAGTGTTAGATAGCCCATTTATCAAGGAAGGCTATAGTCTATATATCATCATGCGAAGACCAATAGGACTGGAGCACCAATGAAGAATGTTTCAAAATGGGTGGTTTTTTATTAACTTACTTTTTTTAACTATTCCACGCGGACGAAGTCGCGGGCAGAAGCTAGTAATTATTATATGTAAAAAACCTACTGCCTTTGACTCACACGGGCCAAACTCTAGTATCGAATAATTTTATTTTAATTATCTCAAAGGAGTTTTTAAAGATAATATAACGAGCTCTACACATAAGTTATTACCTTTTCGGAATACACAGAAGTAGGTATACCTTGTTTTTTCTTACAAGATACATTTTTGGATAAAATTTCAGTCAAATTGTGCTTTTAGATGATTAATATCAAACATTTTCTACTGTAATATCTAACTTTAGATGTGGCTTAAGTTGTCTAAGACCTAACCATCATTAAATATTGTAATTCATAGCAAGAGTCCTGTTTGTAATGTCCGAAATGATCTAAGGAAAACATAGGTATTAGTTAGTGTGTGATATTCAATTTTTGCAATCAGTCTTAACGTATGTGTGTCTTTTTCTTCAGTGCATAGATAGGCTCTTAAGTTCACAGCACTGCACGCATTATTACGCCAATATTGTCTTGTTCTTGTCTCATATAAACTTTTGGTCGAAGTACAATAATAACTTTGGGAATAATCAGAAAACAAAAAGATAAGTCATAGTGTGGTAGGTCAAGAAGTAATTTTAAGCATAAAGTATATTTCCCAAGCGACCTTTTGCAGTCAACAAATTGTAACTTGGGAAATAAATAAAGCGGAGTAAACGATTAATATTAAACATTACCATTACAATTTTACTTCATTCGTTATTCAGTTTTTTTTAATACGAACTATGTGCATAATAAGAGTTTTGAGTTTTTGGTAAATCATAACTCTAAGGTTTATATTCTGGATTTAAAAAACTTTATTTTCTCAAGAAACATTACAGTTAACTTATATGCGACAGAATAATTTATATTCAAAATTAAATTTCATATTATTATTTTCCAATGATCTAAAATCGAGTAAACACGTACGTTTATACGTGGTAGAGCCAGGTTGGAATCATTATAATACCTTGCCATGGGCTTGCGTTAGGGAGGCACTCCGTTATTTCCATTTACCTACCTCCGTCAAATAGTTGGGGCATATTTAGAAGACAGCCGTCATTTACCCGGTCCACGCAGGGTGGAATCGACGGGCCATGGTATGCGGTGTTCCACAGGGATCGGTATTAGGCCCTCTACTGTGGAACATCGCATACGATTAGACTTTACGATGTAGGGTCCTCCCGGGCGTCAGTATCATCTGCTACGCAGATGACACGCTGATCGCCGCTAGCGGGAGGACCCATACGCAGGCGTGCATCCTGGGCATGGCTGGGGTGTCACAAATGGTAGGCAGGATCCGGCGACTTGGTCTAGAGGTGGCTCTGCAGAAGACCGAGGCCGTGATTTTTCACGGCCCTCGAAATCGACCACCTCCGGACACAAATGTCGTTTTAGGAGGCGTCCGCATCGGCATCGGGGGAACTATGAAGTATCTGGGATTGGTCCTCGATAGCCGATGGGACTTTTCGGCACATTTTAGGCAATTGGCCCCCAAGCTCAAGACGGCGGCGGGAGCGCTTTCACGCCTGCTGCCCAATATTGGGGGGCCCGAAGTCACGTGCCGAAAACTCTTCGAAGGCATCGTGCGGTCTATGGCTCTGTACGGGACTCTCGTATGGGCAGACCGCTTGACGATCAGAAACATAGCCTTGCTGCGGCAAGCGCAGCGAGTACTGGCCGTCAGGGCGATAAGGGGATACCGTACGGTATCCTTCGAAGCGGCCTCGCGGATCCCCACCATGGGATCTCGAAGCCAGGGTCCTCGCGTCGCCATATCAGTCGCGCAAAGAGGCCCTGGCGAGCGGCACGAGACCGGTGCCTCAGGAGACGGACGCTTGCCGGTCGGTTCTCCGCGACGTCGAAATGGTGGTGTGGAAAGAACGTCTCAGACACCCCAGCGCAGGCCTCGCCACCATCGAAGCAGTGAGGCCCGTCCTGCAGGAATGGACCGGACGTAGATACGGCACCCTGACGTTCCGGCTGACACAGGTCCTCTCGGGGCACGGCTGCTTCGGGAGGTACCTGTGTCGCCTTGGCCATGAGCCGACGTCAGGGTGCCATCATTGTGACACTGGCGACGAGGATACGGCGCTGCACACTCTCCAGGAGTGTCCTGCCTGGACAGAGCAGTGCCAAGACCTCGTCGTCGTTACCAGACATGACCTCTCGCTCCCGGCCATGGTACACACCATGGTTGGGAGCCCAACAGGATGGGACGCCGTCTCCTCCTTCTGCGAGTGCGTTATGCCTGCGAATATGGAGGCGGAGCGGGAGCGTGAGCGCACATCACTGCTCCGCTCCCGCCAAAGGAGGACGCGTTGGCTTCGGAGGGCCAGCCAGGACCTTCGGCCACCGTAAGCGGGTGGCGCGGGTGGGGCCTCTCGGGGTATAGAGGTTGTCACTCACCTGCACATGCCGTCGAGATGGGGGCGAGAGTGTTCCACGCGCGCTCACCTTTCCTCCCCTGGGGCGAGTTACAGACCACCCCACGCAAAGAGAGCATGATGATGCCGGGGAATAAAGTAGTCCCCCGGCAGTGGAAGAAGCCTTGCGAGGCTCACGCCTGCCAGGGCTGCGGAGAGGCTAGGTCATATACCCGTAGCCCTGGCATAAGGCGAAGGACGGAACACCCAGGGGTTTTAGTGGGTATCCCTAACCGGGGAGTGGCAATAGCATGGCACCAGTTCTGACTGGGCATGCTAGTGCCACCCCCGATCTGGCGAATCCCACACTAGGTCGCGAATTATCCCCCCAAGGTTCTGCCCTTGTCGCGGCTTAGACCTCAAACGGATTTCCCCTGGTTAAAAAAAAAGGCTGGAATCATTATCATAATCATGCTCTAACTCCCAAGACACAGGTGTAAACTTAGTTTGGGGGTTAGGGAAACGACATTGTCAACACATATACATCGATGTAAATTAATTTTGTAAATGCTTATGTCACTGTATCTGGCTTTTTACAATAAATGATTATTATTATTTATTACTAGTGGGCCCCGCAGATGTGGTCGTGCCATGAAAAAATAAAAATCTAGAACTCGATTGCAGTGCCACCTACCGAATTTAATTGTGAATCGAAACCATCCCGGAACCTATTCAAATACACATATAAAATTGCATCAAGATCAGTCAAGCCTTTTTTTGAGTTTTAGCCAGACTAACGCACAGCAATAGATTTTTATATATAAGATAATAATAACAATTATTATTATCTTGATTACAGCTGTTAGGGCCGGTTCGATCAGTGTGATACCACGTTCTCACATAATATCGGCAATGAGTGAGAGTTCCCTCCCTCGCCCTCTCCAATCTTCCCTATTCTAACTCCCCTATTCCATATTCTATCCCCACTATACCATTCCTCATGTCTGATCGCTTTATCTTATCCCGCTGTCCCATCCTAAAGGCTGGCAACGTATTAGTTTGGCTATTGGTATTGTAAACATCTATAAGCGACGGTAACAACATTCAAAGAGTTGGGCCGTCTGCTTGTTTGCCAGCTTCGTCATAAAAAACGGAAAAATACAAAAACTTAAAATGCTAGTGCATAGTTAATAATAATAATAACAGCCTATGAAGGTCTCACTGCTTGGCTCGGGCCTCCCCCTGTAGGCGGGGCGGACAGTTAGACACATCGGTCTTCTCGATGTGCAGGTTTCATCACGATGTTTTCTTTTACCTTTGTTAGCACGTGGTAATTGTAACAATATGCACATTATGTCAGAAAACTGCCTAAGTGGTTCATGCGTTGCATGGCTAGGATTCGAATCCGCGCCCTTTGAGTTTGGGACGCGTGCGCTAGCCATTACGCTACCACGACTTTTGCATAGTTGTTTATCTGAAAATAACGTGCTTGTACTGAAACATTTCGGCGCCTCGTTATATATGTCTCAAGTGTTAAGAGTAATTGCCCAGAGGGTGCGTTATATTCCTAAAAGGTGAAAGAAATTACAGCTCTAACGACCGACAGTTGTTTTGTTAATTTTTAACAAGTTCTCTTTGAGCGTGTGTTTCTTTCATTTTATGATACCTACGAGGAAAGAATTATTTTACTCTTTTACCTGTAGACCTAAAGAGGTCGTTTTCGCAGATTCATATGAAGAATATGACAATTATCAACATAAAGTGGGGCTTTATGAGTCTATATGCTATGTCTTTTAAGACATACCATATTTAGACCCGTGTCAGTTTCATTAAGCGATTCTCCAAAATCGATTGCTTTAGGCTCTCTGGTCTTTAGTTTTTGAAAAAAGGACTACTACGAGAATTGCCAACGAATATTCCTTTCATTTATATTTTCTAAATTTTCCATAGCTGTATATTGGTTGATTTTTGTTTGTTTGTTACGCTAATTGTAATCATCATGAAATTTTGCCTATATACGCGTATAGTTAAGGGTACCTATAGAAAAGGAAATATTTCATCCACAAGTACTGTTCCCGAGGGATAGAAAAATAACTTTCGACCGTAGTTGTATAAACAGTAGTAGTATACTTGTTTACTTAATCGTAATTGGTTGACAGAATTTACTTTAAAATACATATTAGGTATTTATTTTATCCGTATAGGAACGGAGAAAGAATACTAATTCCTGCGGCCGGGCCGGTCTTTCGTAAGAGGCGATAAAATAATCCACAGCCAGGTGGTAAAGTATTTGCCCGTCTGGATGGCTACCACCCCTGGTTTAGAGCATGCTGCCATAACAACCTTGTGTTGTGTTCCGGCATTAGTGGCCAGGTTCCAGTCCCATCTACGAGTCGGGCAGCACATTGGTAGCACCTTTAGTGTTACAAATGTTCATAGGCGGCGGTAACCACTTTCCATCACAGTGGGGCCGTCAGCCTGTCTGCTGTATGTGGCAGCCGGCGACAGTTGCAATTCAGCAAATTAATTGCAAGGTTCGAATAGTGAAGCGCTGTCGCCAGTCGCCCTCCGTCAGCCCTTGTGTGAGTCGTGCTTATAGTTTGTATCGTGTGTGGATTTATTTCGAGTTAAAGTAAAGACAATTAGTACACATAGTATTTCATTTATTTCCCGCTGTTCGACACGCCATAATTGGAGTCTAAAGAGAGATATATAACTGTGACCATTACAACTACAACACTGTACTCCAGCAATAAAATAAATAAATATATAAAACAAGTTTTCTTCGACTTTCTACACAGGTTTTTATGAACATCTTAATGGTGTCAAAACTGTCATACTATGGGTTGATTTCTGTTTGCATAACTAGCTCTAATTATTTAATGTAACAAGCTCGTTGCCGATTTTAAACAGGTTTTAAGGAAAGCTACGAGTATTTCGTCGCAGAAAGACATGGGAGAAATTGTTGAAAGAAGTGAGAATTTTGATGATGTTGCTTAGTATGGTTCTATAACCGTTTAGGCAAAAACGAAACCCTTATATTTACCTAATATCCTTTCGTCCGCCTGTCTTTATATTTTACAGTCATTTTTATTAGAAAATATTGGGTCTATATTGATGAAATTTGACAGGAAGGTGTATTCTATATAGCTCTATGCAGTGCTATATTAAAACCGTAAAGGAACTAATAGGTAATATGGGGTCAAACATGTAGCGCCTTTTACATTGACGTTTGTTACCTTCATAATTCGTTCAGTACAAAAACATGGAATTGAATCTAAAAGCAACATGTTGTTAAGACCTCTGGTGTTGCAACTGTCTCCATAGGACCGTTATTAACTTGTAATCAGGTATGCCATTTGTCTGTATTCCCTGGCCACATGTCACAATTTTCACAATCAAAATAACCAGTTTATTAATAGAGATATGTGGTTACATCTTGAAATCAAGAAATTATTTAATATCACAGAAGTTAGTGAACGCTGAGCGCAATAAAATATATCAAGTCGACGAAGTTTCTCCAACTAATAATTTATACTTATATATGCATTTGCTTAGGTCTGGTGCAATGTCTCACCATCTGGAACGTTTTCTTCTTGCAGTAAAATATGACGCTTAATGCGAGTGTTTAACAAATACTGGTAGAAGAGCTGATGTAAATCGCTTATATAAAATTGTAAATAATGAAACTGGCTGTTTATAATATTTTTCCATAAAATATAAGTGTATGAAAACGAGCAAGTACGAGTCCGTCCACGGATATTCAAGGGTTCCCTGAAAGTTACGAACAGTGACAGTTTTTGTTATTTAGCTAAAAACTCTAAAACATATAGTTAATTAAAATAGTCCAGATACTACTCAATTAATTTTGTTTAAACTGATTTTCTTAGAAAGTATTTTTTAATTTGTACTTCATAGTTCCAAAATTAGTGGAGGAGATAAACACTTTTTATGATTTTGGAAGCGAAATATTTCACTACTTATTGCTTTAAATAAATAAATGACTAAGAAACATTATTAGCATTGTTTTATGATCTGTCTAATGATACTCTACACGGTCATCTACCTTGAAAAAAAAGCCATGTCTTTTAGTTACGCGTATAGTGTCCACTTCAATATTAAAGAGAGAGACGTGTGTCGAACAACGGTTAAATCTCTGTTTTTGCCAAACAGGATACTGAATCTTAATAAAGACTGTTTAGAAATTAATCTAGTTAATTTGCTTAATGGGTCTTTCTAAACGGAGGTTTATAAAAAGTTGGTTGAAGAGGAAATAATAATTATATCTAATCTTTGCTTCTTCTATATTATTAAAAATAATATTCTCGACGGCATTTGAGCAACAAAAACAACGCTAGGCTTTGGAAAATTATAAACGTATGTTCTAAGTCACACTGGCAAATGGATCACGTAGATGCAGAACGATACGCGAGTCATAAAAGCTCAGTTTTGGTCTGAAACGACCTGACCTTCCTTTAGCACACTCTAAAATCGTAAGTATACGCTAACCCCTAGAATAGTCATGCAATTTGATTCAGAATTTTTCGTTCTATAGTATTTTTAACCGACTTTCAAAAGGAGGAAGTTCTCAATTCGACTGTATGTTTCTTTTGTATGTTTGCTACGCGATGTCTCCGCTAATTGAGGACCGATTAAAAAAAAATTGTTTATTCGAAAGAGTATACTCCTGAAGTGGTCACATTGTCACCTAGTCAGGATCTGTTGAGTGGATCTCAGGGAAGTTGAGAGTAACTCTCGAATATTATAGGCACATACAACGTGTTTCATATATCTTTTTCTAAAGCTATTCAAGTATTTGCGTAACTAAAGAGTAGAAGATAAAAAATATGTTAGCAAAAATTAAAACCAACTTCAAAATAATATTTTTTTCTACATCTTGAAGTCCATGCCAAGTAAAACATGAATAAACAACAACAAATTTGCAAAATATATAATTTTTTATATTTTACTTCGCACCGACGGTATGATGTAGAAAACAATATTTTTTCCTTTTTTGTGGTAAGATCAGTTGACCCCTTCTGCGGTGTTTAAAATTAACTTTGAGTGAATTGGAAAATTCTGTCTTCCTTCGTCAATGTTTAAACTGAATTTCATAGCTCGTAATTTATTCATCTTCCTATCTATATTCTCACTGATGTGACGGCGAAATGGGTCTTCTTCTAAAATAAATATGTTTTTCACGTTTATAGGGACGTGAATGGATAGCTTTGCTTTCTAGATTGTTATATGATGTGTGATAAAACTATAATAACTTAATTAGAAGATGTTTTGAAGCACCGATTTACTTTAATGCGGAATATACCAGTCAACTCAGAAAGTATTGCGAAAAAAAGTTTTTATATATGAGAGACTGGCCAGTTATAATCTATTTTGAAAATATGTTTACTTATAACTAAAAATAGGTACGTTACAATTTAAAAATTTCCCACTACATTGTTTGCGAGCTAATTTAAATAATCGTGTCTCATTGAAAAATGGATCTGCGCCAGGAACATTTTCGCGCTATGATTTTTTACGATTTCAAGTGTCGCCTGAAACCGGACGAATCGTACGATAGACTTGAAATGGCATTTATGGATGAAGGCCCTTCTAAGGCAACCGTGTATCGTTGGTACAACGAATGAAGAAAGAAGCGGTCGCTCTTTGACGGCTGTTATGGAAGAAAACGTGCTAGTAGCGAAAAATTTAATCCAAGACAATAGGCGAGTTACGTATCAAGAGATTCAGCACTTACTGCAGATTGAATTGGGAAGCCTTCACGAGATTCTAAACGTGCATCTTCGCGTCAGGAGGATATTTTTACGCTGGGTGCCGCACAACCTCACCGATGCTCAGAAGCAGGCCCGGGTGGAATGTTGCCGTGATATGATAAACAAATTTGAAGCGGGCTCGTCTCGGCGTGTTTACGACATCACTACAGGTGACGAGTCCTGGATTTATCAATATGATCCAGAAACGAAGCGCCAGTCGACAGTTTGGGTGTTTCCAAACGAATCAATCCCTACCAAAGAGAAGCGACCTAGAAGCGAGGGGAAACTTTTTTTTCGCAAAACTTTCTGAGTGTCCCACGTATATAGCTCGCTCAGTATACTGGCGTGCCAAATGGTGAAGAGAATCTCAGGGCAAGACTGTATCTCATGTAGATGCCAGTAAAATTACGCTTGCGAAACGCTCACCATGCTACACACTTTACAAACGTGCTGCGCTTAAGATACGCAGCACCGTGTTTTCGTCAGAACCATTTAACAGGACTTGTTGCTCTTGGCCGGAGGACATGCCATGGTCAGGAGACAACCTGGAAGGCGCTTCTTCGTCTATTTCTGGGAGACCTTAATTTTCAACCAAAAAGTGGCGAGGTGGGAGAAGTAGGAAACGTGCTACTTGACTTCACTCTAGCATCCTCGGGGTCAAAGCCAAAAGTAGGTCTGTAGAAGGCTGAGGCTGCTAATTATTGTATTATATTATTTATTGATATTATTGTATTCCTTTTTTTATTGTATGTGTTCAGCAGACAGGCAGACGGCCCACCTGATGGAAAGCGGTTACCATCACCTATGGACATTTGTAACACCAAAGGTGCTACTAATGTACCGCCGCTCTCTAAAAAGAGACTGGAACCTGTCTACTAATGCCGAAACAAAACTCAAGGTTGTTATGGCGGCATACTCTAGACTAGGGGTGGTAGCCATCCAGACAGGCAAATACCTTACCACCTGGCTGTGGGTTGTTTTGTTGCCTCTTACGATAGGCCGCCCGGCCGCAGTAAATCGTATCCTTTTTCCGTTCCTGCAAGGATATAAATTTTTAAATAATTCTTACAAAAATATTTTCTATCAAGAAATCTGGTAATAGGTTTCTTGATAGAATTTTTTAAAATGGCTGCCATCTCATTAAGCAACAAGGCCACCGTATGAATGATGGATCAAAGGGATGCTCATGAGAAGTCGCCACTTCGAGTCAAGTGGTCGTTACCCATCCGACCAAACCCTCACTCCACTTTTGAAAATCTCGGACTCATGATATGCTAAACTTCATTAAAACATAATAAATTATGACAGATCATATTCAAACATTTTATGCATTTCTCACATTTCTAATATAGTATATACATAGTTAATTGTATGAGTCAGGTATAGCATAGTAAAAAATGTGAATCGAAATATTTCGAAAATACTGTTTCCGAAAATTTGTTTTTGACAAAAATAAAATCGGCTTCTACCTAAAAAGCAAAAAATAAATATTTAACCGACTTCTTTCTACAACATCTTGAAGTCGGCGCCAAGTAAAACATAAAAAATATTTTTTGATATTGTTACATGCCGTCAAAGATAAGCCGCACAGCCTATTGTTAGCGCAGCTTATTGTCCTCCCGGATTAAGGAACTCTTTTGTCTTTTGAATTTGTAGTTAAGAAAAACATGCTATTGTCTTTCTACTTATTTTATAACCATCATTAGCGTCGAACTAATCCCTATTGTTATTGTTTTCGACTTTGTGGACGTTCGCAGGTGTGCAAATTAATATTTCTTAGAAACTCAATGTGCGCCTCCAATTTCTTTGTACTGTGTAGTAGACGATGCCCGAATGGAGGGGAGGGGCAGTCAAGCGACGACTATGAAACGAGTAAGACGTTCTCTAGTACTCTCGATTAGCGATAAAGACGACGGACTTTGCGCGTTCGAATTGTATTGAAGTGCAGTCGTGCAGTGTGAACTGGTTGCATCCAGTTTTATTTGTATTTCTTTTATACGTGTTTGTACAGTTCTAATAAATTCTGTAGTAGTTCCAACGCCATTTTTAATTCGAGTTCTGTAGCTCGTAACAATATTTAGTTTGAAGTCAGTTTTTTTTTATATTTTTTTGTTGCACATATACTTGAATAGCTTAGAAATAATAAATATTAAGCACCTGTAGAAACTGTACTACTGGTATGCGTACATAAGGTTGCTATCTCACTCTTCGGTGTACGCGCTTGTCACGAAAGGTTGTTCTCGATTTACCTGCGATCCACTCATCAGATCTTGACTTGGTGACTTTGGAACCATCTCGGGAGTATATCCTTTCAATTACAAGAAACATTTTGAAAATCGGGCCAAAATTGACGTAGAAATCGAGTAACGAATATGCAAAAAAAACATACAGACAAATTGAGAACCTCCTCCTTTTTGAAGTCGGTTAAAATAGATACATCTGTTAGAATCAACCTGTTTAGTTGGTTTACTTTTTATGATTTGAAATTTTTCGTATTTGTTTTCTTTTTTATTCATTTTATGTATTTCCAACAGAGTACATTACATATTTCCTTATATCTTAATGTTTCGTTATAAAGTAAATTTCATTATAATAAGAAAATTCACGTCACGTCACCAAAATGTCACTGTTTATTCATATACAGTGAACATGCTCTCCTCTCCACATATCGATCCTTGGAGCCGGTTAGGAACCAGCGGCATATGGATTCATCGCAATAACTTCGCATCCAATAATTACAAGAATCATGTGTGGAAATTTTCGCTGCTCATTAAATGTTATTGTATAGTTTCGGATTAGGCCTTGAAGGTTGGTGACACTTGTAAGAAATGAACCTGTTAACTTGAAAAGTCCTCTAAATTGAATATAATATATAATACTAGCGGTCCGCCCCGGCTTCGCACGGGTATCTAAAAATAACCTTTTCGTTGAGTTTAATTACCTACTAAGCGAATTCAAAATATTTCCCACCCAGTACCCCAGTGACGCCTACATCACATAAGGTGCTGCCTAGCTAGCCGAGCAGGGTGAGCGGCGACCACGCAACTTTTTTCTAATACTTACATTTTTAAACTCGTGATATCTTTCGAATGGAATGTCTGAATTGAATAATTCAAAAAGTTATATCAGGGTATTGAAGCAGTCTTGAATATAAAGTAATTTATTTTAATAAGGATGAATACCAAGGTACAAATAAAGAGCCTATTTTAGCGGCGGCATTTAAATTAATTTTTAAAAATAAAAGATTGTGGCATAGCTATAATAGTTAGACATATCCTGTCGCGACATTTTTTGTAAATGATGATGTGTTCTGCAAAGTCGTAGTACATTATTTTATTCTATCATCAACAGTTTTCGCAGCGCATGCAATTTTAGGTAGTTTTTTTTTTTACACTTTGGTTTACATTATTGGAGTTTTAGAAGGAACTCTAATTAAAAAAATAATATGTATATAACCTATGTCACCCGGGGATAGTGTAGCTTGCCAACAGTATGGGCATCCTTAGGAGTATGGCCCTGTACGGTGCACCCGTATGGTCCACTGCACTTCACCGCCACAATAGGACTTTGTTGTGCCGCGCACAACGGGTCCTGGCGGTGAGGACCATCCGAGGATACCGTACAGTGTCGTGGACGGCGTCGACACTCTTGGCAGGCGATCCGCCCTGGCCTCTCCAGGCGGACGTGATAGCCAAAGTTCGGCGCTCCCGACAGGATGCCCTCGCCCGTGGCCTGGTCTATGGCCAGGCCGAACTCCAGGTGATCAGGACGCGGGAAACCGCGGCCATGATCCAATCTTGGTCAGTAGAGTTGGAAAACCCTGTTGCTGGCATTGACACGGTGGAGGCGGTTCGACCGCAGCTGTTGCGATGGCTCTCGCGGAAACGCGGGACCCTGACCTTCAGAATGACACAGATACTTACCGGGCACGGTTGCTTCGATAAGTATCTGTGTCAGATTGCGGGCTGCTTGCCTTCACCCCAATGCCGCCAGTGTGGCGCGCTGGACACGGCGTTACACACGCTAGTCGAGTGCGCAGCATGGGCACCTCAGAGGTTTGAACTCGAGACACTTGTAGGACCGATCGAATCGCTGGGCGATCTGGTGCAAGCCATGCTGCACAGCGACGATTGGTGGGTGGGTGCGGCCAATTTCTGCGAGACGGTAGTGTCTCATAAGGAGGCCGCGGAACGAGATAGGGAGAGAGATGGTAGTGCGCATGCGTCTCGCGGGCGCCGACGTCAGTTGGGAGCCCGGAGGCGCAGGTATGCGCATGACCTCCTCCCTGAAATACCGCTGCAGGGGCCCTCTAGCATCTAGGGAGCAGAGGAGTCTTCACCCCTGTTGACGAAGTGAGTTTGCCTCTCCCGGGGCATTCTCAAGCACTTGTGCGCTAGGATCGGTGTGGGCGTAACTACGTTCTGTATCTCACGCCTTTCCTGCCATAAGCGCGGGGCACATGGGAGGAGGGTGGTTTTAGTGGGGTATTGATTAGTCGAGTCTCCACACAAGCCGGTTGATTATTGTTTGGATTGCCTCAGTGGAAAGCCTCCATGATCAACAACGGTCTAATCCCTAGCAAAGGACCCGGTATGTGCGAAATGCATTTCCCCCGCCTTAAAAAAAAAAAAAAAAAAAAAAAAAAAAAAAAAAGCTTGCCAACAGTACAGTTCGCGATCAGCTTCCTTGCGTAGCGGTCACGAATGCGCTCCTCACATCTATCTAATACAATTTTCGCGCTTTTCTACCTGGAAAAGCGATAAATTGTTAGTTCTGTGTACAGGTGATAGTGTACTAGTGTTTGTTCGTTTGGATTGCGGTGCGGAAAGCAGTTTTGGCCGGTGAGTCCCATTTCTCTCTCCGCTTGCTAGTGTCGTGCGCAAAATCAGTTGCGCGCGCTTTTGTAACGGTTTTTGTGTGTGTAGTGTTTTCGCGCGCCTTTCTGGTCTCCTCTCGGGTCAGGGCCTCCAGTAATGGACGGCCCAAGTACCCTGAAGGCCCCAGGGAGCCGAGTGTCCCGCGCAAGCGGGATCACAGCGGCTCCAACAATGGATGGGCCATGAAGGAGATAGGGAGACGCGGGAAAAGAAGTCTTCCTGGTTCGTCGCAGCCGCAGCGCCGCGGAACCTCGTCTCGGGCGCCCGGGTCCAGCCGTTGTCACGGCTACCGGGCTGCCCGCTTCGATAGGGGGCATCGGCGGTGGTCGACCTCACCGCCGCCGGGCCCCGCGATAAGGAGAGCGCGACGATGGGGCCGCCTTCGGCTCCCGCCGCGCCTAGGGTTCCCGCCATGCGTGCCGCGCGCAAGAGCGCGGCACACACGGCCGTAGGTAGGAGGTGGTGCTCGCCGCGAACTCGGCCGTTCTCATGGCCGTGAGCGCGGCGAACGCCATCGTAGAGAATGTCTACAGGGCGCAAACGCCACCTGCACGGGCTTCACCTGTGCAGGGCCAAGCGCCTTCGTGGATCACGTAGACATCGCGCCGTCGGGCAGCGTCCCAGATTCGCTGGAGTACGCACTCGACGACGCGATTCGCGTCTTCTGCGGCCCGCACGCCGAGGCGGCTGCATGTGCGCCGACACCGGTTAGGTCGGTGTACACAGCGGCCGGCTCGGCGACAGCGGGGGGCGATGGCCCCACGACGGTGTCGACTAGCGCGCGGGCTTCACCCGTGCCCTCGGCATCGGCTTGCGCACCGGCTTCACCCGCGCGCAGCGTGGGGACGACCGCCCCGCGACACCGGTTGCCGCGCGGGCTTCACCCGCGCCAACGACCGGGGTCGTTGTTAGGATGGTGATATAGGTGCGGTGGCGGCGATGATGTTGTCTTCTTTCCCTACTGGGACTGTCGCCGCCACCGCTTCGTCCAGCTTCGTCCCCGAGTCGAGGCAGCGGTTCTGGGACCGCAGCGCCGACTCGGAAAGCACATCGGGTGCTTCCACGCCGGCGCGGGCGCGATCGCCGCTGCGTCGCACGGGCGACGCGACGGCGAGCGTGCTCGCGGGTGCGGAGGCCTACCTCCGCACCGAAGGGGGGGAAAAGGGTCGCAGGGCCAGGAAGGCCACTGCTGCCAAACTGGCCGCGGCTAGCCAGTGCGCCGCGCTGATAGGGGACGTACGTGTGCTCGGCCCTGGGGAGCTCCGCCTAGCGGCGAGCGCCCAGGTCGCCGACATCCTCCAGGTCGCCCAGACGTCGGGCAACCTGAAGGGCGCATACGTGCGCCGACTGAAGGAGGCTGCGACCCGGCTGTCGGACATAGTCGACACGCTGGTGACGCGGAATCCAGAGTCGGAAGCCTGGAGACTCGGCAACGAGAACTCCAGGCTGCGCGCCGAGCTCGGCGCCTTGCGGGAGGAGAACCTCTCCTACCGTAAGGAGTTCGAGCAGATGCGGAAGGCCATGAAGGCCCCCGCTGCGGATGCGGCCCCGGTTCCCTCTGTAACGGCGGAGCCGGGTCCCGTGCCCGCTAAGCGGAAGGCCAAGGCCGCCGCGGCGGAAAAAGTCCCGGCCCCCGAGCCGGTTCATATATCCGCCGCGGTCCCCAGAACGGTTCCGGCTACCGCCGCTGTGGCGGAGCCGGTTCCTACACCAACCGCTGCGCACACCGGTGTGGATTATGATATGCTCACGCATATCATCGCCCGCACGGTGGGCGCGATGTTGGACGCTCGGCTTGCCGGGATTGAGGAGCGGCTGCCGCCCGCGCCAATTCTTCGCCCGCCGCTTGCGGCGGACAGGAAAAAGGCCGCGGAGACACAACCGCTGCCTAAAACGGCGGGAGCTGCCGCCGCCGCCCGCCGGGCCCCGGGGAAGTAATTCCCCGGTACCGATGGAGGTGGTGGTAGCCCCCGTCGTCGGGGTGGCGGACTCCCCACCGCCACCCCTCCCCAAGAAGAAGGTGAAGAGGGGGAGTAAAGCAGAGGGCGAAGAAGCTGCGCCGAGCCGCAGCTCTCGCCGCCGCCTCTGCTCCGGCGCCTAAGCCCGGGCCACCGGCCCCCAAGCCGGCCCCCAGACTCATGGCTAAACCCGCGGCCGCGACACCGGCCGTCGCGGCACCCGCCGTCGCGGCACGCGCCGTCGCGGCACCTGCCGTCGCGCCACCATCGGCTGCGGTGGCCCCTGCCCCCGCCCCCGTTCCGGAGGGGGCGTGGTCCACGGTCGTCCGAAGGAAGAAGGGCAGGGGCGGGGCGGAAACGCCCCGCCCCCTCCTCGGCGCAAGCACCGGCTTCGCCATCGGGGCGGAAACCGGCGCGCAAGCCACGGGCTACGAAGCCCGTGGTATTTCAGGAGCCGAGATCGGCAGCAATTATCATTAAGTTGCTGCCGGAATCGGCCAAAAACGGTATTGGCTACCGGGAGGTCTTCGCGAAGGCCGCCTCGGTGGTCAATATCACCGAGCTAGGCCTCAGAGAGGGGCTGAAAGTGACGCGGACCGCCCGGGACGCTCGACTCCTGGACTTCCCCAGGACCCGAGAGCGCGACTAGGGCGAACCGCGTCGCCGAGGCCCTTCGAGGGGCGCTCCAAGGGATGGCCGAAGTCATCCGCCCCGTAAAGCGTGGGGAGCTTTACGTCTCAGGGCTGGATGAGTCGGCCACAGTAGATGGGCTTCGCAGTGCCATCGCCAGCGTGGGCAACTGCTTGCGCGACGATGTTAAGGCGAGGCACATCGGCATAGGACCTGGGGGATGGGCGCATCATACGTGATGTGCCCCGTCTCTGCAGCCAAAGCCATCGCCGAGCGGGGCCACCTTTTGGTGGGCTTCACCTCGGCGAAGGTGGAGGCTCTGGAAGCCCGGCCCATACGTTGTTACCGTTGTTTCAACGTCGGCCACGGCACCCAGACTTGCCCGGACTCGTGCCCGGACCGGACCGGCTTGTGTCTTCGCTGCGGTAAGAGCGGACACAAGCAGCCGGACTGCACAGCCCGCGACCCCACTGCGCCGTCTGCGCGGCGGGGGGCAAACGCGCTACCCACCCGACGTTGGCGAGGCACTGCCAGCCCCCATATGTCAAGGGTAAATTCGTCCACCCGAGGGCGAATAAACGACCGACGAGTGGAAAGGGGGTACCTATGGACACCTAAATGCCCAATACACCCCTAACACTCTTCCAAGCTAATGTTAACCACTCCCCGACGCCCAGGACCTGTGCCTGCAGGCGATGGCGGAGTGGCAAGCAAACTTGGCCGTAATAAGCGAACCTTATTACGTACCCCAGCCAGGAACTGGGTGGGGGATCTCGACGATGTGGTAGCCGTGGTCGCCAGAGCCGGATCTGGCACACCGCTCACCAGTCTCGAAAGAGGAAAGGGCTACGCGGTGGCGGAAAGCGGAGGTTACGTCATCATAGGCGTGTACTTCACGCGGAGCCGCCCCCTGGCGGAGTACGAGCTCGCCTTGGACTCCATTAGGGCAGCCGTCGGCAGACTAGCGCCGAAGACGATATTCGTCCTAGGCGACTTCAATGCCAAGCACCAATCCTGGGGGAACGCGATTACCGATGTTAGAGGACGGGCGGTTGAAGACTGGGCGCTTCAATCCAACCTGTCCATCCTAGCCCAGGGGTCGGTCCAGACCTGCGTACGTGCGCGGGGTGGATCGATCATCGACTTGTCATTCGCCACACATGCGGCCGCCCGCAGAGTGGTAGGATGGAGAGTGCTGGAGGAGGTGGAGACTCTGTCTGATCACTTGTACATCAGATTCGAGCTCTCCTCCTCGCCTAGCGCTAACCCTGTTCAGGCCCCTCTCGGCTCCCGCGCTGGGCTCTTACCAAGCTCGACGCGGAGCAGGCCGAGGAGAGGGCTATCGTCGAATGCTGGACCTATCCAGCCGACCTGGGGAATCTGGAGGCGCAGGCTGAGCACATGCGCAAATCCTTCAAAAGGATTTGCGACGCTGCTATGCCTCGAGCCAAACGACCGCCGCCGCGTACATCGGTCCACAGGTGGACTGAGGAGCTGGCTGAACTGCGGAGGGCAGTCCGCAGAATCAGCCACAGGCTCAAACGCAGCAGAGCGCGTCGTCCTCCAGACTATGTTGAGGAGAATGGACTCGTGGGGGAGTTCAGAGAGGCTAGAAAGCCCGGGCTCGGGGGGAGCTCCTCAAGACACTGGACCGGGACCCTTGGGGGCGTCCGTACCGTGCGGCCCGCAACACGTTGCGGCCTTGCACCTCCACGGCTACGGAAACGCTCGAACCCGAGGTCCTCCGGTCGGTTATCGATGGGCTCTTCCCGGATCCGGGGATCTTCACTCCCCCCGATATGGGTCTAATCATTCCCGACACCTCAGAGGTGGAGCCTCGCTCCATCACCGAGGAAGAGCTAGACGTCGCCCTGGACCGGCTCCGGGGCAGGAAGACGGCTCCGGGACCCGACGGGGTTCCGGGTCGGCTCCTCTTCCTGGCCGCCAAACACCTACGCGGCCAGCTGCGGGAACTGTTCGATGCCTGTATTCGCGCAGGTCAATTCCCGTCGCAATGGAAGGAGGGCCGATTATGCCTGATTCCCAAGGGAGGCCGTCCTGCCAACGATCCGTCCGCCTACAGGCCCATAGTGTTGCTTAACTAGGTCGCCAAGGTGTTCGAGAAGATCTTAGCGGAACACCTCGTTAAGCATCTCGATACTGTGGAGCCGGGGCTAGCACAGACGCAGTTCGGGTTTCGGCGGAGGCGCTCCACGTTGGACGCCTTCGAGACACTGCAATCTGTAACGGACGACACAGTCCAGGCAAAGGATACTGTCCTGGCGGTTTCGCTAGACATAGCGAACGCCTTTAACAGCCTCCCTCACGAGACGATCAGGGAGGGGCTTCGTGCACACGGAGTTCCCCCGTACCTCACGAGGCTGTTGGGCGCGTACCTCCAGGACAGGTACATCCTTTGGGAGGGCGGCAAGTCCAAGAATCGCGCGATAGGTCGGCGACGCGTCGCGTGCGTCGTCCCACAGGGATCGGTCCTCGGGCCGGTTCTTTGGAACGTCGGTTATGACTGGATCCTTCGGGTTCCGTTCCTGCCCGGAATAGGGCTAATCTGCTTTGCGGGTGACACCCTACTCACGGCACGCGCTGCGTCATTCGCGGAATCCGTGGACCTCGCCAACGCCGGGTTGGCGATCGTGGTCCGAAGAATAGGTAGGCTGGGCTTGTAGGTCTCCCCCGCGAAAACGGAGGCCATCATATTCCATAGGCGGTTTTGTAACCCCCCCCCCCCGCGGACTTGTCTGTTACAGTCCGAGGGATGGACATTCGTGTAGGCCCCCAGATGAAATATCTGGGGCTAATTCTCGATGGGAAATGGCTGTTTAAAGCGCACTTTGAGCAGCTAGTTCCCAAGCTCGTGAGGTCCGCAGGCGCCCTCTCTCGGCTTCTTCCCAACGTGGGGGGACCGGGGACGACGACTAGGAAACTCTACATGGGCATCCTTAGGAGTATGGCCCTGTACGGTGCACCCGTATGGTCCACTGCACTTCACCGCCACAATAGGACCTTGTTGTGCCGCGCACAGCGGGTCCTGGCGGTGAGGACCATCCGAGGATACCGTACAGTGTCGTGGACGGCGTCGATACTCTTGGCAGGCGATCCGCCCTGGCCTCTCCAGGCGGACGTGATAGCCAAAGTTCGGCGCTCCCGACAGGATGCCCTCGCCCATGGCCTGGTCTATGGCCAGGCCGAACTCCAGGTGATCAGGACGCGGGAAACCGCGGCCATGATCCAATCTTGGTCAGTAGAGTTGGAAAAACCTGTTGCTGGCATTGACACGGTGGAAGCGGTTCGACCGCAGCTGTTGCGATGGCTCTCGCGGAAACGCGGGCCCCTTACCTTCAGAATGACACAGATACTTACCGGGCACGGTTGCTTCGATAAGTATCTGTGTCAGATTGCGGGCTGCTTGCCTTCACCCCAATGCCGCCAGTGTGGCGCGCTGGACACGGCGTTACACACGCTAGTCGAGTGCGCAGCATGGGCACCTCAGAGGTTTGAACTCGAGACACTTGTAGGACCGATCGAATCGCTGGGCGATCTGGTGCAAGCCATGCTACATAGCGATGATCATTGTGAGGGTGTGAACGAGATAGAGAGAGAGGTACAAGTGCGCATGCGTCTCGCAGGCACCGACGTCAGTCGGGGTCCGGAGGCGCAGATATGCGCATGACCTCCCTGAAATAGATCTCCCTCCTTGAAATACCACTGCAGGGGCCCTCTAGCATCTAGGGAGCAGAGGATTCTTCACCCCTGTCGACGAAGTGAGTTTGCTTCTCCCGGGGCATTCTCAAGCATTGATGCGCTAGGATCAGCTTGGGCGTAACTACGTTCTAAGTCTCAAGCTCTTCCTGCCATAAGAGAGGGGCGCACGCGAGGAGGGTGGTTTTAGTGGAGTATTGATTTGGTTGGTAGGTTGGTTCGAGTCTCCACACAAGCCGGTCGATTAGTATTTGGATTGCCCCCTTTGGGAATGCCTCCATAATCGACTATGGTCTAATCCCTAGCAAAGGACCCGGTACTGTGCGAAATGCATTTCCCCCGTTTTAAAAAAAAAAGCTTGCCATCAGTGAAAAATTTTTTCAATTCGTTTCAGGTGTTTCGGAGCCTATTCAATGCAAACAAAAAAACAAACAGTCAAATCTTTCCTCTTTATAATATTAGTATAGATAAGCGCATAACAGTAAGCTTTTGTTTACTCAGGCAAGTAACATTCGTCACGTCATTTCTGTTATGACAGAGATGAGATTATTACGATAATAGACTTTTTAGTCACAACAGTAATAATTATCCAAGTGAAATACAGACGCAAGCATAAAAATATAATAAATTAAATATGGAAGCTTTAGGAAAAATTGAATGAGTACTTATTACAATAAATCCACGGAAAAGGATGGTCAGAATAGAGATAAGGGCATTTCATTTAAAAAACGAGTTCGTAAGCATTTTATGAAATAATTTTTTGGGGGATACGCATAAAACGTTAATGAAAACTTGTATGAATATTTTTGGTTACAAATAACGATTTTTTAGATTTATAATTATTTTGAATGTAATAAAAATACTAAATAATGTCATAGAAATTGAATTATAGTTACATATATCGCCTTTTTGGTTCAATAATGTGTTATCTTGAAAATTGAAATTTTAGGAAATTGAAAACTACAAAAATTTACCTTAAAAATAAGTGTATCCCAACGAATATTGTTTTCTGTCTATCTACAATGTATATTAAAAGATATTATCTATCTATTATTATAATAAATCTGTAAATGGTTCGAGTTTGTACATTGCTTTTAAAAATGTAAAAAAATCAGAGGGGATACTTCTAACCACGAGGTTCCGAAAATTTTGGCCTGTCTGTCTGTTACAGCATCACGTAAAACTACCGAATGGATTTAAACGAAACTCGACACAGAGCTAGCTCATATCCCGGGGCGTAATTTAAGATACTTTTTATCCCGATAAATGATGTCATTACTATAAAATAGACAGATTAGCTAGTTAGATGGCGCTGCAATCGCGTTTTTTCAATTCACTAACAAATACCTACGTTGTCATAGGAAATAAGTAATTGATTGTATTACTTCAAATCAGGTTGGTTTCGACACATTTCTGTTTTGCTGGGCTGTTG
Organism: Dendrolimus houi; assembly: GCA_039645545.1. Classification (NCBI taxonomy): domain Eukaryota; kingdom Metazoa; phylum Arthropoda; class Insecta; order Lepidoptera; family Lasiocampidae; genus Dendrolimus; species Dendrolimus houi. The sequence goes on along the minus strand of CM077120.1, from coordinate 14,654,705 downwards.
TTTAGACTATATAGACTTAGTTTCTTTGTTATTGCAGTGAATTAAACAAGAAACAGTAAAGTTTTAGATCTAATATATATAAAAGTTTAAATATATATTAGACATAGACGTCAATAAAAACATATTTAAACATCACAGCTCTGTTTATAACGACTTCAGTATTGATAACTTGAACTTTATCTGTGCTGGGAACGCGATACATCCCACAAAAGTTTATATAATGTGATTCAATATATTGCATTGAAAGAAGTGTTTCATGTAAAACTATATAAACGCCGCAGACAGCCTGTTTTCTTGGTCGTTTCAAATTTTGCTTAAAGGATATCTGATCGTGCAGCCAGGGGACTCATAAAATGGGATTGGCGCAATTGACGACACTTTATTGACTTATTAAATCGATGTTTGACTTGAACATTCACACAGAAAAGTAGCTTTGCATATTTTGAATTATTTTGTAGACTTTTATGCTTAGTAATTTAGTTCAATTCGCATATAAGGATGTACAATTGTACACACCTACTTTAAATGTTTCATATAGGCAACATACACATGTGTTTGTAATGAAGTGGTTTGCTTCCGCGTGCAGCATTTTAATTCACGCCAACCTCGACATTTTAGCTTGCTACAGTGACGGAAGATTGATAAATGATGACAAATGTGCATGAATTAAACATTGCTTTACTTAGCGCTAATTTATTATGAGTTGTAATTTGCGTAGGAGAAGAGCGCCAGATGATGATTATTACGTTAAATACTTTTTATAATTACTTACAATGGTATAGATTTGGGGTTTTCCTTTAATGTGTGTTGTGAATGTTGATGCATTATAAAATAGAGCATGTTTACCTAGGAGACTACCAATCTGTGAGTTTATAACTTCCCGATGGTATATATGCATTTCCAAAAGTTAATAATTGACTAATATGAGAGTTTCCTTTTATTTATGTCTGTTTAAAAATAAACTAGAAACTTCTCAGATTTTTAGAAATATAACAATAACTTCTAGAGAAAACACAAAAAGTTATTCTCTAAATAATTGAAAAGTTCCAAAGTTTCGTCAGTGTTATGATATTGTACTATTTTAATACGAAGTAAATCTATCGATCCATCTTATATACTATTTCATGTGTCTTTGAGTGCTCAAGCTTGATTTCAAAATAATTGGTACTCTTCTGCTTACTTATTCACAAAAACCATTTTTAATGAAGTCAGTGGCTTTTGGGATCGTATCCGTTTAAAGGTTGCTGGAGGCAACATAACTTTATGGTAACCGGGTTTAAAAATTGCTAGCTGAATTTTAAGCGTGCTGCCGGCCTTGATCCGGCGATTTTTCTGTTATATCCGGCTGGTAGACGTCCAGCGGCTCATGGTTTGGTGGCGAATTATTAATTACCATCTGCCCAAAACATTTTATATGTTACCTGAGTGCAGGGTCGCTCCGACGGCTTTAACCTTAATCTCCACTTAATTTCTCATATTTCGTCGTTTTAAACGTTAACTATTTATGAGAACATTTCTGTGAAATTGGTTTACATTAATAGCATACATTGCGTAGATGCGATAAGCGTTTTTTTGGTATTTCATTTTGTCTGTTCTCTTGCGTATAATATCTCTATATAAAGTGTATATTGTGTAAATATGTATATCAAGACTTTTATTAGTAATTTTGTAACTGTTTGCTGAAGTTGTTTTTTGTTGAAGTGTCATTTTGATGGATTTGGGAATGATTGGATTATTTATTGTGGTATTTTTCATTTTATTTAGGTTTTTAATAATAATTATTTTAATATTTTCAATATGTTTGCTCGTTAAAGAGTGAAAACGGAATAGTCTTACCTCGGAAAATGAGATAGTTTCCATAGGATACGGATACAAAGTTTAAGCTAGCAAAGTGATTAATTAAATGTATTTTTTATAGTATTTTCTTAAGTTTTCGCGACTAGCATACATAATAAAACTACGTTTTAACGGTTTTAAGCGCGTTAATTTATTTGATTTTAATTCCGACGTTGCGAAGCGGTGGTAAATTAGATTGGGCTCCCATAGAGTAAATAATAATAAAAAACAAAATTAAAATTAAACAATCAAAAGGAACAAGATGGCGGTAGCCTAATCAAAACTTTAACAAAATTCATTGATACATGACAGCTTTGTCTTTCGCTAGGTGGCTGAAATGTTGGAATAAAAATAAAATAAATTAACGCGCTTAAAACCATGATAATGTAGTATTTTTTAATTACCTGAGTATAGCAGACAGGCTGACGGCTCACCTGATGGAAAGTGGTTCTATTGCCTATAGATGTTTGCGATACCAAAGATGCTCTACTAACTTCGAAGGGGGCCTAGAACCTGGCCACCTAGAACCACTTATACCAGAACAAAAGTCGAGGTTGTTACGGCGGCACTCTCTAGACGAGAGGTAGTAGATATTCTGTCGGTCAAAAGCCCTGGCTGTTTTATTTTGTTGCCTCTGACAACAAGCTGCCTGGCCGCAGGAATTATTATTATTATTACTATACTATTATTATTAGTTTTTTATTATTTAATTATACTATAATTACTATTCTTTTTTTACTGTTAAAAATTAAATGATAGATCTTTATTACTTTTACCACATACACATAAAGTAAATAATTTACTATTATTTCATGTAAAGGTAGAAATAATGGGCGGCTTTATCGCTTTAGACAGACATCTCCGGCTATTGATTGTATGAAAAGAATCGCACGTGTATGATGGTGATGTGGATTAAATATACGTCAATAGGATACATAAATATTACACAATACATATACTTAAAACAAATAAGAAATAAACAACAACACACACACACACACATTATATATATGCTGTACCCGGCAGACGTTGTTTTGCCCTAAAAAAGTAAAAATCTAGAAACCGATTGTAGTGCCATCAACCGGGATCAATTGTTAATCTAAACTATTTTCAAATCTACTTGAAAAAACACAAAAAATTCATCAAAATCGGTGCCACCGTTAAAGAGATGTTCAGCGGCGCCACTTACCGGGTTCAATCGTAAATCTGAACCATCCCCCGGATCAACTTGAACACACACAAAAATAATTTCATCTAAATCCTGGAACCCGATTGCAGTGCCATCTACCTGGTTCAAATTTAAATCTAAACCATCCCAGGACCCACTTGAACACATACAAAAATAATTCACCTAAATCAGACAAATGAAAATGAGTTTGATGTTGTGACTGATGTTTTTTTAAAGATAATTTTTTTATTGATGAATATCATATCTTAATACTTATTATCCTATTCCGGACGAAGACAATTCAAAAACACAAAAACATAAAAATTCATCCAGCCGTTCGTGAGTTATAAATAGTGTAACTAACACGACTTTTTATATATATAGATATAATATATAGAGATATATAACACTTTATTCTACATAAAAAATATACAATTACAAAAACAGACCATATTTACAATATTTTCTAGGCAATACAATAGGCAGCCTTATCGCTCAAAGCGATTTCTTCCAGGCAACCTAAATAAAAGAAATTTGAATCATGTAGCGATGTAAGTGGTGCAGGAAAAAGGCAATATATATAATAGGATACATAAATACTCAAAGTAATTTAAGAATTAAATATATAAATACATACATAAATATATATATATATATATATATATATATATATATATATATATATCCGTCTATATTTTAAAATAATTTTAAACAAAATGTTCTTGTCTTGGTAATGGAATATTTACCAAACTTAAATATATGTACTTAAACTTGAAACAAAACCAAAAAGAAATTGATAAAACCATTTCGAACATCCAAAATTTAATACGAGTGTGTGTCTAATAATATTACAGAATATTTTATTGAGCTTAGATAAGTTGCATAGACAACTTGTTAAAAGAATAGTTTACATAGTATCGATCTAACTCGAACGTTCGAATGCAATATCCGCTTTTAAACGAGTTTTTGGTTCAAAAAACTATTCAGTGTATTTCAGGTAAAGCTGAAATGGAAAACATTGCTCTCTGATTTACTGTTTACTATAATATTCTATGTCCATTAAAACGTTACTATTTCAATAATCGACACATATTCAAAACATATATTTAAAAAAGTGTTGTGAAAGAAATTATATTATTTATTATCGTGTAATTTATAACAATAATATAATTTTTATAACTTATAATTTTAATAATAAACTTATAAAATGGCATAAAGTCGGACGTAGCTTCGGTGAACCTGCAGCCCACCTTTCTACACCCCTTGACCATTCTCACCTCGCCAATCTTGTGCGGCATTTTTAGGGGCCCGTGTAGTGAGTGGCGAGTCACCGGCTGCCCATTTTGTCCATGTTCCCTGAACATTGTGACGGGCAGACGCCATAGTCCCCATAGTCCCAGATCTCTAGTTCCACTAGCAGTTCATCGCAATAGCCCGGTGCCTTTTGTTCTCATTCCTTACAATAGTCCTTGGGTGTATTTTTATATGGTGTAGACAGGGATAATCGCCGGTCAGTGTCACGCCACATTTATATTAAATAATAGGTTGGGGAAAAAGTCTTTTCGCATATAGTATGTATGATCTTGTAATAAGATCTCTTTGGCTATACCATTTGTATCTGGCTGGTTTTGGTATCATTAAAAAGTTTTAATTTTAAAGAAGACAATTCCAAATTTAAATTAGGAAAATGTGTGGTTTTCATTTGTTTTTCTTATTGTTAAAATGAGTGAATCTAATGAAGAAATTCGATACATTTTAAAATTTTACTACAAAAAAGGTAAAAATGCAACACAAGTCGCGAAAAAAATTTGTGATGTTTATGGACCTAATGCAGTATCTGTGAGAGTAGCGCAAATTTAGTTTAAGCGTTTTCAATCCGGAAATTTTGATATCAAAGATGCATGTCGCTCTGGTCGCCCTGTTACGGACAAAATTGATGCCATTTTTGAAAAAGTGGAGCAAGATCGGCATATTAGTAGTTACGATGTAGCTGGAGAACTGGGAATTGACCACAAAACGATTTTGGCACATTTGAAAAAAGCTGGGTACACAAAAAAGCTCGATATTTGGGTGCCTCATGAGCGCACTGAAAGAAACCTAATGAACCGTGTACTCATTTGTGATTCTTTATTACGACGTAATGAAACCGAACCATTTTTGAAGAAGCTGATAACTGGTGATGAAAAGTGGATCACGTACGATAAGAACGTGCGAAAAAGATCGTGGTCAAAGGCCGGTCAGGCTTCACAGACTGTGGCGAAACCCGGGTTAACTCGCAACAGGTTGATGCTGTGTGTATGGTGGGATTCGAAGGGCATTATTCATTATGAGCTGTTACCGCCAGGCAGAACCATCGATTCTGAACTGTACTGCGAACAACTGATGAGATTAAAGCATAAAGTTGAGAGAAAGCGGCCGGAATTAATCAACAGAAGGGGTGTGGTTTTTCACCATGATACTGCTAGACCTCACACATCTTTAGCCACTCAGCAAAAATCATGAGAGTTTGGCTGGGAGGTGTTAATGCATCCGCCGTATAGTTCTGATCTTGCACCTTCAGATTTTCACCTGTTTCGGTCTCTGCAGAATTCCTTAGGCAGTGTCAGGTTAACATCACGAGAGGACTGCTAAAACCACTTGTCGCAGTTTTTTGATCAGAAGCCCCAAAATTTTTATAGCAATTTCACATCCCTACCTACAAGATGGCAAAAAGTTATCTAACAAAATGGCACCTACATACTTTAGTGAAATGTAAAAAATCTTTATAAAAAAACCCTTTGAATTTTTATTTAAAATGCGAAGAAACTTTTTCCCCAACCTAATATGTCAAGGGGCCTCTACGTGTTGGCCTTCCCATGGCTCCCCACACAAGCCCTCCAAAAGACCGCGCCATTTTTATGGCCCGTGGTCTGTAAAGACATACAAGTATATGAACTTTTAATAATATAGTGTATGACTGTATTGTGAATTGTAGAGTTGGTAACGGCAGACCGCGACGTACACATCCTGTTCAAATAGTAGAAATGTTAAAACGAGGTATGGTAAAAAGCATCTCAAATAAACGTGCATGTATGAAGAGGTTAATGAAAGTAGATGAAGCGAAAGTTCTTTATCAGGATCGTCGCAGGTGGAGTTCTATAATAGTCTCTGCCTAGTCCCATGGGAAACAGGCGTAATAATATGAATGTATGTAACTTTAGATGAGTGATTCTTGTATATATATTTATTTCATGTATTTTGAAAACTGCTCTAATGATTTGGATTAAATTTTTTATTTAGGTAAAGTTTTACCTTTTAGATTTATCCATAATAACTATATGTGACTTCACTGAAGAATATATACATATTCAATAATTCAATAAATTCCACGCGGACGACGTCGCGGGCACAGCTAGTACATATCTATGAAGTGTCACTTGGGAACCTAAGGTCGGCTCTCCTACTTTTTCTTCAGGACCAGTTTACTTCACGCGGTCTTGGACAAGCTTTATTGTAGTCTATTGACACGCATGTGATTCCTTACGTCATCAAGTTAACATTTCTTGGGTCTACCCTGGACCTGGCAGGCGCAGCATGGCTAAACAATTGTTCCTTACTTATAGAACCATTTTCTGTAAGATGTGGCCGTATTTGGATAGGCGATTATCTTGCAGTTTATCTGATACTGATACTAGCTTCAAAAAAAAGTAAGTTAATAAAAACCCCCCCATTTTGAAACATTCTTCATTGGTGCTCCGCTCCTATTGATCGTAACGTGATGATATATAGCCTATATATAACCTTCCTCGATAAATAGGATATCTAACACTGAAAGAATTTTTCAAATCAGACCAGTAGTTCCTGAGATTAGCGCGTTCAAGCAAACAAACAAACTCTTCAGTTTTATATAATAGTATAAGATGTCATATGTTATTACTTTTTTTTGTTTTCTTTTGAGGCAGGGGGAAATACATTTCGTACACTACCGGATCCTTTGCTGGGATTAGACCAAAGCAATGAGAGTTATCCACTGAAGATAGCGCAGATAACAGAGGCAACACATGTTATTACTATATCAACGTCAGTATTAGTAACCTATTCTACTACCCGTCTACCCGCCCTTTACAAACATTTAAAAACGTTTTGAACATTTTTGCGTTCATTGATGTGTAAACTTTTGGCCAATGCTGTGTTTTATACTTGGTAAACTTTTATTTTTTTTATTAATTTAAATTTTCACCTGTAAATTTTTAACACACACGCGTTTTGTTACTACATTATTTGTTTCTAATACATGTAAATAATATATAGTACTTATTATTTTTATTTATGACTATGAAACAAAGCAAATAATATGACAAGATTAATCAAGTAAAGTTTCAACAGGTGTCTCTCTTAGTAGCTGAATAATTGAAACGTGATCAAATAAATAGTCAACGATCCTTCGACTTTCAAACAAAAAGGGCCCTGAAGCCCAATGTTTATTTATTTATTACTTGGAAAGTACTGGTGAAATCTGGCAGTAGTTATAATTGACAGTCGTGATCAGGGTAGTAGGTATTAGGGTAAAGCCGAGGGTTTCTATCTGTCATAATGCTCTCCTTCAAGCTGTAGGGGTGGATATTATGTTGATAACAAATTAAAACTGCTTTAAATATTTAGTTTATTACTTGATGACTTGATTAATTTAGCACTAATAAATAACAAAGCTTACAGAAGCAGAATTCATTTTAGGGTTACGTAGTCATTTTGACAAAAACCAAATTCTTATAACTTTTTTATGAATGTTTGTTCGTGTTCGGTGTATGTATGTCACCGTCGTTTTTTTCAGAAACCACTGAGAATATACGGTCGAAAATTGACGAGTTGTTTTCTACATGTCAATACACAAAGGTGTAGCGAGTTCTCGAAAAAAGGAAAAATTGCGGGTAGTTCTTGTTATTTGTACACATTATATTGTTGTACAAATAAATAGAAGAACGAAATATTTAAAAAGTATCATAGCCATTGTGGCAAAAACAGAGTTTATGAAATCGTCATGTCCGTCCACTTGTCCGCTTGTTTTGTCTTTATGTCACAGTTATGTAAGCGCCATCAAAACTTTGCATAATAAATCAATAAACACGTAATCGCAGAAACAAGATAATGAATAGAGGTACTGTTCAATCTTTTCATAGCCAGACATTCAGATATATTATCAAGATGACATAAAGAATGGGCCCAACCTGGCCCAGTGACCTCTAGCCTCCCCTTACAGTCACCTCGTTCCTCCTAATTTCATCAACTCACTATTTCAAAGTCTTTATATCATCTCAACATCATAGACATTTAAACACACAAACAATTTTATAAACATTTAAAGCAAAAACAAATGTAACACTTAGTTTTCTAAAGATCGTAGCACCTGGCGAATGGTAGAACAACTGTGTCTGCCTGGTCATGCCTGGTTTCACCGCTTAAATATTATAATTTTCTTGAAAGTACCGTCAATTAAATGTTTGCAATCTAAAATGTCCAGCAATTTGTTAATACCCGTTACAAATGCCACCAAAACGTTTAGTAAATTAACAGTATCGTATGCACTAACTAACCTTTTTATCCGCTGCAACAGATCACTAAACACTTGCCATTAAATAGCTATTGTTTCGTAATACTTAACAAAATCTATTAAATTATGACATTATTAAACGAGTAATTACTACAAATATAACTTTATAAAATAATCTTCTATAAATATCAGATGCTATAAATTTAGGTCGCCAACAGTTGTCTGTATGGCACTAAAAAGTAACAAAAGTAAAAAAAAATAATAATTAGGGATGGTCGTATGGAGTTCTAATTTTTTGGGGGTATTTGTATCGAGTTTTTTGTACAGTATTTTTAGTTAGATTTTGAAGAAACATAACGATGTTCTTTAATAACTTTTTCGTGAAGTTAATAGGTGAAAGGAGCTTCAAAAGTTAACAATATTGTGTCCCTACCTCTAACTTTTAAATTATGAGGTAGAAAATTAAAAAAACACAAGTTTGTCGAACTTATAAAAAATACTTATAACGGGAATTAAATCGAACCGTTGTATAGTTTTTGAGATATGAGGTTTATTTCGATTAATTATGGTTTTTCATGGTTCCGTAGCCAAATTATTCGAAAAATGCGACGTTTCTCACTTATAAGAGAAAACTTGCTCATAAGGAAGGAAATAGTGTTTAGCTGATACAACGATCTAAGGATAGAACGGTACATTGTAATGATGACATCCTCAGGATAAACGTTGTAGGTATCATACACTACGAATTGGTAAAAGTAATGAATACTAACAATATTTAACACTGAATTATTTAAGTAGAATTTATATGGCGATACCGAAACAATTAAAATAATTTCGACACAAACCAAGACGAAATTGGGATGCCTTTGAAAAAAAACAACAGACTGACGCAATCAACGAAACCGGACAACGGTAATTGCTAATGAACTTTTACAAGTAGGTGCTTAAGTATCGGAAAGGGACTGTTTACTGCCTCATTGGTGTTTCTCTTGACGCGTGATCGTAAATTTTTTACGTCGCGATTGAATGGTGCGCCCTTAACTAAAACAGGACATAAAGTTTCATGATGCCAGTTTATGGTACCATTCGTGTTCATTTTATAAATGATGTTCCCAAACATTAGACATCTATTTACCCTGTACTTTCCTTGTTTCAATTTTTTAAAAAGCAGAGATTTTTATATAAGCCCGGACAAAATTAACTGGATTACCGTCTGGCGTGGCGTTTTTAAGGAAGGTGGCCGGAAAAAGGTAGCTATCACGTCTTCGGTTTATTACACGTCCGTTAGGTACCTCTTCGTGACCCGATATTATGTTAGACGTGTTCGATTGGCGTCAGTACCAGTTTGACATGGTGCAAGCTGTCTATATACAATACGGGGCTAATCATATTAGATGGCCTCTGTGCTTGAGCGGGCTAAGCCTTTGCCGGCTTACCTTACTGCAATGCAGAGACTCCGGGTTCGATTCCTGATATAGTAAATTTCGGAAACGTATTTTCTCCGTTATTTACTATGGTCTGGGTGTCTGGGATCGGCCCCAGAATGGTCCGTTGTATATTACCCATAACACAAGCGTAACTTGCTTAATTTGGGGATATACAGTTCGTGTGTTTGTCTGCCGATTTATTATTATTATTATATTAACATTTTGATAATATTATATTATATAATATATTATGCAAGTAATATTTCAAAGTGATAATCGTTATATTAGCCATACATATCTTTTATAAATTGTATAACCTAAGAGAGTTCTTCGGAATGATTCAATGTTTAGCTTCAACCCGTGATCACTAGTTATCCTTAAAATGATTTTGTCTATCGTGTATTAAATTCTTATTTAATTATGTAACTTATTAATTTTTATTTATTTATTTTTATATGGGTAATGTCTTATGTATTGATATATAAATATTTAGATATAATAGTACAGATATATTTGTTTTATTTAAAATTGATTAACCTTTTCCACTCTGTCTATTTATTATATTGCTATATTTATAAGTATCAGTAGGATATTTTGAATTTATTATATACCAACATAAATACATTTATCTAACTGTATATATTTGCAGTTATTATTAATATATATTTTTTAAATTGTCACAAATTAATATTAAATTATTTTGAACACATGATTTTTTAGGCATTTTTAAACACTTTTATTAATTTGCTTTTTTCATGGTTTTCGGAAGTTGATTATATGTTTGGGCTCCTTCAAAAACTATGCTGCTTTTACCGTAATTCTGGATGCCGGGAATACTAAATTATCTTTACTATTTATATTTTTGTATTTCGTGCCTTTTGATAAATTTTATTTCAGAATGAACTTTCTTGTTTAAGATTTTATAAATTAATGTACATATGTTAAGAGTAAACTTTAAATTATATAATGTTCATTATTTTGGGGTTTCTGTAAATTTTATGTGCTGGTGTTAGAAAATCAAAATTAAATAATTCTTTTATTAGTTTATTTTGTCTTGTTTGTAATTGTTGAAGATTTGTTTTAGCTGAGGAGCCCCAAATTTCTATCAGGTAATCAATATGCGGCTTAACCAGACTGTTATAAATTGTATAACATACTTGACGCCGCACGCACCTCGCAAAGTTTTTCAGTCTGCCTGTTAGGGGTCTCAATTAATTTTTTATTTTATCTATATGAATTTTGCATGTTAAATTAGTGTCTAAAATAAGGCCTAAATATTTTTCATTGTCCACTTTATTTATAATTTGTTATTTTAAGTTAAACAAACATAGTTGTTAAGGTGTTCATTTTTTACCGTAAAAAGAATATAGTTGGTTTTGCTGTATTTATCGTTAATAAATTATACTGAAACCAGTGGTATCGATCAGTGTACCGAAAATTCAATCAAAGAATCTTAGTTGGATATGTTGTTGGGGAGTTCATTAGCTCTTCTTTCCCAAACAAAGATAACACTTTAAGAAGTGGTGTACATACAGTAGGAAGTTGATTTAACTTTCATTTTGTATGTATGACCTTATTAATATTTTTCTGTGGATTTTTAAATTTACTTAATTTAATATTATATTAAATATATATGTAAGTATATTATCGTCGTCGTCATCGTCAGCTTTTTGCAGTCCAATGCTGGAGGTAGGCCTCCCCAAGACGGCGCCACTCATCCCTGTCCTCTGATTTCCTCATCCAGCGCCTACCGGCGACCTTGCACGGGTCGTCGGTCCATCGGGCTGGAGAGCGTCCGACACTACGTTTACTGAGACGCGGTCTCCACTCCAGGACTCGTCTGCTCCATCGGCCATCGGTCCTGCGGCAGACGTGACCAGCCCACTGCCACTTCAACTTGATAATTTTGCGAGCTATGTCGGTTACCTTGGTTCCTTACGCATATCCTCATTTCTACATTTAAGTATATTATATTTTTACCGAAATATAGTAATTTTGTATAATAAATATTGTTTAACTTAGAATCGATTCAATTTAGTTTAAATAACTTCTCCATTAGGTGAAAATGATATATTCATTGATTCATTGATTTTCTACCTAGTTAGTTGGGTGGCGAAGTGTATAAAACTGAAATAAATATCAGAACCATGACTTTTTTATGGTACTCCCTACTTTTAGAAAATGTTTATAAATCATACATTAAAATTAAAGTCACTATATATCTCAAAGACTTTTCAAGTGCGTGTCCGTTCTTTAGACAATAAAGGGCCCTGTAGAGGCGTAGAACGATTTTTTTAAGACATTTGGCTAAGGAACCTTAAAAGGTGTTTGGTTGCGCCGAGGAACACCTTCTTATAAATTCTTCCTCCCCATCGTCGCCATCAAGAAAAGAATAAACTTTTAAGTGAAGAATGCGCAATACAAGACGATTCAGCTAGTGTCACTGTTGTCATCGTAAATATAAAAATCATATAAATATATATATAACGTTTGTTGGAACATAAAAGAAAAAAACTGTTATAATTTCATTTAATGAGCATAACTCTAATCCTAGTGAGGGTGTGAACCCCCGGGGGACGAGTGCAGTGTGGCGGCGGACTGGTGGCGAGATAAGTCCTTCTTTGCTTCTTCTTCCACGTCCCTTTGCCTTCTCCCGGCCATCGCATCACACCCGCAGTGTTTAATCCAAAATAACCTATAGCTGAAAAACTATTCAACGGATCTTATTCAAACCAATATTAGACATTAAATACAATTTATAGACAATTTATTTTTTTGGAGAAATACTGATATATGTTGGCAACACCAACATAGAATAATATTTATTTTTAAACTTGCAACATTGTAGTTGCATTTTTGTTCTTCTTCCGATTAGGTTGTAGCCGAGGGCAGACGCCTTCGTATAAAAAGTGATTTTATTACAAGTTTTCACCAGCTAATAGTGTTTTAACTTCCACCACTACATCGACCTGGGTATCCTAGGCCCATCACCATCAGCGTGCAAACAAATATTAATTATATGTGCGACGAGTTGCGCACAATATATACAAACGAACAGACGAACAAATTATATGACAATTTTCTAAGGGGTTCCGTTTTTGCTCCTTGTTTTGGTCCTAGGATTTGAATAGAAAAGTTACGAAACAAAAGAGTTGCCACGACTTTTTTTGCTGTTATTTTATGACTACATTAAACTCGCAACATCTTATCACGTTTGATATAATCATGTTCGAATAAACTGTAACCCACAAAATTACCTTTGTAAAGCAATCTTTGTATGTTGAAAAGTAAATCTACGGGCGTTTTATTTCCTTCGGTCTCATGAAAGGCGGACTATGCTCGGGCATGAAAGCTGTTTTAAATATTGTGCCACGATTTTCTCGCTAGAACCCAGCTTACACATATAACGGTAACATGAATTACTCAGAAATGCTATATTTTTCAGCGTTGTATTTTTTAATAAAATCCCTAGCGATTAAGCGACCTGGTTATTTGTAGCGCAATTTTGTTGCTGATTCTTTTGAAGGAGATGAATTAATTATAAATGGAAGTGTTTTTTATTGTTTTTTTATGTTTGTATGGCATAGTTATTGCTATTTTTAGGGTAATCGCAATGTCCGGCTATCCTGTCCATGTAGGTTATAGTTATTTTTTTTAGAAACTACTAGTTCTGCATGGAATTCGAGCTACAAAGTTATGTAGTGAAATGGCGAAAAAAATAAAGATAATGACGGCCGCTCTACGTGTAACTATGAGCTGAATTTTTATGAAGTGAAACTTCTTTGAATCTTTGTGATTTGAAACTTGATGAAACGAAAAAGAGGTAAAAACACATACATCTATAGTACTAAGCCTGCGAGAGAATAAGATAGAATACATTATATTTAATAATTCAAAAACACTATGTTCATACAGTTAGAGTTGGAAATGTTTTGAAGTTTTTGTTAATTTAGTGTTTTAAAGTTTAAATTTATTGTAACGATATAATATATATGACATGTGACGTCACGAAATTTAGAATTCCTCCCACCCCTTGTCACACTTTGTTTCACAGCTACCGAGTGTGAACTGCACACACAGACAATTTTTTGTACCTCCACGTGTGGTGTATAGTTAGTCAGATCTTTAAAATCATAATAATACAGGGAGTATGACTTTTTTTTAATTTTAATCAATACATTGTGAGACATTAAGCTCCCAAAGACGTAAAAATTACTTCTTCCATATAACTTCGAATTATGTAATGGATAATTCTAAAAAAATGACGTTGAAGATAAACAAATATTTTCAACGAGAATTGACAAACAAGATTTTGAAATATGAAGTAAATTAGATTAAAAACATTTTTACGTAGCCAATTGCCGAAAAAGAGGACGTACTCTATGGAACCCAGCATAGTTCGTGACTACCACGCACTTGCTAGATTTATTAGAAAATGAAGTTTACAATAAAAGACTACCCTTCATATTATTTGTCTACATATTCTTAAATGTTGTTTGGACGAGTCCATTGTAGGTAAAACGTCGCAGGCAGATAATCCAAGAAAGATTATTATTATATTTTTTTCTTAAATATTATGATTCGCATGTTCCTCGTAGGCTTTGTCAAAGAAAAAATAGCTTAACATTTTACTGGAATTCGTTATCTAGCATAAGTACAAACAACAATTTAATATAAAAGTCGTGAAATTGACGCGTACAAAGGGCGCGTCCGGACGGCTGTGCGTCGAAGCGAAAACAAATTAATTGCTATCGGTTACGTTTCAGTGTTGTAATTGCTTTGTTCTCGCGTCGGTGGATCGATCAAGTGAGAAAAATTAATTGAAATCCTCGACAAATCTATAAACGCCATCCCGATAGAAAGGGTTCACTTCATTACCATTTGAATAATAATAATGAAAGTTTGTATTTTATTAAATATGTCCGCGACTTCGTTCACGCTTGACTTAAAATTTCGGTGGGATCCCGGGATACAAAGTATCGCAGAAAGATAAACACATTAATCTATAGAACTAAGCCTATGAGAGAATGAGATAAAATACATTATACTTAATAATTTAAACACTATGCTCATACAGATAGAGTTAATACTTCAAATTTCGTAGTTTAAAGCTTAAATATATAATAACGATATAATATATGAAATGTAACGTCACAAAATTTAGAATCCCTCCCACCGCTTGTCACACTTTGTTTTTTTTTTACTGCGGTACGATACCAGACATGTTGACAGCCCATCTGATGGAAAGTGGTTACTATCGCTTACAACACCAGACCCAACGCAATACCAGAACCGTCACCAATGTGCTGTCAGCCTGGAATACATTTTATGACACCTTTCGTTTCTTTAAAACTTTTTACTCAATATTTCAAGTTGTCTAGATTATATGGCATATTAGAAAATACTTCTTTGTAACGATACAAGGTAACACAAACTATAAACAACAATTTATTTCGGGATAGTAGTTCACCATAATTCGGATTGTATAAGATTTGGAATACTTACCGTTTCACTTTACCAAATTCTGAGTGTATTATTTACACATAGATAAAAAAATCATTTATGCAAAAACTCTTGATGTATTATTATGAAAGCTTCCTTAGGAATTATAGCAACAGAGATATGTTTTGAAACTCTTATCATTTATTTTTCGTAATTATTAAGTTACCTTTTGATAGACCAACCATATGCATTTATTTTTGTAAAGATGCAATTCTATAATGTGAAACAAAATCTACATATTGAATTGCTCCCAAATGGTATACCAGTTATGTATATGAGCGATTGCTTACGCAAATGGCTCGTTGAATATGCAGTACCTAGTTTGGAAGATCAGTAAAGCAGCACATACTTAGACGATCCAGTTCATACATGTCGGTTTATAAGCCTTTTTTTATGGCACCCTGACTATATTCGCCATTTTACGGTCGTGGTATAGCCATGCTGGAATCTTGATTACATATAGCTCTCTGGGTCGCCTCAATCATATACATGGAATAAGAAAACTAAAAAATGCTATATATAATCATTCATTAATATTTGAATGAAAAAGTTTAGTTGAAAGTATAACAAGTGAAGTCTGCTTATAGCGTGTCAGTGCAGTTCGATCTGCTCAGGCTTCTAGTGCGGGCGCGGCACTATTTGCGGAGTCTTAAAAATCCAATTAGTAGGATAAACACTCGATTAAACTACACAATTGAGATAAGCTCTATTTACCTACTGAATATTGAACACCGTGATAAATTCCGTCTTACATATTATTATATTAAACTGTTTACATTGTGTGCTGTACTGGTGTTATTTTCCCCACAGCATTGTAGATTATCATTAAGAGCATTATAATGCTTTAGCAATGACAATATATAAACGATACAATAAATATGTAGTAATACATACTGTATATGAAATTGTTGTTATGCAGTACGTTGCTTTTCAAAGCATTGGGAATGAAGCGATTGTTATTAAAATTGCTATAATTTTAATAACGAGAATTAACATGAGATACTTTCAGTATTTTCTTAAATTTTCGCGACTAGTACACATAATAAAGCTAGATTTTAACGGTTTTAAGCGCGGTATTTTATTTAATTCTGTATTCAGAGGTTTCGGCCACTATTCAGTATTTGAAATAAATAAGATTAGGCTCCCATAGAGTAAATAATAACCACAAACAAAAACTAAGATTGAATAGTTAAAATAAACAAGTTTTTTATACAATAACTTTAACGTTACTCATTGACCCTTAACATCGTTGTCTGCTCTGATCACGGTAACTGAATTATATGAGATACTTTTGATCACGACAAGTAGGAACATCCGTTCACATCCGTGCAGGAACGGAGAAAGAATACAATGTCCTGCGGCCGGGCGGTCTGTCGTAAGAGGCGACTAAACAACCCACAGTCAGCTGGTGGGGCATTTGCCCGACTGGATGGCTACCATCCCTGGTCTAAAGTATGTCGCCATAACAACCTTGAGTTGTGTTCCGGCATCAGTGACCAGGTTCCAGTCTCCCTTCAGAGAGCAGCAGCGCATTTGTAGCACCTTTGGTGTTGCAAATGTCCATAGGCGATGTTAACCGCTTTCCATCAACTGGGCCGTCTGCCTGTCTACTGAACTCCTGCGATAAAAAAAATAAAAAGCTAGGATAATTTTTATCGTTCGTATAATCAACAATTTGTGGGACTTATAATCAATGAACTGGTTATAAATGAAATTGCTATGATGACTAACCTTTTTAGTAGTTATAGAAAAGTAAATATATTGTTACATGCCGTCAAAGATAAGCCGCACAGCCTATTGTAAGCGCAGCTTATTGTCCTCCCGGATTAAGGAACTCTTTTGTCTTTTGAATTTGTAGTTAAGAAAAACATGCTTTTTTCTTTTTACTTGTTTTATAACCATAATTAGCGTCGAACTAATCCCTATTGTTATTGTTTTCGACTTTGTGGACGTTCGCAGGTGTTAAAATTAATATTTCTTAGAAACTCAGTGTGCGCCTCCAATTTCTTTGTACTGTGTAGTTAGTATAAGACGATGCCCGAATGGAGGGGAGGGGCAGTCAAGCGACGACTATGAAACGAGTAAGACGTTCTCTAATACTCTCGATTAGCGATAAAGACGACGGACTTTGCGCGTTCGAATTGTATTGAAGTGCAGTCGTGCAGTGTGAACTGGTTGCATCCAGTTTTATTTGTATTTGTTTTATACGTGTTTGTACAGTTCTAATAAATTCTATAGTAGTTCCAACGCCATTTTTAATTCGAGTCCTGTAGCTCGTAACAATATTTAAATTTTAAATCGTGGAATGGCTCCCAAAACAAATGCGAGTAGAAGTGTTACACTTAGAACCAAGAAACATATTACTCTCTTACGAGAGCTTAGAAGTGTATCGGCCCTTGCACGTGAAGCATGTAAAATTATCTATAAAGAAAATATAAAGTTATCATACTCTAAACCATTTTGTCATTTGCAATTGTATGATCACGGTCAGCTGGAGCCTTGAGCTGACCTCCACAGTATGTACTTTTGAAAATGGGTTAATATTCATACGGTACAGAGTAAACAAAGTATAAACTAGACTTCCTTAAAAATACACACTATATAAAAAATAAATATTGGGGAAAAATTTTCTTCGCATTTTATATAAAAATTCAAAAGGTTTTTTTATAAAGTTTATTTACATTTGACTAAAGTATGTAGGTGCCATTTTGTTGGATAACTTTTTGCCATCTTGTAGGTAGGGACGTGATCCCATTGCTATAAAAATGTTGGGGCTTCTGATCAAAAAATTGCGACAAGTGGTTATGGCAGTCCTCTCGTGAAGTTAACCTGACACTGCCTAAGAAATTCTGCAGAGACCGAAACAGGTGAAAATCTGAAGGTGCAAGGTCAGAACTATACGGCGGATACATTAACACCTCCCAGCCAAACTCTCGTAATTTTTGCTGAGTTGCTAAAGATGTGTGAGGTCTAACGTTATCATGGTGAAAAACCACACCCCTTCTATTGATTAATTCCGGCCACTTTCTCTCAACTTTTTGCTTTAATCTCATCAGTTGTTCGCAGTACAGTTCAGAATCGATGGTCCTGCCTGGCGGAAACAGCTCATAATGAATAATGCCCTTCCAATCCCACCATACACACAGAATCACCTTGTTGCGAGTTAACCCGGGTTTCGCCACAGTCTGTGAAGCCTGACCGGCCTTTGACCACGATCTTTTTCGCACGTTCTTGTCGTACGTGATCCGCTTTTCATCACCAGTTATCAGCTTCTTCAAAAATGGTTCATTACGTCGTAATAAAGAATCACAAATGAGTACACGGTTCATTAGGTTTCTTTCAGTGAGCTCATGAGGCACCCAAATATCGAGCTTTTTTGTGTACCCAGCTTTTTTCAAATACGCCAAAACCGTTTTGTGGTCAATTCCCAGTTCTCCAGCTACATCGTAACTACTAATATGCCGATCATGCTCCACTTTTTCAAAAATGGCATCAATTTTGTCCGTAAGAGGGCGACCAGAGCGACGTGCATCTTTGATATCAAAATTTCCGGATTGAAAACGCTTAAACCAAATTTGCACTACTCTCACAGATACTGCATTAGGTCCATAAACATCACAAACTTCTTTCGCGGCTTGTGTTGCATTTTTACCTTTTTTGTAGTAAAATTTTAAAATGTATCGAATTTCTTCATTAGATTCACTCATTTTAACAATAAGAAAAACAAATGAAAATCACACATTTTCCTAATTTGAATTTGGAATTGTCTTCTTTAAAATTAAAACTTTTTAATGATACCAAAACCAGCCAGATACAACTGGTATAGCCAAAAAGATCTTATTACAAGCTCATACATACAATGTGCGAAAAGACTTTTTCCCCAACCTTTTATTAACTCTCGAATATAATATACTTTTTGTAAATAAATTATAATTTCTTATTATCATTAAATTAGTTTGGATGACAGAAGACGTCGCCGTTCATATAATAATAATAATAATAATTTTTATTTGTTTGCTCTCACAATATAACATGACATAAGTAATTACTAAGAAAGGTTTTAAATTACTAAAAATTGGTGAGAGCCTGGTGTCAGTAAAAGGAAAAATCCTGTGTGACCAGCCTCTCTTTCCCCGGGAAAAATGTAGGTATATATACAACAAGTTATTCAATTATTAAAAAAATACAATATATTGAGTGTAGATAGATGTGCAGTATGTAATTGTGTATTTATATGTATTTATATATTGTACGTAAATGTGTGTGAATGTGTCTTTGTGAGTTTATGTGATTTGAAATGAAAGGAATTGATTAGATTATACTATGAAAATTACATAGAGATAAATAAATGAGTGAACATATAAAATACTATAATACAAGATAATAATAAAAACAATGAAAAAGGAAATATTTAAGTAATTAGGACTAATAGTGCTTCAGTGGAGTCATAGTCGAGTTTCAAAAGCCATTCGGTGAGGGTTTTCTTACATTTATTTAGCTTTAGTCAAAGAGAATATATCAATCCTCTTGTTGATTTTATTATATAGGTAACTCCCTAGAAAGTACAAAAATCTACAGCAAAACGCTGTGCTGACAACGTTTTGTTTGTATACATAGGGTATATAAAACATTAATGTATAAAATGATAGTCATATATTACATTTTCTTCAGTAATAATTTGCGTGACGAAAACGCCATGTTATAAGGAAAAACAAGCGTTATTTGTGGATATAACAGACCACACGCACTTTGTGTTCCCGAAGAAAAACGTTACGTCTTATTCTATCGGTTACCCGAGAACATTCTCATATTATTCTTGTTTTCAGATACACCCGCATGGAATGTTAGACCCTCGTCAGGTTTTACCGAGATGTAATTCAATCTAGGCCACCCCATCAATCTGTGAGTTCTCACGCATATATTTCTGTTGATTTGACAAATGAGAAGGGTGCGGAGTCTACTCTGCGCGGATGAGGTACCTACTGCGATCGAGAATCCTGTGGACCGGTAAAATATATCTATTGGCTTATGACTCACCCATATCTCCTGCCAATATCTGATTTTTTTTTTGGCTATATCTTTAAATTTGCCAAATTCAAGTATAACGTTTATGTATGTACATGAACATACATGTACGTACTTTTTATTCTAGTTACATTGCCACACCCACATGTCAAACAAATTTTTCTAATCCATTTTAAGATTGTTAAGACCGCCTATTATTTTCTGTATTTAAACTTCATGAACTTGTATCTTAATGTTATGCAATAACGTATGTTCTATTCTATTGTAACATCTACTTACACCAACAAATAAAATTGAAATATCTATCTGTGAGTAAATGCCAAAATTTAAATCAAAACTGCTATTTATACAATGCCTAATCTAATAAATAACCAATTTAGAATTTTTCTGTTAGTGTATCTGGAAGTCTGTCTCGAAAATATTTAGCAATTAAAACAGCAGTTTTATTTAAATGTTTGTGCATGTTTAATTTCAATATCTAGTACGGTTCAGAAGGTATGAGTCTCATGCGAATGAAGTGGCGGCTACAGCTAGTTGTTTTATAGTATTGTTACGAGCTACAGGACTCGAATTAAAAATGCCGTTGGAACTACTATAGAATTTATTAGAACTGCACAAACACGTGTAAAACAAATACAAATAACACTGGATGCAACCAGTTCACACTGCACTATTCAATACAATTCGAAGGCACAAAGTCCGTCGTTTATATCGCTAATCGAGAGTACTAGAAAACGTCTTACTCGCTTCGTAGTCCTCGCTTAACTGCCCTCCCCTTCATTCGGGCCTCGTCTTGTACTAACTACACAGTATAAATAAAATTGAAAGCGCACACAAGGTTTCTAAGAATTTTAATTTTCACACCTGCGAACGTCCATAAAGTCGATTACAATAACAATAGAGATTATAGTTCGACGCTAATGATGGTTATAAAACAAGTAAAAAGACAATAGCATGTTTTTCTTAACTACAAATTCAAAAGACAAAGGATTCGTCGATTACTAGAAAAGGACAATAAGCTACGCTTACAATAGGCCGTGCGGCTTGTCTTTGACGGTATGTAACAGTATATATAATTACAAACAGATATTTTCTTATATTTTTCATTTTATTTAAAATAATATGTTGTATAGAAGTAAAAAGTTACTCTTCTAAATGTCACGGGCAGCAAACCGATTTATTTGTTTCTTCATCTTTGTGCGTTTAAATAGGAATTTAAACGCATAAAGACGAAGAAACAAATAAATCGTTTTGCTACTTTTCTACAAGAGATTCCAAGTTAGTATCCTACGCTTGCTCGGGATTTAAACTTAGCACTAATAGTAGAATAGGATATGAAAATGAAATGAAATGTCTACAATAGAAACATTTTTAGGCTCTACTGCATTAAATCCCGGTTATGTTCGAAGTCCGGTCAGTCCGTCTGCTTTGGAGTCCGCAGTTCCTTTTCCTAATTTTCTTTCACCATTTCATCCGGTGTCAGGGGAGATTTTTTTAGGGACCATCAGCACGCATTTCATGCTTACAACCTTGGCTTTACTTGAGCCTACTCTTCTACCCAGACCTTCCCCACGTGACTAGCCGGTTTCCTTAAAATATGCACGTAGACGACTCTCTTGCATTTTCTATGTCACGGATATGAACGATTCATTTTGCAATGTTTCAATTGTTTCGGTCCAGTGAAGTATGCATACAAACAATTATTTCACTACATCGACAAGTTACCGGGTAAAAGTGGTCCAGTTAGACGAGTGCGTACACCATACATGCGTATAAACTTCAAACAGTTACACACCGAGTTCATAACTTCCCCTGGTCGTGAATTACGCAACTCACCCTTATTATACCGACCGACCATCCGTAGATGCTATGGAGAAGGGCTTGACCCTAACCTAGTGTAAAATGGGCATGGATAATCATGTATTAGTGATGAACTGGACCTTTGTTTATGATTCTTCAATTATGGTAGGTATGTAGTATTTATGTATCCTTTGAGACATCAATTGTTACCTCAAGACTTGTGTTAGCAAATAAACTCGTATGGACGTTTGCAACATTATTATACTGATCCCAATTCAAAAAGAATGATTAAAATCGTTTCATAAATAAAAAATGTATATACGTAGATACAAAAATTTTTATATACAGACGAATTGGGTTGTCTCCTTATCTATACATATAATAAAACTGTACAGGTCGAATCTCTGTACAATGAAAAAAAATTGCTAAAAACCGAATCAGGGGGATGTAAGAAGTGAAATAGAACTAATTTAGATTTTTTTTCTAATTTTTGTTACTCTGTTTGTCTGTTTGTACCGGCTAATCTCCGAAACGACTGGACCGATTAAAATGAAATTTTGTTTGGTGGTAGCTTATATCCCTGATCAACATATAGGATACTTTTGATCCCGAAAAATTAAAGAGTTCCCGTGGGATAGTTAAAAAACCGCACCACGCGGAAGAAGTCGCGGGCATCAGCTAGTTTAAAATAAGTTAAATATTAAAATCGAAAAACACCTGCTATTTTATTTTCAATTTGTGTTCCTTGTAAAGCATTCTGTGGCTGCAATTGTGGAGTTATATGATGAAAGTAACATTTAATTTAAATTAAAATGTAAAGTTGTCGTCGCCGGGGGCTTATGGTTCATGCAGTCGTTAACTAAGTTTTATTTACACGGGCAACGAAAACATGCGAGGAGGCAGCCGCGTGCCTGGCCCTTGTCTAATATGTTATTATGTGATGTAAAACACACCACAACGAAACTGGCGTATAGTGGCTAGTTCTTCTTCCATGCTAGAGGAGTGTTATCAACAACTTGTTCGTTTATGTAATTTTAAACTGGGCGATAAGCATACATAGTAATCTTGTTCCTTCAGTAATAATTCGAAAAGAATAATGTTTTCTATTTTCTGTAATTAACTTTATAATATTCTAATAAAAAAAAACTAGCAAAAAAGAAACCAACTTCAAGGATGACTAAAAATTAAAAGATAAATATTTTCTACAACATCTTGAAGTCAAAGCGTAGTAAAAAAAAAACATTACTATATTTTGTTAATTTGTTCTTGTTTTTTATGTTCAATATGGATTATATGAAATTATTCTTAAGCTGTATTGAATCTAACACAAAAATAATTATCAAAATCGGTTCATACACAAAAAGTTATGGCTTAACATATATAAAAAAAGTACACGACGAATTGAGGACTTCCTCCTTTTCTACGGTTAAATTTAAAGCATATTGTCAATCTTATTATGCCTCTGGGTCAATTATATCCTGAGAGCTGTTAGCGCCATCCGTGTTCAATATAATAACATCTTCAGAACGCTTCTGAGGCTCGACTCTGCAGTGCATCTACGATGTTCACGGAGGCACGTACTGATGACTTTTACGCCATCAGGCGTATAAAAGCCGCGTCTTTGCTGTTTAGAGTCCGAGCTAGCACCGGCAGTATCTTGAGCGTGTTCGCAGAGAGAATGGACTACCCTTTCCTTCCCCTTGCCGATGGAAGGTTAAAACCATTCTTTCTGCTTTTGTGTTATTTGTTCTGCTGTCTGTCCTATTAACATATATGTTATATTTGTCACTAACAAATGGATGTATTATTTGAAATGAAAATAAACAAATAAATGAATTAAACAAATGTGTAATTTATGATACTAAATAAATACTTAGATAAATTATTTAAATAGTTTATTGATTGAATACCTTTCTAAATATGGCCACTCCATCGTTACCGCACTCGGCTTATCGAACTCTGCATGAGCATCTACCCTTAATTAAAATATACGACCGCCATTCAAGAATACTTTCCACTCAAGTTGATATTCTTGCCAACTAAATGGAAATTTATATGATTTTTATTGAAATTTATGTGCAAATTTATGTCCGATTATATACAATAAATTACGGTGAGGTTCTGTAAATAATTTTTGGGCAACTCTTTATACTTACTACTATTCATATCGAGTGAGAGTAAGTTTGAACGCTTCTTTATGGTTCTTAAAGAAGCCTTGAAACTTACTCTAATTCTATGAATAAAACCGTTACTGTATTTTTTTTATTGCAGGAGTTCAGCAGACAGGCAGATGGCCTACTTGATGGAAAGCGGTTACTATCGCCTATAGACATTTGCAACACCAAAAGTGCTATAAATGCGCTGCTGCTCTCTTAAGGGACTGGAACCTGGTCACTAATGCCACAACACAAGGTTGTACTGTATAAAAAATAGTACATAGAATAGGAATTAATCTTAACTTTTACCTTATATGACCTTCCAAAAATTGTATTCAGTGGAACTTAGTTTTAAAAAATCCGTTTGAATTTGAATTTAGTTAAGGGGTTTGAGATCTGAAAATGAGAAATTTTGTAACATGAAAAATTGTATTGACAAACTTTAGCCGTTACTTTGTTCTTCAAGTACCTGGACATTTGCTAGATACCGTAATAAAACATAGGCATAAATTTAAATTGCTGATTTAAATCACCACTTATTTTCTATGAAATCTGTGTATCCGTTTCGAGATTTGACACGTAAGAGACAGGTCTGGCCTATTTTAGATCTTATTAGACAAACAGAGTATTTATCAAAGCTCCCGTTACGTAACCACTTCTTATCTTTTTTTATTTATTACATGAGTTCAGCAGACAGGCAGACGGCCCACTTGATGGTAAACAGTTACCATCGCCTATGGACATTTGCAACACCAAAGGTGCTGCTGCTCTATATTATCTTATCCATTCTTGTTACACCACACATCCACCTCAACTTCCTAATCTCAATTGAGTGGAGACGTTCTTGGTATATATATTTTTTATTTAATACTGAATAAATTTTTGGTCGATCTAGTTTTAAATTGTGCCTAAGAAGTTTGCAACGCATTCCAATGATTCGGATTCGACAATTGGGGGTTATGCACGACAATTGGGAAAGGTTTGGTCTAATATGCATATTGTTATAATTACCATGTACTGAAAAAAAAACATAATAAAACTTGAAAATCGAGATTGACGATCTGTAAAACTTATTTCGTGGATATACTGTCCGTTGCCTTAAAAAGGGGCGGCTAGTAAGTAGCCAATAGCGATACAGTTTTCGAATGATATTATAATATAACAAATTTTTACCACAATATTCGTGCTTTACTTCATTTATGTCAATACGGAATGTCTATTTTCGAACCAAATGTAGCTCTAGCCTAAGCAATGTAGCAACGTAGCACGTAATGCGTAGCTGCGTAGGCGTGCGTGTTAACAAGTATTTACAAAGTAGGTAACGCTTTCTCTTAACGCCAAATTGCTCAATAGGCGACGGCCGAAATAATATCTACCTTAGAATATCACTTATTTTATACGTATTTTAAAAAAGAAAACAAGACTGTGGAATTAGAAAATTAACGCTGCTGCATAAAGTTAGCGGGGAAATGTACGTATATTTTCAATATTCGTAATACTGATATAGTTCGAATGTCAAGTTAAGATGTTTCAAATAAGGAATGTGTTCGACAGCGTTGTCACGTTCAGATGGCGTGCGCGGGTGCAATTTGCTGGGTCGCACCGCCTACTGTAATAACGACTTCCGTACCCCGTCGTGGCGCCTCCTCAAATTGGTCGCTTATCACCAATCTACGATGTAGAGTAAAATATCAGTTGGCCCGGTCGCAATTTGTCAACAGCACTGCGCGGCACGGTTAGTTGTTTCGTCGTTTACAAGTTGATTGAAAAATGACAGTGAAGTGTTTATTCTTCTTCAATCTACTGTACTATAAGCGGGAACCTTCATTTTTCGCGCGACGATTTTTGGTTCCCTAATCGGGTTAATAGCCGTTGTAGTTCTAACAGCACGCGGCCGCCTCGATCTTTTATAGTGTTCGACAGAGGAAGTGTTGGTATATTCGTCGATAGTACGATATACGAACATACGGCTGATACCAAGCTTTTGAAATTTCATGATTTTTTATTGCATGAGTTCAGCAGACAGGCAGAGGGCCCACTGGTGAAAAGTGGTTACCAGCGCCTATGGACGTTGTTTTGTTGCTTTTTACGAAAAGCCGCCTGGCCGTAGATAATTGTATTCTTTTACCGTTCCTGCACGGATAGAATATGACCGACGACTTCATACTCACTTTGTGCAAGGCAATCACTACAATATTATTTTTCGTAATTCCCCATTCCATATTGTAATGTGACAATAAACAAGAAAAAATATGTGAAATGACGGGAAATCGAAAGATTTAAAATAATTAGAGTTAAAAAAATAAAAGTTTTTATGTACCTAACAGTATTTATGGCCAGGCTAGTTATAATATACGTAAGTGCGTGAGTATTCATATAAAATAAGCCATACTTCACTGTACTTAATGGTGTTGGAAAGTCAATAATATGAAATGAAATATTATGAAGTGAAATACTAATAAACGAGTTATTACCACTGCACTAAATATTCTCAAGTTACGACTCACACTGAAAACTTTAGTATATTTCTCCGGAGTGTGTTCCAACTTACTGGTTTATTGCTTGAAGAGATATTATTTCAAAGAACTCTTGGAATTTATTCCGCGCATTCGTTTGGGGAAGGTAATCCCGGAGGCTTTTATTCGGCTATTTAGTTCAAATAGTTGCTTCACATGTGGGTAGCAAATCTCTTTGTGCATATTTTAGCGTGGAATTGTATCATTCAATTTTGGTTTTTACGTTGAGGCGAAATAACAGAAAGTTAGATATAAAAGGCTCAGATGGAGTACCCTTAATATATACAATGTACTCTGTGGAATAACTTAGTTTCTTTATCGAAGATAAAAGATAACATTTGCCCTGTGGTGTGGGTGGGTGACGCTTTGATATCATTATTTCTCAGAATCATAACTAAAGATTATACTTTTTTAATAAAAAAGACACTATTATAATTTTAATTGCTGTTTCATGTGAAAATTATTCATATGCTTATATGCACTTGTTACAAGTTGGGCCACCTGCATACTTATTATCATATACCGACAAAGAAATGCTGCGCATCTTGTTTATTGCCCCTCCCGCATTCGGAGTTCTTTTTTATTACTTCGTATTTAAAATTTGCAATTAGACAATATCTTATTTTTATTGTTTTCGACTTTGTTGGCCGTTCGCAGGAATAGATAACCAGGTGTGCAAATTACTATTTCTCGGAAACTCCGTGCGCGTGGCCGAATTTTTTTGTACTGTATAGTTAGTATAAAATAATGCCCGAGTGGAGGGATGGGGCAGTCAAGCGCCAACTACGATACGAGTAAGACGTTTGTAGTACTTTCGATTAGCGATATAGACGACGGACTTTGCGCGTGTCGAATTGCATTGAATCGTGCAATGTGAACTGGTTGCATCCAGTTTTATTTGTATTTGTTTTAAACGTGTTTGTACAGTTCTAATAAATTCTATAGTAGTTCCAACGGCATTTTTAATTCGAGTCCTGTAGCTCGTAACACTATATTTCAAGCCAATATGCTTCATGTACTTTTTAGTTTACAGACTTCGTGTTGTCTGAAGGAACGCTTTCAGTTTCTCCAACAAGCCTCAAGTTGTTGAGATTAACTCGACTAATGACTCTAGACATATTGTACACATCTTTTTACTGCATATGCAGTAAGGTTGTAGAATGCACTGACAGAAATGTTAAGTCACTTTAACGAGCTTGTATCAGAGCACTGTCTAAATAATGTATAAACTGTACTATCTATATGAATAAAGCAGTATTCTACTTCGTACGAGTATTTTTGTTAATATTCTAAATTCAAATTCAAAAGTTTTTATTTAAAATAAGTTCCACTGGAGAACACTTTTTGAAGGTCATTCATATAAGTTAAAATTTAATTTTACTTCCTAGTCTATGTACACCGTTTCGCAACGTGTTATTGCTGTTAAGGAGAAGAAGCATTCTTATAAGTATATCAGATCTTATGTATATATCTGTTGCTACAGTAGATATATCCTAGAATAATTAGCTATAGCAAAAGCAGACGTTATAATAAAACCACATGAGTTCTCTTATGACTTTAGGTAGCAGAATCCCATAAAAAAATATTTGTTTAAATGATGATTACTTTTTTTTAAATTATAATTTTACCATTAAGAGTTATTTTAAAACTAAGCCATAATGTTACCAACATGGCAATAGAGCAATATACTTAATAACTAAGCGAATATATAGGGTCAGAGCCGATGGTACGCGATACTATCAATCATATAACAGGATACAGTTTCCACAATCAAAGTATCAAGTATCAAGATTTTAACGATTAGAGAATTTCATAACAAATATATGTACATTAAAATTATATTAATCCTATCAAAAATTTTACTCAGTGGTAGATAAAACATTTTACTCTTCATAATTATGTAAGAAGAATATTAGGAATGGACATCTCAGTAATTTTGAAAAGACAATTTTGCTTTGATGATTGGTTTCCCTTTGCATTAACCTGCAATCTTATTTTCTTAAATAAATATTATAAATATATAGGAAATTACAACGAATCCATTCATCGTTATTTAACATGTACATTTATGTACTTAGTTTTGCCTAACCGTGTAAATGTGGTATTGAAAATAAATCTATTTTTATCGCGAAGCTGGCAAACAGGCAGATGGCCCCCAGCTCTTGGAAAGTGGTAACCTAACGTCTACAGACGTTTGCAACACCAATGGCGAACCCAACACGTTGCCTGCCTTTAGGATGGGATAGAGGGGATGGGATATGGGATTGGAATAGTCGCATGGGATAGGGAAGATGGAAGAAGTGGGCCCTCAGAACTCTCACTCACCGCACGAAACACGATTAGCTCAAGGCTAATCGTTTTAGGCCGATGTTCTGTGAGACCAACTTATTAAAAAGTTTATTATTTTATGGTTGAAAAAATTACTAAATAGCGCAACGTTGGTTTAAAGTTTTATTCGTATTTTGTTATTTCTAAAAGTGAGAATAAAATAAGCAGTGGCACCCTCTGGTCAACAGTAGAAACGTAGGATGTAATAACAATTTCAGTGCCTAGTGTTTATTAAGCATTGGTCATCATCAGCATGTTTTTTGGCGAAAAAATGTACTTCTGATTTATTATTATTTATTTGTTACTAGCTGACCCGGCAAACTTCGTACCGCCTCAGAATCAATTTTTTTCATATTTACTCACTTTTTAAACCTTCCCTAGACTTCCACAAATAATTCAAAACCAAAATTAGCCAAATCACTCCAGCCGTTCTCGAGTTTTAGCGAGACTAACGAACAGCAATTGATTTTTATATATATAGAAGATAGAAGATTTACTCACGGTTTAAATCTTCCTTGGACTTCCACAAATAATTCAAAACCATAATTAGCCAAATCAGTCCAGCCGTTCTCGAGTTTTAGCGAGACTAACGAACAGCAATTGATTTTTATATATATAGATTTACTGTGGTCTGGGTGTCTGGGGTCGGCTCCAGCCAGAGTAGTCCGTTGTACATTACCCATAACATAAGCGTAACTTGCTAAATTTCGGGATAAACAATGTCTGTTCATCTGCCGATTATTATTATTATAACATGGTAACTATAACGGTTAAATCGTCATAAACGAAATATTAATATCAATTCAAAATCAGGCGTTTATTTTTTTGATCTTTAATGTGTCTTTAGTAAGATTCATTAAAACAGTTTTCAAATTAAAGTTTTTAGCTTGTATACTATGCTTATTTTTTGTACCACCCAGTAACAGCAATCACGTTTATAATAAGTAAAACATTACTCACATGTATCATTTGTGTTGAAGTTTGAAAAAGTCGAAGCCAAAACTTGTAATATTACGGTTTATTGTTAAATCATATGATGGTTTGTCACGCACGCCAATACTTAGACGAGGTTGCTACAGTTTTGAGATTTATATAAAACTTTCAGATTTCTTATTTCATTTATTTCATCTGATAATTGTGTAAAAATACAGACTTTTGTTTAAATTTAAAGCCATTAAGTTGGGGCTCTATCTAGGATAATGTTACAGTTACAGGCCGTTTCACGACAAAAGCGGCAATAGGTGTAATGCATTATTTGTGTTGCGATATTATTTTTAATTGTTATAGACGTTACATATTTACAGATAACGTATGTATATACACTAATGTTGTTGTTAACGGCGTTTTTTTTAACTAAATATATATATATATATATATAACGCATTTGACCACAGTCAATAAATTTACAATTATAGAAGATGCGGCTGCTGTATTTGACATAAATGGTGATTCAATTAGTTCGATAATATAATTTCATGTATAGAAAGAAAGCATATACATAAATGTAATTAATAAAATAGAAATAATTAGGGTACTCGAACATTGTAAATGTCATTGTAGCGTTTTAAAATGTTTTCAGTAAATAATTTCAATTGTAAAGAAACGATCTTTTTAGAATGTGGCGTGCATAACGAAGGTACTTGTGCACCGCTCAAACTAAGTGCCATTACAAAATCCTGGTGTATTCAGATAGGGTCACCCTCTACGTTGGTTGTTAATTCATAAAACGAGAAATTACAGTGCTTATTGTGAGTTTTGTTTACTACTTGATCACGTTCAAGTTAATTTTGTATGGGAATGATTTAGTGCGTGACGTCGAGCCGTTCGCATTGTCGACGATCCCATACTCATAGACGGTTTAGATACGCTTGGCTTTCGAAGAGACTTCGCGTCTCTCTGCGTATTCTACCGACTGTACTATGGGGAGTGTTCTGAGGAACTGTTCAGATTGGTGACTTCGTCTTCCTTTTACCACCGCACCATACGCCATCGGCTGGGCGTTCATCCCCACTTCCTTGAGCCGCTTCGCTCATGTACGCAACGGTTCTCTAGAACGTTTCTCTTGCGCACCGTGGGGATTTGGAATGAGCTCCTAGCCATGGTTCTCCCACAGCGCTAAAATATGGGGTTTTTAAAAGGGTGTCTAAAAATTTCTTCGAGGCCAGCTGCGGGTTGGTGAAATCTCTGGTGTTGCAAACGTTCATAGGCGATGGTAACCGCTTTCCATCAGTGGGCCGTCTGCCTGTCTGCTGTACTCCAGCTATAAAAAAGCACCATCTTGTGAGCGTCAAGAGAAACATAAAACATGCAATACAAAACTGCGTTAATTTGAACGTGATCGAATAGTAAGAAAACTCGCAGTAAGCACTTGTTAAATGAGAAACGTTCCCTGTATTCGATTTTACCTTTGTGAATTAGTAGTGGTTAGGCCTGAACTGACTGCTATCTGGTTTCTCAATATTATTAATTATAACTACGATTTTAAGCGCGTTATTTTATTTGTATTTATTTCGACTTTTCGGTAAATAAAATGTCGCGTTTAAAACCTTTAAAACGTAGTTCTAATTACATGTACTAGTCGCGAAAACTTAAGAAAATACTCTATATTATTAGGTTAGTTAATATAACCGATTTCCATGGTTATTGCACAGGGAGAATATTGATGACAAATAACTAATAGAATAACCAATATAAATATAACATGTGAACTATTATTTGTTTTGAAGATTGTTCAATCTTCATTATATTGTTTGATATATGATATATTAATTATATGTATTACTCAGTAGTAGTAAGTTACCGTTAACCCTATATT
Organism: Dendrolimus houi; assembly: GCA_039645545.1. Taxonomy (NCBI): domain Eukaryota; kingdom Metazoa; phylum Arthropoda; class Insecta; order Lepidoptera; family Lasiocampidae; genus Dendrolimus; species Dendrolimus houi. The sequence continues at coordinate 14,622,605 of CM077120.1, read as the reverse complement.
ACTTAGGTTATAATTGCCTTATAAAATAAAATGATGGTGACAATTAAATTTTTCTAATTCGCCAACCCTACTAATCTTACTTCAATGTGAGCCTGTGTTCATATAAGCTAAAATAGAAACAAACGCTTGTACCTATGCCATGCAAATATTTTATATTCAACACTTGGGACAAGCAATTATTATTTTTTACCTATTTTAACACATGTAATTATTCCGTGACGAGTGATAGAACGTATTTTGGCTCTTGCAATAGATGTGGTGGGTAACATTTGCGAAAACCATGGCGTAGATCAAGTTACCATCCTGCGACCCTAGCTCGAATGATAAGAGGTACATCTGAGTTATACTACATATTTTACCCTAGCTCATTTTTTGTCCCTGAGTAGTATGGTGTTATGATTATAATGAGTTGAAATTCTAGAGCTAGTATAAATAGTTCCCGGTACGGGCCTTGTGCGGTCGGCGGATAATAAGGATAGCTTTGCGCATTGAACATAGCCAATGTCATGCGTTTTATCGACATATCGATAATGTTATATTTTGTCTCTTTACTCGAAAGGGACAAAACGTCATACTTCGAAAAAGATCTGAAATTACACTTTTGCACAGAGTAAGGTCACCGCTCAAGAATCGTGCCGGAGATGATAACAACGGTTTCTATAAACCACCTAAAAGTATAACAAAAAATGGGGAATTAGTTGTGAAGGTTTCTGAAGGATTTTAAATATTACTGACAAAATTGTTAATTCAAATATTTTAAGACGTTTTATTTTATCATTAGCCAACTTATGTCCACTGCAAGATTTGGTTCAAGTTTGTAGCACATATACTGGTACATGGGTTTCTTCACCTACTAATAAGCTTCGTAGATCATCGCCTCACTGGGCTGGAGGGTGAACCCAAGACTAGTCTTTTCCAACGGTCATCGATCCTGCGACAAATTGATTTGAATTGCGATACTTTTGAATTTGTTTATTTTCCATATTACACGCTCCTGTTCCTTTGTAGCGTGTCGATTGCGCATTGGTAACCCAATATTAGCTGGTCATAATAAGTAAATATGTAATGATTTACGATCTAGATAATTAAAGGAATTATGGAGTAATAACATGTGAGTCGTATATTTTTAGCTTCGCTTCCATGGAATCTAATCGCAAATTAATAACCTTACAAAATTGGGTTTTTTAGTCGGGCTAATAAGCTTTCGTAATTGTACCTTTGATTCAATTGACCTTTTGTATCACAAAAAAAAGTATATTTAGACTTTAGAAACACACGCGGCGCTGTACGTGTTAACTATTTGGAAGTTAGATTTAGTAAGCTAATTAACGCTTATATATGTACCATAAATTAGAAAAAAAAATATAAAACACACTTAGGTATATCCAATTATTTTATAAGCATTAGTAGGTATTACTAAGTTATAATCATGAAATTAATATATAGTTTAAATAGAAAGAAATTGAAAGTTTAAGGATCAACGTAAGGTACGTACGTGGTTTTGTTGCCAAAAAATCCTAATCTACCAGTGTAAACCTCAATATCCTCCTTCTGAGCCTTGATATGTCACTGCGTGATGTAATTTTTTACTTTGTTGTTGCTTCTGTAATTAGTTCCACGTATAATATATGTCATTTTTGATAATTAAATAAAAGGTAAAAGTTACACGAAACATCTGAAAAGAAAATAGAATAAAAAATAAAAATAGTCAACAACAGATTGATATCAGTCGTGATATAGCGTAATGGCTAGCGCATGCATCCCAGGCTTAAAGGCGCGGGTTCGATTATGGCCGGAACGCATGCACCACTTAGGCAGTTTTTTGACCTAATAGGAATATTGTTTCAATTACCACGTGCTAACAACGGTGAAGGAAAACATTGAACAGATGTGTGAAAGGAATGATAGTAAAATATAATTATAACAGCACATAAATGTAACACTGCTGGGCTTGAGCCACACAGTTGTATAGGAGAACGGATAGTAATATCGCCTAGCTTGTTCAAGGCGAGTTGGCGGGTTTGACACATTTCGATGTGCAGATTGCATTACCGTCACCAGGTAAAAATTGTAACAATATACAAAATTGCATATTAGATCAGAAAACTGCCTAAAAGCTGCAAACTTTTCCGTTCGGGATTCGAACCCAGGCCATTTGAGTTTGATATACGCGAGTGTGTTAATCATTAAGCTACCACGGGTTTTTCAGGTAACTAACATATAGATAGTTAGAAATCCGGCCTAAAGTGTAAACTGCAGTGGATAGATTTAAAACGCATTTGAGCTGTAAAGCATGAAGGGAAGTGTTTATGTGCCAGTATCAGTATAACTTACATCCGAGGAGGCGTGTATCTGATACCTTGTTAAGTTTGTGCTGCCTCGCGGAAATTTTTCTCACGAGCGTGTACGAGAATTCCCGGTTGCCTAAAAATCTTCCCTCAACTCATGGTACATATTAGGTTGGGGAAAAAGTTTCTTCGCATTTTATATAAAAATTCAAAAGGTTTTTTATAAAATTTATTTACATTTGACTAAAGTATGTAGGTGCCATTTTGTTGGATAACTTTTTTCCATCTTGTAGGTAGGGAGGTGATTCCATTGCTATAAAATTTTTGGGGATTCTGATCAAAAAACTGCGACAAATGGTTTTGGCAGTCCTCTCGTGATGTTAACCCGACACTGCCTAAGGAATTCTGGAGAGACCGAAACAGGTAAAAATCTGAAGGTGCAAGGTCAGGACTATACGGCGGATGCATTAACACCTCCCAGCCAAATTCTCGTAATTTTTGCTGAGTGGCTAAAGATGTGTGAGGTCTAGCGTTATCATGGTGAAAAACCACACCCTTTCTGTTGATTAATTCCAGCCGCTTTCTCTCAACTTTTTGCTTTAATCTCATCAGTTGTTCCCAGAATAGTTCAGAATCGATGGTCCTGCCTGGCAGTAACAGCTCATAATGAATAATGCCCTTCGAATCCCACCATACACACAGCATCACCTTGTTGCGAGTTAACCCGGGTTTCGCCACAGTCTGTGAAGCCTGACCGACCTTTGACCACGATCTTTTTCGCACGTTCTTGTCGTACGTGATCCACTTTTCATCACCAGTTATCAGCTTCTTCAAAAATAGTTCGGTTTCATTACGTCGTAATAAAGAATCACAAATGAGTACACGGTTCGTTAGGTTTCTTTCAGTGAGCTCATGAGGCACCCAAACATCAAGCTTTTTTGTATACCTAGCTTTTTTCAAATGCACCAAAACCGTTTTGTGGTCAATTCCCAGTTCTCCAGCTACATAGTAACTACTAATATGCCGATCTTACTCCACTTTTTCAAAAATGGCATCAATTTTATCCGTAACAGGGCGACCAAAGCGACGTACATCTTTAATATCAAAATTTCCGGATTGAAAACGCTTAAACCAAATTTGCGCTACTCTCACAGATACTGCATTAGGTCCATAAACATCACAATTTTTTTTCGCGGCTTGTGTTGCATTTTTACCTTTTTTTAATAAAATTTTAAAATGTATCGAATTTCTTCATTAGATTCACTCATTTTAACAATAAGAAAGACAAATGAAAATCACACATTTTCCTAATTTGAATTTGGAATTGTCTTCTATAAAATTAAAACTTTTTAACGATACCAAAACCAGCCAGATTCAAATGGTATATATAGTCAAAGAGATCTTATTACAAGTTCATACATACTATATGCGAAAAGACTTTTTTCCCCAACCTAGTACAATCTATCTAAACTATAATAAATCTGTAAATGGTTTGAGTTTGTATAATGCGTTTAAAAATGTGAAGAAAATCTGGGGGGCTAATTCGGACCAGCAGATTCCGTCTGTGTGTCTTTCCGTCTGTCTGTCTGTTAGAGCATCACGTAAAAACTACTGAACGGATTTAAATGAAATTCAAAACGGAGCTAACTTATATCATGGGGCGTAACTTAGGATACTTTTTATTCCGATAAATGATGTCGTTTCCGTGGGATAGACGAAAATAGCGAAAAATGTGGCGCTGCGATCGCATCTTTTTTGGAAACTACTGAACGTATATGAATGAAGCTCGACATAATGCTGTTTTATAACCCGAATCAAGACTTACGATACGTTTTATCCCGATAAAAGACGTCATATATCTGGAATAGATGGATTAGCAAAATATATGGCGCTGCAATCGTGTTTTATGAATTTACTAATAAATACCCACGTAGTCATAAACAAAACGTCATTCATTACATTACTTCAAATCAGGTTGGCTTCGATTCATCTGAATGTTTTGTTGGGCAGATGTGTAGACTATATGGATTTAGTTTCTTTGTTATTGTAGTGAATTTAACAAGAAAGAATACAGTTTTAAGTCTAAGAAATTACAGAATGTTCCTCCTTCAACTAAATATTAAATTATTTAGAATTATAATATCCCATCAGAAATTATTACTTAAATTTCATATTTTTTAGTTTAAAATTCATAGTAGTATATTATTTAGTTCCTTTACCAGTCTTTAAAACATAAAAATCACAATTTAGTTCACGACCTTTTAGCATAAGCCACTTGTTCTTCTGAGATAATGTTATAGTTATTGACTTTTTCACGCAGATGTAGGGATGAGTTTAATGCGTTATTTGTGATGTGATATTGTTATTAATTGGTGATGAAGTTAAATATTGACAGTTAACGGATAAATTTTCATTGAAGGTTTATATATATTGTTACATGCCGTTAAAGATAAACGCACAGCTGCCTGTCGTAAGCGAAGTTTATTGTCTTCCCGGATCTAGGAATTCTTTTATGTTTAGAATTTGTAATTAAGAAAAAATATTGTTTTCCTACTTGTTTTATGATCCTTATTAGCGTCGAACTAATCCTTATTGTTATTGTTTTCGACTTGTTGGCCATTCGCAGGAATAGATAACCAGATGTGCAAATTACTATTTCTCGGAAACTCAGTGCGCGCGGCCGATTTTTTTTGTACTGTGTAGTTAGTATAAGACAATGCCCGAATAGAGGGGTGGGCAGTCAAGCGACGACTACGAAACGAGTAAGACGTTTGGTAGTACTCTCGATTAGCGATATAGACGACGGACTTTGCGTGTTGAATTGTATTTAATCGTGCAGTGTGAACTGGTTGCATCCAGTTTTATTTGTATTTGTTTTATACGTGTTTGTACAGTTGTAATAAATTCTATAGTAGTTTCAACGGCATTTTTAATTCGAGTCCTGTACCTCGTAACAATATAACGGCGAGCGTCAACCAATAACGCCAGGAATAACACAATAATAATCTGAAATATTAAAATCAAAGTTTATTACACTAGAATTATTACAATTACAATATTAAATATTGCAAAAAATATACGGAAATATTAGGACAACTCCAAGAGGCCCACGGTTGTCAGGTTTCGAGCAGCAATTTGCCCTCAAAGAATACTGCAATTATTAGACAGTAATTGTCGACCACAACATATTATGTTCTCCTTGTCCAACAGAGCTTACGCTCTGTTCAATCAACGAACGTAGAATGTTCGCGATTTCCCAATTAGGCGATTTCACCTCCTTTTACATTGTCGAACCAACAACACAGTGTTCACCTTTTAGCAATCTGGTAAACTGAAACTTATTACAAAGGTTATTAAAAATCCTAAAAACATTTATAAAGTGTTCAACAATATAAACCTTACCATACAAATACAACCCAGTTTTTATTAAGCTAAAACACTACTTAATAAAATCAAGTGCAGGTATTTTAAGAAAAACTAAGTACCCTCAATTTAAAGTCACAGTATGTTCTTAGCACGGCAAATACGTAGTTTCAATTTATTAAATACCTTCATATTACCTATCACGGCCATACCGACCTCCCATATCAGATATTACGTTACGAAATTTTTACAATTATATCACAATCTGCGACATATATAAAAAACCTTATTAAGTTTTTATGTAGGTAACATAGAGCTATCACATAGGGGTTTTCACGCGGCGTAACCGCGGGCAAAACGTTAGTTTAGATATAAATACTACGTGCATAAATGGTAAACAATTTATGGCCGCTTCCTATATCTTACTATTTTCGTCTATTCCACAGAAATCACGTCTTTTATGGGAATTAAAGTATCGTAACTTACGCGCCCCGGGATATAAGGTAGCTCTATATCGAGTTTCATTAAAATCCGGTCAGAAGTTTTCACGTGATGCTCAAATAGACAGACAGACAGAAAGACAGAACGACAGACAAACAAAATTTCTAAAAATTGCATTTTGGTCCGAATTATCTATGCCTCCTGATTTTTTTCACATTTTAAACACACTGTACAAACTTGAACCATTCATAAAAAACTAGCTGACCCGGCAAACGTTATTTTGCCATTTAAATTATTTCTAGTAATTTTAAGTAAGTTAAATTATTAAAGTACTAATGTCGCTATTAAAAAATAGGGGTTGATCGCAGAAGGGTGAAAATTTGAAGTTGTATGTATTTTTCAATGCTAAATTATAATAAAATATAAATAAGAAATGTTGATAAAATAATAAAAAAACATATTTAGGGGTGGGTCACTCTTATCATTTAGGGGTATGAAAAATAGATTTTGGCCGATTCTCAGACCTACCCGATATGCACAAAAAATTTCATACAAATCGGTTAAGCCATTTCGGAAGAGTTTGGTAACAAACAACGCAACACGAGAATTTTATATATTAGAAGATTAAATTCATTTTATTGAAGTTATAAGGACGAGTAATTGATTAAAAATCGACGAGTAATTGATTAAAAATCGTGCTGAGCAATATAATACTGATTGGGTAGAAGTGAAACCATAGAACTTAATGTTAAATAAACAAGAGATATAAATTTCTAATTTCACGCTAAATACGTTGAAGGTAAGAAATGTTGTCATATTTTAACATAACATAACATAACATGTTATTTTAAACGCAATTCTAAGATTTTTATAGATAGCACAAATGAAAGGCTCACGGAGTTTGGTGATTTTTTAAAGCATTTGTTAATAATATTTTTATGGAAAGACTATAATCATCTCAAGTGACGGCTTGACCTTGAGTATTGTTATAGAATGAATATGATTAATATAATATACTAGAGGTTTTCCCGCGGTTACAAAGTGTAGAACGTGTTTTACCTAAATTTTTACTCTTTTTTGTTACTAAGTTCACTACAATAACAAAGAAACTTAATCTATATATTCTACACAATTGCGCAACGAAATAGAGGCGAGTCGTAGCCAACCTGATTTGAAGTAATATAATGAATGAGAAGTTGTTTATAAACGTAGGTATTTGTTGTGAATTGAAAAATTCGATTGCAACGCCATCTATTCTGCTAATCCGTTTATTCCATGGAAATAACATCATTTATTGGGATAAAAACTATCCTAAGTATTAACTCGGATAATAAGCTAGTACTGTGTCAAATTATATTCATATACGTTCAGTAGTTTAAAAAAAATGATCGCAGTGCTATCTTTTTCGCTATTTTCGTCTATCCCACCGAAAAGACGTCATTTATCGGGATAAAAAGTATCTTAAGTTACGACCTGCGATATAAGCTAGCTCTGTATCGAGTTTCATTTAAATCCCTTCAGTAGTTTTCACGTGATGCTCTAACAGACAGACAGACAAAAATTCTAAAAATTACATTTTCGGAATCTCCTGGTCCGAATTAGCCCCCTGATTTTTTTCACATTTTTAAAGGCGTTGTACAAACTCGAATCATTTACAGATTTATTATAGTATAGATGATGAATATTTTTTGTTTTATTAACAAGATTTATTAATTGGCTAGGATATAACCGCGACTTCATCTACACCTGACTTGAAATTCCCGTGGGATTCCCGGGACACAAAATACCGCAGCATTTGAAAAAGAATGTAAGCTATCGTTCGTAACAAATTTTTGACTTGAAGTTTTACGGGCAGATTGCTAATGTACTTGTTCAATTTGAAAACCTGCTCGTTTTGTTACGATTCGTTTTGCCACCTGTTAAAGTTTCACTTGTAATATGTGTCCCAGCACACATTTCGATTTTTCTCAGGTTTACTGCAAATTATGATTTGGTTAGGTTGGGTACATTTTAATGAATGCGTTTTTTTATTTAAACATATTTTTAATATGTTTAAATACATAAAAAATATTACAAGAAAAACATAAAAAAATCCAATAAAAAATATTTCAAGAAAAATAATTCAAAAAAATATTTTTCAACAAAATATATTTAAAAAATAATTAAACAAAATTATGTTAACAATAAATATATATGTACTTACACACCGCGGAGAATACCTCTGCCGCTGCCGCCTCTCACCACGCGATATACATTATACCCCCTCCACGCGGCCGTAACGCTTTTTCGTGACAGAAAAAATCCTAAGACCCCCTCCCGTCTAAATAGAAGTTTCACTTCAAAAGCCTACAAACATTTTACTTTTGGGCTCGGGCCACCCCATTTTAGGGACACATGGCATACCGGCCAAGTTTGATAGGCGGTTGAAATTTGATTTCTTCTTCTTTTTTTGAGAGGGGTTATTACTCCAACGCAACGTTTTATTGACTTTGTGATTGTTAATCATAATAGGGTAGTTGACAGTCAAATCAGCCGATATACTTTGCATCACAAAATGCCGAAGCGACCCTAGATTTTGTACGAACGTTGCAAATTATGACGTCATTTTTATAGCGAGGCAAATAGCGTGATAACTATAGTTTCAACAGTACTAAAAATTATTTCTATCATGTTATTTAAATGTTATCATAAAGAAATGGTATTTGAATGCCCGCTCTTTTATATGAATATTGTTTGACAATAAGGGAGCTTACACATGTAAATAAAATCCAATAAAAATATTGGATTTTATTTACATGTGTCCGCTTCCTTATTGTCAAACAATATGTAACAACATACAAAAAGCCAGGCGTTAAAATAACATCTTATCATCGAACTTTTGAAATATCATGATTAAATTTTTTTAAATTGCTTTTGAAACAACAACACTGGCTTACAAAAAAAGAGGTCTGTACTTTTGATCAGACCCATCTATTCTTATGTATTTCGCTGAATCCGAATCTGGGGTCAGTTGGGTCCATATACCCTTAACATTTTTTTTTAAACCATGATAACTGCAATTTTTCGTAATTATTAGTAACTTTCAGGGTTTTCTGCAATTTACTTGGATTTTTGAGGGCTTTTGGGCCAAATGGGCTTGAAATTTAGAATAAGCAGATCGAAATATATAAAAATCATATTTGATCTAGTTTTATAAAACTTTTTAATGACCAAAACTGCAATTGTTTGCCCTTTATTGCGGTGCAATTTACTCAGAATTTTTAAGGGTGTACGGACCAAACTAACCCCGTACTTACTTATGTCATAAGTAGATACGCTCGTACAAAATCGATGAGGCTGACGTTTTGTAATTTTATAACAATATCACAGTTGATTTGACATGTCGCTCCTCTATTTATTGTGATTGCATTAATTACCCCATTTCATGTAAGCATGGCGCATGGCTTCGTAATAGGATATTTAACTAAAGTATAATTTTCAACAAAGCACCTGAAATCTAACACAATTTACGTACGTACGTGTAAATACATAACTTAATTCCCAAAGTATAAATTACACTAAAATTTATCGTACACGTATTAGACATATCGATCAAAGCTTGTTAGGTCGCGTGTTTTGAGCTAGATAGCCCACTGAAACTTTATAACAGCTTTGTAACTTAACTTTATACTATAAGTCAACTGCTTGGAGTTAAATTAGGTTTGAAGAAAGAACCGCTTTACCAAGATTTTCTAAAGGTGAAAAATGTAAAATAAGGTTTAATACAAATACGCCAGTATAAATAAGTTAATAATTTGTTGAGTTCACACAACATACAATTAGACAAACAGACAGAGACAAACAAAAAATCTGACAGACCGACAAATAAAGCTAAAAAAATTGCATCGTGTTCTCCATCGTTTATATAGTCTTATTCCAATTGTTTTCTTTTAAATAGCTTCAATTTATATACACGGCGTTTTTAAAATTTTATAATATTATACATTCAGTATATTTAATAGTGTATTATATATATTTAAGATAAGTGTCTACGTACATTGCACAAATATTATTAAGTAATTTCAGTAATTGTAAGGCTCAAAAGTATGTTTAGGTTCGTATGCGATAGTTCGCAAATTGCAAATGCGTATTCCGCCCGATAGCACAAACAATCGCATTGGCCCATTGTCCACAACTTCAGTGTTTATCGTCTGTGAACATATCTACGTTCTCTTTCATAGCTCTCTGTGGTTTGATCAAAGCTTTCCACAGCCCTGGTATTGTAATCCGCATTCAAAACAACTTTCACAAACTTTTCATTACATGTATTTGAGACAATTATGCCAAAATTTTCCAGTTATTAATATCTTGATTTTGAGATAATGATGTTTAAAGTTTGAGTTACATTAGGATAGGTGATACGTGGGGCGTGCGTGGGTTCTGTCCCACGACGCCCTGGAGCCCCGACTGTTACGCCTCTTCAGTGCATGTTTGGCTCAAGAACGATTCCCGGCCCGATGGAGGACCGGGAAACTCGTCCTTTTGAGGAAGGAAGGGTGCCCGGCGGATTCACCGTCCGCCTATCGGCCTATTGTGTTGTTGGACGAGGTGGGCAAACTCTTCGAGAGAATAATCGCAGACCGCCTCGTCCAGCATCTGACGACTACTGGGCCGGATCTGGCGGACAATCAATTTGGTTTCCGTCCAGGGCGCTCTACATTGGACGCCATAATGCAGCTGAGAGGCCTGGCGGAGGACGCGGTTTCCCGGGGTGAGGTCCTGTTGGCGGTGTCGCTCGACATCGCCAACGCGTTAAATATCTTGCCCTGGACTTGCGTCAGGGAGGCCCTCCGGTATTTCGGGGTGCCGACCTACCTCCGCCAAATAGTCGGGGCATACTTAAATGAAAGAGCCGTCATCTACCCGGTCCACGGAGGAGGGTGGAGTCGACGAGCCATGGTATGCGGTGTTCCACAGGGATCGGTATTAGGCCCGTTGCTGTGGAACATCGCATACGATTGGACTTTACGGTGTCGGGTCCTCCCCGGCGACAGTGTCATCTGTTACGCAGATGACACGCTGATCGCCGCTTGCGGGAGGACCCATAGGCAGGCGTGCATCCTGGGCATGGCTGGGGTGTCACAAATGGTAAGCAGGATCCGGCGACTTGGTCTAGAGGTGGCTCTGCAGAAGACCGAGGCCGTGATTTTTCACGGCCCTCGAAATCGACCACCTCCGGACACAAATGTCGTTTTAGGAGGCGTCCGCATCGGCATCGGGGGAACTATGAAGTACGTGGGATTGGTTCTCGATAGTCGATGGGACTTTTCGGCACATTTTCGGCAATTGGCCCCCAAACTCAAGAAGGCGGTGGGAGCGCTATCGCGTCTGCTGCCCAACATTGGGGGGCCTGAAGCCACGTGCCGAAAACTCTTCGAAGGCATCGTGCGGTCTATGGCCCTATACAGAGCCCCCGTTTGGGCAGACCGCCTGACGGCCAGAAACGTAGCTCTGCTGCGACAAGTGCAGCAAGTGCTGGCTGTCAGGGCGATACGAGGATACCGTACGGTGTCCTTCGAAGCGGCCTCGCTACTTGCCGGATCCTCACCGTGGGACCTCGAAGCCAGGGTCCTCGCGTCACTGTACCAATGGCGCAAGGAGGCCCTGACGAGGGGCACGAGACCGGCGCCTCAGGAAACAGAGGCCTGCCGGTCGGAGCTCCGCGACGTCGCCATGGTGGTTTGGGAAGAGCGCCTCAGATACCCCAGCGCGGGCCTCGCCATCATAGAGGCGGTGAGGCCCGTCCTGCAGGACTGGACAAAACGAAGACACGGCACCCTGACGTTCCGACTGACAGAGGTCCTTTCGGGGTACGGCTGCTTCGGAAGGTACCTGTGTCGCCTAGGCCGCGAGCCAACGTCAGGGTGACATCATTGCGACACCGGCGACGAGGATACGGCGCTGTACACCCTCCAGATGTCCTGCCTGGACAGAGCAGCGCCGAGACCTCGTCGCCATTACTGCATTAGACCTCTCGCTCCCGGCCGTGGTGCGCACCATGGTCGGGAGCCGTACCAGATGGGACGCCGTCTCTTCCTTCTGCGAGCGCGTTATGCTTGCGAAGGAGGAGGTGGAGCGGGAGCGTGAGCGCATATCACTGCTCCGCTCCCGCCAAAGGCGGACGCGTTGGCGGCGGAGGGCCAGTCAGGACCTTCGGCCACCGTAAGCGGGCGGCGCGGGTGGGGTATAGAGGTTCTCACTCACCTGCACATGCCGTCGAGATGGGGGCGTGGCGTGTTCCGCGCGCGCTCACCTCTCCTCCCGTGGGGCGAGTTACAGATCGCCCCACGCCAAGAGAGCTTGAAGATGCCGGGGGTAAAAGTAGTCCCCCGGCAGTGGAAGAAGCCTCGTGAGGCTCACACCTGCCAGGGCGCGGAGAGGCTAGGTCATATACCCGTAGGCCTGGCATAAGGCGAAGGACGGAACACCCAGGGGTTTTAGTGGGTATCCCTAACTGGGGAGTGGTAATAGCATGGCACCAGTTCTGACTGGGCATGCTAGTGCTACCCCCGATCTGGCGAATTCCACACTAGGTCGCGAACTATCCCCCCAATCTGCCCTTGTCGCGGCTTACTCCTCAAACGGATTTCCCCTGGATAAAAAAAAAATGATAGGTGATACGTGTTATAATAGATTCTAACATAATTTACGTAATAAGAAATAGGTGTTAAAATACCACCTTCTTATCTTCTAAGCCATGATGACGTGGTGCTTGGCACTTGCACCTCTAACTCAAAAAGGGCGCAGGTTTGAATCCTGGCCAGATAGCATATTAGGCAGTATTCTGACCTAACGTGTCTTTTTTTATAATTACCAAGTGTATGTACCAACGGCGAAGGAAAATATCGTAATGTAAACTGCACATCGAGATAATCGATGTGTTAAAGCAGCCAATCTGTTTTAGACAAGGGTGACGGGTATAGTGTCCGTTCCTCTATAAACGGGACTCTTGACCCCAGTAGTGGCATGTTTATAGGTTGTTATTATACTGTGATAGATATAATTTTAATTATTGTTTAAACCATAACAACAACAAACATAAAACACTTTGGTTCATACACCCACCCTCAACAATTTGAAGTTGTTTGGACCAAACTGACCACAGATTTGGATTCAGTGCATCGAAATTCATAAGAATAGATGGACCTGGACTAAAAACCACAGACCACTTTTTTGTGGGCCGGTGTAATTAGTGCCGTATTTGACTTTATTTACTTATAAAACATTGTGACGTCATAACTTTGTAAACTCGTACAAAATCTATGAGGCCGCAACTTTTTGTAAGATAATGTCTTACTTAGTTGATTTGATTGTCATGTATTTATTCTGTTTCTCTTGGTCTGAAGTTAAGCTTAATTTTAGTTAAACTAAAATTATGTTTATTTTGTACTCTGTGTATTAGAATTATTATTGGGAGCTGATAATTAAGTTTTTCCATTGTTAGAGAAACAAGTCTACAAAGGGCTCTCTTAGTTCCATCATAAAACTAACAATATTGTTTGCGGTAACAAGACAAGAAAGAACGTTTCGCTCGAGCCCATTCGCGCAACCATTGTCTCGCTCAGTAGACTTTAGGGGCTTGAGCTTTCTGTGTTAGGTTCTACAAGCCATTGTTTAGCTTCCTTCACCTAGCAAGATGGATCCCACACAAAGACATCGCTCGTTTTGCACTCGTGTTTGTTTTTGTTATGCAATTCCAGGTTTTCGAGCACAACACGTGAGGGCGGATCTTCGCTCGTTTGTGAATTGGAGTGAATGAAATAACTACCTACGTGTTCGTACGTGTGTACGAGTACATACGTATTTCTGCTCGGCTGAGTACTAGTGCTCGATCGTTGAAAATTAAATAATTATAGCGAACTCTTACAGCAGTAGTTTCAGTTATAGTATAAATGTATATATAGGTACTTACCAATAAATATAATTGAAGTGTCGGTCTGCCATTTGAAAATATTTTTTTAATAATATTATTGGGGGTTCATAATATAAACTTTAATTTCAGTGCAAACGAAGTGGTGTGCTTAGCTATCTGTAAAATTATTGAACAGAAACATATAGTATATACATAGTGGACATTAGCCAATTTCTTAGAATTAATTCAACAATGAAAATTGGATACGTACAGGAGGTTTTCGCAAAGACTTTTGCCGTATTCCATTTTTAGGTTAATATTATCCTATGTTGGCTTTGGTATAGAAAGTACATATACATATACCAAAATAAATAAAATAGAATAATATTAAGTTCATAAGTTCTGGTCTTGTAAACTTCGGATCAGTATTGATGGAAAATAATGTTATTTTTAAATTATTGTTCTAAAAGCATAATAATGATTGAAAGTAGGTACTACATATAATCTGTACCTGGGTAAAATCTAAATAAATTGCTAAATTGATATATAAAAAAATATTGAATACAATTGAAGAAATATGCAATTAACATTTTAATTCACATTCTAATTCCTTGTTATTGACAAAAATACTTGTCTCACGCTTAAAAAGATATTATCTTTAACATAAAATTTTCAATGTTGTGTGCTCTAGATTCAGACGCTGATAATTCTCCTTTTTCAGTTTCCTTGTTAGAATTTCTTCATAACCCTTTTTTGGATCTCTTTTTGGCCTACAAAATAAAAAATAATACTCATTTTTTTGCAAATAAACATATTATATTTATGTGATTCACAAATAAATGACACAAGATACAAAATCTTATATCATAAATACAGGATTTACATCACGGTCAGTGATATTCCCCACCGTATAAACATCAAGAAAAATGGATTGAAAAACATTTACCTGTCTTGCAGTCGCTATTTTGCTGTCGGCCAGGAAAATGATTACGAAAATAATCTCAATTATATATGTAAATAAACAATTTAACATTAATTTACTTAGTTATATATTACATACCTTCCTAAATACAACTAGTTTTCAAGTTTCTGGTCAAAATAATGTAATTTCGCCTTAAAATGACAAGACAGCAAAATGACGATTTAAACTAACTTGTAAGAATATGAGGCACTAGATAGAGCGCTGCGGCTTTAGTAATGAATTGGCGGTCTTCAAGTGCTCCAATACAGCTAGTTTAAGTGTGCATCTAATTGTCATTTACTGGACAAGATATGTAACTTTTACTAATACGCGGCATTTTAAATTTTAATTTCGGGCAGGAACAATTTCCTGCCCGAAATTCTGCGAGTCGTTCCTCGCAGTATAGTCGCTGCTGCTGCATAAACACTTGAAATATTGTTAGTTAATATATTAGTCCAAAGTTTAATCTCCTTTTATGTTCTATAGTACTATAAGAATTATTTAAAATCTAGCTTTCATATTCGAATAGAAAAATATTTTATGTTATAGTGTACTGAAGGTGTGAACATGAAAATATCGCTTAGCAGGAAATATGACGTTTTACGTTTCGCTTCGAAATTTTAATTCTTAAGTATTATTATTTTGAACTGAAAGTGTGTGGCATGATTAACAGGGAGATATTACGTATGTTGTTATCATTTCATGTCAAAAATAAACAATTTTCAGGGTTTAGATTTAATCACTTATCTAGTATTTACGTACCTGTCAAATTTCATGCTAACTAGTTCAAATCATACAGACATAAAAGTCACTTTATATAATTTATTTTTTATATTAAATAATTAGATAGGTCAGGTAACTAACATTCATTGATTGAGCCATAATTTGGTTATTATGAAAGTAACCTCAGAGCAACATTGCGCTTTTGTCGCAGTGTATGGTACCGTGCAATTTACATTTTATGCTTGAGAGTAGTAACAAAGGCTAGTAAAAGAATGCAGAACTGAAATTATTATTAACTAACAAAAAACGGGGTTCTTGAAATGTTTTAAAAGTTTACTGCTCAAACATGAACTGTTGAATAATGTTATTTTTAAAGCTTTACTTGCAGCACAAATGTACCTATTTTCTGACTTGATATGTGTGCTAAGTCATGGCCGTATAATGCATCGGGAACCCGCGTCGTATTTATTACGTGGGATCAATTTTTGACCAGGAAGCATGTACCACTTAGGTAATCATTATATTAAAACGTGAAGCAAAAACTTTGTATCACTTTTTGCGAAAATTGCGCGGACGGGTGAGTATGAAATTTCGCACACTTATAGTTTATATAGAGGAGTGCAGATTGCTAATATTTAAAAAAAATATGCATAATAAATACATTAAATCAATAAAAAAATATTACACACACTACCATGTATTTGATACACACACGCATATAATTATACTCTTTTGTTTATTGTTAGCCAAATTAACAGTGTAGCCTTGGCGAAATCTGTGATTATAGAAGTATATACAGTCTTTGACAACAGAACCTTAAATGTTCAAACTTATAATTTAAATTAATTATGGTTTAATTTCGACCACTGGGCGACTACTAATTTTTCTAAATTCTTGTCATCTAGTTTTGCTAGGTATTTATTGTTACTTGCATGTTTTTAAATGTTGAACAAAAAATACATCGAGATAACCGATTTAGACTAGTTTGCTAGTTTGGCCGAGTCTAGCAATGGAATGTTTACGTACTCATATTTCATTAATTGCGCTAATAACATAAATAGTTATGTTTCTTACACTATGAAGTAAATACATACAGTTTTCGCGACGCTTAATTCGCTTAATTAAGTTTATTTTGTATGTGATATTTCAAATCGAAAAGTAGAGGGCGGCTGGTCAAAGCTAAAAATAAAATAATTTAAAAATATGATTAGTTCGTTAGTGTGCAGTATTTTTAAAGTAAGTGCTCTACGTCGCAAGCAATGGATATTTTCTTCTTCATTTTAAATAGGGATACCAACGAGTTCATACACTATTAACCACAGGGTATTAAAAATCCTGTTGTTTTTGTTAGGTAAGTTTTATATATTTTAATATTTATATGCAATAAAAAGAGTTCGTTTGTCTTCAAATAGAGTGGTTATCGTGACTATAGAATCAAAAACGGTGCATCAGTATGTAAATACCAAATCATGAATACGGTTATTAGATACTAGCTGACCCGTGCCTACTTAGTTGGGCGTCATCTTTAATTAATTCATAAACGCGAGTCAGAGTACAATAGACGCTAATTGTTTTGGATCTTAGTAAGCACTTGCAGTGCTTCGTACGAGGATGTGCGCAATTCTTGCGTGGACCGTTATTGTTGTTACATATTTGACAGGCGTTCCCGTTCCCAATTCGCTGGGTATCATTAAACAATCAAAAAAAAAAAAATAATGACAATCAAATATAGCCTATGTCACTCAAAAATAATGTAGCTTTCCATTGGTTCAGTATGTGTTCAAATTGGTTTATTAGTTCAAGAGATTACTTCCTACAAATAAATAAAGTCATTAACTTTACCTCTTTATAATATTAGTATAAATTCAGGTATATTTTTATTTGTATACACGATTATCAGAATAGATTAGATTAACAGCGCGGACTGAAAATATGATACATGTGAACTAAATCTACATCTGTAACTAAATTTTATGCTAATCAATTCATTTTCAAGACAGTAAGGTCAAACAAGTACAAGTTCAAACTTTATTGGTTTTGCATTCTTATTTTAGAATTATTAGATCAATGTTTGGTTTGTAAAAAATAGATATTTGACCAATATATTAAACAGCGGAGCTTTTAATGCGGCGTGTATATAGGTATATGGGTTGCATCTATTTATATATGTGGGTATCTTAAGATAGGATAAGATGAAATAATTGATTGCTTTGAATAAGATCGAGTGCAGGAATTCTATCCCATGGGGCTTAAGTAGGGAAGCCGGACTTCCAGACTGTTTCGTGTTAACAAACTTGTTTACACTAATGATGGATAATCGAAGATTGATGGTTTTGTCTTGAGTTGTAAAGCTCCTTAGGGGCTAGGTGTCCTATATTTTCCGAACCTTTGTTTTATTTATGAAACGGGTGAAGTGGACTAAGGTTACTCAATATTTTTAGTTTCTGATTTTCCTTCCTTTTATGTTTAGGTTAAGTTTTTGTGTAAAAGTGATTATTTTGTTAACTCATTTATGTAAGAATTATTAATTCTTTATATATTATTTTTATTTAAGATATACTTGTACCACATTCTGTGTAGATAGGTGTTGGAAATTATCCTAATATTTATTAATTTGTATTTGCGATTTCAAATTCAAAATAACGAGCAATACACATAACCTATCTACACAATAACTTACAGGTATAACTGCAAGTATGTGTTATATGTGGGTATATGTCTATTTATCTTCCGTGGACCGGCACTGCTTGTAACAACACTACCGTTTTGAGCGCCGGCGGGTCAGGCAAGGAGCACATGAGCATATAGAAACATAGTATTTTTAAATATATAAGTATGTAGAATATATAAATATAACATATGTGTTACTATAGGGTATTATAGAAATATAATATATAAAATATATATGATATATAAGTATACAGTAAACTTGATCATATAAACATCTAGATAACGCATGAATTGCATAAAAAGGCCGTAAAAAAGTGCATTAAATTTGGTGCACTTGCTTCCCTGACGCCTGTCAGCGTCGTTTCGACTATTTTACTGGTTAGAGCTCTCGCAAAAAAAATCATTATATCGTCCTGTGCTATTAAAATGTGTCGGAACTATTTTAACAGAGAAAAGGATAAGGATAAGATGTCATTTCATCGAAAAGTTTAACACTTTTCTCATGATTTCTTTATGAAAACAGGAAATTTAATTTCGATAAATCGAATTGATTGATGTTGTCAGGTGATAATGGGAATTAGTTTCCAAAATTTGGGGAAATTTTGTTATGATTTTAGAAGTAAAAATTATTTAGAATCGTTGTGACTAGATGAAACGATAAAGCGAGACTAAAAAGAGTTAAACATACAAATCCATAAGACTAAACCTGCGAGAGAATGAGATAGAATACATTATATTTAATAATTTAAGCACTATGCTCATACACATAGAGTTGGAAATGTTTTGGAAAATATACTATGTATATAATAATAGTATGTAAACATGCAATTATGTCGCCATTTTCTTTCTTTTTTTTAAAGACTTGCGATAATACTTCGTATTTCGTGTTTTAAAGCTTAAATATATTATAAGGATATAATATATGAAATGTGACGTCACGAAATTTAGAATAGGAAACCCAGTAGAAATATACATATATTAGAAAATTAATAAGTAAATTTTGTATTATATAGTCTGTAATAGTGACCTGGGATAATAGCTCCCTTTCTTGACACACGAAAGGGGTTAAGTGTGCTGAATTTAAAAAAAAAGGTATAACTGCACTAACACGTGTATACAATATTAAATGGCAATTTATTTATTCTTTTATTTATTACCAAACATTCATTTAGATGAGGCATCCAAAATTTCACCCTAAATTTAACCATATGTATACCTAACTTAAAATCTGATTTAAAATGCTTTAACCATTGTGGAGATTAATGAATAAACTTTTAATTTTGTATGCCTTGAACAAACTAATTTACTTCTTACGTAAAGTTATGTATTTACCTAATATGAAAACTGAATAATGTATGTGCATCAACACTCGATGGATTTCAAACATTGTAGTGCATCATATAAATGTCGACCGGTGACGTGCATCACTGAAGTTGTTTACTGCAGTGTGCAACATGGTCACCATCTGGCGTTTGCTTGCCTGCAGTCTCCTGGTGCAACGCTCGTAAATCCACATACGAATTTACAACCGTCAAGTCAGCGGTACCTTGGAAAAGTCCAAGCCTTACCACTTTTATGGGATGTCTCTATATTATTTATAATTTTACTCTTCTCAATTTATTTTTTTATTTGTATTACTATATACTTATACATACTATTATGTAAATAGCATTTTTAGTGGTAGTTTGAAGGGTTTTTTGCTGTGCAGTTTGATTTCGAAAAGTTTTTGAGAAAATAGCTGTGAAACATATAGATGTCTGTCTATATGTTTCACATTGGCTATTGAGTGATTTAACAAGCAACAAAGAAACATTTAAACTCATATTCACATTATATATTAGTATGGATTATTAAGAATTGTGCTTATACAATACAATTTAAGCGACCATGACAACAAAGGTAAAATAAAATCAGATTAATGACCTTTACAGTCTCATCCCAGCCAGAATAAGCCGCACATTATAATATTGTTGCAGATAAATAAAACGTAAATAGCGTTACGGAACAGAACAAAGAGTATGCTCATTTGCATAATACTGCTCACCTTTTAGCTTTTGGATCTATTCGGAACCAGTCTGGGCTCGAGCCAAACCAAGCCTATTCAGTGGCTCCGGAGAAGATTATAAGCTTACAACGGTGGGCCAGCACTTGTCGCTTGTCTTACTGCCTGTAATGTTTCGCTCGGCCAAATACTTTATTCGAATTTTAAAATGTCCAAAATTATTTTTTAATATCTTTTTCAATTCAAAGGCTGTCAGTTTTTGGCGAGATTGTAAAGGAGGATGTTTTTCTTAAATAAAATATAATATTAGTGAATGAATAGCCTTGCTTATCACAAGAACTTTGATGTTTACTCAAGACCTACAATTTGGTTGACCTGACACTGATAAAATATATATATCTGCATTAGCTGGCTTGATTTACATGTATTTACCATATATGTTTGTGTGAAACATTAATGTACTTTACATTAATTTTGTTTAGAATAATGTTACTACATACATAAAGTTAACCGAATATATAAGACGGGTATAATGTTAATATTATACATATAATATATTTATTATAAAACAAAATAGTTAAATAAAATACAAAATTAATTGATTTTACTTATTAAACGAAATTCATGCCAATTGGTAAATCATATAAATAAGTCAACAATTCGTATTAATATTACGTTCAGTAAACAGAACTTTCAGAAATTTTAGTCTGTATTAAATAGTTTTAATTAAGTTCTCAAAACCTTATAGCAATGAAAGTTGAAAAAAAAACCAGCACAAACAAGACTATGGGAATCATTTTGTTATTCAGAAATGTTTGACTAGTTCCGGTTGCATACTGAGTTTTTATATCTGCTATGAATAACGGCTGGCAAGAGACTCGTTAAAAAGAGCACGATCTAGTATTACTCGTTGGCTAGTCGAGCGACGTCGAGTAACCCGCTTTATGTGCACTTAAAGCTGGTTCCTAGACTTGTACCACTCCAGCTTAACGCCCATCTTAATTTTAAGCTTGAACGAGGAGTCCAGTAAGGTGCAAATAAAAACTGTGAATCGAATTTACCTTTTTTGATGTTCTACGGTTACGAGTATTGTCCGTTTCAAACTTTATGGTGGTTCTTAGCTATCGAAGTGTGTACAATAGATAGGTCTTTATACAAAATTATTATAGAGCAGCTTTTTGCAAGTAATATGAAGAAGGTACTCAAATTATGGCGGGCCATTTCTCTATACAGTCTATGGTGTTAATGATGAATTTCATATCTATTTTAATCTGTTTAATTATTTTAAAAAATCTTAAAGGTATAAAAAGTAAATTAAAAGGGCAGTCAACTTTTTGCGAAATAATTTTGTCATACCTACTATATAGATGTTTTTATAAAGGTTACTACATTTTTTATTTTAATTTTATTTATGTATTTAATTCACAAAGCAAATTACGATAATACATTATGAGTACATTATAAACTTATGGAAATAGATTGTTATCCTAGTATGTAAATATATTAGCATTATAATTAGATAATTTAAGAGTGCTTTGAAAATACAAAAACAATTTTGAGAATTAGAATTTAGAAATTAAATTAATTATATAAATAAGGAGTCATGACCAGTAAGTGCCAGAAACGATAATCGAGTTAATCATTGTCTTGAATTTGTTGAGGTTGAGATTAAATATTTCTAGAGAAGAGTTGTTAGCTACCAGTTGATTGAGTAGATGACACATTCTAGTTAATGGGATAAAATATGTCGTGTTATTTTTGTGACCCTTTAAATGCAAAAGGAGGTAGGTTACGCCAGTATATCTAATACCGACGTAACCCTCCTACTAAAGGAGGAAAAATTATGTTAAATATTAAAGGTTTTTGAAAAACAAAATAAACAGACCCAAACTATTTTTTTTAATCATTATCTTGGGCTTTTAAAATTTGTCTTATATTTATAATGTATTTTTAGTGATACTATCTTTAGATAAATTAATTTAAAAAAAAATCACAAATGATTTTTTTTCAGCAAACTCGTTAGTATTTTTATAGTTACTGTTGTAAAGCGATGTCTATAAATAATATACGATTTCATTTATAAATCGACTCAATAATATTAGAACTATGAATTCACAGTGTTGCAAAACTTAGCTGCTTTGAGGTTAAATCAAACGGTTCAAAAGTTTTGTCGAAACTTCTGAATTAATCTATACGCGTCATAGTTTGTTAGAGTTGTTTCCAACCAAAAGTTGGGTGCTATTAATTGCTTGTGGTGGATAATTTGTCTTTACATAAGTTGAACATAATTATTAATAATAGAATCAACCAACTATAGACGTCTCATACATTTTTGGAGGTGTAATGCATCGAAACTTTCTAGCGGTCCGAAATAGCAATAGCGTAGTGCTATTGGTAGTCCAAGAGATCGAATCGAGCAATTAAATCTAACGGTGTTGCGTCTCATCGCCTAAGAAGCTCAGAAAGCAGTTCTAATTCTGCCAAGCAGCACCATCCAATAATCTATACGGTTCGGCCGTTCTATAAAGCCACATTTGGCATCTATAAAATTGATTATAGTAGTTACGTGAATTATCGATGATGATACACTTAAAAATTGAAATCGATATAGGAAGTCACACATTATCGAATCAATTAAAATAAAATAAAAAAAATATTTTGCGTTTCGTTGCTTTTAATATTTGTAAAATGTAGAAAATATTATGCATAACTTAATTACGATTTATGTCCAACCTTACGATTATACATCAATCTTCCAACTCACGTCAGTAATATTTAGGAAAAAAAAGTGTTGACCAACATAACATTGTCATGTGTTACGTTTGTTAAGAAATGAGCGAATTATGTTGTTTTAATTTGATATATATTATTTTGATACTTTTACAAAGTCAGTTGGTAGGTATTTATATGAAACTTCTAAAGTAGCTTCTTAGGGCGGCTCAATTATAATCTGATATTAATATTTAAAGTATGTTTATTTGTCTTTTATATTATAATTTAATTGTACATGAATCGATTTCATATGATATTTTCCTAAGACCGAATATGAAAAAAGATAGCTTTCACCTCAGAAAGTATAAAAAGTTTCATGGAAGTGTTAAAGTATAAATTAGTATTGTATTACCAATTATTTATCTGCGTGTAATTTGATTGGATCTGTTGATCGAGAAAAGAAATTGGACATTTCTGGCTCCCCTATTCTAGAGGTGGTTGAAAAATTCACATATCTGGGCTCTAGCATAACTATAATAATAACGGTTCTTATGATGATGAGACACGTAGACGAATTGGAATGAGCGAGAACGCCATGTCTCAGCTGCATAAAATTTGGAAGGACAGAAACGTCTCTCTCACTACAAAAATTAACCTTGTACGGACACTTATATTCTCCACTTTTCTTTATGGAGCTGAGACCTGGATTTTGAAAGCATCTGATCGCAATCGTGTTGACGCTTTTGAGATGTGGTGCTGGAGACGAATGTTGCGTATATCTTGGACCGCACGTCCAACCAACGTATTTATTATAAAGAAATTAAAAATAACAACAAGACTATCATCCGTGCGTGTGATACCACATTCTCACAGAATATTGGCGTGGCGTGAAATGGTTAGCCTTGTGCTAACCATGTTTCGTGCGATGAGTGAGAGTTCCAATGGTCCACTTCTTTTCCTTCCCCCTATCCAATCTTCCCTATCATTCTAATCCCATCCCTCTATCTCATCCTCTTTATCCCATCTTAAAAGCTGACAATGCGTTGGCTTAACCATTGGTGTTACAAACGTCTGTAGGCGACGTTGGGTTACCACTTTCCAAAAGCTGGGTCGTCTGCCTGTTTGCCAGCTTCGTAATACTAAAAAGGAACCTGAATGTTAGATAAATAAGTAAAAAAAAAATATGTATGAATTCAGCAGACAGGCAGAAGGCTCACCTAATGGTAAGCGGTTACCATCGACTATTTGCAAATACATTTTTTTGCATTTGCAGATTTTGCAACACCAAAGGAGTTACAAATGCGCTGCTGTTCTCTTATGGGAGACTGGAACCTGGCCACTAACGCCGGAACATAACTCAAGGTTCTTATGGCGGCATACTCTAGATCAGGGGTAATATCCATCCAGACTGGCAAATACCCTACCACCTGGCTGTGGGTTGTTTTCGCGCCTCATAACACAGACCGTCCGACCGCAGGAAATCGTATTCTTTCTCCGTTCCTGCACAGATAATAAGTATAAATAAGTCTAGAGCTTTCAATGGAAAAACAAACAAATTCATATTTGTAGTAACTACAACACTCCGGCGGCGTCTGTAGCTAGCTTCCAATCTCCCTTTAGAGATCAGCAGCGGATTTGTGGCATCATTTAGTATTTATTACAAATATCTGTCTGCTGAACTCTACTCTACTAAATACGTCTCTCTACCAAATACGTCTACCACACTGTTCTTAGAAAGCTGTCTTTCAAATCTTTACTTTTGTTACAAAGCCATCTCTGCCCCTTTTCAACTTAAGTTAAACAAATTTCCTTAACAGACTTTTTCGAGACTCAACTAGAGGATTTGGGAGATCCACGAGGCTTTGTTTTTACCGTTTATTTTTTATGTATTTACCTTTTTGTATGTTAAACCTCTACACGAATCTATAGACCGTAACACATTCGTAATACTCGGGTATGAGATTGTCTGGGATTGTTAAGATTTAGTTAGAGGTAAAGCTATTATGATTTTTAACGTGCACATTGTGGAAAAAAGACTGAGGAAAAATGAAATACAGTGCGTCGTTATCCAAGGGCTGGAAATAATATTATATATGACTGTAAAGTCCTTTACATTTTTTCGGCAATACATTACAAACGTTACGCTGCTAACGTAGTTTAGCGTGGTGAAATATGACAATGTTCATAATAAAAGGAATTAGTATTCACCGCAAATGCGGAGGTTCTGCATGGTAAGTGTGATAGCGAATGTTTTCGGCGTAACTCATCCACTCCAATATCGGAGAGATTGAGGACGCTAAGTTATAGCTGTAACAATTTCGTATTGCCCTATAAAACCTCACTTTCGCTTTATTTATGCGCAGTAAAGTGATCAATATTCGATATTGCCGTTATGGATACATTTGCCTACACGAGACTTTTGTTTGAAAGTTTCCTTTTATACATATTAGGCTTGTGCTTAATAACTGTATATCAAAGTGAACGAGTATGTTACAAACAACTTTTGCAGTTTGCTAAAGAAAAGTCATAAAGTAAATTACATTCATACTTATGCCTAACCATCTACGCAATTCTTCGTAACAATAGCATTCTCTAAAATTGTTATTATACCTTATTATACTAATAGGTATTCATGGTATTTCTATACAACTATACGCAGAATTAGTGTGACGACGATGAAATAAGAATATTAGAAACGACAATGGCCTAATAAAAATGTACTTCGGAAAATCTTCGAATTTCTATGTAACCATCTTACCTCACCTCTTGCTTTTGACGTTTTAATATCTATACATATAATAAAACTGTAGCGGTCGAATTTCTATACAATGAAAAAAATTTCTAAAAACCGAGACAGGAGATGTAAGAAGTGAAATAGAACTTAGATTTTTTGTTTCTCTGTTTGTCTGTCTGTTTATACCGGCTAATCTCCGAAACAACCGGACCGATTTAAATGAAATTTTGTATGGTGGTAGCTTATATCCCTGGTCAACATATAGGATACTTTTGATCCCGAAAAATTAAAGAGTTTCCGTGGGATAGTTAAATACCGCATCACGCGAACGAAGTCGCGTGGCATCAGCTAGTTTTTAGTATATATATATATATATATATATATATATATATATATATATATATATATATATATATATATATATATATATATATATATATATATATATATATATATATCAGACCAAATCAATTAAAAATGGAAGTCTTAATGAGTGATTTTTAACTTAATCTTACAGATTTAATGCTACAGATATTCAAATGAAATACAAATCTAAATTTATGACAAAATTTTCTAACGATAAAGAAACCGACTTAAAGCGTAACTAAAAAGCAAAAATCAAATTTTCTACAAAACTTGAAGTCGGTGCCATGTAAATCATAAAATTACTATATTTTGCAATATTTTCTTGTTGTAACAATGTATATAGTAATTTTTGTGATTCACTTGTCACCGACTTCAAGATTTTGTAGACAATTTAATTTTTTTATATTTTTATATTCTTGGAACCCAGAGTCCGATAGCAATCGAGTTTATTCGGAAACATTTTAAAGCTTTACTGAATCGAACGCAAAAAGAATGATCAAAATCGATTCTGAAATTAAAAAATTATGATTGAACGTAAATAAATAAAAATTTGTGTGTGTGTGCAGTTCACACGCATTAGAAGTGAAACTTCAGGGAATATACTCACAGATAATCCTTCTCTAACTTTTATTAATATAAATAAAAAATAATATAAATATAATTCCTTTAGTCTACATCCGTCAACATACTGTTACATGCCGTCAAAGATAAGCGCACAGCTGCCTGTTGCAAGCGCAGTTTATTGTCTTCCCGGATTAAGGAATTCTTTTGTATTTTGAATTTGTAATTAAGAAAAGCATGCTATTGTTTTTCTACTTGTTTTATAACCATCATTAGCGTCGAACTAATCCTTATTGTTATTGTTTTCGACTTTGTGGCCGTTCGCAGGTGTGCAAATTACTATTTCTCGGAAACTCAGTGCGCGCGGCCAATTTCTTTGTACTGTGTAGTGAGTATAAGACAATGCCCGAATGGAGGGGCGAGCAGTCAAGCAACGACTACGAGACGAGTAAGACGTTTGTAGTACTCTCGATTAGCGATATAGACGACGGACTTTACGCGTGTCGAATTGCATCGAATCGTGCAGTGTGAACTGGTTGCATCCAGTTTTATTTGTATTTGTTTTATACGTGTTTGTACAGTTCTAATAAATTCTATAATAGTTCCAACGGCATTTTTAATTCGAGTCCTGTATCTCGTAACAATATTATAATTCAAAATAAACTTCTTAAGTATCACTTTCAATTTTTCACTGTTTTAGTTTAAAAAATATTATTATTATCAGTTTTATTTCGGTCCAAATTGGCCCTATGTTTAATCATTGGTCTTATTGACTCTCTAATCTGTGCGGCACAATGTAAAACTCGTATCTCATTCTCTCACAGGCTTAGTCCTATAGATTTATGTGTATATCTATTTTTAGTGTCCCTTTTTCGTTTCATCGAGTTTCAAATCACAACGATTCTAAAGAAGTTTCACTTCAACAAATAAAAAAAAATGTTACACGCGAATTGAGAACTTACTTCTTATTAAAGTCCGCTAAAATTACTTTCTTTTCCTAATTTTTTTTATTTAAATTCACTGAACCATGTTGAAGCTTATTCGAAACAAACATATTTACAACTAGCTGATACTAGCCCGCTTCGCGTGCCGTAGAATCCGTTCTTAGCTGACCTCTACTTGGCGAAAGGAAGGTCCATGCCACATTTCAAGTCTATATTGAAATTGAAATTCAAAAGTTTTTATTCCAAATAAGTTCCACTGGAGAACACTTTTTGAAAGTCATACATATAAGTTAAAATTTAATTTTTCTTCCTATTCTATGTGCACCGCTTTGCAACGTGTTATTGCTGTTAAGGAAAAGAAGCGGCAAGAAACTCCCCAATATAGTATAGGTATTATAATACCTGAGATATCGTGATGAGTCACTAGATACGTGAATTTCAATTATATATATAGATTGACAGATGAAATTTCTAAAACCGGTCATCTATACGTAGGCATGTTACAAAAGTTTTCATTAATTTTGCTATTTATTTCGAAATCACAGACTTTCGTATAGATATCTTAAAACGGGAATGGTACCTATATTAAGTTTCAACATAATAACGACAATTGCAATTATTCATTTTTGTTAGCATAACGAATATCTCGTCCAGTTCCCGCGGACACTGGTATCCAGTCTCTCCGTCACGTTATCGTGTGAGTTATACTGGCCGTGATAATGATAAGTGAGCTCCGCCGCAAATCTCCGCATTAAAACCTCGTTAGTGTTAGTGCAAGCTTTTGGTATTGTGCAGTTGCCTCCCTTCAGCTACCATTGACGAGTATATATTTCGTGGAATGCTATTGATTCGTTGGATCTTTAAAAAATATAGAACTTAGATCAGTTTATTTTATTGGCTAAAGTAGCTTGACACACAGGCAGACGGCCTAATGGAAAGCGGTTACCGTCGCCTATAGGATGGGATAGATGGATTAGACAGGACGAATGGGATAAAGGGTAGGGGTAGCGAAAGTGGGCTATTGGAACTCTCACTAATCGTACGAAAGACGATCAGCCCAAGGCTAACTGTTTCACGCAGATATCCAGTGAGAGCGTGGTATCACAGCAATCGAGCCGGCTCTAAGCTGTAATCAAGATAAAGATTCCAGCATAGGCTCCAACCCGTCAGTTTACGTTAACCTTATGCTCTTTTGTATTTAAAAACAGAAGGTGGAGTAATATATAGTATTTTATACAGTTACTGCGTAGCATTCGGTACCTAATTTAGCCTGAAATCGAATTATAGTAAGCGGTTTCTGCCGACAAGTTCAATGATTTCTACCAGGACACCGCAGGACGCATTGCCGGCATCAAGAGAATTTTTAACGGTATCCTTAAGCAAGCCAATGTAATGGCGAAGGGCAAAACATACTTGTCATGCATTCTTGTATTCCAACATTGTAAACAACTGTTACGTGTTAGCTAATGGAAATCAATGTCCATAACCGAAGACACTTACTGAATAATGTAAAATAAAACATATTTAAGAAATAATTATACATTTATTTAATTTTAACGACCATTTGATAACCAAAAATAAAACAACATTAGCATGGCAATTTTGTTAAAAATAAATTTCTATTGTATTTGATGCATATTGCATGATATCTGCATCTGCAATTTTGTAGTTAAGTCTAAAATAGAGGTATTTTGTAAAAAAAAGTAAGTCAACCCCAGATTTAACTGATTTCATTGCCTGCGCGTAGCTTTCCTGTTAAGGTAATTATATAGAATACTAAAATTTCCTTTAACATAAAAATAAACAAAAAGCTACTACCTAGTTGTTGTTTTATAATAAACTCCATTTTTTATAATATTTACTTTGCGTATAAAAATGGAGTTAAACAAAAATGTAAAGTCAGTCAACTTTGATTTTTGATATTATTTTTCATGTTTTTGTAAACTAACGAGTAACAGCTATCATGCTCATGAATTACAGTGAATACCTGTTCTACATCTATATCTGTTTTCTGCATACTTGAAAGTTGCATTTGTGGCCGTGTTGATGACTAATGAATTTGGTTAATGTACATTTCTGAAAATCTGCCCTTAATATTTTACTTGTAATTTTTACAGTCTCTCGATGCTGTCTGGGTTCTTTCGTGTTAGGTAGACAAAGTGTTTTAGTATTCGCTTTCAACATATTTCTGATAATCTCCGGTGATATTTAGTCTCGACTTCTTTCCATACTAGAGACATATGTCTTTAATTTACCGATTTTATTAATAGCAACATTGAATTTAACCTCCATAATAGGAAGTATTGAGGAAAATTAGTTCGCGTGACTAATGAGCTTTCTTATATTTCTTATTGTTTTTCAGTTGTTGACCCTCAGCTATCGACATTCGTTAGCAGCGGGACGATGGAGGGGTTTGTTAATTATACTACTAAAATGATTTATATCAACCGATTGTTAGGGTAAAGATTGTTGAGAAACCAAAATTGGATTACGGTTCATGTCAACAGGGCATTTAGCTCTTTGATAAAAATCGAGAGTTCGTGTAAAATATTCAGCTGATTATGTGACAGTGATAAGCTTAGGTCAATATTCCTGTTAGCTAACATCTTGGCAATGCAGAGAAGTAACATTAGCAACTTTAATGTTAAGTAAAAATTGTATTGAAGTATTTATTACTTTTACTATAATTAGCAAGCACGATAGCTTTGAAAACATTTTTGGAAGACTGTATAGTATAAATAAAATGAAATACGAATTTTCAAACTATTGTTTAGCAGTCCAGCTTTAAAAATCAAACAGTTTAAAGATTGTAAAATAGTGAAGCAGGGGGCTGCTACTCAGATATTCGGTACAAGAGTTTAAAGTAGTGGGTGGGCGGAGTGGTTAGAGGGAAGGTATACTTACCCTTTATGCAATCCCTGTGGTCCGGAGTTCTTGACATAAATTTTTTTGGTGAACATAACCTCACCTAAATTTTCTCTAATATTGTTCTAATGGGTAGTGAAAGGTCGCAATCAGAGTGACTAGAATAGTGATTTAGTTTAGGTTAGGTTATCTTCAGACCAAAGTGCCAGACCTGACTGTAACCATATACTATATATTTTATATACACGATTTATAATTTTGTCTTTATTAGTCGTCATTTTGAATACTTTCATGGTTACTCTTGTAGTGTATGAGAATGTACTCTGTTGTGGTTTTTCTTTATTTTTGATGACTTACGCTATTTTTTGTTTTTTATTTCTGTTGATTACTGGCTTTCTTTTGGGCTTTGAAAGCTTTGTTCAACTTTAGACGTATGATATAAGCGCAATATTAGTGAAAAATAAGTGAGGTTATATTTATTAAACAAAAAATAATATTTCGAGAATTCCGGACCATAGGGGTTGTAGTAGGGGTAAGTATGCCTCAGCCAGGGCCAGCGGAGAGGCTAGGCTATTTACCCGTCGCCCTGGCATTAAAGGCGAAGGACGGAATACCGAGGGGTTTTTGTGGGTATCCTTAACTGTGGTATGGCAATAGCATCTTTAGCTTTCGCTAGAGGTGCTAGTGCCACACGGACCTGGCGGATCCCATACACCGGGCGCGATTTCCCCAGTTCATTGCGTGGCTGATGGCCCTCAATCGGGTTCCCCTCGTAAAAATAAAAAAAAAAAGGGGTAAGTATGCATCCCCCTCCCTACTTTAACACCCCGCTACTTAAATTAAAATTTGTGTATCAAACATCTATAGATTTACCAAACAGGGAACACATGTAAAACTGAGACACTTAAGTCTTGTGATAATTACATTGTATAAGGCTCTCAAAAATTGAAATGGCTTTGTAAGTAATTTTAGTTTTTGTTCAAATTATAGCTTTATCTGTATATAATTTTGATGCTTACGTATTCATTGAAATGGTAGATATAAAAAACAACTTCAATTCACTCTTCTCTTAAAAGATTTTTCTGTGGTGTATTTATTATCTTCCTTAAAATATTTTCTTCAAGTTAACTAAATCTTATAGCGGTCATAATGATTCAATGAAAACACGTTTTCCAAATAGAATTAATAAAGGAGAAGCCTACCCTTACAAAATATTTATAAAGCGCCCACAAAAAGAATATTTACAAATTTCGTGCTTATTTTACATAATTAAATAAATTTGAAAAGAAAATTACGTCTACTGCTAATTGATAATATTATGGAAACACTAGCATTTGATTAAGGATAATTATACTTCAATTATTGTACTGTGATATCTAAAAATTATTGACCAAGTTAGTCTTAGGGATTTATATAAACTAAAATGATTATAAATTGTGTTTTAGAAATGCAAATAAATAAGGAAAATATTTTGGAGTGATTTTTAATGTTGTATTATTTCTTCTAGAGAGTCTAAAGTTAGCCAACAGAACTCACTACATCATAGAAAACATTTAATTTATTGCATTACAATAATATATTTTATCTTTGTGTCTAAGAATCGTTATTTGAGTTTTAGGAAATTGCGATTCGTTCTGCGAAAACTATCCTATATAAAAAAAGTATTATATGTACATTCTAGATATTAAGACGCCATATATACCACTTTTAGTATATATGGAGCAAAATCGGTACGGTAGTTTTTACGTGTTACCGCCGCCGATGCACCTCCGCGCTGCCGTCGTGCTGCTATTGTCTAAACACGTTGCCGCCCCTCCCGTACCACCACCACACCGCTAACGCCAGCTTGACTAGAGGCTGCATGTTGGCGGCATGGTTGAACTTAGCCTACATACACTGTCTGGCGACGCGAAGCGGTGCGGCAGTGGTGTCGTCTACACGGGCACAAACAGGTAGACAGATAATAGTTAATTTCGCATTATAATATTAGTATGTATGTATTTACTATTTTAATTTAGATTAGTTTTCACCTATGTTCATCTAATTTTATCTAGTATGTATTGACGAATGTTTTACCTACAAAATGAATAATATTAGACAATTAATATACTTCAATTAAACTAATGGAAACAATTGTTCTAAGGGATAAAAGGAATACAAGTAGATAGTTGAGCCATTTGCAGTTTGCTTTTACAGGTGGAGCGTTTTTTACAATATTATCTACGGAGTAGTGCCTGTGGCTGCGTTTTACAGAGGATAGCGAAATAAGAGCAAAATGAACATCGGCCTTAGCTTTGACCCGGGACAGAAGAGATAAAAGTGACCGGCCTTTTTATTTATGTACACATTGACTGCCTGCATCAGTTTTAATTCATGGAATTAGAATTTTATTACTTGTTACTTATTGCGTTCGCATTAATATAATCTTCAAATAAAAAATCTTTAATTTATCAATTTATATCTATTTATAGATACGCTAACATATAGGTAATAGGTATAGGAATCCCTGGTAGATCTACGGTAAAGAAAAACTGGTCTCTTTTCAATTACTTAAGTTCGAATATTAGCCATGCATATTGTTACAAATACCATATGCTGATGGCAAAGGATACCATCGTTAAGAGAGTTGTACTATGTGATATCAAAATTATAAAAAAATTAAAACGTTTTTATTAAAAATAAGTTCCACTGGAGAACAATGTTTGAAGGTCAATACATATAAGTTAAAATTTAATTTTACTTCCTAGTCTATGTAAACCGCTTCGCAACGTGTTATTGTTATTAAGGAGAAGAAGCGGCAAGAAACTCCCCAGCAATACCTCTAGCTAAAAATGGATTACCTCAAACTTTTCTTTTTTTTAAATAATATTTATACAGAAATGTTTTACACAATCACTTTTCGAAGAATTAATGGAGTTGTAGCCAACAGTGCATATTCAGTATGACAGACCCAATAAAAGGAAAGAAAAATATTATTATCGTTATAATAATGAAATGATGTACTAAAATTTTATACTGCAACATATCTCCATAAATTCCTTACATGCTTGGTAAGATAAAAATGTTATACTAAATATAGTATAAGACGTTAGAGCGAGTTACTATGTAAATGAAGTTTTGTCATTTAAGTATTCTTCAATAGTGTAGTATCCCTTTTTTTAGCAAAATACCTTTTAATTTGGTTTTAAATTTAGTTAAAGGCAGATCCAACATTTTGTTCGGAATCTTATTGAAGAAGCGTATACCAACCCCCAAGAATGAGGACAATACTTTTTGCAATCTAAAAGATAGCAATAAGTAGTGGTGTACTATTAATGTACTGGTGGTTTATTAGTGTACTGGTGTTGAAATTCTGAATATCCTATATTGTTTATAGGCACTCAAATTATGACGAATATAAATTATATTATTAAAAATATATTAGCAGGCGCCCGTCATAATACCGATTTCCTTAAAGCGTTCTCTAAGAGACTCCCGAGGACTGAGGTTGTAAGTTGACCTAACGGCTTCTTTTTGTATAAGAAATATATTCTCTAAGACAGCAGCGTTTCCCCAAAGTAAAATTCCATACGACATGATACTATGAAAATAACTAAAACAAACTAAACTACTAAATCAACTAAAAATAAATCAGCCAATCCATCTCAGATAAGCACTGTGATATACCATTCGCTCTTTGGAAGTAAGTAAATTCGGGTTCAGCAATGGGACATGTAGGGGCTAATTTTACTTTTATTAACAAAGTACACAAGATTCTATTCCAGGATTTCTTATATAATCATCTTAATAATAAAAATTTATGGTATAAAATATATACTATAATTAATATTATTTTTGTTATTATAATATAATATATTTTGTATTAAAACATGAAAGCAACGTAAAAAAGTGGCAAGTGGCAGTGGGCCGGTCACGTCTGCCGCAGGACCGATGGCCGATGGTGCAGACGAGTCCCGGAGTGGAGACCGCATCTCGATAAACGTAGTGTCGGACGCCCTCGAGCTCGATGTACCGACGACCTGTCCAAAGTCGCCGGTAGGTGCTGGATGAGGAAGTCAGAGGATAGGGATCAGTGGCGCCGACGATGTAAAAAAATATATATTATATAGTTTCGCAATATCAATAAGTACTTACAATAAAAACGTTATAAAATCGAAGTTATAACCCAATAAAATAAACATATATAATTATTAAATCATAATTAATGGGGCTTTATAAAGATTTGTTCAATTAGTTCCTTCCCCCAAACTCATATTAAGGGTATCTCGAGTTAGAGTTTTGTAGTCGCTAGGTTACAACAATGTCCTGAGTTTTAAATTATAAAGTAAGTCAATCTGAATACACAATCTAATAGATAGAAAAAGCAATGAGATCACAAAACAAAATTTCTGCTAGCAAAAAATTGTTCATAAAAATATTATTCACTTAATACATGTAAAAACTAGAATGTGTTCGTAAAACGCCACTTTGTTCGTTGGGGTATATAACAAGACACGCAGTTTACGACAAGAAAACCATTCACAGCTCAATCTTCACTTGTTCCACGGGTATGATAACATTCAGATGCAGTTACTGGCTAAATTGGGCGCTTCTCTCGTTTCAAGGAGTTCCCTGTGTGTACAATATTTCGGTATATAGGCGATCTGGAAATGATTTCTATTTTTTAATAGATAACATAATGTAACAGCTATCTTTTTAATATATCACTGGTACTCGATTTGAAGCTATTCAGACTAATGAGTAGCTTAATTTTAATCTAATATTATAAAATATCTGAAAGTTTGTTTTTTTCTTCCTTTTAAGGTTTTGTACAGAATTAGGTAAAAACGCAATCGTCATTATGTACGTGCGTCTGTCATAAAGATACAAAATATTTTATCTCAGTGTATTTTCTCGTAGTTAATCTATTTCAGCAAAACTTTAATGTGAAATTTATTTAAGTAATTAAAACCGAAATTTAAGTATAGTTTTACTAAGCTTTGAAGTTACTCGGTGCTCGCTCTCTGTTTATGGGTAGTCACCACTATGGTTTCCTTTTTCGCGACATATTATGATTGTAAGGAAAAGGAACGGTCAGAAACTTCTGGAGTTAGCAACGTATTGCTGTAGAGTATCTTATTTTGAAATGATGGTGGAAAAATAATGATTATTTAAAGCCTAGGTTCACATATAAGCATTTTGTCATATACATATCAAATTCAAGTCGCAGGTATATTGCAATATAAAACATGACATTTGACATCTTACCTTGACTTGTAAAATTAATTTTTACGAACTGATCAAAACGTAAGTATGAAATTTACCATGCTAATAACCTAACCCGATACTTCTGCGTTGCAGTAATGTAGACGGACAAATGTTTAGCACCACTTAACCAAAAAGGCCGTCATAATAAATAAAACTACGCCAACTTGTTAATTTAGTTTGTTAAGTTAGTTTAGTTTTAATATTTGTTCAATTTAGGCTAAATTAAAACTTTAACAATACTCATTGACACTTGACATCTTTGTCTTCCTTGATCACGGCTACCCAAAAGTGGCCGAAACGTTTAAAACCGTTAAAAAATATTTTTTTATGTGAAAACTTAGAAAATAAAATAAACTAAGGCCGTCATAATTAAGTATAATGTAAAAATCTTAGTTCACAATTTTTTAAATGTTACCTCATCTAGTATTTACCTATCTTAAGGGTAGACAAAGGGTGCGTCGTCCGTGAAATATTTTACGATTCCTGAGACATAAGCCTTTCGGGTAGGGCTGAACCTTCGCGTATTCGTCCCTATTTGGTGATTTGTAAAGATGTAGTATGTAGTTTCCCTGCTGAGATATGTTCTTTTTACATGAATTGTGTAATTCTCGCCCTAATACAGCTTGATTTACAAAAATTGGACAAATGCGTGCGAGTCCTCGCACAATGAAGGTTTTCGTAGAGGTGACCAGATGAACAAAAATGGGTATTCTGTCGTAGCAAATATTATTTCGGTAGTTTAACGTGATGCTGTCCCACAAATATTAGCAAAATAAGTAGAAACCCCCCGAAATACTCCGAAATAAGGAATTCGGGAGGATTGCTGCATTCCCTTTTGCACATATACAACACAGTTGACCGAGACATGGTAGCTAGCGCTTGAATCGTTTATTCAGGAACAAAACATTAGTACAAGTGCCGCGGCGAAGCTCAGGTGCCATTATAGTTTTGGCCTGGCCAACCTAAGACGAGCGCATGTGCAGCGCGCGTGTGCTTCGAACCGGCCGAATTTTAAGAACA
Organism: Dendrolimus houi; assembly: GCA_039645545.1. NCBI lineage: Eukaryota > Metazoa > Arthropoda > Insecta > Lepidoptera > Lasiocampidae > Dendrolimus > Dendrolimus houi. The sequence continues at coordinate 14,585,817 of CM077120.1, read as the reverse complement.
TTGTTGTGATTTTTCAAGATCTAACTAAAGATACCTCCATACGTGATTATATGTAAATGTGTAGATGTATAAAAAAATGTATATGTCAGTGTAACATATTACTTTAGACATATTTTACACATTTATTTTTACTTATATATTTTTTATTTTAGGAAAACATGTCCCGTAGTTACAATGCATAATATTACACTAGAATAATTACAATTGTAAATAGTCAGATAAATATACGATACACATGTACACATACATTCACACTTATTCACATACATACACTCGTATTAACATACATACACAAGCTATAACTTCATATATGTAATTTATTACTATGTCGCTTTTATAAAAGCCAAAAATCATGTTGTATTTAAATTATAGGCACGATATTGCTAATAAATACTATTACACTATAAATGAATACATAAATGATAAATTGTAATTCAAACTAACAATGATAATCATATTACCAATTATAAAATTATGTATACTGACTGTTATAATAATTATCTGACTATGGGACTGTGGACGCTATTTTCTTTTTAATTGAAATTTTGACATATACTATTCAATTGTACGAGCTAAATCTGCACGCCAATCTGGCAAAAACACGTGTACTTAAATATAATTATTGTAAGACCTTTTAAACCATGTGTTTATGCCAGTAAATAAATTTGAATTTGAAATTGATATAGATGAGAATTTATGGAAAATCTAAAAAGTTGTTTTCAATATTAAACTGCTAAAGCAAAAATATTGGATCTGAGGTCGGTGTATAGGTGCATATGTACATATGTCGTATAACAGATGCCGCATGCCATTCCTGATGATCTCTGTTCGATCATGTTTACTATCTAGAGAATTAGTGCAATTAACCCCTTTGTGATTTCAGTCAGTTTACGCAACCCGTACCTACAGGCTTAGTCAATAGGAGGCAATAGAAGGGGTGACCACTGAATAATCAAAACTCCTTGAGGATCTAATAGCAAAATAAATTCAAATACTCAAATTCACATCTTTATTCCGTTCAGGTGATACATGTGTTTTTAAATTTTTTTTATTACATTACTCTTCAACATACAGTCAGACGTCCCACCTGATGGAAAGTGGTTGGACATTTGTAACACCAAACATGCTACCAATAGTGCTGCCGCTTTCTAAAAGGAGACTGCCCTGGCTACTAATGCCGGAACACAGTTCAAGGTTTTTATGGCGGCATACTCTAGAAATATTAATATAATTTTTTAAAAACGAGTTTTGTCATTCAGCGTGGCGATGAAGCCAGCCTTCTGGGCATGTTTCTATCCGGCATCGATTTCTCAGATAGTCTATATTAACTTATTTATTACCTACTTATATTGTAAAAATAAATAAATAATTTAATGTGTTTTAGAAAAAAATGAAAGAGAAAAAATACGGGCCTCGTATTTATATTTTATATTAAAACTCAATAAACAGAATCTAAAGGTATTTCTAAAATAAACTAAACATCTTAATATTTCACTTAAACAGTTTTTTAAGATAATACATTAAAGAAACCAAGACCGGATTTTAGAAATAAAACAGTCTCTTGGCCATTAAAGTAATTGATTCGATAAGACATGGGAAAAGTTTCTATTTGACAAGGGACCGGACTGTATGAGTAACGTGGAAACCTGCAGAATTGAAAAGGGAAATAGGTTTATTCAGTCTTTATTTTACGAATAATAAACGGGGTTTCAGGATCCCCTGAGTATGGGATCTCAGCGCTCCAGCTCATGATTTTTTATATTTTAAAAGACCTGCTGTACAATTTTTCAGCTATTTTAATAAGAAAAACACTCTTATATAACCGTCATGTCTGTTTGTCCGTTTGTCAATATATCAATTTATCATGTCGCGGGAATTTTTCTCAAAAACTATTTTAATTGCCTTTGGCAGTCAAACGAGCAGACAGTCCACTCGATGGAAGGTGGTTACCGATGGCTATGGACGTTTGTAACATCAGGGGCTACTGAGAATTTTATAACGCCCTTCTTAAACGGCCCCATGTCATAGCGTAGAGGGAAAACCTCGGCGGGAAGTTCCCTGCCGATCATTGTAGTACGCGGAACAAACATTCTAGAGAACCTTTGCATAGTTGAGCGTAGGAACTCAAGGAAATAAGGGTAAACATACCGACGATGGTGAGCAGTGCGGTTGTAAAAATGAGGCGTTGGCATCAAATCAAACAGTTCCTCGGAACACTCCCCGTTGTAAAGACGGTAGAATACGCAGAGAGACGCAAAGTCTCTCCGAAGGCTAAGCAATTCTAAACCATCTGTTAGTATGGGATCGTCGACTATACGAACGGCGGACTATACGAGCCTCCATATGCGGTCTAATTTGCGCTTTTTAAAGCGCAAGTCTTTGCCGCGGGGTGAAGTACTACTTAAATCGGTTTAGTACATTAAACTTTTTGGAGGCAAGTTTAGCCGTACCTTCCAGATGACCCCGAAACTGCACGTCGTTCGTTATGTTGAGGTCAAGGATCCCGATACTATTGGAAATAGTAAGAGGTGTTCTTTGGAACTGTGGCGCACGGAAAAATGGGCTCTTTTCGGCAGAAAACGCGCAGACCTGTTTCTTTGTGGGGTTCAACTGAACAAGATTTTGTCGCCCCCTTTCAGAAACTCGCTCCAAGGAGTTCTCTACTTCGGACACAAATCTGATCCAACTCTCTTCCACTAGCCACCGAGGGGCATTAGCTCGTATGGTATATCTGGTATCATCAGTACTGTCATTCGCATACCAACGAATGTTCTCTATAGATAACAGATCAGTAATATGCAGGAGGAACAATGTCGGTGACAGCACTAGTACACAGCACCAGCGTTGATAGGCTTGGTGGTTGAGCAGCAACCGTGGACAGCGCTCTTGATGCTGCGCCCACCAAGAAAACTAGATAGCCACTTGCAAAGCAGCTTGGATATCCCGTATGATTGCAGCTTTGTGAGAAGTGCCCTGTGCCTATGCGCGGTCGAAGGCTTTAGCGATATCAAGGCTTCTCTCTTGCTCTCAATGGCTTCAGCCCAACTGCGGGTTAAGTATACCAAGAGGTCCCCAGCCGAAAGACTATAGCAGAAGCCATATTGCCGGTCGTTGAGTAGCCAGGAATCTTCAAAGTAACCCAGAAGTTGCGCGTTGACAATTTGCTCCATCACCTTTGAGAGCAAGGAAGTTATCGCTATAGGCCGGTAGTTGGACGAGTCAGTTCTATCACCCTTTTTTGGGATAGGATGCACTAGGGCATCCTACCACGAAGGCGGGACACAGCTAGTAGTGTAAGAGAGTGTAAAAAGACGAGCCAGGACCGAATAAAGCTCTAGAGCACATATCCTGAGCACAACAGCTGGTATACAGTTGACTGTATACCAGCTGTTGTGCTCAGGATATGTGCTTTAGAGTCACGTCGTCAACAACGTCAAGAAGTCGTCCGAGCTCAAGCTCGGACGACTTCTTGACGTTGAGGGAGCTAAGAGCTCTATGAACCGCTTTTTGGGTAAAATGGACCTCTTTCATAGGGCTCATACATCAGGGAGAAGTAGGCGGGGTCGCTCCCCCGTCGTCAAGTGTCGAATTGGCCGCAAAGATGTTGCCCAAACGGTCGACAGTATTAGTGAATTTTCCATTTCAAAACATCCATCCATCAACATCCGTTCTTTCCATCTGTGTGCACAGCAGACGACCAATTGACTTATACGTCGTTAATTGGTCGTCTGCTGTGCACAAAGATGGAAAGGACGGATGGATGTTTTGAAATGGAAACTTCACTCAAAACTGAAGTAGGCAGAATTGAAAAAAATTTTACTTGGAAATCTATTTGAATAAGAAACGTTAACTAGTTATGAAATATACCTACATTTTCGAAAAATAAATAGTGTAAATAGAGACTGTGAGATGAGTCACCTCTACAGAACTTTTTAATGTGCGTAAACTGACAGGCACTCGATCAATTTATAGTAAAATATTACCCTATGCAGGGTTTATTCAACAAATAACTCTCAAAGTCATAAGATTGCAGTTCAAATTGAGTAAAAATGTCTAGGTACTATGTATCGAGTACAATTGCAGCCATTGGCAAGTTGCTAATATTCACAAAGGATATTTATGAAGAACTTCTATTATGGAATTCTGTAGAAAGCAACACTTAAACAAGCAGGGAATGAAAAGCAATATATAAACTTTATGAAAACGTAAATTTGAATTGTAGAAATAATGGTCACTGTTACAATCTGAAACGAACTAGTTAAACAAAACGTGTTTTAACGTATCTACTTTTATATTACAACCAACAAACACCCCTCTTTTGTGAAACGACACAGAAATGCAGTGAAAATATAAAAATATTGCTCGTAGTGAGATGCGAGTTGCATCAACTCCCTCCGGGCGCGATTTGGACAAACCACGCACTGTTTGCCTTAGACGTTGCGATTAATGTATAATTATAAAAATGAGTTTATTTCCATACTTGTTTACTTATATGTTTATTTCCCTTCCCTTGGCCTTAGATATAAACCGTGAAATATGATATTGTTACATGTCGTCAAAGATAAGCGCACAGCTGCCTGTTGTATGCGCAGTCTATTTCTTCCCGGATTAAATAATTATTTTATCTTTTGAATTTGTAATTAAGAAAAACATGCTATTGTTTTTCTACTTGTTTTATAACCATCATTTGCGTCGAACTAATCCTTATTGTTATTGTTTTCGACTTTGTGGCTGTTCGCAGGTGTGCAAATTACTATTTCTCGGAAACTCAGTGCGCGCGGCCAATTTCTTTGTACTGTGTAGTGAGTATAAGACAATGCCCGAATGGAGGGGCGAGCAGTCAAGCGACGACTACGAGACGAGTAAGACGTTTGTAGTACTCTCGATTAGCGATATAGACGACGGACTTTACGCGTGTCGAATTGCATTGAATCGTGCAGTGTGAACTGGTTGCATCCAGTTTTATTTATATTTGTTTTATACGTGTTTGTACAGTTCTAATAAATTCTATAGTAGTTCCAACGGCATTTTTAATTCCAGTCCTGTAGCTCGTAATTATATTTGGTTTATTTTGTTAGAGCAGCATATATAATAAGTACATCTTTTATCTATAATAACAAACACAATTTGTTAGAAATGAATATTTCTTTTTATAGTGATAAGCGTGGTTCTAATTTTAAAGGAAAGTTACCTATTATTTATATTAGTTAAAGAGTATTAAGATGTCTTTTAATTAAAAATACATCGTAGTCATTGTAATGATGAGTTGATTTAAATTTATCAAATAATTTTTAAATAGCTCAATAATTACCATCAAACGCGGCATGGGCGTTTTCAAGTGCGTAGCCGAGGCAGACGGCCCAGTGCGGCCGTAACTTCACGCGCGGCCGCCGACGGTAACGAGCAGCCACATAAAACAAAATGCCAGCACAGAAGGGATCCTCTAAATTTGCTTAAATGCCAAATAAACTGCGAATTGCTTCGCCATTTATGAAAAAAAGGTTCTAGATTTGGGCCCCTTTTACTGCCAGTACATATGCTACCTTTTCAAGATAAATGTGTATTTATCATATTGTGATTATGTAATTGATATCAAAATTTCATGTATAAAGGTACAAGTCTGTGTGTGTCTGTGTACAATACATGTATTAGGATTATTTTCAAAGTTTCTCATTATGAGTTTTCGGATTTAACCTGTGGTAACAATATATAGCTACAAAATCGCAGTAGGTTACTAAATGACAAATCGGGTGTCGTGTCCTGGCAGAGGATATGAATCGATCACTGGGTATTATTTTTAGCCTATCGCTACAAATGCCAGCGTACCTGCTGTCAATATTAAAGAAGATATTGAGAGGAAGCTTTTAAAGAAAAAAGAAAGTGTGACGTGCATACGATTTTTTCCCGTACAAATATGAAAACCTAATCCTAGCAGTGGGACGTTTACGGACAGATCATTTATAAAATTTAGCTAAGTTTGACTTTTGCTCGATATATCCATTATGATCGTTATCATCATTTGGGCGTTAATAACTGCTTCCGTTCGAAGTGTTTCTTTTGTAGCCAGGGATCTAGTTTTCTGCTTTATCTTTTTCACTTCGCGCGGTGTCCTGCATCTCTTATTGTGAGACCATTGGTTCGCATGTCATATCTCACGACGAGAAGCAAGCATTTCTTGATTTTCTTGAATCTATTTCTTCTATTGGAACTTGACGTACATGCGGTAGAGCCATATTGGGATTAATATTTTGATTACAGAACGCAGCGGCGACTCGATCGGTGTGATACCGCTCTTTTCCAGAATATCGGCGTGAAATGATTAGCGTTGAGCTAATCATGTTTCATAGGTGAATGAAAATTCTGGTGGCCTACTTCTCCCTCCCCTCTACCCGCTATCTCATCTCCCTTACAATCTCATTCCTCCTATCCCGTCCCTCCTATCCTACCCTAAAAACTGGAAACGTGTGTCCATCGTCCATGATGTTGCAAACATCCATAGATGACGGTAACTACTTTTTTTTATTGCATGAGTAGTAGACATGCAGACGGCCCACTGGTGGAAAGCGGTTACCATCGTCTATGGACATTCGCAACACTAAAGGCCCCACAAATGCGCTGCTGCTCTCTATATTTAGATTGGAACCTGGCCACTAATGCCGGAACAAAACTCTAGGCTATTATGGCGACATAATCTAGACCAGAGGTGGTAGCCATCCAAACGGCCAAATACTATCTGGCAATACTTTACATTAAATGGGCCGTTTGCCTGTTTGCGAGCTTCGGGCAACAAAAAAACCTGGTGGAGGCAGCACGGCTAGATATTTGTGCCCCATACAACTAGCCGGTATGAGAGTAAGCGACTCTCTTGCAGTTTATCTGCTATTTCAAGGACATGAAAACTTAATGGATGTGGGATTTCTCGACTTTAGCTCACTAGAACTATGGACGTAGAATAAATATTCGTGCAGGAACCGAGAAAGAATACAATCTCCTGCGAATGTGCGGCCTGTCGTAAGACGCGAAAAAAACAACCCACAGCCAGGTGGTAGGGTATTTGCTTGTCTGGATAGCTACCACACTTGGTCTAGAGTATGCCGCCATAATAACCTTGAGTTGTGTTCCGGCATTAGTTAGTTCCATTCTACCTTTAGAGAGCGACAGCACATTGATAGCACCTGTGGTGGGCTGTCTGTCTGTCTGCTGAACTCACGCAAAAATAAATAAATAATAGGAATGAAAATCACTTAGTGAGAAATTTAACTCTGAAAAACTCGACATTTAGACCAAGTCACTCAAGAATTCAAAGACTTATTATTTATTTTTAATTTTTCAAAAAGCTACAGTGGAATAACCTTTGGCGCCGGCCGTCTATACTCATATACGATTTATAAGCTTTTTGGAGATATTTTTTTACATTAATTGTCATTCATTCATTCATTGTCATTACAAGTAATTCTTCTTGTATAGAAGAAGAACACCAGGATGGTTTCAACACATTAAGGTTTTAATGTGTTGAAACCATCCGAGCGTTCCTTCATCGACAGGTATAAAATTCTACTAGGTTTTGAACTTACTTCAGGCATTATGATATACCAATTACTGTGCGATTACAACAGAGATGTACAAGATACTCTATACAAAGTATCTGAATATAAAATAGAAGATACTATTAAAATAAGTATTTGAGATACCAGATACAAAATACTTTTGAAAAAGGTATTTGAAATACTAGATACAAAATACGTATCTTCTAAATACTTTTTAAAGATAAAATAATTTTTGAAAGCAATCCCAATTTTTTTGAACTTAAGTTTATTACATGAATTATGAATAATAGATCGCGCAAATGTGACAAAATATTATATTTATAAGGTTTTAATTGAGACCAGTTCTTCAAACATTTTATCACTCATTTTTCTTCGATGAGGTCTCAATATCATACCCCTAAAAGAGAAGAGTCGCTACATAGGCGCAGAACTTGGCAAAGAGGTGTTAAATTTGAAAAAATATTATTTTTATTGTAGGATAAACATTTAATTATAGAAAACAATACAAAGGTATAGGAAAGTACAAAGCCGCGACTGAGAAGCAAGGCCAGCCGAAGTCGCAGCCGCAGCGAGTGGAGGAGGCAAAAAAGAGTACCAAATAGTGGACCGCGCTCTATGCTTCCTCCAGTCAATCTTGAACCATTGCGTCGCAGCCCAGAACCTAATAGTCCAAAACACGGCGCAGCGAGGCATTCAGGTGTAGGTGGTTTCCTATCCGTATTGCGCATCGCGTCTAGAGATAACTGGGCGGGAGACCAGATGGCCACGAATTGCCCCCCTTCCCCTCACTGACACAGTAAGGCGGAGAAGCGTAGTTGCAGATACCATCGAGGAGACAAGTGTTGGGTGCCTACTTCTCCCCAAATCACTGTCTCGCCGACTTGATAGAGTGGTTGGAAGATGTGGGTACAATGGTCGCTGAGAGCCATCTCCGTCCCGTGGTCGTGCTCGGGCACTACAACGCTGCGTCGCGTTTGGGTTTCCCTGTCCACCGACCGCAGGGGCAGGGTGCTCGCGGAATAGGCGATCGAGCTCGGTCTCGTGGTCCTTAACCGATGTCTGCTTGCATGGTTGTACTCCAGGGGGGCAGGTCCATAATGGATATCACGTTCGCTAGCCTCGCTATAGCAAGTCATGTTCAGCACTGAAGGGCACTGACGGGAGTGGTGGCGCTATCCGACCACTGGTATATATTTGATTTAGCGTCTCTACTTGGAGCTTAGGCTCTCAGGCCCTGGAACCTCCCCCAAACAAGACCTACCCACGCTGGGCTTTTTAACGTCTAGATTGGGAAGTATTCCAAGAGGCCCTGGTCGTCCAGCAGCAGTAGTTACAGTTGCTTATGTCGGCAACGTGCGATATGGTAATGCCGAGGGTGGGCCCTCACAGGCCTAACCACCAGGTGTACTGGTGGAGTGACGAAATAGAACAATTACGCAGGAAGTGAATCTTAGCATACCGCTATACACCAGATTTAGCAGAAGGCGCCGCCGCGCCGACCACGTAGTGATCGTGGAGAAGAAGTTATACAAGTAGTACAGAGACACCAAGAAGGCGTTTCAAAAAGCCATTAGGGTAGAGAAATGAAGCCTAAATTAAGATCCCTGGGGATACCCATACCACATAGTGCGGAACAAACTCCGCCTATGGACCCCCGCTGATCTAGCAATTGACTATTGACAACCATAGCAAATGTCTTAATCTCCTTGCATGCTTGGAATACCTTCTGGTATTGATTTTGAACAGTCCACATATTCATTTAGAAAGTGTATTTCATTTTCCTTCAACGGAGGTAATTTCTTCAATGTTATGGTTTCAGTGTCAGTCTAATGTAATTCTTTCTTCAGTGTACTATAAAATTAATAAAAAATGTAAAAAAAAGAAAATTCAAATCGAAGAATCGGAATATTCATAACGGTACGGTATTTTCAATTTCTTCCTCTTTTGTTACTTGTTGTTTTGACTTTTAATTTAAATATGAAAAAGGTTATCGATTAAGTTTATATACATCAACGGAACATTGTTTTTTCGAGAGTAATTAAAAGTATATAAATGAGTTTTTCGTAACAATAGAAGACTTAAGGTTATTTTTATACAGATTGCGTGATGTATATATATCCAAAGGTAAGGTAAATTATTACTAACACATAAGGAGCAGTAAAATCCAAATATACGTATCATAAATACAAAGGTTTTTAAAGCACTTTTCCTTTTCAAACGACTAACGATTTTAGGATAAGATTACAAATAACTTAGTTAAACTGAGAACGCCACAAACAGCTTATGTAATTTTAGAAAAATTACGTAACGTTAATGTAAACTAAACCCAGTTTATTACTCTGATCATTATGAAACAAATTAACATTGGCCAAATTATGAATTAATTCCTCTTTGATGATTCGAAGGTAATTAAGGTTTTGTAACCAATTTGGCAAATACTGAAACCTTATATAGTATATGATTGTCTGTTCATCTGTTTGTTTCTGAAGTCTGTTATAGTATATTTTTTTCACTATATACAAACGCGTGGGGTATAGTAGTCAGATTTTAAAACATAATGATGTTCTTTTTTTAACTATGAGGTAGATAGTCCTGAAAAATTCTATCTTTTCTTTGACCTTCTCCCAATTATTTGGTGTCGGCACAACATGTCGTTCTATTCCATATTCCTCTATTATATAAGTATGTATTCCTCTATAACATACGTCCTCAAAATCTCTATCAATATTATAAATACGATAGTAACTCTGCCTATCTGTCTGTTACGCTTTCACGGAAAAACTACTGGATTGATTTGGCTGAAATTCGGTACATATGTAATTTTAATGCCGAGGGTAGCCAAGGGATACTTTTCATCCCGGATAATGGGATAGATTTTGAAACAGATTTATGTAAAGGTTGTCCCGGAAAGTGGGATAGGTTTTGTGATTTTGTTATTTTTGTCTATTTTGTCCTTTCGTCCATTTCATCCGTTTCGTCCGTATCATCTGTTTCGTCCGTTTTGTTCAATTCGTCCATTTTGTGTTTTTGGGCATTTTTGTCAAGTTTTGTCATTTATGCAGTTTACAAATAGTTGGGGGATGGGATAGTTTGCGATATAAAATGAAGTGAATCTTCCGGGCTCAAATACATAAAAAATTAATACAATGTAACCTGTACCGCCCTTTCTTTAAACCAGAGGCACGTACTAGGGGCTGCCCCCGGCGCAGCCACGGGGTAAACTCTAGTCTTTGCATAAGTTATGGTGATAATTTTTTTTTAAACAAAAACATAAAAGAACAACAACAAATTTACAAAATATAGTAATTTTTATGCTTTTCTTGACACTGACTTCAAGATGTTGTGGAAAGAAGTCGGTTAAATATTTATTTTTGGTTTTTAGTGTGAAGTCGATTTTGTTTTTGTTAAAAAACATATTTTTTACTTTTTGATTACGCAAATACTTCAATAGATTTAGAAATAATATATTAAGCACCTGTAGAAATTGTACAACTGCCACGCGTATACAAATTTGTCATATCTCTCTTCGGTGTATATGCTTCAACAAGGGTTGCTCTCGATTTTCCTGGGATCCGATCCACTCATCAGATCCTGACTTGATAACCATGGGACTACCTTCGGAGTATAGTACAGCTACGAGTAAAGAAAAAGTTTTTAAAATCGATTTATATTTGACGGGGATATCGTCTTACAAAAGATTTGGTTAACAATTTTCGTGAGTTTCTAAAATTCCTTTGAGTCCACACATCAGATCCTAAGATGATGACATTGGGACCAATTCGAGAGTATAACCTTTCTATTAAAATAAAAAAAATATAAATCGGTTCACAATTGACGGAGAAATTGAGTAACAAACATACAAAAAAACAACAACATACAGTCGAATTGGGAACCTCCTCCTTTTCCTTTCTGTTAAAAAAAACTTATAACCAACATACGTGTACACTTTTGTAAATCGAAAAATCTTTTCTTTTTCCGAGGCATAAATTATAAAATATACACGTCCAAATTCAGATCCCAGTAAAACTGGTTATATTTTTTTTTAATCTGCTCATCTGTTATCCTGCGAAGTGTGCATGTAACTGACTAACGACAATATTCAAGTCGATATAGGAAAAATTTCAAGTCTCGATATTATTAAGACGACCTCGCATACCATTGTGGCAATAAAGCCGCTCTAGCAGTACATAAATCACACATGTCATAGTTTAATAACGCTTGACAGATTTCAGAGCGCAGCAGATTTCAAGCAATATGTCACATATTCACAACGTAAGGCCGTACCTCTCCATCTTTAACGAGAGAATTGAGCCTGACTAAGCCTTAAGGAAACATTTATTTAAAACACATTCTGATTTCGTAATCTTAGCATTGAATGAATTTGATTAGATGACGTATATCAGACTATAGGAATATGGAAGAAAAAGATGTATTTATTGTACTGACTCAATTGATTACAACAATAAGGTAAAAAAAAATATATATTTGATCATTTATATTTATGTTTGGTTAATTATATGCCCCCATTCTATACACAAGCAACGAGAACAGTGCCTACGTGGAATCTTTTACTTGTTATGACTTCTGTCATTTGTGCGGCTTCATTCATCCACGTTTTAGTATTGTTGCGACGTTATTTAAAAATTCTTTTAACAGCACAATGACTGAACAGAAAATATTACACCTGATATTTCTATTGAAGAGTGATACTGAATTACGTAGGATATCTATAATATTATAAAATTTTAAGCATGCCATGTCTGTATATTGAAGCTATTTAAAAAACAATCAACTGGAATAGATTATATAAACGATGGAGAACACGACGCAATATTTTTTTAGATTTCTTGTCTGTTTGTTGGGGATTCACGGAAAAACTACCGGGCCGATTTCGATGCGGTTTTCACTGAAACACAGCAAATTCTTAGAATTAAAATTTGCGCTACTTTTTGTCCAAGGATTTTTGAGGGAATTTTTCTGGGAATGATTTAAAACGGACAGATTGAAAAAGAACTTCGAATTTCAATGCGGTTTTTTCACTGATCGATAGTAAATTTTATGTAAAAAAACTTGTGATACATTGTGGTGTCTCGGGAATCCAGCGTAAATTTCAAGTCAAGCGTGGACGAAGTCGCGGGTATATCCCAGTTATTTATAAGTATAGTATAGTAATGGCTAAGGTATCCGTGTTTCAATACGCTGATGTGAATTCGAATCTTGGCCGATTGGACAAGTTTTTGACCTAATGTGCATATTGTTACAATCGCCATGTGTTAACGTTAAAGGAAAAACTCGTGAGCAATTCTGCGCGCCGAGAAAACCGATGTATGAAATCCACCAATCGGTGTAGGAAAAGCGGGGTAGTTTCCCTAAAATGTAGAGACCTGCGTCCAACCATGAGACATTTAAGCGCTGATACTATATTATAAAAAAACTAGTTGTAACCCGTCACTTTATCCGCATTTATTTTGTTACTTTCTGACTGACATTGAACCATATAAATGTTCATTCCCTATTTCACCCCTTCATATTGCTTTTTTGAGATAAAAGATAGGCTACATCCTTCCTTAGTACAGAGTCTACATCCCTATCGCATTTTATTAAGAGCCGTTCAATCACTTAGTAGGAAAAAGTGTTTATTATTTAATGTTGAACTATGGTTTTCAAGTTATGGTACCGCCATGTCTTGTTCAAACCACAATACATATTATTGATACATACATATTCTTTTTCTTTTTATATAATAGCATGTATTTATGTCTATCTCTGTCCCTTAAATTTCCCCTTACAACTTGGATGATGTCTCCATTTTGTCGTTGGATTCGTTTGCGGTGTTAAAAGGACACACATGTGAGAAACAATAAGATTTTTCGCATGTGCAGTGAGTTGTTGAAACAAATTAAATGGCGGCCATCCTGAAAAGGGATTACTATTGTTTAAATGATTGTTTAAGGGGGTTTCAGTTTCCGTGTATGTATGATATATACTTCTGAAGCCAAGGCGGATTCTTAGACGACAGGGGTTTGGGTGAGTCTATATAATAGTCTAATTTTATTATTATTCGTCAAACATTTACATAACAACTGAAAGCAACAAAATTATACTATTATCTTCAACGGCTTCGTGTGTATGGAATATCCGGGTTTTTTTACCTGCGGATTCCGCACACACAGGTAAAAATATATAATTATAAGTGTGGATATTCTTGGTTTTTACATGACTTCAAAATTTGTAGAAGTATAATAATAATAATTCATTATTAGTGTCGGACTCGAGTTATTGTTATAATTCTATCATTCTAATTTTTCTAATACCAGCTTATTGGCTATAAGGTTTTTAGTTAATATTTATTTATTGGCGAATATTACTGAGGTTATATAAAACGCAACTTAGTTGGGACGTCTATCGAACAAATTAGTGCCAAACAAAATAACTAGGAATATAGAGTTCCCAGTTACTCGTATACCCAGACTTATAAGCTATATTCGAAGGCACGGGCAATGGTAAGCTAGATTGACGTATTTGTGTATAAATATTAATACTTAGGCGTAACCCAGATTACAGATTTCTAACGGACTAAAATGTATGCCAAGATCAGTCATCTGTTCTCACGAGTCTATCCGTATCATTTTAAATAATAACTTGGGTGTGAAACATGTCGCCGCTCGGCTAGTCTCAAAAGACCTGAATTTTCTCCAAAAACTGAATCGCATAAGAGTCGTTGAGAACATACTAGAACGAGTCAATTCTGACCCAATATTCATGAAACGCTTTGTTACTGGTGACGAGACGTGGGTATACGAGTTTGACATGCAAACTAGTCAACAAGCTTCGGAGTGGCGTCTTCCAATTGAACCGAAACCGAAAAAAACCACGCCAAAGTCGAGCAAAAGTCAGTCATGTTGACTGTTTTCTTTGACTATCGCGGTGTTATGTACTCGGAATTCTTATTGGAATGTCAAACGGCAAATAAGGTATACTATTTGAGCGTTATGCGGCGTTTAAGAGAGCAAATTCGACGAAAAAGGTCAGATTTGCGGAAAGAAAATTCTTAGATTTTCACCACGATACTGCGCCTTCGCACAAGGCCATCATTGTGAATGAATTTTTTGACCAAAAACTCAACAAATACCATCAAGCAACCACCTAATTCACCAGATATGGCTCCAGCCGACTTCTTTCTTTTTTCTAAACTCAAATTACCACTTCGTGGCACCCGTTTTCATTCGGTAGAAGAAGAAGACATAAAGGAGAATTCGCGACGAGAACTAAACTCAATTCCGGAAAAAGCGTTTAAAAATGGTTTTGATGATTGGATTATTCGTTGGCTTAAGTGTATCTTTCGGAAGGAGCGTACTTTGAAGGTGATAAAATAAATTTGAATGAATAACTAACACTTTGTGTATTATTGACATTTTCTCGGTACTTTTTTGACAGAGTAGTACATATTTTGTCATCGATATATATCATACTTTTTTTTTGTTAACACAGGGGGAAAGTCTTTTGTTGCGACACACACTCGGGTCGTGTATACGGGAGAAGACTAAAAGCAACGCTTAATGTCGCCTGCTTCGTGTGTGTGTGGGACTCTTGTACCAAACGGCAACCGGTATCTCTTCCAAAGAACAGGCCAACAAACTATCCTCGAAACCTACCTGCGCCCCTTTGAGAGCAAAAATCTAGAACGTCACCCGAATATAAGTATATATCATACCTTCGATAACAATCATGAACATGATTGATTTTTATTCCGGAAAACGGATTATCATTGCGGATTATAAATTCAGAATTTGCATGTTTTGTACGCAACATTCTAGTATATTGCGTACACAACGTGTAAATTATGAATTTATAATAATTTGGGTAACTTATTGCTGGCACCTAAGTTAAAGGTTAGGACATTAAAAGAACAATAAAAAAACTAGATCAAACATTAAGTCAACGGTCCATTGACTTCTAAAATAGTTTACAATACTCGTAGTTCGACGGTCAATTACGAAAGGCTAAAACCGGTCATCTGCTGAGGCCTAAAGCCGTCTGCAATAGCCGAGGGTAGTGGCAAGGAAATGCCCCGCGTTTCGCGGAACACAACTTTGTGGCGCCGACTTGGCGGACTACAGTTTATTTACATGGAATTCGAATAAATTATAAGTTGTTTTTAGAATCCATTTTATGTCCACAGAAATCGTTACTCTAGGCTGTCATAAAATGGAAATGTCTTTTAGTCGACGATATAAGTAGTTGCAAGTGTATTAATTAGTAAAGCACATCTGAGTGGATAATTAGCAAAGCATTCTACACAGTTGACGAATACATAAAAGTCATAAAAAATAAATATATAAATAAATTATTATTATAGAAATGAATCTGTTCTCATCGAGACTTTAAAGGCAAAAGTTAGTATTGTGTTGAATATATAATATACTAGGGTATGCCCGCGATTTTATTCGCGTATTACTTGAAATTCCCGGAATACAAAGTATCGCAGCATTTAAAAAAAGAATGTAAGCTATCGTTTTAGTAGAAACTCGGTCGGAAAGAGCTATTTTTAATGCATCCGAACAACTTCAAACCGCTCCCGGGAAAATGCCCGCGGGATTTCCGAAATAAAAATCATCACACATTTTATTACATTAAATTTGGTATCCATCTAAAAAAAATCACATTGGAACTCGAATTTCTTAATCCGGCCATTTTAAATAATTCCCAGAAAAAATCCTGGGAATCCCGCAGGATAAAAAATAGTACAGAGTTTAAGCCTAAGAATTAGCTGTCGATCAGTGAAAACCGCATCGAAATCGGCCCCGTGCTTTTTACGTGAATCCCGAACAAACATACAAACAGGCAAGAAATCTAAAAGAGTTTTCATCGCGTTCTCCATCGTTTATATAATCTATTCTAGCTGTTTTTTTTTTCAAATAGCTTTAATGTACAAATATGGCATGTTTAGAATTTTATAATATTATAGATTTGTATGACATAATTTTTTTAAATTAATTTGAAAATTATTGAAGTATAATATGTATATATATATATATATATATATATATATATATATATATATATACACATATATATATATGCTTATAAACAACATACCATCTTAAATGTATACGACAAGTTTTTGAGCATTAATTGATTGATTGATATTACAATCGTTACTCCTAGCAACTGTTTCTTAGAAAACATCAATAAAAGAACTTAATTTGCCCCAGAATTTTCCACAAAAAATAAACGCGGCTTCAATAAACGTTGAGAAACTGTCAGGCTTCCTGACTTTATGATTCTAATAAAATAATTTGTAATTTTTGTTAGGAAATACTCAAATTATGTTTCCACAACTCAACCGATTGAAACCTTTGAAAGTTAACGCTTTGTGATAAGGTATCCGGAAATTAATGAATTGTTTCCAACATAATATGAATACTTCTTGCGAAATTCAAATTCGTTTATCGATACATATAAAATAATAACAAAAAAAACATCTTTTGCTCAAAAATTTTATAAATTCATTAGTGGCAGTATTTATATAAAATTAATAAAAGTTAAAATTTCATTCCATAAAAAGGAAGAAGTGGTGTAACATCATGGCTTCTAACTCTAAATTATATGGAAATTGAAAACGTTATAAAACCATTTTAGATTGTAACCTAAATAACTTAATTCACACCCAGATGGTCTCACACACAGTTTCGTTTAAATGACACATAAACATAAACACACATCATTATAAATACTCTTATACGATGGAATAGATTTTCAAATGATTATACTTTAATTAATACTTCACAAAAGGGGAAGGCCAGGAGTACCATAGTACGGGTTTTTTCTCAGTTTGGGCTCTTGCCTTCTCTCGCTTCTTAGCTTTGTAATTCTTCATATTTTGTAATAACTTTAAATTTAAGTCATACAGTTGTTTATAGCGTTTTTAAGGTTAGCTACCACAAGTAATTGTAAATGACGTTGGAGATATGTTACTTTACTTTTGTATTTAAGGGAGAAAAGAAATAAACATTATTATTATTATAATAATGAATTATTCCATTAAAAAAATATAGTAGTTACATGTGTAAAAACTGGTGATGTGCGTGTCTGGACTCAAAACATACTTAGTTTAAGATTCTGTATTAATTAAGATCTATCAGTGTTTTTTCTACTTAGTCACGAAACCCTAAAAAACAGAAATACTTTATATACTCAAAACTAGTTCATGGAAACACAACTGTTTGAAATATATATCATTTAAAACAGTTATCATTTTAATACTTTTCAGTATTTTTAACTCTATGAATAAAAACTTGATGGGAAATTCCCTTTACAATTTTAAAAGCGCATAATCTTACTTTTGATTGTATAAAATAAAATAAAAACCTCTATAGTATAGTGGTTTACAAAAGATACTTTCTCATTTCACGCATATCCAGAAAAAAATCCCAAGTAAAATGATTGTGATACACACAGATAAATGGACAGACGAACGGACATGGGCACCGGCAGCAGGGTGTAAGGGGGTGCATATTCATCCCCCTGCCAGGAAAAAATACATAGAATATATAAATTTTTTAAATTAAGTTACTGTTTGAATGAAAACTGAAGGCGTCTAGGTTGCTGTCTAACTTTGTTCATCATCTTTTAATTTAATATCTCTCTCTTCTCTTTTGCTGTGAACACTGAACATACATAGGCCGCTTAGCCTCGCGTCTCCTATTATTGAGCGATTCCACTTCTTGACATGGAACGAGCTAATTATACGTTCAATGGTACATATTGTTGCTGGAATATATTAGGTTGGGGAAAAAGTTTCTTCGCATTTTATATAAAAATTCAAAAAGATTTTTTATAAAGTTTATTTACATTTGACTAAAGTATGTAGGTGCCATTTTGTTGGATAACTTTTTGCCATCTTGTAGGTAAGGACGTGATCTCATTGCTATAAAAATTTTGGGGCTTCTGATCAAAAAACTGCGACAAGTGGTTTTGGCAGTTCTCTCGTGGTGTTAACCTGACACTGCCTAAGGAATTCTGCAGAGAAGGAAACAGGTGAAAATCTGAAGGTGCAAGGTCAGGACTATACGACGGATGCATTAACACCTCCCTGCCAAACTCTCGTAATTTTTGCTGAGTGGCTAAAGATGTGTGAGGTCTAGCGTTATCATGGTGAAAAACCACACCCCTTCTGTTGATTAATTCCGGCCGCTTTCTCTCACCTTTTTACTTTAATCTCGTCAGTTGTTCGCAGTACAGTTCAGAATCGATGGTCCTGCCTGGCGGTAACAGCTCATAATGAATAATGCCCTTTCAATCCCATCATATACACAGTATCACCTTGTTGCGAGTTAACCCGGGTTTCGCCACAGTCTGTGAAGCCTGACCGGTCTTTGACCACGATCTTTTCGTACGTTCTTATCGTACGTGATTCACTTTTCATCACCAGTTATCAGCTTCTTCAAAAATGGTTCGGTTTCATTACGTCGTAATAAAGAATCACAAATGAGTACACGGTTCATTAGGTTTCTTTCAGTGAGCTCATGAGGCACCCAAAAATCGAGCTTTTTTGTGAAACCCAGCTTTTTTCAAATGCGCCAAAACCGTTTTGTGGTCAATTCCCAGTTCTCCAGCTACATCTTAACGACTAATATGCTGATCTTGCTCCACTTTTTCAGAAATGGCATCAATTTTGTCCGTAACAGGGCAGATATCAAGGATATCTTTGATATCAAAATTTCCAGATTGAAAACGCTTAAACCAAATTTGCGCTACTCTCACAGATACTGCATTAGGTCCATAAATATCACAATTTTTTTTGCGGCTTGTGTTGCATTTTTACCTTTTTTGTAGTAAAATTTTAAAATGTATCGAATTTCTTCATTAGATTCACTCATTTTAACAATAAGAAAAGCAAATGAAAATCACACATTTTCCTAATTCGAATTTGGAATTGTCTTCTTTAAAATTAAAACTTTTTAATGATACCAAAACCAGCCACATACAAATGGTATAGCCAAAAAGATGTTATCACAAGTTCATACATACTATATGCGAAAAGACTTTTTCCCCAATCTATTATTATTAGTTAATAGTACAATATTGATGCAAATACACGCAGCGCCCATGCGAATCGATAAGACGTTTTTATGAAAATGCCATTTAAGGAAACAGTAAATACACAAACTCTAAGAAACAGTAAATACATATAATAATAACATTTCTCAATATTGTCTAATAAATTCGCGTATTAAGAACACAAAACTTTATTGGAACGTTATAAGTGCCCAATTCTAAAGCTTGCTAATAAAGCAGTGATTTTTTTCATATTATGAAATGTCAGAATTATAAGGTTAAAGCGAGGGTTGTACCTCGTGTATTGTAAGCGTGTCTACCTTATTAGAGAGAGAGAGCTATACTGGAAATAAGGGGTGGTGCTAACGGTGCTAACGGTGCAAGTCTCTGGCACTAGTAATCCTTAAGCTGGCGTTGCGGTTGGTCGCGTGCAAGCCTTTCAGCCTATGTTACATATAAAACTTTTCACGGAATCTCGGGAACGTACAACGCGTTTTCCATACTGGTCGTTTCCTTAATCACTTTATTGCGTGTGTTGAATGCAATTTAAGAATATATTTTGTTTGTTTTATGTCTTATAAAATATAGCATAATATTTCTGTTTTCAATGTTATCTACATAAAATTTATATCGTACTATAAATATTTACAATTTTCTGATGTGTTGTCGTCGAAAATCTAAATATGCACGATACATTACATTTTAAAATTGTGACTTGGCGCCCAACGTGTGATTGCAAATTCATGGGTCATATTGCTTGCAGCGTATATTGATTGGATTTCCTAGAAAAGCACCTGAAGTCAATCAAATAATTTTCGGAATGACTTTTATTTGTCAGCTTAGTTTGTTGAGCAGCGGCAGATTGTTATTAGCAATATTGATATTGGATTGGTTATTAGCAGGTACAACACATGCTACCACGCGTAAGTTATTAATCGATTTTTTTATTAATTGCGTATTTAATGTGTAAGAGTAATAGACATTTTGTTGTTGTCTTTAAAATATATATGAATATAATATTATTTATATTACAACCAAGCAATATGTTTATTATATATGTATATTCAGCTTTCTTTAAGAATAAAAATATTTATCTGATAACTTTATTTTTATAAATATAATAAAAATTTTTTGTTAAACAAATAATATTATTATGAAAATTAAATATGTGTTGTACTGATGGAGTAAGAATATAATAAATACAGTTTTATAATTTAAACTCAATTAGTTCGTTTAATAAGTCAAAAGATTAGATAATATGTTTTAATTACGACTAATTAAGATTACATTATTACTAAATTAAGACCATTAACTAGAAATATATTTGTTTAACGTAACTTTTATCTATATTTCAAACGAATTAATCATTTGTTCAGACTTATTAATACCCAATGAGTTTTCGCTGTGACGTAACTTAAATACATTTAACGAGAATAAATACGAGGGGATATTATGTCATTTAATTAATATAATATTAGAATAAATTTGTTATCATTATATCATAATGTATATCATTATAATGTGCCGAAGAAGTTTTCATAATAAATAATTAATCGGCAAACAAACACATCTATTGTAGGTATATCTCCAAGATAAGTAAGTGGCATTTGTGTTATGGGTAACAAACAATGGACCACTTTGGGGCTGCTCACAGACACCCAGACCATAGTAAATAACGGAAAGTTCTTTTACGAAAATTACCATGCCAGGACTCGAACCAGGAGCCTCTACGTTGCAATGAGGTAGGCCGGCAAAGATTTAGCCCATTCAACCACAGAGGCCGTCAAAATATATAAAAGGATAAACTTTTTAAATAGGAAAATTTCAAAATAATGTAAGGTCAATATAAATATCATTCAATAATGTGTTTGAGAGATACAAGCAGGAGCTGAGAGTCACAGAGATGAATGTTTTGTTGTCTCTGAGATGAATTATTACTGTGAAAGTATGGCGTCACGTGGACGAACTGTGTTAGGTACTCCCGCATTCGCTTTCAAGTCTGTGATGTAGCAGACAATCTACAAGATAGCCACTTACGCTGGAACAGTGTTACACTAAGCCTAAAAAATGGTGGATTGACGCTATGAGGAATTATGTTCGTGCTAATAGTTTAATAAAGAATGTCGAAGACCGCGCAAAGTGGAGGAGAAAAAGTAAGAAAGCGGATCCCAGGTCATGAAGCAGACGCTCTAAATGCAACCGGAATTTAACACTTACGTGATGATAACGAGAAAAAGCACAAAATATTTTTCAACCATAAAAAGGCATTACTTGATTGAATATATTTCGTAACTTAAAAAAAGATCTCAAAGAATATTGTTTGAATCAATTTTCATAGAGAGTATTTTTGAAGCTCTACTATCTCAAATTTTTCTCAGAATTTTCCATCACATACTTCAAAAGTTAGAAAGGAGGAAACCCATTGAAATAAATAAAAAAAAGCCATTTCATCATTTATGTTAGAAAATGAATAGTATCCTCAGAATATCGAGCTATATTTCACGTGTTCACGTAATTAACTAAATAATGCACTACATTTATAGATACAGTGCAAGTGTAATATTACAAAGTGATACTAAAATATTATGTTTTATTATTTTACTATACAATACTAGAAAAATAAATAAGAACAAAGTTTAAATTTAAAAAATACCCAGGTTAGAAGAGACCTTTTCAAAGCTGCGCTGGCTTTTTGGATGGTAATGTATTAGCAGTACCATTTACCACCAACGAATTATCGTTTTAGGAGTACTTATAAATTAATATATTTTATGTATGTTATGTTTACAGTGGGCGTAAAAGATAATAAATTGAAGGATTGCAAGGGTTCCTTAAAAGGGAAAAACATACCCTGTTTTTTTATTAGGCAACGCGACGGAACCATAAAAAGAATTTAATTTAAAATACATCATATCCCTAAGTCTCAAAAGAATTTAAGTTGAAAATATTTTAAAACTCTCCAAGTTTTATTCAGAATTTCCACCGCTAAGTTTAAAAATTACAGAGGTTAGAGTTTTAATATTTGACTAAAGAAACCCAACATGACTATGTGCACTGAAAAATGTATTGCAATCTTTACTTACATGTATGGTGGTCAGTTCCAGTCTTCGTTTTTTTTGCAATTTCACTGCATAATTTTACAGCACCATACAGATTACACCTCCTTGTCAAATTTCATACACCCAGCAGTATTTGAGAAAAATAGCTGTAACATATATTTTATTGTCTGAAGCAGGCAAACAGGCAGACAGCCCATCTGATGGAAAGTGGTTACCGTCGCCTATGGACGCTTACAACACCATGGGTGTCGTTAACGCGTTGCTAATCTCTAATGCTGCGGCCACACTAACGGGAAATGACGTTAATTATAGCGATGACGGACGTTTAACGTAGGTGTAGCCACGACTTAACGCGAAAATTTGACAACGGCATTCACATTGCTGTTTGACGTTAGGCGATAGCTCAAGTGGCGGTACACCAGAGATTAACGCGAGAGTTAATGTGTTGAAGCGGCCACACTACGTGTGCACCGTGAGTGCGACAGGGTTGCAAGTGTTTGTCTTCGTTAAATATTATTATATATATATATATATATATATATATATATATATATATATATATCATCAAATACAGAGTAGCACCGTGAACGGCCTAGAATGGGCATTCACGTTGTCCGTACAAGTGTAGCCATTCACTTTATCGCGTTAATGATTAATTCAATACTTATCGCGATGATAGGCATTAACGTTTCCCGTTAGTATGGCCTCAGCGTAAGAAATTTTATCACGCCCTTCGTAAAGAACCACATGTCATAGCGCAGAAGGAAAACCGCGGCGGGTAGTTCCCTCCAGATGATTGTTGTAGGTACGTGGAATAAATGTTCTAGGGAACCATTGCGTAGTTGAGCGTGGGAGCTCAAGTAAATGGGGATTAACATCCAGACATTGGCAAGCGGTGTAGTTATAAAAATGAAGCCAGATCAAACAATCCTTCGGAACACTTTTCGTCGTACGAGCGGACGGGCATATACACTAATATACAGACGGACAGACATGACGATTTCATAAGAGTTCCTGTAGGTTATTTAGGCATAAGATAATTTGGCGCATGAGCATAACGAGGGTACTAATAGTTTGAACGCCTAAATATGCCTTTCACCCGAGGTTAACACTCTGCTTTTCATTTCAAATATGAAGAAAGTACGCTTGGGGTTGCCTGTTCACAGGGGTGAAAACGGTACTTTTCGTCTCTGGGAAATGATTTTCCCTGCTGTCAAAAAAATTAAAACTTATGCAAACCATGATAATACACGCGAGTCATGTTCCAACTTTTTTACAGTCTCTGTTAAATCGTGGCACAAATTGTAATAAAAAAATATCAACAATTTTGTAACATCATTTTATACTTATAAATTACTTTTCACTTAATTGTTATTTAATTTACATAAATTTGAGCTTAATATATAATCTAATAATAATAACTAAAGAGAATTGGTGCAATCTGTCAGTACTGAGGGCCTCCGACCGCATCAACATATGGAAGAGCAAGGAGCTGCATGGCAGGTTCTATCGGGCCTTAACAGGGTCGGATGTAGACCTGTCAGCGTCGTTAAACTGGCTACGGTTCGGTAACCTCTTTGGAGAAACCACCTTAGACATCTGTTGGGCATGCCATCGCCCAGGTGAATCCCTCAGGCATATTGTTTCCGGCTGTTCACATCTTTCTAACGGCGAATACTTTCACAGACAAAACCTCGTAGCCAGGATTATCCACCAGCAACTTGACATTCGATACGGTCTTGTGGAAACGGAGGTGCCTTATTACCAGTATTCGCCGGAGCCAGTTCTTGTAAACAGTCGTGCCACGCTCTACTGGGATCGATCAGTTGTCACGGCTAGGACTATTGTAGCCAATAAACCTGATATCGTGATAATAGATCGATCTGCGCGATGATCAATAATCGTTGACATCAGTATCACGCATGACGATAACCTCGTGAAGAAAGAAAAAGAAAAACTAAGTAAATACTTAGATCTTGCTCACGAGGTTACCGCTATGTGGCGCCTGGAGTCAACGAGCATTGTGCCGATAGTTGTCACCGTCAACGGTCTTATAGCGAAAAGCCTCGACCGTCGTCTAGAGAGGCTTTCGCTAGGAAGCTGGGTGAAGGGTCAGATACAGAAGGCAGCACTCTTGGAAACAGCACGAATTGTGAGGTGGTTCCTATCTCTGGAGCCCTAACCACCGGTAGTTTGGACCCCAGACCCCGCTGGCGGTGAGCAAGATTTTATATTTTTTTTATTGAATATGTATTTTATTTTTGATGTATTTTTATAAAAGAATAATTTCATCTATTTTTTTTTTATAAAAAATGCCTTTCTGTAGTATTTTGACAAAAACATATATAATTTTTGAGAAAAAATAAATACAGTATAATAATAAAAATAAATAAATATATTATCAGTGATAAAATAAATAAAAAAAATACTGATTGGTAGAATGCCACAGAAAAAGAAATTCACTTGATATTTCATACATAATATGTGACGTATTAAATGAGTTCATCAGATTTACATATGGATTTAACGCCTGATATCATTAGAAAAGTAGTTGTTTGTTTAACTAATCAGTTAATCAGTTTATTTAATTTCCTCATATTCGAAATTAAAAGTAGAGTGTTAACCGAATTATTAGCGCCTTGGCTACGCTCGTGCGCCAAACCATCTTATGCCTAAATAGGTCACTTTCACCTCTTGTGTAATCATTTACTATAGAACCCTAAAAATAACCCTGGAGTTTGAATGTTAATTCTAACTCGAGTAGGTACGTCTTGAGGATAAAAAGTTGTTCTCCCTCGTCATGTCTCGATTAATTACTTGCAACGATATCCTGCTCCATGATTGTGTAATCAAGTCGGAAACCGCGAAGCCGTTCCGAGTGTAGCGCACTTATTGTTTTTAAAACAATCTCGGGTTACAAAGCATAGTGTGGTTAAGTATTGATCTGTGATAGAACCTTCGATAAATACAGGTCATTATTATTTCCAAAAAAAATGTACAAGTCGTTTTGTTTGTTAAGGTGGCATTAGCGGCTTATCTGATTGTTTGTAGTAGTTAAAGGTACTAACCATTCATTATGAATGTAAAGGGTTCCGTCTGTCAATAGTAGGTAGTGACGAAACTATTATTGCTGATTAGGTTTCATTAATGTGGAAGAATAATACTAGGAATAATAAAATCGGCCAGTAAAAAATATAATTTTGAAAATCTCCTAAATAGACTAAATGACGCCACATGCGCTTTTTGAATTTTTTATATTTAAAACATTTTTTCAAAGTACAGTAAAAAATGAAAAGAAACTTATCAATCAATTTTTTAAGTTTTGACTGAACTTGTGTGAAAAAGTTTACCGGGGAACATTCCAGCTAAGTGTTTTAAAGTGGGTATTTATTATATATAAAAATTAGTTGATTCAGATCCGATTGATACTAAAACAATATAATGTGGGACTTTTTATATTCCCCAAGATTTCCTAAGCTCGCAATCACGTGATATTAAGATTTGCTTCATATGACAGTTTCTATGTTTATTAGACATCTTTAGTAGAACTCATGTAATTTCATACTAAAATATTGCCCTGCTGAAAATACCCTTTGATTTTAAATACTGGCGTAATAACTGTAATCTACGTTAGTCGTCAAACGTGGACGAAGTCGCGGGCACATCCTAGTTAAATAAAAATCTACAGCTATATGTGTGACTAGACGGAAAATAATAAATAATAATTATTTATTATTTTCCATCTAGTCACACATATAGCTGTAGATTAATTGCGTAATATTGTGTTGCTTCGATATTTTAGTTTCTAAATGTCAGTCATATGCACTAATAGTAGGTTCCTATGTCTTACGACCGTTCATTTGCCTTACTATTGGTTAAAATTTGACATAAGCTTCATACAAGTAATGGCAAAAATCAACCGATGGTAAGACAAGGGAATGACTGATAAGATATAAAAACCTGCTATTAACCATGGACGAATTAATGAATGAATAAATTTTTATTTGCGAAGAATAGATACTCTGAAGAACTCTTAAATCCTATATGACTATTTAGTGGCACAAATAATTCCCGATCATACATATATTTAACTAGGATGTGCCCGTGACTTCGCCCACGTTTGGCGACTAACGTAGCAGTTATTATGCCAGTATTTAAAATCAAAGGGTATTTTCAGCAGGGCAATATTTTAGTATGAAATTACATGAGTTCTACTAAAGATGTCTAATAAACATAGAAGATTTCTTCATGGGTTAAAAATTCATTTTATGAGGATAAAAGTTTTTTTTTTTTCATTGTTGAAGCTCAGCAGACAGGATGACGGCCCAACTGTGATGGAAAGTGGTTATCGTCGCCTATGGACGTTAGCAATACCAATAACAATTTAAATTTAGTAGTAAACAAACGAAATGATAGAATATTAATGTTACAATATAATTCCCACTTGGAGACGTAAGTACTTAAAGGCTGCATTGACATACTAAATGGCAATGTTTAGGCGCTATGTGAAGTATGAACCAGTTATCACTCTGATAATGTATTAAAGATTGTGTTGCACAACTCTTTAAAGAAAAAATCGTAAATATATGATAATACTATTGCCAGTGGCTTCGTTCGCGTAGATTAAATATAGTCATAGTTTAAATAATCAAAAAAGTTAAACAGTAGCCCCCTATTTCTTCACCCCATTATGAGTTGAATTTTAAATAACGCCGATACACGTATACATTTGTAACCAGGAACAGGTATTACAAAATTTTGAGCTTCTTACTTTAAAAATGACGGATTTTTATACAAACTTTCATCCCCTTTTTTGTACCCCTTAGGGGTTGAATTGTCAAAGATTCTATCTGAGTGCGCGCTTATAAGTTTATTTACACTTGCTTTTTTTTATTTGGATCTGTAAATGCTCTTCTGCATACTGGTGCCGTGATGAAGACTATAAGAGCTTGGTGCCGGGTAACGTGCGTCATCCGCGCCGACTATCAAGGCCTCCCGTTTCCAGATAAATCTACCAAAATTCAGATACTTGTTTAACCTTAAATTACTTCATATTATTTTGTTGGCTTCACCACCTAATTTTCTTTACTTAAATTGATAGGAGACAGCCTTTCCTATTAGGATCGCCTCGCCATCCCACATCCGTAGATAATTTTAACGTTATAAGCTATATGTTATACCGATGAGGTAATGAAGATTTAATCGAAGAACCTAGAGTGTGTTGCAATCTTATTGAGATAAGCTAGTTTTTTTAATGAACTTTTGTAAACCTGTTTAAATAAGCTAAGTAGCCCTGTTCTCTAGGGAATCTAAAAAAATATATAATAAATGACATAAAACTGTGTTGATAAACTTGCATTTTATTAATATTCCTCGCTAACTGAAGCAATTCACTAATTTCATCACAATCGGTTCATCAGTTATTCTCTTTTTTTAAATAACAATGATACACTTCGTCTTTTTTATAAGTAACAATGACGCAGTATAGAAGGAACCCGCAAGAAAATTTTCATGGGCCTAACCCCAGTAGTTTGGGTTTGCGCGTTGATATGTCAATTAATCAGTCAGTCAGTCAATGAGGCCAAGCATTTATATATGTATAGATACGATTCTTATACTTTTCTCATTTCATAAGCACAACATTTTAAGACTATAGGACTTTTTGTTTAATTTGATATATTATAATACTAGCTAAATATTAGACATTTATAGTATAAATTATTGTAGATTGTGTGTCAAGTGTGAATTATCACCACTTTTGACGTGTAGTCAATTAGTGGGGCAGGACCGATGTAGGGAGCGCTTGTAATTTGCGAGTGACAGCGTCGGAAGTTTAACAAGTCTAGTTTACAATACCCCATCATTTGGAAATAGTCCATAATCCCCACCTTTATTTAATGTTATAAATGCTCAAATAAGTGAAAGTTACATATTATATACATATTATATACAATATACATTATTCGTTTTACCCGCGATTATTAATACGGGGCGTGTCTTTTTGGTTAATCAGCTCCGCTTTGCATGATCTTCTGCGTATAGTATTGTAAGACGACGTTTAGTCGTAGGTCACTTGGATGCCCGGGGAGTCCTATTCCATGGACAAACATATCCAGGCATTTTGTGCAGATATATTCCTTAGGATGGTGAATGAAGTGGCCGAACCATCTCAGCGATGTTCTTGAAGCACGTCCCTTACGTAAGGTATCCTGAGATTATTTCCATGAATATATTGCGTATGCGTTTTACTTTCATATAGTGTGATTAGATGTATTGATTGATGTATGCCAGTTCATTTAATCTATTTTTTTTTTTAATTAATAGCAATATTCTATACCAAATTAAAATATGAAACCATGAATTTCAGTATATAGGACACAATAGATACAATGCTTATTTTTTTGTTTATTTATCACGTTCTAACCTGTTTTGTATATAATCCTTTTTGAAATTTGATAATTGTACATATTATATTGTAACTTTAAGCAGGTAACACTGAGGGGAAGCCTTAATCTAATTTACAAAAAAAACAACTTTATTACTATAATTATGTAAAACGCTATTCTTGTTATTTTAAAACTTAACATTTCTATTTAAATGTCAAGTTTAATGGGCCTTTTTAATTACGCAAAGATAGATCTGTGTGATTATAAAATGTAAATTTAGTATTTTAACAAAACAGTTAAAGGACCGGAAGGAATTCAATTTACCATAAAAATAATTCATAGATTTTTCTGTACTATTTTAGAGTTCTCATTGTATTATTTATGTTTGTGCCACGTAAAAGATAGGCGAATAGTATTATTTTTATTCACAATGTTACTTAATTCTGACCTGAATCTGCTAGTGTGCCTATTTATATTTCGTGTCGCGTGCCACCAAACTAATTTAATAAAAACACGGTTTATTAAAGGGTATTTTGGCATTAACGCCCAACTTCGAGTCACACACTAACATTCTTAAGTTAAGCACCTTATCGAATTACATTTCATAAGAGGTTTACTTCGTCGATAGAAAATGATTATTTTCTACATTCATTGTCTATACATAATGCACTAGTAAAATCATATTTGGAATACTTTAATGACGCTTGCAAAGCAGCCCGCTTTAAAAACCATAAAAAAACATTACATTCAACACAAACTTATCCAAAACTTACACAACTATGACTTTTTTATAAAGCACGACATAACGAACGACGTGCAGTTTCGGGGTCATTTGGAAGGTAAGGCCAAACTGACCTCCAAAAAGCTTGGCGTGCTAAACCAATCCAAGCATTACTTCACACCACGACAAAGACTTGCGCTTCATAGAGCTCAAGTCGGCCGCACATGGAGTATTGCTCACACTAATGGGTCGGAGCACGTACTTACCACACTGACCCCTCGACTCCACCCAGCTTCGCGCCGTTCTTATAATCCACGATCCTATGCTAACAGATAGTTTAGAATCGCTTATTCTACGGAGATATTTTGCGTCTCTCTGCGTATTTTACCGTCTGTACAATGGGGAGTGTTCCGAGAAACTGTTTGATTAGGTGCCAATGACACATTTTCACCACCGTACGGCACGCCATCGGCAGGATGTTCACCTTCATTTCCTTGAGCTATCGCGCTCAACTACGCTGTGGTTCTCTAGAACGTTAATTGCGCGTAAAGTAACGATTTGGAGGGAACTTCCTGCCGTGGTTTTCCCTGTGCGCTATGACATGGGGTCATTTAAGAAGAGCGTTATGAAATTTCTTTGAGGCAAGCAACGCGTTTGCAACGCCTCTGGTGCCCCCGGTATTGCAAACGTCCATAGGTGGCGGTGACCACTTTCCATCAGGTGAGCCGTCTGTCCATTGACCACCTTTTGTGCATAAATTTGCATCAATCATTCAAATGTTTTGTTTCGCGTTTTCTTGACTGTGAAAGTATCATCATAATTATTATGATAATTTCTGTTATGAAAAGTACATAATATACCAATCATGGTAATAAATCCGTTTATCCCCAGGGCCGTGACGACGAAGATACAAAAACAAAGTAACTGGCATTTAAATGTTAGTGTAGAATCCCGAAACCATTCATTGGTTTTAATTAAAAACTTGAATAATTGGACTACCATGATTCAGTAAAAGTTAGTTTAATGTAAACTTCTACTGAATTGATTATATCTGTTATTAAATTTCATTGAAAACATCTGTATTTCATAAATTTTTTTCTAAAGTTCATTATTCTGGTAAAA
This sequence comes from Dendrolimus houi, assembly GCA_039645545.1. NCBI lineage: Eukaryota > Metazoa > Arthropoda > Insecta > Lepidoptera > Lasiocampidae > Dendrolimus > Dendrolimus houi. The sequence goes on along the minus strand of CM077120.1, from coordinate 14,554,922 downwards.
TAATTATGTTTTTGTGAAACATCTAGAGTGTATCAATATCGTGTTGTTGACTTTGTTTTATCCGTATTGTTCGTTATTAGCTTTAACTTTGTAAACGATAATCATAACAATATCGTCCCGATAATTAATGCCCGAAATACTGTAGCTGAAACCTTACAATGGCCCCGGGCTGCTTTGACATTGTTCCTATGTACAATTTCAAAGTTATTGAGACCTACACACAAAAAAATGAATTATAAGCATTAGTAAGGAACAAGAATACTAATGATAAGTCACATTACTTTAATGTGTAGCCTTGAAGGTTAGTTCCATTTTGTTGGCTCAATGGTACTAGTATCGATTGATCGTAATTAAAGTAAGTAATATCTGTCGCAACTTATTGATTAGTTTTGACAATCAGCTTAAACGTGCAATTGAAATTTATGTCCTTCAATTTATAAAAAGTTAAGAAAGTTTTAGGTAAATGTATAGCAATCTAAGACAGGAATTTTAAGTAGTAGAGTGGGGAGGGGGGAGGCATACTTACCTTTACTACAACCCCTGAGGTCCGGAGATCTCGAAATATTTTTTTTTTTAAACATAACCTCGCTTATTTTCACTGATTTTTTCGCTAATATTGCACTTCTATCATAGGTCCAAAGTTGAAAAATCCTTTCAAAGTTAAAAAAAAAAGCCAGTAATCAACATAAAAAGAGCCAAAATAACCAAAAACCAGCTTAATTGGATAAAAATGAAGAAAAAACACAATAGAACACATTCATATACACTACAAGAGTAACCATTCAAAATGGCGACCAATAAAGACAATGTTTTTTTATGTAATCGCATTAATTTATATTTAACCTATATTAAAAAAAATGTTCAGCAATGTATTTAAAAATTGATATCATTAATATATTGATTCATTGTCACATTTAAAACCAACTTGTTAGTCGTCCACTAAATTGATAAATAAAACAAATGTTTCATACGAGACTTTTAAGGCGTCGTACTGTTTGTGTGTATAAAATAAATAGTAAATGGTTAAAGTCGGTCCTAGCACTCACCGGCCGCTGCCGCGGTACGCTCGCTCGGCTCTGTTATCAGGTAAGGGATCTCTTTAAATAAAATATGGTGCCTATATAATTTAATTAACTTTAAAAGCACATTCACTTAACTGAAAAGGAATAAAATGGCGGCAACAAGAATTGCAAAATATTTGTCAATATTTTCTTTTTATAGAAATATGTCGATTTCCGAAAATTATATGAAACAATATATATATAATATATTAATTAAAACTCAAGATTTCGAATTTCTTAATTAAAAATCGATAAGTATTATTGACATATCGATTAATTTATTTTTATCATCACACCTTGTTAGCCAGCGCATTAAAAACCAAAGTGACAACAACAACTGTCACTTTTTAATCAATTGATTATATGTCTAGCATGAATTTTGTAATTATGACTTATGCCTCAATTAAATTTAAAACTATTTCTACATTAAAAACAGTTTTAGTGTTAAAAAAAGTTCTGGCGGTTATATATTATGTAATTCGTGAGTACATTCATAAACTCAAATCACGGTTTGTTATTATCAAAAGTGACACAATTTCACAACAAAAACAAGTGAGGTTATGTTTATAAAATATAAAAAATTTAAGATCTCCGGACCTTGAGGGTTGTAGTAGGGGTAAGTTTACCTCCCCCCTACCCACTACGCCCACCCACGACTTAAAATTTGTGTATCAGATTGTTAAGTCGCAACCAAGTTTTGTTTTTCTATTTTATTAAAAAGCGATAGAAGGGCCAGGTGTGATAGCTCTCTGGTAAATAATAGACATTTGGTATTTACGAGGAGTTTTTACACAGTTACATATTTTAGTGAGTGAATGTCATTTTTAAACGACTTCCAAAAGGAGGAGGTTCTCAATTCGACTGTATGGGTTTTTTATGTTTGTAAGTGAATTCTGCGTCAATTGTGGACCGATTTTTTAAATTCGAAACAGCATACTCCTGAGGTGGTCCTAATCTAGTCCTAATCTCAGGAAAATCGAGAGCAACCCTTGTTCAAGAGTGCCGATCTCCTCATGCTTCGAAAGGTATATTTGTAGATACGTGCCAGTACTACAATTTCTATAAGAACTAAATATATTATTTCTAAAGCTGTTCAAGTATTTCTGCGACTAAACTTAACAAAAACAAAACCAACTTCAAACTAAAAAGCAAACATTAAATATTTTCTACAAAATCTTGAATTCGGTGCCAAGTAAAACATAAAAAACAACAACAAAATTGCAAAATGCACCGACTTCAGGAGGTTTCAGAAAATATTTATTTTTGCTTTTTAGTTTGAAGCTGGTTTTGTAAACAAAAAAGGTTTTCCATGGTGGTTCTATTTAGCGATCATTCCAGAAAGCTGATGCTATCTAACGGAGACTAGATGTCACGTCTATACAGATGTGGACGGATGTTAATCGTCATGTTTTAAATAGTTCCACAGATAACATAGGCGAAGATGGAGTGCGGTCGTCTTTTTCTTACGTAGTGATTCCGTACTTAACGGATGAAGCAACAAAGTGCATATTTACATAACAACATTTTGAAACGTATGACGTACGGCATAACGTACAACGAATGCTCCTGTTCACTTTATAATAAAACTATGTATTTCATTAAGGTACAAAATTACAATATTATAAAAAGTCTTACGTCATACACACGTTATTTATTTTGCTTTTACCTTGTTTACGAAAATGTAATCTATGCTTTCAGATTTGGTACATACGATAGCGTGACCTGAATAGATTGTACTATTAATCGACATACTTATATTTAATTGTGTATTGTAGGTATATATGACTTGCCTTAATTACATTTCTCAATCTTGTTTCAAATAGAACAAGTGGAACTCGATTTCCCAAAAGGTGAAAAGATACGAGCAACAATATACAATAAGTAACCCTTATCAAGTTAGCCTCCGACATGTATAACTTTATTAACATTGGAATGTATGTTTAAATACTTTATGATATTATCACGTACATAAAGCACCACAACACACTTACAGGTACATAAATCATAGGGGGTTTTCTTGTTGTACATATGGTGCTACTATTGTTTCGCCGTCATCCAATTGAAGTCCATTGCTGGACGTGCCATATAATCCGGTCCTCTGCAAACCTTCTCTTAAGTTCTCCATTTAACGTTCTTTTACAAAAATTAATTCTTGTAGCCTACATAATGGGTTGATGTACTAATAGAGGTTTGTTTTTTCCAAAATCAGTAGTTTCTATTCCTAGCTGGGATAGTTGGTTTTCAAAAATCTAATGATATCACTTTAGTTTCACCGAAGTTGGCCTCTAGGTTCTTTTGAGTGTTTCAGTGTGACTTCATTATTTTGTATTTTTAGTATCGGAATTGGCTATCGAGACACACTTGAATAAAGCTGTATAGGGCGTAGTAAAACAGTGGATAAACTAAAAATAAAGGATAGCTGATTGTCGCGTTGTATTGTGTATCGCTGTTATAGAAGAATGAAATAAAAATTTTGCGCACATATTTTTGCGAGGTATTGTTAGATAGGTCTTTCAAAATAATAAAGATGTATTCAAGTGACTTTCTATCTAAGTCAATAGGTGGTGATATAGTTTTTTCTTAAGCTGTAATAAGTGCCCCTTATAACTTTAAACTAAGGAGGAGAATTACTCGAGAAAACTCGAACAACATTTTCAACATAAATTGTATATGGGGTTCTGTTACACGCTTTTTTTGCGTTCCGTAGCCAAATAACTAAAACCGTCGACGTTTTTTGAGGTAACGGAACCCTGTGATTGCACCAATGTTGACTTGGCAGTTTTTAAAAATATTAAATATGGCTTTGACACCAGTTATATCCATAAATCGTGCGAAACTGTATTTTAAATGAAGAAGATTAGTGAATGTCTTTATAGTTTCTTGAAAGAGTGATAAGGTCGTAATTTGTAACTAACTACGTGTATATAGTATAGATAGATAGATAGATAGATAATACTTTATTGTACACCATTACAGAAAACCTTATAGTATATCAATACACGAAGGGAAATATTTGTATCACTTACAGTATTATACAGTGCAATGTGAGATTTGGCAGGTTAAAGTTTATGTGGAGAAAAGATGAAAGGCAGAAAGCCAAATGTTTTATATTAATCTTCTTGCCTTCAACACATTTAAAAAGGGGTACAAAGATTTTTCTCCACGTATTACTATATAGATCGACCGCGACTTTTTCTGAGTAATATATTCTGTTAGTACTGGTGAATTTACTCTTTCAAACTGTGGTATAATAATTTAATGGCGTTTCAGATGAGCCTGGATTCAGCGCGCCTATAACGAACGTGACAGCACCCCTCGGCAGGGAGGCAATTCTCGCGTGTACAGTACATAATCTCTCCACATACAAGGTTTGATTTTGATTTATAACTTTTTTCTCATATTCTGATTGTTTTATTACTTTCTTTATAAGTAAATAACAAAGTAGTTATTATGTTGGAGTTATATGTCTCGTTTATATTATGCACGGCAGCAAGCAGGAAAGTGGCGAGGGATATATATACTACAAATCTAAACTGTTTTGTATGATAGTCAGTTATTATGCTGATATTAGACAAATCCACCAAACTAAATCAATTTTGTTGAATGTAGCAAAACTGTAAAGAAATGATGACAGTGAAAAACAGAAATTTATCTTCTAAATATGCTTTATGAATCTATAGCAACATTAACATTGTTTCCATAAATGTTTTTGAGTTATTTTGTATATGTCCATAATATTTTTAAAGTAGTTACTGAAGTCTAGAATAAAAAAATATAATAAAAAGTCTATTACTTTACCAGTGTTCATTTTGGTACTCGTGATTATTTGATTTTTCATTTTTACCTGACGTTTTGTAAATTGTAGTAGCTGTGATCACAGAATCAAAAATAAAATAAAATCTTGCTTAATAATCACTGAGAAATAGTTTCGATTATTTATTGATTTCATCTTAAAACCAACATTGAGTTTCGTGTCATACTACACCATTATGAACCACCAAAAGAAATATCCGCTGACCCATTTTGCATTATTCTTTAATATATATATTTACTTGCTTTTTTGAGACATTTATTATCTTGGCTGCATTTAGAGAGACTGAACCAAAAACCACATAAATTTTTCACTTTCCATCCGTTATGCAATGTATTAGAATTATACAAACGTAGAATTAATTTTTTTTGGTGTTTTTCCTCTTTACAACTTTGTACAGAACGATTTCATGTCTTTAAAGGCTGAAGATAATAAGACAGAATAAAGATATAAAATTTGCAAGAATTTTCTTACCAAACTACTTTCTATCAGGTGATGGTGGTAAGCCTGATAGACTGCTTCAGATGATAAAAAAGACGAATTTATGTGTTCCATTTTTGGTAAAATGTCGACGGAAGCACAAAAATAACCATTTGCACTTTATAAAATTATAATTTATAAAGTTCTACTTCAAAACTACAACGACAACCGTATAATGCTAAATGTTTTATTAAGCAATAGCTGTTCTCAGAATATCCCACAACTGCGATCTTCCTGTTTATCCAATCTACTTTGAGCTGTCTAAGATAACTTACAAAGTTTTTAACTCATAACATATCGCAGCAGCTTAAAAGCTTGAGCATACGTAATCTTAACTAAGTTAATAAAAGTTATATAATAAGTTTAATATATTTTTTTACATAAATAAAAATTACTAACGGATTCTGATGCGTTTTGGTTTTGATTTTGGTGGTGATCGTATCATATTGCAGTAGTTGCTTTCACAAAACCACGTGCTAATATAATTTTATCTACCCCTAATGTCTTATTATTATTTTTCTATTTCGTCAGCCATATTTTATCTATCTATATTTATTTAAATAGTACTTGAAAACAAATAAAAGAATAAATTTGAAGGGTGAATATAGCATTTGAATGTCCCACTGTTGTATTCGGTCTCTCCGTTTCAGCGTAGATTGATGAGTTTTACACATTGTTATATGCATGTTTCCTTACAATGTTTCCTTTTATCATCTATATGTTATACATTTGGTCAGATAATTTACCAGCGACCCATATTTCCTAGCAAAGACTTGAACTCACATCACTGGAATGTGAAGAGTATCTTTTAGCTACTAAATTACCACGGCTATAAGGCTCATGAAGGGTTATTTCTGTTTTATTTTCTTAGCTTGAAACTTTATCCTACTTGAGTGGTGACATGTGTATTTAACCGTAATTGGCTGTATATATGCATGTATGTAAGCTGAAGTGGGTCATTCATAACTCTATGACGGATTAAGCTCTAGCACACGTCGTCTACCTAATGAGGGAGAGGGAACGCGAAGTTAATGTTTTTAACTTATTCAGCTTCAGAGTTTAATGCTTTAAGTGCTCCCTTAGTTTAATCCTGTAGAAACTGTTAAGCCATATTTACACTACACATACTATATCGTACAAAGATAATAAAGTTTTAAAGTCAATATCTAATTGTTTCTTTGCAATTTAATTTTATAAACTGCAATTTTTAGTCATTTTAATACGGATAGTACTTTGGCGGCCTCTGTGGTTGAGCGGGCTAAGTCTTTACTGGCCTACCTCACTGCAACGCAGAGTCTCGGGGTTCAATTCCTGGTATGGTAAATATCGGAAACGAATACTCTCTGTTATTTATTATGGTCTAAGTGTCTGGGATCGGCCCCAGAGTAGTAGTTCATTCTATATTACCCATAATACAAGCGTAACTTGCTTAATTTGGAGATATATAATGTGTGTTTGTCTGCCGATGATTATTATTATTATTACATTTTGACGACAAGTGCACATAATAATACTACGTTTACAGGGTTTTAACCGTGGTATTTTTTAAATTTTTATTCGGACGTTTTGGCCACGTTTCAGTAGCCATGATAAGTTAAAATTAAAAACAGTTAAAACGTAGTTTTATTAATTTAATACGCTTTAAAATGGCTCCATAGATAAAATAAGGTCACTTGAGACATACGTAGAGGAAAAAGGGGCAGAGGGGATGATCAATCAAAATGATGTTCAATTTGCTACAATAGCAGGCAAAAGATGTATTCTATACAATCTGGACAGGTCATCGGTAATTGATTAAAATCCAATGTTAGCCAAATTTTAGAACTGTAACTAATGCCAAACACATCTGTTTTACAGTGTTGTCCTTGAGAAGTTATATTTAATTATTCAGAATGTTTTCCTCATTTGTATTAAATTCTTGCTTCAAAATAATAAATAATATTTGTTAATAAGGAATAATACTTGAAAGAACAACTATACTTTATTCTTAACAAAATATATTACACTTTTTTTAATTTACAACAGTCTAAACCTTCTTGGTCTTTATCTGCTATTAAAAAAGTTTTTGCGGAAGCTTGAAAGTAACGTTTCACTAGGCAGACATTGACATTTACTACATAAACATACAGTAACTGCTTTAAATAATTACTCTACAACTATTGTAAAATTTTAACAGGAAATGTATGTTTTATGAAAATAAACTGCACAGCAAAATATCAATCTTCAGATTTACATCAAAAACTCTCGAACTTATCGAGTATTAATAATATTTTTTTATCGCACTTATTTTTTTTCTAACCTACACCAATAACCTATATATAATAAATCATCGGTTTTATAACTTCTGTCTGCTTTTTTCGAAGTTTGTTTCGAATAGTTGCAATGGCCAAATAAATTTCAATTAAAATTTTAGGGACTAAAACAAGGATTTTATTTTAAATTTTGGTGTATGTTCCATTTTTTTAATCTCATTTCTACATTGCAGCGTTCATAAGTTATTAAATTAAATTATAAAGCGGAAAACAAAAACACACATTGTATATCCCCAATAATAACTAAGTAAGTTACGCTTGTATAATAAGATATGAATATAAATTTTGATTTTCTACGCGAACGAAGTCGTAAGCACTGCTAATCACATGTAAGTATATCATGTAATTGTACGTTATTTTGTTAAATTAAACATCTTGGTAATAGGTTGCGTGGCTAAGGGTTGACACGCAGACCATTCTAACAATACACACGCATGTGATATCCCGAAGTCGGCGTGTTGGGGTGACTCACAGCGACCACCGGACTTGGTTCCTGCATATCAGAGAGCTTCGGGAGACAGACAGAGGATGGTACATGTGTCAGATTAACACAGACCCAATGAAAAGTCAGCTCGGGTATTTGGATGTTGTTGGTAAGTTAAATCTATTTTAATAGTAATATGGAAATATTTGGATCACTTATTCGTCCCTTATTCATGGCTCTAAACATTGAAACAACTATTATGAAAATTTGTATGTATGTATTCACTATCTACGGTATCAATGTGTACTCACTCTCTTTTCATAATTAAATGGCTGATTGAGAATGCTGATAATTGAAGAAGATGATAGATTATATCTTGGAGATGGATAGATGGATTCATATTTTTGCTTTCGGAGAAAAAGATAGTTTTTAGTATAGGTAGTATTAATAATATAATTTACATTCGTGATAATATGAGTGCCTACAAACAATATAAGGATGTTCAAAATTTCAACACCAGAGCATAAAAATAGACTGATACTGCTGCCATCTTTCAGTTTAAAAAACTACTGTCTTCTTTCTTGGTGGTGGGTATACGCTTCTTCAATAAAATTCCGAATGAAGTGTTATATCTGCCCTTCATTAAATTTAAAGCTAAATTGAAAAGTATCTTGCTTAAAAAAGGATGCTACACTATTGAAGAATATTTAAATGACAAAACTGCATTTACATAGCTGTTCGCTCCAGCCTTTTATGTTATCTTCTGTATAACGTTTATATTTTGCATGTTATGCAAATGTAAGGAATCTATGGATATTTGTCGCAGTATTCTTAGTATGTCATTATTGCGACAGTAACAATGTTTTTTGTTTCTTACAACTCCATTCATTATTTGAAAAGTAATTGTAATACAACTTCTATATCTGTTTAAATAAAAGAAAAAAGAGTCTGAGATAATATATAAATAATTATGACGAAAAAATCTTTTTAGCTAGACGTGTTGCTGGTGAGTTTCTTACCGCTTCCATCTCCTTTGAACAGCAATAACAGATAACAAACTGTTAGCTGCAACTTATAAGTATATAGTTTTGATAACTATCATAAGATAATTTGTATTTTATAAAAATGTAATTTATCTTCCAACTTAAAAAAACTTAAAATACAAATTTACTGTAATGTAAATTTATAAATGTGAATATATATCGCGTTCAGAGTGAAGGGTTTTTGTATCTTTATCCGGGAGATTACGCGAGCAAAGCTAAATGTACCTACCAATTGTTTATTTATGTATTTGGTATTAGTATTTGTCAATAACGGATATGAAAATAAGATGGTTAATGATAATAAATCTTAATGGATTTTAAATTTCGATCGCTTAAATTTTTAATGAATTGAGTTGTAATGGTATTAATTGCAACGCTCAATTAATTAAAAATGTAAGCGATCGGAACTGTTAATAGTAATTTTAGCTTGGCTCTAACTAGCGTTCACTTGACGTCATCTATTTTTGCTTCTATTAGTGCCGCCCGATATATTGGATCGAGGAACGAGCACCGATCAGACAGTAAGGGAGGGCGCCTCGATAAGCCTCACATGTGCTGCCACCGGCTCACCGCATCCACAAATTACTTGGAGGAGGGAACATTCAAAGTCTATTAGCGTCGCTGACGGTATTCAAGGTGACAATGGCTCACTCGAGTTTCTCTCTGCCTAATTTAGGGCTGCTTACTTCCACAATACATTTCTCGTCTCAATCTGATTAAATTTAATATATTTAACTAGCAGAAATACACCCGTGGCTTACTTTATGTCGAATCGTGACGTCAATAAAAATTCAACAATTATATAATCGTCAAATTTTCTTACTTTGTATATCATATTTTTTATGTAGTTTAACATAGTTTTTATTTATTTATAAATTATACAAGCAATATTATTCAATACTATCACAATACATTAGTCGTCTCAATCTGAATCTCTTTAATATATTTAATTAAGTATAGATGCAACTTGACTTAGTTTATGTCAAATCGTGATATCAATGAAAATTCAGCAATTATGCAATCGGCATATTTTCTTACTTTATATATCATATTTTTTATATATTGTAACATAGATTTATTTATTTGTTTCCTTTCCATAAAATATAAGATTAATACGGCATCCATATTCAAATCAAAATGTTTTATAGTTACTTGAAGTTATTTGTTTTATTTTGGCAATATAACTTCCTTTTAAAGCAAGTATAAATGAACAAAATATCATCCGTAAATTATTAAGAAATTTACACATTTAGATACCTACCATTTCAAATAATAATTACTTCGAAATCTTTGTAATCAATTTCATTGGAATAGCTATAAACGAGAGAATATTTTAAAGTTATTCTGTAATGTATTATTACGGATACTTATAAATATTAATTATATTTCAGTGTCGTCGCTTGATGGCCCGGTGTTAAATATAAGTAGAGTGAATAGGCAGCATGCAGGCGCGTATCTATGTATAGCTTCCAATGGAGTGCCGCCTACCGTCAGCAAACGAATAATGTTGACAGTAGAATGTAAGTCTATATTTGAGTATGTTTATTTAAGTCACTCAACATTTGTTTAACCTACATTACATAGGCAATAAGTTACTTCATCAGAGAAACCTTGGTAGCTTATAGGCTAAGGCATCTGCGTTTGACTCCTAGCCGTAAAGCATGCAGCACCTAGGCAGTTTTTCCCCCCATTAGGGTGGAAGAACTACATAGGCGCACAGTGCATATTAGTGCATATTTTTACAGTAATCACGTGCTGAAGATAATGAAAAACTTCATGAAGGTTTCCTTATTGCAGATTTCTGCATATCAAGATTACCCATGTGTGAAATCCGCCTTAAACAAGCATGATAAATGTAGTGTTTTCTTTTATGTAGGAAGGACCATACTTAGCAGTAGAATGTATATTGGATTGATATTAATACTCAATCATTTAAACCAGCAATACATGGGTTTAACTGCTGAATAAGGAAGCCCAGCTCAATAGTTGTACGCTTTTGTTATATAATTGAAATAAAGAAGTTTCCAGGTGCCGTTTGTTCTAATAATATAATGTTTGTATATTGTATAGTTCCACCAGTGATAACAATAAGGAACCAACTGGTAGGAGCAGCCTTGGGCACTGATTTGGTGCTTGAATGTGAGACAGAGGCCTATCCCAAGCCAGTTAGTTATTGGAGTAGAGAGACGGGAGAAATTGTTCCTATAGGTGAGTATAATTTTTAACAATATGAATTTCATATTAATTAATTGCACAAAAAATACCAACTAAAATGTTGTTACGAGTTACAGGACTCGAATTAAAATGCCGTTTGGAATTACTATAGAATTTATTAGAACTATACAAACACGTATAACACAGGTACAAATATAACTAGACACAACCAGTACAAACGTAATACACAATTTAATAACACGCGTAAAGTCTCTATATAGCTTATCGATTGTCTTGTTGTTGACGACTTGTCTCGCTGGTGACCATCGCTAGACTACCGATCCCCCTTTGGGCCATTGTTGCACGGATACAATATGGCTGCCCGCCCGCATAGATCGAATTTCTTAGAATTCGTAATCTACACACTTGCCTAATTATGCCTGCAAACGGCCATAAACAAGTACAATACATAATAGGCTGTTTTCTAAATACAAATTTTAAACATAAGGTAAAGAAAGGAAATGGCTGACAAAAAGGTAGTAAGCTGCAGGTGTGCATTGGTCTTTGTCGGTCGTAACAATATTATTTTTTGCTATGAGTTATTGTGAATTATCGTCAAGGCTATTTTCTAGTGCATCGTTTTACAGTGTTTTATCTCTATTAAAAGAACGCGAAATTGGTTTTCAATGAAAAATAAATAGCTAATTAGAATTAGAAAGTAGACACTAAAAATGAATTAATATTGTCTATACGTATACCTATATATTTTTAATGATGTTATTATAAAACAATGATTTTAAATAACATGTTTTATATATATGGTTTGTAAGCCATACAAACCAAAAATTAATGTTATGTATGTTAATGCTAATAATGAACTGCTATACGTTCTCTCACCAAAAGTATATTGTTTCTTGAGACCAAATTATATATCCTAAAACAATATGAACAAATGAAAAACTCGACGCGTTATGCATTTACCACACCTTATAGCATTTTCTTTCTAACTGCAATTATTAAAAAGTTTTGTTACGAACATACAATACAATCTTTTGTTTACCCTCGTAATTTCTGCAGTGCAACACGGCTAATTTTACTGTTACTTTAAAATAAAATATTTAGTATTCTTTGTTTGTGTAGAAAAATTACTTAATCCAATTTGGATGTTTATTATGGATTTATATGTAAGATTATACTACAAATATATTTATATGTAGATAAATATGTATGTACATACTTTTAAATATAAAAACATTTGAAAGTATATAAACACTGAGTATAATCAAATATGAACATGAGTTTGTTTTAGACTGATTGATTGTTCGTCGTTCTTAGGTTCGACTCTATGTTCACGATATTAAGTATATAGTTATTTTTTTATATCGGAGACATGGGATACTTTATATTGTAAAACTGGTAATTAAAGATCACGCGCTCGAAGCTACGGTGAATGGTTTACTCGATCTATTTTTGTAAATCATTGGGAATTTTAGAAATAGGCAGTAAAATTGTTAAGCGACAGGCGACCGTTGTATGTCCAATACATGGAATCAAAAATGTCATTCAAATACAAGGGATGACATCCGTGGACGTGGATACGATACGTCGATACCTTATTATTAATTTATTCGATGATGGGATTTCCAAGTCTATCAAGTGAGAAATTTTAGCATAATTTCGAAGAACATATACATAGATATACCATGACTGTCCTTTTTACAACACTCGAAATGTAAATTTCTTACGTATTTTCTATTTGCACTTACGTATATTTTGGTTCCAATGCATGTAGGACTCTTATAATTTTCGGAATAAAGACAATGTTAATTATGAAACTTAATGTTTCAAACAACACGGTTAGCACCAGGTTTCACGAAAATTGTTTTTAATGTAGGTTTTAAAAGTATCCAGCAGTAGGTAAATTCTATACATAATATATAAATCCCAAATAACACAAGAGTCAAATACATTTTAACCAAAGTACTTAACACAAAAAGCAATGGAGAACTAAATATTATGCGCATTAAACCTAAATAAATAATCTAATCCACGGATATTTAAATAATAATATATGCGTGATCTAATCTGTCCCAAAACTATGATACTTCTGATGATAGGAAAAATAAATATTAATTTTGACTACAAATCTTGGTCACGTAGAAGCATATTGTAATTTAATAAAACTACGTTTTAACGGTTTTAAGCGCGGTAATTTATTTGATTTTTGTTATTCCGACGTTTCAGCCACTTTTCAGTGGCCAACGAGTATTGTTAAAGTTTTATTTAGTCTACCGCCAACAACATAAATTACCTCGCTTAAAACCGCCAAAACGTAGTTTTATTATATATACAAGTCGCGAAAACTTAAGAAAATATTATATTGTAATTTGTTTAGAACAATTATTAAAAAAGAAGCTAATAAATGCGTGTTAATAAAAAAAATATGTTGTAAGTTTCTTACTGGTATTCGTGGCACGTCGTAAATACTCATTTCAGTCATAGTTAGCCTTCGAAACAGAGATGCTCAACAGTCTATGTAAAGATGAGTATTATGAGGCCAGCGTTGTGATATATTAAAATTTACTGTTTCATTCTCCATAATATGTAGAGTACCTATTGTCACATTACGACCATGATTACTAGTGTGTTCGCAATACTCTATATAGTTTAATTATACTAAATACCAAGATGAAAATGTCAATTAAACCTATTTAATTAATAATAGTTATTACATTCTACCAGTAATATTTTAAAACTGTAAGTAGAATACATCGTCATCTATATGTAAGGTGCTCAAATGGTTACGTTGCTTCGCTAGATTGCGATATTACTCCGCTTTTCGAAGTAGGTAGTAGTCCTCTGTTCACATGAAAAGTTGATCAGGCATTTTGAGAGATCTCTGTAGAGGTTCATGGCTTCAGGCCCCCAAGGTTCTAAACAGCTAACGTCACAAATAAGTAGCTCTTACTGATGCATATTAGCGTCGTGGGAGTGATATAGCTGTTTCTTTCTCAGCGTCCTCTTTAAATGTCCACTTCTGTAGGTGGAGGTTTGGAGCCCCAGAAGATTGATGGAGCGTATCGATCAATTCTACGACTCGCCATAAGAAGGGTCACCAGTACAGATTACGGGACGTACAAATGTGTTTCTAAAAATTCCCTTGGAGATACTGAAGGCACCATCAAACTATATCGTAAGTGGAATTATAAAGTTTTATTTGAAAGACTCTGCTCCAAATCGGATTTAGTACACAGCTAAATAGCATTTTGTTTTTAGGGACCGTAGCGATTTTGGTAAAAACGGGACCCTTACAGAATTGTCTTGTCGGTCTGTTTGTCCGGGTCAGTAATTTTATCAAAAATTGCTAGATGAATGAAATTTGACAAGAAGGTGCATTGATGGTGTATTCCACTTGCCCCTACACGATGGTTATCACCAGTCAGATGCAAAAAAAAACTGAAACTGAAAACTTTTTTATTTGAGTCAATAGGTATAAATATTCGCTTCCTAAGTTCTAGAACGGATCTTCTTTTCAATTTCGAACTACATATAATATGGAACATTTTGTAAAAGAAATCAAGTTCGTAGATCCTATAAAATACTGTCAACATAAATCGGTTCTGATAAGAATCGAAGTGGTTTTTGACAAATATCGGGAATTTCCATTAAATAAAAATGAAAATGAATGAATTTATTTCAAAATGGAATCTTACAGATTACTTATTGAAAGTCATTAGTCTACCACCGCTTCCAGAGCAGTTTTTGCTACTGTTAAAGGAGAAGAAGCGGCGCAACGAACTCCCCAGCAACATCTTTACTTCATAATTATTATTATTATTCGTCTTTTTTAAAAAATATTTTCTAAGATTCCGCAGCCGAAAGACAAAAAAAAGTTCCTTAATATTACAGAACCCCTGAACGTGCATAGTCCGATTCCGATACGCATTTGGTCCAGTTTATTACTGTTACATGCGAGATTATTTTATTTTATGTACTAAAGTCATAGTCTAGATTATCTTGATTCTGTTGGCCCTTGTTTCCGTTACTACTCATATTTGTGACCTTGGGTTAATTAACATTGGCAAAACTACCAAAATGTTGCGTGTAGGATTAGTTTTCGATGGCCTAAATACTTGATTCCTTACTATGAATAACGTAATAATAAATGAAAGGAATAAAAGTCATCTTACATGTAACATGCCAGTAATTGATGGTGAATTATTAATAAAGGAACTTATGTTTTCATTTGATAGCTATGCCACTCCCACCGATGGAAAATAGAAACGGTAATTATATACACCTCTCTATTATGGTAACTGTTTTTATGACAAAATTTAGTTGCATTTTATTTAATGATGTATTCTTTCATTTCTCCCAGTAGTTCAGAGAATGAATATTATGGCTGATAAGTCATCAGAAAGCACTCCGTTTGGGACCCAAGGTACGAAAAGAATCATTTATTTCTTAATAGCTGTAAAACAATATGGAATATCAATTGGCCAGTAAAAAAGTAACTGAAAAATGAATCTTAAATTCTACACTTAATCATAGAACGCAAGTAATTCTTATCTCGCTATTTATATATTTTATATAGAAGTACCACAAAAATTTCAACCAACTTTTTATAATTGCAAAAGCATACATTTTTGATAAAAATAGTCAAATATTAAAAGTAATGAATTTATTTTCAATTTTATATTCAATGTTCTAATTGACCCATGGAGCAGGGCACATATCTGAGCTGTTTGGGGTGGAGACGTTGAAATAGGGGCCAAGTGCCACGGACTTTTTAAAAATATTAAAAAACAGGTGGTCGACACCCCAGGCAACCACAAAGCTGGGAGTCATCTCACCCAGAGAATTAGTATCTGCATTCAGCAAGGTAATGCTGACAGCCTCCTAAGTACATTGCCCTACGACAGTGGTTTGGTCGGGCTGGACTGAACTTAGTTTATAATATTATAGTGTATATATTTGTTAGGTTTTTTGTTTTATTATATATGTATTAGTTTTATTTTAGATATTTCTGTACATAAACTATATCATATATATAATATCAGAGTATTAGAACTAAACTTATTATAGGTTTCCACAAATTTTACGCACGTGAAAATACAAAATGCAATTAACGATTAAAACATTGTATTAATATTACTAAATTATCATTCGTAGTTTTTTTTAAAGAGTTAAGCTACCAAAGTCTACACTTGGTACTTGCTAGACCTGAACTCATAATTCAAGTTAACCGGTCTATCAACAATGCAATTGTGAGAGTAATAGGTACTACTAGGTTTCTACACCAGTAAGAGTCATCCATCTATCTGTACCTATTCCATGTCTATCTTCTATCTCTCTATCTATGCTATAATAAATTTAATCTGTAAATGCTTCGAGTTTGTACAATGCGTTTAAAAGTATGAAAAAATCAGAGGAGATAATTCGGAACAAAAGATCCCGACTTTGCAATTTTTAGAATTTTTCTCTATCGTTAGTCACGTGAAACCTAGTGAACGGCTTTAAATGAATCTCAACATAGAGCTACCTCATATTCCGGGGCGTAACTTAGGATATTTTTATCCCGACAAATGATGTCGTTTCTGTGGGATAGACGAAAATAGTTACAAAGATGGCGCTTCGTTTGCATTTTTTTTGAAGACTTAAACGTATATGGATGAAACTCGACATAGTGCTGACTTATGACCCGAGTTAATACTTACGATACATTTTAACTCGATAAATGACGTCATTTGCTTAGAATAGATGGATTAGCAAAATAGATGGCACTGCAATTGCGTTTTTCAAATCACTAGCAAATACCTACGTTATCATAAACAACATGTCATTCCTTTTATTACTTCAAATCAGGTTGACTTCGACTCAGCTCTATGTTTTGCTGGGCAGTTGTATAGATTGTATGGACTTAGGTTCTTTGTTATTGTAATATATTTAAAAAGAAACAGTAAAGTTGTAGGTCTAAAAAATTACAGAATATAACCTGCTTTAAGTAAATAAAGATTATGACATTTGTAGTAATAAAATATCATTAGAAATTCATTTTACATAAGTTTTTTTTATCTTTAGCATCCATAGGTATTAATCAGGTCCTTTGCCTGTTATTACTTATACATTCTTTAAAACATAAAAATGTAATTTTAGTTCATGGGATATTAGCTAATGCCACTTTTTCATCTAGGATAATGTTATAGTTATTGACCGTTTCACGCAGATGTAGTTGACGTGTTTAATGCATTATATGTGATGTGATATTGTTATTAATTGTTAATGATGTTAAATATTGACAGCTAACGTTATGTATACAATAATGTAGCTATGATTTTTAAGCGATTTTCCCCATCAGTTACATAAATTTTCACTGAAGGTTTACATGTATAAAAAACCTAATTAAATTTTATGTCAGTAACATAGTGCTAATATCTACTAGGGATTTTCACCCAGCGTAGCCGCGGCGAAAACGCTAGTGAAAAATATTATTATTAAGTATACTAAAGACTGATTTAGAAATTAAATTATCTTAGAAAAAATGCGTGTCAGCTCCGACGCACGACTGGAGTTTGTTCCTTAAATAAGATTATCTTTGAACATGCAATGCTGCGGCCGAATAACGCGGTTACAAGACCATCTTATTTCAAAACACTATATCTTACTGATGGATATTATTATAGAACTTATATCATTAAATTAAATATCGAGATTTTATAATAAAAAAAAAACGTAACGTTTATTATTTCCCTCATCATAAAATTTCCATTCCAGGGGCCCTATATGAAAACCGATTCTTAAGGAGTAAACTCCAAAAATGTCCATAAATTAAAATAGAACCTGATTAAATATAAAACAGAAATAATTGAACATTGAATATTTTGAGGGAACCTGACTATCGAAATTACGTCTATGTGGTACCTGTTAATCCATTTTGAGCAAGCGTAAGAAGCATATGTATATTGTCTGTTATTTTAATAATTGGGAGACGCAGGCCCAGGAATGCGACGTTTATGGAGTGGTATTATTGCACGATGTATTACTCTAGTGTGTAAGGTAGTGAATAATTTTATATGGTAATTATAAACCTGGGTCTTAATGTGATAAGAAAATTAACTCATACAATATGTACATAATACGTTTATAAGTACTTCGTATCTGTATTTAAAGTATTCATAGATATCCTTAATGTTTTGCTTTTTAATAACTGTAGGTATCTTCGGAAGTATAAACAAACCTCCCAGCCTAATTACTGAAGAGCGAATTTTCTATTCACAGACTAATTAACAAAATGTTTTCAGATTTCAGACTACAAGATTACAACGGAGCTATCTCTAAGGATCGGTTTTGTTATGTTTTTTCACTCTCATTACTTATTTTAAGTAAGATAATTACATCGCTGATGTGATGTTTATTTCAGTATATTGCCGAGAAACTTAAATAAATTAAATTAATTTTGCGGTGAAGTACAATCATCTAGATGAAAAATATTATATATAGGTAATGCTTTGATAGTCTTTACGTGACTTAGTAAAAGATGTATAGGTCAACTGTCATCAATAGGTAAGAGTGGAGGCATTTTAAAGTAAACCTCTTTGTTTTAAAGTAAAGCCTTGTAATATAAAAAACCCACTCACCTATTGTTTTAACCTGTAATAATTGTGGTGGCTTTATAACTGTACAGAGTTTGATCGATCATTCCTGGTCAAAATTGGCTATATTATTAGCCACATTAGACAATCAGAGTTCCAATTATCACAATACATAGCGTGGTTGCTATATCCAAAATCTGTCTATACAAGCATCATAATTAATTAGTATTTATTTATTTGCAAATAATTCCATTTTTTTAATGATTTTAAATTATATTGTATATTTAAAAAATATTAATTAAAAACATAAAAGTGGACGTATGTCACGTTGACGTGACGTGAGTGGCGTCGGAGACCCAAGCTACCAGTGGTTAAAGATCCAAAAACAGAAACTTCTTCACAATCCGTGTCATGTCTAGGAGTGCCACCATTTGCATCTGACTCTTCACCCAGTAGCCGAGCGAGAGCCTCTCTAGGTGAGGGTCCAGGTTCTTCGTTATAAGACCGTATTATTATATACATATCATATTGTTAATATTCATACAATACATGGAAGTGATACTGTTATTAATTATTGCATGCAAATTGAGCGGAATTAATTACGATGCAAATGATTTATTTTTGCGTTGATCGACATCGTAAATTTCTTGTGAAATAAACAACGTGGCAATCGTTATAAAATCCCACCCCGGAATCACTTGATAAAGTAAACGGCGTGAATGATATTATGGTACGGTTTAATTTGCGAGAATGTTAAAGATTTACGGTTTTATTCATATTAAGTTAGAGTAAATTTGTAGGCTTCTTTAAGTTTCTTATAGAAGCCTACATCCGTAACATTATCGCAGATAAAACCGCAGTATTATTAAAATGTACAATAGAGGATCCAATTGGTTCAAATTTTGGGATTAAAAGAAATCTTGTAGTATTTATTTATATAGATTTCCGACGATGGTTTTCTGAGTAGATACAAGCTGTACACAATACATATTTTGTTTTAAGAGTGTTCCGTCAATTTATTACGATTATATCACGTATCCTAATCAACTACATATCATCACGCTTATCATAAATAGTACATGCTTTATCTATTTATTTTATAGTTTCATGGAAAAAGTATTAATACTGCTAACATACAGGGAAGACTATATTCATATTATTAAATTCTTCCTAATACTAGATAATAAGTTTATAACTACTACTAATTTATTTAAAAAATAAACTTATAAAGCTAACAAAAACTTACCATATATCGTAAATAATATTATTTTGTTACAGTTATTTTTAGGTAAATAAACTAGGTTATATAAATATGAGGCAAATCTATAGGCCGGCGTTAATGAAAAATATTTTTAGAAACAAACTAGTGTTTATAGTTAGATAGATATATAAGCTTTTATTTTAAATTACTTTAAATAAGTATAGTACAATAATAACTTGACAATTAGCAACATATTCGTCGCCTAGTATTTGAAGAAAATGTAATACTTATACGCAAATCGACGCATATGAAAATAATTAAAAAATATTGGTTAAATTAAAAAGTCACGAGGCCCGTCAGGATATATTATATATTGTCAGAAATACTTTTTTAATTTGGTCGGGTTACCAGCCTGAGGGTTCATGTTAGACGGCCGGTAAGATCCTCATACAGGGAGTGGAAGATTTCTGTTCATTAATAGTTGTATGTTTTTATTTTCATATTGCGTGAGTTCAGCAGACAGGCTGACGGCTCATCTGATGGAAGGCGGTTACCATCGCCTATGGATATTTGTAACACCAAAGGTGCTACCAATGTGCTCTCCCGCTCTCTAAAGCGAGACTGGAACCTGGCCACTACTGCCGAAACACAAGTCAAGATTATTATGGCTGCACGTTCTAGACTAGGGGTGGTAGCCATCCAGACGGGCAAATACCTTACCACCTGGCTGTGGGTTGTTTTGTCGCCTCTTAAAACAGGCCGCCCGAGCGCAGGAAATTGTATTCTTTCTCGTTTCCTGCACGGATGTTGTGCTCGTATGTGGGCACCGATGTCATTAGTCGATGGTGTTTGGGTGCTGGACATACTACACTGCTTTGAAGGAACTAAATAGAAGTACTTTAGTTGCCGCATTCCGCTTGCATATAATTATGAACTTTGTTGTTCATTACATGACTTGCATGGTACATCAGCAGACGCCATAACTACCACATTATCGACTTATGACATTCATTACTTGCTATCTCGCCTGCATCTGCACATCCACCAAATTATATTGACCAATGAAAAGAAACCTTAAATTTCGATTTGCGCATGAGTAATTTTATGTATTACATACTTATATAAATCAGTATATCGAAGTATTAAGGATGATAGACTGAGTTCAATGAAGGTTAGAATGTTATATGTATATGTTATAAATATAAGCAAAAATAAATGTGTTACGTAGTCGCCGCGTTAAGTATTCGCTATTTAAGTTCGGAAATCTGTTAATGGCAGTCAATTATACCGACGTCAGGGTGCAAAAATGGGGAATGGGTGGTATTTCAATGGTTTATTTACGCTTTTATGTCGACGAATATAATTATCGAGTAGTTTCTATTGCTTGGAAGTATTTATATTATTCCATCTACTTGTATGGTATGTTGTATAAATACCGGAAATATCTTAATACTTCACTTTCAATTCTGTATAGCATTCAGTCTTTAATCTGACGCCGTAATCATTAGATGTATCAATTACCCTTTAAAAGGACGAAGAGGCTGTTTACTTTAGCGGGATATCGATTGAGTGTTATTCTAGAATATGCAGTTTTAGGGCCGATTTTTCAATTATCGGTCGAATAAATTATAACTTGATCGAATTTAAAAGTTCAACAATTCAACTATTTTATTCGTGCATCTGTAATTTTTAATTTCTTCATGTTATATTTTATCCTATGAATAACTTTTATCTGGTGATTGGAAAATCGGCCCTTAATCTTATAAAGGAGAAAAATCACTAAGGGAATACTTTTTCTTGCTTAATGGTCTTAAGAAAATACTATTTATTATTACGCCTTGATTAGGTTAACTCTCATTTGTAACGCGGAGCACTTTCGCTTCCCGTTGAAATAAATAAAATAAAATTTGTTTTGGCTTTTATTTACCTAAAATCCTTATCTAGAAACAGGCTAACGGACGAATCTACTGTGAAACGTATCAGTCAATGCACAAGTAAGGGTTAAATATAAAAGAAAATATCTCATTATTTTTCATATGAGTTTTTCGGTGACGTCTACACTGCTGCAGTAAAATATTGGGTACACCACAGAGCATAGAAGTTTTCTGCGACGAAGGGCGGAGTAGTTAAGTAGTTGTAGAGTAGTTAAATAGTTTGTTAGTAGCTTTTGCTCGCAGCTACACTTGAGTTAATTTTATCCCATGGCAACCGCACATTTTTCTGGGATAAAAAGTAGCCTATGCGCTATTCCAGACTATAATCTATCTCTGTGCCATACTTCATCCAGATCCGTTCAACTGTTCCGGCATAATTGGGCAACCAACTTATATTCAAGTTTTCAGGTTCATAAGATTAGGATAGGTTTATATTTCGTGAAAAGTTTTGTATCATGGCCACATAATTATAATAAAGAAATTAATGACACAACATTAAATAGGGCAGAAAAAAGGTTTTATTGGATTACCTGACCTCTGCTAAAATGAGAATTGTTATGACAGAACTGCAAATTGGCCCCCTTTAGCTGGATTTAATGTTCTCTAGCGCATTGTGCAAAACCAAATATTATAATTAGTGCCTTAAAGTTACGAAAAAGGTATTTTATAACTGAGAATTTGTGGGAATAAATGTCACGTCTCTGATCATTGAAAAAATTACAACGTTAACCTGAAAGTTAATTTATTATTACAAAATAACTTGACGTGGCATGCCTCAGATCTGCATTATATTACAAAATCTATACATATAATAAAATTGTAGAGGTTAAATTTATGTACAATGAGAAAAAATGCTAAAAACCAAGTCAGGGGGATTTAAAAAGTGAAATAGAACTAATTTAGATTTCTTTCAAATTTTTTGTTTCTTTGTTTGTCTGTCTGTTTGGACCGGCTAATCTCCGAAACTACTGGACCGATTTAAATACTAGAGATACTACTAGAATATTTTCGAAATCGTCTCAATTGTCTTTATTGTTTTTATTAAAGCTTTCTCAGTGGTTTTCTGTATTCCCCGGTATGACAAGTACCTTTTGTTTTTTCTTGTTTCGTAAGTATATATACATACACCCAACTGTACGATAATCATTTCAAGTTCTAGGCCGTGAAATTTTAAGATAGATAATAGATAAGAAAAACGTATATTTTCGTGCGAGACATGAAAAAAATGTTCAGTTAAAATTGGGCACCCTAATATGTTTATTTAGTTATTTATACACCAAGCCAGGTTTGCGTTTATCCGTCTCAATGGATATCATCCCTGGCTACACCTATAACAATCTTGAGTTGTGTTCCAAAATTAGTGACAGGTTGCAGTCCTCGCTTCGTGGCTGGCAGCACATTAATAGCATCTAAGTGTTGCGAATGTACATAGGCGACGGTAAACTCTTTCCAGCAGAAGGGCTGCCTACCTGTCTGTTTTACTCATGCAATAAAAATTATTTGCACACCTATGGAGGTATACATATACGTCAACCGGTTCTTTTCGATAATATCTGGTTGAAAGAGATCGGTCTAGTGGTCGGTAAGATGTCACTTTGTGCCCAAATAGATAGAGCTTTAAACAATAAAATTACCATTCTTATTAATTCACTCAACTATTACAAAGAATATAAACTAATAAGTATATTATAAATTATATTATATATACAAATTAAAATTAAACTATAAAATCTAGTGCCAGACCACTGTCAGTTGGAAACGTGCCCAAAAGACTGATTACACTATCTCGCTGAATGGCAACGCTAATGCGTTGCCCGGGGTATAGTCCAGTATTTTGGTCACATGAGACATCTACCAGGCGTTTGGCTATGTCTTTATAAAGTTTCTGCGCCTCAGACCCCCATTGTCCTAGGGTCTCGACCCGAAAAGCCGCCATTTCTCATGGCTGAATACTTGCAGTGTTTTAGGACCCCTGTTGTGCAGCAACTGTGCTAGTTGACATGCTAGTGGCTCGAAGATGGGACGCCGCCAGAGTATCGACGCAAGACGCGTCCTATATATACTAAAGGGCGACCTATCTCCCAGGGCACCAAGCTTCCAGGGACATTCCATCGAGTTTCTTGCCATCGTCATGGCACAAGCCGTTCGGTTCTAGAACGGCGGGTACCGCGACTGAGACTGATAGAGCTTTAGTTTATAAGATTATTTTGTAACAATGAACAAAAAGCAATTAATTATTATCCGTCTATCTGTGTTCTCTGACCAAATTTATTCTGGAAAATTGTTCTATTAAAGTCACTCTTTGTACTTATTTTCTTCTTTAAAACTGATAAAACTGTTGTTTGTTTTATACAACGTATAATAAAAGATATTTTCTTCTACCAATCTCGGTAGGTTATAGTAGGTTGATTGTTTCATGTGGATGTGTTTGTCATAATATCTGCGGTGAATGGAGTATTATCTTTTCATCTATTGAATTGATATACTTTATATTCTGAGTTTCAACAATCTTAAATACACAAACTAATTTGCTTCAATGGGCTAAAATATAAATAGATCTGAATTGAACAGAAACACAATTGAGTCGGTGAAGATAATTAGCTTTTACATAGCGGTTCGTATACGAGGTTTTGTTCAACAACTCGCAGGGGAATTGCTTCTACAAACACAGAATACTTAAACGTGTTAACATCCAATGCAGCGTATTCTTGTACACACTAAGTGCCGTAGCACAAAAGATGTTTTGGACATAAAGTGTCAAAGATGATATAATAGTGTATAAAGTGTATCTTGCAAGTTATGACTTGGTTGAGATAAAAGAAATTTCAGATATATGTGCACTATAATTATAAATGGTATTAACCGTACAATATGACATTCAAATGTTTACCATATATACATATGCGGTAAAAACTTAAGACTGCTTAATAAACAAAAGTATTATAAAAACGAATTTAATTAGGGAAAAGTCACAAAAAGGATGAAAATTTATATTATAGTAGGGTCTAATAAACCAATATTATTATGTTATGTGAATTATTAAAGCGTCTACAGTTTAAACGAGTATGGAATTTTAGTGAAATTTCATATAGAGAACTACGTGTTTTTTGCACAAGACAGTAATAAATAATTTTGTTAGCAGCTGTGTTATTATTTACAAAGTTGTAAGTAAGTCAGAAATTTCATGTTCGTGTGGCAATGTGCCCGAAACGTGGAGAGCGTTTTGCATTCATTGGTTCAGTAACAACAATGTCTATTTTAGGGTTCCGATACCTAAACCTAAAGAGGAATCCGTATGGTTTCTGTGTATCACAGCTATTTTTTTCAGGATTACTGTAGTTAGGATTGTAAAATTTGGCATACATTTAGCAGTCTCATGTGTCTATCAAAGTTAAGTATAAAAGCGAAAATAATTTTTAAACAGTATACTGTTTAAGTTTTTGAAATAGAATCAAAAATGTGCAATAAATGACGAAAACGGCTTAAAAAATTAAAATATCTTAGATTTCAATTAAACATAACACTGAACTAGCTTATGTGCCGTGTCCTGTCAGGACACGGAAAAGTATTATTCTGAAAAACGAGGTAATTTCTGTTAAATATTGAGAATGTTGTTTACTACTATGATAAATCCTCAACAAAATGTCTCGTAGAGATCGTACGAGTATATTCTTTGTAAATTAAAGGAATCAGGTTAGTTGCATTTTTTTATTAAAAATTTGAAGGGCTTGTAGATTTATTTTATAAAATCTATAGGTATTAGAATTTAAATAGAACAGTGGACTCTGTCTCAGGAAAGAAGTCCCGCAGACGGGGCTCTACGGTCGTGCAATGGACTGTTAGAAAGATAAAATAATTTTAGAAAGATTCCGATTTAATAGTATTATTAAATAGAATAATAATATGATGTAACATAAAAAAATGATAAAAACAACAATTCTGTGTGATTAGTTCTATTATTGTCGACCTAATGTGCATATTGTTATAATTACCACGTGCTAACTAATACGGTGAAGGAATACATCGTGATGAAAGCTGCACATCGAGACAATCGATGTCTTAAACCAGCCAAGCCGCCTTGGATAAGCGCGACGGGTATACTATAGTGGGAGGCCCAAGTCCAGCAGTGGGACGTTTATGAGCTGTTTTAGCTAAAATTCCGTGTTGTGTGGGTAATGCGTAAAAATTAATTGATGCAGATGTTTTTTAAATTGTTTTGTTTTGAAGATTGTAATTATAAAGCTGGTCTCACCTATCAGTATGTTCTAGTAGAGACATTGTGCCTAACATGCTTTTGATGTACTCTATCCCTAAGGTAACATCATTCACTTAGTTAGTTGGCCAACTAGAAGAACTTACTTTTCCCTGAGGGTTTCATTAATCGCACTAAATCAGCGTTGGAAACGATTAGAAGTTCTATTAATATATATTAATATATAATATAAAAATAGTAGAAATTTTTTGCGTTCGTTTATAGCTAATGGTAAATATATGGTAAGTATATAAATGAGAAATAATGAACATAGTAAGTGATTCAGGAATATTTTAATGTCTTTTTACTGTACCTGTTTTGGAGTATAAGTTTAATTCTAACAATTGTAAAAATCGTAAGAAGCCAAAACTTACGAGAGTTTTTTTTTGTAACTATAATACTAACATGTTTTAATATGAAAATTTATTAAAAATCAAGAGGTTTTTTTCTTTCTGTCTGTTAGATAATTAAACAGAGTGAAAACTTATGGGGGACGTTTAAAGAAGAAGCCATTTTGAGTTGAAGAGAATTTTATTATAATAATGTTGTCACATATTAAAAATAGTTTTTAGTGTTGCCATGCTTATATGTGAATTTTACATATTTTATGTCTTGAACACTGTCTTCTATTACCTATTGGCGTAATAAGATTTTCCTTTGGAAATAGGACGCGTAGGTGTAGTGCGCACTTACCTCATTTTAAAGTAAAGAAGAAAGAAAGAATTCATTTAAAGTAGGGTTTCTTCTGGGATAATGTTATAGTTACTGACTGTGTGCAAACGCTTCTTGTTAATAGCAATAAAAATAACGCCGTTAATGATTAGCTACATTAATATATATACATAACCTATCTGTCAGTATTTAACGTCAGTAACAATTAATAACAATATCGCATCACAAATAACGCATCAAATCCACCACTACGTTTGCGTGAAACGGTCATTAACGCTAAAATTATCCCATATGGAGTAGTAACATAGCGTGAAATGAGGTTGGGATTAGTATCATCACTGGTGCAAATGGTCAAATTATAATTTGCTAATACTACGAAAAAAGACTTGTAAAATAGGTACAAATAATTATTTGTATTAGGTATATTAATATGCACGGGAAAAAGACTGTGGATGGTTGCTTGTCTCTCTTTGACGGCAAACATACATACATCGACAGACAAACACACACACACACATTTGTATATCCCCCAATTAAGCAAGTTACGCTAGTGTTATGGGTAATATATAACGGACCACTCTGGGACCGGTCCCAGTCCACATCCATATTACAATAAATAACGGAAAGATGTTATGAAATTTACCATGCCAGGAAACAAACTCGAGGCCTCAGCGTCTTTTTTTTTTTTTTCAAGCGGGTGAAATGCATTTCGCTCATAGGTCCTTTGCTAGGGATTAGACCGTTGTCGATCATGGAGGCTTTCCACTGAGTCAATCCAAACAATAATCGACCAACTTGTGTGGAGACTCGAACCCATGGACAAATGCCCATGAGCTAATACCCCACTAAAACCACCCTCCTCCCATGTGCCCCGCGCTTATGAGTAGGAAAGCCATGAGACTTAGAACGTAGTTACGCCCACACCGATTCTAGCGCACAAGTGCTTGAGAGTGCCCCGGGAGAGGCAAACTCACTTCGTCAACAGGGGTGAAGACTCCTCTGCTCCCTAGATGCTAGAGGGCAACTGCAGCGGTATTTCAGGGAGGGAGGAGATCATGCGCATACCTGCGCCTCCGGGCTCCCGACTGACGACGGCGCCCGCGAGACGCATGCGCACTTCCATCTCTCTCCCTATCTCGTTCCGCGGCCTCCTTTTGAGACATTACGGTCTCGCAGAAATTGGCCGCGCCCACCCACCGATCGTCGCTGTGCAGCATGGCTTGCACCAGATCGCCCAGCGAATCGATCGGTCCTACTATTGTCTCGAGTTCAAACCTCTGAGGTGCCCATGCTGCGCACTCGACTAGCATGTGAAACGCCGTGTCCAGTGCGCCACACTGGCGGCATTGGGGTGAAGGCAAGCAGCCCGCAATCTGACACAAATACTTATCGAAGCAACCGTGCCCCGTAAGTATTTGTGTCATTCTGAAGGTCAGGGTCCCGCGTTTCCGCGAGAGCCATCGCAACAACTGCGATCGAACCGCTTCCACAGTGTCAATGCCAGCAACAGGGTTTTCCAACTGTACCGACCAAGATTGGATCATGGCCGCAGTTTCCCGCGTCCTGATCGCCTGCAGCTCGGCCTGGCTATAAACCAGGCCACGGGCGAGGGCATCCTGTCGAGAGCGCCGAATTTTGCCAATCACGTCCGCCTGGAGAGGCCAGGGCGGATCGCCCGCCAAGAGTGTCGACGCCGTCCTCGACACTGTACGGTATCCTCGGATGGTCCTCACCGCCAGGACCCGTTGTGCGCAGCACAACAAGGTCCTATTGTGGCGGTGAAGTGCAGTGGACCATACGGGTGCACCGTACAGGGCCATACTCCTAAGGATGCCCATGTAGAGTTTCCTAGTCGTCCCCCGGTCCCCCCACGTTGGGAAGGAGCCGAGATAGGGCGCCTGCGGACCTCACGAGTTGGAAACTAGCTGCTCAAAGGGCGCTTTAAACAGCCATTTCCCATCGAGAATTGGCCCCAGATATTTCATCTGGGGTCCTACACGAATATCCACCCCTTGGACTGTAACGGTCAAGTCCGCATGGGGATTACGAAACCGCCTATGGAACATGATGGCCTCCGTTTTCGCGGGGGAGACCTTCAAGCCCAGCCTACCTATTCTTCGGACCACGATCGCCAGCCCGGCGTTGGCGAGGTCCACGGATTCCGCGAATGACGCAGCGCGTGCTGTGAGTAGGGTGTCATCCGCGAAGCAGATTAGCCCTATCCCGAGCAGGACCGGAACCTGAAGGATCCAGTCATAACCGATGTTCCAAAGAACCGGCCCGAGGACCAATCCCTGTGGGACGCCGCACGCGACGCGTCGCCGGCCTAACGCGCGATTTTTGGACTCGCCGCCCTCCCAAAGGATGTACCTGTCCTGGAGGTACGCGCCCAACAGCCTCGTGAGGTACGGGGGAACTCCGTGTGCACGGAGCCCCTCCCTGATCGTCTCGTGAGGGAGGCTGTTAAAGGCGTTCGCTATGTCAAGCGATACAGCCAGGACAGTATCTTTCGCTTGGACGGCTTCGTCCGTTACAGATCGCAGTGTCTCGAAGGCGACCAACGTGGAGCGCCTCCGCCGAAACCCGAACTGCGTCTGTGCTAGCCCCGGCTCCACAGTATCGAGATGCTTAACTAAAATCTTCTCGAAGACCTTGGCGACCTCGCTAAGCAGCACTATAGGCCTATAGGCGGATGGATCGTTGAGAGGCCGGCCTCTTTTGGGAATCAGGCATAATCGGCCCTCCTTCCATTGCGACGGGAACTGACCTGCGCGAATACAGGCATCGAACAGTTCCCGCAACTGGCCGCGTAGGTGTTTAGCGGCCAGGAAGAGGAGCCGACCCGGAACCCCATCGGGTCCCGCAGCCGTCTTCCTGCCCCGGAGCAGGCCTCAGCGTCTTGCAGCGAGTTTGGCCGGCAAAGGATTAGCTCGCTCAACCACAGACGCCGTCAAATAGAATGAATATAAAGTACTTTTGTCCCAGAAAATGTATTAGTTTCTCGGTATATGAAACTGATGCGCCATGTAGAAAGCCCTCATATTCCTATTAATATTATAAATGCGAAAGTAACTCTGTCTGTCTGTCCGTCTGTCTGTCCTGTTTTCACGGGAAAACTACTGGACCGATTTGGCTAAAACTCAGTATATATATTTTCGATGCCGAGGATGAATATAGGGTACTTTTTATCCCGAAAAATGGGATAGTTTCCGAGATAAAAATATATTTGTCTCTCTGTTTGTTATCCTTTTATGGAAAGACTATTCGAACGATTTAGCTGGAACTCGGTACATATGTAATTATAATACCGAGGGTGGCCAAGGGATACTTTCATCCCGGATAATGGGATAGATTTATGTAAAGGTTATCCCAAAAAGTGGGATAGGTTTTTTGTGATTTTGTCCATTTCATCCACTTGGTCCCGTTAGTCCCGTTGGTCCTGTTGGTCCCGTAGGTCCCGTAGGACCCGCAGGTTCCGCAGGTCCCTAAGTGAATACATAAAATATTAAATACAATGAAACCTGTACCGCCTGCTCTTTAAAGCAGGCGGTACAGGTTACATCGTATACAAGATATACGCACCAGAAGTTGACCCGCGGCGCAGCCGCGGGGTAAACACTGGTATTATGTATATTATCTGTAAATAAGTAGAAATTAAGTAAACCTTAACATGAACTTCAACACCAACAATAAAGAACAACGTTCAAATGAAAAGGAATGACAATGGACTCATGCAACACCATACGAATGGCGCGTTAATCCAAAAGGGATACATTAGCCTCATTAACCAAACCCTGGATTATCAACTTGGAATTGCCCGACTGAGCAATATCAATATTATGAGGTAAAAAGCAATGAAAACTCCGTTTTAACCCCCTGCATTTCACTTCGTATAAAAACTTGGGATTCCGTGAAATATATAGGGGAAAAAAAGGTCTACACGGCCGATCATTAAAGGTAAATTGCTCTGCTTTATATCCGTTAAAATGTAAAGTGTTGGGAATGTTTGAATGGCACGCTCAGGTTGACGCAAGTCTTCCGGAACAGCGCTACTGCCGCTCCGTACCGAGAAGGTTAACGTTTTGTTGCCGATTGAATTTTTCTGATCTTTGTTATTAATTAAGTGGTTATGTTCTGCTTACCATTTTTTGTTGCTTCATATTTTTGTTTCCTTTTATAAATAATTAGGATATGCCTGCGATTTCATCCACGCTTGACTTGAAATTCCCCCCGGATTCCCGGAACACAAAGTATCGCATTATATAAAAAGAATGTAAGCTATGGTTTTAATAGAAACTGTCAGAATAAGCTAATTTTCATGCACCCGAACAACTACAAATCACTCCTGAGAAAATTCCCGCGGGATTCCTGACATACAAAATAACACATATTTTATTACACAATATTTGCAAGCACATCGATCAGTGAAAAATAGACCAGATTTTTTTAATCTGGTTATTTTAATTAATTCCCAGAAAAATTCCGCGGGATTCCGAGGATGAAGTAGTACAGATTGTAAGTCTAAGAATTTGTATTCGACTAGCGAAAACCGCATCGGAATTGGCCCAATAGTTGTTACGTGAATCCTGAACAAACACATAAACCGACAAAAAGACAAGAATTCTAAAAAAAATGCATCTAGTTCTCCATCGTTTATATAGTCTAATCCATTTGTTTTTATTTTAAATAGCTTCAATGTACAGGCATTGCATTTTTAGAATTTTATAATATTTTACATGATGTCATATCGTCACAAATAAAACCTAACAAGCTATGTTTTAAATCTTCACAAATAAATAAAAGTGTTTGTTAAATGTTACAATTTTAGTGAGAACTGGTATTTGCTCGATGCTTATTCGTAAATTAGTGTTTTAGGATTTTTGTCTGTCAGCCTATTTGAAAGTTTTTCCCGAATACGCTCTAGAATGAGTCATCAGATTTTAATGAATGAATGATGCATTTTGAAGATTTAAATATAATTAATATTTTTAATTTTCACGCATGATTAATTTTGATTTCTTGCAAGGTTTTGAATATATAAAAGTAAAATGCGAATTACGAGTGAACGAAGTGGCGGTCAATATTTTTCTATTTCCGTTTACTAACTCAGTTAAAGCTATATGAGATAGTCCATCTTTACATGGTATGAAACAAAGTCGCTAACTACTTCTAAACCACGCCATGGAATTTTAAGCTATTTTCATCATTAGTTGGATACATTTTCATTGAAGGTATACGTACAACGTATATAAAAACCTAATTTTTTATGTTTTTACGTAGTAAAATAGTCCTACATCCTAGGATTTGACCCGCTGCATAGCCGCCGAGAAAACTCTGGTAGTGATATAAAATCATATACCTCTATCCAGTGACCAACTTTGTGTTGATCACTGAAATAACAGCTCTTCATTTTCTTTATCCTGCAGTGCCAAATCTACATATCGTAGGCTTGAAACTTACCTATATAATTTCGAATATGTATTTCCAGCGATATTTAGAACAATTAACCGTACGCCGAGCGATTGCTTGCTCTATACTCGTACTCTCTTTAATACTTTGATCTTCTCCCTTTCGTTTCATGTGACCACGGCATCGGAGGCGGTGATTTGTAAAGATTTTATACTCGCTCAAGCGTAGGTGACCGGTTAAGCCCTTTATTATGTAGGCGTTTGTTGATGTTATTTTACGCTTAAATCCCATTTATAAGCCCACGTAAATCACAAAAACTCTTAGAACTATATATATATAACAACATTACAATCCCTTTAATATTCAAACATAATCTACGAATATTTGGTTAGACTGGTAAAACTCACCCTATACAAATGAAACCAATGAGCAGGGATATTATTTTAAATATGGGGTCAATGATCTGTGGAAAGTACCACCCTTGTTTCTGTGAAACACTCTAGTTCAATGGGGATAGTGTGTGCACACGGTTACTTCTCTAGATAGCTTAAATAAATTTCCACATAACAAAATAGGCTAGAGCTTTCAAACGGCTTTGCCTCTATAAAACTAAATTCTATATCTTTACTGGTATTCCCGCAGTAATTAGAAGAGAAATATCCATTATCGTATTTGAAGTTGAAGTAAATTGTTTGCCTTCATGAAAATCGGTTAATATATTGGGCACGTGAAATGGGCTAAACAATCACATCATTTAATTCATTAACATCATGATTACAATAGTACTGTTGAGAATTATTGGATTAAGAATAAATCTAGGGATTCTGAATTATGGTTTAGATGAAGATTTGAATCTAGACCGGGGAGCATGTAGCACCTAGGCAATGGTTCTGACTTAATATAAAAATAATAATACAATTAACATGTGCAGGCAGAGAAGGTTAATGTTGTAACAAATCTGCACAGCGAGTTATATGATGTTTGAAATCTGCCAATCCTCTTCGGTTAACCGTGGCGGGTATATGGTCCGTTGCCTCATAGAATAAAGAACAAGAAGACTCGAGTCCAGCAGTGCGACGTTCATAGGATGATATAAAGTGTTGACTGACCTTTCTAAAATGAAAAATAAACTTTTGTTTACAAAAGTTTATCCCTTTACAAAACTACATGCAGGCGCGATGCGATGGCTGGGAGAAGGCAAAGGGACGTGGAAAAAGAAGCAAGGAAGGACTTACCTCACCAGCACCAGTCCGCCGCCACACTGCACTCCTCCCCCGGGGGATCACACACTCACTAGGATTATAGGTTAATGTGCATTAAATTCAGTTACAAAAGTTTATTTTCTATTTAATGTGTTCCAACAATTTATATGTATTAGCATACGAGTATTGCGGTGACAGCAGTGACATTAGCTGCCTGTCTCTTGTTTTGCGCATTCTTCATTTAAAAGTTTCTTCTATTCTTGATGGCGAGGATGGGGAGAAAGAATTTACAAGGAGGTGTTCCTCGGCGCAACCACTACATAAAAATCAAACTAAATTATAAACTAAACTATCTTAAAAATTAAACGACACTATAAAAAAAACTTAAAAATTAAATACTATTATAAACATATGTCCAAATAAAAAATGTAGTCCAAGTCGCTTTATATAATTAATTTAAAAATATGTTTTATTACTGCCACCGTTTTGTTATGAAAGATAACCGTGCCAGGAACCCTGTACAACCAGATTAACGATGTCTGAAACTTGCCAATTCGCCTAAAGCATGTTCTCTGTTCCCTTGAAATATGAAGCCTTGATCACACCAATGGGATATTTATTGACTGACGTTTATAAACTAAGGGAACTGGGAAAAAGTAAATTTATGTAAAACAAGGTGCAAAAATGATTGGTACATATCATAAGATATTTAATAGTAAGAGCGAGCGGAAGGCGTGAATTTCGCGGTGTGATAGCGAAATTCATCTTTTGGGAGTAGCTAACTCACGGCACTTGTCATTTTTAAGTCACATGAAATTTCACATTCACGCATGAAAAGAAAATATTTTTGTAGCATGAAAAAAGAATACTAAAGAATGAAAATCGTCAAGTAAAAAACGTAACTCGTAAGATATTAGCTATCACTGCTGGCGTCACCAGTCCGTTCTTAGTTTTAAATCTTCACATACTTGTAGTATAAAACAAAGTCGTTTTACGGGTCTGTTTGTCTATCTGTATATCCGCTAACTCCTCCAAAACCGCGCAACAGATTGTTAAGCGGTTTAAATACGGAGGATTACGAGGATCAAAAAGGACATTGTACAAAAGAGAGAGTAAGTGAACATTCCGTCAAGGCGAATAGGTAACCATGTAAGCTTCTTACGATATTCGGAAACATGGTAATATTTGGGCAACTCAAATATGAATCGTATACAGACATTTTTAATAAATATAATAAACGGCAAGCATTACTTTAGTAGCAGTAGGGAGGAAATTTTTAAGTCTTCTACGCGAAGCTGCCGACACAAAGATTCTTCGGTTGAGATTGGTCAAGACAGTTTTCTGTCAATGAAAATCCCAAGATTTTTTACAGTTTCACTGATATCGACTGCCACGCCATCAAATATAGCCTGAGGAAGACACACCAGTCTAGTTTGAAGATTTGGCTGGAATTTCCAATTATTATAACATTTGTCGTTTGGGGATTTATAGATATACCGTAAGTTTTATTCCATTCGACTAGTTTAGAAAAGATTCGGTTAGTAGTTGCAATTGCTTTATGCAGACCATATAAATTAGCCTGGATGTAAATTTGTATATCATCTGTTTTGTATAGAGTGGTATGATGCAAAAAGGTTATTGGATATTGAATTAATGAAGATAGCGAATAAAAGAGGGGGGATAAATCGTCTCCCTGACGGACACCAGCAGACAAGTCACACCACGATGAGTAAACATCATCAATACGAATGCGCTGCCGGCGTCCAAACAGGAACTCCGAAACCAGTCAATAGACGTTGGAAATATGATTAGAAAATCCTGAATTACTCGTACAGTACAGTAATGTAGGATTTAGGAGTTCTAATAATCGCTTCGCATCGGAGTGAAACTCTCAAAGTTCAGGATGATTATTATTCCTAGTATTATTCTTCCATGCTAGTGATAACATTTGTGTATTGTATGGAGAGGTACCCATATTATATTTGGGTTGTCATGCTACACTAAACTTAAATAGGAACTATCAATCAAAGCTTATTTACCGCAGCGAACCCTCAAAACGACAGTCATTAGCTCATTAATCTATAAACGATAGTACTTGTCGTTTAAATCGTGCCAAGTGTATCATTTAAGTCGGCCGAAAGCGAACAATAGGCGGTAATCAATAAGAACCGCCAACTGGCCCATTGTGCCCCTAATGTGTGGGAATTAGCTATTTACTCCACGACGAAGACAAATTATATCTCTGGTTCGATTAATTAGAGAGCTTAACTGCGGTGTCGATATTAACATGTGAAATGTGCGCGTCTACCTAAATGCAGCTTCGAGTTCCAAACTTGGCAGTCTTCATTAGTTCAGAAGACTTACTTACGTATTCAGTACTCTTAACGGAAAGTTATCTCAATGTTGTACCTTGAGAAATTCACTTTTAATATGCTTGGTATTTTCTTAAACCTTTCCGTAGACACAAAATAATTTTAAAATTAGTCATTAACTTATGACATTTGAGTCCTTCTCTCGGTCAACTAAAAAGTGTCTAAAATGCCAAATTAAAATGATAAATAAGATAAAAACTGCGCTCAATAACAATTAAATCACAGTTTAAATTAACATTTTTAATAATCAATATTACATATATTTAAATCCCGATAAGATATCTATCATTCATTGTTCGCTTGTGTGATATTAATGGATTAAAACACAATATGTTGTAATTTACTTCATACAAACATCCCAAAAAAGGGTCGACTACAAAACAATTTTTATTTTATGTTTTATTTACAGTATAAAATTGTATTAAAATTCCAAGAGGATTTAGATCTCCTATTATATTAATGTACGCTGTGGATCAGGTAATCCATAGATTGTCACATTGTAAAATAATTTTAATAGATAATTTCTTGAGCAGTAATATTTTTGATGTCAAGTCTTCTCGTCGACCAGGATGGTGAATGGCAACGCTTGAAGACGAAAGTCTTCGAACAGTATGTCTTCCCTGTCCTGACCTACGGAGCCGAGACGTGGATACTGACGGCAGGATTGGTCCACAAATTCCAAGTCGCTCAACGGGATATAGAGCGAGCTACGTTGGGTGTTTCTCTTATGAATAGCATTAGAAATAAGGATATCCGTAAGATACCTTACATAACCTATAGCTCGCAAAGTTGAAGTGGAAGTGGGCCGGTCATGTCTGTCGCAGGACTGATGGCCGATGGAGTAGACGAGTCCTGGAGTGGAGACTGCGTCTCGGTAAAGCAGTGTCGGACGCCCTTCAGCCCGATGGACTACCGACCGACGTCAGGTACGTCACCGGTAGGCGCTGGATCAGGAAGGCGGAGGACCAGTATGAGTGGCGCCGACTTAGAGAGGCTTACGTCCAGGAGTGGACTGTGATTAGCTGACGGCGTAATATTTTATATCGTACACTTTTATACTCTACACTCCTCCTTACCTTAAGGAATGTTTCAACTTCTTTCATACATTACACACCTTCGATTTGCGCTCCTCTAATAACCTCCTGTTAAAGGCACCTGCACATTCTTAAACACTTTATTCCAAATTCTTCACTGTGCAGGCTGTTTGCCTTTGGAACTCTTTAACCGTAGATATCAGAAAAGCTAAATCACTTGCCATATTTAAAAATCTGTCAAAAACCATTACCTTAGTTTATAATAAAATATCTCTATTCGTCTTGACTTTGCTGTTTATTGTCCACATTGTACTGTTCTTCCTTATTTATTTTACTTTATTTTTAATTTAATTATACCTATACATAAGTTGTTAAAAGTATCCTCTCAGTTAGGTTGCCTGGATGAGATCGTTTTAAGCGATAAGGCCGCCTATTGTTTTGCCGTTAAATTATTGTAAGTATTCTTTATGTATCTGTTTATTTGGTGAACAATAAAGTGTTTTCTATTCTATACTATTTTTTAAATTTAGATAAATTTAAATTAAATAAATGTGTATCTAGTTTGAATGAATACGCGTGCCTTATGTTTTGACGACAAACCAGAGACAATCTGTCCTTAACTGTACCTATGTAAATAAACTAAACTAGTTAACTAATAGTTCTTATAAATTACTTACATGAATTTAATTTTGCAAACATTTTAATTAAAATGTATTAAATTGTATTACATAGTTTTGTTCATTAATAAATAATACAGGTTTTCATAAGATGCTGTAATTTTTTCTAACATGACTAGACGGCATCAGAGGGCGTGTAATAACCTCAATACGCCGTAGAGACACCCGTGGGTGACGGCCCTCAGACCGTCACTCTCCGATTGCCGAGACGAGGGCGTGAATGTTTAGCGTATGCTTTTCACACTATAAATTAGAAGAAGTCTGCAGAAAGGTCCTATCTACTCGTAATATGAAAGCGGCCTCACTCCCGGCCGTGGCATTGCATTGGTATTTGTCCCCAAACCTTGCCTTATGATAAAATTATGGCAATCAGCTATCGCACTCACATTTTTTATTTGTATTAATAATGCTATGCAAGCTCACTCTTTGTTCTCGAACAACAATTCCGCTTAAAAATTATTGAAGATAATTAGATAACAATCACCGCTAAACTGAATATAGAAAATATAATAGTGTGGTTCTTAAAAACAAAATGTTCTATAGAATACCATGGTACTATTCTGAATTCATTTATAGCTATTTAAAATATTAATTAGCGATTTTTATCACAAAATTGTTTTGTTAAGTATGTATAAGGCCTTTGTTTCTGGCCACTCAAGAGCGCCTTGTCAAAATAGTGGAGCAAGTTCTTCCTTTCTTTTGTCACCATCATTTCGTTGCAGAAATACTTTTATTATACTGTACCGATATTGCTGTTCCTGAACAATATAACACGCTTAAAAAAGTAACTTACAACAAGTTACTATTACGTTTTGTAAGGCACAAAAGTTTATATGCTTTACAAGCTAATATAATATGGTAAACATAGGTAGGTACGATGATTATGGTATAGAGGTAGTCAGAGACAAAGAATCTTCAATAGCATAAAAACGAAAATTAGCATAAAACATAGATATAAGCAAATAAAGTATGTTTAGAATAGTAGGAATACAATAAATAGTAAAATAAAATGAACATAAATAACCAATAGACTCTATAAATATAAGATGGATGTAAAATA
The DNA here is from genome assembly GCA_039645545.1 of Dendrolimus houi. Lineage (NCBI taxonomy): Eukaryota > Metazoa > Arthropoda > Insecta > Lepidoptera > Lasiocampidae > Dendrolimus > Dendrolimus houi. The sequence goes on along the minus strand of CM077120.1, from coordinate 14,516,232 downwards.
GAAGTAATAAAAGCTTTGTGCTTAGATAAGTTGGTAAACAATGTAATAGAAATACCAGGGTAAATAAAAAAAGTTCTTAGAAGTGCATATACATATACGTAACCTTTTTGGGAGAAGTTCAATATTCAGATTAAAGAGTGTCAACAATTTTCTTTTTTTTTAGAGGCAGGGGGAAATACATTTCGTACACTACCGGGTCCTTTACTGGGATTAGACCAAAGCAATGAGAGTTATCCACTGAAGATGGCGCAGATAACAGAGTCAATTGCCATTTTGTGTGGAGACTCAGCAAGGCACCCCTAAGGGTAACCCATAGGCCATTACTCCACTAAAACCCCCTTCCTCCCATATGCCCCGTGATCATGGTAGGAATAGCGAGATTTAGAACGTAGTTACGTCCACACTAATCCTGCACCTCAGTGCTTGAGAATGCCCCCGGAGAGCAAACACACTTCGTCAACAGGGGTTGGTTCCTCCGCACCCCAGATGCTGGAGGACCCCTGCAGCGTAATCACAGGAGGAGATTTTGCGCATATCTGCGCCTCCGGGGCTCCGACTGACGTCAGTACCCACCGAACGCATGCGCACCTCTCTCCCTCTCTCGTTCAGTGGCCTCCTTTGGAGGTATTATTGCCTCGCAGAGTATGGACGCTCCCTCCCAATGATCGTCACTGTGCAGCATGGTCTGGACCAGACTACCCAGCGAATCGATCGGACCTACGACGGCCTCAAGCCCAAATCTCCGCGGTACCTATGATGCGCATTCGGACCAGCGTATGAAACGCAGAGTCTTGTGTGTCATATAGGTGGCACTGACAGGCAAACTTCCCACAATCTGATTCAGATACTTATCAAAGCAACCATGCCCGGTAAGTATCTGCGTCATCCTGAAGGTCAGGGTCCCGCGTTTCCGCGCAATCCATCGCAGCAGGTGTGGGTGCACGGCCTCCACTGTGTCAATGCCAGCCGTAGGAGTTTCCAACTCTCTCGACCAGATTTGGATCATGGACGCAGTTTCCTGCGCCCTGATTGCCTGAAGTTCGGCGTGGCATCCTGTCGGGAGCGACGAACTTTGGCAACTATGTCCACCTGGAGATGCCAGGGTGGATCGCCCGCCAAGAATGTCGCCGCCGTCCACGACACTGTACGGCATCCACGGATGGTCCTCAATGCCTGAACCCATTGTGCTCGGTACAACAAACTCCTATTGTGGCGTTGAAGTGCAACGGACCATACGGGTGCACCGTACAAGGCCACACTTCTATGGATGCCAGAGTAGAGCTTCCTAGTCGCCCCTCTCAGTTCTCCCGTTGGGGAGAAGCCGGGCAAAGGCGCCTGCGGACCTCACGAGTTTAGGAACTAGCTGATCAAAGTGCGCTTTGAACAGCCATTTCCCGTCGAGAATGAGCACCAAATATTTTATCTGGAACCCGACGCGAATATCCACCCCTTGAATTGTAATGGTCAAGTCCGCAGGGGGATTCCGGAAACGCCTATGGAACAAGAGGGCCTCCGTTTTCACGGGGGAGACCCTCAAGCCCAGCCTACCTATTCTCTGGACCATGGTCGCCAACCTGGCGTTGGCAAGGTCTACGGATCCCGCGTAAGACGCGGCGCATGCCGTGAGTGCTCGGCATAGAACTAATCTCCGGATGTCATCCGCAAAGCAGATTAGTTCTATGCCGGGCATGACTCGCTCCCGAAGGAAACAGTCACAACCGACATTCCAAAGAATCGGCCCGAGGACCAACCCCTGTGGGAAGCTGCATGCGACACGACGCCAAACACACAATAACATTTATGCCAACTGTTGCTTATTTTTGTCAGTTCGTTCGCAAGTAATAGATCGTTATGTGCAACGAGTTGCTAAAAACGCAAAATTATGGATAAAAGTGAGTTAGTTACGTGCAGTGATAAAATGTCTTAGCTTGAAAAAAATGTCTACAAGAGAAATTTTTTCGAATATTCAGCAGACATTAGGGGATGATGATGTACCCTATTCTACGGTTGCGTACGGGGTGGCTGAATTTAAAAAAGATAGATCAAGCTGTAAATACGATCCACGTTCTGGGTTGCCTTTAACCTTCGTTACGGAAGAAAATGTCAAAAAGATTGGGAATATAGTATTTATTATTAATTATTACGATTATGGCTGCCGTAGAAGAGTTTTCCGAGTCTCAAGAAAAACATTTTTTTTCGCAAGGAAAAAGGAAGTTAGGAACGCGTTATTCTAAATGCATTGAATTGGAGGGAGATTATGTAGGAAAATAAAACATTTTTGTTTAAATTTTTGCATTTTTTAATATTGATTCCAAGAATTTTCTGATTCACCCAGGTAAGTTATCTATAATATTATAAAATTCTAAACATGCCGAGTCTGTATATTGAAGCTATTTAATAAAAATCTAAGTGGAAAAGACTGTAAACGGTGGAAAACAGGATGCAATTTATTTTAGATTTCTTGTCTGTTTATCGGTTTGTCTTGTTCGGCATTCACGTAAAAACTATTGTGTCGATTTCGATGCGGTTTTCGCTGATCAACAGCAAATTCTTAGACTTAACATCTGTGCTAGTTTTTATCCTGGGAATACTGCGAGAATTTTTCTGGGAATTATTCAAAATCGCCAGATTATACAAAAAAAATGAATTCCAATGTGATTTTTAACTAATCGATAGCAATTATGTAATTAAATGTGTGATATTTTTATCCCGGGAATCCCGCGGGAATTTTTTAGGGACCGGTTTGTAGTTGTTCGGGTGAATAAAATTATTTTTTTAACATAAACTGAACCAGTTTTGTACTAAAAACCAAGAAATAAATATTTAACTGACTTCTTTCTACAACGTCTTGAAGTCGATGTCAAGTAAAACATAAAAGAACAATAGCAAATTTACAAAATTTAGTAATTTTTTTCTTCACACCGACTTCGAGATGTTGTCAGGAAAGAAGTCGGTTAAATACTTATTTCTTGGTTTCTAGTGTGAAGTCGGTTTTATTTTCGTTAAAAAAAAATCTATTTTTCACCTTATAGTTGAGCACCTGTAGAAATCGTACAACTGGCACGCGTATACAAATTTGCCAACTCACTTTTTGGTGTTTATGCTCTTCAACCAGGGTTGCTCTCTATTTTCTTGCAATCCATAAATCAGATCCCGAGTTGGTGACTATGGGATCATCTTGGGAGTTATAAAAAAGTAATTTGAAAATTAGTCTATAATTGACGGAGAAATCGAGTAAATGCCTACAAAAAAATTAAGCGCCTTTAGAAAGCGAAATACTGGCGTACGCGTATACGAGCTTTATTTGGAAAAACGTAGGCTCTCGGCATTTTTGTAATAAGGGTTACTCTCGATTTCTCTGAGATCCATTTATCAGATCTCGATTTGGTGAACATGGAACCACATCGGGAAAATATACTTACGAATAAAGAAAAAAAATCGAAGTCGAATCACAAATGACGGAGAAATCGCGTAATATGCATATAAAAAGTTAGCGCCTGTAGAAAATATAATAGCTACACGCGTATAAAACTTTTCTTCCAAGAATTTAGGCGCACAGCGTTCTTTAATAAGTAATGGTTACTCTTGATTTCCCTGGAATCCACTCACCAGATCCTGACTTGGTGACCATGACCACAATATATTACACACAAAAACCTTGTGTAACGTATGCAAACAAAGTTTGTAAAACATCTTAATTATCCTATCCTACTAATATTATAAACGGGATGTTTGTAAGAATGTATGTATGTGTTTGTTACTCTTTCACACAAAAAATACTGAATGGATTTTGATGAAACTTTACTATAATATAGCTTACACATCAGAATAACACAAAGGCTATAATTTATAAATATACAGTGTGAATTATACAAAATATAACGATTGTCCATCACCACGCGGGTGAAACCTCGGGCGCAACTAGTAGATTACATAAAAATAATACACCATATGAGGCAACATGAAAACAGGCGAAGTATGTTGGACATGTGTCTACTGTATGAGTTTTTTCAATAAATAAATAAATGGCACCCCCTCGGAAATATAGACTTCTAAGTAAAGAAAAAATCGGTTTAGAATTGACGGAGATATAGTGTTACAAAGAACTCTGCTATCAATTTTCGTGAGTTTCTCTAATTTCTTGGAATCCACTCATCAGATACTGACATGGTCACATTGAGACCAATGTAGGAGTATAACCTTTCGTTTACAAGAAAATTTTGAAAATAGGTTCACGGACGGAAAAAACGAGTTACGAACATGCAAAAAAAAAATAACAACATACAGACGAATTGAAACCTCCTCCGCCTGAAGTCGGTTAAAAATTAGCTTATTCCGACACAGTTTTCACTAAAACGATAGCTTATATTCTTTTTTAAATGCTGCGGTTATTTTTGTCCCGCGAATTCCAATCAAGTGTGGACGAAATCTTTTGCAACAAAAAATATACTTAGGTCCAAATGTCGCTTACGAAAAAATGGCGGTAAAGGCTCGATAACATTACATTGTTAAAGAAGTTGAAATTATAGTCTTAAAACTTGAATTTATAGTCCTAAAGCAATGCATTATACCTAACCCTTCAGCGACAACGTAAATGACTACCAAATATGTCCCCCCACGCATTAATCGCCAAACTAATGTTGACTTACTAGTTATTACAAAAATTGTATGATATATTTTAATTTATTTTAGAAACTTTAAGTGTTGTGGGAGTAAAAATAAATAAAGCATAAAAATAATTCCATACCGACCTTATCCCATTTGAAGTTTTCAGTTTTCAACAATTGTGATTTGCAAACAAGTTTATTTTTAAAAGGCTTACTTTCATGAAGCCGAGTTCCGTACTCTTTATGATTAATTTTTCGAAGGGTTCTCATCCAATGGAGCGTCAGAATACAAGTTTAACGTTCAATTTAATGGAGTGGCCCCAATTGAGAATATTTATTGAAAGAACAGCTTTATTTGAAACTTTTTGCGTAAGTTGTTCTGTTTGTTGTTTTGTAACTTTTGTTTAGGTCATATTTCAGAAAATAATCTGAATAATTTGTTAGGAGAAATACTTTGGAGGATTTTTTATGTTCGAATAGTTTCACCGTATTCATTTGATATAATAATCATAGAAACTTGTTAAGTTTTAATTAAAGATTATTTATTACGTATATTCGTTGAATTCTTATTATTATTCGCATTGAATCCATAAACGCATTTTAGGCAAAGATTCGTGTATTCCTAAAAGACAAAACTAGTTGATTTTTGGATGGTTGTTGGTGCACAAACAATATTCGTATATATTTATTGTATAATTACTGCGTAAGATATGATTGCACTATCATCTAATTATAAAAATTATAAAAGGAAATAATCTAATAGCTACAAGAACAGTAAATTTGTATTAGGGACTTTTTGATCTAAAGATCTGAAACAGTAGGTATCTCTATCAAATTAAACACAACCTACAGAGCCCAAAACAAGATTATAAGCATTGATGTGTCAACGGCAGATTTCGTTTTAATAAAAAGGCAACAGACTATTTACAATACCGCGGGATGGACAAACCTTCAGGTCTTAAACATAATGTTATAGAAGATGGTAAAATTCACTTTTTAAATTCATTCAGAAGCTGGAAACCTGCATCATTAGCTGAAGATCTCAAACGGTGCAAACATGTATAGAGCTTTAGATGTTAAATAATATTTGTACCATTTGGAGTATAATGCGGCCCACGAGATTCATAGGTGAATAGTTTCTTCAAAGAGACTACCCGTGATCGTGATTCGTATTCCGTACAGGTCCAGCGTAGCAATGCAGCCAGCCTTCTATCTAGGCACTCTTCCCCTGGGCAGCGATCTGGTATATAGCAAGTAATTAAATTATAAACCTATTTCTAATATTTATTATTAGATGTTTAGATTTAATTAATCTAACAGTAGTGAGGAAGTAAAAAATACAGATGCGGCGGATAAGAATGTATGAAGTATTTATATCCAATATCACTTATGTCTTGCGACATTCAACACAAAACAGTAATAAACTGATAAAAAATACAAATAAATCACAACAACAAAAATAGCGAAAAGCATATTGCGAGAAGCTCCACATTATATAGCATTTTCTTAATATACTATGTAGTAATGCATTGCTGGATACTTTTGAGAGGCTGAATTGTAACAGTTATCGTCCTGGGACTCATAAAAAGAGATTGCTTCCAGTCCGGCGACGTTTTATTGACTTATTAACATCGATATCAGATCGTAACACTTGATTCTTTGATCTTCGTAAAATATTTACTTAATATTTTTTATACTTGACCTTTGTGATACTATCTTGTTGGCGTTTCGATTTTTATAAGTTCTTGGTTAGTATGAACATTACTTTTTGTGGTAAATAATTTGCTCGAAGAGAACTAAAACAAACAAAATAATTAATACACACACATCATAAATATTTGAGCGGTTTGGAGGTTAAAACTTTAAGCTCGTGGTATGTAATAGGTTGGGGAAAAAGTCTTTTCGCATATAGTATGTATGAACTTGTAATAAGATCTCTTTGGCTATACCGTATGTATCTGGCTGGTTTTGGTATCATTAAAAAGTTTTAATTTTAAAGAAGACAATTCCAAATTCAAATTAGGAAAATGTGAGATTTACATTTGTTTTTCTTATTGTTAAAATGAGTGAATCTAATGAAGAAATTCGATGCATTTTAAAATTTTACTACAAAATAGGTAAAAATGCAACACAAGCCGCGAAAAAAATTTGTGATGTTTATGGACCTAATGCAGTATCTGTGAGAATAGCACAAATTTGGTTTAAGCGTTTTTAATCCGGATTTTTTATATCAAAGATGCACATCGCTCTGGTCGCCCTGTTACGGACAAAATTGATGCCATTTTTGAAAAAGTGGAGCAAGATCGGCATATTAGTAATTACGATGTAGCTGGAGAACTGTAAATTAACTACAAAACGGTTTTGGCGCATTTGAAAAAAGCTGGGTACACAAAAAGCTCGATATTTGGGTGCCTGATGAGCTCATTGAAAGAAACCTAATGAACCGTGTACTCATTTGTGATTCTTTATTACGACGTAATGAAACCGAACCATTTTTGAAGAAGCTGATAACTGGTGATAGAAAATGGATCACGTACAACAAGAACGTGCGAAAAAGATCGTGGTCAAAGGCCGGTCAGGCTTCACAGACTGTGGCGAAACCCGGGTTAACTCGCAACAAGGTGATGCTGTGTGTATGGGATTGGAAGGGCATTATTCATTATGAGCTGTTACCGCCAGACAGGACCATCGATTCAGAACTGTACTGCGAACAACTGATGAGATTAAAGCAAAAAGTTGAGAGAAAGCGGCCGGAATTAATCAACAGAAGGGGTGTGGTTTTTCACCATGATAACGCTAGACCTCACACATCTTTAGCCACTCAGCAAAAATTACGAGAGTTTGGCTGGGAGGTGTTAATGCATCCGCCGTATAGTTCTGACCTTGCACCTTCAGTTTTCACCTGTTTCGGTCTCTGCATAATAATATATTTTTTTACTTTTTCATTTGAAAATTAACTTATTAATATACTTTTAGTTATTCACCGGTTGGATCTAAAATTGTGTTTTAAATAATAATCAATAGTTCGTATAGCGGCCACTACAATCATTATTTTTTTTACGAAAACGCCACATAAGATTCTACTGCTATAGGTTTATGCCAAAATGGCTACGGAACACTAAAAAACTCCTGAGCCTTGTACATAAATCGCTAGCGAAAATTAAAACAACAATTACTTAGCAAAGACAGCTTCTTGATTTCTAATTGATATATTTGATAATACATTTTGAAATAGTAAGCATAAAAAGAGCATGCGGTTCAATATCTTGATAAAAAAATAGTTTCAAAATTTCACGATATCAATAATTTAAATTACTGTTTAAATAATGATCAAACTAAGCTATTTCATGCATTAAAATAATGACGTCACAGCACAATACATCCATACAAAATCAAAGAGGCTCCAAAACTTTGAATCATAATAAAAAGTGTCTTAGTTGATTAGATTTTCAAATACCTATTCTTAAGAATGCCTACAGCAGTTTCAGAAAGGTGCACAGACTCAATTTATGTGAGTCATAGGCTCTTGATTAGAATCTTTACACCCTAAATATACCGCATTGTTGTATAATAAAATATAGTCCAATTAAATATGAAAATTGTTTAGTATTATAATCATATTATTTATAGTTTCGTGCGAGCCTGATTGCCTATTATCGTGTTTCTATTGCGGACTAAACGATACTTTTGTTTATAGTTTTAAGTAAGGTTATTTAAAGTTTTCATGAAATAAAATTTTTATTTCTTTTGGAGTTTTATAGCTAAATGCACCCATACGCCTATGGAAAAGAAATTATATGCAAAACAGCCTAGTCAAGTAAATTTAGCTTAGGGATGTCAATGCTGTCTGTCTATTTCTAGACAAAGAAACGTATTTAAATTAACTAGGGTTTTATAGACATATGACCTGTCGTAAAATAATTCGCATTTCATGCATTAGATGTATTTATTCCAAAAAGGAATTTTACGGATTACTTATTGAAAGTCATGAGTTTACCACCGCTTCCAAAGCAATTTTAAAATTAAAAATCGCTTGTACTATTTATAATGTAGTTTATTTTTAGTTTTTAATTGTATTATTACATGCCGTCAAAGATAAGCCGCACAGCCTATTGTAAGCGCAGCTTATTGTTCTCTCTGTAGCTCGTAACAGTATTTTTTTAAGTTAACGGGTTATATTACTTATAATACATATCTGTGGATAAGACGTTACTTAGTTTCAACAAGGTTGTATCCTTGAATTTTAAAATTATATTAAGTCATAAAAACAATTTCTGACTTGTGCCGGGTTTTTACAACTTAGTACTATTATTACCATTAATAGAAAAACATATTACTTGTTTTTTCATGGGTCACGTGAAATATACCTGCTTTAGGAGGTGGGCATTGAAAATCGGTGTTGTGTTGGAAAACGTTTCAGCACAGCAAAAATACTGAGTGGCTGGCTACCTCACTTCTTAAATTACGGCGTATAATTTTATGTACTTTTTTGTATGTTTTTATTTGTTTGGTGGGTGTCGCATTTGGAAATTAAAATTTTCTTACTATTATTTCTTGTATGGAGATTATGTCAAATTTGAACCAGTAGTAAGATAATTAAATGTATAGTAAGGTATATAGGAACCCTTAGTCTGCATATTGAGATATTTACAACTTCTTAGTGATAGTAAAGGAAAATATCAAGATGGAACTTCTTCACCGAAATTACCCTTGCGTGAAATCCGCTACACCACCTGAGATAAGCGTGCTTTAAAATATTTATCTATTCTATAACTCGAGTGTTCGCGGTTCCGATTTTACAGAATTGACTATTTTCACTGATTGATAATTTATTTTATTGGACATAAATATTACAATACTCTTACACTAACGGAGTCAAGTTTAACATCGATGAGAAAATATTTGCTAACTGTCCTTCCTATTTACAGAATATTTGTATTAGCTTAAAATATTTTTTTTATAATTCGGCAGACAACACACGATTATTTATGGGTAATATACAATGGACCACTTTGGGGCCGATCCCAGACACTTAGACCATAGTAAATACCGAAAAGTTTGTTTACGAAATTTACCGTGCCCAAGAATCGATCCCAAAATCCCAATACATTTTACTTGGAAGTTTTCAACAGTCATAGGACTGTTTTTAGGTTTTGCTCATACATGCTAAGCAACTGCAGAATTAAAATCGAAACAAATTGATTATTAACTTATAGCACATCGGTATTTCTGGTAACCCTATCTGAATGAAGCCTTTTCGTGAGAATATTCCAAGCCGCCGTTGTAGTATGCAACTTGTATGTATTAGTACATATATATATATACTTATTTTTGTGTAAACGTGAGGCATACGTTTGTAAATCATTTATATGGTATATTTTTCCATCGATAAATGTTTAATGTTTGCTACTACTAGTTTTCTATCTAAGACAATCTGTTATTAGATGTGTCTTCTATAGTAATAAAACTATGCTTGAGCGACAAAAGCGAGATCTGTATGTCACGGAGACAACCATTCTGTGGTGTAAGTTGGTTTCAGGCGAGAGGATCACGTCATACACTCCTGAAGTTTCATGTCCTTGACATAAAGTAATGCAATGCATTTTATTTTTTCTCATATCATACTGAGTTTTATTTATGTCAATAGGTAGCGAAATATAACCTACGAGATGATTTTTTTTAAGAATTGAGGTGGTAGAACAATAAAAATTGTCTTAAATAAGATCTGTTGAGTAGTTTTGAGACGTGAGGTATTTAGTGCGCGGATAGACACTAATTTTTATTTAGTTTGATAATGCTAGCTTTTTATTTTTATATCTTAGTACTAGAGTTTACCCCGCGGCTGCGCCGCGGGTCAATCTATGGTGCGTATCTCTTGTATACAACATAACCTGTACCGCCTGCTCTGTAAAGCAGGCGGTACAGGTTACATTGTATTTAATATTTAACGTAATATTTTAACGGGACCAGTGGGACCAGCGGGACCAGCGGGACCAGCGGGACCAGCGGGACCAGCGGGACCAGCGGGACCAGCGGGACCAGCGGGACCAGCGGGACCAGCGGGACCAGCGGGACCAGCGGGACCAGCGGGACCAGCGGGACCAGCGGGACCAGCGGGACCAGCGGGACCAGCGGGACCAGCGGGACCAGCGGGACCAGCGGGACCAGCGGGACCAGCGGGACCAGCGGGACCAGCGGGACCAGCGGGACCAGCGGGACCAGCGGGACCAGCGGGACCAGCGGGACCAGCGGACCAGCGGGACCAGCGGGACCAGCGGGACCAGCGGGACCAGCGGGACCAGCGGGACCAGCGGGACCAGCGGGACCAGCGGGACCAGCGGGACCAGCGGGACCAGCGGGACCAGCGGGACCAGCGGGACCAGCGGGACCAGCGGGACCAGCGGGACCAGCGGGACCAGCGGGACCAGCGGGACCAGCGGGACCAGCGCCAGCGGGACCAGCGGACCAGCGGGACCAGCGGGACCAGCGGACCAGCGGGACCAGCGGGACCAGCGGGACCAGCGGGACCAGCGGGACCAGCGGGACCAGCGGCCAGCGGGACCAGCGGGACCAGCGGGACCAGCGGGACCAGCGGGACCAGCGGGACCAGCGGGACCAGCGGGACCAGCGGACCAGCGGGACCAGCGGGACCAGCGGGACCAAATGGATCAAATGGACAAAATCACAAAAAACCTGTAGGATAGGTTTTTGGGATAACCTTTACAGAAATCTATCCCATTATCCGGGATGAAAAGTATCCCTTGGCTACCCTCAGCATTAAAATTACATATGTACCGAGTTTCAGCTAAATCAGTTCAATAGTCTTTCCATAAAAGGATAACAAACAGAGAGACAAATATATATTTATCTCGGAAACTATCCCATTTTTCGGGATAAAAAGTATTATATGTTCATCCTCGGCATCCAAAATATATATATACTGAGTTTCAGCCAAATCGGTCCACTAGTTCCCCGTGAAAATGGAACAGACAGACGGACAGATGGACAGACGGACAGACGGACAGACAGACAGACAGACAAACAGACAGACAGAGTTACTTTCGCATTTATAATATTAATAGGGATTTATGAGGCAAGTAATCGTAGAATGGATAAGAAATAAATCCACTCGTGAGGAAGAAAGCTCTTGACATTTATCAATGAGTATAAGCTAACCGTGCGTGTTAAAACAAACAAAACAAATGGAGAGAAATTGTCAAAAGCTACATAAACATATACACGTTACATTATTTATCAAATTTATGTGCTCCTAAAGATGTGAACACATAAAACTTTATGTTCCGATATCGGTTTTTAACTCATAAAACATGACTGATGTTCGGATGTATGAATGAAAACGGGAAAGATCTTAAGAGATTTAAACAGAAGTTTTCAAACTTCACATTTACGTTCTTATACTCTGTCTGTTGTTTAGTTTAATATAATATGGGGAAAATATTAACTCAATTTCAAAAGGTTTATTGAAATTGAGTTCTGATGACGAACGTTTCTTAAAGGTCAATTAAAGAGCTATTAAAGTTTATTATTAACTGTATTAGAAGAATTTAAATTATGTACTTTAATGATTGTAACTTATACCTGTAATCTATATACACAATCTTGCATCTTGTATTATGCTCTCGCTAGACTCATAGGTTTGCGGGAAGAAAACTCTTTTTAGCGTTAAGCTCACCTTTGCACATACATTACTATTATTTTTGGTTTTTTATGTAACTGTGTTGTGTAAAATAAAGAATAAATTATTTTCTATTAATTTACACTTGACTTTCTTACAAAATGACGATAGATATGGACTGAAATGAAAGAATTAACCATAAATACAGCTATAGTTATGTAAGGTTTATCGGACTTTGATTGTGTGTTCAGCAGTTTTCTATTATAGCCTTATTATAAATATGGTTTAAATCTTTATTGACAGAGAATATACATTACACAGCATTGCAAATTGATTCTACTAAACCCTAATTCAATATTCTATTTATCTCAGGGCCCATTGTCCTTTGTAAAGTAAACCACAGTCATATTTGAAGAAAACTATGAAGTTGTAGATCGTGTGGATGTGTGTGATCATGTGATATATTATCTATAGTCTATACCAATACATATAAAAAATACGTATGTGTGTGAGAGTAATATGCCGTCTCCGTTCTAAGAAAAAGAAAATAGAATATGAATGTTGCTGTAAGGTTAAAATTTATAACTATAGGTATATATAAAACAGTTGTGCCATGAAACAGCATTAGAAATAAGTAATGTCGTTAACAAGTTATTGCGGCTCAGCGACTAAAGCACCCGCATCTGATACGAATGACCATAGATTCCTATATTGGCAGAGCGCATGCACCGTTTACACACAGTTCGTTCTAGTCATATTACAATAATCGTGTCTTGATAACAAAGTGAGCCTCTGTGGTTGAGTATACTGAGTCTTTGCCGGCGTAACTCACTGGAACGCAGAGGCTCCGGGTTCGATTTCTGGCATAACTTTCTAAATGAATTTTCCGTTATTTACTGTAGTGTGTCTGGGATCAGCTTTAGAGTGGTCGGTTGTACCCAAAACACAAGCGTAATTTGGCTAGCTGCGGGATATGCAATGTGTTTTTGTCTGCAGGTTATTATTATAAAGGAAAATATCTTTATATCTCTTTATATTAACAAAATAAAATGTAACGTTCCAAAGCTATTCAAATCTAAATGGTTAGAATGAGACACGGTTACTTTAGTCACTCAGCAACTACCCCTTAATGCTAAAATGTGATAATGTATTAGCAATAACAAAGTATTTCTAAAAGCTACATAGTTAACAATTCTTTTGGGTTTTAGTGCGTCTTTAACATTTTTAAGGGTAGCCTGTTAAGTGTTAGTTGTGAGAGTAACATCGTAAAATTATTTATTTATACGACCTAATTTCGTTAGTATGCTGGTCGACAAAGTATTTTTGGGTGTTATCGAGACCGAATCAAGGGCCACTGCTTCAGCGAACACTTGGCGTTGAATGGTTTTATTCAGCCAACGAATTTATTAAAGGACTCGTGTCATGCCTTATAAAATAAAATTTAAGGCATCACAGTCGATTTGCATGTACAAAACTTACACGTTACAAGTAGAAAAAAAATTTGTTTGAAAAAATATATCGATCTAATTATATTTATAAGCAGAGTTAAAAATTGTAATGAATGGATTACGTTTCTGGTAAGTATTAAATGATCTTTGGGCTTTCAGACAATCATACAATAGGCTAGTTAACAATAAGATCAACTGAGATAGTTTATATCATATACAACGTGACAACTTTCTAGATTGTGTATGAGCGTAGCAAGTTGTGACGTCATTTCAACTTTAAAAAGTCAAATGCTGCATTAGTTGTTGTTTAATTATTAATTAAAATTGTTTATATTTTAAAAGTTACATGATAGCAGGGTATTTTAACACTTTTAAAATATATTAACTACTAGCTGACCCGGCGAACTTCGTACCGCCATATTTTCTGAATTTCTAAAAGACTTTGTTTCATGACACAAAAACAAAATCTCCAAAATCGGTCCAGGTGGTTAGAAGGATTCTAGTACCCGATCTCAGCGCCACCTACCACACACAAAACAAATATCATCAAAATCGGTAATGTCGTTCTCAAGTTATGCTCGTACATACATTTCTACGATTTACTTTTATATATAAGATTTATAAACTATATCAACTAACCAATTGTAATTATGTTGTATTTTTTTAACATAATTTCATACAGGCACATCTAAAGTTTTTGAAGTTATATTGCGGAATTCCTGTAACATACTTCGGTATAAAACTTATTAAAAAAAGAGAACTTGAGATATAAATTGAATAAGAAACTTAAAGGAAAACAATATTTAGCTAGACGTGTTGCTGGGGAGTTTCTTGCCCTTTCTTCTCCTTAACAGCAATAACACGTTGCGAAGCGGTGTACATAGGAAGAGAAATTAAATTTTGACTTATATATGTGACCTTCAAAAAATGTTCTCCAGTGGAACTTATTTTGAATAAAAACTTTGAATTTGAATTTGAACCAGTTATATAATAAAATTCCAATAAAAAGTATTTAGTTGAAAATGCTTCTAATCTCAAAAACTACTTAAGGAATTGTAATAAAATCATATTTCGTTTAAAGCCTTATCACCTTAATTTATAATATATAATATAAATTGAAAAATTATAAGGGGAGACAATATTCGGCTTAATTCAGGTCTTAAAAACATAATTATGATTCTTAGGTATAAATTCCTATTAACTACAATTTGTATTTTGTAAGCTCTTTGGGGATTGGGTTTTGGGTTTTTTCAGTACTTTGTTAAAGTGCCCCCCCCCCTCTCCTCTAACATTTGAACTAGATTTTACTGAGTTAATATTTCCCCACCTTAACTAGGCTTAGAAGCATTAAGAAAAATAGCTATGATACAAAGACAGCCGGCGGATATGACGATTTTATACGGGATCTCTTTTTTCCAAAATGTTTACGGAACCCTAATACATTAACTGATATGGTTAAATTGTGTCCAATAAAATCGGGGAGTAAAAACCTTAAAACGTTATGCTTTATTGCATAATGCCGTCTACGTAACAAGCTCTATAATGAGCCGTAACGTTCGATCGCTAACTTAGAAATAGCTGGGAGAACTTTAGTGTTACGTAATCCAACTCTGTATTTGTGTATGCTATATTTTATATTTTGAACATGAAATTTATATTAGGTTGGGGAAAAAGTTTCTTCGCATTTTATATAAAAAATCAAAAGGTTTTTTAAAAGTTTATTTACATTTGACTAAATTAGTATGTAGGTGCCATTTACTTGGATAACTTTTTGCTATCTTGTAGGTAGGGACGTGATCCCATTGCTATAAAAATTTTGGGGCTTCTGATCAAAAAACTGCGACAAGTGGTTTTGGCAGTCCTCTCGTGATGTTAATCTGACACTGCCTAAGGAATTCTGCAGAGACCGAAACAGGTGAAAATCTGAAGGTGCAAGGTCAGGACTATACGGCGGATGCATTAACACCTCCCAGCCAAATTCTCGTAATTTTTGCTGAGTGGCTAAAGACATGTGAGAGGTCTAGCGTTATCATGGTGAAAAACCACACCCCTTCTGTTGATTAATTCCGGCCGCTTTCTCTCAACTTTTTGCTTTAATCTTATCAGTTGTTAGCAGTATAATTCAGAATCGATGGTCCTGCTTGGCGGTAACAGCTCATAATGAATAATGCCCTTCCAATCCCACCATACACACAGCATCACCTTGTTGCGAGTTAACCCGAGTTTCGTCACAGTCTGTGAAGCCTGACTGGCCTTTGACCACATCTTTTTTGCACATTTTTGTCGTACGTGATCCACTTTTCATCACCAGTTATCAGCTTCTTCAAAAATGGTTCGGTTTCATTACGTCGTAATAAAGAATCACAAATGAGTACACGGTTCATTAGGTTTCTTTCAGCGAGCTCACGAGGCACCCAAATATCGAGCTTTTTTGTGTACCCAGCTTTTTTCAAATGCGCCAAAACCGTTTTGTGGTCAATTCCCAGTTCTCCAGCTACATCATAACTACTAATATGCCGATTTTGCTCCACTTTTTCAAAAATGCCATCAATTTTGTCCGTAACAGGGCGACCAGAGCGACGTGCATCTTTGATATCAAAATTTCCGGATTGAAAACGCTTAAACCAAATTTGCGCTACTCTCACAGATACTGCATTAGGTCCATAAACATCACAATTTTTTTTCGCGGCTTGTGTTGCATTTTTACCTTTTTTGTTGTAAAATTTTAAAATGTATCGAATATCTTCATTAGATTCACTCATTTTAACAATAAGAAAAACAAATGAAAATCATATATTTTCCTAATTTAAATTTGGAATTGTCTTCTTTAAAATTAAAACTTTTTAATTATATCAAAACCAGCCAGATACAAATGGTATAGCCAAAGAGATCTTATTACAAGTTCATACATACTATATGCGAAAAGATTTTTTCCCCAACCTATTATTTTATAATGACTGCCTTATCTATATTGCAAATAATTACTTATAATGAGGAACACAATAATGAAAAAATATACGTATGTGAATAAAGAACGTATTTATAAAAAAGAAAATAAAGTAAATGCTATGAATATTCTAGGTCAAATTAATTTCAGACTGAGCCTTTTCTGATTAGGCGGCAAGATACAGAATTAAGGTTTCATGATGCCTAAATAAGAACTGGCCAACCGTGAGAAAGGTGAACTAATTTTCCACAACAAAGAAAAACGATAATAAGCTTGCACAGGAAATTGAGTGTCTAAATCTAATTATGTATGTGTAATAAATAACATTTTTATACTAATTTTGTTATAATGTTTATTGAATAATGATTTTAATATTTCATAATTTTAATCGCTGTTCAAAATGATATAATGTTTGATCAGCGAATATCAGTTAGATTAAAATAATTATATATATAGTAAATACATCATAATTTGCAAATAAATACATAAAATATAAAAAATAACAACAAATGTGCAAAATATGAGGGTGAATCAAAAAGTTGTTGGTATCAATATTAAAAAATGCAAAAATTTAAACTAAAATATTTTATTTTCCTATATAATGGCTCCAGTTCAATGAATTTAGAATAACGCGTTTCTAACTTTTTTATTTCTTGCGAAAAATTGTTTTTTTTGAGTCTGAAAACTCTTGTACGGCAGCTATAACCGCGTCATTATTGTGAAATTTAGTTCCACGAATTTCCTCGTTTAATTTTGGGAATAAGAGAAAATAACTTGGGGCTAAGTCCGGAGAATATGGTACGTGGTCAAGGAGATTGAAGCCAGGCAGCGGATTACGTTGAGCGCAACTTCCGATCGATGAGTAGGAGCGTTATCGTGAAGAAACAACACGCCCATCACAGTTTTCCACGACGTTCTTTTTTAATCGCTTCACTTACTTTCGGAATTAAATTTGCATAATAGGGTCCAGTAATCGTCTGGCCTTTTGGCATGTAATCAATAAAAAGGATTCCTTCACTATCCCAAAACACTGAGGCCAAAACTTTTCCAGCGGTAGGAGCAACTCGAAATTTCTTAATGGATGGAGAGGATGGTCGTTTTCAAGACATGCTTTGTCTTTTAGTTTCAGGATTAAAATGGTGGATCCACGTTTCATCCATGGTAACAAGGCGACGGTAAACATTATCCGAATCATGCTGGAATATTTAAGCTTAGAAATTTCCAAACGTCGCTTTTTGTTTTCGTCGTTTATCATTTGTGGCACCCATCTTGCCGACACTTTTTTGAAACCCAATGAAACAACTAAAATGGATTGAACGCTACAAAAGCTATCTTTAGGATCTCAGCTATATGTTTTACAGTTCTTTTTCTGTCTTCCTAAACTAGATTCTCAACCTTTTTGACATTTTCTTACACAGCGGAGGTTGAAGGTCGCCCAGAACGCGGGTCATCTTTACAGCTTGTTTTACTTCTTTTAATTTCAGCCTCCCATTACGAAATCGTAGAATAGAGTACAGCATCATTCCCTAATGTCTCCTGAATGTCGGAAAAAAATTGTTTCGTAGACATTTTTTTCCAGCTAAGATATTTTATCACCGCACGTAACTCACTTCATCCATTCATACTTTAGCATTTTTAGCAAGTCTTTGCATAAAAAGTCGTTAGGTACGAACGAACTGACAAAAACAAGTGGCAGTTAGCATAAATATTGTGTGATTGACACACTCTTTAATTTGAATATCGAACTTGTCCCAAAAAGGTTTTATATGCACTTCTAAGAACTTTTTGATTCACCTAGGTATAGTAATTGTTATGTTTTACTTCGGACCAATTTCAACAAGTAGAAAGAAGGCGGTTCAATATTATTTTTTTCTTTTCAGGTTGAAATCGGGTTTGTTTTTGCTTAAAAAATACATTTTAGTTGCGCAAGCACTTGAATAGCTTTAGAAATAGTATATTGAGCGCCTGTAAAAATTGTACTACTGACAAGCGTATACAAGGTTACTGTCTCGCTCTTCGGTGTTGATGTTCGTCAAGAAGGGTTGTTCTCGATTTGACTGCGGTTCACTCATCAGATCCTGAATTGCGCATCATAGGAATACCTCGGATGTATTTACTCTTACGAATAAAGAAAAAAAACAAAAATCACATTACGTGTATCCAAACAAATTAAGCGCACGTAGAAAACCTGCACGCGTATACAAGCTTTTCTCCAAGAATTTAGGCGCACGGCGTCTTTAATATGTAATAGTTACTCTCGATTTACCTGGAATCTCACCAGATCCTGACTTGGTAACCATGGGACTACCTCGGAAGTATACACTTACGAATAAAGAAAATAATTTGAAAATCGGTTTACAATTGACGGAGATATCGTGTCATGAAGAAGTTGGTTACAATTTTCGTCAGTTTCTCTAATTCCTTGGAATCCACTCATCAGATCTTGACTTGGTGACAATAGAACCAATTCGGGAGGGTAACCTTTCAATTTAAAGAAAATTTTTGAAAATTAGATCACAATTGACCTAGAAATCAAGCAACGAACATAAAAAAAAATAGAGACGAATTGAGAAACTCCTCCTTTTTGAAGTTGGTTAAAAAATATATGATTTTAAAAATACTAATTAGAATTACGAGCTAAAGTTTGAATAGCAATCTTTAGCTCGGCATTATAACTGTATTTTTTGCTCGCGTAGGTATCCAAAGCAAAGCATGCACTACAATTTATTAATTCTGAACTCCGCTGTGAAATCATGAGTCGAGTATTGTCAATCATATTGTTCGCTTAACTTTAAAGGACTACACGTACTTACAGGTGCAAGGGCTGCTTTTAAATTTCGATATTTTTAGGGTTACATAGTAATTTTGATATAAAATCGTAATATCCGAGAAGCATAGAATTCTCGCAATTATGAATTGCGAGAATTCTATGCTTCCTTCCCATGGCAGCAGATCTGCTTCTTTTCGGACGATCATTTTACCAGATGCCGATGCCGTAGCGGACACGATTCTGTTGGAAATGCATTGTTTCATTCCCAACCCTGTTGTCCTACGGATGGCCGAGCACGACCCTGTGCGTTTTACGCTGAAGCTTTAAAGCGCAAGCAATATGCTTATCGAGCCTGGGTCGCAGCGTAAAATGGGAGGGATCCAGCTACATCAGATTTGAAGAAGCAGTTCAACACTGCGGACAGATCCAGCAAGAAGTATGGAGCGGAGCCTAAGTTGCGGTACATTCGAAAAATTGGTGAAATACTAATTAGCTTCCCTTCTGGGATTTGAGCTTTTTGGTCTTTCGTCAAGGCTGTACAAGGCAATTTCTGTAGGTCTTTCCTACCGCCTCTGTACGGACCTAAAGGATTACTGGCCAATTCCGCAATAGACAAGACTGATCTCTTGTGCTCTGTTTTCATGTCGAACTCTCCTCTTGACGACGGGGGAAGGGCACCACCAACTATTTCACAGTGCGTGGAGAGAATGTCTGAAGTGCGCTTCACGCAACGTGCAGTGCGTCAGGCTCTCCAATTCCTTGACGTCAAGAAGTCCAGTGGACTTGATGGTATTCCCGCGATCGTGCTCAAGATGTGTGCCCCCGAGTTGGATTCAGTACTGACGCACCTATTCTCGTTTTCCTATTCTGTGGGTGTAGTACCAGCTTCGTGGAAGATAGCTTATGTCCACCCTATTCCCAAGAAGGGCGACCGCACAGACCCGTCCAATTTTAGGTCTATTGCAATAATCTCCTTACTCTTCAAGTTAATGGGGCGCGTTATAAACACGCGTTTTCTTGGAAACCTAGAGGAGAACCAGCTTCTAAATGACCGTCAATACAGATTTCGTTATGGACGGAGTGCTGGTGATCTTCTAGTATACCTGACTCACCAATAGGCAGTCGCCATTGAGATTAAGGGGAAAGCATTGGTGGTAAGCCTGAATATTGCAAAAGCATTCGATCGGGTCTGGCATAAGGCACTTCTTTCGAAGCTTTGCAGCTACGGACTCCCAGAGGGATTGTGCGCATGGGTGGCCAGCTTTTTATATGGGTGGAGCATCAAGGTCTTGACAGTGTATGCTCGGAGACGAAGCCTATAAATGCTGGCGTACCCCCAGGTTTAATGTTGTCACCCACACTGTTTAATCTGCATACCAATGAAATGTTGCAGACCAGCAACTTAAATTGTTATGTACACGACAGCACGGGCGATGCTTGCTACACTGGCCGCGCAAATATTCGCAAATAGACGAAATCTCGTCTTTTTCAACCCCAAAGAGAAACAAATCCGCGCGTTCACCGCTAAGAAAGCCCCCATTTTTATTAACGTCACAGTTCCAGGGTACTCCCCTCAAAATCTTTGACTCTATCAGGATCCTGGGCATTTCGAGTGAGGTACAATTTCGGGGTCATTTAGAGAGTAAACCTAAGGTCGCTTCAAAAAAGCTTGGGGTGCTCAACAGGGCTAAGCGGTACTTCACACCGGGACATAGGCTTTGATTATATAAAGTTCAAGTCCGTTTCCATGTGGAGTACTGCTCCCATCTCTGGGTTGGGGCACCTCAGTACCAGCTGCTCTAACTTGACTCCTTGGAGCGCCGAGCCGTCCAGATTGTCGACGATCCCAACCTTACAGACGGCTTAGAACCTTTAAATCTCAGATGAGACGTTGGCGCTCTAAGCGTGTTCTACCGTCTATACAATTGGGAATGTTCTGATGAGCTATTTGATTTGGTGCCTAGGTCACCATTTTACCACCGCACTGTTCGCCGGTGAGTCGGAAATCATCCACACTTCCTCGACACCTCATCCACTGTACGTGGCTCTCGCTCTTTTATGCCATACGTGAGCAAGCTATGGAATAAACTCCCCTCACACGATTTTCTCAGAGTGCTACAATACGGGGCTCTTCGAAAAGGGCGTAAACAGATATTTAAAGTTTCAACGAGGGGAGGCAACGCATCGGCTTCCTTAGTGTTGCAGATGTCCATGGCGAACCACTTGCCATCAAGTGGACCCGTTTGCCAGTTTGCCTACAAGCAAACATAATAAGAATATCCCCCCGTTCGTCTCTTTGTCTGTCTGCCTATATATAGATTGATGTAGGTAAATGAAACTGGTAGGAGTTAGTACTTTGAATTAACTTCATGTAAAATAGTCATTAAATGAATAAGACCCGCTATATATATATTAGAATAATTTTTTTCCACTATTTTTTTTCTCGGTACTTGCCCGAAATTTTGATGTATATGTCGGGAAAAACCCCCTGAAAGTTAAACTCTTAATATTAATTATAAGTACTTTCTCTGAGCGTGAAAAGATTTTCCATATAAAATACACATAAATCAATTTTTTATAAATTTCTGTAACGCAGCCACATTTTATGGTATCACATCGGGCTTAGTCGCGATTTATTCAGAATTAAACAATCTGCAATAGTGTTCACTGCGGCGAAAATGTACCTTATACTAGCGAGTTGGTACCCGTCACCGAAGTTGATTTTTACCTAAAACTTTAGTATTTTTACTGTTATCTTCGAAGCTGAAATGAAGCAATGAACGAACTTTACAAAAAAAATGTAAATAGCTTTGTTGGAAATTTAAGAAAAGTCTCATAGACCTAATTGCTGAGATCAATATTTTCTGAGATATTGAATTGAATTGAACTTTAACTCGTTAGTGGTACAAAATTTTTATGTTTAAAAAAGTAGCGTATGTAGGCGAGTAGGGTATCGCTATATAGAGGTTTAAAAACATCGTAACGTTGTTTTTTAAACGGTGAGCTAAAAACGTCTGAAATTTTATACAGTAAAACGACAGAAACAGTGGACCTTCGTAATTTCTATGCTTCACTCACTACACGTGGACCGATACGAATTCGGACTATTATATATTTATTCCGTAAAATATAATAGGTTTCATGGAATACAAAGTATAGAAACAATTATTATGAAAAGTAGTACCTGAATATTTTCGGTAACGGCTACGGAAAAGAAAAAACTTTCATTTCAAAAAATGAAACATTTTCTGGTATATGAATTCAAAATGTGAACGAAGACTGATTTTTTAGTTACCATAGTAGTCGGATGTGTGAAATACATACGTTTTGAAGTGAACCTAATATTGTTGTTGGTACGAAACCTATAAACGAAAAATGTATACAATTTAAGTTTAAGATCCGTCAGCGATACAGCCGTGACTAATGCATATTCATTTCAGGTATGAAACGCCAAAGTTCTGATATTTTCGCACGGTATTCGTTGCGATGATGTATGACGCTTCTTCAAGCAAATGAAGTAATGAATATTCATCAATGAAAAGTCTATACTGAGCGAGAGCATTGCTCTTCGCTTACCTACTTCTACACAAATGTCTTTGAATGACGACGTAGCTGTTTAACTTCCAAATGATGAAATAAGATACCGTAGCAATTTTTAAACTGAGGCTGGGGATCTTTTTTAAACATGGATTATTGACATTGTTGACCGGTAAACAGGTTGGTGAAACGATGGAAGTTTAGACCTTAGATCTATTGTATCGTATTTATTGATATTGACCTGATTCACTGTTTCTAAAAGTATTTTTTAATTTTTAAAAAACTGGTAGTGAAGTGTAACGCATACTATTAGGTTGGGGAAAAAGCTTCTTCGCATTTTATATACAAATTCAATAGGTTGTTTTATACAGTTTATTTACATTTGACTAAAGTATGTAGGTGCCATCTTGTAGGTAGGGACGTGATCCCATTGCTATAAAAAATTTGGGGCTTCTGATCAAAAAACTGCGAAAAGTGGTTTTGGCAGTCCTCTCGTGATGTTAACCTGACACTGCCTAAGGAATTCTGCAGAGACCGAAATAGATGAAAATTTGAAGGTGCAAGGCAGGACTATACGGCGGATGCATTAACAACTCCCAGCTAAACTCTCGTAATTTTTGCTGAGTGGCTAAAGATGTGAGAGGTCTAGCGTTATCATGGTGAAAAACCACACTCCTTCTGTTGATTAATTCCGGCCGCTTTCTCTCAACTTTTTGCTTTAATCTCATCAGCTGTTCGCAGTACAGTTCAGAATCGATGGTCCTGCCTGGCGGTAACAGCTCATAATGAATAATGCCCTTCCAATCCCACCATACACACAGCATCACCTTGTTGCGAGTTAACTCGGGATTCGCCACAGTCTGTGAAGCCTGACCGGCCTTTGACCACGATCTTTTCCGCACGTTCTTGTTGTACGTGATCCACTTTTCATCACCAGTTCTTCATCAGCTTCTTCAAAATGGTTCGGTTTCATTACATCGTAGTAAAGAATCACAAATGAGTACACGATTCATTAGGTTTCTTTCAGTGAGCTCATGAGGCACCCAAATATCGAGCTTTTTTGTGTACCCAGCTTTTTCAAATGCGCCAAAACCGTTTTGTGGTCAATTCTCAGTTCTTCAGCTACATCGTAACTAGTAATATGCCGATCTTACTCCAGTTTTTCAAAAATGGCATCAACTTTATCTGTAACAGGGCGACCAGAGCGACGTGCATCTTTGATATCAAAATTTCTGGATTGTAAACGCTTAAACCAAATTTGTGCTACTCTCACAGATACTGCATTAGGTCCATAAATATCACAAATTTTTTTCGCGGCTTGTGTTGCATTTTTACCTTTTTTGTTGTAAAATTTTAAAATGTATCGAATTTCTTCATTAGATTCACTCATTTTAACAATAAGAAAAACAAATGAAAATCTCACATTTTTCTAATTTGAATTTGGAATTGTCTTCTTTAAAATTAAAACTTTTTAATCATGATGATTTTAATGATACCAAAACCAGCCAGATACAAATGGTATAGCCAAAGAGATCTTATTACAAGTTCATACATACTATATGCGAAAAGACTTTTTCTCCAACCTATTACATTATTAGGTTCTGCTTTATCAGTTGACCCTGTCTTGGGACATCAGTTGAATCTATATTGATGTTGTGATATTGCATCTATATCTGGGAATTCTATATATATTCGAAATATAAGATAAAAATAGTGTCTGTTCTTAAATTACTTGTGTTTTATTTTGTTAAAATAAAAAACAGTAACAAATAATTTAATGTTCTGTGAAAGATGTGATAGTTTCCGCAAAATATGAATTTAAAATGTTAACTGACGAAATCGCGAGATTAACTGTAATAAAATTTGAAATAAATCTGTCCTATTAAAAAAAAACCGTATGTCATAAACAATCTCTAAACAGACAACTACAATATAATAATTCTTCAAAAATAGAACCATGAAACATAATTTTGTTGGTGTTCTTATTTTTTCAAAACGCTGGCAGCGTTGGAAACGTGTAGAATTCCAGAGAACGACAGTCGTTTTTAGGTGAAAACTTCAACAACACGTTCGTGATTGTGCTCTATTGATAGCCGGGCGATAACCACGAGGGAATACATTTTGTTTTTCTTTGAATTCTTGAACTTAAAAAAATACAGTTACTGTTTTTGCATGCATTGTTTTTAATAATTTTGTTTGCAGAACGTATGTCTAGAGCTCTTTTTTGGTCTTGAGAAATTAATTTTAGGTTTTTTTAGTTTAATATTATCGGGGATATTTGAAACGTGGTCTGTACTTGAGTGACATAAGCAAGACCTGCATATCACGAAGATTAAGTAATATTCTGCGGTGAATATGTGAAATAACACAAAGGAACCGTATTAGGAGATCCTGTTAAATACCTGTGTTAGGAATTCATGGCACCCCTCTTAGTAGACAAACTATAAGAGAGTCGCTACGCTGGTGTGGCTAAATTTTACGAAAACCGGCTGGTTATGTGGGGAAGAAATTGTCTAGCCATGACGCCTTCGTCAAGTCCTCTAAAAAGAAGTAGACTAAAGAAATACTGATGTAGTTGAAGATGTCATACGTGCCATTGGTATTGATGTCGAAGACCGCGAGAAGTGGAGAAGAAAAGGGAGGAAAATGGACGCTCCGTAACCGACCAGGATGCAACGCTTGAATGATAAAGAATGTATCAAACCTGCCTAGTTTCAACCTCGGCATAGCTGTTACTTCTGTTTAAGGCGGATTTGAATCGATAATTTTTATACGCAAGTTTGATTGCGATATTTTTTTCACCGTCAGTAGGTGATAATTATAAATAAAATAAAATCCATCAGAGCGGTAGTGGTTTATTGGTTTTAGTTTGTTACTTTGCTTGATTTCTAATGTCTTGATTAGTGAAATAATTGGTTAGAAGTTGTTTAATATCCAAAGTGCAGAATTAGAATTGATTCCTTATTTGTTATGTTTTGTTTTGTATCATCTTAAATACGTATTTCCTAATTTAGATAGCTATTTTGAGAATAGCTATACTTACACTAAAGCTGATAAATTAATTGAAAATACCACATAACTCAAAACTACTAAATGGATATTGTTCAAATATATTTTTGTTGGAAATATTTTTAGTTCTGTACAGTGTACAACACAATTTTGTGAGAATCGTACATATCACAGTTTGAAAGTTAAAGGAGGGTGAGGGGGCATGCTCTTCATCACTCCGGGAGATAATATTTCACTAAAATATTAATTAAGAAAAATGGTTATGTTTTGTCTGACTAACGGTACTTCACATAACTATGTGCATTTAATTTTTTTCCAACACAAATATGGCGGGCACCACTAATGTTATCTTTTCGCGATTTCACTACGTAACTATGTAGCGCAATATAGAGTAGATTTTCCTGTTAAATATCATTTACGTAAACTCTGTAAGTTGTGATAAAAATATTTGAGACATACAAACATAGAAGACGGACAGACTGTCGGACGGACGAAAAATTAGAGAAAGAATACAAATTCTTGCGGCCGGGCGGCCTTTCGTAAGAGGCGACAAAACAACCCACAGCCAGGTGGTAGGGCATTTGACCGACTGGATGGCTACCACCCTTGGTCTAGAGTATGCCGCCATAATAACTTTGAGTTGTGTTCCGGCCTCAGTAGCCAGGTTCCAGTTTTTCATTCAAGGCCGGCATCACATTGGCAGCACCTCTGGTATTGCTAATGTCCATAGGCAACGGTAACCACTTTCCATCACAGTTGGGCCGTAAGCCTGTCTGCTGTGCTTCAGCAATAAAAAAATAGAAAAAAATACATAAGGGTTCCATTTTGCCAAAAAAGTAAGTTAAATATAAATTAAAAAAAATAGTCAATATAAAAACCGCGTGAAACATTGTTTTTTTTATCATTTCAGCAATTTTTCCAAGGATGATAGGTAAAAAGCGTATTCCCGGTAAACGTGATGATGCTCGTTCCATTAGGCATCAGTTACGATTCGTTCCCGGTCACGCGATGTCAGCATTATACCGGCGAGCATGTTGGTTTCTGTTTAGACATTTTGTTATGTTATCGAAGTGGGGCACAGAGAGCAGTTAACAGACAACTTGTTATTACAATTAATCATCGCCGCTTGTCATTTCAATTAAAAAAACCTTTAGGTTTTAGTGGGAACTTTGTGATCTTTTGCTATCACTTTAAAAACATGTAGGTACCAATAATATTGGCTAATAATGCATCATAGTTGTAGGATGTAAATTAGTTTTTAGTTCAATCACATTTTGTTGGGGAAGGTTATTTTTGTTAATTATTTATATTAAACTAGCTGTACCCGGCAGACGTTAAGAACGTCTTGCCCTTAAAATATAAAAATCTAGAAAACGATTGCAGCGCTATTAACCGGGACCAATTGTTAATCTAAACCATTCTCGAATCTACTTGAAAAAACACAAAAAAAATCATCAAAATCGGTTTCACCATTAAAGACGTGTTCAGAGACGACACCTACCGGGTCCAATCGTGAATATAAACCATCCCGGGATCCACTTGAACATACACAAAAATAATTTCACTTAAATCCTGGAACCCGATTGCAGTGCTATCTACCTGATTCAAATTTGAATCTAAACCATCCCGGGACCCACTTGAACACACACAAAAATAATTCACCTAAATCAGACAAATGAAAATGAGTTTAAATGCAGTCACCTTTGCCGAAATCACCACACCATGTTTATTTTTTTTATTTAATTTATAAATGACCATAGAATCTATGTCTTTCAGTCGGAAACATGTTTAAAATGAACTTATGCTATGTGTTGCACAGCTGAATTGTAGGTTATCAGCTGATGCCATTCAACGGAGTTCTTGTGACAACTCAAAAGGCCACATATGACTATACAGTTCACATTTCTCACAAAAAACATAATTACTACTCAAAAACTATAAATATCCTACAACTATTGTTCATTTTAGAGTAATTTTACACATTTTTAGAAAATAAAACTGCACAGCACAACATCTCCTTTCAGTTCCCGCCAAAAAAAAACGAAAGATCATAACAAATGAATGGTGTTGCTAGACTGATGTTGTGACTGATGTTTTTTGAATGATTATTTTTTACTGATGAATATCATATTTCAGCACTTATTATCCTATTCCGGACGAAGACAATTCCAAAAACATAAAAATCATAAAAATTTGTCCAACCGTTTATGAGTTATAAATGGTGTAACTAACATGACTTTGTTTTATATATATAGATAATGAAAGAAAATAACTATTTTGTATTAATGTAAAAACTTTATTTTTTTAATTTGACAATATTTGAATTAAAACTAAAATCAGATGAAACTTTATTCGTGAAAATGTTTTTTGTTAACAACAATACTCAAGTCAGATAATGTTTAATAGCAGATTTTAACAAAAGCGTCAATATTTCCAACTTCAAAGCTAAAATTAAATTTATATATTCCACTATCCTACTAATATTATAAACGCGAAAATTTGTAAGAATGTATGTATCGATGTATGTATGTTTATTACTCTTTCACGCAAAAACTACTGAATGGATTTTGATGAAACTTTACAATAATATAGCTTACACACCAGAATAACACATAGGCTATAATTTATAAAGATTTAGTGTGAATTATCCAAAATGTATTCTACTAATATTATAAACGCGAAAGTTTGTAAGAATGTATGTATGGATATATGTATGTTTGTTACTCTTTCACGCAAAAACTACTCAATGGATTTTGATGAAACTTTACAATAATATAGCTTACACATCGGAATAAAACATAGGCTATAATTTATAAAGATATAGTGTGAATTATCCAAAATGTATTCTACTAATATTATAAACGCGAAAGTTTGTAAGAATGTATGTATGGATATATGTATGTTTGTTACTCTTTCACGCAAAAACTACTAAATGGATTTTGATGAAACTTTACAATAATATAGCTTACACATCAGAATAACACATAGGCTATAATTTATAAAGATTTAGTGTCAATTATCCAAAATATAACGATTTTCCATCACCACGCGGGTGAGAGCGCGGAGCGCAGATAGTTTGGAATAAAAGTTTCGGATCAAGCTTAACATGCATTATTTACTGACAGTTATATTTTAAGAATGCTAAATTTTAGAAAATAATCTATATTCAATATTTGATATTTGCTTCTCTTCACACTGGAAGTTGTTATAAACTCTTTTAGGGTTCCATAACCAAATGGCAAAAGCGGAAACCTTTATAAATTTGTAATGCTTGTCAACGTCAATGGATGTGATAGCCTTTCTTCTAGACAGCTACTGGATCTGTAAAGGCGAAAATTAGCAAGAAGATAAATTTTATGTTACTTTAAAATTGTACGGAGAAATTTCGCGTCTCTGGGTATTTTATCGATTGTAGAGTAGGATAAGTGTTCCAAGAAATTGTTCAGAATGGTGCCTTCGACTTTTTTTTACCACTACATCTCTCGCGAACGCTAAGCTGGGAGTTTATTGCCATTTATTTGTGCTGCTATGCTCATGAACGCAGCGGTTCTCAGGAAAATTCACTTGCGCATGGTGAGGATTTGGAATGACTTCTGAGGTTTTTCTATCTAGACATTACCCAAGAACAACTAGATAAGCTTGAACGCTTTCAAAATGTTTGTATCCGGTTCATATTTGGGTTGCGTAAATATGACCATAACTCCGAATTTCGTAATAAGCTTAAATGGTTGCCAATTCGCCTTCGCCGTAATGTTCACTTACTCTCACTTCTGCACAATATTCTTTTCAATCCCTGTACTCCCCCCATATTTAAAGGAACTTTTTAGTTTCCTCTCTCAATCTTATTCCTGTAATTTGCGCTGAAAGGAAAATCTTCTGCTAATAATACCTAAACACACGTCGTCCTTTGTAGGAAACTCTTTTGCCGTGCAGGCTGGTCGCCTGTAGAACTCCCTCCCCTTGAAAATCAGAAAAGCTACATCAATTTCTACATTCAAACACTTGATGACTCACTATTATTTCTCCATTAAATAAAATTGTTGCAGTAAATGGAATTGTATTATTCTCGGCATGTAAATATATATAATTTATATTATTATAATCTATATTTAATTATGTATATGTATCTACATTAGTTTACGATTGAATTAGTTTTAATTTAGTTAAACCACCAAATATTATTTAATTTTTCTTTTAATGTCTCCTTGGAAACCGGGTTGCCTGGAAGAGATCGCTATAAGCGATAAGGCCGCCCATTGTTCTAATGGAAATGTATTTATATTAAATGTTTAGGTTTAAGTTATGGTGAACAATAAAGAGTTTAATTTATTCATTCATTCACTCTACAGCGCTATGATATATGGTTTTTAAAAAAGGTGCCATAAAATTCCTTCGAGTCTAGCAACGGGTTGGTGACACCTCTGGTGTAACAAAATATCCATAGGCGATATTCACAGTCTATCAGGTGGGCCGTCATACTATTTGCTATGCTTAGACTGTAAAAAATGGTGTAATATCAGGAGAATTAGATAAAATAAAAATCATTGACCCACACAGTATAATTATTATGTAATTGAGGAATGAAAATACATTTAGCATATATTGACGGGTTAGATTGTTCGTTCTTGTTACACAGATGTTTCTTACTGACTTATGGTCTTATTAATATTAAGTTAGAGTAAGTTTGCAGGCTTCTTTAGGAACCTTAAAGAAACCTACTTAAACCGTTATTATTTAAGATTCTACGACATTCGCTTCTAAATTCTTAAACAGCTCTTTCCTCTCTAATTTTTGATACATTGGCTGCAAAAGTCTAATATATACAAGGTGGTAAATTAATATCCTGATAATTTATTTAGTAAGTAACAACATTTATAAATGTTGATCAGAGGGTTAGTGCTGCCTAGCCTCGTGATAAATATCAACACGTAGGCTTCTGACAAATCATAGCGCGCACGGCTGCAGGGTGTCCACCTCTCTCCAACGTGGTGTGGGGCAGAGGCCTCGTCGCAGCGACAGTCGGGGAGATAGTAGTCATAGGCGGCTACTTCTCCCCAAACCGAAGTCTCACCGAGTACGAAAATTGGCTAGCAGATGCGGGCAGGATCGTCACCCAGAGCCACCCCCGACCTGTGGTGGTGCTTGAGGACTTCAACGCTAAATCCACGGCTTGGGGTTCTCCGCGCACCAACCGACGGGGTGAGCTGCTCGAAGAGTGGGCGATCCACGTCGGTCTCGCTATCTTAAACTGGGGGAGAATGCACACGTGCGTGCCTATACGGGGCGGATCCATAGTGGATCTGACGTTCGCTAGTCTTGCAATAGCACGCCGTGTGCAGAACTGGAGAGTCCTTCAGGAGGTGGAGACTCTATCGGATCATCGGTACATTCGGTTTAGCGTCTTCGCCCGTAGCTCGGACACGAGGGCCCTGGAGCGTCCCCCAGCAGAGGAATATCCGCGCTGGACAATAAAGCGTCTGGACCAGGAGGCTTTCCGGGAGGCCCTCATCGTCAGCACTTGGTCGGAAGGCCCCGAGGAAGTGCCACCTAACGTAGACATAGAGGCGGAAACTCTACAGTCGCTAATAACGTCGATCAGCGACGCAGCGATGCCTAGAATAGGCAGGGCAGCCAAGTCAGCGGCATAGGAGGAGCTCTTGGTAACGCTCGATCAAGATCCTTGGGGCCGCCCATATGGGCGGCCCAATTAATATCAGCTGGTTCGAAACAAGCTCCGAGCATGGGTGCCGCCGCTGACCCAGAGGCTCCCTCCGTCCCTGGTGGTCGACGTAGTTAGTGCTCTGTTCCCTGTTCCCCTCGAGGGCCGAGCATCTACCTCCCGCAATGACTCCGCCTTCACCGGGGTCCAGCGCGGAGGAAGAAGACGACGAGATGCCCGCCGTGACCCGGGAAGAACTGGGGGTAGCGATGTTGAGGCTCAAAGCCAAGAACACCGCCCCCGGACTCGACGGCATACCGGGACGAGCGTGTGGGTTCGGTTCTACCACGCCCTAGAGTCACGCTTGACATGGCTCTTTACGGCATGTTTGCAGCAGGGCCGGTTCCCTACCCGGTGGAAAACTGGTGTTGCTCAAGAAAGACAGACGCCCGGCGGATTCTCCGTCCTCTTACCGGCCTATAGTGTTGCTGGACGAGGTAGGCAAGCTGTTCGAGCGTGTGCTTGCAAATCGCCTCGTCCGGCATCTCGAGGAAATAGGGCCAGACCTGGCGGAGAATCAGACTGGTTTCCGCCAGGGGCGCTCTAACATGGACGCTATCAGGCGTGTGAAGAGCCAAGCGGAGGAAGTGACGCTCCAGGGTGGGGTGTTGTTGGCAGTATCTCTCGATATCGCTAACGCCTTCAACTCCCTGCCCTGGAGCTGTGTCAAAGAAGCATTCCGATATCACGGAGTGCTGACCTACCTCCGCCGAGTCATCAGAGACTACCTCTCAGAGAGAGTCGTCGTCTACCCGGGTCAGCTATCCAGCTGGAGTCGGCGAGCGATGACATGCGGTGTTCCACAGAGATCGGTGCTGGACCCGCTCCTGTGGAACATTGCTTACGACTGGACGATACGCGGTGCGGTCCTCAATGGTGTCAGTATAACCTGCTACGCTGACGACATGCTGGTTGCAGCCTGTGGACAGCACCATAGGCAGGCGGGCCTACTGGACACGGCTGGGGTTGCGGGTGTCGTTGAAAGGATTCAGCGGCTCAGCCTGGAGGTGGCCTTGCATAAATCCGAGGCCGTCGTGTTCCATGGACCTCGAAATAAGCCACCTCCCAGTCTAAGCATAACAGTGGGAGGCACCACTATCGCCGTCGGAACGACGATGAAATATCTCGGGGGCGTCCTTGACAGCTGATGGCAGTTTTCTGCATATTTCAACCAGCTGGCCACCAGACTCATGGGGGCGGCTGGCGCCTTATCACGGCTCCTACCCAACTTGGGTAGGAGCCGTACGGCCTGGCACCCAGTGCCGAAAATTATTTGAAGGGGTCATACGATCCATGGCCCTATATGGGGCCCCGATATAGGCGGAGTCCCTGACGGCTAAGAATGCTGTGTTGCTACGCAAACCGCAGTGCGCGCTGGCTATTAGGGCTATAAGGGGATATCGCACGATCTCCTTCGAGGCGGCTTCCCTTCTTACCGGATCCCCACCGTGGGACCTAGAAGCGAGAGTCCTTAAGCGGCTATACGAGTGGCGCAACGATGCCCTCTTCCGGGACTTCCGACCCGCGTCCCGCGAAATTGAGACCAAGAGGTCGGAGTTCCGACAAGATCTCGCGGTGGAATGGGCGACACGACTCGCACAACCCAGCGCAGGCCATGTCACAATAGCGGCAGTAAGGCCCGTTGTGTCATCATGGGTCAACCGAAAACACTGCACCCTGACGTTCCGCCTGACACAGGTCCTCACCGGACACAGCTGCTTCGGGAGGTACCTGTGTCACATAGGGCGTGAGCAATCGTCAGGATGCCACCACTGCAGTGATAGCTTCGAAGACACGGCACTGCACACTCTCCAAGTATGCTCAGCTTGGGACGAGGAGCGCCGTGTCCTTGTAGCATCCATTGGATTAGATTTGTCGCTCTCGGCCGTAGTTCAAGCCATGGTCGGGGACCAACCTGGCTGGGATGCCGTTGCCTCCTTCTGCGACGTTGTTATATCCGCCAAGGAGGCGGCGGAGCGGGAGAGGGAGTGAACAGCCGCGCTCATCTCCCGGCGCAACAATAGGACTCGGCACCGCACGACTCATGATCTTCGGCCGCCGTAAAAGTGCGGCAGCGGGTGACGACCCGCGGTGACATTAGGCCGTCACCTGCATTCAAGCCGCTGAGTTGTGGGTGCGTCGATGTTCCACCAGCGCCTCTCTCAATCACGGATTGAAGCAGTAGAGGCTTGCCCGTAGGGGTGGGCCCACGTCAGTTGAGGTCACGGCGAAAAGCTTGTACACGTCCCGGGGCCTTGACATATGGCGACAGAAGGACACCAAGGGGTTTTAGTGGGTATTCCGGCTACCCATCTGACCGGTGACTCCACACTGCCCCGCCGTCGTCTTCGTGCGGCAAGGTGTCCTCAAACGGATTTCCCCTTGAAAAAAAGGCCTCTGACAACGGATTAGTATGGAAATCCAGCGAGGTAACGGAGCCAGCCGTCTGGACACCTTACCAATAGAAGACGGTGACCTAGGCTCAGTATTCTACTTATGGTCTTAAGAGATT
This sequence comes from Dendrolimus houi, assembly GCA_039645545.1. Classification (NCBI taxonomy): domain Eukaryota; kingdom Metazoa; phylum Arthropoda; class Insecta; order Lepidoptera; family Lasiocampidae; genus Dendrolimus; species Dendrolimus houi. The sequence goes on along the minus strand of CM077120.1, from coordinate 14,482,047 downwards.
ATAAGTTTTCTTTATTGTATTTATGTATAATATTTTAGTTTAATAAATATGTATATAATTCACATTTATAAATTATAACATAATATCATTCAAACATTGCTTAAATTTATTATGAATTAATTGGCTATCAAAACAGAGTGTGTAAGTCTTTACCTTGATGTTTAGCAAATTAATAAATTTCGTTAAGCAACCTTAAGGCTATAACGTAAAATTACAGCTTACAATGATAATTACAATTCACGTTGATTAAACTTAATGGGTTTAATATTATTATAAATTAAACTGGTTTAAAGCAAAATGAAATGTGAAGAGGGTATATAATAATAAGATGAAATATTAAAATCAAAATACATAAATCCATTATAAACATTATTTTAATTGTTATGAACATGCTCGAGGTATCAAAGAAGTATTTTAGTTTTCGATCACTGCACGAAAGGAGTTTGTGGGGTTCCTTTATTACGAAATAAGTGTGTTGTTTTTAATCTTGATCAAAAAATTAGTAACTAATAAAAAGACTAAAGCTTACCCCGCGGCGCAGCCGCGAGTCAAACTATGGTGCGTACCTCTTGTTTAAAGAACATGCGTTAATACAGGTTACATTGTATTATATTTTTATGTTGCTGCTATTTGCCCTCGGAAGATTTACTTTAATTTATATCGCAAACTATGCTATCTCTCGAGATAAAAAGTATCTATATCCATTTTCTGTATTCAGACAGACTGATCGAGTTACTATCGCATTTCTTTTTATAGATGATATTTTATATCTATAAACTTGAGAAATGATTGATCTCCCATACCGTTTGTATGGGAGATCAATCACCCGACGCCGGTTAATCAATACGACCGGCGCCGGTTATACCCACTAAAACCCCATGGGAGCCTCCTATGGCCTGGATGCCGGGTCGCGGTATTTAAACCGGAGGTATTACCCGCTTCCCGGCGGCGGTGGGCCGCCCGGCTAACGTGGGGCGGCCTCTCCTGTGCGAGCCGGGGAGGTGGGCTTCCCCGGCTCTGAGAGGGTCGCGCGGCTGCCTCTCGCGCCCTCCCGCGGCATTGGTGCGGGCGGAGGCCTGTCAAGTCCCCGAGGTCTCGACGCCCGCTGCCACCTGCCCGTGGCTTTGTTTGCCACGGGCGTTACTCCTGGCCGCTGGGCGCGGCGGCTGATTGTGGTTCAGCCGTCGCGGCCGCGGCTTTGTCCGGCGCCGTCCGGCTAGGCCTGACCTTCCTCCTGATGGGCTTCTTGGCCCCGCAAGGCTTCGAGCCCAGCTGGTGATCGGCTGGCCTGCCCGCGGCAGCGCACAGAGGACAGTGCAGCTTCACGGTGCAGGGGCCGGTCACCAGATGCCCGGTCTGTCCGCAGCGGCAATACATGCCGCTGCGGTCCACCTCGGAGGTGCATACCGCCGCCACGTGGCCAGCCTCGTGGCAGCGGTAGCACCGCTGGGCTCTGTGGGGCAAGGCCTTTACCTGCGTAGAAGACCAACCCACCAGGAGTTTCGTCCCGGGGAGGAGAAGCTTTTTGGCGGCCGCCACCGGGCTGGCCACCATCGTCTGGCCCATCCCGTCTGGGCCGGGACGGACCTTGGACGCCCTGATGCCCCCGGGGGGCACTCCGTGGTCTGCGCGATGGCAGCGGCCATGTCCTCCTCATGCACGTGGTCGTCCAGGCCTGAGACGCGAAGAAACACAGTCTTCTCGGGCCTGGAGACACGCACGTCCTCGGGGTAGATAGAGAACGGTCCTCAACTGTTCGGCGAGGGCGTTCGCCTGGGGGGCGGGCGCTGTCGGCACTAGGTACCAGCAGCATATGCGCCCCCGTGCGCGCCTTCTTTAGCCGAAGACCTTTCTCTATCCCGAGGTCGGCCAGCCGGATGTTTGCCTTTGCATTGGAGAAGAGGCTCGCATAGGTCACCCCTCTGTCCGCCGCGCCTGGCTGTAGGGTCAGCACGACAGCGGCGGACTTCGGGGGACGCAATCGCGGAGCCCTCTTCTCCTTGGCAGTTTCCTTCTTTTTGGCGGGAGGGGGAGGTGGGGGAGGCTGCGAGGTTTGCTCCTGCGCCTTCTTACCCCTTCCTCTCCCTCGGCCTCCTCTAGTCCCCCCTCTAATATTAAGCGCCTGTAAAAAAGCAAGTAGTCACAATTGGTATGGTCAATTTAGCAGGCGCTTCTTAACATACCCGCGGGCGTTGATATCTCGTTTTCAACTAGAATCATTGGACACTGGCAACGGACATATACGACTAAATGCTCTCCGGATAATTCCTCCGCTAGTCTTAATGTCTGCAACACGTACGATGCCATCGAGTCCGGGATGAATTGCTACAATTCTTCCTAGTTTCCATTTTAAAGGTGGAATATTATCCTCCTTGATGACGACCAGCGAATTTAACTGTAGTCTATCCGTGTTTGAACGCCATTTAGTCCTTTGCTGTAGTTCGGACACGTACTCTTTACTCCATCTTTCCCAAAAGTGCAGACGCAGTTTTTCAATTCGTTCATATCTGGTCAATGAAGAAGTTGAGTTCTGCTGTTGGTCTGATTGTGGCAGTGAAGTAAAGGGATAACCAATTAAAAAATGACCTGGCGTCAAAGGCATGAGATCTGCCGGATCTGATGACAGTGGAGTGAGTGGCCTGGAGTTCAAAATTGCCTCGATTTGTGTTAAAGTGGTGTATATATAGCTCTTCATAAGTTAAATGACAATTTCCCAACATTCTAAGCAAATGATATTTTGTCGACTTTACCCCAGCCTCCCAGAGACCACCAAAATGAGGAGTATAGGCCGGTATAAAATGAAAAATTAAATTATCATTAGCCAAACTTTCACTTATAGATTCCCAATTATTTTTTAAAAATCTGGATAAGTCATTGTAACCACCGACGAATGAGGAACCGTTATCTCAGTAAATATTAAGTGGTCTACCTCTTCGAGAAATAAACCTACGTAATGCTAGTAAATAGCACTTGCTTGTTAAGTCACCGACCAACTCTAAATGAATGGCTTTCGTGGTGAAGCAAAGAAAAATACATATATAAGCTTTAACTAAGCGGCACCCATGACCTTGGCGAGAAGCAATTATTATAGGGCCTGCATAATCGATTCCAACATTTGGAAAGGGAAACCCATCTGGAAGGAGACGTTGCTGTAGTAAGTTGCCCATCAAAGGAGCCACAGTCTTACCCTTCATGCGATGACATCGCACACACTTATGATAACAGGCTTTAGTCAAGTTTCGACCTCCTATTGGCCAGTAAGTATCTCTTATACAAGCTAGCAATAACTGAGGGCTAGCATGCAATAATCTTTTATGCTCATGGTCAAATAATAATTTAGTAAAAGTATGAGGACTGTAATAATATAGGATGCTTTTTATTATATGAAAATAATGAATTATTAAGGCGACCGCCAACTCGCATTATTTTATTATCATCTAAAAATATGTTAAATTTAATAAGTGAACTTTTACGAGGTAAGCTTTGATTATAGTAAATTATATTCTAAGAAAGACTCACTTTGAGCCTTTATTATTATAATATTTAAGGCACTTTGTAATTCCTCATTAGATAAAAATGTTGATGTTAAAATATTTTTTCTACAAATTTTAATGAATCTTATAACGTAAGCCACGGACCGCACTAGGCGCGAGTAATTAGAAAACCTGCTAAAGTCAACGAAATACTCTTTAACGGGATGACTAACGATAACATTTAATGAAACATCCGATCGAGTTTCTGACAATAATACTTCAACCTGTTGTGGCTGAACAGGCCATGCTGATATGTCATAATTAAGAAATTCAGGTCCACACCACCACAAATCGAGATTGGATAAGGCATTGATGTCTACACCACGAGATGTAAGGTCCGCTATGACATCTATGATCACCAGCCTTTTCCAAAATTTCACCAACGCGGTTACGCACGAAAGGCTGGAGTTTGCTAGGCAGCATACATAATCAGCCTAAGACAATCGTGGGGTCAGTCCAAAAAAAACTTGATCAATTTTAGCTCGCAGTGAATCTCTAACCTTTTCGTACAGTCGAACGCCCACAAGTGCCCCACAAAGCTCAAGTCGTGGGATCGTGGTAGTTTTAATTGGTGCAACACGACTTTTTGCTGTTAATAAGCGAATCATTATTTTGCCTTCAATACTAATGCTACGAACGTAGACACAACTTTCATAAGCGCGTTCTGACGCATCAGTAAAAATGTGTAGCTGTAGTACTTTATACGAATCACAAATAATAATTCGTGGAACACGCATAACGTTTAAAAGATGCAAATGTTTCATTATTACGCACCAGCGCTTTTGTACGTCTAAACATAGTGGTTCATCCAATGAAAGCTTATCTAACCACAACCTTTGCATTAATATCTTCATAGTGATAATGTAGGGTGCTAAAAGACCTAACGGATCGAAGATTTGTGCAATCACTGAGAGTAAATCACGTTTAGTACGTCCCTCAGGAATATGTGAATTTAAGAGAAAACATAGTTCATCTGATTGCGAATGCCAACCAAGACCCAAAAGCTTTTTTGGCTCTAATGAGCTTATATTTAAATCAAGTGAAGCATGATTTACTTCAGATAGCAATTTGGGTTCATTTGATCTCCATTTTCGCAATGAAATACCAGCAGAACCTAGTACAGTGGTGATTTGCTCACGCATTTTTATTACGTCACTTAAAACATCACCACCCGACAGTAAATCGTCAACATAAAAGTCATGCATGATAACTTCAGAAATATTCTTATCAGAACATTCGAGAGCAAACTGTTTAAGGCAACGTGTTGCCAGATATGGGGCACTCGCTGTACCGTAAGTAACGGTATTTAATTCAAATATTTTTCAGAATCACTAGGACTAGGACGCCAGAGAATTCGCTGAAGGTGCCTGTCGTCCAGATGTACCATTATGCATCTGTACATTTTCTCTACGTCAGCAGATAAAATATACTTGTACTGTCTAAAACGCAACAAAATGGATAATAAATCATCCTGAAGGACGGGGCCTACCATCTGTATATCGTTTAATGAAACGCCAGATGTCGTGGAACAACTTGCGTTAAACACCACTCTAAGTTTAGTTGTTGTGCTGCCTTCACGAAGTACTGCTGCCTTTTCGAAGAATGTCCATGATGCGCTTGTATAAAGTACCGATAGACATTAAGAGAGTGAAATGTAGTTATGGCTGTTTAAATGTCGAATTGACAGATATATGACCATTTTCGTCGATTTATATTCAGCCAACCCTAATCACATTAGTGTTACACAAACAGATATTATTATAATTTATTTTCAGCCACGAAATCAATCTTTGACTATTATCTCTTCTTTCTAAAGATAAAAGGCAATGCACTGCTCTCTTGTGAGATTCCCTTAATACCTTAAAATCTTGTTTGAGTGGTAGATGCACACAAAAACGTCTGTCCCCAAGACGGTAAGTATTTTTAACAAAATGCTCTTCACACCTTTTATCTTCAGATGAGTAATGAGGAGATGAACTTGTAATTTCCTCTAACTGCCAAAAACGGATTAATTGTTTATTAATATCGTTCACACTATTTTCCTGACAATGAGACTGAACGTTGGTAAAGTTACATTTTATGTCGGACGACGACAATGCAGTGTTTACAACCTCAATAAAGCCAGATACTAGCCAACCTAATCTGGTCTCATGCAAGACGGTCTTACTATTGCCTAAACTTCCTTTCTGTGACCCTAACAAATCCCAAAAGAGATCAGCGCCGATTAGCATATCTATCTCGGGAGGCTTATAAAAAGTAAGATCAGCTAAGCAAATGTTTGTAGGAAGTTCAAGTTGAGATAAATTCACCTCACGACTGGGAAAATTAGTTGTAATAGATGGCAAAATAAAACAACAAACATTAGTTGAATAACTGTCATCTAAAGACCTGAAATAAACGTGACACCATTTTCCTACAAAAGAAGTTGCATTATTAATTCCTATGATTGACTTATTTATATGTACTGAGCTTAAATTTAATTTATGAAACATTTTCTCGGTGATAAAACTTGAAGTACTGCCACTGTCTAACACGGCGTGAGCCACATATTCGACATTATTGCAATCGAACAATTTAATCAGTGCAGTTGATAACAATACGTCGCTAGAGTGTACAAGGTTCACAGATAATGTTACGTTAGCTGTGTTAAGATTATTAACTTCAACAGAAGTCGATGCACTACCGTTTGAGGGTGAATTAGATATGAACGAAGAGTTACTTTTTTCAGTAACATGTATGAGAGTGTTGTGTCGACGCTTGCATACTTTACAGCCTGGCTTTTTGCAATGATTAGCGTAATGTCCTGGTTTAAAACAGTTATTAGCAAACTTTATAACTTCGCAGTAACTTTAATCTTGCTTCGTTACTTAGTGTAAGAAACTGAGGACAAGTGAACGGAATGTGGTCTCCATTACACTTTTGACAAGACTTTCTATGTATATTTGATTCGATTTTAGAATTACTTGGGCTTTGCATGGAAACCATAGCTTTCAATTTAGGGCTGGATTTAATTTGTATGGAATGACTATGACGTGACATCTCTACGGGCTCACCTAAGGATTCAAGTGAACGTAAGTTCTTATGTAAGGTGTCAACTAACCACTTTAAAGAAACAGAGGACTCCTTTGTAGAATTAAATAAGGCGGAGACGTGATTCTGTATTAAGAGCCGTTTATTATCAAATATCTCACACAAAATGTCCATGCAACTGAATAATTATTAGCAGAAAACTCTAATGATTGGATGACGACAGCCGCGGAACCTTCCAGAGAAGCCCTTAAATAATAGAATTTATTTATTTCATCGATCTCATCATTAGAATGGATAAGACTATTAAACGAGTCTCGGAACTCCAACCAATTCTCATAGGAACCACTGAATTTAGGCAGTTAAGGTCGGCAACTTAACAAATTTATGTTTGTTGGATTGAGAATATTTCTCACTACCAGCATTGGAACACCTATCGCATGCTGAGCCAAAGTTACTTTTCGTTGTTGTTCACCTAACAAACCTTGAGCTTTAGCTATGACTTTATAGTACTGCGATTCAAAGGATGAACGCTCAGCTAATTGTATGTCGGGTTTGTCAGCAACGCATTCCAGACGTAACTGAACCTCATCGTACTGGTTATATAACATATCCATTTTATTAATACGCAATTGCAATTCCGTTACCTCGTAATCCTGTAAAGGCATTGAAAGTGAATCTACATAACTGATAAATCTAGTCAAACGCCCTTTAAAACTGGCTCGCTTTTTAATCAAGTCTCTTTCGTCGGCCATTCTGGAAAACAGGGGTAGTCAACCTGGAATTGTACAATTTAAAAGCTTAATATATAAAAAGTGAACTCTTATAGAAGTTTCTTAATACCAATACAATAATAAAAGTAATTAATTTAGGTGAACAATTAATTTGATAACATAAATAAGTAATTTATAAGTACACATACAACTAGAATTTTCAACCAAACAGCTAATATTTTATCTCAATTAAAGGGAAAGATAGATAGATAGATAGATAGATAGAAAACACTTTATTGTTCACTACATACACATAAAATAAACAATTTAAAGTAGTCACATTAGACAGTAAAAGTAGGAGCAATGGGCGGCCTTATCGCTTTAGAGCGATCTCTTCCAGACAACCCGGGCTACGGATATTATGAATAGGAGATTCGCAAGTGTATGACGGTGGTGTGCAAATTAAATACATATATAATATAAAAATAGGATATATAAATATCACACAACACCTATAACTAAAACTAATAAAAATAAAATATAGAATAAACAATAACACATACATACTAATATATACATATATGTGTATAGCAACAGCAATAGCTATACAATATTAATAATAGTATTAATACATAATATATTAATATTATATATACTAATATACATAATATTAATATACAAAAACACTAATAAATAAACGTACATGTAATTAGATATTAAATATTTATTATAAAGTGAGATAATATTCTCGCACTAGTTTTTTTAAAAATGGGGAGTGACTTTGCCTGTCTTATATTTTCGGGCAATGAATTCCACAGCAGGACAGCCTGCACAGAGAAGGATTTGGTGTAGAAAGTAGAAACGTGTGCAGGTGTTTTTAAAGCGAGATTATGAGAAGAGCGCAAATTAAGGGTGTGAGAAGTATGGAGGAAATCAAAACGTTCCTTAAGATAGGAAGGAGTAGAAGGAATAAATAATATGCTATACAGCAGATTGAGAAGATGAGCATTCCGGCGAAGTGAGATTGACAACCACTTGAGCTTTTTGCGATATTCAGAGACATGGTCATATTTCTTTAAACCAAATATAAACCGGATGCAAAAATTTTGAAGTCGCTCAAGTTTATTGAGTTGTTCTACGGTAAGGTCAAGATAACAGGCGTCCGCATAGTCAAGGATCGACAGTAAAAGCGATTGAGCAAGTGTAACCTCGGTGGCGGTCGGTAGAAAGTATTTTAACCTCCTAAGCGAGGACAGTGTTTCTATTAATACATATTTAATAATTAATAACAACAAAAAGAACAATCATACAGTGTAATAATTAAGTAATAACAGTGGTGAATAATGCAACTATTTTAAATATTGAATGTGAACAAAAATGGAATTGACATAGAAGCTGAACTTTGACCTCTGATACATTACTTATGTGTATTAAGAAATATCCGTTACACAGATTTATAATGTAGTTAACAATGTGTAATTATGCATAAATAATGTACAAATCCTGTACTATACACAAAGCTACAATTTATTACTCTAATTACTGACTGTAAAATTCAATAAAATTTGCAAAGGTTACCTACAATGCAACAGATATTTATTACCGTTTTAAATGTTAAAAATACAATAAGTAATATTACTAACCTTTTGTTTCAGTTATTTATATCTATACTTACACCATAAATAGAGTGTTGGGTAAAAATTAGAGGTTTAAAAGTCGATTTTATCACCACGTATCCACTGTGAAATTTTCTTCGACTCACTTTCGACTCCCACTCACTCTCCAAAATATATCTTTATGTAAATCGCTGATTCCTCTTAATTTGACATCCGGTGACGATCCAGGATCATGTTGCGGAGACAGAAGTAAGTAAAAAAGCCGAAATTTCAGAGACTGTTCTTCCTTGTAATCGATGTACAGAGCGAGAGAAATTATGACGGTGGATACAAAAAAGCCGTTAATATTAAAAGCCTGTAAAAACGCACGTAGTCACAATTGGTATCGTCAATTTAGCACGCGCTTCTTAACAATATATATATAAATACTGAGTTTAAGCAAAATCGGTTCAGTAGTTTTCCGTGAAAACGGAACATTTTCGTAGAGGTGACAAACGTCGACTATTTTCGTTATGAAAGGACGGAAACAAAAAAGGTTTCTTAAAAAATGCCCTATATATAAAAACCTACATGATTTTAATATGATTAAAAATAACTTTTTATGGAAAGTATTTTGAAGCTCTATCGCTTTGGTGTTTTTAGAATTTTTCAATATATAATATAATTTCAAAGTCGGGAAGAAAAACACAATTTTTAGGAGTTTGGAAGTTAATACAATAAAATATAATATTAATATAATTAAAAAACCATTAAGAAAGATCGTTATATTTTTACAAAATTTGACTAACTGTAGCTCGCACGACTATGTGCTTAATATATTAAAAAGTTTTCGATTCTTAATTACATAATACATGGCGGACTCTTCACGTCTTTATATTTTTCGTGATTTCACTACATAAATGTTTATAGTATTAAATAGAGTACATTGTTATGATCTTTCAAGACCTATTCAAGGAATCTCCTCAGGCCTATGTACACTCATTCCTTTTCATCCTTTAGTAATAATTTGTTAGCAATCCTTAATTTTCTTATCTTGTTTCTTCTGGTAACGGTTAACACGGAAAATAATCCTGAATTTTAATTTTTTTTTAATGTAGGAGTTCAGCAGACAGGCAGACGGCCCACTTGACGGAAAGTGGTTACCGTCGCCTATGGACATTTGCAACACCGAAGGTGCTACAAATGCGCTGCTGCTCTCTTAAAGGAGACTGGAACCTGGTCACTGATGCCGGAACACAACACAAGGTTGTTATGGCGGCATACTCTAAACATGGTGGTCGCCATCCAGTCGAGCAAATACCCTACCACCTGGCTGTGGGTTGTTTAGTCGCCTCTTATGACAGGCCGCCTGGCCGCAGGAAATTGTATTCTTTCTCCGTTCCTGCACGGATAAAATTATTATATACAGTAAAAGTATAAATATTACGGACTTTTTCCACTCCAATTATAAAAGAAGTTGGAAGTTAGTTTGTGTCAATTCCACATTCAGCTACGACTCTAGCGCCCACAAGTTAGTCCCCAAGGTGCTGCAATTGTTTTCATTGTTATATCCCGGAGTCAAAGTTGGTCCAAAACAGTCTGCCGTAATATGCTTAAGTGAACGATGTTGCCCCAGCGAATTCCAACCCAGTTCAAATTTTGATGTTTTGTAGGTGAAGTCGACGTTGGCGTCGTTCCGTTGTTTTTGAATGCTGTTACAATTGCATTCTAATTTTTATTTACATACGGTCTTATTCATATTGAGTTAGAGGCAGTTTGAAGACTTCTTTAAGAACCATAAAGAAGCCTTCAAACTTACTCTACCTCAATATGAATAAAATCATTTATGTTTTCAGCTTCCAAAATTTTCTTTCACAATTAAAAGTGTGACAAGAAGTCTCATGCATTCTTTCCGAAGAAGATTTTAACTTGTGAAATGTAATATTTTGTTGAATAACAGTAATGTTATGAAACCAATTCATGTTCAGCATTACATATAATTTAGTTTTTTTTACGAGGTGGAAATGATTTATATTGTTACGACTCAGGTCCCGATAAAAACAAAATACACCTGCATATCTAAAACAAAACACATTAATACCTGCCGGTATTTAAACTGATTGTAACTCTTTTATGACCGTCTTCTTTTGTTTACTTCGTGTTTAAAACTTGTGATTACAAAACAGCCCATTGTTATTGTACCCTTTTATAGCAGTTTGCGGCCGAGTCATTAGCCAGGTGTGGCGGATCAAGCCGACTTAGATACGGGGGCATTGCATTTGTGCAGTATAAAGCGTTTGTACTTGTTGTGTTCGGTTATATTTGTACCTGTGTTATACGTGTTTGTATAGTACTAATAAGCTCTATAGTAATTCTAACGGCATTTTAATTCGAGTCTCGCGACTCGTAATAATATGTACCCCATTACTTGGAGATAGACAACAAAGTAGTACTGGACTTGCGGTGACTACCGGATATTTACTAAAACTACCCAGGTGTTCCTTTTATCACTTTAAGCTAGGGTCGTGGGACAACAGCATAGCTAGTGACATGAGCTCTGCATGTACGGGCTAAAAGCTTTACCATATTGCCAGAACGGTTATCGATCCCCACAGCGAGCTGCCTTTTACAAATGGGAAAGATGCACGTGGTTTTGACTAGTTGTGGAGATAAGAGGACTACGATGCTCGTTCTAAGTAAGGACCGAGAGCAGTAAAATTGGAATCTGTCTCTTACATTTACTTTTTATGAACAGTGAAAAATAAACACGAACGTAGTCGCGGATGACAACTAGTGCAAAACATAAAAGATGTTTGCAGTGAAATCTTTAAAATATGCTTACATTCACGCAACATGACGTAGGGCAAGCCCATAACGCTGCGGTGCTATGTCACTTCGAAAAAATCTACTTTGTAGCACAACATATCGTGGAATTTTGCGACGCGTTGCCGCATCGTACAAGTTTCAAAATATTATAGTTAAAACTGGATGCATCCAGTACGTTCCTGTTTGCTTTTTTATGCATCTTAATGCAAAGAAGAAGCTGGACAAGTCTAGTGCGAATTATGTTTAATTACGAAATGAACTTATAGTCAGCGTGTAATTATACGATGCTGTATGCGACGAAATGATGCATTATCTTATTGTGTTGCGGTGCGGTATCGTTTTGCGATGCATCTTTGTACCGCAGCATAGTGGCCACTTCCGTAGAATTGTTTTGCTATAATTATTACGGTTAAAGCTTGACAAGCTATTTTTAATGAATAATTAATAAAATACTCTAGCTACCAGTTTAGTAAGAAATTCGATGTGAAGAGAACTCGACTAATGGCAGGTTCCTAATCTTAATTCATTAACTTGACTTACTTTTGACTTTTGCCATTTGACATTTGAATTTTGACATTATTTATATGGCGTAAGCAAATGAGCGGTCGATAAGATATAGGAGTCGGCCATTAATATTTACACTAGCTGGTTTATAAAATATTGCAATATACGTCCGTTAATGAAATGAAGCCAATTCACATTTGATTGAGCTTATTTTCATTTGTTATAATAATTGGATAAGGGTTTTGAGATTCTCGAAATGCTCACGGTTTTGTTTCGAGTTGTTTGCCATTAATCAAGCTGGCACTTGACGGCAGACAAGTAGGATTTAAGTAAAGATAAATGTAAGTAACGTTTATTTTTCACTTACAAGAATTTAATATTAGAAATGTTGTTGCTGAAATTTAGTTTATCTTTTATACTTTTAATTTTAATAATTGACTAGGATATGTACGGACTTCGTCCACGCTTGGCTTGAAATTCCAGCGGAATTTCCGGGACACAAAGTAACGCAGCATTAAAAAAGAATGTAAGCTATCGTTTTAGTGAAAACTGTGCGGAATAAGCAAATTTTTATGCACCCGAAAAACTACAAACCGCTCCCGCGAAAATTCCCGCGGGATTCCCGAGATAAAAATCACACATTTTATTACATCACATTTGCTATCGTTCAGTGAAAAAATAAAAATTCGATTTTTTTTCTCAATCTGGCCATTTTAAACAATTCCTACAAAATTTCCCGCGGTTTTCCCGGAATAAAAAGTAGTGTAGATTTTAACTCTAAAAAATTGATGTCGATGAGTGAAAACCGCATTAAAATTAGCCCAGTAGTTTTTACGTGAATCCCGAACAAACAGACAAGAAATCTAAAAAATCTGCATTTTTCATTTGATTTTTTTATTGCAGGATTTCAGCAGACAGACAGACGGCCTACTTGATGGAAAGCGGTTACCATCGCCTAAGAACATTTGCAACACGAAAGGTGCTACAAATGCGCTGCTGCTCTCTTAAGGGAGACTGATACCTGGTCACTAATGCCGGAACACAACTCAAGTTTGTTATGGCGACATACTTTAGACGAGGGGTGGTGGCCATCCAGTCGGGCAAATGCCCTATACCACAGGGCTGTGGTTTGTTTTGTCACCTCTTACGACAGGCCGCCCGGTCTCAGGAGATTGTATTCTTTCTCCGTTCCTACATGGACAAAAAACATCATGTTCTCCATTGTTAATATGGTCTATTCCAGTTGTTTTCTTTTACGGTCACGGCATGTTTAAAATTTTATAATATTATAGATTATAATGATAAACTACAAGATTCTAATTATCTAATCCAAAATTTTAAAGCCCTTATTCAAAAAAATGCCTCAAAATATAAAGCTTTCAAGCGTCGCATATACAGATCATTATCTTACGAGCTTACATATTAGAAGTGGATTTTAAATTTTAAAGTTTGAAAAATAAAATTTTTTGCTTGCTACCCATGATGAAATTAATCTATCTTACTACTATCATAAATGCGAAAACTTGAATAGATTTTGGCTTCTCAATCATGCCGGAACGGGTGATCGGATCTGGATGAAATTTGGTACAGAGATAGATTATACTCTGGAATAAGATAAAATAACTCTTTATTGTACGCCTAAACATAGACAAAAACAGAAATAGAATAATACAAAAGATAGTACAACAGGCGACCTATCACTAGATAGCGATATCTTCCAGGCAAACCTTGGCAGGGATAGATAGATTTTTAAAACTGACGGTGGTGTAGTTTATAAATAATGATGAATGATAAGTATACACAATACATATAATTACAAAAATAATATAAATATTGTAAATAAATATGATATATACATACTATACACGCAGGTTTATATAAATTTGACAATATATACATACATATAACATATATACATATATAACATTATTAGGATAATTATTTATTAGGAATACAACAGAAAAATCATGTCTCTGAACTTGATTTTTAAAACACTGTAAGGATTTGGCTTGTCTTATAGCAATAGGTAGCTCATTCCAGAGACGCATGGCTTAGCTGGTCAAAGAGGTACAATAGTACATAGTCTGCTTTTTATCCCGGAAAAATGTAAGGTTCCCGTTGGATAAGTCTGTCTATAAAATTCACATTAACGCGAGCGAAGCCGCGGGCAAAAACTAGTAATATATAAATCCATAGAGGGGTGGAGTTTGTATAATAAATTTTAATAGAGAAACAATTAGGGGGGCTCTTACCAACAGATTTAGAAAATATAATTTTTAGAATTTTCGCCTATCTGCCTGTTCGAGGATCACATGAAAACATCAATATAGAACCAGCTTTTCTCCCGGATCAATTGGATACTTTTTCTCTTAATAAATGACGTCCTTTCTGTGGAATAGATGAATATAGTTTTATGCACGGATCCAATATTAAAGAAAAACCTCGGATATTCTGTACGTAAGTAAGTCCGTAAGTCATAATTTTGGGACAGAGATAGATATATATACATACCAGTATACAAAAAGAGTAGGAAGTATGTGCGTATCAAGAATGTGTATTGAAGTTAGAACAAGAAATGGGGTTACCATGAGTTAAAACCATTATTTTATATTAAATAATAAACAATAGCCAAAAAAGTAGAGGTGCGGTTGAGATTTTTTGGTAGAGCTCTTGGATTTCTCTAACAAACAGGTCGTCATCGCAACGCAATCGAAGTATTGTTGACAATGCTAGCTACAAGTAAAGATTAATTGTTTGAAAAAATGGCAAGCTCACACTTACCACAGTAACTAGTAGGTACACATAATAATTTATATATTTTATTTGATTGATCATGGCTAATACAAAGTGGCTGAAATGTCGGAATAAAAATAAAATAAAATACGGCACCTAAAACCGTTAAGGTGTAGTTTTATTATATTGACATAAAAAAACCAGGATTGTCATTTAGCGTAACAATGCTGTCAGCAATCCGGATTTGGGCACGATTTCCTCTTCATTTTTTAAGTTGATTACTTAAATTTTTAAGTAAACCATTATAATTAAAAATTATAAAAAAAATCGCATTTGAGTTCCGTTTTCAAAATGAGTCTTCTGGGAAGTACTCAATAAACGTAGATTTGTTTTGTAATCTTTAATTAAAATATCTACGGAACTGGAAAACGCGGTCGAAGGTTTGTTTAACGTATGAACAGTAAAAACAGTAACAGCATGCGCAGTTTATCCCATTTCTCTTTTTGCATATAATTGGGAGCTATTCGCCGACCCAAAAATAATTAAGTATCATTAACATGCGGTAGAAATATTTATTAACATTTTTGCTGAAAGTATATCTTTTAAAACAGTAAAAGGAGTACTGAAAGAAGTATGATGCAGTAATAAGTATTACTTATCAAAAATTGGGTTAGTCCTTCTTGGCAATCTGCGTAAAAAGCAGAGGCCCTTGACAAAATGCCTACGGCACTCTAATAGGACGTATAATTTACTTACAGCTTGGTAACGACCTTGTATAATGAGCGACGGCTAAGCGCAACGCAGGAGGTGACAAAAACAAAAACAAATGTAGATAAGTATGTCATAAGTCGTCGCGCTGAGCGCCAAACACTTCCGCAATGTCCGTCGCTAATCCCAAGGTCGTGGCCGGGTTTTAAAAATTTCAACTGAATAAAATTAAATATCTCGACTTAAAACTTATTACAAAAGCAAATAGTAAAGGTAAAAATTGACTGAATCATAAAAATACATAATAATATATGTATAAATAATGTAAATGAATCAATGTAGGTAGTTTAAAAATTGGGTTTTTATTTTAAGGGCTCACTGTTTAATTTACATTGCATTTTGTCGAGATTCAAAAAGCCCGTATTATTAAGTAAAAAATTGGCTCACTGAATTCAATAGCGCTCCACCGCTGTATTTTTTCGTGGAATTCAGATCGGTATTCACGCTTTTATAAAGCGTAAAAATATATAATAAAATTTGGGTGCAAATTTTATTATATATTTTTACGCTTTATACAGTATAAAATTTCTCGCAATTGTAATTGATACATAGGCGTTTGGAATAATGATTAATTATTGTTAAGGGAAGTATGAAATATCGTAGCACGAGTTTTAAAGTTGCATTTCTGATTTTGATTGCGAAACCATATCTAGGAAATTCTGTCATGCTTCAGAATAAAATGTATACCTACCTCTCATATCAAAAATAAACTATGTAATAAATATCATGATAATCTGTTATTTTTTTTCTCAAATAAAACAGTCATTATGCAATACCTGCTTTTGAAATATATGAGTTTTAATGGTAGAAGTTTATGCTCTATGTTTATTAATGTTTATATAATTTTATTATATATTAATACTAATTTGATTGTTACGTGAACGATTTTGATGAATTGTTATTAGAATCAGAACTTATTGGTACACCAAAATCAATACTCAGTCATATATCTGCAAATTAGTTCTGCATAACAAACTGGTTAGATATAACAACAAAAAACTGCGGAAGTGTACAAATTCAGATACTACGCTTTATAAAACGTATAAAGCATGTGTTAGATAAGTATATCATGTTATAAATAAACCCTTGGCTATTTTTTTCTTTGAAACCTGCATCAGTAACAGAACACTTTTCTTGTGTATCTTTTCTTGGTTAAAAGATAATCGCTTAAAATCACAGCACAAGCAGAGAACCTTTATTACCGTAAAGGTGCCGCCGCGCGGCGTCTGGCTGTTGTAGTAGGGGAGCCCAAGATGCTAAATGTGGAGTTACTCGAGCGTCGCGGGGACCTTTTGGATTGTGAAGATTAGATGCTAAAAATAAAAAAGGTTATATATATGATGTATGCTTTCATTTGTAGGTTTTCAAAAAAAAAGAGTCGCACAGGAATACTCAAGCGCGTCAGATACTCAAAAGAGATGTTAAGTAAACACTAAAAGAACTCCTATTCAAAAGACTGACGATTTGGATGCGACCAAAAGTCATGACCGATTTATGAAAATGCAAAAAAAAACGTAACATTGAAATACTCGAGCGCGTCAGATTAATATATAGACGGTTCAGCTTGAATTCCTTGTCATCCTGACTCAATCTGTCAATTATGTGGAGGAATTTCCTTAATCTGACGGTTTGAAAAAAAATTTGAGGAATAAAAAATACCCACCTATATGAACGGTTAATATATGGTGGAAGTACATAATAGGGTGCAAGGTTTCTCCCATTGTGTTATTCTGCCACGTTCGAGTAAATCCCAAAATCAAAAACAGCTCGGTTACTCAATAATTTTTGTTTTGACTAACAAACGCCAAAAACCACATGTCAATTCGTCGTTATTTTATATTTCCAAAACCTTGTCGTAAATTAGACAAAGGATTGATTATAATCCTGTATATGGGCGTACATTATTTCAAATATATGTACTATTTCAAGCCTAATTTTTATATTTCTAAAATGAATGTAAGATGATTTTATACAGGTTGTTAAATAACTAACTTGATTACAATTTGTGTTCACTTGAAACCAAGGTAGTGTTTGTAACTGATATGTTCATTATAAAGTTAACTTGAGGTGCCCTTGTATCGCAATATGACGCGGTGCTTTGTTCTATTGTATAGGCTCAGAGCCGCATTTGGTTGACTGTTTTAAAGCAGCAAAGAAGATTATAATAGCAAGACATAAATATTACCATTCATTATAATATAATTGTATAAAAGTGAAAGCGTATTTCTTTATTTGGGTGTTGTTTTATATATTATATTGTTACATGCGAGCGGGGTACGCACTTAGAATTGGAAGGAAACACCAGTTTTTAAATAAACGCTTTTATTGACTTACACAGCCGCACGTAATAACTCTCCGCAGGGTTGCCCCTATACGCACGACTAACGATGCACTGTTCCGACGATAAGGTGTCCCCCCCACAATACCGTCGCTGTTAATGCGTAGACCACCTCCTGCTACTGCCGGGCTCACCTCCGATATTACCGCGTGTAGTCTTTCACTTAACTGTCCAGTAAACTTGTCACT
The DNA here is from genome assembly GCA_039645545.1 of Dendrolimus houi. Taxonomy (NCBI): domain Eukaryota; kingdom Metazoa; phylum Arthropoda; class Insecta; order Lepidoptera; family Lasiocampidae; genus Dendrolimus; species Dendrolimus houi. Next base: position 14,463,822 of record CM077120.1, on the reverse strand, counting down.
GAATCCACCACTTAACTCGTCACTGTCTTCTATTAAACTTTTCTTCCAAATCTTCCGTATCGCACTTGTCGCTTCGCTGTCTTGAACTGAACTCAACCATAAAACTGCCCGGTAGGCGCGCTTTACGCTGCATATATACCCGGAATAAATTTTCTGGAACCCGTAATTTCTTTATTCTTCTATTTACTATCTGTCCCTTTCTAAACATCTATCTATTTCTGTCTTTTACTTCCCGAACCTTCTATTCTAGAACTTTAGTTTATCGTCTATCCCTTTCCAACATGTATCTGTCCTTGTCTTTTCTTTCCATAAACTTCTACCTTTTTCTAAAAGTCTTGAGACCGGCCTACGCTTGCGGAAAGTTCTACTCTCGGTCGCCACAATATATTACACATAGAGAAGCAAAATGCTACATATTGCCTCTTCACAGTATCCCCTTGGATATGAGCTGATTTTCATTAAATTTAGCATGCATATACTTTAGAAACCAGAGAAAAGTGTAGATTTTTGAATGCCTGAAATGTCTTTATAATTCTGTAATATTAATACAGAAAAAACTAAGGTAATCTTAAGTGAATAATGACTAATATAGTAATAGTCCATTTTCATAGATATATAAATATAATACATAAGTAACTATACTTATATAACTGACTGCTATATTTTCATACTATGTATTTATATTGCTATGAATATATAAAAAAGTGTAATCAAAGGTAGACTAATTAGGTACTTTTAAAAATATTGATTATTGAATATTTTTTACTGACCTCCAATATCAAAGTACAATCAGTGTGGTGTAAAAAGTTTCATAGTTTACATAAAGTCTGCATAGATTTATAAACAATTTGATTATAAACAAAAAGAAAAAAATTGAACATAAGTTTTATAAAAAATTTGATTATAAAACAGGACATTAATATGTATAATAAGAAAACTAATTTTCAATAAGAGTATGAACATCGAAGAGAAACATCGATGAAGGATATTTCAAAAGAAAGTACTTTCCCAATTAGTTGGTGGTTAACATATACGTTAATTACGAGGGCATTACGTAATAAACAGGAAATAGTCATACATATAGATATGTGTAGTAACAAGTATTTACTATGTATACAAGGTATATTAAGGCTTTTAGCAACGCCAACGTCCTTGAGGATTTTCGGGCGATAGCGGGGAATCCATAGATGAGATAGGTTTTCAGATACATTATTATTTTATTGTGAATAAAATAAAGTTGCATTAAAAAAAAAACAAATTATTTATTTCTCTTCTATAAAGATGTACATTTCGAAAACCTATTTTGATAAAAATTTAAGTAGTAAAATGGTTTATGTCAATATCTTACAGATAATTTGATGATTTTTCCCTTAACTTAAAATAACTATAGAAAAACTACGAAAACACTACGTTATGTCTCTTTTCGTAAAGATTTATGATATTTTTTGGTACAATATTGATCAGTGTATAAAACGAAAAGTTGTTTCATTTGCACCCCACTTTCGACCTTTATCGGCAACAGAGACCTTAAGGTAAAGCATTAGATAAAATTGTTGTGTTTTGGAAATATCGAAACCGCTCGTATTATTTAAATTATAGAAAAACGCACAAGCATGCAAGAACAATTTACAATAAACCCACCATTTATGTAGCACCAATTTTAAAGGCGTTTTAACAATAAAGGGTTTTAAATTAATTTTAGCAATGCTGTGTTTTATAATATAAACAACATATTTATATACTTTTTGAATTCCAAATAAAATTGTTTTAAAGTGGTAATAGAATCATGATTATACACAATAACCAGATTTATTGAATTTAAAAAATTATTGAAATAAAATATTCTAATTTTATTAAGCCGGTAAAAGTAGAGCTACCCCAATCCGGCCTTGAAAATACATAGATATTTATTTCTATATTAAGCATTTCAACTAAGATATTACTACGAGAATTGCACCTGAGCTGTGGAGCGTGCCCTGTGTAAATAAATCTATACTTTGACTCATATTGCGTTCACAAGTGCGCGACTTGGGCTCTTACTGTGAGATATGCCAACTAGTCACGTTACAACTTTGAAGGTGAAAATTTGAGTTGTATGTAGATAAGGTTGCGGTAATTGTGGTCGGATTAATATTTGCGTTTTGACGCCCTTATTTGGGGGTCGAGAGTTTCGAGTAATAGACGACTTAATTGTTGTTGCCTAGCGGTTTAAATACATAGAATTGAATTGTAATGTAATTAGACTTTGCCTTCAATTGACTTTTAAGCATGGAACATTACCTTTCTTTAAGTAACGTAAATGACATTATTATCACAGTAGAATACCTGCTTTGCATTGCATGTTTGTTTATTTTTTAAATAGGCAGATACACATAGGGTGGTTGTATCCTATACTTGTAAATTAAACTTATGTTACGTGTAATGTGCGCGAAACATTTCCTGAACCAACCCCAGACACCTAGACCAGACTAGTGAGCAGAATTCGTTTACGAAATTTAACCTAAATTGTAAACAAAAACCACAGAGCTTAATTACAATCATAGGCTTTGGATTCATATATTTGATACCATATAGATATCTTCGAGGCTGACAGTACCTACGTTTGTAGCACTTTTGAATTTGAAAATATCCATAAGCGACAGTAACCACTTGCTTTCAGATGGGTTGTTAACTTCACCTATACCTATATAAAGATAATGAATAATCTAAAATTCATTCATATGAATGAATTAAATAATTTATTGTTAAAATGTACTGTTACGAGCTATAGGACTCGAATTAAAAATGCCGTTGGAACTACTATAGAATTTATTAGAACTGTACAACCACGTATAAAATAAATACAAATAAAACTGGATGCAACCTGTTCACACTGCACTATTCAATACAATTCGAACGCACAAAGTCCGTCGTTTATATCGCTAATCGAGAGTACTAGAAAACGTCTTACTCGCTCCGTAGTCCTCGCTTAACTGCCCTCCCCTTCATCCGGGCCTCGTCTTGTACTAACTACACAGTACAAAGGAAAGAAAGGAAGTTTCTAAGAAATTTAATTTGCACACCTGCGAACGTCCACAAAGTCGAATACAATTACAATAGGGATTATAGTTCGACGCTAATGATGGTTATACAACAAGTAAAAAGACAATAGCATGTTTTTCTTAACTACAAATTCAAAAGACAAAGGAGTCTCTAATCCAAGAAAGATAATAAGCTGCGCTTACAATAGGCTGTGCGGCTTATCTATGACGGTATGTAACAGTATGTTACAATATACGTTGTTTTAATACATTTTACCTTATTAGGCGTGCAATGTCCGAATACATGTCAAAATTATAAAACTAAAGTTACACAAAAAAGAAAATATATATGATATAAAATATTGCAATAAAATTATATGTCCAGTTTCAAAATACTATTAGTCATGTCTTTGTCATTCTCATATTCATTCACAGTATAATAAACTTTGTTCATTAAAATTTTCTTAAGAGACTTTATAAATAAATTTATAGGCTAAACTGGTAACATTTCTGGCAGTTTATTAAATACTAGCTGTCCCGGCAGACGTCGTCCTGCCCGGAAAAAGCTTCAATCGATATGTCGACAGCAGCGCCACCTACCGGGTCCAATTGTGAACCAACCCAGAAACCTTCTTTGGCTCATGCGCAACAACTTTACTAAAGATCATCACATGATCAAATGTATAGTTTACGATTCTATAAAGGACATACAGACAAACATTCATTTTTATATATCATAAGACAAGATGATAGGCGCCATACAGTAGATACTTTTGCGCATCATGGCCGTTTTTGAAGAGCAAACGAATAATCATTGAGAAGTGGATTCTATGACCACTGATCTACGGAGACCTGTTATTTTTATAAAGTTAGCCTAAAAATAAATTTTCGATTCAAGTAAACCAAGAGCGAAAAAAGTAAAACTTTCGTAATAATATTATACCTGAGCAAAACCAGGACGAAAATCCTAAGAATTTATGAGGACGATTCTACGATTCCTTGCCGTTTATTTCTAGGGCTTTCTATTTAATTGAATACAAAAGTTAAGCTCCTCGACTCACTTTATTCTCAGGCTAAAATTCATAGTCTATTTTCTTTGGAAGTAAGCATTCGAAGCCAGCGTTTTCCTTCCTTAATTAGTTTTAAATTACATGGTAATAGCCGGTGTTAATTTGATACTTTTAGCATAAGATAAACCGGTTTTTATTATGAATGACATAATATTTTGGGTGGCGGATACTACCCGACAAGGGCTGAGGCAAGCGGTACCTTCGCAACTTTGTCACCCTAGCGAATGCAAATGAGGACAAATGTCGAAGACAAGAGAGTGTTTGACTAGAACTTGTAGAGGACGTTTTGGTGTGCAATTTTATTTTCATAAAATGTTAAATATTGTTTAAAACCGAACCATAATAATGTAGGATATCTTTTTAAGCACATATTGTATTTGTGTTGAATATCTCAACTGTTAGTAAATTGAGCAATTTCAGGTTGCCATAAGAATTTCGTCGTCTGATGTCAGTCAAAAAGCAACAACTTGGTTAAAGCTTCTATTATCTAAGTCATGCTTCACTTAGTATCTAATACTTTGTAGATTATTCTAATAATATTGGAAATTATAAATATCTTTCTATCTACACTTCTATATACAGAAATTTTGCAAAGCTTTAAAAATGAAAAAGGTTTAATTATACAGTATGTGCCAAATTTTGTAGCTTCTGTTATTTAGCAATGTGTGATTCCTTAATAGACGGTTTTTAATATAAAGGCGGTCATTGCTACAGCTAGAATGAAGACGCTATCAAGACATTTGGCCTATGCGGGTTGGCTAATTACTCTAAGACGTGTTTGGGAATATCAAACAGAATTGGCTGAGCTTGGATTTCTCATATTATATAGCACAACGGAATGAATCAAAGACCTACTTACAAGAATTACTTCTATGATTTGAAAGTAATTTATGTACAGTACAGTACGTTACAATGGTATGGCGTTGCAAATGCCCATAGGTGATTTAGCCACTTTCCATTAGGTGGGCCGTTAGCCTGACTGCTGTACCCCAGTAATAAAGAAAATTAGATGTATACTTATTATAAAAGTTGTGGTGGCTCAATAGCTAACATAACCGAGTCTTGCTAACATGGAGTAGATATCGTTTTCTCACTGAATGTATATTTTATTACATACACACGTTTGTTGCCGGTGAAGAGCGACAGTAAAAATACATAAGAAAAAACTGCACATAAACATTATCAATGTGTGAATCCTGCGAATCCGTCTTAGCAAATTTCGTAGGAATACTATCATTTCTTCTGAGATGGGGATGATCGTATCCATCAGCAGCATGTTAATGGACTGATATTACATAATTTTTAAAATAATTACAGAATTAATATTGTATTGTATCTGTAGACACGTTTATTTTTTGGAAACATGAAATATATCAGAATAGGTTTATATTGTTTAAGTTTTAAGTGTTACTAACAGATGAAAATAAATCAATTTCAGTGAGTTTTGTCTGTTATGTAAATATGTCACCGTTGGTTTTAGACCGGAAATTAAATATTTCGTACAAACCATTAAATGTTATTTGTATTGTTCTAATATGGAGTATTTACGTCTAGTGTTCATATTAATGTGCAATGATTTTAGTTAGGATGTTTTATGTGTAATTGTAGGTTAGTTTCTTGCTTTCACAGTCTAGGCAATAAACCGATCGTCGTGAAATTTGATAGAAAACGGTATTCTTTTTTCCAGAAACATGGGATAGTCTACATTTTTTATTTTTTATTTTTAAGGCGGGGTAAATGCATTTGGCACATACCGGGTCCTTTGCTAGGGGTTAGACCGTTGTTGATCATGGAGGCTTTCCACTGAGGCAATCCAAACAATAATCAACCGGCTTGTGTGGAGACTCGACTAATCAATACCCCACTAAAACCACCCTCCTTCCATGTGCCCCGCGCTTATGGTAGGAAAGGCGTGAGATACAGAACGTAGTTACACCCACACCGATCCTAGAGCACAAGTGCTTGAGAATGCCCCGGGAGAGGCAAACTCACTTCGTCAACAGGGGTGAAGACTCCTCTGCTCCCTAGATGCTAGAGGGCAGCTGCTGAAATACCCTGCAGCGGTATTTCAGGGAGGGAGGTCATGCGCATACCTGCGCCTCCGGGCTCCCGACTGACGTCGGCGCCCGCGAGACGCATGCGCACTACTATCTCTCTTCCTATCTCGTTCCGCGGCCTCCTTATGAGACACTACCGTCTCGCAGAAATTGGCCGCACCCACCCACCAATCGTCGCTGTGCAGCATGGCTTGCACCAGATCGCCCAGCGATTCGATCGGTCCTACTAGTGTCTCGAGTTCAAACCTCTGAGGTGCCCATGCTGCGCACTCGACTAGCGTGTGTAACGCCGTGTCTAGCGCGCCACACTGGTGGCATTGGGGTGAAGGCAGGCAGCCCGCGATCTGACACAGATACTTATCGAAGCAACCGTGCCCGGTAAGTATCTGTATCATTCTGAAGGTCAGATCTGTATCATTCTGCGAGAGCCATCGCAACAGCTGCGGTCGAACCGCTTCCACCGTGTCAATGCCAGCAACAGGGTTTTCCAACTCTACTGACCAAGATTGGATCATGGCCGCGGTTTCCCGCGTCCTGATCACCTGGAGTTCGGCCTGGCCACAGGCCAGGCCACGGGCGAGGGCATCCTGTCGGGAGCGCCGAACTTTGGCTATCACGTCCGCCTGGAGAGGCCAGGGCGGATCGCCTGCCAAGAGTGTCAACGCCGTCCACGACACCGTACGGTATCCTCGGATGGTCCTCACCGCCAGGACCCGTTGTGCGCGGCACAACAAAGTCCTATTGTGGCGATGAAGTGCAGTGGACCATACGGGTGCACCGTACAGGGCCATACTCCTAAGGATGCCATGTAGAGTTTCCTAGTCGTCCCCCCGGTCGCCCCACGTTGGGAAGAAGCCAAAAGAGGGCGCCTGCAGACCTTACGAGCTTGGGAACTAGCTGCTCAAAGTGCGCTTTAAACAGTCATTTCCCATCGAGAATTAGCCCCAGATATTTCATCTGGGGGCCTACACAAATGTCCACCCCTTGGACTGTAACGGATAAGTCCGCGGGGGGGTTACGAAACCGCCTATGGAACATGATGGCCTCCGTTTTCGCGGGGGAGACCTTCAAGCCCAGCCTACCTATTCTTCGGACCACGATCGCCAACCCGGCGTTGGCGAGGTCCACGGATTCCGCGAATGACGCAGCGCGTGCCGTGAGTAGGGTGTCATCCGCAAAGCAGATTAGCCCTATTCCGGGTAGGACTGGAACTCGAAGGATCCAGTCATAACCGACGTTCCAAAGAACCGGCCCGAGGACCGATCCCTGTGGGACGCCGCACGCGACGCGTCGCCGACCTATAGCGCGATTCTCGGACTCGCCGCCCTCCCAAAGGATGTACCTGTCCTGGAGGTACGCGCCCAACAGCCTCGTGAGGTACGGGGGAACTCCGTGTGCACGAAGCCCCTCCCTGATTGTCTCGTGAGGGAGGCTGTTAAAGGCGTTGGCTATGTCTAGCGAAGCCGCCAGGACAGTATCCTTTGCTTGGACTGCGTCGTCCGTTACAGATCGCAGTGTCTCGAAGGCGTCCAACGTGGAGCGCCTCCGCCGAAACCCGAACTGCGTCTGTGCTAGCCCCGGCTCCACAGTATCGAGATGCTTAACAAGGCGTTCCGCTAAGATCTTCTCGAAGACCTTGGCGACCTCGTTAAGCAACACTATAGGCCTGTAGGCGGACGGATCGTTGGCAGGACGGCCTCCCTTGGGAATCAGGCATAATCGGCCCTCCTTCCATTGCGACGGGAACTGACCTGCGCGAATACAGGCATCGAACAGTTCCCGCAGCTGGCCGCGTAGATGTTTGGCGGCCAGGAAGAGGAGCCGACCCGGAACCCCGTCGGGTCCCGGAGCCGTCTTCCTGCCCCGGAGCTGGTCCAGGGCGACGTCTAACTCTTCCTCGGTGATGGAGTGAGGCTCCACCTCCGAGGTGTCGGGAATGATTGGACCCATATCGGGGGGAGTGAAGATCCCTGGATCCGGGAAGAGCCCATCGATAACCGACCGGAGGACCTCGGGTTCGAGCGTTTCCGTAGCCGTGGAGGTGCAAGGCCGCAACGTGTTGCAGGCTGCGCGGTACGGACGCCCCAAAGGGTCCCGGTCCAGTGTCTCGAGGAGCTCCTCCCGAGCCCGGGCTTTCGCTCGCAGAATTGCGATCGAAAGGGCCTTTCTGGCCTCTCTGAACTCCCCCACGAGTCCATTCTCTTCAACATAGTCTGGAGGACAACGCGCTCTGCTGCGTTTGAGCCTGTGGCTGATTCTGCGGACTGCCCTCCGCAGTTCAGCCAGCTTCTCAGTCCACCAGTGGACTGATGTACGCGGCGGCGGTCGTTTGGCTCGAGGCATAGCAGCGTCGCAAATCCTTTTGAGGGATTTGCGCATGTGCTCGGCCTACGCATCCAGATTCCCCAGGTCGGCTGGATAGATCCAGCATTCGATGATAGCCCTCTCCTCGGCCTGGTCCGCGTCGAGCTTGGTAAGAGTCCAGCGCGGGAGCCGGGAGGGGCCCTGAATAGGGTTAGCGCTAGGCGAGGGGGAGAGCTCGAATCTGATGTACAAGTGATCAGACAGAGTCTCCACCTCCTCCAGCACTCTCCATCCTACCACTCTGCGGGCGGCCGCATGTGTGGCGAATGACAAGTCGATGATCGATCCACCCCGCGCACGTACGCAGGTCTGGACCGACCCCTGGTTCAGGATGGACAGGTTGGATTGAAGCGCCCAGTCTTCAACCGCCCGTCCCCTAACATCGGTAATCGCGTTCCCCCAGGATTGGTGCTTGGCATTGAAGTCGCCTAGGACGAATATCGTCTTCGGCGCTAGTCTGCCGACGGTTGCCCTAATGGAGTCCAAGGCGAGCTCGTACTCCGCCAGGGGGCGGCTCCGCGTCAGGTACACGCCTATGATGACGTAACCTCCGCTTTCCGCCACCGCGTAGCCCTTTCCTCTTTCGAGACTGGTGAGCGGTGTGCCAGATCCGGCTCTGGCGACCACGGCTACCACATCGTCGAGATCCCCCACCCAGTTCCTGGCTGGGGGTACGTAATAAGGTTCGCTTATTACGGCCAAGTTTGCTTGCCACTCCGCCATCGCCTGCAGGCACAAGTCCTGGGCGTCGGGGGAGTGGTTAACATTAGCTTGGAAGACTGTTAGGGGTGTACTGTGCATTTAGGTGTCCATAGGTACCCCCCTTCCACTCGCCGGTCGTTTATTCGCCCTCGGGTGGACGAATTTACCCTTGACGTATGGGGGCTGGCAGTGCCTCGCCAACGTCGGGTGGGTAGCGCGTTTGCCCCCCGCCGCGCAGACGGCGCAGTGGGGGTCGCGGGCTGTGCAGTCCGGCTGCTTGTGTCCGCTCTTACCACAGCGGAGACACAAGCCGGTCCGGTCCGGGCACGAGTCCGGGCAAGTCTGGGTGCCGTGGCCGACGTTGAAACATCTGTAACAACGTATCGGCCTGGCTTCCAGAGCCTCCACCTTCGCCAAGGTGAAGCCCACCAGAAAGTGGCCCCGCTCGGCGATGGCTTTGGCTGCAGTGACGGGGCACATCACTTATGATGCGCCCATGCCCCCAGGTCCTATGCCAATGTGCCTCGCCTTGACATCGTCGCGCAGGCGGGCAACTGCGAAGCCCATCTACGGTGGCCGACTCATCCAGCCCTGAGACGTAAAGCTCCCCACGCTTTACGGGGCGGATGACTTCGGCCATCCCTTGAAGCGCCCCTCGAAGGGCCTCAGCGACGCGGTTCGCCCTGGTCGCGCTCTCGGGTCCTGGGGGGAAGTCCAGGAGTCGAGCGTCCCGGGCGGTCCGCGTCACTTTCAGCCCCTCTCTGAGGCCTAGTTTGGTGATACTGACCACCGAGGCGGCCTTTGCAAAGACCCCCCGGTAACCAATACCGTTCTTAGCCGATTCCGGCAGCAACTTGATGATGATTGCTGCCGACCTCGGCTCCTGGAATATCACGGGCTTCGTAGCCCGTGGCTTGCGCGCCGGTTGCCGCCCCGATGGCGGAGCCGGTGCTTGCGCTGAGGGAGGGGGGCGGGGCGTTTCCGCTCCCGCTCCCTTGCCCTTCTTCTTTCGGACGACCGTGGACCACGAACCCCCCACCCCTCCGGAGCGGAGGCGGGGGCAGGGGCCACCGCAGCCGATGGTGGCGCGACGGCAGGTGCCGCGACGGCGGGTGCCGCGACGGCCGGTGTCGCGGCCGCGGGTCTCGCCTTGAGCCTGGGGGCCGGCTTGTGGGCCAGTGGCCCGGGCTTAGGCACCGGAGCAGAGGCGGCGGCGAGAGCTGCGGCTCGGCGCAGCTTTTTCGCACTCTGCTTCACCCCCCTCTTCACCTTCTTCTTGGGAGGAGGGGGTGGCGGTGGGGAGTCCGCCACCCCAACGACGGGGGGTACCACCACCTCCATCGGTACCGGGGGAATTACTTCCCTCGGGGCCCGGTGGGCGGCGGCGGCAGCTCCCGCCGTTTTAGGCAGCGGTTGTACCTCCGAGGCCTTCTTCCTGTCCGCCGCGAGCGGCGGACGAAGAGTTGGCGCGGGTGGCAGCCGCTCCTCAATCCCGGCAAGCCGGGCGTCCAGCATCGCGCCCACGGTGCTGGTGATGATGCGCGTAAGCGCGTCATAGTCCACACCGCCGTGCGCGACGTTTGGGGTTATAGGAACCGGCTCCGCCACGACGGCGGGAGCCGGAACCGTTTTGGTAACCGCGGCGGATATATGAACCGGCTCCGGGGCCAGGACTTTTTCCGCCGCGGCGGCCCTGGCCTTCCGCTTAGCGGGCACGGGACCCGGTTCCGCCGTTACAGCGGGAGTCGGGGCCGCGTCCGCAGCGGGGGCCTTCATGGCCTTCCGCATCTGCTCGAACTCCTTGCGGTGTTATGGATCCGCAACTTAAGTCACGTGGAATGTTTTAGTGAATCATTTCATATTGCTGTCATGAAGTGTATTTGTAATAGATATACACAATTACATATCCTTATTATTTAATATCATAAATGCGAAAGTAACACTGTCTGTCTGTCTGTCTGTTCCGTTTTCACGGAAAAACTAAGGGACCGATTTGGCTGAAACTCAGTATATAAATATATATACATAATATATATTTTCAATGCCGAGGATGAACATAGGATACTTTTTATCCCGAAAAATAGGATAGTTTCCGGAATAAAAATATATTAGGTTGGGGAAAAAGTTTCTTCCCATTTTATATAAAAATTCAAAAGGTTTTTTTTATAAAGTTTATTTACATTTGACTAAAGTATGTAGGTGCCATTTTGTTGGATAACTTTTTTCCATCTTGTAGGTAGGGACGTGATCCCATTGCTATAAAAATTTTGGGGCTTTTGATCACAAAACTGCGACAAGTGGTTTTAGCAGTCCTCTCGTGATGTTAACCTGACACTGCCTAAGGAATTCTGCAGAGACCGAAACAGGTGAAAATATGAAGGTGCAAGGTCAGGACTATACGGTGTATACATTAACACCTCCCAGCCAAACTCTCGTAATTTTTGCTGAGTGGCTAAAGATTTGTGAGGTCTAGCGTTATCATGGTGAAAAACCACACCCCTTCTGTTAATTAATTCCGGCCGCTTTCTCTCAACTTTTTGCTTTAATCTCATCAGTTGTTCGCAGTACAGTTCAGAATCGATGGTCCTGCCTGGCGGTAACAGCTTATAATGAATAATGCCCTTCTAATCCCACCATACACACAGCATCACCTTGTTGTGAGTTAACCCGTGTTTCGCCACAGTCTGTGAAGCCTGACCGGCCTTTGACCACGATTTCTTTCGCACGTTCTTATCGTACGTGATCCACTTTTCATCACCAGTTATCAGCTTCTTCAAAAATGGTTCGGTTTCATTACGTCGTAATAAAGAATCACAAATGAGTACACGGTTCATTAGGTTTCATTCAGTGAGCTCATGAGGCACCAAAATATCGAGCCTTTTTCTGTACCCAGCTTTTTTCAAATGCGCCAAAACCATTTTGTGGTCAATTCCCACTTCTCCAGCTACATCGTAACTACTTATATGACGATTTTGCTCCACTTTTTCAAAAATGGCATCAATTTTGTCCGTAACAGGGCGACCAGAGAGACGTGCATCTTTGATATCAAAATTTCCGGATTGACAACGCTTAAACCAAATTTGCGCTTCTCTCACAGATACTGCATTAAGTCCATAAACATCACAAATCTTTTTCGCGGCTAGTGTTGCATTTTTACCTTTTTTGTAGTAAAATTTTAAAATATATCGAATTTCTCCACTAGATTCACTCATTTTAACAATAAGAAAAACAAAATAAAATCACACATTTTCCTAATTTGAATTTGGAATTGTCTTCTTTAAAATTAAAACTTTTTAATGATACCAAAACCAGCCAGATTTAAATGGTATAGCCAAAGAGGTTTTATTACAAGTTCATACGTACTATATGCGAAAAGACTTTTTCCCCAACCTATTATTTGTCTATCTGTTTGTTATCCTTTTATGGAAAGACTATTGGACCGATTTGGCTGAAACTCGGTATATATGTAATTTTAATGCCGAGGGTATCCAAGGGATACTTTTTATCCCGGATAATGGGATAGATTTATGTAAAGGTTATCCCGGAAATTAGGATAGATTTGACGATTTTGTCCATTTCGTCCACTTGGCCCACTGAGCCCACTTGGTTCATTTCGTCCATGTTGTCTACTTTGCCGTTTTTGTCAAGTTTTGTCATTTATTTAGTTTACAGATAGACGGAGGATGGTATGCGATATAAAATGAAGTGAATCTTCCGGGGGTAAATACATAAATACTTAATACAATGTAACCTGTACCGCCTGCTCCTTTAACAAGAGATACGCACTAGAGGTTGACCTGCGGGGTAAACTCTAGTATTACATATATAAAACATAACAAACATCAATATTATAAAAAGATTATAGACTCTAGGTCACTTTCTATAGGTGAGGTTACCAACCGCGCCTGATTACCTAAAGCTTGAAGCCTGATATGATAATAACGCTCATAGGCCTAATAATCTATTAAAACAAAATCAAAACATCTGAGTTACTTGTTGTGACGCTATAACCGCTTCCAAATTATTCGTATTTTAGTGCCAAATTGCTAATTAACATAGCGAAAACGATGGCCAGGGAAATGAGGATGGCCGAAGCGACGCGACGCGACGCCAGGAATCACGAAAAGAGCGGTTCCATTAACTTTTATTATTCGCCGTTTTAAAGCGTGTCGTCCAAATTAGTTGGTTCTATTCGCAGAACATCTTCCTATACCTTAGTCTCATTACATAAATTGCTCTTAGAATTTTATTAATTATTGTTCATGCATATTTGTACTGATTAAAGGTTCTTTTTTGTATAATTGCATTACAAGGGCAAATTCATACATCGTAATATATAAAGGAGAAGATGAATGGATTAAAAAATGTAGTAAAAATTTTAAGCGATACAATATGTCTGGCCTTGGACTTTGACGATGGAAAGCGACGGTGGTTTTCGCTTCGCACATAGCTGTCGCTCACAATGATAAGGTTGTGACCAGGCCGTTAGAGCTATCTACGTGGTTTTGCTCATATCAAACATGGATGCAAATCACGCGAAAACCATCCCATTTTCCAAATATGCATAATTCAGCCTATGTTCATCCTCCTTATCGAAAATATACACATACCAACTTTTATGGCAATCGGTGCATTACCAAAGTCGTGAAGAAATATACAAAAGACACATTCACATTTATACAATACATTAGCCTAGATACATTGTTGTTATAATATTTTATTTTTGTTTCAATAAAATAACCTCTTAAGTAACTTCAGTCAAGTTTTGACTTCAAAGTTCGAAGAGCGAAAAGTAAATGCAGTCCAAATGATTCCCAGCGCAATCCTGAAGTCGAGTACCTTCTGAAGGCTAATAAAAGTTAGTCTTACAATTATTCGAACCATTTCATATCTTACAATTTAAATTTAAGTAGTTATTTTCTTTCATGAATTTGAATCATCATGTCGTCTACAAATATTTTGTTAGTAGGGTAGGATGGGGCTAGTACAGCATTTTTTCACTTAATCTGTGATAGCTCCTAAACGAGACGTCAGAGTGTATATAACGTATCTTGATAAATAAGTATGTTAATCCTGCTTAAAAGTGTCCGTAAAAATTAATTTCCAATAATTAAGGTTTAAGAGCTACAGCCGTATATGTGAAGAATGTCAGACATGATCAGCTTACCCCATTGGTTGGGTAAGTTGAGCATATATTCATCTTGACTACGTTCCTTACTAGACAGAAGAAGTCTTATAGAAACACTATTCTACTTTTTTTTCATATATTCACATAAGATTGATACAGAATTCCTTGGCGGTAGAATTTATGCTGTTATTCGTTCATGACAGACTTTGTTGTATTACTTAACTGGGGAACAAAAACAGAAACTCCTATATTGTTTTCTTTATATGTTTATATTTTAAAATTAAAGAAAAATATAACAAACTGTTTCGGTTTTAAGCCGTTAGATTAGTTAGATAACCATTGCTCAACTAGCCCCTGCAAAAAAACTAAAATAAAAGTAAAGTTATTAAAAAAACTACTTTGATGAAATTTAAATATTTTTTGATATTATAAATATAGTACATTTATAAAAGTTTAACACTTATTTCATCAAAAACGGCCGACATTTGACGTGTATAGAATAAATGGAAACCGAAACAATACTTTTACTTTTTTGTTGCAAAACAAAGAATCCATCTGTGTCTGTAATTCAATTGATAAGTCAGCGTGGACAGTCGTCTGATGAATTCTTCTACTAGGGTTGCATCTTTTTGCCATTTGAAAAATTTGTATAGGGTGTATAATTTCCGAGATATTTCGATTGCCCAAGCTACCTCTATACTCAACAAGCACCTCTCTACCCTACTGTTTAAAAATGTTAGTGTTTTATAGAACATAATTGATTTTAGATTAACAATGTTAATTTAAAGTCAATATGATCAAAGCAATTATCAGTAATTAAGTTTTTATTCACATCATTGTAATAAATTGGAAACCATTAGGGTTTTCCAATGCATAAATTTGTTTGAGTAATTTTTTGTATTGATATCAATTTTGTTATTAAGTAAACACGATGGTCTGTATTTGGGCAAACGAGACGTACGTTTTGTTTTTTTCAATCCAAAACATTGCCCCTCGAAGGCACCATATGGACTGGTTTCAACTAATTACACGGCCTAATTGGCTTGCCTGTCCATCTGTAACTGCGGCTCCGTGGGACGCTTTAGTTAATTAGTCTTCTAACCGATCCCCAATCTGATTTATTTAACCTTTTAAAAACCAATGCACTCTTGTTCTCCTTCACAAAGAACTAGCAAAATATTTATGTTTACATTTAGAAGTGTTGTTTTTATTGAACGTGTTTTAAATATGTTTATAGAATTTAAAAAAATGTGTTTGTATATTTAGCCAGTATTCGCAAACATTGGGGTTTTACTATATCATGATTTTAAAGCAACAAGGGCAAGTTGACCCCATGAAAATCCATCACTTCAGCAGAATCGTATTTTTAATTGACACCAGACAGTTGTTTTGGTAATTTAAAGAATCATATTTTACAAAACTGTTGAGATTTTTATACAATGATACGATTCTTGTTCAAATCCTGCGTGGGAAACACGCGGCGCCAACGCAGTTATTATCACGTCCTTAAGTTAAAGACAAGCATCACAATTTATGAAATCTGGTAATAACACCAAGTATACTGTCAGTTTTTCTAAAGTCGGGAGGCACAAGTCTAGAACAATATTTACAAGATTTTATATATATATATATATATATATATATATATATATATATATATATGTGTATGCATGTATATATACACACATACATATATCTTGTTACGAGTGCGAGACTCGAATTAAAATGCCGTTAGAATTACTATAGAGTTTATTTAGAACTATACAAGCATGTATAACACAGGTACAAATATAACTGAACACAACCAGTACAAACGTAATGCACGATTCAATAACACGCGCAAAGTCAGTCACTATATAGATTATCGAATGTACACACATCTTGCCACGCTTGTCGTTATCGCTTGACTGCCGATCTCTCCATTCGGGCATTGCTTTATAATGCACGATGCAATATGTCTACCTGGCAAGCGTCGACACAATTTCCCAGAAATTGTAATCCGCACACCTGCCTAATTATGCCTGTGAACGGCCATAAACTAGTACAATAGGCTGCTCTCTACAACAACCAATAAATAAGTAAACAAAAGAAGACGGTCATAAAAGCGCTTCAATGTTGTTAGCTCAAACACCGACGGCGGGTAATAAATGTGCTTTGTTTATAAATATGCAGGTGGCCCAATTGTAACAAAATTTTCAAATTTTTTAAACAATTTGTTATATATACTAATTTAAAAAAATATTACAGTATGTATTTTTTTTATTACAAACTAGCTGACCCGTGCCCACTTCGCTGGGTATCAGAAAAAAAATAAAAAATACTTATTATTAATCACAATCAAATATGTATTTATGTCACTCAGCAATAATGTAGCTTTCCACTGGTGAAAGATTTTCAAAATCGGTTTAGTAGATCCAGAGATTACCCCCTACAACGTCACTAACTCACAAACTTTACCTCTTTATTCTTTTTTGAGTTTAATTAACTACTAAGCGAATTCAAAATATTTCCCCTCCCGTACTGCGCGTACCCCAGTGACGCCTACATCGCATAAGCCCATCTAGCCGATTAGGGTGCACGGCGACCACGCAACTTTTTTCTAATACTTACATTTTTAAACTCGTAATATCTTTCGAATGGAATGTCCGAATTTAATAATTCAAAAAAGATATATAAAGATAGATAGATAGATAGATAACACTTTATTGTACACCATTACAGAAAACTTATGAACTAGTATTATTCTAATTGTGTACAAAGGGCGGTCTTATCGCTAAAAAGCGATCTCTTCCAGACAACCCGTGGCAGGAATATTGCTGATTAGGAATAGCGATGGTGGTATACATAATTATTGTACGATTACTTATATTTTAATAATAAATATATAACTATACTATATATACAAATATACACATAAGTTATATACATATTCAAGATATAGTGATAAAATGCAACTACTTAAACATAATAAATATATAGTTGTATGCAATATAATACTAATTATATAAAATTACATATCATTATATTGCAGATAGAATTTCCTGACCATGTTCTTAAATGTTATTAAAGATTTTGCTTGTCTGAAAGCAACAGACAATGAATTCCAAAGTTGGATAGCCTTGACCGTGAAAGAGTTATTGAAAAACGTTGTATTATGAATAGGAGTAATAAGTCTATGTTGACTGGAAGGGCGTAAATTGTGAGAGCAAGAAATAAATTCGAAACGTTCTTTAAGGTACTGTGGAGTAGTAGGGATAAATAAAATACTATAAAGCAATGAAAGAATATGAGTATTCCGGCGAAAACGAATTGGCAACCACTTGAGTTTTTTTACGAAATTCAGAAACGTGGTCATACTTGCTTAACCCAAATATGAACCTTATAGAAAAGTTTTGGAGGCGCTCAAGTTTATTAAGTTGTTCTTGAGTTAAGTCTAGATAGCTGGCGTCGGCATAATCAAGTATGGGTAAAAGTAGTGACTCTGCAAGCTTAATTTTGGTGGCGAAGGGCAGGAGGTTTTTCAGCCTCCAAAGTGATTTGGAGGAGAGAAACAACCGCCGACTCAACTCCGTTATATGGGGTCTCCAGGACAGTTCACTATCAAATATAACTCCTAGGTTTTTGACCTTATCACTGATAGGGATAAGCTTCCCATCAAAAAGAAAACTTGGTATACAGGTCCAGTCAACTTCACACAGCATCCGCGAGCTACCGATGATAATCACTTGGGTTTTCTCAGGATTCACAAGAAGTCCATTTGACTTACTCCATTGTAGTATGCGGTCAAAGTCAGAATTTATTGCTACGACTGCTTGATTTAGTGTGGTAACAGGTGCCTGCGTGTAAATCTGCAAATCGTCTGCATAGAGGTGATAGGATGAAGTGAGTTCATTAGAGATAGAGTTTATAAAAACAGCGAATAATAAAGGAGATAGTACGCCGCCCTGTGGAACACCGGCAGAGAGATCACACCACGACGAATAGTCGTCATCAACTCGAATGCGCTGCCGGCGTCCATACAGGTAACTACGAAACCAGTCGATTACTTCAGGAGATATGTTAATAGAGCGTAGGATGCCAAGTAACACTTCAAAATCAACATTATTAAAAGCACTGCTGAAATCGAGCAGCGATAGCACAGTTAGTAAGCCATTGTCCATGCCATGCCGGATGTCATCTGTAATTTTAATGAGGGCTGTGGTGGTGCTGTGGCCAGGACGACAACCAGACTGGTAAGGATTCAAAAGATTGTTACGGTTCAGGAAAACACTTAGCTGCTGATGAACTAAGCGTTCGAGGACTTTGGAAAGGAAAGGTAGTATGGAAATAGGACGAAATTGAGAAAAGGAAGTGGGGTTGGGTTTTTTTGGAAGAGGAGTAACCTGGGCTTCCTTCCAGGCAGCTGGGAATACACAAGAGTTTATGGATGTATTAAGGATATGGGTAAGGGTAGGATTAATGACATCCAGTATGGGTAGGATCATGTTGCGACTAATGCTATCACTATCGACAGCATTTGATGTGATGGATTTCACAGCTTTCTTAACATCACTGTCAGTAAATCGACTAAAAAGAAAAGGAGAATGCTTGGGTGTTGGCTTGGACGAGAGTCTTTTCAAAGTTTCAGACTTTATTAATACATCAAAGTCAGAAGTGGTTAAGAAATGCTGATTTAAATCATCGATATTGAATTTTTGACTGACTGAGTTTTCCGTTTGTTTGCCAATCCCCAAAGAGCGTAGAAACTTCCATACTTTAGCTGGATTATCATTTTTAACTGATTCGTGAATATAACGGCGTTGAGCGTCCCTACACACTCTATTACAGCGATTGCGAACTCTCACATAAACCGCTTTGTTTGCTTCGGTTGGCTTCATTTTATATCGAGTTTTTGCTTTAGATTTCTTGTGCATCTGCGATTTAATATCATCGGTAAGCCACGGTGCAGGCAAATGTTTGACCTTGATACGGCGTAAAGGTGCATGAATATCATACAGCTTCATCAAAGCAGCATGAAACACATGAACCTTCTCATCAATGGTGGTTGCACTGACCACCCCAGACCAGTCAACTTCCTGAGCATCCTTAAGTAAGGCATCTAGGCTCATGCCACCAAAATTACGCTGCAGGATGATTTTGGGTTTGGCTTTCGGCGGATGTAAGTTATATGAGAGAAAAATCATGTCATGATAGGAAAAAGCATCCGCCGAGCATTGACCATAATGAGAAACGTGAGGTAGTGATGAAACCATTATTAGGTCGAGAAGAGAAAGAGATGAATTAGGGAAACGATGAGTAGCACTCAGAGGAAGAATATGTATGTTAAGAGATCTTGTTAAAGTTTCTAAAGTATAAGAACGATGGTCTTGTTTAAGGAGACAGCTGTTGAAATCACCCATGATGATACTATGCGTATATGAAGGAGAAAACTTTTCTAGCAGAGTTTCAAAAGAGGAGAAGTAATTAATGCGAACAGAAGATGCGTAAAATACTCCTAGCAAAATCTTGCTATGCGCAAGTTCTACTTCTATAAATAAATATTCGCCATTATCCGGTGTTGGGGGTTGTGAGGATGCACTTACGATTTTGTATGCTAGATGGGAGCGCAAGTATATAGCAACGCCTCCACCACCAGGACCGATACGTTCATTTCGGATTAGACGGTATCCTGGCAAAGAATATGAAGTAGTGGACAGGCAAGGTAAATATATATATAATACAATAAAGGTATTGAAGCAGTCTTGAATATGAAGTAATTTATTTTGATAAGGATGAAAACCAAGATACAAATAAAGAGCCTTTAGTAGCGGCAGCATTTTAATTATTTAAAAAAATAAAAGAATACTTATTGTTGCATAACTATAATAGTTAGACATATGCTGTCGGGACACTTTTTGTAAATAATGATGTGTTCCGCAAAGTCGTAGTACATTATTTTATTCTATCATCAATAGTTTTAGTGTTATAATGTTTATGTTTATGTTAATGATAGTTTTAATGTTATATAGCAGCGCGCGCGATTTTAGGTAATTTTTTACACCTTGAGTTACACTATTGCAGTTTCAGTAAGGATCCCTAATTTAAAAAAATATATAATATAGCCTATGTTAACCGGGGATAGTGCAGCTTGCCAACAGTGAACGACTTATTTAAATCGGTTCAGTAGTTTCGGAGATTTGCCCCTACAACGTCACAAACTCACAAACTTTACCTCTTTAAGTAAGTAAGTATAGAAGTATAGATTACAAAAAACATCGATCTCAGCCGGCAGTAAGGCCTAGATTTCAAGCTACCGTTGGATAAAGCTCCAGAGATAGGAACCTCCTCACAATACGGGCCGTGTCCAACAGATCTGCCTTTTGCATCCGACCCTTAACCCAGAAACCATTATTATTATTTAAATTCTATAAAACTTGTGAAATCCTCAAAAGTACACATTCACAGCCTTAGAACATTTGTTGAAAATATTTTAATTATAGCATGGACAATATTGAAAAAAAATTAAGTTGGTAGAGCTCCAAAAATACTTTCAAAGATAATATGTTTGAACAATATCCGTTGGATATAGTTTTTAAAATATGGGGT
Source organism: Dendrolimus houi (assembly GCA_039645545.1). Lineage (NCBI taxonomy): Eukaryota > Metazoa > Arthropoda > Insecta > Lepidoptera > Lasiocampidae > Dendrolimus > Dendrolimus houi. The sequence continues at coordinate 14,442,896 of CM077120.1, read as the reverse complement.
ATTTTTGATTACATGTTTTTTTATGATTTCGTAGATAAGTGATGAAAACCTTGGATGTTTATCGCCTTTATGGAACCCTTCGTAGTTCGTAGACTGTCCACGCATTTACCTGATTTTTATAAACACGATATAATTAATTAATGGAAAGTACCCCAATGACTAATGGAGCCAATTTTTTTGGCGATGTTTTATAATAGTGTTACATGCCGTCAAAGATAAGCCGCACAGCCTATTGCAAGCGCAGCTTATTGTCCTCCCGGATTAAGGAACTCTTTTGTCTTTTGAATTTGTACTTAAGAAAAACATGCTATTGTCTTTTTACTTGTTTTATAACCATCATTAGTGTCGAACTAATCCCTATTGTTATTGTTTTCTACATTGTGGACGTTCGCAGGTGTGCAAATTAATATTTCTTAGAAACTCAGTGTGCGCCTCCAATTTCTTTGTACTGTGTAGTTAGTATAAGACGATGCCCGCCCCTCCGGCGGGTGGCAGTCAAGCGACGACTACGAAGCGAGTAAGACGTACTCTCTAGTACTCTCGATTAGCGATATAGACGACGGACTTTGCGCGATCGAATTGTATCGAATCGTGCAGTGTGAACTGGTTGCATCCAGTTTTATTTGTATTTGTTTTATACGTATTTGTACAGTTCTAATAAATTCTATAGTAGTTCCAACAGCATTTTTTTAATTCGAGTCCTGTAGCTCCTAACACTAGTAAAATTAGCTACTTAATTTGTTAGATCCAACTTCGAAGTAGTTAAGTAATTATTCAATACTTTGTTGTTCTTGAATTCTGATTTTTTAATAAGACAAGTATGTGTTTCAAAACAGAAAATTATTAACAATCATAAACCTTCTTTCACTCAAAGTAAAACGAATTTAGTGAAAACTTGAAAAGGAGCTAGGGGTAGGTACCTAATTATATATGCTTGTTAATTAAATACCAAATTAAAAACTTTTCTTTCATTTTCAGGAACAAATCTCTTTAAGACGCTCGATTTCCATGTTTTCTTATTTTGTATTAGCTTTAACGTCGTTTGCTCCAACGCATAATTTTAATTAGCTGAATTCAAGAACATTAATTAATTCCTCAACAGCGATGTAACTGTGATTTAAAATTATAAGTTAATTCTGCAAGAGCTAAATAACGTTTGTTTATAATCAACGTTTAATATAATCAATGTTTAATATAATCAAGACGCATTTACCCTAAGTCACTAAGACTAATATTATCCAAGGTGAAGCAGAGACTTCTGGGTTTCTTTTTGACATTAGGGTTCATTTACCAAAAAGCAAAAAGGAAGGTACATGTTCCCTAGGGTTTATAGTTTCACTTCGGAGTCTACTTGTGAATCAGTCAAAAAGTAAACTTATATTAAAGTAGGCTTTTTAATATTATATTGTTACAACCTAAGCGCCGACAAAGACAAGTTCCCAGTACAGATTTGTAGAAGCACATTTATTACCCGTCGACATTTGAATTAATAACTAATCACATTTAAACTACTGTAATTATTTTATGATCGTCATTTTTGTTTACTTACTTATTGGCATTCGTTTCTAGAGCCTATTGTTGTATTGTTATCATTAGCCAGGTGTTAAGAATTTTAAAAATACAAACCGATTCTAGGAAGTTCGGTCCACGTGGACGGGCGGGCACATTGCACTTGTGCAGGATAAAACGATGGCCTGATGGAGGGAGGAAGTCAGTCGAGTGAGAACCACGATACAAGCTAGACGTGTGTACTATGGTCGGGAATCTAATAGTGACGGACTTTGCTCATTTTATTGAGTTACGACCTTCTGCATTACGTTTGGACTTGTTGTGTTCGGTTATATTTGTACCTGTATTATAGGTACGTGTTTGTATAGTTCTAATAAACTCTATAATAATTCCAACGGCATTTTAATTCGAGTCTCGCAACTCGTAACAATATTATAATAGCTTACTTTATTTTTTTGTCTTATTAGATATAAACCCTCGTTTATATTATGCCCACTTCCACGGCAGCAAGCAGCACAATGGGCAGTGGTTGTAAAAAAAGTTGGGACATGAGTCGCATGTATGTATTATCTATGGTTCACATTGTTTTTAAATTTTTTGACAGCAGGGAAAATACTAGCACTTTCAGAATATGAGAAATGAAAAATATTTTTCAAAAATGACCTCTAATTCTTAAGAATACCGTGAATAGCATTACATAAGAACTTTAAACTCTTAAGCATATCAGTATAGCTTCGTGTCTGACTAGTAGTCTATACTTTCCATTACCCCTTTCTTCAATAGGTTCACCTACTACAGCAAGCTGAGTCACGCGATGTTCACATTATAAGGCTGGAAGATTTCGTTTCCACTTACCGAATCACTTTGTATCTTACACTCTTTTATTACCTTTTGAATCTTGTTTATCTTTTCACTCTAAGGAGGTAAAAACTGTTTAAAGTTGTTGAACTTTTAGATAAGAATTACTTTTGTTAAAACATAAGTGTTTTGCGTGTAGTTGTTTAATAATTACTATGTAACGCATCTCACAAGGGCACACACCTTACATTATCTAAGAAAAGAGTTGAGGTGTTTCAAATGGATTCTGTGTATATCATGTGGCTAAAATTCTATCATAGATGGAAACATGGATGAGCTAGGTTTATAAATCAAGTTAATCGTAACTTATATATATATTTTCCGTTTACATTTATAGTGTTCAGGTTGTTTAGATGGTTTCGATTCGATAATGTGCGTTTGAAGTGCAAAGCTATTTTTACATATAAGTTATGTTGCTTGTCATTAATTTCTTGTTCCTATACTGTCCTAAATAACCGTTTATTTGCCTTATTACTGGTTACAATTTGATATGAGCTAAAACAGTTTATACCTCTTAGGAGTAGCAAGAATAAGTTAAACAAATGCAATAACTATTCGAGGGTATTACTGTATTTTAAGGGTCCTGTGTAAATTTCAGCAATAACAAAACCCTTATGAAATTCTAATATCAGTTCGTCTGCACACAGTGTTACAGTCGCTTTTCTCAAAAAGCACTAGGTATACGTGAGTAAAATTTGACAGAAATATGTAGTTTGCATATCTCAACAAAGATATTTAGTGAAATCTTGAAAAAAAAAACAAAGAAAAGAAGTGGCCGTCATAAATGTAACTATGGATTGAAATGTTCATATACATGTTACGGGCAATTTGGTAAATCCGGTCACTATGAATAATGACCGGTCTGTATACATAATGCCCGTATCAAGTGGGAAATATAAATAAAACTGCATGATTAATCACTTTTCCCGGTCAGTATGAATAATGATAACCTTATCTTGGGCAATATAATAAAACACAGATGAACTTTAGTTTTTTGCTTATTAAATAAGGTTAGAGTAGAGTTATACAGCAGTGTTATTTATTATTTGACATATGAAGTGAATTTTGGGTGGTTATAAAAAAATTACCACGAAGGCTAAGGCTGGAGTTCCACTTTGCTTCGCTCCCGTCTTAGCCGCTAAACTATATTTTAAAAAATCGGATTTGTTTATAATAAATAAAAGTGCCATATAACTATACCCCACCTTAAATGAATTAAACTTACATAATTATTTTCATAAGAATTAAGGTAACCGAATTTATCACAATGTCCGGCTAGAACTAGGGAAGTATTCATACTGCCCGGTCCAAGTGATAAATTCAAGTTATCTCAAACCATGATTTTTTAAATGGACCACGGGCCGTCTGGCATTATTAATTAATATGGGCTGGCCAAAGTAATTAATTTAGCAAATTAACCGATGCTCTTGGTCATTATTCATAGTAATCGGTCCATATTAATAATGCCCGATTAATCAAATTACCCGTAACATACATACGTAGTCATACATATTGTACATAGTCGCTAACCAAGTCTTGATATAACATAATGATGAATCTTAATTACTTTTTTAATTAAGTCAATAGGAAGCGAAATATTAGCTCTCTTAAGTCGTGAAATTGTGATTGATTGATTATTGAATCTAACTTAAAATAGCCTGTTAGATTCAATAATTTGATCCATATGTCAGGGAAGTTAGGGATATGACATTTAAAATCTGAATATTATACCAGTCTCAGTTACGGTTAAGCATATGAATTTATTTCGGATTATCTGATAGTTTCGGATATCTTTAAATATGGATACTAGTATTTTTTTAAATTGCAAAAAGAAAATACAAATAAATACAAGGTAACAATTTGTCGTCTAGTGTACCGGGTCGGTGAGTGAAAACTTATCCAATATCGTGTTGCATTTAACATTTAATTTCCTCTAACAACAATAATAGTAATTAATATAATCCACGCTTATCCGAAACTTCTATACTAGATTCGGTTAGGGCTTTGGATAGATTTTATTCGAATATTTGATAGATTCGGGAGTTCGCTAAGATCCCTGGTAGATGTTGATAAAAATACTTAATACATTTAGTAATTTCTAAAATCTAAATAAAAACGAGATAGTAGGTACTTACTGAAGTATAAACAATTAATGCCTAAGTAAGCTCAACGGGATTTTATGTAATTACAATGTACAGTTGAAACATTTAAGAGAGAATATATTGAAATTATGATGTCTGTCCAAAGGAAGTACCTATATCTGCGACAGCTTGACGTTTGCAACAGCGAGATACAATTTCACGCTGTGCCAACTTGCAAAATTTGTTGCGAAATTCTAATTTCATAGTGAATATGGCACGAACCATGAAGCTTTATATTTAATAGGCATTATGACGTGTCCTGCCTAGCTAACAACACTGACACACACACTCTTCCTATACGCTTAGTGTCGGATGAACGTCGAAAAACAAGGTCAGACTAAAATTTAAGTATTACACAAATTAATTTTGTAATTCATATGTCTATGTGGATGTCTCACGTGACTGAAAGACTGGTCTATAGACCGAGGTATACCTCGGGTAACGCATTAGTGTTTCCATTCTACGAGGTAATGTAGCCAGTCTTTTGGACACGTTTCCAACTTACAGCGGTCTGGTACTAGATTTCATAGTTAATTTGTATACCTAGTTTATTTTTAGTTTAATTCGTAGTATAGTTTAATTTAAAACATGTTACGTATTTAATAATCAATTAAAATGAATAAAATCTCCTAATTAACTTTTTGAAATGATATATAATAAAACACAAGAAAATTGACTTGAAGTATTGTGTTTCCGACTGTAATTGCTCTAAAGAACAACAAAGGTAAGGAATTTGTAGATAATGTAGTGATTAAAGGTGTATTAAGAAAAAGCTTAAATTGGACATTGGAAATTCTCGCTCGGAAATATCTCATTATAAATGCCAAAGCGGCTAACAAAAGTGGATAATCTGTTTGGCGTCCGGCGAATATTAAAGAAGCCGACCGCTCCGAAAGGTCTTTGTTGAGATCAAAGCAATCTCACTGCTCTACTAATTGACCTTTGCATTTTGATGGAGTTCAAGTTTGCCAATGCATTATCACGGTGTCGTGTAATTTATAAACACATCAACCTGTACTAGGGTACCTATTCTTTTGCTATACGCTCAACTACATGTATCGATTGTGTCATGATTTTGTGTCTTTAAATACTACAGGCTATGAATATTAAGACTGTTTATTATTTTTATTGTAAACAAAATTATGGTATCTTAATAGTTAACCCGCGTCTGTCCAATGACTGGGGTACGAATCACGGTCGGTAGCACCTTTAGGAATGACTCGATTAGGTGGAGGAGCGCGATGGAATATGCTCCTCCGTCTTAAAGGAAGATCTTCCAGCGAGGCTAGTGTTGTTCCTCGCAGGCCTAGGCCCATCTGTTATAGTTGAAAATTTGTATATATTCTTTGTATGTTTCGGGAAACGTTTGTGACATCAATTATTGCACAGCGCCATCTATTGGCTGTAAGTGTTCCACTACACACCCCCTTGCTGAGACTGGAAGTCTATGGTAGACGAATGAAGTCGAGAGTTGTTCATAGCTATCAGTGCTTCTCGTAGTATGCCAATTTATTTGTCACTTGACAGACCTGTGAGTCGGACTGGATGCAGTTCTAGTGAGTCAGAACTTTTTGTTGGTTGTTCCAGTGAGTCGGGAGAGCAGGAGCTCGTGTGTCGGTTTCCAATGTATATGGAAAGACGGTTATGTATAATCATTTATTATTTTGATACCAGAGTATCAAATTAATTATCTCATAAGCTCTTTGTGAGGCTGCTAACTAGTAATGAACTAAGTTGCTCTTTATACAACGATGAACAGAATCAAAAATAAAAACTTTATCTTTCTTGAATCCTATAGAATCAAAAACAGAATGTATAATGAAGTTTTAAGGAAAAACCATTTAGTTGAAAATAATGGGGTGAAATTCTTACGAGGGCATGATGGGCACGCCTCCCGACTGTTAGGCACCGCGAGCCACGTTCCAGGAACTTTCTAATAGTTTCCGCGAGTTCATTGCACACTAGCATTTCATTCGTTCTTCCGATTAGTTATTTGCTATTTCACAAGTATTTGAAATTGAAATGACAAGTCGATTCTTATAACTATTTAATGAAGGATATACCTATGTATTTAATTTTTGTGTTCTAATCAAATTTAGTACTTTCTTATATTTTTATGAGCGTTAAGCACAATCAAATTCGAATTTGATGACGCTAAGTCGTGCTTAGAGGCATATAAAAAGAATAAGCTGGAAGGAGAAGAAGAGGAATGAGGAAGTGTTCTATAAGAAAGGCGTTTGATTCTAAAAACCATAGAGAAGAAGACGAAGAATGTTTGCACATTTACTACGGCACGACGCTCTTGTCTGTAAGATAATAGAAGGCAAAGTGGAAGGTAGATGAAGGAAGTGAACACGTAGGATGGCGTTTGTCGATCAAATAAAGGAAAGGACAGGTGTCGTGTCGTATAAAACAGTGAAAAAACTGGCTGAGAATAGAGAGTGTTGGAGGCGGCTCCATCGACAAGAGTGAAACTCTTAAATATTATGATGATGAACTCGTGCTACCGAAACAATTTAAGCATAAAAATAATATATTTTTCTGTTATTAGTTATAAAAAACGTGGTGTCATGTTTATGGTAGACACACCAGGTTAACATAGTATTTATATGACCAAAAGGATTTTTTCAGATTGAATATGTTTTGCTTTGTCTCCATTAGTTTGTAATATTTCCGCGATAAAAAAAGTTTATTATTCTAAACCAAGATTGTTTTAAAACAACATTGTCCACTAAAACATATCTCTTGATAAATATCAGATTAAGTTTGCATTTAGAAGCATTGCAGAAGGTAAGATGAATTTTAAACTTTCAACACGTAATTAACTTAGCAAATGCATGGCGGCGCGAGTCTGTTTAAGCAAATTAACATATTATCCCCAAACTGTTTTAGCGGAGCCTTGCTTAAGATATTACAATCGTGAACTACCGTGCTTCGGTCGGATGTGTAAACAACACTAACTACTATGCAAAATCTGATGGGAATATTTATAATTCAGTCAAATAAGGTCTGTAATCAAAATTTGGCACTCAACTTTGCATTTTTGATATAATGTAGTATTAATGGTACAAAAAGAATGTGTAAGGGTTTTCGTGTCTAGAACCCCCGGCAAGGGCTGATTTTTTTAAAAGTCTCTTTTTGCATTTTCTCAAAAACGGTAAAAGTTAGACAAAAAAGTTCTACTAAAAATTTTACATAAAAAAGCTTGTATGATGTTTTTCCTCCTGTCAAAATTAACCAAGTTAAGGAAGTTTTAAGTTTGAGGGACGATCGTAAATTTTAAAAAATCGAAGGTAAAAAATACGCGATGTTTTTTAACTGTTTAAAAAAATCTAATCTTAAATTCTAGAGACATTGATTTTTTTATTATTGTTAAAAAACTAGTAGTGCGTACCTCTTGTTTAAAGAGCAGGCGTAATACCTACAGGTTATTGTGTAAAAAAATTATGTCAGTAGTGTTTGCTCCCTGAAAATCCACTTTATTTTATATCGCAAACTATCCCATCTGCCGGCATGAAAAATATCTATATCCATTTTCGGTACTAAAACTACAATTAAACAAAATTACAGCAAAACCAATCGAGTACTCCTAGCAGTTCTTCCATGAAAGCTTAACAGAAAGTCATATCGAGTTACTATCGCATTTTTTATAGACGATAAATCTATAAATTTGAGAAATTATTGGTCTCATCCAAACTTCCATCCTCTATTTCAAACCGTCCTAGTTTTATTTATCTGTGCCCCTCGGTCTATGAAAACTACATAAATAACAAAAGTGTTAATAATAACAAATAGGACAAATCGGGCAAATCGGACAAATCGGACCAATCGGACAAATTGAACAAATCGGATAAATCAGACAAATCGGACAAATCGGACATATCGGACAAATCGGTCATATCGGACAAATCGGACAAATAGGACAAATCGCACAATTCGGACAATTCGGAAAATTCGGAGAAATCGGACAAAAAGGACAAATCGGCCAAAAAGTACAAATATGACTAAAATTATAGAAATGACCAAAATGACGAAAATGGGAAATCACAAAAACCTATCCTACTTTTTGGGACAACCTTTACATAAATATATCCCAAAATCCATCCCATTATCCGGGATAAAAAATATCCCTTGTCCACCTTCAGTATTAAAATTACATATATACCGATTTTTAGCCAAATCGGTCCCGTAGCTTTTCCGTAAAAGAATAACAAACAAACAGACAAATATATTTTTATTCTGAAAACTATCCCATTTTCGGGATAAAAAGTATCCTATGTTCATTCCCGGCATCGAATATATATATATATATACCGAGTATCAGCCAAATCGGTCCAGTAGCTTTTCCGTGAAAACGGAACAGGCAGACAAACAGACAGAGTTACATTCGCATTTATAATATTAATAGGGATAGGGATATATAACTAGTGAAATTTTCAAATTGAAACTTAAATGCTTAAAAGTTTATGAACTATTTTTTTGCCATATTTAGGCTCCTCGTAAAATGTACTAAATTTTACCATTGAAAAACCAGTTAAAATAATTTTTTATCAGATAATTTTTTTCAATGGTAACATTAAGTAAATTTTACGAGAAATCGAAATATGGCAAAAAATCGTTCCCCGGATGTGTCTCCGAGAGAAATGGGTGCCCCCTAGAGCGCTGTTACTGAAATCCGATTGAGAAACATAGGCCGCGCGAGGGGGAAAACTCGCGGCCCGTGTGTGGGATTCGCTTTGTCGGGTTGGCACTAGCATCCCCGCAGGAATGCTATTGCCAGGCCACGATTTGGGATACCCACTAAAACCCTTGTCCCTCCTCGAACGTCCTTTGTCCGGGCTGTGGGCTTGCTTACGCATTCACCTTCAGCCCGGACGGACAACGGTCAGCCCTTTTACGGGCTGGCCCCACCATTTGTTAGCCGGAGAGCTGGGTCTCTTTAAACTTATGATTTGGATAATTTTGAAAAAATCTAGCTAGGTTGTAAACTATAAAAATACTTTAAAAGAAAATTGTTTCAGCAATGTCGGTTGAGTAGTTATTAGATATGGGGTATTTTTGTTTAAATGCTTTTTTATGGTTCCGTAGGTAAATAACACAAACAGAGAACGCCTGTTTCTTTTACGGGGACCTTCGTTTGCGTGGACTGCCAAAGATTTACCTAATTTATTTAAATATCTATTGGAATGGTGAGTTTGTAAGTACTAACAAATGTAAACCATTTTTCAAAATCTTAATATCTGTTACTAATAATGCCAGAATAAACGAAATCTATAACATTATAAAATTCTAAAAATGTCGTGTCTACATATTGAAGGTATTTAAAAAAGCAATTGGAATACACTATATAAACGATAGAGAACACGACGCATTTTTTAAAGATTTCTTGTCTGTTTGTTCGGGATTCACGTAAAAACTGCTGGGCCGATTTTGATGTAGTTTTCGCTTATCGACAGCAAACTCTTAGACATAAAATCTTCGCTGTTTTTTATCCTGGGAATCCTGCAGGAATTTTCTAAAAGGACCAGATAAAAAAAACGAATTCCAATATGATTTTTTCACTGATCGATAGCAAATTTTGTGTAATAAAATGTGTGATATTTTTTATCTCAGGCATCCTGCGGGAAATTTCCCGGGAGCGGTTTGTAGTTGTTCCGGTGTATAAAAGTTCAGTTTTCATTAAAATGATACCCTATTCTAAAGGAGTAATTCCGTCTGTTAAAAGTAGTTCCACATTTGTAAATAGAAATCTATTATTAATTTCGAATTGCACATAGATTGATTAATATTGAGGAGAGTAAGATTTGTTGGGATCGATGGGTAGATTAATGACGACATAACCCCACTAGGGTATCCCTAACTACTTAAAATTTAATGTTATCTATAGTTCCAAGAAACTTATTCTCTTTACAAGACCCAGAATAATTAACGAATTTGAAACATTTTTAAAACACTAAAACAAATAAATGTACCATTTAATTTTTTATTATAATTGCTAGATATCTTAGATTATTGATTGAAATACTTTATTACTTATTAAAGCATTATTGGATACTTCTCTCATCTGTTTCGATTCGACGCAGCACAGCTTTAAGCGATTAATCTTACATAAGCGCTTAAACTATTAAAGTTTTCGTGAGATAAGCTCCTAAACTAACAGTTTAGACACGGGCAGATGTTGACGGTCCGTATAAAGCATAATACTTAGTTATAATTTAATATTATTTAAATCAGATTATCCTACGAGGTAGTCATGATAGCACAGTGCATGAATCCTGCCAGGATTCATGCACTGTACTATTATACATACATCATTTAGGTAATATTTTTCTTACCTAATGTGCACATTATTTCGATTGACACGTGTTGTAAAGATTAAGGAAAACATCGTGAGGAATATTGAGACTACAGATATTTGAAAGCCGACAATCTGCCTTTTAAAAGCATGGCAGACATAATACATTTTAATTGTCCTTTAAGTTAATGTTCTTTAAGCTTTCTAAGTGAGGTTCAACGACATAATATTGTCGTCAGCCAATCAAAATACACTGCTGGATGCAGGCTCCCTAAGTCTGCGTAATAAATTTCAGTCATACGCTTTCTTCATTCAGCCCCTACCGAAGACTGTGCGCAGATCGTCTGTCAACCAGGCGACAGTGTCTACTTCAGGACTTGTCTCCTCCACATCGATGTTGAGATAGACCATTATAGCGAAATTATTAATTCAAATACAAATAAAATATTTGTATCAAGCTTTGCAGAAGCTAGACTATCTATACTCGGACCGTTGTTAAGGTCATAAAATGTAAATCTGGTAACCCACTGCCGACGGAACTACATTCTGTCTAAAATAGTGGAACACGAGCTGCCAAGTTGTGAACTTACGCTTTCATTGGATTTTATGGTCCGCAACAATTATTTTGGTGCTTTGAACTGAAAACCCCGCGTACATCCAAGTTACAGGATTAATTTAGCAGGAGGTGAATTTGTCAGATAACCCATGTTAATCCTTTTCAAATTGTAATCGAGAAAGTTTATGAGGATGGATGTATCTTTACTATTCTTACACTATTTACTTTAATTTTCACTTTTTACTAATATAGCTTATACATTAGAATAAAACATAGGCATATATACTACATAAAAATTCTGGTTAAATTTCATAATTATTTTGCAAAAGACCGCGGTCATAGCTAGTACACCTAAAAATCTACATATATATGTTAAACTAAATTTATTTGATTCTTCTTCGTGGCCTTATTGGAGCGATGATTATGAAATTCTGTTCATAAATGAATTTGCTAACGGCGATGAATATAATTATGTGTAACATAATTTTTATCTTAGAAAATGTTATGGGATAGTTTGATAGTAGATTTGGCCTTTAAATTTATGCGAACGAAGCCGTCAGAAGTGCGTTTGTTCTATTTCATAGATTTGTGAATTATCTGTTTAAAATGTATTTAGCAAAAATGTGCTTATATGACGGCTGAAAATGAGACCAACATATGTTTAAATTATATTAAATACTAGAATTTTCCCTGTGGCAACGCCATGTGAAAATCCCTAAGTAGTAGTAGCTCTATGTTAATTAGATGAAAATTTAATTAAGTTTTTTTTATACACCTATAATAAACTTTTAATGAAAATGTATCTAAACGATAGTGAAAATTGCTTCAAATTATAACTACATTACTGTAGATACGTACGTTATCTGTCAATATTTAACGTCATTAAAAATTAAGAACAATAATACATCACAAATAACGCATCAAACTCATCGCTATATCTGTGCAAAACGGTTAATAACTATAATATTATTCCAGATGAAAAAGTGGCATAAGCTTAAAGCTCATGAGTTAAACTGACATTTTTACATTTTAACGAATATACCTATATAGGTAATAAGAGGAAAAGGAACTAAACTTATGGGCGGTAAACTATTTTTTTTAGACCAACAACTTTACTGTTTCTTGATAAATTCACTACAATGACAAAGATACTAAATCCATAAATTATAGTCTACACGACTGCCCAGCAAAACATAGAGGCGAGTCGAAGCCAACCTATCGGGATAAAATGTATTTTAAGTGTTAACTCGGGTTATAAGCCAGCCTTATGTCGAGTTTCATTCATATACGTTCAATAGTTACCAAAAAAGACGCGATCGCAGTGCCATCTTTTTCGATGTTTTCGTCTATTATGGAAATGACATTGACATGTCATTTATCGAGATAAAAAGTATGCTTTATTACGCCCCGGGATATAAGCTAGCTCTATGTTGAGTTTCATTTAAATCCGTTTAGTAGTTTTCACGACAGAACAACTGTAATAGACAGACAGAAAGACAAATAGACAAAGTTCTATAAATTATATTTTCGGAATTTGCTAGTCCGCATTAACCTCCCATGACTTTTTCACATTTTTAAATACATGTACAAACTCGAACCATTTATAGATTTATTATAGTATAGATAGATAGTTTTTTTTTTTTTTGAAGTCCACGGGCCATAAAAATGGCCCGTACTTTTGGAGGGCTTGCGTGGGGCCATGGGAAGGCCAACACGTAGAGGCCCTTTGACAAATTTAATGTAAATGTGGCGTGACACTGACCAGCGATTATCCCTGTGTACACCATGTAATAATGCACCCAAGGACAAGCCCCGGCCAGTGTAGGACTATTGTGGCAAATGAGGACAAAAAGTACCGGGCTATTGGGGTGAACTTCTAATGGTACTAGGGGTCTGGGAATATGGGGACTATCGCGTCTGCCAGTAAAATGTTCGGGGAACATGGAAAAATGGGCAGACGGTGACTTGCCACTCCCTGCATGGGCCCCAAAAAATGCCATAGAAGAAAGGGGCAACATGGGATAGATAGATAGATTATTATTATTATATCACTTGTGTGTTAAAATGTTCTCTTTTTTTCCCATTGTATGGTCACTGTGTATCCTTGTCTTTAGGCTAGTTTCTGTTATAATTTGGCAACACGCGTCCAGCAAATGTCTCATAATAATATTAGCTAATGAAGCCTTTTAAGTAACATATGTTTGTCCGCAACAAATTGTAACAGGCAACTTAATTAGATTTTAGGCTTTGTGTGATTTGAATGAATATAAGAAAGTTGATATAATTCGTATTTGAATTATAACAGGTGTAATAACAAAGCCCAAAAAGCTGTTTATCTTATACGTACGTACATAAATAAAATAGATAAATGTAATTTGTGTTGGTAGATTTGACGTTGATTAAATTTCGTAGAAATCAAAAGTTATAAATGAATACGAAATACGCGAATACTTATTATTATTAGCTAACGTATCATAAGCATTTGGGCTACATAATTATTTATTAGATAGGAACAAAAATTACACTACCGGAGCCCTAATAATAATATAAATAAAAAAAACATGTCATGGCATAGGATGACACGGTATCAGGAATTCCGCACTGAGGCTATATCTAGCGAAAATCTGTAAGGTATAAATCGTGGTAAGATCAGATAAACATACTCCGAGGCGTTAAGTGGAAAACTTACGCTATGTAATTAACAATTCCACAGACTTTGGCCTGTACCAAGGAAACTACTTACATTGAATTATAAATGCGAAAGTAACTTTGTCTGTCTGTCTGTCTGTTCCGTTTTCACGGAAAAACTATTGGACTGATTTGGCTGAAATTCGGTATATATGTAATTTTAATACCGAGGGTGGGCAAAGGATAATGTTGTCCCGGATAATGGGATAGATTTATGTAAAGGTTATTCCAGAAAGTAGGATAGGTTTTTTTTGTGATTTGTCATTTTCGTCGATTCATTTTGATTGATTTGGTCATTTTAGTCGATTTGGTCATTTTGATCGATTTGGTCATTTTGGCCGATTTGGTCATTTTGGACGATTTAGTAATTTTGGTCGATTTGGTGTAATTTTGTGTTGTAATATCTAGTTAATTAATAAAATGAAAAAGTACATTTTTCTGAAGACCTTAATAAGTACAATTAATTAGTTGTAAATTACAATATACTTCTAAGAATTTTTTATTGCAAGCAAAAGAACACTATTTTAATTGAAGGTTTTTTCATAGACAAGCTACATAGTGTATAGATTTTTATAATAGATCCGACGTAATAAAATTAGCTTATAATAGAAAATAGCAGAAACTGCACGCACTATCAAAATTACACTTTTATTTTATACAAGAAATCTAAAAAAAATGTATCGTGTTTACCATCGTTTATATAGTCAATTCCAGTTGTTTTTTTAAATAGCTTCAAAGTACAGACTCGTCATGTTTAGATTTTTTTTTATATTGTTACGTGCTGTGGGTACCTGGATTGGAAGGAAACATCGATCTAAAAGAATATGTCTATATTTAAGCCAATGCCAGTATAACTCACACTGAATAGTCAGTCCGATACGTTGTCCAAGTCCGGGATACAACTACACTCGACGACAGTCACGAATCCATAGATAACACAAACCAGCTCATAGGCTTCTTTATCCTTATCCGGTGTACGTCACTTAACTATCACGCATGACTTCTACAATGCTTCCACGACGACAAGCCTTCTTCCTTGGCGTGCGCGACTCCACCTTCGCGCATGGCCACTCCAGCGCTCCCTCCCTCACCGATGCGACACTCGAAGGATGCCCGATGCTTTCCAACGAGTATTCCTACCGCATCGCTTTCTGCGCCGCTCCCGACGACCCCATGCGTAGCCTTGCCGCACCCATGGTGCTCGGCCCCAAGACTCGATCCAGGGTCCAACCGTCCTTCCTTCCGCGTGACTCGACCCACACGCGTGTCACCTCCGGCGCTTCCCAATACGACGCTCGCAGACTGCCCACAACGCCCACCTGCAACACCACGCCGTAACCCACACAGCGCCACCTTGACCGACCTTGCCGCAGCTTCATCGCACTCACCAGTACTCGCCTTCGAAACTCATACCAGGGTCCTCTTCATCTGTCCGTCGAACCGCCGACGACCCGCTGCAGCCTCAGCGCGTAGACCAGCGCTTTCTGCTTTCAGGGATCTCGCCAGCTACCAGTAAGCCCGGTGTGTTGGGGAGATCTCCTCCAGTAGTCAGTCCCAACGTTCGTTCCTGACCTCCTGGACACAGTATCTGACCTGTCGTTGGAGTGCTCTATAGTGGGCCTTATTCTCGATAGAGGGGAAGCTGCCGTAGGCTCTGAATGCTTCCCCCCTTTCCCTCATCAGCTCTCTGACGTCGTCCGGGAGTGGCAGTCGGCGGTCCTCGAGAGGTATCTGCCGACTGAACTCCCGTACCACGCACTGGAGGTGGCTGGTGAGGGCTTCGATGGCAACATCATTGTCCTGGGCTGAGAGAATCGGGTCTGGGATCCGGTCCAAGTCCGGGGAGCTTGTCGATGCGAGCAAGTCCCGGACCATGGCCCAATCTATTACGGGTTTTGTCGGTGGTAACGAGTCAGTCGGGGGGCCTAACTGAAATACGACCGGCAAGTAGTCGGAATCGATTTCATCCCGTGTTTCGATTGAGCGAAACTGGAGAGAGACTCCCTTCAGTAGCGCTATATCGAGAACGCTCGGTCTTTGTGTGTCCAGTCTGTCGGGTATCTAGTGGGGGTCAAGGGGGCTAGAATGCCAAAGAGGAGGTTGTCCAAGAGGTGTAGAAGCTCCCTTCCTTTGCCGATTTCGGTTGGGCAATTCCAACTGGGATGTTTGCAGTTTAAGTCCCCGGCTATTATAGCCGCGGGACCCAGACTGATTAGGTCGTCTTCTAATATGGGCTTTTGACAATTTAGGTATGCTGAAACTATGACGATGGGCTGATGGCCTGTCATCAATAGTTTGCAGGCGGAGACTTCTAGTTCCTCTAGAGGGGGTATCTATGGGGAGGTAGTGCAAGGACCGCTTATAGTAGATAAGGGTCCCTCCGCCGTGGGAGGTTAACCTATCGTGTCTGATCAGGTTGTAATTAGCGATTCGGGGATCTCTAATACTCGGCTTTAAGAAGGTCTCTTGCACTAAGAGAATGTCTACATTGTCGGTGACCAGGAAGTCGTGAACCAAGTCGCGTTGATCTTTTAGTCCGTGGGCGTTATAAGTAGCCAAAATCAATGAGCGGGGTTTTTCCCTACTTGTGGTATCCATTAAGACGGTTAAGTTAGGGCAGGTCGTACAAGATCTTCATGAGCGGGCCGTGTTCTAAGACGAGCCGCAGACGAGCCTGTAGGG
Organism: Dendrolimus houi; assembly: GCA_039645545.1. Classification (NCBI taxonomy): domain Eukaryota; kingdom Metazoa; phylum Arthropoda; class Insecta; order Lepidoptera; family Lasiocampidae; genus Dendrolimus; species Dendrolimus houi. The sequence continues at coordinate 14,426,167 of CM077120.1, read as the reverse complement.
TGGTGGCGGTTTCTAGTTTTCATGCCAAGGTGGCTACCTCCTCCAGGTTGAAGAACAGCGACTTGGCAAACCTTGTTACCAAGGCGAGGTCCTCCGAGACGGAAGGGGTAGCACCTGAAGGGGGCGGCAGTGCGACGGGTTGGGGTTGGGGCCTAGGGAGGAGCATCGGGGCTTTGGCCTGGATAGGCAGAGCGGGGAAGCCTGTCCAAGGGTTGAACGCCAGGAGAGGAGCGGGCACGAATGCCGGACGTTTGGGGGCAGCCTTGGAGGCAGGAGGAGAACGCTTAGCGTTCTTTTTGAGCTTGGGACCGGCCGGACACCCGCGGTAGTTAGCGAGGTGTCCGGTTTGTCCGCAGAGAATGCAGGCCGGAGGATCGGGGGAGTCCCGAGTCCGTGAGCAGTCACTGATCCCGTGATCCCCGAGGCACTTGACGCATTTCGGGCGGGAGTGGCAGTGATTTTCCGAGTGCCCATATAGTTGGCAACGGTGGCATTGCCGGGGGGTCTGATTATTATAGGGTCGCTCGAAGCGAAGATTGAGACCACAGACGCTCTTCAGGTTGAAGATTGCTTTACCTTGGTCTGACCGGTCAAGAATAGCGAGCACCATGTTGTATGGTGTCCTGTCTGTGTTCCTTTTGTGCATGCGGTGAACCTCATGCACTGGGAGGTTTTAGGCTTGGAGGTCCTCGAGGATGTAGGAGGTCTCAAGCTCCTGGGAGAGGCTGCGTATGACTAGGCGGAGGCACTTCTCTTCTTCGAGAGCGTAGGTGTAATAATTGACATTTCTGTCAATTAGAAGTTGGGTTAGGGCGCGGTGGTCGGCCGGGGTCTGCATGGTAACTTTGATACCGTGCTGGATATCGCGTGCCTCTTTCAGCACGATTTTAAGGGTGGGGAGAGAGGTTAGTACATCTCTCCAGAGATGTTTGTCTCTGATAATCTGAGGCGGGGGTAGTCGCTCGTGGCGGGGCTGGTTGGCGGCCTTGGTTTTGGCCTGTTTAGCCTCTTTATCGAGGTGGCCTTGGGGAGAGCTGTTGAGTTGCCTCTTTTTGGCTTTGCGGTTAGTGACGACTTGGAAACCGTCATCGTCACCGTTTTGGGTGCAGAGGTCGATCTCCATGTCGCTTTCAGACGCGGCTGAAGCGACAGCGGGAGACTCGGTCATGGCGGGGGCGGAGGTGGGAGCAGGAGTGGGGGCGGGTGCGGGCGGGGCCACGGTGGGGGTGGCCGAAGTGGCCGATGGGCTTGTAGCCTGAGGGGCTGGGGTCGCCGGGGCCTTAGGGGCCGGGGGATTGGTGGCTTTAGTAGCCTTGATCGGTGCGGCCTTAGGGGCCTTGGGGGGCGCGGAAGACGCGGCTTTAGCGGAAGCCGTCGGTTTCGCGGGGATGGCTGCCGGAGGTGGAGGGATAATCTCCATCAAGAGGAGATATCTCTTCATCTGCTGGCAGTACCATGTTTTGAGAGCCGGGTCGTGGCTCTCAAGTAGTTGGAGGGTTTGAACCCACCAATTCTGGGGAGTGGCCATCGCTTGGGCGGGGGGAGCTGCCTAAGGGATTTGTGTATGTGTGTTGCCTAGTCTCCCTGCCGGGTGCAGGCAGGGGGGTGCGCCCTATTGTGAGCTCTAAGCTTGTAGCCCCTTTGCCAATCTTATTGTGCAAAGGGGTCCCTAACTGATTTGTGGGTAGACAGAACCACAAAGGATGGGAAAAAAGGAGGAGGTCACCTAGGACGGAATTGGAGATGCCTGGGGTCGGCAAGGGTACTCCCCCTGTGCCGGTGGTTCCACGCCCGTCCGGGCTTACCGTTTCCCTGAAGGGGAACCAGCGGGCGCCGTCTGCCTCCGTGCGCAGATTGTCGCGCTTATATATCCGGTCGACACTAAGTCTATCCTTAATACGCGATACATAGAGGATCACGTAGTGCCTAATCAATTATATGGTCGAATTTCAGCTAACATGTGGGCCTGGATGGGTAGCGGAGGTATAGGTGAACTTGTCCAAATTTATCGATTTGTTGGAAGAATCAATGTTACCCACAGTGCAAATAGTGTATCCACTTGAAGAAGTCCCTGTTTTCTCCTACGTTCACGACAATTGTTGACATACCGCCAGAATCGTCTCGAATTAGTTTACCCAGGATGAAGACGAAATTACTCTCATTCCATGGCCGTCTAGGTCACCAGACCTCAACCCAATAGAAAATTTGTGGGGTTTGATGGTTCAAATGCAGGATAACAGAAACGAGAGGACAAATGAAGCAATTGAGCAGCCCTGTAATAAAATTTGGAATTACATGAGGGGTCGAATCGACGTCTGGAATCGTCTAATCGGGTCGATGCGTAATCGACTATTAGACTTCATTGAAAACAATGGTGCTTATATCCGGTTTTAGGTTTAAGTAGGGTAAAGTGGGTGCCATTTCTAATTTTGAAATAAAACCAATTAATAAAATTAGCAAAAAAGTTATTATTTTTAAATTCATTAATGTTGTTAATGTTTTATTTTCTTGTGTATTTCTGCTACCTAACATATAACGATATCCATAATGTCAGAGGCTACTTATACAAAAGTTTGGCCTGTGTCACCTTTGGCTTGTCGATTTATGGCCGGTTTCGATATCTTACTATTCACTACCCTGCCTTACCGTAGGTTGAATTTTGACATCATTTGTATAGAGATTACGTCAAATTTTAACCGTTAGTAAGGCTAATAAACGGTCGGTAAAATATATAAACCGGCCCATAATCCAATATACTTAATGACAGAGATAGTAATAGCACGTAATAGCATTTGTAACATCTACACACGAGTATAGTCGAGTCTCTCCGATCTGTTTAATATAACGTAGTCAGAAACTGTCAATGTCTAATAAAATGATAACAAGTTCGTTGCTATGAAAATGTATGCTCAGGCAAATTTCAACCTAATTGTATTTCACCACTGTAGGAAAATGACCTTATGGTGGGTCATGATTCAATTGGTTCGATTGTACAATAAAGAGTTATTGATTGTTTGATTGATTAATAGTTAATAATAGAAGTTTATAGTTTTTTCTTTTCTTCTATAGTGTATATATTTGTTAGGGATTTATAATAGGTTGGGGAAAGTCTTTTCGCATATAATATGTATGAACTTGTAATAAGATCTCTTTGGCTATACCATTCGTATCTGGCTGGTTTTGGTATCATTAAAGTTTTAATTTTAAAGAAGAAAATTCCAAATTCAAATTAGGAAAATGTGTGATTTTCATTTGTTTTTCTTATTGTTAAAATGAGTGAATCTAATGAAGAAATTTGATACATTTTAAAATTTTACTACAAAAAAAGTAAAAATGCAACAAAAACCGCGAAAAAATTTGTGATGTTTATGGACCTAATGCAGTATCTGTGAGAGTAGCGCAAATTTGGTTTAAGCGTTTTCAATCCGAAAATTTTGACATTAAAGATGCACGTCGCTCTGGTCGCCCCGTTACGGACAAAATTGATGCCATTTTTGAAAAAGTAGAGCAAGATTGGCAAATTAGTAGTTACGATGTACCTGGAGAACTGGGAATTGACCACAAAACGGTTTTGGTGCATTTGAAAAAAGCTGGATACACAAAAAAGCTCGATATTTGGGTGCCCCATGAGCTCACTGAAAGGAACCTAATGAACTGTGGACTCATTTGTGATTCTTTATTACGACATAATGAAACCGAACCATTTTTGAAGAAGCTGATAACTGGTGATGAAAAGTGGATCACGACAAGAACGTGCGAAAAAGATCGTGATCAAAGGCCGGTCAGGCTTCACAGACTGTGGCGAAATCCGGGTTAAATCGCAACAAGGTGATGCTGTGTGTATGGTGGGATTGGAAGGGCATTATTCATTATGAGCTGTTACCGCTAGGCAGGACCATCGATTCTGAACTGTACTCCGAACAACTGATGAGATTAAAGCAAAAAGTTGACGGAAAGCGGCTGGAATTAATCAACAGAAGGGGTGTGGTTTTTCACCTTGATAACGCTACACCTCACACATCTTTAGCCACTCAGCAAAAATTACGAGAGTTTGGCTGGGAGGTGTTAATGCATCCGCCGTATAGTCCTGACTATGCACCTTCAGATTTTCACCTATTTCGGTCTCTGCAGAATTCCTTAGGCAGTGTCAGGTTAACATCACGAGAGGACTGCCAAAACCACTTGTCGCAATTTTTTGATCAGAAGCCCTAAAATTTTTATAGCAACAGGATCACGTCCCTACCTACAAGATGGCAAAAAGTTATCCAACAAAATGGCACCTACATATTTTAGTCAAATGTAAATGAACTTTATAAAAAAACCTTTTGAATTTTTATATGAAATGCGAAGAAACTTTTTCCCCAACCTAATAGTATAGTTTTTTTGTATTGTAGTTTTACTGTTAGTATTTAGTTTTATTTTCAATGTTAAATTAATATTTTAGCCGTGAATAAATATCGCTTATATCTTAATTGCTGAATCAAAACGAATGGACAATATTTTATAATGGTTAAGGTTTGAAGTTACGATGTAATGGTGCAGAAAAACGGTACTATAAGATACGTGGGTGTATTGAAATATTTCATTTCACGAGATCACATGACTATGAGCTACGTTTACTGGAAATAGATAAGATACTATCTAAATAAAAGTTCAAAGCCTGCTGCCTTTTCATGGGAATATGGAGGATTGTCGGAAATCGGTTTCCATAAACGAAATTTGATGTTGGGATCAACGAGGTCTACAAATCGACCCCTATTAATTAACACAAGTTCTTATTTGAAACTTTAAAGATACTGTATTAATTGTGTTACGTGTACCAATTTGTTTTATGAATGACTAATATTTTAGTAGGAAGAAGTATCATTGTTGTACTTTTAAAAAACTCAACAAGTCAATAATCATTACCTACTTAAGTATTTTTACGTAATTTTCATTAATAATTATTATTATAACTATTTATATTGTTACATTTTGATGAGAAAATGATTTTAAGTTCACTTACTTAACCAACTGCAAAGTTTTTAAAATGGTAAGTATTTTATATCAATACGAAAGAACTAGAGATAGGATTTTTAAAGTAATTTGGCTATGGGGTCTGAGGTATCAGTTACTTTTGGAAAAGGGGTCTCTTGTCCACGATAGTTTGGGAATCCCTGGTCTACAGCTTTCCGTCAAATTTCATTCCTAAAGACTTAGTAATTTATAAGAAAACGATTATGTAGTATAAAGATAAATAGACAGACATATAGATGAACGGGCTTTTAGGACTGTTATAAGAAAACCAAAAAAATATCATAACATACTAACTTGAATACGAAAAGAAACATGAAATTGTGTATTAATTGTATTTTATATAATGGATAGCAAACAAGAGGCAGGCCTATCATAAATTGTACTCATAGTTAGACTCTAGAGCTCTACAGTGTTCAAGTAAGCATAGCGCAGAGATGAAAAGTTGTCTAATTAGCAACCCACTAAACATTCGAAATAGCAACTTCACAGATTTTAAGGCCATTTCTTATTATTTAAATAACCTACCAAATAATGATAAAAATCTTCAGCGACTGTCCACTTTGAAGCTTTTTAGAGGGAACTTAGAGGATTGATGTTTTTTCTCAAAGCCCACGCATCCGCCATTTGGCGCGTAACCCTGAAATAGCGTTTAGATCAAAGTATATTATAATGCCCATTCTATAACATTTTTATTTTTTTTTGAATCCTTTTTCTTACATATATAATAATAATAGTCCATGAAACGTTCCTCTGTTGGGCTGGAACCTCCTATTTTTAGAGGGAACTGATAGTATACCCACCAAGCTGGTCCAAGGCGGATTGGCGGTTTTAACACAAAGGTTATCTCGATGGGCAGGTTTCATGGTATGATCATGATGTTTTCTTTCACCGTTAACACATAATATTTGAAACAGTACGCACATTACTCAATTTATTTTTAGTTTTTTACTCACTGTTTTATTACACTATTCAGTAGTGTAATGTGGACTGCTACATATTTCTGTCAAACATCCATATACATAGTTTTTGAGAAAACCATTGTGAAAAGACAAACAGATAGGCGAACGGACGGACGAATGGTTCTCCTTTTGCCAAATGGCTACGAAACCCTAAAAAAGGCGTTTCAACTATTTAAATAATATCTAGACATCGTGAATTTATACTTACTTACTTCTTTGGCTCAGCGACTCAGTTTTGGCCTCCAAAACGAGAACATGCCATTTTTCTCTATGCTCCGCAGTTTCTTGCCAATTATCAGCTCGAAGCTCACACATGTGAGCCTTCACTCTATCTTTCCAGCGATATTTGGGACGGCCGAACGGACGCCGACTTACCGACCGTCCCAAATATGCTTTCCTCGAGCTCTCCTAACCGTTCTACGTAACCGAGCCAACGGAGGCGGTGAGCTTTTATTTGCCTATTATGTTCGCCTCGGCTACAAGAGTCTCAATTTCGAGGTTGGTTAGGACTCTCCAGCTACCATCCTCTCTCTATGTTGGACGGAAATCTTATGGCGAATCTTCCTTTCCGCTAGTAAAACCTGGTTCTGCTCCTTGAAGGTAAGCGTCCAAGTTTCGCAACCGTATCTCAGAATGGGCCGTATGACGGTTTTATAGAACCTGATTTTGATTTTCCTGTTTAGAAGACGCAGCGCTGCACAACACCTCAGGGCATTTTGTATACGTATATGTATTTCATCCACTCTTGTGTTTGTTTCGGTGACTGTGCAGCCCAGATATTTAAATGTGGCTACCCCACTATATATAACACCTCTAAAGTGAAGGTTCTCGCGTAGCATACAAATACTTATGTATCGCTTCATGTGGAGATATTCTGTTTTCTAGTGGTTGATTTAGAGTTCATTTTTATTTGCTTCTTCCTGTAGTATCCTAGCTGTTTCTGCAACTTCTTTGCGGCTTTCCCCTAACAAAGCTGAGAGTTGCGAATGACCTCTCCGACGAATTCGAGGTGATTACTGGTCTCAAACAAAGTGATATCCTGTCACCTATGCTTTTCAATTATGTGCTGGAACACGTGATTACATGACTGCTAGCCCTCAAATCGAGGCCTAATGGCACGCATAAAGTGATACGGGGTATGCAGATGATATGAATTACAGATTTCAGAATATTTTTAAAGCAAATGGCTAAAAGACAAAATATCATCGGCGTTAGTGTAAAAGTGTTACAAGATGAAAGTGATTTCTGCTCTACTAGGATATGCCCGTGACTTTGTCCACGCTTGACTTGAAATTCTCGCGGAGTTCCCGGGAATGCAAAGTACTACAGCTATCGTTTAGTGAAAACTGTATCGGTGTAAGCTAATTTTTATGCACCCAAACAACTACATACCGCTCCCGGAAAATTCCTGGGATAAAAAATATCACATATTTTATTACATAAAATTTGCTATTGATCAGTGAAAAAATCATATTGGAATTCGATTTTTGTTTAATCTGGCCTTTTTAAATCATTCCTAGAAAAATTCCCGCGGGATTGACAGTACAAAAAGTAGTGCAGATTTCAAATCTAAGAATTTGTTGTCGATCAGCGAAAGCCTCATTGAAATCGGACAATAGTTTTTACATGAATCCCGAATAAACAGACAAGAAATCTAAATAAAAAATTGCATCGTGCTCTCCATCGTTTCTATAGTCTATTCCAGATGTTTTTTAAATAGCTGCAATTTACGGACATGGCATGTTTAGAATTTTATAATATTATAGATTTTTATTATGATGATATTTTATAAAATTGTGATGGCAATGTTTATTTTGAATGAATCAATCGTGTGCTCCAAGTGTTTTCATATTGGCGTACGGAGTTCCACAGGGTTTGGTATTGGGGCCGATCCTGTGGAACATCAGCTACGATTGGCTCTTACGGGAGCCCGTCCCGACAGGGGCGGGGGTTCTCTGCTACGCGGATGATACTCTCGTCATGGCCAGAGGCAGTTCCTACGAGGAGGCTGCCCAACTGGCCACTGTTGGCACGTCGCTGGTAGTGGACCGAATTAGGTAGCTCGGTCTGAGGGTCTCCGTGGAGAAGATGGAGGCCCTCTTCTTCCACGTCCCTCGTAGGGGACCGCCTCGAGACAGGCACATCGTCGTCCAAGGCGTATTGGTGACGGTGAAGGCCCATATGAAGTACTTGGGCCTCACGCTCGACGGCCGTTGGAACTTTGGGGCTCATTTCATCCAGCTGACCCCGAAACTGATAGGGGCCGCTGCCGCCCTGACTAGACTGCTGCCCAACTTGGGGGGACCGGGCTTGACATGTCGGCGACTCCATGTTCCAGAAGGAGGCTGCCGAAAAAATAAGGGAGGAGGATGAGCAGGCGGAACTCTGTTGCAAATGGCGAACAGGGTTTCACAGGCGGCGCTTTGCTCGTCTCCTCCCTATAACACAGAGGATCCTCCCGACGAGTCACACCCAGTGCCATGGGGTGTTCTAGTCTCAGACACCCCTCCTTGTCGGCTTGCATCGAGGTGTCACGGCAGTCATACCCATGGTTACGGTCCCGTGGCGCCTCATCATAACGCGGAGCGACGCTGGAAGGTTTAGTGGGTAGTCTGGTGGTCGGTGTTTGCAAGCTCTAACGTTGAAGCTTGTGTGCAACACCAGTAGCCGGGAGTCCCACATATCCCTTGGTGGCATCCCCCGGGGCCTGAGGATATACGCAAATGCATTACCCCAGAGTTGACAAAAAAAGGGGTTCGATATCGACCACTTTGGAAATTCCTGCTGTAGACAATAGTAACTACGAAAGAACAAAAACTAGTAGTGGTTTGTTTGTTTTATTTTTTACTTTACATAAGCAAAAGGACATGAGACATTAGTGAGATTTCAAAAAATCAAGTTCCAAAATCAAATTGAAAAAATTTCAAAAAGTGAGTTCGATCTCTACTGAGATAATGTGCAAGTGACTATACTAAAATTTGACCATACATATTCATATATTATCGAGTATAGAAAGAAAATAATTTAGATATTGCAGTTCAAATCCAATCTTACAAGGCCTCCTAAGCGTCCTAGCTTCTTGAGAATTAAATTTATTCGGTGATAATATCCCACTGCAATGCAAACCCAATCAAACTCGGCAAACATTGCGGGTATCCTCGTAAACGAGTAATCGAGTGTTCAATTGAGCAAGATCTCGATTATCCAGAAATTGAAATCGAACACGGCTGGCGAATGGAAAAGAATCTTCAACGAGTAGTGACGTAGTGCTTTTCTATTTTTTCTCACTTAAAAGGAGCCAGCGCGAAGTTACGGCGAAACCTTACTCCGTATTACGGCTTTTGATCAAAAGAACAATCTATCTTTCTTATTTTTAAGATAGTTTTTTATTTAATTGAGTTTTTGTTTGATTTTAAAGTGTGATGTTGTGCCGAACCTTTTTTTGAATTATAATAGAACCCTTTAAATTGAGACTCCTAATAATGGAGCGACTTGAGTTGATTATGAAAACAAGTCTGCAATCAAACTGGCAACTTAAGCACCACATGGCTTGCTAATAGATACCTATAACATACCTATAGCAGATAAAATATGGAAGAATTATCTACGTTAGTAATATTGTCTACTTATATGACCAACAAACGTCTAGCCATGCCGCCTCTATCAAATTCTAGTAGAAAGGGCGTAAGAAGGAAAACGCTAGAATTATTATAATTTTAAGGCTAGAATTATTAGTAAAGTATTTAATTTATTTATTTATTTACATAATTAAGAAAATACATTAGTTTCTTACATATAATACCAGAGGGCCCGGGAGACGTTATCACGACTTGAAAAATAAAAATCTAGAACCCGATTGCAGCGCCATCTACCGATTCCAATCGTAAATCTAAACCATCCCGGACCCACTCAAATACACATGCAAAATTGGTTAAGCCGTTTTGGAGTGTTAGCCGGACAATAAGAAAGAAAAAGAAAAGATGTATTTTTCATACTATCCACCCATCCATTCGACGAACTCTTCTAGTTACAATCACTGCTTATAGATATATATAATATATACCCGATGACAATACAGTCTGTTTTAATGTTAACCGTAACTCTGTATAAAATGATACGTAACCTAATAAATCCTATACTGTTGTTTTAAAATAAGCTATCTTTTATTTTATAGTAAATTTCAGTTCTAATCTACAGTTTACTGCTATGTTATTTGCAATACAAACATTTAGAATTTCACTATCGGGTTGTGTTTAAAATTAAACACTTAACAGTTTTATAGCATTTTATCAGATTAATCTTAAATCAATAGTTTCTGATCAAGCTATTTTTATTTTTTTATTAAATACCTATGCTATATTTTGATTGTTTAAAATGCAAAATTAATTTTATTGTTGATTTTTCTCGTTTGTTTTAGTCAATTAATATTGAATGTATCGTTTTATTTAATATTTTAAGAAAAAACCTAAGTCATAGAATCGAGTGGTTAATGCATCCGCGTCTAATTTAAGTGATGTGGGTTCAGCGATAACCGATATGTGAAACTCGTTTAGACAAACGTGGCTAGGCTAATATACTTTCCGTTCCTCTACTAACCTCCAGAAGTCTGAAACCAGTAGTGAGACGTTTATTTGTTGATATTATTAAGAAATTAAACGTGACATAAGAACAAAAAATATATATATTAAACAATTTTGTGTTTCGACGTCATTGGATATGAATCAAGAGCAGCAAATATAAGAGAATTATAATCCACTTAAAAAGTAAGAAGATATCTCAAACAATTCATTTCCACTTCGCCCGCGAAGCAAGCAGTTTCGCTTTCATATTTCGCGAGTTGTATTTGTTGTTTGCTAAGCACCTAATTACCCACTGCCTACGTTTTGTTCTCGACAACGAAGTAATAATAAAGCGGGCGCAAACGGCGGATGTGCCCAAAAGTTTAATGTCAATAGGACATACTGATCTTTAACCACGAATTTATTTACTGCATTCTTCAAATAGTAATATGTATGTAAAAAAGAAAGAAAGAAAAAAGGAAATAGTTTTATTTAAAACAGCTAAACTAATATAAAACTAAGTGTAAACAAAAATAGACTTCAAAACAAAATTTCCGTAATGGGGCATCGGTCTCAGCATAAGGCTAGTCTGTCGACCAGCCCATAAGATGTCACGGCAGACATTACACCATAGCATATAACAATGCCGTCCTATGAGCTATTGGTTATTTTATAACAGGTAGCAAATAAGGTTATAGATTACTAAAATAAACCTTGGCTATTTTTTGTAGCATCTGAATTTTCGTAAGTTAATATGAATTACAATAAATACGTTATTAAGTTATTAAAAGATTTAAATCAGTTTACTGGAAGTGTAACTAGACTTAAGAACAAAGAAAGCAATAAAACGAGAAAAACAAGGTAGGAGTGCAATTCGGTTCATGTCGAGCGGGTAATGTTGTTTCCGCACTTTGCAACATATAACTGTCAGGAACACGACCACTGCTGTTTGCTTCGAATTTTTGTGTACCATAAGCCTGCACTAAATAAAGGTTTACTGCATAACCGTTTCTATGTCATATAGGTATTTGCGGAAATTGTAAAGAAATACGAAAAGACTATCTCCCGATGGATTATGAAGTAGTTAACATTAACAAGTTTCCAGATTATATATCAGTAATAATACGATACTACTACACTATTATAAGCGATCTTAATAATTTTATAACTGGCTAGCTTTAGCCCACGGCTTCGTTTGCATTAATTTAAGCCCACGGGGCCTGTACATTTTTCCGGAATAAAAGTAGCCTAGTACTATTCCAGACTATAATTAATCTCTGTGCCAAATTTCATCCAGATCCGTTCAGCCGTTCTGGCGTGATTGAGCAACAAACATACATCCAAACTTTGGCATTTATAATATAGAGTATTGATCTATAGATTACGTTTTAGTTCCAATTTTTAATTTCATAAAAGCTAGTGAAATTTATGTAAAAAAGGGAAGGTCATGTGAAGGATTTACTGAATCTGTAGATTAATTTGTCTTTCAAGTGTTAATCTGGCACGATGACACAGTACATCTTAAATGACCACTATTATTTAGTCTATTTATTTTAATTATTAATTTATGTATATTATTTGTATACTTTTGGTTTAATAATAGTATAGTATTGCAATAAGATTCTTATAAAAAGGCGTAAACAAGGACCTCTCCTCCTTGTTACATAACTTAAAGATTTTTGAAAGATTTTGTTGCGGTATAAGAAACTTTTAAAATTACTCTTGTCAAAATTATTAATAAAGATATGATTAAGTAATCAAACGTGTTCTAGAATTCCAAGTTGCCATATGACGACGTAAAAGTTTAAGCGGTTACAGAAGTTTATGCAAAATTAATTGAATTATTTCAATATCTAATTATGCGGGACGTGCAAATAAATCTTGGTATCCAAATTTATGCAAATAAAATGAACCATCACGCTTCGTTACACGGTATCAAGCATTCTAAAAGGATTGGAGAAAGTTCGCCGGACGGATCTTTATTATCTGATTTGATTTTCACTTTTACATCTTACGGTTAGAATAAAATCACAAACGTCACGAATAAATTGGACATACCTTTTGTGTTTCGTGTTTTGCGTGCTTCCAACTTGACGCACGGAGAATCTTAGTAAATTGTGGACGTAGTCACGTACGAGTATGTATTTTACTTACCATCCATTCCGGCTTTTGTATTATTCAATCAAACTAGCATTGGTTTGATGTTTATTGCTTCTTCCCCTAAATGATGGGCGACTTTCCGATCAATATCTACACTTTAGGGAAAAACCATGACTCGACCGTCCCATAAAGAACCGCAAAAAGGACGTACTTCTTAGAACAAAGCTTTGTTATATAAAATTTATCTTGCAACATTAGTAAATTGTACTGTTGTTATAAATTGTAATTTACTTAATAATCTAGGCAGACCTATTTTAAGATATTTATTAATGTATTTATTCATAATAATATTTTAGAATCATATATTTATTAAGAAACTGGTTTTGTTTCCTGCTTAATGCGTAGTACTTTCGTTCGCTTGGAACTTGGATTTTATTTTCATATCGTATGGATACTGCAAGATATTGAAATTAACATTAAGATAACATTGCTGTTTTATATACAATTTTCATTACGATTCATTGAACTGTTTTGGAGCATATTCAAGACAAACTTTCACATAGACTGATATCTATTTTAAAAACTGTTAATGTCCCTGCTGCATCTGGGTTAATATTAGTGATGGTGAGTATGTCAAAATGCAACTTTCTTATAGCGTTCAAAATAACGCCGTTAATGATTAGCTTCATGAATTAGCTGTCAATTTATTTCAATAACGCATTGAATCCTTTGCTATATCTGCATAACAAAGTCACTAACACTTTCCCAGGTATAGCAGAGGCATTATAATTTTACGTTACTAGCGGTTTCTCCGTGGCAGCGCCACGTGAAAACCCCTAGCCATTAGCGCTATATTACTTACATAAAAACTTAATTAGGTTTTTATATAAAACCTTTAATGAAAATTTATCTAACTGATGGTGAAAATCTCTTAAAAATCATAGGTATATTATTGAATGCACATAAAGTTTTGCGAAAATAAAAAAAAATGTTCTATAGGTAAATATTATTTTATTAAATCTTTTACTAGCCTCTATACAAAGTTTTATGCGTCTGAACCAGTTTTCAAAACACTTTTTCCAATTCGCCGCAGATACCTCGTTTACAGCTTGCTCGAAAGCTGACAGCGCATATGCCGGCGACGAAAATTGTATCCCTTTGAGCTGATTTTTTATATTCGGGAATAAAAAGAAGTGACACGGTGCTAGGTCAGGGCTGTAAGGAGAGTGACTCAGGAGGTTGACCGGCGTGCTGTCCAGTCCCACGTTTTGAGCGCGGTATGGGTGGGCGCGTTGTCGTGGTGGAGCAGTAGCTCGCGGAGCCTTGTGTTTGGTCGCTTGTTGCTCACAACAGAAAACTTCTGCCAAGCATTTGGTAGTCAAAAGGCGACCACTTGTTTCTTCATCCCCCAAAGTTAGTCGACCGCGCTTGACTTCGTTATATCAACGATACACCGTTCTCTTAGACGGGCCTTCATCCATGAAAGCCATTTGAAGTACATCGTACGATTCGTCCGGTTTCAGGCGACACTTGAAATCGTAAAAAATGGAGGGAAATTTTGAAATTGGAACGTACCTATTTTTAGTTATAAATAATCATATTTTCAAAATAGATTATAACTGGCCAGTCTCTCATATATAAAAACTTTTTTCGCAATACATTCTGAGTGGCCTGGTACGTTATCTGCCAATATTTAATGTCATTAACAATTAATACCAATATCACATTACAAATAAAACATTAAACACATCGCTACGTCCGTGTGAAATGGTCAATAACTATAACATTATCCCAGATGAAAAAGTGGCACAAGCATGGCCCATGAACTAAACTGTCATTTTTATGTTTTAAAGAATGTATAAGAATCTTGCAAAAGAACTAAGTAGCTATCTATGGATGGTAAACTAAAAAGAAGAACTTATGAAATATGAATGATGATTTCTAGTGAGATTTTATTATTATAAATAACATATTTGGTTAAAGGAGGTGATATTCTGTAGTTTCTTTTTTAAACTACTGTTTCTTGTTAAATTCACTACAATAACAAATACATAGTCTACATAACTGTCCGGCAAAACATAGAGGCGAGTCAAAGCCAACCTGATTTGAAGTAATACAATGAATGACATGTTGTTTATGAGAACTTAGGCATTAGTGAATTTAAAAAACGCGATTGTAGCGCCATCTATTTTTCCTAATTCGTATATTCGAAGGAAAGGACGTCATTGTACTCGGGTTATAAGCAAGTATTATGTCGAGTATCATCATTCATATATGTTCCGTAGTTTCCTAAAAAGATGCGATTGCAGCGCCATCTTTTTTGCTATTTACGTCTATCCCATGGACACGATGTCATTTATCGGGATAAAAAGTATCCTAAGTTACAATCCGGGATATAAGCTAACTCCGTTTCGAGTTTCATTTAAATCGGTCAGTAGTTTTCACGTGATGCTCTAATAGACAGACAGACAGACAAAAAATCTAAAAATTGTATTTTCGGCATTTGCTAGTCCGAATTAGCCCCCTGTTTTTTTTTCATTTTTAAAAGCATTATACAAACTCGAATCATTGTTTATACTATTATTTTATTAGGTTTAACTGTTTAACAATTAACTTTTCTTAAGTTTTCGCGACTTGTATACATAATAAAACTACGTTTTAACGGTTTTAAGCGCGGTAATTTATTTAGTCGTATATTTATTCATTTTTTGTCGGAATAACAAAAATCAAATAAATTACCGCGCTTGAAACCGTTAAAACCTAGTTTTATTATAGTTAAATGTTTGGGCCAATTTTTATTTTCGTTATATAAATAATTTTTTAGCGGAAACTTGATTCATATATGTATTAATTTTGTGTTTTATATTTAAGAATATTAATTATTGTATGTTTCCCAAACAAATTAAATAAATAAATAAATAGACAGATTAAAATAGCAGTCTTCAGTAAAAAAAATTTGGCATTTAATCTGAAATCACAGACACTTCAATATTATTTAATGGTGTTGATTTTTCAATATTGACTGTCTTAGATATTGTTTTCGCAATCATTATTTTAAAAATTGTTTTAAATCTTAAAATAATATTAAATTATTGACGAAAACACTCAGAAATCGATTTCGAACCACGACAGTTTGCAGAGCTATCGAAGAGACGTCCTATAGAGTCCTCACTATCCATATGACAAGTGAGTGCTTTCTGCAGACGCGGTGTCTTCCACAAACATTCTATTGTGATTGGTCCATCCCGTTTCGTAAGTGGTCTCGACAGTCCCAGGAATCCATTTAGTTTATGTAATTGTATTACATATTGTTAATTTTAATGACTAACTTTCATTATGAATTGTAATTGGATAACATAAACCTATTGTGCAGGGATAGAGAGAAGACAGCTTTACTCAACAGGTAATTAATTATAAAGACATAGAGATTTGTACGGCTCATTGAAAATTTATTTCATTATCATAACTACGAGACCCTTTTCGGTTGTCCCTGGGACAGCCTGAATTTATTTGCAAGAGACAATGATACATTTTTCCTCCTTACAATTGGTTGAGCTACCGAAGAATATTTTGTAAGAAATAAAACCAAAACTCAGTATACCGTAAAACGTTTTATATTACCATAAACGTTGGAGGGTTCGTCTTAACAGCGCAAATAATACAATGAGGATACAAAAACTTACTTAAGGGTTTCTTTCGATATTCATTTGGGGAATACTCGAAAATTCCCAATTCTACGTTATCTTATAATAAAAGTGCTTTTCACAAATCTATCTCGAGTTAGGTAAGTATTTTATAAATATTCTATATTAAATACGAAGTCGGCATAGCTTAGTGGTCAAGGTACCCGCGTTTCTTTCCAATGGTGTAATGGTGGTGGTTCTAATTCTGACCGGAAGTCACGCATCGCTTAAACAGCTTTTTGGTCTAATATGCACATTGTCACAATTGCCATTTCCTTGAGCTCCCACGCCCAACTACGCAAAGGTTCTCTAACATTTATTCCGCGTACAATGGTGATCTGGAGGGAACTTCCCGCCGTGGTTTCCCTTTGCGCTATGACATGGGGTTCTTTAAGAAGGGCGTTATACAATTTCTTAAAGGTCTGCAACGAATTGGCGACACCCCTGGTATTGCAAACGTCTTGCAAAGGTGTTGCGAAGGCGACGGTAACCACTTTCCATCAGGTGAGCCGTGTGCCTGTTTGCCTGCTTCAGGCAATAAAAAAATTACCACGTAGTGTTGGTGATTATAAACGTCATAAGAAAACTTGTATCATGGGAATAATATCCATGTGTGAAACTTACCAATCCCCTTAAGACTCTAGATGGTATACTCTCCATTCCACTGAAATATGTAAGGAACAAGTCTAGTATGGGCTACTATTAGATATCTACCAGTATACTACATAGATGATTTCTGAAACATTTAAGTATGTTGTTGCTTTTTTATTCCATGAATAGGCATGGGGTTTAAATGTAATATAAATTCGTATTAAAGGTGAATGTAAAATACCGCAGAGAATAAGCGATTCGATAAAATGTCTATAACAAAGGAAGAAATAAAAACGTCACATTGAGATTTATGTTAATCTCATCTTGGAATAATGTCTACTAGACTTAGTGCTTTACTTTTATTCCTTATATATAATAATATGTTAACACCCACAGGTAGATGCACGAGTGAACATTCGTTCAACATAAGAAGATTGTAAAGCTAAAGGTAAGATTAGTCTTGAGGGCCTTTTAAGAAATCTACAGAAATAAAGACATTCCCAACAAATGTTACAGAATGGTGAATTTATTTGCATAATTCAGCAAACCTAAATCCTTTGTCCGCGGCCCGCCGCTGAAATAATAAATTTACTCCATGTTTTACACTCTAAAATGTTCTATCTGAACAAAATTATTTAGCTATTTTAAAGCAGGCTCACTTTGGTGGTGTTTTCATATAGATGCGATTTAAACTTCAGTTAATCCATTGAATTTAAGCGGGATTTGTGAGTTCTTTTTTACGTGTGATTTTTATTTGAATAGATTTGCAACGTGAACACGCTTTAACATTATATTATGTAAGTGGCGTTGTAACAATAATTCCCTGATATTTCACCCCTATCGCATTGAGTATTCCGATCGTACACTACTCGGGCGATTCCACCACGAGCACAATATGTGTAAATTTAGAAAACGTTTTCGGCACATTATTACGTTTAGGGATTTTGAAGAAAATTGCCTTATTATCTTTTTGACTTCCACTCTAAGCATGGATTTAGTAGGATTTGGTAAATGATGTTTTTACATTTTATTTTTCGTTTAACAGCTACTGTAGCGTTTACTGACAATATGCTTTTTATGAACTCGAATGAAGGTCGAAATTTGTAACAAACCCAATGCTCATATTGTATGTTATTAGGCCATCTATATGAAATCTTATTTTTGCAATATTCTAGTAATAGAAGATATGATTTTATTTATTATATATTTTATGTTTAACTACAGTTTAAACGCTAGCAAGTAGCTCTGTTTTACTCTCAAAAAAACTTTTATATATATATATATATATATATATATATATATATATATAAAACCTTAAGTGAAATATTATCAACTGATGGTGGAAACCGCTTGATAATCCGTTCCCTAGTTTGGGAGAAGTTAGCGGATACACAGCCAGACGTGGAAAATGACTTTTGAATTAGGCTATGTAAATATAATAAAATATTTCCAATGAGATCATTTTATATTTATTAAAACTTTTGTAGACTTGTTTTGCAATAATGTAGATAGATAAATTCTTTCAAAAATGAGGTGTAAAAAAGCGATAATAGTATGTAAAAAGGGGGTAAAATTACAAGCATTCTGGTAATAGTAATCGTCGTAATTATAAACAGTAAAGCGGATTCGTGGCACGTATCAAAGCCTGGTATATATTGAACAAACTAAACAGTTGTAAGAATACCTCACACCGGTTCGTAGGTAAATTGTTCTGTTTGTTATTTATGTTTCCCAGCTTGCTAATACGTGCGCCGGTTGTGAAACAAGGCTAACCCTATTTACTTTCAGTTACAGTTTTTAGTTTTTTGACTGTTGCGTTGGGGGATTTTGCAGAAACTCGTTTAAAGGAACGTATTAAACGAAGCGACTTCTTAAGTAATGTTCGTTTTTAACTTGAATAAACATCGTTACTTTATTTTCTGTGATTAAATTGCTTACCTGGTGATAACCGGGAGCCATTCGAATGATTGCTTTAATATTCTCCTTAGAATCTTTGTTTTAAATAAAGAAAGGTTTTGGATACAATATCATGTATTTTTGTGTTTGCTTGTAAGCAAATGGGCAAATGAGATAAAAGGCAAAGTACTTTCCTGTACGTGGAGTGACACGCACTTGTCCCTTTTTTATTTTAGTGGTGTTTGCGTATTTTGAAGGCAGGGTTTTAATTTAAAAATGGAAACTGATTGTTTTACGTGAGCGTGGAACTTGTGATTGGGGGAGTAGAAAATAATTAGGGACCTACTAGCTTTGAAAAGCGTGAACGACTACCGAGCACGCGAGTATTTCTTATTATATCGTAGTTAGAGACCTAATTAAACGTGAATTATTTCAAAATTATTGTTTGATTACAGTTTCTGCGATATTTACTCGGATTGTTTTCCTGTAGTCATTTAAAACATGTAGAATAACATTGATTTTATTTTTGAACATATGATTTTAAAATCGTTATACATCATCATCATCCGTCAGTTAAGTCCCGGTTGCGTTTGAAGCATTCGTTCCGACGCTCAGGGTCCGTTTTCTAACTTTTCTTCTCCACTTCGCGCGGTCTTTGGCATCCCTGATTGTAAGATCATTGGTACGCATGTTATCCTTCATAACGTCAAGCCAGCATGTCTTGGGCCTTCGACCGGGATCTGGCGGAGGCCGCATGACTAGATGTTTTTGCTCCCCGCGTAAATAGCCAGTCTCGTAAAATGTGGCCGTAGCAGCGTAAGCGATTCTTTTGCAGTTTGTCTTCTATATCACGCACATGAAGACTGAAGAATTTAATTATGGTATGAGTGAAATTTCAATTATAATTAAGTTTTTATAGACAAACAAGAGCATCAGCCGAATGAGCTAGTTAGCATACAAATTACGATATAATACAATTATAAATATATTATATTGTAATTTGTATTATTGAAATTATATTATATTGCTATTATAATTATAATAGCTTTTTTTTATTGCAGGAATTCTGCAGACAGGCAGACGGCCCACTTGATGGAAAGCGGTTATCATCGGTTATGGACATTTGCAACACCAAAGGTGCTACAAATCCGCTGCTACTCGCTTAAGGTAGACTGGAACCTGGTCACTAACGCCGGAACACAAGACAAGGTTCTTATAGCGGCATACTCTAGACTAGGTGTGGTAGCAATCCAGTCGGGCAAATACCCTACCACCTGGCTGCGGGTTGTTTTGTCACTTACGATAGACCGCCCGGCCGCAGGAAATTGTATTCTTTCTCCGTTCCTGCACAGATAAAACTCGTACAGTACAGATAAAACTACACTGTCTAAACTGACTTCAGTTCCTGCGAGCGCTATGTAATGAGTTATTTCCGGGTCGGTCGTATGTTTATATTTGGCTTATATATTTTATAGTTAAAGGTCGATATGAACTCTTCCCAGAATTACTGGTTTATCCTTGGTTTGACAAAGGCCTTTCGACAAAATCCGAAATAAATCCAATCCAATTTCGGCCATTCACTAAAGTATAATATTTTTAGTCAAACCTAGAAGTACCTAACTTTTTAGTCAAACGTTGAACGTAAAATAGTAATGTGCTTCGGACTTTGCCTAGTCGATCTTAGAAGCGACTAAGGCAGACTTGGTCAAACGTTGATTCTTACTGCACTTGTTGCATGTTTAATGACTGTATAAATTAGTCTCTCCTAGGTAAGACAAAAATTCGTTAGTCAAAGGCAGAAAAAAGTCATTTATTTGGACTTTGACTAAGACTTTATGTCAGACCTGAGGTTTGACTAGTCAAACCTAGAAGCGCCAGAGCTTCGATGTTTGACTATAACATATATACTATTTCAGTCAGGAATATGCGATCACACTTCTGAGGTATAAACGCCGCCATAATAATTGTATATTATTTTAATATGAGGGCGGGATTTTTCGTTACATCTGCATTAAGCTCCATTTTCCTTTTCTTTAAACTTTTGGATAGTTTTGTTTTATTAGAAAACTATATTTGAACGTATTAGTGACTAATGATTCATACGTCTATCAAGTATATCTCTGTAAGTCTGAATCGTAGAGGTTTTTATCCGTGTAGGAACGGAGAAAGAATACAATTTCCTGCGGCTAGGCGGCCTGTCGTAAGAGGCGACAAAACAAGCCATAGCGAGGTGGTAGGGCATTTGCCCGACTGGATGGCTACCACCCTTGGTCTAGAGTATGCCGCCATAACAACCTTGAGTTGTGTTTCGGCATTAGTGACCAGGTTCCAGTCTCCCTTCAGAGAGCAGCAGCGCATTTGTAGCACCTTTGGTGTTGCAAATGTCCATAGGCGATGGTAACCGCTTTCCATTAAGTGGGCCGTCTGCCTGTCTGCTGAACTCCTGTAATAAAAAAGAAAAAAAAGAGGTTGCCTATTAAATACCGAGCATTTCAACTGGCATCAAAGGTTGCGGCTGCTTTCGCAGTTTCGTATTGCGAATATGACAAGTTTCAAAATAAAATTGAACTTTATGCTATGTCTTACATTTAGCAGTAAATCTAGACACGTGTCAATTTTATTAAGCGGTTCTACAAAATTGGTAGCTTTATAGGTCCTCAGATACGTTTTATCCACGTAATCGTAATCCAGAGTAATAATTTGAATACAGATGAGTTATCACGAAACTCATGTTGCAAGAAAGTTATAATATAGATAACACTTTCAGTCAAAAACATCTGAAATAAAAAGATAATTTAGTTTTATAATGTAATAACACGTTGAAGCAAAATTTGTTTGAAAAAAATAATCAAATCCTTAATCACATCATAAATATAAAATATTTCAAAAGCTTATTATTTTCTTACTATGTGATTTTTTTACTTGTGTACGTGATACACACATGCACATGTGAAGCGCCCTTGAAGGTGCCTCTTAGATCAAAAAATATTAAACTAATAAATAAGATTTTTAAACTTATTTATCATAATTCTATTTAGCAATAAAATATACTTACTAAATTTCCCCAATTAAATAAAACTATATATACAAATTAAAATTAAACTATAAAATCTAGCGCCAGACCGCTGTCAGTTGGAAACGTGCCCAAAAGACTGGCTACATTACCTCGCTGTATCACAACGCTAATGCGTTGTCTGAGTTATAGACCAGTCTTTTGGTCACGTGAGACGTCTACCAGGCGTTCTGCTATGTATCGATAAAGTTTGTGCGCCTCAGGCCCATGGGCCCAGGGTCTCGTTCCCAAAAGCCGCAAATATGTAACTATTTTCGATGGCGGAATATTTGCGGCATTTTAGGGCCTCCTGTTGTGCAGCAGCTTTACCAGCAGACATGCTAGTGGCTGAAAGATGGGATGCCGCCAGAGTATCGATGCAAGACGCGTCCCATACTAAAGGGCGAGCCATCCTCCAGGGCACCAAAGACATTCCATCGGGTCTCTTGTCATCGTCGCGACACAAGCCGTTCGGTTCTAGAATGGCAGGTACCCCGGCAGTGACAAGAGCCCAACGGATTATGTCATTAAGTGCTGCATGACGCGGAATTCTGCCGGCACTTCTGGTACAAGATAAACCATGGTGACCGAGGCGCTCCACCTTATCTCCACACTGACATTGGTGTTGGACAACACAGGCCGCCCCTAGGCGAATGCAGGCACTTATTTTAAACGTGTTATCGTCTAGAAAAATGCCTAAATTCGCCGAGGGGAGTGCCTGTAGCTACAAGCCAGACTCCCAACGTGAAACAGCTAGGAAACGGGCACGCTCAGTCTCATTAGCACATGTATCCAGTAGATTCCTATCTACCAATGAGCAAACCCTGTGACTTTGGGTTCATAGGAAAATTTTGGTGTGGGCAGGCCATTTTAAACTAAACTGAAACAATCAAATCTTTGGAAATAATTTTTTTATTCCAACAATATGCCAGGCATTCATAGTAAAATGCCTATTATTAATGTGAAAGTAACTCTGTCTGTCTGTCTGTCTGTCTGTTACGTTTTCACGGAAAAACTACTGGACCGGTTTGTCTGAAACTCAGTATGTATGTATATTTTCGATGCCGAGGATGAACATGGGATACTTTTTATCCCGAAAAATGGGATAGTTTAGTTGGACTAAAATATATTTGTGTCTCTGTTTTTTATGCTTTTACAGAAAAACTATTAGACTGATTTGGTTGAAATTCGGTATATATCTAATTTTAATACCGAGTGTGGACAAAGGATACTTTTCATCAAAGACATTGGGATCATTGTCTTTGATGAAAAGTAAATCTATCCAGATATACTCATATGTAAAGGTTATCTCAGAAAGTAGGATAGGTTTTTAGTGATTTGCAATTTTCGTCATGATGGTTATTTTGGTCATTTTGTCTTTTATGTACTTTACAGATCTGTTTGTAAAGTACATAAACGACCGGCTATCTAGACAGGAGATAGATAAATAAAACTATAACAGGTTGAAACAGGGAATGAATGTTTGTATTGGAGATTAATCATTTCTCAAGTTTTTAGATATAAAAATTCATCATCTATAAAAAAATGGGATAGTAACTCGATCTGTCTATCTGTTAAATTCTCACGGAAAAACTACTACGTGTACTGGCTCTATTTTCTGTAATTTTGTTAAAATGTAGTTTTAATACATTTTAAACGCCTGCTTTTAAACAAGAGGTACGCATTTGAGTTTGACCCGCGGCAGCGCCGCGGAGTAAGCTCTAGTAAAGGATAAATAAAACAGCGCTATTCCAATAGCAGACAATTTAATAGTAGTCTGATTGTACTGACCTACATGTTATATAAAAAATGAAAATTTACCAGTCTATCTCTTATGGAATACGTATTTACTTTTAACATTTTACTATATTTGATCTGATTCTTCTTGTATGATTCGACGTACAACAATATTCGTATACTACGGCTTACTTGGTAATTTTAATATAAATTAATACCTACTGGTTAATTATCACGAGTTGAAATGCGAATAATGTAACTTATCATCACAGAATCTATAGGCAAATACACTGCATATACTCAAGCTAAGTTTGATTTAACTTACAGGTACTATACAAATGGTAAGCCTGGCGCCGATCCCACACACACAGACCAGAGTATTATCGGTTATTTAATGTAAACCACGTTTACGAAATTTACCCCGCCAGAAATCTTATCCGAGACCTTGACGTCTCAGTGAACTAAGTAGGCCAATATCACTGATGTTGAAAATTTCAAGACTACCATAGAAGAAAGAATACTTCCTCTAAGGGTATAGAGAATTTGAAAAGTACTATTATTTACTAAATAAGAATTGCAGTAAAAGTATGAATTTTACCCCCATAGTTAAAATCTATTGGTATAAAAGATGATGATGACATGAAAGAACAATATTACACCTTACTATCAGAGTACTTTCACGAGTTGCTTTATGGCATATATATGGATTCGCCAATAATAATATATACTTACGCAAATAATAATATATATATCTGTGTAATCATGAATAAACTAAAAATTTCTGAAACTCGAACTGAAGATCTAATTTTCAAAGAAAATTAAGCTTTGAGTCTTGAAAAAACGTTTCAATAAAAAAAAAGTGAAATATGATAGAAAAATAACCTGTGACTTCATCTAGTCATGTAGGACTTACAAGTTTTTCAGAATTACATTTTATTTGTTATTCCTAGGATTCTTCTATACGTACACAGTAATAAAATCTTACAGTATATTATCCTACTTTGTATATATAGGCATAACAACATGATTTGATCTCTCTCAGTGTTGAACTGTTAATTACATTCCATTGTTACTGAGCCCCAAAACTGAATTCAACCAAAACAATTTGTAGTTATTTTTTCGCAAAGCTTGCACCTTGCGGTTGACTGACTTCAGAATTGCTTACTGAGACTCATTTTGGTTTTTAACCGAATTCAAAAAAGGGGAAGGTTCTCTATTCGTCGTGCATTTTTATCTTTTTTTTTATGAATGTGTAGCCATAACTTTTTTGTTTCTGAACCGATTTTGATACTTTTTACGTTGGATTTAATATAGTTTGAAAGTGGTGAATTCTGTCAAAACAGTATTGAGTACGAGTTTGACATGCAAATTAGTCAACAAGCTTCGGAGTGGTTGGTGTGTTCCAACTGAACCGAAACCGAAAAATCCACGCCAAAGTCGACCAAAAGTCAGTCATGTTCACTGTTTTCTTTGACTATCGCGGTGTTGTGCACCCGGAATTATTACCGGAAGGTCAAACGATAAATAAAGTATATTATTGGAGCGTTATTCAGAGTTTAAGAGAGCAAATTCGAAGAAAAAGGCCAAATTTGTGGAAAGAAAATTCTTGGATTTTGCACCACGATAATTCACCTTCGTACAAGGCCATCATTGTGAACGAATTTTTGATCAAAAACTCAACAAATACCATCGAGCATTACCTTATTCACCAGATATAGCTCGAGCCGACTTCTTTCTTTTTCCTAAACTCAAATTACCACTTCATGGTTTTCATTTTTCATTCGGTAAAAGACATAAAGGAGAATTCGCGACGAGAACTAAACTCAATGCCGGAAAAAGCGTTTAAAAAATGTTTTGATGATTGGATTATTCGTTGGCGTAAGCGTATTGTTTCTGAAGGAGCGTACTTTGAAGGTGATAAAATAAATTTGAGTGAATAACTAACATTATGTGCATTTTCTTTTCCCGGTACTTTTTTGACAGAGTAGTATATTACTAAACATAAATTTTTTGTTAGTTCCTTGTTTATGGCCTTGGGAATGAAATAGTTTAGAAGAAAGGTAGTATATAAGTATAGATAGATGTACTTTTAATAAAAAAGAATATAAGCTAGCTTTCTGTCGAAATTAATTTTCCCTGTTCAGTTACAAATTGCAGCGCCATCTTTTTGCTATATTTGTTTAACCCATGGAAACAATGTCATTTATCGATATAAAAAGTATTCCCTGTGTGATTCATTTAAATCAGTTCTCTAGTTTTCACATGTGAACCATTCTAACAGGAGACAAATAGACAGATATAAATTCTGACTGACAATAAAGGCAGGTAACTCTTTGTGTAAATTTAAGTAAAAGATGATTTTCATCAAAGGTGTTGTAAGATCATCAAAGGTGTTGTAAGATCATCAAAGATGATATATTCAAGTTTTAATAAACCTTTTACAAATTATGCAAATGCCCGCTGTATTTACTTTATTGGGCCACTTTTTATTGAAAGTAATTTTTATTCCTTTCTGGGTCAAGTTATTTTACAAAATAAAAATAAGTATTTCGTTTTGATTACAAGTGCTTTGAATACTTAATATACGCCATTTTTTAAATACTGAGAAATGACTAACTGTTTTTCTATGGAGCATTTTACGGTGAAACTAAGGAGTGGTCTAAGCTTTCTGCATTCTTTTGACGACACCAAAAGTGAATTATTATAATTTTAGCATAGTACTTATTACATTCATAAATTAAAGTACTATTTATTGTACTTGATGATGAAGAATTACTAACATTATTCAAACTTGAAGGTTAGATTTCATAAGATACGAATATATTACAAAAAAAATTGTTACGGATTCAATATATATACGTCTTAAAATGAAAAAAAAAATTCTTGTGAAATCATTTAAGAACGGTTTCTCTTTAATTTTAAATTAGAATAGGCCGGAGAAAATTATGCGACAAAGAAATATAACGTTGCTAATCGAATACATACCTTTTTAAAGTGATTCTACGTTGGATTTAACAAGCTTGAGAATAATAAAAATTATTAAAAACATACATAAAAACTGCTCCTTTAATAAATTTCCATCATTTGCCTACAAAGCTTTCAAAAACTCTTTTATGGTTTGTTTTTAAACCGATTTTTATGATGATAATAAGAATGTTATGTACAAGGAAATTAAATGTAACATGAGAAAGATTATCCTGCTAATTTGTCGCTATTATACCCCAGGTAATCGTATACCGATTCATAAAACAAAAAATAATTAAGGAGATACACTAATTGGATATATCTCTTCAATTATTGTCCGTAGTCATTCAATATGGGGCAAAATTATTTTTTGTTCTTATTGCCTCTTAAGGATAGATAAATACCTACTTGCTTTATTAATTACGTTATTTATTAGATAGCATCGTGTATAATATAAGTATGATGTATATTGCGTATACATATATTTTTATTATAAAAATATGGTGTCTAATATGTTATTGCTAGAATTACCATTTACAATTTATTGCTACAATTAACGTGCGTTATTCTAAAATGAGGAGGCCCACACTTAATAGTAGAAAATGCCTATGTGCTGGTATAATTAACACAATACAAATATATAACTCTTTGATGTTACTTGTGATCTGAGGGCTGATTCATACTTCGTACAGCGAATCAGCATTGCCAGCCACCGTGGCAATGCAGCCAGTCTTCTGTTCACGTTTGCCTCTGGGAATGAACTAGTACATTATTTGCTTGTTACAACTCTATTCATTCCTTGAAAAGTAATTATATACCAACTTCTACGTAGTGTAAAAAAATAGTTAAATAATTATGAAAAAAATTATTTTTTCTTAGCTAGACATGTTGCTGGGGAGTTTATTGCCGATTCTTTTCTTTTAAACAGGGATAACACGTTGCGAAGCAGTGTACATAGAATAGGAAGTACATTTAAATTGTGACTTATATGTATGACCTTAAAAAAGGGTTCTCCGGTGGAACTTAATTTGAATAAAAAAATTTGAATTACAATTTAGTCTATAACATAAAAACGTAAGTACTTATTTTATAATTACTTAATTAAAAGGTTATTTAAAGCATTAGATGTCAATAATATTTTTATATAACCGAATTACTTGCATTATTGTAATGTAATTTTTGCTATACTTAACGACAAAGTTAGATGGTTAATTTCTGTCTCTCAATTTGGATAACAATGGAGCAAATAAAAAGAAATTATTCATAACAACTTTTTTCTATAAGTGATATTTTTATCTGTTTACTTAAAATCTAATAATTTTTTTAACTGCTTGAATAAGTAGTTATGAACGTCACTTGTGAAAAATATTTACTTGATTAAGTTCGTTTAGACTTTTTTGTATCACTTGTATCGAAATTGAAAGTCAGAAGTAAACCCGTGTAATTTAGACTATACCATGGAAGAAGAATACGAAGAATGACCATTTTCCAGTACTTATTAAAGTGTTGTTTTAATTATTTGCTACATTTAACTATAAAAATAATATCTATTCATCGTTATTGTACGTACTCGACAAATTATTTAATCTTATTGATTTAGTTCTTATACTCTGTGGTATTTTACATTAAGACTAAAATTTGCCTGCGACCTCGTCCACGCTTCACAGATAACGTAGATTACAGTTATTTTGCTAGTATTTAAAATCAAAGGAGAGATATTTTCAGCAAGGCAACGGATTTTTTAGTATGAAAATACACGTAAACCGAAGATTCCCGTAAAAATCCAAAATAAGTAATATTACTAAAGGCTGTTCTACTAAAGATGTCTAATAAATATGGAAACTGTCATATCAAGCAAGTCCTAATATCACGTGGTTTCGAAATTAGGAAATCCCGGGGAATATAAACAGTTTCGGATTATATTGTTTTAGTTAATCTTAATGGGATCTGAATCCGCTAACTTTTATGTACAATACCCACTTTATAACACTCCCGTCTCCTGCGGGATTCCCGGGACACAAAGTAGCATATATTTTAAATGTAAGAATTTTCTGTCGATCAGCGAAAACCGTATCGAAATCGGCCTAGTAGTTTTTACGAGAATTCCGAATAGACAAGAAATTAAAAAAAATTGCATCGTGTTCTCCGTCGTTAATTGTTTTTTTTTAATAGTTTCAATGTACAGACACGACATGTTTAGAATTTTATAATATTACAGACTTTCAATATTTGACTGATTTGGTCTAACGATATATTAATATCATGTTTTAAATGATAAAACGTTGTTTGATGTTTCATGTTTTTTTTACATCAGCAAACAATGACTTGTGGTGCCCTCTATAAGTGGAAGATTTGATGTGATTGAGGCTTTTCAGAGTAACATTTTACTGAGCGATTTTCATGGCAACTCTTTCCGAAATATTCTTGAAACAGTGGTAATGGTGTAACGTGGTTAATATAATGAAAACATCCAATGCCATCTATGCCGAAAAATATTGATGTTAGTAGCGCCATCTACCATATACTTTTATAATGTTAATTTGGAATTTTACTCTGAACCGTTTCAACGTAGAGATCTCGAAATGAACGAAGCAAATATTTCGAAAGGCGGCCACAGTGTCAGTTAGTTACTATGTTTTACGTTAGATGTCACTTAAATAGTGATATTAATTACACTATTTTTTAATTATTTAACAGAACGAGCTCTGTCCAGTAGTTTCATTTATACAACTAAATGAAAATGAAGTATGGGTCTATGATTTCATAATAATTGTAAAACACAATTGTTTATACATTTTATTTTATATATTGCGTGTAAATTTATTTTAGATTATAGAAAGATTTACTTTTATTATTATGTGTAATGGCACTACACCATATATACGGTAATGTATTTTTTACATAGCACAAAAATTAAACAAGCTTAGAATGAATAATTGCATTTATTTTGTTTGAAAATATCTAAATGAATATTTCTTACATTGTAGTATTCTTAAGTTCACAGAAAATTCACAGAATTTGGTTTGATTACATCGTTTGTTGATTATTGGACTAACAATAAAATACCAAATTCGATTACGAATATTAAAGTAGGTATTAATAAATTGTCGTAGCAAATTTACAATTTCTTATTTAGTATTTTTGTCGAAAATGAGTTTTTCAAATACTTGATAAGTGCATTAGAATAGCCATACTACACGTAGCGAATGCTATCATGAGAATATATAATTATTTATTTAAATTGTCTCTTTTTATAAAATTTTAAGTATCAGCCAAAATTTTATAGTTCAACTAAATGTTTTATGTACTTGATATCAAAACAGCTGTATCAGTAACCACTTATAATCACATAATGCAACTTTAAATGTTTGTGATAACTAAAAAGTATTGCATGTACAACATGCTGTGAAGCGGTAGTAAATTAGATTAGGGTCCCATAGAGTAAATAATAACCATAAACAAAAATTAAATAATTAAAGTGAACAAGTTAGGGTAAGCTAAATAATTTTTTCATAACTTTTTTGTTTCTAAACCGATTTTGATCATTTATTTGAGTTGGATTTTATATAGGTTTATAATGGTTCCACATAAATTTTATTGCTGACCCTGATATATCAGAAAAATCCTCAAATAGATAACTTATTGAAATATTGTTAGGTTTATGACAATCCTAAAATAAGTAGGTACCTAATTAAGATCAATAACGTGCTGTACTAGACTCTATTAGGACCATGAAGGCGTACAATGTAAATTCATAATGATAAACAACACGACTGCTTAAATTGAATTATGAGTTGCGTCGTATTTAGAAAACGTCGACGATCAGAGTTGAGATTCAAACGAAAATGCTGCCTAGTGAAACCAGACGACGGTTTATATAAACATATTATTAAACAATTTTCGTCAAGCACTTACACCAACCAGATTCTAAAAAAACAGATAAAAATGGGTTGCGAGACAAGGCCAAAGTCGCGTCAAGCAGTTGGTTTTCTGTAAACCAAAATGTTTGAGTGGCGCGGCGGCAGCGGCCGGCGGGTGCTAGAACAGACAGACAGATATACATTTATGCACTGACTGCTAGCGAAACTTAGTTTGTATTACCATGATAACTAGGTGTTTGTTAGTGAAATTTGATGGCACTACTTTGAGGTTCATACGTGCATATAATTTAGCTTCGAGCAACAACGTTTTCTAAATACGCTTCTGTTTCATCAGCCATCGTTTCCGCATTCGAGAAGCTTACTTATTAGAGATACCATATTATGTAACTCAAAAGTCTAAAATAAAAAAAATAACAAAAAAGAAACCGGCTTCAAGAGTAAAAAGCAAAAAATAAAATTTTGTACATCTTGAAGTCGGTAGCAAGCAAAACATAAAATGACCATATACATTATAACAACAACAACACATAATAATTTATTTTTTTAAATATTATGTCTACTCAATTAGTATCTTAAGAAAATACTAATTGAAATGTAGGTTTCATAAAGATCATCATAAAGTCATTTTCAATATTTTAGAAAAGTTACTTGATACATCTAGAAGATTTGAAAGTAGTAAAGACAAAACATTGTATTAAGTTCGAATCTACTGGTGTAAAAAATACAACATTCATATAATAAAACAGGTAACATAAATGTATAATATATATATATATATATATATATATATATATATATATATATATATATATATATATATATATATATATATATATACACATATATATTGTGAGATAAAAGGGTACGCACCTTGCACAATTTGCAGAGTCCTTCGATAGCGAAAAGTTATCCAACAAAATGGCACCTACATACTTTAGTCAAATGTAAATAAACTTTATAAAAAAACCTTTTGAATTTTTATATAAAATGCGAAGAAACTTTTTCCCCAACCTAATATATATGTATGTATGTATATGTATGCGAAGTATTCATACTGCCCGGTCCAAGTGATCAATTCAAGTTATTTCAAACCATGATTTTTAAATGGACCACGGGCCGTTGTGCATTATTAATACAGGCCGGCCAAAGTCATAAAATTATCAAATTGACCGACGCTCTTGGTCATTATTTATAATGATTGGTCCATATTAATACTGTCCGATTAATCAAATTGTTCGTAACGTATATATACCGAGCTATATATATATATACCTTTAGATTTTATGAATACAGGATTTATTAAATATGTTATCACATATGTGACATCTTTATTTTCTGTGTGTTATTAATGTTATTATCATTAAATTATCAAGTCTAATACCATTTCACTGTTGCTACCTGCATAATAATAGTGTAAACAGAACACGTGGATATGCTAATTGTATCTACTTGACTATATATAATATATTATTTATGTATTTAGGTAGGTGTTATGCAACTTGTTGATTTAGATAACGTCATTTTGTATTGATCGTAATTACTAGCATTTTCCCTACGTATTATGGTTGAAATTTATTTCTCATTCATAAAGTGCATTGGTTTTCCAAGTTTTACGCCTTTGTTCATGCATTGGTCCAAAGGAGGAACACTATAGTTCCAAGTTAAGTAATGAGGCGCGCCAACAATTATGTCACTGCAATACAGAAACCTTAGGTACTGCATTTAAGTACAAGATTGACTCATTGTATTCCCGATCAGTTGTGAAATGTTGGTTTATACCTGAACTTCTATGAAAAATCTTCAATAACATAGTTATTTATTGCTAACTATAAGCAGCCACAAATTAAGCTTTATTCGGCCTACATACATTGCTTTAGTACAGAATAGGTGGTAGCAAGCTGCACTTTTGTTTGTTCTTCAGTTCACCAGAATGTTAAGTAAATGATTAAGTATACCTCGTTTTTTCTTACAAGATTAATTTTAGTTAAATTCTGTCTTCAAATGCTTAATATAAAACATTTTCTACTGTAATACTTTAGATGGGGCTTAAGTTGTCCAAGAGACTTAATCATTATTCAACAGTGTAATTCATAACAAAAATCGTGTTTGTAACGTACAAAAATGATCTTCTAAAGAAAACAATGTATACCCACGTACAGTCTAGACAGATGTATTCATTGTTAGTAGTAGCTCAACTAAATTGTTACTCTTTAAGTAACCCACAAACAGAGTTCTTCTCATAACTTGAAAAGTTACATTCAAAAATTATTCAAAGTTTTCCACATATAAACTTTAAACATCTATATACAGTAATTGTTTATTTATTTCATTATACCTACATTTATATGAAAATAAAAGTGCACAGCTAAACATGATCCCTGGGCCTTTAAGTTTCCGCCAAACATTGGAACCTGCTTTAAAAATAAAATATTTAGTATTTATTTTACGCTAACAAAGTATACGGTATATCTTGTTAGCTTCTTCATGGAAAGAAAATCCTTGAATGAAGTTCATTGATGCCACTACGCAGTAGAAGGAGATCAATTCCAAATATGTTGTATATTATCAATTGTTAGAAATGGAGATTATTTAGTCAATTGTTTTAAATGGTGATTATTTAGGAAGTCTCCAGCGACAGGTGTCTAAGTTTTATTTACTTATGATATTGGACAAAATTTGATTTCGTTGGTTTATGGGAAGTGTAAATCGGAATATTAGTTTTGACAACTTTCGTATTTGTTCAAAGTATTACGTATGTGTTCACGACCCGTGTTAGTCGTACTGAGGTCAGGGACATAATGGCCGCCAACCACGTTACAAGTATGTTTGCTTTTCATGACCTTTGTATAATTTATTTGTGTACCTACAAAATTGCTGATTATTTTTAACCAACTTCAAAAAATAGGAGGAGGTTCTTTACTTCGTCGTGTAAATATTATTTCTAAATATTTTCTGAGATACCTACTTTGTTTATGAATCAATATAGAAATTTCTTTTTGCATTGTATTCAATATAGCTCCACAATGATTCCTTATAAAT
This sequence comes from Dendrolimus houi, assembly GCA_039645545.1. Classification (NCBI taxonomy): domain Eukaryota; kingdom Metazoa; phylum Arthropoda; class Insecta; order Lepidoptera; family Lasiocampidae; genus Dendrolimus; species Dendrolimus houi. The sequence continues at coordinate 14,392,690 of CM077120.1, read as the reverse complement.
TTTATTGGTATTGAAATTTACACTCCGAAGACATAACATCTGTTCAGTAGTTTTTTAGACATGGAGCATTATCGTTTAAATGTTGTTTGATGCTTCATAGCCAAGTAACGAAAGAACTTGTTAGCTGTAAGGGAATAATCGTCTACCTATTAAAATATATTTATGTCTAGGATAAATGAGGGATACGGAGAAATATGAGGGTGGCAAAGGCTTTTTATGTTTGCTGGTGTAATAATGGCTTGAATTATTTCACACCTATGTACCTCTAAAGATGACGAATATTTCTATACCTGTATAATTAATGATCAAAAATAAGGACACATTAACTATTCATTTTAAAGTGTTCGCATCACATCTCTACTTTGTTTTCATTTTATTGAATTTTTCCAAGTCACATCTTGGAAAGGTTACCTATTGTTAGGTATACCTACTTAGACAAATAACCAACAATTAGTATGTCGGTGACGTGATCGTTGATATGGTGTAAACCTGTCAATGGCCAATATTTATAGTCATTGACTGTTTTGTAATTTTATATGGTGTCATTTTATTACATAAAAACAATAGATGTCGTTAACATTTGCCACAAGGGGCTCATTAATTGGTAGATATAATAAGTGTCAATTTTTATGCAACGAATGAAATTTTTTAGTTAGGTTTTACCTGTAGAAAAGAGAGAGATTAGTTTTGAAAAATATTTATGTATTTATGAATTAAACTAAAGGAAGGAAAATAACGTCATCTGTGATGATACAATGAAGTAGGGGTATATATCAGTCAGAGATAATGTGGATACTTTGACAATACTAATTACGGAATGGTATTAGCAAGTAAGACAAATTATAAGATAATACTTTAAGATGTGCGAGATAAGATTATTATTGTTCAATAAGGGAAAACAGAAAGTTCATCATCTTCCTATCGTCAATTCCCAGGTGTTTGCCTATTCTCCCTTCTCCACTTCCTGCGGTTTTAAGTATATCTCATTGTAAGGCCTTTAACAAGCATACCACCCCTGACGACGACGTCAAATCAACATTTTTGGAACTACTTATTCTATCGGGTCTTAGCGCAGACCACGGTTTTTCCGATAATTATTTAGTTTCGTTAGATCATGGCTTATTACGGTAGGCAATTCTGTTGCAGTTTGTTCGTTACGCTACGGATATGAATGTTGCCGTAGTTGCGAGAGTTCCTAAGCGAAAACAGATACGGAAGTCTTTAGAAGAGGTCTAAGGGATAGTTAAATAAAAAAAGGTTGCCGGATATATTGCGTTCATATATAATTTTCATACTATTGTAAATGCCCTTAAAAGTAAAAGTTTTATAATTACAGTAAAAGACCTTTAAAAATAAATGTTTTATGGGGTGTGAAAGATACCAAAGGACTTTTATATTTTTAATATCGGCGACTTACCAACAAAAAATTTTTTATTCCTTTTTCAGTCTGAACTAACTTTACAATAAAAACTGAGTTTTTTTTAAATCATTGTATAGGTTCACGATTGACTACTGTCTCTTAATCACTTTGAATAACGAAGACGAAGATAGGCTTACATTATATTTCGGCAAATGGACTAGTTTATCAGAGATGGGTGTTTAAAGTTCACGCCATTGAAGCTATTCATAAGCCTTCCTTTAGAGAGCGGCAGCACATTGGTAGCGCCTTTAGTGTTACAAATGTCCACAGGCGATGGTAACCGCTTTCGATTAGGTGGGTCGTCTGCCTGTCTACTGAACTCATGCAATAAAAAAAGCTATTATAAATATATTGTAATATTTTAATTTGTATGCTAACCAGTTCATTCAGCTGATGCTCTTGTTTGTCTATAAAACTTAGTTAAAATTCAAATGTCATTCACACCACAAATAAAACTCTAGAGTTATATAGAAATATTTAATTCTACTAAAATATAAATCTATATAATATAATATCTATAACAACACTTACGCTCTTTACTAATACTAGAAGGTCATTCTCGACAGCGTTTAAAATTTTAACGCAACAACACTGAAACCCTCACAATGCACGTAGTTTATGATAAGTTGAAAAGAAACTTATTTAAGTTCCTTGTAAAACCAAGGAATAACAATACTATCTACAAAGTTCCGAAGACGCCATTAGCGAATCCGAATAATCAGTCGAGCAACACAACTGTCACAATAATTTATAAAATACTGCTACAAAAGTAATTAAAACGAATTTTATACGTAATATGTTCCAATTCTAATTTGAGCATTTGGTTTTGTGAATAGATTTGTTGCGGTCTTCAGAATGCTGAGAAGTGGCCTGAATGTGGAGGTTTCAGTTTGATAGTACGTGTTCGACGAAGTCGGTTGCTGATACTGATATTGGTACTGATTGTTGTATTGGTATTGGTTTGAATATTGGTAATTCAAGCCTCGAGTGTCGCCAGTGCTGTCGGGAATGGCATTCGAGATGAAACTTTTCGCATCTGTCTGGTATGATGATGTAGGCGTGAAACCGGCAGCTGTAACAAATGATAAACCATAAGTATTAGCCGTTTACGTAAGCCCAAGATATCCATAATGACAAACGGTCATGATAAGAGACCTGATTGACCGGCTTCTTTCTCGTCAAAGTAAATGATTCTAGTGACACTGTCTTTACTACGAAAACCTGTATCTGATGTGATTCCGGTTTCGCTGCTATTTAATAAAACTTGTCGATATTAAGTGTAAAAATATTTAAATTTTAGACAGTTATTTTAGAGGATGACCAATTTATTAAGCAAAATTATCACTATGTTTAAGGTGATATACATACCGCATAAACCAGAGTATTTTCTCGATTCGGTGAGGCCAAAGTTGCTACAAGATGGATATCCCTTTTCATAGGGATTGGATCCGATAACGTTGCCTCCGGGACCATAATTGCAGACGTACAACTTTGTGTATCCTCGCACGGGGTCGTAGTAGAATGTATACCCGCAGCCTACATGAGATGTCTCGCCCCATACCAACTGCATAAACAAAAACCAATGTTTCTTCAGAAAACTTCTTTTATTTTCTAGTTTAGCTATTTTAGAGAGCTATTAACTATAGAGCAGTCTTGTCATATATTAACTTAAACAAATTACAAGAACTCGTTAATCGTTTTTCTATAGAGTTTTTATTTTCATATATTTTATGTTAATCAAATGTTTGTATTTATGCCGAGCTCATAGAGAATTCAAAATATTTGAATGTTCCATATAATTTATCAAGTAAACTTAATTTCAATTTAAGTTGAAAGACTGTTTACCTGAGAATAATGTCCAGTGCCATGCCCACCGGTGATTGGTTTGAAGCCATATATGCGTACTTCATCGAACCACGCGTTGATTTGCTTCTGGAAGTCGGGCTGAGAGTCAGCTGGTGCAGATGGCGGGCGAGTGGTCCAGGTGGCTGCGACATTCTGGCCCACAGGGAAGCGGCCTACGTCGCGCTGAGCGGCGCGGTCGTGAGCTGGGATGCACTCGTCAGACCAATGTTGCGCTGTAGCTGCTAACTCATTATCCCACACCTAAAAAGAAGGAAATAAAATTAATATTTTCTACGTTTTACGTGATTTACACTAAAGTTAAAACTAATGTATTACTATCAAAAGTGGACAGAGTTTATTATTATATAACTGTTTATTCCCTATTCACCTTGGATGTGAAGGGATTCTCTTGAGATTTAATATCTAAGCATTTTAGCTATCTAACTCGATTTGTAGGTACCTTTCATCCCCAATAATAGTAGCTACCGTAGAGTTCCTTAGTGAAGAATATATGACATTTTGTAAAGTCGCTGTCAATTTTAAACGGCATGGTGTAAAGACAGTTATTTTTTTATAATTAAATTTCAAATTTAATACAGTTAAAAATGTAAAAAATAAAGCCCGTACCATAAACAACATTTGTTGTTAAGTTACATTTTGTTTTCCCTAATACAATTTGACCATTTATTAAAATAAATTGAATACAGAAAAGTGATAAAGTTTATTACGGTTCGATGGGATAGCAATTTCAGAAGCAAGGTGTGTCATTGAACTTTGACGCTGCGCGATTTAATTTCTTTGACATTTTCTTTTTGGCAAAACGTACAATTTGGAGTTATTTGTCTTATTAACAATATTCAATAAGTTTATAGCTGTAATTATATGTATGAACCAGAAATAAAGTATCTTGTCATACGTGCAGCCAATTTACATGCGATATTTTTATAAATGTGAAATTTATTTTACCATTGCAACAGTTCAGAACATTTTTTTATTTGATTATATGTTCCTTCGTAGCTCTGGATATAAGCAGGTCTTGATGAGATGTTCTTTGTCAAACAGAGACAAATATATGATTAATTTGAGTCTTGAGAAAGTCCCACTTAAATGATTTTATTTTAATAAAATTTTCATATCCTCTAAACCTCAAAAGAGCTAAAGACGACAAAATATAGTATTGTTCAATGCAGCTGCTCTACGGTCTCTAAACAATGATTATTATGTATCTGAAATTTCACGGCCTCGCGGATGTCATTTAACAAAATTAATATATACTGGAAAATTTTGGGGAACTAAAAATAGTTAAACTTGATAATCTTTAAATTTTTTAATGTCACAATAATCGTAAAACGATTTTAATGGAACTAGCATTTTATTGTCTACTTAAATATTTACAGAGATGATTTCACGATACAATAAAACTGCGAAATATTATACATGCTAAAATCGATTTTCCAGTTTTTTATTAAACTATTCACATTTATTTAAAGTTGGGTTTTAGCAGATTTTACTATGTGTTTAACTTGACATCAATTTTACTTTTAAGTTTCGACTATTTTTCAGTAGACGTAATCAAAGAATAACTGACGTTATATTATAGTTATTTCTGTCTACCCTCAACTTGTTCTATTTTAATTATTTACTTTATTTTATGACTTTTTTTTAAATTTCTCAGTGAAAAGTCACACTTAAAACAGTTACCATATTTATTAAACTGTCGCAAAGAAATTGAAATACTGTATCTAAATAAAGTTTGATATAGTTACGAGGAAAATTTTAAAGGATTTTAACTTACCATTTCCATCATATTAGCTGCTGGTGGTTGGCTGGCAACTTGTCCCAGGGCTACTGATTGCCTAAGTCGATTGTGAGCATCTACGATAGCTTGCTTCTCAGACGCCGTCAATCCACCGGATACTTTAAAAAACAAAATTCAATTAATATTTACATATATCACAACTTACAACAAAAGGGTTTGTTTCACTTCGAAAAAGTATACATATTTATTACCATTGGAATAGGATGTATTTCAATATCAAGTGTCAAAGCAATATCAAAGAATCGTCTCATATGATAATCCATCGGATGTATCTGATTTATTGGACCGGTGCGTAGTAACACAGGTGTCAGTGTCAATAAAATTTTACGACCTCGACCCAAACGACTATGCAAAGTATATTTTTCGCTAAAACCAGATTTTTCTATCTAGACTGGGTGGCGGCAATCGCACTTATTAACTCTTATTACAAAAAATGTCCGTATGGGTTAATCTTAATTATGCTATTCGCATCACGTAATCAATGTTTCAGAAATGAAGTAAAACTTGATTGAAATATGTTTTAGGCATTAATGGGGAAATTATAGTGATTTTATTTACATTTTTTATTTAATATTTTATTACTGAATATTATTTGCATTAATTTTTAAAATTCTAATATGGATTTTATTTAATATTATTAATTATGCTTTTGGTTAGTATGACAATGGCTGAATGTTATATTCTACGTAATAATAATTTAATGTTTGGGGATGATTAGCGTCCTTTTAATTAGAAAAAAACCATTTGAAATATAATAGTTTAAAATACCGAGAAAGAGTGTTAAGATAAATAAAATAACTGATTTTGACTTACTTAACAATTGTTTTCCAGCTCCACAGCCTTCTGTTGCCGCGAGGAGTCCTCCCAGAACAAACAACACTAAGGACATCATCTTGATATCAATAAAGTCAGTGCACAACACTTTCAAAAACTGAAAATTGTACAACACGCTTGTAAGTTGAGATTCGTCACTAAAGTTACGTGACTACACTTAATTAACGAAACGTCTAACTTTGATCAAATAAATTTGCCGGTGATCCGCTGCACTACGTGCGGCGCGCTCTCCAGGCTATAGCAATTTGTGTGGCGAGCTGGTCAAGTAAACGCTTAAGTAGTCGACGCCAGGTTACCATGGCGACGGGAGACGAAGCGTCGCCGGCCGCCCGCGGCGCTGGCTCATCGCCCGCCCTGGCCGCTCGCGGTGATCACTCAAATCGCTGTATGCATTACCGTCGCTGCCTCCGCGCACATCCACACGCGTTACTCCCATACGACTTTAATTCACTCACCTTGATAGTGCAATTAAAATTTAAACAGCTATTTAATTATAAAATTAGCAAATATGAATAATTTCTGTATTATTGATCGCAGTTGAAATGCCATATTCATTAACTAGCGTAAGAAGGAAGATTCGTAGTTTACTTTTTATCTGCGGTAATAATTTAAAACTGATTATGCTGCACGCAGTGGCTGTCAATGAAATCGAGTTCTTTTGATGTTTCCGATCGAATGTGGAAATATGTTAACAGATATTGTTCAAGACGGAAGTTGCCCTTAAACGAAATTACAGACGGCTAAAAACGAGGAAAGAATAATGTGTAATCACTATTTTTTGTGAAAACCAACGAAGCACTTCATTGTCAAAATATTTTACCTTTTATTACATGAGTATGAATTTAGGAAAATTTATAGACGTAAAATGTTGTAGTTACCTTCTTTACGGCTTTGAGAAAATACCGAGTGCGATAAAATTTTGTGAAAATAAACTTTTGCTGATCGGAAAAACGTATATATAACTTATTTTTTCTTACGAGATAAATTTTTGAATAAATAACATTTTAGTTAAATTATGTGTATAGGTTAATTCAAAACATTTTCAACTTTAATCTTTAGATCATTCTTCATCATCTTTCAAGTTGACTAAGCCATTTGAATGTTATTAGTGTAATTTTGATTGTAAAACTCGTGTTTGTTGTAACTGAATGATCTTCTAAGGAAAAACAATCAAGCCATATCATCCAATCCATAAATATACTTATTATCACGGAAAATGCTAGCATTTGTGAGATACGGGTGCGACGCGATAAATCTGCGTTAGTGAAATCATGAAGAAAGCGCTAATTAAATGTTATTTGTTGAATTGAAGTTGGATAAAGACGTATTGTCTTATTGAGTTAGAGTAAGTTTGAACGCTTCTTTAAGAATCGTAAAGAAGCGTTTAAACGTACTCTAACTTGATATAAATAAGATCCTTAGGTAATAAAAAGTTATACAGCCTATGAATAAAATCAGCCAGGTCAATAAATTCCGTTTTAAGGGAACGGGCGGCAAATTCGCCTAATTTGTGCAAGACGAATTGATGGGTTTCACACATCGGTGATCTTAATGTTTAAATTTCTTCACGATGTTATCCTCTAGAATTAATCAATTAGAAATCGTGGTAGCGTGGTCGCGCACGCGTCCGGAACTCAAAGGGCGTGATTCGATCCTGGCCTGAAAGCATGCACCACTTAGGCAGTTTTCTGACCTAATGTGCATATTGTTACAATTACCACGTGCTGACAACGGAGAAGGAAAACATTGTGATGCAACCTGCATATCGAGATAACCGATGTGTCAAACCTGCCAAGCCGCCTTGGACAAGCGTTGCGGGTATACTGTCCGCTCCCCCTATAATGGGAGGCCCGAGCCCAGCAGTGGGACATTTATGGGCTGCTATTATATTAATATGTATATAAGTATATATATATAAGAGTATTAATGTTATAGTTATGAGTTCAAGAAAATGTAATTATTATTATTAAAATTTAATTAAATTTTTAAGATAAAAAGAGAAAAGCAAAATAAAGATAAAAGTACCTCTCTATCCCAGTACTTACAATATATATATATATACATATATATATCTATCTAATATATAAAATTCTCCTGTCACGGTGTTAGTTACCAAACTCCTCCTAAACGGCTGAACCGATTTCTATTAAATTTTGTGTGCATATCGGGTAGGTCTGAGAATCGGAGAACATCTATTTTTCATACCCCTAAATGATAAGGGTGACCCACCCCTAAATATATATATATATATATATATATATATATATATATATATATATATTTTCGCAATTTCTTATTTACTTCTACCACCAACCCCTATTTTTTAATAGCGATATAAGTACTTTAATAATTTTCTACTCTGTCCAAGTTGACTCGAGTTTAGATTAACATTTAGTCCCGGTAGATGACGCTGCAATCGGGTTCTAGATTTTTATTTTTTAAAGGCAGGACAAAGTCTGCCGGTACAGCTAGTATATATATATATATATATATATATATATATATATATATATATATATATATATATATATATGTGTATATAAAAGAGTATATCGAGTCTCGAATACGTATACATACATACTACCGGTTTTATTCATATTGAATTAAAGTAAGTTTCTAGGTTTCTTTAAAAACCTTAAACGAGTTTACTCTAACTCAATATGAATAAAACTGTACATGTTTATTATTTTACTAACTTTTTCCGTGGCTTCGCTCGCGTTACAGTTATTCCAGGGGAACCGTACATTTTCTAGGATAAAAAGTGCCTAAATACTGTTCTAGACTATTATCTATCTCTGTGCCAAATTTAATCCAGATCCTTTCAGCCGTTCTGGAGTGTTTCAGTAACAAACATCCATTCTAATATACTGTATAACTATATGTCAATTAATAAGTTCTTGCAGTAAACCAACGATATTAAGTGTATAGTACTATAGATTCTAGGAAATTCGCTTACAAAATTTATGGTCTACTAACGAACATGGATCAGAAAAAAGTTAATAGATATGGAGTCATATTGCTCACAAAGTTTTAGGTGACAACTTGTCTGTTACCAACCAATCCGGTTTACCACCTGAGCTGAATTCTCGCTTAGGTATACTTTATTTTGCATATTAATGACTATTATTCTATTGGCTTTTTATTTTATGTATTGGGATTCAGATTATTATCTTTTTAATTAAAGTTTTTAATCTAATGTGCATCTTTTTACCTGTTAACGAGTAATAAAATTAAAAGGCAAACTTACCTATGACCTTCCGATTCTGCATCGTAACAGACCGCAAAATGACATCGGAAGTTTCTTTAATATCTTTTATTAGTATTTTTAGGATTTCGTAGCTATTTTTAAAATATGGAACCTTTATAAAACCATTATAATTTGACCTTATATCCTTCTATGATAATCATTATTGTTTTAAAAATCCTTGTGTGTATGTATGTCACAGTTAGTTATCTTAAAACGGTTACGTCTTGTTTTATGCTTACTTTTACGGCAACAAGCAGGAAAGTCGCGAGGGACGTGGACTGCGCATGTGTTCGACACGTTGCCCATTTCCGCCGCTACTTTCCTGCTTACGCCAATGGAAGTGAGCATAATGTAGATGAGGCATTAGATCTATACAGATGCAATTTTGTAGAAAGGCATATTATACCTAATATATAATTATACCAAAATATATAATTAGGGGCCACCACACTGTTACAGTTATTTAGTAGCATAGTTGTTCTTGTCATGTTTCTTTTTAAAGTTAATAATTAATTTTGTTATGTACCCTCTTATTTCTAAGCGATGCAATCGGCCATTTCCTTAATTGAATATTAATGTTATATTTTTATTTATTCTGTGATTAGCGCCTATTTTGTATAGAGTAGTTCTCCATAATTTACCGTAATTTGACATAACAATATATATCTCTAATATGATGTGGTAATTTTGTAGATTATAATTCAACATCTCTCAATTGTATGTAGACGGTATTCACCACATTTTATTTTCATGTTGGCAGACGTGAGAGATTTTTACTGTGTTCGAATTATTTTATAATATAATTCGAATATAATATTTTCTACAATATCTTATATAAAATATTATCTAAAATTTCCAAACAGTAAGTAAGTATTAAATTTTTGTCCTTCATAGCCCTTTTATTAAAATAGTTTATCAATGACTTCAATCCGTCATTGATAAACTATTTTCGTATCCGTTTTTCGGAACTGTTTTTTCGGGCCATAGCGGAGATTCCATAGACGCGGTCGCACTTATTATTTTATTGGGAATAAAATAAAGTAGTATTTAAAAAAATAATTAAACTAAATTATTTATCTCTTTTTTATCAATATGTAGATATTTCATATCCCGTTTTGATAAAAATTGAAGAAGTAAAATGGTTTCATGTCAATAATTTGGAGGTGATTTAGTGATTTTTTTTTCTTAAAATAACTATTAAAAAATTACAAACAAACACGCTACGTGAAAATGTCTCATGATTTTTTTGGTAAATTTTTGATCAATAAATACCAACGAAAAGTTGTTTCGTTTGCACACCTCTTGCGGCAATAGGAACCTTAAATGGTTAGCGCACTTGCGTGCTAAACTTAAATTACGAGGGTTGGAATCCTAGCCACATGGATACCTTAGGCAGTTTTTTGATTTAATGTGCATTCTTTTTTATTTAGTATAAAATAATGTCTCTTTTCGCGTCTGTCCGTCTGTATATCCGCTAACTACTCCTACGCTACGCAACGGATTTTTAAGTGATTTTCACCATTTGTTAGATATTTTTTCACTGAAAAAATCAAAAAGAAAAACCTAATTACGTTTTTATGTAAATAAGATAGTTAGTTCTCAAGGTTTGACCCGCAGCGCAGTCGCTGGGAAACCTCTGGTATTATTATAATTACCCTTAGACCATTTGAATGGTCGAAGTAATTACCACGTGGTGACGGTTAAGGAAAAAATCGTGATGAAACATGCACATCGACATAACCGATATGTGAAAAGTGTACCCTCTATATTTCAAACTATCGAGCGTAAAGTACTGAAAACATCAAAATGAAACGAGTGTATAAAATATTTTCAAAGAAAATTGACTTTGTCTACAATGTTTAGCAAACCATTTCTATCCGTGCAGGAACGGAGAAATAATACAATTTCCTGCGGCCGGGTGGCCTGTCGTAAAAGGTGACAAAACAACCCACAGCCAGGTGGTACGGTATTTGCCCGACTGGATGGCTAACACCCCTAGTCTAGAGTATGCCGCCATAACAATCTTGAGTTGTGTTCCGGCATTAATGACCAGGTTCCAGTCATCCCTTCAGAGAACAGCAGCGCATTTGTAGCACCTTTGATGTTGCAAATGTCCATAGGCGATGGTAACCGCTTTCCACCATGCAATAAAAACCATACGTCAACAATAGTGAACATTTGTCACTACGTCAGCCGAATCTTAACTGTGCATAAACGTATACGCATTTTAGTAAATGTTTAAATGTGTTTAATCTGGTGTAATTGGCATTATTAGCTTGATTATAAAGAACAATACTGCGAAATAGAGCACAGACATGTTGCAATATTTTGGGTAGTAAGCCATTTTAAATGCTCACGGAAACGACTTGAAGGAAAGAGGAAATAACTTGTAAAGGAGCTGTAACAATGTAATGCACATAAACTAAATTTAAATAATTTATTTAAAAGGTTTTGCGAGTCTCACCCGAATAATTTAGGATAACGTTTTAATTTAACTACCTTTATCTGCTTTCGATTAATTTATTGACAATAAGTGTATTAAAATAATAACATTGTATTTATAGTGTTAAATCTGAGACACGAAAACTTTACTTAGTGAGCTTTTTTTTATAAGGAGTTTTTCTTTTACAATATGTTTGTAGATGCTTCATATTTATTCATATGTAATCTTTTTAAATTCTTCATCTTACATAACTAATCTTTCGAAACAGTATCACTTGTGTGAGCTTGAACCTGTATCCCGTAATAATTAATTACAATTTCCCGTATCTTATAATCCTACGTATATATTATTCATTAAAAGTGTGTTAAAAGGAGAATCATTTAATTTCTAATGCGTAAGGAAGTTACAAAATAAGTTCCAAATTTATATATTAGTAAAGATATTTCTATACATATACATAATATATATTATTGTTTCTTTATTTTGGTTTACAATAAAGTATTATTATTTTCCTTTCATTAACTGAATCTTTAAATCTCTTTTCTACGCTCTATTTCCTTTCATATTATTTCCAAAACGTCACTGTGCTATATTAGGTTATATAGCATTTTATCTTTATAGTTTCTATTGTTTTTCGTATATATACAACACTTACCAACACTCATATACTTGATTACCTACATCACTTATCAAATACACTAAATTCATTCAAGCAATCAATTAGTTTTAGCAAGTTGTAAAATAAAAGTTACATAATAAATTCAATAAAATCACTAATAGCGTATCGTTGTTATTTGTATTTCATTATCAAATCAAATAAACGATTAAATAAACTCTATTAGTATAAATCAAGTTCAATAATTTGTTTGATATATCAATGAATAAAAATATTATGTAACTATTATATACCCCGAGTGTATTAATTTATTTAAATTTTAAATTACCAAGATCGTGCAAAACATACGTATAGTTAAGATAAAATACACATTGACTTGGGAAAAATCGTTTTAATTTGCTACGTCTATATCAATGAAAAAAAATAAGTGTCTGTCTGTGCTTTCGAAATAAATAAAATATTTAAGTGAAAACTGCCATTATTATGGTCCGTCAACTTAAACGTTCGCTCTTAAATTGCCGACCTGAAACGGCCCTACAGATTAAAATGAATATTTAAGGAATTAAAACAAGAACTGTTTAGGCTAGTAACTGTTGTACATCGCGGTGTCAGCACTTTGCACTGAAATATACAATATCAAAATACAGTAAGTACTCGTCCAGCAGCAGTATGCTGTTCAGTTGCCACTGATCCTCAACACAATGATTTCACAATCACTAACATGATTCTATCAATAAACAATAAAGAATATTCTATCTGTAATATACTATGAAGGGACCCCTCCAACAAGAACTTTATCTTAACTCTTTGTGTATGTTTGCAGTGTCCACACAAAAATTAATATATAGGTATAAATGCTTGTAATAACACGCAAACAAACACGTGACATAGGTAGTATTTTATTTTAAAAAATTAAGACGAGTTTTCCGTTCACGGATTGAATGACAATTCACCAAAGGTAGACGAAAATTTGCAATTCTAAGTGTATTCAATTGCTTAGACCTTGGCAGTGGACTTTCTTGACCTTGCTCAATAAGATTTCCTCTCTATTTGGTTACTGGAACATTAATATTCGTATTAACGTATTTGATATTTCATTTAATATTCTGGAGATCACTATCAGTCTTGTCTATATATACATCAATAGATGAAATTGAAGTGTGTGTCTGTAATTTTAAAAGACAGCTAAAATGTAAGTGAAAACTGCTAGTTACACGACGTTTAATAAATTATAGTCTGTGTAAAAGTTTGCTTGGAAATGGCTCCGAAACTGTTTAATTCAATGAAAATTTTAGGAATTCTACAGAATTTTTATCTTACAATTAGACTTTCGTTTATGTTTCATTATGATATCTTCCAAGGTTCACAAGAAGATAACAAGAATGAGAATACAGCTATTAAAAGTTCACGTCTCATGTTAACGTGTTAACGTAACGTGTTTGCCAGGTGGTAGGGTATTTGCTCGACTGGATGGCGACCACCCCTGGTCTAGAGTATGCCGCCATAGCAACCTTGTGTTGTGTTCCGGCATCAGTGACCAGGTTCCAGACTCCTTTAAGAGAGCAGCAGCGCATCTGTAGCACCTTTGGTGTTGCAAATGTCCATAGGTGACGGTAACCACTTTCCATCAAGTGGGCTGTCTGCCTGTCTGCTGAACTTCTGCAATACAAAAAATAACGAAGTGGCGAGCAAAACAACCGCCTCAATAGATACGCTGTAGAATGCTGCGCAATAAATTGGTAATGAAAAGTCACCTGTCGCAAAAAAAGAGCTGCGCACACTTTAAGTAGCTTTACTTACTTTTTATCTATAGGATAGCTGCGACGTGTTAGATGTTTCAATCACGAATTTCGAATTAAACTATGAATAACATATTAACCCACGTCCCATATTGGTCTATTAACTCCAACATTAGGTATATAATTATATGCTCCTATTTTGCGTAAACTATTAGCAAAGTAAGAAATGTAAAGATTACTTAAAACAATTTCAAATTACTAAAATACTGTGTTACTTTTTTTTAATATTAATGTTTAATGAATTTAGGTATTTTATTTATTAAAGTTTAATCTTTCTGGCAATGTTTAAAATTTCAAATGGTATACGTATGTGTATCGAAGAATAGGTTTTATAAATAATATGTTTAAAGTCATTTTTAAATAAGGGTGCATAATATTTGGGTAATAATTTAACTTTTTAATTTGATTTTCAGTTTTGTTTTTTAATATTGATTTGGTTAAATATTCATGTTAGTTTTTTTCTACCTAATTTATCAATGTGTCAAATATTAGTAATAATATAAAACTTAGTTTAATTCTAATGTATATTAGCCACGCGATGATTTGGTGCATCTCATTAAAAGCTTTAATAAGTGATTTATCAACTGGAAATTTTCGCTTATATCGCTGAATTTTTTATTTAATGATATGAGTTTTTAAAAGTGCACTTTAATATATCTAACTCATGATATATTGTAAATGTTATGACAATCAGTTCATACAGATAAACCCTCTATAACTTTGAAACCCCTTTCTTCCGGAAACTACTATTTACTATAATAAAGGCTATGATCATCCTCGTTAGCTTTTAAGAAGTAAATTCAAAATTAAATTTAATGTCATTGCATCATCCTTAAGGCAAGGAACAAACAAATATACAAACATTCAAAGAGCCACTCATATTTATCTTTATTAATGTCTTTTAACTATATAAAATATAATTTTAATTTGGTATATATTAAAAGAGACGTGAGTCAATTTTAAGAAGTATTAGTTTTAAATTTTAATAAAAATCATAGATAATTTTGTAAACGTGACAAACTATAGAATTTTCAGCATAGATTCGTCCCTGATAAGTCCCATCATTATATTTGATTAGGTACAAATGATATGCAAGCTTAAGAAGACATGTCTCAATTTTGATAGCGTAGCCCATAAAATTCACTTAATGTCATCTTGAAAATCGGAGCCAGTTCGTGTGACCTTTAACTAAATAGCCTCATTAATATTATTAAATATATACACTGGTGAAAAATTATGTTGTTCGTTCATTTGTACAATTATTATGTATACCGAAGTAATTAATTAATCAAGGGTCTTCATAATCAGCATGATGTTAGTCTATTAAATTATTGTAATAGGCATATCGACACATGTTAAAATAAACGCTAACATTATTTACATATATATATATAAAAAGAACAGACGTTAAAATAACATCTTCCATATTACTTTTAAAATATCATGATTGTACTAACTATTTGAGTTTATTTATTTGTACGAACCTATGACGTCAGTAGATTGTACGCTCGTATGCTTTATGAGACTGCTAGCGGTATAAGACTGCGACCTTTTGTAAGATGATAAAAAGTGTCTCAGTACTTACTTACACAGTACAATATCCTAGTACAGTACTTATGTTACCTCTGCCCACTACTTCGTTCGCATAGAACTTACATTGCAAATTCATATCTGCTGATCCCTGTAAGATATCGAAACAAAATAAAATACACGAACGTTTAAGATACCATTCCTATTTTGATCTGCAATATGTTTCATTGAAATATGGTACACTAGTTTAGTTTTTATTCCATCTACTCGCAAATTTCATTATATGCTTCATACAGTCCATCCATCTTTTTTGACCCATCTTGACCACTCTTATATCTATTCAGTTTAAGATTCTTTTTGTTACATGATTTTCGTTCCTCAGAATAGGTTTATCTGTTTTCGTAGAATTATAAAACGTACTTTAAAAAAAATACCTTTCATAACGAACAGTTCCATATAAATTAATATAGCGCATACGAGTATCTATACAAGTTTGAAGTTGAAATGACCAGGCTACTTTTCAAAATAATGTATTGGGCAAGTTGTCTCCGGCAGACAAAACGTCGCTCGGCTCGATATCTCTACATGAATCAAATACCTACTCGTATGAATTCAATGTTTACAACAATTTGTTTATCTCAATACAACGCCAATAATGACCAATGTCAAAACAGGTGATTCGACTTGCAATTACAGGCTATCGTTTTCCGTATATGGATAATAAAACGTGAAATAACAAGTGTAAAGTAAATAAAATAATATTTATATAAAATAATTTATTCCTGTTCATTAAATTACTAGTGCGTGATCAGATTTCATGTTGTGATGCGTTGTAGGTATTTTAATGTTAAACATTGTATTGATTCCTAGAAACATAATACGAGATGTGTTTAGATTATTGATTTTTGTATGTGTTATTTATTATATACAATAGGTTACTACGCGGTTTTGCTAGCGTAAACTTCAGCTCACAGAGACAACCATTATCCCAATATTAGGGATAAAAATATTATTAAAAATACATTTATAACTATTAATTTGAGCTTTTTCATAAACATGAAGGGTGATGATGACTTGCTGTACTGTTTTATTTTCAAAAAAATTACTAAAATTTCTTAATGGTCGTTATTCAAAAATTTGCAATTTGGCCTAGGCTTTTGTAACACGGGTCCGGATTCCGCTTGACATTTCACGACCTTCGGCCCATTCAGCTACGCTCACCTAAATTTCGTTTCCATATCTCGCGGAAGTCTATCCCATTTTACGGGATAAAAGTATTCTATTTTTATCTCTGCTGGGATCCATTATAGATAACACATACAAAATTAATGATAAGCAGCGAACTCCAGAAAGAACAAATATCCCAACGAAGACACTTTCAGATTTATTTTATGTGAGTATCATAAAAAAGAATAACTGGTGGTGCCTGGAAATGTAGAATTTTCAGTTCAATTTTTATTGAGCATGTTTTCATTCCTATTATTCTTCTTCCTATTCCTATTTTTGGCATGGATTGTATTTTCAATTAAATTATTAGAAACACCTGTATCTTTAAAAGCCTAGCAACATACTTATAAGGTATTTTTTTGAGAACAAAAAACCCAAGTCAAACATCGTTTAGAGCGTTTATAAGAAATTAAGTGAATAAAGAAAAATAAAATATTCAAATTATAATATGATATTAATTTTTACATAAAAAGTTTCGTTTTACAACATGTTAAACATGTTTAAATACAAGAACAATTTAGCACCGAAAGGATTAAGTATTATTACTAGATTCAAGGTTTAATTTATAAAATACCTATAACTAGAGATAGATAGATAGATAGATAACACTTTATTGTACACCATTACAGAAAGCCTTATAGCCTAAAAATATTCTAAATGTGCACAATGGGCGGTCTTATCGCTAAGAAGCAATCTCCTCCAGACAATCCGACAAAACTATATACAATTAAAATGAATAATACATTGATTAAGTCCTATTTAGTTCGAGTCTAAAAGCTTAGTTAGGGAATAATATGTACTCTGACTTGTTTATACAGACAGAAATACTTCGTAGCAGGATTTAACGAACAATATTATGTTTTTCTTAACTTTCAAAGCAGTGGTATTTGGGTACGTAAACTACGTAGCTATTTGCTTTTTTAAAGTTTGCTCTTGACTAACATACCATATCCTGTTAAAATATCATTCATTTTTTATTTTAAATACGTCAGTAGCATATGTAGTATTTATTACAAATATAATGAGTTGTTTCATATACCTTGAATTTGGTTACTCATTTTCTGGGTTAGAAGTATCTTGAAGCTGTTTTTAGATTTACAAATTTGGTTATTTCGGAGAAATGCCGAAGTGGTTGAATAGGTAGGTAGCTGATATAAACAGTAAACACCTGGTACGTAGAGGTTCACAGTATGTACACCATTCCCTGTTTAAATTTGCGATCTGTGATAGAGAAATATGTGGAAAGGATAATATCTCTACAAAAATATACATTCCTACTAAATTTTGAGTCATAATATTAAATACTAACAATAATAGACCATAAACGTCTCACTGCTGGGCACCAAGCTCCTTACACACAATATCTTGCCGGCCGATAACAAAATTTATAATCGAATTTTTATAAAAAATTGTCACGAAAAATCTCAGATCTAATCAATATAAAGATTGTTTTCGAATAACATCAAAAAAATAATTTTCAAATAATAAATAATCACTCAAGTATCTAGTTATTGATTAATTTTTTTATATAAATTATAAATATAGTTAGTGAAAATAAGACTTTTAATTAAAATTTATTTGTTACAGTTTAAGCTATAGTAGTGGCAGTAATAAATTATAAACATTATGATTAGAGAATTCCAACTATTGAACGGTTTCTGTAGAAAACCTGTAGGCTTATCAGAATTAATTTTAAGAACACTTTGATTACTATAAAAGTTATAGATTTTCCTTAATAATGAATTTGTCTTGGTGATATTAATAAATAATAATTCTATGATCGTATATAATGACTTGAAATTCCCACGGGATTCCCGGGACTCAAAATACCGCAGCATTTGAAAAGGAATGTAAGGTAACTAAAACGATTTAGTGAAAACTAACCTAATTTTTACGCACTCGAATAACTACAAACTACTCCCGGGAAAATTCCCGTGGGATTCCCGGGATAAACAATATCAAACATTTTATTACACTAAATTTTCAATCGACCAGTAAAAATGTCACATTTGAATTTTTTTTTGTCTGGCCACATAAAATAATTCCCAGAAATATTCCCGTGAGATTCTCAGAGTAAAAAAATCGCACAGAATTTAAGTCTAAAAATTAGCTGGCAATCAGTGAAAACTGCATCGAAATCGGCCCAGTAGATTTTACGTGATTCCCTAACAAACAGACAAACCGACAAACAGACAAAAAATCTTTAAAAAAATACATTGTCTTCTCCACCGTTTATATATTCTATTCCAGATGTTTTTTTTAAATACCTTCAATGTACAAACACGGCATATTTATAATTTATAATCGATTGCATATGGATGACAGATGAGATCATTAAATAATCTAAACATTTCAGTAATCCAATGACAGGATGCCAAGAAGATATGGCCAACTGACCATGACGCTTTTACTACATGATTGCAACAGGGGTGTTAAAAATAGTCTATAACGCCATCTATTGGGCTTTATTTTTCTATGTATGTGATCACGCTCTCACAGAATATTGGCGTGAAATGGTTAGCCTTGACGTAATCGTGTTTCGTATGATGAGTTAGAGTTCCGACGGCATTTGCATATTGCAAACATCTATAGATGTAACTACTTTCCATAAGCTTAGCGTCTACCGGTTTGACAGCTTCGGAATAAAAAAAGTCCTTCTGGAATAATACTTCTTTCCGGATGAAAGCTGTCCTATGTTCTTTTCTGTATCCCTGACAACGTTTATGCAAAAGTTCATGATGATGAGTAGTTAAGGCGCGAAAGCGTAACCATGCCTTCCGATGAAGCTTACTCCACTAATCCCAGTCAGTTTGTGAAGTCACTGTGAGCTTCATTAAAAATCAGGATAATATATTGTTACATGCCGTCAAAGATAAGCCGCATAGCCTATTGTAAGCGCAGCTTATTGTCCTCCCGGATCAGAGAATCCTTTGTGTTTTGAATTTGTAACATGCTATTGTTTTTCTACTTGTTTTATAACCATCATTAACGTCGAACTAATCCCTATTGTTATTGTTTTCGACTTTGTGGACGTTCGCAGGTGTGCAAATTAATATTTCTTAGAAACTCAGTGTGCGCCTCCAATTCCTTTGTACTGTGTAGTTAGTATAAGATGATGCCCGAATGGAGGGTCGGGCAGTCAAGCGACGACTACGAAACGAGTAAGACGTTCTCTAGTACTCTCGATTAGCGATATAGACGACGGACTTTGCGCGTTCGAATTGTATTCAATCGTGCAGTGTGAACTGGTTGCATCCAGTTTTATTTGTATTTGTTTTATACGTGTTTGTATATATAGTTCTAATAAATTCTATAGTAGTTTCAATGGCATTTTTAATTCGAGTCCTGTAGTTCGTAACAATATATTTAAAAACACAGCGAACAATAGAGACAAACACGTCGAGTTAATGTAGACTACATTTTTCTCGTAACTGTGACTAGATTAAGATTAAACTGACTAATAATATATGTTGTCTTTCTTGCTAATCAGTACATAGCTGTTGGGAAAATTTTATATGTTTTAGGCTATTTGCGAATTATAATACTTACGCAGAATCCCTATTAAATTAACATTTTATTATTCGTATACCCAGAAGCCATAAACTTAAGAATATTATCATAATTCAATATCGTATCAGTATCGTATGTTTAGCAAATTTGTAAAAACTGCGCAAAAATCACATTGGGATATCCGTTTACAGATAATTATGTTAAAAACATGTCATTTTTCCAATTCCAATTTTGTCGTTGTTCTTAAAAGTTTTAATAAAGCTAATTTATAAATTTGTATGCTTTCAAACGACAAAAATTAAATACTATACTACTACTACCTTATTAAATTATAAACATATTTATAGGTAAAAAATGTAGTCTACGTCGTTGTCGGTGGGGAGCTTTTCCAAAATGCTGGTCGCATTTCTAAATATGACAAATTGATTTATCAAGAAATTATACAAACAGTTTTATATTCTGTCTTTATGTTTTCATGAACCGTTTTCCTGATTATTAATTTCTTATATATTTTTATCCACTACGCAATGGACCTCTTGAAACTTTATTCCAGGTACAATAATGATCTGGAGGGTAGTTCCCGCTGAAGATTTCCCTCGTATTGCGATATGGGTAGTTTGAGAAGAGAGTTGTCAAAATCCTTTCAGGTCAGCATTAGTTTTTATTTTTTATTACATGAGCTTAGCAGACAGGCAGACGGCCCATCTGATGGAAAGCGGTTGCCATCTCCTATGGATTTTTGTAACACCAAAGTTGCTACTAATGTGCTGCCGCTCTCTAAAGGGATACTGAAACCTGGCCACTAATGCCGGAACACAACTCACGCTTGTTATGGCGGCATACCCTACCACCTAGCTATGGAGTGTTTTTATCGCCTCTTACGACAGACCGTCCAGCCGCAGGAAATTGTATTCTCTCCGTTCCAGCACGGATAACGCGTTACTGACGCCCTAGTGTGGTAGACATGATATGCCACGTTGACCATATTCCACCAAGTGAGCTGCTAACCCGTTTGCCTGCCGTAAGCAGTAAAACAATACTTCAAAAAGTTAATCGAGTTTTTTCCAAGAATTCTGCTCCCAAAGGAATGCTTTTAATATGGTGTTTTGTATGAAAAATCATTTATTAAGTAACCGTCTGCCTGTTTGGATGTGTGATTTAAATGTGTGTTTGGCGATTTTAAAAAATATTTACTAGAAGTAATAATAAGTTTAATACATACACATTAGATAACAGGGATGAACATTAGATTCTGTTTTCACTAGGAAAAATAATTTGGAGCGTCACGAAAAGAGCTTGATAAACTGGTTATCATGAAATTTTTCATAAACGGATTTTATTCCGAAAAACAAGATAGTTTCCGCAGGTATGGATTTCGCCTAAAAAACCGGAAGAAAATATCTAAATATATTAATAAAAATACAACAAAGCAATGTTAGCGATGAAAAAGTGAAAGACACATTGACCATTGGTAACTTATGCACAATGATTCAGAGGTTTAGGTATAATAAAGTCAAGCATCAAATACATTATGACCGCAATAACTAACGGTACATGATACATCACTATAATACACGTATCCATTGCATTCAATGTTTAATTACGTACTGCTCTTATTAAACAAGGAAAACGCAAGTAATAATTCAACAAAGGCTGAGTAAAAGTATGTCGGAAAGTTCGACGAACAAGTCGTATTTCAATGAAGAATGTTGATCTTAAGATATTACTGTAGGTTTATGTTGCGCATGCTGATGAATCATGTTTAATGCAAGAACAAAAATACCGGCAACGGGTCGCCGACCGGACTGCAAGCTTTATGACTTGACACTGTCAACTTATTGCACTACACTTTTGAATATACAAGTTCATTGTGTAAATATATTAATATTGTAAATGCTTACAATTTTAAATTTAATTACGTAATAATTTTCTTCAATAAAAATGGCATTGCACGGTTTGTGTAAAATATGAATATTCAAATTTTAATATAATCTTCAAGTAAATGTCAACAACAACGAAGCAGGTACCTGCATCAAAAGTCTTTATATTTCTCTGAACAGTTGAGATTTTCTAAACAACACACAACTTTTGCAGAAAATAGTCTTTATCCTGTAATTATTATTTTGTTCATTATAAATGTTTTTTTCAGAATAAAATCCTACAACGAAATATCAAAAATCAAGTTGCCACCAAAAACTGTGCGAACTCAGGTATAATTTAAAATATCTAAAACATTTATAACTAATCTATAACTTAGGAATAAATTAGATCTTAGAAATCTCTTACGGTCTTTGACCATGAATATATATACATATATACCTTATAGTGTCACAGGCAGCATATATTATATTGCATAAAACTTAAAAATCACTTTTTAATTAGAAAAACATTTTCTTTAAATGCTTTTATGCCTAAATAAAATAATAACATATAAAAATAAATTATACGACTCTTCTGCGAATCGTTTTGATAAATAAAATTGTTTTGTTTCACATGTGAGGCTGAATTAAAATTTATTACTTAATGATATTTAATATACGAACGCACCTGTTAACATTAAGAACGGGATTTTGTCTATTGCACAATATTTATTTCTTATACTTTATTATTTTCTAAATTATAGATTAACACCGATTTACTGTAGTTTTCATGAAAATTCACAGAACAATTTTTATGGCTTATTTTTTATACACAACTATAGAACCTTATTCAAGGAACTGTTGTATTATACTAGTAGGTGTTTATTGTAACTTGATATGTTGTTAAAAAGAGTTGTAACCATTAACCTTGGTGTTACATTGTCAACAGCTTGTTGGTGTTCCTGGTGGACAACGTGAGTACATAAGATGCCACAAACTTTGATTTATTAGCAATGTTTTGGTTTTACATACTAAAGAATAAAGTTGAACAATGGGGCACTTGACAGTGAAATAAATTGAGAGTTTTTTATTATACATACAAACGACATAGTCTTCTGAATGTATACTGCTTTATGACATCACAATTCTATTGAGTCAAACATTATTCTTGAAACAGTAATTAAATATTTGGGTATATTTATGTAGGAGAATTTATTTATTGAATTGCAATTTTTGATTTATGTTTTATTGAAATTCATTGGGCTTTTTTACAGGCTATTCGACACAATTTTATAAATAGATAAACATTTTAAAGACTGTTTCTTTTAATACGTCTTTTATAAATAGCAGCTTTCACTTAAGTTTTTAACTAGTGTAAGATGCTTTCCAGTTTGATGAAATGACGACCTGCGTAATATAGGGTCGCCAATAGGCGATGTAAGAGAAAAGTGCAGAATCGAGATATGTGGCCCATACTTGGGAAACAAGCATCGAGCACTGGACTGCGAGTGGCCGACGATGATTTATATTTTGGAATTTATTTTGAAATCATAGTCAGACACTTCAATTTTATTTATTGGTATAGATTAATAATATGTGTAAGAATTTCGTGCACTTTAAACTACCGTATGTTGTTTAAAGTGCACGAAGTGTTACTACAGTATGTTGTAGGTTTGCTGGTAATAAAAACGACGTTATTATTGTAAAACCCTTGACACATCTGCAGAATTGTTTTCCTTATTAATATGACGATGACCCTGATAGTCGAGCGGTCCCTTAATCACAGGCATAGATTTTGAGGTTGACAATAAATATAATACAATAGAAACACTTCCTGTAATTATTAGCTCATATTAAAGTATTATATCATAATTAATATTAAATTGAAAAAGAACTTGAATAAAGTAGTCTATTCACTCAATAATTATTATAAAGGAAGGAAGATGTTAACACACATAATTAAATGTTGCCTTTGGCGATTTGAGATATTTAATACCCTTCCTATTCTAACCAAATAAAGGTTTATTTATATGATTATGTATAAATATATCACTTCAAAAGTATCCAAGGAAGTATTTAGCTTAGTATAATTGATAGCCTTTAGGCTTGATTTTTATGTATTTTATAACGAATTTATTATTTCATATGCATCATCATCATCCTAACGTTAAATGCTGGTTTTGTCTGCAGTACCGCTTGTCTTCTCTACTTGGCATAGTTTTCCGCATTCCTCGCTGTGAGATCCTTGTTACGTATATCGGCCCTCACGATTTTATTCCAGAATTTGCTGAGGCTACAAATTTTAAAGAGATCGGGTAATAGCGGCACTGTTAGACATACATAATATGTCCTCTATATAACTTATTGGTCTACGGATCAATATCTAAGCAAGACTTTTGCAGTTTACCCGTTATGTCACGGAAATGAAGGCTGTCGCAAACAAGGGAGTTCTTGGTTCAGTCCTTCCTCGTGACTCTACGTATCCACCATAACATAATTTATGTCCGAGACATACAATACAGCTCCTGTTTATGTCGTTTCAACATATTACACAGTTCACAGCCAAACAAAAGAATAACGGTATTATTCATATTCAGTTAGAGTAATTTTGTAGGCTTCGTTCGGGTTCTTACAACTTAGCCTATCTCAATATGAATAAGACCGTACGTCTAAATATATAAATGTTTTTTTTACTAAATACATAATATCTTTAAAAAGCCTTTTAAGAACAACAAAGAATAAAAAACAAGAATGAAACACACTTTAAAGGCTAAAAACACTATCCAAAATGTTATTCTGACTCTCAAACTAGGTAATTAATTACCTGTAATATGAGTCATAATTACCTGTAATGTGTCTGTGCGTGTGTGTTTCTGTAGAGATAGATCTATCTTTTCAGCTTATCCGGAATATTATTTCACATACATTAGTGATTATTTCAAATCTTTATGTCTTTATATATTGTAATATCAACTCATTTATAATGAAGACAGTATATCAATTTTTCATTTTATAAAACTATATAGCGTAAGTCACCCAAAAATATGAAAAAAACAATACCCGCTAAAAATCGCGATTAGACTCGAAAGTAATTAACTTTCATATAAATACAAATATAGGTGACTTAATGTCTAAGGAACCCGCGTCATATTCCAATGACTGATTGAAATTTTTAGAGGGATTATTCACTATTAAGCGAGGTTTCATTTAGTGATAGTAATATTATTTTTTCTTAATACAGACTCAGGGAAGGTGCATTCTTAATTCTTCTGTAATCTAGAAACGCGGTGGTGACAAGAGCGCAGTAGTAGGACGTTTATAAGCTGTTTTTATACGGTAAACTTTTCGTTTGTTCTCTAAGCTGTGATGAACTTTAATTTATGAAATACGTTTAAATAAAACAAAATTGTATTTTATTTATTTATATGTATATGCTGGTTATAATATGTTTATATAATAATAATAGACGCGGTTACGCCGCGGGCCAAACCTTAGTAAGTAGCTATATTTTACTTACATTAAAGCTTAATTATGTTTTATATATCACGAGCGAAGCCACAGGCAAAAGCTAGTATATAATTATATAAACCTTCCTTGAAAAATTATTTAACTGGTGTTAAAACTGCTCAAAAATTCGTTACGTCGTTTAGGAGGAATTTGCGGATATAGACAGACGCGGATAGGAACTTTTTTATACTATGTAAAGAAGATAGTTGAATGCATTACATGCATTTATAGTTAGTAATAAGCAATTTACTGTACTGGTTATTTTTGACAATTCAATAATTTTATAGCTCAACAAATATTATGTTGCCTTGCATTTAGTTACCTTGCTAATGATATTTTATAACATGTTAAGTAATATCCATCTACTTTCATTAACACGTTGTTAAACTGTATTTGTACAGCAAATTTATATCTATTATTTATTTTTATACAAGATTACGAGTATTATAAGAATTACTTAATATAGATATATTTTTAGAGGATTTCAGAATCTTGTAACTGGGTTAAGACCGACTGAACAGGACGGGCTGGAATATTGAACACAGACAATTATGGGGGCATAAACAGACACACACACGCTACAACGACAATACGAAATAACAATGATTCTGCGTTTTCCTGTGTTAAGGCTTCATTGAAAACTATTATAACATATATATACTCAATTGCACAGAAAATTAATTTGACGACGTCTATGGTACTCAAGTGTTGGCCCAACATAGTTGGTGCAACGTAAAGAATCGGATCGGGTTCAATTTCCAGAATGATAAATTTACGTCGCTATTTCTTCGAATAAAGTTTTTCTTTCTTTCTTTTCTTTCTTTCTAATAAATTAACTTTCCGTTATTTACTATGGTCTGAGTGTTTTAGAAATGGCCCTAGAATTGTACTTTGTATATTCTTAACACAAGCGTAACTTTCTTAGCTGGGGAATACATGACACGTGTGTGTGTACTTGTCTATCGATTTAGTTTTATTATTTGTTTTATTACTGGACTAGCTGCGCCCCGCGGTTCACCCGCGTGGTGATGGCAAATCGTTATATTTTGGATATTTCACACTATATCTTTATAAATTATAGCCTATGTGTTATTTTGATGTGTAAGCTATTGTTACAAGATGTCCATCACAGTAGTCATGAGAACCATAGTGTATATTAATATGACTTAGACAATCGTCATAGATAATACTTTTAGTCGATTTATCAGATGATTCGATTTATAATTCAATTACCATTTTCTACCGGTTAGTTAATTTTATAAGCCCATTAAATTATCATCTAGATAATTTAATGCATCAGTAACTAATTATTATAATTGTTTTTATGATCCTGGCAACACTATGATGTAATGGCTATTTTTAGCAATGATGTAATGTTATTGTTTTGTAGGGTAGCATTTTTCGTATAAAAGGCGTAGTGGCGTTAAGACTGTGTTCATCTGTTCCCCGGCCACTTGATTATAATCTTAGTGAGCATCTTCAATGCCGCCATAACAAACTGCTCTTTCCCCGTGATCTGGAAGGAAGCAGACGTCATCGGTATTCACAAGCCTGGAAAACCGGCTAATAAACCGTCCAGCTACCGCCCAATCAGCCTACTGAGCACACTCAGCAAGCTTTACGAGAGGGTCATCCTCTCTAGACTTAGAGATTTTGCCATCAGCAAACATCTACTACCCGATGAGCAATTTGGATTCCGTGCCAGACACTCATGCGTCCAACAGGTGCACCGCATCACGGAGCACATACTATCCCACTTTGCCCATCGCCCTCGCTCTATAGGAACAGCCGCACTGTTCCTTGACGTAGCTAAGGCTTTCGACAAGGTCTGGCATAACGGTTTGATTTACAAGCTGTACCAGTTCGGTGTGCCAGACAGACTCGTGCTCATCTTGCGAGACTTCCTCCTAGGCCGTAGCTTCCGTTTTCGAGTGGAGGGAACACGCTCGTCCCCTCACCCACTCACAGCCGGTGTACCACAGGGCTCGTCCCTGTCTCCACTACTCTTCACGCTGTACACCAGCGACATCCCAAAAACTCCAGATGTAGAGTTGGCCCTCTTCGCGGATGACACCGCACTCTATACATCAGATCACAACCGACAAATGGCTTGCGTCCGGCTACAGGCAGCTGTAACAGAGCTAGGCGAATGGTTTCGCAAATGGAGGATAGAGGTAAACCCGGAGAAAAGCGCAGCAATGTTCTTTTCCCCGGGCACGCTTCGCTCTCCCAAACGCGCTTGCCTTCGCTTAAAAGCCATCTCGCTCTACGAACAAGAGATCCCCTGGGCAAAATACACCAAATACCTGGGTGTCACCCTAGATCAGAACTTGCGCTTCAACGAGCATATCACTATAGTCCGGAATAGAGCGCGATTTGTGATGGGTCGTCTAGCACCCATGATAGATAAACGAAGCAAAATGTCCCTCAGACACAAGCTTACTCTATATAAAACATGCATCCGCCCGATCATGACATACGCGAGTGTGGTATTCGGCCATGCCAAGCCTTCCTTTTTAAAGAAACTGCAAATCGTTCAGAATAAATTCATGCGCAGAGCCGTCGGTGCTCCCCTCTATATGCGTAACGTCGACATCCACCGCGATCTGGAGCTTCCCTCCATTAAAAACTACATTACGTCGCTCTCGCGTAAGTATTTCGATCTAGCGCCGCACCATCGAAATCCCCTCGTCGTGTCCGCGTCCGATTATAAGCCTCGACGAAAGGCTCTCGTGCGACGACCGCGTAACATCCTCACGGACAAGGTCGACGATATCACAAAACGGCTGGCTCGGATCAGCCCGCCCGCGGTTAGGACGGCAGGCTGGCAGGCACCGACAGACAGACACAGACGGCGGCGTCGACGCCGCCAATCAAGATCTCTCCACGTCCCCGCGAGGGACGCCAGGAGACACAGCCCCCCATAGGATAGACTAGGCGTGTTGCTGGGAAGTTTCTTTCGCCGTTTCTTCTCTCCCAACCATAACACGTTGCGAAACGGCAGTAAGATAGTATAGGCCACCGCGAACCGCCGATCCCGGTCCGCCGGGATCCTTCCTCTCGGGCCTTATATTACCCGTCGCCCGCTCTCAATTAGTGCATTGTGTCGCCCTATGGTGGGCATCATTAGATTCATCCCCCTCTCATGGCAACAGTCCAGCCGAGGTGAAACTCCCTAGGGAGCCCCCTCGAGCAAGTTGCCTCCCGGGCTCGAGCGCCTTCGCTTCGCAAAGGCACTCGCCCCGAAAACCCCGGTAAAGTTGTGAGGTCTTCGGACCAACAACATAAAGTCAAGTCCAATAAAAAAAAAAAAACTGTGTTCATTGCTTACTGTGCTGTGTGAATATTCACATCAAAGGCTGAACAATAAAGGAGAAACCCTGCCCAAATAGTTAATATTTGGTATATTTGGTACTTTTTTACCCAAATCTCTCCTTGCATTTTACACTATATTATTGTAAAGTTTCATCAAAATCCATTCAATAGTTTTTGCGTGAAAGAGTAACAAAAAAACACCCGTACATCTATACTTACAAACTTAAACGTTTATAATATTAGTAGGATATACACTTATCGATCTATCTATACTTTGAAGCAGCTACTTACTTGAAGCCACGGTTAGGTGAAGAATGTTCGAAATTTTTAACTTTAAATTTCAATTGAATCTGTAAAATTAAGTGGTCATTTAATTATATCTGTTGGGAATCCTTAGGCTCTATTCACACTATGATGCCGTTCAGGGTTCAATCTCACTCCCGTCTGCTTGTGAATCGACCCTTCAGATGTTAAAATTCAAATGTCTAGAGTCTATTCATCATCGTCATGCGCAAGTACAAATTTATGTATGAATATACTCAACATAACACTTAGTAATAAATGCGTGTTGGAATATACCAATGCCAAACGCAAGTGACATTTACACTACACAATAAAACGTTTAATAATCAACATATTACACGGTATCTGTGGATCTATCCATCCATGACAAATGATTCATCTAAATGTTTCTTATAAACGCATCTTGTGTTATTTATCGAACATATCAATTAATTTACATTATCGCTTAGAAGTTCAAATATGTTCTTCCGGTGTTTGAATCAGTCGGCATACTACTAATAATGTTAAACAAGGTGTGCCTTAAAACCACAAATATGATCATGTATATAGGAAATAATACTTCTGTTTCTGTATTTGTAAGTTATCGTATCTCTATTTTAATGGGTTTTTTTTATAAAAACTAATCTATATTGTTTTTTGTATAAAATACGAAATATACTATTTTTTTACTTTCATAAAATTATAAGATTGTATAATAATATTGATGATTGTCGCTTTTCTACGGTTCCTCTTTTATTTTATGCCTGTATGTTATGTTTTGTACCTCATTGTATATCTTAACTTTATCTACGGTTTTTAAAGTATTTATATGTTTATACTATAAGTATTTAAGTGTATTAAGTCGTCTTTACATTTTTGACATAAACGGAACTCTTATACAATCGTCACGTGTATCTATCCGTTATTCCTTTGTAAGAGCAATATGAAGCAATAAATCTGATCGATATTCTTTACGATTGTATTAATTATAAGATTAATAAAATGTATAAGTATAACGACGAATCAATTTTTAAGCGATAATAGTAATAACGCAATTTTTACACTCGTTTAGAGGCTCATTCAAGTATCAAAACAAATATTGAGTTTCAATTAACAATATCAATACTTTAAAAACCACGTCTACACTGGACTTTAAGAATCTATTATAGGTTGAGTTTGGATATTTTAAATATTAAGGGAGTTGTTGGAAAATAAAATGGCTGATAATTACACTTCCTACAACACATTTGTTGACGTAATCTATGTATGTTGTATACATATAACGTAACATGAGATTTAAACTAATATACTGTTACGACCTGAACGACGATAAAAGACTAATTCACACCTGCATACCTGTAGACATTTTATTACCTTTTCGGCATTTGGACTTCTTTTGTTTACTTTTTGTTTAAAATTTGTGATTAGAAAAACAGCCCACTGTATATTGTAATCTTTTATGGTAGTCATTAGCCAGGTGTGATTCTAAGAAATTTGGTCCACGTGGTCAGGTAGACATGTTGCGTCGTGCAGTATAAAGTAATGCCCCAAGGGAGAGATCGGCAGTCGAGCGATAATCACAAGCGAAGCAAGAATTGTGTACATTCGGTAATCTATTTAGTGACGGACTTTGAGCGTGTTATTGAATCGTGCATTACGTTTGAACTGGTTGTATTCAGTTATATTTATACCTGTGTTATACGTGTTTGTATAGTTCTAAAAATTTCTATAATAATTCCAACGGCATTTTAATTCGAGTCCTGCAACTCGTAACAATACAGTTCTGACTGTGAAAGCAAATGAAGGATTGATTATATGTTGTCATATGCAAGTAGGCCAAAATATAATGATTTGAATTATAACCTCTGTCCGCGTGAGTGTTGGTGAAATCATTTTCAGATACTCTTTCATTTTCTTCAAGGACCCACATTCAAGATCTAAAGTTCCGACTGCAAATGGTCATTTTCAGTTCAAATTAGGTCAGAAAATCTGCCTAACTTGTGCATAATCTTTGTTCGCAATTTACACGCTATTATTATTATAGTTAGCTAAGTTACCATGACTAGTTATTTTAAGAAATTACTTTGTTCGCAATAAAGAATTTACGGAATTACACAGTAAATGAGACTGTTTAATTTCGTACATTATGTCATAATGAAAAAGGTTTCTGACCTTCTTAGTTCTAAAGTGTACCGACTTCTTAACATTAAATAAACATCAAACATTATTATTCAAATTTGTGATAAACGTTCATACGTACTTATACGTAGCCTTCGTGCTAGTGGTTATACAAATAAAAATTATTCTAAATATTATAGGTACCATTAAACAGAATTATGGAACTATTTCTGTAAAATGAATGACCGTTTCTTTTCAGTTGGTGATTTTTGTCACTTTCCTTTGGCAGCCAGTAATGTAGAGGTGTACATAGTGTAGTAACGTATTTTACAAATATATTTGTAACCGTATGATACGTAGGTGCTATATTGACGTTAATAAGTTTAATTTGTAGAGTACGTAGTATAGAGTAGATGTACTATCTAAATTTCGCATGTAAACTCGAAAAGTATTTTGAGACCAGTACATTGCTTTTAATAAAATACTTCATAGGAACATGGTTTGCTGCAAAGACTTATTATTGACGCATTATTGAAAAGTAAGTTTTGCGTAGGACTTTATTTTTTCAGCTTTGTTTCGGAAATATGGCAATATAATAAGGTGTTGTGATTGATACATTGACGTCTTACTTGTGCTGTTCTGTTGTAGAAAAATCATATTTGTAACAAGGGTCTGCGTAAATCACACTTGTTTATAATAATAATAGCTCATAAGCCCCACTACTGGTCTCAGGCCAGCCATCTTGTCTAAGGGCCGCTTTCTATATCTAACCAACAGTTCATTTGCCTTACTGTTGGTTGAAAGTTGACTTAAGCTTGTATGGAAAAATACCTAAATTAAATCGATGGTAAGGTAAGTGAATGAATAGTATAGGAACCGGCCAGTAATAAACAGATGGTACCTATTACCCGACACGAACTCAAGTGAGATCTGCGGGTTTCACATGTTAACATACTTACGATGTGTACCCAGTGATGTAACGATTATTAGAGTAAGTAGGTAGTTATAAGCCGCGCGCAGCAGATTTGCTACTTACTATTATTGTATTGTATTACTTACAATTATTGTATATACTTATATAAAGTATATACAATAATAAATTAAAATAATAGATTTATTGTAACAACTATTTATGTAAGCTTTTTTGTCCACCCTACTGACTGACCATCGACGCGTCATCATGAGGCTATCGGCAAATCTTCTGCTCAGGGGTAGCAGTACTACATCTACCCAATTTTATTAGATATTATATACGTACTATATATGAAATAAACACATAGATGAAACAAAGAGTATAGTCAAAACATTATAAAATATTGACACATTGAAAAAGAAATACATCACAATCAAAATAAAGAAAGAACATTGCCCCAAGGGAGAGAGGTGGCGAATGAAAAAAAAAAGTGTACGAGTCAGTTGAAGTTTCAAGCAATAACTTTTAAAACGTTATTGATGCTGCCATGTAAACCCTGCATAAGGAGGTAATTTCTAAGCTTGCTTTGAACCCAGCTCTGTGTGAATCTCTAAAAATACCCCCGACGTGTTACAGACCTGTGGCAGTCGCAACACCATTATTAAAGTATTATTATATTATAATGAACTTGCGAGGCATTGACGGCTCGCTGGATGGATATTTCTATTATTATTTTATTACATGAGTACAGCAGACAGGTAGGCGACTCACTTGATAGAAAGCAGTTACCATCGCCTAAGGACATTTGTAACACCAAAGTTACTACTAATGTGTTGCCGCTCTCTAATATAATGTCCGGAACACAACTGAGGGTTGTGATGACATACTCTAGATCAGAGGTGGTCATCCAGACGGACAAATATTCTACCACCTAGCTATGGTTTGTTTTGTCGCCTCTTACGATAGGTCGACCGGCCGCATGGAATTATATTATTTCTCCGTTCCTGCACGGATACAATATAATTCACCCACAGGCCGCTTCAGTAAAATTTAACAATACGAATTGAAGTGTGTAATTTTCACTTCGTCTGTGCTTCAAGCACGACAACAATGTAAATACAATACAGTGTCTCCTCACCTGCCTCTATTGAATAGAACTACCTATAGTTTTACCACAACTAATAATTTCTCCCGATATACTTGCGCAGCAGACCAATTTTAGTGGTGCGTGACAGTGTACGAATCGCGTAAACAGAGTAGAGGCCTAAAGAGATCATTATCTTAAGCGCTGGTCTGTCTAAGCAGTCATATGCAGCAGATTGAAGACGCAGTCGAAACCGGATAGATCTTGGATTGTCTCGTTTATACACTACGCGAATTATTGTGGTGCTTTTACACCTGCGATTAATGTTAAAAATTTAGGTTGTGACCAAATACGTCTTACTTAAATAATTAAAAATAGCCGTATTAGTGTTTAAACATACGTAGTCGGTCAATATTTAACGTCATTAATAATGCTGCATTCCCGAAAATTGCCTTAAACCCTTGAATAGATCTGCATGAAATGGCGTACATCTGTGACATTATCGCAGATACCGTCACCATTAAGTAAATAAATATCGCCAAATAAACCTACATCCATTTAAAAATATGTATAAATAATAACAAGATTGCTTTTGAATACCCGTCTATAATACTGTGTTTAGTATTGAAAAATTTTTAACCTAAGGCAGTCAGGGTTCACGTATTATGCGCGAACCCTGACGTTTTACTAACCTAATGTTTTAGTTTTGCCTAATGCTTGAATTTCATTGAAATTGAATTCCAACAAAATATTAAATTGCCTAATTCATTTTGATAAAAATGATTTTGATTAAAAAGAGAAAGTGGCTATATTCAGTGGAAACAAGAGTTTTATGACAAAAGGTGTAAACAGAAAACAGTGAAAGAACGAAAGAATCTTGAATAAAGAGATTGTACTTTAAATAATTGTATTTTTTATTTTTATACAAGACTATTGGCCTTTCCCTTAGTTTCGGCTACATATTCCGCAGTTATATTTTATATTGACGAAAACTTTATACTCGTCTCTACCTATTTGCTAAATTTCATAAATTAGATTTTATAGGCTCTTACAGAAATAATAAACAGTCCCTTTAACGATTATTAATGATGTCAAATAATAGTATTTGTATTGTGTCATTGAGTTCTGCCAGTTTTAATTATATACTTCAAAAAACAAAAAGGTAAATCACAGAAATCCTCAATCTTTACCCAAGTATAACAGATCTCTTAACAGTTCTGACTCTCATATATTTAGGGTGATTTTGTGTACAAAGCCAAATTACGGGAAATCATCATACTGAGGATCCATCCATGGGTTCTTCGCGCCTGTGCCATCAAAACCACGACATTCGGTTATTTTCGCCTGCATCTGCAATCTGCCGCGTATGAATGCTTAGACAGAACAGCGCCTTATTAGATTCATATTCTGATGAACATGACAAATATTAACATAAAGTGGAACTTTATGCTAGTCTTACAACTACGAGTATATACTAGAGATATGTCAATTTCACTAAGCGATTCTTTAAAAGTGATCACTTTAGACCGTCAGAGCTAAGAATACACAGCAAGCAACATTCTGCCTTTTACTTCCACTTGCGAATAAAGTTCAATATAGATTATTTACATGTCGGAAACCCCGGTCTGTACTTTTCTGCGCAAACGAAAACTATGCTATATTTAGTTTTATTAATTGCATAGTAATGTTTCTTTTTAAGGGTAATAATTTATTTCGTTACTACCCTCTTGTTTCTGAACTATACAATCGGTCATTTCCTTAATTACATAATAATTTTGTTATATTTTTATTTATTCAGCGATTAGCACCTTTTTTGTATAGAGTAGTTTTCTATAATTTTCCAAAGTTATATGTACTTAACAATATTTATTTTAAATATGATGTGGTAGTAGTGTAGATTATAATTTAAAATCTCTCAATTGAATATAGACCTACCCTATATTATCATGTTGGCAGAACCAATAGATTTTTGCTGTGTTCCATTTATTTTGTAAAGTGTAAACGTTTAAATGTAATACTTTATTTGAAATATTATTTAAAATTTCTAAACAATAATGTAATATATTCTTGTCATTCATAATCTTTTTTTACTAAAATAGTTTATCAATTATTTCAATCCGCTATTGGTTGTACCAATTTGCTTATGTTTCTTATACTGCAAAATTGTTGGAGAGAGAAAATGTGACAGGATTTCAGTAGCGAGGTGTTCTAAAAATATCTGCTCCGTTGATATGTCAGTTTATTAGTTGTATTTGAGCCATAAGGTTCTCTGATTATAAACACAGTAACGAGTTGCTGTTCTTTTATTATTACCATAAGCCCTTCTGAGTTGTTTCAAGTATTAGATACACTACCGATAGAAATTATAAGTCGTATAAATATTAATATTATTTAGAAAAAATAGAGTAGCCTTAGATGTATTGTTGGTTCGAAAACCGTGCAACAAAATCGTTTGTGAGATAGGCGAGTCCGATCGATTTCACAGCAATTATTTATTCGATAAAGCATTAATGTATTTGATTATCCTTATAGTTTCTGGTTTGGCGCTTTAAACGACATAATAATCTTCTGACCTTTTCTTGACCTTACTTTTACTGTCACCGTTATCATGTTGTATATCTGATTTCATTATTAATATAAAACCAATTTTTAAAAAACTACGTTGAGTTCCATCTTTGAATGAATTATTCACACTTTAAAAATCGAATTCAAACAAATATTTAAAACCAATATACAATAATTCTAACTAATATTATAAATGCGAATGTAAGTTTTTTTGTGATGTTAGCACGCCTTAATTCCGCAACAGATCATTATGAAAAGGACATAGAGTGGTACCTTTCATAAAAAAAATAATGTCTCTGACAGATAGAGGAATATCGCCGAAAATACGACGCTCCGATCGTGTTTTATTATCGCCGTCGTTGAAATTCACTAACAAATACATCGTTGTGGTAACGACAGTCACAATGCACTTTTAATTTGTTCCTCTCATCATTAGTTCCACTTCCGCTAGATGGCGATACCGGTATTTTGAATCAGAAATTAAGTTTGATATTTCTAAGGACTGTGGAAGTGTGGGACTCCCAACGGCCGGTCCTCTACTCTGTCCACAAAAATATTAACGTAAGCAAAGCCACGGGTAAAAGCTATTAGAGAATAAAGTGAATATCATTATATAAGATTTTTTTTTAATACAACATCAGGT
The DNA here is from genome assembly GCA_039645545.1 of Dendrolimus houi. Taxonomy (NCBI): domain Eukaryota; kingdom Metazoa; phylum Arthropoda; class Insecta; order Lepidoptera; family Lasiocampidae; genus Dendrolimus; species Dendrolimus houi. Next base: position 14,356,114 of record CM077120.1, on the reverse strand, counting down.
TGTCAAACTTCTTAATTAGACACCTGTTCGCTTTTTTTTTTACTTTTTAGCATAAAAATTGAATGAAATATGGATGACATAATAAAAAAGAAACCCCAATATGAATTATTTAAGACGGTTCTAATAATAGATTTAAATGTCATATCTTTGGATATCTCTATAGGGGATTATGCAATACAATTTTATGACTAAAGTATTTTTACAATCTTCATCCAATAAACATCTCCAAAAGCAATATTTTTAACGAATACACAAAATTAAGTAGGTAAGTAGTCATCTGTGTTGAGGCAGAGCTGGATCTAGGGGTGAGGGGCGCGTCGGAATAGATTAAAAACCACAGACGCACGCGCATCCTTCAGTGGGCGTTTGATGGCTGAAATGATGATGATGAATGAGGTAAAAATATAGGCCAGCGGGGGCGGCATTTTTCAGTTTTTGCTCCCCCCTCTGGAAAAATTCGCTATCCGGGGCTGTGCTGAGGTTTAGAAATAAATATGAGTTAACCCTTCACTGTTATTTTTATGATTACGTAGTCCCTTTGGCAAAAACAGAACCCTTGCTTGTATTCTGTCATGTTCGTATGTCCGTCTATCTTTGTATGTTATATGGATAAAGTTTGACAAGGTTTAATATCTATGGCACTACACAATGATGTAGTAAAACTGCGAAATAACTAAAAATTGGGGGTGACCGCCATGCTTGTAATTAAGAGTTGAAAAACTTTTTCCAACATGGCTTATCGTTATTAAAATTATAAAAATCATAACTATGTTCTTTAATAACTTTTTGAAGTGAAACTTCTTTAGAACCCTTGTGATTTGAAACTCGATGCAACGAAAAAGCGACACTAAAAAGAGATAAACATACAATAGTACTAAGCCTGCGAGGGAATTAGATACGAGTTTTGAATTGTGCATAGATTAGAGAGTCAATTAGACCGATGATTAAACACAGGTCCAATTTGGACCGAAATAAAACTGATAATAATATTTTTTAAACTAAAACAGTGAAACATTGAAAGTGATACTTAAGAAGTTTATTTTGAATTATAATATGTTGAAGGATGTAGGCAAAAGGACTTATATTAATAAAGGGTAGAGAAGAATTACCTGTGAGTATATTCTCTGAAGTTTCACTTTTACTGCGTGTGAACTGCACACGCATAAAATTTATTTTATTAAAGTCAATGTAGCATTTAAAATCGTCAAAATTTGCTTCCCCTCTCTAACTATTGAACTAAGTTAAATAGTAGCTGAGTATTTTTTTTTAGATAGCACAGCTTTGAATTGCAACAAAAATTGGTTTATATAACTAAAATATTGGTCAAGTATTTTTTTAAATATGGGATATTTCCAATTTAAAGTTTTTTGAGGTTTGGTCACCAATTGATGTCAACAGTGAGACAACTGAAAAATCTGTCAACATTACGAAATTCTGCATTGTGCATAGACTGCCAAGCATTTGTCTGTCTTTAGTCTGGTCAACAAGTAGATAATAGTGCTAATTCGAGATAAAGGTCCTAAAAATTTAGATAAGGTTGTATGGTCCATGTTTTTCTTTTTTTTGTTTTGTCTATGCTTTGATATCAAAGGAGAGGTTATTATTTTATTGAAAATAGTTATATTTTTTTTAGTTAATAGATTAAATCCGACCTGATTTTAAAAATATCGACTTATTTATCACACTGTTTCTTTGCATGTTATTTATTGTTGTTTTACATTGAAATCTACCATCTTTTCTTTCACTTTCTCCAAATTATTTGGGGTTAACACATATATGTCTTTTCCTTCCACATTCCTCTATTCTGACATACATCCTCTATCACACCACAAATCATCATATCATCATTCACACAATCCATCCATCTCCTTGTTGGCCTACCTATACATTTGTACCCATCAATCCTGTAGTTCATAATTCTTTTTGCCACGTGATTTTCATCCCTCCTCATTACATGCCCATATTACCTTAATTTTCTTCCTCTCAATTTTTCATTCACGCGTGGAATTTAGAATGATCCCCTTATGTACTTATTTCCCACCTTATCCATTCTTGTAACACCACACATCCATCTCAACATTCTCGTCTCAGCTGAGTGGAGACGTTTGTGGCCTATCACTTTAGTGGCCGAACATTCGAACCCGTATAACATGACAGGTCGTATGACAGATTTGTATATCTCACCTTTTTAGTTTCCTTAGTTAGTTACATTGCAATCTCTCTAAAATTAAAATAAATAATTTTGAAGATAATCGATTTTATCTTAAGGTAACAAACAAACAAAAAGTAACAAACATCCAAACGATTAATCTACCTATAATTTATTTTATGTTATTCGTTTTTGGAATGGAATTGACATTCGTACTGTTATGGTGGTAATGTATTTAATTGAAAACTTAAAGATAGTTGTGTATTAAGTTTTATCTGTTTCACATACCTTTTTGATGTTGTTCGTAAAGTACTCAAAAGTCCTCACACACTTACATCGTCTCTAGTTAATGTTCATATCACGGTCAACAAGCATCTTGTGTCATAATGAGGAACAAACGTGTATATTGTTTTTCCCCAATTAATAAAAAACTAATTTGTTGACCCCGCTAATAACGTTGACATTGTCAACACTACTGTGTCAAACAAAACATTTATTCTATGTTATTTTGTTAAATAAAAAATGGGCCCATTTATTTTTAATATTACATTGATAGACGATGAAGCATTTAATATTCCGACAAGATTCTGCATTAATTAATCTCTGGGCAATAAACATGAAACAGTTCTTTTTATTGGCTATAATAATTTTGTATCATTTTGTTTACACGTTCAGAGTTGCAGTTGTTTTAATGGGTTTATTGCTTTATAATTTTTATTATATTTTATATTTACATATTATAATGAATTTTTGTTATACTGGGGCTTCATCTGCGCTAGTGTTAAAGATTTAGGCTGTGGCCGAGTGCCTCTTATTTGAATCGTTAAAAATAACGTCGATAACGCATAGCCACATGCGTGTACAATACATTATCTTCGTTTCACCACTTGAGTTTCGTAAAAAACTCAAGTGGTTGCCAATTTGTTTTCGCCGGAGTACTCATATTCTTTCACTCCTTTACAGTGTGTTGTTTATCCCCACAACCCCGTATTATCTCAAAGAACGCTTTGAATTCATCTCTTCCTCTCACAATTTACGACCTTCTACGAATCTTAGACTTAATACTCCCAAACATTTTTCATCTTTTTCAATAATTCTTTTACTGTTCAGGCTATTCGACTCTGGAATGAGCTACCTGTTACTGTTAGACAAGCTAAATCACTAACAATATTTAAGAACATGACAAAAAAGCACTACCTGCAACATAGATGTTTGATATTTTTACGTATGTTTCTGTATATATATATATATATATATATATATATATATATATATATATATATATATATATATATATATATATATATATATATATATATATATGTAATATCAGTAAGTGTATTTATATATGTCTATTAAGTATAATTTTACTTATATAATATTTTACATACTTATATGTTTATAAATGAATAAAATATATATAAGTAACTGCTTATCCTCTAATATTTATGTATACCACCTTTGACCAATATAATCTGTTTTATTCCTGTCGCGGGTTGTCTAGAAGAGATCGCTTCTTAGCGATAAGACCGCCCATTGTGCACATTTAGAATATTTTTAGGCTATAAGGTTTTCTGTAATGGTGTACAATAAAGTGTTATCTATCTATCTAGCTATTATCTGTCAATATTTAACGTCATTAATAATGTTGTATCTCAAATAACGCATAAAACCCGTTGCCATATCGGCGTGGAACGACCTAAATCTTTAACACTAACTGACGCAGATAGTAGATGATGAATGATAATGATGGATGTTAATAGTATTAGCGAATTATCACTACAATATAATTGAAGTATAATGATTTATGTGGTAGTAATTTTATTTTAACTGGCGCTTCGTAATGCATTACTTTTTTTTATACAGGGGATATCCGTTTGAGCACCATAAACCGCGCGAGGGGGAAAGGACGCGGCCCATGTGTGGGTTTAGCCAGGTCGGGGTGGCACTAGCACCTCACGTGTGAAGTGGTATTGCCACGCCGCGGTTAGGGATACCCACTAAAAAACCCCTGTCCGATCCTCTAGCGTCCTTCGTCCGGGCTGTAGCCTCGCTCACGCATTCACCTCCAGTCCGGATGGTCGTAATGCATTACTAGTGGGAGTTAACTCAACCGATTTTAATGGTGAGGATAAAATTAGTGTTATCTTCATTTCATTTTGAAGTTGGATTAAGTTCACGAAGGGATCAAAGTTACAACCACGCTAAATTATGCCGGCATTAATGTATTAATGTATGCAACGTGACGCAATAATTTACATATTTTACATACGAGTATTATTGTTATGACAAAAATAATACTTTGCGAACCAGGCTAAAAGGTCGTGGCACATTTTATTAATTGTTCAGCAAAACCAAAACTACACACTCTTCGACTGTGTAAATATAGCCTTTTAAGTATAATTTTAGGGATATTTGTATTTTTATGTCTTCTAGCAAGTAATGAGACTATACTGTTTCCAAGCGTTATTTTACTTTTGACGTTTGCGCGTCTATCATGTCAATATTTCTTGACAGTAAAACCCACACGAAAGAAATGATATCATTGTCGTACTTTATTGTTGTGAGTGATGTAATAGTGATATTCTGTGAGTCATGTAATGCACAGACTATTAAACCATCGACACTGTAGGTAAATAAATCGAAAGTAATCGATTTGAAAATAAAAAAATGTTCTACTTTAAAGAAAAATAATACCGCATTTATTATGAGTGCCGTTCTATTTTGCTTAATTAAATACAATGATAATTTTACGTTTATTTAACTTTTGACAACAGATTCAGATAGATAAGTTAAATTAATTAAAACCTATTTATAAATGAAGTCGATTTTTATAACAAATCGAGTCGGTAACGCTTAAGGACATTACTAACTGAACTGTTATCAAGCTGTCAAAAGTAAAATAAATGCTTGGAAAGGGTATATATAGTAGCTTAAATGATTCGTTTTCGCAGATACATATGACGTACATGACAAGCAGCAAAATAAAGTGGATCTATATGCTATGTTTACTGTGTAGGATCCTTGATTGAAACTACACACTTTATTTACTTGATTTATTTTATCCCTTGATATATATGGAGATGCCTTGATATGCACCGGTGAGCACGCGTGTACGCTACCTTGTTGAGCGACGTTCGTACTGATGGTAAAAGGAATCCTCGCGCGTGTTTACCTAATAATGCTGAGTCGGGAAAATGTACGTACTTGCTTCATACATAATATAACCAGTATATGTAGACACGTGTCAATTTCACTAATCGGTTCTTGAAAAGTGGTCACTTTAGGCCGTCAAATTTCGCTTTACTGAACCACTGAATATGCTTAGTATCCAACTTGTAGATATCTATAATTATCTCATAAGCTTCAGATACATAAATCACATTATACTCATAGTTACCTACTTTTTTTATTGCTGAAGCCCAGCAGACAGGCAGACGGCCCAACTGCGATGGGAAGTGGTTACCATCGCCTATGGACATTAGCAAAACCAGTGGTGCTACCAATGCGCTGCCGGCCTAGAAGGAGAAACTGGAACCTGGCCACTGATGCCTGGAACACAACTCGAAAGTTGTTATGGTGGCATACTCTAGACCAGAGGTGGTAGCTATCCAGTCGGGCAAATGCCCTACCACCTGGCTGTGGATTGTTTAGTCGCCTCTTCCGACAGGCCGCCCGGCCGCAGGAATTAGTATTCTTTTCCGTTCCTGCACGGAGAAAAACCTATTAACTACACAGGACCTTTTTGATGTGCCCTATTATAAAAACAGCATATATAAATGGCCTAAAATGAAAAAAAAAAGTAACTGGGTGGAAATTAATCACAATCATTGAAACATTAAACCTTGAACTGTCACCGAATATTAAATTGTTGATAGTCATCAAAATATGATATCATAAAAACTAGTTGTATGAAGTGTTAATTAGCTTATAAAATCAACAGTGTTGGTCTATGAAACGTCAAAGTTCACAGCTTAGTTATATTGGAATATCAAAGGGCGAAAATGAACGAATAGAGGAGATAAGGCTATCTAATGTGCGTTTATGTAAATTTCTAAATACCTATATATAGGAAGCATAATAAAACTACGAGTAAATCTGCATAAAGCCGGTACCTAAATTTTGTGTTATTTTTAATTTTATTTAGGTTTATGGCTTGGCAGCTAGGTCTTTAAGCCAGATCTTAAATTACAATATAGTTTCATTTTCTTAAGCTTATGTATAGCTCAGCTGAACTATAGGTTATCAACTGACGCAATTCAACGGAGTTCTTGTGACACTCACTTCTTACAAAAACACATAATTAATACTCAAAAACTATCAATATTTTTTATTTTTTATTACAAGAGTTCAGCAGACAGGCAAACGGTCCACTTGATGGAAAGCGGTTACCATCGCCTATGGACGTTTGCAACACCAAAGGTGTTACAAATGCGCTGCTGCTCTCTTAAGGAGACTGACTGGAACCTAGTCACAATTTTTTTTTTTTTGGCCATGGGATATCCGTTTGAGGACTAAGCCGCGACAGGCACAGAAGCCTGGGGGGATGTTCGCGACCCGTGTGAGTGTGGGATTCGCCAGATCGGGGGTGGCACTAGCGTGTCCAGTCAGAACTGGTGCCACGCTATTGCCATTACCCATTTAGGGATACCCACTAAAACCTCTGGGTGTTCCGTCCTGCGCCTTATGCCAGGGCTACGGGTATTTGGGCTTCCCGGCTCCGCGTGCCCTGGCAGGCGTGGGCCCCCCTCACTGGGCCTCTTCCAATGCCGGGGTCTACCCCCCCGGCGACGTCATGGTCAAATCCGGCGTGGGGCGGTTTGTAACGCGCCCCACGGGAGGAGAGATAAGCGCGCGCGGATACTCGCGATCTCATCTCGACGGCATATACGGGTGAGTGAGAACCCCTATACCCCAAGGGGCCCCACCCGCGCCGCCCGCTTACGGTGGCCGAAGGTCGAAGTCCGCCCTCCGGCGTTGGCGCGTCCTCCTTTAGCGGGAGCGGAGCAAGGACGTACCCTCACGCTCCCGCTCCACCTCCTCCTTCGCAAACATAACGTGCTTGCAGAAGGAGGAGACGGCGTCCCATCCGGTGCGGCTCCCGACCATGGTGCGTACCACGGCCGGGAGCGAGGTGTCAGATCCGGTGTGGGCGACGAACTCCCGGCGCTGCTCGGTCCAGGCTGGAAACCTGGTCACTAATGCCGGAATACAAATCAAGGTTGTTAGGGCGGCATACTCTAGACCAGGGGTGGTAGCCATCCAGTCGGGCAAATACCCTACCGCCTGGCTGTGGGTTGTTTTGTCGCCTCTTACACGGCACTCTGCACGGATAAAAGTGTTCTACAATTCTACAACTACTGATCATTTTAGAGTAATTTTACACATTTTTAGAAAATAAAACTGCATAGCACTACATCTCCTTTCAGTTCCCGCCAACAACTCCGAGAAATTTATGCGTTTTTCATTTTCATAGACTATTAAATATGGTTTGCTGTAGTTTAATAATGATACTAACATCGTCGGCAAACCACCATTAAAGTTAAAAACAATGAAGCAATAAAATTAATTACATTATACAGACTGTCATGCTGCTATGCCAATATTTTTATTAACAAGTAATAGCTTAACAAACCGTTGTGATTTTGAGCACAAACACATAGCTTAAAAGCAATTAATATGTTATAACTTTTTAGATATAAAATTATAAAAGACATCCTCCCAGTTTCCGTCAAAAACTCCATATTCTAAATTACTAAAGACAAGTGTTTTTTGTTATTATTTAGTCCATTTAAATAGAAGAAAAAGGAAATAAATCCATACAGCTTTTTCAGGTGTATTCTATATTATCACTATTTTTCAATGTTAAAAATAATATATAATTAAAATGGGACTATTTATGTAGTTTATAAATATAATAACTGACAACATGTATTGCCAACGGCAGCGTGCCGCAGCAGCGGCCGGCGTGTGCAGGAACAGATTTTCACCATTTATCCGTTGGTAACTATTTACACAAAGGGTATAGTCAGTTCTGTCAGATTTGGTCTGAAGCTAATCAAACCTAACTCACTATTGACCAGTCACTGGTCGCGACCTTTGACCGCCCCTTACAACCTATACTTTGTTTTGCTAACATTGGCATTTATTACATGTTGTCGGTAATAACGTATACAAACTACAAAAATATAATAATTATCTTAATAGTTACAATAACGTGAAATTAAATTCCATGTAGTATGGATTTAATTCGTTAAGGTGCTACAAATGCGCTGCTGCTCTCTAAAGAAGTGTTGTATAGTCTAGGATTTTTGCCTGTTCTTCAAATAGTGAAGCGATAAAAAAACTACTACTATTTAAAAAAATGGTTTTATATATATAAGTAAGTATTTTATATATAAGTAAGTACGCCATTATCAATAATCATGGCTATAAATAATAATTTATAGCCATGATTATTGATAATGGCGTAATGTGATGTAACACCTATAATATTAAATGGGTTTTATCAGATAATTATTACTTATATTAGTTGTAGCTTGAAATTAAATAAGAAAATGTGTTTTGGTTACAATTAGGTAAGTCATCATATTACAATTAAACATTATTTCTATCGATAATATAACGAACGCAATTAATTGTATTTTATAACTAGGACGTGCTCGCGACTTCATTCACGTTCGATTTGAAATTCTCGCGGGATTCTCGGGACACAAAGTATCGCAGCATTAAAAAAAGAATGTAAGCTATCGTTTTAGTGCAAACTATCGGAATAAGATAATTTTTATGCTATATACCCGGGAATATACTCACGAGATTCCCGGGATGAAAAATCACACATTTTATTACATTAAATTTGCTATCGACCAGTGAAAAAACCGCATTGAAATTAAGTTCCTTATCGCACGTTACTCTGCGGATGGCAGCTAGACGAAAAAATTGTTGACCACTGTATATGATTGTACAATTTCGAACTTCATTGCAATGAAATAAGATTTTAAATAATAACTATTAGTGTAATATAAGCTGTTTTGAAAATATGTAGATATTGTAATTGGCTTTATTACTATACAATTTCTTCGATTGTCTTCAATGATCTCTAGCAGCTTCCGATGGCCTTCGATGCCTTTCAAAGGTCTTCGAAAGTTCGTGCCCACCAGGTGTCCCAAAAACACTTCATTATCTTTTTTAAATTTAGTTAACTCATTTAAATATCATGCAAATAACGCACTTTGAACTTGATCACATTCCACTTTATTTTACTTTTAAAAATGTGGTCTGTATTTTTGATAATATATTTTTGGCAACATTCGATTTTAAGCTCCCATTAATTGTATGTTTTCTATATTTACTTTTCTTGTAGAACTAATTTGTTTATGTTATTAAATTAATTTTTAAATGATGGCTTTCAAATATTACTAAGAAAAATGTTCACGATAATTTACATATTCGACTTAAGAAAAAGCTATCCATATTTGTGACAAAAATCTGGTTTTAATATTTAGCAACATAAAATTATGTTTTTAATTTATGGAAATCGCACACACATTTCATTATGAAGTTCTCGTAAACAAGACATGTGGGTAGGTATATCAGCATAAAAGGCATATAATAAATGCTATTACTCAATAAAATTGATCCGTATTTATTGTATACCTACATTTTAGTACTGCGGTTCTGTTAGCATAGCACATATCCTGAAGATGTTACGTAAGTTAAATTCTTAAGTATTAGCAATTAATATGTTAATACAAACATACATCTGAATATCGGTGCGATATAGTTTGATATATTTGAAACCGGTGTGACATGTACTCTTGAATACATCGACTGGTCTAAGAGCTTGCGAATATTTATTTAACGTCTTTACAAAAGCATTATTACCTTAAAAAATAATACAGGTATGCTGAATTTCTTTGATTAGCTTAGTTCATTCCACAAAACCAATATTTGATATATTTAAATATTTGATCAGCTCTGTCGTGTAATTAGAAAGAACCCAGTAACACAAATATTTGAACACCTATAAAGTTCATCAAAAATGGTTATGGCTGATATTAAGCATATAATAAAACGAAGAAAAATGTTTGGGATCTTAATAACTTTTTAGTGGTCATACTGTTTTTCTTTACTTTTTATAAATGATTAGAGAAAAGGGTGGGCGAATGTTTCTCTGATGCATTTATACATGGTTCTGAAGCTTAAAATATTTTGGAACAACGTGTCTTTCGCCGCGGTTTCGTTGGCGCAAACTTCATTTCCATATCTCTAGGATGATCTTGGGTTTCTAAATTCATTTCGGCATAAAAGGAATCTCCCATATTGATCTCTGGACTTTCTGAATAAGAATATAGGTATACATTGGTATACCTAGATCCGAATATGAACTGGTTTTAATGATAATTGTGTCATTAAAATCGATTCATATTCGAGGCTGTAAAGTAGTAAAAAACCGCCATAAACCCATTATTTTAAATTGCTGCCAATAGGCATACTGTCACCTTCTTTTGATTCCGACGCTGCTTACACAACGTTCGGCGGTGATTAACTCAGCCGCTAACGCCGTGTACACGACGGTTCTAACCACATATTCTTCAAACTTTAATGAAAAGTTTATACATTCTAATATAGTCCATCAAACAATCCACACGTTGTTTTATCGCGTTACATAACATCGATTAAATTCTTGTTTATTACATAATTATTTAATTTGCAATCCCAATTCCAAATTGAGGCTGTACGCTCTTGGTACCATTGCCTCGCACCTTAGTGCAATATTGAAATCTATTGTTTTGTTCTCATTGTCAAATTGGCTAACGTCACACTGAGTTCGAAATCGCTTCGTTTTACGTGACTGGTCAAATCTTCAATTTCTTTTATCTGATTGGTGTAGACTTGTCCCAGTAAAATTGCAAAAGGAAATCGGACAAGATGATCTACCCCTTTTTGAAATATAGCTATCCACGGAGAAAGACCTCTCTTATACTTTCGTCTGATAGTGAATACCAGCAAACCGTAAGTATCTCTTTTGATTTTGTCACCGTTTCTCTACTCTTACCATCGTGAGAATTGAAGTATTTCAATGTTGCAGCATCATGTGGCCAGTATCAAGCCATTGGCACGTCAGCCGTCCTCCTGATGGCAGACGAGGCGTACAATGCCAACTGACCCCCCTTGCTAGCCCATAATAAAATACCCCGTAAGATCATTTTGTGTTAAAGTTGTTTTATAACCTAACATTTTCGCCTCGGTCTCATGTCGGTAGCCGCTGGTTTCTGCAAATACGTGTTTCTGACTAGCAAATTGTGTAACACGATGTTCTCCTAATTTGCAACGCGATTCATATGATATTACGATTTACCCACTTGCTACGGGTAACCGTGGCGACCGGTATTGCTACCAACCGCCACACTATAGGCCTCGCCTCCGCAAATTATCAGTATCCACAAACCTAAATCTAAGACATATGTGTGGACGCGTTCCGTATGGTGGCTGTTCCCAGCTAGGGAGCTGCCTTATTTACCCTTCTCTTCTGCCGTTCTACGGAACACAAGAGAGAGCTGACTGGTGTCCTAGCGCCGTGCGAGGCGTCACTTTCGGACAGTACCAGCAGCTAAGACCACTTTGTTATTGCGTTATACCAAATCTTCCTTGAAATAAACTAGTTTGACAACCGAGCTGAGTGGTGGCCGCTTCTCGGCCAATGCATATTAAACTACTTTTTATACAAACTTAATTATTTTTGTATTGGTGTGGATCTTTTCTTATTGTAATGTTAACAGTTTAGATATTTGTAAATTGTAGGTTTGAAGAAAATTCTGTTGAATTTTATTAACTATAACTAAAATCCATCTTTTCTGCTGGAATCTTCAGTGCATAATAAAATATTTTGTTTACCATACCGCGGCCTTCCATTTGTATTACATCACCGAAATACCAGGTAACAAGAGAGAGAAAAAAATATTTTAAATAAATAATATTTCACATAAAGGCATATTTATTATATACTAGCGTTTTTCCGTGGCTACGTCGCGTGAAATATCCTAGACAGTAGCTCTATATTGCTTACATAAAACTTAATTAATTTTTTTAGACATATGTATAAACCTTCAATGATAATTTATCTAACTGATGGTGACAATCGCTTAAAAATCATAGCAATATTATTGTATACACATAAGTTGTCTGTTAATTTAACGTTATTAACAATTAATAACAATATCACATCACAAAAAACGTATTAAACTCATTGCTATATCTGTGTGAAACGGTCAATAACTATAACATTATCCCAGATGAAAAGTGACATAAGCTGAAAGCCCATGAACAAAACTGATATTTTTATGATTTAAAGAATGTATACAACAGGCAAAAGAACTATAAATATCTATGGATGGTAAACTAAAAAAACATGAAATATGAATGATGATTTGTAATGAGATTTTATTACTATGAATAATATATCAATTTACGTATTCATAAATTGTTGTAAACTATTTTTTGGTTAATCCATTTTCCTCGAGAACCTTAAAGTTAATACATGTCAGGGGTATCGAACCTTATTGCATTTTTGTATCAGGTAACATCCCTTTGAGCAAAGGTCTACTATAAAATTATTTAAGTGCAGTAACCTATTTATATCTTAAAAATACTGCCTGCGTATAAGCGAAGTAAGCAGCGAGTTAAAAGCAATTCAAGTGTTTGGACTTTTTGGTAAGCTTTTTATACGTACTTACGTGTTATGTGCAGAATGTTTCTATATGAATACGCCTGCGGCTTACTTGATGATTCTGATGATATTGCCTTCACACTCACAGTAATGTCAAAATATCTGACACTAAATTTACATTAGCTACTGTACTAAGATTAGTTTAAACGATCGAAAAGAGTTGAAGGTCAAAATTATAATAATTGGGAGCGAAATGTATTTTTAATATTATTTTCATTATCGCCTCTTAAATGTGCCGTTTCTATGCGATTTCTTTGCGATCCGTTTACCACCCACTGATATTAAATTTATTCATTTTGTATAATTACTTCTCAACTAGACGCTAGCGGGGTTTTAGTCGCCATTAGTGGCCCCTGATTAGATTTATCGATAACTTTGAAAACAAAGTATTATCACATTAAATAACCCATTATATAATAATAATAAACAGTCATTTTAATATAATTCTTGTGTTTTATTTTCACGGCTATTATCCCTTCGTAGATCTTTAGTTTTCTTGTCAATACTTACTAGCTTTTGCCCTTTAATGTTTATATTATGTTATTTTACGGAAAGCATACATTTCTCAGGAATATAAAGTAGCCAATAGTCTATTCCAGACTATAATCTACCTTTCTGTCAAATTCCACCGAGATCTGTTCAGCCGTATAGATTGGTAAAAGAATAATAGGGTAAGCGTATGCCATTGTTAATTTTATAGTATAATATATTTTCTCAAAATAAGTAAGTGTAATATAAATCCTAAACTCAGCTTTCCATCTGTCTGTCAGTCTTGCTTGTGTGAGGTGAGCGTAAGCCTCTAAAGCTGAGCTCACATTCCGATTAACGCTGACCTGATAATGATAAGCCGTAGTGCGCGCTTAGCTATTCAAAGGGTTCAAGGTGGACTGGTGGGTTTTACTCCTCGGTCAACTCGATGTACAGGTTTCCTTGTAATTTTATTCTCACTGTCAGTACGAGGTAATTGTAGCAATATACAAAATGTGTTAGAAAAGGTGGTTATGCGTGCCTATGTCATTGAAATTAAACACAGATACTTATTCCGATAAGTTTTAAACGCACAGGCTGATAAAAAATTAAATTTGTGTGTGTGTGTGTGTGTGTGTCACACGCAGTAGAAGTGAAACTTCAGAGAAAATATACTTACAGATAATTCTTCTCTACCCTTTATTAATATAAGTCCTTTTGCCTACATCCTTCAACATATTATAATTCAAAATAAACTTCTTAAGTATCACTTTCAATGTTTCACTGTTTTAGTTTACAAAATATTATTATCAGTTTTATTTCGGTCCGAATTGGAGCTGTGTTTAATCATCGGTCTTATTGACTCTGTAATCTGTGCTGCACAATGTAAAACTCGTATCTATTCTCTCGCAGGCTTAGTCCTATAGATTTATGTGTTTATATCCTTTTAGTGTCGCTTTTACGTTTCATCAAGTTAGAAATCACAACAATTTTAAAGAAGATTTGCTTCAAAAAATATTTCATAAAAAAGTCGAAAAAATAAAAATAAGGATTAATATATTATAACGACACAAAGGTAGGGTTCTTCTACCTCATACAAAGTATTTTAATCACTCAATTGTTTGTTGATGATAAGCTTAGTCTTTAACAATTTTAATGATTTCCTACAATGAAAATTACAATTAGGCTAGATACCTAATATATTTATTCATAATTGAAGGTCCAAATCAAAAGAACGTGTTAAACGTGAGCAATAACAAAAACATTACACATAATTGTACAGTATTGTACATGTTCAGGGCGGGAGGGAAACTATAACTTCCTAGGATGCAGAATATTTATTGTTACTGTATTACTAGGATATGCCCGTGACTTTGGCCACGCTTGACTTGAAATTCCCGGCTTCTTTAGCCCAAAAGTCTACAACTCCTTTAATTGCCTTTTGAAAGTTGAATGAGACTCAAGCATCTATTCCAGAACTGTTTCAAAGTCGACAGTAAAAGTCTACTTATCTATTATAATTATTATAAAATTCTAAACATTCCGTGTCTGTACATTAAAGCTATTTAAAAAAAAACCATCTGGAATAGACTATATAAACGATGGAGAAAACGATGTATTTTCTTTTAGATTTCTTGTCTGTTTATCTGTTTGTTCTGGATTCACGTAAAATCTACTAGGCCGATTTCGATGCGCTTTTCACTGATAGACAGTTAATTCTTACATTTAATATTTGCGCTACTTTTAATTCCGGAAATCCGGATAGTTTCTGGAAATAATTTAAAATGGCCAGATTGAATGAAATATCGAATTCCATTGCGGTTTTTTCACTGGTCGATAGAAAATTTAATGTAATAAAATGTATGATATTTTTAACCCGGGAATCCCGCGTAAACTTTCCCGGGAGCGATTAGAAGTTGCTCGGATGCATAAAAATTAGCTTATACCGACACAATTTCCATTAAAATGATAGCTTACATTCTTTTCTTAAGTTTTCGCCACTTGTATACATAATAAAACTACCGTTAAAACGTACTGTTATTATTATATTACATTCTTTTTTTAAATGCTGCGATACTTTGTGTCCCGGGATTCCGCGGGAATTTCAAATCAAGCGTGGACGAAGTCGCGAGCATATGCTAGTTAATAATATAAAAACACTAAACCCACAACAATTATAAAAAAATGTGAACACAATATAAACAAATCTTAAAGTCCCTCTCATCTATTTCATCTCATCATCATACATTCAAGAATGTATGAAAATGTATCAGTCTCCTTTGGTCAAGTGTCATTTATCATTATTTGTTTCGATCCAGAATCAAAAAAATGATATTAGTTTGATTCTGGATCGAAATCTTCTAAACACAGTTTATATTATGCTTAGAAGGAAATGTAATTATTACTAATTATCTATTTACAATCAACTTTTACGTTATTTAAACATGGTATAATAGTGAAACTAAATAATTATGTCCATGGATATAACTTATATTCTATCCAACTGATATCTTGCGAACAAAGAGGAATTAATTTAAAGCAATTAATTCATGAAATTACTGGGACTGTCCCCTAATATTCTTTGCCCATTGTATAACATTAATTATGATTATACTAATTTTCCTATTAATGCTCTAGCCTGAGCAAAATGGTATCATGCAATAATTTACGTTACAATTCAAGTTTAACTATTATCCTCGTAATTTCCCTTTCACAGTTGTCGCAGTAGAGATTTCATCATTCACCGAAAAGGTAAGTATTCTAGGAACTACAATCCATATCATTATGATACTTAATGTTAACAGGAAAACTGTGGTTGAGTTTAATTTTTGATATTATAGGACAGTTTATTTATTTACTATTTCAATTTGCTATGTACGTCAATCTACTATACAAAAAATATACACTGTGAGGCTTGTAAGCAAACTATTATGAAAGCAACGCAAGTAACAAATGTAAATGATCAGTAAATATTTTGAATGTCAACTTTTTTCAATTCCTAATAAATTTGTGCTATTTCAATTGAAAATATTTGTCTTTAGTGTTATCAATGTAATCGCGTCAATCGACTTTTAGGACTTCAAAGCTTTTTTGACACAAACCGAACCCTTATAAAATTCTCATGTCTGCCCTTACGTTTGTTTATCCGCGAATCCTATGTACTTAGTTCTATCATAGATCCTACGTCTTACGACCCATTAAATATAGGAAGTATGATCGTGATTCGTATCGATTTCCAATTCGAGTTCCAATGACTCAGTTCTACCTCCCCTATTCCATGTTCTCTATCCCATCCTCCTGCTCCATTTCACTATTCCACCTCCTCTATCTCAACTCCTTTATTCCGTCCCTCCTATTCCATCTCTCTATCCCATCTCCTCTATCTCATCCCCTATATCATATCCTAAAGGCTGGCTACGCGTTAGCTTTGCCCGTTTGCAAACGTCTAACCATTTTTCATTACGTGGGCTGTCTGCCTGTTTGTCAGATGCAATCAAAAACGACTAAGTCCATATGGATGTTTCGCAAGGTGTATTTTTATATGCTTCTACACAACAGCACGGTAAAGACCAAAACATACGTTTTTTTTTTGTAATTTATTATTATTTATTAGTTTATTAATTAGAAGTGGCTGTCATATAGAGGGAGATATTTTTAGCATACATGGACGTGTGGACTGTGTAGTTGGTCAGGTCTTCAAAAATCATAACGGTATTTATTCTTTAATAACTATTTCTATTTAACTCAATAGGTGCGCGAATCCAAAGTTGTTAAAAGTGTCCCCTCTGACTTTTGAACTATAGTGAAAAATTAAAGTGCATAGGAATAATAATTTAGGAATGCAACAACGAAACAACAATCAATGTTCGTGTTACCTATACGGAAATCATCACTGTGTGTGGACTGAAAGGTACTTGGCCTTTGTTTAAAATTTTAATTGACGCACAACGATTGTTCCGTTGGATAGCGCATAGTCGCTAAAAGTACAAGATTGCAAAATAATATTATTGTCCAAAAGCATATGACGTGATTGATGTTTTTTCCTTTTCTCTATTAACATTATGTCTCGTGTTTACACAGGGGAATTCAGAATACACTTAGCTACATTACTATTTCACAGAAGCGCGTTACATTCATTTTCTTTTTTTTTTTAATGAAATCGTACCTAATTTTTGGATGCGACACACATAATGTATGATAGATTTATACATAGATAATTAATTGTGTATAAGAATTGTTATATTTGTATATGATTATATCTGCCTTTCTCTAAATTTAAAACCAAATTAAAAAATTATTATCTTAAGAAAGATACCGCGGTTTTCCCAGAGCGCTACAACATGGGGCTCTTCAAAAAGAGCGTAAACAGATACTTAAAGTCTCAACGAGGTAGGCAACGCATCGGCTCCCTTGGTATTGCAGATGTCCATGGGCGACGGCAGCCACCTACAACCAGGTGGTCCGTTTGGCAGTTCGCGCCTACATGCAAACATAAAAAAGGGATATTACCTTATTGAAGAATATTTAAATGACAAAAGTTCATTTATATAGCGGCTCGCTCCAGCCTCTTATACTACCTTCTGTTTAACCTTTTTTATCTTGCCAAACAGGTAAGGAATTTATGGAGATATGTTGCAGTATAAACTTTTAGTACGTCTCGTCATTATTATAACGATAAATATATTTTTCTTTCCTTTTATTGTCTTTGTCTTACTGTGTTTAAGACAATGTCTGTCATTGTTGTCATGTCGTTCAATAATAAAGAAAATATATGGAAATGAGAAAATTCTCTAAAATTAAAAAATAATGTAGTTTTATTTAATTATTTACATTATAAAACTAAACAAGATCGTTGTTAACCAAAATTCACGCATAACTAAATTATTTCTATATTTTACTGGAAACTACATATTGACATAATGGAAGCCGATTTAAAACTTATGGAGGAATTGTAAGACCAAATAGAGAGAGGAAAAAATAATTTAAAAAAGTCTCCTAAAGAAAGGATACCACCATATTATGTATCAACTAGACTAGAAGGCTTAGAAAAGATAGCTGAGAAATTTTGTAATAAACATGAAAACATTATTTGCACCTATGACTATGATGATTTAAAGGAGAGTAGTAGTTAAAGCAGCACTAAATATCGTGAAGGATTCAGCAATTTCAAGTTCGGATCATTCTTTCTCATCTAATGCAAATAAAGATAGCATGCTTCGATTGTCGAGAATATCTCTACCAGTATTCAATGGACATTACACCAAGTGGTCATCCTTTAAAGATCTGTTCATTTCATTAGTTCACGATAACTTAAATTTGGATGATTTTCACCGTTTACATTATTTAAAAACGCAATTGAAAGGCGACGCTGAACAATTAGTTAAACATATTACCATTACTCAGGCAAATTATAAAACATGTATGGGACTTATTACAAAATAGATATGATAACAAACGATTTATAGCTAATTGTATATTGAAACGGTTGTTTGATCAACGTGTTCTTTGGTTGCTCTAGATAAAAACAGAAACAAGGAAAAAGTATGCACTGTTTGCTAGAACTCCATTAATTCTTCGAAAAGTAATTGTGTTATATACTTCTGTATAAAATTTATTTAAATAAAAGAGTTTTATTTAAAAAGAAAAAAAACCTATTTTTAGATAAATGTATTACTGGGGAGTTTCTTGCCGCTTCTTCTCATTAACAGCAATAACACGCTGCGAAGCGGTGTACATAAAATAGGAAGTAAATTTAAATTTTAACTTATATATGGCCTCAAAGTGTTCTCCAGTGGTACTTATTTTGAATAAAAACTTTTAAATTTGAATTTGAAAGGCAACTGGTGGTTTTCGGCCTCAACGTCTACAAAGGCAAAACTTATTAGTATAGAATAGAATAGAATAATTTATTGCTAGAAATGTATGTACATAGGTGTTTCCTTTTTTTGTGGTAATTGTTTCAATACATTTTGCCTTATTAGGCGTGCAATTTTCAGATCTTATAACTAAACCTAAATTGATACTAATTAACAATAATATTTAAATAAATTAGATAATATTAAATGTCAAGCAAAGCATTAATTATATAAGAATACATTAACAATCATTAGAATTTATCACTTAAATAATCCTCGATTTTATAGTAACATTTCATTATCAAAAATCTCTTTAGGTGTCTCTTAAATAATAATATGGATTTTTGCTTCTTTATACTGTCGGTAATTTATTGTATATTACTGGTGCCATACATAATAAACTTTTTTGCATTAGTGTAGTTTTACTACTATGAATGCAAAGCCTGTCATTATCGCGTCGATTGCGTTTTATAGTTTGACCTATGCTTGGGAAAAAATGAGGATTATTTCTAACAAATAAACAAACTTCATAAATGTAAATACAAGGAAGTGTTAAAATGTTATAATATATGAAATATTGCCTGCAGCTATCCGCATTTTGGAGTCTAAATATAGATCGTATACAGCGTTTTTGCCCTTTAAATGCAACTTCTGTGTCTGTAGAATTCCCCCAAAATATGATTCCATATCTCGAAATGGATTCTGTTAGTCTGTAGTAAGCTGTTAACACATTAACACCATCTATATTTAAAGTTGGGGATATCTTGTAAAGAGCATATGACGCACTGCCTAATTTTTTATTTAAGTTTGATATATGAGATTTCCAATTTAACTGTTTGTCTATAGTAACGCCTAAGAATTTTGCGAAATCTACTGACTCGATCACATGATTTTGATATTTAATCATAATGTTAGATACACTATTTCTTTGGCTAAAGTGCATAATTTGAGTCTTTTATAAATTGATTTTTAAGTGATTATGATTTAAACAATCAATGATCGACGATAGTGTTTCGTTTATGTCGGATTCATAACTTGTAATTGCTGTAGGTGCAATTGATACTGTGCTGTCGTCGGCAAATAGAACCATTGGATGATTTATTACTTTAGGTAAATCATTTATATATGCAATAAATAGGAGAGGACTTACGACACTGCCCTGTGGCACTCCGAACATAACGGGATGGGCTTTAGATTGGTATATCTCCTATTTTTTAGTTTCAAAATTAATTCATGTTATACTTGTTTTTTGTTTCCGATTAGTTAAGTAAGATTTTATTAGGTTTAAGATATTACCCCTAATACCAAATGATTCTAATTATCGAAGTAAAATACCATGGTCTGCATAATCAAATGCCTGCGTCATATCGCACTATATCGCGCATATTGGTGGTCGGTTGTCAATATTTGATATTATTATTTTATAAAAATCATATATAGCCATATTTATGCTTTGGTTTTGTCTAAATCCCTTTTGTTCGTCACACAATATTTTATAATGTTCAAAATACTTATACAACTCTGTATAAATATATTTTTCGTAAATTTTAGAGAAAATAGGCACGAGTGCTATAGGTCTATAATTATCCACTTCTTCTTTATCCTCTTTTTTAAACAGTGGTTTGATTATAGATACTTTTAGTCTATCAGGAAAAACACTTTTACTTTAATGAGATTGATAAAATAACTTAGATGTCTGCAAATAATGTCACCTACATTTTTAACTATTATGATCGATATTTCGTAATAACCTACGCTATGTGTATTTTTTAGTCGTAAAATAATTTTATAGATGTCAATGGGTAAACACGGATTCATAAACATAGAGTTAGTCATATTTATAATGTTGTTTAATGCCAAATTATTTTTAGTTTTAAAAACGGGCTTAATTTTGTCTATAAAATGATTATTGGAGGCATTAGCTATTTCTTTTGGGTATGTAATTAGTTTGCTATGCGACTTAATTTGTATAATAGAATCACGAGTTATATTAAGACGCAATTTATTAATTATCTGCCAGGTGGCTTTTGATTTACACTTTGATGTTTTTATTTTGTGATTATTTTGGGCCCGTTGTGCAAGTCTCACAATCTTTTTTGAATAATTTCGAATATTTTTTATATGTCAATATGTTTTTTGCCGTAGGGTTTAACCTTGAATTCCACAAGAGCTAACGTTTCTTTCTACTACAGCTTTTCAAGCCTTTTGACACCCATTTAGGTTTTTGTCTCAGTCGGTAGGTAATACATTTAAAAGGAAAGCATAAATCATAGAAAAGTTTAGTCTTCAAAAAAATAGTTATATGCTAAGTTAGGATCTTCTTCGTTATACATATCTGTAAAGGATAAATTTATTAAACAGTTTCTGAATTTTGAAATATTTTTCATATTATAGTCTCGGAGATACTTTTGCCATTGATCAATAGGATATTTATATTTCACGGGTAATTTTAGTAATTGCGCTGAATGATCAGACAGTGAGAATTCTAACACTTCCGTACAACTCTCTTTAAAATTAAAGGCAAAATTATCGCGATACATGTGTTACTTGCAAACTTTGTTGGTTCGCGCAGCCCTAATTTCATACTATAATTACGAAGTAATGTTTCCAATTCTAAACTCGCGGTGCTTTGCTTAAATATATCAATGTTTAAAACACCTGCTAACACAATATAGTCAGTACTTTTCTTATATAAATATTGTAAAACAGTTTCTAACTTATCAAAGAATATATTCAAATTCCTACGATTTGGAACTCAATACAAACATACAATTACAGTTTTATATTGTAAAAGTTCTACTACTACTAGTATAAGTTTTGCCCTTGTAGACGTTGAGGCCGAATAGTTTATTTAGTTTAGTTTATTAGTTTAAAAGTAGACTTTCACTTATCTTTTTAAGTAGTGCCATATTTTAAGAACTTCGCTAACCGGAGAAAAATAATTTTTAATGTTTTAAGAATCGCTTACCATATAATTAAATTCAAACGCATTGTTATCTGATTCTTTAAACCATTATATTAATAGGAATCTAGATATATTCGGCGTCAAAATATAGATATACCTGCGTAATATTATGTTGCTTAATACTTTTTTATTGTGTTAGTTAGTTGATTATTTTTTCGTAATCGATATCTATTATTTAATATTTTTTTAAATGGCAATACAAAACATCTAAGCATCTAATATGTTACTGTCAACTGTAATACGTCAGACAGAACTTTATGGACTCAGTTCCCTTACCTCACATTTGGATGAATAAAACACAAATTATTCGTTATAAACAATAAATATCGTACAACTACTGTTCACATTGTTCACGTATAGCTTAAACATTTTTAGAAAATAAAATCGCACAGTAAGACATTACGTTTCAAGTTCCCGCCAAAAACTCAAGTATTATCGTATTGGATGTATGTCAATGTCAAACATTTATAGCCAGATTCTATTTTCAGCCAAGTTCTTGTAGAAAATGATAATCACACATGGGTTTTTAATGAAATAAGCTACATAAAGACATTGTACTTATGCATTTAGGTGATCAGGATCGTGGCTCCTAAAACACCCGCCAATGTCCTTTGAATATGAAACTTGTGCAAACAGTTTCTGTATTTCAGCAGATTATAAGGCCAAAAATGTAAAATTTGGCACAAAAATTGAAGTCTCGTGTGTTTATAAAAATGTTGTGTAAACTTTGCAAAATATGTTTAATATTGAAAGGCCTACAAGGGAAAACTGAAAGTCAATATCATAAACTGATGTCATAAATTAAAGGGCTTTATAAGCATATTTAAAAACGCGATTTTTTTTCAACATGTTATTTTTTTGAGCTATAATAAAAAATGGTCACTAAAGAATGCAGACAAATATTTAAGTAGTTGTAAATTGCGCCAATTTATTAAAATCTCAAAATTGTATGTCACCGTTTAAATCACACTTTATAAATAAAAACAACTTTCTTCAAAATACAAAACATTAGAAATGTAGAAGGTCATATATAATAAATTATGTTAAATGAATAACCAGATTAAGACATAAACAATCATTATTATTTTATGTCGTGAACTCGTTGGGGCCATAAAATACTACATACATTTTAATACAAAAGATTGTTTACATACGATTCGCCACAGAGAAGATTAATAGAATATCTATAGATTAATAAAATGCCAGACATTTTCAGATTAATATACTTATGCTGGGATGCTTAAATCATTCCTATCTAAAAATAATTTAATTAAATATTAATTTTAAAAAAACGAGTACCAAAATTAATTAAGAGAAAGTAAGCATCGGGCCATCAGGGGTCAAATGGCAGGTAGAACAGAAAAATAAATAGCTATGGTATATAAATAGACTAATGACCGTACCACAAAACATTTATACAGAAGGATGCCGTCGAATTATTCTTAAACGGGTACACAAAACATTAAAAAGAAGGACTTTAACACTTTGATGCCATGATGCTAATTTTAGGACAAGTTTCTTTTTGATTCTTATTTTAGCCGAGTTCCAAAAAGAGGAGGTTCTCAAATCGATTGTATATTTTTTGTATGTTTGTTTCGCGATTTTACCGCGATTCAATTGTGACTCGATATTCAATTTTTTTTTATTTATTCGAAAGAGTATATTCTTGAAGTAATTCCTTTGTCACTAAGTCAGGACCTAATGAATGGATTGCAAGAAAATCGAGATAAACTCTTGTGGAAGAGCGCTGTACGCCTACAATCTTCGAAAGGCAAACTTGTATACGCGGATCCACGTGCCACTAGTGCGATTTATACAGGAGCTTAAAATATTATTTCTAATGTTATTCAAACAACTAAAAAGTAGTTTTTTTTGTTTTTAACAAAAACAAAACCGACTTCAAACTAAAAAGCAAAAAGTAAATGTTTTCTACATCTTGAAGTCGGTGCCAAGTAAAACAAGTAAAATACAACTACAAAATTGCAAAATGTACCGACTTCAAGATGTAGAAAATATTAATTTTTGATTTTTAGTTTGAACTGGGTTATGTTTTTGTAATTTAATTTTTAATAAAGGCAATCAGTAATTTAGGTGAATTACACGCTTCAATCAACTTGACTCAATTTGGTCGAAAGGTGTAGGTATATGAAGGGACAATGACGTTTAATGAAATCGAATTATTTGATCTAAGTTTACATAAATCATTTTGGTTACTTCGCCAAATTGTAAAGACGGATGCTTACTGTATAATATCGGCTTTAATAAAAAAATCTCTTTCTCATATGACGGATGTGTACTTAGATGTTTTGGGCAGGCTCGTAATAACGCAGACAGGGTTGCCACCATTTTGATAGATAACACGTATATATTATATTCGTTTATATTAGCTAGAAATATAGATATATATTTTAAGTAACAAGTGGATAATTTTAAAGAAGTTATAAAGATTGATGTCATCAAGGTATTGTAAATTTCTTTTCTAGTTTGTTGCTAAGCAATAAAGTGTTTTTGATTTAAATTTAATTTATACACATATATTTATACGTTAAAAAAAGTAAGCAGATAATTAACGACATTAGTCGCAACCGCCCTTCTCTGTTGTAGTACAGAAAAATATTAACATATGTTTTGACTAAAAACAAATAAACTACAATCTTAGTTAAAAAATAATTGAAAATAAACAGCCTTTAAGTAATCATATTAGGTTTTCAAAAATAAAAATGATATTTTGTTTTTAAATATTGATTATAATAGTTCATGGTTGCCACCGTTAGAAAACATGGTCATAAATTACAAGATTTGCTTAATTTACAAGGTCTTTCACCGTACGCTCTCGAGTTCGAACTGAATAATTTGAATACTAATTTTATTTTAATGTAGGTTTAACGTTTGAAACTCAATTTGTGTACTAATATTACTTATCAATAGCATTATCATTTTAGAGTTCTGGCTTTATGCAAATTACAACTATGTTTGAATTGATTCAAATTTCTTTAGTGTACAAGAATTGAAATTCAGAACAGGATTAAAATTATACCTGCATTTAGATTATGGTTTGTGCTAGAAAAGAAATAGAATATTTTAAGTAATCGGATAAAACCCTCTCGATAAGATAAAAATCTCGGATATGTATCCGAGATGTATGTATGAATCTGGGACATTTTAACAGTTATTTTATATATTTTTTTGTTCAAAACTACTACCTTATGTACTATAGTACTTTTAAAATGTTCATAGTGCCATGTATCATAACGGCAATATAATTCTAAATTACAATTTATATTGTATGTAATGATCGGAAAACAAGACAAGTTACGAAATAAAGTGATTCATTTAACAGATTTATTATTTCTAGGATTCATAAAAATGAACTAACTATGTTAAGTATTTGCGTAGGTTTTAATCACTCTATATTCTACTACTTCGTCGATTTTTTCGGTCTCCCCAGTGGCATTTTCCTATCATCTATAATATTATAAAATTGTAAACAGGCCGTGTCTGTAACTTGAAGCTATTAAAAAAATCTG
This sequence comes from Dendrolimus houi, assembly GCA_039645545.1. NCBI lineage: Eukaryota > Metazoa > Arthropoda > Insecta > Lepidoptera > Lasiocampidae > Dendrolimus > Dendrolimus houi. The sequence goes on along the minus strand of CM077120.1, from coordinate 14,330,421 downwards.
AAATAGACTATACAAACGACGGAGAACACCATACAATTTTTTTTCGATTTCGTGTCCTTGATTCTTTAGACTTAAATCTGCGATACTTTTTATCCTGGAAATCCCTCGGGATTTTTTTTGCGAATGATACAAATGAACAGATTAAAAAATGTCGAATACTAATGTGATTTTTTCCACTGATCGATAGCAAATTTTATCTAATGAATTGTTGATATTTTTATCCCGGGAATCCCAGGGAATTTTCCCGGGAGCGGTTTGTATTTGGTCGAGTGCATAAAAATTATCTTATTTTGACACAGTGTTCACTAAAACGATTAAAAAGTATGTAGCTTACATAATTAAAAAAGTATGTAAGCTACATATTTCTTTAAAGGCTGCGGTAATTTGAGTACCGGGAATCCTGCAGGAATTTTAAGTCAAGTATAGACGAAGTCGCGGCAATATCTTAGTTGTATATAAGATTTATAAGTTATATGAAATTAGGAGGTACATACAGTAATTCGTTCAATATACCTAATTAGTTTTGATAAGGTTAATGACACTGAATTTTGTCTGAACTGAATATACTTTTTAACTGCGTAGTATATTCAAGGTTGTTAAATAATTAAACAAGAACATAACGATATAAGTGCTTATAATGTTTATTTATGGTAATACTTTTGCTGAGCAAAATTGGTGATGAGCTCAGGTGTATTTTTAATTTCCCATGGTTGAAAGTATAAAATATTATTATTAATTTTATGGCGAATCAAACGCATTGATTTACGATTTATCCAATCAATGTTGACCAGTCAGGTAGAAGAAAAAGTATATTGCCCATAAAGATCTGCTAAAGTTTCTTTATATTATAGCGTAATTTTATACTAAGATATTGTTGCTGATTTTTGTTTACCTGATCGTTATGGTTCTTTAGGTCAAGCGATATATAAAATTAAATGTCATCTTTAATTTTACTTCATTTCCGTAGGGTACTTTGGGAGCTCATATCGCTCTTATTATTAAGGTTCCGTAGCCAGTTCGGCAAAACACAGCGCCATTGAATCTTCATGTTCGGGTAAGGGAGAAAAGAAATATATAAACATCTAAAACAAAAAATCACATACTTATTTATATATTAGTAGTAATGGATGAATATAACTTTTATGGTGATGGTAAGCGTTCTAAGTGGCTGAATCCCTGGGAGTATTACTCTGGAATGTGGATCAATCTGCGTTGACCGTATGACTCAAAAGTCTCAAAATATTATTACGATTGGAGAAATCGAGCACACATTGAAGAAGTTAATGAAATATGAAAATTAATGACACTTTAATAATTTGAAATTTCTTAATATAATATAATATAAATTTTTGACCTGTATTTATGCGTTTATCACTCGAGCGGCGTAAATATGCAACTCTCTGTAAATGTTACTTGCGTATGCCGTTTGCTGTTTAGATGCTTCGACAGTGAGGTTCTGAGGCCACGACCTGCATAATAACAACAAAGAGTTACTAAGATGCCTAATAGACTTTTCAGGTGACCAAAGGATTGGAGCCTCCTCGAACAACAAATCAGTATGGTGGTCCATTGAGGTAAATTGGTGTGTTTTATAATACCATATACCATACTCATACCTTACCCATAAAAAACGATGATTTAGAATCAAATCAAATCAAATTTATTTATTGAAAACATGGTTAAACAGTTGGCATATATGTTATAGTGTACACATGTTTTGTTCACATAAATAGACTTATGCCCGGTTTCTGAGGTACTTTTAACAGTAGTTTATCTGTTCGTTAGCGCTATCGGTTCAATAACTTATAAAATTGCCTTTTTGAAGACACCTTCGTACGATAGTTAAACTAGGTTCAACTTAACTGACCAATATTAGACGTTTATCTATTCTTTGACGTTTTCTTGTTGATGTTTTTGTTTGATGTAAATAAATATTAGATATTCCTTCTTAAATGGATATATCTAGTGGCGAGTTTTGGTACTAGTTGTAGGTTAACAGTTAACCTAAGTTTATCTATTACATAACTTTATGTAATCAATTGTTATTGAACTCATAACTGGTAACCTCAGGAACTGGGCATTAGTATTCTACTTTTAGTTTTAAGGGATTGTAGAACCAAGAATATGTAACGAAAAATAATAAAGTAGGTTTAGTTGGTAAATTAATACCTAGTAAGAATACGAAATAAACTTCAAACCTTAATACTGCAGAAAGGGCAATCGTAATACTAACGAGCGATCTCCTCGTTTTCTCTACTTCTGGTATCATAATATCGGTTAAGAACGTATTTAATCGTATTTTTATATTTTCATTAACTTTCAAAGTGTATTTTTGTCATACATCACATTAATTGCCACATTTATCGTGAATACCTGTTTAGTAAATGCAAAACATTTATATTAATTATTAGCCATTCGGATGCTTTTCTTGATATCTTTTTAGTATGATGATGAACTTATAAATTTCACTAACATTGCCATTGACCCGATAAAGTTTATGTGATACATTTATTGTGAGAAGGGTAAGATGGACCTAAGTTTGACTCACAAACGATAAGGTGGATAAATGAGATACATTTTTAAAATGGTATTTACTTAGTGAGCCAAATATACTAAAATAAATTAAAACATAAATTTCAAAGGGTATATATAATTTATGGTCCTTACGTTTTTCTGAAGGAATTGTGTTTTGTTTTTTTATATACTTTTTTTAGTTAGTAAATAGAACCTTTAAACATGATTATATTTTTTAGGTATTAGCCAAGACTGTACGAATTTAATCACTTGATTTTTTAAACAAGTAAAAACACAACTTTAACGCTGAAACATAAGTATGAATTTTATATACCTAACTTGTGAATTATGTTACACAATATATCCCTGCCAAATTTCATGATCCATCTTATGTTTATAGCGTGTCCAACTCAATAGCCAAATCAGTTCTCTTTGTAATAATTAAAAATATTACGATAAAATTATTTTTCTTTTTTACCTGGACTCGTTTATATGAATATTGACATTTACTCGAATTCAATGGTAGTTAAGTTTCAAGTAATACTCTACTTAGATACTAGGTTTTTTACTCTATATAGGTTTGAATACGACCATTGTATCTTAGACGCAATGATATTATGGAGAATGGAGTATACTTAATTAAAAACAACTTATTAAAACTAATCATCAATATATGTATTAACATGTTACGTATTCGGAATTATCTATTCAGGTAAAGCGTATTCATCAGAATACGCTTTACCTGAATAGATAATTCCGAAGACAATTTAATAATAATTTGATCAAAGACATGATTGTCTTTGATCTATTTAATTACAATCATTTATGTAACTGAAGTAGGTAACACAATTTTATTAGAGCACTATCGGCATTATTAATGGATATTTGCAATATCAGGGATCACCAACACATGAATACGCTGTAGTCCTGGAAGGAATCTTTAAAGAATCTCTATAACAGCCGTACCGTGTACTACATACGAGGGTGAATCAAAAAGTTCTTAGAAGTGTATATATATAAAAACCTTTTTGGGAGAAGTTCGATGTTCAAATTAAAGAGTGTCAATCACACAATATTTATGCCAACTGTCACTTGTTTTTGTCAGTTCGTTCTCACGTATTTTTTTTTGTGCAACGAGTTGCTAAAAACTCAAAGTTATGGATAAAAGTGAGTTACGCGCGGTGATAAAATATCTCAGCTTGAAAAAATGTCTACGAAACATTTTTTTCGAATCAGCAGATATTAGGGTATGATGCTGTACCCTATTTTACGCTCGCGTACTGGGTGGCTGAATTTAAAAGAGATAGATCAAGCTGTAAAGATGGCCTGCGTTTTGGGCGGCCTTCAACCTTCAACAGAAAATGTTAAAAAGGTTGGGAATCTGGTTTTGGAAGACAGAAGAATAACTATAAAACATATAGCTGGGATCCTAAAGATATCTTTTGGTGGCGTTCAATCCATTTTAATTGATTCACTGGGGTTCAATAATTATTGCTGTCGCCTTGTCACTTGTGGATGAAACGTGGGTCCACCATTTCGATCCTGAAACTAAACATGTCTTGGAAACGACCATTCTGTCTATCCATTAAGAAATTTCGAGTTGCTCCTACCACTGGCAAAGATATGGCCTGTGTTTTGGGATAGTGAAGGAATAATTTTATTGATTACATGTCAAATGGCCAGACGATTACTGAAAACCCTATTATGCAAATTTAATTCCGAAAGTGCGTGAAGTGATTAAAGAAAAACGTCGTGGAAAACTTCTTCACGATAATGCCGCTCGTCGATCGGAAGTTGCGCTCAACGCAATCCGCTGTGCTGGCTGCCTTCAATCTCCTTGACCACCCACCATCTTCTCCGGACTTAGCCCCAAGTGATTTTCCTTTACTTATTCCCAAAACTAAAAGAGGAAATTTGTGGAACTAAATTTCACGATAATAACGCGGTTATGGGTACTGTAGAAGAGTTGTTCAAGATATCAAGAAAAACAAATTTTCTGCAAGGAATAAGGAAATCAGAAACGAGGTATTCTAAATGAATTACATTGGAAGGAGATTATGTAGAAACATAGAATATTTTTGTTTAAATTTTTTCAATTTTAACTATTAGATTCACGTAGGTAAATTAAAAAATAATAATATTTTTAGTTAAAATGCTATCTAACATCTTATTCTATTTCTCATCAATGTAAACATTTTGTATATGTTAAATAGAAGAGAATTTAATTATTTGTTCGAGTACCACACTATCGAATAGAAACAGTTATTTATTAAAAATGGTAGTTTATGTGTTACACACGAACAGATCGTTCGTTAACAGTAATTTAAAACTTGCTAACTCAATATAGTACACATTAAAAATTAGTTGAATTGCTTATATTTACAACAATTTTCAAAATTTACGATTCCTATCAATATAATTAAATGCCATAAACTGTCCGATTTTTGCTGTTTATTTTGTATAAATTTGTTATTTAAAAGGCGACTGACACCTATACATTTAAATGCAATTTTTGGATTGATTTGCATTTTGTTTATAGAATATTTTAATGTGCTAGGATATGCCCGCGACTTTGTTCACGTTTGACTTGAAATTGCCGCGGGATTCATGGGACACGAAGTACCACAGGATTTATAAAAGAATGTAAGCTATCCATTTAGTGAAAACTGTGCCTGAATAAGGTAATTTTTATGCACTGAATAAGGTAATTAAAAAAATGCATCGTTTTCTCCATCGTTTAGATAGTCTATTCCAGTTTTTTTTTTTTATACAGACACGGCATATTTAGAATTATATAATATTATAGATTAATAAAAGCAAAACTTGAAATTGAAAAAAGAAATTGGATTTCAAAGATTTAATCTACGTATCGAACTAGTTTTTAGATATGACAATTTTGTTTTTTAAAATAATAAGGAAAAGGTGGAAAGATGTTATTTACGAAACCATAATGCAAGGAGAACACGGAGCGAGAAAAGGGGTAGCTTTCCTGGGCTTCCTACCGTATATGCAAAAGCGTACAGAGCTGGAGGTTACTTAACGACTTCCGACCACGCAACGACATAGACAAAACTTCATCCGCAATAAGGTAAGGGCGAGGACTTGCAGTTAGTTCGTGAACATCACTTGGACATAGTAATCACATGCAGGTGGCGCTGATCGCATGCAATCCCAGTAAGTTAAATCCTGCTCCTAGTAAACGCATACGTGTAATACACTTGTCAGGGTTGCGGCATTAGCTTAGCTACTCTTTCAAACTCTCGCCAAGAGTTTTAAATTCAATTTAGGGTTAGTTGTTAGAGTCGGATCGCGACGGATCATTATGTAGATTCAACGTGATAATATAGCAAGCATTGCATGGAAGAAATATACTACGAATAGTTAACAAAAATACCTATGCATAGAATTCTTAATTTTTAATTAATTTGATCTAAAAATATCATTTAAATTATAAATGGTTGGAAAGCGAGATTAAAATGTCCCTTCCAATAATCTTTTACGATTTAGAAGGTTTTCAGAGTTATGTTTTTTATCATTTCCAGCATTTCATTTTCTCTTCCAGGATTGAGTGTAACAGTAGCGAACCTATAAAAATTATGTCTATGTATACCAAGATAAATGTATGTATATTGTATTACTTATATATAAATATAGTAAAAAAAATATAATTCTGTTTAGGAAATGTTTTAAGCTTAGGAGATACAGGATTTCCGCCAAAAGAGGATGCTTCGGCGCCGGAGGGTGTCCTTAGACCTCCAACCGTTAAGACGGGGACGCGCCGGTGTTGCGCGCCCGCTCACCTCTCCTCCCGTGGGGCGCGATGCAAACCGTCCCATGCCAGAGAGAGAGTAAAGTCACCAGAGGCTTGGTTCCCCCGGCAGTGGAAGAGGACTTTGGGCCGCTGGCTACCAGAGGTTGCGAAGTGGCAAGAACGGAAAATCGAGGGGTTTTAGTGGGTCTCCCCGACCGTGGCATGGCAATAGCATCGCTTGTGGTGCTAGTACCACCCCAACGTGGCGGATCCCATATTTTCACCGCGGTGGATAGTCCTCAAACAAATTTCCCGTCGTAAAAAAAGGAGATACAGATGTTTCCGCAGGACGGAGTTAGAATGAAACAACACACGGCTTAGAAGCGTATATAAAACCATAATTTATTTAAACTAATTTTAATGTGCGACTTCCTCCGATATTATTGTGAAATATAATATAAACAGTTTATTGACCTCAGTGATTTACTAATTAATAAAGCTCGATTACCCACCCGTAGACCTGGTGTGAAATAAATCTCGTTTGCGATATTCTTCTTGTGATCTTTCGATATAATGGTCAGGTGGTGCACTCACATGTCTTATTTTTATTTTACATTGAGAATTTACGACTTTGATATTGGGCGGTCACGTTGTGTCCACGGTACTTATGCAAATATCTCCTCAGACATTGTAGACAGAGTGGCAACAAGAGTATGGGAAAAAAGATCACTGTGTTTGTTTTTGCGTATTCTATTAAATGAGATACATAAATTAAACATTATTTTGTAAGTAATATAATAAATACTTCGAAATGTGTTTTAAAGTTGATAAAATATTTTAAGTGCGATATTTCGTTTTTGTACTGATAAAGACTATCGGAAATTATAAACTTGCTAATTGCGTCTCAATCTACGGACAGTAAAGAGTTCATTAGTAGCAACAATGTTTAGTCATTTTTTCATCTGACATACCCAAAATACAACATTATTGAACTAATTGACGTATCTCGTTCAAATTGATTTTTTGTAAAGCGTTTTTATAGCCCTACAATTTCGAAGCTTTTAACACGTTAAGAGTGCACACACTCAGTTTTCTTACCTAAATAAATTCAAAGTAATAAAAGTAAAAAAAAACGTTTTGAAGGCGTTCCAAATCCATATTACCGAATTTAACGCGGCGAGGATAAAATGTATACAGCGGCACATACTGGAAGCTGCGGGTGTGTTAGATAATAGGAAAATCAATAGGTGGCGCTAACACTTTTTCTAAAAAAATATCAAGAAGGGTAGAAAAAAGCTTTTGAGAATTATGAAGTAACCCAATTTAACGCTCTTATAGGGCCCTGTAGGCGAGTAAGGAAAAATAATAGATGTACATCGCCATTATAGTATATTCACTGTGTTATAAACCGCTACCTACGTATTTAACCTTTAAAATTCATTCAGAATCTTGCACTGTATTCAAATTCAAAAGTTAGGAAAGGTAAAGTTTGCAATTTTGAATCTCATATCTCAACAATAATAAACATAGACAAAAAATCCACTTTGAAACACTCTTGTGATTTTTAAGACCATATCTTGTTGACTACCATACTAATTTTCTTCTTTTAATTTTGTTAGAATTTATTATAATGTCATAATTTTGACGTTTATCATAGATAAAATATTTGTGGTTTGTATGCATCCTTAGAATGTCAAGTAAAGAGAAGAAAAATACTTTTTGGTAGTGTTGCATTCTCATGTGATACCTCAGACGAACAACTCGTCTGCGTATAATACCTATACTACTCGCATTTATAAAATAATATTCACCATTGGTTTAGGTGTCTGTTTAAAAGTCCTGATTATGATTATTATAGTTATATGCCTCCTTACACAGCACGTTTTTATCAGACGCACGTCGCACACAAATGTGACACGCTGCTAACGCGATGTTATCACAACCAATTTACCTATTCACACATTCATAAAACTGTAGTATGCAGATGACGAATTTTTCACGTGCTGTCGACGCGCTACTAGCGCGGAGTTACATCGATTCAGACGCGCTGGCATAGCGCGTCTGAATCGATGTAACTCGTACATCGCATATGGTACGATTTGGTAATAAGGTAAAACGTGTAGCTTTTACGCTATTACGTTTTACAAATAAAACAAGTTTTTTGAATAACTTTTGAACTCATGGTGGATAAACAAAACTTTTACCTGGACAATCGAGTTCGTTGGATGAGCTGACGAAATAGGTTATTCAATTTGATAAACACCAAACCTCGCGATAATATGGATACACGAAAATGATTTTTTCAAAAAAAGTTTTTGTTCAAAAACTTTGAACTGAGGGTGGGCAAACGAAACTTTTACCTCGACAATCGAGTTCGTGTAACAAGCAAACGAACGAGCTCATCAACGTTTAAAAATCTCCATTGGTCATGAAAATATGAGAAAAACAAAAAAGTTTTTAAGAAAACAATGATTGAAGGGTAGTAGACAAACGAAGATTTTTGCTTAGCAATCTTTTACTAACGTTGTTCAAACGAATAAGCATGATAAAAATGCAAATTCATTAAATAGAAAAGTTAAAAAAATGATTTTGTTCAATAACTTTGAACTAAGGGTGGACAATCGAGTTCGTTGGATAAGCTAACGAAATAGCCTATTCAAGTCCGATAAACCCCAAACCCCGCGAAAATATCTATAAAACCAAAATGATTAAAAAAAAGTTATTGTTTATTAGCTTGTGAACTGAGGGTGGCCAAACGAAACTTTTGCCTGGAGAAACATGGATTAACGATGAACAAGTAAATGATATATTGTTTGGTAATAAATTCTCAATTGGAGGTGCCAAGATCACAAACAATTTTTTTTATAACTTTAGAACCAAGGGTGGGCGAACGAAATTTTTTCCTGAGCAAACATGGACTAACGATGGACAAACGAATGAGATATTGTTTGTTAAAAATTTGCAATTGGAGGTGCCAATTTCACGGAGCTAAAGTAATCAGGCCCAATTGACAAAACCTAACTGTTAGTAGAATAATTATCATATTTTTTAAAACACTTGTAGTAGCTCTTCGGGGACGTTTTTAGAAGTGAATGTTATTATACCTACAGTCGTAAACAAAAATATCCATCAGTCTTTCGATATTTTTCACAATATTTGACACGTTTAAAAAATTCCCTCCATATTTTTTTGTGAATGTTCAGAATAGCGTTTACTTTAGCGCCTCGTTAGCCTTCGAACCTTCTTGTTCAGTCATCTGTCCAAGCGGTGGTACCTACCGCAGAGATGCCTACTGTATTATTAATAACTACATTTATTTGAGCTTCTCGCATATGAAACCTCCAAGTTGGTCCGTTAACTTTGTCTATATCTTTATATATATTTGTACACAATTATATATGTTTAAGTAATGTTTCTATAATTTAAAGCAACATATTATTATAAAAAAGTTGGTACTTACACTAATTCAAAGTCAACAAATATTGTCTTTATATTTTATATATTAATCATTGATGATGGCGTAAAAGTTATATACAATTTTATGATTAAATTTTGTATTTTCATACAATAATCATGTTTTACATGTAAAATGTACAATGGTACATGCCTTATTAGTTACGCGTAGGTGTAATTTTTCTGTTTACATCGATTACGGGTTTTATGTCTTTGTTTGCAAAATGATGTGTCGGATGAATACATACATTCTTACGCTAATTAAATCGCGGGCACGTACTAATAAATAATTAAAAGTTTGGTAAACCAACAATAAATGGAAGACGTGCGTGCAAGTACGCGTTTATACGGTTCGACCACCTTTTTCACCCGTGTGTCACCTTAAGTAGGTACCCGAACTTTTAGAAGCGAACATCATCGTCAAACCTAATATCATGTAGTGTTTGTTTGAAGATCCTTGCTCGAGCAATATTTGCGCTCACTTTCTCGCACGGCTATATACATATATATGTTATTGTTACGCTTGTTTTCCACGAAGGTAGACGATGGATCTCCACCTGTGATAATTGTGATAAACACCTTTTGCCTTTCATTAATTTCTTCATACATACCCATCTACGTGTATTACTTGCTTTAGGTACTAGAAATTTGCTCTTTAACTAAAACACATAATGGCCCATTTATATCTTACACGCATTTTATTCACATTGTTATTTATAGCAGACCATCACTTTTGTAACATAATGGGCTTTGGGAGGCTTGTTATGGAAACCAGCGCCATAACTGTCAAATTAAAAGTATCGGTTCCAAGAAATTGAGCTATATTGTCGTTCTCTCAATTATTGAGGCATCGTTTGTCATGTTATTTAACATAATGGGTTTGGGCAATAAATTTAATGTTGTCTAATATTCTGCTTATTAGATTACGATATTATAGCTAACGATGATTAAGCGATTATGTTTATGGTATTTATAAATAATATCACACTATGGACATCCCACTAATAGTTTCAGGATGCCACTTGTCAAGGACAGGGACTTGCACAACGCTGATTACGGTACGGTTGGTAATAAAGAGCAGAGCTGTGTGGTGCTAACAGTATATAGACAATGTTTCAGCTGTTACTTTTTTGTACTGTCGCTTTTCAGATATTTTTTCTATTAGCGAATATCACATAATTATGTTTAAAAAATAAATCTTAAATCTAAATTATCATAATATATTACACATAACATAAGTTATATACAATTACCTAAAAAAATGCAAAGGTTCCACATAGCTGACCGTTGGGAAAGTTCCTAAAATGCTGGCCGTATTCCCTCCCGTGCTGGATGGCAAAGCTGATGGGCAGCCTTTTGGCCACGTGAGACTTCTATCAAACGAGAATAAATTGTATTGTTAATATGCAAAATTTTTATTTTCAATATTTACAATAATCATTTACAGTCATTACATAAAAAAAAATTAAAACTAAATGGGGCCCAGAAGCTCACCGCCTTTATCGAGATCTATCATAATGGTTGATATATTTTTCACGCGACCGACACGTTGGCCTTTATTTTGAGCAGGGTTTTTTTATAAATTAAGCTGTATATAGGTAACTAGAGTTTAACCTGTATACCTATGGTCCATGCTTCTTGTTTAAAAAATAGGTGTTCATACAGGTTACATTGTACAAAATTTTTATGTTAGTGCTTTTTGCACCCGGAAAATTCACTTATGCCCGGTTTCAATATTACAAAACGATTCGTTTTTGATACCGACGGTTAGAATATTACCGCCTGGTAACTCTATTGATGTTTCTATAATAAACTGTTCGTAGCTAGTTACTCATGAAAGTACCAACTACCGATGGGAGGAATTTTCTAGCCGATTGGTAGACTTTTTGTATGGAAACGTCAGATGAAGTGTTTCTATATTATAACCGATGGTTGTTAACACTACTATTCGTAGGAATTTTATTACCACCCGATTTCGGTCAGTTTTGTTTGTTTGTCAAGGTTGCCAATTTATTTGTCATTGTAAATTAAATTAAACTCTATTTTTTTACTTCTTCTTTTAACTTGGATTTAATTCTTATTTATATCTTTCAAATTTGCTATTTCTGCCTTTAACAGTTCTAATTCCAATTCCAGTATTGCTTCACTATTCATCCCTATTAATATCATAAATGTGAAAGTAACTTTATCTGTCTATCTGTTACCCTTTCACGGAAAAACTACTGCACGAATTTGGCTGAAACTCAGTATATATACTTTTTTAAGGCCGAGGATGAACATAGAAAAATTTTATCCCGAAAAATGGGATAGTTTCGGGGACAAAAGTATATTTTTCTTTTTGCCGGTAATGCTTTCACGGAAAACTATAGGACCGATTTGGCTAGAACTTGGTATATAAGTAAGTTCAATATCTAGGAGAGACATAGGATACTTTTCATTCCGGAAAAGAGATAGAGTTTGGGATAGATTTATGTAAAGTTTATCCCAGAATGTAGGATAGGTTTTGTTTTTGTGATATCGTTTTTGTAATTTTCGTCGACAGATATTTATAACAACAAAGTTCTCAGTTCTCAGTTGTTGCCAGCACAGATAAAACTTATATGGTTAATGCCACCTTTCTAATAATAAGGTCTAAGGTTCCAAAGTCATTAATTAGACTACAGTTTTTTGTTATTCTTGAGCTTCACCTGCGATAACATTATAGTTATCGATTGTCACCTAATGCGTCTTAAATATAGCGTTAAAAATAACACTGTGAATAATTATAGCATTATTAATAGATAACGTATTAGTACGTACTAACTGTTAATATTTAACGTCATTAACAACAAATTGCAACATCGCTTCAAATAACACATTAAATCCATCGCTACATCTGTGTGAAACGGTCGCGTTACAAAAAGTTCCCTAAAACAATTGAATGAAACAAAAAACCGGACAAGGTTCCCACAAAGTTTACGTCATTTGACTCTGGAACCACAAAAACCGTTGTTTTTGGCCTTAACATATTTAAAAAAAATTGTGATCGACAACCACAAATCCCCATAACTAGCGCAAAATTTCTGACGTGACAACATTGTTCCATCTTTTTTTTACAACAAATCCAAAGGCATTGGAACAGTCATTATTTAAAAAGTTTATAAAATATGTTGTTTATATTACTGCGTTTTGTTCATGCAACATTCATATAAAATGGCTCTGTAATTGTAAGTATTTTTAAAGCAGATTGATTGAAAGCTTGATTTTAATGACAATTGTATATCACAAAAGGTCACTTCTTTTAAAAATATATTTATTTTGTAGTTATACGTCAACTCATTGAATTACGTTGCGTGTTGGTACTACAACTATGTTGCGTTAGCAAAACGCTTGGGAGGGAATTGGTAACTGATAACCAATAGTATTTCTAACTGACAATGAGCTTGTGAAACGCTCGTATAGCCCTCTCAACCATCGGTTATTGGTAGCTTCAAAATCAAACAGTTACTATTACAGACAACCGTCGGTAAAATATAGAAACCGGGGGTTATTTTTATATCGCAAACTATCCGATCTCCTGGCATGAGTATATATGTCCATTTTTGGCATTAAAACTACATTTAAACAAAATTACAATAAATCCGATCCAGTAATCCCAGTAGTTTTCCGTGAAAGCTTAACAGAAAGACATATCGAGTTACTATCGCATTTTTATAGACGATGAATTTTTATATCTATAAACTTGAGAAATGATTGCTCTCATCCAAACTTTCATCTCTATTTCAAACCGTCCTAGTTTTATTTATCTATCCCCCGTCTATGAAAACTACAAAAATGACAAAGAGGACCAAAAGAGCACCAATTCATCATCTATAAAAAAATGCGATAGTAATTCTGTCTGTCTGTCTGTTAAGCTTTCACTGAAAAACTACTGGAGTACTATATCGGTTTTGGTGGGATTTTGTACATATGTTATTTTAATACCAAAAATGAACGTAGATACTTTTCATCCCGGGACATGGATAGTTTGCGATATGAAATAAAGTGAATTTTCAGGGGGCAAATAGTACTGACATAAACAATTAACACAATGTAACCTGTAGGTATTAACGCCTGCTCTTTAAACAAGAGGTACGCACCAGAGTTTGAACCGTGGCATAGCCGCGGGATAGACTCTAGTATAAATATAAAATCATTATGGGTGATTTCAATGTGTAGCTTTTTAACGATATTTTCCGTCAGAAATCACAGTCACCTTGTTGGAATGAGATGCAGGTGTCTTAGCTTAGCATTAAGATAAAATTGACGATTTAATTAAAATTGACATCTAGAGCTTCTAGTATTACGGGTTTAATTAGCGATTGTTGACATCCTTTTGCAATAAGTATAATTAACGACAATTACTACGATGACTACTTGCTTCGAGAAATGTAAGGAGAAAACTGGAGTATGATTTAAGAACAATTAATATTATCATATAAACAATAAGATCTTCAGTTACAACTTTTCGCTGATTATCTCCAAAACAGAACGCAGAGAGTCCGTATTGGTGAATATATAAGTAAAGACACTATTATTTCTTTTGGTGTGCCCCAGGGCAGCATCCTTGGCCCAACCCTGTTTCTTGCGTATATAAACACACTCTGCGACTTAGAACTTGAAAACGGTAGTATTATTACATATGCTGATGATACTGCACTCCTTTTTTCTGCTGATACATGGTCAAAAGTATTCCAAAGTGCGCAAAAAGGTCTTAATAAAGTTATGGATTGGCTAAATTCAAATATATTAATCCTTAATATTGATAAAACGAAGTATATGACTTTATCTCTTAGAAATCAGGATCAACCTCATATTCAAACCTTAAAAATTATAGCTCACTCTTGTCTTTCTCATGCTACTTGTAACTCTTGCCCTACTTTGCATACAACTCAACATATTAAATATTTGGGTGTTATCATTGACCAAAATCTAAGTTTTCAACCATACATTAACTCATTAACACTCAGATTACGAAAATTAATTTATATTTTTAAAACCCTTGGTCAGGTTGCTGATTTTAACATAATGAAATTATTATATTACGCCCTATGCCAATCTGTTTTGAGCTATTGTATCACGTCATGGGGGGGAGCTGCCAAAACCGCAATGATAAAATTAGAACGTGCACAACGAGCAGTACTTAAAGTCAGTCTTTCTCTCCCGTTCTATTTCCCCACCAAAAACCTTTATGAACGCTGGAAAGTGCTAACTGTTCGGCAACTCTTTATTCAACAAATCGTTCTTAAACAACATGTTATCACACCATTTATATCATCCAATTCTATTATTAAAAGGAATTACATCCCCTGTAAACAAAACGTTGTCAGCACAGCGTTTTACTGTAGATTTTTGTTCTTTCTAGGGAGTTACCTATATAATAAAATCAACAAGCGGATTGATTTATTTTCTTTGACTAAAGCTAAATGTAAGAAAACTCTCACCGAATGGCTTTTGAAACCTAATTACTTAAATGACTTTTCATTGTTTTTATTATCATCTTGTATTATAGTATTTTATATGTTCTATTCATTTATCTCTATGTAACTCTATAGTATAATCTAATCAATTTTCATTTCAAATCACATAAACTCACACAGTTTTTACGTTATATCATAAGTACATATAAATACACAATAACACACTGCATTTCAATATTGTATTTCTTTTATAATCGAATAACTAGTTTATATATATACTCTTTTTCCATGTAACTGGTGATCAGTCACACAGGATTTTAACACCAGGCTCTCACCAATCCTTTTTTAAATTACTTATGTCATGTTATATTGTGAGAGCAAATAAATAAATATTATTATTATTATTATAATATATGTACCATATTCATACTTAGATTGTCCTTACACGTAAATCACACACATGCCCGGGAAACTGTTTTTAATTTGAGAAATAACCTCAAGGTCCCACATTAAATATCAATCAATTATATAAGAATAACTAGGATTTGCCTGCGAATACGTCTACGCTTGACTTGAAATTCCCGCGTGGTTCCCGGAACACAAAGTACCGTTACACAAAGTAGCATTTAAAAAAGAACGTAAGCTATGATTTTAGTGGAAACTGTCTCAGAATTAGAGCTTATTTTTATGCACTCGACCAACTAAAACCGGTCTAAAAACTTCTCGCGAGATTCCAAGGATAAAAAGTAGCGCAGACTTTAAGTCGAAGAATTTGCTGTAGGTCAGCGAAAACCGCATGCATCGTGTTCTCCAACGTTTATACACTCTGTTCCAATTGTGTTTTTTAATAGCTTCAATGTACAGACATGGCATATTTTGAATTTTATAATATTATATACTTATATTATTTATTGACGTATTTTCATTTTTAATAGTATAAAATATATTATATGTAAATTATAAACTAGTAAAATAAAGAAAACATAACCTAATTTATTAATGTATATATAAATAAATATTTAGTTGCTTTTCAGTTTAAAGAGTTTTTACGTATGAAGATATTCATGAAAATTTATGAAGCGAAAAGTGTTTGTCAGGAATGTAGAAGGTGGAGATCCACCGTATCTGCCTACTCCAATGGGAAACAGGCTTGATAATATGTATGTTTATGGTAATTCAGAAAGAAGTGGTAGCATAATATAAAATTCATACGGATGGATCGATGGCGTAAAAGTTTCTATGAATTTCTAGACATGTGTATTTAATTTTATATATTTGTCTGTTCCTTCTACACTCCCTTCAATTTGATGCAATATTAATTAAATTTGGCATATATATATAATTGTAAAATGGCATACCATGAAACGCACCTCGAGCGCCGATTGGTTAAATGTCATGTGCCCCGTGCTGCCATATTTGGTTGTCAATTAGTTGGTTGTCGAATGTAAGCAAACAGTGTTTTGATGATTGTTTTCGTGTTGAAAATAACTCAAAGTATTATAATTAGTTATATGAAATATTGTTGTTTGAAGTAAAATGAATTAACCAAAGAAGTTTAGTTTAAATGATAAATAATCAGTGTTAGTTTGGACACAGAACGATTTACCGTAAGATCGCCCAATCAGCGCGCGAGGTGCTTTTCATTGCATGCCGTTTTACAATTTGACGATTTCACGTCGACAAATTATAATATACCGAAAAATAATGCGTTAAATTGTAAGCAGTGTGTTACGGTTCACAATATTTCGACAGTTTACAATCTTGCGAGATATATTATAATCTAACGTTATTTACATATATATACTTAGATGTACCCGAGAAACATGCCTGTAACACATAGAAAGATAGACGGACTGTCATGACAATTATATAAGGGTTATGTTTTTCCCAAAATGGTAACGGAATCCTAAAATAGCTGTACTTAAAAGTTTACTATTGCGAAAGAATGATAACACATTCAATGATGAGGAAATGGGCAGATTTAAAACGATCTGATGACATCGAAAGGTTCGCTCTCGTAACGAATATATAAAGAAAATGACTCATGTTACTGTTCGTCCAGTTTAATAAAATTCATAACCGACGATGTGCCTAGTCTGTATCGGGTCAAAAGTTCAAGCGCAGTATCAATAATTCTTCTACTTTTTAACATTTTGTGAACATTAAGTAAAACCGTAAATGATGTCACGGTCCATGAGTCATGTCTTATTTAAATTAATATTATTAACAAATTTTTACAATAAAACTATACATTCCGCTAAAATAGGTGATATCGTATGGTTAAGAGCAATATAACTCATTTGTTACCCAAAATTATCATGTTGAGCTGTGGGCGTGAGTTATATCAAAAGTTCTTGCACACGCAAATGTACGCCTGTACGGCCTATAGTATTTTTTATCATTTACTAGGGAATTTACGAGAAAATAGGGTAAATATTGATTCCGTGTCCGGTAAAGTTAAGATAAGATTTTTAGGATAAACTTATCCTATTTTATCTATGGTGTATTCGTTAACGGGATCATAATGATATAGTAATAACCCATAAATATCCCATTGCTGGGCTCAGGCCTCCCATTATTGGGGAACAGACAATATACCCGCAACGCTTGTCCAAGGCGGCTTGGCACGTTTGACACATCGTTTATCTCGATGTGCAGGTTTCATCACGATGTTTTCCTTCACAGTTGTTAGCACGTGGTAATTGTAACAATATGCACATTAGATCCGAAAAGGCCTAAGTGGTGCATGCGTTCCGGCCAGGATTCGAAGCCGCGCCCTTTGAGTTTGGGACGCGGGCGATAGCCATTACGCTACCATGACTGCATACTTTTATATACCTACATGTATATCATTATGGTATACACGTAGGTATATAAAAATAATAAATTGACATTGATGGATAAGGATAAATCGAATAGATTTCTTTAGGGCAAATGCAAAAATATTTATTTTATAACTTTTAAGGCTACCCTTTGTATCATGACTCACGTAAGTTTCGGTTCTCTATGCTACGGAAAACCTTGCATTTTCCGAAATACAGCACCTTATGTTTATCGCCAATCTTTAAATAAAATAGAGTTTCGTCACAATCGGTTAATTTAGAAGTTCATTAACAGGGAACTAAGAAAAATAGCAAAATGCAGTGTTAGGCATGATATCACTCAGTATAAAGGGATAATTTATTGCATAATTGTAACAATATTAACACTAAGTTAGACGAAAAGACAAAGTAATACATGACTTCTGGCCAGGATTTAAAGTGGCATCTGGGAAATAATTGGAATCAGAAGCGTATATCTTAGGTAGCTACCGCCACTCTTCGAGGCAAGTAAAGGACCTTGTCTAATTGTCGTAAACTTTTTTATGTCCACACCTTTTAATAAAAACCGTGCAACAATTAGTTTATGTATAGATTTTACACAATTCAAAACTTCCAATAATTCAATGGTTTGGTTAAGTACTAGTATGAATGATGAAATATGTTTTTGCCCATTATCAAAATAAATTCGCACTATTGACAAGCGAAGAGCCTACAGCTAGCAATGTTCAAAATCAATAAAGATTACGACGCCACAGGAAACAAAATATACGAATAGATAACGAGATATTCGTAAAAACTGTAAATAGCACTTGAACGTAAATTGATTGAAAAAGATAAATGACCAACTGTGCGTTTTTTTTAATTAAACAAAAAGTCTTTTGGCATGGCGCAAATATGTTATGGGTCAAAAAGTAATATAAATACTGATGTCGGAAGCGTCAAATCAGCTTTTTATGTTTGAACAATCATTAATTAGATGTTTCTTTATTGGCTCGTTATCGAAGATCTCTGATTTGTACAGAGTGACAGATTTATTACTTGTACAAGGTAATGTTTGCGAATTCTTCCTGGTGTCGAATAAAACGCTTGCATAAATGTTTCACACCTAATTTTCGACAGGTTCATTTGCATTTAAATTAACTTAATGTGTCATTAATATTGTTCTATTAATACATAAGACGATATCAGCCCTTTCATTTTTATTTTTAAATTAATGCGTCAACCAATGTGATCCATATAAACATAAACTTGAGACATTCAATATCATCGTCTCCTTTCGTTTCTGTGCCTTTCAAGTAAAATTATTCAATTGGTTGATCTGTCTAACATCAGCACTAAGGAAAAATGATTACACGTGAGAATAGTATAGTAATATATATATTTTTCTAATTCAGACTGATTACACTTGCTAACAACCGTATTATTTAGGATTCTCTTAAAACAAAGGGATGGTTGAAAAATACACTTTAATCCTTCGACAAGAGAGGACAGATTAATTAAACATAATTGCATCCATGTAGCTATAATTTTATATATTATTTAAAATGTTATAGAGGGTAATATATTACAGCGTTTTGTTCGATAATGTGGCAGGGCTTAAGTTCAAAGGCGGCCGCTTCTGCATTGATACTGTATTCCGTTTTGTAAGCGATGTGTCGCATAATTCATGGCTGACTCTCCATAGCAATAAGTTTCTTTCAGAAAGGAACAATTTTCATAATTTCTTTCTTATTTATTCCACGTTTCCCTAATAATTTGGAATCTGCAAAACATATATTGTGTAAATATGACTTTTACTTTCATACTTTTATATTCTGCCATATGCCAATTGTCATGCAAGAGATGTTTGTCAGCTTTCAACAGATTGTCCTTTTTAAATTACGTTTATTTATTATTATTCTTTACATTTTCAACAATATAATAATCTTTTCGATAATAAGGTACATACATGTACGTTGTCTATTATATGACATTCGTTTACCAAATATTTTATAAATGATAATTCATAATTTAAATTATTCCAGTACACCTACCTACTGCAATAAAAATTAAACCAATATATACCTATTACGATAAATAAATACTTAATGTTCGAATAATGCAATAGAATGTTAAATAGCTTTGAGTTAGTAAATTATTACTAGCAAATCCCGGTACTTTAGGAGGGCTCGCAAAGTTTTCTACCTAGTAGTAACTTTTAAGATTAGTAGTAATAGTCCAGGTGATATTACATACGTCTTATTGGTTTTATAATTTTCGACAAATAGCGTTAAGAATACAATAAAATTCTAATTAGTAAAAAAATATATATTTCGTATTTTTTTTACGTGTATAATAATGTGTAAATAATATTTTCATGATAGATAAGAAATCTAGAAATAAATTGAAATTACTGTGTCAAAGCCCAAATCTGAAAGTGTGATATTTTCTCAGTAAAGTGTACCAAAAAAATGCAAAGATTGTGAGATAGTGTTAGAGCTCACCATTCGCTCGCCATTATCATCGGCATCAGTTCTTGCATTCCATGATGGTGAGCGGAATTTATTTGTGTTAAACACATATCTGTGTATGCGTGAAACCAAAAGCAGATATGATTAAACGATATGCTAGCAACTAATCGTTCCTTTAGACATGCACACCATCGTAATTTTAACGTAAATGTTCAATCACGTATAAATTCCGCTCGCCTTCGTAAAGTGCAAAAACTGTACATCTTCTGTATTTTTTCTAATATTTACATTTTTTTAATTAAGTATATAAAATCAAATAAAATAATTAACGTTAATGTTACAAGTATAAATGTATTATATTATATTAACAATTTTCTTGTCAATTGGGTTTTTTGTTGCGTACAATATATTTTTTGCGGCAATATACCAAACGTAAGTTTTTATTATAATCGTGCCGTTGTACCAGGAAGTTTATTTTTTGACATCTTATGAAAAACACATCTTGTCAGGTCTAACTTGTACATAACTCTGCACAAGTAGACAGCAGTCTGCAAGTGTATGTGTGAAAGGTCAGGGCAGCTCAAACTACACGGTAATTAAAGGTTATTTTTGGCGATAACCATCAGTAAAACAGTTACCTACGTGCATGAAATAAAAATCCGATGGTAACACTTCGACAAACCTTGAATTTAAGGGCCTTGGTGTGCAAAAAGTTAACATATTTTTGTTTTACCTTATAAACACGAGTTGAAGGCTACTAGGAAAATTTCTTTCCAAAAACCCAAATAATTTTATAGTTTATTTTTGTGTCTAAATGTTACACAAAAATGATACTTTACATAAAATCAATATTGAAATAAATTTATAACGAAGTTTACAAATGTTTGGAGATTATTATTCATGAAAGAAAACGCGTTGTGTGATGAATCGTGCCATAAATTGATCACTAAAGAACAAGGCAGTTAATCCAAGGTAACGCCGTGTGCGTCTCTTGTAAACGAGTAATGAGAACCGTTGATCGATACCCAAATAAATTCAGCCAATGTAAACGAAACTACAAGAAAATGTCAATTTTATATTGTTCTACTTGAGTCATTGGTTTCGTGTCCTTTAACCCACTCTGATGTATCAATATTGAAACAAGCTTGTAAAATAATTTATTGTATATAATATTATTTAAACTTTGTACTAAAATAATATTTCCTCAAGTTTTCGTGACTAGTACACATAATAAAACTACGTTTTAGCGGTATTGAGCGTAGTATTTTATTTAGTTCTTTTTCAATATTTCGGCCGCTTTTAGTAGCTTTAGTATATATATGTCTTCCGTGATTACTACTACTGAAAAGTAGCCAAAACGTCGATAAAAAAATACTGCGCTTAAAACCGTTAAAATTAGTTTTATTACTTGTACTAACACTTTCGTATAATCACTTTCATAAACAAACGCAAAGCGTCGCGTGTTTTTATGTAATAAATACAGTACCCATCCAAGCTGTCTCGAGAAGCACTAGTGCAAAAATGAATTGTTCGACACAGTTTAAAAGACCAAATTAAAGGTTCTGATTTACAACCAAAATTTTAATACAATGGACATTGAATAATTTATATTTCATTATTCGAAAAACTTACAGTCCTTTGTGTTTAATTATACGATTTATAAATTCCTTAGTTTTTTTATTTAAAAAAAGTTCGGTGAAGCTTCACCTTAAATATTTTGCGTTGTTCGAAATTCCTTTTAAGTAATTCGAATTTACATAATATCTTTAATGTATATATTCCGTATAAAATGTTAAAATAAATTAAAATAGTGGTGTCATCATCGCGGCAGACTAGACGGCGTCGATAAAAAGTCTCTAAAAATATTATTACATAATATACGACCGTGGTGACTACTTCCGTGTTGAATCAAAATTTTGAGTCGAATTTCTAGTCTGAAAGTCTGGTGATAATCTAATCATATGTCATAACGGCTTTATGACATAAGCAACTTGTTGGCGATGCAGTGGACTGCAGGTTTAGGTCACTGGTTCAAATATTCTGGAGCTTCCGAAATGAAACGACGAAAAATGATACTACGGGAGGGGGGAGGCTGCAACTTCGTAGGCGTCGGCGGGAGGGAGCTTCTTTCCTTTTTTGGCTGCTAACCGCGAACTACTGCTTGTCACGAACTACGATGCGCCTTTATTTTTATTTTTTTGGAGCTTGGATCCAGCTGAATAGCCACAGATGGCTGTTTCAGCGATACCGGACTTTGGGGGCTTCCCGACTCCGTGGGAGCGGAGGCGTTCAGCCCGGAGGCAGCACGCTCAAGGAGGCACCTCCTGTGAGGTTCGACCTCGGCTCGACCGCTGCGGGGGATTGACTCTACATAGGAGTTAGCCATGAAAGGCTGAATGAGCTAAGCCAATAGGATGAAATGATTATTATTGGGGACTCGTTACCGACTCCGCCGGTGGAGCTGATCCTAGTCTATCGTTACTACCGCTTCGCAACGTATTATGGCTGGAAGAGAAGAAGCGGCGGAAGAAACTCTCCAGCAACACGTCTAAGCTAATCTTGTATGGCTACTTGTGTCTGTAATGAGTGAGGAGCGATTGGTGGGTCTTAACCTTGTGATGGACGATTCGAGCCGGAGGCTCTCCGGCGTCTGTACTGTCTGCGTCTGTTATGCCAGGCTGATGTTCTGAGCCTCGAGGGGTTCATTATGGCGAGAATTTGGGTGATTTTATCCGGCTCGTCAATGAGTACATTGCGAGGGCGTCGTTTACTCGTGGGAGCGCTCGGAGTGGGTTTGTAGTTGACCGTCTCCGTCACCAGAGGGTTCGGGTGATGGGGGGCACGGTCAAAGAATCTGCACGAGAGGGAGATTATATAGTCTTTGATGGAGGGAAGCTCCAGGTCGCGATGTAGGTCGGCGAGCCGCATATATCGCGGAGCGTCGGCTGCGGCGCGTAAAAAGTGGTTCTGGATTCTTTGCAGTTTCCAGATGTTGGAATCGCTGGCGTGGCCGAAGACCACACTCGCATAAGTCAGGATGGGGCGGATGCAAGTTTTGTATAGAGTCACCTTATTTCTAAGGCTCATCTTACTTTTCTTGCATATCAAGGGTTAGAGTCGGCCGAGGATCCAGTATGCTCTGTTCCCGACCTCTCTGGTGTGTTTGTGGAAGTACAAGCCTCTGTCTAGGGTTACACCGAGATATTTGACTTCGTTAACCCATGGGATAACTCGGTCGAATAGCTTGATGGGCGTAAGTTGGTTGGTGGGACGAGTATTGGGTGGTAGAGTGCCACGTGTGAACATGATGGCTGCACTCTTCTCGGGATTCAGCTCTATCCGCCATCTACGGAACCAGTTGCCTAGTTCTTTGACGGCGGTGTTGAGCTGACTGCAGATTCTGTATCTGCTGGGGTCGCTGGTGAATAGGGCGGTATCATCCGCATAAAGGGCTAGGTGGACGTGGGGGAGCCTTGGCATATCGCTGGTAAACAGTGAGAAGAGTAGGGGGGAGAGCGCGGAGCCCTGAGGGACTCCCGCTGCGATAGAGTGAGCGGAAGATCGAGTGCACTCCACTCGGAATCTTAAACTACGATCTTTGAGGAAGTTCTGTAGAATGAGAACGAGTCGGTCTGGCACACCGAGCCGATACAGCTTGTATATCAGCCCGTTGTGCCAGACCTTATCGAAAGCTTTGACGACGTCGAAGAACACTGCGCCTGTCGGCCAGGATCTTTGACCGCCGCGTTGGAAGGTGGAGAGGACGTGCTCCGTGATGCGGAGCACTTGTTGGGGACAAGAGTGTCTAGCTCTAAAGCCAAACTGCTCACGGGGGATGAGATTATTGCTGAAGGCAAAATCACTCAATCTAGTAAGTAGGACACGCTCGTACAGTTTACCCAGCGAGCTGAGTAGACGGATGGGGCGGTAACTAGAGGGCTTTGAGGCTGATTTGCCTGGTTTGCGGATGCCGATGACCTCCGCTTCTTTCCAGGCCTTGGGGAATTGGCAATTGTTTATGGCAGCATTGAAGATGC
Organism: Dendrolimus houi; assembly: GCA_039645545.1. Lineage (NCBI taxonomy): Eukaryota > Metazoa > Arthropoda > Insecta > Lepidoptera > Lasiocampidae > Dendrolimus > Dendrolimus houi. Next base: position 14,305,956 of record CM077120.1, on the reverse strand, counting down.
TTACCATAATTAAGATAAGTTGGGCGGGGAGGATTTTTTATAGTTTATGACTGATTCCATCATTGCCTGGGGCCTTGCGGGGCTTTAGGGCTTTGATGAAATCCTATACTTCCTCAGCCGTGACCGGTTCGAGTGTGGTTTCCGCCGGGAGGGAGGACCGATGTTCGACCTCGGCGTCTACCTCCGATAGGTGAGACGGGTCGACATTAGCAGTATTGGGGGAGCATTGAAGCTCAAGACTTTCGGCGAGACATTCTGCCTTTTCGTCGTCATCAAACGCTTTGATGTTATCGGGCCTCTCGAGGGGTGGCATGTTCGAGAGGGTTTCTGCTTTCAGAGACCTCGCCAGCTGTCAGTAAGCCTGGTGAGTTGGGGAGATCTACTGCAGCAGTCGGTCCCAACGTTGGTACCTGACCTCCTGGACACGGAGTGTAACCTGGCGTTGGAGTGCCCTGTAGCGGGCCTTATTTTCCAAAGAGGGGAAACTGCCGCAGTCTCTGAATGCTGCCCTCTTGTCCCTCATCAGTTCTCTGACGTCATCCGGGAGTGGCAGTCGGCGGTCCTCGAGGGGTACCTACCGAGTGGACTTCTGTACCACGCTCTGGAGGTGGCTGGTGAGGCCTTCGATGGTAACATCGTTGTCCTGGGCTGAGACAATCGGGTCTGGGATCCGGTCCAAGTCCGGGGAGCTTGTCGTTGCGAGCAAGTTCCGGACTTTGGCCCAGTCTATGACGGGTTTCGTCGGTGGCGTCGAGTCAGTCGGGGGGCCTAACTGGAGTACGACCGGCAAGTGGTCGGAATTGATGTCGTCCCGTGTTTCGATTGAGCGAAACTGAAGAGAGACTCCCTTCAGTAGCGCTATATCGAGAACGCTCGGGCTTTGTATGTCCGGTCTGTCCGGATATCTAGTGGGGGTCAATGGGGCTAGAATGTCAAAGAGAAGCCTGTCCGAGAGGCGGAGAAGCTCCCTTCCTTTGGCGTTTTCGGTTGGGCAATTCCTACTGGGATGTTTGCAGCTTAAGTCCCCGGCTATTATAACCGCGGGACCCAGACTGAATAGGGCGTTGAGGTCGTCTTCTAAAATAGGCTTCTGGCACCGAAGGTATGTTGAAACTATGACGATGGGCTGATGGCCCGTCATCGATAGTTTGCAGGCGGAGACTTCTAGTTCCTCTAGAGGGGGGGTATCTATGGGGATGCAGTGCAAGGACGGCTTGTAGTAGATAAGTGTCCCTCCGCCATGGGAGGTTAACCTATCGTGCCTGATCAGGTTGTAATTAGCGATTCGGGGATAATACTCGGATTTAAGAAGGTCTCTTGCACTAAGAGAATGTCTATATTATCGGTGACCAGGAAGTCGTGAACCAAGTCGTGTTGATCTTTAAGTCCGTTGGCGTTATAAGTAGCCAAAGTCAATGAGCGGGGTTTTTCCCTACTTGTGGTAGCCATTGGGACGTTTAAGTTAGGGCAGGTCGTACAGGATCTTCATCAGCGGGACGTGTTCTATTACGAGCCGCAAACGAGCCTGTAGGGTAGTGGTGGTTACGAGCTTTCTGGCCAAGGTGGCTACCTCCTTCAGGTCGAAGGGCAGCGTCTTGGCAAACTGTGTTACCAAGGCGAGGTCCTCCGAAATGGAAGGGGTAGCACCTGAGGGGGGTGGCGCAGCGACAAGTTGGGGTTGGGGCCTACGAAGGGGCATCGGGGCTCGAGCCTGGGTAGGCAGAGCGGGGAAGCCTGTCCAGGGGTTGAACGCCGGGAGAGGAGCGGACACGAATGCCGGACGTTCCGGGGCGGTCTTGGAGGCAGGGGGAGAACGCTTAGCGTTCTTTTTGACCTTGGGAGCGGCCGGGCACCCGCGATAGTTAGCGGGGTGTCCGTTTTGTCCGCAGAGAATGCAGGCCGGAGGGTCGGGGGAGTTCAGAGTCCACTACGATGCGCCTTACAAGGCGCCCTATATTTATAGAATCCGCCTCCGCCGGCCCCCCGCTTCGTTGTAACACCCCTTTTAATTTATTTCTTACGGTTTTACATAAAACAAACCTTATTCTATCTTATTATTACTACAAATTTCAGTACCCCATAGATCCCGGTTTATCCTGAGGGTCCTTACATTATTATGTCCCATGGTTTCCGCATACGAGACGTTGTAACAGGCATTTTCCTCGCCCCTCGCTTCACTAGTATAAATATAAAGCGTCGATCGCTTGTTTATTGACCCCCCCTCCAGTGGTAAATCACTGGACGGGTCTTCCCACGACGGAAGCGTTCCCTCCACTAAGGACGCGCGCCCCAATTATGGCCGGCCTACCCCCAGCAACCCCTGCCCCCGCCCCCATTTTAAAAGCACCTTCTGGGCCGTCACCCCACCACTCTTTAGCGGAGGACTTAGCCTTGGCGACTAAATTCGCCAAGAACTTGCCTTTCGACCTAGCAGAGGTCCAACTCTTGGCTCGAAAACTGAGACAAGTTGCAGAGTCTGATCAACCCTCCCTCCGGGATCAACTCGTGATCGAAATGGATCACGCGTACCTCCTCCAGGTACTTAGGTCGTTATAACTAAACAACCTAGTTAAATTATTGTTACCGGTAACAAATGGCGCATGTAGGTAGAAATAAACCACGCTCATTGACTCTGGCGACTTATAACGCCAACGGCCTTCGAAACCAGCGCGACTTGGTCCATGACTTCCTGGTTACCAATCAAGTAGATATACTACTAGTGCAGGAGACCTTCCTGAAACCGAGTGAAAAAGATCCAAAGATCTCTAACTATCGGGTCACTAGACATGACAGGATAGGCCGTGGTGGCGGCATCCTGATCTATTTCAGAAGATCTCTACACTGCATGCCTCTAGTCACCCCACCACTAGTAGGTATGGAGGTATCCGCCTGCAGACTAGCAATGTCTGGCCACCAACCTCTAGTCATAGTCTCAGCATACCTCGCGTGCCAGAAAACCCTTATTAAGAAAGACCTAGAAGCCCTATTCAACTTAGGCCCAGCTGTTATAATAGCCGGAGATCTGAATTGTAAACACGAACAGTGGAATTGCAATACCACTAACCCCAATGGCAGAGCCCTAATAAACATATCAGACAATCTTTTGTTTGATATAATAACTCCTATGACCCCCACAAGATACCCCCTCAACCGCGACTGGGGGACCCCAAACACTCTCGACCTAGCATTACTGAGGGGCGTAACTCTTCAGTTCCATTCGATCGAAACGATGGACGATATAGACTCGGACCATCGCCCGGTTATCCTCAAATTAGGACCACAGACGGACCAGACATCTGAAACTAGGACCTCTGTGGACTGGTTGAGACTTGGGGACCTCCTCAAGGCAACCGAATCACAAGACCTGGACCGCATCCCGGACCACATCGAATCCCACCAAAACACGGGACGGCGATCGAGGCCCTCACCAGCCACCTTCAATCCGCAGTGCGGAACTCGTCCAGACAGGTGCCAGTGGAGGATGACCGCCACTTATGCCTGCCGGACGAAGTGAGGGTACTGCTGATGGAAAAGAGAGCCGCCTCCAGAGCTCACGACAGATATCCCACCGAAGACAACAGAGTCCGACTCCGCCAACTAGAGCGCGAGGTCAAACTACGTATCCGGGAAGTCAGGGAACAACGTTGGGACAGAACGTTGAGAGATATCGAATCAACTCACCAGGCGTACTGGAAGCTGGCTAGAGCTCTCAAATCAGATACCCTCACTGTCATACCCGCGCTAGAAAGAGCCTACAACACTGAGGCGTTCGATGATGAGGAGAAAGCCGAATGCCTTGCTCAGAGTCTAGAGCTTCAATGCTCCCCACAACACAAAACGTCGACCAGTCACACCTGACGGAGGTGGACTCCGAGGTCGAACGTAGAACCTCCTTACCAGCGGAAACCACACTCGACCCAGTCACGGTCGAAGAAGTGCAAGATCTGATCAAGTCCCTCAAACCGCGAAAAGCCCCAAGGATCGATGGCATTAACAATCAAGTCTTAAAACTCCTCCCTGGCCACTTGATTATAATCTTAGTGAGCATCTTCAATGCCGCCATAACAAACTGCTCTTTCCCCGCGATCTGGAAGGAAGCAGACGTCATCGGTATTCACAAGCTTGGAAAACCGGCTAATAAACCGTCCAGCTACCGCCCAATCAGCCTACTGAGCACACTCAGCAAGCTTTACGAGAGGGGGTCATCCTCTCTAGACTTAGAGATTTTGCCATCAGCAAACATCTACTACCCGATGAGCAGTTTGGATTCCGTGCCAGACACTCATGCGTCCAACAGGTGCACCGCATCACGGAGCACATACTATCCCACTTTGCCCATCGCCCTTGCCCTATAGGAACAGCCGCACTGTTCCTTGACGTAGCTAAGGCCTTCGACAAGGTCTGGCATAACGGTTTGATTTACAAGCTGTACCAGTTCGGTGTGCCAGACAGACTCGTGCTCATCTTGGGAGACTTCCTCCTAGGCCGTAGCTTCCGTTTTCGAGTGGAGGGAACACGCTCGTCCCCTCACCCACTCACAGCCGGTGTACCACAGGGCTCGGCCCTGTCTCCACTACTCTTCACGCTGTACACCAGCGACATCCCAAAAACTCCAGATGTAGAGTTGGCCCTCTTCGCGGATGACACCGCACTCTATACATCAGATCACAACCGACAAATGGCTTGCATCCGGCTACAGGCAGCTGTAACAGAGCTAGGCGAATGGTTTCGCAAATGGAGGATAGAGGTAAATCCGGAGAAAAGCGCAGCAATGTTCTTTTCCCCGGGCACGCTTCGCTCTCCCAAACGCGCTTGCCTTCGCTTAAAAGCCATCTCACTCTACGAACAAGAGATCCCCTGGGCAAAGTACACCAAATACCTGGGTGTCACCCTAGATCAGAACTTGCGCTTCAACGAGCATATCACTATAGTCCGGAATAGAGCACGATATGTGATGGGTCGTCTAGCACCCATGATAGATAAATGAAGCAAAATGTCCCTCAGACACAAGCTTACTCTATATAAAACATGCATCCGCCCGATCATGACATACGCGAGTGTGGTATTCGGCCATGCCAAGCCTTCCCTTTTAAAGAAACTGCAAATCTTTCAGAATAAATTCATGCGCAGAGCCGTCGGTGCTCCCCTCTATATGCGTAACGTCGACATCCACCGCGATCTGGAGCTTCCCTCCATTAAAAACTACATTACGTCGCTCTCGCGTAAGTATTTCGATCTAGCGCCGCACCATCGAAATCCCCTCGTCGTGTCCGCGTCCGATTATAAGCCTCGACGAAAGGCTCTCGTGCGACGACCGCGTAACATCCTCACGGACAAGGTCGACGATATCACAAAACGGCTGGCTCGGATCAGCCCGCCCGCGGTTAGGACGGCAGGCTGGCAGGCACCGACAGACAGACAGACGGCGGCGTCGACGCCGCCAATCACGATCTCTCCACGTCCCCGCGAGGGACGCCAGGAGACACAGCCCCCCCATAGGATAGACTAGGCGTGTTGCTGGGAAGTTTCTTTCGCCGTTTCTTCTCTCCCAACCATAACACGTTGCGAAACGGCAGTAAAATAGTATAGGCCACCGCGAACCGCCAATCCCGGTCCGCCGGGATCCTTCCTCTCGGGCTTTATATTACCCGTCGCCCGCTCTCAATTAGTGCATTGTGTCGCCCTATGGTGGACATCATTAGATTCATCCCCCTCTCATGGCAACAGTCCAGCCGAGGTGAAACTCCCTAGGGAGCCCCCTCGAGCAAGTTGCCCCCGGGCTCGAGCGCCTTCGCTTCGCAAAGGCACTCGCCCCGAAAACCCCGGTAAAGTTGTGAGGTCTTCGGACCAACAACATAAAGTAAAGTCCAATAAAAAAAAAAAAAATGTTTATTTACCGTATTGTAAACCCATGCGCCGCCGTGCGCGGACCTCTGCCTGCACTATCATTATGGCCTACTCGCTTGTGGAGTAGGCAGTAGTGCAGGCATACCTCACGGAACCCGGGCTTCAGGTTGCGTTCTGCGTCCCTGTAGCCCGGTTGCCGCTACCCTTTGGGTCCCGGGTTCCAGGCTGCGTTCTGCACGCCTGTAACCCGGTGCCATTTTGATTGAGTCCCGGGCTTCAGGCTGCGTTCTGCACGCCCGTAGCCCGGTCTCACTTACCGGGATCTATTGGGGTCCTACTTTTAATGAAAGACAAACGCTATAACATTTATTTCCTAGCAACTTAAGGCTATTACAAATAATTACGTTTTTAACACTAATAAAACAAATTTAAATAATAATACATAACTTCATACATAAGCTATACCCGTCTCAGTCCGACCCGTCTCTTTCATGCGCCTAACGGTCGCTTCCACATTATCTACGAGACTTAGCAAATTATATTAAACTTCCTATCGCCTATCTAGACGGGTCAGTGAGTTTCGCCCATCGATGTTGTCGTCGTCAACGCAACTATTTTTTAGGAATTTTTAGTCATGGTAACCACGTAATTCGTATACAATCGACCTATCCAAATGTATCTATACTATATAATATTAAAAATGCGAGAGTTTGGATAGATGTTTGTTGCTCAATCACGCCAGAATAATTGAATGAATAAGAATGAAATTTAGCACAGAGATAGATTATAGTCTGGAATAGCATATAGGCTACATTTTATTCAGAATAACTGGACGGTTCCTGTGGTATAACAGTAATTCAAGCGAAGCCGCGGGAAAAAGGTAGTTATATATTGCCGACAACTTGTAAAAACCAATATCTCTCGCTTGATTAATATAGCAGAGTACTATGTATTCTATATGCAGCTACACAATGGAGTAATGAAACAGCAAAAACAATTGAAATAATTACACGTGTATCTAAGTGAAGGGTTTAAAATAATATCAGTGTAAGTGCATCATAGCCTTGTGTGGACGTTTGTCACCTTTATGAAACCCTTTAATGTGGGTAAAGAAATACACACACGAGATACACACTTGGCCGATTTTTTTATCGTTGATATATTGGTCATTTCAAAAAACGGAAAGTTCGTGGATACATAAGGAATTCTCGCAATACATAGCAGGTGTCAGGTGTTATACTAATTGCGGGCGCGATGCGATGGCCGGGAGAAGGCAAAGGGACGTGGAAGAGGAGTTCACACACTCACTAGGATTAATGGTGATTTAATGTGCATTAAATTCAGTTCGTATACGATACGTATTTTATATATATTGCGGTGACAGCAGTGACACAACTCATCTTGTATTGCGCATTCTTCATTTAAAAGTTTATTATTTTCTTGATGGCGAGTATGGGGAGGAACAATTTATAAGGAGGTGTTCCTCGGCGCAACCATCCTCCCCCGCTTGAAGGATTCCCTTCAAAACCGAATATGTATGCGGCCATGCAAGAAAGCGGTGTAAAAGCGATGCGAATATGCGATGCGAGTATGCGAAGCGAGAATACGATAAGAGTATACGAAGCGAAAATGCAATACGAAAATGAATGTGGAAGCGGGTTTAACAAGTTAAATGCAGTAGATATAATACAGATGAAAATGATAAAACAAAACAAAAGTTAATTCTAATTGAAACAAAAGACAAATCCTCAAGTGGTGATCAAGATGATTTAGGCAATGGACAGAGTCGCACAACCGGGCGTCAAAACGATCCGCTAGCAGTACGAACTTAAGCTGTTCCTAAACACAGCATCTTTCCACGAGAAAATTTCACCTACAATGCCGAATGGTCATTGTAGAAGCGGGATGTTATTTAAGTTTAAAATTACAACGTAACCGATGCATGTTGCATTTTACGTGGTAAACCATTTAAAAACATCGGCAATGTGTGCAGATCTCGCTCTTCCAATGTCGCCAAAGAAAAGCATGTTGAGATTTAAATATGACGCGGAAAAATGTTAAAATAAGCAGCGTTAAATTTAGAAAACGCGCGAGCGTCAGACCTCAAGGGTCCAAAAGATTATAGGAGAGAGTTAGTTCCCCACTAAAAGCGCGTTGTTTTACTATTTCCTTGATCCTGTTTAATCGACAACAAGTATTGCGATAGTAATTCGATAACTACGATTGGCGGTTAAAATTAAGTAAAACTATGCGATAGAAGAAATTTGTACGAAATTTAATTCGTTTAGCTCCAATAAAATATATCCGACTATTAAAGTGAACTTGAGCTACTGAGCTTCTGCGAGATAAATATAATGCGGATAAGAAGCCATCAGTAGTAAATTCACCTACAAGTTCGATAAGAACCGGGCATGACAAAACCAAAACGAGCAAAATAATCTTATGACGCAGATACTTAGAAAGAATTAGAAAATTTGAGATCAATATATAGATTTCAAAGCTTCGTTAACTTTGCATTCGCGAAAGTTTGATCTTTCAAGAAAATAGTAACGCGGTCGCAGACGAATGCATTATAAAATATATAAATAAAATGCGCACGACATTATGCGTTAAATTATTATAACCCATGGATGGTTTGATGCGTTGCAATGCGAGGCTGTAAGAGTTACCAGCCTGTAGTTAATATATTTATTAACAAAGTGCGCGTGATGACAATATTTCATTATCAGCAAAATTAAATCCGGAAACAGAGCATTATTGAGATGAGGTAAAATTTTAAAATCAATTAGTAATCTTGCGATGCGGCGATAACTACTTCTACTATAAGCGGACATAAACAATATTAATAATAAAAGGTTACAAATATTTAACAAGTTGTTTAAAATTCAACAAATAGATGCAGCGCGAAAATTAAGCAAATAAATAGTAAATTAATATTTACAATTTCAATAAGATGACTGAGCTAACATGATGAAACATGTCCCTTAAATGGTAAGCCATAAGTATTTCTACCATAAGGGTTGCGGGTAGTATGATAAGAATCTCTATACTTCCGGTTATAAGTCTCGAAAGCACGCGGCGCGGTAGCCCTTTTGAGCGGACCAAAACGATTAAAGTTATATTTACATCTAGAATGCGATGCTAAATAACAACCTGAAGGTGCCGATGACCTATTATTTACAAATGCGGGTGCTTTGCCTACAATTACGTACCCTAAAGTAGTCTCCATGGCACATGGGAAACCTAAAGAGCGCGAATAAACTCTATCAGAAAGTAATAAATGCGGGAAAAGCAAAGAACCTATGAGCATATCGATCTCACCAGGCTTACCGAAATTAATATCGGCGAGCGGCAAATTACTGAATTCCGAAATCAAAGAATTATTTACGAAATGCGTCGGCAAATGTTCAGTAATCTTGTCTACAACTAAAGCATTCATGTTATATAAAACATTATTATTGAACCGAGAATAAAACTTAATATGTGCGGAACTATTGATTATTTTGGACGAACCCCCAATTCCGTTGACGGAAGTTTAAATTTTGTTTGAATTTAAACCTAAACGATCTAAGCATGCCTCCGTAATGAAATTGCTCTGCGCTGCACTGTCAAGAAGACATCGAACATGTCGCGCATGTCCGTTGTTGTCATAGACGACAACCTGCGCAGTTGGTAAAAGAACTGACGTTTGCTGCGTGGTTGATGACTGATCGTAGGGTTGTCGCAAATCATCATTACTGGAAAATGCGCACAACGTAACATTAGGCGCAGTGGATGTTGAGGCGGTTATTGGTAGATTTACGGGTTCAATCGACGGCGTGGTGCGTGTGCTGCATTTGCACTCTGAAATACGTGGCAGAGGTGCAGGCACGTGAGATTCGACATTGATAGCTGGCGGGGCGAAGGTAAAATTGTCGAAATGTAATAAAGTGTGGTGTTTCTTCCGACACTTTTTACAAACCGAATTTGAGCGACAATTATGCAATTTATGTTTATAACTTAAACAGTTTATGCATGCGTTAATATTTTTAATGTAATCAAAGCGATCGCGGGGAGAAAGCATTAAAAACTTTGAACAATTATACAAGTGATTGTTACACCTAGATGAATTACAAAGATCACAAGACTGAGATGGATGCGTTGTATTATTCGTAGTGACATAAGCGAATGTAAGCCTTGGCTTAGAAGGTTCATTAGCTCTATGTTCGATCACTTTCTTCGCGGGTTTAACGACAACAGTAGAACGTTGAATTATCTTTATACGATCGCGGATAAAATCAACGAGGTCAGAGAAGGACGGAATATCATTCCCTCTCTGGTCCATTTCGAAGGAACGGACTGTCTCCGGTCTAACTTCCGGAGCGCGGTATGCAAGAAAATAAATTCTGCAAGTTTATTAAAATTAAGTGTTTCTATGGCGTGTACCGACGAAACAAAGCTATCTAGAAAGTGTTCCAGATTCTCGACTGAGCATGAGCTCGATGGCTTAACGTCAAAGATCTGGTCCAAATATGAAGAGGCTAACGTACGTTTATCCTCATATTTGGATACAAGCGAATGAAAAATTATATCGTAATTTTCACCCGTAGGTGACAACCCTGCGAAAACAGATTTGGCTTTATTTGTCAATCTGCCTATTAAATAATATAATTTTTCCGAATTGGTTAAATTATTGTTATTGTGGACTGTATTTGAGAACGCGGTGTAAAATAGAGGCCAATTTTTAATATCCCCATCAAATTCAGGGAGAGGCATAGGCGGCAAACTTGGAAAATGCCTCTTAGGGCGGTCTGACTCTAATATAGTAACGTGCGGTGAATCGGACTGCTCGCGGGATAAATGTATGACTTTACGTTTCACAAGGCTATAAGTGTCCTCGAAAGCCGTCCAAGACTGAAGGTCTGGTGTATAGTCAGGGTCTAATTGCATGCGGAGCATATTTATTTGTTGTAATGTGTCTTGAAAGCTGACACGTAAGTCATCTATAGTGTGAGCTTGACTTAAGAAGCTTTCTATACATGAAGGATCCATAGTTGTTCTCAGACCCTCATTGTAGACCCCATCTAAGCGCTCCACATGTGCTGTATGAAGCGCTTCGAGGAACTTTAACTTATTTGAGAGCTCCGGTGTAGCCGGGGCTGCGTGACGCGGCATTATAGACTACGAAATTAAGCGAATTTATGAAAAATATACAAAATGCGATGAAAATACGCGACTTGGTCGAGGAACTAGTAAAACACGTATGCGATGCGGGGCAAGCGAGAAAGTAAGAAAATACGTGTGAGATGCGGCTTGTTGGAGCAACGAATAAAGCACACGTATGCGATGCGGGAAAACGAGCAATCTTGAAATACGTGTGATGCGGTACGAAACGTTTTTAAAATTAGTGTCAAAAATAACTATTTTATATCTATGATATTTTTAGTTTGCGATTAAATTACTATTTAAAGAATAAATTTTGCGGTGACAGCAGTGACACAACTCGTCTTGTATTGATTTAAAAGTTTATTTTCTTGATGCCATAATTCAATAAAATTAGTGTCAAAAATAACTATTTTATTAGCATAATTCATAATTTAATCTATGAACACGAGAATTATACTGCCAAATTTGAATGAATGACAAATTGTTCACCGCCGGCTTATGCTGGTGTGCACCGACATTTAACCGATGGTTAAAATAAAATAATCACTGTGTATACATATAGTTTGATCAATTATTTTATTTTAACCACTCGTTAAATATCGGTACACAACAGCCTTAGACAATTAAGAATTGCATTTTATCAGGTTCTTTCAAATAATTTTAAATTTTAATTTAGGTCTATTTTACTAGCTCATGAAGGCCGTGCTAGATTATGGTCGATTCCTTTTCTTACTATACATTTATTTGCCTTATTACTGATTAAAATTTGAGATATATTCCAAACATCAGTTATCTACTAATGATAAGCTAATAGAATGGATGCTAAATAAAATATAGAAATTCGACCTTAATAACTAAAGCACGCTGCATCTAGGTATAAGGTTTGTTTGCATAGTCTCGGCTTGAATTGATAAAATTATAGCCTTGGACTAAGATTTTCTTATTTAGCTGTCAATAGATACTTTCCTTTTAGTACTAAGCAACTTACTGCGAAACGTTTCGTATCTAATTTAGCAGGCCATTTAATAACCAAGTGCCAACGGACAAATTCTTAGATATAATTTATTGTGTGGAATATTAAGTTAAAAATAAATTACTTAGACATAGACAACACTTTATTGTTCACCAAAACAAAAATGCACAACAAGACAATAGTTATTTGGTAAAACAAAAGGCGGCCTTATTGCTAAAAACGATCTCTTCCAGGTAACCTGACTCAAAGGAAATACTTAAATTATCAATAATTATTATCGAACAAAGAAAAGGAAAAAAATAAAAATGACATACAGACATGGACAGCGGATAACAGTCTGCAGTATTGTAAACTAGCACATACATTATTGCGTAAGATACGCCATATATGTCATAATGATTCCTAAGTGAATTTTTGAATATGGCAAATATTTAGCTTTTCTGACATCAGTGGGCAAAGAGTTCCAAAGTAAGACAGCCTGCATGGCGAAGGAGTTGGTATAAAATGTTGAAGAGTATGCAGTTGCCATTAACAGGAGATCATTAATGGAGCGCAAATTGAGTGTGTGTGACGTATAAAGGAAGTGGAAACATTCCTTAAGATAACGAGGGGTATAAGGTATAAACAGTATACGATATAGTAAATTGAGAAGATGAGCATTCCGGCGAAGTGAGTAAGGCAACCACTCGAGCTTTTTGCGATATTCAGAAACGTGGTCATACTTTTTTATACTATTTATTTTTATACTTATTAGTTCTATAGCCTAGATCGTTTTATATTATATATTTATTGTATATTAGTCTAATAATTCATAAGGAATTACTTTTACACATAAAATAAAATTAGTTTAGGGTGAATTTATGCAACCATTTCTTTTAACTATACCAAATAATACGTTAATTATATCTACCTTAATGCACAGTAAAGCGTATTCATTCTTTTTGTGGATATCTACCTGGAAGTCGTGATACCTTTATGGGTAATGTACCCGCGCTCGTTGATAATATGTAGTGGGTTTCAATTATTATTATGGATGAAGAGGACGCACTACTTAGTTTTCGTGATTTAATGAATATATTAAGTACCACATGTCGATAGTGAAAGAAATCATCGTCAATAAATCTTCAAAACGGCGTTATCGATGTTTTAAACGTGCCAATCCGACCTGGATAAACGATAAGATAGGTCTCTAACTATAGGAATTTTGTAAGCTGATATTATTTTTTATTTAATTCAAGCAGTAGTTTCATGATCCGAATTTCGAAAACACGGAACTTATGAATTTGATTGTTTACTGTTTATTTATGCTGTCGCTCGCTAAAATGTATTTGGATAAAATACATTTCTGCAATAAAATGTTCTGTAGCAATAAAACCAGAAAATACGATATTGACTATTGAAACCGCATAAAAGGAGAGAAACAGTAATTTTCGTGTCAAGCACAAACAATCTGAGAAAAAAAAATATTTTGGTTTTAAGTCAGGAAACATTAGTAATACGTTAGTCGCTGGCGCACCCGCATCTTTTTCCAACCAAATAAGTACGAAACTTGGCCAGGAAGCACGCACAGCTAGGCAATATTTCTGTACTAATGTGCAAGAAACGAACCTGAAAAACCTTACATGGAGACTGTCGGTTGTTATTGTTTAAATGCGGCCTCTAGCGTGTCCTAAGTGTCATATTCAGAAGATTTAACATTACAGACACAATACTGCTAGGTTTTTATATTATTATACAGAAACAGTAATTCACAATATTTATGAGTTCGATTTGAACTCATATTTGCATATTTCTCAGTATTCTGTCTTCACTAAAGTTTTCGTCGATCATAAAAATGCTAAATTATGTATGTATTAATGAGGCCACTGGAGGAGCTAAGACGAATTGTGGTATAAAGAGAAGAGGCTTATAATAAAATACTATATATATACATGTTACAAAATAAGAAAATCAATTCAAATAGCTATCCAGTTTTAAGTTTCCAATTCAATGCTTTAAAAAAGGGATAAGTAGACACGTAAAGGGAAGGAATCCGTAGCGGTGGCGAGCGTTGATTGTTTTTGTATTCAACTATGAGACCCAAAAAATATTTAATCGAAAACACTCTGCATGTCGAAACTACTATATTAATATTTTTTTAATAAATTAGTTTTGAAAGTATCTTTTAAGTTCTACCTTGAATTTTTCGGAATTATTCATGTTATTGTTCAAAATTTAGTTGGACACAATTTTGTAGTTTTATAGGAGACTATATCTTCTATAAAAACTCAAGTGGCTCCCTATTCGCTGTCGTCGGAATACTCACATTCTCACACTACTTTATAACATATTATTTATTCCTAGTAGTCCCTTTTACCTTAAAGAACGTTTTGAATTCCTCCGCCTTTCTACTTCCCACAATTTGCGCACTCACTACACCTGTACACACTTAATTCTTTTATGATCACTTTTACAGTGCAGGCTGTCAAACTTCGGAATGCGCAGCCTCTTACTGTCAGAGAGGCCAAAACATCGCCTACATTTAAGAACGCACTCAAAAAACACTACTTTTCTTTAAATAATTATGTCTAATTCTTATACTATGACTTATTGTATGTATTTAATTTACAAAGTAGTTTAAGTATGTTTAATTATGATATACCTCATAATCTGCACCACCTACATCGCCAGATTAGATTAAACTATACCTTAAGTTAGTTTGCATGGAAGAGATTGCTTTAAGCGATAAGGCCGCCTATTGTCTCTACCATGACAATATTGTAATTGTGTATTTTGAAATTGTATATTTGGTGAGCAATAAAGTGTTATCTATCTATCTATCTATCTATATCTTCTTAATTCTGTGTACTGATCTTGATTACGACTCAGTAGTATTGTGATTATTGGTATCGCTATTTCCAGATGTCCTATTGATTTAACAAAAAATCACTTTTAAACATGGATCATATTGTTTGATGTTGTTGACAATATTATGAACTTACCTGTACGGGCTAGCAGACGTATATTGCCGAGTCAGCGGTTTACGTCGACACGTGCCGGCCATGAAATTCTAAAAATACGTAGGTTTATACACATATGCACATTTGTCTCTAAATATCTCGGCCATAACTCAAAACAATTCCTAGGTATAAATATGGTACAATGTTATTTGATACTATACTATTAATCATGGTACTTTTTGTAGGTATGTATATAATCTTGAATGTGATTATGTTAAAACGTTTATTCTTTTAATTTTCTTATTCCTTTTACAATGTTTTTACTAAGAAATACTGTGAATGTTAATAGATTTTTTTTATTATTTATACAAATTTATTGATGATCTTTGGGGTGAGATAGTTCACATATTAAAAAAACATTGTTTAATTTTCATAAGATGGATTACTTAATAATGATATCATAGCTCAAAATGTACCTAAAGTTGGTATGTATAATCGTACAATTTAAGGGTAAACTTAATTATTTTAAATACAATTATTAAAAAAATGGTCCCAAGCGACCCATATAAATTAACACACATATGCATAAGATAAATAATAGTTGTTTTATCAAGTTACACATATCCGTCTTGGAGCTTACCTTCTTAGTTTCCAAAACATTTGATTATCGTCCATTGATTATATGATAAATGTACAGGTAATTTCAAAACAATTTACATTCAAAGGAGCGAGCGTCAAAATATTTCTTTATCTACCATTTTAATAGTTTTTTATATGTATAAACAAAGTTACTTTGAGTAGAATAAGAAATATTTAGGTAAGAATTTTTATTATATTGTTTAAGTTTAATTTTTGTTCATTCAATTCAATAAAGAAATCTTTGAATTGTTGTGAAATATATTTAGAACATTCAGATGTCTAGCCGTCTTTGATTATCTTTTCAATTTGATGTTTTTTTATATAATTTTCCTGTAGTCTTTGACTTAATTATAACCCAACTTGCT
This sequence comes from Dendrolimus houi, assembly GCA_039645545.1. Classification (NCBI taxonomy): domain Eukaryota; kingdom Metazoa; phylum Arthropoda; class Insecta; order Lepidoptera; family Lasiocampidae; genus Dendrolimus; species Dendrolimus houi. The sequence continues at coordinate 14,290,048 of CM077120.1, read as the reverse complement.
TTACATTTATTGTTACTCGTGGGCATGTAAAACTTATTGTTAATAGACTATGTCTTATAGATACATATTTTAAGAAAACTATTTGTAGATATTATTAATTTTAAAATATCTTCAAATATTGTTCATTATTTGTAAAAAAAAGGCTATTTGATTCCACAGGACTCTTTCGTCATATATCATACATTCAAACACAATCAAGAAGGCGGTTAATATTTTGTAATGTGATGAAAAGTATCGTAGTTCATTTAACTAGAACCATGAACTACCCTATCATATTTAAAGAATTTGATTTATTTATTATGGACTTTCTTTTTTTTCATATTTTCCCAGTTTTGCCTTCACCTTCAGCGGTAACTATTTTTATTATCTCCATACTTCTATATTATGGCATACATCTTAATAATAAACAAAAAACACATGCATAATTCAAATATATATAAAACTTTTATTTATCTTATTTTGAAGAGTTTGGTCATCTTCAACTTCCAATATTTTTGGGAAAATAATTCCCTTGGATAAAATCAGATGAAATTTGTGGCGCTTAAATGTATTTTACTATTTTCGTACAGAATTTATATTAAGTTTATATAAAGAGACACAAAGGGGATAATTATTATCATGTTTATAACATAGACGTTTCTTATAGTGTATATAACACAGATCATCTGTATTTCTATGATCTGTGGTGCATAAGGTGATTCACATTAAATAAATTTGTCAACACTCCAATAATATTTTAATGCAAATATCACCAATATAGAGCAAAGTTGAACCAATAAATAATTGATATTTTTTAATTTATACACAGGTGTCTTTGGTGCAGTTGAGTAAACTTCTTTTTTTGTTACGAACGTATCGGAGACCAAGATAACATGCCACGTTTTTAGTGTAGGTAAACCACGAAGTCAAGTTTACCATAACTTTTGTGTAACAAAAATCCTTATAAGAATATATCTTGATATCTGGGCTGGCTTTTTATATATTTGCAAGTTGTTGTGCGCGGTAATGAGATATTGTCATAATCCCAACAATAGAAGAAGAGATATTGTGATTTTTGACTTAGAAATATCCTAGTTCTTGTTTTATTTAATAGGTATAAACGTAATAAACACACTAATGGATAATTAAGACGTTTATTTTTGTCAATATATTTTACTCGACAAAAAAACAGTTTCATATAGTAAATATCAATCATATTTAAATAACAGTCTATAAGAAAATAGGTTAAAACTAACGAGACTGCAACACAGGCAAACAAACTGGCTGACACCGTTTGATGGCACTTATTTCCTCTGATAACTACTTATTTGAAACGTACTACTTCCAGAAACTTGTTTCATGCTTGGTAGTAAATACTAAGTGGTTACCGCCACCCAGAGACATCTGTGTTGATGTGTAACCACGTTGGGATTTTGGAAATCTGTTTACACCTTTTTTGAAAAGATCCATATTTGACGGCCTTTGTGGTTGAGTGGACTAAGCTTTCGCCATCCTAACTCACTGAAACGCAAAGGCTCTGAGTTCGATTTCCGGCATACTAAATTCATAAACGAACTTTCCATAATTTTTTATGGTCTGGGTGTCTGGGATCGGCCTCAAAGTGGTCCATATATTACCAGTAACGCAAGTGTTACTTGTTTAGTTTGGAGACATAGAATTTATGTTTGTTTGCCGATTACATCATTTTGAGAAAACTGTAGTACGGAGTCAATTCTACAACTTGATCACATACCTGACAAGCAAGAGCGAGCGCGTATGATATGGTGGATGAAGAGAGATGAATTGCCAAGTGAAAGAAGTGTGGTCACTGTCAAGTTGTTGGTAGAAAGTAGACATCAAACCGTTCTTCAAAGCGTTACTTATTATGCAACGGCAGAACAAACGTAGATTTTTGATTTTTTAAATTAATGGGTCTAACTTGTCTATCTGACCAAGATAGACGACAACTCTAGTTATACAGCGCTGTCTGCAGTCAAATGGAAGTAGCTATATTTCACATGAGGACTTGAGTTTTATATAAGAATAGCCTATACCTCTATGCCTTATGCTTACATCTGTACCTGAGACAGTGCAATTCAGAATGAAATTAAAACATCAAATACCTAGCGCTGTCTGTATGTCGGGCTTTGAACGAAGATTCTTGCAACAAAGTGTTTTTAGGTTCACAATTCTTTCGACTCTCGGTTTTGTTGTAGTTCAACTTATATTTAGTCTAATTTTAAGCAACATACATGTACTTGAGAGCAAAATAGCTTTTTTTATGGAGTTATATGTTTGCGTTTGACCACTGTCTGATCTGATGTTGAGTGATGACGCAGTCTAGGATGGAGCACGCTTACCTAGAAGATACCTATTCACTCGTGACACGAGGACTTCAAGGTAGTATTTGTCAGGAAAAACAGACTTCGGCAAATTATTCCACACTTCGGCATTGCGCACCAGAATAGATGAGGCGAAACGCTTGGTTCTGACTCGTGGTGTTTCCATCATGTAACTGTGGCGCCAACCGGTGCGTCTTGGAGATACAAATACTTATTGCAACATAAATAAAGCTAGGTAAGTTGTGCCAATAATATATTTAGATATCCTTACCCTGCTTATAAATGATAATGTTAATATTTTTTAAATATTTATAATAATAAATATAGTCATTTCTAAGATGAAAGAGACAATTATAATAGTAGATGCATGTTATAAAACAGGATACGAAAGCCAGTGGTCTGCTCAGAGATAGGAAATAGTAGGCTAAGTACATTAGTATGGATTAATTAAAACGATAAATTACACAGGATAAAAGATTAAAATGTCCAAATAGATAATTTTGATTTCTCAATAAAGTATGAACTTTCTAAATACTAACAGTGCCATCTGTTATTTTTAGTCGTCAATACTAAGTCAAAGTAAAGCATTTGGACATTGTTGGAACTTTGCAGCCACAAGTTAATGTGTTGATTATCTTTCATAGATGTCGCAGCGATGTTTTTTGTCAAAAATCCAACAATTCCCACATCCATTCAAGCACAGTAAAGGGTTCCGTAATTTTATCATTTGACCACGAAACCCAATTTTTTTAAATCAAATTATCTGTTATCTTAAAAATTATTTAACGTATCTTGTTCAAAGTAATTTTTATACAAAGAAGGTACTTTTCTAGATCTACCACAATGACGATTCAGAATTCTCCAATAGTTTAGAATTAGAGAGAGGGATACAGACTTTATAAGCGAATATCAGCCTACCTATAGAACTAACCAAAAAGTATTTAAAAACAACACTATACCTACTTTTTAAAATAAAGTCTAAATATACACCACATGCTTTGGCCATCAAACTTTTTTTGAGTACTTTGGGCACTCAAAAAAATTTGATTCCTCAGTGATATCTTATTTCTAAAGTGGCAAAAATTGTCCTCTAATTTTTGAAATATCCGATGGAAATTTCAAAAAAATTAAGGTCAAAAAGCTTTAAAATACTTTTAACGAAAATTGGTTTCGGCAAGGCCCGTTGAGTATTTTTGAACACAAGGTATTTTCAAGGAGAGTTTCTTATGAGAACCGTGGCCAAATGAAAAATTTGTATCTTGCTTGTATTTTCCTCCTCCTTTGCCTGGTCAAAAATACTTATTTATTTACCTATGCGCTCTCGATAAAAGATAGTCCTAGAAAATGTGATCCTTTCTGTGTGGTATAGATTTACTTACCCCTTTTAGGGCCGATTCGACCAAACACAAAGTTACACCAGTATACGTATTACTGGATTTTTTTTACTCTTGGATAAGGTCGATCGCATTTTTGCGTCCAATTCTAGGAATAAATAATACTTCGTATTATTACTTTATTTTCAATGAACGAATTGATAAACCGACTTAAATTCATGACATAGTACTTCCTCCCAGTCTACGAGCTTAGAGTGACAATCTAATTTCTCAATATAATAATAATGTCAAAGTGAAAAATAAAATGTCATTTCGTTTAGAAAGTGTGTGAATCAAAGTTTGTGATTATTGGTTTACTGTATTTATCGTCTTGAAATAAACATTTATATTTAAAATGTGTGACGATAAAAATATTTCTTTCCCTAATGTAACTTGGTCGCCTTTGCAAATATTCATCATCACTATCGGAATCTTCGACCATGTTTCTCAAACGTTCCATTACCTACTTGGTTAGCACTCTTGGCAGATTCTTCTATTATATTAATCCACTCTGTGTGGCAGATATACGAAACCTTAGATATTTATCTAGAATTTATCTAGTAGGTATAAGTCTTATATGAACACTATCATCATACGTGGTAGAGCCATGTTGGAATCAATATCTTGATTACAGCTCTTAGGGTCGGCTCGACCAGTATAATACCATGCTCTCATAGAATATCGGCGTGAAACTGTTACCCTTGAGCTAATTGTGTTCCTCTCTATCCCTTACCTCCAGTATGATCCCCCTATCCATCCTAAAGACTGGCAACGTGTTGGCTTCGCCCCTGATGTTGCAAACATCTACAGAACACGGTAACCATGTTCTAGTAGATGGGCCTTCTGCCTGTTTGCCAGCTTCGCAATAAAAAAAGTTTAAAATGTAAAATAACTAAATTCGGACGAAACTAACTACAAACACCGTGAACCGTGCCTATAGATGTAAAGCCGTTTTTTGGCCCAATAACAAAACATTAACCAAAAAAATAAAATATAAGTCTTGGATTATATTAATTATTCTGTAACATTTCATGGTATAATGATTTACTCTCGTATAGCTATCCTATTCTTAACTTAGTAGTTGGTAAAACGTAAAATTTATTTACTCTAGAGTTAATCACGAATTTATTCTTAGTTTATAATTTACTCCTGCTTGCTCGAATCGATCCTTATTCGTAATAGTTGTACGAGGTTTAGAGGCTTAAAAAGAGTTAAAAATGTTTTCAAATTTTTTTCAAATATCATTATTTTATTACTTTTTTAACGACCCTGTAAACTTTGTACAACTATTATGAATTAGTGGTTGAACTTTACGCCAACAAAAGCTGCGTAAATAAAACATGTATATGTTATTAATATGTATTTGCTACAAAAAATTAAATTATTATTCTAAGTATATTAATAATGTTAATGACATTCTATAAAAACTGGGAAGCAATTTGTCAAGTCCAAGTTAAAACTAGCTTTGGCTATGGGGTCACGCGACTTTCTCATTTTTATGATAGTATTGTTGTTGAGAACGACTTCTTTGAAGGGGTCCAGTATTAAGCTATTGTGTGGGTAGACGACGTCCATCGTCTTGATTTCCTTTGCGTGACCACTTATAAAGCCCAAATCCCTGCAAATAGCCTCGAGTTCAGATTTCGTGTGATTTTGTCTGGAAAAACATTTGGTGTACCAAATGCCGTGTGAGCGAATTATAACTTGTCCTGTCCCATACCTGTAAAGTACAAACAGCGTAAAGTTAATATATTATATAAGTAACAAAAACGAACTAGTACGTATCATTTTGCGCACATTAAAGTGCCTGCACAACATGTAGGAATGACGAATATCAATTGTTTTTATCATTTGTTTACGGACTTCTAAAAAGTTTATTTCTTCTTTCTATTTACTTAATCAAAAATACCTCTAATAACAATATCAAAATCTGTGGAATAGATCTTGTTCAAATAAATTTTGGCTGAAAGAAAATATTTTGTAAGTTTACAGGGGCACATTCTTTTTGGACGATCTCTTTGGAAATGGTTTTCACCTCACCTATTGACTTAGGTAATTAGGATTGTACTTACATCCAACGTGCATATAATCAACTGTACTGTTTATTAGGTTCGATTTTGTCAAAACCGATACGAATCCCTCAAAAGAGGTGAACATTGATCCCAAAAATGAAAAGAAACAGGAAACTGGTCAAATAACATCATAACATACAAAAAATAATTAAATGTTTGTAGGTATCAACAAAAATATTAGTTATTAAATTAAAGTATTTTATCAAAAACGTCATTTAGTAATTACGAATTAAACTATTTTGTGCTTTATAGAATATTTTGAAATGAAACACATACAGGAGCGTTTAGTTTTAAATTGCTGTTTTAACAACTACGATTGTCATTAAAAACACATAGTCAAAAATTCTATAAAATCTTTATTTTATGATTAGGCATCAAATTTTATGGCATGTTGCTAAAGAGTTTCTTGCGCTGCTTCTTCTCTTCAAGCCACAACATGTTGCGAAGTGGTGGTAAATTCTATTAGATTCCCATAGAGTAAATGACAACCATAAACATAAAATAAAATTAAATAACTAAAATAAACAAATTGGTAATAGGTTAAACAATAACTTTAACATTATTCATTAACACTACATTTTTTCTTCCGTTATGAAAATAAAATAAATAAAATATCGCGCTTAAACCCGTTACAACGTAGTTTTAAATATGTATACTAGTCGCAAAACTTATGAAAATAATAGGTTGGGGAAAAGTCTTTTCGCATATAGTATGTATGAACTTGTAATAAGATCTCTTTGGCTATACCATTTGTATCTGGCTGGTTTTGGTATCATTAAAAAGTTCTAATTTTAAAGAAGACAATTCCAAATTCAAATTAGGAAAATGTGTGATTTTCATTTGTTTTCTTATTGTTAAAATGAGTGAATATAATGAAGAAATTCAATACATTTTAAAATTTTACTACAAAAAAGGTAAAAATGCAACACAAGCCGCGAAAAAAAATTGTGATGTTTATGGACCTAATGCAGTATCTGTTAGAGTAGCGCAAATTTCGTTTAAGCGTTTTCAATCCGGAAATTTTGATATCAAAGATGCACGTCGCTCTGGTCGCCCTGTTACGAACAAAATTGATGCCATTTTTGAAAAAGTGGAGCAAGATCGGCATATTTGTAGTTTCGGTGTAGCTGGAGAACTGGGAATTGACCACAAAACGGTTTTGGCGCATTTGAAAAAAGCTGGCTACACAAAAAAGCTCGATATTTGGGTACCTCAAGAGCTCACTAAAAGAAACCTAATGAACCGTGTACTCATTTTGTGATTCTTTATTACGACGTAATGAAACGGAACCATTTTTGAAGAAGCTGATAACTGGTGATGAAATGTGAATCACGTACGACAAGAACGTATGAAAAAGATCGTGGTCAAAGGCTGGTCAGGCTTCACAGACTGTGGCGAAACCCGGGTTAACTCGCAACAAGGTGATGCTGTGTGTATGGTGGGATTGAAAGGATATTATTCATTATGAGCTGTTACCGCCAGGCAGAACCATCGACTCTGAACTGTACTGCGAACAACTGATGAGATTAAAGCAAAAAGTTGAGAGAAAGTGGCCGGAATTAATCAACAGAGGGGGTGTGGTTTTTCACCATGATAACGCTAGACCTCACACATATTGCCACTCAGCAAAAATTACGAGAGTTTGGCTGGCAGGTGTTAATGCATCCACCGTATAGTCCTGACCTTGCACCTTCAGATTTTCACCTGTTTCGGTCTCTGCAGAATTCCTTAGGCAGTGTCAGGTTAACATCACGAGAAGACTGCCAAAACCACTTGTCGCAGTTTTTTGATCAGAAGCCCCAAAATTTTTATAGCAATGGGATCACTTCCCTACCTACAAGATAGCAAAGAGTTATCCAACAAAATGGCACCTACATAGTTTAGTCAAATGTAAATAAACCTTTTGAATTTTTATATAAAATGCGAAGAAACTTTTTCCCCAACCTAATACTATGGAATTAAACTTAAATTTTGGCGTTTGTTAAAAATCACGATTATATTAAAATTATTTAATTCGATTATATTAAATTACTTGTATTATAATAAAATTGATTTATTCAAACTTACGGAGTTCCTAAAGGTGCGTGAAGTCCAATGCACGTTTTCTCATCTTCTCCATTGGGACAATCACGTACTCCATCGCATACTACGTCAGAGGCTACACATCGATCTATACCACCTAGTCCAGATTTACATCTGTAATATAAAATAAAAAATTCTCAGAACAATAACTAAATCTATAGAAATTATATTAACATAATAGCTGAGTAACAGCTTTCTTATTTAGATAAATAAACTAATATATAATTAAATATAAGTATATTTAACACATTAGTTAGACGTTATTGATTCACTTACGCTGCCTTCAGCGTAAGTGAATCAATAACGTTTTACTATTATTTCGGACGAATCCCAAGTTAATATTGAGAAGTGGTTTTAATTCATAATTTAGTTCAATTTATTGTATATTACTATATCTATAATATTATAAAATTGCCGTGTATGTACATTGAAGCTATTAAAAAAAAGAACAAATGGAATAGACTATATAAACGATGAAGAACACGATGCAATTTTTTTAGATTTCTTGCCTGTTTGTTCGGGATTGACGTAAAAACTACGGGGTCGATTACGACGCGGTTTTCGCTGATCCACAGCAAATTTTTAGAGTTAAATTCGGCACTATTTTTTATCCTGAAACCCGCGGGAATTTTTTGGAAATGATTTAAAATAACCAGATTTAAAAAATCGAATTGGCATATAATTTTTTCTTTAATCGATAGCAAATATGTAATAAAATGTGTGATATTATTTTCCCGGGAATTCCACGGGAAGTTTACCGGGAGCGGTTTGTACCGCGGGAATTCCAAATGAAGCGTGGGTGAAGTCGCGGGCATATCCTCGTTAAAAATACGCATTGGCCATGAACGCCAAAGTTCAGATGAAGGTATTTATTTTGTAGCTGTTTGAAAACGGTTTCTATAATAAAGTTACTTATTGTTCTAAGAACAATTTAGTTAATTAAGGATCTCAAAGTTTCATCTAAGAATTAATGTACATGTACAATTGGGAACGAAATAGACAACGTACGTTATATCATACTGAATCGTCCTGAACGTCTGAAGCCTCGTTTACATTATGCTAATTACGCCCTATCATACTTATATAGGAGAGTGGTGAGGAAGTGGGCAGCGCGTATATGTAAACCCAATTTATTTGAAGAATTAATATTTGTGCGGCCCATTGCCCTTGCCACTTTCCTGCATACTGTCCTGGAAATGGGTATAATATAAATGAGGAGTAAGATATTGTTATAAATCCTTTATTACTATTGTTTACATTTTTATTTTATACTTTAAAGTATGTGCAAAACAATTACCAGCTTACTCTTATTAAAGAACTACGAGTATCTACTTGTACCTATCTAACTTTCTGTATTGTATTAATTACGGATACTAAATTATTTACGGACGTCTGATCAGAGATTACTCAGAATTGTGGGCTAAATAATTATCGAATTTAGGCTGGTGTGCATAGATATTTAACCGACGGTTAAAGTAAAATAATCGCTGTTTAGTCATATATTTCTAGCAATTATTTTATTTTAATCATTGGTTAAATGTCTATGCACACAAGCCTTAGTATCAATTGTTGTGAGAATGAATTAAATCCAATATATGTTTAGGTTTTCCGTGATTTTCACATAATACTAGCTACGTAAGCATTTATATATTATTTACAATACAGCAGACAGTACTATATTACTGTGTAACAATTAAAATATATAAAATAAATAATATAAACCCAAAAGGTCCTAATGTTGGACTGGCTTTTCTCCATTTTTTTAGATATCCGTTACCATGATGTGCAGGTTTTATCACGTGGTTTGTCTAATCTGCAGTATTTACTAACCTGTTTGATACTTTGCAATATTTCGACAAATTATTATTACATTTTTTTAAAATTAATTTCATAAATAGTCTTAAATCCCCAAAACCGCAACACTCATCAGACATAAAATAAGAAATATACAAGGACTCACTTGAAAGCGCGTTTAGCATAACATTTGCAGAAACTGGGGTCTTCATCACTGCGATCATAACAGTGCAATATTCCGTCACAAAGATTGGAAGGCATTACTCTTGCTAAATAGTCACCACATGTTGTATGGCCAGGTTCATCTGTACTATCGCCACAGTCGTCATTGCCATCTTTGAATAGTTCTTTTGACACACACTTGCCATTTCGGCATTTCATTTCGCTAGACAGGCATTCTAGATTTCGGTAAGAAGAAATACAACATTATTTCAAAAATAAATGCATTTATTTTGTATTTATTTCCACCTTTTGTTAAGCCGTGCATGCTAACCGGCTAGGAATTGAATCTATACTATAAAACTGCTGCTGCCTTCTAACTTACCTTGAATTTATTTCAGAAATATAAACAGTATAAACAGTATAAAAGCAATTGATGTAAATAAATCAGAAGTTATAGTTTTAACACCTTTTACAAATATAGGTGTTTATTTTCGTAGTAATAATAATTTCGTAATAAAACTCACCACATCCTTTTTGAAACGAATCTTGTTTGCATAAAAGATGTTTCTTTTCACAAGCTGCTTCAAATTCATCTTTGCCATCTTCACAATTGTTAACACCATTACATGTCTCAGCTAATGTCAAACATCGACCACGGTTACATCGAGTTCCTTCACAATCGTCCATCCATCCACTAGATGATTTGTTTGAAATCAAGATGTTTTCATTATCTATGTTTGAAAAAATATTGCATGAAATTTTATTTTAATCCGTATAGTTTAACCGTGTTAACCAACTACTAGATATTTCTCATCTCGACTCCATCCAGCGTCACGCTGTTCATATAGTCGACGATCCCATTAGCATGGGATCGTTGACTATATGTAAACTGTGTGTGTGATTCTAAACCGCCTGTTAGTACAGGCGGTTTAGAATCGCTTAGCATTCGGAGAGACCTTGCGTCCCTCTGCGTATTCTATCGCTTGTACAACGGAGAGTGTTCCGAGGAACTGTTTGATCTGGTGCCAACGCCTCATTTTTACAACCGCACCGCTCGCCATCCACGAGATGCCCACCCCCATTTTCTGGAACTCCCACGCTAAACTACGCAACGTTTCTCTAGAACGTTTATTCCGCGTACAACAATGATCTGGAGCGAACTTTCCGCCGAGGTTTTCTCTCTGCGCCACGACATGGGGTCATTTAAGAAAGGAGTTATAAAATTTCTCAGAGGCCGGCGACGCGTTGGCAACGCCCCTGGTGTTGCAAACGTCCATAGGCGACGGTAACCACCTTCCACCAAGTGGGCCGTCCGCCTATTTGCCTGCTTCAGGCAATAAAGAAAAATTTACCCTCTGACCAAAATAGAATGTAAAAGTAAAATAATGAAATGGATGACATTGGATTACAATTCAACAGAAGCTTTATTAGGTCCCATGTTTTGAACGAAGATAATATTTCCTTTTGTCTGTCTGTAGTATATGTATATCCAAGTAGTTAGTGATTTTCATTTATATATATGTATGTATGTAATTATATTTAAAATAATACACCCAATCAGACACACAGAGACTCACATCCACTCACACACAACGCACACAATCATTCACATACTAGCCCACCCACACAAAAGCTCTTACACGTTTGTAAGTTTCAGCAGTATATTTATTGTACGATTAAAATATTTCTACCTTCGAGGGAGGCAGCCTGGTGTCCCTCAAACAGGTTTTTTTTAACCTAATACAAACACTCTTTCTAAATTAATCTAATATGTATAAATGTTCACCGTGACTGTAAAATGTTTGATTTATTGAGAGCAAATAAATAATAAAACTACGTTTTAACGTTTTTAAGCGCGGTAATTTATTTGATTTTTGTTATTCCGATATTTCGGCCCCTTTTCAGTGGCTGTGATCACCGTGAAAAGTGGCCAAAACGTCGGAATAACAAAAATCAAATAAATTATTGTGCTTAAAACCGTTAAAACGTAGTTTTATTATGTATACAAGTCGCGAAAACTTAAGAAAATATTAGGCAATTTTTTTTTTATTATATTATTATTATTATTATAATCCATAATATTATGTACATAAAGGTGTAGTGGAACACTTACAAGCCAATAGATGGCGCTGTGCAATAATTGAGGTCGCAAACGTTTCCCGAAACATACAAAGAATATATACAAATTTTCAACAATAACAGATAGGCCTAGGCCTGCGAGGAACAACAATAGCCTCGCTGGAAGATCTTCCTTTGAGACGGAAGAGCATTCCGTCTCCCTCCTGCACCCTAGTCGGGACATCCACTTCAAAGATTAATTTGTTTTGTAATTTTATGTTTGTATCTTTTTTTGCGTTGGAAGTCCAACGATTTTGGTAAAATTTAAAGCAGATATTTAAAGACTGAAAATAAACTTGGCTACTGTTCAAGGAAGGTAAATTGAGACAACGCTAAAGTTGGAACCTCAGGGTTAAAGTCGGATTTCCTTGTAAGCTATAATACACCGATATGAGTCGCAGTTATTATAGTTCTTGGTGAAATTTAGACGATAACCGTTCTCTTAAAGTTTCTTTACCTCTAAATATCTTATTAGCAGTATTTTCTTAGTTTTCGCGACTACTACACATAGTGCAAAGTTGCTGAAACGTGGAAAATAAATTAAATTCTGCGCTTAAAAACCGTTAAAACGTCTAGTTTTAATTATCTCATCAGTAATTCTTTTAATAAATATTAGATAAATATTAACTTGTCAGATTAAAATACAATTTTTATAAACCTAAATATGAAGAAACAAATATAATTAAACTGACTTACGATGAACATTGGTATTTGATTGATGAATATCTTTTAACTGAAACTTAAGGTCGTGTTTCAAATTTTCTATGTCTGTAGCTATAATGTGATTTTCAAGACCACATTCCCCTCTGCTATCTACAAATGATGCTACTGGGTTCCAACCATGATTATTATGGCAACTTATTATGCCGGCCCATTCACGTTTTGTAGTAAAACCAGGCTGAAAATAAAAATATACTAAAATCGCTCATAATTTAGACTTTTAGAATATTAATTAAAATTTAAAAATAATTGATTATGAGTAATAAAGCATAGATTTTAATTGTAGCTACAGCATGCAAGAAATTCCATGATTATAGGAAGAATTTCTTACCAAACATATATTGTCGTTAGTTTTCCGTTTAAAACAACTATAAGGAAGTTTGCAATTTTCATTTGTTTCTTCTAAAAATATACTTATGCTACTATTATTCATATCTTGACCCACCGCAACACATATTGTCCTATTATCTATATTGTGGCTCCTAAAAAAATATATTTTTAAATTAATAATTTATATAAATCTATAGATTAAATAAATAAATCTTAAATAAATCTATACTATATCATTTTTTTCATGACACGTAAAATACTCACGAGGAAGTAATAACCATAGGTTTAACCATATTTGAGTATTTTGCGGGTTGCTTTAAATGTAATAAAGCTGCTTTGCTTTTATGAAGATCTTTCTTTGCATCTACAAGAATATATTGTTCAAAAGGACCAGTTGAAGACATTAGAGTCCTTTGAGATCCTAATACTACTGTTATGAAATCATTCGGTGTTCTGCAAGAAATTTTAAAGTATTATTTACTTTAGTATATCAAACATTTCAACGCACGTTGTAAATATACTTAATACTTACAATTCCCATAAACATGAATGGCTTACCAAGACCCACGATAAATCTACTAATATACCTGTACATTTATATTTTCCTTCGTAATATACTTTTGCAACCCACGGCCAACTATACTTACTAATATTTTCTACAGCTCTATTATAAATCACCATTTGGGGAGCATCAAAGCTAGTAAACAAGGAATTGTCACAATACACGTATAGAGATTTACATGTTTTTGTAATGTTCGGTACACATTGTTCTTTTATTACTTCAGGTCCTTCAATAATAATATTTCTAACAGTTTCGTTTTCTACTTCTCTATATGTGAAGTGAACAGGAGATATGGCGTGACGTCGATTTCTTTCATTGAAATTAATATTTTTAATGTCTTCATCCTTAATATTAATATATTTTACAGAATACCTATTTGCTGAGCTATAAGAAACAAGAAATAGATACATTTGAAACATTTATTTAACACTTGTGATATTTTTGCAATGTTATCAACTTATTCTAGTTTTATTATTACCTGAATCCTAAATAATGACAAATGTGCGTTGCTGCTTGTTCTTGCTGCTCGATAGGCAACATATTTTCACAAATAATATTCCATCTATTTTCGTGCCTCTTTGTTAAAAATCCTTCAAGATTTATTACTGGTCTTTCATCAATATCATACACTAACTCTTTACCATTGGATAACGCGACTGAAAAATTAAGTTTATTAAAATATTGAATTTATGAAATTAGAATATATTCTTTATCCAAATACTCACAGCAGTCTAGCTCATCTTCATGTTGTGCACATTGAGATTTTCCATCACAGACATATTTCATTGGCAAGCAGACTTGACTTCTTTTGCATAAAAACATATCATCAGGACAACTAACTGAAATAATAAAATTATTTTATATTATGAGTTTATTCATTACGAAGAACAAAAATGAGTGATAAACTTACAACAGTCAGTTTCATCTTGTCCATCAGCGCAATCAAAAATACCATCGCATAGGAGTTTCTTGTCAACAGTAGCAAGGAAGTCTATGCAACTGCAGCCAAGTTCATCGGTGCCATCTTCACAGTCAGCTTTATGATCACATCGTTGTGTATAAGGAATAGTTTGTAAAATTCTAAAGAAATATTTAAAATGAAATCGGATGGTCACATCCTGACAAAAAAAGTTAAAGTGAAATTCAATGTTTTATCTTACCTTCCACATTCAAATTCATTAGGAATTTTATGTTTTCTTCTAATTTTAACTGGTTGTATTTCAGATTTTAGAAGTTCTTCCATTTTTTTTGCAACATCTTTTTCGCCTTCGACTTCAGCCAAATTTTTTGGTGCAGCTATCTCATTGTTTTGAGATGATATTGTCATATTCTGATTTTTAATTTGAATTTCTTCGCTTTCATTATTATCTGCATGAATTTCTGTGACATTAATTTCGGGTAGAAGCTTTATCACTAATTCATTAGAAGAGTCACTAACAGAGTTATTTTCAAAGGTTGTAGCTGTCGTAGTTTTCTTAATATCATCAAGTTCTTCATGCTGTATTTTTGAAGAAAAAGTTGTTGTGATTATTTCACTTTCATCTGTTGAATTATTCAGGGTCTCCCAATCTTCAGGTATATCTGTTCTATCTCTTAATGTAAGATTTTCTTTTTCAATCGAAGACCTTGCTTCAATAGTTTTAGTAGGAGAACTTGTTGTTGTAGTCATAAAATCTTCATTAGTTTGTTCTATAAATAATTCACTAACTGTTTTAGTACTAGAAACATCAGTTGTACTTTCTACAGATGCATCCAAGTTTTCTAATTCTTCAGAACTTCTGTATAGTGGCATTTCGAATGTAGATGCATGTTGAAAATCAGCCTTAAAACTTACCGAAGTGTCGGTTGTAAGTGATATTATTTTTGAATTATCAACCTTTATATCACTTTCCATATCTTTGTTTTTAGGTGTTTTCAAGGGAAATAAACTTGTTTTTGTAACTGTTTCACTAGTCATTATTTCTTCATTTAGCAGATGCTGCTTTTCAGTTGTAAAATTAGATTCAAATATTTTAGTAACAGTAACAGTAGAAGATCTACTGGGAATTACATATCGTTTTTCAGTTGTATTATTTCGAGACGTCTTGTTATATTTTATATTATTTTCAATAATTTTTTCAACACTTTCAAGTATGTTTTCATTTAGCAAATTATCGTTGATAGAGTTTTCTGTCATTATTGTATTAATTTCAGTATTTTTAATTGTAGTAATGGAGATAACCGACTCATTGATAGATATGCTATTTTTATTATTATTAATTTCATTATATGCAAGTGTTGTAGTTAACATTTCATCCCCAGTATTGTTAACCACCGATCTCATAAAAATACAGCCCATTTCATCTTCACCATCAAGACAATCTATAATTTTATCACACCGTTTTTTAGTTGGGAGACATTTTTTAATTCCTGATTTACATTGGAAGCCTGGACATTCTTGTATTGGTTGAACAATAGGCAAGGATTTACTCGCTAGAAAAAAATACATTCAAATCATTATCCATCAGCCAATATTACTTTCAACATAAATGACAACTGTAACAAGACTACGATTCTTATTCTCGTGACATGTACCAAGCCAGATATAGATAATCAAAAATTTTCTTCTTCCCTCAATCGTGTCTTCATTTTGCTTTTGTCACAAGATGCGTCAGTTGATCTTGTCGAATATATGTAGATTTGAACTAGCACTATTAATTATGGCTTTAAAAAAAAGAAACTTTATTAAGTTAATCCTAAATTTAGTTTTAAGATTTCTTCAATAGACTAGACTAGTCTTCTTCTAGACTTATTAGTCTAGAAGAAATCGCTGATAGCACTAATATTGTCGTATAGAATATTTATAATTTTTTCGTTATACTGCTAATATATACATACTGCTAATTATACTTTAAAGTTGTGTAGAGCATCATACTTTATTTAATAAAATGAAACTTACCCATGTGGTATTTCATCCACTTCACGAAAAGGCTAACTCGAGTATAGACTCCCGGTTCGTCTGGGCGGGCACATCCATCTCCATGACTTACGATCCCGGCGATATACCATTGTTGGGAATTCAAAGGATTCCTGCATAAAAGTGGACCTCCACTATCACCCTGTAAATAGTCAAACAAAGGATAGTTATGTCAACTTTAGTCAGCTTAACGAAGATATGAGGCACATATGTATTATTATATGCCCAATTATAGTAATAAAGGAAATTTTGATGGTTTTAGATTTAAATATAAAATGTGCACCACATATTTGCATGTTTAGATAAAAATATAATAAAGAAATTTATAATCAGGTATCACTGCGGATATTTATATTTATTTCATGAACATTATGGTATGTATTTTAGATTTTTTTTATTGAGATTTTAGGTCTTACTTGGCACGCGTCTTTTCCTCCTTCTGCAAGACCTGCGCATATTTCTTTGCCAGCGCGATCTTCACGGTGCTTACAACTTTTCCATATCGGGACTTCTACTTCGCGGATATGGTCCGCTAAAAGTAAATATTATATAATTTTAATAACTTCTCAGGATGTGTAAAGAATCTTATTTTATTATATGGGTGGTATTAACTTGGGCTACTCAATTAATGGTCAATTTTGTTCTGTGTACTCAGTGGTCTTGATCACGTTTCTAGGTAAAGGCAAAATCAGACATTAAAAAAATAAAAATATACATTAATAACGTACATATTTTATAACGATTTTAATAATTTATTTTAGTTAAAATAACAATTACGACGACCGTGAACTAACAAGTTGAGTACATTCTAGTCTATAAGCATTTAGTATAGAAATTACAGCTGTTGTTAGGTACTTACGATCTGGTCCATGTTCTTTCGTTGCGCCCCAACCTACTGCTGTGCAAATGGTTCCTGGCAAAGGTCCCTGCAACCACTCAGCGCCAGCAGTATCAGAATTAGGTAAACAGATGGGTCGAACCCATCGACTGAATTGTATCGTCGGCGCTAATCTCAATAAAGATAAATCGTTTTTCATATCTTCTTCGTTGTATTGTTGATTACTAATTATGTGGGTGACTATGTGATTGTGTTCTTGAGGAGAAAATGAAAATCTTCGCAACATGCCCGTCTGAACTTCGTAGTAATGATCCCAAAACCTAAAGATATTAAATATTTGAAAGCCGTTTGCAAAAATACATGTTCATTTAAATACATAAAAAGTCCCGGGATAGGCAATTGTGAAAGAAAAATAACATATTTTGTAATAAGACAAGAAGTAACATGGGCAATTTTCACGCTAATTTTAGCTGTGTAACTTATTTTCAGGTAAAATGTAGGGATTTACACTGAGAAGTATTCCGCAATTGTCTCGGGATATATATACAGTAATGCAACATTATGTTAAAAAAATGTGTATGGTGTGCAGTTCACACGTAGTAGAAGTGAAACAAAGTGTGGCAAGGGGTGGGAGTAATTCTAAATTTCGTGACGTCATATATTATATCGTTATTATATATTTAACATTATATATTTACACTTTACACGCTTTAAAACACGAAATTGGAAGTATTAACGAAAAACTTCAAAACATTTCCGAATCTATCTGTGTTTAAATTATTAAATATAATGTGTTTATCTCTTTTTAGTGTCTTTTTCCGTTTCATAGAGTTTCAAATCACAACGATTCTAAAAGATTTTCACTTCAAAAATTGCTATCGGTTATTGTAAATTGCATCGAAATCGGCCCCGTAGTTTTTACATTAATCCCGAACAAACAGACAAAAATCTAAAAAATAATATTTCGTGTTTTCTATCATTTATATGCCTGCCTATATTATAGTCTATCTAAATTGATTTTTTACATAGCTTCAATGTAGCTGTAAACGTAGACCTTTTACAATTCTATAATATTCTAGAGATTGTATAAACTTACTTGTGAACACAATGAGCAGCTGATACGATCCAGTTTTGGGTAACTACTACACCGCCGCAATGAAACATACCATCTCGGTATATAGCTACCATCCAAGGCCAAGCTGCAGGTAGACTTGGTTTTCCACCTACCACCCTACTTTCAGTTCTCTTATCTCTAACAGTGTTTTGGCTATTATAGACTTGCTTATTGTCATAATTTTGCTTATCTTTATTTAAATAGGTGTCACGTTTTCTTCTGTTTCTAAACCATGAGAATTGATAATGATTATCGGGAAACAGATACCTTTTTCTTCTTTCGTAGAACTCATTTTCGATTGCCGGATTCTGTGAATAAAAAACACTTTAACAATGTTCCCAAAATGAAACATCTTGTGTCTTCAGAATTTACTTACTTCTCGTAGTGATTGTACGGTAGTGGGCACTCTTGTTCCACATAATAAATCTGGACAAGTGACATATACAGCGGAAGAATTGAAACACGTATCGCTAGTTTGTATTGACTCACCCGGTGCAGTGTTCAAATAATCGACTTTCAACAATGGGTCTATTTGTAGTAATTGAATATATGGTGGCCTGTAAAAAGTTAGAGATATAAATAAAAAATATGTTACAACAAAAAAGCGGGCTTTAATATTTGTACTACCTGATTATAAGGCCCGCCTCTCTGCGACACACATCGTGTGCCCACATATAAGGATTTTTGCAGACTGAATACCAATCGCCTTTAAAATTTCTGTGTAAAAATCCTTCAGTGTTTGAAATCGCAAAGGGCTGAAACAATGAATCATTTATGACTTTAAAATCATATAGTTTACGTTTCACATTTATTATCTAAACTGAAGAACATATTTCAACCCAGAAAATTGAACAAATAATTTTCATTTGTCTTTAATTAATCTAATTAAGAATCTTACAGGTTTCTTATGTAGAGTTGGAGCCAACATATTGCAATCGGCTTCATCACGATTATTAGGGCAATTTGCGAAATTATTACACCTTTGCTCTTTGGTGAAACACTGGATTTGTATATTCGTCGTATCGGTATCCCCACAACTAAAACTGTTTTCTCTGCAACCTAAACCATAATATTTATTCAATATTTAAAGTTTTAAATTCAGTTTTTTTAAATAGTAGTAATACAATTATTATTATTAGTAAATAAAAACTATAAAAATATTAGATTTTTCGATACATGTGTATAAAAAAAACGTAAATAAAACTGTAGGTGGTTACCAAAGCATCCCATCTCATCTTCTCCGAATGGACAGTCGAAATATCCATCACAAAGTCTAGCTATATCAACTCTGGATTTGCAGCTGCATTTTACTTCGTCACTCATGTCAACACAATCGACTATTGCGTCACACCATTTTGTGTCAGGAATACACTTATCTCCGTCACCGCATGGTAATTCCCCAACTGAACATCCAATGTCTCTTTTTGATGAGTTCGAAGATATGTCGGATAAAGATTTTTCTGGCCTGAAAGGCAAGACCTTTTAAATTTTTTTTTATTATGTTAAAGTTTGCTATATATCAAGGAAGCTACAAGTGATTTCAAGAGGATTATTTGGTGTCTATATATTAACACAGTCAAGAAATAAAAATAATGGTTTCCTCTACTGTTATTATAGATAATGTATTATTTGCGCTTTATAGATAAAAAGAAATTTCGTCGGAAAGGTTCATTTTACAGAAACGCTGTAATAAATAAGTCAGTGATTAAAATTTTCAAAGGAGAGTTAAATCACATAACAATGGTATAGATTAAAAAAATATATATAAATGTTATGACATTATTTAAATTTATACTTTTTTGTTAAAATTTCTAAAGACACTGTAGAACAATTAACCCGTTATAAATTTTATGTGAAGCTTACTTTGGTGTTAAGAAACTCATGAATATATCAGCATCCTGAGGATGAATTTGTGATTTTCGTTCTATTAAATCTCGGTCTTGGATGTAAGACCGTGCCGGCTGATGATAATATCTGTAATAAGAACTTAATAAATGGGTTATTAGATGTTTAATGTAAATTCAAACTAATAACGTACATAAAGAAAACAGAGTTAAAAATCTACACATCAAAAGAATTTATAATCAAGCGAGTCGAAAAAAAACAAGCGTTCAGTATTATATACGAACCTTAAAAAAAAATTGTTACACATACGTATAGGTATAATGATACAAAATCAAAATGATATGAAATACTAATCAAACTCTGTATAATTGCGGAAATATTATATATACAAATTCAACGAGAAACAGCAGAAGCTATATAAAGCATAAATAATATTCTAAGTTAAAAATACTTCGTTTCATAAGGTTAACATATTTTGCACAAAAAAATTCGAAGTACCAGAAACCATATACTTATCATCAGATATGCTTCTTTTCCTCTAACGATACAAGCCGTGTTGGTGAGTAAAAATTTTTATTTTCATATATTACCTGGTATAAGATGGTCGATGTTCATAATGTGGATTATCATAGTCTCCAGTTGGAGTATCATAAATACCTAAAATATAAATAAAACCTTACTTTTAAAAGCAGAAAATCATATTAAAGTATAATAAAAGTAAAGTCTAAATAAATAAATATCCGTGTATACATAATTTACTTACTAAAGTGGTGAAAATATTATTTTTGTATATATTTTTATCTAATTCTAAATTTTGTGTGCGTTTTGAGGTCAGTCAATATCACGGCTCATAATTACAGTAACAGTATAAGTTTTGTGAACTTTATAGGTACGCATCTATAAATAACCTACCGTGTACGTAAGGGTAATGATTTTTCAGAAGACGTGCCAACATGCAAGTGTCTGTTAGAGGTTGGCCAGCTGTAGGGTGTGGATGTGGCATAGCGTTAATTGGATTAGCATATCCGTACATATAATTTTCTCTACTCTCCAAACCTCCTCGTGAGATATGCTCAAAGGCATCATGAACTCTATTATAATTATATGTATGTCGCTTTATCACTGCGGAATTAGATTCATCTATCTGATTACGTCTTATTTCTAATTCACGAATACTGCTTTCCAAAATATTTTCGATTTGTGATATGTCACTTTTAGCAAGTATTTTAAGTTTACTAAGAATTTCGTTGCATGTCTTCGTCTCAATTTCAGTTTGGCATACAATTCCATGTCGTCTTAGAATTTCTTTTTCTGCTAAATTAGGCACGTCAGACGAGTTCTCTACAGTTTGCTCTCTATCATCGATTTGCCTCTTCTTTCTTTTTTCATTAAACTCCGTATTATTTAATAGAAATAATAATTCGATATTCTTATTTTCCCTTGTAATATTAGAAGTATCTCCAATTTCAGTGAATAAAATTATTTCATTATTATGATTGTTGTTATCTAGAAGAAACAATATAATGGAAAAATAGTTATGACATCTAAATTAGTTAACTGATTGTAAATGCAATCACTTAACTAATTATAAGTCATAACCATTTTTTTTCATTCTCACCATTTGCTTCTAAAGCTTTTGATATCATAATAAACGTTCCACCTAAGAATATTATCATGAATAATGTACCAGCTATTTTTTGAAACATAGATAAAATACAGCTAACAGTTCGTGTGTTGTCACAACCTGAAAATACAGTTTTTGGATTAATTGCTTAAAATTTTAATACTAGTTATAAATATTTCATGATCAATTAAAGAACTCTTAAAACATTGATTACAATATCTGCGGTAGAAAAAGTGATAATATACGTAATACAGACCAAGTTACATTATACTTATATTATTACCTACTGATGAGGTACACTTGTAAAATTTATGATATTTAATAACGTGGAAAATAGCAATATTAACAATGTGTACAATTACCATTATGCGATGGCTCTGCCAATTCCATAGGGGGTAGTCCGAGATTGTTTAAAGATATTTCCCTTTTCATATCGATATCCACCATCTATAAAATCATAGACACACAGTAATACATTAACATAGAAAAGTATACTTATTTCATAGTGATAGTGAAGTTTAGAAGTACTTATATACTCTTACACGCAATTTGGTCTTTCGTCGTCAGTTTAATCACAGTCCATTGCTGCACGGAACGGAAGGGAAAGGACCTTAAGACCGGTGCATCGCTTCTCAAAGAACCGAATAGGTATGTAGTTACAGAAAATATTACAAAAAACACAAGTACAATACAATGACACTTCCACAAAGTCTAAATATTTGTTTCTTTTGTTTAGAATGGACTTATCTATACTAATATTATAAAAAGGTAAAGTTTGTGAATTGTATGTTTGTTTGTAGGATGTAATTTCTTGAAATATTGAACCGATTATAAAAATTCTTTTACAAATGGAAAGCTACATTATTCTTGAGTGACATAGGCTTTATTTGATTGTGATTAATAAATAAATTTAATAATATTTTTAATGGCGCTCAAAGAAGTGGGCTCGGGAACACCTGTCAAATATGTAATTTTTAGGATTTGTGTCTTCTATCTCAGAATAATATAGGTGCTTTTTACTAAACTACCTTATAATTTTATAATATAAATGACTTGTATTAATTATTTTATGAGAAATAAAGTTCTTTAACCTGAAGATTGCAGAGTATTCACTCAAAGCCTCGCTCGAGTTATATCAACATATGACTAGATACCTTATTCATCTAAAACAAAGGTTGGACGTCGCGTCATGAAGAACAGTAAGATAGCCAATTATAATAATTACAATTATTACACCAGAGAACATACACAGAAGATCGTGGAAATGTGTAGATGGTGAATAAATCCGAATCCTATTTTACGTGGAATTAGAATTTGGATTAAAAATGAACAGGCTCAAAAATATGGTGAAAATTGATTAAATTATTGAACTAATACATTTACGGTCTTATTCATATTGAGTTAAAGTAAGTTTGAAAGCTTCTTTATTGTTCTTAAGAAGATCTACTCTAACTCAGTATAAACAAGACCGTTTAAGTTTAATGTCATGTCACAAGTCGAACTGATTTTATCATAATATATATGTATATATATATATATATATATATATATTATTATATTATATTTTATTATATGTATATGTATATATATATACATATAATAAAATTGTAGAGGTCAAATTTCTGTACAATGCAAAAAATGCTAAAAACCGAGTCAGAGGGATGTAAGAAGTGAAACAGAAGCATTTAGATTTTTTTTCAAAAATTTTGTTTCTCTGTTTATCTGTTTGTCTGTCTATTTGTACCGGCTAATCTCCGAAACAACTGAACCGATTTAAATGAAATTTTGTATGGCGGAAGCGTATATCCCTGGTCAACATATAGGATACTTTTGATCCCGAAAAATTAAAGAGTTCCCGTGGGATAGTTAAAAACTTTGCACGCGGACGAAGTCGCGGGCAGAAGCTAGTACGATTACTACTATTTATTACGGCTATTTATTTTCTTATTATTACTTATTATATATATATATCGCAGATTGCGATATAATTGTATCAAAATCGTAAAGTAATAAATCTGATATGGAGGTCGATATAGCCGTGACAGGTAATATGAAGGTATTTATGTTTTTCTTAAAGTACCTGCACTTGATATTATTAAAGTGGTGTTTAAGTTTAATAAAAACTGGGTTGTATTTGTATGATGTGATTTATATTGTTGAGCACTTTATAAATGTTTTTAGGATTTTTAATAATCTTTGTTTCAGTTTACCAAATTACTAAAGGGTGAACGCTATGTTGTTGGTTCGACAATATAAAAGGAGATGAAATCGCCTAAACGGGACATTCTACATTCGTCGGTTGAAGAGAGCGAAAGCTCTCTTGGACAAGGAGCATATAATCTGTTGTGGTCAATAATTACTGTCCGAATAATCGCAGTATTCTTTGAGGGCAAATTGCTGCTCGACACCTGACAAGCGTGGATGCAACTCTTGCAGTTGTCCTAATATTTCTGTGTATTATTTTGCTGTGTTTAATATTGCAATTGTAATAATTCTAGTGTAATAAACTTTGATTATAATATTTCAGATTATTATTGTGTTATATGTGTCGCGCTGAGAAGTAATAATAAGAAAATAAATAGTCGTAATTTATATTTTTGTATCAATTAGTGATTTAATATTGTGTTCTATATATATATATGTTACTCGACATGTTGTTTTATAGTATTTTCTTAGATTTTAGCGATAGGTAGGTGAAGCTGGTAAATATTTTCAATGAAAATTTGTTTGATTAATTTAAGTGGCATTTTTTTATTAGAGATATTTTCGTTTATTTGCTTTTTTAAAATTCCGCAGCTAAATGACAAAAATCAAACACTTGATACCTTTAAGGAGCCCTTCATTAGCCTATTTTTTAACTTAAAGTAAAGGCAATTTTTGAAACCAATTATAATAGGCCATTAATGTTGTGTGAAATCCTTGACATCCATTGATATATTAATATTGTAATCTGCTCTAAGCACAAGGATCAAATCTTTGCCGCGTATTGCCACACAGTTTTCTAAACTAATTTGCTAATTATTATATATAGGTACCACGGTGAAAGAAAACATCGCGAACGAAAGTGGAACCTTGCACATCGATATAGCCGATACGTGAAATTCGCTAACCCATCTTCGATAAGAGTGGTGAACATACCGACTACATCCCTAAAATGATAAGCCCTGATCAGTAGAAAGTTATGCGCTGATATTTTATCTCTGAACAAAAGCATTTCGCAATCCTGAAACACTTTTTTAATCCCATTGAATTTAAACACACATAAATAGTTAACGGTTTTCAATATTCTATGGTACCTAAATGATTTCAAAGAATGCGCATATCTACAGTCAACATCACAGACAGAATATTGCAATAAACATGTAATTTGGAAAAAATGCAAGTAGATAAATATAATATACAGCAGTTTATTGCTCATCACAATAATCAATTACAAAAAGGTAAAACAATAGAGGGCCTATTGCTTAGAGCAATCTAACCTAACTTTAAAAATAATCTGTAGTGACCGGTGCGGCTTACATATTATGTGGTGCAGAGCAGAATTACATAAGACTTAAATTATATATCAAAGGAAACAAATGCACTCACGTTTATAACGAGACAAACCTTGTAATGTAACAAAAATAACGCAAATCACGAAAACATTTCTTTCGAATTAAAATTTAGTGCAACTATATGTGCAACACAATTGATTAGCACACATGCATTGATGCGAGGTGACTGCAAATTATTTTGCTGATCATTAAGCTTTTGGGTAGCATCGTGTTTCATTACTTAGTAAAGTAGAACACAATGTAAACGTAACAATCTCTTTTAAAATTAAATATAATTAACTATGCTATTCTTTTCCAGGTGAATTTCTATTTTTCTATAATGATAATTGTACTATTTGAAAATAGGTATCGTAAAGATTTTAGCGACAAAATATTATTAGATTTTGATCTCTACTAGATTTTCTTAGCGTTTTAATTGATATGATGTTAGGATGTAAACTATTGTATATTCTTTCTCTTAAACGAAAGCACACACATACCAAATTTCATGATAATCGTTTCTTTCAGTTTCGGTCGCATGTACCTATTTCGATTTCCAATACCGCGGAAACAAACCGGTGATCAATTTCCATCAAGTAGGCCATTTGCCTGTGTGTCTGCTTAGGACAATAAAAAATATCATGTTCTGTTATAAAATGAGTTCCGCGGTACACGGATAGAAATATGTCCTAGGTAGGTTCAAATCCTATCCAAGAGCAAACACCGTTTAGGCCATTCTTCTGAAATAATGTACACATTGTTACAATCACCATGCTATGATAGTATAAAAACATCGCGAGGATACATGCATATCAAGGTTACCAATGTGTTGAACCCACCTATTGGACTTGCTTGGTTAGTATGTCTCATAAAACGGAGAAGAGGTCAGCACCCTGACGTTTATGAGTCTTTAATGTTGAAACTATTATTATTAAATGCAGTCTACTACATTTACGTTCTAAGGGTTAACAATGCTTAAGCTTAGTCATCAAATTGCCTCTACCGTCGATGACCTGATGTTGATTGCGAAATGTTGATTGCATTAGAAATGTATGTATTAACAATAGCTTAAAATACATTCATACTAATACATTAAATTATATAATATTACACCTATTAAAATTAGTAATTATATGTGCCTATTTTACTTACCTGTTTTTATAAATAAAACTTACTTGTATACTATGTATTTGTTGTATTTTACATACTTATGTTAATATTGAATAAAATATAATTAAAGTAACTGTATATCGTATAATATGTATGTATACCACATTCACACATAATTGATGATTGATTTAATGACACATTGAATGAGTTTTATTCCTGCCACGGGTTGTCTGGAAGAGATCTCTTCTTAGCGATAAGACTGTTTATGTAATGGTGTACTTACAATATAGTTCTCTCTCTCTCTCTTTTTCTAAATATGAAATTAAGCTTGTTTGGACTACTTACTCAATATTTGTTTAATGAAAGAAATAACTAGAAATGATAATCGTCCAGTAAAAAACGTAACTCTGAAAATCATGAATACCTATAGAACATAACGATAATGCCACAGGTCTTTTTTGTCTACATTTTTAACTGGCTTGGTCTAAAAAGATGTTTTTAATAGTAGGTAATACTTCAAGCAGCGGAAGAATAACCTGTAGCGTCTAGGATTTAGGTGGAGCTTTTCAGTATTTTTCTTACATTTGGTTTTGTACACCTATCGTTTTCTAATTCAGAAACTAGAGAAACAATAATTTTATACGGAAATTTGGTATTACTTAAAATACATTAAGACACTAATGATTGCCTTTGGTGTATATTATTTTTTAATTAGGAATCTGGTAAACAAGCAGACGGCCCACCTAATGGAAAGTGGCTAAGGGTACCTTCGTCTATAGACGATTGCAACACTAAGGGTGAAGCCAATGCGTCGCCAGCCTTTAAGATGGGATAGAGAGATCAGACAAGAGAAATGAGATAGAGAGCTTGCGATATAGTGATAGAATTGGGAAAATGGGACGCTGAGGGGGAAGTAAGAAGTGGGAATCAGATATTCGAGAAGTTCTTAATTAAACCAAACGTGAAGAGGTTTAAAGTCTACCTCTATGTAATAGTTTATCCTAAATATGATAAACTCACAAAGTCAGTTATTTATAATATTGTTGTTACACGTCAATGATTTATATTAGGTTGGGGAAAAAGTTTCTTCGCATTTTATATAAAAATTCAAAAGAATTTTTTATAAAGTTTATTTACATTTGAGTAAAGTATGTAGGTGCCATTTTGTTGGATAACTTTTTGCCATCTTGTAGGTAGGGACGTGATCCCATTGCTATAAAAAAATTGGGGCTTCCGATCAAAAAACTGCGACAAGTGGTTTTGACAGTCCTCTCGTAATATTAACCTGACACTGCCTAAGGAATTCTGCAGAGACCGAAACAGGTGAAAATCTGAAGGTGAAGGCAAGGTCAGGACTATATACGGCGGATGCATTAACACCTCCCAGCCAAACTCTCGTATTTTTTGCTGAGTGGCTAAAGATGTGTGAGGTCTAGTGTTATCATGGTAAAAAACCACACCCCTTCTGTTGATTAATTTCGGTCACTTTCTCTCAACTTTTTGCTTTAATCTCATCAGTTGTTCGCAGTACAGTTCAGAAACGATGGTCCTGCCTGGCGGTAACAGCTCATAATGAATAATGCCCTTCCAATCCCACCACACACACAACATCACCTTGTTGCGAGTTAACCCGAGTTTCGCCACAGTCTGTGAAGCCTGACCGGCCTTTGACCACGAACTTTTTCGCACGTTCTTGTCGTACGTGATTCACTTTTCATCATCAGTTATCAGCTTCTTCAAAAATAGTTCGGTTTCATTACGTCGTAATAAAGAATCACAAATGAGTACACGGTTCATTAGGTTCCTTACTACTGCATTAGGTCCATAAATATCACAAATTTTTTTCGCGGCTTGTGTTGCATTTTTACCTTTTTTGTAGTAAAATTTTAAAATGTATCGAATTTCTTCATTAGATTCACTCATTTTAACAATAAGAAAAACAAATGAAAATCACACAATTTCCTAATTTGAATTTGGAATTGTCTTCTTTAAAATTAAAACTTTTTAATGATACCAAAACCAGCCAGATACAAATGGTATAGCCAAAGAGATCTTATTACCAGTTCATACATACTATATGCGAAAAGACTTTTTCCCCAACCTATTATGTATCTATTATTAATAAATTTGTAATTAATAAAGGTCGTAAATTTTCATATTCAATCAAATGTCGTAAATTTTATATTCCATGAACTCTTTCAAGTTGTAGAAGGTGTGCTCGATTAGCCACTTCATAGACCGGCAAGTACATATATTTAAACTACCACAGAGTATGTAGAAATGTAAGTGAGGTACCTATTAACTTAAGCCACGTACCCATATGCGAGCCGTTACTCTAACCGAACGGAACGTAACTGTAACGAGCTCTAATTTGGACGGTGAAAATGATCTTCGCTCGCGACGACCAACGAGCCGTCTTTGACTGCATACTCATCAGAGAGCTAAAACTATAACCGCATAGTGCTCTAGGGTAGACCCGTGAAACGACCTTCACTCGCGACGTCCAACGAGCCGCATTTGACCGCTTACTCATCTGCGAGCTGAGCGGAAACAGTAACGAGGTTTTAGTGTGGACGTGGTTCACGAGCGCACTGCGAGCGCCAAATTTTACCGGTGCCTTTGACGACGCCGACTGCCGCGGCAAAAACCGACAAACGTCGGCTCGCTGCGGGTCGCTTGCGGTGGGCTGGTGAGCCACGTCCACACTATGATTTTTAGTTATAGTAACTGCAACGGTTACGGTTACAGATCGGAGATGAGTACGCGGCTTTATATAATGATTCAGGGACAAGTTTTAAAACTTAATCCTTTCATTAAAAAATATACATATATAAATTTTCTAATACATGACTTACATAATAGAAAAAGACTATTATCTCGTTATATAGGTATATTAAGGTTTAAGGTGCTTTTAGGCATAACGATGTTCCCCTCTGTGCGACATGATAACATTATATTCTAAACAGCCATTTCCAAAAAAAATTGTAATAGGAGTATCAAAGTGCAGACGTAATATTTATAGGATTAATACATGTTAGATCAAGGGGTAGGCCGCAGAATTTTTGTCGTAAAGGAATGTTAAACATGACACGCATCCTATGACGAGGAATATTGAATATTTTGTGAAATTAAAGCAAAGAACGGGAAAGTGAGTCCCGGGTTCAATTGGGAAATTAACCGCGCGGTCGCAATATTGGGCTTAGCGACGCGCAATGCGACGAGGTTGAAGCCGAGCGCGACATCTCGTAGCATACATATGTCATACATATTAACACTACTATTTGTCGCCTATCTCGTCGCGTTTAGTAGTGGTTTATAGCGAAAATATTGTAGCCTCGCTGTATGGAACCGATCTAAAAGACTATGGATGAGGACAGTTAACACCAAAAGCTAAACAGTGCAAATTTTTATTTATTATTGCTTCTATAACAAACACCATGAAAGAAGATAGGCAGATAATTATTTATTGTACATTAGAGAGTGAATGACGATTGATTGTACATTGCCCACTAACAAAGATCGTAAAAATCTGAAACTTGGATGTGTGATATATTATTATTGTATCCGGTTGTAGGTATAAGGACCGTTAGCAACAAAAGAGAAGATAAGCGAAAAATGAACGAGACAAGTGATAGAAAATTATAATTCAAAAAAGCGACCCCGGTCGGTTATGTAAACAAAATCCGGTTGACCTATCGACGAAGGGAAATATTAATCTCAATTTACATATAATTTAAAATTTAAAACGTGTTACATTTTCATTTCACCCAATAGAACCTGGAACGTATAACGGACTATTTTGGATTTTAAATGAAATTTATGTGAGAGATCAAAGAGTCACACTTGGTTAACATTTTCAGACTAAATCTTCGTCAAATTACCTCGTATGAACCTTGACTTAGGCGTGATAAATATTTACCTAAAGCGACCTTTCATAATTATTAATGAGTCTTTTAGGTATCACACTTCTAATAAGTAATTGAGCGTTAATAATTAACTATCATCTGTGGTAGCTTAGTGGTTAAAGGACACGCATTTCATTCCAATGGAGTATGTTCTACTGTCTGGGAAACATACACTGCCAAGGTAATTTCTGTTACTTAATACGCCTATTATTGCAATAATTACGAGCTTAAATGTAAAGGAAAACACAGTGACGAAACCTGATCATCGAGATAACCGGTATGTGAAACCCACCAATCTGCCTTAGACAAACGATAATAATAAGATAATTAATAAGTATACTACACATACACCACCTTCACAACATGGATACATATAACAGCAATGCTCACATTAAACACTAACATAGTTTAAATTATAATGTACACCTCAACATAAATAAAGCACAACAATTTTCATATGTAAACAAAAAACATGTACAAATTAATACTTTATAATAAAACGAGAATCTAAAAAAAGGTATGGAACAAGAGTCCGTAGTCGCTAGAAAAAAATGTAGTGAGATACCGTCGGTTTCCCTAAAATGGAGAGCCCTAGGCCTAATGTTAGGACGGTCAAAGCAACTATATAAAATATCTATACACCAATTTTAGAAAATCAATTCATATTTTAATTTTATATAGAGGCATAAATAAACTCAGTTTCAGATATCTCAACAACTCTACATTAATTAATAAATAATTTTAGAAAATGATTATACATTTACATAATATAAAATTAAGAATACATCTCTAAGGTGGCACAGGTTCATAAATTTTAAGGCATTTATTAGATAGGTCATCTAAGAATATTAATAACTTTCTCTAACAAATACAAACATTTTTCTGACAAACATAATCCAAGCGTAATCCCTTTGAACTGGCGTATAATAAAAATAAGCAATATTCAAGTAGTGTATTAAATATCTAAGTTTTTACCATAAGACTTTCATATTTTATAATACAATGTAGCAGCTTCGTTGAATCGGAAATGTATCTATACCTACCAATGCAAAAAAATTCAGAATCTGTCTGTTTTTTAACATTTAAATAAAAACTGTTTTAAATGATGCCTAATAACAAATGGCTGTTTTTAAAATTCTTGTCTGTTGTTGGCTAACTTGTCTGTTTACAAGTTTGTCTCGAATAAAACGACTCGACGAATTTCAAAGAAAATTTTAGAGATTAAAACAGAAATTTTATTATATTTTCTTAAGTTTTCGCGACTTGTATACATAATAAAACTACGTTTTAACGGTTTTAAGCGCGGTATTTGCGATTTCCAGACCGTACTGGTTCACATAATATTTTCTTAAGTTTTGTTTTTCGTGATTTGTATACATAATATTACCATATATTAGGATGCGATCAAATGTACCTTTTATTACACACATTTCTGTTATCAAGGGTTTCCACGCAATTTTGACTAACGTAAATTTCTACTCTGTATGTAGTGAAAACGATTATGTTTTAAGGGATAAGAAGTATCCCATATTTATCTATTCTATTTAAAATGACCACTGTTTGTAGATAATGTTGTATAAACTAGATGGCGCCACTGGAAAGTTACATCGCGGTATGGTTTGCATTCTATATGTACATAACACGGGTGCATTTAATTTGAATGTTGTTGGCACTCACTGCAATAAAATATTCTTTGAGATCTATATGTTTATAATTTTATTATATCGTATAGAAAATCCCCTCTCTCCCAGGACTGATTATACATTTTTTGGTCCTTGCTTGAGTCGGATACGGATTAAATCAAAGAGCGTTTTTGATAAGTCCTGGGTGGATAAGGACTTGGTTCCGGGGGTACGGTGAAGAGCCGTTTGGAACCTACTAGCAAGAGGGAAGTTCAGTACCAGGCGGGGTACTGATCAGTAGACCGTCCGATAACTGCAGGAGGGCAGTGGTCGGAGGGAGGAGCAGGGTTGTGACCAGGGGGTCCAACCAATCAGGTAGCAGCAGGGGGTGCGGCAAAGGCGTGACGTCAACATCAAGCGGCCAAGTGCGTGGTCGTGGTGACATCATTGAGCGGCTAAGTGCGTGTAAGTTGTGACGTCATTAAGGGCTAAGTGCGTGTGCGTCGTGACGTCATCCAGTAGTGAAGTGCGAGTGTCATCCATGGAATAAACTGTAAGTACTTTGATATTATTAGTGGTAAAAGTTAGTCAATTTTGAACGTTAAATTCATTCGTTAATGGACTTGAAATAATTTTATCGATTTGTCACTTGTAAAATTTTAGAGTTAATTTTAGGACTTAGAATAGTTTTAAGAATTTGGTTCAGACGGGGAACCTATGCCCAATTTTTTTTTTGATGTCGTGTTATTTCAAACACTTAGAATATTTTTGAAGAAAATTTACTTGTAGTTTGGGACTTAGAAAATTTTTAAGAATTTGTATCATTGAAACTTTAAATTGAAATTGAACTGTTATTGTAAATTTGGAGTTAGTTTATTTTTCTTTAATTATGATGGAGTCTAAGATACATTTACAATGCGATTTGCAAAAACGAATTGAGAAAAGTTTTCTGAATTTCAAAAGTCTTCTAAAGAAAGATTAACTAAAGATTATATGGAAAGTAGATTGGAATCGTTAGAAGCAATGTGGGCTCAATATTTGAGTAATCATTCAAACATTGTTAGTAGTAGTGATGTTAAATTATTACAAGCTACAAAATATGTAACTGATGATTTGTTTTATGTTACCGAGGAGTGTTATGTAGAGTATAAATGTGTATTGAAGTCTAAGTTATCTGCTTTTTCAACAAATGTAACACAAACATCGCAACATGCTAATTGCTCTAACCATAATAATTTGAAATTACCTAAAATAACTATTCCACAGTTTTCTGGTGATTATAGTCAATGGTCTACATTTCGATTTGTTTGTATCTCTTGTGCATAAGTCAGAGATTGACAAAGCACAAAAGATGCAATATTTGAAAGGGCTTCTGTCAGGAGAGGCAGAGCAATTAGTAAGGCACATTAATATATCTTCCGATAACTATGATAGATGTTGGTCAATGCTTGAGGAGAGGTATAATAATAAGAGGTTTCTTACATATTCTGTTTTAAAAGATTGTTTAATCAGAAAATAATTTCGTCAGAATCACCAACACTGTTAAAAGAAATGATAGATACAACTACAGAATGTCTTGGTTCTTTAGCTAATTTAGGAGTTGATGTATCTACTTGGGACGTTATAGTAATTTATATGCTTACATTAAAGATGGATTCTGAGTCCAGAAAACAATGGGAATTACAGATAGCTAGCAACTCTTCACAAGATTTACCAACTATGACGCAATTTAAGGAATTTATAACCAGTAGATATCGCGCGTTAGAATTCTTGGACTCAGGAGCCAAATTTAACAATCGGTCTTATACTCATAAACCTAAGACATTTCATGTAGCAAATGTGGTGTGTAAATTTTGTAGCGATAATCATCGTTTAGCTAACTGTAAACAGTTTGCCAACGCAGAGGTACAGGCTCGTCGTGGTTTCGTTGAGAAAACAGAATATGTTTTAATTGTTTGGGTGCTAAACATTCAGCCAAGTTTTGTTTGTCAAAGATATCGTGCAGGGTGTGTAATCGCAAACATCATTCGTTGCTTCATCCTAATGGTTCCGGGAATGCAGGTTCATCGTTAGGTGGTGCAGGTACAGGTTCATCAACGAGTGAAGTTGGCGCGATATCATTAGTTAAGAGTGGAGCAAGTACTTCCGCTCCTGTTGTGTGCTTTTCATCAGGCGGGATGGAAGCACGTAGTCAAGTGCTGCTCGCAACAGCACTCGTAATGAGCTGAAAATAACAAGGGGGATCAATATACTATCAGGGCTTTGCTTGATCAAGGTGCACAAGCATCATTTATTACGGAAGCAACAGCTCAGTACTTGGGTCTTAAGAAGTCCCCAGTAAAAGGATATATATCAGGTTTAGAAGGAAATCAGAGTGTTTCAGTTAAAGGTAGGACAACTTTAACCTTTAGCTCGATTTATGACGCAAAGGTAAAATTATCAGTAGATGTTTATATACTAAAGTCTATAACTACTCTTCTACCTAGCAAGAGAATATTAACTTCTGAGTGGGTATGTGACTTACCGTTAGCTGATCCACAGTATAACACACCTAACAAAATTGATATTTTGTTAGGTGCCGAAGTATATAGTAAAGTTATTCAAGACGGTGTTAGAAAAGGACCTGAAAACAACTTGGTGGCTCAAAATACTTCGTTGGGCTGGATATTATCAGGTAGAGTTACAGCTTTACATCAACCAACAGCGAATGTAGTAGTTATGCATTCCTGTGTCGAGGTTAACGATATGTTAAAAAGTTTTGGGAACTGGAAGCTGAACCTCAGTTAAATAAAGGTGGTATACTCACCGATGAAGAGAAGCGATGTGAGGAGTTCTTCAGTTATACGACTACCAGGGATACGACTGGTCGATATGTGGTTAGGTTGCCATTCAAGAACGAAGAACTGGATCTGAAAATAAAGAATAGTAAGAAAATAGCGGGAAATAGATTAAAATTTGTAATAAATAAATTAGAAAAGAATTCGGATATAAAAGCAAAATATTCACAAGTTATGGAAGAATATTTATCACTGGGACATTTGGAAAAGGTACCGGAAGAGGAAGTAAATAATTCAAAAGCAGTATACTTACCTCACTTTGCAGTAGTAAGGTTTGACAAAGATACAACTCAGGTCAGAATAGTCTTCGATGCTTCCTGCAAAGGTGAAGATGGAATTTCGCTTAATGATCTTCTGATGGTCGGTCCAAGATTGCAGCCAGAGTTGCGACATCTCTTAATGAAATGGAGGTTAAACCGGATTTGTTTATCGGCAGATATCATAAAGATGTATAGGCAGATAAAAGTAGCACAGCAAAATATAGATTTCAAAGAATTCTTTGGAAGGAAAATGCTGAAAGTAAAGTAACAGATTATCGATTGTTGCGGGTTACATTCGGTACTGCGTCGGCTCCATATCTGGCTGTAAAAGCATTACAGCAAGTTGCTATCGATGAAGGGGTGAAGTATCCGATGGCAGCGGGAAGAGTCGTTCAAGACTTTTACATGGATGACTTGCTGACTGGTTGTGATACAGTTGAGCAAGGAATAATAATTTATAATGAGATGAATGAATTACTACAGAAAGGAGGATTTAAGCTACAGAAATGGTCGAGCAACAGTAAACAGCTATTAGATAGAATTCAAGAAAGCAGAGATGGGATAGGTATGAATGAAGAACTAAAACTCAAAGTAGATGATATAATGAAGTTGTTAGGACTTACCTGGAACAGGATGATGGATACCTTCCAATATACGGTGTTGCTACCGCAGGGTCAGGAACCTGTAACAAAAGAATAATTTTGTCAGACGTAGCACGTTTATTTGATCCGCTTGGTTGGGTGGCACCTGCAGTAATACTCGCAAAACGATGATACAAAAGCTGTGGTTATCAGGTGTAGCATGGGATGAAGCAGTTCCAAGCAATATTTTAAATGAATGGCTTACCTATCGCAGGAACTTACTCTCCTTTCCACGTTGCAAATACCTCGCTGGCTTAACACTAGTGCAAATAATGTCCTTGTTGAACTCCATGGATTCAGCGATGCCTCCAAATTGGCATACGCTGCGGCTGTCTATATCAGAGTTGTTGGTGAGAATGGAGATGTTCATGTTTCGCTTGTAACAGCCAAAACGAAAGTAGCGCCAATTAAACAAATTTCTATTCCGCGACTGGAGCTTTGTGGAGCGGTTCTCGTTACGAAACTTTTAATTGAAGTGGCAGAAACGCTTAATATCTCAAAAAAGATGCATCCAGGCATGGACCGATTCTACGGTGGTGCTTGCATGGTTGAACAGCCATCCAAGTCGTTGGCAGACGTTCATAGCAAATCGAGTGTCTGAAATTTTGACGACATTAGAAGCCCATCAGTGGTCTCATGTGCAATCGAAATCGAATCCTGCTGATTGCGCATCGAGAGGTCTTAAACCCTCAGAATTATTGGGTAGTAAATTATGGTTTGAAGGTCCTGAGTTTTTGCATGAAAGGGACATCAAGTACAGTAAAGTAAAAGATTTAGATACAGAATTAGAAGAAATTAAAGTTAATTTGGTTGCTAGCAATGATGACATAATTTGGAATAAATATTCGACTTTAAATAAACTTATCAGAGTGGTTGCATATATGAGACGTGTATTATCATGGAGAAAGAATACGAGCATAAAGAAAGGATTTTTAAAAGCGGAAGAATTACGAGAAGCAATGGATGTATGTGTGAGGAAATGTCAAAGGGAAAATTTCGCTGAAGAGATAAATTTTTTAATGATTAATAAATTGGGGAAATTGAAGGGGCAGATGAAATCGTTGACTCCTTTTATAGATGGAAATGACAATTTACGAGTCGGAGGACGGTTGGACAAAGCACCACTCAGTGAAGGTCAGAAACATCCTCTACTACTTCCGAAGAAATCTAATCTCACAGATTTGGTGATAGCTGATGCACATTCAAAAACACTACATGGCGGACCGCAGTTGATGTTGGCGTACCTAAGGTCCAGATATTGTATACTGGGGGCGAAAGATTTAGTGAAACGTCATATGCGTACCTGTGTAAAATGTATCAGATATTCAGCCAAAACTACAACGCCATTGATGGGACAGTTACCGTCGTCTAGGGTAACACCAACACGCCCATTTAGTAATAGTGGCGTGGATTTTGCGGGTCCAATTAATGTGCGAATTTCAAAGGGACGGGGTCAACATGCCTACAAAGGTTACATTTGCTTGTTTGTGTGCATGGCTACGAAAGCCATACATATTGAAGTAGTTAGCGATTTGACGACACAAGGGTTTTTAGCTGCCTTTAAAAGATTTGTGTCTCGTAGGGGTTATTGCTCCAATTTATGGAGTGATAACGGAACAAATTTCGTAGGAGCGTCTCGGGAGCTAGATAAATTGTTCTACGCGGCAAAATCGGGGTTGCATAAAGAGTTAGCAGAAACTTTAGCATCAAACGGATCTACGTGGCATTTTATCCCGCCACATTCACCAAATTTCGGAGGGTTATGGGAGGCCGGTGTGAAGTCGGTCAAGTTTCATTTGCGTCGAGTAATTGGTGATACAACCCTGACGTACGAGGAGCTGGCAACAGTTCTGACTCAAATTGAAGCGTGCCTAAATTCTAGACCACTTTCACGTATTGAGAGTGATTCAGATGGGTTTGAGGTTCTCACTCCCGGTCACTTCCTCGTTGGGGAGCCTTTACTTGCAGTTCCAGAGCACAATTTTGAATCACAAAACATAACTAGCCTCCGTAGATGGCAGTTAACTCAGCGGATGATGCAAAATTTTTGGCGACGTTGGTCGCAGGAATATTTAACCACATTTTTGCATCGATACAAATGGGCTTCGCAATCTCGGAACCAAACATAGGGATTTAGTATTAATTAAAGAGGAGGATTTGCCTCCTTCACGATGATGGTTGTTGGGACGGATTATTACCAAGCATCCGGGCAGTGACGGTATAACACGAGTTGTATCACTGCGTACCAAGGCATCTGTCATAAAAGACCTACTTCTAAACTTTGTATTTTACCTTATTCTAATGTTTAATTTTCAAATTATTGTTTTTATTTTTGAGTTCTATGGTTTTTTTTTTGTATCTTTCTTTATGTGTGATAAAGAACAAATGTGTCAATTTGTTCTTAGGGTGCGGAATGTTTGTAGATAATGTTGTATAAACTAGATGGCGCCACTGGAAAGTTACATCGCGGTATGGTTTGCATTCTATATGTACATAACACGGGTGCATTTAATTTGAATGTTGTTGGCACTCACTGCAATAAAATATTCTTTGAGATCTATATGTTTATAATTTTATTATATCGTATAGAAAATCCCCTCTCTCCCAGGACTGATTATACAACCACTACATATATATCCAGTATTTTATGGTAATTAGTGATTCCTAAGGCCATGCAGAACTAAACATGAAACAAATTTATTCACATTTATATGCATATTTGCATGAATAGATTTAAGTTTGTAGTAGCTTACGTCGATGTTAAGTGGACCACTTATATCGTCCAATTTTGATGATTTAACTAAAGTTATAAATGTTCATTCAATGTCATTTAATACCGTCGTCTACTTTTACTTTCGTGCGTTTTAACCAAATTGATTCAATTTAGTAGATCCGTCCGGTATTTGCATTAAATGAGTTTGAAAATTAAAAAAAACCACTTAATTGAATTTGAAGAAGAAAGCTATAAAGAAATATTCTTATAGGTTGTTATTGAAAATTTCTAAGCTTAGAAGTACAATAAAATTACATATTTTTCCTTAAACAGAAAGCAAACAATATAAAGTATATGCATTAAGTCAGGCGCCGTCATGGCTTTGAACAAATCGTTACCCACATATATTCATTAAAATGACTTGGTTAGCGATCACGTGGAAAATTGTTCGCTTTCTATCCTCCAAGGGGCATAAAAATGTATGAAGGTTGATCAGTCTTTTCCATACGTTGCTTGTCCTTGAACATACGAGGAACTATTAAGTGTTGTAATTAGTGTATGTTCTTGTGAATTCGTCTTTAGGTAAGCAAACTATTGTTGAATTACGAATGGAGCCTCCAACTAAGATAAACATTTTAATGAATCTTATCATACACCAGAATGTTTGTTGAACAAATAGATTCTACATCTATTACAAAATACATACCAAATATCTTATGATTAAATATTTATTTGGAAAACGTAATACAGGTTTTAGATTGAGAAGTACTTGTTTGGGAAATGGGAATTGTCGGAGAAAAATGACAAACACGACAATGCTATCGCGATGGGAAAAACTCACTGTAATACTACTGTTGATTGTGGCTTTAATCGCGCGTTGCCATGGAGATAAAGAAGATACCGACACTTATTTGAGTCAGTTCATAGCAGATTTATGGCAGGAGGGTGCTGATGTTCTTCGAATAATATGGAGAGACTGTTCTAAGAAAGTATGTATTTAATCTTTATTTTCGCACAAGTTATTGCTAATTTAACCAAAGCTCTTTTGTGATTGTATTTGTTTTAGACTCTTATTTCTATAGACTCATATTTGTTTTATAGACAGTTATTAGTTTTATAGACAGGGATGAGTAGTATCGCCGTGGAGGTTTTTGTTTTGTTGTGTTCTTCTGTTACTCAGATGGTTTGAAAAAAATGGAGAATGAATGGGTTACTCATCAAATGTCTATTCTACGCCTATGACCAGGTTATAATTGCATCATCGGAAAAAGAGTTACAGGAGATGATAATAATTATGGACGAATCTTTAAAGAACAAGGGTATGAATGCGAACAAGACGAAAGTTTCGGTGTTTGAAAGATATGAAAGGATGACAATGTGTAACATACAAATAGGAAATGAAAAACTAGAGCAAATTAAAGAGTTTGTATACCTAGAGTACACATTTACAAGAGATAGAAGACATACAGACAACATAGAGTATGAGAGTGATATTGAAAGGAGATTAATAGCGGGTAATAAGTTGAATGGAGCTCTTAACTCTTTTATAAACAGCAGCAGCAGATATCTGGAAAAGCACACCTGACTGTCCATCAGGGAGTATTAGTACCAACGCTAGTGTATGGCAGTGAAAGCTGGGTATGGCAGAAGAAGCATGAAAGTAAACGCAGTTGAAATTAGAGCTTTCGGAAGTATTTGTAAGGTTAATGTAAGTGATAATAATAATAAATAATTAGAAACAGTGTGATAAAGGAACGTTGTGGATTGAAAGAGGATGTAGTGATACAATTTCGAAAAGGAATGTTAAGGTGGTTTGGGCATGTAGAGGGAATGAATGAAAACAGAATCACAAAATAAGTATAATATGACAGCAATGTGAGTTGTAGAGTAGAGTCGGTGCCGGTCGACCGCGAAGTACCGTGATCAAATTGAAGATATTTTGAAAAAAAGTCATGTGAAAAGAACTTTAAAGAAGCGTGTATCTATAAAAAGATTAATGAAAGTTGATGAAGCGAAAAGTGTTTGTAAGATCATAGCAAGTGGAAATCCATCGCCTCTGCCTACCGCTACCCCAATGAGAAACAGGCGTGAAAATGTATATATATAGTTAGTTAGTTAGTAAATCTATTTATTATACAAAAAAATGCTGTTATCAATTAGTAAAAGGATACAACCCTAATAATTTCGTCATGTCTACGCGTGCATGTGTCTGGATTTGTAACAGTCATTTAACTCAGAGACTATTAACACTACATAGATATTTGAATACAGAAGGGAAAAGTGTACGCCACACGATGCCGCTATAAAATAGTGTAGTGAATCTGCAACAAGAAAATAGGGTAGACTCTATATTTGTAAATGAGAGACGAAAAAAATTAAATGCACAAGGCCTCCCTTGGATAAAAATGCGTTACAACATTTTGTATTGTACTGTATATAGATAAATAAGTTAAGTCGTAACAATTAATGTGCCTCTCCCTTCTAAATTTAGGGAAATTCTGAACATAATTAAGATGAAATTTTTAAAACATTTAGGCACTTAGAAAATCAGTTTGAGTAGAATACGTTGATTAGTTTTTGGTATAATGCTATTCGCTTACACGCTTTTAAGTTCGGTTGTTACGAAACTTTTCACCACATGTGGACAGACACCAGCTTGGCCAATTTACGAAATTTGTTCGCCGGCAAACAAGTGATGTTCTTGCTGATTATAAATGTTGGTGCGATCTCTATGAAGATATTTTCAATATTCAAATATGAACCATTTGTATGAAACATAAAATATGAAACATATTAGAGTACTGAAAGGTAGGTAATTTAACCCTTCATTTCGAAATCCAAAGGACGATGGGATCAAAAGGTATTTGGTTTACCTTGAGACATCAAATATTTAAAACTGAGATCCTGTTTCAGTTTCATCCGAGTATGTTACAACACTCTGTAATAGACTAGAACGATCGTATATCCATTAGGGCAAAACATTACGGTTACTTCAATGATATGTTATATTCAATTCATGTTATATTCTTTTTTTAAATAGGTATGACTCCACAGAAGTTATCTATCTAGTCATTGTTAATTATCCATTAATGTTCAAATTTTAAAATAATCTTCAAGAGAAAGCCACAGAAAAATTGTTGGTCTTTGACTGACTTCTTATAGCAATACAAACAATTCGTGCTGTAAAATAAACAATATTCACCACACACCACCATATTTTATGAAATAGAAAACTGCACAGCAATACATTCAAGTTGCCGCCTAAAACTCCAATATGATTGTGGTTGTGTATATTTTTTCTTCTGAAACGTATTCGAAAACGGCAATCAGATTTGAATAAAACTTATATTGATAAATTTAAAACGTATGGCCCCGTGACGTGTCGTGCATTCTAAAATACTTTTTTCAATTGGAACGTATTAGCATCCCAAACGGGGGTTTGCTCTTCAATATTGTTCTAGTGTATGGATTTTATTATACATGTTTTGTTTTTCAAATTTATTATGTAATTTTCGTATAATTGTATTATTTTTTTTGTAATTAACTATTTGAGCCAATTTATATTTTTTTTATATAAATTATTTTTTAGTGGAAACTTGATTGATATATGTATTAATTTTGTGTTTTATATTTATGAATATTAATTATTGTATGTTTCCCAAACAAATTAAATAAATTAATTAATTGTTTATTGAATGATAAATATGTAATAATGTAGTATACAAATAAATTATGTACGTGTAAATAAAAATGTATGCGTACTATACGTGGCGAGCAAAATTTTCGACCATTTTAATTTTATGAAATCATTAGGGTATTCAAATACTAAATAGATAAGTTGATAGTCTAAGCAACTAGTACACTTTTTATCTTACAAAACGTTACAGTCTCTTTACATTTGAATGAGTGTAAAAAGTATGGGTATTTCATAATTGTTCGAAGTCAAATAATTTTTAAAACATATTAATCAAGTTATAAGAAAGAAAGAAAAACTTTATTCGAAGAAATAGCGACGTAATTACATTCGTTATACATTATTATACATAGAGCATATTTATAAGATTAGTCATGTGTCAGACGAAATGCATTTGCTGCTATCATAAATATTGTTTTATTTTGTGAATCGAGTACATAAAAGATCTCATACTCTACCCACATATTCCATTTATTACAGTTTAATACTACTCAAACATTCTTACTTACGTTAAAGCACTACTCTCAGAAGCTTTAGGTCTTTGTCTACACAATTAAGTATGCAAAGACCGTTATATTCCATGCTAGTGATGTACCTTTTCAGTAAAAACAAATGTTCATAACATATTTATAACGATTCAAATACTGGATATCAATCTTTTTGTAATAACTTAATACTAATTACTAAATGGAGCAGCTTCAGCCGGGGAGTAAGCTCCGCTCACGCTGCTTTTCTAACCCAATATCCTTCTTTTTGTAATGACCACGTACGAAAATTAATGAAAGCAATTTAATGAAATCTGTACAACGAGCTGATCAACAACGCGTGGTTCTCGCTAATGTGGTATAAAAAGCGTGGCGGGTATAATGCCTGTTCTCGGAAACGAAAAGATTCGAACCCAGGTCTGGGACGTTTACTGGTACTGTACATATTACAGGGAAATATATTCCAAGCTAGAATTGTATACATCTCCATAAATTGTTCCGAGGTAAAGGTGGTTTGTTTGAATTGATTTCTATTATATTTACATTTATTGTTAGCTGTTGTAACTATCTTCGATAATAGATTTTGGCGTTCTAGGCACGTGATATAAAATGAAAAATAAAAACTCGTACGCAAAATGACATAAGAGATGTCATCTCTTATGTCATTTTGCGTACGAAACAAATTTACAAATTGGAAGTAAATAATATTTACTTCCAACTCTTTTGTAATAAGATTGCAATAGAACTATGTAGTTTTGTAATTATTCATTTTGATGAGAAATAACGTGTTATCTATCTCTATAGTTATATAACAAACCATTTTTATGTTAACATGTTACGAAATTATAATAACCCATATAATGAATAAAGTTAAATGTGCCGACTAGACCGCTTCATTTGACAAAAATTAACACATAATTTCAAATTAGTCAGATCGTGGTCTCAAAAGATGATTTATGCATTAGGTAATATTGAGCCAGAATAGATACACAAGAAGTGACATTTTATATTATGAAATGTGATTTTAGACCATAATTTTAATCTACAATTTGGATATCCTACTCTTTATATAAAATACTAGGATATGTCCGCGACTTCGTCCAGGCTTGATTTAACATTCCCGCGTGATTCGCGGGAATTTTTATTTTAATTAATTATGATTTTATAAAGCTTTTGTGACGTGACATTTTATGTGAAACGTAATTGGCTACGTTCCACACGAGATTCACAACGTCTACGTTCACGACCGCGATTTTTCCCGTTCCACTTGCTTGCGGACCTTACAATCATAAACTCTAGTAGAACGGATTATGGAGCGTTAACGTCATTAACGACGAAATACACAAATGCCATTGGTTGATTTGAAAATCGCGCCTTTTTCAGAGTCAACTGATAGAGAGAATTAATGCTCTGTGGTCAACGACTACTTCGACTCAGCTTTTGAC
This sequence comes from Dendrolimus houi, assembly GCA_039645545.1. Taxonomy (NCBI): domain Eukaryota; kingdom Metazoa; phylum Arthropoda; class Insecta; order Lepidoptera; family Lasiocampidae; genus Dendrolimus; species Dendrolimus houi. The sequence goes on along the minus strand of CM077120.1, from coordinate 14,245,892 downwards.
ATGGGTCGTTGTGAATGCTGTGTGATCGAAAATAATGACGTCATTATGGGCGTTTTCGCCGCGACCATAAATACCGTGGTCGCCATGTGGAACGGCACACGGAGCATTTTGGGCGTTGTGAGATACTAAACGATCGCGCCCATTGTAGATCATAATTTTAATTTGTAATTTGGATATGCTACTAGCGAGGCGTTATTTTATTGGCGGTGAAGTAATAATATTTAAAATTAGATATAATAAATTATTTCATTTATAAAATCAAATTCTAATTTAAAATTTTATTACTTTATTATTTAGATAATTTATATGGATTCCCATCACTAAACGTGTCCATTAAAGACCGAATAAAGACGCTTTGTAGCTCCGTCTACGTTGATATCGCGCATAAAGCTTTCGATAGCCACTCAGAATCCCATAATCGGCTTTACCGACGTTCGACGCTTTTGCTTACATTCAAGGCAATTAGGCATACATATAGATTATATATTCCAATATTTTAACTATAGAGTCAATGAAATGAATAAAGCAGATCGTACCTGTTTTCATTTTTTGTAGAAAACAGGCGATCGCGCTTTTATGTAAATTCAGTTTCCAATAATAAGACTTCGGATTCTTATTTTATAATCCCACGAAAATAACGACCTATATAAAAAAAAACCTTCGTTAAGGTCCTGGTAGAAATGATATGTAAGATGCTGGTTTAACAATGTCGTGAAGGATGCCATGAATACCACGGTCTCGCAACAAGGAAAAACACTAATACATCTAATTAAAGAACCTAAGACGTTGAAATGATAGTATAAAAGATAAAGTTTGTCTGGAAGTTTTTATCTGAATCTGAACCATCCTGTATATTAATTAGGTTGGGGAGAAAGTTTCTTCGTATTTTATATAAAAATTCAAAAGGTTTTTTTATAAAGATTATTTACATTTGACTAAAGTATGTAGGTGCCACTTTGTTGGATAACTTTTTTCCATCTTGTAGGTAGGGATGTGATCCCATTGCTATAAACATTTTGGGGCTTCTGATCAAAAAATTACGACAAGTGGTTTTGGCAGTCCTCTCGTGATGTTAACCTGACACTGCCTGAGGAATTCTGCAGAGACCGAAACAAATGAAAATCTGAAGGTGCAAGGTCAGGACTATACGGCGGATGCATTATCACCTCCCAGCCAAACTCTCGTAATTTTTGCTGAGTGGCTAAAGATGTGTGAGGTCTAGCGTTATCATGGTGAAAAACCACACCCCTTCTGTTGATTAATTCCGGCCGCTTTCTCTCAACTTTTTGCTTTAATCTCATCAGTTGTTCGCAGTACAGTTCAGAATCGATGGTCCTGCCTGGCGGTAACAGCTCATAATGAATAATGCCCTTCCAATCCCACCATACACACAGCATCACCTTGTTGCGAGTTAACCCGGGTTTCGCCACAGTCTGTGAAGCCTGACCGTCCTTTGACCACAATCATTTTCGCACGTTCTTGCCGTACGTGATCCACTTTTCATCACCAGTTATCAGCTTCTTCAAAAATGGTTCGGTTTCATTATGTCGTAATATAGAATCACAAATGAGTACAAGGTTCATTAGATTTCTTTCATTGAGCTCACGAGGCACCCAAATATCGAGCTTTTTTGTGTACCCAGCTTTTTTGAAATGCGTCAAAACCGTTTTGTGGTCAATTCCCAGTTCTCCAGCTACATCGTAACTACTAATATGCCGATCTTGCTCCACTTTTTCAAAAATGGCATCAATTTTGTCCGTAACAGGGCAACCAGAGTGACATGCATCTTTGATATCAAAATTTCCGGATTGAAAATGCTTAAAACAAATTTGCGCTACTCTCACAGATAAACACACATCACAAAAGATAAACATCACAAATTTTTTTCACGGCTTGTGTTGCATTTTGACCTTTTTTGTGGTAAAATTTTAAAATGTATCGAATATCTTCATTAGATTCACTCATTTTAACAATAAGAAAAACAAATGAAAATCACACATTTTCCTAATTTGAATTTGGAATTGTCTTCTTTAAAATTAAAACTTTTTAATGATACCAAAACCAGCCAGATACAAATGGTATAGCCAGATATCTTATTACAAGTTCAGACATACTATATGCGAAAAGACTTTTTTCCCCAACGTTTTTTTTTTTTTTTTTTTTTTTTTTTTCTAGAATAAAGTAAATCAAAGACAATCTGCCGCCTTATAATTGCGGATTCTGTATAACGAAAATTAATATTCATAAGTTTATTTTAAATTATTTCCGAATTATTGTTTTAAGATTTCAGCAAGAACAATAAACTGTAATTGTAAATAATATTGAGATAAAACTAAAATATCTTAATTAACTTTAAAAATTACAATTAATATTTATTTGTGCTAACAGAATTTTTCAAGAGCTATTATATTTTTGAAAATAAATTTAATAATAATAAAGTAATTAATAATAAAGTAGTATTTTTTTGTTTTTATTTTTTTTTATTGCAGGAGTTCAGCAGACAGGCAGACGGCCCACTTGATGGAAAGTGGTCACCGTCGCCTATGGACATTTGCAACACCGAAGGTGCTACAAATGCGCTGCTGCTCTCTTAAAGGAGACTGGAACCTGGTCACTGATACCGGAACACAACACAAGGTTGTTGTTATTCCGTCTTCATCCCATGAAATCTCATCCCACAGAAAAATTCTTCTTTAATCATCTCAAACACTATTCTTATCTTAACCCAAATATAGATATTAATATAAGATATAGACGACACTTAATTGCTCACCAAAATAAATAATAGGATAGACAGTCAAATCAATTAGGACATTTTTTCTCATCTTACAAAAGGTCGCGGCCTCATAAATTTTCTACGAGTGTGCAAAGTTATGGCCTTATAATCTTTACATGCTATAAAACAAAGTTGCTTTCCGCGTCTGTCTGTCTGTATAGCCGCTGACTTCTTCTAAACCACGCAGCGGATTTGAAGCGGTTTTCACAATCAGTTTCATACATTTTCAAGGTAGAATTATACTTGTATATATACTAGCCCGCGGCTTCGCTAGCGACGTATACAAAACCGAATTAGACCAATATGTAAGTAAATAATATAGAGCTACTTCCTGGGGTTTGAAAAGCTCTGGTTTTGTATAAGTAAAAGAAGTCAAATAGCGCATTAATTTTATTGTTTAATTGGTAATTACTAACTATCGAAAATTGACTACCAAAGTTTTTTCCTGTCCATTGCTACTTCAAAGTCAAGGTATTTTTTTTATGAAACATGACATTTTAACTCAGAACTACGTATAACCAAACTTCCTAAGCCAAATTCAAAGTCCTACTCTATCGAAAAAGTACCGGGAAAAGATAAGTATACATACACAAAAGGTTAATTCATTCAAATTTATTTTATCACCTTCAAAGTATACTCCTTCGGAAACGATACACTGACGCCAACGAATAATGCAATCATCAAAACATTTTTTAAACGCTTTTTCCGGAATTGAGTTTAGTTCTCGTCGCGAATTCTCCTTTATGTGAAGACATAAAGGAGAATTCGGTAATGGTAGAAGTACCAAATTAAAACGGGCGCCACGAAGTGGTAATTTGAGATTAGGAAAAAGAAAAAAGTTGGCTGGAGCCATATCTGGTGAATAAGGTGGTGGTAAATAATTATTCACCACCAGTGGTGGTGAATAATTGCTCGATGGTATTTGTTAAGTTTTTGGTCAAAAATTCGTTCACAATGATGGCTTTGTGCCATTGCGCATTATCGTATTGCAATATCCAAGAATTTTCTTTTCACAAATCTGGCCTTTTTCATCGAATTTGCTCTCTTAAACGTCGCATAACGCTCAAATAATATACTTTATTTACCGTGTGACCATCTGGTACGAATTTCGAGTGCACAACACCGTGATTGTCAAAGAAAAACACAGTTAACATGACTTTGACTTTTCATCGACTTTGGCGTGGTTTTTTCGGTTTCGGTTCAGTTGGAAGGCGTCACTCCGAAGCTTGTTGAGTAGTTTGCAAGTCAAACTCGTAAATCCACATCTCGTTACCAGTAACAATGCGTTTCATGAACGTTGAGTCGGAATTTACACGTTCTAGCATGTCCTCAGTGACTCTTATGCGATTGAGTTTTTGGAGAAAATTCAGGTCTTTTGGGACTAGCCGAGCGGCAACATGTTTCATACCCAAGTGATTATTTAAAATAATACGGGCCGACTCGTAAAATACATAAAGTTCAGCGGTTATTTCTCTCAAACTTGAATGATGATTTTCAGTTACTATTTCCTTCACTTTTGCGATGTTAACTTCAGTTGAAGACGTTGATGGCCGGGCGAAGGGCGAAGCAAATCTGCCAGCATATCTCGACCGGTTTTGAACGCTTTATACTACTCATAAGCACGAGTTTTTGATAAAGTCGATTCACCGTAAGCCTTCTGTAACATTTTCACTTACTCCAAACACGAAATTCCGTTGGCGATTCAAAATTTAAGACAAACTCTTTGTTCGATCTGATATTCCATTATGAAATTCGTAATACACAATAGATATGATCTAACTAAAAACACCACTGTATTTAATCTAAATGACCGATGCAACTCAAACTCCGCGCCAAAATGAAAAACAGTTGTGCCAATCTAACAAAAAAAAAAATGAATTTGGAACCATAAACAAATTATTCATTCCCGAGACTTTTTTGACAGAATGTAATTTATATATTTGAAACATGGATTTTTTTGTAGCTTTTATGCTAAGTGGTATAGACTAGAGTTACATGTTGTACCTTCGACAGGCATATATTTTTTTTTAGTTTTGCTTACAAGCCATATTAGATGGTTCATTTGTGCCTTTCAATTTGGATGAATCAACCAAACACCAACCAACCCGTATAAACTTGAGTCATTCAATGTCATCCTTTCAGTTTTATGATTTTCAACCAAATTGATTCAATTTGGTTGATCCATCTAATGAAACTACGAAATCATTTGTAGATATCTATAGTTATTGTCTCAGTTTACTCTTTTATTTTCATATGAGTAGGGAACTTTACTGTGTAGTGAACATACATGTCCATATAATTTCGACTATGTAGGAAATATCCTTTTTTGCAATAACTTGATTATGTTGCTGCGCGTATAATATTTCGTACTCATAAGTGTGTAATGGGCTTGGAATGTGTTTTTAATGTCACAGGTGTAAAATGATACTTAAAATTTTATTTTGTGATAGAATAATGTATTGGAATAATAAATATGAAACATGATAACATTAATGTGCAGGTCTGCAATTGTTTGTTGTAAAGATTGCTGCAGAAATTAAGTGATGGTTCAACTAAAAAGATATATCTATAGGGTATTGGAAGCACGAAAAGCGAGACACGTTTAGCGTCGCTGACGTCGTATGATCACGTGTATAAAAGTTTATAAATTTGTTCAAATATTTATATTTAAATAACAGTTTTACTATCAGCTTAAAGACTAATAATAAAGCAGCAATTTTCGTATAAAATGCCTAGTTAGTATGATAGTTAGATAGATGTTAGTATTATTTCGCTAAACTTTAGTTTTATTCCTTTAACATCAAAAATTGTCTAAATAAACTCTGTCTCACGAAAAAAGTCGCGCAGACTGAGCGCTACGGTCGTGCAACGGAATGTTAGAAAGATAAATCATTTTGGGAAAAATCCGATTCTAATAGATAATAAATGATTAGTAAATATAATAATAATATAATGTATGTAACATTTACATTAAAACACTTGATAATAACAATGTGGCTGGGCTGATTAGTTCACTTTTTTTGCCGCGGAACTTGTTTTTTGAGACGCATTCTTAAAAATGTTTTGTTTCATATCGTACATATCACATTGATTAATGCGAGAGATATCAAACCGTGTTGCTTTGTATAATTACCGGATGAAGTTATGAAAACGTTGTGATATTATTATAACATAACATACACGATATGTTATTTAAAGGACACTTATAGGTACAATAGTATATTTTAGTCTGATATTATTACGGAATATTATAATAATTCTGGTCAACACCTATGCAGTTGTTTAGAAGACATCGCTGATTAGCGACAAATTATAGGATAAGCGATATTATCACATTATTTACTTTTTACATTTTTGATGTAGTCTACAATAATAAGTTATCTATCTGTATACCTGAGTCGCTGCATTGCCTAAACCTCAGTCCCGTAACCCAGGAGCAATTGAAACTCACAAACTATGTTTTTTTAGTTAATTATTTTTGTTATGTGTGCTAAAACTAAAGATTAGATTATAACTTAAAAAGACAACGTATTATTATATAACTGTATGCATAAATAAATGACCACGAGACTAGTTGAGGACAAAAGTAGTTTCACATATATCACATACATAGTCACGCGTAAAGTTATCCACATAGTCACGCATTACAATTTCTTAGAAATTCAATTTGCGGTACGATTTATCTTACAAACATTTATCTAAGTCATGAGATATGTAATTTGTGGCATACAAAATTTTGTTGTACTGCTACTGTCTGTAATGTCAGCGAGATTTAAATCATACTTGTTTCTTATTTAAATATTTTCAATTACGACCATCATGGACGTATAAGAGCATGTGAAACGAATACTAAGACTCAATCCCAAGAAAAACATTACTTTGAAAAGCTCTTGTATTGTAGATATGGTGCCACATGTCACTCTTATTTCGCTTTTGAACATTTATTCTTAAGAACAAATTTCACCTGTGTAATTTTAAAACCTAGTAACTGATATTATTTTTTAAACGAACTTCTGTGCATTTATCGTCCTGCTAGCCTAGATGTATTGTGCTTGCCAAACCCTACAAAGAATGTATGAAAATATAGTATCGCTCTCAATGAGCTTAATAAATAGTATTGAAATGGTATATTGTTTGTTGAAGTTTATGACATGTTTATGCTGTGAAGTAAAATTTCATAGAATGCACTTGCTAGGTTTTTAAATTGCACATCTGATATAATACATATATTAGACTAAAAAAGGTGAAAGTTGAATATCTTTTAAATTTTTGACTTATTAAGTTTAAAAAAATGTTTTCAATAATAACACATCATCTAGTCACATAGGATTCAGGAGGATTCGGGGTTACGTCATACTGGACGGCCATCATTCCTTATATTTTTATTTCATGATATAATTGCAGAATACTTAATGAGTGTTATATTATATAACACTTGCCGAGCCTCTCGCTCGAGCGATTGGAAGTACACCAGATGACCAGAGTTGTTATACGTCAGGTTTCTATTTACTTTTGTTAATACTTATACTGATTAATTTTTTTCATAAATCCTTATAATTAATATTTATACCAATGTAAAATAAAATAATGAATAGTAAGATATAGAAAACAGGCATTAGTGATATTCAATAACAGCCACGAGTAAACTATCACACTGTTTACCCTTGAGCTGTTGGAAGTATAGCATTACCTCGTGCCCAAAGACTGGCGCAATAAATAGTGTTATTCGCTTCTTCAATCTAAAACTATGACGTTCATTTATTATGATGGTATTGCAAATGTGATATTGGCAACATTCATAAATCCTCAATTACGGTGTGTTTAAATCTGATATCCCTAACAGATAACTTTGTTAAATAATTTCTATGCTTGTTGTAGTTTATGACTAGAATGTAAACCCATTTTATATTTGTCATATTGACACATTACTTATCTCAATGTTCAGGTTTCATCACGATGTTCTCCTTCACCATTAGCACGTGGTAATTGTAACAATATGCACAATAGGTCATTCGGAAACTGCCCAAATGGTGCATGCTTTGTGGCCAGGATTCGAACCCGCGCACTTTAAGTTTGGGACGTGTGCGCTTATTATTGAGGTACCACGGCTATAATACCAAGTATTTATGAAAATAGAAATAGATCCATAAGATATTACGTTGTATCCGAAATATACTATAATACGTCCTGTTGGATATATAGATTGAAAATTTATCTGTACCATGAAAGAAGAATACTAATTATTTTTCCATGTCTGTACTTAAAATCTGACATCCCTAACAATACAGATAAGTTTCTTAGAATATTTGTATAGGTATTTGTTATAGTTTATGGCCAGAATGTAAACCTATTTTATATTTGTTATTATTGTTACAACTTAGGCGTCGACAAAGGCAAATTCCACGTACAGTCTGTAAAAGCACATTTATTACCTGTCGGCATTTGAACTAATTGTAATCCGTTTATGATCGTCCTCTTTTATTCACTTATTTATTGGCTCACGTTCCTAGTTATTGTGGAGAACAGCCTATTGTACTCGTTTATGGCCGCATGCAGGTATCATTAGCCAGGTGTTACGGATTAAGTACAAGCTGATTCTAGGAAATTATGTTGACGATACGATACGGGCACATTTGCATTGGTGAAGTATAAAACGACGGCCCGATGGAGAGAGGAGGCAGTCGAGCGAAGACCACGATCAAGGCGAGACGTGTACAATCGGGAATCTAATAGTGACGGACTTTGCGCGTTTTAATGAATTACGACCTTCTGCATTATGTTTGGATTTGTTGTGTTCGGTTATATTTGTACCTATGTTATACGTGTTTGTATAGTTCTAATAAACTCTACAATAATTCCAACGGCATTTTAATTCGAGTCCCGCATTCGTAACATTATAATACTTAGTACTTTTCAAATTAAACATATTTACAATATGGTACTTTGTATAATATGTACGTCTTGCTAGATATAAATTGAAATTTTATCTGAGCATAAAAGTCCTAATAACATTTACTTTTTCGTATTATTTACAGTTGGTTAACATGAAATATGTCATTGACCACAAAGAATATTTTCCAAAATTCGTCAAGTGTATGAAACGGAAGACTCTCAGAGCTCTTGACCGTTCGCTGAGCCCCGACGTCGTGCCAATAGCAGACGGAGTCAATTTGGTACGATTCGAACTAATCGACCGATCTGGAAACGTTGTCCCTGAAAATGACACCAGGTAAGGCACGTTTGCGTGTATCCTCGAGACACTAGAAAGTAATTTCATGTCACTTTACCTAGATATCTTGCATATCAATATTTCTCTATGAAAGTCTTACATATTGTTACAACTTAGGCTCCGACAAAGACGAATTCCACGTACAGATCTGTAAAAGCACATTTTATTGCCTGTCGGCATTTGAACTAGTTGTAATCCTTTTATGATCGTCTTCTTTTGTTCACTTATTTATTGGCATACGTTTCTAGTTATTGTGGATACCAGCCTATTGTCCTATTGTACTCGTTTACGGCCGCTCAGGAGCATCATTAGCCACGTGTTGCGGATTATAAATACAAGCTAATTCTAGGAAATTGTGTCGACATTGCCGGGCGGGCACATTTGCATTTGTGAAGTATAAAACGATGGCCTGATTGAGAGAAGGGATCAGTTGAGCTACAACTACGACCCAGGCTTGATGTGTAGACATTCGGGAATCTAATATTGACGAACTTTGCGCGTTTTATTGAATTACAACCTTCTGCATTACGTTTGGATTTGTTGCGTCCGGTTATATTTGTACCTGTGTTATACGTGTTTGTTTAGTTCTAATAAACTCTATAATAATTCGAACGGAATTTTAATTCGAGTCCCGCTAACTTGTAACAATACAATGTAACCTGTATTAAAGCCTGCTTATTAAACAAGAGGTTCACACTAGAGTTTGACCCGCGGCAGGGCCGCGGTGTAAACTCTAGTCATCTATATTTAGTAAACATACTTGCTTTTTACTATTGATTATTTTCGAAAACAACAGAATGTTCGAACATCTTAAAATATGTGTGAGTTCCTCTAGAGATTATGAAAAATCCATCAAAGACTATAGATGTCAAAGGCGATTGAAAATATCGGAAATACTTTGTGCTGGGGCTTCATCTGCGTTAGTATTAAAGATTTAGTCTGTAGCCGAAGCGTTAAAAAATAACGTAATTAACGCATAGCCACATTAGTGGCTTCTGGCAATACGTTATCTGTCAAGGTTTAATGTTATTAACAATGTCTCAAATAATCCATCGCCATATGTGCGTGAAACGGCCTAAATCTTTAAAAGTAACGCATATGAAGCCCTACCTTTACAGATACAAATCCGTTATAGATTTATGCAAACTCGCTAGCTTATCCATAGACCTATACTGATGTTGTCGATAGGAAATCGCGTGGGAGATACGCGACAGTTCTTTGCTGATTGTTAAAAGAGATCGTTAACCCAGCAACCTCAACCAAGTTCAAGTGAATGATTAATGTATGAGCACCATATATATCGATTTCTTGTGACTGAAGAGTGTCTGTACAAATCACCACAAGTATCTATTCTTGGATATGTCACCGACCATAGTGAAGAATTGTTACTGACAAATTAATTAAAGAGAAAAATCGATTAGTAACTAGGGATTTGGTGCCAGTAACGCTTAATTATAATTAAAGACGATATTCCTCTGGGTTAATACAATTATTATACATTTATGGATATAGATAAATAAATAATACGTTTTGATAATCGTAACAATGTGGACAACGTAAAAATTATTGTGATTCACAAAAAGTAAATCCCTGTTATTAATATTATAAATGCGAAAGTAACTCTGTCTGTCTGTTCCGTTTTCACGCAAAACCTACTGTAACAATTTGGCTGAAACTCAATATATATATATATATTCGATGCCGAGGATGAACATAGGATACTTTTAATCCCGAAAAATGGAATAATTTCCGAGATAAAAATATATTTGTCTCTCTGTTTATGATTTTACGGAAAAACTATTAAACCGATTTGGCTGAAATTCGGTATATATGTAATTTTAATACCGAGACAAGGGATGCTTTTCATCCCGGATAATGGGATAAATTTTAGGATAGATTTATGTAAAGGTTACTCTAGAAAGTAAAATAAGTTTTGTTTTTTTTGTGATTTGTCATTTTCGTCGATTCATTTTGGTCAATTTTGTCGATTTGGTCGATTTGGTCGTTTTCATCGATTTGGTTTTAGTATTTTTGGTAGTTGTGATAATTTTGGTAGTTGAGGTAGTTTTGGTAGTTGTGATAGTTTTGATAGTTTTTGTAGTTTTGGTCGTTTATATAGTTTACAGATAGATAGACGGGGGATATATAAATAAAACTAGAACGAGTTGAAACAGGGGATGAAAATTTGTATGGGAGAACAATCATTTCTCAAGTTTATGGATATAAAAATTCACAATCTATGAAAAATATGCGATAGTAACTCGATCTGTCTGTCTAAATATCGAAAATCAACATACATATTTTTCATCCCGGAAGATGGGATAGTTTGCGATATAACATGAAATAAACCTTCCGGGGGCAAAGAGCACCAATATAAAAATATAATACAATGTAATCTGCATTAACGCCTGCTCTTTAAACAAGAGGTATGCACTAGAGTTCGACCCGCGGCGCAGTCGCGGGGTAAACTCTAGTCTTAATATAAAAAAGCGTGGTGTTAATATAAAAATATAGTAGAAAGCACTAGTTTTTAGTTCCGTTGTTTGTTGCTAAAGCGTGATTTTAGTTTAATGTTTTATAAAAATACTAGCGGGATCGGCAGACGTTGTCCTGCCCTGAAAACATAAAAGTCTACAACCCGATTACAACGCCACCCACCGGATCCAATTAGAAATCTGAACCATACCGCGGCACCCTCAAACACACAAAGAAAGTTTCATTAAAACCTTCGAAACCGATTCCAATGCCACCTACAGGTTCTAGCTGTGAATTGTAAATTATCCAGAGATCCACCTACTCAAACAAATAAACAAAAATCATTAGAATCGGCCCAGGGGTTTACGATGAGTTCAGTGACATACATAAACAGAAGAATTTTGTATAAAAAGATCATGAAACTATTGTATTGTCATCGGTTTTTTATACGTGCGTATATTTTCAAATTAAGTAGACGTCTAAATAATTCTCTCTTTTATACCAGAAACCGAATGGACGAATGTACATGAAGTTTAACATTATGTATACTGTGGATAAGTGATATGGATATACTAAGAATATTTATCTCAAGGCAGCTTTGTGTCGCATTTTAAACTTAAGTTTCAAATGAGGTGGATTTGAATCCTGAATCAAGCACCACTTAGGCCAGTTTTCTGACCTAATGTTATATATTGTTACAATTTCCACGTTCTGGCAATAAATAAAACATTGTAATCAAATCTGTACATCGAAGTAACAGATCTGTGAACCCCGCCAAACCGTCTTGGATAAGCGTGGTGGGGTATACTGTCAATTCTCCTAAAAAAAAAACCTTCATTGAACCCAGTAAGATCTTTAAGGACTGATATTATATTTATTGTTTGCGGTTTAACTAGGAAAATAATGAAATCTCCGTCTAGTCCTATCAAAAAGATACACGAGCAAAGCCGTATGGAAAACTTCAGTATTTTAATATTTACTACGTCTTCACACTATTAAGGTTATTGAATCAAAATAATAGGAAAGCAGTTTACTGACCGCAAAACCATTATCGAACGTCACACATAAAATAGCTGTCGCGTAAAAACTTGCACAACACATGCTCCACTTAGTGCAAAATGACGAAATATTGATGCAGGCACTAAAAACCGTTAGGTTATACAAAAATATTTTATATATGGCATAGATTTATCATTAAAAAATGTATATGCTACGGGCAATTTGGTAAATCCGGTTACTTTGAATACGACCGGTTTGTATACATAATGTCCGTATCAAAGGGGCAATATAAATAAAACTGCATGATTAATCATTATTCCCGGTCAGTATGAATAATGACAACCTTAACTTGGGCAATATAACAAAACGCAAATGAACTGTACTTTTTTGTTTATTAAATGAGGTTGGGTATATTTATATAGCAATTTTATTTTGTGACATGAAGTGAGTTTTGGGTGGTTATAAAAAAATAACCACGAAGGCTAAGGAGGGAAATCCGCTTCGCTTCGCCCGCTTTGGCCTTCTAACCTATATAAGAAAACATCGGATCTGTTCATAATAAATAAAAGTGCCATATAACCATACCCCACCCTTAAATGAAGTAAACTTACATAATTCTTATGGAAAGGTAACCGGATTTATCACATTGTACGGCTAGAAGTAGGAAAGTATTCCCACTGCCCGGTCCATATGATAAATTCAAGTTATCTCAAACCATTGTTTTTTAAATGGACCACGGGCCGTCGCATTATTAATATGGGCTGGCCAAAGTAATTTATCAAATTGACCGACGCTCTTGGTCATTATTCATAATGATCGGTCCATATTAATAGTGCCCGATTAATATTTTCTTAAGTTTTCGCGACTAGTATACATTTTAAAAATTATGTTTTAATGATTTTAAGCGCAGTAATTTATTTAATTTTCATAACTCCGACGTTTCAGCCACTTTTTAGTATCCGTGATCACAGAAGACAAAGATATCAAGTGTCAATGAGTATTGTTAAAGTTTTATTTAACCTACCGCCAACCTGTTCATTTTAAATGTTTAGTTTTAATTTTGTTTATGGTTATTATTTACTCTATGGGAGCCTAATTTTATTTACCACCGCTACGCAACATGTTGTGGCTTGAAGAGTAGAAGCGGCACAAGAAACTCTTCAGCAAACATGCCTAGCTCTAATATTTTATATAATGTTAATTAGTGGGAGGAAAATTAAAAAGAAATTATCATTCAAGTTGATTTATGTTCCGCTGCACGCAGTAAGAGGTCACAGTGTTTTGAGGTCTGGCATTTGGGTCTTAATAGTTTTGATGATCGGATCCTAAACATGTGGTACTTGGCAACCATCTTCTCTATTTAAATTTGGGTGTTTTTTTATTTTAATAACCTCACGCATCATTCTAGGTATGAAACGCGATATCTTTCGCGAGGATTTGTGGTTTATTGAATCTGATGTAGTGGTTGGGTTTATCCAGCGTGTGTTCACTGATCGCAGACTTTGTAGACCTTGTGTGTTTCATGTCAGCAATGTGTTCTTTTACCCGTGTTCTTATGCTTCTCTTTTTATGATAATCCACACTCACAATCGAGTTTGTAGACACCTGCATCCTGGAGTGGGATATTGCATTTCACAGGTCTCAAAAACTGGGTAATCTTTTTATGCGGCATGAAATATGTTTTGATTGAAGCTCGCCTGAGGGTATGGCTTCTGTCTGTAACCCCCTTGATGTACGGTAGGATAGCAGGACACCGCTCAACTGAACGTGGTTTAGGGCCTTTGTGACGTTGGTGTGGAGTGGATATCTTTGTCTTCCATGATCACGGCTACTGAAAAGTGGTTGAAACGTCAGAGTAAAGAAAATCAAATAAATTATCGCGCTGAAAACCGTTAAAACGTAGTTTTATTAAGTGCCCGATTAATCAAATTGCACGTAACATATATGCAGCAATTGGTTTTTACGCGCATTAATAGTAGGTACAGTACACATTTTGTCTTGATAATTTGTAGTGAATTTACAATATTAAATAGATAACAATTTACTATAAAATGTATAATTAAAAAGTTCATAAGATTATTATTAGCCTAAAAACCTGACATAATTTTTTATGGTTTTCTATAGCAATTTCCAGGAGACACATAATAAGATACCGAATACAGACACAAAATCGATGACAAGGGAAGACTATACAATTTTGAATTATTAGACACATTTATTGAATGCAACTTAGTTTGAAAGAGAGACCAGGAGAGTAATATTTATAAATTTAATTCCACGGGCGTAGGCATTTGTGTCCTTTTTGCTCGCCTACGTTTCAGTGAAAAAATCACATTTAGGAGCTACCTTTTCATCAATTTTAATGCTAGTATAGCTTCTGTGCTTTTTCAGTTTAGAAACTTAACAAAAAAAAATCCTTTTTGTATAATCCTTTGAATAAAAAATATAATGCCAGTCCGTTGTAAAACCTGTGACTTACAACGAATAACTTAATTGTTCATATTTACGTCAGCCAGTTTTGAAACGTGATTTTCCTTTGTTAATTATATTTCTAAATTTCGCAGCACGTGGACTGAACAGGAACTAGAGGAGGGTGAGTGGCGTAACCTCGCTTTGCAACGGATGGCGAAAGTTCTACGGACCCATGTCATAAAATTTGACCTTGACCACATCAAGTCCATTGAAAAAGGTGAAATAATTGAATACTTCTGCCTAATCGATTTTAATTTAGATTTCATAGAAATAATATCGGCCCATAAAGGTCGCATTGTTAGAATAGGAGTTTTTCATTTTTAGGGGACTAATTGGTTTAACGACCACGCTTATTCAAACTGAATCGAAATTTTACACATCGATTTGATTATCGATGTGCAATTTTCATCACTTTCTTTTTAACCGAATTCCAAAAGGAGTTCTTAATTCGACTGTATGTTTCTTATGCGATTACTCTGTCAATTGTAGACCGATTTTCAATGTTTTTTTCTTTATTTGTAAGTGTATACTCCTGACGTAGTCCATTGTCACCAAGTCAGGATCTAATGAATGAATCCCAGGGAAATTGAGAGTAGCCCTGTTTGAAGAGCGCCGAGCGCCTACACTCTACGAAAAGTAATAATAGTATACGCGTGCCAGTAGAACCATGTTTACAGGCGCTAAAAATATTTTGTCTAAAACTATTCAAGCAACAACTAAATAGTTGTTATTAATAAAAAAAAAAATATAAAAACCGAATTTTATCTAAAAAGGAAATAATAAATATATTCTACAAAATCTTTAAATCTTAAACATAAAACATTATAACAAAATTGCAAAATGCACCGACTTCATGTTGATGTATTTTTTTTTAATTAGAATTCGGTTTTGTTCCTGATTAAAAAAAAATCCTACGTCGTTAGCATGTGGTAATTGTAGCAATATGCACATTAGGTAAGAAAAATTGCCTAAGTATTGTACCTATGTTCCTAGCTAAGGTGCGAAATCCGCGTCATTAGTGTGATACGTGAGTATCTTAGCCTTAGCTTACACATGGCTCAAACTAACCATACCAATTTAATAATTCCTTAATAAATAATTATGCCTAACATTAGTTTGTAAGCTACCATGACTTTTATAATAATTTAATGATGTCATTTTTTGTAACCGATTTTCATTTATTTTCTGAGGAAATGACAATAAACGATATAGTGAGCCTTTTATCTTAGTAACATAAATCCAACTAAAATGTATTTTACCTTTTGTTTAGCGGAATATAGAGGTCGAAGACGGCACCATATGATGACAATGATGATGTTTGGCATCGTTTCCATTGGTATGGTTTTTGTGCCGATGGGTTTCCAGTTTTTAGCTGTTCTTGGCGGGAAGGCGCTTCTTTTAGCCAAAATGGCACTCATTCTTGCCTCAATACAAGGCCTTAAAAAGGTAAGACTGTAAATTATTTTATATTTTTTGTTGTTGTTTATAATGAATTGTATTGTATTAGATAATTATCCAATAATAATGATTAATTAATCTATTAATATAGTGTCACTAATATTGTCTAACTCTCAGGTAATTCAGGACAGGCCAAGTTATGATACCACAATATTAACATATTAATCAGTTGGACTCGTTTTCCATCATAAATGTAAATAATTTTGGACAAAAATTAGTCTAACCCCGTGGTAGAAATCATGTTTGTTACAGGATGTCTACATACCATCTTGTTAATTTTTTAGAATTTACGAGTACTTCACAGTGTACTTTATTTTATTTTAGTACTAAGGAAAAGATTCAAGGAAATCTCACATACTTTTATAATCACAAGGTAAATTCGTTATAAAAGTTAGACGAGCCCATCTTCTTTAATCCCGAGTCATGCTTACGACTTAATAAGCAGACTTGTTACGGTTTTATAGCCGCAGTTACTTTTTATTAAAGATAACTAATCAACTAACATGTAACTGAATAATTATTCTCCTTCTAGGTAGATATAATAAATAACGATGACCAAACTGGTAAGGTATGATTTTATTAACTAATTTTCATCTTTATTTCTAGAAATAAAATACACGAAGCGGATCTTTTAAGTCAAGATAGCACAATGGTTTCTATTTTTTTTTATATTGTTTGAGATAGATTGAAATGGAATTTTATCTTGGCAAATACTGACTTCGTGTATTTTAACTTCAAACGTCAATCTAAAACTTGTTAAAATATTAACATTTATTTACCAGTTGTATATATAAGTTGAACTAAGACGTCATTCGTTTACACGTGTCTTTTGACTCGTATAACGTAAACGCTCTCTCCCGCAAATGAATGTGGTTAACCTATGTATATGTACACTGACTGTTATAAAGCTGTATTACATTTAAAGCCTATTTGTCGTAGCTTTCGATTGCTATTGTAATGTAATGTTTCTTCTCATCTTCATTAGTCAGACGTGGACATGGGTCTCTTCAAAGATATGCTGCTGAGCCACTTCTCTGGTTCCTAGCATTTAGTTGCTAGGAGAATACTACCTTTACCTATAGGTGGTCTCACTACACATCTCACATCCATGAGTTAAAAGTGATTAGTGCATGAATACTTGCACTTGTACGTTAGTCACATCTTCAGCCAATCGATATTTTCTCTGTTTTACGTATTTTCAAGTTATACGCCAAGTGCTAATGTGCTTATATAATTTCACAAATATAGGCTTTAGTGCACTTACTAATAATACACACGACGATAACCGGTTAACAGATGTTCTGTTCCAGATTGCTGCAAGTCCGCTAAACTACGGTTTCTACAATACATACTCGCCTTACGATAATTATGAGCAGCGGAGCCATGACGACTGGCCTCAATCAGGCATTATACCCGTTACTGCACCGCCCATAACAGTCGACCGTAGTTCATGGGAAAAAACAGATACCGGTAGTATCAAAATAGACAGAGTACATGTTGCTAAGAAAAATGAAGTCAAGTTAACCAAAAAGGAATCTGATATAGTTACATGGAAACCAGAAATACCAAAAGATGTTAAAAAAGGTTCAAAGCCTAGACTGTTTCCAATCTATACAGGACCTTCGGATACAACTGGACCAGTCTTCACTGCAGTCGACGTTCCAACTCCCACAGTTGATTTGACAACAAGACCGGGAGAAGTTCAAGCGGAATATGCTTTAGATTTGCCCTTCAATCGATTTCGGTTTCAAAGTCCCACTCCTGTCGTTTCAGCTTGATGTATTCATACAACTATTCAAAGCGTTGTTTGATGTAATTTCTAGTATTTATTCGTATTTTACTCAAGTGCTATACCCAAACAGACATGTGATTTATTCTGTTTACTGAGAATTAAAATGTAGTATGCCTTTCTATTTAAATAAATGCTGTATTAACTTGAGAGCTTTCATTTCAAATGCATGTACCAATACTTAAATGGGAAAGAGCATTTGTTTGGATGTTTGTTTGTTCGGTGACAAATTTGAAAATAATTGTTACATATACCTACAATGGATTTGGTTTGTATGTAGTCTTGGTATGGGAGATAAAGCTAATTCAGGTACTTTTGATCCTATTAAACAGGTATGTTTCTACGGGAAGTGATCGCTACTAACTAACTAAAGCTAGGTATATAAGAATAATATTCTTCAAATAAAAGTCAAATTAATTATGTTTTTTATCGTGTGATTATGTAATGCCCAGCTGTCTTGATATTGTGTGAGTATACGATTTAACGTTGGCTTTTTATATAAATCATAGGAATACTAATATAACCGCATATATGCCGTAATTCACAATAAAGGCAAAGTGTGATTTAAATACAAATTTGCATCTAAAACTTTCTTTAGATACTCTGTACTTTAATAACAAAAAATTTAGGAATTTAAAAAGGTAAAAGTGACTTTGTTTTGTAAGCGTCATCAAAATTTCACATAATCCCTATTAATATTATAAATGCGTAAGTAACTTTGTCTGTCTGTCCGTTCCCTTTTCACGGAAAAACTACTGGACCGATTTGACTGAAACTCAGTGTATATATATTTTTGATGTCGAGGATGAACATAGGATACTTTTTATCCCGAAAAATGGGATAGTTTGCGGGATAAAAACATATTTGTCTTTCTGTTTGTTATGCTTTTACGGAAAAACTATTGGACCGATTAGGCTGAAATTCGGCAAATCCACATTTACGACGACTCCATTCATTGAAATTGAATTGTGAACGCGTCGTAAAAGCCGGCTTAGGTTGGGGAAAAAGTTACTTCACATTTTATATAAAAATTCAGAAGATTTTTTTATAAAGTTTATTTACATTTGACTAAAGTATGTAGGTGCCATTTTGTTGGATAACTTTTTGCCATCTTGTAGGTAGGGACGTGATCCCATTGCTATAAAAATTTTGGGGCTTCTGATCAAAAAACTGTGACAAGTGGTTTTGGCAGTCCTCTCGTGATGTTAACCTGACATTGCTTAAGGAATTCTGCAAAGACCGAAACAGGTGAAAATCTGAAGGTGCAAGGTCAGGACTATACGGCGGATGCATTAACACCTCCCAGCCAAACTCTCGTGATTTTTGCTGAGTGACTAAAGATGTGTGAGGTCTATCGTTATCATGGTGAAAAACCACACCCCTTCTGTTGATTAATTCCGGCCGCTTTCTCTCAACTTTTTGCTTTAATCTCATCAGTTGTTCGCATTACAGTTCAGAATCGATGGTCCTACCTGGTGGTAATAGCTCATAATGAATAATGCCCTTCCCATCCCACCATACACACAGCATCACCTTGTTGCGAGTTAACCCGGGTTTCGCCACAGTCTGTGAAGCCTGACCGGCTTTTGACCACAATCTTTTTCGCACGTTCTTGTCGTACGTGATCTACTTTTCATCACCAGTTATCAGCTTCTTCAAAAATGGTTCGGTTTCATTGCGTCGTAATAAAAAAATCACAAATGAGTACACGGTTCATTAGGTTTCTTTCAGTGAGCTCATGAGGCACCCAAATATCGAGCTTTTTTGTGTACCCAGCTTTTTTCAAATGCGCCAAAACCATTTTGTGGTCAATTTCCAGTTCTCCAGCTACATCGTAACTGCTAAATGCCGATCTTGCTCCACTTTTTCAAAAATGGCATCAATTTTGTCCGTAACAGGGCGACCAGAGCGACGTGCATCTTTGATATTAAAATTTCCGGATTGAAAACGCTTAAAATAAATTTGCGCTATTCTCACAGATACTGCATTATGTCCATAAACATCACCAATTTTTTTCGTGTCTTGTGTTGCATTTTTACCTTTTTTGTAGTAAAATTTTAAAATGTATCGAATTTCTTCATTAGATTCACTCATTTTAACAATAAGAAAAACAAATGAAAATCACACATTTTCCCAATTTGAATTTGGAATTGTATTCCTTACAATTAAAACTTTTTAATGATACCAAAACCAGCCAGATACAAATGGTATAGCCAAAGAGATCTTATTACAAGTTCATACATACTATATGCGAAAAGACTTCTCCCCAACCTATTATATATAATTTTAATACCGTGGGTGGACAAGGGATACTTTTTATCCCGGATAAAGCGACAGATTTTGGGAAAGATTTATGTAAAGGTTATCCCAAAAACTAGGATAGGTTTTTTGTGATTTGCCATTTTGGTTATTTCTGTAATTTTGGTCATTTGGGTCATTTTGGTCATCTTTGTACTTTATATCCCTTTTGTCCTTTTTGTCATTATTGTCATTTTTTTCATTACTGTAATTTATGTAATTTTCATAGACGGGGGATAGATAACTAGGACGGGTTGAAAAAGAGGATGAAAGTTTGGATGAGACCAATCATTTCTCAAAATTCATCGTCTATTAAAATGCGATAGTAGCTCGATATGTCTTTCTGTTAAGCTTTCACGGAAAACGACTAGAAATACTGGATCGGTTTTGCTGTAATTTTGTTTAAATGTAGTTTTAATACCGAAAATGGACATAAATACTTTTCATGCCGGGTGATGGGATAGTTTGCGATATAAAATGAAATTAATCTTCCAGCTGAAAATAGCACTAACATAAAAATTTAGTACAATTTAACCTGTATTAACGCCTGCTCTTTAAACAAGAAGCACGCACTAGAGGTTCTAGGTCTCAAGTGCGTGCTTCTAAACTCTAGTAAATCAATAAACACAATAGAAACAAACATTATATCATTTGTTAGCGACCTGGCCCGGCTACCTTCAACCTCCCCTTACAGTCAGAAGTCTTTGTAGGTAAATTAGCTTCGAGAAGTTTTTTCGTTTGTAGTAATATTTGTATATTTACAGGAATTTTAAGCTTGAATTTTGAAATTCCTTGTACAATAGAACCAATTGAATCATGACTCACCATAAGATCATTTTTCTACAGCTGTGAAATACATTTAGGTTGAAATTCACCTGAACATACATTTCATTGGTAACGAAATTGTTATCATTTTATTAGACATTGACAGTTACTGACTACGCTGTATTAAACAGATCGAAGAGAGTCAACTATACTCGTGTGTAACATCTGACAAATTACGTGCTATTACTATCTCTCTTATTATGTATATTGGAGTAAGGGCCGGTTCCTATACCTTACCGACCGTTTATTTGCCTTACTAACGGTTAAAATTTGACGTAATCTCTATACAAGTTATGTCAAAATTCAACCTACGGTAGGCCAGGGGAGTGAATAGTACGATATTGGAACCAGTCATAAATCGACAAGCCAAAGGTGACACAGGCCAAACCTTTGTATAAGCAACCTTTGATATTAGGGATATCATTATATTTTAATAAGCAGAAATACAAAGAAAATAAAACATTAACAACATTAATGTGGAAGAATTTAAAATTAAAATAATATTTTTTTTGTTAATTTTATCAATTGGTTTTATTTCAAAGTTAGAAATGGCACCCACTTTACCCTACTTTAACCTAAAATCAGGTATAAGCACCATTGTTTTCAATGACGTCTAATAGTCGATCACGCATCGACCCGATTAGACGATTGCAGATGTCGGTTCCCCTCATGTAATTCCAAATGTCTTACAGTGCTGCTCGATTGCTTCCTTTGTCCTCTCGTTTCTGTTATCCCACATTTAAACCATCAAACCCCATAAATTTTCTATTGGGTTGAGGTCTGGTGACCTAGATGGCCATGGAATGAGAGTAATTTCATCTTCATGCTGGGTAAACCAATTCGAGACGATTCTGGTGGTATGTACTCGACAATTGTCGTGAACATAGGAGAATACAGGGACTTCTTCAAGTGGGTACACTATTCGCACTGTCGGTAACATTGATTCTCCCAACAAATCGACATAGTTTAATGCATTTTGACGAGGAGAAATTTGGACAAGTTTATACCTCCGATACCAATCCAGGCCCACATATTAGCTGAAATTCGACCAGATAATTGATTAGGCACTACGCGATCCTCTGTGTTTCGCGTATTGTTATAAAGCCACAAAGTTAAGCGACCATGTTGAGAAGATCTAAAAGATTTTTCATTTGAAAATATGGTATTAGTCTAGTCAGTCTAAATAATTACGTGCAAAATTTAATCTTGCAGTTTTGTGTGCATTCATTAAGTGTACTTTCTTAGCATGATGTCGGTAATGCAGTCCATTATGGTGTAAATGATTTCTTATGGTTTGTAAACAAACGTCGTAACGTGCCGCGAAATATTGGGTACAACAAAAAGGATGTTCTTTATAATGGTGTTGCATATCTGTGCTTTGTTGGTTTGTTATTCGTCGAACGCCATGATTATTTTTTCGTCCATATTCAAGAATGCCCTCTTTAGCGTACCGTCTGATCCATGTTCTCACTGTGTTCCGACTTATATTTAACACTCGTAATATTTCTCGAATGCCATAGCCTTCCTCACTGAGGACTACAATCCGAGCTCTTTGTTCTGCGAGACTAGCCATTATACAATTTAAATAAGTATTTAATTCTTAGATATTGAGTTCTAATTTTTTTTCTCATTGACTTTACTTGACTTCTGATATACTTTCAGAATAATATTTTATTTTTAAAATTATAATACTTTTTCTATAATGAAAAGAGTTAGAATTATAAGAAAGATTTCAGTTCGAGATTCAAATTATTTCAAATCATTACTGTTTTATCTAAAATATATCTACTACAATGATAACAAAGATTAAAATTGCGTATTTCTCTGAGCCTAGTGACGAATTTTTATTAATATTTAAAACGTCCTAAGTGCAACACATACGATAAACCTTACGGTTTTAAAGGAATTATTAGCAAAGTGGGTCATAATTCAGTTGGTTCGATAGTACAACCAGCAAAAAGACGTTCGTTACATTTTGAAGAAGAAAATATATTTACAATCAAGTCAATGGTCAATATCAAATAAATAATTATTATTTACATTGCTAATTGTTGTGATAATTAATAAATTAATTGATTTTATTTGTAGTTCATTCTTGTTATATATTGTTCTGTCTTATTATTTGTTGCTAATTGTTGTTATCTGATATTAAAGTAGTCAAATAAAATAGTTCCGATGTTGAAACGTGGTCGAGGTAAACCTTTGACTTTCCAAACTAAAGAAGTATTGTATAATTTGTACAAATATTTTGAAAATGAGTGCAATAGCAATCTGAGCCGTATTATGACTGCCGCTCAATTAGTAGCTGAATCAACCGGAATTTCATTGACTTCCATCAGAAAAGTGCTATTAGAAAGCAAGTTCCATTCTTCAAAACATTTACCAACCTTTAAATCATCTAAAAAGAAACCAAATCAGCCAGATATTGATTAAGTAATATGTATATTTATAATGCGTGTCGCATAAGCGGACTCCGGCTTTGAATCGTATACCCCGAACGCTACTAGGATTTGACACTTGGTTGATGACGAATTATAAATCAAAACAACATAATAAATTAGCCGGGATTGACATTGAAACGTCATTTCTTCGTAATGCGACGTAGGTACAACCTTTAAAAACAATGTAAATTAATCTATATATAATATATTATCGTCTTTCTTTATAATATGTGTCTTCGATAAGCAGGATTAATGCAAAAGTAATCTATTTTTTTGCATTTGGTATAGATATATGTACCTAAGTACTTCCGATAACATGGATGGACATAGTATATTATCGTTCTACAGAATTAGATAGTTTTTATCGAATACGAATTCAAAATGTACACGAACAATGCCGCGGGAATAGCATAGTAAATTATATAATGAATCTAATATAAATGAAAATAGTTTTAGAGGTCGTTTATGATAGACAATTAACCTGGAAGTAGAAGTAATTTCTTTGTCATTTTACTCCCCCTCGTGATTTACGCCTATTAATCGTGAACCGCATTTTCTAGACTAGCTAATTAACACTCTGGCTAAATTATTCCATTTGAGTTAACTTTTAACAACTGTTGTATACTTTTGGGATTTATGAATTAAAATGGATGAAGACACCCGTGGTTTTGTACATCGTGCAATATATTTATTAGAAATAGACAGAAACATACTCAAGCTTGGACTATGCTTTGGAATAGAAAACTCAGTGACTATAATCATATTTAATATTTATAAACTCATAATAATAAAGATAAAATCGTAGTAGCTTGTGTAAGCTATTCATGCTACGGTCTACTGGAGAGGTCTATTTTGCAGATGTGACTGCGCAGGAATTGAAACGTATATGGCAATAGACCTCAGCAATTGTTTTAATCCACACAGATCACTGCTGTTTACGCCACCGTTACACGGTGGAAACACCGTCAGTTAGGACCAAGCGTTTCGCTTCATTTTTTCTAGTGCGCACTTCCAAAGAATGAAATAATTTTCCGAAGTCTGTTTTTCCTAACAAGTAATCAATCTAGAAGCCTTAAAGTCACGGATGAATGTGTATTTTCTGGTGTACTCTATCCTAGTCCACCTCATCACTGAACATCAAGTGAGGCAGCGGTCAAACGCGAACCTATACGGACATGAAAGGCAAACGGCGCAAAATCTAAATACAATTTTTTTGAGGTACACCGTATAGTGTATCAGTACCTATCCCGTACACCGAACCATCTCCCAAACACGCTACGGCTCCGCCATTAGCTGCGCATGTATGTATACACAGATAGTTCTTTAGGGCTTGCATTAGTGACTGCAACACGCGCGTCTTCATCATTGAAATGGGTTGTGGGCGAGTGGACAGTTTTATAAACTATTGTGGACATTTTTTAAATCAACCCAAGCTTGCGGATGGAAGAAAATATGGTCATTTAAAAAAAGATGAATCGAAGAAAGAAGAAAGTTAGTTCCGCTTTGTTAGCTAAATGTCAATTGTCGGTTAATTGCAAATTATGTATTAATTTAGTTCACATATTCTGTTGAAATATTTTCTATATTTAAAACAAATTGGATAATATAATATAATTAAATTCAATTATTTTTTACAAGCCTGATAAAAATGATTGTCAAAAAACCAAATGTTTGATTTGTTTAGCCATAAATATTTACCACCATAGTTAACGTTTTCTTGCGATTTTATCGGTTAAGTAGCCAATTTTGTGACCACAGCTTTTATTATTATGACTTATAATGGAGAAGGAAATTCAGCGTTAAGTGCGATCGTAAAATCTATCGGTGTCATATTACTACTCTACTTACGTACCTACAGAAAACATACTATTCGATAGCACGTTCTTTATTTTTTAAGAAAAACAAATCTGATCTTTCTCATAAGGCAAAGTTTTAAGAATATAATATGAAAGCAAAATTACTTTGATTTCCTGACATTGTTGAAAGCTGTTGGTAAGTCTCTTGTTCAGCTAGATCATAGAAATTGGCGACGAACACACTTACAAGTCATTCAAATGATGTAAATATACAGTCCAGTATAGTAAGTTTGTTGTTTGTTGTCGAGCAACGCAGTAAACATCCCTACAGGTAGCTCCTTGTACAAATGGCAACAGCTTGTTGCAGAAATATTAAGGTTTCAAATCTGCCACTACAGAGGTAAGAGAATCGTGAACCTGTCGCCGAGAATTCATTTCATAATTTTCAGTCTTGACTTGACTTTTACAGCAGAGAACCTTACCTAATTGGTAAAATCACCAATAATGAAGTGAATTGTCGACAATTGTCATACGATTTTAATAACATACTTGGGGCCCAAGTACCGTCTTATTGTAACCTAAAGGGAACATTTTAATATTATGATATGTAGAAAGAAAATGATTTAAGACTTAATGTAACTAATAATATAATAATGAATAATAGACGACCTTATAGCTTATGGCCACCTCTTCCAGACGATCCCCACCCAAGAAAATAAGAAAATATAATTGTGGTGTGCATAAGAGGACTTAACTAATATTTCTCTCATAATAATAAAATATACTGCTATTTAATAGACTTTTATAACACACTAGCTGTACCCGGTAAACGTTGTCCTGCCCTTAAAAATAAAAATCTACAACCAGATTGCAGCGACACCTAACGGGACTAATTATTAATCTAAACCGTTCTCGAATCCACTTGAACAAACACAAACAAATTCATCAAAATCGGCCCTACCATTTAGGAGGCGTTCAGCGGCGCCACCTACCGGGTCCAATTGTGAATCTAAACTATCCCAGAACCCACTTGAACACACACAAAAAATGTCATCAAAATCGGTTTAATCGTTTAGGAAGACTTCAGTGACATACACACGAGCAGAAGAATTTTATATAATGTAAAGATTCTTAGGCCAGAAACCCTCGCGGGCGTCCTCGGAACGCCCTACTAAAGTTTCATCAGAATCTGATCAATGCTTTAGGAACACATTGAGGACAAACATACTAGCATTGATTTTTATTTTTATAGATATATAAATTTTTTAATCCAGAATCTCTTACGGGCGTCATCGAAACACTTTACCAAAGTTTTATCAGAATCTGATCAATGGTTTAGGAACGAATATTGGACAAACATACAAACATTCACAATCTGATCAATGGCTTAGGATCGCATCGAGAACAAACATACAAACATTGATTTTTATTTATAAGATGTATCTCTTATACTATAACTTTCATCTTTTTTATTAGAAAAATTATTACTAGATATAAAATATATATTTTTTAATAAAAACAAAACCCAAAGTGTGAAGGGGGTTTTTGTTTGTGCCAAGTAAAACAAAAGAACAACAACAAATTTACAAAATATAGTAATTTTTATCTTTTATTAGACACCGACTTTAAGATGTCGTAGAAAGAAGTCGGATATATATTTATTTTTTGGTTCTTGTCTGAAGCCGCTTTTGTTTTTGTTAATAAAATAATAATTTTTGGTTGCGCAAAACTTCAATAGCTTTAGAAATAATATATTAAGCACCTGGAGAAATTGTACACCTGGAACGCGTATACAAATTTGCCATTTCACTCTTCTGTATATATGCTCTTCAACAAGGGTTGCTTTCGATTTCCTTGCGATCCACATACCAATCTTGACTTGGTGACTATATAACGGAGGAGGACGGAATCTCGGGAGTAAATAAAAACAATTTGAAAATCGGTCTACAATTGACGGAGATATCGCGTAATATGCCTACAAAAGAATGAAGCGCCTGTAAAAAGTGTAATACTGGCATGCGTATCCAACCTTTCTTTTTGGAAAAATGTAGGCTCTCGACGTTCTTTAATAAGTAATGGTTACTCTCGATTTCCCTGGAATCCACTTACTAGACTCTGACTTGGTGACCATGGCACCACCTGGGGAGTACAGACTTACAAGTAAAGAAAATAATTGAAAATCGGTTTAGAATTGACGGAGATAGCGTGTTACGAAGGAGTTGGTTAATATTTTCGTGAGTATCTCTAATTCCTCGGAAACCACTCATCAGATCCTAACGTGGTAACAATGGTACCAATTCGGGAGTATAACCTTACGATTAAAAGAAAAAAATTGAAAATTTGTTCACAATTGACGAAGAAATCGAGTAAGGAACGTACATAAAAAAACATACAGACGAATTGAGAACCTTCTCCTTTTTTAAGTCGGTTAAAAATACAAATTAGAAGGTCTAGAATAAAAAGTTCTTTATGTTTTAATTTGGATTTTGCCACCTTGGGGTAGAAATAATGTATTCGGCTTCATGTACATCAATAACATTTTATTATTGTGGACTTGGATGATTACGTATCTCTATGTGATAGAAAATGATAAAGTGAATTTTTCTTCTCGTCTATGTTAGCGAGACGGTGTAATGGAACTATGGAGAAGAACGGCGAAAATTGTATATTGTATTGTATCTAAAAAACCCAACGAGGTATGTAATGCCACGGCTCCCTTATTGTTATAGATGTCCATGGGCGGTGGTTACCATTACCATTAGGTGGATTGTATGCCAGTTTATTTACCTGCAAACATAATAACATACAGATCCTTAATTTACCTTTCACCTTATTTCAAAGATAAAAAGGTAGGCTCGGTACGTCGTTTGCTTTCGTATTTCTCTATTCTGGTATACATCCTCACGGAACAAATCTTTAGCTTTCTTTCTTACATTTATTCGTCTCTCTTCTCTATCTCATCATGACTCTGCAGCAGCGAATTTAGCGTCATATGGTAATATATAGCTAGCTCAGGATTTTGAGGCACTGCACTAGAGGTATTCTGTTTTACATTTGATTGCCATCCCATGTAAAATGTATTAGGTGTTACGCAACGTTATAATTATTACTACAAACCAAACAACGTGGGTACGGTACAGTTTAATACATTGTATTGGTTATTAATTGAATATCACGTAATAACTACGATTATTCGTGAGTATTAATTATCCTGGTCAGATTATACTAATCCGAAGACATCTAAGTCACTCAGCAGCTTACGGTACGTTTTAGTTCTTTTAATATTAATTTACACAATTCACTGTACATGCACATTTATGATAGAATGATTATTTATATTATATCTATTACATTTTCATTGTGTCACGCACGTGACAGTTTGTAAAGATTTTGTATTAAATCTTTAATAGGCTGCTTACTGCTCAGTCATTACTTTTCTTAGGCGGCTGGTCACTGGTAAATCCGAAGTACCAACATATAACGGAAAGTGAGAATTGAGCACACCACTTTGTAATTTCCCAAACGTCAGAAACCCATATGTATAATTGTAAATAGTAGAAATATTTCTACCGTTTACAATATTAAGGGTGTTAGTAATTTATTTTACACTTTTACATCCTCTTAAAATTTAAATGTAAAATTTTATAGAATCTTTACGTACTAGTTGTATCAGCGACACTTCGTACGCTTATACTTATAGTTTAAGTTATGTAAGGATAGTTGTCAAGATCATTGATTACAATAATATGTAAGAAATATAGTAAACTGGATTAATTACAAATAGTATACCTAAATTTTGAATATATCCTTGTGTTTGTTTAATTTTAATTTAACAATATTTTTAAGTCGTTCTCTCACTGCTGAGGGTCGTAGCTTTGATGGCAATGATCAATTGCTCTCTTCTCCCAAAATCGATTTTGAGTACGGAGGAGGGCCGAATTTATTGAAATATCCTGCTAAACAGCAACCTGGTCAATCTACCTATTTGGAGATCTATCGTGTGATATTTCACCTTGAACTTTCCCAATGACCACAAGTCTCACTTTTGTATTAAATTGGTGTTGTTTAATGCCACAACTATCGCTATTTATTAAACTTTTTTATTTCAAATATTTTGGAAAAAGAACTGCTGAATATGAGTTAAGTAGAAATTTCAATGACCTACATGACACACACTAATAAAGGCTGCCTTACAAAATTACAAAAACTGTTTTTCACGAAAAGCGTAAATGTAGGAGTCAAAGAAAACAACGAGATAGGCACGGGTGAAACTACATGAACAAGTTATCTTAAAATTTGGTAGTATAATTATATTCCAAAAACAAGATTGAAAATAAAAAAGTTTTCACGTTTCTAGATTTACGCGACCGAAAACACATACACAGCGCAGTCTCTAGTCTGTAGTGGAACACTTAAAAGCCAATAGATGGTGCTGTGTAATAATTGAGGTTGCAAACGATTCCCGACACGTACAAAGAATATATACAAATTTGCAACAATAAATAATGGGCCTCAGCTTGCGAGACAAAGAGATAGACTCGCTGGAAGATCTTCCTCTAAGACGGAGGAGAATCCCATCTCGCTCCTCCATCTAGTCGGGACATCCCTAAAAGTCCTTATTATAATAGAATTTAACGGTAAGGTTTAAAGATCCCAAAAAAAAACCCTATTTATCAAGTCAGGATTGGAAAAAATCTGATTAAGATGTTTGGAATAAAACTACGTTTTAACGGTTTTAAGAGCGGTATTTTATTTGATTTTTATTATTCAAATAAAATACCACGCTTAAAACTGTTCAAACGGTAGTTTTATTACGTGTACTAGTCGCGAACACATATAAAATGATGATTTTTGTTCCATTCATTCGAAACGAACATTTTCTTAGTTAAAATAACCAAAACTAAGTATAATAATTATAATGACTGGCTCCTCCATTAACTTTCTTATATCTATAGCAAAACGCAAACTATTTTTCTTAATTTGACTACTTAATAACATTATCCTTTTATCGTAATGATATATGGCATACACTACTGCATTTATATAACATTTACGCTACGTCTCCTTCAAACGTATCAACTTATTTAATTACCTAACATGGAGAGTACGCACAAAATATTTACAGAACAAATAAAAGATTTCGCTCGTGCTACACTAATACACAGCATTTCAGATATAACTAACAGAATAGTACTACGTGATACGCTGTCTTAGCTACTAAAATGTATATTCGAAACCATTTGCATTTATTTATTTTTAGGCGTGTTTTTGACAAAAATGAGACACGTTCCTATTACAAATAGACTTTAATATTTATGACTTGTTTTTCTTTAACACATTTGATGAAAATTCGAGAGAAGTTTTTTTAGTACTTATTACTAGCAGTATAAGGAAGTTGTGTGAGTTGTAGATGAACTAAGCGCAATCGGGGTGCGCAGTAACATTCGCGAACGCTATAAAGGGAAGGAATATTCCCCCCATTCACAAGTTACGTGGCATCCACGTCCCGGTGGACAGGGAACGAAGCCGACGCTTGTAGAACTTTTAGCCGTTGGCATTTTTTCTAAAGTGATCACTGAAACTTGTGTTGAAAATGCGAGTTTTTCTATATTTTATTGCGGTGGTTCTAGCCTGCGATAGTGTTAACTCACTTTTGTTTCCGGTGAGTAGATAGTTACTGAACTATTATTATTTATATTTTAAAAGTTTGTAAAATAATTTGTTCATGTTGTTTTTTGAGTTTTATAGTTGAATGACCACAACGAAACCCTCATAATTTTGTTATGCCCATCCATCTATCTGTCTATTTATGTATGTCATAGACATTTTTTTCGAAGTCTATTGGGTCTATATAGATTATATTTGGAAGTTGTGTTTTAGATATCGATATACAATAGTATAATAAAAAGATAAAATGAAAATAAGGTGGTCACTCTTCAACTCTTCCAATGGATGTAAGTCTTGGCTCTGGATAAAGTATTTTATTCTGTTCGGCATTTCTTGAATATACAGCTAGAAATTGAATTCAGTATTAAAACTATTATTAAACACAAGTGACATATTTAAAATTCAATTAGACATTTCAAATATTAGACATTTTAAATATTAGACATTTCAAATTACAGATATATAAATATAATTCTAGTAATTTATTACACACAGTCATAAATATATTACGACTCTTTGAATTAGTGAAGAAGATATGCGATATGCTTGACTCAATCGAGGCTAATCGTTAAAAAATTTAGTTAATATTAAGATCAGAATGGTACCACATTTGATACATATAAAACTACTAGGATATTCCCGCGATTTCTTCCACGCTTGACTTGAAATTCCCGCGGGATTCCCGGGAAACAAAGTATCACATCATTAAAAAAAAATATGTAAGCTATCGTTTTAGTGGAAACTGTGTCGGAATAAGCTAATTTTTATAGATCCGAACAACTTCAAACCGCTCCCGGAAAATTCCCGCGTGATACTCGGGATAAAAATATCACAAATTTGCTATAGACCAGGGAAAAATCCGCAATAAAATTTCGTTTTTTTTTTTCAATTTGGCCTTTTAAAATCATTTCCAGAAGAATTACCGCGGGCTTCCCGGGAAAAGACGTAGCGCAGATTTTAAGTCTAAGAATTTGCTGTCGATTGGCAAAAACCGCATCGAAATCGGCCAAGCAGTTTTTACGTGAATACCGAACAAACAGGCAAACCGACAAACAGATAGACATGAAATCTAAAAGAAATTGCATCGTGTTCTTTGTTGTTTATAGTCTATTCTAGTTGTTTTTTTTTTTTAATAGCTTCAATGTACACGGCATGTTTATAATATTATAGATAAATGATTAAAACTATATTAAGACGCCTTCTACTGGCGTTACGTGATTAAATATTTTGCTTTTCCAGGGTTGTCTACTTTGCCTGCGAAGAGTTGGTTCTTTATTCTATAAAAAGTCTTGCATTTTAGAGCTCGTGGCTTTTTGGGCAAAATAGTCCGTCTATTCGCCCCTCCGTTTGTTTGTCTATCCGTCTGTCCGTTTATCTGACTGTAGGACGTTATAATAGCTTTCTCCGAAATGATTAAGTCTTATTATTATCATCCGAATAATAAATCCCAGTTGCGTTCGGAGCGTTCACTTCGATTATGGGGTCCATTTTCCTATATTCTCTTCTCCGTTTCGCGCGATCTTCTGCATCTTGTATTTTAAAACCATTAGTACGCATGTCAACTTTCACAACGTCAAGTCAGTATTTCTTAGGCCTGCCCCTTCGTAAAACATGGCCGTACTGGCGAAATATAAAGATAAAAAATTTTTGGAGTAAGTACTTAATATATATTTTATACTGCTATATAACGCCGTAGTAAATATTAAAAAATATAGTATTAGGATTAGCCACTATTAATATGTAACTGAAGACTGAAAATTATTTTACCAATGTAAATTTTGACAAATATCCCTAATTAAATTTTCATTAAGTCAACAGGTAGCGAGATATGGTTTCAAAATGGTAAACATTACAATTACAATAACAATACAATTCTTACATTCTGAACTTTAAAAGGTAAATAATAAGGTGGTAGAACTTTCATCAACTTTCCGTGCAGGAACGAAGAAAGAATACAATTTCCTGCGACCGGACGGCCTGTCGTAAGAGGTGACAGAACACCTCACAGCTAGCTGGTAGGGTATTTGTCCGTCTGGATGGCTACCACCCCTAGTCTAGAGTATGCCACCATAACAACCTTGAATTGTATTCCGAAATTAGTGACCAGGCTCCAGTCCTCCTTTAGAGAGTAGCAGCGCATTTGTAGCACCTTTGGTGTTGCAAATGTCCATAGGCTATGGTAACCGCTTTCCATCAAGTGGGCCGTCTGCCTGTCTGCTGAAGTACTGCAATAAAAAAAATAAAAAAAAGACAGGCAGACGGCCCACCTGGTGGAAAGCGGTTACCGTTGCCTATAGACATTTGCAACACCAAAGGTGCTACAAATGTGCCGCTACTCTCTTAAGGGAGACTGGAACCTGGTCACTAATGCCGGAACACAACTCAAGGTTGTTATGGCGGCTTACTCTAGACCAGGGGTGATAGTCATCCAATCGGGCAAATTCCCTACCACCTGGCTGAGGGGTTGTTTTGTCGCCTCTTACGACAGGCCGCCCGGCCGCAGGAAATTGTATTCTTTCTCCGTTCCTGTACGGGTAAAATGTCTGCTGAACTCACGCAATAAAACCAAAAGAACATACAAAATGCTTTCAATAAAAATTAATTTGAATAAGATCCTTTAAGTACTTTTTGAGTTAATCATATGGAATATAGCTAAGAGGCAAGGTTATACAATTGTCCTAAAATGTACGCAGATGATTATATCACGGTTGTAACCTGGTTTATTTGTTTAGTTATGTTTCATACTCTAGAAAGCTTATCAAACTAAAATTTTAACATAAAATTTTTGTAGTGTATTATTTAAACTCAACTAATAAACTAAATTGATTAGCATTTAAATGTATCACGTTAAAAAATTCGTATAAAAATATTTGTCGTAGAAGAACATAATTATGTAATACTACTATATTAAACCCGGTAATTGTATACACAACAGCACAAAAAAAGTAACAATATTTAACGAATATTTCTTAATTATAAACACATGTCTTAATTATCTTGAACAAAAACATCTTCCTTTTAAGTAAATTAGCTTCCTGTTAAAATTATTTTCTACACAATAAAACATGAAATTAAATATACCAAAGAAAGCTTACTTTAGTTGCTATTTTTGTAACGATAATGGTTGAGCTACATAATAATTGGACGACAGAAGAAAAGTTGGAAGACAAATTAATTTTTTATTAAGTTACGAGTGGCGGAAAATGTTTGCTTTCGCTTTTATTGACTTTCTGTTGATCTTTGATTTGTTTCTAACTTTTTTTTATTACAACACCAATTCTTACGTAATTATACAATTTACTGAATGTATTTTTACGAAGAGTTTGGCGCCTGGAATACGGATTTTTAGTAACTAAATCACTTACAAAAACGTAAATACAGTTTACAATAGTAACAGAAACAGAGGTATGTGGAGACTGAAGTCTTTTATGTCTCCAAAATTCCAAAACTGAAAGAATAGGCATATAAATTCATAATTAGGCTTGTTCTTTTGTATGGCAGTGAAGCTTAAACTGTACTTAAGTGACACAAACAAGAATTGCGTATCGCGGATATGCACATACCGTGGAGGTTGTATAGAGTCACGCGGAAGGACCGCCTTAGAACTCCCGCATCCAAGGCAGCCTTCATCCCCGTGATATAGTAGATACTAAGCAAGAGACTGACCAATGCTCATGAGGTCACGTCTTTGGGTAAACTGACTAGATCTGTCGTCACTCAATCATTGTCTAATGTCGGATGGAGGCTTCTCCAAGTATGCGCAACATGTCCCGGACCTCCGCTTTCCTCCTCACTTTTTATTGTGTGAAAATCATAAAAGTTGTCACAAAATTCTTTTGAGGCTAGCAGCTAGAACATTAATAGCATTTCTGCTGTTCCAAGTGTCTATAGGCGACGGTAACGCCTTTCCATGAGGTAAACCGTCAGCCCGTTTGCTGATACAAATTACCCACTCATCAACATGAACAAAAAGGTTCGTGAGACATCAATCATATTGAAGTTGAATCGCTGTATTTCTGTACTTAATGCTGATAATATTAGAAGAATCAACCAAAATTGAATATTAGTTGAAAGGAGATAGTTGATTTTAAGCTGATATTAGGTGATTTATATTATATATTATATATTATATTTATATTCTGTCTCTAAATTTGGATGAAACAACCAAACTGGTCCGTGTAAACTTAAACTTGAATCATTCAATATTATTAAATATCGTCGTGTACTTTCTGTTACGTATTTTTCGGCCAAATTGATTCAATTTGGTTGATCCGTCTAATATCAGCAGAAATGAAAGATCACGACGGTATTTAATAACATTGAATGATGCAAGTTTATGTTTATATGGTCACTGGTTGATGCATTCAAACTGAAAGAAATTACTCGCATTTTATTAGCTGTAAGCCGATATTAGACAGTTTGGTTTTGTCTTTCAATTTGGATGAATTAACTAAAGTGATCCATTCTAACGGAACGTTACAAATATTTCAACTTTTATAAGTAATTATTACATCTATTAACTAATAAACTAATTCATTTTATTTCATTGTTTGTCTTAATATTTTTAAACAAAAATCTATTACTATTTATTAATTTACAAATGTATAAAACAAATCCAATTGACGATAGTGAATGCCTCTAACTCATTTTGTTTTTGATGTGTGCGCCGATATCCAATGAACGATCGACGGCCATCTTGCGGTTAACTGAGTCAGCTGTGTCGCTCTTACTGCGCCCGTATTAATATTTTAATACAAACCCAACTCGTATTGTTTTATTTACTGTCTTGCATTTATAAATACAGCAGAAATTACTATTGCAATTTATTTTCCCAATTCGGGTAAGTTGTGCACAAATTAATGTTATAGTTTACTTCTCCTTGTTACGACTAGCTAAAACGTTGTATTAAACTATATTTTGTAATAAATTATTGATGTTGTTAATATTAGTTCAATCAGGTAGAAATATTTTCATAATTAGAATTAATGAGTGTTTAAAAATATTTTAGTTAAAAGTTTTTGTAATTTCGTTTAATTATATCACTTTCCAGTATTAGGTAATATACTGATATTACCGAATATAATATATCGATACTGAATACTTGGTATTTGTACTAGTACTGTTATTTGATATGTTAATAGCTTTATATTTGTAACCGTTTCTGCTCTTTTCTTTCACCACCTTGATCTTGCCTGCCTTGCAAATGCTAATTTCTATACTTCTGATTTGCCTCATGAACTTACTTTTCCTTGTGCTTAGCTTATGTAGCGCTCTAATACGCCTTGCACGATTGCGAAGCAGGGACTACCCTTGTGATTTTTTTTAATAAGCTTTGTCAGAAGACTAAAGAAGATTTCTGAGAGGACTACCAACCTAACGGGAACGTTGCCTTCTCTGCCTAGAGGAAATTGCCTAGGGCAGTGCAGTATATCAGACTGACTGAGAGCGGAGTCTAGCCTAGATAAATCTTTTGTTTATATATATATTATTCGTTTATCTCTATTCTATTTATTAGTCGTATTCGCTTCTCTTCATAATTCTTCTTAAATATTTTACAGTAAATTTATTATAAATTATTATTCCTGTTTTTTATTCGTGTTCACATCTAAAGTGTGACGACACCATGTAAATGTAAAATTGAGTTATTCAATGTCATTGAATGCCGTCGTCTTCTGTCAGTTCTGCGCCTGTCGACCCATCTAATATTGGCTTTAGATAATCTGATTGGATCATAAATCGATGAGAATAAATGACAATCTGCGTCTCTCGTATAGTAATTAGATTGACGCGTGACTGATATAATTCTCATGCTGGTTTTCAGCATATTGCAAATAATATTTATTATGTCACTTTATTAAGCTGAAAACAGTTAAGATGAATTGTAACATCAAATAAGATAAGCCTATGAATATGAAATGTCTTCAATTATAAAGTATTTTATTTCCATCGTATCATCTGTTATTATATCTTTAATAGTTACTAACAAGGACTAAATTTCGTAGCCATATTGGCAAAAACGGAATCCTTATGTCTGTCCGCCTATCTTTCCAACTGCTCATCTGTTTTTATATGTCACAATTATTTTCTCAGAAACTAAGCCTATATGAATGAAAGGCAGATGCATGTATGTTTGGCGTTCGTTATCTTTATGGAATCATTGATTGTTCGTAGATTGATACTTTTTAGATCGTTTTATTGTTTAATGGCAGGTTCCTAAATCTTACCGACTGTTCATTTGCATTACTATCGGTTAAAATTTAACATAAGCTCCATACAAGAAATGTCAAAATTCAACCAATGGTAAGGCAAGTGAATGAATAGTAAGATATAGGGACCTACCATTAAGTAAAGTTAAGCTTTGACAGCGATAAAATGTATTATTATTTAAAATGAGATATTTTATCGTTTATTTCTACAGTCATATTGATATTGAGTGAGAGTAAGTTTGAAAGTTTCTTTAAGAATTATAAAGAAGCCTTCAAATTTACTTTAACCCAATATCAATTTATAGGTATATATACCTATAATTTGTTTAGGTTTTATATTACATACATAAATATGTTATTTATAAATTACAAATAAGTTGACCAACACACTGGAAAATCCGTTACGGCTATTGATGATATCTTCAGCATAAATAAGGAAAATAAGTAAAATGAGCATACTTATTGAAGTATTATTTAAAGAGCAATAAAAATGTGACGACATGATTAATTCATTAAACGCTCAAATTTTTACTAATCTACACATAAAATTTGGTGATCCGACTAGACAGTATCCCTCTCATAAAAATAAAGAAGACATAATTGATTCAACAAAAAACGACTCAAAACACAATGTTTTGAACGGTTTATTTATGGGTGCAAATTAAATTAAAACTCTTTGTGTAAGACGTACTCAATATTCTATTTATTATTTTATTCATTCACAAAATATAAAATAAAAAACATTGGACTTGATTAGGTGCAGGTTGCTCTGCACGTGTAAATTTAAATAAAAGTCATATAAAAATAGATCAAACTATTTGAATAGGTATCAACCCGGCGCTTAGCAATATACAGACACGTGATTTTATTTTATTTTAACAAATTTAAATTGTGACACTATTCATTTGAGCTCAACGATAAGTAGGTATTTATTAAATCAAATGTCCAGCCAGGATACGAACCAACATCCTTTGGATAAGAAGGAAGCGGGTGCGTAGTCACTAAGGTACCACGATTTATTTCTACCACATTAAAAAATATTTATTACCAAGTTCACTAAAAGAAAATAAGGTAACAAAGTTATTTAATTTTATGGAGAACAATAAGTCGTATTCCACTAGTATTAATCAAACTATATTTCTCTTTATGTTTGCT
This sequence comes from Dendrolimus houi, assembly GCA_039645545.1. NCBI lineage: Eukaryota > Metazoa > Arthropoda > Insecta > Lepidoptera > Lasiocampidae > Dendrolimus > Dendrolimus houi. The sequence goes on along the minus strand of CM077120.1, from coordinate 14,207,306 downwards.
TGTAGGCAAACTCGCAAACGGATCCACTTGATGACAAGTGGTTACCGTCGCCCATGGACATCTGCAACACCAAGGGAGCCGATGCGTTGCCTACCTCGTTGAGACTATTAAATTTAGAACATTTTTTATTTTATCACTTGATTTCGAAACGCATGTTGATCGAACTTACAAACTTATTACTGCTACATAATACTAGATTCAATTTTATGTTGTGTGTAGAACAACTTCTGTTAATAGTAAGTGTTTATATATAGCATAAATACATAGAATATATTACTTTATTACATGGATTGTAGTATAGATTACAAAAAATATAGATAATATAAATAATAAATAGATATAACATAATATACATACTTTAATCATTTGTGTGAATGGAAAGAATTATAGGTATACTATGTATGGATCAATAACGCAGTAGTAAACTGAATATTAAATCATATTTCTTAATATTCCTGCTCCATCTGGGATATTGCTAGTGTTAATGACTATGGCCAAATGTGTCTTGTTTATAGCATTAAAAATAACGCCGTTATGTATTGGCTATATTATTATCTACTGAATACGTAATCGGTCAATATTTAACGTCTTAGAAATTATGTCATGACACATGATGAAATAAATGTCGATCACAAACAACGTATCCGTCTCCTATAACTTTTTATCCGTGTAGGAACGGAGAAATAATACAGTTTCCTGCGACCGGGTTACCTGTCGTAAGAGGCGACAGAACACCCCACAGCCAGGTGATCGGGTATTTGGCAGACTGGATGTTCACCACCCCTGGTCTGCCGTCATAACAACCTTGAGTTATGTTCCGGCATTAGTGGCCAGGTTCCACTCTCCCTTTCAAGAACGGCAGCACATTGGTAGCCTATCCTTTAGTGTTATAAATATGCATAGGCGATGGTAACCGCTTTTCATCAGGTGGGCTGTCTGATTGTGTGCTGAACTGGTGCAATAAAAAAACTCCTAGCTACATTTGCATGACAAAGTGTCTAACATTAAAATTATCCCAGAAGCAGAGGTATAAATAATTTAACTTTGAAAAACATACTTGTCAAATAATTCTCTGTATATTCGAAATAATTTTATTTATTACTTCATGAGAAGTCCTAATTTTAATAACATTAAGCACATAAGAAATTTACATGTTTAATCAATTTAACCGACAGATTGATGACTTGATTGTCCTTTTGAGTAAGAAATCAAGAATTTTATTGTCTTGAATTAATTAAGTATTATTATTTGATATGTATATAATCAATGATATTGCTTTTCTTTCTGTTGCAATATCATTCCATGGAATGAGTTTTAAAGTTCATGATTTGTTTTGCAAATATTTGTAACGGCTTATAATGTTAAAACTTTTATTGCACTATACGAGAACCCGATTGGTGTGACCCAATAAAAAAATTAATCTCTCTCTCTTATTATACCATTTTTATTTAAGGAAAGTGTCTCTGTGTATAACTCATTATGTTCGCTTTTGTACACCACCACTGTTTTAAATGCAACTATATTATATACAATAAAGAAATAATGAATTTTAATTTAGGACATATTTATAAGAAATTAACTAATGTTATAATATGTTTTATTCCAAATTGTTGTCGTGTAGCTTAGTAAACTTGTCGTCACTAGTGGATTATTGCAATATAGTGGGACCGAATTCTGACCGGTAAGCATACGTCGCTTAGACAGTTTCTTGATAATCTGTCTTGGATAAGCAAAAAACATTGTTGCACTGTCCGTTCCTCTAAAATGGACACAACCTGTAACTAAATATAAGGTATATTATGAATGAATGAATGAAAACACTTTATTGTTCAACAAAAATTAAAACTACGTTCTTAAAACTAAGTAAAGTATATTATGTATACTGAATTATCAATATTAAAGAACTTACGGCTTGAAATTTATAACTGTCCATAATACTACTCCATATGCTAAATTTTAATTTCAATTTCTAATAGCACATCTCTTGTTTAAAGAGCAGGCGTTGATATATTGTATTTTTTTATGTAAGTGCTATTTGTCCCAGGACGATTCACTTCATTTTATATGGCAAACTATCTCATCTCCCGGATTGAAAAGTATTTATGTCCCTTTTCGGTATTAAAACTACATTTAAACAAAATTACAGCAAAACCGATCTTCCCAGTAGTTTTTCAGTGAAAGCTTAAGACAGGACATCCGTGTAGGAACAGAGAAAGAATACGATTTCCAGCGGCCGGGCGGCCTGTCGTAAGAGGAGACAAAACAACCCACAGCCAGGTGGTAGGGCATTTGCCCTATTGGATGGCTACCACCCCTGGTCTAGAGTATGTCGCCATAACAACCTTGACTTGTGTTCCGGCATTAGCAACCGGGTTCCAGTCTCCCTTAAGAGAGCAGAAGCGCATTTGTAGCACCTTTGGTGTTGCAAATGTCCATAGGCGATGGTAACCGCTTTCCATCAAATGGGCCGTCTGCCGGTCTGCTGAACTCATACAATAAAATAAAAAATACACAGATCGAGTTACTGTCGCATTTTTTTATAGATGATAAAATGTTATATATACTATATACAAACTTGAGAAATGATTGATCTCCTATACAAATTTTCATCCTCTGTTTCAACCCGATCTAGTTTTATTTATCTATCCCCCGTCTATCTATCTGTAAACTACATGAATGAAAAAAATGACAACAATGACAAAAATTATCAGTCGCCGAAATGACCGAAATGGCCGAAATGCCCGCAATGACCGAAATGGCGGAAATGGCTGAAATAACCGAAATTATCGAAATAGCCGAAATGGCCGAAATGACCGAATTGACGAAAATGGCAAATCCCAAAGAAAAACAAAACCTGTCCTACTTTCTGGGATAACCTTTACATAAATCTATCCCATTATCCAGGATGAAAAGTATCCCTTGTCCACCCTCGGTATTAAAATTACATATATCCGAATTTCAGCCAAATCGGTCCCGTAGCTTTTCCGTGAAAGCGTAACAGACAGACAGACGGAGTTACTTTTGCATTTATAATATTAAACATAGGGATTGTTACCTAATCTAGACATTTACCTACTTAACAAAAGAAAGTGAATGATCTAATTTTATGAGTCCCATTAGTTACAAAATTTAGTGTGCCTATGTTAGTTATTCAATAGGTCTAAAAGTTCCGAGAACTCGCTATTTAAGCCACTTTTAGTAGAGTACGAGAAAGCTAGGTTTGTTTTAGTTATTGCACAAATTGATGTATGTGCTGTAGCCAAGTACATATAAAGATATTTTTGTGCTTCAAGCAAAGATCGGCATTTGTTACAATGCTTTTAAAATGAATACCTATTGGAGATGTATAGACTAATTGTCAACTTCTTGGGTATATGACACATATCATGTTAAATTTTAGATTAATTTACATGTAAATGAATATGAATGCGTTAAATACAAGGTCTAAGTCTTAAAATATAATGTTAAAACAATTTTATTTTACTTTTTAAACAATAAATAGAAAGCTATTTGAATAGTATTATGGCGACATAACTACACTCAAGCAAAGTCAATTTTCGCATTTTTTTTTCAATAAGCTACTAATCATTGAATATCTGTTCATTACCAAATACGACTAATATTAAGAAAACCTGGTGGTAAATTTTTAGAAATTATTAAAACACATCACGCTTAAGCCTTCGAACAGTTTCATACAGGTGCCTTAGAGATTGTAAATGTATAAGTTATAGCATAGATACCATGTATTTCCGAAACGATAACGTTTTTTACAATATATAACACAATAATTTAAGAAGGCAGAAATGCGTGGCTATCTCCAGTAGTAATAATAATATATGATTATATGAACATTTATAACTGAATTTATTTCTCTTTGGTTTTTCTTCACAACCTTAAAAATGAACCAATATTTATGTTTTAAATTTATTAATCAAAGGAAATAAAATAGATATCTTATTAGATCTTATCCCGAAAATTAGAAATGTATTATGAAACTGAAAATTACGCGGGTGAAGCCATGAAAAGGTAAAAAAACAAATTACGTTTGTTATGGTTAATAGGTATACAACAGACAACTCTGGAATTAATCCCAGACTAACAGACCCCCTAGACAAGAAGAATATAGAATAGAATGAAAATGTGTGGGATGACACAAAATTTTGCGCACCGATATGTCACTACCATATATTTTCTATTCTATTCGTTTAGCGCTAATGCCATTTGTCTAGGGGACTGGCCAGAAGATGCTTCGTTTAGGAAATTATTCTGTCGGCTATCGAACCTCTTACCTGCGCTCCATTAACTAAGCACGTTAACACATAGATCACAGCAGCCGTCAAAGACAGTCTTCGTAGTCAATATTAATAATTTCTATACTTCGGAAACACATTTCCATATATAATTAAAATTACAATTGAAAACATATAAATTAAAAATTAAATGCTATGATATGTTTTACAACAACAAATCGATATATCTTGCGTCAATCAGGTTCAGCGTCACAAACCCGTTGCACACTGTTTTTGTCGTCGTCAAATCCACTTAAATGAATACGCGTAATATGCGTTAATTAAATAAATGGTTATAATTTACAACCACCTTGTGTTATTTTTTGATGAAATGATAGATTAATTATTTACGTGACGATAGCTGTAGCCATTAAAGTAATACATAAAAATGACTTATAACTAAAATCACACAATGTATCTTTGAAAAAGTGAACTTTGAAAATTAATATTTATAGTGTTGGCAACCTAAATTGATGGTAGCTAATATATATTTATAATTATAGGAGATATTATGATTGATGACGAAGTTGTAGTAATTACTCGTTAATATTGTCATAATTCAATAGATTTTATAAGGTATCGCCAAACAGTAGCTATTTCATGGCAGATGTTTATTTTTCTGTTGCAGTGGATAGCAAAATTAATTAGATGAATACGATACTGTTATATTTACTAAACGTTTTGGTGTGACATTTGTAACCCCTATTGACAAGTTGCTGGACATTTTATATTGCGAACATTTCATTGACGGTAGTTTCAAGTATTTTAAGCAGTGTTTAAGCCATGCGTGAAGCCAGGCAGCCACAGTTGTTCTACCATTCGCCAGGCGCAGCGCGCTTCGGTAAACTGAGTAAGTTGAATGTTTATTTATGGAAATATCCTTGTGTGATTTGACAAATGTGTAGAATTGAGAAGTTATAAAGATTCTATTTTCGACGCTTGGGGGGTGCGGTATAGATATACGACACCTTGATGTCAAGTATTTTGAGTGATAGAGGTGGGTGGAGGGGGAGAGTAGGGAGGAATACTTACCCCTTCTGCAATACTTATGTCAAGAAAATGTATACTTCTTGAGATATTAAAGTTTTTGTGAAAATAACCTCACTTATGTTTTTTACTAATATTGCACTTATATATAGGTCCAAAGTTGAAAAATCAAATCTAAATCTAACAGTTAACATAAAAAAAATCAAAATAGTCCAAAAACACAAGAAGGTTGTTGAAAAATGAAATAAAACACAAATAAGCAGTTCACGTAAGTAGCCAAAACAGAAAAACATGAAAATCATAAATAATACTTATATATTTTTATGAAGTTTATGGTTGGCAACTAGGCCTTGAATTGAATTGAATGTCATAAACACTAATGGATTGATGTCAATTTTTTTTCTTTATGTTTTCTTCATTCTGTGTAGAGGGGTCACGAATTCACCGTTCTAGTCACTTGTCGAGACTTTCGACTAAAGCCAACAAGCTGAGCGAGCGATCAGCGAGTGTCACAACCGATTTGTAACCATCATTTAAATAGTTATTAATGAATAAATGGTGAGTCTGTTCTGGCACTCGCCGGCTACTAACGAGTCATGCTCGCATCGCTCACTCGGCTCGTATCCTTTGGTCTAAAGTCTAACCTAACCGGTAGCGGCCGGCGAGTGCCAGAAGAGACTATCACCATTTATTCATTAATAGCTATTTAAATCAAGGTTATAAATCGGTGGTGATACTCGCTGATCGCTGCCGTGGCACGCTCGGCTTGTGAGCTCTAGTTTGTGTACTGTTTCCCAGACACAGAGGTTGAAAAAAGGAGAAGTACTTAAATTAATTGTTTTTTTTTATAACCACCTAAACTTCATTTTATATAAAAATATATTAAATCAAAATTTTCATGTCTAAAAGGCCTACTTGCCAACCACAAACTTCATAAAAATATACAAGTATTATCTATAATTGTCATGATTCTTGTTTTTGCTATTTACGTGAATTACTTAGTTGTGTTTTATTTCATTATCAATAATTTTCTTGTGTTTTTAGACTATTTTGAAACTTTTTATGTTGACTGTTGGATTTTGATTGGATTTTTCAACTTTGGACCTATGATATAAGTGCAATATTAGTGAAAAACGTGAGGTTATATTTACAAAAACATTAATATCTCAAGAACTATACATTTTCTTAACATAGGGATTGCAGAAGGGGTAAGTATTCATCCCTACCCTCCCCTCCCCTCCACCTCCCTCCACCCCTCCAAATACTTGAAATCAAGGTGCCGTACATCTATACCCCACCCATATACTCTATTGGGTGTCCCATGAACAGCGTCTATTCTCACATTCAAAGTGCGAAGTGTCGCGTGAACGACGTCTGTTTAACAATACAAACCGAACTTTGCCTTCGTTTATTCCCGTTTGGTATCGGTTTCAATTTTAACTAACTTGTCTGTACAATAAATTGCCAAATAGAATAAAAGTGAACATTTTTGTCTGTCTGTCTGTCTGTTAGAGCATCACGTGAAAACTACTGAACGGATTAAATGAAACTCAACATAGAGCTTATATCCCAGGACGTAACTTAGGATAAATGAAGACGTTTCCTTAGAATAGACGGATTAGCAAAATATATGGCGCTGCAAATGCGTTTTTCAATTCACTAACAAATACCTACGTTGTCATAAACAACAACTCATTAATTGTATTACTTCAAATCAGGTTGCCTTCGACTCGCCTCTATGTTTTGTTGGGCAGTTATGTAAGCTATAATATATGGAGTTTCTTCGTTATTATTATATGTAAAAAAAACCGCATAAGTTTTTATGTGAATAAAATAAAGCTACTGCCTAGGGATTAATACGCGGCACAGCCGCGGGGCAAACTCTTATCATTTAATAAATTTGATTAGCTCGACTCGTGCCGTAGCTATCTATATTGAACTATTTATGTATGCCACTATCATTTTCCTGAAAAAAGTCTGGTTATATAGAGTACAGACGGACGAACATAATGAAATTTTAATGTCATTTGCTATGAAACCCTAAAAACTGTCATAATATCTATCACATGCACATGCATGTGCAAATAATTTTGGTTAAATGCTAATTAATGCCGTAATTTATGAGTGAGCACAAAAATGTAGTTTTAGATTATTTGGGGAATTTTGAGACGACAGCAGGCTTAAAATTTACATCATCCAATCCATTTACCTCTCGATACGTAACGAACATCATGCCTGTGAGGTCGTATTGGGGTCATGCCAATCGCGAAAATCACTTAAGATTATGGAGAGAAGGGTTCATGACGTGGACATGGGCCCAATAATATTAATTTATGAATATATAATTTAAATTTATTCAATTTATTTCGGTTGGACATACGCGTATAAGATCTTTATCGTGTTTGATTTTTTTTAGAACTTCATTTTTGTTTCGACACTTATTAAGCCATTACCTGGAAAATTTTATTGATATAGGAGGTACTGCATAAATAAATAAACCTTCAATAGTTATTAATTTGAGTATAATTACGATCTTTATTGTGAAAAGGAATTCCAGTATATTGATCGTAATTTTATTTACAGTACCTACTTGGCACTTGATATGGCACATCAGCAAATTGTACAAAATGGTTGGATTTCAATTTAACATTCGTATTTCTACAGTAAATACTATAATGTAAAATTTATATCCTTTGGGTAGTTTATGTTTATTCGTTGCAGTAAGCGAAATATACTGAGTGCATTTCAATGAAACTTTAAGTAAATATAGCTTACATTGCTTATATTCCAAATTAAGACATTGAATATTTATTTATCTCAAGCGTAATTCGATTATCATGTGAGATAGTTTAGTAGATTTCGTGTATACAGAGTTGCTATCATTGCTGGTTTGAAATTGCAACTTATTGCTGTCAAACAAAAAGGCCGTTTGTAAACTTTTGTAATTAATAGTTTTGCAAATTTAACCTGTCTAATATAACAAGAATAATAATTTGACTATCAAAACGTTACCGCGGTTGGTTTAACAAGAAAATGTTTAATTAAACATGTTTGAAAAGTTATAAACTGTTCCATAGAAAGTTTAGAACACGGTTACAAGAGTTTACAGTAGTCCAGTACAATGTAAGTTTGTTGCTGCGCTTTTACCTTTATTAGGAAACTTGGTTAATATAAAACATGTTTCAAATACACAGGCCTTAAGGGCAAGTTATCCTTGACCTCTAATTTTCGTGACTATTAAACGCCACGTACGCAAATTTGTAAGCCAATTTTAATGTTATCTAGCCGTGGTAGTCACTTCGTTCGCGCGGGGCTTGCACTTTATGTCTTCTGAACTGTGCAAGATGATAAAATCAAACCTACGCGACAGTTGAATTAAAATTCCAGTTAAACCTTAACATTTTCAAGGAAATCCGTTGTGCTATTTCGAGGCCTATTCGGATTTTTTTTTTAGATAGTTTGACAAACCAAGTTCTAGAAAAGGAACTTATGATTAGGCGTGGTATAAGTAGCATTTTTTACTGAACGATTTACCATTCATTTAAAAAAGACAGGTAAGCACTTATATTTTATTTAATAGTATAGATATTAGCAAAAAATTTTATCATATCAGAAAGTACCCGTATAATTCGTATAATTTCATGCTTTAGTTGAAATATAAAACTGAATGGGTTCTTGTAATCTAACCTTTCTCCTGTTTTAATTTACCAAATTTTAAAGTATTGCGTTTATAACCTTTAATATCATTCAAACCAATATTTACATGTGACGTATGTTTTTAGGACTTAATATAATGTTTCCACTCTGAAAAGTTCTTTCGTAAGCGACAATATTGGGATTACCCGTCGTTAAGCCACCAGACTTCAAAGAATATTCTATTATTAAAACGCTTTTGCGATAAAAATATTTGAACGCAGCTTAAATATAAACCTTTATAACTTTCTCAGAATATTAACAGCGCTGTTTATACCTTCATTTTCTTACCTAAATTCTTCGTTGCCCGACATAGTGACTTCTTAATGGAAATGGTGCAAATATTGAGAAAAGAAAATATATTGTGATAAACCAAAATTGTCTTGTCAAATCCGTCTGCTTGTTACAAACGACAACCGGGACACCAATTTCCCCGTATAAATAGGTGCAAATCACAAATTAGAAATCCAGTCACGCCTTGTTGTACCAAAGCAGCTTTACATAAATCATTTGAAATTATATTATAAGCAAAGGTATTAAATAGTTAAATATGACAAAATACAAAGGATTGTATATTTTGCTTGGCGATAGAATGGAATACTGAAGTGACTGAAATGTCATAGATCACAGCCTTCGATAGCTAGATCATGTAGAGCGAATGGGAAAGGCTTGAATTGAGAAGGAAATCTTGGGCGACAAGTCAGTCAGTGTCGGTTAATGATCTCTAAACATCTATTCTTCTATAGATTCTAAAGATCGCTTTTAATGATTGAATGAGGATTAAAGCTGAAGCTGAAGTGGGCGATCTATAAATCTGTAAGTGGTAGATACTACGTAGGGAGGAGAGAAAAGAGACATGTTCTGGTTTCGGAAACCGAATAGGTTTTGGACTGCTGCGACAACGTAGTTCTTCTACTATACAGAAATATCAATAAAATACAATAACAAGAAGTGAATTTTTATGTTTTTTGTCGAACTTTGTCGTCTAGTGGTCTAAATGTTGATCCGCCCAGTGGAACTCAGGGCTGCAGGTTCGATTGTTAGCATAATAACTTTCATAAAGGAACTTCCATTATTTATTCTGATCTGGGTAGCTGCCAGAGAGAGACTCTTGCTTAGTTTGGAAATAAAAAACGTGTATATGTCGAGTTAGTTATAAAAGATACTTTGAAAATATCCAAACTCATTAATAGTGTTACGACCTGATGAATGCCGACAAAAGACAAATTCACACCTGCATACCTGTTGATATTTTATTACCATTTCGGCATTTGGACTTCTTTTGTTTACTTTCCGTTTAAAATTTGTGATTAGAAAAACAAACCATTGTGTATTGTAATCTTTTATGGTAGTCATTAGCCAGGTGTGATTCTGAGAAATTCGGTCCACGCGGTCAGGCAGACACATTGCATTTGTGCCGTATAAATCAATGCCCCAATGGAGAGATCGGCAGTCGAGCGATAACTACAAGCGAAGCAAGACTTGTGTACATTCGGTAATCTATTTAGTGATGGACTTTACGCGTGTATTTGAATTACGATCTCCTGCATTACGTTTGGACTTATTGCGTTCGGTTATATTTGTACCTGTGTTATACGTGTTTGTATTAAACTCTATAATAATTCCAACGGCATTTTTATTCGAGTCCTGCAACTCGTAACAATAGTTTTTAATAATAAACTGATGAAATACAATAATATTAGAAATTATATTATCATTGAAAAAAAATACTCTCTCCATTTGACACGCTACAGCAAGGGAGGAATAATATCTAACTTCTAACGTGGAAGGTGATCTTTTAAAAAGCTTATTCTGTATGAATATTTTCATATAATAACATGAAGCATGTGTGATTATTACATTTTTTCAATAAAATCAGTACTATAGTACTCACCGACGCGGATGCCTAATGCAAATATTGTAATAAAACCATTCCACTTGAACATAGGGTATTGCCTAAGTGATAGTATAAGCGACGAGTGTATATCACGAAGAGGAAAGAAAATAAAATTACTTTTATTATTCTTGTACATAAAAAGACGAAATGACATTTATTTGCGAAGATGTTCGTGATCCGCCATATTCAATCGAGGTTAAAAACTTTCTGAATAAATTGTTTTTATAGCTATATCACATTAGCAAACCGAAGTGCATTGTTTTGTTTAACTTCAATCTTACCCGAAATACGGTCTCAAGATCTCAAATAGTACTTAAGATACCCCTTTAACCCTTGCTAATGTAGCTATTTGACGTAATGGCATTATGTATAAAACTAACCATTGCCTGACTAAAAAATTTTTTCATTTTTTTCACAAAATAAACTATGGGTTACTTTTGGATTTATTGCCTTTTTAGAGTTTCTTAGGCAAATGATAAAAAGTAGAGGTTCATCGTTTTTACGGAATTTGCTGGGTCTTACAAGTACTTCATTGATTTTTGTTTTATTATGTTTTTTATAAATTGAGGGGTGAAAGCCTACTGAGGCTAATCGCTATGAGGCTTATAAGGTTATCCAATTGAAATCTGTGGAAATTGTTCTTTTTCAAGTACAGAGCTTAAAACAAATAGCATTTCACCTCTCGAAATATTTTTAAGATCCTAAATATGTAAATGACTTTTCTATTACAGGGAAAAGAATATGGACGACAAAGGAATTCAGCATCGGCTATGTCATTGTTCTCAAGAGTACGACGATTACCTCGGCATCGAATTATAGACCCAACTGAAGGTAAAAAAATATTCCATACGTGTACAGAATACTTTGTTTAATAAATATTTATATATTTAAAGTTTATTTAATTCTATTCGGGTTTTTGTATAATATCATATAGATTTTAAAATTTTCAATTTAGTCTTTGTGTAATTTAATAACAAAACAATTCGTTTCATTTGTAACAATTACAGCTAGATTGGCAGATATGACTTTCATTAACTGAGGGGATGTTAATAAATATTTAATCTGCCCCGTATAACAAATACGTACGTATTTGTTTCACTACAAATAGGTTTAACAGGGTTAATTTGTCAATATAATTATTCATTTAATCTCTTTTGTTTTATGCTAATTTGATTATGTTACGCTTCATTCGGCAGCATTTGGTAAGCTTCGTCAAGTCTTCGCGTCGACTATTCCGCAAAGCTTGAAGACAAAAGTCTCCGAGCAGTGCGTCCTCCCCGTCCTGACCTACGGGGCCGAGACATGGACACTGACGGCAGGTTTAGTCCACAAGTTCCAAGCCTCAACGGGCTATGGAGCGAGCAATGTTGGGTGTTTCTCTTATGGATAAAATTAGAAATGAGGATATCCATAAGAGAACCAAGGTAACCGACATAGCTCGCAAAATTAGCAAGTTGAAGTGGCAGTGGGCTGGTCACGTCCGCCGCAGGACCGATGGCCAATGGAGCAGACGAGTCCTAGAGTGGAGACCGCGTCTCTGTAAACGTAGTGTCGGTCGCCCTCCAGCCCGATGGACCGACGAACCGTGTAAGGTCGCCGGTAGGCGCTGGATGAGGAAATCAGAGGACAGGGATGAGTGACGCCGTCTTGGGGAGGCCTACGTCCAACAGTGGACTGCGAAAGGCTGACGATGACGCTTCATTTGCAAATATTATGTTCTGCGACACCTTTAAGCCATGTTTTGATATTGATATAAAATTTTAGCTAGAATGAATTTATTCTTTTTTATTTCTGAAAATATTGAATAGGATACAAACACATCTTTTCTCATAAATTACAATTTCAATAAAACCAATACGCACTTTTAAATTTAACCCTACGTTTATCATTCTTATTCACTATGTAGCTTTGTAAACAAATATTATCTGACTTCGGTAAATTTTTAAATACAAAAAACCATATTTATTCTATTGTATGTACAGTTTACAAAAACTATTGTGAATAATTACATCACGACATTGCAAATTACAGTAATAATATTCCTCCTCTTATACTTTTTCTATCGTATATAATAATATTATCCTGGCCGGATTAGCATGCACCTCTTAGGTAATTTTCTGGCCTAATGTGGATATTGTTACAATTACTATATGCTCACAATGAAGGAAAACTTTGTGATTAAACTTGCACGTCAAGATAACCGATGTGCTAAACCCACTATGTAGACTTGGTCAAGCGTAGCGGGGAGTATATTGTTCCTTCCCCTAAAAAAATTGGGAGACCCATGCACAGCAATGGGACGTTTATTTGCTGTTTTTATTTATTACGCATATTACGGTCAACTATGCAACGGTTCCCTAGAACATTTTATTCCGCGTACAACAATGATCTGGAGGGAACTTCCCACCGCGGATTTCCCTTTGCGCTATGACATGGGTTTTTTTAAATAGGGCGTTATATTTCTTAGAGGGTCGACAACGCGCCAGCGACACCTCTGGTGTTGCAAATGTCCATAGGCGACGGTAACCGCTTTCCATCAGGCGGGCCGTCTGCCTGTTTCAGTTAATAAATAAAAAAAATATTAAATAATATATACAGTGTAAACTTCATGTAACGTCACTCGATTTAACGAGAAACTCCCTTAAGCGTCGAAATCACTTAGTTTTGGTTGGTTTAGCTTACCTTCCATACAATGATACACTCTATATAGCATTACACCCACTCTCAATAACGACTACAATTAAGTAATAAAAAGTATCCGATTAGTTGCCAATTTGACAAAATTAGTAAAAACTGCGATGCTGTGTACTTTTTTTAATCGCTTTACTATCCTAGTCCGTAATAAACTCGACTGTCGGCATCGTGCACACCGAAATTTCTAAGAAATTCCGAAATACCGAATTTTCTAAGTACTTATTTTATCACCAAGATGCCTCAATATCGCAAGATATTAATAAATTAAGAAAAAAAAAAGACTGACTCTAATTCCCTGGCAGCGTGGCAAGCCTTTGGTGTGGGATGCGACTTGCGTAGACACGTTGGCCGCATCCCATTTACCAAACACGTCTAGATCAGCCGGTTCAGCGGCGGAAACAGCTGAATCACTCAAGCGGCGCAAATATGCACCCTCAGTGAGAGTTATATGTTTGTGCCGTTTGCTGTCGAGACGCTTGGACCGTGGGGTCCTGAGGCTTTGAGCCTCTACCAAAATTTATCGAAACGACTCATTGACTCTTCAGGTGATCAGGGGGCTGGTGCTTAACTCAGCTAACGGATCAGTATGGCGATCCAGCGAGGAAACGTAGCCAGCCTTCTGGGCACCTTACCCATAGAAAACGGTGATCTGGGCTCAGTATTCTACTTATAGTCTTGAGGGACTGTGGGTAGAATACAATACAAATAAGTTAAGTTTTCTAGTATTTATTGTATTTATTGTATTGGATTGTATATGTATGTAGCTATTGTCTTGTTAATTGTAACATTGATTATAATTTTAAATCTAAAAGAAAAAAATACAACAAAATTACTGGTGCAGAAAAAGACGTCAGATAAAATAACAGACTTCTCCCCGTTTAACGACAACTCTCTATAACGCCATAAAATGCACAGTCCCTTCGATGTCGTTATATAGAGTTTACACTGTATAACAAAATCTAGATGTTATGAAATCTCTACAGATTGCTTTCTGGTGACGTCTGAAGAAGGAGAGTTATTCTTTAAATCACCGTCAGACGTGCCGTCAGTGTGTGGTATCTACATGATAGCAGAAGCAGACAAGCGGATCGAGGTCATCTTCAATTATCTCGACGTGCCGTGTGATAACGGTGGATTAGTTGCGGTATTTGTCATGATTACGTTTAGTTGTTATTGTTATATTATTGGTATAGTTGTTATATTTAGAACCACCGTGGAACCAGAATTTGGATATCAGAAGTTTTTGAATGTTTTGTTATTTTAAAAAACATCAGCTTAATTCAAAATTAAGTCTTGATATATTACTTTTCAATTTTTGAAGAAAACACTTATTAAGAATGTATTCGTCTAAAAGAAATGTTTTAAGAAATAAAACTTCAAAAAGCGAGACAAGACTGACAATTGATGCCGGCATGTAGAATATAGATGATACTTATTAAGAGATTTCAGTTTGATTTTTCATTGAGCGATATCAAGTTAGGGCGTAAGTTAGTTAGGGAGTAAATTTAGAATCAGTAATTTACAGAAACTATCATATTTTTAAAAATAAAAATATATCTATAATATAATATATACAGATGGGATATATAAGTATATGTGTGTATGAAGATTATTTCACAATTTTCATGTTTCTATATTAGTATGGATTTTATAGATGTCAAAAAGAATTATGGGTTCGTTTTTGGGATTTCGTAGCCATTTTCACGAAAACAAAAGTCATAAAGTCGTCATGTCTGTCTCTGTACAGTTGTACATATGTTACTAGTCATCAAAGTTGTTGCAACTGATAAATTCAACCCTTATGCATGATAATTTGTCTTAATTATATTATAATATATGTACATTAAAGTAATTGAAGACGAAAAGAGCTTATAGGGCATTTTCTCATCCGAGACTTTACATATAAATCATAAACACGCGCTCGGTTAATAAAACTTTAAATATGATAGACTCGGATAGTATGAGGCTCTAGTCTTTGAGTTTGAAGGAACTCAAAGAAAAATCAAAGTTTAGTTTACGTGAAACGGAACTTTATATTAGCCTTTTTAAATTATAGGGTTAGGCCTTACATAACGTTTTTTATTATGCTTATTTCTATTATTATCATCATTCGACAAGACATTGCGCATTGTGGTTTAAGAGTTAGCCCGCCTAGTTTACCGCAACGCAGTGGTCTCAGGTTCACTCTGGTTTGGGTATCTGGGAACATTAAAATTGTTCGTTGTAAGTACGTTATGTATTTATTATACATAGCACAAACGTAACTCGATAAGCTTGTGGGAGTATACAATGTATGTGACTACCAAATTATTATTATTTATGAAAAACTCGTTAAAAGGTTTTCATATATTATTTACGATGATAATGACTCAATTGAATTGACAAACAAGATCAGTCAACCATTAGGACGTAAACATAACAAACAAACAAAGTTACCTAATTATTTATTATTATATGGATTACCATAATAATTTTACTAATTACACTTGTTATACTTTGTTGTTTATGTGTGTTCCAGGGTTGTTAGTTAATTAGACTCATGGAGAGATTTCTCCCACGAGTATACCTTTGCTATCTTATTTTAGTGGGTCGATGGATGGGAGTTGAACGGACAAGTTTGGCCCGCGGATGTTTGGGACGACGATAGAGTGGTGGAGTCGTGTGACCAACGGCCGAAACGCAAATTATTGTCTAGACAAAACGCAGCTTTGGTACAATATCGCGTGCCAGCGCAAGGAAAAGGATTTGCTATTACTATACGGCATTTAAGAAATGCTAAGCGTAAGTAGAAGGCTATTCTATATTGACATACATATTATTATCATCATCACGCCTATTCCATAGGGGTAGGTAGAGACGATTGACTTCCACTTGCTATGATCTTGACATACATTTTTTGCTTAATCTACATTCATTAATCTCTTCAAACATACTCGTTTGTTATAGGTGCTTTTTATCTAGTCATTATTTAAGATACCTGCAATTTGTTCGTGGGAACTACGTCGCGGTCTACTAGCATCAACTCTACCACCCACACGGTTGCTACACTTACACTTGTTTTGTCAGTCTCTTTCATCCGTTCTCTCTTGTTATTATATCTTTTTTCAATCCACAACGTTCCCTTATCAAGCTATTCTCTATCATATCATTCAAGTTAACCTGACATACACAGATAACACACTTTATTGCACATCAAAATCAACAAACAAAAAAAAGAAAACCTATTTACAATACTATCTAGGCATTATAATAGGCAGCCTTGTCGCTTAAAGCGACTCTTCCATACAACCTAAATTAAAGAAAATTCTTAGCATATGCATATAATATATACTTCTTTTATGTATCAATAATATTAATATCATAATTTACATTTATGCCAATAAATTAAATTGATGTGGTTCTTTAATTTCAAAATAAATGTTAAAACTTAATCAAAAACTGCTATTCACATAACGCCTAATCATAAAGTTTTTAGATTTATTTTCGTGAAGCGATTTGAAAGTTTTTTAGAATAGGCTTCGAAAGGACACTACGGATTTCTATGAAAAATTAGTTAATTTTGATATACCTTGTCATTTAATATTGTAACATTTCTACTTCACCTTTATTTTTATGGGCATACGATACTTGTAAAAGGAGTAATTAGCACTTGTAACCATTGGGAAATAATAATTAATATGTCTGCCTTATTTGCCGCCATTATATATTTTGTTTACACAGTAAAAAAGTATTTGTAGCTTAAGTATGCTTCTTTTGGTGACGTCAGTTTTAAATATATTTAGAATGTTAAAATAATTTTCTTAATTATAAGAATGATTTCAGAATAGTTTGGGTTAATTTTATGGAGTCAGCGGCAAACATACATAAATTGGCATACTAAAAGGGCAAACTTTTATCAAACCACATTCTTTTTCCGATGCATCTTAGAGAGGTTATATTAGCTAAAGCAGCCAAAATGCCGTGGTGTGCAACATCAAGGGTATCCAATGCGTTGCAAGTCCTTTAGAAATTTTATTAGCCCATGTCGTAGTATAGAGTACCTACTATAGAGAGAAATTCTCGGCAGGAAGTTTCCTTCGGACCATTATTGTACGCGGAATACATATTCTAGAAAGCCTTTGCGGTTCACAATATTGTGATGAAATTAATATCCAATGATTGATGATATGAAGAAAAATATTTATAACTACGTATTGCTGGGGAGTTTCTTGTCGCGTCCTCTTAAGCAGTGATAACAGATTGTGAATCGGTTTACGTAATTAAGAAGTATAGAGTAGGAAGTAGATTTAATTTTTGATTTATACATATGTATGATCTTTCAGAAATTTTCTTCAGTAGAACTTATTTAAATGAAAATTTTGAATTTGAATTTTAATGACCACGGTTGTGTACTTTTAAAATCAGCCCTTGGTACCAAGTGTAGAAAATAAAAAATAGTCTTCTTCATGTAAGTTTTAATGAAGAGTTTATTTGTAAATATATGTAACAAATGTTGATATGATAGTATGAAAAAATAGATAGATAACACTTTATTGTACACCATTACAGAAAACCTTATAGCCTAAAAATATTCTAAATGTGCATAATGGGCGGTCTTATCGCTAAGAAGCGATCTCTTCCAGACAACCCGTATTATAAAATATTTCAATACAAAAGAACAAATATTACAAACCAGTATTTACAACATACCCCCCATAATCAGCAATGTGTAAAAGATTAAAAAGAAACATTGTTGATTACAAACAGACAACGGAACCAACAAGACCACCAAAAAAATTTAAGACAAACCTAAGTTTCTAACACATTTAAGATGCTAACTTTTCCTAATGGCTTTGTCAATATGTCGGCCCACATTGACTCTGTGGGTATAAAGTTCAGGTGTATAATATTATCAACAACCTTTTCACGAATAAAATTAAATCGTGTATCTATCTGCTTGGACCGATTGTGGTGGGGTCAGGATTCTCAACATGCTTGAACATGGACTGACTATCACTTACGATCTCAACAACGTTCAATTTACCTGTTATTTCGTAAATAAATCTTCGTATATAATATGCCTCTTTTGCTCCTGCAGTCAAGGCCATGTATTCTGCTTCAGCGGACGATAGCGCTAGTCTGTTGCTTTTTATAAGCATATCTTTGACAGAGCCTTACTTACAGTCGTTTCGAGATTTTACTAATTGTATCGTTGCCTTCTGGGTATCCCTCTATAGTTTCCCAAAGGTCCTCGTGTAGCAACAGATTCCTATTTTTAAATTTCCATATAGAGTAATCTTCCCTTCTACATAATTTTACAGCAAGAGGTAGACTTGAAGATGCCTGCATTGTTACACACTAACTTTACTTCTTTCGACAAAATCAAAAAAAACGAATACTTGTTTTCAATAACTTTTCAACATGAGCTAAGCTAAATTTTAGAGCTTCGTGCTGATAACGTGTTGAAAATAAAAAATAGTCTTCTTCAAGTACGTTTTAATGAAGAGTTTTTTTTTGTAAAGACAGGTAACAAAGGTTGCTATGATACTATAAAAAATATTTAAATACAACAGAACAAATATTACAAACCAGTATTTACAACACCAAATATGTTTAGTTTTGCAAATTACCTGAGTACTGTTACGAAACTTTACAACCATGAGGCATTCAAGTATAATTCTGCAGGCGTGTATTTCGAGGATCTTTTTATTATTTCAGCATGTAACGTTATGCTGTTCGGAGCGGAAGGTGTATACACCTTAAGGAATCATGGTGAGACTGGAAACTGTTCAGTTCTAGCTGTTGCACCTGCAGCTGTCAGGATATTGGATTTGAACGTTGGACAAGCGGTGAAAAGAGGTCGTTTACTTGATGTTGAGACTGGAACGATCCACCATGTTAGTAAAGCATGAAAAATTTATTTTTGCTAAAAATTTATCCATAGTAATTTAAAAACATGAAAGCTGATTTTATGTAGAAACGGGCTTAAGAAGGAACCGATTATTATTGATATTTAATATGTTTGTGTGTGTGTGTGTATGCACTTTGTATAACAATATGTCTAACTAGCATGAACATATAGAAAACTTTTAATCCTTGAAAGTGTACTAATTTCTTTTGAGTATGGATCAATCTGCGTACTAAGGCCTAGTAAAAATATCACTTTGTAGCTAAATTTGTATTTTCATAACCCGTTCACTAATTTTCTTTCGCATCATTATTCTATAAAAGGCATACTGGAATAAAGGTCTTCTTAGATGAAATGGAAAAAATCAAAGGGATTTGAAAATAAATTCTCAAAGCTCTTTATAAAGCTTTAAGAGGATCTAAACCTCTTTATAAAATGTCTAAACTCTTAACCCAGTCCAATTTGTTTACAAAACTATGTGAAGGCTCAGTTTCAGTTTACCAAAGTCACTCAAGGATGTGATCAACTGTTGTCATTTCAATTACTTTATCTGAAACAACTTCGTCGCTCTTAAATTAACCACTAATCTCATTTGTTAGCTGTTAGGCGTAACATTATTTACATAATATCACGAGCTAGAGATCAAAGTTAACAAACTTTGCCTAAATGAATGTGATCAAAGGTTCAACTAAATTTAACTTTGAACTGGGAAACGTAATGTTGTGTTTCAACGCCTGTGTAAATATAGACTGTTTTAGAAACGATCTATCATCTGTTCCTTTTAAGAACCCTATAAAAATAGAATATTTTAAACTGTGTAATGAAATTACAGAGACAGATCAGAACATTAATTAATTACATCAACGGATAAGAAAACTGAAAATAATCATTGAAGGCCACTGAAATAATTTTCAGTGTTCTTCTTTAGAATGGAAACTATTTGTGGCGGTGATAGTGGGAGAATTGCGCACTATTCAGTAATCTTTAAAAATAGTTTTTTTTTTAATATTCTATCGAGTATATTTTGGAGTTAAGCGAGTGGAGCAAATCTAAGTAGTTTTATATAACATGTCCATCAAAATGTCTGAATTTAAGATATTCTATCAAAAAAACTCTTAATATGAAAACCAAAATTGATACAATCCGAATTTATTAAAAACATGGAAAGTTTAGTTTATCTTTTAATGCCACACGCATACAACTCTTCTAAGAATTCGTTGCGGGACTTCAGAAAATTCGAGTGGACATGACGTGGCCAGTTTTTTTGAAAAGTAGGCATTTTGATTATAAAGTAAATTATTTAATTCATATAAAATATACTTTAAAGTTATTTAAACAACAAAGTTAGATATAGTTTTATCAATGTTTCATGTAGTCCAAGCCTATTAGTATTACACCGCAATTATAAAAAATAGACAAAATAGTTACTTATAGTCAATTTTGAAATGCTAAAAGAAAAGATCTAAGCTACTATCATAAACTAATGACGTGAAACATTGTTATATATATGCTTACTATATCTCTCATGTTTCAAAGGAAAACTGTTGAATTCATTCTGAAAGGGTTACGGTACAAGATTTAGGTAACTGTTTGCCGTTGCAGTGTACAAAGCGCGGGTTACCTGATTACGTGGACATAGGCGGAGCCGGCGGCCTTGACCACACCAAAATGGAGATACTGGACAGTGTGTGTGGACTCGACTCTAATGAAGGTACCTAATTTTGACTTCATCTATACATATAATAAAATTGTAGAGGTCAAATTTCTGTACAATGAAAAAAATGCTAAAAACCGAGTCAGGGGGGTGGGTGTAAGAAGTGAAATAGAACTAATTTAGATTTTTTCAATTTTTTTGTTTCTCGGTTTGTTTGTCTGTCTGTTTGTACCGAATAATCTCCGAAACGACTGGACCGATTTAAATGAAATTTTGTATGGTGATATCTTATATCCCTGTTCAATATATAAGATACTTTTGATCCCGAAAAATTAAAGAGTTCCTGTGGGATAGTTAAAAAACCGCACCACGCGGACGAAGTCGCGGACATCAGCTAGTTTATAATAAAATTGAATCGTTGTTAAAATATTCATAACCTCACTGACATAATTCATGGCATACCTTTTATAATTAACATAAATATGAAATTATGTGATATTAGGACAGCTATTAGCAATTTTTTCCAACTTTTGGATGGAGGCGATGTGTGGTAAGGGTATATTGCATTATAATTACTTTTTATACCAGAAAATGAGATAATTTAAGTTTAATACGAAGCTTACGTAGGTGATATGAATGAACAAAGTATCATAAAATTAGTTATTAATAATTATTATCAAATTATGTTTTCGATAACGGATATGAATGTTATAATTTCCAGGGAACTGTGATGCGTAGTTTACTTAAACAAAAGTATAAGCTTATTGCTAATTATAATTTAAAGGGTTTCATCAAGAAAAGGTTAATAACTTTTTTTTTATTGAAATCTGATTACCGCTATAACCAAATTAAAGAATATTTTATATATATTAAAGTTTGATTATGTACAGTTGCGGAATGAAAATGGTCGTCACCTTAAAGTTGACTTTTGCTTGCACGAGTACAAGTAACAATTACTTATTTATTAAACTGTTGAGTTTAATAAATGTTACGTTTATAAAATATAGAAACGTGAAAAAAGAAAATTGAAATATTGACAGTGACAAACGCTGTGATTAACAATAAAAAGCAGTAAAAGCAAAGAGGATTAAGCGTAGTCGCTTAACATAAATATTAAAACCAATAAAGGTTTTCGTGTCTAATCAATCTTTTTAGACAAGATAAAAAATCAAACAACTTTGATCTCAGTAATTTTAAACTTCATTGTCAAATAGTTAAATATGATTTCCTGCGGAACAGTCTGTTCTATGACTTAGTTTGAAAAGATAACATGTGCTCGCGGCACATTAAATGAATCAATTTGAAAACTGGTGAACATTTTCATATGACGACTGTACCTGCAACTTATAATACTAAAATGTAGTTTTCAGCTAAAACTTATAAAGCCTGCGGTGTGATAAAGCAAATTTAGGAAATTGCTATGAGATTCGCGCAATTTTCTCTCGGTATTGAAACGAAATAAATTGGTTCCCGCAAACACAAATTGTTTCCGCAATGTTTGAAGTAACAAATTGATATTAGTTTACACTTCTAACATTACATTTTACCGATGGTTAAAATAAAATAATCGCTGTTTAGCTATATAATCTCAGTGATTATTTTATTTTAATCATAGGTTAAATGACGGTGCACACGATCCTAAATATATATAGTTTAAATTTACACATGGTTACTCACACATAAGTAAAATGCAAATAAAAGCTAACTGGTTTCACTTATTAATAATGTTCCTGGCCGTTTTCTGCAATTGTTATTGTAAATGTATTTATTTAATGTATTGATTTTGAAACGTCAATTAAACCTTCAGTGAAATATTATCTAACTGATGGTGAAAACTGCTTAAAAATTCGATGCGTGGTTTAGGAGTAAGCGGATGTTTAATACAATGTAGATTTAATTGAAATAAATTGGGTACAGAATTACACAACTAATAATCCCTCCCGATGTACTAGCGCAGTAGATAAATTTTAGTAGCGCGCCATATCATGTAAGCGGAACAGAGTTAAGAATGCAAAGCAAGCATCACTGACATTTCCGCTTACGAATAAAGTTCAACATCGATTATTTATCTTTGCCGGAAACAGTTCTGTATTTTTCTGCGCAAATGAAAACTGACGATCGGAATTATGAGTTGTGTAAAGCTGTATGTGCTTTGCAGTTCGTGCATAATGAAGTGTTCTGTAGAAGTGATATAATATGGTCACAACCATTAAAAATATTTAATTGAAAATACTTACTCCCTACAGTATTCCCATACCTTAAAAATACTTAATTTTCGTAGCAAGTATTTTTAAACTCTATCATTCCTTCTTTAAACTCTTAAATATTATGTTAATTTGCTTTTTTATAATTTTCCATCTTATACTTCAAAACTTAGAGAGGACAAACGGACACAAACGATTTCAAAAGCGATCAGTTAGTTACCCACAATAGTTACGGAACACTAAACGATTTAGTATAAATTGAGGACTACAATATAATACCAGCTCATAACCTTCCAACTGCTGAGTTTTGGTCTCACCATTTGTTTAGAGGACGGTAATACTCGGCACGCTTCTTCAAGGCATTATGGCGGATTTGCAACATCTGTTATTTATTCGTTTATTATTTATATTAGTTATATATTTATCGGCAGGTTTCATCAGAATGTTTTGTCTTCACCGCCAGCAAGTGGTAATTGTAAGTTTATATATACATTAAGGCCAGAAAAAGCGTACCTAAGCGGTAGAACAGTTAGAAGTTTTGTTATTGGAATGATACGTGAACACCTTAGGCGCTAAACTAACTACACACGACACGAGGCAACACTCCCATATTACCTTAATTTTGTTTTTTTTTTTAAATAAGATTATATTTTTAATATTTTTTCATTTGCATAGCTCGTCGTCCGGCGATAATAGCATGTGAAGACACCGTAGTGCGGTTGGTGTCGAGTGGCCGGTATCACAACTCCGTCACCCTTGCCTTCGCGCCCCTATCAGCTGACGACATCGATCACGCCGATCTGATTTGCGGTATCAATGACCTGTAAAGTAACCCGAGCACACTTGCCGCGACGATGGTCTTAGATACGAAATTGTGGAACGAGATATAGCCGAAGAGATTTAATTGGCTTTTCCTTGTGCTGGCTTTGGGAGCTCTTTTGTTTTTACGTTAGCTTGAGAATGTATTGGAACTTTTTGTATATTTATTATAGATATCATAGTACCAGTGTATTGTTAACAATAAAACAATAAATATTATTAAAAGTTGGAACTAAAATGAATTTTCGGTTAAAATTTAATTACCTGCTATTATTATTAGATTGTATTGATATCTATAAGGCATGTGTCATATTTGATTGTAAAGTCCGCGGCACAAAGAAGTCCCATGGAGAATAAAGAAAGTAAAAGTGGCGGCTCAGCTATTTGATAAAATTTTGTTCGTAATGTAGCCAGAAAATAGATTTACAGCGTTAATTACGGAATATTTTGTATTTATTATTCAGTAATTGCCTATATCGATTTACAGATTAACAAATAATTACTCTGGCAGAATTAAGTACGGCGATTGCAGCGCCGCTTCTATGGGACTTTGGTCACGGCGTACATTGTCTATTGTCATTAGAAATTTAACATACACAACGTTAATTAGTAATAGGTCATTTTTGGCTCAACAAAATCTTATAATTGCACACCTTTAAACACCAGTTTATTCTAATCCTCAGTTGGTCTGATAAAAGTGCATAGAAGATGATACAAAGAGTGGAGAATGTTAAATTTGCAGTTTTCATTCATTTTTAATTGGTTTTATTACAATTTTCCCTTGAATATTAACATGAATTTAAATACCTTTCTAATTAAAACATAAGATAGGTATACTGTTGCCAGTTGCAATATAAATATAGGTCAAAAGACATTTTAAAGCATATAATAGGTACTATCTTAAAGCATTTTGAAAAAAATAGCTTCATAATAAAACCACGTTTTAACGGTTTTCTGTGCGATATTTTGTTTGATTTTATTCCGACGTTACATAGAGTAAATAATAACAATAAATAAAAATTAAACTGAATAATTAAAATGAAAAAGTTGGCGGTAGGCTAAATAAAAACTAACATTACCTACTCATTGACACTTGACATCTTTGTCTTCCGTGATCACGGCTACTGAAAAGTGGTCGAAACGTCGGAATAAAAATCAAATAATACCGCACCTAAAACCGTTAAAATGTAGTTTTGTTATGTCTACTAGTCGCGAAAACTTAAGAAAAAAAGTATCTTTAATTCAAAGTACCTATTTATTTAGATATATCGGAAAACTTTAACTTTTTATCAAGGGTTACAATTTTTTTAGAATCCTTTGAAGTTATTTTATTAAAATTCTTTGTGCTTGTATCTAAACTTTGTATGAATAGGATGTTTTAGAAAAATAATGTTAAGATAAGAAGAAAAATTGGAACTCTACTACAGAAATAATGTACTTAATATATTAGAAATTTAAAATTAACGTAGACAATGTCCAGTAGCTTATGGACTACATTTATCTTATAGTAACTAATGTTACTTAGATGAAAATCAATCTTGTAATTAAATTTGAGTTCGATTCATAAAAAATATTTTTTTTAAAGCAGAAGAACACCCTAGTCATGCCCTCTTTTAGGCTTGCTTGGAGCACTGAACATTGTCCTTGGCTTGTAAGTGTATTTAGGTACATCTTCCAACATCAAATTATTGAATTGCTATCAAAAAGTGTATTAGTTTATGATTCATAATTTACAGGACAAGGTATATGTTTAATAGTAAATAACACTGAATAATATTAATAATTTACAATGTTCGCATGATTTCAATATTACTGTCTAGTCATAATGGTAGCTAGGAATATCACTGGATGCTGTAGCAATTTGTCAATAATAAAATATGTATCTGTTTTAGTGTTTTATTATTAAAGTTTCATTTTTCCACCCTTTGTTCGTATCGCGCGAAAAAGGAAGTCGGAGGTGAATTATGCAAGATAATTTAAGACGAATATAGACCGATAATTTATTACTCACTTTAGGAGCTTTTGGCAGGAACTTGAAGGATAATGTATTTCTGTACAACTTAATTTAGAAAAATGCATATATGACATTGGTTGAAACTCAACAATACTGGTACGATATTCAAAGGTTTTAATCAGGAATTATGTTTGTATTAGAAACCTTAACGGTTTTGCAAAATTTGCTTTTTAAGCTGTCCCTAGAATTCTCATGAATTTACGCAGTACTAATCACACAATATTAGGTTGGGGAAAAAGTTTCTTCGTATTTTATATAAAAATTCAAAAGGTTTTTTAATAAAGTTTATTTACATTTGACTAAAGTATGTAGGTGCCAGTTTGTTGGATAACTTTTTGCCATCTTGTAGGTAGGGACGTGATCCTATTGCTATAAAAATTTTGGGGCTTCTGATCAAAAAACTGCGACAAGTGGTTTCGGCAGTCCTCTCGTGATGTTAACCTGACACTGCCTAAGGAATTCTGTAGAGACCGAAACAGGTGAAATTCTGAAGGTGCAAGATCAGGACTATACGGCGGATGCATTAACACCTCCCAGACAAACTCGTAATTTTTGCTGAGTGGCTAAAGATGTGTGAGGTCTAGCGTTATCATGGTAAAAAACCACACCCCTTCTGTTGATCAATTCCGCCCGCTTTCTCTCAACTTTTTGCTTTAATCTCATCAGTTGTTCGCAGTACAGTTCAGAATCGATGGTGCTGCCTGGCGGTAACAGCTCATAATGAATAATGCCCTTCCAATCCCACCATACACACAGCATCACTTTGTTGCGAGTTAACCCGGGTTTCACTACAGTCTGTGAAGCCTGACCAGCCTTTGACCACAATCTTTTTCGCACGTTCTTTTCGTACGTGATCCACTTTTCATCACCAGTTATCAGCTTCTTCAAAAATGGTTCGATTTCATTACGTCGTAATAAAGAATCACAAATGAGTACACGGTTCATTAGGTTTCTTTCAGTGAGCTCATGAGGCACCCAATATCGAGCTTTTATGTGTACCCAGCTTTTTTTAAAGGCGTCAAAACCGTTTTGTGGTCAATTCCCAGTTCTCCAGCTACATCGTAACTACTAATATGCCGATCTTACTCCACTTTTTCAAAAATGGCATCAATTTTGTCCGTAACAGGGCGACCAGAGCGACGTGTATCTTTGATATCAAAATTTCCGGATTAAAAACGCTTAAACCAAATTTGCGCTACTCTCAGATACTGCATTAGGTCCATAAACATCACAAATTTTTTTCGCGGCTTGTGTTGCATTTTTACCTTTTATGTAGTAAAATTTTAAAATGTATCGAATTTCTTCATTACACTCACTCATTTTAACAATAAGAAAAACAAATGAAAATCACAAATTATCCTAATTTAAATTTGGAATTATCTTTTTTAAAATTAAAACTTTTAAATGATACCAAAACCAGCTAGATACAAATGGTATATATAGCCAAAGAGATCTTATTACATGTTCATACATACTATATGCGAAAAGACTTTTTCCCCAACCTATTATATAACAATTAAAAACTATAAAGGTGTGCACGCGTCGCAATTTAGTGCTGGTGAAGAATTAACAGTCCAAATAGATGCCTTCCATTCCTCTGCTTCGCATTGAATACCTTCTCAGGCAGTTAGGAATGTGGATATTGAAGTGATATTTTCTTACTTCTAGGCAACGATAAAACATTTACCCCTACATAGAAATACATTTATATTTTGCTTTCACGAACCAATTAAGTACAAAATTAAATTCAGAACACTTAAATAAAAAGCCTTGATTATTTTATTTAAATTTTATTGAATAATTTCTTGGATAGAGATAATAATCAAATATTTAAAAGCAAAATATTGTAACTATTGTCTAACAGTATCCAGATAAAAAAATGCCGTTCAACTACATTGAAATAAAACTCCGTGCAACTGTACAAACGAATTTACATAATGATAAACTTTCTAATAAACATCTAACTGCTCGAGGCAATACAATAATTAATACCTACATGTTAATACAACAGATTACATTTCATTACTATTGAAGTGAGAAGCTTAACGCGTGTAAGATATAATATTTAAAAGCAAGAAAGAGCCCATGATTACAATCTGACTTTCGAAAATATAAAACAGATATTGTCAATGTCATCCGCATTTTGTTTTCAAGTTAGTACAAAACGAATAAGTGCACACCGATATGTATACGTACATTAAAATTAGCACCTAATTTTTTAAGCAGTACCTACTGTTATAGTTTGCGTAACAGATGAAGCTCATTATTACACAAATACATTAAACATTTATTCTATCTAACAAATAATACCTTTGTATATTTTCACTAGATCACTACACATTTAAAAGGTGTCTTGTACACAAAATACATACTATATTTTTATCAATGCAATTTAATTTTTACTCCATGAAATGATTTATATCTTTGACTGCACTAATGAATATCGATTTACTAACTTTAGATAAATAGACAATTTCATAAATCTATCTGCACTTGAAAAATAATTACCAGCTACATAAAAAATACCACGGACATGGAAAGAACGATACAAAGATTGTCATAATCTATTAATTTATTTTGCTTTGTAATGATATTAATTTAGGGACTAAATCACCCTTAGTAGTTTAAAAACTGATAGTGCGATTTTAAACTGATTTTCTGTATTATATTTCAAACGTATTATGGTAACATTCATAGGACAAATACATTTAATAAGAAATAATATAGTTACCATAATTTCCAATTTGATTTGAACAAATACTCCTCCGATCAAATTTAACATTATGTCACCTATATTCACATGACATCGTGATTACATGATTCTTTAGCCTTATTCCATAACGTATTTTAGCAGTTTGTTAGGATTTTTAAACTCATAAGACTCATAAGTCAAAATTATTAAAATAATATTTACATCAACTTAGCTATAACATCAAGGTCACACGAGTTCCGAAAAGTAAAAATAAAGTATAATAATTAAAAATGTATAATGCTGCAATTAGATTCAATAGGATAAAAAACCACTACTATAATTCGGGCAAGCAGTGGTACCTATAGAATAACACTTTAATAAAATATTAAAAACATATCTGTTAAAAATGTGAATCTCATTTTCTGTAAATATAGTTTAACAAAAAGGCTTTACAATAATTAGAAAAAGAGATAGAAAAGAAGTATTAAACATACAAACTCGTGAGTCTAGTCACTATTTAGCTGCTAATAGACGTACTGGAATAACTAAAATTCAAAAGTACTTTGATAGTTTATTTTAAGCTAGTCTTATTTATAACAAATTTATGTAGACAATAAACATTTTTTGCTTCTATTAATATACATTCGTGCTCTCTTTGTTATTATTATTATCATAAAAGTCAAAACAGAATTTGATGCTCACACTATGAAGGTTTCAGAAAGACAATAATAAGATTCTAAATATTAGACAAACCACTAATGGCGATCACATTCATTCCAAATCTTATAAATATGCTATAATCAATATTTCTAAATGGATTTTAATGTTTGAAAAATGTCAATATGAATTTGTTGTTGAAAAATCACAGACGTCGTGATTAATTCTGTATTAAATTAATAGTTAGTTCGAAACAATTTCTTAATTATAGTAAGAACAAAGCTTAAATTCACGCTTGAAGGTCGAATATATTATTGCACAGAACAAAATAATGTTCACGAGGGACGAACAAAGCTGACACTGTTGCTCTTTCGCTCGGCTACTTTCTGAATTCTTATATCATCTTCCTCGCTCTACATACTGCCAAGTGTACTAAACGTTAACTTGAGCATTCCTGCGAAGGTTTACGGAGATAACAACTCTTAGGCGTATTAAGTTTTGCGTGTACTGCACTTTATAAAGAATTTGAAACTTTTACATATTAATGTTACATTTTAGGTGTCTCTTTACAGCAATAATTGAAAACTTCTATGTTCTGTCCCATTCAAAATCTTTTCAACTGTTGATTCATTCACACCGAATTAAAATAACTAAAAATCCTCGGCATTACGCAAATCATTAATTGAGAGCTGACTGGATCCACCAATACATTTTAGTCGACAATATGGCGATTAACACGGTTGTTACTTAATTATTATTATAATATCGTTAATGATGTAACTTTGAAAACCTCTTAAACTCTACATGTGGCTAGGTTTAGGTGGCGCCTCAAACTACCCCCTCTCTTTTAACATACTTTTTAGACGTAATTAGTTAAACATAGAAAATAAACTTACCTACAGGTGAATTCCCAAGTGGGCCTCTATAGCCAAATCCGAAATTATAAGATATAGCGAAATATAGGTAGTCTAAAAAATCTCGGGGCGATTTTGATGTAAACTAAAGCGGTATCATTAGATTTTTGAAATATCAATTACCCTAGCCAGGGACCGAATTGGCTGATTTTGAAAAAAAACATACACTGTATTAATATACCAATCCATAGCTTGTAAGCATCAATTTCTTTAAAGTTAAAGAGTTTAACTAAAGAGTTAATATTTAATAAACCGATTCCTATTTTCAAGTATTCATAATGTTGTTTTGTACACATTTTAATATAGTTAATAAAATAAAATAGAGGCCCACTTGAAAAATTTACCTGTATTAAATATGATCTTCCGTGTTTTGAGTGATTTAATTTAAAAATATGATTTAAGATAAAGAAACTTCAGAAAACAAGACATGAATTACAAGTAGATCATCTAGTCATATTAGCTTAATTTTTTTAAATAATTAGTTACGTTGTTTGATGATGATTTGATGGATGCCATTCTTAGCCATATTGAGGGTTGAAAGGTTATTTGGTTTAAGCGACATTTTGTGTGACACTTAACACGATGGGTTTTTTTATCCTAATGTCTCAACGTAAAGAAATATAAAAAAACCTGAGGTCTAGTTTCAATCTATAGATTCTTTTTTAAAATATGGTACATAGTTTGTTAGTGATGTGTTTTTCTGGGTCATTTGAAACTACAAACTTTTCTCCCGACAATTTTTAAAAAAGTCGTTTAAAGCAAATAGCCTTTCACCCATCGATATTATCTCCATGATATATTACATATTTGATTTCCAGCTTTTATTACCAACTGAACCAGGGGTATATACATTTAAAGAAAACACACACATTTCTTACACCAATTAAAAGTATATACAGGATTTGTCACCAATATCGTGATTACAACACAAAGTTGTGATAACTTTGTGTTGTAATCACGATATTGGTGACTGATTTTCAGTTGTTACAGACTTTATACCGAATTCTAAGGGAGTAAAGAGTCACCACAAAATCAAGAAATTATGACGATTATGACAAAGAAAATAGTTTCATATATTATTCTGAAAATGTTTTGTTACTTATAATCATTCAGTTTACAGTTCCCGTATATATACTTACTGTTTCTGAATTGACGTGAAAAAGAAACGATTCTAATATTACTTGAAAATTACTACCTAATTCAAATACAATTCTTATTCAGATCACTTTACATCTTACTCTTACTAATTAAAGCTATCCCATACAACTTCTCATATTGTGCTTAATTAAAAGTGAAAGCGAATGTTGTGCGACATCTGATTCAACATTTAGCGCTATGTTTTCATTCATAGACAACAGATAGATGACATGCCTCGAACGCAAAGGATAGACTCGTGTATATAACTTCTACATTCGTGCTCATAATGTATAACGTTGATGATTTTATGACAATTTATTTAACGTTATTGCCGATTACAACTTAATATAATGTTCTATTTAAATTTAATAAGTTCTTTTGTATGAATTAAAAATTAAATGGTTTTTATGATTACTTTTCAAAATGTTTCCCTTTCCAAATCTTTTCCCAAGGATAGTAATTGACAATCGCATTAATTGTGACAAAGACTACAATGCACATGCCTAGGATAATAATTGTGTGCGCTACCAACTTAAGCTTTCTTAGTCTTGTAACAAGATTACTATGACAGCTATTACCATGCTTACCAAGTATAACGCCTAGCGCCTATCAAGAATCTTTCCGTGCAATTTTTTTTTTGCAAAATCTGTAACATATAGAACTCTATAAAAGTGCGCATGGAATTAATTCCGCACCGAATTTAAACTCTGACGTGAATTATTAAGACATCCTTAGTCAAAGTCCTGGGTAGTGCTCGCTGGATGAACTAGATATAGCTCTTTTCAAGAAGAAATAATTGAAACGTGACTACATGTTATGGAACTTATAAATAAAATAAATCGAAAAATATTTAATTCCCTTAGTATAATTACAAAATGGAACGCAGTTTAAGGTAAATAAAAATTAGTTATTAACATAATTATAGTACTACTTGAAAGTCGACTATTTGGCGAGTGTGAATTCAAATTAGTGTATATGTCGCAGGGAAATGACGAAAACCGCGATTTGATCAATCCCTATGGGGTTTAATTCACGCGAGATAATACAAACACAACTGCGTGGGTGATTTTCCTGAAAAAATTAGAGATTTGATCAAATCCCTGAAGTGTTTAGTGAAATAATAAAATAATATTGTATCACAACTCTGTGGGGTGATTTCCCTAAAGAAAATGATTTGATCAAATCCCTTTATTTTTTTTATCGCTGGAGTACAGCAAACAAGCAGACGGCCACCTGATGGAAAGCGGTTACCGTCGCCTATGGACGTTTGCAACACCAGAGGCATCACCAACGCGCTGCCGGCCTCGAAGAAATTTTATGACACCCTTTTTAAAAAACCCCATATTGTAGTGCTGTGGGAAAACCTCGGCTGGGAGCTCATTCCAAATCCCCTCGGTACGCAAGAGAAACGTTCTGGAGAACCGTTGCGTACAAGAGCGAAGCGGCTCAAGGAAGTGGGGATGAACGCCCAGTCGATGGCGTGCGGTGCGGTGGTAAAAAAAAGACGAAGGCACCATTCTGAACAGTTCCTCGGAACACTCTCCGTTGTATAGTCGGTAGAATACGCAGAGAGACGCGAAGTCTCTCCGAAGGCCAAGCGTATCTAAGCCGTCTGTGAGCATGGGATCGTCGACAATGCGAGCGGCTATACGTTGAATACTGTCCAGGGGATTTAGCTGGTAGGCGGGTGCCCCGGCCCACAAATGTGAGCAGTACTCCATATGCGGCCTTACCTGGGCTTTGTAAAGCACAAGGCGTTGCCGCGGAGTGAAATACTGCTTGCCAAAACCACTTATTTAGTAAACCATGCGTTAACAAATGTAGAGTACGTAACGTAGCGACGAGTTCATCCGCACTGATACTGCTAAATGGTAGCGGCCGGCGAGTGTCACAACGGACTTATAACCATCGTTTAAATAGTTCAATCAATGAATAAATGATGAATCAATCTGTTCTGGCACTCGCCGGCCGCTATCGCATCACGTTCGCTTCGCTCGCTCAGTTCGTGCATTTTGGTATGAAGCTGACCTAAGCTAACTCACTGTTGTGGTCACTGGATGCAAACTTCGACCACACCTCACGACAGCTACGCTACTGTGTTGTCACGAGTGAAGCGCGGCGCTCACCAACTCGGTCACCGAAGGGGGGCGGTGAGGTAAAGGCAAATGGAAAAAAGCGAAACATAGAGCTGTGCGAGTCCTAAATTGTTCATTTCATTATTTCACTAAAAAGTTCATGAATTTATCAAATCACTAACTCTCTTCAGGGAAATCACCCACAGAGTTGTAATTGTAACATCTTGCGTAAATTGATCATCTCCCTGATCCCTCAGGGATTGATTTATCAAATTACAGTTTTCGTAATTTCAATGCACTCTTAGTTTTTAAAATGATAATTAAGTTAAAAAATAATAAGTATGATAATGGCCCACAGCTGGGCTTGGGCCTCCCCATTTACTGGGTGAAGTACAAAATGGTGACAGACAACAATTAAGAAAAAACTGGAGTTTAGTTTGCTGTTAATTTTGATACTATATTCGTTTGTTTTTATTGAATTCTATATTAGGCTGCTTTCTGGTATGTCGGTGCAGCAGTGAATGTTCACCGAGAGCCTATATTTCTATGAGCGGTTCCTTACTTGGACTCAGTATTGGTACACGAGCGGCACAGACCGAGCGATTTAGCGTACCGCTGCTGCACTGACAAATCATAGAGCGGCCTTAATAAGGTTATAAACTTTCACATCAATTATAATCTTTGTCACATCATTGTTTTAATACCACTAACATTTCATTAGTACAAATATTATGTTAAAAGTATAAAATTGTTACTAAGTTCATAAGACGAATTTCACTTAAAGCATTATTAAGCTACGAATTGTATTACGTACTGTCTTGGAATAAGTGTTATAATCGCATTTGCGATGTTTTTTACATAGCTAATCCTTTCCTCCCACACATTTTAACCACTCTTATTATATAAAGACTGATTTTTTGATAATAGGTATAATTTTAAATATGAATATATTTTTAATATTAATTGACTATTTAGAGATATGCCATAGTGATATGTTTAAGGATTGGATATAATCTTATTTAATATATATTTTACCATATTAATAGATGATTTCTGAGTCATGTTTATATAACGTACAGATTCTATGAATGCTTTAGCATTACTGGCGACCTATTCTTAGAAAGGGCTATTTACAATATATACTTTTAAAATCTGTTTCGAAGTCATAAGAATTTGGAGTTCATAAGATTTTTAACTGGTACAAGTTTGATAGCATTCTAAATACAAATAGTACTAAATATATTGATAAAAATTCATCTTACAGTATACACTGCAATATTTTCTTAATAAATACCTAAAATTTCCCTACAATAAAGATATGTATCATTTGCTATTTAAGCAGAGGCACACGTCGATATGTATAATGATTTTTTTGTATGAAAGCGTCGCTTCAACGATCAAAGCCAATTGTTTTTTTTTTCTAATACAACAGATAAATACACACGTACTCTAAAGTTAGTACGGTCTTCTAATACTTTAAACTTACATAACATCGAAACCACAACAACTGAATTAAACACCAAACGAACAAACTACAGGAACATCGTGAAAATTAAATATAACATTCAACACATTTTGTTAAACATTAATTTTTACACACATTAAAATAATTACATTTCCTTACGAATCCCAACATACATAGTTATTTCTACAACAAGAAAGCAAACTTCGTCTTTTGTTGGAGTGTTGACTTTAAACCCTCAGCAAGGGAATGACTCTTATGATGTAATCACGTATACAAAGAGTGATTTTAAGTAGGTTTTTTATTTTATTACTTAGATTTTACATGCCTTGTCAATAGAATCCCGTTCATAGTGATGGGATTCATGCAAAAACATCATCAACAAGTTATGTACTATACTTTGCTCTCATATGGCACATAAAATACAGTTTTTCACCTCACTAGCTAGGAAATGAAACGTGCAAGAACAGACAGAACCAAATTGGAATTAAAAATGAAATTTGTATTTCTCGGTATCTTTTAGTTTAATGTTTTTCAAATAATTTAATTTACGAAAATGTAAGGTTATTTTATATTATACACGTGAAAGACCTTTTTTGAGTAAGCTAATTAATATGTAGGCGTTTTAAATTCAAAACGCTTTTCAAAGAACAAAACGTATACAGTTAACATATTGGTTTTAAGAAACAAGACACGTTGTTTGATCTTAGTGAGGTGAAAATAATTTTCTTTCAATGTTTTGCGAATATTGATATATGTATTGAGTGAGACCTTTAAATTTCCTAACTTCAACACTTACTATTCATACTAATACTTTCTAATCGTTACAAACAAAAATAAAATCACATACAACTTATCAATAAATTATTTGATTAATTTTTATTCTCATATTTTAAGATTCTTAAATAATAAGTAATCTCAAATGTTTAATGCTGCATTACACCGATTGATCCTGAGCGACTATATTAAACATTTGTGTTGAATTTCTCTGATTACACCAAAGAGTAAAAATATCGTAGCCGGATACATACTACACCAGCGAATTATGATGACCGTAGTAGGTTCGGACTTAAAAATCGTGTAGGTACTTTGTTCACGAAAACCACATAAAATTGATACCCTGTCATTTTAATGTGAAATTTTCGCAAATTTAATACTAATATGGCAATGTGGTTGTTTGTGTTCACTGGTTGTTACAGCCGTTTACAGTGCGACGGTTGTCGCGAGTGTGGTCAGTAGAACCACGGGCAGAGCTGTCCCAGCCACGCTGCTGTAGGGGCCGGTGACAGCACCATCGCAGGGTACGTGCTCCAATTCTGAAAATTGTGTATTATACAGCTTAGGCTTTTTATTAATTTTATTGCATTGCATATTTGGCGAATCTTGGCACACTTTTGGATGACGCAGCTCTTGTCACCGTCAGGGTAGCTGCCGTTTTGGAACAAAACGGCTTGTGCCGCGACGATGGCAGGAGACCGGAGGGGATGACGCTGATTTTTTGGAAGATGGGCCGCCCCATGGTGTGGGATGCTACTTGCGTTGACATTCTGGCGGCGTCCCATCTTTCAAGTACATGCGCTACCGCCGGTTCTGATGCAGCCGAACAGGAGGCCCTCAAGCGCCACAAGTACGCCGCCATCGGAAATAGTTATACATTTGCGGCGTTTAGAGTGGAAATTCTGGGTCCGTGTGGTCCTAACGATCTAAAGCTCTACCGTGACATCGCCAAACGTTTTGTAGACGTCACACGACCAGAAAGCTGGCGTCTATTTTGTTCTAAGATTAGGCGTTGCTATACAACGTGACAACGCCGCCAGCCTTTTGGGAATGTCCCCGGTAAGTGACAGTGGCTTGGGACCAATATTTTATTTTTAGCTATTTTATCCCCTTTTTATTTAGTTTTAGTTTTTAATATAACATATTATGTAGTTTATTTTTAAGTTTATATTGTATTTTTATTAATTATTAAAATATTAATAATTAATTTATCTATCTGTAATATAATAAATCTAGTAGGGGGTGAGTTCGTATAGTAAATAAAAAAAAATACGCAACCTTACGCAGATTAACAGATTCCGAAAATATAAGATTTATAATCTTTACCTATCTGTCTGTTAGCGCATCACGTGAAAACTACTGAACGAATTCAAATGGAACTCGGCAATTTTTTTTCTTGGAATCCTAAAACAAAGATAGCCTAAGTTATTACTTATAACATCAGCTATCTGCCAGTGAAAGTCCCGTCCAAATTGCTCCAGCCGTCTCAGAGATTAGCCGGAACATCCAGACAGACAAAATTTATAAAGTTATTTTTTGATATAGGTACCATATATATTATACTTTTATATGCATTTAGTAAGGAAGGAATTTAAGAAGGAAATTATTCTGACGTTACAAACAAACACTTAATTTTATTTATTTGTATGTATAGACAGAAACGTGAAAAGAGAAAATTGCAATGTTTGCAAAGACTGACGCTGAGATTAACAATAAAAAACAAAGAGGATATAATCACTATGCTTATCATAAATATTAAAACCAATAAAAAGGTTTTACATATCTAAACAATCTTCTTAGGCGAGATAGCAAATCAATCAACTTTAATCTAAGTAATTTTAAACTTTATTGTCAATTAGTTAAACATAATTTTCTGTGGAACAGTCTGTTCTATGACTTGTTCGAAAAAGTAACTTGAGCTCGCGGAATGTTACTTGTTGAATGAATCAATCTGAAAACTGGCAAACTTTTTATTCCGCCACTGTACCTAAATAATATCTAAGCCAAAATATTCTCAGTGTACCCGACCCAACAAAAAAGACTAAAGAGATAAACGAAGAAACAACCTATGTATTTAGGTGGAACAATACAGGCAAAAAAGAGTTTTAGCAGGAACTTCAAAAATAATATTTTACTGCGTAGTTTTATTAAACTAAATAATATTTATAAATCATCAAATTGCAATATTCAGTCCTGGGAAACAAAAGTCAAAGTCGTCAGAACTGCAATATCCAGACTAGGGAAACACAAGACAATGTCGTTAGTACGATAGTAACATGGTTACGAGATGTGCAGAAACGTAGCGTGCTAAATTACATGTACGAATAATTAACTAACCCATATTATCCGTTCCTCTCCTTCTAAATGCTGCATCTGTAGCTATCTCACTTTAGTTTGACATGGAACATTTTATAACTAACTATCTAATTCTCTCATATTATCTGTATCTCTCAATTACAACCCGATGGAGCCACTTTGGGCATATCAGTATTATGGCATGACTTTTCGAACTAAGGTCCTTTTAGAAGAAAAAAATACTCAGAACAAGTTTTAACAAAAAGTGATAAGTGTGGCACCATTTTGAAATTTTGACTAACTTGGCCAGGTTAATAGTACTTTTTTTTAGAAATATGAAAGGTCAAAGTAAGCGGACATAATATTTTGTGGTCATGATTGAATAACATTTTTTTAATTAAACTCTTAATATTTTCGTTTGATTTATGACTGCGATTAATAGCACTGCTATTTAGGGTTATGTAGCTAAAAAAAGACCAACATAATTTGAAAATTTTTAGCGACAGTTGCTAAAGATGTGGTGTAGGGTATCGATTTTTGACATTTTCAAAATTTTTGGCTGTTTAATTATAAAGATTTTTTTCTTATTATTTTTAAAACTGATATAACTTGGCCACTCTGTCGGAATCTGGTTGACGTCAAGTATCGGGACACCTGTATATTATAAAAATATCAACTGGTAAGTACAATATGCATTTTCTAGCGGCTCTCTTGGCGTCACTTAAAGAATTATAATTTGGCTGAGGCTCTTGCTACCTACGTGTCTGGCTTTCGCTAGATGCCTATTTGTTTGGAAATTATTTTAAAACTTAAATATTCATGAATACACATAAATCATGTTTAAAAACAACACGAACTTCAAGTGGAGGCGTCGTTGATTTAAATTCTTGGTAAACTGCTAAAAACATATTTTTTTAAATTTGTTGGAGAGGGAATGATTTATTGAATTAATAAATAAAATAAAGGTTTTCTGTATTAAATGTATTATTGTGAATGACTTTTCTAATGTGACAGATAATATATTTAAATTATTCGAATTTAAACTAAAATAAAATAAAACCTTTTTTGTCGTGAACAAATTCCCCCCCCCAGCAAGAAATTTTTACATATATATCATTGAAATATAATCATTAAATTAAATAAATTAAAGTTAAGTGATAGACAATTTCAAACCAAAACAAATAAAATAATACCCTCTGACAAACTATTAACAGACAAAAAAAAAATCACATTATACAAAGATAAGTCAAGTAAGATACATTGAATACAAAAGAAATAAGAATGAACCAAAATTTAAAACAAGTAAATCCATACAACATAAAAGCACTGAATTAAAATTATTAATTTAAGTCGTTGAAATCAACAATCGCTAATAATTAAATTAATCTTTAATAAATTAAAAGGTAAAACAAATGAAATAATTATTCAATCATCTAAAGGTAGAACAACGATTTTAAATGTTACCAGTTCTAACCTTATATCTTACAAGAAGTAGAACAAAGTTAAATATTTAATCAAAAGTTGAAAACACTATTTACATTCAACATTCAGATAACATATAAAATTAGTTATAAATAACATAAATAGAAACAATTAAATTACGTTATATTAAATCCTGAAAGCTATATCAAACTGAAAATAGTTGTAATCTGTATAAAATAATTTTAAACAAATAAATATTTCCATGTAGTTTTCTTTTTATCTCACGGTACATGCCAAATTCTTGGGCTTACCTCAGAAACTAAGATTAAGTTACACGATTTTCTTTGATTTTCTATTGAATATGTCTTGTTTACAAAGTGCAAATATGGATTACGATCTCTAGGTTGAAAAGTTATAATTTTGTCAATACTAGATTTCGCGACGACAAGACCATTTACAAATGTATGATCAGGCTGTATAGGTTCTTTAATAACCTTTTTACTTTTGCTAATCTCGCAAAACTCTTGGAGGACCTCAGCATTTTCAATGTGTTCAGTGTTTTTCATAACAATTGATGAACTAGAATGCATTGGAAAACTACCTGAAACTACATAGCCTAAACGAGTGTTAATCAAAATTGTTTTATTTTCTCCTATTTCTATTTTCCCGTCCTTAATTATATTGAAGAATATGTCAGCAGCTAATAAAATAGACATTTCTGATGAAATATTGCATTCGTTGTCGGATAAAATAATATTCTTTGGTATATTTAAATTATTCAGATTAAAACTATTTTGTGGCAAGTTACCTGTAATTTTATCTATAATTGCACAAGTAACGTTCATACTAAAGCTTTCTGTCAAAGAATGTATGTTTAAATTCAACCCTTTATTAATTGTATTGAAATTGTTACCTAATCCTATAATATTTTTATGAATATCAAAAGTTGGGAATCCTAATTTGTCTGCCAGACTAGCACAGCAAAAGGACGTTTGGCTGCCACTGTCAAGCAAAGCATGTACCTCAATTTTATTATTAGAAGAATCTGATATCATAAGCTTAACTGTCGGAAGAAGCACATTCCAAGGCTGACCTTTGCAAGAAATTAAACTAATTTCATTTTTATTTACAGGATCTGTAAAAGAATCCATATGAATTAATGTATTATGATCCTTGGATTTACATTTAGCACATCTAAAATCATACCTACAAATCTTGTTTGTATGTAATCTTAAGCATATTTTGCATAAGCCCTTCTCAACAATATACTTATGTCTTTCGTTAATTGGCATCGATAAAAATGTGGGACATTTGAACAAAAAGTGACTTTGTGAACATAATTTGCACGTATTTGTATTATTGGCCCTTTGTGTATTGAATAAATTAATATAGTAGTGCCTTGTACTTGATGATGAATAACATGACTCTAACGTCAAGGCTCTATTATCAAGAAAATCTAAAATGTCATCTATAGATGGCAAAATATTTATATTTCTGTTTGTATGAAATAGTTTGACTGTCAAAGGGTCCAGCTTACGAGTAATTAGATTTATCAAAATAGAATCCCAGTATTCTACTCTTTGGTTTAAATTCTTAAGAGCTGAAAGCTGCTGCCTG
Source organism: Dendrolimus houi (assembly GCA_039645545.1). Taxonomy (NCBI): domain Eukaryota; kingdom Metazoa; phylum Arthropoda; class Insecta; order Lepidoptera; family Lasiocampidae; genus Dendrolimus; species Dendrolimus houi. Next base: position 14,166,120 of record CM077120.1, on the reverse strand, counting down.
AAACTGGTTGTAAAATCTCTCAGCTCTTGTGCAGTACCTTTGCTGGTGAAAGGCAAGTCGAACAAAGTACAAATATGGTTGTTCACTAATAAAAATAAATTGTTATACCTTTTGTTCAAAAGATCTAATGAATTATTGTATGACTAGTCAGTAAGCGGCAGATTATCTATAATTTTAAGTGGTTCACCTTTCAAATACCTTTTTAGATAATATAATTTTTGTACATTTTGTAGTCTATTGTCCTTGTGTATAACTGAAAGAAATAAATCCATGAAAGGTTTGAATGAATTGAGGTCCTTGCCGTCGAACGTTGGAATCTCAATCGCAGGCAGCTTTATGTCGTACGCAGGCTGAAGATTTTGTGAACAGCTCTTAGCAGAAATTGCAGCATCCTCCGTCATATGAGCCTCGATCATTGACATCGCACTCCAAATTCTTTCGGTCAAATCTTCGTCCTCGTCGATATTTATGTATTCCATTTGTTCTAGAATATGCTCGTATTTTTCCTGTATTTTTATTAAAGATTGCTTACGGACTTTTAGCTCATTGATATGTAAATCAGTTCCTGATTGTAAGTATTTTTCATTCTTTTGCACTGAGCTCTTGCGGCTCGCAACTTCTTGCCGTTTTCGCCCTCCATTGTTTGCGTATATATATATATATATATATATATATATATATATATATATATGCATTTGAATATATAATATTATTATATTTATGAATTGTATGTATTATGACTGTATAAACTTGTATTAGACTGAATTACCGTGGTTTCGGCACCATTTTGTTGGAGAGGGAATGATTTATTGAATTAATAAATAAAATAAAGGTTTTCTGTATTATATGTATTATTGTGAATCACTTTTCTAATGTGACAGATAATATATTTAAATTATTCAAATTTAAACTAAAATAAAATAAAACCTTTTTTGTCGTGAACAAACTTTAACACGTAGTTTAATAGATATTCCCTGAGGAATACGGTACCATGGAAAGCTATTACCCAAATTGTTTACTAAACAAAACATCAACAATGCTATATTATTTCTATTCCGTAACTTCATACTTTGATGGTAATTTATAGAAATTCAATAAAACTAAGTTAAATTACGTCGTTCAACGCCCACCTTTATTTTGAGATAGCCTACGAACTCTTCCTACACACATTAAAACAATTAGTTACTCTCTATTGACTAGAAATTTTCGTAGGTAGCGATGGTTGAAAACCGAAATCATTTTAGGTCGTTTCAAGAACGTTATATAAACTACGATAAAGACGCGGTTTGCTTAAAATTTGAGGCATAGATTTCGTTTTCATGGAAATTCTTTCATAATCGTGAACTTCGGCAGTTCACTGACGAAGAGACCGCTAAATTAGATTATTTAAGTTACTTTCATAGTATCATCTCCTATGGTATTTTACTTTGGGGCAACGCTGTTAACTTAGAGACTATATTTGTTTTACAAAAAAGAGCCATAACGAACGCTTTAAGGAAATCGGAATGATGACGGTCGCCTGCCAATACATTTTTAATAATATAATTGACATCGTAATGATATGAGTGCCTACAAATAATATAACGATGTTCCCAATTTTAGCACCAGGCTTAATAATAGACTGATACTGCCATCTTTCAGATTACAAAAAGTACTTTCCTTCTTTCTTGGGAGTTGGTATACGCTTCTTCAATAAAATTTCGAATGAAGTGTTAGATCTGCCTTTCTTTAAATTTAATTCTAAATTGAAAAGTACCTTACTTAAAAGGGGTACTACATTACTGAAGAATATTTAAATGACAAAACTACATTTACATAGCTGCTCACTCCAGCCTTTTATACTATCTTCTATATAACGTTTATATTTTGCATAACATGTAAGGAATCTATAGAGATTTGTCGCAGTATTCTTAGTATGTCATTATTGCGACGGTAACAGTATTTTTTGTTTGGTACAACTCCATTCATTCTTTGAAAAGTAATTGTAATACAGCTTCTATATGTGTTAAAAAAAGAGCCTGAGACAATATATAAATAATTATGATGAAAAATCATTTTTAGCTAGACGTGTTGCTGGGGAGTTTCTTGCCGCTTTTTCTCCTTTGAACAGCGATAACATATTACGAAGCGGTGTACATAGAATAGGAAGTAGATTTAAATTTTGACTTACATGTATGACCTTCAAAGAGTTTTCTCCAGTGGAACTTAATTTGAATAAAAACTTTTGAATTTGAATTTAATATAATATAATAAATCTTTCTGAGATTTAAGGGATTATTTAAATTAGGCACTAATAAACAATAATTATATTTCCAGATTATGAGAGAGAATTGACGTCATTCTACTAGGCTTGGGATTCTCTAAGATTTTTTGGGATATGGGAGTAGTATAATATTCACGCCAGTAGTTTTTACTTTCTTAGATATGGCATGGTACAAATTGCGGTTTAACCCAGAGTCGGAGTCAGTTATTCGTGAATATTATGTAACAAAAATGTTTAACCAAATTGACAGCGGCGAAAGCTAGACCTATTGTAGGTATAATCCTCAGTACAGCTTCAACCAAATTGCAGGTCTTTGGCAACATACAACGAAATCTGTGAGTTAGTTCGAAAAGGTAAATTTTGCTTCTTTTTTTCATAATTCTTCCTAAGCAGTTGAGATTTTCCACATAATAAAACAATTATTTTTACTTTTAAATAATTACCCTAAAACACAATAAACTTTCTTAGGGGGCTTTCGGTACAGTGTAACTTTTATTATGAATAGGATTTGAATATTATTGTAATCGTAGGCGAAATAATCGTACGTGGGATACGAGGTTTGAATGTGTTGTTAGGGCTAAAAATTTGGCATTAATTATATAAATTAAAAATATTCTAAATGTGCACAATGGGCGGTCTTATCGCTATTAAACGCGATCTCTTCCAGACAACCCATTGTCAGATGTAATAAAACAGATTATATTTATAAAGGTCAGTCAATCTATGGTGGTATATTTTACATAAATATAAGAAAATAAGCAGCTACTTACATATATTTTATTCATTTATAAACATATCAAGTATGTAAAATATTATATGAGTAAAATTATAATAAAACTTAATAGACATATATAAATATACCTACTGATATCACATACATAAATATATACATATATATATATATATATATATATATATATATATATATATATATATATATATATATATATATATATACAGAAATATACGTAAAAATATCAAACATCACTATGTTGCAGGTAGTGCTTTTTTGTCATGTTCTTAAATATTGTTAGTGATTTAGCTTGTCTAACAGTAACAGGTAGCTCATTCCAGAGTCGAATAGCCTGAACAGTAAAAGAATTATTGTAACCTGGCCTCTGATGACGGAACACAACTCAAGGTTATGACGGCATACTGGAGATCTCGAGATCAGGGGTGGTGGCTACCACCCCTGATCTCGACGAGGCTGATAGCTCTAGATGGCTATCTAGACGATCAAATGCCCTACCAAGTGGCTTATGGTCGTGTTTTCGCCTGTTACAACAGACCGCCCAGCCGCAGGAATTCTTTCTCCGTTACTGCAGATATAGTCGAAAGTTTTTGACGTCGGTTAACAAAGAATAGTATTTCTTAGGTCCTTACCATTGAGCTTATTAAGAAAGTCATTCCAAAAGGCACAGGCCGAGGCCCGTGGCCCACGGGGTCCAGCTGGGCCGCTGGTGCCGTCAGCTGTGTAAGTATAATAATGGGGCGACGACCGCGAATAAAGCGGCCACTTCTCGTCCGGCTTGTGTGGTTTTCTGTAAATTTATTGAATTAATATATTAGTAGGATATAGTATACCTTTGTTGGCTCCCAAACAAATTGTTTTATTGCTTGATTTCAGCAGACAAGTAGACGGCCCACCTCATGGAAAGCGGTTAGTATCTTTCCTTTGCCGGCCTACCTCATTGCAACGCAGAAGCTCCGGGACCGATTCATGCTATGGTAAATTTCGGAAACGAATTTTACCATACAACAACAAGTGTAACTTGCTTAATTTGGGGATATAGAATATGTGTGTTTGTCTGCCGGTTATATATATATCGCCTATAGACATTTGTAACACCAAAGGTGCTAACAATGTGCTGCCGCTGTTTAAAAGGAGACAGGAACCTGGCCTCGAATGTTGGAATACGATGGATTTTATGATGGCATACTTCAGACCAGGTGTGGGAGCCATCCAGATGGGCAAATACCCTACCACCTGACTGTGGGTTGTTTTGTCGCCTCTTCCGACAAGCCGCCCGGCCGCAGGAAATTGTATTCTTTCTCCGTTCCTGCACGCATGTATGTTGTACGACGGATGATATACAATTAATTGTAAACATACGATAATATTATAATTATATGACTATAAATAAACAAAACTCAATTCATTCAATAAATTAACAGAGTATCAATTATTGCTGTAGTTTACCGTATAGGCTTTAGAAAGTTTTACACAGGAGCAGGCCTGTCGTAAGCTGGCGTGATACGTATACCGCATGTGAGCATGTAGGGCGGCAAATGAAGCGAGTGGTTAAGTTAGATAACTCTTTATTAAAAAATCCTATTCAAATACAAAAATTATCAAACTAAACTATTTCGGAACAATAATACTCCAGCAAAGACTTGGTTTAAATGGATATGGAATCTTAGAGAGCATAGATATAAGAAATAATACAGAATATTTCGATAGCAGTGTTCAATTTGTAGGTTTTACATTCTTTTTAATACACGGAAAGTATACAGAAGTGAATATGCATGAAAAAACGTTACTAATCATCCATGTATAAAAATATATAAAATTGGGTTAATAACCGATTTTAGTTTCATAAAATATATTATAGATGACTCTATCATATTATTAAATATTTATACTGAATTTGCGAATACATGCAAACTTTTAAAATGAATATAAACATTCTACATAATTATTTGAAGCAGGTACCCTGTGAGTGCAAATCTGGTGAATGACTGCATAATGTGCGCAGCCAGGTCACGTTCCCTAGTGTGGTACTGCAGTGACATGTTGAGGGGATGCCCGAACACGTACTCCATCTCGTCGCCATGCATCACGCCCATCCACTCGCCCCATAGACTGGTACTTGTACGCTGCGGATGTAAAATTTAAATGAACATGAATATTACATTATTCGTCCCGAGCTCACTTCAAAACGGAGTGGTGTAAAAGTATGTATAAAGAAATAATCTTTTGCGTAATGTCTTTTTTATAATTATTTGTTGTTGGTACAGTATGTATCTTCTTAACATGCTCCTCCGGTCTGACATACCTCCTTCTTCACACCACAAATAATATTGTTCTTCACATAATCTATTGGCATCTTTTTTAGTCTAACTTACTCTTAAGCCCATCAATAGCCTATAAACTACCTACAAACGTATAAGGCTGAGAATGGGCGGGCCTCCCTAAATGTTATAAATAATTATATATTTTTACTTTATGGGATTATTTTCAACATATGTGTTAATCCTGATGGTTTATATAAATCTTATAATTAAGTAATACATTACTGTTATGTGATAGACACGTTCTGAATTATCTAATACATATAGATCGTTGATTGTATTGATTTCTCTATTTCTGTTGTACAATAGCCGATCCGACTAGTTATGTCAATTAGGTACTCATCCATATATAGTTCTAAATATCATTACAAAAAGGAATCATTTTAGTTTTGTCCTGTCTGTATGACACATTCCACTCTGATAATAAATACCATAGCACATTTGATAAAACTATATAATCAAAAATTGGTAATTTAAACATGTTTTTTTTAATTTTCGGCCTGATAACAAAGACTTATGCCAAATTTTATTTTACATTAATTATTTCATTTGTGTTACTTTATCTAGGTTTTCGAAATATAATAAAACAAAACATACCACCCAAATAAGAAATACAAATTAAAGGTTAATGTAAGTATTTCTGACACAAGGTAAAATAATGTATTTCGTGCCTTTATGTATTTCAAACATTTGTATCTCACATTAGTTACATCTCTGGTTGAAACCCAGATATGTAATTACATTCTCAAGAGGCCCTTTTGCCCTGACTGTAGTGACAAACTAGTGTTCCCGGTTTCTTCGTAACAACACCGACACATCTTGGCGAATAAATCTTATAATTATTTCACATACTATATTTTAACCCGCGGCTGCGCCGCGGGTCATCCTCTTGAGCCTGCCTCTTGTTTAAAGAGCAGGCGTTAATACAGGTTACATTGTACTAAATGTTTATGTGAGTACTATTTGCATTCGGAAGATTAATTACATTTTATATCGCAAAGTATCCCATCTCCCGGCAAGGCCAAAAAGGACAAAAAGGCCAAAAAGATCAAAAAGGTCAAAAAGGACAAAAAGGACAAAAAGCACAAAAACGAAAAAAAAACAAAAAAAAAAAAAAAAAAAGGTCAAAAGGGACAAAAACGACAAAAAGGTCAAAACAGGCCAAAAAGGACAAAAACGAAAAAAACCAAAAGGGACAAAAAGGTCAAATCACAAAAACCAATCTTATTTTTGGGATAACCTTTACATAAACCAATCCCAAAATATATATATACTGAGTTTCAGCCAAATCGGTTCACTAGTTTTTCCGTGAAAACGGAACAGACAGACAGACAGAGTTACTTTCGCATTTATAATATTTATAGGGATAGGGAATATCCTTTAATATTGTTATTAAAAAGTAAAGCTCACTGTTTTTAATCTTATCACAAGATCCCGTTATAAGTTTTGACCGATGCTTTTCTTGTTAACCTGTACTTTAAAATTTGAGTTTTAAAGTTAAATGTTAAGTATAACAACAATAACTAGAGTTTTTAAATTAATAAGTTAAAAAGTTATTTTTTGTGTATTAATAACTAATTAATTTATATGCGTAATTGTGTATTGTGCCACGAATATTTGATATTTATCATATTCGTATTATTGTATTATATATTACATAATAGGTTAGAGAAAAAGTCTTTTCGCATTTAGTATGTATGAACTTGTAATAAGATCTCTTTGGCTATACCATTTGTATCTGGCTGGTTTTGGTATCATTAAAAAGTTTTAATTTTAAAGAAGACAATTCCAAATAAAAATTAGGAAAATGTGTGATTTTCATTTGTTTTTCTTATTGTTAAAATGACTGAATCTAATGAAGAAATTCGATACATTTTAAAATTTTACTATAAAAAAGGTAAAAAAGCAATACAAGCCGCGAAAAAAATTTGTGATGTTTATGGACCTAATGCAGTATCTGTGAGAGTAGCGCAAATTTGGTTTAAGCGTTTTCAATCCGGAAATTTTGATATCAAATATGCACGTCGCTCTGGTCGCCCTCTTACGGACAAAATTGATGTCATTTTTGAAAAAGTGTAGCAAGATCGGCATATTAGTAGTTACGATGTAGCTGAAGAACTGGGAATTAACCACAAAACGGTTTTGGCGCATTTGAAAAAAGCTGGGTACACAAAAAAGCTCGATTTTTGGGTGCCTCATGAGCTCACTGAAAGAAACCTAATGAACCGTGTACTCATTTGTGATTCTTTATTACGACGTAATGAAACCGAACCATTTTTGAAGAAGCTGATAACTGGTGATGAAAAGTGGATCACGTACGACAAGAACGTGCGAAAAAGATCGTGGTCAAAGGCTGGTCAGGCTTCACAGACTGGCGAAACCAGGGTTAACTCGCAACAAGGTGATGATGTATGTATGGTGGGATTGGAAGGGCATTATTCATTATGAACTGTTACCGCCAGGCAGAACCATCGATTCTGAACTGTACTGCTAACAACTGATGAGATTAAAGCAAAAAGTTGAGAGAAAGCGGCCGGAATTAATCAACAGAAGGGGTGTAGTTTTTCACCATGATAACGCTAGACCTCACACATCTTTAGCCACTCAGCAAAAATTACGAGAGTTTGGCTGGGAGGTATTATTACACATCCGCCGTATAGTCCTGACCTTGCACCTTCAGATTTTAGGCAGTGTCAGGTTCACATCACGAGAGGACTGCCAAAACCACTTGTCGCAGTTTTTTTATCAGAAACCCCAAAATTTTTTTGGCAATGGGATCACATTCCTACCTACAAGATGGCAAAAAGTTATCCAACAAAATAGCACCTACATACTTTAGTCAAATGTAAATATACTTAATAAAATAACCTTTTGAATTTTCATATAAAATGCGAAGAAACTTTTTCCCCAACCTTATATATTACACATTAAATTTATATTATTAGTTTTTACGCATGTCGTGGTCTCCAGTAATTTAAATAAATAAAATTCATTTATTTATAGCCACAATAGACAAAATGGAATAAAAAATAAAAATAAAAAAAACATTAATTTTGTGCAGTCCGTCAGCTGTCAAAGTCCCGAACTAGGATTCAACCTGTAAATTACGGTTGACTTTGGCAACTTTCGGTTGCAGCGGAATACAAAATACAATAAAGGCTAAACATTGTAAAATTTTGAAATTCTCAACCCTATACTAGATTACTGTACTAATAGGGTTCAGATGAATGACCAATTAATATACTAAAGTAGATATCCAAAACAGTCGTACAAAAAGCAAAGATCTATTCAAGTGTTTGCTCAGATTGCGTGTGCATGCGTGAATGTGTGTGCAATCATATGATTTTGTGGTGTGTATGTATGTGTTTGTGTATAAGGTGCTTGTGTGCTTGTGAATGTGAATTAACAATTGATTATACCCAGAAAAATTAGTACATTTATATATTTGTCTCTTATATTAGTCCCTATGCTAGTTACTTTTGCACATAATTTATATATAATTATTTGATATAATATTTAGTCGATGAAAACTAATTTAATAGGTTACTTAATATTTTTTCTGTATTAATATAATCATGCGATTGTAGCCATTTGGATAGTTTGACTTTTACTTCATGCCTAGAGAGAGAATATATTTTTAATTGTTTATTAATTTTGTTATACAGGGGTCCATAAATAAAGTTATAATGTCGTTTGGCAAAAGATGTTCTGCAAGCTACAGTAGGGTACACTTTGTCGTAGCGTCGTTTAAGTGTGTAAACTGACGGATCAAAATTTAGTTTTGAATGATCTCTTAAGATTACATTTAAAATAAACAATTGGCGAATAGAAAGGAATGAAGTCTCCTGATATAGTTTATGCGTTGGATATCTGAAAGGTTTTTTAAATATGACCTTTAATACCAATCTTTGAGATCTTTCAAGCCTTAAAAGATAAGTCTTAGTTGCCGCTCCCCATGAAATATTGCAATATGTTAATAGTGATTCGCATAATGCATAATACGTCATTTTCAAAGTCTTTAAGTCTGTAACATCTCTGAGTTTTTTAAAAACATAAATAAATTTCCGCACGCGATTTGATAACGTGTTAATATATAAATCCCATTTCAGTGTCAAAATCAATTTGAATTCCCAAATACTTAACAGAAGTAGCACTAGAAATATTTGGACATTTGCAATTAGGAATGTAATTAATACAAGAATGTGCCTTTAGGTAATATTCCTGCGATGAAGGCAAAGTAGTAGAATTAATTGAAAAGAAGTTTGAAAGAAGTTTTGCTCATATTTAGGGTTAGTCGATTTGATGATAACCATAGCATCACTTGTGATAGAGCCATTTCAGCATTTGTTTTAGTTTCATCCCAAGATGAGCCATGTACCAGAAGAGCTGTGTCATCAGCGTATGTAAATATTCTGCAGTTCGATAACTCAAGGAGACATAACTCATTGATGTAAACATTAAAAAGAGTCGGTCCGAGTATACTTCCTTCAGGAATCCCGTACACAAGAGTTTCATCCTTGCTAACATGATTAGCTATCTTAACAGCTTGGCTACGATTAGTGAGATAATCTTGAAAGATTTTCAATGTTATACCTCTGACACCTAACAATTCAAGCTTTGACAAAAGGGTTGGAACGAAAACGGTATCGAATGTAGTTTGATAGGTCGAGAAAAATGCCAAGGCACCTGTCTTTACGGTCTAATACTTCAACAATGTGATTAACCAAGGAAACTACAGCGTCGCTTGTTGAGCGATGACGTCTAAAACCATATTGATTACTGGCAAGAAGATTTTTTGATTCTAAATAGTTGATCAAGCGATAGTTTAAGAGCTTTTCTAATATCTTTGACATTACCGGCAGCACCGAAATAGGTCTATAATTACTTACAATGTTAGATTCCCCATGTTTGAAGATTGGGTGGACTATCGCTCTCTTAAAGGCAGTTGGAAATACTCCCTTTTCCATAGAAATATTACATATGTGGGTCAAAACAGGGGTCAAGGCACCAATGGCAGACTTTATTATAGTAGTAGAAATATTGTCCCAACCAACCGCGCTATCACTTCGAAGGTTTAATATGATATTTCTCACTTCGTCAGTATCAGTCGGTAAGATGACAAATGAGTCACGATGCAGAATATTAGGTTGAATGTTTGTTTTAGGAATGTTTTTGAATTTGTTTGCCAATTCTTTACCAATATTAACAAAATAACGATTGACGATATTTACAGATTCACTAGGATCAATATCAAGTTTTAATAAAGCATTTGAAGGCAGAGATGTTTTAACAATATTTGAAACTTGTTTAATTGCATTCCATGTACTTTTAGTATTTGTAGCATTCTGAAATTGGGTTTTAAAATGTGAGCTTTTAAGAGTTTTTAGCAATTTATTTAGAAAGTTTCTATACCGTTTATATGTTATTCGTAACACATTATTTGAGGGATCTTTTCTAAGTTTCATATGCATTGAAGGAACACATTGATTAAAAATTTAGGGTTATGTATATATTATAAATGTGTTATATGTATCCTTTGTTGGAGATTCTAATAATAATAAACAATAAATAAATATTTTATCTTAGATGTTCTGTATTTTTACTAAAAAAAGCTTGGTTTAGAAAATGCAAAATTGTTGTAAATCAATTATAAAATATGTCTACAAATACATTACTATACGACATGCGGCGCATAATAATACATTGAAAAAATTACTAAAGTGGCGGCAACAAAGTGTCTAAATCATCCACCTCTTATTCAAATGACGTTGGTTCAAATCATGGTCAGGAAGTAGGCAGCGCTAAGACAGTGTATTTGATTTTCTTATAACACGTGCTAACAGTGAAGTCGGCTATGTCACTGGTCTAACCCTGGTGAGTAGCTCTATTTTACTTACATAAAAACTTAATTAGGTTTATAATAATATAATCTATATCATACTGATATAGATTATAAACGTCAAAGTTATTCGGTTTAGCTTTAGATGTTTGGTTGTTCCTTCTTCACAACAATGGAAACGAACCGATTATCATGAAATTTATCATATAATGAACTTTCAATAACTGGGACGACCATAACATAATTTTTGTTTAAAAAACGGCTGATTTTTCACAAATGTGTGGTTCGAAAATTACGCCAGCGATATCACGTGTAAAACTTAATATAATTTAGTAATTACAGATATCCAAAAACATAATTACATAATTTAACATCGTTGCGTGTTTAATTCCTAAAAGTTTTGTAGTTAAATAAGAAAGGCCATGTACCTGCTAAATTGTCGCCTACACAATAAGCGAAGTTTTATTGATATCAACTTTTATGAAATGTCATAAAAAGAAGTAACACCAATTTGAAAGTTATTGCCACTTACTTTATAAATTATGCAAAACAGATGTACAATTTCATAAAGAAAATCTTGCGTGTTTTTCATTCCGATATTTCTTCTTTTGATCTTCAAATTCGACGATTTTTTCCGTATTCAGCTGCATTTGATTGTTTTTTTTATTTAATCACAGTATTTTTCAAAGCTTATCAAGTTATTATTATTGCTTGTATTATAGTTCAAATACACAACGGGAAACTCGGAGACCGATATCAGTCACCCAGACCGTAGTAAATAACAGAGAGTTCATCTGTATGATAAATACATTTTTATTAATCACAGTTCATGATTTTCTTCAGTTCATACCTGACTAGTGGCTTTCCATCGGAATGTGAGGCTATATTCTACAATTTAATTTTCAATATCTGCCTTATTTTGAGTGTGGTAAGTCTGGCTGTCATATGTTTCAGTTTACTTATCATTAATTAAATTCTGGTATCACAATTATATTGATGGGTGTGGTAATAATTAAATGGCCCAATTCAGGAAATAACTATGTTCATATTTTTTATGTTGCAAAGTCTGCATAAGTTACAAATTATAATAAGATGTCTAATATTTTAAACATTTACTTATTTATCTATTGTCATATTATATGCTAATATAAAATGCTTGTCATATATAATGCTAATAAATATATTTATTTAGATTATTTCATATATACGTATATATTGGTATTCTATAAATGTGTCTGGAGTTATGTATGTATTAAATTTGTAAATTAATATAAGTATGTATATTTAAATTGTACAGTCCTATCTTTTTTCTGCTCCACCTACATCGCCAGATTAATTAAGAATTTCTTTTAAGCTAGGTTGCCTGGAAGAGATCGCTTTTAGCGATAAGACCGCCTGTTGTTTTGCCAAGAAGTATTGTAATTAAGCATTTTGTTTTGGGACTTTTCATTCATTTTTATGATGTTGCAATATTTTAATAGCTGCATAGTCGCTTTTCATTCATGTTTATGATGTTGCAATATTGCATGTCGCTGCGCTATGTAATATCGACGTTGTATAACCTTCATCTAATCTAAACAATTTACCCGTTACTAAGGATTCTAAAGTGATGAAAATTAAAAGCAGCCGTTCAGTAAACGTGAGGCCCTTTTAATAATGCAGGCGAGCGGACGTCGAGCCAGCGATATGCGTTGTCATGCATGGTCTGGCTGAAAAGGTCAGCTCGCATATAACGTAACACATTTCTGTTACATAGAGCCTGCTTTTTACATGTGTTATGAAAGGTTATAATTTCAATATAACAATGTTCTTTGTTGTGTAGAAATTTTATTTCATGAAGTGAATTGAATTTTTTGTTTCTTTTCATTACGCCTATATTTTGCAACACTTAATAAAAAAGTAAAAAATAAATTGTGAACATTAGTTACAATCATTTTCAGTTACCAAAATAAATTTCTCTCTCTTGTTCCTTTAAATTTTTGCAGTTATTTGGGGATAGCAAAGTATGTCTTCTCCTTCCGTACACTTATATTTTAGTATATATCCTACGTCACACCAAAAATATTCATTTCTACTTTCACACTGTTGACCCATCTCTTTTTTGGGGTGTTCAATCTTTCCATTTAACACTCTTTTTTTAACACGGCTTACATCATCTCTCATCATTCATCATCATCATCATCAGTCGCCCTTTGTGGTTGAGTGGGCTAAGCCTTCGCCGGCAACGCAGAGGCTCCGGGCTCGATTCCTGGCATGGTAAATTTCGGAAACAAACTTTCCGTTATTTATTATGGTTTGGGTGTCTGGGATCGGCCCCAAAGTAATCCGGTGTATATTACCCATAATATAAGCGTAATTTGCTTAATTTGGGAATATACAATGTATGTGTGTTTGTCTGCCAATTATTAAAAAAAAAACATTACAATTAGATATTAAAACTTTATAAATTTTAATTAGTTTTTAAATTGACTTTTAAGTTCTCTGAGTGCGATGCTATGTATTCTAACAACAGCTGTTTCTTGAGTCATTATAGTTTAACCTTTTATATTAAGCTAATTGTACAAAATATTCACGTAAGTAGTTAAAATATCAGCAAGTTTTTAATCATTAACAATTATTTATCGGCTACATCCACTTGCCAGAATTTCATTTACCATAATTTCATCTGCTATACTGGTCAACAGACATAATATTGTTTTTCATAATTTTATATGTCATACTCATTGTTTACTATATTGGTCACGTGCTAGAAACTTTGTTTCCCATAAAGTCAATTTCAATAACATCATTTGTTATCATCATTGTAAGGCGTAATTATTATATGCCATAACATCATTTGCCATCGAAATTGCTTCTAGAAAAAAATCATAAAATCAGTTTAGACTAAAAGATCAATAGGTTTAGGTTTGCTTAGGTTAGAACATGAAAAACAACGCTCTAGCCGAGCGAGCGAAGCGAGCGTGCCGCGGCAGCGGCCGGCGAAGTGCTAGGAAGCCAATCGCTTTTTAGGACAAAGGAGTTAGGTTAATTTTCTAAGGAAGCGACTTGGATCGATTATAGTGATAAGTAGGTATTAGCAATAAAAACAAATGAATAGCTTGCTGTATTTTCTAATCAAGAAAGGCTTGGATGTATTTGAAATTAATTTAGTATGGCGTTGAAATATTCTGTAAAATATTGCAATTAATAAAATGGATAACAATACGTATGGCACTCGAGTCATTATGGAATCTAATGTACGGGCAAACAAGAGAATGTCACAAAACTTTTATGGTAAACAAACAATGCGGGCAAGTAAAATTCGGGCATATGAGTATTATTGCTTATATTTTTGGGGCGAACAATAGACAGCCATTATTTATCAGTAATAATTACTGCTTTACTTTTAATTAAGCAGTTCAAAAAAAACCCAAGAATCTAATTTAACGAAAATATACATTATACAAATGTTTCCATATATTTTAAAATTCCTCAAAACTAACTCCCATCACTATGTTTGTTTTGTTTATTATAACTTCGTCGGCCTCAACCCTTCCATGTTTCAAGGAAAATAAAATGTAAGTCAAGGTGAGGAAAAGTCTAATTAGTCTCTTACGCCTAACATTATAAAGAAGTTTTATAAACACTTACTTTCGATTTCATAGTGTAAAATATTATTGCGATGATGTGTTGAAAAAGACCGATCTATAATGACAAGACCTCAATATTTTTCATGATAAATTAATATGAATTGCTTTAATTCTGAGATGTATATGATGATGATTTCCTAAAAATTTCTGGCGTAATAGTGGAGAGGAATATGTACAATATTCACATAGAACCAGTCTTAGGTAGTGCACTGCTATAAAGCTTCATCAAGTTTGTATATTTACATGAAGATGCGAGTGAGTGCTTAAATATTTGATGAACTATGAAGTACCGCTACCGACAAAAGGAGAAATTTGTAATATAAACTCCAACGTTGTAACAGAAAAATCTAATTCACTTCATGTTGTTAGTAACCATAGAGTACATGAATATAATAGGAGATTAGTAACCATGACACTGTCAATACTGATTTTATACATTTAACAGAAACGAGTTGTAGTCTATTCCACGAATGTTTAAAATAAAAATAGAAAATTAAAGAAAATGCGAAATTGTTATCTTTCATGAGTCTAATAACTCCATATCTATTCCTAAAACAGGTTCGAAGAGTAGTCAATTGGAGCACTAAAAAGGGCGGGGTCTCCCTTGCAGTAAAATGGTTAAAATTATAATATACTTCACGGCTTAAGAAAACGACAAGAATTATGGAGAAAACGTTACTAGGATAGCGAAAATGGATTTAAGGGATGGAAAAACATATAGATCGAGTTGCGGATTACGAAGTTCGGACGAGTGTATCAAATATTAACATCTTCCTAACAATCCTAGTCAGGTTATCTGGACAAAGTTATAAAACGGTTATATTATCATCAATCCTAATTACGTGTGAAAATTAATCAGACGTCTGCAAGTATGCCAGGGGGTAGGGCATTTGCCCGTCTGGATGGCTTCCACCCCTGGTCTAGAGTATGCCGCCATAAAAACGTTGAATTGTGTTCTGGCATTAGTGGCCGACCAGGTTCTAGTCTCTCCTTTAGGTGTACTCATGCAATAAAAAAAATAAAAAAGATTTTGTACAGGTTTTTTTATCATCACAATAGGTAAATTTGCGTTTGATATTTATCTCGCCTAATGTTATACTACGACTATACGATCTAGGATGGGGCACGCTTTTATTAGGTGAAGCTAATACCAGAGTGTTAAAATCAAAAAAGTTAATTTTCTTTCACCCAAATGTCTCATTAGAGTTGAATATAGTTCCTGTGAAATAAAGGTACTAAAAATATTGCCATAGACCAAATCTTTACTTTACGATGCATAAGTGAAAAGTTTCTGGCCAAAGGTCGAAAGTATACTGCGCATTCATAGATTTGGAGAAAGCTGACGACAGAGTGAGAAGAAATGAATGATGATACAATAACTGAAGACTTTGTACAGTAATTCCAGTGCTTGTGTTAGGGTCAACGGCGCCTAAATTGAATGGTTTAGCATTGAAAAGGTGTTAGACAGGGATGCGTAGCGTCGCCGTGGCTGTTTAACCTATTCATGGATAGTTGCTTGCACGATTTGAAAGAAAGCGAAAGTGGGTTAAGTATGAATGGGTTACTTATCAAATGTCTTCTCTACGCTGATGATAAAGTTATACTTGCATCATCGGAAGTAGAGTTACAGGAGATGGTAACAATTGCGAACGAGTCTTTTGAGAGAAAGGGTATGAAAATTAATGTGAACAAGTCGAAAGTTATGGTATTTGAAAGAGATGAAAGTATGACAATTTGTAATATAGACGTAGGAAGCCAAAAGTTAGAGCAAATCAAAGAATTTGTTTATCTAGGGTGCATGTTTACGAGGGAAGGAAAGCATGAAAGTGCCATCTAAAGAAGAGTAATTGCAGGTAATAAAGTGAATGGAGCGCTAAACCCTTTTATGAAAAGTCAAAAACTGTCTGTAAAGGCACGCTTGGCTGCCCATCAAAGGGTGTTGGTGCCAATACAAATGTAGGCAGTGAAAGTTGGGTGTGGCAGAAGAAGCATGAAAGTAGAATAAATGCAGTTGAAATGAGAGCTTCGAGAAGTATATGTGAGGTAAGCATGAATGACATGATACGGAATAGTGTAATAAGGGAGCGTTGTGGATTGAAAGAAGATGTAATAACAAGAGTTGAAAATGGAATGTTAAGGTGGTTTGGGCAGGGTAGAGAGGATGGATGAAAATAGAATCACAAAACAAGTGTATGACAGTATTGTGAATGGTAGAGTTGCTACCGGTAGACCACGACGTACACACTAAATAAACGTGCATGTATGAAGAGGATAATGAAAGTAGATGAAGCGAAAGTTGTTTGTCAGGATCGTTGCAAGTGGAGATCTATAGTCTCTGCCTGCCATGGGAAACAGGCGTGATAATATGTTGTATATGTATGCATGTATGTCAACGTTTGTTTTGCGGCGATTTGTTTCATAAAAAAAATATGTGTATAGTGGAGTAAAATTGGTTTAAGACTTGATGATTTACTTGATATGTCAAAGGCACAGAGGAAACAAAGGTATGATAATATACTAGACGCAGTGTCGGGAGCAGAAATGGAACGGCGACGGGTCACAACCCGAAATAGCTCGCTGTTAATCTGCGACCTTTGGCCGCGCTGGCCAGGGTTGACCCATGCCTAATTTATTAAAGCTGTAGTCGTTTGTTAGCTTTGTGATAGTCGTATTTCTACGTATAATCTTGTAAGCATCTTAAGAAGACGCGGCGGCCTACGCTAAAATACCGCACGAGTGTTACATGATATCAGTACACTTATAACTGTACTGATACGTCACATCAGTATATAAATATAAGGACGAGGCCATAACGCTGCGGTGTGACGACGTATCGCAAAAACGATGTCCGTTGCACGGCATCGCTATACGATAACGCAACGCAAAAGTTTTATTGCATTCGGTATCATATAGGTAAACGTTGTCTATCAGATCAGTTGGCAAAGAAACATGGATCGCACTATGTGGTAACGCATTGGAAAATTCCATGATGGGTTGTACGGCTTGTACGACGTCGTAGATTTCTACGGAGTGGCATCGCACCGCAGCATTGTAGCCTCGCCTTAAGATATTGGACATGTGTAACATCGTAGAAATATTTGGTTGTCAACTTCAGTGAACAGAGTTCAACTCTTGATGAGGAGCAAACAAATATTTAAAACCAAAGAATAATCCGGCAAAGAAATCTCAATTCAATATAACCGTTATTCATGGGGAATCGGATAGTCTTGGCGCTGGCAAACATATTTTTATAGCTCTTATTTTATTTAGCTCAGTTATTCAGGATTATCATAACGAAAAAAAAGAATTTTCATATTAAAGCGTCAGTTTTAAAATACTCTTCGAATTATAATAGACTGCATTTAATAAAGTGTAAGGATGTTAGGTCCATGTGCATAAGTTTAAGATGATTATAATTTTTTTTATATTATAATCCTAGTGTAAAATCTCGGTTGCGTTCGGAGCATCTGTTTCGAATACCACGATCCACAAACCTAATTTCCGTTTCAATTTCATGCGGTCTTCATCATCGTGATATGCGTGCCTTTGTTCTAAGAACAAGGCTTAGAACAAAGGCACGCATATCATAGCTCACGACATCAAGTCAGCAGTACTTCCTACCAATGTTTCAATTTCATATTTATTTTGTTGATTTACAGTTATTAAAGAGTACAGGTTATTAATATTAAAACCAGTGATACAGATAACATTAAATGAAACTAAATTTAAGAAGTATGTAAGTACAAAAAAGAACATACAAAGGAAAAGAAATACGAAGTACTTACATATGCTTTCAGTTGTGAATGCATGCACAGCAAAAAAAGCGTATCTTTTACAGTGACTTGTGACCCATAAAGTGTCAGCACATAGTCCCAGCTCGTCTGTCAAATAATTATTAGGACGACAAATCACGGGCGCCGCCGCTCCTGCTAACTTCCTGATTTATTGTCGACATTCATCTAATTTCTTTTCATGCCGGGGTTTCGGGGTCAATGGTGACATTTTGTTATTAATCGAAAAAATGTGCAAATTTCGAATCAATTTATCTACATATTTTATGAAAAGGTTGACACTTTTATTAGGCGATTATGTATGAAATGATAAGAGATTCATCTACTCATAATATTGATGTTTTCTCACACTGTGAGCGTGTCAGTCTGTCCGCTATGCATCGTAGGTTTCGCACGCTTAATAAAATTTGGAGATTACATTATAAAACAAAAGAACTTATCATAAAGAATAATTTGAAATAAAGGATTCTCATTCACTTTTCTACCAACTCCTGTGATCAGTAAAGCAAACACACTGTTTTAAAGAGAGAAATATAAATTGCTGTATTAATAATAGGTAAGATTTATTACTGATATTTTTTATCTATAAAGTCAATTGTTCGCTGTTTCTTTCGCTTTTTGATAAAAAAAATCGTCGGGTCGCTGGTGTATTTCAACTTAGTGCAATTTAGTTTAAATTGTCTTAATAATTTGTTTAGTTTTTAAATCATCAAGTGAAACGAGTAAGAATAAGTATGATATAATCTTTTTTTTTTTTAAATTATATTTTAGTCATTGTCAACAAATAAACTTCATTTATTTTACTTGAATATAAATCCTTACACATTCAGCTAAAGGTACAAACCATACAAGAACTTGAAATAATATTGGTTTATAATTTATTAACAAAGAATAATTGGTAATAGGCCAAAACTTTAAACGCTCATACCCAAAAAACGCAAATTTTGAGATATTTCTTTGTTTATTAATTTTTTTTTTTAATTTATTAAGCTCGAGGTTTGTTTGTCCGATGGTAAAAATAACAGGATAGAATTAATTCATAACCTTAGGCCAAATTTCCAAATATATCCGAAAAATAATTGTTTTATAATCACTAGTATATTCAAACTCAATAAAACGTCAATTTTGTCAGGTTACAAAAGCTCTATACTAAATTCCAATCGATCAAGTAAATATTTAATGAGTCAATCAGTACTTTATTGCTGTGTAATAATTTTAGGTCACTGGATATTAGGTAAACAAATATGATATGGAGAATGAAACTTGTAGATAATATCAATGCCAATGTTACTTTTGTTACTTATATGGATACGGATTACATGTTTTAGATATATCCTACCAACCGTTCATTTGCCTTACCATCGGTTTAAATGTGACATAAGCTCCATACAAGTAATTTATAATAATAATAATCGCCAGACAAACACATATGTTGTAAATCCCCAAATTAAGCAAGTTACGCTTGTCCTATGGTTAATATACAACGGACTACTCTGGGGCCGATCCCAGACACCCAGACCATAGTAAATAACGGTGAAAATACGTTGCCGAGATTTACTATACGAGGACTCTAACCCGAAGCTTCTGCGTTTTAGTGAGGTAGGCCGGCAAAGGCTTAGTCCGCTCAACCACAGCGGCCGTTAATTTCAAAGTTCAACCAATCTTAGGGCAAGTAAATAAATAATAAATTATAGGAATCGGCCATAAATGACTAAATCTATTACGTTCCAATACAAAAATGTATGTACCACAGACATACTGGCTATATAAAATATACATGACAAAAGATAGCATGGCAGCGGTCTTACTATAAAGACGAGATCACCATTATTACATACTTTAATTAATGAAAAAAGGTAACTCAATCGATAAAAATATAAGTTATTACGCACTTAAATATTCAGAAACAACCGTTTCATATCTCACTTGGTGATATTTATATGACATTCCCGGCACTTTAATGTGCTATGTCAGTGGTGAGTTCCACTATGTTTATTTGTCACTATAATAATTACGAAATAAAAAGCCTGATTTGACAGTTCTCATTGCAACATATTTATAGATTGAAACCTCTAAATCGTTAACCAAGTTAACCGATTATCACGAAAAATTCATTAAATATTTTATGATATGAATATGACTTTGTGATCAATTGCTTTATTTTAAGCTAATTACTTTTTGTGTCACACAAAATCACAAAATCGATATGAAGCGCTAAATTTTAGTCTCACATCGGGATTTGCGTACCGCATGCACGTATGCATCACAATTGATGAAAATATTATTATTTTTCCCGTATAATACATATATTTATTCAATCGTTTTTAACCAAATTTACAAAAGGAGGAAGTTTTCAATCTGTCTGTGTTTTTTTGTATGTTCATCACTCGATTTCTCCGTCAATTGTGAAACGATTTTCACATTTTTTCTTTTAATCGAAAGGTGATATTCCTGAATTGATCGCATTGTCACCATGTCAGGATTTGATGAGTGGATTCCAAGTAATTAGAGAATCTCACGAATATTGATAAAACAGACTTCTTCGTAACACGATATCTCCGTCATTTCTAAACCGATTTTCAAATTATGGTGAGTGGATTCCAGAGAAATCGAGAGTAACCATTACTAAGTAAAGAACGCCGTGCACCTAAATTCATGGAATAAAGCTTGTATTATATGCGTGTAGGTCTTATATTTTCTATAGGCGCTTAATATATTATGAGCATGTTACGCGATTTCTTCGCCAATTGTGGATAGATTTAAAAAAATCTTTATTCGTAAGTATGTAATATCCCGAGGTGGTTCCATGGTCACTAAGTCAGGACCTGATGATGATATTAACCATTAGTTAAAAATGCCGAGAGCTTACCTACATTTTCAAAAAAAAGGTCGTATAGGCGTGCCAGTATGACACTTCCAGTGCAATGCATTTAGAATAACCCGTTTCTAACTTTCTTATTCCTTGCGAAAAAAAAAGTTTTTCTTAAATCTCGAAAAACTCCTCTACGGTAGCCACAACCGCGTCATTATCGTGAAATTTACATCCACGAATTTCCTCTTTTAATTTTGAGAATAAGTGAAAATCACTTGGAGTTAAGTCCGGAGAATGTGGTGGGTGATCAAAAATATTGAAGTTAGCACAGCGGATTGTGTTGAGCGCAACTTTCGATCGATGAGCGGGAGCGCTATCGTGAAGAAATAGTACGCCCAACGACAGTTTTTCACGACGTTTATCTTTAACCGATTCACGCACTTTCGGAATTAAATTTTCATAATAGGGTCCAGTAATTATCTGGCCTTTTGGCATATAATCAATAAAAATGATTCCTTCACTATCCCAAAACACTGAGGCCACAACTTTGTCAGCGGTAGGAGGAACTCGAAATTTCTTAATAGATGAAAAGGATGGTCGTTTCCAAGACATGCTTTGTCTCTTAATTTCAGGATCGAAATGGTGGACCCACGTTTTATCCACGGTGACAAGGTGACGGCAAAAAATATCTGAATCATACTGGAACATTTCGACATTACGATTAGAAATTTAGAAACGTGGCTTTTTTGTTTTCGTCGGTTAACATTCGTGGCATCCATCTTGCCGACACTTTTTTGTACCCTGTGAATCAATTAAAATAGATTGAACGCTACCAAAAGATATATTTAGAGTCTCAGCTATATGTTTTATATTCTTCATTATTCTTCTGCCTTCCAAAACCAGATTCTTCAGTGTTTTGACATTTTCTTCCGTAACGGAGGTTGAAGGCCGCCCAGAACGCGGATCATCTTTATAGCTTGATCTCCCTCTTTTAAATTCAGCCACCCAGTACGCAACCGTAAAATAGAGTACAGCGTTATCCACTAATGTCTGTTGAATGTCTGAAAAAAAGTTTTTCGTAGACATTTTCTTCAAGCTGAGATATTTTATCACCGCACGTAACTCACTTTTATACATATTTTGCGTTTTTAGCAACTCGTTGTACAAAACAATTTATAACGTGCGAACGAACTGACAAAAACAGATGACAGTTGGCATAAATATTGTGTGATTGACTCTTTAATTTGAATATCGAACTTCTCCCAAAAAGGTTTTATATATACATAGTACTTCTAAGAACCTTTTGATTCACCTAGGTATTCATATAGAATTTAAGATAGGATAGATTTAATTTATTTTTCTACGTTCTCGCTAGAACCGGAGACAATCACGAGCAACATGCATGTGTGTTCCACGTATACGTTTGCTGTTTTTTCTCACGTTTTTGCGAGATTGTCGCGAGAATGTAGAGCAATCTTTAAGAAATTTTCAGCGTTATATCTTTTATTCGTCTATTGTCGTTCTTTTTTCATAGTGAGATAGAAGTTGTTTTTACCCTTAGATATTGGAACACTCATAAGAAACGACGAGAAAATTATGAGTATAAATCCCCCTTATTTTTAAAAAGTAAATAAATAAAGCAATTTGTAAAGTTACTTTAACAGTTTTACTACTTTCAGACATACTCTTAAGATGTCATGAATTTACGACCTTACGACTCTTATGTTGCAACCAGAGGGCAATGCAATAAAACAGCTATATTTACGTGATACATAAAGATAAAGTAAACTTACAGTGAAGTATCGTCAAGGGTTTATTTACATGACGTCAGAATCTGCAGTCGGAGCTTAGAATACCGTCAGGATCTAATTTAATGCAATAAAAAAAAATGTTAGGACAAAGACACAAAAGAACGCGACAACTCATTCTTTAGAATTGAATCACAAAAGACGTAAAAATACACAAGGGTACAGAGCAATACATGCAAAATATAAAACATACAATGTATGCAATGCAATTGGTCGCTGTTTTCTGTATACATGACGTGGGGGGAAGCTTACAAATGGCCACAGGTGAATCACCTGACAATTTAATTGAAAATTGAAATTACGTTATTTTAAATTCAATAAAAATTCGCGAAAATTATCAAATTATTTCAGTCATACACATCTAAACACGATTTTGTAAATTTTACCTAACTAAACTTACTACGTACATACATAAATAGTTATTTCCCGTGGATTCGCTCGTGTACATTAAATAAAAAAAAATTACAAAAAACAAAATCGACTTCACACTAAAAACCAAACATTTTTGTTAAAAAAAATTATTTTTAACTTTTTAGTTGAGCAAATACTTCAACAGCTTTAGAAATAATATATTAAGCACCTGTAGAAATTGCACAACTGGCGCGCGTATACAAATTTGCCATCTCACTCTTCGGTGTATACGCTCTTCAACAAGGTTTGCTCGCAATCTTCTTGCGATACACAATTCAAATCCTAACTTGGTGACTATGGAATCATCTCGGGAGTTGAAAAAAACAATTTTAAAATCGCGTAACATGCCTAGAAAAAATTAAACACCTGTAGAATATGTAATATTGGCACGCGAATGCAAACTTTTTTTTGGAAAAATGTACGCTCTCGGCGTTATTTAATAAGGGTTACTATCGAATTCTCTGTGATCAACTCATCAGATCCTGACTTGGTGACCATGGAACCGCCTCGGGAGTATATATATACTTAGGAATAAAGAAAAAATATCAAAATCGATGTAAAATGATGGAAAAATCGCGTAACATGCATATAAAAAATTAAGCGCCTATAGAAAATTAATACCTACACGCGTATACATTTTTTTCCAAGAATTTAGGCGCACGGCGTTCTTTAATAAGTAATGGTTACTCTCGATTTCCCTGGAATCCACTAACCAGATTCTGACTTGGTAACCATGGCACAACCTCAAAAGTATAGACTTACAAGTTAAGAAAAAAACTGATAATTGGTTTAGGATTGACGGAGATATCGTGTTACGAAGAAATCTGTTATCAATTTTCGTGTGTTTCTCTAATTCCTTGGAATCCACTCAGCAGATCCTGACATGGTGACAATGGGACCAGTTCGAGAGTATAACCTTGCGTTAAAAAAATATATTTGAAAATCGATTCACAATTGACGGAGAAATCAAGTAACAAATATACAGACGAATTGAGAACGTCCTCCTTTTTTAAAGTCGGTTAAATAGTAATAGTTTAAGTAGTAAAAAAAACCAAACCCTTTTCACCACCTTAAAGGGTACAATTTCCAAAAACGCCAATACTCTTGTACATTTATTTCTAACCAATAGCAGATATATAAAATTTCGTGCTTCTTACTTCGAAAATGATGGATTTTCATACAAGCTTTCATCCCCCTTTTCATCTTAAATGTTGAATTTTCAAAAATCCTTTCTAATAAGAAAGGATGAGCAATAAGCTCATCTACAGTATAGTAAAACCCCGCATGCAAATTTTAACGGTTCTAGCCTCAGTAGTCTGGACTCTCCGTTGTGATATGTCAGTCAGTCAGTCGGTCAGTCAGAAACAGTTTTTCTGATTTGTTATAGATACCTATCGTTATAATAAGGTGGCAATGAAGCAAAACTGCTTGAGGAAACCTGCATTTTCAAACAACCAACAAAGAAACCCACTAATCCGTTCTGGAAGGGTATGCTCGATATTAGATATACATACAATGCGTTTCCCAAAATCGGGAGGCTCGATCGCAGAAGTCGCAACAATTTATTAAAAAAATGGGACTGGGTTAAAAAAGGGGGGGACTGTAGGTGCTGGTTTTGTTTTTGGTTTGGAAGCGCGTTGTGTGCGACTTACTTGGTTTCAATGATGCGATCTTCTTTGAGCCCGCCCAGAGCGGTCAGCGGATGTGAATTATAACAGCGCGGGCGCGTGAAGAAGGGGCGGGAAACGCCAAAAAGACATTCATCCAAAATTTCACTGTCAATGACAATTTAAAGTTTTTTTTTTCTTACGCAGTATAGGGCTTTGGCCTTAAATAGGGACTTAACATTAATTTTTATATATACCTAAAATCGGTATATATAAATCCTTACTAATTCACAACTGAGAGAGTGATTTTGTTTGAGGGTTTGTTTGGTTCTTCGTCACGACATTTTTAATAAACCAATCACTGTGTATTTAATGTTTCGAAATTCGAAATTTACGCGAGCAGTCATGTGAAATAAACATCGTATTATTTTAAATAAATTATTACGAACTATTAGTAAAATAAAAAAGACAGACATATAAAAGGAATACAATGCTTGAATATAAACGAATAAATGATTTATTGTGCTGAAGTAAGGTAAAGAGCATGTGAATAATGCCGTTTTCGAGGGCCCTTCTCAAAGTACCTAAAAGCCTCGAAGGTCGTAACTTTCGAATATTAATGATATTTCGTCGCTTTTCTTCTTTCCCTCCTACCTGTACATGAAATACTTGACGGGCAATTGACCCATTACAATTATGTACTGTGGCGAGCCATAGTGGAACGATCTAGTTGGTTTTAGGAGTTTCAGAAAAATGTAGAAGAATCTAGAAGAAAAAGGCAAGAACACATACATTTTTAAAAGGGATAGATAATGAACAAAAGAATAACGAAATAATGATCGAAATTCTAGAATACAAAGTTCAGGAAAGAAAAGACAGTGATAGATAGATGTTTAGAAAGAGATAGACAGTACATAAAAGAATAACGTAAAGAAGATCGAAGTTATGGGTTCCAGAAGATTCTACTGGATATATAAGCAATGTAAGGCGCGCCTACCGAGTATTTCAGTTGGAGACAGCGAAGAGACAAGTGCGATACAAGAGAGTTGGTAGAAAATTTTAGTAGAAGACAGAGACGAGTTTAGTGGAGGGTTTAGTGAAGAGTTTAGTGGGCAGTTCAGTAAATGAAGAGTTTAGTATAGTTTAAGTGGAGGGAGATCCAGAAGCAAGCTAAGCGCGGTAGGAGGTGAGCACAGCAGTAGCTGGAGGTGGTCTACTCGATATCGGCGATTATACCAGGCCACTCAGAAAGTATTGCAAAAAAAGTTTTTCTGTGTGAGAGACTGGCCAGTTGTAATCTATTTTGAAAATATGATTATTTGTAAGTAAAAATAGGTACGTTCCAATGTCAAAATTTCTCTCCACGTTGTTTGCGAGCTAATTTAAATTATCGTGTCTCATTGAAAAACGGTTTCAAGTATCGCCTGAAACCGGACGAATCGTATGATAGACTTCAAATGCCATTCATGGATGAAGGCCCTTCTAAGGCAACCGTGTATCGTTGATGCAATGAATTCAAGCGTGGTCGACTAACTTTAGGGGATGAAGAAATAAGTGGTCTCCATTTGACGGCTGTTACGGAAAAAAACATGCTAGCAGTGAAAAATTTAATCCAAGACAGTAGACGAGTTACCTATTAAGAGATTTAGCACGTATTGCAGATTGGATCGGGAAGCCTTCACAATATTCTACTCGTGCATCTTTGCGTAAAGAGAATAACTGTGTGTAGTGCCGCATAACCTCACCGATGCTCAGAAGCAGGCCCGGGTGGAATAGTGCCGTGATATGATAAACAAATTTGAAGCAGGCTCGTCTCGGCGTGTTTACGACATCATTACAGGTGACGAGTCCTGGATTTATCAACACGATCCAGAAACGAAGCGCCAATGGACGGTTTGGGTGTTTCAAAACGAATCAACGCTTATCAAAGTGGAGCGATCTAGAAGCGGGGGGAAGATTTTGATCGCGAGTTTTTTCAATTTGACTGGCTACTTTGTGTCAATTCCTTTACGGAACCAAAGAAGTGTAGGGGTCCGTTGATGTGATGGGTGGCGTCGGCGTAGCCTTTCAACACCAAATAACTCACAAAAATAGAAGGAGTTGATAAATTTATTAGCGGATATCAAGCTAGCAAGCAAGTTTTACAAATTTATTATATAATATTAAATTATAACAAACGCATAACAATAAAGTGATCCAATTCATAAGACGGTATTGCGCGCGTGACACTCGGTAAGGTCATTCCACTGCACTGGCGATCGGACGACTCAAGTGCGTGTCCACGGGCCGCGAAGGCGCACCCGCGGCGGGCTGCGCTCGCGCATCTTCGTCGTTCGTGCTGAGGCGATGGTTACATTATTTAATGTGGCGGAAGGCCACAGAAGCATCAACGCCGAATGGTATTCTACCTAATTCTTGGCAGAAGTTTTCTCTGTTGTGAGCAACAAGCGACCAAACACAGGGTTCCGCGGGCTACTGCTCCACCACGACAACGCGCCCGCTCACACTGCGCTTAAAATGAGGGACTTCCTGGACAGCACGCCAGTCAAACTACTGGGCCACCCTCCTTACAGCCCTGACCTAGCACCTTGTGATTACTTTTTATTCCTAAAAATAAAAAATCAGCTCAAGGGAATACAATTTACGTCACCGGAAGATGCGCTGACAGCGTTCGAGCAACCTGTAAACGAGATGTCTGCGGCGGACTGGAAAAAGTGTTTGGAAAACTGGTTCAGAGGCATGAAGCTTTGTATAGAGACTGGTGGAGATTACTTTGAAAAGATTTAATAAAAAATATTTACCTATAGAACATTTTTTTTATTTTTCGCAGAACTTGCTGAGTGTCCCACGTATAGCGAGTAAACATCGCATCGTCGGGGCAGTGCGTCGTTAGTTGTGCGTAAAGAGGCAACCCTGCAGGAAGGAATCACGCGCAGCTGTGTAACTCAATAAAAGCATTTAGTTGGAAAAAAACTTGTGTTTTCTTCCAATCCTAAGTGTGTGTCCCGCTCGCACGTAACAGTATTGTATAGCATTGATCTAGATTACAATATGAAGCAAAATAAAAAAATTTTTGGAATTACTAGATACTACTACTGTTCCACAGAACTAACCAAATGTATCTTCTACGTGATCATCTTATAATTTGGGTGCAGCACTAAAGGATTAGGGGTGGGTGGACTTTATTTATGTAATTGAAGAATGAATTTTATTTTCACTATACATAGGTGTGAGACGTAATAGTAAACAGGCTTTAAAAAGCATAATCATTTTTCTTTGTGACCTATTTACATAGGTCGATAGGTGGTACTTTATCTTTTGTACAATGGGGTGGAAAATTCTGTATAGTTTTGAATTAGTTTAAACAAGATCCGTTAATACGTTTTCCGTTTATGTATTTTCGTTTAAAGGTTTTATAGAGTTCAAATGAGAAAAAAATGTGGGCGTTTCATAACTCACTTGGCCGGTTTGTATTGTTACGTGCGATTGGGGGTAAGCATTTAGGATTGAAAGAAAACACCAGTTTTTAACTAAACGCTTTTATCGACTTACACAGCCGTGCGTGATTCCTCTCTCGGACGCACTGTACCGACGATAAGATGTCTCACTCACAATACCGTCGCCGATATTGCGTAGATACACCATCTGCTGCTGCAGTATTCACCTCAGAATTTACCGCGCGTAGCTCACTTCCAGACTTCCTTTTAAACTACGCGAAACTCCTCCTTCACTAAACTGTCCACTAAACTTTCCACTAAATTCGCCACTAAACTCGTCACTGTCTTCTATTAAACTCTTACGTATCGCACTTGTCGCTTCATTATCTTGAACTGAACTCAACTCTAAACTGCCCGATAGGCGCGCCTTACGCTGTTTATATACCCGGAAGAATCTTCTGGAACCCATAATTTCGATCTTCTTTTCGTTATTCTTTTATTTGCTATCCATCCCTTTCTATATATCTATCTATATGTGTCTTTTCCTTCCCGAACCTTCTATCCTATAACTTTCGTTTATCGTCTATCCCTTTCTAACATGTATCTGTCCTTGTCGTTTCTTTCCAGAATCTTCTACCTTTTTTAAAAGTTCTTAAACCAACTAGTTTGTTCCACCATCTCTCGCCACAGTATTTATATACGCAATAACTTGAGATATTACCAAATGTTTTATTGTTTAAACTAAAAATGAATTTGATCTTCAGAGAGACGCTAGGACAAAGAAAAGTGGAAGAATTTTTGGATTTGTCTATAAGGCTCTCCTATTATAATTGTATAAAATGCTCCCGCTTACACTCAGCCTTAAAACAGATTTCTCTTTGAATTCAGTTGCAGCGTTAAAGCAAAAAGCGAACGCGGCCTCCATAGAAGGGCTCTTGCTTCTGGTTCGTTAGCCAAATTACGTGTTAGCCCAGAACCGGTTTGCAGTTTCAAGTGCGTCTTCATCACACGAATGCCTTTGGAATGTTACCTACATGTTGGAAGATGATATTTTTTAGACGTAATTATCTAATTGTGACTTAATATGAATCTGCGTGTTTTTTTTTCAAGATTATTGTATATTATATAATTATTGTATTATTTGATTTTGTGTGTGGTAGAGCCATACTGGAATCATTTTCTTGAACAGAACTCCAACAGAACATTGACATGAAAGGCTAACCCTTTCATGTTGATGTTCTGTGGTTTCGCGTGATGAGTGAGAGTTCCGTGGCCCACTCCCCTCTCCCCTTATACAATTTTCCCTATCCCATCTCCCATTCTAATGGCATATCCCCCATTTTTCATTAGTCCTCTCTGATCCCTCTGCCTCATCACACATCCCAATTCTGATAAAATTTTACATTTGTTTTAATTCATATACAAGCCTGCTCATCATCCTAGAGTTAAATCCTAGTTCTTCGGACCGTCCACTACAGAGCTCGGGGTTTACTCTTTTACTTTTTGTTCTACACTTCCCACGGTCGTCTGCATCTCTCACTGTTACTTCTCCTTTATCGTATCGTATACTTCATTCACACTTCTACGACAGTAAACAGGAAAATGGTAAGAGAATCGGGCGGCGTGTGTGGGAAGTGGTATAACATGTTCAACAAATGCTGTGTTTACATAGTGGCGCTGCCAATTTCCTGTTTGGTACCCTAGAAGTGATCATAATGTGAGCAAATGGTAAAACCGTTAACACGCATATCATTCTCCCTATTGATTAATCTACTGATCTGTTGACTTCGCAAAATTACAAAGAAACATCATCATTGCTATTTTTAAAGATCTTTTCCAACCACACTTTACAAGCCTAAAAGTTTTTACAGTTATTCATTTTATTTCACAGCTAAATGTACACGTGGTTTCCCTTAATTTTTTGTAACTTCACCACATCATTCTGCAGTGACATATACATTGAATATTAAATTTTATTAATACAAGTTCGGTAATTTTAAAGAATAATGGTTGTAACATAAATATGTAGATGTGTACATAGACAGATGGACTGACGGATATAACGATTTTGTAAGGATTCCGTTTTTGCCAAAACGTCTACAAAACTAAAAATAATCTAGCATCGTTTACTCAGTGACCATAATGTTTGGCGCGTACAATATAATTATATATAATTGATTGAAACGATTCCTAACGATAGTTCAATTAATTTTTTAATCAAATTTTCTTTTTATCATCATCAAATAATCAAAATAAATAAAAACAAACTAGACTTATTTGTTTACATTTTATAACTTATATTTTATATGGAAATTAACATTCAAATTGGTTAGTCTTTTAGATTTATAATGAAGGAAAATAAAACCAAATTACAAGTTAAACTAAATATTTAAAAATAAATTAATATAAAGTATGTAACAAATCGCTGCCCGAGGGAAGCGTGCCCAGAAGGCTGGCTGCATTGCCACGCTGTATGGCAATGTTGATTCGTTGCACGAAATACGAACCAGCCTTCTGATCACGGGTGACATCAAAGAGTTTCTTACTTTGTTTAAAGAAACCCTTTGCCGATGGACCCCACGGACCTAAAGTTTTCTTTATTGTCTTTAGCTGGCAACCAGTAAGAAGGCCCACTTTGCCGTTGCCTATAGAGGTCTCTAAGACAAGGAACGACGCCAACGCGTTATGTGATAGGAAAAATACAATAAAGGGAATGTATAATATTTATTATTCAGCTTTATGTATATTTAATTCTAATATATTATTATATTACTTTTTGACTTTTGATAACTACGACGAAAAATAAAAATACATCGTTGAGTTGGAAATTCAACTTTCTGATTTGTATCCAAACGGCCTCTTCCTCAAAAGATTAATTTAACTTCTGCAAACTTCTAAAGCGACATTAAAGATAACGAGGGAGCGTGTGTCAAAAACCGAATTTGATTCAAATCATGTATTTCTGTTATTTAATAATGAGAATTACGTAGTAACTTCACAGTAGATATTTCGTTTTATACTAGAATCGATTTTTTTTAAATGAACTTCATGGTATATGTTCTATGAAAAAATCAACGTATTGGTGTTAATTTCCAAAAGAAATATTGCAACTAATTTTCATACATATACTTTAAGAGTCTATACCTATAGATACATAAATAGGATTATACAGTTATATCAGTTTAAGCAATCAAAGTGATCTAAATACACATCAAAGACTAGTTGTGCCTGCGAGTTCGTTCGTATGGGACAAATATTTATATCAACATCTTAACCACGTAAGATATAGATTACAGAACATGACCATGTTTATATATATATAAACATTAAACGACCGCATTTTTGCTGTCGCAAAACTAAAAATGTGATCGATAGATTGATTTAAATGTTTTACATAACGCTGCATTTTAATAGAAGAACGCTTTTTAAAAAGTTTTAAGAAAAGAAAAAAAATAGTGCTCTCTGATTTGCTGTAACTCGCCAATAGATAGCGCTGCAGAGCAGCTACTTACTTGTCGACTTCATCTGTACAGTTCAAGCAATCACACCATGAAATTTTGTGTAAGGTATATTTTAACACGGACAACATTTTCCCTCCATCTAATTTATCATAATATTTTTTTTTAGATTGTCTCAGGGTTTAAGTCCCGCAGACGCGGCGCTATAGTCGCGCAAAGAAATGTTAGAAAGACAAAATATTTTTTAAAGATTCCGATTTAATACTATGAGTAAATAAAAAAATTGTATAATGTAACATTTACATTAAAACACGTGATAAAAACAACAATAAAACGTGGCTGGGCTTATCTGTGTGATTAATTCCATTTTTTGCCGCGACACTTAAACCGTGAAGCAGAATCTAATTAAAGCATTTAAACTATTTCGTTGACTAACTAAACATATTATCGTTTATGAATTTTAACATTAATAGAAAATCGAAACTAAGCCATGAGTATTTCATTGTAATAATTAAAAAGTCGTGATATTCTTAGTGGCTATTACACTCGAGTCTTATTCCAATGACATAGATTCAAATACTGTCCGGGAAGCATGCGCCGTTACAATAGTTTTTGTAATCTAAAGTGCATTGTTATAATTACCATGCGCTGACAGTAAAGGAAAACATCTTAATGAAACCTGCACAACGACATGACCGATATATAAACCCGTACAATCCGCCTTGCACACTTGCAAGTATACCATCCCCTAAGAAGACGAAGAGCAAGAGCTCAGTATCAGATGGTATATGGACTGATATTATTGTAGGCATTAAAGTAGTCTTGTCCAAAAACAACCCAATTACGAGGCTAGTAACTAGGCGAACTATTAATGAGGCGTGGCAATAAAATGGAAGCAAATAAAATACTTACATGGGTGAAATAGTAGTAATAAACGTCGACCCCAGAGTCAGCGAGTACTTCCGCGAAGTAATTTGTCGGGCATACGAAGAAATAGTCCCCAACTACGTCCGCTATCATCTTTTGATTTAAGTATCCATCGGTTATTTCTTCCCAGTCGGTATACTAGAATTAAAATTATAACATTAGAACACAAATATCCGTCGATTGCGCAATAGTCGATATACAATGAAATTCCGCAGATGTGATCAGTGTCCTCGATTTCTTGGATTCCGTAGGTACTTTAGCAAAAACATAGGTAACCCTTATATCGCTATTTCGGCCTGTCCATATATATTACATCTATTCGAATCCTGGCAGGAAAGCATGCACTACTTAAGCCGTTTTCTGGCATAATGTGTACCACGAGCCAACGGTGAAAAAAAATATTGTGATGAAACGTGCACAACAAGATAACCGATGTGTCAAACCCACTAATTCAGTTTGGACAAGCGTACGGGTATACTGTCCGTTCCCTTATAAATGGGAGGTCCGAGTCCAGCAATGGGACGTTTATAGCCTATTATTATTATATTACTGGAGGTCCAGCAAATGTTGTCCTGCCTTGAAAAAATAAAAATCTAGGGCCCAATCCCAGCGCCACCTACTTGTTCCAATTATAAATCTAAACGACCCAGGAACCCACTCAAACAAACAAAAAAATCATTAAAATCGGTAAAGTCGTTCTCAAGTTATGCGCGTACATATATTTTTACGATTCATTTTTATTCATATAGATATAAATACTAACAGTAATTTTAGTCGACAAGTATTGGATCTATATGAATAAAATTAGATAATAATATGTAATGGGTTTGCCACTAAATAATTCTGTAGTGATGTTACGAAAAATTAAAAACTGATGTTAAAATTCTGAAAAAACTGATGTAGAACTCAAAAATTTCTTTTATCAAAAATTGGTTTGAACCATATCTGTTGAGAAGTTTTTGAGGTAGTAGTTTCGTAGATTTTAGATTTTGGGGTTTCGTTGCCAAATGACATAAACTGTATACGTTCGTCATTTATTAGTAATTATAGAAACGAACATAAATCGAGATCACAAGAATATAATTAAAGGACAATATAATTTGTGCTAGAATAGAATATGCTGTGTAGTTTCACCATTTGATTAAATTATTCTGCATTATTTTACTCTACCACTCTAATATAAATATAGCGTGAGTTTAATCATTCCTATATCAGTGATGTTTTAAATTCCTCTTAGAATAAACAAACGTTGTAGCGTTTAAACAACAAAATCCTTGTCAAGAGCTGTCACAAAAGATAAATGAAATACGCGAAACAAAATGTCGTTATGCTCATTTCGTAACATGAATAATAAATGCCTTTTAGAACACTTACTTGGAATACAATGGCTTCTCTTTTAATTTTAGTAAAGTCCTTAAATATTGTGTCAATTATTTCCAAGAATTTGTCTCTTTGCAGGAAGCTGGGGCCGTCTTTCTCGAAGTAGTCAAGAAAATCGTATAACAAGAAATATGTTCCTGAAAGTACAATAGGTATTGTTAATATTGTATCTCTAGATATTACGTACGAAAGCATGTATTGATAGTGGGTACATGGGGTAGAAATGAAAGTTTTTTCGCCCATTACAAGCCCACATATATACTCATAAATAATTACACATACACATCAATATGCGTTGCTAACCACTAGGCTGGGATAGCGAGGATAGGACAGGGGGGATGGATAAGTGGGGAGAAGAGTAGACCACCGAAACTTTCACCATACGAAACACGATTAGCTCAAGGCTAACCATTTCACTCCGATATTATGTCAGAGCGTGGTATCTCATTATCCAAGATAAAAAGATGATATGTCCTCATTATCGTAATACATATATCTCAAGGTCGTAAATGAGAAACAAATAACGCCCAGGCAAAATATCTTTTATATTTTTAGGATCCCTTAGTCAATTTGGTAAAATCGTATCCATATACAATCATGTCTGTGTGTCTCTGTGTGATTTTAAATAAAGTTTTCCTACCAAAAATTGTAAGCTTTTAGTGTTACTGTTCTTGAATGTAAAGACTAAGTCAAAATGCAAAAAAAAGTACATATACCTATACATATTTTTACATACTCTATATATTAGATTGGGGAAAAAGTTTCTTCGCATTTTATATAAAAATTCAAAAGGTTTTTTTATAAGGTTTATTTACATTTGACTAAAGTATGTAGGTGCCATTTTGTTGGATAACTTTTTGCCATCTTGTAGGTAGGAACGTGATCCCATTGCTTATAAAAATTTTGGGGCTTCTGATCAAAAAACTGCGACAAGTGGTTTTGGCAGTCCTCTCGTGATGTTAACCTGACACTGCCTAAGGAATTCTGCAGAGACCGAAACAGGTGAAAATCTAAAGGTGCAAGGTCAGGACTATACGACGGATGCATTAACATCTCCCAGCCAAACTCTCGTAATTTTTGCTGAGTGCTAAAGATGTGTGAGGTCTAGCGTTATCATGGTGAAAAACCGCACCCTTTCTGTTGATTAATTCCGGCCGCTTTCTCTCAACTTTTTGCTTTAATCTCATCAGTTGTTCGCAGTACAGTTCAGAATTGATGGTCCTGCCTGGCGGTAACAGCTCGTGATGAATAATGCCCTTCCAATCCCACCATACACACAGCATCACCTTGTTGCGAGTTAACCAGGATTTCGCCACAGTCTGTGAAGCCTGACCGGCCTTTGACCACGATCTTTTTCGCACGTTCTTGTCGTACGTGATCCACTTTTCATCACCAGTTATCAGCTTCTTCAAAAATAGTTCGGTTTCATTACGTCATAATAAAGAATCATAAATGAGTACACGGTTCATTAGGTTTCTTTCAGTGAGCTCATGAGGCACCCAAATATCGAGCTTTTTTGTGTACCCAGCTTTTTTCAAATGCGCCAAAACCGTTTTGTGGTCAATTCCCAGTTCTCCAGCTACACCGTAACTACTAATATGCCGATCTTACTCCATTTTTTCAAAAATGGCATCAATTTTGTCCGTAACAAGGCGACCGGAGCGACTTGCATCTTTGATATCAAAATTTCCGGATTGAAAACGCTTAAACCAAATTTGCGCTACTCTCATAGATACTGCATTAGGTCCATAAATATCACAAATTTTTTGCGCGGCTTGTGTTGCATTTTTACCTTTTTTGTAGTAAAATTTTAAAATTTATCGAATTTCTTCATTAGATTCACTCATTTTAACAATTAGAAAAACAAATGAAAATCACACATTTTCCTAATTTGAAGTTGGAATTGTCTTCTTTAAAATTAAAACTTTTTAATGATACCAAAACCAGCCAGATACAAATGGTATAGCCAAAGAGATCTTATAACAAGTTCATACATACTATATGCGAAAAGACTTTTTCCCCAACCTATTATGTATTAATGTATTAGGGTTATGTGGCTTGTGGTTATTTTTTATGTACGCCTATTAACGAAGTTCATATAAAAAAGGGTTCGCGGGATAAGTTCGTTTCTTCCATTAAAAATTAGTTGCAGAATCTCCCACAGTAAACATATTTACATTGCGATAATTTATGCTTTAGGTAGTTTTTCTACAGCAAGGGATAGTATTGGTATATTTATCTTGTTGCTACGTAGATACCATTTATTTTGCGACAACGAAAAACTAAGAATTTATTTCAGTAACTCAACCGTAGGGTATATAGATACCGAACTTAGTTACGGGAAACCGCAGTATTTAGTCAATTTTATACAGCTACAAATATTTGACCTATAGTTCGTTCGCGTTAAGAATACAGTGAGTCATCATTGTTCGCCGGCCTAGCCCCGCCCCCTAACCAATCAAATCTTTTCAAATTACAAGGTCAAATTCATAGTGACCAGTTGAAGGCATAGCTTCGGATGCGACGGTTGTGTCCAGTAATTGTGTTAAATGATTTATATTTAAAAAAATGAATACCTCACCAATTCGTAAAAATAAAAGTGGTTCGGTAATTCATAGTGGAGAAAGAAAATTCTCCGTTTACCTCCGTACAACTGCAAACTGAACCCCATTGAGTTGGTGTGGGCCCAAATAAAAAATTATATTACTGCCAACAATACAGCTTTTAAGATGACTGACGTGAAAAAGACATTTTATGACGCAATTCGGTTAGTAGACGCTGATCGATGGAAGAAATGCTGCGACCACGTCTTACAAGAAGAAAATACCCTGTGGGATTTAGATGACGTCATGGAACTCGCTGCAGAAAATTCTTTTATTATAAATACTAACGAGGATACTAGTGATAGTGATTAAAATATTAATGACTTAATTTTGATTTTTAACTTTTAAGTGTATTTTTTAAATTCATTAAACTTAATCTTTAAAAATATAATTTGTTTGAATTTTAACACCACTGTGAATACACCTTTACCCTGCAATTGCATTGATGACTCACTGCAATCTTAACGCGAACGAACTATAGTATCATTCTTATACTGCCAACCATTGCACGTATGATCAGGTGTTACTAGAAATTTAGTTTGCATTATTTTTTTATTTTCTGAATGAAGTAAAAATGCAATTTTATCTACGAAACACATATTTCTTACCAAAAACTTAAATATAAATTTTCATATTTCTATCTCATGATAGAGATATGAAAATTTATATTTAAGTTTAATGGTGTACTCATGTAATGTTCACCTCAAATCACCTCTTCAAAATTATTTTTTTAAGCAAAATGTGGCCAATGTTCTTTTACAATAAACAATCTAGCTCCTTGCTAAATTGTATTAATATTCGTTTTGTCGTGAAAAGATAACAGAGAGAGAAAAAGTTACTTTCGCATTTAAGTATAATAAAGTATAACAATTAAAAGATGTCAAAGGGTCATCATACCTACAATTAATTATGTTATTTTCATCAGCTGTCACAGAATACATAGTGGTCTTCATGAATTTGTTATGAAAATATTAGACTACTGACGAAACGGCTTTGATGTACTTAATAACTAGCGATTAATAATTTCTATTCGAGGACGAATTAAACATGTAGTATTTTTAAAATTACAAAGTATGGTGAATTTTGATTTATCGGCAAGTTATTTTTTTCTTTATTCAGCCGACAGGTAGATGGCCCACCTGATGGAAAGCGGTTACCATCGCCTATGAACATCTGTAACTGCTCTCTTAAGGGAGACTGGAACCTGGCTTGAATGCTGGAACACAACTCAAGGTGGCAGCGGCATGCTTCGGTCAGCGGTTAGAGGTGGTGGTAGCCACCCAGACGGGCAAATACCACGTAGCAGTGGTATATTACTAATATAGGGAATATATGGATTGTTATGGCATCATCAGCTCGGGATAAAAGGTCTAAATTAAGAAAATTCAGCTTGGTATAGTAAAGGGTGATATGCCAATGATCTTATGATCGGATTTGCTAAAAACCATCCGAAGTGCAGAAGTAAAAGTTGGAAAGCGACCCCAGATCGCAAAGCGGAAGATTAAAACGCAACTTGGATTTAAAAGCTATTCTTGATAGAATACATTTTTTGTTATGTACTAAAATAATAAATATATTTCAATTAATAATACTAGAAATTAAAGTTCGTATAGAGAATGACCTAAACGCTGGTAACCTTTGGATAATTAAGATATTATAGAAAAATGGCTGACGTCCAGGGCAAGAATTTACCTAACAATACGTATATAATTATTAAGTTACAAGTTCTAAAACAAGATAGAGTACACTCAGAATGGTGATTGACTGTGATAAGCCATTACGAATTAAATCAAAATATAGATACACAATGTATAGTTAATAGGCTCAATTTTAAATGTACCTAAAGCTCTAACGAAGTGTAGTTAAGGCATCAGACTGATTGGGCCAACTAACCGAAAACAGATCTTGTTAGAGCTCAGCTTGAAATGTCTCTACATTCAGTGTATTCCTTTTATTTTACCGTATTGTAAGGATCAGGAATCATTTTAAAATATTTTATTATAATTTTTGGAATTATGAATCAATAAATAATCGGACAATAAAAAAGAGCAATGTTCCAAAAAAGCTTCTTGTTTTTCAGTTTAATCTTGATAGTTTTAATAGTAGATATTTATTGGTATTAGTAAAGTGGTAATGCTTTAAATACAACACAACACCTCACTGTTTGATGACAAAAAGTGAAACAGAGGCGTCAATAACCTAAAGAAATGACATGTAGGAATCAGCAAGGAAATTGATATTTTATACAGTCTCACGAATAGAGCACCAACAAGTCATTGCTTGACTTTTTTATTGCCTAGCTTATACACATATCGCCAGATTAGCTAAGAATTTTCTTTCATTTAGGTTGCATGGAAGAGAACAATTTAAGCGATAAGGCCGCCTATTGTATTGCCTAGAAGGTATTGTAAATATAGTTTGTTTTGTAATTTTATGTTTTGGTGTGTAATAAAGTGTTATCTATTTATTATATATAAATTTAAACTTTTTGTACTGTATTTGACAATT
The DNA here is from genome assembly GCA_039645545.1 of Dendrolimus houi. Taxonomy (NCBI): domain Eukaryota; kingdom Metazoa; phylum Arthropoda; class Insecta; order Lepidoptera; family Lasiocampidae; genus Dendrolimus; species Dendrolimus houi. The sequence goes on along the minus strand of CM077120.1, from coordinate 14,126,575 downwards.
TGTAACACCAAACGTGCTAAACAGCTTTGTTGTTACGAATGTCCATAGGCAATGACAACGGCATTCCATTAGATGGGGCGTCTGCCTGTCTGCTGAAGTCACGTAATAAAAAAATATTTATAAATTACTAGAGTTTACCCCGCGACCACGCTGCGGGTCAAACTCTAGTGCGTACCTCTTGTTTAAACAGCAGGCGTTAATACAGGTTACATTGTATTACTTTTTTATGTTAGTGCTATTTGCCTCCGAAAGATTCACTTCATTTTATATCGCAAACTATCCCATTTCCCGGGATGAAAAGTGTTTTTAGTATTAAAACTACATTTAAACAAAATTACAGCAAAACTGATCCAGTACTCCCAGTAGTTTTTCTGTGAAAGCTTAATAGATAGACAGATCGAGTTACTATTGCGTTTTTTATGGATGATGAATTTTTATATTTAAAACCATAAGAAATGATTGGCCTCATAGAAGCATTTCATCTTCTATTTCAACCCATTCTAGTTTTATTTATCTATCCTCCGGCTATCTATCTGTAAACTACATAAATTATCAAAAATTACCAAAATTACCAAAATGCCATATCACAAAAAAACCTATCCTACAGGATGAAAAGTATCCCTTGGCCACCGTGGCTCGGTATTAAAATTACATATATACCGAATTTCAGCCAAATCGGTGCAATAGTTTTTCCGTAAAAGGAAAACAAACAGAAAGACATTTAAAAGAAATATATTTATATTGAGAAATATATTTTTATCCCGAAACTATCCTATTTTTCAGGATAAAATGTATCCTATGTTCATCCTCGGCATCGAAAAAATGTTTATACTGAGTTTCAGCCAAATCGGTCCAGTAGTGTTTCCGTGAAAGCGTGCCGAACAGACAGACAGACAGAGTTACTTTCACATTTATAACATTAATAGGGAAATGGGAATGTTCATATACTCTAGTTTGATGTTACATAATTATATCAGGATAATGAAGAGACTATTACTTTAATATACATAGAATATTTTGACAATACGTACTACCTTCGAGGCCAAAGCGGCACAATTTTTTCAAATTCTCTTTGGATTCAGCTGATGTTTAGCTCAGCCTACCTCGTTTCAGGGAAATTGGACGTTTACAAGAAATGTATTGCTGCTAACCAACATTTGTTATATTAAATTGTTGATGCTACTTGGATTATATAATTTCATTTTATTTTTATTATTTTGTTAGGGAGCCATTTTGTCAACAAAATAATTATATGTAATAATATAAAAATTCACGTAACTTCCTCTTGTAAACTTCAGATAGGTACGGATTCCGAGGAATCTGTCCCATTTTTCGAGATAACCGAAATGACCGAAAATATTTAATTTTTCGTTTATGTATTAGTTAAAATATTTTATCTTTTCACGATAATTTGTTTATTTAGTTTCACTAGCGTTTTAGATCTGTACATATCCAGGATCAAAATAATATGAACATAACAATTCACTTTCACGTTTGTATATTAGTATGCATGTTTTGCTCCCTAAACTGTTAAAAAATGTAGGCACGCTAAATGAATAATGTACATTTCTCTGCTTGCTGTCACATGATCAAACTGCCTTCGTAGGATTTGTGAATTTATGAAAGAAAAATTTTACTTACATGTATTACTAAGAATCAAAATGCTGTATGGATTACAAGATTTTACGACAAAGAAAATGAATTATCCATTTTCTTGTCAGAACGGTTAGAGAAAACGACATAGCAACAGCACATGGAAGTAACTAATGTGTGATAGTCTTTAATCTACCTTGAAAAAAAGGTATGCTGCTATACCTTTCTTTATTCTGAAATCCAGAGCAGTATTCATCACCGTACCCAGCAGTTGGATATTTATGACCTGATATTATTTTACATTCATAAATATTCTTATTCTGTATATTACTTCAACTCTCTATACAGCCACATAAAGCTGTGTTACTTTATATTTCAAACAAAAATTCTATCTCACAAGAGTAAATATAGGTAAAACCTTCAAAGAAAAATAAAGACTTCGTGTCCTGCGTTGCTCCGGGGAATTCTTAGGAAATCAACTGTTTCAAGCAAAATAATTTACTGTCTACAGTCAAGTTGCTTTTTCATTCTTAAAACAAGCTGTGCATAAAATAATGTTTTATAAAATAAAAACGAATTTTAGAAATCTTTTAATGCCAGAATTCAATACAACATGACGTGTATTTTTAAATGTTATGTTCTGAAACAAAATGCGCCTTACAAATATGGTTTGAATAATCTCTATAGGTACTTATAATGAAATCTATAACATTTAGTGAAAAATTCATTTTCTCACATAAATGCGTTATTTAAGATTTTGGGATAGGCAGTAATGAAGATGTAAAAATAGTCATGTGCCTTATTAACGGTTACAATTTGATATGAGCTCGGTCCAAGTAGTATCAAAATTCGATCGATGATAAAAAGTGAATGAACAGTGAGATATAGGAACCGGCCATATATTATATTAACCGTTCCTTTACCTTACTACTGGTTAAAATATGACATAAAGTGCATAAAAGTAATATCAAACGTCTATAAAAGTTAAGGTAAGTGTACGAATAGTAAAATATAGGAACTAGCCATTACTCATTATTGCTTTAAATGAATTACTTAATTAGTTTTACTTTTTTATTTCATTAAACTCCATAAGCCGTTCATTACCCAATTGAAAATTTAAATTGTGGTGGCTAAAGTTATTTCTTCTTTTATTTGATGGTTATTGGACTCAAAATAAGTTAGTACCTACAGTACAGTATACCTCGTCTTACTTTTTTTTATAACGATGAAGAAGTTTACACATCCTCTCGTGTCTCGATGGGCATTAAACTGAAGGGTAGGCTCACAGCGGCCGGCTCTGCATGTAACTTCGCTTAAGAAGGGGTTTTGAAGTGCCGGCCACTGCTGATAACTGCTAGATTACCACAATCAGAAACTTATTGATAGGCTTGTAAAATGCGTGAGTAAGGACAAGACATTATAAAACTTGATTACTTGGGCCTAGTTCAATCAGAAGATTGAATGACGGTTATAAAATTGACAGAAGGCCTCAGTTTAATTGAAAGGGGATTACAAATAGAAAATATAGACTCCGTTGAAGCACGCATTCTTCTACAAAACAAAGAATAAAAAATTACACGCACGCGTACGATGAAATTTTACTAGTGAAGGAAAATAAATAGAAATTAATATGTTTAGATTTGTATATGTTCGATAACAAGGATGAAGATATATTTTTATGAAGAAATGTTTCCGCGAGAGCTTGGCTATGGCTTCAAAGTTTACTCGAGGGTAACTCCGTGCGAAACAATTATAAATTAAAACAACATTAAATGTATTCATTTAATTGCTAATTATTTAAAGTGTTTAATTCTTTCAAAAATGTCTATGTGTGGACTACAGACATTGCAAAAATATTATTATCAATAACAAATAGTAGTATATACCAAACTGTATAAATTAGTGACGGGTATATAACTGTCCTAAAATATGTTATTTTTTTTGCGAAATACCGAGTCATATGCGAAAAAATGATTTAATGGCATTTTATCTGTAAGATAAACATTAGAATTCAGAACGGAGGTGGGGTGCGTAGCAACAGTATAAAGAGGGTGAGAAGTGGGTATGCGTAGCGGTGGGAGAGCCGAGCTACGTGGGCGAGTCTGTAGTACCTGGTAGTACGACTAAAAATCCAAAGCGTGTTATTGTTGTGTCTAGTGAATCTATGACCGTGCAGCGCATGCGCGTACCCAGCTGCTAATGCTACGTAGTAATGAGGACCGCTCTGACATTCGTGATTATGATAAATTGTAATTACGTTGGTAGACTGTTACGTTACGTTGGAAACGAGTCGATATTTATTAGGTACGCTTTATTCCCGGGATGGAGTGTGCCACGGTAAAAGTTTTTTTATTTAGTTAAGCTAGTTTATTGCGTATTTTGAAGTACGACGAATTTTATCTTCGCGGCACGTATTACTTAAGTGTTTTTATTCGTATGTTATTTTTTGTGAACAGCTGTTAATTTAATAGTAATAAGTCTAAGAATTACCTTCATCTTGGTTGCTTCCAAGCAGCACTTCAGTATTGTGAAAGTGGCCTTCTTTCATCATTGTATCAGGATCTTTAGGCAGAAATACTCCGTCGACTGTTGGCGCAGATGGAAATCCTAAAATGCCCGTGTATGAATTCCATTGTTGCACCGATATAGTTTTGGCGTCGACACCCCTCATACAGTCCATTACTAAACTTGGGTCGGCTGATAACAAACTGCTGTTACAATTACAGTCGTCGACTAGAACTTTCCCGATATCTTGTGCTCTTTCACCAGTCATCCAACTCCATGGAGCGTTTAAAGTACCAGACTGTAATATTCCTCTTTTAAATAATCCTTTCATTTCAGGGGAGAGCATGTGCAGACTGACACTACCACCACCCGCTGACTCTCCAAACAGTGTTATTAGTTCAGGATCACCACCAAATGCTCTAGCGTTTTCTTTGATCCATCGAATCGCCAATTGTTGGTCCCACAGTCCCATGTTTCCTGGAGCTTCCTCGCTCCCCGGGGAAAAATATTTATTCAAATATAAAAATCCAAATGCACCGACCCTATACTGCATGGAAGCAACTATAACATCACTGGATGAAGCCATTATGTCTGCTTTATATAGGTCAAGTGTTGCTGTGCCACTCATGTAGCCTCCACCGTAAATCCACACCAGTATGGGTACTTTAGGCCTCTCTGTGAGCGGCTTGTCTTGGTGGTGACGAACCCTTAAATGTTGGGGTACCCAGATGTTTAAATATAAACAATCTTCTGATATATTTGTATTCGGATTCCACATTTCTTCTCCCTCAAATCCTGGGAAATATTCATACCTCTCTTGATAACAGCTATTTGGCATCGCAGTAGCTTCGAGGACACCGTGCCATGGTTCAATTGGTACGGGCTTTCTAAATCTTAGTGGGCCTAAGGGTGGTTTCGCGAACGGTATGCCAGTAAAAATGTGTACTTCGCGACCCATTACCGTTTTGGCGTAACCTTTGACGAGGCCACTCTTTGTTTCAACAATGAGAGGGTCATTGTGAAAATTCTTTGGTGCAGGACTAGTAGTTGGTGTAGTTTGTGTTGTGGACGTTGTTGTGTCATGGTGATTTGCCCAAGATCTCGCTGATGCACTTGACACAAATATACAAAGTAATAGTTTGGTAAATACAATTTTTCTATTACTAGTCATTTCGATATTTGACTTCTAAGATACTTTTAACGTGATGTATTAAAATTTAATCGGAAATAGTCCGCCAGTTTGATCAAAAACTTGTTGAAGCACATTTCTGGTATTACTGTTGGGTGTGTTGTATGATTTTGTACCTGCAACAGATAAATAAAAAATAGTATTTTCTTACGTTTTCATGATACCTAGTACATAATAAATACGTTTTAACGATTTTAAGCACAGTATTTTATTTGATATTTGTTCTGACATTTCAGCCACTTTGCAGTAGCCGTGATCACAGAAGACAAAGATATCAATCTTGACACCTTAACCAAATAAAATACCGCGCTTAAAACAGTAAAAACGTAGTTTTATTGAATAAAAACTATTTTGATTAATAACCTCGACAAACTCAGTCGTTAAACACATACACAATACATGTATGAAAACATTACATTTATTTCGCATGCATAATTGGATAAAAGACACATGTTCCAATAATTTCTAATATTATTTTACACATAAAAATAGACTTTAAAATTCCATCTTATTATATTACTTTTAAAATATCTTCATAGAAATAATTATCATTACTGTTTAAACAATATAATTAATGCGTTATTTGACTTCTTTTTACTTCATTTATGACATCATAATTTTGTACACTCGTACAAAATCTATACAACTGTGATGTTCTACGAAGGTGATAAAGTGTCTCAATTTATTTAACAGTCATCTAGCCTAGTCATCTAAAACAAATTACAATGCATTTTTATTGCAACTACTATTTGTTCTCTACTAAATATTTTGAACTCAGCAATTCTATCAACCTTGTTTGCATGACAATTAAAACTAATTGTTCTGCAACCGCCCATCTGAGAAAGAAATCGGGTGCAATTATTAAAATTACACAGTAATTTTTTGACTTAGTATTTCTTGACTTGAAATGTTTTTAAATTTTTTATTTAGTTCAATAGATAGTGAGAAATTTCCTCCATGCCTCTTTTGAAATATGGAGGTAATAAATTTTATTCATACTCAAGGTGTTAGTGGAACTTTAAAAGTACTACCAACGACAATTGGTTTGAGTAAGTTCCGTGAAGTGGTTGCTGAGGTCATGCTTTCTTAAGGTTCTGTAGACAAAAAACACAAAAATAATGTTCGCCATGTCCACAGAATCCTCCGCTGTATTCATTATTAAGTTTATTATAAATATTATCATTAAATAATATTATTTACAGATCCAATGATACTTATTATAATCACATTACTCGTAAAGTATTATATTTGTAACCAATATTGAATTCCAGGAAGCTGCAATATTTCTTATTTATTACTCCGCCATAAACCCGTTCTCGTCGCGATATGTAAGTGTATATGGTTAGAATAAATTACCCAATATTCAACAGATAGCCAATACACTTATAAATTCATGTTTGGTAGGGCCGCCCCTCTGCGATGAGCTCATAGTGTGATCATTATTTCATCGGAAATTCCGATCGGTCTCATGAGATGCATAAAGGTTGCTTCCAACCTGTTGGTATTATGATAAATGGTTCTATAGTATACCTGTGACATAAAGCGGTCTCCACTTGTAGATGTTTTTAGAGTACCTAGTGAATTGTAATTTTTAGGGAAACATTTTGAAAACAACGATAGCTGTTATTATTTATGCCTGTCACGAGTTGTCCGGAGGTGGTCGGTCTTTAGCGACAAGACCGCCCTATGAGCACAATTATATTATTTAGTACCACCCTATAATTTTACTGTAATCACGTACAATTAGATAGATAAATATTATAAAATCGTAATGTTTATATATTTTCTGTCTGTCTATCAATATATGCCACAGTCAATTTCCTATCGGGTCTTTGGAAGAAATCTTGCATCATGATGAAACTTATATGCAGGTACCTAAATGTGAACTGGGCGAGAGTGACAGATGTACCGTTATTATTTTCGAAAGAAATTCCTATATGTATTTTAAATGTAGGTACAAGTATTTATATTTTATGTAAGTTCCGTTAAAACGGAAAAACCTAAGAAGTACATGAGGTCTGAGTGAAGTCATAAGGGATGGTCTCACAATAAGGTATCTCAAAGATCTTGTATAGTAAAGAAGTAAAAAAAGTAGAAAAGCGGACCTTGGTTGCAACCAGAATTTGAAGTAAGTCTTGTATTTCGATAACACCCCTTAAACGAAAAGTGTTTTTCAAATAATTATTTAAGATCTCTAGTAGCTATGCACGCAATTAATACACATATTTTACAGTAGGTATAATGAGCTGAACTGCAGAATTTTCTTAACCCTTGACACGTTCGATAAAGGCTTAAATTACAAGATCTTTTATCTCAAATTGATATCTTACACTAAAATCTCATTGTAATTTAAATTCTTATTTGCCTGTCTCTAGGTAATTAAGTTTAAACGATAATTGTTTCCATTTAGTGGATAATTAATTTGTAGATTTTGTATTTTAAATAAAATATTCAAAGAAATACAGCTACCTCAAATCCAAGTCAAAATATATTTTTTACTCATACTCTTAATTTATTTAATTCAAAGTTTGACGTCTTATCGTCTGATTCAATCCACTTACATTATACAGGATTGTAGCTTTTCACTTGTTTCAGAATCTTAAATCATTTTTTTAAACAATACTTAAAAATTATTGTGATCAAAGTACATTTTTAAAATCTAAGACTAGTCTGAGAGCCTAAAGCGGTCGACTTTGGAGAATCGTTTAGTGAAATTGACACGTGACTAGATATACTGTTAGATGTAAGACATAGCATAACGATGCATTTTATATTGATACTTGTTATGTTCATCATAATATTATGAACGCTATTGTATGATCATAAAGCATTAATTGCGTATTAGTTTACGCACAATGAAGGATTCCGTAGAAGTAACAAGTTGCTAGGCTCCGTGGGTCCTGTTAAATGACGAACACTTTCTATGACTATAATATATTTAATTTTGTAAACTGTGTGTATATTGAGGCCAGGTGATAAATCGCCTCTTGCAATAAAATGAATAAAAAATTATCTTGCACATTGTAAAAATGTTGATGTATAGAATTTTGGACTCAAATATATATAAATAAAAATGAAATGATGTACGTTGGTAAGCGGAACACGTGGAAATAGCTGAACCGATAGATATGGCTATTTTTTCTAAACTGTTCGTAGTAGTCTCTAGTAGGTTTTAGGGTATAAAAATTGGAAAAGTTGCCGTATATCACTCCGATTATAGCTATAATATACCACATGAACAATTTCACGTGAACTAGTATTGTTCATCTATATTTATATAGAACTAGAGTTTAACCCGCGGCTGCGCCGCGGGTCAACCTCTAGTCCGTGCTTCTTGTTTAAAAAGCAGGGGTTAATACAGGTTACATTGTACAAAATGTTCATATTAATGCTATTTGCACCCGGAGAATTCACTTAATTTGATATCGCAAACTATCCGATCTCCTGGCATGAGTATATATGTCCATTTTTGCCAATTAAAACTACATTTAAACAAAATTACAATAAAATCGATCCAGTATTTCTAGTATTTTCCGTGAAAATATAACAGAAAGACATATCGAGTTACTATCGCATTTTTATAAAAGATGATTTTTTTATATCTATAAACTTGAGAAATGATTGGTCTCATCCAAACTTTCTTCCTCTATTTCAAACCGTCCTAGTTTTATTTATCTATCCTCCGTCTATGAAAACTACAAAAATGACAAAAAGAACAAAGGAGCTAAAGGAGTAAAAAGAACAAAAAGGACAAAAAGAGCAAAAAGGACAAAAAGAGAAAAACGGTCAAAAAGAGCTAAAATGACAAAAAAGATAAAAAGACCAAGAAGAGCAAAAAGAGCAAAAGAGCAAAAAGGACAAAAGGACAAAAAGGAGCAAAAGAGCAAAAAGTAAAAACAGGATAAAAAGAGCAAAAAGGACAAAAAAGACAAAAGGACAAGAAGATCAAAGAGGACAAAAAGTACTATTTGCCCCCGGAAGATGATGTACTAAATTTTATATTTCAAACTATCCCATCTCCCGGGATGAAAAGTATTTATGTACATTTTCGGTATTATAACTACATTTAAACAAAATTACAGCAAAACCGATCCAGTACTCCTAGTAATTTTTCCGCGAAGGCTTAACAAATAGACAGATCGAGTTACTATCGCATTCTTTATAGATGATAATTTTTTATATCTATAAACTTCAGAACTGATTGGTCTCCCATACAAACTTTCAACCTCATTTCAATCCGTTCTAGTTTTATTTATCTATCCCCCGTCTATCTATCTGTAAACTACATCCAAATTGACCAAAATGATTAAATTGACCAAAATGATCAAATTGACCAAAATGATCAAATTGACCAAAATTACCAAAATGGCCAAAATAACCAAATTGATTAAATTGACCAAAATGATCAAAATGACCAAAATGGCCAAATTGACCAAAATGACCGAAATGACCAAAATGCCCAAAATGTTCAAATTGACCAAAATAACCAAAATGATAAATCACAAAAAACCTATTCTACTTTCTGGGATAACCTTTATATAAATCTGTCCTATTATCCGGGATAAATAGTATACTATGTTCATACTCGGCATCGAATATATGTATCTATCTATACTGAGTTTCAGCCAAATCGGTCCAGTAGTTTTTCCGTGAAAACGGAACAGAAAGACAGACAAACAGAGTTACACTCGCATTTATAATATTATAATAATTAATAAGGATTTGATTTTCACCATTGATTTTTGATTGTAAATATTTTCTTCTTCAAAATGTAACTACCCTCTTTTTGCTGATTGTACAAAGAATATAAAATTTCAAGTTTAGAATTCCTGTAAATATATAAATACTACTAATACTACTACAGACGCCAAAAACTTCTCGAAGCTAATTTACCTATAATGTACGTGTATGATACACAACAACATCAACAATTTAACAGATTCTTTTCTCAAAAACTAAATAAATGGAGACAGACGCACTCTGTTCTCCACGAAAAAATATAAATAGCGCTTGGTGTTGTGTCAGAGAGACCTTAGTATTCTAAAAAAAATAATAAGTAACCCAATTATCGTCTAAAAATTTCAATTTCGTTGAATTATTATCACAATGTCTTATATGTGTGATTATTATAAGAATTGTAAAAGTGCTGTGTCTTTACATTGTAGTTAACTGAAATAAAAATGATTGGGATAGGCTATGTGAACAATGGAGAACACGAATCAATTATGATTAGATGTTTTGTTTGACTAAGATTTAGGTAAAAACTAGTACACTGATTTAGATGCGGTTTGTTGCGATTGCGTATGTCTGTAATGTTCAAAGTTGCGTTTCCATACTCGCGCTGCCAATTTCCTTCGCCGTTTTCCTACTTGCTGCGGTACGAGCGTGCATGATGTAAACAAGGCATAAAATTGTCTGGAAGAAATCAATATAAGAGATAAGGCTGCCATTTGTACTTAATTCTAAACTGTGCTCGTTTATTATCTTCTATGATATTATAAAATTCTAAACATGCCATGTCTGTACATTGAAGCTATTAAAAAAAAACCAACTGGAATAGACTATATAAACGATGGAGAACACGATGCAATTTTTTAGATTTCTTGTCTGTTTGTTCGGGATTCACGTAAAACTAATGACCCGATTTCGATGGAGTTCTCGCTGATCCATAGCAAATTCTTACACTTAAATTCTGCACTAGCCCCTTTAAAATAAAAGAATTTAAAAAAAATCTGCACTACTTTTTATCCCGGGAATCCCACGGCACTTTTTCTGGGAATTATTTAAAATGGCCAGATTAAAAAAATCGAATTCCAATTTGATTTTTTCACTGATCGATACCAAATTTTATGTAATAAAATGTGTGATATTTTCCCGGGAGTGGTTTGTAGTTGTTAGGGTGCGTAAAAATTAGCTTATTGTGACACATTTTTTTACTAAAACGATAGCTTACATTATTTTTCAAACACTGCGGTATTTTGTTTCCCGGGAATCCCGCAGGAATTTCAAGTCAAGAGTAAACGAAGGCGCGGACATATCAAGTCGTCGGCGTAATGGCTAGTGCAAGCGTCCCACACTCAAAGGGCGCGGGTTCGATCCTGGCTGGAGCGCATGAACCACTTAAGCAATTTGCTGACCTAATGTGCATATTATTATCATTATCATTAGTATATGATTAAGCTGCACGCTACGCCAACAAAATTATTTGGAATGAGATCCTTGTCCATCCAAAGGTTACCTGGAAGAGAATGCTTTAAGCAATAAGTCCACTCAGTGTAGGTACTACCTAAGTCTTAAGACAAGAAAATGTGTTACTATTTTTCTGTTGTTAGACAATAAAGAGTCTAGTTGTTGTTCTAAAATGAGCAATGCAACACATACTGGACTTTATTTAGTTATAAATAAATATTAACTCGAAGAGTCATATTCAAGTTATTAACTTGATGTGTCTATGAATACATTTAACTCGCGTGTATCGTATGCGATAGTGGCGCATATCAAAGTACGTTTGTCGGGATCAGCATAGAGATCCCCCGAGAGATGTCTTCGCTCTAAATTAACTTAGAGTTACTCTGTATGCAGACTGCCATGCCGTCTAACGAGGTCCGAGACCCCACGGAACCTCGCTGGGATATGTACGAGTTTGCGAAACGTTGTCGTATAAGTTTCGTTGTTAAATTCACGTATCTCAAAGGGTTAACAAAGCACTTTGAACAAACGCTTCTTGTTAAAGCTATCAAATTCAAAACCTTGTTTTCTATTAAACAATTTTCCTTTATTAATTTAAATTTCAACAGTCCTTGTTCAGGCCGGAATTAAGGTTTAGAGTTCTAATTGCAAAATTTCTGTTCTGAGTAAAAATTATGAGCTAAGCAAATCCTTTTTGGTTTGTTATTAACAAGCCCTGGGGAATTACAAGCAGCCTAGATATTTTTTCGTCGCAAAATGAAGAAGCTCATTATTCAGTGTTGACTTTCAGTTGGCGTTTCCCTTTTCTTCTGAAGTTCCCGTAATCCGTTTCGCGTATAAGTCTTGCGCCATTTTTATATGATTTGAATATTTTCAAATGTGCGACGCCGAGGCGTGAATAATGTGACGGGCTTCTTAAGTATAATATATTTCATATTAGTCGCCATTTGAAAATGTAAGATAATACATGCATATAAGAAAGTACTTTTTACTTACATCTTATAAGATATTATGAAATTGTTAAAGACTAAATAAACATGTAGGAGATAGGCACAATAGATATATACTTTCCTTCGATACTCCTCTATTCTGACAATATCTTCTACCTATCATAAACATTCATACCAACATTCACATAAGATATCCATGTATTTTATTCTGCCTTTACTCTTATATTTATTATATTAAATATAATAGCACGATTCTCTTCGAATTGTTCTCTGTAAGGCATTGTATTAGTGTCAATTGTCGAACTAAATTTAGCTCACTTGAGTTGTCGTAATTGCGCAACTCAAATCTTTGTTAATACATAATGAACATTTCATAAAAAAGTATTCTTGATGGAAACTATAACAAAATTATATACTATAATAATAATAGTAATAATCGGTAGACAAAGACACATATTGTATATCCCCAAATTAAGCAAGTTACGCTTGTGTTATGGGTAATATACAACGTACCACTCTGGAGCCGATCCCAGACACCCAGACCATAGTAAATAACGGAGAAAATACGTTTCCGAAATTTACTATACCAGGAATCGAACCCGGAGCCTCTGCGTTGCAGTGAGGTAGGCCGGCAACGGCTTAACCCGCTCAACCACAGAGGTCGTCTACTCATATCGTCACTCGTCATATACTACTAGCTGACCCGTGCCCACTTCGCTGGGCATCAGAAAAAAATTAAAAATACTTATTATTAATCACAACCAAACATACCCTATGTCACTCAGGAATAATGTAGCTTTCCACAGGTGAAATAATTTTCAAAATCGGTTTAGTAGATCCAGAGATTACACCCTACAACGTCACAAATTTTACCTTTTTATTTTTTGGTGAGTTTAATTACCTACTAAGCGAATTCAAAATATTTCCCCTCCCGTACTGCCCGTTCCCCACTGACGCCTACATCGCATAAGCCTATATAGCCAATTAGGGTGCGCGGCGACCACGCAACTTTTTTCTAATACTTACATTTTTAAACTCGTGATATCTTTGGAATGGAATGTCCGAATAGATTAATTCAAAAAGTTATCTAAAAGTATTGAAGCAGTCTTAAATATGAAGTAATTTATTTTGATAAGGATACAAATAAAGAGCCGTTTCTAGTGGCGCAATTGTATTAAATTTTTAAAATAAAAGAACATTTTATTGTGGCATAACTATAATAGTTAGACATATGCTGTCGCGACACTTTTTTAAATAGTGATGTTTTCTGCAAAGTCGTAGTACATTATTTTATTCTAGCATCAATAGTTTTCGCAGCGCACGCGATTTTAGGTAATTTTTTTACACCTTGGGTTACACTATTGGAGTTTTAGTAGGGATCCCTAATTTTTTGAAAATATAATATAACCTATGTCAACCGGGGATAGTGTCAGCTTCCTTGCGTAGCGGTCACGTATGCGCTGGTCACGTCTATTTCATACAATTTTCCGCGCTTTTCTACCTGGAAAAGCGATAAATTGTTAGTTCTGTGTACAGGTGATAGTGTACTAGTGTTTGTTCGATTGGATTTCGGTGCGGAAAGCAGTTTTGGCCGGTGAGTCCCATTTCTCTTTCCGCTTGTTAGTGTCGTGCGCAAAATCTGTTGCGCGCTTTTGTAACGGTTTTTCGTGTGTGTAGTGTTTTCGTGCGCCTGTCTAGTCTCCTTTTGGGTAAGGGCCTCCAGCAATGGACGGCCCAGACACCCCGAAGACCCCCAGGGCGTCGAGTGCCACGCGTAAGCGTGACCATCTCGGCGCCAAGGATGGCTGGGCCATGAAGGAGATAGGGGAGATGCGTGAAAAAAAGGCTTCCTTGGTTCGTCGCAGCCGCAGCGCTGCGGAACCGCGTCTCGGGTGCCCGGATGGAGCCGTTTTAACGGCTGCCGGGTATCCCGCTTCAATGGGGGGTGCGTCGGCAGTGGTTGACCTCACCGCTGCCGAGCCTCGCGATAAGGAGAGCGCGACGATGGGGCCGCCTTCGGCTCCCGCCGCGCCTAGGGCCCCTGACATGCGTGCCGCACGCAAGAGCGCGGCACACTTGGCCGTAGATAGGGAGGTAGTGCTCGCGGCGAACTCGACCGTTCTCCTGGCTGTGAGCGCGGCGACCGCCATCGTAGAAAATGTCTACAGGGCGCAAACGCCACCTGCACAGGCCTCACCTGTGCAGGTGGCAGTGGCAGGCAGGGGGCCTCGCGCCTTTGTAGACCACGTAGACATCGCGCCATCGGGCAGCGTCCCAGACTTGCTGGAGTACGCGCTCGATGATGCGATTCGCGTTTTCTGCGGCCCGCACACCGAGGCGACTGCATGTGCACCGACACTGATTAGGTCGGTGTACACAGCGGCCGGCTCGGCAACAGCGGGGGGCGATGGCCCCACGACGGCGTCGGTTAGCGCGCGGGCTTCACCCATGCCCTCGGCATCGGCTTTGCGCACCGGCTTCACCCGTACGCAGCGCGGGGGACGACCGCCCCACGACACAGGTTGCCGCGCGGGCTTCACCCGCGCCAACGACCGGGGTCGTTGATAGGGATGGTGTTGTAGGTGCGGTAGCGGCGACCATGCTATCTTCTTTCCCTACTGGGGACAGTCGCCACCACCGCTACGTCTAGCTTCATCCCCGAGTCGAGGCTGCGGTTCTGGGACCGCAGCGCCGACTCGGAGAGCACATTGGGTGCTTCCACGCCGGCACGGGCGCGTTCGCCGCTGCGTCGCGCGGGCGACGCGACGGCGAGCCTGATCGCGGGTGGGGAGGCCTACCTCCGCACCGAAGGGGGGCCGTAGGGCCAGGAAGGCCTGCTGCACTGCTGCCAAACTGGCTGCGGCTAGCCAGTGCGCCGCGCTTGTAGGGGACGTGCGTGCGCTTGGCCCTGGGGAGCTCCGCCTAGCGGCGAACGCCCAGGTCGCCGACATACTCCGGATAGCCCAAACGTCGAGCAACCTGAAGGGTGCATACGTGCGCCGACTGAAGGAGGCTGCGTCCCAGCTGTCTGACATCGTCGACACGCTGGTGACGTGGAATCCGGAGTCGGAAGCCTGGAGACTCGGCAACGAGAACTCCAGGCTACGCGCCGAGCTCAGCGCTTTGCGGGAGGAGAACCTCTCCTACCGCAAAGAGTTCGACCAGATGCGAAAGGCCATGAAGGCCCCCGCTGCGGATGCGGCCTCGGCTCCCGCTGTAACGGCGGAACCGAGTCCCGTACCCGCTAAGCGGAAGGCCAAGGCCGCCGCAACGGAGAAAGTCCCGGCCCCGGAGCCGGTTCATATACCCGCCACGGTTCCGGCTTCCGCCGTCGTGGCGAAGCCGGTTCCTACACCAACCGCTGCGCACACCGGTGTGGACTATGATATGCTCACGCATATCATCGCCCGCCGTCGCGTTGCACGCCCGGCCGTGCGCGACCCGCAGTTCTCGCCACTGCCGCTGGGGCCACCGGCGGCACCTGCCGTCACGCGGCACCACGGCACCTTCGTCACGCCACCATCGGCGACGGTGGCCCCTGCCCCCGCCCCCGTTCCGGAGGGGGGGGCGTAGTCCATGATTGTCCGGAGTAAGAAGGGCAGGGGAGCGGGAGCGGAAACGCCACCGCCTCGATCGGCAAGCCAAGATCGGCAGCAATTATTATTAAGTTGCTGCCGGTTCGGCCAAAAAGGGTGTTGGTTACCGAGAGGTCTTCGCGAAGGCCGCCTCGGTGGTCAACATCACCGAACAAGGCCTCAGAGAGGGGCTGAAAGTGACGCGAACCGCGCTCGACTCCTGGACTTTCCGCCAGGACCCGAGAGCGCGACTAGGGCGAACCGCGTCGCCGAGGCCCTTCGAGGGGCACTCCAAGGGATGGCCGAAGTCATTCATCCCGTAAAGCGTGGGGAGCTTTACGTCTCAGGGCTGGATGAGTCCGCCACGGTAGATGGGCTGCGCAGTGCCATCGCCAGCGTGGGCAATTGCCTACGCGACGATGTTAAGGCAAAGTACATCGGAATATAAACTGGGGAATGGGCGTATCATGTCTGATGTGTCCCGTCACTGCAGCCAAAGCCATCGCCGAGCGAGGCCACCTTCTGGTGGGCTTCACCTCGGCAAAGGTGGAGGCTGTTTAAAGCGCATTTTGAGCAGCTAGTTCCCAAGCTCGTGAGGTCCGCAGGCGCCCTCTCTCGGCTTCTTCCCAACGTGAGGCGACCGGGGACGACGACGACTAGGAAACTCTACATGGGCATCCTTAGGAGTATGGCCCTGTACGGTGCACCTGTATGGTCCACTGCACTTTACTACCACAATAGGACTTTGTTGTGCCGCGCACAACGGGTCCTGGCGGTGAGGACCATCCGAGGATGCCGTACAGTGTCGTGGACGGCGTCGACACTCTTGGCGGGCGATCCGCCCTGGCTTCCTCAGGCGGACGTGATTGCCAAAGTTCGGCGCTCCCGACAGGATGCCCTCGCCCGTGGCCTAGTCTATGCCCAGGCCGAGCTTCAGGTGATCAGGATGCGGGAAACCGCGACCATGATCCAATCTTGGTCAGTAGAGTTGGAAAACCCTGTCGCTGGCATTGATACGGTGGAAGCGGTTCGACCGCAGCTGTTGCGATGGCTCTCGCGGAAACGCGGGACTCTGACCTTCAGAATGACGCAGATACTTACCGGGCACGGTTGCTTCGATAAGTATCTGTGTCAGATTGCGGGCTGCTTGCCGTCACCGCAATGCCGCCAGTGTGGCGCACAAGACACGGCCTTCCATACGCTAGTCGAGTGCGCAGCATGGGTACCACAGAGGTTTGGTCTCGAGACAATAGTAGGTCCAATCGATTCGCTCGGCAGCCTGGTGCAAGCCATGCTGCATAGCGATGATCACTGGGTGGGTGCAGCCAATTTCTGCGAGGCTATCATGTCTCAAAAGGAGGCTGCGGAACGAGATAGGGAGAGAGGTACAAGTGCGCATGCGTATCGCGGGCACCGACGTCAGTCGGGGTCCCGGAAGCGCAGATATGCGCATGATCTTCCCTCCTTGAAATACCGGTGCAGGGGCCCGCCCTCTAGCATCTAGGGAGCAGAGGAGTCTTCACCCCTGTTGTCGAAGTGAGTTTGCACTGCTTCCCGGGGCATTCTCAAGCACTGATGCGCTAGGATCAGCGTGGCGTAACCACGTTCTAAATCTCACACTCTTCGAAAAAAAAAGCTTGCCAACAGTGAAAGAATTTTTTAAATCAGTTCAGTAGTTTCGGGGATTACCCCCTACAACGTCACAAAGTCACAAACTATACCTCTTTATAATATTATTAATTAATTAATTAGTTAGTATAGTATAGATTATAAAAATATTTTTGGATATTTTCCTCTCCTATTGTATATGAAACATGTTTGCAGAGGCACAGGTTAATTAATGGTTCTCATGATATTACAAATTGGCAGACAAAAATACAAATTGTATATTATCAAACTAAATAAGTTACGCAAGTTAATCACAATAAACAGAATCACACCCAGGTCAATAAAGAGTAAATAGTATAGGAAAGTTCTTTTAAGAAATTTTCTATGAAGGAAATCGAGCCCGAAATTTATTAATGAGCAAGCCTAGGCAAGCCAACGCTAATAATACTAAACCACAGAGGTCGACCTATATTTTGTTTTTTTTTACTAGATTAATTTTATTTAAATTCCATTTAATTTGACACGATTATAAAATCATAATTTTTATTAATTGAGCTACATTTAAAATAGTATCATTGTTATAATTTTCAATATTAGTTTTTTTTCAGTACAAAAGTAATCGAGCCTGCGCCTTGTATCGTAAAAACGAATTAACCAACAGACCGAACAAAATCAATGCGGTGAAAAATCAAAGTTCATGTCTTGTCTGTTTGGTAAACCATCGCTTCGCCCTTGTGGCAGCGGCAGGTTTAAAGTCGGAAAAGGAGGCGGGCAGGGCGCGGGTGCAAACAGGTCGGCGCGCGCCGCTCGATAAATCGATGTGAGCCCATACAATGCTATGCGGTTGGACGGCCTTGAGCGCTGCAGCCTGCAAGACACACCCCCGGCCCACTTGCCAAGTTCAATGTCAACTTAACGTCTTCGTGTCTTCGCGAACGAGAAATATGGCATCCGGCCAATTGGGGCCAATTTTAATGGAGATAATTGGTCTTGACTGCTGTGACCACGGTTTTGATACCAGCTCATTAACTAATATTGTGTAATTTGCGTAGAAATACGTGGCCATAACCGGTCATATTTAGCGACAGATGGCTGTGCAATAGACGCTTTTTTGTACAAAATCAGATAATTCGCAAAGTTCTAATCTAGCGCCATAGAGTTTAGCAGGGACTATAACTATTAAATGTAACAAATTATAAATATAATACTGTAATAAGTTTTAAAAAATATACGCTGCTTTTGTGTGAGTGATCGTGTTCAAATTGTTTTAAATTATAGTTTAAAACTTAATGTAAATACTTTCATACCCAATACAACGATAAAATTTAACTAAGCACGTGTCAACGATAGGAAAGAGTTCCGTATACCTGTGTGACGAACGTTTACTCTTTTTCTTATTTGACTACGGAATCCCATAAAAAACATTTAACAGAAAATATCCCACTTAATTTTTGTTGTAAATATTAATTTAGGCTTTAACACACCTCAAGTTTTAAGTATTTTCTACTCTCTAAATTGGGAGTTGAAAAAAGAACGATATTTTTAACGATTTTGGAAGCGAATATCTATGTTTGCCACTAGGCACCTATATAAGTTTATATTAAAAGTATTTATGTAACATCACTATGATTTTGATGAATATTCTTCAAATACATGTACGGCAGCTGGAACTACTTATTTTAGTAGTTTAAAACCTTCTTTCTTTCTTTCTTCTATTTTTTCATAATAGTTATATATATATTTTTTTAATAATATTGTTACCTAGTTGCTTAAGTTTAAAATCATATATTTACCTGTGGAAAATGTGGTTGTTTGTACATTTATTGTATTACCTCTTCATGTAAAAACCTTTTATAATGTACAAATGTTTTTCTACCTCAATAAACTAACAAAAAAACCGAATATTCTTTAACTTTTTTCTAAAACACTACACACAGTAGTTGTTTCGAAAAAAAATAACTGCGATATATATATATATATATATATATATATATATATATATATATATATATATATATATATAGATATATATATATATATATAAATGAACAAACGTTAAACTGATGGACAAACATGATGATTTAAAGTACTTCATTGATACCAAAATAAGTACGTTACCCTAAAAATCAAACTATAGTTTAAGTTGCTCCACATAAATTTAGCAAACATGTGACGACG
Organism: Dendrolimus houi; assembly: GCA_039645545.1. NCBI lineage: Eukaryota > Metazoa > Arthropoda > Insecta > Lepidoptera > Lasiocampidae > Dendrolimus > Dendrolimus houi. The sequence continues at coordinate 14,106,788 of CM077120.1, read as the reverse complement.
TACTTAATTTACAAATTAGTAGCCCCCACGCATTTTCACGGCTGCTAATGTAACCACTTAGTTAGCAAATATTTCGTACGAAAAATATTAAGCAATTACTAGCAGTAACACAGATTTTTAACCTGCTTTTTACTGAGTGCTAGATTTACTTAGGTATAAAGCAAATTACACTTTTTACGTTCGCAGCGTTTGATTAATGTATATGAAATGATTCCTCGTGAAGTTATGTAAAACTAAAATGCCCCTTATTTTAGTTCAATGTCAACTAAGCTGAGTTATAAATGTTACGCTATTTACATTATTGTAATTATCGGTAGGAATTAACATGATATGTTCCTTACACGCACTATAGGTCGATTAAACTTAGTAGGTACCTACTAGATTTCCATCTATGCATAAAAATAATATCTGCCTACAAACGTCTCATTGATGGGATAAGATCTTTAGAGGAACGGACTTCATACCCGCAACGATAAACGTGCCAAGCTGAATTGGCGGCGTTCGCACATCCGTAATCTCAAAGTATAGGTTTTTCGTCGGTACGTGGTAATTTTAAATACATAATTACAATTTCCACGTAACGGTGAAGGTCAACCTAAGCTGTGCTTGCTCTCCGGCTTAAGTTCGAACCCTCATCATTGGAATAGGATGCGGTTACTTTATCCACTGAGCTACCAAGGCTTCCACCATCTTCCTCATCACCCATCAATATCATCCCTCAACACTAATTTTCTGGGATACATGTGTTTTAAAAAAAAAAAAAATTGCAGGATTTCAGCAGACAGGCGGACGGCCCACTTGGTGGAAAACGGTTACCATCGCCTATGGTGGTATATTTATTTGGTATTACCTACCATATTTACAACACCAAAGGTGCTACAAATACGCTGCTGCTCTCTTAAGGGAGACTGTAACCTGGTCACTAATGCCGAAACACAACTCAGGGTTGTTATGGCGACATACTTTAGTTCAGGGGTGGTAGCCATCCAGTCGGGCAAATGCCCTACCACCTGGCTGTGGGTTTTTTTGTCGCCTCTTACGACAGGCCACCCGGCCACAGGAAATTTTATTCTACAAAATTGACCATCGTGAAATTTGGTATCTGAATAATTTCGTAAGCAATCCAATATATGCTCATACATCCTTAAACTTCTTCCCCTCAAGTTTCCAGTCACAGGTACAACTTTGAAGTATGTATTCTTTTATCACCTTATCCATTCTCTAAGACTATATATACATCCACCTTTCGAACTGAGTGGAGGTCTATCACCTTTAGGATACCTACTTTCAGATGGTTTAAAATTATAAAAAATAATACAATAAATAAAAACCGTATTTGTAATACTATTTTTGATATAATCACATTGAGTAAGTTTTTCATATTATAATACAACTTGGATTTTCGTGTTAAGATATTTAAAAAACCTTTCATTTATCTACATTATCTTCATTTTACTTTATTTTACATTTCTCTTAAATCGAATGAGTGTGAGTGAGTAATGAAATAAGTGAGGCAAGTAATTAAGTAACTTCTCCTGTCTTTGATTAGTTTTCTGAAGTTTAGAAAGTATAAACGTACTGAGTAAGTTTTTGCCTTCTGATTCAATCAGATTATCATTACAGGCTTACTACGGTGATAGTCATGTTACTATATAGTTTTCGATATCGAATTTATCTACAATATTAATGATAAACGTGCCATGTCTGTGCATTGAAGCTGTTTAAAAAAAACAATTGGTATATACTTTTTTTGTTCAAAATGTGTTATTAATTAACTTTAAAATACAATATAAACTTAAAAATAAATTACAAATTAAGCTATATTAAAAACTAGAACTAAATAAAAAAGGGGTATAATTGTAAATAAAATATTGGTCCCAAACCACTGTCACTTATCGGGGCGATCCCAAAAGGCTGGCGGCGTTACCACATTGTATAGCAATGCTTGACCTTTGAGCAAAATAGACTCCAGCCTTTGGGTCGCGTGAGAGGTCTACCAAACGTTCGACGTCTTGATAAAGATTTAGAGCGTTAGGATCCCACTGACCCATAGTTTCCACCCCAAACGCCGCAAATGTGTAACTATTTCCGATGGCGGCATATTTGCGGCGCTTGAGGGTCTCCTGCTCGGCTGCAGCATAACCGGCGGCAGTGCACGTACTTGAAAGGTAGGACGCCATCAGAGTGTAAACGCAAGTAGCATGCCACACTAAGGGGCGGCCCATCTTCCAAGGTACCAACCTCATTTTCGATGCGGTTGAAACTGATCGATAGAAAATATTCTAACTTAAAATTAGTTTTACTTTATATTCTGGGAGTATCGTGGGATTGTGCCCGGGAGCGGTTTAAAATGTTTTTAGGGTGCATATTTTTTGCAGTGATTCGGATACGGTTTTCACTGAAACGATAGCTCAGGTTCTTTTTCAGATGCTGTAGTATATTATATGTCCCGAAAATAAGAACCCATTACCAACATGGAACTACCCTTTAATTTGAAATATTGGCAAAACAACTTTGAACTTTGTTATCTTCCCAAAAGGGATAAAATCTCGGGCGACTACTAGTATGAACATAAACTGGTTAAGTTTGAGTAGCTAATCTAAATGATATTGTCTTAGAACACTTTTTGGGAGAGCTTAAAGGATGATTAACTTAAAGGATTAACGTAAAGGGCTATTAAAATGTTCTATTTAATTTATTGTAGAATTATACATGTCGTTTTTAGGGTTTCTACAATACTGTATTTAATAACGGAGCTCTTATAGCAGTAATTACTATAGGGCCTTATTAACTAAATTATTGTTGAAACCCTAAAAATGACAAGTATAATTAATTGTACAATAATAATTATTATTGTAGAAACTCTAAAAATGACGTACGTATACATATAATTATACTATAAATAGCACATTTTAATAACCCTTTACGTTTTACATTTTAATAGCTCTTTTAATACTTTAGTCTGTGTATGACACAGCCGTTTTTCTTAAACATTACTTGGTCTGTAAGAATTAAAGGTAAAACTTCTTGTAATATATGTATAAATATATTATATTACAAAATGTCGTGAAATGGCGAACACACAAAAGTTAAGGTAGCCGCTATACATATAACTCGGGGATGACATTTTTTTAACGTTATAGTCGTGTAACACATAAAAAACCAATAAGATTTCATGTAGACTTGTTTATGTAAAGTAAAAGGTAGAGATATACCGTGTTTAATTCGTGAACTGTGTCCACTTCTAACTTTTGAATTATACTATCGACTTAGAAATTAAATTTGTCTTTTGAAATTTTAACAAAACCATATTTACTACTATGCCCGCGACTTCATCCACGATTGACTTGAAATTCCCGCGGGATAGCCATGTCACAAATTAGCGCAGCATTTAAAAAAGAGTGTAAGCTATCGTATTAGTGTAAACTGTGTCGGAATATAATTTTTATACACGCAAACAACTTCAAACGACCCCCGGGAAAATTTCCGCGAGATTCGCGGGATAAAAAATATCAACATTTTATTACATAAAATTTGTTATCGATCAGAAAAAAAATAGAATTGGAATGGAATTAGATATTTTTTCAATCTGGCTATTTTAAATCATTCCCAGAAAAATTCCCGCGGGATTATAAAGTTGCGCAGATTTTAAGTCTAAGAAGTTTCTGTCGAGCAGCGAAAACCGCATCGAAATCGGGCTAGCAGTTTTTACGTGAACCTCGAACAAACAGACAAACCTACAATCAGACAAGAAATTTAAAAAATTGCATCGTATTTCCTATCGTTTATATGGTCTACTCCAATTGTTTTTTTTAAATAGCTTCAATGGTATGACACAGCATGTTTAGAATATTATAGATTAACTAGAGTTTATCCCTCTCTCCCTTCTCTCCATCCCTCTCTCTAGAGTCTAGTGCCTCTTGTTTAAAGAGCAGGCGTTAATACAGGTCACATTGTATTAAAGTTTTATCTTAGTGCTATTTGCACTCGGAAGATTCGCTTCATTTTATATCGCAAACTATCCCATCTCCTGGCATGAAAAGTATTTATCTCCATTTTTGGTATTAAAATTACATTTAAACAAAATTACAGCAAAACCGATCTAGTATTCCTATTAGTTTTCCGTGAAAGCTTAATAGATAGACATATCGAGTTACTATCGCATTTTTTACGGACGAAGATTTTTATATCTATAAACTTGAGAAATGATTGGTCTCATACAAACTTTCATCCTCTATTCCAAAACCGTTCTAGTTTTATTTATCTATCCCCATGTGATAGTTGTCTATGAAAACTACAAAAATGACGAAGTGACCAAAATGACCAACATGAACAAAATGCCCAAATTGATCAAAATGACAAATCAAAAAAGAACAAAAGCTGTCCTACTGTCTGAGATAACCTTTACATAAATGTATCCCTAAATTTATCCCATTGTGCGAGATGAAAAGTATCCCTTGTCCACCCTCGGTATTAAAGTTACATATATAATAGGTTGCGGAAAAAGTCTTTTCGCATATAGTATGTATGAACTTGTAATAAGATCTTTTTGGCTATACCATTTGTATCTGGCTGGTGTTGGTATCATTAAAAAGTTTTAATTTTAAAGAAAACAATTCCAAATTCAAATTAGTAAAATGTGTGATTTTCATTTGTTTTTCTTATTGTTAAAATGAGTGAATCTAATGAAGAAATTCGATACATTTTAAAATTTTACTACAAAAAAGGTAAAAATGCGACCCAAACCGCGAAAAAATTTGTGATGTTTATGAACCTAATGCAGTATCTGTGAGAGTAGCGCAAGTTTGGTTTAAGTGTTTTCAATCCGGAAATTTTGATATCAAAGATGCACGTCGCTCTGGTCGCCCTGTTACGGACAAAATTGATGCCATTTTTGAAAAAGTGGAGCAAGATCGGCGTGTTTGTAGTTACGATGTAGCTGGAGAACTGGGAATTCACCACAAAACGGTTTTGGCGCATTTGAAAAAGCTGGGTACACAAAAAAGCTCAATATTTGGGTGCCTCATGAGCTCACTGAAAGAAACCTAATGAACCGTGTACTCATTTGTGATTCTTTATTACGACGTAATGAAACCGAACCATTTGTGAAGAAGCTGATAACTGGTGATGGAAAGTGGATCACGTACGACAAGAACGTGCGAAAAAGATCGTGGTCAAAGGCCGGTCAGGCTTCACAGACTGTGGCGAAACCCAGGTTAACTCGCAATAAGGTGATGCTGTGTGTATGGTGGGATTGGAAGGGCATTATTCATCACGAGCTGTTACCGCCAGGCAGCACCATCGGTTCTGAACTGTACTGCGAACAACTCATGAGATTAAAGCAAAAAGTTGAGAGAAAGCGGCCGGAATTAATCAACAGAAGGGGTGTAGTTTTTCACCATGATAACGCTAGACCTCACACATCTTTAGCCACTTAGCAAAAATTACGAGAGTTTGGCTGGGAGGTGTTAATGCATCCGCCGTATAGTCCTGACCTTGCACCTTCAGATTTTCACCTGTTTCGGTCTCTGCAGAATTCCTTAGGCAGTGTCAGGTTAACATCACGAGAGGACTGCCAAAACCACTTGTCGCAGTTTTTTGATCAGAAGCCCCAAAATTTTTATCGCAATGGGATCACGTCCCTACCTACAAGATGGCAAAAAGTTATCCAACAAAATGGCACCTACATACTTTAGTCAAATGTAAATAAACTTTATAAAAAAACCTTTTGAATTTTTATATAAAATGCGAAGAAACTGTTTCCCCAACCTAATATACTAAATTTCAGCCAAATTGGTTGAACAGTTTTTCCGTAAAAGCATAACAAACAAATAGACAAATATATTTTTATCCCGGAAACCATCCCATTTTTCGGGATCAAAAGTATCCTAATAATGTTCATCCTCAGCATCGAAAAAATATATTTACTGAATTTCAGCCACATCAGTCCCGTAGTTTTTCCGTGAAAACAGAACAGACAGACGGTCAGATGAACAGACAGACAGAGTTACTTTCGCATTTATAATATTAATAGGGATATATTATTTTTTGGTGTAAACTTTACCAAGTTTCAATTATAACAACAGCCCATAAACATCCCGCTGCTAGGCTCAGACATTCCGTTATAGGTGAAAGCACAGTATACCCACGACGCTTGTCCAAGGCGGCTTGGTAGGTTTGACACATCGGTTATCTCAATGTGCAGGTTTTATCACGATGTTTTCCATCACCGTTAGCACGTGGTAATTGTAACAATATGTTAGGTCAGATAGGTTAGGGTATATTACGTTAGGTCAGAAAACTGCCTAAGTGGTGCTTGCTTTCTGGCCAAGATTCGAACCCGTGCCCTTTGAGTATGGGACGCATACGCATACCATTAAGCTGCCTCGGTTTAAAGTAAAGAAAAAAATTATTATCTCATATAATACGCTGAATAAGTTTGTTTTCGTTGGAAATGGCAATCGATTATTCACCATTAAGGGATGGACGAAGAAAACAACTTGGTAATCACATTGGCCCAATTTCATCCAAAAGTTTTGGCAAACAGTTCGTCCAACTGTTAAAAAGTATTCATTGTATTTTTGAAAGAAATCAAGCAAGGAAGTATGATAGGGCCAATTTGACCAAGTTATAACACCTACCTACATCAATATAAATATGAAGGTCAAGCTCTTGGTATGCACTCTCATCACACCCGTAATCGAAGATTGATTTTGATGAAATTGGAAGCACAAATATTTTAAAGACCGAACTTGAAATGAAGACAGCTTTATCCCTGAAAACGAGTTTCCATAAAACTTCGAACTGATTTTTTCATATTTTACGGGGACTAAGCTACGAGAATGATCCTATGAAATAAATGAAAAAGCTAAATATAAAATATTGACTCAAATCACAATGATTTTTATACACTTCATTTCTTAAATAAATAAAAAAATCAGGCTAATGATGATATACTATCAAGCTTGTCTAAGGCGAGTTTCACGCATAGATAATCTCGATATGGAGGTTTTCTCACAATAATCTCGTTCAATGCCAGCATGTGGTTTTAGTAACAATATTTATGTTAAGTCAGAAAAACTGGCGACTGAGAAAAGCGAGCGATACATAGTTTCGCACAGGATTCGATTACACGTCATTGAAATAAAGCACGGTTGCAATGGCTGGCTATTTAGTTACTACAACGACTGAAAAAATATAATACTATATCTAATATCAAAACTATTCTATGATAGTCAAGTTACTCGTTATATTAAATTAGATAAATCCCCTTAATATACTTTAAGATCCCATAAAAAACAAATCAGAATGAAGAAAATTGTATTATCAAAGTTATCACGATGGCAAACGTGACCTTTGAAGTGATAGTATTGATTAGACACAAAAGCGCTGTGTAGAGCGAATTTTTAAAAAAGATACTCTACTAAAAGATATCAGAGTGAGTTGTCTATTAAATTAAGGTAGCCTTCGTTGAGCCCTTTTCTAGCTTCTAACAATGGACATTCTGTGTATTTGAGACACTTCATACTCAAAAACAAATTTCAGTCTCTCAGTTTATCTACGACAAAATAACAATTCACCAAGATTGTTTTACAATAAACGCTACCTAGGTAGATGTGTCAAGCTTTTGTCGAGCATTTGGGCATTGAATAGACCTATTTTCACTTCATAAATTTTAAACAGAAGCATTTGTTTCGGCCTGCCCTACTTCCGAACAATTACTTTATAACTACAACGTAAATAGCATTACGCAGATTTTTAACACTGATATAGCATTATATTTGTCTAAACCGACTTCGGTTATGGCAACTGCTATGTATTGTAAGTATTGGAATTCTCATTATGGAACCCGCTCATGTAGCCACAAAAGAAGAATACCAAAATTATAATCGCCCGGTAAAAATTGTTAATTTGATATGCTCTTACGTTATCTATTACATGTTGGGATGAATATATTGGTTCGAAAGGTGTGATACCACACTCTCACAGAATATCGGCATGAAATAGTTAGTCTTGAGCTAATCGTGTTTTGTATGGTAAGTAAGTTCTCGTGAGCCCTTATCCCATCTCCTTTACTATTCATCCCCCCTATTTCACTACACTATCTCATTCTAAAAACTGGCAACGCATTTGCATCGCCCCTGGTGTTGAAAACATTTATAGTGTATACATATGTACGATGTTAGATATCGAAGCCCAGGGTCCGCTTTCCTACTTTTTCTTCTTAATTTCACGCGTTCTTTAGTATCCTTTGTTGTGTGTACGCATGTCATCACGATGTCAAGCCAGCATTTCTTGGGCCTACCACTTCTTAGTTTATCTACTGTGTCACATGACATGAAGACTGGTGCGAATGCTGGAGTTCCTGATACAGTCTATCCGCATGATCATGTTATGGCTTACATAGATAGCACAATACTAATTATAATGGTAACAAGCGGGCTCTTATTTCGTCACATTTAACTTGCTGTAAGTGTCTGCTATGGTGACTTTTAAGTTATTGGGACTATTAGACTTTAAACTGTGAATGTTTTAAGGTTTTTAAGCTCAATTTTAAATTTATTTTTAATTATTATTTTAGATTATTTTAGCTACTTTTCATTTCGATATTATGGCTATTGATGAGAGTGATCAATTAAAATGTTAAATTTGTAAAATGAATTTAAATCTTAGATTAAATCAAATACACTTAAAAGCAATTAAAACTTTGTCTTAATTATGTGGATTTTTTATTTACGCAAAACCAAACAAACTCTAATTGGTAATAAATTGCTTTGGGTTTAGTTAAAATACAATTTCTTCTTTAGCTTTGTTTAATTGTTTTCGATGACTTCAAGGGCTTTTATCTAAAACTATTTATGCAAAAATAAGCGAACCCGCAAATTATTAATAAATGAATTATTGACATCAAACTGATCAGAATATGATTTATAACTACTTACAATAAAACAACCCTTTAAAAAAAATATAAAAGATAAACCCAAAATTTGTTCATATCTTATATTAAAAAGTATATATGAACTAAGTTGAACCAACCCACATGGAATATATGATTTAGGTCCAATTTCTTAATGAATTCTCCCGCCAGGACATACCGAGTACATTTCTTTTGAATTATTAGACAATCCTAAATAAATATACAAACAACTTAAAAATGTATCAAGGCTTTGAAATAAAGAGCACAAAGTGGCACTTACAAACTTTGTTGTTGGACTATGTGTAACTTAAACTCTAATTTTAAACGTCATTTTTTTTTAAATAAAGTTTATACACTTGATATAACTGTTATTGTTTTGCGATAATACTTATTATACATAGATTATCTATTTTAGATTGAGAGCTAATACTGTAAGTATTCTAACATTTCTTTATATCTTAAATAGTGTGCACCATCCTCCACTAGAACGAAATATAATACCAATACGCTTAGTTTATATAAACGCTGCTATGGTGCATTATTTCCTGACACAAACATGCATATTGGTAAAAGTAATTTCATTTGCATTTAGATCAAGTATTCTACAGTCGAAGCGTCCTTGGGAGACTGCTTCGGATAGAAATAGCAACAAGGCTGGTTAAGCGGGTGCGAGGTCGCAATGTCATTTATATTTCAGCTAATAATACCTCTCCGGAGCTCGTAAACTGTAATAAATAATCATTTCATTTAATGTTCCTTGCAGTACGCAGAAATGTCTACATAACGTGCCCAATACACTATCTTGGGCTCTGGGTAGACTATCTTGGCAATATTATATGGCTGAATGTGTAAGAATATTAAGACGCTTTGAACATCTCAGTTGTTAGAAGTAAGGTTTAATTGTTTATTGAGTCCAACCCAACAGCCAGGCATATAAAATATCGCATAAAATATGCCTATAATATCCCAATTGTTAAGGTGATAGGGGCATTTAGAGGGAATGGATGAAAAGAGAATTATAATAAAACAAGTATATGATAGCAGAGTGAATAGTTGCGTAATAACATGTATGTATGTAATATACCAAAGCTGAGCTCGGGTCTCCACAGGTTAACATGTTTTAGGGATACTGACGGATTATGTCTTTTTTCATTCCAAAACTGAAAAAATAAGTTACCACACATTTTACTTACTTACGTAATATAAATGGGAATGATAATCGACCTATGAATAACGTAACACTGGAAAATAAAATTTTGTATGACTAGATGGCGCCACGGGTCGCTTTTTCCTGTTTTGAAATCTACTTTTTAGTTCAAATCAGTTAAAAAATGAAAGTCTTAGTAATAACTTCATTTTTAAACACGTACCAGAACTAATAAGTTTCCACGGATTTAACGGACTCAACATAAAAATGTATCGACACTAATGACATATTACTAATAACGAGGAACTTAACCATCAAGACAACACATACAAATACTGGAGTTGCAATACCTGCTGGGTATTTTCTTCGTCATATTTATTAATTATATAAATTAACAATTTAGAACGAATATTTATATATAAATATTTCTTCTGTCTGTCTGTATGTCATTGAACTCCTCCTACATAGTTGGACTGATTTTGATGAAATTTGTGTGTGTTCAAATGAATTCGAGAATGGTTTATAATCACAATTGGACCAGGTAGGTGGCAGTGCTGTCGGGTTCCACACAATTGAACTACGTTGATGCCGCTGCAATCGGGTGCCAGGATTTAGGTGAAATTATTTTTGTGTGTGTGAACGTATCACGGGATTTATTCATTTGGTTCGTTTACAGTTACTACACCATAACATTAAAATAGACAATTTAAAAGTACAGTCTTAAAATTAGTGTGCAACCAAACAAACATAGCTTAGTTTTAAAATAAATGAAAAAGGGAAAGGGATGGTTTAGATTCACAATTGGATCCGGTAGGTGGCGCTGGAATCGTGTTCCAGGAATTAGTTGAAATTATTTTTATTAGTGTGAGATTTGTGTACATTTTTGTGTAAAGATTTTTATTTTTTCAAAGCAGGACAACGTCAGCCGGGCTAGTATAATTTATAGTTTTTTGAGCGAGTTAGAGTTTTAGAGTTTTTCATTTGTGAATGATATTTCAGAGTCCACAGCCCTAAGAAAACTAGCTGGTAAATGCCATCGCCCCTTTCAACCTTAACTTGCCAGATCGCGTGCCTCTTATTATTAAAGCTTAAAACGGTCCTATCGCTTTTGACGTCCATAATAAATAACTATCTAAATTATTACCGTGACTTTCACTACCACGACTTCTATACAAGCCAATATTTGCAACAATAGTACTAATAGACCTCTGTATTATTTATTAATAATATTCTACTACCCACGACTTTTCTACAGACGAGTGCCATAAAGATTGTTGAGTTGGAGTTGAGTTGGAGTACGGAGTTGAGTCACGTAGAGAGCCCGTGACAGTTATTTTAAAATGTATTTATTTATAGTATAGTATTTTATTATACATGCCTCCACATACAGTGAAGGACTGCGTAACGGTGAACGTTACTTGTTCTTGTCGTTTGTCTATGAAATCCCGTAAAATCAAAACATCGAGTTGAAGTTGAAAATATCCCGTAGTTTAAAAAGTATCCCGCAAGTCTTATATATCAAAAACCTCGTCGCTAGTATTTTTGAGCTGTCTTTTTTTTTAATTCATACTTTTATGACTTTGGAAGACTAATGACTTTTTCTTTGCTTGGAATTATGGCTTGCAGCATTAATTTTCCCAAGACTATTGACTTACATAAAATAGTTGCTGATTAATATCGTTGCGATATTTTGAGATATTTCTAACAATGCGTTACGCATCTATTTCCACACTAAAATATTTATTCCAACCTTTAGTTACATGTATGATAGTCATCCCTAATATTGTTTTTGATTTAAATACTCTATTGGCGTAAGCATTTAGAAATCATATACTGTCATATTTGATCTACATAAACATAGTAATCTTCGAGAAACTGTGATATTCGTAGATAGGCGGTCATACAGACAGGTGGACCAATAGACGTGACAATTTTAATTATGTTTTTTTGGGGCAAAGTTTTTACCATCCCAACTTTATTATCGAATTACTAAAAATCACATCTAAATTGGTTTACTAGTTCTTGATCTGATAATATGATAAATGAGCAATTTTTGTTATTTACTACATATAATATATATTGATAGAAATTAAAATGAAAAATATGCTACAAATATTTTCTGCATTTTCATGTTGTAAAAGTTTATTTGGCAGCCCCGATAAAGTGTTTTATCGTCACTAAATTTGTTATTTTGAGCAAAAAACCTTATTACGCAGTGAATGGGGCTTGCAAACGAAATTTTATGAATAACCATGAATCGTTAACGGAATCGACCGGAAATTTCCAAACATATTGTTTATATTTCTATTTTTTAATTCAACCAAGTGCTTATCATTCCACGTACAAGGGAAGGGTTCTGCAAAGAAGTCCAACGCCGTTTGTTTCTGTCTAAAAATTTGTTCACATTCAAGCGGCAAAAACGGAGCAAATAAACACAAACAACAAACCTACTTCGTCACTACATTTATTACTATGTATATTGATTACTTTTAAGCAAATATAAACATTATCAATGCGATGAAGTGTCGTTCTTTCGTGCAGAGAAGCCCGCGTAAAGCCGCTGTCCTTAAAATTCATAAATCATACTTAATTCTACTTCAAAATCTCACTCGTGTCTCCTTCATCCTGATCTGAATGCTTATGTGGTATTTTGAGTTAACTTTTTGGTTAACAATCTTAGACCATACACAGATTCTTATTTTCGTGAAATTATTATTTTCGTCAATATTGTTACATATTATATGTAGGTATCTATATATCACAATGTATCTCTATTATTTATAATATTATAAATGAGAAAGTAACTTTGTCTGTCTGTCCGTTATGCTTTCACGGTAAACTACTAGACCGATTTAACTGAAACTCTATATATATATATATATATATATATATATATATATATATATATATATATATATATATATATGTGTGTATATATATATATATATATATATTCTATGACGAGAATGGACATAGGATACTTTTTATCCCGGAAAATGGGAAAAAAATTAAAATAGATTTATGTAAAAATCCCAGAAAGTAGGATAGGGTTTGTTCTTTTTGTGATATTGTTTGGTCTTTTTCGTCATGTTGGTCAATGGTAATATCAATTTCGGTCATTTCATTCATTTCGGTTATTTTGGTCATTTCGGTCATACCGCTTTTGTTGTAATTTTATAGTTTTAATACCGAAAATGTTTCATATGTGATGTATTAAATGTTCTAACACAATATAACATCATATCTATAAAGAATAGGAACCTTATAATGTACGTTAAATAACGTTTTCATTTGTCATATTCTGAAACTAGGTACGCTTGGAGTTGCCTAATCACAGGGATGAAAACAGCACTTTTCCTCCCTGGGAAACGATTCTCCCTGCTGTCACAAAATGTATAAAACTATGCGAACCATAGTAATACATACGACTCATGTCCTAACTTTTTTCAGCCACTTAAATCGCGGCACATATTGTAATAACAAAATATCACCAATTTTGTAACATTATATACTTGTAAATTACTTTTCACTAAATCAGTGATAAAAAATACTGGCTGGTAGAATGCCACACAAAATAATTTCTTGACGTTTCATATGTTACGTACGTGATGACGTTTCATCAGATTTAGATATGGATGTAACGCCTAATTTCATTAGAGAAGTATTTGTTTGCTTAAGTAATAGTTTTTATTTATATTTGAAATAAAAAGCAGAGCGTTAACCTCGGGTGACACGCCTATTTAGGCACTCGAACTATTAGCGCCCTCGCTGCGCTCGTGCGCCAACCCATCTCGTGCGTAAATAGGTCACTTTCGCCTCTCGTGTAACAATCTACTATTACAGAGATCAATGAACAGTAATTTATTAGGCCTTAAACTAATAAATACTTCTAATGACGGCCCTGACTTAAATGACCGTACAAAAATAAGCTGTTACAAATTTAATTTACGAATCAAGTTCATCATATATCCTATAATTAAATATTGACACTTAGCAACACCTCTCTTTATATTTAGTGTTCATATTTAATTGCACAGGAAAGCGGACCCTGAGTGTCGAAGCAAACAGTTCGAACGCAACTGGGATTTAACGCTCGAATGATGTTGATGACATAAATATTTTTTATTTGGAAACGGAAACTATCTATGTGCTTCATATCGTATAGTCCGGAGACAAACAATAAGATAGTGAGACTCGCGAAGACTGGTTACATTGTGGTGGATTTTTTAAAATACAGTAATCCCCCCTATAACACGGTAGATTAGTTCCGCGTTGTAGGAGTATTCCCGTATAACGCGTTACGTATAAATTATTCACGTTTAACTTTTCTTGCTAAAGGGGGTTTAAATCGAATATTAAAAAAAATATATTATGAACGAAATATGTACGTTTTATTTAAATTAAACTAAACTAAGAGCATTTTAAATAAAAACTTATGCATATGAACTCAAAAAACAATTAAAAAAAAACACAGTATGTACATAAATAGAATGTGGGAAATGCCCGCGTTGTATGGGGATACCCGTGTTATACGGGGGATTACTGTATATATCCATAAAACCATCCAGATAACTCTCCAACCTAATTTATTTAGATTTGTAAAATTATAGCTACGTATTAGATTGGGGAAAAAGTTTCTTCGCATTTTATATAAAAATTCAAAAGGTTTTTTATAAGGTTTATTTACATTTGACTAAAGTATGTAGGTGCCATTTTGTTGGATAACTTTTTGCCATCTTGTAGGTAGGAACGTGATCCCCTTGCTATAAAAATTTTGGGGCTTCTGATCAAAAAACTGCGAAAAGTGGTTTTGGCAGTCCTCTCGTGATGTTAACCTGATACTGCCTAAGGAATTCTGCAGAGACCGAAACAATTTGAAAATCTGAAGGTGCAAGGTCAGGACTATACGGCGGATGCATTAACACCTCCCATCCAAACTCCCGTAATTTTCGCTGAGTGGCTAAAGATGTGTGAGGTCTAGCGTTATCATGGTGCAAAACCACACCCCTTCTGTTGATTAATTCCGGCCGCTTTCTCTCAACTTTTTGCTTTAATATCATCAGTTGTTCGCAGTACACTTCAGAATCGATGATCCTGCCTGGCGGTAACAGCTCATAATGAATAATGCCCTTCCAATCCCACCATACACACAGCACCTTGTTGCGAGTTAACCCGGGTTTCGCCACAGTCTTTGAAGCCTGACCGGCCTTTGACCACGATCTTTTTCCACGTTCTTGTCGTACGTGATCTACTTTACATCACCAGTTTTCAGCTTCTTCAAAAATGGTTCGGTTTCATTACGTCGTAATAAAGAATCACAAATGAGTACACGGTTCATTAGGTTTCTTTCAGAGAGCTCATGAGGCACCCAAATATCGAGCTTTTTTGTGTACCCAGCTTTTTTCAAATGCGCCAAAACCATTTTGTGGTCAAATCCCAGTTCTCCAGCTACATCGTAACTACTAATATGCCGATCTTGCTCCACTTTTTCAAAAATGGCATCAATTTTGTCCGTAACAGGGCGACCAGAGTGACGTGCATCTTTGATATCAAAATTTCCGGATTGAAAGCGCTTAAACCAAATTTGCGCTACTCTCACAGATACTGCATTAAGTCCATAAACATCACAATTTTTTTTCGCGGCTTGTGTTGCATTTTTACCTTTTTTGTAGTAAAATTTTAAAATGTATCGAATTTCTTCATTAGATTCACTCATTTTAACAATAAGAAAAACAAATGAAAATCACACATTTTCCTAATTTGAATTTGGAATTGTCTTGTTTAAAATTAAAACTTTTTAATGATACCAAAACCAGCCAGATACAAATGGTATAGCCAAAGAGATCTTATTACAAGTTCATACATACTATATGCGAAAAGACTTTTTCCCCAACCTATTATCTCACCTTAGTAAACGCTCGAAAATTGCCGTGTGGCACGCTCCCGTACGGAGTACACAGTTTTTCGCAGTCACGACGCGACGCAGTGTCTCAGAATCGCCTGTGATCATGATATGGCATGCTTCAACCATTGGAGGATATATATATATATATATATATATATATATATATATATATATATATATATATATACATATATTCCCCTGTTCGTGTGTATGTCACTGAACTCCACCTAAACCCAAGGACCGATTTTGATCAAACCTAGGATTGTTTAGATCATAACTGGTTCCGGCAGTTGGTGCTGCAGCCGGGTTTCTGGTTTTTTATTTTTTCTCGGCACTATAACGTGTGCCGGGCCCAATAGTATTTATTATAATTCTGTAGGGTAGTCTGGAAGAGATCGCTTGTGGCAAAAAGACCTATTGTACTTTTGTTTTGTGCTTCAAAGTTATTCTTTCATTCTGTCATTCGCTTGATGTAAGAATGGTGTAATGTGAATTGTTATTTTGTACCCAAGATATAATTATAGTATTTTAACATTATAATTGTTTACGTTTTAAATTTACCATAATGCTGAACCGTATTGATACTTACATATAAAACTAAAAGTGCGTTTGTTTGGATGATTGCCCATATTTTAGTTTCTCATTTACGTACTAAACATATATGAGTACTTGGGGCTCATTGGCCAAGATACTCGCGTCTCATTTCAGACAGGTCCGTATTCTAAAAACGAGCATATATCTTTTAGGCAGTTTTTAGCTCAATGTACATATTTTTACATTCACCAGGTGGACAGTTAAAGAAAATATCCTGCGGAAACCTGTGTATCGAGACTAGCAATGTGTGAAACTCGCCAATGTGCCTTAGAATACTATGGTATTTTGTATCTTTTTCTGAACATCGATGTTAACAAACATTTATTACAGTTGGTATGTAGGTAAGTTTAAAGATCGGGGATAGGGATATAGGTCGGAAATGTACGCAGGCGACACCGGATCGGAATTATGTATAAACTGTTAATTATATTACTCATGTCTTGAGCCTGCCCTGCCCTGACATTGTTCACGGTTGATGCTTCACTGAAGCTATACTTAACACTGTGACATGTCACGCACGCATTATTGTCAATATAACGCTTTAGGTAGTATTGTTTCTATATGCATAAAGTTCTCTAGTATGTAGATATCTCACCCTGGATGCGAACTATAAGCTTCAATCATGCGTGAATTGGACGCAGGCATACGTGTCGGTTAATCACTTGAATGCCTGAGTAGTGGTTGGTCTATTTTTATTTTTTGGCATGCATTTTGCAGTCTTTGTTAAACTTTATAGTTGCACTGGATTAGCTGCAGAACTGTTTGCAATTATTAAATTTAATGTATGTCCGTGGTATTTTTGTATGAAAAGATATTACAGTCGTAATTTTCATAAATTAGGAATTTCTGAAGAGATTTCTAAGCCTTTCAGGACTGAGCTTGAGGTGTGATAATCAATCATCAAAAAGGGTGTAGTTTCAACCGCAGACTCCCACACTTGTTTAAAGATTGTATGACATACGCTTGATAATATTTATTCTACTTAAGAAAAGTATTACAGTGAGTTTAGTCTCCATCATATAATTACATAGCGTTATATCATATAGTGCAAACAAACGAATTATGTTTACAGGGAATCAACCTTTTATCAATTGCCAAATATTTACAACGAATGACATAATTTGTCTAATGACGATAATCTAGTAAAAGTTGCCAATCACTTAGCCAGCACAAATCCATTATTTCGATGAAAATCTGTCTGGCACTAAGTTTCCGTAAAGTTGTTTTGTTAAAACTTAAGTATATAATTTTAAAACAAATTGTAATTCAATGTACCTATTTAAATTTTAATTAAAAATATTTAAAAAAATCTATTATTATCATCGGGGTTTATTTTCCTTCTTTTTGTTCTCCACTTAGCATAGAGTATTGGTGTGCATATCATCACACACAACGACGTCAAGCCAGCATTTCTTGGGTCTGCCCCTTTTACCGGAACCTTGCGAAGGAGAAATAGCTAAATATTTGTTCCTCATATTATTAGTTGGTTTCTATTAAGCGCGACCATTTCAGCGTAGGAGATTTTCTTCTAGTTTCTCCGTTATGTCACGGACATGAAGGCTGCCGTGGATACGATTTTTTTTTCTAATATGCAACTTACTAGATGGAGTTATGATGTTATTATAACATACAACACTCACACATAAAGGCAGTTGATTTGACCGTAACTATTCAGTATAGTTTTATATATAAGACTAGCTTCTGCCCGCGACTTCGTCCGCGTGGAATAGTTAAAAAAAGTAAGTTAGCGTTATGATATATACCCTATATATAGCCTTCCTCGATAAATGGACTATCTAACACTGAAAGAATTTTTCAAATCAGACCAGTAGTTCCTGAGATTAGCGCGTTCAAGCAAACAAACAAACTCTTTAGCTCAGCTTCAGCTTTATATATTAGTATAAGATATTCCACATTACGAATAATAAATACTCAGACATGAATAGCAAAAACTTGAAAAATGTATTACACTTTCAACTCAACAAGGCAATCTTCGGTGTACTATGTAGATACAGAAAACATCAAACATATTGCTTAGACAAAGACTAATGGCTATATGATATTATATAATTTCAGTAGCGACTGAGTCGTCAGTCATAGTAATGCTTAGTGCGTAGTTCCGCATGGGGTCCGAATGTAAATGCAGCCCAATTCACACGACTCCTGCTTTGAAATATATCAATGAATTTTGTATCTATAGCTGAATTCTTCGTGTCTTATGAATATATAGTACTACAGCATTAGTATTAAAGAAGCTTGACTCAAAAATATATCAGTGTTAGCTACTAAAGATTTTGCTATATCATTATAGGTCGCTGGTAGGGGCTTTCCGTGAATAAGGCAAAAGGGATCTGCAGAGGGCGCAGACCACCTTCCTTTCCTCAAACCCTCGACTAACAATTAGTGAGGCTGTTCCGTGTGGTTTAGCCAACGGCCGTCCCTCCGACCTGGAGAAGCATCCGGAAGGGAAGCCACAGCCTGGACATTGGAGGCAAGAAGGAACAACAGGCTGTATTCAGAGGTATACCGGGACTGAACATTAAAAAAACTAACTAAACGGTGCATGCTCTCTTAGGATTCGAACTGAATTTTGAAATGAGACATAGGTCCCTACACATCGAGTTACCAAAACTTATATATAATACTAGAGTTTTCCCCGCGGCTACGCTGCGTAAAAAAACCCTAGGTAGTAGCTCTAACTGGTATATTACTTACATAAAAACTAAATTAGATTTTTTATATATATTAGACCTCAAGCTTTACTTTTTCTTGTTCAATTCACTACAATAACAAAGACACTAAGTCCTTATATTATTACGTCATTTATCGGGATAAAAAGTATCCTAAGTTACGCCCCGGGATATAAGCTAGCTCTAGGTCGAGTTTCATTTAAATCCGTTCAGTAGTTTTCACGTGATGCTCTAACAGACAGACAGACAAATATTCTAAAAATTCCATTTTCGGAATCTCCTGGTCCGAACTATCCCTCTTTATATTTTTCACATTTTTAAACGCGTTGTACATACTAGAACCATTTACAGATTTATTATAGTGTAGATAGATAGATAGATTTGAATGTTATAATCAAATTTATTTGATAAAAAGACATACTCAGCTGCAATTTCTATGTTAAAAAATCACATTATGTTTTCCTCATCTTTCTCTGACATTCGAGACCTTTGTCATTACACGAACGCCCACCAGTCTCCTAATGGAATAAAAGCACTTGCGCTAAAACGTTACACACGAGAACATGTTGAAGTGTGTTGTTGCTATCACTATGCCGACGGTTAGTAACAGTTATTCCGTTTTAAAGGTCCCCTTTTAAGGGATCATTGATTGCCCTTTCCCAATGAAGAGGTCATATTCTAACATAAGTACTTAAAGGGAAAATATCTACTAAATAACACGTGTTACACAGATCCACCACACGCCATTTTATAATCCGTTCTTTCGTAAATAGGTAATTATGTCGTTCAAGTATGAAATCTATATAAATAAAAATTAATCGTACAAATGTATGTTCGCGCATAACTTAAGAACGACTTTACCGATTTTGATGATTTTTTGGGTGTGTTTGAGTGGATCCCCAGATTATTTAGATTTACAATTAGAACCGGTAGGTGGCGCTGGGATCGGGCTCTAAATTTTTATTTTTGCAGGGCAGGACAACGCCTGCCAGGACCTCTAGTAATATATAAAAATGAGATAGATGAGTTATTCATTCAAGAGCAGCTTACTGTGAATAGAATTGTACTCATTAATAACTTTTTTAATAAAAACAAAACCGCCTTCAGACTAAAAAGCAATGAATAAATATTTAACCGACTTCTTTCCACAACATCTTGAAGTTGGTGCCAAGTAAAACTAAAAAAAAACAACAACAAATTTGCAAAATACAGTTATTTTTATGTTTTATTTCACATCAACTTCAAGATTTTGTAGAAAGAAGTAGTTAAATTTTTTTTTTTTTGGTTTGAAGTCGGTTTTGTTTTAGTGAAAATTTTTTTTTACTTTTTAGTTGCGCAGAGACTTGAATAGCTTTACAAATAATATATAAAGCGCCTGCAGAAAATATAGTACTGGCACGCGTATACAAGATTGCTTTCTCACTCTTCAGTGTAGACGCTCGTCAACAAAGGTTGTTCTCTATTTCCCTGGGATCCGTTCATCAGATCCTGACTTGTTGACCATGGAACCATCTCGGGAGTATAGATAATCGAATAAAAAAAATGCAAATCGGTCCACAATTGGCGGATAAATCGCATAACATGCATACAAAAAAATTAAGCGTCTGTAGAAAACGTAATACTGGCACGCGTCTACAAGCTTTTTTTCTAAGAATGTAGGCGCTGGGCGTTCTGTAATAAAAAGTTACATACTCTCAATTTCGCTGAAATCTACTCACCAGATCCTGACTCGGTGACCACCTCGGGACTATAGACTTACGAATAAAAGAAAAATATTGAAAATCTCTCCACAATTGACGAAGATATCGTATAACAAAGAAGTTGGTTAACAAATTTCGAGAGTTTCTCTCGATTTCTCTGGGATCCACTTGTGGGGGATATAGATGTATAGTGTTACCCATCTCACATTTATTTATTATCTTAGTTAAAAAAATCAAAATGCGTATTTTTTGTAAATTTTGTAAAATATCTGGGTCATATTGTTTCCAAAAATGGCGTCAGGGCAGATCCGAGCAAAATTGAAGCAGTGAAAAATATGTCAAGACCGCAAAACGTATCCGAGCTGCGTTCATTCCTAGGATTAGTTAATTTCTTTGCGAAATTTATTAAAAACTTTTCTCAGAAGTTATTACGTAGTAGTATGCTCTCTTGAAGAAAAATGTAAAGTGGTGATGGACTCCGGAATGTGAGGGCGCATTTTATCAAATTAAAAATACTTTAATAGGTTCGGAAGTGTTAGCACATTATGATCCGGACAAGCCGCTGATAGTGACCTGTGACGCGAGCGCAGCGGGTGTGGGGGGAGTACTATCGCAGCCGGTCGGGCGGGGCGCGGGCGCGGACGCCCGCGGGTAGGAGCGCCCTATTGCATTTGTGTCTCGCACGCTGACTGCAGCTGAGAGAAATTACTCGCAAATTCATAGGGAGGCACTAGCTATAATTTTTTGTATGAGGAAGTTTCACCAATACGTTTATGGTAGACATTTTACTCTTCGAACCGATCACAAGCCTCTGGTATCCATTTTCGGTCCCTATAAAGGTATACCGACTATGACTGCCAGCCGTATGCAGCGTTGGGCCATCATTCTGTCCGCGTACACGTATGATATAGAATACGTGCGCACAGATCGCAATAGTGCCGATAGCTTGTCTCGACTGCCACCACGCGATAACAAACCGGTTTCTACTATTGCGCCCGAGCAAACGCACTTGCATTTCGCTCAAGAAGCGCTCTTATTAGACTATAACGATGTTAAGTCACACACAAGTAGGGATCCTATCTTAAGTACATTATTATCTTATATAAGAGATGGTTGGCCGGAAAATTGTGATTTAAATGCAATGAAACCATATCACAATAGAAAAACTGAGCTATATGAAGAGCTAGGGTGTATTATGTGGGGTCACCGGGTGGTTATTCCGGAAAAATGCAGAGACAGGGTTTTGAAACTATTGCATGAACCTCATATGGGCATTGTTAAGTCTAAAACCTTAGCGCGCAGCTATGCTTGGTGGCCCGGAATTGACGAAGCAGTTGAACAAATGTGTCGAGCGTGCGAAGTATGCGCATCACAGGCGGACGCACCGCCGCGACAAGCGCCAGTCACGTGGGCCTGGCCAGCCCGCCCTTGGACACGGCTACATTTAGATTTCTTAGGTCCTATCTTCGGAAAATTATATTTAGTCGTAATCGATGCTACATCTAAGTGGTTAGAAATATTTAACGTTCCTAGTACAGCAGCAGCTAGTACAATAGAGAGATTAAGTGAGCTCTGGAGTAGATGGGGTTTACCGCGGCAAATTGTATCAGACAACAGTCCACCTTTCACCAGTCAAGAATTCAAAACATTTCTTAACAGAAACGGCATAGAACACATTTTCACGGCACCGTATCACCCTCATCCAACGGTGCTGCAGAAAATGCTGTTCTTAGCGTGGTGATATATGGCCTATAGCTTTCCTCGATAAATGGGCTATCTAACACTGAAAGAATTTTTCAAATCAGACTGGTAGTTCCTGAGATTAGCGCGTTCTATCAAACAAACAAACTATTCTGCTTTATATATCAGTATATAAGATATAAAAAAAAGTTTTTATGTAAGAAAATATAGCTACTGCCTAGGGCGGTAGGCATTTTAATTTTTCAAATCAGACCAGTAGTTCCTGGGATTAGCGCGTTTAATCAAACAAACAAACTATTCAGCTTTATATATTAGTATATAAGATATAAAAAACGAAATTAAGTTTTTATGTAAGAAAATAAAGCTACTGCCTACACACGGCGCAGCCGTGGGGTAAACATTAGTATTCTATATGAAAATAAAGCGTGACAAGCTTGTTTGCTACCAAAATGATTACAGGCTTACAAAAGCAATAAACAGCAGTGGATATTTATGTGGCAACAAGTTATCATAATAGCATTGTGAGTAATTAAACACTGTTTTGGTATAATACTGCCGCGCTGGGAATTACACTGTATGACAAATTACTAAGAGTCACTACTGCCCATATTAGTATGTCACACATGGGTCGTATAATTATTTATTACTAACTGACAGTACGATTTTAAGAATAACTACCACAAAGAATATATAGTTTTTGGTTTGCTTCTAATCGTCTTTTAAGCTCTAAAGTATGTGATAGTAAACTGTGACATCATCCGTAGTCTGTTATTAAACATTTTTTATTCCATTCGCCCGGTCTTCAGCATCCCTTATCGTGAGACAACTATTACGCATATCAGTATATATTTTGTAACTAGGTGACCCAGTAAACTTCGTACCGCCTAGGAATCAAATCTAATTCAAAACCAAAATTAGCCCAACCAGTCTAGCCGTTCTCGAGTTTTAGCGAGAATAACGAACAACAATTGATTTATATATATATATATATAGTAGATCTCAGAAGAACTAATAAGAGTATAGACGAAGCCTACGTGAACAATACCGTCAATTGCAGTGAAGCATTTTTTTAAAATTGAGTGCGTAAACTTATGTAATATATACGTGATTTTTGTCTGTGTGGTTAATAGTAACGTATCCATCAGAAAGTATTCCACCTTTATCTGTACTAATTCCATCTATGTAATACGATTTCGTAACGCACTGCGGCGCGATCGGCTTCCTATTCCAAAATCGACTTCCTTTAGCAGCCTTGACTCAGCCTACCAATTTCGTTCGTCTAAGTAGAGTAGAGTACTGCTAGATTCTACTATAACCATCATATTTTCACATTACTGCACAGTTCTTTAAAGTTTACGAAAACGAATCCGCGTACGCGTAATAAGAAGTTATAAAACCTTTATAAATTACTATAGTTCACCCCGCGGCTCCGCCGCGGGCTGCACTTCGCTGCGTACCTCTTGTTTAAACAGCAGGCGTTAATACAGGTTACATTGTATTTATTACATTTTTATATTAGTTCTATTTGCCCCCACAAGATTTGCTTCATTTTATATCGTAAACTATCCCATCTCCCGGGATGAAAAATATTTATGTCCATTTTTTGTATTAAAACTACATTTAAACAAAATTAAAGCAGAACCGATCCACTACTCCCAGTAGTTTTTCCGTGAAGGCTTAATAGACAGGTCGAGTTACTATCGCATTTTTTCATAGATGATAATTTTTTATATCTATTTTTAAACTTGAGAAATGATGGGTCTCCCATACAATCTTTCATTCAACGTCAACATTTCAACAATCCTCCATTTCAACCGGTTCTAGTTTTATTTATCTATCCCCCGTCTATCTATCTGTAAACTATATAAATGATCAAAATGACCAAATTGACCAAAATTACCAAAATGCCGAAAATTACCAAAATTACCATAATAACCAAATTAACCAAAATTACTGAAATTGCCAAAATGACTAAAATTATAAAAATTACCAAAATTACCAAAATTACCAAAATGACTAAAATGGTCAAAATGACTAAAATGACCAAATTGACCAAATCATCAAATTGACCAAAATGACCAAATTGACCAAAATTACTAAAATGACCAAATGACCAAATGACCAAATTCACCAAAATAACCAAATTGACCAAAATGGCCAAAATGACTAAAATGACAAAATTCAAATCTAGGCCAAAATCTATCTATATCTATACCACGTGGGATGAAAAGTATCCCATGTCCACTCTCGGTATTAAAATTACATTTATATCAAATTTCAGCCAAATCGGTCCAGTAGTTTTACCGTAAAAACGGAACAGACAGACAGACAGAGTTACTTTCGCATTTATAATATTCATAGTATTAATAGGGATTTTTAATTATGTGTAAGGTTTACTCGAGCTTTATAATATTATATTATGGCACCAATAAGCGTTTTAATAACATACAAAGCCTACAAATTAACAGACATTTCGTTTCGGAGAAAGCTTCATATTTCGTGTCCAAATAATATTTACTTGTTACAAACAACCTCTGTTAAGACTGTTATCAATTGCCGTTATTGAGACATATTATTTCCCCAAAATATAGTAAGACCGGTAAGATATTTATTAACGATGTTAGCTGTGCCCGACATTTCATTCGCGTGGGACTTGAATTTCATATTTATATCTAAATTCTGCAAGGTACTAAAAGGAAACACGTACAACTTAAGATAAAATTCCCTTTCTATTCTGAACAAAATCACGGTGGTAAATCTTTATGCACGCGTTCAACAAGCAGTACACTAATTTTAGGTATATTGAATCCTTCTTCTGGAGCTTTATCTGCTTTAGTATTAAAGATTGACGGTCGTATTCATATTAAGCTAGAGTAAGTGTGAAAGCTTCTTTATGGTTCCTAAAGAAGCCTTTAAGCTTACTCTAATTCAATATGAATACGACCGTTAGGCTGTGGCCGAGTGTGTCTTATTTAAAGCATTAAAAATAACGTCCTTAACATATACGCGCTTGGGGTATAACATACGTTATCTGTTAATATTAACGTCATTAACAATTTTGCATCTAACTTTGTCCCAGATGTATCCGCATCGTTCCAATTAACTGCTATTTTATGTCTCCGTAGTGAATAGACGAAAACCGTGGATTTG
Source organism: Dendrolimus houi (assembly GCA_039645545.1). Classification (NCBI taxonomy): domain Eukaryota; kingdom Metazoa; phylum Arthropoda; class Insecta; order Lepidoptera; family Lasiocampidae; genus Dendrolimus; species Dendrolimus houi. Next base: position 14,080,984 of record CM077120.1, on the reverse strand, counting down.
CATCACTTTTGCGGAACTCGCTTGAACATATAAAAAATGGACCCAAAGACAAAACGAACTTTGAAAGTATTGAGGAATGTAACACAAATTTAAAATGTACGTGCTGTTGATAATGTTTACGTAGATAGCTGGAACGACCTGACAGAATGTTGAATGACTGTAATCTATCAGACCCATCGATTGGACCTCGACTAACTGGCAGCTAAATTCTAGTATAAGCGTTATTGCCTATAAACACCGTTAGTATACAAATTACAAGATCAATGTCGCGGTCACATGCACCTGGCACCGATGACGAAGTAATCATCACAACGAAACTGTTACGTAATGTTGAAATCCTTATCGGTATCTATATGTATATACATAATTATATATGACGGAATTTATTAGATGTTACTTGTACGCGCAATTACCATCGTGCGGTCGCTTCCACTTTCATTTTATATTTATACTAGCTTTTGTCTGCGGTTTGGCTTGTAGCGTAGATTTTCTACATTCAAATCAGATTATTTATCGCTCAGGAACAGTATATTTCTTTCGGATAAAAAGTATCCGAATCTAGCCTAAACAAAAACGTCGTGTTTATTGGTGAATTGTCTAAAAACGCGACTACACCATCAATTTAGCTTTATATACTATCCTTCGGAAACAGTACTTTTATCTGGATGAAAAATATACTATATCCTTTTTTTATCCCTGAGGACGTGTATGCAAAATTTCATGATGATCGGTTGAGTAATTAAAGCGTAACAAACAAACTCTCATTCGCATATATAATATTATAGTTAGGATCTTCTATGCCCTGTAAGATATCGAAATGAAACAAGATAAAAAAAATGTTTTTATCCTTTATATGTTTATTGAAATCAGTTGGACCAATTCAGAGCCTATCCGATATAGACTTTCAGATCGACGGACAGGCAATAATTCTGATAAAAAAGATAATTTAGGATAAGACTGCGTACAAATATCAAATTTCGATTATATTTTGGCATTTATTTTGATTACAGATAGACACTAAAATTTTATTTATTGGTATAGATAGATGATTTCACTGAGCAGCGAATCTCTGGTGACACTAACATCTTTGAATAGAATAGGTAATTATTTGTGCCAGTTAAAGTTTAGCCTTTCGCTATCTATCACATCGACCATTTTACAATGTAATTAAAAACTTTAGCCTACCTCGAGCTCTACAGACCTAAAATTGCCACCACAAACGGCTCAAATATATCTTGATCACGGGTATCAAGGAGTATGATAGAAGTGAATTTGTGACACCTGGAAGTGGAGACATAGTATTTACCAATATATAAATGGGGCTGTGACTTTGTTAGAATTTTTATTTGTCCCTTCTTCACGGCCTGGAACACAAACAGATTTAGGTATGTAAAATTTTATATAAAGGTACATGAACTTTATATTAGTATGCAAAGCAGTATTTAATTGCTCTATTTAACAACATACAGATCGTATTAGTAGACCTATCCAAACCACTTATTTCTGATAGAGAGAGAGCATCAGAATCGAGAACGAGAACAAATTATAATAATTTAGATTACGGGCCGCTCCTTTACAATTTTCTATATCAGCGTAAATAACGGTTGATCTAACGTAGGAAACGTTAGCTAGTCACTTTTTACGGTTTTTTATGTCTGTACTTAAATGTGATAATTGCCTAAGAATGCATGCTTTCTAGACAGGATTTGAACTTTCATTGGAATGAGGTAGGCACTTCTTACCCAATTATATTCTATGACATTAAATGATACATACATATGTATGAATTATAATACAAGCCCTACTGTCCTTGTGCACCATCCAAAGGTTGTTTGGAAAAATCACTATTAATGATAAAACCCCCTTGTTTTTGTCAACACTGGGGGCATTTGCGCATATCCTCAGGCCCCGGGGGAGGCCGCCAAGGGGTATGTGGGACTCCCGGCTGCCGGTGTTGCACACAAGCTTCACATTAGAGCTTGCAAGGGTCCCCATGTAGCACGTTCTTCCAGAGTATGGCGCGTTGTGTCGACTGGCGCGCCGCATTCGTGACAGTCTAAGGTCGGCTCCCGCCTCGCAATCTGGTATAGATACTTACCGAAGCAGCCGTGCCCGGTAAGTATCTGTACCATTCTGAAACTTAGGGTTCCTCGCTTTCCGCGGTTCCAGCGGGATAGGTGGGCGCGGACTGCCTCCAACGTTTCCCGGTCTGCCACCGGGGACTCCAATTCCTCCGACCAATGGCGGATCAGGGTCTCATCTGCGAGCTCCCTTCCTGGTCCGTTTTATTTTTCCGAATTCAGCCTCTCGCCCCTATCCAGGGTGCTTCCCCGGAACCGGCACATCTCAGCAAACACATCTGCCTGGAACTCCCAAGGATGATCACCCACTAAGAGTGTAGCTGCCGTCCAGGACACCGTACGGTAGCTCCATGTAGCCCTAACCGCCAGAACCCTGTGACAGCGATGCAGACGGGTTTTGATTGTGCGTTTTAGGGCCTTGGCCCAAATAGGAGCACTGTACAGCACCATGCTCCGAAGAATGCCAGCATAGAATCGCTGACATGTCAAGCCCGGTCCTCGACATTGCGCAGCAGTCTAGCCAGGGCGGCAGCGGCCCCTATTAGCTTCGAGGTCAGCTGGGTGAAATGGGCCCCGAAGTTCCAACAGCCATCGAGCGTGAGACCCAAGTAGTTCATATGGGTTTCCACCGCCACCAACACGCCTTGGACGTCTCGGCGTCTTGAGGCAGTCCCCTACGAGGGCCGTGGAAGAAGAAGGCCTCCGTCTTCTCCACGGAGACCCTCAGACTGAGCTACCTAATTCGGTCCACTATCAGAGACGAGCTAACAGTGGCCAGTTGGGCAGCCTTCTCGTAGAAGCCACCTCTGCCCATGACAAGAGTGTGATCCGCGTAGCAGAGGACCCTCGCTCCTGTCGAGACCGGCTCCCATAAGTGCCAATCGTAACTGATGTTCCACAGGATCGGCCCCAGTGCCGACCTCTGTAGAAATCCGCACGCAGCCCGACATCGTCCAGCTTCATGGCAGTTTTTGCCCTCCCAAAGGATGAACCTGTCCTGGAGGTATGTCTCCAGCAGCCTCAAGTAACGTTAAAACCCCTGCAGGACGCTATTCGTTGAATAATATTATAGTTGTTTAAGTGCAATAAACAAATAAATATTCTATTGTCTAAATACTTAATAGAAAACGAAGAACAGTGTTGCTATAAATTGACAAAGCGTCGTCGCATTGCTGTATTTCTGTCGCGTCACCGAACATAGGGTCCAATCGCAACCTATGTATATTCTGCATGCATGGCCTAGTGAAGAGCACCAGTCGATAAATTAATTATTCAAGATTAGAAGATTTTACTTTTAAACTAGATCTATAAGTGAAAACAAGTTAATGTCTACAAGTAGCCGTTTGCGACATGGTTTCGCACATAGAGGGAATCTCTATAAAGACCATGCTCGATGGATATGAAGTTTTATTTAATCTACTTGGAAAATATGTATTTTATTTATATAAAATTTTCTACTGGTGACAAAACTATCAATTAGCATTCGCTGGTTGCTATTTCGGCATACGATAACGATTTTCTGCCTTACAGTTTGGTTTTGTTGTATTCAGCTATACTTGTAAGAACTACGAATTACATGTGTGTATTTCTAATAAGTTTTGTGATAATTCCAACGGCATTTTCGAATTTAGATCCTAGAAAAAGTTCCCTACAAATTCGTAACAATATATTACGATTTTTTCGCATAAGGATTAAAATGTCTTAACTTACTTAATATTCGTAGAATAATAAAATCAATATCGTAACACCGAAGTACGTTTTTCGAAACACATCTGCAAATTATTTTTATAGTACTTATTAATATAGATAATAAGTCTGTAAGTTCATTTTTGTATTGATTTACAATAAAGAGTTATTGATTGATTGATAATATATTATTATATATCACTATACAACATTTTATGTGCAGGTAGACGCATCATACGCCTATATCGTTACACGAAGAACAAGATTTAAATTATACCCACATACGTCTACCAATCCAAACTCTTATACGCAGTAATTTCAAGACGCAGAGACAGAACTTAAAACAGTGTACAACCATGGAGTCTTCCATGGTACAACATACTTATTATTAGAAAAAGTAAATACCCATATTAACTTGCAGTGTGATATTCAAAAAATTGAGTGTTACTGTACCCAGAGTGGACCCTTAATTTTAGCTGTGACTCAATTGAAACATCGAAAGTTAAAACGAATCATTTTAATCCTTAGAAGTATTTTACTTTATTTGTACCAAAATAATAGTATGCGTATGTCATGGAACTGTATTCAAATATCGTCTATAAAAAACATGAAGATTTGAGAGATATACAAAATATGAATTTTGATATAATGTGCACCGCGAATTGTGCACGACGAAAGCAAATACAAGTCAATTATCCAGCTTTAATATTGACGAAATATAAAACGTTCAGTACCCATACAAAAACCTGTTAGGTAAAGCCAATATACTTTGACGAGAAATTTATTGATCTTGATTTCGATTAATGGACTGAATATATCAACAAGGCAAATACTGAAGCCAACGTACGATACAGAGAAATCCTTTTAAAGCGGTCTAGGTAGGAAGGACTCCATTAGACGATTGCCTTATAATTGAACCTAGGCGGTTTGTACAACATCATAATGATGTGGGATGGCCACATAATCAGTAGAGAAAGGACTTTGAAGGTAATTATTTAGAAAGTGGTTTCGTAATTTTTTTGTAACTTTTATTTGATCGGTGCGGTTGCGGTTTTGATCGCATATAGTTCAAATTAAAGCATGACATCCAGCGATAAATGTATGATGAGATGATATTAAGGTACATAATTACATAATAATGAATATAGTACATTTTTTGTATGTCACGGAAACCTATTTACCGGGATAAAAGTATGTTAATCATTTTTTTAATTCAGTTCATGCCTTTCTAAGAATTTATTTTTGCTAATTGACTACGGCACTTTAAAAAGTTATAATCCCTTTCATATAAAAACTTAATAAATACACACTTTAATAATTAGTATTATTGATGACACAATTTGATGTCATAATTATACTAACGCATAGTAGACATGATCGTTAATAAAACCTCTTTACTAAGCGAATAAAATATCAGAATATGGGCTAATCTTGTTTATTTACAATTTACATGTATGAGTCAATATTTAATCGTACTATTACGATTAAATATTGACACATACATGATTGTTACACGAGAGGTGAAAGTTTTATTTAGGCACGAGATGGTTTGGCGCATTAGCGCACCTAGGGCGCTCTTAATTCGAGTGCCTAAATAGGCCTTTCACCCGAGGTTAACACTCTGCTTTTCATTTCGAATATGAGGAAAGTAAATAAAAACTGATTAGATAGATAAACAACTACTTCAACGATAACGTCATCAAGTACATCACATATGAAACGTCAAGAAATTATTTTGTGTGGCATTCTACCAACCAGTATCTATTTGTCTCTGATGGTAGTAAATATTTAGCTTAAGTTTATGTGAATTAAATAATAATTTAGTGAAAAGTTTAATTTACAAGTATACAATGATGTTACAAAATTGATGATATTTTTCATGACAATATATGCCGCGATTTAAGTGGCTGTAAAAGAAGTTGGGACATGAGTCGTATGTATTATCTATGGTTCGCATAGTTTTATAAATTTTTTGACAGCAAGCAGAATCGTTTCCCAAGGACAAAAAGTGCTGTTTTCATCCCTGTGATTAGACAACTCCAAGCGTACCTAGTTTCAGAATATGACACATGAAAACGTTATTTAACATACATTATAAGGTTTCTATTCTTTATAGAAGTGATGTTATATTGTGTTAGGTAAGAATTTAATTTTTAAGCCTACTTTTGTCTCTTATAACAGCGATAGCAAAATCATTAATTTTACGACATAATTTATCAGAATAATGTAAGTTCTTAAAATATTTATCTGTTATTTGTAAAAAAAACTTCCACTTCACAAAAGAAAAGATCTGATATCACGGTTATTATATTTAAATTTTGGTCAATCGCATTTAACATAAGAATTATTAGTTATGGTGAACAATAAAGAGCTTTCATTAATCCATTCAATTATGTAATCAACCCAATTCGTCGTATTTAAAACCGTTTGTTGTTAATTAAGAGCTTATTTACTAACTCCAAATATAAAAAAAGTACAGATACTAAGAATTATGTACCAGTGACCTCGTTAATTGCACTCTTCGTTCTGAATCCAGAATTGTAAATAATATAATTTCAACGAAGTCGAGTGCATCTCTATTCCGATTTGCAGCTGTGAAGCGAGACTGCCCTCTGCTCGGCGCGAGATTTAATTGAATTATTCGAATGAACCCGACGCTTCCGCCGCCCCGGCGAGCAGCGAGCACTGCTCCGACCGACAGTGCAGGATATTCCAATTGCCACTTCGAAATATCTTTATTTCTTTTACGCTGTTGTCACATTCTTATATTGGCCTTTCAGATTTTTATCGATATATTAACTTTATACAATAATAGACGCAGGGCCGTCTAAACTATATTGAGCGCCGGTGTCTGAAAATCAGCCTGTGCCCCCTTGCCGACAATAATAAATGGCAGCAATTGTAACTTATTAAATGGATCTTTCTCATCAATATCGGACTTATTTTTATGTGTTAACTTTTGTTCTAGGTTGAGATTTTATGTTTCTTTTATTTCTGACCACGCCCCACAACTCTCAATATCTGCACAAATTAATACTTATTGTTGTTTGCGGTATAATTAATTAATTTTCAAAACCAGCAGATTACGCATAGTGGTGTGTGTATATATAATGGAAATTAGCTTACGCGCTCTTGGTCTTTGTACCCGGGTGCCACGCACCCTTTGCACCCCTAAAACGGTCCTGAATAGACAGACGTCTCACGCGACCAAAAGCTGGCGTCTATTTTGCTCAAAGATTAAGCGTTTCTATACAACGTGGCAACGCCGCCATCTTTTTAGGAACATTTACAATAAATGAGTGGTTTGGAACCAACATTTTACCTTTAATAATTATTCACTTTTTTATTTAGTTCTAGTTTTTGATATAGTTTAGTTTTTAATTTAATTTTAAGTTTATATTGTATTTGTAAATACAATAATTAAATTGTGTTACCAGGAGCATCATCAACCATAAACAATACAATACGGAAGGATTATGAAACATTCATATCAAAGAATAGTTAACTTATGGTCTTGTGAGTTGTGAATATGTCAATGCTACCATGGAGTTTTACATGTTTTGTTTAGTCTATTAACCGCACGCTACAAACAGTCCTTACTTGGAACTAGTTGAGGTTATGTGCGTAAGAATGTAACGCCATAAAGCTTTTTGACGATATAGGTTCATTAATTTAAAAAATATTGAGTCTTACTATTATTAATTTTGACCAATGACATTTGTAAAATTACTACTTTATCTATTTTCTTCTTTTTTAATTTATTTATTTATTACTTTATTTTGGCCTTTCTTAACAGCATACGCACGCACCAGAGGTTTTTCGTACAAAAGCAAGTAATGCGCATCCTCGGCAAGAAATCTGTTAACTTTATATGGTTTGCGCAAACTATAGCAGCAATTTCATAACTAGATAAATGATTATAGCATTTATAGCCAAATGCATGTTAGGCTTGAAAAACTGTCCAAGCTATGCATTTTGTTTGCTAGAATTTAAATCCACATTATTAGAATGAGACGCATGCGCCTTAGATACGATACTAAGCGATCAAGTCATAACGTGCTATAAGGTAAAAGAAAATACCGTGAGGTTGTCCTCACTTGCGCATCAACATTATCGATATGTGAAACACGCCAATCCGCTGTAGATAAGCGTGATGGATATACCATTCCTTGACGTGGAAATGATCTGATCTGCAAAGAAGTCCTAATTTATCTAATTTTATCAGATAATATGATATAGGATGGTTAAATCCATTAAATTGTAAATCATTTATAAGCTCGAATCTTGGAAACCAAAAATTAATTACATGTACTACATAATATAATAAAGTCCTTTTACTTAGTAGAATGTAGAACATTATACACTCTATGTTGCCTGTTCTCTATAACTTTATGTAAATTATCTCTAGTATTCCAATCATTGATTACAACAATAGTTCGATGATCGGAAAGTATGATTGATTTACATTTTTAAATCAAAATCTTAATTAAAATTTAAAACAAAACTAATCTAGGAGACGCATAATACTTTCGAAAGGAAACTTTGAAACTATGTATTAACACCAAGTCAACACCAAGCATGTCATACAAATTAGGCTGATACATAAAACTTTGCGAGACGTAATACTTGCTCGTTGTCGGCCGATGGCTAATAGAAAACCGATAAATTTTTAGGTCGATGTTACGTAAAGTGTTCCTAAAGATTATCGATGATGTTCTTGGACTAAGCAGAATCTTAACTGCGCATATTCTCCATGTAGTATAAATTGTGTGCGTATAATTCATCCACGTAAGCGCTAATCGCAAAACTTGCCGTGACATTCAAACTTGGTTTAGTACCGCAAATAATAATTTAAATACGAACATTGTGTATCAAAACATTTATTTAAAAAGTAATAAAATATAAAGCTCCTTTTATACTACAATAAACAATTATGAACTATCTACAACTAGCAAACAACAATAAAGAAAAAAATATATAAATAATTATTTTAAATTGTTGAGTAATACTCGTAATAAGCAAGTGTCTAGATCGTTTTCTACAAAACTTAATGATATGTGCCTAAGAAAATTGTAATATAACACAAGACCAATCTTTAAGGCCTAAGACAACACAGCGATATATATAATATTATGTACAAGATTACATACATGTAGTATACAAACACAACAGGTGTCAAGTTGTTCAAAGACGACCTCCAGTGGACAGTTCGTTTGCAAGGGAGGGGTGAAACCACCACTATCGTTTGTTTAAAGATTCGCACACACTCACTCGCGTTTAAGTATGGTAATAAAGTAATTGGGAGGGAGAGAGAGTCGGGCACGATGTGTCTGCATCGGCAACACAGAGCGGACTGAGGTGCCGAAGTCAAACCGGTCGGCTGTTCGAGGGTTGCAAGTCGAGGAAAACGTTTTCCTCGTATCTCTATACAGAAACCGTCAGAGCTTTCGCGTCCTCGAACTTGCTTATCGATCAGTTAGTGACAGCCGTATTGCTTCGTTGGTAACTTAATTATTACAATGGTTTTAATAACATCAGATAATTTTATCAGGTTTTAGGATATTACATCAACATAAAAACGTATACTGTCCGTGTACTCATGATCTATTTGAGACGTTGCAAAACACTTTGTAAGACGTCTCATGGTACCAAAAAGCTTAACCTTGGCTAACACCTTGTTTTTGGAATTCAAAGCGCATTCAGTCTTTTGAGAATGTTCGCGGCTAATAAGATTTCTTTGGGACTATTTTCTTAGAGTTTGCATTGTTTTAAGACACTTACTTTTTTTACAACTCATAAGAAATTAATTACAGGCAGAGCTTTCTAATCAGCTGTTCTCACATAAACTTCTTGTATGTTGGATAGTATTTAATTTTCTGGGATAATAATTACCATGCACTTGAACATTTCAAGATACCCTTAACTTATATATATATATATATATAGTAAAAAATGTCTTGTTGTTAAAATATTATTGTACAAGAGTTTAGATAACTTTCTATAAGTATACAATAATAAAAATTATTATAATGAAATTAGTAATAGTTCTGTTGTATTCTACCTGTAACTAGCTGACCCGGCGAACAGAAACAAAACCAACCAGTCGAAGATTATAAAAATCTGTCCAGACGTTCTTGAGTTTTAAATGATGTAACTAACCTAACAACTTTGTTTTATATATATAGATTACACACTAAGAATATTTTTTATTTACGAGCGTAGTGAAATGAGAAATAGCCTTGATAGAATACAACTTACCCATATTTTATGGGCAATTTGGCAACAATGACATCTCCCGAAGTGGTTGATCGCTCTCCTGACCGGTATCGCGCGAAATCGCACCCAGGGCACCCTATTGCCTCTGTACCACGATAATTCTGAGTACCGTTTATACCGTAGTATTGTCTTCGTGTTGTGGATGTACATCCAATATACATATACGCTAAAAATAACGCAACTTATGAACCATATTTATAATCTAAATTATTCCAAATGAATGATAATCAAACTATTGCGAATTTAGAATGCTCGTACAGAAACACTTGGAAAACGATGAAATAATTGCAGTTTCGCGCTTTTATTGGCTTGCGACTCGTGACTTTTCGAAAAACCTGGACCAGTCAGTAGGAAGTTTCCTGATTACATTGAACTTTATGAAAACATTATTGAATTGTATTTTTTTCATTATTCATTCATTATTGAAGTAATTTAATTTTTGAAATATTTAAATTCCAAAAACAGTTTGTGAGCTCTAATTTTCTTTACTCGTTATGTTGCATTCATGCGTATATTCGTCATGGATGACTCGTTTATTCATAACACATTCATCTTTATAAACCGAATCGTGATTTAAACATATTCGTTAAAACGATTAATTAATGATTCGCGTGGAATATATTTTACATTCCATAAACTGAATCGCTGTTTTTGACAAATCGTAAAAAAAAACTATTCGTCAAAAAATAAATAACCTTGAACATGGCAGGTAGCAAGGTGCTTTGTCATAACGATTCATCATTATGCTCTGGCTCCATCTGGGTTTCTGTTCTAGTTATTGACTGTGACCAAATACGTATTATTTATAGCATTCAAAAGAAGGCCGTTAACGAATAGATACAGTACTGTACATAGATATAACATACTGTATATAGATTTAACATCATTAATAAAAATAACAATATCGCATCATAAATAAGTAAAAACACATTAAACCCATCGCTACATCTGCGTAAAACAATTATTAACTATAACATTATCCCGGATTAGTAGCATTGCAGATTAATGTACCTATATGTGACTTTTCATGATTCGTGAGCACCTGATTACTGTCTGTGACTGTACTTGTCAGTCCACGTACAAAAAATCCTTTTATAGACAACGTCCTCCGTTTTCATTATTTGACTAAGGAACAATAAAAAAATATTCAATGGCAAATACCCCATATCTCAAAAACTACATAAGGGAGATCGTTCAAAGCAGTTTTTCTTGAAAACAATATTTAAGCTCTACCATTTTGATATTTTTCATAGTTTAGAATGAGAGGGGAAAACACTATGCCCAAGACTTTGGGAGCTAATATCTCGCCACCTGAACGAGTATCAAATGTTAAAATAAATTACGTTTTCATACTAGCTTTACCCAGTCCCCACCCCTTCTCCCTTGCCCGCTCCTCCCCTCCCCTCCCCTAAATCTGTTACGTAGTTTAGGAGGAATTAGCGGATATACTGACAGACAGACGCGGAAAGTGAATTTGTTTTATACTATGTAAAGACAAAGAAATATTATTTAATTTATTTAGGCAATTTTTATTTCTTAGCTGGTTGAATTCTACATGTTATTGTGAAATAAAGGCCTTTACTCTATTTATGCAATTTCAATTTATTTTCTTTTTTATCTGTATTTGTGAATATTTATCTAATCTATCCGCGCAAGGAAAGAAAATTAATTCCTGCGGCCTGTTATTTATTATAGTCTACGCAACAAATCGCCGCCAGAGGGAAGCGTGCCCAGAATGACCAGATGGCAGGCTGCATTGCCACTCTGTATGGCAATGCTGATTTGCTGAGTGAAATACAAACCAACCTTCTCATAACGGATGTTATCAAAGTGTTTCTTATAAATTTCATAGAAGAAACCCTTTGCTGATGAACCGACCCCACGGACCTAATGTTTAAACTCCAAAGGGTACAAATATGTAACTTCTTCCTAAGGGTCCACATCTGCGCTGCTTGAGCCAGCCCCAGACTTTATCACTGGAGTCGCTATGTGACTGAAAATCATAAAGCAGAAATAATAACTTGCAGCGCTAATCTTAATCCTTTAAACAGTTTTTCAAGTAAAATGTGTTCTATTTTGGCAACCTTTTCTCCTTTAGATAAAAGGGAAATGTTTAAAAATAGAATGAGTTCGTGATGCATAATGGTCCCTTGCATTGACCCGGAACAAAATATTCGATTAAACTGGGTTAGGTTAGTCAAGAAAACGTCAGAAGCTTGATATAAATAGGCAGTTTTAATTTAACATGTTCTTATTAAATTTCATTATGTATCTTATACTAATATATAAAGCTGAAGAGTTTGTTTGTTTGTTTGCTTGAACGCGCTAATCTCAGTAACTACTGGTCTGATGGCCTGATTTGAAAAAAAAAATTTCAGTGTTAGATAGCCTATTTATCGAGGAAGGCTATAGGTTATATATCATCACGCTAAGACCAATAGGAGCGGAGTACCATTGAAGAATGTTTCAAAATCGGGGTTTTTATTCCTTTTGAGAGCTTCCGCTGCGTGCGCTGCGTAAACGGTTAAAGTTTCGCAAAAGTAATGTGTGACAGAATTATTCCCCTTTAAAAGGTCTAAAAAAAAAGTCCGCGACAGCATATGTCTATCTTTTAAGGTTGGCTCACTATAACCTTTCTTATGCTAACCAAATTTGTTCTAAAATAATGCATTATGCTATGTCTGATTAACAGAATATAATCATGCTAATACATTATTATTATAATAACTTATGTATTATTGTATATATATGACTATGTATATATGTATGTATTTGTATATTCATTTCTTAAACTAGTTTGAGTATTTATGTATCTATTGCCTTTTTCCTGCACCACCTATATCGCCTGATTCAATTTTTTTGTTTCATTTAGGTTGCCTGGAAGAGATCGCTTTGAGCGATAAGGCCGCCCGTTGTATTGCCTACAAAAATATTGTAAATATGGTCTGTTTTTGTAATTGTATATTTTGGTGTGCAATAAAGTGTTATCTCTCTCTTTCTCTCATTATTTGCGAAGGTGTTTTTATAAACATGATATTAATCCTTATCCAAATAAATACGTTATTCGTGACAAGTATTTATTTTAAAACAAAATTGCCATTTACATCATTCGATTTCAACCTTAGAGGATATCGCAGTTTCAAAATAACAGCACAGCAAAATAATGATTAAGTACTGCGCGCACTTATGATGTGCAAGGCCGGCGGGCAGTTATGGGGGGGAAGGGCGGTTACCTTCTACGTAAACAAAGTCGTGGTTTAAAGTTAGCGTTAGCCCAAATAAAATATTCCACCCGGACGAAGTCGCGGGCAGAAGCTAGTTTACTATATATCTCATTAGAGCTTAAAATATTTATTCACGAAAGTATATATTTTATATTAATAAATAAATAAATTTAATTACAATGAATTTATAATCTATTACAATAAATGAAAACTTAACTTAGCCATATTGTATTCTACCCGTAGTCCCTCAAGACTATAAGTAGAATACTGAGCTTAGGCCACGGTATACTATGGTTAGGTGTCCTACAGGCTGGCTACGTTTTCTCGCTGGATCGCCATACTGCTCCGTTGTCTGAGATAGTCACCAGCCCACTGATCACCTGAAGAGTCAATGAGTCGTTTTGATAATTTATTGTATAGGCTCATAGGCTTATGACCCCACGGTCCAAGCGTTTCAACAGCTAACGGCACAAACATATAACTCTCACTGAGGGTTGTAAATTTGCGCCGCTTGATTAAGCTGCTTCCGCCGCCGAACCGGCCGATCTAGAAGTGTTTGGTAAATGGGATGCAGCCTGCGTGGACACGTTGACCGCATCCCACACCAAAGGCTTGCCATGTCGCAAAGGAATTAGAGTAATTCCGTCAGGACGCCTACCATCGTCACGTTTGATACCGTTCGGCTCCAATAAAGTCGGCACGTTAGTTATTAGAAGACTAAATCATATTTAATCTGCGTAAAGCCTGATATACATTTGCTTTAGTTAAGTAATTCGTTAACTTTTGAAATAATCCTTACTATTGTTTGGATAGACTTCTACTTATTACCTGTTACCTGTATGGCCGCCGGCAGCGGGTTCGCGTCGAGGATGATTATTCGTCATGGTGTGAACTCACTGCTGGTGTTCCTCAGGGCGGCGTGTTTTCTCCCTCCCTTATTGTTCGCTGTTTTTATTAACTCCATCTCTAATCAACTCACTTCAACCTATCACCTCTATACAGACGACTTACAAATTTATACACAATCACCGGTCACCACCTTGGACAAAGCAGTTTCAACTATAAATATAGATTTTGAACGCATCCTGCAGTGGGGCAAGTCTTTTGGGCTTCATGTGAACCCTGAAAAAACTCAAGTCATAGTCATCGGTAGCTCACGGATGCTTAATAAGGTCGACTGGAGTACTATACCTAGCGTAATGTTTGACGGGACAATAATTCCTTTTAGTGATAAGGTAAAAAACCTTGGTGTTATATTTGACAGTGAGCTGTCTTGGCGACCTCATATCACCAAATTAAGCTGGCGGCTATATCTCTCATCCAGATCCCTTAGAAGGTTGAGGAACTTCTTGCCCACTACCACCAAAATTAAGCTAGCAGAGTCCTTATTACTTCCTATCCTTGATTATGCTGACGCCAGCTATCTAAATTTAAGCCAAGAACAACTTAATAAACTTGAGCGCCTCCAAAATTCTTGCATAAGGTTCATATTTGGCCTACGCAAGTATGACCATGTCTCTGAATTCCGAAAAAAACTCAAGTGGTTGCCAATTCGATTTCGCCGGAATACTCACATCCTTTCTTTTCTCTATAGTATTTTATTTGTCCCAAGTACTCCTAATTACCTTAAACAACGTTTTGAATTTCTTTCGTGCTCTCATAATTTACGCCCTTCTACTAAACTTAAACTGAACACTCCTGCGCATAACTCAACTTTTTACAACAATTCTTTTACTGTTAAGGCTATACAGCTTTGAAATAAGCTTCCTGTTACTATCAGACAAGCAAAATCGCTAGCGATATTTTAAACCATGATCAAAAAATACTACCTGTCGTTGGAATATGATATTTAAATTCATTTATAAATATTTATATATTCTGTAGATATGTATTTGTATGGTATGTATATTAAGTATATATCTATGTAATATATAAAATATCTACATATATATATCATTTATGTATTTATTATTAAAATGTAAGTAGTTCGTACTATATGTTACGTATACCACCATCGCCATTATCATCTCAATTCATTCCTGGGGTTGTCTGGAAGAGATCGCTTTTTAGCGATAAGACCGCCCTTTGTATACAACTAGATATAATTTTAGTCTTTAAGTTCATTTTTGTATTGGTGTATAATAAAGTGTTATCTATCTATCTATCTACTTATGGCCAGTTCCTATATATTTCTATTCATTCACTTGTGGTTGAATTTAGACATTACTTGTATGGGGTTTATGTCAAATTTTATTGCATTGTACTTAAGGCAAATGAACGCTTGGGAATGGGGCATTAATCAACAAATTATTATTTAACTGGAAAATGTCTAAAGACAAGCATTTAACTCGTCAGTTTTGCAAATTATCTACGACGAGCTTCCCTAATTGTGCTACCATATCCTCCTTATAAAATACATCAATTTAAATAGAAACCCAAATCCTTTGTGTGACTTGTGTCAAAAGAGTTTTTGCCTTGCACGGGTAAGTTAAATTAAGATTGCATTAAAAACAAGAATACGTATCTAACCCTAATAAAAGTAAAATAGTTAAAGTTCCAGTAAACTTTCCTTTTTATTGATTTCCGAAACTAAATTTAAATTACTTTAGTCATGATAGAGTAAACTTTTAAACTACGTACAGAGCGAATGGGAAAGTACACAGGTGTTCAGAAAAGTAATTTATTTTTTCGTTTTTTAAATTGAACACGCCAGTACTCCTACAGTGTGAATTAAGTATGAAAGGCTAGGTACGTACATACGTAAAAATAATGTTTCGCCTCTTTTACGGTTACAGCTGATATGAAGACTAAAGGGACCCTCGTGTTTGTGTTTACATATTATGACTTAGATACTTATATACTTAATATGAATGTACTCAGCGCCGAGTGGCCTGAATTATCGACCTTATAGATGATCTAGAACTCCATAACCTCCCTGTTATGGAGCTCCGTAATCGTAACCGAAACCATCGGGTATCCGAAATAATTCTAACGGTAACCGTTAAAATCTTATATAAAATTGTCAAATATTTCGGCTAAGGGCGGAGTCAAAATGAACGTTCTTTGTTTATTTGATAAACAAAGAACATTTTAATTTAACAAAATCATAATAAAGTATATTATGATTTTGTTTTTGTAGTCGCTAGGTAACGCTTTAAAATAAGTAGCTATAATAATTACTGTATGGCTGAGTTTTTTTTTTATAGCTGGAGTACAGCAGACAGGCTGACGGCCCACCTGGTGGAAAGTGGTTACCGTCGCCTATGGACGTTTGCAACATCAGAGATGTCACCAACGCGCTGCCGGCGTCGAAGAAATTTTATGACACCCTTTTTGAAAAACTTCGTAGCGCTGTGGGAAAACCTCGGCTGGGAGCTCATTCCAAATCCCCGCGGTACGCAAGAGAAACGTTCTACAGAACCGTTGCGTACATGAGCGAAGCGGGTCAAGGAAGTGGGGGTGAACTCCCAATCGATGGCGAGCGGTGCGATGGTAGAAAGAGGACGAAGGCACCATTCTAAACAGTTCTTCGGAACACTCCCCGTTATACAGTCGGTAGAATACGCAGAGAGAAGCAAAGTCTCTCCTAAGGCCAAGCGTACCTAGACCGTCTGTGAGTATGGGATCATCAACAACGCGAACGGCTCGACGTTGAATACTGTCCAAGGGATTAAGTTGATAGGCAGGTGCTACAGCCCAAAGGTGTGAGCAGTACTCCATATGCGACCTCACCTACTCACCTGAGTAGTTGGAGTAGTGGAGTACCAAA
Source organism: Dendrolimus houi (assembly GCA_039645545.1). Lineage (NCBI taxonomy): Eukaryota > Metazoa > Arthropoda > Insecta > Lepidoptera > Lasiocampidae > Dendrolimus > Dendrolimus houi. The sequence continues at coordinate 14,063,948 of CM077120.1, read as the reverse complement.
TGATAACCAAAATAAAGCCCAATTATTATCTATTTATATTTTACTTTTGCAATTTCTTCAAAATCTAATCTGAAATTAACGGATACTCCGAAATAATTTCATATCCGTAACTGTATCTAACACCGATATAGGTAATAATAATTGTTGTTTAGTTGGAAGCTATTAGCTAAGCCCGATATAAGCTTAGGCCTAATATCTATTTTTTTCATAAAAGTAGAAGTCTTACTGACAAAAATGCCGCTGGGCAGGAGTCTGCCCAGCTGAGAATTTAAAAATTCTCCAGCAGGCGGATTTGCACATATCGGGCTCAAATTTTCAGGATCTTCTCCTTTTTAGGTAGGTGTACTCTCGAGGAAAAATCAGCATCAAAATCGCCGACCCTAACTCGCACACTTTCTTCGAGAATTAATGGATCTGCCCATATATATATTTTCGATGCCGAGGATGAACATGGTTTCCGGGATAGAAAATATATTTGTCAATTTGTTTGTTATGCTTTTACGGAAAAACTATTTGACCGATTTGGCTGAAATTTGGGATAATATATGTAACATTAATACTGAGGGTGGATATGGAATACTTTTCATCCCACATAATGGGATAGATTTTCGGATAGATTCGAATTTGGTCATTTTGGTAAATTTGGTCATTTTAGTTATTTTGGCCATTTTGTTCATTTTGGTCAATTTGGTCATTTTGGTCATTTTAGTAGTCATTTTGGCCATTTTGGTAATTTTGGCTGTTTTGGTCATTTAGGTCAATTTGGTCATTTTGGTCATTTGGTCATTTTAGTAATTTTGGTCATATTGATCATTTTAGTCATTTTGACCATTTTAGCCATTTTGGCCATTTTGGTAATTTTGGTAATTTTGATCATTTTGGTCATTTTGGTCATTTTGACCATTTTAGTAATTTTGGTAAATTTGGTCATATTGATCATTTTAGTCATTTTGACCATTTTAGCCATTTTGGCCATATTGGTAATTTTGGTGATTTTGATCATTTTGGTCATATTGGTCATTTTAGTCATTTTGACCATTTTAGTAATTTTGGTTAATTTGGTCAGTTTGTTCATTTTGGTCATTTTAGTCATTTTGGTAATTTTGGTAATTTTGGCCATTTTGGTAATTTTGGTCAATTTGGCCATTTTGGTCAATTTGGTCATTTTGGTCATTTTGATCATCATTTATATAGTTTACAGATAGATAGACGGGGGATAGATAAATAAAACTAGAACGGGTTGAAATAGAGGTTGAAAGATTGTATATGGGAGACCAATCATTTCTTAAGTTTATAGATATAAAAAATTATCATCTATGAAAAAATGCGATAGTAACTCGATCTGTTTATCTGTCAAGCCTTCACGGAAAAACTACTAGGAGTACTAGATCGGTTTTGCTGTAATTTTGTTTAAATGTAGTTTTAATACAGAAAATGGACATAAATATTTTTCATCCCGGGAGATAGAATAGTTTGCGATATAAAATGAAGTAAATCTTCCGGGGGCAAATAGAACTAACATAAAAAATCAATACAATGTAACCTGTATTAACGCCTGCTGTTTAAACAAGAGGCACGGACTAGAGCTTGACCCGCGGCGTAAACTCTAGTTATAATATAAATACATTACGACTAATATTATGGACCTAAGATGATCTTTTATACTTATTATGAAGTCATTCCAGCTACACCACAACACAATTAGTATTCATGACATATATTTCAAGGAAATCACGTACAAAGCACGAGCTGACAAGAATTACTATTTAAATTCGAATTAATTCATCATGGACTTCACAATGTTAGGTAATATAAATGGTGCGGTTAGTTGTTGATAAAGGTAAGGTAGATTGGTGTTTTACGTTCATATTTATAGGCCTATGCAATCCTGTATTATTAGATTCAAGTTATTTTTGGGATTTAGGCGTTAACTTGAAGAACAAGTGTTTTCTTCATTTGGCTACGAAACCTTCAAAAAGTATTTAATTGAAATTATCCCATATCACAAACATCACATATTGTTCCAACCAATTTTCGTTGAAAGTACTATATTTGAATTTGAAACTCAATAACCTTGTAATAATTATTTTCTGACTTTTCCAGCTCAAAGTGTAAAAGTTAGAGGGGAGTACAATTTTTATCACTTTGGAAGAAACTGTAGGGACACACTTGGCCGTCAGTGGTGACGCAATTTCAGTTCAGTTTAGTTGGCTCCCAGCTTGTCAAGTGTGCACCTGTGTCTGTCGCCCATTCTTAGGTGTGAATGTGTGAGTGATTACGTAATTTTATCTTTCCAAAAAAAAACCGACTTCAAAAACTAAAAAGTATAAAACAACTTATTTCTAAAGCTATTTTTTATTATATAATATATAGGTAAGCCTACGAAAGGTGCCACGCGCCTTAAAAAATATAGGTCCCAAGAAACGGGAACGGAATTTTTTTTCATAATTTTTTTTTCATAAAATGAAAACTACTCGGCCAAACTATGTTAAATTTTTAGGGGACCAAATGGCAACTATTCCGCATCAAACTAAAGAAGAATCACGTAATTCGGATCATAAATCTCAGCGTAATCGGTGTACATACGGAATGGAACGGAAAAAAAAATCATAAAAAATGTTCATAAAATTAAAACTGTTGGGCCAAACTATGTCAAATTTTTAGGGGACCAAATGGCAACTATTACGCATAAAACTAAAAAAGAATCATGTAAATCGGATCATAAATCTTAGCGTAATCGGGGTACATACATTAAAAAAAATACCAATCATATTGAGAACCTCCTCCTTTTTGAAGTTGGTTAAAAACGCATTTCATTTATATACTGCACGGTAGGTGAACACGCAAATTAAGGGTGCTACTTAGAGCACCATAGACATAGACACAGACACAGACAACACTTTATTGTTCACCAAAACTTAAATTACAAAAATGGACAAGACAATAGTTACTTGGTAAAACAAAAGGCGGCCTCATCACTAAAAGCGATCTCTTCCAGGCAACCTGAACTATAATTAAACGCATACATAAATTAATAATTCCATAACTTATGTAACAAAACTATATCCACCTAAATATTATTTAAATAATTATTCGTTATAGTCGGTATAGAACATCGTCATGATTTTTTAAGATCTGACTACACAGTACAGGTAGTTATGTGTGATACAAACACTACCTACACTGATTTTTTTTTTCCCGGTAATTTGCGAGAAAAATAACTGACATACAAACATAGACGGACACGGTGAAAACAGAAGTTCCGTTTTTCCACAATGGATACCCTACCTACCCTAGAAAACCCTACAAAAATAAGACTTATATTTCATATCAAGAAAGGCTATTAATTTTAAACGGCATTTTGTAACATATTCATCAAGGTTTTTTTCCTCTTGTCTTAAAAGAAATATGAAGAACCTGATTTCCTGATTAAAATCTAACCATGTTCTTCTTTTCTAATATAGTGTATATATTATAGTTTATTGATGATGCTGTTTTTGAATCATATGAAGTTTTAAATTATTCTCCCGACACATTACGCACCCTTAAAATTATAGAAAATTGAAGAACACGATATAGGTAACTAGGTCTCTATAATTTTATAGGTGAACCAAATGTCGTTTGAAACAAATAGCCTTTCACCTATCGATTGATTTTTTTAACCGAGTAATTTTTGATCATTTGAGAAGGAGTATTTTGTAGACCAAGTTCGAACAATGTGCAATCAGTAACTTTTTAAATTTTGTTAGGTATTCTCTACACTTTAATTGCAATATTTAACCTTTAGTTCAAAAGCTTTAGATATCCCGCAGATACGTACGTTGCCGTTTTCTCTATGCTTTTGCTAGTTCACTAATTAATTTAGTAACTGTTGTAGATTTGTAACTGCAATTAATATCACAGTTATTAAGTTAGAATATTGGAATTTTACTAATCTAGCCTTTTTTAGGATTATTTTACAAGAAAAAACATAACGTGGTTAAGAAACTTATGTTCACCATACTTACACAGATGAGCTCTGGGGTGTCATTTTGAACATTTTTAAATTTACACTTATTATAACTGATATACTTGGCCTCTCATCCCGCACTTGTTTGACGTTGAGGTTCGAAACAAACTATACTGTATATAACTGTACTGCTAGTATCATCAGCACTATAGTACCAATACCTAATGTCGTGAACCCACCATACCTACTACTATTAAAATTTAACTGGATACAGGGTAGGATAACACAGGTTGAATAAAAGAGCTTTAATTAATGAAACAAATATATTTCATTTTGAAATTAACTCCCAACAAATCCAGTTTCAACACTTGTCAAACCATATTTTTTATTCAATTATGATAAGGTAATGTGCCTTTTTTTAAGTGCCAAATATTCATTTAATGTGCTGCACAAATACGCTTATCGTCGATACGCTGAGATCATTTCAATAATAAACAACACATTATACTAATGAACAATAACCTGCAAGTTTATTGTTCTTCAATATCCACGATGACCGTTTTGTGAAGCTTTAATTTTACGCCTAAATGGTAACACTACAACACACATATTTATTGCACATTTAGAAATTTAGTAAAGTGTTTTTGTCTTTTTTTCTTATTTTTAGAGATCCAAGACATTTACTATAATTTTGCACATCGATATTAAATGAAAGAATATACACAATAGCATTTTAATTTAGATCATGGTATAATATACATCCAAAATATGGAACTATTCCTAAGTTAGTTACGGCAATGGACAAGTTAAAATCAATGGACTATTTTGTAGACAAATTCCTTCATTGTTGAATAAAATCAATTTAGTTTAGAGTAGAGAATCGTGTTAAAATATAAAATAGGACAATCTGTTCAACAATAATAATTATTTAAAATATACAAGTAAAAAAAATATATTATGTAACAGTATGTACTATAACTAGTGTTTTTGAATCAAACCCGATGCGTAAATTATTTTTCCCAAAGAAGACCGTTATGGAAAAATACATATTTCGTAAAAAGACATCTATTCTTAGTGCCCCTAAAACTGGTATATAAACATTACTTCTATTTATATAATACAATAAATAAGATACAAAGAAAAACAACTAAAACCTAAAATGTCACACTTTCGTAAGAACATTTCACATACAATGTACTAAAAGATAATTTTATATTAATAAGGCCATAAATCAAGTTTATTACAATATTTCAGTACTCATGTGACAGTCAATGTCCAGTAAAATGTAAATTAATAAATATCGTTGCACTGAAACACCTACCTCAATGTCACCCGAATGATTAAAAAATTGGACGAATTTTAGACATAACTAAATTTAATTTCAATTTAAATAATTCATAAATTTCTATACTCGCTCCACCGCTTCTTAGTCGATTTTTACCTTACAGAAAAATATAACTTGGAATAGAAAAATTGTTAAAATCTTAGAATGTGTCCCTGGGCAAAGTCTTGTAGGCACTTTCGCCTATATTAAAAGATGCTTTGGTTTCCAATCTACTCATACTGGACTAAATAAATCCCTTATATAAAAAAGTTATTGCTGACGTTGTTATATTATAATGTGACTATATTTATTTATCTATGGAAGCTTCAATAAATAAAACGTCTCTGTAGAACAGTTTGTATCACATATCATTACACAATGTAGCACCACGCGGTTAATAGACCCGTCTACGTCTACACTTACCTATAATCATTGTTGTATATGGAGATGTATAAAAATCAATACATCTGAAAAATAATTTAAGATCGGTACATATATAAAACATTCTGTATAATTATGTTTTAAAATTAAATAAACTCTCTTATTGTTTTAATGTAGTAAACTATTGAGACTGTATTTTGGCTTTTTAAAACATTTTTAAATCAACGACTATTTATAAATATTACTTACTGACTGCGAAACATCTGGCCTACTTTACTTCTACCCGAAAATCAGTCTATCTACGATCGTCGTCGTTGGCTAATATGGAGAGATTTCGTTCGCGCCTTGCCTTGCTTACACTTAAAGTAATATCACATTCGTTACAAACACCGTGCAACATTTTACTATCTACAAACATTACTCTATAGCGATTCGTCATAAGACGTATAATTAGCATCGTGAACACTCACACTAGATAATTACCGCTCATTTGTTCCCTTCCTTTGCAGTGACTCTTATTACTTACTTGTCAACCGATATCTCTACAACATTAAAACAGTCTCTCAAAAGCGGCCAAAAGAATGATGATCTAATGAGATCAAAATATTAATTTACCACGAAATAGAGCACTTGCGAATTCGAGATAAACACTATGTATTAACCGATTATTAAAACACGATCGTGTAAGTGGGCATTGAAATTTGGAATGAAAAACACTATTTAAAGAGAGAGCGATAGATGATATTTAACTAAAATGGTGCATTATTATTCTCTCTTTTACAGCGTTTTAATTTGAATTTTATAATTAATTAAAATAAAATATTTTATAAAATGTTTTTATAGACTTTATGGTGACATGTTTAATGTTAGGCGCGTGTTAACTAGTTATTAAAAAATAACGCACACAATACCATTGGACGGAGATAATATATAAAATGTTTAGTAGTGTTAAAATTGTGCGTCATATCACTAAGCTTCGCCCATATCTATATCATTAACTCTATTCGGTCAGCATCGCATTGCGGTGATCTTAAACATATGGACGACATACCGTTGTCGTCAGTGCAGGACCTTGTAACTATTCATTTTTTTCGTCATAAATGTGACATTTAGTAATACTTGTTAATAATTTGACAAAATAATATCACCAAAAAATGTAGTTACAAGATCTTGCACTGACAACCACGATATGTCGTGTCTATGTATGTATATATAGTCGCAATTGATCTGGTGAATGTATCGTCAAAATAAGAGAAAAATAATATAGATCTAGATGCAGCATAATACATCTCATAATAGAAAACTTGCAAGACAATTGGCTACCCAGTACCTAATCTTTATACGAAAGTTCCCATAACATAAAGAAAAATAATGCCCGTAAATCTTAGAGTCACCAGCGTAAGTTTCCTAAGAAAAATCATCAATTAACATAATATACCCAACCTAAATAAATCAATGTAGATATGTTACAGCTTTCACATAAATTAAAAATTGGTAAAACATTTTTTTTATATGTAATTTAATATATTTAATATAAAACAAAACCCACTTAGTTCTAGTTTATCACATTTGACCTGGTTAGCACATGCGTATTTACAGTACAATTGCTGTGCTTTATATATTTGATAATTTGAATAAAAGTAATATTATCTATTACATATTAAAGAGTTAAAATATATATTACATGAACAGATTTAAAGAATACCACACCAATTATATGATTATTAAGACTACGAGAAAATTCAAAATAATGAACCACTCGAAGTCCGCAAACATTTTTTAGTTTAGTAAACGATTCACGTATTATATAATATATAATACGTGAAGTTATAATAGGTCACACAAAACACATAGTTCACACAAAATTTAATTGTTCCTTCAGCTTAGCTGCAGAATGTTGCACAATAAATTTTATATGAAATACCGTTTATTGGCCGGTACTTAAGGGATACAAGCAGCAGCTGCCTGTCATAGATATATAAATTCGCTACGGTGGATTGTGAATTCACGCGAAATTACCGTATTAGAAACTCCCGTCTTTCATGGCAGCTTTCATGTCTGTGACAGCAAATAGACTGCAAGTATAGCTTACACTGGACATGGATGTCCACATTTTACAAAAACCGACTAGTAGTCATGTGGGGAATAAATGAATGACCACACCGCCTGCGCTACATCTCACTAAAAAGGTTTAGGTCCTACAATCCGTGGCTTGGCGTCGTGAGACTAATTAATTATATGCGTACCAATAATTGCACAATGAATAATATCGAGGTCCGAGTAAAATGCTAACATACATTACATATATTAACACGACATAGTTTCCAAATGTATAAACTATAAAATAATTTTCTTTCTTAAATTATTGTTTTAAATTGACAAACGAGTTGTCTGGAAGTGGGCGCTAACAGCCGCAACATAGTATTATACTACAGCAGTTGTTTGTGATACCAAATTGTTTCTGTACACTATGTTAATGGTTTTGAATAAGTTCTTTAATTCTTCTTTAAAGGGAGGAAAAGTATGATCGCGGACTTCTGGCTTCGAATGCCGGGATTTAACGCTAGGTGACGACAATAACGATGAACCGTTTATTGTGCAGTCCTTTGCTAACTAACAGTGGCTATAAACTTTGCCGCCGCCTATACAAGTGGCCCTAAAAAAATTCAATCGAGAACTTCGAGTGGTTAACCTTAGAACCTATAAGACACTAAATTACGCCACAACATCAAGTAACTACCGCTGATATAACTATAAAAACAGTCAACATCAATTTTGAATAATTTTATACGATAAATTTTACATAATGGCAAAATATCTACATTTTACACAATGTGAACGTATATTTTACTTTTTTATATTACTCGATAGTATAAACTCGATCAGAGGAAATGCGAAAACTGGACATGGATATACATCTCATAAAAAATATTAATAGTTAATAGACATTAGTAAGAGATAGATAAATTCTTTGAAACATGATAATAAATAATATAAAGACAGAAATAATTTATTTGCTATTATGAAGGCTTAAGGTGTGACAGACGACGTATGTAAGAATAAAAGAGAATGGACAGAAAATATAGTGTGCCAATCACAAATGTTTGGGAATAGGTGAAAGGAGAGAGACGTTTCATTTTCTGACTTTAGTAATCCACACAGTTTAAAAAGCATTATGTGATTAGGAGGGATGCAAATGTTACAAAAAGAGAGGCAAATTGGAAAATTGTTGGACATATCGTGTAAAAGAAGGGCAAAAACAGATAGATAGATTGTGCAAACAACGACATTTGTGTGGTGACAACCAAAGATTGAAAACATATTTTTTTATAAGCTAGTCATACAAAACAGAAATCTCATCATATCCAGTTTTTGTATTCGCACTGCAATAAAATTATTTCGGTAGTAAAAATAACATTTTAGAGTATTGCTTCTCGATTTATACTAAAAGTTTTCAACTACCTACGTAATTTATTATATCCCTCTGGCAAAGTCACTGTTATTTTATATAAAGATGCCGTACAGAAGTATATCAAAGATATTCTGTTCCAACAATGAACAACTAAAAAATATTCCAAAATGTTCAAATACTCAGCTAAAACCGGACAATGTTAAGAGTACCAAATGAATCTTATACATTATATATTAAAATATTAATTAAAATTTAGCTGTACCTGATTACTTCGTTGCATTAAATATTTAATTTAAAACTGTATTTGAAAATGAAGACATTATTAATAGTGTAACCACAATTGATTTTACTGAATAATACTGGCCCGCAAATCAACTAGAAAATATAATAACAAATTAGCACTTATCCTATTTAATTGACAGTATATTAGTCCGTATAATTTAAACAAATATAAAACAATGATTTTTAATAATAAATGCAGTTTTATTCATGACTGAAATCTTAACTTAAAAAATATTAAATTTCCAAATTCATATTTATTCTTCATCACAGTGGATAAAAAATAAACATTCAACCTTATCAAATAAATGTTAAATTTTAAAAATATCCCTATTTTTATTAATCGAACTCGTGACTTTGTGTAACTCATACAAGTAAACGTCGATGTCATTGTTTTCACAATTTGGGGTTCGTTTTTACACGTTGTCAAACCATCGACAAACTATCAGGCCCCCAAGTCTGTAACTTTCACAAAAAAAACCATGCCAGTGCGAGTCAAGATCAATTCACTGACAGATAGTCAAATATGCGTAGTCTCTAAAATTCACATTAAATCAGTCTCGATCAAATCAAGATTAATCCCAGATGGTTTGCAGACTACCAAAACCGTCAAAAATTACGACTCCAATTCGATTCGATTGCCAATTAGAGTTACAGACTCGGGACCCTGATGGATATGCAGTTTCAAATCGTATTTGAAAACCTGTAACATAAAAACCTTAAACGATAAAATTGTCTAGATAGAGTAACATAAACAAACGGGCTCACTTTCAAACACAAAACTGCGTAGTTGTATAGTATGCGAATAAAACTTAAACGTGTCTGTGAAGTTCACATACGTCATTGCGCAAGGTTCACTCACGAGTTATTACTTTCATAGTTAGAGGGAGTATTGCGCGCTAGCTCGGCCACTATCCGGAATCTCATAGCATATTTCCTCACTATCCACTGTCAGCTGTAATAAACATTAATACAGTACAATCAGCTTTGAGAAGTTTTTGCGTTGTAGTAGTATACGCTACTTATAACGAAGGCATGGCCTCGGAGTCAGGTTTAGCGACGAGTGGCGGCATCCTTCTTACACCTTAATACTTTTTAACCAGAAGCGCCTCATGCGAGAGGGCTTGGCGCGTGGGAGGTTATAGCGCAAACTGGTTTAATCCTGCGTTAGTCGCTGTGTGACACTACTACAAACGCAAAAACATCGCCATGCTGATTTATGTATGTATATAAGTATACTCGATTGGACCTACAGAATGGCGCTAATTTCACTCGAGGCGTGTTTAAGTCTTGCGCTTACTGTGTACATTATTACCTAAGATTACTCAGAACGATATTTCTTTACAGAAAAATTGTGTAAATGTCATTAATAAATGAATTATACTGCATTTTACAAGAGTTTTGCGGGCAAGTATTTTATTAATAGACTTAATATTTATTTATCTTTAACGCGTTGTCTGTTCCTGTATTAAAATATTTATTTAGAAATTACTAACAAAACCCTGCAATTGAACTCGTAGATAAAATTGAAAATCTTAAACAAAATGTGCAAAAAAACAATATTTGAATAATTAATTAATTTATCTACTTCATTGTTTACTTTTATGAGGTACATATTTTGGCACAGAGAGATTTCTTAAAACTATTATTTAAATTAAATTATTTATACGTATAGTTAAACTTTAGATGACATTAAAATTAGATAAAACATTTTTCGATGTTCTAAAACTTGTTTGACTGGTCTTAAATCGTACAAATCACAGTTTTGCATTCTTCTACTTATTTATCGTCACGTCTACCAATTTGCTATTTCTTTTCACTGGAATGAGTTTTTTCTTAAATTATGTTAACTTGCAAAAATATGGCAAATACTATTAGCACTAACGCAAAGATGAACAAACCAAACGATTTTCATACAGCCATAATTAAACAAATCCCATTTTGAATTGTGAAAATTAAATTAGAACATAGCCTTTCATACTTGGCCCCTCATCCCTTTAACGTATGTAAGTGTTAAAGCTACAAATAAAAATAATTAAAGTAATATTCCAGATTGTTTATTTTTTACTAATAAAAAGTCTAACTTGATTGGCGACGACTGCGTTTCCTTGAGTGAATCCTACTAGGCATTGTTACTACAAATATAACTCTCTGTAGCATAAAGTAACATAAAATAACAATTAATACCTAAAATAAGGCAAACTCTGGATTAAAACTCGATTCTTCTTTGCTATCGAAAATATGTAGAAAATTATTCATTTAGTCTTACAAAATCCACTCCAAAGTAAAAATATGCTGTAAAATTCTAATTAAACCTGCTTACATTCATAGTGTTGTAAAGTTTAAAAACATTTAAAAAATATCCCAATTTTATTGTTATAATATGACTCGGTCACTGATTGCAGAGTATTGCGAAGATTGAAGAGAGGACGGCGTGGACGAAGATCAGCGTGCGTTGTGCACGTGCGTGGTCAAGTGCTTAGAGAGGTAGTCGGCGCGCGCGAAGCACTTCCCACACGCCTCGCAGTGGTAGGGCCGCTCGCCTGTGTGAATGCGCAGGTGCCGCGTCAAGTCACTTTTACCGCCGAAAGCTCGCCCACAGAACAAGCACACAAACGGACGTTCCCCCGTGTGCTTTCTCACGTGCAACTTCAAATTCTCCTTTGATCTCACGCATTTCCCGCAGAAAGGACATGCGAATCGTCTCTCCCTATCCTTCTGCCTGTCGTCGTGTTGTATAAATCCGAGGATTCCAGAATGCGAACTCGAACTTTCATGTTTGACACTGTCAGTTCTTGAATCAGTTTCTGAACTATCTGCCATAGAACTAATGCTAGCAAACGAGACTGGTACCCGTCTTCTCCTTTCCGAAGTCCTATCGTCGTCTCTTTTGCTTTCACTCTCGGCACCCGAATTTCTACAGTCTGTAGAGTCGTCCACCGTGACTATGGAATCGGTCGGGCCATTTGAATCTACGGTGCTGTCTTGTTCCGCTTCTCTTAATAGATCGATCGGTGGTGTCCGTGTCCCATCAGTTTTGCTTTTCTTTTTCATTGACAAATCCATTTCCCCACACTGACCTATCAGAGCCTCATTAGTACTCGAAACCTGATCGGTGCTCTCTGTGGTATCAGTATTTTTAGTATGGAGTCTCTCGAGAGTATGGTTCAGACGATGTTTCTTGAATGATTTTAAATAGCGGAACTGCATACCACAAACATCACAAGTGAAAAGTTTGTCAGCCGGTAACCTGGCTCGATGGTTTTGTTCACGGTGCTTGACATACGCCGATCGGTATCTGTAGCTTTGACCACACTGTTCACAAACAAATGGTTTGTCGTCGCAGGAAGTTTGCGACGCGTGTTGTAAAGCAGCATGACGTTCCAATAGCCAGGCGGAAGGGAAGGATGCAAGGCAAACTCCGCATCGGCGACGTTCGGAATGAAGTAGGTGCCTGTTTTGGTAGACCATGCAGTCATCGCTGAGGTACCTGCGTAAGCGGCACGCTTGCAGCGCCAAAAGAGGAGACCACAGTGGCAGCGCCGTAGGGCTTCGCGCCGCAATAACACTCGGTAAGGCCGAGGGGACGCACGACATGTCCAGGCACATCTATAACAGACAAACATAACTATGTAATATGAATTTATGCTTAGGAAATATTAGTATTTGTTTTAGGCCTATATTCTAGACCGCCTATTTTTATATTGTAAACTGACACTGTATAATGTCATAGTCCGGCAAAATTGAAAAGTACTTACTGTATTGTTGAATGCACAGATACTACAGCGCTGGACGACATTTTAATTTTACCGTTTATCGTCATTACAAGCTTCGGTTTGCATATGATTATCGTTCTAGAATACGGATCTCATTATAATTCAATTACATACCTGCAATTTCATCATTTATAAAAGGGTAATAAATAAAAGAATAGTGTTGTAATGATTGTAGAGCTTTTATTTGTCAAAATTGTATTTTTACAGCTATGATATGCTTATATTTGTTTCAAAAGTTACAATGATTAACAAAACAATACATTGTTTGATCCTCGATTCATTCTGATAGACTGTAACCATTTTTCAACAAAGCTGTACTGCTCTTTGTTACGTATGAACTATTTATTATAATAAAGTTAAGGCAAAACAGATTCTCTTTAATCTAAAAGTTCAACAATGAATGTTAAATAAAACAGCTTAAGGAAAGAATAACCAATGGCTCCTTAGAAAAGAAACAATGATTATTATTCAAAGCTCTATAAATTAAGTGAACCTACATTATTTGAACTTGTGCTTAAAAACAATTTACAAGAGCAAAATATACGGAGAAAAAATGTTTAACATTGGAAATACAACTCATTCCAACCAGCTAGAAGTTTAGAAATCCGTATATAATGCAATTGTAAGAATTGATCACGAAAGCTTTAGTCTAAATAATTTATAATAAAGACATTATAATTATTAAAACAAATTGTACCAATATACAATAATTAATACACCTACAGGAACTTAGAAAAATTGCAATATAAGTTCTATATTTAGGTATGCCACTTTAAAGAATGGTAAATCGGGATACAACTGGCCAGACATCATGTCCGGCCGCTTGCACCTCGGTCTCGTCTAACGAAACTTAACAATAAGTAAGTATAAGTAAGTATCTAACACTACAAAATTTTACTAATGTATTGGTCATAAATTGTTTTTTTGCACTGATTATCTGATTTTTAACATTATAAGATTGGAATGCGCTAGCTGCGGAGATGTGTGACTGCAAAACATGAAAACTTGACGAATATGTTATAGAAATGCAATAGGATATACACAATAGTGAAATTAGAAATTTAAATGGTCCAATTATTCTCTTTATGGCAGCTAAAATAATCTAACACATTTTATTCCATTTTAAATTATAAACAGCTAGATGTCTTAAGCAAGTCTGGTAATTCATTTAGGGTTGGTAGTAGCGACTCTTGTATGGTAGTGAAAATTGGGTATGGCAGATGAAATGCGAAAGTGTGGTAAGAAGAAAACAATGTGGACTATGAATCGTGCGCAGAAGGTTTGCCGATGACAACACCTCCCGCCTCCCACAACCGCGACCCGCGGTAGTCTAGTTCTTAGTACTACTTAGACAAGTCCCGGTCCCAGTCGTAGGAAGCGGGAGGGGCGACCATCGGCAAACCTACTGTGCACGACTTATAAAAGGTGTGACGACGATGGTTGAAAGAGAAATGTTAAATTGGTTTGGGTTTGAGAAAGTATGAAATCAGATAGATTGACAAAACAAATGCATGAGCGTTGTGTAGAGCGTAACTTGTATGTGTAGATCGTGACATACGATATATGTGTATAATATAGTGTCACACACATAAATATCTGACGCTTTAAGCATAGTTCAGGTAAAAAGTACTGTACACCGTCGAGCGTATTCTATTAAAAAAATAATGAATATTTCATGAAATGTCAGTATCATAATAAGTGAAAATCTTAATCTCCGACTGACTCTATTACAAAAACGCGCAATGGGGTGTGTAATTCCATTACCTAATAAATTTCGAAACTCACAGTTAATTTTTTTTACGAGAATTTGAAATAGAATATCCTATACTAGAAGTAAACAATGAATGCGCCACTGACATATCATAACGCAACTTACAATTTTCACCATAAAATTACACATTTTTTTCTATATCCTCTACATATACTATGTATATTCCGTGATTTGCAGCCTTTATATAAGTCTTGTACAGGCAAGAGGCACTCTAAATATAAAACTGTGGTCACAATTTATTATATAAAATGAATCTACCTCAATCTATTTCAACACTTGAAATATTTCGTGCTGGTGTTTCCTTAATATTTATCATGCTCGATAGGTACTTTCAAACCAAATACCTACATAAATTTAAATGTTGATAATTCTAGTCAATAATTATATTTAATTATTTTAAAAATATTACTTTGTGCTATCGGCGCGTGAACCCTGCAAGGACGTGGCAGCAACAGGCAATGTTAAAATTTGAATAACTGCACTTGAGGGGTGATTACAAACTATTGTTCTTGAGAATAAATTACATTATACCAACAACATCACCACGGTGCCTTTCTACACATAACTACATATATATATTTCTATTTATAATATTATTTCCTCAATAAATATTACTATTAAAGTTACGAAACAAAATATCATTTTTAAACTGCATTAAGTACTATTATAAAAACTATTTTAATAAAAACTCGTAAAAATTTGTTCATTTGCATCTTTATTAATAATTGTTATTAATTATTTCTGTAAATTGTAAATATGTATTCTTTCTTAAAATAAGAGGAGGAACATCAATCAAGGTTTTGTATTACTGTAAAGATTGGTAACGTTTAACTCCGAAAATTATACATAGAGTGCAGCTTTTCAAATCGAAACATTTTATGATATTTCATTTATTTAAGTGAATTTTACAAACATTTCCGAACTCTAACTCCAGGAAATAGCGCATCTACCAATCTATTATCTAGAATGCATTTACCTATATAATAAATTGTGTTTTAACAATAGACCAACATAATTCTCCTCTTCCATAATAAACTCTTTTTTTTAATTTACAGAAAGTTACATAGTAATTATAAAGGCGGAATCACATTACTACGGAGTGATTTGTCATGGTACACCAAATGCATATCGGCTTTATATCTGCATTAATGAGCTACCTAAATGGAGTTCGTTATCTCGCTCGCATATTATACTACTACACAAATTATAATTCCGGTCGGTAGTTTTTGTTTGCGCAAATAAGGCAGATCGGTTTTCGACATGTACATAATCTATACTGAACTTTATTCGCAAGCGCAAAAAGCAGAGGGTTACTAGCTATGCATTCTTAGCTCTGTCCCGCTTAGTGTCTACATTGTGGTTGTACTGCGCAGGTACATCGGGAGGAATTATTAATTACGCAAACCTGTAGCACAATGTTGAAGATATAAATTGATAGAATTTACTTATAACAAATATATCAATCATAACCAATAAATCATAAATCTTAATAAAAAAACCTTCATTGAAAAAATATAAATGATAGAGAAAACTGCTTAAAACTCCGTTGGGTGGTTTAAGAGGAGTTGGGGGATATACAGTCAAACATAGAAAGTGACTTTGTTTTATACTATGTAAAGATGTGTATGAAATCAAATTTCTGTGAAACATTCGTAATTTTAAAGTTAAGATTTCAAAAATGTGGTAGTGCGCGCAGGAAGTAGCGAACCCCAATTCGGTAACCACTTAAGATTGAAAACCTTTTTTAAAACGTGACATGTTATGATACATTTGGTGGCCTGGAGTAATATATGTATTTCAATGGGAGAGAGAATTTCTTGGAGCTATGAATATTAAAATAATCGTAACACTTATATGTCTCAAAACATGGCTCAGTACAATGCGCAATTTGGCTAGAGGATATGTATGATAAACGTATGTATATATTATATTCTTTTTAAGTAGGTTTATTATAGCATAATATATCGATAGTTTACTGCAAGAACTGACATACATACATATATATATATATATATATAAAATAACAGTTCATGAGTCCTTGAAGTAGGCCGACGATGTATTAAACACCTTTAAATTCATTAAATGTAAATATTTTTTTGATAATTGCGTCTCTACACTTTAAAGGCAATTTGTGTTGAATCGAAAGGACCAGGGCTTGGAACCGGTTCAAAATTAACCGTTTTTTATATATAACCGGTTATAATCAACTATTTCGTTCGGCGTTCGGAGTGTAAAACTTAAAGAGTAACACAGAGAGTGTTACTCTTTAAGTTTTACACTCAGTCTGAATTAATCGGTTTATTCCGCGAGAACAGAAAGTATTAATTCTATCTCTCTCAATAAAACTTGCTGTATACCACATGGCTGTGTTTTGAAGGTGTGCGGCAAAAACAGTTTTTTTCGTTCTTAACCAATAATTTACTCACCAAATCCTATATAATAAAACGTTGTTACCAAAAACCGTTTAATTGAGCTTACAACGAGAACAAAATCGCAAATAATAGTTCTTATGTACTTACGCTGTTACCGGTTGGATGTTTTTTTGACCGGTTTACCGATACGTCAAAAAGCGCTCCGGTATAAGGTAATGTTTAATACTCGTAGTGGCATAGCAACACGTCGCGACTTATCACAATATAAAAACGTGATTCCGCCCTGAGACATACAAAATTAAGGAGGCTTTTAAAATCATAAAATTATTAAAAGTGACAAAAACATACATTAATAATGAAGTAACACATTTCAACGACGTTAAACATCCAAATGAATTAGGTGTGGAATGTATGCTGCTAGGAGTTATAATAAACAAGAATAATAAGAGTAATAGGTACGCGTATGATAATCGTATTCACAAACATATCTCTGAATTAAAAAATATATATTAATAAGATCCATTTTGGTATCAATTGGACCTGAAAGAACTTCCTAAGGGCACTACCTCGTACTTTTAATTCATAAACCGTATTTTATCAAAACAAAATTAAGCCCGGTGTTAACTTACCATTACGGTATATTATACAATGAATGATTTTGAATCTTATTAGAACAAACCAATTATTTTAAAATAGTGGAATAGATGTCGAATCAATTTTAAAATATATTTTAATACTGATGTTATTCTAAAAATTCACTCTATTATATAACCTACCATTCCGCTAATGACACCTCAGGCCCAATAAATTTGAAATGCTACGGTACTCACGGCAGCCATATATTTGAATGTTCATTCATTATAAGACGATTTTACTCGATAAATAGATTATAATATTACCTACAGATTATCGGTGGCTTTTTTGTTAAAATAATAGTACATAACTATGTAACTGGAATCATTTCGGAATGTCAGGCGTTTGCTGGCCGAAATGGGAAGAATTTAAAAGTACAAAGGACAGTCTAATCAATTTTAGGCGAGAATAAATAATTTTGTTATTTTCTACTGACCTTAATTTCTAAAAGACGCCTAAAAACTTAAAAATAATTATGAGATCTAGATAATTAGAAATATATTTTTCATTATTTCCACAGTTATCTCAAAACATAATGTCAGACACGAATCAACAATCCCACTGCTGCCAGTTTTGGTACAGCACACATACCTAACATTTACAGAAAAATTGCGCATACGCAGCATACAAGAAATAACCGTCATGTAGTGAAATGCCTTGCCATGTTTAGAAAATCAAGAGTTTTAAACGCTATCAATGGAATACAGGCCAAGATCCAACTATCTGCATAAGATCCATCACATAATTACGAACACAACGCTCACGTAAAGCGAAGCATAAGTAAGCGGCACTCCGTCTTAACATTAATGCATTTATCATTTTGACAATTCATTATCCTTAAAAAATTTCGACTACCGGGCCAAATTGTCCTATATATTATTTCAAATCACACACTGAGATCGATTTATATATAACTCCCAGATGTAGCATTCTTACTTTTATATATATCACAGAACTTTTCCTATATTATCATAATACTCTTTTGATAAAACCCGGAATTAACAGTGAAACACTAAAATATTTATCTAACATTATAATTTATGAAAACGCCTACATTCAAATGGAACCGATAGATTTATTTAAGTTAAAAAATGTATACATTTCTATTTAAAAATATATTTCGGAACTAGTATAACAACGCTCGCTGTTAGGTCTCACGTGAGATACTTGTTCGTACAAAAATGATATGTGTCGCGACCAAACGATTATGAAAAGTTTAGTACCACTATCGACTAGTATTAAACCAACTTAAAATTTCACTATCACGATATTACCTTTAAATTTAAGAGAACTCCGACATACATGCTGATGAGTACCGTCGCCAAATCAATATAAATTTATATCTCCGAATGTAACTTACATACTAAGTGAGCCAACATCCAATCAGTTCCAAATCAAAGCTTTTGATTAAATTACATGTCGCGATCAATGGTATGTGTGGATAAAAAATACATTTTATGAACAACGAGCCTAATATATAAGGGCTATGTATAAAGATTGTATTTTTAAAATAATATCTTGGTGATAATGTAAAATAATTTTACGATCCATAAAATATCCCTGTATTTGACTCTGTTGGTTGTATTGAACACAGTGATTATTTTGGAACATTTCAATTGCTGTGCTTTAATATGATAATGTTTTAAGTATCACACAATATTCAGCTCAAGAAAATGTCATAAATAAGAGAACAATATAAAAACTGTGGCTTAGAAGCGCATAGCTGAAAGCACAGAATTTGAAACGACTCTAATAATCTTAAACAAACGTGGTTCTGTATTATGAAAATAGATAATAACTATATATATACTTGTAGATATATACCATGCCTCTTACATCATAATCTAAAATATTTAGAAATTGCCTAGTAAGTTAAAAAAAACTCAGTCGCAGATTCAGACAACTTCTAAGCCAATGCTTTACAAAGCGAAAGAACTAGAAAACATGTTACATTCAATAAAAATGTCTCTAGATTAGTTGTAAGGACTGTGCAGTAACTATTTTTGTATAAAAATCATATATTGCGCAGTTGTCTGTTGCTAACAGCGACAATAGACTTAAGAGAGGGCAAAAACGGCATACAGTTCAAAATGATGGATAGCTAGCTATATCCAGAATTATTTAAATCCCTATTGAGGTAACAATCTCGTCTTTCTTGGATATTGGAGTGTAATACAATTTATTTTTCGGCCATACAACTTAAAGCAACATGTAGTTAAATAATTTATGCGGGAAGGAATGACACATAAGGGAGAAAAAATGCTCTATTAGAAAATCTAGAGAACGGTAGTGTAGTTGAACATGGTAGCCTAGGCAAACGAGGGTGAATATCCCGCCGGCGTCTATCAGTGTGGTTATGGAAAATGAGGAGTTGGCATAACATTAAACAATAGGGGAGCGGACACTCAAATCAAGTGAGATACTTTTTATTGTCTCACAAAAAGTCGCAGCCTCAGAGCTTTTGTACGAGCATACCAACTTATGACGTTATAAGTATGTACAAGTAAAAGTAATTAAATAGCGCACAGATATTTTTTAAACAGACAAAACGAATTCTAAAACTAAGATAAGATGTTATTTTAAAACCAGTTCTTTATAATTATGTAAATAATGTTAGCATTTATTGCAACATGTGTTCGCATCCCTAAACCTCGGAACATTGTCTGTTGTACAGACGGTAGAATACGCAGAGATGTAGTATTCGAAAAGTGAGCGATTCTAAGACGAAGTAGGACATCGTCAACGATACGAAGGGCGCAATGCTAGAAGGAATCGAATGTGTCAGTCTGGTAAGCGGGTACTTCAGCTACAAGCGTGAGCAAAGTGTTCTGTTTTGCGCTTTGTAAAGCATTTAACTCGGTGTGGGTGGCAGATAGACAAACATTAGCTGGCAGCCGCACTAAGGCGACTGACTCACTTGTCTTGCCTCAATAACGCTTACTAGGATCGGGGCAAGGGCTAAACTACTGACTCATATAATTTTTGACTGGTTAATTGACGGGCTACCACGATGAAAGTGATGTGTATTCGACAGTCACCGAAAATTTCACACTACTACATTGTCTAAGGGTAAATAATGAATTAATTACATTTCGACAAAAAAATACTTGAATAGAATTTATCCATCTCTATCCAGAACATCATTATGCTATTTAATAGTAAACTATGTAAGGTGATGCTAACAGATCAAGATGGAATGAGAGACGAAGAGGCATAGTATTCGGACAGAACTGAAAGAGCGTTTAAAGCTTTGATTTCCATAATCACACATCCACAACCCTCCCCGTGTATACCGAATACAGAACTACCGAAGCATTTACACTCTAATAAATTTCCTAAAAATTCAATATTATCAAACTATATTATTTACATTTTATATGTCGTAATATTGCTTTTGAATTACCTCAGGGGAGCGTGCGTCGTTTACTTTGATATACATAAAATTAGTATAATTCTCAAATCCCTAATGTTAGTGGTTTAAAACTATTACGAGTGCATTTTTATTACGATATCTAATAATTATAACTAAAGCACTCCTTTATAACTTTGTTTATAAAATCAACTCTGACTCTTGGTTGAGGGTCTTTAAATTATGTGTCCTAAATTAATAATGATATTCAAGAAGTTCATTATAATTGGTACGAAAAAGCTTTGAAACAATAATTGAAAATTTATAGTCTTACTACAAATGAATAAATGCGAGCAGAACAAGTTTAACAACGTTGTACAAAGAACGTGAGAATTTAAATATTAATGCTCAACATACCAGCTTTTTTGTAGTCAGACCTTTTTGAAAAATAATAGAAAAACATACCTCAATTTATTTGCAATAAAAGTAATAAAAGAAGTCTAACTTCCCTCAAGACCTTTGGCTTCGCCATCTTTTAATGATAAATAATTACTACATTCAAGTTTAAAAAAATAAACTAAGCACCCATTTACAATAAAAAAAGAAAAACAAGCGAAAGAAACGTAGCAACCCATAATTTCTCAGAAATAATAATTTTAAGATATAACAAGTTTAGCAAGTCATTTTTACCTATTAGTGAAATATCAAATATTATTCATATCATTCAGATCACAGTTGCGGCGTTTAAATCACATTCTTAACTAATTACAACATATTGTCCTCCATTTGTTCATTCGACTATCACTTTCTGAACATTGATTATTTCCGATTACGGGAAGTCCACTGATAATACCTTGGATGGGATACCTGGACTCTAATTCTTTATCATTTTATCTCTTTCCATGGTTAATTCAAAATATGACACTCCTGTAGTCAGTATCTCGATTATTCCACGCGATTTAGTTTCGAAATGTATAGAAAATATAGGGCCTACTAATAAGTTGGTCGCATTCATTGATGTGGACTCTCCTCTTCGGTGTCCACGGGACTGGGCGATAGGAATTTACGCGCGTACTTCGGGTAGTGAGTTTTTTCGTGAGCCTTTAGTATTGTCGATCGTGAGAAGGTCTTGCCGCAGAGCCCGCAACGAAACGGCCTCTCACCTATAAGACAATAAATAATTACAAAATATAACACACATCTCCAAACAAATATAAAACAAAAAAATCTAAATGACAACTTACCTGTATGTACTCTACAGTGGTCCTTCATATGGTGCCTCAATTTGAACGCCTTTCCACAAAATTCACACTTAAAAGGCCTATCACCCGTATGAATGGGCAAATGGGCGATTAAAGATGAGACATCGGGAAAACTTTTCCCACAGAACTTGCATAGGACTACGTTGCCGGGCTCCACAGGTCCAATGTCCAAATCTATCGGTGATTCTTCGGCGTGCATTGTCATGTATGTGGGTTCGCCGAATTGGCCTAACATAGGCAGCCCTAGGGGCCTGCCGAGCAGCGCGTCTCGGTACTTGAGCGTGTCGAGTGTATGCGTGGTAAGGATGTGCCTTGTCAGTTTGCTCTGGTGCGGGAACGCGGCGCCGCAGTGAATGCAAGGGTAAGCCCTCTCCCCCTCCTCAATACGACCCCTAGCGGACCCATCGTACTCCTGCAACCACAAAAAAGAACATCAACTTCTTTTCTTTCTTGTTCTATCTTTACAGGGAGCAAATTGTGTGCATTATCGCTACCACTACTTTCTAAATTGAGATGCAGTTTCGGAAATTTTTCAGTTTCCACTATCTAATTAAGAAGTTGACGCTCATTTTTGCCCAAACAAAGTGCAGGAGTGACTCGGGAGCCGGCTACGCGTAATGCCTTGTTGTTTAGCAACGCGCACGCGTACTAAATCAAATATACGTACTATAACGTATTTATGAATATGGCCAAATTCCAAAATAAAAAACTGCCCAAAATATATATCAAACAAAATGAATGGATATAAAAAAAAAATGAAGGTCAACTTCTTGACAGCAAGGCATAGTACTCGTAATCTTCAAAACAACGCAGCGTTTTACTCAAGCATACATGCAACAACTCAACTTTCACATGAAATACAATTATGCTACTATTAGCATTGCTTATTATTAGAATTGAAATTAATTTTCTTTTTCTTAATGTATTGATTTCAATTACTTAAAATGTGCCATCGGAACTGTATGTAATTAAATTCATATTTGTTTCGATTGAATAATTTTAAGTTTGTTGCTAAATTAATTGACACTTCTCATTAATAAAGGCATTACCAGCTCGAGCCACGAAGGGTGAAAATTACATACTAAAAGCAACAAAATAACACTACAGTTTTAAACTGAAAATATATACAAAAAAAAAGTTCTGTACAAATAGATCCCAATCCTTTGAATACAATTATATTCAACTAAAATCTATTTCAGTTTTAAAAATTCACATATTTCATTCGTTTTCAATACATGCAAAATACATTTAGGATTATATAAGAGAAAATAAGTTTGAACAGTACATGCAAATTCACCACCTTGTCGTTAATGAGTCTATGATGTTTACTAACGACATTTACAATAGGCCAAAAGTAACCACAAATTTAATTTAATTCTTTATGTCTGGAAAACCTACAGCTAAATACATTTGAATAGATAACTACAATTAACAAAAGAAAGCCAATGACAGCTTTTCACGAATAAGACGAGTAAGTGATTTTATCTTATTATTTTTCTTAGTGATTTCTATTTTTAAATACATATATACTTTTTGATTAATAGATATAGATTAATATTCACTAACAGGTCAGTACTGTACTGTAACACTATACACAATAAGATGACATAAGTACTTGTTACTCTCCTGAAATATATTATAATTATTGCATAGCCTGAACTAAGCTTAATTAAATGACTGAACTGAAAATAAATTAAGCAATCCATACTAATATACTAACTTCTATTCTAACAATACATACATGTGAAATATAGTATTTTAATGTTTGTATAAAGCCTTGGATTTAGACCCTTTTTATATTTGGCCAATAGGTTTTTTAGTGTCTGGGAACAAATATAAGATACTTTATCCTGAAAATTGAAAGAGCCTTTCTTAAGATGGGATACATAGATAAACCCAGGTGGAAATCTTTAATATTTAATTAACATAGTCATTCATAGTTTTGTCATCATCTTATTTCATATACTGGCTATAAAATACAATAATAAATAACTTTCTCTGTTGGCAAAATATTTTTAAACTTTATAAAAATATGTTAATCTGTGGTTACTTTTAACAATTATAAGCTACAATAGGACTACAATAAATAATTTAAATCCTTACTGATTCATGTTGTATTCGGAATTCTGAAGATGGTTCACCACTCTTATCTTCAGTACTCCTTTCCCAGTCAACTTCCTTTTTCAAAGACTGAAAATATATACATAGAAATATTATATTACTAAAAAAATAGTGGTAATAAAAATAATTATTTAAATTGTATTCCTGTTTTTTATATTAAAAAGGAAGAAAGGAGAGATCAGTAGATATTAATAATAATGAGATAGGAAGAAAGACTAAAAGAAACATATTTTTAAATCTAAGGACATTTTTAGAAACTTCTACACCCAACGAAATCTTTGTATCAATGACATTATAGATACAACCACATTTTACAGAAACTTGCAAGTAATGTGGGTAAAAATGTCTAATCACTAGTGCCATTAGAAGGCCTAAGAAATGCTGGTTTGATATTGAGGGATAATACAAAAGTAGAAGTACATATTATCTAACAATAAGACATATCGGAAACCACTCTTAGTGGAGAAAAAAAGGAATCCAGGTGGACCCCAGGCTCTGAAACTGATGATCTGACCAAAATGTTAAATCAATATTGGGTTCCCAGCAAGCAGCATTATTCACGTCGCACTGTAAACATATTAGATAAAAACTTAGGGGCTTGAGCCCCAATTAGTAGCTGCACCTATCAAAGGTCCATTTGCTATTCTCAATCACTTTCTATTCTTGTTTCTTTTGCCATATTCTTGCTGTTTATGGCTAAATCCATTAGAAGTCAAAACTATGTTTCCCATTTACTGAATCTGGTTTGCTGACATAATTTATGTATATCAAAATGTAACAGCAGGTAGATATAAATTCCATGTTCTGTAGCAAATATTTATTGGCAAGATAGCTATTTACCATGAGTTAAATGTTCCATCACACATTGTCTACTATGGCTTTCTACTAAATTTACCTGCATTAATGTTGGTGTTATAATATCTACCTATGCTTGTTTATAAGAAAGTTATGGTGTCATAAGTGCCAATATACTAAATTTAATGAAAAGCACATCAAATTTTTTCAAAAGAACAAACTAACAAAACACAGTTTCATATTTTATAATTAATATTGTTTTCCACACAGCTTGACTTAAAATATAATATAATATTAAAATTTATGTTTCAGATAATGTTTTGGCACAGAAAAATACTGAATGAGAACCTCATTTCTAAACTTATGGTATTATATTTTTTATATATCTATAATATTATAAAATTCTAATGCCATGCCATGTCTGTATATTGAAGCTATTAAAAAAAAACAACTTGAATAGACTATATAAAAGATGGAGAACACAATGCAATATTTTTTAGATTTCTTGTCTGTTTGCCGGTTTGTCTGTTTCTTCGGGATTAACGTAAAAAGTATTGAGCCGATTTTGATGCAGTTTTCGCTGATACACAGCAAATCTTTAGAATTAACATCTGCGCTACTTTTTATCGTGGGAATTTTTCTGGGAATGATTCAAAATGTCCAGATTTAAAAATAATTGGAATTCCTATGCGATTTTTTCATTGATTGATAGAAAATTTTATGTGATAAAATGTGTGATACTTTTTATCCCGGGAATCTAGAGGGAATTTTCTTAGGAGCGGTTTGAAGTTGTTCGGGTGCATAAAAATTAGCTTGTTCTGATACAGTTTTCACTAAAACGATAGCTTACATTCTTTTTTAAATGCTGCAATACTTTTTGTCCCGGGAATCCCGCGGGAATTTCAAGTCAAGCGTGGACGCAGTTCGGGCATATCCTATTACTATAATAAATCTGTAAATGGTTCGAGATTGTACAATGCATTTAAAAAAGTGAAAAAATCAGGAGGAATGGAGGAATAATTCGGACTAGGAGATTACGAAAATGCAATATCTAGAACTTTTTCTGTCTGTTTTTCTGTTAGAGAATCACATGAAAACTACAGAGTGAATGAAACTCGACACAGCAAGCTCATATCCCAGGGCATAACTTTTTATCTCAATAAATTATGTTGTTTCCACGGGACAGACGAAAATATCAAAAAAGATGGCGCTGCCATCGCATCCTTTTTGAAACTTACAGAATGTATATGAAAGAAGCTCAACATAGGTTTATATCCCGAATCAATACTTAGGATACTTTTATCACAATAAATGATGTCTTTCTATAGAATAAGACAGATTATCAAAATAGATGGTGCTGCAATCACATTTTTTTAATTTTACTAACAACTACCTATGTTGCATAAACAACAGTCATTCATTGTATTGCTTCAAATCATGTTGGCTTTGACTTACCTCTATGTTTTGCAGGCAGTTTTCTAGACTATCTTAATTTCTTTGTTATTATTATATTATATTATAAGTAAAAAACCAAATGAAGTTTTTTTATAAGTAAAATATAGAGGTGAGTCGAATCCAACCTGATTTGAAGTAATACAATGAATGACATGTTGTTTAAGTCATCACACTACAAACAAAACTAACAGATATACTGTCAAAAATAGATACCCAGAAATGGAGATGGACAGGGCATATGCTCAGGAGCAAGTTCCCAAAGTAGAGCAAATTAGTATCCCACTGGCACCCAACAATTGGCAAAAGGAGTAGGGGAAGGCAGAGCAAGCGCTGGAAGGATGAGATCAGGCTTGCTGCTGGATTCTACTAGCGATGTGCCGCCTTAGACCTTAGACAGGCAGCACTGGCATGAGCTGAAGGAGGCCATTGCCAGGTGGCACTCTAAGAAGAGAGACCTGATCTAGGGGAAACATTGAAAATTACCTCATCTCAAATTTAATGCTATATTGATTATTATTATGATATGTATAATTGTATGTATCGGGTAAATGGTTTCAATAAATATAAATTCTTACCAAAGGTGCTTGTTGTACAGGAGGTAGACCAGAAGGGCCTGGTATAGGTTCACTCCTGGGACTTGGTAATGATGGGTGTGATGGATGTGGTAGTCCAGGATGTGTTATTGTATTCAGTACACTTAGTCTTGCCTCTGCTGGAGAATACCGAGAACCCAATATACTGCTAGTACTGTGGCTGTTTATAGTCATGTTTATACCTGGAATAAAACATTATAAAGGTAATAAAAAACTTGTAACTTAAAGTAAATACTTGTATTCATTTAACAAGACCATACTAATAATTAGACTGGACAGAAAGTGGACACTTTTCAGTTCAGCTAATCAGTCAGTCAGGCCAAGACCCACTTTATGTCATTAATGATCATATAAATTTACTTCAATTAAATCAAAAAATATATTGTTTGATATACAGAATCTTTAGATAAAACGAAATCTCTCCTCTATCCTCTTTATAAAATGGAAATGTCCTCAGGATAAGGATGTGATATCATCAACAAAATACTTGTTTGAAAATTCGACGGGTAGCTCATGAATAAAAAAAAGAATGAGCTAGTTCCGATTATAAAAATTAAAATAAATATATACTACATAAAATACAAGCAAGTATTTTTATCCAAAATATACATTATTGGTAAGTATACAAAAAATATGAAAAATTGTAACATTGAAAATACATAATATTGAAACATACAAATTACCATTGCAATGCCTAAGTTGCGTCTAAATAAACTGTTGTATATATTTTCATTTTTATATTTATGATTATTAAGCTGTACAATAATATAAACGTGTGAACAACCATATTTTAAAATTGTCGTATAGAACACTAATTACACAGAATATGAAATATATTTCGCGATGTAAGTATTTTAAATAGAGTTAAACAAAACCGGAATTAGGGATAGCGATCTGATATCGAATAATCAAAAAATGGGTTGTTTGGACCAAAAAAAAACCATTTTTTAAATCGATATGTAGCACTGAATCGATTCAGTGAATCTATATTTCACTATAGAAAATCGACATCAATTAATTATGATAGAATCAAATGCGAGCCAGCCTTACACGCCTCTTGTCTCTGTAGAGCTTATCACGACGAATTAATACCAAGTACCCCGTTGGTGTCGTTATTTGTTATGCAGTTACTCTATTCTCCATAATTTTATCAGCTGATATTCATAACAGAAGATGGTAATCAAATGACAGTTATAAATAATGATAGCTGAACACTGCCGACAGTTAAACAGCGGGTTTTTTTTAAAGGCACTACAGTTTTGTGTATTTGCCAATTCCTAATTTTAAATTAATTTATACTAATAAATAAAATTGAAGAGTCCGTTTGAGTGATTTTAAGAGAGTGAGAGTGATCAAATCTTTGTGACTGCCAGTACCTATTTTCTTAATATCTCGAAATATTAATTAAAATATCTATAAGTAAGATTGTATCTGTGATTTCACATGAAGGGCGGGAGTTTCATTGTGTCGTAGTTATTTACTAGCTTTTACTTCTTCATCGCTTACAACAACAGTACTTTTTTCCGGAATGAAAGGTACCCTATCTTTCTCAGTACATCTAACTAAAGATTGGTTCAGTAGATAGAGTATAGAGCGTGAAGAAGTAACAAACAAATATACTAACTCTCTATTACATGGTACTCGACACATGTAACGAAAAACAGTTTTTCATGTAATTAGTCAGAAACTCGCGAGATGGCTGTGTGCTTAATTTCCTTTGCCTCTCTTTAATAAATAAAAAAAGTTACATTTATATACTTTGACTTTTTGTATTTGTTGTCTTTGTTGACATTACGACATTTTATACTGGCAAGAACTAAACAAGTGATGAGCGGAACCATTAGACCAGGCAGACTGTTGTTGTTAAAAAGCTTAGATATTAAGTATTGGGAATCATAAACAATTTTAGATATTTTCTATGTGACTGTGTTTTTTTTGTATGTATGTTACCTGATTACTCGAAAATGCCCAGACCGATTGGGAAACATCTTTTTTGTTTGAAAGCTGGTGCTTCCCGTGTGGTCCTATTTAAATTTCATCAAAATATGTTCAATTCAGAGTTACAATTTGAAGTCAGTTTTTTTTGTTAAAATTATTAATGTAACAAATACATTTAGAAAATAAATGTCTTCTTTTGTACCTGATACTTTGATATGGTTATAAAAATAATTGCATTTATCGAATAGCCTGAACTAAAAAAATCCCTGATTTTACTAACAAGAGATCGTTTATTATGGTATCTTTCTTGTTTTTTTATAAAATGTATTTATATTTACATTGCAAATACAGACTTGAAAAAAACAATTTTTAGGAATCGTTCTTTTAGACTCAGTTTTTTTGTGAATCGAATCATCAGGATACGATTTGAATCGATTTATAATATCAGAAAGAATCGCCATCCCTAACCAGAATTTAACTGTCAGATGTCAGTGTCGACAGCCTGTCAACTTTTACTTTATATTTGCCACTGCTTCACCTGTGTTAAAGTGTGTCCATATATTATGTCACAGCTAACGGACGTGACTGAGGGGCGTGGCTTACAACATATCTGGATAAGAAAGTCCATTGAAGTGTGTACATTATAAGTAGTAAGTCGCGGCCGTGACCTTGAGCGTTCGGACGTCCTAAAGCAATTTGGAGAGTGTGTTATGGTTCTGTTATGCACATTATTCGGTCGCGTCCATCAGCACGGCTAATGGATGCATCCCATAATGTATGAGTACCTTTAGTCTGCGCCACAATAGAAGTTCCTCAGAAAATAAAGGAACTATTATAAACGTGGCGGCTCCACTATTTAATAGAATTTTGTTCGTAAAGTAGCCAAGAAGTAAATTTACATCTTTAATTATGGAATATTTTATTATTCAGTAACTACCTACATCGATTTACGGATTAGGAAATAATTACTTTGGCACGATTAAATACGATAATTGCAACGCCGCGTCTGTAGAACTTCTTTTGTGGCGCGGACTATAGGTGTTATTAACTGTGAGCAAATAAGACTAACTTATAATTTAAAAAATAACGCGCTAACGATCAATTACATTAATTAAAATACGTGAAATATCTGTTAACGTTTAATATGATTAATAACATAGCATCTTCAATAACGCATTAAACCTTTGGCTACAATCTGTGTGATACAGTCACTAAAGAGGCCTATTCACTATCCTGCAGTGCAGTGTTGCACTGGGCAGAGCGTGCAGGATTTAAGAGGCATTCTGCTCGGTGTTGCAGAATGCAATGCAGGCTGCGACTATATTCACAGTCCTGCATTACGCAGCGGACTTCTATTTCCCGTTTACGTTAACTAGACGCGCAGTGTTATCAACAATCAAACACATTAGCACCAAAAGCTAGAGTCAAATATAGCTATATCGAGATAATTACTAGAAAATTTCAGCAAAAATTAAGAATAATTTACGATAAGCAATAATCTCTATTTATGACATGATTTTAAGCGATGTTAATTTTTAGAATTTGGTTACACTGCGCGTAAGTTATCGTAAACGGGGGAAATAGGCGGACTGCCATGCAAGACAGTGATTGGGCCGTAGCAGATTGAGTAGTAGAATTGGCCTCAAAGGCAAGCAAGGGAATCTTAGTCCATACAGCCTGTTCTGATGTATAAGACTTCGTATAGGTAGCACAGTTGAATTAAAGGCTACAACTAACGCCATTCAACGAAGTTCTTGTGAAAACTCGAAAAACCACATTTGACTACACAGTTCACATTTCTCACAAAGATACATAATTACTACTCAAAATCTATCAATATATTTTTTTTTTGCAGGTGTTCAACAGATAGGCAGACGGACCACTTGATGTAAAGCGGTTACAAACGCTTATGGACATTTGCGACACCAAAGGTGCTACAAATGCTCTCTTAAGGGAAACTGGAACTTGGCCACTAATGCCGGAACACAATTCAAGGTTGTTATGGCGGCATACTCTACACCAGGAGTGGTAGCCATCCAGTCGGGCAAATACCCTACCACCTGGCCGTGGGTTGTTTTGTCGCCTCTTACAACAGGCCGCCCGGCCGCAGGCAATTATATTCTTTCTCCGTTCCTGCACGGATAAAATCCTACAAATACTCATCATTTTAGAGTAATTTTACACATTTTTAGAAAATAAAAATACAACGTCCCTTTTCAGTTCCCGCCAAAAACTACCCGGTATAGCAGATGCATTAGGAACATGTCTTCTGCGTCGTTGTTTTTATTATTTGGATTATTATAATATTACTAGAGTTTACCCCGCGGGTGGGCCGCGGGTCAACCTCTAGTGCGTGCCTCTTGTTTAAGGAGGTTATACCACAGGTTACATTGTATTCAATTTTTATGTTTGGTAGGTATTTTCGGTATTAAAACTACATATGTACACCAAAATGACCAAATCGACCAAATCAACCAAATCGACCACACCGACCATATCCATCCACCACATCGACCAAATCGGCCAAATCGGCCAAATCGACCAAATCGACCACATCCACCACGCCGACCACATTGACCGAATCGGCCAAATCGACCAAATCGTCCACATCGACCACACCGATCACATCGACCACATCGACCAATTGACCACATTGACCACACCGACCACATGGACCAAATCGACCAAATCGACCACATCGGCCACACCGATCACATCGGCCAAATCAGCCAAATCAGCCAAATCGGCCAAATCAACCACTAGCTACGTATTTTATCTACAGTTTTGCATTCTAATAAAATAGATGTGGTAAAATTGTTCAGGGTATATAATTTAACTTCTTTGTTTAACTGTAGCTTAAAGAAAGAAATAGACTATATTTAGTAGGACTAATAAAAGCCAACTGTGCCATATACAAGTAATGCAACTGGTTAAGTTATAAAGTTCATTACCTATATAATAAATTAATTACCTATATTTTCATTTTGTGTACCGTTTGATCTAATAGAAGCTGTATCGTCTTCAGGTGACGATGAGCGTAGAATCTCATCGGGTGGTTCATCTTTAGGTATAGGAGGATGCGTGAGTGTCGGCATATCCGCTAAAGTTTCTGGCCTAAAACGTCGTATTGATAAGAGTGGTGATATTCTTGGAGGCGAGGCTTCAGGTGTCTCTCTTGGGTCCCGAATATCACGCGACTCTCTATATTCCCTAGGATCACGAACTTCTCTGAGATCTCGTAACTCTCTAGTTTCTCTGTGGTCCCGAACTTCACGGGCTTCTCTTAAGTCACGTGCTTCTCTTAAATCTCTAGTATCTCTGTACTCTCGAGGATCCTTGTGTTCACGAGATTCTTTTGGTTCTCTTGATTCTCTCGGTTCTCTAGAATCTCTAGTGTGAGATTCTCGGGGGTCACGAAGGTCTTTTTTTTCTTTTTCGCGATTTTCCCGTGAATCTTTATTTTCGCGCGTTTCTTCTTTCTCCCGTATTTCTCTTTCAACTAAACTCTCTCGAGTTTCTTGACACTCTTTGGTGTCTTGAGATGGGCACTCTTCCATTGGTTCTGGAACGTTTCTTGTATCAATTCCAGCTGCGCTTAAAGTCGTCATCTCAGCAAGTCCTTTAACCTAAAACATTACAGATTATAATGTTAACGACCAAA
This sequence comes from Dendrolimus houi, assembly GCA_039645545.1. NCBI lineage: Eukaryota > Metazoa > Arthropoda > Insecta > Lepidoptera > Lasiocampidae > Dendrolimus > Dendrolimus houi. Next base: position 14,030,877 of record CM077120.1, on the reverse strand, counting down.
AATCGGTTTAAGTTGTGTATATTTTTTTAAAGTCTAAGTATATTGTTTGAAATTCATATAGGTACTTATCAAATAAAATGTAAGCATTTAAATAAAGTTAAGTTTTTACTGCAATAGTTTAGAATTTGTATTAACATTTTTTTCTAGGCTTATATTCATTTAGGAGTGAAGAGTAAACGAACAAATTAACGAACTTGCATAACTTCATATGGGTATATAGGTAATTAATAATTTTTCAAGACTTAGGTCAATCTCATATAACTACTTCATAAATACTTGAGCAGTGACAAGTAACTATAGCATATTTATTATATTAATTACGTCATTTATGACAAAAGCCTCGTAGCTAAGGCCGGCTGTCATAAGCGTTAACTAGCCTCAAGAAGGCGTAATCGCAGACCTGCTACCTTTTTTTTACAGGAGTATAGGTTTGCGTTTGACCATGATTTCGCCCGATATGGAGTGGAGATGTGGTCTAAAATGGAGCACGAGACTTGAAGACATCCAGGTTGTAAGTATCGGAAGTTACGTTTTGCTGTATTATGCTGTAGGCACATACGTAATACTCGATTCCAGTAACACCTAGAATAGAGAAAACTACTTGGAGGACCTTAATCGAACCCTTTTTCTAAAGAACGTTTAGATCACAAAACCAGTCAAAATTGAATGAAACAGTATACCTGAAGGCTCTCAGCAGTTTTGAGGAGAGCAGGCAGCTGGCAATACTGGACGTTGACCTCGCCCTTGTACATGAAGTCAACGAGGGTTCTGAGCTCCTCCAAGCCCACGTCTTTGAGAATCACTATGGGGTGACGCGACGGATGGTCCACAAACAGCGAACGGAAATAGGTTGAACACGCTGATAGCACTACCTGAAATATTTAATCAGAATGTTTATATTACAAAAATCCTATTACAAATGATAATAGGTACCTACACCAGAGTAAGTAGAGTACACAGGCTTTATACGTGCAGGAACGGAGAAAGAGTACAATTTCCTGCGGCCGGGCGGCCTGTCGTTAGAGGCGACAAAACAACTCACAGCCAAGTGGTAGGGTATTCGCCCGACTGGATGGCTACCACCCCTGGTCTAGAGTATGCCTGCATAACAACCTTGAGTTGTGTTCCTGGATGAGTGGCCAGGTTTCAATCTCCCTTAAGAGAGCAGCAGCGCATTTGTAGCACCTTTGATAAAAAACCAGAATTAAAAAAACATTCTTTAGATTGGTCAAAATATAATGATAAGTGCCAATACATTTTAACGTGTTAGAGCCATGCTGGAATAATTGTCTTGATATTAGCTTTTAGGGCCGGCTCAACTGGTGAGCTCTCTCACAGAACATTGACGTCAAACGGTTAGCCTCGAGCAAATCGTGTTTCATTCGATGAGTGAGATTTCTGATAACCCATTTCTCTTTTCTACTATCCCATCCCCTCTATCCCATTCTTCCTGTCTGATCTCTTTATCACATCCCCTCAATCCGCCCTAAATGGTGGCAATGTTTTGACTTCGCCCCTGATGTTGTTAAAACCACTTTCCATTAGGTGGGCCGTCTGCGAGTTTGCCGCCTTCGGAATAAAAAAAACCCCGCGAAAACGAAGTCGCGGGCACAGTTCTTTACTATATAATATGTAGAAATGTGAAAACGAGTTTGTTTGATCCTTAGATATGAAGCGGATTAAACAAAAAATTGTATTGAAATAAATAATTTAGGTATAGAACGGAGATGAATATAAGATTTCCCATATGTTTTTGTGGTTTACTTAACTCTGAGACTGCCTCGCCTATAATTTATTTTAAAAACCGGCCTAATGCGTATTGACCAACCCAAAAGTAGGGCTCCATAACCGTGATGAATGCTTCCTGTCTTAACTATTTGGCTACGGAACCCTAAAAATCGTGAACCGTTTGATTGGATCTCGAAAACTGAAGAAGTTTTATGTACCATAACATTAAAAGAATCTAAAAAATACGCTGGACAATTGAACGGGTACTCGGATTTGAGAATAATAAGCCTCGTTGACCACTCAAAAAACTTTCTAGAATATTTCACTATCCTTATCAGTGACGGTCGACTCTCAATCAATATTATTTATATGACTGCATTGATCGATGGCCGAAAAGTGCACTAAAAGATCACCTTCTATATTACATGCATTGCATTATGTACATACACCTTATCAAATGCGTGCAGATTACAATACCTAAAGTAAAATTGAAGATAAATGTTTATTTAAATCCATTTGTTCATTAAATATTAATAAAACATTTACTTATTTATATAACTTATACCATGATATACGTGGTAATGTATTTACATATACCGACTTTTTCTTCTTCCTTGTATATCCCATACAAACGATGTCTGGAAGATAGCCATTTGTCATCGGCTATATAACAAGACTGCTAATTGTATTTTATTGTTTTTTTTTATTCTTGAGATAAAATTAGTCAGAACTATTATTATAATAATAAATACCATATAATATGTTTTAATGCTACACCATACCATACAAACGTTTTACAATGAAAGAAAATAAAACTAAATTATAAATTAAACTAAATACTTAAACATAAACTAAATTAAACAAATATATAAACTAAATTATACTATAAATAAAACTATACTTACAAAATAACAATGAATATATTTACATAATTTACAATTATAAAATTACATACAATCGAATACAATAAAAGAAAACTTATTTGTATTGTATTGTACCCATAGAGACTATAAGTAGAATACAGAGCCCAGATCACTGTCAGATCACTTATAAATAAAAAAATTGACTCCAAATCGTTGTCGGCGGGGAGCATGCCCGAAATGCTGGCTGTATTTCCGCGTTGGATAAAATTAAAAGGATCAAATTGTATTTTTTTTTATTGCATGAGGTCAGCAGATAGGCAGATGGCCCACCTGATGGAAAGCGGTTACCATTGCCTATAAACATTTGTAACACCAAAGGTGCTACCAATGTGCTGCCGCTCACTGAAGGTAGATTGGAACCTGGTCACTAATGCCGGAACACAACTCAAGGTTGTTATGTCAGCATACTCTAGACCAGTGGTGGTAGCCATCCAGACGGGCATATACCCTACCACCTGGCTGTGTGTGGTTTTGTTGCCTCTTACGACAGACCGCCGGGCCGCAGGAAATTGTCTTCTTTCTCCGTTCCTGTATGAATAGACTAATAGATAAATAGGTAACAGTAAGTTTATAGAGGAATATATTTTATATAAAACAAAAGGTGTATCCGAAGTGACAATTCCAAAGTTAAAAAATACATTGTGTGTCTCTGCCTCGTATATCTCTACAGGAAACCAGTACGATAATGTTCATACATTACAGGTAATGGGGAAAATAATATTTCTAATAAATATATACGGTACATTAGGTATTAGTTTACAACAATTTTAGTGTATAAAAGTAATTTCTAACAGTATTTTACTTTTAATATTTTTTTATGATATTTTACTTTGAACTTGCTGCATCGTGTACAAAAATTACAATTTCACAATTTTTAAAAAGATTAAACTTTAATTCGGAAAAAGCTACAAAAAGTAAGGATAAAATCAACTAAACCGTATTATGACTCCACAGTACAGTGCACCGTGCTAAATTAATTCATTATCAGTTATCAGCAAAAAACGTACTTGCATCAAAGGCGGGATAGCACAGTTAAACTTGAAATCTATGGCGGAAACCTTTTGATGTGAAAGGCAATTTTTAACGTAGCATTCAAAGGACAATTTATTTAAAATAATTTTATACCTATAAATATATATAATATCAGCCCATAAATCTCCCACTGCTGGGCTCGGGCCTCCCATTATAGGAGGGGAACGGACAGTATACCCACCACGCTTGTCCAAGCCATCTTGGCAGGTTTGACACATTGGTTATCTCGATGTGCAAGGTTGCATCACGACGTTTTCCTTCACCGTTGTTAGCACGTGGTAATTGTAACAATATGCACATTTGGTCAGAAAACTGCCTAAGTGGTGCATGCGTTTCGACCAGGATCGAACCCGCGCTCTTTGAGTTAGGGACGCGTGCGCTAGCTATTACGCTACCACGACGTCCTTATTTTTACCTATAATGTAGTATTTTCTTGTGTAAATCACTAAATTTTTTAGACCCTAGTAACTTACAAACTACCTATCTATAAACACTGATAACACACTATCTGACGTACTCATTGAAAATGTTAGATGGGAGACGTATTATAACTTAATTCAGTGACCTTGTGTAAGACCATATTGTTTAAGTCCCTGCTTCTGTATACATACTTTAGCGAGTTGTACATAAGTAAATAGCGAGAAAAATATTTTACTCGTAAGATTTTTATTCAAAGACGTAACCCAATAAGGACTACAATTTTACAAGTGCGTTCTATGGGGTTTAAATTTTGGATTCGTATTTAGGCCAATTAACTCTTTACCCGGTGTGGTGACACAGGTCGTTCTGTCAGCAGTGTTGCGCTCAGGCAACTACGGCGCGCGTTCGGCAGTCTTACCCGAATATTGCGATAGACCGGTCTTGTCTGGTGGAGCACATCGGTCCAGTCCTTAGGACTTAATGTGTGTAGTAATTATATATGTGTAAATTTTTGTGTGTGAACAATATAACAGTTTAAAATAGTTAAAACCAAAAACTTAGTTTGATTTCTCTCACACGTCAAGAACACACTCTGATAACCAACCTTCCGATTAAAGAGCACCACAAGGGAAAACCACACCGGGATATAAAACAACCCTATGTTTAAAGACTACGTCTCGCAAAATTGACATGTAGTCGATTTGAAGCTATTGTAAAAAATATAGTAATATAACAACATTTTCTAAATTAAATAATATTAGCGTATTTATATATATAGCCTATAGCCTTCCTCGATAAATGGGCTATCTAACACTGAAAGAATTTTTCAAATCAGACCAGTAGTTCCTGAGATTTGCGCGTTCAATCAAACAGACTCTTCAGCTTTATATATTAGTATAAGATTGGCTTGGAGTACCTGAACAAGGCATTTTGAACACGATAAGCAGGGCCGGGCTTTACCATCTTGGCACCCGGGGCGAGTCATATACTTGGCGCCCTTTTATATCCTATTAATATTACGAACGTGAAAGTTTATGAGGATGTACAGATGCATGTTTATCGCACTCCAACACAAAAACTACTTAACGGATTTTGATGAAACTTCACAGTATTATAGCTTATACATCAGATATTATGCTGAAGCCACACTGCGCCTCGGGTGGCCGCCCGGGCCATCCATCCCTAAAGCTGGCACTGCTGATATAGTGAAAGATATATACCTACTAGTAGTAAAGTTCTCTTGGTTTTATAGAAATTGTTGGAACTATCTGGATATTTCCATTTTATAATCTACATCCTACGTTCATGGTAAACTTCATGATGATCGGCTCCTTCCCAAGATTGGGAAAGAGGAACAAATAAACATTCAAACAAAGTCATATTGACATTTATTAAATAGTATGAGTAAGTTATTACCCATAACAAATCTCTTAACAACCTATATATCTATGTCTTAAAAGTATTAGGCGCTTTTACACAGCCAGAATATGATATTTTTTTAAGAATTTGTGAGATGTTTCATAAATGTTTAATGTCTTCGTGTTAGAGTTATCCAAACAAATTAAATTACATAGCGAGCGCTGTCGCCAAGACAACTATATAATAGTTTAGATTTGGATACACACAACAACTAGAAGGGTCAAATCTTGTAAATAGCGTACAACTAACCTTATGAGCCCTAATGGAGGCGCCTTCGGAACATGCAAGCGTGACGTCCACTAGACTTTCGTCGTGCAGCAACTGGCTGAATACTCCCAGCAGGTTGCTCTGATGATTGTTCCACCTTAGGCAATAGTGCTCACTTCCCATGTCTGAGCTAGCTCCCGCCGCTGTAAGAGGTAGGAAAATGAAATCGTCAATTATAACGATCAATAAAAAAATACAACATCCGACTGCATAATTTTTGAGATTTACATGCTATAAAAATATTCTATTCAAAATAGAACAAAAACTACGAACAGGATTTTAGTGCGTCTTAAATATTCAATAAACTAGATTTTTAACGAACACTAGGATTTTTTGCGCGCCAGAGAACTACCTCAACTATTATCTAAATTGTAAACGTCTATACTTTTAAAGATACGTAGTTCTTATTCCACTTTTTAAATATGGCTTTGCAGGATTTTTATATCTAGCCAGTGTCAAATGTTCATGATTATTCAAGCTGCAAAATTTCTCGAAGTTGATGGATAAGTGGCAAAAGCCGGACATATAGTACCTATAGACACCTATAGAAGTTAGTCAGATCTTAAATAATATAACAGTGTTTCTTAATTACTATTTTGATGATAGGTAATGAAATATTAGCCCCCAAAATCGTGAGAATAGTCTCCTTCACTTTAACTTTTAAAATATGATGTGGAGAATTCTGGAAAGTCAAGGTGGTGGAGCTTAAAGAATAACTTCAAGGAATATTGTTTTAAACAAAATTCGTTTAACAAGTAGTTTTTATAATATGGATTGTTTTTTTCATTAAATGTTTTTATGGTCCCCTTTGTCATTTATCACGTTACGAACCTTTCGCTCTGCGCAGACTGCCAAGCCTTACCAAATTTAATTGTATTATCAAATTCATTGTTTTACGTAAATAAAGTAGACTAGCTTATGTTGAAGTATCAGTTCCACTTTTAGCCAGTAGCCTCGCCGTAAAATTCCTGTAAGATTCCCAGGGAATACTAGTTTTGACATGAAATTCGTACAAACCGACAAAAATCGAATATTTTCGCTCTACGTTGTTGTACCGTCGTATACCAACTGTTTTTTTAATGCAATCAATGCACAGACACGACATTTTTATGATAACTACAATGTATAAAATACACAACAAGTAGAATTAAATCTTCTATTTCATGAGAAAAATAAAAAGGTACTGCTTTAGATTTTTATTAAGTGTATTTTTCAGGAGGAATCCTATTATCTTGTTTTGGGTGTTAAATTATTATTTATCAACCAATTTTCGCCACATGTGCTCAAATAGGTCATTTCCGTTCACGTAACTATCTACACTCACAAGGTTACACTGTACACTTGAAAAAATAAGTTTTTGTTACTGGTATATTTGATGTAAGTAATAGACACTTTTTGATCATTTGCGTCCAATCTTAACATAGATATAGTGCAATTAAATCTAAATTTAGCTCGTAATAAAAAAAATGTTGCAAATTCGTCTTATAACCCTGCTTACTTTAGCGGCCTAAGTTTTAATTACAATAATTTTATTTTATTTTTATTTCAATCGTCGTGAAGTAAGCTCACCAAACCTAAAATAAAATGAGCATCATTTGTAGTACAGATTTAAACAAACGTAGCGTAGCATAGGAGGTGCGGTCTTAGAACAACAGTATCTGAAAGATTTTTAATATGACAAGACGAGAAAATTAATGACTAAAAAATATTTCAAGTTCCTGTAATCGTTTTTATTACAAAAATATTAAATTAAATAATAAAGTAAGTAAAAAATGGAATAAATACACAAAAAGCGCGAAACCGATGCATTAATGAGTAGACATTGATATAGTGGTGCATCTATTTACTGTACGCACCCATCAAGGTGTTAATTGTAACGTTTATGTGTCCACAACTCGCTCAACAGCCGGAACTGTCAGATTTTTTAAAGATTACAAAACACCACTGTGGTATTATTTTATATTGTGTGATTACTGTTTCGCGCCTACATGCATGGCGATAAACATAGTTGCGAGTATACTATTTAAACGTCGGTGTAGTGCGCACACGCGTGCGGCCGCGACGCAGTCAAGATCAAGGGCGCGCGATTGCGCAAGAGTTGGCGGTCGCACCGCGCTGCAACTTGGTGTGATGTCATCGGGCCGTCTGCGTCCCCCCACTCTTTGCTCGCATCACACGCCCGCTCTAAAGGCCGCGGACGCGGAACGGTCTATTTTTAATATCCATTTTTTGCCCACGTATCTATGTTCTCTTGATTGTCCGCAGTACGTTAAACAAAAAAATATTCGGGTAGGTCTTAATCCGCGACTTATCTTGACCGATAGTATTATTGATAAGTAATAATAATATACTTTCCTCTTGATTTTCTAAACGTGTTATGCTAAAAAGAATCTACGGAGACATTTTTCACATTAGTCGAAAACCTTACAGACGGATAGGTAATAAAAATAATTTTATTTAAGGATATTATGTATATCGAAAATGTATCACGCCAGCCAAATACGTCAGGTGACTCGAAAAAATGTACAAGGCCAAATAGGCTTAACAATACATCGCTTAACGAAACAACGAACATTAACACTGTTATCAGCATTCGTAAGGTGATTTTGATATGGTTACCAACTTTTCACTGCATTTGATAAAAAAAATGCAATAGATTACCGCTATCAGCTCTATCACATTTGAAGTTGCCTCTATCACTTTCACGGACGCCGTTTTATTATACCTTGATAAAATATTTTACATCAAGATATTGTTCACGGAAAGGTCATACGAGTTGTAGAGTTCAAATATTTTACATAACAATTATAAGAACAAGCATAACATAATTTAAGTTATATTTTTATTAGTAGTTTATGTTTGCAATTTATTATAACTATTTCTCGGTACTGGGCTTTTTTTGCGATTCTCGCTGCGTAAAAATCCATGGGAAGTCTTTTATCTTTGATATCTAACGTACGTAAGTAATATATTTATGCCAATTTTATTATGGTAATGCTGCCAGCCTTCTAGGCACACTGCCCAGCGAAAGCGGTCTGGCCGGGCTGGACCGATTGTAATTTAGAGTATTTTATTTTAGTGTATATAAATTTGTTAGGGGTTTTTTATTTTTATGTTTTAGTTTCATTTTAATTTGTATATATAGTTTATTTTAAGACTACGATTTTAATTAGGTTTGTACATTTGTAATCTATAGTTAATTTTTAATTTAGTTTTAATTAAATATTTATCTAGAAATTGTTTAAATTATATATTTACAGAAATTATTAAATTAAAACAATTTTATTGTGAATAGAACAATTTAATTAATTTATTTTTGTACAAGTATGAATAAATACGTCGACGCGAAAATTTATATTGCAAATGATGCGTTTATCAGACCAGTCAGATTTAGACCACCTTGTCCAATTCCTTTGGCACCCTAAAAAGATTGTCGACTGTAGCATAAGAGGAGAATACTAGCAATGACAATGGCAGTACTTTAATGTGTTGCCTTGATAGTTAGGTGGAACCACGTAGACGTCGTGCACTAGATTTTAGCATTATAGATAACATTATTAGTATTGGTCGTAAATATTTTCACAGATATTTTGTATTTACCTACAATACAAACATGCAGGAAGCAGTAATAGAAAAGCGATAACAATGAGAAGAATTACGCACAATAGGTACCCGTACAGTGCAATCGTGTAACTAGTTAGTTATAACCATGTGCGACCTTCAGCGCACAATAGCACGAACGCGCATAAGGGAGTGGACATATGATCCAATGAATTATTAATGTTGTTCGATTTAGCATAATTATGCTTCAGAAGCTAACCCTACTTATAGACAATGTTTTTAAGTTCGATTACTTTGTAATAATCTTAAGTCTTTATCTCCTAGTATTACAAGGAAAACATTGTTACGTCTTCAAAGCAGTATAATATGTGGATAAACTGGGCATAAGCACGGTCCAATAGCATTAGTTAAAAATAAAAGGGAATTAAACTTAACTGGAAGGTGAAAAGACTATAGTAATGAATGAAATACCGTTCTTTATCGCAAATTAAAAGATACGCTTAATTATAATAATTGCATATAATTAACAATGTTATCACTTTTGGAGGTTTATTTCAGACAACCTTGGTATGGATAAAAAGCTTGGTAAAAATAACGGTGTGTTGTATGATCATCATTTGACCCGTTTTATTATATCATAATATATAATAAAACATTATAAAAAAGGATGAGTTTAAAAATATCAACTCATAAAAGTCCCACTACTTAGAAACGGACGGCATATCCGCAACGCTTGTCCTAGGCGGGTTTATGTATTTCACACAACGGTTACCACGAGGTGCATGTTTTATCACGATATTTTCCTTCAGCACATAGAAATTGTAAGATTCACATCCATATTTAATCAGAAAATTTGACTAAAAGGTGAATGTTTCCCGGCAAGGATTGGAGCACATGTCATTGGAATAAAACACAGCAAATGATATAACTACTCATATAATCTGTGGTAGTGGCAAGGATTAACAACCAGAAGCTGGAAAGCGGTACCTTTTTTAAAGAAACCAATCAAACTTCTTAATTTACTTATATATTTACCTGTTTTTGATAAAAACATAAATAATGAAAGAGAAATCGCTTTTATTTTCAGTTTACGTATTTTTTGCCCACTGAATAACTATCAGGTGTAAGAAGTGCGTAATAGCGTCGCTGTTACAGTTAGGGCTTTACAAAATAGAAGAAATGACAAATGAGGCATCATTAGTGGAACCAAAAGATGCGTACGTTGTCGTAGGTTAGGGACAATACAAAACATTTACGCGGACAGAATTTCGATACGGTTTTAAGACTAAGAAATGACTTATCAGGCTATTCAAATAACATCATTTACAACAGAAATGTTATAAAATTACTGTACTAAATTTTAATTCTCATGCCTTGACCCGAAATATTTAATAATGTCAACATTAATAGCGTCTATTTTGTTATAATGCAAATACAATGTGTATATAAGACTGGGTTTACATTGCACAATGTGCAAGGATTAATGATAAGCTTTGTTTTATTTACGTAATACAAAAGTTAACTTTATAGTTCGCGCCAAAATTTATGGCTACTCTTAGCAATCGATAGCTGCGTAATAACTGTTTTTTTATGCAAAATCGCGTTATACGTAGACTTCCGCAGCTAATTTAATATCATATTGTGTGATCTAGAATATATGTAATTGTATTAAAAATCTCTTAAAATAATGTGCAAAGAAAAAACACAAGTTGAAAATGACAAGTAATATAATTGAACAAGACACCTAAAAAGGTGTCGTACAAATTGTTAAAGGAATTTAACTAAGCTTTCTTTGTCTTAATATTTGACCATCTATTAAATAAAAAATGGGTTTAATCTAACTTTACTGCTAGTTTTCATATTGTTACAACTTAGCCAAAATTCCACGAAGCACGCCGACAAAAGTGAATGCACACCTGCCGGCCATAAAGCACAGCTTATTACCCGCCCGTATTTGGAGTTCTTTTGTTTACTTTGTGTTTAAAATTTTTAATTAGAAAAGCCGCCTATTGTGTATTGTAATCCTTTATGATGGTCGTTAGCCAGGTGTAGTTCCTGGATGACCCAGTCCACGCGGTCGATTATTGTATCGTATAGGTAGTATAAAACAATTCCCGAACGGAGGGGTGAGGCAGTCAAGCGACGATTACGATACGAGCAAGACGGGTGTACATTCGATGAGAGATATAGTGACGGACTTTGCGCGCGTTATTAAATCGTGCAGTTCATACTGGTTGTGTCCAGTTCTATTTGTACCTGTGTTATACGTGTTTGTATAGTTCTAATAAATCCTATAGTAATTCCAAACGGCACTTTAATTCGAGTCCCGTAACTCGTAACAATATCAATGATCGAAGATCGTTAACATAAATTTATGTAATTACAGTTAAAGAAATATGTCTGAAACGTCAGTTTAAAATGAGAAATTAATTTGTTTGTTTATATTCTAGCACGTTAACTGCTCATTGTAGCGTAAATGGATTAATAGAAAATATACATGCTATTAGTTAACTCATGCTTGGTTTGTTATCGGCCCGGTTTAGTGTGATCACATCTATAATTGTAAGTACAAAACATGACGAATGCAAAAGGGAAAACTTTACAAAATTCAATATTCATAGCTTTAAAGCTAACGATCTTATCTGGTTATTAGCAAGCGAGTGTGTTCTTATCCTAATAAATGCAGTGTCTACACAACAGGTGCTAATTTAAGAACCATTCAATGTAACACATGCCTCTTGGAGATGCATTACGTTATAACCTAGGTTTAAATAAAATTCAAGTTATACATATTGAGGCAACCGGGATGTGTACACATGTTACAATAAACTCTAACATTATTTACATATACTAGAACGAAGAAGGTGTTAAACTACAATTTTGTCATTTTCACTTTGAAATATCATCATAAATATAATATTAATTACTTTAAAAATCATTCATTCAAACCTTTCATTTGTAGAAACTTATAACGTCATAAATTGTCAGAAGACGTTTTGTACGATGACAAGAAGTATCTCAATTGATTTCAATGTCCGCTACCTTACTCTATAATTTTATTTGCTAAGTTATTCAAATTAGGTTAACATAATTTTGTAATAGTGTTATGAATGTAATCCCTCATCTCAGTTCTCAAATCATCCCATATTTCATGATCTGCATATGCATGTTCAACTTACACGCCGAAAATAAGAGTTGAAGTAGTAGTAGCCTAAACATCCCGTTGCAGGGCTTGGGTGTCCTCATTTTAAAACATCAGAGAGGATTCCCGCCGCGCTTGTCCTGGGTAGATCAGTGTGTTTCACACGGTTCATTTCCTACGTGCCTTGTCCTCACGATGTTTTCCTTCCTTGTCAGTTCATGGTAAATGTAACAATTAGGGTCACAAAATTTGCCTAATCGGTGCATGCACTCGGGCCAGGATTGAGACATTGGAGCTTTAACCACTAACTAAACTACTATGATTTTTATTTATGTTTTATATTGTAAATTGTGACATAAATAATGCACGCTTATATTCGTATTCATTTAATCACGTTTGGATTTCATTTCATTAATAAAATGCACCACGAAGATAGTGTAGTTGTATGTATATTGGCAAGGTACCAAAATCTTTAAGCTAATAACTGCTTCCTATGATTATTATATATAACTGAAGGAGAAATAGGATATTCAGGCGTAAAATAACGAGCTTTAAGATCAGAAAACTTGATACAAGTTAAGTTTCCATCGCAAGTGAAACGAGATTGCTGCATTATCGTGGAAGACAGTGGTTATCATCCGAGTTGGATCACCGCAAGAATATTGTTAACTACGAAAGACACTACAAAAGTGAGAATTGTTAATACAAGTAACCATGAAATAAAACTAAAGAGAAATAGTGTTATCGGAAAGTGTGCGGAAGTGAGCTATTTACGACGTGTAAACAGTGCAAATGACATAACCCAGAGCGGTGATGACTGTGTTGAGAGGCTCTCTGAGTCTTTTCGGGACAACTTAGGTGAATCGGAATATGTGCAAGGGAAAGAACTTTTATTAAAGTATAAGAGCATCTTCGTTACCGGCAGTGATTGCGGGAGAACTGGACTTGTGAAATACAAGATCAATACGGGCGACACTAGGCCTATTAAACAGAGACCTCGTTGTGTACCATGGACTAAAGAAACGGAAGTTACATCACTGATAAAAGAAATGGCTGACAACAAGGTAATAGAACCATCTACGAGTCCGTGGTCATCGCCTGTTGTATTGGTGAAAAAGAAGAATGGTAGCACGCGATTTTGCGTCGATTACCGGATGCTAAACAACGTGACTAAAGAGGATAGTTATCCGCTACCTAGAATAAACGATACTTTGGACATGCTCAGCGGTATGAACTGGTATTCGACGGTGGACCTAAAAAGCGGTTACTGGCAAGTAGAAATATGCCCCGAGGACAAAGAAAAGACAACCTTCAGTACCGGGATCGGAAGCGGCTTATGGCAATTTAATGTTATGCCTTTCGGCTTATGTAACACTCCAGCAACGTTCGAGCGACTTATGGAGAGAGGTATGGTTGGACTATTAGGAGATGTGTGCTTAGTATACCTGGATGACGTCATCGTGATGGGAAGAAGTTTTAGAGAGCACTTGAATAACCTAGAGAAAGTGTTTATTGGGATAAGAGAAGCTAATTTAAAATTAAGCCCGAAGAAATGTGAACTCTTCAAAAAGGAGGTAAATTACCTAGGTCACATAATATCTGCAGGAGGCGTGCAAACCGATCCTAAGAAGATTGAAGCAGTTCGAGAGTGGCTTATTCCAAAAAGTAAAACAGAAATTAGATCTTTTCTCGGCCTATGTACATATTACAGGCGTTTTGTAAAGAACTTTGCAGATATAGCGAAACCGCTGCACCGCCTAACTGAAGAAAAGCGCCAATTTATTTGGGATTCAGAATGTGACACGGCTTTTCAAACACTAAAGCAATACCTATGCCAGACGCCTATATTAGGCTATCCGAGTAGAGAAGGTAAATTTATAGTGGACACAGACGCGAGCAATATTAGAATTGGAGGCGCACTGTCTCAGACGCAAGGAGACCACCAAGTAGTGATAGCTTATTTTAGCAAGGCACTCACTAAACCGGAGAGAAACTACTGTGTAACTCGTCGAGAGCTACTAGCCTTTGTGAAGACACTACAACACTTCCATAAATACCTTATTGGGAGATAGTTCACCCTACGGACCGACCACGCTGCGTTAAAATGGCTTCTGCAGTTTAAAAATCCAGATGGGCAGGTAGCGAGATGGTTGGAGCAGCTACAGGAATTTAATTTCGAGACAGAACACAGGAGTGGAAAAGGCGATAATAACGCAGATGCCTTATCTCGTAGACCTTGTCTGGACGACTGCCAACATTGCAAGAAACACGATTTACAAGAGGTTGTTAACGTTATAAGAACCCAAAGAATCGATGACGAATGGACAAACGACAGCATGAAAGAAGCACAAAAGGAAGATAACGACTTACAACCTATTATTTCCTTGATACAGAGTGGAAGTAAACCTCAATGGTGCGATATATCTGCCCACAGCCCAGTTACTAAAGGGTACTGGGCACAATGGAATAGCCTAGTGATAGAGGAAGGGCTATTGTATCAAAAATGGGAATCTAACGATGGCAACGCTTCAGATTGTTGTTCCACGATCCAAAGTGGCGCCATTACTTAGACACATACACGACGGAGTGTCTGGTGGTCATTTAGGCGTGAAGAAATGTCTCGTCAAACTACGGCAACGGTTCTACAGGCTCCATTACCGGGAAGATGTTGAAGACTGGTGTAGAAAATGTGAGGCGTGTGCATCAGTAAAAGGGCCACAGACTAGAAGTAGAGGCAAACTTAAACTATATAATGTGGGGGCACCATGGGAACGCATAGCAATTGATGTGGCTGGGCCGTTTCCCGTGACTGACGACGGAAATAACTACATCATTGTGGTTCAAGACTACTTCACTAAGTGGCCTGAAGTATTCGCTACGCCTAACCAAGAGGCTAAAACGGTGGCTAAGAAACTAGTGCAAGAGGTGATCTGTCGATATGGTGTCCCGTTAGAAATCCATTCGGACCAAGGGCGGAACTTCGAATCTACCCTATTTCAAGAACTTTGCAAACTTCTAGGAATGAACAAGACTAGGACGACTCCAATACATCCACAATCAGATGGAATGGTTGAGAGGGTCAACCAGACTCTGGAAAATCACCTGGCTAAGGTAGTCGATGACCATCAGAGGGACTGGGACCAAGACATACCGCTATTCCTGATGTCGTACCGATCGGCCGAACACGAAAGTACCGGAGCTACTCCAGCCAAAGTTACCTTTGGAAGAGAGATGAGGCTTCCAATTGTCGCTATAACTGGGACACCGCCAGATACCCCAACATCAGTGACAGATTATGTGAGCGATCTTCAAGACAAGTTGAACAACGTACACTCGATGGTTCGCGAGAACAGTTTGAAGACGGGAAAAAACGAAAACCCGTTACGATCGGAGTTCCAAGGGCAGTGGCTTCAACGAAGGCAACCTAGTGTGGCTTCATAACCCACTTAGAAAAAAAGGGAAAAGCCCGAAACTTCAAGCTCGGTGGGAAGGACCTTACAAAGTTATAACGCGGATCAACGACCTCACGTATCGGATAAAACAAGGAGTAAGAGGAAAACCGAAAATCGTACATGTAGATCGGTTCGCCCGCTACCACGGAAGCAACGATGCTCGGGACGAGCATAACTAAGAGGGAGATAGTGTTGCATGCCGTCAAAGATAAGCCGCATAGCCTATTGTAAGCGCAGCTTATTGTCCTCCCGGATTAGGGAATCCTTTGTGTTTTGAATTTGTAACATGCTATTGTTTTTCTACTTGTTTTATAACCATCATTAGCGTCGAAATAATCCCTCTTGTTATTGTTTTCGACCATGTAGACGTTCGCAGGTGTGATGTACTCTCGATTAGCGATATAGACGACGGACTTTCCGCGTTCGAATTGCACTGAATCGTGCAGTGTGAACTGTTTGCATTCAGTTTTATTTGTATTTGTTTTATACGTGTTTGTACAGTTCTAATAAATTCTATAGTAGTTCCAACGGCATTTTTTTAATTCGAATCCTGTAGCTCGTAACAATAGTTTGGCTTAAAAATATATTCAACGATCTGTTTGATTAAATTCCGTTTAGTAGTTTTTGATATATAAGGTATTCGATTAAACGGAAGTTTCATATTCATATGAAAAAAGTATTTTCGTAACTTCTATTGACAGCACTTGGCTGATTTTATTAACAATTCTTATGTGGCAAAAATAAATAAGGAATACAAATAGTCCGATAATTGTCATAAATTAAATTACAATGATATAGCTATGTAAATAAAAAAATGATATTCCTATTAAAGCAAATCTATTGTCTACCTTTTTTTAAACTGTTTAACTTAAGGAAGGTTCATTTAAATATTATAAATTAAAAAATAAAATATTTACTTGGTTTAATTAAAAGTCCGGAAACAAGTGTTGATAAGTTGAAATTTATGTCATTGATGTTATTTATGATATATATAATATTTAAAAAACCGGACTAAAAGGTAGCAAGTGATGTTTAAGTATATAGAATACATAGATAATTTTATTGTGAAAGAGCGTGGGGTACTTGAGTGGAAGAAGTTTTAATCAACGGGGCTCGAGGACTCCAGTCGACTGGAGCATTAAATACAGCTTGTTTCTTCTGCAGAACAAGGGAAAAACTGCAAATAACTGATTTTCTTTTTGAATTTTTAACACCATCGCAATAGAATCGTACTTTGAATATCTTCGCAACGACAAGATATTGAAATAGCAGAATTGAGCGCCAGTTCTCATTACGTATGCAAAATTTAAATTTAATCAGAAGTCGTTGAAAGATTCGTTTATTAAATGCTGATTATACATACATACATGTATTCGTACACACATACGGGTGAAACTGATAAAAGCGTGTTAGAAACGAATGTGTATTGTTCAAATAAAGGATTGAATTAGTGCTAAATTAAATTAAAAAATTAAACATTGTCATGTATGTGGACAATAAAATGGAACTCATATAAAATCTTCATGCCCGTCCATCCGTATCTTTATATGTGACAGTTATGTTTTAGAAATATTTTTAGTATACATGTATCATTAGATAAACCTTGAACAATTTCATTATCTTTTTAAGTAAATAGGTTACGAGACATTAGCTCACAAAGTCGTTAAAATTGCTTCCTCCCCCCTAAAATCTGAAAAACACGGGTTGTAGATCTTTCTCAACATTCAACAAAAATTAATTTGAATAATATTTGTTGAGTAGTTTTTGAAATATGATGTATTTTCGTTTAAATGCTTTTTTTGCTTCATAGAAATAAGAAACATTTCTCACCTCTACAGAATCATTCACTGTGCACGGAGTTGCAACCCAACTTATTGAAATAAAAATAATTATAATAGCTCTGTAATAATATACTATAACTAATAATATATTACATATATAGAAAAAGAATCTCAGGGATGACAAAAATCAAAAAACGCAGACGATGCAACAAAAAATTCTCCGATTCTTTTACGAAAGCTTTAATCTAAGGTTTAATTATTTATAGTATAATATCAATTCAATAAAGCCTTCAATAAAACGATGAAATGATGATAGTGAAATCTAGCGATAAAAGTGGTAAGTATTAACTATCAACTCATCTGTTAAACACTACTTGAATTTTCATTCCTAATATTTTCTTCCGTAATACCTACATAATATTATATGTAAAATGCATTATGTGGATGCAGCTTAACATTACACGCGCAGATCAGCGCGCGCTGCGTGGGGATCAAGGTCGTGCGAAATAACGCATACAATCCGGCTGCACACTCGCACTAACGATATCTTTGGCTCCGGTCGGCTTGCCTACAAACCGCACTGCTATTCCGGCAACACGACCGCACAACGCTACGCCGCGTCGGCCGCTGGACATCCGGTCGCGCCTAAATCTAATACCTAAATATTGTTACCTAACTGATAAAATGTCGAACCATAGTTTGATATGCGACCGTTATAATGTTAATAAAGGTATATTTAAATAATATGCTTCATTTAATATATATATATATATATATATTTTTTCTATATTACAGCTTATTTTGAATTGTACTTAAAACTAAAATATCTATGTTTAAAAAAGAATAAGCCTGCATAGCAGTATTGAAATCATCTCAGTCGATAAATGTCCAACTGCCAGGCTCGGGTCTCCCTATTCCCCATTTCAGGGCAACGAACGGTATGCCCCTGACACACTTGTCTAAAGTGTATTAGCCAGTTTTACAAATCGGTTATCTCGATGTGTGTGATTTCCTCTCCATGTTGTCCTTCACCATCACGTGGTAATTGTCTCAATGTGTAAATTTGATCAGAAAACTACCTAAGCGGTCCACGCTGTATCATTTCAGTTTCTTAAGACTAAGGCGAAGCACTGTTAAGATAAATGTTATCTTGTTACAATGTACTTGTTCATATTAAACTAGTGATTACTCCGCGTTATGATTGGAACTACGGTATTGAATTAGAAGTGGTTGACTCATTAATCTGTCATGTACCTAATACCATCAGAAATTGTATTTTTTACATTTAAGTTTTAGACTTTATTTGGCGTAGTCGGTTATTGGTCACCAAAATTTCATATATCATATTATTTGATGGAAAAATATATTTTAAGAAACTTGAACAATTGTACATATTTATGATGTAGAACAAAAAAGTACTAATTCAATATAATTAGTAATTCATGATAGAAGACCACTAAGGCCAAATGGAATAGCCCTTTAAAACAGATCAAACCCCACATCTACATATAGCACCTAATGGTATCGCATGAAAACGTCATAGTCATGAGTTCATTACTAACTTAAAATTTTTTTTTTTTCAATCCCTATTAATTTCAAATGGCGAAACGGAGTAGATGGTTAGCGAAGTGTAGTAGGAAAAGCATTTCTTATGGCTAAGATTTTCTTAAAATAGTTGTGAACAAAAATAAATTTTATAATTTTAATTAATTTGCTAAGATTTAAAATGTAACTACTAAACGAAATGTAATGTAATACCTGAATAACAGTCTACAGTGAAGTCTAATTCTAAAAGGCCACCGTATTTCATGGCCGTATTTAATTTATATTTCAATAATTTAATTTTAATTTGGCGCTTACTTAATGTACTAGTAATGTAGCTACTAGATTATTACCTATTCTCTTTTATGTATAAACTACATAGGTTTATTTTCCTATCGAAATGTGTAAGTATCAAAATCCTAAAATTATTTACAATAATATTATGTTGTTTAAAAACATCCACATATTTCAATCTAAAATTCGCATTTTAACATAGTTTTCTGAAAAACTTATAATTAATGTAATTATTAATTATACTTTTTTAATTTTATGAGTTCATAAATAATTTGTTTTTAAAAATATTTAAATTTATATATAACCATTTAATAAAAGAATATGAAATAATACCTAAGTTAGTATTCAAATTTTAATTACTAAATACAGAACGCAAGGTCTACAACATTGCGGAATCGCGGCGCATTAATTCTCATCTAATGCTTATATTATTCAAATTATTTTTTTTCACGACTTTTCGATGCTTGTTGTGTGTCAAATGCCTAGTAAATTCAATTTCCTGGTCTATTGTATAGTTTCAGTCAAATATCTACCTAAGTGATTATGTGCAAATAAGATCCAACTATATGCAAAGATTGTTTACCGCTTTGGCAACTTTCTAGTGTATTGTGTTGCTACAATTTAACGTAGGAAAGAAACGATCCACATGACAATTTTGAGATAATTAAGATGCACGTAAAAATCTATGTAAGAAACCAAACCGAAACTAAAGCTGTATATATGTATCTATCTATCTGAAGTATATATCTTGCACATATCTTGAAACCAGCTCAATCAATCACTCTCACCAAAATCAGTAATTTTCAGGGCGGCCGCCGTTTAACATAGGTTCACCAAATTGCACTTGCCAAAAATCCATTATTTTTTTACATGTCTGTTTATGAAACCGACATCATGTCCGACGACACAACACAGACGACTTACTTCACGAGGATGCCGCCATGATGTCGTAAAATTCGTTTGCGGTGTTAAATAGACAGACATGTAAGAAATAATACGTTTTTTGGCAAGTGCAGTGAGTTGTTGAAACAAAATAAATGGCGGCCGCCTCAAGTGATTTTTATTGTTTGAATGATTGATAGAGCTCTTTTCAAGATATGTGCAAGATATACACTTATGAAGCCAAGGTGGAAGTTCTTAGTCGACGGAGTTTGGGTGAGCGTATCTAATTTCTGTACTTATTTATTATAATTCAACAAACATTTACGCAACAACTGAAGGCAACAAAATTATACTATTAGCTTCAGCGGTATCGTGTGTACGGAATATTCGGGTTTTTTTTTACTTCGGATCCGTGCACACATAGTTTTGGTGTAATATATTTATACTATAATACATCTGTAAATAGTTCGAGTTTGTACAATGTGTTTAAAAATGTAAAAAGGATCAGGGGGCTAATTCGGACCAGCAGTATCCGAAAATACAATTTTTAGAATTTCTGTATCTCTCTGTCTGTTAGAGCATCACGTGAAAACTACTTAACGGATTTAAATGAAACTCGAAACGGAGCTAGTTTATACCAAGGGTTGTAACTTAGGATACTTTTTATCCCGCTAAATGATGTTGTATAGACGGATTAGCAAAATAGACGGCGCCGCAAACGCGTTTTTTAATTCACTAACAAATACCTACTTTGTGATAAGCAATATGTTATTCATTGTATTACTTCAAATCAGGTTGGCTTCAACTCGCCACTATGTTTTGCTGGACAGTTGTCTAGACTATATGGACTTAGTTTCCTTGTTATTATTATATTATATGTAAAAATCAGAACTAAGTTTTTATGCAAGTAAAATAAAGTTACAGATCAGTATTAGCCACGCGGCGTAGCCGCTGGGCAAATGATTAATGTATATAATAATATGTAAGTAAAATAGGGCTATTACCTAGGGTTTGATCCAGGGAAAGCTCTAGTATAGCTAGTTATATAGGTAAAATATTAAGATGAAACAGCATGAACCTTTTTAGCACATTTATGATACGCGATTTGAAAGCTTTCTGTGTACAGTAACTCTCAATTTTGGTAATATTATGGGTCGGCGGTCGGTTTCATTTACTGTAATTACGTCTAATTAGTACTACTGCTGAGGGCGAAGGAAAACGTTATAAGAAAACTTGCACACCGAGATTACCGATATGTGGAATGTATCAGTGTACCTTTGAATAAGCGTAGTGGGTATATTGGCAGTATCCTTAAAATGGAGAGCGCTGTGGTCTTTTTATATGCCGATTTTATTTACCTTTTGTGATAGTTTTTCTGAATCTTTTTTAAATACTTGCGTTAATGGCCTTTCCAGCTATTATTGGAACTGCATAGTTCATAGTAGTTATTTAACACTATATTTTTTTATATCCTCTGCCACGGGACGTAAAGGTTTTTCTCCGGCCTTTCATACATTTTCAAGGTACTTTTCTTTATATATGTATAGATTGTTATTTTTCGGTCTTTTTATTTTATTATCTTTTGTCTTTCTTATTCCTTTTTCTTAATTCACAAAGGTCGTTATTACTAATACATGTTGGTTTTTTCCTTCTGTTTATATTTTATATTATTTATGTTCATTGACTTTACGATGTTACGCTATTTAATTTCGTTTTATACAAATAATTACGTAATAAATAATATCAGCTCATAAACGTCTCACAGTTGTGCTCGGGCTTCCCCGTTATTAGGGGCTCTCGTTTTCAAGGCGGATTGGCGAATTTTCTATATTGTGCTATTCTCTCATTGTGCTGGTTTCATCAAGATGCTTTCCTGCAACACATGGCAATTGTAACAATATTCACAATATTAGGTCAGAGTACCTGCTAAATGGTGCATATTTCCCAAACAAAATTCGAACCCTTATGATTTAAATGAGAAACGGATGCGTTAGTCACAAAGCTACCACAAACTATTAAATAATTAAAGAGAATAGATGAAAACAGCCAAATAAAACATAGTTATAGCAGGAGACGTTCAGGGCCATTAATAAATTCTTATTTCCTACCGTTATTCAATGGCGATAATTATACGTTCCGACTTTCGCTAAAGCTTTTCTGTTCGACTTGCTATTTGTATACTTTACTAATTAATAAAGTTTATTTTATGCATATAACATATACGTTCGTTTAATATCTATATATATAAAAATTCCGTGTCATAGTGTTTGATCGCGATGAACTCCGACACTAATCAACCGATTTTGATGTTTTTTTTTCATTTGGCTGGATTCGTTCCGACTTATGACACAGGATAGGATTCATTTTAATTTATAATTTAAAAATATTACTGAGCCACAGTAACGCGTGGCCGCGTCAGCTAGTAGTATATGTAAACTACTAAGCTTTATCAATTGCAACAACAATTTTTCATGAATTAAAATTTTAAGCGTCACTACATTTGTTATCACATTATGTTGGTGATTTTTTTTGCTATTCAGGAATAAGTTTTTTAAATAAAATAGCATAAATGTTTTATTTATTTATTAAGATAGTTAAGAATAAAAAATGTGGCACACGCGGTAGTAGTGGAAAAAGTGTGACAAGGGGTGGGAGGGATTCTAAATTTTGTGACGTCACATCTTATATATTATATCGTTATAAAATATTTAAGCTTTAAAACACGAAAATTGAAGTATTAACGAAAAATTTCAAAACATTTCCAACTCTATCTATATGAGCATAGTGTTTAAATTATTAAATATAATATATTCTATCACATTCTCTTGCAGTCTTAGTCCTATAGATTTATGTGTTTATCCCTTTTTAGTGTCGCTTTTTCGTTTCATCGAATTTCAAATCACAACGATTCTAAAGAAGTTTCACTTCAAAAAGATAGTATTGTAAACAATTATTTTAAAATTTTGCAAAAAAAAATGAATAGCAAAATCATACAAATTACGCATGCGTTATTCAAAATTTCTAGCATCGAAAGGAAACATCAATATCTATCGAACAAGAAACATGCTCATAAAATGTGCGGGCGGAGCAAATGTTGCGCCTACGCACCGTTTTTGCAAGAAACGCCGCCTATCGTCGCGCGACATCGTAGCTGGTTGCTATAAATCCAATATTATTGTATAAATGTCAAAAGCTAAGGTGTGACAACTTGGAATAATCGATTTATGTACTCCACATTATTCCTTTAATATTAGTAGATTGATATCAACACAAAACAGCTGTAAATGGCTACAATCGAATATTAAAATCTTCAAGTGTCTTGAATTGAATATTAAAATCTTTCAGTGACAATTGTATGCACATTTTTTAAATGGCAGACTGGTTATTTTGAATTTTTGGGTTTTGAGTACCAAGTGCATATAATTTAAAAAATATAATTTTGAAAAACTAAGCATATTAACAATTCGTTGCTGCGTATGCAGCTATTAATATCAGATACGTGAATTATATCGCCTTAGTGGTTTTCGAATCTAGCCAATTTCAAATTATAGTTATCATCATTTCAAAACTAAATTCTTGAGCTTCCGCTTGGAGTCGAGTCTGCTTTTCTACTTCCTCTTGGTGCAGCCTTCGCTTCGACATCATATATCGTGAGACCATTCAACCATTGATTGGCATGCACATCATCCTTCACGATGTTAAACTAGCACTTTCTAGACCTACTCTTTTTATACACACATTAACACATTATAGGGATATTTTGTACAAAGTTCTTTAATTTGAAAAATACTGACGAGTTTCGAAATCTTTTGAAGAAAACATTTTGTAGGCCTTTTTGAATTATGCCAAATTTGAATTTGATAAAATCTTATATGTAAAAATCAATTGCTGTTCGTTAGTCTCACTAAAACTCGAGAACGGCTGGACTGATTTGGCTAATTTTGGTTTTGAATTAAATATGAAAAAAAAAAAATTCTGAGGCGTTACGAAGTTTGCCGTGTCAGCTAGTAGATTATAAACAAAAAAATTGTGTGGCATAAATATAGGGATATTCAGAGGTTTCAATTAACCTACTATAGTTTTTGATAAATTTTTATGTCAAATTAAAGTCATAAAACAAGTTAGCGGGTGTAATTTTGAATTTATGCCACTGTATGCATCGTGCAGCGTGCAGCAGAGCCAATGTTAATGGCAGTAGGGTTGCTCCAAGCTGGGGCTACTCAATGGAGTTGTGCTGAGGAGATAAGAACAAAACAAATCGTGATATCAAAATACCATAATTTTGATATCACCATTTGTTTTGTTCCATTCGTGAAGTGACTAAAAGATGTCCAGGCGGGAAGCGCATAACCACCCCCACAAGACCCATTTTTGCAAGTTGCCGCGAGAAGACTACCAAATGTTATAGCCATGCATTTGGTTCAAAGGCTCTAGTTAGAGCATCAATTGTTTGTGAGTGGCCAAATTGTGAGAAGAAGGCTGCATGTAGCTAACCTTCATACTTGCAGACCGCTATATATTCCAACATTAGACCGAGGAAATCGTGGACAAAGATTACAATGGACTCGTGAATATTTGCTATGGGAAGATAACCAGTAGTCGGTAGTGATGTTTACGATCCTGTCCTGTTTCCATGTATTCCATGTATCGCTACACAACGGAATTCTTATGCCATCCCAAAAAATTACATTTCACTCGAGTCAAAGTTACCAAACAAACATAATTGTTTCTTATAAAAAATAAACTTCGGACAGCTGTTGTCCATTTTGGACAATATATATACATGTTTGAAATTAAATATGAACAACAACTTGCAGCAAATAGTTTGATACTTTAATTTTTTTAAGAATTGCTTGTAGAGGCTAATTCTCCATAAAGCCTGATTAAGGGTACCTATCCATGAAAGCGTTTCTCCGCTGCGTAGCCTCGCTCCGCTACAATGGACAGGCACCCTTACAATGGTATTAATTAAGAAGTGAGTTAACTAATAAGTTATGGATTTTGTCCAAACGATGACGGGCTTAACTCGCCAATGTTGCAAGTTAACTGGCTTCTTAAGTAAAGCAAACGTAAAAGCGACTTCCGAAAATCGTCGAATGTATCAACTCAGTATTCTTGTTGCTGTATATAATATCTCTACAAAACAAAGTTAAACAAAAAAGTAGGGTCCGCATCGCATCGCCGTGGTGCACACGTCATAGTAATATTTTGTAACTCAACTCGCAAAGTGCATAGTGTAAAAGAATACAAAACAATACTCTATAGACGGGGACAAAACAGTGTCTCAGTGAATGCAGTTCCAAAAAAAAGGGTCAAGTGAGTAAAGCACAAAACTTTCTACGAAAAGATAACACTGCCCACACGTGTATCCTTCTCAAGAAAAAAGGAACACGTACTGAAAAGTATCAATTACTGCGACACATAAGTTATAGTCCAATAGAAGAGCACAACAACATATTATAATTACACAATGATGAACATTTTAGAAAACATAACTTATCGTCGCAAACCTACGAACTCCAATATTACTGACCAGAACGATAGTGAGATTATATCTCAAAAACTAGATAGTACCTTTAACAGCTTACAAAATACCTCAGATAGTGATATTGATCAGCTGACAACTTACAAAGAACGTTTAGAAGCACTGGAAATGGAATTAAAAGAAGCCCATAAAGAGATCGAATCCTTGTCACTCGAAAATACCAAACTAAAGCTCAATAATGAAGAACTATTAAAAAAAACCGAGAGTCTTATTAAATGTAAGAAAAGCACTCAAAAATCAACACCCTCAAAAAACGAACACACACAAGCAGGAGTGCTAGCACAAGAACAGAACATACTGAAACAACCAAAACAATTACCGTCACCTAACACGAAAAGCCAAAAAAACGAAATTAAAAAGCAACCTACACATCTGTCACGAAAATCAGACGCTTCTACGTTAGAAAACAAAATTCAACATAAAAAGATTTGCATATTGAGCTCGAACAAGCACAACAATGTTCTATCAATAGCTAGAAAGAAATTTCATGCTGATTTTAACACATTTCACTATCTACCTTTAGTACAATAAAACGATTACTTATTGGAATAGAAACCAAACTCAAAAACTTTACTATGGAGGACTATTGTATTATTGTAATTGGAGAAGAAGATTTTAATAAAACTAGCGATTATATTAACCTAATTTATTTCATAAGAGAGACATTATTCAACATAAAACACACGAATATTATAATATGCTCGCCTACTTACAAGTGTGCGAAATACATGGATCTATTCAACTGGAGAGTAGAACATTTTAATAATCTGTTATACTTGGATATTGTTACACACGAACATGCTTACATACTAGATTCTAATGTACATTTAAAATATGACTACACAATGTTTAATATGTACACAGATCAAATTAACAATAACGACATGAATACAATATTTAATGATTTACAAAAGCTAATTAATGACACAGACAATGAAATGCCGCCAAATCCCATATTTAATGAACAATATTATGTAAGGAAGAGAGATAATAACCATATAGAATCTATATTTTTTCGAAACTAATTATCTCAACATCCTTCACCAAAATATAGCAGGGATACTAAATAAAACAGACGCTCTCCTTATTTACTTACAAGAACTTGAAGGAAAGAAAATTAATACTGACGTCATTTGTCTGACAGAACATTTTATGATGACGGAATGTGAAAAACAATTATATCTACTAAACTATAATTTAGCTGCCTGTTACAGCAGAAGCAACACAAAAAGAGGAGGTACTTGTATCTTAGTAAGAAAAGAATATGCAGTAAAGGAACTTTTAGAGGTTAAAAAATTTGCTCAAACAAATTCATTTGAGTGCTGTGCAACTGAACTTCTTGACTTTAAAATCATTATAGCTTGTATATACAGAGTGCCTAACACAAACAATTTAAATACTTTCTTCAGCAAGATGGAAAAATTACTTAATTATTTACAAAAAGTGAAACACGAACATCTCATATTAGCAGGTGATTTTAATATTGATATACTTAAAACCAATAATGTTACTTTAAATTTTGAATGTTTATTACTTAATTTTAACTTGAAATTAGAATTAAAGCAACCAACGAGACTTGCTAGTAAAACATGTATAGATAACTTCATTCACGATTATAAAAAGAAATGTAAAACTGAAATTTTAGATTTGTGTTTATCGGACCATACAGCACAGTTGATGACTATTCCATTAAAAAAGACTTGCAAATTAAAATACTGGCGAAAAACTACGAGAGAGTACAGCACAAAAATATAAATAAATTTAAAGATTGTATGAGTAACCTATCATTTTCAGATATGTACAAAGCTAATGACCCTAGTACCGCATATCAAATCTTTATAAACGAATTTAAATCTTTCTACGATCTTTGCTTCCCAAAAAAGTTTACACAAATAAATGTTTTGAAAAAGTGTAAATGGATTTCGCGAGGTATCAAAACTTGTAGTAATAAAAAGAGATATCTATTATGGAACCACAGAAAAGATCCCACTGAAACAAATAAAAAAATCTATGATAACTATAGAAGGTTATTTAAAAAATTACAGGATTAACAAAAAAATCACAAAATAATTACAAAATTAAGTTATCAGACAATAAATCTAAAACGACATGGCAAATTATTAACAGCTCTAAACATAACATACCAAAAGACTCCATAACCAAAATTAAAACAGTAAACAATGATTATGTTACAAATCCAGATCTAATCGCTAAAGTATTCAACAATTACTTTATTGATAAAGTCAGTCCAATAAGATAATCTGGTACACAAGTGACCAAATTAATTAATCCTGAACAGAAATCAATGTGTATGGCGCCGAGCCTACCGTACGAAATCAGAAAAATTATACAAAAATTAAATAATACAAATAGCGTAGGACACGATAGAATTTCGACGAAAATTATAAAATCTGTTAATGATTCAATTTGTCATCATCTCAGTTACATTATAAATTTAACTATTGAAGCCGGAAAATTCCCAGAAGATCTTAAACTGGCAATAGTAAAACCATTATTTAAGAAAGATAACAATGAACTTTTAAAGAACTATAGGCCTATTGCTTTAATTTCGATATTTTCCAAAATTTTTGAAAGATATTATTACAACCAATTAAATAAATACCTTGAGAAAAAACATATTCTTTGTACTGAACAAAAGGGATTTCGAAGAGGTAAAACAATTAACATAGCCATTTATGACTTCATAAAAAATGTTACCACTCACATCGACACTATAACCCCGGTACCCGCTGTCTTTTGTGATATGAATCAAGCTTTTGACTATGTAGATCACAATATTTTAAGCCGTAAACTGGAAGCTTATGGAATAAGAGGAAATGTACTCCAATTAATACATTCTTATCTAAGTGATAGAAAACAAATTACACAAATTTCAAAAATAAACCCTATAACAAAAACTAAAATTATTTATTCGTCAAATAAACGTTCCGTGACATATGGTGTACCTCAAGGCAGTGTTCTCGGCCCTCTTTTATTTACTATATACATTAATGACCTGCCAAAATGTACTACACATTCTATGACTTTATTTGCTGATGACAGCACATTAACTATACCGTGTAGTGATATAAAAAATTACGATTCCGATATAAATAATACTATGTTATCGGTAATAAATTGGTTAAAAAATAACAACCTTAAAATAAATATCAGTAAAACAGAAATAATACATTTTAGTCAAAGACCTAATAACACCTCTAAATCTGTTACTGTTTTATACGATAACAATATCACACGTGAAGTAGACTCCGCCCGATTTTTAGGACTACTAATAGATAGATAATAGATTAAATTGGAAAAATCATATAGATAAGTTAAGCAAAAAAATAAGTAGTTCGACATTTGCATTGCACAAATTAGCACCGACAGTCAATACAGACGCTCTGCTTACAGCTTACTATGGGCTTGTAGAATCTGTTTTAAGATATGGTATCATATTTTGGGGTAACTCAGCCAATACAAATACTATATTCTTAATGCAGAAACGCTGTTTACGAGCTATGTTCAAAATACACATAACTGAAAGCTGTAAACCGCTATTCATCAAACATAGTTTACTCACTGTTCCATCGCTATATATATATATAAAGTCACAATGTTTGTACACAAAAATCTACATTTGTTTCCAAATACATCCGACATTACGGTTAGGAATATACGTAATAAAGAAAAACTTTGTATGCACCCTGCAAAAACAACTTTACTGTATAAGAGTATAGTATGCATGGCCCCAAAGATATATAATAAAATCCCAAAAAGCTTAAAGCTCTGAAAACTAAATTGTTTAAATCACATTTAAAAAAAGTACTAATAAGAAAAAGCTACTACAGTGTAACTGAGTTCCTTAATGATAAGTTT
Source organism: Dendrolimus houi (assembly GCA_039645545.1). NCBI lineage: Eukaryota > Metazoa > Arthropoda > Insecta > Lepidoptera > Lasiocampidae > Dendrolimus > Dendrolimus houi. Next base: position 14,001,010 of record CM077120.1, on the reverse strand, counting down.
TAAATGTAAGTGATAAGTTAGAATGTTAAGTGTATAAATATATTTATAATATTTGTACCATATAAATATCATTACAAACATGTATATTTAAATTGTGTGTCATTTATTATTTGTTAAATTTAAGGATATACATAATTATAAGATTAAAATATTGAAATATTAAAATATACAGGTGCTCTTTATAAAATAACAAGACCTATAATTATTGTATAACCATGTTTTTATGCAATAAATTATTTGATTTGATTTGATTTGTATCCATTTTTTTAAGAATACATGCACATAATAGCAATAATAGATGCATAGCAATTTCTCAGGTAGGATAATAAATTTTGTAATAGAATATAGAATGAATCATTAAGGCAAAATAAATGTTACAAAAATGCATATTTGTTCTTAATGTAGATAGAATGAAAACTAGATAAAATAAATTAAACATTTTATATTTTTTAAGTGACTTATCTTTGACTTAAAAAAAATAAATTGTATATTGGCAAACTTTAAATCACGACCATTAATTTTAATATATTATTACGTTAAAATCCAAATCCAGTCTGTGAAAGTTCATCGAATGTCTGCATTCTTAGGTTTCTTGTTGCAGACAGATTAGAAGGCAATAAAATTTCAAATTTTGATATCATCGCACCGTTCGAGAATTTTTTGCACTCGCTATATCAGAGTGCAACTTAAATATTCTTAGCAATGTCTGTTACAAGCCAAACATGTATAGAATTTGTTTTAAACAGAATTACTATACCAAACAAAACTTTTGCTGGTTTTTTAACCGCCTCTTTTGAAATTTGGCTGGTTCCTATATCTTCACTTGCTTTACCACTGGTTGAATTTCGACATTACTTGCATGGGTAAGTAATGTGTACAGGCCTTACTACTTGTTTTTTTGTAGTAAGGCAAATGAACTGTCTTTAAGATATAGGAACCGGCTATTACTCAGAGACCTTTTCATTCATTTGTCACTAATGGCCGGTTCCTATATCTTACTATTCATTCAGTTGCCTTAGCATCGGTTAAATTTTGATATTACTTGTATGAAGCTTATGGCAAATTTTAACCAAGAGTAGGACAAATGAACGGTCAGTAAGAAATAGGAACCGGGCCTACGTCAACGTAATGTAATAACTGATTTAATCGTCTTATTTTATGTGATTTATTCATCTCTCTTTTTATGGTCAATCTTGTGGCATTTGCTTTATCGTTATTTATTTACCTAATCTTTTTATATACGTTTTTAGTCAATTTCATAATCGTTACTGGTTAAAAGACGTATGTGATTATTTATATAATTTCAAAAAAATCATTTGTATGGACTATTATTATCCCTTTAAACTTTAAAAGGCTATCTATTCTAAAAATTATTTAACCTAAAGTAGTTGATTTCATAGTTGCACATTTATAACGCGTGCGAGGATGCATACCTAGCAAAAAAGAACTACATCTTTTATATACCTACAGACATTTCGGCTATGTTTTTTTGTTTATGTTCTGGCGCGTAAAACCTGTCTAGCTAGTCTGACTATAGATTAAACGTTAGCAGTTTCGCTCCGTTACGATTCAAACAAAAAATTTAAAGCTATTGAATGTAAAATACAAAATAATACTTTGATTTTATAATTTTTTACAATATAAAATTGAAAGTACTTTTTGTAATATTTAGATTATGTTGTTGGGGCGTATTAAATTATAATCATGTGACAAAATTTGAACTTAACGACCACTGCCATGAATAAAGTTAAAGTATTTGTTCTTAGTTTTTCTGTAAATTTTAAGCAACCCAATTTTTTCTGTGACTGAATAACTAAATGACTGTTGTGAGTTGTTTATTGTAACCACTTCTTGTTCAATGTATTAGCATTCTATATTTCACATATGTTATACAAATTTAGTTTTATTTAAAATGCAAATTTCATTTTTAAGAATATCTTAAAGTTTTATTATTTGACAAGCCTTATCTTTACAACTATCTTAAAAAAAAAATCTTGGATAGAGTTGCGAAAAAATAAATGTCACTTAATGTCAAGTTACGACACCACCAGATTTTTTTGGCTTTTGACTGAACTTAATGGATATCACTTCAAAATCGATTTTCTTGCGGTTGTCATTTATAAGCCATCTTTTTATTGTTGGTGACTAAATTTTCCGCTTTCTAACGTAAAATATTGGATGTTATTATTTATATGAAAGTTTATTAAAATTCCATGTAGATTTTAAAGTTTGTTATTTTTAAGCGTTTCTAGAAACAAAATACGCGAATCGCCGGTCTCTAATTTGTATCAGAACTTTTACTATTCAACAATACGTGCGATACAATATACACTACAGCAATATATTATAGATATTAATATATAGTAGGGTAAGGTAACTCTTTCTTGTACCTTTAGGGTACATAGACGAACAGAAGTAAAAACATAGTACAACAGGGGCCTTATTGCTAAAAGCAATCTCTTCCAGGCAACCCTTGGTAGGGTTTAATAGATTTTTAAAACTGACGGTGGTGTAGTCTATAAATAATGATGATAAGTATACACAGTACATATAAATATAAAAAAATTAAACTATATATACATATACACACATTTGTATATACACACGTATATATACATATGAAAATATACACACAAATATAATTATATAAGAGATTAGGGTAGCAATATATAGCTTATTCCAGAGACGCACAGCCTGGACGATAAAAGAATGGTTATAAAAACAAGACGTGTGTACAAGTGTGTTTATTCTATATCTAGTCGAGGGGCGCAAATTATGGGAGCTAGACATGTACAGAAATTGGAAGCGTTCCTTGAGGTAACGAGGAGTAGTTGGTAAAAATAATATACTATAAAGAAGAGTGAGAATATGAGTATTCCGGCGATAATTGACCACTTGAGTTTTTACCGGAATTCAGAGACATGGTCCTATTTATGTAACCCAAATATGAACCTTGTACAGAAATTTTATTATTGGATTTTCGACAAAAAGAATCCGACAATAATAGGATAACTATGGTTATCCTCGGCATCGAATATATAGGAATAAATAAATATATATATATATATATATATTGAGTTTCAGCCAAATCGGTCCAGTAGTTTTTTCGTGAAAACGGAACAGACAGACAAACAGAGTTACTTTCGCATTTATAATATTAATAGGGATTAGGGATTATATTCTATTCTGTTGCGATGTCTTTCACAACAATATTATTTAAAAATCAACTTACATAACATAGAAGACACCAGTGTGCACGGATTGTACTTATAAATAGAACAGAAGTGTACGTAGGATTTACTGGCGGCTATTATTATGAAATTATAGATCAACCTCACCGGGATTCCCAAAACGCGGGTATACAAAAAATAGAGACTTGACTTATGTACGAGGTCATCGTGCCTTTAAAGCGGGTCTACATCTGATCATAGCCGCGTACCAGATCACCGATATGTTGCATTATTGCGCTGCATGAACTGAATGAAATCGCCAGCTACAGGCTGCATCTGTGGTAACCTTCATATCCATGTAATGGTAAAAACACTACAAGCAAGTTGTCTACATTAGTACGGCCACGTTTTACGAAAAGCCGCAATTTAATTAGGCAACAAAAGTTTAGCTCTGTCGCTTACCCCGGTAAAAAGGGTATACCCAATATACTTACTACCTTGACATTGTGAAAGATATGCGTCCATGTCTTCCACTATAATACATGTAGATAAGTTATGCACTGTCCTTAAAATAACTATCTTTAGGATAAAAAACCCACAAGAAAGGAATTAGAATTAAATTTTATGGCAAATATTATTCGATACCTTGGACGTCAAAGCATATATTATAAAGCTAAGAAGAATTAATGTTGCCAGTAAATAGATTTTAGTTTATGTAAAAAAAATATGTTGCGTATAAATTAACACGAATATCATAATTTTATATATAAAAATCAATTGCTGTTCGTTAGTCTCGCTAAAACTCGAGAACGGCTGGACTGATTTGGCTAATATTGGTTTTGAATTATTTGTGGAAGTCCAGGGAAGGGTAGGTGAGTAAATATGAAAAAATTGTTCTGAGGAGGTACGAAGTTTGCCGGGTCAGCTAGTTTAATATAATTTGATGGTAGTTGGTTTAAATGTGTCAATCCAGTTTCTTTTGTTCAAAACCGACGTAAAAAAATGAGAATACCTAGCTTAATCGATACACTGATGTTATTCGCGAAGCAGTCTATGACTCAAACGGCTAAAAAACTTTACGAGTACAAGATGATGCGTAGAATGGAACAAAAATAAGTGAATAAATATTAAAAGAAGTAGCGATGAATAATGAAAATATCTTAGTTTAAAGTAAACCTAAGAACGACGGTCATGTAGTAGGTATTAGATTAGATTCTCTAAAAGGTTTGAGAAGAAAGTTTAAGAAAACGAAAATTATTTTCAAAACCAAGCGTAAAATTACCTTTAAATTTTAAAGGTTATTTCGTATAAAATAGTCGAGGAAAGTGGCGGCGTTACGCCGTAGACCATGAGTCCCTATTGATATTATTTATAAATTTAACCTACTTTTTTTATACCTACTCAAAGAAATAAGTAATAAAATTATAACTTAGGTGTTTTTTGTCAAATTAACAGATTATTTTAATGAACAACGAATAGAGAGATCTGCGTTTCACGTGTGACCCAAGGAGATTATAAACGAACATGATGTGTGAATTAAAAATAAACTAATGTATTTGGAACGATGTTTGAATAACGGACAAATTAATAATTGTATCAAAAGTAGGATGGAATGTAATTAATATACACAAAAAATAAAAACCAGTCTCATATTCTAATTGCAAGAGAATGATTTTTAGTTTATTGCCTGTGACATTCCACAATCTTTACTATATTTCGATTAGATCGCTTCTTTTAATGTATCTTAAATTACACATTTAAGGTACCGCTTTGATTAATAACATCAGTTTAATTTATTTAAAACAACATTTTTACTGTGGGGTAGCTGTAATTTGTAGATCGATTTAACCTAATTATACTTACCAAATGATAGTATGTGGGGCCGGTTCGTTAAGCCTGGAGTTGTCAATGCGTGTTCACTGAAAATGTAATGCTAATGTATGAAATTAATCATATGGGAAATTTATATCAGAAGAACCACCGTCCTTGAAATTCACCTTCTCTGCTGATGCTTGCAAAGGAAAAACGTTACGCGCCAATTCCACGTCAAGCTATCACTATATAGAGTACTTAAGAAAGGTTAGTGACACAACCAATACTCAAATTATCGTAACTATAAGTACGAAGAGCGCGTGTGCGCATGGTGCGAGTTATTTTTTTATCAGACGTTCTTCAGTGGGACTACATGGGATCTCAGTGTCGCATGGAGCGTCATCATCTTAAATAGAGATGAAAGTAATTCGCAAAACTAGTGATATTTTCTCTATATTACTTATTTTAGTCAAGGTTCAAATAAATAATGAATGTTTTCTTATAGGATTGTAAGCTAACAATGGTTTAGAAAGAGAAGTTATTACACAGTTCTTTAAATATCTCCAGTCGGTAGGTACTAGCTACAATATTGTTCCTTGCTGTGCTTTTCTGGTAAGCTATTACAGTTAGCAAGTAATCACTGTCTTTTAATATGATTTAACACTAGAGATTTCTAAATAACTTTACTCGTGCAAAACATTTAATTTCCTGGAATCATTCTCCTCCTCAATAAATACAACATTCTATCTACGTTGATTCCAATTCTCAGCCCAAGTGTCTTAGGAAAAATAAAAAGAGACACGAGTGCTCTTAGGACTTTCTCTTTGTAGTTTTAACCATATAATAAAATAAACATGTTATAATTTACTTTCGTGAGCATTGGTCATTGAGCACCCATTCGCATCTTTATAGCATTACTAGGAGTCTAGAATGCTTTTTGCAAGTGTGCGTGAGTCACGACTACGTATTTAGCTTAAACGCATACAGTGTAATCGCGCCATCTATATTATTTTAATGCTGCAATGTGATGTCTTCAAGATTAGAAATATTTCAGATTATATAGATGAGTAATAAGCCGTTTTTATCTTTTAAACTATGGGCAAAATTGCTTTCAACGAAAATGGTCTAAGGAATATCTGTTTTAAAAGTATGGCTCAAAAATGATTTATGCAAACTTAAAAAAAAAAACAATAATTGAATGGAAATTTTAAATGCAAAAGAGGTTAGATGTTATCGACAGAAATGTAAAGAGGTCTGCTTGCTTATATCCTCTGCCTATTCTGATGGGCGTGACGCATTTACAGAGAGCATAATTCTTTGCATTTCCTTAAAATTAATCGAGAAAGGGAAGTGGCAGCGTAACTAGACACGTGTACTACATAAATTGACATCATAAGTATGCCTCTGTGCATTGAACCTGTTTTCATTAAGCACGCATGTCGTCGAGCTATAAATGTCATCTTATTGTTGCTGTATTATGGAAGTTTATCTGCTCTAAATATACAGCTACGTATTGCCAAATACGCGTATAGATATATACAGACATACAAGTACCTCTCAGATGTAATAATTACATCTTTATTTCTATAGTGACTGGTCTGACCGAATCTACTTTTAAACAGCTCACACAACGAAGTTAGGCAACGGCGTTACATGTGTACCACTATACAAATATAGCGTTTCTTATCCATATACTGCAAAGAAAGAAAGAAAAATCATTTAACATTTTTTTTATATTAACTTAATTTAGCGGAGAACTAAAATCTAAATTTGACATGAATAAATGGCGCCATAGGTCATTCTTCCGCCTTTTTTGATGGATTTTATCATTTCAATGATTGTTTTAGATGAAATCTATCGACTATTAAAGGTCTTGCTAGGTTTATTTGAATTACGTACCGAATTCATAAAAAGTTACCTGTAAATAAAACTTCGAAAAGCGAAATAACAATTACCTATGGCCACCATTATTTCAGTCTATACATTACAATCAGGATTTTTTAAATGAATTACATACACCATTTAATGATGTCTAAATATCTCAGACAACTTAAGCCACATCTAAAGTTATACAGGTGTAACTTCAGGGCCAAATCCTAAACTATACGAAATAGCGAAAAACATTCAAAGGAGTCTTGAGGCCGATTTTGACGAAAACTAAAATGGTATAATTAGATTTTTGAAAAATCGATTTCCCTTGTCAGGAATCAAATCGGCTGATTTTGAAAAAATAAACACACCTGTTTTATTATACAAAATCATTGTGCAGCTCGTCGTGAACATTTTCTGTGAAGGAATATCAAATGGCAAACCAAGGGAAAGGGTTGTTTTTGAACAAAGTGTTCTGTTTTCCATACATTAATTAAACCTCGTTTCATTTTATTCAATATGGAAATTATGAAAATTATTTTATTTTTAATAGGCATCTACAAATTAATATTCAATCCGCACATTATTTTACTTCAATCAATCCAATCAACCAATGAGTAAACAATAACATCAAATGACGAGCGCAATTTCATGTTTAATTAATGTATAGAAAATAGAATATTTTTTTCAAACAGGACACTATCTCTTGGTTTGCCATTTGATGTTCCTTCACAGAAACTGATCCTTACAAGCTACACCGTGGTTTAAAATAATAATACAGATGTGTTTATTTTTCAAAATTAGCCGATTTGAGTTCCGACTGGTTGATTTGGCTGTGAAAGCCAACTTGAATAATTTCCTCTGTACATAACAGTAGAAAATGTTTTATGTTAATCATCTAAAGATACAATTTAAATAAAATTGTATCCAATAATTTATCTTGTAAGAAAAAACAAGTTATACATTTAGGCAGGCAATTTTAGCAGCTAGTCTATTTTTGCGCACTAGTGGCTGCTGCAGAAATAAATTCTTGGGCGCCCAGTGTGACAACTCGAACCAGCCATTATACATTTTAGTGGCTGCTGCAGACTGGATGCTTAGTGGGCCTTAGGAGCATTTTAGAGTTACGCCTATTACTATCTGATTGTCATTCCTAGAATTCTTCAATGGTCTTGCTGACTTCGTAGACCATTTAATTTTAAAAAAACACAAATGTCCTCTCGGGACTCATAATCATATTTAAACGCTTAGAAAGTAAGAAAGATATAAAATTAAACGTAACTTTCGAGGTGTTGTATCTAGTAAATATTAATAAAACCAAGAACAATATAAAAAAATTAAGTCTACGTTTTAACGGTGTTAAAGTGCTATTTTTATACCTAACTAGGACGTGCCCGCGACTTCGTCCACGCTTGACTTGAAATTCCCGCGGGAATCCTGGGACACAAATTACCGCAGTATTTAAAAAGAATGTAAGCTATCATTTTAGTGAAAACTATGTCGGAATAGGATAATTTTTATGCACCCGAACGACTTCAAACCGCTCCCGGGATAAAAAGTTACGCATTTTATTACACAAAATTTGCTATCGATCAGTGAAAAAATCTCATTATATTTCGATTTTTTTTTCAATCTGACCATTTTAAATGATTCCCAGAAAAAAATCCCAAGGGATTTCCGGGATATTAAGTAAAGCAGATTTTAACTCCGAGAATTAGCTGTTGATCAGCGAAAACCGCGTCAAAATCGGCAAAGTAGTTTTTACTTGAATCACGAACAAACAGACAAGAAATCTAAAAAAAATTGCAACGTGCTCTCCATTGTTTATATAGTCTATTCCAGTTGTTTTTTATAGCTTTAATGTACAGACACGGATGTTTCTTATAATTTTATAATATATTTGCATTAATATAAATCATTGAATATCTTACGCATTTTTTTTAAAGTTTTATTTTTTGGTTGTTTAATTATACATTAAACAACCAAAAAATAAAACTAAAAAAAATGCGTAAGATATTCAATGATTTATATTAATGCAAAGCGATATTGATAATTTAATGAAATAGATACATAAATGTTTCCTATTTTAAAAATAACTTCTGCGAACAGTTTTTGTAAAAAATAACGATTCGCACATCACGCGACTGAACACATGTGTAATTCCTATATGTACTATTATTTTTAAATGTTTCACAGTTGCAGGCCAACTTGCTTACATCTAATATATTGTATATAATAACAGCCCATAAAGGTCCAAATTCTGGGCTACATTTTTCCCCTTTTAAGGGTGGGGAACGGACAGTATACCAGAATAGACGAGTATGGAAGGAAGAGAGGATTGTACCGAGTCCAAATAATTGCGAGAAGGTGATAGAAAAGAGAAGAAATTAGCAGTATACCCGCCACCCTTGTCCAAGGCGGATTAGTTTTGACATACCAGTTATCCCGATGTGTAGATTTCATCACGATGTTTTCCTTAGTCATCAGCGTGTGGTAATTATAACAAAAGGCATTAACATTCACATTATTCTTCATCATTTCAGCATAAATGATGTGTTTCTAGGCCAGTATTCGAATCCGCGTCATTTGAGACACGAGAGCGTTATTCATTAAACTACCACAGCTTTTGTATTTTATCGTATAAATGTCAAAGTTTAAATATTTTATGATAGACAACGCTATTTATTCGCTTAATTCTTTTTTAATAATATTTAATTATTATTTTTTTTTAAATCGGCAGACAAACACACACTGTATATCCCCAAATTAAGCAAGTTACGCTCGTGTTATGGGTAATATACAACGGAGCACTCTGGAGCCGATCGCAGACACCCAGACTATAGTAAATAAAAAGAAAATATGTTTCCGCAATTTTTACTATACCAGGAATCGAACCCGGAGCCTCTACATTGCAGTGAGGTAAGCCGGCAAAGGCTTAGCCCGCTCAACCACAGAGGCCGCCTGTTTGTTATATATTGTTACATGCCGTCAAAGATAAACGCACAGCTGCCTGTTGTAAGCGCAGTTTATTGTCTTCCCGGATTTAGAAATTCTTTTGTGTTTTGAATTGTAATTAAGAAAAACATGCTATTGTTTTTCTACTTGTTTTATGACCATCATTAGCGTCGAACTAATCCTTATTGTTATTGTTTTCCATCCGCAGATGTGCAAATTACTATTTCTCAGAAACTCAGTGCGCGTGGCAAATTTTTTTGTACTGTGTAGTTAGTATAAGACAATGCCCGAATGGAGGGGTGGGCAGTCAAGCGACGACTACGAATAGAGTAAGACGTCCATCGTCTATATCGCTAATCGAGAGTACTACACTCTCGATTAGCGATATAGACGATGGACTTTGTGCGTGTCGAATTGCATTGAATCGTGCAGTGTGAACTGGTTGCATCTAGTTTTATTTGTATTTGTTTTATACGTGTTTGTACATTTCTAATAAATTCTATAGTAGTTCCAACGGCATTTTTAATTCGAGTCCTGTAGCTCGTAACAATATAATTAAAATACATTAATTTATAACCATTAAAATTAAAACAATACGTATATTATATGCATATACAGTTTTAAATACACTATTTAACAGTAATAAAATTTTAAAATGTAATGTGGCTTTCATTAATTTGCATATACATTTTTGGGTTCAGAAACCAACATAAAACTAATACAAAAAAACTGAACCTTTGTCATATTAGTTTTGTTTGTCTGTAAAATTCAAAGTTATTGTACTAGGAGGCTACTGGTGCTGCATAGATGAATTTTGAAAATTAAGTATCTTCATTGATTCGCTATAGAACAGTTTGATAATAGGGGGATAAAACATGAATGAGGAGTTGTATTTACCAAGTTGTATATTTATATATCTCTTAATTTAGTACCTACATAAATTATGTGGGTTGCTGTAAATCCTCTATAAATTATTAAAAACAAAACGCTTTAATATAGCCCTGTGGTACATAGTTACACAAATTTCGACAAGATTGTTAACGATGATTAAAATTTAATTTTACTAGATGAATAGGTGTTGAAATTTTCGTTTTGGAGTCATAAAAGGTACATCGTCTCATTTTTAAAGTACAGCGTGAAATATTCTGAAAAAATGTTAATCCAAAAAAACTTACTTTTACAGCGTGGAAAATTTTAGACAAATAAAACTGTAGCTATCATAAGGTTGCACTTTTCCCAGATTTTTAAGGCACTATTTCAACAGAACTATTTTATTTCTTAACTAAAATAAATGCTCATACGTCCACTTTAAGCTTCACATTAAAGTTAACAAGAACGCTCTTGCCCTATAACAATCAAAATATGCAAAACAGTATTTTATTCACTTGTGTGTTAAATACCGTTAAAATATGAAAGACGTCACAACTAGTTTGTGCTACAATATTCCAGTGTAAATCAAATGTAGATGACATTAGATTTTATAATAATTTGTACAGACATACGCCTTTTTTAAAATGGGTTCGTCACCTTCAACTTGACCTGGTAGCCTTGAATTTATTTTTTAAGTTCATCCACACGGGACCATATTAAAACAACTATTTTAAGAATTTCAAACAATAGAGTCTCTTTTATTAGGATTCCATAGACATTTTGACCGTCCTTCTTTCTGTTTGACAATTTGTTCGTCTATCCGTTCGATCGTCTGTCTGTCTATCCGTCTGTCATGGTATGTCACAATCATTTTCGTCGGCAACTATTGGATCTATACAGATGAAATTTGATGGGAAGATGTAGGCTATATGGCGCTATACAAAGAATTACAACTTACTGCAATTAGGACGGTATAAGAGAATTAATTAATAATTAGTGAAATATACATTGTTATTCTGTGTTAAATTATTATTAAATAATAACAGGATTTAATATTATTGTATATTCTTAAAATTAATATTTATTTCGGAGGAAAGTTTACGACAACGCTACAAGTTACATTTTATGGATATGTCAGCAATACCGTAATATTTGAAATATATTTTTATAATCCCTGCAGAAAGAGAGAAAGAATACTAATTCTTGTAGCAGGGCGGCCTGTCGTAAAGGGCGATTAAACAACTCATAGCCAGGTGGTAGGGCATTTGTTCATCTGTATGGCTACCCCTCGTGATCTACAGTGTGATTAACAGGGTAAAATCTATAAAAAATTTAATACTGACGGTTTTTAACATTTAAATTATATTTATTTACAGATCTATGTTATCAAATAAGTGAAAAGTTAAAAATAAACTTACTAAGATTTTCAACTTTCGACTGGCTTTGTTTAAAAGTATATTTTAAATAAAAAATGTTAAAAAAAACAAGAAAGATTTATATGAAAAATTGATTTAGTCATGTTGAATTTAGATGGTTTTTCAGATAAGCCCCGTGCAGTAATGGAGAAAGAATACAATTTCCTGCGGCCGGGCGGTCTGTCGTAAGAGGCGACAAAATAACCTACAACCAGGTGGTAGGGTATTTACCAGTCTGGATGGTTACTACCCCTAGTCTAGAGGATAACGTCATAATAAACTTGAGTTGTGTTCCGGCATTAGTGGCCAGGTTCCAGCTTCCCTTTAGAGAGAGGCAGCACATTGCAACGCTTTTGGTGTTACAAATGTTCATAGGCGACGGTAACCGCTTCCCATCGGGTGAGTCGTCTGCCTGTCTGCTGAACTCTTCCAATAAAAATATAATATAATTTTATCACTGAGCGATCGTCATTTTTATTTATTCGTCTACGGTAAAGGGAATGAATACGTTATATATACATTTTATTGCGAAATATCTGATTATTCCCGCTCAATACGAATCTATGATTTCGCTTACGAAATCGGGTGAAAGGTTCTTAAAAGATTTTAAAAGTATCATCTAATTCAGGTTGTCCGGAAGAGATCGCTTTAAGCCATAAGGGCGCCTTTTGTTTTGCCGTAACATTGTTGTAATTATTCATTTTATAATTGTTTATTTTGGTGAACAATAAAAAGTTTTCTATTCTATTCTCTAAGATTTTATAATTTCATTTGAAAATTAACGCTAATTAATATGTAAATTCAAGCTTTTGTTCTTTGTTTAAGATATTAATTATCTTTATCAATCTCTGGCTTGAAAAATTACTTTGTTTGAATGTGTGTTTATTTTTCTGCTCGCCCTTAATTATGTAAAGATGTCTATATTATTTGATATATACAACTGCAACAATCGGATGATTAACATAGATTTCTTTTTTATCTTGGAAAATGCGGAAGCGGAAGTATTAGCTAAATATGTTTGGAGCCCCTTGTTATATAAAATGATTTACGCACATGCCACAGATACTCTTTTGAGAAAGTCGTGGGAGCTCACTGGCTAAGAAAGCCGCTCATTCAAATGATTTAGGTGAGATCTAATTCTGGCCGTGGTACATGTTTAAGCGGTTTTCTTCGTCTTGACAGTAAATGAAAACATTGTTAGGTACATTCAGATAACGAGTAAAAACCCGCCAAGCCTTTGATTTACCTTTCCTTTTCATCCAAAAAATACAAATATTTTCTTCAGATATGGAGTAGACTTCAACATGGGTGATTTTACTGTTCAATTCATAATAATATATTAATAATAGTGGTTAGGTTCAAAATCCCGTAACCATTAAGCTCGTGCACCCTGCAAGCAGCTTACGATTGCAGTATCTCTATATCGACCGCGTTCTCTGGGGCAGTCAGTCAGTCCTGTGGAGAAATGTAGGGCAAGTAAGCGCGTCACGTACGTCACTTCAAAGGGACAAATCCCTTGAATAGACATCAACGGGTACTCATTAAGTAAAGTTTTCTATAGACAAATAAAATTTTATGTACATTTCCATTATTTAGTTTTGGATTTGTAAGTTATTGTGAACAAGGTTTGAAGTTGCATAATGCATTACGTTTGTTTGATTTTATTTACTACAAGAGCCCATCCCATCCCACTGATGAGCTCGGGCCTCCCACTATTTAATGGAGGAAGAACGGTCCGTTTACGAGAATGTTTGTGAGTTTCACACAAAAACTACTTAATGGGTTTTAACAAAACTTTATAGTATTATTAGGATATGCCCGCGACTTTGTCCACGTTTGACTTAAAATTCCCAGGGGAATCTCGGAACACAAAATATCTCAGAATTTAAAAAGGATGTAAGCTATAGTTTTGGTAGAAACTGTGTCGGAATAAGCTAATTTTTTAGCAACTGAACAACTTCAAACCTCTCCCGGGAAAATTTCCACGGGATTTCCGGCATAAAAAACGTTACACATTTTATTACATAAAATTTGCTATCCATCAGTGAAAAAAACGTATTGGAATATGTTTTTCTTTTTCAATCTGGCAATTTTAAATCGTTCCCAGAAAAATTTCCGCCGGATTCCCATGATAAAAAGTAACGCAGATTTTAGGTCTAAGAATTATCTGTCGATCAGCGAAATCCGCGTCGATATCGGCCCAGTAGTATTTACGTGAATCCCGAACAAACAGACAAACAGCCAAGAAATCTTAAAAATTGCATCGTGTTCTCCCCGTCGTTTATATAGTCTATTCCAGTTGTTTTTTCTAAATAGCTTCAATGTCTGTATACGGCACGTATAGATTTTATAATATATTAGATTTAATAATGCTTTAGTGTACAATAAAGATTTTTATATAATTTATGTTCTATAATATACTGAATTAACTGTGTTCGATTTTCCTTTACTTCCTTAAATATAAATATTTTATTGCCATTGTTTATGGGTAGACATATAAGTAATAAACCCATAAGACCAAACAATTGGAAGATTTCTCCGCGTAACAATGAATTTCCGCAGGCATCGAAGTAAATGATAGTCTTTTACATTTCCAAGCACAACTCGTAATGTTGAGAGTACATTATTTAAATATTGTCACGGAACAATTAACCATAATAATAAGTTATTGCTAATGACCACACTATTGTATTGGTTACCTATAACGATAAAATTTTAGCGAAAATAAATTAAAAAAGAAATTTATATATGTTTCATGTAAATATATTATGTAATGTGTAACAAGATTAATGTTGTCTGCTAAAAATACAGACATTAATAACGAGTTTTGTGAGACGCGTCCTGTTACAATATAATTATAATAAACGCTGTCATGTCATTTTACTATTAGACTTATACAAGTTGTGGCAGCTCAGTAATAATAATATTCCAATAACGTGGGTTCCAATCTACTCCACGTTTTTTGGCCTAATGTACACTTGCTTTTGAAACTTTTAAACATAGTTAATCTTAAGGTGTGGGTTACCATGACATTTTTCTTTGCCGTCAGCATGTGGCAATTGGGACAATATGTAGTTATTTAAGTGATGCATGTTTCCTGGCAAAGATTTGAACTTGAGTCGCTGGAAAGAGCCGCGGGTGCGCTAACCACTAAGCTACCATGACTCGCATGATAGTTCTGGTGACTAATTGTCCGTGATCTTCAAAGTCGTCAAGAAAACTAACATCTACGATAATATAATTGATTAAGCTGATGATGATGGATCAGTACCTGCCAAGCTTTTCTTAGGCGGATTGCTGGGATTTTAAATCAGGTAATATCAATGTGAAGGTGTCCTCATGTTTTCTTTCACTGTCGGCAGCTGATCACTGTAACGATATGCACTTTAGCTCAAAAAATACCCTAAGCAGTACATGGTCTCTGGCCTCGATACGATCCCGTGTCATTTGAATAAGACATGAATGCCTTAGCCACTAAGCTACTACGGCTTCAAACAAAACCAACAACTATCTATAATCTAAATATTATTAATTTAGAAAATGGGTTCCAAATTATCCATAAGAGAAAGTAAACTCTTATTTAATATATAAATTTACAATTTTCGTGATTCATAAAGTATAATGTAATATCCTAAAAATTCTCTTGATTTTACAAAATTCTGTAAAAATTTGACTAAAGTAAACTCATTTGTCCCCATTTGAAAACGTCGAAATTAAATTTGCCTTCTAGTCAGTGCTATGTTTTTTTTATATACATGAAGTATTAAAAAAAATCACACTAATATTACCATCTAAATTCTACTCTAAAACGACTAATAAGTAATTTAAATTATAGCCCCAATGAACTAAAAGTATTCACGGTAAGAAAGTGTCCATAGCACTTTTCTTATTGTCTCTATTAAGGCGAAGATACTTTGTTAGCTTGCGCTTTATTAACAGGTAGCATATTATACTACACTTTAGTTTTGTTTATGGCATTAGTTCAAAAGATTTTATACTTTTGAGCCTTTTGAATTTTATATGATTTATAAGATACAATAATCAAAACGTATTATTATTTTTTTTTTTACATGAACAGAGCAAGCAGTCTCACGTTTCTTCCGAATAGACGTTATAACGATTTATTTGCGATCTTTAATATTTTTTAGATCGTCCTCAAGTCTTTGCCACAAAATATATAGCTGTTTTTATAAGTTAACGGTTCACATGCGTAGGAAGTGACTCAAAGACAGTAAAACTATTATTAGATTAATTCTAATTTTCATAGTTTGGCAATAGCCAAATGAGAGGATAATGTTAATTTTAAAAAGGAAAGAGTTCGCAGTTCAGTGATAGCAAAATGGCTCATAATGCAACGCGTTCATAATACGAGAGGGTAAAATACAATGAAATTTTAGACACCCTTCGTAAACGGACTAATGTCGTAGCGCGAAGAGTAAACCTCGATAGGAGATTTCTTTCAAATTGTTATTGTATGCGGAAAAAGCGTGCTTGAAATAAAATATTAGAAATAACATTAAAATAAATAATACAAGTTATAAGAATAGTACAACTCACCTAAACAATGCGTACAGTCTTGACCTTCTGTAGGTGCCGACAACAGCTAATACGTGAAATATATCTGTTCTTTAAAATGCGTTAATATAAATTTGCACAAGCCTGTTGAGGGATTATTCAGGTTATCATGTTTTTTATCAATGCACCAATTCGGCGTGGAATTATCTAGCGCTTCACATACGTTCAAGGGTAAAGTCTGCGTCCGAGCACACATGTGTGCATGCGCTCAATGTCTGCGTCTAGACTTGATATGTAAGCGATGTATACCTAGATCTATTGTAAGCTTGGTTCATGTGTTAGTGGTTGTATATGTGTGCGCCGGCGACGGCTGCTGACTTTTTCGATTGCAGATATAGTTGCCATGCCCGAAATATACCGCGGATGAATTTCGTGTCAGTGCTAATTGCTAGGCATTATAGCAGCGGCGGCGCTTGTCGGTTCTAACATGCCGTGTGCGCTGTACGCGCCCACCTACACAATGTATGGATGAATACATTATATTCTTTTCAAACTGGTTAATATTGTTATTTTAAACAGAATATTTAATTCGTAGCCAACAGCTACATTAACATTTACATACTACGACCAATTTAAGTTGTAGATAACCTATTATTGATACAATTTCACATGGATTGCAAATAAATAAAAACTAAATAGTTTTTTTATACCTGTGACATCGACACAACAGAAGATTTATTACTTGCCCAGAACTTGGCCCGCGGCTGCGCCGCGTGTCAAACTATCCCTAGGCAGTAGCTTATTTTAATTACACAAAAACTTAATTCGGGTTTTTACATATAAATAATAACAAAGAAACAGTCCATATAGTCTAGCTATCTGCCCAGCAAAACATAGAGCTGACTCAAAGACAACCTGATTTGATTAAATTTAATTAATTTTTAGTGAATTGAAAAAACCGGGATTGCAGCGCTATCTATTTTGCTTATCCGTCTATTCTAAGGAAATGACTTCATTCATCGAGACAAAATATGTTCTAAGTTATAAGCCAATAACTTGGGTTATAAGCCAGCACTATGTCCAGTTCCAATTATATATATGTTGAGTAGTTTCAAAAAAACATGTGATCGCAGCGTTTTTTCCCTATTTCTGTCTACCCCACGAAAACGACGTCATTTATCGGGATAAAAAGTATCCTTAGTTACGCCCCATGATATAAGCTAGCTCCGTTTCGAGTTTCATTTAAATCCGTTCAGTAGTTTTGACGCGATGCTCTAACAGACAAACAGACAAAAATTCTAATAGTTGCATTTTTGGAAGCTGCAGGTCCAAATTAGCCCCCTGATTTTTTTTTTCATTATTAAACGCAATGACAAACTCGAACCATTTACAGATTTATTATAGTATAGATATAAGGTAGATTCATTTCCTATTAAATTATGTATCAAGGTCGTGTACCTGATTATCGAACTTTTGTATATATGCATACTGTTTATAATATTATTATAATTATAAAAACAAAAAAAAATGACCGCTAACAACGCTCGCGTGAAAATAATCATTATTTATTAGATGAATTGTCCCTTATATCATCAGTCTTCTGAAAAATTAGGATCACAACTCAAAAAAATTAAATATTCAAGAGCAATAAAAAGTTGAATTTATTATCTGTAAAGCAGATTAACGCACTTTTTTATAATGATCATGTGCACGTCAAAATTATTTTTATATAACATATCTAATCGATGATAGAAACAGCAGGTTTTTTTTTATAGTACCTACCTAAAAGCATTCTACGTAAACGAGATCAAAATGCTGAAATATGCGGTGTAACGCGGGCTAATCATATCCTTAACACATTCATACAATGTAACGGTATCCGTGATGCGGAGATTAAATTCTACGAATATTACCTGAGGTCTACCTAGATGAAATTCACCCCTATTTCATTGAGTTACCACATTTTACTACGAAATATTATCTAGAACGTTTATTCAGCGTACAACAATGATCTGGAAAGAACTTTCTGCTGAGGATTTCCTTTTATCCGACATGGATTTATTTAAGAAGGGCATCATAAAACGTATTTGAGGCTAGTAGGGAACGCGTTGCCAAGGCTCATCCATATCAATCCATAAACAACAGTAACCACTTTCCATTAGGTGAGCCGTCTGCTTGCTTGTCCATAAGTCCATAACCACTCTTGGATCGCTGGACATTATGAAACAGAACACACGTCCAATGAGCTGATTAAGATTGTCGATAAACTTGCAATGTAAAAGATTGAGAAGGCAGTCCCTAGCAAAAATCGAATTAACATTAAGAAAAAATGTTATACCACAGTACGGCGAAAGCGTAAAATCGGGTTAAAAGTCGTATAAGAATTAAACCCGTTCTGTAATCACGGAAATGGAATTAGTAGCAGTAAACTGTTGTAGATATACCATAAAATTAAATATTCTTCGATTAGGATTATTTATAAACATATTATCAACATAATGACAGAATTGACGTTTTTATGTTTTGTGAACACTTTCCCCCATGGTTTGACTTAATCACTCTTGACAGTAACGGAGAAGGAAAATATATTGGAAGCTTTTAGACAACTTGCAGCCGTTAATTAATATTCATATGTATATGAGATAAACAATTAGAGGTATTAGATAAGAGACCGAGCATATTAGACAGCCCAACTAATGTATGAATGATAAGGGCATATGAGAAAAGAACATGTAAAAACAGATAATGTTTGCTGTGACGTAGCAAAGTAGTCGAAAATGAACTAGGGTGATAATATTGTATGTCGCTATTTTCAGTTTCTGCATACTCAATCCGTGCAGGAAATTAGAAAGAATACAAATTGCTGTGGCCACAGCAACCGACACTGAGGTGGCCTAAAATAAGGGTTTTATATACTATAACTGACGTAAAGCGTTGTTCAATTTATTATTATTAGTATGTATCTATGTAGGTACGTTTGTTTTCATTCGTATCTTTCCTGTTTCACAAGTCACAACTCAACGATGATGTAATTTTAAATATAACTGCAATAGAATATATATTTATAAAAATATGGAATTGTATAAATATTGAACACGGATATATTTATATAAATATTTTAAATAATTATTTCAAAGTCAATGTCAATTTAAAATAGTTTTGCTTATAATAATTTTACATTGTGTTACGTTGTTATATATTTGAAATAATTGTTCCATTGCCAATTATTTTATACATAAATCATATTATTTATTTTGCAATAGGTTCGCTTTTGATCACGATCTCGTGTGATGTTAAGAATTGATATGATCTTGGAATTCTAGAATAAAGCATGCTTTCCTAGAAGATACCTATAGTCATCGAAAAGTACATATTCCTTACACTTGTTGAGTAACAAAATAACATTACTGTATTCTTTATGAGGGATTCTAGCCTTGACATACAGTGAAAACTGAAGCATAATACAATAAGTCAATATTTAAAAGTAGCACAGATTAAAATTAACGGAAAGAAAAGTAACTAGTGACTCTACGGTAGTCGGACATTCTATTCTGGCATATATCATTAGTATGTCACATAGACTATAAACATTAATGTCATCCTTCACACAATCTATATGCATCTTTTCATGTGAAACGTACTTTATGCACACCCCACTGTTCGGGAACCTGCAGTGGACTCCGCAGCTAGGCTGATATACCTCTTAAACCACCTCGGTTTTCCTTCTTTTACCATGGGCTAGAGTCGTGGAAATAAAGGCATTGTCAATGCTGCTACTCAAGTTGACGGGGACCCTATAGATCGGAGTAAGTCAGAGCCCCTGGGCGCGACATCCCAGATCATATCTAATGCTGTTATACTTTGGCAAAATTGAGTTAAGTACACAAAACTGTTCCAAATCGCGTATATTATAATTATGTGCTAAAATGATTCTAGGTATTAATTACACAGGAAGACATACATTAAGAAAAAAATGAAATAGAGATTAGTAGTGGTAATGTAACTGAAGGTTGAAAAAATGTTTTTTCAGTGACCTTGAAAAATCATAACGGCATTTCATAATGACTTTTTATTTAAATCAATAATAGGTGGGCAGATATTAGCATTCAAATTCGTAAAAATTGTACCTACCTGTAACTTTTGAAGTATGAAGTGAAGAATTTTGCAAACATCAAGGTGGTAGACCTTCAAAAATACTTCCAGCGGAACTTGATTAGAGTAATAAGTAGCGGGCAGCCATATTGTATCGGTGCAGCAATGGCCCAATGGGGAGATTGGCAGTCAAACGATGGTCACAAGCGAGATAAGACGTGTGTACATTCGATAAGCTATATAGTGACGGACTTTGCCCGTGTTATTGAATCGTGTACTACGTTGGACTGGTTGTGTCCAGTTATATTTGTACCTGTGTTATACGTGTTTGTATAGTTCTAATAAATTCTATAGTAATTCCAAACGGCATTTTAATTCGAGTCCTGTAACTCGTAACAATATCTTAGTAGAGTAGTTTTCGAGATATGAGGTATTTTTCATTAACTACTTTTTATGGTTTTAAAAACAGTGAGCATTTGACACCTTGGGACCGGCACGGAACCCTTCATAGCTTACGGGCTACCACGTCCTTGCCAGATTCAGTTTTCTCGTAATTTTAATGAAACGATTGTATTACAAAGCTATTCATAAAAAAAGTTGTGCTCATATTTTATATATATATGTGGGCCTTAGAGTCAGAGGTAATGAGATTTAAAAGGTTGCTATTTAGAAAAATAGCCCTCAGAACTACTTAATGATCAAAACTCTATATAAAGTCACGTCTTTGAAGTAAGAAGGTTAGTTAACTGCTAAATTAATACGTACTTATTACATTTGACTAAACGATTCTTATTTGTATAGTAAATAATATACACGAGTCTAATATTATCTAATAATTATAATAACTTCATTAATGCAATCGTTGTTTTCCTAAATACAAATAAATAACTTGATACAATGTACTTATCAAATATTATACAACCAAGTTCTTGAGAAGCGATATAATGTAAGACACGTTTGGAATAGGCGACAAGTGATAATTTAATAACTTAAAGGGTCACGGCTTCTATTTTCACCTAAAATGAGTACTTTTTATATGTACGACAAATTTATAACATTATAACAATCTTCGATACTTTTTGTAACCTGAATCCTGCGGTATTTTTACCGGGACTAATTTAAAGTTATCAGAGCGTAGGTATAACAATTAGCTGATTCCTACACAATTTTCCCTAGAACGACAGCTCACATTTTTTTTTATATGCAACGATATGTTATATTTCGCGATTCCCGCGTTATTTTTGTGGGAAGTTGCACAAAAATTAGATACTAGAAATAATAAGAACTTTAGTTCAACTAAACTATAAACACTTAAAATACCTAATTTAAGTGTACAGTTTATTAAATTTTTTATTTATTTTATGTACAAGTTTAATTAATTATCCAGTCGTCTAACCTCAAGGTAAAATCAATTTTAAATACACAATTAAGCACTAAGTTAGTGTTAGTAACAGGCATTGTATGTTAGTTTGTTCAGCCTTGTTGGCTAGGTCGGTGCCTGGTTCAATGTTAATTTTCAGGGATTTGTAATCATTATAAAAGGTTGGGGAAAAAGTCTTTTCGCATATAGTATGTATGAACTTGTAATAACATCTCTTTGGCTATACCATTTGTATCTGGCTGGTTTTGGTATCATTAAAAAGTTTTAATTTTAAAGTAGACAATTCCAACTTCAAATTAGGAAAATGTGTGATTTTCATTTGTTTTATTTATTGGTAAAATGAGTGAATCTAATGAAGAAATTCGATACATTTTAAAATTTGACTATAAAAAAGGTAAAAATGCAACACAAGCCGCGAAAAAAATTTGTGATGTTTACGGACCTAATACAGTATCTGTGAGAGTAGCGCAAATTTGGTTTAAGCGTTTTCAATCCGGAAATTTTGATATCAAAGATGCACGTCGCTCTGGTCGCCCTGTTACAGACAAAATTGATGCCATTTTTGAAAAAGTGGAGCAAGATCGGCATATTAGTAGTTACGATGTAGCTGGAGAACTGGGAATTGACCACATAACGGTTTTGGCGCATTTGAAAAAAGCTGGGTGCACAAAAAAGCTCGATATTTGGGTGCCTCATGAGCTCACTGAAGGAAACCTAATGAACCGTGTACTCATTTGTGATTCTTTATTACGACGTAATGAAACCGAACCATTTTTGAAGAAGCTGATAACTGGTGATGGAAAGTGGATCACGTACGACAAGAACGTGCGAAAAAGATCGTGGTCAAAGGCCGGTCAGGCTTCACAGACTGTGGCGAAACCCGGGTTAACTCGTAACAAGGTGATGCTGTGTGTATGGTGGGATTGGAAGTGCATTATTCATTATGAGCTGTTACCGCCAGGCAGGACCATCGATTCTGAACTGTACTGCGAACAACTGATGAGATTAAAGCAAAAAGTTGAGAGAAAGCGGCCGGAATTAATCAACAGAAGGGGTGTGGTTTTTCACCATGATAACGCTAGACCTCACACATCTTTAGCCACTCAGCAAAAATTACGAGAGTTTGGCTGGGAGGTGTTAATGCATCCGCCGTATAGTCCTGACCTTGCACCTTCAGATTTTCACCTGTTTCGGTCTCTGCAGAATTCCTTAGGCAGTGTCAGGTTAACATCACGAGAGGACTGCCAAAACCACTTGTCGCAGTTTTTTGATCAGAAGCCCAAAAATTTTTATAGCAATGGGATCACGTCCCTACCTACAAGATGGCAAAAAGTTATCCAACAAAATGGCACCTACATACTTTAGTCAAATATAAATAAACTTTGTAAAAAAACCTTTTGAATTTTTATATAAAATGCGAAGAAACTTTTTCCGCAACCTAATATATTTTTAATACGAACAAATGGTTTTAGCCCAACGAAAAACACGTGTACATATAATAGGAACTAAATTTTAATTTTAACTTATACTAGGATAAGCCAGCAATTTCGTCGACGCTTGACAAGTAACGTAGATTACAGTTATTTTGCCAGTATTTATATTCCAAGGGTATTTTCATCCCGGAACCGAATTTTTTAGTATGAATAATGCATTCCGAAGTTTCCGTCAAAACTCAGGATAAGTAATGTTACTATAGGCATATATATTTACTAAGTAAATTAATATAAACTATGATATAATAATTTATATTAATTTAATTAATTTAATTTAATTTTAATTTTTAATGATATAATTATAATTATACTTACAAAATAACAATCTATAAGTAAAAATTAGACTCCAGGTCGCTGTCGGCGGGGAGCGTGCCCCAAATGCTGGCCGCATTTCCGTGTTGGATGGCAACACTGATATGTTGCCCTAGGTGCAAGCCAGCCGTTTGATCACGCGAGACCTTAATTAGACGCGTTGAGAGGTCTCGATAGAGATGATAAGCTCCAGGCCCCCACGGCCCCAGGGTTTCAACCCCGAACAACAAACAATAAGAAATATGTACCAATTACTAATGGACACATATTTGGTTCTAGAACAGCTGGTGCCCCGGCGGTGACAAGAGACCGACAGATAATATGATTAAGTGTCGCATGCCATGACATTCTGCCGGCGTTCGTCGCACATGACAAGACATGGTGGCCTAACTTATCAACTCTATTTCCACACCGACAGCGATGTGGCACTACAACACTTGCCCACAGACAAATGCAGGCAGGTATCATGAATGTTGTGGCATCCAAGAGAGTTCCTAGATTCGCCGAGGGCAAGGCCTTTAAGGCCTTAATATTTTTCCAATGAGGTTCACAGTACTATAAACTGAGGACAGAAACCGTTCTGTCCTCAGTTACAGATAGTGCTGTGTCGGAAATTTTGCGTCTACCCAAACCTATACTAAGGGCATACATAACTGCATCTGTTCTACTAAAGATGCCTAATAAATATAGAAACTGTCATATTAAGCAAGTCCTAATATCACGTTGTTTCGAAGTTAGGAAATCCCGGTAAATGTAAAAAGTCCCGGATTATATTGTTTTAGCTTATTAAAAATTAGCTGATTCGGACCCAATTTATCAATTGGATCCGAATCTGCTAAGTTTTATGTACACTACCCACTTTAAAACACTTCCGGGAATATCCCCGCGGGATACCCAGAGTATAAAGTATCGCATCACTTGAAAAAGCACTTACGCTATCGTTCTAGTAAAATCGTATCGAAATCAGCTAATATTTATGCAATTAAATTAGTTAGATTTTATACCATTCCCGGAAAAATTCTCACGGCATCCCCGGGACACAAGATACCGTAGTATTTATTTAAAAAAGAATGTAAGCTATCGTTTTAGTAGAAACTGTGTCGAAATAAGCAAATTTTTATGCATTCGAATGCAGGAATTTCCCGGGAGCGGTATGTAGTAAAATCCGCTCCCGGGAAAATTTCCGCGGGATTCCTGGGATAAAAAATATTACATATTTCATTATATAAAATTTGCTATCGATCAGTGAAAAAATCGCACTGGAATTCGATTTTTTTTCGATCTGACCATTTTAAATAATTCTATGAAAAATTCCCGCGGCATTCTCGGGATAAAAAGTAGCGTAGATTTTAACTCTAAAACTTAACTATTGATCAGCGAAAGCCGCATCGAAATCGGCTTTGAAGTTTTTGCGTGAATCCCGAAGAAACAGGCAAACCGACAAAACAAATAAACAGACAAAATATAAAAAAAATAATCGTGTTCTCCGTCATTTATATAGTCTATTCCAGTTGTTTTTTTAATATCTTCAATGTATAGACGCGGCATGTTTAGAATTTTATAATATAATAGATAGATATATGACAAAAAATGTTCTCCATTGGAACTTAGTATGAATAAAAACTTATGAATTTGAAAAAGTAGATGTTCTGTGAATTTTCGTAGCAACAAAAAAGCTTAATAATTTATTAAAATATTTTTAAAGTTCCTTAGTCTTTTTGGCAAAAAGGGAACTTTTACGGAATTATCAGGTACGTCCGTTCTGTACTGTACTGTTCATCTGTTATCTGTATTTGGATGTCCCATTAAGTTTTCTCGGTGAGTACTGGTTATAGAACCAGAATTTCAGCCATATAGATGGATGAAATTTGACGACCAGATGAAGTCTGTGTGGCGGTACAAAATTATGATAAATATATAAAATACGGTTGGCTGCCATCTTTATAACTACGGGTTGTCAATTTTTTTATCATTATTTAAACTTTGAAACATAGCAATATTAACTTTTATAACTTCGTTTATTTTTAGTTTAATTATATTTTTTTAAGTTAGGTTATATATTTATATATTATCCAATTGTCAGTATAAACAAAAGCTCAAAAAATCAATATCGATATTGTTTTTATTTTTATCTTAATTTAGAAAAAAAACAATTACTTATTTAATCAATTCAATAGGTAGGGCGATATTAGCTAACAAAATCGTGAAACTTGTGTGTGTGTGAATTGGATTTCAAAATCTATAGTTCAATTCTTAACTGAATAAATTTCCCACTTCACAGTTTAAAAGTTGGATGGATTTGTTACATAGTCTTTAATCACTTATATCATTTATAAGGTGTTTAGATTTAATTTCCGTTAATTTAGTTTTAAATTGTGAAATTTGAATTGTAAATAAACATACCGGATTTAAAAAAAATAGAATATCATAATCGTAATTCTTTAATAATTCACATACATTTTACTTACTATTTTTTACAAACTTAAAACAAATTTGTTAACTCTGTTAGTTTTCTGCTTCGATGTTGTTAGTCCTTCCAATCCAAGATGTTTTTATTTTCTGGCGCTATGGCCAGAAAATAAATTCAATTTCAATTTGTCAACTTTCAACTTTCTTTCAACTTTCAATGTGTCTGGTTGGAGTTGCAACCATCCAAGGATGGCAAAACGTTACATTATTTTCTTAGCTAGCCGTTATTACTTTTAGGTAATTATTTATAAATAACTATTTGATCTACACGAACGTTTAAATGTTTATGCTTTGTAATTTAAGAAGAAATTCCGAAAAAGGTATAGTTGCAATTTATACGCCGCATGGACGGATGAATCAAAAATGATCGTTTAAAAATCTTTTAATCTGTTTTACTTGAATAGGCTCTAAAACGGCTCAACGAATTTACTGAAAGTTTTAAGGATTAAAACAGCAATTATAACTAAAATTTTTAAATTAAACTTCTTTAAAATCATTGTGTTTTGAAACTCGATGAAACGAAAAAAGCGACACTAAAAGAGATAAACACATAAATCTATAAGATTAAGCTAGTGAGAGAATGAGATAGAATACATTATATTTAATAATTTAAACACTATGCTCATACAGATAGAGTTGGAAATGTTTTGAAGTTTTTCGTTAATACTCCAAATTTCGTGTTTTAAAGCTTAAATATATTATAGCGATATAATATATGAAATGTGACGTCACGAAATTTAGAATCCTCCCACCCCTTATTTGTTTCACTTCTACTGCACGTGAACTGCGCACACACACACACACACACACACACACATTTTTTTTTGTATAATAATGTTTCTTTTTGATATCATGCAAGGTTAGGAAGATAGTATTTTGGATTTTGACTTCATGTTCATATTATTTATGAAGGCAAAGTTAAGTCCCGCGTGAACGACGCGGTGGAGGGTAGAGCTAGTTTATTATGATATTGTTGGACACCTTAGAGTTTTTTAAGGGCTGTAGCAACGCCAACCTCCTTGAGGATTTTTCGATTCTCATTTTTCAGGGTATAACGGGGATTCCATAGACGGCATCGTTTTTCAGATAATTATTTTTATTTTGTTGTAATTAAAATAAAGTAGTATATAAAAAAACATATTATTCATCTCTCTTTTATAGAGATGTAGATATTATTATATGTTTAGATAAAAATTGAAGGAGTAAAATGGTTACATTTCAGTAATTTGGTGAACTATTTTCTTAACTTAAAATAAGTATAGAAAAATTTCGAAAAACCACATTACGTCTCATATCGTGAAGATTTGTTTTTTTTTTTTTGTAAACTATTGATTAATAATTACCAACGAAGAGTTGTTTTAGTTTGCACTCCACTTTTGACTTTTTGCGGCAACAGGCCTTAAAACAACGATGAACGAAATTTAAATAAAATTGAGACGAATTACATTGAATTTACAATGATACTTCTAGGTGGTCTTTGTGTAAAAGTGGGCTATTGACCTATTGCACAAAACAAACGTAGTGAGTTCTCATCACCGAAATAAACAGATTAATTAAATACATCGACTTATAAATAAACATATAGGCATATGTAATGTTATCCATATCTATCTATACCTCATCATTTATATAAATATGAAAATGAAAATTTGGATGTTTGTATTATTGATTTAACTTTACATTCAAGAAACAATAGACTCTCATAGTCTATTGTTTCTTGAATGTATACGGACTTTTATGAAATCTCTTTCTCACTATATAGGTACTACTGGAATTACTATTAGCTCTTAATTATATAAATCTCCAATACTTAGTATCGTAGCGACGATAATAAATATTAGAGATTTATATAGAATAACCTTAAAAATAAAGAAATGAATAATTCCTTACGGTATACGTAAAGAATTATTTTGTGGGAACTATCGCGCAGGATAAGGCACCCGAATGCGAAAAACTACACATGAAAGTAATCTTGTTTGGATATTTATATTTGTTTGTTCTATTTTCAGCCCTGGGAATGAACTGATTGTCGTGGTGTAATACCAATAAAAATAATATAAAGTAATACAATAAATGCAACATTTACACTATTATGAACTCATGCAAAAAAGAAAACTTAACTTGAATAAAGCTTATTATTAATAGTAGAATACTAAGCCTCGGTCTATGGTTAAAGTGCCCAAGAGGTGCTACGTGACATCGCTGGAACATTGAAATGTCTGTCTGTTTCAAAATAAGTGCCAAAATTAAAGTAGGTGATGCTAATCATAAATATCAGTTTTATATTTTTTATATATCCGTCGAAATTTTGTATTGAATAGGTTCCAAAAGAGCTCGATGGATTTCAATGAAAATTTTAGGGTCAAAATAAGAATTTTACCCTAAATTTTCGTGTATGATCCATTTTAAGTAGAAAAGCTTCTATTTCTAGCACTTATGCAAGAAAAGTAAACCACCTAAGGTTAAACAACAATCAACGCCAGGACGCCTTATCCGAGTTGTAGGAGGAGGATGTAGTGCAACACTATTGAAATCGTTATTTCTTGCACAATCGGTTGTCTTGCCGCCTGTGCGTTTTCGGCCTCGGCTAAGCACAGACGCCTGCAACCCCAATCTAGTGTTGAGTAGGATACAATTATTAAAAGAGTTCGTAAGAATATCTTGACTTTTTGTATTGAGGTAGTACAATGTACTATTTCACTTCAGGCGAGAAGTTTTGTACCGCAGCAGTACATTTGACCCGATGAGTGCCATTGCCTCATTCGTCCCTTTTCTCACAATATGTATTTATGTAGTGTAATCAAAAACGTTAGTTAATAATCGGATGTGATCGGCCTTGACGACCTCATTTTATATTTAGAAGGTAGCAATCGTACTGTGACATGTCATTTCTTTGTCATGTTAAAATCCGTAGAAGCGTTATTGTATTGTTGTTGTAGTCTTGTTCCGTATTTCTCGTACGTTTCATATAATTTGAGGAGCTTAGTGTAGTAATGCGACAAAAAATTTGAAGATTTACGTTTCAAAAATCTTGAGGCTGTCAGTACATTTGTATTTTATACGAAACAAATGTAATGGCTCATACGCGTGCTACGCAACACTACCCTGATCAATCGTGGATATGATTCGACAAAAGACGCATGCGTGTTTCTGTTCCGGACGCCCGCGCGAACGCATTTCTATCTTCCATTTTCTTTAGTATTTTGTATTCTAATACAATCCTATGGTACAATTATTGTAGACTTGATAATAAATGATGTTTACTATACCTACTAAGTAACGTCAAAATGTTAAAGTATGCGTTTAGTATCTAGTGCCATACCTAACTAAGTACTCGCGCACTTCCATACTCTGCAGCCGGTGAGTAGGAGAGCTGATTAGTGCTCGTGGAAAATTAAGTCAAACAAGACTTTTAATATCCGTACTGTATTGTTTAGGAACCCTCAAGTGCGAGTTCGACACGCACATGGCCACATTTTGGTAGTAGTAACAATATCTTCATATTAAATTAATCAGCATAGCCTTTGTTATAAAAAGCGCTATTGCTTTCCAATATTACAATTTAATTTCGTGTATTTGTATTTGCGGGTTTAACTTATTCTTAAAATTCATTGCAGAACTTTTTCAAATAATAATAGACAATTTCCTAACCCTTGATAATGTTTATGGTTCATATATTTAAATAAATTTAGAATGCGTAACTTAACATTTTTCATTTTTTTCGCTTTATCAAAATATATCCCTTTTAATCACTGTTGCGCAAAAATTTTAATTTATGTTTTTACTAAGAGTTTTTATAGCAATGCTACATAATTAAAGATTTTTTTAACTCAAAACATACTCCTAAAATTGGTCAACTACGGTTAATGAGAATTTAACAATACTAATATTGTGTAAAATGAAACAATAATATTATTATTGTACTACATTTACTATAATATTAGCGGTGGCACTTTTTCATGTATGGTAAAAAACATTAACAGTCTTCTAGAATTAGTTATAGAAAGATAAATTGTAAATTGATTTAAATTAGTTAATGTGCTACGTACGGACTGCCAAACTGACGACAATTAAATTTGATTATTGAATTAATAAATTAAATTTAACACAGTCTTCGCTTCGGTAACATTATTGTAATAGCATATTCAAATAAAAACGCACAATGAGGAATTCGATAAAGTTACGCGTAAAAACTTGTTGGCAGCCCTCAAGTGGGTGACGTACGGATAAATTGCAAGAAAGTCGGCTACGTTTTACGAAAACCGGCAATTTATTTGTGCAGTAGGTCCCGGTAGAAAGGGTATATATACCCAAGAAATAGTGGTTTGACATCATGCCAGTGATTTCATAATCAGCGCAGCGACCATACAAAGTGGAAAAAGTAGAAAAAAGACCCTAGGTTTCAAAGCGGACACTGAAGTAGCATCAGGATTTAACAAACAATAAAAGATGACGATGAACGAGAAATTTAGTCATCGATATTTAAGTTTAGTAAATAATAATTAACTATACGATTTGTGCGTCAAAATAAATCGACTAAGTAACTATATATTAGTTCCTACATAGTGAAGGATTCCACAGGCACTGAACGACAACTGTTTGATTTTTATCATTAGGCTACGGAACCTTATAAAAACATTTAATCAAAAATACTTTACACCAAACTAATGTAAGCAAACATACAAGAATTATAGTATAATTATATACAACACCGTTGTCGTTTTCAATCTAATTTATTCCTGCCATGGTTTGTCTGGAAGAGATTAGCTTCTTAGTTATAAAATCGCCCTTTATTCACAATTAGGTAGTACAAATCGTTTCTAAGATCTTCTGTAATGGTATACAATAAAAAGTTATCTATCTATCTAAAACTATTGAACGGGTCTTGTCCAAATTAATTTTAGTTGAAAGTATTTTTTTGCGACCTACTACTACATTTCTTAAGAAATTTTGACATGATAGTTAAAAATTTAGAATTACTTTATTGATGTTAAGCAGTGTAAATAATACCGTTACCCAAGGTTTTGAACAATTACATATTTTTTGACAAATAAGTAATAAGAACGTCTTGGTAGTGATTAAAAAATTAAAATTTCTGTTTATTTCTTGTAAATATAAGAATATTGCTTTAATGCCGCAAAAAGAAAATACCTATTACCTTTTACGTTGGAAACGTAAGAGTGCATTCAGTCAATAGAATATTGTTATCGACTCCTCCCGCTTTGCAGTCACGTCACTTGTCGTGGTCGCGCCTGACTCATAAATTAATTTCATACAGTGTATGTATATATATATATATATATATATATATATATATACCTAGGTAACTAGTATAGTATCACCAATACATATTATTATGGATTTAAAATGTTTTGCGAGACGGCTAAGGAGATAACTAGAAATTTTAAGGCGGAAAACCAGAAATTAACTCCTACAAAAGAAGGACAGATACATATAATATATACATATTTATTATATATGCACGTCGCTTCAAATCATTAAGGTATAATGTAATATGTAGTACACATAACTCAAAAATTTAGTTTTAAGTAACCTATAACCACATGTAGTAGTCATAATAGATAATTTGGAATTAAATATTCTTTCAACTTATCAACGTGTTGACTTGTGCCTGTAAATATTGCTTAATTTTGAATTAGAATTTTGAAACAGGTAATATTAAATTTTGGCGGTTAGGCATTCGAATGCCAGTGCACTAGTGGGTGACATGTAGAATTCCACGTATGAATCACCGGCGAGTTCCCTGTCACGTGTTTCAGACCTACCTATACTGTAACGTGGTGGTGTAGTGTGCGCGTACAGCTGAAGTCGGGAGTGCGCTAGGGCGCGACGGCTCTTCGGCGGGCGGCGCACAAACACTCACATTCAAATATTCGTCTAACCTTGATGCGAATCGGCGCACTCCGGGTTCCATCCGACGACAGTCGTCAAAACAGAGGGCTGAAGGGCTCGCTTCAGGTGCAACAGTGAAAGCGACACTGGTAGTGAAGTTTAAGTGCGGAAGTTGCGTGAGAACGGACCGCGGCGCGGGCGTCGGGCGTCGGGCCGGACGGCAGGCGCATCGGCGCGCCGCCACCGGCGGTGTAGTCGCGGGGCTGCGGCGCGGTGGCCGCGCTACATGTCACTGTGCGGCGAGCGCGCTCTTCGCGCCGTGGTCACCGACTCTCAGTGGCGTCGCCGTCCTACTGTCTGCCCGACGGCCGGGACGGCGGCGCGCGTTGCACCGCCCCGCTGCACTCCGCCTGCCCCCCTGGCGCGTTGTGCCCCCCTCACTGAGCCCCCTTCTCCCACCGCGCTACACCCGCCCCGCCCCGAAGAATTTTCCGCATCGGGCGGGAAAAATCGATTGTGCAGCGAGCTCCGAATTATTTCGGCAAGACGCACGGCGCCCTTGCGTCGTCACCAACACGGCTGCAGTGGAGACACCGCTGCCGGAGACCGAGCCGATCCGGTCAAGCGCACCGCAAACTGTCGCCTTTCACTCATACCACGCCAGACATAGAACACTTCATTGTTGACTCTTTCATCGTGTAGCACTGGTTATTGCAATAGCGTTTTTAAATAACAGTTCCTAACAGACAATTCAACAGTGGGCCTAAAGCGATCACTTTCGCAATTTCGTATTAAAAATACGAAAAGTGTCAAGATACGGTAGTACTTTATATCTTGACACGTGTCGATTTCACTAAGCGAGTCTCCAAAAGCAGCCGCTCTATGCCCCCAGTTCTCTTTCGGACTTTAACAGTTCAAACAATCTATTCGTATGAACATAACCAATATAGTCTATCAATTTTTTGCGCTAACTGTTATAATAGCGAGAAGTCCTAACAGGACTTCAGGCTTTTGATTTTTACTGATATTCTATATGCCATCAAGCCCTGACTTAGGATTAAAGAGTGAAGAGCGATCACTCAGAAAAGTTTATAAAACAAAGAGAACCTTTGAGAGCTTTGTATTATGGCAAATCATTGAGCCCTAGTTCTCATAAAGTAATAGTAACGCCGTATTTCTCAGATGAGACATCAAGACATATTATGTTAAAAGAAAACATTGGGACGGAAAATTAATTACCAAAATACGAATCTTAAGCAGACATGCTGATTTCGTTTGTCATCTTCGCTAACGGGCTCGTACACAGTAACATGTGCTATTACGAATATTTACTTTATTTTATAATAGATTTTGGCCGCGACTGCGTCATTGTTGAAGGTAGGGGGAGTGTATGGACCAGGCCCTGCTATGGTACCTGTTTCCTTGAAAATTATGATATAATTAAAATTCTATTGAATATCTAACATCAGCTAGAATACACAAACCAGCCGAAGTCATATTTCAAATAAATATTATAAATGCTTGACAGTCTGCGAACAACGAACGGTTACGTGGATGTGACAAATGTCTCTGGTTTTCTCTATTTTTGTTATAGAATCATAGAAAAGCATTTAATTAAAACAATAAATAATAACACGTGTGTGAAGTGGCAAGTCACCGTCTATCTGCCCATTTTATCCATGTTCCCGAACATTGCCAAGGGCAGATGTCATTGTTCCCATAGTTCCAGATCCCTAGTGCCATTAATAATTCATCCCAATAGACCACTACATTTTGTTATTATTTCCTACAATAGTCCTACACTGACCGGGGCTTGTCTTTGGGTTCGTTTTTATATGATGTAGACAATAATCATCGTTTACTGTCACGCTACATTTATATTAAATTTGTCGAAGAGGCGTCTACGTGTTGGCCTTCTCATAGCCCCACGCAAGCCCTCTAAAGGACCAGGCCATTTTTATTGGCTGCGGTCTTCAACGACATAGATAAATAATAATAATAAAACTATTTATTTTTCTCATCACAACAAATTTATAACGAAACCTGATGACTGAGACTAGTGCTTGAAGTAGTTTTATAAAACATCTGTATGACAGGTCACCAATGCTCCACCCCATGGCTGTCAACGACAAAGGATTTTTATGGTAACTTAAATAAGCTTACTTGAAATACTCCACAATCTCAAAAACTACTAACGAATATTGTCTAAAATATTTTTCCTTAAAAGTATTTGTAAGTTCTATCGTGTTGATTTTTTCCATTATTCCACTTCATAATTTAAAATTTAGAGGGGAAAATATAATCTTCATGATTTTTGAGCCAATAGCTCACCACCTAACTAATAACTTCGTTAAAAACTCACAAAGAAACATTATCTATACTTACATAAGGTTGGGGAAAAGGTTTCTTCGCATTTTATATAAAATTCAAAAGGTTTTTTTGTAAAGTTTATTTACATTTGACTAAAGTATGTAGGGCCATTTTGTTAGATACCTTTTTGTCATTTTGTAGGTAGGGACGTGATCTATAGCTATAAAAATTTTGGGGTTTCTGATCAAAAAACTGCGATAAGTGGTTTTGGCAGTCCTCTCGTGATGTTAACCTGACGCTGCCTAAGGAATTCTGCAGAGACCGAAACAGGTGAAAATCTGAAGGTGCAAGGTCAGGACTATACGGCGGATGCATTAACACCCCCCAGCCAAACTCTCATAATTTTTGCTGAGTGGCTAAAGATGTGTGAGGTCTAGCGTTATCATGGTGAAAAACCACACCCTTTCTGTTGATTAATTCCGACCACTTTCTCTCAACTTTTTGCTTTAATCTCATCAGTTGTTCGCAGTACAGTTCAGAATCGATGGTCCTGCCTGGCGGTAACAGCTCATAATGAATAATGCCCTTGCAATCCCACCATACACACAGCTTCACCTTGTTACGAGTTAACCCGGGCTTCGCCACAGTCTGTGAAGCCTGACCGGCCTTTGACCACGATCTTTTTCGCACGTTTTTGTCGTATGTGATCCACTTTTCATCATCAGTTATCAGCTTCTTCAAAAATGGTTCGGTTTCATTACGTCGTAATAAAGAATACAAATGAGTACACGGTTCATTAGGTTTCTTTCAGTGAGCTCATGAGGCACCCAAATACCGAGCTTTTTTGTGTACTCAGCTTTTTTCAAATGCGCCAAAATCATTTTGTGGTCAATTCCCAGTTTTCCAGCTACATCGTAACTAATAATATGCCGATCTTGCTCCATTTTTTCAAAAAAGGCATCAATTTTGTCCGTAACAGGGCGACCAGACCGACGTGCATCTTTGATATCAAAATTTCCGGATTGAAAACGCTTAAACCAAATTTGCGCTACTCTCACAGATACTGCATTAGGTCCATAAACATCACAATTTTTTTCGCGGCTTGTGTTGCATTTTTAACTTTTTTGTAGTAAAATTTTAAAATGTATCGAATTTCTTCATTAGATTCACTCGTTTTAACAATATGAAAAACAAATGAAAATCACACATTTTTCTAATTTGAATTTGGAATTGTCGTCTTTAAAATTAAAACTTTTTAATGATACCAAAACCAGCCTGATACAAATGATATAACCGATGAGGTCTTATTACAAATTCGTACATACTATATACGAAAAGACTTTTTCCCCAACCTATTATAATAAAACTGTACAGGTCGAATTTCTGTACAATGAAAAAAAATGCTAAACACTGAGTCAGGGGGATGTAAGAAGTGAAATAGAACTAATTTAGATTTCTTTCAATTTTTTCGTTTCTCTGTTTGTCTGTCTGTTTGTACCGGCTAATCTCCGAAACGACTGGACCGATTTAAGTGAAATTTTGTATGATGGAAGCTTATATCCCTGGTCAACATATAGGATACTTTTGATTCCGAAAAATTAAAGAGTTCCTGTGTGATAGTTAAAAATCTTTCCACGCGGACGAAGCCGCGGGCAGAAGCTAGTATTTATTTAAACTAAGTTTCACTGTACAACATTAGTTACCTCTATGGCCGCCACCCCTAATAATTTTTTATAATCTTTATATATAAAATTCATCTGTTCGTGTATGTCACTGAACTCCTCCTAAACCTCTCGACCGATTTTGATGAAATTTTTTGTGTATGGTGAGTGGTGTCCCCGTATAGTTTAGATTCACAATTGGAACCGGTAGGTGGCGCTGGAATCAGGTTCTAGGGTTTTGATGAAATTTTTGTGTGTGCTAAAGTGAGTCCCGGAATGGTTTAGACTTTAGATTCAAATTGGACCGGGTAGGCGGCACAGCAATTGGTTTCTACATTATTATTTTTTCAAAGCAGGACAACTTCTCGATCGCTAGTTTTCTTTATATGTGTTTAAAATTCTTTTGGTCGTGTACGTGTGACTGTACTCTTCCTAAACGGCTGGACCGATTTTGATATTTTTTGTGTGGATTCGAGAGTAGTTTTGATTCACAGTTAAACCGGGTAGGTGACACTGAAATCGAGTTCCAAGATTTTGACGATTTATGCGTTTGTTTTAGTGGATCCTTCGGTGGTTTAAATTCACAATTAGACTCAGATAGGTGGCGCTGCAATCAGGAACTAGGTTTTTAATTTTCAGACCAACATAATAATCATAAAAACAAATTTTATGCATATTAGTCACAGTAGTTTTTTGTTAAAAATAAGTGACATACAGAAACAGACGGAGTTGACGAAACCATAAGGATTCTGTTCTACAAAATGGCTAGGGAACCCTAAAAAAGCATAGGAAAGATATAGGTTATTTATAAACATAATACCAATCAAATTGAAAACCTCCTCCTTTTTGAAGTCGGTTAAAAAGTAACAACAAGAATATTTCATTGTAAGAATTTGTGGGAAAATATTTGATACCACCTGTTTAAGACATGTCTGTCATTGTTGTCATGTCGTTCAATAATAAGGAAAATAGATGGAAATGAGAAAATTCTTTAAAATTGGAAAATAATGTAGTTTTATTTAATTATTTATATTACAAAACTGAATGCCACCCCTGACTAGAAGCGACTTAACATTGCCATTCAACGTGGTAACGCATCCAGCCTTCTGAGGGTCTAGGGCGGCCGCTTTTGGAGAATCGCTTAGTGAAATTGACAAGTGTCTAGGTATACTGGTAATTGTAACATTTTTTTAAAATTGTAACATATAGCTTAAAGTTCCACTTTATTTAGATACCTCTCATATTTGTACTACGAATCTGTGAAAGCGGCCGCTTTAGGTCCTCTGGATACGTTTCCCACTAGCAGCGATGTCGTATATAGTCTTTAATTAGCTTAGTTTTATTTTTAACTAGGATATGGCCGCAACTTCGTCCACGCTTGACTTGAAATCCCCGCGGGATTCCCGAGATAAAAAGTGTCACACATTTTATTACATTAAATTTGCTATCGATCAGTAGAAAAAAACCACATTGGAGTTGGATTTTTGTTTAAATCTGGCCATTTTAAATTATTCCCAGAAAATTTCCCGCGAGATTCCAAGAATAAAAAGTAGCGCTGAGTTTATGTCTAAGAATTAGCTGTCGATCAGTGAAATCAGCCCAGTAGTTTTTACGTCAATCCTAAATAAACAGACAAGAGCTCTAAAAAAATTGTATCATATTCTCCATCGTTTATACAAAAAAAAAACAACTGGAAAATACTATACTATAAACTAGTATAGTGTTTTCCAGTTGTTTTTTTTTTTTAAATAGCTTCAATGTTATAAATGTATTTTTATAGGAATACGTTTTTATTTTACCTAGTTTTTAACTTTGTTTAACTGTGTGTTGAAAATATGACACAAATTAATTACTTATGCGCATTAAACTGTATTATTTCCATACAAATTTTACTTGGTAGCTGACATGCATATGTATTTTATTTAATGTTTATTAAATATAATTACTCATAGATAAAGCATCAAGGACATACGAATCAATTAACATACAGTCTATTATAAATTTAGCCCCATAGCATTTCTAAAAAAAGTTGCAAAAAAGTTCTTGAAATTGGATTATTTATGAGTTTGTTGTTTTTAGCCAAGTAACAATAAATATAAGTGTAATATTAGGTTGGGGAAAAAGTTTCTTCGCATTTTATATAAAAATTCAAAAGGTTTTTTTATAAAGTTTATTTACATTTGACTAAAGTATGTAGGTGCCATTTTGTTGGATAACTTTTTACCATCTTTGTAGGTAGGCGCGTGATCCCATTGCTATAAAAATTTTGGGGCTTCTGATCAAAATACTGCGACAAGTGGTTTTGGCAGTCCTCTCGTGATGTTAACCTGACTTTGCCTAAGGAATTCTGCAGAGATCGAAATAGGTGAAATCTGAAGGTGCAAGGTCAGGACTATACGGCGGATGCATTAACACCTTCCAGCCAAACTCTTGTAATTTTTGCTGAGTGGCTAAATATGTGTGAGGTCTAGCGGTATCGTGGTGAAAAACCACACCCCTTCTGTTGATTAATTCCGGCCGCTTTCTCTCAACTTTTTGCTTTAATCTCATCAGTTGTTCGCAGTACAGTTCAGAATCGATGGTCCTGCCTGGCGGTAACAGCTCATAATGAATAATGCCCTTCCAATCCCACCATACATACAGCATCACCTTGTTGCGAGTTAACCCGGGTTTCGCCACAGTCTGTGAAGCCTGACCGGCCTTTGACCACGATCTTTTTCGCACGTTCTGGTCGTACGTGATCCACTTTTCATCACCAGTTATCAGCTTCTTCAAAAATGGCTCGGTTTCATTACGTCGTAATAAAGAATCACAAATGAGTACACGGTTCATTAGGTTTCTTTCAGTGAGCTCATGAGGCACCCAAATATCGAGCTTTTTTGTGTACCCAGGTTTTTCAAATGCGCCAAAACCATTTTGTGGTCAATTCCCAGTTCTCCAGCTACGTCGTAACTATTAAAATGCCGATCTTGCTCCACTTTTTCAAAAATGGCATCAATTTTGTCCGTAACAGGGCGACCAGAGCGACGTGCATCTTTGATATCAAAATTTCCGGATTAAAACGCTTAAACCAAATTTGCGCTACTCTCACAGATACTGCATTAGGTCCATAAACATCACAAACTTTTTTCGCGGCTTGTGTTGCATTTTTACCTTTTTTGTAGTAAAATTTGAAAATGTATTGAATTTCTTCATTAGATTCACTCATTTTAAAAATAAGAAAAACAAATGAAAATCACACTATTTCGTAATTTGAATTTGGAATTGTCTTCTTTAAAAGTAAAACTTTTTAATGATACCAAAACCAGCCAGATACAAATGGTATAGCCCAAAAGATCTTATTACAAGTTGATACATACTATATGCGAAAAGACTTTTTCCCCAACCTATTATTATTATATTTAAAAGACATGAATAAATTTATAATAAGGTATTAACATAATATTATATACTAACGGCCGTTCACAACTTTGCTTGCGTCTGTGTTGAAAACTCGGAGGACACGTCAAAGACGGTCTGATCTCACGTTTCTGCCTGCCTTCGGGTCATGCATCCACCTACGACGCGTGTTATTCGCCTCGTCCCGCGCCCCGCCCGCACTAACACCGCTGCTCGCCATTATATGACTCATAGCGGCAGTGTTTCTATGGCAATCTATCCCTCGGAAACAGTACTTTTCTTCTAGGTTTACCCGCAGCGCTACGATATGAGGTTTTTTTAAAGATTTTATAAAATTTCTTCTAAGCTGGCAGCACGTTGGTGTCATCCATCTCTGGTGTTGCAAGCATCCATAGACGACGTTAACCGCTTTCCATCAGGCGGGCCGTCTGCCTGTCTGCTGTGCTCCAGCTGTAAAAAAGGTAAGCCCTTTTGGGGGTTGACTGTTAAGACCTATCTGACATTTTGACACACTTTTTTATTACTCTCTCGTCTCAAAAATTGTACTTAACAGAAAAGTCTTCTGTATAGATATATCTACCATTTATAATTTAAACCTACAGAACCATATTTTTGTTTGCACATAATGTACACTTACATCACAGATAAAAGGTATGTTTATAGCTACTGCGAAATTTTGATAAATTGAGTTAGAAAGTCTTGATAGCTAATCGTCGTGGTCCTTTCCATGAAAAAATGTATACAACTTTTATGATGATCGGTTGTGTAGTCAATGCGTGAAGCGTAATAAACAACATTTATAATACCACTAGAGATTAAACCGCGGCTGCGCCGCGGGTCAGCCTCTAACCATGCTTCTTGTTTAAAGAGCAGGCGTTAATACAGGTTACATTGTACAAAAAAATTATGTTAGTGCTATTTGCACCCGTAAAATTCACTTAATTTTATATCGCAAACTATCCGATCCCCTGGCATGAGTATATATGTCCATTTTCGGCATTAAAATTACATTTAAACAAAATTACAATAAAACCGATCCAGTATTCCTACTAGTTTTCCGTGAAAACTTAACAGAAAGACATATCAAGTTACTATCGCATTTTTATAGGCCATGAAGTTTTGTATCTATATACAAACTTTCATCCTCTATTTCAAACCGTCCTAGTTTTATTTTTCTATCCTCCGTCTATGAAAACTACAAAAATGACAAAAAGGACAAAAAGATCAAAAAGGACTAAAAGAGCAAAAGGAGCAAAAAAGATAAAAAAGGAAAAAAGAGCAAAAAGGACAACAAGAGCATAAAGGACAAAAAGGGCAAAAATAACAAAAAGAGCAAAAAGAGCAAAAGAGCTAAAGAGCAAAAAGGACAAAAATGACAAATAGATAAAAAAGGACAAAAGTACAAAAAGGACTAAAAGAGCAAAAAGGATAAAAAGTACAAAAAGGACAAAAAGAGCAAAACGTACAAAAAGAGAAAAAAGGACAAAAAAGACAAAAAGGACAAAAAGAGAAAAATAAGCAGAAAGGACAAAAAGGACTAAACGGACAAAATAACCAAAACGACGAAAACGGCAAATCACAAAAAGAACCAAAACCTATCCCACTTTCTGGGTTATCCCATGTAAGGTTATCCTTTACATAAATCTATGCCAAAATCTATCCCACTATCCGGGATGAAAAATATCCCTTGTCTACCCTCGGTATTAAAATTACATATATACCGAATCTCAGCCAAATCGGTCTAATAGTTTTTCCGTAAAAGCATAACAAACAGAGACAAATATATTTTTATCCCGGAAACTATCCCATTTTTCGGGATAAAAAGTATCCTACGTTCATACTCGGCATCGAGTATATAGATACATAGATAACACTTTATTATACACCAATACAAAATGAATTTAAAAACTAAAATTATATCTAGTTGTGTACAAAGGGCGGTCTTATCGCTAAAAGACGATCTCTTCCAGACAACTCAGTATGTATATATATATATATATATATATATATATATATATATATATATATATATATATATATATATATATATATATATATATATATATATATATATATACTGAGTTTCAGCGAAATCGGTCCAGTAGTTTTTCCGTGAAAACGGAACAGACAGACGGACAGATGGACAGACAGACAGAGTTACTTTCGCATTTATAATATTAATAATAGGGATTTAGTTAGGATGATTACTTAAAGGTTTATCGATATATATCCTATCATCTGCACAATCACATGTCCTTATAAACTTATAGAAGGACACATAGAAAGGCTAACAAAAACAAAATTTGAAAATGATAGAATTTGTGTCAGTGAGTTCCCAAAAAAAGTTAAATGTACAGAACCTACACTAGTATGGACTATATTAATCCGTTTTCTTAAAGCTTTAGACAGGTCATGGGGATGTCGACTAAATTCCGCACTCACAGAGCTTTGTTTAGGATTCCAATACTATGAAGTAATAAAGAACCCTCGTGGGCTTATTTCTATGTATGTCTCTACGTCACAGATGATAATTTGAGGAACGACTATGGCTAGAGCGAGAAATTTTGCTCATTTTTTTTATTACATGAGTTCAGCAGACAAGCAGACGGCCTACCTTATGGAAAGCGGTTACCATCGCCTATGGACATTTGTAACACCAAAGATACCAATGTGGTGTCGCTCTCTAAAAGGAGACTGAAACCTTGCCACTAATGCCGGAAGAAAACACAAGATTGTTATGGCGGCATACTCTAGACCAGGGGTGGTATATATGTAGATATTCAATCGGAAAGTCGTTATTCTAAGGGAAAAGATAATATATGTAGGTGTTTTAACAAAAGTAAGATTTTTTAAATCCAATTTATTGAAATAAATCAAATCATATAAAACATAATGAGTTTTAAATTCGTAATGTTGTTATGAAGTAAGTAAAACACTTAAAGCAAGCAGTTTTACTAATTCTAAGAATATTACAACAGTCGTTTGGTGTTGTGTTTCTCGTTTTTCTAAGTAAACCGTATACAGCATTTATTTATTGTGCAAATAAAACTATTATATTTTAAATCTAGCTGTACCCGTGACTTGGTTTGTGCGGGTTTTGGAAAAATATTGTGCTAACACAGTCAATAGAAACAAGGATGTTCACAATTTCAACACTAGACATTGGCATAGACGGATACTGCCAGCATCGGACTGGCCATATAGAAGAGGTGGCATTTGCCAGCCGGGCCCCAGTCTGCGCGGGCCCCCCAAGGGCCTGGCTTGCGGGGCTTGCGGCAACCGTAGGATAAGAGGCCCGCGCAGTCTAGGTACCAGCTCTTGTAACCTAAATGTAAAACTAGATCAGATATTTCGTTCATACAATTAGCGAGAAATGAAATAGAATAATTCGACAAATGGTTGAACCTGAGCAAGCCACCCCCTGAAACTAGTTTTGATTTTTTTTCTGAACTGCAATAACTTTTGATCGAATCAACTTATTTAGACGTGTATCATTATAGCGTAATGCATTACATTTTACATTGTTTCATAGATATTAAAAAACGAAATTGATTTTTAGATGTTCTTAAAAACTCGATAGATTCAGTACCATATAACATTTATAAATAACAATTAACGAACGTAACGTATTTCTGATGAAACGGAACGCATTACGCAAGTAAAGAATCTTTATTACATCGTTGATAATTAAATTTTATATTAGGTTTATCTCAATTTGTGTATCTCAGTATTTTCCGATAGTATCCCATCTACCATGATCTAGTCTTGGGGCCCAGGCTTGGGGTCAGCCACCCAGGTCCTTCCGGCCCAGTCCGACCCTGGACACTGCCATATTTTAAATTACACAAAGTGTTGTCCTCCTTCTTGGGAGTTGATATACGCTTCTTCAATAAGATTCCCCGAATGAAAGGATAGATCTGCCCTTCACTAAATTTAAAACTAAATTAAAAGGTACCTTGCTTAAGTGGGATATTACACTATTGAAAAATATTTAAATGACAAAACTGCATTTACATAGCAACTTACGCCAGCCTTCTGTACTTACTAACTTGTGTGTAACGTATTATTTTTGTCTAACATGTAAGGAATTTATGAAAATATGTTGCAGTGTGAATTTTAGTATGTCTCTTTGTCTTTATTATGACGCTAAGATTTTTTTGGCGTGCTAAATATGCACTGTTTAATACAACTCCATTTATTTTTCGAAAAGTAATAAT
Source organism: Dendrolimus houi (assembly GCA_039645545.1). Lineage (NCBI taxonomy): Eukaryota > Metazoa > Arthropoda > Insecta > Lepidoptera > Lasiocampidae > Dendrolimus > Dendrolimus houi. The sequence goes on along the minus strand of CM077120.1, from coordinate 13,957,217 downwards.
AGTTGTGTGACATACTTCTGTAATAAAAAAAAGGCGTGAGATAGATAAATAGAGTGAAATCATTTATAGCTGGACGTGTTGCTAGAGAGTTTCTTGTCGCTTCTTCTCCTTAAGCATAGATAACACGTTGCGAAGCGGTGTAATAGAATGGGAAATACACATATTTAAAATTTAACTTTTATGTATGACCTTCAAAAATATGCTCTAATGGAACTTAGTTTGAATAAAAACTTTTGAATTACAATAAGTAATTCGTTCCTGAGAAGTTTCTACCTCAGCCAGCTTTGGCATGACATGTTGTTCATAATAAGCGCAAGATAGCAACAATATTAAATAAAATTTTGGCAAACAGCCTTAAAAGTTTTTTCTAGTTATAAAACAAGAAAAAATTATAGACTAATACTTATATATTTTAACCTAATCAGATTTGTGCTGTAACTGCGTAAATTCAAGACAAATTCCCGTTGTAATCTCTAAAATCTTTCGAGCTGTTTCAGAGCCTATTTTTGATAAACTTTCAAGCAGACAGACAACATCCCAAAAACGTTCAATTTTTATTTTATTAATTATCGTATTAATAATAGTTTCCACTTAAATTTCGGCATTTATCTTAAATTTACAGAGCGACACGTCCATTTATTTACTAGTATATATGTATACATGTCAAGGAAACTTTTATTTGTATTATTTTTTGCATAATTGAAGTAATTTTTAGTACTTGCAAATCCTTTCAACTTTTCTCATTTTCCCTTGAACAGTATTATCTTAGCAACACCTTTGATAGCGTCAGATAGACTTATTGCAGTATATAGCCACTTATATAAAACGATGCTTCATAGCAGTCGTACTAAACGAATTTGCTTCGTTTACTACGACCGCTATGAAGTGTGAGTATTGGAACTTTGGATCTGCTCGTGATATAATTTAGAGTTTACACCGCGGCGCAGCCGCGGGTCAAACTCCGGTGCGTGCCTCTTGTTTAGACAGCAGGCGTTAATACAGGTTACATGGTATTACATTTTTATGTTAGTGCTATTTGCCTCCGCAAGATTCACTTCATTTTATATCTCTAAACTATCCCATCTCCCGGGATAAAAAGTATTTATGTACATTTTGGGTATTAAAACTACATTTCAACAAAATTACAGCAAAACCGATCCAATACTCTTAGTAGTTTTTCTGTGAACATGTTTAACAGACAGACAGATCGAGTTACTATCGCATTTTTTTATAATCGATAAATTTTAATATCTATAAACTTGAGAAATGATTGGTCTCCCATACAAGCTTTCATCCTCATTTCAACCTATTCTGTAAATTACATAAATGACAAAAATAACAAAAAAGACAAAAATGACCAACATGACCAAATTGACCAAAATTACCAAATTGACCAAAATGACCAAATTAACCAAAATTACTAAAATAACCAAAATGACGAAAATAACCAAATTGAGCGAAATGACCAAAATGAAAAAATGACCAAATTGACCAAAATGACCAAAATGACCAAATTGATCAAAATGGCCAAATTGACCAAATTCACCAAAATTACCAAAATTACCAAAATGATCAAAATGACCAAATTGACCAAATTGACCAAAATGACTAAAATAACCAAAATGGTAAATCACAAAAAACGTATCTTACTTTCTGGGATAACCTTGACATAAATCTATCCCATTATCCGGTACAAAAAGTATCCCTTGTCCATCCTCGATATTAAAGTTACATACATCAAATTTCAGCCAAATCGGTCCAGTAGTTTTTTCGTAAAGCCATAACAAACAAAAAGACAAATTAATTTTATCCCGAAAAATGGGATAGTTTTCGGGATAAAATTAATTTTATCCCGGAACATAGGATAAAAGTATCCTATGTTCATCCTCGGCATCGAAAAAATATATACTGATTTTCAGCCAAATCGGTTCCGTGAAAACGGAACAGACAGACAGACAGATAGACAGATAGACAGATAGACAGATAGACAGATAGACAGACAGACAGACAGACAGACAGACAGAGTACTTTCGTATTTATAATATTAATAACAAACTACAGAATGACAGCTACTGTATTCTTTCCATACGGTTGTGTAAAATTCGTTTTTTCTTAAAAAGATAATATTTGTATATGCATCGCAATTTGTATAGTTCTACTGTACGTTTGTATGTCACTAAATTTAATGTGTGTTTGAGTGGGTTCCTCGTCCCTGGATGGTTTAGATTCACAATTAGATCTCGTAGGTGGTGTTGCAATCGAGTTCCCGGATTTTAATGAATTTTTGTATGTGTTTGATTGGGTCCGGAAATGGTTTAGATTCACAATCGGACCCAGTAGGTGGCGTTACAATGAGGTTTTAAATTTTTATTTTATAGAGCAGAACAACGTCTGCCGGACACGCTAGTGACCAATTAAATTCGACCTAGTGGGTATAATCCCACAAACATTCAACGTTTTCATAGAAGTGACTAAGGTCCACTGTTTCCCTTATTCAGTTAAACGGTCTTAAAGTAGATTTATAGCCGATTCCTATATTTACCGACCATTAATTTGCCTTATTATTGGTTAAAATTTGACATAATGTATGGAGCCATAGAAGTAAGTATAATCAAAATTCAAGCTATGGTACCGGCAAATGAATAAATGGTAAGATATAGGAACCGGCCATAATCAAATATACGTCAAAAACGAATATCACGCCACCTATTAAAAGTCCTTAACGAATATCAATATGATTTAATAAAATATTACCATTTCTCTTACCACCACGTTCTGACTAAGATCCACACGCTCATGATATGAAATAAAAAAAACCAAATGCATTTCAGTTCTTTGCAGTTTCACTGCACCATTGTGTAGTGGTGTATAGATAGACTAGATAGTTTCTGATAAACATTTTTTTTTTATTGCATGAGTTCAGCAGACAGGCAAACGGCCCACTTGATGGAAAGCGGTTACCATCGCCTATGGACATTTGCAACACCAAAGATGCTCACAAATGCGCTGCTGCTCTCTTAAGGGAGACTGGAACCTGGTCACTAATGCCGAAACACAAGTCAAGGTTGTTATGGCGGTATACTCTAGACCAGGGGTGGTAGCCATCCACTCGGGCAAATACCCTACCACCTGACTGTGGGTTGTTTTATCGCCTCTTACAACAGGCCGCCCGGACGCAGGAAATTGTATTCTTTCACCTGTTCCTGCACGGATAAAAGTCAAATAAGTCAAAAGGTGAGAGATATTCATAATATGTAAATAAAAATAGTATAAGTATCCAGTATTGACTAACTTTTTAAGTATGAAGAGAAAAATTCTGGAAAGTCTGTTCGAATAAAATTCTTTGTGTTCGTTTGTGTAAGGTAAAGTTTCTAATAATAACAGCTCATAAACATCCCACTGCTGGGCTCGGGCCTCTCACTATGGGGGAACAGGCGCTGCCACGCTTGTCCAAGGCGGCATGGCAGGTTTGACACATCGGTTATCTCGATGTGCAGGTTTCATCACGATGTTTTCCTTCACCGTTGTTAGCACATGGTAATTGTAACAATATGCAAATTATGTCAGAAAACCCTAAGTGGTACCTGCGTTCCGGCCAGGATTTTAACCCGCGCCCTTTGAGTTTGTGACGCGTGCGCTAGCCATTATGCTACCACAACGAGGTAAAGCTTAAAAAAATAAAAATAATATTGTGTGGCTAATGTGATTATATTGTTGTTAAGAAAATTTTCTTATTTTATATTTTTTTTTAAGTAAGATATTTTTGTTGTAGAGAAATAAGCCTAATCTTAGTTTCGGTAAAAATTCTCGACTACAAATAACAAGCGAAAAGACCATAGATGAAAATAATAGGCAAAAGATCATTAATCAGCATCACATTTTCATAGCTAAGATTTGAGCAAATAATTCAAAAATATGCAAAGTAAATTAGTCCGAAATTAGACTATATTAAATTAGAAAGATACATTATTGAATTAAACGCGTAATTTGGTAGTTGCATAGAAGACACTACAAATTAGTTTTGGTCGTAAATTTAATACTGGAGTATATTTTTGTTATTACCCGCAAAATACTCCATAAGGGTGTGTGTACATTCACTATGCCTTTTTTGCAGCATCTTCTGTAACAAAAATACATGTTTAGTATTACCGATGGCAGTTAATAATTAATCCCAAAATTTATACTAATTTACTATTATGTTGTTTTAATGATTATTATTTTTATCTAAATCTAACGATTCGACCACTTTACATTAGCCGTGGTCATAGAATGGTTCAGAAGTCAATGAGTTATTTTATAAAATAATGCTTAATAAAATTATTTCTGCATATATGCTACATATTATATAGAGGTAACGTTCTTAAATAATAATTATTTGTAAAAGTACGTATATTTTTTCAAATAATTATTACTTAAAACCTTTAACTCTAAATCACATTTAGCATTTATGCAATAATAATTTTTATAAAAGACGGTATTTTTTTCAGTTTTTCTTTATAATTCGAAAAATCAATGTCCTAATAAATATTTATATTACTTCATACCTTACTCGACAATACTTTTGAATTTATGATATTTTATATTAGTATTTCAAATTTAAAGAATAATTATATTTTCATAAATTATACACACGTTTTGACAAATATATGGATCTTTAATATGAGTGCCAAATTTCATTATTTAGGCTAGCATTAGTAGTCATAATTGACTGAGAGTCACAGACAGACATATGACAGAGTGAAAATTCAAGGAGGTCTATTCACCTTTAGGTATGGGAGTATCCTTAAAATGAAATTATAGAATCTGTCTTAAAATTATTCAAACGCTTAAAGAATGACTTATAGCAGCTGAGACCAATTAATATGAACCATAGTCACGAATAAGAGACAGATCTAAGGCCCCACACTTTTATTTTTGGGCTAGTATTTAAGGCTTGTAATAACGCCAACGACCATGACAGTTTGAGAAGAGCCTCTGTACAGCTCTCCGAGCCCCGGGGTTACGCGTGGAGCGGGCAAGTGCTCGTCCGCCCTTGCCCGTAGTATTGTAACAGAGTATTTATTACAGAGCCTATCAAGTGAAAAACAAAGATGTGAACTTCTTTTAGACTAAACATTTGAAATTAGAACTACTACTAAAGTGTTGCAAGACATCCACCACAGTAGTCATAAGAATCATTGAGTACATTAATATCACATAGACAATCATCATAGATAAAAAATCATAATATTTTTAGTCGATCCATTACATAACTCGATTTATAATAGTTTTTGTCGGTATCATAAATAATATATTTTAGTCAATTTATCAGATGATTCGAATTATAATTAAATTACCATTTTCTACCAATTAGTTAATTTTATAAGCTCACTAAATTGTCGTCTAGATAACTTAGTGCATCAGTAACTAATTGTTATAATTATTTTGTGACCCTGGCAACACTATGATGTAATTGCTATTTTTAGCAATGATGCAATGTTATTGTTTTGTAGTTGGTAACATTTACGTATAAAAAGGGGTAGTAGCGTGTAGACAGTGTTCATTAGTTACTGTTACTGTGCGGTGTGAATAGTCACATCAAAGACTGACGAATAAAAAAGGGGAAGCCCTGCCCAAATATTTAATATTTTATAATTTGGTAATTTCTTACCCAAATCTCTGTCTTGCTGTTACAAAAGACTACAATAAACCGACTTCAAAAAAGGAGGAGGTTCTCAATTTCTTGTGTAAATGTATTTTTTATTGTATGTTGTTGTTATTTCTGAACCCTTTATTTCTTTTTGCGTTCAAGGATTCGAAATGGTGCCATATAAATTTTATTGCTATCGGACTTTGGGTTCTAGAGATATAGCAGAAAATCTTTGGTATTAGGCAGAAATGTGAAATTTTGTGATTTTTTACCGACTTCTAAAAAGGAGGAGAATCTCAATTCATCGTGTATCTATTTTTTGTGTGTTCAGCCATAAATTTATCGTTAATGAACCGATTTTGGTAATTCTATTTGCGTTCAATTCAGCAAAGCTTTGGAATGGTCTCATAAAAAAATATTTCAATCGGGATTTGTGTTCCGAAGATATAGCAGAAAAATCCTTGAAATCAGGCAGAAATGTGAACTTTTTGTGATTTTTAGCCATAACTTTTTCGTTTCTGAATCAATTTTGGTGATTATTGTTGTGTTAGATTCAGTATAGTTTCAGAATGATCCCATATACTATCCCATAATTTCATTGGGATTAGATCTTGAAGTAATATGTGAAAAGCACTTTAAATAAATGTGTATGTGAAAACTGTTTGTCAAGATCGTACCAGGTGGAAATCCATCGCGTCTGCCTAGCCCTGCACCAATGGAAAACAGGCACGACAATGTGTATGTATGTATGTAAATCTTGAGTTCTGAAGATAAACATCAATAAATTCTTAAAATCGAGTAGAAAAGGTTACAGTGATTTACGTCTTTAAGTTTTTTGTTTCTCAATCAATTTTGATTATTCTTTTTGCATTGTATTCAGAGTACCTTCATAGAAGTTTGGTACAAATTTTATTGCTATTGAACTTTGGGTTTCGAAGATATAGCAAAAAACTATTTTAATCATGTGAAATGTATAGTTTTTGAGGTATTTCATTCATAACTTTTTGTTTCTGAACCGTTTTGATCATTCTTTATGTTTATGTGTTGGATTCGAAATAGTTTCATCATGATTCCATTTATTATTTTATTGCTTTTAGACTCTGGATTCCGAAAATATAACAAAAAAAAATACAAAATGAAATCGAAAACATACTGAAATATTATTAGGTTTATGATATCCTAAAACAAGCAGGTACCTAATTAAGATCGATAACGTGCTGTACTAGATAGACTCAACTAGGACTGTACAATGGAAACCCATAACGATAAACAGCAAGACTGCGTAAATTGAAACTAGACGACGGTACATCCATTGTCTGGTTTCACCAGGTATCATAATATTTTTTCATCAATTTTCATCAAGTATTTGCACCAATCGACTTCTAAATTAACGGATAAAATACGAGACGCAGCCAAAGTCGCGTCAAGTTGGCTTTCTGTAAACCAAAATGCACGAGACGCACCGCGACAGTGGTCGGCGAGTGTCAGAATCAATTAATATACATTTATTTACTGACCAATATGTACTAGTGAAACTTTGTTTGCATTACCATGATAACGACGTGATTGTTAAAATACACATAATTTAGCTTCGAGTTGAACTCAATAACGTTTTCTAAATTAGCTTTTGTTTCATATAGCTCTTGTTTCCTCATTCAAGGAGCTACTTTATTAGGGATACCATTTATGTAAATTAAAAGTGTAAAATAAAAAAATTCTAACATAAAAGAAACCTATTTCAAGAGTAACTAAAAAGCAAAAAGTAAAATTTTCTACAATATCTTGAAATCGGAGTAAAAACAAGCCATAAAAATTACCATATAAATTTTTACAACAACAAAATATTGCAAAATATACTAATTTTTATGGTTTACTTGGCACCGACTTCAACATCTTTTAGAAAATTTTATTTTTTACTTTTCAGTTATTCATGAAGTCAGTTTCTTATTTTATTAGAATTTTTTGTCACGAACAAATATTACAAAAATTTTATTTTATTTCATTTTTTTTTGGGGGGGTGGCTAACAGCTCTAGTCTTACAAACTAAAGTTGCAGAGATAGCTAAAGAACAGCTATTCATAGACCTCCACAGATGACAAAGAAAATAACAAAGTATAAAATACATTAATTTTAGAACAAAAGAAAAAAATATGAAAATTTTGTGACCGGGAAACTAATTATTTTTAAAATAGACTTTGATTAAATTCTCATTAACAGATTCTAGACTATTCACAAACAAGTCAATGTCCACATAATCTGACTTGTTGAGTTTAATTACTAACAATAAAAAAATAAAAACTACTATTAAAAAATCACTATACCAAAATTCAGTATACCAAGCATGAATATTGATGTTTTTAGGGTGTAGTTTAGTAAATAAGGTCTAGTAGGTAGTAAATAAAACAATATTACGAAAAGTATTAAACTTTTACACACATTTTCACAAACTTTATTAGAAGGATATGCACGTAACTCACAGTTCTTAAGAACACAACCAAATATAATAACTACAAATCGTAATATTGATCGTAATAACATAAAGAGTGCAGAGTTTGTTGATGAGAGATTTCCGTTCTGTCTGATTCATCAGGCTAATCTTATATATTAGCAAAATTGACATAAATACACCCCAATAAATATGAATATACTATTGTATTTATAGAAATTCGCAACTTTATGAAGCTTTCATGAAAACCAACAGTACTTATAAGAACTTACAACACGAAAGGTTTATAAAGTCTTACTTTCGAAAGTCGGTCATGCATGAATACAAAGGAATTAGTGATTAGCAATATAATGTAATAGAAGATTACATTTTTATACTTAGAATATTAATGCAAACAAACGACAATAAATAAGGCAGCCGTTTAAAACGGATTTTAAAGACAATTTAAACTTCAAAATTAATAAAACAAGTGTTGCTGCAAGGGGTACAGGATTGTAGGTTCTCAGAATGCGCTAGTTGTAATAATATTATACGATAATTTTATAACGCTGAGCTTAAAAATCCGACATACGTTCGACTAGCAACGCTGACCACCCCGCACTGATTTTTCGAACGATAGCGGGGTTTCCATAGACACGGTTGTTTTTCAGATGCATTATTATTGTATTGTGAATAAAATAAAGCAGTATTTAAAAAAAACAATAAAACCTTGTTATTTATCTCTCTTTTATAAAGATGTACATTTTTCTTTATCCTGTTTTGATAAAAATTGGAGGAGTAAAACGGTATCATGTCAATGATTCGGAAGTGATTTTGTGAATTTTTTTCTTAACTTGAAATAACTATATAAAATTTATGAAATAACCATGTCACGTAACATATAGTGAAGATTTATGCCATTTTTTTGGTCAATTATTGACCGGTAATTACCAAGGAAAAGTTATTTAGTTTGCGCCCCATTTTCGACCTTTTGTGGGAGCCGGCCCCTTAATAAGTAGTTACATTTTAAATTCTAAATTCTTTTAAATGGTGTTGCGACTATTTAAAAAATATTTTTAAACTATGAAGTGCTTAATAAGTTACTAGTGCATAATAATAGAAAATTTAGATTTTTGTTTTCCGAAATAATATTTCTATTTTTCATTTACATTTAAGTTTATTCAGGCGTTTAGAACTGACGGTGAAATAAAAATAGAATATCTCAGATACCTAAAAACTTCATTGCCTCGGTAATATAACCTCTTTTTTTGGGTATTCGGACTAATTGTATCTTGTTTAGTGCCATGATAAGGTGAAATAACTCTCCCTTTTACATAAGTATAATTAGTAATTACAATGGAAGATGCCGATGATCTCGCGATTTGGAGAAAAAGCAGTAGGAAAGTAAATTTCGAAATCGTAATCGAATGTTACGGGCAAAAGCCAGAAAATAATGCCAGATTGGTTATGACAACGACTAATGGCGTCATGTACCTATTTAACTTTCTTACAGAAAATTTCGCCAGAAATCTCTTAATTAAATTATTATTCATCCTAATTAAATTTGTTATTTAGTTCATCAATTTTATTCAGGCACGTAATTAGTTTGCATTAATGTGGGTGGTATAGCCACGGCCTTTTGTGCCAATAGCGAGTGCCTAACGCAACGTCAGCATAACCGATTCCGAGAAACAATGTCCACGTGAGACCTGCAAGAACAGGAGTTGTGTAGTACTGGGTTACTTCGATTATTCTGATGTCGTTTGAATTATAAAAATATTTTTACATTGCTTAGGTATTAGAATGTGTATTATTTTAATTCGATGAAAGGAGGCCAGTTGCAGCTTTTTTATTAATTTGGCACGCTTACGCAAGTGTAGTATTACAAAAGAAATCCGTTTTGGATCGTGTAATATGCAACATATAAAAAACCTAGCGCAGATATCCTACTAGCATCCACACTACTGCAAAATTTGGAATAGCCGTTTCTGTATTTTTACTTACTGGTATTCGAACCATATGCTTCCGGGTCTATCTCATAATATTATTTAACTATAGTTCTATGCAAACCTACTCTTGAGCTATCATCTGTCAAGATGAAAAGTTTGCGTATGGACGCGAGCTGTTACAATCGTGTACATCGATGTGTAGATGCCCAACAAGGCCGAGCTTCAACCGAGATGTGTGCACCACACGGTGTAGCATGCTTTGTTTTATAAAACATTCTTCAAAATTTTTATAATCCTTACGTCGTCGCCCGGGCCTCCTACAGATTACGGCCCGGACCTACCTAATGGTACTGGTGATTAAAAAACAAATTATAACCAAGTAACGCCGAATGTATCTGCTAATCTACTTGTTTAAATTTTATCTGGCTTATCATGAATATATTTTATTTAGGTATATAATACATTATTATATGTTAATTTATGTTCCATTGCTGGTTTGGAATATGGAACCTAGTGAGCTAAAACACTGTCTGAACACTCAGACCAGTAGACAACGGGGATCCTCTCTTTTTTTCCAAAAATTATATCGTGAAACAACACTCAAACAAGACTTCCCCAGCCAATTAACAGAAACTGTAAATATTTTTCACCACTATGTAACTCTTATTTATGTTTCGTCCTACATATAGGTACCCGTGACGTTTTTAGTTACAATTAATTTTAATTTCAAATCAAATAATTTATTTGCTTAAAAACATATTAAATAAAAACATAACATGACAATGTGTTATGTTATATTTCACATATTTTTACCCTTTCAGGTACGCAAATGGTAATTAAAAACATTTTAAAAATCAACGTAGTACAGTACAATAATTACTTTTATGTTTAAATTAAACTAAAACTAACTAAATGGTTTTGGCTTAGGGTAGAAATCGTATTATTTGTATTGTAATTCGTCCTGCTACATAAAAAATCGCTCTTAGATTTATGGACTGTAACTGAAAGATCCATTAAAATCTGCAGATTTTTTTTGAGTTTAGAAATTAATTTCAATTTATTGATTTGTAGAGAGAAAAAGGTATATCAAAATAATTAAGGAGTTTTTTAGAAAGGCTAAAATGTAAATATATTTTTCAAATATGTGAGTAATATTAAGCTAGCAGATATAATAATATGTATGAAGTGGTCTGGTGATTGTGTTGTTCAATGTACTTACCCGCAGACGACGTCTGATTCATTTTTTGCATCTTGTCTACTTTTCACTGCTTAAAAAGCGTATTGGGGCATCGTTTTTCTATAAGCTAGCCAACATCGTAACCCGGTCTGATATTAAAACTATTTACACCAAACACACATAAACACTTATTATATTATTATTTTTGGATATTTTTTAATTATAAAATTGTGTTATAGGCTATGTACTTTTACTCTATTCATGCTTACCATATATCAAACTGGATGCTAAATTGATAGCATTTTTTTATTTTTTAAACAGAACTAATAAACAGTAACTAATATATACAAGTTACGCATTGCGTTTAAATTTTATTTAATTATTTTTATTCATTTTATAAAGTCAATCTGGATTTCTAGTAATCAAAATGCAATAATTCAATATTTACGTAAAAGTTGTATTATTGCAGAATGTTTAACATCGTTGATTCTATTAACTTTTTACACGTCATTATATGTAATTAAATGCTTATTATCAAAACATAATATTCATATTATAATATCTGCCCAAACACGACAAATGCTGAACATGTATGTTTATATGGAAAAAACTCACGTATGACCATTATCACCTGATGCCATAAATTGGTAAGGTATGTAACACTTAGATATTACCTACAGTAACATGAAGACATGCTTTATTTATCAGAGTGTATAATCTGGTAGGATATTTCGATAAACAAGGTTATAGATAAAACATAAAAAGTAACACAGTAAATTCTTTGAAGTAAATATTCGTAATTTAAAAAATATAGTAATGCCCCAGGCCTTTTGCAGAACACCTTTGCATCGACTAGGAAGTAAAGTCTGTCAGTCGCCAGTCCAAATTCTTTTTTGAATTAAGTGTAATGCTTCAAAATAGTATTCAACTGAACATTCCCAAAAGGGACAACTTAGCTCTACTGCAATAATTTCGGGCTGCGACTTCGTCCGTGTTAGAGAGAGGCTATGACGCCGAAATCGTCGTATTATTACTTCTTTCTTAGAATAAAAGTGTGGACTTCGCTTCTTTTTGCCATAGGTTTGAGCTTTGGGAATAGCGTCTGGTTTCTTAGTGAGGCAGATGTCCATGAACAACGGTTGCCACTCATCATCAGGTAGTTCGTCTGCCTGTTTATCTACAAATAAATATAAAAAATGAAAGACGACCGTTATTCTTCGAAGATTTCAAAGAATTGTAAACCATAGTTGCAAATTATTTTGAAAACTTATAAAAACTTATTTTTTATGATTTAATGTTATGCATGACTTTATAATGTTAACAACGGTTTGATCAAATTCGCGTAGGAGTTTTATGGCTGTGGTCAAATACCTCTTAGTAATAATTTATTTAATGCCATCCTTTCTTATAAAAATCTTATCACTACACAGTCAGAAAATAATTAAAAATCAGCCAAGTGCGTGTTTCAAGGCAGAATGAAGGATTTAGTAGAGATTTGCAACATTGACTATCTTCGTCATTTGGCTACATTACCGTAAGAATATTTAATTGAATACATTATGTAATTTCAAAAACTGCTTAACGCATCTTCGTCAAACTAAAGTTTGTTCAAATTATTTTATGTCCTACCAACTTGTTCTTTTTTTCAGAATTTTCTACCACGTACTAAGAGTTAGAGGTAGAGGAGGACACATTTTTTACGACTTTAAAGATAAATACCCTTGTTACTTTAAATATAAGCCATTAAAAAACATCTTTTTAATATTTCTATTATCCTACAAGCCTATATACAGTTAAACACTCGAACAAATGTACATTCCTAAGTTATAAATATGAGGACTATCTTTTAACTTTATCCTTGTATATTTCGCGATTTCATTATAACATTGTATAGCGGCATTTAGGCTAGATCTTCCTATCGTAATTCATCCTTATAGATGCAATAGTTTCTGAGAAAAATAACTGCGACATACAAAGGCAGACGAGCGGATTGATGGATGAATATGACGATTATAATATAAGAGTTCCATTTTTGTCAAAATGTCTACGGAACCATAAAAATGAGTTCTCTAAATAACGTTTAAGATACGGTCCTGTTTTCTTTGTGACATAAAAAGATAAAGCGTATTGATGCTCAAAATTAGCGGTTTCTAAGGAAACCGCGACCTTGTTTATATGCGATAAGGTCAATAGAATATTGGGATATCGACTTAAGATTTTTTAATTGCCAATTGTATAATTAAATTATTGTATTCAAAACGAATAGTTCGAATACCGAATGTCAAATTAGATGAATTTGGCATGAAACCTGCAGAATTTAGAATACATCATGACATATTCACTTATCAATTGTAAAATAAACAATTGACTTGAAGTTCCCGCGAGATTCCCGGGATAAAAATTGGCGCAGATTTTAAGTCTAATAACTTGCTGTTGAACCGCGTAAGCCGCATCGAAATTGGCCCGCCCAGTAGTTTTTACGTGAATTCCAAACAAACAGATAAACAGACAAGGAATCTAAAAAAAAATCGTCGTTTATATAGTCTACCCCAGTTGTTTTTTTTTTAAATAGCTTTAATGTACTTTAACGTTATGTCTGGAATTTTATAATATCATAGGCTACAAAGGTAATTTTTAATGCTTAAATTGTTAATTTATACATTTTTTTCAATAGGCCAGTGACTTTGTTACAATGTTTTTTAAATTTTCCTTTACGGCTTCGCAAAAAAACGATATTTTAAAGTAATTTTTGCAAGATGGAAATGCTTTATGCATACGGCACTGCTCGGGAACAAACAGTGAGGTAATGTGGGACTCGCAGCAACTCCCAGATACTAAGACCATCTCGGTGTTTCTTCTATTAGCCTAAACCCTGGTTTAGGGTAATGGGAGAACAGTTTAGGCCAATATCGCAACCTAAACTCGTGCGGCACTGCCCGCTTCTTACATCGAGCAGACCCATTCCGTATTTCCGGGACGATAAAGCAATCTTTTTCTCACTTATAGAATGAGAAGGGAATGCGAGTCACAGTCGATACTGTGCTCCGAGAGCCACCACCTGCAACCATGCATCCATTACGGCTGGAAAACATTGCCTCACAAAATATTACTGCCTCACAAAAGGAGACGAATGGGGTCCCATCCAAGTTGGCTCTAAAACATGGTCCGGACCACAGCTAGGTGCGCGCACCCCCTCTCACCTCGAAGTGAGACCCAGAGTAGCCAGAGAGACCCAGCTCTCCGGCTAGCAAATGGTGGCCAGCCCATAAAGGGGTCGACCGTCGTCCGTCCGGGCGGGTGGTGAATGCGCGAGCGAGCCCACAGCCTGGACAAGGGACTTTTGAGTATCGGACTGGGGTTTTAATTGGTATCCCTAACTGCTGCGTGGCAATAACACTTAAGGTGAGGTGCTAGTGGCACCCCGACCTGGCGTATGTCACACAAGGGCCGTGACCTTTCCCCCTCGCGCGGCCTAGGCCTACGATGCAAGTACTCGCAGAAAGACGGCAATAGGACAAAATCAGTTCTATTTTTGAAAAATGTTTAATACTTTTTTTAATGTTCTTTCTCTCCTGAAGAATAAGTTGGTCAGAGTTTTGCATTCTTTTTCTGGTTTATACTTTTTGGTTTTATATACATTTTTTCTTTTATATAATTATCTTAAGAATAGAACATCTAATATATAACTAACATTCTACTTATATATTTTTACATTTGAATACATTAATTATACTAGTAATATAATCTCTGCTATGCTATTGTATTACAATTTCCTTGTCTATTTAACTGCTGAATATTTTACTTTACTATCTACATATCCTTTCTAATCTAGGTACATAATTATCTTCTCAATTTTTACAATCTCATAACATCTTATTTTATATCTTTTATAACTGATATACTACAATCTAATACAATTGTATACCTACATTACATTTATATGTTTCTTTTACAGTTGTAGTATATAATAATAATATTGGTTTGTAAATTACAACAGTATCGACCAGTCTATATGTATTTGTAAAATGTTAATAATTATAAAAGATAATAATAAGTAGATACTATTTGGATGTTGATTGTAGGTATTAATACAGTTGGCTTTGGAATACATAATAACAATTCTGTAAAGTTCAATAACACGGAATAATTTAAATCGTAACGTTTTGACAAAATCTTCTAAAGTTTTGTCTACATCCATATCCATATATTTGTGACAGATAGCAAAAAATATTTTGTATTAAAGACGGTGGGTGAGGACGTGTACAACCAGAAAATTTTCATCTGGGTTTTGTTTCATAGTTTTTTTGGCTGATTTTTGCCTAAAACTATTAAAGATGATGATAAAACATTCCAGAAGTTTTCGGTTTCAAATAATACGTCTGTCTATATTGGATGGTATATTTAAGGAAAGTCTATCAGGTCCATGACAAATGGAAATTCAATGTGATCAGTATTTATGTAAGAAGAAGGAATAATTTTTGGAATTACTGGTAAAATAACACAGGTCAGGTTCGCAGTATAGTCAAAATGACACGACTTGATTTTAAAGATTTTAAAAGAGTATGATTGTAAACTGGAGGATTTCTGAATTAACACCTATGAGTGGTGTGTTTCTAGTACCGCACAACAAAGCCAGCTTTTCATTTATTAAGTTTGGCAACTCTCTTAACAAAAAAACATACTGAAGACTTTGAAAATGAAACATGTACCAAACAAGAATGTCAATAAATAAATTAATCATACCTGTTTTGGTCTTACTGCACTTTTAAATATTAAAACACTAGAGATAGTAGTAAATGATCACCAAATCTTGGCGATAATTTAATGCGCTATTGCTACAGTTCCCGGCATGATTCTTGAGCGGTCACCTTGGCCCAGGGACAGTAATATTGCGGTTTTTATTCAAAGTATGAGATATTTTCCCTTTCGAGTAAAGGGACAAAACATAACATTTTCGATATGTCAATAAATAGCATCACATTGGCTACGCTCAATGCGTAAACTAATATCTACTATTTCGCCGACCGCTCAAGAGCTGTACCAGGAATTATGCCTAAAGAAACCACTATGATTGCCATAAAATGTAGACATATTAGCACATAAAGTATAATGGTGCTAAATTAAGATAAGTCTCCTGGATTATAAATAAGCTCCTTTCGCTCGACCGCCGGATACCGCACCACCCGCGCCGCGACTACCAGATCTAAACCCCAATTTAGTCACGCGCGGTCCAATGGGTTCAATGGGTCCAATAGGTCCAGTTAGTCTAGTGATTTAAATGGGTACAATAGGTCCATCGGACAGACAGATAGACGGGGCTACTTACGCATATATAATATTAATAGGGATTAGTATACAACCAACATCAAAGTACAGTTAGTATCTCGTACATCGCGCAGAATCCACAGATGGCGTAAAGAGGCATATACTATACAGCGATCAGTTTTTTTTCGCTTGACACTTTTTTCCGCTAAGTAACGTGCGAATAAAAACATATAGGCGAATTGCTAAACTCCTTCTTTTTGAAGTCGGTTAATAATGGTTTTTTTGATTAGTAGTAATTCATTTAGAGTCATAAAAGTTTAGACTTTAGTAAATATTTTATAAACTATGCGGTCAAACATTAAGAGTTAATTTAGTATATTTGGCTAAACAATAATTATCCAGAGTAATTTACTTTTATAGGATAACGAGACTAAATATTTGGATGCCGCTTTAAATTAAAATGGGTTCAAAATGTTGATTATCATTTATTATTTTTTGGATTAACAATGATTCGTTTCGATTCATTTGCTTTAATATATATAATAGATATCATTACACATTTAATTGGGGTTATAATGTTGGTGATTAATTGTTATTTTTGGCAGAATAAAGAATTTTTGGCGTTATATTTGACTATATCTGGTCATCATCAGCTAAAGATTAGCCATTAAGTTTATTGAGCTACGATTATCAAGAATGAGCCGTGGGCTGTATTTTTAACCGTTGTAAAGTACACATAAACTTGTATCAGGCTGGTTCCGATATTTACACAGTTCAGTGGTTATTTCCCTAAGCTCTGGATAGCTTTGATAGATACCATCAAAATGAGCCTACTAATGTAAAGTTAAAGTTTGATGTTGCATTAGACACTTGCTTAGAAATTAGCGCTTTAGCTCGATCAAGCTGAATAAAATATGATCCTATAAATTGCCCCTCGTATTTGAAAAACAATGAGTGAGATAGCTATCAAACGCAGATTTATACCATGACAAAAGTCACCTAAGGCGTATCACTCACCTCGTATATTTGGCTCTGTGCGTTGTCAAATTACATGTACAAATTTTGATAAATTGATAAGTAGCATTTTAGCGTTTCGATTTGTTTATATATTTCATCATACAAGAATTTTTAACCGATTTTAAAAAGGAGGAGGTTCTCAACTCGTCGTGATTTTTTAAAATGTATATTCAGCCATAACTTTATTGTTTCTGAGCCGATTTTGATGATTCTTTTGTGCGTTCAATTTATTAAAGCTTCGAAATAGTCCCATTAATAATAATTTTTTTTAAATTTATAACTTTATTTCAGGTAAACATGTCCCATAGTCATAATACATATTACTTTATACACAATTACATTAATAACTATTGCTAGCAAACTTTGGGTTTCGAAGATATAGCAGTTTTTTTTTAAATTGGGTTGAAATGTGAGTTCTTTTGCAATTTCTCAGCCATGACTTTTGTTTCTGAACCGATTTTGAACATTTTTTTTGCATTGGATTAAGTATATCTTCAGAATAGTAGTGTATAAATTTCATTGCTATTAGATGCTGAGTTCTGAAGATATAGCAGAAAATTACTGAAAATCAAATAGAAAATCTATTGAAAAATATTAGATAGATAGATAACACTTTATTATACACCAATACAAACATGAACTTAAAGACTAAAATTATATCTAGTTGTGTACAAAGGGCGGTCTTATCGCTAAAAAGCGATCTCTTCCAGACAACCCCAGGAATGAATTGAGATGATAATGGCGATGGTGGTATACGTAACATATACTACAAACTACTTATGTTTTAATAATAAATACATAAATGGTATGATGAGAGATATAGCCGCCGATTTAATTCGGTGATATGAGGACGCCAAGACAGCTCACTGTCAAATAATAGGTTGGGGAAAAAGTCTTTTCGCATATAGTATGTATGAACTTGTAATAAGATCTCTTTGGCTATACCATTTGCATCTGGCTGGTTTTGGTATCATTAAAAAGTTTTAATTTTAAAGAAGACAATTCCAAATTCAAATTAGGAAAATGTGGGATTTTCATTTGTTTTTCTTATTGTTAAAATGAGTGAATCTAATGAAGATATTCGATACATTTTAAAATTTTACTACAAAATAGGTAAAAATGCAACACAAGCCGCGAAAAAAAATTGTGATGTTTATGGACCTAATGCAGTATCTGTGAGAATAGCGCAAATTTGGTTTAAGCGTTTTCAATCCGGAAATTTTGATATCAAACATGCACGTCGCTCTGGTTGACCTGTTACGGACAAAATTGATGCCATTTTTGAAAAAGTGGAGCAAGATCGGCATATTAGTAGGTACGATGTAGCTGGAGAATTGGGAATTGACCATAAAACGGTTTTGGCGCATTTGAAAAAAGCTGGGTATACAAAAAAGCTCGATATTTGGGTGCCTCATGAGCTCACTGAAAGAAACCTAATGAACCGTGTACTCATTTGCGATTCTTTATTACGACGTAATGAAACCGAACCATTTTTGATGAAGCTGATAACTGGTGATGAAAAGTGGATCACGTACGACAAGAACGTATGAAAAAGATCGTGGTCAAAGGCCGGTCAGGCTTCACAGACTGTGGCGAAACCCGGGTTAACTCGCAACAAGGTGATGCTATGTGTATGGTGGGATTGAAAGGGCATTATTCATTATGAGCTGTTACCGCCAGGCAGGACCATCGATTCTGAACTGTACTGCGAACAACTGATGAGATTAAAGCAAAAAGTTGAGAGAAAGCGGCTGGAATTGATCAACAGAAGGGGTGTGGTTTATCACCATGATAACGCTAGACCTCACACATCTTTAGCCACTCAGCAAAAATTACGAGAGTTTGGCTGGGAGATGTTAATGCATCCGCCGTATAGTCCTGACCTTGCACCTTCAGATTTTCACCTGTTTCGGTCTCTGCAGAATTCCTTAGGCAGTGTCAGGTTAACATCACGAGAGGACTGCCAAAACCACTTGTCGCAGTTTTTTGATCAGAAGCTCCAAAATTTTTATAGCAATGAGATCACGTCCCTACCTACAAGATGGCAAAAATTTATCTAACAAAATGGCACCTACATACTTTAGTCAAATGTAAATAAACTTTATAAAATAACCGTTTGAATTTTTATATAAAATGCGAAGAAACTTTTTCCCCAACCTAATATAACGCCAAGGTTTTTTACCTTATCATTAAAAGGAATGATTGTCCCGTCAAACATTACACTAGGTATGGTACTCCAGTCGACCTTATTAAGCATCCGTGAGCTACTGATGACGATGACTTGAGTTTTTTCAGGGTTCACATGAAGCCCAACAGACCTGCCCCACTGCAGAATGCGTTCAAAATCTAAGTTTATGGTTGAAACTGCTTTGTCTAAGGTGGTGACAGTTGATTGTGTATAAATTTGTAAATCATCTGCATAGAGGTGATAGGTTGAAGTAAGTTAATTAGAGATGGAGTTAATAAAAACAGCGAACAATAAGGGAGAAAGCACGCCGCCCTGAGGAACACCAGCAGTGAGTTCACACCATGACGAATAATCATCTTCGACACGAACCCGCTGCCAGCGGCTATACAGGTAACTGTCAAACCAGTCGATAACGGTAAGAGATATGTTAAGAGAGTTAAGAATACCAAGTAATATTTCAAAGTTAACGTTTTTGAAAGCACTACTGAAGTCGAGTAGCGATATCACAGTCAATAAACCATTATCCATACCATAACGGATGTCATCGGTGATTTTCACGAGGGCAGTAGTTGTGCTGTGGCCAGGACGGAAACCAGATTGATAGGGATTAAGGAGAGAATGTCGATTAAGGAAAACACTTAACTGTTGGTGGACTAGGCGTTCCAAGACTTTAGAAAGGATTGACAGAATAGATATGGGATGGAACTCAGAGAAAGAAACAGGATTAGGTTTTTTAGGAAGAGGAATAATCTGGGCTTCCTTCCGGGTGACTGGAAAGGTACCAGAAACCACAGAGGCATTGATTATATGAGTGAGGATAGGATTGACGACATCCAGTATGGGCAGAATTGTGACTGTTGTGTTGTGACTAATACCATCGCTACCGACAGCGTTTGATGTAATGGATTTTACAGCGCTCTTAACATCACTATCAGTAAATCGACTTAATAAGAATGGAGGATAATCGGGTGTTGGCAGGGCGGAATGAGTATTTAAAGTATTAGACTTAGACACAACGTCAAAGTCAGAAGTAGCTGAGAAATGTCGATTTAAATCGTCAATGTTGAGTTCATTAGGAATTGCACTATTTGTTTGCTTGCCAACTTTCAGCGATCGTAGAAATGTCTAAACTTTAGCTGGGCTTTCACTTTGAACTGACTCGCGAATGTAGTGGCGTTGAGCGTCCCTACACACTCTATTGCAGCGATTACGAATACTCACGAACGCCATTTGGTTGACTTCAGTAGGTTTAACTTTGAATTTGGTTTTAGCCTTGGACTTTTTGTGCATCAGTGATTTGATGTCATCGGTGAGCCACGGAGCTGGCAGATGTTTGATTTTTATACGTCGTAAAGGTGCATGTGAGCCATAAAGCCTCAGTAAAGCAGTATTAAACACGTGCAACTTTTCATCAACGGTAGTTGCCTTAGCCACCTCAGACCAGTCGAATTCCCGAGCATCCTTAAGAATTGCGTCCAGATTCATATCACCAAAATTTCGCTGCAGGATAATTTTGGGTTTCACTTTCGACGGACGTAAATTGTAAGAAAGGTAGATCAAATCATGATATGAAAAAGCGTCCGCCGAGCACTGGCCGTGTTTGTAGACGTGAGAAGGTGACAAGACCTTCATTAAGTCGAGAAGAGAAGGGGTGGAGTTAGGAAAGCGATGCGTTGCACTCGACGGAAGAATATTGAGATTTAGAGATCGAACTAAAGTTTCTAAGGAAGATGACCGATGGTCCCGTTTCAGAAGGCAGGTATTGAAGTCGCCCATGATGATGGTATGCGCGAATTAAGTTGAGATATTTTCTAAAAGTGTTTCAAAGGAAGAAAAGTAATTGATACGAAGGGAAGAGATATAAAAGACTCCAAGTAAAATTTTGGTATGGGCAAGTTCTACTTCTATGAATAAATGCTCCCCAGCATCAGAAGTTTGGAGTTGTAGAGACGTGCTTATAATTTTGTAGGGAATATAAGGTCGAAGGTAAATAGCAACGCCTCCACCTCCACTCCCGACACGGTCATTACGGATAAGATGGAATCCTGATAAGGTACACGAGTTAGTGCAAAGACAGGGTTTTAACCAAGATTCTGACACTAATATAGCCTGCAAGGTATTTTGGTCATATGATGCCAACATATCTGGGAAATGAGCTGGAATACTCTGCGCATTTATGTGTACTATATTGAAATTATGAGAAAACCCCGAAAAATGAGTTTCTATAACATTTTGAAGTGGTACTAAACTGGAAACACTGTTGTCGTATATACTATCAGCTGTAGAAGAACAAGAACATAAATCTGATTCAGAATCATTAACGCTGTCATAATGAAGAGCCTAAAAGTATAAATATTAGAATACAAAAAATAAAAATATATACTTGAGAAATAAATAAACAAATAAATATAATTCAATATACGGTTAAATCGCAATTCATCTGCCAGGTGTGTGGATTAGATGGCGAATATAAATGTTAACAACACAATACATTACAATATTCAATAACAAAATGCATAATTCTCAAAACATCTTGTTACCGGACCATAAATACAACACAAGTAATGACAATTAACATTGACATTGACAGTAGTTGACGGTTGTGTAATATTTATGTTTACAATGTTTACCTACATATTTCAGTGTACCTACCTGTAGATTAAATAAATCATATAAACATTAAACAGTCTGAATGTAAATAATAGGCAATTAAAATAAATCAAAGTAAGATGATGGAGCCACTAACAATAGAAATAATATAAACATGCAATAATAAAATAGTAATGAGGTTATAAAACAAAGAAATAAGATAATTTAAATAAGTACTTATAACAGCCCAACTACAACAATAAGAATAATAATAGACGAAAATATACACTGTGAAAAGAAGTTAACAAAAAAAAATTGAGTTTAATACAGCTAATGTTTATGCTAGAGAGGCCTAAGGGCTATCTTCGTGAACGTGACGCCGGTCGATAGGGTTTACTTGCAACAACCAGTTCTTTAGGCCCTGGCGGTTTTACTTGCTTGTCTAATTCCTCAGTCCCTCAATACGACGTTTAGTGCCATCACTGCCCAGCACATAAATCGTAGCGTCCCGCGTCCAGCAGTTCCTCACACCGAAACGCTGCCTGGCCTGGGTGAAAAGGCGGTGTCGTCTCTTTGTGAGAAACTCCGACATCGTGATCCCGGTTCCCTTAAACTGAGTCTTTGCAAACCAGACCTTACTGCGATCATCAGCATCACACAGCTTAAACAAGTGGGTCTGTGCCGCTGACCTGAACTGCTGGTTTACCCATCCTGTGAGATCGGCGTATGTGGGTTTCCTTGAAATTAACCAATTTGAGCCTTTCGCTAATGATGCTAGTGACAACAGCTGTAGTATTCTTTTGCGCTTTCTCCGGCACCCCATGAAGCAGAAGAATCTTCCTCTTGCACTTCATCTCTATATGATAGACAGACTGTTGGATAAGATCTATCTGCTCCTGTAGGGCACGAAGAAACTTCACTATAAATGTTTTGAAATTATAGAAGTCTGTAACTAAGGCAGAAGTAGTGGTGCTGGTAGCTGAACCCTTGTGTAGTTCACTCTCTAGGGTATCCATACGCTTAGCAAAAGTGGCAGAGAGCTGATTCATGGATTCTTGAATGGCATCCATATTGGCGACAAATAAACTTACAGAAATTAAGTATGGTGTGTTGTGAAGTGATAGGAAATAACACTTGGCAGATAGCCTGGCTATAAGTGTAAGTGATCATGTAATTGTGCTTTGGTTTTAGTTGTTTAATAAATTATAAACTTAAAATGATTAACGAGATATTTTCCAAAGCTATTACTTTTTACTCCTCACTCCACACGAAAAAAAAATATATAATAAATATTGTTAGGTTTATGACAATCCTAAAACGAGTAGGTACCTAATTAAGATCAATAATGTGCTGTAATAGACTCGACTAGGACTAGGATAGCATACAATGAAAAACGATAACGATAAACAACACGGCCGCGTAAATTGAATTACGAGATCTGTCGTATTTAGAAAACGTTGACGATCGGAGTTGAGATTCAGACGTAAATGTTGCCCGGTGACACCAGACAATGGGCGTAATCATTTAATTAAACAATTTTCGCCAAGCACTTACACCGATCGGACTTTTAAAACAACGGAGAGAAATGGGTAGATTTGTTTTGGCCGCGCTTCGCAGTTAGTTTTCTGCAAACCAAAATACCAGAGCCAACTGATATTTTGGTTTGCACAAAACCAACATTATACATTTATTAACTGACCAGCATGTCCTAGCGATACTTCATTAATTTAAATTTGATGGCACTTGTTAAAGGTTCTTAAGTGCATATACATAATTTACCTTCGAGCTGCTCTCAACAGCGTTTTCTCAATACGATTCCGTTTCATCAGCTATCGTTTGCCATATATGTAACTAAAAAGTATAAAATTAAAAAATTTCTAACAAAAAAGAAATTTCAAGAGTAACTAACTAAAAAGAAAAATATAAAATTTTCTACATTTTGAATTCAGTGCCAAGCAAAACATAAAAATTACCCTATATACCTTGTTAGAACTATAAAATATTGCAAAATGTAGTAATTTTTATGTTTTATTTGGCACCGACTTCAAGATGTTGTAGAAAAAAATATTTTTTACTTTTTAATTACCTACCCTTGAAGTCGGCTTCTTTTTTGTTAGAAAATATTGTTGAGGTAATTTTGAAAATGAGTGCATTTGACTTCGAGAATAGCTTATTTCTTTAAATGTTTTTGAAAATCCGGTTGGTGCTCATTTTGAAAATGATTAAAATAATCCAATAATATATAAATATTTTAAGGAATAAAAAGAGTCTCGTGCCTACACAGGTAAAGGCGAAGATGGGAGTTTACGTGAAATGTGTGATGGGGAAAACTGAAAAGGAAGGACGGGAAATAGGTACGAACTCACCACCAAAGCCTGAATAATTTATTTAATATGAAATTAAATGAAAAGAAATATTTTTGTGAATAAAAATATTTTGTGAATAAAATGATATGTGAATTATACTGAAAAATAAAAAATATATTGCTATTATTCGATATTAATAGGTGTGATGTTATCGATAGGTATTATATCGTCGAAAACACTGCTTTTGGGTGTTTATGCATAAGATGCCTGAGATACATGTATAAGTTGAATTGGAGTATATTACATCATACCATATTTTAGTGGTTTAACTTGTCAGTTTCTCACAAATACAAAAGTATTTTATATACCCGTGTATGATTTTTCAATAAATTATTTCGTTTGCTATAATTTTCTTCCGATTTTACTACCTTTCTATCGATATCGTTAGTAGATATCACGTTACAGAATTTTCACATATCGAAAGGCTGTCTGTATATAGCGATTAATACCCTTCTATATTAGTATCAATATTAATATTTCAAGAAAATAGACGCGGAGGTCGCATAAACTGTTAGCTGTTAAACGTCGTTGTCTCATTCTTTGTTGAGGTTACATGAGTTAACGTCTTTGATAAACCGCTTTATAATTTACGCCAATCTTACTTATATAGATAATGCATCCTATTATGTAAAAGTGATTTTGTTTAAGAGCATGTGTTAGCTTAGTGGTTAGTGCACTCGCGTTACAAAATCATAACATCTGGGTTCGAGTCCTGTCCTGAAATGCATGCACCTCTTAAGCAGTTTTCTGAACCTACTGTACATATTGTTACAATTACTATCAGCTAACACTGAAGGAAAACATTGCGATGAAACCTATGAACTAATAACGACAAGATATTCTTGTTAAAAAATTATGCAGTTATTATGAATACAACTCAACTTTGATTATTTATTTATAGTTTTAAAGGTGAGGCATAAAATGGCGTAAGTTTTAGTCTCAATGCTAATTAAACTTTTAGACTAAATTTATGTAAATAAGGTTATTCACTCAACGATTTCTTTCTCAAAAATAGAAATATCTATGATATTTAAAATAGATGCCAAAGATCTATTAAATTTATTTCCCTTCGTGTTACTTTTTAGGGTACCATGGTTATTTTGATAAAACCAGAACTCTTTTTTTATTGCTGGAGTGCAGCAGACAGGCTGACGACCCACCTGATGGAAGGTGTCTCCCGTCATCTATAGACATTTGCAACACCAAAGATGGTACCAATATGCTGACTGTCTCGAAAAGGCGGACTGAAACCTGGCCTCTTATGGTGGAACACAACTCAAGGTTGGTGGTATACTCTAGACTACGGATGATAACTATCCAGACAGGCAAATGCCCTACCATCTGGCTATGGTTTGTTTAGTCGCCTCTTACGACAGGCCGCCCGGGGCAAGAATTGGTGTTCTTTCTCTGTTCTTGCACTGATAACAACATTGTAAAAATATTATGTTCGTCCATCCATCTGTTTCTGTTTATTTTTCTTAGTCTATATGACTGGAATTTGGTATGAACTATGTCAAAACAGTAATTCATGAGAAGTTATTTTATAATAATAGCATTTTTGACTTAAATTATGGTATTAATTTTGAAATCACAATTTAATTTTTTTCACTAGTGTAGATGTGTAACATATACCTATTGTATTGATTAACTTATCAATGGAAAATTAATACTTTTAGATGATAAAAAATGTTAGATTTAGGCCCAATAACACGTAAACAAGATGTCATTGACTCATTGAGGAAAACTCTTCGATAATCTATAAAAACAAAAAATCTACGTGACGAATCTAATGATTCGGCAGTATGCCTTAAATTGCTCCACAATGAATCATTTTTGGGGTATTTACGTTCATAAGTACTGTAATATTAGGATAAAGTTAGCTATTTTGAATAGGTAGTGTGCTTAGGTAATAAATAACTGAAGTAACGCAAAAAAAAGATGAAATAACCGCCGTCTGCAGACACATTCTAGACGGTATAGACACAAGGCCAGACTATCTTCGCTGGTCAACGAACTCTTAGTTCGACGCAACCAAGCCGGCAAACATAGATGTAAAAAAATAAAAAAAATATTTATCAGGCCATGAATTTTTATTAATTTGGTACAATGCTGGACCAATAAATAAAATTGAAGTGTCTGTCTTTGATTTCAAAACAAATTCTGAAATTTAGAATAAAAACTGGTATTTATACGACGCATTATCATAAATGACAGTATTTTAATTTTGTCTGACAGTCGGTCTTGAATAGGTTTCGAAACAGCTCATTTCATTTGCATTGAAGCCTACACATTTTAAAAGAAAAAAATAAACAGCTCAAGGAATTTCAATGAAAACCTTAGGGATTTATTTAAACAGGAATTTTAATCAAAAATTTTTGAAAAGGAACAATATTTTAAGTTAAAATTCCTTCTTCATAATATTTCTTGCAGAGTTCAGAAGATATGAATGTAAAATCGAATTCCCGCGCAACGAAACTGGTAGGCACAGCTAATTAAAAAATGTATATATGTGTGTTGTGTGCAGTTCACATGCAGTAGAAGTGAAACTTCAGAGAATATACTCACAGATAATTCTTCTCTAACTTTTATTAATCTATACTAATATTATAAAGAGGAAAGATTTGTATTTTTGTATGTTTGTAACGAATAAACTTAAAGACTAATGGACCAATTTCAAAAATTCTTTCAATATTAGAAAGCTATATTATCCCAGATTAATATAAGCTATTTATTACTAGAAAAAAATAGGGATCCTAAAACGTCAATAATATAACCCAAGGTGTAAAAAATTAGTGTTTGAGTGGGTCCGGGGATGGTATAGATCTACAATTAGACCCAGTAGGTGGCGCTGGAATCGGGTTCTAGATTATTATTTTTTCAGGGCAGGCCAACGTCTGCCGGAACCGCTAATATAAATATAATGCCTTTAGCCTATATCATAATAATAATAAATAATTCAATATAAATTACACTTTAAATCACTAACATAATGTTCAAAATTCAATGCACTGTTACGCACAATTTCCTTTGATCTACGTATAAAAGAATATCTGCCTTAATACGTATACCTGCCTTATAAGTAAGTATATACCGATAGAGCCAAAATTCATTTAACATATTTTGAGTTTTATTAAATTTAAAATTAATATTAACGAGTAAAGAGAAATGTGTTTTATTTCGAATTGAATAAGGTTAAATTTTATGTGTTTATCTCTTTTTAGTGTCGCTTTTTCGTTTCAAATCACAAAAATTCTAAAGATTTTTCACTTCAAAAATAAATAATTTAATTGAAATTTTTATTGTAAGGCTTATGTATTTTTTGTTAATTTTATCTTAAATTATTCTATTTAGGGCCGATTTTTCCATCACCAGATAAAAGTGAATTATACAATAAAGTAATATGGAAAAATTATAAATGTTAATTGTATGAATCGAACAGTTGAATGGTTAAACTTTTTAATTCATTTAGGTTATAATTTATTCGACTAATAACTTTTATCTGAAGAATAAAAAAATCATCTCTTAATGTAATAAATAAAACAAGGTAAATTTAAAATAGTAGAAACTACAACTGGTTATCATACATTTTATGCTGTCATTGTCACAATGAATTATTTTGGTGTCAAAAATGAATGTGATAAAACAATTTTTGTGTTAAAATGTTAATATTATTTGCTAAAATATATGAAGACGAAGGATTAAAAATCTCTCATCGGAATAAATCTAAATATATTTATTGTACTCCGTAAACTTAAATCTTTTAATTTTATTCATTTCAATCAATTTAATCATTAATAAAATCGATATAAGGATCAGTTCCACTCCGGGCCGTGGTTCGATCCAGTATGCTTCGCGTAGCCACACAGTAGAAACCTAGCCCTGATAGGCAAAGGAAGAAACACCTAAAAAAGGATCAGTTCCAATCTGTTATTCCAGTGACATTTAGTGTCATTTGCTAGTCCAAGAAGCAAATGGAAATAATGACAAGATACTAATGAATTTAGTCATTTGTATCATGTCTATACTGTAATTACAAGAGAGAAGTAGAGCGCGAGTCGGACTCGTGAATGGAAGATTCATCTGTAAAACACAAAGCGGTTATAAGTTTGATTCAAAACAACTGAAAACGATGTTTTGTGTATACAATTTTAAGTAATGATCATATAATTATTGGTCGAGAGAAACGGTACCTAATCGCCGGTCGATATTAAGCCGTAGAGCGTTACTGTTTTATTTTTGAATTAACATTTTTAAAAATATGAATTTCATAAATTAATGATGATATTCATTCAATAGCTCCTGAATATTTGAAATCTTTCAGAAGTATATTTGATATTAGTCCATAATCTATAAAATTCTAAACATGGTGTGTCTGTACATTGAAGCTATTTAAAAAAAACAACTGGAATAGGCTATATAAATGAAGGAGAACATAATGCAATTTTTCTTAGATTTGTCTGTTTGCTTGGGATTCACGTAAAAAGCTACTGAGCCGATTTCGATGCGGTTTTCACTCATCGACAGCAAATTCTTAGACTTGAAATCTGCGCTACTATTTATCCCTGAAATCCCGTGGAATTTTTTCTGGGAATGATTATAAAAGGCTAGATTCAGAAAAAATCGAATTCCAAGGTGGTTATTTCACTAATCGATAGCAAATTTCATGTAATAAAATGTGTGACATTATTATCCTACGGGAATTTTCCCTGGAGCGGTTTGAAGTTGTTCGGTTGCATAAAAATTAGCTTATTCCGGCACAGTTTTCACATAGCTTACATTATTTTTCAAATACTATAGTACTTTGTGCTCCGGGAGTCCCGCGGGAAGTTCAAGTCAAGCGTGGACGAATTCGCAGGCATATCTTATTATCTAATAAAAACACATAATACCCTATTGATAGTTGACATCTTTGTCTTTCGTGATCACGGCTACTGAAAAGTGGCCGAAACGTCGTTATAATAATAATCAAATAAAATACCGCGCTTAAAACCGTTAAAACGTAGTTTTATTATGTGTACTAGTTGCTAAAACTTAACAAAATACTATGTGTTAGAAATTGTTTTTAGTTTCCTCTAAAAATGAAAATCACCCAGCAAGAAGCGAAATTCTTAAAGCCGTACATGACCAGGATGGCACTACGACTATTACGGCGGCTATTTAAAATACTTATACATTCTTTAAGACTAAATCGGTCAAAAATTTGTAGAGTTAAAAAGGGTTGTTTTCTATTTTTGACCGATTGGGTCTAAAAATCTCTTTTATATTATAAAATGTCAAAAAGTAAGAGAAGAATGAACTGCGCCATACTTAGAAGTTATCTACAGCTAAGGTTTTTAACGACCATGATTCCTGATATTCATCTTTCATGCTATTTTAAGTATATAGAAAAATAGATATCGCATTGAGATTGTAAACAATCTTACCCTTAAGTTAACATAAATATATTTACGTTTTATACCTATTTTTTTGTTATTCATGAGTGTTTAACTTTCCTAGTTCAACGAGAGCTCCAGTAACTCTTTTGTTATATTCAAATATTCAACATGCACATTCGATTATTAAATAATATTCAAGCTTTTTGCTTGTGATGTAGTTAAGTAGGTCGCCAGACGCATTAGCGTGAATTCCTAAAACCGACTAGACTTATTCGTATGACTTCTTTTGTTAGACGGTTTTTGGTTAGTCCCGCCGCAACCAACAAAGCCTAAGTCCCATTATGTATAAATGCGTCGGCTTGTGCCACTAAACTTTCAATACTGTTATAGCTAGGCGACTTTTCAAACTTTGGTATGCGCATTTATTTTTTGTTTATTTCTCTACCTTCTTTGTACTTAGAGAGACCACACTGACTGTTTGCAAATGTCAAACTGAAAAATATGTATACATTTTGAGACAAATTTAAGATTTTCAATTGGTAATTTAGTCTGTAATTTAAAAAAATTTACTTTACGTAGTTATTTTAAACTGATTTAAATCCGTACCTAGTTATATATGGATGCAAACTTGTGGAGGTTTCTGGTAGAAATGCACAAGGATTGGTTCTTTTATGAAAAACATTATATAGTATTTTTTTAAGTTTTCACGAGTAGTAAACATAACTAAAAGTACATTTTAATGATTTTAAGCGCTGCATTTACTTGATTTTTATCTATAACTAGCTATGCCCGCGACGTCGTCCACGTGGAATTTCTTTTCAAAACCCCCGATTTTGAAACATTCTTCATTGGTGCTCCGCTCCTATTGGTCTTGATGATATATAGCCTATATAACCTTCCCCGATAAATGGGCTATCTAACACTGAAAGAATTTTTCAAATCGGACCAGTAGTTCCTGAGATTAGCGCGTTAAATCAAACAAACAAACAAACTCTATATATACTCTATATATTATATCTATAATATTA
Organism: Dendrolimus houi; assembly: GCA_039645545.1. Taxonomy (NCBI): domain Eukaryota; kingdom Metazoa; phylum Arthropoda; class Insecta; order Lepidoptera; family Lasiocampidae; genus Dendrolimus; species Dendrolimus houi. The sequence goes on along the minus strand of CM077120.1, from coordinate 13,926,209 downwards.
TAAAAATCTAAACATGTTGTGCCTGTATATTGAAGCTTTTTTTGAAAAAGCAACTGGAATAGACTAAGTATAGGTATAAACAATAGAACAGGATGCATTTTTTTTAGATTTCTTGTCTGTTTATTCACACGTAAAAACTGCTGGGCCGAATTCGATGCGGTTATCGCTGATGGACACCAAATTTTTAGACTTAAAATCTACGCTACTTTTTATCCTGGGAACCCGCGGGAATTTTTCTGGGAATGATTTGAATTGTCCAGATTGAAAAAAAATCGAATTCCAATCCGATTTTTTCACTGATCGATAGCAAATTTTATAGAATAAAATGAGTGATATTTTTTATCTTGGGAATCCCACGGCAATTTTCCCGGGAGCGGTTTGTATTAATTTGGGTGCATAAAAATTAGCTTATTCCGACATAGTTTTCTCCAGAACGATAGCTTTCATTCTTTTTTAAATGCTGATGTACTTTTTGTTCCGGGAATCCCGCGGGAATTTCTAAACAATGTATGAAGTTGCGGGCATCCTAGTATTATATAATTGTGGAAGTAACTTTTTAAATCTATAAGTGTAGATACTATATAATAAATCTGTAAATGGTTCGAGTTTGTACAAAGCGTTTAAAAATGTTAAAAAATAATAGGGGGGATAATTCGAACCAGGAAATACCGAAAATGCAATTTTTAGAATTTTTTTCTGTCTGCGTCTTTCTGTCTGTCCGTTTTTTGTTTGTTTTTTTATTTATTTATTGCAGGTGTTCAGCAGACAGGCAGACGGCCCACTTGATGGAAAGTGGTTACCGTCGCCTATGGACATTTGCAACACCGAAAGTACTACAAATGCGCTGCTGCTCTCTTAAAGGAGACTGGAACCTGGTCACTGATGCCGGAACACAACACAAGGTTGTTATGGAGGCATACTCTAGACCAGGGGTGGTCGCCATCCAGTCGAGCAAATACCCTACCACCTGGCTGTTAGAGCATCACATGAAAACTACAGAACGGATTTAAATGAAACTCGAGACAGAGCAAGCTCATATCCCGGGGCGTAACTTAGGATTCTTTTATCTTGATAAATGACGTCGTTTCCGCGGGATACATGAAAATATCGAAAAATATGGCGATGCGATCGCATCCCTTTTGAATCGCAAACTACAGAACGAACGTATAGGAACGAAACTCGACAGAGAGATGGCTTATATTCCGAATCACCACTTAGGATACGATTTATTCTGATAAAAGACGTTGTTTACTTGAAATAGACGGATTAGTAAAATAGATGGCGCTGTAATTGCGATGTAGATAACCATCGCTGTAATTCAATATCAAATACATTGTCAGGTTGCCCACATGTCATTCACTACGTAGTAGGTACTTCAAATCAGGTTGGCTATGACTTTTCTTTATGTTTTGCTGTGCAGTTGTCTACATACACTATATTGACTTAGTCTGTTTGTAATTGTAGTGAATTTAACAAGAAACTTAAGTATTGTAGGTTTATATATATAAAACACCTAATTTTTTTTAACGTACGTACGTAACATAGAGCTACTACCTAGTGTGTAGTCTAGTCTAGTTTAGTTTAGTGTAGTCTAGACTAGTCTTTTTTAGTGTTTATATATTTGTGATATGTTTCTTTATATTTGTTTAAGATACTTTTTGTGCCGGAAAATAGAATAGTTTCTGAGGGTTAAAGATTCGTAATTTTTGCGAGTTATACCACGTGAAAACTCTAGTATAATATTAGGTCTATTAACCTATCTTCTTTCACCTTTTCAATATTTATCAATAGTTCTAGATATTATAAAGAGTTTTTTACTTTGTTTTTTAAAACAAACAATTGACATGAAAATGATTCAAATTTTTATTGTATTAGAAAGAGTTTAGCCATTATAAATGAAAAATGATATCGGATAAATGCCCACCACGACCACGCTTACAGATGTCGATTTTTTCATTAAAAATTTTAATCACTTTTTCGCCAAATGGCTGGTTTATTTCGTTAATCACGTCACGGATTTTGAGTTTTAAGGCTGCAATTGATTGGATTGACTCTGTCTATACAGAGTCAATCGAATCAATCAAAGAAAAGACAGAGTCTATACTCTGTCTTTTCTTAGCCCCACAAAATATATCTCGTGGTGTTAAAATATATGATCGGACCGGCCACTTAACAGCTAAATTTCGTGAAATTATGCAATCGGGAAATTTGGTTTTCAATAAATTCATTGTGTAGGTGACTGTGTGACTTGTGGCACCATCCTGTTGAAACCGTATGTCAGTGATAGCCATATCATCAATAATAAGCCAAAATTAAAGTTGTTAACATCTCTCTATATCCTAATCCATTGACCGTAACCGCATTTCCAGCCGAATTTTCGAAAAAACGGCCCAATCACGCCTCTAGGCCACATAGCGCACCATACAGTGACACGTTAATCATACAAAAGCTTTTCAACGATCGATTTTAGATTTTCAGAAGCGCAAATGCGGCAGTTTTGCTTAATAGCCGTCTCAGAAGGAGAATTATGTTGACTGAAAATATGTAGAAAGGAAGAAAGAAAGAAAGAAAAAGATTTATTTATCTTGTATTTTACGAAATGTAACTTTTACCGATCCACCATTTTCATAGGGGATTTTTGTTATTTTAATGCAATTTTCAAGCAAAATTAATTCATGATTTTCATGATTCATGTTCATCATGATGACATGATTCAATTCGAAGCCGAAGCTTCTACTACTGATATGTCAAAAAACTAAACGTCAAATCTGTCATGTTGTTCTGATTTGCCTCTATTAAAAACAAAGTTCTTGTTTAAAAACCCTAACATTCGATATGAAAATCATAAAATTTGATTATACATAAAATAATAAAATTTTATCATAATTGGTTAAGCCTTAAAGAAATAACAAACAAACATCCAAAGATTTAATTCCACATTTAAATATGTTAGTAACAATTATTTCTTTGCGACCAGAAAAGCCTTCAATTCATTACTCGTTTGTAGAAATAAAGCAGCTTTTATAAACACTTTAATGTTAAAACCAAGTCGATTTATATCTCTTTCTGCAATTTTAACAGCTGCATTTAATATCCGAATATATGTAAACACTTGTTTAAATAGATATTGCCCAGTATTGTCTATGTCTTTGTTCGACTTGTTAATTCATTACGATATTCGCATTTATTTACAATACTTTGCCGAAATTTGCTCATAAATATCACCACCGGAAACGTGCAAATGAATTAAATTGTTCTCGATTGTGTCGATCTGTGTCTTTAAAGTTTTTCTGAAAACTACAGCTGAACATATTTGTGCAAAATAAAAATACACCGCCGTCATTACCAGTCTATTATAGTCTTATAACATTTTCGATATAAACAATTAAATTTATGAACTAAACTACCTTTAACACACAGGATAAAAAACTTGAGATTAAATAGTAAAATATAGTCCAGATCGCTGTCGGTGGGGAGCGTTCCCTAAAATGCAGGCCGCATTTCAACATCGTAAATATAGGACAGACCTTTGGTCATGCGAGACTTCTTTCAGTCGCCTTAACAGCTCTCGATATAGTTGATAAGCCTCATGCCCCCATGACCCCAAAGAGTAAACCCCATTTATTATATTTGCGTGTAAAAAAAAACCACGAATGTCAATCGAAGTACTTTAATGTGTCACTTTGATGGTTAGTTTCAGTGTGCTCGCTAGTCGTATCCACAGGTGCTTTTATTAACCTTTTTGTGACGTATGTTGTTATGTACATAAAAACATTACGAATAATATAAAATTCGCGTTTCACGAATGGTATGACGTCACAAGTGAAAAAGCGGGAAACAAAATACAAAGCTGCAAACATGTGAGCGGTTCGTATGGAAAACGAAAGTCTTTCTACACAAGTTTCATTCAGACAAAGTTGGCTCGTGGGCGTGCTGAAGCGAAAACTATCAAATAACTTAATTTGTCGTTAATTCAAGTAATTTAAAGTACGTGATTATTTGTATATTGTTTTATTTAAGGCGACAAAATATGAATCATTCGTTTATAAGCCTTCACAGATCTTAGAATGAAAGAAAAATTGGGTATGTGCTTTGTAGTCTACGCATAATAAAGGGTTCCTAAAAATGTTCACAATTTTCATAATTTTACCACAGAACCATAAAAAGAAACTAATCTAAAATACCTCATATGTTTAAATCTTGATCTTTTTCTGAATTCTACCATGGAAGAAAGTAAAATATTTTCCATAATTCTACTTCACAGTTTAAACATTAGAAGTGGAGGTAAATAATTTTTACGAATTTGGGAGTTAGCATTCCCTCAGCTACCAACTTAAATAAAAGAAGTAATTAAAAACATCGTCACGACATTTCAATATTTGACTAATAACATCAATACACGCTGTTATAGTCAGTGAAGAAGATTTAAACCTAAGTTTCATTATGGCTGGTACAATAAATAATAACCAAACAATTTAATTGACAAGAATATGTAATACTAGGATATGCCCGCGACTTCGTCTACGCTTGGCTTGAAATTCCCAGGACACAACACACCGCAGCATTAGAAAAAGCATGTAAGCTGTCGTTTTAGTGAAAACTGTGTCGGAATAAGCTAATTTTTACTCACCCGAACAACTAGAAACTGCTCCCGGGAAAATTCCTACGGGATTCCCAGTTTAAGCTAAAAATTCATTTTCATCCGTGCAGGCACGGAGAAAGAATACAATTTCCTGCGGCCGGTTCCAGTTTCCCTTACGAGAGCAGTAGTGCATTTGTAGCACCTTTGGTGTTGCAAATGTCCATAGGCGTTGGTAATCGCTTTCCATCAAGTGGGCCGTCTGCCTGTCTGCTGAACACCTGCAATAAAAAAATAGCTATCTATCAGCAATAACCGCATCAAAATCGGCCCAGCAGTTTTTACGTAAATCTCAACCAAACGGACAAGAAATCTATAAAAGTTGCATCGTTTATATAGTCTATTCCATTTGTTTTTTTTAAATAACTCCAATGTACAGACACGGCATGTTTAGAATTTTATAGATAAAGGTGGGAGGCCTCATTTGAGATAATGTTGTAGGATTGACTGTAGCCGATTAAAGCGTTAAAAATAACGCCATTATCAAATAGCCATATAAGTGTATATATATATATATATATATATATATATATATATATATATATATACATACATACGTTATCTATAATTATATATAATACATTAACAATCAAAAAAATTGCATCACAAATATAACATTACACGAATGGTCTATAACTGTAACATTGTACCAGATGGGGCCCCCCCACCTTAAAAAGGACAAGAGTGTAGCACAGTGTAGTATGAATCTTATAAATAAGTATTTATAAGACTCATAAATATAAAAAAATAACTGACGTAAAAGAAAACACGTCCGAGAAGAGCCTACGAACAGATAATAAGAGAGAAAGAAAAACTATCCTAAAAGAGCCGCCATAAAGTCCCGGAGTAAGTTGGGGGAGGCGCTGTCTTTTTTTTATTGCGAGAATTCAACAGACAGACACCCGGCCCACCTGATGGAAAGCGGCTACTATCGCCTATAGACATTTGTAACACCAAAGATGCTACCAAGGTGCTGCCGCTCTCTAAAGGAGGACTGGAACCTGCCCACTAATGCCGAAACACAACTCAAGGTTGTTATGGCGGCGTACTTTTGAGGTGGTAGCCATCCAGACGGGCAAATACTCTGCCACCTGGCTGTGGGTTGTTTTATCGCCTCTTACGACAGGCCGCCCGGCTGCAGGAAATAGTATTCTTTCTCCGTTCCTGCACGGATATGAAGGGCCTTTAAAAAAAAAACAATGTAGACAATATATGACAGTATATTTATTATTATTGTTCCGATTAAATCGGTTGCAAATGTAATAGAAATTACCCATCGTGTGACAAAGTATATTATTACTCGCATATCAAATAGACTTTTTTTTTACCCCTAAAACTAATTTTTATATAATTGCGCTTAATTGTTTCATTTCCATTAATCAATCATGTTTAGATTTCTTCCATTGTGTTAATTCATGCTTCATTGCATGATATGAAAAACGATGGATTTCCCTCTAAAAATAAACTAGGGATTTTCTTCACAAAATTACTAGTATACCCAAAAACGTAAATACCCATTGTTTTATGTCAGTAATAACCAGTTCCAATTTTCGCAAATTTAAGTACAGGCCTTGATTTAAAGTAATTTAAAATATAGTTATTGTGTCGTGTGTGTAGCTAGAAGTAGTACATACAATTTAATTGAGTTTGAAGATTTTGAATATTAAACTAGAAAAGAAATATGCAAGCTCGATTTTATTGCCAGGTTCTCTGGAACTTAACACCTTATTTTTTTGTTAATATACCTACAGTTTTATTTTTTCATTTGTAGCTATTACAGAGGCCCAAAAGTTAGTAATACATCTTAACACTAGGTTAGTAGACATCAAATAATTGTCACATATTTTATTTTATAATAAGAAAAGAAATACATGCAATATTTCCACTTTTAAAAGTACAGTTTGTAGTGAGTTTTGCATATACGTACGTTTTTTTAGGAATTAGATATTCTTCAGTCTATGAATATTTGAAAATATAAACCGATTTATTAAAAAACCAACCCTTTCCCTTATTTTTCCGTTTTATATTCCTTGGCAGCAATAGATCCAAGCTGCACCAAATAGGCTTTTTTTCAAAATCAGCTGATTCCATTCCTGACAAGGGTAATTTTCCAAAGTTCTAATGACACTACTTAAGTTTTCGTAAAAATCGGCCCCGAGACTCCTTTGAGTGTTTTTCGCTATTTCGTATAGTTTATTCGGATTTAGCACTGAAGGCTCACTTGAAAAAATCATACACTACATATTTATCCCGATCTTTACTTCAGTGGAGCCGCGAGACAAGCTTTAGTAGAAGTCTATCTAACTTGGCTCATAATACTCAGTGGATAATGCGATATTGTTTTTCCAATTTATTAACCCAATTAGCTTAAATAATTAATAGAACGGATTAAATAATATTCTAGAATAAACTATAACCTGTATTTTTCAATACTATTCAGACTACAAAACTTAAATATTAAATACCTAATGAAAAAAAACGTCGTTTATTTCTAAGATTTATCTTGCAGTGACTATTTTGTTTTAAACTTTATCATATCATTAAATCTTGAATATTTTATAATACCGTTTGCTATTTTGGAATTTTTGGAATATATAACTAAATTGTCTTGAATATTTACTATTAGAAAACTGTTACTACTCTTAAATTATTTTGCGAATTGTTTATATTTCGTACTCGCACTGTTTTCGCTTTGGACTGTCTTTGAACCTTGGATATTATTCCTAACACGGAGCCGTGACTTAAAAATATTATCCCTTCCTGTTATACGAGTTTAAAGCAATAAATAAAGCCGTAAAGCCGGTCCTTGGCAAGCAACACCAGTGACAATAGTGCATGTTTTCAATGTCGCGATTTGGGGGCTACTCATATATTATGTACTTATATTACATAATAGTATATAGAGGCACATAGCACTATTTCTATGAGCGCACCCCACCGATTGTAATCTGGGTGAGGGGCGAGCGGTTGAAGCGAGCGGACCAATCGCTGTACACCCGTGACCAGAAAAGGGGGAGGAGTTTCGCACCCCTAGTTTTCTAGGGGTTAGTGTGCTTCCGCGGCCAACCTAGTTTGTCGTATCCCTCCGCGCGTCTCCCCTTCCCCGTGCACCCACTAATTTAGGGTTGATCAATCGGCCACGCGGCTGCCGTTACGTAACAGACACCAGACGAATTTCGTGCGGCACGGCGTTCACCCTTGCCGGTGCAGACGCTGCGCGCCGTCGCGCTGCCCACGTCACGTCCTGCCGTCCATGTAGCGCACAGCACAGCGAACCCGAACCCCATTCACTATGCTCCATAAACGGCATACTATAAATAAAATTCAGATATAAATTCAAATGTTTAATATGTACATAAAACTATCGAGACACAGTTGCTTGGTTGACGTCTCGTGTCCAAAAGCCTAGTCTATATCTCAGCAAAATATTAGCCATTCGGATATGTAACGAGGCCACTGTTTTAGAAACGTTCACGCCTGAAAAGAGTTTTGGGTTATTTTAGTCAATATGATATTTTGAGTATAATTATTATGTCCATACTTTTTTGTATTTAGTAGCAATAAACTATTATTTATTGTTCCAGTGGGTATTTTTCCTAAATTATTAATAATAGGACATAATCAAAACTTAAAGAATTTAAAAAAAAAATCCCACTATCTACATAAGTATTATCTACCATCCGCATTTCTGAAGAAAATTACTAAAATTATATGTGGTTAACCTTTCTTTTTACACATAATCTGGAAGATGAAAAATAAGTTTCCCCGTGGTAATGTAAAATTAAGCCATTAAGCGCCTACATACGGTGGGGCTGATGACGGAGTAGTCACATTTGCCAAGCTTACGGCGTCAGTTTAGCTAATGTCCCGTAATCCCGGCTCGGGTGATTGACGAACATCGGTATGGTTTTGGTGGGTATCCGGCTTTCACCGCGAATCCCACACTACTTCACTCTTTGTCCTCGAGCAGTAGCGTTGTGCATGAAGCATTCCTATCTACATAAATCGTACAATGGGTGGGACAACTGGATAAAGAAAAAAGCTCTCATTATTTTACTGTTTTCCGACCCTTTCAATATCACTTTCGATATCCATTATCATACTTCTAAATTTCCCAATAGGTCAATAAAATCCAAACAATAGTAGAGACTTGGTCCACTGTTGTCTGCAATGTTCGTAGACTACGATATCTCTTGGTTTACTTTGCTATAACTAAAAGAAAAAAAAGACAGTCATCATTTAGATTGATTCCATTCACAACATAAGAGGCGCCAATATAAATACATCAGAATTTAAATTGAAATCAAATTACAGCCTCCATTTACAATGAAAGTAAACGGGGCGGACATAATAAATACATTTTACACAGTGGGCGATAATGCCAAACACGATTTTGCGAAACTCCTTAGACGGTTTTCCTCAAGCAAACAGTTACGACCAAAAAATATTTCTTCGAGCTACATGAAAAAAAATAAGCAAACAATCAACAAAAACTTTAGAGGCGAACGAACACACTATATAATCTAAAAATTTTGTAATAAAAAAGAAACCGATTTCAAGAGTAACTAAAAAGCAAAAAATATTTTTTTTTCATCTCGAAATCTGTGTTAAGTTAAACATAAAAATTACTATTATTTTACAATATTGTTGTTGTAACAATATGTATGGTCATTTTTATGTATTTGCTTGGCACCAACTTTAAGTTGTAGTAGAAAATTTTATTTTTGCTTTTTAGTTATTCTTGAAGTCTGTTTCTTTTTTGTTAGAAAATTTTTATTTTACATTTTTAAGTTACATATATGGTATCCCTAATAAGGTAGCTTCTCGAATGCGGAAATGGAAGCGTCTTTAGAAAACGTTGTTGAGTGCAGCTCGAAACTAAATCATATGTACTTAATATTTTCTTAAGTTTTCGCGACTTGTATGCATATTAAAAACTACGTATTAACGCTTTTAAGCACGGTAATTTATTTTATTTTTTATTATTCCGACGTTTCGGCCACTTTTCAGTACCCGTGATCACGGAAGACAAAGATGTCAAGTGTTGAAGTAGAATGAGTATAGTTAAAGTTCTATTTGGCCTACCGCCAACTTCTTCATTTTAATTATTTAGTTTTAATTTTGTTTATGGTTATTATTTACTTTACGGGAGCCTAATCTAATATACCACCGCTTCGCAACATGTTATGGCTTGAAGAGGAGAAGCGGCGCAAGAAACTCTTCAGCAAACATGCTTAACTCTAATAATTTTATATAATATTAAAATGGGGAAAGGAAAAGTAGTAAAAGTGAAGTTGGTTTGTGTTCCGGTGCACGTAGAAAGAGCTCACAGTGTCTTAAGATCTGACAGTTGGTTTTTGCTGGATTTGGGTCTTAATAGTTTTGATGATCGGATCCCAAACAGGTGGTACTTGCCAACCACATTCTCTATTGAAATTTGGGTGCTTTTTGATTCTCGAAACGATTCTCTTTCGCGAGGATTTGTGGTTTTTCGAATCTGATGTAGTGGTTGGGCTTATCCAGCGTGTGTTCACTGATAGCAGATTTCGTAGACCTTGTGTGTTTCATGTCAGCAATGTGTTCTTTTACCCGTGGTTTTATGCTTTTCTTTATTTGCCCAATGAATGATAATCCACACTCACAATCGAGCCTGTGGACACTTTTATTCTGGAGTGGGATATTACATTTCACAGGTCTCAAAAATTGGGTAATCTTTTTATGCGGCTTGAAATATGTTTTGATTGAAGCTCGCCTGAGAATGTGACCAATTCTGTCTGTGACCCCTTTGATGTAGGGTAGGGTAGCAGGGCATCGCTCGAATGAAGGTGGTTTAAAGCCTTTGTGACGTTGGTGTGGAGTCTTCAGTTGATTGCGTTGTAGAACTCGCTTGACATGCTGAAGCTCTCCAGCCACGTGCTTCTCGTCACAGATTTTACGTGCTCTCTGAAACAAAGATTTGCCCACGGTAGCTAACTGGCTAGGATGGTGGTGAGACGAATCATTAAGGTATTTATCTGTAAGGGTAGGTTTCCTATACACCGTATGGCCAAGAGTATTGTCAGGGTTCCTTAGGATGAGTACATCCAGAAAAGCTAATTTATGATTTGCTTTTAGTTCCATAGTAAATTTAATGTTACTGTTAATGTAATGGAGATGATATAGAAATTAAGAGACTTTATCGTTTGGGAGGACGGCAAAAGTATCGTCTACGTACCTTTTATACATCTTCGGCTTAGCCGGAGCGGTATCCAATGCCTTTCGATCAAAGTCTTCCATAAAAATGTCAGCCACGAGAGGAGACACCAGTAAACCCATGGCTACAGCGTTGATTTGGTCGTAGAAGCCGTGGTCCCACGCGAAATAGCCTGATGTGAGGCAATGTTTTAGTAGGTTTCCACATTCCTCAGGCATGTCATTATCTATTAGCTTCCTTTTGACTATCTCCATGCAGTCTTCCACTGGTAAGCTGGTAAACAAGGACTGGACATCAAAAATGACTAGTATTTCATCCTCAGCCAATGTCAAATTTTCAATTGCGCTGATGAAGTCGAAATAATCCTAGACATGGTAGGGTGTGTTTCCGCAGACATTGTTGAGTGTTTTCGCTAGATGTTGTGCCAGTCTGTATGTTGGTGAGTCAAGCTGGCTGACTATAGGGCGCAAGGGGATGTTATTTTTATGAATTTTAGGTAATTGCGGTGCGGATACGTCTAAGCTTAATTTTTCGGAGTGTTTTTTCATAACCGCGATTTGTAAATCTATAGTAATCCGGTGCACGAATTTTAAGTTGCGGGGTGGTGAAGTGGGGAGGGGGGTGTATACTTACCTTTACTACAACCCCTAAGGTCCGGAGATCTTGAAATATTATTTTTTTAACAACACACACAAGGTCTACAAAGTCTGCGATCAGTGAACACACGCTGGATAAATCCAACCACTACATCAGATTCGATAACCCACAAATCCTCGCGAAAGAGAATCGTTTCATACCTAGAATGATGCGTGAGCCTATTTAAATCAAGACTATTAAGTCACAAATCCAGCAAAAACCAACTGCCAGACCTCAAGAGACTGTGAGCTCTTTCTGTCTGCACCGGAACACAAACCAACTTGCTAGATATTTTCTTTTATTTTTCCTTTCACCCATTTTAATATTATATAAAATTATTAGAGCTAGGCATGTTTGCCGAAGAGTTTCTTGTGCCGCTTCTTCTCTTTAAGCCACAACATGTTGCGAAGCGGTGGTAAATTAGATTAGGCTCCCATATAGTAAATGAAAATTAAAAATAAGCTTTCTGTTTTAAACCCTAAATTAAAATGAACAAGTTGGCGGTAGGCTAAATAAAACTTTAACAATACTCATTGATACTTGACATCTTTGTGTTCCGTGATCACGGCCACTGAAAAGTGGCCGAAACGTCGAATTAATAAAAATCAAATAAATTACCGCGCTTAAACCCGTTGAAACGTAGTTTTATTATATGTACTTATGATCCTCAATAAGTGCCGCCAAATTTCACTAAGAAACACGTCGTTATCATGGTAACGCAAACAAAATTTCGCGCACATGCTGCTCGATGAACAAATGGCCCCGGCGCCGCTCGTGCATTTTGGTTTACAAAAACCCAACTGCTCGACGCGACCTTCGGCCGCGTCTCGCCACCCATTTTTGATCCGTTGTTTTAAGAGTCCGGTTGGTATAAGTACTTAATGAAAATTGTTTAATCAAATGTTTAAACCTATGATTTGGTCTGTTTTCACCAGGCAGTATTTTCGTTTAAATCTTAACTCCCATCGTCGGTGTTTTCTAAATAAGACGGATCTCATAACTCAATTAACGCGGTCATGCTGTTTATCATAATGGATTTCTACTGTACGCCTTACTAGTTCTAGTCAAGTCTAGCACAGCGCGTTATTGATCTTAATTAGGTACCCTCTCGTTTTAGAATTTCATAAAGCTAACAATATTCCAATATGTTTTTGACGTTGAGGAATTTTCTGCTATATCTTCGGAACCCAGAGTCTAATAGCAATGGCAATCTATAGGACTAAGCCTGCGAGAGAATGAGTTTCGAGTTTTACATTGTGCAGCACATATTAGAGAGTCAATAAGCCCGACGATTAAACATGGGTCCAATTTCGACCGAAATAAAACTGATAATAATATTTTTTAGACTAAAACAGTGAAAAATTGAAAGTGATACTTAAGAAGTTTATTTTGAAATATAATATTGTTACATGCCGTCAAAGATAAGCCGCACAGCCTATTGTAAGTGCAGCTTATTGTCCTCCCGGATTATGGAATACTTTGTGTTTTGAATTTGTAACATGCTATTGTTTTTCTATTTATTTTATAACCATCATTAGCGTCGAGCTAATCCCTATTGTTATTGTTTTCGACTTTGTGGACGTTCGCAGGTGTGCAAATTAATATTTCTCAGAAACTCAGTGTTGCGCCTCCAATTCCTTTGTACTGTGTAGTTAGTATAAGATGATGCCCGAATGGAGGGGCGGGCAGTCAAGCCACGACTACGAAACGAGTAAGACGTTCTCTAGTATTCTCGATTAGCAATATAGACGACGGACTTTGCGCGTTCGAATTGTATCGAATCGTGCAGTGTGAACTGGTTGCATCCAGTTTTATTTGTATTTGTTTTATACATGTTTGTTCAGTTCTAATAAATTCTGTAATAGTTCCAACGGCATTTTTAATTCGAATCCTGTAGCTCGTAACAACATGTTGACGGATGTAGGTTAAAGGCTTTTATTCGTGCAGGAACGGAGAAAGAATATAATTTCCTGCGGCTGGGCGGCCTATCGTAAGAGGCTACAAAACAGCCCATAGCCAGGTGGTAGGGTATTCGCTCGTCTGGATGGCTACCACCCGTGGCCTAGAGTATGCCGTCATAAACAACCTTGAGTTGTGTTCCGGTATTAGTGACCAGGTTCCAGTCTCCCTTACGAGAGCAGCAGTGCATTTGTAGCACCTTTGGTGTTACCATCGCAAATGTCCATAGGCGATGGTAACCGCTTTCCATCAAGTGGGCCGTCTGCCTGTCTGCTGAACTCATGCAAGAAAAAAAAGGAATTATATTTATAGTAATAAAAGTTAGAGAAGAATTATCTGTGAGTATATTATCTGGAGTTTGACTTCTACTGCGTGTGAACTGCACACAGCATTTTTATTTAAACTCGAAACCCAAAGGTGTCGTAGCGATTAAATTTATATCAGACTACTATGAAGATACATCGAATCTAATGCAAAAAGAATCATCAAAATGGGTTCAGAAACAAAAAAGTTATAGACATCAATCACTACAACGTCTTCTACTTGATTTTAAAGAATTTCTGCAATATCTTTAGAACTCAAAGTTCAATATCAATGAAATTTATATGAGACCATTCTGAATCAAACACAAAAAGAATGAACAAAATACGGCTCATAAACAAAAAAATTATGACTGAAAAACGGCAAATATTTCACATTTCTGCGTGATTTCAAGGATTTTTTAATTATATCTTCGGAACCCAAATTCCCATTACAATAAAATTTACATGAAACCATTTTGAAGCTCTGCGGAATAACGCAAAAAGAATAATTAAAATCACTTCAGAAAGAACAAAGTTATGGCTGAACATACATAAAAAAATATACGACGAATTGAGAAGCTCCTCGCTTTTAGAAGTTGGTTAATAAAAAGAGTAGAATCGATTTAGAACATGGGGCCATATCACTAAAACCCTCGTTAGTTGAAAAGTTTTAACATAGAAATGAAGCATTTTTTATCAATATTGCATTCTTCATAGGAACGGTTAGCTGTACTTTTTGAGGTACTCGTCATAAAAGTCAGTTGAAAATACACTTTTTTGTACTGGTTAAGGAAAGTTATTGAAGAATATAATATGTAGGTCAGTAGGTATTCTAAAAAAGTATTATTTTATACTTACTAAGTATATGGTTTCCAAGTACCAATTCTACTTTAATGGGTGTATTAAAAACATTATAATGATCGGAGCGTAAAAATTTGGAATCAAAACTACATATAATTGTATTTGGGTATATCACTAAACATGTATTATTTTAGCTTAATACCTGGTTTTACACATAGCACCCTAATTTTTAAATCATGCAAATGAGACATGCGGAAATGTGGCTACGAGCACATTTAGGGATCAGCAAATTGTAAGCCATTTTTTATTGGACTTGACTTTATGTTGTTGGTCCGAAGACTTCACAACTTTACCGGGGTTTTCGGGGCGAGTGCCTTTGCGAAGCGAAGGCGCTCGAGCCCGGGGGGGCAACTTGCTCGAGCGGGCTCCCTAGGGAGTTTCACCTCGGCTGGACTGTTGCCATGAGAGGGGGATGAATCTAATGATGCCCACCATAAGGCGACACAATGCACTAATTGAGAGCGGGCGACGGGTAATATAAAGCCCGAGAGAAAGGATCCCGGCGTACCGGGATCGGCGGTTCGCCGTGGCCTATGCTATCTTACTGCCGTTTCGCAACGTGTTATGGCTGGGAGAGAAGAAACGGCGAAAGAAACTTTCCAGCAACACGCCTAGTCTATCCTATGTGGGGGGGGGCTGTGTCTCCTGGCGCCCTCGCGGGGACGTGGAGAGATCGTGATTGGCGGCGTCGACGCCGCCGTCTGTGTCTGTCTGTCGGTGCCTGCCAGCCTGCCGTCCTAACCGCGGGCGGGCTGATCCGGGCCAGCCGTTTTGTGATATCGTCGACCTTGTCCGTGAGGATGTTACGCGGTCGTCGCACGAGAGCCTTTCGTCGAGGCTTATAATCGGACGCGGACACGACGAGGGGATTTCGATGGTGCGGCGCTAGATGGAAATACTTACGCGAGAGCGACGTAATGTAGTTTTTGATGGAGGGAAGCTCCAGATCGCGGTGGTTGTCGACGTTACGTATATAGAGGGGAGCACCGACGGCTCTGCGCATGAATTTATTCTGAACGATTTGCAGTTTCTATAAAAGGGCAGGCTTGGCATGGCCGAATACCACACTCGCGTATGTCATGATCGGGCGAATGCATGTTTTATATAGAGTAAGCTTGTGTCTGAGGGACATTTTGCTTCGTTTGTCTATCATGGGTGCTAGACGACCCATCACAAATCGTGCTCTATTCCGGACTATAGTGATATGCTCGTTGAAGCGCAAGTTCTGATCTAGGGTGACACCCAGGTATTTGGTGTACTTTGCCCAGGGGATCTCTTGGTCGTAGAGCGAGATGGCTTTTAAGCGAAGGCAAGCGCGTTTGGGAGAGCGAAGCGTGCCCGGGGAAAAGAACATTGCTGCGCTTTTCTCGCGAAACGAACGCGAAACCATTCGCCTAGATCTGTTACAGCTGCCTGTAGCCGGACGCAAGCCATTTGTCGGTTGTGATCTGATGTATAGAGTGCGGTGTCATCGGCGAAGAGGGCCAACTCTACATCTGGAGTTTTTGGGATGTCGCTGGTGTACAGCGTGAAGAGTAGTGGAGACAGGGCTGAGCCCTGTGGTACACCGGCTGTGAGTGGGTGAGGGAACGAGCGTGTTCCCTCCACTCGAAAACGGAAGCTACGGCCTAGGAGGAAGTCTCGCAAGATGAGCACGAGTCTGTAAATTAAACCGTTATGCCAGACCTTGTCGAAGGCCTTAGCTACGTCTAGGAACAGTGCGGCTGTTCCTATAGGGTGGGGGCGATGGGCAAAGTGGGATAGTATGTGCTCCGTGATGCGGTGCACCTGTTGGACGCATGAGTGTCTGGCACGGAATCCAAACTGCTCGTCGGGTAGTAGATGTTTGCTGATGGCAAAATCTCTAAGTCTAGAGAGGATGACCTTCTCGTAAAGCTTGCTGAGTGTGCTCAGTAGGCTGATTGGACGGTAGCTGGACGGTTTATTAGCCGGTTTTCCAGGCTTGTGAATACCGATGACATCTGCTTCCTTCCAGATCGCGGGGAAAGAGCAGTTTGTTATGGCGGCATTGAAGATGCTCACTAAGATTTATAACATTTGATTGCCAAGATGAAATATTGCTATTATTAGAGAAATATTTTTATCTCGCTACGTAAGCTCAAGAGTATTACTATTCCTACGTACAGATTTCCTTCTTCGTACGTAAATTTTGATGATTAATTTGATAAGAAACTTATCTATATATAGAAACACAATCAATCTCAATTAGAAACTTCCCACGTCATTGGACCATAAACATGAAACTTTACTGTTTTTAATAATATGGCTTATACCATTCGCCCGTTGTCGTTCGTCGCGCGCGCACGTCTCTCGTTCCGCCTCGGCTGTCCGTTATTCGTGTTCGTTGTGTTCGTTCGTTCACCCGGTCTATCTGTTTTTTCTGTGACAGTGCAGTGAAAAGTGCGTCATCAGGTGGTTTTTCCACCAAATCGTTCGTCCCCCTCGGGGACAATGGACGGCGTGCAGCTCTCTCCATTGCTGTTGGAGGGTTTGCTGTCGTTTTTACGACAGCAATTCCCTCAAGCGCGAACTGAAGAGTTACGCCCCTCAGTAATGCTAGGTCGAGAGTGTTTGGGGTCCCCCAGTCGCGGTTGGGGGGGTATCTTGTGGGGGTCATGGGAGTTATTATATCAAACAAAAGATTGTCTGATATATTTATTAGGAATCTGCCATTGGGGTTAGTGGTATTACAATTCCACTGTTCGTGTTTGCAATTCAGATCTCCGGCTATTATAACAGCTGGGCCTAAGTTGAATAGGGCTTCTAGGTCTTTATTAATAAGGGTTTTCTGGCACGCGAGGTATGCTGAGACTATGACTAGAGGTTGGTGGCCAGTCATTGCTAGTCTGCAGGCGGATACCTCCATACCTACTAGTGGTGGGGTGACTAGAGGCATGCAGTGTAGAGATCTTCTGAAATAGATCAGGATGCCGCCACCACGGCCTATCCTGTCATGTCTAGTGACCCGATAGTTAGAGATCTTTGGATCTCTTTCACTCGGTTTCAGGAAGGTCTCCTGCACTAGTAGTATATCTACTTAATTGGTAACCAGGAAGTCATGGACCAAGTCGCGCTGGTTTCGAAGGCCGTTGGCGTTATAAGTCGCCAGAGTCAATGAGCGTGGCTTATTTCTACCTACATACGCCATTTGTTACCGGTAACAATAATTTAACTAGATTGTTTAGTTATAACGACCTAAGTACCTGGAGGAGGTACGCGTGATCCATTTCGACCACGAGTTGATCCCGGAGGGAGGGTTGATCAGACTCTGCAACTTGTCTCAGTTTTCGAGGCAAGAGTTGGACCTCTGCTAGGTCGAAAGGCAAGTTCTTGGCGAATTTAGTCGCCAAGGCTAAGTCCTCCGCTAAAGAGTGGTGGGATGACGGCCCAGAAGGTACTTTTAAAATGGGGGCGGGGCAGGGGTTGCTGGGGGTAGGCCGGCCATAATTGGGGCGCGCATCCTTAGTGGAGGGAACGCTTCCGTCGTGGGAAGACCCGTCCAGTGATTTACCACTGGAGGGGGGGCCGCCACGAATGCGGGTTTGTTCGGCACTTTTCTAGTGCTTTTTTGGGCGTTGCCCTTTCCGACCTTACGTTTGGGTCGGGGGGCGGCAGGACAGCCTCTGTAGTTAGCGGGGTGACCCGCTTGGCCGCAGAGAATGCAGCTCGGTGGCTCCGGGGAGTCCCAGGTGCGTGTGCACTCCGAGGTCCCGTGGTCGCCCAGGCACTTGACGCACATGGGACGGGATTCACAATGTAGGGCAGAGTGCCCATAAAGTTGGCAACGATGACACTGCCGCAGTGTATATTTTTCGTGTGGACGTTCCACACGAAGGCCAGAGAGGCCACAGACCTTCTCTAGTTCGAAGATCTTTTTCCCCTCTGGGGAGAGGTCGAGGACAACCAATACTAGGTTTAGAGGAGACTTTGTTGCGTCGCCTCTGTGCATGCGGTGCACTTCGTGCACCGGTAAAGCTTGGGACTTAAGGTCCTCGAGAATGTAGGAACACTCGATTTCCTGTGGGAGTCCGCGGATTACAGCCCGGAGGCGTTTTTCTTCCGGCAGGGCATAAGTGTAGTAACCGATTTTACGGTCACATAACAAGGATGTTAAGGAGCGGTGGTCACTTGAAGACGTGACCATAACTTTGATGCCGTGTTGGGTATCACGGGTTTCTTTTATAGAGATTGCCTTACCTGGCAATTCCTTAGCGAGTTGAAGCCAATGGGCTTTCTCGCGGATGATCAGGGGTGGCGGCGGGCGCTGTGACGGTGGCCCGGGGCGGCTGGAAGGTGCCACTGTTGCTTTTGTGCCCGCAGTGGGGGTGGGGTTGGGGGGGAACTCCCTCTGGGTCTTCCGTTTTTTGGTACGATTGACGGTTATGAAACCGTCATCGTCTTCGTGATTTAAGGGGATGTTCGCGGGAGGCGCGACATCCATGGGGGTTATTTCATCGGCCGGTGGAAGAGGGGCATCCCTGAGGTATTGCGGACCGTCAGGGGATAATTCGATTTCTCGACGAGAATCGATTACGCGGTGTATGGGCGATCGCGAACGCGATGTCGTCGAACTCGCGGAGCTCGAACGCGGTTGTCCCGACGCGGAACCGCGAGAAAACGAGGCCCGTGATTTTGGTGCCACATGGTGGGCATCGTTGAGCGGGGGTGCGGGCGGCGGGCGCGCCGGTATCACGGCAGGTACGGATGCGGGGGGCGCGGGGAGCGCGGGAGGTGCGGGGGGCGCGGGCGCTAAGGCAGAGCGCAGGTGGTCAGCGATAAGCGCGGTGGCGGGGTTCGCGGGGGGTGCGGTGGTCGTGGCAGATGCGGGTGCGGGGGCCCCTTGCACGTGTAACTTGCGGGACACGGGTTTCTCGGAATTAAGTTCCGAGATAACGGACGCCATTGATTGGGACTCCGGAGTCCTCAAAAATTGGTCGAGTGCTTGAGGGAATTGCTGTCGTAAAAACGACAGCAAACCCTCCAACAGCAATGGAGAGAGCTCCACGCCGTCCATTGTCCCTGAGGGGGACGAACGATTTGGTGGAAAAACCACCTGATGACGCACTTTTCACTGCACTGTCACAGAAAAAACACAGATCGACCGGGTGAACGAACGAACACAACGAACACGAATAACGGACAGCCGAGGCGGAACGAGAGACGTGCGCGCGCGACGAACGACAACGGGCGAATGGTGTAAGCCATATTATTAAAAACAGTAAAGTTTCATGTTTATGATCCAATGACGTGGGAAGTTTCTAATTGAGATTGATTGTGTTTCTATATATATATATATATATATATATATATATATATATATATATATATATATATATATATATATATATATATACAGATAAGTTTCTTATCAAATTAATCATCAAAATTTACGTACGAAGAAGGAAATCTGTACGTAGGAATAGTAATACTCTTGAGCTTACGTAGCGAGATAAAAATATTTCTCTAATAATAGCAATATTTCATCTTGGCAATGAAATGTTATAGATTAGTTTATTTAAGTATAACATTGTGTTATAAAATTTCCACCAACTATTTTTCGACTAAAAATCTTGCACCACTGTCGTGATTATCTAAGTTCTAAAACTTTTTTTTTGCTTGAGTTCAGCATACAGGCAGATGGCCCGCCTTATGGAAAGCGGTTACCGTCGCCTATGAACATTTGTAATACCAAAAGTGCTACCAATATGCTAACGCTCTCTGAAGGGAGACTGGAAGCTGGACACTAATGCCGGAAAACAACTCAAAGTTATTATAGCGGCATACTCATGACCAGGGGCGATAACCATTCAGATGGGCAAATACTGTATACCCTACCACCTGTCTATGAGTTGTTTTGTAACCTCTTACTACAGGTCGCCCGGCCGCAGGAAATTGTCGTCTTTCTCTGTTCCTGCACGGATATAATATATTTACAGCTACTTCCACGTCGTATAATGAATAGCGTCTAGAACTCCATTTATGTAAAATTATATATCCCAAAAAACATTTTAAACCTTTTACCGGTAATTATTTTACTAGTGATGTACCTTTTGAAATGTTTCCATTTTTTACGTATGTAATACGGAATTTCTAACGTTCAGACACGACTCGCATTTGCTCATTTTTCTGAACACCTTTTTTGCCTATTGCAGTTACGCACGGCTGAGTTAGGATTTCCCCCGATAGAGTAAAAGCCTGGGTCAACGACTGTCTACCGTAAGCTCGAATAATAGCCACATTGGTAATTACTACTTACCTCGTGGCGGCTACTCTGACATTTGGATGGATCGCGAAAGCTTTGAAAGATAATATCATAATAATATTATTAACACTAACAACATCGTTTTGATTCAGAAATTTAAAAATAAAATTAATTATAATAATTGTACAAGTTTTATGAATTTGAATCCTTCTGTTTTGTGGATTAATTTTCCAATCCGACCCGAAGGATCAAAAACAGTAGGTATGTTAAATACTTATTTAAAGATGAATATATTGTTACAAGTAAGCGGGACTCGAATTAAAATGACGTTAGAATTATTATAGAGTTTATTAGAACTATACAAACACAGGTACATATATAACCGAACACAACAAATCCAAACGTAATGCAGAAGATCGTAATTCAATAAAACGCCCTAAGTCCGTTACTATTAGATTCCCGAATGTACACACGTCACGCCCGTGTCGTAGTCGTAGCTCAACTGCCTTCTCTCTCAATCAGCCCGTCGTTTTATACTTCACAAATGCGAATGTGCCCACCCGGCAATGTCCACACAATTTCCTAGTAATCGTAATCCGCACACCTGGCTAATAATGCAGCCGCAAGCGGCCGTAAACGGGTACAATAGAACAATCGGCTGTTCTCTACAATAACTAGAAACGTATGCCAATAAATAAGTGAACAAAAGAAGATGATCATAGAAGGATTACAACTAGTTCAAATGCCGACAGGTACTAAAATGTGCTTTTACAGATTTGTACGTGAGATTTCTCTTTGTCGGGACCTAGGTTGTAATAATATAAAAGGACTGTATATGTTCAAGTTATTTTACAATTACACGTGCCAATGACAAAGTGTACAATATGGAAGTGAAAAAAAAATGGTCATAAAAGAACAACTATGTTCTTATGTTTAAATATTTATTATATTTCATGGCCAGTACTAAGCTATATTAAATAGATTATAAACGCATTATTGGAGATTCCATCAAATATTACTACTAATATTTTATAATATACCAGCTTCTGCCCGCGACTTCGTCCGCGTGGAAAGTTTTTTTTAACTATCCCACGGGAACTCTTTAATATTTCGGGATCAAAAGTATCCTACATGTTGACCAGGGATATAAGCTACCACCATACAAAATTTCATTTAAATCGGTCCAGTCGTTTCGGAGATTAGCCGGTACAAACAGACAGACAAACAGAGAAACAAAAAATTTGAAAAATCTAAATTAGTTCTATTTCACTTCTTACATCCCCCTGACTCGGTTTTTAGCATTTTTTTTTTCATTGTACATAAATTTGATCTCTACAATTTTATTATATGTATATAGATTAACAATAAAATCTATTATAATATCTATTATGAAATCTATAATAAACGATTTAATTTAATACTGTTAAATCAAGAGCTCATCCAAAAGATTTCGATTGAAAAAATTTAGATCTGGTGTTTGTTACACCGATATTCTTTATGTCGCACCTGCGAGATATCTAGTGTGTAGTAGGACCGCATTGCATACTATTATAGTCTCAATATCGGCATCAGGAGATAGTGAAGATCGTGACGCGGCGACTGCGACGCGCCTTATCTCCGCATCGGCTTCGTGGCCGTCGTAAATAATGTGCAACTATTCCCGCCACGCCCCCACCGCTCGCGCAGAACAAAAACACTGTGCAGTCGGTAATAAGCGCGTTTGATTTGTGACGTTAGATCTTACAACACTAGTTGTCCTCGCTCAATATAATGATGTATGCAACACCGTCTCGAGGTTATAACTTAATTTTTGTAGGATAGAAACCGGTCCAATTCGAAAAATGTATGCACCTATTAGACAAACATCCTTATCATGTTGTAAAATTCTAACGTCTGAGAATTTAAATTTTAATGTATTTTAAAATTTATTTAAACGACAAAATGTTTGAAAGTTTCTACTTTTAGTTTAATTCCTTTCATGTATTAACAACATAAACTTTCAAGGAATTAGGGATTATTCATACATTTAATAAACAATTTCCCAGTTTGCAAAAAATTAACAAACATTGTTCTACCATGGTAGAGCACGCGAGCAAACTTGCAATAAAAATGGGCGCGTGCGCTCTAGTGTATATAGCTTGGATAATTTATTAAATTGTATTATGTTTTAATACATATTGCTTTCAGACAGGGGTGATTTAAACGGGAAGGTCATATTAATTACTATAAATTAATATTAGTAGTCATCTACACGGTGATAAAGTATAAGTACACTCGTCCACCTTTTTTTTTTTTTTTTAAGGCGGGGGAAATGCATTTCGCACATACCGGGTCCTTTGCTAGGGATTAGACCGTTGTTGATCATGGAGGCTTTCCACTGAGGCAATCCAAACAATAATCAACCGGCTTGTGTGGAGACTCAACTAATCAATACCCCACTAAAACCACCCTCCTCCCATGTGCCCCGCGCTTATGGCAGGAAAGGCGTGAGATACAGAACGTAGTTACGCCCACACCGATCCTAGCGCACAAGTGCTTGAGAATGCCCCGGGAGAGGCAAACTCACTTCGTCAACAGGGGTGAAGACTCCTCTGCTCCCTAGATGCTAGAGGGTCTAGAGAGAAATACCCCTGCAGCGGTATTTCAGGGAAGGAGGTCATGCGCATACCTGCGCCTCCGGGCTCCCAACTGACGTCGGCGCCCGCGAGACGCATGCGCACTACCATCTCTCTCCCTATCTTGTTCCGCAGCCTCCTTATGAGACACTACCGTCTCACAGAAGTTGGCCGCACCCACCCACCAATCGTCGCTGTGCAGCATGGCTTGCACCATATCGCCCAGCCATTCGATCGGTCCTACAAATGTCTCGAGTTCAAACCTCTGAGGTGCCCATGCTGCGCACTCGACTAGCGTGTGTAACGCCGTGTCCAGCGCGCCACACTGGCGGCATTGGGGTGAAGGCAAGCAGCCCGCAATCTGACACAGATACTTATCGAAGCAACCGTGCCCGGTAAGTATCTGTGTCATTCTGAAGGTCAGGGTCCCGCGTTTCCGCGAGAGCCATCGCAACAGCTGCGGTCGAACCGCCTCCACCGTGTCAATGCCAGCAACAGGGTTTTCCAACTCTACTGACCAAGATTGGATCATGGCCGCGGTTTCCCGCGTCCTGATCACCTGGAGTTCGGCCTGGCCATAGACCAGGCCACGGGCGAGGGCATCCTGTCGGGAGCGCCGAACTTTGGCTATCACGTCCGCCTGGAGAGGCCAGGGCGGATCGCCTGCCAAGAGTGTCGACGCCGTCCACGACACTGTACGGTATCCTCGGATGGTCCTCACCGCCAGGACCCGTTGTGCGCGGCACAACAAAGTCCTATTGTGGCGGTGAAGTGCAGTGGACCATACGGGTGCACCGTACAGGGCCATACTCCTAAGGATGCCCATGTAGAGTTTCCTAGTCGTCCCCCCCGGTCCCCCCACGTTGGGAAGAAGCCGAGAGAGGGCGCCTGCGGACCTCACGAGCTTGGGAACTAGCTGCTTAAAGTGCGCTTTGAACAGCCATTTCCCATCAAGAATTAGCCCCAGATATTTCATCTGGGGGCCTACACGAATGTCCACCCCTTGGACTGTAACGGACAAGTCCGCAGGGGGATTACGAAACCGCCTATGGAACATGATGGCCTCCGTTTTCGCGGGGGAGACCTTCAAGCCCAGCCTACCTATTCTTCGGACCACGATCGCCAGCCCGGCGTTGGCAAGGTCCACGGATTCCGCGAATGACGCAGTGCGTGCCGTGAGTAGGGTGTCATCCGCAAAGCAGATTAGCCCTATTCCGGGCAGGACCGGAACCCGAAGGATCCAGTCATAACCGACGTTCCAACCGAGGACCGATCCCTGTGGTACGCCGCACGCGACGCGTCGCCGACCTATCGCGCGATTCTCGGACTCGCCGCCCTCCCAAAGGATGTATCTATCCTGGAGATACGCGCCCAACAGCCTCGTGAGGTACGGGGGGACTCCGTACACTAATCCACCTAAGGCAACGGTCAGCAAACCGTAGTAACACTATGAACTCGCTTCGTGTCTCGCGTCGTGGCTCTAGAGTTGTATTTGACTGAAAACGGCACACGCGCCCTTCATGTTTGAATGGAGCCACAAAACTTGAGAGTAAATATCTATAAATAACACTATTGTAATTCTGATACACACCTATATTCATAATTATGCTTTTTATCGTTATGCATATGAAACGAAAAGGTAAAATCGCAATATTTTACAACTCAATTGATTTATATGATTATAATTTTATTTAATTACAGCAGTCAAAAATTCATTTTAAGTAATTTATATGTAATTAAAATTTCATATAGAATGTACATAACCTTACTATCAATGCAGTTGAAAAGTTGGTTTAATTCAAAAGCAATATTACTCTAAATTAACAATCTTTGTGGTCTAGTGATCTACTCGTAAGTACTGGATGATTGGTTACTAGAACGTAGAGATTCCAGATTTGATTTTCGACAGGGTTAAACGTTCTAAAAGGACTGTCCACTATTTAGTATGGTCTGAATTACTGGGATTGAAGTCAGAGTTGTATGTAGCATATTAACCATAACAAAAACGTAACCTGCTTAGCTTAAATTTATTTATTCTAAGTTGTCATGAATAATCTTTACAAAATATTTAAGGTGTTGTATATTCATTGAAATAAGCAACGACTCCATAGAGATTGAAAATGGCCAATTAATTATCGAAACGGCTGACGACTTGCGTAAGATTGTAAATAGGTGCGTGATGAGGAAATAGAAAAACCCAGAAACTTATCACAAATTTCCAGAGGCCTACATTGTAGATAAATCTATACATACATATAATAAAACTGCAGAGGTCGAATTTCTGTACAGTGAAAAAAAATTCTAAAAACCGAGTCAGGGAGATATAAGAAGTGAAATAGAACTAATTTAGATTTTTTTAAATTTTATGTTTCTCTGTTTGTCTGTCTGTTTGTACCGGCTAATCTCCGAAACGACTGGACCGATTTAAATAAAATTTTGTATGGGGGTAGCTATATATTATATCCCTGGTCAACATGTAGGATACTGTTGATCCCGAAAAATTAAAGAGTTCCCATGGGATAGTTAAAAAACCGCATCACGCGGACGAAGTCTCGGGTATCAGCTAGTCTAATTATAATATAAAAAGAAGGTAGATTTAAATAAACGTTACAGAGTTGTTTGATTACTACGTTCTATCTAAAAATAATTCAATTCATGCTGAGACCAAATAATAGATAGACGGAGTCTCGAACTTTCGCATTGAAACCGACTAAAGGAAGCCGATTTTGGAATAGGAAGCCGATTAGGTGCTACCACCGTAATGAAATTAAGATTCCCAAACTTGCTAATAATATTACTCGACAAGCTTTCCTTGTTCGGTATAGTTATAGGACGCATTTATGTATTCACAAAATCAAATCATGTGAGATATATTGCGCTTTAATTGTTTCTTAAAGTTGTTATGATTGTAATGTTTTTGAAAGTTCATTATTTTCATTTATATATATTTCATTATTTTCCCATGCACTCAACACTGTAGCGTTTAGCTAAGGACGACTCGTAATGAATATTTTGAAAACAAAAACCTTATATATTATAACAATATACTTTTACATTTTATGGCCCCTCATCAAAATTTAAACGCATATGCAAGCCACGAACTATGCTTGGTGAGGTATAGCCCAATGCGGCTGTTTACACGGAGGTTCGGAGACAACGTTATGTGTCGGTTTGCCATTTTCTGTTGTAGAGGGCCACTGTTTACGGGGGTATCGATGTGGTTGTTTGTCAGCCTCTTCCTCGTAGGAGATATCGGTTGCCGTTTGGTACAAGAGTCCCACACACACAAGAAGCAGGCGGCATTAAGCGTTGCTTTTGGTCTTCTCCCGAATCCACGACCCGTGTGTGTGTGTAGCAAGAAATTACCCTAGTGTTAACAAAAAAAAAAAAAAAAAAAAGATAAGGCTGTTTACACGTGTAATACCGACCACTAGCTTAGCTTGCGGCTACAAAACGTAATCCTATAACTTTCAAATATCCCGAATAACCTTCTCAAATACATACTCGTGTCGGTTTATTTCGATTTTCTTTCCATATATCAATTGCTTATTTCAGATTAGAGATTCTCAGAGGAGAATCTGTAATAATCTTAAGAGTTATATATAATACAAAGTGTACTAAATCTGCTTATATTATGTATAGGATATGCCTATATTATGCCTATACTCGCGGACCGAGCAGACCTAGTCCTACCCTAAAAAATAAAAATTTAGAACCCGATTGCAGTGCCACCTACCGGGTCCAATTATGAATCTAAACCATCCAGAAACCCCACTCCAACACACAAAAAAAACCATTGAATCCAAGAACTCAATTACAGCGCCACCTACCGGATCCAATTGTGAATTTATACCTACCATCTCGAGACCCACTTAAACACACCCAAAAAATTAATTAAAATCAGTCTAGTGGCTAGAGAAAAGTTCAGTGACCTAAACACGTACAGAAAAAGTACACAGATAAATTTTAAGTGGGTCTCTATTTAAATCCGAGACTATAAGAAATAGTGAAAAATATTTAAAAGAGTCTCGAGGCCGGTTCTGATGAAAAGCGGTGTTATAAAATTTTTAAAGAATCAATATAATCGCGCGTGACGTGAGCTGTCAATTGAGGAAGAAGGCAAAGTTCCAAACCTAATTTATTTTTAAAAATGCTATTATTTCGATATATTCATAGTTATTCTGCTATTTGGGGAGTGGAGACAAATCCAACAAATCAAAGATTGGAAAAATCGCTCCAGTCGTTCTTGAGTTATAAATGGTGTAACTAACCCGACTTTGTTTTATATATATATAATATATTGTTACATGCCGTCAAAAATAAGAAGATGTTGAAGACTGATGTAGAAAATGTGAGGCGTGTGCATCAGTAAAAGGCCACAAACTAGAAGTAGAGGCAAACTTAAACTATACAATGTAGGGGCACCATGGGAGCTCATAGCAATTGATGTGGCTGGGCCGTTTCCGGAGACTTACGACGGAAATAAGTACATCATTTTAGTTCAAGATTACTTCTCTAAGTGGCCTGAAGTATTGGCTACGCCTAGTCAAGAGGCTAAAACGGTGGCTAAGAAGCTAGTGCAAGAGGTGATCTGTCGATATGGTGTCCCGTTAGAAATCCATTCGGACCAAGGGCGGAATTTCGAATATACCTTATTTCAAAAACTTTGCAAACCTCTAGGAATGAACAAGACTAGGACGACTCCAATGCATCCACAATCAGATGGAATGGTTGAGAGGTTCAACCAGACTCTGGAAAATCACCTGGCTAAGGTAGTCGATGACCTTCAGAGGGACTGGGACCAATCCATACCGCTATTCCTGATGTCGTACCGATTGGCCGAACACGAAAGTACCGGGGCTACTCCAGCCAAAGTTACCTTTGGAAGAGAGATGAGGCTTCCAATTGATGCTATAACTGGGACACCGCCAGATACCCCAACACCAGTGACAGATTATGTGAGCGATCTTCAAGATAAGTTGAACAGCGTACACTCGATGGTTCGTGAGAACAGTTTGAAGATTGGGGAAAAAATGAAGACCCGTTACGATCGCAGTGCCAAGGGCAGTGGCTTCAACGAAGGCAACCTAGTATGGCTTCATAACCCGCTTGGAAGAAAATGGTAAAGCCCGAAACTTCAAACTCGGTGGGAAGGACCTTACAAAGTCATAACGCGGATCAACGACCTCACGTATCGGATAAAACAAGGAGTAAGAGGAAAACTGAAAATTGTACATGTAGATCGGCTCGCCCGCTACCACGGAAGCAACGATGCTCGGGACGAGCATAACTAAGAGGGAGATAGTGTTAAATACCGTCAAAGGTAAGCGCACAGCTGCCTGTTGTAAGCGCAGTTCATTGTCTTCCCGGATTAGGAATTCTTTTGTCTTTTGAATTTATAATTAAGAAAAACATGCTATTTTATTTTTACTTGTTTTATAAGCATCATTAGCGTCGAACTAATCCTTATTGTTATTGTCTTCGACTTTGTTAGCCGTTCGCAGGTGTGCAAATTATTATTTCTCGGAAACTCAGTGCCCGCGGTCAATCTTTTTTGTACTATGTAGTTAGTATAAGACGATGCCCGAATGGAGGGGCGGGGCAGTTAAGCGACGACTACGAGACGAGTAAGACGTTTGTAGTACTCTAGATTAGCGATATAAACGAAGGACTTTAGGCGTGTCGAATTGCATTGAATCGTGCAGTGTGAACTAGTTGCATTCAGTCTTATTTGTATTTGTTTTATACGTGTTTGTACAGTTCTAATAAATTCTATAGTAGTTCCAACGGCATTTTTAATTCGAGTCCTGTAGCTCGTAACAATATTATTATGATTATCACATGAATACCAATAAATGTATGATAAGCCGTTTGTAACGTTTTAAATAATAATACTTATACAGTCACCAAAATACAAGCTTGTAAAAATGTGCAATTATATATTAGGTTGGGGAAAAAGTTTCTTCGCATTTTATATAAAAATTCAAAAGGGTTTTTATAAAGTTTCTTTACATTTGACTAAAGTATGTAGGTGCCATTTTGTTGGATAAATTTTTGCCATCTTGTAGATAGGGACGTGATCCCATTGCTATAAAAATTTTGGGACTTCTGATCAAAAAACTGCGACAAGTGGTTTTGGCAGATCTCTCGTGATGTTAACCTGACACTGCCTAAGGAATTCTGCGGAGACCGAAACAGGTGAAAATCTGAAGGTGCAAGGTCAGGACTATACGGCGGATGCATTAACACCTCCCAGCCAAACTCTCGTAATTTTTGCTGAGTGGCTACAGATGTGTGTGGTCTATCGTTATCATGGTGATAAACCACACCCCTTCTGTTAATTAATTCCGGCCGCTTTCTCTCAACTTTTTGCTTTAATCACATCAGTTGTTCGCAGTACAGTTCAGAATCGATGGTCCTGCCTGGCGGTAACAGCTCATAATGAATAATGCCCTTCCAATCTCACCATACACACAGCATCACCTTGTTGCGAGTTAACCCGGGTTTCGCCACAGTCTGTGAAGCCTGACCGGCCTTTGACCACGATCTTTTTCGCACGTTCTTGTAGTACGTGATCCACTTCTCATCACCAGTTATCAGCTTCTTCAAAAATGGTTCGGTTTCAATACGTCGTAATAAAGAATCACAAATGAGTACACAGTTCATTAGGTTTCTTTCAGTGAGCTCATGAGGCACCCAAATATCGAGCTTTTTTGTGTACCCAGCTTTTTTCAAATGCGCCAAAACCGTTTTGTGGTCAATTCCCAGTTCTCCAGCTACATCTTAACTACTAATATGCCGATCTTGCTCCACTTTTTCAAAAATGGCATCATATTTGTCCGTAACAGGGCGACCAGAGCGACCTGCATCTTTGATATCGAAATTTCCGGATTGAAAACGCTTAAACCAAATTAGCGATACTCTCACAGATACTGCATTAGATCCATAAACATCACAAATTTTTTTCGCGCTTTATGTTACATTTTTACCTTTTTTGTAGTAAAATTTTAAAATGTATCGAATTTCTTTATTAGATTCACTCGTTTTAACAATAAGAAAAACAAATGAAAATCACACATTTTCCTAATTTGAATTTGGAATTGGCTTCTTTAAAATTAAAACTTTTTAATGATACCAAAACCAGCCAGATACCAATGGTATAGCCAAAGAGATCTTATTACAAGTTCATACATACTATATGCGAAAAGACTTTTTCCCCAACCTATTATTTTACTTATAAAAACCTGTTGTGTCCTATGCTGTGTATGCGACACTACGAATACCGACCTACACCTATCAAGTAATAATAAATCTAATCGACGTCTATGCATCTTATTACCACTACATTTGAATTAAATATTTACAACCTGGAGAGCTAAAATACATTAAATTGCAAAATTAATGTCTAATATATAAAAATCGAACAAGTGTGTTAGTTCCAGACAATTGAGGCCGCTTTAGGCCCGGCCTCAGATCTCGATCAAATCGAAGTGGTGAGGAATTAAATGAGTACCAAAGATTTTACAGTGAACGACGCCAAAAACCTCTCGAAATTTAATAGAAAGAGCAAGAAAGCGAGCACCGCACTTTGAAATGGATGATGATGTCATCCAATCTGCATACATCTTTTACGTATTTAATAATATTGAAAATCAGAATTCATCTATTTCTTTTACATGTAATATAGTATTCGCCGTAGATTTTTTTTACTATTTCGAGAGTTAAATTGACCAGAAAGTCCGTACTACCTATACTACGAGTATTTCCATCAACTCTGTACACAACATTTAATTAAAGAAACTCATCAGAACTATCGTAGACAGGCACATAACTATATTAATATAAATATAATGAATAAACTCGTAAGTGTAACTATATTCATGCGGTTTAATTGTGGAGTTGAGTTTTCTGATGAAACAAAAAAAATCACCTAGCTTAATCGCCAAATTAATTAGCGTACAATGAAGCAATCTATAAACAGCGTTAAATTAGCCAATTGCAAAACATAAGTTTAAAAAATATCCCCGATAGCCGTTACCTAATAATTTCAAGAGTTCAAAGAAACCTTGAAAATAGTGACATTTTAAAATGCAAATTAATGTCTGTCTGGATCTAATAATAATTAGCTGCGAGTAGGTATTCTAGTCTAGGTATAAAGCGAACTGCATTTATTAACGAAATAGATAAAGTACGAATAGACAACAAATATTTGAGATCCCGTCGTATAGTAAGTCTTATCTAATAAATAAGAAAACAATACCATATGAGCCAAGAAGAGACTAAAAATAGAACTTTTAGGAAATCCATTGGTTCGGTCTACCCTTAAAAAGTGCTGAAATGATGTATTATCCAATAATAAAAAATTGAAAAATGTTATCGACTTGAAAAGTAACTAATAATTTTTTAACCAAAACGAAATCGATTTCACCCTAAAAACCATAAAATGAATATTTAGCCGACTTCTTTCTACAACATCTTGAAGTCGGTGTCAAGTAAAACATAAAAGAACAACAAGAAGTCGGTTTTGTTTTTGTAAAAAAATTTTTTTTTTACTTTTTGGTTGCGCAAATATTGGAATAGCTTTAGAAATAATATATTAAGCACCTGTAGAAATTTTACAACTGGCCCGTGGATACAAATTTGCCATCTCACTGTTCGGTGTATATACTCTTCAACAAGGGTTGCTCTCGATGTCCTTGTGATCCACAAATCAGATCCTTAAGGGTAATTCTCGATTTCTCTGTGATCCACTCATCAGATTTGACTTGGTGACCATGGAACCACTTCAGGAGTATACATACAAAATACAAATACACACACACACACAAAATCGATCCACAATCGACGAAGAAATCGCGTAACATGCATATAAAAATTAAGTGCCTGTGGAAAATGTAATAGCTACATAAGATTTTTTCCAAGAATTTAGGTGATCGGCGTTCTTTAATAAGGGTTATGCTCGATAGCCCTGGGATCCGATTCACTCATCAGATCCTGACTTGGTGACCATGGTACTACCTTGGGAGTATACACTTACGAGTAAAGAAAACAATTTGAAAATAAGTTTACAATAGACAGAGATATCGTGTTACGAAGAAGTTGGTTAACAGTTTTCGTGAATTTCACAAATTCCTTGGAATCCACTCTTCAGATCCTGAAATAGTGACACTGGGACCAATTCGGGAGTATAACCTTTCGATTAAAAGAAAAAAATTGAAAATTGGTCCACAATTGACAGAGAAATCGAGTAACGAACATACAAAAAAAACATATAGACGAATTGAGAACCTCCTCCATTGTGGAGGTTGGTTAAAAAGTAAAAAATATTTTTACAGCATCTTGAAGTCGGTGCCATATAAAATAATAAAATTATAGAACAAAATACTGAATATTTTAAATTTGATTTACCATTGACATTACATTTTTATACACACTCATGACTTCTACATACGTACCAAAATTTCATAATTCTAACCTTAGTGCTTCAATAGATCTCTAATTCTGGCAATATTCTGACAGATAGGTATCCGAGTGAGACTACAAAACCTTTAACTAAGGCTTTATAACTTACGAATTTAGGTATCGTAATCCTAAAACAAATAGTTGACCATCCATTACAGCACCTAAAAAAGAGATATCTATAAAATTCTAAATATGCCGTGTCTGTACATTAAAGCTATTTAACAAAAAAAACTGCTGGAATAGATTATAAAAACGATGGATAAAACGATAATTTTTTTATTTTATTTTCTGACTGTTTGTTCGGGATTCACGTAAAACTACTGGGCCGATTTCGATGCGGTTTTCACTGATCCCCAGCTAATTCTTAGGCTTAAACTCTGATTTACTTTTTATCCTGGGAATCCCGCGGGAATTTTTCTGGTAATGATTTAAAATATCCAGATTAAAACAATCGAATTCCAATGTAATTTTTTTACTGGTCGATAGCAAATTTAATTTAATAAAATATGTTACAAGATGTCCACCACAGTAGTCACGAGAATCATAGTGTATATTAATATGACATAGACAATCGTCATAGATAATATTTTTAGTCGATATATCAGACAATTCGATTTATAATTAAATTACCATTTTCTACCGGTTAGTTAAGATTATAAGCCCACTAAATAATCGTCTAGGTAATTTAGTTCATCAGTAACTAATTAGTATAATTGTTTTTATGATCCTGGCAACACTATGATGTAATTGCTATTTTTAGCAATGATGCAATGTTATTGTTTTGTAGGGTAGCATTTTCGTATAAAAGGCGTAGTGTGGCGTGTACAACATAAAGTCAAGTCCAATAAAAAATAATAAAAAAAAAAGACGGTATTCATTGCTTAATGTGCTGTGTGAATATTCACATCAAAGGCTGAACAATATCGGGGAAACCCTGCCCAAATAATTAATATTTGGTATATTTGGTACTTTCTTACCCAAATCTCTCCTTGCATTTTACAAATATGTGTTATTTTTATCCCGGGAATCTCCCGGGAGCGGTTTGAAATTGTTCGGATGCATAAAAATTAGATTATTCCGACACAGTTTTCACTAAAAAGATAGCTTACATTGTTTTTTTAAATGCGGAGATATTTTGTGTCCCGGGAATGCCCCGGGAATTTAACGTCAAGCGTGGACAAAGTCGTAGGCATATCCTAATATATAGATATATTTTATCCATGCAGGAACGGAGAAAGAATACAATGTCCTGCAGCCGGGTGGCCTCTCGTAAGACGCGACAAAACAACCCACAACCAGGTGGTAGAGTATTTGCCCGTCTGGATGGCTACCCCTGGTCTAGAGTAAGCCGCCATAACAACCTTGAGTTGTGTTTCAGCATTAGTGGCTAGGTTACAGTACTCCTTAAGAGAGCAACAGTGCATTTGTAGCAGCACCTTTGGTTATTGCAAATGCCCATAGACGATGGTAATCACTTTCCATAAGGTTTCCACGGCCCATATAATGGAAAGCAGTTACCACTGCCTATGAATATTTGTAACACCAAATGTGCTACTAACGTGCTGCCGCTTTCTAAAGGGATTAACTAAAATATCGAAAAATTCCAATATTATCGTATGACCAAAGTTTCGAACTGTTTT
The DNA here is from genome assembly GCA_039645545.1 of Dendrolimus houi. Classification (NCBI taxonomy): domain Eukaryota; kingdom Metazoa; phylum Arthropoda; class Insecta; order Lepidoptera; family Lasiocampidae; genus Dendrolimus; species Dendrolimus houi. The sequence continues at coordinate 13,891,679 of CM077120.1, read as the reverse complement.
CTTGGTAGTCGTGGTCCTTAGAAATTGATTCCAGAGGTAATTTCTAGTTCTCCTCTTTTTATTATAATTTCAAACTTAAATAAGCATAATAAAACCAGGTTGCAATAATATTATAATTTGTTAGAAATTTGTGTTTTTTTAAATACCGAAATCGCGTTTTAATTTATTTTTTTATCGCTACTTTTACAGACAGAACATAGATATAAATTATCCCAACTTGTATCACTGTCGCTGCATCTTATTTATTAGGTAAAAAAGTACACGTGTCTTCAACCGTCAAAATGGTAATTCGACCCAACAGTTGTTGAACTTTCGTCAGAAAGCAGCTTGATACATTATATCAAATATGTCTTAATAATGAAGTGTTAGAGAATTATTATTATTTAATAATTAATTACCTATAGAGGAGTGGGAACATTTCATTTAAGAAACCTACATACATTCATATCAGTTATGAAAAGAACTTCTAAATTAACAATTATGGAAAAGAGTTTGGTAATTGTTGGTCTGTAGGTCGCAAACTTGTTGTAAGTTTTGCAATTGTAATCCTCATAACAAAATAATTCAAAAATTCTGTCAAGCGCGTATTGCACATACGGAGAAAGGTTCTGTAGCGGCGAGGATCGTCCATTTTTTTTGCTATTTGACTACGGAACCCTAAAAAGTATTAAATTGAAAATATATAAATTGCTAAAAACTACTAAAACTGATCTTGTTTATATTAAATTCTGATGAATTTAATCTATATCACCTCTAAATTAAAACGAAATATAATACTTTCTTGTATCTCCCGCGCAACACGAAAATGCAAAAAGGATCTAGTATCATTTTTGTAGTCAAAATGGGAAATAATTGGGATTTTTTAAAAATCAATATATAACATTCTTCTGGAATAAAAATTTGCTATAGATAAAAGCGGCTACACCATTTTATAACGGCATACTTAATAGAAAATGTATCATTTTGTAGCTTTTATCCATATAGAGGTAGTTTTTGTTGAAAAGAATGCGTATACACACACACAGGACGAAATTATGGAGGATTAAATTTTTTCAACTTGATACGGAACCCTGAAAACACAAAGTTGGCATTTCAATATAATGTGAGGTAAGGACAATCGAATACTAACATAATTATAAACATTTTTAGTTCAAAACAGCAGATGTTGCAAAAGGCCACCGCATCTAGTATTGTAACGGTTTTACGCACACAAGTTTAAATGTTCAATTATAATTGGTTATATTCAAGTTATCTGTTTTATTTATTGTTTTCACGCTGTATTTCCGAAGAGGTGTGAAAGCTTATTAATATTGTTGACATTCCACTTTTGAAGTATTCATCTACCCCCTTTAGTGAACGCTGTGGGTCAGTAAATGTCCTTGACTCTTGCAACATATACAATACATGTAAGATAATCTACTGATAATTAAAATTTTAACGGGTGAATCGCGTGTTTGTATTTACTTCATGTTTATTTAGTTTGCATTAAAAATATCTAACAAGTCATGTAACTATTAAAATATACATATAAACTCAAGCTGTTTCAAAACGTATGCAAAGGTTCTCTTAAAAACGTTGTTATTGCACACTCTAGGGACTTGAAATGAGTTCCCCTCCCGGCTGGAATTTTTCCACTGAGATATGGCCTATTTTTAAATAAATTGTTAGCAGTTGCAATTGGCCAAGTGCGTGCCTGCCCGCGCACAACAAAGGGTTCCTTAGAAATAACGAATATCCCCCTGTTTTCGTTGTTTGACTATAAAAACAAAAAAAGCATTTAATAGAAAATGAAACACCCATATATCAAAACTTCACAATGGATATTGTTCAAACCAATTTTCTTAAAAAAGTGTTTTTTGAGCTCAAGCTTCGATTTGCTTTTAAAAATTCATTTGCAAAAACCGCAGTATTGCCGTCCTGATGAGCCTTAAGGGTTTGGGACGGTTTATTGTAATATTGTGTTGCTCGTCTATGATATACGTATTCTACGAGCTGTAATTTGAAAGTAGCAATAGCTTTATCAATTAATTAATTTACGCAATTTATTATTTTTAATATTTTTCACTTTTTTATTGCGAAATTTGCAAACAGGCAGACGGCACTCTCATGCAAAGTGGTTACCGTCGCCTATTGACATTCGCAACACCAGGGGCGAAGCCAACGCATTGCCAGCCTGTAGGATGGGATAAAGAGTGTAGGATACGGGGATGCGATAGCTAAGACAGGAGCAATGGGTTAGAAAGGATGGAATATAAGATTGGAATAGGGGGAGGGTAAATGAGCCATCGAAACTCTTACTCGTGGTACGAAACACGATTAACACAAATCTTGCCATTTCACGCCGATCTTCTGTGAAAGCGTGGTATCACAACGATCGAGGCACCCCTAAGAGCTATCATCAAGATAATGATTACAGCATGGCTCTACCACGTACGTTCATTCGCTGTCACACGCAGAGGGATGTTGCTTGAGTACAATCTCATAACGCATAAATTTATTCCCGCTTTCCTAGCTTCAGGTCTGAATAAAAGGTAACTTTAGGCAATGTAATATTATTCATGCTTATTTAACTGTTTTCGTACCTTACCGCGGTACAAAACTGAAGAAAAACAGAATTATGAACATTCCGCGTACGAATTCGACTTGTATACAGGCCACATGTTTTATATTTAATGTAAAAGTTTTGACTATTAAGTGAATACTTTTTTATAATTTAAATAGTTTTGCGATGAACTATACATAAGTGGACTTTATTAACTACTGTTTTTGTACAACCAACCCGTCTAGACGTCTAGTTATATTTAAATCTTAGAGGATAAATTGCAAATAGACGCATTAATTAAATCTCTTTTTAAAATGTGTTATATAATTATTAAACTAGTAGCCATACCTGCTTTACATAAGCAATTATGACCACTAAACAATTTTTTTATATTTCTTCATTTTAGAAATAGTATTTTTCATATTATTTTTTTTTTCCTAAACCGTACATATAATAAAACTAACGGCTGCCCGCGACTTTATGCGTATGCGTTTTTATTCAAAATTCACAGTATTGACATAACCATTAGCGACGTCTGCTCTGACACTTCTGCCTACTTTAGGGTCGCGCATCCGGCTATGTCGGGTGTTATTTGCTTCGCACCGCGCCCTGCCCGTACTGCACACCACTGGATGCAATCTATTTCTCGGGACTGTACTTTTCTTGGATAATAGATACCAACTCTATGTCCTTTTTTAACTGACTTCAAAAAAAGGAGGAGGTTCTCAATTCATCGTGTAAATATATACATATATATTATTTATTTATTTATTTTTCAGTCATAACTTCTTTGTTTCTGAACCGATTTCGACAGTTCTTTTTGCATTGGATTCAGCATAGCTTAAAATAAATAAATAATCCCATATAAATGTCAACAGCATTTGATCTTGGACCCCAAAGATACAGCAGAAATATCCTAAAAATTAAATAGAAAATGTGTAGTAATTGAGGTGTCGTTAGGTTTATGACTACTCTCAGAACGACTAGATATGAGCTAAGGTGTGCTGTACTGGAATAGGGATAGGAAGGGGTAGAAGGGGTCTTTATTACGACAAACAGCATGAAAGTGTAAATTGAGTTGGGATTTCCGTTTCATCCTGCCGTCCTTTCTACATTCAATAAGCTTTCTTAGTAGAGCTACCATATGCGTAACTATAAGTGAAATGAAAAATTCTAGCAAAAAAGAAACCGACTTGAAGAGTAACTAGAAAGCTAATATTTAACTGTTTCATGCTTTACTTCGCACCGACTTCAACATCATCAAGATGTTATAGAAAATATTAATTTTATGCTTTTTTGTTACTATTGATGTCGGTTTATTTGTGATAGAAAAATTTTATGAACCCCTGATATCATAAAATATTTCATGAGTTCGTGAGCGTGAACATCTTAGCAACAACGATGCAATGATAAATAATATAAGTTCAAAGTAAAGTGCGTTAACAAACTAATTTGTGGAGAATTTTCTAGTAAATACATTCGTATAACCTACTGTGTGCAGTGTAACTACGTGGCGCGTGAGAAAATGCATGTAAAAACATCCCCTTCTGTAGACAGGTGCTTCAGTATTGCATATATGGAGTTGCATGATACAAAATGTTAAATTACATTTTTTAATATTATATAATTAATTGAGAGATGTTGCGTGGTTAATGTGTTAAATTAGAGATATTTTTTATAATAGAAGTTATTTACAAATCTTAACCGTATAAAGTACTTAAATATAGTTTTACAGCTTTTGTAATATTCTTGTTCTAATAATATTTATAGTTTTTGATAGGACACCAGTATCGAGCGCCGATGGCTAAGTTTGGATTTAAGTTTTGGCAATAGCTGCTTAACATCAATTTAAGACCACCACTTTCAGGACTACTACGAAATCTGATTCCTTGACAGCCTCGTCACAAGGCAAACACGTCTATTATCTAAAATAATAATACCTCGATAAAATAATCTATAAAAATTACTATCCGTTTTAGTTCATTTTCTTGTTCATATGTTGTAACTGTTTCAAGGTACTTTATAGTTTATTTAGTCCGTTCTAAATCATAACACAAGTGTAACTTGCTTAATTTGCTTATCCGTTCCTGAGAAAGAATACAATTTCCTGCGGCCGGGCGGCCTGTCGTAAAAGGCGACTAAACAACCCACAGCCAGGTGGTAGGGCATTTGCTCGACTGGATGGCTACCACCCCTGGTCTAAAGTATGTCGCCATAACAACCTTGAGTTGTGTTCCGGCATTAGTGACCAGGTTCCAGTCTCCCTTCAGAGAGGGCTTTCCATCAAGTGGGCCGTCTGCCTGTCTGCTGAACTCCTGCGATAAAGAGAAATACAATATGTGTGCTTATCTGCCGATTATATATATATATATATATATATATATATATATATATATATATATATATATATATATATATATTATAGTTATTTATCTCATAGCGCCATTTACATTTTTATTAAAAGAAATCGTACAAGTGATAGATTACATTTGTAAGATAATTTTAAAATAATAAACAAAACGTGTAGTTTTAATTGCCGAAACAGTGAATCTAATGAGAAAGACCACTGGGGTGGTTTACTTGGTAAGTCCGAAAATGCTATCGGAAATCCAATACTACCTAATAACTAGTTTTCTGCTAATACCGGGCAGTCGGGTATCCATGGTAGTTATCACTTCAAAAATTAAAACTATTTTGAGCAGTGACCTTTGGATCTGGGAAATAATCTAACAAAAAGTCACTTTTGGGTCGGGAAAGTAGAATCCAATACCCCGTTTACATTCAGCGGCTGCTGCTGTTGCTTGCCCTACAGATAATTTTAAAAACACTTCTATGGCAGCATTGCAGACAGTGAGTGTTTACATGTTGCTACTATACTCACTTCACTCTCGACTGCAAATAAGGACAGACCTCAAAATTTCTGAAGCTTCAGTGCTTATCAACTAAGTTTATCTAACTATGCGAGTGTTTTGAATTGTTATATCATACAAAAAAAGGATAATCACCGTTATAGAAGATGGTGGATGTACAAAAATATGTTTTTGAAGTTAGGCCATTCCTTTAGCTTGCCGTCAAATGATGGTAGTTCGAGTTGTGGTAGTTTAATGTATAAGCTGCCCTGCTGGCGTAGTATATCTCTTCTAATGATTGTCGGTCCTGCTGATGTGCTTGTTCGTCGTCTTCTAAACATTTTTACTAACTGCTGGTTTAATCCGGCTCGAAGGACCAAATATTTTGTTAATATAATAAATTTAAAAGTCTATGTCTATTTCAGATGTATATTTTATGTTTTTACAGCCCTTTATGTAATTATATTTATAGTACTATTTAGATGTAATATTTATGTTAGACGTATGTAAGGCGAGTGACATTTGTGATTTATAATGATATTATGTAGTAATGAAATGAGGTTGTAATGATTGAAAAAATTCTGTTTATCGCAGACAGTGGATGATATGAAATCATCCTAATAGAACGTTTTAAGTTACTGTTCAACCAGAAAGTGCTCTGCTGCAAGTGAGTTAAGGAGCAGTATTTAAATACGTAATCGCGTAAACATTAACTGTTATACAAACGCATTATTATTTTCACAAATTCACCCTTTCTTTTTGCCAAGAAGTATTGTAATTATGCACTTTGTTTTTGTGTTTGTTTATTATATGATCATTCCTATATTAGACGATATCATTCAAGTGATCACCCACATCCTTAATTCTTCCATATCTTCTGGTACATTTCCTGATTCCTGGAAGCAAGCCCAAGTAATCCCTTTGCCTAAAAAACCCAATCCCTCTTCCTTTTTCGAATATCGTCCCATTTCCATTCTACCTTTCCTCTCTAAAGTTCTGGAGCGCCTTGTGCACAAGCAACTCAGCGTCTTCCTTAACACCAATTCCCTTATCAATCCTTTCCAATCCGGTTTCTGTCCAGGGTATAGTACCACTACTGCACTAGTTAAAATCACTGAAGATATTCGTCATGGTATGGGAAATGGTCTATTGACTATACTGTCGCTGCTTGACTTCAGTAGTGCTTTTAATAATGTTGATTTTGATGTCCTTCTTGGAATCTTGAGTTCTCTTACCATATCTTCAACAGCTATTGACTGGTTTCGTAGTTACCTGTTTGGATGCCGGCAACGCATTCCCAGTGATGATGTTTATTCGTCATGGTGTGATTTGTCTGCTGGTGTTCCTCGGGGCGGCGTTGTATCACCTCTCTTATTTGTTGTTTTCATTAACTCGATTTCCAATAACCTTTCTTCGTCTTACCACCTTTATGCAGATGATTTACAAATCTACACTCAATTTAATTTTAACCGACTTTCAGAAGCAATTGAAACTACAAATAGGGACTGTAGTATTTTCCATAAATGAAACACCGAGTTCTAGACAACAACTGACTTTAATCCGTACTCACGATCTCATATTCAAAACTACCCACAACATCTCCCCATATTTAGTATAACAATATATAAGTATCTATACACTAATAAACTACAAAAACAACCTTATCTAACATTATTTATGGATAACATAAAATACACATCCATGTATACATTTCTGTGTCTTACAATATGCTAACAACTTTATATGTTTATATATCTTTAGTAAGTTATATGTTCTAAATGTAACAGTTGCGTATTATTTATCATCTATACCCCCTTCTTTTTGTGTTTTGATTATATATTATACATAATATCTCTATTTATTTTTCCTTTATTAACTTTAACTTCTTTCCCGCTATTAATTTTGCCTTTCTTTGAGGCATTTCTGATAATGTATGTTGTACAGAAGCAGCCGTGTTGTTATGGTAATGGTTTTTATTATTTTGAATTTCGGCAGCCTCTGTGCAACTTACGTCAGAATCCGCATCCTCGAACTCGTTATCACTGCATTCAGAAGGACACGACTGTTTGGAGTTCGACGATAATGGACGATTACCCGTATCGCATTTTATAAGATGACGACGATTGCGTCTAAATCTACTACCTATTTTATTTTGTACGATATAAGAGCGCGGTGTTTCGGCCTTCCCTACTACTTTAGCGCGGCATCTTCTTTTATCTTCTAGACATATTACGTAATCGCCTATATCGAGTTTGGGTAAGACCTTACAATGTTTATCATACATTTCTTTAGTCTTAGATTGCTTCTCTATCATATTTTTATATTCTGCCGGTTCAACAGATTTTGGTTTTAGTAAGTCCGGATGCACCGGTAGCCTACGTCTCAATCTGCGGCCCATTAAGAGCTGCGCAGGAGAGCTTAAACCATCCCTCAGGGTATTATGGAAATTAAGTAATGCCAATTGAAAGTCTGAATTGCTTTTTATTGATTTTTTTAGCATAGTTTTAATTGTCTGCACGGTACGCTCACTTTTTCCATTTGCTTGGGGATAGTGTGGCGACGACGTGACATGATTGAAACCCCACTCTCTGGCAAACATCCTAATCCACTGAACAAATCCGAATAATCTGATAGTCTTATAGTATTAATACGTTTTATCAAGCCCATCTGTTCACAAGATTTCCGTCCCAACACGCTTGCACATTCAATATCTGCGATAGCAAAATTCAAATTGAAAACATTATTTTTATAGACCCACTTTAACTCACATACACCTTTGATAGGTATAAAATTACCCGTATACGACTGTAATTTTATTTTAGACGGCTTTATACTTATGTTACTGAACCCTAATGATCTAAACCTTATATACGAAATTACATTGATATCAGCACCAGAGTCCAGCTTAAATACCTCAGACCCGTTTGAACAATATAAAGTTTCCGACCACTGTTCCTGGCTATTGGTACTAGTAACCATATTCAAAAAAAATAATTCATCTTCCTCCGAGCTCACATTCACTACAGAGTCATATTTTTCTATTTCACATACTTTTCTAACACTTTCTTTATTATGAAAAAAACGCGACTTACACATTCTGGCGTAATGTCCACGGTGTCCGCAAGAAAAACAAATAACGTACTGTGCGGGACAATCGTCGGCGCAGTGCGAGCCGCCGCACCCGGGGCACTCGCGCCGCTGCCGCGCGCTATCACCACCGCCGCCGTCGCCGCCGCGGCATCCGCGCCGCGCAGCGCCCGTACCGCCACGGCGCCCGTGCTTGCGCCTGGCGTCGCCGCTCACCCGGCGTTCCACGCCGTGAACATGTACTGTGTTTGAACACTCACCATTTGCGCCCAACTGTTTACCACTTGCCTGTGACACTTCTTGAGCTTGGCAAACCTTAATTGCCTTGTTTAAGTCGAGGTCTTCGCATCTCAGCAATCTATCTCTCACAGTGGTATTCCTAATACCACACACGATTCGATCTTTAATTAGGTCATCACGTAATGTACTGAATTCGCAATTTTTGCTTAATAAACGCAAGGCTGTAACATAACTTTGTATCGACTCATTATCCTCTTGATTGCGCATAAAAAGTTGTATCTCAATAGAGTTATATTTACTTTTGTTCCAAAGTACTCATCAAATTTTTTTATAATGACGTCTACGTCATCTTTTTCTGTATCATTCTTAAAAGTGAACGTTTGATATACGTCAAAACCTTCTGGCCCTATAAGGTTCACGAGCAGACTAGCTTGCACTCCTGACGACTCAGAATTAACCCCTGATGCCTTTACAAATAGCTGGAATTGTTGCCTCCACCGCTTCCAGGCGTCGGCCCGCGCCACGGAGCCTCCCTCGAAATTCAACTCGGGCGGCGGTCTCGCGTGTTCCATTGTTACGATTATACGCACATAATACACAAATCACGGACTTTTTGCAATAATTAATCACTTTTCACAGTATTTATACTGATTATCCCACAGCTGTCACCATGTAGTATTTTCCATAAATGAAACACCGAGTTCTAAACAACAACTGACTTTAATCCGTACTCACGATCTCATATTCAAAACTACCCACAACAGGGACTTTACAAAAATTGTTAACTGGAGCCAAGCCTATGGTTTGAGCGTTAATCCGAAAAAAACTAAGGTTCTTGCTGTCGGCAGTTCTAGGCTTGTCTCCAAAATTGACTGGTCTTCGCTTCCCCATGTTGTGTTTGATAGTGTGCACATCGAAATTAGTGAAACCGTTAAAAATTTAGGAATTATCATGGACAGAGAACTGTCTTGGCGGCCTCACCTGATTGAAATCAGTCGGAAACTTTTCGCGTCATATGCTTCACTAAGAAGACTGAAGAATTTCCTACCTACTGCTACTAAGATTATGCTTGCTCAATCCTTGCTTCTCCCCCTACTTGATTATGCTGATGTTTGCTATCTAGACATCACCCAAGAACAACTAGATAAGCTTGAACGCCTTCAAAATGTTTGTATCCGGTTCATATTTGGGTTGCGTAAATATGACCATATCTCCGAATTTCGTAATAAGCTTAAATGGTTGCCAATTCGCCTTCGCGCGAATGTTCACTTACTCTCACTTCTGCACAATATCCTTTTTAATCCCTGTACTCCCCAATAATTAAAGAAACTTTTTAGTTTCCCCTCTCAATCTCATTCCTGTAATTTGCACTCAAATGAAAATCTTCTGCTAACGATACCTAAACGCACTTTGTCCTTTGTAGTAAATTCTTTTGCCACACAGGCTGTTCGCCTGTGGAACTCCCTCCCCTTGAAAATCAGACAAGCTACATCAATTTCTACATTCAAACACTTGATCACCGACTATTATTTGTCCATTAAATAAAATTATTGCAGTAAATAGAATTGTATTATTCTTCGCGTGTAAATATATGTAATTTATATTATTATAATCTATATTTAATTATGTATATGTATATCTATATTAATTTATTATTTTGTTTTGTTTTTCTTTAATTACGATTAGTTTTAATTCAGTTAAACCACCAAATATTATTTAATTTTTCTAGTAATGTCTCGTTGGACACCGGGTCGCCTGGAAGAGATCGCTATAAGCGATAAGGCCGCCCATTGTTATAATGGAAATGTCTTTAAATTAAATGTCTAGATTTATATTTGTTAAGTTCTAAATTTGTTAAGTAAAATAGATAAGTATAACCCTAGCTTTATATTTAGTATTCCAATTTCTAATTTTGAGTCACAAAAGTATCTTCTGCAGAACAAAGGACACACATTTATCTTTTATAAAGCAAACTACACAAACATTTTGCCAGAACTTAAAATATGTAGCTGGAATGAAAAATTTTGCACTAGTATTAATGTTGATGTTATGGTTAATAAGTTTTACGACGTAATTTATGATCAAATAAAAAGACAATTCCCTAAACGTAAATGCTTACCTCGTAAATTTCCTATATGGTTTGATAAATGCCTGATAAAACTTATAAATGAGAAGAATAAGATTCGTAAAAGATATCGAAAGTTTAATAATCTACGCGATAAGTTGGAGTACGAAATGATACGATTACGTTGTCACAAACTATATGATATTTGCTACTCAAATTATTTAAACTTCGCTGAAGACAATATCTCTAAGAACCCGAATCACTTTTGGCGATTTATCAAGGAACAACGTAAGGGATGCTCTGGTATTCCTGCGGTTATGAAATTAAACAATATCAGTGTTTCCAATCGAGCTGATGTTGCAAACCTCTTTGTTAAGCAGTTCTCATCCGTTTATTATTCCGCATCCAAAAATATAACACTGCAAGAGCCTTCTGATACAGCGACTGGTCATCTCACTGAGTTTCAAGTGCTAAAAGGTTTGAGAAACCTCAGCGCACAGAAACCGGTTGGCCCCGACAATATACCTCCTCTTTTTATAAAACGTATTGCAATAGGTATTGCATATCCACTGATCTACATATATAATCACTCAATACTCACAGGTGTATTCCTTCTTGAATGGAAAAGAGCTAGAATCATACCTATTCACAAAAAAGGTGATGAAGCTGATGTTAAAAATTATAGACCAATCTCTTCTCTCTTGTTTTTCGAAATTATTTGAATGTTTAATATATCCCCTAATTCACAATCTTGATGATAATAGTTTATCGGATTTTCAGCATGGATTTAGACATGGTAGATCAGTTGATTCGAATTTAGTGTCGTTTGTTTCCTCTGTCTTACCTGAGGTCGACACAAGTAGGCAAGTTGACACTATTTATACTGATTTCAGCAGCGCCTTTGACAGGGTAAATCATGCTATACTATTGTCTAAACTTAAAAACGTAGGCATTAAGGGACGTTTGCTGAACTGGTTTCAATCTTACTTAACACTGAGACCTCAAACTGTTGTTGTAAGTGGCCATAAATCTAACACCTACTACGCTAAATCTGGTGTGCCGCAAGGTTCCCATTTGGGGCTAATATTATTTCTCATATTTATTAACGATATAACTGCACATATCAAGCATAGGGAAATATCATTGTTTGCTGATGATCTCAACATTTTTAGAACTATTCAATCAAAAGATGATGCCACTCTTCTACAAACGGATATTAATAACCTCAAGGTGTGGTGCGATAATAATGGCATGTCTCTGAAGTAAATGTTTTCACATTATTTTTACAAAAAAGAAGACACCTTTAAATTCTACATACTATCTGGATGGAATAGCTCTAAAAACAGTGTTGGAAATTCTTGACTTAGGCATTGTAATAGACAGCAAGCTCAAGTTTTCTACCCACCTTGATGTAAAAATTAGTAAAGCTGCTCAAATGTTAGGTTTTTTGAAACGCAGTACGCGAGGGTTTAAGCGGCCTAGCACACACATACTTCTGTATAACAGTTTTGTTCGAAGTCATCTTGAGTTTGCTAGTGTCGCATGGAACCCTGTATACAGTGTAAATTCTCAGAGAATTGAGAGTATACAACGTGCCTTCACCCGCCATCTGGCTTATATAACTCCTGGAATCGTGTGCACTCAACCATATGTGGAAGGACTGAAATTCTTTCACATGTCCATCCTTCGTCATCGCCGTATAATGAGTGACTTAATATTTCTGCATAAGATGATCAATAATAAAATCAAATGTCAACATCTCCTTACTCGTATACACATCAATGTCCCTTATAATTGTCCATGCAATTTTCGGCCTGGAGTATTTCGGATTCCCCCGTGCAGAACCAATCTCGACCAGCACCTACCATTGTCAAGAATGTGCAACAAATACAATGAAATAGCAGGTAAGATTCCGAACATAGATTTCTTTTGCGACTCTTTAGTAATTTTTAAAAGGAAATTAATCATATATATTCATGAAAATTAAATTATTCACCTCATTTATTGATATTATAATCTAACTCATTTTAATTTATATAAACCTATAAAATAAATAAATTTAAGTTACGGTAAACAATAAAGAGTTTTCATTCATTCATTCATTTATTTTGGTGAGCAATAAAGTGTTATCTATCTATGTATCTACTATCTTTCTTCGTGCGGAACGTGGACTATATATTATATCCAAGTCTTCTGAACCCTGCAAGATATCGAAATGATACTTGCAAAAATATATGCTAAAATTACTGTTTTATCACGCTAAAAGTATGTTTTACTTTTTTTTATAATGAAATGAGGTGTGTTAGAAGGCTTGCATGCTAGGTCAAACAAGACTGTCACGCAGTTATAACTTGCGTGTTCCTAATGTTTGCATTTGGGTTGCATGCGGGTCAAAGTTAAATTTTATATGCAATAATTGTTTTTAAACCTTCTATAATAACTGTTACAGAACAAACAGTATAAGAAAATATACAGTTATTAAATATTTTAGTAGATATAGTAGATAAAAGAACAACTATTTAAAATTACTACTAAAATTTATTTGGAAACATTATTGTAGTAGGATTGCAGATTATTCCAACTATTTACACGTCATGTGAATCACAAAACATACTGAAATCTTCATATTATGAAATACATATTCATGTACATATACAACTAATTATGTTTTTGCAAATAAAGATTGATTGATTAATACATTTTGTTATAGCTTGCCACTAGATGGCGGTGTAGTTCATTATTTTCTGTAACGCTCAACCGATCGCATTAATAAAATTGGTATACAAAGGTCTACCTTTGTATGTATCTACATTTTCACCACAAATCGGCTGAACGGATGCTAGAGAAATTCGAAAAGGACATACGATTATATCTTAATATATATATCCTTAGGTACCTTTTATCACAAAAAATAATATTGAAAGAATTAAAATTGGGAATACAAATTTGTACGGGCAACTCATACTTCTTTAAAATAGGGATAAGAAATTTTTTTAAGCTTTTGTTAACAAATAAATAAATGCATATATCAACGCAGCAGTTTATATAATTCAGTCCGTAAAAAAATAAACGCACACAACTATGTTGCCTGGAAGAGATCGCTTAATGGCCCGTTCCTATATCTTACCAACCGCTCATTTGCCTTACTATTGGTTAAAATTTGACATAAGCTCCATACAGGCAGGGCAAGTGAATGAATAGTAAGATATAAGAACCGGCCATTAAGCTACAAAGCCGTCTTTTGTTTCACCGTAAAAGTATGGTGATTATTCAATTTGCAATTGTTTGTTTTGGTGAACAATAAAGTTTTATCTGTCCATCTATCTATCTAACTATGTGTGTACACAAAATTTGCACCCTCAGTTATAAGGCGGCTACCCGTAATCTTCATTTTTCTATGTTTCGTAATCTCACTACAGCATTTTGTAGCAAAGCATAGACTACATATTCTTACTAAATTTCATTGATATCAATCCATTACTTTCTGAGAAAAATGACGGTGACATACAATGATAGCTGGACAGATAGATGAACGGACATGATGATTTCATGAGGGTTTTCGTATTTTCCAAAGTGATTACAGAGCCCTAATAGGTTAATAAAACAGATTTTGCATATCGTCTTATACTTTATAAATATTTAAACATACAAAAACAACATAAAAACGCAATAGAAAAAATAGGCACTTCGATAAAGGGATAGAGAGGAATCTAACTACGGCGAGCTTCAGGGCTACAATTGGGAGGTACTTACGCAGGATAGCGAAAACTCTGTGCTCTCATTTCGAAAGCCAAGACGTATACTCGTATTTTGAATCACTACACCAACGAAGATAAATTAGAGTTAGTTAATTAAATATGTTCATTTCTGTCTTTTCTTTTACATATTGTTGTACGTATATACAGTTTTAATTATTGTTTACGTAAATTACAGTCCTGTATTTTATTATTAATATTTAAAGAAGAGTTTTATAGACAATAAAAATAGTTTTGTATGTCATTTCAAAATTATTAACTTAATTAACTTACTATATATACACAAACATCTATTTTTATGCACGTCATTGAGATTAAATTATACGTACAACCATCTAAAATAAGACTCGCACAATCTAAGCCTCCCCACTTTCTGCAATTGGTGGGGAATTCCAAACTAAAGGCAGTTACTATCTAAATCTTAAAGCTTTTTTATGAAACCGTATTCATTCATTTTAAGCTAACTTTCCACAAATTATGATTTTGTTTTGAATGGTAACGGACTGTAATAAACGATATTTAAATAATAATTACGCAATACATGATATTATCTGCTGGATATCACTTCGGATTTTATGGCAACGCAGTATCATCTTGCCTCTTAACAAGCGTCGGGTATCGTGTTGCATATTAGTATTGTTCTAGTATATCAGTCTTGAGTTGATGACATAATGATTTATGGTGTGACAGAGGACGTATCTCAGAATAGAGGAATATGAAATCAAAAAACGTACTGTGCCGACCCCAAATAATTGAGAGAAGGTGAAAGAAAAGAGATAATATCCTTTGCGGCAACAGGAGCCTTATGGGTCTTGAGGCTCCTGTGCCGCAAAGGGTCGAAAGGGGGGTATAAACGAAACAACCTTTCGTTGCTATAAATATCAACTGATCAATAGTTTCCCAAAAAAAATCCTAATTTATCTATAGTTTTTTAAAATAAAATAATTCAACAAATCACCTCCAAACATAAAACCATTTTACTACTTAAATTTTTATCAAAACAGGATAAATAAAATATCTGCATCTTTAAAAAAGAGAAACAAATAACTTGGTTTTATTATTTTTTTTTACTTTATTTTATTCACAACAAGATAATAATAATATATATAAAAAACAAAATAATAATTTACATAAAAACGATCGCGTTTATGGAATTTCCTCTATCGCCCTAAAAATGTGTACCGAAAAATCATCAAGAACATTAGCGTTGATACATTAATGACTAACGCACCTTCTGTTCAATCTAATGATGATTAGACTTAATATAATTCTTAACTTATAATTCGGGACCTACGTAAAAAGTAATAGACCGATTTCAATGCGGTTTTTGGTTATCGACAGTAAATTTTTAGACTTAAATCTGCGCTACTTTTTATTTTGGGAACCCCGCGGGAATTTTTCTGGTAATGATTTAAAATGGTCAAATTGAAAAAGAAATTCGAATTCCAATGCGATTTTTTTTACTGATCGATAACTAATTTTACGTAATAAAATGTGTGATATTTTTATCCCAAGAATCTAGCAGAATGGAAAGGTTTCGAATCTGATTTTCGGACCTAATTTGCATATGGTTACAATTTAACACGTGCTGCCGATGACCAAACCATAGTGAGGATGAGGAAATAGGAGATGTGTGGAACTCGCTAATCCGCCTTGGACAAGCAAATATCCTATATTCTAAAATGGTAACGACTAAGCGTAGCATTGAGACGTTTATGAGCTTATATTATCCTATAAGGGCCTTAGAATTTGATGCAATAGTCAGGAATAATATAAGACATAGTACTGCGACAAACGCAGTGGTTAGATTGAAAGTGAACTATGCATCCTAATTAAAATTATAAATGTGATTTGTTTGTTTGTGACGCTTTCATGTTTTAACCACGGAACAGATCATCGTGAAATTTTGCATACACGTAATCAGGGATATAGAAATGGACATTAGATAGATAGACAGATATAACATTTTATTGTTCACCAGAACAAGAGTTACAGAAATGCACAACAAGACAATTGTTACATACTTGGTAAACAAGGCTGCCTTATCGCTAAAAGCGATCTCTTCCAGGCAACCTGACTCACTCAAAGGAAAGTCTTGACTTATCTAATTATTACAAATTAATGAATAGAGAAAGAAAAGGGAAAAAAACTTAAGACCTACATGGACAGCAGATTACAATTTAAGATGGAGTAAATTAGCACATACATTGTTAAGTAAGGTTAGCATAATATTTCCTGAGTGATTTTTTATATATAGCAAAGGATTTAGCTTTTCTGACGTCTATGGGCAAAGTGCAAGAACGGAAAACAATACTTATTCCTGCGGCCGGGCGGCTTATCGTAAGAGGCGACAAAACAACCCACAGCCAAGTGGTAGGGCATTTGCCCGACTGGATACCACCCCTGGTCAAGAGTATGTCGCCATAACAACTTTGAGTTGTGTTCTGGCATCAGTGGCCAGGTTCCACTTTCTCCTTCGACATTGGCTGCACCTCTGGTATTGCTAATGTCCATAGGCGACGGTAACCTTTTTCCATCGCAGTTGAGCCGTCAACCTATCTGCCGTGCTTCAGCAATAAAAACAAAAGTTTCAAAAGATAAGGTACCTTTCATCCAGAAAGAAGTTACAGTCCCTAAGAGATAGACGAATATAGCCGAAAAGATGGCGGTCCGATCATATTTTATTGGCACCACCGTTGCATTTCACTAACAAATACATCGTTATGGCAACGATATTGACAGCAGAATTTAAATGTGTTGATCTCATGGTTAGTGCCACCTTCGCTAGATGGCGTTACGGGTATTATGAATTCGAAATCAATTTTGACATTTTTAAGGACGTGTAAGGGAGGCGTGTGACTCCCCTTGGCCGGCCCTTTTTATTTTTTTATTGCACGAGTTTAGCAGACAGGCCCACCTGTTGGAAAGCGGTTACCATTGCCTATGGACATTTGCAACACCAGATGTGCTACAAATGCGCTGCTGCTCTCTTAAGGGAGACTGGAACCTGGCCACTCATGTAGAAATACAACTCAAGGTTGTTATAGCGGCTTACTCTAGACCAGGGGTGGTAGCTATCCAGACGGGCGAATACCCTACCACCTGGCTGTGGGTTGTCTTGTCGCCTCTTAGGAAAGGCCGCCCGGCCGCTGGAAATTGTATTCTTTCTCCGTTCCTGCACGGATTAAATACTCCTTCACACTGTCTACAAAATATACGCACCGCAAGCGAAGCTGCAGGCAATTATGTGTTGTTTTATAAACTAACCCACTTCGCATTTCGTTCCTTTGAGTGAAATAGTTATGCTTTCTGAGCTAAAAAAATACTTTTTTAATTGGACAGTTAGTTTCTGAGATGTGTTTAAACGCACAAATAAAAAACCAGTTTACGATTTTATTATGCATATTTAGTATTTTATTTTGTAAAATAAGTTATTTTTAAATTATAATGGATATCATTTTAATTATTTTGTACTCAATGTGCATATTAAAGTCTAAATAATATAATGAGTAAGTACTTAAATTTTGTTTTTTTGTGTTTTATTTTTCATAACAGTTACTTATATATATCAAAGCGATTAAATTTATAACTGGTATTTATTATGAACATATATGTATATAGTATTTTCTATAGGTAGATCCGCGCGAAATTAGAATGAGAGCTTTGAGAAGTATATGTAAGGTTAATGTAAGTGATATGATAAGAAACAGTGTGATAAGGGAGTGTTGTGGATTGAAAGAAGATATAGTGACAAGAGTTGAATTTTTTTTTAAGGTGGTTTAGGCATGTAGAGAGAATGAATGAAAGCAGAATCACAAAACAAGCATATGACAGCAATGTGACTGGTAGAGTCGGTGCCGGTAGACCGAGACGTACTCACCATAATCAAATTGAAGATATTTTGAAGAAAGGTCAGATAAAAAGAAGTTTAAATAAGCGTGTATGTATGAAAAGATTAATGAAAGTTGATGAAGCGAAAAGTGTTTGTCATGATCGTAGCAGGTGGAGATTCATCGTCTCCGCCTACCCTAATGGGAAACAGGCGTGACAATATGACAATATATGATTCGGGAAGTTACGTACAATAGTTGATATATTTTTACCATTTATTTTGTTCATATAATGTTAAATAAAACTACGTTTTAACGGTTTTAGGCGCGGTAATTTATTTGATTTTTATTATTCCGACATTTCGGCCACTTTTCAGTAGCCGTGATCACGGAAGACAAAAATGTCAAGTATCAATGAGTATTGTCAATGTTTTATTTAGCCTACCGCCAACTTGTTCATTTTAATTTAGGGTTTAAAACAGAAAGCTTATTTTTAATTTTCATCTTTATTTCTTTTCGATATCTTGTAGGCTTCAGAAAGTATGAGTATGAAGTCCCACGCGAACATAGTGGCTAGCGCAATAAATAATAATAATTTAGAACAACAACATAGTCTCAGATCGTCATCGTTAATGCAAGAAACGTAATGGATGGCCTACTTGGTTTAGTCATGCAATTTTGAAGTTGTCATTTTAATGATGTGTATAATTGCGTCTTTGCATCCCCGATGTTGCGCTGGAGAAGCGAGGTTCCCATACGACTGCGCACGCCAGTCGCGCACGTCCGCAACCATTATCAATTAGGCGGCGCGCGCGCGTGCGGCCTGTCATTACTGCCAGCGCACGACCACGCACTCAGATGCGTTTACACAAAACGCGCTTTCGATTCCATTAAAGCCAATGCTTATTTGTAATTAATAATACTTTATTTAATAGTTTTTACATCACAATGTTTATCCTTTGTTATAAGCTTACTTAAGTTAAAAAATTAAAAGATATTAGGATTTTCCTCGCGCTTTAACTACTACTACACGCGTAACAATCAGTTCCTTGTCCTCTGAGAAAATTGTACTTCCCAGACAAAAAGGACATCTTTTCATCTCAGGTATATATACTTATTAATATTTATGATAATTAGTTCATATCTAAGGCCTTGAAAAGGAAAAAATAAACATCTCTAACAAACTCAGTTTGGGATACTCTGATAACGCGGGTTTGAGCCGTGTCCGACAAGGATTACACAGCTTAGGCAAGCGTTCTTACCTTTTTTTTTTTTTGGCCAGGGGAAATCCGTTTGAGTACTAAGCCGCGACAGGCACAGAAGCCTGGGGGGATGTTCACGACCGGTGTGAGTGTGTGGGATTCGCCAGATCGGGGGTGGCACTAGCGTGCCCAGTCAGAACTGATGCCACACTATTGCCACTCCCCAGTTAGGGATACCCACTAAAGCCCCTGGGTGTTCCGTCCTGCGCCTTATGCCAGAGCTACGGGACTGCGGGATTCCCAACTCCGCGTGCCCTGGCAGGCGTGGGCCCCCCTCACTGGGCCTCTTCCAATGCCAGGGGACTAGGCCCCTGGCCACAACTAGGTCTATTCCGTGCGTGAGGCGGTCTGTAACGCGCCCCACGGGAAGAGAGATGAGCGCGCGCGGAACACTCGCACTCTCATCTCGACGGCATGTGTGGGTGAGTGAGAACCCCTATACCCCAAGGGGCCCCACCCGGGCCGCCCGCTTACGGTGGCCGAAGGTTACCATCCGACCTCCGACGCCGGCGCGTCCTCCTTTGGCGGGAGCGGAGCAGGGAAGTACGCTCACGCTCCCGTTCCGCCTCCTCCTTCGCAAACATGACTTGTTCGCAGAAGGAGGAGACGGCGTCCCATCCGGTAGAGCTCCCGACCATGGAGCGTACCACGGCCGGGAGCGTGGTGTCAAATCCGATATGGACGACGAGCTCCCGGCGCTGCTCCGTCCAGGCTGGACACTCCTGGAGTGTGTGCAGCGCCGTGTCCTCGTCGCCCGTGTCACAGTGGTGGCACCTTGACGTGGCCTCACGGCCGAGGCGACACAGGTACCTTCCAAAGCAACCATGCCCCGTCAGGACCTGTGTCAGCCTGAACGTCAGGGTGCCGTGACTTCGTCCAATCCATTGTGAAGGACGGGCCTCATCGCCTCGATGATGGCGGGGCTCGCATTAGGGCGTCGTAGGCGATCTACCCAGACCCCCATGGCTACCTGGCGGAGCTGTGACCGGCATGCCTCGATTTCGCGAGGCGCGGGTCTGGTGCCCCTGGCCAGGGCCTCTTTGCGCCACGTGTACAGTGACGCTAGGACCCTGGCTTCCAGGTCCCATGGGAGGGATCCGGCGAGTAGCGAGGCCACTTCGAAGGATACCGTATGGTATCCTCTTATTGCCCTGACGGCCAATATGCGTTGCGCTTGACGCAACAGCGCCGCGTTTTTGGCCGTCACGCGGTCTGCCCCTACTGGGGCCCCGTAAAGGGCCATCGAACGTACGATGCCTTCAAAGAGTTTCCGGCACGTGGCCTTGGGCCCCCCGACGTTGGGGAGCAGGCGCGAGAGCGCACCGGCTGCCCCCTTGAGTCTGGGGAGCAACTGCCGAAAGTGTGCCGAAAAATCCCACCGGCCATCGAGGACCAATCCCAGATACTTCATGGTCTCCTCGATGCCGATGCGGATGCCTCCTACTACGATGCTACTGTCCGGAGGTGGGCGCTTGCGAGGGCCGTGAAACATCACGGCCTCGGTCTTCTGTAACGCCACCTCCAGACCAAGACGCCGGATCCTGCCTACTATTGTCGACACCCCAGCCGTGCCTAGAAAGCACGCCTGCCGATGGGTCCTCCCGCGTGCGGCGATCAGCGTGTCGTCTGCGTAACATACGACGCTGACGCCCGGGAGAACCCGATACCTCAAAGTCCAGTCGTATGCGATGTTCCACAGGAAAGGACCTAGAACTGACCCCTGTGGAACACCGCACACCATGGCTTGCCGATTCCAACCCTCGCGGACCGGGTAAATGACGGCTCTACTATTTAGGTATGCCCCGACTATATGGCGGAGGTAGGTCGGCACCCCGAAATATCGGAGTGCCTCCAGTATGCATGCCCAGGGCAAGGAATTGAACGCGTTAGCGATGTCTAAGGACACCGCCAACTGAACCTCGCCCTGGGAGACTGCGTCCGCCGCCAGGCTTCTCAAGCGCATGATCGCGTCGATCGTGGAGCACCCCGCGCGGAAACCGAACTGGTTGTCCGCCAGGTCGGGCCCCGTCGTCGACAGGTGCTGGACGAGGCGGTCGACGATGATACGCTCAAAGAGCTTTCCAACCTCGTCCAGCAACACAATGGGCCGGTAGGCGGACGGCGAGTCCGCAGGACGCCCCTCCTTCCGCAGCAGGACCAGCTTTCCTGTCTTTCACCGTTGTGAAAACTGGCCCTGCTCTAACCATGCGCCGAAAAGCCTCATCAGTCGGGGCTCCAGGGCGTCGTAGGACAGAACACACGCACGCCCTGGTATGCCGTCAAGGCCGGGGGCGGCGTTCTTGGCCTTTAGCCGTAGCATAGCCAACCCCAGCTCGACCCGGTCCACGGTGGGCTCCGCCTCTGGCGGTGCCATAGCAGGAGGCATGTGCTCAGCCCTTGAAGGGAACAGAGCGCCAACTACCTCCTGAACGATGTCCCTGGGGAGAGACTCAGTTAGCGGGGGCGCCCAGGCACGAAGCTTGTTCCGGGCCATCTTAAAAGGGCGCCCCCAAGGATCTTGGTTCAAACTATCCAAGAGCTCCCCCCAGGCAACGTTCTTTGCGTTACGAATTTCGAACCGCAGTGTCTTCCTGGCGCTTCTGTACCCTTCGTACAGCTGAGCCTCTACGGTCGCTATGTCCGCTGCGCGGCGACGCCGTCTTCTGTGGCGAGTGTACTGGCAGCGCGCGCTATTGCACGCACGCCTTAGCCCCTCAAGTACGGGTTTCCACCAGTACACCTTTCGGAAGGGCTGGAATCGGTCCCTCCTCGGCATCGCCGCATCGCCGCATCACAGACGCCAGTGACGAGCGACCGTAGGTTTTCTGCCTCCTGTTCTACATTTATATCGAGAGAGTTCACTTCGGGCCCTGATGCCCAGGTGGCGACGATCAGGGCCTCTCTGAACGCCTCCCGATTCAACTTTTGCAATGCCCAGCGCGGGCAGTCACCCACCGGGGACTCTCGGGACGGCGGGTTCGGATTCCGGGTGGAGACGCTGAACCGTATATAACGGTGCTCGGAGAGCGTCTCCACCCCCGTGACGACCCTCCAGTCCCGCACACGGCGCGCCAGTTCAGGGCTGGCAAACGTGACGTCTACTATTGAGCCGCCCTGCCGGCGCACACACGTGTGTACTGAGCCCCGGTTGAGAACTACGAGACCCTTTTCGATGGCCCATTCTTCCAGTGCCTCGCCACGCGGCCACGTACTCGGGGAACCCCAAGCCACGGATTTTGCATTGAAGTCCCCGAGCACGAGCACGGGGCGAGGACGGCTGCGGGCCACCACTGTGCCCACTTCCTCGATCCATCCCTCGAAATCGGCGAGCCTTCTATTCGGGGAGAAGTAGCCCCCAAGGACCACCATCTCCCCGATCGTTGCCGCTACATAACCTCGTCCCTTTACGAGATTGGCTAGGGGAGGGCATGCGACGGCGGTCCGGACAATAATGGCCACCGAGCCATCCAGGTCCCCCGCCCAGTCAGAACGGGAGGGGACGTAGTATGGTTCGGCGACCACGGCCAATTGAATTCTCCACTGCGCCATGCTCTGGACCAATAAGTCTTGTGCAGTGGCGCAGTGGTTCAAGTTGCCCTGGACCACTAGGATAGCCATTGGAGAAACTTAGTTTTATTCCTCCATCCTAGTGGTCCCGGGCTCCAACACCGGCGATGGCGGCGGCAGCGGTTTAGATTTTGCAGGCCGCTGCGGCAACGGCAGTGGTGCTGATGATGGCGGCAAAGTAGTATTCTTTGCCGCAGCAGTGGGACCTTTCTTCTTATTTTTCTTCTTCTTCTGGTCTTTTTGTGTTGACTGCTGCGGCTTGTCAGTTTTGTTGTTCCTGGTAGTGGTGGTAGCGGTGGGAGGGCCCGCACTTTTACGCGCGACCAGCACTCCCCTGCACATCCAATGCCCTGCCGCTCGGCCCGCCGTGCTGCAAATGCTGCAGTGCGGCGTGTTTTGGCATGTGGCGGCAGGGTGACCAGGCTGACCGGAGCGGTAGCAGTCTTTGCTGCGGTCTACAGGGGAGGAGCAGGTGCAGGCCACGTGTCTGCCACAAGGCAGCGCCAGCACCTCTCTGACCGGCCCGGCAGAACTTTAACGTCTGCCGAAGCCCACCCCACCATCACTCGTTGTCGATCTTTTAGTTTAATGGCCGCCGCCACTGGGCAGGCCAGGATGGCGTATCCAAGCCTGTTCGGGCCCAGACGTATGGCGCTAGAATTGATGCGTCCGGCGGCAACGTCCGAGACCCGGGCGACAGCGGCCACAACCTCCTCAACGGTGGTAGAGTCGTCCAGACCAGAGATGCGCACGTTGAGGCACCTCTCGGGCCTGGACACCTTCACTTCATCCTCCGGCAATTCGGTCCGGAGGCGCACGGCGAGGGCATCAGCCTTCTCCTCGCTGTCCTTACCGGGGAGGAGGAGCATACGAGCCCCCGTCCGCGCGGTTTTCAGCGTCACCCCGGCGATGCCGAGGTCGCCAAGCTTGATATTGGCTTTCGCCTTTGCCATCACGTCCGCGTAGCTGGTGCCCTTCTCCACGGACGCGGATAGTAAGTTGAGTATCACCACGGTCGTGTTGGGCACCCGCATACGCGGACCCTTTTTTGTATGGGGCGCCGGCGGCCTTGGCCTCGCCTTGGGCTGGGAAGCTCTTCCTGTTACAGGTTGGGTCGGTGGCTTCTTCTTTTTAGGCTTGCGAGCCACCACCGACCAACCTCCTTCGAGCCTTCGGGGCGGCTCTGGGATTGCTGCTCCGACTTCAACTTCTTTTGGAGTTTGGGGGGTTTTCGGCTCCACCGGATGTGTCCGTCCGCTACCTCTCCTCCGTTTTGGGGTGGGCAACGGGGGGAAATCCTTGGGAGGGCGGCCAGACTCTTTTCTCCCTGATGCCGGAGGCACCTGTGCGTTCGCACGCCGGATGTCTGGTGCCAGCGGCGGACGGACTCGTGTCTCCGGGAGGATACGGTCATTTAAGGCGGCGAGCTTTGCGTCCATCGTGGCCCCTAATGAGAGGGTCAGATGGCGCAGAAGCTCCTCTTCATCTTTAAACCGCCCTCCCGAAGCAGTCAGTAGTGGCGGCGGTGGGGGCGGTGGGGGTGGCTGAAGCCGTGTCCTTGGTTGAGGCACGAGAGTAGGACGGGCTCGAGTGATTTCAGCCCGGAGGCTAGCCATCTCCGTTCTCATGGCCTTAACCTCCACTTGCAGGCGCCGGTTGGCCGCCTCAAGCCGTCGAACTTCCTCCGACTCGGTGCGGCTGCGGAGTACTTCGAATACGTCGCTGATGATCGCCACCGAGTCGTTGAGAGATTTAATAAATGTGCCCTTCAGACCCTAGGGACCTTCGCAACGTGTCGAATGACACCTAGGGCGTTTTTTACATCGGTTTCGACGGCTTGGGACGTCCTAGCCCCCACCTCATCAGGTCCGGGACCTGAATGAGTGAGGAGCTCTGGGGCCCGTCGAGTGATACGCGCCTCTTCGGCAACTCTAATCAGCTCGACGGTGTTCTCCTCATGGTCTTGTTCCAGATCCCGGCGGCCGGTCTGTGCAACGACCTCCCTGGCTCGTGTCAAACTAGCGGCCTCTTCAGTGGCTCCCGTAGAGGGTGGAGACACCTTACGGGAGGTTAAGCGTTCTTACCTAACATAATATTACTACAATTCTTACGTGTTGAAAATGAAGGAAGACATCGTGATCACTGCTGATGCACGCAGATAGCATATTTAACATAACAAACAAAGTTTTAATTGTAGAGAAAATATTAAATTTACAAATAATCTTAAACAGCTGTTAAAATGAAGAAAATTTAATTATTCTTAAGATAATAATTGCATTGAATCCTGTATTTTAATTCTAGACAAGACTACAATAGAAGCATTAACCTCAATCATTTTCTATAGGTAAAGTGCTAAAGAGACTTAAATGTTACCAAACATGTTTGTCATTTTAGTAAAATAAAATATTAGTTTCATTATATCTCCTTTGCTAAAAATGTTACCATCATCATCTGAGCACATTTTTATTGTAATCTTCAATCAATAGAGACCAAAGCTGTTACAAATAGGAATAATTGGTGACTACTCTTCAATCAGAAAAGTAAAAAACTTCACTATTGACGCCATGTAAACAGTCCTTTATTAAATAACAGAGAGCATACTAGCGTGGTTTAAGTTTGCACCACCGAAACACTGGATGCAAATGGCAAGATTGCGAGATACCGAGCAAGTTGTGCGACCCGCGTGCATTCATACACAGAACGTGTGTGGTTGCCCTTACGGAATTCAAACCCATCAGATATATTATAAGACGTCTATTTAAAATTAATCAAATGTGACATGCACCCATTAAAATAAATACTATTTTATATGTTTATGTATGTTTTATTTATTAAAAAAATTAGCTGACCCGGCAAACTTCGTATCGCCTCAGAATCAATAAATAAAAAAGCTGAATGATAATTGCAGAATGTTTCAACTAAACTTCACTTTTAAATTTAATTTGATTTCTGAACGACTTTTAAATTTAATTGATTTCTAAACGACGGGACGAACATCAAATGTTTGACAGGTAGGAATAGACAGCGAAATTGTTGTTTTTACTATATTCCAAGCATTTTTTTCATATTTACTGACCTTTTAAACACAACAATTGAATTTTATATGTATAGATAACAACATAAAGTTGGCGGCAGGGGGAATTAAAAAACTGAATACCTATTATTCAATATTAAAGTCTTGAAATATCCTTAGCTCAACGAAGTCTAAGTATAACAAAAATTGACTTCCTTACTACGCAGACTTTGGGAAATGAATGAATTTATAGTTTCCTTAGTTACTGTTCTCCCACGCCTTTTTTGTGTAACTAGTAGTTTTAAATAAGTATGATCTTTGAAAAGATATAAGAATACAGATTTAGAACATATTATTTGCTATTAAAGTTATATAATACCTTTAAAGTAATTTGTGATTACAACCTACCTAATAGGTTTTTCCATTGGCAAAAAGAACTGACCCAAATGCTGGACAAGTTTATTTTAGGACAGTTTGTTAGATTTGTGATGAATAAATGTGAAGCTTTGCTGTCTCCATCATATCCCGATAAAAAGAGTAGGCCCGAGAAATGTTGGATGTGCTGATGCCTATTGAGGTGGCAGGGTCAACAAACTTAACCCTGACCCTAGTATTACTATTATATAAGTACAATAGAAGGAACATAAAGTCTCCAGTAAATGCTACAAGTCCCATATTAGCTCACTCATTGTTACAATTATTGTAAAGCATTTCCATCTCAAAAAAAGTCAAATACTGAACAAATTACACAAAAAATATAAATGCATCCATGGAAACAGAATACTATATATATATGTGGCCATAAGGTTACATTGTAGAAACAGAATAGGAAAATATATTTCAATGAAATCATATTGAGTAGGTATTTACTTCAACGTATTGTACACATTGTAAAATAGGTAATAATGTTGATAAAATCAATGTCAAACTCAGCCTATAAAACAAAGAACACGCGTGAGAACTTGCAACAAATAGATAAAGCCTAGGTTTTACGATCTACGTGATTTGTCACTTTTTGCATTAATCACTTATCTTAGAAGAAGGACACAACGACAACTAGATAGTAAAATAACAATCAGCACAGATACATGTTTACTTCAAACGAAACTTAAATTCCAAATATTTAGATGTTTTAAGTACTGTACTTTAAGTTTATTTTCTCTTTTATTTGAAATAATATTTTATCTTTACATAGTATAAAACAAAGTCGCTTTCTGCGTCTGTATGTCTGTCTGTCTGTATATCCGCTAACTCCTCCTAAATCACACAACGGCTTTTTAAGCGATTTTCACCTTCAGTTACATAGTTTTTCACTGAAGGTTTATACATATAAATCTCCTAGTTAAGTTAAATAAAATAGAGCTACTTGATAGGGTTTGACCCGCGGCGTCTAGTATAATATAATTTTATTTCTAAAATTGTGTCATATTATATCATACCGAAATTAATAGTTAAAGTGTAGTAGGTACCGCAGACATATCCTATGGAATTAGAATAAAAATGTGTACTTAATGAATACAGTTATAAGTACAAGTATTATAATAATCCGATTTAAATAATGTTTATGCAGTTATCAATGTAAATGAAAGTGAATCTCATATTTGTTGTTGCCGTATGTTACGGTCTAACTTAACAAGAACAAAACTTTCCCCTGCCTTAAAATCTCCAGACAGTTTCTACTTTAACCTATAACTATGTTATAAAGTACCTGTGTCTTATCCCACAGGAAGTATCTAATCAATCGTGTAGAACTAAGATTTACACAAATAACACCGAAGGACTGTCCTAGCAAATTATAAGTCACATAAATCCTACCCTTCTCTAATATAGGTTGGATAGTATAGGTTGGATAGATACAGCACCCGCACAAAACGAAAGCGGCGTGGTCGTGCAGTGCGCGCGCTGCGTGGTCGTGAGAGCGCGCGAGATAAGTGCGAGGTCGCGCAACGTCACGAGCGTGCACGACCGGCTACGGGTGACCTACCCTATCCTCGTCTCGCAGAAACAATAGTACATCGCACAACCTATACACTTTATCTAACTAATTAAGCCTCCCTTCAGACAACATTTCAATGTTCTTCATTCGACAATGTTCTCCATTGATTGGGCATCGATGTCATCTTAACGTAGGTACACGAGTCGGTTTTAATTTATTAATGAGCAAGACAAATATCTACAATTTATTAAACGAAGAAAACTAGAAGACGTGGTAGAGCCATGCTGGAATCATTATAATAATTACAGCTGGAAGTGCCAGCTCGATCAATGTGAAACTTCGCTCTCACTGAATATCGACATGAAACGGTTATCCTTGACATAATCTGGTTTCGTACGTTGAATGGGAGATCGGATGACCCACTTCGTCTTACCCCTACCCCATTCCTCCTATACTATCCCATTCGTCTTGTCTGATCCCTTCCATCTCTCCTATCTCATCCGCTCTAACCCATCCTAAAGGCTGGCAGCGTTGGTTTCACCCCTGTTGTTGCAAATTTTTATTGTAGGGGGTAACCACTATACCTTAGATGGGCCGTGTACCTGTTTGCTAGCTTCGCAATAAAAAATAAAATTGTGTGTGTGTGCAATTCACACGCAGTAGAAGTGAAGCAAAATGTGACAAAGGGTGGGAGGGATTATAAATTTCGTGACGTCACATTTCATATATTATATCATTATAATATATTTAAGTTTTAATATACGAAATTTGAAGTATTAACGAAAACTCCAAAACATTTCTAACAATATCTGTATGAGCAGTGTTTAAATGATTAAATATAACGTATTCTATCTCATTCTTTCGCAGGTTTAGTCCTATAGATTTCTATGTTTATCTCTTTTTAGTGTCGTTTTTCATTTCATCGAGTTTCAAATCACATCGATTCTAAAACAACTTCACTTCAAAAATACAACGGAGTCGTTGCAGCTTAGTGGCTAAGGCATCTGCTTTTTATTTATCAGGCGATTCCTAGCGATAGGAATACCTCTAGGGCCAGTTATTTTGGCCCGTTGTGCATAGAATTACAGTTACTACGAGTATATGATGACAATGTTAAGATAATTTCGTAAGGAAACCTGCACATCGTAATTAACCAATGTGTAAACACCAATTTCCCTAAGGTGCACGAATTTTATGGCCTATAACCAAAAGTTAGAGTGATTACTTCAGTATCCATTGGTCTAAAAAGTTACTACGTAACTTACGTAACTCTTTTCTAGTTTTTTTTTTAAATAGCGACCTTCCTTCCGTCGGCTCGAGGTCCCTCGAGTATAATTTAGAAAAAAGATTGATCGGATAAGTAGGTATTATACATACATATACCTTGTATACATATACTTTCAGTGAAAAATCTAATTGATGGTCAAAAACCGTTTAAAAATCCATTCCGTGGTTTAGGAGGAATTAGCGGATGTACAGACAGACAAACACGTAAAGCGAGTTTGTTTTATACTATCTAAAGAACATAATAAAGAAAAATGTAATTTACCAGACATACGAGACAATTTGGCCAACTCTTTATTAATCAATCTGTTCTGTAGATTGACTGATGCCAAGAATATAAGTAATTGATCACTAATTTTCTTTTATTATGCTGACTCAACAAACTGTATTCGAAACCTATTACATACTAGCTGTACCTATCACTTCGCTCACACGCGATTTGGACCTTATAAATATAATATATCTTCTGAACCCAATAAGATATCAAAATAAAATATAAAAGTTAATTTAAGATAAAAATTACTGTTGCAATGTACAAAATTTTCATTGATATCAACATGTTGAGCCATTTCGGAAAGTGTTCATAAATAACTTTCCGGCAGACTGAGATTCAAAATTGTAAAAACAGTATCTTGTGGTTTAGCATCATAATATGAGGAGCTGTTTTCAATTATATATTATTACTGCAGGTAAAACTTAAATGTTTCATAAGCACTGACCATCCAGTAAAAAATGTAAGATCAATGCCCATAAATGAATAAGAAAGCCTAGTTGTCTTATAATGCGTTGTACTAGTTCGGCTCCCGTCATCACCATCAAGACTAGACATCAACAAAATAACCTTTCTAATTCTCAATGTATCGATAACGGTAACCGTAACGGGTACCTGCATTTCGCTTTTTGCAACTAATCTTAAGTTTGTTGCAGTCCTTTCATTTACCCATTCTCTTTTGATTAACGTCAGAAGAGATTCACTCCATTAAGCAAATTAATGATCAGACACTTTTCAATTTTTTTTATTGAAACCAAAAATGCAATGTTCCCAAATCTGTTTCCAATTAGGAATTACGAGTGCAATAGCAAAGAACGGATAATTAATTATGGATTCCTATTGTTTTCGTTGTATTTTAAGTAATTTATAAGTACTTATCTTCTATTAGTTAGAAACATGTACTTAATACATGGAACTCCAATATTTTTAATTCTTTTTTTAAATCATACTTCCATACTAATGTAACGTAAATTTCGTTTATTTTTCCTATCACATTTTCCCAGTGGTTTTTATTAATAGATAAATAGTTTTTATTACAGTTGTAATAAAAACTATTTCGGAATAACCTAATTTTATGCACCCGAACAAATACAAACAAAATTTACTGTCGATTAGTAAATAAATCACATTGCAATTCGATTTTTTTTATCTGGCCATTTTAAATCAATGCCAAAAAAAATCCCGCGGCATTCCCAGGGTAAAAAGTTTAAGCGCAGAGTTTAAGTCTAAGAATTAGCTGTCGATCAGCGAAAACCGCACTGAAATCGGCCAGTAGCTTTTATGTGACTCCCAAACAAACAGACAAGAAATCTAAAAAAACTGCAACGTGTTCTCCGTCGTTTATATTTTATAGTATGTTCCAGTTGCTTTTTTTTAATAGCTTTAGTGTACAGACACGGCGTGTTTAGAATTTTATAATATTATAGATTTTAATTACAATTTAAGCACTCATAATGCATAAATAACGCGCTATTTGAACTCTTTTACTTCTACAACATTATGACATCATAATTTTTTACACCCATTCAAATTCGATGAGGCAGCGACGTTTTTAAGATGATAAAAAGTGTCTCAAGTGATTTGATTATCATTTACCCTATTCATATCCATACTACAGTTCGCCGAAGGAATGCCATCATACTGGAGGAGCTAGATTGAGATTGGAGATCACCAGAGGTGGTATCAGCAATATGCCAACAACGGATACTGAAGTACTTTGACTACACATATGGGACAGTTGAAAGCAAGTGACCTCGTGGTAGATCTCCAAAGAAATGGAATTACCAGGTTGCTGACCAGCTACACATGTCGATAATTAACCTCGAATAGACCAGAGCAATTATTCCCTGCTACCAAAGTCACGATTCTCAGCAGTGATCGAATGGCTTAGTAGAAGAAGAATCAGTACTACATTGATCTCCTTCCCCTGAATTTCTCAGTCACAAGTGCATCTGCAACGCACCATTTACATCTATTTCAACATTTTTATCTCGGCTAAATAGAGTTTTCGGTCTAACACTTTAGGAGCCCAACATTCGGACTGTCGAATGGATTATCATAAAATTTAGTAATATGTACGACACTGTTTACTTAATAATTACGGTAATTGTCTTATGTCGTCTGCGGATTCATGTTTTCGCTTTGAACAAAATATTTGTGTGACCTACAAATACTTGTTTCGTGTCTGTGTAATTTGTGTCAGTCGGTTAAATGTTTGCGATACAGGGTTGCTACCTTAATCGTAAAAGAAAAATACTACGAAAGATAGTATTTTTATTTTTACACTGGCTCGATAGTAGTACTAACCATATCGAGGCAATACTGTCCTAGAATTCTCAGTACTGGTTGAAGTGGTAGGACCAAGAAATGCTGGCTTGAAGTCGTGAGGCATGGATAATATGCGTGCCAATGGCTTAATATACCCGTGCAGGAACGGAGAAAGAATACAATTTCCTGCGGCCGCGCGGCCTGTCGCAAGAGGCGACAAAACAACCCACAGCCAGGTGGTAGGGTAATGCACGTCTGGATGGCTACCACCCAGGGGTGGTAGAGACCAGGGTCTAGAGTATGCCTCCATAACAACCTAGAGTTGTGTTCCCGCATTAGTAGCCAGGTTCCAGTCTCCATTTAGAGAGCGGCAGCACATTGGTAGAACCTTTGGTGTTACAATGTCCATATGCAATGGTAACCGCTTCCTATCAGGTGCGCCGGCTGCCTGTCTGCTGAAGTCGTGCAATAAAAAAATAGGATACCGGAGACCGTGCGATGCGGAGAAGATAAAGTAAGGAAAAAGACCCCGGGCACCAAGGCGGAGGTTTCGAACGAAACCAGGATTTTACACGGTAAGGAGGATGATGTTAATAAGGCTAGGCGCAATCGGGTCACCGATCACGGCAACAGGTGGATAGCGAGATGTAGTTCAGTAGTTTTTTCATACATATTGTAGGGACTCGCCACCACCTGTGCTGTGCACTATGTTCCCTAGATCTTACTAGTGTCGATTTTTCGTTATTTTACTCTGTAAATTAATTATGCTTTAAGCGCGGCATGTTATTACATAACTGGCTTTTTTCAACCTCGCTTGTAAATTTCTCTTCACTACCACTAATATTTAAAGGTAGAGGAAAGAATAATTTATTTATTTCTTGAACTTTAAAAGTGACTATAACATATATCATAATATAATATTTCTTCGGAGCAATTCGCAATTATGCATAAGCATCGACGCTTAGCTTATATATAGGAGGTAATTATGAAAATTATGTTGAATGCCTACGTGAAATTAATGTTAGTAAAATATTATTACTCGCATTAACCGCACAAACATTCATCGCAATAATTACGACAATGACTTTAATTAATTCAAACATCTTACCCTCCAAAGGTTACGTTTATACATAGTTTTATCCCTCAATTATACCATTACAACATAAATAAATTAGGTGCTTGATAGTCCGCACACAATTTTTACGATTTTGAAAACTGAATATCTTGCTACCTTTAGACTTCTTTAAAAAAATATTACAAACATTTATTTTTTCAAGATCTGACTAACGACACCCAGAAGTTTTTAAGAACAAGGAATGTAACATACAGAGATAAACGGATAGCCGGGCATGATGATTTCATAATGGATCTGCTGTATTATAAACGTAATATAACGCTTAAAAAACTTGTATAATCAGAAAACTCCTAAAGCTTGAACTTAACTACTCAACATAATAATTATATTGTTCAAAATAATTTTATTTGACAGGATCTTTCAAGGTTATTGCCTTTATTTTTTCTGGAATTTTCAATTCATAGTACTTATAAAGGTATAACGGGTACACAAACACGCAGGTACTTACTTTACGACTCTAATTTTGGTCACTCAGTTGAATATAACGTGGTCTCCTCTAATTTTTTATTTTTCTTTTATTATAATTATAGCGGTATACGAGTATATGTATCGTTTTCCGTTTGTGGGTTAAAAAGACAGACATGTAAGAAATAATAAGATTTTGGCACGTGCAGTGAGTTGTTGAAACAAACTAAATGGCGGCCGTCCTGAAAAGTGATTACTATTGTTTAAATTATTGGTTAAGGGGTTTCAATTTCCGTGCATGTATGATATCTACTTCTGAAGCCATGGGGATTCTTAGTAGACGGAGGTTTGGGTGTATAATAGTATATTCTATTTATTTATTGTTATTTACAAATATTTACACAACAACTGAAGGCAACAAAATTATACTATTATCGTCAGCGGCTTTTTGTGTACGGAATATCCAGAGTTTTTTTACTTTCGCATTCCGCACACACACATTTTGGTGTATGTGTTAAGTATCACACCTTACTTGGAATATCTAATTTTATCTGTACAGAACTAAGTTTCCATTTTTCAACGAAGATAATTATACACATAAACCGGTCATGAGAAGTTAAATTATTAGGTTTTTTTACCATTTAGTTACAGCACTTTAGAAATTAAAACATGCCCCAATGGCATAGTGACGTTTTCAGTGCATAATATTAATTCGATTTCGAGAAGTTCGTCACTTGAGAGTTAATTTGAATGGCAGTCAAAACTAACATAAAGTTTTACTATACACCGATTAATCATTTATGTATACAATTTGTCATTCGATTCTTTCGATACCAGTGTCAATTGCGTGCATCAACTCTCACTATTATGAAGTTTGTAATAAGTTTCTGCAGCGGCTTAACCTCTTTGGACGCATTACACCACCGCTCGTTCGGAAGGTGAAAATTGGCTAATGAGCTTAAAACGTCAATGTATTACGACATGTAAGAGAATTAGTTCAATTTTGATTTCAATTTATAGTGTCGCATACTATGCCGCATTGGTACTGTGAATCGATTGTCCACTGCAGTTATGACCTCGACCACCTAGCGAGCACGCAATCGACTCGATCCAAACCCGACTAATAAGTGCAATGATATTTTTTTATAATGTCTTTTCAAGTCTTACACCGTCAAGAAAATATAATTTTAATTTTTCAGTTTAACTGACGAAATAATTTGATTAGAATTATTATTACATGTAACAGAGAATTATCTATCTATCTATATTATAATAAATCTGTAGATGGTTTGAGTTTTTACATTGCGTTTAAAATTTGAAAAATATCACGAGGGATGATACTTCGGACCAGGAGTTCCGAAAATGCAATTTTTAGAATTTTTGTCTCTATCCGTCCGTACGTCCGTTGTCCGTCTGTCTGTCTGACTGTCTGTTAGAGAGAGCATCACGGGACAACTACTAAATGAATTTGAATGAAACTTGACACAGAGCTAGCTCGTATCCCGGGGCGTAACTTAAGATACTTTTTATCCCGATATGATGTCGTTTCCGCGGGAAGACGGAAATGACGGAGAAGATGGTACTGCGATCACATCTTTTTTGCAAACTTCTGAACGTCTATGTATGAAACTCGACACAGAGCTAGCTTATATTCTGAATCAACACTTAGGGTACTTTTTATCCCGACAAGTGATGTAGGTTCCATAGAATAGACGAATTAGCTAAATGGATGGCGCTGCAATCGCGTTTTTTCAATTCACTAACAAATAGATATGTTGTCATAAACTATTTGTCATTGGTTGTTTAACTTCAAATCAGGTTGGCTTCGACTCACCTCTGTTTTACTGGGCAGATATCTAGACTATTTCTTTGTTATTATTACATGTAAAAAACCGAATTAAGTTTTTGTTTAAGTGAAATGAAATCTACTGCCCAGTGTTCCAGACGCGGCGTAACCGCGGTGCAAACTCTAGTCATCCTTATAAATCAATTAATTTAGGTTATTTTTCTTTTATTGCATGAGTTCAGCAGACAGGCAGACGACCCACCTAAAGGAAAGCGATTACTATCGCCTATGGACATTTGTAACACCAAAGGTGCTGCTAATAGGCTTGCAATATGGTATCCAAATGGAGGACATGTCCTCCTTTTCGTCAAATTGTCCTCCCTCATCCACGAATGTCCTCCTTATTCAAATTACGCACCTAGATCTCTTGAAATTTAACCCACACTCACACACACTCAACTCAACGCACATTGCTTGCAAGTTGCAATGCAATATGCGCTGACCGCGTCTTTTATACCCATATATTAAGAAATTATGAAATTTAGTCTAAAATAGGTAGTTCAGGTAAGTATGTTAATAAATAAAACATTAAAAAAGCAATCGCAGCTTCATTTATTTAAGTATGTCCTCCTTGTTTTGAATAAGTCCTCCATTTTATGCAAAATATCACTCATCAGCTCTCCTTTTTCATTTTTCTATCTGGCAACCCTAACTACTGCCAATTTGCTGCCTCTCTCTCTCTCTAAGCGGAGACTGGAACCTAGCCTCTAATGCCGGAACACAACTCAAGGTTATTATGGCAGCAGCTACCAGGATTAGTAGTCATCCAGCCGAGCAAATACCCTACCATCTGGCTGTGAGTTGTTTTGTCGTCTCTTACGACAGGCTGTCGGCCCCAGGAAATTGTATTCTTTCTCCGTTCCTGCACGAATATAATAGTAAATATCATTTACTAACAAACATTTATTGAGAATAAAACTTTTAGTGTTTTGATACCAAAAGCTAAAAATTACCGGTTTTATTCCGCTGCCTGTCAGAACAGCTGATTATCGCAAAAAACACTATGACTAGTAATATAAAATTAGGTACACTCATAAAACTTATATCGTGTCAAATTTGTGAAAATATGCTTTACTTAACTGAAAGGGTACCTGAGACAAACAAGTTAAAGTTCTAGTTTTGGTATTTAAGGTAAAAAGTAAAGCCATTTAATTAAGTAGATATTTATTTTAAACACAAACATACTATTTTCAAAATTATCAAAAACCATACACCTACAAAAAGTACTTGACAGTTTGACAAAATAAACAAGTGTCAATTTAAACTGGTTTTTGAAGTAGTATGAAGATCGTTAACCGAAGCTATCTGTGTCCTTTATCTCTCGCGAGAAAATAATGATATTATTATAACATTGTACGCCATGAAACTGCAAAGAAATTTATTGGATCGCTTGAAGGTGGTAAAGTTAACGCGCTTAAGAAAAGGCAATCTGCATACAATGACTAGGCCCACTATACGCCGCAACCTGCGGCGTGTCGTGGACTCATGGTTACTTATGTAAAGAACTATACACCTGCTGTATTAATAGGTACTATGTAATTTTCATCATAATAAGATACATAGTGTTTTATATCTACATACATATTATTAAGCACCTTTCCCTTCATCCACTTTCATTAATCTCGTCATACATGCACATTTATTTGAGGTGCTTTATTAGACCCTTCGTCAAAATAATATTTGCGATTTCAACGTGGTACTTACGTCGCGGTCTACCGACACAAACTGTCGTTCAAATATCTCCATAATATTCGTTAGTCGTCAGTTATCGTCACTTGGCTGCAGAACTCTATAAAAATATATAATATAGAATATGTCACATATCAAACACTACAGCATCGTTTAGTTTTTTTTCGGTTTCACTACACCATTTCTTATTGCGGCATATAGAAGAATGGAAAGTGTATCTATCACCTTCCTATCAAATTTTATCCATATTAGTAGGTACTTATAAAATAATTGCGGCATACGGGCAGGCTGGCTGACAGACGGATATGAAAATTGTGAGGACATTTGTTTTCCTAAATTGCTACCTTATTTTCAAAGTTCAAATATTTTTTTAATAATCACAACAAATTTTACCCTTTGTAAGTTTTGAACATTTATAATAGGATATTGTTGTGCTGTAACGCAATATTATGGTGAAGATCGCAATGAGTCACGTTCGCTCTGTGCGGGCGGATTCACACAACCCGTTTCCCAATACAGAGCTGCTGACTCGATACATTCTCAGATCAGTGGGAATCGTGTGACAAAACACCTGCACTTCATACGTGTTTTCGCAATAAACAAAGATTTATTTTAATGACTCAATTAACTAGTTTAGAAATTTCTTATATTATTTGACTGCGTGATATGAACATTGAACTGATGACTTTTATTTTGTTTTATACAAGATTTGCACGCGTTTTAGTTGGCGCGGCAGTTGAGTTTTTTATTCATTATAATTATTTGTTTTCAATTTTCTGAGCCCTGCAAGATATTGAAATGGAACACAAAGTAAAATGTAAGATAAATTTCCTGGTTTAATACTATATTATTATATATTAAAATATCTGGAGCCTATTCCAGATAAATTTTGAGACGGACTTGCAAACAAAAATTCTAAAAATTTTCATT
This sequence comes from Dendrolimus houi, assembly GCA_039645545.1. Classification (NCBI taxonomy): domain Eukaryota; kingdom Metazoa; phylum Arthropoda; class Insecta; order Lepidoptera; family Lasiocampidae; genus Dendrolimus; species Dendrolimus houi. Next base: position 13,853,705 of record CM077120.1, on the reverse strand, counting down.
AACGATAAGACAAATTGTAAACAGCAGGTTTTAAATAAACTTTGGTATTTACTTTAATATCATACACAGAAACTTCAATTTTATTTTTAAGTATAGATTAGAAAACTGTTACTATACTGAAATATTTTTTCTATAATAGATTCTGGGCTAGAAGTTAGCTTGCGATTTTGGTCTTGTTGTTTATAGGCTTACGGAGAGTAGATTTGTTTATCGTTATGCATCGTTACATTTATTATATTAGAACTATTCAAGCGGCATATAATTCACATCCAGTGAAAACTAACCCTTATAATAAAAGAATCGATAACACCAATTTTGAAAAAGGACAATCAAATATTTACATTTAGATTTAATAGGTTAGAACTAAAAAAATCACTTTTAACGAAAATTTGTTTCTAGCCGTGGTAGGTAGTTTAAATTCTAGCCGTAGTAGCTTAAATTCTAGCCGTGGTAGCTTAGTGGTTAGCGCAAGCGTCCCAAAGTCAAAGGGCGCGGGTTCGTGAGATGACGGGAATTGAATGAAAACCGATTGATCTATCTCAAGCCCGTTTAATGCTAACTCATATCTTATACGCTAATATATTCATTACACACACACTTCCCCTCAGGGGGTGTTATTTTAACACATTAAACATATAAAATCAGTTTTAAAATACAGTATTCAGAATTTTTTTATATAATTTTAAACTGTGTTGGAAAAAGTTTCGTTCGATTTTTATGGATTATGTCGCATTTTCCATTGACATAAATTTTCAAATTGGCTCCTAAGTCTTCTTCTATCACTGAATATGGTCCCTTATATAATTCTGTTAATTTATTTCCTATTTCATTTTTAACTAAAATTAAATCATCCTTACTTTAACTAACACTGTTAACATTTTTATCGTTATTACACTTCCTATCCAACTTAGGTATTACTTAACAATTGTTGTTTCACATCTCTCTGCGACATATGTAAGCTATACTTTAAGTCTAACATATAATTATCGGGATTGTATAATTATCTCTTAAATTGATAAGGATGTTACATTGTTTTCCGAATACTAATTCGGAAGGTGTATGTTTTGTAGATATGTGAACGGACGTATAATAAACAAAATACCCAATGGAGGCAATGACTCCATGTTTTTTATTGTATTTTATGCTATACTTTTATTAATTGGTGACATTTGGGACCGTAGGTTTTCATTGTTTTGAAACAAATTACTGGCGGGGTCGCTGTGAGATGACGGTAAATGAATGAAAACGACTGACCTATTCTCAAACTCGTTTAATACTAACTCTTATCTTATACGTTAATATATTACACACTTCATTCGAATCTTGGCTGGAAAGCATGCACCGCTAAGGCAGTTTTCTGATCTAATGTGCATATTATTAGCAATTCTGTCTTAATAAGAGCAAAGAATTATGTCTTGTTCTTTAAAAACGAATGTAGAGTTAAATTAGTAGGTATAACTAATAGCAAGCAAGTATTCCTTGCCAGCTCCTTTCCAAGATATTGTTTAACCAACTTTTTTATATTTACTAAATAATCTTATTAATATCTATAATAACTATTTACAAGTTACTGGACATTTTACACTTTGCACAGATAATAATATAATTGACAGTAGTTTTAGATATTTTATAGTATAAAATCCGCTGGTGAAATGAGGCGGACACAGTTGTTTTGCTATACCCACCGCCAGGCGCTACGTTCTTTAATAAGCGAGTAAGCGATGGATATAATTATGTGCATTTAACACCAACAGTTATGTAAGTACTCTTTAAATATGTACGCTATTGATGTTTTACTGTATATTTGAGATGATATAAGGATCTTTTCAATAGTAATTTAACAACTGTGAGGTATGGGATGGCTAAAGGAGAGATAGGAAGCCATCGGACCAGTTTGGGCCCAATTTTATGTCATCTCGACAATATACGTTAAATTATCGAATATTACTTATTCATTTGGGTTGGGTATAGATATTAGCCAGGATGATTTTAATGGCGAATGTGCTTGGGAATATATTTAAGACTTATTTATAACAACAAAAACTGGTTTTGAGTGGAGAAAAAACGTTTTCAATTAATTATGGATATTTAAAATTCACGACAATGATCTGGTCATTTAGAAATATACTCACGTATTTTATAACACTTCTAAAACTGTTTTTAACCACTAAATAATCACTAAAACTGATTTTAAGTCTAAAAATAAAGTTTAACTTCAAATAATGAAGCCACGATAAAAAATACGATAATGAAACACAGTTGTGTTTTTTCTTTCTTTATAGTTCGATAACTCAATGTGGACATGTCACTAGGTTAGCTTTAGGCCAGAACCGACTATAACCTTTTGCTATTTATTTTATACACACGAACAGTCGGTTAGTGTATCCGTAACTAGGCAAATAATCGCACGCTCGCCAACAGTCTATTACTAATCATAAAATTATAAAAAAACAAGTATTATCAATGATTTTCATGTTTCTTGTTTTTCGAATTACTTGAGTTGCTTTATTGTGTTTTATTTCATTTTTAACAACTTTATGTGGTGTTTCTGGATTATTCTGAATCTTTTTGTTAATTAACTGGATTTATATAATATTAGTGAAAAACATAAGTGAGGTTAGATTTACAAAAATATCTCAAGAACTATAAATATTCTCCAGATAGGAGTTCCAGAGGGGGTAATTTTTCCTCCCTCCCCCTCCCTCTGCCCCTTCATTGCTTATAATAACCCGGACTTATATTTATGCCACACCCTGTTATGATTACCAAGTGCTAATTAATGGTGATGAAAAAAAATCGTGATGAAACCTTCACATCGAAATTGCCGATGTGTCTAATCCACCAATTCATCTTGGACAAGCGTGGCGGGTGGGTATACTGTTCGTTCCCCTATGAAATGGGAAGCCCGAGCCCAGCAGTGGCACGTTTATGGGCTATTATTATTATTAGTTCTTGAGATATGCGGTATTTATATGCTCTTTTAAGGTACAATGTTAAAGCACAAGTGACAATGTACGTTTGTCGGCACTACGCAACACTTCTCTATGCGCCTATCGACAGGTACCCGATCAGTATTGTTAGTCTTCTGATAAATTTTGAGAGCGTAAAGAACTCGAATAAAGTTTTTCTTTCTTTCTTTCTTTCTTTCTTTTCTAACTCGTAAAAAATATCCTTCATGTACCGTTTAGGATAGTTAACGTTACGCATAATCTCGCTATCATTAATTATGTTATTTAAAAGTAGTGGAAAGCAATGACGCGTGTCGCCTTCTATGCGGCTACTGTGTTTAACAAGAAGTTAAAAACATAAGAGACTTTGATTAATGGTTAGAGTTTTTCAGATTGAACTACCAGTCTAAAATATAGACACTATACTTTATATCGACATTGAAAGCAGCATTATTGATCATCCGATTGCGTGAGACGCGTGCGCAATATGTTCAGAGAATTCGAGCATTAAGGTGGCATAACTAAGTATATTCTTATGTATAATATTAGTCAAATATTCAAAAACAAATAGACACATTGTATGAAGAATGGCCTAAATATTTGTAGTGTGACAGAGGATATTTATACCAGAACAGAGAACTACGGAATTTTAGATTCATAAAATCCATTTCTCTCTAGGGCTAGAGAGTCATGTATGTAACAAATAGCAGCTTATAAACTTCTTACTGTTGATGAACGGATGAAATATCCGCCAAGCTTGTCTAAGGTGGATTGGCGTATTTCTCACACCGGCTATATCGATACGCAGGTTCCCTCGCGCTGTTTCAAATCTACGTCATTAGAACTCTTACTAATTCACGTCCCGACATGAGTTAGCCTTTTAACTAATAAGACCTAAATACAAAATACATTGTAAAGGACAAAATTACACTACAATACAAAGTCAAGGGTAAAGGACATAATAGGTAATAGTGATAATCAATTTCGATAACTACGATTACACACCAGAACCCCAAAGCATCAAGCTATACGCGCCGCGCCTATTCTTACAAAATATTAGGTTGGGGAAAAAGTTTCTTCGCATTATATATAAAAATTCAAAAGGTTTTTTTATAAAGTTTATTTACATTTGACTAAAGTATGTAGATGCCATTTTGTTGGATAACTTTTTGCCATCTTGTAGGTAGGGACGTGATCACATTGCTATAAAAATTTTGGGGCTTCTGATAAAAAAAACTGCGACAAGTGGTTTGGGCAGTCCTCTCATGATGTTAACCTGACACTGCCTAAGGAATTCTGCAGAGACCGAAACAGGTGAAACTCTGAAGCTGCAAGGTCAGGACTATACGGCGGATGCATTAACACCTCCCAGCCAAACTCTCGTAATTTTTATTGAGTGGCTAAAGATGTGTGAGGTCTAGCGAAGAGCTCATAATGAATAATACCCTTCCAATCCCACCATACACACAGCATCACCTTGTTGCGAGTTAACCCGGGTTTCGCCACAGTCTGTGAAGCCTGACCGGCCTTTGACCACGATCTTTTTCACATGTTCTTGTCGTACGTGATCCACTTTTCATCACCAGTTATCAGCTTCTTCAAAAATGGTTCGGTTTCATTACGTAGTAATAAAGAATCGCAAATGAGTACACGGTCCATTAGGTTTCTTTCAGTGAGCTCATGAGGCACCCAAATATCGAGCTTTTTTGTGTACACGGGTTTTTTCAAATGCGCCAAAACCGTTTTGTGATCAATTCCCAGTTCTCCAGCTACATCGTAACTACTAATATGCCGATCTTGCTCCACTTTTTCAAAAATGGCATCAATTTTGTCCGTAACAGGGCGACTAGAGCGACGTGCATCTTTGATATCAAAATTTCCGGATTGAAAACGCTTAAACCAAATTTGCGATACTCTCACAGATACTGCATTAGATCCATAAACATCACAAATTTTTTTCGCGGCTTGTGTTACATTTTTACCTTTTTTGTAGTAAAATTTTAAAATGTATGGAATTTCTTCATTAGATTCACTCATTTTAACAATAAGAAAAACAAATGAAAATCACACATTTTCCTAATTTGAATTTGGAATTATCTTCTTTAAAATTAAAACTTTTTAATGATACCAAAACCAGCCAGATACAAATGGTATAGCCAAAGAGATCTTATTACAAGTTCATACATACTATATGCGAAAAGACTTTTTCCCCAACCTATTATATGTACCTACATACACATGTTTAAGCACATTGTGTCAAGTACCCTTTCCACCCCTCTATTCTATGCGCTCAGGGTCGGACCTCGGAGCGGGGGGGCAACCCGGGGCCCAAGCCTTGGGCGGCCAATTCAGAGGGCAGCAAATTCAAACTTCGCAAACAAATACACAACTTATCATTACGCAACTTTGACCATTAAGACGTCCAGTACTTTAAATTCCTTTTCGCAGGGCGCGTAGGCATAGGTTAAAAAGCACAGACGCACGCGGGTCCATCAGTGGGCGTCTGATGGCTGAAATGATGATGATAATTAAGGTAAAGTTATAATTGAGCGGGGGCGGCACTTTTCAGTTTTTTGGCCCCTCTCGAAAAAATTCAAGATCCGTAGCGCATACAACCCCGGATCTTGAATATTTGACCTTGGCAAAAAGGCAACAAAGTTATAGAAAATATTTGTTTTGATGCAATTACTGTCCGTTGTTTTTTGTTTCTAATGCACATAATTATTGGAAGGCGTAAAACAAGCGCCGCCTGCGCCCGTATGGGGCGGTCCACTGCGCAAACGCACTCTACTGGCTCGGTATTCACTGCCACGTGATCATTATAAACAAAGCACATACTAGCTATGCATATAAATATGCATTTAATCATATTGCTTAAAGTTTCTGTGCTTAGCGCTATCTACACAGGAAAGTAGTAAATGCGATAGCGAGTAATAAAATCATTATGAAGAGGAATTCAAGATATCTGAAGATATTTTATTGTGTCATAATCAATTACGAAACACTTCTGACTATACGCATAATAAATTATACAATAAATGTGCGTTAATATTCATTAACTGACATATAAAAAAAATACTCATGACCAGTGATCACTTAAGATAATTATAAGTTTTACTGAATATATTATTGACATGTGAATATTTAGTAATTGGAGCGACATCTTGTGATCAAGGTGCTGGGACTTAGCTCAGTTAAGACTAATATGGCGAGTCCTTTAAGCAATGTCAGTTTTTATAACAGGTGAACGAAAAACCAGTTATCCTAATTATTAGTAGGTCTTACATTTTGCAGAAAATCAGTTAATAAAATTATACTACTAACCTAGGTTTTAATTTGTTTAGTCGCGATTTTTTTTTCAATTTATTCTGTTGTTACGAATAATATTAAATGTTTAATTGTGATTTTTACTCGTTTATTTAAAAGTGGCAGAAATATAAAACTAAAATTACAAATGAAATTTAAATCAAGCTTGTAGCTATTAAACGTTGCTTTGAGAACGTGTACTAGTTCAACTATCACTGATAACGCTTTAATTTAATGTATTGCTTATCGTTATTAAAAAATTATAAAAAGTTAATTACAAGAAAGATAACCGTTACGCCCCACTCACTGGTTGTTATCGCATGGTGCAAACAAAAACTTAACTAGATTTCTTTTGTTTTAATGTATGATTGTCAATATTCAGTACAGTATTTGGAAATTTTAATAATGGGTTATCTAATCTATATTAATATTATAAGGAGAAAAGATTTGTATTTTTGAATTTTTGTATGTTTTTAAAGAACAAACTCACAAACTGTTGAACCGATTTCAATAAATGTTTTCTTTATGTAATTTATGGATCTCTACTAAAACTTCAGTAATGTGACCCATCAATCTAAACAAAATACTTGGCGCTGAAATCGGATTCTACGATTTTGATGAAATTTTATGTGTTTGACTGGGTCCCGAGGTCGTTTAGATTCACAATTAGTGCCAGTAGGTGCCGCTGGAATGGGGTACTAGATTTTTATTTTTTCAGGACAAGACAACGTCTGCCGAGACCGCTGGTATATTATATTTGATATCTAGTCATTTATTTACCAACTTCATGAAAAATTTCATATGCCTAGCTTGAAAAATTGCCCATGAAAATTTTCAACCTCTATTTCACTACCTCAAGATTATTTTTTGAGACAAAAGGTGCCTGTAGGACATTGGGTACCTAGCTAATGTCCCTTCCCATCCTGTATTGGTCGAATGACTTAGTTTTTCCTATACCGATTATTAATTATTATACCAGTCTATATAAAACTTTTTTTAATATTAACGCTTATATACTTAGGTATATTATGATGAGAAGGATGCGTGTGGCTATAAACCCATTGTCTGATAGTATTTATGGTCAAACATCAAAGGTTAAACCTATTAATAATGTATTACCAACTTTTTTTTATCTTCAAATACAGTTTTACAAACAAACCGCCCTATTAACAGAGTACTTAAACGTAGATAATTTGCATATATCGGTTAAATTCATTAGATTATTCATATTGATATTTCGAATTAACTGGACGTGAGCTTTCGCTGAGAAAAGCAACAGTTTAATTAGATTTCCCACACATTTAATACCCAGTTTATACGCTGACCAGTTACATGCGTTTATTTTAAGTATTTAGTACACATATCTTGAATAAATAATTTTTTACGATAGAATTTTATTGTGCCGCCGAAGTTAACTATAATTACGTTTTATTGACGTTTATAATAAGAGCTCAGATTTGGCAGTGGCCTACATGTATTTCCAAATGTAAATGAATATTTTGGACATGACTAAGAAACGAAAAATTATTCTATTAATGAGTACACCGATTTTATTGATACGACTATTTTTATTGTGCAGAATTAAAAAGACTAAAATCTTGTTTGATTTTACATTTATTACCTATTGTATGGATACATAGTAAAAAAATAAGATTTTAATGTTTTCAACAAACTGGAGTGGAAATCACTTAGCGTGCGAACGAAAAATGTCTATCCTAATTTTCAAAAATCAAGAAATCGTACTTTCAAAGTACTCACTTTGTAGGGTTTCGTAGAAGTAAGTGCTAAACGTCCTCTGGTTTTGTCGTTTGACAACGAAAGCCAAGAAAAAACATATGTACTAAATCTCTGCATTGACGTGCAGAGATATGGTTCAGATATTTTCAATACGACTATTTAGTAATTACACAGAGGCTGTAATGAATATTTAAATGGATTCCGTGAATAAATTTACACAATTGAGAATTGCATGCAACTCAAAACGAATACATGGCCGGGGTCTAGTGAGTCTACCTTGCCAAAATTAACCAAGCCCGTTAGCAAATCAATAAACAGATTCTACCGCTGACCCACTGCAACGAAACTGGAGCGATATAAATAAAATTGTTTCGTCTGCAACTTTTATACAAGCACCGATCGGGTATTTCAATTTTGCCTATCAGCAACAGGAAGGTACATTCATGATCATTGATTAAAATAGGTATAGACCTTATAGTTCTTTTATGAAAGATGTTTGCAATTTTCTTTACTGTAAAATATGGCCCATAAACTAAATCACCTAAGAATAATACTAGGAATCATAATTTGTACTTTAATGTGTTCGCTAGATGTCATTAAAACAGATTTGTCGTAGTTTAACGTAGTGCATATGGAACCTTTTATTCTTAGTTCTGATGGTGTTTAAATATATAATAGAAAAAATTTATAACTGATTTGGTCAATTTTTTTTTAAATAATTAAACGTCAAAAGCCGAAAGTAAATGAATGACCTGTGTTGCTACCCATTCTTGTAAGATTTGAGAGTTACGTATTTTGCTGGGTGATTATCTTTCCTAGTGCCTATTTTTCTTCCTCAGTTATAAGCATTATACGTAGATTTTTTCTAATCTATGTGAAATTTTTAGCCAGACTTGATTTCTAAAAAGATGCATACGTAAATTTTTAATCCTAATTCCATCCATAAAAATTATTCTATATTCACTCCTGTTACCGAAATTATATAGATATATACCAAGTTTTGTGATATTCGGTTAAGAAACAACTTTAGAAATAAAACAATTTTATCATTTTTAGAACTTATTTATATTGTACACATATCCAAATGTACACATACAATATGTGATAGATACAATAATGTCTATATGTTCTTCATGGTTTTAAGAATAACTAATCATCGAAGTACTTTTTACTCCGAAAATTGAATTGTTGCCATTCGATATACAATTGTAGTGCAACAATACATTTCAAATATGTGTATTGTTTTCCTCAAAAAGCAATCTTCAGACAGGTGAAATAAAGGATAAAAATTTGTATGGGTAACTCGGAAATCGTTGAGTTAAATATATTTAAAAAAATTGTGTGCTTGTGTGCAGTTCACACGCAGTAGTAGTAAAACAAAGAATGACAAGGGGTGGGAGATTTTAAATTTCATGATGTCACACTTCATATATTATATCGTTATAATATATTTAAGCTATAAAACACGAAATTTGAAGTATTAACGAAAAACTTCAAAACATTTCCCACTCTATCTGTAGTAGCATAGTGTTTCAATCATTAAATATAATGTATTCTATCTCATTCTCTCACAGGCTTAATCCTATAGATTGGTGTTGATCTCTTTTTAGTGTCACTTTTTCGTTTCATCCAGTTTCAAATCAGAAATATTCTAAAGAAGTCTCGCTTCAAAAAATGTGCATGTGCAATACACACACACGGCAGAAGTGAAACTTCAGAAAAGTAACCTACGAGAGAATGAGATAAATATAGAGTATCAGGAGTATTATGATAATTAAAAGGTTTATTTTTTTTTATTTTTTATACCAAACACAATAATAATTATATATTTTAATGCACAATATTAGATTTCATATATTACATATTATTTATGTGTTATAACACATATTATTCGGATTTCATGTGTTCACTTTGAACAAATGACACGAGAGGCTTATGATAACTAAAATAGGAAACAAATAGCCCTAGTTACAATTTGATTTATGGCCTTCAAAGTTTCAAAATTCATTTCCAACTCTATCGTTATGCGTATAGAGTGTTTAAATTATTAATTATCTCCTTTTAGTGTCGCTTTTATTTCGTTTTTTGTGAAAAAATACTTGCATGATTCTGTGTTACAGTATCGTTTTTAGTTCACGTAGAAAGTATATGTAAATAAAAGTAGAAGTTGCTCGTAACAGCTAGTACAATACAATATATTGTGACTGTAATTAACTAGTGACACAAAAACAAACAAATGCTTGACGCAATGCATGGAAGATTTAGCCTAATTAGTAAAGCCCAAAGGATGGCAACAAATGCAACGAGTAAGCGAGTCCACGGGTTAAGTGGGTTGGTTAGTATACAGAATTTAACCCGCCGAACATAGAAATAAGAACATCACGATATTCTATGAGAGCGACGATACGGCTCATATGCATTATTAAACACATCAAAGGAGAAAAATCGAAATGTTCATCGGCTAGTGAAGCGGTTTTCCGCCCGATTAGGTTCACACGGATGTATCAATTATCACGTGCAATCACACTCCATGCCCCCCGCTCACATAATACCTCTTAGTGCTTATTGTTATAAATGAATGATTTTCATATCGATTAGAAATACAATCTTATCGTTTTACCACGTACAGAGATCGAAGGCTGAAAGCGCTACGTCGGCGCCGTAGGCCTTATGTATATGTGAATCGAAGTAGTTCTAGGCTCTAGTGAGACGAATATCACTAAAATAGACAATCGACAAAATGCCTGGTGGTAACAGTCTACGCACATTTCGGATTCCGTCGAGAAGATGAGCGTTCACTGTTAGGCTTTTGTCGTTTCACTACGGTATCCTAAAAAACATTAAACCGGGAACATTTTAGAAACTACTTCACGGAATTTGTTTGTTAGACATATTTTTAACCGAGTTAAAAAAAGGAGGTTCTCAATTCGTCGTGTAAATATTTTGTTTTGTGTATGTTCAGCCATAACTTTATTGTTTCTGAACCGATTTTGGCGATTCTTTTTTGTCCGATTCACTATAGTATCGAAATGACCTCATATAAATTTCATTGGTATTAGATCTTGACTTCCGAAGATATAACAATAAATCCATAAAATCAAGTAGAAAACGTTGTAGTGATTGACGTCTGTAACTTTGTTTCTCCGCCAATTTTGATTAATTCTTGTGCGTTCCATTCAGAGTATCATTATAACATTCTGGTACAAATCTCATTGTTATTGAACTTTGAGTTTCGAAGATGTAAATAAAAATCGTTAAAACCGCGCAAAAATGTGTAGTTTTTGAGGTATGTCATTCATAACTTTTTTGTTTTGAGACTGATTTTGATCATTCTTTTTCCACTGGATTTAGTTTATAGCTTCACAATGTGAGACGCGGCCCAAGGTCGTATCGAGCAGTTGGTTTATAACTAATTTACATCTATTAACTGACCAGCATGTCCTAACGATACTTCCTTAATTTAAATTTGACGGCATTTATTAGATGTTCTTAAGTGCATGTACGTAATTTAGCGTCGCGCTGCGCTCAACGTTTTCTAATAACGCATCCGTAAAATAAAAAAAAACAAACAAAAAAGAAACCGACTTCAAGAGTAAATAAAAAATAAATAACATTTTCTACATCTTGAAATCGGTGCCAAGTAAAACAAAAAAATTACTACATTTTGCATTATTTTGTTGTTATAACTATGTATATGGTAATTTTATGTCTATCTTGGTACCGACTTCAAGATGTTTTTAATTTCATACTAAAAACCGAAACAACTTTCTTGCTAACCAGTTAGATATCATACTTTTTTGCGATTTTACATTTGTATAAAGATCGTTTCAAATATAACTTACGACCCGCACCGGCTTCCCACGTGCGTAATTCAGAAAAAAGAGGTGGAAATTTTGAAGTTACTGCCGTTGATTGTAAAATATCTTTATAAACAATGTTTGCAGTGGAATTTTCGTTACATAATACAAACAAATTTTATTTAGAAGTGACGCGGGATAAGGTTACGTACAGCGTGTATCGTACACACCAACGCATGTTACGGGACCGACTATGCATAAAAAACTACCAGAAAGTATCAAACTCTCCGATTGTTAAAATATATTCACTTGCCGGCTTAAGAAGTAGGTAATCGAGCTATAGATACAGCTTGAAAGAATTTATGGAATATTAAAATTTATGATACTCTAATCATTTTAAAATTCATAATAATACATATAAATCCTTGATGTGTAACAACACTGTTATGAATAAATGAGTTTATGAGCTGTCCACGGGAAAAATACTCACACTTAGATCTCAGCCCGCAACGTTCTTAGTACATCATTGTTAAATATCTCACTAGGTTTAGCCTACGTAAGCCATGTAAATTTATATTTCGTCGACTCTTCAGCCAATCACAGTTAACTTCTGGACGTAGGCCTCCCCACGTCGGCGCCACTCATCCCGGTCCTCCGCCTCCTCATCCAGCGCCTACCGGCAACCTTTTGCTGGTCCACTCCAGGACACGTCTACTCCATCGGCCATCGGTCCTGCGACATACGTGATCAGCCCACCCCCACTTTAACTTGCTAATTTTACGAGCTATGTCGGTTATCTTGGTTCGCTTATGGATATCCTAATTTCTAATTTTATCCGTAAGAGAAACATAAGAAAATTAAAAAACAATAACTTCGTACAATGACTTTATAAACTAATACAATAAAAGAAAAATTAACGTAGTTATATTGTATTCCACCTTTGGTCCCTGAAGACTATAAGTAGAATACTGAGCCTAGGTCACCGTCTTCTATGAGTAAGGTACCCAGAGGGTTGGCTACGTTTCCTCCTGGATCGCCATAGTGATCCGATGTCTAAGGTAGGCACCAGATTACCTGAAGAGTTTATATCCGTGCAGAAACGGAGAAAGAATACAATTTCCTGCGGCCGGGCGGCCTGTCGTAAGAGGCGACAGAACAATCCACAGCCAGGTGGTAGGGCATTTGCCCGACTGGATGGCTACCACCCCTGGTCTAGAGTATGCCACCATAACAACTGAGTTGTGTTCCGGCATTAGTGATCAGGTTCCAGTTTCCCTTAAGCGCTTTCCATCAAGTGGGCCGTCTGCCTGTCTGCTAAAACTCCTACACTAAAAATATTTTTTAAAAAAGTCAATAAGTCGTTTTGATAAAGTTGAGTTTGATATTTCGTCGACTCAGTTGCAAAATATTGTTTCTTCTACTTATATAAAAGTTTAATTATATATATATATATATATATATATATATATATATATAAACCTTTGAAAAATTATATCTAACTTATGGTGAAAACCGCTTAAAAATCCGTTGCGTGGTTTAGAAGGATGTAGCGGATATACAGACAGACCTGGAAAGCAATTTTTATATTCTTAGTATAGTTAATTGCTCGCGTGCGTATAAGACGTGCGTGCGCGCACTAGCATCGAGCACGCCTATTCAATTACGGAAAAGGTCACACCGGTTATAGGCGCAAACACAAGATTATCGTAGCTCACCTGTCGGTGCGCATTGGATTAATAGGCGCATGGCGCGTCGGAACAGCAGCTACTACATTCAAGTGAGAATGTGTTCATGTTTATTATTAGTGTAACTACACCTGTATATATCACAAAACTGTTAACATTTATGAAACTTTATATTTACTAATATTTCAAATGTAACAATAACCGAATCGAGCCCTTAAGAGATTCCAGATAGAATACTGACAAATTTGGCGTCGTCATTTTAATCCTCAACTTTTAATAGGAAAATTTAATATTATTATTATCTCTCATAATTATAAAGAAAAGATAAAGCAGTTGAATTGAAATGCAAATTAATTTCTGCCAGTGGTCTCACGGATATACATTAAATATTATGCATTATTATTCAAACGTCTAAAATTCAATAGAACTGCGTCTTGTAAAACTATAAATGTGTCTAGGTCATTAAATATAAGAAAATGTAATTTGTTTTGTTTAATTATACCACTAATACTTCCTGGTGCAGAAAATTGCAAATACAGAAACGTAGAAATATTGGTGATGTAAGATAGCCTTGAAAATCTAATGTTTTCAGAGTATGAAAATTTATTTTAATGATTTCGACTTTTGCTATTGCAAAGCGATACGATCTATTGCTACGTCTAACGAGTACGATGTAGCATCACTTTTTTATAATATTTTTTTTTCAATCCGTACATAACACATGTATTATGTACCGAAAGAAGAAGAAGCTCGAGCGTCTTCAAAATGTTTGCATAAGGTTCATATTTGGTTCAAAAAAATATGACCACGTTTCTGAATTTCGCAAAAAGCTCGAGTGGTTGCCTATCTCACTTCGCCGGAATGCTCTTCTTCTCAACTTACTCTATCGTATACTGTTTATACTTTATACCCCTCCTTATCATAAGGAATGTTTCAACTTCCTTCATACGTCACATACACTCAATTTGCGCTCCACTAATAATCTCCTATTAATGGCACCTGCACACTCTTCAACATTTTATTCCAACTATCTTATTCTTTGCCCACTGACGTCAGAAAAGCTAAATATTTTGCCATATTCAAAAATTCACTTAGGAATCATATGTAAGTCTGTAAGTCTTACGCAATGATGTATGTGCTAGTTTACAATAGACTGTAATCTGCTTTCCATGTATGTCTTTTTTTATTTTTTATTTTCCTTTTTCTGTGTTGCATAATAATTGTAGATAATTTAAGAATTTCATTTGAGTCAGGTTGCCTGGAAGAAATCGCTTTTAGCGATAAGGCCGCCTTTTGTTTTATGAAGTAAGTATTGTCTTGTGCATTTTTTGTAATTTTTGATTTGGTGAACAATAAAGTGTTGTCTATGTCTATGTCTATGTATTATATTAGGTTGGGGAAAAAGTTTCTTCGCATTTTATATAAAAATTCAAATGGTTTTTTTATAAAGTTTATTTACATTTGACTAAAGTATGTAGGTGCCATTTTGTTGGATAATTTTTTGCCATCTTGTAGGTAGGGACGTGATCCCATTGCTATAAAAATTTTGGGGCTTGTGATCCAAAAACTGCGACAAGCGGTTTTGGCAGTCCTCTCGTGATGTTAACCTGACACTGCCTAAGGAATTCTGCAGAGGCCAAAACAGGTGAAAATCTGAAGGTGCAAGGTCAGGACTGTACGGCGGATGCATTAACAACTCCCAGCCAAACTCTCGTAATTTTTGCTGAGTGGCTAAAGATGTGTGAGGTCTAGCGTTATCATGATGAAAAACCACACCCCTTCTGTTGATTAATTCCGGCCGTTTTCTCTCAACTTTTTGCTTTAATCTCATCAGTTGTTTGCAGTACAGTTCAGAATCGATGGTCCTGCCTGGCTGTAACAACTCATAATGAATAATGCCCTTTCAATCCCACCATACACACAGCATCACCTTGTTGCGAGTTAACCCGGGTTTCGCCACAGTCTGTGAAGCCTGACCAGCCTTTGACCACGATCTTTTTCGCACGTTCTTGTCGTACGTGATCCACTTTTCATCACCAGTTATCAGCTTCTTCAAAAATGGTTCGGTTTCATTACGTCGTAATAAAGAATCACAAATGAGTACACGGTTCATTAGGTTTCTTTCAGTGAGCTCATGAGGCACCCAAATATCGAGCTTTTTTGTGTACCCAGCTTTTTTCAAATGCGCCAAAACCGTTTTGTGGTCAATTCCCAGTTCTCCAGCTACATCGTAACTACTAATATGCCGATCTTGCTCCACTTTTTCAAAAATGGCATCAATTTTGTCCGTAACAGGGCGACCAGAGCGTGCATCTTTGATATCAAAATTTCCGGATTGAAAACGCTTAAACCAAATTTGCGTTACTCTCACAGATACTGCATTAGGTCTATAAACATCACAAATTTTTTACGCGGCTTGTGTTGCATTTTTACCTTTTTTGTAGTAAAATTTTAAAATGTATCGAATTTCTTCATTAGATTCACTCATTTTAACAATAAGAAAAACAAATGAAAATCTCAGATTTTCCTAATTTGAATTTGGAGTTGTCTTCTTTAAAAGTATAACTTTTTAATGATACCAAAACTAGCCAGATACAAATGGTATAGCCAAAGAGATCTTATTACAAGTTCATACATACTATATGCGAAAAGAATTTTTCCCCAACCTATTATATTCCTAATATAAACAAAATACGCGTGTGTTATGGGTAATATACAACGAACAACGCTTGCCACTGAGGCCTATTGCAAATACCCAAATTAGATTAAATAACGCGGTAAGTTTCTGTATAAAATTTACACTGGAGTCGAACGTAGGACCTTTACGTTATAGTAAAATAGGCAGGCTAAAGCTTAGAAAACTACACCACATAACTAATTTTCTTTGTGAACTTTTTGAAATAAGAGTTTTTCGCGTTTTTATGCCAGGCAAATCAAGAAGCTATTTATATCATCGCTTTATGTTTCTGAGACATCAGACAATATGACTCGATACTTCAAATTGTCATTTTCTTGTAAAAGTCCATGTTTTTCACATGCATGAATGTCATGCGATGCTCCGAAGAAGGCCGATTTCATAGACGTTTTGTTTGGTGGCACGTGCATCCATTTGCATAGACATGTGTATTGAATCTGAAATTAGAAACTGAAAGAAGTTGTATTGTTACAACGGCCTTCCCGCTAATAAGTTTTCTAAAATACCTATTTAAAAACAGATACATGCATTTTGTTCGTACATTATTATTTAGATGATTGGTTTGGTATTGTAATATGACATAATAATGCTTCAATGCATAAAACCCATAAAATATATTATTGCGTGATCTGATAATTTGATATTCTAAACACTCTTTAGCCAAACACAAGTTAGTAAATTTTATCACAACTTTGTTTTTAGGGTTTCTTAGCTATTTTGATAATGACGAACCCCTATAACATCCTCATGTCTTTTTGTTACAGTCATTTTTTCTTAGAAAGTACTGGTTTTATATGGATCTTTGAAAAAAAAGTTATCTATAGGGCGCTACAAAGTTATGTAATGAAAGCACGAAAAAATAATTAATAGCGGTGACTGCCATACATGGAGGTAGTTAAAGGTAGATTTTTAGTAGTATTTTTTGTTTACAATTGTCGCAATTGCAACCTTAAAAATATAATTATTTTTCTCAATGACTTTTTTAGTTAACTCAAGAGGTGAAAAGGTTATTAGCTATCGTGAAATTGATTCCTCGTCTAATTATGATATTATTTTTTTAAAGTTACAATAATAAAATGTGTGTTATTCTAGATAATTTTTAGTTTTGTAACTGAAAGACGAAAACAGTGGTCATTTGTCATCTCTACGGAACCGTTTGATGTTTATGGACTTCCAAGCACTTATCCAATTAATTCTGTTTTAACCTTTCATTGTTGTTCTTGAAACGTATTGATTTTCAATGCGGCACTTTTTGAAGATTAAAGTGATAATTAGGAAACCAACTGTGTTTTTTAAAGCGTATAAATACTGCTAAGAATTTTAATACGTATAATAAGAATTCAAGTCCATATTATTTACCAGTAGTCTACAGTTCTACACTGTTACCTGTTGTTGTATGTTACCGGTGAAGTTTCTTAATTTTTGAATCTAAAACACCAAAACGACTTTTCATTATTTATTTCTGTATAAATTCCACTGCCCGATGCACTTACTTAAAAGTACACAGAAAAAGCCCGAATATTCCATACTAAATCATTTAATTGCTTTATTTTTTATTTATTTTATTATAAAATTACATATAAGTACACATATTGCATATTTCTAAGATAAGCAAGTTACGCTTGTATTATGGGTAATATATAGCAGACAGCTCTGGAATCGATCTCAGACACCCAGACCAGAGTAAATAAAAGAAAGTTTTTTACAATCTGCCGGGATTCGATTCCGGGCTCTTTACGATACAGACTACAAATACTCGGGACAACGCTTAGATCATAGAGACCGTCAAATGCTTTATATAGTGATATAATAAAAATATTTATTACAGTACGGCCATAACAGGATAAACGATAATATCCATCTCAATTGTTTATCTATTACAATAAGGAAGTTGCGTAAAAGCCACATTAGTCAGACATGATACAACCAATTAAAATCATACATTAAATAAATAAACGTACGCATAACAATAAATAACTTTGTCATATACCTAGTAAGCAATTAATTATATTTTCACAATTTACCTAACTCACTTTGTATTAGTTTGAGTTTAATCGAAATTAATAATAGAAGATGAAAACTCCATTTTGCAAGGCGATTTGCGCTGCTGCGTTCGCTGCTTGGGAGGTCGGGCTCGATGACCCGAAATAAGGCTCAGGGGGGTGTTATTGCATCCCTCATACTCCTCGTCTCACCGCCCACCACCCGCACCAGTTGGGTCTGTACACCGACCTCTCATTCATTACGCAATAAAAGTGTTCCCTTAACTTCTATACCTGCACCGAGAGACGAAACTCTATATTATAAAGTAAGAGAACTTTTCACGCGATTTCGGTCCCTTGTACTTCGTTTTCTTATCTTGCATAAAGTTCTATTGTTCAATATAAAATCCATATTCGTTCTCGGGGTCAAAAGTATATTAGAGTATTATTTACATTGAAATAATATATAATAGTTTTGGGAAACATCCCTAGAGATTAGTCTCGCCACCTTGAATAGCAACGCTTCATATGTTGCCCGAGGTATAAACCAGCCTTTTGGTTACGTACGATATTTATCAGACGTCTGGCTGTCTTGATAAAGCTTGTATGCTTTTCAAACTCCTGTAATCCTCAAGTCTCGACCCCTATACGTGTACAGTATAAATATATATACCAAATTCTACAACAATATCTTCATTTCCAAGGTCAGGATCCAAAACTTAATCCAATACAAGTTGTTTTAATTTTTATTAGTTTATATTATTTTTATTTCTCAGTTTTTCTAGTCGCATCAAATAGGCTAGCTAAATTATAAAGAGGAAATAATAAAGGTAAATACAAAAAATCACTGTTTATCACTTTTTTATTTGGTGCTGTTTGTGACAGCATTTTTTATATTTTATCTAAGTTATTTTAGGTTGGGGAAAAAGTTTCTTCGCATTTTATATAAAAATTCAAAAGGTTTTTTTATAAAGTTTAATTGCATTTGACTAAAGTATGTAGGTGCCATTTTGTTGGATAACTTTTTGCCATCTTGTAGGTAGGGACGTGATCCCATTGCTATAAAAATTTTGGGGCTTCTGATCAAAAAACTGCGACAAGTGGTTTTGGCAGTCCTCTCGTGATGTTAACCTGACACTGCCTAAGGAATTCTGCAGAGACCGAAACAGGTGAAAATCTGAAGGTGCAAAGTCAGGACTATACGGCGGATGCCTTAACACCTCCCAGCCAAACTCTCGTAATTTTTGCTGAGTGGCTAAAGATGTGTGAGGTCTAGCGTTATCATGGGGAAAAACCACACCCTTTCTGTTGATTAATTCCGGCCGCTTTCTCTCAACTTTTTGCTTTAATCTCATCAGTTGTCCGCAGTACAGTTCAGAATCGATGGTCCTGCCTGGCGGTAACAGCTCATAATGAATAATGCCCTTCCAATCCCACCATACACACAGCATCACCTTGTTGCGAGTTAACCCGGGTTTCGCCACAGTCTGTGAAGCCTGACCGGCCATTGACCACGATCTTTTATTTATTTTATTTTATTTTATTTTATTTATTATTAAAAGGTATCCGACAGTATATCCGTAAATTTAAGGCATAAAAAAAACATAACAATAAATATAAACCAAAACTGGATACTACTAAACTAGAAAAGTAAACAGAACCAAATATTAAGTTACACTACACTAATATTAATTATTCAATCTACCTAATACTGTGAAATTTCTGACGGGAAAACTAATCACAACTAAATGATTATGTTTAAATAGAAACATTACATTCCTTTTGGATCTTATTAATAAGTTAACTAACTACGGATTACTTAAATATTTGTTTCGAAGTATTAAAAATGTCCATGTCACTAAAATATTTGTTGTAGGTATTTGTACAACGACGCAGATATTCATTTTGTCCGTAGTTAGTTTTAGAAGCAGGGGTAGCAAACAGTTTGAGTGAGGAAGAATTACGAGGGTAACGCTGAGGTACGTTGATATTTAAAGACGAAGTGAGAGCAGGACAATCGATAGAAGAATTTATTATATCGTACAAAAAACGTATTTTTCGTACGTTCTTGTCGTACGTGATCCACTTTTCATCACCATTTATCAGCTTCTTCAAAAATGGTTCGGTTTCATTACGTCGTAATAAAGAATCACAAATGTGTACACGGTTCATTAGGTTTCTTTCAGTGAGCTCATGAGGCACCCAAATATCGAGCTTTTTTGTGTACCCAGCTTTTTTCAAATGCGCCAAAACCGTTTTGTGGTCAATTCCCAGTTCTCCAGCTACATCGTAACTACTAATATGCCGATCATGCTCCACTTTTTCAAAAATGGCATCAATTTTGTCTGTAACAGGGCGACCAGAGCGACGTGCATCTTTGATATCAAAATTTCCGGATTGTAAACGCTTAAACCAAATTTACTCTACTCTCACAGATACTGCATTAGGTCCATAAACGTCACAAATTTTTATCGCGGCTTGTGTTGCATTTTTACCTTTTTTGTAGTAAAATTTTAAAATGTATCGAATTTCTTCATTAGATTCACTTATTTTAACAATAAGAAAAACAAATGAAAATCACATTCCAACTTCAAGTTAGGAAAATGTGTGATTTTCCTAACTTGAAGTTGGAATTGTCTTCTTTAAAATTAAAACTTTTTAATGATACCAAAACCAGCCAGATACAAATGGTATAGCCAAAGAGATCTTATTAAAAGTTCATACATACTATATGCGAAAAGACTTTTTCCCCAACCTATTATATAAAATATTCATCCAACAAAATTTATATTTGACATTAGCATAATTAATAACGCGTGTAGTCTACCGACTTGCAATATAACAATTCGAAAAAAATAATAAAAATATTCAAGTCGTTAGCCAAAATGTCTGAAGACGTTTAAAATGAAGGTTTGCACTATAACGCTGATCTACACTTTACTGCTTAATTAAACAACAGTTTAATGGCTTTTCAAAAATCTATTATCTAAATTTTCTTTCATAGTATAAAACAAAGGTGTTTTCCGCGTTTGTCTCTATGTATATTCACTAACTCTTTCTAAACCACGTAACGGTCCTTTAAGCGGTTTTCACCATCAGTTATGTAATCTTTCACTGAAAGTTTATATATACAAAACAGCTAATTAAATTTTTATATAAATAAAATAGAGCTACTTTCTCACATTTCAAATCAAGTTAGTTTGCTGGATTGTACGTTTATATAATTGCACTTTTTTTTCACTGCCTTACATACATACGTGTTCACCGATTTTCTTTTCATACGGTACTTAGTGTAAGGAAGTAAACATTCAATATTATTTTTCTCAGAAAATCTAAGATCCCGTAAGACAAGTTTACACGAGTTCCGCGTCGAGAGCCTTAGTGTTGGTACATATATTCCACAATTCAGAGCAATTACTTTATATGCAAAATGATATAAAAAAATCTGTTTCCACCACAGTCTTAGGTGTAATATTCGATCCGTATCTCTTTGTCAAATTAATTTTATTAATTAATTTTTTTTAAAGATTATGTTTATCGTTGGTCTCTGAAAATGCTTACACCGCATTTCATGTAAATTGGTTCAAACCCTAGAATATGAAAAAGCAAAACAAAATTTCCCATTACGTATTAAAAGATTTATCATGAAATAAGTTTCATGCTGATTACATATCGTTGACGTCATTGCAGGACCTTGTAACTACATTTTTTGGTGACATTATTTTTTCGTCAATATTGTGTGTGATGTATACATGTACGAAAAAAATAATGTTACCAAAAAATTTAGCTGTTACAATGTCCTGCACTGATGCCGACGCTATTTTCAATGGCATTGTCAACCGTTATAACAGACATAACTAAGTTCTTCAATATACGTAGGACCCTCAGAAAGTTTCGCGAAAATAAAATAAAATGTTCTACAGATAAATATTTTTTTATTAAATCATTTCAAAGTACTCTCCACCAGCCTCTATACAAAGTTTCATGCGTCTGAATCAGTTTTCGAAACACTTTTTCCAGTTCGCCGCAGACACCTCATTTACAGCTTATTCGAACGCTGACAGCGCATCTTCCAGTGACGAAAATTGTATCCCTTTGAGCTGATTTTTTATTTTCGGGAATAAAAAGAAGTCACACGGTGCTAAGTCAGGGCTGTAAGGAGGGTGACCCAGGAGTTTGACTGGCATGCTGTCCAGGAAGTCCCTCGTTTTGAGCACCGTACGGGCGGCCACGTTGTCGTGGTGGAGCAGTAATCCGCGAAGCCCTGTGTTTGTTCGCTTGTTGTTCATAACAGAGAAAACTTCTGCTAAGGATTCGGTAGCATACCATTCGGCATTGATGCTTCTTTGGTTCCGTAAAGGAATTGACACCAAGTAGCCAGTCAAATTGAAAAAATCTTCCCCCCGCTTCTAGATCGCTTCACTTTGATAGGCGTTGATTCGTTTTGAAACACCCAAACCGTCAACTGACGTTTCGTTTCTGGATCGTATTGATAAATCCGGGACTCATCACCTGTAATGATGTCGTAAACACGCCGAGACGAGCCTACTTCAAATTTGTTTATCACATCACGGCACCATTCCACCCGGGCCTGCTTCTGAGCATCGGTGAAGTTGTGCAGCACCTAGCGTGAAACTATCCTCCTCACGTGAAGATGCATGTGTAGAATCTCGTGAAGGCTTCCCGATCCAATCTGCAGTGCGTGCTGAATCTCTTGATACGTAACTCGCTTATTGTCTTGGATTAAATTTTTCACTGCTAGCACATTTTCTTCCGTAACAGCCGTCAAAGGGCGACCACTTCTTTCTTCATCCCCTAAAGTTAGTCGACCGCGCTTGAATTTGTTGTACCAACGATACACGGTTGCCTTGGAAGGGCGCCTTCGTCTATGAACGCCATTTGAAGTCTATCGTACGATTCGTCCGGTTTCAGGCGAAACTTGAAATCGTCAAAAATCATAGCGTGGAAATGTTCCTGGCACGATAATTTAAATTGGCTCGCAAACAATGTGGAGGGAAATTTTAAATTGAAACGTACCTATTTTTAGTTATAAATAATCATATTTTGAAAATAGATTATAACTGGCCAGTCTCGCATACATAAAAACTTTTTTTCTCAATACTTTTGAGTGGTCTGGTATTAGAGAAACCTTAACCACCTTACATAGACTACAAAAACCAGTGAAAACAACTTTCGGCCAAGAAACGAGTTCTTAATTCAAAAAAATCCATGGGATTGTTGGCCTGTCATTAGTGTCGACCGAGCCTTATAATACAAATAGATGCAGACGCTACAATGAGTGTGTCACGCACACAACGACATCGGCCCCGTCGCATCATGTCTGCAAAAAAATATAAAAAATTCCCAGACAACCTTCAGCGGTCTAACAAAATTAACAGTTCACGTACTAACCGCTAATGCACATGCGGATTTGTTACTGCCAGCGCTGGCAATTATTTTTATACTTCCTCTTTAGAAATCACTACGAACTGACTTTTGGACTGATGCGTTTTTATACCTATTCCTGACATACATAACGGCAAGTCAGTTTGAAGATTTAGTCATTATTTCATAAAGTTAATAAAATGCAGCTGTGGTAAATAGCTTAATGAAAATTATCTGAAAATGAAATATGATTTTGTATTTCGTTGGAAAGATCTGTATTATTAATAATAATACCATAAATTCACTTATTATATAGAGGAATTTGCGTAAATAGAACTTAGTGTTCAAAGCGCTATTAATCGCTATTTTATTACGGCGAAACCGAAAGCTGTAATACCTGGACTTTGTTTCTATGATCTCTATATCTCTATAAATATTATAAACGCGAAAGTTTGTAAGAATGGATATATGGATGTATAGATGTGTGGATTTATGGATGTATGTTTGTTACTCTTTCACGCAAAAACTACTGAATGGATTTTGATGAAACTTTACAGTAATATAGCTGATGTGTACATCAGAATAACACACAGGCTATAATTTACAAAGATATAGTGTGAATTATCCAAAATATAACGATTTTCCATCACCACGCGGGTGAAACCGCGGGCGCAGCTAGTATAGAATAAAGATTACTCTACTCTAATGATTTGGTGCTTATTTCTCTCACCATCTATGATCTAGTTACCAAAGCCTATTATGAGCATCTAAACCTTTGCCCTTATATTGCTTAACTCACGATCAGGCTGTAGGCAAGTTTACGCAGACCCATAATAAAGATATAGCTAAGTGCCGCCGAGGTTACCAGCTTCGTAATTTGCTACAATTCGATAAAGGATACACATACCTTGTTTAGATTATGAACTTATGCAATATCAATTTCTTGATCTATGATACTAACTACCGCACAGAGAAGTAGTACTATCTATCTATCTACTATCTCCTAACTTACAAAGTCAAAAAGAGAAAGTCAATACTTTCTCTGTTTGGTCTTTTATTTAAGTTTATAATTCACGTCAGCTCTAAAAAGCAAAAAATGTTTTCGAAAATTATTTACAATTATAATATGTAAGTTACGAAAATCCCTATTAATATTATAAATGCGAAAGTAACTCTGTCTGTCTGTCCGTCTGTGTGTTCCGTTTTCACGGAAAAACTACTGGACCGATTTGACTGAAACTCCGTATATATATATATATATATTCGATACCGAGGATAAATATGCTATGCTTTTACGGGAAAACTATTGAACCGATTTGGCTGAAATTCAGTATATATGTAATTTTAATAATGACAGTGGACAATGGATGGATACTTTTCATCCCGGATAATGGGATAGATTTATGAAAAGGTTATTATCTCAGAAAGGATAGGTATTTTTTTGTGATTTGCCATTATGGTAAATTTGGTCATTGTCAATGTAACCTGTTGTAACCTCTTTAAACAAGAGGCACGCACTAGAGGTTGACCCGCGGCACAGCCGCAGGGAAAACTCTAGTATTAATATAAAGTTAATTTACCATCTAGTGTCTCTAATGGCGACAGTAAGAAATGAGTCAATAAAATTTCTTCTCGTGAACTTTTTTAATCCACCGTTAATGTACTTTGTTTAAGAGAGTAATAAAAAATTTCAACTGTCTACTATCGCCGAGTTAATGGCATATCCAGTATCATTAACATATCAGAAAGCCATGGCAAAAACTTCCTATCAAGTATGCTCAATTAATAAGATGTGGATTCCGGAATATAATTATTTTGTAATTAATTGTATGAAATAATTGTGTTATGAAGGCTACTACCGCCGCTGATAACCTTACGCAAGTCTTTGGTTCTTTGAATGTTTGAATCAGGAAAGTGGAAGACTGGCAGTAGTAATTAAGGCAGAGTGGGCACTGAAAATTAGTGCTGTGCTAGATTATATTATTATACATACATCTAGCAAAGCATTATACTGAGTTGCCAACCTTATTTGTTCAAAGTGGGGCGTACAAAACGTAACGTAAATATCAAAATTAATAATTTAATTATTTTCAATTGAAATCGGAAAATTACTTAACAAGCCGCGGCTTATTGTTTGTTATCTCTATAGAACCCTTTATCACGCGCACGTGATAAAGGGTTCTGTAGAGATGACAAACATAAAACAAAACAAAAAAGCATTTAATCCTAAATATTCCATATTTTAAAAACTAAACAGATACTGTCCAAAACAGTATTCATTAAAGTATTTTTGAGCTCTGTCGGTTTGTTTTATTTCAGAATGTTCCTCTTTATTGTCTACGTTACAGTTGTGACTTTAACGTAGAGCACTATTAGGGAAGCACTATTATCACAACTATGAGAGTTAATAATATCTCAACACTAATTGACTTCATTAATTAATTAGGAAACATCGTATACAGAAACATGTTTCTAAAAGATCTAATTAACGATACCCCAAATGACTAAGGATTAGTGAAAAAAATTAACCCCTAGTTACGTAATGTCTCTTATTCACGATTTCACTACAAAACTTTGTAGCGCTATACAGACTGCACCTTCATGTGTCACTTCATCCATATAGAATCAATAGTCTACTACAAAAATGCCTGTGACATAAGTACATACATAGACGGGTAGCTAAACATGGAGATAAGTTCCGATTTAACAAAATGGCTACAGATCCCTAAAAAATGATTTTATATAACCGCATTCGTAATTCTATTATAAAAAGCACTGTTCTTAAACTTTTTTCAAAGAGCCTATAAACCTTGCATTACTTTTATGAATAAAGGGCATTTGTTTATATAACATTGTAGCATTCGCATATCCATAGAATTAATAAAAGTTGCTAACGTCATTTATTCATTTACCACCTTACACTTATCTGTTCTTTGTTGTGTACAATAATTTTATGATGCACATGTTACAATGCATCGGTAGATCATTATTAATACAATTACATAATCAATAAACAAATAAACGATATACAAACATACATACCCACATTATCTATAATATTATAAAATTGTAAAACAACTGTAATAGACTATATAAACGGCGGAGAACACGATGCAATTTTTTTAGTTTTCTTGTCTGTTTGTGCGGTATTCACGTAAAAACTACTGGGCCGATTTCGATGCGATTTTCGCTGATCGACAGCTAATTCTTAGACTTAAAATCTGCGAATGAATGAAAGAATTAAAACGGCCAGATTAAAAAAAATCGTATTCTAATATCATTCAAATTTTATTTAATAAAATGTATGATATTTTTTATCCCGGGAACCCCGCGAGAACTTTTCCGGGAGCGGTTTGTAATTTTTCGGGTGCATAAAAATTAGCTTATTCCGACTCAGTTTTTACTAAGACGATAGCTTACATTACATACATTTTAAATGCTGTGATACTTACTTTATGTCCCGGGAATGCCGCGGAAATTTTCCACGTCAAACGTGGTCGAAGTCGCGGGCATGACCTAGTATTATTATTATATAAATTCACTATCTAAGAAAGACCAGATTGTGCTATGGAAATTACTGCGATACTCACAGTCAGACAGATAATAATAGTGTATGAAAGTCTCTATTAACGTCGGTCTTTAAACTAAAGCTAGTTTAAAAAAATAGATCGAGAATAATTTGAGTGGAAAATAACATGATTATTTATGGTAAGGCAGAGAACATAATAAAGCACAATAAAAAAGTATAAAAGGTGAAAACAAATGACATACATAAACTCATACACACTCTTGTTTTAGGCGGTTTGATGGATTCCACGCATTAGTTATCATCTCGTAATATTTGATATAACAAATCCCCTAAGTACTATATGCACTATGTTGCG
Source organism: Dendrolimus houi (assembly GCA_039645545.1). Lineage (NCBI taxonomy): Eukaryota > Metazoa > Arthropoda > Insecta > Lepidoptera > Lasiocampidae > Dendrolimus > Dendrolimus houi. The sequence continues at coordinate 13,826,286 of CM077120.1, read as the reverse complement.
AACGCACCTTATTGGAATAAAACACAGGTGCCTAGCTACTGGTCCACAACGAATTCTAAATCACTGATTGATAAATAATAATTACCCCTTTGAGTTAATTTCTTTTAAGTACTCTTAGTAGCAGTTCTTCTACTTCTTCAGCTTTTTCTCCTTAAGCAGCAATAAACTTCTTCTTAATCATTGGGAAGCGGTGTACATAGAATAGGAAGTAGGTTTAAATTTTAATTTATATCTATGACCTTCAAACAATGCTCTCCAGTAGAACTTACTTTGAATAAAGACTTTCGAATTTGAATAGTAAGAAGTCAAATCCAAGTGATTCTAGAATATTATGAAATATTCGTTTTCAAAGTTCGCCATTCATTAATTTTATTTTCCAGCCCGGTTTTATTTATAGCTACAAGTAGTTAGAACTAAAGTTTAATTTATAATTAGTTCCTATATCTCACTACACATTAATTTGCTCTAGTATTGCTTAAAATTTGACATAAAACTTAATACAAATCCGTGCTGGAACGGAGAAAGAATACAATTTTCTGCCTGGCGGTGACAAAAACCGCCCCACAACCAGGTGGTAGAGTGTTTTCCCGCCTGGTAGGTAACCCAGTAGTCTAGAGCATACCGCCATAACAACCTTGAGTTGTGTTCCGGCATTAGTGGCCAGGTTCCAGTATCCCTTTAGAGAGCGGCAGCACGTTGGTAGCATGTTTTGTGTTACTAATGTCTATAGGCGACGATAACCGCTTTCCATCAGCTGTGCCGTGCCGTCTGCCTGTCTGCTGAAGTCATACAATAAAAAAACAAATAATGTCAATTTTCTACCAATAGTAAAAGATGAATATACTACTAAGATATAGAAACATGCCTTTTATAATTTGAGGCGGATTATATTCGTCCATCTCATTCATTCGCTAAGTTTGTGGAAGTTATAACATTAAAAGAAAATGTATTAACATGGATTGAATAAAGTTTGGGCATGGAGAGAGAATGGCTGAAAGTAGACTGACAAATTATAAGTACGTATGATAGCAGTATAAAATAAATTATAATAAATAAATTAATATAACTCAGAAAATAATCAAGCAGTGATAGGGGGCCGGCAACATTTGCCGCAGGATTGAGATGGCTGATGGAGCAGACAGGTCCTGAAATGGAGACCGCGTCTCGGCAAATGTAGCATGTGTAGAACGCACTCCAGCCTGATGGACCAACAATTTGCGCAAGGTCGCCGGAGGAGGCTGAATGAGAACAGCGGAGGACCGGGATAGGTAGCGCAAACTTGAGACGGCCTACGTCCAGCAGTGGACAACGACTGGCTGACGAACGAGGCCCATCGTCTCTACCTATATCTATGGGAACCACGTGTGATACTTTAAGAATACGTAAACGTACGTACGAATTTTTGTTACCTATTCTCATTCTTTCGAACCATCTTGTATACATACTATTGATTGTATAATTGAGTTTTGCCTCAAGAGTGGTTAATGTTCTAAAATACGGACCTCAGTCCAATTACATACATTTAGTTTACACCAGACAGTCGTCGTATTACGTGACAGATAACGCAATAACGGTTTGAATTCGTTAGCGTATTATTTTTGTATAGTCAAATAGTATACATAGCAGTTTTCTAAAATACAAAGCAGTGAAGTCCGTTAACCTCTTCCACGCAACTGCATCGGGAGTACCATTCACCCCGGTATTGACACGCAGATGTTTTGGCGCCCCCTATACGTCAATGCCTTTATTATTCGAGAACGTCGCTCTAGTTGGTGACTGGTCAATGAACTGCGTAGTTTCACGCATTAGGCATTGTGAGCCAAATGACTAAGACTGTCTGCAGTCTATAATGAAATTTATAAAACAAGGTGAACCTATGATTTTGTTCGCGAGGACTTAATTCGAATTCTTTGGGATAAATATTATTATTGTTATTTTTTAAAATATTGGCTTTCATCACAGTGTCGTCGAGTTTAATGTAAACATAAAGTAAATTTTCTTGTGATGCTGAAACAGGCTAAAAGAAAAGTAAACAGTCATTTGAATATCTTTTAATTTTTAAATTCAACCAACACACCTCCCCACAGATTTGCTATATATACCATACGGTGGAGCATTCCATGAGTCTCCACTCGCCTAAACTTTGATTCCCCATGTCTCCTAAATTGCCAAATTTGCTGGTACAAAAAGAATATTGTGTTTAGCTCTGATCACTGAAGTTTCTAAGTTTCATTTGTCCAGAATTGTCTCAAATCACATTTTTGGTTACGAAAAATAAATGTATAATTATTAAAAATATATACTCACTCAATGACTTTCAAATATAAGTTTTCTTTTTAAGAACCCCTTTTTCTATATTCAAAAATGCATATTTCCCAGATTTTACTGGCATACTTAAGTAGGCATACAATACAATACTTCTAAATTTTATGTCAATTTTTACATTTTTAGATTTAGTATTTCCTGAAATAAATAGTTCTGATTTAAAGGCAAACAGGCATACACCGGGCTGAGACCACATAGGTTAATTTTTAACTGTATAAGTATCGCCCCCTATCCGTGCCTTAAAAATGACACATTTTCTTTTCTCAAAATTAATATGCAGAAAATATAGTTTGTTGTTTTTTTTTATTGCAGGAGTTCAGCAGACAGGCAGACGGCCCACTTGATGGAAAGCGGTTACCATCGCCTATGGATATTTGCAACACCAAAGGTGCTACAAATGCGCTGCTGCTCTCTTAAAGGAGACTGGAACCTGGTCATTAATGTCGGAACACTACTTCTCAACTCTCAACTGTTTCTTAATCTCACAATTAAACTTTTTAAGCTTTACTTTAAATTTTCTTTATCTTTACATAGTATAAAACAAAGGCGCTTTTCACGTCTGTCTGTCTATATATACGCTAACTCTTCTTAAACTACGCAACGGATTTTTAAGCGGTTTTCACCATTAGTTAGGTAATTTTTCAAGGTAGTTTTATACACATGTATGTTAGCTTATGCCCGCGACTTTGCTAGTAATATATAAAAAACCTAATTAAGTTTATATGTAAGTAAAATAGAGCTACCATGAATTGACAGGAAAACTCTAATGTGGTTATAAATTACACACATTCTTCTGCCTGGTGGAATTGACCTTGTTATCAGACATTTCGATTTTATGCCAGAAGAATTAATTATAATAACTGTCGAGCTAATCACCTTGCACTAATTATTATATGCACCTGTAAAAATAAATTTACTTAATTGTTTTATGTTTAGTAGGTGATTGACTGTCTGGTTAAATAAAAGTTATAAAATAGGCTAAATGACGCATATAATTATACATGCGAATTTACGTATTATATCAACCTTGAGTTGAATTTAAGGAAAACCAAACCGTTATATGTATGAATACATTCACTAATTGCAACTTGCTCATATGATGAAGTCGTGGTACCTTAGTGGCTAATTAATGTAATTGTTTGTTTATTACAAATTAAATGATCGGCGAAGAACCATTTTTATTAAAAAGTATTGACTCTATAGTTATATGGATTGTTCTATATATTCAAAGAAAATTTTACTTTTACTAAATTACCTAGTAGTTAACTAATCTAATAATCTTAATAAACAAATAAAACTATAGATAAAAAAATTGTCACAAACCTTACATGATTAAGAGTAAACTTCTACTATTCCGCTATTCCTGCAATTTGATGATTTGCGCTCTAATTATAATTTGTTCCTGAAAATACTCTTACACACTTCTTTCCTTGCCCACCACTCTAATTTATATCTATAATCAAGTGGATATCTATTGAAATTTACTTAAACACTTGCTTACTTTTGAACTACTTTAATTTTTAAATACTTTAAATTTAGTTTCCGCCCCTATTAGGTACAGTGTAAACTTTTCCAGAATAAAGGGTTATATGGAAGAGATCGCTATAGGCGATAATACATTGTAATTTTTTTGTCAAAATATACTTAACAATTAAAAATTAACAAACAAACAAGCCTAAGTCACTCTAGTTATTTAAAAAGACATTTTAAGCTAGAACCATGGAAGAAGAATAATACTTTTTTTTCATGCTAGAACTCTGTTTTTGATAAATGTTGATGAGGCCACTATGTCTTAGAATAAATAATCGTTGCTGATAAAAATGAGGTAATATTGAAAAGGCGTTTGAACACTATTAGTCTATAAACATCTCACTGCTGAGTACTGACAACCACGTGTTAAGGCTACGAACAGTATACCGCTACACCTATTCAAAGCCGATAGGCGAATTTCACACATGGCTAATCTCGATATGCCAATTACGTTATGATATTCTTTCTGGACAGTTAGCATATAATAATTAAATTATTTTGCACATTAATTACAACGGCTACAGTGGTAGGTAGAAAAAAAATTGGTTAAAAACTGAATTTAATTAATAAACTTACAATTAAATATATCTCAATCTAAGATATGACAGCCGTTCCGTTGCAGGAACGAGGATGTCTTTAGTCTAATAGTTTTCACGGCAGGCACGATCTGCTGCGTCAGTATTTCGTACCTTCTGCTTCCATTAGAAATTCCAGCAGCGCTGACCAGCGGATGCTGTGTCCTACTCATTTGTACCACATTGATTCAAAAAACTTCCTAAAGTTGCTCCCCGGCCAGGATTCAAATCCTTATCATTTAAATAGACACGGTCGCTTACCCACTAAACTATCACGACTTCTCTCTTCCCCTGAATTAACGTTCCTCCAAACTATGATAACCTGTATCAGTTTAAACTTAACTTTTTTGGATTCATGACCTTAGGAATACGAGGATTTATATAGAATACTATATTTACTCTATATAAATCCTCATATCAAAGTTTATGATAATGGTTCATTCCTAAGGCCGTGAATCCAAAAATTCCGGGAAAATTGGATAATTTTCGTGCAATATAAATGAGAATATTACATGAGCAAAACCATATCAAATGCCGTAGGACATAATGATCAGGACATCAGCCATTTAAAACTTGTAAGAAAGCGGTATTTAATTGCACTACGAGAGACATTTAATAATTTATTTAAACACCAAGTACTAAAATGCCTACTTGGGAAAAATTTTATGTTATTATTGGTGTTGCCAACACATATAATATGTATGTAGTTACGAGTATTAAAATAAATAACTTCAAGGTATAAGTAATTGTAAGTAAAGTTGACCTTTTGAATAAGCTAGTTCATTGGTCTGGATTTCTCTAGAAACCGTATAAGTTATTAAATGTCGTGCAGTGAGTGTTAAGCAATCTGAAGTTTAAATAATTCTGATTTAACCCTGTAAAAATACGTGCTGAAGTTGACTTCTTTGTAATAACGATTCAGAGATTACATTTTTTCATAATTTTCCTACAAATGACAGCTTTTGATATTTTTTATAAAAACAACAAGTTTTTATACTAAGTAAAAAAGATATCCACGTGCTTTCGCTCGCTTATAGTTGTATAATTCAACGAAAAATATTGATTTGCATAAATCAGCTCATTTTCTAAGCCGTGAAGAAAAAACAAACAAATATAATGGATTATAGTAACATAATAAATTTTATTGTGTTACTTGACCACAATCACGAAAAATTATTTGTCTGATATAACTTTAAAAAATAATTTATATAAACAAAAAGAATTAAAGACACAAAAAAACAATATTAAAACAGCAATATCGTTTTAAATTTACATGTATGTTTCAAAACAGATGAATATATAGTCCAAAAGATCTCGCGCGAACAAAGTAACGGGAACTGCTAACTGCTAAAATATTATATATATATATATATATATATATATATATATATATATATATATATATATATATATATATGTAATATAGACGCAGTAGAAGTGAAACTGTAGAGAATATACTCATAGATAATTCTTCTCTACCTTTAATTAATATAAATATAATTCCTTTAACCTACATCCGACAACATATTATAATTCAAAATAAACTTCTTAAGTATCACTTTCAATGTTTAACTGGTTTAGTTTAAACAATATTATATTAGTTTTAATTTTGTTTGTGGTTATTATTTACTCTGTGGGAGCCTAATCTAATTTACCACCGCTTCCCAACATATTTTGGCTTGAAGCGAAGAAGCGGTGCAAGAAACTCTTCAGCAAACATGCCTAGCTCTAATAATTTTATATAATACTAGCCGTCCCCGCCCGCTTCGCTGGGCGAATTTTCAAAGGAAATAAATTAAATTTTATTCATCATTTTTATTTTTTTTATTCATTTTTTTTTTGCTTTTTGTGTTAATTTTTTTTTCTGAAATTTAAAATATTTTTCAAAGAAGAGTCAAATTCACTTAAAATAAAATTTATTGATATTATTATTATAATTATTAATATAATAAAAATAAATGTTGATGAACAACAAAACAAAGAATAAATGGAGAAATTAGTCAATAGAAATGGTCCGATTCATGGAGAAATGAGTATTAATCTTCCTCCATCTCACATTCGACGACTCGTCGCTCGTAAGTTGAGTTTGCCGGGACGTAAAACATACTCGTTAACATAACGAAGTTGAAACTAAAAACTCGAAATTCAAACGGCGAGTAATTTTGACCTACATCAAAGCTCCGACCATACTGGCAGACCACGCAAACCATCAACACCTTCAAAAAGTAAAAAAAAAATATTATTATATTAAGTTCCAGATGGCATCTGTAACGCGATATGATATTTGAAAAAGAAATATCATAAAATGTTTTAATGGAAATGGTTAAACGTATAACCACTGCGGACCAATACGGTGAGCAGAGAGTACGTTTAACCACAACCTTTTTTTTTTACCTGATTATAGACAATCATTATAACATGATCCTCAGAACGATCACGGATACCAAATGAAAAATTGTCGGTAAAGAGTAAATCACGGTACCCGAAAAGCTCCTGAACGTACCCAGTGAATCTGAAAAAAAAAAATCAATAATTTATAAAATAAACAAAAAAGATTTTAAATTCAATTGAAAATTATAAAAAAGACATACTCATAACGACGCCTTTGCCGGAAAAATGGTGGCCGTTGAAAATTCATGAAGTTGATGTTGATAGTAGCGTTGATGACAGATGAATGGTCTAAATGTTTATTTGCTTATTTTTTTAATAGCAAAAACAATGAACCTAGTAACCATTCAATTTTTTTGTTTATTTATTAACTTCATGTTTATCGTTGCAACGAACATTATAAACGTATAACTAAGTATTAGTAAACGTTATTTCTTCTTTATCAACATGTAATGTACATATTCACTCTATCTCATCGAATTATGAAACGGATTACTTTGCCAGGCGAATGACATAGATTTATTTAACCTTTTAAATTATTATTATTATTATTTTGGAAAGGTAATCTTTTCTTAGCACTTTGGCTAGTTTGAACCACATCCACGGGCCTAAACCAAGTGAATGCAGCGTCTAGTGAGGAAAATTTATGTTGACGGTATGTTATTATGAGGGGCAATTTCGTTTTCGTCTATCTGCAAGAATTTTCTAACTATTCTACATGTATTCAAGATTGCGGCTTTTTGGAGAGTTATGTAGAGGGTTTCTTTGAGGTCCAATAGTTTTAGGCTATGGAGAAGATGGTTAGGAATAATGCCTGTTGTGGAGACAACTATGGGTACTATATATACTTTTTCCTGTCGCCAAATTCTGCTCACTTCATCTTTGAGTTCTGCGTACTTGCTTATTTTTTCAGTTATTGTTTTTTGTATATTGTGTGTGTTAGGAACAGCAATGTCAATAAGGTAAGTGATTTTGTTAATTTTGTATTTTATTATTATTATTATCAATATCATTATTATCTTCATTATTAATATCGTTGTCGTTGACAATATTTTCGTCAATTGCTTCATCGACAAATTGTTGTGAACGTACTATTTTTTGTCTCTTCGTTGTACGTGTCGTTCGGCCAATTTGAGCTTTTCTTTTTTTCGCCATAATTTTACTATTTTTACATAATTTATAAATATTTAATATTCGATTTATAAATACACTTATTATCACAAATGATAAATTAATATATATCTTATTAAAAGATAAATAAATATATAACTAAAAATATAATGAATATACGTATCTTCTTTATGAACTGATTATAAACTTCTTCTTCATTCAACTAACCTTAAAATTATATTATGTTATTTTTGTTTTTAAAAAAAGACGATCGATTAAATAACAGACTAACATAACCAAAGAAAACAAATGATAAAACAAAAGACTATCTATTAAATGACAGATTGATATAACCTGTGAAAGATGAATAACCATGATAACGTCGTAAACTTAATCAGGGACTCATTTATTATTATTCATCCAAATGACGGATACTCTTATAGAAGAAATAACAGGTATAAAAATAATTAAATAGATAACGATAGACACATTACGTAAATTTACATTTATCGATTCAGTTTTCGTGGTTATGTAGAAGAAATATATGGTTTTCAAACTTATGGAGGAAGAAATTACTACGTTTTTATTTTAACGGGAATGCGTTCATATAATTATCTGTTTGCAGTTGAAAATGCTCCACTTCGTCATTGTTTAAGAATAAACAAAAATCAAGTAATGTCTAAGCAAAGTTCTACCGTCATTTAAATTATTTTTTTCTTCTCAATTTAATCGCATCCATTTTGAATTTATATTAAAAAAAAATGATCATTAATATAGATTGTGACGATCTCAAATGCTGCGGATTTTGTTTGTCACTTCCCAACTATCAATGATCAATTTCTATCCGACTCAAAATTTTGAATATTCTTCGATCAAATCACTTTCTCGAACGAATTCATAGTTGAAGAGTTACCAATTCTTGCAAACCATAAGATGATTATTGAAGATGAAGATGAAGATTAAATATTATGTGTTAATATATTAATAAACTTTTTTTAAATAAATTAATTACGGTATTAATTATTTATCAATGACAAACAAAATGTATTTAATTATTTGTATGTATATATATTTTGCGGCTGTGGACCGACATGTGCTTTATTGTACCGTATCTACCCTGTGTCCCATTACTCGGCGGAACACAGTGACATGAGGAAACCACAGAGAAAACTCACGCCAGTACAATCGGTGATAAGCAAATTTTCATTAATCACTAAAATTCTGCATTGTAGTGATCAATGAGCCTTTAACTTATACCAAACAACAATGATGTTCATGCAGGCCAATCGTATTCTTAAGAAGATCACCCATCAAAGTACTAACCACTCTAAAAGCTGCATAGATTGGGTGATCCACCGAATCATACGCCAGCTGCATAGCTATCACTGCCGCACTTATATTAAATAATCTTATTACAATTACAATAATAAACATTAATATTTTTTTAAAAATAGAGAAGGTAGCTTGAAAATGAACCGAAATTTAGAGCTAAATGTACGTCAATGTAGATCAATAATATTATTTTCTGGACATTTTCTAACTTCCTTCTTTATTTTTTTAATCGTTTTTCTTCCTTTATTTTTTCAATCTTCTCCTTTTTTCCCTTGTTCCTTCGTTCTTCTCCTTATCCACTTCTTCACCTACTCTTCCTTCTCTGACTTCTTCGTCTTCTATCTCAGTTGATTCCGTCGCGATGTTTTTTTCATCTGATGGGGTTGTATTAAAATTAAATTTATTTATTATGGTTTATATAAGTATCTCAATCAACAAATATAAAATTACTTTTTAATTTCCACTCCTGCTGTTGTTTAGCCTGTTTAACCAAACGCATCATTCGTTCTTGTTCTTTTCTCTCAAAGTTCGTATTTCTTGAAAGTATAATAAAGCGTTGTAAATTCCATCAATTAACGATTTCTAGATAAATTTAAATAATTTTTATTACATTTATAATTAACTCTTAAACTTTATCATCACTTTATTTTATTTTTTGTGGACATTTACCTCTCTAATCTCTGCAAAGGAAAATTCACTTATATTATCGTACTCTTCAAAGCAACCAATCCCTTCATGGAATCTTCTGTCACTTAAAGTGATTCGGACTGTTGTGAAACATCCAATATAAGACTTTCTTGATTCTTTTGATAGTTAATGTCGAATTATTAATAAAAATTTGTAATTTACAATTTAATTATATATCAATATATTTTACAAATCATTACTTACCTAAAGTTTGAGCTTTTATCTCATGAGACCAGTTTTTAGAACCAAACACATAGTCAGCACACAAACATAAACTTTCAATACTTTCTCTGTCTGACATTTTTATTTCACTTCTCAACCGCTTATGAACTGACGTTTTATCATAAGATTAATTAGGTTATATAAAAACAAATGAAATTAATTAAATAAAAAAAAAAACAATTGACTTTAACCTTTTCTATTTGAACAGTAAAAAAATAATCATTTGGAGTCTGTAGAAGTTACAGTTTGGAAACATAAATTTAACATTCTCACACCCACCCCCACAATCCCTATTGGAAATAGAATTTCGTAAAATCCTATTTGAGATGATTTCTGCATGACAAATAAAAGGTTACTACCAAATTTAGAGTCTATAGAGGTTACAGTTTGGAAATAGAAATTTCACATTTTAACACCCACTACCGCAATCTTTTCCGGCGGTGGGTTGTTGTAAAATCCGCTCTTAAATCATTTCTGCATCACATATAGACGACTCTAGCTAAATTTGGAGACTGTAGGAGCTGCGGCTTAAAAAATAAAAAAATTCATTGTTAAACCACCCCCGCAACCCCCTGTGGGGTGAGCTATCGTAAAATTCGTTCATAGACTATTTCTACATCTCTTACAGAAGATTCCTACCAAATTTGGAATTTATAGGAGCTATAGTTTAAAAACGGGAATTGTTCATTTTTAACGCCCCCGCAATCCCCTTTTGGGGATGAATTTCTTAAAATCCGTTTTTAGTTGACCTCTACATAACAAAAGTAATATTCCTACCAAGTTTCACATTTCTAAGTCCTATAGTTCCCGAGATTTCGTGATGAGTAACTATAGAAATTGGAATACTTCGATTATCATCGAAATTTTTAACGTTTTAGCAGACTTTTTTAAAATTTTCTTACATATAAACCTCTCCTGACAATTCTGAAGACAACAAAAAAAAAATTAACACAATCGGTCCAGCCGTTCTCAAGTGATACTCGATCATAGATACGGCATTTTATTTTTATCAAAAAATGTGAATGGGTGTGCAGGGGTGCGTGGGAGTTGGTGGGTGGATGCGTGTTAGTTTGTAAGTAGGTTCTTAGCTGAATGTAAAAGAACATAATCCGTTTAGTAAACTCCGTTGAAATCCATGAAAACAAAAGAATCAAGAGAAAACGCTTGTCTTTTGTTCTTATTAGCGGGATAAATGTTCATGAAAGTAAAACAGCAATAAAAAAATGAAGGAACGTCAGAATTCAAAAAATAAATAGCCATAAACCATTTAGGAAAAATTTCGCATCGAATGGTGGTAGTTTCATGTCGATACGATCAGTAGTTTAGGCGTGATTGAGCCTCAAAGGAAGGCCATTTTCATTATATATATATAGATTAAAATTGGTGGAACGAAAAATAAAATAATTTATCAGTCAAGTTAAGACGTCACGTCACGCAGAAAGAGCTCACAGTGTCCTGAGGTCTGGCAGTTAGCAGTTTTATTTCGGTCCAAATTGGACCTATGTTTAATCATCGGTCTTATTGATTCTCTAATCTGTGCTGCACAGTGTAAAATTCGTATCTCATTCTCTCGCAGGCTTATTCCTATAGATTTATGTGTTTATCTCTTTTAGTGTCGCTTTTTCGTTTCACCGAGTATCAAATCACAACGATTCTAAAGATGTTTCACTTCAAAAGTTAGATAATTGTATTCCATTTGAAATGTTCAATTACTTAAAAAGTGTGTATTTGTGGTAAATGTCTAAGTTCTGCGTCTCATTCCAATGTGTATGTCTCATTCCAAATCCATACCTGTGTATATTGTTCCAATTATCACGTGCTAATGGTGAAATAAAACATCGAAGCTGTATTTCAATATTACCTATGTCTGAAACAGCAGACAGGCAGACTGTCCACATATGTCCTATGGTATCTTATTTTGGGGCAACGCTGTTGACTTAGAGACTATATTTGTTTTACACAAAAGAGCCGTAAGGTCTCAATCTACAACCTCGGCCCTCAGGAACGCTTTAAGGAAATCGGTATTATGACGGCCGCTTGCCAATATATTTTTAATAATATAATTTATATTCGTAATAATTTGAGTGCCTACAAGCAGTATAAGGATGTTCACAATTTCAACACCAGGCATTGTAATAGACTGATATTGCCATATTTTAGATTACAAAAATTATTGTGCTCTTTCTTGGGGGATGGTATACGCTTCTTCAATAAGATTCCGAGTGAAATGTTAGATCTGCCTTTCACTAAATTAAAAACCAAATTAAAAAGTATCTTGCTAAAAAAGGGACACTACACTATTGAAGAATACTTAAATGACAAAACTTCATTTACATAGCAGCTCGCTCCAACCTCTTATACTGTATTTTGTACGAGTATAACGTTTTTATCTTGCATACTTGTAAGGAATATATGGAGATGTTTTGCAGCAAAAAAAAATATTTAGTACGTCATGTCTTTATATTTATAACTATAATAATATTTTTCTATCCTTTAATTGTGTCTCTGTCTTATTGAATATGCACTGTTTGCTACAACTCCATTAATTCTTCAAAAGTCATTCTGTAACATACTTCTGTATAAAACTTATTTTTAAAAAAGAACTTGAGATAAAAATAGAATAAGAAATATAAAGAAAAACAATTTTTAGCTAGACGTGTTGCTGGGGAGTTTCTTGCCACTTCTTCTCCCTGAGAGCAATAACACGTTGCGAAGCGGTATACATAGACTAGGAAGTAAAATTAAATTTTAACCTATATGTATTATGACCTTCAAAAAGTGTTCTCCAGTGGAACTTATTTTGAATAAAAAGTTTTGAATTTGAATTATGGAAAGCGGTTACCGTCGCCTACCGATGTATGTAAAGTGCTACTAACGTACCGCCGGCCTCAAACGGGGGACTGAATCCTGGTCACTAATGCTGAAATACAATCTAGACGGGCAAATGTTTTACTACCTGGCTGCGGGTTGTTATGTCGCCTCTGACGACAGGCCGCCCAACCACAGGAATTAGTATTCTTCCTCCGTTCCTGCACGGATGCCTTGGACAAAAGTCACGAGTTTACCATCAATGCCAATGATATAGGAAGGTAAGTGACCAGCTTTGGAACTTTATGGGCCGATATTAACAAATGTGCACGTTTCAAAATCCTTCATATTTATTTTTTATAATTATGGCTTAATATACGCATTTTGTAAACGCAACATAATAATATCGTTTGCGTATATGGTTTGCCGATAGCCTCATTATGTCAGGCGTAGATGATCAGTAGGGTTGACAAAAATGGTTACATAAATAGTTGTTGCAATAAATTTATTATTGTATATACTTTACACAAGTATATACAATAATAGTAAGTAATACAATACAATAATAGTAAGTAGTCATTAGCAAACCTTCTGCGCGCGGCTTATATATTACTTAATCATTCAAATTGGCATTTTCTCTAAAAACCTACATCTTTGATTTATTTACATTTTTGAAAGTGTTTTTGGGTTATTAAAGATCCTTCCTTGGCAGTCAATATAAAGTTACAAATCAACCCATTTCTTGCTTTAAGCTAATGAATCTCTATTAATTCGGCTAATTCGTGGTGCATATTGTGTGACTAACGTCTAATCGAATTTTTATATTTTTCCATATTAACCACTTCTCGCGGTATTTTTGGAGAATTAAAATCGAACATACATTTACCAGTGTAAATTTTCGAACAGTATATATTTTAAGAAAGATTCAGTGACTCATTTAGTACTGCTTCATTATGGATTATCGCTTCTGCATATGCTGTGTCTACTATATTCCCTAGATATTTGAAACTCAGGGTTGCTTGGTTCAGGTTGAGTGCAATCGTGCGGCAGGGTCGCGGACCCTGCGCCCTCGCTCTCGATCCAGGTTATCAACATCCACCGCCCCCGCGCCTCTCCACCACCGCCTTCCAACTGCACTACTCTGCAGATACGCCGCAGGGATTTTCTTTATGTGGAAGACCGCTCCTAACGTAACAGAGTGCGTTGACTTCTAATAAGAAAACACATTTTAATATTATAAATTCAAAAGTAATTCTCTAACCTTTTCACAAGTAAACCTTTGAACAATTGAATTTATACTTAGTGCAGTTGTTCCATAGAGATTGGAGATGAACTTGGGACTCATTTTATCTTAAAAATGTCAGAAATATACATTGGCTAAGCCTTAATAAGTACTCTACATAATCGCAAAACTATTAATGTTATTTAAAAACTTCAAATATATTGTTTAAATTGTAAATACTTTCTTCAATAACAAATATTTTATGGATTCCAAACTCTTCGTAAATTAAAAAGAATTTTTAAACTAAAACAACCTAGCTATCACTTACAGCAATAGGCACTAAAGAATTCTAGAAGTTACCGAATTTGAATAATAAATGTAAACTTCCAAGGTTGTAAAATTTGAATAATAAATGTAAACTTTATCGTGCAATGAAGTTATAAAACATTTAGTCACCGTACTTTCATAATTGCTGATAGTTCCAATTGTAGTATATAGTAGTAGTAAATAATATGAGCAGCAAACTTTACGACGAAATTGACGAGTGAAATGTAATTTGAATATAAAAGGTTAATACACTTTATCGTGCAATGAAGTATATATTTGTTACTTTTTAACATGAAAAAAATAATATTCAATTGTTAATTTTTGTTTATCACGTATACAGGTTCTTTTGTTGTATGATGTTATCTCATAATTGCTCGCTCTGATAACTCATCCCATAGGTGTTCTATGGGATTTATATCCGGAAATTTTTGCTGGCCAGCCCATAACCGTAATACCGACTTCGCTCAAGTATGTTTTTACAATGCTTGCGGTATGAGCTCTGGATAAAATGAACTCTTCGCCAG
Source organism: Dendrolimus houi (assembly GCA_039645545.1). NCBI lineage: Eukaryota > Metazoa > Arthropoda > Insecta > Lepidoptera > Lasiocampidae > Dendrolimus > Dendrolimus houi. Next base: position 13,811,236 of record CM077120.1, on the reverse strand, counting down.
TAAAATGTTCGTAGGGTACCACATGAGTCTCCAGGCACTCTTCGATAACGTGACCCACTTAATAACGGTAAACCAGGTCCAAATACAAGCATGTTCAGTTTTTTCATCGACGCTTATGCCTCTCCAGCTCGTCTATGAACCGCCACCGTAACTCACTCTTTCCCTCTCTTTGGTACGCCTTCTTTCTTCCATCGTTACCAAACAGCATGATCTCACTATCATCAAGAAAGAGAACTTTGCTCTATTGAAGGTATCACCACTTTAAGTGCTCACGTGCAAATTGAAGGCGCGCTCTTCCGTGGTCTACCGTTAATTTTGGGCCGCCATTAGCTGGTTTATGAGGTTTCAGGCCATGCTCCACCAATCTTCTTCTAATGATAGAATCGGTCATAGTCAATCCTCAAACCTCACGAAGCTTCGTTAGGTTTGAGGATTGACTTGAATAGAATGACAGTGATGATTTTTTTTTTTTAAACTGATACTATATAACCGGTCATCTTGATCAGACGTGACACGATATCTACCAGATCCTGGACAGCGAGTAAAAATACCAGTCTCCCGATAAAGCTGGTACTCTTTTGACAGCAGAAAGGCTAAGATGCAATCCTGCAGCCACAACACGCTGGCTATGGCCTTTATCCAAACGCCACGACTTGGGTGGTTTTCGTAGGCGAGGTATCCATATTTTTTAGGAAAAGCTCTCTTTGGTAGGATGTCACAGAGCTTACTTAACAATCATTATTAAAAAAATGATACTTTTGCAAAAAAAGTGTTTAAGTGCAGAAATTCCGACCGAATACATATTGAAAACAATCTCCACACTCATTTATTGGATGAAAATTCGAAAATTTAAATTCAAATTTGGAATTGTGGTATACGAATGTGTAGTCTAAACTGCCAAGACTCGTTAAGTATATTGAGTTCAGCAGACAAATTAGTGTCCCAATGCGATGATTACTGTTTTAGGAAGTTAAATTTAAAATAATCTTAAATAAATAGAATAGAAAGAATAATTATATTCTAAAGGAAAGAAATTCAACATTTATTCTAAAGAAGCTATAGAATATATACATAAAAAGTCGGTTAATAAATTTTTATTAATAAAATCAATATCTTACCTGTTTTAGAATAATATTGAATTAATTGGTTCTGTAATGCTCTTGTGTTCTTTTATCATAGCACTAAAAATCCAACAATTCGTTACTATAATTAGTTTCATCAGGCTGTTTACTTTTGTACCTATGCACACAATGTGTGTATGCAGAAATTGCGAAATTGCATGATACTAGTTGAAAACCGCGTGACACCGGACCATTCATAACCCCCAAGTATTTCATTTTGAAATTTATTATTTCATAGTACCATAGAATTCTATAATTGGCTAAATTCTTTTTATATACTTTATATCTCACATTTTTCACGTGATGAGGACCATTATAAAGATCAGAACAATGTTAAAGATACAGAACTTAATTTTGTAACTAAATAATTACTTTAAAAAAGCAACTTTATTAGTATTATTATAATAATAATTATAGCATTAAAGAACATTTGTCGACGAAAAATCAATTAAAATGAATGAATAAATGAATGAGTTTTATCAATAAAAATTCACAACAATACATAAATATAAAAATCGGCCAATTACTGGGCAGTCCACGTGAAGTAGAGGTTTCGGTACAGATCACGAACATCCATTGTTTTTGTTATTTGGCAATGAAGCCATAAAAGTATTTAATCAAAAATAAATCGTAATTATCTCAAAACAACGAAACTAATTTTGTTCAAACATAATTTCGTTCAAAGTATTTTTAAGTTTAACTAACTTAAATTGTTTTCATAATTTTCCACCTCGCAGGCGCCTAAACGGACTAACGGACGTGCCGACTTTATAAATGTTCTGTTTGCTTCAAAATGACCATGGAACGCTTCCAATAGATTTGTTAGTATTTGTTGTGTGTGCTAATTTTATTCTTCTTCGCGCTTTTAAACATGAACCGCTTTTCAAGACATTTGGTAAATATCATTTTAGAGAATTGAGATAAATAAAGGACACGTCTTTTGCATAAAAGTATTTTCACGGATGATTTACTCAAAGTTAAACGAGTAAAGCTACGCGAACAAACCTAAGCTTAAAATAAAACTCAGGCTTTTCCTACGAATTTTCTACGATAAGTCTCATATCTGTTTCTCGTGGGAACTTTTATTTTTATTATTTTGTAATATATATCCTATATTTGTCTCTAGTTTTAATGAAATCCAAGTAAGCAAGAGACAATTTTATTTCGATGGAATTTCGTATTAACGATAATTATTACTGTTGATTTGATACTTTAAAGGCCCTAAATTCGATTCATACGTTATGTTTTGAAGCGATCGCGTGATGAATCCACCCTCGAGCCGCGTGACTCATTTCACCGAATGCACACAAGCTGGGGTGTTTTTCAGTCACATACCATTTTTATATCACTACCCACGCCAATGTAAAAATCACAGTGGGTGGCACTTAGTTACGTAGATAAAGCCTTTGTTCACCGAGTGTTTGCGATTGTTACATGTCTTTTAGATATTCTTTCAACTTACATAAATTCAGATTGTTACTTTTCTAGGACACATTATTTAAATATATTGTTATGAGTGCGGGACTCGAATTAAAATGCCGTTGGAATTACTATAGAATTTATTAGAACTGTACAAACACGTATAAAACAAATATAACTGGAACAACCAGTACAAACTGCACGATTAAATAAGACGCACAAAGTCCGTCACTATATCGTTTATCGAATGTACGTCTTGCTCGTATCGTAATCCTCGCTTGACTGCTCCACCCCTCCGTTCGGGCATTGTTTTATACTGCACGGTGCAATATGTCTACCTCATCGTGTGCACTCGATTTCCCAGAATCACACCTAGCCACTGCCTGCCGGAACAGATTACAATACACAATAGACGGATTTTCTAATTACAAATATTAAATACAAAGAAAACAAAAGAAGTGCAAGTGCGGACGGTAGTAAAACTTGGGGTTTATGGCTGGAGGTGTTCATTCGCATTTGTTGTTGTGCTTCGTGGAATTTTGGCTAAGTCGTAACAATATGTAACATTGGATCATACACTTTTTTGCAACAATACTCTGTAAATAAGAGATTTGATTATGTGTATATTTCTTTATTCCTTTTTTTTACATAGTATAAAAAAATTGTTATAAAAAAATACATTTAGACAATATTCTTTAATAAAAAAAACAGTCAATATACAATATTTAATAAAAAATAAAAAAATCTTGTAGCCCGCCATCATCGGGACCTGGGTTCCAAACGACCAGTGGCAAAGGCTTCTTCTAGCCAGGAACCTCCTTACAATTCGTGCTGTGTACAAGAGTGTTGCCTTCTATATCTGGCCCTTCACCTAGACTCCTATCGTCAACCTCTCTAGGTGACGGTCGAGGCTATACACATTCTATAGCGAATAGATTTAATATTATTATTATTTTATTTATTTATATATTAATCTTATTTCACTTTATATTTATTTCTTATTTTCTATGCTTTTTTAATACATATTATATACATATAAAACACTTATTAAAAAAATATAAAAAGTCAACGACCGCCGGCAGCGGGGCCTAGGGTTCAGGCTACCAGTGGTTAAGGCTCCAGAGACACGAACCTCCTCACAATGCGTGCCGTGTTCAGGAGAACCGCCTTCAGTATCTGGCCCTTCACCCATTTACTGAGCGAGAGCCTCTCTAGGTGTCAGTCGAGGCTCTTCGTTATTAAACTGTTAACAGACACCATTATATTATTATAATGTATGTTTTTAGAGATCACGGGCCATAAAAAAATAGTCTAAATGTGGCGCGACATTGTCCGGCGAATATCGTTGTCTACGCCATATAATAATGCACCCAAGGACAAGCCGCGTCCAGTGTAGGACTGGGAAATGAGACTGCTAGTGATACTAGGGGTCTGGGAATATGGGGAGTATGGCGTCTGCCCGTCGCAATGTTCGGGGAGCATGGAAAAATGGGCAGACGGTGACTCGCCACTCACTGCACGAGCCCCAAAAACTGCCATAGAAGACAGGGGCAACATGGGTGTGAGTGGCTAAGGGGTGTTGAGAGGTGGGCTGCAGGTTCAACAAGGCTACTTCCGACGTTATGCTATTTATCACTTCCCCCCTGGAGCTTAAGTCTTAGCTCTAGCGATCTCCACTCCGTGCCGGCTGGCTAAGGAAAGCACGGAGGGGGGCTTGCCTTGGCCCCCGGAGTCAGGTCCGAGGTGTCGCTACTCACCTAAGGCTTCGTCACAAAGCCCCCCTGCGGGTTATTATTATTATTATTACAAATGACTCGGAACTTTGGAAGACTTGCGTGCGGGCTTGGGTAGACAAACACGCAGAAGCCCTTTCAATAAGCTAATCTGAATGGGGTGTAACTTTTATCGGAGATTATTCCTATATATAGGAATCCATCCAAAGACAAGCCCTGGTCTGTGTAGGACTATTCTCGTGATGGGTATAAAAAGCACCGGATTGTTGCGATATAGTACTAATGGATTTATAAATCGGGAAGTGTAAGGGAAGATGACGTATGCCCTGTAGGGGTAATTGTAACGATTACCTTTATAAATTATTTTTATCACCATTTAAGTTTCATAGTCATCAGACTACAGGAGAATAGAAATGATAAATCCTCAGTTTCTTTGCCTAGTTAACCTTAAAAGAATAACAACTCATTACATTGTAAGCTTACTTGCTGATGTATATCTTATATGTTTTATTAAACTGACTGTTATTTAAAAATATTTTATTTTTTAGCAAGTAGAAAAGAAATATTCCACATTAAAATATTTAGAAACATAATCGTAGCCTAAGTGTATGTCCTCAATAAAGTATAGAACATTTGCAATATTATAAAGCTAGTTTAAGGCTTACAAAGACCTAGTTTTAGACTTCCAAAAACCTAGTTTTAGACATCCAAAAACCTAGTTTTGGACTGTTATGTCTGGTCAGTGACCAGACATAACAGTTTTACTTCTATTTAGTTGAGCGGGTAGAATACCACACACATCATGTGCCTATTCATTTCAGTCTGTGCCAACACAATACAGTGAAACGCAATTCAAGACAAAGCCGCGGCAGCGATATCACTCGGCACGAGACGTCGGTTGACATCAATTTATTCATATGACATCACTAAAATTGCATAATACTTTTTTCAAACAACAAACATCATGAAGTTTGTAGATTGGATTGCTTAGAGGCCCGCGGGATGTAACAATCAACTGGTTTAGACGTTATAAATAGATAAAAAATACCTTTTCAATTATTTCCAAATTAAGAATTCAAAGGCCACAAGAAACAGTTGTAAGCATTCGTTTTACAAGCATCTTATGGAATAGATGTATGTAACAATATTCAGACGAATAAACAAAGAGTCCTTTTGAAAAACCATCTTAGTTTTAATTGTTTACTTAATAATCTCTAGTACCGCTCTTATCGTGCGCCGATGATAGAAGCGCTTCTTTGTAGAATCAATTTTTGTCCTTGCCTATCCGTTGTTTAGCTACTGAATAGTAATTAAATAATAACTTTAGTTCCACATGACTTCGCACGTTTTGTGACTCTAGCCAGCATCAAATATTAGTGAATATTCAATTTACTACTATACTATAAGTATACAATAATAAATCTGTAAGGGATTAAAATTTGCACAACGAATTTTTAAAAATTAGGAGGGCTAATTCGCACCTGGAGTTTACGAAAATACAATTATTAGAATTTCTGTCTGTTAGAAAAACACGTGAAACCTAATGAATGGAATTAAATAAAACTCGACACAGAGCTAACTTATATCCTGGCTCAACACTTAGAATACTTTTTATGCCTTTGGATTTCACCACCAAACCCGTCCTCATGGTAATGCGAACGACTTTTCACTGTCAATTTTGTAGTACAAAAATAAAGTCAGGCATGTGCGTGGTAGTCCCGGTACAATGAAAGATAGAGGCGACGATCTTATAAGACATTATATGGGTTTCTACCCAAAGTTCCGAAAGTCCCATTTTATTGTTATTTGGCTAAGGGATACAAAAACAACCACTTAATCGAAAATACCTCATAATATTACAAAAGCTCTCTTTTGGATCTTGTTAAAATCAGTTTTTACTATTTTTTTTGCTCTACTGCCCTATTTTTCAAAACTATCTACCCAATAATTAAATGATTAGGGGCAATATGTTTCAAGATTTTGGAAGCACCATTTATTCAAAAACTCACCAATAAATATTGTTATGATTTTTGGAGACCTATCTATTTATATTTCACATCTATGTCCACTGATTTTTCCCCACAGCTGTATGTGTGGTCACCACCCCTAATTTTTTATATGTACCACTGTGTAGTGGCATATAGAATATATCTTCCTAATAAATTGTATACATATAGCCGCAGCAATTTCTTCTACAAAATGGCTATAACATATACGCAGACGCACAAACAGACATGCTGGTTTAATAAAAGTTTTGTTTTTACCAACATGGCTGCGAGACCTTGAAACATAGAAAATTACAATTAGTATTCTCACTGCAAGATACAAAACCAAAATTAACAAAATGTAATTTGAAATTCGAAGCAAGTTTGCAACATTAACGCAAGGATTTTAATTAACTATAATTTAATTTCAATAGCTATTCTTTAAAACTTTAAATTAGAATATTAACACGTCCTTAACTTTATTGAGGTGGATGATGTGCATTTGAATTAAGTGATTAGCCATCAATGTGTTAAAATTTAACCTTGTCTTTTAAATTTCTTTTCTCTACTTAGTAAACCATAACCAAGCTGTACTGAAAACTTAAATAGAATTTTTGACTTTTCTTTTTCAGTATGCTGCTCTAAATATGTGGAAAAATGTGGTACGTCCGCATCAGTAACTCCGGTGTTCTTCGTGTCCGTACTACAGCAGATAAACTGAAGGAGTCAACATAATTTTATTGTTGCTTGACTTGAGTACCTGTATTCCATTTTTTTATTTAGTAAATTAAACACTATTACACTCAGAACATTAAGTGAAGTGTTAATATTGACCGGTTTCTATGTCTTACCGGCCGTTCATTTACCTTATTATTGGTTAAAATTTGTTAAAATGAGGTCTGTAACTTGGCACTGGCACCTCAGATGTCAAGTTATATTTAAATATTTTTGACACCACATTTTTTTTCTCGTGTATTCTTTTGTCACGTCATGTCTGCCGTCAATCGTGTACCGTTAAATTTACTTTTATGCCTTTATATATTTTAAAGGGCTCATTATTTATAATTCAGACATTCGACCACTACCGATCCCGAATTGCTACATGGTAGCAGAGCGTGGTTGGTCGTTTTTATAATTATAATATAATTATGACATAAACTCCATACAAATAATATAAAAATTTAACCGATGGTAAGGCAAATTAATGTATTACTATACATTCATTTGCCTTACCATCGGTTAAATTTTGACATAGTAAGATATAGAAACCGGCCCTACATGGATATAGATGACTTCTATAAGTTTGCCCTTCATATATCTATTATTGTAATTAATTTCTGAAAAACCTACCCGTCTGCGATACATACACAAACACAAACCTTAAGAATTTTTAACCCTAGGTATCGACACCCTAAAAAACTAAACCGTGCTAGTACCTACTTCCTGTGATTGGCGTACCCAAACGCACAAACGAACGGTAGCAAATTTATTTATGATTTTATTGTAAATATAACCTTCATTATTTTAAATGTCTACATATCGGGTCAGAAAACAATTATGAATCAAATAAATAATTTACAGAAAGTTAAACAACCAGCTTGTGAATGTATCTGTTTAATCAAAGTAACAGACCGCCCAAATCCAGTCAATAAAACTCTCACCAAGTGTTCGCTTCGGTTTCAGTTACTCCCAGCTTATGCATTTTATGTAAGCTGATGCAATTTATTTGGCACTGAATTAATTTAGCTAAACACCAATGTAGACGTCTAGATGGCGAAGCTGTGTACAACATAACCTGCTACACATATCTTTACTTTCTCACGTTCACGTTACATTTATCACTTTATAAAATTTATAAATCGTAATATAGAATTAGTAAAAACTATTTATTTAGGTCTAAAATAGCACAATCCGTGAAAAAAAAAGTTTAATTAAAATTTATATCTGGAGCATGGCTTTATACGCGTGTGAAGCGTGGACAATGACACAAAGAGATCGCGATAGATTAGAAGCGTTTAAAATGTGGTGTTGGAGACGCATGGAAAGAATAACTTGTAAAGAAAAGAAGACCAATGAAGAAGTGCTGGTTATGGTAAAGGAGAAACGCAAAATTTTAAAAACTTTGGCGGAATGAAGGCGGAAGATATTTGGCCATCTGCTACGACACGACACCTTCTTATGTACGTTAATCGAAGGCAAAGTGGAAGTAAGGAGAGGGAAGGGAAAACCAAGGCGAGCATTCATGGATCAAATAAAAGAAAAAGTGGGTGTCGTGTCTTACATAGAAGTAAAACAACTAGCCCATAATAGAGAAGATTGGAGGAGGCTCCAACGACAAGAGCAAAGCTCTTAAATGATAGATAGATAGAATATAGACTAAAACTACGTAGGATGAATATAGACTGAACAATTCTATATAACTCTATCAAGCAGTACTTTTGGGTTTCAAAGCCATTTTGGCAAAAACAGAACCCTTACATAAACATCATGAAAAAATAGTGATAGCTAAATCTGTAACACATCGCTTTATTCGAATGATATAGATTCAACTTCAGGTCAGGAATCATGCAGCACATAAACAGTTGATCTGACCTCATGTGAATATTTTAACAATTTTCACATACCAATAAAAACAACTTGGGAAAATCTATACATCGAAATAACTGATGTGTTAAACCCGATAATCCGCCTTGAACAAATTCGAACTGTTTAAATACTGTACTATACTTATCAAATAATTGAGTGTGTGAGACATATAACAATCAGTTCTAATACAATTTATATAAAACAGGGAGAGTATTGAATTGCCCTCCTAGCATCTTATATTAGAGTACTGTGATAAAAATAAATTTAATTACTGTTTAAACAGTCAATATCGACTTTTTGACTCATTAGAACAATGACGTCATAACTTACTACACTCATACAAAATCATAATCTGTTATATCTTTTTAGTTGAATAAGCATTTCAGTTGTTTTGCCTACGCTGTTATAATTGTACCTATTATAATTTCTACTAACTAAATTTACTACAGCTGTTTTATCCTTATATAAAATTCTCTTGTTCGCGTGTATGTCAATCAACTCCTCCTAATCGGTTGGACCGATTTTGTTGAATTTTTTTGTGTGTCTTCAAGTAGGTTCCGGGATGGTTTAATTTCTGATTCGAACCCAGTAGGTAGCTCTGCAATCGAATTCTAAATTGTATTTTTGTGGAAGGTACTGTCTGCGCTAGTTCAATATAGATTTTAAACACCGAATTTGAATCCTTCTTTGACACGTGTTGCGTTTAACAAAGTTAACGTGGCGGTAAAAAGATAATTATAACTCACAACTCATAAAGCCCCCATATACACTGTTAAGACAATTACGTAGAACTCTTTACCGATAACATTTACAGGTATTTGTAAGTTCAATGTTTCACAAGCTTAGATAAGCCTGCTCGTAAATTTCAAGGAGCTCTGATTACTTTTTTTTTGTAACCTCGAATGTACGACGCGTTTAAAAGTCATAACATACAAACTATTTTATGTTATGACTTTTAAATGCGTATATACAGTATATATAGATACTCATTGGTCTACTTAGGTAGTCCTAAGTAGACCAATGGGTATCTAGATTGTTAATTTACTTGGGAGGGGTTTATGCTTCTCTCCTTTTTAATACAGCACAACACATTATGAAAAGGTATATAGTAAGAGAAGTAAAATTCAATTTTATTTGTGATCTTCAACTATATATACTACACAAAAGAAATAAATTTCGAAAAAATATTAGGAATTTTGACCTGTGAGCATGTAGTACATAGACAATTTTTCGGACTTAATTTGCATACTGTTACAATTACCATGTGCTGATTGATGATGAAAGAAAATATCGTGATGAAATCTGTACGTGGAAATCAGCTGCGTGTCAAATCCATCAATCCGCCTTAAAATTGAGGAGGTCTAAAACATGTAGTGGAACTTTATTATATCAAATATATTCTGCATTACAACTCAGTTTATATTTTTATTGTTCCATAGCGAGATAGCAAAAACGGAACTCATATATTTTCGTCATTTTCCATCTATAAATATGACAAACATTTTCAAATTCAAATCACCGCGAAGTATAAGAATTATGCTTGACCTTCATAATTATATGTGTGTGTGTGTGTATTATTGGACTGAGTGACGTAAAAAAATGTTCAGTGCACACAGACGTAGGATGTACTTAAACATACTGTCTAGAAAACAGTGATTTATTAATTTTCTCGTTTTTATTCATTTCTCCGTGATTTCTTACTACACGAAAGAATATATACATCATTAAAATAATTATATTTACATAATTTACACTTTATTACATATTAACATACTAATTAATGGAAAGAAATTAATGAATATAGACGCTTATGTTTATTCAGAAGTTATAATTCGTATCCATTGAAGACCTGATTAAACACGAATGTTTCAAGTTCTTCGTTTTAAGAGTCAATATGGATCGATAAAAATATAATATTTTACATCTTCCAATAACATTAACGCATTTTATTGGTTATAATTCAATATTTTAATAATAAATAATATTATGTACATGTTATCATTTCTATAAAATATAATTTTTGAGTTGATATTACAGAGGAAATTTGCTGTACATTTCTACTAATGAAATACACTTTATGATTTAAACTAATACAACAAATTATGTCAGTTAGTAGGGGTTGTTCAGACAATAGAAAATAATTCTACTGCCTGTTATTTATTTACAAAGCTACCGACTAAGGTAATTAGCGATTTGCATGTAGTCGATGGTCAATTAGCCGTCTCCGCTCTACTTGCCTCTACTGTCTCCCCCCTTTCTCACCCAGAACTTTCCAACTTACCTACCCTAACGTATGCAAGCCACAGAGTAACATTATTGAACGTATTATACTTGGCAATCTAAGAAACTATAATTAGAAATATTGGGGCTATTTTAAACTGTGGCCGTAGTGTACCTGGTTGTGAATGCGTCTAAAACCACCGCAGTTTACGAGCACTTGCGACTTGTAACGACATTCGTCTCCCATTAAGTAGGGAAATAGGAAGGATAATACCCGAAAGTGCTGCATTTTGTGGATTTAAGTTTAAGTGGATTTGTCCAGAATTGATTAGGGAACTTTCAGTAGGTATACTATTTTACTAAATGTGGTCTATACCTAATTGCAAGTCCATTCGTGATTTCAGAATGAATGCCAAAATTGATGTGAAGTATTTAGAATTTTTGTCCGTCAGCCTGTTTGAAAGTTTGACTCAAATAGATTTCGGAACGGCTCGACAGAATTCAATGAATATTATATAAATTAAAATTAAAACAGTTACGAAGAAGTATACAGTACCAAATGAATTTCAGTTTTACTTTTGACTATCAAAAATATTGTTCAACGGGACCAATGATTTCACAGACGGATATGACATGTTATATCTATCTGTCTATTACCTAAATGACAAGCATATTTTCGAAACACTATTTGGCTCTATAATGAAAGAATTTTTTAAAGAATTTATTATATTTTAAAAATAGCCTAAATTACTCCTTATAACATCAGCTATCCGCCAGTGAAAGACCAGCCGTTTTAGAGATTAGCCGGAACAAACAAACAAACAGACTGGAAAAAAATGATTTTTAATAGAAGTACCGTATTTTCATATGCATTTATTAAAAAGCTGTTATTTTGACATTACAAACAGACACTGCAATTTTATTTATTTGTATAGATAAATAATCGGCAGACAAAAATACACATTGCATGTATCCCCAGACTCATCTAAGTTACGCTTGTGTCATGGGTAATATACAATGGAACATTCTGACGTCGATCACAGACACCTAGACTTTAATAGATAACGGAAAGTACGTTTACGAAATTTACCACGCCAGGAATTGCATCCGAATCCTCTGCATTCCAGAAAACGGCTGGCAAATGCCTCCTACTCAACCACAGAGGCCGTCTCACACGACACTATAGAATGATTGAACATTTACTTCATAACTATAATAAAACTACGTTTTACCGGTTTCAAGTGCAGTAATTTATTTGATTTTTATTATTCCGACGTTTCAGCCACTTTTAGTAAAAGATGTCAAGTGACAATATACTTTACCACTGCTTCGCAACTTATTATGAAGCGGTGGTAAATTAGATTAGGCCCCATAGAGTAAATAATAACTATATCAAAATTAAAACTAAATAATTAAAATGAACAAGTTGGCGGTAGGCTAAATAAAACTTAAACAATACTCATTGACACTTGACATCTTTTTCTTCCGTGATCACAGCTACTAATCGAAACCACGAACTACTAGTGGAACTAGTGGCCGAAACGTCGGAATAATAAAAATCAAATAAATTATCGCGCTCAAAACCGTTAAAACGTATTTTTATTATGTATACTAGTCACGAAAACTTAAGAAAATATTTATAACTGGCAGCTTTAACACCCAAAAACTAGTCCATGACCAGACTTGAGATCCTGGTAAATAAGTTTTTAATAATTACAAAAATGTTAAAGGCATTCTTATATTAAACTAAGTCTGAATTTTTAGTTTTCTCTTGGTGCATTACGGGGTGCAGTTTATCGTCGGAAGTTGGCTGAGCGGTGTAAAGAGTGCGCCGGTTGGCGAGGTGCTCAGTGGCGCCATCTAGACGTCTACATTGGCACCGTGCACTCACCATCCGCTAAATTAATCTCGTGAGATCAAGCAAACTACAATACCTATACGGGTGACATCTTTTATTATGAACGCTAAGAAAATTCAGAATTGTATACCGAATTTTTGAAATCTTCATTCTCGTAATCTGCAATAATACATCGATGTAAGTAAATGAAAATGTTTATTTACTCTGTAAATCTGGGGGTTATAATGTTTAATTCTTGCAATTATAATATTAATTACTAGTTATGCCCGAGACGGATACATCGTCCACGCAGGACTTGCTCAGCTTGCACTTTATGTTCATATATTCTGAACCGTGCAAGGTTCTGAAATGAAATATTTGTAATCTACCTGTATATAACATTATAAATTTTTAAAAATGTCGTGTCTGTTTATAGAAGCTATTTAAAAAATCAACTTGAAAAGGCTATATAAGCGACGGAGAAGACGATGCAATTTTTTTAGATCTCTTGTCTGTTTTTTCGGGATTCACGTAATAACTACTGGGCCAATTTTGAATTAAGTTGTTTAATAGACAACAAAGTCTTAGATTTAAAATCTGCGTTACTTTTTATCTTGGTAATCCTGCGGGAATTTTTCAGGGAATTATTTAAAATGGCTAGATTAAAAAATATTCAATTCCAATATGATTTTTTCACTGATCGATAGTAAATTTTATGTAATAAAATATGTGATATTTATTATCCCGGCAATCTCACGGGAATTTTCCCGGAAGCGTTTTGTGGTTGTTCGGGTGCATTAGCTTATTCCGAGTTCGACACAGTTTTCACTAAAACGATAGCTTATAATCTTTTTTAAATGCTGTGGTAGTTTGTGTCTCGGGAATCCCGCAAGAATTTCAACTCCAGCGTGGACGAAGTCACGGGCATATCCTAGTATTAAAATAGAATTCCTAAAGTAAAAACGGTAATTTATGTTATTATTATAAAAAAATATTGCGCAGCCGGTAAATAGGCAGACGGCCAACTGAATGGAAAGTAATCACCGTCAGCTATAGACGTTTGCAACACCAGAGGCGAAGCCAATGTATTACCAGCCTTGAGGATGGGATAGAAAATATGCATAAAGGGGATGGAATCAGACAGGAAGAATAGGATAGAGGAATGGAATAAGGGGATGGGATAGGGTAGAGAGAAGTGAGTAATGGGCTATAGTGGGTGTCGTATCCGAACGAAGAATTTAATGTCAATGTATTCAAACATTAAATTCGCTCTCTATCAAAGACAATAAAAGGTTACCTATGCTCTTTCTTCTCTCTGTCGAAATTTGTAAGGGGTGTGATAACAAAAAGGATTAAATAATAGAAGATATTATTCAATTACCTTTTATTTACTACACAACAGTCGGCAACAGGCCAACAGTTTCACGCAGATATTCTGTGAGAGATAGAAAATAATTATTTCAACATTGCTCTACCACGTCAGAAGACATATAAATTAAGTCATTTTGGCCGATTCCCATCTTACAAACACTGCCGTGACTGCCGGAAGTGCTGCTACACATCAAGAAACCGTGAAACGCCGCCAATGTGCATCCATTGGTAATGGATACATATTTGTGGCTTTCGGGGTTGAAATTATGTGGCCGTGGGGACGCAAAGCTTATCAACTCTATCGAGACCTTTCAATGCGATTGAAAGAAGTCTCGCGGGACCAAAAGGCTAGCCTGTATTTTGGTCAACGCATTAGCATCGCCATATAGAGCGTGGAAATGCAGCCAGCATTTTGGGAACGCTCCCCACCGATAATGACCTGGAATCCATTTTTTATCTATAAACATATGTTTTATATATTATTTAGATATTAGTACCTACGTATTGTAAATATATAGTCAAGATATAAATATATAAAAATCAAGAGTAATTTTCTTTTATCTTTGGCAGTTATTAAGAAATAGACAGACACTTCAATTGTTTTGAAATAGATTTATGTACATTTATATTAAGGGTAAAATAATTCCTTCATTGGGCTTCCTTTTGCTGTCAATCTCACAATACACCTATTCCGAAATGACGTAAATATGCATTATTTTACACGTGTTTCCAATAAACTTTTATGTTCACGCCTGTATTGAACTATAACTTTAAAATATATAGGCAATTCGAACACATACATAGGTAAACATATTGGCAACACAATGTATGAGTATATTATTGTGTCAGAGAATCTAGAATATCATTATTGTCATCCTATTACTAGTGAATGTGCGCAAGCAACATGCAATTATTACCTGCTGTAATTTTTAAATGAGTGTACTATATATTTCTTCAGAGGGACTTATTTGCTATTAAATTTTATAGATATGACGCCGAAAAGCAAATTTTTAAGCTATGCTATAAATTTTTTAACTTTAAAAAATATTTGTTTTGTAAGTTACATTTTTTTTAGCTTGGTAGTTTTTTTTATAGTGTTTCAACATTTTGAAACACTATAAAAAAACTGCCATGTTCGTGCCAGTCCACAGACAGTAAATGGTTTGTAGACGTTACGAAAGTCGACGGTATGTGTTATTTGTTTACGGAACCCTAAAAAAGCACTTAGTCGAAGATGCCTCATGTAATATTTATTAGAAATTAATTATTATTCATTAATAAATGTATGAACTTAGAAAAAAAACACTTAAACACTAATAATTATTATTTTTAATATCAGAAATAAATTAATATACAGGTTTTTCTACGTACCAAAATATAAGATCATTATATATAGCATATTAGGTTTTACGAGGGATATTAATATCTGGGTTGTGTGGTCAAAAATGGCAAATTCTAAAATCTTACTGAAACTATTGTATATATTGTTAGTTATTCGTAAGTTACACCACAACACACATATGATTGAATAAATGTCACACACAAAAACAAAAATTGCCAAGAAGCGTGTTTGTATACTTGAAAACTTTCTTCAAAATTAAGTTATAAAAAAGAGTACGGAACTCGAGTCCGTAGGATTGTTAATATATAATATGTTGGGGGAAAAGTCTTTTCGCATATAGTATGTATGAACTTGTAATAAGATCTCTTTGGCTATACCATTTGTATCTGACTGGTTTTGGTATCATTAAAAAGTTTTAATTTCAAAGAAGACAATTCCAAATTCAACTTAGGAAAATGTGTGATTTTCATTTGTTTTTTTATTGTTAAAATGAATGAATCTAATGAAGAAATTCGATACATTTTAAAATTTTACTACAAAAAAGGTAAAAATGCAACACAAGCCGCGAAAAAAATTTGTGATGTTTATGGACCTAATGCAGTATCTGTGAGAGTAGCGCAAATTTGGTTTAAGCGTTTTCAATCCGGAAATTTTGATATCAAAGATGCACGTCGCTCTAGTCGCGGTGTTACGGACAAAATTGATGCCATTTTTGAATAAGTGGAGCGAGGTCGGCATATCAATAGTTACGATATATCTGGAGAACTGGGAATTGACCACAAAACGGTTTTGGCGCATTTGAAAAAGCTGGGTATACAAAAAAGCTCGATATTTGGGTGCCTCATGAGCTCACTGAAGGAAACCTAATGAATCGTGTACTCATTTGTGATTCTTTATTACGACGTAAAGAAACCGAACTATTTTTGAAGAAGCTGATAACTTGTGATGAAAAGTGGATCACGTACGACATAAACGTGCGAAAAAGATCGTGTTCAAAGGCCGGTCAGGCTTCACAGACTGTGTCGAAATCCGGGTTAACTCGCAACAAGGTGATGCTGTGTGTATGGTGGGATTGGAAGGGCATTATTCATTATGAGCTGTTACCGCCAGGCAGGACCATCGATTCTGAACTGTACTGCGAACAACTGATGAGATTAAAGCAAAAAGTTGAGAGAAAGCGACCGGAATTAATCAACAGAAGGTGTGTGGTTTTTCACCATGATAACGCTAGACCTCACACATCTTTAGCCACTCAGCAAAAATTACGAGAGTTTGGCTGGGAGGTGTTAATGCATCCGCCGTATAGTCCTGACCTTGCACCTTCAGATTTTCACCTGTTTCGGTCTCTGCAGAATTCCTTAGGCAGTGTCAGGTTAACATCACGAGAGGACTGCCAAAACCACTTGTCGCAGTTTTTTTGATCACAAGCCCCAAAATTTTTATAGCAATGGGATCACGTCCCTACCTACAAGATGGCAAAAAGTTATCCAACAAAATAGCACCTACATACTTTAGTCAAATGTAAATAAACTTTATAAAAAAGTCTTTTGAATTTTTATATACAATGCGAAGAAACTTTTTCCCCAACCTAATATATATATATATATATATATATATTGTGTAAGCAGATGTCCAGACATGTACCCGATTTTAGTCTTATAGGTGATTTAATTTCTATGTTAAAATTGAAGGCTGTTGAAATTTCCACTAAAGATGATTTGTTTGATTTCTTCGGTATATTAATATTTGAATCACCGGAAACTACTTTATATTTATTATATACATTAGTACTAATTAATTCAAGTGTATCAAAAAATATGTTAAGGTTATTTTTATTTGGTTTCGGGGGCGATAAATACAAATGACATATATTTTGTAATCTAATAATTCTATTCCAGGGCATTCTATAATTTCCTCTTATGAGTATTTTTATGTTTTTACATCTTTGTGTATTGTTAACTAAGATAAATGCATCACCATGGTGATTTTTACGACAGTAAAATGAACCTTCTACAATTATTTATCTGAAAATGTAATATATCAGTTTCACACCTATTATGCTCTGCCATACAAAGAACGTCAATACCACTGATAGACCATCTTTTTTTAATGAATCTAATGCTAAGTAGTAAATTGACATTATCATCAATTGTAGTTGAAAGAGTTGGCTAGGCCTAAATACATAATAAAAAAAATATCAAACAATCAAAGATATGAAAAATATAAAGATATTGCATTTTATATAGGAACCTTCTATGTGAAACTCTAACTTGTACCTACAAGATAGAGTTTCTATCTTTCTATATTTTTTTTATTTATTTATCTATAATATAAAATTTACATTACAAATAGAGGTAAGGCACCACTTAAACCTAGGTTTGCGTGTGATGCAACACACCCTCGCAATATATAGTCACGAACGCTCATACACACAGGCTGTCATTGCAATTTTTCTAAATAATAGTTTTTTAGTTTTTGTTTTATATTTTTGTAACTTAAAGATTTCGTTAGTGTAGTGGGCAATTGATTGATTAATTTTGGTATTATGTAGTTAGTAGTATACTTGCCATGGTGGTTATTGTGGGGTGGGATGGTTAATGTCTGTTTTGAGATTGATCAGGTATGTGTTTTATGTTGTTTTCTTATTTCTAATTCTTGGTTTTTAAAGTAGTTTTCTTTAAGTATCATATATTCCGTTTTAGTTTGTATTGGTAGGACCCCACAGTGTCGGAATAGCAAACTCTCTTGGTTCCGGTATCCAACTTTGATGTTATGTGGCACGATGACTTTTAGTATTCGGAGTTGAAGAGCGTAAATATTATTTATGTATGTTTTGAATGTCCTTCCGTAACTGGTTAGCCCATATGACACTATGGAGTCTATCATTGCGTTATATAGTAGAAGTCTCATTTTGAATGAAATTTTATTTTTGAGTATACGCATTTTAGCTAAGATAGCTCTTAGTTTGGTGCAAACCTTATCTATATGTATACCCCAAGTGAGTTTATTGTCGAAAGTTAATCCTAGATATTTATAAAATTTTACTATTTCTATGACTACAGTTACATGTGTGGCGTTGTGTGTTGTGCAGGCAAGTGTGGTCGTGTCCCTTGAGTTTGGTTTCGTAGCTTGTCTTATTGTGTGCTGAGTGTATGTGAAGTAGTTTTGATTTTTGTATATTTAGGACGAGCCCTACGTCGTGTGACCATTTTTGGATTGCGTCAAAGTCTTCCTGCAGCTTCTTTTCTGCTTCTTCAACGAAGTTTTCGGTTATTAGTAGACAAGTGTCATCAGCAAATTGGTAAGTGGAATAATTTTTCATTAAGTTAGGCAGTTCATTAACATAAATTAAAAAATGCAAAGGTCCACTTACAGATCCCTGGGCTGTGCCTTGGGACATAAATATTTTGTCACTATAGGTGTTATTTGTTTTTACTTTAAACTGGCGATCCTCTAGGTAGCTTCGACACCATTCCAGTAATGGACCTCGAATACCACTATGTTCTAATTTTTGTATTAGTATGTTGTGGTTTAAAACGTCAAAGACCTTAGAATAATTAATGAATAAAGCGAGTACGTGCTTTTTGTCGTTTAGATTTTTGTTTATCATATCTGTAAATAGTGATATACTGCCTCTTGTTGTTTTGCCTCTTATATATAGTTATGTAACATTATCTATAAATATACTGGACCTTCACCTAATATAGGTATAAAGGGAAGAGTGCCAGCTTTTATGGTCGAGTGGTCTATCGATTAAAATAATTAAGGTATTAATTAAGCCTTTATATTTTATATATTGCATAAACTATCTTATATATAAATATATGAAACTTTTAGTTTCATCGTCTAGAATTGAATAACTTTATTGAAACGATGACAATTATTTGTGTCAAATCGTTAGAATGTCAATTCAAACTACATATTTATTTTTCTAATGATATTTATGGTTTCCTTTCCAAACAAAACGGTACATTAATGAATATTGATATCTTTGTTACTCTTTCCAAAAATATACTTGCCCTCATCACATTTGAATAAACGTGATGGAGGCAATGTAAATAAAATAACAGCCTCTGCGGATAGTGGCCTAAGGCTTGCCTAGTTAAAGCTCATTGGATAACAAAGGTTACGGTTTCGTTTCCCGAAATGGTAAATTTCGTAAATGAACGTAGTATTATTTATCCTAGTCTTTTTTTTACGAAGAAAAATCTTTTTAAGGTACACCGTTGCACGGAAACTGACAGCGGTTGTGGTGTGGTACTCGGTGGTCTATTATTCATCGGAATACCTATTACAACTCCTCAGAGTTTCTCCTATTGCAATGGTCTGTAGATATATAGATAAGTAATTCTTTATTTTACTCCAAATCATAGACAAATAATAGAGAAAAACATGGATGGTACAACGGTTCTTCTCGCTAAACAGCAATCTCTTCCAGACAACTCCAGGTAGGATGAATAAATTACAAGTGCTGATTGTCAGAACCGCGCCAACTATGATCAGCACTTGTGTGTGAAATCAATAAAGCGCCTCTTCGATTTTGTAAATGGTTGGAATACCTCGATGCCGTTTTGAAAAAAATTCATAAAAAAAACTCATATTATATATTTATTATGTATCTATCAGCTATCTCATTTCTACATCGTTTCATGAAAAAGCGGCGTTAGTATCACCTTAACCAAAATCTCTTTCAGGCAAGTGCGCCTTACGGCTCCCTGGAATGCCTGGTGCATGTGTTCGTTGAACATATTGCACGTAGAATTGACTCGGCCCTGCTGATTGACAGTGGTGGAGTTTATAAAAAAAAAATAGTTAGACACAATTTCCACAAATACATATTATAAATATACTACACATAAAAATACTTTAATGTACATAAACAAATATTAATACATAATAAGTCGTGATAGTGTAATGGCTAGCGCACGCGTCCCAAACTCAAAGAGAGCGGGTTTGATCCTGGCCACCACTTAAGTCAGTTTTCTGATCTAATGTGCATGTTGCAACAATTGCCACGTGCTAACAACGGTGAAGGAAAACATCGTGATGCAACCTGCACATCGAGATAAGCGATGTGTCAAACCTGCCAAGCCGCCTTGGACAGACGTGGCGGGTATACTGTCCACGTCCCGTCCCCCCCCCCCATATAATGGGAGGCCCGAGCCCTGTCGTGGGACATTTATGGGCTGATATTATTATATTATACTATATATACATAATACAGTAGCATATCGACGTACTTGGTTTAGAAATCACTAATAATGTAATTCATATAGATAACAAGTACCTTATTAAATTTACATTAAAAGCTAAAATACGTACTTTCACACTGACCTTCACAATCCACCGAAACTCGGATAGTATTTTTAGACCAGTTTCTGTGCTGGCGTGTAGTCTTTCCAGTAATTTGCATATAAAATACATATAAATTATTCAAATATGTTATCAAGATAGCGCAATAGGCTAAAGATTTTGAAGATAATAAAATTTATTAAGTATAACAATTTAGAATTTAGGTTTTTAATAGAATAAAAACCCTTTTAAAATAATTTATGAGTGAAGAGCGTCGATTTTTATGTTGGTATCATATATTGCCCGAATACTGTATAAAAAACTATATTTAAAATTAATTTGAATTTATCCGGTTTGACGATCAAAAATGAAAAAACACGTTTCTAAATTTCAAAAATAATTGTAATTATTTTAATAAAAAGGATTTCTAAAACCCCAGTTGAATTCAATTGTCCAATAAAACAAATGCTTTATTGCACCAAAGTCAACCACTTTCTTCTGAATAAAACAAGAGGAGGTTTTATTGCTTAAAGTGATATCTTCCAAGCAACACGTAAAAGGCATTTTTGAAGGGCATCACGACATACCTAGTAAACTTCTTTGAATAAGATTAAAGAAATCAAGAGGTCAACAACTTAAGACTTGATGCTATTTCATCTATAGAACTGAATCCATACACTAAAAAGATCATTAACTTAAAAAATACAAATAGTACCAGCATTTCTACTGTAATTTCTGTGTGTTATTTTTCTCTTCTCACGGTGTTCTACCCGTTGCTGACGTTGATTGATTGTACCACAGGAAGAAACCAGTTTTAGTATCTTATAAACCCAGACCAAGGGGAATCACAGCCTGAACACAGGCTTAACCGTGGAAATAACCAACCTCTGAGTAACTTTTTGCTTTGTTTTTTTACAAGAGTTTAAATTTTATTGTTAGTAATCATCTGATTTGCACCGATTTAACGTAAAAATACACACGCACACACAACGCTAGTTAATACAATTTGCCAATTATTAAAAGTTTAATTAACATGTTACGTTCAAATAAAAAGAAAGTAAAGCCAACAATCAACAGTATAATAATTAGGATTCTGTTCGAGGGGTATATCATAGTTTTTTAAACGAACTTATTTGAAGTATAACTTATTATCGTCATGTTAGGAGTAGTTGACTTTTCAATCTTGGTTTTCCAGTCGACATCAAACAGCAATATATAGTATGCTATTATTTATCCTCAGTCCACCGTTTTATAACGCTTGAAATATTATTCACAAAGACTTAGCAAATTATTATATGTTAACCGCCGAGAGCATCGTCCGCAACGAATTGCCGCTTCAAAAGTTTCAGGTGAAGAAGGCTTTTGCACTGTAGCTTATGAATAAAGCAAAGTAACGAAGCATTCAGGTTGACCCTTAACCATGATAACAAACTAAAAATGATATTGTCGTCTGTATTTTCTATTCATACAAGTATATATTTTTATTTCATCATATTGTTTGATTACTTATTTTATTATTTTGGCTGGTATCTGTATATAACAATAGTAAGTTATTATTGATATTTAGAATGTAAATCAAACACATTATAATTTTAAGCAGACTTAAGAAGACAAATATGTCGACCTGTCCAATCCAATTATCTTAACCAAATACGTAAAGAACACAACTTGAGTCTATACTATATTGTTCGTAGAAGTAAAAGCAGAGACACATATCTTTAATCTTATTCACAGAATATGTAAAGGTAAAACCAGTCTGTACGAAAAAAAACACATCTCGACTTAGTCACTTTAATTTTCAACGTACTTTACACCTAGTATGTGTATAGGACCTTGGCTGAACCGGACACCCCTGTGAGAAATCGTTTTAGTACTCAAAACCCGCTTGCAGTTTCAGTGTTTAATGAATTACGTCGGGTGCAGCCTCCGGCGCAAGACGTGCATCGATCAACGTCGCACTTCAGTCCCCCGACACCCCCCGGCCATTCGCCTCCACCCCACTCCACCCTCCCGAGGCGTAGATAGGCGCAGGGTGGCTACGACAACCCTGCACTGCCCAAATAAAATATTCGCACCAGCGCTCCTATTACCTGCTTTTAAGTTTTGAACGCAGTACGCTTTGGCTAGATCTACGCAAAAAACATTTGTTTTTATGACTTACTTGTTTTATTACTTTCAATATATAAATATTACTTAACTAAACGAAATTTGGCCTACAAGATATGTTTTAAAATAACTCGATATGAGAGTCTCATATATAAAAAGACGTGATCAAGATTATGAGATTATTATCAAGATGAAATAAAACATTTAGATATATTAACATGGTCCCAATTTTTGTTTATTATAGGTAACATGTTTCGTTGTTAATTAAAACATATACGTTTTAGATAACATACATATATGTACGTGTTTTTATACGGTTCGTGTTGTACGAGAGCAATCCATTTTTAGGTTTCGAATGGAACATCCTGTTTACTACTATCTATCTATAATATTATAAAATTTTAAACATGACTTGTCTGTACATAGAAGGTATTTAAAAAAAACAACTGGAATAGACTATATAAATGACGGCACGATGCATTTGTTCTAGATATCTTGTCTGTTTTTACGGTTTGTGTGTTTGTCTGTTTGTTCGGGATTCACGTAAAAACTACAGGGCCGATTTCGATGCGGTTTTTGCTGATCGACAGCAAATTCTTAGACTTAAAAGTTGCGCTACTATTTCTACTGGGAATCCTGCAGGAATTGTTCTGAGAATGATTTAAATGTCCAGATTAAGAAACATCGAATTTCAATGTGATTTTTTCTGATCGATAGCAAATTTCATTTAATTAAATGTGTGATATTTTTTATCCAGGGAACTGCGCGGGTATTTTTCCCGGAGCAGCTTGTAGTTGTTCGGGTGCATAAAATTAGCTTATACCGAGATAGTTTTTACTAAAACGATAGCTTACTATCTTTAAATGTTGCGGTACTTTCTGTCCCGGAAATTTTAAGTCAAGCATGGACAAAGTCACGGGCATATCCTAGTATAAAATATAAAACATATTGGAAAGTAAAACAGAAAGAAAAAGATTTATTGTCATGGAAACGAAGAACGCGATATATACATGATATGGACTCACAAAAATAAATACGTGAGATAATATTATGTATATTAGTTACAACTTCTTTTTAATTTATGCAAATGTAGCGGGGAGATCGGCCATATCAGTTGCTGAGATTACGATGCAAAGCGATGTTAATCGACACGTGATGGTCCGTAACTTGCCCAATATTCATTTCATAACGTTCACGATTTTAATTAATTAAGGCTAACTAATAATTATAGTCGTCATTCTGACGTTTAGTTCTGATCCGTTAAAATGATGCTCAGAAGCTGGAATCAGGTATCCTCTTCTTCTAAACTTCACATGGTTTTCACTATATCTCATTGTAAAACTATAATCAGTAAATCCTGCTATCCGAAGTCTAGTCAGAATTTCTTCTAAATTTAGGTTATTGTATGTACTTTCAATTACATTATAACAGACATGCGATAAATTGAAAAAAATACCGAGTTCAGCATTAATACAACGTTTGGGAGACAAATCAGAAGTCGAAGTTAAAAGTAAGGAGTTTATAGGCTAATATTATTATATTATAGGCCAATAACTTTAAAGTGCCACGTCGCCTGGGAACTAGTCATTCCGTTAGGACGCCTACCACCCGCCAAAGAATATACATTATTTATAGAAATAGGTAAGTATTTACGCTGTATATAGACCATACAAAGCCAGTCTTACGCCGCGTTTTTAGGAAACGAGATTTGTATGAGTGCCTGTTAATACTTATTGATGTGCTGATTACACTTATGTTTAGATTTCATAGGATCAGATAAATTAGTACATTTCACTAAAAATATTGTATTAAAAACTGTAGAACCTGAAAAATATAAGAAAGGAATATCAAATTCTCCTACGTTCTTGTGTATACTGGTTTTCGCCCCAAGGCTACGTTACGAGCCGGCTACGTGACGCTTCTGAATTAGAAGAAAATGCATTTACGGCAGTGCGCCGCAAGCGAACGGCGTATTTTCGTGCACCAAGTCTCGACGTCCTATGTGAGTTTTGCAGTGCAGAACACGTAAAATTTTTATTACTTACAGGTTTATGTGCCTTGTCTCCTGAATCAATATTTTAAGTAACCCAGTGTGATTGACTGGTTTCAGCTAAATAGACGCAGATGTCTGAAGTCTATGACATCGAGCTTAATGGACTTCCTGTCTCCGTGGGCACAGAGGCGTTCAGCCAACTTTTATTTCAGTAAAAAGATCACTTTCATATATATAAATAAAAATATTCTTAATGAAGTGTAAATCTTCTGCATGACATCTAATACTATAAAATGGTATTTTTTAAATAACACGAGTCCATTAAAGTTGCATAGCTAAATTACTTAAAAATAAGTCATAAATTAACTATAAATGAAACTACCTTAAAAGAACACTAAGTATAAATATGTACAAAAATTAAATATACAGTTCATCTATCTATAATATTATAAAATTCTAACCATGTCGTGTATGTTTATTGTACTTTCACAGCATCATGTCTTATGGTATTATTCTATTATGGGGTAACGCAGCTGATATAAATACTATTTTTATCCTGCAGAAGCGTGCTATTCGCTCAATTTACAACATGCGAGCACGGGATGGATTCCTTGCGTGATACTTTCATTTCATAAGCGACGGCGAACACGATGCAGTCTTTTTTAGATTTCTTGTATGTTTGTCGGTTTGTCTGTTTGTTCGGGATTCATGTAAAAACTACGCGACCGATATTGATACTGTTTTCGCTGATCGACAGCAAATTCTTAGACTTCAAACCTACGGCTGCGTGCGCGTACGCTACGCTTTATCCTGGGAATCCCGCGGGGGTTTTTCTGGGAATTATTTAAAATGGCCATATTGAAAAAAATATTATGGAATTCCAATGCGACTTTTTCAATGGTCGACAGCAAATTTTATGTAATAAATTGTGATAATTTTTATCATGGGAATCCCGCGGGAGTTATCCCCAGGAGGGGTTTGAAGTTGTTCGACTGCATAAAAATTAGCTTATCCCGACACAGTTTTCACTAAAGCGAAAGCTTACATTGTTTTTTAAATGCTGCGATACTTTGTGTCCCGGTAATCCCGCGGGATTTTCGAGTCAAGGGCATATCCTAGTTAAAAATAAAAATATGTCTACTAATAATTTTTTAATAATATAAATAAATTTAATTCTCTTTTCTTAAAATAAATTTAAAAATATGTATGTAATGTATATCTATATATTTTATGGTCATTAAATGGTTATCAGTTTTGAATCAAATTTATTTTGCTATTTTTATTGTAACTAAAATAAAATGACATGTTTGCTTTTCTTTTATACTATCAAATTAAAATATTGTTTGTTAAACATGAATTTTATTATTATTGAAATGTATTTATAAGTCAATAAACATTATAATAAATGACAAAATATTTAATTTTAGAAGTATTTCCACAATCGATTATACCTATAAATCGTCGCCCCCATCGAATAAACGTGTAAGAGTTCTTAGCGTATTTTTTTACTTATTCTGATTTGATACTCTCTAATACACCACCTGAATTTTTTGATAATTTTTGGGCGATAAATAAATAAATTATTCCTCTAAACATTTCTTTTCACGGAGAAAAAAATATATTCATACGAATATTCATCTGTTAAATAGTTTCATTAATTCCTAAAAGAAATTTCACACGAATAAAGAGATATTAACATTTTAAACGTTTAATAGTTTATAATCTATTGAACTACCAGAGTTTTCCCCGTGGCTACGCCGCGTGAAAATCCCTTAGTAGTAGCTCAATGTCACGTATATACAAATTTAATTAGATGTTTTACCTAAAACTTTACTGTTTCTTGTTACTAAGTTCACTACAATAACAAATAAACTGAATTCGTATAGTCTACATAACTGCGCAGCGCAACATAGAGGCGAGTCGCAGCCAACCTGATTTGAAGTAGTATAGTATAGTATAGTATAGTAAGAGATGTTGTTTATGACAACGTACGTTTTTGTTAGCGAATTGAAAAAACGCGATTTCAGCGCTATCTATTTTGCTAATCCGTTTATACCATGGAAATTACGTAATTTGTCGGGATAAAATGTATCCTAAGTATTATCTCGGGTTATAAGCCAGCACTATGTCAAGTTTCATTTAAATCCGTTCAGTAGTTTTAACGTGATGCTCTAATAGACAGACACAGGCAGACAAAAATTTTAAAAATTACAATTTTGGAGTCTCCTGGTCCGAATTATCCCCCTGATTTTTTTCAAATTTTTAATAGCACTGTACAAACTCGAACCATTTACAGATTTATTATTGTTTGATTAGTGTATTGTGTCTTTAGACGTTTATTCGTGCAAAACCAATAAGAACTTTTGTTCGTAAAGCTTCATGCCTATATATTTGCTTAGGTAAACATTTACACTAATTTAATACATTAATCTTTAAAAAATTAAACTGCTCTTTGCTGTTTAAACTATCATAACCGAAGCTTTTGATGTTAAACTTTAAAAGGTCTTTGATATTGTTATTAATATATTAATTTGACTTTGACACTGAAAGATGTTGGGTTTTATTCATGGTCTATCGGAGCCGAATTATAAAAAAAACCAGTTATCAATGGGAACTATGTAATAAAGCGAAATAATAATTAAAAACGATTGTTTTAATACTTCCGTTACTCAATTTTTTTTGATTAAAAGAATTTGGATAACAGGAGTATTAAGCATTTCACAATGGAATCCCTTCTAAGTTTACAAGACAAATTCGGTAAGAAAATAGACAAAGACTATTAACTTCAAGAAATCTTCACAGGAATGTGTTACTGTCAGTTTTGTAGTAACGAGGTTTGTTTAATATTTTGGAAAAGTCTTTATTTGATGATACCCACCGGAAATTAGTTTGTGATTTTGATAGAAGAGATTTAAAAAGGAATTAATATTATTTGAAGAATTTTTCGGATTATAAAATAGAATTGAAGCAACGACTTTTTGATTTAAAGGTAGAAAAGAATGAATTTTATCTAAAGTCGTCACAAAACAGTACCTATGTAAATATACTTTATATAGGTACGCGTTTGACTCCGACCACGTTAATATTAAACGATAATTCGGTCGTAGATGGAGCATACTTACCTAGATAATACCTTTTCACACGAGACTCAAAGACATCCAGATTCTACTTTTCAGGAAACACAAATCTGGTAGTGCCATTCCACATCTCAGCCGTATCCAGAAAGAACTTGGAGGCTGTTATATATGTATCTTGAGGAATCAAAATTGTAAAACAAACAACTGGCCACTTTCAAAAGATATTTAAACAAACTATCTCCTTATGATGCACGATTCTTTATGAATAACCGTAACAGAGGAGAAACATTTCGTTCGCCTAATGATGTCTCTAGTATGAAATGTTAGCATAGACCAGAGCGCCTTGTCGTCCGAACATGGAATGATGGAGAATCAGGTCGAACAGTTCAACCACGCTTTCTATTAAATGAATCGTATAAAAACCGATAGACTAACAACCCGGCGTCGATGCTCTAAGCTTTGCAGCCTTATGTCGACAAGATTGTCGCTACCAATCAACCTCATTAACTGTTCTCTCAATTGACTCCAACGCTACAAGTTGGTATTTAACTGAACCGTCCCAAAGATATACAATGAAGTATCGGCACACCTTCGAAAGTAAGCTCAACTTTTTGAGTAGATGTTACAGAAGTTGAAGTTGAGAGTGGATGTTAAAGAAGTTGAAGTTGAGAATAGATTTTAAAAATGTTGAAGTTGGTCGGTTATCAGAATGGAGATGGACACACCTCGAAATTTTATACTCAGTTCAAACTGACTTTTTTTCGGCGAAAATAGGTATCCCTGGGTCTTAGCAGTGTTAAATTTGACTAGATTAGAGGCACTCCAGTCGGAAACAGTTTTTAAGATCAAATTAAATCGATCAATCAGGTTCATCTTCAAATAATGGATTACAGTTCTGTTAGCCACATGTCTCTTTTGTTATATATAAAACTGTGAAAATCAAACATAAATTATTATTGATTACAAAATTCTCGATGGTTACTTAAAAATATAATATGCTAAAATAAATTTGTTTTGTTGATTATATAATTGTTTTATTCAAACTTTAAATAATATTTTATTGGTGCGTCCCTTACAGTATGAGCTAAATAAACCAGATTATTATGCAATAATAGTGTAATATAATATGCATAAAGAATAGTTTCAATTTGTTCCACAAATAACATAGTAATAAATTATTACAATCAGTAAATATCCAGTTATTTCCGTAGAACAAACATGCAAGTACCGTTTCCCGATATTAGGCGGGCTTCAAATAACCTATAACAATAGTTTTATGTCTTAATAGTTTTTACTTCGGCTTGAACTGTAACCTAGAATAAGCATTTAAAAGCTTAAACATATTATTAATTCTTAAATTTTCACCACAATTATCATGTAAAGGGGTTTTTCATTAATCTCCTGAAAATTCATAAACTTTTTATTAAAATAATAACATTAGTAAAAAGAAATTATTTTTTTCTCTTTAATTTATGTTAAGTAAAGATATATTTATTTCTAGTTTAATCAATATAATTTCGGTTTTTATGTTTTTCATTTCTCCTGAAAAGTTGATGATTTTATATTGCACGTTTATTCGGTGGGGCCGACTAAATGTGTTAAATTTATTTTAAAACAGTAGTAAAACTTGTTCTTGTTATTGGGCAATTAGATAAACATAATAATATAGGTATATTTTGAATTTATTTGATTAATATTATCATAGGTATCGGGTTGTCCATAATAATGTTACTAAAAATGTATTATATGTCATGGTCTTAATTTGTAATTGAGCTCACAGTTATATCAAAATATAATCTCAATTACAACTTGAAAAAATCGAATTTATTTACTTTAATAATAAAATATCGTGGTCGTCAGCCAAACGCAGACTGCTGCTGGACGGAAACCTCTCCAAGTTTGCTCCACATATGTAGGTTCTCCGCTTTGCGCTTTCCAATGACTGCGCAGATCATCGGTCCACCAAACCAGACACAAAATTAATACTTATACTCATAATATATCTAATGTGTATAAATTTTATGTAAATATATACTTTTAACACCATTCAAGCCTTATAAAAACATGGAAATAGATTAAACAAGAAACTGTAGCAAGAAATGTATGCAGCTTACTTGCATCCGAGCTTATCGCATCTATCAACGTCCGAAGGCTTTCACGGAAGGCTTTGTTCGCACGCCCCCCTCCGCCCCCACCCGTTGCACCCTCAGACGTTGCAAACAACTTCAGCTAACTCCGACAGGCGCCCAACTTTCTTTGTTGGTTGATCGCCCTCCGAAATGTAACCCATTTGTTAGCTTAAGCTTATTTAAGAAGTTTAGAGATATTAATTACGTTAATTGTTTTAGAGTATAATAATTAAATACAGCAATACTGTGTTACGTCAGAATGTGCCTTTTAGGGTTCCGCGATAATTTTATTTAATAAAAACGGAACATTTTAGTTTTCTTTATCCGTCGTCTGTTTTTATCATATTTCTGAGAAGCTACTCACTCATTCTCTATAGATAACATTTAGTAGGAACATAATATAATCTATATAATGTTACTTACTATACGAAGATGTACTGAAATCATATAATAAACATGTTTTGTATACTATCAGGCACTTATCTGATTTTTTATTTGTAACCTGATTTTTATTTGTCATGTGGAATCCCTGCTCCTTCTTGGGCTAATCTCGCATGTGATCTTAAAATAAAAAACTGATTCTAAATTTTATAAAGTATACGAATATTTAGAATTTTTTTTAAAATTTGAATTTTATAATTTGCTAATAAACATAAACTGCTAAAATTATTAGGTGTCCTACATCAATAAACATCACTTTCTACAATCGAAAAAAAACATAGGTATTAAACGTGACAGCCTACTTTGTAACTGCCTAACTATATTATCTTACTTGTAGTATAGTGGGACAACATGTATCAGTAAGAGTTGTAAACTATGATTTGTAGACAGACGAGTAGAGTTTTCCGAGCGGCTTCATCGTGTGGGTTTTTTGTTGTATAGTTACATAGGCTTCCTTGTTGGAACACGTCGCTGCTTTTATACAAAAAAGCCACGAATCCGTAATAATCTAAATCTTTTTATTGTAAAAATACAATTTTAATTAGTTATATCTTTAACTGACTTCAAAAAGGAGGAGATACTCAATTCGTCTGTATGTTGTTTTTTTTTGTATGTTTGTTACCCGATTTCTCCGTCAACTGTGAACAGATTTTCAAAATTTTTTTTTAATCCAAAGGTAGGACTCCCAGGGTAGTCCTATGGTCACCAAATTCGGATCTGATAAGCGGAAGGATGCCAGGGCAATCGAGAATAACCCTCCTTAAAGAACGTTTTGCGCCTAAATTCTTGGATAAAAGCTTGTATACGCGTGTAGGTATTACATTTTCTACAGGCGCTTAATTTTTTATATACATGTCTTGCGATTTCTCCGTTAATTGTGATTCGATTTTACAATTTTTGCTTTAGTCGTTAGCGTGGATGCTCTCGAGGCAGTTTCATGGTCACCAAGTCAAGATCTGATAAGTGGATCCCAGAGAAATCGAGAGTAAACCTTATTAAAAAAGGCTGAGAGCCTAAATTTTTCCAAAAAAAAGCTTGTATGTGCGTGCCAGTATTACACTTTCTATAGGATGTTACGCGTTTTCTCCGTCAATTGTGGACCGATTTTCAAATTGTTTCTTTTAACTTACGTGATGGTACCATAATGACCAAGTCAGGATCTGATTTGTGGATTGCAAGGAAATCGAGAGCAACCCTTGTTGAAGAGCATGTACACCGAAGAGTGAGATGGCAAAGGTGCTTAATATATTATATCTATTGAAATATTTGCTCAACTAAAAAGAAAAAATTAACAAAAACAAAACCGACTTCACACTAAAAACCAAAAAAATAATATTTAACCGACTTCTTTCTACAACATCTTGAAGTTGGTGTCAAGTAAAGCATAAAAATTACTGTATTTTGTAAATTTATTGTTGTTCTTTTATGTTATACTTGGCACCGACTTCGAGATGTTGGAGAAAGAAATCGATTAAATACTTATTTTTTGTTTTTAGTACGAAGTTGGTTTTGTAAAAAAAATAATATTACAATAATGAAAATAATATAATTATTGAAAATAAATAAATATATGTGTATTAAAAACTTATTAACTGTTTAACAACTGTTCATCTGTGCCAAACGAAACTAATAGTTTTCACAATATTGTTTACTAATTTTACACAATCAAGGCTGCTTAAATAGTTCTATTAACTGAAATGTGTAAATAATAGCTTCTCGCCATTAATAAAAAAGCAACATGTAATAGTTCTTCTGAACTACGTATAGTTTTTTAAAGCAATTTAAGCAATGAGGCAACATATTATACTTAGCAGTACTGCATCTGAGCCGTTGGAACACCTAGCATCGATCAACGTCTCGCTTCGCCGACCGATGATACTAATAGCACCTAGACTAGATCAGACTCAAACTCACGAAGCCTCCACCCTATAAATTATAACGATATGGCACTCAGTTTAATAATTGTCGTCAACCATTTGCAGTGCACTGCTGGACGTGTTTAATAATTAATAGTTATCAATGATATTAAATGTAACAG
Organism: Dendrolimus houi; assembly: GCA_039645545.1. NCBI lineage: Eukaryota > Metazoa > Arthropoda > Insecta > Lepidoptera > Lasiocampidae > Dendrolimus > Dendrolimus houi. The sequence goes on along the minus strand of CM077120.1, from coordinate 13,778,546 downwards.
GTTTTAGGAAAATTTATTTTAGTGATTATTTTCTTCTTAGATTTTTTCTCTTCAGCGTGCATGACTTTTGAGGTTGATGGGTAACTCTTTATTATATACCTACTATTATAGAAAACTAACAGGCTAGTACTATACTAATTGTGAACAAAGGACAATTTTATTTGCTAAAGGGCATTCTCACCCAGACAACACAAGGCAGACATAAAACGAATCTGTCATAGTGTACTAGGTGAATCAAAAAGTTATTAGAAGTGCATATATAATAGGTTGGGGAAAAAGTTTTTTCGCATTTTATATAAAAATTCAAAAGGCTTTTTTATAAAGTTTATTTACATTTGACTAAAGTATGTAGGTGCCATTTTGTTGGATAACTTTTTGACATCTTGTAGGTAGGGACGTGATCCCATTGCTATAAAAATTTTGGGGCTTCTGATCAAAAAACTGCGACAAGTGGTTTTGGCAGTCCTCTCGTGATGTTAACCTGACACTGCCTAAGGAATTCTACAGAGACCGAAACAGGTGAAAACCTGAAGGTACAAGGTCAGGACTATACGGCGGATGCATTAACACCTCCCAGCCAAACTCTCGTATTTTTTGCTGAGTGGCTAAAGATGTGTGAGATCTAGCGTTATCATGGTGAAAAACCACACCCCTTCTGTTGATTAATTCCGGCCGCTTTCTCTCAACTTTTTGCTTTAATCTCATGAGTTGTTCGCAGTACAGTTCAGAATCGATGGTCCTGCTTGGCGGTAACCGCTCATAATGAATAATGCCCTTTCAATCCCACCATACACACAGCATCACCTTGTTGTGAGTTAACCCGGGTTTCGCCAGAGTCTGCCAAGCCTGACCGGCCTTTGACCACGATCTTTTTCGCACGATTTTGTCGTACGTGATCCACTTGTCATCACCAGCTATCAGCTTCTTCAAAAATGGTTCGGTTTCATTACGTCGTAATAAAGAATCACAAATGAGTACACGGTTCATTAGGTTTCTTTCAATGAGCTCATGAGGCACCCAAATATCGAGCTTTTTTGTGTACCCAGCTTTTTTCAAATGCGCCAAAACCATTTTGTGGTCAATTCCCAGTTCTCCAGCTACATCGTAACTACTAATATGCCGATCTTGCTCCACTTTTTCAAAAATGGCATCAATTTTGTCCGTAACAGAGCGACCAGAGCGACGTGCATCTTTGATATCAAAATTTCCAGATTGAAAACGCTTAAACCAAATTTGCGCTACTCTCACAGATACTGCATGAGGTCCATAAACATCACAATTTTTTTTCGCGGCTTGTGTTGCATTTTTACCTTTTTTGTAGTAAAATTTAAAATGTATCGAATTTCTTCATTAGATTCACTCATTTTAACAATAAGAAACACAAATGAAAATCACACATTTTTCTAATTTGAATTTGGAATTGTCTTCTTTAAAATTAAAACTTTTAATGATACCAAAACCAGCCAGATACAAATGGTATAGCCAAAGAGATCTTATTACAAGTTCATACATACTATATGCGAAAATACTTTTCCCCGAACCTATAAAACCTTGGGAGAAATTCGATATTTAAATTAAAGAGTGTCAATCACACAATATTTAAGCCAACTGGCACTTGCTTTTGTCAATTAGTTCGCACGTAAGATATCATTTTGTTGTGCAACGAGTTGCTAAAAATGCAAAATTATGGATAAAAGTGAGTTACGTGCGATGATAAAATATCTCAGCTTGAAAAAAATGTCTACAAAAAAATTTTTTCGGATATTCAACAGACATTAGGAGATGATGCTGTACCCTAATCTATGGTTGCATACTGGATGGCTGAATTTAAAAGAGATAAATCAAGCTGTAAATAAAGATGACCCGCGTTCCGGACGGCTTTCAATCTCCGTTACGGAAGAAAATATCAAAAAGATTGAGAATCTGGTTTTGGAAGACAGAATAATAACTACAAAACATATAGCTGAGATCCTCAAGATATCTTTTAGTAGCGTTCAATCCATTTTGATTGATTCACAGGGGTACAAAAAAGTATCAGCAAGATGGGCGCCACGAATGTTAACGGACTAAAACAAAAAGCGAAGTTTGAAAATTTCTATACGTAATCTCGAAATGTTCCAGCGTGATTCAGTTAATTTTTGCCGTCGCCTTGTCACCATGGATGAAACGTGGGTCCACCATTACGATCCTGAAACTAAGATACAAAGCATGTCTTCGAAACAACCACCCTATCCATCTATTAAGAAATTTCAAGTTGCTCCTACCGCTGGCAAAGTTGTAGCCTCAGTGTTTTGGGATAGTGAAGGAATCCTTTTCATTGATTACGTGTCAAAAGGTCAGACGATTACTGGACTCTATTATGCTAATCGGCTGCTACTCACCTATCCGGTGCACAAATTTTAAGTAGTAGGTGGGATGGTATATTTACCCTTTCTGCAACTCTTAGAGCCCGGAGTTCTTAAAATATTTATTTTTGGTAAACATAACCTCACCTATTTTTTCACTAACATTATTGTGATGGGTGGTGAAAGTTCGCAACCAGTGATTAGAACAATAATTTAGGTTAGGTTAGGTTAGCTTCATACCACTCTCCGATCACCGCTATATTCGGTTCAGCGTCTCCACCCGGAATCCGGACCCGCCGTCCCGAGAGTCCCCGGTGGGTGACTGCCCGCGCTGGGCATTGCAAAAGGTGAATCGGGAGGCGTTCAAAGAGACCCTGATTGTCGCTACCTGGGCATCAGGGCCCGAGGTGAACCCCCCCCGATGCAAGTGTAGAGCAGGAGGCAGAAAACCTACGGTCGCTCGTCACTGGCGTCTGCGATGCGGCGATGCCGAGGAGGGGCCGATTCCAGCCCTTCCGAAAGGTGTACTGGTGGAACCCCGCACTGGAGGGGCTAAGGCGCGCGTGCAATAGCGCGCGCCGCCAGTACACCCGCCACAGAAGACGGCGTCGCCGCGCAGCGGACGCAGCGACCGTAGAGGCTCAGCGTATGAGGGGTACAGAAGCGCCAGAAGAACATTGCGGATTGAGATCCGCAACGCCAAAAACGTTGCCTGGGGGGAGCTCTTGTATAGTTTAAACCAAGTCCCTTGGGGGCGCCCTTTCAAAATGGTAAGGAACAAGCTCCGTTCCTGGGCGCCCTCGCTAACCGAGTCTCTCCCCAGGAACGTCATTCTCAACGTTGTTGGCGCTCTGTTCCCTTCACGGGCTGAGCACACGCCTCCTGCTATGGCACCGCCAGAGGCGGAGCCCAGGGCGGATAGAGACCCTGTGCCCTTCATGGACCGGGTAGAGCTGGGGGCGGCTACGCTACGGCTAAAGGCCAAGAACGCTGCCCCCGGCCTTGACGGCATACCAGGGCGTGCGTGGGTTCTGTCCTACGACGTCCTGGAGCCCCGACTGATGAGGTTCTTCGGCGCATGTCTGGAGCAGGGCCAGTTCCCGCAACGGTGAAAGACCGGAAAACTGGTCCTGCTGCGTAAGGAGGGACGCCCTGCGGACTCACCGTCCGCCTACCGGCCCATTGTGCTGCTGGACGAGGTCGGCAAGCTCTTTGAGCGTATCATCGTAGATCGCCTCGTCCAGCACCTATCGACAACGGGGCCAGACCTGGCGGATAATCAGTTCGGTTTCCGCACAGGGCGCTCCACGATTGACGCCGTCATGCACCTGAGAGGCCTGGCGGAGGAAGCAGTTTCCCGGGGCGAGGTATTATTGGCGGTGTCCTTAGACATCGCCAACGCCTTTAATTCCTTGCCCTGGCCATGCATCATGGAGGCACTCCGGTATTTCGGGGTGCCGTCCTACCTCCGCCGTATAGTCGGGGCATACTTGAATAGCAGAGCCGTCATCTACCCGGTCCACGAGGGCTGGAATCGGCGAGCCATGGTGTGCGGTGTTCCACAGGGGTCGGCACTAGGTCCCCTCCTGTGGAACATCGCATACGACTTTACCCTGAGGTGTCGGGTCCCCCCAGGCGTCAGTGTCATCTGTTACGCTGATGACACACTGATCGCCGCGCGGGGGGACCCATCGGCAGGCGTGCCTTTTAGGCACGGCTGGGGTGTCCACTATCATAGGTAGGATCCGGCGGCGTCTTGGTCTGGAGGTGGCGTTGCAGAAGACCGAGGCCGTGATGTTTCACGGTCCTCGTAACCGTCCATCCTCCAGATAGTAACATCGTAGTAGGAGGCATCCGCATCGGCATTGGGGAGACCATGAAGTATCTCGGATTGATCCTCGATAGCCGATGGGAGTTTTCGGCACATTTTCGACAACTGCTCCCCATACTCAAGGGGGCGGCGGGCGCGCTTTCACGCTTGCTACCCAATGTCGGGGGGCCCAACGCCACGTGCCGGAAACTCTTCGAAGGCATCGTACGATCGATGGCCCTCTACGGGGCCCCAGTATGGGCAAATCGCCTGGCGGCCAAAAATGCTGCGCTACTACGTCAAGCGCAGCGAATATTGGCCGTCAGAGCAGTAAGAGGTTACCGTACGGTATCCTTCGAAGTGGCCACACTACTCGCCGGATCCCCCCCCATGGGACCTGGAAGCCAGGGTCCTAGCCTCGCTGTATACGTGGCGCAAAGAGGCCCTGGCCAGGGGCACCAGACCCGCGCCTCGCGAAATCGAGGCGTGCAGGTCGGAGCTCCGCCAGGTTGCCATGGGGGTCTGGGAAGAGCGCCTACGATGCCCCAGCGCGGGCTCCGCCACTATTGAGGCGGTAAGGCCCGTCCTGCAAGAATGGATTAGACGAAGTCACGGCACCCTGACGTTTAGGCTGACACAGGTCCTAACGGGGCATGGTTGCTTCGGGAGGTAGCTGTGTCGCCTCGGCCCCAAGGCCACGTCAGGGTGCCACCATGTGACACGGCGACGAGGCCACGGCGCCGCACACACTCCAGGAGTGTCCAGCCTGGATGGAGCAGCGCCGGGAGCTCGTCGCCCATACCGGATTTGACATCTCGCTCCCGGCCGTGGTACGCACCATGGTCGGGAGCTCCACCGGATGGGACGCCGTCTCCTCCTACTGCGAGCAAGTCATGTTTGCGAATGAGGAGGCGGAACGGGAGCGTGACCGTACTTCCCTGCTCCGCTCCCGCCAAAGGAGGACGCGCCGATGCCGGAGGTCGGACGGTGACCTTCGGCCGCCGTAAGCGGGCGGCGCGGGTGGGGCCTCTTAGGGTATAGGGGTTCTCACTCACCCGCACATGCCGTCGAGATGAGAGCGCGAGTGTTCCACGCGCGCTCATCTCTCTTCCCGTGAGGCGCGTTACAGACCGCCCCACGCTTGGAAAAGACCTAGTCGTGGCCAGGGGCGTAGTCCCCTGGCATTGGAAGAGGCCCAGTGAGGGGGGCCCACGTCTGCCAGGGCACGCGGAGTTGGGAATCCCGCAGTCCATAGCCCTGGCATAAGGCGCAGGACGGATCACCCAGGGGTATTAGTTGGTATCCCTAACTGGGGAGTGGCACCGGTTTTGACCGGGCACGCTAGTGCCACCCCCGATCTGGCGAATCCCACACACTCACACCGATCGCGAACATCCCCCCAGGTTTCTGTGCCTGTCGCGGCTTAGTCCTCAAACGGATTTCCCCAGGCCAAAAAAAATCCAAAAAAAAAAAAAAAAAAGTTTAGCTTCATACCAAAGCACACGAGCCGAGCGAGCGTAGCGAGCTTGCCGAGGCAGCGGTCGGCGAGTACCAGAACCAACTGTAGTCATTTACTATTTATTTTATACACAGGATTTACAATTTCATCTTTATTGGCCGCTATTTTTAACATTTTCATGGTTACTCTTGTAGAGTATGTGAATGTGTTCTGTTGTGTTTGTGGTTAATTTTTTGACAACATATACTGTTTTTTGGTTCTTTTTCTGTTGATTACTGGCTTTCTTTTTGACTTCAAAATGATTGTTCAACTTTGTAAGTGCAATATTAGTGAAAAAATAAGTGAGGTTATGTTTATTAAAAAAACTCAAGTTCTTCGGACCAAAGGGGTTGTAGTACGGGTAAGTATGCCTCCCCTTCGCCATTCCACTATCCCGCTACTTAAATGTCGTGCACCAGATAGCTATAGATTTACCTGCAAATCTAATTCCGAAAGTGCGTGAAGCAATTAAAGAAACACGTCATGGAAAACTGTCGTTGGGCGTATTGTTTTTTCACGATAACGCTCCCCCCGCTCATCGATCGAAAGTTACGCTCAACGCAATCGGCTGTGCTGGCTTCAATCTCCTTGAGCAACCCACCACATTCTCCGGACTAAGCCCCAAATGATTTTCACTTATTCCCAAAATTAAAAGAGGAAATTCGTGGAACTAAATTTCACGATAATGACGCGGTTATGGCTACCGTGATGGAGATTTTTCGCAAGGAATAAGAAACTTATAAAAGAGTTACGTTATTCTAAAAGCAATTCCATTGGAGGGGATTATACAGAAAAATAAAAGATTTTTTTTAAATATTTGCATTTTTTTAACATTTATTCCAAGAACTTTTTGATTCACCCAGAAATAATATCTAAATCATTTTCGAAGGAACAATTATTTTTGATAAGTTTCTGTGACGTTTCTATATTTCTGATAATAAGAAGTCATTTTTAATGGTTCTTAACGCAATTAAAGTAAGATTAAAATGAAAAAACGAATTAAAATCACTCTAAAAATTACTAAAATACAGTTTTAATAATGAAACAAGTTTAATTTTAAATATTAAACTTAATTGTGCTTTATAAAAAAAGCAGTAAACAACATAAAATTTTATAAATTAATAACTAATTACTAAATACTTGATTATAATTCCAGATTAAATGAGATAACCGTAACAAAACAGGTTTATTGCAGAACTGCCGCATCTAATTACTAATTGATACATATAGTGGAAAATATTATTTTGAGAACTTGTTTTAGGTTTATCTACGGACATGAAGAAAGTTGACATGACATAATTATTCAAATCAACTATCTCATTGCAGGTTAAGCTTTTTGTATATACCTAATATAATATGAGAATGATACTCTAAATATACTTTGACAATGTTTAGATAATATATTAAGTATATATGTTATTTATTAATCGTTAACATAACTACAAATAACTATGTCGGTATCAATTATATTAGCAAATTAATAAATATAATATCGTATGTACCGTACACGGCGGGATCGGTAACCCGACGGCACAAACCCACAAGATAATTTTTGGTACTTAGCTACTAGGTACTTACCTGGTACTCCAGCCGGCGGTGGTGGGAATAGGAACAAAGGGAACACTAATCCGTCACTATTGTCAGGGAGAGGCGCCCCTTGAGAGGAAATATATAAAATATCCTACTAATCTAATACAACAAGGGAAACACTACGGGGGATGGATAAAATGTCTGTCCAAATACACCCGTGCCTAGTCCTTTTCCGACACAACTCTCTGATATACTCAGAGAGTTGTGTCGGAAATCGGAAATCGTCACTAAATTATAGTGTTCCACACACTGGTAGATATCAAATTCTCAATAAAAACTTAAATATTAAATATATCACGCGAGAGCAATAAGTCCGTGTGTTTTCAAGCTAATCCGCGGCATACCCACTTTTCGACGCGATAAAAAAGTGCCCTCGTATGTATCGCGTAACAATTGAAAAGCGGCGTTCGATATCTGTATTCCGAAAAGTCCCCCGCCCCAGCCAGGAGAAACCTGGCTGATTCCAAAGCCAGAGAATCAGACAGAACAAACTATTCAATTGGGAGCCTTGACAACCCAGATACAGTTAGTTCTCTTTAATACAGTGTCTCCCACCAAGACCTCAGCCACTCGTGGAGTACCATCGGAACCGAAGAATAACTGCACAATACGACCTCGTCTCCAAGATAAGGGTGGCATATTCACTTCTTTTACAAGAACAAGGTCCCCCCTATTTTAGGCGGATCTGTTTTATCAGACCATCGAACACGCTGCTGAAGCAGATGAAGGTACACCAAATTAAACCTCTTCCAAAAAATCTGTGAGAGTTGTTGTAACAATTCAAAACGGAACAGCTGGTTAATTGGAACATCAGTCTAATAGATACTCAGGAAGAGCTGTCAGTGGACCACCCACCAAAAAATGACCAGGAGTCAAAACTTCCAGATCATTTGGGTCAGACGAAACAGGACAAAGTGGCCGGGAAATTAGAACTGTTTCAATTTTACAGAAAACAGTAGCCAACTCTTCAAATGTAAGAACTGTTTCACCAATTACTCTATAAAGGTGAGTCTTGGCTACCTTGACAACAACCTCAAAAATACCAACCCAAGAATGACAAGCGGGGGGACTGAAATGCCAAGTGATTCCACGACGAGACAAATTTGTGCCAATATAAGTTTGGTTCTCTTCCAAAAACTTGTAATCTTCTGATAAGTATCTATCGCTATCCATACAATTTGTCCCGCAGTCGGACCGAATCAAGCTCGGTAACCCACGACGACTGACAAAACCAGACAAACAAGCTATGAAAGCTTAAGTGCTAAGAGCAGAGACAACTTCTAAATGTACGGCCTTAGTGGCAAGGCAAACGAAAACGCACAAATAGGCCTTAACTAATCTAGCATTACGCACTGTAGAAACCTTTACCGAGAATGCACCTCCAAAATCCGTAGCTACTCCAGAAAGGGTCTAGAAACTGTAACCCGATCTGGAGGAAGGTCCCCCATTTGAGTTTGAGTTATAGTCGCCTTTAACCTATAACAAGCAATACAACGAAATATCACATTTCTAATTGCACGTCTAGCCGACAAAATCTAAAATTCCCTATGAAGGATGGCTAGAAGTGAGTTCAATCCAGCGTGAGCATTCTTCAAATGACGATCAGATATGATAAGTCTTGCAAGAGGACTTTCTTTTGGGAATAAGAGAGGATGTCCTGTCTCGTAGGGCATCTTGGCATTACGCAGCCTGCCTTCTACACGCAAAAGACCCTTATCGTCGATAAATGGGTTGAGGCGAGCAACAGCACCTTTCAACTTTGTGCGGTCTCCTTTTAAAGTCGAGAAGACTGGTTCAAAGTGCTCAGCCTGAACAAAACTAATCCAAAACATAAGAGTTTCCTGTCTTTCTAAAGGCGACAAGACGGAAGACAAATCGCTATTAAGAGAGTGTCGCATATTGTGAATAAATCTCTTCATCCATCCCGTTATACCTAGCAATTTGTCAAGGGAACTAAATCTATTCAGAAAAGACTCGAGATCATGCGGCACATCCTTTGTAATAACGAGAGCTCTTAATCATGGTAAAGGCTCAACGGACTCAACTACAGAGTGAGGCCAGCTATCTGCAGGCTGAGATAACCAGGCTGGTCCCCACCACAAAGGTTGATCTATCAAATTTGGTGCCGCACAGCCACGTGAAGCACAGTCTGCAGGTTTCATTTCACCTGGAACGTGTCTCCAAATCAAGGTAGTTGCCGAATTCTGTATCTGAGACACCCTATTAGCAACAAAAACCTCTAATGCATGAACAGAAGCTCGCAACCAAGAAAGAACTATCTGACTGTCGCGAATACATTTTTAATATCCAAAGTCTGACCCAATGTTGACATTAAATGATTTAGAAGTCGAGTGAGGAGAGCAGCTCCTGACAATTCTAATTTGGGTATAAGTAAGTAAGTAAGCCGTGATCGAAGAGGAGCAACCTTACTCTTAGCAATAAAAGTTTACATCGCACAACCCCTGTATTATCTACAGTACGGAGTTACACGGCAGCTGCATGTCCATTTTCAGAAGCATCACAAAAGCCATGCAGCGTAGCTTTATATTTACCACGAGGTAGAAAAGCTCTAACAAATTTAATCATTTGGATGTCAGGGAGAGACGAAACATAATTAGTCCAAATTGAGAGTAAATTTCCAATAAGAGGGGCATCCCAAGTTAGTCCTTCTAACCAAAGTTTCTGAACAAAGCATTTTGCCCAAAATACGACAGGACTCAACCAACCATTTGGATCAAATATCCGTGCTACAGTAGACAACACCAGTCGCTTTATCCATGTTTTGAAAATATCTAAATTTTGTATACGAAATGTAAAGACATCCGTTATTGGTTGATACTGCACTCCATCAGGATTGTTAACATTCTGAAATATATGTGGATTCTGTTGATGCTCTTCCGGCAAGCCATCAAGTAAAGCTTGAGAATTGGATATCCACTTCCTGAGCTCATAACCACCAGTCTTCAAAAGGCCTATGAGCTCATCACGCAGTACTAAAGCTTCTTCTTCACTAGCAGCACCTGTACAAATGTCATCTACATATGTATCGGTAGATAAATAAATAGATACAATAGCCGAAGCTCTAGGAAAACTTAGTTTCTCACATTCAGCCAACTCTAATAATGCTCGAATAGCAATAAAAGGGCTCGACTTCAGCCCGTATGTATTAATATTAAGCTCGAAAACCGTTATGGGCTGAGATTCATCTTCGCGCCACAGGATGAGCTGATATCTACGATGGTCGGGATGAATTAATGTCTGACAAAACATCATTTTAATATCCGCTACAAAAATGACTTCATGTCGACGAAAGTTTGTCAGCATATCAGAAATATCTCGTTGCAACTTGGGACCGGAATGCAAACACTGGTTTAAAGATACTCCGTTAGAAGTAAGAGCTGAGCCATCAAAAACCACTCTAATTTTGTCCCCCTTAAGTACCGCATGATGAGGAATGAAGTAGTGCTCATGAACACGCCAATCTAATTTTGAAATAGACATGTGTCCCAAGTCCAAATATTCACGCATAAAATCAATATACTTCTGTTGAAACACTGAGTCTCGCTTCATACGTCTCTGCATCGAAGCTAACCGCTTTTCAGCTAGCATCCGTGAGTAACCAAGTCGAGGCCGAAACGGCAAGAAAGGCAACCTCGTCATAAACCGACCTGAACGAAGACGACCTGTATTATTTTGAAAGAATAATTCGCATTCCAGATTTTCCGGGTTGTCACAAGTGGCCGTTGGGGGCTCTTCTACTTCCCAGAATCGCTGAACCGCTTCAGCGAGAGAGAGACCAACACACGAGTCGCGTGGCTCGGTAGATTGAGAAACAGGAGAGAACACAGGTCCCATAATGACGTCACCAAGATCACTCGAGACCGTGACAAGGCCATCGTGTTGCAATAACCTCGTGTTACCAAACTGGAACAATCCTAGCACGTCTGCACCTAACAATAAGTCCACAGGGCCTGGAATGTGAAAATCCGGATCTGACAATGATAAACCAGATGTCAAATTTCTCACTTCAGCAGGTAAGGCTATTAGTGGATGTCGACCCATAATATTATTTAGGACAATAGCTGAGGTGACGACAGACGGACGAGAAGATTGTAAAGGACAAAAAGATAGTGAAACCTGTCCTACCAAACCAGAAACCCTTATTCCACCTACACCTCGAATAAAGTCTGCGCCACGATCCAGGCGCAATTGCAAACGCTCCACCAAGCGTGACGATGCAATACATCCCTGAGATACTGTATCCAAAATTGCGCGTGCCGTCACATATTCACCTCGAGGAGAACAGACGCGAACCTGGGCAGTAGGTAATAAGATAGTCAATAGAGAAGGAGCTAACACGGGTGGAGATTTCGATACTAGCCAAAATGACGAACGAGAATTCTGATTTTAGTAGGAAGATGACAAGAATAACCTCGCATGAGCATAGGATTCTACTGCGAATAAGTTTGCTGCGGTAGAAACGCAGTCATATAACGCCTATCCAAACGAGGCCACTCGGCATATTGATGTGACATATCCGAAGCAACTCGACGCGCTTGATCAACAGCAGCGTTAGCCATACGAGGTGCTTGTCGGGAACCTCCGCCCGTAGCGGGATTGGAGCGATAAGGTGTTATTAGAATGACCAAAATTATTGAATGAATTACATCTTGGTGGGACTGCCTGTACACCACCAGCCCATTGGTCTTTCAAAATCACCTGATTCTCTTTGACAACGTCCATAGATACTGGAGCAGCCGGCTTTGGAGAACCACCGTCACGGTTGCCACAAATAAGATGGTGATGATTACCCTGACACTGATGACAGGGCCGAGTAGCTTGACATTGAGACACAAATGATTACCGAGGCAACTAAAGCACCAGTTGCGCTGCCGAACTATGTTACGTCTAGCCTGCCAACGTAATTTTCTAAATGCAGGACAAGAATCAACAATATGTTTATTATTCTTGCAATATGCACACCGAGAACCCTGCTGAGGTGTAGAAACCGTATTGAAAGCACGAACATCATCATGCCTCTCAGGCATGCGGCGATCCGTGCGCACTTGTTGCAACTTAGGCCTACTATTACTAATCTCTTTAAATCCAGGAAGGAGAATATTCTCTAAACGATGACACTCATCTTCCATGAAGGTAACAAGATCATCAAACTGTGGTAGATGAGCGGCAGAGTCTCCATCATACTCCTGTTCAAATCTGTTCCATAACTCAAGTGGGAGTTTGGTTAAGACAATGTGAACCAACATAAAGGACCAACTCGGAACAGGTAAATCTAAACCCTTTAATCCGTTAACGGCAACTAATAAAGGGTTAAGAAGTCGGGTACGTAACATCTGAGTTGCACGTAAATTAGGCAAATTTAAAATGGCCGACATGTGGGTATCCGCTAAACGTCGAACATTTTGATAACGCCGCATAAGCAAAACGCGGGCAATATTATAGTTTGCATCAATAAGTTCTAAATGTTGAACGAGTCCTTTAGCCTCTCCTCTAAGGGATGCCAACAAATAGGCCCATTTTTGAACGGGAGTTAGTCGTTGCGAGAATGTACAAGGCTCTCAAATAAATTGTTAAAAGCAACCCACTGACCTAAGTCCCTGTCAAAATGGGGTAAATCCAACTTTGGCAGTCTACCTACCAGTGCAGGGGAACATTCACTATCATTCTTATAAATATTTTCACTATTAGATTTTTTCAATATAATACCACCGCTTGGCGGATTTGATCCGCTAAGACATCGGCTTGATTTACATCCGCATTTATTTTATCTAGAAACTACGACTCTGGACTCAGTTCCAATAGCGCGCGGTACGCGTCGTATAATTTGGACATCGGATCATGTAAGGCCTCATTAACGCCTGCTCTCGATCCCTACGCGATATATTCAAAACGGCGGATCTGAGCCACCGTAACACACCGGCTATCCGGGTGGAATATTTACCGGCCATACTAACCGCATATTACAGAATTTACTCAAATGAAATTGATCGATAAAAAAAACACTAAATTAAAAGTTACCAAAAATTACCTAAAGTTACTGATTTTTCAAAATATAACCACGCTCTGCTGACAAATTTTGTACCGTACACGGCGGGATCGGTAATCCGACGGCACGAACCCACAAGATAATTTTTGGTACTTAGCTACTACCTGGTACTCCAGCCGGCGGTGATGGGAATAGGAAGAAGGGGAACACTAATCCGTCACTATCGTCAGGGAGAGGCGCCCCTTGAGAGGAAATATATAAAATATCCTACTAATCTACTACAACAAGGGAAACACTACGGGGGATGGATAAAATGTCTGTCCAAATACACCCGCGCTTCGTCCTTTTCCGACACAACTCTCTGAGTATATTATCGTCACTAAATTATAGTGTTCCACACACTGGTAAATATCAAATTTTCAATAAAAACTTAAATATTAAATATATCACGCGAGAGAAATAAGTCCGTGCGTTTTCAAGCTAAACCGCGGCATACCCACTTTTCGACGCGATAAAAAAAGTGCCCTCGTATGTATCGCGTAATAATCGAAAAGCGGCGTTCGATATCTATATTCCAAACATCGTATTAATTATAGCAAACCGTATTTAACCGTAAAAAGTATAACAATATAATATTGTTACGAGTGCGGCACTCGAATTAAAATGCCGTTGGAATTACTATAGAATTTATTAGAACTATACAAACACGTATAACACAGGTACAAATATAACCGGACGCAATAACTCCAAATGTAATGCACAATTAAATAACGCGCACAAAGTCCGTCACTATATCGCTTATCGAATGTAGACGTCTTGCTTTGATCGTAATCGTCGCTTGACTGCCGATCACTCCGTTCGGACATCCCTTTATACTCAGCTTATAATAGGTGACGATTGTGTAAACAATGGTTTCTTAGAATAACACCTAACCACTGCCTACCAGAGAGGATTACAATACACAAGAGGCGGCGTTTCTAATTACAAATATTAAACACAAAGTAAACAAAAGAATTGCAAATGCGAGCAGATAACACTATCTCCCTCTTAGTTATGCTTGTCCCGAGCATCGTTGCTACCTTGGTAGCGGGCGAGCCGATCTACATGTACAATTTTCGGTTTTCCTCTTACTCCTTGTTTTATCCGATACGTGAGGTCGTTGATCCGCGTTATGACTTTGTAAGGTCCTTCTCACCGAGCTTGAAGTTTCGGGCTTTTCCTTTTCCTTCTAAGTGGGTTATGAAGCCATACTAGGTTACCTTCGTTGAAGCCACTGCCCTTGGCACTTCGATCCTAACGGGTTTTCATCTTTTCCCCAGTCTTCAAGCTGTTCTCACGAACCATCGAGTGTACGTTGTTCAACTTATCTTGAAGATCGCTCACATAATCTGTTACTGGTGTTGGGGTATATGGCGGTGTCCCAGTTATAGCGTCGATTGGGGAGCCTTATCTCCCTTCCAAAGTTAACTTTAGCTGGAGTAGCCCCGGTACTTTCGTGTTCGGCTGATCGATACGACATCAGGAATAGCGGTATGTATTGGCCCCAGTCCCTCTGATGGTCATCGATTACCTTAGCCAGGTGATTTTCCAGAGTCTGGTTGAACCTCTCAACCATTCCATCTGATTGTAGATGCATTGGGGTCGTCCTAGTCTTGTTCATCCCTAGAAGCTTGCCAAGTTCTTGAAATAAGGTAGATTCGAAGTTCCGCCCTTGGTCCGAATGAATTTCTAACGTTACACCGTATCGACAGACCACCTCTTGAACTAGCTTCTTAACCACAGTTTTAGCCTCTTGGTTAGGCGTAGCGAATACTTCAGGCCACTTAGTGAAGTAGTCTTGAACTACAATGATTTACTTATTTCCGTCGTCAGTCTCCGGAAACGGCCCAGCCACATCAATTGCTATTCGTTCTCATGGTGCCCCCACATTATATAGTTTAAATTTGCCTCTACTTCTTGTCTGTGGCCCTTTTACTGATGCACACGCCTCACATTTTCTACACCAGTCTTCAACATCTTCTCGGCAACGGGGCCAGTAGAACCGTTGTCGTAGTTTGACGAGACATTTCTTCACGCCTAAATGACCATCAGACACTCTGTCGTGTATGTGTCTAAGCAATGGCGCCACTTTGGACCGTGGAACAACAATCTGAAGACTAGTTTCTTTGCCATCGTTAGATTCCCATTTCCTATATAATAAATAGCCCTTCCTCTATCGCTAGGCTATTCCATTGTGCCCAGTATCCTTTAGTAACCGGACTATGGGCAGATATATCGCTCCATTGAGGTTTATTTCCACTCTGCATCCAAGAAATAATAAGTTGTAAGTCGTTATCTTCCTTTTGTGCTTCTTTCATGCTGTCGTTTGACTATTCGTCATCGATTCTTTGGGTTTTTATAACGTTTACAACCTCTCGTAAATCGTGTTTCTTGCAATGTTGGCAGTCGTCCGGACAAGGTCTACGTGATAAAGCATCTGCGTTATTATGGTCTTTCCCACTCCTGTGTTCGGTCTCGAAATTAAACTCCTATAACTGCTCCAACCATCTCGCTACCTGTCCAACTGGATTTTTAAACTGCAGAAGCCATTTTAACGCAGCGTGGTCGGTCCGTAGGGTGAACTATCTCCCGATAAGATATTTATGGAAGTATTGTAGGGTCTTCACAACGGCTAGTAGCTTTCGACGAGTTACACAGTAGTTTCTCTCCGGTTTAGTGAGTGCCTTGCTAAAATAGGCTATCACTACTTGGTGGTCTCCCTGCGTCTGAGACAGTACGCCTCCAATTGCAATGTTGCTCGCGTCTGTGTCTACTATAAATTTACCCTCTCTACTCGGATAGCCAAATATAGGCGTCTGGCATAGGTATTACTTTAGTGTTTGAAAAGCCATGTCACATTCTGAATCCCAAATAAATTGGCGCTTTTCTTCAGTTAGCGGTGCAGCGGTTTTGCTATATCTGCAATGTTCTTTACAAAACGCCTGTAATATCTACATAAGCCGAGAAAAGATCTAACTTCTGTTTTACTTTTTGGAATAGGCCACGCTCGAACTGCTTCAATCTTCTTAGGATCGGTTTGCACGCCTCCTGCAGATATTATATGACGTAGGTAATTTACCTCCTTCTTGAAGAGTTCACATTTCTTCGGGCTTAATTTTAAATTAGCTTCTCTTATCCTGATAAAGACCTTCTCTAGGTTATTCAAATGCTCTCTAAAACTTCTTCCCATGATGATGACGTCATCTAGGTATACTAAACACACATCTCCTAATAGTCCAACCATAACTCTTTTCATAAGTCGCTCGAACGTCCCCGGGGCGTTACATAAGCCGAAAGGCATAACATTAAATTGCCATAAGCCGTTTCCGATCCCGGTGCTGAAGGCTGTCTTTTCTTTGTCCTCGGGGCATATACCTACTTGCCAGTAACCGCTTTTTAGGTCCACCGTAGAAAACCAGTTCATACCGCTGAGCATGTCCAAAGTATCGTCTATTCGAGGTAGTGGATAACTGTCCTTTTTAGTCACGTTGTTTAGCATCCGATAATCGACGCAAAACCGCATACTACCATCCTTCTTTTTCACCAAGACCACGGGCGATGACCACGGACTCGTAGAAGGTTCTATTACCTTATTGTTAGCCATTTTTTTTGTCAGTGATGTAATGTAATGTCAAAGTCATTTGAAATGGTCTACCTACATCTGCTTTGATAACCACACGACTTTCACACACTTACTCGATATATGTTTTCATCTATTCTCTCTAGATGTGCAAACCTCCTTAACATTGCATTTCACCCGGCTTCACAACATATTCTAGTAAATATTAAGTGTCTAAACGTACGGAAATATCTAGTTATCGTAGATACTGAGAGTGTTGATCGTATCTTATGGAGGAGGACACTAAGACCACGCATTCGATACAAACTTCCGTGACATCCTCGACTTTCCTAAAGCGCATTTAGCTTTATTACTCCATTAGTGATACCAGCGTACTTTCGGGTTCGGTTTTAACTCTATCGTACATCTTGATTAACATGTATTGTCGTCCTATCCCAGAAACCGCAATTGATGGAAAATTGAAATCACTAGAATCCCTATTATTCCTATTATTATTATGTGAAAGTAACTCTGTCTGTTCCATTTTCACGGAAAAACTACTGGACCGATTTGGCTAAAACTCAGTATATAAATATATATATATGAAAGAAAGAAAGAAAGAAAAACTTTATTCGAAGAACTAGCGACGTAATTACATTCGTCATACATTATTATACACAGAACATATTTTGAGAATTTGTACGCCGCTTTTTCAGCGAACAAGGTTTGCACTCAGCATATTGCTGTGCCGGAATTATATCCGACACAACGCTGATTTTCAGTGCAAACCTTCCTTTAAGCGTAAGACCAAAACGACCCAAATTTGTTAATTTAAATAATGAATAGTAATAATAATTTATAAAACTAATTCTACTTATATAATATTTAATTAGTAAAAATAAATAAATACATTTGAATGAAACCAACAATAAATACGTTACTTCTAAATTAAAATGAAAATAAATAATCGTGTAACAAATTTGTATCGAATCATTTATGCGAATACAATTCGCTAGAGTGCTTGCCGAGTATTACCAAATTCTTGATGACATTTTACTTCATAACCTATAAAATATTGAATGTGTTATTTTACTGTAAAGATATGAAATGTTTAATATATTTTATTTTCCCACTCTATATACTATATAGGCCGTGCATAAGACTGACTCGCGTTACAAGTAAGTTGTCAGACAGTGATATGTGTATACTGCATACGAGATTCTTGTTTATTGAAAGTAAAAGTATAAATTGCAATTTTTAGAACCATAATTATTGTAGTGATTTTGCATTTGCACTTCAATTTGCCTGTCTGTGTATGTAATTCTATTTGGATTCATACCAAGGTGAGATAGTAACTGAACTACATTGTAATTATTTAAAGGCTTATCAATGCATATGTATGATCTTCTTTTTGTAAGGTGAGAAGATATCTTTTATAGTGGAATTTAAATGAATTTATTGTTTTTAGGTCTCTAATTGGTGGAGGAATATCATTCCAGCAATGAGTGGCAGTAAATTTGAAACAGCCTCTGAAAGCAGCTGTCTTGTGCTTTGCTGTTATTAAAGGTTTCGTAACAGACCGCATAGTATAATGGTGTGACCTATCCCATCTCCAGTCCATCTTATTGTACAGATATTTAGGGTACTGCGAGGAAATTACACCAAACTCACCATATATCGAGAAAGTAACAGAACAAACCACACAGCTTCAAGACAAGGTTGACGAGCACTGCATTTGCAAGCTTGAAGTTCGTGGGTCAGCCATTACTGCCATGACCGTGACGGCCTGCGGGAGATTCGACTTAACACATTTCGATGGCTCATCGTCATGGGGAGCATTCCGACATCAATTTGAGACATTGATCGAGGGCAACGGATGGAGCGGTAAGCTTGTATTAACGGCGCTTACACTTGTCCTACGAGGGGATGCGTTGAATTTATTACAAAACCTACCAGCCGAGGGACGAACATTGGATACACTTATAGATGCCCTAGAAACTCGGTATGAAGAAAAACATTTGGAACATGTTGGTCGGGCCCAACTACGAGAGAGATCACAAAGGCCTGGTGAAAACCTTCAACAATGGACGAGTGAGATAGAAGGACTAGTACGCCGTGCGTACACATCAACCCCGCAAACTATACCCACGACGCTACTTCAAACTTTCATCGATGGCATACGCAATGCTGAAGTCCGGGCTACCGTACGATTGGCGCATCATACGACATTAAAACATGCACTCGCCCACGCTATTGAAGTGGAAGCCGTTAGACAAGATACACGAGCATTTAAAATTAGGAATATATCTACTATTAAAGAAGACAACTCCCCGAGAAGGCCCCGGTTTGAGCTTATATGTTACGGCTGTGGCGCAAGAGGGCATATAAGGATAGACTGTCCAAAGTTCAAGAAAACAAGAGTCTCGAGCTCTGCGACTCAAGTAAATGAAGACCTGTCGTTAAACTAAGTGCCACCATGGCCGCGGGGCGGGTGCTGGTTGGTCATAATAAAGCCCCCAATGTCACTATTACACAAGTATGTGATGGGAATAGTTTAATTATCGAAAGTAGTGTAAATAATAAATTATGCAAATTAACAATAGACATCGGAGCATCACGAACAATATTAAGACCAGAACTAGTGAAGCGAACTATCCCCGGGATGAAACAACTGCCAATATGTCATCTACAAACGGCAACCGGCCAGCCAGTTACCGTCCTAGGTGACACCGAAGTGGAGCTTAATATTGGAGACAAACTTTACAATCAACATGTGTTTATAGCGAATATCACCAATGATTGCATAGTCAATGTTGCGAAAGGAGTACTAATATTTCCTGACCAAGAAGTATGTCTAGAAGGATCGCAAACCTGCAAGTTGTATTGCCTGAAAGATACGCTGTTGGCCCCTAGATCAGAAAACTTGGTACAAGTTAAGTTTCCATCGCTAGTGAAACGAGATTGGTGCGTTATCGTGGAAGACAGTGGTTATCATCCGAGTTGTATTACTGAAATAACATTGTTAATTACGAAAGACACTACAAAAGTGAGAATTGTCAATACGAGTGACCGTGAAATAAATTTAAGAAAAATAGTGTCATCGGAAAGTGTGCGGAAGTGAGTTATTTACGACGTGTAAACAGTGCAAACGACATAACCCAGAACGGTGATGACTGTATTGAGGGGCTCTCTGAGTCCTTTCGAGACAACTTAAGTGAATCGAAATATGTGCAAGGGAAAGATTTTTTATTAAAGTATAAGAGCATCTTCGCTACCGGCAGTGACTGCGGGAGAACTGGGCTTGTGAAACATAAGATCAACACGGGCGACGCTAGGCCTATCAAACAAAGACATCGTCGTGTACCATGGGCTAAAGAATCGGAAGTTACATCACTGATAAAATATATGGTTGATAATAGAACCTTCTACAAGACCGTGGTCATCGCCCATGGTCTTGGTGAAAAAGAAGGATGGTAGCATGCGGTTTTGCGTCGACTACCGGATGTTAAACAACGTGACTAAAAAGGACAGTTATCCACTACCTCGAATAGACGATACTTTGGATATACTCAGCGGTATGAACTGGTTTTCTACGGTGGACCTAAAAAGTGGTTACTAGTAAGTAGAAATATGCCCTGAGGACAAAAAAAAGACAGCCTTCAGCACCGGGATCGGAAACAGCTTATGGCAATTTAATGTTATGCCTTTCGGCTTATGTAACGCCCCAGGGACGTTCGAGCGACTTATGAAAAGAGTTATGGTTGGACTATTAGGAGATGTGTGCTCTGTATACCTAGACGACGTCATCATCATGGGAAGAAGTTTTAGAGAGCACTTGAATAACCTAGAGAAGGTCTTTATCAGGATAAGAGAAGCTAATTTAAAATTAAGCCCGAAGAAATGTGAACTCTTCAAGAAGGAGGTAAATTACCTACGTCATATAATATCTGCAGGAGGCGTGCAAACCGATCCTAAGAAGATTGAAGCAGTTCGAGCGTGGCCTATTCCAAAAAGTAAAACAGAAGTTAGATCTTTTCTCGGCTTATGTAGATATTACAGGCGTTTTGTAAAGAACATTGCAGATATAGCAAAACCGCTGCACCGCTAACTGAAGAAAAGCGCCAATTTATTTGGGATTCAGAATGTGACATGGCTTTTCAAACACTAAAGTAATACCTATGCCAGACGCCTATATTTGGCTATCCGAGTAGAGAGGGTAAATTTATAGTAGACACAGACGCGAGCAACATTGCAATTGGAGGCGTACTGACCGAACATAGGAGTGGGAAAGACCATAATAACGCAGATGCTTTATCACGTAGACCTTGTCCGGATGACTGCCAACATTGCAAGAAACACGATTTACGAGAGGTTGTAAACGTTATAAGAACCCAAAGAATCGATGACGAATGGTCAAACGACAGCATGAAAGAAGCACAAAAGGAAGATAACGACTTACAACCTATTATTTCTTGGATGCAGAGTGGAAATAAACCTCAATGGAGCGATATATCTGCCCATAGTCCGGTTACTAAAGGATACTGGGCACAATGGAATAGCCTAGCGATAGAGGCAGGGCTATTTATTATATAGGAAATGGGAATCTAAAGATGGCAAAGAAACTATTCTTCAGATTGTTGTTCCACGGTCCAAAGTGGCGCTATTTCTTAGACACATACATGACAGAGTGTCTGATGGTCATTTAGGCGTGAAGAAATGTCTCGTCAAACTACGACAACGGTTCTAGTGGCCCCGTTGCCGGGAAGATGTTGAAGACTGGTGTAGAAAATGTGAGGCGTGTGCATCAGTAAAAGGGCCACAGACAAGAAGTAGAGGCAAATTTAAACTATATAATGTGGGGGCACCATGGGAACGAATAGCAATTGATGTGGTTGGGCCGTTTCCGGAGACTGACGACGGAAATAAGTAAATCATTGTAGTTCAAGACTACTTCACTAAGTGGCCTGAAGTATTCGCTACGCCTAACCAAGAGGCTAAAACGGTGGTTAAGAAGCTAGTTCAAGAGGTGGTCTGTCGATACGGTGTAACGTTAGAAATTCATTCGGACCAAGGGCGGAACTTCGAATCTACCTTATTTCAAGAACATTGTAATCTTCTAGGGATGAACAAGACTAGGATGACCCCAATGCATCCACAATCAGATGGAATGGTTGAGAGGTTCAACCAGACTCTGGAAAATCCCCTGGCTAAGGTAGTCGATGACCATCAGAGGGACTGGGACCAATACATACCGCTATTTCTGATGTCGTATCGATCAGCCGAACACGAAAGTACCGGGGCTACTCCAGCTAAAGTTAACTTTGGAAGGGAGATGAGGTTCCCCAATCGACGCTATAACTGGGACACCGCCATATACCCCAACACCAGTAACAGATTATGTGAGCGATCTTCAAGATAAGTTGAACAACGTACACTCGATGGTTCGTGAGAACAGCTTGAAGACTGGGGAAAAGATGAAAACCCGTTAGGATCGAAGTGCCAAGGGCAGTGGCTTCAACGAAGGTAGCCTAGTATGGCTTCATAACCCACTTAGAAAGAAAAGGAAAAGCCCGAAACTTCAAGCTCGGTGGGAAGGACCTTACAAAGTCATAACGCGGATCAACGACCTCACGTATCGGATAAAACAAGGAGTAAGAGGAAAACCGAAAATTGTACATGTAGATCGGCTCGCCCGCTACCAAGAAAGCAACGATGCTCGGGACGAGCATAACTAAGAGAGAGATAGTGCTACAATTGGGCCACCTGCATATTTGTAAACAAAGCACATTTATTACCCGCCGTCGGTGTTTGAGCTAATAACATTGAAGCGCGTTTATGACCGTCTTATTTTGTTTACTTATTTATTGGTTGTTGTGGAGAGCAGCCTATTGTACTTGTTTATGGCCGTTCGCAGGCATAATTAGGCAGGTGTACGGATTACATTTTCTAGGAAATTGTGTCGACGCTTGCCAGGTAGACATATTGCATCGTGCATTATAAAGCAAGGCCCCAATGGAGAGATCGGCAGTCAAGCGATAATCGCAAGCGAGGCTAAAAGTGTGTACATTCGATAAGCTATATAGTGACGGACTTTGCGCATGTTATTGAATCGTGCTTTACGTTTGTACTGGTTGTGTCCAGTTATATTTGTACTTGTGTTATACGTGTTTGTATAGTTCTAATAAATTCTATAATAATTCCAACGGCATTTTAATTCAAGTCCTGCAACTCATAACAATATGATGCCGAATGAAATGATATGGTGCTGAAATACATCTACTTGTGAATATTTATTCTCAAGTAGAAAAGAAGAAGAAGGTAGAAAAGGGAAGGGGAGACTTGGAGCGTGTTAGTCGACCAAATAAAGGGAAAGATAAATGTCGTATCGTACAAAGAAGTGAAAAACTTCACCGACAAGAGCTCAGCCCTTAAATAATATGATATTACGATGATGAATTTCATTCCATTTAAAATCAGTAATACAAACGGATATGTCCATTCGACAGTTCTATTTTTGTCAAAATGACTACAGAGCCTTATAGTATAGTATATATTTAATAGTTAAGGAAAAATGTTCTGTTTTTAAGTTTTTTTGTACGTTGATAAATCTTGAGTAGCTTAAACATATAGCCAAGTCATCAAAGTACGTAAAATATATATATAAAAACTTTTATCTCTAAGAAAATAAAAAATGAAACTAGTAAGAAAATAAAACTGGTTCTTATTAATGATCACATATTTAGATTCTATTCTTTATTTAAAGGAAGTAGTAGCCTCTAAAAATAGAAATAAACTACTAAAATATTAAAAATACTATATTATAAGACATTATAATTCTTTTTTAATTGTAAAACTTGTTGTAAACAATGTAATCTCGGGTTAAAGAACTTTATTTCTCACTAACGTTTTCTCTAGGTAGTAGCGCTGTTACTCACATAAAAAGTAAATTAGCTTTTTATATATATTAGACCTAAAACCTCGTAAAGCCTCTAAAAATAGACACCTCTATTTAAAAACAAACTAATTTATAACACATTATAATTCTGTTATTATTGTAAAATTTGTTTTAAACCAGGGGTTCCCAAACTTTTTCAGTTTGCGACGCACTATACAGGCTTAGTACTTTGTCTCGGCGCCTTAGCTAGTTGAAGTAATATCATTGTATGATACTATGTACTTAGGCACAAAAATTTAAACATCCACAATAGCACTCAGCACAAGCTGAGTTTTTATATTTACTAGTGTTCGCCCAGTGGTCGAAATTCGACCATAATTAAATTTAAATTATTAAGGTTCTGTTGTCAAAGACTATACTTCTATAATCACAGATTTTGCCAAGGATATACTGTTAATTTGACTTTAACAATAAACAAAAGAATATATATGCATTTGTGTGTCAAATACATGGTAGTGTGTGTAATGTTTTTTTTTATATGAATTAATGTATTTTTATGCATAATTTAAAAAAAAATATCAGCATTCTGCACTCTTTCTCTATACAAAATATAAGTGTGTGAAATTTCATACGGAGGAGTATGAAATTTCGCGCCCGCGCAATTTTCGAAAAAAGGTGTACAAAGTTTTTGCTTCGCGTATTATATTATATATCAATATACACGAAAACATTTGTTATTTAAGAAAAATAGGAAATAAAATATAATGCAATGTAGTCAATGTGACGTGTGAGCTTGGTGATCTCCACACATTTTGCAATCGTGAATGCCTAAGTTTAGTTTCCGGAAAATGCTAAACAGGAGAGCCTCACGGCGCCCCCTTCTTTACTCTTTACGGCGCACCAGGGCGCCGCGGCGCACACTTTGAGAACCCCTGTTTTAAACAATATAATCTCGGGTTAAAGAACTTTATTTCTCATTAGCGATTTCCTAGGTAGTAACTCTGTTACTCACATAAAACCAAATTAGGTTTTTTATATATATTAGACTGTTTGAATGTTTTTTGTTCAATTCACTATAATAAAAAGTAACTAAGTCTATATATTCTAAACAACTCTCCAACAAAACATAGAGATAAGTCGAAATTAACCTAATTTGAAGTAATACAACGAATGACTTGTTTCCTATGACAATGTCATTGTTAGTGAATTGAAAAAATGCGATTGCAGTGCCCTCTATTTAACTAATCTGTCTATTTTATGGAAACAACATCATTTATCGGGATAAAATGTATCCTAAGTGTTACTCGGGTTATAAGCCAGCACTGTGTCGTGTTTCATTTATATACGTTCAGTAGTTCTCAAAAAAGATGCAATTGCAGCGCCATATTTTGCGCTATTTTCGTCTATCCCACAGGAAAAGTATCCTGAGTTACACCCCATTCATTTAAATCCGTTCAGTAGTTTTCACGTGATGCTCTAACAGACAGACAAAAATTCTGTAAAATGCGTTTTCGCTATCTCCTGGTCCGAATTATCCCTCCTGATTTTTTTCACCTTTTTAAACGCATTGTACAAACTCGAACCATTTACAGATTTATTACAGTATATAGATATATATAAAAGAATGTTTACAATTCACCAAACTATAAGAACATTTATAAGTTAATTAATTACTTTACTTCTTTAAAATATTAAAAAATAGTAAATTAGAACGACGTAGAAGGCACAAATACTAAAATTGCTACTAAAGTTTTGATTTAGTTTTTTGTACATCCTTGTTACAAGTTCTTTCAAACCAAAAGAAACAAAGATCTAGGTTTCGTGGAAGTGTCATTGTGTAACTCGTATGTTTTATTCATTTATTTTTATAGTGTAATTATTTTTATATAATTAATGTCTTATGTATTAATATATTATGTTTTCAGTGAATATTTAGTCATGAGAGTACGGATAATTCTGTGTAATTTAAAATTGAATAATCTTTGCTATTCTGGATAATATATTGCTATATTTATAAGTATGAGTTGCATTTATGTGTGCCAACATATAGTTTTAATAAAAAAAATATTGCGAAAAATTTATGTTTAATTTAGATAAGACATGATTCTTCAGGCATTTTTTAAATACTTGTATGGATTTTGCTTCTTTTATGGTTTTAGAAAGTTGGTTATATATTTGGGCTCCTTCAAATAGTATCCTGCTTTTGCTACAATTCGTTATGGGTGCTGGGGCTAAATTTAAATTATCTTTATTTCTTAGAAAAAAAATTGTATTTCTTGACTTTATAAAGTTTATTTCAGAATGAACTTTCTTATTTAAGATTTTATAAGTTAATGTTTAGAATATACTCTTGTTATATGATGCCTTAAGTATAATTTAACAAAAATAAAAACTTGGCCTATGAATTTATATCTATATATATAAAAATCAATTGCTGTTCGTTAGTCTCGCTAAAACTCGAGAACGGCTGGACTGATTTGGCTAATTTTGGTTTTGAATTATTTGTGGAAGTCCAAAGAAGGTTTAAAAGGTGAGTAAATTTGAAAAAAATGCTTCGAATGTAGTAAAAATAACAATTTCGCTTTCCCTTAGAAACTATTCCTACCTGTCAAACATTTGATGTTCGTCCCGTCGTTTAGAAATCAATTAAATTTAAAAGTCGTTCAGAAATCAAATTAAATTTAAAAGTGAAGTTTTTTTTTATTTTTTTGGTTTTGAATGTCAAACTTTTGATGTTCGTCCCGTCGTGCAGAAATCAACGTTTTTTATTTATTGATTCTGAGGCAGCTAGTTGCAGATAAAAATCTTTAGAGCTTGAAATTTTATGCAAATTAATTGACATCACTCTTTTCTTTCACCATATCCCGGTCGGGTTGGCACAATAAGTCTTTTCCTTCCATACTCCTCTATTCTGACATACATCTTTTGTCACACCACAAATCATCATATCATCCTCCACACAATCCAACCATCTTTTTTTTCGTCTACCTTTACATTGACATTTTACCATTTCCCAGTTATACATAAAATGTAACTTTTTCTATGTCTTTATATGTCATGTTAGGTATACCACCATCGCCATTATAATCTCAATGAATAGGTCTATAGATCCCAATGGCAGAGATCACTTTTTAGCGATAAGACCGCCCTTTGTAGATAATTTGATATAATTTTAGTCTTTAAGTTCATTTTTGTATTGGTATATAATAAAGTGTTTGTTTATGTCTATCTATTTTTATCAATCGGACCGTGCACATTAAAGAATTGCGTAGAAGCGACTGACATCCACTGTTTTTCTCACTTAGATACGAAACTCTGAACAACACATTTAATTAAGATATCTTATATCTCAAAAAGTCACCAGATCTTGTTTAATAAATTGTTGTCGATATAATGTAAGCCCTAGTTTGATTTTTCTGTTTTTTTTTTGAAGTGATAACTTCTTATGAGAGAGTAAACCGCTTCGTTACGTAACGCGTTACGGCGCCAGTCTGTCTGGCTTCCCTTTCTCTCACGCATACGGCAGCGGTAGGCAGGCTCCTCCTCTCTCACTCTAACCCACGCGCTATATACATAAAATTTAAGTAATAACCTAAGCTTTTCTCAAGTTAAACAATTTCAATATTAAATAGTTCAACTTGATTAGTTTAAGTTATCACTTCTGTCGGGCGTCCCGAGACGCACACGTCTTTTTTTAATTTGAAAAGTTAAGCGGTGGGGAATGCAATGTTTACTGATTTGAAAGCAAATATCTCTCCACATGATGACTTAAATAAAATTTCATCCTAAGAATACCGTTAAGATTTTTAAGATCTGACTAACTCTACCCACAGGGATATATATGTACACTGAAATAACTTTTACAATCATCAATTACATGTATGATGGCCACCTCTAATATTATTTTTAGTGTAGATTACACATAGGTACCTCATAAATTTTATCCATATACCCAGTAGTTTTCTAGCAAAATGACTGTGACATATAAATCCAGACAGACATGACACCTCGTAAGGGTTTTTGCCAAAATGGATACGGAACCCTAAAACGTTTTTATTTTGCAATGTGGTACGTTAAGCAGCGTACTCCTCTGCGAGCCGTAAGTGTAACCAAGGATACAGTAACTTGATCTAATCCGACATTCGCTTTGTTAGCTTTTTGCGATCGCAGTGGTTACAGGAACTGCAACGCAACGGTTACGTTACGGCTCACAAGTGAGTATTCGGCTTTACGCAACCCTGTAAATTTATTCCTGCATAATTAAAATTATAGTCATTCTACGACTGTGCTCCGATGGCATTATAGAGATAATAGATATCATCACCAGTGATGGAGATAAGGTTGATACTAGCCTCGCCATTAAATATGCTTAATCTCATAAACGTGTATAATTATGATTAGAGAACAGGTTTTGCATATTATCGCTTAGACATCAATACGGCACAATGACTTTTTTGATATTGTTACCTAAGCGACGATATCATGTGTTTATAAAATGTAAGCTTTAATGCAAATGCAGTAATACTATCCGAATTGATTCGGTTTCTTAAAATATATGGCTTCAAACAAGTCATTTTCCAAAACTGCGATAAGGGTACAGACAGATTGCAAGCTCTTCGTCAAAGAGATCACCCATTCCATTGGGACGCTTCATCCTTCCACGTCGGGCGAATGTTTAATATCCGAGCTGCGGTAATCGTCTTCAACGCCTTTTTAGTGCACACCGAGCGAAAAATAATTGATCGATTCCACCATTTCACCGTGGGGCTTATGGGATGATGCAATGTGAACGTACCGGCAACACTAAGGTGTTTCCATCCGCCTGCTTTAGCTACGAAGGTTTATTACGAAAAATCAATTTCTTGTTGCAAACCACGGCTGTTCTCCAGTATAGTGCAATATTAATAGAAACATCCAATAATCGGGATAATCATCTTACATTTTTACTCGACTGACTGTAGTACTGTAAGTAGTACTGTTTGAACAGTTTCTGTTACCACCCATGTATTGTAGCTTATAATATAAGCTGTTTTGGATATGAATGTACGATCATACCTCAATGAATACAGTAGGTCGTTAGACCTTTTATGAGTTTCTTCCTATTTCCCGTATTTTAAAGTTATAGATTTTTTATTTAATAAGACGCAATATACTCCAAGTTTTTGGTAGCAGCTTATTCTCACTTCTATTCTAAGTCACATATGTTACCTACCTACATAACTACCCAATAGAAAATTGTAAGCATTTGAGAGAGAGAGAGAGATAGACACACATACACATATATGATTCGTACAAGGTTTTTTATCTGAACGTAATTTTTTAATTCCTTTAATAAATATGTCTCTACGCTATATAAAACTTTTCAAAACGTGTTTTATAACCACTCATGTTTTTTTGACATTAATAAATGAGGTGAAGGACTTTTTTAATTTATGGTATAAGAACCATAATTGCTAAAGTAAAAAAATAAATTACATATGAGAGAATTATAAATTAATAAAAGTAAAGTTATAAGACAGTTTGAGAGTAGTAGTGATTTCCAATGGCCTAGGAGCCCTGTGAACTGCAATAAAATAGATATACTAGACCTAGGTCGCAAGCTCACAGCCTTTTGAGAGATACACAGCCATTGTCGGCCTATTGTCAAGAAAACAATGGCCATTTTTACACCTTACAATAGCCCGAGTTAGCGTCGTGAAAAATTAACGTACAAAAACTGCGTACAAAAACAGACCTGTATATTCCTGGTCGATATGTCACTAAATTATTCATATTTACAAGAAGCTGATCTCCCCACTTCGTCTGAGCCTTATTTGGATTTTATATTCGTTATAAATATCTTCTGAACCCTCAAGATATCAAAACAGAACACAGGAACATCGAGTCATAATTTATAAAATATTCGTGGAAATTTATTTAGCGCTTACGGTGCCTATTCGAGACAAACTTTAACACACACAAACATAAAAATAATTAAAAATGGTCATTTATAATTAAACTTTGTATAAATAGGAGTCTCTATTTAAATTCTGGGATTTATATTAAAATCACAGGCAAACACTTCAGTTTTACGCGTCTTCAACGATGGTTCTCTCTGAATGATACCACATACAAATATCACTGTCTATTACTAAAA
The DNA here is from genome assembly GCA_039645545.1 of Dendrolimus houi. Classification (NCBI taxonomy): domain Eukaryota; kingdom Metazoa; phylum Arthropoda; class Insecta; order Lepidoptera; family Lasiocampidae; genus Dendrolimus; species Dendrolimus houi. The sequence goes on along the minus strand of CM077120.1, from coordinate 13,748,667 downwards.
ATTATCTGTTCTCATGTAATTTAGGGGAACATTATATATATTGTAGTACGTATTATATACATATATATAGTCGGCATTCTGGCTAATGAAGATTTTGCCGTAAAAAGTGTTTTGCCGTACAGAAATTTTTAAGTATCGTTTGGGTTCTTATTTGACCACATTTTTATCTGAAATGCAGACAGATAGCTAAATATAAGGCACCTAACACAAAACTTAAGTATACTTTATTCAGTGAAGCATCAATAAATATGGACTTTGGTAAAAGGTTATATTACGCACCGACAAAAAACGCTTCTTACGAAGGTAAACTAGTACGTCTCGCGTTCCGACGATGTGATCAAATATAAAAAAAAATTCGAACACCAAGTACTACGCCATATACATATACCTAGTGTACATAACCTGATAGCTTGAACCATTAAAAGTGTGTACTTGTACTTTGAGAACGCTGCTGCGATATTTGGAATGTAATCAAATTTGAATATAGAATGGGACACGATCAGGTCCGGCATCTGCTACGATAGCACGCCCCTGCGGTCTCAATACTCCCCAATTAGTCCGCGCAGACTTCCGCACGTTTTTGCCCGACCACTAATAGGCAAGATCTGAATGAAAGGACCTTTACAAATCCAGATTCAGAACATTCTACTTCGCAAATATTGATATTGTTTATTTTTTTATTAGCATTCATACATCGTATTACAATACTTGTTGAATGTTGCAATGGTTATATGAATTGCTGTGTTACACAAAAAAATAAGGTGAGAAATTATTATAGATGAGAAAAAAAGGAGGGATAAGAATAAACGTGGTATAAGCATATAATAACAAGAGATGAAAATCATGTGACAAAAAGAATGTTAAACTTGAAACTTGATAGACATAATAAGAACAATAAGCTAAAAAAAGATTGTATCAATGATGATATAAAAAATTGTCTTGTGATACAATATGTATGTCAGATAGAAGACTATGGAAGAAAATACATAATTCTCCGAACCCAAATGATTGGAAAAAGGTGAAAGAAAAGAGAAATTTATATTAGAAAATAGCAAGTTCTAAATATCACCATACTACTTATATATTTAAAGTGCAATAATTAAAATAGAAATTGGAAATTTAAAGATACATCCTTCTTCCAAATAATAATACCTACAAATATAATTATTAGAAGACCAAATATAAAGAAGAGAAGGATCGTATTCAAAGCGTTGCAAAATAATAAACAAACATTCAAGCGGCCTTATACAAAAAATATATACATTGAACACTTGGTATTTATTTTTGTGCGTTCCGCTTATTTAGCACTGCCCTGCAATCCAAATCAAATCAAATCAAATAATTTATTGCATAAAAACATGGTTATACAATAGATCTTGTTATTTTATACAGAGCACATGTTTTTTGCCGGTTGGGCGTACAATTTTTTTTTTTTTGTTATTGTGATTTAATTATTATCACTAATATTTTAATCTTAGTCGTAGTTTAATCCAACAAACCAATTTAATTTATTTATAGTAGAGTCGCCGACATTAATGTCTTTAAATACATATAATATTTAAAGTCTGCAACTTTGCAGATTCTGCAAATTCGATAATTACATACCACACCGTACAAAACATAATATGGAGTAATGCTCATATCTATGGGTCGGGGCACCCGTTTACTGCCGTTCGTATCGTCGACGATCCCAAAATCGCTTAGTCTTCGGAGCAACTGTGTCCCTGTGCATATTCTACCTCCTGTATAACAGGGCGTGTTCCGACGAATTATCTGATCTGGGTGCCAACCCCTCACTTTTACAACTGCACCGCTCGCTAGCGACGGGATCTCCACCCCGATTTCCTTGAGCTTCCATGCTCAACTACGCAAGAATTCTCTAAAACATTTATTTTGCGTACAACAATGGTCTGGATGAAATTTCCCGCCGCGATTTTCCCTTTGCGCTATGACATGGGGTTTTTCAAGAAGGGCGTTATAACATTGCTTAAATGTCGGCAACGCGTTAGCGACACTCCTGGTGTTGCCAACTTCCTTAAGCGAGACGTTAACTTCAGGCAATAAAAAATAGTATGTCGGATTATCGCGGGTCTGCCTTTATTAGTACTAAACGATACCTATAACCACATAGTATAAATATGTAAATGCAATGTACATAAGTATTTCGAAAACAGTCGTGAGTTATAAAATAGACCTTAGAAGGGATTATAGGCTGGGCTCAGCACACAATTACGCAGGTCAAGCGTGCATTCGCCTGCTCCGCCACAATTCACAAAGCTGACACCCTAGACGTCTTTATATCCTCACATTTAAACATAACATTCAAGTTATAGTCATTATAATTTTAAGCTAAAGTTTGATTAATTTTCAAAATTATTTGCCATTTAATAATATGATGATGTTGATAAATAATAGTGTAAACTCAATAGTTTTAGCTTCATTAATATGATTAAATTTTTGATATAAAAAGCATGAGTTCATCGTCTTATTTTTTTAAACTTTCCAAAATAGGTTTTTAGACAACACTTTTTTGTTAACTGAATTTTTTATTGATATTGATTTTCTCGTATATTTTAATCGATTGACTTATATAATTGAAAAGACGGATTGTTCAAATACCAAACATGGTAAAAGAAATACAAATAAGGTGGTTGGTAATATTTCACGGCACACTATCCGTGTTTTATCCGTGCCAGAACAGATAAAGAATACAATTTCTTGGCACAGGCAGGTGGTAGGGTATTTGCCCGTCTGGATGGCTACCTCCCCTGGTCTAGAGTATACCGCCATAATATCCTTGAGTTGTGTTCCGACATTAGTAACCAGGTTCCTGTCTCCTTTTAGAGAGCGGCAGCACATTGGTAGCACCTTTGGTTTTACAAATGTCCATAGGCGATGGTAACTAACTGCTTTGCCATCAGGTGGGCCGTCTGCCTCTATGCTGAACTCATGCAGTAAAAAAAAACTACAATTATTAATATTTACACCTCTTTCAATATTCATCCATACTATGTAGTATGTATAATTGAAAATTACTTTATTTACATGTTTGTTTGTTCCTTCTTCAAAGGCTTGAAAGTTGCAAGTAAATTAACCGATTTTCATAAAACTTATTCGATTCTTCAATTACGGTCATGAATAAGAATATTTTATGCTTCGAAAATTAGGACATGTAGGTACTTCAAAATACTGATTAAACATTTACACGAGTGAAGCCACATGGAAAGCTCTACTTTTTAATAATTTAGCAGTTTCTAAATTATTTACCTATATTTTATTTATACTATAATAAATCTTTTGGGGTTTGTCGAGTTTCTACAATAAATTTAAAAATGAGAAAAAATCTATGAGGTTTTTTGGACGACCATATTTCGAAACTGCACTTGTAGAATTTATGTCGGTTGTTCCGTCTGTTAGTGCATTACGTAAAAACTACTGAACGAATTTCAATGAAACTCAACACAGAGTTTGTTTATACTCCGCGTAACATTTACGATAACTTTTATCCCGGTAAATGACATCGTTTCTATGGGATAGACAGCGCCCAACTTTTCGTTGCGGTGCGCCGTTGCATTTCACTTACAAATGCGTTATCATCCTACCAACACCAACGAAATTTTGCTGGCCTAGCCCGTAGAATCAAATCACACAATTACCTAGAAACCTGCTAAATCTGTATTTATACGCGTAATGTTAGTCACATAGCCACATACGTTGATGTATCTTACTCCTGCAATTTCCGAAACTATTATCAGCTTTTATAATTTAAAACGAAACCTAAAGAACACCACATGATCACTTTCAAGAAACATAGCAGAAACTTTAACGTGGGAAAGTCGAGCTGTAGTTTAGCTATCGGGTTTCTTCATAAACATCGATCCATTTCACTTAACTGCAGTGTACGCATAACGAGTATTCTTGAAATATGCAAAGTGCGCTCACGACCCAAGCCTGCGTAGGAAATGGCGCGTGAGATGCTCTCAACTAAATCTCTTTAGATTTAAACTATTAATGTGTCTTAGATATTTAAGCAAGAGACCCAGCTATAAGTGGAAGCGGGAAGCGAGGTGGAGTGCACTTAAGAATAGCGCACGCGGTTGATCTTTAGATACGTTTGTATGCGAATATGATATGAGTCTTTATCCAATCAAATTTCGAAAATGATTAAGGTTGATACTAAAACAGTGTAAATGACTTTTTATATTTCCCGGAATTAACTAACATCGAAACCACGTAATATTAGGACTTCCTTAAAATGATAAATTCAATATTTATTTTTAGTAGAACAGATGTAGTCATATATGCCTTTAGTAACGTTACTTATCCCGGGTTTTACGGGAATCTTCGGGATGCATGTAATTTAATACTAATTTTGTTTAAACTTTGAGACGGAACCACCACAAATTTGTTGCCAAACTGTCACACACGGCTCATTGGGAAGACCCACAAATTTGTGGTCAAATACAGATCATTGAAATTAAAGAAAAAAGCGTTGAAACTGATGCTTTTTCCCTCTAACTACATATATTAGAATTTGTATTAGAATAAAAGAGACGATATAATTATCTTGGTGTTGATATATAGTAAACGTTACGTTTGATGGCAGCTTGTAGATAAAAGTAATATTAAATTTGGCCCTTGAAGGAGGTTAACAAAAATAAAACTGACTTTACACTAAAAACCATAACCTCGAAGTCGGTATTAAGTAAAACATGAAAATGACTATATTTTGTTTTATGATTTACTTAGCACTGACTTCGCTATGTTGTAGAAAGAAGTCGGTTAAATATTTATTTTTTTGTTTTTAGTGTGAAGTCGGTTTTGTTTAGGTTAAAAAATTTTTTTTTCTTTTTAGTTTCGCAAATACTTCAATAGCTTTATAAATAATATATTATGCACCTATAGGAATTGTGCAACTGGCACGCGTATATAAATTTGTCACCTTACTTTTCGATGTCTTCAACAAGGGTTGCTCTCGATTTCCTTGCGATCCACAAATCAGATCCTAACTTGGTGACTATGGGACCATCTCGCGATTTAAAAAAATAGCAATTTGGAAATCGTGCTACAATGGACGGAGAAATCGCGTAACATTAACAAACAGAAATTAAGCGCCTGTAGAAAGTGTCATACAAGCACGTGTATATAAGCTTTTTTTTGAAAAATGTAGTCTCTCCTATTATAACCCACGTCCTTAATTCCTCCATCACTTCTTGTACCTTTCCAGGTGCTTGGAAAGAAGCACATGTTATTCCTCTCCCCAAAAAGCCAAATCCTTCGTCTTTTTCTGAATTCCGTCCAATTTCTATTCTCCCTTTTCTTTCAAAAGTATTAGAACGCCTAGTCCACAAGCAATTTAGCACTTTACTTTCTCAAAATTCATTAATGAATTCCTTCCAATCCGGGTTTCGTCCAGGCCACAGCACAGTCACAGCACTGGTCAAGATTACAGATGACATCCGGCATGGGATGGAGAATGGCCTGTTGACTATACTATCACTGTTAGACTTTAGCAGCGCCTTCAATAATGTTGATTACGACTTATTGCTTGGTATTCTTCGCACTCTTAACGTATCTCCATCAATAATCGACTGGTTTCACAGTTACCTGCATGGGCGCCGGCAGAGAATTCATATTGATGAGGCATACTCATCCTGGTGTGGTTTAACTGCTGGTGTTCCTCAGGGCGGCGATTTATCTCCCATTTTATTCGCTGTTTTTATAAACTCTATCTCCGACAAATTGACTTCTTCCTATCACCTATATGCTGACGATTTACAAATTTACATACAAAGTGACACTGATGCACTAAATATTGCAATTAATAAAATGAAGCTTGAGTGACTTCAGACTTTTTGTATCAGGTTCGTATTTGGATTGCGAAAACATGACCATGTTTCCGAATTTCGTAAAAGACTCAAGTGGCTCCCTATTCATTTTCGCCGGAATTCTCACATTCTCACTCTCCTTTATAACATATTATTTACTCCTAATAGTCCCCAGTACCTTAAGGAACGTTTTAAATTCCTTCGCCTATCCACTGCCCATAATTTGCGCCATAATACGTACCGAAAACTTATGACGCCTGCACACACTTCATCCTGTTATGATAATTCTTTTACGGTGCAGGCTGTCAAACTTTGGAATATGCTGCCTCTTACTATCAGAGAGGCCAAATCATTACCAATATTTAGAAATTTGCTCAGAAAACACTATTTATCCACAAATAGCTGATTAACAGAATATAATCATGCTTATACATTTATTATAATAACTTATGTATTATTGTATATAAATGACTATGTATATATGTATGTATTTGCATATTCATTTCTTAAACTAGTTTGAGTATTTATGTATCTATTGCCTTTTTCCTGCACCACCTATATCGCCTGATTAATTTTTTTTTCATTTAGGTTCCTGAAAGGGATCGCTTTAAGCGATAAGGCCGCTTGTTATATTGCCTAGAAAAATGTTGGAAATATGGTCTGTTTTTGTAATTGTATATTTTGGTGTGCAATAAAGTGTTATCTCTCTCTCTCTCGCGTTTTTTAATAAGGGTTACTCTCGTTTTTCTGGGATATGCTCATCAGATCCTAGCTTGGTGACTATGGAACCGCCTCGGGAGAAAAGAAACTTGCAAATAAAGAAAAAATATCAAAATCGATCCACAATTGACGGAGAAATCGCATAACATGCATATAAAAAATTAAGCGCCTATAGAAATGTAACATCTACACGCGTATACAAGGTTTTTTCAAAGAATTTAGGCGCACAGCGTTCTTAAGGGTTATGCTTGATATCCCTGAGATCCGATCCATCAGATCTTGAATTGGTGACCATGGAACTACCTCGGGAGTATACATTTACGAGTAAAGAAAACAATTTGAAAATCAGTTTACAATTGACGGAGATATCGTGTTGAGAAGAAGTTGATTAACAGTTTTCTTGAGTTTCTCTAATTCTTTTGAATCCACTCTTCAGATCCTAACATGTTGACAATGGGACCAATTTGAGAGTATAACCTTTCGATTAAAAGAAAAGAATTGAAAACCAGTCCACAATTGACGGAGAAATCGAGTAACGAACATACAAAAAACATACAGACGAATTGAGAATCTCCTCCTTTTTGAAGTCGGTTAAAAATCCGTTACTCTGCTGAAAATACTCTTTGAATTGAAATACTGACAAAATAACTGTGATCTACGTTACCTGTCATGCGTGGACGAAGTCGCGGGCATATCCTAGTATAAAATAATAAAGCGCAGCTAATAAATAAATTAACAGTTCTATTCTTCAAAGCAGACGTGAAGACTGCACGAAGCAGTATGGACAGGCATGCCTCGCGACGTGAGCGCAGCTCAAGCCGTTGTGGCACGGATATAAAACAAATGAAGAGCAGGTTTTGCGTCCGCGATAGTTGCGTAAATCGTGATGAGCCCGCACACCCTTACCTGAGATGTATTGTTATCTCTGTTTTTATAATGCAACTAAATGTTAATTATGAAATCTATAACAGGTTAGTATAACAGTCAAATCAACTGAGATACTCTTTATCGTCTTACCAAACCCCGAAGCCGTTTCAATTTTATGGCATAGCAAGTTATGACGTCAACTCTTTAACGAATCAAATAGGGTATTAGTCTAAAGAATAACTTAAAATATTTTTGTCTTCATATTTCTATAGTAAGGTGCTAATATCAATGTTTGAGGATTTATTGTAATGTGTATCATCTACCTAACTTATTTAAACAATAGCGACTCTTCTAACGACAGATCTTATCTGATAAATAGCTTAACAAATGTTATAGAATCCATACAGATAATTGTATAAGCATGAGAGCGACATCTATGAATGTTTGTTCCTTCTTCACAGCCTTTTATATGAACCGATTATAATGATATTCATACTAATACATAAATGTGTGATATCTCATCTACAAAATTCTGGGGACGACCAGAATTTTGTGGATGAGATGGTCTGATCTGATCATCTGATTTTCTCCCACAAGTTGTGTGGTACATCAACATAAATGTAAATGTATGTGTATAGTTATATTTGTTTCTTTCTACTTTATGGCTCTGAGAATGGATCGATTGTTGTGAAATTTGATAAATACGTATTTTTCATAACGGAGATGCACATAGGTCATTTTCATTCGAGGTAGTGGGAAAGTTTTCGTGGTTTATGGATTCGAAATATTCGCTTTCACATCCGCATGATAGGCCATAATAAATTAATATCAAACTAGGTACTTAAAAGCTTTTTTATGTCTATGGTTAAAATAAATCATATTTACGGCATAAAATATTAGTAAACGTGTTTTATAGAAAATGAGTTTAAACAAGTCAGAACTGTTTCAATTTTAACAAAATATTTAATTAACGAGGCTTGCCATTCACTATTTAAAATTATAATTTGTATCACAGTTTACAACCGACTGCGACTTAAAGATGACAAACCATTAGGTTGCCCGGAGCTAAAACAAATATATCGGCACAAGCCGCGGAACGAGATAGGGAGAGAGGTACAAGTGCGCATGCGTCTCGCGGGCTCCGACATCAGTCGGGGGCCTGGAGGCGCAGATATGCGCATGATCTCCCTCCCTGAAATACCGCTGCAGGGGCCCTGTAACATCTAGAGAGCAGAGGAGTCTTTACCCGTGTTGACGAAGTGAGTTTGCTCTGATTCCCGGGGCACTCTCGAGCACTTTTGCGCTAGGATCGGCGTGGACGTAACTACGTTCTAAGTCTCATGCCTTTCCTACCATAAGCGCGGGGCACATGGGAGGAGGGTGGTTTTAGTCGGGTATTAGCCCTTGGGCATTTGTCCATGGGTTCAAGTCTCCACACAAGCCGGTCGGTTACTGTTTGGATTGCCCTCAGTGGAATGCCTCCATGATCGACAACGGTATAATCCTTAGCAAAGGAACCGGTATGTGCGAAATGCATTTGACCCGCCTGAAAAAAAAAAAAATATTTATCGGCACAATCGCTCGTGCCGGCAAATGCCGACACGACGGTATTAAAGTGACCAGAATTGGCACCGGACCTGGTGGAATGGGCGTGTCAGAACGTGATGTGTCCGATCTCGGCAGCGAAGACACTCGCGGAGTTGGGCCACATTTTGGTGAGGTTCAGCTCGGCGAAGGTTGAAGCGAGAGCAGTTTGCCCCCTTCGCTGCTATCGCTGTTTGGGACGGGACACACCGCAGAGTTGTGCCCAGAGTACTTACTGCCTTAGTCCGGGCTGTGTCTCCACTGCGGTAAGAACGGACACAAGCCATCAGACTGCAAGGTTCGAGACCCCCCCGCGCAGTATGCGCAGCGACGGGTCTTAAAGCGAGGCAGCCAATGTTGGCGAGGGTTTGTCTCCCTCCCATCATTAAGGAGGCGCCCCCGCGAGGGCGAACACGACAAGAAGATGCGAGGAGGCTTCTATGGAACATTCATTAGGGTTGTCTGGAAGAGATCGCTTTTTAGCGATAAGACCGCCCTTTCTACACAACTAGATATAATTTTAGTCTTTAAGTTCATTTTTGTATTGGTGTATAATAAAGTGTTATCTATTTATCTATCTATTACTGTTCCGGTCGAGCCTCCCAAGATCCAGGATGATGCCGATAATTTCCGGGCATAGGTGCCTCAACAAGTACCCAACGTTCCATACGCTCGCTGTGTGCGCCGCGTAGGCTACTCGAAGCTCAATTAGGACCGGTAGACGTTGAGGAGTGATCCACAGCGATTCTCACTGACAGGCGGTTTCCATTTGTGAGTTAGTAATGGCTTAAAGAATGAGGCCTCCGAGAGAGAGCAGGAGAGGGCACTGTACAGGCAAATTTGACTTTCAATGCCTAACCTAAAATTTTCATTCGATAAACCATAAAAGTTTTATACCACTAATGACATAAAGTTCAATATTTCAGAAAATATTGATCTAAGCAATTAGGTCTATGAGACTTCTTTTGTTGGAAATTAAATTTCCAACAAAATTGCTATTTACATTTTTTTTAAAGTCCATTGCTTCGAAGACAACAGCAAGAATACTAGAACATTAGATGAAAATCAATTTCAGTGACGAATACCAACTCACCAGTATAAGTTGTACTTTTGTAGATTTTTTATTATGAGTAAATCGCGAGCAAGCCCGATGTGATATCATAAAATACGGCTGAGTTATACAAAAATAAAAAATAATAATCATGATTTACGTGTATTTTATACCTATGGAAAATCTTTTCAGGTTCATGGATAGTACTTAAAATTAATATTAAGGGCTGTAACTTTTTAGGATTTTTCCAATATAACAAAATTTCGGGTGGGAACCGAAAAAACATCACCCTCATATATATATAATATATCGGCACAAAGATTTTCAATTGCCTGTATATTATTGCATATATATAAGATTATTAATTTATAGAAACATAAACAAACATGTTTAATGTACAGATAGATAAAATAAATTAATAATAAATTCGATAGCTTCATAATAGGTATAATATTTTTTATTTAAAACTAGCGGGCACGGCAGATGTCCTGCGATCAAAAATAAAATTCTACAACCCAATTACAATTGCGAATTTAAGTCATCCAGGGACCTAAACATATACAAAAAACTTCATAAAAAATCCTGAAACTCGATTTCAGCACCACCTACTGGGTCCAATTCTAAATTTCTTTAAAACAAATCCAATTTTACACAACCGCACGGAAAGAATGACAGTAGATATCATTCTGTGGTCTGTTATACAAAAGACAATAGATCCATAATCCAAAGAGGCGATTCCTGTAGAAAATGTTCAAATATAATTATGGGTTTTTCCTATTTTTTCTTTCAAATCATACCTATTAGAGCCAATAAAACAAAAAATATTGAGATAGGTAAAGCCGTTTTTGAGTGCAGCTACTATTACGAGCTCTTTGAATGCATAAAAAATTAAAAAATGCGTTTCGAAATACGCGAGAAACGGCGAGGCAAACTAGCAAAAGTTGTTTTTTTTTTCATCAAGATAATGCCTCGGCTAGCAGATCCGGCGTTGTTATAGCTGCAATTCGAGATGCTGGCTTCGAAATACTTGAACATCCTCCATGTTCATCCGACCTTGCCCCTAGCGATTTCTACAAATTAATTTAATCATAAAACGTTAAAAAGCGAGAGACATTAATGCCATCTAGTGATGTATTATTTACGAGATTTTAATTGGTGATGGTCATTTCTATAATAATATTCTGTCATGATACTGCAGCCAGACCACGTAAAATATTACTTTACCCCAGGGTCCTTTCTAATTTGAAAGTAAACTATCACTGTATCAACACATCTATCAAATATAATGCAAAAATTAGCATAATAAGAGTGCGTTTATAGGCTATAAATATATAATTTCTCGGAACTCGTCGTGACACTAACACCTTAGTAAATCAACCTACATAATAATTTTGCATTTTAATTGCAAGCAAGATTTAAGTTATTTATGTTTGTACATTTGCAGTCTTATATTGTTAAAATATTGCCATTATAAAGGCATTCATTTCCTTTATAATGGCAATGGAAAGGGAAATCTGTAATAGAGCATTTATTTCTCGTATAACAATAATATAATCTGGAGGAAACTTCCCGCCACAGTTTTCCCTTTGCGCTATGATATGGGGTTCTTTAAGAAGAGCGTTATAAAATTTCTTAGAGTTCGGCAATGCGATAGGAACGCCCCTGGTGTTGCATACGTGCATAGGTAACGATAACTGTTTGCAATCAAGTGGGCCGATAGATTAATATTTATAACTAGGATATGCAACCGCAACTTCATCCACGTTTGACTTGAAATTCCCGCGGGATTCCTGGGACACAAAGTACCGCAGCTATCATTTTATTGAAAACTGTTGGAATAAGCTAATTTTTGCGCACCTGAACTACAAACCACTCCCGGGAAATTTTACGCGGGATTTTTTCCCGGGGTAAAAAATATCACACATTTTATTACATTTAATTTGGTATCGATCAGTAAAAAAATCACATTGGAATTAATCATTTTTTTTGTTTATTAATCTGGCCATTGTAAATCATTCTCAAAATAAAAAGTATCGCAGAGTTTAGTCGAAGAGTTAGCTGTCGATCGGCGAAAACTGTGTCGAAATCGACCCAATACTTTTTACATAAATCCCGAAAAAACAGACAAACAGACAAGAAATCTAAAAAAAATTGCAACGTATTCTCCATCGTTTATATAGTCTAATCCAGTTGCTTTTTTTAAATAGCTTGAACGTCCAGACACGCCATATTTAGAATTTTATAATAGATATTATAGATTACCTAGTTGTTTTTCTTTCTTTGTAATCGGCTATGAATGGTTATATTTCATTTTAATAAGTAGAATAATAAGCCATCCACTATGATATTTCTATATCATCTAATATCAGTTTAATTGCTTAGCTCTCTCCGTATTTAGGGGAACAGGGGCACCAAGTTCATTCAAGACGGAATAGCGGGTTTGACACATCGATTATCGGTATGTAGGTTTCATCGTGATGTTTTCCTTCACTGACACAATATGCACCTTAGGTCGAAAAACTGCCTGAGTTATGCATGCTTCCCGGCCAGTATTCCAATCTGCATCACTTGAGACACGAGTGCATTAACCACTAAGCTACTAGTGCGGTGTATAGTGTAAAATGTCTTTTTAGTGCCAACAATTTAATTTTAGGGTCGCAACTACTTTTGCATACATAGAACCCTTATAAAATCGTTATGTCAGTCCGTTAGCTGTGCATTTGTTAGTTTATCTATCCGTCCTTCTATCTGTTTGTCTATGTATGCTTTTTTATCAAAAATAACTAATTAGATCTATATGAATTAATTTAGTAATAGGTAGGGAAGTATCAAAGATATATTAACACCCCCTCCCTCATTCTGATTTCTATTCTGCATTTAAATGATATATACTTTGAAAATAAATTTGAATAAGATCAATTGAATAGTTTTTGAGATAAGTTACACTTTTGGTTAAATCGTTTTATTTATTTCGTAGACAAATAACAAAAACAGTGTGCATTCATTATCTCTACGGAACGCCTGCACTGTATGGGACGTGACAGTTTTTATAACAATTTAAATAGTGTGATTTACATATAAACGTTTTTCTAGAATTTAGATAAATTTAAGTCTATTAAAATCTGATGCAAGCGACACCACAACGGCAAAAAACACGAATGACGAACAAGTCTTACTCAAGGACAGAATAATTATATTAAATTAAACATTACTATTGTATATATATTTTTAAGTTAGGTTTATTGACGTAATTTAAGTTGATAAAATAAAAACTAAAATATCCTATAAATAAATCTAACTTAAAAATATATATACATTTGTAAAAAACTAAAATTAAAATAAAAACCCTATGTTAAAACTCGTCCAGTCCCACTAGACCACTTTCGCTGGGCATTGTACCTAGAAGGCTGGCAGCATTATTATAGGTTTATTTATAGGATACTTTAATTTTTAGTATTACAATTGATATTAATAAAAAAAGTATAATTAATAATAAAAAAATCCACAGCAAAAAGAATAAAATTTAAAATAAACATTTATTTAAATTATTATACTCTTGAACTATCCGAATAAATTAAAGCACATTTGAATTTACAATGAGATGTTATAATGCATTATGAATCACTTATTAGTTTAATATATGTAATTTTGATACAACAAAATATATTAAATTATTACTTCCAAAGCTATTGTAAAAACAAACATTTCTTGTTTTGTAACTTAGAAAGCATTTAGAAAGCTCTATATAAAAATAAAACTGTATTTGTGACCTGTTATATGTATTCGTATTTTAAGTAGAAATCACCGTAACTTAAAACCTGTTTACAAAAGATTGTAAAGCGAGGAAAGAACACCGTGAGGCAGGTCAAGCCACATATTAATTCATTCTAACAGTCCCGTCAATATCCGACAAACAACGTTTGAAAAGTTGTCTGAATTCTCAGAAGTCGTTGTCTCTATATCTAATATAGTAAATTAAGCCATTTATATACTTGATTGGAAAGTTTCATTAGTGGTAACAAAAAATATGACGTGTTTCGTTGTTCTTCTATCATAGAAACAAGTAATATTAAAGAAGTGGCTGTGTGAGAATCGAATTCGCGCGTAACAGGTTCCTATATAAAATATGATATAAATATTAAGTCTTATTGAGTCCAACTTTATTTTTTTTTTTAAATATGAACAGGCAGCTCTGAACCTCGCCAGCTGCTAGTACTATATGAGCCAATACTAAATTAATAAATGTTCGGCTGGTAAACGTCGGAGTTAAAGTGAGGAAATTGTTATTTCTATTACACGTTTTTTTATTAAATACAACAAAAAATAAAAGTTTGGAGTACCAAATAAAAATTTAATCTACAAATAAACAGTGTTGTTACTTCTGATATCTTATTTGATCATATTCGTCAAGTTTTAATTTTTTTAGTCTGGTTTGGTTTTATAAATAATAAGCATGATTATAAGGAAATTTCTCAGTAATCTACAAGGATAAGACCGTATAATTTCAGTTCAAATGAAAACGAGCAGGTGCGTGTTGGGGACATACACAGTGCAGGGTTCCGTAGTGGTTACGACCGTTCACCGTTTCTGCTATTTCTTTATGTAACCCGAATCGAAAATGCTCTGCATATTTAGCAGAAGTCTACGCAAGCAAAATTGCATAGGTATATATACTTTTGTGTCATCTTTTCCATAATAAATAATTAAGAAGGCAGGATTGAAAAAAACTATTGGCCATTTTTGGGTTTAAGTTTTGCAAACTTTATTTATATATTTATTTGAATTTGAATATATCTATAACTGCTTTCGATAACAGAGAGGAGTACAAGATAATTAATAGCTCGAAAAATTTCACATTTACGGGCCACGAATCCTAAGATTACGCCGGTAAAGAACCAAGTAAAACGTTAGGTTCTAATAATTTTAATGGATATTATATGTTAATGTATAAAAGTAGTACGTAAGACTACCATTGTCGTGCTAAAACAAACTGGGCCTGAAGCGAGAGGCGTGGCGGTGCGATGGCGATGGCCGAAGCACGCGTGTGCCTTACATTATTTAGCTTTAAATCGCTTTAGCCATAATTGCGCATTAGTTTGTAATGTAAGGAGTATTTCACTTCCTTGTTGAAGTATAAATTTATGGTAATATTGATTTATTTCTACAAGATTATTATCTCGTGGTTTTTTTATTACGTACCCAGCAAACAGGCAGATGGTCCACCTAATGGAAACTGGTTACGTTCGTATATAGTCTTTTGCAACTCCAGGGACGAAGTCAACACGTTGCCAGGCTTTGGCGTGGTGCAGGGAGGCCAGAATAGGAAGGATGGGATGGCGATAGAATAGGGGGATGCGACAGAGGAAGGGGGTAGTGGCCTATTCAAATACAGAACATAATGACGTAGTGGTTAACGCACCCGCTTCTCATTCAAATGATGTAGGTTAGAACTCGTGCCTGGCGACATGTACCATTTAGACATTTTTTATCACCTGGTGGGTATTATGATATTATTACAATAAACACGTACTGAAGCTGAAAGAAAACAACACAATGAAACCTGCACACCTAGATAGTCGACTTGAGGTACTGTTCTTTCCCTAAAAATGGGGAACCCTGAGCCAAGCAACAGGATGTTTATATACATTATTAAACATGGTTGATACAAGTATTTATTGAAATATTATTAACATTTATTACAACGACGAGGACTTTCTGTGTACCATTTATGTACTTTTTCCGGCCTAGCCTAATTAACAATGCTACAATCACTACGTACCGCCAGTGGAGGAAATCGTCTTAAGTAAACTTGTAAATCGAGATTACCGATATGTGAAAGTCGCTAATCGTCCCCTACAAAAGCACGAGTTCAGCAACACTATATAATATTGGTTGGTAATATATTATTTTTAATTGCATTATCTCGCACTACAACTTTCCGAACTTAAAGTAATGAAAAAGTTATTATAAATGAATTAATAACGAATATGTTGTCATGTACCTTAAGCTATAGATACGATAAAAATCCTCATTTGGCGTCTATGAACCGTTGCGTACTCAATCATTTCATTAAAAACCTTCACATTTGCAGATACGTAACTATTAATCCAGTGTCAAGTAGCAGTGCAATCTACTTATCAAGATACAGGTGTTTCCCACCTGCATACTACATACACACTGCATTCTGATACTCATTCGACTTGGGAGTGTGAATTTTGCTTATCGACGACATTTAAAATGAACAGACCCTAATTTACTACAGTTATGTTTTAAAATAGCATGTTTAGTATAAGATATTACATTTCAGTACGTTGTAAGCTTAAAAAATACAGCGTTTGCCTGTATCCACTATAGGTACTGTCGTCATTCCGCGCGCGCCCATCTCAGATCTAAGTCAGGAAGCTTGCTGCATCACTCGGCAAAATAGTCACTGCAAAAAAACTCAAGAACGGCTGGAACAATTTTTATGATTTTTGTGTTTTTGGAATTATCTTCGTCCGGAATAGGATAATAAGTATTAAAATATGATATTCATCAATAAAAAAAATTATCATTAAAAAAACATCAGTCACACATCAGTCTAGCCATTCATTTGTTATGCAATGGTGACTGCATTTAAACTCATCTTCATTTGTCTGATTTAGGTGAATTATTTTTGTGTGTTCAAGTGGGTTCCGGGATGGTTTAGATTCCTGATTGAACCGAATAGGTGGCGCCGCTGAACACCTCTAACGGCGGGACCGATTTTGATGATATTTTTTGTATATTTTTCAAGTAGATTCGAGAATGGTTTAGATTAACAATTGGTCCCGGTTGATGGCGCTATCACGCTCCTCCGCCTAGTCGGGACATCCCTAAACTAATATATAATGTTATAAATTATTATAATTGAAAAATTAATTATTTGAAAAAGGTGAAATTAAGACGTTCCATTACACATTAAAGCGAATCGTGAAAGTATCGAATTAAATAATTCATGGCCTGAAAATAATCGTTCCCTAACACGAATGAACAACAATGCCTGTTATTAAAAAATAATGGTGATAAAGAAAGTATAATTTTAGTATAATTACTAATAGGGGACTATGTGGCGGGCGTGAGTAAACGTCTCATTTCGCATGTAGAAAGCAGTGTCTGACGATATTATTAGAGCAAAAGTTACAGCGATTGCGTTACGATAAGCTGCAATAAATTTGCATAATTGATTGTGACTAATTAAGGCTACAGTTAATAGCATTAAGCGTATAATGATTTCGACATTTATTGGCGAAGATTGAAAACTTACGGGTTGTGCTTATTGTCGCGATTTACGAACCTATTATGTTTTGTAAAAAAAATAGAACTTTGCTGAACGACTGTCAACAAGTTCATCACAAAAATAGCCGCAGACTAGTAGACGGATCGAATACCTATGACAAATTCTGTGACATTTCTGTTATATTTGCGGTTTCAAATGTATCTGGCTAATTTATCTAAAATATGAGCGAAGATATCTATTCTTTCAATCGGTAATAACAATTTATTTTTTAAATAATTTTATTACCTGGCTTTTATTGGTCAGTCTCTTAGATTATATATTGATATCAGCATTTCAATATTAAGAAAAATAATATATCTAATCACAGGTTTGGTTGAAGATACAAATCGATATCAGTTGCTTCAATTTATAATCAATTAAAGTTTACCCCGCGGCTCAGCCGCGGGTCAAACTCTAGTACGTGCCTCTTGTTTAAGGAGCTGACGTTAATACAGGTTACATTGTATTATATTTTTATGTTGGTGCTGTTTGCCCTCGGAAGATTTACTTTATTTTATATCGCAAACCATCCCATCTCCCGGGATGAAAAGTATCTATGTCCACTTTCGGTATTCAGACAGACGGATCGAGTTACTATTGCATTTTTTTTTAGATTATGAATTTTTGTATCTATAAACTTGAGAAATGATTGGTCTCCCATAAAAACTTTTATGACCTATTTCAACGCGTTCTAGTTTTATTTATATATCCCCGTCTATCTCTCTGTAAACTACATAAACGACCAACAACTACCAATATTATCAAAACTACCGAAACAACCGAAACTACCAAAATTACCAAAATTACCGAAACTACCGAAACTACCATAACTACTAAAACTAGCAAAACTACCGAAACTACCAAAATTACCAAAATTACCGAAACTACCAAAACTACCACAACTACCAACCAAATCTACTAAAACTACCAAAAATATCAAAGTACCAAAACAACAAAAACTACGAAAATTACCAAAACCACCAAAACAGTAACCAAAACTACCGAAACGACAAAAACTACGTAAATGAACAAAATAAACAAAATGACGAAAATGGCAAACAATAAATAAAAAACATATCATATTTTCTGGGATAAAACATTTAACTAAATCTATCCTTTATAGTATTATTCCGGGATGAAACTATCCGTTATCCACCCTTGGTATCAAATTTACATATATACTGAATTTCAGCCAAATCGGTCCATTAGTTTTTCCGTAAAAGCATAACAAACACAAAGACAAATATATTTTTATCCCGGAAACTGCCCCATTTTTCGGGATAAAAAGTGTCCTATGTTTATCCTTGGCATCGAAAAAAAATATATATATACTGAGTTTCCGCCAAATCGGTCCAATAGTTTTCCGTGAAAGAGGAACAGACAGACGGACAGACGAACAGATAGACAAACAGAGTTACTTTCGCACTTATAATATTAATAGGGATTAGTAGTGCCAGCGAAAATTCGTTCATGTTGCCATTCTCTTGCATCATTTTTAGTAATAAAAATATTCTTGTACCCAGTTTTTTATTGTAAGAAGGTAAACGCACTAACATATATAAGTAGAGCATATGACTTCTAGTGGATATTTACAAGTTAAAAATATAAATCTAATGTTATGACACCTTTATATAGTGCTTTACAAATAACCCTTCGGCTATATTTTACTAATTTCTTGATTTACAATAAAACAGAATTTAGGTTTAGAAGACAAATTAAATTGACGAGAAATTCCACAAAATTGTACTTAATAATTACACGCGAGCCTCTGTATAATAAGCGGCCCTCCACAACTGACAAGTTCGTGGGAAAGGCATTTAAATTAATAATAATATTGAGGAAAAAATCACAGTTCACAAAAGTTACCTTAATTATGTTGGCTAAGTAAAGTAAGATTATATTTATAACCATTCTTAACATACATAAAGTAATAAGGCTAATAATGTATCAAGTTGACCGTATCACGTCAATTAGTCGTCGTTGCATAGGTATATAGTATTATCTATAGGATAAATTTCTGCTCTTTATGATGTACATAAAGAGCAATTTTTTTTCAATGTATTTTGTTTGAATATTATCTGAGTATTGGACACTATTTCTATCTCAAACTTGATCGACCACTTTTCGGAGTCTATCACTTCAAAATTAGATACTGTGCTGCTGAAGATTTTAAGTAGCTGTTTTTTTTTAAGTTCACGCTTTGGGGTTGTCCAGAAGAGATCATTTTTTAGCGATAAGACCGCCCTTTGTACACAACTAGATATAATTTTAGTCTTTAAGTTCATTTTTGTATTGGTGTATAATAAAGTGCTATCTATCTATCTTATTAACTTAACATCGAGCTGTGAGCTACATTACTAAACAAGATTGACATTCGAATACCCACGGTCGTTTGTGGGGCCCGCCGCCTGCCTGTGGCTTAAGTACTTTATGAATGAATGTGTACTCTCAATGTTAATGAATGACAGATTGAATAGTATTTTATGAGAACACGATTTTCATTTTATTTATTATGACTCTGTATTTTTATAGAAACAAAATTAAATATATACATTAGACATACGCGCCGCGTTGAAAAATGGCAGCGGCGGCGACTCGACGTGGTAATTTCAGGCTATTTTTTAGTTACTGTATAATATTTAAATCTACTCCATCTATTTTTGCTTCAAAAAATAGTCACAAACAAGCCTCGGGTACCTAATCTTGAGCTGCAAATCGGAAATAAATTGGCAGAATTGAAAGAAGATGCGGACACTATCTCTGTTCTTTTTAAACTATCATCCAGTGGTTCTTCATCATGCTGACAATTTAACCAACGGTTTTAGAGAGCTCAGTCATTTTTAAATACTTAATTTAAAAATAAATATTTAAAAATAGTAGGAATTTTTTTTACAACTCAACCAACATCTAGCTACCGTACACGCCGCGCGCAAGCGGACTTAGCGTCTCCGCGCCGACGTGGCGCACACATTATCTAATATACACGCTAGAATAGATGTAACAAACGTATTTAATGTAATCAAATCTGTTATAAATTTGACTAGTGATTAAAAACATGTAATACT
Organism: Dendrolimus houi; assembly: GCA_039645545.1. Classification (NCBI taxonomy): domain Eukaryota; kingdom Metazoa; phylum Arthropoda; class Insecta; order Lepidoptera; family Lasiocampidae; genus Dendrolimus; species Dendrolimus houi. The sequence continues at coordinate 13,728,255 of CM077120.1, read as the reverse complement.
TTGCTTGAACATTATGGTCCATTTTTTACCTACTTGTAACTTTAGTCTTAAATATTAGAAACAATGTGTAATAGTTTAATCAGACGTATATTCTCTCCAACCCCAATATTTGATGCATATATTCATTTATTAAAAACACAACATAACATAAGTAATGTTCTAAATGAAATTTTAAATACAGAAATAAATTTTAATCTACTATAAAATACAATAAATCTTTAAAAAAATGTTCAATGAAATCGACGGCGGAGTGTTTTTTTGTTAGTTTTGAGAGCGTGCGCGTTTTGAAGTACAAGAAGCCTAGCTAGCTCGTTGGACTTAAATCTTGTATAACTTTGCATAGCATGAATCACAAAAACCCAAAGATGCAGGAATACTCTACAAGAGCGTTTTGAATTAATATAATATAATCGGCAGACAAACACACACACTGATATCCCCATTGGTTTGTGTTATGGGTAATATACAACGACCATTCTGTCCCATAGTAAATAACTTGTGTATATTGGAATGGTAAATATTTCAAATATGTTTTTAATTAAAATACCTCTACACCTCACTACCCTCACTCATTAGTATATATAATATATATATATATATATATATATATATATATATATATATATATATATATATATATATATATTATCTGATATTTTAAAGGTTTAAATGACGACTGAGTGTTATTAAATACGGATCTGTATTAAACATATCTAGATGTGACTATAGTTCTTTCGCGTTAAGAATGCTGTGAGTCATCAGTGCAACTGCAGGGTAAAGGTGTATTCACAGTGTTAGAATTCAAACAAATTATATTTTTAAACATTAAGTTTAATGAATTTAAAAAATAGACTTAAAAGTTAAAAATCATAATTAAGTCATTAATATTTTAATCACTATTACTAGTATCCTCGTTAGTATTTATAATAAAAGAATTTTCTGCAGCGAGTTCCATGACGTCATCTAAATGCCACTTGGTATTTTCTTCTTGTAAGACGTGGTCGCAGCATTTCTTCCGTCGATCAGCGTCTACTAACCGAATTGCGTTATAAAATATTTTTTTCAGTTCAGTCATCTTAAAAGTTGTATTGTTGGCAGCAATAAAAAAATTATTTGGGCCCACACCAACTCAATGGGGTTCAGTTTGCAGTGCCACGGAGGTAAATGGAGAATTTCAATGCCATTACTCCTAGCCATTTCATCGATTAAATATTTATCATATTGTGGGGCGATTTCGGCGGCTTTCTTTAACAATTCTTTTTTTAAATAACTCATGTCCATGAATGTCCCTTTGCTTTTTAGCCAGTCTATTATTTGCTGTTTGTTCCAAGCGGACGTCGGTATTTTCTCGAGTTTGACAGAATGATAGCGAGCGTTGTCCATGACAACAATGCTTCCTGGTACTAACTTAGGCATTATGTTTTTGAACCACCCAAGGAACCTGTCACCGTCCATCTCCTCATGATAATCTTTGGTTGATTTTGACTCAAAAGCTAATAGACCTCCTTCCACAAATCCTTTGTCGCTACTAATGTGTAAAACAATTAACCTTTTTCCCTTTCCAGTAGGAACTCTTGGACCGGTAGATAAGCCGTCTTGAAAAGCATGTCTCTTGTTTTTTATAGTTGTATCTAACCACGCCTTTGATTTAACATGTCCTGTGTTTACCCACGTTTCGTCAAGAAAGTATATGGTTTTATTTGCTTTTCTGTGTTCTTTTATTTGCCTGAGATCTTTAAGCCGCCACAAAACAATTTCTTCTCTTTCCATTAATAATGTTCTATTATCCTGTTTATTAAAGTCAAATCCCAGCTCATGCATTATTGCAAATTGTCATAATTATATTTAATGTCGGGTAGTCATTATTTAAATATATTGAGTGTACTTTTCTCCTTATAGTACATTTGTCTAATTCATCGAATTTATCAATCATAGACTTCCTGGCCCTTTTTTTCCACTGGCGATTTCAATGTATTATTTTCCTTTTTTTCACTAAGAATACTATAAACTGTTCTCTTGGACACACCGCATGCATGCATTTGCCGTTTTTTGTACTATCCACAGTCACATTTAAATCAGACCGTTTAAAATACTTAAAAACATTGTAAATTACTTTTCTCTCTCCACTATGAATTACCGAACCACTTTTATTTTTACGAATTGGTGAGGTATTCATTTTTTTAAATATAAATCAGTTAACACAAATACAGGACATAACTGTTGCATTCGAAGGTATGCCTTCAACTAGTCACTGTGAACTTGACCTTGTAATTTGAAAAGATTTGATTGGTTAGGGCGCGGGGCTAGGCCGGCGAACAATGAAGACTCAATGCATTCTTAACGCGAACGAACTATAGTACCCACGATTTAGGTTTTTTACTTGGCACAACCACTTGGGGTTATTTAAGAAGGGGGTTATGATATTATATCATGGAGCTGGGCAACGCACTGGCGACGCCCTTGATGTTGCAAACGTCCTTAATCTGTGGTGACCATTTTTCACCTGTTTGGCCTATTTGATTACTTTGGACAATAAAAAATCAATCAAGTGCGTGCAGTCCATGTACAGCGACGATTTCCGTAGAAGTGAAGAACGTCTGTCTCATTCGTAAGTAAATTTAAAATTCTGAGACCTTTGAATTTTATCAAAAAGACAAATACATAATACACATATATAATATGTATATTATAACTCATTTAATTAAAATAGAAGTTACACATTATTATTTTTTTTTTAATGTAGTGGCGTGTGATTCTCCTGAGAAATTTGCGTCCAGTTGTATCGAAGCGAAATATTTGCCTATTCCCTGGCTTGGGCGAAGGGGTCACGCGTGCGGCCCTGTGGTCGTTTTGCGCAGCTCGCATGCATCGTGACGGCGCGCGCGCGTTCGTCACGCGCTGCGATCTGCGCCCGCACAACAAGGGCCTAAATCACTATCATACGCGCAATTCATTGCTGAAACAGCTTTTCTGTTAATGTGTAAAATAAAAGCTCATTATCAGTATATGTCCATTTTAAAGTAAAACATATATTTACATGAATTTGTTAATACAACACAATTTCAATCAAGTCTTTAGTATGATAATCTTATCAATATCACGTTGTATGCTTGAACTTTAGTAAAAATATTCCTGTGAGCCTATGCAGCAATCGTACTGCACATTTTTGACATAATAAATCTATTTAAAAAAACAGCAGAGAGACAATCAGAACTCTAATTTTTTGATTTTGAGTTGTTTCATGTTTTTTTTTTTGTTGAAAATGTATAAATTGATTTATTTTAGTTATTATAAAAACTTTTAACAAATGAACAACGTAAGTAGAGAGTTTTATTTTAGCTTAAATATAATATTCTATTCCTTGTAATAACACCAATTGAAACACTAAAATGTTCTGTATGAATTTTCTTGGGATAACTGTGGTCATGTAAGAGATAATAAATTCTAGTTTCTTAAACAGGACTTAGATTATTATAGACAGGGTAATAAAAACAAATAATTGTGCACTGTGAATAGGAAGTGTGCATAATATGCCCCTGTTGGTAATTTAAAATCGGTTAAGCTGTGTTCACATTAAAGTATTTTTAAAAGACAATATTAGATTACACAGCAAGGTTATTTGAAACCTTGATTCATAGTAACATTATTATTATGGTATCTATGTAAATTTGTAAAAAAATAAATCATTTTTAAAAATAAAATGTTGAATTTCAAAAGTGAAATATTAACATGATGTTTCTATTATAAAATAAAGAATCCGGCATAATAAAAACAGAATATATAATACAATCAAAATACTAAAAATACTTAATTAAATCAACGACAACTCGTCTAATATGTCTTTTGAAAGCTACTCTATGAAATAACATCGTTATCGTTTTCTCTTTATTTTTTGCACTTTACCGTTGAAACTAGTTTCGCATTTTTTCGGCTAAAACAAAAATATTTGTTAAAACCATGAACTAAGAGCCCACACAAACTAGACTTACATCATAGTATAAGGGCTCATTTTCTAAGGGTGTGCACATTAATACAGCTGAGAACAATTAGCTCCTAAGAACCTCAAGTCGTAATAACTTTGGCAGGGAGCAAGTAAATTTAAATTTATTTTTATACAACTTCGTGTATAAAATTTAACTTTTGAATTACCAAGAGGATATTCTGAAAAAATTCAAGGTTGTAACTTAACTTTAAAAGCACTTTCGACGAGAATCGGTTTGATCAAGATCCATTGAGTACTTATTGAGTTATTAAGTGCTTTATTTAAGATTCCGTTGCTAAATGTCAAAAATTACAATTGTCGTTCCTTTAGAGAACTTTCATTGTGGGGAGGACTGACACCTGTAGTGGTTTGCATGCGTAGAATTTTTTTTTTCGCCTTTATACTATAACGTAAGTCTTAAGTTAAGTTAAGCTCTTCAATTCTATTAGAATCAAGTTTAAATTTACAACCGGTTCTATTTTTTTTTCTTTGCATTCTTACATAAATATAAAATAAATACAAACGGTTGAATGTAAAAATTTGCATGTATATCTTAGTTTTAATCTTTAAACGTTATATGTATTCGAACCTAATTCTACTTTCAGAATTTATTATATTAAATTAGATACATTGTTTTAAAAGAAAGTGTGACAAACAAAAAATATCACTTAAATTATAGTAAGTCATTGGAGAGCTTTTGGTGGAAACTTTTAAAGCGATGTTTTGTTGTGAAATATTATTTTCAAATTTTAATTTAAATTATACGATAATCGCTTCATGATATTGTTTTCTTGTTTTTTACAAAAATATATATAAAATATCATCTTTTGAATGAAATATGACTTTTGGACTGCCACAAGAACTCTTAGAATTTGTTATTATAAAATTATTGTAAAATTTAAATATTCAAGAATTAACACTGGCCAGATACACAAATCGTACCAAGCCATATCTGAAACAGAAGAAAAAGTAAATTATAGGGCTAAGATTTTTCAATGACAAATTCCACTCGGGTTCCTATTTCATAGTGAGGTAACATTATGAACCTTCCTCATGGCGCACAGTACAGAATGCATGCAAAAAAGAACAAGTGATTAAGCCAGTAAATGGCCTCAAGTGGAAGCTCACACACAATGCAAATCGCTTTAAGCACTGTGCGGTTAACATTATGGAAACATCTATTACTTACTCTAACTTCAGTGTAATTTTTGAATTAAATTTTTATACTACAGATTTATATCCAATACTTTCTGTACTAAATGTTCAAGGCTTTAGCACAGCAAACATTTTGTACTGATTGCAAAATGTATTTTCTGTATTTGAACTAATCTTCGAAGATCGTTAAGAAAATGAAGTACAAAAACATTCCTGTAATTGATGCACCTGCGTTGTAAGTTTCTCATATATATTCAGTTACTAGTCCACCCACCAAGCTTCACTCGGGTAGATGTTAGACGTTTGGTCGTCGCAAATTTGAAACCTGACTGATATAATTATATTACAACAAATTAAAATATTCTGGCAGTGTCCCATTTTCCAGCTACTAACGTGGCAGTCGGCATATCTGCTGCATAACAGGAGGCTGAGCCGTTTTTACGGGGGTGCAATTCGGACCTAGTCGGCGCAATTCGGTCGCCTTATGTATACCTATACACATAGCGTGTCAAGGATAGACGGACGAACACGAGGATTTCATAAGGACTCCGTTTTTGTCAAAATGGCTACGAATACGAAACCTAAAAAAATGAAACATAAAAGTTTTATTACATAACATAACATTTTGTTACATATTGTTGGCAAAAAGGGTGCAGAATGATTTTCGCACCCAGGCGCTTAATATGGTCAAGACGGCCCTGACAGGAGGCCATGAAAAACCGCAAATGTTCAGCCATCGGAAATAGCTACATATTTACGGCTTTGGGAGTCGAGACCCTGGGACCATAGGGGCCTGAGGCGCACAAGACTTAGCCAAATGTCTGATAAATGTCTCACATGACCAAAAAACTGATCGGGGCAAGACACACCGTTGCCATTTAAAGAGGGAATGCGGTCAGTTTTTTAGGAACATTCCTAACTGATAGAGGGCTAGCACTAGGTTTTCTAAATTAATTTTTATTTTTGTATATAGTTTTGTTAGTGTTTAATTTTAAGTAATAAGTAAGTGAGTGTGTTTCTAACACCTCATGAAATAATTTATACTTATTACTACCGATATAACTTTATTAACCGCCAAAGAAATTATTTGTAAATTGTAATAATAATTCCCGGAGCAACCTTATTTTTGGGTAGAAAGTAAAAACTAAGTAGACTCGCGTAGGTGGCGTGCGGCGAACCGTATCTTGTCTAGCAGCGAAGTGCGGTCACCACTCCTTGTTATCTAGCGACTGTCTAGTGTCTGGAGCCCCGAAGCGTTCGGCAAATCGTAATATAATTTCTCAAAGGAACGTAATTTAAAAAACTAAATGGTAGTTAATATTAACAATGAAAACAAACATAACCTCATACCTTACCAAGTAAATAACGGAAAGTTCATTTAAGAAATATATTTTTTAGACGTACTTTCCTTTATTTACTATAGTCTGGGTCCGAAAGTTGATCCTTATAATATAGCCACAACAAAAGCGTAACGTGCTCATCTTAAAAATACACAATATGTATATTTATCTGTCAATTTAAGAAATCATATACATACATATATGGTATTGATTATATATAACATACATAACACACTATTTACTTTGCAATTGACTAAAGCGAGATACAGGTTCAAACTACAGATTAAGGTTAATTTACCATTATCTGTATTTAAGTATAGCAGGAGAATTAATTTTTTTAAACGAATAAATACAACAAATTGTAATGAAAATTATCCCGAATCTGTCTTTTTGGAATATTTTCTTAGACAAAGCTCGTAACTTCAATATCGGAAATCTACTAAACTTTATAAACTCATCATGGAACAATACATCAACATTTAGATAAATAAATCAAATCTAAAGCATAGTGCCTGATCTATTGTTTGACTTTCAATTATGAACTAAGTAAGCGCGAAGCTTCTCAAAATATTATGACAAGAACTGTTACAAAAAGCTATGAAGACATACATTTACTGTATTAATCAATGTCACAAAAATGATAAATTCATGTAATTAATTTGGAAAGGTTAATCCAATTTTACTAAAATAGAAAATCTTAAAAATTAAAATTATTTTTCAATTACATACGTACGACCTTTCAATTGGTCGTGCAGTTTACGCGGGATATAAATAGTCTACGGCGTAGGTGCGTAGCGCGTAGGACTACGTCCGGCCGTTGAACCCCAATCGCCGCCGCCGAATTCGCGTGCACCCTTATGAACTCTGTAGGTACCACCGTTCCCAGGTCAAAATGTCACGTACTTGCACTTAAAAATGTCTCAAATTATTTGTGATATTTTACGACTATATTTTACATAACATTATGTATGTAGAGTTAGTAAAATAACTGATTTAAAATCTTTAACTTCTAATCTAAATGTGACACGTTAAAAGGATACATTTTTTTATTTTATTTCCATTAATAAGCAATTATAAACTTGTATCTTATCTATTATTGTTTAAACTATCCGATATTTGAATTGATTATAAACCGGCGTCGTTAACGCATTACCTACTGGCCTTTAATTTTTATTTTATTTTGATAAAGTTTATATATTTAAATTTGAAAACCAAGAATATGCAAATTATTAGCTCCTTATTTGTCTTCAATCTCGCAACTGTCGAATTTGTACTTCGAAATAATTGTTACATTATCCGAAACTGAAAGACTATTCTGTATTTATTAAGTCTTTACAACTTATCATAAACGACATTTGTAACTAAAAAGCTTTTTGTTGCAAATATTTAAATTTTAATTATAATTTTAAACTATTATTATGTTTAAGTCTTTCAATTGTTGTTTCACTAAAGTCTAGTCTAACAAAATTTGAAAGAATTTTAAAATAAACCTTATTAAGAGCAATTCATTTCACACGCTGGAATAATATTCAAATCTTGATTAACAAGCCTTAATTACAACATTTAAATAATCAATCTGCTTATTTTTTATACCTTAACGCATTCTCTCTTATATACGTACACAATGAAAACGTTCTGAACGACTTTTCAAAAGTGTATATGTTCTTTAAATATCGGTGATAAACACATTAACGCTTATGCGTTACCGTGTTTATAGACACTTCAAAATAGACAAGCGAACAATTTAAGTTAATATTAACTACATAAAAATGTAAAAAACAGTATTTATTTCTCACGACCCACGAGAATGTTGTCGACAAACTGCGTTGCAGTTTAACAAGGTAAATGTTTGAAATATCTTGTAACTTTCTGAAAATAAATAAATTTTAATGAACTAGACAAACAAATATAAACATCATCATTATTAAGTTCAACACTCAAGTTTACAAATGTTGAATATAGAGCAAAAATTTCCAAAAACATCGCTTGTAAGTTTTGAGTGCGCTCTAATCGTTCATTTTATCGAGTCTGGCCTCGGGCGTGATAGATTATCCTTTGGCTTCCTTTTTCCTTTTAAAGAGCGTCGACCGTAGACGAGGAGGCCCGGGGGTGGGACGTTGGGCAGAGGGGGAACCGCTGCACCGAACCACCAACGTCAATGCCCTGTCAACTGAACAATACTAAGCAGACGAAGTTACGTACACCAGCCGATACGGAATAGGTGCTTAAATAATAGACGATTTATTCTAGACAGTGCCGGGCGCCACTCTTGCCATGTGGTATATAGATGTATAGACAACCAGCACGGAAGGGGCGCGTGCGCCACACGATATAGCATAAATTACTTTATAAAGTATTTTTTTTTTACTTTATAAAATTTTGAATCCGTGCCTCGCCCGGACCACGTACAGAACTCGGCTCGCGTCTGCGCTTGATATAAATGATCTCTAAAGCGCAAGAGCATTGAACTAATCGTTGACACAATTTTTTGTACAACTCAAACTACGTGATAAATTCACTTGTTTTGAAACCTAGCCAAATTAATTCTAGAGTAATTCGTTTCAGCCATAATTTAAAAGCACCTGAACTAGAAAAAAAATATTATGTCTGTTCCGTGGAGGTAGCGAATGTATACTCTTTTTAGACATTTGATTATGGAACCACTTTTTATTTAAATCCTTAGGTCCAAGATATTCATTTCCAAATTCGTAAAAAATCGGCCAAATGTCAGTTCACGCACAAGAAAAGCTTTCGTATAAGGACAAGCACCCACAATTTTTGTCATTTAGGTACCGTACCATAAAAGATATTTAATTGAAAATGCCTCGTATTTTAAAAACTTTATTTTATACATACAGACCCAGTAAAGATTAGAAAAGCTACTGTAATATATGTATTAAGTATATACACAGATGGGCTATCGTTAGATACTGTCTTAAAATCTTTATCCTTATTAATCCTTATTAATATTATAAATGCGAAAGTAACTCTGTCTGTCTGTCTGTGTCGTTGTCACCGAAAAACTGCTCGACCGATTTGGCTGAAACTCAGTATATATATATATATATATATATATATATATTCGATGACGAGAATGAACATAGGATACTTTTTATCCCGGAAAATGGGATAAAAATATATTTGTCTCTCTGTTTGTTATTTTTTTACGGAAAGACTATTGGACCGATTTACCTGAAATTCAGTATATATGTAACTAGCCTCTTCACACGACTTCGCCCGCGTAGAACAGTTAAAAAAATTAAGTTATCGTGATGATATATAGTTTTTCTCGAGAAATGGACTATCTAACACTGAAAGAATTTTTCAAATCAGACCAGTAGTTCCTGAGATTAGCGCGTTGAAGCAAAAAAACTCTTCAGCTTTATATATTAGTATAAGATTGTAATACAGAGGGTGGACAAGCGATATATTTTATCCCGGATAATGGGATAGATTTATGTAAAGGTTATTCCAGAAAATAGGATAGGTATTTTTTATGATTTGCCATTTTGATCATTTTGGTGTATTTGGTCCTTTTGGTGATTTTGTTGGTTTTTGTTTTATTGGTCATTTTGGTGGTTTTGGTTATTTTGGTGATATTGGTCATTTTGGTGATTTTGTTAATATTGGTGGTTTTAGTAATTTTGGTCCTTTTGATGGTTTTGGTGATATTATTCATTTTGGTGGTTTTGGTGATAGAGGTCATTTTTGTCATTTATTTAGTTTACATTGACGGGGGGGATAGATAAATAAAACTGCAACGAAATGAAATAGAGGATGAAAGTTTTTATGAGACTAATCATTTCTCAAGTTTATAGATATAAAAATTCATCGTCTATAAAAAATGCGATAGTAACTCTATATGTCTATCTGGTAAGCTTTCACGGAAAAACTACTAGGAGAAATACTGGATCTGTTTTGCTGTAATTTCGCTTAAATAAATAGTTTTAATATCGAAAATGGATATAAATACTTTTCATGACGGGAGATAGGATAGTTTGCGATATAAAATGAAGAAAATTTTCCGAGTGCAAATAGCACTAACATAAAAATTGAGTACAATGTAACCTGTGTTAACGCCTGCTTTTTAAACAAGAGGCACACACTAGGGGTTGACCCGCGTTGCAGCCGCGGGGTAAACTCTAGTTATATATAAATTATTATCTTACAAAAAGTTACAGCCTCCTTGATTGTGTATGAGTGCTGTTAGTTATGGTCATTATAATTCATCAAATAGCTTCGTAATTATTGTTTAAAAGTAATAGTTTTTCGAAAAAACTAATTTGTACAACTTGTAATTAAATCAATAATAATAATAATATTTATCTTACATTCTTCTGTTTATTTTAGATTATACGTGTGTTTTTATAATAATAATAATAATAAAATCGTTTGTTGAGTAAAACAAGATTCACATTATTTAAGCACTTTGGTCCCCAAACTAAGTCGACCTGTAACTTGGAGACCACCTTCCTAATTGATACAATTCTATTCATGAAACTATTGTTTACAGTTACACCAGTTATTTAGAAGTGTACATGTGTATGTGTGTATGCGTTTTATATATAATTATGTGTGTATTATAAGTGTGTAAGTTTGTTTATATATAAAAATAGCAATATCAATTTAATATATAAGATTTTAAGATGTCGAATTATGTTATATATTTATATAACGTAGAATTATGTTATTACAAAAAGGATCTTTAAAAATTGTCCAATTATAAGCATTATACCAGAACACTGACAAATGAAAGCGTATTTAATGACCGCAATATTACGCTAGATGACAAAACTAATTCTACATGTATAAACTAGCTACTTACTTCGATGGCTCAGCGACCTAAAGTGGGTCTTGGCCTCCGAAACAAGAGCATGCCATTTTTCTCTGTCCTGCGCAGAGGATTTCTCAGGAGGCTCCGACAGGTCAGCCTCTGTTTTACCAGCGATATTTGGGACGGCCGACCGGACGCCGACCTACCGGCCGTCCCAAATATGCTTTCCTCACGCTGCGATCCTCTCCCATCCGTTCTACGTGATTGAGCCAGCGGAGGCGGTGAGGTTTTATTTCTCCTATTATGTTAGGTTCGGCCACGAGATTCTCAATTTCGAGGTTGGTTCGGACCCACCAGCTCTCTCATCCTCCTCTCTCTTTGTTGGAGCCAAACTCTTACGGAGAACATTCCTTACCGCTACTAAAAGCTGGTTCTCCTCCTTGGGGGTAAGCGTCCAAGCTTCGCACCCATACATCAGGATGGGCCGTATGACGGTTTTATAGATCATGATTTTGGTTTTTCTGTTTAGAAGCCTGGACACCAGTACCTTATGCAGGGCTGCACAACACCTCAGGGCGTTTAGTATCCGTATAAGTATTTCATCCTCTATAGTGTTTGTGTGACGGTAACTGTGCAGCCCAGATATTTGAATTTGACTACCCCTCTATATATAACATCTCCAACATGAAGGTTCTGGCGAGGCATAAAAATATTTATGTATCGCGTCATGTGAAGATATTCTGTTTTCTCGTGATTTATTTTCAGTCCAACCTGCTTTGTTTCTTCTTCTAGTATCTTAGCTGCCTCTTCAACTTGTTCGCGGCTTTCCCCTAACAAGGCTAAGTTATCGGCGTACCCTATCACCTTATGCGTGCCGTTCAATTGCATCCCCGATTCGAGGGTTAGCAGTCGTTTAAGCACGTGTTCCAGCATTAAATTGAATAGCATAGGTGACAGGGCATCGCCTTGTTTAAGACCAGTAATCACCTCGAATTCGTCGGAGAGTTCATTCCCAACTCTTACCCGCATAGTGCTTTTACCGGTAGCTACCATAATTAAGTCAACGAGTTGCTTAGGGATGAGGAAATTTCGCAATATGGTATATAAGGCCTATATACCTAGTCCAGCCATAAGTTCTGATACAAATGAAAATGCATTTTTTTTTTAAATGAAGTAATGTAATATTATTAAAATTTATACCTACATATTTATTAAAGTCTCTAAAAAAAATTAAAAAATATTCTATTCGAAATGGCCTCCTTTGGCTTTTATACAGGCCTTTAATCTGTTTGGCCACGGATCTATGGATTTACGCACTGTTTCCAAGGGAAATTTCGCCACTGCTGGCTCCAAAGATTTTTAAGAGACTCAATGTCACTTTGTCGTTTAGAGCAGGCCATGTCCTCTAAAACTGACCATAATTTGAAGTCTAAAGGGTTGAGGTCTGGGCTAGATGAGGGCCAGTCTTCAGCTCTTATAAACTCCGGAACGTTGGTTTCAAGCCAGGCTTGGGTAGTTCGTGCCTTGTGACCAAGTGCAGAGTCCTGCTGGAAAGTCCACGGTATATTTTTAAAAAGTGTATTGCTGAGAGGTTTCACAACATGATCCGAAACTTTATCTTGATACCCTTTGGCTGAAGTTTTCACTCCTTTTTCACAAAAATGTAGTTTTGTGACTCCTTGATAAGTCACGCCCCACCAAACCATCACTGACGCAGGACGATGACCACTTTGTACCTTTCCGACCACTTGAGCAGCTTTTTTAGAACTGTGAACGTACACTTTATCATTTTGCTTATTGTAGTGTTCTTCAATCGTGAAATTTTTTTCATCGGTAATGAGGATATTTCTGTGCCTTTCACCTGCGTATCGCGACAGAAGGCGTTTTGATCGATCCACTCTCTTTAATTGTAAAGATTGATTTAGGGCATGTCCTGTATATCGACGATAAGTACCGAGCTTCAGGTCTTGTTTTATAATACGCGACAGAATCCTAGCGGAAATCTTCATTTCTCGCGATAAGATTTTTTGCTTCCTTTTTTTTATTATTGCGTGTGTTCAGTAGACAGGCAGATGGCCTACTCGATAGAAATTGGTTACCATCGCCTATAAACATTTGCTACACCAAAGGTGCTACACATGCGCTGCTGCTCTCTTAAGGAAGTCTGGAACCTGGTCACTAATGCCGGAACACAACTCAAGGTTGTTATGGCGGCATACTCTAGACCAGGGGTGGTTGCCATCCAGTCAGGCAAATGCCCTACCACCTGGCTGTAGGTTGTTTAGTCGCCTCTTACGACAGGCCGCCCAGCCGCAGGAAATTGTATTCTTTCTCCGTTCTTGCACGGATAAAATTTTCTAATGGGGTTTCGACGAATTCTGGCTTTAACAGCATTAACAGCCTTTGTAGTTCTAATAGCATGCAGCCGCCCCGATCTTTTCTGATCTTCGACAGACGAAGTGTTGTTGTATCTGTTGATAGTACGATATACGAACATACGGCTGATAACAAGCTTTTGAAGTGTCTGAAATAAGACCGACGGCTCCATACCCACTTTGTGCAAGGCGATCACTGCAATCCTATTTTCTTTAACACCCCATTCCATATTGTAATTTGATAATGAACACGAAAAAATATATGAAATGGCGCAAAATCGAAAGAAGTCTTTAAAATAATATACGTGTTCCTCATTCAAAATAATTAAAAAGTTGAAAAAAATAAAAGTTTTTATGTAACAGTATTTATGGCCAGACTAGTTATGCTGTCGTAAGCTTTATGGAAGCCCACAAACAGGGAATGGACCCTCTGTGCATACTCCCACCGCTTTTCCATTAACTGTTTGAGAAGAAATATTTGGTCTACCGTGCTGCGATTTCTGCGGAACCCGCACTGGTTTAAATCGCCAATAATTCGTTCTGTATACGATTCTAGTTTCTCCAACAGCATGTAAAACAGGACCTTATATGCGGTGGATAGTAGTGCTATTCCCCGGTAATTGTGGCACTTCTTTTTACTTCATTTTTTGTTTATAGGGCAGATTATTCCGATATTCCAGCCAGCAAAAAGATCAACAGTGTATAGATTTAGTGCCGAATGCATTGATAGATAAGTGACAAATAAAAATATCAACCATAAGATACGGCCACGTTGAAGGCAGGAAAAAATAAATAGAAAAGGGAAACGCGTGAAGCATATTTATTAAATGATAAGTAATTAATTAATGTTGCATGTTAAGTGGTAAACAAGCAACAGCTGTTTTGTGCAATGAGGCGTCACAGGCCGACTAGGTGCTCATAATAAATAATATAATGTCTAGACTACACCGCATGTGTCACCCCCTGGTTCTCACGCAACACGCTTTGAAAACCACCGCGCTTAAGCTTTTAGAAACTCGTTTATAGTGAAATATTTTGTACCTGTATAATTCAAACTTTATAATATGACTAAGATATGCTCGCGACTTCGTCCACGCTTGACTTGAAATTTCCGCGGGATTCTTGGGACACAAAGTACCGAAACTATCGTTTTAGTGAAAACTGTCGGTATAAGCTAATTTTTATGCACCCGGAGAACTACAAACCTATCTCAAGAAAATTCTCACGGAATTCAGGAGATAAAAATATCACACATTTTATTACATAAAATAAAATGTGTCTGTTGGTTAGTGAAAAAATCACGTTGGATTAAGATTTTTTTTCAAATCTGGTTTTCAATCATTCCCAAAAAAATTCCCGCGGGATTCCCGGGATATAAAGTAGCGCAGATTTTAAGTATAAGAATTTGCCTTCGATCAGCGAAAACTGCATCGAAATCGGCCCAGTAGTTTTTACGTGAATCACAAACAAACAGACAAGAAATAAAAAAAAATGCATCATGTTCTCAATCGTTTCTATAGTTTAATCCAGTTTTTTTTAAATAGCTTCAATTTCTACAATTCTGCAATATTATAGATAGATAGAGCACTATTGGGTTTTGGGACTCCATGAAAAAGTTTATAAAATAACCTTTGAGGGTATAGAAGAATCGGAAAATATTTATACTCCATTCAACCGATTTCAGGCTACGAAAACCGCGGAATCAAAATTGTGACTTATTAAACCAAACCCACATGAAAAGCCATAAAGCTCAACATAACGGCGGGTTCAAACGTTTTTGCTTATCACGAAAGTTTTCCAGTCAGTGCCTTTTGCTGGCAGTGTAGCCCAACACAAAAGCTCGGTGTCGTATTTAATTATATAACGCATTCATATTTGTTGGCGTTGGTTTCTTAATTAAAGATACGACTAGAGTCTGGCCAGCGTGTGGTGTCACAACTAAATGGCGGCAAATTCAAAATATCTTCAATTGGCAACATTAAATATAACATGAAAATTATTTGGTACTTTTATGCATTTTAATGTAACTGTTTCGTTTGAGTTTCGCCATAACTTATCGAAAATTTTCTACAAAATCAACACGCGAACACACACAAACTTCTCGTTTGTGACTATACGTTGGACAAAGTTTGATGTTGCCATAGGAAGAATCTGAATAAATAATTTCTGACACGACTCGCTGACCAGACTCTATTCTCTCACTCTTCTTTCTGCCTTTAGGAAACCCTGGCCGCACCATCAAAATGGTCGCCTCGTAACATATGCTAAGCACTGAACGATTTTTCACGTTGGTAATAAGTTCCAAATTGTGATCCTTGTGCCAAATAGTTTTCCAACTTTCGTAACTAGAATGTGGGTAATATTTCATATTAGATATGAAAGCAAAGGTTTTCTTTGTCCCTTATTCACTGTTAATTTTCATCTTTATGGTCGTAACAGATGGTAAAGAATAGAAAACATTTCAGTTAAAATTTTATAATTTTCTGAAAGAATAAATATTAATAATAAATATTAGCCCATAAACGTCCCACAGTTGGGCTCGGGCCTCCCACTATAAGGGAACGGAAGGTATACCCGCCACGCTTGTCCAAGGCGGCTTGGCAGGTTGGACACATCGGTTATCTCAATGTGCAGGGTCAATCACGATGTTTTCCTTCACCATTGTTAGCACGTGGTAACTGTAACAATATGCACATTAGGACAGAAAACTGCCAAAGTGGTGCATGCGTTCCGGCCAGGATCGAACCGCGCCCTTTGAGCTGGGGACGCGTGCTCTAGCCATTACGCTACCACGACTTTCTGTATTCTAAAAGAATAACCTCGATAAATGTCGAAAATATTTATCCCGGAAAATATAAGCGATCTACAAGAGTTAAACCACGTGAAAAACCCTAGTAGACTACCTTTACACATTATAAAACAAAGTCGCTTTCCGCGTCTGTCTGTCTGTATATCCGCTAACTCCTCCGAAAAAAAACGCAACGGCTTTTTAAGCAGTTTTCACCATCAGTTACATAATTTTTCAAGGAATGTTTATATATTAACCTTTCCCCGCGACTCCACTCGCGATATATAAAAACTTAATTAAGTTTATATGTAAGTAAAACAGAATTAGGTACTACTCACAAAGGTTTGACCCGTGGGGAAAACTCTAGTAAATTATAGAAAAACTAATACAGTTCATAAATTTTACGGGTAAACAAAGAAACACAATAACTCTACCAGATATAAAAATAATGTACCATAATATCTTAACGAAGACAGTTTTCGCTGATTTCTAATTACTGTGTGATATATATACATTATCAACCACAATTACGATTCATTATCACAATTAATACTGTTAAAACTAATTACAAATTTGAACAAAACACAAAAAGCGGTGCGTCATAACAAATTTCTGAAGTTTACTTGGTGCAAGCCCACGAGACCGAAGGCCGGGGGGGGAGTGGATAGTGGGTGCTCGCCCACTCACCACCCCCTATTTCCCACGCAACGACCTTTGTGCCTCGGCGATGCACTTTGACAGACTTTACTAATTCAATAAATGGACGCTGTGGGGCTCGGATCTCTTGCATCGTGATAATATTTCCTTTTAATAAGACGCCTGTATGTAACTAACACAGATGTATTTATACTTTTTAGTGCACATTTTTACATGTGCGTAGAATATTACATAATAACAGATGATAACTCTAGCTTTTACTAATATTTTACGAGACAAATTATTCCGACGAGCTCTACAGATTTATCATGTATACAAAATCTATAATATTATAAAATTCTAAACATGCCGTGTCTGTACATTAAAGCTATTTAAAAAAAGTCTGGAATAGATAGTCTATTCCAGACGTTTTTTTAAATAGCTTTAACGATCGAGATGATGCATTTTTATTAGATTTCTTGTCTGTTTCTTAATAATGTTTGTTTGTTCGGGATTCGAGTAAAAACTGCTAGGCCGATTTCGATGCGTTTTTCGCTGATCGACAGCAAATTCTTAGACTCTGCGCTACTTTTTATCCTGGGCACCCCGCGGGAATTTTTGGGAACGATTTAAAATGGCCAGATTAAAAAAAATCGAATACCAATGTGATTTTTTACTCATCCATAGCAATTTTTTTTTATTCCGGGAGCGGTTTGTAGCTGTTCGTTCGGATGCGTAAATTAGCTTATTCGGACACAGTTTTCACTGAAACAATGACTTCAGTACTTTGTGTCCCGGGAATCCCGCGGGAATTGAATAAGATTGCTTGTTATACAATCAAAGTTAGAACAATTTGGTGTATGATATAGGTTCGTAAAGTTATAAGGCACCTCTTTCATTCTTATTCAATGGTATCTGACACACTAAGAATGAAATATTAATTAATTACCTAAAAATTATTAATTTTCTCATAAGAAATACAAGTTAACCGATGGTGAATCACTTTATACTAAGCTTTTTTAAGGCTTCACTCGTCAAAACTCCGGATCTGTGTCCGATAGGAATTATTCCATTTCCTGTGATAAAAGCATATTACTTTAAATCTCCTTAGTTAAAAGTACATATCTATAGATATACATTGAATGACAATCAGTTTATTATCAAAGCCCTTAAAACGAGTAGACATAATAAATACAGTCATTTTCACATTTGTATAGCCATTATTATGGGTTTGATATCATTTATCACAGTACAATGATAATAACAAACTAATTGTTACTAATTAAATAGATTCTCGTCTTCGTTACTGTGGTGTCTGTGTAGCTCTGTGTATTTACACTAACAAATTGGTGGAACAATAGAATATTCCGTGCACCGTAGCATCGTTGGTACATTCCCATCCAATATAACAATTAAACCTAACTTCCTGTATGTCTGCTCACACCCAAAATCATAATAATAATACATATTATTGGCATTCCTATGTTATTATCACTGACAATATATCGCTGGATTAATTTAATAGTGGTACGAACCAACATTTTTATATATTGAATAAGTTATGAATTAATGTTCTAGATATTAAAATTAATATTAACAGAGTGCACCCTAATGTTCATTTAATAGGTGCCTAATGTGTATGTACTAAAAAACTGTGAAGTTTATATTCGGGATTTTGGAATCAATATTTAAGTGGAAACTTTTAATTTATACTATGCCTAATCATAAATGAGTTTTTAGACATTTTTGTGTCAGTATTTCTAGTTTGCCTGGAATGTGCTCAGAAACGGCTCATCGAAAACAATGTAAATGTTAAAGAATAAAACAGAATTTTTATCATGAATTGACGTGTATTTTTCGTTCTGATTTTTAATTACTCAATTATGCCACAACTGAATTCTTTCCGTGATATATACTAAATTTAGTAATGTCTAATCTGTTGGGATTTTTCATTAGACACGTCTCCTAAGATTATAATGTTGGAAAATACTTTAACCGAAAATTAGTTTAACTAAGATCCATTCGGTAGTTATTGAAATATGTAGTATTTTCGATTAAATGACTTTTTAGGATTAATAAAAAACACTTCAAATTCGAAAAAAAATTAAGCTTGCTTTTCTTCATGGAAACTGTCCAACATCGGAGCAATGAAAGACACGTATCCGAAATTTAAAATTCGAAGTGTCCTCGTACCATGAAATGAACGCCACGAAATGAGGTAAGAACGGCAGTGGCAGCGAGAGGGGCGGGCGAGTGGGCCGCTCTTTAGGGTGGCAGGCTTGTTTTGGTCTGTTTGGCCCTGGGACGGCCGCCGCACAAAGACGACGACCGATCCGCACACTAATTCAAAGGAGATCGATAGTGCACCCACCCAATGCGCCCTTTTATGCCTAACCCGATGTCGAATCATTCGTTTAAATTAGATAGATGGATTTTACTGTTCATCAGATTAAACTACATGTTTACAATACTTTCTAGGCAAAGCAATAGGTGGCGGATCTCTTCCACGCAATAGTTTCCAAAATGTAACTAAATTCATATTTAGGTACATATAATTACACTTTCAGACCAAATGTCACATTTGACATACTAGGCTTTTTATTTGTCCTTTATTATGTTTTAATCTTTTTCTCTATATTTTTGGTTAATTCTATCTTTGCTTATATAATACATTCTCATATAACACTTAATACATGTTTGCTTCTACTTATACGTTCATATTCTCTGTCTTAACAACTATTATGAGTAATACTGTTATGCTAGTGTTTATATACTTACATATCTACATTAAAACTCCAAAACCGTAAATTATTATTATTATTATAATTTACATCTTTGTTCTTCATTATCTATCTTTATTAACTGTATGCTGTATAGACAAATATTAATAAATTTACCACTAATCTTTCGCCAGAGTCCTCTGATGTTATTAGCGTCTTCACAATTAAAATCAATTTACTTTTGCTAAACAACAGATAAAAACAAAATCAACGTTACGTAATAATATGAAGCTATAAATGTCACATTTTTCTGCTTGAGACTCTTCATTTTTTGGAAGAACTGGCAGGATCTAAAATGTATTAGCGGCTTTTACACGTGGGTAATGTGGTGCATGTTTCCCCACAATGTTATGAAAACTGCTTGAGCGCTTACTTGCCGACTAGGATATGAACCCACGTCATTGGAATGACTCACGGGTTCGTTATCAGCTGAACCGTCTTGATTTTAAGCCTTGAAGTGGATACACTTACCGCGCTCATTGTTGCAGATATTTTTGTACTATTTACTTTGCTTTATATATAATAATCCTGGTTACCACGCTTTCGGGTTTCCAACTCAATTATTCTCTTACACATATCTATTAGAAACTTTCGCAATAAAATTGGTAAAATGTAATTCCTTCATAAACAAAAGTAGATCAAGTTCAAGGTCAATCTTTTGGCATTTAATTGTGGCATTAAGCTTTTGACGTTATGCTACCTTAAGAAAAACAAACCAACAACATCTTTTGATGTATGCTATGTTTATTACTCGTATCTAATCATAAAATAAATTATATATAACTATCCACTTCAAATTCCTTATTTATTTAAATTTAATTTGTCAAATACTTAATGATCTACTTTTGTTATTGTTAATCTATGCCTATATAGCTGTGTTAGCCAGGACGTAAGAATACGACTCACCAATGAGAGTTGTGTATAAAACTCGCTCTCATTGGTGGGAATTCAAAAAACGAAAAGAGTACACGGTTTTTGAATTCAGTTAGGAGAGAACCTTTGTACTACTGAAAGATACTTAATAGTGTAAAAATAAAAGCCAGTTTTATGATCAAAGTTATATTTATTCAAGAGCCTTACATCACGGCCAATATCATAACACTCTCTCCAGCCTGATCATACAAAATGCGATAAAATATTATTTTTCTTTTAAATATGTCGATCTCAACAGTTTTTAATACACGGAGTAGATACAGTACCTAAAGAATACATAAGAAGGGTTACATAAAACACTAAATGAAAGTGTTCTGTTGCAGCAGATTCATTTCTTGTAAGAACTTTAGAACGACCTTCGAGAAGGGTGGCTGTTCAAGTTTCAGTTTCAGTTCCAGAGCACCACCCACTCATCTTGGAAAATTTGCATGATTAGACGCGCCACGAGATGCATAAAAGAAAGGGGGGAAATAGAAGGGAGGGTACTAGAAATATGAAACTAAAAAAGGTTATTAGTATTTAGCGTAAATACACCCCGGTTTTATAAGCAACTTTAAAATATTTATACTTTATTACCTTGCATATTTTCATCAAAAAATTGTCCTTTTTTTTAAATATGGCTTTACACAGTTTATCTTATGAGTGTCAAATATTCATGAATATGTAAGTTATGTAAGTAATAATAACCGGATCCATATAATTTCCTAGCCTTAGCCAAATTGTAAACTTATGAATTCGTGTGGCAACTTGATAAATCACAATTATTTCACTTTGTATAGTTAGTGTGTTTTACATAAAATCTTTATCAAATAACTACTGCCAATTTTAAATAAACGTATTTTTTAAAATGAAACTGTATATCAAATCATCGCAATGATATAAGTTCCCACCAAAATATAGTAGATCTTGTGCCTATTGTTCTAGAATGTGGCCAAAACCAACTAATTCGAATGATATTCTTGCCAAACTCGTCGTTGTATAGTGGAGGAATAAATAATTATTCAAAGCAACCCATTGAGCAAGGAAGCTAAATTATTAATTATATAGTTAAAATATTTAAAAATAAATGTAATATATAGTTGTAAATAAGGATAACATTATAATTAAGTATACATAACATAAAATGACTTACCCGTCGAGTTTAGGGAAAGCATTACACCGAAAAATATTAAAAATGCACTTTTTAAACCTAATGTAATGTTAAAATTGTTAAATGCTACGGACGTAGATATCCATAGCATTAATATAAGAGGTTTTCTATGCTATGTATAAATCAATAAGTTGTAAATAATTTTGTTGTCTTGTTAAATAAAAAATATATAAATGCGTAAATTGCCATCTCCTATGAGGCTATCGTCACTAGAGACGAGTCTCAATAAATAATTAAATTTTAAAAAATCCCATCAAGTAACATACAATAGCACAAAAATTTTATATCAAAGGATCGGAAATTAATACGTTTCAAGATGTAATCGTAGAAAGTTTCGAATTTCAGAAAGCATTATCGATATCGTCGCAATTCGTTTCGAAATTGGAATCCACAACAAAGGGACGTCAAAGAAACTAGCAAGTGCACGCGTGCAAGCCAGCATAAAGAGCGAACGATGCACGGCCGAGGAGCCTCGTGCGTCCATTACCCCCTTGGTGGGAGGGGTGGCTGCCGAAAGTGCAGGGGTGGCCTTCCCGCTCACACCCAAAGATACATTGAGTTTCTGGACGAAACCGCACTGCAAAGGCACATAACAGTAATGAATTTCGCCTAATACTTATTTCGTAGGTAGGTATTGATTATTTCTAAAGTCACCTACTTACTACTAATAGAGATTTCAGTTTTAAAATTGTTATTCACATTACAGCACCTTCAAGTGAAAGCAATTATAACTTTTTTATAATTACATACATACCTAGGTTTGCATCTAATTCGATCACAGAAATGCAAGAACCAAGATATCCTATAAGATGTTTCCAGGATATACCTAAAGCCGTAACATAGATATGTATTTGTATAAACAGAAATCAAAAGCATTCTGTGTTTAAAAATTTGTTTGACATCACGACACACGACCGCCACCGTCGCGTTATTGGCAGCGAAACACTTGTCCGTATAATGCTTGCACACGATAAATCGTAGTCGCTTACGACCAAAATAAACCTTTTTTAAAATATAATGTGTCTAATTAATGTTCGTTAAAAATAAAAATAAAACATCCTTATTAATATTATAAATGCGAAAGTAACTCTGTCTGTCTGTCTGTTCCTTTTTCACGGAAAAACTACTGGACCGATTTGGCTGAAACTCGGTATATATATATTTTTTCGATGCCGAGGATAAACATAGGATACTTTTTATCCCGAAAAATGGGATAGTTTTCAGGATAAAAATATATTTGTCTCTTTGTTTGTTATGCTTTTACGAAAAAACTATTGGACCGATTTGACTAAAATTTGGTATATATGTAACTTTAATATCGAGAGTGGACAAGGGATACTTTTATCCCAGCTAATAGGATAGATTTATGAAAAGATTATCCCAGAAAATAGGATAGGTTTTTTGTGATTTACCATTTTGGTCAATTTGGTCAGTTTGGTCATTTTGGTCATTTTAGGTCATTTTGGGTATTTTGGGCATTTTGATCAATTTGGTCAATTTGGTCAGTTTGGTCATATTGGTCATTTTGGTCATTTTCTTATTTTGGTCATTTTTGTGTCATTTATGTAGATTACAGATAGATAGACGGGGGATAGGTAAATAAAACTAGAACGGGTTGAAATGAGAATAAAAGTTTGTATGGGAGACCAATCATTTCTCAAGTTTTAGATATAAAATTTATCGTCTATAAAAAAAATGCGATAGTAACTAGAGCTGTCTGTCTGTTAAGCCTTCACGGAAAAACTACTAGGAGTACTGGATCGGCTTTGCTGTAATTTTGGTTAAATGTAGATGAAATAGTTTGCGATATAAAATAAAGTGAATCTTCCGGGGGCAAATAGCATTAACATAAAAATTTAATATTATACAATATAAGCTGTATTAACGCCTGCTGTTTAAACAAGAGGCACACACTAGAGTTTGACCCGCAAACTATAAGTAATAGTATAAAGTTATAAATTCAGGCCGGTTCCTATACCTCACTCACTATTCATTCACTTGCCTTGCCATTTTTTTGACATTCTATTTTCAACTTTTCATTTTTGATTGAATTTTGACATTACTCCATTTTCACATAAGCTCCATACAAGCTTATGTGAAATTTTCACCGATAGTAAGGCAAATAAACGGTCAGTAGGATACAGGCACCGGCCATTAAAGAAGGTATTCCTATTGTCGTTTTATGACAGAAAACAAAGTACAAAGTATGTTTGAAAAAAAAATATTTATTGGTAATTAATAGATTACGTAAAACCTAGAATAAAATGCAAATACATATAAAACATTTATTACGTAATTATTTGATTATGTATAACCTAGAACCTTTAGTCACAGATAGCTTCAAGTGTTCTAAAATATATGTCCATTGGAAAGATCTAAATTGGATTACGAGCACAATGGCACCTATGATGTATTTTGTAAAGAACCTACCCTAGTCACGACATGCTCCTGCACCGATAAATCGCATTATGGCCCACGTGCAGGGAATACATTTTTAATCTTGTTTCCTTTATACTATCCACTTTAGGTAAGCTACACAGTACCTCTCAATCTTTAACCGAAATTCATTGTTCTTAATTTAGATGTTAAAATAGTTAATCGACTATGCTCAATATCGCATAAACTACTCTACAGATATTCTTTAAACAAATTTTTCATTGAAAATGTTTTAATTTTTTCTCTTCATAATTTAGAAGGAGCAAATCAATTTCCTATATTTCGATTTAGATAGAAATAAATACAAAATCTTCTTATTCACAATATGGCTAACGATATATGCGTGCAGGAACGGTGAAAGAGTACAATTTCCTGAGGCCAGTTGTAAGAGGTGGCAAAACAACCCACAGCCAGGTGGTAGGGTATTTACCCGTCTGGAAGACTACCAACTGTGGTCTAGAACTTGCCGCCATAATAACCTCGAGTTGTGTACCGGCACAGCCAGGTTCCAGTTTTCCGTTAGAGAGCGGCAGCAGATGGGTAGCATCTTAGGTGTTACAAATATCCATAGGCGATGGTAACCGCTTTCCAGCATGTGGGTCACCTGCCTGTCTACTGAACTCCTGCAATAAAATAAAAACAAAAAATCTGACACGACCACAGTTTATGTACACTGAAATGACATTTCAATACCCAGTTATGTTGCTTTTTTGTGATTTCTCTTCAGAATTGTGCAGTTAATGGATATATAGATTACATATTGACGACATATTGACATGACGGCCTCTGTGGTTGAGCGGGCTAAGCCTTTGGCGGCTTACCTCACTGCAACGCAGAGGCTCCGGGTTCGATTCCTGGTATAGTAAATTTCGGAAACGTATTTTCTCAGTTATTTACTGTGGTCTGGTTTTCTGGGCTCGGCCCCAGGATGGTCCGTTGTATATTACCCATAACACAAGCGTAACTTGCTTAATTTCGGGATATACAGTGTGTGTGTTTGTCTGCCGATTTATTTATTATTTATTTATTTATATTGCTATTAAAATTCAACCATATAGATCCAGCAGTTCAGTCCGCCAGTCTGTCAGTCAAGTCAGTCTTGATGGTAATGTTAATGTTATTAGAGTATAGACGCGACGAAAACATAAGGGTTCCGTCTTTGTCAAAATGCTACAGAACCCAAATATATATACACATATATATATATATATATATATATATATATATGTGTGTGTGTGTGTGTGTGTATATAGATATTTATATTTTTGAAAAATAAATTCCTGTATGGGTTTTATCTGTTAAATATATAATCCTGAATTTAAAAAAACAGGATACCTATAGCAACCATAATAGCAAATAATAGAGCAACAAATGTTAATAACCGCCCATGTTGCCATCCATGGCGCCTTTCATTCGGTACGAGCTGGTGCAGCCTGTGTCAAAGCACGTAATTAGTATTTAGGAAGGTGGTAAGAAAGGCGAGGTCGTGGGCCAGACGTCGGGTATCGATCCAACGACCTACCCCACGCTCAGCCACCTAAAGGGAGGCAAGTAGGGGGCCACGCACATCGAGCCACCAATTGACACACTTAAGGTAATACTTAGCACTTACGACGTGGGCTTTCCTGCTTTGGTCAGCTAAAAACAACTAAACTCTTGAACGTGGCCTCCACATCTCACCAGACTCTATTATCTTATTAAAAACGCGACTGTTTAATACTAAACTTGCAAACCATATCATACCACCATGTTATTATGTATCTACATGTACATATTTTCACTATTAAATTGAAAGTTTCTGAATTACTCGACCCAGTTGGCTCCGAGCCCGTTCTCCAGTTAACTTCATGGAATGCAGAAAAACTATAGCATAAACCTTAAGGGCAAAAGCAAACAAAACAATCAATATGATTTTATCTTTGCAAATAAAATTGAATAGCTCTTTTCTTTCCTAACAAATTATAGGTAAGATTACCCAGCACAACAACCTTATAGAAAAAGTTTATCATAACCTTTATTTAGTGTCATGAGTACAAAGAACAACCTATAATTTTATTTATTTATTTATTTAATTTGTTTGGGGAACATACATCCCCAACATCAATCAAGTTTCCACTGTAAAATACTTTATATAAAAAAATAAAAATAGGCTCAAATAGTTAATTACAACAACAAAAAAATACAATTCTACGAAAATTACATAAATGTCTATTTAATTAACATTAGGTAAATTAATGTAGTGATATAATAGTCTATATATATATATATATATAGGTAATATTATATATATATATATTATATATATATATATCATATATATATATATATATATATAATAGCATATGCATTTAATTACATTGTGTATATTAATTGTCTAAGTCTGTAACCGACGTGTAGGTACATATTATATCATGATAGTTGTTCTAAATAAATGACTTATTGTTATGCAGTATTTGCATATATTGGCGCTATAGATCAGCCCGGCTAGGCTATTGAAACCTTTCAACAATTTTTCGTCTTAAGTATTTAATCAGTTTTCTTTTCATAACAAAACACTTTCAATTCCTTTTATTTTATTAATACTAGTAGATAATTTTCCTCAAAACGAAATTCTTCATTCTTTATAAAGTAAATTTCCAGCAAAGGAATTACGGGTGAAAATAAGCAGAGCACGCAGATTGTCCGGAGCGACGTCGCGTCGGCGCTGCACTTTGGGGTGGGTTCGGGTGGTTTTAGACTTTAGGGGGAAGGGGGGTGTAAAATCACCCGCAATCATTTATACCCGAACTGCCTGCGGAATTACTGGCTGTCACAAAATCCTCGACAGCCACCTCGTGCGCTTCAATCCGCATTGCACTTTTCACTTTATAAGAAACATTTGCACCTGCACTGGGAATCTTAACTATTTTAAAGAAAGTAAAAGAGTTAAATTAGTTATAGAAATTCCATAAAATAAAACTTGAGACTATTATGTTAGAATAGTTTGTTTGCATATATCTATGAAAAGTTTAGTGGAATCATATGTTCTTTATCTCTATAAGGTCAGACCTCATCTGTGGTAATGTACCGTTATAGGCCGTTTCACGCAGATGTGGCAATGGGTGTAATGCGTTATCTGTAATGCGATATTGCTTTTAGCTGTTAATGATATTACGTGAATTAATTTGAGGGTTAAAATTTGATTACATTGAAATAATTTAAAATATAAAACTGTATAATATGGAAATGCTCAATTTCTGAAATAAATGAATTATTATTATTATTATTATTACATATTGACATATAACGTATGTATGTATATACACTAATGTGGCTATTAGATAATGGCATAATTTTTAACGCTTTAAATAAGACACATTCGGTCACAGCAATACCTATAAAATTATCCTAGATGAGGCTCTTCCTTATGAAAAAAGGGCATACATATCTACAACACAAGAACTTATTGTAAAAATAAAGTACGTACCAACATTAGAACTTAAGTTACACATTTATCTATATGAAATCTATTAAGATATGTTTTAGGTACTTACATAACATAATGATGGTGACATTGGGATTACAGAATCAAGTCGAAAATTTTTATGAGATACCAAATTTTGAATAATTCTAAATTACAAGCGATATTGAGGGTATTTGAGAGGCAACCGAGGCCACGTGGCGAGATGCGGCGTAGCTATTTGTGTCAGGAACTTGCATCCGTGACCCACTTTACAAACACCCCTTTTCTAACCCCCACAACACTACCGTATATTTTGGTCTAGATTGTGTCAAGTCATACAGATAGCTTTACGTTGCTTTATCGATTACATTTATTTTTATTATATACTATTTGAAGTTTTATAGGACTGTAATGAAATCCAATTATTTCGTATCTTCATATTGCATCGAAGAAAAAATATTGTATTTTAAAAGAAACCGAATGTTTAATATTGTTACACGCCGACAAAAGTGGATGCACACCTGCCTACCAGAAAACACACATTTTATTATCCGCCGGCGTTTGAGCTAATAACATTGAAACGCTTTTATGACAGTCTTCTTTTGTTTACTTATTTATTGATTGTTGTGGTAGAGCAGCCTAATGTACTCGTTTATGGCCGTTCGCGGGCATAATTACGCAGGTGTGCGGGTTACGACTTCTGAGAAATTGCGTCAACGCTTACCAGGTAGACATATTGCATCATGCTGGATAAAGCAATGCCCCAGTGGAGAGATCGATAGTCAAGCGATAACCACAAGCGTGGCAAGACGTGTGTACATTCGATAATCTATATAGTGACGGACTTTGCGCGTGTTATTGAATCGTACATTACGTTTGTACTGGTTGTGTTCAGTTATATTTGTACCGGTGTTATACGTGTTTGTATAGTTCTAAATAAACTCTATAGTAATTCTAACGGCATTTTAATTCGAGTCCCGCACTCGTAACAATATCATAAATTATTATCATATGTTATAACTGTTGCTATTGGTTTTTGGGGAATTGGATAGGTAAAATATGTTACTTTTTTTTAAATTATCTACATAAAGAGCGAGCCCTAAACTATCATCTTACTTTTATAATATCACGATAAAAATAATTATAATTACTGTTTTAACAATAATTGCGTAATAAGCTATTTAACACCTTAAAGATTTGACTTCATAATTTTCTACATTATTACAAAATGTAAAGCTTCGGCGTTTTGTAAGATGATAAAAAGAATGTCAGTCAACCGAGATTCTTTCTCAATTACCCTATTGTTTACATATATTTCCAATATGTATAACTTCTGTTTTTATCTTTCAGACAGAATATTAAATAAGTACAAATTATGAAATGAAATACGAATAATGAAAACTCTATTTACTTATAATAACTATTTCTTTATTCTTAATTAGAAAGCTATCGGAAACTTTTCAACGGTACAAGAGCGTCATTAACATTATTAATTAATGGTTTGCACTGTGTCACGATCACTCCCCTGCTATTAGAAACGATATCTAATTAAACAGAATACCTATCATATAATCGCAAGCGGCTTATAACTCGAACGGGGCTGACAAATTAGACACCTACACGTTGGCTTTCTGAACAGCGTTTAATGAGATGCCTGAACGAATTATTGCAGCGCGTGAGAGAGAAGCCTCGTTCCTCATTTGGATTTAATTAATTGATCATTAATGCATGCAGTAATGCGTCTTAGTTACATTGCATTGTTATAAATTAAGGGCAACTATAACATTGTTGGCACCCTATTATTTTATTTCATATTTGCTTATAATAGACAGTCTGACAAACAGGTCAATTTGATGGCAAGTGATTACCGTCGCCTATGGACATCTGCAACGCTAAGGAAGTCTATGCGTTGCCTACCTCATTGAGACTTTAAATATTTGTTTAGGCTCTTTTTGAAGAGCCTCATACTGTAGCGCTCGGGGAAAATAGCGGGAGGGAAGTTAATTCTACAACTTGCTCAGGTATGGCATAAAGGAGCGTGCGCCACATACAGTGCATGACTTCCAAGTGTTGAAGAAGTGTGGATGAACTCCCAATCGTCGGCGAGTGGTGCGATGGTAAACTGGCGACGAAGGCATCAATAATAAATAAATTAATAATAATAATATTGTATAAGTTGACTTTCAAGTGTCATGCCACATTTGCATCCAATCTGTCTAACGGGCCTCTACGTGTTGTCCTTCCCATGGCCCCCCGCAAGCTCTCCAAAAGTACGGGCCATTTTTATGGCCCGTGGTCTTGAGAGACATACAATTATAATATTGTATAAGTACAAAATTTAAAAAAAATTAAAATATGATATATTTTATACTTTGACCAAATTGACCAGGTGCCAATCATACAGTGGGTAGGGGCCAGCAATGGTATATAGTTTACCCTACAGAGATATCAATCACAAGATCAACTTATTATTATCATCCTAGCGTTAAGTCCCGGTTGCATTCTGAGCCCGCTATCCACTTTTTCCTCTCTCCTAAAATACACTTTTTGTATTTTATAGCGAAGCTGAATCAAATAGGCATACGTCCGATCGAATGGAAACCTGTTACCGTCACCTATTGACGTTTGCAACACCAGAGGCGAAGCCAACGCGTTACCAATCTTTAGGATGGGATAGGAGGGACGGGATTCAAGGGATGGGATAGAGGAATCAGGCAGACGGAATGGGATAGGGAGGGTGAGATAAGAGGAGGCGGAAGTGGGCCATCAGAACTCTCATCTTACGAAACACGATTAGCCTAAAGTTAACCGTTCTACATTCTGTGAGAGCGTGGTATCTATCAGACCGATCGAGCCGGCCCCAAGAGCTGTCAACAAGACGATTCCAGCGGGGCTCTACCACCTCAAACTTTTGTACTTCACTAAGGTAGTGGGCCGGTCAGCTTATTGTTTTTAAGTTATGTCCGTTACAAGTCTACAAGAATGTGGACGGATATATTGGTAGATCGCAACGTACTAACCATGACCACTTGCAGAAACTTTAAATAAATCTAGTGAAGAGCACTTCAAACATCATATGCCGTGATCAAAGCAGGTGGAGATCGTACCCCTATGGTAAACAGGCGTGATAATACGTATTTTATGCAATTTTATACACTTGTGGTCGTCCGTGGTCGAAATTCGACCATAATAATTTGTTGTCAAAGACTATACTTCTATAATCACAGATTTCACAAAGGCTACAATGTTAATTTGACTTGAACAACAAACAAGAGTATATATGCGTGTGTGTCAAATAGAGGGTAGTGTGTTTAATGTTTTTTTATTGATTTAATGTATTTTTATGCATAATTTTGAAAAAATATTAGTATTCGTCGCTTCTTCTCTATATAAAGTATAAGTGTGCGAAATTTCATACTCCTCCGTCCGCACAATTTTCGTAAAAAGGGGTACAAAGTCTTTGCTTCACGTATTAATATATAGATAAGAAAGGCCCTATATTGCTCGTGCCCAGTCTGCTGAACTAATTTAATTTGTAGACAAGTTTCTCACTCAGTGTGCGGCATTGATTGCCATCGACCACCAAAACAAAATCAAAACTCTATAAAATAAAACCAATAAATACTAATTGAGTAACAAACTCTTTAATTTGTGTCTTGCACAATACCTCCGCTATAAGAATATCAATATCTTTTTAATCAATAGCCACATTCTATACATAATTAAAAGTGTTTAACACAATATATACAACATTCACAAGTGTAATTCTTATTACAAAAACAAAATCTATGAGCTCGTATTCTAGAACAATATTTATAAATGCGCCGGTTTACGCTTGGGAGAACATTGTATTAAAATTAAAAGTGGTTTGTAATATGTAGGTAGTACCATAAAAGAAGTACTATGGAATAAGAAACGCCCAGGAAAAAACCTAACTCGTAACACACTCTAATCTGACAGTTAGCGCCACCTGTCCATTGTTATTTTTATAGAAAATCTCAATTGAATATCGACTTACACTAATCATAATTATTATGATTATATTAATGCTATTAAACATGGAAACGAAATTAAAAAGAAGCTAATTAGGACTTTCAATTTGTGACTTATTTAAGTTTAAAATAATATGTTAATAAAAAAATATATTTACATTTTCTATAATAAAAAGAACGGACTGGCGGACGCCGGCGCCAACTATAATTGCAACGTGTTATGAGCTATGTTTTTTTGGGCGACTGTGATTCGTTAGTTTACTTCCATGGGTACTACCAAAATTTAAATAAGTCCTTGAAGTTCATACACGTCGTTGCGTAGAACACAATTTATAAGGTTAATGAGGTGGTACATAGCTGAGGTAGAAGTGTTGCCCTCTCTCAGCTGCTACCCGGACTCTTAAGGCATCTCTCGCACTAACTACACCTGCCAGGTGTAATAAACGTTAACACTTAATTGCGCCTCCGCAAACACATGGAACTACTAGACTCAAGTTGCGCATCTTTACGCATTACACCGTTCGTAGGAATTTAAATTTGCATTACCTCAAGTAATAATTTACGCATAAATTCTGGAATAGGGGCCTATTTAATCCTTACTAATCTTTTTGTACACAATACTTATACAAGCAAAACCAGAGCCAAATTTCAAGCAAACGTCTCTATAGTCGAAACCCCGACTATAGTGCTTTAGTTACAATCTTGTACCTAGTGAGAGATACAAACGCACCAAAATATACAACATTGCTCTCGTATCATACATTAAACATTCACCTCCCTCGTAGTACACATTAAACATTTCACCTCCCTAGCGAAAAGTACAAGGTGTAAACAGTTGTAACTGTTTAACTTAAAAAATATAATCATATTGCTTAAAAATTTAAACATAACTTATTTACTAAATTTTCTTTTACCGAACTGTCTAAGAAATAAGGTTAATAAAAATTTGAATTGTATGATATACTATGTACCGATGAATAGGATACTATACAATGAATCTGTTTTAACTTTAAAAGAAAAAATAATATAAGGCTACACTAATGAGATTAGAAAGGCGAATTTGCAGCATTCTATATTCATACCACTTATATTCAGTTTGTGCTATAACAGTTAACAAAATTGAATTTTTAACACTGGTTTTAATTAAGTCAACTAACAAAGGCGCACCTTTTGAGCTAACTGAGATGAATAACAATATTTATGACTCTTCAATGCATATTTGAATAAAAGAAAGTATATAATTATCAACAAAATATAACAACTAAAACAAAAATACACTTGGGTCCACCAAAGATTGTATATTCTAATGGTACAATTTTTAATAATAATTCTAAAAGCGTTTTGTTGACATATTTTATGTACTGATTCAAATTATTATCATGATATTTTAAAAGAAATACGGTATTTTAACATCTGTTATTTACTATAGAAATAATGTTAGAATTTATTATAACATGTGTCCACATATCTCCCCTGATTCTATATTTGAGTTTGTGTTTTTGTTCATATCCCCGAAAATATCTCAGTGTCCATGTAATTTCGTTAAAACAGTCTCTATATCAAAATTTTGTATGTTTGTAGACTTTAACAAATCCTTTGGATCTGGTTTAGTTCGCTTATTCTCATTTGCTGACTCTTCGGAACTATTACTATTTTGAAGCCGTTTACGTTTCTTCGTTTCTTTAACCTCTGCTTTTTCTTCTTCGAAAACTATTTCTGTGACTGTAATATCACGAACTGCTTTAGGGCTGCTTTGAGTCTTTAATGGAGTATCCAAACTAGTCAAAGTAGAGTCAAATATTTCATAGCATTGAGCTTTAATAGACTCTTTTAATGGTGTATATAGTTTATCATACTTTAGT
Source organism: Dendrolimus houi (assembly GCA_039645545.1). Classification (NCBI taxonomy): domain Eukaryota; kingdom Metazoa; phylum Arthropoda; class Insecta; order Lepidoptera; family Lasiocampidae; genus Dendrolimus; species Dendrolimus houi. The sequence goes on along the minus strand of CM077120.1, from coordinate 13,694,610 downwards.
ATTGAATTAACAGCAGCTTCAGTTTCCTTGTCAATATCTCTGTGAGTTTCTTCAAAATTGAGATCAAGTAAAAATATAAAAGGCGAAGCTCTAAGTCTAACTGTAGCTTCATCGTCTACACAAATCTCCATCAAATAGCTATCTTTTAATTTTACAGGCGGTATATGAGAAATATTTTTTGTTTCTTCATATTTGCTTACAATATAATTTTCAGTTTCTTCATTGCAATCGTATACTGATAGTTCATAGTCTTCCTCCGTTTCTTCTACTATTTGCAGTCCATTTGTGATGCTACTATCTGTTTCAACAGTTCTTTCCAAACACATCTCATCTTTTTTCAGCTCGGAAATTTCAATATTTTTCACTGTCGATGATCTACTAAGCTCCGAATGTGGAGGTGTGTCAAGTAAATCTCGTTCAATTTTTTTTGCTGTTTCCACATCAAAACCTCTTTTGATTAGATCAATTTGCAAAGTTCCTTCGTCTTCACAATTAGGCTTAGGATTTTCCAAAACTGTGGTTTCAATATAGGCTTGGATATTAGAGACATCTTCAATATCAGTTGTTTTTGCTTGGGCATCATTTGATTTAGCATCCTGAGAACCATCGTCAGACCATCGTAGAGTTAATTGATCTGTATCAGAAAGTTGAATTGTCTTCCCTTGATTGCTGTTACTGGAATTTTCTTTTTCATTCGGTTTAACAACAGGAACATTGTCTGGTGAATCATGACCTGAGCTTTCAGAATTAAATGTTTTACTACAGTGTAACTTTCTAGGAGTTGATGATTTTCGACGGGACTTAGTCGGAACTGATGAAATAAATAGCGTAACATTATTCTTTTCCTTACTGTTTCCTCGTTTCGCTGCCGGTGAGTTCTTTCGAGAATCATCAAGTCTTTTTCTACCCCTGCCTCCTACTGTTTCCTTAGTGGGTGTCATTCTTCTAGGTTTAATTTTCATAAACGTTTTAGGCTTCTCCTTTTTCACAGGCGTTTTACGTTTCTTGACAGAATTTCTTATCTTAGGTACATTTTTAAGCTTCGGATTAATTTTGAGATCTTTAGCACATTTCAATTCAGCACTAGATTCATTCTTATCTATAGAACTAGTAGCACTAGTAGTATCACTATGATTAGACGCCACCTCAGCTTCTTTAAGCTCCTCCTTTTCCTGCAATGACTTTTTATAATAGGATACATTCTTAGTACACTTTCTTACAGGCCTAGAATGTTTTTTATTATTTTCAGCATCTTGAGGCAATATAATCGCCGATTCTTTTCTTGAAACAACTGGGCATTCTATGTTAGGATTAAGGATATAATCTTGATCATCTGGTTTATAATAAGAGCCTCCACTTGAGTAATCAGTAGGACGAGATGCATACGATGACGGAGTAGCTTGCAAGGGTTTAGGAGTGTCAAGAAATCGCGGTGTAGGAATATTCATAATTTTTATATCTGACATTGGTTCATCAGGCAAATCAGGGCCTAGTCGTAAAAACCTGGGCGTTTCCATTTGAATATCATAAAAAGCTTGCTTGTAAGGAGTTTCAAATATGTCTGAAATGTTTAATTTAGCACCAATATCATTATGCAGAGATAATCTTTCAAGTTCTGGAGTTTCATTGTTATCTTCCATATTAACTCTATTATTAGTACCATCTTTTTTGCTGTCTTGAGATGTCGCGCCCCAGTCAGTAGCAGGCTTTATATTAATAGTAGGCTTAATAGGCACCACATTGATTTTACTATTAGTAACAATCTCAGGCTCTTCTTCTTCAATAATTTGTTTCCGCTTAGTTTTCTTACTACTAGATTTCTTCTTAGAAACGCTTGCACTAACATCTTCTGTAACATCAGTCTCTTCTATTGTTTTCAAAGTAGATTTTTTCTTTTTACTATTTTTGGTTTTGAACGAACCTGACTTTGACGAAATATTTGATGTGTCTGCTGCCACGAGAGCACGTAAATCGGCATCCCAATTATTTTTCTTGTGTTTAATATGTTTGATCTTACCATTATTTTCTTTTGCTGATATGTTATCACCATCATTACTCGTGATTTCTACTGTAACATGATTACCATGTACATTACCTGATGCTGTGATGACATTAGGGCACCCGCTAAGAACTACTTCTACTGGACAATCTGGATTCTGAGAATCTCCTTGTTCATTAGCTGTTTCATGTAATATTCTACGCGGAGTTGTAAAATCCAATACCCTTATATGAGAATTGCGACGTGGTGTAGACGAGGATTTTCGCATAGGAGGAAGAACTTGAGGTGTACTTGACTCGCATGCCAAAGTACTGTCCTTTGGTAATGACGTATTTTTGTGAACATTTACTGTTTTTATGAGCCCAGTTTCTACACTTGTTTCTTTTACATTTGAATTCTCTTTTACAGTATCAGGAATACTTATATTATCTTGACAAGGACTAGATGTAACATCTATTACCAATGGACTTAATACACAATCTTTAGTGTTCGCTTGTGTGCAAGATAAAATTGGCGCTGTTGATGCCATGCTGCATTGTGAAGTTTGGGAGAGTATCGTAGGAGCTGTAACAAATATTTTATTGTTAGCTTGTCCCTTTAGGATCACTGTCATATAGTTAGAAAAAAATGCATTTCATACTATTGTTTATAATGATATTCATTGCAAAGAAAATAAATTAGGATAGTAGTTGGCAGTCTTCGCACAATCCTGGCTTCTGTGGAGGTGACAAAAGTCGACTCGACTGTTTTCGCTGTTTCGATGTTCCAACTAATTTTCATTACAGCATTTTTTCAGCTCTACCATCTTAGTTTGTTTTACATTATTCAGATGCATGGTTAAGTTAGAGGGTGGACATAATTTACACGACTTTGGGAGCTAAATCTTGCCACCTATTCAACTTCATTTAAAAACGAATATTGTTGTTTTTTCAAGATCTCATTAACATACAATTGTGCACTGAAAAAATATTTCAACCCCTAGTAACCAAACTATTTTTCGCGGTTTGATTAGATACACCTACCTACTACTACATCTTCCTGTAAAATTTCACTCAGGTAGACCCATTGTATCCGACAAAAATAACTGTGACATTCATAGATAAACGGACAGCCAGACATGGCGATTACAAAAGGGTTTCATTTTCCATAATGACTATGGTATCCTAAAAAGCAGGCATAGTTAGAGCGCAAAGTAACTTTATAATATGGCAGTTGGTATTTCGTCTCAGACCAGGAGTTCGCTTCAGCATCCATCGAGATGTGTGCCGGACCTGATAGCGAACTAGTCCAGAACTACTGGGACCAAATCCAGGCAACTATTACTAAGGGGGCAAAGGCAATGCTGGGTGTTTCTAAGGGTGGACGCAAGAATCATAAGGAAACTTGGTGGTGGAACGATACAGTCCAGAGTGAGGTTAGGGTGAAGAAAACCCTCTTTAAAAAGTGGCAAGCGTTCAGATCTCCTGAAGATCGCGACGCATACAAGACCGCAAAACATGCCACTGAAAATCTGTAGCCAGAGCCAGACGAGACCACTTACGACTGTTGTACGATAAGTTGGAATCATCTGAGGTGGAGAAACTCATTTATAAGTTTGCACATTCCAGGGTCAAAGCGGCACAGGATATATTTAAGTGCCGCTGTGTTAAAGATATTGGCGGCAACCTATTATGCGAGGACCTCGCGGTGAAAGAGAGAAGGCGCTCGTACTTCCACGAGCTGCTGAATAAGCAGCACAAAGAGGTACAGCCACCGAACCTCCCTCCGAATCAAGGACTAGTGCCACCGAAGAAGTGAAGTGTGTTTTAAGTGTCCAGTTACTAAATCAAAAGATGCATATTTCTAGCAATGGTAGAGCACATTAAAATTAATTTACACAAAAAAACACAAAGAATGACAGAAATTAATTAATGTTATAAGAACGTTGATACTAAAAGAATTACCTGATGATGGAGGCACCACAATTAAAGTAGGCATAGCCATAATTTCAGCTTTAGTGAAGTTTTGTCTTTGCGCAATAACAGGTTCGTGTCTGTATGCTGGGGTTCCATTAATAACTATAGTTTGCATTTGCATTAATGGTGTAGACGTTGCATTATTTGCTGGTATTTTTTTTTGAGAATCGTTATAATGATCCACTTTTACGTCCGATAATATTTTTATTTTTGGATCTTCGCTCTTCGGTCTGATTCTAGGATAAGTAAGTGCATTTACACTTATCGCCTCATTTCTCTTAGTTTCGTTATTCTGTCTAATGCTTGAAATCTTTAACAGAAATTGCTGTTTTATGTTTTTTATATCATTAACTATTGCATTAACATCTGTTTGCATTGGCATCCTGTAAAAAATTATATGAATAATACTAAAACATTTTCATTATTTAACAGATTAAATGATGAAGAAAATCTAAACAAACTTATTTTATACCAGCATTTGCCAGCGAAACTTTGTTCACGTTGTTATGACGACAGTTAGTGCATTGCCACGGCAGTACCAAAAAGGCGCGACCGCAGCGCCATGCTTTTTCGCTATAATCGTCTATTCCACAGAAACGAAGTCATTTATCGGGATAAAAAATATCCTAATTTAAGACCCGGGATATAAGCTAGCTTTATGTCGAATTACATTTAAATCCGTAAGTAGTTTTCACGTGATGCTCTAACAGACAGCCAAATTTATATTTTTGGAATATCCTGGTCCGAATTAGCCCCCCTGATGTTTTCACATTTTTAAACACATTGTAAAAACTCGAACCATTTACAGATTTATTATATTATAGATTAACAAACAGTTCAGTGCCTATGATGTACCTCGTCGTCAACATCGACATCGAGTAGATAGCACAAACTGCGGCAAAAAAACTGGGCATACTCTCGAAGGAGATGGCACTTCACACCGGAACAGCTACTGATGTTGTACAAAGCATAAGTACGAGCATGTATGGAGTACTGCTCTCACCTTTGGGATGGCTCAGCCAAATATCAACTAGAAGTACTAGAGTCGATTGAGCGTAGAACCAGGAGGCTGGTTGGCAACTACCAGCTTTTCGACGACCAAACTCAGTCTCCAACATCGACACAGAGTTGCCAGTTTATCGGTTTTCTGTGGATACACTTTAGCATTCCTGGGCAACCTAGAAAGTACCCGAGAAAGCTGACCGGTCACGGTATGAAAGACTTATAGCGCATGAAGTGGACAACCAGTCGTCAATTGCTAGGTTGGTGGGTACGGCATTGATGGACCAGCATTTATACACTTTAAACACTACCATAATTAACTGATACCACAAAACCTGTCCCTTAATGGTACCTTGTGCCAAGGCCGACAGCAATGGCTGGTGGGGTAAAGAAATTGAGAAACTGCGTGCAAAAGTTAGAAAATAGAGCAATGAACACAGGGATAGAGACTGCGGTACCTACAAGGAAGGAAGCCAAGTCTTTATATAAAAAGCGCATCAGATAGTGGAAAATCAATTCATGGAGGACTTTCTGTGAAAATGTCAATTCCACATCACAAGCGAACCGTGTTAGAAAGATACTGGCTAAGCAGGGACCTTATGCTGTTGGCACCTACGTAAGGACTACGGTACAATGAGTCTGGGCCATGAAGAATCCAATATGGTACTCCTACAAACACACTTCCCAGTTTGTCAAATAGAGCAATACCCTAGAGGTTTGGTAAACAGCTTATCAGTTACAGAGCACTGCTGGCAAACTACCTATGAGATCGTCACCTTTAGTAAGGCGAAATGGGCGATTGACAGCTGCCAGCCTTTTAAGGCGGCAGGAAATGATAAACATCTTCCCAGCACTGCTACAGTGGGGCGAAGATAAATTGATTTCCATGCTAACATGCATTTTTCAAGCTTGTTTGGCACATAAATACATTCCCCTTGCCTGGTGCGAAGTCAGGGTCATCTTCATAACCAAACAAGGTAAGAGTGACTACACTAATCCGAAGTCGTTTAGACCTATCGTTTAGACTGATAAGTCTGTCGTGATTTCTCCTTAAATCTTTGGAGAGACTATACGACAGGCATCTTAGAGACAATGCATTACGCAATTTACCTATTCACAAGCACCAACATGCTTACTGCCCTGGCAGATTTACCGAGTCTGCGCTCCATCAGGTGGTACGTAAGGTTGAGTCTGCTTTACAGAATAAACTGGTTTGTCTTGGCTGCTTCATAGACATAGAGGGGGCCTTCGACAAAACCAATTTTACCAGCATCGATATAGCACTCCGTAGACACGGAGTAGAGACCCTTCTTATCGACTGTATAATCAACATGTTATTTAACAGATTTATAAAGATAGGGCAGGACACAAAAGGCGCTCATGTAGTTCGTGGCTGCCCCCAAGGAGGTGAACTTTCCCCACTTTTGTGAAACTTGTGAACGATCTCATCTCCAAACTAAACAGCCAATACTTTTACACAGTTGGCTACGCTGATGACATCACTATACTAAATGAAGATAATAATGCCAGCATGGTGTGTGATAGGTTACAGGCAGCTCTGCGTGTAGTGGATAGGTGGTGCAGGCAATATGAACTCTCTGCCAATCCACAGAAAACGGAGATTGTTATTTTTACTAATAAGAGAGTATTAAGCAACTACAGGGTGCTACCCTCTTTGGCAATACACTTCAACTATCAAGCGAGGTTAAATATCTAGGAATAACCTTAGACAACAAACTAAACTGGAGCAGCCATGTTGACAAGAAAGTCCATACTTAATTGTGACTTTATAGCGTTGCCGTAAGATGGTTGGTAAGTGTTGGGGACTTCACCCCAAACTCTTACTATGGCTCTATACAGCAGTGGTTAGACCTATGCTAACATATGACTCTGTGGTTTGGTGGACAAGGACCAAGCTTGCGACTTGCATCGCCAAACTACAAAGACAAGCGTGCTGTGCCGTGACGGAATGTATGAGAACAACGCCCATCGCGGCTCTAGAAACAGCTCTTAACATCCCCCCACTACACCTGTTCGTACAACAAGAGGCAGCAATGGTGGCTCTAAGATTAAAGCACCTGAAAACTCTTAAGTTTGATAAGGTAAGACATTACAGCATTGTCTCGGAAGCATGGTCAGACACACCACTTGTGGAAGCGGTTAGTGAGAGGATAGAGAAAGCCTTTATCTTCGGCAAAAAATACAAAGTTGAACTCATGGAAGGTAGTGATATTTTTCTTTCCCATCATGAGCTTAGCCGTTATACGGATGGGTCAAAGACTAGCTCGGGCTCAGGCACAAGAATCTTCTCAGAAGAACTAAGCATCAACATACCCGAGCCCCTGGGTAAGTTTAATACAGTATATCAAGCAGAGAGCATGGAAATCCTGCTTGCAGCTAAAGCAATCGTAGTTAGAGAGGTCCATGATCACAGCATCAAAATACTCTTTGACTGACTCAGCAAATCGGCACTGCAAGCCCTTAGTAGCGGGGTTATTTATTCAAACTTAATATAAGAATGCCACTAGGCTTTAAATGAGGTGGTAGGTAAGAACAAAACCTTGACTCTTCAATGGATTAAGGGACATAGTGGTGCCCGGGGCAATGATGCGGCAGACCAACTGGCTAGGAGACGATCTGAAACGCAATCAGTCGGGCCGGTACCTTTCTTGCCCTTACCACACAGTTGGTTTAGAAACCACATAAACCATAGGACACGGACACTACATCAACAATATTGGGACAACTTGGAGGAATGCAGACAAGCCAAGCTCGCAATCTCCCGAGCAAACCTACGTTTCTCCAGGAACATTCTAAAGCTCAGTCGATCCCGGCTGAGTTAGTGCAGCCACGGGACATGGCAATTTTAACAGACATCTTTTTAATATTGGTGTAATCGACAACCCCCTGTGCAGAGTCTGCCTGGAGACAGAAGAAACAGCCGCCCATGTACTGCATGAATGCGGAGGTGGCCCAATACAGGGCGAAGTATCTGGACTCCCCAGTAGCCTCCGTCAAGTCGTCAGCGACGTCCAAGAAACTGGTGGACTTCCTGGAGGAGCTGGGCTGGATGTAGTAAACCCTCATCCACCCTCGAATGCAAAATAGGCGCTTTGACGTCAAGTTGCGGAAACCGCCCGTGTGCAGAAGAAGAAGATGGATACACTTTGGATAGTGTGCAGCTGAGCTCTTCAATCTAATCCTACCGTCTCCCTTCCATCATCGGACAACCAGACGCACCGGCGACATGCGGCACCGATATATGGTGGTCATTCCACCTATAAGAACGATACGCTTTGCGTCTACTTTCATGATGCGCTCCGCAAAGGAGTGAAGCTCGTTGCTGGAGTCTGTCTTTCCCGATACTTACAACCTGGATGTGTCTTTAAGTCACATGTGAATAGGTACCTTCTAGGGAAGCGTGCCTTAGATCATATCTTCGCTCCACAGTGGGCGAGATCATGGTCAAACGCGAATACTATACTACTATAAAATAAAACCTAATTAAACTGAAATAATTAAAATATCAAATTTCTTTATTACAATTTGATATCGGTAACAATACATTCTCAACTATTGAACAGAGTAATAATTATTAAATAAAAACTTACGGAACACATGAGCTTTCTGAAGTGCTAGAATCAGGTACAATGTTATTCTGAACTTCAACACCTTGAAAGCAAAAATGAATATAAATATTAGAGCAATTTTTTTATCATAAAAGTGACTATTAAACCTCATCATGGCTATGTATGTACATAAATTCAGTGGCGGCGCTAGGAGACGGTGACTGTCGACAGCTTGGCATCTGACAAAAAAGCCGGGGATCTTACAAAGTCACTTACAGAGTCAAACTGAGACACTATCATTTTTCCATCTAGATTTTGTATGAGTTTTGCAATTTATGTCATATCTTTTACGACTCAAATAGTGTATTTATTATTGTCTTAACAGAAATTAAAATTATTTTTACCGTATTTTAAACTTATGGGCTGATATTATTTAAAGTCACAATGAATAAACTTTGTTACAATAATACCTGTGGTAACGCCTGCTGTGAAATCTTGAAAAGTGCTTGCATTGGATACAGTTTTAATGACATTATCAGAATCAGCTATACTATTGTATGTATGCCTCTGCACTATACTTTCATTGCAAACTGGTTTTGATCCATTGTTAGTTTCCAAGAGCTCTCTGGATTCAATTTCTTTTGTCTAGAAATATTTATATATACAATACTTTTTATCATTTTGAAATTGTCTAATACACATTTCATATTGTAAATGTTATTTCACACTTTTCAGTTTAAATGTAATGAAGTCAGGCTAGGGTATGTTAATCCACACACAATAAGCGGTTGACCAGCATTCACTGTGTTTGTCATTTGCCAAAAAGAATATTTAACAGACAAACCATAATATATCACCAAACATTCAATAGATCTCTGTTCAAAAAAACCTGTGAAGAATTTATATTTTAAGCAATTTTTTCATATATTTCCATCTGATATTTGTGTGTGCACTTAAAACAATTTTTTTCTTTAATAAAACAATAGTTGCAGGATAATTATTATTAATTATTGCAAGATTTGCATAGAAAATCTCAACTGTTTAGTGACTTGATTGAAACAACATTTTGATTAGGCTTAGTGAAAGACCTAATTTGATTAAAGCCTTCATTCACCATATAAATAGATCTCACTTGCGCCAGGTGTTTATTGGTTTTAAGATTATTCTAAAACTGGTATAATTGAAAGTCATGTTTGACACTAGCTAGATATACGGACCATATTTGCAAAATATACTATTATAAGCTAGAGCTTCCACTCGATTTTGCTCATGTAAACATCAGTTGTGTACCAAAGGAATTATTACATTTTTTTAATAAACTTTATTATATTATTATCTCTGGTTTCTATAATATTTAATATTCAATGAATATCAGATAATATATCATAATGTAATAAAGAAATATGAATATATTCAAACTATTTCACTTTCATGTGGAATTCTGATGTGACTACTTACATTATAATGAATTTTATTCCCAGTATTACTCTCATTTATGTGAAGCTGAGTACATTCACTGATGCTAGGGATATTAAAAGGCTGATCAATATTTGCACTACAATTTAATGAACTGCATCTGTCTAACACTTTGACATGCTTCTTTCTGTGTGTCACATAACTACCTGGAATTTTGAATAGAAATCTCAATTTATCTAAATACAGAAATATCTGTTTAAAATTACTGTAAATGATTATCCAACAATCTCTAGGTTTGTTGGTAGATAAAGTAAATTTTAAATTATGGAATTCAACCGTTCCAAGTTAAAAAGGTCTCGAAACATTAAAAAACTGTCCTAAAAAATATATGTGGCATACTCATTTCATGCCATATGTGATCAAACTGTGAAATGAAATTCCTCTTGCGGTTTTCCGAGAGAGCTACAACTTGGGGGCTCTTCAGATAGGGTATAAACAGATATTTAGTCTCAATGAGTTAAGCAATGCATCCCCCCTCCCTTGGTGTTGCAAATGTCCATGGATGAACATAACCACTTCCCATTAGGTGGACCTATTTGCCAATGTGACTGCAAGGAAACATGAAATTTAAAAAAAGAAACAACATTATTTGTACAGCAATACTGAATACACACCAAGCTAATATATAATTGTGAAGACAAATGGTGTTTTTCTTTCCATTGACCCTGATGTGGTCCTGCTGTACATTGTATGACTCTTCATTTAAATATATATCCACAAATACTATTTAAAAAATATACAGTAAAATATTCTAATAAAATATAAGAATCATGTACCAGGTAAATCAGCCAAAGAAGTTGCCTCGACTGAGGTATTAGCACCCGATTGTGTTTCACATTCATTGCTGGCACTACAATTTAAACTTGACTGTCTGCTTTTACAAGCACAATTTGGTAACTTTAAAACATTACATGAATCACAGCCAGTCAATTTTGAAGGACTATTAATAATCAGTTTTTCAGTGCTAAAAAAACAAAGTTAAAATTAATAACCTTTCAGTTTAATTCCAAAAAGTGATTTAGAATTCAATTAGATGTTAATTATCGTTTTTACCCATGTCTCTTATAACAATAGGGTATACCCTAGAATTTTTCCAAATAGCAGCTCATATTTCATAAGGTTTTGCATTTATACTAAATATCAGTGAAGTAAGTTCTGTAATAACATATTCTTTCATACTTTAATAGTCCATACCTGACATGAATGTTTTATAACTGTTTGATCAAAATACAGTTATGAAAATATTAGGTTGGGGAAAAAGTTTCTTCACATTTATATAAAAATTCAAAAGGTTTTTTATAAAGGTTATTTACATTTGACTAAAGTAAGTAGGTGCCGTTTTGTTGGATATCTTTTTACCATCTTGTAGGTAGGGACGTGATCCCATTGCTATAAAAATTTTGGGGTTTCTGATCAAAAAACTGCGACAAGTGGTTTTGGCAGTCCTCTCGTGATGTTAACCTGGCACTGCCTACGGAATTCTGCAGAGACCGAAACAGGTGAAAATCTGAAGGTGTAAGGTCAGGACTATACGGCGGATGCATTAAGACCTCCCAGCCAAACTCTCGTAATTTTTGCTGAGTGGCTAAAGATGTGTGAGGTCTAGCGTTATCATGGTGAAAAACCTCACCCCTTCTGTTGATTAATTCCGGCCGCTTTCTCTCAACTTTTTGCTTTAATCTCATCAGTTGTTCGCAGTACAGTTCAGAATCGATGGTCCTGTCTGACGGTAACAGCTCATAATAAATAATGCCTTTCAAATACCACCATACACACAGCATCACCTTGTTGCGAGTTAACCCGGGTTTCGCCAGTCTGTGAAGCCTGACCGGCCTTTGACCACGATCTTTTTCGCACGTTCTTGTTTGTATGTGATCCACGTTTCATCACCAGTTATCAGTTTCTTCAAAAATGCTTCGGTTTTATTACGTCGTAATAAAGAATCACAAATGAGTACACGGTTCATTAGGTTTCTTTCAGTGAGCTCATGAGGCACCCAAATATCGAGCTTTTTTGTGTACCCAGCTTTTTTGTGTACCCAGCTTTTTTCAAATGCACCAAAACCGTTTTATGGTCAATTCCCAGTTCTCCAGCTACATCGTAACTACTAATATGCCGATCTTGCTCCACTTTTTCAAAAATGGCATCAATTTTGTCAGTAACAGGGCGACCAGAGCGACGTGCATCTTTGATATCAAAATTTCCGGATTGAAAACGCTTAAACCAAATTTGCGCTACTCTGACAGACACTGCATTAGGTCCATAGACATCACAATTTTTTTCGCGGCTTGTGTTGCATTTTTACCTTTTTCGTAGTAAAATTTTAAAATGTATTGAATTTCCTCATTAGATTCACTCATTTTAACAATAAGAAAAACAAATGAAAATCACGCATTTTCGTAATTTGAGTTTGGAATTATCTTCTTTAAAATTAAAACTTTTTAATGATACCAAAACCAGCCAGATGCAAATGGTATAGCCAAAGAGATCTTATTACAAGTTCATACATACTATATGCAAAAAGACTTTTTCCCCAACCTATTATGTATTGTCAGTATAAATAATATAGCAAGGAATATAAAACATAACCTATATTTCAACTTCTTGTGTTGACTATAATATATTCATTAGATTCATAGTAATTTTTCTTAATTCACATATTTAATTTTAATGATATTTAAATATGATGATTAAATTAAATTTGTATATGAAATAAATTTATTGAAGTATATAATAGGTAGTTAAATAGAGAAACATATAATTCACTACATTCATCACCGTTTTAGTTTAGTTGACTCATTTGCATTAAAAAAACATTGTGAATATAATCAGAATTAATTTTCAAAAAATATTAAGTTTAAAAAGATATGATTACCAAGTTTTATCATTTTCTGATCCATGTAGTTTATTAATATCTATATGAGTAACCAATAACTTGACTACGTCCAGTAAGTTTGCACATTGAAATAGCCTTCTTCTTAATGAAAATGGTTTGCATGTCTCGACTGAAATAAAAAAATTAAATTGACAATAATCAAGGATCAGTGATTCTAAAATGTATATATATATATATATATATATATATATATATATATATATATATATATATATATATATATATATATATATATATTTATATATATATTTTTTTTTTTTTAATAAATAAATTGGCAGACAAACACACACACTGTATATCCCCAAATTAAGCAAGTTACGCTTGTGTTATGGGTAATATACAACAGACCACTCTGGGGCCAATCCCAGACACCCAGATCATAGTACATAACAGAGAAAATATGTTTCCGAAATTTACTATACCAGGAATCAAACCCAAAGCCTCTGCATTGCAGTGAGGTAAGCCGGCAAAGGCTTAGCCCGCTCAACCACAGAGGCCATCAAAATGGAAATGTATCATGAATTTATATTTATATTTTTATAATGATGGTCTTTCTATTAAATGATTAGAAAAATTCACTTAAATCTTATTTCAATATTAATTATTAAGGCAAGTATTATTTTCACCAGTCAAGAAATGGGCAAGCAGAAATCAGAAAAGAAATGATTTATTTATTATGATAGAAAAGTTTGCAAATAAAAGGAAAACCAGGTAAATGTTGGAATTTCTCACATTGAATTAGGGGGAGGCGGGTGTACGGGAGTCAACATCCACCATTTCCGGCTGCCGGAGATGCAGTTTTATTTAAACAGACCTCTGTTTAAAAAATCTGCACTAGGGCACCTGGGGGAGCAGTGATTTGGAATCAATTTCATAATAGGGCAGAATTAAGGGGGCGGAGAGTACCCACTGCCATTTCCAGATGCTGGAGACATATTTTATTTTAAAAATGGAAGGTATTAACAGTGATTTCTGGGTGATAAAAAAAAATAAACATGAAGGCTAAGGCAAAGTGAAGCGAAGGTCCCCCCTTAGCCTTCCTTAACCTTTTAACCTATAAGGGCAGAATTCAGGTCTGCCTTAAAAGTGGAATTCCCACCTAAGTGTACCCCATAAGTAACCAAGACCCCTCTACTTATTTAATTTAAAAAATCTATGTACCTCAGGTATCCGGAAATGGTGGAGGGTAACCAACCCTTAGTTCTACCTTAACAAGGTGAAGTACTATGAAATTTTTGCCAAATACACTAAGATCCTGTTTTTAAATTTAAAAAAAAAATTAATCTCTGGCAGTCAGAAATGGTGGTGGAGGTGGTTCTCATTTCTCTTGTTCTCTCACTCTCTCTCGTTTCTTGCCGCTTCTTCTCCTTAACAGCAATAACACATTGCGAAGCAGTGAACATAGAATAGGAATTTAATTTTAACTTATATGTATGACCTTCAAAAAGTGTACTCCAGTGGAACTTATTTTGAATAAAAACTTTTGAATTTGAATTTATGTGTACCAAAAGACAATTAATTCCATTCAACAGACAGGACAGAAAGCATAGATTCAACATAAATTATGATGCCATTTACAGATTTGCGAAATGTAGCATGCAAAGTAACATGAAAGTAGCATTTCACAAGTGTGGACACAGGGCGCACAAACCGAGCATGCACATGCTCGTGCATCTGTTTCCGGCATGCAGTTCCGCAATACAGAGACACACGACCTGTCCACATTGGCGCTCTGTGCACTCTGCGCGCCCCTTTGTGTTCGGCGAAAAAACCAACAAATGGCAGATCGCGACGCACATGAGTTTAAATGCCCTGTTCGTGCGCGCAAGCCGTCCACACTATGGGAATTCCGTTACATTGCGACAATGTGGACAGCAAATTCTTTCATTGCGTGTTACATTGCATGCTACATTTCGCAAATCTGTACAGGGCTTAAGAGACTATATATGTTCCTATCCCACAAACTTTTAGGATAAATGGCTGCTACACAAATATCTTGTACACAAATTTTAAGTAGTGTGTGGGCGGAGTGAGTAGGGGGAAAAATACTTACCCTTTCTGCAAACCATATGGTCCGGAGTTCTTGAAATATTAATTTTAGGTAAACATAACCCCACCTACTTTTTCACTAATATTATTGTGATGGGTGGTGAAAAGTCATGGCCAGTGACTAGAACAGTGATTTAGGTTATCTTCAGACCAAAGTGTATGAGCCAAGGGAGTGTGCTACTGTTGCGGCTGAAGAGTGCCAGAACCGACTGTAACCAGTTACTATTTATTTGATATACATGATTTATAATTCCATCTTTATTGGCCATCATTTTGAATATTTACACAGTTACTCTTGTAGTGTATGTGAATGTGCACTGTTATGATTTTTCTTCATTTTTTGATGACTTACACTGCTTTTTGGTTGTTTTTCTGTTGATTACTTGCTTTCTTTTGGACTTGGAAAGGATTTTTTAACTTTGGACCTATGATATAAATGCAATATTAATTAGTGAAAAAATAAGTAAAGTTATGTTTATTAAAAATTAATATTTCAAGATCTCCTGATCATAGGGGCTGTAGTAGGGTAAGTATCGCTCCCCCTCGCCCCACTCCATCACTCCGCTACTTAAAATTCGTGTATCAAACATCTATAGATTTATCAGGATAAATACTGACATAATAGACATGTTTGACTCATATGCCATAACCAAAGTATTTGATGCTTTTTAGTACCCTAGGATCACCATGTACTCACCATAGATTTTAATAGCTCTGTATTCTGCTAGAATATGCCTCAGTGATGTCATAAATATCCTGTCATATTCATTCCTCATAGCGTCTAAGTAAGGACTAGCTTGCAGAAATTCATCATAAGCAGTCATCAACTGCTCCTCAGCCAAGTAACCTATAACGGACTGGTTTATAAACACTACCCAACGAAATATACTGAGATTCCCGCCAATGGGCAGCTTACTTACCGAGTACTAGCTTGGCCAAGTCTTGTGTAGGAAACGGTGGGATGGTCATTTTTCACTGATATAGTTTTAGAATTAAAAATTATTAACTGAACGCAAGCATTTGAATAATAATGAAGGAAAATAATAAATAAAACGATAGGATAAACACAAACCACGCACTTGACAAAGCATTAGCAGACAAATAACTTTCAACAGTTTCAACTTTTTTTGGTTCAGATTGACTGATTAACTGTTGAAATTTTGACAACTTGTCAATGTTAGTTGTCAGTAGTTATTATCATCAGAGTACAAACAGCGCGCTCCACATGTAGTTCACAACGACCACGTGCATGACAGCGATTTTTCCCGTTCCACCTGCTTGCGGGCGTCACAATCGTAAACTCAAGTGGAACGGTTATTCGACCTCTTACCATGGGTTGTTATGAGTGCTGTGTGAGCGAAAATCATAACGTCTTTAGTGACGTTTTCGCCACGACCACAAAGACCATGGTCGCCATGTGGAACGGCAGACGGAGCATTTTGGGTGTGGTGAGATACTGGAGGAACGCCTCCAAAGTTATATTCACTGACTAATAAGGATACTACGTATTTGTATTGTTTATAGGTACTTCATTGTGTGAAGAACAGGCAAAGATCCTGGGTCATACAAGCTCCTATTTTATATTTACACTTATGTGATCTCTGTTTTGCACAGATATAAACTATTATAATAATTTGAAAAAGTATGTTTTAATCTTAAAACTTTTCAAACGAGCAATTCGCGCACTGTTATCCGTCACGCTAACAGTGCTCACCGCGTTTGTCATGCTGAAAGCAAGGTTTTCTTTGCTTTTCTCACTGTTTCTCACAAGACAGCGGACAAGTGTTGTACCTAGAACATTCTAGTGTTGTGTGTTACTGGTTTTAGTGCCAGATACAAATGGTTTCGAGCAACGATAATTACCTTTACCGCTTTTTTGCCGCACGTAGCTCGTACGAGCCTTGGCTTACAGTTTTGACAATTATTTTTGTGCGTGAAGGTCCCTAAGGTTCTTTTTATTGGTCTCCTTCGTACAAAGGAGTCCCTGATGCCGGACCTCCAAAATTCCTAGGCTGACTGGTGGGGATATCGCGGCCCGGAAACGGGCTCGTGACTCTTCCCTGAAGGTCGCACTGATGGAGGAGCCTGGGAAGACCAGGTCGAAGGTAATTTATTGTAAAAAAACTTAGCAACGGGCGATATGACGAGCTACGTAACAGAGCATTGTCAATGCCACGTACTCAGCAGTGCCTTCTATATATATATATATATATATATATATATATATATATATATATATATATATATATATATATATATATATATGTGTGTATATTATATTATATACGTTTTATCTGTGGCAATAACGACAGCGGCTTCAACTAGGTTGAACGTATCCAAGCCGCTATATTAGTCGCAGCGAGTCGTGGCCACTCATTTATTAACGCCCTCCCTCTGTGTCACTCGTCATTTTTGCGAATCGCTCCACACAAAGATTTTTTTGTCGCTGAGCGTTACCACTCGTAGCATATGCTTTTGTTTGTGTTGCACGTTGTGTCACACTTAGCTGTCGCACATAGGGTTGTGGCTAGACCGTGTACAACGCGACGGGTGACAAAAACAAAATAAACATTTATAAGAAACAGGCTATGAATCGTTGCTAACGACGCTAATCACCGTCGCGTCATCATGCCCGACCTCAATCCCAAAGCCATGGCCATCCCATTAATATTTATATGAAGCATGCTATGATTCGTCCAGAAGTAATATGTCATACGTCGCAACGCCGTTTACTGACGGCTTTATGCCCGTCGCTAAGCCCAAAGTCGTTACCAGGCCAATATGACGTCGTGCAAAAGGAATCGAATCTTTATTAATATTAAATCGGTGTGTTGAGTAGCGTATTTGATTTCTTTTAATTTATATAAACTAAAAGTTGTAGACCCATGGACGTACGTAGACGATATATTAATAATATACGCTAAAATCGAATTTATTCATCACCAAACGGATTTTTATTTAAATTTTATCTGTCCTCCTAGCGCCCACGGTACTTAAAAAAGTACTTCAATAAAAGAGTGATTATAGCTTAGCACCAAATCCAATTTTATTAATTGAACACCCAGGTACTATATTAAGTACCCAAACTTCAGGCATTCCTGCTAGTTTCAATTTATCACCTTTCTAGAAACTGTATCCAAACACATGTTCGAAGTTTTATTTGTGTGTGACCAAGCAATAGTGTCAACACAAACAAAAGAAATTTGTCTTTCTTGATTTAAGATCGAACGAGATCGTCGAGTGTGAAAATTAAGCTTAATTTATTAATGAGATCTTTACGATTTGTGTTGATATGCATGTTAAAAATAGGTGCTTATATATTATATTTGCTGTTTACATCAAAACTTTATATGGATCTGAGATATGATGAAAACTTTTTAATTCAAAATTTAAGACCTTTTAATAGACCTTTGGGTTAATTAATAAGGACTATCATGATTGTTTCGAATATTTATTTTAACGAAATAATAATAAAATAAATGTGTCTATTAATTTTAAAAGTATTTTTTATTTATTGAGGTTATTAAATTGGTTTTTAACTTTAATTTCATTTATGAAGATAGTTTAAAAAATTTATGTTGTAAAAGTTTCTTGTTTTAGTCCAGTGCTTTCACTCATAGGCCTACCAAAAGTTAATCTATTTTTCTTCTTTTTTTCCTTCTCCTCGTTCACCTGATACAAGAAAAAAAATATCACATGTGCAATTGCTGTAAGGTACTAATTTTAAAGTTCAAAGTCTTGGGTTTTCGCCATTGAAACGTTTTTGAGGACTTTGGGAGTAAAGACCTGGGCGTCAGGAGGCTATTAATACTATTAAATTAAAAGTTTTAGTCTATTTTTGTATTTCTAAGAGAACTGAGCTCTAGCTTAGTTATAGTTCTGACTAACTAAGATTTTCCATTATTTATTTAGCATACACATAAAAATTCCCAAAATATCAAGCAGATCAGAGAAAAGTTGCAGTTTCTGTTATTATGTATAAACATTCCAAAGTGTTCAATGCACAGAGGAATTAATCAAATGTCTTTAGTTCAATGGTTTAAATGACATTGGCATTCATTTTGCCAAGGAGGAATTATGTCAATTTGACATTAACATTCAATCGCCATATTTATAACTTAACAATTTTACTATTTGGAATTTTGCAATTCTGATCGCCATTATTAATAATAGCTGGTAAATCTTGCGTTGTAATTTTAGTAATCTTTTTATATTTGAAATATAGGAAAAGTTGTGATTTATTTTAAAGGACGATTTATCGTCACTTTGTAGTTGTACTTTGATAAATCCACATTAACATGAGTACCTCTTCGACGCCACTCTTTGCCTGCTCTCGTTGTTTCTCAAGACATCCTTTTGAGGAATTATCTCCAGGCGAACAACTTTGTAAGGTACGTATTACGAAATTCAAATATATGCTAGCAGTAATGTACATTTTATTGTCTTAAAATAAAAATTCGAACTGTAAATGCGACGCAATATACAGTTAGTCGACGTCAGTATTATGACGCTCAGTTGTTGGTTTTCCAGGAATGTCGTGGGTCTTTCCCTGTCGTCAAATGTACGTATTGCCGATCAGAGTTTCAACAAACAAGGTCAGTAGCAACCAAGGTAGATATTTACTAAATATGGTTTATTCATTGCTAAGTTAACAGTTATAAATATTTATGATAGACATCTAGGTCACTTTAAATACATAGCTAATAGTTATAATGTAACCACCACTAAGCATTCTTCACTGTTTACAAAAGGAAAACAAAGAGTTTTTGTTTACTACTTATACACTTGAAACAATTTTATAATTATTTTTCCTGTTTACTTTATAATTACATTTTAGGGCTGCTACTTAGATATTCAATACATGAATTTTAAGTATTGGGCGGGTGGAGTACCCACTCCACCCTGCTACCCAGCAGGGAGGATACTTACCCCTTCTACAACTCTTATGGTCTGGAGGAGTTCTCGAAATATTACTTTTTTAGTGGCTGTAAACTCAGATGTCCGGTACACGAATTTTAAGTAATGGGTGGGCGAAGTGGGTTGGGGGCAGGTATACTTACCCTTTCTGCTACTCTTAAGGTCTGGAGTTTATAAAATTTTAATTTTTGTTAAACATAACCTCACTATTATTTCACTATAGTCCAGGAATATTAAGAGTTTAACCTCGGAATGAGAGATAGTCAGCTATAAACTTGTATAAAACTTCATTTTGGTACCCTAAAACTTGTCTCAAAACCTACCTATCGTAGGGTGTCTGTGACTACAAATATTCCAAGGTCAAAGGTCAAAAACTTGTATTTTTACACATTTATTGCAAATATCTGTTTCCTATGGGTTTTATGCTATTTGTATTTCATATAAATATTGTAGAGGATTCATTTCTCTATTACTTTTGTTTCAACATTTTTTTTATATCTTGAACTATTTTCGAGATAGAGGGCAGAGTGCAAGCAGTATTTAACTATTTAGATTATCATTTGAGGTCAACCTGTAGTCCCAATTAAAAACACTCCAGATAAAGTTTATAAATTATTAATAAATATATAATTCTAAATAATTTGCATTTTTTTATTAACTCTTGAGCTATAATTAATTTTTTTTTCAATGATTTAGTATCTAGTCATTTAATAATACTTACCTACTTATGTAATTGTAAAGTTATTAAGGCAAATAAATACTTTAATAATTTTTTAATTCTAATCTTTATCTTACCAATTACTTCCTAACTAAATAAAAAGAAAAGAATTAAATTTTTAATTAATGTTTTTATTGAAAAATACCATTTTATACATTTATAAATGTTGAAATTTAAAAAATTATATTATAAAGACTATAAGTTCTAATTTCAATTTTCTTTTTCTTCATTAATGTCTTTCAATTGCTGTAAATTTTCAAATTCCTCTGTGTTCTCATCTTCAATGACATTTGTCTCCAGCTCTTTCAGGATTTCAGGGTTAACAGTACCTTTTTCATTGATATCACTCTGATATGGTGAAGCATTAAGAGAACCTTGCCCATTACACTGGCCGCAAGCTAAAGAGCACTGCAACCCTGCTTACCTGCATCTGCATCGTGAACCACAACCATTCTTGCAGTTGCAGAATATTGTGTTAAGCAATTCCTCTGGAGCTGGTGGATTCATCGTCTTGACAGGTTCCACAAATTCTTGCATTATCCAACCCCAATTCTGGGATTCTAAATCATGCCCTAACTAAGTCTGAACTTGATAATAAACATGGTTGAAATGTTGGTAAGCTGTTGCACTTGTTGGTGGAAGATTTGATAACTGCAAGTGTTTATTCAGTTTTGTTAATTTGATGAACTGTGTATAGTGAAGACAATTGATACAGTCCTCAGATTTCCAAGTGTTATAGGTTACCAACAAGGTTCACACTCCATTTTCAAATAATGATTGAACCTGACAGTTTTCTTCTTCAAATGCTGTAGTGATAAATTATTAATTATAACCTTAGAGTTAATAAAAAATGCAAATTATTTAGAATTATTTATTACATTATTACATTTATTAATAATTTATAAACTTTATTTAACTTTAGGATTTCGAAAATGGTTAGAGATATAAAAACATTAAAACAAAAGTAGTAGAGAATTTAATCCTCTACAATATTTATAATAAATACAAATAGCATAAAATTCATAGGAAACGAAATATTTGCAATAAATGTGTAAAAAAACAATTTTTGCCCTTTGACCTTGGAATATCTGTAGTCGCGGACACCTTACGATAGGTTGGTTTTGAGACAAGTTTTAGGGTACCAAAATAAAGGTTTATACAAGTTTATAGCTGACTATCTCTCATTCCGAGATTCTTGCCCTCATTTGATTAATATTCTTGGACTACTAATATTGTACTTGTATTATAGGCATAAAGTTGAACAATCCTTTATAGTAAATGGTTACAGTCGGTTTTGGCACTCACAGGCCGCTACCGTGGCACGCTCGCTACGATCGCTCGGCTCATGCGCTTTATTCTGAAGAACTTGTAGTAGTTCTACTCCACACTCCATCACCCGCTACTTATATACCTTTTTGGTAAACAAGGCTACTGCTTAGATATCGCATACATGAATGAATGGTGATTTGAATTTAAGGGTATACTTACGACATGTCTTGTTAAATAACTACTAAACATATAAATGGGGTGGGAAAAAAGGTTTTTGGATCAGCAAACAAGATTTGCAATAACTAGATTAAATTAAAATACATGACATAGAAATAAAGTTGTGTCACTTTTGATAATAACAAAGCATGAATTGAGTTTGCGAATGGACTCACAAGTTGTTTATAACCACCAAAACTGTTTTCTAAAGACTAAAGCTGTTATTCAATGTAGGGATAAAGTTTTAAATTTAATTACAGCAAACTAAAACTAAAATTCATGTTAATCAAACAGTTCATCACTTTTTTTTTATGGTTTGGTTAACAAAGTGTAGAGATGACATCTATGATAAACATCAATTTATCAAATATTTATGGATGCAAAGTAAAAAGTAAAATAGCACAGCTTTTTAACCGACCTCAAAAAAAGAGGAGGCTCTCAATTTGTCTTGTATTTTCTTTATGTATGTTCAGCCATAACTATTGTTCAAAAATTTCGTGACTTCCTCTTATGAAGTGGTGGAAAGTTGTGAAGTTAGATTAACTTCAGATCAAAGTGCACAAGTCAAGCAAGTGTGCCGCTGCAATGGCCAGCAAGTCTATTTACTATTTATTTTATATATAAAAACAGTGGCAATGCCTTAATGTCTCGTACAAAACATTTGTTTAGTGGACAAGGACTAGCAAGATGCTTTATTAATATGTCAACGAATCAATATATTAATGACTACCTGATGCCCGCGACTTCGTCCGCGTCGTGCGGTTTTTTATCTTTCCCACGGGAACTCTTTAACTTTTCGGGATCAAAAGTATCCTATATGTTGACCAGGGATATAAGCTACCACCATACAAAATTTCGTTTAAATCGGTCCAGTCGTTTCGGAGATTAGCCGGTACAAACAGACAGAGAAACATAAAATTTAAAAAATCTAAATTAGTTCTATTTCACTTCTTACATCACCCTGACTCGGTTTTTATCATTTTTTTCACTGTACAGAAATTCGACCTCTACAGTTTTTTTAACAAATCCATTTTTTTTTAATATGATTACAATTAAATGCAATTATGATAAAAATATTAATTTAGACTCTATTAGCCGCCATTTTGAAGATTTTCATTGTTACTCTTGTAGTATGTGAATGTGCTCTGTTGTGTTATTAACCGACTAAAAAAAGGAGATGGTTCTCAATTCATTGTATAATAATTTTTTTTTGTGTATGTTAGGTGTTTGGTACCAAGAACTTGTAGAAATTTTTATTTTTTTGCTTTATAGACTTATACGCTTGAAGTTTGGTTTCATTTTGTGTTAATTTTTTTATATCTTGATTTTTTGATGACTTACACTGTTTTTTTTTGTTTATTTTGATTAATTTTTTGTTGATTACTGGCTTTCTTTTAGACTTTAATTGGATTGTTCAACTATGGACCTATGATATAAGTGAAAAGTAAGTGAGGTTATGTTTAACCAAAAATTAATATTTAAAGAACTCCGGACCATGGGGGTTGCCAAAGGGGTAATTATAACTCCTCTCATCCCCATTCCGCCCTCCACTACTTAAAATTCATGTATTAAATAACTAGATTTACCCTTTGTTGTTCAAATGAACTATAATTTCAGCAAATCAAATACCTCATCAATTTGTAAGAAATGTGAAGCAAATGTTAAAGCGTATGGGAAACCTACAGCATGTGAATACTGTAACATCATTGCTGCATTTATTGGTAAGAATTATAATGTAATTCAAAACTGTATTATTTAAGGTTAATAAACATTTCTTTTTTGCTACAGTATTTTACATATTTAGGTAATGCTTAATTATGTGATATTACTTTATGCCTAATTGTCAGATAAAGGTGACGAGGTCTTTTGAGCCAAAAAATATAATGAATAATTGAGATATGGCTTAAAAAAGTGTTATATTTTTCTGATACAAAATAAAAGCCATTAGCCCTAAATTGTCTGGAAGACGAGAAATCTTAAAAATAAGGTCACAAATAAAATAAGTTATCAATTACCAAAATTTATTTATGTGAATGAATTTCAACAAATAATAATATAAAAACACACCACACAGTTACAGATTAATTATCTTCGATATGTCATTGCGTTTGTAGCAGTGTACTAAATTTTATGGAATTTTAAATTTCAAGTTTAGGAGTCCTGTAAATATACAAATACTACTATAAACGCAAAAACGTGTCGAAGCTAATTTAACTGTAATTAATTCGATATAACTATACTAAATCCACTACAATTACAAAAATATTAACATAATATATAGAGATCTTAAAATTGTTTTGTTTACAATCTAGTCCCAAGATTGTATAAAAGTCTGTCCGTCTTCCTTGGTTATTGTTTTGTAATCTTGAATGAATAAAATAAATTACTGATATGATCAAAGGAAGTTCAAAATTTAATTCTGCATGTATTACTTTTAACATTATTATTTTCAACTTGTGCAATAATTCAGATACAAAGTACCATCAAAGGTTGAAGCTTCAGGGCTATTTACTAGTAAATAGCATAAAATTGCAATAATGGATCTTGAACAAAGATGGCAGACATTTGCACATTATCACTCTGAATCTTATAACACTGCCTTCAAATAGCACCTAAATTCATATATTTTTTATTTTTCTATTGCTGTAAAACAAAAAGTAGTCTAGTAGTCCAACTGATGGGAAGTGGTTGCTGTTGCCTATGAACCTATGCAATACCAGATGCTGCCTCTCTTCAAGAAATTTCAGGACTCCTCTTTTAATTCCCTCTTATCACAATCTGTGGGAAAACCTTGATTGGGAATATCTACCAAATCTCTTAGGTGTACAATTAAATATATGAAAACTTGCATTCATGAGCAGAATAGCCAATGAACATGGAGACATCTGCACCCTATAGCAAGTAATACAATGTTTTAAAGAGGGTGTAGGCATCATACTGTACATTTTTCCACAACACTCCCCATTACACAGATGATAAAAACAAAGAGAGACTTTGAAGTCTCTCTGGAGGTCAATGCATCCAAAGAGTGGGAACAGGATTGTCGTCAAATAGAACCAGGCGACATTCTATCAAATCCAGGAGATTAAGCTGATAAGTAGATGCCTCAGCCCACAGGTGTAGTGCTCCACCTGTGGCCTTTACCTGTTCTCTGTAAAGCATGAGGCGTTCTGTGGTTTTGTTGGTTTTGCTCAAACTGGTTTAGCACTTGAAGCTTCTTGGAGTTAACTTTGGATTTACTTTCTAGGTGCTCAGATCATTCCTAATTTTGATATTAAGGGTCTCTATATTCTTAGACATGGTAAGACACATATTTTCGTGGCAGAAAATATGCAGATTTGTCTTTCTGTAAAAATAGGCAAAACAATTATATTTCTACCTAATACTTTGTTCTACCGAGATTTCTACATAATTAGATATTTAAGTTGATGTTTACTGGTGTAAAGTGAATTAACTGTTTATAGGCAATAAATGTCAGAGATGTGTAAACTCTGAACGTAAATATGGTCCAGCAGTTACATGTGAACAATGCAAACAACGCTGTGCATTTGACAGACATGATGATAGTAAAAAGGTAAAAAATTAAGTGATATTATTTTTTAACATCAACATATTACAGTAAATCTTAATTTAGTATTAAGCTAAATATAAATCATTATTATTTGATTGACATTATTGTTTTACGACTTAATTAATTTTAATCTTATACTAATATATAAAGCTGAAGAGTTTGTTTGTTTGTTTCATTGATTGAACGTACTAATCTCAGGAACTACGGGTCCGATTTGAAAAATTCTTTCAGTGTTAGATAGCCCATTTATCGAGGAAGGCTATAGGCTATATATCATCACGCTAAGACAAGTAGGAGCGGGGAGCACCAATGAAGAATGTTTCAAAATCTGGGTTTTTTTTCTTTTGAGAGCTTCCGCTGCGTGCGCTGCGTAAACGATTAAAGTTTCGCAAAAATTATGTGTGAAAGAATTGTTCCCCTTTAAAAGTTCTAAGAAAAGTCTGCGACAGCATATGTCTATCTTTTAAGATTGGCTCAATATAACCTTTTTTTATGCTAAACAAATTTGTTCTAAAATAGTGCATTATTTGCGAAGGTGTTTTTATATACATGATATTAATCCTTATCCAAATAAGTACGTTATTCATCACAAGTATTTAATTTAAAACAAAGTTGCCATTTACATCATTCGATTTCATTGAATATCTTAGGAGATATTGCAGTTTTAAAATAATATCGCAGGAAAATAATGATCAAGTACTGCGCGTGCATTTATGATATGCAAGGCCGGCGGGCAGTCATGAGGGGGAAAAGCGGTGGGACACCTCCTACGTAAACAATGTCGCGGGCAGAAGCTAGTAAAAAATAAGATATTTAGACCTTTATATGTAATTCCACTTATTTAAACTTTGGTTCTATCCACAAAGATTATTTTAATTTCTGACTAATAGTAAGTACATTTCCTATGTTTAACTCCATTATCAAAGTCCTGAGTTGCCTAGAAAAACCATAATTTTAATAACCCCTTAGATGCTACATTTCTAATATTAATTAAAGCGGATGCCACAAGTTATTCATTTTTATTTTTCAATATAGAAAGCACTACCACAAATTACAATCAGCATTTAAAAAAAT
Organism: Dendrolimus houi; assembly: GCA_039645545.1. NCBI lineage: Eukaryota > Metazoa > Arthropoda > Insecta > Lepidoptera > Lasiocampidae > Dendrolimus > Dendrolimus houi. Next base: position 13,667,899 of record CM077120.1, on the reverse strand, counting down.
TATAGCAAATTAATACCACAAAAGTCGCATATTTAAACAGATTATTAAAAGGCAATCAATAAGTTTCTGCAGGTATTACATACATAAACCAGGTTACATTATACAGCTTCATGTCACTGATAATGCACTGTGGACTGCCTTTGCGACATCTAAATAAAATCAAATTATGATGATTCAACACTACAAATAAATAACAAGGCAAAACAATTGTTATTTGTCACTCTTAAGCTCCATTTTTAATAGTCATAAATTAATAATTATGATTTGATTATATATATATATATATATATATATATATATATATATATATATATATATATATATATATATATATATATATATATATATATATATGTGTGTGTGTGTGTGTGTGTATGTATATCTAACTTATTGTTATTTCTAGGTTGATGGAAAACTCTTGTGTTGGTTATGTACTCAGTCACTCAAAAGGGCATTGGCTAGGACCAAACAACATCTCTCAACAGTGGACAAACATAAGCATAGGGCACATAAGTAAGTTGTTATAAAATGAATTATATCGTTCACCATAAATTATTAAGTTCTTAATATCTACATACATAAAGAAATAGCTCTCTTTATGTAATTGTTTTTTTCTTATTATTATAATCATCAATATTGTTCTGAGAAATTTGAGATCTGGTTTTGATTATGGGAAACAAACGACTCTATATAGTTCATAACTTAATAAACCTTATGGAAGTATTTTTAAATCCTTCAGTTTGAAGTTTGAAAAATTTGTGGTAGCTTAATGGCTGATGTATTCACATCTCTTTCAATTAACGTGGATTGAAATCGTAGCAGGAAAGTATGTAGTATTATTATTATTATTGTTAGACAGTTTTTTTGACATAATGTGCATATTTTTACAATAACTGTGTGATGATGGGAAGCAAAACATCACGATGAAACCTGCACATTTATGTAACCGATGTGAACGCGCCAACACGCCTTAGACAAACGTGGCGAATGTACTGTCGGCGCTTCTATAAATAGAAATGGGACAACAAAGAGATGCCAAAGACGACGAAGTGGAGAAAAAAGTCGCAAAGCGGAGATTACCGGCAACCGGGATTTAACGCTCAGATGATGATGACGATTATATACATTGTTGTAAAATATTACACCAAGGAGTTTTACAAAAAGCATTCAAATTGTGGGTTTAAAAGAGTACAACTGTTTCATCACAGTTAACTAAAATCGAGTGTTTCAGTTTGGGACCAGGACCAGATAATAATGATTTCAGTACAGGAATTATTTCATTTGAAATAGATTGTCAACATTCTTAGACCAAAGATCTGTCGACTTCGACTACGAATTTAATATCCACAGGAAAGTACCCAATGTTTATTAATGTTTTGATAAAGTAACATGGCGGTCCACTTTATCGAAAGTACGCACAAAAAATTTCATGATAGTTGATTTATTATTTGTTTGTATAAGTTGTAAATATATTATCTGAAAAAACCACCATTTTCCGAGAAAACATTGTCATGAGATCATTTTTCACCTTTCGATATGGGTACCCTAGCCATTGCTAGGGTACCCATATCCCATATCTAAAGGATATGTCATTACATAACCTCATCCCCATTACAAAATTAAATAAATAATATATATTCCAATTTGTATGGCGATTGCTCGATTGGTATATTCCTAAGGCTACGAAGATAAAACAAACAAGCATTATTTATTGCCTGGTTTAGGTAATAAAAAAATGTTACTATGTTGAATCTGAAACAGGCAAACAGCCCACTTGATGGAAAACGGCTACCATTGCCTATGGGAACTTATACGTCCAAGACATTTAATATGATTGCAAAAAATCTTTATATTCTCTCAAAGCGTTCTTTGTAAATGACATATTGTGGAGACCATATGGGATTTGCGTATTCCGAAATACTCCTAACAAAAGAATAGTAAACAGATTTAATAACTGAAATATCTGAGAAGCACTTATATAATGTGTAATACGAAACCTACATTTTTGAAAGCTTTATTGACAAGATGCCTATATGGTCAGACATATGGTAGTTATTTTCTCATCAAAATAAACGCCTAGATCGCGTACGTGCTTCACTCTTTTTATAGGTGTTCCACTAAAATTATAATTATAAAAAATTTGGTTTAGTTTTTCTTGTGAAAGATATACACACTTTTGCATATTAAGATTAATATCATTTTCTGCATAATATGCACTCAAGCAGTCGAGATCATACTGTATACTTAAACAGTCAATTGTACATTTGCAATAACAAAGGTTTCGTCAAAAAAAAAAGATTTTGATGCTCTTCTCAAACAACTCTGCTGAAAGAATATTTCGGCGGAAAGTGAACTCCAAATCGTTATTGTACCTAGAATCATCAATATAAAAAAACATCCAAACACACACTAGCATATTAATATGGACGCATTCCTTTAGTATCTCACAACGCCCAAAATGCTCCGTCTGCCGTACCTCATGGCGACCACGGTCGTTATGGTCGTGATGAAAACGTCACTAATGACGTCATTATTTTCGATCACACAGCGCTCATAACAACCCATGTCAAGAGCTGGGTCGAAGTGGGCGTTGACCACAGAGCATTCCTTCTCTCTATCGATTGAAATTGAAAAAGGCGCGATTTTCAAATCAACCAATGACATTTGTGTATTTCGTCGTTAATGACATCAACGCTTCATAATCCGTTCCACTACAGTTTATGATTGTAACGCCCCCAAACAAGTGGAACAAGAAAAATCGTGGTCATGAACATGGTGATTGTGAGTCTGTTGTGGAACATAGCCTATGGTTTTTTTTCTAGATCAAAAAGCAATCACAAAGAGAAGCGTAAATCAGACATGATGAAATCAATGAATTCTGGTGACTCATCTCTAAATGACTCGCAACCCCTGGACAAGAAGCCCAAAATGAACCCTATGCAAGGTAAATATAATTGTACATCTGTAACAGGTTATTTTTTAAGGCAGGGTATATATACAGTTGTTAATCACCCACACTTACCAACTTATGTGTAAACATACATACATTTTATATGAGACCTTTCTTTTCAGACATTAATGTGTATCTTACAGGTACTTGAATTTTTCAGTATGAAAAATATGCATTACTAAAGTTCATCAGAAATCTTTTATTCATAACAATTTTGATACGTCAATTTCTACTACTACAAACAAATAATATAATTATGATGAATGAAAAGTATGTTCGACTAGCCACTTCCTGAGCTGTATTTTAATTACACTTCCGTCTTCACAGTCTAACCCCCATCCTCCTATTCATAATAGTTAGAGGTTCCTGGCTTGTTACATAAGATGTAAAAATATTTATCATAATCCATGTTAAATGCGAATAGTAAAATTAGATTTTAATAAAAAACACAAGTGTCAAAAAGATATACTATAGATAGATGCAACAAAAGCTGGAAAAAAAACTCAGTGTCCCTTTCATATACAGATATGGATAAATTCATATTTATTTGTACCTAAAATAACATACTGTATTACTTACTATCTAATGCTATCTAGGCATACAGGCCTACAATACATAAGATTGTTATGTAATATTCCAGACTAAATAATTGTAGCATACTTTATGTAAATAAATAAAAAATGTTTGTATTATCATTACTCTCGTCACCCTTGCTCTTTTACTGTGATAATTATAAAGGAAATGAATTATACTAATTACTGTTTCTATAAAGTTATATTTTCTTTGCCTCTTTTCCCAACAGGAGAACTAGACCCTAATAGCTCAGACCATGTTGTGGCGATGACCCAACTCAAAGAAACAATTGCCAGTCTTCAGAAGAAAGTCCAGCAAAAAGATATGGAACTGCTCTCCAAAGACAAACTGGTATGGAATTTTTCTCTTTAGTGTAATAATAAGTCATTTAATAGTGATTTATACGATAAATATACTCACCCATTGAGTACAAAAACAAAAAACCGTCTTAAATGTTTGATTTTACTTAATTGTTCTTACATTAATGACAATGCCACCTGATTGGACGAAAGGATAAACTCACTCAAATCACTATATATTTGATTTATTAATACAACAGGTTTTATTGCTAGCTTTTAGAAAACCTATATTTTGTGGTACCCTTCGTTAATATAGCAAAATGTTATTGAAATATATAAACACCCGTCAATATTCATGCATTATCCTAGATAACTGTTATATGAACAGAGCATAGAACATTTTAGGCGCCAGTTTATAAACGTCTCGTCAATTAATGTTATCTTAGACTTAATTCTATATATTATTTCTTATGCCATTTTAAACATAAACAATAATAACATAACCTGTTTTAATTATTTATTATGACTATCAATGTTTAAGAGCAATATGAAAATAATAAATTGTTAAATGAGCAAAGTACGTTACTTTACTATCAAACAATAATATGAAAGTGCTACATTTGGTGGACTGTGGGCGATAATTATAAATATGCTTATAAATAACGTTTCCATATGTAGAATAGTACAAGATTAAATAACACTCACATCTGTGGAATCGAGAGTAAGGTTTAAATTCAGTGAAACAATTTACTTTTTCGTAAAAAGAAAACCAGACATTTATTAATTTGGTTGAATATTCTTTTAAATCTCGATGGATCACTAAGAATCTCTAGCCGAATTTTACTATAAAAATCTCTTAGAGAGACAAATTCAATCAAAATAACTATCGTCAACTAAGCTACTATTTGTGGCATAAGCTATATAGCTTACAAAAGAAACGGTTAACTCCCTCCATTGAAATAATAGCCTGAGCCTGCACATCTATGCTCGTAAAGATCTGATTCCTGTTGTGTTGTACCGACGTGTGATATATAACTAAGTCTTTCTCTTTTCTTTCACCTTCTTGCAATCGTTTAGAGGAAGCAGTGTCTTTTCATTTTATACTCTTCTATTTTGGCACGCGTCCTCAGTCATATGGCAATCATAATATAATCCTGCAACAACCCATTCATTTTTTACTATCTTTATTCTTATATCTATAAATCTTCTAGTTTATCTTTCTCTTTGACATATGATTTTATCCTTCCTCGATATACCACCATACCACCTTAATCGTCGTCCTTAGCGTAGGTGTAAAATTTAGCCGATCATAGGTAGCATCAATTATATTATGAAACGCGATTATACAATGCACCGGTGCAACGCAACGGCTATCAATTGGAAACGATATGATACAGATGTAGAGGCAGGCTTAGATGAGTCTGAAATCATATGCACTCCAAATAAGTGCGTCTATACGTAAACGCACATCTGCAATATAAATACTACATCGTATAATATAAGCCATCCTAAACTCTATTACGGCGACCTTTTAGGAATAACTATTTGAGAATCGTGTGGTTTTCGGTGTCTTGGCTAGCCCATCTTGTAATAACTTTCGTATATATGAACAAAATAATTGTTGTTCTGATTTTAGAAAAATACTGTTCCAAATCGTAATGGTAGCGATTAAAAAGTGTTTCAGAAAGCAATGAATGTCATAAGGCTTCGACATATTTAAATCGTATTATTAATTCAACAAAATTTTAATACTATTATATTTGTCAACTGTTGAATTGCGTATGAGTATTTTTCTAGCATAAGGGCCTTAGGTTTCATAGAATTAGATAGTAATTTCTTGTATGTTCTCCAGATAGTCATATATATTATCCCAGAACAATGTTTAAATAATTTTCTTTGCAACACCATGCTGTGGAAAATCTTATTTATATTATAGTTGTGCGCTTACGGAATTCTATGATTTATTGGCCGTGTATCGTGAGGGGCGAGCTATATGTTCTATTTATGCTGTCTAGGCCGAAGGCAAAACAGCAAGTGCAATGTTGCCAGCACGACTGAAGAAATATAATAATAATTTCAGATAACTGAACTAAAAGCGCAACATCATAACAACACAACGGATCTGCGTACTGAGATGAAAAACAAAGAGCGTCTAAATGAGAACAAATTTAATCTTATGAATACCAAGATACAAAACTTATTGAAAGAAGTTGCGACATTGAGCAAGTCTGCTAAGAAGAATAATAAAAACACCAAGGCGGTATTGGCCAACGCTGAAAACAGTGGCAGTGGAACTGACAGCCCCAGCACCAACTAGGAATATCTATAATCAAATTTATTAATGTTAATAAAGACGTTAGAAAATAATGCAGCAAGGGTAACTTAAAAATCAAGCATTTTCCTTAGCCTTGCAAGATGCCTATTGTATGTCCTACGTATATAACACTTGTGGTAGTTCTAACAAGGCGATTTTAGTATTTGAAACTTGTTGTAAAAATCGAAATCCTATAATGGGTCAATGTTAAGTAAATAATATGAAAGTATTGTTACAGACAAACAATGGATATATTTTTTTTACTCTACGAATAATTTAATTTGTAGACTTTATAATGATAAGCTTAAGTAGGATTCAACTTAACGGTATAGCTAGTTCTTAATTTATTGAAATCATTAGTATTTTTTACCAATTTGTAATATGTCCACATATAATTTATTGATTAGTTTACTGTTGAATAGAAAAATATTAGTTTTACTAAAAATAAACAAATGCGGGTTTATAAGGTATTAAGTTAAAGACAAATCAAAATTAGTGAGAAATAGTTTTGGGGATTATTTTTATCACATGTCCATGCCAATCATATTTTTTTATTCGCAACAACAAAACTTGACAATATGGCGGACTAATTACAAAAATATTTTAGCGCATGTTTTAGTGGCCAGTTCCGATATCTTACGGACCGTTCGGTTGCCTTACTGTCGATTGAAATGTGACATAAGTACCATACAAGTAATGTCAATTCAATTCAACCGATGGTAAGCATGGTAAGCAAGTGAATGAATAATAAGATATAGGAACCGGCCATAAATAATACACTAAAATTATATCACATCTGTTAATTTAGGAGTAATAAAATTTGTTCTTTCAGTGTTTTTCTTCCATTAATTAGAATAGTTTAATTAGATATAAGTAATTTTAAGATGACAACAATCATTTTAATCTAAAATTAGGTTATTTTATTTTAGATCATTTTTAATTTTAATTAAAAGTTTTTTTCTGAATTAAGGACATGTAAATTATTTTGTTTCTTTTAGGAATAGATACTAATTTACTAAATTAACTATTATGTGTAATACTTAAGAAAGTGAAATTATATTAAGTAAGGATGGGGTAATAAACGCACATAGGTTAACTTCGAAATACTTAAATAGAGGTCGTTTATAATTTAATGAAAGACATAATTTGCAAGGGTTGGGTTAGAAAAAATATGGCAGTGAATTTGCATATTCTTGGAACTGGTATTTAAAACATTTTAATTAGTAAATAAAATATAAAAGGCCACTCTCATACCATTATTACATTAATATAATTAGGAATGTAATAACAGTGTGACTCTATGTTATTGCTGAATAATAATTTGGCAAAATCTATTCATTCTTTATCCAAATAGACCTAAGTCCAAATTAATAAATACTGTTGCTATAACAGTATCAAGTATAAGCTTACTCCGGGATTATGTAGCTACAAGAATGACTCAATATTATCTAAGGGGGAAATTAATATTACATAGTAAAATTATAATATAGTATGTGCCATAGTATAAAACTGCTGTCGAAACAGATCTAGATTGACATAAATCCGTCTATTGCCGAAACTTGAGCGATTTTAAAGTAATACAAATAATCGTATAAACTAATTATAACTTATTTTGGCTAATAAGTTCAAGTTAAATTCATATACTTAATTTTAAATTCAACTAAAACAAAATTCTATGTAATTTACAATAACTATTCGTTCTAATACCTCGAAAATAGATACGATCTGTTGGAACCCGCGGAAAAATATGTGGATGGGTTGTTTGTGTCGACATCCACACGTCTCCGTTATTTATCTCTTTCAGACGTGTCTAAATAAATACATAAATTACTCTCTCACTCACACAATAGCAATGAGCAAGTAAGACAACAACACAATTTGTATGCCAGTCAAAGAAAACTAATGATGGATTATATTGGACGTAATCATATCCGTTACACTGTGAGTTTGCTTCTAGCACTAAATAGCACATATTAAGAAACTTAACTTAAGTACTTTTTATCAAGTTTGTTATTCACGTTATTTGGTTGAATCAAGATTAGTAATTGTACTGATTGAGATAATCACTAATCATATCAAAATTGAAACAATAAATAATTTATTTACGAATATCTTTAAAATATGTTTCTTTAAGCGTATTTAAATATGAATAATAAACTGATTAGTAATTAGCAATAAAAAATCCACAACTATCATTTAAATTTATAGAATAAGTAAGATTGAGTGTCTTGTAATTTTGTCTTTATATTATTTAGATAATCGAGATTTTTTTTTAAAAGCGAGCAAGTTTATCCCTATAGTAAAGTGCGAAAGCGTTAAAGTTTTAAGATCTTATTATAATCTACACTATTAAATAAAATAATTCGTATTTATTATTTTAATTTCAACAATATGTTATAATTATATTAATTTAATTTGGATATGCCCGCGGCTTTGTCCACGCTTGACTTCAAGTTCCCGCGGGATTCCTAGAACACAAAGTACTGCAGCTATGGTTTTAGTGAAAACTGTGTCGGAATAAGCTAACTTTTACGCACCGGAACAATTACAAACCACTCCCAGGAAATTACCCGCGGGATTCCCGTGATAAAAAATATCACACATTTTATTACATTAAATTTGCTATCGATCAGTAAAAAAATCACATTGGAATTTTTTAAATCGGGCCATTTTATATCAGTCCCAGAAAAATTACTAAGATGAAAAGTAGCGCAGAGTTCAAGTCTAAGAAGTAGCTGTCGATCAACGAATACCACATCGAAATCGGCCCAGTAGTTTTTACGTTAATCCCTAACAAACAGACAAACCGACAAACACAAAAAATCTAGAAAAAATTTCATCGTGTACTCCATCGTTTATATAGTCTATTCCAGTTATTTTTTTAAAATAGCTTTAATGTACAGACACGGCATGTTTAGAATTTTATAATATTATAGATATCTCTAAAATAATACATTGATTAAATGGCCTGCAAATACACCATATTAAACCTAGTTAAAACTTGAAAGATATTAAAATTTAAATCAATTATTGAATTTTATTACAATTTAAAAGATATCGTTTAATTATTTAAAAATGGGGCATGTATGCAGTAGAAAAATTAGGAAAGCGGACCCTGGGCGTCGGAGTGAACGCTCCGAACGCAACCGGGATTTAACGCTCGGATGATGATGATGATGCGTCGGCCCACGGACAGTGATGAAATGCGTAGATGAGATTATCATCATCTGTTTGGCTTCTGTCATTTGGCAACAGAATCTTATAAAATATTTAATTGAAAATACGCCATGTCTCTAAAACTATACTATATTACAGACTAGCTTCTGCCCGCGACTTCGTCCGCGTGGAAAGTATTTTGTTAACTATCCCACAGGAACTCTTTAATTTTTCTGGATCAAAGTACCCTATATGTTGACCAGGGATATAAGCTTCCACCATACAAAATTTTATTTAAATCGGACCAGTCGTTTCGGAGATCAGCCGGTACAAACAGACAGACAAATAGAGAAACATAAATTTGAAAAATATCGAAATTAGTTCTATTTCACTTCTTACAACCCCCTGACTCGGTATTTAGCTTTTTTTTTCATTGTACAGCAATTCGACCTCTACAGTTTTATTATATGTATAGATTTACATTTGTATCGGAAATATTGATGATTTCGTTTATTTCCTTTGTAACTCATTGAAATGGGTTAATTTGTCTTATGTAAAATCAAAAGAAAAACAATAAAAATAAATAGTCCAATTGACAATATAGTTTTTCTATCTTTGTATTTATGTGGGATTACTTTGATCCCTTGCATAATAAAGAGATTTTCTTATCACAAATTAAAATGGATTTATTTCACGAGTAAATATAGAATGAATATAACACTTATGTTGTTTTTGCACATTCTGTAAAATAAATAAAAAAGATCATGTTTTTTTAATAAGATCATTCGAATTGTCATAATTAAGTTTGATGGAGAAGTATGGTGGTAAGCAAAATAATTTCAAATATAATGTAATAATAATATAATATACATTTGGAATAAAACGGGGTCATTTACTGTGATTCAGTATACTATTATTATATATTTATTATAGAAAATTAATATTATTTTCTTATTGATTTGTTCAATAAGAAAAAAATACATCGCCAAGAATACGCAATACTTTTGACGAGAAACATTTTATAACAGAATTTCAAGAATTTGACTGTCCATTAGTTTGTTTTTTTTTGTCGTCAGTATAGAAACTTTTTGTATTAAATTCTATAAAAGATTGTTATTTGGACATCTATTAGTTTATGCAGAAGGCGTAGATGAACCTAGAGTAGAAGAACCAATCTCACTTTGTTCCTGCTTTAAATAAATGGTATTGCAATTAATAAATATAGATTAAGTTTTTTTTACAGGTTCAATTTTGAAGTCTGTTAAAAAATACAATTTTATGCATATTTTGAGATCAATTCTTTACACCCTTGACATATTACGAATATAATTTAATAAAGTCGTAGACACGTTTTTGCCAGATTTTTTACTTATAGAATTTAAATACGTTTTAAAAAAAGTGACTTATTGAAAATCTAGTACATAAAATTTTGTAATCAATTAATTGTTTGTATGAAGGTGTTGAAATTGTAGCAAAATATACACAAGAGTTTATTTGACTTGAAATCCCATAGTAGATTTAAAAGTACATGTACTATATACTATATAATCAATGCTGTTTATATAAAGCAGAAAAGTAACAAGTCGTACAACGATCATGCAGGCGTTCGTAGAAAGATTTTAAAGTTCTTACTATTTTACCATAAGAGATAATGTGAAATTACTTGGAACAAAGTGCAAATGGTACATCGATGCAATGTTATGTGAATGGGTAAATGAATAAAAGAGTATAATATAATAATATCAGCTTATAAATGGCCCAGTGATTTTCTCGAGTCTTGGGATAACTGACCGTATACCAGCCACGCTTGTTTAAGGCAGCCCAGGGGGTTTCACACATCAACGATTTAGATGCATATATATATATATATATATATATATATATATATATATACACGCGAATATTAATTAAGCTGAAACAGGGGTTTTCCATAATCATATTAATAATGCGATTATAAAAAACACTTAACGAGCCGATAAACCTCGTGTAGCTATAATGAAAGACGGAGTAAATGGCTAAACTAAAGACATGAAATTAGGAAAATTAGCTGAATAAAAAAATGATACTCTCAAATAGCTCCTAAATCGTATATATCTAGATGACGCCACAAATCACTCGTTCGTTTTTATAAAGTTAATATCACGACTTTTAACATATTCTATTAGTTAAGTTATTAATAGTATAGATATTATTATTATAATTTTTTGATTGCACCAGTAAAAATGTGAATTAAATTGAAAAAAAGTAAGAATGAGATGATCTAAAAATCTGTTTTAAATAGTAAAATATGGGTTGTATGTTTAGTGGTGTTTTGGTATAACAAAACGCAACAGATTTACTTGTGGCGCCTTCTAGAAATACGGAGCTTACGGCTCTTCAGACTATTACCAGACGCTGTTCATTCGTAATATTCTGCCATGCTATTATGTATGTACAATTCAAATATCTTAAGATGATGATTACGATAAAGTAATGCTTACATTGTAAAATAATTTAAGTTGCAGAAGTGCCGGAGATTTATTCGTATAGTGTAGATTTAATAATACTTCTGTTGCTTACAATAATATAATGCAGACAGTATTCTTTGCAAAACCTTGTAGTATCATATTTCGTAGGTATAAAGAAAACAGCGTTGAAAATATTTAACGTTTTCAAAACTACTACCTGTCTATATCGTTTGAAACTTTCTATATTACATGGTATTGTTAAAGAATATATTTGGTTTACTTTGATGTTAGATATCAGTATTATGCGGATTAATTATGTCGGTATATGAATTTCAGTTTGAAAATAACTTCGAACTCATAATTTAACCTTACAGTAGCAATCATAATTTTTATCTATGCCAAAGGCGTTGGGGCTAGAGGCAACAAAAATAAAATTCATAACACACTTTGTATTATTTGCACACACCCTTGCACTTGATTCTCAGATTTTAAAGGTAAATCTTTTGGGCTCGTATGCTAAAACTACATCATGCGCAAACTGACACATAAGATGCGAATTTATCCACACTAGTGTTCGCCTAGCGGTCGAAATTCGACCATAATTGATTTAAATTGTAAGTTTGAACAATATTAAGGTTCTGTTGTCAAAGACTTTTACTTCTATAATTACAGATTTCGCCATGGCTATACTGTTAATTTGACTTTAACAATGAATAAAAGAGTATATATGCCTGTGTGTGTCAAATACATAGTAGTGTGTGTAATGTTTTTTAATTGATTTAATATATTTTTTTAGCATAATTAAAAAAAATAGCTTTCTGCTCTCCTTCTCTATATAAACTATAAGTGTCCGCGCAATTTTCGTAAAAAGGGATTACAAAGTTTTTGCTTCACGTATTAATATAATGATTAAAAGCTATACATGGCGCATCGGGATATAACCCTTTAGTTGGTGGACATTGTAATCCCAACCATCATATTGTGAATGAATGTTCTTCTAAAATACATTTGTGTTTAGGCCACATTTTATAATTAATTTTGAAAAAGCCAGCATTTAAATACTTTGCTGTAATCATACTTTCAAAAATAAAAAAATAGTTTTAGTTACTCTTCAACTAATTTGATTAAATTGTTACTTACAAGAATATGACGTCTCATGACTTGCTAGAGTTTAATAGAAGATGTGTCAAATTTTTGTGCAGAATGATCTACAATATTTTCATCATTCGGGTATTACATTTTTTCTTTTTATTTTAAGGTTATCTGTTCTTAGTAGCGGTTTGGTTATATTGCATACTAATAAAAAAATATTTTCTCGTGAATGAAAAGCCCTGATTTAACGCGAATTAGATTAACTGTAAATGTTGTAGATGCATACGTATATTAATATGTATTGTATTTCGATTAATAACTAGTTTCTAGGTTTATGTTTTAGTATTTAAGTTTAATAAATAATATAAGCGTGATGTTCAATACTTAATGTACATCACTTTATAGTTTTAATGTATTTATTTTTTATTAGTAATAATGATTAATCTTGATGTCGTAAGAAATAATTATTAACATTTAAAGTAAGTAAATAATTCTGTTACGAATAAAACAAAATAACATTTGAGAAAACACATCTGTTAATCATAGAATATACACTAACAGGCACAATTAATCGCCCAATCCTTTGAAGTGCTATATTTTTTCTATCGATTACGGGACCCTTTACTATTGCTTATGTGAGTGTTTTAACAATGAATTAAACATTCTATACTCTGTTTTGAAAAAGACCTGACTCCGAGTTATATATATATATATATATATATATATATATATATATATATATACACATATGTATGTATGTATATATACACACACACACAAACACACATATATATTATATATATATATTATAGTTACATAATACTGATTCAGTCCTAATTTGACATTCTTACAGGTCGTTTTGTGTGACCATTAAATTTGTTTTTGGGCGTTCTTTTCACAACTATTGTGTTTAATTATTATCAACAGTGATTCACGATACCAATTCAGTCATAATAATGCCACTTGATGCAGCTGGAGTAGCCAGGGCTGTGGCTGTTGCTTATGTTGGTTTTATATATATAAATATCCAGAACCATTACAAGAAAGTTAGAAGAGGCTTATCAGTCCGCTTCTGTTCTAGAATTTAACACAGCTCTTCTCAGAGCAAGATTTAAATTTTTCTGAAAACACAGTTTTGAACTTTGCAGCATTATAAGACAGTTCTCATTTTTGATAAGTTCAAAATTGCTCTGGGAGGTTCTGATGGACGTTACCCTGTATACAGATGCCGTGGTGACAGATTTACTAATTAAGTGTTGAAATAGTAGGTTTTCAAAGGGCTCGATAAATGCTACAGGGCGGTAAGACTTAAGAAGAAAAGTCATCACTCAGCAGTACTTGTAAGACGTCCTAGAAAAATACTACAGGCCATTTACATTTTTTATCGTTGAATTGTTTTCTTAATACATAATTATGCTCATCCACACGTCGCTTAAATCGTCATTGAGCTACCTGGTTACCGTCGGTGTTCCTCGATTTCCATGATCTGCTCAAAATTCTGAGTTGAACCTCATTGAGTAGGGTTGAAATAATTATAAAAGGTAAAATAAATGTCGTAATTTCGTTTCTACGAATACCTCCCGAGTTGAAAACTGCAGCTGAAGACGAATGAAAATGAATGTATTAATTTCAAAATGGAATATGGGGAATGGAAAAACATTCCTCAGTCTAATATTAAAGACATAATAGACGAGCTTCCGAATCATCTTTATGACGTCATAAGGATCGGGGAAGGAAATAGCCGCCATTAATAAATGTGCTATAATAAAATATTTTATATTACTTATATATTAATTACTGGTTTTAAGTAATTAATATATAAGTAATATAAAATATTTTAACATAGCACATTTTTCCCCAGAAATTCGCAATTTTGCATTTGCACGGTTTATTGTTTAATCAAACCAATTTTTAACGCTTTTATGGTTTATCTTTTAAAACATTAATATCAATAAAATTCAATGCAATAACAAAAATAACGATCTAAAGTCTAATTTTCATTTAATCTTCAGAATACTAGCCGTTCGATTAATTGTGTCAGTGAGTGTATTATGAAATATCGAAAGATTTATTGTGGGATAAAACTGTTTTATTTGAAAAAACCAACATCTGTGCCTGAAAAATTCGAAATGAGTTTTCTAATAATCCACAATATAACTTATTTTCACTATCTATTTAGTGTTCCGTCCTACAATAATCTTTAAAAGCTTCAAATAGATTAGAATACATCTCTTCTACTAAAAGAGTATAATTATATCACTACTGGTGAGTCACTTTACACCATTTCAATTGAGATGTGTAAAAGTAGCATTCAAGAGTTAACTAACAGTCGATTTATAGTGACATCCACATATTGTATAATTATGATTCCTATTGTAAAATATAAAATATATAAGCAACTCCATAAAATGTTATATTATATATTTCAAAATTTAGAGAGACTCTAGGAACTCAAAGTGGGAAAACTCGACCCAGAAAACCTGATAAAACAAAAGTAGTCATAATTAAAATTATCTTTTAACAGTCCCTAAAACCGTATATATTATTATATTAATTTGATTTTTTATTTCAACATTAAAACCCAAAACCAGTGAAAACACGACTAACAAATTTCAAGCCACTAGCTGACTTCTGTTTTGTGTGTATTGGAAACACATGTGTCCGCTAAACTTGATTATATATCACTACTGGTGAGTCACTTTACACCATTTCAATTGAGATGTGTAAAAGTAGCATTCAAGAGTTAACTAACAGTCGATTTATAGTGACATCCACATATTGTATAATTATGATTCCTATTGTAAAATATAAAATATATAAGCAACTCCATGAAATGTTATATTATATATTTCAAAATTTTGTGAGACTCCAGGAACTCAAAGTGGGAAAACCGACCCAGAAAACCTCCTGATAAAACAAAAGTAGTCATAATTAAAATTATCTTTTAACAGTCCCTAAAACCGTATATATTATTATATTAATTTGATTTTTTATTTCAACATTAAAACCCAAAACCAGTGAAAACACGACTAACAAATTCAAGCCACTAGCTGACTTCTGTTTTGTGTGTATTGGAACACATGTGTCCGCTAAACTTGATTAATATTTTCATTCACAACCTGCCACCCGTGTAATATTATTTGAATTAAATTATTAATTAATAGATTTGTTAAGAAATTTTCATAGTTTCTTATCTTTCAGCGACTACACGTTGCGAAAAACTGGTAAATTAAACTAGACTCCCATAAAGTAACCATAAACAAAATTCAAATAATTTTAAAATTATTTTTTGATGCCTTGAGTATTTCTGTGAAAACTACTGATATGTGTATGTAGAATTGAAATATCGAATCAAAGTAATAAAACTCATGTTTCTTATTATTTCGTTGCATACCGAATGTTTATCCTTCAGAAAGGGTCAAGCTGATCGTAATCAAATTAATGCTTTAGGATATGCCTCTAACCCAAACAGCCTAACGTTAGATACCACACACGACTATATACAATTTTTCATTCCGCAGTTCATGTTGGTATGCAATTGCATAATTTTTATTTTATTTTGAATCCCACTACACCTATAGCCTGTTACGGAATGCACACACATCTGCCAAACTGAATTATAAAGACCCAATAGTTTCTAAAAAAATAATAATTGTAATATACTTGAGAGACGAAAGGAAATTGTATGTTGCCCTGCCAAAAAGTCCACAGAAACCATTAAAATCATATCAAATATTAAAGCTTTAGGAAAGCTAAACCAGAAGCCCATTGATTGTAGCGGACGTTTGCAAAATTTAGGCGATGGTTACAAAAATCACAAACCACTTGAAATTACGAATTACTTGACACCGATCAAATCGTGTCAGTAAATGGCAGAAAATTGTTAAAACTTTTATGTTAACTGTGATTGCCTGTAATGCGTCTATAACTTTCTAAAGTCAAGTGCTAACTCGTCTAAATCACTTATTCAATAAGACCGTGAACTTGGTCACCTAATTACTGCGGTCAAAACTTTTACCTTAAAGCTGATGACTCACTGCAGCTTTGCAATACTAAATATCGCCTGAGGTTTACTTGGAAACGTAACAATGAGTCAATGCAAAAAAGTATTTGAAATTTCATTAGAGAGTTCTTTAAGTGAAATGATATTAAGCTTCGTGATATGTAGTACTTTCTATTTCAATTAAAGCGTGTGTTCCGCATTTAAAAATTTAATAAGATACTTAATGTAGAAATTGATTTTTTCAAATGGGGATTTCTTAAATCCTAAAACATAGAATATAGCAAAAATGATTATAGGGGTTACTCGCGTGAATTTATAGTGTCTTGGGTAGAGACTGGCAGAGGGAGATATCTGCAAAAAATACAATTTTGCGAGCAAAATTAAAGCACTTAGTTTTCATAGTGTACGAGAGATCCACTATACTCAACCTGCGGCCCGCCGAGCTTTTGTCAGTAACTCATCTGGCATAATAGATTTTTCTGTAATATATGGTTTGACATTGGTAACACCTCTGGTGTTGTAAATATCTATAAACGACCGTAACCACTTTGCATCAGCTAGGCCGTAAGCCTGTTTGCTATATGCTTTTGCTATAGGTACTCTAGCAATAAATAAATTAATATTTCTACTCGAGGTACTGTAATACTTGCAACAACTCAGAAGGGTTTATGGTAGTAAAAGAAGAACAAATAGTCCCAATACTTTATATTGAACCTTACGGTTTTAACATATTTCAATACGTAGTATCCATATTAGTTTGTGATATTTCATACATTGACTATTCAAACTCGACAAGCATTTTGAGAACACCTCGCCATCCCTCCAACAATTTTACAGTATATGAAACTTAGCATATTGGCACAACCGATAGCGGATTTAAGTCATTCATAAACTATTTTAATTAAAGGATTATGCATGACAAGAATTTAATACATTATCGTTGTTTGGATATTTCAGATAATATTTTATATAAGATATTGTATAAAATATTATACTTAAAGTTTTATATGCAATAAAATAAGTCGAACACTGTATTAATCTATCACGTCTACCAACATGAAAATAAAATGTAGTGAATATAGTCTATATACAATTGAGAGGTTTGAATTATAATTTGTACACAATTATCACATTATACAAAGGATAAATATTGTAACAAATACATTATTGTAAATTATAGACAACTACTCTATACAAAACAGGCGCTAATTACCTAATTAATAAAAATATAACATCATGATTCAATTAAAGAAATGGCGGATTGTATCGTTCAGAAATAAGAGGGATCGTTCAGAAATCAGAGGGTACATAACAAAATCAATTATTAACTCTAAAAAGAAACACTACAAGAACAACTATGCTACTCAATAACTGTAACAGTATCTTATCTAGTATGTCTATACGGCCCTTATATGAAAAAGGTTGATTATTGCTAATATAAATTATTACATAAATTATGTTTATTAGAGTTATTCTTCCGAGTTCTTCATGCATACATTTTTATTTTTAATATCAGCTAAAATCTTAGGAATTCACACAGACCATACTGCGTTGTTATATGTAACAAATATTTTGATTGTTTTACTTTTTGTGCTAAGAATATGTTTTTTAGTGTAGATGCGGTAGTTTAAGGTGATAGTTGTAATTTAATATTATTATTTTTATCAAACAATGTCTTGTTAATATCTACTTGAAACCAATTCAAGGTTTTCAATAAAGCTGTGGGAATAATATTCCAATAGATTTATGACTAGGTAGTTATTAGAAAGATCAAATAAAGTAAAGACACAAAACAATGTTTTATTTGAAATAACCACCTCATTATTTAAAAACATGTTATGCTCATGGTTTTTTGAATAGGATAATGCATGAAGTATGACGGAAATATGTCAGTTCACGTTGTAGTAGAAATGAAAAGCAACAATGCTTTTGCTAAGATTGTAACGTCGTTCATCTTTAAAAATAAAGTGACAATGCATTTGTTACAATGTATAACAGAGTTATGTATTACGTGCAAAATAATTATTTATTATTGTATTTCTTTTGAATAATTAAACACGTTTCAAGTAAACGACAATTCCGCACGCTATCTATCTTTGGATCTGTATGTAGAACGCTCGTTATTGTTAAAATGTTGAAAATATCTGTTTTATGACTTTACACTCAATTTTTGCTCCAAAGGCTGTCCTGAGATAAATATAAAATATTTTAAGTTTTGAATTTATAAAGTTTAACTTAATATAATCAATCCTTAAGAAATTTGACGATCTCAGAGAAATCTTGTGTGGCTTCTTGTTCTTTTGTTAAACAAATTCGAGAGAGAAAACAAATTAAAAGGGGTGCACGAAATGCTTGTAAGTAAGCACTCTGCTCCACCTTAAACCATATGCTCTACATCTGTTGAGATCATGATCAAACGCCAACCTATGCTACTATAAATATGTAGTTCCATATTTAAAAATTGATCAATATCAACAATCAGTTACTTGAATTTTTGCACAATTCCTTTTTATTAATATAATTAAAATAAAATAAATATAATATTTTTTACTATTAAAATAGCATTCATTTAATTTCAATTGGATAATTGGATTCAATAATATTTAAAACCGCGTTATATTTTCGCTCAAAACTAGTTAGGTATTTTGAACACATAGGCTAGATTTATTCATGCTACTCAGTAGTGACCTGTACAACGAACAAATTAATCTTCGTGTAAGTGTGTAACTCTTATTGCGTTAAAATTACTGTACGCGCAGTAATCATGGAGGAAGTATACTATTTTTTTATTATTCATAAAATTATGAATGGTATTCTTTCGTCATTTTCCATACTAAGGATGTTTCTGTTATAAAAGTAAAAATACTTATCATTGATGCGTCATAATTTATAACACTATCAGAATATATCGTATAACAAACGGAAATCTATTCTTTAATCGCAAGTAATTGATAATTAAACAATAGGGGTTTTAAAAAATCGCATTTTGTCAGTAATAATAGTTATAAAACAGTGATCTAGTGCGTGGTAGTCCACAGGCTACCTTTGAACTAACACGAAACTTTCACGTTCTGTAGAGGCGAGGTGACCAACGTCCTACATTTTTCACTACGGTTACGGAAATGTCTGGCCTGAAATGTCGCCTTCGCCAAGTCCTGATAGAACGGAGAGGCCCAAGCAATGCTGACTTGACGTCTTAAAGGATGGCATGTCATTGTGTACCAATGGTCTCATAGTAAAGGATGATGAAGATCACGCGAAGTGGAGAAGGAAAAGTAGGAAAGCGAACCCCAAGTTTCGAAGCGAACGCTCCGAACGCAACTGTGATTTAACGCTCGGTTGATGATGATGGTTGCTACGGAACCATAAAAAGCATTTAATCGGACATAAGAAATTATAGAAAGAAGTCGGTTAGACGAAGTCTCGGGCATATCCTAGTAGCTTATATATTCCTACTCATACCATAAAGACCCAGTAGTTTTCGAGAAAAATGCATGTGACCTATAAAGACATCCAGAAACCAAATAGGTAAGTATCACCTTTGCCAAAATAGGTATAAATTAAACAATGAAATTTCGAACTTGAATGTCCGGAACAAAAATAGTGAACGCTACTGGTGTAAAACACTACATTAGAGCGATTAAGATTCTGCGTCCATACATCTTATCGACAAATTATTCCGTACATGCTTAGCGCAAGGGTCACTTGGGAGATTACTTTTACTAATTTCGTTCATCCCGAAGGTCCTTATTCACCAGGAACGTTCAAATTTATAGTCACGTCGTCGGATCCTTTACAATTTGTCCTGAAAGCATGTAACGTTGTCAAATTATTGAGCAGGTTCCATAATCAGCAGCACCTTTTATTGAACTGAACTACTAGATTAGATGTGGGACGTGGAATGGCATTTAAATTACTGCTACATTTCCGGCAGTTTTCTCTTTAGTCCGAAAAAGTGCAGACTAATGCAACTCTTTGGTTGTATCTAGTATTTTTCTGGTTGCAGACATCGTCCATAAACATTTATTTAAAATGTATAATAGAATATAGAACAAATTTAAACAATAAACGCGTCACTAAACCGCATAACACATCTAGTAGGGTTTATTAGAGCGCAGTGAAAACATTGGTTTTCCTTAATGTGAGTAATAGTTCTTCAGGAATAACGACGCCGTACACCCCGCTTAATTAAAATAATAGGTCGGGAAAAAGTCTTTTCGCATATAGTATGTATGAACTTGTAATAAGATCTCTTTGGCTATACCATTTGTATCTGGCTGGTTTTGGTATCATTAAAAGTTTTAATTTGAAAGAAGATAATTGCAAACTCAAATTAGGAAAATGTGTGATTTTCATTTGTTTTTCTTATTGTTAAAATGAGTGAATCTAATGAAGAAATTCGATACCTTTTAAAATTTTACTACAAAAAAGGAAAAATGCAACACAAGCCGCGAAAAAAATTGTGATGTTTATGGACCTAATGCAGTATCTGTGAGAGGAGCGCAAATTTGGTTTAAGCGTTTTCAATTCGGAAATTTTGTATCAAAGATGCACGTCGCTCTGGTCGCCCTGTTACGGACAAAATTGATACCATTTTTGAAAAAGTGGAGCAAGATCGGCATATTAGTAGTTACGATGTAGCTGGAGAACTGGGAATTGACCACAATACGGTTTTGGCGCATTTGAAAAAAGCTGGGTACACAAAAAAGCTCGATATTTGGGTGCCTCATGAGCTCACTGAAAGAAACCTAATGAACCGTGTACTCATTTGTGATTCTTTATTACGACGTAATGAAACCGAACCATTTTTGAAGAAGCTGATAACTGGTAATGAAAAGTGGATCACGTACGACAAGAACGTGCGAAAAAGACCATGGTCAAAGGCCGGTCAGGCTGCACAGACTGTGGCGAAAGCCGGGTTAACTCGCAACAAGGTGATGCTGTGTGTATGGTGGGATTGGAAGGATTATTATTCATTATGAGCTGTTACCGCCAGGCAGAACCATCGATTCTGAACTGTACTGCGAACAACTCATGAGATTAAAGCAAAAAGTTGAGAGAATGTGGCCGGAATTAATCAACAGAAGGGGTGTGGTTTTTCACCATGATAACGCTAGACCTCACACATCTTTAGCCACTCAGCAAAAATTACGAGAGTTTGGTTGGGAGGTGTTAATGCATCCGCCGTATAGTCCTGACTTTGCACCTTCAGATTTTCACCTGTTTCGGTCTCTGCAGAATTCCTTAGGCAATGTCAGGTTAACATCACGAGAGGACTACCAAAACCACTTGTGGCAAAAAGTTATCCAACAAAATGGCACCTACATACTTTAGTCAAATGTAAATAAACTTTATAAAAAAAACCTTTTGAATTTTTATATAAAATGCGAAGAAACTTTTTCCCTAACCTAATATAAATGTGTTACGCAACTGTTTTCATGTTATTAAATTATGTACATACCTACATATGTGTGGAAATTCCTTTTTAAAGTTATTCAGGAAAAAGAAAACGCCTAAATAATGTAGTATTTTCCGGAAGGAATTTTAAATTTACGCTGCTTTTAGCTAATGACATACATAGTATGAACACTAATACTTAGCGTAACCTAATATGTCATTCTCATACATTTTCTATTCTATTCGTTTAGCGCTAATACCACTTGTCTAGGGGGCAGGTGATACTGAATAATTATTACATCTGACCCTATTGCTCCATTTGCGATAATGTTATCGTTATTCACCGTTTCACCGCAGATGTAGCGATGGGTGTAATGAGATATTGTTATTTTTTTGTTAATGATGTTAAATAATGTTACGCTCCGTGCAAGAACAGAGAAAGAATACAATTTCCTGCGGCCGGGCGGCCTGTCGTAAGAGGGGACAAAACAACCCACAGCTAGGTGATAGGGTATTTGCTCGTCTGAATGGCTACCACCCCTGGTCTGCCGCCATAACAACCTTGAGTTGTGTTATGGTATTAGTGGCCAGGCTGCAGTCTCACACCCTTTAGACAGCGGCAGCACATTGGTAGCACCTTCGGTGTGACAAATTCCCATAGGCGTTTATAACCGCTTTCAATCAGGTGGGCCGTCTGCCTGTCTGGTGAATTCATGTAATAAAAAAATATTGACAGATAACGTATTTATATACATTTATGTAGCTATTCGTTAACGGCGTTATTTTAATGCTATTAATAAGATGCATTTGGCCACAGCCAATAACTTTAACACTATCCCAGGTGAAGCCTGAACATGATAGCTGTATGGACGTAGCGATCCTCTGTCTGGCATGATAGTGAACTGGACAATAAATTTGTGGACGTAGAGACTAATGTTGCGACTGGACCAAAATTTTAAAGTCGCTCAACGTAGGATACCTAAAATAATCGCCATGGCTCATAAAATTACTAAATTGAAAGTGGCAGTGAATCTGTCACGACTGGTCGGAGAACCAACGGCCGTTGGAGCCAACGAAACCTAGACTGGACTGAAGGCTTCGTCTCGTTAAACATAGCGTAGAACACCCACGCCCAGTGGACTGACTACCTATGAAAGGTTGCCAGCAGGGGCTGCATGAGGAAAACGAAGGACCAGGATTTTCGGAGAAATTAGAGAGACTTTCCTTCATAACACTGGCAAAGGCAAACTAACGTGCTTTGCTTCGGACACTGAATATTTTGCGGACAACGATTAGCTGAAGAAGTGCCACAAAAAATAAATGCAATACGTGGTACCCGTTTTTTAGGCCATGCTACCATGTGCCCAATGCCAACCCTGCGGTTTGGGTTGTTAGGAAGTATCGATAATTATTCCCAGGATTAGTCACCGCAAAGTACTTCTGTACGATGCATATGTCTGTATATAAAAGCAATATAAACATCGGTGTTTTACAATCAAATCTTAGTGTTTGTCATACACCCGGTGGTGCTACACACGTTTTAACAATGACGTCCCGTGTACTTTTGGTTCTACTCGTCGTAGGATATGTACATAGCTATTGTGAGTGTTTAATATTACTTTTCAATCGAACATTAAATATTTTTTATATTTAGTAGTTTAGTGTGAAATTTTAACTTCGTTTCATTCTAAATGTGCGTACATTTCAGATGAACAGTAAAATGAAACTTTAGACTAGGACGTAATTTACTGTTAAAGATTCGAAATGTGTAATTTTCTATTAAAATTTGTACCTTTTTCAATTGTTATACGGAAGCAGTATACATATATTTGATACAATACATAAATAAATAATTATATCGATACTGTATATCAAAAATGAGACTGCTATATTTAGAATGAAGTTAGCGAGAATTGGGAGTCATGGATTTGTATTAAAAAGTCTATTAATTAATGTGAGGATATATAATTAGGGATTTTTAAACTGCAGTGTAAGTAATATAATCGTAACGCCTAAGTTGTCAAAGTACACGAGACCTGCAGCAATAGGTTCAAATGATGGCTAAGAAACCACGCAACTCCTTACTTTATTTGATTTAACGTGTATTTTATTACAATTATCATACGCTGATGGCGAAATAATAATTCGGGAGGAAAGCGGGAAACAGCGAGATTAATAATTATATTATACCGATTTCGGTTACAGCAACCATTACATGCCGTTAAAGCTCTGATTTTCAAGCCGATCTTATACTCGCATGTGGCTTACATAGCCTATTTATTAGCCACAATCCGCACTTGGGACAGGTCAAAACATCAGTACAATGAGGATCCAACCTTACAAACACACCGAGCCTAGGTCAAAGGTACTGATTCTCTCATCCTCTTGAAATAAGAAGGCCGGCGTGAAGTGTGATATTTATATATTTATTTATATGTATAATGTTTACTTACATATAATTTAACAATTCATAACTCTTGTGAGTCTATTCAGATTATCAAACTTTGTCTTATTACATATTGATTACAAAATTAGCGAAATTAGTTAAACTGTGACTATTCAAGTCACGTCCAAAATATGCAAAATTATTGTAAAAAATATATTGACGATTAATTGAAATTTCGCAAAACAAGTAAACGAACTTACTGCATAGTATTTTATAATGTATTTGAATTGTAAATATTGTCTCTTACACTAACAAGATAATAATTACTTATTTTAGCTCTGATAAAAATTATTATGAACATTGTTTATTAAATAAAGAATAGTCATGTGACTGTTTAGTCTTCTGGCTTCTCGTTGTGGTTTGTGTTATAATGAATACAAGTCGTCGCCCTTTGGTCTGCATTCGCGGCGTGCCCAAAAGTTCATTGTCGCAGTTGATATGTCATAATAACGCATAGGATACACATAGACTTGTGTTTGGCTGTTGTCTGATTACAAAAGTGTAATAAAATTAGTTTATGAATGGGTTAACTAGTAGGTTAATATTTGCTTTATTCATATTATAATGCTTAGATCAGTAAAACATTTTTAGATTTAAAAGGAAGTATTTGTATTTATTACTATATTCACTATTTTTAATAATAATAAAAAATCAACAATAAATTGACAGAATACCAACAATGGTACAGTTTACTTTGCATATTCTTCGCGATAGGTAAGTTCCTACTTGTTTGAAACTCGTAGGTACGTGATTGTGAATACATTTCCTCTCTTTACATCTGTTTCTGTCTTTGCATGAAATGACTGTAAACTATTCACTTTATGTGTATGTGCTGAACTGTTTTCTATCTATCGTCTCTTGAAACACTGTAAGAGTTTTATTTACGCGCTAAGTGATATTAGTTATTCCAACCGTCCATAAGACCCGGAGTCTCCACTCCGACAACTATAAACCGGCTTTTATTATTTTGTACACTTGTATAGTGAAAGTATTTTAATAACTGTATCGTTACGCCTGTAATTCTTTCTGTAAAAGTTAATATAATCATACTATTGTACCAAAAGAGACGTGATCTTAATAGAAACATACTTGTTTTGTTTCATTAGAGTTGCGGGTGAATGATAATATACCTAATTTCATTTTAACGTCATGCTTCAGTTATTTACAAATGGAGCAATAAATACATAGTGGCTCAGACTAAGGCACTCTTATTCCAATGGCGTGACTTCGAATTCTGTCGGTAGAGCATACACTGTTCAGACTTTTTTACTTAATTTGATTTGTGTCTACACCCCAACGGTGAAGAAAAACATTGTGAACAACCGACACATTGAGATAAATAATGTGTGAAACTTGCCATCTAGCGTGGCAGGTATACGGCCCCTTCCTCTGAAATGGAGAAACCAGTCACCAGACCAAGACGATATCAGTTACTACTATTTATAAATTGATAGAACCAAGTTCACATAAAAAGACTGAATAAGATGAGTATCAATCGGTCTTTTTATGTGAATAATTAATATAACAATTAATAATTAATATTTAACAGTTCTTATACCTCTCTTAATTAAATTTACAGCGCTTCAGCCATTATCATGCAATCAGATTCGCGCATTCGTCGACGGCCATAACTATAGGAGACTTCAACTGGCCAAGGGTGCAGTAGCAGGACAACCTCCAGCTGCTCAAATGAAATTTATGGTGAGTATTTCATATAATCCTGTGTCCAGTAGTGGACAGAGCTTGGCTGAAAAAGAAGAAGATTTCACACAATACTACTCAAATACTTTCAAGTGATTATCATCGGTAGCTCGCGGATGATGTGTAAAGTTGACTGGACCTGTATACCAAGTTTTCTTTTTGATGGGAAGCTTATCCCTATCAGTGATAAGGTCAAAAACCTAGGAGTTATATTTGATAGTGAACTGTCCTGCAGACCCCATATAACGGAGTTGAGTCGGCGGTTGTTTCTCTCCTCCAAATCACTTTGGAAGCTGAAAAACTTCCTGCCCTTCGCCACCAAAATTAAGCTTGCAGAGTCGCTACTTTTACCCATACTTGATTATGCCGACGCCAGCTATCTAGACTTAACTCAAGAACAACTTAATAAACTTGAGCGCCTCCAAAACTTTTCTATAAGGTTCATATTTGGGTTACGCAAGTATGACTACGTTTCTGAATTTCGTAAAAAACTCGAAGTGGTTGCCAATTCGTTTTCGCCGGAATACTCATATTCTTTCATTGCTTTATAGTGTTTTATTTATCCCTACTACTCCACAGTACCTACCTTAAAGAACGCTTCGAATTTATTTCTTGCTCTCACAATTTACGCCCTTCCAGTCAACATAGACTTATTACTCCTATTCATAATACAACGTTTTTCATTAACTCTTTCACGGTTAAGGCTATCCAACTTTGGAATTTATTGCCTGTTGCTGTCAGACAAGCAAAATCTTTAATAACATTTAAGAACATGGTCAGGAAATTCTATCTGCAATATAATGATATGTAATTGTATATAATTAGTATTATATTGCATACAACTATATATTTATAATGTTTAAATAGTTGCATTTTATCACTATATCTTGAATATGTATATAACTTATGTGTATATTTGTATATATAGTATAGTTATATATTTATTATTAAAATGTAAGTAATCGTACAATAATTATATATACCACCATCGCCATTCCTAATCAGCAATATTCCTGCCACGGGTTGTCTGGAAGAGATCGCTTTTTAGCGATAAGACCGCCCTTTGTACACAATTAGAATAATACTAGTTCGTAAGTTTTCTGTAATGGTGTACAATAAAGTGTTATCTATCTATCTATCTATAATAATACACTTCACATCAAAAAAATCAAAAGACCTCTGAAGTTTGGTTTGAATGAGTTTTATGTATTTGTTTTACATTAAACAAAAAAAAAAAAAATAAATGCCAGTTAATTGCGGATATTATAAGGTATCGTGTGACGAATGAATATTAATAATGTTTATAATATATTCTATAATATAATTAATATTTCAAAATAAAATTAAATATCTTTAGCTATCGTGTTTTGTTCTACAGATATGATTTTACCCTTTAAGAAGAATGTGTAAAATGTTAGAAACAAGGACGTAAAACAAAAAAAGTTTTTTTATTCGGTATCTCGTATTTCTTCCCCGAGCTCTAATAAATACTTTCATGCGGTTCCTCATGGAACAGAAGAGAGTCACAAGCTTGTGTTGTAAGTTATTATCCCACTCTTCTTGTATAACTGTTTTAAAGTAGCCAAGCGTCTCCTGAGCAGGATCTCTCGCCACGAGTCGTCTCTCTAACTCATCCCATATGTGTTCTATGGGATTCATATCCGGGCCTATTGCTGGCCAATCCGTAACCGTAATACTACTCTATCAAAAAAGTACCGGGAAAAGGTCAATAATACACAAAATGTTAGTTATTTATTTAAATCTATTTTATCACCTTCAAGGTATCCATCAGAAACGATACACTTACGTCCAAGAATAATACAATCATCAAAATATTTTTAAACTCTTTTTCCGGAATTGAGTTTAGTTCTTGTCACGAATTCTCCTCTATGTCTTCTACCGAATGAAAACTGGTGCCACGAAGTGGTAATTTGAGTTTAGGAAAAAAAAGAAGTTTTCACCGTAAGCCTTCTGTAACATTTTCCGTGTCTCCGAACACGAAATTCCATTGGTGATGCAAAATTTAAAACAAACTCTTTGTTGGATCTTTTTGGCCCTAATGAAATTCGCAATACACACTAGATTCGCAATACAGACTAGACACACGATACTATCATGACCCACTTAATGATGGTAAGCGAGGTCCAGATACAAAAGCAAGTTCAGTTTTTCCATCAGCGCTTATGCCTAAACCGTCCAAGAACCACTACCGTAATTGACTCTTTCTTTAATGCTGCAGCACTGTGCAAAACGCTCTGTTTTCTTTCGATACGCCTTCTTTCTTCCGTTGTTGTCATACAGCATGATCTTACTCTCGTCAAAAAAGAGAACTATGCTCCATTGAATATATGACCAATTTATTAATACATAAGAGAATAGTATACTTATTACATAAATATACTATTCTCTTATGTTCTGCGTTGAGTGCAATAACAACTATTTTATAAGAATCAAATTTAGCCTTATACTTGCACTGTTGATTATTCTAATAATGCAATTTTAAAGTTCCACAAATATAAGGAATACCCACTTAATAAACTTGGGCCTACATGCGACGTAATAACTGCATTTATATATACCTTTATATTTTGATGTTATGTATCCTGACTTTTAAATCGTGTCAGATTATATGATTATAGTGTTTATATTTGATTTATATTATATTTGATTATAGTATTCTAATCAAAGCGTGTGACATATTTTATATATTTTAGGAGTTTACTCTTTAGGAATCAATTTTCATATAAAACCCCCCGGTATTGAAATTTTATGAGAAGTTAAATATATGTTATGTTTGGAAGTGAACTTCTATATAAGACCCCCGTCTTAGGATTTTTCTGTCACGAAAAAGCGTTACGGCCGCGTGGAAGAGCGACATAAATTTAGACTAGACGTGGTGAGAGGCGGCATAATTTTAGAGTAGACTATGGATGCGTTTTTTTGTTCCGGATCGAATTCAGTTTTTTTGTTTAATAAAATATGTTTAAATAAAAAATGCATTCATTAAAATGTACCTAAACGAACCAAATCATAACTTGCAGTAAACCTGCGAAAAATGAAAATGTGTGCTGGGACACATAGTAGAAGTGAAACTTCAACGGACAAGTGGAAAAACGAATCGCAACAAAATGTTGACTTGAAGTTTTACGGGCAGGTTTTCAAATTGGACAAGTACATTAACAATCTGCCCGTAAAACTTCAAGTTAAAATTTTGTTCCGATTCGTTTTGCCACTTATCCGTTGCCATTCGTTTTTCCACTTGTCCGTTGATGTTTCACGTCTACCATGTGTCCCAGCACACATTTAGATTTTTTGTTATTATTATAGCCTAAATAGAGTGCCTATGCGCATAACTTGGATGCGTCTTAAGAAAAGTTTATTCCATGAGTTCGTGCAGGCTCAGTCAAGTTTATTATACCTGACAATGTATAATGCGAATGTGCCTTGCGAGTCCGGATAGTAGGTTAGCGAGAGCACAACACTACCTTCTTAGCTCCGTACTTGCATCGCGAACTCTATAATTGAGTGCTACGCAATGGCGTATACAAACTTCAAGAACGGATTTAAATTTTGCTCATACTATATATCCAAGATTCTCGGGTTTTACACATCGGTAATTTCGACGAACAGGTCCCATCACAATATTTTTCCTTCATTGTTAACACATGATTCTAACCATTGTACAATTTCGAATTCGAACCCACGTCGTTGAAATAAGAAGTGGCTGACGTACGGTCTACTGTAATAGTGAAGTTAATACTGAGCTTAGAAAATTATAATCCTAATTTTTATAATAATTCAAAGTTTACCATTATTTTTAGGTTTGGGACAATGAATTGGCAGCGAAAGCAGCCAGTTGGGCTGCTAAAGATGTTGAAGGCCACAATACAAACCGTGCAGTCGGTATGTGTTTAGATTTAACTTTGCATTTCCTCGAACAATATGCGTTACGATTTGCTCAAGTATGTACGTAACTAAAACAATATGACGCATCGAAGTAGAACATTCCGATCAATTTCGAAGTTGCAAAAATAACATATTAGCTTGGGGAAAAAGTTTCTTCGCATTTTATATAAAAATTCAAAAGGTTTTTTTATAAAGTTTATTTACATTTGACTAAAGTATGTAGGTGCCATTTTGTTGGATAACTTTTTGCCATCTTGTAGGTAGGGACGTGATCCCATTGCTATAAAAATTTTGGGGTTTCTGATCAAAAAACTGCGACAAGTGGTTTTGGCAGTCCTCTCGTGATGTTAACCTGGCACTGCATACGGAATTCTGCAGAGACCGAAACAGGTGAAAATCTGAAGGTGCAAGGTCAGGACTATACGGCGGATGCATTAACACCTCCCAGCCAAACTCTCGTAATTTTTGCTGAGTGGCTAAAGATGTGTGAGTTCTAGCGTTATCATGGGGAAAAACCACACCCCTTCTGTTGATTAATTCCGGCCGCTTTCTCTCAACTTTTTGCTTTAATCTCATCAGTTGTTCGCAGTACAGTTCTGAATCGATGGTCCTGCCTGGCGGTAACAGCTCATAATGAATAATGCCCTTCCAATCCCACTATACACACAGCATCACCTTGTTGCGAGTTAACCCGGCTTTCGCCACAGTCTGTGCAGCCTGACCGGCCTTTGACCATGATCTTTTTCGCACGTTCTTGTCGTACGTGATCCACTTTTCATCACCAGTTATCAGCTTCTTCAAAAATGGTTTGGTTTCATTACGTCGTAATAAAGAATAACAAATGAGTACACGGTTCATTAGGTTTCTTTCAGTGAGCTCATGAGGCACCCAAATATCGAGCTTTTTTGTGTACTCAGCTTTTTTCAAATGCGCCAAAACCGTTTTGTGGTCAATTCCCAGTTCTCCAGCTACATCGTAACTACTAATATGCCGATCTTGCTCCACTTTTTCAAAAATGGCATCAATTTTGTCCGTAACAGGGCGACCAGAGCGACGTGCATCCTTGATATCAAAATTTCCGGATTGAAAACGCTTAAACCAAATTTGCGATACTCTCACAGATACTGCATTAGGTCCATAAACATCACAAAATTTTTTTCGCGGCTTGTGTTGCATTTTCACCTTTACTGTAGTAAATTAATTAGATTCACTCATTTTAACAATAAGAAAACAAATGATAATCACACATTTTCCTAATTTGAATTTGGAATTGTCTTCTTTAAAATTAAAACTTTTTGATGATACCAAAACCAGCCAGATACAAATGGTATAGCCAAAAAGATCTTATTACAAGTTCATACATACTATATGCGAAAAGACTTTTTTCTCAACCTTTTAAATTGTAATTATATTAATGTTACTTATTCATACGGTGAAACAGTATACTATAATTTATAATTTAGTTTTTAACAAACAATCACAGTTTTGAACAGTCTAATGAGACGTTGCTTTCTTATATTCAGTAATAATAAAAGTACTTTGACAATTATTCAGGTCTAAATTAATAAAAGTATACAACGTTTAAAATATCTATACTTATTTGTGAAAATAATTTAGAACATAACCGATATCAAACACTAACATTTCGAAAACTGTTGGTATAACAGCTTGAGTTAATATCGCTAATCATATTACACGATTATGTTCTCGCGAAGAAATTTTAATTAGTCACATGTTACTATTTTTTACTTTACGCAGTTGTTTTGCTTATTAAATTCATACGCGTTTATTACAAATTTATTACTAGCGTACATTTGTTTCTGCTTCTCTTTATATTTTCTTGACAAAATCTATCATTTTACGCTAATACTAAATCATGATTGCACAAAAAGAAAAAATAATAATTCACTAGTAGTTCAGAATGTATATATCTATTCAAGTCTTTTAAAATTAGTATAAAAGAATATAAAAAATTGTTAATATTGTTATAACTCAGGTCCTGACAAAAACAAATCCTACCTGCATATCTGAAACAAAACACATTTTTTTACCTGCCGGCATTTAAATTAATTGTAACTCTTTTATGATCGTCTTCTTTTGTTTACTTTGTGTTTAAACTTTGTGATTTGAAAACAGTCCATTTTTTTATTGTACTCTTTTATGGCAGTTTGCGGCAGTCATTAGCTAGGTGTGGTGGATTAAGCCGACTTAGATACGGGGACATTGCATTTGTACAGTATAAAACGATAACCTGATGGAGGGGGAGACAGTCGAGCGACAAACACGAGTGAAGCGAGACGTGTGTACTACAATCGGGAATCTAATAAGTGACGGACTTTGCGTATTTTATTGAGTTACGACCTTCTGCATTACATTTGGACTTGTTGTGTTCGGTTATATTTGTACCTGTGTTTTACGTGTTTGTATAGTTCTAATAAACTCTATAATAATTCTAACGGCATTGTAATTCGAGTCTCGCGACTCGTAACAATATCTTAAATAAATTAAGGAGTGTCAATAATCAGCGGGCGTCAACAATGTTATAGTTTACTCTATACAAGGTGAATGTAATAGCGCCTACTCAAATCCTTTAAGAACTTTACGCTCCACGCCAACCTGGTGGCCGGCCACGCGCTACCGCGCGATCAAAAGTAGCAGTAACGCGTGGCGGCCAACGGTCACACGTGTGCGGCGAGTCCCTACAAAACGTATAAAAAAGCATGTTGACTGCTTGTCGCTGGTCACTGGTGGCTGTGATCGGTGGCCTATTTGTGTCCTGCCTAATCGCTTTGGTACCCTCCCCCGTTCGCAAATAATCCCTGTCCATAATTTCTGTACTATCCAAGGCACTTCAATTCTATTTCTTTTTTCTTATTATTCATTGTCACTGTTTTCATTCCGATTCAGGAAGATTTAATACTGGTGAAAACATACACTGGTTTTCAACATCTGACAAGAAGTTTGTGTTCAATCCTGACGAAGCTTTGGGCTCGTGGTTCGCTGAGCATAAAAACTACAAACTTTCGCCTATACAATGGAGCGATTTCAAACGCGCACACAATAACCAAATAGGACATTATACACAGGTCAGTGGAAAATTACAAACTAATCTTCTTATTCATATTGAGTTAGAGTAAATTTGTAGGCTTCTTTAAGAATCATAAAGAAGCCTACAAACTTACTGTACCTCAATATTTACGGTCTTATTCGACCGTAAATATTTAAAATTCCCACATTTAAACGTTACGTCGACGTGATAAAATATGGCGTACATACTGCATATGGTGTGTATATGAAATACTTTATTATTTCGAAATGCCAGAAATGAAAATTGCTCAGTAAAAAAGCTATATAAAATGTATTTCGAGTTGATCTGTCGTATTCCAATTATTTGGTGTCATACATCTTTCACCTTAATTTTTTGTAGTAAACGTCAAAGGTTATGGTATATGTGGCAGTGAAATATATATTAATTAGTATTTATTGTTATAGATGGCGTGGGCGGATACTGTGTACTTTGGCTGCGCCATAGGTGAAAAAATCGATGGCATCTGGAAGAAGTTCAAAGTTGTCTGCAACTATGGACCTGCGTAAGTATTTATTATACACCAGAGTTTGCCCCGCGGCTACGCCGCATGTTAAACCCTAGGCCATACGTTTATTTTACTTACATAAAAACTTAATTCTGTATTTTATATATGTAAACCTTGGCGTTATATTTGACAGTGAGCTCTTTTGGCGACCTCATATTACCGAATTAAGCCGGCGGCTATATCTCTCATCCAAATCCCTTACAAGGTTGAGGAATTTCTTACCCACTATACCAAAATTAAGCTAGCAGAGTCCTTATTACTTCCCATCCTTGATTATGCTGACGCCAGCTATCTAAATTTAACCCAAGAACAACTTAACAAACTTGAGCGCCTCCAAAATTTTTGCATAAGGTTCATATTTGGACTACGCAAGTATGACCATGTCTCTGAATTCCGAAAAAAAACTCAAGGGGTTGCCAATTCGATTTCGCCGGAATACTCGCATCGTTGCTTTTCTCTATAGTATTTTATTTGTCCCTAGTACTCCTGATTACCTTAAAGAATGTTTTGAATTTCTTTCGTGCTCTCACAATTTACGCCCGTCTACTAAACTTAAATTGAACACTCCTGCGCATAACTCAACTTTTTACAACAATTCTTTTACTGTTAAGGCTATACAGCTTTGGAACGCGCTTCCTGTTACTATCAGACAAGCAAAATCACTAGCGATATTTAAAACTATGATCAAAAAATACTACCTGTCGTTGGAATATGATATTTAAATTAATTTATAAACATTTATATATTTTGTACATATGTATTTGTATGGTATGAATATTAAGTATATATCTATATAATATATAAAATTTCTGCATATATATAATTTATGTATAATATATATTATTAAAATGTAAGTAGTTCGTACTATATGTTACGTATACCACCATCGCCATTATCATCTCAATTCATTCCTAGGGTTGTTTGGAAGAGATCGCTTTTTAGCGATAAGACCACCCTTTGTACATTACTAGTCATAATTTTAGTCTTTAAGTTCATGTTTGTATTGGTGTATAAAAAAGTGTTATCTATCTATCTATCTTTATATATAACATAATTACATATAATAATAACAAAGGAACTAATATCTAGACAACTGCCCAGCAAAACATAGAGGGAGTCGAAGCCAACCTGATTTCAAGTAATACAATGTATGACATGTTGTTTACGACAATTTATTATATTTTAGGTATATGTTATATTTATCGGGATAAAATATATCCTAAGTATTAACTCGTGTTATAAGCCAGCACTATGTCGAGTTTCATTCGTTTACGTTCTGTAGTTTCCAAAAAGGATACAATCGCAGCGCCATTTTATTAGCTATTTTCGTCTATCCTATCGATACGACGTCATTTATAGGGATAAAAAGTATCCTAAGTTACACCCCTGGATATGGGAGCTAGCTCTATGTTGAATTTTATTTAAATCCATTTAGTAGTTTTAAGTGATGCTCTAACAGACAGGCAAAAGTTCTAAAAATTGTATTTTCCGAATCTGCTGGTCCGAATTAGCCCCCTGATTTTTTTCGCACTTTAAACTCATTGTACAAACTCAAACCTTTTACAGATTATTATAGTATAGATCTATCTAGTATTTATCACACATACATATTTTACAACAACACAGCTCGCCAGAGACGGGCCGGACGGACTTATTAAGCTCTTACGGACTGGCGTGGACGTATTAGCCTGCGCTAATTCCGGCCCAATTCAGCGCCAAGTCATTATTTAAAAGACCTTAGCTGCGCTTTAGATATGAATTGCATGAATTATTTATAGCCAGTAGGCCTGTTATTGCGGTTAGGAAACAATTTTTAGGGTCGGCAAACAAGTTTTGAATTAACTATGGCAAATTTAAAAATGTCGATAAGGTAAATTAATGATGATTTGACTTTAGGGATATACTTACGACTTCTTTACAGACACTAAATCAACATATTGGAGCCAGGAAACAAGTTTTGGGGTCCACCAACAAGTTTTGAAATAATTACGACAAAATTATAATATATAAAATTATAACAATATAATAATAAATAAATATCTCAATAACATCGATTTTAAATACGAGAGTTGTAAGGGGAAGGCGAAAGTCGCGACCAATAACTACAACAGTGACTTAGGTTAGGTTAGATTCAGACCAATGCTCACGAGCGAAACGAGCAAAACGAGTGTGCCGCGGCAGCGGCTGGGGAGTGCCAGAACGACTGGCCATTTATTTATTGATAACTATTTATATGATATAAGTACAATTTGAGTGAGTAAAAATAAGTAAGTATCCCTCCTCCCTCCTCACTCCGCCCCTCCACTACTTAAAATTCAATGATCAGGTATCTACAGTTCAACCAAGATATTAAACATATATACAGATTATTAATTTTTGACTCTGAAACGGACCTGCGCTGAAATGGGCCGGAGCTGAAACGGCGGTGCTGAATATAGTACTAGACCCTGATTTAAATGTTTTCACTTTCTGTTCAGAAGTGCCACGTTGCGCTCTTCAATCACTTCTGGATTATCAATAACAATATAGGTTTAGTTCTATTGATCTTTATGACATTTTCAATTTCAAGTTGAAAAAGAAAGCATTCAATAAGGTTGCCAAATCATGAAAAAAGGTTTTACGGAAGGCTCGTTTTGACCACATATAACGGATCGGGAACAAACTTGCCTCATATCCAGCTGGCAGTAAGGCATTTTGGTCCCTGGCGAAAGCGGTTGAATCGAACTTTTGCCGCCCCTCACTTCCTCCACTGCTGAGACCTGATGGGTCACTAGCTCACACTGCAGAAGAAAAAGCCAATCTACTTGCAACTCTTTGGCAGAATCTTCTCGTTTAGATACTAACGGTGCAACACCTCCACATCTGCCTCATAATGGTACCTCCATGGCTGAGATACATATTCGACACAGACAGAGGTACGAAAGACACTGAAAGCTCTAGACGTGAAGAAAGCAAGTGGCCCAGATGTAATCCCAGCTATAGTTCTTAAAATTTGTGCGCCTGAACTCACTCAAATACTGACACGCCTCTACCGTTTATCTCTAAAAACAGGACTGGTTCCAAAATCTTAGAAGCAAGCTAACGTGCAACCTGTGCCCAAAAAGGGTAGTCGTGCTGACCCTGTCAACTACAGGCCCATTTCAATAACCTCCATACTCTGTAAGAGCATGGAGCCAATATTGAACGTCAGCCTTCTGGCGTACCTAGAAACAAACGACCTGCTTAGTGATCGTCAATACGGTTTTCGCCGAAATCGCTCAACAGGAGATCATCTAGCGTACGCCACACACATCTGTGGTGAAGCCATCGAGAAGAATGGAGAGGTGCTTGCCGTTTCTCTTGATATCTCGAAGGCATTTCACGGGGTCTGGCACGACAGCCTTATTAGGAAACTTCTAGCATACGGATTGACTGACAGTCTCTGTGCTTGGATATCTAATTTCTTGAGGGAACGATCGATAAGAGTGGTTGTAGATGGCTACTCTTCCGATCACAGGGCAATCAATGCCGGAGTCCCCAGGGATCTATTCTCTCCGCAGCTCTCTTTGTGCTGCATATTAACGATCTACATAAATCAGGAGTTTTTGGCTACGCAGACGACAGCACGCTTGTGGAGAAATATATGTGCAATGCGCGAGATAACAGAGCCCAGATTCAGTTGCACAGAGAGACGATGGTCGAACGGCTGAACGTATCCTTGCAAGCAGTCTCCGAGTGGGGTGATGCAAACTTGGTTACGTTCAACGCCTCTAAAACCCAGGCATGTCTATTCTCCGCAAAACGGAGTCTATTTGATCTGACTCCCACTTTCAGAGGTGTGTCTATTACATTGACTGATAGACTCCAGCTTCTGGGCATCTCTTTGACTCCAACACTCAATTTTGGCACGTACATAGAGTCTTTAGCGCAAGTGGCGCCTGAAAAGCTGGGTGTACTCGCAAAGGTGAGACAGTACTTCACGTCGGAACAATGCTGAACTTATACCAAGCACAAGTTCGGTCCTGCATGGAGTACTGTTCACATCTGTGGGACGGATCAGCCAAATACCAGTTGGAAGCCTTGGAATCAATTGAGAAAAGAGCCAGGAAGCTGGTCGGCAATGATCGTCTTTTTTATGCTCGACTTCAGAGTCTAGAGCATAGACGCAAGGTCGCGGGGCTGACCGTCTTCTATCGGGTACATTTCGGGGAGTGTTCCTTAGAATTGCACGAGCTGATTCCTCCATCCCCTTTTTACCATCGGACAACCAGACGCACCGGTTTGCGCCACCGTTACATGGTGGAAACACCACCAGTCAGAACCAAGCGTTTCGCTTCATCTTTTCTGGTGCGCACTGCCGAAGAGTGGAATAATTTGCCGGAGTCTGTTTTTCCTGACAAATACAATCTCGAAGTCTTCAAGTCACGAGTGAATAGGTATCTTCTAGGTAAGCGTGCTCCATGCTTGACTGCGTCATCACTCAACATCAGTTGAGACAGTGGTCAAACGCAAACCTATACCTCCGTAAAAAAAATATAGTTTAATGCGAAAATCGTAGTAGTGTTGAACAGGTGCAACTTTCCGTAATCTAAGAAGTGTTTTTTTATTTTCAGTGGAAACTACATTGGTCAAACGCCATACAAGACTAACGGTCGGACTAGTGATAAATTAGTATGCACTTTGGATAATTGCAGCAGACCTTATGGTGACAGGTGCTAATCAGACAAATCGATATTGATTAGTCAGTATTATAATTATATAGTTTACTTAGTTTGTTACCTTACTGATAATATAAAAGTTAATGTTGTGTAAGTACGAACATTATCTCAAAACTGCGAAACTACCCAAAGTATTCTGATGGAAATATATTTCCAGAGATTCCTCTCTCTGGAATAAATTATAGGCTACTTCGCAAACAATTAAATGGTTATCATACCATGCGCATTTTTACAACTAATATTAAGGGCAATCGACAGGTAAAAGACATAATTATCAGCTACAAATAGATGGCGCTGTCTGCGGCGTTTCTATCAGCACATGACTGAATGAAATTTGTTTGTATCTACTCAAAATGATAACGCGTTAAATTTCCATGCAATTTCTAGCAAATATGTGATCGTTAATACCTTAAATTGATTTTGTAAGTAATAGATAATATGAAGGTTTCGGTTTAAATGAAAATCAAATATACTTAAATGTGAATAGCGCCATTTAATTGAACTGTGTAGCTGCCGAATGCCTGTAAATAATATAAATGTTTTTTCACTACATTTGGGTAAATAGAGATTTTTTACAGTTAATTTGTAAATGTTGATAAAAAGCGTGTATTGAAATATGCCTTTTGAAATATCATGATAAGTGCTGTTTAGACAGTTTTTAATGCGCTATTTGATTAATAACAAGCATGAGAGCATAACACACTACGCTCGTACATAGTATAATGAGACTTTATATTATTAGATTGGAACTGTTTATTTATTTTATTTTATTTTATTTGGGGGGGCTAGCTATCATTAACAATAACTAGAAATAAGCTAAATTAAGAAAAGCTATTAATAAACAAGCCTCCACAGATAAAAGTAAAATTAAAAAAGGAAATTAAACAAAGAAACAATAAAAAAATGTGCATAGGTAGGTACTTAAACTGATAAATCCGAGTTTGAATAGAACTTGACCAACTTAGCGCTAAACAATGCTATTTAATACAAGTATTAAAACTTTGTACAAGGACATTAGGTATTTAATTTAGATTTAAGATTTTCTGGACTGATTTATAATTAATTAATTTTATAGGACAATAAATGACTTCATAATTATAGTAATAATATTTTATTTTACATGTATATGAATCCCGGTATTTTTGGTATTGATTGGCGACAAATAATATTGTTTATTTTTAATATATCGACAAATGAAACACACCTTGTTTCTAAGCAAGTTAAACCTGTATCATGGGTTAATGTACTTAGTCTGGCCATAAATACTGTTACAATTAAAAAGAAACAAAATATTACATTTGAATTTGGAATCTGTCATTTTTATATGATTGTTCATTGTGTTTTCTCATTTTGGCGCCAATACATTGTACAACATTTTGCGATATTAAAATGGAGTGGGGCGATAAAGAGAACCGAATCGCTGTGATTGCATTACACAAAATAGGTATGGAGCCAAATGCAGTTTTTAAAAGTCTCCATACGCTTAGTATTAGTCAAATGTTTGTGTACCGGGCTATTAATAGGTATAATGAGACCTCTGTTTGTGACAGAAAAAGATCTGGCCGTCCACGTAGTGTTCGTACGAAAAAGGTGGTCAAAGCAGTAAGGGAAAGAATTCGAAGAAATCCTGTCCGAAAGCAAAAGATTTTATCTCGGGAGATGAAGATATCACCTAGAACCATGTCGGGTATTTTAAAAGATGACTTAGGACTTGCAGCCTATAAGAGACGCACTGGTTATTTCTTAACTCATAATTCAAAAAAGAATAGGGTGGTAAAATCGAAACAACTACTGAAGCGGTACCCAAAGGCAGGTCACAGAAAAATTTTGTTTACCGATGAAAAAAGTTTTAAAATTGACCAACATTTTATAAAAAAAATGACCGTATTTATGCTCAAAGCTCTAAGGAAGCTTCTCAATTAGTCGACAGAGTGCAACATGGGCATTATCCGTCTTCAGTGATGGTTTGGTGGGGTGTTAGCTATGAAGGAGTGACTGAGCCATATTTTTGTGAAAAAGGTATCAAAACATCGGCACAAGTTTATCAAGATACCATTCATGAGAAGGTAGTTAAGCCCCTTAACAACACCATGTTCAATAACCAAGAATGGTCCTTCCAGCAAGACTCGGCGCCGGGTCATAAAGCTCGGTCCACGCAGTCTTGGTTGGAAACGAACGTTTCAGACTTCATCAGAGCTGATGACTGGCCATCGTCTAGTCCCGATCTTAATCCGCTGGATTATGATTTATGATCAGTTTTAGAGAGTACAGCTTGCTCTAAATACCATGATGATTTGGAGTCCCTAAAACAATCCATACGATTGGAAGTGAAGATTTTTCCCATGGAAAGAGTGCGTTCTTCTATTGATAACTGGCCTCAACATTTAAAGGACTGTATTGCAGCCAAAGGAGACCACTTCGAATAAGCTTTTTATATTTTTAATTGTTTTATATTTATGTATTAAACTAACACACTGTAAAACTTATAAATGTTATTTGCAATAGAAAAAAAAAATCTTTGTTACAATATTTATGGCAAGCCTAAATAATATGCTACGGAGTACGAGCGTCGCAAACTAATATTCATCTACACCAATACGTGTTTTTCGTATATTGAGCCATGGCGTCTAATGAAGTAAATTGTTTTATTTATGAAACTTCATTACAAGAAAGTGAAAGAAAGAGGATTGGAGACTTTTCGTAAGTCTACTATTGAAAGAAAGGACACCAAGGGAAACTTGGAGAGACTAAGATCGATAGCGGTTCCAGATATAAGTACAGTGGAAACTCGATTATCCGGCCCACAGTTATACGGATTTGGGATTATGCGGACTACCAACCGCGATCTAATAATCCGCACGGACGTGTACGAACTTGCATTACATATTTTATTTTTTGATTACCAAATGAAATTTACCCAATATTTTATGCAAATTAAACTACATAGTACATATGTAAATTATTTCATGATTAAGGTTGCAGTATTTTACTAATTTAAGAAAACGTGTCGTCTCTTAATAAACATTGATTTTTGTTAATAACTTTAGTTTGTTTTTTTGTTTTTAATAATTACCTAGCAATATGTATTATGCAATATTGAGTACGAAAACCGTTTTTCTTCATTCATTCGATTATCCGGATTTTCTATTATTCGAATGCTAAACGACTACAATTAGTCTGGTTGATTGAGTCTACTGTATGTCGAAACGATACAATATTGAGAAGTTAATCACTGCATAATTGCGTGGAGGAAGCGATGTCACGACTTCACAGTCACAACTGTGAACCACTATCGATCTTAGTCCCTACAAAAGTTTACGCTTGTTGTCTTTTTTCTTAATACTTGACTTACGAAAAATCTCCAAACCTTTTTCCTTCGCATCAGTTACTTCACTTTCTTGAAATATAGTCCCACAAATGTAAAAAACTTCATCAGAACTTTAGAAGCCCAATACACGAGAAACACATGTTTGTGTAGATGAATAATAATTTGCGCACTCGTACATAAATTCATAATTTTTAACCACTTCAAAAAAGAGTAAGGAAGGAGGAGGTTCTCTATTCGTCTCTATTCTTTTTTGTATGTTCGTTACTCGATTTCTCCGATAATTGTGAACCGATTTTCAATTTTTTTTCGTTATTCGTATGTGTAGTATGTAAAGTATTTGCGCAACTATAAAGTATTTTTTTTTTCATGGCTATTGCTTTTACAAGAAAAATTGCTATTACACACACACACACACACACACACACACACACACACACACACACACACACACACACACACACACACACACACACACACACACACACACATATATATATATATATATATATATATATATATATGTGTGTGTGTGTGTGTGTGTGTTATATATGTATGTGTATATATATACATATATAAGATTAAATTCGGAAACAGCACATCGAAATCTATAAAAATGCCCTTTTTCAAAACTCTCGGTAAACTTTCCAGGTAAAACTACCAAATGATTGTACTAATAGACAAATGGTTTTAAATGTTCGTAGCTGGGTCTTATGAT
The DNA here is from genome assembly GCA_039645545.1 of Dendrolimus houi. NCBI lineage: Eukaryota > Metazoa > Arthropoda > Insecta > Lepidoptera > Lasiocampidae > Dendrolimus > Dendrolimus houi. The sequence goes on along the minus strand of CM077120.1, from coordinate 13,625,282 downwards.
AGAATTTTCGTCAGTAGCACTAGCAAGCCATTAGTTGACGGTTTTATTGTCAAATAGATTAATTTTATCACTATAATTAATAACGTATCAATTGTTTAAACGGTTTACTTAAAAGCCGTTTCATCTTGTGGTGGATTCGTAGCTGGTTGATAGACAATGTGCCTGTAGCAAACCATTAGGTGACGCTTTTATAATCAAACTCATCAACTTTATCACTTTAATAACATCTTAATTGTTTATATGCTTTAAAAGTCGTTTCGTGTTGTGGTGATTTTTTTTAAGATGCTGCATATTGGTTTCCATTTTGGGGTCCAAAATATGCGCTTTTTGAGATACAATTTTATCAATCTCCTTTTAAATTAATGTACTCCGTGGAATAATGTATAGAAGACAAATACTGACAATGACAATTGCCCAGTAACATACGTCATTCTTAAAAGGCCTTAATTTTCTGCAACCACATGGCGCCACATGTATGTCGTTCTTTTAAATCATTCTCGAAATATAAGTATATATAGGTATAATATTGGTTCAAATTAGGTATTACTAGTAGGATATCTAATAGGTTGGGGAAAAAGTGTTTTCGCATATAGTATGTATGAACTTGTAATAAGATATCTTTGGCTATACCATTTGTATCTGGCTGGTTTTGGTATCATTAAAAAGTTTTAATTTTATAGAAGACAATTTCAAATTCAAATTAGGAAAATGTGTGATTTTCATGTTTTTCTTATTGTTAAAATGAGTGAAAATAATGAAGAAATTCGATACATTTTAAAATTTTACTACAAAAAAGGTAACAATGCAACACAGGCCGCGAAAAAAAAATGTGATATTTATGGACCTAATGCAATATCTGTGAGAGTAGCGCAAATTTGGTTTAAGCGTTTTCAATCCGGAAATTTTGATATCAAAGATGCACGTCGCTGTGGTCGCCCTGTTACGGACAAAATTGATGCCATTTTTGAAAAAGTGGAGCAAGATCGGCATATTAGTAGTTACGATGTAGCTGGAGAACTGGGAATTGACCACAAAATGGTTTTGGCGCATTTGAAAAAAGCTGGGTACACAAAAAAGCTCGATATTTGGGTGCCTCATGACCTCATGACCTCACTGAAAGAAACCTAATGAACCGTGTACTCATTTGTGATTCTTTATTACGACGCAATGAAACCGAACCATTTTTGAAGACGTTGATAACTGGTTATGAAAAGTGGATCACGTACGACAAGAACGTGCGAAAAAGATCGTGGTCAAAGGCCGGTTAGGCTGCACAGACTGTGGCGAAAGCCGGGTTAAATCGCAACAAGGTGATGCTGTGTGTATGGTGGGATTGGAAGGGCATTATTCATCATGAGCTTTTACCGCCAAGCAGGACCATCGATTCTGAACTGTACTGCGAACAACTGATGAGATTAAAGCAAAAAGTTGAGAGAAAGCGGCCGGAATTAATCAACAGAAGGGGTGTGGTTTTTCATCATGATAACGCTAGACCTCACACATCTTTAGCCACTCAGCAAAAATTACGAGAGTCTGGCTGGGAGGTGTTAATGTATCCGCCGTATAGTCCTGACCTTGCACCTTCAGATTTTCACCTGTTTCGGTCTCTGCAGAATTCCTTAGGCAGTGTCAGGTTAACATCACGAGAGGACTGCCAAAACCACTTGTCGCAGTTTTTTGATCAGAAGCCTCAAAATTTTTATAACAATGGGATCACGTCCCTACCTACAAGATGGCAAAAAGTTATCCAACAAAATGGCACCTACATACTTTAGTCAAATTTAAATAAACTTTGTAAAAAAACCTTATGAATTTTTATATAAAATGCGAAGAAACTTTTTCCCCAACCTAATATTATTTTCAGGCAAGAATTGTGTCCACACACACAGTATCCACACAAGAAACTGAGCTGTTTAGAAAGAAAGAAAAACTTTATTCGAAGAAATTTCGACGTAATTACATTCGTTATACATTATTATACACAGAGCATATTTTGAGAATTTGTACGCCGCATTTTCAACGAACAAGGTTTGCACTCAGCATATTGCTGTGCCGGAATTATATCCGACACAACGCTAATTTTCAGTGCAAACCTTCCTTTAAGCGTAAAACCAAAACGACCCAAATTTGGTAATCAAATAACTAATAATAATAATAATTTATAAAACTAATTCTACTTATATAATATTTAATTAGTAAAAATAAATAAATATATTTGAATAAAACAAACAATAAATACATTACTTCTAAATGAAAATAAATAATCATGTAACAAACTTGTATCGAATCATGTATTCGAATACAATTCGCTAGAGTGCTTGCCGAGTATTACCAAATTCTGTGTGCCACGTCACTGACATAAGGCAACAAATGACATGACTGTTTAGTCAAATATTACCACTAGAACTTCGTTGTTTAGCGTAAGTCGATTCAGCCCCCCTAAACAAGTGGCATTAGCGCTAAACGAATAGAATGAAAATGTATGGGAATGATATAAAACTTAGCGTAATGTAATATGTCATTCCCATACGTTTTATTCTATTCGTTTAGCGCTAATGCCATTTGTCTAGGGGACAGCTGATACTGAATAATTATTACATCTGACCCTATTGCTCCATTTGGGATAATGTTATCGTTATTCACTGTTTCACCGCAGATGTAGCGATGGGTATAATGCGTTATTTGTGATGCGATATTGTTATTTTTTGTTAACGAATAGCTAAATAGGATAGCTAAAATAATCGCCATAGCTCATAAAATTAATAAGTTGGAAGTGGCAGTGAATCTGTCATGACTGGTCGGAGAGCCAACGGCCGTTGGAGCAAACGAAGCCTAGAGTGGAGGCTTCGTCTCGTTAAATATAGCGTAGAACACCTTCCAGCCCAGCGGAATGACTACCTATGAAAGGTCGCCAGCAGGCGCGGCATGAGGAAAGCGAAGGACCGGGATTTTCAGAGAAATTAGAGCGTCCTCCTTCCTTCAAAAAACTGGCAAAGACAAACTAACGTGCTTTGCTTCAGACACTTAATATTTTGCGGACAACGATTAGCTGAAGAAGTGCCGCAAAAAATAAATGTAATACATGGTAAACGTTTTTTAGGCCATGCTACCTACTATGTGCCCGATGTCAACCTTTTTTTTATACAGGGGAAATCCGTTTGAGGACCGTGAGCCGCGCGAGGGGGAAAGGTCGCGGCCCGTGTGTGGGATTCGCCAAGTCGGGGTGGCATTAGCACCCCACTTTTAGTGTGAGATGCTATTGCCACGCCGCGGTTAGGGATACCCACTAAAACCCCTGTCCGATCTCGAGCGTCCTTTGTCCGGGCTGTGGGCTCGCTCGCGCATTCACCACCAGCCCAGACGGACGACGGCCGGCCCCTTTGCGGGCTGGCCTCACCATTTTTAGCCGGAGATCTGGGTCTCTCCGGCTCCTCGATCTCACCACGAGATGAGAGGGGGCGCGCGGATCGAGGCGCGTCCCTCCTCTCCGGCCTTTATGTGCGGGCGGGTTCGGTCTCCCCACGGTCGCCTGCACGGCCGTAGCCTACGGCAGCTAGATGTCATCGTGGACGACCGTCGGATGCCGCCGCCGGCTCTGGCGGGAGGGGAGCGTGGCGGATTGCTCCCTCTCCCGCTCCGCCGCCTCCTTCGCGGACATGACGGTCTCGCAGAAGGAGGCGCCTGCGTCCCACGCGTCGACGCTCCCGACCATGGCCTTCACCAAGGCCGGGAGGGACAAATCCGCCCCGATGGCCGCGACGAGATCGCGGCGCTGCTCGTCCCGCCCGATGTCAACCCTACGGTTTAGGTTGTTAGGAAGTATCACTAATTATTCCCTCGATTAGTCACCGCAAAGTACTTCTGTACGATGCATGTCTGTATAAAAGCAACATAAACATCGGTGTTTTCCAACCAAATCTTAGTGTTTGTCATACAACCGGTGGTGCTACACACGTTTTAACAATGGCGTCCCGTGTACTTTTGGTTCTACTCGTCATAGGATATGTTCATAGCTATTGTGAGTGTTTAATATTACTTTTCAATCGAACATTAAATATTTTTATATATTTAGTAGTTTAGTGTGAAATTTTAACTTCGTTTCATTCTAAATGTACATACATTTCAGATGAACATTGAAATGAAAATTTAGTCTAGGACATAATTTACTATGTTAAAGATTCGAATTGTGTAATTTTCAATTTAAATTTGTACCTTTTTCAATTGTTATACGGAAGCAGTACATATATTTCATACAATAGATAAATAAATAATTATATCGAGTAGTACATATATAAAATGAGACTGCTATATTTGGAAAGAAGTTAGTAAAAATTGGACTTGTATGCAAACATATGACTAACACTGTTAATTCATTCAAGATACTAGAGTTTACCCCGCGGCTGCGCCGCGGGTCGACCTCTGGTGCGTATCCCTTGTTTAAAGAGCAGGCGGTACAGGTTACATTGTATTAAATTTTTATGTATTTGCCCCCGGAAGATTCACTTCATTTGATATCGCAAACTATACCATCCCCTGTCTATCTGTAAACTACATAAATGACAAAACTTGACAAAATAGATAACATGGACCAAGTGGACCAGGTGGACCCAGTGGACGAAGTTGACCCAGTGAACTTAGTGGACCCAGTGGACCAAGTGGATCCAGTGCACTAACTGGACGAAATGAACAAAATCACAAAATCTGTCCTAGTTCCCGGAATAACCTTTACATAAATCTATCCCAAAATGTATCCCACTATCCGGAATACAAAGTATCCCTTGGCCACCCTCGGTATTAAAATTATATATGTACCGAGTTTCAACCAAATCGGTCAATAGTCTTTCCATAAAAGGATAACAAACGGAGAGACAAATATATTTTTATCCCGGAAACTATCCCATCCCATCCCATCACAATTTTTCGGGATAAAAAGTATCCTAAGTTCATTCTCGGCATCGAATATATATATACTGAGTTTCCGCCAAATCGGTCCAGTAGTTTTTCCGTGAAAACGGAACAGACAGACGAGTTACTTTCGCATTTATGATATTAATAAGGATTAAGAAATTTTATACATTTTAATTATGTAATCATTCAATAATAATAAAATAATTCAACAATAAATTGACAGAATGCCAACACTGGTAAAGTTTACTCTACATATTCTCCCCGATACACCCCGACTGTGAGGAAAAACATTGTGAACAACCGGCACGTTGTGATAAATAATGTGTGAAACTTGTCAGCTGGCGTGGCAGGTATACCGCCCGTGTCTCTGAAATGGAGTGACCAGACCTAAACGATATCCTTTACTGTACTATTTATAAATTAATAAAACTTTGGAGGTCTTCAGGTGGAAATGAAATACTGCTGTGTGTTTGAATTGCAGTTCAGGAATGCGTATTTATTGGGTAAAAATACCGATTAATATTTTATATTACATCACACATTTAGCTGCTAAACATAATATAACATTTAATGATAATAAGCGCATTCGAACGATTACACGAGTCGCGGTGAGGTGAGGCGAGGTATGCGCGGGGCCTCGACTAGGAGCAGCGCGTTTGCCGCTGATCGGACGTCTGCGGCTACTAAAACAAAGTTCATATAAAAAAGACTGAATGAAATGAGTTTCAATCAGTATTTTTAATGTGAATAATTAATATAACATAATTCTTAATTAAATTTACAGCACTTCAGCCATTATCATGCAAACAGATTCGCGCATTCGTCGACGGTCATAACTATAGGAGGAGCCAACTGGCCAAGGGTGAAGTCGCAGGACAACCTCCAGCTGCTCAGATGAAATATATGGTGAGTATTTCGTACAATCTGACGTCCAGCAGTGGACAAAGATTGGCTGAAGAAAAATAAGATATCATACAATACCAATATATAACTAATTACATAAATACCCTATCCTCGTATGTTCTGGGTTGAGTGCAATAACAACTATTTTATAAAAATCAAATTTAGCCTAATACTTGCACTGTTAATTAATCTAAAAATACAATTTTAAAGTTCTACAAATATAGGAAATAACTAGCAGCGCCCGCGGTTTCACCCGCGTGGTGATGGAAATTCGTTATATTTTGGATAATTCACACTATATATTTATAAATTATAGCCCATGTGTTATTCTGATGTGTAAGCTATATTACTGTAAAAATTTATCAAAATCCATTCAGTAGTTTTTGCGTGAAAAAGTAACATACATACATCCATACATCTACACATCCATACATCTATACATCCATTCTTACAAACTTTCGCGTTTATAATATTTATAGGGAAGGGAATAATAAACAAATTAGGGCCTATATGCGACGTAATGACTGCATTTAAGCGGTCGCTAATGCCGAAATCGCTAAGGAGGACCTTAATATTATGATGTTATGTATCCTGATTTTTAAATTATGTCAAGTTTTGATTATAGTGTTCTAGTCAAAGCGTGACATATTTTATATATTTGAGGAGTTTACTCCTTAAGAATCAATTTTCATATAAAGCCCCCCGGTATTGAAATTTTATGAGGAGGTAAATGTATGTTCTTTCGTGTAACCGCCGTTATTCTACCCGTGTCGCCGCGCACATGCTTATGTTTTTTATTATTATTATAGCCTAAATAGAGTGCCTATGCGCATAACTTGAATGCGCCTTAAGAGAAGTTAGTTCCATAAGTTCGCGCAAGTTCAGTCAAGTTTATTATACCTGACAATGTATAAGTATAATGCGAATATGCCTTGCGATTTCGGATAGCAGCTTAGCGAGAGCACAACACTCTACCATCTTAGCTCCGTACTTGCATCGTTAACTATAATTGAGTGTTACGCAGTGGTGTGTACAAACTTCTAGAACGGATTTAAATTTTGCTCATACTATATATCCAAGATTCTCGGGTTTTACACATCGGTAATATCGACGAACAGGTCCCATCACAATATTTTTCCTTCACTGTTAACACATGATTCTAACTATGTACAATTTCTAATTCGAACCCACGTCGTTGAAATACGAAACGGCTGATGTACGGTCTACTGTAATAGTGAAGTTAATACTGAGCTTAGAAAATTATAATCCTGATCTTTATAATAATTCAAAGATTACCTTTATTTTTAGGTTTGGGACAATGAATTGGCAGCGAAAGCAGCCAGTTGGGCTGCTAAAAATGTTGACGACCACAACCCAAACCGTGCAGTCGGTATGTATTGAGATTTAACTTTGCATTCCCTCGAACAATATGCGTTACTTTTTGCTCAAATATGTACCTAACTAAAACAATGTGACGCATCGAAGTAGAACATTCGGATCAATTTCAAAGTTACAAAAATAACATAAAAATTGTAATTATGTTAATGTTATTTATTCATGAGGCAAAAGAGTATACTATAATTATAATAAAGTGTTTCAACAAACAATCACAGTTTTAAACAGTCTATTGAGATGTTGCTTTCTTATATTCGATAATAATAAAAGTACCTTTACAAATATTTAGATCTAAATAAACAAAAGTATACAACGTTTCAAATATCTATATTTGTGACAATAATTTCGAAACATAATACCAAATAGTAGATTTTCTAAAGCTGTTGGTATAAAACCTTGAGTTAATATCGCTAATCATATTACTGTTACGACCTGAACGCCGATAAAAGACAAATTCACACCTGTAGACATTTTATTACCTTTTCGGCATTTGGACTTTTTTGTTTACTTTGTGTTTAACATTTGTGATTATAAAAACAGCCCATTGTGTATTGTAATCTTTTATAGCAGTCATTAGCCAGGTGTGAATCTAAGAAATTCGGTCCACGTGGTCAGGCAGACATATTGCACCTGGGCAGTATAAAGCAATGCCCCAATGTAAAGATCAGCAGTCGAGCGATAACCACGAGCGAAGCAAGACTTGTGTACATTCGGTAATCTATTTAGTGACGGAGTTGCGCGTGTATTTGAAGTACGATCTTCTGCATTGCGTTCGGTTATATTTGTACCTGTGTTATACGTGTCTGTATAGTTCTAATAAACTCTATAGTAATTCTAACGGCATTTTAATTCGAGTCTCGCGATGACATTACACAATTATGATCTGCGCGAAGAAATCTAAATTGGTCACATGTTATGCTATTTTTTACCTTACGCAATTGTTTTACTTATTAAATTCATACGCGTTCATTACAAATTTATTACTAGTGTTCATTTGTTTCTCCTTCTCTTTATATTTCCTTGACAAAATCTATCATTTTACGCTAATATTTAATCATAATTACATTTTTTTTATAATATTCGCTAGTAGTTCAGGATATATGTATTCAATTCTTTTAAAAATACTATAAAAGAATGTTAAAGTTTCTTAATACCTTAAATAAATTGACAGAGTTTCAATAATGTTACAGTTTACCCTAAGTATAGGGTTCTACCCTTCATCGAATTACTATCCGACCGGGCAAGTAGACGAATATGCAGTCGACCGTGCTGATTACCGATTACGAAAAATTTCTAAAATAACCATCTTGATTATGTTTATTCATTTAAAATTTTCACCTAATTATATTCTTCACTAATAATACTAATATACGAGTCAATAACTGATTTTGGGAATATTTTTTTATTTTCTTATTGAAATGAATACAGAAGTAAAAATATTTGTAAGGTACAGTAAAAATACGATAAAGGAGCAAAAAAAAATTTATATGTAATAATATCAAGATAACAAACATAAAACAATTAAATATAAAAATGACGACCGTAACACGCGCGAATCTATCGAAGCTACGAACGGTACTAGGAGGTTCGGAGCATGCGGGCGTTCAGGCCGCATTTCATGCGTTACTCCAGATAGCTTGGTCGAAGAGAATCTAATAGCGCTTATACAAAGCATTTAAGAACTACGCTGCGCGCAAACGGACCACCGACCACATGGCCACTCGCCATCGGGCGAACAAAAGTAAGTACAAAAATGACGAGCGTAACACGCGTGAACCTATATACCTATAGATTGAGATCCCTGAGCGATCAGACATTACTTATTTTCACATAAATGAAAACTTAGGTTCTCAGTAGCGTCTCATGCTTTTTGAATACCTGCGTACTTGTGGAGCTCTCCTTATGACACCTGGGCAAGCACCAGGTAAGAAAGGCAACTAAAAATAAGTGTTATTTAACTTAAATTTACATGGCTAATTTTTATATATGTTTTGTAGAATATTATTCTAAAATAGTATCATAAGTGTCAGATACTTTACATGGACCAAAACTTTTGTCAGACGCTTTAAAGCTCCACAAAAAATAAATGAACTTTACTTATTTTCACATGTCTGATTTTTAAATATGTGATTAAGGATAACTTTGTTATTACTATTACAAAGTTATATTTCATCCCTAAAAACATACGAAAAAGCGTGTCAACTGCTTGTCGCTGGCAACCGATGGTTGTGATCGATAGCACGTTTGCGCCCAGCCTAATCGTTTGGGTACCGTCTCCCGCTTGCAAATAATCCCTGTCCATAATTTATGTACTGTCCAATACGACACCTCAATTCTATTTCTTTTTATTCATTGTTACTGTTTTCTTTCAGATTCAGGAAGATTCAAGACAGGTGAAAACATGTACTGGTATTCGACAACTGACAAGAATGTTGTATTTAATCCCGACGAAGCTTTGAGCTCGTGGTTCGCTGAGCATAAAAACTACGTATATTCGCCTGTGCAGGAGAGCGATCTCGCACGCGCACAGGATTACCAAATTTTACATTATACACAGGTCAATAGAAAATTCAAAACATTAAAATATTTAACATTGAAAACATTAGGTCACAAATGTTGCGTAAAAACTATAGATATACTCGTATGAAACGCTTTATCATTTAGAAATTCCATAAATGAAAATCGCTCAGTGTAAAAGATATGTAAAATGTATTTCGAGTCGTTCTGTCGTATTCCAATTATTTGATGTCATACATCTATCGCTTTTCGCTTCGTTTTTGTAGTAAACGCCAAATATGTCTGAAAGTGAAATATTAATTAGTTTTAATATGTTATAGATGGCGTGGTCGGACTCTGTGTACGTTGGCTGCGCCATAGCTAGAAAATACGAAGGCATCTGGAACAAGATCAAAGTGGTCTGCAACTATGGACCTGCGTAAGTATTTATTTTACGACGACGAAATCGCGGGCACTGGGAGTTGCTCGCGACTTCGTCCACGCTGTACAGGCAACAAAGATTACAGATATGAATCCCGGAAATTCCTGTAAAAACTCGGGATAAAGAATGTTACTAAAAACATACACAACTACAACTGTTCTACTAAAAGAATGTTTCAATGTTAGAAAGTCCCGAGAAATACAAAAAGTCCTGGAATAGGCAGATACGAAAATTGTTATTTAGTTCTAAACTACGGCGTAATAAAAGTAATGCTGCTAATCTTAATGCTATTTTTAGCTGCGGAATTGATTATCAGTAAAAAAAACCTGGAATTCCCAGGATATAATATACCACAGCATTTAAAAAGGAAAGTAAGCTATCATTCTACTAAAAATCGTATCAGAATCAGCAGATTTTTATGCACCCTAACCACTTTAAGCCACCACCCAGACAATTCCTGCAGGATTCACAGAACACAAAATAGCGCAGCATTTAAAAAAGAATGTAAGCTATCGTTTTCGTGAAAACTGGGTCCGAAAAAGTTAAGTTTTATGCACCCGAATAACTTTAAACCGCTCCCAGAAAAATTCCTGTAGGATTTCAATGATGAAAAAATAGATTTTATGTCTAAGAATTTACGATCAGTGAAAACCGCATCGAAATCGACCCAGTAGTTTTTGCGTAAATCCCGAACAAGCAGACAAGAAATCTAAAAAAATTGCGTTGTGTTCTTCATCGTTCATATAGTCTCTTCCAGTTGTTTTTGAAGTGAAACTTCTTTAGAATCGTTGTGATTTAAAACTCAATGAAACGATAAGAGATATAAATCGATAGGACTAAGCCTGTGAGAGAATGTGATACGAGTTTTACATCGTGCAGCACAAGTGATTAAACATAGGTCCAATTTGGTCCGAAATAAAACTGATAATAATATTTTTTTGACAAAAATAGTGAAAAATTGAAAGTCATACTTAAAAAGTTTAATTTAAATTATCATATGTTGACGGATGTAGTAGGTTAAGGAATTATATTTATATTAATAAAAGTTAGAGAAGAATTATCTGTAAGTATATTTTCTTGACTTTCACTTCTACTGCGTGTGAACTGCACACACACACAATTTTTTTAATAGCTTCAATGTGCAAGATATTATCACTTTGTGTTCAGAAGTGCAAAGTTGCTTCTTCATTCACTTCTGGGTTATCAATGACATTATAGGTTTAGTTCTATGGATCTTTATGACATAGTTTAATGCGAAAATCGTACTTGTGTTGAACAGTTGCATCTTTACATATCTAAGAAAAATGTCTTTTATTTTCCAGTGGAAACTACATTGGTCAAACGCCATACAAAACCAACGGTCGGACAACTGATAAATTATTATGCACTTTGAATGATTGCAGCAGACCTTATGGTGGTAGGTGCTAATCAGACAAACCGATGTTGATTAATCAGTACTATAATTATGTAGTTTAGTTTATTAATCTTACTGATAATATAAAAGTTAATGTTGTGTAAGTACGAACATTATCTCAAAACTGCGAAACTACCCAAAGTATTCTGATGGAAATATATTTCCAGAGATTCCTCTCTCTGGAATAAATTATAGGCTACTTCGCAAACAATTAAATGGTTATCATACCATGCGCATTTTTACAACTAATATTAAGGGCAATCGACAGGTAAAAGACATAATTATCAGCTACAAATAGATGGCGCTGTCTGCGGCGTTTCTATCAGCACATGACTGAATGAAATTTGTTTGTATCTACTCAAAATGATAACGCGTTAAATTTCCATGCAATTTCTAGCAAATATGTGATCGTTAATACCTTAAATTGATTTTGTAAGTAATAGATAATATGAAGGTTTCGGTTTAAATGAAAATCAAATATACTTAAATGTGAATAGCGCCATTTAATTGAACTGTGTAGCTGCCGAATGCCTGTAAATAATATAAATGTTTTTTCACTACATTTGGGTAAATAGAGACTTTTTACAGTTAATTTGTAAATGTTGATAAAAAAGCGTGTATTGAAATATGCTATCATCTTACTTTTGAAATATCATGATAAGTGCTGTTTAGACAGTTTTTAATGCGCTATTTGATTAATAACAAGCATGAGAGCATAACACACTACGCTCGTACATAGTATAATGAGACTTTATATTATTAGATTAGAACTGATTATTTAATAAATGTATTAAAACTTTATACAGGGGTATTGGGTTATTGTATTTGATTTAGATTTAAGATTTCCTGGACTGATTTATAATTAATTAATTTTATAAAACAATAAAGGACTTCATCAATATATTCATAATATTTTATTTTATATTTGTAAAATTCCGAAATTATTGGTAACAAATAATATGGTTTATTTTTAATACATCGGCATAAAAACATATACAAGCAAGTTAAGCCTATATAATGTATAATATGCTACGGAGTCTTTGAAGAACTTTGGGGTCGAAAAGCTAACTAAATAAGAGCAAATAAAGAAAATTTATTTTACTAAGTTTAATCTGCCGGGAACTAAACCGCGAGACATGTCTATCCCAGCCAACTAAGTGGCCTAAGATAGAATATAGCAGTAGTTAAAGAATATTGTTATTTTTAAGAAACAGCACAGAATTGGCGAAAATTAAAAGTCTGCTCTGAAGCTCCTAATGCTTTCAAAAAGTTTTTAAGTCTGTCTCGTAGACATTCAACTCTCGATTCACAACATTAGTAGTACTTGCAATAAACAAAATATCATTGAGCGCAGTAGTATTTTAGAATATGATACAAGAGCAGTCCACTATTAGGCTCGGGCCTCTGTGCTTGAGCGGGCTAAGTCTGCCGGCTTACTTTACTGCGACTCAGAGGCTCCAGGTTCGATTCCTGGTATGATAAATTTTGGAAACGAGTTTTATAATAGGCTATTGGGGTGAACTGCTAATGGTACTAGGGGTCTGGGAATATGGGGACTATGGCGTCTGCCCGTCGCAAAGTTCGGGGAACATGGGAAAATGGGCAGACGGTGACTTGCCACTCCCTGCATGGGCCCCTAAAAATGCCAAAGAGAACAGGGGCAACATGGGTGTGAGTGGCTAAGGGGTGTAGAGAGGTAGGCTGCAGGTTCAACGAAGCTACTTCCGACGTTATGTCATTTATCACTTCCACCACTGAAGCTTGAGTTTTAGCTCTAACGATCTCCACTCCGTGCCGGCTGGCGAAGGCAAGCCTTGGCCCCCGGAGTATGGTCCAAGGTGTCAATACTCACCTAAGGCTTCGCCACAAAGCCCTCTGCGGGTCTATTATTATTATTATTATTATTTCAAAACAACAGATAATATACCCGCTTTTGTTTAAGGCGGATTAACGGGTTTCACACTTTGGTAATCATAAATGCAGACTTCCTCACTATGTTTCCATTTGCTGTCAGCAAATGTTATTGTAACAATGTGCTTAGTGTAAGTTTTTTACTACTCGACCACGTTCAAGTTTTAGCGCCACCTCGTAAGCATAAAGGAGATCGCTTCATACAAAACTGCGTTAACATAAATGTGATCAAGTAGAAAAAAACTCGCACTAAGCACTCGGGACGTATAATAAATATTATCGAGAGTCTGAAGCCACATAGTAGGAATAAGACGCTGGTGCCTTAGACACTAAACAATCAGGGTTTAAAATAATTGACGTGTTTTCTAATTTGTGTCCTATATTCATTACAAAACTTTAATATTATTGATATCATGTTGATAACGATAAGCCGCGCCCTTATTATCCACATTATCCGTTTACAGTATTTAATTAACTTATCAAATCGGTGTACGCCGGATATCTTAATGTGCTAAAATAATTCAAAGGATGGTAAGTAAATTTAATATTTATTACTAGATTCATTTTCCGTCTCTTAAGAAAATCAGTCTGTATCTTCTTGCCAACAATAATAAATGGTAGCAATTCTAAGTTATTAAATGGATCTTCCTCATCAATATCAGACCTATTTTCATGTCTTAACTTTTGATTTTATGATTAAGACATTGTGCCCTTTTCACTGTCTGTTCAATGCCCTCCAACTGTTCAACGATTACAAAAATGAACACTCATGTTTTGTTCGGTATAATTATTGTTTGTTAAATCATTTTCAAAACTAGCACTTTACGATTGATATCTCTTGCACACCCGGGTAAAGACGGCCCTGCTCTATACTTTGACACTATATTTAGCTTGCTCTTTGATTTGTTTCTTAACTGTTAATTTTAAGCACTCTCTTGTACTAAATACGAGTACACCTAAATTTTTTATACTACTAATTTCCAGATTTGTGTTTTCATAATTTCGTATATATTAACATCATCATGGGCACAAGAGCGTATAATAGAACCACCATTACGGATTGAGTTTCAACCTCCGGAGGAGACCCAGTACCTTAGTGCCAGAAATGTCTTCCTATCCTGGATACGTATGCCTGTGGACCATTTCGACCCACAGAACCCCGATACATTTCTCATGGTGAGTTTTGTAAAATGTATTATTTAATATATATTTCTAAGTATATATTGATACTTTTCTTGACATATCACTATGAGCTGCCTCTGTCCAAAATGTGACAGCAATTCCTGGCTGAATTAGATTACATTTAAAGCCTCATAAGCACACGTCCGGCCTGAAACTCATATGTCCTCATTCCATAGCAATTGCTGTAATATAAATTGATTTGGACAGTATATTGTTACTCTTGATTATCACATATTATTATTTGGTGTTACGTGAATAAGATGAGAAATTAATACCCACATAAAGGGATCTTTGAAAGTTGCACCCGTGACTGGAAAATTAAGAGGGATAAAAACTATGGCATTACTGGCATATAAGGAAGAGGGGTGAAAGTTACATGGCAAAAATAATGTTAAACTGGAAAATCGATAGATCAAATGAAATGGTAGACTAAATAAGAGATGGATAGATTATGTGAAGGATGACATGATGATTTATGGTATAATAGAGGACGCTCACGCATATCAGAATAAAGGAGTATGAAAGAAAAGACATATTGTGCTGACCCCAAACAATTGGGAGAGGGTGAAAAAAAGAAAGATTATTATTATTTATTCGATCCTAAATGACTGGTAAAGCTTAAACAAAATACAATGAAATACTTAATATGCTTTATTTAGTATACTCTACGTGCGGTGCTCCATTTTTACGAAATATTGTGTATATTTGCTTGTCAATGTCATCGTATTTGGTTTTTAAGCGTTTCATGTACAATGAGCAATTCTCCGGTGGTGATGGGTATCCTGTATTCATACTGGTTGGTGGTGAGTGGAATATAAACGCCGGATGGTTGCTCGCGGGAAACATGTTCGAAATGGCCCGAGAGAACCGAGGCTACCAAGTATATACAGAACACCGGTATTACGGAGAAACTCTTCCTTACAGGTAGGGTTTATATCATCAAATTGCTATATATATATATATATATATATATATATATATTGTAGATAATTTAAGCTCAGTATTTGCCATCCGTGCAAGTTAACGTAATACTACTGGTCTACTTTTAAAAAAGTGCATTAAACTGGAAAGAATGCAAAGGAAAAGAACAAGTGTAAATTAAATTTAGTCCTATATCTTAAAGGTGATTAATATTTTTTGGAATAAAAAGTATTTTATTTTTGATTCCGGGGTATCTTATTAGTATATTTACCAATTTTCATATAAATCGGTGCATATGTAGGAAAGAAATGTGTTAACAAAATTATTTTCACGTTTATATTGAATACAGGCATGCTGATATTGATAATATATTTAGTGTTATTTCAGCAACTTTACTACTGAGAACTTAAGGTTCCTCAATGTAGACCAGGCCCTTGCTGATTTAGCTTACTTCATTCATGATTTAAAGAAACAGTCACGGTTTGCCGATAGTAAAATAATCTTATATGGAGGTTCTTACGCCGCAAACATGGTCCTCTGGTTCAAACAACGCTATCCACATTTGGTTCTTGGTACCGTTGCTTCTAGTGGACCGATATTGGGCAAAGTGGATTTTACAGGTACGTACAGCTGAATAAATTATCGAAGATGGCTTTAAGCGAGGTCTTTTATTTTTTTTCAGCACTAGCAGTTCTGGCAAACGTTGTCTTGCCCTGACAAAATAAAAATTGTGAACCCGATTCCAGCGCCACCTACCGGGTCTAATTGTAAATCTAGACCATCCCGGGACCCACTCAAACACGTTTTTTTTACACCTTGGGTTACATTATTGAACTTTTTGTAGGGATACCTAATTTTTCTAGTAATAAATATAGCTTATATTAATCTGGGATAATGTAGCATTCTAATGGTGAAAGAGTTTTTGAAATCGGTCCAGTAGTTTTTGAGTTTATTCGTTACAAACAAACAAAAATACAAATCTTTCCTCTTTGTAATATTATTATAGACTAGCTTTACCTGCGAATCTTCGTTCGCGTTGCTTTGACGGCTTATATTAGTGGATTGCAACAATGGCACCAAAATAACATTTCCGCAGCGTGTATCTTAATTTATATCCGCTCACGTAATGCTTTAATAAATCAGCTCGTTCAAAATCTCCTTGTCCCCCTAACTTTTTCTCAATTTTACATTATTTGTACGAACTCGACTCCCTCTACTTTTGATGCAAATATTGCAAATCTAATTGTTCCTATATTTATTTTGGAGAGCACTAAAGTGTCGTCTATCTACCTATTCACAACTATGTTTTATTAGATTATCTCCAATGCTTCGCGTTTCGTAATGTTTCTCTTTTTTTGCGTTTTTCTATTTTTCTTCTTTTTTGACGCATTATTATTTAAAACGTGTTTTTTTCGTTAATAAGTATTGAAAGTTTTTATAATTGTCTTTTTTGAATATTTGACAAATTTTAGGATACTTGGAAGTAGTACACGAAGCATTTCTCTTAGAAGGTGGACAGCAATGTATAAACACCATTAACGAAGGTATTGCAGATACTATCACAGCTATGGCAACTGAGGAAGGTAGACGGCTATTGGAGCAAAATTATAGGTAATCCATAATTTTCGTTGATAAACAGCTATGCCCTTTATTCATAAATAAGATTATTTTAACAAATAACGCTTTTTAATACGTAACTAGTTTTCATATTACACTATTTAACATTTATTGCCAAATCCATACTCGTATACTGATATTTCTTGCGATGATATTTCTTATTCTCTTTCAGTTAGAAAATATGTATTGTTTTTTTTATACATATCTATAATAACTATAATAAATCTGTCGTGGTGTCAAGTTTGTACAATAAATTCAAAAATGAGAAATAGTCAGGGGCTAATTCAGACCAGCACATTTCGAAAATGCAACTCTTAGAACAATTAAAATTTCGTTCTAATTTATATGTCTAAGTCGCGAAAACTTAAATGTACAATTTGTACACTTGCTTATGCTGGTGCTCTCTTATAGTAGAGTTAAGAAAATAAACCTTGTTGCTTACAGGGATTTATTCTCTTACTAGTTTAGCTTGGATGCTGATCTCTGGGTTCAACTTAGTAGTAGTTGAAGTCGTATATTACGACTAATAGCAACTCGTAGGGGCTTGATAGCAATTTAATCACTAAGTGAGCGTTATTTATAGTAATGTTATAATATTAAAGTAGCATAAAGTAAGCCGCAGCGTCAGCAAAACGCTCGACGTTGAACCGTACATTAAAAAAATACAACTTCTAGAATTTTTGTCTGTCTAAAAGTTGTCTGTTAGAGCATCAAGTTAAAATTACTGAACAGATTTAAAAGAAAGTTGACAAAGTGGTATCTTAAATCGAAAATAAACATAGAAACGTCGTTTCCGTGGAATAGACGAATATAGGCAAAAAACGGCTCCGTTGTCGCAAAAGCACGTCGTACCGGCAAAGCCAGCGAAGTTTCGCCTGCAGTAATAGTGTACCAAATTAGTTAATTTTGTTACAGGTTATGCGATCCTGTAAATTACGACAACAGATTTGACCTTGGATACTTCTCTGGACTAATAAGCTGGACGTTTTCGGGTTCTGTACAATCTGCCAGACCTGGAACTATTTTGAACATTTGCAATAACTTTGCAAGTAATGTTTACGGTAAAGGCTATATACACAACAAAACAAATAACACATACAATTGATTGAATATACGTAAGAGTCTCAAACGCTTAGTAAGTAAATTGGCTAAGTGCTTAGCAGTCCGTGTACTGCTAAGAGTTCCGTAGAGGTGACAAACGTCCCAAATGGTACAGGGTCCAGGTGATGGTAGGTGGCAAGTGGTTACTTTCTCCTATGGACATCTACAAGAGTAATGCAGTCGATATGTTGTCTACATTGTCTTGTTTACACTCTGTGAATAGTCCTATATCGTAAGAATTATTTTTTATGATAAGTAAGTTCGCGTTTAAGCACGATCACGCCTAATACTCGACGATGCTGCGGTTGAAGATAAAGCACGTTAGCCCAAGAATATAGAGAGAGAGATAACACTTTATTGCACACTGAAAAATATACAATTACAAAAACAGACCATATTTACAATATTTTCTAGGCAATACAACAGGCGGCCTTATCGCACAAAGCGATCTCTTCCAGGCAACCTAAATGAAAAAAAAATTGAATCAGGCGATATAGGTGGTGCAGGAAAAAGGCAATAGATACATGAATAATACTCAAACTAGTTTAAGAAATGAATATACAAATACATACATATATACATAGTCATATATATATACAATAATACATAAGTTATTATAATAAACGTATTAGCATGATTATATTCTGTTAATCAGACATAGCTATTTGTGGACAAATAGTGTTTTCTGAGCAAATTTCTAAATATTGGTAATGATTTGCCCTCTCTGACAGTAAGAGGCAGCATATTCCACACATAAGTTTGACGGCCTGCACCGTAAAAGAATTATCATAAAAGGATGAAGTGTGTGCAGGCGTCATAAGTTTTCGGTACGTATCATGGCGCAAATTATGAGCAGTGGATAGACGAAGGAATTTAAAACGTTCCTTAAGGTACTGGGGACTATTAGGAGTAAATAATATGTTATAAAGGAGAGTGAGAATGTGAGTATTCCGGCGAAAATGAATTGGAAGCCACTTGAGTCTTTTACGAAATTCGGAAACATGGTCATATTAATATACTCCAAACGTTCAGTATTAGGTTCGTATTAAATCTAATTTGCTTACTTACTCTTAAAAAATAAGCACATGTTCGATCATGTATAGAGATTTGGGTTTGATTGGGTTAAATCCCATCATTTTTGGGACGGTTCAGCTAAGTACCAGTTGAACGACTGGACACATTGGAGTAGATGGATAAGAGAGCCAAGAGGCTGATTGGCGAAGATAGTATTTTTGATAAACGCCTTCAAAGCCATAAGCGTCGCTTCAACGTAGCAAGTCTGTCGGTTTTCTATCGGATACATTTTGGAGAGTGTGCCATGGAACTTTACGACTTGGTTCCCCCATCCCCTTTCTATCATCAGACGCCGTACCATATGCACCGGTTTGCGCCATTGTTACATTGTTGACATACCATTGGTTAGGGCTAAACGTTTTGCCTCCACCTTTCTCTTGCGCACTGCTGTTGTGGAAACAATTTGCCAGAGTGTGTATTCCCTGATTCATATACCAATGGTCTTCAACTCACGAGTGAATAGGTAGGTATTCAAATTCAAATTCAAAGATTTTTATTCAAAACAAGTTCCACTGGAGAACACTTTTTGAAGGTCATATAAATATATAAGTTAAAATTTAATTTTTCTTCCTATTCTATGTACACCGCTTCGCAACGTGTTATTGCTATTAAGGAGAAGAAGCGGCAAGAAACTCCCCAGCAACACGTCTAGCTAAATATTGTTTTTCTTTAAGTTTCTTATTCTATTTATATCTCAAGTTGTCTTTTTTTAATAAGTTTTATACAGAAGTATGTTACAGAATTACTTTTTGAAGAATCAATGGAGTTGTAGCAAACAGTGCATACTCAATAACACCAAGACACAATAAAAGGAAAGAAAAATATTATTAAAGTTATAATAATGACATGACGTACTAAAATGTTATGCTGCAATATATCTCCATAAATCCCTTACAAGCTTGGCAAGATAACATTATACAAAATATAGTATAAGATGTTAGAGCGAGCTGCTAAATGAATTTTTGTCATTTAAGTATTCTTCAATAGTGTAGTATCCCTTTTTTAGCAAGATAGTTTTTAATTTGGTTTTGAATTTAGTGAAAGGCAGATCTAACATTTCACTCGGAATCTTATTGAAGAAGCGTATACCAACCCCCAAGAAAGAGGACAGTACTTTTTGTAATCTAAAAGATGGCAATATCAGTCTATTACAATGCCTGGTGTTGAAATTGTGAACATCCTTATACTGCTTGTAGGCACTCAAATTATTACGAATATAAATTATATTATTAAAGATATATTGGCAGGTGACCGTCATAATATCGATTTCCTTAAAGCATTCTCTAAGGGACTTCTGAGGGCCGAGGTTGTAAATTGATCTTACGGCTCTTTTTTGTAAAACAAATATGGTCTCTAAGTCAACAGCGTTGCCCCAAAGTAAAATACCATAGGACATGACACTATGAAAATAACTAAAATAAACTAGTCTAGCAGTCTCTTCGTCAGTGAACTGCCTAATTCTTCTGACCGTATATGCAGCAGAACTAAGTTTTCCTGAGAGACTAGATATATGAGCGCCCCAGTGGAGCTTCTGATCTAGGTTAATGCCTAAGAAGACAGTTGAATCTACTAGATTAAGTCTAGTGTCGTTAAGAGAGATTAATATCGTATTCTTTTACATTGGGCATAACAAACTTAACACATTTAGTTTTGCTCGGATTGAGTAATAAATTGTTTACAGTAAACCACATAGATATTAGGGATAAGGCGTTGTTTACGTCGTCAAAGTTCTGTTTATTTCTGTCAAATTTAAATATAAGTGACGTGTCATCAGCAAACAACACTACCTCACACATATCATTAATAAAATATGGCAAATCATTAATATATATATCAAAAATAAGAAGTGACCTAGAGTAGAGCCCTGGGGCACACCCATAGATATGCCAGTGTCACGAGATTTGACATTGTTAATTTCAACGCTTTGGGATCTGTTATTTAAGTAAGACGATAATAGGTTGAGAGAATCGCCATGAATACCGTAATAATTGAGCTTTATTAGGAGGGTCACGTGTTCAACGCAATCGAATGCCTTGGATAGGTCACAATACACCAATGGCATTCTGTGACCCTTCCCAAGTATCATAAATGTGTTTTAGGAGCTCAACACCTGCATCGGTAGTGGATCGACCTTTGGTGAACCCGAAGTGTTTAGCATGAAATAATTTATTAATATTAAAATGTGAGAGCAGTTGATTTAAAATTATTATTTCAAAGACCTTGCTTAAGGTTGGTTAAATAGAAATTGGCCTAAAGTTGGAGGGATCGTTTTTGTTTCCAGTTTTAAATATAGGGATAACTTTGCTAACTTTCATTAAGTCAGGAAATACTCCTTTATCTACACATCGATTAAATATTTTTACTAGTGATAGTGCAATCGTGTCTATTGTGTCATTTAATACTTTTAAAGATATACACCAAAAATCAGCTGTGTTTTTAATGTTTAATGATCTAAACGTTTTTACAATTTCACTTGTATCTATATGATTAAATTTGAATGAAATATTACATTCATCAACATACTGTGTCATTAGCAGCTCAGCTTCCAGTGGTGATGATGACAAAGAGCTAGTTGTTAAGGTTGGTATATACCTAAAGTATTCATTAAACGTTTCTGCAGTTTCAAAGTTGTTACTAATGGTGTTATTGTTGATTACAAGTTTAATTCCATCATCTCGACGTGAAGTTTTGCCAGAATCGTCATTTATGACTCTCCAAGT
Organism: Dendrolimus houi; assembly: GCA_039645545.1. Taxonomy (NCBI): domain Eukaryota; kingdom Metazoa; phylum Arthropoda; class Insecta; order Lepidoptera; family Lasiocampidae; genus Dendrolimus; species Dendrolimus houi. The sequence continues at coordinate 13,603,198 of CM077120.1, read as the reverse complement.
TGTCTTAATGATATTTGATGATTTTTTAATTCTGTTACTATAATATAGAGATTTGGCAGCGATGCACACTCTTTTAAAGGTCTTAGAGTACTTTTTAATATAGTTAAGAAAGTCTGGATTTTGATTAAATTGTTTTTCACTGTATAATTCATACAATTTTATTCGACTTTTATATACATATATACCTTTTGTAGCCCAATCACTAAACTTAAGTTTATTACTTTTGTTAATTGTTTTAGTTTTAAATGTGTTTTAAAATTCAGCTTGTATAACGTCGAAGAAATTACTATACAAGTTGTTTGGATCTTCGCTGTTGAGATCCAAGGTAGGAAAATTTTTGTCTAGATTATCTTTAAAGGTTCTTAAGCGATGATTATTCACCGGTCTACAGGTTATTTTAGAAGTGATTTTAATACTCTCAAAAGGTATTGATATAAACTGGCCACAATAATCCGACCGTAGTACATCTATGACTGATTTATCGATTATTTTGCAACTATAAAATATATTGTATAAACAGGTAGCTGTAGTAGCAGTTATGCGCGTAGGTTCATTAAAGACATGTATAAGATTAAAGGATTTGAAAAGATTAATGATCTTAGGACGAGTTGATGACATTTCCAACAAATTAACATTAAAATCCCCACAAACTATAGGCAATTTATTAGTTTTATTTAATTTACTTAATAAGTCCTCCATTGTACTTTTAAATACACTATAATCCCCTATGGGGGGTCGGTAGACGCAGACAATTACATAGCGCTTAAGCTCAATACAGGAAACCTCCAAATCCAATACAAAATAAACAGAAAGGGACATAATGTCTTTACGCTCTTTACATTTTACATCATTTGCTACAAAGATAAGTGATCCGCTATGTATAGCGGACTTGCTTACAAATGCACTTATCACTGTATAATTCTCTATGAAGTTTATGACTTCAAAAGTTTTAAGCCATTGTTCTGTAATACATAGGACATGAACGTTATATTCTTTTAAAAGAAGTTCAATTTCTAAGTCTTTACCTGCTAAACCCTCTATATTTTGGTGAACTATATTTAAATTAGAAGTAGGTTTAGCTTTGGTTATTTCTAGCAGTTTAAAGTTCTAAGACTCGTAGTAGAGTTAATATTAAAAACATTATTGTTTTTATTAAAATTTATGTCAGGTTTTTCAGTTATATCATACATAACTTTGTCATGATTTTGTATATTACATGCTAATAAAGTAGCTATACGTCTTCGTAACTTAAAAGGCAGATACATAGTATCTTTGTTTAGCCTAAATTTACTATTAGTAAATTTATTTAGGTCAAAAGATATACCTACTAGGTACTACGTATATAGGTATACCTACTAGGTAAGCGTACTCCATCTTAGGTCGCATTGTCACATAGCATCAGGTGAAATAGCTATCAAACGCGAACCGATACCATGATATACAATACTAGGTGAATCAAAAAGTTCTTGGAACCAATATTACAAAATTTAAACAAAAATACTTTTTTTCTACATAACCTTTTCTCCAATGCAATGCATTTAGAATAACGCGCTTCTAACTTCCTTATTCCTTACGAAAAAAAATGTTTTTATTAAGTCTCGAAAAACTCCTCTATGGCAGCCATAACCGCGTCATTGTCGTGAAATTTAGTTCCAGTAATGTCCTCTTTTAATTTTGGGAATAAGTGAAATTCACTTAGGGCTAAGTCCGGAGAATATGGTGGGTGGTCAAGGAGATTGATGCCAGCGGATTGCGTTGTGCGCAACTTTTGATCGATGAGCGGGAGCTTTATCGTGAAGAAACAAGACGCTTAACGACAGTTTTCCACGACGTGTTTCTTTAATCGGTTCACGCACTTTCGGAATTAAATTTGCATAATAGAGTTCAGTAATCGTCTGGCCTTTTGACATGTAACCAATAAAAAGGATTCCTTCACTATCTCAAAACACTTTGCCATATTTTCGAGATTACGCTTAGAAATTTACAAACGTCGCTTTTTGTTTTCATCGGTTAACATGCGTGGCACCTATCTTGCCGACAGCTTTTTGAACCCCAGTGAATCAATTAAAATGGATTGAACGCTACCAAAAGATATCATTAAGATCTCAACTATATGTTTTATATTTATTCTTCTGTCTTCCAAAACCAAATTCTCAACCTTTTTGACATTTTCTTCCGTAACGGGGGTTGAAGGTCGCTCAGAAGAGGTAGATCAAACTGTAATTTTTTTTTAATTTAGCCACCTGTATGCAACCGTAGAATAGGATACAGCATCATCCCCTAATGTCTGCTGAATATACGAAAAAATTTCTTTCGTAGAATTTTTTTTCAAACAGATATTTTATCACCGCACGTAACTCACTTTATCCCTACGTTTGCGTTTTTAGCAACTCGTTGCAAAAAACAATTTATTACGTGCGAACGAACTGACAAAAACAAGTGACAGTTAATATAAATATGATGTGGTAGACACTCTTTAATTTAATTATCGAATTTCTCCCAAAAAGGTTTTATATATATGCAATTCTAAGAACTTTTTGATTCACCCTCGTGCAATTGCATTTCAGGAAACACTCCAATGGAAAAAATAGGTGGTTATATAGCTACGACACGAGGTCTCGGAAACTCTTGCTGGCGTTTGGGCTACGAAAATTTTCTAGCCAGCTATGGCTTAAACACTAACTGTAAGTAACAGTCTTTATAGCGTATAGATAACGGGATCCTATGTTTCATTTGCCTTAATAATTATGTTGATTTTTTGGGTTCGTGATATTAAGAATGTACAAAAATTAATTCGTTAAAGAGTAGATTGCCAACGTGGATTACAATTGTTTTCAGTTAAGCAAACATTAATTTCTCCGGTAATATTTAATGGTTCTTTAAGTTAATCATTTTTAAGGTCTCTGCGTTTAAGTTTCTAATTTTAATTTTATAATAATAATTTCTAATATCTAATATTTCTAATGCCTAAATTAAGTTATTTAAAAAATTCCAGGTGGTGGGAACTTGAAGCTGGATGTTTCGCTATGCATTTTATTTTAAAGAATTACATTACAATTACAATCTTAGAATATAATGTAATATAATAATAATAATGTCTTTATTTCAGGCCATACACTCATATAAAATCACAACACAAAATACAATTAAAATTAATTAAATTAAATTAAAATTCAAATAGTGTTAATGTCATTTCATGTAAACGTGTATTATGCATTTACATTACGGTGCACAAAATGCCAGCTCCTAAAAATAGGGTTGTCAAGGCCATCTGAAAACATCCGGAGAATCCCATTGCCCGAAGAACGGAGGCGAGCCCAGAGGCCCGCTAGGCGTATCCTCCTTATCGCAAAGAAATCTGCAATCCTCTGTTCGGCGAACATGCCCGAAGCGCTACAGAATCGAGGCAATTTCATTAGGATACGATATGCATTATTATATTGCACCCTAATGGTTCTCAAAGCTTTCTTGGAGCATTTCACCCAGAGCTGACAAGTGTAGAAACTTTGACAGAATGCTCTAAATAGTGTCACTTTCACTTGTTAATTGCATCGCGAAAATCTACGCGAGATCATATTGCATCTTACAGCCAGAGCTCTGCGCTCGCGCTCTGTGTCTAAATCGTCACTGAGATTCTCCGCAAGTGTGTGTCCCAAATATTTAAATTGGCTTACGTATTTGAGCTCAGTCCCGCTCAATACTACAGCCAATGTAATCTCCGGACCCTTGCCTGCTCGGAAAACCATCAGCAGCGTCTTGTTCTCGTTGTATTTTAGGCCATGCTTAGCAGCATTGCCTTCATAAATACTAAGCAGCTTTCTTAACGCACTGATTGAGGGGCTCAAGAGCACCATGTCATCTGCATAGCTTATGTTGTTTAAGCATACGCCACCAACATGACAACCAATCCTGGTGCTCCTCAGCTCCACAATCAGGTCATTAATATAGGGGTTAAAAAGGTCCGGACACGTCAGGCCTCCTTGACGTACCCCACACTTTAGTCTATAATCACTAGAAACGGTGTCGCCCCATCTGACATGGTTGGTTTGGTTGTCGTACCAGTATCTCAACAGATCCACCGTTTTTTCAAGAATATTTGACCTGGCTAGTTTTTCCAATAGTAAATCATAGTTTACTTGATCAAAAGCCCGACTCAGATCAAGGAAACATGCATAAACTGAAGTTCTTCTATCAACATAATGCCTAATTGTAGACTTTACACTAAAAATCGCTGAGTCTGTTGAGCGACCAGGACGAAGACCTAACTGAGCATCGTCAATTTCTAAAGAGCAGTTGAGGTCAGGATGAAGTAACTTTAGAAGGATAATAATACCTAGAGAGATAATTTCATACAAAATTATGTTCAAAGTTGAAGAACAAAACTAATCGATGTGTGCGTGAGCGTCATGTAATTATTTTCGCTCACACGCACACAAAGGCACAAATAATGTTGCAAGTAAATAGATTCTTTCTAAAAAGTAGGGATTAGAACTAGATCATCACGCTGAGACTTTGTCTTGGACTGACCAACGCGTCGACAAGCGAACCGAGACTTTTAGATCCTATTTAAAAGTGCTTTACTTTATTGGCACTTACTCAGGTTAGAACCCGAGTTCGAACTGGGTTAGAATTATATTATTAATAAATAGTTATCTATCAAGTATTTCATTAATTGCAGCTCGCGCCTGGTATTACCAAACTTGCACTGAATACGGATATTACCAGACTGCGCCGCGTATTGGGACTGTGTTTGATCAACTTACATGGCTCAGTGTTGAATTCTACGTCGATGTTTGCAAGCAAATTTTTGATGAAAGGTGCGAATCATACCTTCTTTCTGTTGGGGGCACGAAGACGAGATAAAAACCAGATTTTTCTTTGTTACGAGATTTATTCAGATATAATGTCAATAGGGGCAAAAACAACAAGATAACAGTGTATTCCAAAAAACTTAACTACAGGTTTATCAGATACTAAATAGGTTTGTATGTTCATCACTTCCATGACCATAGTGCCTGATCCACTGTTTTAATACTCGTTTTTCAAATCTTATTTTAAACTAGGATATGCCCGTAACTTCGTCAGGCTTGACTTGAAATTCCCGGGATAAAAAGTAGCGCAGATTTTAAGTCTAAGAATTTGCTATCGATCAGTGAAGACCGCATGGAAATCGGCCCAGAAGTTTTACGTTAATCCCGAACAAAGAGACAAGAAACCTGCGAAGTAGACTCCGCCCGATTTTTAGGATTAGTAATAGATAATAGATTAAATTGGAAAAATCATATAGATAAGTTAAGCAAAAAAATAAGTAGTTCGACATTTGCATTGCACAAATTAGTACTGACAGTCAACACAGACGCTCTGCTTACAGCTTACTATGGGCTTGTAGAATCTGTTTTAAGATATGGTATCATATTTTGGGGTAACTCAGCCAATACAAATACTATATTCTTACTGCAGAAACGCTGTATACGAGCAATATTCAAAATACACATAAATGAAAGCTGTAAACCGCTATTCATCAAACATAGTTTACTCACTGTTCCATCGCTATATATATATGAAGTCACAATGTTTGTACACAAAAATCTACATTTGTTTCCAAATACATCCGACATTACGGTTAGGAATATACGTAATATAGAAAAACTTTGTATGCACCCTGCAAAAACAACTTTACTGTATAAAGTTGTTTTTGCAGACTGTATCTGCAAAAGACTGCAGTTTCTGTATGCATAAGAGTATAGTATGCATGGCCCCAAAGATATATAATAAAATCCCAAAAGAGCTTAAAGCTCTGAAAACTAAATTGTTTAAATCACATTTTAAAAAAGTACTAATAAGAAAAAGCTACTACAGTGTAACTGAGTTTGATTGTGAAGCTGGCAAACAAGCAGACGGACCACCGATTAGAAAGTCTTTAACGTCGCCTCTAGACATTTGCAACACCCAGGAGTGATGCCAACGCGTCGCAGGCTTTAGGATGGGAAAAGGCGTATAGGTCGAGAGGAATGGTATAGAGGGAGGGGGAACTGCGCTACCGAAACTCTCAAACACTTCACAAAACACGATTAGTTCAAGGCCAACCGTTTCACGCCGATAATCTGTGAAATCGTGGTATCACACCTTTTGTTTGAACTGTTTGTACCTGTAAAGCGATAATGTTAATTTTGTTTTCATTTACAATACTGCAGTAGGTTAGTGCATAGCAAATATTTTGTATATACTTATACAGACTTGTGGCCGAATTAGACCGGCTCGGCCACCAGCGATATTCCTCCGTAGAAACGACGACCGAACCGAGATCGATGGAGCCGACCCTTGAGCTTTATTAATCAAGATTTGACGGCCTCTGTGCTTGAGGGGGCTAAGCCTTTGCCGGCTCCGTTCGCCGGAACGCCGCCGTCCCGAAACGTTATTTACTATCATGGTCTTGGGTGTTTGGGATCAGCCCCGAAGTAGTGCGTTTTATATTACCTAAAACACAAGCGTAACTTGCTTAATTTGGGGTTATACAATATGTGTGTTTTTTTGCCGATTATTATTATTATTAAGATAATGATTCCAGCATGGCTCTACTACGTCCAAAATGAAGGAAATGTAGCGACTGTCATAAAAATTAGTTTTGTTTGGCAACGCGTATAACCATATTTTTTAAACGAATATTCATTACTTAGTTCTAAAATTTCAGGTTTGACGAGGAATTCGTGTATAACGCAGTCGAGCGTGTGAATCAAATATTTGGCGGGTTAGAGCCAAATGTAAACAATACCATAAATATCCATGGCTTCATCGACCCCTGGCGAGCTCTTGGCGTTTACGACCGCGATCTGAAGGACAACTCACCAACGTACACAGCTCTTAGGTCAGTATAAATAAGGAAGACGTCGTGTCCACTAAGCTCGCCGAGCAGATTGAATCGAATCGCAGAAAGTCGCCTCCTATATATTTCTATGAAACTGCGTCTATAATACACTATATATGGGAATACGCGCCAACGTATTTTTTATTTCTTTATGTAGGTGATGAATCATGAAATTTGCCGTAGGTATTTCTTTTCATATTAATCGGCGTGCTCCAAAACATTGGGTACATACCTAATGTTTTGGAGCACGCCGATTCCTTTTTCTTATATTCTCCTCTTCTTCATCAAAAAGTATTTGAAATAAAAACATCTCTTCATCCGACCTGTCTATGACGCAAAAACAACTTAATTTGATGAAGAGTTGCGATGAATGAACAATTCGATTCGATTCCTCAGAGATGGACGCACTGGGAATAAATGCGACTCGCATCGATTAGACGCGTTCCTGCTGTAGTCAACGTTGTCCTTAACAACTCAACGAGCGCCTGAAAGTTTATTACGAGAATAGAAGATGAAGATTATGGAAAAGGCAATTGTCCAGTAAAAAACGTAACTTGTAATGCTGATATTAGACGGGCAACAAACCTCAATCTTGAATCATTAAATGTACTTCCTGACTAGGGTAATTGATTTTCCAATGATGATGGTGTTGCAAATTCAAACGCTATAATATAATGATACTGCTATACTTTTCAGGAAAATCGGCCCCGAGACTCCTTTGTGTGTTCTTCGCTATTTCGTATAGTTTAGAATTAGACCTTGGAGGCCCGCCCACTTTTAAAATTCATCTTATATAACATAATTCTTCTGTACGTGTGTATGTCACTGATTTCCTAAATTGCTAAACCGATTTGATGAATTTTTTATCTGTTGTGAGTGAGTCCTGGAATGCTTCACAATTGAACGCTTGAACCGGGTTCTAGATTTTTTTTTAGTGCAAGACAATTTTTGGCGGTACTTACAGTAATATGTAATAGAATCTATATAAAAAAAATCTAAAAAAAAGAAACCGACTTCAAGAGTAACTAAAATGCAAAAAATATTTTTTTCTAGGACATCTTGAAGTCGGTACCAAGTAAAACATAAAAATTAATACATTTTGTTGTTGTAACAATGTACATGGTAATTTTTATGTTTTGCTTGGCACCGACTTCAAGATATTGTAAAAAAAATATTTTTGCTTTTTAGTTACTCTTGAAGTAAGTTTGTTTTTTGTTAGAAAAAAAATATTTTACACATTTAAGTTACATATTGGGTTGGGGAAAAAGTTTCTTCGCATTTTATATAAAAATTCAAAAGGTTTTTTTATAAAGTTTATTTACATTTAACTAAAGTATGTAGGTGCCATTTTGTTGGATAACTTTTTGCCATCTTGTAGGTAGGGACGTGATCCCATTGTTATAAATATTTTGGGGCTTCTGATCAAAAAACTGCGACAAGTGGTTTTGGCAGTCCTCTCGTGATGTTAACCTGACACTGCCTAAGGAATTCTGCAAAGACCGAAACAGGTGAAAATCTGAAGGTGCAAGGTCAGGACTATACGGCGGATGCATTAACACCTCCCAGCCAAACTCTCGTAATTTTTGCTGAGTGGCTAAAAATGTGTGAGGTCTAGCGTTATCATGGTGAAAAACCACACCCCTTCTATTGATTAATTCCGGCCGCTTTCTCTCAACATTTTGCTTTAATCTCATCACTTGTTCGCAGTACAGTTCAGAAACGATAGTCCTGCCTGGCGGTAACGACTCATAATGAATAATGCCCTTCTAATCCCCCCAGACACAGCATCACCTTGTTGCGAGTTAACCCGGGTTTCGCCACAGTCCGTGAAGCCTGACCGGCCATTGACCACGATCTTTTTCGCACGTTCTTGTCGTACGTGATCCACTTTTCATCACCAGTTATCAGCTTCTTCAAAAATGGTTCGGTTTCATTACGTCGTAATAAGGAATCACAAATGAGTACACGGTTCATTAGGTTTCTTTCAGTGAGCTCATGTGTCACCCAAATATCGAGCTTTTTTGTGTACCCAGCTTTTTTCAAATGCGCCAAAACCGTTTTGTGGTCAATTCCCAGTTCTCCAGCTACATTGTAACTACTAATATGCCCATCTTGCTCCACTTTTTCAAAAATAGCATCAATTTTGTCCGTAACAGGGCGACCAGAGCGACGTGCATCTTTGATATCAAAATTTCCGGATGGAAAACGCTTAAACCAAATTTGCGCTACTCTCACAGATACTGCATTAGGTCCATAAACATCACAATTTTTTTTCGCGGCTTGTGTTGCATCTTTACCTTTTTTGTAGTAAAAATTTAAAATGTATCGAATTTCTTCATTAGATTCACTCATTTTAACAATTAGAAAAACAAATTAAAATCACCCATCTTCTTAATTTGAATTTGGATTTGTCTTCTTTAAAATTAAAACTTTTAATGATACCAAAACCACCCAGATACAAATGGTATAGCCAAAGAGATCTTATTACAACCTATTATATCGTTTCCCAAATAAGGTAGTTTTTCGAATGCGGAAACGACAGCGGTTGAAACGGAAGTGTATTTAGAAAATGTTGAGCGCAGTTCGAAGGTGAATTATGTACTTATATGCACTTAAGAACCTCTAATAAGTGCTGTAGTATTTAAATTAATGAAGTATAGCTAGGACATGCTGGTCAGTTAATAAATGTATGTCAATTGGTGCTGGCACTCGCCGGCCGCTTCCGCGGCCCGGCTCGTACATTTTGATTTGTAGAAAACCAACTGCTCGACGCGATCTTCGGCCGCGTCTTACATTATCTTACCCATTTATGTCCGTTGTTTGAAAAGTCCGATGGGTGTAAGTGCTTGACGAAAATTGTTTAATTAAATGATTACGCCATCCTATGGTGTCACCAGGCAGCATTTTCATTTAAATCTCAACTCCGATCGTTGACGTTTTCTAAATACGACGGATTCATAACTCAATTTACGCGGTCATGCTGTTTATCGTTATATATTTCCATTGTACGCTTTTCTAGTCCTAGTCGAGTCTAGTACAGCACGTTATGGATCTTAATTTAAGTACCTACTCATTTTAGGATTGTCATAAACCCAACAATATTTTTTTCAATACGTTTCCTATTTGATTTTCAGTAATTTTCTGCTATATCTTCGGAACTCAAAGTCTGCTACCAATAAAATTTATATGGGGCCATTTCGAAGCTTTGCTAAATCGAACGCAAAAAAAATATCAAAATCGGTTCAGAAACAACAAAATTGTATACATATATTTTTTTAATAAAAATAATAATTACACGACTGACTATTCGTAAAACCTCCTCCTTTTTTCAAGTCGGTTAGAAATCGATCTCAAGGTTGCTTGACGACAAATTAAATTTCTAGAATATTTAATTGCTTAAATTAAATAATTGCAAAAAAATCTGCTTGGGTTCACTTCACGTGTTAGGTTTGTATACATTATGATTGAATTGTTATTATATTAACAGTACATTGCTTGTTACGGATAAACTTATCAAAAAATGTAATTATATATATGATGAGTCCATACTGTTGCTATTTACAGACACTGTATTATCTTAGTTTAAAGTTTAAACATTCAACCAACCCAACCCAATTGAAGCAACCCAATATTGCTCGATAGTCGATAGCGACGTTCTTTGCGGTATGTGACCTTCCTTAATCTTAATTATCAGGGTGTGTATCGTGCTGAATGATGTAATTAGCGACCTTAAGGACATCCGAGCGACTACCTGTTACACACAGATGGCATTGTAGACAATAAACCGCATTATTTTTCTAGGGTTGTAATATTCCAATGTGATCTTTTTTCACACTAAAATCATCTCTCGTAATTTTATTTATAATAGGCCTATCTATTTAGCCTAACATTCTCAGGATCATTTATTGTAAGCTCTTTTTATAAATTTTATGTTCCAAAACAAAAATATCCTAGCTTATGTTATTTATATCTTATTTATAACCCTGATCCACAGGGGTTAGTGTTAGTGACTGTGACCAAATACGACTTACTTATAGCGTAAAAACAATAATGCGTTAACGATTAATGTATACAGGGTGAATTTTTCAAGTAATTCAACTTCAGGGCCCAATTCAACTAAATGAAATAGCAACGATTTTTCAAAAATCTAATGATACCACTTTAGTTTTCGTTAAAATCGGCCTCGAGACTCCTTTGGGTGTATTTCGCTATTTCAATGCTGCATTCGGGTTCAAGGATTTGATGTAATTATTTTTGTGTGTGAGTGGTTGCAAGGATGGTTTAGATCCACAACTGGACCCGGTAGGTCGCGGGTTCTAGATTTTTATTTTTTTAAGGGCTTATTTTTCAATCATCAGATAAAAGTTATCGGTGGAATAAATTTTAACCTGACTGAATTCAAAAGTGAAACAATTCATCTGTTTTATTCACACAACAGTCATTTTTAATATTCCCATGTCGTACTTCATTCTACGAATAAATTTTATCTGGCACTTGAAAAATAGGCCCTAAGCAAGAAAACGTCTGCCGGGACCGCTAGTCTATAATATTATAAAATTCTAAACATGCCATGTCTGTACATTGAAGCAATTAAAAAAGGCAAATGTAATAAGACTATTTATATAGTATCGTTCGTATCGTTTATACGATACAATATATTTTTTTTATATTGTCTGTTTTTTGGGTTTCACGTAAAAACTACTGGGCCGATTTCGATGCGGTTTTCGCTGATCGACAGTAAATTCTTAGACATAAATCTACTCAACTTTTTATCTCGGGAATGTCGCAGGAATTGTTTTGGAAATTATTTAAAATAGCCAGATTGAAAAAGTTTTCGAATTCCAATGCGATGTTGTCACTGCTCGATAGTAAATTTTGTTTAATAAAATGTGTGGTGCTTTTTATCTCGGCAATCAAGCGGGAATTTTCCCAGGAGCGGTTTGAAGTTGTTCGGGTGCATAAAAACTAGCTTATTCCGACATAGTTTTAACTAACACGATAGCTTACATTCTTTTTTAAATTCTGTTATATTTTGTGCGCCGGGAATCCCGCGGGAATTTCAAGTCAAGCGTAGACGAAGTCGCTGGCTTATCCTAGTAATATTATAAAATTGTAAAAATGCTGTCTGTATATTGAAGCTATTAAAAAAACACCTGAAATAAAGTATGAATGATAGAAAACAAGATGCAATTCTTTTAGATTTCTTGTAATTACATAAATTTGTATGTAAGTAAATACACAGATTAGGCCAGCCACGTTACTATGTTATTTTTATTAAGTGTTTTAATGAAAATGTTACAGTACGTTATTATTCTATTTACTAATACTATAATAACTCGGAATCTTTCTAAAACCATTTTATCTTTCCCTTGCGCGACTGTAGCGCTGTGTCTGCGGGACTTTTTCGTCAGACAGAATTTATAATCAATATATTTGACCCGACAGTGCATGTCACTGTCCCCAAACTCTAATATTATCGGCATGTCAATGTGCAGAAGATAAGAGATAACGAGGCCGAAAGGGCCATCGGTGTTTACTGGCCTCCTCATTACATAATGAACAGATTTCATTATCTAAGGTCACGCCGGGAGTTCATCTTGAGTCATTATAACATAATTTTCTATTTAAAGGGCGCCTAAATGGAGTTCAATATCGCTCGCACATTACCTCATTTTTATGATGTAAATTGACAAAATTTATTTCTGATAAAAAAATATGCATCTTACCAAAAAAATTACGAATGTTTCATATAAATTTAATTTTGGTTCGTATACATTTCTATTATTATAAATATTAAATTCTTGAGAAAAAATATGTCTAAAACAAAATGATTTTGTGAAACATTCATATTATTTATTTATTATTAAAATCAGTATCCTACAGTAGTTTCATAGATTAAAGGTCAAACAATACATAATAATAAATCTAAACCAAAAGTGGATACTTATCTAGAACAAGAACAGAAATATAAATAGTATACTAAAATTAATACTTCAATCTATCATAATACTTTGACACTTCTGACAGGAAAAATCCAATAAATTATGAAACCTAAATATAAACATTACCTTCATTTTCAAGCTTTATCAAAATCGAAATCAATTTATTGTCATAAAATGTACAGAAATAATGCTTACATAGGTTCCTGCATTAGGACTAGCCTGTATCAACAACTTTATTAACTACTAATGACTTATTTATCTGTTTAGAAGAAATATCATCGAGTTTCGTAGAATACAGTTTTCTTGTAAGTAAATTCTGTACATTTATATCCAGAAAAATGTGGTAATGCGATATAGAAAACTCCATTTAGGCAGCTCCTTAAGGCTTATCGCCTCTAAGCGAGTTTCTATATCTGATTATCCATTATTTTAGCTTGCCATCGGTAGAAAATTGACATCACTTGTGTAGAGTTTGTCAAATTTTAATAATTTTACTGGCTGTATTGTATATCGCTTAAGGTCATATAGTAATAGGCAATCGCTTACCAGTGCGTTTCAATGTTTCAATATTAGTAGACGCGTACGAGATCTTATGATGTTTCTTTAGCAAGAAATTGAGTTCGAAAGAATTCAGTGTTGTTAACGAACGAGCTTAGTATAATCTCATTTGGTATAAAAAAGCGTGCAGCCATCTTCAGCGATAAAACGAGACAATTATCGCTCGTCCGAAAATAACCATTATGCGGTTAGCCTAACGATAAATTTTTAACAGACTAAAAGGAGGAAGTTCGCAATTTGACTATGTTTTTTGTTTATTACGCGATTTATCCGTCATTTATGTGAAGATTTTCAAGTTTTTTTTATTCGAAACAATATTCTCCTGAGGTGGTCCCACTCTTACCAAGTCAAGATCTAATAAGTGGAAAATGAGGGAAATCGAGAGCAACCTTTGAAAATTACAGAAACGTATAATGTAACATAACTAAAAAGTAGACCGACTCAAATATAACTAAAAAGCAAAATTTTAAATAAATTCGTCTACATATTGAAGTCGGTGCAAGTAAAGCATAAAAATTCAATAATAAATTTGCAAAATATTGTAATCTTTATGCTTTACTTCACACCGACGTCAAGATATTTTTAGATACTTATCAAGTCGGTTTCTTGTTAAAAATTCAATGTTGTACATGTGCTTTATGTCGGTATAACATTAAGGTATCTTTTTGTTACAGGGCATCCCATTGCTTCGACATGCAATCGTGGCTGGCAACCGACACGATATTCATGACCCATGTGCAACAAAGTGCACGAAGGATTGTAACATCATGGCTCTCTACATAAAACTACTGCAATGTTATAAAAGCGTAGTTTTAAAGTTATTATTTATAAATTTATGTACCAGTGGCAAACTATTTTAGGGCTGATTTTTGAATCATCAGATAAAAGGCATCAATCAAATAAATTATAACCAGACTAATTTCAAAAGTGAAACAATTCAGCTGTTTTATTCATCGTCGTTAGCCAATCGCAGTCCACTGCTGGACGTAGGCCTCCGCAAGTCTGCGCTACTCATCCCTGTCCTCAGACTTCCTCATCCAGCGCCTACCGGCGACCTTGCGCAGGTCGTTGGTTATTAGTTTCATTCATGCAACTGTCTGTTTGCCGAAAGCCTCATGTCACGCGTCAATGGTCAGTAGGGTATACAAAAAAGGTTACATAAATATATACAATAATAGTAAATAGTCATCGACAAACTTTCTGCGCGTGGCTTATATAAATAACCTTTAATCTGGTGATTAAAAAATCGGCTCAAACACATTTTTCAACCAATTTATACTTTATAAAATAGACATTTTACATTTTTAGTACCTATTCTTTTCCCGTATATTTAACAAGAAGAGGGCAAACTATTAACAAAAAGTGATAATATAATATTGAAACTCTTTTACTTAGGCCAGTGTAAAGAAAATATCTAAGAATTTTCGAAAATTAATGATGATATATGGCCGGTTCCTATGTTAAATGTCCAAATTTAACTGATAGTAAGTCAAATAAACGGTTGGTAAGATTTACGAACCGGCCAATAATCTGGTAGTCCCATATATTTGTACTTTTATGGGTGAGAAATAAAACACATTTTTATCCGGCGTTACTCCGGAACAACATAATTTATTTATTATTATTAGTTTGAAAATTCCACAATCTGACATAATAGATAGTCCACAGTGAGTTAATCAGAAACTTTAAACAGGTCGAAGTTTGAAACAGATCAAAAAATATTGCTAACCGCGTCTACGAGACATTTAAAATTCTATAATAATTCATATACATATGTCAAAAGATACGGTTAGCATTGCGCCTAATTACAACTACTGGTGGAAACCACCGTTACATCATAGGAATAGTAGAGGTAGGCGCGCGCTGGGGGCGGCGCGCCCGCCGCACGTCGCCAAATCCCTAACTTATTCATTGCAAATGGCCAAAGGTAAACATTTTAGCTTTACACTTGAGATAAGGGCAACATAAAACGAATAAATCTGAGGCCGATCTCAGTAGAATCCAAATAAAAGTGTATAATAGAAAATTAGTCTATGAAGTTCAATAAACCGAGAATCAAACTCGAAACTAAAACTCAAACTATTGATGGTGCATCTATTTATATTACGTTAGTTACTTCATATGGATAATATCAATTTTCTATCAAAGATAAGATAAAAGAATGTTTAGATCCCAAGGTTCTTTATCTTCCTATTCAGTCATTTACTTTACAATTGGTACAAAACTGACGTTACTTGTATGGCGTTTATATCAAGTTGTAAACCAGTAGTATGGTAAATGAATAAATGGTTATGCCTGGTTTACATTATTGGGCCTACTTCTACGACATCAAACAGATATGTGGACAGAGCCAGTATGCCATGGTCAAATAAGTTACGTTTATATACTAACATAATATATATAAACCCGGCAACTACAGGGTCGTCCAGATTGAATTTTATAAGTTGCCACAATCTGATGAATTCCTTATGCCAGAAATAACACGATATCCAGACCAATGACATTATTATATACATTTAGTATCCTAGAGTCAAAATTTAACAACGACACCAAAAATATGTTGCGGGGGCAAATCGTATCTGGACACTGCCAACAAATATGATAGAGAAACCTGGCATAAACTACAAAAAACAGAATATTAGAGAGCGCGCCGCGCCCCCTCGCCCCGACGCCGTCCCCTTAAACGCAGAGCGCACGACTGCCCCGCGCTTGTCGGTGTGTTTTCGAAATGGCTCTTTTCCACGGCGCTCCTCTTCGGAAACACAACACAAATCGCACGACGCGTGAGATGCCTACACTCGTATAAACCAAATCTATTTTACAGCACAAAGCGAGGCCTAAGACTGATTACTTAATTAATAAAAACGATGATAAAAAAAAAACAACGCGGCAATCATCTCAACACGCCGCACTATATTTGCAGTGAGCGAGAAATAGTAAAACACCGCCACACTCGACTCATGTTAATGGTTCATTAACCTTAGTCATAATTAAATACAGTCGACTCTCGATAATTAGAAACTCAAGAGACCAGAGATAAATTTCAAATTGTCAAGAGTTCAAAATAACAAGTGTTTACTTATGGAACTTATGGAAAGACATTTGTTCTTTCTTGGATTCATTTTAATAGCACAAATCAAACATTACATGACTCATTAACGTTTGAAAGAAGACTGGAATGCGAACTTACTCATATCTTATTTATGTAAACAATTGACAGGTATGTAAATGTATGTAAACAAACGACTGGTATGTGCATGATAAACGCTTCACATTATAGAGAGTAGGAAAGCCCGGACTTCAAATTATCGCATGTTTGCGAGTAAGATAATATTCCTTCAACTTCAAATTACCGAAGGAACCAATTAACATTAATTTTATTCAATTTATCGAGTATTTTTGAAGGGACCGGAAACAAAATTCAAATTATCGAGAAATTTAAATTAACGAGTGTCAAATTATCGAGAGTAGACTGTATTTGATTTCAATAATTATAATTAACGAAAATGTCCTTTATCTAGCACACTTAGCGTCCAAATTAAACGTTATTCCCGCTCTTCAAGTGTAAACAAGCATTTGCCTAATCCCCGCTACACTGTGACGCGAAAGGGGCAGTAGTCCACTCTACATACAAAATGTAGTGCTTATATCGTACGTGTTCATAAATGATGAACAATTCGAGATTATTAGGCAGTCCTATTTCATTTCGTAATAAAAAAAATCATCAACAAATACACTGGAAAGTTCATCTTAAAATTAAGCATCGGGCAGTGTAAAAAATTAACTATATAGTCATTAATTTTAATATTTCATCACAAATTAACTGACCATAATTGGAGATTATATCAAAAATTCAGGACTGCCATTTAAACCCCAGAACTAACTCAAATTCAGACATGACGTCACCATATTAAAACCTATTCAACTAGTTCACTAAGTGAAATACTTAACAATAATATTGAATCTCGTAAATGCAACCGGTATTTATTATAGCTGACCGATGATTCTATTTGCGAGATTCTCGTCGCAATTATTATTATGCCTTGTTCACATTTGCAGTTCGATTCGTTTAGGTCATATATCACCGACGTACATCGGACCCCGGGACTTTGAAGCCAACTCTGGACACTGCTAGTATTTAACACTAAAAAGATAACATAACACTTGACAATAAGGGAATGTGTGTTACTAATAAACGCGAAATACTTTTTATTAACATTAGACGCGATCATGGACAGATGCAAACCTACAATATTTTTTTAATAAAAAATGAAACAATCTATATCAATCAAAATCACAAGAAACCCGACTACTGAATTATGATGTTAAAGTATAGATTTATACTTTACAAAATACATCATACAAGTTACATTTGTTTTGATGCAAAAAAATTTTTTTTTTTTATCAAAGGTATGTTTTTACAGATATTGCCATTACAAATGTAAATAACTTGATTACAAATACAAAATAAGACATGCATATTCCCTATTGCTAGTTTTAAAGTAATGGTGTATTTCTGCGACTAGTGATACTTCACAACATATCACAAGTAACAGAGGGTACATGAGAAAAGCCGGTCACATTGTGGTGGAATGCTATTCAAGTGGAAATCTATCAGTGTTTGACTACACACCGAGTGACCTTCAGGACATCTTCGGTAAGAGACTGGTAAGATGGACTGGCTGGAATAACCAGCCACCACTTGTCTTTCAGCCATGGCTAATAATTGTCATCCAGTGATAAATCCTTAAAAATGTAACAATGATATGATACACGAATATGCTACAAACATGTCCAAGGCATTTAATTGTCTAAGAGAGACAGACACCAGCGTCATATCTGCGCCCTGCTACAATGACACACGTAGATTAAGAAATTTATAATATACTGGTGGAATATTTACAATGTTTCTAGTGTTCATGTCAGAAGTCATTCTACGACGAGTGGCTTGGGGTTCTCCCACGGGAACCCCGTTCGCCCAAAGTGCCCGTACGTACTTGTCTTTTGGTATATCGGCGCTCTTAGGTTAAGCTCCCTGAAAATAAACACAGTAAGCATAATATGATAATATTATCTTATGGAAAACATAAAATTTACACAAGTGGGTTTCCATTTAAAATTAAAATTTAAAGGTTGTCTTAGAGGATTACAATTGTAAGTATTCATTTATGTTATAATTTTGTGTGCAACAAAGAATATTCTACTCTACTCATATCATCATCATAACAAATATTACGAAGTTTATTTTCAAGATTTACTCTAATTTGTTTTTTTTCCATATATGATCTATCTTAAACATACAGCATTAAAATTACAACCTATGATACTACAATACAATCTGACTAATAGGTAATTTAAATCTAAAATAAGTAGATATAATTTACACTATGAATGTGTTCATACTTTCTTATTGTCTCTATTAAGGAGAAGACACTTTGCTAATGTCTTCATTTATTCTAACGAGTGGTCACCCAGTGTTCGAAATTCGACCATAATTAATTAAAATTATAAGTTTGAACGTTATTAAGGTTCTGTTGTCAAAGACTACTTCTATAATCACAGATGTCGCCAAGGCTACATTGTTAATTTGACTTGAACAATAAAGAAAAAGAGTATATATATGTGTGTGTGTCAAATACATGGTAGTGTGTGTGTAATGTTCTTTTATTGATTTAAGGTATCTTTATGCATAATTTAAAAAAATATTAGCATTCTGCACTCCTTCTCTATATAAACTATAAGTGTGCGAAATTTCATTCTCCTCCGTCCTCGCAATTTTCGTAAAAAGGGGTACAAAGTTTTTGCTTCACCTATTAATATAATGATGATGTTAATAATAATAAGAGATAATTCGTCGTCATGGCAACAACCACATTTAGATTGGATTTTGTAAAAAAGGGCTTTACATGTTAACCTTTCCATGATCAAGACTTCTTTCTAAAGTCCCTGTTATTATTACAAATACAAATAATAATGAATCCTCATTTTTCACTTATTGATTGTATGCAAAAGCAATTGTTTTAATTTCATAATTAATTAGTTGATTGTATGTAAATTTCATAGTTGACATTCATATGTAATGTTTAGATTGGATTTTGTCAAAATAGGGCTTTACATATTAACCTTTCCAATGACCAAGACTTCTTAAGTGTATGTTATTACAAATACAAATAATAATGAATCCTCATTAACTGTCACTTTATACTTGTTGCTTGTATGCAAATTTAATGATTGTTTCAATTTCATAATTAATTAGTTGTTTGTATGTAAATTTCTTAGTTGATATTCATATGTAGAGACTTACTTGACAATTTTGCCCGGTCGGAGATCGAAGTTCTTCTGTACAATGGCGAGGAGTTCTTGTTGCGTCTTGTGCGACGTTCCGTAGTCGAATACGGTTATGGACAACGGCTCCGCGACACCAATCGCGTATGCCACCTGGAGATAAAGAAATTATTATACAGGCTGTCAACCAAGGCTTGGTAACCGGTAAAAAAAGTTGAACCAATTATAGTCTAATTACAGTACGACCGATGAGTCGCGGCCTGTCTGAATATAGACTTTGTGAACCTTCACGCATGTACACTCGCGTTTTTACTCGAAAGAGTGATAGCGACATAACCATTGACATGTGACTAAGACAGAATACCTCCTAATTCGTTCCGAGTCTTGCCGAATAAGCATAAAGCAACAAGAGAGGTGCAATATCGTGTTGTTTAATCGAATATTATTCAAATCGAGTATAATTAAGAAATATAAACACACTTATTTTCTGTTCTAACAAAGCTTAAGTTTTATCTAAGTAGAGTATTAAAATTAATATAAATGTTATGTACACCTCTAGCTAAAACGATTTGGTTCATAAAGTAGTTCTGCGCAACCACTTGGCCCTAATTCCAGACGGGCCACGACTCATCGGCCGTACTATACACAGGAATTTTTTTTTCGGTTTTGTTCTCCCTTTAAGCTCAATTAGCCATCAAAATCATTCATGAGGTGCTAGGGGGTACCTTTAAAAAAAAGTGAGCGTCTTGGGACGTTCGATAGAAGTGGTAACATAAACTGATCTATGTTGAACTATTTAATATTTTTTAACTTGAGAAAAGCTTAGGTTATTACTTAAATTTTATGTATTTAGCGCGTGAGTTAGAGTGAAAGAGGAGGAGCCTGCCTACCGCCGCCGTATGCATGAGAGAAAGGGAAGCCAGACAGACTGGCGCCGTAAAGTGTTACGTAACGAAGCGGTGTACCCTCCCATAAGAAGTTATCACTTCATAAATCGATTTTCCGAAATTTCTACAGTGCCTTAACTTCATAATTATTCCATTACTGCTACAATAGTAGGCTACAAATTGTAATTTTTTTTAAAAATTGGAAAAAGTGAAGGTCGAGTGATATACCTGGACCATGCAGCGCCTGCAGAGGCCGGCCCTGACGAGCGACTTGGCCACCCAGCGCGCGGCGTACGCGGCCGAGCGGTCCACCTTCGTGAAGTCCTTGCCCGAGAACGCGCCGCCGCCGTGCGCGCCCCAGCCGCCGTACGTGTCCACTATGATCTTGCGCCCCGTCAGCCCGGCGTCCGACTGACGAACGATACACATACAAGTAATGGCTAGCGCACGCGTCCCGATCTCAAATGGCGAGGGTTCGAATCCTGGCCAAAATACATGCACCACTTAGGCAGTTTTCTGACCTAATGTGCATATTGTTACAATTACCATGTGAAGGAAAACATAGTGAAGAAACCTGCACATCAAGATGATTGATGTGTCAACCTGCCAAGCCACCTAGGACAAGTGTGGCGGGTATACTGTCCGTTCCTGTGTAGTGGGAGGCCCAAACCCAGCCGTGGCACGTTTATGGGATGTTATTATAAAAGCTCTTATTCAAACTAAGTTCCATTGAAAATTTGAAGATTTGTCTTCATAATCATCAACCGAGCATAAATCCCAGTTGCATTCAGAATGTTCACTTCTAAGCCTGGGGTCTAGTTTTCTACTTTTTCTCTTTCCCTACTATGCGCGATCTTGAGCATCTTTTTCAGTATTTTTATATAATTATTTTATAAAATATCTTTACCAAGAATCGATAGAGTTCCAGCTAACAGAACTAAACAAAAAAAAAAGAATTTTAGTGTTGTACTTATGACAGAGACATACAAAAGATTGATAGTACAACATATTATATTATTACCTCTATATATACCTAACATGTGTTTTAATTGACATAAAATGAAACATTACACAGAAAGTAAAAAAAATTTAAGCGAGCTGCTATACAAATTCAGTTTTGTCAAACAAATATAATCAGCCAATAAACATTCCACTGCTAGACTCAGACCTCATTGGTTTAATGAAAATGAGAGATCTGCAATGCCTGACCATGGTTAATAAGTTAAGGCAGATATAATGGGCGGCCTCATTGCTTTATCCAGACAATCCGAGCTATGAATTTAACTAGTGGAAAATTGCCTAAATAGTACATGCTTCCCGGCCCGGACAACGGCCGAACCGGGAAGCCGGACAACACGAACCCGGGTTATTAGAATAAGATGTATATATTAGTCACTATGGCTTACAAATATCAAACCAAATTAATATCAGTCATTAGTGTGTGGTGTACACATCGAACAGCAGATGTGAGCCACGCGCCAGCTGCAGTAGCAATAGAATATTGGATAGAAAACCTTGTTGAAATACAATTTGCTGTAGCTAAATTTATATCAGTTACAGTACTTTGTTTCTTTCCGGGTTCACCATGTAATAGACTGTGTGTGACTCCTTCACAAAACCTTACAAATGGATGATTTATCACATGTCTTTAATATAACAAAAAGCACCTCTATCACAAGACTCAAAGCACAACTATTGGCCAAACGTACAAGTCAAAATTATTAACAAACTATTCCAAGAGTTAAGTACAATATCCATTTAGAAAGCTTTGAAATATTAAACAATTACATGAATACAGTATAGAACTTCATCAAATACTTTGCTCACCTGAGGTCCACCTATTATGAAAAGTCCACAAGGATTGATGTGGACAACAGTCCTTTCATCTAAATACTGAGCAGGAATGACCTGTTTAATAACTTTCTCTTTAATTTCTTCACGCAAAGTTTCCAATGTAATCTGAAAGATACAAATTAAACATTATTTTAATAAGAAATATAGAGCTAAATCCTCTACTCTTGTATTTTCTTAAATATTGTCAAGAAATGTGGTCTGTTAAGAGGCTATATATTAAAAACAATGCAGATATTAGAAATGCAAAATATTTTCGCTATTGAGTTATCTGTTATTATAACCTCATTCAAATCAAGAAAACATGTTTGTAATGATGAAATTTCATCCATTTACACTATTTTTAGATAATAAGACAAAAGGTCAAATTTGCTGTAGCTATATATTTTAATTAATTAAGTAACTTTAAAGACTATACATGATTTTTTCAATTTAATTAGAGTCACAAAAAAAGTCTTACACTATTCATAACTTTATATTACTTATAAACTGTCTAATCATACTTAAAATTAATTAAAGACAACCTACAGTTTATTGATTTATGTTTCTATGTAGTCATTTATATAAATATTTTATTACTATTACTACATGCAAAATACGCTATTTTGTTCTCCTTACCGCTATCAACTAAAATGCTGATTGCGGTGCTGCCAAAGCTGTTCCGTTAAAAAAAAATCAAATTACGAAAATGCAAGACGATACCTTCTCAGAATGCTGAAGCGATACAACGACTGTGTGAACTCTTTGAGGCACGGTTGCGCCACCCGCAAACACATACTCGCAAGTCACCTGAAACCAAACCATTTTGATTATTTAAGTCTAAATCTAAACAAATGATAAAGTAATATAAAACTAATATAACTAGTCACATAAATTACTAGGATATGCCCGCGACTTCATCCATGCTTGAATTGAAATTACTGGGCGATTCCCGGACACAAAGTACCAGCAGTAGCATTTAAAACAGAATGTAAGCTATAGTTTTAGTGAAAACTGTGCCGGAATAAGTTAATTTTTATGCATCTGAACAACTACAAACCGTTCCCGGAAAAATTCCCGCGAGATTCCCGGGATAAAAAATATCACACATTTTATTGCATAAAATTAGCTATCGATCAGTGAAAAAATCACATTAATATTCGATTTTTTTGTTCTGGCCATTTTAAATCATTACCAGAAAAATTCCCCGGATACAAAGTAGGGCAGATTATAAGTCTAAAAATTTGCTGTCGATCAGCGAAAATCGCATCGAAATCAGCCTTTTATATAAAATTCAAAAGGTTTTTTTATAAAGTTTATTTATATTTGACTAAAGTATGTAGGTGCCATTTTGTTGGATAACTTTTTGTCATCTTGTAGGTAGGGACGTGATCTCATTGCAATAAAATTTTTTGGGCTTCTGATCAAAAAACTGCGACAAGTGGTTTTGGCAGTCCTCTCGTGATGTTAACCTGACACTGCCTAAGGAATTCTGCAGAGACCGAAACAGGTGAAAATCTGAAGGTGCAAGGTCAGGACTATACGGCGGATGCATTAACACCTCCCAGCCAAACTCGTAATTTTTGGTGAGTGGCTAAAGATGTGCGAGGTCTAGCGTTATCATGGTGAAAAACCACACCCCTTCTGTTGATTAATTCCGGCCGCTTTCTCTCAACTTTTTGCTTTAATCTCATCAGTTGTTCGCAGTACAGTTCAGAATCGATGGTCCTGCCTGGCGGTAACATCTCATAATGAATAATGCCCTTCCAATCCCACCATACACACAGCATCATCTTGTTGCGAGTTAACCCGGGCTTCGCCACAGTCTGTGAAGCCTGACCGACCTTTGACTTCGATCTTTTTCGCACGTTCTTGTCGTACGTGATCCACTTCCCATCACCGGTTATCAGCTTCTTCAAAAATAGTTCGGTTTCATTACGTCGTAATAAAGAATCACAAATGAGTACACGGTTCATTAGGTTTCTTTCAGTGAGATCATAAGGCACCCAAATATCGAGCTTTTTTTGTGTACTGTCACGTTGTATTTCGCGCCCTCCGGCGCGCAAACGCGCAAGGCGGCCTTCTTAAATTTGTCACTAAATATCATACGATAATTGTCGAGAGACTCCTTAATTTAGTTAAGTAAAATCACGCCACTTTTTAAAGTGGCTTCTTCCCGACACGGAACGGGCCGACCTGCCCCCCGCCCCCCGCGTCTCTTACTTTAGGCTTTAAAAGCCAGAGCGACTCCTGCGAGGCTCATTTATTCGTCGAGCAGTCGTCGCACCCTTTTTGTTGAAATAATTAAAAAACTTAAGTAGAAGCAGTGACGTTAATAAGATAAGGTACGTAGAATTCTTGGTAGAATCTCTCTCTCTCTTTCTTCTTCTTCTCCATGTTAGTGAGGTCTTGTTTACCTTTACAGACATGGCTTTATTCCGGTCATGCCAGCCAAGGGGCAGACCGCCGGATGAACCGGGAGGGTCATCCATAAAACATTAAAACCAGGACTTCTTCACTTCCCTTTTTAGGCGAGTGTTTTTTAACCCTCCCCAGAATTAGGTCTGTCCAATATTTAGTACTAGGCTGTGTGACGTTCTTCGTATCCATACGCCTTGAGCTCGGTCTCGAAGCATGCCATCACCGGAAGGGTTAGCTGACTAGCTTACCCTTAACCATATTTAATTCTCCTCATCTCCCCCAAAGCAGTGACAATAAATCAGCGACACCTCCTTCGTAAGAATTACTTATACCCATTATTCACTGGAATCCGTTCTCGAATTCCAGGGGGTCACGTTCGGACGAGAACAGCCTATCGTTATCTACGTGGTCGACCAGCACTTGAGTCGACCCACCCACACACATTCGACATCACATCACACCTTCGTTTACCAACATTTCCACGTGCTTCCGACGCCTGGCGGCTGCGTGACGAAGGCCTCGTCGGGCAGCGCCGCCTGGGGTAGCGTCGGAGCAGACACTTCCCGCAATACGTGGACGAGATGGCGCCCTTCTTAAAAACTACTTAAACCAAATTTTATCTACGACTATGCTAATATTTACAACGTAACTTTATGGTATATTTCACGGTTAGGAACCGTCTAGATCCCCACGCCTTGATAATCCTCCAGAACGGTAGTCCGTTGGTTTCAGAGCAGGTGACCAGGGATTAAGACCCGCGAGTCTTCCCTATTTCTTAGAATAGATCAATGCTTAATCTAGATCATATGTTATGTTAATTCAGTGAGTTGCCTGACTCCCTAAGGAGGTAAATTAAAGAGAAGAAGCCTCAGCTCTGGTTGTTTGATTTGTGTCTTCCCTTGTATGGAAATCGACGGCCTATTCCCGGCCGCCGATTCCCATCCCGCTAGCCGTGGTTATAAAACAAATTTCAAATCTCACAATCGCGTTGTTATATACAACCCCGTTATATATATATATATATACTTATATAACCCATTTTTTATATAACAGTACCCAGCTTTTTTCAAATGCGCCAAAACAGTTTTGTGGTCAATTCCCAGTTCTCCAGCTACATCGTAACTACTAATATGCTGATTTTGCTCCACTTTTTTTATCCTTTTATGGAAAGACTATTGAACCGATTTGGATGAAACTGGGTACATATGTAATTTTAATACCGAGGGTGGCCAAGAGATGCTTTTCATCCAGAAAAATGAGATAGTTTCCGGGATGAAAATATATGTGGCCGAACGGGCCTAAATGATAAAATGAAATGACCGAAATGACTGAAAAAAAACCTGTCTACTTTCTAAGATAACCTTTACATACATTTATCCCATTATCCGGGATAAAATGCATCCTATGTTCATTGTCGGCATCGAATATATATATATATATATATATATATATATATATATACTGAGTTTCAGCCAAATCGGTCCGGTAGTTTTTCCGTGAAAAGGGAACAGACAGACAGACAGTTACTTTCGCATTTATATTAATATATACCTATATATGGATTCATTATTATCCCATAATACAATTACATCATTTTAATAAAGTTTACTCGTCTAAAAAATTATTTAAAAAAAAGCAAACATAGCCTGAGGAGGATTCGAACCCTGTACCTCCTAATTACTATTGCGCTTGGTGAACCGTTGAGCTGAAGACGGTTAGGAAGTTACGTCAAAATTTCAATACCTATTAAGCTTATAAACTTTAGGATATTTTGTCTCGCTCTTGTGCTCGTCAGCCTTAGAATGAAATAAATTGAACCAAGTTGGTATGGACACGGTGCGCGTAGGTATGTTCAGTTGCAATATTTCGCCACGCTCGAACTTTTATTACGCGCTGTTTCATCGAAGTAAATATCGGCCGTGCGGGGTTGATTTTCTGAAACACCGATTTGAATCAGGTCTACATAGCCTCTTAATGCCAATGTATGACTATTTATGAAACTGTGAATAAAGATTTAGTTACTTTTAGGAATTTATAAAAACTTTTATTGTGTAATATATATTATATAGCGAAATTATGCTATCAGCGAATGAATTAATAAAAATTAATTATTCATAGAAAGTAATGCTTCAAATATAATAATGACTAATTAACACGTTTAATTTATTACAAAGCTTTCACGACAAACAACTATCGCGCTATCTATGTATGTACAGCATTCGATCAGAAATTACTAATCATTCAACCCCAATTCATGTTTTTGATATTAGACATAATTTCATTGAGGTTTTAACAGAAACAACAATAATCATTTGCGATTAACACAAAATACGATTTTTCCAGTTTAATTAGTTTGTATTAGGGTTGAAATTCGTGCAGAAATGGAGAAAAATTTCTTGCTGTCAGGCGACCTGTGTTAAGAGAAGAGACTAAACAACCCTCAGCTAGGCGGTAGGCTATTTTCCCGTCTGGATGGCTACCACCACCTCTGGTCTAGAATATATCGCTATCACAAACTTGATTTGTGTATCGGTATTAGTGTCCAGGTTTCAGATCCACTTTCGGAGCGGACAACATATAAATTAGCTACGCTAGCACCTTTATAAATGTGTCCAATTTTACATAGTCAAGTACAACAGCTTGCTAACAGGTGGATCGTCATCCTATCTATTGTTCTCCAGCAAGAAGAAAAGGGTATGCTCAAACATCTCAATAACATTCTAAGGTCAACAAATTCTTATAAGGGCAAATTTTATGAATTACTAATAACTGTACCTATACTACTCAAACAAAGTAAATATGCATCTTTGCGGAATTATCTTTTTAATTTCATATACTTACTGAAACTTACTTAAAGACTTGAAGATTTGATGGTGTATATAATATTTACTGACTTGTAGAAATAACACTACAGAATATAGATACTTGAGTAAAATACACTGTTGCTACATGTTTCAACCTTAGCCTACATGCTAATCAAATGAGGGAAATTGCCAAGCAAGAATAACAGCAGTTGTTATTATTGTAAAAATAAACATTAGAAATTCTTGACCAGGGAGCAGGAGGTAACGCAATTGTAATCTCACCACACTCATATGTCGAAAAACCTCTTCCTAACAATAAATATTTAAAGCAACACCTGAAAATTCTATAATATTCACTGACTTGTTGCACTTTTATTCACCATAAAATAAGTTGATCTAATGAAAAATAATTAGTTTGCATAGTCTACAAGCTCTTACTCCATGTGTGTTAATATTTATAACCACTTACCAGAAAATTTTAAGTCACTCCCCTTAAAAAAAATTAAAATACAAGTAGCAGAGTGACTGATATGCATGGCATTTTATATGATTGCTGAATATTTTAATTTTAAACAGACGGATAATAAGAATGTAATATAATAAATTGACTAAATTATACAAAATTGTTAATGACATTATCTTAACTTAATTGTTTTATGAATAATATATAACTGAAAGAGACATAATAAATTGAATATTAAATATTTGTTGTAATTTTAATAGCATCATAATTAGTAATCAATATAATATAATCACAATATGTATATGTAGTCATAAGGACCACAAGTGGCCAAAACTACAAAAAAATTATATGTCTGTCAAGGCAAAACATGTAACTTTTATCACTTAGCATAACATCTGCAAAAATGTCCATGTTTCAAAGAAATAAATGACTGATTTTGACTACAAAGACTATAAAATATAAACATCATAAACCCATAGAAGTTCTTATACTGGCATAGGTAAATACTATTGCTAGACAACTTCTTCTTCCTAGATAAATATTAACATAATTATGTGTGTAAATAAGTTTTTAACACCTTATTACATACACATCAACAGATAAACCAATTACCACCATTACTATCTATCAAAATATTTTGTACAAAAAATATAATACAATAGAAATTGATACTTACACAAGTTAAATTGCAGCCAAAATTTAGTTCATCACTTAATAAAAAAGGTAGTTAATAATTACCTGTGTTTTAGAATCAGGGCGAGCCCACCAGAATTCGCCATTTCGCCTGAGCTCTGCTATTTTCTGGTTGAGTTTGTGTGCAAGTACTACAGTGAGTGGCATACATTCTTCTGTTTCATCTGTTGCATAACCAAACATCAGGCCCTAGAAGTATAATAAATGTATTAATATTAAAGAAAAACCTGGAAACCAAAAAATAAATAATAAGAAAAAAATAACAATAAGCAAAAAAAAATACATGCAGGCAACAGCTTTTATAGTCAAATATTAGTCCACATAGTTCACTGGAAGACAGATGCTCTGGATTTGACTCCCCACAGCAAACATTTCATAAATGATTTCGGTTAATTATTTCAGCTAGAATGAGTATCAGACTTAGCTTGGGAATATAACAATGTGTGGTCTGCCGATTTATAAGCAAATATATAAATTTGAAGCATAGTCACATGCAAATGTGAATAAGTTTGTTTGAGTATATCTAATTCTTCCTTCTTCATAACCGCGCCATTAGGTTTACCTTAATTTCTTAAATCTATTATGAATATTAATTGCAGTTTTGAGACAAATATACGATATATTTATATCCTGTAGACTTTGGGAAATCAAACTTGTAACAAAAACATTGAAGAAATGTACGGTATATATAATAATGTATAAATAATGAAGAAAATACTTAATGACTTGATATTATTATATTATTATGCAATGCAAAATAAATTCTTTTGTTACACAAAATAAGAATTTAGATTGATCAAGCCATACCAAAGTCAAATTATTTTGTAATGTCAATGACACAGAATCAGTTAGCACCAAATCAAAACTATTTAAATTGTGACCATTTCAGTAATCATAGCCAACTAACACTAACATTTTAACTTATAAAAACAAACTATTGTTATTTTGTTTTAAGAATTCTAGATTGAATTTTAATAATCAAAAATTATCATAATAACATCACTGACACAAAAAGTATAATTGTTAATAGTTGTAATTATTGTTTTTTTTGTATAATATCATATAATACATAAGACATTAGTAATTGTAATAGGAAATAAGAAAAAGTTAACACATGCACAAGTAATGACATTAGCTGCAGCTAAATGAGTCATAGTTGTTTCACAATATTACCTGTATTTATGAATAATGATGAGTATTTTCTAATAAATTAATAACTCACAATCACAATGCATTACCGATATTTGAGATTAAGCAGGAAAAGTAAAATTATTGTACTCACTTTTATTTATACTAATAAATAAAATAAATATGGGCCCCAGATGGCTCAGTAGGGAATTTTCTCAAAATATTGGCCTTGTTTCCCCTTGTATTTTCCAAAATTAAAGCTTGCGATCCAATTTCAAAATCTCAAAATTTAAGTGAAACCTATTTTTATAATACCTATTTATAAATGACAATTTTAGAATTTTTGTCAGTCTGTAAAAATTTGTCTCGAATAGGTTCTGAAACGGATCAATAGATTTCAATGAAAATTTTAGAGTCTTAAATAGATTTTTTAACTTAGTTTAAATTCTTAAAATTTCATGCATGTATTATTTTAACATTGCAGGTTTCAGGAAATATGAATATAAAAATATTAATGGTGCATGAACAATGTTATGAGGACACCTAGTCCAATATAAAGTATGTGGGAAAATATCACAGATTTGATATAATTACTATAATATATATAATACCATAACAAAAATATCCAGTAAATTACTTAACTTTCAAAGGGCTACTTTTGCGAATATACAGAAGGAAAAGTAATTAACAGCTAGGCTAGCCTTCTATTTACAAGACTTCTGCTGTCTTTAACATTAAACTACTACATATTCAATGTCAATTTGACTAAGTTTTGAAAGTAACAGTGACTAGTTAATTGAGAGGATAGTGTAACATATATTCTTGTATGAATTAGAAAGCAGTGATATGACTTTGACATTTCTAGTTTTGTCTGAGTCAATCATAAAGGTGTAATACTTGTTAGAGTTATAATAATATTATTTATATTTTTGGTTAAAAATGAATTTTACCTGGTCCCCAGCTCCGACTTCCTCCTCATTTCTGTTCTCATGCACCCCAGCAGCAATGTTTGGTGATTGTTGGTCGAGTGCCAGCATTACACAGCATGTCTTGTAATCAAAGCCTGATCCCAACATGCTCATTATTTAAATCATGTCATTAAATTGCAAAGTTTACCAATTTACATTACAATAATTTAATTTAATTATTACTCCTTAAAAATGTATATTAATATTACTGTAATGATGGAGATATAAAAAATGTATATCTGGATTGTGTAAGCTTCCCAATGAGATATATCATTTTACATGCTTCCCTTATTATGTAAACAGTAAACAAATGTTAAGTGTTGGAGAATGTGTATGGCATTTTAATTTTTCCAGGAGGTTTATTTAGATAGAATAATTTTACATTAATAGTAATAATTCCTTGATATCAGAAACATATTCCCTCACACATTATTTAAAAAAATAACTCATTGATCAGATGTGTGATGCACATAGAATTAAAAATTAATTTGTTATTAAAATGTTCAAATTAATTTTAAAAATTCTTTTTTTATTTTATTGCAGGAGTTCAGCAGACAGGCAGATGGCCCGCCCACATGATGGAAAGCGGTTACCATCGCCTATGAATATTTGCAACACGAAATGTGCTACAAATGCACTACTGTTCTCTTAAGCATATATCTGGCTTTTTTTATAAAACTTGCAATGAACACCCTACATGCAGGCCAATATGAAAGTTTTGCTCTTCCTGGTGTGCAGCAAGCTTTATAGTGAACTTATACCTGATCTCCAGCCCCAATATCCATTTCTTCTCTGTCTTGGTACACCCCATCGGCAATATTTGGACTTTGTTGTTCTATGGCCACTAATAAATTGAGTGTTCGCCAATCAAAACCTAATATCCATGGAACAACACAACTATTTTACTTCTATACATGTAATAACAAATATTTACATGGTTCTGATTGGATTTAACACCTATCAGAAATTGGCTAAAAGCCAATGTCTCCTAGCCAATGTTTGCAAACACTTCAAGGATAGCGGGATAACATACAACATACCTTTGGAAGAATCATCATAGCCAATGTGTTTCACTGTTTCTCTGACAACTTTCTGGTAGTCAACATTTGCCTTTGATGTAATTTCACCGCACAGTAGTACCATTCCGGTTTTAGTGACTGTTTCTGATAATTTAACACTTGGTCAGACAATAATAAACATCACAAATAAGTAATTTCAAGTTTTTCAACTGGCAGTAAGGTAAAGATACTCACCGCAAGCAACTTTAGCATCGGGATCTTGTTTTAAATGTGCATCTAGTATAGCATCGCTTATTTGATCGCACATTTTGTCTGAAACGTAAAGAAAAATGCAACCATTTCTTGCACCTCGCTTTCATGACCAATCGTTACCCTTACTGTAATTTCATCATTGTTTGGCTTAGACCACGTGTTGAGATTATTTTGACTTATGTTAATTTGTAGATGACCGCTACAAAAGACATGATGTAACAAAACATTGTAGTTGTGTGGAGGGTTCATATAGAAAAAGACATGATCTTCATGTGATTTGTTTATGTGGGTATTGATTATCAAATTAAAACTGACTGAAGTGTTTTAGATTATCTACGCACATGTTCCGTCGGCCATCTTCCGTAGTGCACTATTTCTAAAGAAATATTAATAAGGAGAAAAACTAACCTGGATGGCCCTCGCCGACAGATTCTGATGTGAACAAAAATACTGATCCATCTTCCATATCATAACTGTGTCCATTTGTTTTTGCATATCCATTCATTTTTGAGGTCTCCGGCATTCTGAATTTAGAGTTAGCTCACTAAAATAACCCGATAAAATACCCCTGAAATAACACTGTGGAAAAGAGGACCAGCGCGTTTCTGCGCCGATATTTATAAGCTCGGAGCAGCGCTACGGAGCATTAAATATAAACCAATAATAGTCTTGCTGCACAATAAATCTCACACCGCTATTGGCTTGAATTCGTTGTTTTGGTTTTGAAAAAGCTGAAAAGGATGACATACGTAATACCGCGAAGTTTAAAATACAATGAAAATTGTTTTTCCTGACAAATGGATTATCAAAAATATTATTATAACCCCAATAATTTCTAAGTATAATAAATTTTCTTTTTATTTATTTTTAATTATTCGTATTTTGATGTTTAATATTTCATTACAGTAAAAACAACATAATAATTATTTATTATAAGCAAAAAGCAACATATTTTTGTCAATAATTCATTGGCAGTTTTATATAACTTTTATTTTCCTTGTTTACGGCTTGGCAACTAGGCCTTTAAGCCAGTTTTATATGACTTTTTCGTCTTCTTCATAGATAAAATTTATATGTCTTTTTTACCTTATTTAATAATGGCATTGCAGAAGTTTACTTTTACCCAGAACAGCGTCTTGAGGTGAAAAGTGACAGTTCGAGTTGAGGTAAATAAAACCACTATACTAGCCTCTGACTTACTGTCATTTTGCTGAAGTTTAACAAAAATACTTCCCGGGCTGGCTCACGAGAAATGGCTGCTACTCAGCCATCCGGTGCACAAATTTTAAGCACTGGGTGGGCGTAGTGGATTGGGGGGAAAGTATACTTACCCTTTCTGTAACTCCTAGGATCCGGAGTTCTTGAAATATTTATTTTTGGTAAACATAACCTCACCTATTTTTTCGCGAACATTATTGTGATTAAGATTATGGGTGGTGAAAGGTTGCGACTAGTAACTAGAATAATGATTGAGGTTAGATTATCTTCAGACTAAAGCGCACGAGCCGAGCGAGAGAAGCGAACTTGCCGCACTAGCGGTCGGCGAGTGCCAGAATCGATTATTAACCATTTACTACTTATTTTATACACACGATTTATAATTTCGTCGTTATTGGCCGCTATTTTGAATATTTTCATGGTTATTTTTGTAGTGTATGTGAATGTACTTTGTTGTGGTTTTTCTTCATTTCTTGACGACGTAATACACTATTTTTTGATTCTTTTTCTGTTAATTACTGGCTTTCTTTTAGACTTCAAAAGGATTGTTCAACTTTGTAAGTGCAATATTAGTTAAAAAATAAGTAAGGTTATGTTTATTAACAAAACTGAAGATCTCCGTATCATAGGGGTTGTAAAGGGTTGTAGTAGTAAGTATGCCTCCCCCCCCCTTTTCCATTCCACCACCACGCTACTTAAAATTCGTGCACCGGATAGCTATAGATTTACCCGACAAATTATCAATATATTATAAATTTTATATTACAGTTTCACCGCGGCTACGTCACGGAATAAATCCTGAGGACTGCGTTACTTATATAAAAACTTAATTAGGATTTTTATTTATATAAATCTTCAGTGAAATATCATTTAACTGATGGTGAAAACAGCTTAAAAACAGGAGTTAGGGGATATATAGACGCGGAAAGCAACTTTGTTTTATACTAACTACGTAAATATTTATGTTAGACTTTTTGGTGAGTAAGATGAACTTAAAGGATAATGGCTTTAATATTTTATCTTATTCGACTCTGATTTGAGTGCCTATAGTATCCATTCAAAAGCTTGTATAAAGTTTAAAGCTACTCTGATTATAAATATATCGAAAATACAGCTGAAAACCTCCTACAGAAAGCTGTTTTCTTTTTTTACTAACGTTTTTCGTTATATTTATACTATTTCAGAAATATCAAAAATATTTAGAAAACGTTTTGTTCCTTAAAAATGTGGATCAATTATTTGTCAACCGTAGGAGAACTATTCATGTTTTAATGTTCAGCGTTTTGGGAAAACTCCGCGCCGACTACGATTTGGAATCGATTGTTTACTTATTTTATTTTGTATTTTGTAACTATAGTTTTATTTATAATGTAGTTTAATCTATAATGTGGTTCTGTGTTAAATACATAAATTTAAAATAACTTTAGCTTTCGAGCCTCCGCTTAATATCTAATTAAAAGAAATAATTTCGCCAAGCCTGATACCATATAATATTCTTGAGATTTTTATAGTGTACAGACAGACAGATACCACACTGAAACCATTATGGTTCCTTTTCATCATTAGGCTATGGATGTTTGCAACACTAGAGCCGTCGACAACGCGTTGCAGGCCTCTAAGAGGACTGGAACCTGGTCACTAATGCCGGAACATAACGCAAGGTTATTTTTGTCCCATGCTCTAAACTAGATGTAGCAGGCATGCAGTCGGGCAAACTCACTACCTGGCTGTTTTGCCATTTAGGTAAGGGTAGGTTTAGGTCATTAAACTGGAATTATATATTCAATAAAATTGGACTTTTAATCTGCGGTTGACTTTGGAATTTTGCACCCAGAATTGGGGGTGTTGAGGTGTGAAGGGCGGGTGTACGGAAGTCACCCTTCACCATTTCCAGCTGCAGAAGAAACACGGATATTTTTAATTTTAAAAAATAGAGGGGTCTTGGCTACTCGTTTTAGGTGGAAGCTCCACTCTTTAGGCAGATCCGAATTCTGTCCTTATAGGTTAGAAGGCTAGGGCGGGAGATTCGCTTCGCTCCGCTCAGCTTGACCCATGTGGTTATTTTTTTTTCTAATAAGGAAACTTATTATGAAATTTGTTCCAAATAAACCCACTAGGGCATCTCTACTTTAAAAAAACTGTGTCGTGTGACTCCCCCCTCCCTCCGATTAAGGGTGCGAAATTCTAAAGTTTACCCTTAATCTGATTGAATATTCGTAATTTGAATAATGTACTCTCTGATCAGAGACATTAAAATTATGAAAAAATAACTAAAAGTTATAATATTATAACTACCTTATATAATTATAAAATTAATATTAATTTCTTATAATAATTAATCCAAGCTTTAGCATACCTTTAAATATTTTTGTATTATGATACCACTTAAATAACTGCACAATTTTTTAATTAACACACAATTTGATAAATATTTATCCAAAAATATACATATATTCCAAGGGAATATTAATAGAGGCAATACGCTAAGCGTCAGCGTCACGATGTCACAAATAATTCCTTTGACGACTAAAGAAGTAAAACACCACTAACGTTATGTAGACGACTGAGGAAAATAGTTGATTCATGTTTACTTAAACACTCGTCCGCCAAACGAATATGTTAATGACTTATATTATGTATATTTCAGTCTTATCTTAAATCTAGTTCGGGAGCTGAATCTAATTTTGTAATGTCTTTACTTAGATTTAGATTATAACTACTCATAAAATGGACTCGAATCTGGTTCATACAATCTTTTTAAGGTTAGCCAAACGACAGAATGAGATATAAATTCTTGATGTAAGTTCGTCCGTCTGTTAGAAAATATGTTCAATGAAAATTTATTTGACAAGATCTGTTAAGTATTTTTTGGGACAAGTGATATTGTCGGGTAGAGATCCATAGAAAAACAATAAAGATAGTTGAGTTTGTCATGACTACGGAACTCTGTACTGAGCGTCGTGTCGCATGTGGCCAATTCTCTCTTTTGGTAAAAAAATGTGTTATTAAATCCTACTGTGATATAAAAGCACTATTATACTCTGATTTTTTATTACCTGGACTGAAATGATAGCTGCGATCGACCTTTTTTTATTCATAAGTCAGTTGTGTGAGTTGAATCAACAACTCATCACTGTGAGTTGAGTCCTACACATTTCTATAGAAATTGTATAGGATCCAACTCACAGCGGTGAGTTACTCTACTCTACGAGCTTGCAACGTAAAAAAGTATAGGTAAGTAATTATTTAGAGTGTAGATATTTTTCATGTTCCTTATTGTATTTAATTTGTACTTACTCGCGCTTACTACGGACTTAAATGTTTAAGTAAAAACAAGTAGGATACCCAAATCTCGTGATAAGTCGTTTGGAATGTTCAAAAAATATTTTCATATTTTACACTAAACTAGATAATAAAAATAGTTTACTCTTAATTTCATATTTTACCCTCATTAGTATTTTAATTAGATCTCGAAGTCTCCATTGATCTATAAGTACCAAATAAAAAAAATTACATGGGGAAATGCATTGTTGCACCATCAGCTACGCTGGAATTATCTTGCGGCTGGTGTGTGGGGCTCCCCCGATGTGCTGCACTAAAACCACATGGGTGCCTCCTTTCGCCCGAGTACCGGGATTACAATACATCCGCAACTCCGGCGGGCGTGGGCCCATCCCTATTATTGGGCCGAGCCTCTTCTGTTGGAACCGAGGAGATGAGAGTTCCCCGGCTCTGAGGGTCGAGTGGGCGCTCTCATGACCTCTCGCGGTATTGTAGCGGATGGAGGCCTATAAGTCCCCGAGGCCTTGACATTCGCTGTCGCTAACCAGTGGCTTCTTTTATCAAAGGCTACTTCATGCCGGTGGGCGTGGCGACTGATTTGCCAACGCGGCCGCGGCCCTCTCCGGTGCTTTTCGGCTGGCTACTGTTCTCCTGATGGGCTTCTTGGGCCTATAAGGCCCCCCACCCAGCTGGTGACCGACTGGCCTGCCCGCGGCCTCGCACACAGCGCATTGCGGCTTCGTGGTGCACCGGAACGGTCACCAGGTGCCCGGCTTCGACGCAGCGGTAACAGAAACCGCTGTGGTAACAGAAGCCGCTGCGATCCACCTCTGAGGTGCATCTCGCTGCCGCATGACCAGTCTCGTAGCAGTGAAAGCACCAAGTACCTAATCATGCAACATTGCCAATACAATTTAATTTAATTAAGTCGTGTATATACTACAAAATTGGGTTGTTTTAGAACATTACAGTTTTTTGTTTCTTTTTTTATAATTTCTCTTCAAATTGATAAATATATACTGATTTGATTGTACACAGATCATTTAGCGGCCGCAGATAATATCTAAACACGTATAATTTTTTGTCGTGGCAAATATGTACTTCCCTATTGGTTTTTGCGGAACACTGAAATGATATTTGAGTGAATGCTGCAGTCTAAGAAACCCTATTTACTCACTTTTTTGCATTATTCATCTTACAGATAGTGATGATATTGATGAATAATTAGCTATATAATAATTACAAGGCAAAAAAATCACGCATTTATGACATTGCTGATAAACTTTGAACTTTAACGCAATAATTGATAAGTTTATTAGGCAGTGTAATCCTTATCAAAATCTGACGCAAGTTTTTAGCATTTTTTTTTTAAAGCGGGGGAAATGCATTTCGCACAGTACCGGGTCCTTTGCTAGGGATTAGACCATAGTCTATTATGGAGGCATTCCCAAGGGGGCAATCCAAACACTAATCGACCGGCTTGTGTGGAGACTCGAACCGTTGGACAAATGCCAAGGGGCTACTCCACTAAAACTACCCTCCTCCCATGTGCCTCGCGCTGTGGTAGGAAGAGTGTGAGACTTAGAACGTAGTTACGCCCACGCTGATCCTAGCGCATCAGTGCTTGAGAATGCTCCGGGAAGCAATGCAAACTCACTTCGTCAACAGGGGTGAAGACTCCTCTGCTCCCTAGATGCTGCAGCGGTATTTCAGGGAGGGAGATGATGCGCATATCTGCGCCTCCGGGCCCCCGACTGACGTCGGCGCCCTTGAGACGCATGCGCACTTGTACTTCTCTCTCTATCTCGTTCCGCGGCCTCCTTTTGAGACATAACAGTCTCGCAGAAATTGGCCGCACCCACCCAATGATCATCGCTATGCAGCATGGCTTGCACCAAACTGCCCAGCGAATCGATCGGACCTACTATTGTCTCGAGTTCAAACCTCTGGGGTGCCCATGCTGCGTACTCGACTAGCGTATGAAACGCCGTGTCTTGCGCGCCACACTGGCGACATTGAGGTGAAGGGAAGCAGCCCGCAATCTGGCACAGATACTTATCGAAGCAACCGTGCCCGGTAAGTATCTGCGTCATTCTGAAGGTCAGAGTCCCGCGTTTCCGCGAGAGCCATCGCAACAGCTGCGGTCGAACCGCTTCCACCGTATCAATGCCAGCGGCAGGGTTTTCCAACTCTACTGACCAAGATTGGATCATGGTCGCGGTTTCCCGCGTCCTGGTCGCCTGCAGCTCGGCCAGGCAGTACACCTGGCCACATACGAGGGCATCCTGTCGGGAGCGCCGAACTTTGGTAATTACGTCCTCCTGAAGAGGCCAGGGCGGATAGCCCGCCAAGTTAGAATGTTTTAACAACTGTTAACAGTTGAGATCCGGCTCTAGAGTAGGCACAGCCTTAGTGCCCGACTTTCAGATAAATGGAATAAATGTATCAGGGGCCAAACTACCGATATAATCGGAAACTCGATTTATAGAAGCCTGGACTTCTATAAATCGAACCTTCAGCTTTAATCATTTTAGAGAAAAGAGTTTATAACACTAACTTGGGTCCTAGGCGTAGGGCCGTCGGTGCGAAAATCGGCGCTCGCCCTCTTTTAGCAATAAAAAAAATAATCAATTTTTTATGTTGTTTATACCACTTTGGCAAAATCGGAATTAATATGTTTTCGTTATGTTCGCCTATCACTCCATATGTCTACGTCACAAACATTTTTCTCAAAAGCTAATGGATGTTGATAACATATGAATGAAATTTGGTAAGAGGGTCTACTTTATGTTATGTGTCACTACTAAAGGTATATAACATCATATAAATAATAAATTAAGTGTATATCCATTTACCATACACGTGTAACATACACATTTTTCGATGCAAAAGACTTGTAGTTATTATGTTTATATTTAGTATATATATATATATATATATATATATATATATATATATAGTCTTGAATACAAGCCACAACAAATATACAGGCAGATTTTTTCAATGACTAGATATTTATCTAGTGATTGAAAATATGCGAAAGTAACTGTCTTTCTGTCAGTTTTTCGGTGCCGAGGATGAACATAGGATACTTTTTATCCCGAAAAATGGGATGCTTTCCGGGATATAAATATATTTGTCTTTCTGTTAGTTATGCTTTTACGGAAAAACTACAGGACCGATTTGGCTGAAATTCGGTTTATACGTAAATTTAATACCGAGGGTGGACAAGGGAAAAGTATCCCTTTTCATAAATCCCCTTTACATAAATCTATCCTATAGGATAGATTAATGTAAAGGTTATTCCAGAAAATATGACAGGTTTTTTATTTGTGGTTAATGACATTTTCTTCATTTAGTATATAGTTTCGGTAGTATTGGTAGTTGTGGTAGTTTTGGAGTTTTGATAGTTTTGGTAGTTTTGGAGTTTTGGTAGTTGTAGTAGTTTTGGTAGTTGTGGTAGTTTTGGCACTTCTGGTAGTTTTGGTAGTTGTGGTAGTTTTGGTGGTTGTGGTAATTTTAGTAGTTTCGGTACTTTTGGTAGTTTGTAGTTTTGGTAGATTTGGTGGTTGTGATAGTTGTGGTAATTTTGATGGTTTCGATAGTTTTGCTAATTGTGGTAGTTTTGGTAGTTTTGATGCTTGTGGTAGTTGTGGTAGTTTTGGTTGTTGTGGTAGTTTTTGTATTTTATGTGGTTTACAAAGAGATAGACGGGGGATATATAAATGAAACTGGAACGGGTTGAAAAAGGGGATAAAAGTTTGTATGGGAGACCAATCGTTTCTCAAGTTTATAGATATAAAAATTCATAATCTATAAAAAATGCGATAGTAACTCGATCTGTCTGTCTACCTAAAATGTTGTATGTATTGTTTGAATACCAAACATGGATAGAATAGTTTGCGATATAAAATGAAGTAAATCTTCCGAGGGCAAATAGCACCAACATAAAAATATAACACAATATATTAACACCTGTTCTTTAAACAAGAGGTACGCACTAGAGTTTGACCCGCGGCCCAGCCGCGGGCTAATCTCTAGTTCATAATATAAAACAAGAAAAAATCAAACACAACAAGATAAAAAGGATAAATAGTTTCACTTTTACGTTCAGTCAGGTTATAATTGATTAAATGGATAACATTTACCTGATGCTTGAAAAATAGGCCCTACCACGGATTAAATGCAAAAACAATGAAACTTTAGCTGTCTGTTGCTTTTTTTTAAATTTTGTCTCTATAACATGTTAACGCGGCGCCCGCACCATAAAATGTTAACTAACAGCCAGCCAGTAACGCTGATAAGAGACGGATCAACCAAATTGAATCAATTTAGATAGAGGCACAGAACTCAAAGCGAACGGTGGTATTTAATGAGACTGATTGATTCAAGTTTATGTTTATATAGATCACTTTGATTGATAGAAGACAGTAAATCGTCTAATATCAGACAGGCTGAAATAAGTATTTAAAAATATATTCAGTTTTAAATGTTAAGTTTTCTTTAGGTAAATTAAGTAGGTAGTAGGTTTATCACGTACGTTTACAAGTAATCGAAAATTACATGAAGGAATTTATTGTTTTGTTTCCTCAACAAAGATGCAAGTTTGTACTATTATTTCTTATTTTTTTTATCAGACATTTTCATTTTATAACAGCCAAAGTTTATATAAGAAATCTGGCAAGTGATTAACAGTTCGTGCATAATGAAAGGTTTCCTAGAGATGATAAGCATCGACTATTTTTGTTATCGTGCTTACGGAACCATACAAAATAATATTGAAACGAAAATATCCAAATGTAATGCATCACAATCTCAAAAACCACTCGAGCAATTCAGGGCAATGTCTCTCAGAATAATTTACATTGAAAGTGTTTTGTACGGTCGATCGCCATGACTTTTCAAAATTTATTTCCACGTCATAGTTTAAAAATTAGGGCGGGGGATATAATTTTCCAGACTTAGGAAACGAATATCTCGCCACCTATTGATTTTATTCAAAAAAGTCGTTAAGAAACATCATCATACTTAGTTTTTTAGAAAGAGATTCTTCTTTCATGCTGCAGCCTTGGTTAAGCTTCTTTAATATTGTCTTCTTCATTAATTTAAATTTGAATGTCTTTATATTGGCCACGGGCCATAACGGTGCGCGGTGCAGTTACTCCACACCACAGAAGTATTTTGTATACATATAGTATGTTATCTATAGCTATGCCTATTGAATTCTCCCTCTAAAAAGTTCTTCATCTTCATCAGTACTTATTTAACTAAAAGTAATTTTAATATTTAGATAAATAGATAGGTGACTACCTAACCTATCTATTTAACTATTATTAAATTATTTAACTGAAATCAATTTCTTGTATTCCAAATAATTATGACGTGCACTTTATTCACAATTTTTTCCCCACTTCTTCAGTTAATTGTGGTACAGGGGTTATCATTGGACGCTGTATAAGTTCATGAGAAGTGGATCTATATCGCTAATATAGGTAGTTTTCGCAGAAGCAATACCGTATGTCATTTAGGTCAAGTTTATATCGAAACTAACCAGTGATATTGTCATACAGAAATAATGTAGGTACCTAATGCTGATATTAGACGAATTAATCAAAGTGAATCAATTTAATTGAAAAGCACCTATATGAAAGGCCGAACGACAAAATGACGGTATTCAATAACATTGAACAATTTAAGTTTGTTTATTATATAGATAATTTTGATTCGGACACTTAGATCTAAGTATTTTATTAAAATTATACTAATAATTAAAATAAACTAAATAGTTTAAACTAAAGTACGTTGTGTAGAACACTGCCAGCGGGGAGCGAGCCCAGTAGGCTAGGTGCATTGCCACTGCATTGCAATGCTTATTTGTTGGGCGAAATATGAGCCAGCCAAATCACGGGTAATGTCAAAGAATTTCATACAGATGTCTTTAAAGAAACTCTTTGCCGATGGACCCTTTGGGCCCATTATTTCAATCCCAAACAGCACAAATATGTAAACTTTTCCTAAGGCTTCATATTTGCGCCGTTTGACGTGTTCAGCCAAAGCGGCGGCGTTGCCAGCCCCTGACTCGGTCAATGGAAAATGTGACGGGGCCAGTGTGTGTTGACAAGTCGCACCCCACACTAGCAGACGGCCCATCTTCCACGAGACGGGTGACATTCTGTCCGGACTCTTGTTATCATCACACACGAAGCCATTCGGCTCTAGAATGGCCGATACGTCGACGCTGAGAAGAGCTCAGCGGATGATGTCGTTGAGGCTGGCATGACGAGATCTTCTGCCTGCGCACTTCAAATATGACAACCCGTGGCGTCCAAATCGGTCTACTATAACTCCACACTGACAGTAATGTGGTAGGTACGCTAAATGG
Organism: Dendrolimus houi; assembly: GCA_039645545.1. Taxonomy (NCBI): domain Eukaryota; kingdom Metazoa; phylum Arthropoda; class Insecta; order Lepidoptera; family Lasiocampidae; genus Dendrolimus; species Dendrolimus houi. Next base: position 13,560,201 of record CM077120.1, on the reverse strand, counting down.
CATGTTTGATTTGGTTCATTCATCCAAATTGAAAGACAGAAATGAACCGTCTAATCTATTAGCTTAACTTTTGATTTAATTGAAATGAATTTGAACCCAAGCAATATTGATATCTGTACCAATACATAAAATTGAAGTGTCATTATATGGTTTCAAAATAAATGCCAAATTTTAACCTAAAACTGCTATTTATGCAATGCCTAATCATAAATTATATTTTTAAAATTTTATGATCAGTCTGAAAAGTTGTCTCGTAAAAGCTACATAATGACAACACATTTCAATAAAAATTGTAAGAATTAAGACAGGAGTTTTATTTTCATTTTAACCGACTTTAAAAAGGAGGAGGTTCTCAATTCGTCTGTGTTTTTGTAGGTTCGTTACTCGATTTGTCCGTTAATTGTGAACCAATTTTCAAAATCTTTCTTTTAACCGAAAGGTATACCCCCGAATTGGTCTCATTGTCACCATGTCAGGATCTGATGAGTGGATTCCAAGGAATTAGAGAAACCCACGAAAATTGATAATAGATTTTTTCGTAACACGTTATCTCTGTCAATTCTAAACCAATTTTCAATTTTTTTTTCTTCACCCGTAAGTCAATACTCCCGAGGTGGTGCCATGGTCACTAAGTCAAGATATGGTGAATGGAGTCCAAGGAAATCGAGAGTAACCCTTATTAAAAAACGACGAGAGCCTAAACTTTTTAAATAAGCTTGTTTGTATACGCGTGCCAGTATTACACTTTTTACAGGCGCTTATTTTTTTGTAGGCATATTACGCCATTTTTCCTTCAATTGTGGACCGATTTTCAAATTGCTTTTTAAATACCCCAGATTGTCCCCTAGTCACCAAGTCAGGATCTGTTTTGTGGATCTCAAGGAAATCGAGAAGAACTCTTGTTTAATCACCGAATATACACCGAAGAGTGAAATGGCAATTTTGTATACGCGTGCCAGTTGTATAATTTCTATAGGTACTTCATATATTATTTCTAAAGCTATTGAAGTATTTGCGCAGCTAAAAAGTATTTTTTTAACAAAAACAAAGCCGACTTCACACTAAAAACCAAAATAAATATTTAACCGACTTCTTTGTACAACATCTAAATTACTATATTTTATTTTGTTGTTGTTCTTTTATGTTTTACTTGGCACCGACTTAAGGATGTTGTAGAAAGAAGTCGCTTAAATATTTATTTTTGGTTTTTAATGTGAAGTCGGTTTTATTATTGTTAAAAAAATTGATAATTTGTAGGGTCCAGAAGATATGTATTTTCCGCGAGCGAATCGACGGGCACAGCTATAACATGTACAGTGTTATTTACAAAAAAACATCCATGAGCTGTTTAAACCATTATTACAGAAGTCAATAATTTATAAACAAAAATTAATAATAATTCTTTGATAAAAGTACATTATGAATCGAAAATCAACTATGCTCAGTATTGTACTGGTTTTATCCGACTTGATATCTCAAGACGAGGTTTTAAGGTCGGCATAATGACTCTTGATGGCATCATGAGTCTGCTTGTGACATTTTTATTTACTTCAAAATTTGCAATAATCGATAATATTTCAATAAATATATTTTCTTGTATAAACTATTATTACAGAAACAGCTTGGTCAATAATATTTATTGCAATCACTGCGTTGATAAGAGTAATTTAGGGAAACATTACATTGGTGTTTTGAATCCTTTATATATTAGTGAGAGATGTTATTTTGTAATCAGGAGGTAAATTAGCATGGCCGTCTTTACCCGGGGGTGCAAGGGCTGTGTGGCACTCGGGCGCATCGACTTATAGGGCGCAAGCCTTTATACATTGACAAAAAATAATATAGATAGATAGACAGATAGATAGATAACACTTTATTATAGACCAATACAAAAATGAACTTAAAGACTAAAATTATATCTAGTTGTGTACAAAGGGCGATCTTATCGCTAAAAAGCGATCTCTTCCAGACAACCCCAGGAATGAATTGAGATGATAATGGCGACGGTGGTATACGTAACATATACTACGAACTACTTACGTTTTAATAATAAATACATAAATGGTATATATATATATATATATATATATATATATATGTAGATATTTTATATATTACATAGATATATACTTAATATACATACCATACAAATACATATCTACAGAATATATAAATATTTATAAATGAATTTAAGTATCATATTCCAACGACAGGTAGTATTTTTTGATCATGGTTTTAAATATCGCTAGCGATTCAATATATCAATATATCAGTTACAAGAATGGCGGATACGTTTTTATGATATTGTTAGCGGCATAGGTATAGAATAAATCTTCTTGCCTTCATCCATAAATATGTAGTAGTATTGAGCAAATTAACTGTGACATTTCTAGAAACATGGACTGACGGGTGGACAAAACATGGTCAGGGAAAACTTTAAAATGGAACTTAAAAATGATTATATTTTTGTTGGGGGCAAGTAAGCATATTTTGATTTTTGCACCCAGACGTTTAATGTGTTTCCTATATCTTACTATTCATTCACTTGCCCTAATATCGGTTGAATTTTGACATTATCTACTTGTACGGACTTTATATTAAATTTTAAACGATAACGGTCTGTAAGACATAGGAACCGGGACTAAGACGGCCCTATCATTTAGTCTATTTTTAAGCAATGCAATACTATTTTAACATAGTATAAACTCATAGATTTTCCTTTTGATATTCAACATCGATGACAATAGTTTTAAAATAGTTGCATATTACAGTAGTACATTATCTGAAATCATACCTACTTGTATTTTAAATATCCATTGAAAAGCACAAAGCGGCTAGAGATTTGATTTTATCAAGTTTAGTTATCTTACTTGGAATTTTCTTTTTCCTCATTCATGGGTTATTTGAATGGATAAAGATCGATATTTATTTCTACTACACCTTTAAAAACTATGTAAGTTTTAATGTATTTATAATATGTAGGTATACTGTGCGCCTTTTTAAAAATGATCAGCAAGCTATTGATTTTACTACGTACGGCGTCGAAGTTAAACAACACCAGTTAACTATTAATTTACAAATTTGGTAGGAAATCGTATTTTGCAAAACCTTAATTTAGTAACTAAAAAGATGTATCTATTGTAACTAACATAATTCGTTCTGGTCACTGCTAAAATTGTGTATTTATGAAATACCTACCTAAATTCGGAACACAATTTATTTTAAATAGATATAGTATGATTTACAAGTAGGTACATCGGTTGACAGAAAAGTATTAAGATGCTATGAGACAAGAAAAAATTAAACTGGAAGAAACAGAGATAGATACTGAAGAGACATAGGAGAAAAGACAGGCCAATTAAGAGGAAAAGAACAGTTTGAAAAATATAATGTACTGTACTAGTCCCAAATGATGGGTAAAACGTGATAGGAAAGGTAAATAAATAATCTACACATAGTATAGCTCTAATGTAAGCAAGTTATATTTGTGTTAAGGGTAACACATAACGGATCATTTTGGGGCCGTTCCCAGGCACCTAGACCGTAGTACAACGCAAAGTGCGTCTACACAATTTACCATGCCAGGAATCGAACCTAGAGCCTCTGTGTCTCAGTGAGCTCGATCGACAAAGGTTTAATACTACCATAGAGGCTGTTCAGAGATGTAAGCACATCAGCTTCTGCGGTGTTATAGCTAAATTCTGCGAAGAAAACACAAGCCATAAACAGTAATTTCTTTCCTTTTTAATATGAACGGATTTTCTTGAAATTCTATATTTAAAGTATTTTTTCAAAAAATTCCAAAAGTTGCCGATGAATTGAAATGGGAAACATCAAACAACTTTGGGTAACATCCAGAATTCATCCATTGTATAAATAATATATATTGTATAAAGATTGTGAGGGTACTCCCTCACAATCTTTCTTCTAGATGTTTCCCTTCACCGTCAGCAAACAGTAATTGCGAATATGAGCACTTGGGTTAGATAACTTATTTACCTAAAGGTAAATCAGAGATGTAACCTTGGCGTGAGACGCTGGCGCCTTAGCTACTTCAATTCTACATATCTCTTCACCCGATTAATGCGAAACATTACAGTGATATTCTACATGAATCTCGACGATTATAGAATCAAAATCAAACAATGCGATATTGATAAGATAAACATGAGAATCACTGCAGGCCTAAACTTTTACAAAACAATATAAAATTTTCTCAGAGATTACGGTGAACGGTGAATAATTTTTAATATTATTCTCCAATCACGGCGCAACACCTAAAGATAAATGAATTAATTTCCAGATATCAATAGATTGTCAATATAGATAATTTGTAAACAACGTCTTGTTTGGCGCAATTAGTAGTTCGGTTGTCGCCGTGAATCAAAATACATACAATAATGAAGACAATCAACAAAAGCTGTTATGGATTTGTTGAGAGCAAGAATGCTTGACACTATTCTGTTTCCAACCAAACACATTTAGAACGATATGGTCTTACACTAAAAAGTGATTTTATTTGCTATTGAATAAAAATTAGTTTTAACCGACTTTCAAGAAGTGATTTTTATCTCGTATCATAAATAATTATCATGTTAAAAAAGTGTAGTAGACGTTTTCAACTTAAACATGTTCGGACGACACAAATTTTTTGATATTGTGATCATTTGGATATTGATTTCTTACACCGAACAGGTTAGTTTTTTATATCAATGTGTTAGTGGAGCAGTTAGTATGTATTTATATACTTATTACTAAACAAGTGTTGCCTAGTATTGACTAGGCAACACTTGTTTAGTATTGTCGTATTAATACCTATTGAGGTATTAATACGACACAAGTAGTTACTAGGAAGGTTTTCTTAACTACCCACACTATCCAATATTACATAATGTAACAATATATTAGGTCTACATGAGATTATGTAAAACGATGAATAATTTTAGGTGCATAAATTAAGGAATTAGCAAGTTAATAAATTTAATAACTAATAAATAAAAATCAATGTGTGTCCAATATGCGTTCCTAAACCATTGATCAGATTGTGATAAAACTTTGACAAAGTGTATTGAGGACGCCCGAAAGGGTTTCCGACTTAAAAAATCTATATATCTATAAAATTAAAGAACAATGCTTGTATGTTTGTCCTCAATGTATTCCTAAAGCATTGATCAGATTCTGATGAAACTTTAGTAACTTTTGTTCTGAGGACGCCCGCGAGGGTTTCTGGCCCAAAAATCATTTTTATACAAAAATTCTTCTGTTCGTGCGTATGTCACTGAACTCTTCCTAAACGGTTGAACCAGTTTTGCTACTTTTTTGTGTGTGTTCAACTGGGTAGCAGGATGGTTTAAATTCACAATTGGACCCGGTAGGTGGCGCCGCTGGACTCCTTCTAGTCAGTGGGACCGATTGTGATGATTTTTTTTTGTGTATATCCAAGTACAATCGAGAATAGTTTATATTAATGATTGGCCCCGGTAGGTGACGCTGCAATCGGGTCCCAGGATTTTGAGGAATTTTTATATGTGTTTGAGTGGGTCTCGGGATGGTTTAGATTCACAATTGAACCAGGTAAGTGGCGCTGCAATGGGGTTCCAGGATTTAGGTAAATTATTTTTGTGTGTGTTCAAGAGGGTCCTGGGATGGTTTAGATTCAAATTTGAACCATATAGAAGGCGCTGCAATCGTTTTCCAGGATTTAGGTGAAATTCTTTTTGTGTGTGTTCAAGTGGGTCCCGGAATGGTTTAGATTCACGATTAAACCCGGTAGACCAGTTGGGACCAGTTTTTATGAAGTTTTTTGTGTTTGTTCAAGTGGATTCGAGAATGGTTTAAATTAACAATTGGTCCCAGTACATGGCGCTGCAATCGGGATCTAGATTTTTATTTTTTAAAGGCAGGACAACGTATGCCGGGTATAGCTAGTAACTAATAAAAATATTAAAACTTGGCATAAAAATAGATATTTTAAAACTATGTATCTACTTATTATCAGATTCTGCCGATGAAACACCGCCATTTTAGAGCGCTTACAGACGGGGACGCTGACGTTACACAAAAGTATTTTATAAACACCCGTAAACCTTCCATAAAATGTACCCGTGTTACCAATCTACCTGAATATGGATGGTGACGTTACGATTCAATTAGAGCGATTTAAATTTTAAATCTCCCACGTATTTGTAATATTTTTTTATTAATTCAAATGAAAACAAATGTAAATATAACGTTACGGGTGTAATTCGATGGTAATAAACATTTTATGCCAGAATACTAGACTTATAACAATTATTACTATCACATATATTCATAATAATTATCGACTAGTGTATTTCTTGAATAGTATTTTCTGCACAAAATGAATTATTATTGATTTTATTTTCTCTTGCCAAACTGCAAGGTAGAAAAACTCCAATGTAGCTAACTATTCAAAAACTTATTAATTTAATTAATTTAATACTTAATAATTTCTTATGCTTTCTATTCTATTCGTAAGTATGCATACATATAGATAATCACCATCTCGGAATTGAAAAAGATGTGGCGAATGAAAACGACTGATAAACTAATAACATGGAAGAAGAAATCTTTTTCCATGGTAACACCTAATAGATAAATAAATGGCTTTTAGCTTCTATTATTATTTGTTATGTCAATAATATTTTTTGCCCTCTATATACTTATTCATTTTATTTCTGAATGACTAATAAAAATAAAATCAATCTAATAACATTCTATTATTTTTAGCCAAAGTACATAGTTTCCCAAAACACATCTATGCGAGTTTAAGTCCAATAGGGTAATTAGGTGACAAGACAAGAGTAAAAAATGTACATATTTTTTACTCTTCTAGACCACACTAATAACTTGCTTAGCTTAGGAATATACAATGTGTGTCGATATTATCTATATATTAATAAGCGAAGCAAAACACACCAAAAACTTTATACCCCTTTTTACGAAAATTGCACTGGCGGAGGAGTATGAAATTTGGCACACTGATAGTTTATATAGAAGAATGCAGAATGCTAATATTTCTATGCATATAAAAATACATGAAATCAATAAAAAAATTACACACACACTACCATGTATTTGACACACACATGCATATATACTCTTTTGTTTATTGTTAAAGTCAAATTAATAGCGTAGAGTTGGCGAAATCTGTGATTATAGAAGTATATAGTCTTTGACAACAGAACCTTAATAATGTTCAAACTATGTCTTGTTATAATTACGACGGTAACAATATTTTTGGTTTGTTACAAATCCATATATACTTTTTTACGTAATTGTATAACAACTTCAACATTTATTTTAAAACAAGAGACTGAGACATGATTTTTTTTAGCTAGACGTGTTGCTGGGGATTTTTTTTGCCACTTCTCCTTTAAACAGCGATAACACGTTGCGAAGAATAGAATGCGTACATAGAATAGGAAGTAGATTTAAATTTTGACTTATATACCTATATACATGACCTTCAATAAATGTTCTCCAGTGGAACTTATTTTGAATAAAAACTTTTGAATTTGAATTTGATCTAAGATACCATTAAGGTTACAACCAACTTTATACTCTTCACATATCGTTGTTTCCATTGGGAGATTCTTTGTATGAATGTTCCCCACGTTTTAGGTAAACTGTTACATGAACGATGTCTTAAATCCGACCCAATTAGATTTTGGTGTTTGGCACCAAAGAAATACCCGATTAGCTGCTTCAAGTGACAACGAACCATCATGTGAGCGGCAAAATTTTTATATTTGCGAGGTAAGATAATTAATTTATCAATACGTTATATGTTACTGTTTGTTTTTATTCTTTCAACTATTATAGACCGTTTACGATGATACGACTGGACTTTGAGGTGTCGGGTCCTCCCGGGCGTCAACATTATCTGCCATGCAGACGACACGTTGATCGCCGCACACGGGAGGACCCATCGGCAGGCGTGCCTTCTAGGTACGGCTGGGGTGTCGACAATCGCAGGCAGGATCCTTCGTCGTCTTCCAGTCTTCGACTGAAGGTGGTGTTACAGAAGATCGAGGCCGTGATGTTCCACGGTCCTCGTAATCGTCCACCTCCAGACAGTAGCAACACTGTAGGAAGCATCCGCATCAGCATCGGGGGGACCATGAAGTACTTCGGATTGGTCCTCGATAGCCGATGGGATTTTTCGGCACATTTTCGGCAGCTGCTTCCCAGACTCAAGGAGGCGGCGGGTGCGCTATGGCGTTTGCTCCCCAACGTCGGGTGGCCTAACGCCACGTGCCGAAGACTCTTTGAAGGTTTCGTACGGTCGATGGCCCTGTATAGGGCCCTAGTTTTGGCGCAGCGTATAATGGCCGTCAGGGTAATAAGTAGGATATATCGTACGGTGTCCCTCGAAGTGGCCTCGCTACTCACCGGATCCCTCCATAGGACCTGGAAGCCAGGGTCCTAGCGTCGCTGTATACGTGGCGCAAAGAAGCCCTGGCCAGGGGCACTAAACCCGCGCCTGGCGACATCGAGACGTGCTGGTCGGAGCTCCGACAGGTTGCCGTGGGGGTATGGGAAGATCGCCTCAGGTGCCCTAACGTGGGCCCCACCACCATCGAGGCGTTGACACCCGTCCTGCATGACTGGCTTAACAGACGTCACGGCACCCTGACTTTCAGGCTGACACAGGACCTCACGGGGCACGGCTGTTTCGGGAGGTACCTGTGTCGCCTCGGCCGTGAGCCCATATTAGGGTGCCATTGTGACACGGGCGACGAGGACACGGCGCTGCACACACTCCAGGAGTGTCCAGCCTGGACAGAGCAGCGCTAAGAGCTCGTTGCCCATACCGGATTTGACACCTCTCTCCCTTGGTACGCACCATGGTCGGGAGAAAATCGGGATGGGACGTCGTCTCCTCTTTCTACGAGCACGTTATGTTTGCGAAGGAGGAGGCGGAGCGGGAGCGTGAGCGGACTTCCTTGCTGCGCTCTCGCCAAAGGAGGACGCGCCGGTGCCGGAGGGCGGATACCGACCTTCGGCCGCCGTAAGCGGTCAGCGCGGGTGGGGCTTCTTGCGGTATTTTTCTTTGTTTTTTTTTATTACATGAGTTCAGCAAACAGGCAGACGGCCCACTTGATGTAAAGCTGTTACCATCGCCTATGGACATTTGCAACACCAAACGTGCTACAAAAGCGCTGCTGCTCTTTTAAGGGAGACTGGAACCTGGTCACTAATGGCGGAACACAACTCAAGGTTGTTATGGTGACATACTCTAGACCAGGGATGATAGCTATCCAGTCGGGCAAATGCCCTACCACCTGGCTGTGGGTTGTTTTGTCGCCTCTTACGACAGGCCGCCCGGCCGCAGGAAATTGTATTCTTTCTCCGTCCCTGCACGGATAGAGTATAGGGGTTCTCACTCACCTGTACATGACGTCGAGATGACAGCGCGAGTGTTCCTCACGCGCTCACCTCTCCTCCCGTGGAACGCGTTACAAACTGCCCCACACCCGGACTAGACCTAGACGATGCTAGGGCATAAATAAGTCCCCCAGTAGTGGAAGACGCCTGTGCGTGAAGCCGCCGCCTGCCATGGCACGCGGAGTTGGGAACACTTTCCGCTTTCCCGTAGCCCTGGCATAAGATGCAGGACGGAACACCCAGGGAGTTTAGTAACTGGGGAGTGACAATAGCATGGCACCAGTTCTGACTGGGCATGTTAGTGCCACCCCCGATCTGGCGAATCCCACACACGGGTCGCGAATTATCCCCCAAGGTTCTGCGCTTGTTGCGACTTAGGTCCTCAAACAGATTTCCCCTTGAAAAAAAAAGGCCGCGCGCGCCTACTTAATTTCAAATATACTTATAAGCTATATTACTATGATATTTTATTATTTCTTGAGTAGTTTTTACGTGGCAGAATGATGCTTGGCAGAATGACATAAACTTTCACGTTCGTAATATTAGTAGGATATAAAAGGGCGCCAAATGCATGACTCGCTCTGGGAGCTTAGATGGTTAAGGCCCGGCCTTGGCGATTAGTCATTCTTGGTAATTAGCATCACGTCATTCACATAACAATCGATGAAAGACTATAAAATAAGGAATTAGGTAGTCTGTGTCACTGCTTCTGCCGTCCTTGCTATATTCTCTGAATCGCTTATATTTTATCTACTATCGATTCAAAAAAGTCAAAAACTGTTCCGGATTTGATAACAGTACAACGCTTATGACTTATAATTCATTGATGAGGACCATAGTTGTTGTATTCAATTAAAGGTATTCAATACTTTCCCAAAATCTGAATACTTAATAATAATTTGCTAAGAGAAAAAAGTCTAAGAGCGCTATCTATCTTAAATTATCCTTATATGTCTATATTTTACATTATATATGTATGTATGTAATTGTATCTTGTATATAATTTATTTTTGTTAATCTGTTTATATTATATGTTACATAGTTAAATCATAAAATATCTTAGTGTACACAACCCTGCCTTTTGGTTTGCTGGAAGAAAACTCTTTTAGGGTTAAGCACGCCTTTGTACATCATCACTATTCTATAATTTTGTCTGTAACTTTTTGTGTACAATAAAGAATAAAGAGAAAAAAATAAATTCATTATTTAAAGTTTACGCGTGTGTTCGATTTTCCGTTGTTTTGAAATACACAAGAACGGAGAAATGCGTGGATGATTAATTATCTGGTTTAACCTAGAATCACCAAGAACATTGGGGTTACAGGTCGGCTGCAATGATATTGCGCCTTTGCGAATTACATGAAGGGACATCCGGTATTTTTCGTATCACTTCCTGCACATATTACTTGTATATTATAATCAAAAGTATCATGGTTTTAGGAGCCTTCCGACACTGTGTCTTCTGAAGCAACAAAAACATGTAACTACAGGAATGTACGTTACCACGAGCAAGTTTTTCGTTGGGTCGCAGGCAGAGGCTGCCTTCTTTACACACCGGACTTTCTTTATACAGCAGGAGTTAATACCATAAACTTAAACTCCTTTTGTGTCTATGGAAGTTTACTTGCCCCATGTATGGAGATTGTAAGTATTCAGCCTGGTCTGGATTTAACTACCTTGTATAGTTAGGTCTTAATTTTGTAAATTAAACATATGTAGCTAAATATTATGTTGATGAAAGCAAAATATATACGAAAAATAGGTCCTTTATTTTATTACATCATGAATTTTAAGAATTTAAGATAACATTTAAGGTTAAAAATAATTGGGATAGTCTGTTTTAATCACCAGTGACGCACATTATGGTATTACGTATTAATGTAAAAAAAAGAAAAGACTGCTATAATACTTATTATTTTTTATCGGTACAATTCAATTTGGATATCAATCCAGAATTTACTTACCACTGGACTATAGTAGCTATAATACTAATTTATATTTTATAATTATTTTTCATTAGCCCAAAGAAGACGGTACCTGTGGATGTTATCCCTTCGACCCTAGTTTAGAAGAAGTCGCAAATGCAGTCAGGGAAGCAATAATCCCAGCGGCACACGGTCGTTGGGAAAGATGCTTCTACGCCGCCACTGATTGCTGCAGCCACTACATGCGGGACAATGTCAGCACAACAGGTAAAAGGTGTCTTTACACAGTTTTAAGTGTTCAAATCTCAAACGACCGGGCGTGCTGTTTTTATAAAACAAAACATTTGAATAATTGGGATTATAATTAATGTCTGAGTTTTCCCACGTCTTTGAAATTATGTACGCGCCTACCTACGCGTAAGCATTATTAGACAAGAACATAGAGGTGACAAACTTATATTGTTTTATGGTTTCGCTGAAGAACCTTAAAAAAGGAAATTGATCTAAATAATTCCAATTTTAAATAGTACTAAAAAATCATCCTTCTATTACATTTACGAGTATAAAGGCCAGCCTTAATTTTTACTTTAAATGCGATTTCACTGCACCATTGTGTAGCGGTGTACAGAATACACCTTGCTTTCAAATGACTGTTCATGACTCGCCGCGGGTCAAACCCTTGGTTCCTCTATTTGACTTACATAACAACTAGTTAGGTTTTTTATGTACACCTTCAGTGAAAAATTACCTGAATTATGGTGAAAACCGCTTAAAACTCCCTTACGTGGCTTAGGAGGAGTTAGCGGACGGGGAAAGCGACTTTGTTTTAGACCATGTAAAGAATAGGAACTAGTAATTTCTGAAAGAAAACACTGGCGACGACAGACGGACTTAGATAATGTTCTTGTAAGTATTCCGTTTTAGTTAAATGACTACGGAACCCTAAAAAAGGATAAGATTCATAACTACATAAATAAACGCAACAAATACGCATATCGGTAGGTATATAGTCGATGTTAAACGGTTATAACAGTGTTTTAAGAAAAGTGCTTGTAATGCTTAATTGTAAATATCCCAAATAAAGTCAAATTAACTTACTACGAATATTGTGTTAATATTATATTATATTTGTTTTTTGTTTTCCGTGATCACGGCTACTGAAAAGTGACCGAAATGTCGAAATAAAATCAAATAAAATGCTGTTTTACAGATCCGTATCAATGTGAAGCAACGTTTGATGGTTGGACTTGTTGGCCGGAAACTGACGCAGGGACTACAGCGAGTGAGGTTTGTTCTGAATTTGCATATTCCAGTTCTGGACCATCATGTCATCGTAAGTTTTTGATAGACTTTCAATTTTATACTCTATGATATTTAGAATCTTGTCAGTGTACAATTTCTTTCAAAACATATTATTTCTTGCAGATTATAGCACAAAAGAGTGTTATGCTAACAGTACATGGGATGTGCAAACAGACTACAGTAGCTGTAGCATTACACCTCGTCTTTTAAGAAGATACCGCTTTTATATAGCAGTTCTTGGGTTTTCAACAGCTTCATGCCTGCCTGCTGTCTTCGTTTTCTTCTTTTACAAACGACTACGTATTACGAGAGTTGCATTGCACAGGAATCTATTGATCGCTATAATTTTAAGAAATGTTTTTGTTATTGTCAGCAGAAGTGAGGTAAGTATTTGAGTACAGGGTGGCAAAATAAAAAATAATAGTGGCTCCACTTTCGCAAATTTGCTAGTCTAGCAACTCCAGTATTAGGTTAAGACTAATTTCGATACTTACTATAGTTCGTTTGCGTTAAGAATGCAGTGAGTCATCAGTGCAACTGCAGGGTAAAGGTGTATTCACAGTGGTGTTAAAATTCAAACAAATTATATTTTTAAAGATTAAGTTCAATTAATTTAAAAAATACACTTAAAAGTTAAAAATCAAAATTAAGTCATTAATATTTCAGTCACTATCACTAGTATCCTCGTTAGTATTTATAATAAAAGAATTTTCTGCAGCGAATTCCATGACGTCATCTAAATCCCATATGGTATTTTCTTCTTGTAAGACGTGTTCGCAGCATTTCTTCCGTCGATCAGCGTCTACTAACCAAATTGCGTCATAAAATATTTCTTTCGCGTTAGTCATCTTAAAAGTTGTATTCTTGGCAGCAATACATTTTTTTATTTGGGCCCGCACCAACTCAATGGGGTTCAGTTTGCAGTGATACGGAGGTAAACGGAGAATTTTCTCTCTCCACTATGAATTACCGAACCACTTTTATTTTTACGAATTGGTGAGGTTTTCTTTTTTTTTATAAATAATTCAGTTAACACATTACAGGAACTAACCGTCGCGTTCGAAGCTATGCCTTCAACTGGTCACTGTGAACTTGACCTTGTAATTTGAAAATATTTGATTGGTTAGGGGGCGGGGCTAGGCAGGTGAACAATGATGACTCACTGCATTTTTAACGCGAACGAACTATAGTGATGTTTATTATGACATCAAGCATCTTGCAAGTATTAACGTGCTTTAGTTACGACGCACGTATTTTTCAACCTAACCTATGATGTTTATTTTAATAATAACGACTATGATTTTGTAAGCAAGAGCTTTAACACCTTGTGATATTTAACAGAACAATTATTTAATTAAAATAAGCTAAATTAACCATTACAAACCTAGCATGTCTGCTGTTCTTTGGTAAATATTGTTGAGTTATAACGAAAAGATTTTTGCTTCTTTCACTAGACATACTTGGTAAACTTTAAAAGTCACTGCTCACATGAAACTTGATATTGTTGCATGCGTATTTAGTTAGTTTTTATCGGATTTTAGGCTCGGATCAACGTGAAAATTAACATAACAAATATAAATTCACTTTGTTTATGATTCACTGACCTTGACTGCAGATAAAATAGAATATTACCACAAGGTAAAAAAAAATAGTTTTCGTTCTAGATGTTACGTTATGGTCAGGTTATACTCAGTAATTATTTGATAGTTTTCCGAAGTATAGTTCAACATATACATATGTACTTCTTTTTGTTACTTTACGACCGAATAACCATAATGCTAAAACAAATCAGAAAGCAATACATTGCTAACTCAGCCAAACAGCCTAAAATCTATTCACTTAGTATGTATGTACGAATTACCTTTTGCCCACGGACACAATACACACATCAACACGGCCTAGGTATTTAAAAAAAAACCTTTATTACGTACATGGGCACCGCATGGCGTCTAGGGATATTTTATATAGTTTTAAATTTAAAAAATACTGACAGGTTTTAAAACCTTTTGAATAAAATTTATTATTGAATAAAACTTATTTTGTAGGCCTTTTTAAAAGATTTCAAATTTGGATTTCAAAAATTAATTAAAAACAAAAGATTTGCGCAGCATAATTATAGGGAAATTCGTAGGCACAGATTTCTCCTATTATATGTGGTACCTACACTAATATAATATAAGATTCGTAGGTAGTTTCAATTTACTTGTCCGTGCAGGAACGGAGAAAGAATACAATTGCGGCCGTGTAACCTGTCGTAAGAGGCGACAAAACAACCCACACTTTTTTCACTTTTCTAGAAAAACATATTCAATGTTGGTTTTACTATTATTTCACTTTTGTCTTTATTTAATTAAAATTTTATTTATGCACAATCTGAAATTGTCTGATAAATGGACTTTATAAAAATAGATACTTGTTGTATGTTATCTATAACAAATTTTGAGTAAATTGAGAAAATCTGTAATATCCCTAGATGATGTTGATGTTTGTAATATAAAATATTTAATTAAAGTTCAGGTTCTTAGATTGTTTTCGTCAAAATTATGAATTCCATATCCTTAAGCATAATGCGGTTTTCTACTAATGTACTTTATATTTACACGAATTATTTTTAGGTGTACATTGATGAACTCACAAGTACAGGGGACACAGTAATGTCTACTCATGGAGTATGGTGTCGAGTACTTGCGATAGTAGAAAGAGCAGCCGGTAATGCAGTATTTGTATGCATGCTTGTCGAAGGAATTTATTTACACCGGCTCATTGTGGCTATTTTCAGACAAAAGTTGAAAATCAGGTGGCTTTATACATTTGGTGTTGGTAAGTACATACATACACACCAATCATAGCCCACATATTATATTTTGCATTGAGGTATAATGTACTACATATAACTCAATGATTTTTTGGCTTGGTTTAATAAAACCATGAACGCCTATATATCCAGTATATGAAGTGACTAAATCAATTAAAAATAAGTTAATACCTGAGACCGTAAAAAAAAGCACCAGAAATACAAACTCACTTGCACGTTTAAGTATTAGGATAGAAGATAATTATGAATTATCATAGTAATTCTCTACGCAATAAAATGCAGTGACAATTGTCATAACGGCGATAACTTAAGAAGAAGAAGCACAATCTACATTTGAGCGCTACTTCTAAGTTATGTATCCATAATTAGATCTATTTAGTTCTGTTTACCAAGCCGGTCGTGTGGCAAACCTGAGCTTTAGTACCTACTCACAATACTTAGATACATATCCTCATATGATATCCAATGATTCTTATCCTCATTGCCTTTCCTCATTATCCATGCTCAACACTGCTTAAATCTCTTTCATTTTGCAATAAATCTATGTATCTGCGAAACTGTTTATAATATTACATATATTATGTACTTAGATATCAATCAGATTAATTTATTGATTTCTTTCAAACAGTGATAACGTTGGCACCAGTGATAGCTTGGGCATTCGTGATGGCATATCACAACGATCATTCATGTTGGGTTGTTTACACCGTGGAACATATACAATGGATTTTGGATGCGCCAAGGGTCACTATTCTTTTAATAAACACTGGCCTCTTCATCGACGTGTTAAGAGTCCTGTTGACAAAACTTAGGAATAGTGAAAATGCAAATCAACTGTAAGTTTACAATTACATACACATTGTACAATGTAGCTATAATTAAAAGAAAATGAAAGATTATAATAATATGTAAATGCCGCTACTTTTTATGTTCTTTCTGCTATGAGTCTTTAAGCCTTCGTACCTGAAACAGGTAAGTTATGTAGGGAATAGTTCTTTAGTAATGCCACCCCCGTCACTCCTTGCAAGAAAGAAGAAAGCCGATCAGAATCGCAAGAAGACACAATGAGGACTGTTAAATTACGTGCGAAGAGAAGCAGAAAAATTGGGGAAAAGGGGTTCTAAGATTCAAACTGGATGCTTCGAACGCTACTGGGATTTAACTGTATGGTGATGACAATGAATGAGTTAAGAATTTTCTATATCTATCTTATATTTTAGACTAAAGCTTACTCACGACTTCGCTTGGGTAAACTTCGGGTCACTATCCCAAAAGAACTGTTACATTTTCTGGAAAGAAAATTTCTTACTCTTATTTCCAGTCTTTAAAGTATCTATGCTAAGTACCAAATTCCAAGAAAATGGGTTTATATGGAAGGCCATAAACAGGAAACACAAACATGCTAATTTACTACTAAACAGTCACTTTCACAATTATAGGTGAAGTAGTTGTGAAATAGAAATATGACATATATATTTATTATAAATATACCTACTTAGTTTTCAGCTTTAAAAGTTTGTGATTCAACCCTTAGATCGGTCTTTAATATGTTATTACGTCATCAATGTAGAGATCTTCAATACAGGGAAAAAGTAGGTCAATATCAACATTTGAATAATACTAAAAAGATCCTAACGTGTTACAAACATCCGAATTTGCATTACAAACGTTCACACGGAATAGTTAAAAATTTGAATTTTACTTACAGGAGCACGGCAAAGGCGACCTTATTTCTTATGCCAATATTTGGAACACAATTTCTATTGACTGCATTTAGACCGAACACAACAGATTGTACTGCTGAACAAATCTACTACTATATCTCGTATACTATTGAGGGACTCCAAGGATTTGTTGTAGCTCTGTTGTATTGCTATGTAAACAAAGAGGTAATGTCATATGGAGATCACCTATAATCTTGCATGCAGAGTAATGTAATTCTAAATCTAAAAATGATTTTGTTTGATTGCTTGTACATGCTTTACGACCTTGAAAATTACCTTTTTTTTATTAAATTTAGTTCAATGAATTCAATAGTGTATGTGATCATTCTAATAACAGGGATAAAATAAGATACTGTTTATCCCGTAAAATTGCATAGATTCCGATATTTCGAGTAAAATAATATGAGATAGTGAATGGGTAACAGAAATTTTAAAGTAGGTACTCAACGTATTATCAAACTAGAGTTTATCCCGCAACTGCAACGTGGGTCAAACTCTAGTGACTAGTGCGTACCTCTTGTTTAAAGAGCAGGCGTATTAAATTTTTATGTTGGTGCTACTTGCCCCGGAAGATTTATTTCATTTTATATCGCAAACTATCCCATCTCCCGGGATGAAAAGTATGTATGGCCCTTTTCGGTCTTTAGGCAGACAGATCAAGTTACTGGTATTCAGGCAGACAGATCGAGTTATTATCGCATTTTTTTTAAAGATTATGAATTTTTATGTCCATAAACTTGAGAAATGATTGGTCTCCCATACAAACTTTCATATCCTATTTCAACCCGTTCTAGTTTTATTTATCTAGCCCGTCTATCTATCTGTAAAGTACATAAATGACCAAAACTACAAAAACTACCACAACTACCGAAATTACTAAAACTATCAAAACTATCAAAACTGTCAAAACTACCAAAACTACCTAAACGATCAAAATGAGCCACAATAGCTAAAATGGGAAATCACAAAAAAAACAATCAACAACAAACTATCCTACTTTGTGGGATAATGTTTACATAAATCTACTTATCCCTTTATCCGCGATAAAAAGTGTCCTTTGTATACCCTAGTTATGAAAATTACATTATGTCGAATTTCAGCCAAATCGATCTAATAGTTTTTCCGTAAAATCATAACAAACAGAGAGACAAATATATTTTTATCCCGGACACTATCCCATTTTTCGGGATAAAAAATATCCCATGTTCATCCTCGGCATTGAAACTATTTATATATTGAGTTCCAGCCAAATCGGTCCAGTAGTGTTTTCGTGAAAGCGTAACTGACAGACAGACAGATAGAGTTACTTTCGCATTTAAAATATTAATAAGAATACATAAACCAAATTTTCATTAATAGAATAGTTTTGACTACAGATAAGCACTGTTTGGAGTTTGTATTTTGAAAACAGTACGGATAATATCCACCACAGAGTAAATTGTAACATCCATTTCGCTGTCTGGTACTAGATAATTTTAGACTCTGTCTTTTTCAATAGCTGCTTAAAAGGTTTATTATTATTATTAGCCTTTGTTTTCAGGTTCACATGTTAGTAAAGGCGACATATAAAAAAACTGAGACAGCAGTCGTATCGCAGATTCGAAGAGATTCAGCCTATCCCCAAAACAGCACAAGTCACAATTCAGATAGAAGAATGACGTACAGCACTGAATTACCTTCGAATCACATCGAACATGTTAAAGATCAGTATGCCCCGATTGGACCGAAACTTCATGTCGCTGAAATAATATCTATACAAGCAGGTGAAAGACTTGCCGAAATTCTGGATCCTGTATATGAGACAATACAAAATGTAATTACGAATGAATGTTACGATTCATTACAAAGATTAGATATGGACAATGACTCCGGCATCATACCAAATAGAGATTCAAAGATTGATGATTACTATAACTTTACAAATAACTCCAGTGTTTCAATTGATTGCCAAGATTGGATTCGTTGTGTATCGTCACCATCGAGTAGTGTTTATGAAAATTCTTTAAATGACTATGAAACTAGATATTTGGAAAGAAAGTTTCCAAACCATCCCAAACTAAGAGGAATCAATGAAGACCGTGAACTCAAACCTGATCACGACAATACTACGGATAACGTAATAGACTCTAAGGGAGACGACGAACATAATGAAATCGATAGCGAAATTGATATTGCTGCATCTGAAAATAGTAAAGAATTGATAGACGAAATAATGCAATATATTGAAAGTAATGACAATAAATTAAACTTAGATCCTAATCTCCTTTGCCCTAACAGGAAAGAAGGTTATAAAATTATTTTTATAGAAGATTAGTTATTACGTAAGACCGCAAGTTTCTTCGCTATAATTAAATTAGTTAAGACTATAATATTGGGTCTTCTTCAGAATTGTTATTTTATACAAAATAAAAACCTTATATTTTAATAAAAATAGATACTTGGTCACAAACGATCATTCTTTATTTATTTAGAGGAAAGTATCTACAAAAATTCCTTTTAACTATTTTCGCTTACAAGTCAATGCGGTGCGGATATTTCGGAATAAGTATGTATTTATCACCTCAAGGCGTACATTATGATTGATCAGCCAACTTGTTCGAGATTTAGATCCTTTCAAAGTTCGGTTACAAAAGTGATTGCTGCTACGGCTAAGAGCACAGTCGACTTTGAGATCTTTGGCGGTTACACTCTAAATATAAACATTTCAAAGAAATTAAAGTAATATGTTGTCCAAAATATTAATAACTGCAGTTTTGTTTTGGGGTGTCCTAAGTTTTCCCGATGGTGCGCCAATCGATACTTGTGTAAAGGAACGCGCTAACCAACCAAATCACGGCCAATATAGGACACAACCTCTGTCAACACTACCTTACAGGATTGTGGCGTCATCTTTAGTATACGAACCTAACACACCAGTTACAGGTCTGTACGATTCATGAAATTTCGATATATTTCAAATTAAATATTTTACGAAAGTATTTTGGCCAAAGTTAATTTGGTGAATACCCATGACCAGCGCTTAATTATCAACATATAGCTGATTAATCGATATATTTGATTGATGAATATTGGATTTGATAATTCTTTCTTACCTATTATTTAAAAAATTATAGCACAGCTCGTTCCTAACTATTGCTACAATGTATAACTTGTTATACATTATTATAAATTCATCTTATGAAACAACATTCTTGATTAACACTATAATCCTTACATTGAAATAGGATAAGCAGTTTAAGTTACACAATGATCAAGAGATTTATTTCTTACGTGTTTAAGGATTTGTAAATTATATTGGTCTTCTCCGCGTAAGGTAGGTATTCTTATGTGATGGTAATCACCGCAATGGCTAGACAAATTTAGGTTTCAGTCAACCTTCTTCTAGATTTTTTTGTTTTATTTAAACTAGTTGTCAAATAAAGGAGCTTTAAAACGTCAATTTTAACAGTATATTGGTGATATATTATAGAAATAGGATCACAGAGTGCATTAATATACTAGGAGAGGTTATACGGATGTTAAATTTTTGGGCATATCAAATTGCGGATTCTACAGTGTGTAGTTATTTAGCAAATATATCGTTAACCGTATATTACTACCATGATAATAGATGTTTAAATAATGAAACTGAACGACACTAATCTATTTTAAAAATTTCAGGGTTTTGATACACGAAATAAGTTAAATCTTTCCCATCAAACTTTTATTGACATTTAAAGACCCGCCGCTTTCTCACTTTTAGTTACTTTATGCAGCCAACTGCTAATTTAATTTAATTTTATGTACTTACTCTAGTACATTATTCAGTGCTTAGGCAGAAACTTGTAAAATATCATGATTACAATCGGTAAATTAAGTATAATGATTTGAACTCTTTTCGAATTTAAAAAAATCGAGTCTTGTACGGTGTTTTTTTATAACTATTTCGGGCTATAAAATACAGCTATATAATATACATATATAATTAAAAAAAATAGTTTTATAAATCAATTGATAAAATCAGCGTAATGCCGCAACACTCATAAATCGTAGGCCCGGGTGCATGTCGGGTTACGCAAACACCAAACATACTCATGGTATTGTAGGTCACCCAACTATGGTAACCAGACCGGTTCATTTCTACATGTGAGTTCGACAAAAAATATTTTTAAGAAAACAAGATCAAATGTTACGACAAAAGCAATCTAACATATTATTATTATTATTTATCTGATTCTGGATTAATGTGAGAATTACTTACCATGAAATTAGTCATAATAGTTACATTTTGTAATACAAGTAGCCTTTTATTATCTTTATTGTATTTTCATGTTAAGAAAAACCTATTAAACATGTTATACATATAGATTTACAAATAAAATATTTCAAAAGTCTAGGTCGAAAAATACGCGCAATGTTATTGTGCATTATTTACATTTATGCAAGGTACCCCATGTATTTAATGTTATGCACGACGCAAAAAACAAGAATTAACAGAAATAAAAATTCAAGAAACAGAAATTTAAGGAGATAAAGCAACACAAGTAAGTATCATATTTCGAAATTTCAGTTACAATAGAAGGAGCTGAGCCATTCAAAGGGTTCTTTGTCCAAGCCCGTTCAGTGGAGACTGACCAGTGGTTGGGTTCGTGGGAAAACGCGCCGAACACAACAATACATCCGGAGTGTGCTTCTATCACCCATGCTGACCCTGTTGCTAAGACTAGGGCTACTTTGTTATGGAAAGCACCGCCTAACGCGCACGGCAGAGTTTATTTCACGTAAGTAAACTTGTAGTATATCCCAGCGACGTAGCTATCCAGAGATGGGCCTTGTATCATAATTCGTTAAGAAATGAGGGAACGGAGGGATTTCAATACCTTACCGTGGTGAAGCCCAAAAGAAGGACAATAAATATAAGGAACTATTACAAATATACATTTTAAAATTGAAATACAATGACCCTGATATGTTAGATATATACAATACTTTGTTTACAAAGTTTTTGAAAAGCTGAGGAAAATTTTAGGTTTCAAGATTGTTTATTTTTATAAACAATTAGCCACTATTAACAATAGGAATTTGAGGTTGTGGATAAGATTTATAAATTTTTGGTTAAAGAGTTCGACGTCGGGGCCCCATATGATACGGCTGATACAGAGGTAACTTTAGACGTGAGTTCACGTGAAATAGCGTAAAACATTCGGTTTTGTATTCGACAAGAGCTAATTTCGCGTCTTCACTAGCATACCTAAACCATTATTTCTTTTCATTCTTTCACGGGAACGATACAATTTTTCAGGATAAATCTCTGATAACTAAGTTACCTAAGTACCAAATTCAAGGTAATCGGTTCATTTCTAAAGCCGCG
Organism: Dendrolimus houi; assembly: GCA_039645545.1. Taxonomy (NCBI): domain Eukaryota; kingdom Metazoa; phylum Arthropoda; class Insecta; order Lepidoptera; family Lasiocampidae; genus Dendrolimus; species Dendrolimus houi. The sequence continues at coordinate 13,537,674 of CM077120.1, read as the reverse complement.
AAAAGATCCACAGAAAGTCAACTATGACCTAAAGAAGTGGGACTAATATTTGTTACGCGAAATAAATAATAATAACTGCACCAAGAAATATAGCAACATTTCTTATTTACTCTCGGTGATATTTCGCTAATGGAGCAATTCTGAATTTGCGCCATAAATAAAATTACTTCACATGCGACTTGATTTGAATTGAGCAATATGTAACATTAGATTGCTAATGTTTAAGATGTTGTTTATAATTAAGTACGAAAAACGTATAAACGTCGAACTGATATATGTATTAAGTACCCATTAAATTTTGACGCTATACTTGATAACAAGGTCTTTGAACTTCTATACCAGTACAGTCCTTTCACTATATCTAATAGTATATGGTTAGATTGTGTAATATTAATGAACTGACGGATAATGAGTGCTTCGGTGACCTTTAGATAAACTGATCGAGCCAGCTGCGTCCAAGGGGTGATCTTTTAATCCATAGACGATTGACGCAGTTAAATAACATCATTATTATTATTAATATAATCATCATCCATATTAAATGCAGAAATGTGAAACTAACTTTTTTAGGAGGTTTGTTCTTTTTTATGCCAGGCTGTAAAAAAGAACAAAATATTCTTGCGAACGCCTAGCTAAGTTTTTTGTCTTTAATTATTAACTTTAAAAGCAAATATGAACATTTGTAAATTCCTCGTGAATGTTTCTTGTGAAAAAATCACTACTTCAAAAAATTCAAAATTGGTTAACCATCTACCGTTTAGACTAGTCTATGTTTTTGTATTTAGATATCATAAACGTATATTCTACATGTTTTCAAGATATCTCAAGTACCTACTAAAATATATTTAAACAGATCTTTAGCTATAAACGATATATTTAATTTATAAATAATAGTTCAAATGGGACTGGTTCTGAGCACAGCACGATGTAAAATACAGATTCTTTAATGTTAATATACGACTATAGATATCTATCCTTCTATTTTTTAATCAATCTTATACTAATATATAAAGCTGAAGAGGTTGTTAGTTTGCTTGAACGCGCTAATCTTAGGAACTACTGTTCTGATTTGAAATTTTTTTTCAGTGTTAGATAGCCCATTTATCGAGGAAGACTATAGGCTATATATAATCACGTTAAGACCAATAGGAACGGAGCACCAATGAAGAATGTTTCAAAATCGGGGGGTTTTGAAAACAAATTCCACGCGGACAACGTCGCGGGCACAGCTAGTCCCAATATAAACTTGATGTAGTGTAGAAAATATAATTCCTTAAATTATTCAATTAAACATAATAATATTTTTCAGAGGTACTGTATTGAAGAACTACAGAACATTTTGGGTAAATCTAATAGCAGAAGCACCGCAAGACCGACTACAACTGCAAGTTCTTGGTTGAATATTCCTCTTCACTTACTTTATTTTTATGTATGTTGTTATCTATTTTTAAATCCAATATTTAATCAAGTAAATGGATTTGTTAAAGAATTATTGACCTCATTAACAAAGAAATGATATTTTAAGTTTTGATGTATCGTCTTTTTAATATTATGCGATAAAAAGTTAATTAAGTATTTATAACACGTGCCAATACCTGCTATAAATAATTTTTATAGTCAACATACTTGCGCTATAGTTTAGTCAAGCAATTTTACTTGGTTTAATTCAAATGTTGTTTTTGTATTATATAATCAACAAAAAATAAAAATTCTAAGGATGGTCGTTTGAATTTCTTTAAATATATAATAAAACTACGTTTTAACGGTTTTAAGCGCGGTAATTTATTTGATTTTTGTTATTCCGCCTTTTCGGCCACCTTTCAGTGGCCGTGATCACAGAAGACAAAGATGTCAAGTGTCAGCGGCGCAAGAAACTCTTCAGCAAACATGCCTAGCTCTAATAATTTTATATAATATTAAAATGGGTGGAAGGAAAAATAAAAGAAATTATCAGTCAAGTTGGTTTGTGTACCGGTGCACGCAGAAAGAGCTCACAGTGTCCTGAGGTCTGGCAGTTGGTTTTTGCTGGGTTTGGGTCTTGATAGTTTTGATGATAGGATCCCAAACAGGTGGTACTAGCCAACCATCTTCTCTATTGAAATTTGGGTGTTTTTTGATTTCAATAGCCTCACGCATCATTCTAGGTATGAAACGAGTCTCTTTTGCGAGGATTTGTGGGTTATCGAATCTGATGTAGTGGTTGGGTTTATCCAGCGTGTGTTCACTGATCGCAGACTTCGTAGACCTTGTGTGTTTCATGTCCGCAATGTGTTCTTTTACACGTGTTTTTATGCTCTTCTTTGTTGGCCCAATGTATGATAATCCACACTCACAATTGAGCTTGTAGACAACTGCATCCTGGAGTGGGATATTGCATTTCACAGGTCTCAAAAATTGGGTAATCTTTTTATGCGGCTTGAAATATGTTTTGATTGAAGCTCGCCTGAGGATGTAACCAAATCTGTCTGTGACCCCCTTTATGTAGGGTAGGGTAGCAGGGCTTAAAAAAATATTCTTTAAATATAGTTATATTTATGATACCAGACTTTTATGGTTTTACTAGCGAGCCTAGCAGACGTTGTACTGTCCTAAAAAATAAAATTTAGAATCCGATTGAAGCGCCACCTACCGGGTCCAATTGTGATTCTGAACTATTCTCTAATCCACTTCAACACACATAAAAAATCTGTCCAGGAGTCTAGGAGTTTAGTAACACAAACACTAACAGAAGAATTTTGTACAAAAAGATATTGTACCATTCTTTTCCAAAGATATATATAATATTATAAAATTCTAAACATGCACTGTCTGTACATTCAAGCTATCAAAAAAAAGCAATTGGAATAGACTATATAGAAACGATGGAGAACAAGATGCATTTTTTTTAGATTTCTTGACTGTTTTTTCGGGATTCACGTAAAAGCTACTGAACCGATTTCGATGCGATCGATAGCAAATTCTTAGTCTTAAAATCTGCGCTACTCTTTTATTTATCCCGAGAACCCCGCGGATTTTTTCTGAGAATTATTTAAAATGGCCAGATTAAAAAGGAAATCTAATTCCAATGTGATTTTTTACTTCTCGATAGCAAATTTTATATAATAAAATGTGTGATATCTATTATCACGGGAATATTCCCGGAAGCGGTTTGCAGTTGTTCGGGTACCTAAAAATTACCTTATTCCGACACAGTTTTCAATAAAACGATAGCTTTGTGTCCCGGGAATCCCGCGAGAATTTCAAGACAAACGTGGACGAAGTCGCGGGCATATCCTAGTAAACCAAATAAAACCAAAACAGACGAAAGAAAAAGAAATCAATTAAAATTTAACTTTTTCATAATCTTTATTCATTTGATGGTATCAATTTCGAACTCTCATCATACTTTACTATTCCAGCAAATTAGGAAAGTTAACAGAGAATATAAAACGACAATTATAAATAAATATTTTTATTAAAATATTGAGTAACATAAATTGCATTCACGGCAACCGGTCAATATAATATGAGAATCTTGCGAATAAACAACACATGTTTTTCATAGCACATTGTCAATAATAAAAGTTAATCTGTATGATACAACATACAAAACATACTCCGTAATGAATGGCAAATGTCAAACGTGCCACAGATAAGCAAAAAATATAAGCACCACTATATACTATGTTAAGACGTATGTAAGTATACAGACACATGCGGTGTGTTTCAACAGTTCTACATAAGAATCATTATAGTTATATTGTTAAATATCGGTTGCATCTGGAACACTACTGGAGGCTAAGGTCCATTATCATAATAATATTTTAATTGGAGAGTTTACAGTAACTAATTGGAAAACCGACATGGTAGAGAACACCAGGATCAGATGAAGAAGATGGCAGTATGAAGAAACAATAGAAATAGAACAAACAAGGAGTATGGGTCGTAAGAAATTTAGGAAGACACACCAGCTGGCAGCTCCCCTATGAAATATTCGACGAATATTTGACGTGGTACTTTGAGTTTGATGAAAAAAAACTTAAATAGGAAATGCACAAAAGCAAACATTCTTTGAGTTTTAATACAAATCCAAAAACCATTCAAAATATGAAAATTAGTTAGCTAATAATTGTTTAACTGTTACTAAGCGCGATTTGCTTTTTAATTTAAATCTGACGTTTCAGTCCAGTTTTAATAAAGTATACAATACAATAGCCACAAAAATCTAAAAAATACTACTAATAAATGGACCTCACATTTTAAATTAGAACAAATATAATGTAAATATTCGATTATCAAAACTACAACATCACACATACGTGCATCCGATACTACATCATGACATGTTGCATAATTTATCACATTAGTATCTCCATAAATGCGGGGTTAAATTCATTACGCAGGCGACCGTTTCAACGGTTTATTTTGCAGTCTATCAAGCGAAGTAAAAACACTAAGGATCATGTTATTATATAACTATTTAAGAAGGTGTTTTCTGTTTCAAAACTGGCCTCTTGATGTCCATAAGATCACAAAGATCGTTCCTAATGGGCCTCAATTCTGACACATCTTTTTCCCAATCAGTCTCAGCCAGCACCGTCATTACCTACGAAAAATTGGATTGTCATACAAATGTTATAGGTTAAATGGATAATGAAACAAGATTTCATTTATTTTAATATGTAGGCAATTATGTCAAATTATTACTCTTTATTGCACAATAACACGCGTTTGCTAGGTGAAAAAAATGCGCAATAAACTTTGAAAAAATAATAATGTAAGTACCTACTTCCTATAGATAATATAAACGTTGCTACTATTAGAGCATAGACACAATTTGATTTTTTCAAAGTGTAACCAAATGTTTCTTACATATATTTTAGCGTTCAGCAAGACTCAAATTTCGTCACCATTGCACAAATAACGTGTTTTACACGTCAGTAATTGCAATATGCAGGTTTCTTGCGATTTTCTTTCCACGCCAGCATGTGGTAATTGCATTAATATGCACATAAGTCAGAAAACTGCCCAAGCGATACATGTTTTTCACACAAGATATGAGCCCAAGTCAAAGGAATAAGATGTAGAAGCATTATCTACTCAGATATTACGACTTCATATTATTGATAAACTAAATGTAATACGATTATGTGTTTCATTTATAGTCCCTAACGACTAAAAATACTCGCTCTATATAAAATAGGAAACAGTCAGTACGCTGTTTTCTATCTTATATAGAGTGAGTATTTTTAGTCTTTAGGCCTAAGCCTAAGCATAAGCCGTCAATGTTTCCTTATAAGGATTCGAAACCAAGTAATGGGAATCAGAGACGAGTAATTTACGCGTATGTAATCGCTTTTCGTACGACTGAGTTCCGATGGCCCACTTTCCTCTCCCTCTATTCCATCGTCTATTCATTGCCCTCTATCACGATGTTTCTATCTAATTGCTTAACCCATCTCTCCTATCTCATACCCCTTTTTTTACGAAGGGAAACCCGAATGAGCCGCGCTATGGAGGAAAGTCGCGGCCGGTGTGTAGGACTCACCAGGTTGGGGTGGCACTAGCCAGAACTAGAAATGCTATTGACACACCACAGATAGGGTTAACACTAAAACCCCTGGTGTTCCGTCCGTCGCCCTTAATGCCAGGGTCACGGGCATATGGTCTAGCCCCTCCGCTGGCTCTGGCAGGCGGTGGCCCAACGATCTCATCCACTACCGGAGAGTTTCTTGTCCCCCAGCGACTTCAAACTCTCATTCAAACCCTCCCGTGGGGCGGTCTGTTACCGCGCCCCACGGGAGGGTAGGACACCCTTGGTATAAACCCTTTCCCCAGGGATGTACTCCCGCCATCCTGTTTCATACCCCTTTTTTTGATAACATTTCGTATCTATCTGGGCCATTCGGGGGAAAGGCTGCGGCGAGAAGCGCCGAAACAGACGTGTGTGTGACTCTGGGCTAGTCGTTCCCAACTACAGCACTAAACCCAAGCCTGCGCCTCGTTCTTGCCTTTTGTGTGGACGCCACCGGATCTAGTATAAAATTGCTGCACAATGAACGTCCAAGGCGCCATCTCACATCCCTTTTTTTGATAACGCGGGGGGAATAGTTTCGTACTCAGTTGGGTTTGGTCCTTTAGGGGGAGGACCAAATGCAGCGTGAAGCGCCGCAACATACTTTACTTGAATGAGGACTTTGGTACAGGCGTTCCCAACTACCTCACTAAACCTAAACCTGTGCCCCTTGAGCATCCAACCCTTCGATCCAATCCCCTCTATCTTATCCTGAAGATTGACAACGCGTTGGCATCGTCTCTGGTATTAAACGTCTATAGGTGACGGTTTCCACTTTCCATTAGGTGGGCCTGCCCGTGTCTGCCAGCTTCGCAATTAAAAAATGTCATTCACTAAGTTATTACGGTGTTTTAATTATTTAAAAATTAGAAACTCGCCTGATCGATATTATCTTGTGGTACTGAACATACGTCGCCATAGAGCGTGAGAGCCTCGTAGAGACGTGCGGCGGCGCACCTTCGCACGTATCGATCCGTGTAACACAGGTATATCACCAACTGACCCAATGATTTGCTGCACACCGCTCCACCCACCTAATAAAATAAAAGAAATTCTAAAACCTGCTTTGCCAAAGTAATTAATGTAACTGTTACGGCTGCAGCCAGCAACTGGACCGGTTGGCGCGGGGCGGCAGCCGCGGCGGGGGCGACGCGGCGCATCGGCCGGTGTCACATATGACAAGCACTTTTACTAACGATCCTCTCACGTCAACGCGCGCGCACCATACTTAAATAATATCAATTGTAAAACCAGTAAAGCAATAAAATTATAGATCTATATATAAACCGTTCATTATTCTTAAAGCATAAATCAAAGTACAGTCCACAAATTCACAACCGGAGTCTCAACAGGCTCAGGCCTTTACAAGGTCTTTCGTCACCGAAAAGTTATCGCCGCTATACGGTCTTTCTTCACCGTTACGTTATTGCCGCTACGCCTCTAAGATTCTACACGGTCAAGATTCTAGAAGCATTCATCCTCGATCAAGATCCTACAGAACGTCCCAAAAGAAGGTCGCCGAGGTCTTTTACACATCATTCATCGCCGAGCGAACGCCAAGGTCATCTCAAGGTGCTTCGAACGGGACTTCAACAAACCGGGCCCTTCGCCAAGGACGGTCGTCAAGGTCAACTTAAGGTGCAGCAAGCGCGACTTCAAGAAGAGGACGATTAGAGTAATTACTGAGTGAGTCCGTTCCAATATCCTTTCTAACCTTCTTTCTTTTTAGGATACTTCTGTGTGAGTCGAGCATTTCGACTCCTCTTCATAGGCTCACCAAATTCTTCTATTGCCATAAAACTATAATTCATACTGCCTCTTTCATTACTTTCACATAAATATTGCTATAAATTTCGCAATCAAATAATTTATACATACTTCACGCATTCCATTCATTACTTTCAAACATTAAACACATTGTTGCTACAAATCTCATGCTGCAGTTAAATCATTTAATCATTTCTACCTACTTCACGCATTTATTGTCAGTTAGTTTGTGCATAGCATTGCTTTAGCCCGAGCGTTCTTTGTTCTCAAACCGGTTGGTCACAAGCGGTTCGGTCGGCCGGCTCCGGCGCATCGATCGAACGGCTATTTGTTCTTTATTCTTTATAGCTTTGAACTCATTTTGGCATTGTTTTACATTTCACTATTTCGTTTCTTCTTCTATACAAATTACTTCGTTCTAATTTCTTACTCATTTCTTTAACTTTATAGCTTAACTATCTTCTTTCTTTTCACGCTTAAATGGCTGACGCTAAGATCAGAACTCTTATTAAAAAACGTACCAGTATAAAGGGAAAATTAATGCTCTTTATTAATTTTCTAGACAGCCTTAAGCCCAGTAGTAGTGCTCACTTAAGTGAATTGCAATTGACTGAATTGGAGTATCGTATGAACCGAATAGACAGTATATTAGTTGATTATGATGCTTTACAGACTGAAATCGAGGCATTATCAGATAGCCCTGACGAGCAGCTTACGGAACGCGGACAGTTCGAGACGCAGTTTTACAGCGCGATGTCTTTGGCTCGAACAATGCTGGCTCCGGGTCACGGGCAGCTTCGGGCGGGATCCGTGGCGTCCGGGGACGACACCATGACAAGCCGCCATCAAGACTTCGTGCGGTTGCCTAAAATCGACCTTCCGCATTTCGATGGAGACTATCAGCACTGGCTCGGATTCCGAGATACGTATCTTTCATTAATACACAATAACAACTCATTAAGTGAAATTCATAAATTCCACTATTTGCGTGCTGCCCTTCAAGGCAGTGCAGCATTATTAATTCAAAGTTTAGATTTGAGAATAGAAAATTACGCGATTGCTTGGCAACTGTTATCTGAAAGATATGATAATCAAAAACTTTTAGTCAACAACCATTTACAAACACTGTTTAACTTACAAAATATTCAACGTGAAAATGGTTCATTGTTGCGTAACATGGTAGACACAATTAATAAAAATTTAAGGGCACTTGCCACACTAGGGGAGCCTACTGACCACTGGGATACCATAATAATTTTTATTATGTCCAAAAAATTAGACAATGCTTCAAGTCGTCAGTGGGAAGAATATCGAAATACATTGGCAGGTAATAATTCACCTTCATTGCAACAATTTTTAAAAATTTTAAACAATAGGGCTGATTTGCTTGACACAGTGCAGGAGCAAAATGTGCAAGCATCTCAATTAAACAATACTAAAGGTTTTATTGTTACAACTAATAATATCACTTCAACTTATAAAAATAAACCAAATTACATAAAAAATCCTATGTGCCCTATGTGTTCAGATAATCACTTTTTATTTGCGTGCCCAACCTTCAAAACATTAAGCGTAGATTTGCGTATTAAAAAAGCCACCGAGGCCAAAGTGTGTAAAAACTGTTTACGCCCAGGACACACAAATAAAAATTGCAGATTATCTCATTGTAAATACTGCCAACTTAAACACAATACACTTTTACATAAAGAAGTAGGCTCTGAAACTCGCCCACCCCCTACACTCGAAAACAATGTTGCCTTATCTTCTAACATTGCTTTGCCTTCTTCTAACCGCGGCCTTGTCTTATTATCCACAGCGTTGGTGAAGGTACGCGACATCCATGGCCATCCGCATGCCGCACGACTACTGCTCGATAATGGCAGTACTTCTAATTTCATCACGCGACATCTTTGCGAGAAACTTGGTCTGGTAAGACGTAATACGAGCTCCACAGTCTCGGGCATCAATAATTCACTCTCTTACACTACAGAGTCTTGTAACCTTACAATCGAGTCATACTACGGTGACTACAGGTTAAACATCAATTGCCACGTTTTACCAGAATTAACCAAATCTTTACCATCTACATATTTTGATACTTCTATTCTTCATCTACCTGTGGGGATCCATCTTGCAGATCCATCATGTAATGTGCCCTCTCCCATCGATATCTTAGTCGGTGCGGAAGTCTTCTGGGACGTTCTTACATCCAATCACATTGATCTAGGGAAAAAATTGCCCAAATTACACGAATCCAAGCTAGGCTGGCTTATTTCGGGCTGCATCCATCAGATTCACAACAAACGCCCATTATGTAATTTTACTGCCACACAAGATGCTCTTCTATCCCGCTTCTGGGAGTTTGATTCCGTTTCTTCTAAGCACTGTTTATCATATGAAGAACGAGCTTGTGAACAGAACTTCATAGATACTACAAAGCGCGCCGACAACGGCCAGTTTGTAGTCACCATACCGCTGAAGGACTCGGCAGAAGTTCTAGGCGACTCTTATACTCATGCCAAGCTACGTTTTTTATCTTTAGAACGGCGTTTCGAACGGGACATTAACTTTAAACATAAGTATTCAGACTTCATTAGGGAATACATTGATCTCGGTCATATGACCGTTAATCGTCATAAAAATACAACCAACCAGCCTCAATACTATTTGCCTCATCATGGTGTTCTTCGTGAGTCGAGCTTAACCACCAAGTTGCGCGTGGTCTTCGATGCCTCGGCTGCTACTACCTCCGGTAAGTCTTTCAATTCTATACAAATGGTTGGCCCTACAGTTCAGGACGACTTACTGTCCATCTTATTACGTTTCCGGCAACATAAGTTTGTTGTCACTAGCGACATCGAAAAAATGTATCGTGCTGTCTTAATTGAGCCTTCTCAACGCTCTCTGCAGCAAATAATCTTCAGGTTTGATCAATCAGACCCTATAAAAACGTACACTTTAAACACAGTCACATATGGGTGTGCATCAGCACCTTATTTGGCAACTAAATGTTTAGTTTCTCTTGCTGATGAGTCATCCGATCCCAACGTAAAAAACGCAATTAAAAACTTTACGTTGATGACTTTTTATACAGTGGTCCATCAATAGAATCAGTTGCAAATATATGTAAAGGTGTTATTCATACGTTGCAATCCGCCAAGTTTAATTTGCGTAAATGGCAATCAAATTCACAAGAAATTTTATCATCTATTTCCAACATCAAAGGTGACTCAGAAAAGGCTCTTAATTTGGACAATACAATGTGCAAAACTTTAGGTCTTCATTGGCTAACTGAATCAGACCAATTATTTTTTCTCATACACATAGACGTGAACATAAAAGTTACAAAACGTAATATACTTTCAATTATAAGTCAAGTTTTTGACCCCTTAGGCCTTATTGGCCCTTGCATAGTTCTATTCAAAATTATTATACAAAAACTATGGCTTAATAAATGTGACTGGGATAACGAGGTTCCCCTAGAGATTAAAAAAGAATATCTTAGTTCGATAACGTCACTTTCAAGCTTAAACAATATTAAAATTCCTCGTTGGGTTTCCAATATTCATTCATTTTCAACTGAAATTCATACTTTTACAGACGCTTCCGAACGTGCTTACGGAGCTTGTGTCTACATAAGAAATGTTGGAGAGGATGGCACAATTTGTGTACGTCTTTTAATTTCAAAAAATAGAATAGCTCCTATCAAACCTACTACGATACCCAAGCTCGAATTATGCGGGGCGTTGTTAGGTACAAGACTCTGTAGAAAGGTACAAGATTCTCTTACCATTAACATTAGTCGCTATTACTTTTGGTCAGATTCGACAATTGTATTGGGTTGGTTATCTATGCCCTCAAATCGCCTTAAACATTTCGTGCGTAACAGAGTAAACGAGATAAAGGATACTACTCATAGTCAGACGTGGAGCTACGTGCCGTCTAAGGACAACCCTGCCGATCTAGTTTCTCGTGGGGCGCAGGCTGACCTTCTCAGCTCATCTACCCTTTGGTGGTCCGGTCCTACGTTTCTCAACATAAAGAAATTAAATTATTTGAACATCCAAACATCCATTCAAATTCTCTTCCAGAAATCTCCTTACATACACATACACACGTAAAAGAAAATACAAACACTATTTTACAATTAATTAACAAGACATCCAACTTTTTAAAATTAATTAGAATATTTACATATATACAAAGATTTATAAATAAATGTAAACAAAATAAAACACAATATAAAGGTCATTTAACTTGTATTGAATTACAAACATCTAAATTTAAATTAATTAGTATTGCTCAACAAAACATGTTTCCAAATGAATTCAATATTCTTCTATCAGGAAACTCACTACACATAAAAAACAGACTTGCCTCTCTTTCACCCTTTATTGATAACAATTATAATGTTATACGCGTCGGGGGACGTCTTAAAAACTCTTATTATAGTTATGATATAAAACACCCTATTCTTCTTTGTAGCAAACATCATTTAAGTAAAATCATTTTTGTTATGCAACATAAACTTTCTTTGCATGCAGGCCCTCAATTATTACTCGCACAGATTCGTCAAACGTACTGGCCGCTAGGTGGCAGGAATATCGCCAGGGCAACAGTACATGCTTGCATTCGCTGTATGAAATTCAATGTCAAACCTGTGCAACCAATAATGGGCAACCTGCCAATGGAAAGATTACATCTGGAATATCCATTTCTCAATTCTGGTACAGACTAAATGGACCAGTGCTGATGCTCAATCGGAAAGGCAGAGGGGCTAGGCTGCTTAAATGTTATATTTGTATTTTTGTTTGTTTGGCTACAAAGGCGGTGCATTTAGAAGTGGCTACGGATCTCACCACGGAAGCCTTCATTGCTTGTCTTAACCGTTTTGTCGCTCGTCGTGGAATGCCACAGACTGTCTACTCGGACAACGGCACCAATTTCGTAGGAGCTTGTAACCAGTTATCTTCTTTCCTTAAAAGGACTTCATCTACTTTAAGCTCCGAAGCTGCTATGAAAGGTATATGTTTTAAATTTATTCCTGCTTACGCCCCTGCGTGGGGCGGCCTTTGGGAATCGGCTGTTAAATCCGTAAAACATCATTTAAGGCGTATTTTGGGTTTGAGCCACTTAACGTATGAAGAATTGACGACTTGCTTGCCTCAAATAGAAGCCATCTTAAATTCCAGGCCTCTCGTCCCACTTTCCTCCGATCCTTGTGACTTGTCTTACCTTACCCCATCTCATTTTCTAATTGGACGGTCACTCACGTCAATTCCTCAAGCAGATATTGAAACCATCAACATAAATTCGCTGCAAGGGTTTCAGCGCGTTGAAAAATTGAAGCAGCACTTTTGGCATCGATTTTCAAAGGAATACGTTTCTTGCTTACAGCAGCAGAAATTTAAAAAAATATTTATTATAAATAACGACACACACAAGACAAAATAGTAACATAACAAAGTATGAATGTATACAGATTTTTTTGCCGCGATTTGGAAATGAAGTTAGCGCTCAGCATTTTGCTGTGCCGAAACGAAGTCCGACACAGTGCTAATTTTCAGGGGGCTACCTCATAAATCATATGTGGCTTGCGACCCATGGTAAACATTAAAAAAAAACAAATAATTATAAACAACGTGTAAGTACAAAGAATAAAATATAAAGTTTAAAGAGCAGGCGGTACAGGTTACATTCTATCCCCGTCTATCTGTAAACTACATAAATGAGAAAACTTGACAAAATACGCAACATGCACAACATGGACTAAGTGAACCAAGTGGACCCCGAGTCGACCGAGTGGGCGAAATGGACAAAATCACGAAACCTATCCTAGTTTCCAGGATGACCTTTACATAAATCTATCCCATTATCCGGGATGAAAGTATCCCTTGGCCACCCTCGGTATTAAAATTACATATGTACCGAGTTTCAGCTAAATCGGTCCAATATACTTTCCATAAAAGGATAACAAACAGAGAGACAAATATATTTTTATCCCGGAAACTATCCCAATTTTCGGGATTAAAAGTATCCTATGTTTATCTTCGGCATCGAATATATATATATATATATATATATATATATATATATATATATATATATACATATAGTTCATATATATGTAATTTTAATATCAAGGGTGGACCAGGGATACTTTTCATCCCGGATAATGGGATATATTTATGTAAACATTATCCCAGAAAGTAGGTTAGGATTTTTTGTGATTTGTCATTTTAGTCACTTTGTTCATTTTGGTCATTTTTATCATTTATGTAGTTTATATAGGCGGGGGATAGAAATAAATAAATAGTAAATAAAACTAGAACGATTTGAAATAGAGGATGAAAGGCCGTATGAGAGACCAATCATTTCTCAAATTTATAGATATAAAACATAATCATCTATAAAAAAAAATGCGATAGCAATTCGATATGTCAATCTATTAAGCTTTCACGGAAAAACTACTAAGAATACTGGATCGGTTTTGGTGTAAATTTGTTTAAATATAGATTTGATACCGAAAATAGACAAATACTTTTCTTGCCGGGAGATAGGATAGTTTGCAATATAAAATGAAGTGAATTTTCTGAGGGCAAATAGCACTAACAGAAAAATTTCACCATGTAACCTATATTAACGCCTGCTCTTTAAACAAGAGGCACGCACTAGAGGTTGATCCGCGACACAGCCGCGGCGTAAACTCTTATAGTACATATACCTTGAAGCAAAACAAGATATACTTGTTATGGGTAATATACAACAGATAACTCTAAAGGCTAAAATGATAAAGGTATATTATCAAGTCTTACAATAAATTATTACTTTTATTCGTTCTTGTAAAAAAAAATTGATATCAAAAATGTTTATTAAGTAAATGACTTATATAATTTTACTAATAAATAAGGATTAAGTTAAACATACCTGAATTAACTGACACAAGACATTTATAGAATCCAGTAACTTGTAAATGTTCTTTCCGCCTCGCAGTTCCATTTGAAGATATTTTAACACATCCATGGCAAATGTCGACTGCGGGTCCTCTAATATTGGTGATATCGATCCTGAAGTATCATTTTAGTAACATTATAATTGTACAAATAAAAATTGATGTAAATCATTATAACCTATGTAGGCAACTTTTTGTCGGCGAACTACTTGGCGGCTTTACTCATTGTAAGTCGGAAAACTTTGTTAGCGGATCGTGATGGGGAATAAAATATACAACACGTCACTACAGCTTAAGTGTCGCTGGAACTGAGCGCTTGCGTACGCAAGACGCCGACATGCCGCCAACATGTCGGCGGGCAGCAAGCGCTGGCGCATGTTGCCGAAATTATTCTTTTCATATAGGCCGCCGGATTGTGTCAGCGGCTCGGCGGCTTTGGTGTGTATTGCGCTTTAAGGTACCTTAAAATATTGTTACATGCCATCCGAAAACTACCGAGCCACGCTCGTTCGCACCCAGGTATGAACTTTATTTAGACACTAGCGGTCCGCCCCGGCTTCGCACTGGTATCTAAAAAAAACTTTTTTTGTTGAGTTTAATTATCTACTAAGCGAATTTAAAATATTTCCCCTCCCGTACGGCCCGTACCCCTGTGACGCCTACAACGCATAAGCCTATTTAGCCGATTAGGGTGCGCGGCGACCACGCAACTTTTTTCTAATACTTACATTTTTAAACTCGTGATATCTTTCGAATGGAATGCCCAAATTGAATAATTCAAAAGGTTATATAAAGATATTGAAGCAATCTTGAATATAAAGTAATTTATAAGAATGAATATCAAGATACAAATAAAGAGCTTTTTCTAGCGGCGGCAATTCAATTAATTTTTTTAAATAAAAGAACACTTATTGTGGCATAAATATAATAGTTAGACATATACTGTCGCAACACTTTTTGTAAATAATGGTGTGTTCTGCAAAGTCGTAGTACATTATTTTATTCTATCATCAATATTTTTCGCAGCGCACGCGATTTTAGGTAATTTTTTTACACCTTGGGTTACATTATTGGAGTTTTAGTAAGAATCCCTAATTTTTTTGAAAATATAATATAGCCTATGTCTCCCGGGGATAGTGTAGCTTGCCAACAATGAAAAAATTTCAAATCAGCTCAGTAGTTTCAGAGCCTATTCAATGCAAACAAACAAACATAAAAACAATCAAATCTTTCCTCTTTATAATATTAGTGTAGATTATATTTTCTCAAGCTGACGATATCGAGTTAATTTAAAGCGCTCTCAATTTTCAAATACGTTCAATTTAACATAACTATAAGTCATTCAAAGAAAGCAACTAGTTCACATCTTAGTACGTTTTTAGTCTACCCATAAACATACTAATACTTACCAGAGCTCAACAGCCTATCCAAGAAATTGAAAATAGGTCCAGTGATTCTTTTCACATGTAAATTATCAGCAAATACTTTTACAATTGTATCACATATGGACTTCAACATTTCCTTGTCATTATGTAAACTATTCAGATATGCGTATAGAGATTGGGTCGTGTGTTTTACCTGAGAATAAAAAATAAATCAATTGATGTTATATGACTTATTTAAAAAACTAAAACGATTTTCATACAAAAGAGCAAGCGTAAAGATACCTTTTTATTGTTTTACTTCTGACATGTATTAAAATGATTTTCGTTTTTATTTCAATAACTAAATTATTTAGCAACATCACCTACACAGGGTAATTTTTTCAAGTGGGCCTTCAGGGCAAAATCCTAAACAGTAGAAAATAAAACTAAAGTGGTAACATTAAATTTTTGAAAAATCGATTACGCTTGTGGGGAATCGAATCGATATATTTTGAAAAACTAAACATGTCCGTATATGTCAAACAGCATACCAAGGGAAAGGATTGTTTTCGAAAAATATATCTATTTTTCCATAATTGCGCCGGTCATTTGACAATCAATGTTTCCCCATTGACTGATTTGATTTATTGCAGTAAAATAATATGCGTTTCATATATGAATTTATCAAAGTAGAATAACTTTCATCATTTCCATATTGAATAAAATGAGGTGAGATTTAATGAATATATGAAAAATAGAACATTTTGTTCAAAAACAACCCTTTCCCTTCAGTTTGCCGTTTCACATTCCTTCACAGAAATTGATTCTGACAAGCTACACTATGATTTGGTAGAATAATACAGGTGTGTTTATGTTTTCAAAGTCGGCCTCGAAACTCCTTTGAGTGTTTTTCGCTATTTCGCATAGTTTAGGATTTGGCCCTAAAGGTCCACTTGAAAAATTCACCTACATAGGCGGTGTTAATAAATAATTTAGTACCTGCAAGTTCTCTGTCCTTAGCCACGTAATTAGTCTATCTGTCTAACTCTAACAACCGTGTCATTCTATGCCTATTTCTTTTGCAATACATATTTAAAGTATGATCATATCATATATCTGGATTTCGCACTAAGCTCAAATGGCTTCCTATCCGCCTTCGCCGGAATACGCATATCCTGTCTCTACTATACAATGTATTGTTTAGTCCCAAGTCTCCTCCTTATCTTAAGGAACGTTTCCAATTTTTCAATGTGAATCAGGAGAATTTCCTCAGATCTTCGGTGAATATGAGACTAGAAACACCGCTCAATACAACCAAGTTTTATAATCACTCATTCAGTGTTCAAGCTGTGCAATTATGGAACATGCTTCCACTGGAAGTGAGGCAAGCCCAATCAGTATCCTCCTTTAATAGACTTGTTAAGGATTACTACCTCAAAGTATAATTTATGTTATTATTATTGTATGCTATTTAGTGAATTATTATATAATATGTATTGCTTTTAATAGACGTTATATATATATAATATTTTATGTATTTAATCATGTGTATATAAATCTATATGTATATTTATATAATAATATTAGTTATTATAAAATATTTAATATTATTAAAATATTGTGCAGCAAAGCCTGCCCTAGTTGTTGTGCCATATTTCTTTCTCTCCATCCCAGGGTTGTCTAGAAGAGATCGCTGTCAGCGATAAGACCGCCATTTGTACCTAATTCTAAGCTGTTTTTGGGTATTACTTCATTAATTTTATTGCACAATAAAGTATATTCTATTCTAATCTTAATTTAAAGTAGTTTTAAAACACAAAATAATAGAGTTATGCACATCTCTTCCGTTAACTATGAAATTAAATACTCCTCTTTCCTTTGGGTACTAGTAATTAATATACATTAATATATTCGATTCAAACATACCAAACTCTCGGTCAATTCTCCCGCACTGACCACCAATCCTTTAATCACATTATACCTATAATCGGGATAATTCAACAACTGAACAAATCTCGGCATCGTGTGTCCCGGGAATAGCCAGAGTACCACGTTTGAGTTTTCACTAGTTAATGGCGCCTCGTCATCCTCTGATTCCTTAGATTGAGGCTTTAATTCAACCTCTTCAGTTGGGAAAATACGTTTTAACGCATCGTGATGAGGAATATTCGTTATAGGTGGATCGCTGCAAGGTAAGACACAAGGCGTATTAGCTTAATAGATGACACAGCCTTGGCACCTTGCGATAGCAAGAGTTTGAAACATTGTAGTAGATAGTTATACTGCACCACAGTGTAACGCTATATAGACTACCCTTTGATTTAAGTATGTATAGATATTAAAAAATCTAGTAGTTTTTGAGAAAAATGGCGAGTGGCATACAAGGACGCGAACAGACACACGGATATAATGGGTTCCATTTTTCGCAAAAATTCTAAAAATACGGATATAATAAAAACGCATCCTTTATTTATACTTTAAAATACTCATTTGGGAAATATTCTCTACTTATGTAGTTTTTCTGATCTAGTATGTAGTGTTGCAATTACCAATAACCACGTGCTAACGGTGAAGGAAAATGTTATGAGGAAACTTGCATATCAAGATAGCAGATGTATCAAGCCTTGCTTTTAGAGAAGCATGACGAGCGTACCGTTCGATAAAAATGGGGACGCACAAAGGTCAACTGCAGGGCGTTTAAACACTTATACAACTTATATTATATATTACTAATATACGTGTTGATTATTGTTTAGAGTAGAATTCAATGATACATATATAAATGTTCTAAGTAGTATATTCAAAATTTATTTGTATGAGAACACACTGTTCTTTAGTAGAAATTGACACGAGAAAAGAAGACGAATATATGGTGTTATATTGTAAATGAGGCCCAGTGGGCCTCAGCGTCACTTACACACAACTTAGTTAGGGTCATTGTATATATTTTACTGTCTTCGAATACATATTTTAAATTGTAATTATTTTTTACTATTTGCAAAAAAATATATTTATTCTTATTCATTTAACTACTTTTATTATCCTTGTATTGATTTGTCATGGTATTTAAGTCTTTTATAATTACTATTTTAACCTATGTAGTATATTCCTATATATTTATAAGTATTTATATTATCACATTTACACCTATTAGTACTGTTAGTAGTATTATATTAGTGAGTAACTTATGTGTTAAGTACTCACTTGTAAATAAAAGAGGTGAATATTCTACCAGCGTGGGCTCGAGTGCGGTCTATTTTCTCAACGGCCTGCTGCGAAACGCCACACATTATGGCCTTTATTACTTGAGGTGAATTTAAATGCGGCGCCTCTATAGCGCATTGACGACTAATTGATAATAGACCTGAAATAAATATACAAATGAAGTTCAAGTCTGTCCTCAAGATCAAACTTGTAAACTATTGGAAGACGGTTTCTGATTATTTACGTACTGTACCCTTATTAGTAACTAATGGTTAAAGGTCTGTATATTGCGGAAGCTACTTCATTTTTTTTAAATTCGCTTAATACAATCACTGTGGAATGTTTTAGCGGATTTTCAGCTGACGTGCTGATTCAGGGCCTACCTGAACTCTTTTAGTGTGCGGTAGAGGCCTTATTTACCTCAAATTCCAATAGTCAGATTATAATTTCTTAATGTAATACGAAATAATTTGGCAAATAATATGTTGCTTAGGGGTCAACCCAATAAATTACGTCACACGTTAAGGAGGGCGGAGGTCGACGAATTGTGACATTGTGTGACAAAGCGTGGGGAGGGTCCTAAATTTATTGACGTCACATTTCAAAGTCTAATTATATTTAAGGTTTAAAACACGAAATTTGAACTATTAACGATAATCTTCAAAATATTTTCAACTCTATCTGTATAATCATAGTTTAAATGATTAAAATAATTGAAATAGAAATAAAACTAATTACGAAACTGCTGTTTTAATTTCATAATTTCTTGGATGTAAAATTGCGAAATATGTGTTGTCACACTAGGGAGGAGTCTCACAAATGTGACCAGCTGTAACAAGGACGGGGGAGGGGTCATAAAATTCATTTGACTTAATTTGTGGATGACTCTCTATTTAGACTCTAAGAATTTTTTATACTACCTTGTCAAACATGACATGTCAAACGTAAACAAAAATACAAATGTTTTCTTTATTATATACAGAGAAGGAGAGAGAAAGGCAGAGAATGGTGAGAGCTCCCACACCACGGATGGGAGATACGAGTTTTGCGCCCCGCACCAGCGAGTGTGAAGTTTATGTTGACGCACTTTCTTGATCTCAGTTTGCAATGAACGTGTTAAAGCAAACCTGTTATTATATAATACTTTACTTGCGTTTTCCCCGCAGCTACGACGTGTGAAAGACCCCCTAGGTAGTAGCTCTATGTTACTTATATAAAAACTTAATTTGGACTTTTATATATATACTAGAGTTTACACCGCGGCTGCGCCGCGGGTCAACCGCTGGTGCGTATCTCTTGTTTAAAGAGTAGGCAGTACAGGTTACATATTATTAATTTTTTATGTGTTTGCCCCCAGAAGATTCACTTCATTTTATATCGCCAACTATACCATCCCCCATCTATCTGTAAACTACAAAAGTGACAAAACTTGACAAAAATGACAAAAGTGAACCAAGTGGACCAAGGGGATCAAGGGATCAAGGGACCAAGTGGACCAACGAGACCAAAGGAGCCAACGGGACCAACGGGACTAAGTGGTCGAACGGGACCAACAGGACCAACGGGACCATCGGGACCAACGGAACCAAGTGGACCAACGGGACCAAGTGGATGAAATGGACAAAATCACAAAACCTGTCCTAGTTTCCGGGATAACCTTTACACAAATCTATCCCATTATCCGGGATGAAAAGTATCCTATGTTCATCCTCCGTATCGAAAATATATATATATATATATATATATATATATATATATACTGAGTTTCAGCCAAATCGGTTAAGTAGTTTTTCCATGAAAACGGAACAGACAGATAGACAGACAGAGTTACTTTCGCATTTATAATATTAATAGGGATAAACCTTCAATGAAAATGTATCTAAGTGATGGTGAAAATCGCTTAAAAATCACAGCTACATTATTGTATACTAGAGTTAAAACCGCAGCTGCGCCACGGGTCAACCTCTACTGCCTGCCTCTTGTTTAAAGAGCAGGCGTTAATACAGGTTACATTGTACTAAATGTTTATGTGAGTGCTATTTGCACCTGGAAGATTAATTACATTTTATATCGCAAACTATCCCATCTCCCGGCAAGGCCAAAAAGGACAAAAAGGTCAAAAAGGCCAAAAAGGATAAAGGTCAAAAAGGTCAAAACGGCAAAAAGGTCAAAATGAAAATAATTACAAAAAGGAAAAAATGTCAAAAAGGACAAAAAGGCCAAAAAGGACAAAAAGGCCAGAGAGGTCAAAGAGGACAAAAAGGACAAAGATGCCCCAAATGACGAAAATGGCAAATCACAAAAAACCTATCTTACTTTTTCGGATAACCTTTACATAAATCTATCCCATTATCCGGGATAAAAGTATCCCTTGTCCACCCAAGGTATTAAAATTACATATATACCGATTTTTAGCCAAAGCGGTCCAGTACTTTTACCGTAAAACCATAACAAACAGACAAATATATTTTTATCCCGAAAATTATCCCATTTTTCGGGATAAAAAGTATCCTATGTTCATTTTCGGCATCCAAAATAATACTGAGTTTCAGCCAAATCGGTCCAGTAGTTTTTCCGTGAAAACGGAACAGACAGACAGACAAGAGTTACTTTCGCATTTACAATATTAATAGGGATACATACGTTATCTGTCAATATTTAACGTCATCACCAATTAATAACAATATCACATCACAAATCACGCATTAAACTCATCGCTACATCTGCGTGAAACAGTCAATAACTATAACACGATAATGTTATAGTTATTGACTCTTCTGAGATATGAGAAGAAAAAGTAGCTTAAGTAGTAATAGTAGAATTTGTCATAAAGGCAGGCAAAGGAATCTTTAGTCCATACAGCCAATTCTGATGTATAAGTTTTCGTATAGTAAAAGTAGCTTCAGCTAAAAGCTCGTAAACTAAAGTGTCATTTTTATGTTTTAAAGTATGTGTAATAACAGGCAAAGGAACTAAATACTATACTACTATGGATGTTAAACTAAAAAAAACTTATGAAATATGAATAAGAATAAAATTTCTTGTGGGATATTACTTTTCTATATAACATATTTTTTCTATATAACATGTTAAAGGAGGATACATTCTGTAATTTTTAATTTTAGACCTAAAACTACCATTTCTTGTTAAATTCACTACAATAACAATGAAACTAAGTCCATATAGTCTACACAACTGCCTAGCAAAACATACAGATGAGTTGAATCCAATCTGATTTGAAGTAATATATTGAATGGCGTGTTGTTTATGACTAGATATTTATTAGTGAATTTAAAAACGCGATTGTAGCGCCATCTTATTTTGCTAATCCGTCTATTCCAGGTAAACGACGTCTTTTATCGGCATAAAACGTATCGTAAGTGTTGATTTGGGTTATAAGCCAGCATTATTATGAGTTTCATTTATATACGTTCAATAGTTTCCAAAAAAGATGCGATCGCAGCACCATATTTTTCATTATTTTCGTCTATCCCATGGAAAGGAAGCCATTTATCTGGATAAACAGTATCCTAAGTTACTCGCCGTGATATAAGTTAATTCCGTTTCGAATATCATTTAAATGCGTTCAGTAGTTTTACGTGATGCTCTAACAGACAGACAAAAATTATTAAAATTGTATTTTCGGTATCTGCTGGTTCGAACTATCCCCATGATTTTTTCACATTTTTAATCGCAGTGTAGAAACTCGAACCATTTACAGATTTATTATAGTATATAGATAACAAAAATAGAATATACAAACCTGTCATACTAGCTTCCCGGACCCATGCACCGATATCACCGCGCATATCTATGGTATATTCCGATAGACAATCGAGTAAAGCCTCGACAATTTCACCGACATATTTCTCCACACCATTGATAATACCTTGCGTTTGGCAAACTTCTGTCAACCCAATGACAGCGTCTCGACGCGATTCCGCCCATTTTTGTGAGGCCTCCGTTACTTTTGTGCACTCTATTAAAGAACGGATCACCGCGTACAGGTGTTCAGCTAACACAAATTTTGGTAGGGAACCTGAAATGTTTGAGTTTATTAGATTTGATAGTATAGTTTGCGTAATACAGCCGTATAGCTCAGGTCAGGCCTCATCTCCTTGGGGCTCCACTGCCTGGGGACTAGATATGCTTTTTCTTGTTAACTATTGTCGTTTTACATTGAAGTCTGTGAGTGTGAATATTCACTGGGAAAATAATATTCATATGACTTAAGATTATTTTCTTGCCTGGATTTGCTTTGTATTCATCATTTACAAAATTGTAACAATGATAAGAGCTAATAAACTATTGCAAAAAGAATTAAAAAAAAAAAAATATAATAAGAGCAAAACATGCATGTGTTCTTGAAGTTCGTATGCATCATAGCACAGTAGACAGTTATAAGGTTAACAGAAAGAGCTAAGAGGAGTGTTGCGCTTTCGCTCGGCTGCTATTCGGACTCGTATGCTATCTCCTTCGCACGACACACTGTAATGTGTAACGTAGACTAGACCTGCGCAAACTCACATAAATATCTTCACTCGAAGCGCATTTAAGTTTTGCATGTGCTGTACTTACTGTTATATTGTTATAAATACTATTGTAGAGGTAATCTCTACATGTGAATTTCGGGAATTAGTTCTATTTGAAGAAGAATATTAGCTTAGATAGTTTATTTATGAAAAGACAATTGAATATAACGCTCTGGTCTAAGAAGCAGAAGAGTAATTAATATGGAGCACAATTAGTTCATAGAAATATTTAGAGCACAACCTTACCGCATAATATTTGTCACGGTAAATTTTTATTTATCAAGTTCTAACAAAATGCTTACAAATACACTTACCAACGGCACGAGCATATCCCATCCTAAACAAAAGTCCATTAACACTAGTAGATCTGAGTTGTTCGCAATACTTCTCAATTAACTCGTTGCGTTTTTCTTTTACAGTTAAATCACCATACTTTAGACTATCGTCTTTAAGATATTGCTCGAATACTAGTGGTAAGGCATAAATTGCTTTCTCTCTTATTACTTGAACTTCGTGAGATAGACATTCTTCAATAAGGTTTAACCATTCATCTGGAAATAGATATGAAAAAAACTGTACAAAGTAAAATATACATCAATATTATTTTAAATGTCTTACATGTTTTGAACAAGATATTTGATATTTACTTATTAAGAAACGTCGCCTACATCGCCAGATTAGTTAAGAATTTCTTTTAAGCTAGGTCGCCTGGAAGAGTTCGCTTTTAGCGATAAGGCCGCCTGTTGTTTTGCCAAGAAGTATTGTAATTATGCATTTTGTTTTTTTTTTATTTTGGTGAGCAATAAAGTGGTATCTATCTATCTAAAAAATCTTTTTATTGAAACATTATTATAATACAAAATTTGAATACCATACATCGAAAACACAGTGACGTATATTATATAATTATTTTTACATTTATGTAGGCTATGTAACAAATAGGGCTTTCAACCTGTCTTCACCCTCTTAAGCTCCATATCATATGTGGTAACATTTAGGCTTGTATATCTTGCAGGAACCATTCCATTATGAGGTATTGAAAGTATTTACTGTTCATCACTCGTGTCTAAATTATCTACTTACTAAACCAGTATTTATCTTCAAGTTCAACCACAGTCAAAATCAAAGATTGATGTGTTAATTTTCAATGCCACGTTTCAAAATATGTGAGCAAAGGTGATGTAATTAATTTTCTGTAAAAATTCAGATAATAAATGTTGGAACCTCATGGACGCCAAATATCGGAGGTAAACTTAACACATCTTGTTTTTGGTAACAGGTTAATTAGTTGTTTTTTATAGGTCAGTGTCAATGGAATGAGACTTCTGACTCTTTCACCAATACTAAATTATAAATATCCGATACAAAATACAGACATAACGCGTTAGAGTGCACGCAAGTTAAATCTACGCGCGGTCGTATTACATTTTATGCTATTGCAAATAATTTAGTACATTAATCATAACTAGCTAACCAATTTTCAATTACTTTCTAACCAACTTCCAAAAGGAGGAGTTTATTCCCATAGTCACCATGTCAGGATCTGATGAGTGATTCCCAGGGAAGTCGAGAGAAACCCTCTAAAAGTGAGATAGCAACCTTATATACGCGTGCCAGTAGTACAATTTCTACAGGCGCTTAATATATTATTTCTAAAACTATTCAAGTATTTGCGCAACTAAAAAGCAAAAAATA
The DNA here is from genome assembly GCA_039645545.1 of Dendrolimus houi. Taxonomy (NCBI): domain Eukaryota; kingdom Metazoa; phylum Arthropoda; class Insecta; order Lepidoptera; family Lasiocampidae; genus Dendrolimus; species Dendrolimus houi. The sequence continues at coordinate 13,512,606 of CM077120.1, read as the reverse complement.
AATATTTAACTGACTTCTTTATACAACGTTTTGAAGTCGGCGTGATGTGGACCATAAAAATTACTATCCGAAGTCGATATGTTTTGTTAAAAAAAAACTGTAAAATGATAAAATATTTTTAAAAAAACGAAGGAAAAAGGATTACAGTTCGTAGGCGTTAAGAATGCAGTGAGTCATCATTGTTCGCCGGCCTAGCCCAGTCCCCTAACCAATCAAATCTTTTCAAATTACAAGGTCAAATTCACAGTGACCAGTTGTAGGCATAGCTTCGAACGCGACGGTTGTGCCCTGTAATTGTGTTAACTGATTAATATTAAAAAAATGTATACCTCACTAATTCGTAAAAATAAAAGTGGTTCAGTAATTCATAGTGGAAAGAGAATAGTAATTTACAGTGTTTTTAAGTATTTTAAACAGTCTGATTTAAATTTGACTGTGGACAGCATAGTACAAAAAACGGCAAATGCATGCGGTGTGTCCGATAGAACAGTTTATAGTATTCTTAGTGAAAAAAAGGAAAATAATACATTGAAATCGCCAGTGAAAAAAAGGGCCAGGAAGTCTATGATTGATAAATTGGATGAATTAAACAAATGTGCTATAAGGAGAAACGTACACTCAATATATTTAAATAATGACTACCCGACATTAAATAAAATTATGACAATTTGTGAAGCTGATGAAGATATTCCAACGTTTAAACGTACCACACTTCGCAAAATAATGCATGAGCTGGGATTTGACTTTAATAAACAGGATAATAGAACATTATTAATGGAAAGAGAAGACTTTGTTTTGTGGCGGCGTAAATATCTCAGGCAAATAATAAAAGAACACAGAAAAGCAAATAAAACCATATACTTTCTTGACGAAACGTGGGTAAATGCAGGACATGTTAAATCAAAGGCGTGGTTGGATACAACTATAAAAAACAAGAGACATACTTTTCAAGACGGCATATCTACCGGTCCAAGAGTTCCTATTGGAAAGGGGAAAAGGTTAATTGTTTTACACATTGGTAACGACAAAGGATTTGTGGAAGGAGGTCTATTAGCTTTTGAGTCAAAATCAACCAAAGATTATCATGAGGAGATGGACGGTGACAGGTTCCTTGAGTGGTTCAAAAACATAATGCCTAAGTTAGAACTAGGGAGCATTGTTGTCATGGACAACGCTCGCTATCATTCTGTCAAACTCGAGAAAATACCGACGTCCGCTTGGAACAAACAGCAAATAATAGACTGGCTAAAAAGCAAAGGGACATTCATGGACATGAGTTATTTAAAAAAAGCATTGTAAAAGAAAGCCGCCGAAATCGCCCCACAATATGATAAATATTTAATCGATGAAAGGCTAGGAGTAACGGCATTGAAATTTTCCGTTTACCTCCGTACCACTGCAAACTGAACCCCATTGAGTTGGTGTGGGCCCAAATAAAAAAATATATTGCTGCCAACAATACAACTTTTAAGATGACTGACGTGAAAAAAATATTTTATAACGCAATTCGGTTAGTAGACGCTGATCGACGGAAGAAATGCTGCGACCACGTCTTACAAGAAGAAAATACCAAGTGGGATTTAGATGACGTCATGGAACTCGCTGCAGAAAATTCTTTTATTATAAATACTAACGAGGATACTAGTGATAGTGATTAAAATATTAATGACTTATTTATGATTATTAACTTTTAAGTGTATTTTTTAAATTCATTAAACTTAATCTTTAAAAACTATAATTTGTTTGAATTTTAACACCACTGTGAATACACCTTTACCCTGCAGTTGCACTGATGACTCACTGCATTCTTAACGCGAACGAACTATAGTAGGTTTGTAACATTAAACACGCCACTAGTCGCGCGCAAACGTATCTTTCAAGAAGTCTACCGATAACTTGACAGGTTAACGGCACTCTTAAAATATTAACCTCTCAGACTTAAGTCAAAAACACTATAAATCGCCAGAATTACTTCACACCTGCCCCAAAAAAAGACCACTACGTTTTTTTTATATTCTTTATTTATATGAAGTTTTATAACTCCATAATGATCTTTGTTAAATAATAAAAAATATATATAACTAATGTAAATTTTTGGGAATTCGTAATATCGCGTATCAAGTTATTGTGAACGCACAAGAAAAAGTAAACTAACCAATAGTGTTATGGGAGTGATAAGGCGTCGCGGCCAGCGAGAGCGAGGCGATGCAGTGACAGCATGCCTGCCGCATCAACTCGCCGCCCAAGCCGCGGAACTGCTGCCGACCGCGCAGTCCACCGACTAACTCGCGCACCGCTATTGATACCTCAGGCGATATTAAGGTGTCTGCATTATTGCCTGTCAATTGAATTGTGATTACAAAAGAATCTTATTATAATTTAAAGTTTGTTTTTAACATCAATTCTTGTTATTAAATTGTGTTCCCAAAAAAGTATTTCACTACAATTATTACTAGTATTTGCCCGCGATTATAGTTATAATGCCAATACTTTTGTAATTCGGAAATGGTGATGGGCTTCTTAACATTAAAAAAATGTTCATCTCTCAGTTAGACGGCCTCTGTGGTTGAGCGGCTTAAGGCTTTGCCGGGCTAGCTTACTGCAATGCAGAGGATCCGGGTTCGGTTTCTGGTATGGTAAATTGCGGAAACGAATTTTCTCCGTTATTTACTATGGTCTAGGTGCCTGGGATCGGCCCCAGAGTAGGACGTTGTATATCACCCATAACACAAGCGTAACTTGCTTAATTTGGGGATATACAATATATGTGTTTGTCTGCCGATTATTTATTTATAGTTACATGTATGGTAGCTAATTCTATTTTTTTAGTTTTTTAACTGTTATTTCACTATATCAATGTGATGCGACGTTTATGTGATAATACAAATACATAAAATCCAAACATACAGACTGAATATTTACTGATAATAATGGCTGTCACTTGCATACACATACAGACAAATAGAAATGACAATTTCAGAAGGGTTTAGTTTTTGCCAAAATAGCTAAGGAGACCTAAAAACAGAATAAAACGTTATGCGTATCAGATAGTCAGCAAAATAAACATTGAATACGTGAATACTCACCATCAGCTAGTTTCGTTTGCGACAGAGCATAAAAAGCTTCGCCTATAGCAAGTATAGCTCCGTGACGAACATTAAGATCTATAGATTCAGTCTTTTCCACTAATTTTGATAGTACTGTGGTGGCAACATATTCCGGTAACTAAAAATACACATTCATTATTTTAAGGTTCTATAATAGTATTACGGATTGATCCTTTTAAACTTTAGGGATAAATAATTGTAACAAGTCATACTTGAAACATTTTAAGGTGTAAACCGCTGTTTAAAATCAGATAAATATGGAAAAATATATAAATAAAAGAAATAACCTATCATAACCTTTACTTTAACGAACGTTTACTTAATAATAGATTAATTAAATATTTAGAATATAATAATTTAATCTCTACTCATCAATTTGGTTTTCGATCTGGCAAATCTACGGATGCCGCAGTTGAAGAATTAACTAATTATATAACATCTAATCTTGATAAAAAACAGAAAGTTATTGCCATATTTCTAGATCTAACAAAGGCTTTTGACACGGTCTCAACCGCGCTTTTAATTCATAAACTTGAAGCGCTGGGAATAAGAGATCTTCTGTTACAACTTTTCGCTGATTATCTCCAAAACAGAACGCAGAGAGTCCGTATTGGTGAATATATAAGTAAAGACACTATTATTTCTTTTGGTGTGCCCCAGGGCAGCATCCTTGGCCCAACCCTGTTTCTTGCGTATATAAACACACTCTGCGACTTAGAACTTGAAAACGGTAGTATTATTACATATGCTGATGATACTGCACTCCTTTTTCTGCTGATACATGGTCAAAAGTATTCCAAAGTGCGCAAAAGGTCTTAATAAAGTTATGGATTGGCTAAATTCAAATATATTAACCCTTAATATTGATAAAACGAAGTATATGACTTTATCTCTTAGAAATCAGGATCAACCTCATAATCAAACCTTAAAAATTATAGCTCACTCTTGTCTTTCTCATGCTACTTGTAACTCTTGCCCTACTTTGCATACAACTCAACATATTAAATATTTGGGTGTTATCATTGACCAAAATCTAAGTTTTCAACCATACATTAACTCATTAACACTCAGATTACGAAAATTAATTTATATTTTTAAAACCCTTGGTCAGGTTGCTGATTTTAACATAATGAAATTATTATATTACGCCCTATGCCAATCTGTTTTGAGCTATTGTATCACGTCATGGGGGAGCTGCCAAAACCGCAATGATAAAATTAGAACGTGCACAACGAGCAGTACTTAAAGTCAGTCTTTCTCTCCCGTTCTACTTCCCCACCAAAACCTTTTATGAACGCTGGAAAGTGCTAACTGTTCGGCAACTCTTTATTCAACAAATCGTTCTTAAACAACATGTTATCACACCATTTATATCATCCAATTCTATTATTAAAAGGAATTACATCCCCTGTAAACAAAACGTTGTCAGCACAGCCTTTTGCTGTAGATTTTTGTTCTTTCTAGGAGTTACCTATATAATAAAATCAACAAGCGGATTGATTTATTTTCTTTGACTAAAGCTAAATGTAAGAAAACTCTCACCGAATGGCTTTTGAAACTCGACTATGACTCCACTGAAGCACTATTAGTCCTAATTACTTAAATATTTCCCTTTTCATTGTTTTTTTATCATCTTGTATTATAGTATTTTATATGTTCACTCATTCATTTATCTCTATGTAACTCTCATAGTATAATCTAATAAATTCCTCTCATTTCAAATCACATAAACTCACACAGACACATTCACACACATTTACGTACAATATATACATAAGTACATATAAATACACAATAACACACTGTACACCGATCTACACTCAATACATTATATTTCTTTTATAATCGAATAACTAGTTGTAAGTATATATACCTACATTTTTCCACGGGGAGAGAGAGGCTGGTGATCAGTCACACAGGATTTTTCCTTTTACTGACACCAGGCTCTCACCAATTGCTAGTTAGTAATTTAAAACCTTTTTTAGCAATTACTTATGTCATGTTATATTGTGAGAGCAAATAAATAAATATTATTATTATTATTATTATTATTAACCTAAAAAACGAATAGAAATAAAAATGTCATCAATGGCATTTTTGAATTTAAAACTCGATCTTTTTTCGGTTACTTTGTCTTGGACATCTAATCTCATAGAGTTTCTATACAAATATGAATGTGTACATTTAGCATATATTTAAAACAAACCCCGGTTAAAAATTCTATGAAGTAATTCAAGATTAAATTGTATAAATAATTATAAATTAATTAGATAAATACAATTTCTTTCAGACTTTGTGTGTAATAAATACCAACCTTATCCGTAAGTTTGTTCAAAGCTTTAGCGGCGAGTTCACGAATTGCGCAGTCCCAGTGTTCCACTTTTAAATCTACCAAATGATCGATGAGTGGCTGCGTGTATTCGGGATAAGACGCCACCTATTAGTACACGAAATGATAACAATGAAACAAAATCTGTCAAGCAGCTTTTGATGTATGGGATATTTTCGATTATAGTATTATTCTTAGATAAATGTGTACAAAAATGTATACTTATTGACTATTTTACAACAAACTGACTCCAATCATTCAAAGATTTTCTAAATAAAATTGCTAAGATCGTCTATTGTTAGATCAACTGTTGGTGGCCGTATAGTTATTTGTAATGTGTTGCATAATACAGCATTATATATATTGAATTAAGCTAATTGACCTGTGGAGCAATGACGAGATACGCATTGTTTCTCGGTCCAACGGATTGAAAATCGGCTGTTGTTAACACGTCGATTCCGTGTGGGAACATTCCATGGCGACCGACGTTCTCTTGGTAGGCCGCTGAAGCTGCGCGCCGGCAATTTATCTGTAGCAAAATGATAACAATTAATTAATTACTTACATGACCTATTTTATAATAATAATAATAAAAAAAAATAAGCAAGTACGCAGAATTCAAAGATGAAGTGAGCAGAATTTGACGACAGGAAAAAGTATACATAATACCCATAGTTCTCTCCACAACAGGCGTTATTTCCAACCATCTTCTCCGTATCCTAAAACTATTAGACCTCAAAGAAACCCTCTACATAACTCTTCAAACAGCCGCAATCTTGAATACATGTAGAATAGTCAGAAAATTCTTGCAGATAGACGAAAACGACATTGCCCCTCATAATAACATACCGTCAACATAAATTTTCCTCACTACACGCTGCATTCACTTGGTTTAGGCCCGTGGATGTGGTTCAAACTAGCCAAAGTGCTAAGTAAAGATTACCTTTCCGAAAAATAATAATAATAAATCTTTATTGCCAAAAAATCTGATACAATAACTTATGGAAGTCCCTGACTCCCGAGCTAGGCATAAGCCTGTGTTTCGGGAATCAGTGCCCTCTCACAGTAGTATATATTTTATAACACACAACAAATATAAATCGGTAACAGAGTGTTTTTATGTGTAGTGGGTAAGCGCGTGGATGTTCGTGAGAGTAAGCGCGCGACCGCGCGCTCTTCGTGTGTATGTGTGAGTGTTTGTGAGTGCGTGTGTATGTGTTGTGCATGTGTGTATGAGTGTGTGTTGTGTATGTGTGTAATTATGTATGTAATGTACAATTTCTATTAAAATAAATATATTAAATCAGTGATTTTAATATCAAAAATAAATAAAATCACGCATCATTAAACAATATTTATTAAATTAGTTCGTATCTTTTAAGTTAAAGGTATGAGATGATGTTGCTCCATAAAATTTGGCGATGGTAGTATATTTTTAAACGACTTCAAAAAGGAGGAGGTTCTTAATTCGTCTGTATGTTTTTTTTTACTCGATTTCTCCGTCAATTGTGGAACGATTTTCAAAATTTTTTCTTTAATCGAAAGGTTATACTCCCGAATTGGTCCCTTTGTCACCATATCAGGTTCTAATCAGAGGATTCCAAGAAAATGGACAAACTCATAAAAATTGTTTACCAACTTCTTCGTAACACGATATCTCCGTAAATTTTAAAACAATTTTCAATTTTTTTCTGTACGTAACGTACGTAAAGTATATACTCCCGAGGCGGTTCCATAGTCACCAAGTCAGGATCTGATGAGTGGACCTCAGAGAAATCGAGAGTAACCCTTATTAAAAAACGCCGAGAGCCTACATTTTTTCTAAAAGTAAGCTGGTTTGTATACGTGTGCCCGTATTACACTTTCTACGGGCGCTTAATTTTTTTGTAGGCATGTTACGCGATTTCTTCCGTCATTTGGGGACCGATTTATGAATTATTTTTTGAACTTGCGAGGTGGTCCCATAGTCATCAAGTCAGGATCTGAATTGTGGATCGCAAGGAAATCGAGAAAAACCCTCGTTGAAGAGCATATGCAACGAAAAGTGAGATGACAAATTTGTATACGTGTGCCAGTTGTACAATTTCTACAGGTGATTAATATATTATTTCTTAAGCTATTGAAGTATTTGCCTAACTAAAAAGTAATATTTTTTAACAAAAATACAACCGATTTCACACTAAAAACCAAAAAATAAATACTTAAACGACTTCTTTCTACAACATCTCGAAGTCGGTGTCAAGTAAAACATAAGAATTACTATTTTGTAAATTTGTTGTTGTTCTTTTATGTTTTACTTGGCACCGACTTCGAGATGTTGTAGAAAGAAGTCGCTTATATATATATATATATATAGATATATAGGAATTTAATGTTTATGTAGAAAATATCAACTGTTTAGTAAAATATGTAATTTCGATCTGCCATAAGAATACTTTAATTTGGCGTCAAAGATGTAATATTTTCTTGCGTCAGATGAGGAAATTATATGAGTCTGGTTATTACCTAATATTTATCTGCAACAATATTATTCTATACCATGAATTTTTATGTTTAGTTACTTATTACAGAATTTTTCAAGTGGGTCTCTATGGCAAAGGTAGTCTCGGGGTCGATTTTAATGAACACTAAAGCGGCATCATTGTATTTTTGAAAAATTAATTATCATACACAGGAATAGAAACGACTGATTTTGAAGACAAAAAACATGCTGTATTATTACACCAACCCATAGTGTAACTTGTAAGGATCAATTTCAAATAACAAACTAATTGAAACGGCTAACTATTAACAAATGGAGGCATAATCAGCAAAAATCAAGTCAATTATCACAGTTTTACACAACTAACAATTCCTCGCGATGTACCTGCACAGTAAAACAATTTCAAAACACGCGACAGTGGAAGAAATCCAGTAAGTGAGACAGACTTAAGTATGCATAGCAAGCAACAATTTGCCTTTTACACTTGTGAATAAATTTCAATATAGATCATTTACATGTCGGAAATCGATCCGCCTTAGTTGCGCAAACGAAAACTTTCGATCCAAATTATAATATTTGTAATACAGTAATCCCCCCTAGAACACGGTACTCTTCTAACGCATTTTCATATTACGCGATTTCAATCCCCCGTATAACACGGGCATTCCCCCATATAACGCGGGGATTTCCTACATTATATTACTGTACATACTGTGAATTTGTTATTAAACTGTTTTTTTGGTTCATATGCAGTTTTTTTATTTAAAGTGTTCTTAGTTTAGTTTGATTTTAATAAAACGTACATATTTCGTTCATAATATAGTTTTTTCTTAATATTCGATTTAAACCCCCTTTAGCGAGAAAAGTTAAACGTGAATAATTTATACGTAACGCGTTATACGGGGTCGTAAAAACGCGTTATACGGTAACACTCCTACAACGCGTTTTCCTATAACGCGGAACCAATCTACCGTGTTAGAGGGGGGATTACTGTACCGTAACATTTATTTGAAAGATGCGAAGGTCTAATGATGGTACAAACCTCCCGATCGAAGCATGCAGTCGCTATGAGCGCGTTGGCTAGCGTGTCTGCGTGCGGAGCGAGCGCGGCCGCGTCGTAGGCACGTGCAAACGCCCAAGCAGCATGGCAGGCGGAGTCGCGCGCCGCGCGCCCCCCTCCCCCGCTGCCGCACGCTGCGCGCGGCTCGTCCCGCCGCAGCGCGAGCACCACGCCTCGCACGCCCGCGCCCACTTGCCGCGGGGAAAGCAAACCGCGGCGGGCTGCATGTAATTAATAGTAGATTGTTACATGAGAAGCGAAAGTGACCTATTTAGGCATGAAATAGTATGGGACACGAGTGTAGTGAGGGCACTAATAGATCGAGTGCCTAAATAGGCCTTTCACCCGAAGTTAACACTCTGCTTTTTATTTCGAATATGACAAAAGTAAATAAAAACTGATTAGTTAACCAACCAACTACTTTTCTTATGAAATCAGGCGTTAAACCAATATCTAAATCTAATGAGCTCATTTAATACATCACATATGAAACATCAACTTTTCTTTTTCTGTGGCATTCTACCACCCAGTATTTTTATCACTGATAATAGTAAATATTTAGCTCAAATTTATGTAAATCTATAATATTAAAAAATTCTAAACATGTGGTGTCTGTGTATTAAGCTATTTAAAAAAAGCCACTGGAATAGGCTATATAAACGATGGAGAACACGATGATTTTTTTTTAGATTTCTTGTCTGTTAGTTCGGGATCACGTAAAAACTACTGGGGCGATTTCGATGCGGTTTCCGCTGGACCGGCAGTTCATTCTTAGACTTAAACTCTGCGCTACTTTTTATCCCAGAAATCCTGGAAATATAAGCTATACTTTGTGTCCGGCGAACGAAGTCGTGAAGTCAAGCGTGAACGAAGTCGCGGACATATCTTAGTTAAATAATATTATAATTTAATTTAATTTATCAGTATAAAATGATGTTACCAAATTGTTGATATTTTTTATTACAATTTATGCCGCAATTTAACAGTGGCTGTAAAAAGGTTGGGACATGAGTCGCATGTATTATCTATGGTTCGCATAATTTTTAATTTTTTAACAGCAGGGAAAATCGTTACTCAGGGACGAAAAGTACTGTTTTCATCCCTATGATTAGGCAACTACAAGCGTATGTTCAGAATATGAGAAATGAAAATTACTTATTTGTGACCCCCAACAGTCTCATAATTACTTAGGCTGGTTTTCCTTTAACGCCGATCCTCGGCGCTGAGGGTCAAAAACTAACTGCGTTGGCTCAGCGACCCAAAGTGAGTCTTGGCCTCCAAAACGACCGGTCAGCTCGAGTCGTTTTATTGACATGCTGATCGCCGAAAAGATTGTATTACTCGTCGGTACATGCGATCAAAGCTACAGGAAAATGCAAGCCGGCTGTAAAACCGCGTCAGCGGCGTCGGCGCCGAATGTTGAGCGGCACAGATGCTTCGTGCGCGGCGACGGGGCACCTAGGGCAATGTAAAAATCATCGCCGAAGACAGCGAGCGAACGGTCGACGATAGTAAGATACGTTTCATAGCACTACATTCCTATTGACTGTTAGAAGAAAACCAGCTTTAATACATTGCAACAATTGTGGTATTTGCCTTGCATTTATGTGTTCGAATATCAATACAGATTACCATTTTTATTTAATACGTAGACACCCGCGCTCATTAAAGACTGATAGAAGATATGGATTGCTATAGACAACTTGGTTTCCTTACCCAGTTCAGCAAGCGCCATACATCCTCCATGCCAGGCAGTTTCCCGTTCGTTTTCCGCGAACAAAGAGAGCACGCATTCGCAGACATCCGCCGCGGCGATTGCGGGTAGCCTCGCCCCGATCCTCCCCACCCCTTTGGCCGCAGACCACCGTACCACCGTATCGTCATCTCGAAGAGAGCACAAGAGTAGCTCTACCACATCCTCCACCTATGTTTTAATAAGATAATATGGTGACCGATGGTAGAACGACCTAGCTGGTTTTAGGAGTTTTAGAAAAATTCACCTATGTATGTCATTTCTTTTCTGAATCTTCTATTCCAGAATTTCAATTTTCATATCGTTATTATTTCGATTGTAATCTATCTCTTCCTGAAATATATCTGTGATTGTCTTTTTTCCAGAAACTCACATTTTTTTAAGCTCATCAAACCAACTATAATTATCACAAAATAAGAAGCCCTATTTGACAGTTCTCATTACAACATATTTAAGGATTGAAACCTCCAAATCGCTAACCAAGTTAGCCGATTATCCACGGGAAATCGATTAAAAATTATACGACTTTGTAATCGACTGATTTATTTAAAGTTTATTACTTTTTGTGTCGCACAAATACCTCACAAAATCGGTATGGAACGCGAAAATTCTATCTCACATTGAGTTTTGCGTACCGCAGGCATTTATCACGCATGGCAATTAATCTATTGAACTTTTTATTATTTTACCGTATAATATATATATATATATATATATTTATTAAATCGTTTTTATTTCAATATATGTATGTACAATTATGTAGTATTATTTTAGTTTAATTACATAAATAATCTAAGGTTTTGAAATAATACGTATATAGGTTTTCCTGAACCGAATTGAGTTAATGAAATGCAACAACCTTTTGGTAGGAACACTGAAATTAAAAATAAAACGCCTTAGAACGTAATTGTTTTTGGGTACGACATTACAGAATTAATAAAAAAATAATGTTCTATCGCTATTTGGAGGCAAATAATAATAGAAATATATTTTTTATAACATTATATAATGCACCAGTATTTTTTTCTATATTATTAACTAAATAATTTAATTGTTATTGGCTTTCAGTTTTGTTGATGTTATGTAAAATTATGTTCTATCGACTTCCTTAAGTGTCAAAGCGGGCTTCTCATTTTGTGATTATTATACATTGTTCTACCATTGGTTGCCACAATAAATACAAAAAAAATGTGTACCCATAAATGAAATGAACTTTCTTTACAATATTTTATTTTATACCAGCTTTTTTCCGCGGCTTCGCACGCGTTGATGTAGATTTTGTCAATCAATCAGGTTTTTATTAGCCCCCGGGAAAAGTACATTTTTCCCTGATAAAAAATAATACCTACTTCTTGTGGAATATCCTGATCGTCATCATCAGGTGGAGATGTAATAACCACTTCAGTGTCACCAGCCGCAGCTGCACCTCCTAATGTTACAGCGAGGGAACGCGATCCACGAGTGTAACGCCACGACGCAACTCGAGGACGCAGGAAAGTTAAACCTGTTCATATAAGAAATTGTTAAAAGATAAATTTTAAATGGCTGCAATTGTAGAAAGGCATCATCGTCTAAGCGTTAAATTCTGGTTGCAATCGTAGTATTTATTTCGCAGGAAGGGGTCCACTTTCGTATTTATTCATTTCCCCTTCATGAAGATTTTGGCAAACCTTGCTGGAAGGCCATTAGTGTACATACATAGTATGCCTTATAGCATCGAGCCAGCTTTTTCTTGGGCTTAACATGTCTATAGGGCAGCATGTTTAAATATTTATTCCTCCAATAACCGGCACAAAACGTGGCTATATCAGCTTAGGTCTCTCAAAGTTGGCCTGGTATATTACGAACATGAAGGCTGCCCCAGATAGGGGAGTTCCAAATGTGCCATTTGTAATAAATTATTACCTAAAAAGGCACAGTTTGAATGACAATATTCCAGGAGCCATAAAATCTCCTAGCAGAGCTCTATTTAAAAAAAGAAGTAAAATATTTATTAACATCAAAATATTATTAACAGATTATTAGGATTTGTTTATGGTTTATATTTGTATCTAGTATGTTTAAATTATTAAATACTGTTGTAAAATAATAATTTATGTGAGCAAATATTATGAATTAGGACATTTACCTTGTCATTCCTATTATTTTATTAAATTCTAAGTTGAAGTTTCATTTTAAAATATACCTACATTATTATTTTATATAGTAGCAAACTAACCAATTCTTTGCACAATCTTCACACCATATTTTCTTACTAGCATAGCCTTATGTTGTTGGTAGCTTTGTTCAGTAACCCACTCAAGGAGTTTTGGTGCAAATGGCAATAGATCATCCCTCTTTCCGTGTTTGAGTACTGCAGCAACAGCAGCTAGCACACCATAATGTATAGTCTCCTCTTCTCGCAAATTGGAGTGTAAATCACACGCCCAATCAAAGAATGCACCCATATAAAGTTCTTTTACATCAGACCTACAACGGAAATTATGTTTGCTTGAATTGAATTTTAGATTATTTTATTAACATTCAGGGAAAATATAAGACTTCATGGACACAAAAAATTCATCTATATATAATATTACAAAATTCTAAACATGTCGTGTCTGTGCATTAAAGCTATTTAAAAAAAAACAGTTGGAATAGACTATATGAACGACGGAGAACACGTTGCAATTTTTTTTTAGATTTCTTGTCTGTTAGTTCGGGATCAGGTAAAAAGTACTGGGCCGATTTCGATGCGGATTTACTAATCGACAGCTAATTCTTAGACTTAAGCTCTGCGCCACTTTTTATCCTGGGAATCCCACAGGAATTTTTCTGGGAATGATTTTAAATTACCAGATTTTATAAAAAAGAATGCCATTGGGGTTATTTCACTGATCGATACCAAATTTAACGTAATAAAATGTGTGATTTTTATCCCGGGAATCCCGCGGGAGTTATCCCGGGAGCGATTTGTAGGAGTTCGGGTGCGTAAAAATTAGCTTATTCCGACACAGTTGTCACTAAAACGATAGTTTAAATTCTTCTTCAAATACTGCGGTATTTTCTGTCCCGGGAATCCCGCGGGAATTTCAATTCAAACGTAGAAGAAGTCGCGGGCATATTCTAGTATTAGATACATTTGTGATATGAGAAAGTAAGTCATAGTATGTATATGTAGTTTAATTGTCCAAAATTTGAAATGTAACACATATTATCCTTTTACTTCCCAGCTCTCATGTGTGAAGTTTGAATTGTAAATATTTAAGTTGTTTAGTAGATTTTGATCTTCATAGTAATTTCATTTACCTTATAAGGAATTTAGAAGCCAAATAAGCACTTGCTTCAGCACAAGAATCCTTGCTCAATGCATATGTTTTACAAATGTTGTAAATTCTTTCCATTACTGTCAATTTCTTTGAAGTGCCAGCTTCTAAAAAATATATAATATTTATCTACTTATTTATTAGTTATTTTAATAAAAATTTAGTAATTGCTAAAGTTTACCTCGCAGGTATACCGCAGCTCAAACCATAGGAAGTAGCTATATTTTACTTATGTAAAAACTTAAGTATTTAATATAGGGTGGAAACTTTCAGCGGGACAATAAGGGGAAATACCTTAACCATTGCAGCTACACAAAAATGGTCTGAGGAGACTATCCTATATTTTTAGTGATATTTTGAACGCCATGCATGGATTTTCAAAAAAATTTACTTTTAGCAAGAACTTGGCTATTTTACACAAAAAAAGATGCAAATTGATCCTGTTTCTGATACTGATCAAAAACTTCTATGGAACCAACCCAGGTTGAAATACTAAAAAAGTCAAAAATTACAAAAAAAAATCTGTACATTTTGTATGAAAATTCAATACATTTTTTTAGAAAGAAAGAAAACAGGTTTATTTTAGGACATATACAAGTGAAACAAACACATTTGAATTAATAAATAAAGCACAATAAAAAAAAAGAGAAAACAACCTCAAAGATATACATATTATGTCCTAAAAATTGGATCAAGCTCAGCAAACATGTTGATCTGTTAGACCAACGCTGATCTTCTGCTTGAACCTAGAGCGACGTCACAGCAAACAATACATTATATTAATAAATAATTATATTATTGTGTTAATAAAGACAAATAGTATAATAAATAAATTTTATGTCAATTGATCCTGTTTCTAATACTGATCAAAAACTTCTATCGGACCAACGACGTTGGAGTACTAAAAGAGTTGGAGTATAAGAAGTCTAACTTATCTTTTTGTTAACTGAATAATGAAAATGAAAGCACACAAAGCTTTTCTGACGCAACAAACTATGAGCGTTTTTTTTTTGTTTGGGAATAAAATAATAAGCAGTTTAAAATTCTTTTCTTTTTCAATCTTATATTTTTCTGTAGTCAAAAAATGATTTGATAAATAAAAAAGTAAGTTAAACTTCTTAAAAGATTTTTGCTATTTTTAACTCATTTAGTACTCCAATAATGATTGGTCTGATAGAGGTTTTTGATAAGTATCAGAAACATGATGTACAACATAAAGAAATGACCGTCGTCTAGAGAATGAGAAAGTCATATCTCATTCTCTCGCATGCTAAGTCCTATAGATTTATGTGTTTAACTCTTTTTAGTGTGACTTTTTCGTTTCATCAAGTTTCAAATCACAATGATTCTAAAGAAGTTAAATGTGCAAAACCTTATATGCAAAATCGCTATGTGATCGCCTTTATTTCTTATTAATAGAAAATTTCAAACTCATCATCGGAGATGTCTGCAGGGGACCGTACATGCAACACTGGAGCAATTCCGGAAAGCCTAGCCTGAAGATTGAGCACCTCTCCGTGCCAAACTCCAGCCCAATTGGTTTCAGTAATGGGCAAAGATGGTATGCAGTTTCCAAATAAATGTTATTGAATATTTTGTTGTCTGGAAGGTCACCAGTAATGAGGGATTGTTCATTGAATAAAATGGCTCCTACATTTAAATATATATTTTTCTATATTGTATTTACATTATCGAAAGGATAAATGATTTATATACAATAAGATTAAATAGGATTTACATAATATAGTTTACATCATGGCTTTCTCCATAAGTAATGTAGTTGTCAATCCCAATTTTCTTGGCCGACCGTCCAGTGAGCATAACAGGTGTTATATGCTATACCACTTTAAATCACTAGCATTAAGTTCACAATTCAATGCACTGTTACACACAATTTCCACACCACACAGTTCCACAAAATTTAAATAACAATAATTCTAAAGAAGTTTCACTTCAAAAAGTAGAGAAAAAATGCACTGTTAGCTTGATGTGCACTATAATCCTAACATAATTGCAAGAAATATTTGTGTAAGTTTTACCATGACCAGGTTGTCCTGGAGCAAACCCATCTAATCTGCTCATATGGAATGGTATGATCACAACAATAGACAACCACAACAAAAGTACGAATCTGCTCCGCCATGTTTCCTTGTCTTTTGGGTCCTGAATCTCGAGGAATGTCAATACTGTTAAAAGATCGGAAACCTGTAAAAACATAAAAGCAATAATGTATATAAAAGTTGCATTATAAGTATAAGGAGGGCTGGGGTCTCTCTTTGTGAATTTGGTATTTCATATCCCAATCTTCCAAGTCAAATATGACTTTTTCAAGATTATAGACCGTCAAAAAGTCCTTTCATTCTATTGGCCGCCATTGCAATGTTTTTTTATTCCATTTCTCTTTTAGTTATATGAAGGTACTGTTTGGAATGTACTGTTTGTTATTTTTCTCTAAAGTCTAAAGTCTAAGGTTAAGTTAGACTTTAGTCTAAAAAGCACGATCCGAGCAACCAAAGCGAGTGTGCTGCGGCAGCGGCCGGTGAGTGCCAGAACAGACTCACCATTTATTCATTGATAACTATTTAACTGATGGTTACAAGTTGGTTATGACATTCGCTGACTGCTGCAGTAGCTTTGCTTCCCTCGCTGGGCTTGTGGGCTTTAGTCTGTTTTAAATCTGTTTTACATTGGCTGTTAGCTTTATTCTGGATTTCTCATCTGTGGATGAATGATATAAGTAATAGGTTGGGGAAAAAGTCTTTTCGCATATAGTATATTTGAACTTGTAATAAGATCTCTTTGGCTTTATACCATTTGTATCTGGCTGGTTTTGGTATCATTAAAAAGTTTTAATTTTAAAGAAGACAATTCCAAATTCAAATTAGGAAAATGTGTGATTTTCATTTGTTTTTCTTATTGTTAAAATGAGTGAATCTAATGAAGAACTTCGATACATTTTAAAATTTTACTATAAACAGGTAAAAATGCAACACAAGCCGCGAAAAAAGTTTGTGATGTTTATGGACCTAATGCAGTATCTGCGAGAGTAGCGCAAATATGGTTTAAGCGTTTTCAATCCGGAAATTTTGATATCAAAGATGCACGTCGCTCTGGTCGCCCTGTTACGGACAAAATTGATGCCATTTTTGAAAAAGTGGAGCAAGATCGGCATATTAGTAGTTACGATGTAGCTGAACTGGGAATTGACCACAAAACGGTTTTGGCGCATTTGGAAAAAGCTGGGTACACAAAAAAGCTCGGTGTTTGGGTGCCTCATGAGCTCATTGAAAGAAACCTAATGAACCATGTACTCATTTGTGATTCTTTATTAAGATGTAATGTAATGTAATTAAACCGAACCATATTTGAAGCTGATAACTGGTGATGAAAAGTGGTTCACGTACGACAAGAACGTGCGAAAAAGACCGTGGTCAAAGGCCGGTCAGGCTTCACAGACTGTGGCGAAACCCGGGTTAACTCACAACAAGGTGATGCTGTGTGTATGGTGGGATTGGAAGGCCATTATTCATTATGAGCTGTTACCGCCAGGCAGGACCGTCGATTCTGAACTGTACTGCGAACAACTGATGAGATTAAAGCAAAAAGTTGAGAGAAAGCAGCCGGAATTAATCAACAGAAGAGGTGTGGTTTTTCACCATGATAACGCTAGACCTCACACATCTTTAGCCACTCAGCAAAAATTACGAGAGTTGTTGTTGGCTGGGAGGTGTTAATGCATCTGCCATATAGTTCTGACCTTGCACCTTCAGATTTTCACCTGTTTTGGTCTCCGCAGAATTCCTTAGGCAATGTCAGGTTAACATCACGAGAGGACTGCCAAAACCACTTGTCGCAGTTTATGGATCAGAAGCCCCAAAATTTTTATAGCAATGGGATCACATCCCTACCTACAAGATGGCAAAAAGTTATTCAACAAAATGGCACCTACATACTTTAGTCAAATGTAAATAAACTTTATAAAAAAACCTTTTGAAGTTTGAAGTATATAAAATGCGAAGAAACTTTTCCCCAACCTAATACAATTAGTGCCAAAAAATTAGTAAGGTTATTTTTACAAAAAAAATTATATCATATATAATTGTAGAAGGGAGAAGTTCTCCTAACTTTCTCCTCCTCCACTCCCAACTACTTAAAATTCAGTGATGACAAAGGTAAAGTTTAAACATTTTTCTCATTATTCAATTAAAACTTGTCTGCAGACCCTTACAACTTATTTTCTAACCCAAATAACAGGTCTAGTGGCTATGTACAAGGGGTATGTAGGCTGCTCTTTGACCCAGAGTGGCATGAGATTCAGGGTAATTTGAGTTAAGGGGTATACAGAAGCCTTTTATATAGCCACTAGACCTGTTATTTGGGGTAGGAAATAAGTTTTTAGGGTTCACTAACAAGTTATGAATGAATAATGGGGAAAACAAAAATACGTTAGATAAACAATGTATTTTAATAAACAGGGTTATGTCACTTTTGTTGATAACAAAGTGTAATTTATATTTAGGAATACACTTCTTAATATATAAACACTAAAACTGTTTTTGAGTTTAGTAAAGAAGTTTTAAAATAGTTTATTGAATTTTAATTATGAAGTTAGTTTTTTTTGCTTGTATATTGCAACAATGGCTACAAATTGGTTGTTAAAATGTCTGACCGCTGTCATGATACGGTTGCTTGGCTTGTAGGCTTTAGTTAAAAGTCGCGAAAAGCGACTTAGGTTAGGTTAGACTTGAAACCAAAGCTAGTTGCCAGAACAGACTAGTCACCATTGTCGCAATATACTTAACAAAATGAATGAACAAAAAAAAAACAATATCTCAAGAACTTCATGTCTCCTAGACATATGGGGTTGCAGAATGGAGAAGTACTCCTCCCCCCTCACTACTTAAAATTCAGTGACCACTAAGGTAAAGTTTAACTGATATGTATACCTCTAAACTCAAATTTCCCTAAATCTTATGCCACTCAGATTTGTAGCACAGCCCCTATTAATTGTTTACAATGACTGGTAAATCTATAGATGTTTGATGCACGAATTTGAAGTAGCGGGCTGGTGGAATGGGGAGGAGGAGGCATACTTACCCCTACCACAACCCCTATGGTACAGAGATCTTCACTTTTTTTAATAAACATAACCTCTATTATTTTTTTACTAATATTTCACTTATAATGTTAAACAATTCTTTTGAAGTCAAAAAGAAAGCCAGTAATCAACAGAAAAAGAACCAAAAACAGTGTATATTTTCAAAAAATAAAGAAAAAATACAATAGAGCACATTCACATACACTACAAGAGTAACCATGAAAATATTAAAATGACAGCCAATAAAGACAAAATTATAAATTGTATATATTAAATAAATAGTAAATGGTTACCAGTCGGTTCTGGCACTCACCAACCGCTACCGCAGTAAGCTTTCTTCGCTAGCTTGGCTTGTGCACTTTGGTCTGAAACTAACCTAACCTAACCTAAATCACTATGGTAAATGTATAGCAATCTAATACAGGAATTTTAAGTAGTGGGGTGGTGAAGTGGGGAGGGGGGGAGGCATACTTACCTTTACTACAACCCCTAAGGTCCGGAGATCACGAATTTTTTTTTTAAAACAACCTCACTTATTTTCACTGATTTTTTCGCTAATATTGCACTTTTATCATAGGTCCAAAGTTGAAAAATCCTTTCAAAGTTCAAAAATTAGCCAGTAATCAACATAAAAATGGCCAAAATAACCAAAAACCAGCTTAATTGGATAAAAATGAAGAAAAAATACAATAGAACACATTCATATACACTACAAGAGTAACCATTCAAAATGGCGACCAATAAAGACAATGTTTTTTTTTTACGTAATCACATTAATTAATCTGGGGTTGTCTTTAAGTTCATTTTTGTATTGGTGTATAATAAAGTGTTATCTATATATCTATCTATTAATTTATATTTAACCAATATAAAAAAAAAATTCAGCAATTTGATAGCATTAATATATTGATTTATTGTCATATTTAAAACCAACTTGTTAGTCGTCCACTAAATTGATAAATAAAACAAATGTTTCATACAAGACTTTGAAGGCGTCATACTGTTTGAGTGTATAAAATAAATAGTAAATGGTAACCAGTTGGTCCTAGTACTCGCCGGCCGCTGCGGCGGTATGCTCGCTTCGCTCGCTCGGCTCTGTTATCAGGTATGGGATCTCTTTAAATAAAATATGGTGCCTATATAATTTAATTAACTTTAAAAGCACATTCACTTAACTGAAAAGGAATAAAATGGCAGCAACATGAATTGCAAAATATTTGTCAATATTTTCTTTTTATAGAAATATGTCAATTTCCAAAAATTATATGAAATAATATATTAATTAAAACTCAAGATTTCGAATTTCTTAATTAAAAATCGATAAGTATTATTGACATATTGATTAATTTATTTTTATCATCACACCTTGTTAGCCAAGCCATTAAAAACAAAAGTGACAGCAATAACTGTCACTTTTTAATCAATCGATTATATGTCTAGCATGAATTTTGTAATTATGACTTATGCCTCAATTAAATTTAAAACTTTATTTCTACTTTAAAAACAGTTTTAGTGTTACAAAAAGTTCTGGCGGTTATATGTAATTCGTGAGTACATTCATAAACAATTCATGAGTACATTCATAAACTCAAATCACGGTTTGTTATTATCAAAAGTGACACAATCTTACAAAAAAAATAAGTGAGATTATGTTTATAAAATAAAAAAAAATTTAAGACCTCCGGACCTTAGGGGTTGTAGTAGGGGTAAGTATACCTCCCCTACCCACTACGCCCACCCACTACTTAAAATTTGTGTATCAGATTGTTAAGTCGCAGCCATCACTATTCTAGTCACTGGTCGAAACCTTTAACCACCCATCAGAATAAACATTATTCTGATGGGTGGTGAAAGTGAAAAAATAGGTGAAGTTATATTTACCAAAAACAAATATTTCAAGAACTCCGGACCCTAGGAGTTGCAGAAAGGGTAAGTATACCTTCCTGAGTAGCAGCCCAACTCACACTTATAAAAACATCAAAATCAAATGACTCACCTCATGAGGGAGATGCCTAACTACGATTTTATAGCCCCTTACTCGAATAATCTGATACATATAGTTAAACGTAGCATGTTTCAAGTCCGTTGGAGACTGTTTATCCTTTATCAGATCTAAAAACTTCGCTAAAATCTTATCCAAATGTGGATCAAGTAAGTGTGGCTGCTCATAATATTGCTTGAGTATACCATACAATTTATCATATTCGGCCTCGAGAAAAGGGGTGTTGTATATATTTTTCACATTGTCTATCATGTTCAAAACATCCCCAACTTCCGAAAAGTGTTCCAAAGCGCATCCCAATCCAATATTGTCGCATTCATCGTCCCGGCTCATTTCGGCATTGAACCCTACCATTCTTATTTTCAATAACCGTGGATACTAAAAAAACATTAAATTATTGATAGATAATAAAAAGACTCCCTTTTGCAAACTGTATGTATTTAAAAATAATATACTAACGTGATAATATTAGCAATATAAAATAATCTTTTTGCTTTAGTTTTGTGATTCGTGTTCTGTGAATTATTTCTTTTTTAGATTTTTTACTTTGTGCAATTCAATGCGTCATTGGCTTCCAAATCTCTTATGTCAATGTGAATGTCATACAAATGTCAGGCAACTACCAATCTCGCCTGCTTCTTTTTTTTTATGTCTCTAGCTTGGCAAGTAGGCTTAAAATTTAGACTATAAAAATAGTCTAAGCAAGTAGGTTTTTACATCAAGCCTCGATTTTTTTGTTTATTGGTTTCTTTAACTGGGAGCAAGACCTTCAGCTTAATTAGAAGATCAAATAGAAAATAATACAAGCAATATTTACTCATAATAAGTAACAAATCAGTTATATGTATATTTTTTGAACAGTATTTACTACATAATTTTATAAAGAATTTTAAACAAACTTGAATTACAAAAATATATTAATGGTTGGTACCACAGATTTATAATATATTTATATAGTGACACCTTTATTATATAGCTGTCGAAATATAGATAAAATGTTTCTCTACATTCTCGCGAAAACTATGCGGACGAGATAAACTCTGAGAATATAGAGGTCTTGTCGTGTACTCGAGATCTTATCCGCGTGACAGCGGAGCTGAGAACGTAGAACTTAGGGTGGCCAGGGCCAGCTGAATTTCACTATTTTAGTGGTTAGGCCCTATATTTTTACCAAAAAATTTTCAACAATAACAAAACTGACTTCAAATTAAAAAGTTATTGCTATAGCTATAACTATAATTTGATAGGTCTGTTCGGTCCCCTTTTTTGGGGCCAGGGTGCACATGGGCAATCTTCCACGAAAGGACACAACCCTTGTGGTAAGAGTTAATTAGTTCTTAATTCATTGAATTTTTAGTATTGTTGATATTTTAATACTTTTGTATTATATTGTATTTCTTTAGGTATGAAATATGCTATATTTTATTTAACATTTTTTTATTGGCTTCAAGTATTCTCAAAGCAATTTCAAGGGCATTGTGATCGAAGTTCATACCTGAGAATGGAAGTAAATTATTAACATCCCAAAAACATAGGAATCTTTGACCCAAAAAATAAATAGATGATACCAACCGCTGTATCATTCGTCAGAATGTTCATCTTTACATAGTGCAAAAAGAAGTATCCACTCTAAGTAAACTATTGAACATTAAGAGATAAATTTTATTACAATAAACCTAATACAAATATTTTTTTTTGTGTTGTATACCTATATTCGTGTGTATGATTGTATGTAAGAATGTGTGTGCGTGCGTGTGTGTGTGTAGATGTATGAGAGTAAGTGTTTGTGTTTGTGTTTACAATTAAGAATACTATGTAATATACACTAAAAATTCTTCATATTCTTTGTATGTTTTCAATAATAACCAATTTGTAACAATTTTCTTACATTCATAATATTCCATATTACTAAATTGTAATACTTTGTTAATTTGATTAAATATATGTATGGAGTGCATTTTATATTGGTGATTAGCAAATGAAGTATTAACCCTAATGGTTTTTATAGATTTCCCTTTCCTTCTTCCTTTATCAACGCTTTCATACAATGAAAAGTTTTTATGAGTTTTTAAGATAACATTCACTACATATAGTTTTCTTAGTGTTAGAAGTTGACACGTAGAAAAAAGTTCCTCAGTAGAGAATCTATATGGTTTAAAGTACATGACCTTAAGCAATGAACGTTGAGATCTTTCTAGCTCAATAAATTTACTCTTAGCAGCACCTCCCTGTATAGTAATACAGTATAATAAGATTGATTGCACTAGCGCTACATAAATTTTATTAAGTAAGGTGGCTGAGGCAACAAGCCTTAGCATTTTGAAGATCCATGTCAGTTTCCGTAATCTCTGGCTAACCGTATCTATTTGTAAGTGCCAATTTAATCTTTGGTCTATCATCACGCCTAAGTACTTAGTATTAGATACTCTGGAGATGGTAACAGGGCTACAATCACAGGCAAGTACATCATCACACTTATGCATTTTTATAGCAAAATTAGCATTTGGTTGAGTGCTATTGCGAATACTAAAACAAATATAGTTCGTTTTAGTTACATTGAGGGTAAGTAAATTTATTTTTAGCCATTTAGCGATTTTTGTAAGCCCAGATTCAGCGTCTCTACAAACACGATCCCATGATGTATTAGAAAATACGACAGCAGTGTCATCTGCATAACTAGAATTTTTAGCATTATTAATGTTAAGGTTGCACAAATTGTTAATATATATGAGGAACAGCGTTGGGCCTAAAATGCTCCCCTGCGGGACTCCAAAATTGATGTAAGTGTCCAAACTAAGATATTTTGGATTTTCACAGATTGTTTTCGGTTACAAAGGTAGTTTTTAAATAAATCAAGTGCTGTATCACGTATTCCTATCTTTTCAAGCTTGTCTACATGGACATGGACAGTGTCAAAGGCTTTTTTAAGGTCTAAAAATACGCTTAAACATTTTTTCCCGCGATCTAACTCGTCTATAATAAAAGAAATAAGTGAACTAACAGCGTCTTCTCTTGAACGACCTCGTCTAAACCCGAATTGTGTTACTGATAGTATATTATACTTATCTAGGAAATTAATTAATCATTTATTCAAAATTTTCTCCAAAATTTTTGAAATCGACGATAAAATAGATATTGGTCTGTAATTATTAACATCTTCCATGTCTCCACTCTTATAGATTGGAACCACAACTGACTGTTTAAGTATATCTGGAAAAATACCCTTCTTGAAACAGAGGTTTATTAAATGGCACACAATAGGGACTACTTCAGACTTTGCTGATTTCAGAAAGCTGGTGAGGAGATTATCTATTCCCGGTGAGCTACTAGACTTTAGACTGACAAGGGTATCACGGACTGCATTGTAGTCAGTTTCAATAAGACCAAAGGAGTTAATTTGAGAGTATTGAGTATTGCTATCCAAAAGAGTATGTAGTTGATCTAGGGAGAGATAACATCTCTTCAGCTAAGGTTTTACCAATGTTAGAGAAGTAATCATTCACAAAATTAACAGAATTTTGGGGAAGAGACTTAGCGTTCAATAGCTTACTGTTATCAGAAGCCGAAGAATTAATATTAACGATCGACCTAACACTTTTCCGAAGACTTTTTGAAGTACTAGATGAATTTATTAAAAGCTGCTTATTTATTTAATATATTATAGATATTATAGAAATTTAAATATCTGTTACTCCTGTTACTGTTATCCAAAAATACCAACATTGATTATCTGTTATTAAATAATATATTGTTATTTACTTGTTATTGGAACGAAGTTCCTTTACGCGGCTTGCGGTGCATACCTAATCTTGCCAACTTAGCGCCTTCAGTGTTAGATTTTTATCTCTATGTACCATCTATATACATACAAAGTTAATTTTTAACGCTTAGCACCTTATTTAGCGCTTTTTTAAATTCTGTAACTCTGCACTGAAATATTAGGTTGGGGAAAAAGTTTCTGCGCATTTTATATAAAAATTCAAAAGGTTTTTTTATAAAGTTTATTTATATTTGACTAAAGTATGTAGGTGCCATTTTGTTGGATAACTTTTTGCCATCTTGTAGGTAGGGACGTGATCCCATTGCTATAAAAATTGTGGGGCTTCTGATCAAAAAACTGCGACAAGTGATTTTGGCAGTCCTCGCGTGACGTTAACCTGACACTGCCTAAGGAATTCTGCACAGACCGAAACAGGTGAAAATCTGAAGGTGCAAGGTCAGAACTATATGGCAGATGCATTAACACCTCCCAGCCAAACTCTCGTAATTTTTGCTGAGTGGCTAAAGATGTGTGAGGTCTAGCGTTATCATGGTGAAAAACCACACTTCTTCTGTTGATTAATTCCGGCTGCTTTCTCTCAACTTTTTACTTTAATCTCATCAATCGTTCGCAGTACAGTTCAGAATCGATGGTCCTGCCTGGCGGTAACAGCTCATAATGAATAATGCCCTTCCAATCCCACCATACACACAGCATCACCTTGTTGCGAGTTAACCCGGGTTTCGCCACAGTCTGTGAAGCTTGACCGGCCTTTAACCACGATCTTTTTCACACGTTTTTGTCGTACATGATCCACTTTTCTTCACCAGTTATCAGCTTCTTCAAAAATGGTTCGGTTTCATTACGTCGTAATAAAGAATCACAAATGAGTACACGGTTCATTGGGTTTCTTTCAGTGAGCTCGTTTTGTGCTCGATTCCCAGTTCTCCAGCTACACTGTAAATACTAATATCTAAATCTTGCTCCACGTTTTCAAAAATGGCATAAATTTTGTCAGCAACAGGGCGACCAGAGTGACGTGCATCTTTGACATCAAAATTTCCGGATTGAAAACGCTTAAACCAAATTTGCGCTACTCTCACAGATACTGCATTAGGTCCATAAACATCGCAAATTTTTTTCGGGGCTTGTGTTGCATTTTTACCTTTCTTGTAGTAAAATTTTAAAATGTATCGAATTTCTTCATTAATTTCACTCATTTTAACAATAAGAAAAACAAATGGAATTCACATATTTTCCTAATTTGAATTTGGAATTGTCTTCTTTAAATTTAAAACTTTTAATGATACCAAAACCAGTCAGATACAAATGGTATAGCCAAAGAGATCTTATTACAAGCGCATACATACTATATGCGAAAAGACTTTTTCCTCAACCTATTATACACGTGTATTTCAATATTATCGTCAAAAGACAAAGTATTTATAATTAAATAAACTAAGAAAGTACCTAGCCTTGTTACTTTATTTTCATCGCTTTTTCCAAATTTATGCCAATCTAGCCCGTATTAAGAGTTTACATGGCATTTTTTCTCTAAGGAAAGTTGGCAACACAAAAGCCGCGTCCGATTCTGGGCGTGCTTATTCTCTCCGGATGCGTCCCGTATGTGTGCGCATCTTAAGTGCTTTACATTCTGTTACTAAATATTAGGTGCGTCTCATTTTAGCCCGTGTAAATCCTTGAAGTGTAAATGAGACATTGATATGAATAATAGATGTATGTCTTGGTAGCTTCATTACGATTTGCTTAGATATAACGAGAAAAAAATAATAATTAACAGATCAGATAAAAGACGTAAATAGGTAGCTAATGCCTTAAGATACGTTTATGTATGATTTGTTATGTACCTGTTATCGGGAGAACAGGTATTGTGTTGCAGAAATAACAAATGTTATCTGTTTTCTGTGAATATCTGTTATCATAAATATGCCTCACGCCTACTGTTCATCTCTAATTTCAATAAATTCACTTGACATGTGTTGCGTTTTGCGTTGCATTGTATTGAAACTAGAAAATCTTGAAATGGTTATGGATTTTTCATTAAACGATATCATTTAAATTGTAATAAACGTTTTTAGTGTCATTATTCAATAAACATTAATTGTTTTGAAGAATGAACAAATAGCCGCTACAATAATGAGTACTCGTAAGTTTATTAATTCATCATTTTAATTTAGAATTTTCTCACAAGTATAAATTTATAATATCATAATGTGCGTTTGCTGTTATAGAAGGTAGAGGCCTCGCAAAGCGGAAAGTTAAACCAGTCGAGCCTCAGTCCTTACTAGATTTCGATCTTGGCGAGGGCGAGAGTTCCGACGATTCAGACTTTCGGATAGAAGACCACCCTGAAGAAAGCGATGATTATTCAATAAACTCTGATGACGATGATAAAAGTATGTATCGCATAACTAACATTTAAAAATATATAAATTCATTCAAAATACTAAATATTGTAATTATCAGGTATTTATGTTATTATTGCTAGGCTGAAGTGGGGCCTGTGTATTTATTATCTATGGGCCTATCCAAGTGTTTTGTGACCCCGAAAATTTATTTTATATGAAGAAAAACTGTAGTAGTGTTACATAATGTGACCTTTTACAGATCCCTTAATGGCCATTCCCCAGGTTTAATATTCAAGTGACACAATACTGTTTTAGTTAATCTGTTAAATCACTTTCAGTCTCAATATTCATCATACTTAATTCAGTGAAAAGAAAAGTGAGCAGGGCTGCGACTTAACAATCTGATACACAAATTTTAAGTAGTGGGTAATAATGGGGGGAGGTATACTTACCCCTACTACAACCCCTAAGGTCCGGAGGTCTTAAATTTTTTTATATTTTATAACCATAACCTCACTTATTTTTGTTGTAAAATTGCATCACTTTTGATAATAACAAACCATGATTTGAGTTTATGAATGTACTCACGAATTACACATAACCGCCAGAACTTTTTGTAACACTAAAACTGTTTTTAATGTAGAAATAAAGTTTTAAATTAAATTGAAGCATAACTACAAAATTCATGCTAGACATATAATCGATTGATTAAAGAGTGACAGTTTTTATTGTCACTTTTGTTTTTAATGGCTTGGCTAACAAGGTGTGATGATAAAAATAAATAATTCAATATGTCAATAATACTTATCCATTTTTAATTACGAAATTCGAAATCTCGAGTTTTAATTAATATATTGTTTCATATAATTTTCGGAAATTGACATATTTCTATAAAAAAAATTATTGACAAATATTTTGCAATTCTTATTGCCGCCATTTTATTCCTTTCAAGTTAAGTGAATGTGCTTTTAAAGTTAATTAAATTATATAGGCACCATATTTTATTTAAAGAGATCCCTTACCCGATAACAGAGCCGAGTGAGCAAAGCGAGCATACCACGTTAGCGGCCGGCGAGTGCCAAAACCAACTGGTTACCATTTACTATTTATTTTATACACACAAACAGTATGACGCCTTAAAAGTCTCGTATGAAACATTTGTTTTATTTATCAATTTAGTGGACAACTAACAAGTTGGTTTTAAATATGACAATGAATCAATATATTAATGATATCAATTTTTAAATACATTGCTGAACAATTTTTTTTTAATATAGGTTAAATATAAATTAATGTGATCATGTAAAAAAACATTGTTATTATTGGTCCCCATTTTGAATGGTTACTCTTGTAGTGT
This sequence comes from Dendrolimus houi, assembly GCA_039645545.1. NCBI lineage: Eukaryota > Metazoa > Arthropoda > Insecta > Lepidoptera > Lasiocampidae > Dendrolimus > Dendrolimus houi. Next base: position 13,483,984 of record CM077120.1, on the reverse strand, counting down.
ATATGAATGTGTTCTGTTGTGTTTTTTCTTCATTTTTATCCAATTAAGCTGGTTTTTGGTTATTTTGGCTCTTTTTATGTTACTGGTTTTTTTTTGAACTTTGAAAGGATTTTTCAACTTGGGACCTATGATAGAAGTGCAATATTAACGAAAAAATCAGTGAAAATAAGTGAGTTTATGTTTAATAAAAAAAAAAAAAATCGCGATCTCTGGACCTTAGGGGTTGTAGTAAAGGTAAGTATGCATCCACCCCCCCCACTTCACCACCCCACTACTTAAAATTCCTGTATTAGAATGCTATAGATTTACAGTGAGCAGAGTTTTTAATATATTTTAATGTATTGCTTTTTAGAAGCAAATGAAAAAAGTGCATCTTCTGGAGATGAGTCTGGGTCGGATTTGGAAAATGGTTTTAAGAATTCCGCAAACAAACTTGGTGAAGAACTTTCATCTAATGATGTGCTTGAAAAAGCACAAAAGGAATTTAAGGTATGTTAAAAACTTTTTGGTTAAACTTTAGCTTAGTAGTCACTGAATGTTATGTAGTGGGGGCATAAGGGGAGGAGGGGAGTACTTCTCCCTTCTGCAACCCTAGGAGACATGTAGTTCTTGACATATTAATATTTTCATACATTTGTTTTGTTATATTGCGACAATTTTGACTAGTTTGTTCTGGCACTCGCCTGCTGCTTATGCGGCACACTCGTTTCGTTCATTCTGGTCCTGCACTTTGGTTGAAAGTCTAACCTAACCTAAGTCACCATTGTGGTCACTGGTCATGTCTTTCGACTAAAGCTCACAAGCCAAGCGAGTGTGCCATGGCAGCTATCAGCGAGTGTCAAAACTGATTTGTAACAATTGTCAAAATATATAAGCAAAAAACTATTTGTATTTAAAACTCAATAAACTAATTCAAAACTTGTTTACTAAATTCAAAAACAGTTTTAGTATTTATATATTAAGCATAAGTGTATTCCTAAACACAAATTACACTTTGTTATCAACAAAAGTGGCATAACCCTAATAACAGGTCTAAAGGCTATATAAAGGCATGTGTTACCCTGGAACTCAAATTACCCTTAATCTCATGCCACTCTGGGTCAACTTTTTTAAACTTTATTATTTTTATATAAATTTATCTTATGAGATAGTATATTATGATTGCCTGCATCTTGCATTTCAAAACTCACTAATTAACAATTATATTATATTTCTCATTTTAAAGCATAAATTGGCAAAACAATTTTAAAGCATAAATCAGGGTTATACTTTCAAAAGCCCCTAAAATGAATGGAAGGTCAGCATATTATAGCAGGTTTTGAAATTACTCCCCTTAAATATACTAAACAATACTGAAAGAAACTGTTCTAATGGATCTAAAAATTTGTCAGTAGATTATGAATTGATAACATGTACAATTGCTAAATAGTAGGTGTTGTAACATGCATGTATTATCGTCGATTGTACAATGTATTTTCATTATTATATTATTTTAAAGTTTCATAGTCAATCAGGCTTAGACCTTTATTGTAAGCTTTAGCTGTACAATTAATGCTAACGGAGCAATACAAATTGACACTGATTTATAAAATTTGTATATCATTTCCCTGTGTACTATTGATGTCCACAAAATTCCATGACTTGATTGTTATGTGATAGTAATCCTAGAAGTCTTATAATATGGAGACAAATAATAAAAACACGAGCTTTTTTTATATGAATGTATATATTGTTTCAGTTTCCAGGTGAATTGGCGAATATGCTAATATGTGCTGGTTGTCTTGGCTCGAGAAGTGATGATTTTAATGAAATAGTGGAGTGTGATGGATGTGGGGTAACAGTGCATGAAGGTTTGTTTGTTACAATATAGTTTAAATATTTTAACTATTTTATGAATGAAAATCATGAGTCTTGTATAGATATACATTTCTTAGGTTACTTTTGTCAACATATTTATTTGCATTAAAAGAGTGTTATTAATTTGTAAAAAAATATAAAAATCACAGAATACAATCTTTTGAAGTGCACACAGCTATAGGTAGATTGGGTGAAAAATTTGTGAAAAAACTATAATATTAACAAAAAAATGTGGAAAAGTGTAGTTAGATATTAAATAATTATGTAATTGTCACAAGCATAATGTGGATGTATAATTTAAAACTTGGTAGAGAGCATGCTGTGCTTGAGACACATTTTCCAATTAAAATCAACACATTAAGAATAGCTGTATGAAACCGAATCAATCCACTTCGGACATTATCCTCTAATAGGGAAGTCCCATTTTAGCAGTAGGATATATATGGAGTGGTAGTACTAGTATATGTCTTGACTCTAATATTCCAGGTTGTTATGGTGTATCAGATGTGACCAGTGAATCTAGTACTGTGAGCTCAGCTTCTACAGAACCATGGTTTTGTGAGGCATGTAAAGCTGGAGTCACTGATCCTGATTGTGAGCTTTGTCCCAATAAAGGTATTATGAATAGTAAAGTTGAAATAAATTACGAAACTAATTTATTTCAACTTTACAAAGATATTAATTGACAAATGTATAATTGACATCTCTGGGATCAATCCAAGTAATACTCAGACCAGAGTAAATACAGAAAGAATCATTTTTGATATTTCTTGCATCAGAATCAATAACACTGGTTGGCAAAAAAAATCACTCTTAACTATTGTGATTTTTTATTATAATTTCGACATTCCTGAATATGAATGTAGTATCAAAAGTTTTGTACCACTTCCAGTTTTTTTAATTGATGTTTTAATTTTTTTTGTGCTTTACATATGAAACATATGTTTAATTATTGTGACAATAGCTGATTTTATTCCTCTTAAAACATTTAAAATTATTAATAGTATATATCAAATTATTGATAATCATTTCAGTTTGTAGTATTCTATAATTTCATGTATTCTATTGTCATTTCTTGCCAAATCAAGTAACAAAATTCTGGCCATTTTCCGTTGTATCATTTTTCTATATACAGTTGTGGTCATTTAATTAAGAACAATTTGAAGTTCTAGAAGTTTTTTTATTTAAATCGTGTCATACACAGAGATGTGTACCTTCTGAGAAGCAACTAGTTATGTTATAAAATAGCTACATTAATAGAGCAATGTGGCTTCGGAATAAAGAATAAAATTGCTAACTACTTTTTTTCACATTTTATTTATTATATCAAAGTAACACATTCAAATAGTACTGAAGCTGGACAAATAATTAAGAACGATTTATTAAACTGCCCGGGAATAGTTTTGCATGACACTCGCATTTAAAAAATCACAATAATATGTAGTGCGAGAAATTTAAAAAGCAATTTAATACATTTTTAATTAAAATTAATAGTTAATAGCATATCCACGGCTTTTAATTACTGCTTTACACCGGCGAGGCATAAACTATAAATTTTTGACATTTTGCAAGAGAAATAGAGTTGCATTCTCCTAAAAAAACGTCATACAGCTCTCATAAATCCCCACACTGTGTATTTGAAACCTTTTTCTTTACTTCGAACCACAGATTCTCTAGTGGGTTTAGATCTGGGCTGTTAGCTGGCCAGTTTAAGACAGAAACTGATTGTGCTGTAAGAAATTCCTTTATTGTGCGTGCAGTGTGCTTTGGATCATTGTCATGCTGGAAAGTCCAAATAACTGATAGAATCATTCATCCAGTATATTTTTGTATTGGAACTGCTCCATGTTACCTTCTATCAACTTTACAGGTCCAACACCATGTCCAGAAAAGCACCCCCATATTTTCACATTTCCACCACCGTGCTTTAATGTAACTTTCGTGTTCTTAGGGTCGAATGCTGTATTCGGGGGACGTCGTACATATTGTTTTCCATCACAACATACTGTTTATTTTCGTTTCGTCAAAAAAAAAGTACATTTTTCCACTATCGCACAGTCCAGTTTTCATACTTTCTCGCAAATGCAAGCCGGGCTTGCCTGTGGCAAAGTTTCAACATTACCTTTCTTGCTATCCTACCGTGCAATTTTTCTTCTACCAAACGTCTTCGAATAGTGCGTGCTGAGATTGTTGAAGGGTTGTTTTCACCAAAATATTCTTTTCTCAGCTTATTAGACCCTTTAAAAGGATTTTGTTTTGCCATACGAACGATGTTTCGGTCATATCGAGGAGTTGTTTTTCTCTGTTTAGGTACACGTGGAACATTCGAAGTAGTTTGATACTAGCAAAATGCTTTACAGCGTGGAAAACCATCGTTTTTGAACATTGCAGATGGTCTGGCTATCTTTTTATAAGACCAATTCTTCCGGCGAAGTTTTATTATTACTTCCCTTGTAGATTTATCACAACTTTTATTTTTTCTCATTGTTTTTTCATAAGAAGCAATCACTTTTAATCTTTTACAGTACTAAATGGCGCCAAAATTATACAGACAATAACAAATCGACTGAGTGTTCTCTATTTAAATTTGAATAAAGGTATAAACTATTTAGCGTTCTTAATTACGTGACCAGCCAGTAAATAGGAATACTATGTTTAGAAATAGTGTAAAAAGTTTGTCTATTTATTTTTAGTTAATCATATCAATGAATACAGCGGTATTATTGAAATGTTTAACGATATCGAGAGAAAGAAAAAATTGCATGCAATTAGTTTTGCGTCTCAGTTTGAAAAAACTCTTCACTTTAAATCAGCGTTCTTAATTATATGACCACCACTGTATAATATATCTTACTAGAATCTTTCATCAAATTCATGAGATATTGCTTAAAGATTTGCTGAAAAGAAAATTAAATCTACTGACATGGTGGTATTCTGAAGCGTGATAAAAAGAAAAAAGTTTTGCACAAAATATTGCGTTAGGAGCAAAAATAAAAAAAGTATATGTATTATTGCAATTATATGCAAGAAACTAAAAGCAGATCTAAATTCAGCATGTCTAATTCTATATATTTATCAGATTTTCATTTAAAGGAGGATTTGGTTGCCGGCTAGTGTAATATAAGGAATAATTAATGAATAATAAATTTTTCTAACCATAAAAAACTGATTCTTTTACACAAAATATGTATGTTGGAATTTAGTATGAATATTTTATTGTATTAAACTACATACCTGTTTTTTGTTATTACAGGTGGAATTTTTAAAGAAACTGAAGTAGGAGCTTGGGTACATTTAGTATGTGCACTTTATGTGCCCGGTGTGGCATTTTCAGAGGTAACTAAATGTGATTAATAAAATATTTCACTATCCTCAAGACGCTAATGGTCATAAAATAATTTAACCTGAAATAAGGAAGTTTCTGTGAAATATGGACCAGGATCTGAGTAGAAAGACAGTAGTTTTGTAATATGATTGAAATGAACTTGTTTCTTTCTTTGATATACTCTTCCAGAAGACCAATATGAATTTGAAATGGCAAAGAATGCCAGCATGTAATTTAATTTTGATGAGACAAATGCACAATAGTAGTCATACATATGCACACACACACTACACATACATTCAACACACATCCCACTTAACTTCGCCCATGGGGCAATTCCATTCTTACTTTCATCATATATTTAGGCAAAAACGTCTCCAAGCTGATTATGTAAAGGCACATCTGAAGTGTTGGACAATTAATAATTCCTCTCGATGTACCTGTGCAGTAAACCAATTTTAATACATGCGGCAGTGTATGAATCATGTAAGCGAGACAGAGATAGGAGAAATGCATAGCAAGCGAAACTGCCTTTTGTTCTTGCGAATAATGTTCAATATATTTACATGTCGGAAACCTATCCGCCTTATCTGTACAAACTAAAATGACGAATTATAATTTGTGTAATTGTATGTTACTATAGATCATCGTTTCTCAACCTGGGGGTCGCGTTTGTTATTAAAGGGGGTATACAAATGAAACAAAAATAAACTAATAATTAAAATATTATAATTTCGTAGTGAAGGGTGTAGCCGATACGTGCTAAGCAAGACCTGTAACATAAATTAATATATTATTAAGAATAAAATTTTGTAACATAAATATAAAAATATACACATATAATATAAATAAAATACATACTTACGTGTAATAAACGAATCACCCCGCGACTTGAGTATATAGCGAAGTGCACCCCCTACCCCGACCAGTTGACGGTAGCATCTGCCCGCGACAAGACGTACCTCTGTTAGAATCGCTAACGAAGTGCTATTTTAAACTACAAATATCGTTTTATTTCGCGAAACTCTTAGTCACCACTCACGTGAGATCCAGTATCCCCTACAAAGGGGTCGCACGACTTTTTACTTAACATTTTGGGTTTTTCGTGGGTCGCTACATAAATTTTTTTGAGAAACAATGCTATAGATGAATTTCCATCTGTTACTTGTAAAATATGCTAATATTTTGCTATGACTTTCAATAATTTGACATTAAAGGAACCAGAGAAAAATTTCAAATTACCGAGTTCAAAATAACACGAATTTATAACCAAGTGGAGACAAGCATTTTTTAAGGGACCGGGAAAAATATTAAATTAACGAGTGTTATTACGTCACGTCCATAAAATAATTTATTGCTACATAATTAGTAAGGATAAAACTTAGTAGTCCATGTATGTGCCCAAATCTGTCTATACAGAAGACCGAAAAACTTAATTGAAGCATCTACGAAAATGTTTAGGTTTTACATATTTTCATGTAGCATTTAAGGTTTCTGTATATATAGTCTTGAGTTTAATATTAAATTAATTATGCAATAATTACATCTACAGTACAACACTCGTTATTTTGTTCTGCTCTCACGGCGATTGAGCCATGGGCTTTCGCCAGTGGTGCATCACCGCGTCACGCACACATGTCACACGTAACATCCAAACGGGATACCTATCATCGACGCACCACACTACGTATTTAAATCCCCATAAGTGTCAAATTTTCGAGAGTAGACTGTATTAGGTACAAATTATAAAATGTGTGTATAGGTGGAGCGTCTGTCGGGCGTGACACTGTTCGAGATGGCGTACTCGCGGTGGGGGGCGCGCGCGTGCGCCCTCTGCGAGGACGCGGCGTTCGCGCGCACCGGCGTCTGCGTCGGCTGCGACGCCGGCCTATGCAAGACCTTCTTCCATGTCACCTGGTAAGATAGATAGCCCCACTGGACAGCCGCCTCTTGTTTTATTTTGATGTCTGATTGATACCGATAGTGTCTGTGTGGAAAGAGAATTGTTGTGGCGTAAATTTTAATTATAAAAAAATAGCAATATGATTGTAACATTATGGCTTTTATATGACCATCCAATTATATCGGACCACCATTAGGAAGTGGTGCGGGCCAGCACCAACGCTGTCTTGGCGATGATTACTGATAGGGTAGACTGTACCTACATAAGACACTGCTGAGCTCTCCATAATAGTGTAATGAAAATATAACTCGTGTATATATGTGAATAAGTGTGAATATGAATATTTATGTATATGTAACTTTTATAATTGTAATTATTAATGTAATTGTGTATAATATGTATTATGACATGTTTTCCTGAAATAAAATTATTAAGATAGAATTTGAAAACCTTATATTCTAACACAGTCTCAAAATATCAAGGTTTAAGAATTTTATTATCAAGATTTCTCAACAAATATGGTAATTAAGCACAGCAACGATCTCAAACCTTATGACGGTTTTCATTCTGCACAGACACTACTCAAGGACGGTCCCAGTGAACTAAAAAGTTACTTGTATGTTAGTACTGATACTAGTACACATAGACATTGTAGAGATGAAAACTTAGAACCCAATATCCGATATTCGTTTAATAAATCTAAGGTTAATAGACCAAACACAAATTTAAAAAATAAAATCTCATAATAGAGTCTCCAAACAAAAATTTAATTTAATAACGTTTGGTTCACAACGTTATTTATGTTACAGTTACTTCCAACATTAGTTCCAAGCAACATGGATAAATACGAATCTTTGTGAATTTGTCGGATATGTGTTAAATAATATGGATTCTAATGCGCAGGTGGATGTTATCTATACGGACTTTGAGAAGGCCTTTGATCGCGTCGATCATCACATACTATTAACCAAATTGTATAATCTCGGAATACAGGGCGATCTCTTCAGATGGGTTAAATCTTACATCACAAATAGACGACAGGCGGTAGTTGTTGGTGGATACAAGTCTGATTACGTTTATATTCAATCAGGCGTGCCTGAGGGATCCCACTTAGGACCTTTATTTTATAACGCGTATCTTTTTGATCTAGATACTTGTTTTAATCATGCTCGGCACCTACTCTATGCCGATGATAAAAAAATATTTATGGCTGTTCGATCTATAGAAGATTGCTTAAAAATTCAAGACGACCTAGACAGGCTCTCCGAGTATTATAAAATAAACCATATATCCGCCAATATAGATAAATGTGTTGCCATTTCTTTTACACGTAAAACTAATATAATTAATTTTGACTATGTAATTAATAATACATCATTAGTAAGAACAAAGCAAGTCCGGGATCTTGGTGTACTTTTAGATTTTAAAATGAGTTTTGTTTCACATATAGATACCATTACTGACCGAGCTTATAAGAATCTTGGGTTTTTAATGCGAACTTGTAAGCCATTTAAAAATATCAAATGTTTAAAAATGATATATTACGCCTATGTTCGCAGTCATTTAGAATTTTGTAGTACCGTATGGAGTCCTAATTATTACATACATATAACCAAAATTGAACGTATCCAAAAACTTTATGTCAAACACTTGAATTTTAAGTCTAAAAACCTTTTCAATGATTATACTGCAGCTTGTCTACATTATAATCTTATCCCCCTCAGTGAAAGAAGGCATTACCTCGACATGACCTTTTTGTACGATATAATAAATTCTACTATCGATTGTCCTGCTCTCACTTCGTCTTTAAATATCAACGTACCTCAGCGTTACCCTCGTAATTCTTCCTCACTCAAACTGTTTGCTACCCCTGCTTCTAAAACTAACTACGGACAAAATGAATATCTGCGTCGTTGTACAAATACCTACAACAAATATTTTAGTGACATGGACATTTTTAATACTTCGAAACAAATATTTAAGTCATCCGTAGTTAGTAAACTTATTAATAAGATCCAAAAGGAATGTAATGTTTCTATTTAAACATAATCATTTAGTTGTGATTAGTTTTCCCGTCAGAAGTTTCACAGTATTAGGTAGATTGAATAATTAATATTAGTGTAGTGTAACTTAATATTTGGTTCTGTTTACTTTTCTAGTTTAGTAGTATCCAGTTTTGGTTTATATTTATTGTTATGTTTTTTTTATGCCTTAAATTTACGGATATACTGCAGGTTACCATATAATAATAAAAAAAAAAAAAATCACCATCGAATTTCGGTCGCAGGGCTATCTATCACTATCACATTATTATTACATTATATCACATTAATAAGAAAAAGGGGTAAGTGATGATGACATTTTTTTTTGTAGTGGTCAACGTGAAGGGTTATTAGCAGAGGCGCATACAGAAGAAGCGGAACAAGCGGATCCCTTTTATGCTCATTGCCGTCTCCACTCCGATAAGGCGCTGGTGAAGAAACGCAAGAGGAATTGGCTGGCTTTACAGCTTAGGACGGAGAAAAGGTAAGCTAGGTATTTGTTATGACAACTAGGCATAAACACATTGTGAGTTATTTGTTAGTTTCGGTTTAAATTTTTAAAGATAAATGCTTATGTTACCTCTACTCTAATATATGGTATAATATTTTAGTGCAACACGACAGACATGGAAAGCACGTTTAAAGCTAAAAAAAAGTGTATAAGGTTGTTGATATTTAAATTTCATAAAATTCTAAACATCCTGTGTCTGTACATTGAAGCTATTTAAAAAAAAACATCTGGAATAGACTATATGAATGATGGAGAACATGATGCAATTTTTTGGTTTCTGTTTGTCATTTTGTCTGTTTATTAGGGATTCACGTAAAAACTACTGGGTCGATTTCGATGTGGTTATCGCTGATTGACAGCTTATTCTTAGACTTAAACTTTGTGCTACTTTTTATTCCCTGGAGCGGTTTGAAGTTGTTTGGGTGCATAAAAATTAGCTTATTCCGACACAGTTTTCATTAAAACGATGGCTTACATTCTTTTTCAAATACTGCACTATTTTGTGTCCCGGGAATCCCGCGGGAATCTCAATACAAGCGAAGTCGAGGGCATATCCTAGTTAATCATAAAATACTAACAGTCAGTCCATGTGTATATATTAGGTTGGGGAAAAAGTTTCTTCGCATTTTATATAAAAATTCAAGAGGTTTTTTATAAAGTTTATTTACATTTGACTAAAGTATGTAGGTGCCATTTTGTTGGATATTTTTTTGCCATCTTGTAGGTAGGGACGTGATCCCATTGCTATAAAAATTTTGGGGCTTCTGATCAAAAAACTGTGACAAGTGGTTTTGGCAGTCCTCTCGTGATGTTAACCTGACACTACCTAAGGAATTCTGCAGAGACCGAAACAGTTGAAAATCTGAAGGTGCAAGGTCAGGACTATACGGCGGATGCATTAACACCTCCAGCCAAACTCTCGTAATTTTTGCTGAGTGGCTAAAGATGTGTGAGGTCTAGCGTTATCATAGTGAAAAACCACACCCCTTCTGTTGACTAATTCTGGTCGCTTTCTCTCAACTTTTTGCTTTAATCTTATCAGTTGTTCGCAGTACAGTTCAGAATCGATGGTCTTGCCTGGCGGTAACTGCTCATAATAAATAATGCCCTTCCAATCCCACCATACACAAAGCATCATCTTGTTGCGAGTTAACCCGGGTTTCGCCACAGTCTGTGGAGCCTGACCGGCCTTTGACCACGGTCTTTTTTGCACGCTTCTTGTCGTACGTGAACCACTTTTCACCACCAGTTATCAGTTTCTTCGAAAATGGTTTGGTTTCATTACGTCGTAATAAATAATCATAAATGAGCACACGGTTCATTAGGTTTCTTTCAGTGAGCTCATGAGGCACCCAAATATCGAGCTTTTTTGTGTACCCAGCTTTTTTCAAATGCGCTAAAACCGTTTTGTGGTCAATACTCAGTTCTCCAGCTACATCGTAACTACTAATATGCCGATCTTGCTCCACTTTTTCAAAAATGGCATCAATTTTGTCGGTAAGAGGGTGACCAGAGCGACGTGCATCTTTGATATCAAAATTTCCGGATTGAAAACGCTTAAACCAAATTTGCGCTACTGTCACAGATACTGCATTATGTCCATAAACATCACAAATTCTTTTCGCGGCTTGTGTTGCATTTTTACCTTTCTTGTAGTAAAATTTTAAAATGTATCGAATTTCTTCATTAGATTCACTCATTTTAACAATAAGAAAAACAAATGAAAATCACCCATTTTCCTAATTTGAATTTGGAATTGTCTTCTTTAAAAATAAAACTTTTTAATGATACCAAAACCAGCCAGATACAAATGATATGGCCAAAGAGATCTTATTATAAGTTCATCATATTATATGCGAAAAGACTTTTTCCCCAACCTATTATATTCGAAACTATAATGTTTGGGAAAAATAACAGGGATCTTTTTGAAAACTTTAAAAGCAAAAGGAACAATGACATGTATGTATGCATGCTGCCACATAAGACATCCCATTTGATAAAAGCGTTGTAAGCATGACAGAGCGGCTGTACAATAACTTGCCAAGCAAGATAATTTCAATTTGTTATATAATGGATTACACACTAAATTTTATTAAAAAAAGAAGAATAATGTAAGCATTAATAATAATTGTAAGTAGGTATATTATTGATATAATTAGATTTAATTGGATTGTCTGGACATGAATTTAATTACAATATTTTATGTAAAAGTAATTATAAAGAAATGTATTTATATTCTAGATTCTCTTGAAAGCACTTTAATCTGACTAAACTTCAGTAATGTGGAATTTGCATGCCTATCCACCAAGAACGTGTCTCGTGGACAATGTAATAATGTGCCATCTTTTGTATACCATGTTTTAAGCAAATAAATGAATAAGGGAAGGGAGGGAGGAATTGACAGTATTCCTAGTAAGCTTATCCCACGCGAATTGGCGAGTTTGATACATCGGTTATCTTTTATGTGCAAGTTTCACCAATATGTTTTTATTCACTGTTAGCATGTGGTAATTTTAGCAATATATACATCAGATCAGAAACTGCCTATGTAGCTCATTCAATTCGACCGGGATTCGAACCCACGCCATTAAAAAGGCGAATGTAAGTTTTTAACCATGGCTTACAATTGTTACAACTCATGGGCAACAAATATTTGGGAAATTTAGATCTGGGCATAAAGGATTTAGATGGATAAAAGAGGCAAGTATACTGTCTGCCACAATAACGTGGCCTGGTCCCGACAGTGGGACTGTCGGGCTGAAATTATTTTTAAGAATGTTCCCCAGACTTTTTAGAGTTTTAACTTAATTAACCCTTTCACGCTCAAGGGAAATATTTTTCCCTTCTACAAAAATTGTTATCGATTGTTCAATTATTATTGGATCGATATTTTTTTTACTGAATGTCAAAATAAAACGTATGTCCAAGGCGGCAAATGTGTTTCTGAACGAATAAAAATAAAAGAACTGTCAAACTTTATTGCGCCAAAACCAAAACATTCGCAGGCTGAACTAATAATATCTTGAAAGTCTTTTGGACTTGAGAAAATAAAATAACTGTATTTTGTCACGTGTTTTATATTATTTGGTAAGTATAATTTTATATAATAATACAATAAACTGCAGAATATTAGCACAAGTACCTAAAAATTGCAAATCATCTAAAGGGAAATATTTTTCCCTCTGGTCCATATCTGGTGTATTCGTTGTAGTATTATTATATGTAGTGCTTTATGATAATGTATGGTTTTCTTGTATTTTTATATAATTTACCTTCATGTTTTTTTTCACAGAAATGGCTAAAAGAGGGCGCAAAGAATTTCATATTCAAGATGTAGAAATATTTAAGGTACTGATGGCAGATAATAGTGACGGAGAAGATGACTTACAGTTAGATGAAGAAGACCAGCAGTTCATAGCTCGAGATCTAGAAAATGGAACTAGAACTAGTATAGTAAAGAGGACGCAGGCAGGGACTGCTCAAAAAATAAATGTTACATGTCCGGAAGTAGTGATGCGCTATAATAAATTTATGGGCGGTGTGGACCTTATGGACCAGCGCAAAGCATGTTATGAGGTTGATCGCAAGGCGAAAATCAAATATTACCTGCGCCTCTTTTTTGACATTTTAGATATCGCTATGAATAACTCGTATTTAGTGTACGTAAAGTTGCACGAAAAACACCGAGCAGAAGGTCTGATTTTGAGCAGCCTCGAATATCGCCAACATGTAGCACGAGGTCTAATAAATAATTATACATGTAGACAGCGATCAAGACCGACTTTAGTCTCGTCTGAAAAGCTCCACATTGGAAATAAACGCAATTTGCCAGCGCACAACATGGAAAAAGCAGAAAAACTGAAACGATGCGTAAATTGTGCAAAACGACGTATAGAAAATAGGACACATAATAAATGTGTTATGTGCAATGTCCACTTGTGCTTCACAAGTAAACGAAATTGTTTCGTAGAATACCATAACTAACTATTTATTTCTGATAATTTTTATTATGTTTTTTGTATTACAAAGCAATAAATAAAATACCGATATAATAAACCTAACTCTTCGTTTATTTACTTTTATGGTCCATAGGGAAAAATAATTCCCATGAAATTATAGGAAACCTATACACCCTGCTATGTTTTTCTGGTGTTATTCTCTTACTTTACACCCACAATAGCTAAAATATTGTGTTGTATTGGCATATTTAGTCTTGGACATCTTATGGTCCTGTAAGGGTTAAAGAATGTAGTTGAATAAAAATATCTATTAAACTGACATTTTGAATGACAAGCTTTGATTTTTCAGATATTTAGTATGTGGACAGACTCCACTGAAGTCTAGTAAGAAGTACATGTTAACACAATTTGTTTTTATTTTGACCAGAAAGTTGGAGTTACAAAACAATCTCAGTACAGAAGCGAAGCTCAGGATTCAACGTAAATTGGTCAAGTACAGGAGGAAATATTTGCAGCAGAAGGAGAATCGAAATCCACCATGGGGTAAGATTTTAAGTTTTCTTCTTTCAATATATGACTTCAGACATTCTATCGATCTGGCCAAGGTCGAGTATTCCCGAATGTTCAAGTTTTAAAATAATCTTCAAGCAAACATGCACAATGAAGTATTAACTAAATTGTCTTTGATGAACTCCAAAAAAAAGTTGTAGTAGTTCCCAAAGTTATAAAACTTACAAAAAAACTTTACATGGTGAAATAACTTTATAAAAAAAAAATCTATATTGTACATAATTAAAACGGTTTGTATATACTTTGTAATAGACAAAGTATCTTTGGGAAACTATGAACTAATACAGAAGAGAAGTTAACCTAACAAAATAATTTATTAATATTAGTTACGTATTTTTCCCCTAGGTTACTTACGGTTACAAATATAACAGGATTTATTAATTTGATACTTTGGTTTCAGTACCAACTCAAAAGATGGCAAGAATGTTATACAGTAGCGCGTCTGCGATGCGTAAATTTCAACGGAAAGCTGAATGTATGGGTATTGATACCCATGCACTTGAATTTCAAGATGCTCAGGTATCACCTTCGTTTCTAGTTGTTACAAATAACTGCCGAGTTTAAAGTTGTTTACATGGGACATGACATACAAAGTTGAAATAGTAAAATTTTCCATAATAATTTGATTACAAGTACAATAGATTTAGGAAAATAAATAAGTAATGTACATATGAAGTGAATTTTTGGTAGAAGTTTAGAAATAAGTAGTTTTATATTTAAGTTGCGTTTTCTGTCTTAGTAACTGTTACATGACTGACAACAGTTCATACAATAACAGTTATAAACACAGATAACATTCTATAATAGCAGAAATAGTAATACAAATTTTGACTGTTTATCCCAGTGTACAGTATCTAAATTATGTTACTTTGGCATAAGGAATGAACAGTCACATGAAGTTTGGTATATATTATGTATTTTTAGTCATAGGAATGACTATAGGATGCCCTTTATCCCATAAAATGTGATAGTTTCTGTGGGATATGGATTCAATGTTTAAATAAGAGAATCGGCTCGTACATAGAACTCTTAAGTTCAATTTTAGTTGACACCTTGTAGATCCCCTTGATGAACTCGCCAAGTATGGGGCCATCCATAAAGTACTTCACACGAATTTGATGATTTTTTAACCTTTCCCCCATCCCTGTCACATCTGGTCACATTCGTGGGACTCCCTCCCTAGTGTGCCATATTTTGCAATTTTACATCAAGAAATTATTAAATTAAAACAGCAGTTCTGTAATTATATATTATATTTTATCTGTGTAGGAACGGAAAAATAATACTAATTCCTGCGGCCGGGCGGCCAGTCTTGAGAGGCGACAAAACAACCCACAGCCAGGTGGTAGGGAATTTGCCCGACTGGATGGCTACCACCCCTGGCCTAAAGTATGTCGCCATAACAACCTTGAGTTGTGTTCCGGCATAAGTGACCAGGTCTCAGTCTCCCTTAATGAGAGCAGCAGCGCATTTGTAGCACCTTTGGTGTTGCAATACATTTTGAAATGTGGGGTCACGAAATTTAGGACCCCTCCCACCCTTTGTCACACAATGCCACACTTCGTTGACCCCCTCCTGCCCCCTTACCGTGTATCGTAATTTATAGATGGCCCCTGTACAATCTATAGCTGTGATTGAAACTTTTTGTTTCATTACCATTAGATGGCAGCATTAAAAGATGTTTCACGGCGTTGGCACGTTCCACCGGCTTTTTCCGTCGAATTTGTCGGTTATTATTTGGAAAGGAATACCAGAGTTACGTCGTTGCGGAAGTCACTGGAGAGACTTACTAAAGAAAATGAGAAATTGCTCGGTGGCGATGAAAAACTCAGGACCGATTATGATGAGGTGAATAGAGATTTATTTCATTAAAGTTGAGTCTATTAAAAGTTATACTATTGTGTACAAGTTATCTTTATAAGGCTTCTTAATGAAATATACAATATTAGTAAGTAGTACTTAACCTTTTCCTGCTGCGGTTTAATGATTTCTTACATGGTGTTGCCAGTATTAAAAGTTTAAAATTATATTCAAATTAAAATACATTCGCTCTGTAAAACCTTATCTTCAGACATAGATGTCTTTTAAATGTCTATAATTAAGTGATAAAAGAGTTTACTATTTTTTTCTACATCTGAGGGCCTAAAGCGGCCGGTTTTGGAGAATCGCTTAGTGAGACTGACATGTATCTGGATGTACTGCTAGGTGTAAGACATAGCATAAATATCCACTTTATTTTCATACTTGTCATACGACTCCGAAAGCGATCCTTTTAGGCCGCCTAATCTATTTAACTTATATTTGTTTAGTTTTTTTCGGTAAACATGAAATAATGATGTGCTTGTATGACAATATAGGTAAAGCTACAAATTTAATTCATATACCAATTCATCACCTGTACCATGCTGAGGAACTTTTAAGCGCTGATGATATTATATTGTCAAAGAGAGGTAAATGAAATACCGCATTTTTCTGTTACATGAAATTTTTCATTTGGTTTATTAATTAAAATAGGCTTCCAAGGAAAATACAGACACCCTAGCAGAGATGGTATCCACTCGGCAAGCACTGCTGAAGATTTACGAGGCAATAGTCGCGGTATGCCCTAAAAAAACTCAGCCAGCGATCCTCGAAGACAGGCCTTTGATCCCGCCACTCATTCCTCGATCTACACCCAAAGTAACGCCACAACATCTGCAAAAACGGTATGAGAAGTGTAGAAATTAATGCTTCGACTATTACTATACTATATTTTTCATTTTATGCCGGCTTTCTATGTCTTACTATCCATTCATTTTGCCATACTACTGGTTACAATAAAGGAAAGTAATGCCAATTTTCTACTAATGGTTTAGTTAGATGAAGTAACCCAGCATTCATCTAGTAATTTCATAATTGGATCCACATGCAACCCCATATGCCAATGTCTTTTAATTGCAGATACTTGAGTGACAATTACAGTTGTCGAACTTGTATCAAAATGCATGTATAAACTTAACATTTTCAGATTGTTAATTTGATTTCTGAAATCAAATATAGTATACATCAAATAAGTACCAAACATTACATTGATTTCAAGAAAACACAGTTTAAAGTTTGAGTTGTAATAAGTCATGGTCTAACCAGTTGATTTATATATTTTGCTAATGTCAATTTGTATTTCTGGGTTTTGATACAGGTTTGTTTCTGTATTTATAATATAAGATTTTATAATAATTGGAAATAAATGCACTTGGTATCTTTTGATAAAAACAAATTCATCATGAAACCGTACCTCAAATAGTAGGCGTTCTGTATATGTGAAGCGGCTCTTACCATGGAAAAAGAATACTGGGAATGAAAACTGTCCAGTAAAAAATGTAATTGAAAAAGCCCCTAGATCCTACATTTCTAGAGGGCGCTACACGTTATTCTTTTTCGTTTTGATATAGCAATAGATCAAGACAGTTAAAACCTGAATAAAATAAAATTATATAGAAATTCAATTTTTTACTGTGGTAGCTTAAAAATAGTTTTAAATGACAATAATTTGGTTGAGAGACTTGTGTCGCATTCTAGAAATATACGATTTAGGGGCTTTTTCTGTGTTACATGTTTTACCGGGTGATTGTCATTTGTAGTGATTTTCTTCCTTGCTATGGGTGTAGCAAACCCATTCTGTATTGATTCGTATGAGACCGTACTGTATGGCGGGTTGGCCTCTAGGTCAATGTCTGTGCCCACCGCTGCTGCACTTAAGATGGGCGTTGGTTTTCCTCTTAGCGACAATCCGGACGCACGCCAAGGAAAAGTGCTCTCCACTTCATTGGAAGGTCAGTGCATTGACTAATTTTGTTGCAAAATACCATCCTTTCACAATCCTATTATGTATATATAAACTCAGCTTCTGTATGATTGCCACCGCAATACCCGAAAAGTAGTTAATTGATTGATTTGAATTATTTTTATAACGTAAAATTTTATTGCACGTTATTTATCATTGCATGTGCCATCGGCTGGTAGTTCATCCTCATTTATTTGTACCAATGCACACGTGCACAAAACATTTCTCAAGAACGTTAACCTGCGGACCTTAAGAACGAGCTCCCAGCCGAGGTTTTCCCTGAACACTGATATGAAGAAGGTTTTATTAATAATGGTGTGAATAAATTTCTTGGAAACCGGAATATTGGTAAAACTTTTTCACAAGCGACGGTAGGCACTTTCATGCTCGGTTACTAAGGTACTTTTAACTGTAGTTTATCTGTTTGTTAGCCCTATCAGTTCAATAACTTATAAAATTGCGTTTCTGAACACACCATCTTACGATAGTTAAACTAGGTTCAATTTAACTGACCAATATTAGGCGTTTATCTACTCCATATTTTTTGTTTGACGTTTTGTTGTTGACGTTTTTGTTTGATGTAAATAAATATTAGATATTCCTTCTTAAATAGATTCATATAGTGGCGAGTTTTGGTACTAGTTCTAGGTTAACAGTTATCCTCAGTTTATCTATTACATAACTTTATGGAATCAATTGTTATTGAACTCGTAACTGGTAATCCCAGAAACTGGGCATCAATCAGGTGGACGTTGGCCTGTCCTGCATTAATAAAGAAACATGTTTTGTCGTATGATTGGTTGATGTGATATGAAAGAGGGTCGTGTGGTGGATATTGCAGCGACGTCGGGCGCGCTGTCCGGGCGCGAGTGCTCGGTGTGCGGGCGCAGCAGCGAGCGCCACCTGATGGCGGCGTGCGACACCTGCGCCCACCACTATCACCTGCACTGCCTCAAGCCCCCGCTCCAGAGGCCACCCAAGAAGAGCAAGCTATATGGATGGTAAATATTTAACGAATTTGCGGAAACAAGTTGAGTCTCGAAGCATCTGTTGTGTTAAAGATTTTTTTGGCGGTTTGCTAATTACATATTCTTATTGTGACACTAACTAGTGTAAATATTATTTAGTTAAATTTATTATTCAGTTTTGAATAGTGTAAAATTAATTCAAAGAATACAATTATAATAAACTATGATTGCAGGCCGATACGGGCATGGCCTATTTGTTTGAATTAATTTCTTCTTCATATAAACTTTTGACATATCTTACACTCGTCTGTGTAAGAAGCGTTATGTTTAAAAAGGGATATAATGTTTTCCTTTAATGTATTAATATTGTTACGAGTTAGCGGGACTCGAATTAAAATGCTGTTAGGATTATTATAGAGTTTATTAGAACTATACACGTATAACACAGGTACAAATATAACCGAACACAACAAATCCAAACGTAATGCAGAAGGTCGTAATTCAATAAAACGCGCAAAGTCCGTCAATATTAGATTCCCGAATGTACACACGTCACGCCTAGATCGTAGTTGTCGGTCAACTAACCCCTCTCTCAATCAGGCCATCGGTTTATACTGCACAAATGCCCTGGCGACGTCGACATAATTTCCTAGAATTAGATTGTACTTATAATCCCCTACACCTGGCTAATGATGCAGCCTGCAAGCGGTCGTAGACGAGTACAATAAAACAATAAGTTGTTCTCTACAATAACTAGAAACGTATGCCAATAAATAAGTAAATAAAAGAAGACGATCATAAAAGGATTGCATTTAGTTCAAATGCCGACAGGTAATAAAATGTGCTTTTACAGACTAGGGGTGTAATTTATTTTTCTCGGAGCCTAAGTTGTAACAATATATAGATTACTTTCAGTAATTGAACATTGTACTTACAGGCAGTGTTCTGAATGTGACAAAACTTCCGATTCTGAACCGGAAATGCTTGAAAAGAAAGGACCGCGTCGATCTCGAATACGATACAGCAAAGACGGTGCAATAATCACAGACCCGCATAGTCCAAACTCTGTACCACACTCACCACCACCCAGAGCTGCTTCCGAAAAATCCCATAAATCAGACAAATCTTCTAAAACCAGTGAAAATATATCTCCTATTAAAGTTACTATAAAACCTTTCGAATTTAGTGATGGCAATGAATCTGAAGTAAAATCTAAAAAAGATAAAAAGATTAAAAAGAAGAAAGACTACATTACTACTTCGGCTGGTGAAGAAATACCTAAAAAGTTGCACAAAAGAAGTTTCACATCACCTACCTTAACTAATACGCCTTTGATGTCAATAACTCCGATAGTGGCTGACAGTCCGAATGATTCTCACAACGAAAATTCTAACGCGTCTACTGGTGTAGCGACTGCTAAACGCGAGGAAGAATATGTTCCACAGAATATATCATTTTCTTCCCTTCTAAATGAATCTAAGGAACGTGATAGTAAAACGATAGAGAGTTCTATTGAAAATACTTTGGCGAATTTATCTTCAGACATTGCAACGTATAAGGCGAATAGGAAACGTAGGAAAGAGAAACACAGGTCACGATATTCACCAGATTTGTTACGGTCACCGTCGAAATCGCATAAGCATAAAAGGAAGAAGAAGACTCAAGATATAGAAAATCCCGAGCCACCTCATCCAAGGATTACTATCAAGGTACTTTTATTTAAATATTTCATTCGTTATTCATTGGTATGCTTCGTTCGACTTAGAAATGGGTTTATTTTAATAGAGCTTTTTGAATATGTGTTCCCATGATTTCTTGACTAGTTAGTGTTAAGTATGCATCAGTGTTCAAGTTTTAGATTAATCTTCAAGCAAATAGGCGTCAAGTAAGAGCTGCAGCCGAACTACAGTCACATTTTATTAAATAGTTGGACATTCCACATAAATACAATTTTTGCTAAAACATACAATATCCTACTTTTAAGAAAATGTATACGTTTTTAAAAATACATGTCACGGCAAAATATCGCCTTTCAATTTTCCACCGAAAACGTAATGATGACTATGATGAAAGTAGAACTTTTTAGACATTATTTCGATGACAGATATCAATACAGGTTCTGTGTCTGAACGTTTTGGAAAATGTAATTCACAAAATTATTTGCAGATAAAACCGATCCCGAAGCCTGATGGTTCACTTGACACTCAAATGTTCTATGTTCCGACTGATAGCAATGATGGACCACCACCTGCTGTCATGAAGAAACTTTCAAAGGTAAACATAGTAAATGTAAATTAAAACTAAATTTTAATAACACTTTTTAATAATCGTAAATGTGATGTTTTTGTATCATCTCTGCTAGGTATTTAAGGACCATATTAGCATGCATGTCACGTAACAAAGCAATTTTACGACTGCGAAATGAAGAAGATTGAAGCTTGTTTTTTATATCGGACTATACATTTATGCCTTAACACTGGACTGTAAGTCTGCTATTCCAATCGTGTCAGAAGGGTCTTTCAGTGACGCATTAATGGCACCACAATGGTTGGTTTTGTATCCTTTTTTTACAAGCATAAAATACACTTTAGTATATAAAACCATTGTTGTGCTATTATGATGCTAGTGAACGACCATTCAGATACGATTACAATAGCAAGCTTCCGGCACAGGTCTAAATTCGCACTAAAATCTATACAAGTAATGTAAATTTTCTGCAATTGTATATTGAAAAATAGATAGTATGATACAGAAACCCGGCTTGAGTTTATATCAAATATGAAATATTATAGACATTATATAAGTTTGTTCTATTACAATTTTTTAGCAACATGCAGAGCAAGGACAAGCGCAATCTGATCCATTGTCTTTGCCACCAATACCTTCTGGCGCTGAAGTTGCTGATTCCGCTCCTGTAAGTAAAATATGTACAAATAAAGCTAATATCAAAGCATGAAAAAACAAAAAAGGCCCTAAATCCTATTGTGTTTAAGGCCAGAGATCTTCTTACGTAATTATTTTTTTATGTAAATGAAATTTTTACATATAACCTTCGCCAAAGAACATAATTTTTAGCCCCTTTAAAATAAATCCAAAACGTTTCGCAGGTCAATGTAAAACGTCCAAGTTCATAGCAATTCAAGAAACACACACACACACAGAAAACACACAAAAAAAACGCAAAATATAGAAAAATTCCGTAGATATGACGCTAGTGCACTATTTTATGCTTTGGCTACGCCACGGAACCCTAAACAAAATATGTAATCAAAAATATTCATTACTCGAAAATCACGTAATGATTATTTGACGTATATTTCAATTTATTTAGTTAATCTAAAATTAAAGATTATTTAGAAATGCATGGTTGATATAATTATTGTAACGTATGTACTTTTCTATGCAAGCCTCCGACTGTAGAGGAGAAACCAGCTCAGTCGACGTCAACTAAACCTAAGGTATAGCGACAAAGTTAAATATTAAACAATTAAACATTTCGGTAACACCTTCTCGCGTTTAGAGGGTGTAGAGAGAAAATCTTCTGCTGTTTATAATTTAAAATACACTACAGTTCAAATATTATCTTCAATATTTAACATTAACATTTTTTTATATTTTGCAGTATTGAATGTCGATAATATTTGTTTTTTTAGTTAAATGTTGGGCAAAATAGGTGGCGTGTTCTCGTTTCGGAGGTCGAGACACATTTTGAGTCGCTGAGCCAACGGTTAGTTAGTTAGAGTTAGTATGCTAATGTTTAGCTTCGTACACAATAGCCGTGCTTTCTGTCGAAGCAGTTCATTTACGTATCTTTTGTATTTCCCAAATATAGACATAGCTAGAGTTTACCCCGCGGCTGCGCCGCGGGTCAACCTCTAGTGCGTGCTTCTTGTTTAAAGACCAGGCGTTAATACAGGTTACATTGTACAATTTTTTTAAATTAGTGCTATTTGCACTCGGAAGATTAATTTCATTTTATATCGCAAACTATCCCAGCTCCCGGCATGTAAAGTATTTATGTCCATTTTCGGTATTAAAACTACATTTAAACATAAATACAGCAAAACCGATCCAGTATTCCTAGTAGTTTTCCGTGAAAGCTTAACGGAAAGACGTATCGAGTTACTATCGCTTTTTTTAGAGACGATGAATTTTTATATCTATAAACTTGAGAAAGGATTAGTCTCTTCCAAACTTTCATCCTTTATTTCAAACGGTCTTAGCTATATTTATCTATGCCCCGTCTATGAAAACTACATAAGTGACAAATCGGACAAATCTTACAACTCGTACAAATCGGCCAAATCGGACATCTCGGACAACTCTGACAAATAGGACACTCCGGACAATTCGGACAAATCGGACAACTCGGACAACTCCAACAAATCGTATAAATCGGGAAAATCGGACAAATCGGACAAATAGGATAAAAATGACCAAAAAGAAAACCACAAATAACCTATCCCACTTTTTGGGATAACCTTTACATAAATATATCCCAAAATCTATCCCATTATCCGGGATAAAAGGTATGCCTTGTCCACCCTCGGTATATGTATACCGAATTTCAACTAAATCGGTCCAGTAGTTTTCCGTAAAAGCATAACAAACAGAAAAACAAATATATTTTTATCCCGAAAACTACCCCATTTTTCGGGATCAAAAGTATCCTAAGTTCATTCTCGGCATCGAATATATATATATATATACTGAGTTTCAGCCAAATCGGTCCAGTAGTTTTTCCGTTAAAACGGAACAGACAGACTGACAGACAGACAGACGACAGACAGACGTACATACCCACAGACGGACAGACGGATGGACGGACGGACAGACAGACGGACGGATGGACGGACAGAGTTACTTTCGCATTTATAATATTAATAGGGATATTTTCTTTCAAGTTCGCGTTTTGGCAAACGCGAAGGCAACTCTCCAGCCCGTTGGAACGATGACCTGCACAAGAGCGCGGTAGGGGGGGCTGGATATGGAAAGTGGAGAACCGGGATCTGTGGCGCAAAAGTGGGGATTCCTACATTCAGAGTCTCCAAATTACGGATTTTTTCCTCAAAATTTACATTTAAGGTCAAAAAGTTTTGTGGTAGGTTTTGTTTCTGGACTACAAATTTGAGCCAAGTACAAATAGGCAGATAATAATATAGACGGTCTGGATGTCATATTACGTCTGATACATTAAATCCATCAAATTGGGGCAATTTCCTAAACACAATTTTGAGACCCCATGCCTCCATAAAAACCTTGAGTTGTGTTCCGGCATTAGTGGCCAGGTTCTCCCTTTAGAGAGTGGTAGCAAATTGGTAGCACTTTTGGTGTTACAATGTCCATTGGCGTAATCGCTTTCCGTCGGGTGCCCACCGACAGACACAGCAGGCAGGCAGGTCTGCCTGCCTGCTGAACTCTTGTAATAAAAAAAACCATCTACCTGTGGACAATGTTTGGCTGACGCGACGACTTTAACCGAATAAAGGAATAGATTTATCCTGCGTTGTGCAGCGGGTCCGCGGCGCGCGCGCAAGCCGTAGCACCGGCGCCAGCGGGGAGCCCCACCAAACCGTAACGATCACTCCTTTGACGCATTGTGACGTTTGCCAACAACCCGGTGACACCACCAACCTTGTCAGGTGAGTTTTTGACCATTTTTTGCTAGGACGAATTTATAATATATATATATCTTATAAATATGTTTGTATATAATTAATTTATAAAATATGTATTTTAAGTATGTTTGTTTATGATATACCTAATAATCTGCACCACCTACATCGCCAGATTAGGTTAAACTATTCCTTAAGTTAGGTTCCCTGGAAGAGATGGCTTTAAGCGATAAGGCCGCCTATTGTTTCTATCATGACAATATTGTAATTGTGTATTTTTGAAATTGTATATTTGGTGAGCAATAAAGTTTATTTATCAATCTATCTATCTAGGATTCTGTGCGGTAGTGAATTCTTAAAAGAGGAATCATGGTAAATCTGCATATTTTTATTGTTCTAGTGCAGCAGACAGGCTGACACTCCATCTGATGGAAAATGATTACCGCCACATTTGTATTTATTATATTGGCAACACCTGATGTGTTGCCATTTCGCTTGCTTTGCATTAGCTTTTATGTTATCTTCGTAGTCCTTATAATTACATTAAGGGAGAGTACATTAGCCCCTATAATACAGTGCAAACTAGTTTGGGGGCTAGGAATCAAAAAGATACTGTCTGATCAATGTATGAGTTCGAAATTAAAAAATCTGCCTAAGACAAGCGCGACGGGTCTGTTTGTTACCGTCTGTTTTCTAAAATATCGGCACACCCGCGTCCAGTAGTGGGACGTTTTTGATGTAATAATTTAAAAAATCCAAAAAAATATATAAAATTATTAACTTTGTAAATAATAAAGTTTAATAAAAATATTGTACACATAACAAGATTAATATAAGGTTGGGGAAAAAGTTTCTACGCATTTTATATAAAATTCATTTTTTTTTTTATAAAGTTTATTTACATTTGATTAAAGTATGTAGGTGCCATTTTGTTGGATAACTTTTTGCCATCTTGTAGGTAGGGACGTGATCGCATTGCTATAAAAATGCTATAAAAATAAAATAAGAAAAACAAGTGTAAATCACACATTTTCCTAATTTGAATTTGGAATTGTCTTCTTTAAAATTAAAACTTTTTAATGTTACCAAAACCAGCCAAATACAAATATATCCAAAGAGATCTTATTACAAGTTCATACATACTATATGCGAAAAGACATTTTCCCCAACCTATTATATAATGCGCAGGTGTGATGAATGCGCCAAGCGGTATCATTTCACATGTCTGGAGCCACCTCTTAACAAGAACCCTAAGAAACGAGGATATTCATGGCATTGTGCTGATTGTGATCCAACGGTATGTACCTACCTATTAGAAGGATACACTTTATAATATATGTACACATATACATATGTGATAATGTATATTAACTATAACACATTTATTGCCAAACCCAAAATATGAGTTTGATTGAGGCGTTCAGTATAGCTAACATATGGGGGTAAACTATACCATTGTTGGCATACCACCAGCGATGGACACTCCAACAATATATTCAAGATAAGATCCGTAACATATGCCGGGTATATTTTACTATCCATCTGGCTAAATTTGGTATAGACGCCATACAAATAATGTCAAATTGAAACTTGAAAATAGTGGACAAACTATTGGAGAGTCACATACGTGTTTTACGGATATCGCATAGTTATGTGGGGAACAGACGTCTAGTCATGCCGCCTCTACCAGGTTCTGTTAGAAAGGCCCAAGAGATGCTTGACATGACATCGTGAAGGATGACATGCGTTAATGGAGACCGTGAGGGGACCGACCGGGAGAGCGAGACTTCTAAGACCGTGCGAAGTGGAGAAGTAAAAGTAAAAACAGGGCCCTGGGCTCCGAAACGGGCGCTCTGCATGCAACCGGGATTTAACGCGAGGATGAAGATGACATGTTTCTTTTAAAAATGTTATGAGTTGTCTGGAAGAGATTGCTTTAAGCAATCAGGC
This sequence comes from Dendrolimus houi, assembly GCA_039645545.1. Lineage (NCBI taxonomy): Eukaryota > Metazoa > Arthropoda > Insecta > Lepidoptera > Lasiocampidae > Dendrolimus > Dendrolimus houi. The sequence goes on along the minus strand of CM077120.1, from coordinate 13,457,461 downwards.
CCCCTATTGCCCGTCCTAGTATTTGAGACAACAAAGTGTTTTATTTTTATTATATTGGTGTACAATAAAGAGTATTGTTGTTATTGTTATTTTTATTATGAGTTCATCACACGATGGCACATAAAGGCCAAATTGAAAAATTATGCCACTAACTTATTAAATTAGGCCCTAACTCGGATCATTGGAGAATAAATTGTTCTTGTTTCAGGATGTTGAGGAGAACAACTGAAGTATTTCTAAGATTATAAAAATCTCATTTTTTGTAAGTGGACAGTTTACTTAAAAATATAATTATAATGTCTAATTGTGAATACTACGAACGAATCTTCGCTTTTTTCGCTTGAAATGATTCGTTTAGTAATTCTATTACCACTCTCATTATGTGGCTAATATTTACTACTTCTGTAAAAACATTTATAAAATATAAATAAATATTGTTTTAATATTATTGTGTATTTTATTTGTAATGGAGTGCTACTTTTTTAATGTTGTATAACTAATGACCTGTACTTATGACTCAACCCATTTTTGAGATTCCGATATATTTAAAACTAGAAAGGACCTTACTCCCATATTTGTCTGTTTGTCACAGCTGATTACCCCAGAACGACTAATACTATAAATATCGAGGGGGTGAAAAACTACATGTTTTAAGCGTCAATTGGGTAATATATCGGGAGAAAAGTTTGAAGTTTCAAATGAGCAAAAAAAGCCATCGTTAATAAACTATATACTTAATATTTTTGAAAAAGGAAAACGTCCATAAATTATAATTGGAAACCAGGTTCATTATATATTCTTAAGATATTAGGAATCGGAAGAAAAAACCCATCCTGTTGAGTCTATTACAAAATGTCGTTTAAAACAAATAACCTTTCAAAACAAGATATAGACCTACTGTAGTTCGAGCTTTTGTGAGTGGCCTGCCTAGCATATTAATATTGTATGATACAGTATTAATATGCTAGGTTTCAGATCAACTCTGGTATTGCAAATGTCTAAAGGCAACAGTAGTCACTTTCCATCAGTTTCGTTGTAAACCTGTTTGCATTATCCTAGCAAAAAAAAAGTTTTGGCTTGCGGCGTCTTATCTAATACCGTATGTGATCCTTATAAAAAAAGGGATGAGTATTGCTGATATGGTCTATTGTATGAAAAAAGTTTATTTGTGGCATAATCATAAGGCTAAAAAGAGAATTGATAAAATGGTTTACCCAAAGGGTTGACCAATATTGTTGAGTGACGTATCAGAGGCTCTTTTACCACGGGTTCAGCATCAAAAACCTTTAAGTATTTCTAAAGTTCACCTCATGAACATTCAGAAAAAGTAGAAGTATAAATGTAATATAAAATTGGCTAATTGCGTACCGAATCAGGCACATTGATGGGTTCCGTAGGCGTAGAGGCGATGAATATCCGTAGCTCTTGTTATTTGGTTACAAAAGCTTTAAAAACATTTTAAATCCAAAATACCTTATATCTCACAAACTACTCGACGGATATTCTACTAACTAATTTTCGTCGTAAGTATTTTTAAGTTACATTTTTTTCTGAATTTTGCATAAGTATCTTAATTCAAAAGTGAAAAGGGGGAAGAACAGGATTTTTACGATTTTGGAAGCCAATATTTCGCCACTTATTTTAAAAAACACTTAAAAAGCATTTGTTTGTTTCACATAAAATATTTAATATCTGGATTGACAATATAATCACAGCATACGTTAATATAATAGAAGAAATATCATACAGAAAATAATATCGTATAGCTAAATAAATCATAGAGTACATTAATATAATAGGAGACTATACCCTATCCACGCATTTATTTTAATTTTGACAGCTCGGTCGATGACGGATCAATTACTAATATACTAATGCGTTACCGACTCGATTTGTTTTAAAAATTGATTTCATTTATAAATAAGTTTTAATCAATTATTTTTCTCTAAAGTAGAACATTTTTTTATTTTCACGTTGATTACTTTCGATTTATTTACGTATAGTCTAAGTCTGCGTTCATCACTCACGGAACATCACTATTACGTCACCCACAACAATCAGTAGCTCACAACGTCCAAAAGGATCCGTTAGCCGTTCCACAAAGCGACCGCGGTCGTAGTGGTCGTGGCGAAAACGTCACCAATGACGTCATCATTTTCGATCACAACGGTCACAACGACCCATGTCAAGAGGTAGGTCGAATAACCGTTCCACTTGGGTTTACGATTGTAACGCCGGCAAGCAAGTGGAACGGGTAAAATTGTGGTGTTGAACGTGGTCGTTTTGAGTTTAATGGAACGTAGCCAATAAAGTACAACAATTATATCATTTATTTCATGTGGGCTTTACTGTCAAGAAATATGTAACTTGATAGACGTGCAAACATCAAGAGTAACAGTATAACAGAGGAATGACAATGTTAATAGAAAAATAAACGTATGAAAAGGTTGTCCTATACATTAAAGAACATCTATAGTTTTCCACAGCGTTATCCTACATGTTATGATTTTTCAACCCTTAGCTAGATGTGTAACGGCCACCGTAATCTTATTTTATCATTTCACTACAGTAGGTACTGTGTTGCCGTATATAGATTAGGTATGTACATACATACTTACTAAATTTCATCCATATAAATCCAGCAGTTTTAGAAAAAAATGGATGTGGCATACAAAGATAGACGGATGTACATATGTGGCGATTACTCAAAGGTTCCGTTTTTACTCAAATTACTTCAGAATCCTAAATAATACCCTTGGTAATAATAATAAGTAGTTTAGTTGGGTACTGAGTACCTACCTACTGCTAGGCAATATTAGATTCTAGTCTTAACGGCCGTGGCGCCTTATTGTTTACCGTACAAAACAAAGTGATATTGTAAAGGTCATTCATTCATTTGGTATATTGTGTAAAAGTTGTGATGCGAGAATATCATATATAATAGTGGGTGGGCTGTTAAAACTTCGTACCAAAAAGTTCTTTGTTAACGTTCCAAGTAGGGGGTGCTTCGAACAATCGGGCGGGTGACGGGACTCGGGGACTTCTCGGCAGTGTCGCTTTGTTCTAATATTCCACTCGTCGTAAGGAGCACGTCTTAGAAACTGTACGGGTGGGCTCCAATGAATTCTAATAGTCGACGAGAACACGGCAGCGTTGGTAAAGTTTGGGTGCTCATTCGTGCCTGACTCATTGATTTAGTCTTAATTTGAATAAGCAAATTCAATTTTATTCTGTTCTTACTTACAACCCAGGATTCCATTATTTAGAGATTTATTCATACTCCATACTAAGTTTATAGAATGTTTATTCTGTGTACAACAATAATTTGAAGGTAATTTTCCGTCAAGGTTCTTCCTCTGCCCTACAACATGGAGTTGTTTAAGAAAGGCGTCATTAAATTTCTTCCAGGCCGACAGTTTTCGCAACGCCTTTGCTATTGCGAACGTCTATAGACGACGGTGACTACTTTCAGTTAGATGGGCCGTCTATCTATTTCTACAGGACACCACAGGTCTCTAACCAGTAAAGCGTACGTAAATTACATTTCACGTCAAAAAGCTATTAGTTAAATGTGAAAAATTAATTACGATTGGATAGTGCAAGTGTATTTACATATTTGCACAACTACAAGCTTCTTTTATATGTGTGGTAATGTTGCGCGGAATATTGATCACACCTCGCAGCTACCTACATACGTGATGTTTATTGTGTACCCTGCCACATTATGTTAAAAGTTTATTTCTATAATAATATAAGTGAAATAGGCGTGCAATATTTGTTTGGATCGTTCTTCCGCATAAAAAGATCCGGGTTTTGTTCAAACTTACATAATGCTGATATTAGATGGATTAACCAAATTGAATCAATTTGGTTGATAGTGATGTGAAAGGATACGATATTATTTAATCGCACGTGACAATATGGTTATTAGAACGTATAAACTGATTAAAGTGGTATCCTCTAAAACCAGATTTCGAATTTACGTCATTGAATAGAGATATGCGTTCAGTAGGTTAACACAGCTACAGTGAACATGAACTAATACGAAACTAAATCTATCAATAAATTGTGCCAAAATAAACAGAAAATACATCGGGAATAAAATTTGAGAAGCGCAGGAGGCTCTCTGATATATGAACTAATCTACAATCATGCATATTGTAGAGTACATTCATCCATCATAAAGCCATCGCCGTACGTCTTCTACGTTAACCGTTATTATAATTTCACTTGACATCGTAATATCTTTGTGTAAAATACCTTCAAAATGATTAAATATTGCAATTAAATTGAAGAACGATCTGGGTGGAATCAAATTAGCTGTCCTAATTACATTTGATAATTAAAGTCGAATGTTTTGTGAATATTTAGTTCATTCCTATGGGTATGTTTTTGATTGTTACTATCGTTTTCAGATAACTCGTAGGACTATTAACCTAAAATACTCTTAAAATTTGTTATTGGTGTTAACTGACACATTACACGGATTTTAAACTATTGAATTTCTCATTTCATGTGAACCAATAAAATATAAAATTACAAATATTATTTTTTATACTTACTGTTTCATTTTGTTTATTTACCTCCATCAAAAAGGAGGAGGTTCGCAATTCGTCTGTATGTTTTTTTTTGTAAGTTCATTACTCGGTTTCTCCGTCAATTGTGAACCGTGTATTTTCAATATTTTCTTTTAATCAAAAGGGTATACTCCCGAATTAGTCCCATTATCACCATGCCAGGATCTGATGAGTGGATCTCCGGGGAAATCGAGATAAACCCTCAAAATTTCTTAACCGACTTCTTTGTTACACGATATCTTCTCAATTGTGGAGCGACTTTCAATTTTTTTCTTTATTCATAAGTCTATACTCCCGGGTTAGTGCCATGGTCATCAAGTAAAGATCTGGTGAACGGATTCCAGGGAAATCGAGAGTAACTTTTATATTATAAAACGCTGAGCACCTATATTCTTAGAAAAAAAAGCGCATATACGCGTGCCAGTATTACCTTCTCTGCAGGCGCTTAATTTTTTTGTAGGTATGTATGTTACGCGATTTTTCCGTCAATTGTGGGCCAATTTTCAATATTTTTTTTATCGATTTTTTGTACTCCCGAGGTAATCCTATGGTCAACAAGTCAGGATCTGATGAATAGATCCCAGGGAAATCGAGAGCAACCCTCGTTGACGAGCGTCTAAACCGAAGAGTGAGGTAGCAACCTTGTATATGCGTGTCAATAATTTCTACAGGCGCTTAATATATTATTTCTAAAGCTATTGAAGTTTTTGCGCAATCAAAAAGTATTTTTTTAACAAAAACAAAACCGACTTCAAACTATTCAAGATGTTGGAGAAAGAAGTTGGTTAAATATTAATTTTTTGCTTTTTAGTTTGAAGTCGGGTTTTTTTAAATTATTGTGCTATCGCTTTCCCGCCCCGCCAAATAAATTATTTCCTTCTTTCTTTGATTACTCCATTATAATTATAGATGAAATAAATAATTAAAGGTGGTAAATCAGTACACTCTAACTCAGTTAGTTTTTAGTTTAGAAGAAAATTCTATCATAAAGCAATGTTAAACATAAAGCGAATAGTTAAATTCCCCTCAGCTTTTCGCGGTATAAAACTGCTTTGTCAGTTTTGTTTTTCTACTTTATTAAAAATGTTTTGCAGAAGTACCATTACGTCGATAACTCAAAGCGGCACAATTTGCGGAAGCCGTTTAATATAGGGCAAGGGTTTTAAGTTTGAAAGGGGATGAGAAGAGTTTTCGAATCAATAAATACGTAATCTACTTTTGTTGTTAACACGAGCCTTTACAAACTCATTAATGGTTCTTTTTTATTGCTGGAAAACGACAGACGGCTCTGATGGAATGTGGTCATCACTGCATATGTATCAACTTTTGCATTACCAATTCGTTATCAGCCTCCAAGAAATAATAATAATAATCGGCAGACAAACACCCATTTTGTATATCCCCATATTAAGCAAGTTACGTTTGTGTTATAGGTAATATACAAGCGAGTACTCTGGGGCCGATCCCAGACACCCAGACCATAGTAAATAATGGAGAAAATTCGTTTACGAAATTTACCATACCAGGAATCGAACCCGGAGCGGAGCTCCTGCGTTGCAGTGAGGTAGGCCGGCAAAGGCTTTTAGATCGTTGAATCATAGAGGCCGTTAATGTAGTCTAATGACGTTCTTCTTAAGTACCTAAGTGGTAGTGCACATGGCAAAACTCGGCGGGAAGTCTTATACACACTCGTGTGATGTGCGCTAAAAACTTTTAATAAAGAAATAATAAGAAAATCAATATCTTTGTAGACTAGTGTGTATGGACTAAAGAGGTAAGAGGTTAGTGTATTTTTTTTATTGCTCAAGCACAGCAGACAGACTGACGGCTCAACTGTGATGGAAAGCGGTTACCGTTGCCTATGGACATTAGCAATGCCAGAGGTGCTGCCAATGTGCTGCCAGCCTTGAAGAAGAAAATGGAACCTGGCCACTAATGCCGGAACTCAACTCAAAGTCGTTATGGCAGCATACTCTAGACCAGGGGTGGAAGCCATCCAATCGGGCAAATGCCTTACCATCTGGCTATGGGTTGTTTTGTCGCCTCTTACTACAGGCCGCCCGGCCGCAGGAATTCGTGTTCTTTTTCCGTTCCTGCACGGGGAAAAATACTTTAAAACATAATAATACGTAAAGAGCGGGATGAATATATCAGACAAAGGCCGCATGCACTCCTTCTGCTCGTAAATTGATAATCGATTCTATAGAATCGAGTATAAAAGTTTCTCAATGAATACGGTAATCAAGGCTGTGAAATAAAAGTTAGGCAAAATCCTTTTAAATGTGTTTTAGTATTTATCTATGCTTTAATTGATACTTTTAAAATATTGGGTACTGGAGCCAAAAGGTTTCAGGTTTAAAGAGTTATAAATGAAAATTTTATTTCACTACAATTTAATTAAACTCATAAGAATACCTTTTTATGTGCATATGTGTACTTGTGATGTGCTCATAATAATACGGTGGTATGAAGCAAGATATGTAAGGATTGTCTGCCAAATGCTAAAAATATTGTAGATATTTATGTATTTGAAACAAAACAAAAAATCTTTACAATATTTCTGTATGAGCTCTTTGTTCTTCTCAGCTCCTTTAATCTGTGCCCGATTGTACACAGCTATCGATTGTTGAACTGCGCTAGAAGTGCATTCTCGTTAGGTGAATGGGAGTGGAGCCGCGAGCGCTCTTCCATTATTAAATTTGTCGCTTCTTTGATCATTGGAAGCCTTTCTTGACGTAATCACGCTTTTAGAATAGGTATAGTAGTTATGCAATATTATCAAAACTTTAGCAATGCCGGTTTAACGGTTATGGAATTTTCAAATTATTATGTAAGTAATTGTTAATTTTTTAGGGGTCTGACATTTAAAGTTAAAAAGCACTCCTCTTATAGGCTCATTCGCAAATAAGGAGTTCAAAAGGAGCGCAAAAGATGAGGAGTTCCCTTATTCGAGTCCCTACTACGTATATATTATTATATTTCTCAACCTTGTCAGCGACATTCGTTGATTTTGCTACATGTTCGAATTGAATCGAAGCTAAATCTGTTTGCTAAGATCGCTGCTACGTTGAGTCACGTACGCTGCTACGTACGTTCAGTCAGATTGATTCTAGGCTCGTTACAAATACCAAGTTGTGTGTTGCAACATTTAATTTATGCATTTCTACGTGCCTATGGTTTGGGTATTTAGAATTGGTTTGCATTGCTTTCACAAGACTTGAGTGGTCAAAGTGAATGTGCGGAACTTGAATGGTACGGTTCAAAGACTGTATAAAGTGATATAATATGCAACACCGAGCGTCGGGAAACGCTAAATCAACTTGCGAGAATGTTAAAGTTTAACTTTAACTTAAAGTTTATTTATTTCACTAGAAAAGACGAATTTTGCCATTATTTTTTTTAGGAAATATATTAAAAACACTATGGTACTCAGACTGCTTAAGCGCTTAAAAGCATATCGATTAAGAAATCACGTTAAAGAGATTTAATTAAATATTATTACTATTAGTAAAGTATAAGGTCAAGGTCAATGTATAGTAAAAATTGACGATTAATTGTGTTTTAATCTTTATTGTTACATAGTATAAAACAAAGTCGCTTTCCGTGTCTGTCTATCTGTCTGTCTGTACCTATATCCGCTAACTCCTAAACCACGCAACGGGTTTTAAGCGGTTTTCATTATCAGTCAGATAATTTTATACTAAAGGTTCTATACAAAACCAACAAAATTCAGTGTTTATGTAAGTAAAATATAGCTATTTCCAACTCCAATTGTAAATAAATTGTAGGATATAAAAATTATGAATAAATTAAACTAACTAAGATTAAATATGTAATGTGTACACCCACAATTGGTTCATATCTACACGAGTCTGGAAATATTCTTTCATTTATTTCAGCTGACAATAAATCGAGAAAAATTCTTGTCTTTTAAAGATTTTGTAAGAGTTCTTTCTCTGTTGGTTTTATCTTTTAATACTACATTTTTATGCGGCAAAATTTTGCATGGACCGAAGAATTAATAGCTGGGAGGAAATATACAAGTGGATTTAATGGCTATTAAATGGCCGTGTTTAATCGTCGTCCCGACCCAACGACTTATAATTACTTTCAAATGAGTTTAATGACAGTTTTTTGCAGAAATCGAGGAACTTCCTCTACCTCAAGATGTTTTGAATTCCTTACGGCAGTTAATTTATGTTGTGTAAGTACTAGGACTCTTCCTGCGGATCTCACGTGATAATCGTCTATGTATTCTATGAGAGAAGTACTCCGATTTTCTAGATAAGTTGTAATATATAATAAATATCTTCATTAATTTAAAAAGTATTTATATGCGAAATTTCGTGTAAATTCTGATATATGCATAGTGATGAAAATGCCCTACGTTTAAATTTATATGAGTAGGTATATAAGATTAATATAATTATGCCTATTTTATATACATAGTAGCTGATACCCGTCCGCTTCGCGTGCCGTAAAGGAATTTCGTAAAATCCGTTCTTAGCTGACCTCTACTTGGCGAAAGGAAGGTCCATACCAAATTTCAAGTCTATAGGTATTATAGTTCCTGAGATATCGTGATGAGTCACTATATACTTGGATTTCAATTATATGTATTTAGATAATACATTTGATAATTTATAATGGAACCCTGTTAATCAGATTACGTCCAACTAACGTTTTATCGTTGTCTACTGCTGAACGTAAACGTTCTTAAGTTAGCGCCACATCCCGGTTCACTGCCTTCCTCCTTCGGGCCCCCTCCGGCGGTCTTATGCAGGTCATCAGTCCACCGGGCTGGTGGGCTCCTACACTACGTTTGCTGAGACGTGGTTTCTGGTCTAAGACTCGTTTGCCCAGGATGGAACAATAGTCACCATTAGTTACTAATTTTGCGAGCCATGTCGGTAATTTTTGATATTCTTAGCGGATATCCGTTTTTGTGTTATTTTTATTATTTTAAGTTTAGAAGCGGCAAAAAAAAAAAAATTGACAAACAGTGTCTTAATCACTCATGGTTTATCCAGCACAGAAAAAAAATGTTAGATTTATATCATCAGACTGCTAGGATTATTTATATAAAGACAAAGGTCCTCGTTAATAAATTATCTCAATTTTATAAAAGTACTCGGTTGGACCTAAACAAAGAAATTACGATTGGTGTTTCTGTAGAATATTTTTTCCTACCAGATTCAATCGACATTAAAATTCATTTATTGATTTCCAGTACGCTTACCCGGAAAATAAAATGATTCTAGCGTTCCTCGACTAAGACACTCTCAGTAGATTATATAATCTTGTATGTAGATACAGGCAAATTTTAAAACTATTAAAATTAGGTTAAGGCATTCGCGTATGAATCCTAGCAATTGAAATTCAACATACATAATTTTAAAGTTCTGAAGCCATTTTAGCAAAAATCGCAAGCTTTGTTTTGGTTAAATGAAGTAAAAAATGCCATGGAATCTTAAGAAGCTATTTTATTTGATTTTCTATGTTGTTATTGTATGAAATATTTATCCCTTTCAACAATTGAGATTACCTTATTACTTAGTTGAACCACCTGACCTCCGAAAGTTTGTCTCTGGCGCAGGTTTACCAGGATCTGACTAATTAACAAGTCAAAGTAAACTTTTCATAATAATTGTGCAAATATCTTATGTTGGTTACAAAATTTGAATTTTAAGAGGACAAAACATTACATATCTGCCGAATGGAGAATTGAGTCTCGTCTATAAAATGTGAAATGAGGAAAGATGTACGTAAAAATCGTGGGTGGAACAAAGGTAACATCCGCCGGGACATGTTTGCACGCTCGGGTGATCGCAATCCCCATTCGCTCAAAGATTTATGAATCTTTAAATGCATTTTGAGGTGGGAAAATGTTATCTTTATTTATATTGTTGAAAAATATTCAGAAAGCTAAAATAATCCACGTAATTTAATTTAAATAATAAGATTTTGAATGGTAAGCCGTGAAGGTATACAATAGGCATATGTAGGCATATATAAACTATGTTGTACCTAGGTATGTGTATACAATATTAATATTATAAAAGTAATTTTTATTTGTGCCTTTTAATTTATTCCTGATATTTTTGGGAATAATCCGATATGAAATATGGTATACAAATGAGATATGAGATAATTAATATACCGGAAAACGAAAAATTTTCTACGGTACATGGATTAGGAATTTATGGAAGCGACGCTGCAAAAGAAACAAACAACAGACTAAAGGAAGCATAGTTTTCATATTGCAGCAATTTCATGAGAAAAAGTAATTTTGTTCATTTTTCTCTAATGCCCTTGCTACACCTAGGTTCATGTTAGTGTTAGTGACTGGGAACAAATGCGACTTACTTGTAGCGTTAAAAATAACGCTGTCAGTGATTAGCTATATTTATTAGTTTAGTGTGAATGTTTAACTTCATTAACTGTCTCGCATCTCAAATAACGTATTAAACTCTTGGCTACATCTGCGTGATACAGTCACTAACACTAACATTATCCCAGATGTAGTAGGGATATAAAGAATTTCCATTTCGGTCGAATATCGAATGATGTCTTAGTGATATTTAAGTCCATTTTAACACCAATTCTTTACATCAGAGTAAAGATTTAAGAAAAGGCCTACCCAGATAAACTTATAACACGAGAACGTAAAGGATGTTTGTCAAACATGTTAATTGGCCAACTATGAACGGAATGAGGTCTACTAACGACGGCAGGCATGCCTTGGGTAGAGTGTATCTAAGAGGAATTTAATTCACCTTACATTGAAATTTAAAAATTAACATTCTATTGTTAGGTTCAGAGTCTGGAGCACCCTTATTTTAGGACAGTGGATAATATGGGCTTTTCCAAGGCAAAGTGGCGGGATTCATACACCACCATACTAAATGAATACATACCGCAAGCATACTAAATGAATTAGCGTAGCCGACTATAAATAGGGATTTTATAAGCTCACCAACGAGTGTTTATCTGAAATTGTTTTTCTGGTTACATTTTGGGTCTTTCTCCATTCCTTTGCGATATTTCATACGGACTTTGAAGTGCACTTCAATAATAATGGAAAGTATTTCACTACAATTTGCATTTCCCCAATAGCGATTTCATTTTCTCTTTATTATACAAATTTCCAATAAAACATACTTTTTGATGTAACTCGTAAATTATTATCGTTCAAGTATAATGTCATAAGCAGATTGTCATATTCGTGATATAGGTAAAGCCGCATTTTATCGATTATTATTGGATATAAATATAAAATATCTTACGTCGCGCGGCATCGTTAACTGAATGTTATCATATAAGTAGATTTTATATTGTAAATTATTTTTTCGGGAGACAAAGTAGTTTATATTCATATCTGTAATCGAAAGTACATAGCAATATACAATTTTATAAAGAGCAGCAATCCCTGGACTGTGCAATAGATTAAACAATTATACAAACTAGTGGTCGCCTACTGGTCGAAATTCGACCATAATTAATTTAAATTATAAGTTTGGACATTATTAAGGTTCTGTTGTCAACGAATATACTACTATAATCACTGATTTCGCCAAGGGTACACTGTTAATTTGACTTTAACAATAAACAAAAGAGTATAATATATGCGTGTGTGTGTCAAATATATGGTAGTGTATGTTTTTTTATTGATTTAATGTATTTTTTATGTATGATTTTAAAAAAATATTAGCATTCTGCACTCCTTCTCTATAAACTATATGGTATCGCCAAGTAACCTTCTTTGGCATATATAAACTTTTCTTTTATTATTTACATTCTTCCTTCAAGTTAATTAATACAACTCAATAATATAATGTAAAATATACTACGCTCGCAATACTCTGCAAATTTATATTATATTAATAACTGATTATAAATAATTAAAACCACACATCTTCGCCGTCTATTAAATCTTAAATAAATTATAATAACATGAACTAATAAAAGTGAAAGTGAAGTGGACTGAGGAGTAGAGGACCAGAGGAGCAGCGACATTTCATGCCCATTAATCAGGTACGTGCGTGCCCTTCTTTCCACTACCTACCCTTTTCAAAATTGTCCTATTCTCTTTTTTTTTCATTTGGAAACAGTGTGCTTATCGCTAAACCCAGCGCTGCCGCAACACTATAAGTGTGCGAAATTTCATACTCCGCCGTCCGCGCAATTTTCGTATAAAGGGGTACAAAGTTTTAGCTTCACGTATTAATATAATGATGATTACCTTACAAACAAGCTCGCTTTCATGCTGTTGGGCTCCGGTGTCCTAGTGTTAAGATAACGAATTGTCTATTGATAACCCTTCTCTATTGTATAAGGTTTGAGGATTGACGGGTTTCCCACACGAGTAATTCCGATATACAGCTTTCCTCGCGTTGTGTTTGTGTTAACTTGTGGTAATTATAACATAAGTACCTACTTCCTGCCCAGGTTTCGAATACACCTGATTGTTGAATACGGACTGGTCACCATTTTTTTATATTACATTTATAAATGTAGTTATTATGAAGTTATAAACATATCAATCATACAATTCATTTGTATTCAAGGAAAATATATTTTTAGACTTCTACGGGCCACGTATATTATGTATGGGTTTTACATAAAAAACCCATACTCATAAGTATTCGTGTCAAAGACCGTATCAAGTATCGAACACGCTCGGTCGCTTTCACGTGTCGCGCACAGGACACACTAATCATCCTATTGTTACGAGTTAGCGGGACTCGAAAATTAAAATGCTGTTAGAATTATTATAGAGTTTATTAGAACTATACAAACACGTATAACACAGGCACAAATATAATCGAACACAACAAATCCAAATGTAATGCAGAAGGTCGTAATTCAATAAAACGCGCAAAGTCCGTCAATATTAGATCTATAATGCTCGACAAGTCCCATTTTTTTCCGAGATAGAATGTATCTGTCTTTTCGATTTTCGTTTCTAGTAAAAACAAAACTGACGACACACTAACAAAAAAGTGTGAAGTCGGTTTTGTTTTTGTTTAAAAAACTTTTTACTTGCGCAAATACTTCAATAGCTTTAGAAATAATATATTAAGCACTTGTAAAAATTGTACTACTGGCACGTGTGTATACATTTGCCATCTCACTCTTTGGTGTATATGCTCTTCAACAAGGGTTGCTCTCGGTTACCCTGCGTTCTACTAATCAGATCCTGACTAGGTGACCATAGGATCACCTCAGAATTATATTTACGAAAAAAATCCAAAATCGATCCACAAGTGACGGAGATATCGTGTAATAAAGAAATCGGTTGACAACTTTCTTGGGTTTCTTTCGAATTCCCTGGTAACCACTTATCAGATCCTGACTTGGTGGCTATGGGACCAGCTCAGAAGTATACTTTTTCGAATAAAAACAACAATTTGAAAATCGGTCGACAAACGATAGAGAAATCGCGCGTATCAAACAAAAAAAAAAACAAATTGGAGCTGCATTAGCGCCAGTCAAAAAAAGTCTTAGTAGGTACAGTGTGGCTATATTTAAACATGCTATTTTTGATTGATACGAATATGTTTTTATAGTAAAATCATCGAAGATATAAACTTATCACGCATTTTAGTATACAAAACTAGACTAGAATCCTATAGAGACGCAACGATTAAAAGTGAACATCAATAGACTGTTTAACAACGTATCTGTAGAATCCTAAAATAAATAATGGCCCCATACATGTGGTGGTTCACAGGAAAATTAAACAAAACCACAAAACCCTATACTAGCATAGACTTTCACATCAGAGAACATAAATAAACATTGGACTGTTATTCAAATCGCATATGTAGGAATCGTATTTGTTATTATAAAGTAACCATATGACAGAATAGTCAATAACCGGATAGAGTATTATTTCATGTAATAATCGGAAGTCTTATAACCAGATGTCAATGTAGAAGTATTTATTGTCAAGCTAACGGATATCGGAAATGGAGTAATCGGAAGTTGGAAGTTAATACGGATGGCGGAAGTTGGTTTTATGAAGGTAGTGAAACTGAAGTGGCGCCAAAGAATTACCAGATATTGTCTCTGGGGCGCGCTACGAGGACCTAAAATATGCGGTGTTTGGGCAGGGAGGGGACAGTCTTCAAGCGACAGTATACGACCAGCAGTCTACAAGCAACAGTCTACAACCAACAGTCCACAACGACAATCTACACGACTGTCTAGATCGCATAATATATTGTGGTCGATAATTACTGTCTGATAATCGCAGTATTCTTGGAGGGCAAATTGCTGCTCGACACCTGACAAGCTTGGATGCAACTCTTGGAGTTGTCCTAATATTTCTGTGTGCAATATTTAATATTGTAATTGTAATAATTCTAGTGTAATCACAAACGCATAAATCGATTTTGATATTAGACTTTGTAAAACGATAGTGGACTGTAAATTAGGATATACCTGTCTGTGTCTAAGAAAATGAAAATCCCGACAGCTTGCGTGTGGGATTTTATTTCTCGCAAGACACTTAATAAACAGAATATATGTACATACATATTTTATATTAAAAAAAGTTACATACAATCAAAAGCCTTATTCAATTAAGGCGATATTAGACGGTTCATTTATGGACTTCAATTTGGATGATTTACCCAAAGTGATCCATATAACCTAAACGTGAATCTGTTTTTGTCATTGAATACCGTCTTGTCCTTTCAGTTCCGTGCCTTTCAAATATCAATCATTCAATTTGGTTGATCCATCTAATAACTCTAATATCAGCATTACAAATACTTAATACTAATTCAGAAAGAAGAAAATAGATGCATTTCTTAATAAAGATTTGTAATAATAGTTCTACCGCGTGTTATAGCTTAAAGTAGCATTATAATTTGGAACGGATCGTGAACTCAATTTGTTTAATTATTTACTGTTCTGAGCGAGATCGACCATGATTATAGATAGAAAGATAGAAAATACTTTATTATTCACTACAAACGCAAAGTAAATAATTTACAAGCATTTTACCCGTTACAATTATACTTAACTTCATCATAAGTCTAGTGTAATACTTACAACAACTCAGAAGGGTTTATGGTAATAAAAATAACAGCTACTGGTCACATATTTATAATCAGAGAATATTATGGTTTTAACATATTACATACACTGACTTTTCACAATCCCACAAAGCATTCCCAGAACACCTCGCCATCCCTCCAACAACTTAACAGTATATCAAACTTAGCAAATTGGCACAACCGGTAGCGGATTGAAGTCATTGATAAACTATTTTAATTAAAGGGTTATACATGACAAGATTTTGGTACATTATTGTTTGGAAATTTTAGACAATATTTTATACGAGATATTATATAAAATATAGTTAAAGTTTTTACATGTAATAAAATAAACCGAATACAGTATAAATCTATCGCGTCTGCCAACATAAAAATAAAACTGAATGAATACCGTCTATATACAATTGAGAGATTTTGAATTATAATCTACACAATTACCTCATCGTATTAGAGATATTCTTACATAAAATTATGGTAAATTACAGACAACTACTCTATAGAAAACAGGCGCTAATCACAGAATAAATAAAAACATAACATTATTATTCAATTAACGAAATGGCCGATTGTATCGTTTAGAAATAAGAGGGTACATAACAAAATTAACTTTAAAAAGAAACAACAAGAACAACTATGCTACTAAATAACTGTAACACTAGATAGCACTTGCACGACCAAGGCACTACTAACTGGTGGCGCAAATCTAAATCTTTTTTCGCAAACAATACTAGTAATTTAACTTCATGTAATAAAATAAATGTATTGTTGCATTTCTGAAAGCTCTTAAACACTTCTAGGAAAAAGAAAAATAAGTCAAATGGTGTAAAATTATATTACTTTCCCAGGAATAGTACTCACTTGCCATGGTTATGTGATAAACGACAAAAGTGGATAAATGCGGTAAAAAAACATATGTAAGTGGGAGTTTCAACAACATTTATAAATTACTAATACCTAATGTTTTTTGTAAAATAGCTTAGTTATGTATGCAGTAGTACAAAATTCAATACAAACAAATCGTGTTTCAATAATATATCCTTATATTAAATATTTAGGTTAAAAACGAGTTCAGAAAATACTTTCCTGTTCTTATGACATAATAAACGTTAGAAATCTTCATTTCAGCTACAATTTTGCCAGATATTACTGCATTTTCATGATTCCCGTTTCTTTTACTTCTAAGATATTCGATTATTCGAGTCTGGGTCAAAGAGTTTTTTTAGCCTTTTGACATATTTTGGCCACGCTGACGATCATTATTTATCAATCCATAAAATATAATTTTAATCATAATAAAAACGATTTAAATGTAATGCAAATATTGACGGCAACACGATGACAGATCTAAAAAGTTCTTATTTAAACCGCACTGTGGCTCTCGTGTCGATTTGTGCTGCCACCTACAGTTCGTGCACGTTCCCCATACATATTTTTACAAACACACATGTGAATAATATATAAATAAGAAAGTAACTTTGTTTGTTTGTTTCATAACGAAATGACTGAACTTTAACTACGATATCGATTATATCTTCGGCTAGGACCGAATTCGGTCGATTTCGGCTAGGATGTTACCTTTTGTTTCAAAATTCAATCTTCAGCGACACGATGTAGTTTATGTTTTGAATAGGCAACCTATTATTTCTTAGGTTAAGAATACAATCATTCAAATTTAAGCTTTTCGTAAGAAATAAAGAAATGTTTAAGCGTGACATATTGTGAGTTCCTTTTTTGCTTCAATCAGAGAGAAAAAAATATGCGAAGAAAGCAGGTAAGTAAGCATTGGTTTCATAAAAGGTTTCTTATTTTCTATTTCAATTGTATATTGTAGACAGCTTAACATCACATCGGTCACAACTTCGTTGAATTGCAAAAAGACTTGTTTTCACCCCCAGAAAGATTGTTTTCGATCGTTGTTATAACTTTTCTCAAACGTCCTCAAACTTTACTGAAATCCCTGTTGGAATCAATTTGCGGATTTCGTTTTAATTTAAGAATTTTTCATTGCTGTTCAAGTCTATCAGTTTATAAATGTTCGCTCGAAATATTTCATTTATCCTTAAAATATTGAGAAGTATTTTTAAAGAATTCGGAATTTATTCGCTTTATTTCTCGTTAAACACGCTTAATTATGCACTGAAGAAACTGTAAGTATTATTTTATAATAAGATATTGATGAGATATATTAGTTAAATAGGTACCTAATATAATATTTTCCTGTTTTACTTTTAAGAGGTATGACGGCAGATTATATTTTTACAATTTGGGCCACCTGCGTATTTGTAAACAAAGCACTTTTATTATCTGCCGGCGTTTGAGCTAATAACATAGTAGTTCTTTTATGATTGTCTTCTTTTGTTTACTTATTTATTGGTTATTGTGGAGAATAGCCTATTGCACTCGTTTATGGCCTTTTGCAGGCATAATTAGGCAGGTGTGCAGATTACGATTTCTACGAAATTCGATCTACGCGGGCGGGCAGCCATATTGTATCGGTGCAGTATATAGCAATGGCCCAATGGAAAGATCGACAGTCAAGTGATAACCACTAGCGAGACAAGACGTGTATACATTTGATAATCTATATAGTGAAGGACTTTGCGCGTGTTATTGAATCGTGCATTACATTTGTACTGGTTGTGTTCAGTTATATTTCTACCTGTGTTATACGCGTTTGTATAGTTCTAAATAAACTCTATAGTAATTCTAACGGCATTTTCATTATAGTCCCGCACTCGTAACAATATAAACAAAGGAAAAAAGAATTTAAAATAAAAAGAAAATATGTAGCTTTAATTTGGAGATGATAATATAGAAATTATAAATAATAACCCAGATAAGATACCTAACTGAAAATAAACTAAATCTCTCGATTCTTGATTAGAAAAACTCCTTTGAATATCAACCAATTTTTGGTTGGTTAAAGGATATGTTTCAGATCGAATCAGTTAATGAAAGTCGTACGTCTTCATAACGTTTTCAATTTCATATTTAAATAGGAAATCAGAGTTAATTCAATATGTTTCTTTACTATGGAACTACGTAAATAATAATAAATGATATTAAGGTCATCTAGCGAATAACGTGGAACTAGCCACCAAGGCAATATATAGTAATCTTGGGATTGTCATTCGTCTATACATTTATAGAAGTATACCTTCGTAATGTTCGTGGGATTCTGATAATTTTTATGAAATAAAAATTGCAGATGTATATTTTATAATACAGAGGATTTACTGTAAATCTGCTATATCAGCACAGTAAGTGATTGTGACGCATGTTCAGTGCCTACGACCGAACGGTTGTATAATTTAATTTATCTTTATGAAATATATCTGCCATAAATATGTTTGCATACTTCCCATTAACAAAAATTGATTACTGGTATGCTACTCTTTGTTTTCATTTGTCCCCCGTTATGGGGTTAAAAATATATTCTTTCATTCATATTTAATGTTAGAAGCTTTTTAAACGTGCCACACTTCTCAAGATCTTAAAAAAAATCGAATATTCATTTCATATTTCCTAGTATTATTTTGCCACTCATTTAGATAGAACTAAGTAGACGGCTAACTGAAATGTAATGTATGTAAAATTGATAATTCCGTATGTAATATTAACATTAATATTTGCATTGCTCATGATTAACAATCAATAGAGAAACAAATTAAAAAGGAAAAATGAAATGACATTTTAACTATATTTAGTCAACTATATCCATGACAATAGTTCACCAACTATTATCATAGATATAGTTTAACTCTGAGGGCGGTAGTTGTTTTATTTCTTGTACCTGCTTGTATTGTGTTTGAGTTATATTTGAGTGAGTACAACAAGACAACAAAGTTATAATAAATACTCTTGTAAAGGTCACAATCGTCAATTATTTGATATTCTGAACACTGTGCGATCTCTAAATAGAAGTTTTGTATGTATTGAGTTAATATTTTCAGTTTCCCCTTTATAATAATATAAAATAAATAAATAATTGACAGAAAAACACATATTATATATCCCCAAATAAAGCAAGTTACGCTTGTGCTACGGGTAATATGCAACGGACTACTCTGTGGCCGACCCCAAACCTTAGTAAATAACGGAGACGTTTATGAAATCTACCACACCAGGGTCCGAATCTGGAGCCCCTGCTTGTAGTGAGGTAGGCCAGTAAAGGCTTAGGCCGCTCAACCACACAGGCCGGCAGAATATTCCCATATAATAATATAGGAAAATTGTTATAATACATTTAATAATATTATTGTTTTTGAGAGATGCTTGTTGTTTAGCAGTCCGAATAAATCCGTCTGTTACCGGTATTAAAACCGTAATGAGATGTTTGGTGTACGTTTTATTTTTTATGTTGTAAACTACCCGTGGCCGCGACTTTGTTCGCGTGGGTCTTGCATTTTAGGTTCAATATATCTTCTGAACTCTGCAATGTATCGGAATGATGAACGTAAATTCGAGATAGACATTCAGGCAGAGTGACAGATAAAATCTAAAAACCCTTATTTATGATTACACATCGTATAAATTGCAGTTTTTTTTAAATTAAATTTTGGTTTTTTTTTTTAAATCACACCTTAAATTTTATTGGATTACTCAATTATAAAAGATGAAAATCAAAAAGTTTAGGTTTCCGAAACCTCAAGTGCTGGGAAACTCATCTCTTTAGTTTAATTAAGACGAGGTAAAGCGTAAAAAGACGCTATTTTTTCAAGATCGATAACTTAACATTTTCGTTCAAAATAATTACTTTTCAGAAATTCCATGTAGATATGAATATCATAAATCATTTCAATATTGGAAGATAGATTTCACCTCGCCTTTCAATGGCATTCCTGTTTGATGTATAATTATTTGACACAATAGGAGGCTGTGGACAGTACCTACACCTACGTCAGCTGTGTTGTAATTTCTTAGAAAGATTTTGAGAGTGTATTTCTGTGGCCTGTATTTTGTAGTAGTTCCCAGGGACAACAGACGCAACATTTACAACACCTGGGATTAATAAACTGCTAAGCAAAAAGAAAGCATTTCTTGCGTAAACTGTCACTGACGTAAAGCGACCTTAAAGTATGGCGAATGTTATAGTTACTTATGTATTTATTTTTGGCTTGTTAGTACTAGTGTGTATTTATGGTTGTAAATCGCATCGAGCCTTTGAATTGAGAAAGTTTCCATGAGTCTCTACAAATAACAAAAGAACATGGCTTATTATAATCCACGCCCAACTTTATGTCCGGTCTTAGGTGGTTTCCGAGTAGACGCTTTCACAAATTATATAAAAATAAAATAGCACAGTATTCTGTAAAGAATTTTGAGATGCCATTTTATATTTAGTTGTTTAGTTTAGTTTAGTTAGGCTAAACAGAAATTGAAGAAAATATTACACGTAATTATTAATGAATTAATTAATTATCATATATAATTATTGTATAATTATTGTGAATTAATTAAATTGAGATTTATATTAATTTAAATGATTTAAATTGATTTATTTCTAATTTTGTTGTTGAGAAGCATTTAAAATGGAACTTGAGAGAACAATAACGTCAGGAGTTGAAAGTTTGTCTCATAAAGCTTTATCTTATTATGATATATTACAGGAAGACGGGTGTTTCATATAAACGAAATCTTCATTGACGTAACTCTGTGCATCAGCGACTTAATTCATCAGACATATTTCTATTATATTAATTAGGATGGAGTTACAATTAAACAGTTATAGGGAATAGAAATGGCAATATTACAGACAAGTGAACCGTTTTTTGTTCTCGTGTACAAATATTAATCACTATCAGTGCTAGTGAAAATTCGTTCGCGTTGTCATTGTGCCGATATACTTCTTAGTAAATTGCAACGGCGGAACCAGAACATCACGACCGCAGCGCCACCTTTGTCTCCTATATTCGTCTATCCCACGGAAAAGAGCCGATTATCGAGACAAAAATACCCAAGTGTTGACTCGGGATATAAGTTAGCTGTACAGCAAGGAGGCTGTAACATTTTGTAAGATGATAAAAAGTGTCATAGTTGACTGGACTGTCAAGTACCCATTTATAATTCATTTCATTTGTTACTCCCTTATTTATAACGGTTATTGGAGGGTTATCGGTTCTTTAAATGAAGTTAAAACTATTTTCTCTAATCACTTTAATAATGGTTTTTATCGAGCAGATAAATATACATATTTTTATTATGAATAAGGGACTCAATTTTTACTATACTTAACTAATCCTTGAATTGTTTAACAATTTGAACGATATAAAAACTAACAAAGGATTGAGTCAAAATAAACATACACGTTTATATTTTAACTATCTGCGCCCCGCGGTTTCACCGGCGTGGTGTTGGAAGATCCTTATATTTTGGATAATTCACACTATATCTTTATAAATTATAACCTACGTGTTCTTCTGATGTGTAAGTTATATTATTGTAAAGTTTCATTAAAATCTATTTGGTAGTTTTTGCGTGAAAGAGTAGCAAACATACATCTATGGATGCATTCTTACAAACTTTCGGGTTTATAATATTAGTAGGATTTACGAAGTCTTCAAATATTGATATGCTTGTAATTTGTCATTATCAGATTCTCTTACATTATAATTGCAGATATAAAAGTCACAATTAATTTACCGTGATAGCTAAAGAAACCCCCGAACTGTTTACTTGGAATAATTATGTTTGAGAAATCTTTAAAGTTTCGATGGGTGTATAGAATAATTAAATTTTTACGAAATATAGCTTAGTAATGTAATCTTAACATTATTTTTCTTACCATAATTATATAACATCTATATATACTATAAATCTGTAAATGGTTCGAATTTGTACATTGCGTTTAAAAATGTGAAAAGAATCAGGGGGGCTAATTCGGACCAGCAGATTACAAATATGCAACTTTTGAAATTTTTGTCTGTCTGTCTCTTGAGCATCACGTAAAAACTACTGAACCGATTCAAATGAAACTCGATACAGAGCTGACTTATAACCTGAGTCTACTCTTAGGATACTTTTTATCCCAATAAATCACGTCGTTTTCCTGGAACAAACGGATTACTAAAAAAGATGACGCTTCAATCGTGATGTAGACAACCATCGCTGTAATTCAGTAATAAATACGTTGTCATGTTGCCCACATGTCATTCATTACGTATTAGGTACTTCAAATCAGGTTGGCTGCGACTTTTCTTTGTTTTGCTGTGCAGTTGTCTACACTGTATTGACTTAGTTTTCTTGTAATTGCAGTGAATTGAACAATAAACTATAAAGTTTTAGGTCTAAATAATTACAGAATATAACCGTCTTTAGCCAAATAAGTTACTTATCGTTGTTGGCTTACAATTGACCAAAGGAAGTACACACTCACTGGTTCAGGCAGGCATGAAAACAGATGACACGCGCCGGCGTGTACCCACGGCGCAGCCGTTGGTTAAACGTTAGTAATCTTATAAAATTCTAAAGATGCCGTGTTTGTACATTGAAGCTATTTAGAAAAAAAACCAACTGGAATAGATTATGTAAACGATGGAAAACACCATGCATTTTTTTTAGATTTCTTGTCAGCTTGTCTGTTTGTTCGGGATTCACATAAAAACTACGGGGCCGATTTCGATGCGGTTTTCGCTGATCGACAACTAATTCTCAGACTTAAGCTCTGCGCTACTTTTTTCCTGGGAATCCCGTGGGAAATATTCCCGGAATAATTTGAAATGGCCAGATTAAAAAAACGAATTCCAATGTGATTAAAATCACATTGGAATTCGTTTTTTTTAATTTGCTATCTATCGATCAGTTATAAGTAACTGATCGATGGATAGCAAATTTATTATAATCAAATGTGTGATATATTTATCCTGGGAATTCCGCGCGAATTTTCCCGGAAGCGGTAGTTGTTCGGGTGCGTAAAAATTACATTATTCGGATACGGTTTTCTCTAAAACGATAGCTTACATTATTTTTCTAATACTGCGGTATTTTGTGTCCCGGGAATCCCGCGGGAATTTCAAGTCAAGCGTAGACGAAGTCGCGGGCATATCCTAGTATCATTATAAAATTGATACGTACCCAATACATTAACACAGAATAATAATTATCTAGGTCTTGAAGCTCTAATTGTGAACCCGTTTGTATGTTGTGTTTGGCCAGAAATGAGCGATCACGATTCCTTTATTTATAATGGTTATACGAAATCTATAGCTGGTTAAAGTGTTAAATATAATTTTAATAACGTAGATATGCTATAATATATTGTATAAATATTTCTTTCTTACTTTTGACCAATATCTTCTGTTGTTACGTATATGTATGTATATAGATATTACTATGCGTATTTAAGAAAATATCTGCCACATGTAGGCTCCAAAAGTTTACAATAGTTTCATGGGGCAAAATATAATGCTCTTCAATAAAATCCCAGAAAACGTTCAAGAGCTTTCAATAAACAAATTTAACGAATTTATAAAGCAACTTTTGTGCGAGTAGGTTTATTATACGAAATATTTTTAGACGACTGCACTGAATGGGTATAATGCTATCGCCACCAAGCTCCTTCAGTAATCATTCATATAAATTCCTTGGTAATGTATTAGTATAAACTATATTTTTAAAAAAGACGAATAATAATAATTATGAAGTAAAGATATGTTGCTGGGGAGTTTGAGGCGTCGTTTCTTCTGCTTTAACAGTAACTAAAATTGCTTTGGAAGCTGTATTAGACTCATTATTTTCAATAAGTAATCTGTAAGATTCCGTTTTGAAATAAATACATTCAGTTTCATTTAAAAAAACGCAATGTAACGCTTCAGAGTTAAAAAATGCGTGTTGAAACACGCATTTCTTTTTTTTAAGCAAATATGTATTTTCATTTCGCTTAATTTGGGAATTATAGATTGCTTGTTCGAATTTTCTCCTCCTATTGCAATATCCTTAATAATAATAAATATCCCATTCGATATTGTTTTTTGAGATAAAACATTGCTATATCTTTTCCCGGAGCCGTTTAGTTATCAAAAAGTTACAAAGAAATAGAATTACTTTCGCATTTAAACGGATGTATAATTTAGTCGTGCATAGAAAACTCTAGCAATATAACATAATTTTAACTCCCTTTTCGTAATCATAGTCACTGATGTCACTAGACACTTAAAATTGTGATAGTCCTTACCCAAAATAATTTTATTTTGAATAGGCACCCTATGATTGCGTTACGTGGGTTGTGGTAAAACTTTGAATAGCTTTGGGACTAACATTCGGGCTGGCGTTTAATAATAATGAACTTTGAGTTATAACATTATTAGATAACTCGATTTCATCAAATGCGAACTTTTGGGACGCTCAAACGTGAAAATTGTGTAGAAAAAACAAACAACAAAGGAGTTTGTGACTTTACGAAATTTATTTTGAGATCGCATTTTATGTATTCTTATTTGTTTTCAAGTATAAATGGATAAACCGCTAATTGAGGTAGGTTAATATAATCCTTATTTTTTCTTAAGTTTTTACGACTAGTATATGTATAGTGGCCGAAACGTCGGAATAATAAAAATCAAATAAATTACCGCACTTAAAACCGTTAAAACGTAGTTTTATTGATATAATCCTGTTTATTATAAACATAAAAAAAAGATATTCTGCAAGAAAATGATGTTGATGCAGAAGAATAACGTAAAATAATCGTCTAACCAGATAGATTTAGGAACTGGCCAGAAATATATTTTTTGCTAGTCGATTACCATTCCTAGAATTATTTTTCATAATGTCTTTTTATTATAAATATATTTTTTCCGATATTCTGACTAATGGTAAGACGTGATGATCTTGGTTGTCACAACGACTATGCGATTTAATCTATGTTCATTTAAAGTAACAAAATCTTCATTACAATATTGCTACCTGTATTACAATGTATGTAATCGTAGCACAAGGATATGAACAAGAACAATATACAATGTATACGCACAACAACATTTAAACAAAACAGTGAGAGGTATATAAGAGGCGACGAAATAAATCCCACCAGAGTATCAAACACCTCAGCTCAAGTTAAAGACAGCTTCAGCAAGAGTAAACGGGAAATACGGTGCTAACGCTCGCTTAGCTCTCCGGTAGGATTTAGTGAGACAGCTCCCCCGCACTCGGATTAGCTAGAGCAATAACTCTCAAACTACCGCGAAATAGTTATCCACTTTTACTATTTTTATATATCAACTAAATTTTATTTGTATAGTTTTGTATTTTCAATATGTAGAAGGTAATTTTCATATCAATAACATTCTTACAATTATTAATATCAATTACATTCCCTCTATGCATGTAAAATTAGACTGTTAAGAATAGAATAGAATCTATTTTATTGTAAAAAAATGATACATAAAATCAAGAATATATTAAAGTACAACCGGCGTCTAATCGCTCATGGCAATTTTTTCAGACATCTTTGGATGGAGTATATTATAAAGGACAACAAAAGTCTGTAGTTGCTAAACCAGCACTCGTACAATAATTTAGTTTATAAATTCGTAAATAGTAAAATACAAGATTATTTAATAAATACAAACAATAATACATACCTACTACACTAGACTGTTTACATTTTTTTAAAACTTTTTTTTTGATATAGTTCACAGCCGTGACTGTCCTGAGCTCGTCTCGAAATTGGCATATAATGTACCCAGATACCGCACTCGTCACACATCCTTGCTGAATGTTCCTTGTAATTCTACCAACTACTGTCAAAATTCTTTGTTTTCTCGTATGGCTCGTACTTATAATACTAAATTTTGTAAAATTGATCTGTTTGCGTCCTCCAAATACAAATTTAAAAGTAACATTATTGATGACTTGCAGAATTTTACATAACACAACCCGACTTTATTTCTTTAATTACAAATTAACATTTGCTTTTTAAATTTGTTACTAAATTGGTAGTTTATAAGGAAAACCTGTTATTGGCCTAACTTTTTATTGTAAACGATTTTATATTATATTTGTGTATTCGCTGTTGGTTTTCTCAATAAATAAATAAAAAAAGCTGATTTATCTATCTATAATATTATAAAATTCTAAACATGCCGTGTCTGTATTTTGAAGCTATTAAAAAAAACTAGAATAGATTATAGAAACGATGGAGAACACGACGAGAAACGATGGATTGTCTGTTTGTTCGGGATTCACGTAAAAACTACGGGACCGATTTCAATGCAATTTTCGCTGATCGACAACAAATTCTTAGAACTAATATCTGCGTTACTTTTTATCCTGGGAATTCCGCGGAAATTTTTCTGGGAATGATTTAAAATGGCCAGATTAAAAAACATCGAATTCCAATGTGGTTTTATCACTGATCGATAGCAAAGCTTATGTAATAAAATGTGTGATATTTTTAATCCCGGGAATCCCGAGAATTTTCCGGGAGCGATTTGTAGTTGGTGCATAAAAATCAGCTTATTCCGACACAGTTTTTACTAAAACGATAGCATAGCTTACATTCTTTTTTAAATACTGCGGTACTTTGTGTCCCGGGAATCCCGCGGGAATTTTAAGTCAAGCGTGGACGAAGTCGCGGGCATATCCTAGTTCAAAATTAAAACGTGACAAAATAAAACTGTAATTGAAGGGTTATTTATTCTTTAAATATTGTGTATTTGCTATTATGTGATTGATTCATATTTGAAAGATAAAAACACTGGGCAAATAACGAGATTTAATAGCAGAGAAATTCAATTTGCTGAAAGCGTAAATAAAATGTTCTTAGAAAAACATCAATTTTAAAATTATGGAATGATTAGAGATTTCTTGCAAATCAATTACTTTGAGAATTCCCTGAATTGAAATTATTAAAATAATACTACATATTTTCGTTCCAATAGCCATCTGCCTTATACTTAAAAAAGATAAGTAGCTATATTTTCAGCTGTTTGCCATGTTCCATTAACGTATTACAGCTCCCAAGTCACCTAAATTCAATTCAGTGCGGAGCTGTACGACTGCGAACTATTGGACTAAAAATAAAAAAATACCCCAATGTTAATACATTGGAGTATTTTTTTAAATACGAGAATAAGCTTTCAAAGGGTTAACATTTCATATTCCTTCGGATGTTTTTATAAAAATAATTGTCATGTAATATAATAATTTAAATATATATAATTGTAATCGTGACTCATCACGATATCTCAGGAACTATAATACCTATAGACTTGAAATTTGGCATGGACCTTACTTTCGCCAAGTAGAGGTCAGCTAAGAACGGATTTTACGGCACGCGAAGCGGGCGGATGTCAGCTAGTGATTAAATATTCTTATTTAGTACATGTTTAAAAAAATTCTAATGGATTCGAATTTAATGCATGATATTTTTCCGTATCGGTACAGGCTTATTTATCATTTTGTAATTTTCATAGGGTATATTATTATTTTCGGCTTCACTTGTAAGTAACGACTTTTGGGTTACTCAGCCATTTTGATAAAAACGAAACCCTTATAAAATCGTTATGTCCGTCCGTCTGTTTTTGTATGCTTAGTTATTTTTTCACAAAATCTACTGGGTCTATAGAAATTAAACGTGACTGGAAGGTGTACCATATTCGCTGTCCAATGTTGCGTGGTGCATGTGTGTTGTAACTGCGAAAGTACTAAAAATTAACGATAGTTCACAAATATGTACTCTGTGTTTTTCTGTAGATAAACGTGTAGAGTAACTTTAATTAGACTGTATAGAAATGTTCCTTATTAATTTAAGCTAAGTAAGTGAAGAGAATGTGTGAGTAGATATTAATATTGGCTTCCAAAAACGTAAAAAGTGTGTAACAAAATTCTTTAATCTTCTTACTATGAAGTGGAAAATTCTGAAAAATAGGGCTAGTAGAATTTGAAAAAAATTTAACAATGAGAATGAAAAAATGATGAGATGAAATGATGAATGGGATGAGAAATGACATAATTATTTTAGGTTCAATGTGTTTTCAAAGTTGTACAGTCAAATGACGATCGAACGAACACTGGACATTAGCTCTCCCTTACAGAACCCTTAATTATGCGTCAAATCACATACATGCACTTCTTGGCTGATTTGTTAAATAATTATTTTATATGTATTTTCGTAGCTAATACAACTTGAAATGAATTGAAATTAATTTTAAACTAACATTATTGAAAAGAAATTATATTTACATTTAGTAGCTTAGTCGAGGATATTTTAAATTGTTCACAGATTTTATCAGCAAAGTTTCGAAACGTGGAACTTTAAAATATTTTATTTTCGCCTCACATGCTGCATAACAGTAACCAGATAGATTTAAAGTTAGTTCAGCGGACTGACTTGCTAAATAACTAATAGAAGAAAATCTTTAATGCAGTAACAATTTATATAAAAAATAATAAATACGTTTTTTTAAAAAGGTTTTTAAATACAAGCTTTTGAGATCCTGGATATCATGTAGCAGCAGAGTGCTAGCCAAGACAAGTAAAACGAGCCCAAACACGACGGATCTATCTTGTTTAGTACAGGAGTTCCTATGGCCACCTTCCGACTCCATCATCAGATCAGCTCCATGGTACCATATTATTGCATTGTCACGTGATATACATATGCCTGCAAAATTTGAGCTCAATCGGAAACCGGGAAGTTGGTCAAATTTAAGTTGCAAGAATCTACCCGAACTTCGTACATACATAGGTACATCCATTGCAAGTTAAATAAAAGCTTGTAAAAAATAGAATATGTAGCCGTTTTTATTGCACTTAAACAAACTAGTTGCTTGAAATTTTTTAAACACCAGACAATTAGATATAAACAGAATAATTTTATACGTAATTAGGACTAAATTTTATATGGATTTAGATATATTATAATAATATATCTAAATTCTATTATGAACCCTTTCAATTAGAATTGTTATTTTCAGGTTTTATTTATTTTTTATTCTTCAAAAGGAGCTGAACATTAAAAAATAGACTTCATACGTACGCGTAAGTTGGGGCTGGCTTTGAATTAAACCAGCACTTCACATCAAAAATTAATTTATCATCACGGGATTGTTTTGTAGTACAACTCGTCAACTACAGAGAGTTCATGAATAATATATACATAAGAAACGCGTTTCGTGGTTTCGTGTTCGGTGAATGTTGTTTTTTTTTGCTAAAGTTTAAGTTCATGAAAAAGCATGTTGGATCCAACTTTTATATAGTAGTTAGGAGTTGGAAACTGACTGATATACACAGTTTGAGTAACAGGAAGCAGACCGTCCAGTGCCGGAAATGACCGGCCCGGGATAACTTCCGTTTCCGGGATGCGATCATACCTGCCCACAGGTTGTGTATTACGAAGCACTGACCACATAGGGCTCGATAACAGAATGAACGCCGTACATTAAATGATAATAAATCAATGCGTTATTCACAATTGTTTTGGGCACTATAACCTCGTTTACTTTAATATGTGTTTTATATTTAAATTCCAGGCTGTGCGCTGATAACGTCATGTTGTTCGATAAAGTAAACGGATTAATTTGATATACAACAATTTAATCCATTTATAATAACAGATTATCTTACGTACATATATTTATTACTTAAATTTATTATCAGATTGTGTTATGTAATGAAGAGGTACCTATTGTACAAATGATGCCACGTGGTATAGTTTCATATATCTACATAGGTACAGCAATGCGTTCAATACCGTTCGTAATCGATTTTATTTCATTTATTTAGGACAACAAACAGATATACACCAAAATTAAATTTTGTAGTACGCTTTGCTATACCTGTATATGTGTGAGTATACATACACAGAGACACACACACACACACACACACATATGCACATATTGTATAAGGTTCATATTTGGGTTACGCAAATATGACCACGTCTCTGAATTTCGTAAAAAACTCAAGTGGTTGCCAATTCGTTTTCGCCGGAATACTCATATTCTTTCACTCCTTTAGTGTGTTGTTTATCCCCACAATCCCGTATTATCTCAAAGAAAGCTTTGAATTCATCTCTTCATCTCACAATTTACGACCTTCTACGAATCTTAGACTTAATACTCCCAAACATTATTCATCTTTTTACAATAATTCTTTTACTGTTCAGGCTATTCGACTCTGGAATGAGCTAACTGTTACTATTAGACAAGCTAAATTACTAACAATATTTAAGAACATGACAAAAAAGCACTACCTGCAACATAGATGTTTGATATTTTTACGTATATTTATGTATATGTATATATATATATACATAAATATACGTAAAAATATCAAACATCACTATAACAGGTAACAGGTAGCTCATTCCAGAGTCCATAGTAGTATCCATAGAAAAGGCTATGTATATGCATTTCAATTTATTGTTCGTCTTTATTTTCTAATTTATAACTAAAAATGTCAATATTGTGACATTATATCCGAAGTTAAGTCGAAAATTTTGAAACATTTAAAATTTTTACACTTGATCTAATGTTTGAAAGAAAAATACTATCCGAAATATATATAATTTTTGACAAAATTATTTAAATAATTATTATGATGGCGTTTACTCCGTTTTAAGTAGGTCCATTTCGAATATATTTCTATACATGTAGTTCGCACTTTTAAAAGGTCTTAAATGGATATAGTCATTGTACAATATATCTAGCCTTTTTGTAAATAAAATATCACTATATTATTAGTCCTGGTCTCAATAATTATATCTTAATTAATTAAAACAACGCATTACATAACGAGAATGCCTAGAGAACTACTAGTATATTTGTCTGATCATAACTGTATGAACTGCTCAGTATACCAGATGCTTAATTACAAGTTTGCTGCAAGTCAACCTAAGAACTGAAGTTATGCCATTGTTATAATATGGTTCACTAATTTTCAAAGTACATTCAACACACATTCCACTACTGGAATAATGATTAGCCGTACTAATGATCTCTGTCTGCACCAATGCTTTCGGTTCACTGTGAAACTTTAATAGAATATTCCTCATAACTCACTAGCCGAATAATCTTTTGGAAATGATATGGTAAGCTCTGCAGAAATACTTTGACAGCCAGTTCGTCGTGTTCCGTTTATCTAAACTAGAGCTATATTTAACCACTAGTTGTGCCAGGAAAACTTTATTCGTGTTGTCATGAGGTCGTTTGTTTGCAATTGCAACGGTGGCATAAAAAAACGCGAACGCAGTGCCATCTTTTTGATTATATTATACCCGGGATATATAGGTAATCTAGCTCTATGTCGAGTTTCAATTAAATCCATTCAGTAGTTTTCATGTGATGCTCTAACAGATAGACATAATAAATTCTAAAAATGTATTTTCGGAATCTGTTGGTCCGAATTAGTTCCCCTGAATATTTTTTTCTTTTTTTAGAAGCTTTTGTTTACCTTGCAATATTTCTATGTATGTATGTATGTTCAGGACAAATCTTGTAACCTAATTTTAAAACAGTTATCCTCAATCAATTAAGATGAAATTTTGCATACACATTTGGTATGGATGACAATGTATGGTTAGCTAAGTGATGTCATTCTAAATCCAATATGGCAGACGACCCAAGATGGCGGAGTAGTTTTTATTGTGCAATCCCATGATATGAGTATCAAATTAAAGGGTTTTCTGAGAAGAATACGAATAACATAAAATGAATTCACTCTTAATCCAATATGGAGGACGGTCCAAGATGACGGACTAGTTATTTTTTAAACATACTGTACAAATTCGAACTCTACAGATTTATTATATTGTAGAAGATTTTTTCAGTGGCCTTGTTTAAATTTAAACGATAAAACGTGCAAACACATTTAAATATTTTATCTTATATTATATATATTACATTATATATTTATACATATATATATATATATATATATATATGTGTGTATAAATATATTATATATATATAACGTAGTTAAAATTGAGTCTACTTCCTACCTAAATATCTACATTGCATTAATTATTATCGTTGTTAGAAGAAAAAAAAGGAGGCTTAAAATTACATTCTTATTCTAAAATCACTTTTATAAAGAATACGCATCTTTTAAAATGGTACTTCGACCGTGTAGCACTTTTTTATAACTTTTAAATAGTCTGTATGTTAGTGATGGGCCAAATAGTAACATTTTTTTAAATTGATTAAACCGATTCAAAAATATATATACAAAACCTGTTACAAATCGATTTATCCTAACAAAACCCACCACATATTGCGAAAACTAATACATTCGCGAATTACAACCTTCAATTCGGTTACCATTTTCGGTATGGTTTGGATAAGTTATGAGTTTTAAAAACTATAGACTGTATCTAGTGTCTGTACAATGAAGAAGCAAACAGAAAATAGTAATCATAAAATAAAATTTGAATCAAGGAAAAAACGTGTTATATTTAAAATAACCAGGTTCAGGTATAGTAAAACAATATCATGATCACGGCTACTGAAAGTGGCCGAAACGTCGGAATAACAAAAATCAAATAAATTACCGCGCTTAAAACCGTTAAAACGTAGTTTGAATTATGTATACTAGTCGCGAAAACTTAAGAAAACAATCTCAGGTAGTTTTAAATCCATAAATATAAAAGGCACTTAGTTGGGCTGTTTCATAAACAGTATTTCACATTCGGCTGTTTGAATCTTCAAAGCAAATTGTGTGCTGCTCGACGACTAACGAGAAACCCAATACTTAAGCCGGATAGATTCACCGAGTTGCATCCCTAGTCTTCATTAGTGTATAGGTAAATGGACTTAACGTTAACCGATCTCCCTTATTCGAACACTCAGGGGCAGACTGTTCGGTCGTTCACAACGTGCACCAATTAGTGGCTAGCTAAGTCTGCTTTCTCAGTGATATTACGTAATCATATATAATATTAAATATGCATTTAAACATTTACGTTTCATTAGGCATGTTGTAATTATACTGAGGAACAATTATTTGTTTTTTTTCTTTATTTTATTTCATTGTGGTTTGGTTTTGACTAACAAAATAAATGATTGTTCCGATTATTACCCTACTTTAAAGAAAATAGTTTCAACTTGATGTTATTTATGTTTAAATTGAATATTGTTGCTTAGCTGTAAGAATCACGACCAAACAATATCATATTATTTATTGTAGATTCTAGGCAAAAATTCCATATTTTTAATTTGTAGCAATAATAATTCTTAATATCTATATAGTTATAGCATTTATGTGCTATTGCATCTAAGCAAAACTGAATTATCTTACTTCCAAAACAATTGTTTTTTTTTAATATTAAGGGCCGATTTTTCAATCACTGGATTATTCACTCAGGGTATATATAATTGATTCGAATGATAATTTTTAGCTGACATTTGAAGAGTCGGCACTAAATATGTTACTTTCTAGCAATCGGGTCTTTTATATTAGGATTTTAAAAAATAGTAATTTAATATACTCCTGTTTGTCCATGTCTACTTACTTGTAAGAAATCAAACGTAATGAGATTTTTGCGATTGTCTCTCCACTTTTGTCGTTGGAAATATTATATTCAACTAGAGTTTACCCCGCGGCTGCGCCGCGGGTCAACCTCTAGTGCGTGCTTCTTGTTTAAAGAGCAGGCTAATACAGGTTACATTGTACTAATTTTTTATATTAGTGCTATTTGCACGCAGAAGATTAATTTCATTTTAAATCGCAAACTATCCCAGCTCCCGACATGAAAAGAATTTATGTCCATTTTTGGCATTAAAACTAACTACATTTAAACACAATTACAGCAAAACCGATCCAGTATTCGGAGTAGTTTTCCGTGAAAGCTTAACGGAAAGACATATCGAGTTACTATCGCTTTTTTTAGAGACGATGAGTTTTTATATTTATAAACTTGAGAAAGGATTGGTCTCTTCCAAACTTACTTTCATCCTTTATTTCAAACAGTTCTAGCTATATTTATCTATCCCCCGTGTATGAAAACTACATAAATGACAATAAACTCGGACAACTCTGACAACTAGGACAAATCGGACAACTCGTACAAATCGGACAAATCTGTCAAATCGGGCAAGTCGGACCAATCGGACTAATCGGACAACTCGGAAAATATGACAAAAATGACTAAAATGGAAAATCTCAAAAAGCTGTCCCACTTTTTGGGATAACCTTTACATAAATCTATCCCATTATCCGGGATAAAAGGTATGCCTTGTCCACCCTGGGTATTAAAATTACATGTATACCGATTTTCAACTAAATTGGTATAGCAGTTTTTCCGTGAAAACGGAACAGACAGGCAGACAGACAGACAGACAGAGTTACTTTCGTATTTACAATATTAATAGGGATTAGTTATTACCAAAACTTTTGTGACCTTTTTTACTCAATATTTTTTTATTTTATAGAAAAACATATATTGTATACTTTAAGTCACTTGTAAGATATCAGTAACACCCAGATCAAAAAATAACGAAAAGATCGTTAACGAAATTGAATATTCCGGGAAATAAACCCGGTGCGTCTGAGTCCAGTAAGCTAAGAGGCCACTGCACTGCTCTACCCACAAAAAAGCCGTTTCTAAGGGAAGGTGTTTGTGTTAAGTGATTTTTATTCCAAATGTAACTTAGAAACTTATTATAAACTAACTTGAAATGTTATTTATTGTTTATGAAACTTTCAAGAAATGAGACGTTGAAAGATAGGTTTAATATGTTCAGTAGATACGATTGAAAACAATATTAAATACATAAAAAAGGTCATAACACGTTTAATAATTATGTTAATAAATGAGGCATAATTTGAGACAATAATATAGGAAATAATGATTATAACGAGGGTGATATTACGGCGCGGCAACCTATTGCCCGTCTATCACCGGAAGTACCGCGAACTTTCACAAGCAAAGGAAGTCGTAACGTACGCGTACTTGCTCGCACATCTATCACCCGCTTTAGATGTCATAATAATAAATGAAAAATCTTATAAAGGAGGAAAAACAACTTCAAACCAAAATAATGCCGATGCCTGTAATAATTCACTTATTTTTACTTTTGTTATAATCTTTAAAATTATTTGACAATTTACTGCAACTTGTATGTTAATTAAATTTCGTAATTTAACAAATATCTACCTAATACTGTACTGAGTAAACGTTTATATTAATTGCAAGCACTAAAATACATGTGCGCGCTGTAGACGGAATGAAAACGGGTTTTCCGAAACACTGCCTTGGTTTAAGGAAGTTGTCGCAGGAAGTAGTTTAGGCTTGCGGATGTAACAGCGGCACTAATATGGCGCCATTTCCCCTTCCAATCCATTGTTTGCCCCGTCCTGTTTACGTTGTATAAATAATAAGCTTTACTAAGTAAAACTATAAGTTAGACAAGCGACTATTGCACTTAAACAAGTTGTATATGTATAAACACAAGTTTCGCTGTAAATGTTCCTTGTACTACAGTAAACTTATGTACTGTGTACGTAACTGAATAACTTGCTTAGTGTACACATACGATTATTTCGAAATAATAAGGTCCTTATTTTTGCTTTTTTAAATATGGTATGGAATTGCATTGTTTAGATACATATTTATTTAGTGTTATTCAATTATAATTATATTCAATATTTAAATAAAAATAAATATTATTAATTTTAAAATAAAAATTCAATATTTATAATTATTTCAGAATAGTTCTCAAACAAACAGGTGCCCAGCAAATTATATTAGCTGTTACGATTAGCAAGTTACGATGTAGCAGGAGAACTGGGAATTGACCACAAAACGGTTTTGGCGCATTTGAAAAAAGCTGGGTACACAAAAAAGCTCGATATTTGGGTGCCTCGTGAGCTCACTGAAAGAAACCTAATGAACCGTGTACTCATTTGTGATTCTTTATTACGACGTAATGAAACCGAACCATTTTTGAAGAAGCTGATAACTGGTGATGAAAAGTGGATCACGTACGACAAGAACGAATGAAAAAGATCGTGATCAAAGGCCGGTCAGGCTTCACACCTGAAATCGAAACTGAACTGAAAGGTGGCGAAACCCGGGTTAACTCGCAACAAGGTGATGCTGTATGTATGGTGGGATTGGAAGGGCATTATTCATTATGAGCTGTTACCGCCAGGCAGGACCATCGATTCTGAACTGTACTGCGAACAATTGATGAGATTAAAGCAAAAAGTTGATAGAAAGCGGCCGGAATTAACCAACAGAAGGGGTGTGGTTTTTCACGATGATAACGCTAGACCTCACACATCTTTAGCCACTCGGCAAAAATTCCGAGAGTTTGGCTGGGAGGTGTTAATGCATCCGCCGTATAGTCCTGACCTTGCACCTTCAGATTTTCACCTGTTTCGGTCTCTGTAGAATTCCTTAGGCAGTGTCAGGTTAACATCACGAGAGGACTGCCAAAACCACTTGTCGCAGTTTCTTGATCAGAAGCCCCAAAATTTTTATAGCAATGGGATCACGTCCCTACCTACAAGATGGCAAAAAGTTATCCAACAAAATGGCACCTACATACTTTAGTCAAATGTAAATAAACTTTATAAAAAAACCTTTTGAATTTTTATATAAAATGCGAAGAAACTTTTTCCCCAACCTAATATAACATTCTAAATTTATCTACCTGTCACTGAACTCCTTCTAAAACCCTGGACCGATCTTGATGAAATTTTTTGTGTGTGTTTCCAGATGGTTTAGGTTCACAATTGGGCCCGGTAGGTGGCGCCGTTGAACTAAGATTAAATAAAATACAGTTAAAAATGAACACGGTTAAGTAGCATTCAATCTATTTGAATATCGAATAATAGAAAGCGCCACTACTGACAAATATTTGAAAATTTTGAATTTGGAATCTAAAAACCACAGGGAATAGTAGTAGTAGTAATATAATTCGCCACAATGGCAGGTAAAGGCTCGCGGTATCCAATTTTGTTGAAGTCTGATGAAGTGTAATTTTGATGAAATTTTTTGTTTGTGTGGGTTGTTTAGATGGTTTAGTTTCACAATTGAAATCGGTAGATGGCGCTGGAATCGGGTTCTACATTTTTATTTATTTAGGGTAGGACGACGTCTGCCGGGACCGTTAATATAATCTATAAACAATTGTTTATTGAGACTAAATGCGTATTTTGCAAAGCTCAATCCACGCCCTCTGCACATATTTATATTATGATACCAGTGGACAACAACTTATGCATCTAAACTTTTAAGAATAAGATCGGTTTTTTAAACTACCTTCGTGCCTGTCATTGAATTACACAATTGACAAAAGAACTTCCAGACTACTACTAATATAATAATGTACAACGGTATAATCACTGAAGATTCCCAGTCTATCAGATAGCGAAATTTCAGGCGCCTGTCATGTTAATTCTAGCGTTTGTTTACGATTGGCTGGCATGAATTGGAGGGTACAGATTATGACCCAACACAAATTTTAAATTGTACCAAAAAAGAGAATACGTAGAACAATAATAGAATTTTAAATTGCTTAACTCTTTTTCATCTCAAGCATGTTTCGCTAATATCAGGCATTTGCATATCAGATCGATATAAGTAATTAAATTTTTGAGATAATTAAGTAGCATTTTCGGAGCTTATCTATAGTTAGAAACATTATTGTACTATATATTCTCAATTTCTTCAAGTCCCCTATATATTGATAATGCTGTCTGGGTGATTCAGTGTGTTTAGTAATTTATCTAGAAATTTATACTTCGTAGTTTTATTTTAATCTAGATAAATATGTCTAAAGAAGATAAGGCCTTAAAATACCTTATTTTAAAATATAAAATAATTTTTATTACTATTTCTGAACTCTTTGACTAGACTGAATTATATTATAACGTCATAATTTAATACAGTCATTAGCGTCAAGCTATTCCGGGATGTTTGAAAATACGGAAGAATACCTGTCACTCCAAAATTACAATCGTATCAACAATCGACTCGCACGTCAACTAAACGATACAGATGTTATCTGATTGCTTGGAGACAATTCATTCTAGCTGATCAGCAGGTGAGATCAGGTATAACTCATATTCATAAGTCGCATCTACATAGTTATTGACACGTCCGTTAATTAAGATGCTTGAGTCGGACTAGACACCATTGAGTACGAATGAAAATTATCGAAAGTCATCTAGATATTGGAATAATCGAAACAACCACCCGTACCGTCTACCGTTTGTATTATGGGGAGTGTTTCAAGGAACTGTTCAGAAGTTCGTCTAAGACAATTAATTGTCAAGGCGGGTGATTTTATTTTCTTGGCAATCATTGCATTGCTTTGTCCAATTCCGCAAAATCTTTCTTTATATTAGGCCAAACAAATCTGTATGTTATCAGTTTAGTAGTAGCTTTGATTCCAGGATGGCTAAGCCAATGGACTGCATCAAAAACTAGTCTTCTGAAAGCAGGTGTGATAATAATATCTTTTACTTCAGCTGCATGATTTTGATCTAGTTGGGATATTATATGGTAGAATTTTGTTGAATCCGAAGTAATTCCAGTAATATTAAACTGACCTTCGATCTATGCGAACCACAATGCAGATTCATCCGGCCAAAACGGTGGTATCTTCACACCAACTTTAAACACATCCACGTTCGAACTTGTGTTGCCGGGTGTACGGTCAGAATGTGTTGAAGCACCCGAAGTATGTATGGTATTACTACTGTGTGTAGCCATTCTTGTCTAGGGTCACCAGTAAGGCACTTAAAAGGCACTTACGGTTTATTTTAATTTAATCCGGCTCACAACTTGTACATATACACAACACGAAATTATTTTAAAACTAATTTTTCAACGGAAGAGACGAACACACTTCAATCTCTCACAGCGAGTAGGCAAAGTTAGGCCTTCAGTTCACACTACAAAATCGCCCAGCCTACCTCCTTTACAAACATTTAAGGTAATGCGTCGAGTACACCCGGTGACACAAGTTTGGTTTTCTGTATACATGAATTTCACCCGGGTGCACTCGCACATTAAAAATATTTATTTATCATAAAAAATGAGGTGCCTACACGTCTACTTTCTACCAGCTCACCGCATGCCATCGGCTGGATATCTATCCTCACTTCCTTCAGCCGTTACTCTCGTGTACGAAAAGGTTTTGAAGAATGTTTCTGTTGCACATATTAAAGATTTGCAATGGCGCCCAGCAGAGGTTTTCATGGGCGTTTCCATATGGGTTTTTTAAAGGAGTCGTTAAATTCCTTCGAGGCCGGCAGCACCTTGGTAGCCCTTCTGGTGTTGCAAATGGTCATAGGTGAGGGCGACCGCCGTCCATCAGGTAGGTAGTCAATATAATAAAAACAAAATTGATCCATTTGTCATCGCCAATAGCTAACACTCATAGAATAAAATTAAGAATTTTGAAGATTTACATTAAATACTTTTTTTCGAATCTGCCCAAAGAATTCGACGAAAACAAAAGAAGATAGAGATTTTAGAGTAAGCCCTGTATAAAGTTATTTAAGAGGAAGAAGTCCCAGTTGATTTTCTTGAAAATGTGGCCTGTCAAAGGTGAAAGCGTTGAAATTTACAAAAATACAAAGAAAGCATTAAAAAAAATTGAAATAATTTTTAAATCAACACAGTAACTTTTTGGGTCGAGTGTAAGCATTGTTTTCTATTTACGCAAGACAAGCACGGGAACTAATACATGTAGCAGTGAGCCTGTTAAAATGGACTTTTAGCTCCATGTTTAAAACAATGGCCTCTGTTAGTTAAAAAATAAAACCAACGCTAATTAACGAGGAGCGAAACCTGTTCCTTCTTTTTTATTATTTCTATAGTCTCGTGGAGCTCTAATGGACGTAAATCAACGTGCACATTTCGTTTGAAGTTTTCTTTTCATTACTTTTTGGCGCAGCAGTTCAGCTTGAACTTAACTCGGAAATTAACTCCATTTAAAATAAGTCGAAGGCGAATCTGGCGAAAATCTGTGTAGTGATGGTTTACACAGAAAGTAACCAACAACCATTTTAAAATATTCTGATTATGTTATTTTGAAAATATTCCAACTCAGTGTGGGTATAAAATATGTGTGTGGCATACACAATAGTCACAGGAGTCCACATCGCAGTCGCCGACTCTGCACTGTGACTATAAAATAAACAATACAAACTGCGATGTTTTTGGTATTTATATGCTTGGAAATTAGTTGGAAGCTGAAAGCTAAAATGCGTTATTTGTTACAGTCTATTAAACATAGCTTTCTAAGAAAATTATATGGTTAACAAATAAAAATTTCAATAAATCTTGACGGAATAAATGTATATAACAACAATCTACAGTCGAGCAAGTGGAAATTGTATATTAGGTTTTTGGTAAAATGGCTACAAAACTTAAAAAAAAATAGAAAAAAGCAGACACTTATTTGTGAAAGTTAATATTTGGCATAAGAAGCGATTAGTAAAACCAAGAGCCAAGTAAACAGCGTTTCTAATTTTAAATCAACTAAACTCCGTTTTATCTTTAATGAGGTGGTTAAAATTAGATAAAAGATTATCTCGGTTTCTTAAACACCCGTTCAATCAGAAACGACGGTCTTTGAGAAAAACATGCAATTAAATCTTTCTACAGGACTGAAAGAAAGAAATTAATTACTTTTATTTTCAACTAAAGAATAAGGGACATTAAATTTATTTGAAACTCAGCTCTCGAATTATTGCTACATGATTGTTAAGTATTACTTACATTATCAATATATCGCTACATATAGTAAGTATTCTTTGTAATTTCATGCTTCTCTATGAATAGCAAATATGATTTGACACATTTTAGCACCTTGAGTATATAATAATATAATTCATTGAGTGATTTTCTGTTTTTATTAATTCTTGATAGCGACTAATGCAATATTATTGATTAATTTAAATTGATTGTTTACGCAAG
This sequence comes from Dendrolimus houi, assembly GCA_039645545.1. Classification (NCBI taxonomy): domain Eukaryota; kingdom Metazoa; phylum Arthropoda; class Insecta; order Lepidoptera; family Lasiocampidae; genus Dendrolimus; species Dendrolimus houi. Next base: position 13,415,948 of record CM077120.1, on the reverse strand, counting down.
CACACCTTTATAGAATTAAACAATTAATTCGATATAGGTTTATAGTTTTGATTCTGTTAATGTTACATTTTATAGATTAAAAACATAAAATGCATATATTTATATAAAACTAGATTTTCATTTTATGTCTCTAGAGACCACGGGCCATAAAAACGGCCCGGACTTTTGGAGGGCTTGCGTGGGGCCATGGGAAGGCCAACACGTAGAGGCCCCTTGATAAATGTAATCTAAATGTGGCGTGACACTGACCGGCGATTATCCATGTCTACACCATATATCAGTGTAGGATTATTGTAGGAAATGAGAACAAAAAGTACCGGGCTATTGGGATGAACTGCTAGTGGTGCTGGGGGTCTGGGAATATGGGGACTATGGCGTCTGTCCGTCGCAATGTTCGGGGACCAGACAGAAGAAGGTGACTCGCTACTCCCTGCATGGGCCCCAAAAAGTGCCCTTAAATACAGGGGCAACATGGGTGTGAGTGGCTAAGGGGTGTAGAAAGATGGGCTGCAGGTTCACCGAAGCTACTTCTGATGTTATGCCATTTATTACTTCCACCCCTGGAGCTTGAGTCTTAGCTCTAGCGATCTCCACTCCGTGCCGGCTGGTTAAGGCAAACATGGAGGTACGGGCCTTGCCTTGGCCCTCGTAGTCAGGTCCGAGGTGTCACTACTCACCTAAGGCTTCGCCACAAAGCCCCCCTGCGGGTAGAGACTTTAATTATTATTATTATATCTTTAATATGACATTAAAATACTATTATCAAGGATGACAATTTTTGAAAACGATCATTTCTAGTGGCGTTTAGGGTCCACAAACATCTAATAACTACCTACAATAGCAGTTGCCTTTTCTATATAAGTAATCGATTATAATGATTATAACGTGTGAAATATTAAGGTATTAAATTTAATAATATGAAGTATCCTCTGTTCGTCTCGGTTTTGACAAGTGTAAAGACAAGGACAATTCTATAACAATCAGTTAATTTCAAAGGCTACGAGAAGATAGAAACAGCTATATTAATAGCTAAACAAAACTTAAAAATACATTTATTAGTAACCATGAATATTATTAAACTTTAGATTCATATCCCGCAAAATTATCCCTTTTTTGGTATATAACATATTCTGTAAAAATTTTCGTCATCGACAGCGCATACTTGTAATGAAATGAAATATTGATAATGAAATGAAATTAAGTATACAAATTTCATTACAATTAGTAAAAACCAAGGCTATAAAGAAAGAACTGACGAATATACACACAATATAACAAACTAATACTTTATATATGAGTGTGGTTTGTTTAAAAATGTCTGAAATTAAGCAATATATGTACATATATCAGTAACCTAAATACATAAATTTTATATACAAATTAAACTTAAATTTGCTTATCTCTAACATTATTTATTTTAAATAGATTCTCTCTACATTGTTCCATTTTCATACAACTTGTGAAAAGTGGTTTTTAGCTTGATCGGTCTTTTTGAATTTGTACTTATAGGTGTCGCTATACCCATCCAGCTAATACAGTAAATTGTGTGGAGTTACAATGCGAGCCGATATTATATTCGTTATAATAATTGTCATATCTACGCGTGTTTTATTGAAAGTTGCAGGGAAAGAATGTGAAATGTACGATAGCAACGGAATCTGTAAGTATTTGTGCAAAATATTCTGTTTAATGTTAAATAATTCATTTTTGTAGTTGTAAAAGAATAAAGTTAATTCCACCCATCTTAAATTGTAGGTACCTAAAGTTTGAAATACACATGTTTACATTTTTAACAGAACCGTTCGTTTTATAGAGTATATTACCTAATATAAAATTATCAGTCATATACTCAGACCAAGAAATTTTTGTTACTAAATAAACGAAATGATTAAAATTTTTATTTTCATTTTAGGTTTACCTCCCTGTCCAAAGGGAACTAATAGGTACTTCCCCAGTTGTGAGGATGTCGCATTGTCCCAGCGTACCTGTCGCCAGCCCGTATCACGCTCTCTTGGTGTTCTATGTGACTATTCAAGCTGTGAATGCCCTGATACTAAAGTGTGGGACGAGGCAGCTAAAAAGTGTGTAAAAGTTGAATATTGTTCGGATCAGAGTAAAATCAAAGATTAGAAAAGTCATAAATCAAAAAAAAATATGTTTACTGATTTCAAATAATGTCCACTGCCTATACATAATTAAGTTTTGATGATTTTTGAAGCGTTTTTTATTTGATTTTGCATATATTGACATTTTGATAAATCGAATTAAGAACTAGCTTAAAACAGTTAAACTTTAGTTTAAATTAAATTATACTTATTTACAGATACTTACTGTACGCTTCTAAAATAAAATAATTATAATACATAAACTGTATTTTATTGATGCTTTTTAACTACATAATCAATTTTAAAATTTAAAAGCTCGTTCTGAAATATGCTGATGTTTGAATTTTTCGTCAAATTTGGCAGTGATTTATATGTAGATACTTAATTCAGGAAGTCCTCCAGCACGGGGGACCGACAACATGCCCAAGGCTGCTGGTAAGGATTGGATAAGGAAATGCGGCATTCAAGTGAGCCTTCAAGGCCAACTCCTATGAAATATCGAAAAACACTCAAAAGTGCTTATAAGCTTTTTGAAAAATCTATTAACCCTTGTCAGAAATCGAAACTGCTGACTTTGAAACAATAAACACATCATAATAATTATTATACCAAATCATAGTGTAGCTTGTCAGGACGAATTTCTGTGAAAGAATGTCAAACAGCAAATCAAGGGAAAGGGTTGTCTTGAACAAAATGTTCTATTTTCCATACATTAATTAAATCTCACCTCATTTTATTCAACATGGAATTGATAAAAAATATGTAATGTATTGTGAATATTGAAGCTCACATTTTTTAGCCGGTAATGGGCTCGCATGTGAGTTGCCTACTTTAGCCAAGAATATGCGATCACACTTCGGAAAGGTCAAACTCCACTATAATAATTGTTATCTATATTATTATAAAATTGTAAATGTATAGTCTTATGTTTTTAGATGTTTGTGTTTATCTGTTTGTTCTTGATTCAAGTAAAAACTACTGGGCCCATTTCGATGCGGTTTTCGTTAATCGATAGCAAATTCTCGGACTTAAAATCTGCGGTATTATATATGCCAGGGATTCCACGGGACTTTTCTTGGGTACGGTTTAACGAGGCGCGGTTGAAAAAAAAACGGATTCCGTTGTAATATTTTCACTGATCGTTTGCAAATTCGGTTATAAAATCTCTGATACTTTCTTAGGACACGTATAAATTAGCTTATTCCGTCCAACGTGAACGGAGTCACTGGCAAATCCTAATCTTAATATAATGCGGGCTTTTTTCGATACATCTCACACCGAGCTCCTTTATTGATTTTTTTTAAACTTCTGGTTATTTTGTTTTATTAAGAGTTTGCACTACAACCTATTGCTGACGATTCCTGTGTGGATCAAAGCCTTAATTTGGCTACAACTTTACAACATATATATATGACTTTTTTGATTTATAAAACCACTAGATTTGCATATACCTACATAGTTTCTAGTTCTCTCTTTGAGACCGGCAGCATATTGGTAGCACCTTTGGTTTTGCAAATTTCGATAGGTGTCGGTAACCTCTTTCCATCGGATGGGTTTAGCAGATGGGCTGACAAGCCCATCTGCTAAATAATAGCAAAAAAAATCGGTATATATATAATAAATTATGTATCTATATGTACACAGGCTTAATTAATTAGTGCTATCAGTCGGACAACGTCTATTTCTAAACGTAGGTTATCCCGGTGGGTTGACCCATTTAATTATCACGTGCATTGAATTCCAGCTTTATCAGATTATGTGTCCACCCAATGATAGAGTAGATCTAGGAAAATGCTACTATGTTATAATCTGATTTCTAGTGGTATAATTTTAATACTACGTTGCAAATATACGTACTTACTTGTTGTTTGTTTTTTTATTGGTTTGGTTTGTTTTGAGTTGATTATATAGAACGTGGCTGTATTAATTAAACGAAGTCCAAATTTTTAATAATACCTTTTTGAAACAACGTTAATAAAACAATAGATAATACTATTTCACAGGTTAACCCATATTCTCAAAGATTTGTCGGTGAAAACCTTTAGTAAACTCCATGGACTCCTCATTTTCGCTGTAATCAATCTCAAGACAGTTATCACTATGTGACAAACTGTGACTGCAAGCGATTAAGTTGCAAGCAATTTATATCCTCTACTAAAATGCTCGTTACTCTTCGAACAAAGTTACATAGTCCGAACGGGGATTAAATCCTTATCACGTGAGAATTTTAGAAGAGTAATGAGTATTTTAACTTGTGCGCACGTTTAATCCGTCGAAAGAAATTTGCAACACCGTGTGGTGCAATCGAAGCAGGCTTTTGTAGGTATATGCTAAAGAATTATCGTATAAGGTTGTCTTCGTATTTGAATTAACTTTTTTAGTTTCATACATTGATTATATTCTTATAATTTCAATTAATTTATTTTTGTTTTCTTAAGGGTCATCTATTATCTGGATATATCATACGACGTTTATACGCAATCAATCACGTGTTCAAATCCTCACTATAATATTGAATCACATTTAAGATAAGCTAGTGGGGTACAGCTTTTACTTTATCACTATTATTAAATTATGCTTTAACACGTCTTTTGATTCAGACACATATTTCCCAATAGTGTTATTTTTCCTGAAATATATGGTATTAAGATTATATTACAGAGTATGATATTCCCGCAGGTTTATCCTTAGTAGTAAGAAGAAGTAAGTAAATACTTTAATATTTACGTAGTAGGTAGTGTAGATAATGTGCAATTTCGTATATTTAGCTACAGCATGTCTTAAAACTATGTTCAGTTTGGTCATCTAGTTTGTCTTTTACCGTTGCATCTTAAAATAATTTAGGTATGTAAGATATAACATATTGTTTAATATCTAGAGAGTAAAGAGTCTTTTTTCAAAGACCTACTATCATCATTATTTTGAATGCATAAAAGATATTGAATGACGATGATAACCTTTGATGTAAATAATTAGTTGAACTCAGATTATCATTTGATAGCGACGCTAATTGTATTAATATTGATCTAGGCATCAGTATATTTAAATCCTTGGCGCAATAATTTAGTTCTACACTTACGCTCAGGCGTTTGGTAAGTGCACATATTATATTAGTTACAAATACTTCACCATTTACTAAAATATATTTTAGTTTTGTAGATATAAGTTGTGACTATTAAATCTAAGATATATCCATACTAACTGATAAAGTAAGTTTGTTAGCATGTTTGGTATTTCTTCACGGTTTCTGAACCGGTCTCCGTATAATTAGGTATAGATATTTTCGAAAACAGACAAAATATGTTGTATCTTAGGTAAAATGAAATTTTTTGTAAGATACCTACATAATTATGTTAAGTTTAGATTTGTGAAAAATCCAATAAAATCATATATTAAGTTATTGAGATAAAATATTCTTGGTTTTATAAATCAGACAAACACACAACAAGCTCAACTAGTTATGCTTGTGAAAGGTGTGTGAGGTATTTATATACACCTATACAATTCTGGGATCAATCTCTAGTCTTGGTACTAGAATAAAGAAAAGAAAATTCGTCTCTGGTTTTTACTTCTAGTGAACTAGATCACAGAGTTTTATTAAAATTATTTCAAGATTGGCTGTTAAATAATTAATTAAAACATACAGTACTTGAATGTTCAACCGGTTTATACCTAGTATTAATAAAAATTGATAATATGTGTTTCAGACTTGAAAATACAAATATGAAGAATAAAGCAGTAATTATCTTCACTTTGGCATTAAATATAATTTTGATTGTTGCCAATAGTATATTTGACCACAATCAAAATAACCAGTGTACTACAAGATCATCATGTTCATCCTGTATAGCAAAAAGCGCTTGTGTTTGGTGCGTTACTAAAAGCAAATGCACTCAAAACGCCTGTGAGAATGTAACATAATATATCCAAGACACATCATGGCAATTATGTCCGGAGAATATTTTTGCCCAAGATTAGTAGAAGAACAGAATCTAATAATAAAAAGTGGAAAAAAGGATTTCCAGGTCAAAATAACACAGATTCATATATACATGGCTTTTACCTCGTGGAAGTGCAAAGTAAATGTTAATGGGACTGATATTATGGTGCCCGCGATTCTTTTAGGTGATAAAGTACATTGTGAATCGGTGTTTCTAACTAACAATTCTGATGAGGAGTATATACCTGGCAGTATTTCGCTTATGTGGGATCATAACAAAAGCCTTGACGGGTTGCAGAAGTTTAAAATTTCTAAATGACGAACATGGTTTTTTGGAGGAAGAGAATTTTAAGAAGTTTCTGATATTGTAGATTCAGAAAATTCAGAAGAGTTTAAACAATGATTTACTTTAAGAAAAAGAACTTGATTACAATAATTATAAAAGATATTTCTTACTTTTGTTTGTTTATTTTAAAATGTTCATTACGTGGCATATGTAGAGTCATTATCAATTACCTGTAATTAAATGTTTGGCCGTTTTTGTCTACGAAAGTAACAAACTGAATATTTCTGTACTAATTTCTAATACATTGAGGAAGAGAGGATGTTGATGACTGGGCGAAGTGGAAAAGAAAAAGTAGAAAAAGGGCTTCAAGCTTCGAAGATAATAATAGTTCCTTATTAATAAAATAAACGAACTTCAGTGTGTTTGTTTTACAATTTGTTCCTTTTTATATAAAATTAGGGCGCATAAACCAATTTATATAAAATTTGATAATTATAGTCTCTATGTATCAAAGATGGACGTAAGGTTTTTTTAACCGACTTCCAAAAGGAAGTGTGTTGTTTTTCTACAGTTCTTCGTTTTGTATTTGTGATGTTTTAATTTTTTTCTACTTAAAACAAAAGATAGTATAATATAATATAATATAATAATTTTTTTTTATAACAAAGCCGATTTACCAAGAGTAATTAAAAAGCAAAAAATTAATGTTATCTACATCTTGTTTTGAAGCCAGTGCATTTTGTTTTGTTAATGTCTTTTATGTTTCACTTGGCACTGACTTCAAGATGTTGTAGAAAACATTTAACTATTTTATGCTTTTATAACCCACTTCAAAACAAGATAAAAAATTAAAAAAATATTTTTTGCTTTTTAGTTATCTTTTAATTCAGCTATGTTTTTTGTTAAAAAGATTTTTATTTTTTACTTTTTAGCTACGCAAATACCTGAATAGGAATAGCTTAAGCAACACTAAATATATGAATCACCTTATAGGTGTCTATAATTCTCGAGGGTGGGTCTCGATTTCTCTGGGATCCACTCATCAGATTCTGACATGGTGACAATGGGACCACCTCCGGAGTATACTCTTTCGAAATATATATTAATCACGTTGTAGGTGCCTATAATACTCGAGGGTGGCTCTCGATTTCTCTGGGATCCACTTATCAGAGCCTGACATGGTGACAATGGGACCACCTCGGGAATATACTTTTTATAAATATGTATGTATCACGTTGTACGTGCCAATAATACTCGAGGGTGGCTCTGGACTTCTCTGGGATCCACTCATCAGATCCTGACTTGGTGATAATAGGACCACCTCTGGAGTATACTCTTTCGAAATATATATGAATCACGTTGTACGTGCCTAGAATACTCGAAGGTGGCTATCAATTTCTCTGGGATCCACTTATAAGATCCTGACTTGGTGGCAATGGGATTACTGCAGTAATAAGTAACAATGGGACCAATCTTACTTGTTACTGTGTAGTAACAATGAGAACGTTTCGACTAAAACAAAAATAATTGAAAATTGGTCCACAATTGACGGAGAAATCGTGTAACAAATATACAAAAAAAATATACAGTCAAATTGAGAACCTTTTCTATTTGGAATTAATTAAGAGACCTTCATTGCAATTTGAAAAGGAAGCTGTAAAATGCCTACAAATAAAACCGACACTGTGGTGCAAAGTTTTGAAGTGCAATATCGCTATACATTTTCGTTACTTACGAATAATTTAAGACAACTAGGTACATCTCGCCCATTCCAGGAACATTAATTAACATACTTGTACAACATCGTTAACTATTATAACCTGTAATTAAGCTTGAATGTTAAATTAGTAATGAACTGAATTCTATTTAATAGAAAACTTTGCGTAATATCTTAAGTTAGTTAGTGCCTTTCATATTTCGGCTTAATATAATCAGCTGTGACAAACAGACTTACCGACACCAGGGTAAGATCATAATGATTTCTTTTATCTTTAGGTATGGGAATCGTAAACATTTATACTAAACTAATATTTTACTAGCCAAAAATCGAACTTAATTATTAAGAAAAGCACACACGCATTACTGCACTGAAGTACTAACACATATAGCAAATATTAGCACAAATCTTTTAATGATAAATTAATAACGCAGTTACAGTTTCTATCAAAATCTGTCCTGACTCCTCTAAAAATTTTTCGCTGTTCCAAGGATTTGCTCCTACATTTTCCCTTGAAGGATTTGTAGTTTGTGCACTACCTGGGTTTTTAGTTAAATAGAAAAACATGCTCAGGACTGCGAACTGCAGTTCAAAAGGGTTAATTAAGTAATATACATATATTAAAATGTTGTGAATAATTAAAAAGATTAGCTTTCATTACTCTTTGAGTCTTACAACAAAGCGAATGCCAGAATGCACTGAACAACGTTAGTTTTGTACAGCTCTGTGTAAACAGCACTCGGCTAACGCTAGGCGTGTACTAAGTACTATAGAATTCTTGATTAGTTTTAAAAAATAAATAGTTACAAAGTTCAAAATAGTAACACTTTCAAAGTATGAAACTTCGAAATAGTCTTGAAATTATGTCTGCAATATAGTTAGTAACTAAAGTCATGAAATTCGCCTACATTAGTACCTCTATATTTTACAAGTAATTTAATAAGCAAATAAGACCCCAAGCTCCTAAGAGCACACTTGGAACATAACCAGTATTTTTAATTGTATTATTAAATGCAATAATATAAAGAATCTTGAAATTATCAAGGCAAGGTAAGGTAAGGTAACTCTTTATTGTACAACATTACAGAACGATTATATAAATTTATTCTAAGTGTGCACAATGAGCGGTTTTATTGTTAAAAAGCGATCCCTCCCAGACAACCCGAGGCTGGAATAAAACAGATTGAATATGTCGAAGGTGGTATACATATTATATAATATACAATTACTTTAATTATAATTTATTTATTACATATTAAATAATATACGAGTAAGTTTTATTTATATAAGTTCCTAATAGGTACAAAAATAAATGTATTAATATTACTATTCGTAATTATTAGCCATCACATGTACAAGTATTAAACATCACCATGTTGCAGGTAGTGTTTTTTGACTATGTTCTTGAATATTGTTAGCAATTTAGCTTGTCTAACAGTAACAGGCAGCGAGTTCCAGAGTCGAATAGCCTTTATATAGTGAAAGAATTGTTGAGAACAGAAGAATAATGATTGGGAGTATAAAGTCTAAGTTTAGTAAAAGTGAAATTAAAAAATGAATTTATATTTATTTCATTTGTTTAGTTAGTTGTTAAGTATAACAAAAATAATATCAGTCCGTCCTTGTGCTAAGCTAGAGCGTCCCCATTGCTGGAGAACGGAATCAATTATCTGCATGTCGATGGTGTGCAAACGTCGTAACGGCGGTTTCAGTTTTCTGACGGTAGACAGATGGATAATACTTTATTGCACATCAAAATGAAAATTAAAAATAAATGTATTTATTTGACAATGGGATCTTACAGATTACTTATTGAAAGTCATGAGTCTACCACCACTTCGAAAGCAATTTTAGTTACTGTTAAAGGAGAAGAAGCGGCGCAACAAACTTCCCAGCAACATATATTTACTTCACAATTATTATTATTCGTCTTTAAAAAAAAATAGTTTAAATACAAATATAAGTTTTATCAAAGTAATTTTTATAAATAATAATAAACTGGAGGACCTTGGAAGCGATAGCATTATTCTCATTCGGTGCGGTCGTCTAGAAAATCTGTAGTCGTATAATAATAAGCTTTCGCCCACAAATGTTGCTTTACTAATTTTTTAAACTTGTTCACTGAAAGCTCTTGAACGTTTACTGGGATATTGTTGAAGAGCAATATACTTTGCCTCACGAAACTATTGTAAACTTTATGGAGCCTACATGTGGGAGTATCTATTTTATTTTTGTTCCTAGTATCTTACAATCATATCAATACATAATTTAATTTGGGATAATCTGAGATATTTAAAATAAAATAAATAAAGAACTTTAAAAAGAAAATACAATTACAAAAAACAAACCATATTTACAATATTTACGGTAATTAATTCGCCCGCCGTCAACACATGCTATTTTTTACAATCGTTACATAATGATACACATTATGCATAAAAAATTGAGAAATACTTGTGAAGAGATACTAGTGTCTCATTTTTTTTAACTACGGACTGTTCCTTACCTTTTTTTACAACTTAATTTCGAAGAAAGTTTTTAGAATTTATACATGCTTCTTGGTAATTTTTGTTTTGTTTGTGACATTTATTCAATGATATTTGTGTTGTGGTGTACCTTACGAATAACTTATATTAGTTTATTCTAATTTTAATACTAAACTTATACTAATGTAGAGTGTATCTGTTACATGCTGGTGTTGTGAAGAAGTGCATGTGCAGTGTTTGCCTTATATCTATACTTATATATATATATTATCCTAACTAGTGCCATGTGTGTTGCTTTTTCCTTTCTTTGCTGGGTTATTAATTTTTAGGCTCTTTGTGTGTCTTGGTTTGTTTGTGAAGTGTGCATGTAATGCAATGCGGTGGTAGTACGCGTTAGCGTGAGTATATGTGTAAGTTTTGTTGTTGGTTGTGTGTTTGTGACTTTGTGTTGTGTTATAATTTATTGTTTAATTGTTGTGACAATGTGTTGAGTGGGAATTGTTGTTGAAAATTTTCAGTTGGTGTTAGTGATGATGGATGGTTTAGGAGGGGGATTATTGGCCCTCCATTAGCCGTTGGACCATCGTCTTGTCTCCCATGCCACTATAGTCGACGCATTATGAACTGAGGCTACGGGTCATAAATCATATTTATCTGTCAGTCTCGCTCGCAGTTACAGGTCTTATGGAGAAGTGTAGTGATGTGCGTAAGAATTGTAGAAGTGCATATCGATAAAGGGATAGGTACGATCGATATGCTGTATTATGTTAAGTATGAATAGGAATAATTTTTCGCGAAAAAAAAATAATCTGTAAGATAAAATGTTTGTTTCGACGTTATCATAGAGAAACTGAGATCGTAATGTGGCCATGACAAGGGCCGTTTTTATCTTTTCTAGGGATATTTCTTAGTTCTTCAAAAATCTCCATCCGCATCTTCCCCATCTGTGTCATCTTCCTGTAGGCTAATTATAAGAGGTGGTGCTTGATCTCTTAAAATAGTTTTCCTTAAGTCCTTATCCTGGAGCTCGGCATGCCTCACACATTTGGCCCAGTCTGGGGGCAGTTTTCAATTCTTTTAAAAACAAGAACACGTTGTGAATTACAGCCCGAGCTTGAGCGTTGATGTCACCATTTAATTTTTTCAAAACGGCGTTAGAAAATAAATTCCCCATTGTGCGTGTTGCGTAACGAAGCGTAAGTAATGTAATGAGTGTCATGACAAAAAATATTATATTTATAGATAAAACAACAACCCTTGCTCGTAAAGAACAATCAGGAGTCAGAGTGCTAATGAAGGTCACGATGACGCATAGACCCCGCGTGCGCAGGGAGCTAAGTATCGATAACGGGTTGCATTGCGTCCACATTCCTACTGTCAGTGACATATATTGCCCGACGACTCAGTTTAAAATGTGTCGACTATATACTATAGTCTCATTATATCACTAGCTTTTGCCCGCGGCTTCACTCGCGTTATTGTTATCCCACGGAAATCGTACATTTTTCCGGGATAAATAATAGCCTATGTGCTATTCCAGACTATAATCTATCACTGTGCTAAATTTCATCCTGATCCGTTCAACCGTTCTGGCGCGATTGAGCAATAAACATCCGTTCAAACTTCTGTATTTATAATATTAGTAAAGATTATAAAGTCTTAACTATTATTCGAACAAAATTTAGGTACCTTAAAAATGTTTCATCAATATTTTGCATAAAACTGACATGATATTAATTAAGTAATTATATAATGTGTTAATTTTCATAATATGTAATTGTATTTGTTCAATACCTATATATTACGGTTATACTACATATATTATTTATATATTATCCGAAAAAATAATTTATAAAGTTCCTTGAAACAATATTATATAATCCAGCGGCGGGTATCCTTTGTTTTGATGCTTATTTAATTTTATCAAATTTAAGTCGCTAGTCCCTATACAATATTGTCCTTTGTTTTGTCTCCGCTTCCCACTAATCTAGCTGAGTAAGTTGTGCTTTTCAATTAACAAACGTCAGGGGCAATTTTTCTTTCTGTTGAGACTTCTTCCTACAGGATTAAAAGGAAAAAATAAGATGAGCCTTACGTCTGTGTTCAGTTTCGCCAAGCTGCTCTGAGTAAATATGGTAAGAAAAAAGTAGAATTAATTTGTATAATGCTATATTATTAGAGAATAGAGTTGTGGTTTAGCGACTAAAGCATACAGATTATATACTAAAGGCGTGAGTTCGAATATTGGAGAGTTTGCACCGCTTAGGCATCTTTTATCATCTAATGTGTATATAATTTTACAATTACCACCGTGTTCTCACCGTGGAGAAAAAAATGGTAAGGTAACCTGTACATTAAAGTTACCTATGTGTAAAATCCGCAAATGCATCTTAGAAAAGAATATCCTTTTATTGGAAGTTGATAATGTGTACCTTGATTAATTGTATTAAAAAAAAAATAGTCACACTTCGTTAATATGTGTTGAGGAAAACTGTCACATTAATTAATATTAATGTGGTCTGTTGATCTTGAAGACAATCGTGATTGGATTTATTAATTAATTTGCCTTATTTATTTTCGCAGTGTATAAAGTATAGAAAGAGTTTCCAACTGCTTCGAAACGAAATTTCATTTCTTTTGCGTTTGAGAATAAAGTAGAAGAAAAATCAAGAATAAAGTGGAAAAAAAATTACTGTCGGTAAAATATATAACCGGGGGTTAAACTGCATTTTATAGTGAACTATAAGAAAGACTGCTTATGACATGATTTACATCTTTTATTTCTTCTAATGTCACGCAGCTCCGCTGGTGTATATTTCACGTACAATCTATCTATCTATTAAATATGTAGATAGGTAGCTGAGTAGGGTATCGTTAGACAGATCTTGAAAAACATAGTAATGTTTCGTAATGAACTTTTATTTAAGTTAATAGGTGGGGAGATAGTAGCTTTCAAAGTTATAAAAAAGTATGCCCCTTTTAACTTTTGAAGCATGAGGTGAAAACATTTTAACAGTTAAATAGTTATTAAGATATAAGGTACAGACAGTTAAGTGTTTTTTATCACTTTCTTTTTGCAACTGCATTTTGTACACCAATAACAAGGATGAACGTTCGTCATTTCTATAGAAGCCTTCGATATGTGTGGTCCGACAGGTACTTGGCTTATTTTACATACTTGCATGAAAACAGTATTCAGCGATATAGGTAAGCTTTGTAATAAAAAAAAAATAACTTTTGTAAGTTAATTATTCTCAAACGTATTATACAATGTTTTTTGCTCGTTATATTTCAGATAGTAGGGTTGTTGCCACCAAATAACCAGGCCACAAGTGGGCTTCCAAAGTGATAACAGCAAAAGCCTCCAAACCATGTTCGTTAAGGAGTAAACAAAGGATAAGCTTCGCAATATGGTTTGAGTTAGGCTCAACTAAAGCGAAATACATGTCACTTAAACGGGGTCTAGTCGCGGATTTTGTGTCGTATACTGTGGACGTGTTTAGAATTCACATTGTTTAGTAGAATTTAGATGTAGAATTTATTTTGCAAGTTTTGGTTTTACTTCTCGTATTTACTTTGTTGTTAATAAAAGCAAGCCCACTTTTATAATTAATAATGGATTTTTAGATACATACATATGCATATATGAAGGTCACATGTGATTTGGATGTAAGTATAAAATTGTAATTATGTTCAAGTCTTAATTAGCTGTAATAAACGAGCTCTGTGGTGTAGTAGTCAAAACGTTGGTTAGCCTAGTTTAGGTGAAGAGTTTGTTTTCCGACATAGTAAATTCGTAAATGAAGTTTTCTTTATTTCACCTGTTTTGAGCGTCTGGCACTATTTCTCAGACAACTCTGGGAGCTGGTCCCAGACGCTAATATTCAAGGACAATTTAATTAGGAATAACTCCCTTGTGTGGTACTCATTAAATTGTAATTTTTTTATAATTGTGTATATGTATATTAATATAATATTATAAAGAATTACCTATTTATACAATCATCAATAACATTAATCCAATCCATTAACATTATTCACTAACTACTTAATACAAGTTTCTTCTAAACTTTAGGTATATTGTTCCAACCCTACTCATTAAAGATTACTTTCTAGCAGACGCTTCCTGTTACAATATAATAAATATAAGGTTGGGGAAAAAGTTTCTTCGCATTTTATACAAAAATTCAAAAGGTTTTTTATAAAGTTTATTTACATTTGACTAAAGTATGTAGGTGCCATTTTGTTGGATAACTTTTTGCCATCTTGTAGGCAGGGACGTGATCCCATTGCTATAAAAATTTTGGGACTTGTTAGAGACAATAATATATTTTATACTGGCTACATTTATCTATGGCTCTTAGTCTATGATGTACTCTGTGTTCTCTATGTTATGGCATCTGTACTAAAATGATGTAATCTTTGTTTTCACTAGTGTTCTTTATAATAAACAGATTTAATGTGCAAGCGTGACTTTTACTTAAGTCCTGACAGGACTTCTGATTAAAAAACTGCGACAAGTGGTTTTGGCAGTCCTCTCGTGATGTTAACCTGACACTGCCTGAGGAATTCTGCAGATACCGAAACAGGTGAAAATCTGAAGGTTCAAGTTCAGGACTATACGGCGGATGTACTTGTTAGTACATCCGCCGTATAGTCCTGAACTTGCACCTCCCAGCCAAACTCTCGTAATTTTTGGTGAGTGGCTAAAGATGTGTGAGATCTAGCGTTATCATGGTGAAAAACCACACCCCTTCTGTTGATTAATTCCGGCCGCTTTCTCCCAACTTGTTGCTTTAATCTCATCAGTTGTTCGCAGTACAGTTCAGAATCGATGGTCCTGCTGGCGGTAACAGCTCATAATGAATAATGCCCTTCCAATCCCACCATACATACAGCATCACCTTGTTGCGAGTTAACCCGGGTTTCGCCACCCTTCAGTTCAGTTTCGATTTCAGGTGTCAAGCCTGACCGGCCTTTGATCACGATCTTTTTCATTCGTTCTTGTCGTACGTGATCCACTTTTCATCACCAGTTATCAGCTTCTTCAAAAATGGTTCGGTTTCATTACGTCGTAATAAAGAATCACAAATGAGTACACGGTTCATTAGGTTTCTTTCAGTGAGCTCATGAGGCACCCAAATATCGAGCTTTTTTATGTATTCAGCTTTTTTCAAATGCGCCAAAACCGTTTTGTGGTCAATTCCCAGTTCTCCAGCTACATTGTAACTACTAATATGCCGATCTTGCTCCACTTTTACAAAAATGGCATCAATTTTGTCCGTAACAGGACGACCAGAGCGACGTGCATCTTTGATATCAAAATTTCCTGATTGAAAACGCTTAAACCAAATTTGCGCTACTCTCACAGATACTGAATTAGGTCCATAAACATCACAAATTTTTTTCGCGGCTTGTGTTGCATTTTTACCTTTTTTGTAGTAAAATTTTAAAATGTATCGAATTTCTTCATTAGATTCACTCATTTTAACAATAAGAAAAACAAATGAAAATCACGCGTTTTCCTAATTTGAATTTGGAATTGTCTTCTTAAAATTAAAACTTTTTAATGATACCAAAACCAGCCAGATACAAACGGTATAGCCAAAGAGATCTTATTACAAGTTCATACATACTATATGCGAAAAGACTTTTTCCCCAACCTATTATGTAGATATTAGTTAGATTCAAAAGAATAGCAATTTGTATTTTTGTGTGACAATTTTATGTTTATATTAATTAACCATTTCGTCCTTGTTACTGTAGCCCTTTAGTTGATGCTTAAGATTCCTTTTTAGCAATGAAAATTTTAGATAAGATTAGATATTCTGCGGGTGACGGCCCGCAGGGCACGACAGTAGCCTTCACCCGCACTCTTATAATTATGTTCTTAGTCATTTTTCTCGGAAACCATTGTCTCTATATGCATGGAGTTTTAGAACACGATGTAGTTTGTCTAGACCCGAGAAGATAGTGTATAGTAAAATTGTGAAAAAAATACATATTATATATTGCCACCATACATGTAAGTAGGGTTTCATTTTTTCAGTGTTATAGGTACATAGTCATGTGGAACATCGTTATTCAGATATTGAAAGAAGAAGCAACTATATTATTTAAAGATTTTTATTTAAGTCAAGAGGTTGTTGAGATATTCGAAAAGAATCAAGTATGTAGAGCCACAAAAATACTTACTCTTAACATTGTTTTCAACAACATCTGTTCAGTGGTTTTTGAATATAGGTTATTTTTGATTAATTTTTTATGGATCCGTAGACAAATAACTAAAACAAGAGACGTTTATTACATCTACAGGACCCTCCGTTGTGCACGGCCCACAAGCACTTATCCAATTTATTTAAGAAATTTTGATAAGATAAGGATTACATTTTTATTGCTCTGATTTAAATTTCTGTGACGTTTTAATATCAAAAAATTCTAAGGGCCGCTTGCATAACGTTGCTTAAATTTATTTAAGAAACACTAAACGCATTTAGTACCCTTAAATACAATTAACGTCTTGCACAACGCAAAATGTGTCGTTGAATATGTTTAAACAACTGTCAAAGTTAATCATCCAAAAATAGGTATTGAACTGCTCTAAATGCATTTAAGGGCAAAAAATAGATTCGCATTCTGTTTTGAAACAATAGAAATGCCAGAGATGTTCGGATTTTACCTGAAGCTAGTTCATTTAGTACAGCGTCGACACTATAGAATTCAGATATCTTTCTTTGGCCGACATTTCCTGATATAATTATTTTAATTCTTAAGATGAATTTGCACTTTGATTTGTATTCCGTCGAATATGTGATAATACGATTGGGAATGTATGTAGATATGCCAGGTATACCTTATTTCAAATGAAAAGAATACAGAATTAATATAAATTATAATAAATTTCAAAGAATGATCATAAACCTGGTGTCCATAGCGGAGAAAACTAATTTTATAGTAAAATATTTATTGGTCTCTATGATTTGTGTATTTAGCTAGAGTCAAGTTAGACTATGGTTGAGGTTTTACCATATTACGATATGGTCTTGGATTTCACTAAATAGTTGAGATTTTCAACACAAATGCACAATTCTACGTTATTCAATATTATACAACTATTCTTCACTTTTAACCAGTATTTATTATTTGAAAATAAAACAGCGCAGCAAAAAATAATTCTTCAGGTTGCCGCCAAAAATTTCGAAGCAAACTTAACCAAACGAACGAAATTTTCAACGTCAAGTTGACATTGGCCAACTAAAATTCCTTGTTACGCAAGAAATAACTAACATTAAAGGTAAATTTCGTGTGATTGTTCGAAAAAATGGATCGCAGCGTGATACGGAACACATCTGGCTGTTTTACCGACGGCATAAATACATTTAGCTAAATAACATGGGAGACCACCTTATGCAAGGCATCTTAAATATGTTTTGTGTAAAACGTATTTAGGCAGTTTAATATGATTAACTAATTTTTATTTAAAGGCGATCGTTATGCAAGCGACCCTAAGATTCCTTTTGAATACTAAACTAATGGTGTGATAATGTTATTATAAAATATAGTATAAGATAGAATATTTTTCAAAGCCTACTTAGTCTATTAATTAATTCAAATGTATATCTCATCTCTACAGTAACAGCTTACGTAATTATTTTTCGGAATATATTATTACAGGAGTATGTACGTGTAGGTATTCGAAAACATATATGAAGTAATGCGAATACGAAGTAAGATAGTATCAATTATTCAGAAGTTCATTGTTGTTAATTAGGTACGTCGTTTTAATCTATTTAATGTATTAGTTATTTCAGGGGTGTAGTTTCGAAATCCTCAAAAATGTATGAACTTCCATTCATTTTAGCGGGTTCTGAAACTACACCCCTAATTTATGATACTAGTGCGGTAACTTGGTTTTTACAAACGAGTAGGCGAATGTAACTATAGTCACGAGTTAGTAAAAACCAAAAACCGAACGAATGTATGTCATACAACGTTTTTCAACACATTTGTGAGAAAACAGTACAATAGGTAATGAAACAAACATAAATATCAGTCTGAAAGTTTCTAATATAAAAATGGCACACATTTACAAATGGCGCCACGTGCTCGTTGTGAAGATTAGGACTAAATCTTTCGTCTCATTTTCTCTATAGTATTAAAATGAGTCAAACGTATGGATAAAAAACGGTTCCAAGGAGGTTCGATTATTCAGCTTATTTACTGTCGTAATGTGAAAGTCCTTGGTGGAATTCTCATATATTTTACCGTACTTTCCATTGTGTGGTGCGTAATTTTTAATTTTCGTACAATGTATACAGGCTTCGTTTGTTGTTCATTGTTTTTGAGCAAATGTGTTGAAAAGGTATTATGTTTATTCTGCGGAAGAATGTCTACTGGCTACAGACAGGTTGAAACAGATATTTGGGCAAATCTCCTGATTGCATCATAGTTCGCACCACATTTGTTTTCAACTTCTGCTAGTTTTTTTTTTGGATTATTATTTTTTCAACATAAGTATTGAAGATTAAACAGCACTGATTAATCTTCAATATTTATATCAACAAGACACTCGAAACGGAAAAAATCTGAAAAAGATATTATAGCATTTAAAAAATCCTGGTTGCTATTCTCGTCTTTGCGGTCCGCTTAATTAAATGGAACGCTGCGGTTTTAGGTTCGATTTCCTAGCAGAGTAAATTTTCGTAAACAATAATTCCGTTGTTAAATATGGTCTATGTCTCTGCGTTCCATCTTAGAGTGGGCGATTGTATATAAATAGGGAATGAATACCTATATATAATGTGTGTGTTTGTCTGCTGAACTATTTATTTATTTTTAACCGGAACAACTTAATAATTATGATACGTGTAAGAGATACTATCCGGGAACGTGCACGAGGAAGGCTCTACCACCTGGTGGCGCAAATCGGAATCTTTTGCGCAAACAATACTTAACATTGACATTTCACGTTATAAAATAATCACATTAAAGAAGTGAAAAATAACATTTAACTAAGTGAAAGTGTATTGTTGCATTTCTGGATGCTTGAATACTAAATATAAAATAAAAATAAGTCAAATGGTGTAGAATTCTATTATTTTCCCCACGAATAGTAGATACTCACGTTCCATGGCTATGGATAAACGACAAAAGTGGATAAATGCAGTAAAAAAACATGTACGTATAAATTTCAATGAATGAGTTATTTATAAAAATAGTAAGTTTTGTATATAGTAGTACTATTCTATACAAACAAATCTATAAGCAAACATAACTTCAGATAATTTTGTTTTAGTAATATAGAGAAAATATTTACGTGAAAAATGATTTAAGAAAATACTTTACAGTTATTTTGACATCATAAATTTTAGAAATCTACATTTGAATTGCAATTTTGCCAGATATTACTGCATTTTAACGATTCCTAACTGTTTCTTCTACTTCTAAGACATAGACTAGAAGAGTTTTTGGCGTTTTGATATAGTGCACGCTGAAGATCATTATTGATCGGCCGGAACCCATATTTTATGATTTTAATCATAACAAAAACGATTTAGATATAGTGTAAACATTAACAGCAACACGATGATAGGTCTGAAAAGTTTCTTTTTTGAATCACACGGCGGCTTTCGTGTCGATTTGTGCTGCCACCTATATGTAGTTTGTGCAGGTTCTCCCTATTTCGAATTTACATTTTAATCTGACGTTTTGTCGACATTTTATTAGTCGTGTTCACGTAAAAATGTCTAAAATTTGAATGTACAGTTTTTGTCAATATGTATTGCTCTTTTAAAATACAATTGACTCATGATCTCTAGAATTTTATTTTAATCACGGATACAATGATTTCTCCATTCATACACAATAGGATTTTAGTTTTGCAAGTTGAAAATATTTACAATGTTATGTCAGTAAACGACATCTGATAAGATAAAAATTTGAATGGAAATGTAATCTTTCTGTTACGGGACAGGATGATAATATTTCAAATATCAATTTATGTGCGTCATTAGACCATAAAGTAAATATGTAGTTAGATATTGTATAATATTATATGTATATAAGTAAATTGCAATGGGCTAACTGCGCAGTATATTATTATGATCATATAAACAATGTCCGATATAGATATTCTGATAAAAAATTAATTCTTGGAATAAAGATCTTATCGTGTTCGGAAAGTGCTCTACCTCTCACGGATATACACATATCAAAAGTGTCTAGGGATCAAGTAAATTTTTAACTATAAAAAATTATCCAATTAATATTTACCAAATCTAGTTTTCCAGACTGGTTTCTTAATTTAATGCCTAAATCTAAGTACAAAATATAGGGATAAGCTTGGCAGCTTATCCCTATATTTTGTAAAAATTAAGAAACATTTCAATTTTATCAAATTGTAAGAAATTAACCTAAGTTAATGTCGTCAATTAAATGGTCAAAAATGAGGATGTTTTATGTTTTTATTGTAAAGATAAAAAACTTAATAATCTGTGTTTCCACCACTTTCACGAATCACATAACCACAGCGATTTGGCATGCTTAAAATCAATTCATCAAAATCACTTTGAGCAATGGCCGGCCACATTCTTTCTAACAAGTCAAAAAGATGTTGTGGGGTATGCAAGGCATCCATACTCGGCATAGTTCTTCTTTGGAGCATATGTCATGCGTGCTCAATTGGGTTGAGGTCTGGCGATTGAGCAGGCCACGGCAG
Source organism: Dendrolimus houi (assembly GCA_039645545.1). NCBI lineage: Eukaryota > Metazoa > Arthropoda > Insecta > Lepidoptera > Lasiocampidae > Dendrolimus > Dendrolimus houi. Next base: position 13,394,697 of record CM077120.1, on the reverse strand, counting down.
AACTTTGATACGAGCATCGGAAAGAGTGCAAGTTATAACTCTAGCCGTGTGTGGACGTCCAATGTCGTGCATTAGTCGAAATGAATCACCCAACCGGCTTCGCAAAAGGATGATCATGTTTGAAACAATCCTCTCCGCATAAATCTAAACATTGAGGTTGCCCCTGATCCAAATGAGGTCGGTTCTTCTATCGATCCAAATATCGGCCCAAACCATTATTATTCCCCCTCTATATGAATGACATATGGAGTGGGAACAATAATGGTTTGGGAACTTTCTGATAAAATTTCAAACGTTCTTGACGTCCAGAGGTCCTCCAAACTCGAGTACGTCTTGTGCCCGGTCTCATACCGAAACGAGATTCATCGGAAAAGCAAACACAACGCCAGTCTTCTTCCTCCCAATTTAAGTGTTCGCGAGCCCATTGTAAACGGTTTCTAGAATTGCGGATAGATGCAACTCTCAGCGGCCTTCGGGAACGCAGACCCACTTCACGTTCAATTTCGGATGGTTTGGTCGCTTATCAGCAAGCCTGAAGAGCTGTGGACCCTCGTAGCCAACATCATGGCGGTCATGGTACGATTCCATTGAGCAGTATTTTGGATGTACCGGTTCTCTCTACGAGTGGTTATGCGAGATCGTCCTCCATGTTGCTCGGCCACGCTGCCCGTGATACGATAGCGTGTCGAGAGGCGGCTTATGACGCTCTGCGTAGTGCCAAGAGCGGCAGTCACAATATGTTGCCTAGAACCAGCTTGCAACATTCCGACGGCTCTCATAATATCTTCTCATGTCAAATGATGTCGCCGCTCCATATTGATATAATTTTTTTCAGTTCCGATGCAGAAATTGTAATGGTTTTGTAAAAACTCTATTACACACTTTTATAGGAATCCTGATTGACAGTTGATTTTGTATTTTTAAACAAAATTTAAATAAAATTCTTTATTCAAATAGTGAAATTAACTAAAAAGAATCAATAACGATCCAAAAAAGTTAAAATAACAATCCCCAATTGCGGCGATACTCTAAAGTGTACTTGATCCCTAGACACTTTTGATATGTGTAATTTTGCAAAATGTCCGACTGCTATCAAAAATACCGAAGCCACTGGAGTTAGAAAATGGCAGCACTTCTGAATTTGTTTATTCGTTTCCTATGAATAATTATATAAACTCATAACATATTATTTATATTACATGCAATTCAATCTAACTAAACGTAATAAATTAAGTTCCATGTTCTATTTGTGTTCCCCGCTAGCGCAGTTTTTTATGTAAGCCACTGTTGCCAACTTGGCGTTTTCAGTGCTAGATATATATATTGCGTTTTCGTCTCTGTTAACTATAAAAAAAAATATTAAGCGCTTAGCGCTGTATTTAGCGCCTTTTTAAAATTATGTTCTTCTTTACTAAAATTTGGACTTTTATTGGAGTATAATGTTCAAAAACATGTACTTATGTATTATTAATAATGTAATTTATATTTGATTTCATACTGAATATTTGTGTTTTAAAACAATGTAACGCTGTTTAGGAGTTGACACAACGCGTGTAACGAGTGTTGGCAATACTATTGTCATGCTCCGCAATCGTTAGTAAAAATTGGTTATAATTTAAAAACACACCTTTGTTTATGTAAATTACTTCATCCGGGAAAGGAACATAAAGTGTACATTATAGACTTGATCAACACATGAAGTAAGTAGTAAAAAATAACATTCTTCATTATGTAAGATGTCCAGGAGGTTACGATCGTTACTCTTTAGATCGCCATACTCTTTCGTTGTTAGAGGCAAGGTATAATCTAAAACTTTAATCAGCTGAGCCTATCGGATCTCCAAAAGCTTCAGTTTAAACTTGTTGCTCGGAAACGGTAGGTATAAACTTATAAACTCTTTCCTTTTACCTTTTCCAATTATTTATTTGTTCAGGGTGAGTACAGTGTGAGTTTCCCTCCATTCTTCTATTCTGAAATGCATCCTTTTGCTCACTAGAAATCTATATGTCATCCTTATTATATTTATGTTGTTTGTATGAGTCTAATGTTTTACCGCCTGACTGATCTAGTCAAATTTAGTAAATGGGATGCAGCCTACCTGGCAGGTTATGTCATACTAATGAGTAAATAAATGTTTGTAGGAGAAAAGGATGTTATGAATGAGCACTTTTCTGTCAAGTGGGATACCCACTGACGCATGATCTACATGATCGTAAGAAGCTGTCTACGTAGATGCTTATACATGTTATAGTTTTTACGGAAAACAATAGTACCGAAATATTCGTAGTATTCACACGGCCATATAAAATATAAGTGGTTAAAGTAACAAAAAGTTCACGAGGCATTTAAAAAATTATTTCTCGATGCAAACACGTTATTGTTAGTAATTTAACACGTATTTTTCCTTGTTTACGACATGAGTAGGACATTATATACACAAATAGTAAAATTACTCCTTATTCGTGTTGTGATAGGATTATATTTTATAAATTGGAAATATCACTGCTTCAATTTTTTATTAAAAGAATGTGTTTAGTTAGACATCATTGCTTTTAAAAAAGGCTAGTTACGAAATCAATAATAACATTATAAAATTCTAAACATGCCGTGCCTGTACATTGAAGCTATTAAAAAAAACCATCTGTATTAGACTATATAAATGATGGAAAACACGATGCAATATTTTTAAGATTTGTTGTCTGTTTGTTTAGGATACACGTAAAAACTATTGGACCGATTTTAATGCAATTTTCATTGATCGACAGCTAATTTTTAGACTTAAAGTCTGCGCTACTTATTATCTTGGGAATGCCGCAGGATTTTTTCTGGGAATGATTTACAATGGCCAGATTTAAAAATATCGAATTCCAATGCGATTTATTTACTGATATAGCAATTTTAATGTAGTGAAATGTGTGATTCCGGGAATCCCACGGCAAAGGCTAAACTTGCCTCCCAAAAGCTTGGTGTGCTAAGCCGGTCTAAGCAGTACTTCACTCCGTGGCAACGACTTGCACTATACAAAGCGCAAATCAGACCGCATATGGAGTACTGCTTACCTCTACGGGCCGGAGCACCTGCTTATCAGACTGAACGCCTCGACTCCATCCAGCGTCGCGCCGTTCGTATCATCGACGATCCCATACTAACAGACGGTTAAAATCGCTTAGCCTTCGAAGAGACTTTGTGTCCCTCTGCGTATTCTACCGCCTGTATAACGGGGAGTGTTCCGAGGAAATGTTTGATCTGGTGCCAACGCCTCACTTTTACAACCTCATCGCTCGCCAGCGACGAAATATTCACCCCCATTTCCTTGAGCTCCCACGCTCAACTACGCAACGGTTCTCTAGAACATTTATTCCGCGTACAACAATGATCCGGAGGGAACTTCCCGCCGCGGTTTTTCCTTTTGCGCTATGACATGGGGTTCTTTAAGAAAGGCATTATAAAATTTCTTAGAGGCCGGCAACGCATTGGCGACACCCTTGGTGTTGCAAGCGTCCATAGGCGACGGTAACCACTTTGCATCAGGTGGGCCATCTACCTGTTTGCCTGCTTTAGTCAATAAAAATAAAATAAAAACCCGGGAACGGTTTGAAGTTGTTCGAGGGCATAAAAATTAGTTTATTCCGACACTGTTTTTACTATAACAACATTCTTATTTAAATGCTGCGTACTTTGCGTCTCGGGAATTCCGCGGGAAACGTGAACAAAGTCGCGGGTAAATCCTAGTAGTAATTAAGATCGAGAGTCAAGAGCGGTCAAACTATTGGAGTCTCTCTTATATATTGTTAAAAATAACTTCAGTATTGCCTGTGGACTTGATTATCTATTTCAAAGGGTAGCGAATACTTTCTTTGTAAAAGTAAAGATAAAATATTATCATTTAGTATCGGTTCAATATGAGACTTTTTTACAATATAATTTTGGAACGTCACCAACTTCTATATAGGTGATTTTTCAACTGGTCCTTCAGGGTCAATTTCTAAACTATACGAAATAGCGAAAATCACTCAAAGGATTTTCGAAGCCGATTTTGACGAAAACTAAAGTGGTATCATTAGATTTTTGAAAAATCATTTACCCTTGTCAGGAATCGAATCGGCTGATTTTGAAAAACTTTCTGTATTATTATAACAAATCATAGTGTTGCTTGTCAGGATCGATTTCTGTGAAAGAATGTCAAAGGGAAATGGTTGTTTTTGAACAACATTTTATTCAATATGGAGACTATGAAAATTGTTCATTTTTAAAAGACATTTTTTCCTTTTATAGGAAAAATAGTACACAATTATTATTCATACTCTTAACAATAAACACATAGTACAATTAAAAACTAAAAATAAACTAAGTTATAAATAGTACATGCTATTATAGACTGTGTAACAAATCGCTGCCAGATGGGAGCGTGCCCAGAAGGCTGGCTGCATTGCCGCGCTGTATGGCGATGCTTATTTGTTGGGCGAAATATGAGCCAGCCTTCTGATCACGGGTGTCATCAAAGAGTTTCTTGCAAATCTCTTTGAAGAAACTTTTTGCCGATGGACCCCACGGACCTAATGTTTCAACTCCATACGGCACAAATATGTAACCCCTTCCTAAGGTTCCATATTTGCGCTGTTTGAGAGCTTCAGCTTTTGAAGCAGCGTTGCCAGCCTCTAACTCAGTCATTGGAAGATGTGACGGCGCTAGAGTGTCTACATGTCGCGTCCCAAACAAGCGGCCGTCCCATCTTCCAAGGAATAGGTGACATACCATCCGGCCTCTTACCATCGTCGCGTACCAAGCCATTCGGTTCTAATACGGCCGGTACGCCGACGCTGACAAGAGCCCGGCGGATGATGTCATTGAGGTTGGCATGGCGAGATCTTCGACCAACACTATCTATATAAACATGTTGATCCGTGGTGTCCATACGGGTCCACCATACTCCCACACTGGCAACGATGGGGTACAGAACATGGGGCCCCCAAGTGAAGGCTCGCAGCTAATCGAAAAGTAGTATGATCTAGGATTGTGCCTGTATTGAAGGATGGGTGTGCCTGTAACCATTTTCCAGACTCCCAAGTAGCAACGGCCAAAAGGCGAGCGCGCTCTGTCGAACTGGAACACGTTTGTAGGAAACTTTCCCGTGTCAGTTTGCAGAGCGGCTCGTTCCAAGCTCGTTGGGAAGTCGGAACACTGGGCAGGATAGAGTTAGGGCAGGCCATTGTCTAGGCTCTTTTAGCATCGGTCAGATATGGAATTTCAAAGTCTAAATTGCTTTTTTCTAAATTTTTTAATACCAAATTACTTGTACTATAAACCGATGACAAAAAAGCCGATAGAGCAACACTGGAAATTTTGCGGACACCTAGGCCACCTAGCCTTATCGGTAGTGAGCATTGTGACCACGTTCGGTCGTCCATGTCCAAATTTAATATGGATATGAGGGTATCCCTCACGATGCTATCCAACGTATTTAAAAGTAAAGTTTCCTTAAAAAGTTAGCAGCACCGGAGGGCATACGTAAATTTAGGTACGAAAAGGCAGTACCGGATGATAGTGAAGATAAGCATCATCAATCAAAGCAGTCTATGGGTAAACATTGAGTTCATTCAAATGAGGACTTTTCCAATGTGATTTTTTTACTGATCGATAGCAAATTTAATGTAATAAAATGTGTGATATTTTTTATCCCGGGAATTTTACCGGGATAGGTTTTCTAATTGTTCGGATGCAAAAAAATTAGCTTATTCCGATTTTTACTAAAACGATAGCTGCGGTACTTTCTTTCCCGGAATTCCCGCGGGAAATTCAAGTCAAGCGTGGATGAAGTTGCGGGCCTATTTTAGTTTGGTATAAACATACAGCTGTGTTTACTTTTTTTAAAACAGCAGACTTGGTTCCTGATAAGGGTAATTGATTTTTAAAAAATCTAATAATACCACATTTCTTTTGGTCAAAATCGGCCTCGAGACTCCTTTGAGTATTTTTCTCTTTTATAGTTAAGCCTTGAAAGCCCACAAGAAAAATTCACCTTGTATATTTTGTACTGTACGAATATTAAGCTTTTCAATATTTTTTTATACCAAATAAATATTTTTATGTTTATAGAGCAGTTACAGAATTTTCTTATCAATATAATTAATTCATCTCGATTAATTTATTTTCTGATTGCCTGAACAAACTTCTCATAAGCAAATACAATAACTTATATCAAATCCTGGTAAGGAACTTTATTACTGCTATTAGATAAGTGCTGACGTACATTTTATGGTCATATATATAATTTTACATACGATTATTGTTTCACAGGTAGGCTCCTGTCAGCTACGTATCATGGAAATTAAAATTTTGAAGCAGATGTATCGAGTAACATGACCGCGTCGGATTCCAAACGTTCGCAGCAGTCGTCATATTTGTGACAGTAAATAGACTTGTAAGATAGTTGTCTACACTGATAGATACGGTTACGTTACTACTATTATAGTAATATACTCTGTGATTACTTTTTACGGAAACGGGCAAGTTTAGTTTACCTGGGGTCTACTGTTTAGTCATGCCACACCTCATTGATCTCAGCAAAAGGGGTAGGATTGATGATGGTTATATGCAAGTCAATGCGATTGCGAAGTAGACGAGAAAAAATAGTACAGCGCTTACCTTTTCCATTCTATTTTAGTTAATAAATGGTAAAAGACCATGATTATTTGTAACGTCTATGTACGTACGTACGTCTTGACATGTTAATTTTCTTCATCACATAATGGGCGATAAATCTGTACATTATATCTGGTGACAATATAAATTGGAGGTAAGTATATAAAACACGTAGTTTCGACTTGCTAAGTCTAATGTCGGTAAATAAATATTTATTCCAGTGTAATCCTAAGAATGGATGTATATATTCATGGCTGCTCAGATTTATAAAGTAAACTTCTTAATTTCCAATGCTATAAAAAGATGGAAACTGCTACATCTCTGGCATGCTTCAAATAGTACTTGATTATAAAATGCGGTGCGAATTTTCATAAGATAAATCCCTACCATTCTATCAGTTATAACCCTAATCGACGTTATAAATGATATGATAGTTACAATCAATAAATTTCGATGTTTTGTTGCAGCTCTCGAGCTGGTTGATAAAGGTACAGCATGTCGGGGAAAATGTCACAAGAACGAGTAAATAGGGTGATATGAATATTTTTGCCGTGTATCACTCACGGAGCAGACGTGTGCACGGGTCATTCGCACAAATAAATAACAGTTGTTAAATTTAACCTACTTTAATACGATTTCGAAATGAACAGTTAAGGTTATTACTGTTGAACAATGGCAATAGTGATTCGTAAGTAAACGGTGAGCTTTGGTGTCGTGGTGTGTTTAAACATTGTTTGGAATTTTGACTAGAAAAAACTGCAATTCAATATGACTGTGGCACCAAATCCTCAATCAGTCGTTGAAGTTATCGAAAACAAAATGATACAAGAGAAATCAACAGCGATCAACTGGTGTAAAATACAATGGAAGGCGGTCCTAGCAGAAATGGTTGCTACGATGATGTTAGTATTATTTGGCTGCATGGCTTGCATACCTCTGGATGGGTTCGATCCTCAGCCTCCTATGTACGGCCCCTTCGGATTCGGTTTGGCAGTCCTGTTTAATATTCAGATTTTTGTCCATATATCTGGGGCACACATGAATCCTGCTGTGACTGTAGCTGCACTGATCTGGAAAAAACTTTCATTTCCACTCGCAGTAGCGTATGTGATAGCACAATGTTTTGGAGCTATTCTGGGTTACGGCATATTAGTAGGAGTTTCACCGATGAATATAGCTGAAAACGGAGTATGTCTCACTTTGCCGCATGCAAGCCACAATGTTTATAATACTCTGGGAATTGAGATAGTACTGACATCAGCTCTTTCTTTTCTGAATTGTGGTTTTTGGCACCCGGCAAACCATGAAAAGACAGAATCACTGGCCATTAAGTTTGGTTTGGCGATTGCGGGACTCAGTCTTGCCGGTGGACCTTGGACTGGTGCCAGTATGAATCCAGCCAGGTCACTGGGACCTGCTGTGTGGACGGGCAACTGGACAATGCATTGGGTGTACTGGCTCGGACCAATGATCGGAACAAGTATAGCAGCTATCTTTTACAAGATAACATTTTTCAATTATCCTTAACATAATATTTCTTACTATTTTTTTGTGTCAATTGTCCACTTCAGTATTAAAATATTAAGTTTATCTTTTATGTTATTTATGCGGTGTTAATAAAATTAGATTAATCAATTATTTATATCAAAACCAACGTACAAATATTAAGACTTAAATGTTAAAATTCTACTTGTATTGTATAATGTTATTGTCTGATTAATGTAGATAGCTGTAAATTTAAGTACATTTTTCAATAAAAATTATGAAGTGAAAAATAACTCTCTATAACTGAAATATTTTATTTATTTCAAACAATAGAAGAGTTTATTTTTGACCATAACTTTAAAAAATATAAGAATTTAAGACTCTCCTGATTTTATAAAGTGTACAAGAGTATGTCTTTGTATTTTAGTTATACATATATAAAAGATTTAAATTACATATATTATTATAAGCCCTTTAATACTCTTAAATTATTAATATAAGTTAGTTATTGTGGAAAAAAGCTAGTGGTGATATTGTTTTAAAAAGTTAAAGAAGAATTTTAATTAGCTGGATAGTTTTAAGCGGAGTTTTCTTTCAATTTTATTATACGTAAAATATTGTAAGATAGCATACATAGCATGGCACAGTAAGTTTAATCATAATACATTATATTAACTACATTATTATTTTTAGTCAATGTATAAATACTTAGAGGACACGTTTAGTGCGGTCATTTTCCTTATACATCTGATAGCATTGTTATTTTGTTACACGTTATCTATGTATTTTTATTTACTTTTAAATCAAGATTAATACAAAAAAGAAGACCCTACATATTTAAGAATTTAATTAGTAATGAAAACACTAATAATAAAATTACACAAAGTCAAGTATTTGTTCTTACCTTATAAGGGAATGACAATTTGAAAATTGCAGTCAAAATGGAATACAAGTCAGATTGCATTTCTTGCTACACTGTGCAGCTTACAATTATTAGGGTTTGTAGCTGTTATTTTTTGTCATGACTGCTCACTGCATTTCTTATTAACTGTAAAACCTGTAAGTTTGTTTTATAACTATAATTATTGTTTAGGTATATATTTCAATTAATGTTTAATACGGGTCGCATGCCATATGTGATTGAGGAGGTGGGCACTGAAAATCAGTACTGTGTGTGTATAATTTTATATATACTTTATCTTTGAACTATTTTGTATTGTGTGTCGCTATTGGAAATAAATATTTTTCTTTCTTCTTTCTTTCTCTTTCTATACATATATTTGTAATTATTGTTGATGATGACGATATTTGATAGTTTCAATTTATTATCGTGATCATAATTGCTTTTATCAGTAAAATATACCAAATTTTTTATATTAACGTTTTATTAAATAAGTCCTTTGTGGACATGATATGGTATATATATTATGATATAATTATTATCAGACTGCGATAACTTCTTCTTCTTTTATATCTTCTTCTTCGGGAAATCAATGTATACTGCTGGACGTAACGCAGGTCCTTACCAAGCGACCTTATGCAGGTCGATGATCCACCGGGCTGAAGGGCGTCCTACACTACGTTTACCGAGACGCGGTCTCCACTCTAAGACACGTTTGCTGACCGACCAGACCGATTTGGCTGAAAGTCTATATATATATATAGACATATATATATTATATACCTATATATATATTCGATGCCGAGGTTTGTCAAGGGATATTTTTTATCCCGAATAATGGGATAGCTTAATGTAAAATATTTCCATGTCACAACAATTAAACAATAAATTATAACACCACACAAAGTCACAAACACACAACTAACAACGAAACTCGTACACATACTCACACCAACGCGCACTACCACCGCATTGCATTACACGCACACTTCACAAACAAACCAAGACACAAAGAGCCTAAAAATTAGTAACCTAGGCACAGAAAGGAAAAACAAAACACATGGCACTAGTTAAGATATATATATATATATATAGGTATAGACATAAGGCACACACTGCACATGCATTTCCTCACAACACCAGCATGTAAAAGATACACTCTACATTAGTATAAGTTTAGTATTAATATTAGAAAAAAATAATGTTATGAGTTATTCTTAAGGTACACTACAACATAAAAATCACTAAATTAATGTCACACACAGTAACAAAAATAAACAATAAGCGTGTAGGAACTCTAAAAACTTTCATAGAAATTAAGTTGTAAAAAAGGGTACGGAACTCGAGTCCGTAGAGTTGTTAAAAAAAAATTAAAGATTATCCCAAAAAGTAGGATAGGTTTTTTGTGATTTGCTACTTTCGTCATTTTGGTAATTTTGGTCCTTTCTGTAATTTTGGTCCTTTTTATCCCTTTAGTCCCTTTTGTGTTTTTGTCCTTTTTTGTCATTTTTGTCCTTTTTGTCCTTTTTATCATTTTTGTCATTTATGTAGTTTTCATAGACAGGGGATAGATAAATAAAACTAGGACGGTTTGATATAGAGGATGAAAGTTTAGATGAGACCAATCATTTCTCAAGTTTATAGATATAAAAATTCATCGTCAATAAAAAATGCGATAGTAAATTGATATGTCTTTCAGTTAAGCTTTTATGGAAAACTATTAGGAATACTGTATCGATTTTGCTGTAATTTTGTCTAATAATAGTTTTAATATCGAAAATGGACATAAATACTTTTCATGCCGGGTGATGGGATATAAAATGAAATTAATCTTCCGGGTGCAAATAGTACTAACATAAAAATTTAGTACAACCTGTAACCTGTATTAACAACTGCTCTTTAAACAAGAAGCGTGCACCAGAAGTTGACCCGGGGTAAACTCTAGCTAATAATAAAAGAAATATTCTAATAGCAAACATGGTAACTACATATTTCTAAATATGAAATTAAAGTCTTTCGTGATAATGAAATTGAATAACAAATACTACGAATGAGAGTAGTGTAGTAAATAAATAACATAATTCAGAAAGCTTCTAAATCTTACATTTTTTTGTTTTTTTTTATTGCAAATTTGGTAAACAGGCAGACTGCGCATCTAATGAAAACTGGTTACCTACCGTTGCCGATAGATGTTTTCAAGATAAGGGACGAAGCCAACGCGTTGGCAGCCTTTAGGGTGGGATAGAGGGTGTGCGATAGGAGAGATCGGATAAAGAGGATATTATAGGGATGGAGAGTATTATATAGTTGGTGCCACCAATTATAAAAAAGCGTGAAGAATCTCTTTATGATCTTTTATTATTTAAAACCAATTTCAAATCACATTTTCTTAGACCACATTATTTGAACATTGAAAGTGTTGATAAGTTTCTTTTAAGTTTTCAGTGATTTAGTCTAAATAATATATTTTATAATAATAATAACAAATTATATGGTTTAGACACGGACAATCGCCGGTCAGTGTCACGCCACATTTAGATTAAATTTATCAAGGATCCTCTACGTGTTGGCCTTCCCATGGCTCCACGCAAGTCTTCCAAAAGTCCGGGCCATTTTATAGCCTGTGGTCTGCAGAGACATAAATAATAATAAACGGACTTGTCTCGTCGGAGGTACCTTATTACCACTACAAGCCCGAGCCAGATCTTGACAACGGTCAATATCTGCTCTACTGGGACCGATCAATTATCACAGACAGGTCCATTGTTGCCAACAAGCCTGATATTCTGATAGTTAATCGGTCTGTAAGACGTGCTATAATTGTAGATGTCGCGATTCGCCATAATGGTAACCTCATGAATGCCGAGAAAGATAAACAAATAAAGTATATTGATCTTGCTCACGAGGTTACCGCTATGTCGAACCTGGACTCTACAATCATAGTATCGATAGTGGTGTCAGTGAATGGATTAATAGCGAAGAGTCTTGACCGCCACCTTAAAAGGCTCTCGCTTGGTATCTGGGTGAAGGGTCGGATGCAGAAGGCAGCTCTGTTGGACTCGGCCCGTATTGTGAGGAGATACTTATGTCTGGAGCCTTAACCACCGGTATCCTGGACCCTAGGCCCTACTGCCGGCGGAGATCGGTTTTTACATATTTTTTTATAAATTAATGTACATATTTTATAAGATATTTATAAGAAAAATCTAAACAACTAGAAAATAAAATATACAATGTGAATAATAATAGTAACTGGTACTTTTTGTTCTCATTTCCCACAATAGTCGTCACTGGCCGAGGCTTGTCCTTGGGTACATTATTATATGGTGTAGACAGGGATAATCGCCGGTCAGTGTCACGCCATATTTACATCAAATTTGTCTAGGGGCCTCTACGTGTTGACCTTCCCATGGCCCCCACGCAAGCTCCCCAAAAGTCCGAGCCATTTTTATGGCCCGTAATCTTTAGAGACATACAATAATAATAATAATAATAATAATAGCTTGGGCCCTAGGCCCCGCTGCCGACAGACGTCTTCTTTTTATATTTTTTAATATGTATTTATTTTTATATATATGTATTAAAAAATCATAAAAAATAATAAATAAATATATATATGTGAAATAATAATCATAATCATTTTATTTCAGTCAGACTTGCGTCCAAAATTTATGGTAGTTAGTTACACAAAAGACAAAACTAATTGTTAGTAAAATGAAAACAAGTAAAAGTAACACACTTACTTGGCGGCTCGGTTTGACGGCAGCACATGCAACTTAACCCGGTGTTTGCAGTAAGGTTCGTCAATCCGCTCCGCCACAGTCCGGAGAATATTGTTGGAGCTGGCGCGCACCTGACGCCGCAGGGATGCGACCCGCTTACCATTATAGCATAAAAACCATCCATGCGTTCTTCTGCAAACATCCCTGAGGCACTACAATAGCGTGGCAACTCCATCAACATCCTAAACACGTTATTATATTGTACGCGCAGAACGCTGTATATATATATACCTCTATGTACAGCTAATCCACAAGCTGTAAGTTTAAAAAGTCTGGCAGTATGCACCAAACAGGGTTCTTTTGACGCCCTTTGTACACCTCCCAAACCTGCGGATCAGCATATTACTCCGAACAGCGAGCGCCCTACGCTCCCTCTCCAGGTCCATGTCTTCGTTTAACTTAACGTCATAAACCGAGAGAAGAATGAATTATGGCATATTACATGATTTCGTAGCTTATCAGAGTTACATTTTTAACCGATTCTATATTTTATTGGTATGTTTGTTACGCGATTTGTCAGTCAATTTAATTTATTTATTTCATATATTTCAAATTATTTTATTATTGTCACCAAGTCAGAATCTAATAAATGGATCCCAGGGAAATTGGCAGTAATCCTTGTTGAATAAAAACCAAAACCGACTTCAAGAGTAACTGAAAAGCAAAAATAAATCTTTTTTACTACATCTTGTAGTCGGTGCCAAACATAAAAAATAACAACAAAATTTGCAAAATATAGTAATTTTTATGTTTTACTTCATACCAAATTGAAGATGTCGTAGAAAATATTTATTTTTTGCTTTTTAATTACTCTTGAAGTCGGTTTTGGATTTTATTATAACATTTTTTTAACAGGTTATTGCCATTCCTAGCATTCTTCCACCATGTTCATGGTACAAAGACGGGAGAGGATATGCGACACCTACATGTGGTGGCATGTAAAATCTACAATCGGTTTTAAAACTCTTCGGCTCTCCGCTCCCGCTCTCGACCGAGCACCACACGAAAAGCGCTTAGAAATGCGTACCCAAATCATTACTTGACAAAGGATACTATAAATTTTCCAAAAATGCCTATCAGCTTATACCGTTACCATTTATCCTGGCAGAATAACATTACTGCCAAGTCCGATAAGATACCAATGAGAAATTTGTATTCATAACAGATTACAATCATAAACCATGTATCTTGCAATTTCTTTTGCTAGAATAAACACGTTTTATTTAAACTCCATTCTTGTTGGAATTAATATCGGTTTTGTTGGATCGACGTGTGACATATCCGAAGCATTCCACTGATGTTGTTTAAATTAGTATAGAAAAAACTTCAACATAGTCATTTTGGTCTACCCTATTAATAAAATTAAAGTAAAACATGCTTTATACAGAAGAGCCCTTCAAAGTTCCTAATGAAAATAAAATAATAATTAAAAAAACCGTGTGCGTCTCGGGGTGGCCGACAGAAGTGATAACTTGAAGTTAGATTAGTTGAACTATTTAATATTGCAATTGTTAAACTTGAGACAAGCTTAGGTTATTTCTTAAATTTTATGTATATAACGCGTGGGTTAGAGTGAGAGAGGAGGAGCCTGCCTACCGCTGCCGTATGCGTGAGAGAAAAGAAGCCATACACTGGCGCCGTAACGCGTTATGTAACGAAGCGGTTTACTCTCCCATAAGAAGTTATCATTTCAAAAAACGAAATAACTGGATAAAATTAAAACATGTGGATTTTTTAGGCATCGCAGTAGTTTTCAAATAAAACTTGAGCTTCAATTTTATTTATTGTTACCTATAGCTTTAGGACAGAGTTTATTTGCTTTTTGTTTTATTTGTCTTTAACACGGTTTATTAGCTTAAGCTATACGTATGTGTTCAATGTCATTTCTACCCAACTTCCATATCTTTGATTAATTTAAAAATTTGCGCACGTAATAAGGACGGATGACAATATATTATTTCATAACTTAGTCCTAATATTCCTGACGAACATCATCAGATAATATGTGAATTTGATACATCAGCCGATATTCGAAGTTCGCACCTCAATTTATAGGTTTTTTCATTCCCTCTACCCATTTTCATTGTTCCTGTAAGGTGTACTCCGCTTTTCTGGAAATATTTGATCTAATAATTTTGTATCTTAAACATACGAGTTTACGATTTATAGAACGACAGTAAATATTGTCCTTCTTTATTGAAATTTCAATCTCCGGATTAGTTTAGTTTAAAAAATTAAAAAAGTTGCTTTTTGATAGCAAATTGTATTAAAAGGTAGAGAATTTGTAAGGAGGTATGGGGATATATAGATAATTTTATTGCACAATAAAACGTGGAGTACTTTGTTATTTAATAATATCAATGTGATGAAATATTTGTATCTTACTTTACTTACGTAAAATCGCTTAAAAAATATATTATATCTTGTATAGTTTGTTATCGGAGCGTGTCATTTAAACAATAATTCATTTCGTTCGTTATTTTCAGTTTAATGAAATTTGGCAGCGATTTTTTCTAATATTTGGAGATTTTCATAAGAAAATCATATTTTTTTAAATATACATTATCCCTTGGGACATATTGAGATTGAGGCCGGAGAAGATCCACCGAATCGAACCGAACGAAAAACCGTTCTAGTCAAAATAAACTTAAAGGTCATTAGGTCATCAAAATGTTGTCATTCATAACAAGATAAATAGATTGCAATGTAAATATGAAGAGTATACTTAATACTAAAATAACACTTCAAGTCTTTGGTTTTTTTTAGATACAAGTGCACTCGTTTTATCTTTAGAATACGAAACAAATTTCGTAAATAATGATAATAAACATTACAACAATAAAAGGCTTTTCAATTTAATAATGGATTTGACACAACGTAATAACTGATAAATTCATACCATTCTATAAAGGACAGTCATAATATCTACTATCTAATTATAAATATATGAGATGTAATATGATTACAGTAATAACCAAGTCATGGTAGTTTAGTGGCAAACAATCCTTGTTCTAATGATGTTTTTTTTGAGACAATGTGAATGTTGTTACAATTACCACGTGCTAACGGCGAAGCGAAACATCATGTGGGTATAGAAACATCATGAGGGAATCGAAATTACCGGCGTGCTAAACCGACCAGTCAGTCCGTTTAGATAGTGGTGGGTAAAAAATATCCTTCCAGTTATTTCATAGCAACAGTCATACTTATCTAGAACAAATCAGTGCGAAATTTAAACGAAGGTTATTAAGGTTTTCAACTTTTCAGTGAAACTAAATTCACAGAGTACTTCCTGTTGCTCCACTCCTTAAGTATCGTATCTAATTCGTAATACAAGTAAAAATAAAAGCATATACAGTAGTAAATCGGAACGACCTCTTCGGTACAAACTGCCGAAACCTATGTAAAAGAATTCAATTTGCCATCAAGCAAAACTAGATCCTGGAGAGTGGAGCGCGTATGCGATACGTCAGAGCGGCAGAGCGTAGACTGTTCGTCGGTCCGTACAACACGATTTGCGAAATTGAACGGAAAGACCCACACTATTTGGTGGGTAATCTCTATAATGCTGGCGAAGGGAGCAACAAGATTTATATTTTATGTCCAATAAAATACGCAGTTTTGCTCGACTTGAGATTCGCAGTTCTATTTTTGACACTCATGTACGCCTGTTTACGAAGATTAATGTTTAGTTCACATAATAACAATGTAATCTACTAATTACCACTCATTTCACTATTAAAACCCTAAAGAAAAGTCTATTTCTCGGGTTTTAATAGCTATTATTAAAACCCGAGAAATAGACTTTCTACATTCAAATGGTTAGCGTAGGCAAGCGTATTTTATAAATATAAACCGAGCCTAAATTACTCATTCAAAAACAAAGAAAATAACCAGGATTGTCTTACCATAAAGTACCAGAGTCGAATATGGCCAGTCAATAAATTTTTAGTGCAGCCATTCAATATTATTTCAAAAACTAAACGCTACTAACTAAACTATCTATAAAGCTGAACGTGTCGCTGCAAGTTAGGGCCCCATTCGGATTGCCAGAACGTCATCATCTGCTTAAGACTTCCTTTAAAACCTCTAATCGGGACCCTAAAGTTGTAAAAGTATAACAGTTTGAATAAATGTAAAACATGAAATAGTTTTAAGCCACTTTATTGATTTATTTTGATAAGACTGACAGGAATGACACAGCGCTGACAAGAGAAAATTTAGGCAATAATTCGAAATTTCGCTACTGAATACCACTTGACAACACGACTTGCCAGAGAGTCATTGTCAAATAAAAGCCATCGAAAAGCCAATCTACTGGTAAACCAGCCAATTTCTATGCACACCTCTGGTTAAATGTTATGTAGGCGATATGCGGTTGTGTGTATTATATATTACATACAGCTCAAATGAAATTTTAGTAGGAGTTATCAAGGGATGTTTCGACCCTCGTCACACACAAAAGTGAAAATGCCACCGCATGTATATCAAAAGTTATGCAGTGACGTTTTAAAGATTTACAAACGGTACGAGTTGATTGTCTCACCTTCTGCCTTAGAATTTTTAAGCCAGCCCGACTGACCATATCTCTCTATCATAATTTATGTATACTATAGGTACCTATAAATTAAATTTATCAATAAGATGTGCTCTACATATCACTACACAATGGAATTGTAAGATGACGAAACATCTGAGAATTAGGGATGGGCAGCTAACTTCTTCTGTAAGCGGGTGGTTTTCGCAACTCGACGATGTAACGCCTATTTTGAATGCGAAGGTGGATAAGGGACTAATTCATTCTGCCTAGCTCCTCCAGGAAGTCCACTGGCTTCTTAACGTTGCCGAACACTACCTAGAGCGTCCAGATACTTCGTTCTGTAATGAGCCATCCCTCCGCATTCTAGCAGGACATGGGGTGTTTCTTCTGTTTTTAGGCATGCTCTGCACAGGGAGCTGTCGGTGACATGCAGCTAGATTTTATTCCTTTTTAGAGGTTTGTATTAATTTTATTATCAATGAATACCTAAATATTATAAAAAAAATATTACAAAAACAAAACCGACTTCAAACAAAAATAAATATTTAACCGACTGTTTTCTACAACACCTTGAAGTCGGTGCCAAGTAAAACATAAAAAACAACAACACAGTTAAAAAAAATATAGTAATTTTTATGTTTTATTTCGCACTAACTACACAATGTTGTAGAAAGAAGGCGGTTTAATATTTATTTTTTGCTTTTTAGTTTGAAGTCAGTTTTATTTTTGTTAAAAAAAAATATTTTTAACCGACTTCCAAAAGGAGGAGATTCTCAATGCGTCTGTTTGTTTTTTTTGTATGTATGTTACTCGATTTCTCCGTGAATTGTGGACCGATTTTGAATTTTTTTAAATCGAAAGTTACCCTTGAATTGCCCCCATTGTCATCATGTCAGGATCTGATGAGTGGATTGCAAGGAATTAGAGAAACTCACAAAAATTGTTAACTAACTTTTTCGTAACACGATATCTCCGCTAATTGCAAACTGATTTTCAAACTTTTTTCTTTACTCGGAAGTGTATAATACTCCCGAGATAGTCTCATAGTCACGAAGTCAGGATCTGATGACTGGATCCCAGAGGAATTGAGAGTAACCCTTATTAAAAAATACCGTGAGCCTACAATTTTCTAAAAAAGTTTGTATATGCGTGCCAGTATTACACTTTTAACAGGCGCTTAATTTTTTTGTAGGCATGTTACGCGATTTCTCCGTTACTTCTTTATCGATTTTGTTTTTTTTAAATATACGGACGAATCGAAAACCTCCTCCGTTTTGAAGGCGGTTAAAAAAATCAAGAAAAAAGCTCACTCATATGATGCCGAGGGAAAAGTTTATAGTTCGCAAAAAAGTTCCAATAGGTGAACGTTTTAGTACCAAAGTGCTGTCGTTAAAAATAATAGGTATACTCTATCTACTACAGCGTTATCTCGCAAAATTGCAGATATTTCACACATATACAATTATTTTACATAGCACAAATAAGTAGGACCATGTAAATATGTTGTATACAAACTGTCACCGCCATGGCAGGTTTACTATCTCAAAGCGCCCGTGTGCCGCATGTTTCACAATTGCGAAAGAGATACGCCCTATAAAACGATATAAAGGATTTATTTGAGTAGTTTCATTTTCAAGAGTTTTATCATTTTGATATTATCTTTAAATATATAAACATGAGAAATTCGGCTATAAGGCGCGAACCAAAGAGAAGAAGCGTGTGTGACATGTCGCACGATAATAGTATTCTCATATAAAAATATGAAGTGCAGACTGAATTTTGTATGTATTTGTTACCCGCGATTTGGTTTGTATTTATTGTTTAATTTCTGAATTAAATAAAAACGCAACTGTAACTGTCTGGAAGAGACCCTCTGTGGCGAGAATACCACCCAATGTACCATTATATATGTGCAATTAAATTATTCATTAATTTGTTGTGTCTTTGTTGTGTTCCGGCATTAGTGACCAGGTACCGGTCTTCCTTAAGAGAGCAGAAGCGCATTTGTAGCACCTTTGGTGTTGCAAATGTCCATAGGCGATGGTAGCCGCTTTCCATCAAGTGGGCTGTCTGCCTGTCTGCTGAACTCCTGCAATAAAAAAAAATCATTCAGTGACACATGTATTTCTTTATTTCTTACCAGAAGTTTATGTTTAATGTCCCTCCCTAATTTGAGGAACTATGGTTCGCCCATACAAATTTTCACCCCGCTGCTGCTGTTAAAAGGAGTACTTTCAAGATTGTTTTTGAGACAATATGTTTAGATAATCTACGTAGGTATCTCCTTTACTAATTTCATTGCGATCTGTTCAACTGATTTCTAGCGAAAACCAAACAATCAGACTCAGATATCTGTCTACATATGTATATCAATTTTCATTGTTGTCGGTTGAATGTAAATTAAGCACTGCACTGCCATCTACTGGCGAGTTATATCAAAACTGATGACTCGAAAATATTTACTCAAGTGGTATTTCTACAAATTTAATATTGTTACATGCCGTTAAGATAAACGCACACCTGCCTGTCGTAAAGCGCAGTTTATTGCCTTCCCGGATTTAGGAATTATTTCTTTACTTTGTGTTTATTATTTGTAATTAAGAAAAACATGTTATTGTTTTTCTACTTGTTTTATGACCATCATTAATGTCGAACTAATCCTTGTTGTTATTGTTTTCGACTTTGTTGGCCATTCGCGGGTGTGCAAATTACATTTTCTTGGAAGAACCCAGCCTAAGCAATCGATTGTGTATTGTACAGTTTACTATAAAACAATGCCCGAACGGAGGGGTGCGACAGTCAAGCGACGATTACGATACGAACAAGACGTGTGTACATTCGATGAGCTATATAGTGACGGACTTTGCGCGTGTTATAGAATCGCGCAGTGTGAACTGGTTGTATCCAGTTATATTTGTACCTGTTTTATAAGTGTTTGTACAGTTCTAATAAATTCTATAGTAATTCCAACGGCATTTTTAATTCGAGTCCTGTAACTCGTAACAATATCACGTAATGAAATTTGCAGAGTTTTTCATTGCACACAGTGGTGTGGGCATCGTTGGATCGCAAATAGTCGTCGTAACGACCGACGCTCATTATTATAGTGGAATTTTCCCAAACACGTAAACCATAATTATGTCCCACCCCGCCTCTAACGTTTGAATTATGCACTGGAATATATGTATTTAGTAAAAACAAGATAATAGAGCTTAAAAAAAGAAAAAGATACTTGGTTGAATAATATCCGTTGTGTAATTTTTGAGATAAATATTTTTTGTCATTTAAATATCGTTTTATGGGTTCGTAGCCAAATGACCAAAATACTGTACGTGTCTCACTTCCGTGGAATCCTTAATTGTGTATTGACTTACACAATAGACTGTCATTCGTGTGGCACTTTCGGAATTATCCCAATAGTATACTCGAACAGGCATAATCGCATACGAAATAAATGAAAAATCCATAGATATACATACCAATGTCTTACGGATCGTTGAGTAATCAATGGGGCTGTTACACTGTAGGAGTATGAGCGAGCCTGACCGTGGCTGAACGCAGGTGTCCATCTAATTTTAACCTACAAATGCCCACTAAGTTACATATTGTTATAGGAAATACAATTTTCTACACATTTACCTTATTATTGGTTAATATTTGATATGCCCCATATAAGTAATGTCAATTTTCTACCAACGACAAGGTAAAACAATGGTTAATAAGATATAAAAATAAGGGTATTGGAATGTTTGACTAAGCAACGCCCTCCCCCCTCTCCCCACTAAGTTACTGTAGTGCATTTACGGTTTTAATGTTTAAACACTCTGTACGCACAATAAGAGCTAGAATGAACAAATAGGGTAAACGAAAACCTTCGTTCCACTCCGGTGTCATCTGTTTGTTTCGTGTCTGTATTATAAAGGAAGTTCTTCACGCTAGAGTCAGACTCGTACTCGACCACTTGTTCTCTATTATTTCACGTTCGCCATATTGTCTAATTTAATGCAGCCTCTTACTAAAAAATGTTTGTTAATGTTATAATTTATGTTTGTAATTCGGTAGTTGTCAATTTTTGAGAAACAGTTTATATTGTGCCTTATGGTCTATTTAACGTCTATGTGCTTAAGAATACCTAATCTAAATATCACTGGAATATATTACACTCAAATTTCTGTAAAATATTAATTGTAGGTATATATTGCATTGATCACAATGCAATCTTGTAGAAACAGTTGTCCCTCGAATCCCCTTAAGCCATTGCGTGAAGTGGGTACGTATTAGGTAATAAAACTTCAAAAACCGATAAAAGAATAACCTGTGGTAACTTCTAGTTAATTCAGAACTAAAAAGTTACGTTTTTTACTAGTTGTCATTCCTACAACACTTGTTCCATGCTTATATGGAATTTCTATTCCTGTCCTTAATTATATTGCAGTGCGCCAACAAATGAATTCAAACTTCCACAGCAATTATAGACTCACCGAGTTTCACGTAACTTCATACTTATAGGTCAAACAATTCTCCAGGTAATTCCAGTTACGGAACTAATTGTATAAATAGTTTTCAATGATAAATTCCGTTTAATTGTGAGGCAAATCGAATATTGATATTACAAATTGGATACGCTTATGTTCCGGTATTTCTAATTAGTAAAAGTGCGGCAGTTAAAGTATGAAATGAGGATATTCGTAAAAGAACCGAGGTACCAATCGTACAAGAAATGTAAAAGGGTACTAACATAGCTTGCGAAATTAGTAAAGTAGAAGAAGCAATGGGACGGTCCCGTCTGTCGCAGGACCTAAGGCCTATGGAGCATTAAGTCCTGAAGGAGAAACAGTGTCTCGATGAGTATGATGTAGGACGTCCTCCAGCATGGTGTATTGACTTACACCAGGTCGCCCATAGGGGTAGGGTGAAAATAGCGAAGAATATTTCACAACTTGGGAAGGCTTAGCAGTGGAGACTGATTGCCTAAAAAAATTTTGTTGCCTAAAAAGGACGAGAGATAGACTCTAGATACACTTACTTTCTTGATAATTATTCTAAAAAAATATATTTGCTATTTCTTGTTTATTTTTTTTATTTCTTTTTCATGGCCAATATTAGTCCATAAAACTGATTTCAATAAATTATAATTGATACGCCACAGCAAGACGTCATAAAATCCTAATCCTTTGTAAACTATTTCATGCAAATTATTCAAAGCCGACAATTTAATAATTCAAAGGAATGGTGCGCATGGTCCTAGGAGGCCATGTCAAATTAGCAAATAGATAGGGTCGGGCAGTCGGGAAATGCGCTAGTCGTGTCCTGAATGCGAACGAAGCGTTACCTAGTGCACTTTCGGAGCGAGTATTTTATAATGACGAAATTTGCGCGATTAATGTGATAACGATTTTATGCCCTACGGTTTGGTTATTATTGTATTCGGTTATACTTGTAAGAACTGTAAATTACGTGTACTTCTAATAAACTTTGTGATAAGTCCAACGGCATTTTTGAATTTACATCCTACAAATTCGTAACAACATGATAGTGTTCTTCAAATATCTGAAACCATAGATATTTGGATTTAAGAGACTACGTGGGCAAGCGCTACTAACAAAACTGAATATAATAAAACAAAGACATTTGTAAAAACTTAAAAGAACTTTACTAAAAATCGAAACATATAGTTTTTTAAAAACCTTGAAACTCGTCATACATATAAAAGGGCTAATTAAAGTATATAAATCAAAAAAATCCAAGACGGTAATAATTGAGTCACGGTAGCTTAGTGGCTAACGTACTCGCATCTTATTCAAACGACGATACTTCGAATATTTACACTGCTTAAATATATTTTTTATGAAGATAGCAAACAAAAACAGTTTACATATTACTCAGCACCGACTTCAAAACTGTATAAATAACAAGTTAAATTGTTCTGGATTAAATTGCTCGTATTTTTTGTCTTCCAAAAGTCGATTTTTCGTTTTTTAACAATTTACTTTTTATAGAATTCGTTATTAGTGGTTTTTCAAACACTTATAAATCACTGTATTCCTGCTATGTATTTTGTTAAAATTTTATAATGGAGGGTGGTTTTTAAAGTTGACAGATTATTTTATGTGCATTGCATTTGTAAAATATATTTTAAATTATTAAGCATTAAACGACTAAGAAAAAGCAATTTACAAAAAATTGTGGATAAATAATTACCTTAAAATAGGTTATAGTACGTAACAGACGCAGTACAAATTTCTGTTTCGAAAATGCATTAATTGCTCTCTTTCTGGGACGTAGAAAAGTGTGTATTCTTTGGAACCCAAGCCGTATCGTAGGATCCAATTACTGAAGAAAATAAAAAGCTAACAGACTCCGGTCTTGTTTACTCTGAAGGCATGCAAATTCATTTATAACGAAGTTGACTTGAACTCTTTGTTTTGTCGACTATTACGGATAAAATATACCAATATTCCCTTTATGGATGGATAGTTTATGTTTCGTGATAAAGTCCCTAGATATTTTTTACTTTTTCCACATGACGAAGTATCGCGTGTAACATTTACGATTCCCGGATTATGTCAAACTCGCTTTGCAAATTGTTGCATAACATTTTTTACCTGAAATTCATCGTGCGATGCTTATTTATAGTAATTGTTTGTTTTAAGTTGAGTTGATTTTATTTTTAGAATAAACTGTAATAATAAATAAAATTGAAGTATCTATGATTTTTAAATGTATTAATTTTATTTATGTGAATACTAGTATACCTACAGGTGAAATTTTCAAGTGGGCCTTTAGGCCCAAATCCAAAACTATGCTAGATAGTAAAAACACTTAAAGGAGTCTCGAGGCCAATTTTGACGAAAACTAAAATGGTATCATTACATTTTTGAAAATCAATTACCCTTGTCAGGAATCGACTTGGCTGATTTTGAAAAAATAAACAGAGCCTGTATTATTATACCATATCATAGTGTAGCTTGTAGGGACCAATTTCTGTGAAGGAATGTTAAATGGCAAACCAAAGATCTATTTTCCATACGTATGCCTAATCATAAATGGCCGTTTTTAGATTTTTGGTGTGTTGGTCTGAAATTGAAAGGACCTGTTATCATGATAAATTGTTTTGTATCTTAATTATATAAAGCTAGTTAACTAGCTTTTTCCCACGGCTTCGCTCACGATTTATAAAAACCTAATTAATTTTTTACGTAAGCAAAATAGAGCTACACATACTTCTAGTTTTTACAAACTCTAGTTCATATATAAAACTTGGATTTGCCTGCGTCTTCGTCCACGTTTGACGGGTAACGTAGATTAGTTATTTTGCCAATATTTGAAATCAAAGGGTATTTTCAGAGGAGCAACGGATTTTTAGTACGAAAAAACATGAATTCTGAAGATTCCCGTAAAAACCCGGGATAGGTAATGTTACTAAAGGCATGCATATCTAAAGTGTCTAAAAGAGTCTAATAATAGAAACTGTCATATCAAGCAATTCCTAACATCACTTGGTTTCGAAGTTATGAAATCCTAGGGAATATAAAAAGTCCCGGATTAAATTTTTTTTGTAGAACATATCAACCGGATCCGAATCAGCTAATTTTTATGTATAATACCCACTTTAAAACACTCCCGGAAATATTTCCGCGCGATTCCCGGAATATAAAGTATCGCATTACTTGAAAAAGGACTTTACCTATCGTCCTAGTGAAATCGTATCAAAACAACTAACATTTATGCAATCTAACTAATTTGTACCATACCTAGGAAAATTCCCGCGAGATTCCAGGAATACAAAGTACCACAGTATTAAAAAAAATGTAAGCTATCGTTTTAGTGGAAACTGTGTTGGAATGAGCTACTTTTTTCGCACCCGAAAAACTTTAAGCCGCTCCCGGGAAAATTCCCGCAGGATTCCCGGAATAAAAAATTTCTCATATTTTGGTAACTAAAAAATAAATAAAATCGGTCATTGAAAAAATCACATTGGATTTCGAGTTTTTTTCAATCTGGTCATTATAAATCAATCCTAGAAAAATTGCCACTAGAGTTCTGGGATAAAATGTAGCGCCGCAGATTTTAAGTCTAAAGATTAGCTGTCGATCAGTGAAAACCACATCGAAATCGGCGGAATAGTTTTTACATGAATCCCGAACAAACAGGCAAACAACAAGAATTCTAAAAAAAAATACATCGTGTTTTCTGTCGTATATGTAGTCTATTCCAGTTGTTTTTTTAAATAGCGGCATGTTTTGAATTTTATAATATTATAGATATACAAGTTCATATTTTATCAGGTTTTATCGTTATTAAATCTATTATAGAAAGCCACTTTATATGACTAGGTATCACTAACGTGGGGTGGATATTTAGCTAGGGTAAAACCGTTGAAAAAGCATACCGTATAGTGCAAGCTTCTACTACTCCGCTGGTGAAAAATGTCTAACTGGCGATGTATTTTCTTATTACAATTTGTATTTTTAATTTTGCAATCTTATCACATATTTTGAAACAAAAGCCGGTGCCCGATCGGGTTATGAGTTGCTATTTCATCCATAACGTGTGGAAAACCGCCGAGTGTAAGAGATAGTAATACAGTAATAATATATGCACGAATAAAAAACGTGAGTGCTAATAAATTCATGACGCTTTCGACATTTTAGTCGTTGTTAATTTATAGAGACACTAGTAATTATATGTTTGTACAGAACGCGTAAACGCCAGTGAACGCATGACGCTTTCGACCTTTTGGTCGCTAGCCACTAGTTTTCTAAAGGTAGGCTATGGGGTATCGAGTTTTATGAAGTCTATGCCACTGCTGAATATACATGTACATACCAAAATTCTTTTTAATTCTATAATACTCCATTACACGCATAATATTCCTCCCGATGTGAAGACAGCTCACCGATGTTGAAACAAAATGGAACATTTAAGCTGAATAACTCACGAGAATTTTAATCTAATATGTCACATTTCTTTCGTGGGAACAGTCAGAGAGTCCTCTGTCGTCTCAGGGTGTTTTCAAGAGTTGGTAATATTAACTTTTTACTATACTTTTAACTCTTTCTGAGCAAGTGAATTTTTATTTACTTCCGCGAGCGTAAGATCAAATGTTGGTATGTTTTGCCATCATGGATCAACCAATTTTTTCACTTAACAGGCAAACTGACCAAGGTTCAATACAAAAGGAAAATGTCACGAAGAACCTTGTATATCAAGATTATTCAAGTGTGCAAAGCGCCAATCTCCTTTACACAGGTTTGGAGGCTGTATTATCCGTATCTACTTCTGAAAAAAGAGATGCTGCAGCGAGATATTTGTGGAGTAACATTACATTACGTATGATTACAATTACACATCCACCTAACTAGTAACAAGTATTTATGTATTATTTTAGAATAATCTTTAGATGAGTAGGCGCCAGGCGACCGCTGTGCCCATGTAATCCCCAACCTAGCTGGGTTAAATTTTATGTTTTTGACTGATGTCAAACGTCGGAGTTCTTGTGGCAACCCGAAGTTTTATTTCTTTAACAGTTAAGATTTCCTACACCAACCCAATTATTGCTTAAAAGCAAATTATATTATTCAGCAATTGTTCGTTTTGACCAAAATTATAAATCTTAGCTATACAGATAAATAAAATTGAAATATCTGTTTGTATTATCAAAATAACAGCTTTTTACTAAATGCATATGAAAGTATATAATATATGGTACTTATATTAAAAAGTCAATTTTTAAATTTTTTGTCTGTCTGTCCGTCTTTTTTTTATGTTTGCTTGTAGGCAAACTGGTAACCATCTGGTGGTCCGTTTATCAGTTTGCCTACAAGCTGGTAGGTGGCTACCGTCGCCCATGGACATCTGCAACACTAAGGGACCCGACGCTTTGCCTACCTCAATGAGACTTTAAGTATCTCTTGACGCCCTTTTTGAAGAGCCCCATATTGTAGCACCCTGGGAAAACCGCGGGAGGGAGTTCATTCCATAACTTGGACACATGTGGCATGAAGGTGCGTCCGCCACGTACCGTGGAGGACTTCCAAGTGTCTAGGAAGTGTGGATGAACTCCCAATCACCGACGAGTGGTACGATGATAGAATGGCGACGTAGACACCAAATCAAATAGCTCATCAGAGCACGCCCCGTTATACAGACGGTACAACACGCTTAGAGCGCCAACGTTTCTTCTATGGCCGAGAGATTCTAAACCGTCTCTAATTTCGGGATCGTTGACAATCCGGACCGCTCGGCGCTGCAAGGAGTCAAGTGGGAGCAGCTGGTACTGGGGTGCACCAACCCAAAGATAGGAGCAGTACTTCACATGGGGACGGACTGTCTAGATGTTTCGGCTAAACTCTGAAATGACTGGACCGATTTTGACGGGATTTTCACTGGCAGATGGCTGATGTTATAAGGAGTAACTTAGGCTACTTTTTTTAAACTTCTTTTTAGGGTTCCACAAAAAAATAACGCAGTCGAAGTCACGGGCACAACTAGTTATAAATAAAACTGCCCAGCTCTACATTACTCTTTAAAATCCCACCAAAAATAAAACAAAGTTGACTTGGGATTGAAATGCATTAGAAACTTAAGTTTTAACCCTTTAGAGTGTAAAGAACTCTGCCTTTCACTTTGTTTAATTAAGTTCTTTACGATTTAAGACATTTATTTTGGAAGGGACTAAAATGCCTCCGAGCGCTGTTATGGATTGACTGAATGACCTTGCATTTAAGCTTTACAAATTTTATTCATTACGTTATCAAATTTAATAAGGCAGTAATATAGTTAATAAACAAAATAATCTGGCTGTGTTAATTAGCATGTGTTAGAATATTATATTAAGGTTTGTATGAACGTAATTGATTGATGATTTATACATGGACATATACTGGAGATATTTCTCAGAAGAGTAATTAATATGTAGTAGTATTTTCTTTCTTCGTACATGAAGACCAGACAAAGTTTGTCTGCCGGTTTTAATACATTCGCCGCACTGCAACATGCTGTGGCACGTTTAAAGTCATTTTTTCATGATTATTAAAACTTTAAAAAAATTGTGAATAGTTAAAACACAGTTTTGTGAACATTTCCAGCTGACGGTGATTTGGGCCTATTTATTATTTGTATTTTTTTTTAGCTTTAAGTTATTGTATATTTTAATTTTAAAGTTTTTAATGTGAATTTATTATCACAAATAAAATAAGTTTTCCGATTATCATGATCAATTTATGAGAAACACAGTGTCAACTGCATGTAAAAATTAACATTGTGACGTCACATGGGTCACTCGGATAAATTCGTGAACTATCGGTGTGTCTACGGTAGGTGAGTTAAAAATTTTGATTTCAAATTGTTTTACTTTTTAATTACAGCAAAACATAAATAAGAATAGCTTGGTAAAACGTAAAGTATAAAACTTATATCATTATGATGATTTATGACGAAAAATCTTTAAGAACCCAATTGTGATTTGTCGTCACCGTTTATCATTCTGTCCACAATTTTTTCACCTAAAAAATAAAACTTGACATAAAAAAGCTGTTTTCATTTGATATTTTACTTGAGCATATTTGTTTTATAAGTTTTACTAGCTGACCCGGTAAACATTGTTCTGCCATAAAAATAAAAAAAATACCATAGGAGGGTGAAAAATTACTTTATTATTCTCATACATACCCAATATACAAAAAAGTTCATTAAAATCGGTTAAGCCGTTTCGGAGGAGTGCGAAGACAAACACCGTGCCACGACATTAGATTTACATTCTAACTGCCTTGCACGGGTATTATTTTGACCACAGTATCTTTGATCATGATATTAGACAGGGCGAGATTATAAATAACTAAAGATACATTTTACAATTTCGTTATAATTTTCTGGAACTTAATAGCGATAAAGTTTACAGCATCGGGACAGAATAGACAGCATCATAGATTTTGTACAGAGTAGCAGTAATGAATAATATTATGAATAGCAAAGTAATTTTGTCTGCTCGTCTAGACAATTTAGAAAACGATATACATAGCTTTTCATTTTCATTAAGCTTTTAGGTACCTTACCGGAGACAATATGTATAGAACCTAGGCACTTTTCAATTTTTTTGCAATATATTAAAGCATATAAACAGCATTCGTATAAAAATGGTAAGGATAATATTTTCTTTATAGATTATTGCATGATCTCTAATTAACAATTATGGTCTACGAGAAAAATTAAAATATTTTCTTTTTGATTTTGAATCCTTTTTTTACAAACATAGGATTGGTGGCGAATTCCAATATTTTATTTGTGGTAGTGTACCTAAAACCTTTACCAATTTTCAGCTCTATGCGAATTATTGTTAATTGAAACGTGTTGCGTCACGTTTCATCCACCAATTTATTAATGTATAATTGAGCATAGTTAAAGACTATGCTTAATACATGAACGTGATGCTATGTAAATACAGATAGGTTGTTAGAGTTGCCGATGAGATTGGGCATCTGTCTGTATCAGTAAAAATGCCCAATCTCATAAACGTGTAGATATAATATTTAATATTAATTAGAATACTGGCGTGCACATCACGTAAACGATAAGGTTTCTGTATAAGTTAAATTAGGAATAATGAAGAAATTAATATACTGCAAGATTACAACAACTCGTCGTCTTTGTAAAATGCAAGGAGAGATTTGGGTAAGAAAGTACCAAATATACCAAATATTAACTATTTGGGCAGGGTTTCCCCTTATTGTTCAGCCTTTGATGTGAAAATTCACACAGCACACTAAGCAATTAACCCAGTCTAAACGCCACTACGCCTTTTATACGAAAAATGCTACCCTACAAAACAATAACATTACATCATTGCTAAAAATAGCAATTACATCATAGTGTTGCCAGGATCATAAAAACAATTATAATAATTAGTTACTGATGCACTAAATTATCTAGATGATAATTTAGTGGGCTTATAAAATTAACTAACCGGTAGAAAATAATAATTTAATTATAAATCGAATCATCTGATAAATCGACTAAAAGTATTATCTATGACGATTGTCTATGTCATATTAATATACACTATGGTTCTCATGACTACTGTGATGGACATCTTGTAACATCTTATTTTGTACTCCCCTCTCGGGCGATTAATCCATAGGCTCTCGCCAGTGGTGCGTCACTATCCAACGGGGTAACCATTAACGATGCACCACACAACATAAGGCAACCCCCACAAAACGTCTATTTTGACCGGACTATTATAGAAAGTTATAGTTTATATGATACGGATTAATCGGTGGTTTTTTACTTATTTAAGTCTTAACTGAATTCCATTGTAATTACCGTGGTCGTGTTTACTGAACACTCAAAATGATCCGCTTATCTTGCTGGCGACAAGCAGCTGTTTGTTTTTTTCTGTCTTTTATTTAACTTTCGGTATCATCCTGAAATGTTTTGCTTAAAAATATTTCTCACTGTGATTAGAAGTGGTAGTGACAGTGATAATGCAATGATATAACCATACAAGACATCTCCCGGACCTAACGCTTGAGAAGCTGTGGCTCAAAATTAAATGTTCTTGTTGAAAACATTTTTAACTATAAAATTATATTACAAATATACCAATAAACTTTGAAACAACATTATATATATATATATATATATATATATATAGAATCTATAAAATTCTAAAAATGCCGTGTCTGTACATTGAAGCTATTAAAAAAAATACAACTGGAATGAATACACTATATAAACGATGCCATTTTTTAAGATATCTTGTCTGTTTGTTCGAGATTCAAGTAAAAAGTATTGAACTGATTTCGATGCGGTTTTGATTTGATCGGCAGAAAATTCTTAGACTTAAAATCTGCGCTACTTTTTACCCTGGGAATCCCCCCGCGATAATTTTTTTCTGGGAATGATTTAAAACGGACAGTTTAAAAAAAATCGAATTCCAATGTATCAGTAATTCATTTACTGATCGATAGCAAATTTTATGTCATAAAATGTGTAATATTTTTTATCTCAGGAATCTTTTGAGAATTGACTTGAGAGCGGTTTGTTTGACACAGTTTTTACTAAAACGATAGCTAAGATTCTTTTTTAAATGCTGCGGTAGTTTGTGTCCCGGGAATCCTGAGGGAATCTGAAGCCTAGCGTGGATGAATTCGCGGGCATATTCTACTCCAAAATATAATTAACTGTATCCAGTCAGTATGTGAACGAATTTTTTTACGTGTAAAAGTAATTTTTAATCAATTACTTTACTAAATATTAAGATCTAGCCTATAGAGAACTAATAAGTAATTAAATGTTAACCTAATATTCTATCAAATAAATGATATCTAAGAATATGTCCATTGGCACTTTATTTAGTCATTGTCTGTTAGGGCGCATTCACATGTTCTGGTGTCCTGAACATCACGTGGGACACTCAGAAAGGCTGTAAGGAGGGTGACCCAGGAGTTTGACTGGCATGCTGTCCAGGAAGTCCCTCGTTTTTAGCACGGTATGGACGGGCGCGTTTCCGTGGTGGAGCAGTAGCCCGCGGAGCCCTGTGTTTGGTCGCTTGATGCTCACAACAGAAAAAACTTCTGCCAAACATTTCGTTCTGTAAAGAAATTGACACCAAGTAGCCAGTGAACATGATAAAACTCGCGATGCAAATCTTCCGCCGCTTCGAGATCGCATCACTTTGGTAGGCGTTGATTCGTTTTGAAACACCCAAACCATCCAATGGCGCTTCGTTTCTGGATCGTATTGATAAATCCAGGAGTCATCACCTGTAATGATATCGTAAACACGCCGAAACGAGCCTGCTTCAAATTTGTTTATCATATCACGACACCATTCCACCCGGGCCTGATTTTGAGCATCGGTGAGGTTGTGGGGCACCCAGCGTGAAAATATCCTCATCTATAATCTCGTGAAGGCTTCCCGATCCAATCTGCAGTACGTGCTGAATCTCTTGATACGTAACTCGTCTATTGTCTTGGATTAAATTTTTCACTGCTAGCACATTTTCTTCCGTAACAGCCGTCAAAGGGCGACCACTTCTTTCTTCATCCTCCAAAGTTAGTCGAACGCTCTTGAATTCGTTGTACACGGTTGCACTAGAAAAGTTTGAAAGTCTATTGTACGATTCGTCTGGTTTTAGGCGGAACTTGAAATCGCAAAAAATCATAGCGCGAAAATGTTCCCGGCACAAATCCATTTTTCGATGAGGCATGATAATTTAAATTAGCTCGCAAACAATGTACAGGGAAATTTTGAAATTGAAACGTACTTATTTTTAGTTATAAATTGGTAATCATATTTTTAAAATAGATTATAACTGGCCAGTCTCTCATACATAAAATCTTTTTTTCGCAATACTTTCTGAGTGGCCTGATATATACAATTTTTATTTTCACTACACACTACACTAACTCAAATGAACGAATTAATATTATGTTACTATTCTGTTTCATATTGAACAAATTTTTGGTTTTTTAATCAGAGATTTAGTTAATGTTTAAGTGTCGAGTAATGGTACATACGCCATATAACGATGAGTTGATAGCTTAATATTATTGACATCAAGATGACAATGTTACTATTGAGGGTCATTTTTAGTATCTTTTCTCCATGATATAGAATACACACATATACATATGGTTATGTTACTTATGTTTTTATAAATATATAAACCTATGACAAGTTCATAGCATCTGGAACGTAAAGGTTAATTTTTATTAGTCTATAACTCGGATAATAAACAGCAAGGTAGGATTCTTGCAATGTTATACGAGATAAGATTTGCATTATGGTGTGGCTTTATCTGGGATACTGTTACAGATATAGGCCGTTTCACGCAGATACTTTTTTTTTAGTTTTAATGCTTTATTTAAGATGCGACTTGTTAATGACATTAAATATTGACAGATGACGTGTGTATATATAGGTACTAATGTGGCTATGCGTTAACGGCGTTATTTTTTAACGCTTTAAATCAGACGCGTTCAGCAACAGCCTAAATCTTTAACACTATCGCAGATGAAGCCCCAGCAATAGTGTTTACTAGTCACAAGTCGATTATGTGCTAACTAAGCTGTAGGGTGGTATTCTCTGCAAGAAGTAGGTAATAAATAACCAAGGAAATTCATTGCTCGAATTGTGCGGGGACTCGCACACATCTGTTTAGTGCCACTCATTTGAAATAACTATTAAAGGCCCCTTGCCAGATCTCCATTCTTCATTCTATCCTATTCTCCTGTCTGATCCCTCTGCCCCCTCCCCCTACACGGTCTTCTTTATTCTATCCTAAAGGCTAGCAACTGCAAATGACTATAGGTGGCGGTAACTACTTTTCATGATCTTTCTTGGCCAGCTTCGCAATAAAAAAATTCAAATATTTAAAACGGTTCCCGCGTATGTACCCATATGACAAATATACGGAAATTTTCCGCATTTCGACCAATGAGAATGAACCCTAAGAGCTTTGTAAAAACATCTGGAATTTACGTAGAATTTTAAAATACGAACTACGTTTTTGCGATTTACAAAATAAACTCAGCATACGTGGGAGCTCATTCCCTTTTTTCATTCATCTCCATACGTTTCATATTTAAACAACGCAACTCGTAAAAAGTTGACGATTTCTGCACTTGTGTCAAAACATGCGTTTATATTTTATACGTTATGTGACACACGTTTTGTAAATATCAGTCGATAGATGCGTAAAAAACATGGAAATAATTATTTTTATTTCTAGCAATATCCAAATTGATTTACTAGTTTAGGATTTTGTAGCCAAATGGCAGAGAAGAGCCCAATAAAGTTTCGTTATGTATAGTTCTCTGTCTTTTTACATAAAGAGACAGAGAAACATACTTATAGCATACATATGCTGAAGTTATTTCACTAGGCAAATATTACTAAGTACGGCAGTATAAAAAAGAAATTTAGAAAGGAAATTTTGGAAACTATTTTTCAATGATCCACTTGAATTTATTCATATAACGGTTCATATAAGAGATTCTTAGTCCAAACTTCATCTGTATACATACATACGTCTTTTCATACACATACATCTTTATACATACTGTTATACAGACGGACTAATGAAACGAAATTTCACTGTTCCTCTTTTGCTATTTGTCTAGGGTATCCTAATAAAAGGACGTTAAAACAATCACCATGTCATTTAGGTAAGCTGCTACATTAACAAGTCTTAAATTACACGGTCTTCTACTTAATTAAAGAAAGAAAAATATTTGTTCCCAATAGCGACATACAACACAAAATAGTATTAGAATCTATATATACGTGGTAATCTAGAACTGAAATTTATGTGTACATATTTTACATACTTATTATATGTAAACCTGTCTGGAGTAAATAAATAATATCTTATTTATTGATGTAGAATTTCCTACGCGGTTACATCACGTAGTATGTGGAACAAATTCTCTTATCCGTAATATTTTTGTAAGAATAAAAAGTATTCTTCGGTCAACCTCGTTGAAGGTTAGGTTCTCAGAAGTTTGTCAAGAACGGATAGATACATATTTATGTATATTAGTATCGACTAGTTACAAATACCACGCGATTGTACGCACTTCGAGGATTATTCGTATGATTATAACTATGTGTGTTACATATATATATATATATATATATATATATATATATATATTTTTATGTCTATTAACACACACACCCAATTATAAATTATATACCAAAATCTACAATAATTGCTCTCTCAACTATACTTGTAAAAAATTATTAAAATATGTGTAGAATGTGTCTAATATAAAAAGTTTTACAACGACTACGTATTTGATATAAAGAAAAGTCCCCGTTTTCTCGGAAAAAATGTATAACCAACGGCCCGTAAAATTTCAGTTACCTAATCTTTGAGTTTCGATTACGTTGATATCCTTTGAGTTTTTTCCACGTGAACGATTAGAAAGAGAATGATAATACGCTTTTAAATAAATGCCTTTTCCAATACTTGCTAAGACGCATTGAATAGCAGAAATAATGATCTGTCGGTTCCTTGTCAATATATTTATATACTTAATGATAGTGGTATATTTGTATATCCTTATAATGTACCAAATGCTCCTCTAGGTATAATATTAACCCATAAATATACCTGGTCACTAATACCGGAACACAACTCAAGGTTGTTATGGCGACATACTTTGACCAGGGGTGGTAGCCGTCCAGTCGGGCAAATGCCCTACCTACCACCTGGCTGTGGGTTGTTTTTCGCCTCTTACGACAGACCGCCCGGCCGCAGAAAATTGTATTCTTTCTCCGTTCCTGCAAGGATAAATGTCTCCTATACGTTTGTGGATGATTCTCCTTATATGGTTAAATTATAATTATAACAAAAATAAAGGCGACGCATAAATGTTGCCATCCAACGTTGTAACGTGGCCAGCGTTTTGAGAACGTTTCCAGCTCTCAGTGATTTGGGATCCATTTATTATTGGTGAAATTAAGTAGTAGAATGTGTTATTGGTATATTTTATTTTTTTGTTTTGTGAATTTAATTTCAATTGTAAATATGATTTAATAAAAAAATGGCATACGTAAACAAGCAAATTAAAATAATAAAACAATTATATCATGACAGACTGATGCTTGTGTAGAAAGAAGAATTATTTATCTAATACAATTATCTTGCATAATTAGTAAATACGTAATAAAATAACCTTCAAAACACATGCATTCGCTACATAGTGTGGTATAAGTCTGTTTTTCCTGTTATTGTAATGTTGATAGATATATTGATATTAATATGCCGAAGTATTCGAGTGATAAGAAAAATCTAGGTTGGTTGGAGATGTGATGTTGAGAAATGAGTCACTCGGCGATCGGATGCAGCAGAGTGGCATGGCGTGCGCGCTTCCGTTGAATCGTTTCCGCTGGCAAGCGCTTCCCCCTCTAACAACGTTTTCCATCACGTCGACGCTGAATTTAAATTTCCTAAAATTTCAGAGCGCTGGAAACTTAAAAAGAAAATGTTAATTAATTTTATTTTATGTGGAGGGCAACAAACTACACTGTAACTTAAAAACTGTAGTTTTAAAAAGTAAATTATGTAAGTAAAGTTAAGTTATTGATAACATTGCACGATGACATAAAAAAAAGGAATAAGATAAAATTACAACAAAAACAATCTAAAATAGTTATTTAACCAAAATAAAGTTTGACCAGATTCTCATTCCTTGATGTTGGAAGAAGAAATAAATGTCCATATGTAGTTTATAGTCTAACTTAATTTGTTAAATTTATTCGCTGTTCTGCCAAAAGATGAGCTGCATTGGTAATTTTTTTTATAGTAGTAGGTATAGTTTCACGTTTGACGACAATCTCACCCGATGTAGAACGGAGAAATGGTCTAAGATGGAACATGCTGTTCCTATAACTAGTGATCGCCTAGTGGTCGAAATTCGACCATAATTAATTTAAATTATAAGTTTGAACATTATTGAGGTTCTGTTGTCAAAGACTATATTATATATACTTCTATAATCACAGATTTCGCCAAGGCTACACTGTTAATTTGACTTTAACAATAAACAAAAAAGTATAAATATGCGTGTGTGTCAAATAAATTGTAGTGTGTGTAATGTTTTTTTATTGTTTGGATGGCTTCCACCCCTTGTCTAGAGTATGCCGCCATAACAACTTTGAGTTGTGTTCCGGCATTAGTCGCCAGGTTCCAGGAGTTAGCTGAAATTATTTTTGTGTGTGTCCAAGTGGATCCCGGGATAGTTTAGATTCACGATTGGAGCTGGTAGGTGGCGTCGCTGAACACCTCTTTAACGGTGGGACCGATTTTGATGACATTTTTGTGTTTTTTCAAGTAGAATTCGAGAGTGGTTTAGAATAACAATTGGTCTCGGTTGATGGAGCTGCAATCGGTTTCTAGATTTTTATTCTATAAGGGCAAGACAACGTCTGACGGGTACAGCTAGTTTTCATATAAAGAGCGGTCAAAAAATATCTACTAAACTTTTTCTATCTTACTTTTAAAAAGTCAAGATTTTGTTTTATAACTGTTTATACAATAAATAATTAATACGTAGTTTGTTTTGTTTAGGTAGTGACGTCATAGCTTTCGATTTTCGAATAATATCTAGAAGGCTTTGGCGTTTTGTAAAATGATAAAAAGCATTTCAGCTCAGTTGACTTGTCAACTACCCTATTATGCGGGCTAATGCTTAAACCGCTAAATTGTATATATTGTATATATGCTATCTTAATTTATTTTAGAAAACGGAGAAAAATTTAGACTCCGTTTCATTGATTAAAATTGGTTTCAGTAGAAGACAAAGTTCAAGCTAAATCGGGAAAAAGCTGCGTTAAAGGGACAGTACAAGTTCTGCCAAGTTTTAGTTCACGTTATTCTCCTAGTTAACTTTCGATTGTTGGTATTTCATTATATATACATACTCTCGATTTAACAAAGTTCAGGTACACGAGATGTAATGTCCACGACTAGAATGGTCAAATCTCACGTCCTACGTAACTCGTTACCGGTGCCTGTATTTGATCATTCTCTGCGCTGAATGACCTAATGCCGAAAATAAACTATTCATTTCGTTTTTCAATTTTGATAAAATGATGTATTGTCAACTTTAAAAAAGAAACAAACTTAATTGTTAAAAAAAGGTTTCAGTTGTGATTTTATTAACTTATTATCTGCTTATTTGTTATTTAGTGGTGTTTCTTAGATTATGGAGTATTTTCAAGGACAAATTTGTGTTTATAATGTAAAATTCTGTTGTGTAGGTATAAATACCTAAATAACAGAAACACAAATAATAAATTTTCGAACTTACTTACAATAAAAAAATTAACGAAAAACCAGTTAAAAAGTCACTTACGAAACTTTTTTTAAATAATTGAGTTCGTTTTTTTATTTTATATGTGTCATTTCTATACAAATTGAAATGACAGATATAAACAACAGGTCTAATTTCGGATTGATGTTTTCAAAATGTTACTCGGTCGCTAGTGCATTATAAAACAATTCTTTGCTACCAAGGTTATATTGATTGTTGTTTCAGTTCATCTTTTACTTTTTCGGTTTGATAATTTAAATTCAACAACGTTTTCAAAAATAATGACATCATGTTTAGCGAAATATATTATGAGTAATGTATTTATGTATCATCATATTATTATAATTATTCATAGAAATTAAACTCTATTCACGAGTAGTCAGAGTTTTCTAACAGGATAACTATATATTTATATATGAATCTCTATATAAAAATACGAACTTTTCACGCTACTTGGACACAATATTCGATGTGTTCGTATTCCGTTAATTTCTTCATTTTTCTAGTATAAAAATATTCTATATTTAAGCCGGTTCCCGCTAGTATACAAGATTTAAGAACAATCGAATGAATCAAAATATTGCATAATCAAATAAACAAAAATATTCATAGAAATTCAGGTTCATATATATTAATTGGATGGATTATACATAAAAAACCTAGATAATTGTTATTCTAATGCTCAGGAAAATTTGTATAAAGTAGATACCATTATATAAACTTGTAATATATATATGTATATTGTATATTACGATATTTATCAGTTCGTATGTATGACGATACTTGTATATGTATAAAATGATATTTTACTGCCTGAATGACTAACGAACTTTATGCTGCAATACTTGACAGAAACTGCAAGTTAGACTTTATTTTTCTAATTGATTATCACTTCAGATTATATTTCTCCGTGCAAGAACGGAAAAAGAATACCAATTCCTGCGGCCGGGCAGCCTGTCGTAAGAGGCGACAAAACGACCCACAGCCAGGTGTGTGGCACTTGCCCGACTGGATGACTACCACCCCTGGTCTAGAGTATGCCGCCATAACAACTTTGAGTTGTGTTCCGGCATTAGTGGCTAGGTTCCAGTTTCTCCCTCAAAGCCAGTAGCATATTGGCAGCACCTTTGGTATTGCTAATGCCCATAGGCAACGGTAACCACTTTCCATCACAATTGAGCCGTTAGATTGTCTGCTGTACTTCTGCGAAAAAAATATAGAGATTATATAATAAATTGATATAAATATTTATTAAGATTAATTGTGATATTGTTGATCTTAAATAAAGACAATTTTTCTGTTATTTTTAATAGAAATGTTCAGCACTGAAACTCATATTTATTGTTTTACTATTTGGACACTTTAAAGCAAATTAAACAATATAAACTGCTTTTTTTACCTAAACATGTCGTAACTAAATATATCCGACATTTAGCGAATAGTATTTATTTTATATCAAATATTTAATAATACCAATAAAGGAATTTTAACGAATGGTGCACACAACCTTTAATAATCATAATGTTTTGATTTATGGTGTAGACGTGTAGGTATATTATACTTCGATAAAAGTAACAATGATGATGATAAATTGATATTTTTAATTTTATTATGAAATTATTAACAATTGTTCGTAACACTATCTTTTCAAAGTCAAATCGTACCAGTTTATCTTTCTTGATTAATATTTACTAACTGTATTTAGATAAAAAAAGTCACCTAATACCTAATAGACTTACCATTTGCATAATCCACAAATTTATTTACGTTTTTTTAAAGTAAATATTTAGTGATATCAATTATATTTTCTTGTACTCAATGAATCCACACAAAAGATAACGGAATGCAAAAGTTAAGAAAGACATGTTAGTTATATATTTGTCTTTATTTTGATTTATTCCATCAAATGACAACTAAAATATTCATCTAATACTTATAAAGTTTATTTTTCTCCTTTAATATTGTAATAGAATTCTGATTTATATCAACACGTAGTTCTAGTTTCGATAAAAGCAAATTTTAAATAGGTATATATATTTTGTTCTTATAATGCCCGGTTTCTGAGGTACTCGGTGATGAGTTCAATAACAATAGATTCTATAAAGTTATATAATAGATAAGATACATAAGAAACCAAAATATATTATTATGATATCATACCCAAAAGTCGTACTAGCCGGCAATATCTTTAATAAAATAATATGAGCTAAATCATAAAGAATAAACAATCAAAGAAACAGTGAAATAATTATTACTCTATTTACTTGCTAACAGCTTGACGCAGCGAATCCAGTCTTTATGTTAAATAAATAGCCTTAAGTAATTTCAACCTCAATCCAATTACGCCCATAGAACTAGGTATCTACATCGTGTTACTTGCAAGCTATTATTTATTGGCTTGTTGTAGGAGAGTACTCAATCGTATGTGTCTTACTTTGTTAAAGGCATAAGATATATAATACTCGCACATGCGTATGTTAGACTAGAAACTACGGTTATTAGAATATTTTATATGATGTAAAATGTCTCAGCGCCTTGTATAACATAATTATAAGACATGACTCGTTCTGCAACAATATTTCGATTCAGATTCTCTCAGTCATAAAACATATAGTAATCTGTGATCATAATTGGCATAGTTGCAATATAGATAAAAAATATTTGATCTCCCAACATGATATGATGATCCCAAGCTAAAAAACTTTGTGTTTTTTTTTCAATTTCTCTGGACGCATCTTAAAAAAGGAACCCTAGACAGAGCTAGTAACGTACCAACTACAGTGTAGACCAAAAACTTGTGATATAACATTGCGACTCCAACAGGAAAGGAAGTGTGGATGAACCTCTAAACGTCCGCGAGTAGTGCGGTAGTAGGATGGAAGGAAGTAGAATGTAGTAATAGAATAGACATAGGACCAAATCAAATAATTGAATATATTTGATTCATAAGAAGGCTGATGCGAACTATTAGACTACCTTGGTTGTATCGATATTAATGATCACTTTCGATGTTTTTATCTATTTGACCATCATGGCCGCTCCTTTCTATAAGACGTACCTATTACTTACAGTAAGACACACAACGCTAACTTTTCACAACAATACTTTTTATTGAAATCCTTTAAGTTTTCTAAGTACAATAATATTATGTTGGGTCTATGGATAAACGATCACTTCGTAAAAATCGTTTGTTTGGAGGTTCCCTTTTTCCGAGAAGCCAAACAAACACTTGTAAATGTGTCAACTGTAACAAATGTCAAGAACTATATTAAAATTGAATTCAAGAAAATAAACCAGACTTTTCACTGATTCTCGTTTGAATTGCAAATATTGGGTGGCATTCATTTCCGAAACGTTCATCTATCTTTTTATCTTTGATTTGATTTAAATATTTCATTCAAGAAAACTGATTCTAATTCAATTTGCTGATGAATGATTTATTGTTTTTATATAATGTACCTCGTGTATGTAATACGTGGTGGCACAGTGATTAAGAGATCCGCGTCTCATTTTAATGAAGTGGGTTGGAATCATGCCAAAGGGCATGCATCGCGTAGGTAGATTTTTGGGCTAACGTGCATGTTGTTACAATTACTATATGTGGAAGTTTAGAAACAAATGTTACACTTTATTGTTCGCCAAAATCACAGACACTAAACTTCAGTTACTATAAGCAAAACAATAGGCGGTATTATCGCTTAGACTAGACCAATCTCTTTCAGAAAAACTAAGTCATAGGCTATTCTTATTCATACATACATACATACTCAAAGAACGCTTTGAATTCATCTCTTCTTCTCACAATTTACGACCTTCTACGAATCTTAGACTTAATACTC
The DNA here is from genome assembly GCA_039645545.1 of Dendrolimus houi. Lineage (NCBI taxonomy): Eukaryota > Metazoa > Arthropoda > Insecta > Lepidoptera > Lasiocampidae > Dendrolimus > Dendrolimus houi. Next base: position 13,352,683 of record CM077120.1, on the reverse strand, counting down.
CCAAACATTATTCATCTTTTTACATTAATTCTTTTACTGTTCAGGCTATTCGACTCTGGAATGAGCTACCTGTTACTGTTAGACAATCTAAATCACTAACAATATTTAAGAACATGACAAAAAAGCACTACCTGCAACATAGTGATGTTTGATATTTTTACGTATATTTCTGTATATATATATATATATATATATATATATATATATACTAGCCGTCCCCGCCCGCTTCGCTGGGCCAATTTTCAAAGGAAATAAATTAAATTTTATACATCATTTTTTTATTTTTTTCCTTTTTTTGTTAATTTTTAGTTTATTTATATAATTTTTTTTTTTTTTTGATAATTTTTTTTTCTGAAATTTAAAATATTTTTCAAAGAAGAGTCAAATTCACTTAAAATAAAATTTATTGATATAATAAATTATTATTATAATAAAAATAAATGTTGATGAACAACAAAACAAAGAATAAATGGAGAAATTAGTCAATAGAAATGGTCCGATTCATGGAGAAATGAGTATTAATCTTCCTCCATCTCACATTCGACGACTCGTCGCTCGAAAGTTGAGTTTGCCGGGACGTAAAACATACTCGTTAACATAACGAAGTTGAAACTAAAAAGTCGAAATTCAAACGGCGAGTAATTTTGACCGACATCAAAGCTCCGACCATACTGGCAGACCACGCGAACCATAAGCACCTTCAAAAAGTAAAAAAAAAATATTATTAAATTAAGTTCCAGATGGCATCTGTAACGCGATATGATATTTGAAAAAGAAATATCATAAAATGTTTTAATGGAAATGGTTAAACGTATAACCACTGCGGACCAATACGGTGAGCAGAGAGTACGTTTAACCACAACCTTTTTTTTTTACCTGATTATCGAAATTATTATAACATGATCCCCAGAACGATCACGGATACGAAATGAAAAATTGTCGGTAAAGAGTAATTCACGGTACCCGAAAAGCTCCTGAACGTTCCCAGTGAATCTGAAAAACAATAATCAATAATTTATAAAATAAACAAAAAGATTTTAAATTCAATTAAAAATTATATAAAAGACATACTCATAACGACGCCCTTGCCGGAAAAATGGTGGCCGTTGAAAATTCATGAAGTTGATGTTGATAGTAGCGTTGATGACAGATGAATGGTCTAAATGTTTATTTGCTTATTTTTTTTAATAGCAAAAAACAATGAACCTAGTAACCATTCAATTTTTTTTGTTGTTTATTTATTAACTTAATGTTTATCGTTGCAACGAACATTATAAACGTATAACTAAGTATTAGTAAACGTTATTTCTTCTTTATGAACATGTAATGTACATATTCACTCTATCTCATCGAATTAAACGGATTACTTTGCCAGGCGAATGACATAGATTTATTTAACCTTTTTTTAATTATTAATATTCTTTGTTCTGAAACGGTTCCTTCCGGATATTGTTGGGAAAAAGTTGATGTAATTGTTGCCTATATGTGGTCATGTCGGTCTCTAATTTGGTTATGTGAAGATAAGTACACATGATAAATGTATTCACATCTTTGCTTGCTTCCCGTGCAACATTCAAGACTGGTATGGGTGGATCTGGGTTAAAAGAGAGTGTTTGGGGTGACGATGATACGGAAGGTGAAGATGATCTGGAGGGTGTGTACGATACAGTACTTGGGCTATATGGTTCTATTGGAGTGTTTGTTCTGACTGTTAAACTATCACCATCGTCACGGATTTCGGCTGTAGCATCTTTGTCGGTGGGAGCCCGCCTGTTCAACTCCTCACCGCTGACAATTCGCATGCTGAAACACCCAGCGTCAGCTCCAGGTGTGTCCCGGCGATCGCCCCCGGGCAGCGGTCCTATACGTTTACGTTTAGATCGTAGCTCCATTTTTGATGGGTTTCAGAGCCACGTTAGCCACGCCACTAATTTCTCATTCGTGTGTCCGCCTCCCACGTGATTAGGTTTTCAATCAGGACGTGTGGTTGTATTAGGGGGCTTATTATTATTATTATTATCAATATCATTATTAACTTCATTATTAATATCATCGTTGTCATTGATATTATTTTCTCTAATTTCTTCATTATTTATATCGTTGTCGTTGACAATATTTTCGTCAATTGCTTCATCGACAAATTATAATAATCAGATGACGGATACTTTTATAGAAGAAATAACAGGTATAAAAATAATTAAATAGATAACGATAGACACATTACGTAAATTTACATTTATCGATTCAGTTTTCGTGGTTATGTAGAAGAAATAAATGGTTTTCAAACTTATGGAGGAAGAAATTAGTACGTTTTTATTTTAACGGGAATGCGTTCATGTAATTATCTGTTTGCAGTTGAAAATGCTCCACTTCGTCATTGTTTAAGAATAAACAAAAATCAAGTAATGTCTAAGCAAAGTTCTACCGTCATTTAAATTATTTTTTTCTTCTCAATTTAATCGCATCCATTTTGAATTTATATAAAAAAAATTGATCATTAATATAGATTGTGACGATCTCAAATGCTGCGGATTTTGTTTGTCACTGCCCAACTATCAATGATCAATTTCTATCCGACTCAAAATTTACAATATTCTTCGATCAAATCACTTTCTCGAACGAATTCGTAGTTGAAGAGTTACCAATTCTTGCAATCCATAAGATGAAGATGAAGATTAAATATTATGTGTTAATATATTAATAAACTTTTTTTTTATAAATTAACTACCAAATTTAGAGTCTATAGAGGTTACAGTTTGGAAATAGAAATTTCACATTTTAACACCCACTACCGCAATCTTTTTCGGCGGTGGGCTGTTGTAAAATCCGCTCTTAAATCATTTCTGCATCACATATAGACGACTCTAGCTAAATTTGGAGTCTGTAGGAGCTACGGCTTAAAAAATAAAAATTTTCATTGTTAAACCACCCCGCAACCCCTGTGGGGTGAGCTACCGTAAAATTCGTTCATAGACTATTTCTACATCTCTTACAGAAGATTCCTACCAAATTTAGAATTTATAGGAGCTATAGTTTAAAAACGGGAATTGTTCATTGTTAACGCCCCCGCAATCCCCTTTTGGGGATGAATTTCTTAAAATCCGTTTTTAGTTGACTTCTACACAACGAAAGTAATATTCCTACCAAGTTTCACATTTCTAAGTCTTATAGTTCCCGAGATTTCGTGATGAGTAACTATAGAAATTGGAATACTTCGATTATCATCGAAATTTTTAACGTTTTAGCAGACTTTTTTAAAATTTTCTTACATATAAACCTTCTCCAGACAATTCTGAAGACAACAAAAAAAAATTAACCCAATCGGTCCAGCCGTTCTCAAGTGGTACTCGATCATAGATACGGCATTTTATTTTTATCAAAAAATGAGAGTGGGTGTGCAGGGGTGCGTGGGAGTTGGTGGGTGGATGCGTGGAAGTTTGTAAGTAGATTCTTAGCTGAATGTAAAAGAACATAATCCGTTTAGTAAACTCCGTTGAAATCCATGAAAACAAAAGAATCAAGAGAAAACGCTTGTCTTTATTCTTATTAGCGGGATAAATGTTCATGAAAGTAAAACAGCAATAAAAAAATGAAGGAACGTCAGCATTCGAAAAATAAATAGCCACAAACCATCTAGAAAACATTTCGCATCGAATGGTGGTAGTTTCATGTCGATACGATCAGTGGTTTAGGCGTGATTGAGCCTCAAAGGAAGGCCATTTTCATTATATATATATAGATATAGATATATATACATATGTATATGTATATATTTATGCATGTAATATTAGTAGGTGTATGTATATATGTCTCTTAAGTATAATTTTACTTATATAATATTTTACATACTTATATTTTTATAAATGAATAAAATATATGTAAGTAACTGCTTATCCTCTAATATTTATGTATACCACCTTTGACCAATATAATCTGTTTTATTCCTGTCACGGGCTGTCTGGGAGAGATCGCTTCTTAGCGATAAGACCGCCCATTGTGCACATTTAGAATATTTTTAGGCTATAAGGTTTTCTGTAATGGTGTACAATAAAGTGATATCTATCTATCTATCTCTCTACATACATACACATGAAAGATATTTTTACTCGATAAATAGTTATCATATAGTAAATACAAATAATTTAATTTCGATTATGAATGATACTATGACGAAATCTAGAAATCGATATTATTTGTATCCATATTTTTTTTCTACAATAACCAAAACCGACTTCAAACTAAAAATACAAAATAGAATATTTAATCGACTTTTTTGTACATCTTGAAGTTGGTGCCAAAAAATACATAAAAAACAAGGAATTATTTGCAAAATATAGTAATTTTTATGTTTTACTTCGCACCGACTTTAAGATGCTGTAGAAAGAAGTAGGATATTTTTTTATTTTTTTGCTTTCTAGTTTGAAGTCAGTTTTGTTTTTAGCCGACTTCAAAACGGAGGACGTTCTCAATTCATCTGTATGTTTTTTTTGTATGTTCGTTACTAGATTTCTCCGTCAATTGTGAACCAATTTTTTTTCATTTAATCGAAATGTTATACTGCCATATTGGTCCCATTGTCACCATGTCAGGATCTGAAGAGTGTAACAAAGGAATTACAGAAACCCACGAAAATTGATAACAGACTTCTTCGGAACACAATATCTCCGTCAATTCTAAACCGACTTTTTTTTTTTACTCATAAGTCTATACTCTCGAGGTAGTTACCAAGTCAGGATCTGGTGAGGGGATTCCAGGGAAATCGAGAGTAACCCTTATTAAGAAACGCTGAGAACGTAGATTTTTCCAAAAAAGCTTGTTTGTATACGCGTGCCGGTATTACATCTTCTACAGGCGCTTAATTTTTTTGTAGACATGTTACGCGATTTCTCCGTCAATTGTGGACAGATTTTCAAATTGTTTTAACTCCCGAGATGGTCCCATAGTCACCAAGTCAGGGTCTGATTTGTGGATCGCAAGGAAATCGAGAGCAACCCTTGTTGAGGGGCATATACACCGAAGAGTGAGATGACGAATTTGTATACGCGAGTCAGTTGTATAATTTCTACAGGTGCTTTATATATCACCTCTAAAGCTATTGAAGTATTTGCGCAACTAAAAAGTAAAAAACATATTTTTTTAACAGAAACAAAACAGACTTCCCACTAAAAACCAAAAAATAAATATTTAACCGACTGCTTTCTACAATATCTTGAAGTCTGTGTCAAGTAAAACATAAAAATTACTATATTTTATAAATTTGTTGTTGTTCTTTACGTTATACTTGGCGCCGAGTTCAAGATGTTATAGAAGGAAGTCGATTAAATATTTATTTTTTGGTTTTTAGTCTGAGGTCGGTTTTGTTTTTGTAAAAAAAATGGCCTTTTTTATTTTTTACATTTTAGTTGCGCAAATACTTGAATAGCTTTAGAAGTAAAATATTAATCGGCTATAGAAATGGTACCACTAGCACCCGTAAACAAGGTTTTTGTCTCATTCTTCTTCGCTCGCCAACAAGGGTTGCTCTTGATTTCCTGGGACCCACTCATCAGATCCTGATATGGTGACAATGGAACCAATTCGGGAGTATAAACTTTCGATTTAAAAAAATTTTGAAAATCGGTCCCGAATTGACGGAGATATCGAGTACGAACATACAAAAAAACATCAGACGAATTGAGAACCCCATCCTTTTTACAGTCGGTTAAAAATGCGCTAATCTACTTTAAACAAACGTGGCCAGTGTATTAATTACTTTAAAATGAAAAGACCTGGCCCAAGCAATTGGACATTTCAGGACTTATATTGTTCATCTATCTCCTAAGAGGAAGGTATATTAGTATACCTTGTTAATGGAACATACTGTTACGAGCGACAAAGACAAATTCACACCTGCATACCTGTTTTGCGCATTCTATTACTTTTCGGCATATGGACTTCTTTTGTTTTCTTTGTGTTTAAAATTTGTGATTATCAAAACAGCCCATTGAGTATTATGATCTTTTATGGTGGTCATTAGCCACGTGTGATTCTAAGAAATTCGGTCCGTGCGGTCAGGTAGACTTTTTGCTTTTGTGCAGCCAAAAAAGCAATGCCACAATGGACAGATCGTCAGTCGAGTGATAACCACAAGTGAAACAAGACTTTTGTACATTCGATAATTTATTTAGTGACGGACTTTGCGCGTGTTATTGAATCGTGCATTACGCTTGGACTGGTTGTATATAGTTATATTTGTAGCTGTGTTATACATGTTTGTATAGTTCTAATAAATTCTATAATAATTCCAACGGCATTTTAATTCGAGTCCTGCAACTCGTAACAATACTTTAGAAATGATATCACGATAGGTTGGCGCTTAAATTATGTTTGCTGCAATATCCAAGATAATTATTTGTTCAAGTTAAGTTTAAAATACTCAAGGTATTTGCCCGGAGGCTTCTGGTTCACCTTTAAAATTTAATGTTCATTTACACAGAGCTTAATTTATTAAAGATCCGACGTAGGAACAAGTTCGCGAAGGTAAATTAATGTAGTAAATAATATGTAGAATAATAATTAATTTCTGGTTTATTGCTTAAAATGACTTTCTGAAGCTATTAGTTTTTTAAAAGTGTCCAAATTCCAATTCAAATTTATGTATTCAAATTTATTTACTTGTATAAAACATGGTTTAAAAGGTGTTGTAGTAGTTATATTTAAGTACACCTATTTTTGCCAGATTGGCGTGCACATTTAGCTCGTACAATTAATTACAATATTACATTATTTATACAATTAATTAAAATATTATAATATGTCAAAATTACAATAAAAAAATATATAGGGTCCACAGTTCCATAGTCAGATAATTATAACAGGCAATATAAATAAATTTGTAATAAACAGTAGTTGGTAATATGATTATCATTGTTAGTTTGAATTATAGTTTCTCATTTATGTACTCATTTATAATGTAATAGCATTTATTAGCAAAGAACTTTTTTGGATATACATACATATAATAATGTTTTAATTCGATACAAAAGAGGAATTAACAGGTGTTCTAGTTATCCATCATCATCCTAGTCTTAACCTTTCGGCTGTTTCATTTGCGTTACAGTTTAATATTTTATTTCTCTGCTATACACGGTTTTCGACATGCTTCATGTTGATATTACTGTCACAATATCAAATTCATAATTTCTACACCTATCTACTTAGGTGATTCAAAAAGTTCTTAGAAGTGCATATTTATATAAAACTTTTTTGGGAGAAGTTCTATATTCAAATTAAAGAGTGTCAATCACGTAATACTTATCCCAACTGTCACGTCTTTTTGTTTTGTTGTTTTTGTCGTTCGCACGTAGTAAATTGTTTTGTGCAACGAGTTGCTAAAAACGCAAAATTGTAGATAAAAGTGAGTTACATGTGGTGATAAAATATCTTAGCTTGAAAAAAACGTCTACGAGAGAATTTTTTTCGGACATTCAACAGATATTAAGGAATGATGTTGTGCCCTATTCTACGGTTGTGTACTGGGTGGCTGAATTTAAAAGAGGTAGATCAAGCTGTAAAGATGACCCGCGTTCTGGACGGCCTTCAGCCTCCGTTACGGAAAAAAAAGTTGAGAATCTGGTTTTGGAAGACAGAAGAATGACTATATAACATATAACTGAGATTCTAAAGATATTTTTTGGTGGCGTTAAATCCATTTTAATTGATTCACTGAGGTTCCAAAAATTGTTGGCAAGATGAGTGCCATGAATATTAACCGACGAAAACAATAAGCGACTTTTGGAAATTTCTAAGCGTAATCTCGAAATATTCCAGCGTGATTCGGATAATTTTTGCCATCGCCCTGTCACCATGGATGAATCTTGGGTCCTCCTTTTTGATCCTGAAACTAATAGATAAAGCATGTCTTGGAAACGATCATCCTCTCCATTCATTAAGAAATTTCGAGTTGCTCCTATCGCTGGCAAAATTATGGCCTCAGTGTTTTGGGATAGCGAAGGAATACTTTTTATTGATAACATGCTAAAAGGCCAGACGACTACTGGACCCTGTTATGCAAATTTAATTCCGAAAGTGCGTAAAGCGACTAAAGAAGAAGACTAAGAAAGAGTGTTGTTTCTTCAGGATAACGCTCCCGATCATCGATCGGAACTTGCGCTCAACGCAATCCGCTCTGCTGGCTTCAATCACGCCCACCAACCATATTCTCTTAACTCCAAGTTATTTTCACTTATTCCCAAAATTAAAAGGGGAAATTCACGGAACTAAATTTTACAATAATGACGCGGTTATGGCTGCGGTAGAGGAGTTTTTCGAGACTCAAGAAAAACAATTTTTATCACAAGAAATAAGGAAGTTATAAACGCGTTATTCTAAATGTAATTGCACGGAGATTATGTAGAAAAAAATAATTTTCTCATTTTTAATATTAATTCCAAGAACTTTTTGACGCACCCTTGTAAGATATTTAAGTATACGTCCAATATCAAAATGAAGTCTACTTCCTACTTCATGTACCTACACCCCTTTCTAAAAGTACTTTGTTTATTAGCGAGGGGAAATCCGATTGAGGACCTTTAGCCACGCGTGGGGGAAAATTGCGGCCGGTGTATGGGATTCTTCAGAACGGGATGGCACTAGTACCTCACGTATGAGTGCTATTGCCGCGTCACGGTCCGAGATAAAACTTCTCGGTGTTCCTTCTTTCGCCTTATGCCAGGGCTACAGGTACATGGCGTCGCCACTTCGTTAGCCATGGCAGGCGGTGGCTCAATGGCCTCATCAATTGCCGGGAACTTCTTTTTGTCCCACGGGATCTTCGAACTCTTTTCACTCCGTGAGACGGTCTGTAACGCGCCCCACGGGAGGAGAGAGGAACGCGTGCGCAACACGGCGCGCTCCCATCTAGACGGCATAACGGCGGGTTAGAACTCTTTCCCCAGGGATGCACCCACGCCGCCCAATCACGGCGGCCGAAGGTCTAAAGACGCCCTCCGGCGCCCATGCGCCCTCCTTTGACGGGAGCGGAGCAAGGATGTACCTTCACGCTCCCGCTCCACCTCCTCCTTTGCAAGCATGACTCGCTCGCAGAAGGAGGAGAAGGCGTCCCATCTGAGTGTTCCTAACATGTATCCTGTTTTAACGACAAGCAGTGGGAAGAAACTTTTCAGTAATACGACTAGCTAAAAATTTTAAATTTTTTTATGATCGTGTTTTTTGGAGTAGAGTGAATAGGCTAACGGCCAACTTGATTGAAAGAAGTTCCCATCGCCTACTGACAGTTGCAACACCAATAGTGTTACAAACGGCGTTCAATAACTTTAATGACACCTCTAAAAAAGCATACCGTACAGCTCAGGGAAAACCTCCGCTACGAGCTTACTCCAAATTTCTGAAGCGAAACGTTCTTGAAAACAGTGTATTTAAAGCCAACATAAAAACAAACAAACAAAATCAGTATGTGTTTCTTGGGACTATCTCTTCACCGGTAACTGGCTATGCCCCGTAAAAATATAAAACTAGGCTAGTAACATATAAAAGAGAATAATTAAGTTTTCCTGTTATTATATATTTATTATTACTTATTTTTCTTGAGAAGTATCTATGTGTAGGTTGAAAATGAACAGTTTTCTAAAAAAAATGTTATGACAGTCGAGAGTATCGCACTCGTTTATAATTTGAAAACGAAAGGAGGAGGTCCATAAATAAATCTGTTTACTTAGCGAAAGGTAAGGGCATCACCAGAGACATTTATTCTTTTGACAATGCTCTATTGTTGTCATTCACTCCATGGCTACTTCTTTTCAAGAAGTATTATATTTTACTGTTCATATTAAGAATACGTAGATTCCAGTTGAAATATTAAAAGGAAGGTAATTGAGAGTTTTTTATTATCAAGATTTAAGTAATATGCAAAAATAATATTATTACTTACTAGGATATGCCCGCGATTTCGTCCACGCTTGACTTTAAATTCCCACGGGATTCCCGGGATAAAAAATATCACATATATTATTACATAAAATTTGCTATCGATCAGTGAGGAAATCACATTGGAATTCGAATAATTTTTTAATCTGGCCATTTTATATTATTCATAAAAAAAGTTCCCGCGGCATTCCCAGGATAAAAAGTAACGGAGATTTTAAGTCTAAGAACTTGCTGTCGATCAGCAAAAAACACATCGAAATCGGCACTGTAGTTTTTACCTGTATCCTGAACAAACAGACAAGAAATAAAAAATGCATCGTGTTCTCCATTGTTAATATAGTTTTTTTTAAGTTAATATTTAATTAAACTAGAAAGAGAAAGTCTGAAAGTCTACTCTTTATAAATAGAGATACATTTAAAAATATCCTCATCAGCTCTCATTATTCATTAGACTTTTCTTGAATAACAAGAAGAAAGACAGTTATTTAAATTGTGACCCAAACGCTAGAAAGTAAAAGGATTCTCACTATACATGTAAATGAATGTAAGTATGTCGATTAGGCGATATATCAAGGGCTAAAAATTACTTAGCTTAATGTTCCTAGCTAAGTAATTTTTAGCCCTATATAGTGTATTCCAGGTATTTTTAAATAGCTTCAATGTACAGACGCGGTACTTTTATAATATTGTAGATTAAAATCATTATAAAATAGTCTGTTACATGAGTTTTTGGCGGGAACTGAAAGGAGATATAGTGATGTGCAGTTTTATTTTCTAAAAATGTGTAAAATTACTCTAAAATGAACAATAGTTGTAGGATATTGATAGTTTTTGAGTAGTAATTATGTGTTTTGTGAGAAATGTCAACTGTATAGTCAAATGTGCCCTTTTGAGTTGTCACAAGAACTCCGTTGAATGGCACCAGCTGATAACCTACAGTTCAGCTGTGCTACACATAGGCTTAAGAAAATGAAGAAACTACATTATAATCTAAGATCTGGCTTAAAGCCCTAGTTGCCAAGCCATAAACCTAAATAAATAATAATAGTCTGTTACATTACCCAATTTTGTAAAATTAAATTAAATTCTGAACATAGCTGAAAATGCAATAAATTATCGATTAAAATATAAATTGGCTTGAATGCTAACATTGTAAATTTTGATAAAAATTGCTTGACTTGATTGTTAGGTATCATTAAAATAAGTGTTTTAATCGTGTCGTTTCAAGTAGAATGAACAGAACACAAAGAATAATATAGAAAAGTAATCAAAATGAGGAGCTTCAGGCTTTGACAGGTCATGAAATCAGAAATAACAGAACAATTTTTTTAACAAAAAAAACCGACTTTACACCAAAAACAAAAAAATATATTTAACCGAATTATATTTACAATATCTTGAAGTCGATGTCAAGTAAAACATAAAAATCACTAGATTTTGTAAATTTGTTGTTGTTCTTATATGTTTCTATATTTTAGTTGCGCAAATACTCCAATAGCTTTATAAATAATATATTAAGTACCTGTAGAAGTTGTACAACTGCCACGCGTATACAAATTTGCCATCTCACTCTTCGGTGTATATGCTCCTCAACAAGGGTTGCTCTCGAATTCCTTGCGATCCACAAATCAGATTCTGACTTGGTGACTATGGGACTATCTCGGGTAGTAAAAAAAAAAACAATTTGAAAATTGGTCCACAATTGACGGAGAAATCGCGTAACATGTCTACAAAAAAATTAAGCGTCTGTAGAAAGTGTAATACTGGCATGCGTATACAAACAAGCTTTGTTTGGAAAAATCGGTTAGGAATTAACGAAGATGTCGTGTTAAGAAGAAGTCGGTGATCAATTTTCGTGGGATACTCTAATTCCTTGGAATCCACTCATCAGATCCTGGCATGGTGACAATTCGGCAGTATAACCTTTCGATTAATACAAAATTTTTGAAAATTGGTTCATTATTGACGGAGAAATCGAGTAACGAACATACAAAAAAAAACATACAGACGAATTGAGAACCTCCTTCTTTTTGAAGTCGGTTAAAAAATAGTTGCAGGCTTAAAACGCGCTGAAAGTAAAATTGTGATAAACTAGTTCTATGTGTTTATCACTGTATATTTTATAAATATTATATATTATTTAGTATATTTTGATGTAATTTAATATAAAAGAAGAATATACGTGTTTGATTTTAAAGGGGAATCCGAGACTTAAAGAAATTAGTGATTTTTAGTGTTTATTTGTAATGAAGCAATCTAATATTCGTGGTCATTGCTAAGGCATACCAGCGTTTTATTTTTATGAGGTGGATTCGAATCTAGACCTAGATGAAAGCACCTTTTGTGATCTTAGTACAGGTTGTTATAATTACTACCTGTTTATGGTGAAGGGAAAAATTGCGAGGAACCAAATATTGTATCTTTTACTATCAATACTATCTACTACTACTACTATCAAGTGTTTGTATTGTACATTTTTGCAAATTTTACTTAATCACGCTATAACAAAGTAAGTAATTTGTAGGCACACAATACGTTGATATCTACAGATCCTCAATGCGTTGGCTAATTGGGTGGCTTGGTAGAGACGAGGTTTTCCTCGGCATCCATCAGGGGGATTAGCATAGGATGGCGCGCTCTGTCGTCGCTCCAGCCCTATGGGATTAGGGACCGAGTACGACCTTTGTTGCGTTGCGTTCAATTATTCCGTTAAAACGGAGTGCTCGAGTGAAAGTTCGGCCGCTGTGATTCACAATTCTCTATGCAATGTTCTTTAATCAACTTACATAATGTACTCTGTGCTCTTTTTACACTATTGCTTTCTGATTTAATAGGATTTAAATAATTCCAATTCTGATGACGGTTGAAGTATTCAAAATAAGTCTCTCGACGTGGTTTCGCTAGCGGCAATTTCAAATTTATACTATCGCATATTCTGAATATGTACTCTATGGGGATTAACTTTTATCGAATGTTGTCATAATTAGCCAATTAAGTCATAATCGGTTTACTGCTAAGGCCGTAAAGAAGGATCAAAGAAACGAACTAATAGCATCACTCTTTAATTTATTGCATTATATTACGTTCATGCAAAAGTAACGACAGTATTGGCGGTCCTCATATAAGTCAAGTCATTGAAGTCATTCATAAGGCAGTAAAGTAAATTATGTCAGGGTTTGTTCTTATGAATAGAATAAAAATGAGGATATCAGTAAGAGAAGGACCAAGCAAGGCATCCGACATAGGTTGAAAAATTAATAACTAGGTAGAAATGTAAACGTAGTATGAATTACCAATGGAGCAAACGAGTCTTGTAGAGAAGAACGCCTCTCGGTAAAGTTTAACGTTATATACCTCCAACCTGGTGGACTGGCGACCTTGCCTAAGGCCGACAGTAGGGGCTGGTAGAGGAGAGTGGAAGATCGGATGATAGGATGTTCTAAATTAGGTTTAGATGTGAAATTAAAACAAATAAAGTGTCATACCTATATTTTTATACATAAATTCTTTTTCATTAAACATTCGTCATAAACTTTTTAACTAATTTGACGTAGGTATTTTGAATACATTGAACAATCACTAATTTATGGAATTTCAATTTAGTACAATAACCAAATATTTGGTTTAATATTTGGTCAAAATTACATTTATATTGTCTTGGGGCTACCCCACAGATTACCATGGAAAAAGATTATACTTCTTTCCATGATATTACTAACATATCGTTTCGAAACTCCGTAAAGGTTAATCTTAATAGAATCAAGACCTTATCTAATATTTCAAAATGTATTGGTGTAAATACTTATAGTTAAATACAAATGCGGTATCAGTTGAATGGCTTTGGCTTTATAGTTTTATTTCAATAACTATATATCTAACTAGACGGTAGTCTATTATACCAATGCTGGTAGAAGCGACGGTTAATATAAAATGTGGGTACTTACAATGGATTTTATTTAAAATTTCGAATTCAATACCTAATGTTTACACGCGTATTGTATTACAATGCTGCCAGGTTTTTATTAGCATAAACACGCAAAAAGGTTTACGAAGCACCTGATGGAAAGCGGTGCAGCATCACGGGCATCACCAACGCGTTGCCGACTTCTAAGAAATTTATTACGCCCTTCATAAGTAACTCGTGACGTAACGCGTAAAGCTTTGACAAGAAAATCTTTATTGTACTTGGGATGAACGTTCTTGACAACCGTTGCGTAGTTAAGAGTGGTATTTATACGACAAAAATGATTAGCAGATTATTCTCAAAAGTGCGTCAACGACACATCTGTGATAATAAAATCTGGTTAGGAGTATTTAAGTTAAAGGAAATTTATAAAGAAACTTGTTAAATATTGAATTTACTGCTCCCACTTTATCAAGTTTTACTAATAAATAACGGAGCTTTAAATTGTAAACGTTCAAAACATTTAATACTTTAGTATATAAATTCATAATTTTTAAAATTATATGTAAGTACATAATCAACATCTTTCTAAAGAGTTATATATGTAATATTTAGCGTATTAAACACTAATAGCTGTATCTACTCGGTTACCATATTTTGTATTTTAAGATCTTCAGTCACATTTAAAAAATAGCTGTTAAATTATACAATTATTATAATGAACTATTATAACATACACAATTATTTACACCACTGCTTATTAACAAAAGGTATCAATCACAAATGCACCTTTTAAATTAGAAGCACGTTCATTCCTATATACATTTAAATCATGATTGCTCTCCATATAATTCATAAAAACCTAATAAATATTTTAACTCGCGTCGTCATTACACGAAATATTTCAATGAATCTTACTCACGCATTCGAAAACACATTTTTCCAAAATTTTTAACATCTCTCTTTTGTACATAAATCAACATTTTAATCATTTTACAAATTGTACCGTGATCCATAATATTTGAATGAATACATTATTTACTAGATTTATTTATTTAGATTTATATATGCTCTACGTAACATCAATAAATATTCACTCATAGATAGTATTTTTATAATTATAACATACTATAACGTGGAATGTATAGCAAGATTTAAAAAGTAAATAAATGTATTAAATAGTTATGAATGTGTATATATATAAGAATTTAATAAGTTATATATTAAAGAAGGCACAACGGATCAAATACTGAATGTGGACACAAGATTTATATTAATTAAATATTAATGAAAAAAATACTAAATCAACTAAGAGACATAGCTTATATTAGGTATATATATCAATTACATACATTTCACGCATTAAGTATATTCGATTATTTGTTGATATTAATTTTAGTAGCCTATATAACTATTTCTGGATCTTAGATAAATTACCTGGCCAAATGCATTGGAATATGTTGGTTACAGTTATTTATATCTGTGGTTAAATAGAAGATATAAAACGTATGTATATCAAATTCCTGGCAGTGTATATATTATTACTATATTAATATCCTGAGATCTAAAATGCTTTTTTGTGGAAAAAATTCAAAATATCGTTAACAGTTTTTGGCTAATGAATCAGAACTATCGGAATTACGGAATAAATACTATGTACAAATTATTGTTGATATTTTCACGGTAACAAGATGCGTGTACATTATTTGTAAAATATTAGATGACTTGATGTCAGAAAAACTTCAGCCTAACTATTTTAATTAAATCTTTTTATTAAATCAGTCACCGATTATTTTACTAAATAAATATAAAATTTTGCTACCAAATTATACAAAACCAATAATTGACTTAATAAAAAATCTTTGGACGTTTAATATTCCAACAATCTAACAAAACAGAAAGAGAGGAAGATTAAGAATAGTGTGTGAAGATTGTGGATGTTTGCTGCTGTGCCAGTTACTCTGATGTCGCTCTCAAGAATGAAGGGCTCGTCAATGACATGGATAATCCCATTGGTGCATTCCACATCAGGCCGGAATACATGGATCCAGTGGCCGTTCCATTCAACGTAGTAATCTGTCGGTCAAACATATATGTACCTACAATACACTGAAATTGTCAGCTAATTCAAAAATATTCCTAAATGTGACGTTCATGTTAGCACAGATCGTTGCGATTCATGCTTAACAATCATCTCCTGATTCTTCAGTTAAATATTAAATAACTCGCTAAGGAGTTTTATGTTATAAAAACGTTAAATATCTAAAATTTATGATATCTTTGGGTCGGGAAGTAAGTATGAATACGTGACATATTTCAAAGTAGAACGAAATTGTCTGTAAATAGAACTTTTTAATGGGCAAAAGTTGCCTAAAACGTTAAGCGATTTAATTGATGTAAACGTAGGTCATCAATTAAAATATACGTACTTTGAAGAAAATGTTAAAAAAAGGTATGTTTAAGAAATATGATAAGCACAAGAATTGCGCATAAACGAAACTGCTAATGAAAACAATATCGAGTTCTCCTGAGTAAGTCGATTTTAATCCTGTTGCCTATTCCAACCGGTAATAATGATGTAAATGAACCTGTAAAGGCTTACTTTTATCAGATTCCTTGACACGCAGCCGGAGCGGATCGCGTGAAGTCGGCAGAACGAACGGATGCGTTTCATTCGCGAGGAGCTTCAAATCAGATACCGTGTAAGAACGCCCTGCTCGGATCAAGTGCCTTTCCAAGATTTGTTTAGTCTGAAAATAAAAATGCATCAACTTTCAACGATCTATCGAGTCGTAATAGAATTGAACAGAAAAGCATGTATAAATATCGTTGACGTATTCATAATTATATTTGTCTGCCTCTATCGTCAAGTGGTCTAAGCGTAAAAATTTAACTTATTTTAAGCTTGGGAATGTAGATTACGTTTATATTTGTCTGGTGTATTTCTATTATTATTTTGTAAATTTTATCGGTCTGCTCAGAAATCATAAAGACGTAGAAATAACTCATAAAACTACTTTGAACAAAAATTAATAAATAACTTAGTAAAACTTTGTCTTTATTAAATCAAATAAACATTGTGTATGTTTTGTTAATTACAGCCACATAAGTTTGCATAAACTAAGCTTAAACGGAAACTTGTGAGAAACTCACGAAATAACCAAAGTCCTCTTTGAAAAGGGACCCATACGCAGATGGGTGCCGCAGTTGGAACTTAAGCCAGGCGTGGTCACGGGGCACGAAATATGTGTATCTGTTTTCCATATCGTTAAGTTGTTGGTTGAACATCTGACGCTTTCCCAGGTTGTATGTAATGCTAAAAATACATAACGTAATTTATTGATAGTAGGTAAATAGTTTTAGGCTGGGTAACACTTTTGTTACATCTCTAGTGTTTTGCAAATATTTATAGACGTCAGTAACTACTTGTCTTCAGGTAGGCCGTTAGCCTGTCTGCTGTATTTCAGAAATAAATAACATTATCAGTAGTAATATACTTGGCGTAAATAGAATTGAAAAGTGAAAGCTTTTATTAACTAACTTCATAAAAACCAATAACTTCGTAATTCACATGTAAATTCGATACGTACTTCAGCATAGGATCAGTCTTTAGTTTCTCGAATACAGTAGTGTACGGAACTCCGAGAACCCTGTCGATGATGTGAACAAAGCCATTAGTAGCTGCAATGTTTGGTTGGGTTACTGTTGCGTTTACTCCGCCGCCTTCCACAGTCAAAGTTTGATTTTGACCATGAGTTAACACATTGAAATATAAATACTTCCGTGATAATGCAGTAGGGGCTTGGTATATCTAGAATTGAGACAAATTAATTACTAGTCTACAAGGCACGGTGATTGTTTGTGAACTGGGTACAGGCCTACTGCAATTAGATAACTAACCATGCTATGGACCTTATTGTAACGATGGTCTAGAAACCACAATGCGTGTACACCGTAGTTAAAACATACCAACTGACACTGAAATGGAATAATGATTAGGTACAACTTATAGACATGCAATTTTCAGCGAGTGTTGAATGGAAACATAATTTAGCAGTCTGACAGCGATGGTAAATGATAAAGTTTGAAACCATATTCTAATAAACAAAAACGGTTACATAACTACAACCACTTTTAAATAAACCGTACTTAAAATCGTAATAACGTACACTTCCGGGGAGCTGGTTCCAATAAGCAGCAACGAAATTACAGAATTAATCCAGTGTATGTATGTAATTAAAGTTGTAAAACTTTAGTTTGAAGAGCGTCGTTTTACTATGCAGTTTTAATTTACAATAACACAATGATGTTTGTTAAAAATGAATAACAGTCGTAGGTTATTGAATGTTGTTTTCTTATCATTGTAATAAAATTCAAATATCTAGTGAAGTAAGAGTGTATGACATTTAGAGTTGCAAGAACTTTGTTATATGGCTTCAGTCAAAGACGTACAATTTGGGTAGGGTGGGTGTTATTTGAGCATAGCATTCGCTTGGTGCCTATGTGTTTCAAGATTATTCTAAAAGTTGCTTCAAGCTTCATTAATATGCCTGAATATTTGACACTAGCTAGATACATAAACCTTGCAAAGAAATATTTAGAAAAGAAGAAGAGTCAACGTCAAAATAAATGTTCCGAGCAGTTTGTTTTATTTCATACAATGAAAAAAATTTGCTTTACCTATAATACTTTGCAAATAATATTTTATTATAATAGATATTTTACTGTTTTTACCTGGTTCATATTGTTGTGTATGATAGCATCCATTGGAAGCCTCTCTCGGACTAAATGCAAACTCAGGATTTCCTTTAGTTTTTGAGAGTTTCTAGAATAGATAAATTTAAAATTTATTCACAAAAGTACCAAAACCGACAGCTGACAGATATTATAGATAAGGAAATGGAAATGGAGATGAAAGTGATTTTTGTTTTAATGTGGAATATACATAGTACATAATTATGTACTTTATACATCCAATCGGCATGAATATAATATTATTGCTCTTTTTACGTCCTAAAGTTGATTAAATTCTGTGGTATGTATATCCGAAAATCAAGTGAAAATAAATCAAAGACTATCATAAAATTTGATATGTATTTACTACGGACATAAATATAATTTCTATGTTTATTCCGGATTTATAAATCACACACATTATATACTACACATTAAATATACCAGGCCACTCAGAAAGTATTGCGATTTATGTATGAGAGACTTGCTAGTTAAAATCTATTTTGAAAATATATTATTTATTTATAACTAATAGATAATAAGTTCTAATTTCAAAATTTCATTCCACGTTGTTTGCGAGCTGATTTAAATTATCGTGTCTCATTGAAAAATAGATTTGCACCGGGAACATTTACGCGCTATGATTTTTTATGATTTCAAATGTCGCCTGAAACCGGACGAATCGTACGATAGACTTCAACTAGCATTCATGGATAAAGGCCCTTCTAAGGCAACCGTGTATCGTTGGTACAACGAATTCAAGCCCGGTCGACTAACTTTGGAGGATGAAGAAATAAGTGGTCGCCCTTTGACGGCTGTTACGGAAGAAAACGTGCTAGCAGTGAAAAATTTAATCCAAGACAATAGCCGAGTTACTTATCAAGAGATTCAGCACGTAGTGCAGATTGGATCGGGAAGCCTTCACGAGATTCTACAAGTGCATCTTCACGTGAGGAGGATAGTTTCACGCTGGGTGCCGCACAACCTCACCGATGCTCAGACGCAGGCCGGGTGGAATGGTGCCGTGATATGATAAACAAATTTAAATCAGACTCGTCTCGGCGTGTTTACGAGATCATTACAGGTGATGAGTCCTGGATTTATCAATACGGTCCTAAACGAAACACCACTCGACAGTTTGGGTGTTTCAAAACGAATTAACGCCTACCAAAGTGAAGCGATCTAGAAACGGGAGGAAGATTTTCACCCTCTTTACAGCCCTAACCTAGCACCGTGTGACTTCTTTTTATTCCCGAAAATATAAAATCAGCTTAAAGGAATACAATTTTCATCGCTGGACGATGCGCTGTCAGCGTTCGAGCGAGTTGTAAACAAGACGTTTGCGGCGGACTGGAAAAAGTGTTTCGAAAACTAGTTTAGACGCATGAAAATTTGTATAGAGGCTGGTGGAGTACTTTAATTTGAAAAATTAAAAAAAAAAAATTATATCAGAACATTTATTTTTATTTTCGCAAAACTTTCTGAGTGTTAGTGGAGTGTAGTGATAGTCCCACGTACATGTACACACACACAGACACACACATATATGTACAGGCTTTTTGTCACTCTTTTTTTGGGAGCACGCTAATTCTCGAAAGGTTCAGGAAAAAAATCGAAGTAAATTATTTTTTTATTGTTTAAAAACATTATCGGATTACCGATATTGATTTCTGTAATTTTTTCTAAATACTTTCATTTATTCAGTTTTTATAGCAATTTTTCGATATTTTCGAAATTTCCTTTAAGGGCACTGCGTGCCCCCATGTGCCCCCACAAAAAAAGCCCTGTATATATATGTTATAGATATACATATATATATATATATATATATATATATATATATATATATATCTATCTATCTATAACGTTACAAAATTCTAAACATACCGTGTCTGTACATTGAAGCTATAAAAAATAAAACAACTGGACTAGACAATTGAATGCAATTTTATTTAGATATCTTGTCTGTTTGTTTGGGATTCACGTAAAAACTACTGCGACGATTTCGATGCGGTTGTCGCTGATCGACAGCTAATTCTTAGACTTGAGCTCTGCGCTACTTTTATCCTGGGAATCCCGAGGGAATTTTTCTGGGAAAGATTTAAAATATCCAGATTTAAAAAAATATCGAATTCCAATGTGATTTTTTTACTGATCAATAGCAAATTTACTGTAATAAAATTTGTGATTTTTATCCTTTTTTTTTGTTAACGCTGGGGGAATGCATTTGCGCATATCCTCAGGCCCCGAGGGATGCCATCACGGGGTATATGGGACTCCCGGCTGCTGGTATTGCACACAAGCTTCAACGTTAGAGCTTGCAAGCACCGACCGCCAGACTACCCACTAAACCTTCCAGCCTCCCTCCGCATTATGATGAGGCTATAATGCGCCATGGGACCGTAACCATGGGTATGACTGCCGTGACACCTCGATGCCAGCCGACAAGAAGGGGTGTCCCTGCGACTAGAACACCCACGGCACTGGGTTTGGCTCGTCGGGAGGGTCCCCCGACCTCCCCGTCCCACTATGTTATGGGGAGGAGAGGAGCAAAGCGCCGCCTGTGAACCCCTGTTCGCTGTCTGCGACAGAGGTCCGCCTGCTCATCCTCCTCCCTTATTCTTTCGGCAGCCTCTTTCTGGGACATAACGTCCTCGCAGAAGGAGGTCACCGCTAGCCAATTCTTCTCGCTTTGTAACATCTGGTCGACCACGCTGGACAGCGAGAGATCCCTACCGATGATTGACATCAAATCATGCCGTTGGGGTCCCCAAGCGGCACATTCTTCCGGCGTATGGGGCGCCGTGTCGACTGGCGCGCGGCATTCGTGACAGTCCGGGGTCTTTTTTTATCCTGGGAATCCCGCGAGACTTTTCCTGGAAGCGGTTTGTAGTTGTTCGGGCGCGAAAAATTAGCTTATTCCGACACAGTTTTCACTAAAACGATAGCTTACATTATTTTTCAAATACTGCAGACCTCTATCGCTGGGCGGTGTATCTAGAAGGCTGGCAGCATTACCTCGCTGGATAAATAGGCTAATTCTTTGAGCGAGGTAAGCATAGCTCTAGCCTTATGGTCTTCTGTTATATGGACCAGACATTTTTAATATTTGGAAACAAAACAAATAAACAAACAAAAACAAAAAACTGGGTTATGGGATAATTTACAAGGGATAGAAGCTGTGCGTTGGCCGTAGTAAATTCTTGATAATTATATTTCCTTTGAATACCGATTTAAAATAAAAAATTGAATAATATAACAGGAAAATGGGAATATTTGCTGTTGCCAACAGCTCATGATACGTTGCTAAGCCAATGTTGTGGAAAATTATTATGGGGTAACTTCATTTTATAACGAATATAACCTAATTTTGAAAAGCATTTATATTTGCATAATATACTGGTTTTTACGCGTCGTCTGGCCAAAACACATGTTTAATATAGATAGTTATTTTCATAAACTCAGTATTCAATGTGTTATATTAGTTCTACAGTAAATCTTCAACGCGTTAGATAGAAATATATATCAATAGGATTCTAGTATCGTATGAAAATGTGATATTAATATGGAATCCAATTCTAGACAATTTCTATCTTACGCATTGAAGATTTACTGTAGAACTCCAAATTAATGAGTATACATTTCAAGCGTTAACTTTGAGTTCGTACTGAATGAACAAAAGCTATCCAATTTTTCAGGATAAAAGTATGTTCGTCTTAATTATCCAAAATACACTTAAACTTTATAGAACTTTAATAATTAATTTAATAATACTAAACATAAGTACTAATGTTAATTTTAAACCCAAACTCATTTTTTGATAATTCTAGCAATCTTTATTGTTGTGGTTGTTAAAAAGAGGCAAAATCTAAACATCCAAATAAGTTATTTTACACATTGTCCTACTATGAATATCTCCTTTCTTAATAGCAGTAGTAGGAGACGGTAGGAGTATAGTAAAATTATCTACTAATAATTTAACTGATTGGTGTTCAAAATCTAAAAGGTCGATTTGTTAAATCTCACATTTGCAGTGAAATACTTTATAAAGTAATTTATTGTACTGATCATACTTTACCTGATAATATTTTGGACGCTATGTTCAGCCCAGGCCTCGTTTGATGGTGCAAAAAGTGTTATATCTTTAGCCAAAGTAAGTTCATTGAGGAACTGGTTGTTTGCTCCCAAATCCATAATCACTTCGTAGAACTTGCAAAGTGGTCCGTCTTCTTTCTCCTGTACAATTAATTTAAAAAATTAAACGGACATATACAATACATGCTATTTTTATCTATGTTTATACAAAAAAATATGATGGTTATAAATTTATAGCAAAGGTAACGCAATTTCGGCGTTAGTCAAACGAAAACACTAATGAATACATTTTGTCTTTATTTCTGTTAAGAATCATCTCCATTTGAGACTTACGCTCATTCGTAGTCTGACACTTGAGATTATAAAACGCTCACATTAGAAAATATATTCGAAAACACAATGGGTCACAGCGTCGCTACTCATTTCAATTTTACCAATTAACATCTCAAGCGGAGGTTACGACACTAATATTATTTTATAATTCAAAATACACAATAAAAGATAAAACAAATTGCAAATATACATTGAAAAACTATAAAATTTGTCATACTTTACCTCGCCATTTAGCATTTTGTAAGAAAATAAAATGTAACAAATATTTAAAATGTAAACTATGAATGTAAGTAAGTGAGTGATGTAGAGTAAGTAGTACTTAATGTAAAAAGGCATGCATAAAGCAATACTTACAATCCCCTACAGATGTCAAATCATGCAGGATCCAACGATGGGGAGACACGGGTGGCAGAAACGAATGGGAAAGAATAACAAAACCTTCTTATTTTTCATTAGTTTCATTATAATTAGTCAGTAATGACCCAACATCTTATGAGGGTTATATAAGAGCCTATTCAAAACATTATGTATATAAACTGCTTTGCACAAAAAAGGGCGGTTTAGATTTTTATAGATTATTGGTAATAATTTAGTTCTAAAGAGGTTTTAATAGCGAAACTGTGTTACTAGCACTTAACAAAAGTCTTAGTATGAAAAAAAGTTTATTCAAAGTTCGAAACTTTTGTTTTTAAAAATAATAAAAGTTATCAGGCAAGTAAAACTAACTTCTAGTTATTTTCAGTAGAATAATTTATGTTTTTCGCATAATCTTGCCTTATTATAACTTAAAATAGATATCTTTGTGTCTATTGTAATGGCAGAAAAAGCAATAAGAGCTAGTAAAATTATAGCGCTGCTGGAAGAGGAATGTAGCCAATGTTACGTCTCACAGCGGTTAAACGTGAGTCGTTCAAAGAACCTGAACTTGGTACTAAAAGACAGGTTCCGTTCAGAGGAAGCAAGTTTCTGGGAAAAAACGTTGCACACAACCACGAAGCGGCCGCTTTTTAGTGACTCAGGTGCTGAGGAACCATAAATACAGTTACATAGACCTCAAAAGAAACCTTAAAGGGGTACGAGGATCACAAATTAGCCTATGAACTGTGAGGAGGAGGCTTTTAGCGGCTGATAAATGCTTTCGATGACCAGTACGGGCCCCCAAGTTATCATGAGCACCGGATTGCTCGATTGAGGTTCGCTATAAATTGCCTATCTTAGACACTAGATAACTGGAGTAGCGTACTCTTCTCAGATAAGGCTCGAATTTATCTGCATGGTGAGGACCGACGTCGGCGAGTGTTACGAAGACCAGGGAAACGCTATGCTGATGGTGTTTTGAAGAAATAACCCCTTATGGTGGAGTGTGTCGATTATGTTTTGAGCAGGCGTAACTTCCACCTATCGTACCGAGATAGTATTAATTGAAAATGGCTCACTAAAATCGCAAAGGTACATAACAGAAATTCTTTGTCAACATACATAACCCGCACTGACTAATTGTTAAAGATGCCATTTACATAGACGATAATGCTCGGGCCCATCGTTCTGGCGACATAGATGATTGTATGCAAGAGGTTAGTATTCGTCGTTTGGATTGGCCAACGTAGAGCCCCGACCTTGGCCCTATTGAGCACGTCTGGGACCTCCTAAAAAGCCAAATACGATCTGTCCAACCACCTTCACAAAACATCAAGGAGCTTAAACGTGTAATCTCGGCCTAGTATTTTTTTTATTGCAGGATTTCAGCAGGCAGGCAGACTACAGACCACAGGCCTACTTGATGGAAAGCAGTTACAATCGCCTATGGACATTTGCAACATCAAAGGCGCAAATGCGCTACTGCTCTCTTAAGGAGACTGGAACCTGGTACTTAATGCCAAAACACTACTCAGGGTTGTTATTATTATTATTATATTAATTCATTAACAAAAAACATTTGTGTCTGAAATATAAATACGTAGTCATAATTACCCTTATAAAAAAATCTAATTTACAATAAACATTAATAATTTTACAAAAATAATCGTCTACTGAGTAATATGCTTCTTTAAGAAGGAATGCTTTAATATTACGCTTAAAAGATTGCATTTTATATATATTTAACTTTAGGTACGCAGGTAGTTTGTTGAAAATGTCAACAGCCTCATATGTGAAACTGTGCTTTACAACATTTAGAGATGGCATTATTTTATTTTTTAAATCTTTCCTTCTTGTAGCTTCTCTATGTTTTCTTTTTTCCTGCGTCTCAAACTCTACAATATTTTTTGCGAGATAAGTGAGGACAACCAGTATATAAAGACACGGGACCGTAAGTATACCCAATTTTTTGAAATGTTCTCGACAAGACTCTGTTTGTGGTATACGAATCATAGTGCTTACATATCTTTTTGTACAATAAAAGCTTTCTCACAGTTATATTTGTAGCTATTTCCCCAACACTGTATACTATATCTTAATTTAGATTCTACCAAAGCGTGGTATACCATTTTAAGGTAGTCCAATTTGACTTCATCGCGTAAACTTCTTAGGGCATAACAGGCTGAACTTATTGAATTCGTTTTTGAAGATAATTCCTCTTTCCAATTAAGACAAGAATCAATATCCACTCCCAAAAAATTAGCAACTAATTTTGTTATGGCGGCATACTCTAGACCAGGGGTGGTAGACATCCAGTCGGGCAAACACCCTACCATCTGGCTGTGGGTTGTTTTGTCGCCTCTTACGACAGGCCGCCCGGCCGCAAGAAATTGTATTCTTTCTCCATTCCTGCACGGATAATATAATTCAAAGGATACCACCAAAAGCCTCGTGGAAAGCATACCAAGACGATTACATGCCGTAATCGCTGCAAGGGGGGGTCATACTCGTTATTAATTTTGATTTTTTAATGTTTTTTAAATTAAAATACTATAAAAATACTCGTGGTCTAAATTTCATTACTAAAAATATCCATTTTAACACGGCTCTTGTTTACATTGACTAAAACACCGATTCCAGGATTTAAGTGTTAAAAAATATATTCTCATTAATAATAAGAAATTAAGAAATTTCTAGTCATCTAAGCTTATGACATACTAAAAATATTAATATCATCCATAGAAAAGCCAATGCATGTAAGGTGCCCATTTTGTTTGCAAAGGAGTGTACATACCTATACAATACTTTTATTTTCCATGAGTTTACTTCTGAATTATAAATAACATTTGGCATGTTATGTATTTATACCGAAACCAACAATGGTTGGAATTATCAGTTAAATAATGGCAATTATGAATCAATAATTCTAAATTCATAAATTAAATTTACCGTACTATATAATTATGTAGATATAGATATATAACATAACAGACAAAGTTCAATCGTGCTTTAATTACTATCTTTAAAATGCATAGACTATTGTAATAAACGTAAAGAAACGGAAACATAATGTAATGAAGTAAGAGGACACTCACTAAGATGGATAATATAATATAGAAATAATAAATAGGGCGCTTCATTTTACCTTCATTGCCTGGCTCCCGTAAAAATGTAGCGAAAAGTCAATGGACACGATTGAAAGTTAATCTTGTAAATCACTAATGTTAAAAATATGTAACTTTATTTTACTGCTAATAGACCTTCATTTTAAACTTTTGAGGCTAACAGAATACATGCCAGAAAGAAGGTAACTAAATTTTCAGTAAATATTGACTGTAGTGCTTTGTGGAGGTATTCCCTACCTTTAGAAAGTCGATGACAGTAGTATCGACTACCATCAAAGGCCTCTGAATAAGATGAACCACTCCATTCTTCACAGGAATGTTTGCTCTTACGATGTCTGCGAGTACCACACCTCGACTGTGCTTAGCATCCCCAGCAACCGTGTTGGACTTCACGTAATCTATTAAGGAGGAAGATGAGTTACAAACGTTTTTTTAAATTTCTATAATAATAATACAGGAAGTATTATTATTATAGTAGTCTGTCAAATGGGCAGTCATAAGCAGACTGTCCATTTGATGGAAACTGGTTAACCTATGAATTTCAATTGAATTTTCAATAATAGAGATGTGATTAAAGGGTTGCCCGGCATCAAAAGACTTTTATAATACCTGTTTTTAAAAACCGCATATAGTAGTAATTCTATGGAAAAATTTCAGCTGCAAACTAATTCCATTCCTCAGAGTGCCCCAGAGGAACGTTCTTGAGACACTCTTGCTACATAAGCAAAGCGACAAATTCAATGTAACAATATTTTAAACGATACACAGTTTTAGCTATACTTAAAGCTTGTTTCAATCCAGTTGTATCTGTTATTGAGTTGAATTAAAAAAAAAATAATGTTCTAATAATACCAGCTAAGAAAAATTAAATTAGTATTTCCCAAGATATAAATATCGTCGTGATTCAAAGAACTCTAGAAATGACATATCACAGACAGGATTGAAAATTTCAGCGACATCAGTGTTCTTTCTTTGAAAGGAGGAAATTCGAAAACAAATTAATTTATGTTGCTAATCGGTGCCTTAAACTATTGATTCAGTGAAAGGCATTTGCGACTTATTTCTATGACGCAGGTGCAATCCCCGTGTGTGACTGAAAACATTGCTAGTGAAGAAGCTTGCATAATATCGAGATTTCCGATATGGGGAATCTAACATTCTGACTTGGGCAAGCGTAGTGCTTACACCATGTATAGGCTAATATTATAAGGAATAATTTACTCACTAATTTCTTCCCGACCATTCATAGAGGCACTGAAGGAAATTATTACTTTGACGTTGTCTCCAAATGCTAAAGTTTCAAATTCTTGCATATCAGGTGTAGCGTGGGTAAATAAAACATGTTGCGGAATTACATGTCCATCTATAACCTTTTCATCAATCAAATCTGATCGTGTAGTAGGCTGAAAGTAAAAGGACAAAATGTTTTTATTCAACTCTTACAAAGTTCCGTCAATATTCAAGTTCTTAGATCTCTGCTCATTATTCGGCTTACTTTAAAACCCTCATCCACTGGAATGAAAAAGGTATGTTTTCCTTCTGCTTTAAAGACTTTACTTTTCTGAAGTTGATTAACTTTTTGCCTGAATGACCTGTAAAAATAAATTGAATTTAAAACTAAGTTTCTACAATATGTTATATTCTTAAACGTTAGATGATTATTAGACGTATATTAGAGTTTATTAAAATAGGTCTAGAGCTTTTACGCAGCTTTGCCTACGTAATTATGTAACGTACAATATCTACATACATAACGTGTTATTTACACCAAATTAATTTAAATTGAAAGTCATTTGCTTTTTGTGACAAGATTTGAACACTTTGCAGAATTAGAATTTTAATTAGGAGATTATCATTTATTTACTTATCTTCTTTTATAGAGTTATTGAGATCGGCCCCAGACTTCTTCGTTGTATAGTATAGCATAACAAGGGTAACTTGCATAGTTTGTAAATGTGAAATTAATTTTTTTAAAGTATTTCATATATCAATAATATGTTGCCATTGACACAATTTGATAAGTTTTAATAAGGGCGTCTTTTTAACTTTACTATTGTAAAGCTAGATGTTGAACGCGACTTATTACCTTTTACCTTTACTTTGTAGTAATGGTGGCTCAGTGGTTACGGGTACCCGCGTTTCATTAATATGACGTAAGTCTGAATCAAATCCTGGCTGTGAGGTATGTTAGTTATAATTTTTCTGGCCTATTGCGCATATTCTTACAATTGGAAGTATTATGTGAAACCTGCATGTCTATATTACCGACGTGTGATCTATAATCAGTTGTTATAATAAAAATATTAGCATGATGTGAATTAAAAAGGGTATCGTGGTGTTTATGACATCAAAACTGTTTGCAGGTATTACAATTCATACTAATAACTTTAAATGTCAGTTTCTATATTTGTGTAATACAGTAGAGTCGCACTAAACCGGCACTATTAAAACTAGGAGGTGCCGGATAATTCCGAAAAGTTCGGATTATTGCACTATGTAAAAAAATTAATAATACCTATGTAAATAAAATTAAGCATGTTACAGTTTACTTGACATTTTAACTACATTATTTGCAACTTAAAAACAAGAGGTAAATAAATAAAGTAAACAAAAGGTGCTATTGTAATAATTTTTGAGGTTATACTGATGCCGGTGATGAGCTACGCGCGAAATGAGAGTAGGGAGTGGTAAGGGAGTTGTGAGCGAAGGGTGCCTGATTATTGGAAGTACCGGACTACTGAAGTGCTGGATTAGTGAGACTCTACTGTATTTTGTTCAAGGCCTTCAGAAAGAACTGATTACCATAAAATTTGAATCAATGAATGATGAATATTTATTATTCACCTTAAAACTCAGACAATTATAATCGATACATTTAAATAATGAATGGGATTAGGAAACTGCAAGGAAATTTCTAGAAAGTCATAATTCAAAAGACGAAACATAATTATCTACTTTTCTGGTTTGTTCGAAGGAGTTGTTTTTCGGAAAAGCAGAAACATAACAGTTGTAATCTATTTATGTTATAAATTGTAACTTTAAGTGTCGAAAAGTTGAGTGCTACGGTAACTCGGTTTAACGCGAGTTTCGCTATAATTGAAACACGCGAAATGGTAATTTTATGTAAACTTGTTATTGTTTGTTTAATGGTAGGTAGTTTTTGTAGCAATGTTTGTTGTGCACGTAGCATGCTTTAAATATTTATTATGATTTGTTATTTCATTATACCTACCTACCCATATCTATATATTATTATATAGTCATGGTAGTTCAGTGGTAAAGTCACCTGCATATCATCCCAATTATATGAGTTTGACCCCAAGCAGAATGTTACACCGCAAAACCGTAGACTAGAATTGATTGTAAAAACAAAAATTAACGAAACGTATATTTAGTTATACATACCAATACATAGTGACTATACGTTTTTATGCTTGGCCGTTCTTTGCACACGGTCATGAGAATTATCATGAAATTTTATAAACATGTAGTATATACTTAAATTGATTACGGGATGAACACATTATACTAGTTTTCCTGGAAAACGAATTAGTTAATCACGATATGTCGGCTTAATCACGCTGTTTTCTTCCCTGCCAACATGTGGTAATTAAGCACATTAAATCAATTAAAGTGGTGAAATGGACTAAGCGGTACATGCTTCCCAGCCAGAATTTAAAAACCCATGTCATTGAATAAGACACAGATACCTTGGCCACTAAGCTATGACTGTTTTATCGGTTATAAAAAATCTTTATTGCTATCATAATGTATGAAAACCAAATTTATTTAAAATATCCTTAATTATTAATCAATATCCTAGAATTATTTAACTAGGAGCTAGGCTACATGCGCTGGTAAATTAAATTAAATATTATTTTCTTCAAGACATGATTGATAATTGTAATTGCTTCCGTTGCTGCAAAAATATGACTAAAACTTTCTAAAACTCGATTAATCTTACTAGGTCACTTTACAAGCAGTCAACTGTGAACTCAGATAAGACCTTTATTAACAAAGTAAGTGAAATACTTTTTAAATTATAATATTCGATGATAATGAAATATAAATGAAAAATAATATTTGAAATAAATATTTAAATGAAACTAATAATAATAATTATAGTCCGTATACTTACATTAATGTAATGTGATATAATTTTATAATTGACGTAAAATTTAATACAAAACCAAACTTACCTTAATCTGTGTTGTCCAACATTAAACACATCTGACTGTTCAAGAAACTGATCAGCAGTGGGATTATAGACTGGAGAACTAATAGAACCCGGTCCAAGAGGCTGTAAAGGCTGCAGAACTTGGTCTATCACATGGAGAACCTATTAAACAAAAGTTTTCTTTGTTAACTTTAATATTAAAATGTCATTAATAATTAGTTGGACGAAGAAAAGGTTCTATTATCCTATTCTTCGTCAAAATTTTGTAGTTATTTCAGACAAATAAAGTTGCTAAAAGTTGTATTCATGAAATGGAAATGTAGAAATGTAATTAATAAACAAGCATATAAAAATTCTAGTGGTAGGATGATTATCCATGGTGAATGGAAATGTAAATTACATACATGTGCGGGTGGGTCCCCTTCACAATGTTTGTCTTGACCACCAGCATGGGGTGATTATAACAATATGCATATCAAGTCAGAAAGACTGCTAACGTTGCATGCCCTACAGTTAGGATTCGAATCCATATCACTGGAAATATCTGGGATATCTTAGCAACTAAACGCTAATTCCGTGCCACTAAAGTTCCACAACTTTATTATTCTGTTCAACGCTATTTACGATTTCTTATACAAAGGTGTATTTAGGGAACTAGTTTCAACAAAATATTGGTACAAGTTTATAGAAATATCGCTGGAAACAATTTTTTTTTTGGTTGGTATTCGTGTCTATACACAAACATATAGAGTAAAACATGTTTACGATTTTATGTAGAACTAGGATATGGGCGCGACTTCACCCAGGCTTGACTTGAAATTCCCGGGACACAAAGTACTGCAGCATTAGAAAAGAATATAAACTATCGTTTTAGTGAAAACTGTGTCGGAATAAGCTAATTTTTATGCACCTGAAAAAGTACATACCGCTCCTGGGTAAATTCCCGGAATAAACATATCACACAATTTATTACACAATATTTGCTATCGATCATGAAAAAAATCACATTGGAATTCGATTTTTTTTTATTCTAGCCATTTTAAATCATTTCCAGAAAAACTTTCGCGGGAGTCTCAGGATGAAAAGTAGCGCATAGTTTAAGTCTAAACATTAGCTGTCCATCAGTGAAAACCGCATCGAAATCGGCCCTGTAAGTAGTTTTTATGTGAATGCCGCACAAACAGACAAACCGACAAACAAAGAAGAAGTCTAAAAAAATTGCATCGTGTTCTCCATCGTTTATATAGTGTATTCCAGATAGTTTTTTTTAAATAGCTTCAATGCACAGAGTTATAGATAGATAGTCTCACCTGTCGTTTGTTGTTCTTGTTGAACGCTTGATAGGACCTCGTTACGTAGACTTTTGCATTGTTGACGTAGATATCATCATGCATGGTGTCCCGCCGTCTCGTCACCCAAAGAGGTGGATTCCCGTCGAGCTCCGAAGAGATTGCATAATCCAAATTAGTCAGAGTAGTTGCTAAATTCGCTGCAATAAAACCATCCGTTTTTAAATTATACTACAACTATTATACACATGTAGGCACTAAAATAATATTATGTTTCAAAAACATAATGGTAAACAATTTTATAAGAGATTTTAGTACTTTTAATTTTTGCATACTTAAGATGTTACTACTATATTTGTCAATATAAGAAACGGTCGTAATATCTACTCCTGTTTAAGTTTTTTAGATTCTAATGCAGCTTTGCTGTTATTCTAAGTGAAATATTTCAAATTGTTTTATTACATAAATCTCGCTTTGCTTACATATCTACTTTAGCAAGGTCCTCCCTCATATTAATTGTTCAACAAACTTCTAGGCCGGTTAGTATTTTACTGAACTAGTCTAAAACCGAGGCTGTCAGTGGCAGTAGACAAACGCTGACAGCAGTAGATAGTGAACTTGCGTCTTCCATTTAGTAGATAAGTTCCCATGTGTCGTGATCAAGTTGGTAAAGTTGCTTTGAATGCCCAACTCAGCGGAAAATTTTGAGGTCTATGCTCTGCTGTTCGGTGGAGTCTCTCATATTTTTAGCATAATATAAAATGAAATACTCAGCTTTAAATAGTGTAAGAACTTTGTACAAAAGTAAGTTGCGAAATTTTCTGCATGATAATAATTTTTTCTTTCATCATCGCCCTTGTTATTGCAATAATGAAATAAAGCCATATGTCTAACTTTGTTGGTGTTTTGATTATGCGGCTATAATAGGATGATTATACTTGTAATATGTAACACATTCCATATCAAAACAAGTACGTAGGTAATATTGACTAGTCTGATTTAATTGAAATACGTTTCCTGTTAATTTGAGTGGGAGATTCATATTGACATATATCATGACGCACATAGTTATGTTGTAAAAGAAAGTATAATTTCCATTTTCAGAACAATGTTCATTAATAATAATTTATTAAAGGAAATTACCCGATAACCAATGCTGATTAGGCTTTATTGGGGATAGAACGAATATTTATAGCTCTTTGTTGAATCTCATTGCGTGGAACGACGCCCAGGGGGCTACCATTTCGGCTAACATCAAGTCCTCAAATAACTAACAATAGTATAGTACTGTTTGTGAGGACAACTTACATATGTGGTAGAGCACTAGGGAGTCGTCCATGTCACCGCTGTACCTTTGGAAGGCTTCATTGGTTGGGGCGAACAGCGTCATTTGTCTGTAGTGTAAACTGGTATTGGCTACGACGTTTCTTTCTAGAAGCGCCAAAAACTGAGAATAAAGAAAAAATATTTTAGTTATATTATTAGCTA
This sequence comes from Dendrolimus houi, assembly GCA_039645545.1. Lineage (NCBI taxonomy): Eukaryota > Metazoa > Arthropoda > Insecta > Lepidoptera > Lasiocampidae > Dendrolimus > Dendrolimus houi. Next base: position 13,319,257 of record CM077120.1, on the reverse strand, counting down.
CGAGCACATGGCAAAAGCGAGTGAATAATATGACAGTTATTTAAAGAATTATAGCATTATCTCAGGCTATACTAAACCTTAGGCCATGAAAGAAGAATACTAGGATAGACAATGGTTCAGAAAAACATGCAACTCTGGAAAGCTTCTCAATCCAACATAACTAATGGCCGGTTCTTTACCATTGGTAGAAATTTGAAATTCGATAATTATATGGAACTTATGTCAAATTTTAATTAGTAATAAGGCCAATGAACGGTTCGTAAGATATAGGAAGCGGCCATAAAAGGTATTTCTTTCTCATTTTTGTAACATTTTGTCATTTTTTCATTTGCGATGGATGAAATAAAATACATGATGTTATTGTTTGTTACGTTATATTACACATCACTTGTCACATCTGACTTTAAAATCTATAAAATATCGAAAATGAAACAATATTATTTATTATTTCTCTGATATGACATTTTACAATCAAACAATAAAAAAAAATTGCATGGGTAGACAGGTAGAAGGACCACCTGATGGAAAGTGGTTGCCATCGCCTATGGAAATTTGCAACACCAAAGGTGCTACAAATGCTTAAAGGGATACTGCAACCTGGCCACTGACGCTAGAACACAAGTCAAGGTTGTTAGGCGGTATACTCTATCTTGACCAGAAGCATAGAGAGAAATTTCAGTTTTATCGAAGAGTAATTTTTTAGCAATTCAGATCACGTATATCGTATTAAGCAATTCAGCGGAAGGTAAAGTTCACACAAAGAAAAACACGGAAATGTTAGTAGAAATCACACCGAAGCCGAAGGTTCGAAGACGATTTAAGTTAATTATTATGATAATGATTCCATCCTCCATACCTCTATCACGTCTTTACAGTGGAACAAAATATTAGTTTGAAATTAGTGTTAGGAAGCGCACTAAGATGAAATATGTGGACAATAAAACTACGTTTTAACGGTTTTGAGCGCGATAATTTATTTGATTTTTGGTGGTAAATTAGATTAGGCATAGAGTAAATAATAACCATAGAGTAAATAATAACCATAAACAAAATTAAAACTAAATAATTAAAATGAACAAGTTGGCGGTAGGCTAAATAAAACTTTAACAATACTCGTTGACATTTGACATCTTTGTTTTCCGTGATCACGGCCACTGAAAAGTGGCCGAAACGTCGGAATAACAAAAATCAAATAAATTACCGCGCTTAAAGCCGTTAAAACGTAGTTTTACTATGTATACAAGTCGCGAAAACTTAAGAAAATATTATGAAATATATAGGTTTTGTACACCATTAAAAAAACTTTGAGTCGAACGGGCTTATTCATATTAAGTTAGAGTTTTTGAATATAAATAAGACCGTAAAACTATCTTTAATTTTTCTTGTCACTTCTCTCAGACAACCCTAGGAATAAATTATGAATATATACCTAAGTCTACTTTGGTTTTAAATACAATTTTTTTATTTTTTTTTATTGCAGGAGTTCAGCAGACAGGCAGACGGCCCACTTGATGGAAAGTGGTTACCGTCGCCTATGAACATTTGCAAACCAAAGGTGCTACAAATGCGCTGCTGCTCTCTTAAAGGAGACTGGAACCTGGTCACTGCTGCCGGAACACAACACAAGGTTGTTATGGTGGCATACTCTAGACCAGGGGTGGTCGCCACCCAGTCGAGCAAATACCCTACCACCTGGCTGTGGGTTGTTTAGTCGCCTCTTACGACAGGCCGCCCGGCCGTAGTAAATTGTATTCTTTCTCCGTTCCTGCACGGATGAAAAATAGACACGTAATATAATAATATATAAAAACAATATAAACTAAAATATAGATTTAGTTTAGTTTTGATTTAGTATATTATGAGAGATATTATTTGGTAGTCACTTTTATACTTTCTCTTTGTATGTAAAAATTCAGCTTTCGTATGTTTGTGTTCCCATACTTCAAAAAATTATCGGATGGATTGCCTTCGCTAATAATTAATATCAGACTGAACCACAGCGAAGCGTCGCGTCGTTAGGTTTATCTATACTGTTTCGTTTCGCCGTTTACACCTCTATCAAGTTATATATTTCTTGATAGTTAAGCCCACATGAAACAAATGACATAATTGCCGTACTTTATTGTTGTGGGTGACGTAATAGTGATGTTCTGTGAGACATGTCACGCACAGACTATTAAACCATCGACACTATACGTAAATAAATCGAAAGTAATCGATTTGAAAATAACCAATGTTCTGCTTTAAAAAAATAATAAGTACCTCAATTATTATAAGTACTTATAAAATGGCTTATTTAATATATGTAAAATATTTTAATTAAAATGTAGGTATATTTATTACACGATATAGTATTTTTAGTAAGTAAAATTTACGAATAACTTGAATTGATTAAAACTTATTTATAAATGAAGTCGATTTTTATAACTAATCGAGTTGGTAACGCGCTAGGACATTACTAAAAAATCCTTCAATGAGCTTTCAAAAGTAAAATAAATTCTTGGACATATTTGCCAACTCATCTTTCGAATTCAAAATCCTGCTTCACAAAACTCTAACTTGTCACTGATGATCATAATTCTAATCCTATTTTCTCCTTGGTCTCCTTTTTTCCTTACTAACTCTCTATTTTTCCTTTCCTTTTAATTAGAGTACTATATAAAATGTCATATGTAAATATATACTAGGCTTAATGTTAAGACATTAAGCCTAGTTATTTCATGTAGTCACAAAACCCTATTAATAATATATTTATATTTGAACCCGTGGACAGCGCTTTGGGTTGTATTATATTTTAAGCTTAATATTTTAAGTTGTAACATTGTGTATACAATTTTAATAATGTAGCTGTTTTTTGTTTCAATAAAATAAAAAAGTAAAATTAATTATTCAAACAAATTCTGTATCTGTTTGTGAATACATTATTCCAAAGCTTATGTATATTCTAAAGCTTATAGCTATAAGTCGTGGTAGCGTAATGGCTAGCTGTAGTGTACAGTGACCGCCCTCCCCCCTGGAGCCATGACGGCATCGTGTCCCACTTTTCCCTCGATATTAGTCTCCTCGTCGCGGCCGCCAAGTCCGCAGATTCTGTCGCATCCCGATTCACTTGAACCGTATGCCGACGCGTCAGCATCATGCAGATCATTGATGATCCAAATATTGAAACCACCTCTTCTGGTCCTGAAATTGTAGAGGGAGGAGACGGAGCAACTGAGCAGTCGGAAAACGATGCCGGCATAGCCTGCAGTCCTGTCAATGCGACTGCTGGCTCTAATTTCCCAACAGCAACCACTGGTGGGAGGCAAGGGTATTCCCTAAGACCGAGAAAGGTCATTAATTATAAGAAGTCTTTATATTTAAGTTGATATTTGTATTTTATAGGTCTTCAGAATAACATGGGAGGAGTGTAGTGTACAGTGGCCGCCCTCCCCCTCGAGCCAGTAATAAAGTTGTTCACTGTGGAAACGGTCGTATCATTTATCCGCTTAAACATTTCACTAGCACACGCGTCCCAAACTCAAAGGGCGTGGGTTCGATCCTGGCTGGAACGCATGTACCATTTAGGCAGTTTTCTGACCTAGTGCATATTGTTATAATTATCACGTGCTAACAACGGTGAAGGAAAACATCGTGATGAAACCTACACATCGAGAAAACCGATGTTTCGAACCTGCCAAGCCGCCTTGGACAAGCGTGGCGGGTATAATGTCTGTCCCCCAATAGTGGAAAACCCGAGCCCAGCAGTGGGACATTATGGGTTGTTGTTATTCTAAAGCTTATTTTTTATTGTTGATAATCGTCGTTTCTGAGTTTATTTTGTTTTATTTATTTTTATTGGGAAACTAGCAAACAAGCAAACGGCCCATCTAATGGAATGTGGTTACCGTCGCATATAAGCGTTGCAGGAAGGTAACCAGTATGATATGCGACAAACTAATGTCACTGAAACTAAAAGGTCAGATATAAATATCTGTCATACGACCGGTCATGTTATACGGGTCCGAATGTTTGGCCACTAAAGAATTGATGGGTATAAAGGTAAAGGCAAACCAAAAAAGAGATGAATGGATTGTGTGAAGGATGATGATGATTTGGGGTGTGGCAGAGCATGTATGTCAGAACAGAGGAGTGTGGAAGGAAAATATATATTGTGCCGACCCCAAATTCTTCTTCTGTCACCAGAAGGTGAAAGAAAAGAGGTAAATATTTGAAACACTAGGGGCGAGGCTAACGCGTTGCCAGCCCCTAATATGGGATAGGGAGGGATGGAATAGGAGAGATGGGATAAAGGGGATCTAATAAAAGAGACGGGATAGAGTAAGTAGACAGGAAGAATGGGATAGACTTATCAGACAGAAGGAATTGGTAAAAGGGGATAGGATAGAAGAATGGAATACGTGAAGGGGCAAGTGAGCCATAGGAACTCTCACTCATCGCACGAAACACGATTAGCTCAAGGCTAACCGTTTTACCCCAATATTCTGTGAGAGCGTGGTATCAGACCGATCGAGCCTGCCCTATAAGTTGTAATCGAGTAAAGATTCCAGGATTTTCCTACCGTTAAAACGGTTTGTCAGAATAAAGCTTGTATTATGCACAGATTTGAAGTTAAAACTGTTCGTTGAAACAGGTAGCCTTTAACTTTCCATGCGACATCACAATGGCATCCCGCGAGACCCAACCCAGTGCCTGGCATATGTGTAGCAATAGTTCCAAGTATGTAGTACTGCGCCCTTTATGTTGCCGTTCTATGAAGTGAAACTGAGAAGCTTTTGTTCACAGTAAGATTGAGTAATAAAATATTTATATCGGAATCAGAACGAGAACTACTTTTATGTAGCTATTCGCTTACCGGGAAAAAATATACTTTTTATAAAGGAATGGAATGTAGAGTACAAATACTTTTTATTTATTAGCTAGCCGTTGCCCGCGGGTTCTTTCGCGTAGATCAAATATAGTCATAGTTTGAGTAGTCAATAAAAGTTTAAAAGTTTTTTTAACCACCTTAACGATATAATTCCCAAAAAACGCCGATATAAGTACTATACCGATGTGCATTTCTAATCTAAAGCAAGCACATACAATTTCATGCTTCTTACTTTGAAAAACTTTCATTCCCCTTTGCACCTTCTTAGGGGTTGAATTTTCAAAAATAATTTCTTAGTATGCACCTACAGTATAGAAAAAAAACGCATGCAGTTTTTTACACGGTCCTAGCCCAAGTCGTTTGAGCTGTGCGTAGTTACGTCGGTCAGTTAGTGAGGTCAAGTAATTATGTATATATAGATAGATATTATTATATACTTTATAGGCTCTTTCTGAGATGTGTTTAAATAAGATATGATGATTATCAAATTGATGTCATTTTGTAAAAACATATATTGCTTGTATGAGATAGTGCCAAAATCTCTCTTTATCAATAGTAGGATACAACATTCACTTCAATTTATTATGATAATGTACCTATTAAATATCACTGAATCAAATGAAAGCAAACGAATTGTTCATTTATGCCTCAATGACATCATTGTTTCCATTCGCGTTTATCAGTTTTATTTTACACAATATGAGGGAATAATAATAAAATTGTGAATTTAAATTAAGTACGAAATATGCGTTTAACATTTCACTGTCAAAAGACTTTGCTCCGATAAAATTCATAATCCCATCAGGCTATGATCATTATGCTGGGATAACATCTTTAACATGACCACCGTTGGAAATTATGACGTCATAATTTAGTACACTCGTAGAAAATCTATGAGGCTGCGACGTTTTATAAGATAATAAAAAGTGTTTCAGTTGATTTACTGTCACTTACCCTATTGTTATAACTATAAACCTTAGTTCAAAAATGTTGCCCTAGTTAGTGTTGGAAACCAAGCAATTAGTATAAAATGCGTTTGCTTTAATCACTGCTCCACTACGAATTTAATAACAGACGGTCTTGAGCTTTTCAAGAATTGCTTGGCAAAATTGACACGTGTTATACAGGTAGTTGTAAAACATAGCATAAAGTTCTAATTTATGTTAATACTTGTAATGTTCATCATACAAACCTGTGATAAGGACCTCTTTAGGCCTCCAGTACTTTTAGTTATTATGATTTTGAAATATGTCTTTTTAAAAGGGTTTAAAAATAAAAGAAGTTCACTATTTGGATAGTGAATTCGTGTATAATGTTCCAATATCCTTTTTTCAACAAACTATATTATTGAAATTATAAAAGAATGAAACTTGCAAAATATTCAATACGATTTCAGGCGTAGCCATACAAAAACTGAAGTGCTGTCGCCGAACCCGCGCTGTAGCGAGGTTCGTTCAATTGAAGAGCATTTTCATGCACCTGTCGTAGACTATTTTAATTGGATTATACGTGTATGAATCATGTCATTTATGAGTCTTCCAGATCAATTTATTTTTCAGATTACTGTGTATATATGTACGTAGTTGTGCAAATGTGCACACATATAAGTAGTAGTATCGTAATACTAGTGGTTATAATAGAAATTCTGAGCAAGTGGACGGATATCAGAGAGGAGCTCATGGTTGCGGCAATCAGGCCCGTCCTGGCTCCCTGGATACAGAGAAGATACGGCACCCTGTCGTACTGCCTGACACAGGTCCTCAGCGGACACGGTTGCTTCGGGAGATACCTGCTTCGTAGTAGCAGGGAATAAACGGCAAGGTGCCAACATTGTAGTGCCCGCTTCGAGGACACGGTGCTGCACACTCTGCAGGAGTTCTCTGCATGGGATGAAGAGCGCCGTGGTCTCAGCGTATCTATTAGATTAGACCTTCCATAACCCGCTGTAGTTTTGGCCATGGTCAGGAGCACTACCGGATAGGACGTCGTCGCCTCCTTCTGTAAGCCAGTTATGTCGGCGAAGGAGGCAGTGGAGCGGGAGAGGGAAAGCACTACGTTGCTCCTCTCTCGCGCACTAAGGACAAGGCGTCGCCCGCGAGAAGAAAACGACCTCCGGCCCTCATAGACACACGGCCGCAGGTAATGTTCTTCAAGAAAGCGCCCGCACCCAGGTCACTGAGAGGGGAACATGCAGATGTTCCGCGCGGCCCGGCCCTAATATCTCGCGCAGTTATCGAGAGGATCCATCTATCACTTACTTATTACCAACCTCGGCCCAAGGAGAGGTCCGCCCACAATCACCCACGCCAGCCAGGGTTGCGGCGTTGGCATTGCCTTGGTCCCGTGGCCCTGACTACTGGTGAGACGGAGAACACAGAGGTGTTTTAGTGGGTATTTCGGCAACTAGCCAGTGATCCCTGCACTACCCACTGTTATGTCTCAATGGTGAGGTGTCCTCACAACTGTATAAAAAGGTTAGGACTTAGGAAAGAAAGGATTTTTTTTTAAAAGATTTAAAAAATCTTAGACATAGAGTATCGTTAGTGAGATTTTGAAAAGGTTTTCATTTATGACCTTTTTATTTTCGTCAATAGATGGCGAGATGTAAGGCTAGAAAGCCCCAAAAAAATGTGTCCCCAATTTCCCAAACTCTCAACTATCTTTTAACCTATGAAGTGGACAATCCTAATGAAATTTGTTTTCAACAATATCTGTAGAGTAGTTTTGAGGGATATGGGGTATTTTCGATTAAATATAATTTTAAGTCCCGCTTTCAAACAACAAAAACAGAAGTAGTCGCTCCCTTTGTGGTGCGCGGACTGTCAAGCACTTACCCAATTTTAATCTATTTACAACATTTCCTCTCAATATAAATTGAATAATAATTGAAAGGAAATGTAAGAAGTCATAATTAATTTTTGTTTTATTTATATAAAACAAAATTTAATTATGACTTCTTTTTCTAAATATAATTAAAGTGTATCAAAGACTGCAAAACGTTTCTTTTTACGTTAAAAGCCCTTTGTTATGATTTCCTACTTATGAATTACTTGTTTTTAGACAAAGAAATAACGTGGCATTTTATTTAGACAATAAGTTTAAATCTAAATGGTACCTATAGTATATTTTTACATATTAATAAAGAAACAGCAATAATATATAATGTCAATTTTAGATTACGTAATTGTATACCCTTATCTACTATACAAAACTACTGGGTCAGAAAAACAGAACCAACACTTGGTAACTATGCAAATATGTGATGACATGGATGAAAGCATTGCTTTTACAGACCGCCCCACACAGAATTTGAGAGATTGAAGACGCCAGGGGCTTAGTTTCCCCAGAAGTAGATAGGCCGATGAGCCAACGCACCCTAGGGCTGGCGGCGTTGGTCCGTTTCCGCTTTCCCGTAGCCCTAATATAAGCTGAAGGAAGGTCTAACCCTAACTCGGGTGATGTTAGCATCTCCTCGGCAGTACTAGTGAAATGCCAACTTGACGAATTCCTCTCTCCTAGCGCAGTTGTCCTTGCGGCTAGTAGTCCTCAAGTGCATTTTCACTAGTAAAAAAATGATTAACAATCTATTGATTTTTATAAAGTTAATTTCTATTGACGGCATGTTCTCATTTAAAAATATACGATCTAGGATGCTAGATGCTAGATAAGCATATCTAGAAGATGTTTATAGGAGACGTGAATAAACCAAAATTGAAAAAACTACAACACATACATATATTGCACTTTCGATACTTAAAGGTAAAGAGGAATCCATTTTGGCCTCATTCTGATGTCTGTGTATTTCTCTGTTTTACTAGTGATGCAAAACAAAATGGCAATCGGCCGGATGCGGTCGACGTACGGGTAATGTAGTACCTAAAGTGATGACACACGGTCAGAAGTGTTATATAAATTGTAACGTATCACTTCCCCGTATAATGGCTTTAATGGATATTAAATAAAAATGTTATACAGTGTTCGGTCCTTGCCTAGTGAAGTAGGTAGAACATCGCTCCATGAATTTTGCTATCTACCCTCTTTCTGTGTGAGGTGACGGCCAATGCACAGCGGAGTAAGGTCAGCCATTTTTTTGGACTACTGTCAACGCTTTGACAACAACATCGCGCCGTGCGCTCACCTGTTTTATAAAATTTAAATAATTATAATTTCTGGCCGTGCCAATCAATAACTTTCAAAGACCTAATCTGTGTGCAGTGGTAGCTCTCAAGTGAAACATAGTGCCGTGCGCTGTTCCCGAGTGCAACCTAAACCGAGCCAGAAAAGGGCGGATCTCAAGGTTGGTGGAGCTTCTGCTTTTCTAGTGCAAGGACCTAGGTCATATCTCTCCCATACAGTCCACAATTACTGAACCAGCATATTACCCGTGGGCTATAGCGCCCCACATTTTGGCCTTCGAGCCGAACTACCTTCAGTTTCTCGGCTAATTAGGTTATTACCTCGTTTAACCTTAGTTTTTCACCAATTTTATAATTTATTTTATATACGTCGTACGTATAATATCTTATAATACCCCTACTTTAAGACAAATTATCTATTTTAATATTTAATTAATACAAATATTAAATTATATTTATAATTTGCTTATATATTGGTGAAATTATTACTAACCTATTATAATACTGTCAACTTCTAACTCTTTTATAAGTAACGTAATCATGTCTCCAAAACGTAATACTTCTGTAACCATTGCATATTTGAATCAAAAAAGGCAAGTAATATTTGAAAGATTACAAGATATATACGAAATGTCGAAGGACATTTCTACCTTGGAAAACCAAGAATTGTTTTTAATTATTGCATCGGAAATTGACGATTTGCGCCAAAAATTCGAGAAAATTATTTACAAAATATTAGAAACTGAACTGGAATCGGAACCTAATTCCATGATTCGAAGTCATGAAATCAAAAATTTTGACACAATTTATTACCGTGTTAAATTAGTGTACAGTAAATTGAAACCGCCGAAGGACAGTGCGAATTTTGAAACACCTTCTAACGTAATAGAATCTCGTCCCCGTCTTCCAAAATTAGAATTGTTCACATTTGACGGAGACATTGAAAACTTTACGACATTTTACGAGACCTTTTGTTCGTTAGTACACGACCAGCCGCATATTCCAAACATAGATAAATTCCATTACTTGCTTTCGTGTACTAAAGGTAGTGCGTTAAATATCGTTAAGAGCTTGCCTATCACATCGGCTAATTATGAACTTGTGTGGAAGAGCCTTCTAGACAAATACCACGACAACCGTATGTTGGTTAGTCGGTATTTAGACAAAATGTTAAATTTTTCACCTTTAACTAATGAGTCTTCAACTCAACTAAATATGTTTATAGAAACCTTTGAACATTCCTACAAGGCCATTCGGGCATTAAATATTAATAACTTAAATAGCTACGTCATGTGCCACATAGCACTACGGGCCCTAGACCCACAATCTAGGAAGTTATTTGAACAAGGTTTAGATCAAACCTCAGTCCCTTCCATTAACAATTTAATATCATTTATTCACAATCATATCAAAGTTCTCGACCATTCGATCTCATTTTCTAATAATTCAGATTCTGTAAATTATCATAATAAACAAAAACCGTCTTTAGTGGAGCCTCTCAAAAGTGTAGCATACACACATGCATCTTCCTCTAAATTAAAATATTTATGTTCATATTGCGGCGATAATCACTTGATTTTCCGTTGTGAAAAATTCCGTGAATTAAATATTTATAACCGTATCAACCGTGTTGATACACTTAAACTTTGCCGTAATTGCCTAAAACCTAATCATAACGCGGATAGTTGCAATAGCAAGTTTAGATGTATTGTTTGTCAGCGAGCGCACCACTCCTTATTGCATGTTGATGATAGCAAACCGGTTGTAAGACCGCGTCGCGACGAATCAAGCGCATCGTATGCCGCTTCATCCGCGCTGCAACGGACAGCGCCGGCGGACGCTCCAGGACAGAAGTCGATAAATAATTATAACGCAGTTTCTACTGACGCACATAGCACCTCAGTTATATTGGGTACATCTGTTGTGCATGTATTGGACAAAAATTATTGCTATCAGGCTTGTCGCGTTCTAATCGACTCAGGTGCGCAAACTAACTTTATTACAACAGATTGTTTACAACGTTTAGGATTGTCTTCGCGTAAATGTAATTTAGATATATTTGGTCTCGCGGGCGATAAAATTGATACTCAGGAATTACGTCATTCACTATGAAGTCGCGTTATAGTAATGACCCAATTTTAATTTTGACGCTGTCGTGCTCCCCAAGATCACCGGAGATCTACCCACAGTCCAAATGTCTCAAGATATAATTAAGATTTATAAAAATCTTGTTTTAGCCGACCCGCACTTTTATGAAAGTGGACCAATTGACATTATTCTAGCGGGCGATATTTTTCCATACATTTATGATGGACAAAAATTGAACTTTGGCAGTGACATTCCTCAGGCGTTGAACAGCATTTTTGGTTACGTAATAACCGGCAAGTTGTGTCAAGCGAAAAACCGTGACGTTCACATATCTACTGCCGCCACTTTTTTAAATACAGTGTCGTACACTGTCAACAATAGCCCACCCACCGTCACTCCCAAACGGTTTTGGGAGTTGGAATCCTTGCCGTGCAAGGTTCCAAGTTCGTATCCGCAAGACGTTCTTGCTCATAACAAATATAACATGACCGACAGTAACATTCACTTACAGAAGCCAAAGTTCAATAAAAACTTTAAAACACCGACTGGATCCGTGGTCCATCATAGGTACATTATAACCGCAAGTCGTAATGTCTAAATTAAATAACTATCGATCTTTAATAATAAATAATAAAATATAATATCTAAAACTAAAATGAACTAAACCTAAATTAAAATATTTTAATTTATATTATTTTTAATTTAAAGAACAAATTTACTATAAGGTCCTTTGACCATTTCTAAATTTAAATAAGAATCGCGACAGAACGTTGCCATTGTTGTCTTATCAATTAAAACTAATTTCTTTAAACGGTTGAGAACCTCAACTGCATGATTGTCCGTGATACTCATTCAGTTACTATGTAACTCTAAGATTTACATTTCTCAATACACTTACGTAACTTAACTGTCAACCCTGATTTAAATAGTATTTCCTCAGGGTGGGGCGTGCTAATATCAACATTTAAATAAAATTTATTATTCGAAACTACAAATACTTTCATTCGACCTTAGATTTTTGAATTCGTAAACGTATTTGTTTTCGTCGAATAGGTACGTTTTGATTATAATTAGTCCGCGTACGTTGCACGGAGGATTATTTAATTTTTATAATAATAATAAGGCACAAATAAAATTTAATTAAATAAATATTATATCAAAATAAAATAATTTGCAATCGTAGTATAGATATAAGACCGCACACGTTGCATGGTATATCTATTCTACTTATAAAATATTTAAGGGGATGTTACAATTGCTGTTAAAATATTAGTTTAATTAAAATAAAAGTTACGGTAACTTATCATTTGTTAAAACGCACTCTTAACTTAAGACTTCACTTAAATTGAATGTATTAACTAACTTCTATAAATAGATGTTAGTAAATCTCTAAGAATGCTTTTAGTTTATTTATTTAGCTATGTACCTCCAGAGACAAGGAAACTTTTGTGCTCGTAAATTATAATTAACATTAAATACTTAGATTTAGTTTCAATCGCTGTCGTAGTTTTAACATTTACAAATTTTCGATAAATTTCAATTTTAAATTAATAATTTAGAGAATTTATTTCCAAATTGCAAAACCGTAATAATTAAATACTTTACATTAATTTAACTTGATACTTTGTCACCAGTATTACTCAATTACTAGTTTTTTCTGGCTAAAGTACGCTATATTCATTTAAGTGTGACACGAGAAACATTTTTGTATGGATTGCCACGTTGGCAATTTATGCATAAGTTACGATCCTAAAACGTTGGTTGCATGATTACCTTCACACTTTTCATCAGAGAATAAAATTGTTTTCATCTTCACGTGACTTGAATAAAGGAGTTATAATTCTTATGAAGATGGACTTGGTGACCATTCGAATGGGCATTGACTAGAATTGAAAACGATTACATCGATTGTTGACAATATTATTACTTTTTTTTTATTGTAAACGTAATAAGTATAATATTTAAAAAAAAAAAAAAAAAAATAACTACAAGTATTTATTCTTTTCCGTTTTATAATTTGTCTTAAGTATTTTTAGTAAAACTTAAGTTTAGCTTAAGAACTCGTAGTTCACTCTTCTTATCCGGCTCGTAGCCGTGCTGTTGTTTTATATATTATGGCTCGTAGCCTTTACCTTAATCTTTAACACCAATCTTATAGTTGTGTAGCTGGTTCGTAACCACACACTCTTCTCTTATCCTTTCGGCTCGTAGCCCTTTCATATCTTTTTAGCTGATAGTATATAACCTTTAGGCACTTCTCGCTGGCTCATAACCATTTCAATTTTTTTTACTGGAAATCATCATACTGATTTCGGTGGGGCGTATGTTCGGTCCTTGCCTAGTGAAGTAGGTAGAACATCGCTCCATGAATTTTGCTATCTACCCTCTTTCTGTGTGAGGTGACGGCCAATGCACAGCGGAGTAAGGTCAGCCATTTTTTGGACTACTGTCAACGCTTTGACAACAACATCGCGCCGTGCGCTCACCTGTTTTATAAAATTTAAATAATTATAATTTCTGGCCGTGCCAATCAATAACTTTCAAAGACCTAATCTGTGTGCAGTGGTAGCTCTCAAGTGAAACATAGTGCCGTGCGCTGTTCCCGAGTGCAACCTAAACCGAGCCAGAAAAGGGCGGATCTCAAGGTTGGTGGAGCTTCTGCTTTTCTAGTGCAAGGACCTAGGTCATATCTCTCCCATACAGTCCACAATTACTGAACCAGCATATTACCCGTGGGCTATAGCGCCCCACATACAGCGACTGAGAAATTGGCTAGCCGTGCAAGATAATAGCTTCTGATCGTTCTATAAATATATACAAAGATAGCTCGTACTCTATTTCTGCAAAATTTAAATAGAAAATATGTACCTACACTTTATTACTAATGTAATTTGTGAATTTAAAAATAATAAAGATTTTGACATAAAATAAATGAAATTTTAATATAAGCTTAAGGATTTTCCTAAAAATATTTAGGAGTTTAAGTTTAAGAGTTTTAATAATATTTCATATTTAGATTATAAGATGTGTATCAAAATACCCCAAAGCTAAGAAAGCAAGTACGTGTACGATCTTATCTGACTTATATTTAAACGCAATTGTTTGGTAACACTGTAATATTTGTCACTTCCTTTATGTAAGGCGCCATATTAAAGAAATATACCTACTTTCGTTATTGCCTCATTCGAGTTTTATTATAATAGACTATATTTCACAAGAAAAAAACGAAATAGTAAATTTTCTACTGAAACAGGCATTAAAAATAACTAAAGGATATCGTGAATAATATGTAGATACTGCTCAGGCTTTAGCCTGTCACCATAGCAACCTTGAGTTGTGTTCCGGCATTAGTGATCAGGTTCCAGGCTCCCCTAAGAGAGCAGCAGGACATTTGTAGCACCTTTGGTGTTGCAAATGTCCATAGGCAATGGTAACCGCTTTCCATCAAGTGGGCCGTCTGCCTGTCCGCTGAACTCCTGCAATAAATATATATAAATAAAAAAATTAAACATGATTGTAAAAAATTATGACCCGTTTCTATATGCACTCGTCTTACCATCGGTAGAAATTTGATATTATTTGTATTGAGCTTATGTCTAATTTAAAGTAGATAGTTTTACTAGCAGTGAGGCAAATAAACGGTATATAAGATATAGAAGCCGGCCATTAATCTACTTTATAATATAATCTAACGTGTTATTCTAATGTGAATGTTTTATAAGTTTCCTAATAGGAGGAAGCAAAAAAGGAAGTCTAAATAAATGTAGTTTTTTCGTCTCACCAAAGCTTCTAATCTTCTAAGTAGATGGCGCCTCACGCACTCTGTCCTCATTTTATGGCGTTCGGTTATTTAAAATATTTTTAGACCAAATCAGTCAAACACTACAAGGGAACTTACAAATAATCTTATTTGAATATATCGAAAGTACTGTGTTAAAAATGTTAACAAAAGTTATTTGTCTTTCCTGAATTTACATAACATAACCTACTTCTAAATCAGCTAAATTGCCATTGAGAGATACTGCAAACATTTAAGCAGGTGTACGGGCGTAGTAAAATTGCCGTCGGCCTTACTCAAATGTCATAATGCCCCAGGCTCATCATTTAAAATGCATGTCATTCATTGCTAGTCCACTGTAAACCAATTAAAAACTTTAATTAGAACCTAATTTCGTCTATTACTGTGTGACCTATAGACAAAATTCTATACCAGTATAGTTCCTGGCACGATTATTGAGCGGTCGGCGGCACAGTAGGGATCGCTTTGCGCATTGATTGTAGCCAATGTAATAAAATTTATCGATATATAGACAATATTATGTTTTTGTCTCTTTATTCAAAAGGGACTATATCTCATATTTCGAAAATGATTTAAATTTTACTGTTCATAGGACAGTGACTGCTCAAGAATCGTGCCGGGGTCTATACTGTTGACGAAGCATTAGCTCAGCTTTGTATTTGTGTGAATGCAGGCAGTTAGTGTAACGTAGTGTCCCCTACACGCGCGGCCACCGGACCATCAACGCACGTGGCTGCCGACCCCCCGAGATCTCATACGGTCGCTTGATCAGAGTGATGTTACGAGGTCGCGAAGATCACAAAGCCGCTGACAGCCAGCAGAAACCACAGATGGCCACCCAAAGCCCGAGATGGCCACCGTACGCCAACGAATGGCCAACTAAGCCGCAGATGAAGCCAACGCAAAGCCCGCGAAGGCCATCGGATGCCGCAGACTGGCCAACGATAGCCGTTGAGAGACCACCGTTAGGAAGGCTCCAATGGCTCCAAACCCCGCCACCGACGGGTAGTCGTCCGTTGAGTAGAAGCCGGGGCAAAGAGGTTTTTCTCGAGGCCCCAACTTCCTCGCCGCCTCAAATGGCCAAGAGGAAGAAGACCACCACAACGTAGTGTAGTCACTGTTGTGCGCTTACACTTCACCTTTGGTACCGCTAGCAGCTTAACGTATATCCTATACGTACGCAATGCTCACACAAATGCAAAGCTAAGTTTACGACGAGAGGACAGTACTCTGAAAGATAAATAGTAAAAATAATAATCGTTTACTAAAAACATTACATTTTTATAGTCTTTCCAATTACATATATAGCATTTATTTTACCTTTGGCAGCTCGATGGCAGATCAATTAGTGATGTCCTAATGCGTTATCGAATAGATTAGTTATGAAAATCGACTTCATTTATAAATAACTTTTAATCAATTTAACTTATATATTTTTGCTAAAAATTCAATTAACATATTTTACATATATTAAATGAGCTATTTTATAAGCACTTATAATAATTGCGGTATTATTTTTCTTTAAAGTAGAACATTTTTTATTTTCAAATCGATTACTTTCGATTTATTTACGTATAATGTCCATGATTTACCAGTCTGTGCATTACATTACTCACAGAACATCACTATTACGTGACCCACAACAATAAAGTTCTACAATTATGTCATTTGTTTCATGTGGGCTTTCCTATCAAGAAATATGTAACTTGATAGACGTGCAAATGTCAAAAGTAAAATAAACGCTTGGAAACAGTATAGTTGGCAGCATAGTCATTACTTCCCCTAGTTTTGATATAGAAAAATACATCTAGACTTTTAACGAAAATTCATAAAGCCAAAAATGTTAAGTTTTAATGAGATTTTTCTTTCTAATAGAATGAAGTAAAAAAGTGTAGATACGTACATGAAATAATCCATTTTAACTATCGCTAATATTGACATAATAAAGATTATAGTCGACATCTAAGACTGCAAAAGACCTGTATTATATAGTAATTTAAATATCTATAATATTATAACATTCTAAACACGCAGTGTCTGTACATTGAAGCTATTAAAAAAAACTGTAATACACTTTAATAAACGATTAAGAACACGATGTAATTTTTTTTAGATTTCTTGTCTGTTTGTCCGGGATTCACGTAAAAACTACTGGGCCGATTACGATGCGGTCTTCGCTGATCGACAGCTAATTCTTAGAATTAATATCTGCGCTACTTTTTATCCCGAAAATCACGCGGATTTTTTTCTGGGAATAATTTAAACAGGCCAGATTGAAAAAAATATCGAATTTCTATGAAATTTTTTAACAGATCGATTACAAATTTTATGTAATAAAATTTATGATTTTTTTTATCCCGGAAATCCCGTGCGAATTTTCCCGGCAGTGGATTTATAGTTGTTCGGGTGCATAAAAAATAGTTTATTCCGACACAGTTTCTGCTAAACCGATAGCTTACATTCTTTTTCAAATGCTGTGATACTTTAAGTTAAGTCGCGGGCATATCCTAGTATTTTATATAATCTTTTAAAATGAAATCTTGTAACTAATATTAAGAGAAAGATCAAAGGAAACAGGCAGGTATTTAGTAGCGTTGCTCTTATATTAGTGGCTAAGCACTCTAAGTACTAAGAGTATACACTGGCGTTCAAAAAAAAAAAAGTTAGTTTACATGAAAGGGTACTCACCCGAATTACCTCTGAATGTATATTTTACGTTTTTTTTAGTTTTCGAGTTTGGTTTCGAGATTTATTATTTAGGTATTTTCGGGAAATTTCGACCGTATCGGCTTTAAATATATATTTATTTTATTTTGTGGTATATTTATTTGGGAGTTTTTTTAATGTAATTAAGTCCTTATGAACTGTTTAAAAATAGTACTTGTTCATCTTGCTAATGTTTCACAGAATTTGGTTTCGACATTGCTATACACGAAACCGTGAAGAAAACTCTACTTACACAAGTTGATTTAAATATTCACCTTTAATCTATGGCACAGAATACGTCAAGTTAGTTCTAAACGTATTTAGGTTAAGCACAGAGGTATTTAATTCTGTATGAAATAGCAAGTTTATAAACACGGTTCTTGGCGATGATCCTAAGTCAGTTATAAGACTTTGTAAAGATTTTGAATTACGAAGTTTTAATACCAAGAAGATTAAAACTTCAAGTTTCTTAAATATTTCATTTTAAAGTAATCTACCCTAGAATAACACTGGTAATATAACACTAGCAAGGTCTATGACCTTTTCAGACGAAATGACGAATTCAGACAAAACAAGAGAAATTGTTTTTGTATTTCACAAAATGCAGGATTTTCCGCATGTGTAATGATTAAACGTAGGCATAATACCCTTTTAAATTAGATACTAAAAGAAAGATTTTCCCGGAGGAAATCCTCAATCATGATAGTCCCGCCTTATTTACTTTAATAAGAGACAAATGTATGTATTTAAGTTACAGAGACAAGATTTAACAAATGTAGCGAGTTTTATTTACATTTATGTTATTTGTAAAAGTATTTTTATTTGGAAAGATAAGTTATTACATTTTTCTCTGAGAGATGTAAGAGATGGATTAGTAGCTGACGGCGGTGCTTTCTTATTCTGTCTCACATTGACGTGCTTTTGAATCCTGGCAGGAAAGCATACACCGATTAAGTAATTATTTTGGTCTATCAGTGCACATTATTAGAATTATCATGTGTTTGACGGTTGTTGAAAAAAACATGCACATCGGGATAATATTGTGTATAATATGTAAATAACTGTCGAAATATGTTGTAAATAAAGAATAATAGCACAATAAAAAATTAAATCACTTCAAAATAAACGATTTTATGAAACAAATTAATTGTTTTTAACTATAAGAGTGCGAGATAGCGACGAAGATAAATCAGTGTGTACAGGTTAAGTTAGTTTCCAATAAGTATTTATCTGTAGCAAACTTTGCCCTGCCTCTGTATATTTGTCTTCTACTTTACCGTTGCTAATTGTCCTGGGGGAAAATACGCAATCAAGTGGGCCTGACTTACTCAGACATTTTCTCATTTAGCCAACCATGCACTAGTGCTTATCAGCGGTTGTTTCCAGGGTGGGGCAGCTTGCGAGCTTTTATTCCTTTATAGGCCACCACTTGATGAAACTATACCCATCCAAGAAGTGTACCCACCTTTATTGAAAGAAAAGCTTTTGGCAGGTTTTATCCGTATATGAAGTTCACGCTCTATTCACGAGCCTTCCTTTGTTGTTTTTGCCTTAAAACATTACGTTTATATGATTATATTAAAGAATTCAATTTTAGCTCGCAATCGAAATGAAGATTATTCTAGTTTTGGTATCTTTACCGCGTTTTTTATTTAATCAGGCGAGTAAGCCGCTAGGTGGAGGAAAATCGCGTTGAGATCGTAAAAACTTTAGAAAGGAAAATAAAAACGTTGTTTTAAAGAGCTTAAAATCTATAAAACACGAAATTCATTATTATTATATATATACCTATGCAAGAAAACTTAGCTTATTCGTATTATATTCTACTCATAGTCCCTCAATACTATAAGTAGAATACTGAGCCCAGATCACCGTCTTCTATGGGTAAGGTGCACAGAAGGCTGGCTACGTTTCCTCGCTGGATCGCCATACTGATCCGTTGCCCGAGGTAAGCTCCAGCCCTCTGATCACCTGAAGAGCCAATATATATATATATACCTATTATAATTATTTATCATTGATATATAATAGTCAATCTCTAACGAATTAAAATATTCTATGTGACATTTTAAGGCTTTAACGTTTTATCATTAATACGACCTAAGTAATTATTAAAATTGATATTTTAATGAAAATACGACTAGATAATTGCGTTTTACATTCAATATGTAGTCAATTAGATAAACATTTTCTTGAAGTTTGTAAAATGTCCTATATTAAATGAAGGATAAAAAAGTAATAAATAATTGCAACAGTGTCTACAGAGGACATAACGTTTACACAGTCGCAGAATTTTATATTAACTTGTAATTCAATAAAATGTGTGCAAGATAAATTTCGAATTTATGTTATGATGCCAAAGAGCGCGTTTCGTATGAAATTAATATTAGATAGTGTACCCTACCGGCTTTTTTGGCAACGTGGAAATAGGTTTTGAGTACATTGACTGTCGAAAAGGGGGAAGGGTAGCGTCTCTAGACGGCGCCGTCTGGCCGAGGATGTCACCACCCCGCCATGTCGACGAAATTTGGCAACGTACGGGACAACCAAACTACTGCCCTATTTGCGGAACATTTAATGGACCTTACGGTTACCAAACTTTGTTACAAATTGACCAATTACCAAATTGAACTAAGACGACAAATGAGTGTTCTAATAGCCAATTAGACAGATGTTAGCGATGGAACAGATTGGGTTTCAAAAATTCTACCTACCTCACTGATAGTTTGTTTTTTTGAAGTGAAACTTCTTTAGAGTCGTTGTGATTTGAAACTTGATCAACGAAAAAGCGACACTAAAAATAGATAAAAACTTAATAAATCTATAGGACTTAGCCTGCGGGAGAATAAGATATGAGTTTTATATTGTGCAGCACAGATTAGAGAGTTAATAAGACCGATGATTGAACATAGGTCCAATTAGGACCGAAATAAAACTGATAATATTTTTAGACTAAAACAGTGAAAAATTGAAAGTGACACTTAAGAAGTTTATTTTGAATTATAATATGTTGACGGATATAGGCTAAAGGAATTATATTATTAAAAGTTAGAGTTATCTGTGAGTATATTCTCTGAAGTTTCACTTCTACTGCGTGTGAACTGCACACACACACACACACAATTTCTTTTTGTTTCTAAGTCATTACTATATATAATTTAATGAACTTAGTAATGATATTTATTGAGATTCAGAAAATATAAATATAAATAAACTATTTATTGTATATATTTTTATTAAACTTAATTATTATTTACTATAGCAATTTGGTATATTTATCTACATATTAAATATAAATGAACTTTTTATAACGAGTATGGAAATGCGATAAATTCACCGGGATGCTGCTTACTTGAGTGAAACCGCGTAAAAAGCTCTAATAAGTATTGTTTTGATAACTTGGATAACGATATCTCCCAAAGAATACAGAACATGAGATTAAGAACATTAAGTACCCTAATAGTTGATAGTTTTATGTGAAAGACGCAAATTTATTTTCTACATAAATTGTATTAGAAATTAAATAAATAATGGGCAATTTAATAACTTTAATTAAATTACAAATAATATATTTACAGTAACTTTATAAACTAATACAATAAAAGAAATCTTAACTTAGTTTTATTGTATTCTACCCATAATCCCTCAAGACTATAAGTAGAACCCTGAGCCTAGGTCACCCCCTCTTCTATGGGAAAGGTTAATCATTTGAGTAAGAACTTAAAGTTAGTAATTTTAATTATCAAAGCCGACGTTACAATGATTGATTTTAGATTAATCAACTTTAATCACAATTCAAAATTAATGGAGAATATTTGAAGCTATTTAATAAAGGGATAAAGGCCATTATTTTACGCTCAATAATCAATTGTAAGCCACCCAAGGCCTAATCAACTATCAAATTGATGTTAGTGTACATGGTAACACTTTTTATTTGACCTTTGATATTTAGAAAGTAATTTTATATCGATTTTTATATATTAATAGGCACAGTTATTTTAGTATTTTAGACTTAAAACTAAATAAAATATATAAAACTATATAGTCCTCTATAACTTTATTTTATCTTCTAAGTAAGACAAAATTAAATTAAGAAGTTTTTAATCAAACTAATTCTCACTCGAGAACACTTTCTGAAGGTCATATATATTCAGTCAAGTCCTACTGTTACTATACTATTATATGTACATGTACACCTCTTCGCAACGTGTTATAGCTGGAGAGGAAGCGGGACAAAACTGCATAGCACACGTCAAAATTCTTTTACTTCATATTTGTCTATCTCAAGCTTTTTAAAGTACAGAAGTATGTTATACAATTACTTTCAATTACATACATACTACTTACTTAATTACTGATATATTTATCTATCTATACCAATTCCATTGCAAATTGCAAAGTATACTTATTTATAATAACAAACAAGGATTTCAATGAAAATATTAGTGATAAATTATGGTTTTATCCTTAATTTACGTGTATGTTTCATTTCGATATGATGCAGGGTTGAGTGAGTATAAAGTCGGAGTCCCACGCGAACGAGGCAGGCACAGCTAGCTGTCAATAAACTTTGTCTCTAAAACAGAAGTATCCAATAACGCTGAAAAGGATTTGCCGAAGCATATAAAGACAGTACTATGTAGATAATATCAAGGCGTAGATATTCAGGCACTTATCGTCGCAAAATCTTTGTCACCACAAGTCCCCGTTGACACTTATCGTATAGGTAATTACTTTTAAGCTCTTAACATTTTTTAATATGGTCACAGCGGGTTGAGTGCGGCAGTTATCAGCAAGGCTCTAACGTAGAATCAATAAATTTCACTAAGCCGTAGGTTTTAAAATCATTCTTACCTACTCTGTCAGTTTACTGTCTGTTTAAAGTTGGGGTGCTTTTTAAAATATCATTAAACTAACTAGTTAGATTTTTTTTTATTGCATGAGTTCAGCAGACAGGCTGACGGCCCACTTGATGGAAAGCGGTTACCATCGCCTACGGACATTTGCAACACCAAAGGTGCTACAAATGCGCTGCTGCTCTTTTAAGGGAGACTGGAACCTGGTCACTAATGCCGGGACACAACTCAAGGTTGTTATGGCGGCATACTCTAGACCAGGGGTGGTAGCCATCCAGTCGGACAAATGCCTGGGGCCGCAGGAAATTGTATTCTTTCTCCGTTCCTGCACGGATAGAAATTACGAGGGAATTCTAGATTAGTAGTAAGCATCTTTTAATAGTTACATAATATGTCTATTATATACATGACATGTCTAATCTAGGGAGCAAGTTTCCAAATTCGCAAGAGTGCATAGCTGTTGTTAAACGAACGTTCAATCTATTAATTGATTAAATAGGTAAAATATTTATACGTAGGTATTACAATTAATTAATTTCAACATATTCAGTCTTTCTGCATGCATAAATACATTTTTATAGTACCTAATATCTATACCATATTAATGTATAGATTTTTTATGTTTCTTTAAAATCGCAGTTGAATGTAGTTTGTAAGATATCGTCTCTAGAATAATTAACGTTATCCACCAAACTTGGTTTTGAAACTAATCAAACTTGAGCTATCCCAACATGTTCTTCGATTAATAATTCTATATTCAAAAGGCCGCTGAATATACACAAAATAATGATATACAGCTGGACAGTATTTTTAAACTAACAATGTACTATTTGGTTATGTCTTTTATTTTATATATTATTTATATATTTACAATGGTGCTTAAAATAATATAAAAATTCGTGTACAACTTGTATTTCTATTGTAATCAACCACACTAAGCTGGGATTAAATAAATTATCCTTTAAATACAGAGCTAGGCCGATTATAATTCCTGACAATAATATTTAAATGCCTTTAGCAATTATAACAGTAATACTTTCATTTTCATAAGACAAAGACTTTATTATCTAGCTAATACAACCTATTTACGATTGAATGAACGTAGATGTTGTTGAGAATGGACTATACGGCAGTAATACGGCGCGCCCTTCTAATTAGGTAGCACAATAATGGAGCCCGAGCATGTGGCCGTCTAAGGAAAACCACTAGTACCTGTGTACTTTATTAAAGGATACAGTGAACAATATTTCCTAATAAAGACGACGTGGATACGCTAGCAAGCATTTCTTAAAGCATACGTAATTCCTATCTATTCAAATTGTTCGTGCGCTCTTTGGAAGCTCTTTTATCAATTTATGATTCGTTAGACTTTCACTAGAAGTTTGCAATCATGTAATTTTGTTAAGAGGTTTTACTTCTATTAAGTACTTACTGTATTAATTGGAATTATATTCGCATGTCTTACAATGATTGTTTAATTATTTCATGTAAGACATTTGAATATCCACAGCGAATAAGTTCCCGTGTTAGAGAGAAAGTGGCGACAAAGTGTGGGAAAATATCCAGTCAAATAAATGGGTACCGGTCTAAGTACAGCATGACGACATTCAACCAGCGTTTCTTAGGCTTACCCTTTTACTGTTAATGAAAGCGCTATGACTTCATATTTTTCTCTTTCATAGTCTGCCGATTTCCCTGAGATATCGCCGTGCCAACAAGTTCATTCTCTTGCTTTATGTCTGCTATATCACGGATATGAAGGCTGCCGCAAATGCGGCGAGTTTCTAATGAGTCGTTCAGCTTATGTCCACTAATCCACCGCAGCATATTCATCTCCATGATACGGAACTCCTGCTAGTGTGACTTATAACGTTTAAACATAGGCTACGTTTGACTGCCATACAAAATGAAAGATCTAGTAAACGATTTATTTTATTTGGGGGTAGATCTAACAGCTATAATTTTAATAACTAGATCAGAAAGCTAATTAAGATAAGGTAGAGCAAAAGACAGATGGAGAGATAGTGTGAAGGAGGACATGATGATTCGTGGTGTGACAGAGGACGATGTCAGAATAGAGGAATATGAAAAGAAAAGACATATAGTGCCGATCCCAAATAATTGAAGGTGAAAAAAGAGAGAGAGGTAAATGGGATAAGCCCCCCTCTTTATAAACCTTTACATAATTATTATACTTAAGTCCTAATATTAATTTGGTACCTAATTATCCAATATAATTTAACATAATTCAGGTTTTTTTTAAACATGTTTTTGGTTGCTTTTATAACTTAATTCAATGAGATTTCTTGAAAGTACTAAATACATTTTACCTAATTAATCTAGTAACAAAATTAATAACTTTATAATGAAAATAGGCTTTATTTTGTATAATTAATTAATTAATTACCTGTGTGTATTTATTTCTCTTCAATTATATCCATGATAGGAAACAAACGTGGCAGAGTGTTTGCATTTTTATTTATCTATTCTACAAGGCCCTGAGAATACTTGTACCTTTTTTTTGTAAATGAAGTATTTATGAAAACATATCCTATTAGTATTACCATCTGATCTAAAAACTAATAAGTAATTATTTAAATATAACATAAATTAATTAGAAGTCTTCATACTAAGAATGTATTCATTAATTCTTTTTTTATTGTCTCTATTAAGGCGAAAACACATTGTTCATGTGTTCTTTATTAATGGCTAGCACATTAGACTACACTTTTGTTTTGCAAATAAAGATTGATTGATTTGTTTTTAGTACTAATTTGAAAAGTTTTGTCATTTTGAACCTTTTGAATCTTCTCATTATGTCCGTGTTATTGAGGAGCTGGATCGCCTCGACATTCACTTGATGATGAAGCCGATGCTCGTGGGCCTCCGCATATTTCCTAATAACTCCACCTTAAGGTCCCGATGGAGGTCGCTCGATCTACCGTACCACCTGAGAATACCTGAGAATATACTAACAAAGATATTTTTTTTAGGTAAATTTCTATATCAATGTAGTGGAGAAATTTAGTACGGTATAAAAATAAAAAGAATTGGTAAATATTTATATGCAGTTTAGTTGAGTTTAGTATCACAGCTATAGGAGAGTTAAGAGCTGGATAGAAGAATGTGGTATACTTTTTTGAATAATTAGGCTCGATTCACATTGTGATGCCGTTCACGCTTCAATCTCACTCCGGTTTGGGTCCGTTGCCGGTCCGGTCAAATATTCTTCAACAATAAATAACAAGAGAAATCGCTCTAGTTCTGATCCAATACGCGCCGGTACCGGTTCATCGAAAAGAATATTTCAGTGATTAGTAGTATAGACGCAATGAGATTTAATGGGACCGAAATTGAACCGTGAACCACATCACAATATGAATTGAGCCTTAATAAAATCGACCAAGAGCGTCACAGGCGCGGAACTATGAAGGGTTCCTTTTAAAATGCCAAAGGTCTACTATTTTCATCATATTTTGAATGTAAAATAAAATATTGTATCATAAACAAGTTTCGCTTCATAGATGTGTACACAAATACACGCATTCTGGATTTTTATACTGGGAAATAGAATAGCTTTCAAGTAACACGAATCTGAATTTCATGCGTTAACAACTCTAGCTACTTATGAGCTTGGTTCTAATATATCTCATTACATATCAAATCCTCTGTCTACAAGACATTATATTAGCATATTCCCGGTAAATTATAGTTAATTGTTGCGTGGCTTAGCCCTGCGGCCAATACATAAGTGGTTCTGATATAGGCTAAACCACATTGAAATATAACCGTTCAATTGGTATTGCGATATTAATTTACAATATTTAATCAATAAATTGAACTACTTGCCAAAAGTAGCTACCTACATGATATAACGTGTTACATTAGTTCTACATGTTTTTTACTTGTTGGCTGCGCAAATCGACACTATTTACAATTTCTTAAATTAAATATTTTGTATTTCTTTATTTATATTTTATATACTGATGCTTAGAATTAAAATATATTTGCCAAAAATCATTACTTTATTATATGATATTAACACAGTGAACACAATTTATATCAATAGTCATCATATTTTTTATTTAATATAATAATATGAAATCAATTTAAATATATTACGTTCAGTTAACCTTTTCATAAACTTTCTTAAGTCTGGCTAAAGCCGTGAAGTATTGTCTATACTCTCTTTACTTTTATCTTTTTCTAATGTACTTTTTTTGACCAATCTTTAATTTTTATCCAGTCATCTTTCAATTTAACCCTCTTTTTGTAACACAATTTTCATGCCAAATAATTGTCTACTGTCAGACTTAAATCTTGTAACATGTTATCTCATATTTATAAAATAATCAATGACGCTGACAATGGCTACAACCAGTGATAATATTATAATGTTACCTATCTTTGTACGAAGAAGATTTTGTTATTATATGTCCTGGACGCGCGATCTATTATTACATAATGGATGCTCTTGTAGTAGAATCTAGCATTATACTACTTTTGTAATAGCTGACACTAGATAAATTTAAATATCCTTTACATTTTCAGGTTACCGTATAGCCGTGGAAAAAACGAAACGTAATTGCCTGTATCATTATAGGATCATTTGCGTCTGTCCCTCGTGCATAGTCTATTCCTATCAGTGTTCTTCTTCCACAGATAGTATAGGCTATAACAAAGTCATACCTGCCTATATGATATATGGAATATAAATAATTTTAAAGTTAGTTTAGTGCGGAACAATATATTTTTATTATTCACTTGGTATTGTATTCAGCAAGCTTACGTTAGTCTGTCTGTCAGACGATAAAATATATATTCGAACATATGTATGTAAGCTGCCAGGTATGCTCATTTCAGTCATCACGTAGGTCCAACAAGTAGTTTTAAATAAAAATATTTTATATTGAGCTCGGCGAAGCTACTTATATTTACTGACCAAAGAGCATGGTTCAAAGGTAGTTTACCTTACTTGATATGTATAATATTACAAATACCTCATGCTGATGGTGAAAGAACCATGGTAATGAAATCATCGAGATCACGGCGGCTTTCATAATGCATGAAAGCCGCCAATCCGCCTAGACAAACGTGACTGGTATGCCTGTGTCTGTTTGTTCCCTTAAAAATAGGAAACCTGAGTACAATAAATCATTTAAGGGCTGATATAAAAGTACTGAATCGCTTCAAATTGAAGAGGGACCCCTCGAGTCCATGGGAACAAGGAGTACCAGAGACTCCCCCACACTTCAAGATACAATCTGGAGAGCATTATTCATTTCAACGTTGCAATAGGGAGGGAACATTCAATAGTTGATGAGTAAGAATTGTAGGAAGGACTTTTTGACCTTCCCACTTAAAGTAGTAAATAAACTGATAAATGAGAACAAACAGTAATTAACGCTATAGATATATTATAGTAATAATATGTAATTTTAGCGTTTAGATATTAGTAGTAATGTAGTCAACCTAGGGCATAATAAAATGTATAGATATATATATATTCGCAGTAAAATATAGATAGTAGTAACCTCTTGTAAATAGTAAAATTATCAATAAGACGGAATGTAATAAACATAATAAAAATTTAATAAAATAGAGTAAAAATTTATAAGAAATTAGAAAAGAAAAAAAAGTGTAATATATATAATTAGGCACAGAATAGATAAAATACATAAACAAACAGTCTAAAACAAAACATGAAATAGCTATAAGCAATTTTGTTGAATAAATAAAGAAATGAAAGGAAAAAGTAACCTTTCCCACAAATAAAACATAAAAAAGAAATAAAAACACCAAAAAGACAAACAGGCCTCAGCCTTGAAGAATGACGGAGGAGTAAGGGGATTTTAAAAAAAGATATAAAAGTACTTTAGGTACATATTTATCTGAAAGTTACTAAATTATCTTAGAAATTTTATAAACAGAAACACATTTGCAATAATATTAAAATGTGATATTTCAGTCGTTCAATCATAGTGAAGTTGTATAGCTAAAAACAATTTATTTGTTTCAGTAGTATTTCAATTTATGTAATAGAAACTAATAAACAAAACATTAACAATTCCAAAATCGTTACACAATAGCCGTGCCCAAACCTGAAGTTGTCCTGTTCATTCAATTGTCGATAAAAATCAACTCGTAAACACAGAAGCACCCTAATAATCACGTGTGAAATTGTTTATTTCAACACGGATTTAGCGCTCCCTTTGTTGCCTACGACATTTAAATGAAAAGAATTACATTGTGACACCCTAATCTTGATTAAAATTCGCTTACAAAACTCCCGATGTAGAAATAAGTGTTAATCTGATTTAATCCATTGTGTTTACCCAGCAGGAGACGTATGACATTTTTTTTTCAAAATGAAAGGGTCGCTTTATGGCAAAAGGGAATTGTGTTCGGTGAAAGGATAACTATTGTAAAGTTAATGGCTTTCCACGCTATAGGTACGATGATATTGTTATTACTTACGGGAAAGCGGGAGAAATACGTCCAATTTCCGTTTACTGAGCTCCAACAAGTGCTCTCACAAATCAATTGTTGCTAAATTGATTTTCATGTTTTCCAAGCGATCTTATTAGTAGAAAGGTTATCTAAAAGAAATTGCTATAAGTGATAAGACTATCAGCGATATTATTAATTAAAATCTTAATAAAACGTATTTTTGTACAATAAAGTATGTTATTCAACCAAGTATCTATTTAAATATGAAAAATCGATACTTGAAAAATATATCTTTGTATCGTAAAATAATGTTAACACAATTAAACTAGATTAGAAAAAATTCAATTGAACTCCTGAGGTTAACATTCATCAATGAAACAAATCATGTAATCTGTGGGTTGAAAACGATGGCGATATAATATTTCTATTATTTATAATATAGTTACGAGCTACAGGACTCGAATTAAAAATGCCGTTGGAACTACTATAGAATTTATTAGAACTATACAAACACTTGTAAAACAAATACAAATAAAACTGGATGCAACGAGTTCACACTGCACGATTCAATGCAATTGGGTACGCGGAAAATCCGTCGTCTATATCGCTAATCGAGAGTACTACAAACGTCTTACTCGTTTCGTAGTCGTCGCTTGACTTTTCACCCCTCCATTCGGGCATCGTCTTATACTAACGACATAGTACAAAGAAATTGGCCGCGCACACTGAGTTTCTGAGAATTATTAATTTGCACACCTGCGAACGGCCACAAAGTCGAAAACAATAACAATAAGTATTAGTTCGATGCTAATGATGGTTATAAATCAAGTAAAAAGACAATAGCATGTTTTTCTTAACTACAAATTCAAAAGACAAAGAACGCCTTAATCCGGGAGGAAGACTATAAGACTGTGCTTACAACACGCAGCTGTGCGCTTATCTTTGACGGCATGTAACAATATTATAAAATTCTAAACATGCCGTGTCTGTTAACATTGCAGCTATTAAAAAAAAACACCTGGAACAGACTATATAAACAATGGAGAACAGGATGCAATTTTTTTTAGATTTCTTGTCTCTTTGTCTATTTGTCCAAGATTCACGAAAACACTACTGGGTCGATTTCGATGTGGTTTTCGCTGATCGACGGCTAATTATTAGACTTAAAATCTGCACTATATTTTAACCCGGGTGTTAGGGACTATATGAATTTAGAAAGAATATTAAAATAATACGCTGGACAACGATAAACAATAAAAATACGAAAGAGTTAGTAACACCGGGAATCGCGCGATAATTTTTGTGGGAATTATTTGAAATGGCCAGATTGAAAAAGAAATATAATTCCAATGCGATTTTTTTACTAATCGATAGCAAATTTTATGTAATAAAATGTGTGATACTTTTTATCCCGGGCATGCCGCGGAAATTATCCCTGGAGCGGTTTGAAGTTGTTTGGGTGCATAAAAATTACCATATTCCGACACAGTTTTCACTAAAATGATAGCTTACATTCTTTTTTAAATGCTGATGTACTTTGTGTTCCGGGAATTTCAAGTCAAACGTGGACGAAGCCTCGCGAAAAATTGAAGGCCAAGTAGTAAGAACTGTTCAATTTATTTTGTTTTATGAATATTTTCATTGTTAATTTCTAATGATTGCTACTTAGGGACACGTTCTCGAAATGACTTTTTGTATTTATTTTTTAAATAATAATGAATATGTTTTACTTTTGAAGTATTATTTATTATGTAGGGTTGACATGAACGGAGTTAACTATTTACAAATGATAATTTGTTAACAAAAAAACTGAATATAGTAATACATAAAAAAATACATTGGACACAACAATGACACATCAATGTTTTAGACGGAGTTTGTTAAGCACAATGGGATATTTCTTTATAATTAACAGAATCTTTTTCATCGTACTTTATCGTAGTATGTAATATCACAGTCTAAACAATCAATCGGCCTCGGTTGAAGTTTTGGTACAGAGCGACAAACTCGCATACTCGCCTGGAATACCTGTGACGTATGTACGTATGTACAATATACAATCGGACCAATTGAATCCTGACCCACCATAAGGCCATTTTCCTACAGTTGTGAAATACAATTAGGTTTAAATTCGCCTGAAAATACATTTCCTTGGGAACGAACTTGTTATCATTTTGTTAGACATTGTCAGTTACTGACTACGTTGTATTAAACAGATCGGAGAGACTTGAATATACCCGTGTGTA
The DNA here is from genome assembly GCA_039645545.1 of Dendrolimus houi. Classification (NCBI taxonomy): domain Eukaryota; kingdom Metazoa; phylum Arthropoda; class Insecta; order Lepidoptera; family Lasiocampidae; genus Dendrolimus; species Dendrolimus houi. Next base: position 13,288,106 of record CM077120.1, on the reverse strand, counting down.
ATATCTGACAAATGCTATTACGTGCTATTACTATCTCTATCATTAAGTATATTGGATTAAGGGCCGGTTCCTTTATCTTACCGACCGTTTATTTACCTTACTAACGGTTAAAATTTGACGTAATCTCTATACAAGTAATGTCAAAATTCAACCTACGGTAAGGCAGGGGAGTGAATAGTAAGATATCGGAACCGGCCATAAATCGACAAGCCAAAGATGACACAGGCCAAACCTTTGATATTAGGGTTATCGTTATATGTTTGGTAGCAGAAATACACAAGAAAATAAAACATTAACAACATTAATGTGGAATAATTTAAAAATAATAACTTTTTTGTTAATTTAATTAAAATATGGTTTTATTTCAAAGTTAGAAATGGCACCCACTTTACCCTACTTAAACCTAAAACCGGGTATAAGCCCCATTATTTTTAGTGACGCCGATGCATCGGCCCGATTAGACGATTGCAGATGTCATGTAATTTAAAATTTCATTGCAGTGCTGCTCAATTGCTTTCTTTGTCCTCTCGTTTCTGTTATCCCACATTTGAACCATCAAAACCCATAAATTTTCTATTGAGTTGAGGTCTGGTGACCTAGACGGCCATGGAATGAGAGTAATGTCATCTTCATGCTGGGTAAACCAATTCGAGACGATTCTGGCGGTATGTACTCGACAATTGTCGTGAACGTCGGAGAATACAGGGACTTCTTCAAGTGGGTACACTATTTGCACTATCGTTAACATTGATTCTTCGAACAAATCGACATAGTTTAATGTGTTTTGACGAGGAGAAATTTAGACAAATTCACCTATACCCCCGGTACCCATCTAGGCCCACATGTTTGCTGGAATTGGATCAGATAATTTATTAGGCACTACGTGATCCTCTGTGTATCGCGTATTGTTTAACACCACAAAGTTAAGCGACCATGTTGAGAAGATCTAAAGGATTTTTCATCTGAAAATATGGTACTAGTCCAGTCAAAGTCTAAATAATTACGTGCAAAATTTAATTTTGCAGTTTTGTGTGTATTCGTTAAGTGTACTTTCTTAGCATAATGTCGGTAATGCAGTCCAATACGGTGTAAATTATTTCTTATGGTTTGTAAACAAACGTCGTAACGTGCCGCTAAATATTGGGTACGAGAAAAAGGATGTTCTTCATAATGGTGTTGCATATCTGTGCTTTGTTGGTTTCTTATTCGACAAACGCCATGATTATGTTTTCGTCTATCTTCAAGAATGCCCTCTTCAGAGTGCCATCTGATCCATGTTCTCACTGTGTTTCGACTTATATTTAACACTCGTGATATTTCTCGAATGCCATAGCCTTCCTCACTGAGTACTACAATCCGAGCTCTTTGTTCTGCGAGACTAGCCATTATACAATTTAAATAAGTATTTAATTCTTAGATGTCGAGTTCTAATTTTTTTTCTCATTGACTTTACTTGACTTCTGATATACTTTCAGAATGACATTTTATTTTTAAAATTATAATACTCTTTCTATAATAAAAAAAGTTAGAATTATAAGACAGATTTCAGTTCGTGATTCAAATTATTACTGTTTTATCTAAAACATATCTAGTACAATGATAACAAAGTTTAAAATTGCGTAGTTCGCTGAGCCTAGTGACGCATTTTTATTAATGTTTAAAACGTCCTAAGTGCAACACACACGATAAACCTAACTATTTTGACGGTTTTAAAGGAATTATTAGCAAAGTGGGTCAGAATTCAGTTGGTCCGATAGTACATATATGTATGGATGAGTAGGTATTGATGGAAACAATATTTTCCGAGCCTTCAAACGCGACGTCCTACTGTTATTTTTAACAATGTGATAATGAATAGAGAATATATAGAATGGACCTGTAAATTGCTAGAAAATACAAGCAACCAGTTGCGACAATAAACCAACGCAATTTATTACGAATGTGGAGTGGCCGTCCAAATGGCGGGGATTAGCTCTGTAGCGACAACTCTCATTAAAATATTTATGAAGCTGAGCGCAAACATTGTCTACTGTTTTGAACGAGATAAACCAAAACGAGCAAAATGTGCGAGAATGCGTGTATGTTTCGCAATATCCCTTATGGTTATGTAATTTAGCAGAATATTGATCTTTTAAAATGGGTCTGTGTTAGAACGTAAACACAAATTCATAGTCTCTAATGTTTGCAGTTCCTGAGTATTAAGTTCGATCGACTTTGTTCGAATTTATCCCAGTTGAAAAGGTTTATTGGTATTTGAAATAAAAACAATGAAACCGAAAACGAGCGAAACTTTTTCCTGAAGCTTACTCATAATAGTCGCTGTTTTGTATTACAAAACTATTTTGTTATCGTTTACAGAATTAATGACAAGTTTGTTAATAGATTTATTCGACACGGCACTGACACAAGGGTTTTTTTTTTGCTCGGGCACTTGCGATAATGATATAGTTATAGAATGTGGCCAAATGCGTCTTATATAAAGCGTTAAAAATAACGCTGTCAAAGTATAGTCAAATGTCGATATGCAGTATCTTCCCGGAATGACTGGTTTATCCTAGGTTTGACCAAGGTCTTTCGACAAAACATGAAATAAATTCCAATTTTGGTCGTTGACTAAAGTATTTTTAGTCAAACCTAAAAGTACCTAGCTTTTTAGTCAAACGTCGAACGTAAAATAATCTGTTTCAGGCTTTGCCTAGTCAATCCTAGAAGCGACTAAGGCAGACTCGGTCAAACGTCGATTCGTACTGCACTTGTTACATATTTAATGACTGTATAAATTAGTCTCTCCTAGGTTAGACACAAATTTGTTAGTCAAAGGCAGAAAATTGTCATTTATTTGGACTTTGATTAAGCCTTTATATCTTTACCATTACCTGAGGTTTGACTAGTCAAACCTAGGAGCACCAGAGCTTTGATGTTTGACTATAACATATACACATAATTACATACATTCTCTATCTATATTTTAACGTCATTAAACAATTAATAACAATATCACATCATAAATAACGCATTAAACCCATCGCTGTATCTGCGTGAAACGGTCAATCACTATAACATTATTCCAGTTTTCTCCATCTCCGTGGTTGAGCGGGCTAAGTCTTTGTCGGCCAACCGCACTACAACGCAGAAGCTGCGGGTCGACTACTGGCATGGTAAATTTCGTAAACGAACTTTCCATTATTTACTGCGGCCTGGGTGTCTGGGATCGGCCCCAGTGTGGTCCGTTGTATATTACCCATAACACAAGCGTAACTTACCTAGCTTGGAGATATACCATATGTGTGTTTGTCTACCGATTACTTATTTAGTAGATAAATACCATTCTTCGTTTAAAATATTATTATTTATCTTGATGGCGAGGAAGGAGGGAGAATTCACTAAGGAGGTGTTCCTCGGCGCAACCACATTATTAGACACACGAGTGTAAAAGAACGAACAATAACAACAAACCAAATACTTAGTGAATAATCTACAGCGGGTAATTGTAATTCAATTTGACAAATTTGTTTTCAAGAATTCTCAATCCAGAATAAGTGACGGCGAAAATGGAAAGTTGTAACAAATTCTCAGCGAGTGCTACGTTAAAGGGATAATTCACTGACGAAAATTTCATGTTCAAATATTGCTTTTGCAGAATTTAAAAGGAATTCTTTGAAGAGAAAGTATCGACAAAAAGACTGGTTACCGTACTCAAGGAATAGCTTAAGGATTTTTATCGGAAGTTGGAAATTCTTTTACATTCATTAAGAAAAAATAAACAATACCTGTAAACAGATTAGTGTTTTACATGCTTGAATAAACTTCCGCTCTTTATCCCACGTAAACTATCAAATTTTCTGGAATAAAATTTGATAATCGTTGTAGGTACTGTAAAAATAATAAAACACAGAAATCGAGTTACAATTTCAAAACCACAATTAGGGAAGCAATAAAACATAAGGACATCATCAGCATGAGTGTTGATAAAAAAATGTCCGTTTAATTCATTAGAATGTTTGAATGGGTATATTAAAAAGTAAATTTGGGGTATATTAAAAAGGTTAATAGTACTCTAAACTCGAAGTTAAAACGATACTCATGTTCCTTCTTATTTACATATACACGTTTATTCATGACATCCAGTATACATTAAAATCTTAGTATTTTATTATTTTGCTGAGGTGAGCAATGATAGTGGTAGAAAATCTTTTTTACTATTGCAACAAAATGATCGAATTTAAAAATATTGTATCTATTGTTTATATTGAAATACTATTTTTGGTTTGGAAAATACAAAACTTCTCGCAACATATGTGCACGATGTCTATATCAGCGAAGCCGTGAAGTATTCATATTTAATATTTCAATAAATCATTTTGTCGCGGTAACTATAATACACTTGTTAAATTTGATTGTAAAAAAATAAACAAATTTGAAGGCATAGTATATAGATACAGTGGTTGAGAAAAACGATTACTGTGATATAAATAGAGAGACAGACGAACAAACATAACGATTGTAGGTTTCCGTTTTTATCAAAATAGTTATGGAATACTAAACAAGTGTAAATATAGTAAATTTTCTTGAGTAAATTGTATAATATGATTTCAGGGAAAGCTAAGGGGGAGTTGTTGTCTGTAACTTTTGAAACATGGATTGTAATAAATTACATGCTCAATTAATAAGAGAAAACGGCCAAAAGATTTTCTGGCTTGTTAGCCTAATTTGTTGTAAGTCTGCTTTGGAATTTTCTTCAAATTAATTTTCGCTGTTAATTAACTACAAAATTATTACGGTACTTGAATAAAGTTCATTATTCTCTGCCTCTAAACTTCGTTATGCTTGTCTCAGTTTTACCTGATTTTCTCAAAGTTTATAATAATATCACCGAAACAGCTGCTTTGTATAACTTAAACCTACCTATATTTTTGAAGTGAAACTTTTTAGCCACGGTAGTGAGTTCCTTCGATGGGAATGAACAAGTGTGACGCCGTAAATCATATAATTTAATCACTATGTCATACAGATAGAGTTGGAAATGTTTTTAAGATTTCGTTATTTTATCATTTAAACACTATGCTCACAAAGATAAGAGGTTGGAAATATTTTGAAGGTTTGAAGTTCATAAATCAAATTGAAACTAGAGCATTTGTTTAATTTTTTAGTTACCATAAGCCTCTCGTAATTTTTTCAAAGTTAAAACACACAATCAGAATAATATGTGTTATAATATATCTTAAATATGTAATATATGAAATGTAATATTTAGCATTGAAACAAAAAAAAATGAGCTTGCTAAAAGTATTATAAAAATTATAAATCTTATATTAATACTCCTGATACTCTATATTTATCTCGTTCTCTTGTTGATTACTTTTCTGAAGTTTCACTTGTGCCATGTGTGAATTGCACACAAACACTTTTTTTTTATAAATGTTGAACTGATGTTCGTCAGGCCCCTTATTAACGCTTTTACAAGTGAACTGATTGTCACGAAATTTAGCTACTTTTCAAATAAGGACCCGGTCTGTAAAGTAACTACATGCTGCAACTAATTTTAGTTTTGATAAATGCTAACGTGTCCGCGGGATATATAACTGAAGTTTAAGTTCAAGGCTTAGGCAAGGTTAAGGTAATAACTTACGTAACAATTATTTTTCTATAAGTAGTGTAATTTCGGCAGACAACACACACACATTTTATATCCCCAAGCTAAGCAAGTTAAGCTTGTGTATAGTAATACACAACGGACTACATTGGGGCCGATCCCAGACACCCAAACCACAGTAAATAACGGAAAGTTCGTTTACGAAATTTACCATGCCAGAAGTCGAACCCGGAGCCTCTGTGTTCCAGTAAGCTCGGCCGGCTAAGGCTTAGCCCGCTCAACCAAAGTGGCTGTCTTATACATCTCTTATTTTCCTCGTCTCTAATTAAGGCTGTAGATACACATTCATCATTCTGTTATCAGCGGTAACGCTTTACTTCCATGCAGGAAATAAATTCATAAATGTAATTACTCTGAATAATTGTGCTCAACTTATTACTGACAAACAAATGGAGAATGAATTGAAGAATTCATAATTACTTTACTTCTTTATTAACGTCTAACTCTTATTATAGAATAATTTCTAATGTGTATAGATGTGCCTGCTAAAGTTAAACATCGCAAAGAATCCCATACACCAAAGATCTGGATTTGTGTAGCCCGCGAAAACACTGAAAGAACGAAACGATCGGGTCATCAGAATTTAAGTTTTTCTAGCTTGGTTGGTCGTTTATAGGTATATAAGTGTTATTACAACTTTAGTTAACAGACCTGCAGATGAACGTAATAATATTTGTGATGTATTATAAACCTGTCTTGTATTCATAGGTATGACAATTGAAAAGATGGACCAATTTTAGTAACGCTTAATAAGAATTAATTGCTAAAGTATTTGAAGTCGTGGTTAACACGATAGCTAACGTATCTGCGACTCGTTCCAACTACATAAGTTCAAATCCTGTCCAGGAAACGTGCACTGAAAAAATGTTTTAAAACCAGTTCAAGAGATATGCACTGTTTGTAGTTGAATCCGATTTCATGAATGGTTGAAAGAGTCGGGAAATTGTTCCACTTTGTTAAGAGGATCGCTCTCCGAAACTTTTTCTATGTTATAATTTCATAAATTTTTCAACATACTAGTTATGCGACTACATGGCTGCACTCATCTTGAAGATTTAATCAAAGCGATGAAGATATACGACCTATATGACCGACTCATTGTGTAGCTTATCTACGAAGAATTTTAACATGATCTTCTTTACCCAATGTAATCGTGAAGTAACGAGGCTGTGTCATAAAATTAACGTTCACCAGAAAATCAACTTCCAATGCAAGGTTGATAGAAGTATTGATACAAATATTATGTCTTGTTCATCAAAATTTCAGCTGCGGTGGATTGGTAAGCTGCGTTGGCATCAGTCTACCGCCGCTTAGTGACTGGCAGAATGTTTTAATTAAAATAATAATTCATTAGGAATGACTTCGTCTTGCTTTTAAAACGAAATATTTTTATTTCTTTCAGTTGTTACAAGTGTTTCCTCATTGCTTGTTTTAATTTAGAAACGCTTCTACTAAAAAGATATTGCCTTGCAAAATTGTGTTTGGTAAATAAAATTAGTGATCTTACTGTTTGAGATCTTGTTAATAGAGTCACGGTATATAAATAATAAAAGTAGAGGTATGTTACACCTGTTGTAGCAGTCGTAAAGAAAGGAAATAACAATAAAAAACTGGGCTCTAATTTAAGGAACACGATGAAGTAATGGTGAACAAGGGGAAACATCCAAGTCCACATCCTACCGATCTTATTTAAAGTGAAGTATCCATGTTAATTTTATAACAATCACGCGTAGAGATGTTTTAAAATGAATAAATTGTATTTCTTTATTTCTATTTTAAATACGGCTTCATAAGCTTCGTGAATCAGAACAGTATCAAGTATTCATGAATATGAAAGATTTAAAATAATATTCAAACAGACCCAGACATAGCGGAGACTCCCCCTGCACCTTATTTTCGAATTCAATTTTGTCTCTCTTCATACGCAAAATGTATAACTTGGCCCAAATTTATATCAAAATAGTTTAAACGTGTCAACGAACAGAATAAACAATAACACATAGTAATAATAAAAGTATAAGAGAATTATATAAAATAGATTTATGGAACTGTAGTCAACGTTATTTCCCAAAATAAGTAGCAAATATTAAAATATTGAAGTAAAAATAAGATTTGTATTCTAAAGATACATAGATGCCTTATACAAATTGCAGGTAGATCTTTGCCGACGTCAAAAATCCAGGTTCTCATGATAGCTCAAAACAGCTGAATTAAAAAATGTATTATTAACCATTTTTTATTATTATTCTATTAATATATCTTAAGTTGGTGATTTAGTAACAAACTAGACCATGACGTTTAACCTTAAGCTATAATAACCAAATGTCTAGTAACAGTTAAAGTATTTTAATTTATGTGGTAACATTAGCATATTATGTTACAATCGTGCCCGGTATATTGTATTTGATGACATCAAGGAAGTCATTAGAAAGCACGATTTATCGACGGTAGTTATAAGTTGTATCCACACTCATTACCGACTTTCTTTTATTTATTTATAGTATTTTATTATAGCAATAACATTCTAAAGTTTTTTTCACCAACATTAATGTTTATGAAGTAATAAATAATAATAAACAGTTAACGAACATTCCACTGTAAGGCCTGGTTTTTCCTACTTTTAAGGGAGCAGACGGCACACTCGCCACTCTTGTATATAGCAGTTTGACAGGTTTCACATTTCCGTAATCTCGATGTACACAAGTTTTCTCTCGATATTTTTCTTTATCTTTAGCCCTTGGTAATTGTAAAATAAGTATATTAGATCAGAAAATTGCTTAAGCGACGCATACCTACCACCCAAAATTCGACCTTAACTCATTGAAATAAGGACCCAGTAACGAATTGTCTTGAAAAATCTCCTAGATGGTGCCACAAGTCATTATAAAGAAAATTGCGTAGTTTTTTTAATACATTTTATTTAATTAATTGAGTAAAAATGTGTTTTATATAAAATACCTACAGCGCTATTTATTCATGTAGAATTTAGGAGGGATATTGTTATTCGTAGTATTCTACTTCAACGCTAGAAAAATCGTTTATTTATTTGTAAGAATAAAAAGAGATTTCCTCTCGATTGTTTTATCGATTCAATCGGGGTGTAGGTGAGCGGAAGGTAGTTCTCTTATTTGTACTGTTCAACCACGAGCAAAATAAAACGGCGGGATTGTCGGATATAAAGATATCGATAGGGCTATTAGACGTACGTGCCAATCGTCCAACTTGTGCTGAATCAGCCCATAAACCAACACCGTTGGCATCGTGAGCGAGATCTTAGGGAAACAGAGCGATTCCAACAGCCAAGGCTGTGAAAACGCATATTCTCCAATTTTATTTTACTACGTATAAATACATATTAATGATTCGATTAACGATTAAACGATATTTTCGTATTACCTGAATTTACGTAATTTTTTTGTAAACTCGTGCAAATACATACATCCTTTATATGCATGATAATACAATTTAAAAAATTGGGTATTTGATATTATCTTATAATAAATTCTAAAACCATGTCCATCAAAAGATCGTACCTCACCATTATTTACTTCCAAAATGTTGTCATAGAAATAAACTTAATTACTGTTAAAAAATATTTGCTATGCTATTTGTTTAACTCTTTGAAATTTTGAAATCATAACGCAGTGGACCCATACAAAATCAAGGAGGTTGTGACGTGTTGTTTGACAATAATTAAAATTATCTGTGTTCGTTATGGCAGTCATGCCAATAAACTTTATTTTTGAAGTTTATATTCAATAGGTTCTGAGCTCTTACGCTCAAACACCTTTCGTCGATGGTTTTAGTCCGATCAGCCCGAACGAATCCATGAAATTTTAAATAGAAGAAAGAAAGAACAAAGATTTCTTCAAAACTACAATAATATAGTCTATATAATACAAGAATAAATGGAACATACACTGGAAAGTGTACTTAAATATGAAAAAAACACAAGCAAAAATGTTCTAAAACTAAAACGAATGACGAAACACGTTTGAGAGTAGCCCTCCTGAAGCGGCTGAACAGAAATTAATGAAATTTGGTTTGTACTAGCATTTGCCCGCGACTTTGTCCACTTTGGGCAGGAAATAAATAGTACAGATATTTTTCCAAAATTTAATATCAAAAGATATTTCAATATCTTGCAGACCTCAGTAGATTATCTACCTACATACATAGACTGTACGTCCCGCGCGTACGAAACGTATAGCGAATATTATACTATAAAACTGTATAAAAAAGAATAATAAAATATTCCTTATGTTTGCATATAATGTCTATTAGAAGATCATAGAGTGCACGATATTTTCACCAACAAAACAAAAAGCAATTTCGTTGTGACTGTTGACAGTGGTGACCCTGCATTTGGGCGAATATTGGCGCCAGAAAGTCGCGCCGATCACTGTAGTCTTAGCGGCGCCGCTAGACTATTCTTGCTGTAAACAGCTGTCCTTATTGACAACTATAGGTCGACGAACCTTATCCAGCATCGTATTGAACTATACCAAAAAATAGAACCACAAAAATACAAATCCTAGGTAATCTAGTATAAAATAAATGAGACACGTGCAGGCTCGTCGTTCGAAAATCAGGCAAAATGGATCTTAGACTAAACATCGTTTTTAATTGTCCCTGCTGTAACATATATTTTTATTTTACTTGCATTGGTTTGATTTTAACTTAATAAAAGAGACATCTAATTTAGAATTTACGTAACGTATTCTTTGTAAAATAATGTAGTAACTCGTGTCAATAATGTTAGAAAAAAGTGTAAATATATACACGGCATGTTCTTACATAAAAGTGTAGAAACGATATCTAGATACGCAGGATAATGAACAAAAATTAATGTTTTTGAATTTACTAAAGCCTAAAAATCGATGTTGCCGTCATACCACCCAAGGTTAATTTCCTTTGCATAATAAAATAATTAATGTGTAGGTATACTGGAATGTCTGAGTTCTAACTATAAATATTATTTGACGTAAAAATTGCCTTTCCACTTTTTTAATATAGGTACATAATTCTTATTTTACTTTATATCTCATGAAATAATTTATGATAAGAATAATGAAAGAATGGAATAATATGACAATAAATGGCATTAACAATTCAAACTCGAAGAACAGCGAAGTCCATTATTTTAATTAAAAAAAACAAAGTAAAATCTTTTCGTATTTCTAGAAACAGAGTCAGGGAAAGTAAAATTCGTACTTATATTATAAATATTTCTAAAGGTACTCAAATCACTTGGGATTGCCTGAGCACAGCGTGAGAGGTATCCTGCCGAGCGGAATAGATTACTAATGAACTCTTTTTCTGAGCAATTGTCGAGAGAAGTATGAAAAGGTAATGTAATAACAAATTAGACGTTCGTATTATACAAAATACCACCATTTCCATTTAATTTCTTGTCGGTTGTTATATCTATAACATTAAACTAAGTATCTGTGTGTGATATTAGAAATAAATGCCAAAATATAAGTAATAAAACCGCTTAATAAAATGCCGAACCACAAATGATAATTAAAAAATACTTATTATTCATTACAATCAAATATACCCTATGTCACTCGGGAATAGTGTAGCTTTCCACTGGTGAAAGAATTTTCAAAATCGGTTTAGTAGATCCAGAGATTACCCCCTACAACGTCACAAACTCACAAATTTTACCTCTGTTTTTCAAAATATTTCCCCTCCCGTACTGCCCGTACTCCAGTGACGCCTACATCGCATAAGCCTATCTAGCCTATTAAGGTGGGCGGCGACCACGCAACTTTTTTCTAATACTTACATTTTTAAACTCCTGATATCTTTCGAATGGAATGTCCGAATTAAATAATTCAAAAAGTTATATAGAGGTATTGAAGCAGTCTTGAATATAAAGTAATTTATTTTGATAAGGATGAAATAAAGAGCCTTTTCTAGCGGTGGTATGAATTTTTAAAATAAAAGAACACTTATTGTGGCATAACTATAATAGCTAGACATATGCTGTCGCGACATTTTATGTAAATAATGATGTGTTCTGCAAAATCGTAGTACATTATTTTATTCTATCATCAATAGTTTTCGTAGCGCACACGATTTTAGGTATTTTTTACACCCTGGGTTACACTATTGGAGTTTTAGTAAGGATCCCTATTTTTTTCAAAAATATAATGTAGTCTATGTTAACCAGGGATAGTGTAGCTTGCCAACAGTGCCCTCTAGCATCTAGGGAGCAGAGGAGTCTTCACCCCTGTTGACGAAGTGAGTTTGCCTCTCCCGGGGCATTCTCAAGCACTTGTGCTCTAGGATCGGTGTGGGTGCAACTACGATCTGTATCTCATGCCTTTCCTACCATAAGTGAAAGAATTTTTTAAATCGGTTCAACAGCTTTGGAGATTACCCCCTACAACGTCACAAACTCACAAACTTTACCTCTTTATAATATTAAGTATAGATATAGATAACTGTAGTACGTAATATTAGGTTGGGGAAAAAGTTTCTTCGCATTTTATACAAAAATTGAAAAGGTTTTTTATAAAGTTTATTTACATTTGACTAAAGTATGTAGGTGCCATTTTGTTGGATAACTTTTTGCCATCTTGTAGGTAGGGACGTGATCGCATTGCTATATAAATTTTGGGGTTTCGGATCAAAAAATTGCGACAAGTGGTTTCAGCAGTCCTCTCATAATGTTAACCTGACACTGCCTAAGGATTCTGCAGAGACCGAAACAGGTGAAAATCTGAAGGTCCAAGGTCAGGACTATACGGCGGATGCATTAACACCTCCCAGCCAAACTCTCGTAATTTTTGCTGAGTGGCTAAAGATGTGTGAGGTCTAGCGTTATCATGGTGAAAAACCACACCCCTTCTGTTGATTAATTCCAGCTGGTTTCTCTCAACTTTTTGCTTTAATCTCATCAGTTGTTCGCAGTACAGTTCAGAATCGATGGTCCTGCCTGGCGGTAACAGCTCATAATGAATAATGCCCTTCCAATTCCACCATTCACACAGCATCACCTTGTTGCGAGTTAACCCGGGTTTCGCCACAGTCCGTGAAGCCTGACCGGCCTTTGACCACGATCTTTTTCGCACGTTCTTGTCGTACGTGATCTACTTTTCATCATCAGTTATCAGCTTCTTCAAAAATGGTTCGGTTTCATTACGTCGTAATAAATAATCACAAATGAGTACACGGTTCATTAGTTTTCTTTCAGTGAGCTCACGAGGCACCCAAATATCGAGCTTTTTTCAAATGCGCCAAAACCGTTTTGTGGTCAATTACCAGTTCTCCAGTTACATCGTAACTACTAATATGCCGATATTGCTCCACTTTTTCAAAAATGGCATCAATTTTGTCTGTAACAGGGCGACCAGAGCGACGTGCATCTTTGATATCAAAATTTCCGGATTGAAAACGCTTAAACCAAATTTGCGCTACTCTCACAGATACTGCATTAGGTCCATAAACATAACAATTTTTTTCGCGGCTTGTGTTGCATTTTTACTGTTTTTGTAGTAAAATTTTTAAAGGTATCGAATTTCTTCATTAAATTCACTCATTTTAACAATAAGAAAAACAAATGAAAATCACACATTTTCCTAATTTGAATTTGGAATTGTCTTCTTTAAAATTAAAACTTTTTAATGATACCAAAACCAGCCAGATACAAATGGTATAGCCAAAGAGATCTTGTTACAAGTTCATACATACTATATACGAAAAGAATTTTTCCCTAACCTATTATATTTTAGAGAAACATCTAGATAGACAAATTGTTGTAATAAAATCAAATGAAACAATTTAGGTTTGTGGTTATAACATTAAGATAAACTGGGCATTACGCCAAAGAATACTTCAGAGGACGGTTACGTGACTTACCAAGGTTTCTGATCAAGGCCACGAAATAATATATTATAGATACTTTTTTCGGGTCATTTAATCTGATTACTGCGTAGTGGATTACATTTTTTAAATTTGGCTCACTATAATATTTAATATTAGTCCATAAACCCAATATACACAGTACACGCTACTTCAGATTAGTGTGTTTCGCACTTAAATAATCTCAATGTGCCGGTTTCTTCGTGATGATTCCTTCGTCAACATCTCGTGATAATTGTAACAATATGCGTACATATTCAAGAGCGAAGAAATATGCGAAGTATGTGCTTTACCAAACATTAAATACACACAATTTGTACGGGTTGTCTGGATGAGATCGTTTCTTAGCGATAAGACCGCCAAATTGTGCACATTTAGAATATTTTTAGGCTATAAGGTTTTCTGTAATGGTGTACAATGTAGTGTTATCTATCTATCTACAATTTGAATCAGACGCGACTTGAAGCCTGCCCTAGAGTGGCGTGGGTTGGAACTTCGGTTAGAGTAAGTCGGTTGAAAAACATACCGTATGATGCCAGCGCCGACTACACCTCTCTTTTCTTTCACCATATCCCAATTATTTGGGGTCAGCACAATATGTCTTTTCCTTCTACACTCCTCTACTCTGACATACATCTTCTGTCACACCACATATCATCATATCATCCGTCACACAATCCATCCATCTTTTTTTTGGGTCTACCTTTACATTTGTACCCATCTATCTTGTAGTTTAATATTCTTTTTGTCACGTGACTTTCATCCCTCCTCATTATATGCCCATACCAACTTAATCTTCTTCCTCTCAATTTTTCATTCACGGGTGCAACTTTCAAAGATCCCCTTATGTACTCATTTCTCGCCTTATCCATTCTTGTGACACCACACATCCATCTCAACATTCTACAACAGCGCCGACTACACCGTTGTTGTAGAAATTAAGGTCCCACTATCAGCATACAAAAAAGCATAGGATTTGATGACAGTGACTTTGATGAATGATAAAAGCCTTTTTAGACATGCGCAAAATAAACACCAGACGAAATGAACACCATTGAATTGGAACCAGAGAATAACAAACATGGAAAGCAAAAAAAAATATTCCCTTTGTTTCTTATTACAACTTGTATTTTTAATTTCGCAATCTTAACGCTTATTTTGAAACAAAAGCCGGTGCCCGATCGGGTTATGAGTTGCTATTTCATTCAATACGCGTGGAGAGCCACCGAGCGTAAGAGATAGTAATAATATATGCACGAATAACTTTCGACCTTTTGGTCGCAAATTAATAGATATATAGAGATACTAATAATAATATGTTTGAACAGAACGCGTAAACACCAGTGAATGTGTGGCATTTTCGACCATTGGTCGCTAGTCGCTAATTTCTTAAAGGTAGGCTATGGAGAATCAAATTGTATGAAGTCCACGCCACTGATACCCAACGTAATATATATAATCGATACCTGCGACCCATAACCGTAACCGTTGCAGTTACTGTAACCAAAGTCATAGTATATACGTGGCTCGCGAGCTCGAGCAGAGCGGTATGCAGCGCGCTCACAATGAGCCGACAAAACGAAGATCAATGTCGGCGTATACATTAGAGCACGTTACTGTATCTTCGATTACACTTAGGGCTCGCAGATGACTACGCGGCTTAATTGGATATATTCGTCATATTATACCTAAATTCATGTTGCGAGTCCCCTCGCCCACGGATTATCCGTAAGCCTCTGAACATCAAAACACTGATTAAAAATTAATGCGCCATATGCGACGAGGTACATAATGGAGTTGGAGTAGTAGCCACGAAATCAGCGTCAAAGCTATGTTTATTTGTAGAGATAATTCCCCCTGTGTGTAAATGGGCGTTCTGCCCCACAGAGGATATTAGGGTACCTGATTAAATTTGCACGAACAATCAGCCAGTTTTGTTCCATTCATAACATTCCTCTGTGTCTGCACTTTATGAAACGCAAGTCGAAAAATTTCGGGCTATCTATGACCGTTTTGTTTGATTCACTGCAGATCAATATTTCTTTATATGAATTATGCATTTTAGTTGAAATGAGAGGTCATCGTGTTTGACTCCGGCAATATATCTAACCATCGAAGTTTATGTTGTTATATATAATGTGTTTGCAGTAAATAATTCAAGGTGATTATGATAGAAAAGGAGTAACGGGAGTGACAATTATCCAGTAAAAATCTTTACTTTGAGGATCCAAACCATACAAAACTAACCCTGCAACTTCTGCTTTCACTTTTTGAAGTGAAGCTTCTTTAGAATCGTGATTTAAAACTCGATGAAACATAAAAGCGACACTAAAAAGAGATAAATACATAAATATATAGGACTAAGCCTGCGAGAGAATGAGATAGAATATATTATCAAATGGATTATAACAAGACTTAATGCAAAACTGTTAATATGGCCGGTTTCTATTAATTACTATTCACTCACTTGTTTTATTGTTTTTAAAACTTTGACATTATTATATAGAGCTTATGTCAAATCTTAACCGCTTGTAAGACGGTTAGTAATCGACTTGTTATTGTTCATACAACTGTCATTTTTAATTATTTATGTCGTGTTTTATCCTTGGATTAACTTTTATCTGATAAATGAAATCAGCTCTTGATCATATTTTTAGATCGAATTCGTCTTACCATGTTTAAATAAAGTATTAGAACTAAATCAATAAGTTCTCACAGATGTACGTAAAATTACTATAATTTGATACTATTTATCTACATCTGGCGAACTCGGTAGTATAAATGATCAATTAATAAATGTAACACATTAGAATAAAGTATGGTTTTCGGATTGTCATTAGCGGGTATTCGTAGGAAAACAACACCGACAATCCCGACACCCGTCACACAATAACCACACTGTAATTACTATAGGAAAAGAATACTTTTCCTATAGTAAAACAATTATAATGTGATTCATTTATAAAACAGTTTATTAATTACATGAAAATATGTTTATAAGGTTTTGAAAGTCTGTAGACGTATATTTTAAAATATTGATTTTATTCTGAACAAATCACTATAACAATAATTATCCGACTAAGCAGCAGGTACTCCTAATCTTCCTGTAAGAACTAAATAAAAAAGAAATTACGTCGCAGTTATAGAATTACATTCAATATTTTACTTTCATCAATAACAAATCGGTTTATAAAAGGTTCTATAGAAGGGACGAAAAGCCCCTACTCTATAGTCACGGTCGACAAAATCCCCTTTTTCGGTATGTACAATATGTTCTATTTATCGTTTTGATCAGCTTAAGAAAAGATTCCGATCGATCTCTGAATAAAGTTGTTGAATAATATGAATTTCATCGACATACAACTAAACACAAAGGTAAGAAGTACTTAACCAAAAATAAGAATAATGAATAAATAAGTACCTATGTTTTCGAACCTCTTATAGTATATTATAATGTTATAATTAACATGACATTATTAACCATTTTATTCAACTGGGTGCTGTAAAATACTAAACTTATTTAATCTATTTAAATATTAGATAACTAGAGTGTACCTCTTGTTTAAAAAGCAGGCGTTAATACAGCTAACATTGTATAATTTTTTTTATATTGGTGCTATTTGCCCTCGGAAGATTTACTTCATTTTATATCGCAAACTATCCCATCACCCGGGATGAAAAATATCTATGTCCATTTTCGGTATTCAGGCAGACATATCGAGTTACTATCGCATTTTTTTTATAGATTATGAATTTTTATATCCATAAACTTAAGAAATGATTGGTCTCCCATACAAACTTTAATCCCCTATATCAACCCGTTTTAGTTTTATTTATTTATCCTCGTCTATCTCTCTGTTAACTACACAAACGACCAAAACTACCATAACTACCGAAACTTACAAAGCTACCAAAACTACCTAAACTAACAAAACTACCAAAACTATCATAACTACCATAACTACCAAAACTACCAAAACTAACAAAGCTACCAAAACTACCAAAACTGCCTAAACTAACAAAACTACCAAAACAACCAAAACTACTAAAACAACCAAAACTACCGAAACTACCAAATCTACCACAACTGCCATAACTACCAGCCAAAACTACCACAACTATCAAAACTACCAAAAGTAACAAAACTACAAAAACTACCAAAACTATCAGCCAAAACTATCAAAACTACCAACCAAACTACCACAACTACTAAAACTACCTAAACTACCAAATAAACCAAAATAAACAAAATGACGAAAATGGCAAACCACAAATAAAAAACCTATCATATTTTCTTGAATAACCTTTAAAAACGATCCCATTATCCGAGATGAAAAGTATCCCTTGTCCACCCACGGTATTAAAATGACATATATACCAAATTTCAGCCAAATCGATCGAGTAGTTTCTTCGTAAAAGTATAACAAACAAAGAGACAAATATATTTTTATCCCGGAAACTATCCTATTTTTCGGGATAAAAAGTATCCTATGTTCATTCTCGGCATCGAAAATATATATAGTTGTGGTCATATAATTAAGAACGATTTGAAGTTCTAGAAGTTTTTTATTTAAATCGTGTCATACACAGAGATGTGTACCTTCTGAGAAACAACTAGTTATGTTATAAAATAGCCACATTAATAGAGCAACGTGGCTTAGGAATAAAGAATAAAATCGCTAACTATTTTTTTCACATTTTATTTATTTTACCAAAGTAACACATTCAAATAGTACTGAAACTGGACAAATAATTAAGAACGATTTATTAAACTGCTCGGGAATCGTTTTGTATGACATTCACATTTAAAAAATCACAATAATATGTAGCGCGAGAAATTTAAAAAGCAATTTAATACAGTTTTAACTAAAATTAATAGTTAATAGCATATCCACGGCTTTTAATTACTTCTTTACACGGGCGAGGCATTGACTCTATTAATTTTTAACATTTCGCAAGAGAAATATAGTTCCATTCTTCTAAAAAAAAACGTCGTACAAATCTCTTAAATTCTCACACTGTGTATTTGAAACCTTTTTCTTTTCTTTACTTCGAACCACAGATTCTCTATTGGATTTAGATCTGTGTTGTTAGCTGGCCAGTTTAAGACAGAAACTGATTGCGCTTTAAAGAAATTCCTTTACGGTGCGTGCAGTGTGCTTTGGATCATTGTCATGCTGGAATGTCCAAATAACCGGTAGAACGTCTTCAGCATAAGGTAACATTGTTTCTTCCAGTATATTTTTGTATTGGAACTGATCCATGTTACCTTCTATCAACTTTACAGGTCCAACACCATGTCCAGAAAAGCACCCCCAAATTTTCACATCACCACCGTGCTTTAATGTAACTTTCGTGTTCTTAGGGTCAAATGCTGTATTCGGGGGACGTCATACATATCGTTTTCCATCACAACATACTCTGTTTATTTTCGTCTCGTCAGAAATAAGTACATTTTTCCACTGTCGCACAGTCCAGTTTTCATACTTTCTCGCAAATGCAAGCCGGGCTTGCCTGTGGCAAGGTTTCAACATGGGTACCTTTCTTGCTATCCTACCGTGCAATTTTTCTTCTACCAAACGTCTTCGAATAGTGCGTTCTGAGATTGCTGAAGGGTTGTTTTCACTAAAATATTCTTTTTCAGCTCATTGGACCCCTTAAAAGGATTTTGTTTTGCCATACGAACGATGTTTCAGTCATCTCAAGGAGTTGTTTTTCTCTGTTTAGGTACACGTGGAACATTCGAAAGTAGTTTGATAACTAACAAAATGCTTTACAGCGTGGAAAACCATCGTTTTTGAACATTGCAGATGGTCTGCTATCTTTTTATGAGACCAATTCTTCCGGCGAAGTTTTATTATTACTTCCCTTGTAGATTTATCACAACTTTTATTTTTTCCCATTGTTTTTTCATAAGAAGCAATCACTTTTAATCTTTTACAGCATTAAATGGCGCCAAAATTATACAAACAGTAACAAGTCGACTGAGTGTTCTGTATTTAAGTTCGAATAAAGGTATAAACTATTTATTCTTAATTACGTAACCAGCCAGTAAATAGGAATACTATGTTAAGAACTAGTGTCTATTTATTTTTAGAAAAGTTTTACGATATCGAGAGAAATAAAAAAATTGCATGCAATTAGTTTCGCGTCTTAGTTTGAAAAAAATCTTCACTTTAAATCAGCGTTCTTAATTATATGACCACCACTGTATATATGTACTGAGTTTCAGCCAAATCGGTCCAGTAGTTTTTCCGTGAAAACGGAACAGACAGACAGAG
Source organism: Dendrolimus houi (assembly GCA_039645545.1). NCBI lineage: Eukaryota > Metazoa > Arthropoda > Insecta > Lepidoptera > Lasiocampidae > Dendrolimus > Dendrolimus houi. The sequence goes on along the minus strand of CM077120.1, from coordinate 13,268,297 downwards.
TTACTTTCGCATTTATAATATTAATAGGGGTAAAAATAAACAAATAATTGGATGCAATAAATCCTTTGCTGGTTGTAAATAGAAACTATGCTATAAGCAGAAGAAGTTTATATAGGTATACCAAAATTAGAAAATAAATACGTTTCTTTCATATATAAAAATGCGAAAATACGATCCACATATTTAAAACTTTATTTAAAGTAATCCATAGATTTAGAAGTCCTGAAACACACCAAGCTAATAAGCAAAGCAAAGAATTACCGTTTGTGCTATAGAAATGCAGATACAATTCGTTACCTACGTTTCCTTTATTTTAATAATTAATTCTGGAAATACCTGAACGGTGAACCATTTTAAGAAAATTAACTGTTCACTTAAACACTGCTCATTTATTCAGGCCGAATATGCTTTACCTAGGACAGATGGCAGGTTAAATGTCAAGTACATAAACGGGAGACTACGGGTGCATGAACATTGAACAATAGAACCCGCATCTGAGAAGTCCGTTACAACGAACATTCACTAGCGCAAATTATTTTGTTCTCAAAGAAATTTGTTTCGAAATTTCTCCCAGATATATTTCTATTATTATTAAATAATGGTTTTAGTTTTTATCTGGTGTTTAAGAACAAAATAGTTATGTTTAGGTTTTCAAACCCATCTTGCCAAAATAATCATCCTAACAAAATCTCCATGACCGTCCATCTGTTTGTCCGTTGTCTATGAAGTATATCACTGCATTGTTTTCATAAACTAACTGAATTTCTATGAATACGTTTTCTCATGAAGATATCTTCAGCTACACAATGATTTAGTGAAATCACAAAAATAAATAAAAATTACGATTGCCTAATTACGGATGATGTACATGAAATTGTGGTTGAAAATTCAGTATTGGGTAAGATAATCGTTTCCATAGTTGTAAAAATTGTGCCTCTCCCACTCTAACTTATAATTATAATAATAACAATCCATAAACGTCCCACGCCTGGGCTCGGGGAGGGGGGGGGCAACGACAGTATACCCGCCACTCTGGTCCAAGGGGGCTTGGCAGGTTTGACACATCGCTTATCCCGATTTGCATTATTGTAACAATATGCACATTAGGTTGAAAAACTCCCTAAGAGATGCATGTGTTCCGGCTAGTATTCAAACATGCGCCATTTGAGTTTGGGACGCGTACGCTAACTATTACGCTACCACTTTTTAACTTTAGAACTATAGGGTGAGTAAATAAAAAATATAATGGTAGAGCTTAAATATACATTTAAACAAAATTGGTTTGACCAAAATCAGTCCAATCATATTCAATTAAATGCGTTTGTAAAGTTCCATAGCGAAGTAACAAAAACTGTGGACATTTGTCAGCTCTACGGAATCTTTCACTGTACGAGAACAGATAAACATAATCGATTTTTATTTAAAAAAAAAAAATGTTGATGTGAATGATTTCCATAATGTGTTTTTGATACTTGTGTTATTGTATAGTCCGTTCAATAAAAATCAAACTTCAAATCACTTGAAGAATAATTTCAAACATACTACACAATTCTTAATTAATATTTTAAATCAATGTTTTTGTAAAAAATATAATTAAAATAAAATATATGATGACTAGAGTATTGGCACAGTAGATGTAAATTATAACTATATAATAACTATAGCAATAGAAGCAAGACAATATCAATTATGAATATGGTATGATTCAGTAATATTTCTCGCCGTATACGAATTTTAGGATCATGTATATTGTATTTGAATTTATGTTCAAGTTGCTAAAAGTTACATTTAAATTTCATGCTGCTACTTTTGTTTATCCTTGGGCTATCTATTATGCTCTCTCGACCCTGGCTAAAAGTTCGTCTTATTCAATCATCTCTTTGAATAACAAACTGATCGCTTTAATTATGACTGCGATGGGAGCATACCCTCAGACTTTGCAATTTATAAAACACTGTTATATATTTCAGGTCTTTGTTTAGATTGAAATAACTTTGATTTTGGAGCTTTGATGAATTTTATGATTTAAGTAAGATAATGACCTGACTAGACATAATTGTTCAAATAACTTTTCACCAGCCTTACGTGTCATTTACATCAGTTATGATAGAAAATATCGCATTCACAGTCAAGGGCAAACGAGGTATTTTACTATAGAGCATTCTGTAGTATATTAAAAACATATTCAGACGTCCACGTCTGTATTCAATCTTTCACATTTTCCTTTTAATACAGAATCGATAATTCTGTTATACGTCACAAAAAAAACTGCATATATTATCCTTCACATTTAATTTATAGGGCTGGATACCGCGACGTGTATATGTTCAATTGTCCTAGCTAACTTGAAATTAACACACAATATCCTATAAATAATAACAATCTTTTGACAAGTTGTTATAACATTTGAAGATCATGGAACAGAATACGTGAAATCTGCTTAACACGCTTTCCTGAAGAATAATATATTGTGCTAAAAACAAACTTCCCAATAAAAAATCAATAACCTTCGTTACATTGTCTAGGTCTACACGAAAGATTCTGAGCTAAAAGAGGTGAAACATAACACCGTAGCACGAAATTATTATCGCCTAATGAGTAAGGATCAATTTTGAATATCAGACCACCGACTGACAATTTCCATGTAATATCCCAGGCCTTTTGACTTGCCGCGGCAGCGCCAAGTGGCGCGCTTGGCTGCATTCAATATAAGCCATTCGAGGACAACACCAGCCATTGTTAGGATTTGATAAGCCCTAAGGAATTCGAAGTAAGTACATACTTGCGAGTCCTTTCTTGGCATCAAATAAGGAATCAGACAGCTGGCACCAAAACTTCTATTGTATCAGAAATTGTTTGTAATAAAAGTAGTCAAAATACAGTTTATAGTTTTACTTGTAGCTATTATTAAGGCTTAAAAAGGTTTAAGTCGTTTATTTCTCAAAGATCAATACAGTTCACTTATATACAAAAATACATTATTTTAAGTCTAGTAAATACTTACATATCGAGTATACGTCATAGATATAAGTCAACTTAATTAGCAACTATGTATACTTACTATAAGATATACTATATATTTATTGAATCGTAATGCAAACGAGATATGTCTGTCGGGTTTTATATATTTAAATAAGGTTTGTTGCATATTTTTGAAGTCTGATTTGTTCTGAGGTTTAATGTGATTAAATCCTATTATTTCGATCTTGGTTAAAAAGATTTTTATTTAAAAATTATTCAAAGCTTTGTTTCAAGGCCCTCGCAAAACAATTAAAAACAATTTCATCTGAAAGGCAAATAGAGGTGAAAGCGCTGAAGTTGGTGTGGCAAAGAAAAACAAAACAACCGCAATTTTATCTCATCGGCAATGCGGATTTCGGTAAAGTAATACTGAGTGATGTATTTGTGAACATTTTATTGGTGGTTTGATGGTAGGGCGTTTATTTAAAGCTGGACCCGAATAAATCAAACTGTCTCACAACTACTGCGAAAAGTGATCATTCATTTTAGACTCAGTATTGTTATTTGCTTGCTTGTAGAGATTGTATTTGAATGCTGAGTAAAGAATTTATCAACTTTCCTTCGTTTTATTTTCACCATTGTTTTTTCTTGTACTTTTAAGAAAAAAAATTTCCTTGAATCCGTAATTTTTCCATACTTTTGCGTAATAAAATTACTTTAATTATTACTTATAACGTTACTTGTTAATATTTATAATATTATAAAATTCTAAACATACCGTGTCTGTACATTGAATCTGTATAAAAAAAAAACTGATTTAGACTATATAAACGATGGAGAACACGATGAATTTTTTTTAGATTTCTTGTCTGTCTGTCGTTCTGTCTTTTTGTTCGGGATTCACGTAAAACTACTAGGTCCATTTCGATGCTATCTTCGCTGATCGATAGCTAATTCTTAGACTTAAACTCTGCGCTACTTTTTATCCTGGGGATCCTGCGGAAAATTTTCTGGGAATTATTTAAAATGGCCAGATTAAAAAAATCGAATTCCAATGTGATTTTTTACTGATTGATATCAAATTCAATGTAATAAAATGTGTGATATTTTTATCCCGGGGATCTCCCGGGAATTTTCCCGGAAGTGGTTTATAGTTGTTCGGGTGCGTATAAATTAGCTTATTTCGACATTTTTCACTAAAACGATAGCTTACATTCTTTTTCAAATGCTACGGTATTTTGTGTCCTACCTAGGATACAAAATAACGCAGGGTATCCCGCGGGAATTTCAAGTCAAACGTACATAAAGTGGCGGGCATATCCTAGTTGTGAATAAAAGAATAGTTAAAAGTACAAATAGGTTTTAGGGTTCCGTAGCTAATTTGAGGAAACGTCATCCATTTACACGTAGAGGATTCTGAAAAAAATGTGTGGTTGTAGAGTTTCAAAAATACTTGATTTGTACAATGTCCATTGAGTATCCATGATGGTGTTTTCTTGGGTTCCGTAATCAAGTAATAATACAGTGAATGTTTATCAAATTATCACGTATAAGGAATCCTTTATTGTATGTTGAATGACACGGAGTTGCCCAATCTTAGTATATGATAGGTTGAGGAACGCACTTTAAGCAGCTAGTTCCCAAGCTCGTGAGGTCCGCAGGCGCCCTCTCTCGGCTTCTTCCCAACGTGGGGGGACCGGGACGACGACTAGGAAACTCTACATGGGCATCCTTAGGAGTATGGCCCTGTACGGTGCACCCGTATGGTCCACTGCACTTCACCGCCACAATAGGACTTTGTTGTGCCGCGCACAACGGGTCCTGGCGGTGAGGACCATCCGAGGATACCGTACAGTGTCGTGGACGGCGTCGACACTCTTGGCAGGCGATCCGCCCTGGCCTCTCCAGGCGGACGTGATAGCCAAAGTTCGGCGCTCCCGACAGGATGTCCTCGCCCGTGGCCTGGTCTATGGCCAGGCCGAACTCCAGGCGATCAGGACGCGGAAAACCGCGGCCATGATCCAATCTTGGTCAGTAGAGTCTCGCGGAAACGCGGGACCCTGACCTTCAGAATGACACAGATACTTACCGGGCACGGTTGCTTCGATAAGTATCTGTGTCAGATTGCGGGCTGCTTGCCTTCACCCCAATGCCGCCAGTGTGGCGCGCTGGACACGGCGTTACACACGCTAGTCGAGTGCGCAGCATGGGCACCTCAGAGGTTTGAACTCGAGACACTTGTAGGACCGATCGAATCGCTGGGCGATCTGGTGCAAGCCATGCTGCACAGCGACGATTGGTGGGTGGGTGCGGTCAATTTCTGCGAGACGGTAGTGTCTCATAAGGAGGCCGCGGAACGAGATAGGAGAGAGATGGTAGTGCGCATGCGTCTCGCGGGCGCCGACGTCAGTTGGGAGCCCGGAGGCGCAGGTATGCGCATGACCCCCTCCCTGAAATACCGCTGCAGGGGCCCTCTAGCATCTAGGAGCAGAGTAGTCTTCACCCCTGTTGACGAAGTGAGTGTGCCTCTCCGGGGCATTCTCAAGCACTTGTGCGCTAGGATCGGTGTGGGCGTAACTACGTTCTGTATCTCACGCCTTTCCTGCCATAAGCGTGGGAGGTGGTTTTAGTGGGTATTGATTAGTCGAGTCTCCACACAAGTCGGTTGATTATTGTTTGGATTGCCTCAGTGGAAAGCCTCCATGATCAACAACGGTCTAATCCCTAGCAAAGGACCCGGTATGTGCGAAATGCATTTCCCCCGCCTTAAAAAAAAAAAAAAATGATAGGTTGAGGAAAAAGTCTATTCGCATATAGTATGTATGAACTTGTAATAAGATCTCTTTGGCTATACCATTTGTATCTGGCTGGTTTTGGTATCATCAAAAAGTTTTAATTTTAAAGAAGACAATTTCAAATTCAAATTAGGAAAATGCGTGATTTTCATTTGTTTTTCTTATTGTTAAAATGAGTGAATAATGAAAAAATTCGATACATTTTAAAATTTTACTAAAAAAAAGGTAAAAATGCAACATAAGCCGAGAAAAAATTGTGATGTTTATGGACCTAATGCAGTATCTGTGTTAGTAGCGCAAATTTGGTTTAAGCGTTTTCAATCCGGAAATTTTGATATCAAAGATGCACGTCGCTCTGGTCGCCCTGTTACGGACAAAATTGATGACATTTTTGAAAAAGTGGAGCTGGAGAACTGGGAATTGACCACAAAGCGGTTTTGGTGCATTTGAAAAAAGCTGGGTACACAAAAAAGCTCGATATTTGGGTGCCTCATGAGCTCACTGAAAGAAACCTAATGAACCGTGTACTCATTTGTGATTCTTTATTACGACGTAATGAAACCGAACCATTTTTGAAGAAGCTGATAATGGGTGATGTAAAGTGGATCACGTAGGACAACAACGTGCGAAAAAGATCGTGGTCAAAGGCCGGTCAGGCTTCACAGACTGTGGCGAAACCCGGGTGAACTCGCAACAAGGTGATGGTGTGTGTATGGTGGGATTGGAAGGGCATTATTCATTATGAGCTGTTACCGCCAGGCAGGACCATCGATTCTGAACTGTACTGCGAACAACTGATGAGATTAAAGCAAAAAGTTGAGAGAAAGCGGCCGGAATAAATCAACAGAAGGGCTGTGGTTTTTCACCAAGATAACGCTAGACCTCACACATCTTTAGCCACTCAGCAAAAATTACGAGTGTTTGGCTGGGAGGTGTTAATGTATCCGCCGTATAGTCCTGACCTTGTACCTTCAGATTTTCACCTGTTTCGATCTCTGCAGAATTCCTTAGGCAGTGTCAGGTTAACATCACGAGAGAACTGCCAAAACCACTTGTCGCAGTTTTTTGATCAGAAGCCCCAAAATTTTTATAGCAATGGGATCACGTCCCTACCTAAAAGATGGCAAAAAGTTATCCAACAAAATGGCACCTACATACTTTAGTCAAATGTAAATAAACTTTATAAAAAAACCTTTTGAATTTTTATATAAAATGCGAAGAAACTTTTTCCCCAACCTTATTTTACGCCATCATAATAAGATATCAGAAATCATTTATTGTGTTTTGTTGGCTGCAACTCCATTTAATTTGTCTAATAATTGGATAATTTACGTGCATAGCTAAAAGAAAGTGTGTCTTTTCTTTTAGCTATACAGGTAAAGATAAAATGAAATAAAAGTGTTTAGGCACACGTGTTGGGGAAGTTTCTTTGCGCTTCTTCTTCGATACATAATTAATCAATATATAATACAGCAATAACACGTTACGGAGTAATATAATATGTTATACGTAGAATGTACGTACGTAATGTTACGTAGTAGGTTGTACGCGTAGATAAATTTTATGTATGACCTTCAAAAAATATTCTCCAGTGCAACTTATTTTTAATAAAAAGTTTGGAATTTGTTGTAAGTGTGTCCCGCAGTATCTTAAACTAAATATACATTTCGTGCATTTGTTTTGCTACAAAATTCTTCACTTATTCACCTAAAGTACTCATAGCGGTATGAGTTCGTACAACCACACCGTTGCGGTGGTAACCAACGGAAGCCATAGCAGTGCCCGCCGGCCATTTTACACGAAACCGGAACAACCCCTTGAAAGGTTTCCTTCAATTTACCTAGTTTAAAACTGATCACCTTATGCCATACATACTGTGCATTTACATATAAAATGTCAGTGACTTCATGGATTTACTCCGTGCATCTAACTGAGCCTGTTTAGAAAGTATGTAAGTTCCTTCTTTAGAACCTTTTGCATGGACCGAATGTCGTGAAACTGATAAATATATAATTTTAACAACTGTAAAATATGATACTTTTTATCGTGGATAAATATAATGTGCTATTAGAACATTGTATATTGGATTGACCCGCATTCTTTTGCGAAATTAGACAAATATCCTTTGGGTACATTTCCCGGTTCGGTCTCGAGGAAAATTTCCTATTGAATTCATGACCGATAAAGGCTGTGAAGCTGAAACAAACAATCAATCTAAAACTCATTACAACATTGATGTATTAGTGAGGAACGCTTGATGTATAAATATCTCTAAACGATCTAGAAATACGAATGGTATATTTACCCAAAACTAAATTCAGGTTCCCTCTTATAAAATAGTACTTTATGTAAAAATATATAGATTATGGTTTTTTAACATTACGGAATCTGGGTCCAAAATTTGGGGTTTTATGATGAACTTAACATTGTACACATTGAGGTGTTTGTTATAACAATTTTTATTTAATCTAATTATTTTAGGTAACGGCCAGCTATTCAATGACAAAATTCAAAGCCTCTAACATCGACGCACGGTTGCCATCTTGTCGGTTTTCTATCGGATACATTTTGGAGTGTGCATTGGAGCTTTTCAATCTTATCCCGCCGTCTCTCTTCCATCATCGGACAACCAGACGCACTAGCTTGCGGTACCGCTATACGGTGGACATACCACCTAGACGAACAAAGCGCTTTGTGTCCACTTTCATTACGCGCACCGCAAAGGACTGGAACTCACTACCGGACTCTGTTTCCTCGAAACCTACAACGTGGGTGTCTTCAAGTCCCGTGTGAATAGGTACCTTCTAAGTAAGCGTGCACGATCTTAGACCATATCTCCGCTCGAAATCGAGCGAGATAATGGTGAAACGTGAATCTATATAATAATAACAAAATGTTAGTATTTAATATTACGTATGTAGGATAGTTAATAAATAACTGATTAATCTTTAAACTCGTATATTAAATTACAAATATAATAAAGACAACTACAACACCTCGTCTGACAATCTAATTATAAACAACTCGTTGCTACCCCACCACCCATCCTACATATATATACAAATTTCCGTGCTTATATTTTTACGTATCCTTATATATACAAATATATCTATTATGTTTGATTTATAAAAGTAAATATCTGTGACCATTCTAGAATTGTGAACTGTATATTTACGCAAAACTGAATTTACATTCATCATTGTTACAACAACAGCACTTTATATAAAAAATACATCGATTACGGCCACGTTAACAACAAAAGAGTGTCGACTATTGTCAGACGTAACGTGCTTTTAAGCTGTACCCAGCACAATAGCATGTTATACAACAACCATAATATTTTACACCCCAAACGTAACAAAAAACAGATTATAACGTGTAACATAAAAAAAACATTTACGATAATAAATAACTATGGATTACACGCAAATATCATGTGTATTTTGTTTCGTTTTGTGACAAGTCTTACCGTTTATTGGTGATCCATTGGAGCAATTTTGAAAGGATTTGTGTAAGTTCTATGATATATTTGATGTATCATCTGGAATGCATTTTATTTTATTATCTTGATTTCCGTATACCGCAAAAACTATTCTATTTTCTAAAATAAAGAATTATCCTACAATTCCTACATTATACGGGTATACTATCCTTAGTGTGATAAGATTTAAATAATAATCGACCAAGTGCGTCGTCTACGCACCATATAAGGTTCCGTCGAGATAACGAATTTGTAGCTTTGGTCATTTGGGTACATAATAAAGTTCATTTAGTGTAGAATACCTCATATTTCAGAAACTACTGACGATATCTTGTTTAAAATAGTTTTCGTTTAAAGTATTTTTCGCCTCGTAGTTCAAAGATAAGAGGGAGGGATATATTTTTTTATGACTGCATGAAAATATTTCCTCACATATTGACCAAAATAAAAAAATCACTAAGCGTACAAATTATGATTTTTCCAGACCTGTCCAACGACATCTCAACCACTTACACAAAAAAATATATGTTTTAGTTACAGGGATGAGGGCCACCCCGAATTAATTTTTATAATTTCACTAGACCATTGTGTAATGGAATACCAAACATACTTTTCTACCAAATTTCATTTATATAATAAGTTCGATACTTTGTGAGGAAAATGACAAGGTACGTAGACAGACGGACACACACAATGAAAAATAAGGATTTGATTTTCACAAAACAGCTGCTGAACCCTAAAATGGTTAATTCAGTTTCCGAAACTATACTTTATCAATGCTAAAATTACGCGTATCAAAGCTCGTTAATTATAAGTGGAATTAGTAAGCCTTTAAGTCGTGGTAGCGCAATGGCTAGCGCACGCGTCTCATGCTCAAAGGTCGCGTGTTCGATCGTGGCCGGAACGCATGCACCACTTCGGCAGTTTTCTGACCTAAAGTGCATATTGTTACAATTACCACGTGGTAACCAACGGTGAAGGAAAATTATATTGAGAGGCCCGAGCCCACAAGTGGGACATTCATGGGCTGTTATTATAATATTATAGTAAGCCTTTATGAGTACTTAAATCATTAAAGTGAAACTTATACAAACTTTCAAATAAGTCAATGTCACATTCATACATCATTATAGATATTACAACTAATGTAATAATAGCACTAATGTCGACTGTCGGTAGGTAATGTGCACTTTAATGTATTACTCTGTAAATAGGCCGTAAAAATCAGTAATGTTGATTACAATACAGAGCAAACTACTCGCATACTTTCCCTTTGTAAGTTTATTCACTTGGAACCTCATTAATTTTGATCACAAGCTTTCTAACAATGTTCCCAAATTGACGTCAAGCAACTAACTTCTAAGGGGCGAAGTTTTGAGTCGAAAAGAACAACTTTCATCGTACATTGTTCGTTTGGGGTGCCACATGTCTCTCCGTATACTTTACAATGAACATACCATACATAAGTCTAAAAGTAGCATAATATTAGCTGCTCTCAGAAATGGATAAGCAATTAATTTGAACGTTCAATTATTATCTATCGATAATAATGTTACGAGTTACAGGACTCGAATTAAAATGCCGTTGGAATTACTATAGAATTTATTAGAACTATACGCACACATATAACACAGGTACAAATATAACTGAACACAATCAGTCCAATGGTAATGCGCGATTCAATAACACGTGCAAAGTCCGTCACTATATAGATTATCGAATGTACACACGTCTTGTCTCGCAAGTGGTTATCGCTTGACTGCCGATCTCTCCATTAGGCCATTGCTTTGTACTGCACCGATACAATATGGCTGCCCACATAGATACAATTTCTTAGAACCAGTTCGACACACCTGTCTAATGACTGCCATAAAAGATTACAATACACAATGGGCTGTTTTTTAATCACGAATTTTAAACACAAAGTAAACAAAAGAAGACAGTCATAAATAGTTTCAATGTTATTAGCTCAAACGCCGGCGGGTAATAAATGTGCTTTGTTTCCAAATATGCAGGTGGCCCAAATTGTAACAATAATTTAGTAAATCTTAGACGGTTCGAAATTTGTACAATGCAACCAGACAGGTTGCAGACAGACCAGCAGGTTCTGAAAATACAATTTTGTGTCTGTATGTCTGTCTGTCCATCTATCTGTCTGTATGTCTGTTAGAGCATCAAGTGAAAACTACCAAACGAATTGAAATGAAATTCGATACAGATCTGCTTATATAGAGGGTCAACAATTAAGCTACTTTATCTTTAAAAATTAAATCGTTTCCGGAGGAATATAGGCAGAAAAGTGGCCCAACGGTTGCGTTTTCTTGGCGCTGCCGTTGCGATTTACTAACAAATCGTCGTTAAGGCAACGTAAATGAAGTTTCGCTGGCACATGGTAGTTTTTAATATTTATGTATCTCTTCCTACTAATATTATAAACGCGAAAATTTGTAAGAATGTATGTATGGATGTATATTTGTTACTCTTTCACGCAAAAACTACTGAATGGATTTTAATGAAACTTTACAATAATATAGCTTACATATCAGAATAACACATAGGCTATAATTTATAAAGATATAGTGTGAATTATCCAAAATGTAACAATTTTCCATCACCACGCGGGTGAGACCGCGGGGCGCAGCTAGTTATACATAACATATCTCTTTATACAGAAATATTAAAATGTGGAGTACATAGGTAGCGGCTTTGGCTAGAGCTCTAGATACAGGATCTCCTCACGATGCCTAACAAGTTCAGATGTTCAGTATTCTTAATCTGACATTTCACCTAACAGCGTACTGAAAGCCTCTGTAGAGAACAATCGAGGCTTTTCGCTATAAGATCGTTTTCGGTCACGACTATTAGCTCATTGACTTCAGAAGCTACATGGCGGTAACTTCGTGACCAAAATTTATAGACTTAGATTTTCTTTTTCGTTCTTCACAATTATTATCTTGAGGGTTGCTAATGTCAACGAGCCTTTCTCGTTGCGTACGTCAATCTATTATCAGAATGATAGGCTTATTGGCTACAATAGAATATATATGAATAGGAATTCATAATAAATGGCTTAAACCTCGTATATCTATTTATGTAAACAGTACCTAGAGCACTACTGTTTTTGAAAACCGGCTCCGATGAGTATTTGCAATTTAGCACCTCTGTGGTCAACTGGTCACACGACCAAATATAAGAGCTAGTTATTGGTGACTGCTTCTGTCTAGGTTATGTTTGTCGAAGTATTAATATACGAACAACCGAAAAAATATGGATTAGCTTAAGCGGTGGAATACACAACAGTTGCCAATTGTGCCATGTTACAGATATATTTCAATAATAATACCTTACATTAATAATAGGTACATTAATTAAAAACACATTACACATACAATAACGGAGTGAAATACGTGATCACACACTTTGCTGCTTTAAAATGTGTAATTATGTAATTTTAGTACAATGTTTATTTACTTGCGGAAATGAAAACATATTCATAGCTGACATTTCTGTTTACAAAGTAACCTCGAGACAACATAAATATTTACTATTTCAACATTGACTTCTACTTTATTAATATTTTATACGATCTAAAGTAAAACAACGAATTGTACATTATTTTGATTTTGCAAACTAAAAGCTTTAGTTGAGACAAATAATTTAAAATGCAAATATTTTCAAAGGTACCGAAATCTCTTTTAAGACATTGACTAAGAAAATTCTAATACCGTTTGAGAATAAATTGTCAGTAGGTATTTAATCATAAGTATTTAAGTATCAGTTTTATCACAAATAAAGTTAGCATGACAATAAATTTGTCATTGTAACACATAATCATATTCAGTTTAACCTTAGTGCTTAAACTCAGTAATATAACTATTAGATATATTATACAACTCAATAATATTATGCAAATAAAAAACATGGTGCCATTTCTAAAAAAAATTGTGTCTGCTACGGTGCACGACTGGAGTTTACTCCTTAAGTACGAAGCAAATAAACAAGCAGCATACGAACGGACGGAAGGATGGACATAAGGCTTTATACTATACCGACGAGAAAAATTAGGAAATCGGCCAATATTTGCAAATATAGTAGGTAGTACCAGAGTTTTCCTCGCGGCTTCGCTGCGGGTCAAACTCTGCTTCGCAATCCTTGATTATTATTCGATCAAGCCTTCACATACACGCACTTGGCTGATTTCCTAATTTTTTCTAGTAGGTGTAGTTAAAAAGCGCTGTGTCAAAAAAAAGCAAAGATTAACAGACGAACGGACTCCTGTTTCCCCGTCTTTGTTTATTTTTATTCAAACTGTATAAGGTTTTTTTACTCACTCACTCAGGCCACGAATACGGGGGAAGGCCAATTGCAGCGCCTAGTGCCGCTTGCGACGAAAGCGTATGAGACTTTCGTATGCTATCGATACCTCACCAAATGAAGGGAAAGCAGACGAACTACCCACTCAACCTATCTGCGTCCCGATGAGACAAAAAACTTTATAAGAACGCCACGGTATCTAGAACAAAGTTACTGCAGCGTGACGTCCTAGTGTGCAAGATTGGTACAACTCAGGGAAGCAGGACAGCACCACTACGTACAGCCGAGGTAAAGGTCCACTGATACCCCCGTATACAGCGGCCCTCTGCTACAAACTGAGTGAGCTTAATGTAAGAGAGGTGAACATTAAAATGACGTACAGATTAACACTTAAAATACTTTAACTAACAAAAATGGTTTCACCAAATCGAATAATTTTTATATGGTTTAAAAGAAAGAAAAAAAACCGTAATGTTTTGAGATACAATTGTATTATTTCCGTCTCGTAAAATTTCCATAACGGGAAAGCCTTATATGAAAATCGATTCTTAAGGAGTAAGCTCCAAAAATATTGCAAAATTTGAAAAGGTTAATATTTATTTATTTATTTATTTGGCACACAAAACAAGAAACAGCTAAAAGTTACATATTTCATATTATGTATCAATTATTAGGTCTAAGCCGTAACTCTATACATGTGAGCACATAATGTACCATATATTTATAAGATATTTAGGGGTTAGTATTATTGGTATGACTTACTATTAACGTTAGTTTTACGGTGGATTAGATAACAAAATTATTATGCATTTATGCCAGGAATATTCGTGCAAATAATAGCCCGAATTTCACGTTTAAATTTAAAGAAGGAGGAATTAAAAATATCAATGGATCTATTTGTACTTGCAATCTCATTATATAGCCTGCACATTCTAGTGACGGGATTATAAAACGATGTGTTATTTTTAAAAACTTGAAGGGAAAAGAGACTAGGTGAAGGATTACAAGTTTTGTATCTAGTGTTAAAATTAATAAAGGAAAGTATGTCTGGACAGTCAATTGAACCATTTAGGAGCTTAAACAAACAGAGTAGTTCATTGCATTCACGACGTGATTTGAGTGAGTCAATTTTAAATTCCACTAATCTTTTTATGTAGGATCTGTATTCGCGGCCAAGATGGAATCTATAACAAAGAATATTTAACATTTTTTTCTGCACTCTTTCTATTCTCTCGCTATGCACAGCGTAGAAGGGAGACCAGATTATTGAGGCATATTCCAGTATTGTTCGAACGAGAGAACAGAAGAGGTAAGTGATTGTATGTCGGTTTTTGAAATCCTTAGTTGAGCGTGAAATGAAACCAACGAGCTGGTTACATTTTGTGATAATATAATCATAGTGCGAGTGAAAAGTTAACTTTTCGTCAAAATATACACCTAAATCCCTAATAACAGCTTTTCTTTCAAGGGTTAAACCACTGATTGTGTATGAATAATATACTTTATGTGTTTTGGTCGAAAAAGAAATCACAGAGCACTTTTCTATATTGAGATACATCCGGTTAGCAGAACACCATTCTTCAACACGAGTGAGGTCGTCTTGAAGATCTTGACAGTCTTTATCATCTAAAATTGTGCGATATATCTTAAGATCATCCGCATATAAAAGGCATGGACATGACAACTGCTTGATCAAATCATTTATAAATATTGCAAAAAACTAGGGTCCTAAATGCGATCCTAGAGGGATTCCAGAAGTTATTTTATGTGGATTTGATAAATGACCTTTAATGCTAACTAATTGGCTTCTATTATTTAAATATGATTGAGTCCAGCGCAGTAAATTGCCGTGAATACCATATTCTTCAAGCTTAAAACAAAGTATCAAATGATTGACTTTATTAAAAGCTTTCGCGAAGTCTGTATATATCGAGTCTACTTGACATCTTTTAGCAAATGCAGAACAGAGATAATTTTTGTACACTAAGAGGTTGCTGACAGTCGACTTCTTAGAGACAAAACCATGTTGAGAAGGTGATAGTATAGATCTAAAATGTGTGTAAAATATGTTATAGAGTAGAGATTCGAATAATTTAGCAAATGTGGACAAAATACTAATGGGTCTATAGTTTTTACATTCGTCTCTACTACCAGACTTAAAGATTGGAATAACGTGAGCAACTTTCCAAAGAGATGGGAAGACGCCAGTTTCAATTGATTTATTAAATATTATTTGCAGAGGGTGGCTCAGTTCTAAATAGCAGTTTTTTATAAAAAATGGTGGAATACCGTCAGGTCCAGCTCCCTTTTACATTTAAGAGATTTCATTTTAATTTTTATACTATCTAAATTTATGTAAGTGTGGTGTAAAGTGTTCATATGATGTGTGATATTTGAGTGGTGTGCGGTTGGTTGATAAAAATCTTCGAATACGGAACCAAAATAGTCCGAAAATAGTTCACAAACTTCATTAATGTTAGATGATACTATATTGTTATGTTTCATGGCGGTAGGTATCGAGTGAGATTGTTTTTTGTCATTAATAAACCTCTAAAACTGTTTTATGTCATTTTTAATGTTCATTTCAGTAGTTTCTATGTTAACTTACAACAACTACACTTCTCGAGTAGTCTTTTACATCGAGTCTATAACATGCTGAAAACATCATAGTTCAGAGGGTTGCCGAATTTGTTATATCGCCTGTGATGTTTTAATTTTTCTTTTGAGCAACGTATAAGCCCAGGACTGAACCAAGCAGGGTACCTTACAGGTTTCTTTTTTATCATCGGTTTGTGATCGTTTATTATTTTATTTAGTGTATTATAAAAAATGCGTACGTCAATGTTTATGTCTGTGCTAGTTAAAATGTTTTTCCACTGTATGCAGCTAAGCTCCTTGCGGATTTCCTGAAAGTTGCATTTATAATAATTTGGCCTTTCAACAGACTTGGTTTCAATGGTCTTTATAAGAGGAGTTAAGCATGAAATATCGGCAATCAAGGGAGGGTGGTGTTGATCTATGCGACTTAGCCCTGTAGATCCATATACACAAATATTGGCTACGGTAGACAGTACGAGGTCTAAAAACCGGTTGTTAAGGTTAGGTATGTTATTAAATTGATTGAGACCACATATAGATATTGTTTCAAGCAGAAGAGTAGATTTTGTATCTTAAGCAGGTGTTGGAATCATCGTTAAAGAATTATCAGACTTGGTCCAGTAAATATTGGGATTAATATAATACTACATTTTAGACGTTTTGAGTTCGCTTCATCACGCTGAAAGGCGATTGAACTTATTATCTATAACAATTAATAATAAAAAGTCGTTATAGCTGAGTGGTGTGTGATTCAAATGGTGTTGTAGGTTCGAACTTTGTCAGTAAATTGACGGAAATAAAAACAACATTGCAGAGACATTACTGATGTGTGAAATCCGTCAATCTTGTTCGAGTAAACTGAAAGACCCGTTCTCTCCAGTGACACGCTCAACGATCAATACATTTTTAATTTGTAATTACTAAATAATTAACGCTACTAGTAACTCAACGTAGTTTTTCTAATGGACAGGAAACTAATAGGGATTATAGTATTTATATGATTTATGGCTCAGCATATGGTATTAGAAATCAATAACTCATCAAAACATTACATTATTGGTGAGCTTGTAAATGTTTTTATAGTCATAAATCATTTATATTAATCGTACAAGTTATCGAAACGGTTCCTGCTTATAACCCTAGTGGATACATCAGGAAGCTTTATATGTAATAATACCGACTTATTGCACCATTGTGGAAGTTTTCGCATACAGATCATGGCTCATTGAGTTTTATTGGCAAGGGCAATGGGACTCAGCTATAAATCCACCATGATGACGGGATTAATGGGCCATGGTCGAATTTTAAAATCAGCTTTGGAAGAGATAACGGGATATATACATACGTGTCTATTTGGTGAATATTGATTAAAGCTTAAGAGGCGTCCATTAATTACGTGAGGCGCTTTTGGCAATTTTCTTATGCCCTCTCTTCTCTGGTGAGATATCATGAGATTTAACTCAACCCCCTCCCCCGTGTCCTAACCTCACGTGAGATTTTTCAAAATGTTTGTTTCTACTGTGTAGCATTGGATTTATTGTAAAAAAATAATTTGTTTAATATTTTTATTTAAGACTAGTATTTAAGATTATGTAGAACGTAGGCTAGTATCACAATGAGATAATTGAATAATGAAACACTAAAATGGTAAATACTAAAAAAATAAAAAAAAATATTTGTTTCAGTTCAGTCTACAGAGACTCATTTAAGGTTTTGAGTAAATGGTATAGCCAAAGAGATCTTATTACAAGTTCATACATACTATATGCGAAAAGACTTTTTCCCCAACCTATTATTACGTGTGTATAAAAATTATAAAATTAAGAATTGAATAGATTAAATGTGTTGTGATTTGCTTTAGGTATATCACGGCTTCAACTATGGTTACACTAAGGTTGTCATTGTTACTGAATTAACCCTTATTTCTTATTTAACGTATCGCACTATGTAATAATATTTCTAACTTGTTATGAGTCGAGTGAACGAGTTATTTATTTCTTTGTAATAAAAATAATGATTTCTCAAAAAGGCGACCATTCAGGCATATGGTTTACATCAAAGCTTTGAAATAAAAAAGAATTCTTACTACAAACATTAAAGAATGTTAGCAGCGCCCGAGACGAATGTTATTTTTGAAATTTAAAGCAAAATGTTCTTTGTACCAAATTCCTTATTTGAAAGAATCAAATATTCGCTAAAAATAATGTATGAATGTACATTACTTGTTTCCTTTGACATATTTTGTCAAACAAAACCTAGGGTAAAACAGACGACTTTTTATAAGAATGTCACCCTACAAAGCCGTATAAATAGGAAGGAGGGTAACATGATAACACTACGTATGCCATGCAGACAATGGCGGGGAGCGTATTGGGAGGAACACCATCACGTTCCACGGGGCCGACGCGCGACGAAATCCCTACCTCGCGTCAAGTGGCATTCGATCCAGACTAGATTACGTGTGACTTACTAAAACTACATTATGTACTATGTACAGGCAAAACTAGTTAATATAATCCACGCATATTCAGCGAACTCAGCGAAACTTCGAATAAGTAAATTTTCATGTTCAATTTCATGTTGTCTGACTGTCTGTTCATACATTTATCGATGGATGTCAGTAGTATTGTTCTCAAAATCTACTCAGTCCGTTATGGATGAACTTGCAGAAGAAGATGTATTTATTCTATGTACGGAAATCCCAAAAGAAAACTAAATTTCAGGGGTAGCCGCCACATTTATCAAAAATTTGTACATAGAAGTATAGTGTATCGTTCCAGAACTTTTATCTGGCAAGCACATGACAGTCACTGAACTATGAATCATGCCGTAATTACGAATTACCTATAATTTCTTACTATTTTCATTCCCTTTTATATCTCCTTCAAGATAATTTTTAGATGAAAATACAGTCTATATCCTTAACAACTTTCATTACGATCCATTCAAACGTGTAGTCGTCAAAAGGTAACAACAAACAAAGTGATTTTCCCAATTTTAATATTGATGTAATAAATAATTTATTAATTGATATATTTTGTGATGGAGAAATCACAGTTGCTAATCCAAAAAAGTATTCTACATATATCTACAAACAACATTTATGGTGCGGCTTCATCTGCGATTACGTTAATGATTTACGGTCTTATTCATATTTAGTTAGAGTATGTTTGTGGGCTTCTTTAAGAACCTAAAAGAAGCCTACACACTTACTCTAACTTAATATGAATAAAACCGTTATAATGTGGCCGAATGTGTCTTATTTAAAGGGTTAAAAAATTACGCCGTTAACGAGTAGCCACATTAATTAGTGTCTCGTGTCTTCGCGTCTCTGCGTATTCTACCAACTGTGCAATGGGGAGTATTCCGAGGAACTGTTTAGAATAGTGCCTTCATCTTTTTTTTACCACCGCACGCACGCCATCGGCTAGGCGTTCATTCCCACTTCTTTGAGCCGCTTCGCTCTTGTACAGAACGGTTCTCTAGAACGTTCCTCTTGCGCACCGTGTGAATTTGGAATGAGCCGTGGCGTTCCCAAAGCCCTACAATATGGGGTTTTTTAAAAAGGGTGTGGTAAAATTGCTTCTAGGCCGGTACCGCGTTGGTGACGTCTCTGGTGTTGCAAACGTTCATAGGCGATGGTAACCGCTTTCCATCAGGTGGGCCGTCTGCCTGTCTTCTGTACTCCAGCTATAAAAATGTATATAAATAGGTTATCGGTCAATTATTAATTATTATTATTGTCAAACATTATCGCAGATGAAGTCCCACCATTACACAAATAACACTAAAATTGTCACAACACTACAAAAATAAAACATACGTAGGATAAATATAAGTAATTTAATATAGTCAATGTAAATTACTAAAAAGTGGGTGTCATGTCCTACAAATAAGTAAAACAACTGGCACATAATAGAGAAGATTGGACGAGGCTTCACCGATAAGAGCACAGCTCTTAAATGGTGATGATGATGATGAAATTACTAACATATATAATGAATGAAAATAGTTACTAACACCTAAAGAAGCAATACCCCTTATAATAAATATATCATAACACAAATAATAAAGTCTGCAGTAGCAGAAATAAATACTAAGAAAAAAACAAACGTATTTGATAGAAAAGGATTAATACTGTTATAAGATAAGGAGCTTATTTCCTTTCACAAATTAGCAGCATACCAGAGTGAAGTCGAAGCCGCTAATCGTAAAACAACAATCCATTCTTTTCATGTAGCGCGGTGACTCACGTTCAATACAAAGAAGACCTGTATGCAAATGAAAGTTTGTTCCAATCCGTAACGAAGATTACCGATGTTTTATAAGTGCTGATTTTTTCCCGCATTCTTGTACATTTAGAATTAATACAAATTCAACATCCATACTACTATAGGAATGTATTAATATGGTACTTATAAATGTGACGTGGGCAGTCTATCCATTGCTCGGTCTATTCATCTGTACGTACACATCAATACAGTAATTTTTCTCGGAAAATACTAAGTCTATATGGATTAATTTTCATAGAAAAGTGTTTTCTACCAAGTATCTAATTTTCCAGTATTATATCAAACATCATAATTTTTTTATGAGTCAAATGTCTAATATAAATTATTTTTAATGGAAACTTTGCAGATATCTATGTATAGAAATATTATATATGCGTAAGTTTGGACCGACGTTTGTTGCTCAATCACACCAGAACGGCTGAATGGATTTGGATGAGGCACAAAGATAGATTTATAGTCTGGATTGACGGAGTCTGATATAGGCTACTTTTTATCCCGGAAAAATGTAAAGATCCCGTGGGATAATATTAATGCGAGCGATGCCGCGGGCAAAAGCTATTTTGTAATAATTATATATTTTATATCGTAAGAATGATAACACTGACCCACAAAAAAGTGGTAAGAATAGATGGGTCGGTCAAAAGTACCACTTTTTTTGTGGGCCAGTGTAATTATTGTATGGTTCCCAAATAAATTAGCACGAGGAGAATTCAGAAAAAATGAAAATAAGCATAACAAATACATATTTCAAAGAAGATTGGTTTAAACGCGATCTGGACAGTTTTTGAGATATAGGCTATTTTTTGGTTAAATACATTTAAGGGTTATGTGTCTAAAAAAAAAGGTAGTCGTTGGTTATCTGTGGAAACCTTCACTGTGCGTGAATTAAAAATAATACTCTACACCAAAATATTCTTCTAAAAATTCTTGTCATTACTTGTAGTAGGTATTATTTTTATACACGGTTTAATTCAATATTCTATGTTGCGTTGGATTGTAATCTATGTTATTAAAATAATTTAACCATGTAAATTTTTAAACAAAGTAAATGGCCTGTGGGTTAATTATTTTCTGTATAGCGCCATAGTCTGTGCACAACCTTATGCACAGACAAATCAGACACGCTTTTCCTGATACCGGGTGTCAAAGTTGCAGATATATATTTCACATGTATATATTATATACTAGACTTTACACCGCGGCTGCGCCGCGGGTCAACCTCTACGTACGTGCTTCTTGTTTAAAGAACAGGCGTTAATACAGGTTACATTGTACTAAATTTTTATGTTAGTGCTATTTGTACCCGGAACGTTAATTTCATTTTATATCGCAAACTATCTCATCTACCGGCATGAAAAATATTTATATCTATTTTCGGTATTAACACTACATTTAAACAAAATTACAGCATAACCGATCCAGTATTCCTAGTAGTTTTCCGTGAAAGCTTAACAGAAAGACATATCGAGTTACTATCGCATTTTTTTTACATGATAAATTTTTATATCTATAAACTTGAGAAACGATTGGTCTCATCCAAACTTTCGTCCTCTATTTCAAACCGTCCTAGTTTTATTTATCTATCCCCCGTCTATGAAAACTATATAATAACAAAAATTACAATAATGTAAAAAATTACAATAATGACAAAAAGGACAAAAATGACAAAACAGACAAAAAGAACAAAAAAGGACTAAAAGGACGAAAATGACGAAAAGGACGAAAAGAACAAAAAGGACAAAAAGGACAAAAAGGACAAAAGGACATAAAGGACAAAATGGACAAAAAGGGAAAAAAGGATATCTTTATGTTCTTTTTCCCTTTTTGTCCATTTTGACCTTTGGCAAAAAGGATAAAAACGACAAAAAAGACAAAAAAGGACAAAAATAACCAAAATGACAAAAATAGCAAATCACAAAAAATCTATCCTACTTTTTGGGATAACCTTCACACAAATCTATCACATTATCCAGGATAAAAAGTATCCCTTGGACAAAAGTATTAAAATTATATATGTACCGAGTTTCAGCGAGATCGGTCCAATAGTTTTTCCATAAAAGGATAACAAACAGAGAGATAAATATATTTTTATCTCGGAAACTATCCCAGTTTTCGAGATAAAAAATAACCTATGTTCATTCTCGGCATTGAAAATATATATATATATATACTGAGTTTCAGCCAAATCGGTCCAGTAGTTTTTCCGTGAAAACAGAACAGACAGACGGGCAGACAGATAGACAGATAAAGTTACTTTTGCATTTATAATATTAATAGGGATTCGTCAACTAAAATATTACTCTTATTTACACCCGTTCCTCACGCCTACTTTAATATTAATAGGATTTGCTCTCCCAATCTTCGATAGTAGGCCCTTGATAAATTATATCTGGAGACCGAGGAACCCGAAATCCGATTTATGTTGAAAAATGTAACAGATACATAACACCTATAATGGAGCTACAACAAATTATTCACTAGATAAAAGCCATAAAAAATATAGTTAATGGATTTTGTCATATTTTGCATTTTATCATTGTTTCACAAACCTGTAACTTTGGGGTATATTTTATACCTACTATACTTATATTTTATTATTACACTTCATCATTGCGTACTTTAATGTTTTTTTTCTATATTTTTGTTTGTATATTTTGGTGAATGCTTAGGAGCCATTTTATTTATTGCAATACTAGTTAATAACAGAACTAATAAATAAATAAAAGAGTGGACTATGATCTTGAAATTGTATAATGTGAATTACATTTAATAAAATCTCAATCACGCGTCTAAGTGATAATGATACTAGTACACCTAATATAGTGTACCATTACTTATATTCTAATAATAAAAAAAGTAAAACATATCACTGGGATAACTTGCCGTTAAAAAAGAGTCTAAAAATATATAATAACAAACCATAAATGTCCCACTGCTGGGCTCAGGCCTCCCATTATAGGAGAACGGACAGTATACCCGCCACGCTTGTCCAAGGTGGCTTGGCAGGTTGAAAAAAAAAGAGTGTACATATGTAAAAAAAAGAGTGTAATTTATGTAAATGTAAGAACATGTCAGTGTAAATGGTTAGGTATATGACACCTAAATTATGATTCAATTTGTACGTACGTTAAGAGTACGCAATAGATGTGTACCTATTCAATCGAAATAAGAATAATTTCCCAAAAATACGAATTGTGCTATATAAACTGTAAGCAATTCTTTACGTGTGCCGCCTGCTCTGAATATAGAGTAGGCTAGTTATACATCAGTCGGCTACCTGCATTGGACACGTGACAGGAACATGTTACATGCCTTCGATGCTAACCGAACATTATTCGATTCAACGGCTCGCGTTTGCTTGAAGCGTTATTCGTACAAACGGTTTAGAACACATTTTCTTATCATGATGTGTATATGTTTAAGTAATAATACTGTATACGGCGATTTCGGTTAATAAAACTACTATGTATTTTGAACAATTGAGCTCTAATTGCCGAACCAGTCTTGTACTCGCATGTGGTTTAAACTTACAGCTCATTTTAGCCAGGCATTGGTAAGTACATTTCGATCAGGTTAAAATCCTATTACAATAATTATAGATTTGATAATATTACTGTTGGGTGGTGGACAAGCCGTTTTTTCCCGTATTTTGACGTGTTAGAGCTATGCTGGAGTCATTATCTGGACGACGGCTCTTAGGGCCGGCTCGGTCGGTGTGATACCACGCTCTCACAGAATATCGGCACGAAACGGTTAGTCTTGAGTTAATCGTCTTTAGTAGGATTAATGAGAGTTCCCATGTTTGTCCCATGGTGTTATCTATACGCGACGGTAACCACTTCCCTTACATGGGCTGTATGCCTGTAAGCCAGATTTGCAATAAAAAAAAAGTTTCTTTATTCTCTTCTCTTTATTGCTCTGAATTAATTTGTTGTTGCTGAAGTGAATTATTATATTACGCTCCTCCAGTCCCACCTTTTGAAGGCAATGGATTTTGACTCCTGTGGGTCCTGCCTTCTGAGTACAAGTGTATGATTATCTTGAGAATATACATATATCTCCAATCGGTGTTTGTTTGTCGGTTAAATACTACTTCTTCTTTTAGTTATTGCCAACCAGCTGTTACCAGCGGCTCCGCTTGCGTAGATTAAAAATATTCATAGTTTGAGTAGTCAAAAAAAGTAAAAAATTAGCCCCTATTTCGAACCCCTTAAAGGTTGAATTTCGAAAAACGCCAATACATGTGTAGTACTTTTATTTCTAAATAAAATTTGCCTTCCGGCGCGGCCATTGCGGCAGCGTGTATGTGGGAATAACATTTTTTTTCTGAAATAAAAGTAGCCAAAGTTACTCCTTATAACATCAGCTATCTACGAGTTAAAGTCCCACCAAAATCAGTCCTGCCATTTCAGAGATTAGCCGGAACACACGGACATACAAAAAAATTGTGTGTGTGCAGTTCACGCGCAGTAGAAGTGAAACAAAGTGACAAGGGGTTTGAGGAGTCCAAATTTCGTGATGTCACCTTTCATATATTATATCGTTATAATATATTTAAGCTTTAAAATACGAAATTTGTAGTAAATACGAAAAACTTCAAAACATTTCCAACTCTATCTGTATGACCAAAGTATTTAAATTATTAAATATAATGTATTCTGCCTCACTCTCGCAGACTTAGTCCTATAGATTTATGTGTTTATCTCTTTTTAGTGTCGCTTTTTCGTTTTATTGACTTTCAAATCACAACGATTCTAAAAAGTTTCCCCTCAAAAATTATTTTTTGATACAAATACCGTATATACTTTATACTTTCACATGCATTTAGTAAAAAGCTGTTATTTTAACATTACACACAGACACTTAAATTTTAGACAAACATTTTAAATTTTGATTTTTGATATAAGTACCGTATATACTTACTGTCATATGCCTTTAGTAAAAAGCTGTTATTTTAACATTACAAATAGACGTTTCAATTTTAGACAAACATTTTAATATTTGATTTTTTGATATAAGTACCGTATATACTTACTGTCATATGCGTTTAGTAAAAAGCTGTTATTTTAACATTACAAGCAGACACTTCAATTATAGATAAACATTTTAAAAATTGATTTTTTGATACAAGTACCGTATACACTTTCATATGCATTTAGTAAAAAGCTTTTGTTTTAACATTACAAATAGACACTTCAATTTTATTTATTTGTATAGATATTAATTTCAAATACACAGCAAATAAGAAAAGTACACATAACAAAACTACGTTTTAACGGTTTTAAGTACGGTATTTGATTTGATTTTTATTATCATATTAAATGTAGTTTTATTATTATATTCATTATCAAATAAAATTACCTAAATAACATCAATGATTTAATATGATTGTAGAAGTTAGTGCGGAAGTACGTGACTTGTACGATAATGGATAATTGCAAACGACTTCATTTATCTTCAAGAGCCATATTTTATAAGTAATCAGTATTCGATAAATAGTGTAATAACGTTATATCTTAATTACTTTCAAAATAAAAATTTAAAGCTAACACTGCCATTCTCTGTTTATAGGCTTATCTAACTATTTTAATTAATAAAAAGTTTAAATGTTAATAATTAACCTAAATTATCTTTCGTACGACGTTAATAAACCATTGTTCATTGGGAAATTAAAACCGGTAAGTTATCAATTTGTGCCATGGAAACGCCTTGACAGGATGTTTTAAAGCGATATCATTATTATTTACATGTTTATCTGTTTATTTATTATTGCGGTTTAATTTTGTTCAACTGTCCAAGACTGGCAATATCGAAGTGTGACAATAAATTTTACGTGACTTCGCTAGCGCAAACCACAGAGTACAGTAATACTTAGTCTGGCCATAAATACTGTTACAATTAAAAAGAAACAAAATATTAAATTTGAATTTGCAATCTGTCATTTTTATATGATTGTTCATTGTGTTTTCTCATTTTGGCGCCAATACATTGTACAACATTTTGTGATATTAAAATGGAGTGGGGCGATAAAGAGTACCGAATCACTGTGATCGCATTACACAAAGTAGGTATGGAGCCAAATGCAATTTTTAAAACTCTCCATACGCTTGGTATTAGTCAAATGTCTGTGTACCGGGCTATTAATAGGTACAATGAGACCTCCTCTGTTTGTGACAGAAAAAAATATGTGGCCGTCCACGTAGTGTTCGTACGAAAAAGGTGGTCAAAGCAGTAAGGGAAAGAATTCAAAGAAATCCTGTCCAAAAGCAAAAGATTTTATCTCGGGAGATGAAGATATCACCTAGAACCATGTCGCGTATACTAAAAGATGACTTAGGACTGGCAGCCTATAAGAGACGCACTGGTCATTTCTTAACTTATAATTTAAAAAAGAATAGGGTGGCAAAATCGAAACAACTACTGAAGCGGTACGCAAAGGGAGGTCACAGAAAAATTTTGTTTACGGATGAGAAAATTTTTTACAATTGAGCAACATTTTAACAAACAAAATCAATTAGTCGACATAGTGCAACGTGGGCATTATCTGTCTTCAGTGATCTAAACATCGGCACAAGTGTATCAAGATACCATTCTTGAGAAGGTAGTTAAGCCCCTTAACAACACCATGTTCAATAACTAAGAATGGTCCTTCCAGCAAGACTCGGCGCCGGGTCATAAAGCTCGGTCCACGCAGTCTTGGTTGGAAACGAACGTTTCGGACTTCATCAGAGCTGAAGACTGGCCGTCGTCTAGTCCCGATCTTAATCCGCTGGATTATGATTTATGGTCAGTTTTAGAGAGTACGGCTTGCTCTAAACGCCATGTTAATTTGGAGTCCCTAAAACAATCCATACGATTGGCAGTGAAGAATTTTCCCATAGAAAGAGTGCGTGTTTCTATTGATAACTGGCCTCAACGTTTAAAGGACTGTATTGCAGCCAATGGAGACCACTTCGAATAAGCTTTTTATATTTTAAATTGTTTTATATTTATGTATTAAACTAACACACTGTAAAACTTATAAATGTTATTTGCAATAGAAAAAAAATCTTTGTTATAATATTTATGACAAGACTAGGTATATATAATAAGAGAGCGCTTTGAATATGTGTCACATGAAACCTATCAAACTTTTTTGGATAAAAGTATCTTAAGTTTATTCTCGATATTGAAAGTTTGTTCCATGCTTTACCACCATACCAAATTTCATGATAAGAGGACCAAATAGAAATATCAAAATAAATTCTTCTTTTTTTTTAATGGACTTTTCACGATTTGTGCAGTTTTTTTATAGGTCTTTGACTGATGCCAGATGAAGGAGTTCCTGGGGCATTCTAAAAACAGCATACAAACATCAACGTCCTCCAACAACCGTTCCTTTTTAACCAAAATTATATATTATTTACTAAAACTGCATAGTACAGACCGTCCTTCAAACCACGACAAAATCTCCAGATTCTTTTACAACATAAATGTCAATATGACTATTTTTTTCCCTCCTCATGGCCTTAATATGAACCCTGATTTCCATGAAATTTGTACTTTACAGACGGGAGATAAGCGTAGGACACTTTAGACTTGAAAGATAAACCAAACCTAAGAAGTAGATAGATAAACAATTTAACAAAACAATGAACGGGGCCTTGTGGAGCTGAAAATAACCTACGATAGCTCCCCCTTTTACTTTAAAACCATTGATATTTTAGACATTTATTTGCATTTCGAATAACACTTGTACTTTAAGTTGTACTTCAGCATAAATTAATGTTTAACGAAATAGGAAAATTTGGTTATAATTATACAAATTGGACCATTCTACGCAACTTTTCTTACTAGATTCCGATCTTTAATGCACGGAATCGATCATTTTTTCAGGGTAAAAAGTATCTGAAAGTTTGTTTACTCCGTTAAAACTAGGGGAAAATACTTGAAATGCCAATCGCCTAGTAAAAAACGTTCTCGGCTATATGACTATGGTGACATAACTTATTGTATCACCCTTAGACGTCTTTTCCCCTTTATTCATAATAGTTATACGAAGTTTATAGGCTCGTTAAAAAAGTTTACACAAAGTGTTATTTATATTCATATTTAGAATGCGACAATGAAAAACATTTTTTAACCTCGTGTAATTATGAATAAGGAAGGTGGATTATTAATTAATTTCTGTTTTTCAATACGTTTCAATGAGTGAAGAATTGATACGAAACGTAGTCTCAAATGTTCGTCTCCACTACGGATATTATTTATTATTTATTTAGCTTTAACTTACTCTGACTTTGTGGATTGACACGCACTTGGCCCTGTCAATTTTAGTTCAATTAATTTTTTTGTTTGACATGTTAAAGAAATATTATTAATTTCTGCCATGGGCACGAGAAGGACTTTCACAATAGAACTTATCCTTAAAAGCTCGGCCGCAAGAAAAGTAGTAGAACTGTCCACTAGTGCTATACCTATATTATGTACTACAGTTTACCCCGCGGCCGTGCCGCGGGTCAACCTCTTGTGCGTGCTTCTTGTTTAAAGAGCAGGCGTTAATACAGGTTACATTGTACTAAATTTTTATGTTAGTGCTATTTGCACCCGGAACATTAATTTCATTTTATATCGCAAACTATCCCATCTTCCGGCATGAAAAGAATTTATGTCCATTTTTGGTATTAACACTACATTTAAACAAAATTACAGAAAAACCGATCCAGTATTCCTAGTAGTTTTCCGTGAAAGCTTAACAGAAAGACATGTCGAGTTACTATCGCATTATTTATAGACGATAAATTTTTATGTCTATAAATTTGTGAAATGGTTGGTCTCATCTAAATTTTCATCCTCATTTTCAAACCGTCCTAGTTTTATTTATCTATCCCCGTCTATCAAAACTACATAAATAACAAAAATTACAATAATGACAAAAAGGACAAAACGGACAAAAAGGACTAAAAGGATTAAAATGACGAAAAGAACGAAAAGGACGAAAAGGACTAAAAAAACAAAAAGGACAAAAAGGACAAAAGGACATAAAGGACAAAAAGGACAAAAAAAAAAAAGGACGAAAAAGACAAAAATGACCAAAAGGACAAAGATGACAAAATGTGACGAAAACGCCAAATCTCAAAAAAACCTACCCTACTTTTTGGGATAACCTTACATAATAAATCTATCCCATTATCTGGGGTAAAAAGTATCCCTTGTCCACCCTCGGTATTAAAGTTACATATATACCAAATTTCATTCAAATCGGTCCAGTAGTATTTCCGTAAAAGCATAACAAAGAGAGAGCCAAATATATTTTTATCCCGCAATAATGTATGTGCTAGTTTACAGTACTTTAGACTGTAATCTGCTGTCCATATATGTCAGTTTTATTTTATTTTTCCCCCTTTTCTTTGTTGCATAATAACTAGAAAACAGATAATTTAAGAATTTCCTTTGAGTCAGGTTGCCTGGAAGAGATCGCTTTTAGCGATAAGGCCGCCTTTTGTTTTACGAAATAACTATTGTCTTGTTGTGCATTTTTGTTTTGGTGAATTATAAAGTGTTGTCTATGTCTATACATATATATATATATATATATATATATATATATATATATATATATATATATATATATATATATATATATATATATATATATATATATATGTATATATATATATATATATATATATATATATATATATACTGAGTTTCAGCCAAATCAGTCCAGTAGGTTTTCCGTGAAAACGGAACAGACAGATAGAGTTACTTTCGCATTTATAATATTAATAGGGATAAATGTAGGAGGGCTTGGTTCGAGCAGTATATTGAACCTTGGCAACTGTCTCAATTTAAATAATCGAATTCGCATACGTAATGTCTCTATTACACGTAGTCAATATAAAAAATCATCACCCTCTCAGTACACTCAGAAATTATTACTAAGATAAGACTATTCAGAATGTGAAAATAAATTGATCTGACAATATCTCTATTTCCCTATTAATATTATAAATGTAAAAGTAACTTTGTCTGTCTGTTCAGTTTTCACGGAAAACCACTGGACTGATTTGAAACTATATATATTAGGCAGGGGAAAAAGTTTCTTCGCATTTTATATAAAAATTCAAAAGGTTTTTTTATAAAGTTTATTTACATTTAACTAAAGTGTGTAGTTCCCATATTTTTGGATAACTTTTTGCCTTCTTGTAGGAAAGGACGTGATCCCATTGCTATAAAAATGCCTAAGGAATTCTACAGAGACCGAAACAGGTAAAAATCTGAAGGTGCAAGGTCAGGACTATACGGCGGATACATTAACACCTCCCAACCAAACTCTCGTAATTTTTGCTGAGTGGCTAAACATGTGTGAGATCTAGCGTTATCATGGTGAAAAATCACACCCCTTCTGTTGATTAATTCCGGCCGCTTTCTCTCAACTTTTTGCTTTAATCTCATCAGTTGTTCGCAATACAGTTCAGAATCGATGGTCCTGCCTGGCGGTAACAGCTCATAATGAATAATGCCCTTCCAATCCCACCATACACAGCATCACCTTGTTGCGAGTTAACCCGGGCTTCGCCAGTCTGTGAAGCCTGACCGGCCTTTGACCACGATCTTTTTCGCACGTTCTTGTCGTACGTGATCCACTTTTCATCACCAGTTATCAGCTTCTTCAAAAATGGTTCGGTTTCATTAAGTCGTAATAAAGAATCACAAATGAGTACACGGTTCATTAGGTTTCTTTCAGTGAGCTCTTGAGGCACCGAAATATCGAGCTTTTTTGTATACCTAGCTTTTTTCAAATGCGCCAAAACCGTTTTGTGGTCAATTTCCAGTTCTCCAGCTACATCGTAACTACTAATATGCCGATCTTGCTCCACTTTTTCAAAAATGGCATCAATTTTGTCCGTAACAGGGCGACCAGAGCGACGTGCATCTTTGATATCAAAATGTCCGGATTGAAAACGCTTAAACCAAATTTGCGCTACTCTCACAGATACTGCATTAGGTCCATAAACATCACAATTTTTTTTCGCGGCTTGTGTTGTATTTTTACCTTTTTTGTAGTAATATTTTAAAAAGTATCGAATTTCCTCATTTTAACAATAAGAAAAATAAATGAAAATCACACATTTTCCTAATTTGAATTTGGAATTGTCTTCTTTAAAATTCAAACTTTTAATGATACCCAAAACCAGCCAGATACAAATGGCATAGCCAAAGAGATCTTATTACAAGTTCATACATACTATATGCGAAAAGACTTTTTCCCCAACCTATTATATATATATATATATAAATTATACATACATATAAATTATACATATATATATATTCGATACCGAGGATGATCATACGATACTTTTCATCCCGGATAATGGGATACGTTTTGGGATAGAATTATGTAAGCGTTATCCCAAAAAGTAGGATAGGTTTTTTGTGATTTGCCATTTTTGTCGACAAGAGATACTTTCATCCCGGATAAGGGGAAGTTTTGGGATAGATTTATGTAAACGTTATCCCAGAAAGTAGGATAGGTTTTTTGGTCGATTTGGCCGATTTGGTCGATTTGGTCGATTTGGTCGACGTGCTCGATTTGGTCGTTTTGGTTGATTTCATCGATTTCGTCGATTTGGTCGATTTGGTCGAATTGGCCGGTTTCGTCGATTTGGTCGGTTTTGTCGATTTGGTTGAATTGGTCGATTTCGTCGATTTAGTTGATTTCGTCAATTTGGTCGATTTCGTCAATTTCGTCTATTTGGTAGAATCGGTCGATTTTGTTGATTTTGTCGATTTGGGAGAATTGGTCGATTTTTTTGATTTGGTCGACTTCGAGTATTTCGTCGATTTGGTAGTCTCTAGTTTATCATATATTATAAGTCGTAAAAATTCCTCACAAAGATAATTTTAGGATAGTGAAATGCCTACAACATCAAAAATAGCTATTAATTTAATATGAAAGTGATGGGTTTTATCTAGAAGTAATACATGAAATAAAATACACGTTTAGAAGAATCTCTGCGTAAGGTATCAGCTGAGTGGATGTCACCCGCATCACTGTCAGACGCTGTCCGGAGCCCAAAATCATTTTGTATGGAGGCAAAACTTATCCATCTCGACCCACTGTATATTAAAATTTTTAGGATTACTACACGATATTCAAGTTTCCCATTTTGAAAATATACGTCACATCATAATACCAGGTGTATTATCATTTATCGTCAATTTATTTCCAGAGCGATATTTGTAATCGTATGTAAATTCAATACAAATAAGGACAATAAACAGACATGATTGTTTTAGTAAACACAAAACAATGTTTGAAATATTTTATTTGGAGTGAAATACACCATCTGTTGTCCACGAACTCCTTTAGAATTCATTAAATTATGAATCTTTTTACAACATTTCCTAGTGAACGACAGTTTTGAACGCCAGTGCTTCAGTTTGAACTGATTGCACTTCAAAGTGTGACTTTGATTTCTAAAATGATTTTTAATAAGGTAAAGTTTGTATCTTCTTTATAATTTAAAAAAATGCAAATTAACTAGCGTGGTAATTTAGTAAGTGTACAAAATCGTTCCTGCCTGTATGAAAATATATGAAACATATGCCTCGAAAACTATCCTATTTTCCGGTATAAAAGTATGCTACGTGCATACTCATTATCGCAGTTATTAATAGGTACATATTATATATTACATGGAACAAATTTCTTTCTCGGTAATATATTAGTAGGAAGAATGGATTTTAACTTTCTATCTAATTTAAGAATAATAATTAATAATAGTAGATATATTTAAAAAATTAATTAATGATATTTTATGAGTAAATATAACGTTCTATAGTTAAATGTTT
This sequence comes from Dendrolimus houi, assembly GCA_039645545.1. Taxonomy (NCBI): domain Eukaryota; kingdom Metazoa; phylum Arthropoda; class Insecta; order Lepidoptera; family Lasiocampidae; genus Dendrolimus; species Dendrolimus houi. The sequence continues at coordinate 13,235,016 of CM077120.1, read as the reverse complement.
TATACCAAAATGTTTTTTGATATTAAAATTCAAATATCCATGACCAACATTAGGAAAAGAAACATTTCGGTTCCAACAAAACGTTGGCGCTGTATTCAAATTGATAGAATATTAAATATACAACTCAGGTGCCGTTCGAATGAAAAAAGAATACGTAAATATAAGAGCAGCGTCACGCTTTGGTGCTTTCAAGCCTACTCGTATATTGAATTCCATATCAATTGATACTTTGTCACCTCTTGGAACGCAGGAAGTGCCCACAGGATGTGCGAGAAGATGTCGCAACGTGCATATGTAATATATTGTACGATACATATCACCTACTGTAACCTTGACTGCTATCATAACGCACGTAGGAATAATGATCACATGAGTCACAACTGGCGGCCATTTAAAAGGAACTTTAAACTATATATTTAAGATTTTTACCGATGAGAACATTCTTAACCTATGGTTCTTAACTAGACCTTTCAATGTGATATTATTTAACGTAATTTTTTAAATTATATCCCAAGGATCACACTTTGAGTTATGTAAAATATTTTATGTAAACATTCTACTGTCTCCAGAAATACCTATCCCTATTAATATTATAAATGCGAAAGTAACTCTATCTGTCTGTCTGTAAGTCTGTTCCGTTTTCACGGAAAAACTACGGGACCGATTTGGCTAAAACTCAGTATATATAAAGGTGCATGTTTACCAGAGACGGAAAGCATGAAAGTGATATCGAAAGGAGAGTAATGGCAGGTAATAAGGTGAATGGAGCGCTGAAATCTTTTATGAACAGCCGGAAAATATTTGTAAAGGCACGTCTAGATGTCCATCAAGGGGTATTAGTATCAACGCTAGTGTACGGCAGTGAAAGTTGGGTATGGCAGAAGAAGCATAAAAGTAGGATAAATGCAGCTGAAATGAGAGCTTTGAGAAGTATATGTAAGGTTAATGTAAGTGATATGATAAGAAACAGTGTGATAAGGGAGCGTTGTGGATTGAAAGAAGATATAGTGACAAGAGTTGAAATATTTTTTTAAGATGGTTTGGGCATGTAGAGGGAATGAATGAAAGCAGAATCACAAAACAAGCATATGACAGCAATGTGACTGGTAGAGTCGGTGCCGGTAGACCGAGACGTACTCACCATGATCAAATTGAAGATATTTTGAGGAAAGGTCAGATAAAAGGAAGTTTAAATAAGCGTGTATGTATGAAAAGATTAATGAAAGTTGATGAAGCGAAAAGTGTTTATCAGGATCGTAGCAGGTGGAGATCCATCATCTCTGCCTACCCCAATGGGAAACAGGCGTGACAATATGTATATATGTTTGTATATATTTTCGATGCCGAGAATGAACATAGGATACTTTTTATTCCGAAAAATGGTATAGTTTCCGGGATAAAAACATATTTCTCTCTTTTTTTGTTATGCTTTTACGGAAAAAGTATTGGACCGATTTGGCTGAGATTCAGTATATATGTAGTTTTAATATAATTTCACCCCAGATAATGGGATAGATTTATGTACAGGTTATTCCAGAAAGTGGGATAGTTTTGTTTTTTTTGTGATTTGCCATTTTCGTAATTTGTGTTATTTTGATCATTTGGTCATTTTTATTATTTTGTAGTTTACAGATAGAGAGACGGAGGATAGATAAACAAAACTAGAACGGCGTTGAAATAGTAATATAATAATGAAAGTTTGTAGATCGATAGATAGGTAGATAACACTTTAATGAACATCATTACAGAAAACTTACGAAATAGTATTATTCTAATTGTGTACAAAAGGCGGGCTTATCGCTAAAAAGCGATCTCTTCCTGACAACCCGTGGCAAGAATATTGCTGATTAGGATTGGCGATGGTGGTATACATAATTATTGTATGGGAGACCAATCATTTCTCAAGTTTATAGATATTAAATTTATCATCTATAAAAAATGCGATGATAGTAACTTCATCTATCTACCTGTTAAGCGTTCACGGAAAAACTACTAGGACTTCTGGATCAGTTTTGCTGTAATTTTGTACAATTATGTAATTTTAATACCGAGATGGGATAGTTTACCGGGAGATGGGATAGTTTGCGATATAAAAGGAAGTGAATCTTCCAGGGGCAAATAGCGCTAACATAAAAATTTAATACAATATAACCTGTATTAACGCCTACTCTTTACACAAGAGGTACGCACTGGAGCTGGACCTGCGGCCGCGCCGCGGGGTAAACTCTAGTCATTTAGAATCGGAAGACTTTCAACAACCGGAGTGAAGGCTATCACATTTTATTGTATGAGCCTAACGTACTGATATCGTTTGGATATGTGCGTAGATATCAAACCACGGGTTAGGTATTCAGGAAGCAGACATAGACACATCAATTATATAGGTATTTATTTGAAACGCAACCCAGTTCCGATACAATCGAAACGAAAATGCGAGTGATATAGGTGAAACCCGTTAGTAATTGATCAGACCAAAAAAGTACAAATGCTCTCCCTTTGGGAAAAAATGATAATGATAAAACAAACATAAAAAACGTTTCCACCCGAACAATCAAAATCTGTTTTACTCGTAATCATTCTAATTGAATAGCAACACAAACGATTTCGAGTGTATTTTTCTCGATAAAAACAAGGGCCACAATTGTCCAATAGGGAATTTATTATTAACAATTTGTATACATTAATACGATTGCTTTTCTTTCAAATAACAAAAATCAAAACAGACGTTCTATACAGGTATCTTCTTCTTTAGATGTTTATCACTTTGTATTGGATAATTATTTAGCTAAAACATTGAAATTAAAAGAAGAACAATAATTATTATACTAAAATTTAAACTTCATTGAATTGTTAAGCACTTCATTGAAATGGGGGGGATGTGGGTGCCTTACCCAATGAGCCACGACTTATCTGTACTACGAATATTAATCTTACATGTAAATGCGAAAGTTTGGATGAATGTTTGTTGCTCAATCTCGCCAGAACGGCTGACTAGATCTGGACAAAATTTGGCACAAAGATAGATAGTAGTATATTAGATAGATAGTTTGGAGTAGCACATAGGCTACTTTTTATCTCGAAAAAATGTACTGTTCCTGTGGAATAACATTAACGCGAGCGAAGGCGCGAGCAAAAGCCAATCTATATATATAAAAATGAATTGACGGTTGTTAGTCTCACAAAAACTCGAGAATGGCTGAACCGATTTGCCTAATTTTGATTTTGAAATATTTTTAGAAGTCCAAGGAAGGTTTAAAAGGTATAAAAATAAATCATAGAAATGTATGTAAGCACATAACTTGAGAACGACTTTACCGATTTTGATGAATATTTTTGTTTGTTTGACTGGGTCCCGGGATTATTTAGATTCACAAATGGAAACGGCAGGTGGCGCCGAGATCGGGTTCTAGCATCTTCTTAATCTCCTGGACCGATTTTGATGGTTTTTTTGTGTGTGTTAGAGTGGCTCCTCTGAAGGTTTAAATTCAAAATTGGGTCCTAAATTTTTATCTTTTCAGGGCAGGACAACGTCTGCCGGGACCTCTAGTATTAACATAAATATAGTTAATCGAAAGTCTTTAAATATGTTCATGTCAGCATACTTAATTAGATTTCGGAATTTAAACCCATGAAATATGAAAGATTAAATTTAATATTATGTAGGTATAGAAAGTCGTACTATCAATAAGAATTGTGCCCTCTATAAATCTGTTTAAAATGCAAGTGAGTTAATTAGAAACGGTAACATTTTCATCGTCTATTATCTTTGACAAAGCGTTAACACAATTTCACATCGGGGCCAGGCAATTTCCTATATTTCAGCCGGATTTCAATTAACCAAACCGTTTCTGTAACCACGAAAGGGTGTGTAAAAAGATTGTTTAAATGGAACGTACGTTTTAAAGCTTTCTTTATAAAGAGACTGGAACGTATCCATATTATTCTCATTTACCGTAAATTACTTGTATTGAAAAAGAAACGCATATTTGTCCACAAAACAGCAGATACAGCTATTATTTAAAATTAAAAAAGCAGCTAAGTGCGTGTCAGTCCATGTATAAAAAAGCTTCTTGGTGGCAAAATATCACTGTTTTTGTCATTTAACTTCGGAACCCTAAATAAAATAGTTCATTAAAAACCCCACGTCTCAAATAATACTTCAACAGTCTTATTCATGTTGAGTTAGAGTAAGTTTGTAAGGTTCTTTAAGGCTCTTAAAGAAGCCTACATACTTACTCTAACTCAATATCTAAACCATCCGAAGACCCACTCGAACACACACAAAAAAAAAAATTAAGATCGGTTCAGGGCTTTAGGAGGAGTTTAGTGACATACACACTAACGTTAGAATTTTATGTATAAATTAACTGTAACCGCTATAACTAAAACCTAATTAATAGTAATTAATTAGGTTTTAGTTAATAAAAGTATATCTAGTCTAGTAAGATATACTTTTATTTAACGAATTCTGAATTTTCATGTATGATGTGCTTTTTTATATGATTGCACACGTGGACAATAGGTAAGCCTTAATATATGTTTAGAATTTAATTTAAACATATTGCATATGTGCACTCGTTCCCAGTTCGCTGGATAAGAAGAGTTATTAAAATACTTTAAATTTGCTTCCCCCCAGCTGCGAGGTTCCACTGCTCCCAAATGCCAATAACGACACACGAAACAATTTTTATTAAAAACGTTTTTGATTCAATTTCAATAAAACCCGTCTTTTATTAGATACATTTTAATAAGAATCAATAAATTGGTTTAAAGATATCTTAGTATTATTTAATTTACTATCTTAAACAGGCTAATAATGGTAGGTACTTTTAGGAATATTAGGTACTTCTGAATACTAAAATACAAACGTACATTCTTAGACCCAAATTTTAAAAAGGTGAGAGTGATTTTAACCTTCTTTTTATTATGTTGATATTTTTTATAATTGTAGTGAGTTTAGTTATTTTAAATGAATTGATCCTGTGGTGTGTTTTAATGTTATCGATTGTTGAAATTCATTCACATAAGTCGATTATGGTAAATGATAACACAAAATCACAAATAAAATATATTTGTGACCTTTCTCGTCTCTAGATTTCTCGTCTTCTAGAAGAATTTAGGGCTGACGTTTTTCATTTCGTAATAAAAAAATATAACGTAAGCCATATCCCAACTCTTTACATTATTTGGCCCAAAAGCCTCCAACTTTTTTGTATATCTTTGAAAATTTAGGTAGTGTAATAAAATAAATTGAAGTGTCTGTATACAATTTTAAAATAAATACCAAGATTTAATAGAAAACTGCAATTTTACCACGCGACGCCGTAAATTCCTGTTTTTATTATTTTTTATCTGTCGAACTATCCGAGAGTTTGTCTCGGGTAGGCTTCAAAATGGCGTAACAGATTTCAAACAAAATTTTAGGGATTTAAACAAAAAATTTATCTAACAGTGTTGGCATCCTAAAATATATGGCAGCTTATGTGTATTAATAATAAGAAATGTCATGAAACTAATTTATTGATCTGTTGTAGTGAATATCAAAGGTTTGTTAGCGAGTTTTTAGAAGAGTAACGACATAGGCTTTGTCTTGTTCTTTCAAAACGAATGTAGGGATAAACTAGACTGGTGCAACCGATAGCAGGCAGGTATTTCGTACTCACTACTGGCTACATATATATATATATATATATATATATATATATATATATATATATATATATGTGTGTGTATGTGTGTGTGTGTATAGATATATTTATTCATTATTTTATTTCAGGAAAACATGTCCCATAGTCCTAATACATATTACATTATACAAATTATATATTATACAGAATTACATTAATACATACAATTTAAACAGTTATACATACATACATATTCTCATTCACACTTATTTACATATATACCACAGGTTATGCTTTCATTATACTATACATGCATATTTTGTGAAGTCTCGACGACGCTTACATATATTTCATTTTGATATCTTCAAAATATGAATATTAGCTAAGTCCAACTCCCAAAGTAAATTAATATTCTCTTGTGCCACTTCTTGTTCTCAAGGTACATGTTGTGAAGCGGCGGTGAATTAGATTAGACTCCCATAGAGTAAATAATAACCATGAACAAAAATTAAAAATAAATAATTAAAATCAACAACTTGAGGGTAGGCTAAACAATAACTTTAACATTACTCATTAACACTTGGATATCTTTTTCTTCCAAGATCACGGCTTCTGAAAAGTGGCCGAAACGTTGGAACAAAAATCAAATAAAATACCCCGTCTAAAATCGTTAAAACGTAGTTTTATTCTGCGTATTAAGCGCAAAAACTTAAGAAAATACTAAATAACAAAAGTTGAAAAACGTCTCATGCTGCTTAGGATATAGAAAATCAATGCCAAAACATAAATAAATCGGGTAAGTGATTAGCAGCTCGCACACAACAGAGGGTTCGTAGGATAACAAACGTCAAAATAATTTTCAGAGAAAGCATTTTTGAAACTACAAGTGTAGTTTTTTTTGATAATTTTACACCTCATAATTTAAAAGTTAGATGAAATTTAAATTATGAGGTGTAAAATGAAGGACATAATTCATACAACTTTAGGAGCCAATATCGTGCTATCTATTATTATTGACTTAAAAATTCATTAAGGAACACCGTTATATTTTTGCAAGATCTGACTAATGATACACGACTATATATATGGACATTGAAAAATATTTATTCAACTCGAACTCGTAGTTTTTATTTCATTGCATTTTCGCTCCATAAATTTGTATCGTTATACAAACTACCACTTTATTTTAAATTGCATCAATATAACCTCGAAGACATACACAGATTTTACCAAGGTTCCGTTTTTGCCAAAAAATATAAATATAAAAAGAAAAGAAGATGTTTATGTTGAGCTTAAATACCATACAATTATAATAATATACAATATTTACAAGCTCAAATTAAATTAATCTGGCCGAAGATTGACAAAGGGCCTAGCTGTCCACTATAATTATTTTCAAGAGTGTCGTCAGTATGATTGAGCAGCTCAATCACGAAATCTATGTTTTACCATGGAAAAAGAATAAAAACCAAGAACAATACAGCTGTGGGTATAACCGTTACTATGTCAATCTAGTCTAGTCTTTACAGGCTGTTACTTTCTAATGCATGCATGCCTAATAATATGCATATATGTAATAGTATTGATCTTTATAAGACTGATAGCTTCCCTCGGGTTTCCCCATTCTGTGAAATTAGACGGTACCCACCACTCTGGTAGGGCAGCTAGACTGGCGGGCTTCACACATCGGTAGTCTAATGAAGATTTCCTTCACCAGCACTAGATGTTAATTGTAACTATATATTCACATTAGGCCAGTGAAACGGCACATACCTTTTAGATGCAGCAAAAATAAAGATGGCAGAGAACAACTGATGGGGGAGTTGGGATTGAATCGTTTTGATGTAGGTATCTTTATAGAAATCCTGGCAAAGCCAGCCTCAAAGAAGGCTATTTTGTTGGTCAGCTCATTATTCAAAATTTAATATATAAGTTATTGTATGTTTAGGAGATGATGGGGCTGACATGTCTATGTGGCAAAAATCCCAAATAAATAAAGAGTAAAAAAAAACCTTTTAGATGGAAATCAAAACTACGTCACAGAACTAAAACATGGATTCCTTAATCCCTAAGCTACTACAACCATAGTTTATACTTTTGAATATAAAATATACAATAAGGTACTATTTAGTGGTATGAGTAAATATACCCAACCTAATGCTAGTCGAAATGTATTTTAGTTAAACTCAGAAAGTGCTTAATCATCGTCTACTGTGGTTTCGTTAATATGAGGCCATCTATTGATAAAGTTGAACTACAATAGGACCGTCATAAGACAAACGGATGCAACCATTTGAGACGTTCATTCCAATTATGTTAAGGAAGGGCGACCCCCGTCCTTTGTGCTTAACGCGGAGCCAACGATGCGAATTGAAATTTATTAAATCTTTCCAATTAGAAATGGGGTTGACTCCATGATGAGAGAAAACTCCATTAAAATCTTTCCTGGGTCCTTTTTGTAAAGATTTCTTATCGATTAAAATTATATAATAAGTATAATACACAAAAGCTCAACGAAAAGTTAGGCAAACCAATGTATAATACTCAACGCACTGAAAATATAAAATCATTCTTGCAAATCTCCTGATAAAGTTGAATATATATAAGCAAAACCCTTACATACTGGATATATATCTTTATAAAGTAAAAACAGTGGTTACAACTCCTAAAACGTGTTGATTTCAGTTAAAGGTAAAATTAGATTTCTCTTTAAAAAATATAAAACTGATGACTGAATTTGAAAAATGGTTCAAATTTGAAACAGAACATTTACAACATTCTTTAGATGTGATCAATTCACAAGTACTAAGTCTCTTGGTGAAATTAATTAAAAGTTTGCAGTGTCGCTCTTAGCATGGTACATACTATACGAAATTTAATTATATTCACGCAAATGAGATTTACGCATGAATCAGCTTAGCATCCGTATAGATTAAATTCTTTCTCGTTTTCACGATAGTGCATTATTACATTTGTTTACTTCTTACCTCTTCAAAACTAATTCGAATCTAATTTAAAATGTTTTCACATATATAAGATTGTTTGTTTATAAGATAAAACTTATAAAAGACCTGTCAGTCATGAACGAATGACTGATAGGTCTCTTTAGTCCTATAAAAGCGTACACAAGTCAGGAACATTATATTATGTGAGGTGTTGCACACATACATATTTTCGAAATTTGAGAGGACTTAGAAGTAAAAGGAGGTAAAAGTGATTAAGGTAATCACTTTCCATCAAGTGAAAAAAGTGGTAGCTTATGGTCATATACCATACCATATTCTGCCAAAGTACCGGCATCGAAGGTATTTTATTACACTTTTTTTTAAAGAATCCATAACGTAGAGCTGTGGGAAAATTCTCAGCTGGGAAGTAAAGTGCGCAAAAGAAACATTAATCAGAACTTTTGTATACAGAAGAAGACGCACCAGACGGCGACTGGTGCGGTGGTTGAAGGAAGATGATGAAACCAGTCTAAACAGTTCTTCAGAAAACTCTCTCCTTTATAAATACAGACTATAGAAACCGCAGAGACATAATAAATATAGACTGGTAATTAGATATAGGTAAACAAGCCTTCGACTCTTTTAGGAGATAGAAAACAAATTTCAAAGTGATCAAAAACAAAGTGATCTGTGTTCCAACATCCTTTTATGAAAACGTAGATTTGATTTATCAAGTCAAACAATTAGGCTGGTTTTAATCGAGACCGTAAGTACGATATTGTCTATGGGTATATTTACTAAATATAGCAGAATTATATCTATTCCTTTTATAGTAAATAACACGGTTAATCCCAACCTCCTCACCTTTCCTTTCGATATAAAGTAAGAGACATGACATTTCTGAAGATTATCCCGAGTACTTATCAATCCTCTTTATTTTGACCTATTCACGGAAATATTTTACAAGGAGGCTTAAGGGAGATTTTTAGGATCTAAGATGATTACGACCAGCTAGCCCATTATATATTACAATAAGCCCCGTATTTTGTTTCCTTTATCAAAATATTTGAAAAATTTCAATCCTTTTCATCCGATCAGGGCTAAACGTCACACTTGGATTTTATATAAATAATATATCTAATAATTAACTTTTAAAACAATAATAATAAATATGTTTAATCAAATATCTAATCTTTTTGAAATATTACGCATATTAAAATCTCATTCAAACTCACCAGGCTCTATGTTCTAGAAGTATTACCTACTGACCCAACTAGTTCACTGATACTTAGAGACTCAGAGTTCATTTCCTGTCAGGGTAAACTGTTATTTATGTATAATACATATATAACAGTTCTATGTAAATAAGGTCCGATTTTTATTTATCAGATACGAGTTATGTGTCAACTAAATTATATACCGACTGAATATAAAAGTGAAACAATTGAGCTATCATTATTCATACAAATGTCATTTTTATTTTTTTTTATTGTATTCTTTTGAATAACTTTTATCTAATGATTGAAAATTCAGAGAAAATAAGGAACTATCAAATTAGATTTAACTAAGAGAATCATATATGGCTGAATGAGTCACAGTTAAAAGCCAGATGGACGGCTATTAGAAATCGCATTCGCGATAATTAAATGCAGCTGTTAACAGTATTATGCAAATCAGACAAATTACACTACTAACAGTTTTAGTCTATATATATATAACAAATTCGTGTTAGTTACACCATTTATAACTCAAGAACGGCTAGACTACTTTTATGATTTTTGTGTTTTTGGAATTGTCTTCGTCCGGAATAGGATAATAAGTATTAAAATATGATATTCATCAATTAAAAAAACATCAGCTACAACATCAGTCTAGCCATTCATTTGTTATGATCTTTCCCGGCCGATTTCGGCAATGGTGATTGCATTTAAACTCTTTTTTATTTGTCTGATTTAGGTGAATTATTTTTGTGTGTGCTCAAGTGGGTTCCGGAATGGTTAGATTCAAATTTGAACCAGGTAGATGGCGCTGCAATCGGGTTCCAGGATTTAGGTGAAATTATTTTTATATGTGTTCAAGTGGATCTCGGGATGGTTCAGATTCACATTTGGACCTGGTAGGTGGCGCCGCTAAATACCTCTTTAACTGTGGGACCGATTTTGGCGATTCTTTTTGGATTTTTTCAAGTTAATTCCAGAATGGTTAACAATTGGTCTCGGTTGATGGCGCTGCAATCGGTTTGTAGATTTTTATTTTTTAAGGGCAAGATAACGTCTGCTGGGTACGGGTAGTACTAGATAAAAATAAATAAAATAAAAATGAGCAAAACTCCTATTAATCCATGCGTATTAAAAGATTCCGTAGAGGATTTAGAAATCAAACTTTTGGTTTTTGTCGCTTGATTACGGTTCCCTAAAAGCTTAAGCAACATGTCAAAAACTACTGAATAAATCTTATTCAGACCAATGTTCATTGAGTATTTTTAAGCTATGCCTCCTTGAATTTTTTCATAATTTTGAATTCCATTGGTCAAGAGTTGCTACTTTAAAAGCAAATTATTAAAGCAAAACTCCTCTATTATTAACTTAGTTAAAAAATCATAAAGGTAAAATCCTTTATGTAACGGCCTCTGTGGTTGAGCGGGCTAAGCCTTTGCTGGCTTACCTCACTGCAACGCAGAGGCTCCGGGTTCGATTCCTGGTATAGTCAATTTCGGAAACGTATTTCTCCGTTATTTACTATAGTCTGGGTGTCTGGGATCGGCCCCAGAAAGGTCCGTTGTATATTACCCATAACACAAGCGTAACTTGCTTAATTTGGGGGTATACAGTGTGTGTGTTTGTCTGGCGATTTTATTTATTATTATTTATTTAGGATTTTTTAAAGATCTTATTATACGGTACGACAAGGAAATCACTGTCTACACCGAAAAAAAGTAATCTTTCAGTTATGCATGTCGCCCCGTAATTTATATTTTTTTCGGAATTTCTCTACATCATTATTATATAGCGACATTCGATACATCATTCTACCAAATTGAGAGAGAACTTTGAGAATAATGGCTTTTACATATATAGATAAACGGACAGACGAAGGTACATGAGATTTGCATAGATTTTTTTATTGCTGGAGTACAGCAGATCGGCTCACGGAGCCACCAGCACCAGCAACTTGTTGGCAACTAATGAAAAGCGGTTACTGTCGCTTATGAAAATTTGCAACACCAAGTATGCTGCCACCCTCGAAGGGGACTGGAACCTGGCTACTGATGGCGGAACACAACTCAACTTGTTATAGCAGCATACTTTAAACCAGGAGTGAAAGCCATCCAAGCTGGCAAACACCCTACTATCTCACTGAGGGTTGTGTTGTCTCCTCTTACGACAGGTCGCCCGGCCGCAGGAATTAATGTTCTTTTCCCGTCCCTGCATGGAATTATGTAAGAAAGAATAAATGTTAAAATAGTTAGAAAATTTTGAAATAAATCTTGCACAGTAAGTCGTATTTATTATTATTGTTAAAATACCTGAAGGTAATAAGGGGGAATTGTTTGGTCATTTGTTACGACATGACACTTTCTTGTGTACGAGAATCGAAGGCAAAGTGGAACGAAAGAGAAGGAAGGCCAAGACGGCCATGCCTTGATTAAATAAAGAAAAAACGGGTGTCTTGTCGTACAAGAAGCAAAGCTCTTGAATGAATTAAATATATAGATAATAATAATATTTTCGGTATCGTACAAGTAGAATTATTTATTGCACACAATGTTATAAAATAAAATCATACATACAATCATAACGATAAGTACAACGGGCGGTCTTATCACTGAGAGCGATTTCTTCTAGCCAACCTTTGGATGGACAGAAACTCGCTACGGAAAGGATAGGTATGTAATTGATATAATACCTAATATTATTATAAACAAATCGTCCAGGTGCGTGTTGGTCCTTAAAATCGCGTTTATAAGTTCCGTAGAGACGACAACGATTCAATATTTTTGTTATTTGGTTACGAAAGTCCAAATTCCACCTTAAAAATAATAGTATACATTTTGACACAAGTTTGACATATGCAAGTATCGATTCTGCAATTTAAAATGTGCTTTTCAGTATTGTGTGTGCAGGATATAGATTGCATATTCAAAATTACAGTGACGTAAAAAAGACAGACACGCAGACTTGATGATTTTATAAGAGTTCCGTTTTTGTGACAATGGATATGGAACTCTAAACTGTTTTGATATAGTTATTATATATGTTACTAGCGTTTTCCTCGAAGCTACACCGGTTGAAAAGCCCTGGCTAGTAAGTATAGATCTATATTACTTACATAAAAACTTAATTAGATTTTTTATATACATAAACCTTCAATGAAAATTTATCTAACTGATGGAGAAAATCGCTTAAAAATCATAGCTACACGTTACCTGTCAATATTTAACGTCAACACCAATTAATAACAATATCTATATATAAACAAATATATAAACTCATCGCTACCTCTGCGTGAAACAGTCAATAAGTATAATATTATCTCAGAAGAAAAAATAGCTTAAGTAGTAGTAGTAGAATTTGCCATTAAGGCAGGCAAAGGAATCTTTAGTCCATACAGCCAATTCTGATGTATAAGTCTACGTATAGTAAAAGTAGCTCTTGAACGAAACTGTAATTTTTATGTTTTAAAGACTGTATAATAACAGGCAAAGGAACTAAATACTATACTACTATGGATGTTAAACTAAAAAAATACTTATTAAATATGAATAATGGTTTCTGATGGGATATTATTATTCCAAATAACATATTTGGTTAAAGGAGGATACATTCTATAATTTTTTAGACCTGAAAATTTACTGTTTCTTGTTAAGTTCACTACAGTAACAAAGAAACTAAGTCCATATACAGGGTATTCCATTAGTAGCTCACAACGCCCAAAATGCTCAGTTAGCTGTTCCACAAGGCGACCATTGTCATTGTAGTCGTGGCGAAAACGTCACTAATGACGTCATCATTTTCGATCACACAACGCTCACAACGACCCATGCCAATAGGTGGGTCGAATAGCCGTTCCACTTGGGTTTACGATTGTAACGCCGGCAAGCAAGTGGAACGGGATAAATCGCGGTCGTGAACGTGGTCGTTGTGAGTCCCTAATGGAACGTAGCCATAGTCTACACAACTGCCCAGCAAAACATACAGACGAGTCGAAGCCAACCTGATTTAAAGTAATATAATGAATGACATGTTGTTTACGACTACGTAGGTATTTATTGGTGAATTGAAAAAACGCGATTGTAGCACCATCTGTTTTGCTAATCCGTCTATTACAGGGAAAGGACGCCTTTTATCGGGATAAAACCTATCGTATGTGTTGAATTGGATTATAAGCCATCATATGATGAGTTTCATTCATAAGCGTTCAGTAGTTTACAAAAAAATGCAATTGCAGTGCCACCTTTTTGGCTATTTTCGTCTATCCCTCGAAAAGGACGTCATTTATTGGGATATGAAGTTTCATTTAAATCCTTTCAGTAGTTTGTACGTAATGCTCTAACAGACAGACAGACAAAAATTCTAAAAATTGCATTTTCGGAATTTCCTCATTAAAATTATCCCCCGTGATTTTTTTCACATTTTTAAACGCAATGTAGAAACTTGAACCATTTACAGATTTATTATAGTATATAGATTAGTTATGTTACCACTAGAACAAGTAAGTGAATCAGCCAACGCACTGACAATAGACCACGTCGTCACATCGAAGATAGGACAAAGTGGAGTAAATTGAGTAAGAAACCAGACCTCGACAATATTCAAGATTAATAAATAATCAGCAGACAGAATGAGAGATTGTTATGAGCGTATATTACTTAGTTTATACATATATAAACTTAGTATTACAAATCTTAATAGATCTGTGGAATTTGCATCACTAATTCAATTATCCGTGAAAATAATTCGTTACTTCTAGAAATAAACCCTATTATTATAAACTAGTTATTCTTGTTTTGCGTTCAGATAAGAAAACATGTTAAATAAAACTAACTACACGTACAGACTTTAATGTTGTGAATAAACTTCTTACATGTTATTCTCTACTAAAAGCTTTTCTAGAGCCTGACTAAACTATTTTCTAACTTTACGCACTCAAAAACTTAGTTTACATACTTATGTCCAACTTTGAAATACCTGTGAAAGATCCGCGTCTTCTCGTAGTTTCTCGGCGACGGTCAATTTCCTGTCTGCAGCCGCTAAGCCCCTGCACATAAGCAACAACAACACAAAAAGTCCACCCATTTTGTATAAGACAATCATCCGAAACTGTCACAAAGGAATTTCACAGAGATGCACTCGCGAGTATGGGCGCCTAAGCCGGCGGCGCGCGGTTGAAGAGAGTGTACGGCGTAAAATGCCGTATGGAGCGCAAGAGGTACTGACGCGTTGACGCCCTCGACGTGCGCCGGCCGGCTTCCCTTCCCATTTCGGTACCGGTTAGTTAACCGCCATGATATAATAAACTAACTGGTCACCTTCGGAAACAAAACCGTTAAGTTTAAAAAGTTACAATATCACCTTGTGTATATAAGTTATAAGGCATAAGGATAGGATAGGATAAGTTGATAACCGTTTGTATCGACGGCTGTTTTCATATTAGCAGATGTTTATTGTATTCTTCAACAATATCTTCTTAACACCTATTAATACTCACTGCACTTATATTCTCACGGTAATTAAGCTCGAAATTACTTATATAATAATTATCAAACATGAGTGGTTAACGGAGCTTCTCTTGCGTTAATCCGTATTCTGCGGAATCTATGCCAGTTGCCGAGATAAAATGTATCCTATGTTAAATCATATATTGAAAATACATAGTATAAGTAGAAATAAAATTCAAGATAACAAGTACACTCGTCTTACAGGAAAGATTCTAAATTTTATTTCGCGAATATTATTCCAAATTTCAGGACAAAATTGACCATGACTGGTCTCTGCCCCTTTTAATGAAAGTAAAACCAATTTCTGTGAAAAAGGAAGAAACAAACCGTCTTTCACGGTATAATTATTTTATTTTTATTGTAATGATAAAAGCTTAGACCATTAATGGAACTGTCATTAATGGTCTAAGGATAAAATTTAAACCTGAATTTTGAAAGATTAAACGCATTATATTTTTATACAATATATACATATACATAGTAAATAGAATGGATGTATTTATAGAAAACAGAAAATTTATGACCAGTTAAAAGTATTATTTTCACACTGTCAAAAAAACCTAGTTCTACGTAGTACCTACACAAAGATGATTCAATAATATGACATATTACAAACCGTAACATTAACCATACCGTCTCGTTTTAGCGCCATTATCACTCCTATTGTTATCCTTTTTTCGTATAGCAGACGCTTTTAAACGTACACGTAGAAAAAACATGATGTACTAAATTTTTACCTGCTCGTCACAACCTTATTCCATCGTTTTATCAGAACGTGACGGGAACCAATTATTGGCCATTGTTTTCATGGCCGTGGCATTTTGACTTTTACACCGGTATACTTTTTGCCTTTCTTATGCTCTCATAATATAATCTACAAATTGTTTTGATGCACTAAATTAGATATTTTCAGGCTCAAATTACAGTAATTTATTTTAATCTTGACTGCCGTTTAATGGGTTGATTTAGTTATAAATCGGTTACTATGCTGGTCTAGAACTAGATATAAACAGATTTTTTTTTAAATAAGTTCTTAATACCTGAAGGACGATAGTAATTGGAAACGTGTAGGCTGATATTTTGTTGTGCAGTGCCGTGTGTTGTTCATCACTGAGTACCGTTATCGATATAAAGGTTATCCCTTATATCGCTGGGAAACCTCCCACTCGTATTCCATCTTTCATTCAATTAAAATCATAAATGAAACTTTACTTGCTCTAAATGCTTAATTAAATAGGTACTTATATTACAGTTAAGTTTGAAGTTATGTATTTTATTTAGTAATAAATAGAACAAATAAATGTTAACTTGTACAATTTTTTCCTCTTTCCATACATAATTAATATATCTAATTGTGACACAAGCTGTTAATATAACATGCTGACAAGGCATGTCACTTGTCTGAGCCTGAACAATCCAATATTAACAGATAGCTCACCATCTACCGAACAATAAGTTCTATAAGACAATCAATATTACGTTTACTTGGAAAATAAATATCGTCATAAAAAATTGATTTTAAAGAAATACTTGGAAATTACTTGGCAATAACATGTTAATCAAATGCCTCGGTTGAAGTGCATTGCCTTTAAATTTCCAATAAGTCGAATTGGACTTTAAGCTGTCAGGCCGGGTTACGGACTCAGTAATCACTAACAAAGATATCATACAGGTTTCTGTCGTTATGAATATTTCATAACAAAAGGACAGTTATTCGATTTCAATCCAAAAGTAGTCTTAATTTAAGTTGACAACTTTATCCCTTTGTGTTTCGCATAGCTGAAGTCAATTATTGTTTGATTTAGAACAATGGAGATATTCATAGTTTTATTGTGTTGTGAACCTTTTAATATAATTAATGACTCAAGTATAGAGTAGCATTTCATTCAATGACACTACTATCAAATACTAGTAGGTATCTACTATTGACTAGTATCAATGTGATGTAATTATTCAAATGCTAAATCACGGTTTTTTCTTAAATATTCATTCCCAAAAATGTTACCTTTAAATAATTTTTCACAACTACAACACCTCTTGCAGAAATATTTTATTGTAAAAAACACCTTTTACAAACTTAAGGAGTTTTCTTTTTTTTGTCGTAGAAGAGGAGAAATGATTTTTTACTCAAACTTGTATACGCTTTAGTAATTTGTTTTTTAGTTATTTAATATTGTTAGAGTTAAGAATTTGCTTTTGCTCACTTTAAACGGTGTCAAACTTCATTAATAATATTTGTCGCCAGGTTTTTTATTAAAAAAAGCTACTAAGAAATTAAGTTTTTATATTTTTTAACATGTATTTGAACCTTTGCAGTATACATAAAGCAGTTTATAGAATATTTTTTAATAAGATCAGCAATTCTCTGCATAGTCATCGTCTTTTTTGTTTCAAATTTAAGGTTCTGGCCCTGTAACCCGTGTATACTATTTATCATTGAATGTTATTAATGTTTCATTAGAGTTCAACACCGTAAATTGGGTTAGGCATTAAATCCTCTAAACGCTAACTTTCCTTTAAAGTACAAAGTTTATGATTTAGTTTTAAAAATTCATGGTATGAATTTTAAATTATAAATCAATGGTGACCTTTTAAAAATAAAGTTTTTATTGAAGAATTAGTAGAGCACATATTACATTAATTATAAGGCTTTTGATGGTTTCCATCATAAAACCGAGTAGTAATTTAGATAGATATTAAGATCTACTTAGTCGGTGAAAAAATATTTAAAAGATTCCGTTGCGAACTATTTTTGAGTTTTTTCATTTTTTGTACTACCAAGTTAACTTTCGTTGTATGTGTTAGTAATATAGTATTATTGATAGTGTGAATATTTAAATATTTATCTACTTATTGTGGTTTGACGTGATTTCAAGAATATTATGAGCTAGATGTAAACTAGACAGGTTTACACCTAGGAGTAAACATAAAGTACATGACATTATGTTTCGTTGGCAGTGGTGAGGTTTGCACTATGAAAAAGATGGCGTAAACCAGAGCATCATATCCTTCACGTAATGTTGTAGCGATAATCGGTACCCATAAAAGGTAGCCTACGATTTTAACATTAGTAATGATAGTATTTATACAATTTAAAAAATATATAATAAGTGTTAACCCTAACAAAATTCAAACCATCATCATTGGGAGTAATAAAATGATTTCCAGGGTTAACTGATCTTTGTTGCCACCAATCATGTTTGGTGGGGCTGTGATCCCCATAAGCAATACAGTAAAAAATCTAGGAATTTATTTAGACAAATCACTATCCTGGGGCCCTCAACTACAAAAAATAAGCCAGAAAATATTTGCGTCAGCTGCTTCTTTGCGTCGTCTGCAATATTTTCTACCGTACACTACTAAAGTAGCGCTTGCGCAATCCCTCCTTCTCCCAATACTTGATTATAGTGACGTCAGCTATCTGGATCTTAACCAAAGCCAATTAGACAAACTTGAGCGACTCCAAAATTTCTGTATACGATTCATATTTGGGTTACGAAAATATGATTACATATCCGAATATCCTAAAAAGCTCAAATGGCTACCAATTCGACTTCGCCGTAATGCACATGTTCTGTCTCTTCTTTATAACGTATTGTTTGACCCTCGTATTCTGTCCTATCTTAAAGAACGCTTCCAGTTCTTCCACAGTGATTCAAGATCCCTGAGATCATCAGAGAAGTTGCGGCTAAGGACACCTTTACATACCACGGAGATTTACGCACGATCGTTCTCTGTTTGTGCCGTGCATCTTTGTAACGCTTTACCGGCAGACGTGCGCTCTGCTAAATCGATCCACAGTTTCATCAGACTTGTGAGGGAGGGAGCACTATCTAACTGCATAATATGTATTATTTGTCGTGTATGTCTATGTACGTATATATATATATATATATATATATATATATATATATATATATATGTATTTATGTGTATATGTATATATATATTTTGTATGGTTATAATATGGTATACATATATATTATTGTACATTATATTATATATATTATCATTATAGTCTTAAACTGCACGCCAACAATTTATTGTGATTAAGATCCTTGTCCATCCAAATGTTGCCTGGAAGAGATTGCTTTAAGCAATAAGGCCGCACATTGTACTACTACCTTCTAATTTTAAGATGTGCAAATGTGTTACTGTTTTAAGTTGGTGTACAATAAAGAGTATTGTTGTTGTTGTTGTTGTTATATAAGCGCTTTTTCATAGTTAAGAGTCAAATGACCTATAAGGCATCTTGGTTTGTAGTAAACATACAAACGAAAGCAGTTATTATTATGAGTTTGTTTTATTCTTCCAAAACGCACATCTAACTTCTATGTAAATAAACACAGTATCTTAAAGACCTGTACTTTCATGTAAATGTTTCATGATGAATTATTATTACAGAAACAATGTGTGTAAAGAAATAAGTTTAGAAATTATTTATTTTAACTTTAATTACTGTTGGTTGTAGAATAGTCGTTTTAAAATTAGTAGCCACCTAAATATACATAAAGGTGGGATTTCATCTAAGATAATGTTAAAGATTTAGGCTGTTTCAAGCAGACATGGCGATGGGTTTAAGGTGTTATTTCAGACGCGCAATTGTTTTTATTTTAAATCTTTATTTATTCAAGAGAGCGCCATTGTTAATGAGGTTAAATATTATATAACGTATGTAAATACACTATTGTGGCTTTGCGTAAACGGCGTTATTTTTTAACGCTTTAAATAAGATGTATTCGGTCACAGCCTAAATCTTTAACATTAACGCAGATGAAGACCAGCATAAGTAAATGTTGTGTCATTTAATAAAAACAAGATTATAAAGAAAAATTACTACACTTCATATAAGTACAAACGCTTTCGCCATTTTTAATTAGAGTCTTTATATTTATATGGCAGAAATAAAGATTTAAATATCCACTAAGTTAACATTGGTAGCATATTTTCAAGAAAGCTGCCTCCAACAGTCATTAATATTTACGTTTCTCGTTACTCGGTAACAAATTAGACCATTCATTAAACATGTTAACTTGATTAAGAATAAGCAACACGGTTTAAATCCGCTAATTAATGCGTACACATGTAGATAATTTGTTTTAAGTCAATGTGGTTAACTAAACAGACAGTTCTCACTGTCTCACTTGGAGAGCTTAAAAAAAGATTAAGTTAAAAGGCAATTATAATTCAATTTGACTCATATGTCATAAGAATTACCCGGATTTTTGGAATGTTATCAAGTGCCATATAAAGGGCAATCTCGTAAACGCCTCTTTGAAAATTTATTTTCTGTTTTATGTCTGCAGGTAAACCAACTGGCAAATTGTCTTACCTTAGCTTTTTTTAATCGACGCTTTAGGAATGCATTTGCGCATATCCTTAGGCCCCGGGGGATGCCACCAAGGGGTATGTGCGACTCCCGGCTGCTGGTATTGCGCACAAGATTCGACGTTAGAGCTTGCAAGCACCGACCGCCAGACTACCCACTAAACCTTCCAGCGTCCCTCCGCATTATGATGAGGCGCCACGGGATCGTAACGGTCTTACCTTGCCTAATGATAAAAACCGATGCTAGCTTAACTAAGAACGGAAGAATCTGTTTACTCCCTTTTCAAAGGGTTCCATAATATAAAGCTCTAATTGTGGTATAACGTGCTTCTTATATACACTAATGGAATGTGCTTAATCACAAATGCTATTTAGTGTAGTACTATTGTTTAAAATGGAAACAAAACAGACTGGGCTGTTAGGTTGTAATGCTAGGCAGTCCTGAATTGAATGGAAGGGACTATAGTTCAATCTCGTCCCAATGTCGAAACAACCTGTATAAAATGGGTAGGCGATAATTCGCGACACACATGCATGGGTATTCAAAATACCGTACCGTAAACAGTAAAGGGGCAACATGAATGCGAATAGTTACGGGGTATGAAGTAGTATGCCGTAGTTTCACTATAGTTACACCCACCTATCCTTAAACAGTTTTTTAATGGACGAGGAGGTGAGATAGTGGTCAAACGTAAACCTATACAGGTTAGAATGGAGCACGCTTACCTAGAAGATACGTTTTCACTCGTGACTTGAAGATTTCTAGATTGTATTTGTCAAGAAAAACAGACTCCGGCAAATTTTTCCAGTCTTCGGCACAGCGCACCAGAAACGATGAAGCGAAGCACAAATGGTGGTATTTCCACCACGTAATGCTGGCGCAAACCAGTGCGTCTGGTTGTCCGATGGTAAAATGGGGATAGAGGAACCAGCTCGTGCAGTTCTAACACTCCCCAAAATGTATCCGATAGAAGGCAGATAGCCCCGCGACCTTGCGTGTATGCTCTGGACTCTGAAGTCGAGCATAAAAAAGACGGTCATTGCCGACCAGCTTCCTGGCTCTTCTTGGTTCCAACGCCTCTAACTGGTATTTGGCTGAATCGTCCCAAAGGTGAGAACAGTACTCCATACACGACAGAACTTTTGCTTGGTATAAGTTCAACAGTTGTTCCGGTGTGAAGTACTCACCTCTGAGAGTACACCCAGTTTTTTGGCCACCACTTGTGATAAAGACTCTATGTACGTGCCAAAATTGAGTGTTGGAGTCAAAGAGATGCCCAGAAGCTGGAGTCCATCGGTCAATGAAACGGACACACCCCTGAAATTGGGAGTCACTTCAAAACGACTCTTTTTGAGAAAAATTGACACACTTAGATTGTATAGGCCTAGAACGTATCCAGGTTTGCATCACCCCATTCGAAAACTGCCAGCAAGGATACGTTTAGATGTTCGATCATCGTCTCTCTGTGCAACTGGATCTGGGCTCTGTTATCTCGCGCACTGGATATATATCTCTCCACAATCATGATGTCATCTGCGTATCCAAAAACTTCGAGTTTAAGTAAATTGTTAATATGCAGCACAAAGAGAGTTGCGAGGAGAACAGATCCCTGAGGGACTCCGGCACTGATTGCCATGTGATCGGAAGAGTAGCCATCTACAACCACTCGTATCGATCGTTCCCTCAAGAAATCAGATAAAAAGTGTAAAATTATGGAAATTAAAATAATTGAACAATAAAAATGGTCTGTTATAATCTAAGATGGACGATTGGTTATAGCCATTTGGCTATCAAATTCCAATCTAAATTATGGTCTGCCAATTTCACAGCCTAAATCATGGTATTAATTTAATTAATTATTAAGAGTTTGAGTTAAATTCTATTCAAGTATTGCTAAGAAATAATCTAAATACAAAATATATTTCTATCACACCTCAACCAGGTGATGATTCTGAATGAAATTGTTATAGAAAACTGGATCTAATGTCCGATGATGAAGTTGTAATTGTTCTTCTTCTGTTAAAAACAAAACAAGCCTGTGTGCAAGTCAGACACGCATATCACAAATGTAGAGTTTCTCTATAAAATATATAAGTATATATCAAAAATCTCATATAATCCATCTTTAAATAACAAAGTATAATTTTTACCATTTTGGAAGTTAATATCAACTTATTCTAAATCAACTATCAACTTATACTAATATCAAAAGGGCTAAGGAACCCTAAAAAAGAAAAGTAGGTTAGTATACATTAGTCTTGTATATTGCTGCCGCTGATAAGATGAAAACTTATACCAATAGCATGATTCATAGATATTGCAATTACTCCTTTACAATAAACGTACCTGCATTCAAAATATGACTCACATGCACCAGTTTTAAGGAAGTCGTATTATTACCAAGAGATCTTGCTTTGTATGGTTTTAATTGGATTCATTTATCTGGGTGCCGAAGTTATTTTAACTACACCATAACGAGCCGAGATCAAACCTTACTTAAGCGGGGGTAGCCACCTCATTATAATTCTGGCTTCTTTTACCTTGTTTATTCCAACTGGTCTCATTTCAAATCCCTGTTTAGACCAAGTATTTTGAATTGAGTACTCTATGTAGATGAATAGGAATAAATGTTGAAAATTTGCATGCAAACTGAGATTGTTATAAAACTACACAAGAATACTTGACCTTTGTTATTAAATTTGTGGTGTAGTTGTATTGTCAGAATATTATTATAATTTCTTATTACGTATTTTGACTATTCATATAGGCTCGAATGCTCGCCAGCTTGATAGAACACAGATGTCTTGTGTTCGATTTTGGTACGGTAAACCTAAACGAACTTTTCGTTGTTTAGTTTGGTTTGGATATTATCTGGAATCGGTCTCTTGTATATTACGCAGAACGCAATTCAGACATCTCAAGGAACTCGCGAGCCAACAATTTCAACCACTAGACCATCGAGGTCGTTAGTAATCTATAGAATTTTCTTTAAGCTTTTTGAATGTTATAGTGGATGCTGTAAGTTCCAGTGCTCTAAATAAATGGTGTCATCTCAATGTAGGAATCCGGAATTAAAGACAATACATATATTTTGACATATAAATTTATATGTGTCAAGTTTTAGCCAACATTTTTGGGTAAAGAGAACAATTATTATATAGATATATTATAAATAAAATATCTGTGTTCATATACTTCTTTATAAAGTGAGTGTACCTACTCGTTTATTAACTGTCTAAATAACATGGAGTAAAGTTTGTGTTATTATTTATTACGAAAACGAGCAAAAAATAAATATACAAGTCGTATTTCGTTAGAGAATACATTTTTATTTCTTTTTATGTCCCAAAACATAAAACCGAATAATTCACTTTTTGAGACATTAAACATGTTGGGAACCCCGATATAAACTATAGTTTTTCCCTTGTAAAAGCTGTCGATTTTATGTAATTCTCGAAAAGTATGTTTTATTCATACAGTGCGTGCCAACCTAATAACAACAACTACCCTGTGCACAAAACATTGAAGTACTCAGAACGCACAAATCCTTCTTACTATCGCGTATTGGCCGGCAGATTTCATGTAAATTGTGATTGACAACTTCACATATAGAGAGAAAGTCATGTAAAAATAATTTTATCCTAAAACATCTATTTGTATTGTATTTATTAAGACATCTCAATATGTAAATATTTCATACAAAATTATATAGTTTACAAATACACGGGTCTTATTATTCCTGTAAGGACCTGTCGAACCTTTATTTATAAACTACTATTATATACATACTATATATATTATATAGGTATATTATGAAAGAAGAATTGGAACAGTAATTTTTTGACATAGTATTTATTATTCTTATAATTACAATAAAAATTATGTATTTAATTAGTTGTAAACAGAAATTGGCAGTCATATATTTTTATTTAGCTATTGATTAAGTCAAAAATACTTAAAATACATACATATTTTACTTACGTATTTTTAATTAGTCAGTAGCTAATACTAAATGGTCCTTCTTACACTTTGAGTACAGGATCAAATCTTTTAACAAGAAGACTCGTAATTCTTCTTCGGTGTGGGAATAAACTCACTTCCACTGTAGCAAGCACGAGAATGTTGAGAGATATGAGCAGCGAGATATCGTAACCCATCATATATATATTATATTGAACATTATATACTCGCGCTGCTCACTTTCCTGCTTGCTGCCTTGGAAGTAGATATAATGTAAATAATAAAATAGAGGGTAAAGTTTCATAAGTGCATCCTATTTCTATGTTTTTTCATTCAATATACCTATTATATATATTTGTTTCGATAACAGAGATGAACATAAGTTACCTAGTTTTTATCCCACGGACGGGACAGTTTCTACGAGATTTATATCCTAAGGCTATGTGATCCGCGAAACTTTCTGAGGATTTCAGTTTAGTAACTTCATAAAAATAAGTTATGAGTACCTACCTACTGAAAAATCGCTGAAACGAGATCATTTAAACTCATTTTTTTTCAAATATTTATGTAAAGATTTAAACAATATCCCGATAATGTCAATCGCTAGGGGTTTAACTTAACCGTCCAGAATTTATATCGGTTGGATCCGAGTAATATCTGTTTTACTGAAAGAACTCAAAATGTAGCTTACAAGAGCGTTTAATGAATTATTTTTAAAGAGAATTCTTGGGAAGGTCTTAATAATTTATATTCCACGCATGACTAGCAATTATTTTTTTAACTCAAGTCGAATTTAAATATCGTCTAGTGCAGCATTTTAGGGGACTTATCTCTTCTATTATAATATATTAATGTATTCTGTGGACTTAACATTGGTACTTATAGTCTGTTTATATATGTGCGTCTACACGTACAGGTCAGTTATTATTCTCAAAAACTAGTGGGTCTGTAAATTAAATTTGGTAGTTATTTGTTAGTAGTAATTCTATGTTATTACACAATGATTACAGTGAAATTGCAAAAACAATAAAAGTTCAGTGGTCGCCATAATTGTAATTCCATGAGTTAATTGTTTTCAGTGTACACGGGTTTGTGGGATATATGTTAACAGGTCGAGAAATTATAAAGATGACTATTGACGACTATTTTATTTAAATCAAGGAGTAAGGAGACATGTGCTTCCAAAGTCGTAAAAAGTGTTTGTGTTCTCCAACTTCAATCGCCTCTATGGATCTTTTCACCGTGTGTGTACTGTCACGCACTTGGATATTTTTTCTTTATAAAACAAGCTAGCAGGTTGATAGCTCAACTGATGAAGAGCGGGCACCTTTGCCTATAGAAGTTTCCAACACTAGCGGCGTTACCAAAATTATGCAGACTTCGAAGATTTTTTTTTATTTTTTATTAATTTACAAGTGATCTTATGAGCGACTTACGAATATGGTAGTACAAAAAGAAAATCTCGGTGAGAAGTTCTTTCTAAATGCTTGTGGACATTATTAATAAAATAATAATAAAACTGCAATCAAACGCACATTTCATATTCTAAAGATAAGCAAGTGTGTTATGAGTAACTTAAAACAAACAACACTAGGGTCCATCCAGCATCCTAGACATGCATTCCAGAATAAGTAACGGAAAGTTCGTTTGAGCAATTTACCCTACTGAGAATCCGAGATATCTGACTCTGATCCCTATGAACTAGACAGGCTAACCACATAGCCCACTAAACCACAGAGACAGCCAAATTGTTCTATCTGTTTTAATTGTTATTTTCGAAGTGTACACAACTACTGGTACACTTAAACGTCAGTGATTGATTGGCAGGTGATGAGTCGGACTAGTTCAATGACCTCAAAACAACGGCGCCTAGTGTAGATTGAACGTAATAAGTATTTGCATAGGAGATTTAATGGTTTACGTACTTACTTTTGGCCTTATTCATATTGAGTTAAGAGTAATTTTGTAGGCTTCTTTAAGGTTTTTAAAGGAGACTACAAACTTATTCTAATTCAATATGAATAACACCGTTTGTCTTTTTGCGGATCTAAAGATCCGCAAAAAAGCAAACGGTATCGTACTCACTTTTAAATTTGTACATTAGTACACTAATATATAAACATATATACACACTACATATATAAACTTAAAACTGAGTGTTTTGTATGTCTCTTCGTTCTTTTTTACGGCCTTAAACAAAAGCCGATTATCATAAAATGTGGCTTTGTATTTTCGATAGCATAGATTAACATACTATACAATTGATCCAAAAAATTGTTAGATTCAGTGAAAAATTACTATTCCAAAGTTTATGCGACTAAAGAGCCGTGAAAAACTCTAATGATGTAATATAATCCGATTTTTAATTACCTGGATTAAAGTGACAGCTCCGATCGACCTTTTTTATGTTGCAAATCTGGAGCAAAGTGTTGTAGTATGGTTCATTCATAAGCGAGTTGTGTGAATCGTTTATTCAAGTCACAGTGGTGAGTTGTTGATTTAACTCACACAGCTCACTTATGAATGAGCCATACTACAACACTATGCTCCAAGCTTGCAACAATAAAAAGGTCAATCGTAGCGTCATTGACTGTCATTTTAGTCCGGGTAATTAAAAATTAGAGTACAGATAGATAAACTTCATGGTCTCTCCATAATCCAAAAAGTATCCGCTTAGCAGCCCTCTGTTACTAACTAAAATTAGGTACTTAGCTATAAACTTTATCATGTTTAAAATAGTTCGCAAGTGTTAAATCATCTTTATATTATACATAATTATGCTGGTCGTATTAAATCAATTAACAACAAAGCGTCTTATAATTGATTAGTACTACATTTAATGGTCTTAATCGCTGTATTAATTTGCTTTATCGTATAAACTCTGACAATTCGACCCCTTTCCAATAGCAATTTTTGAGCAACGTCGGCCTAAAGGATAAACCAATTAAAAAACGAGCTTAAAACTGTTACAAGCAATTTTAATTAATTGTATCAATCGGAATAATTGAAGAAAAGTAAGAGCGTTCTAATGTGATACATGGATATTCAATCCTCATAGATGAGAAATGAAAGAATAACTATTTATTATTCACTTTTAATCAAATTATTTAAATAGGGTTTCTATATCTCACTATACATTCAATTTTACCTACTGCTAGTAAAAATTGACGTTAATTTTTTGAAGTTTATGTCAAATATTAACCAGTATTGAAGCAAACGAATGGATAATAAGATATAGATATAGAAAGTGGCTATCGCTCATAACAATCTCTTCTAGGTGACCCCGTGTCCAAAATATTTTTAAAGTAGATAAATAAAATTAAATGTTGGTTGATGGTGAATTTCGTTTGAAGTTTTTAAAGTTATGTCCATTTAACAACATTAATTGCCAGTAATTAACGAAAGCTCGCAAAAATTATAGAGCTGTTCGCGAAATTTTCTGAAAATTACCGAAGAGTGTAGTCCAATATATCTACACTTATACATAAAGGAATGATGCAATACCCACATACGATGAGTAATTTTTTTAACAATTGCTGATGGAACGCGATAATATAATAAATGAAGCCTTATAATGAAAATGTAAAGCCAAAACTTGGCAAGTGACTCTTGCTTATTTAAGTTCACGCGACTACGGCTAATGCATAATATAGTTGTTAACAAGCGTACCGCCAGTACAAACGCTGGCCATAAGCCAATATTGTTTGTAACAGCAACGGCGGCTGTTCGGCTATAAAATCTTCTTTCTAGCCTGGTTACTGCTCAACATGTTTAACAGTGACCAGGTCTACATAGAAGAAACTTCGTTCGTGCTAAATTTCTTGGATATTTATATGCCGCTATATAATGCTGTAGTAAAATTGAAAAAAAAGACTACAGACTACCATACTTGTAACTGAGTTTTAATTTTTTTTTCAATGTAATAGTCAGTCTCGCATACGCGGCAGCCTCCATATCCGTGACATAGAGATAAACTGCAAGAATGTCGGCTACGTTGGTAAGGCCACGTTTTAAGGAAATCTACTTACGTGAAGAACAAATGTCTAGCCATGGCACTTCCGCCAGCTCTCACAAATAGGGATGCCAAAGACCGCGCGAAGCGGAGATGAAAAAGTAGGAAAGCGGATCCCGGAATTCGCGGCAGACCCGAACACAACCGGGATTTAATTTAAGATGATGATGATGATGAGTCGGTACAAAAATGGAACAATCTTCAATAAGTTATTGTATTTAATTTTAGCAAGTGTGGGATATATCTTTCCAAAGTTCTGAAAATTGTGTCCTCCTTTCTAACTTTTAAGCTATGTTGTAGTCGACAATTACTATTGGCTGAAACAAGATCCATTGTGTACTTTTTAAGATATCAGGTAGGTACTTTTGATTAAATGCTTATTAGGGTTTCGTAGTCAAGCGATAAAAATAGTGTACACGCATCGCCTCTACCGAACCCTTCAATGTGCGTGGTTTGGCACGCATTTGACCGATTAAATATATTTAATAATCTCTATGTTTAATGTAACAAGTATTGAGTCCCTTCTTTAAATACAATGTTCAACTAATCACCTGCAGGTGTTACCACTATTGTACTCAAGATGGAAAATTATTTTTTATTAATTGAATAACACATTTATAATAGCATTTGTACTCCGGTATAGAAAAATAGAAGTACAAGTATTTTTCTTTCGTATTTTGTTGCTATATAAATTCACACCATTACAAGTTTTATGTGACTGCATGTCGTGTCTGTACATTAAAAATATTTCAAAGAACTGCTTGGGATAACCTAAATTAAATATACTCTAGCATTTTTTTGAATTTTCGTATATTTGTTTCTTTCTTCGGAATCTACGTAAAAGCTACTGGCTGGTTTGTGTATGGTTTTCATCGATGAGCATCTATTTTTTTGACGTTGTTAAATCAGTAGAATTTTCTACCCCAGTATTTTCTGTTTGTTTTTGTTATAAAAAAAAACTATTAAAAGCAAGAAGACCTATGGTTCTATTTCGAACTGTGTCATTTAATCTTATAAAATTTACGAGCTTTTAAGAGCCATGACAGGGGGGGTTTTCATTTGTAGTCCTTCTTCCACGCTCATTTTATGTACCTGTATCAAAAATAAGATTCAACATTAGTAGATCTCGACATTTTACGGCAATTTGCGAGATAGATTGATATATAGAAAAGAAAGATCTTTGATCTTTACCATTCGACTAAAGTGGACGTGGGCGAAGTAACGGGCTGTACTATTGAAAATATAATCGAAGATTTGCTTTCGTAAGAATGCTATACAAATTGCTTGAAGGCTCGTATATTTCTTGTCAAGCTGAGGCGTTAGATTAGAGGGTTCTCCGATTTAAAAGATTTATGACGACAATACGAACCGATTCACAATGTTTAAGGAGCATTTATATTACAATCACACCTACAATACTTTTTTGAAATTGCATTTGGCTACGGGAGCATGAAAAAGCATTTGATTGAAAATACCTTATATCTCAAAGACTACAATGGATATTTTTCAAACAATTTTCGTTGAAAGTATTTTAAGTTCTGTCATCTTTGTTCCTTTTCAGAATATTCCTCTTTATATTGGAACAGTTAGCTGGACCAAATTTCATGATTTAGGAAGTAAATATCACGCCACTTGACATAAATAAAAAATATGTAATAAAAAATATCATTTTCAAAATTTAATTATTATAATAGTTAATTATCATTATTCAAAATTTTATTAACGGTACTCTACAAGTGTACATAAATATGTACAATGAAAAATTTCGACCCACACTTATATTTATGACAACCACCCATAATTCTTAGTTTTCTGTGATTTTACAGCATTTTGTTTTTATGATAAATGATTTTATAGCATTGTGTAACAGCGTACACTTAGATCATATAAACGTCTAGATAGCGCATCAATTGCACAAAAACGGCCCAAAAAAAGTGCACCAAATTTGGTGCACTCGCTCCCCACGCCTGTTAGTGTCATTTCGACTACTTTACAGGTTAGAGCTCTCGCAAAAAAATCATTATGCCGTCCTGCGGTATTAAAATGTGTCGGAACTATTTAAAAAGAGGAAAGGATAAGGATAACATGTCATTTCATCGGAACACTTAACACTTTTCTCATGATTTCTTTGTAAAAACATGAAATTTAATTTCGATATTTCAAAGATTATGGAGTTGTTTGATGTTGTCAGGTGAAAAGTGCGAATTATTTTTTTTCCAAAATTTGGGGACTTTTGTTACGATTTTTTAATGAAATATGAATTATAAAGAAATCTATAAAAATAGAGTTACATTTACGGAAATAATTTTTAAACATATTTTTTGTATACTTTCATTTTACGTTACCTAAAACATGTTATGAATTTATGGAGTAATGGTGTACCGACATTTTTTAGTACATTATTGTCATAATTAAGACATTAATTTTGTCTATATTCTGTTAGCTTCATCTCCATTAATTCCTAATAAATAAATAATTTAATATATTATTTTTAGTTTTAAATTTTAGTTTATAATTTTGATTACACGAACACGACGAAAATATGAATATTTTTACTTATAATAGTCTTTCTCAAGTGGTTTAGTTGCTCTTAAGTCCCTGCACTAAACTATTCCGTGTACCTACCCCGTAGTTCCTACTACTGATATAAATTTGGATTACACATAACCACCCAGTATGAACCCATCGAATCACATCGATTTCACTGATTTTTGGCGCAGGAGAATCTTTGGGGAATAACTAGTCGTCTTATAACCTTTGTGAACATGTTGTGTAACCCGAAAATAATTTGCTATTATAAATAGTTTTTTTAGAATTATTACATTAGTATTGGTAATTAAAGGACTTATAAATATGTACTAATATCTGTACAGACATTTTATTGCGAATTAAAATTACTACATATACTAAAATGTGTTATGAATTTATTTGTGCTTGTATTGTATTTTTTTATGGTTCTTTCCAAGACACGACAACTTTTGATGCTAATACTTTAATTATTAAAAAAACTAAAACCTCTGAGTAATATTCAATTATAAAGCGATTAAATAATAACGATCGTTTAAACTTTTACTTACATAAAAAAATATTTAATTATAAAAAAATGGGGTAATATTTTTTAGCTAATATCCCGAAAACACGCACACAATGATACTTTTACGAGAGTGAATATATCAACGTTTCGCCTTTTTGATGCCGTTTTTGGCGGTGTTGTTTGTTAGCAATGCTCTCTCTAGACATGCTATATCTCAATGGGCGTACATCACATATACGTCCGAAATTTTATTTATCTAGTACAGAGAAATATAATTACTATGACATAAAAACACAGACAAAACTCATCAAATTTCGGTTTTGACAATATGGCAAGGGAAGCCTAAAAAATAACTCATTTACTAAATAACCAAAATTATGTATTCAAAGATTCACTGTAATGGACTACAAATTAACTCGGTTCGCTATAGCCTCGGGTAATTTATGGGCCTGTTAATGCCTGTAATAATTAGCCTTTGGAAGACGAGAATTCTAAAACTAATGATCTGCAAATGATTAACTTCAAACAGATAAATAAATCCCTTAGGGTTCTTATTATTCATTATCGTAACAAATAGACAACATTTTGTCCCATTGGAGATTTCACTCCAATTATACTAGGACGAGGAGACAAACATTACGACGATATGTTTTATTCATAACATGGTGTGCTGGTTTTGTTACGATTCGCATGTTAGCTTTTGGTATTAGTGTACGACTCTTCTTTGGGATAAACGAGTTTTAGATGTTTGCTGCAATGATATACCCCAAAAAATACGTAAAATATTCACAGATTAAAATAAAATCAACTAATTAGTACATATCTGTCCTCGTGCAGGGTAGAGTTCCGTAGAGGCAATGATTGTTCCTGTTTTTGTCATTTAGTTACGAAATTTAAAAAAAGCATTTCCCTGTATCTCAAAAACTACATATAGTTGAAGGTAATTTTTATTCAAAATACCCCTTTGGTTCTACCTTAAATTTTGTTTCTGAAACATCCTTATGATTCATCAACAACTTTTTAATGATACCGTTGGGTATGCTAATGCCTATTTAGAACAAGAGAATCTTTGGAAATGAAATGAATTATTTTATTTGTATGAAACATGAATACCTTAACAGGATTATACGATGATGAAAGCATGTTTCGCCATTTTCTGGTATACATTTATTTCTTAAAACTATTATAATATTGTTAAGTATTTAATGCAATTATTCTGTTATTAGTAGTTTATTACATATTACAATTATTTATCACATTTATGTCATCTCTGAATTACATGTACGCTGCCTTCCTTAGTAATTAACAAGTTTTAGTGATTAAAGTGATTTCAGTACACTATGTTGTGGTATACGTATATACACTACATAGAATACAGTTTTTTATCAAATTACATCTATAGAGCCTTTTACTATTTTTTAAGAAAAATAGTTGTGACACTGATGGATAGACGAAGGACATTCCGCAAAAACCAACCGTCTTACACAAACAATTCTTATATAATATTGAAATTGTAATAAAGGTGTCAGAATCAAACAAGCAAATCTGGTATACATCTCGCACAATATTTATAAAATATTATAACGTAATAGAAATTTTTCCAGTCATGCGAACCCGAAAATCGGACCAATTTTCCTTTTTAGTTCACGCCATGATCAAAGAGTGGCCGTTGAAGCGATGACAAAATACGTCGTCGGTTCACAAAATTCATTATTTTTGAACATCCACCCTGTCATGCCCCTGGTCTTATTAATTTAATTAACAGGTGTAAATCAAGAATAAATAATGATAAATTATACAATATATTAAATAATGAGCTTATTTATTTAATCATTGTAATTAATAAATTAAATCAAATCATTAACACCTAATCAT
Organism: Dendrolimus houi; assembly: GCA_039645545.1. NCBI lineage: Eukaryota > Metazoa > Arthropoda > Insecta > Lepidoptera > Lasiocampidae > Dendrolimus > Dendrolimus houi. Next base: position 13,201,516 of record CM077120.1, on the reverse strand, counting down.
GAATGGCAATTCTTAGAATTTTCGTATATCAATCTCTCTAAAAGTTTGTCATGAATAAGTTTCGAAGACGCTCACCGAATTTCAATGAAAATTGTAGTGACACTTTTATCGATAACAGCAATTTTATCTTGTTTTTTTTCACGCGAACAAATTAAGGGGCACAATGCTTATAATTTTATGACGCAGTCATATTTGTAATTTTTAATATATTTTAAAAGGAAAATATTCCGCTAACATGTTCCATAAACGAGTTAGTCATTTGGTTAACATATGTATTAAGTTTCTCACGAAATGTACTTAAGTTTAAATCGAATACATATTGCATTTCCTCTGTAGAGACTGATAGTGGAAATTTAGGTTTAATTTTAATAGGTTCCTTTATATCTTCGTCCTCTACAAGCCAAGGCATCCATACATAGTCATATAGAGCGGGGTTTGCCCTGTGGTCCGATTGAATAGGCGGCCTTGGATTTATTTGAGACCATGCTATTCGAACCGAAAGTACCATACGTCGTACAACTTCGGGTGAAGAAAGCCATAAGTCGTGTGATTCCAAAGGATCCGTCCTTACATTAAACAGACAGCCTTTAGCTGAAAAGAAATTCGTTACAATGTAATGTGGTCAAAAATAAGAATTTATACTTAGAATAATTAATATTGTAACTTTTACCATTATCGGGTATACAAAGTTCCTTCACTAATGTTTTATTTCTTGATTCGACCTGCACCGCGCACTTTTTCCTTTTTATGAATATTGCATCAATATCTAAAATTATATCTAATGTTTCTTTGAACACATGAGCGGTTTCAGAATTTAATAACATACTTTCATAGGAGGGTTCCACGTGTATAACATCTTTTAACTCCTTTGCGTAATAATCGCTTTTATCTTTATCAATATTTCCTAGTATAATTTTAAAGTCACCCTGTCTCGCCGCTGCTACACCATTCAGATCATCAATGGTGATTAAGATATCCTGACGTTCAAAATTAAGTCCATTTATGAGAGTATTCCATTGATTAATTCCATTAATTTTATGGGTCACATTTCCACCAGCGGCAGCTACTAAAGTCGGCACCCAATCTGTTACATGAAACAGGCCTCCACACACTTTTGACTCAAAATTCTTATGCCAAAGGGTAGCTGGTAATCTAACTGCACCCTCCCACGGAGTACCTTTAGATCCTCGAAATGGCAAATTAGAACCATAATTTTTTGTAGAACCTGTCGTAGGGGCCCCATTATCGGACAAAAATACAATTAAAGTGTTATTTAGCATTTCTTTCTCCGCTAATGCAGCAACTACATGTCCTACGCTTTTATCTAAGCCAGTGACCAAAGCTGAAAATTAAGTAAAACAAACAATAAAATAAATAGACAGACAGATATAAATGATATATTCTAAAACTAAGTAAATATGTAGTGTTATAGTAACTTATTAGTGCTTTACACTGGTCATAACCAGACCAGAGTAATTAACGAAAGGTTCGTATATATTGTTCGTTCATATTAAAATTTATTAATTAATGTATAGTTATGGCTGTATATGTATATGTGTGTGTAAACATTAAATATTATTATTATTATTATGATTTTTACCTGCATACAACCTACGAGCATTGTGTGCGATATGACTATTTGCAACTATATCTTCTTCGCGTGGTTGTAGAGTGACACCACCCCCTCCAACATGAGGAGCAGCATGAGATATATGTAAATACAAAGGCCATGAAATATTATGTTCTCGTATAACTAGAACAAACAGTGATCGATATATTATATGACATTATGTTATTAGTTATACAGTCTAAACAACCCACAGCCAGGTGGTAGGGTATTTGCTCGACTGGATGGCGACCACCCCTGGTCTAGAGTATGCCGCCATAACAACCTTGTGTTGTGTTCCGGCAGCAGTGACCAGGTTCCAGTCTCCTTTAAGAGAGCAGCAGCGCATTTGTAGCACCTTTGGTGTTGCAAATGTCCATAGGCGACGGTAACCACTTTCCATCAAGTGGGCCGTCTGCCTGTCTGCTGAACTCCTGCTATAAAAAAGTTATAGTGTAAATTCAAGCCACACACACCAACCACCCTAAAATTTAAGAGTATTTAGAGTTATCAGTTATTTGTAAGTTGGGCCCCATTTTTTTTGTTTTTTTCACTTCCTCTGTTTATATGGGTAGAGTTGTGTTTGCATTATTTTTTCTTTATTAGGTATGTAATATATTGAAAACAGCGTTCTTGGCATAATATTATCTATGAGTGTCCTAAATTATTAAAATGATAAGACGAGTTTATTACCAAATAACAATATTATATCGCTATTTTTTTACTGACTTCAAAAAGGAGGAGTTTCTCAATTCGTCTGTATGTTTTTTGTATGTCCGTTACTCGATTTCTCCGTCAATTGTAGAGATTTTCAATTTTTTTTCTTTACTCATAAGTGCATACTTTCGAGGTAGTCCCATGGTCACCAAACCATGATCTGGTGAGTGGATGGGATCCCAGGGAAAACGAGAATAACCCTTATTAAAAAAATGCCAAGAGCCTACATTTTTCCAAAAATAAGCGTGTCAGTATAATTACACTTTCTACAGAAGCTTAATTTTTTTTTAGGTATGTTACGCGATTTCTTCGTTAAGTGTGAACATTTTTTTTTTACTCTCAAGACGTATCTATAGTCACCAACTCAGAATCTAATTTATGGATCACAAGGAAATTGAGATCAAACCTTGTTGAGGAGCATATACACTGAAGATTGAAACGGCAAATTTGTATACGCGTGCCAGTTGTACAATTTCTACAGGTGCATATTGTATTTCTAAAGCTATTGAAGTATTTTCGCTAATAAAAAGTAAAAATAAAAATAAATTTTAACAAAAACAAAACCTACTCCACACTAAAAACCATAAAATAAATATTTAACCGACTTCTTTCTACAAGTTACCGAGTCGGTTTTGTTTTTGTTCTTTAGATTAGTACCATTTTTAACACACGAACGTTGTAATTTCTAAATATAAAATAGTACGAATTTACATTATGTAAAGTTATGAGCGATCTTATAACGCAATAATTTCTTTACCTTCAATGGCTCGGTTGGTCAATACTTCTGTGAGATGACCAGCCATATAGTTTACAGGTTCCAAATCACTAAATAAATCCAGGCCAGAAAATTCAGTGCCGTTGCAATTCTGTAAAAAGTATAAAACATAAATCTATCTATCTATATATAACGGTTTTATAGAGTTCTGTAGTCATTCTAGCAAAATTAGACAAGTCTTAGATAGATTAGATAGATTTTGTAATTCGATAGATGGAAGATGTCATTCGAAAAGTAATAAAAAGTGCCCCTCTCCTTAAATTTTCTAACTATAGAATGAAAAGTTTAGGGCAGTTATACCTAAAAAACACCTGTAAAGATTTGTGTTAACAAGGTCTGTTGAATGGTGAAATTGAAGTATTGTCAATTAAATATTTTTTGAGAACCCCGTCCGTCCGATCCCGTAGTCAAATTACAAAAAGTACTGTTAGAAACCAGTTACCATCACCTATGGATATTTGTAACACTGAAGATGCTACCAATGTGCTGCCGCTCTCTAAAGGGAGGCTGGAACCTGGACACTAATGTCAGAGCATAACCCAAGATTGTTATAGCGGCGTCCTTTAGACCACGGGTGGTAGCTACGTATCTACCACCTGGCTGTGGGTTGTTTTGTCGCCTCTCACGACAGACCGCCCGGCCGCAGAAAATTGTATTATTTCTCCGTTCTTTCACGGATGAAAATTTACCAAATTAACATTGCCGGGAATCGAAGCCGGTACCACTGCATTTTAATGAACGAGGTAAGCTAGAGCTCAGTCTACATGAAGACATAGGCAGGCAGAGGTTATAATTTTTAGACAATATGTATAAAAACAAATTGGCGTAAAATGGAAGTATTACTATAATCCATTTACATCGCGCACGTGGTAGGCCACGTGTGCCCTTGTTCCCATTTACCCAATTTAATGTGGCCTAAACTAGGTGCAAATTGTACTAACCTCTATTCGATAATATGTATTGTAATCCACTGAACTACCTAAGAAGCCCAAGAAAGTATCAAAGCCTCTATTTGTGGGTAATTGATGGTCTCTGCATTTTCCGAGTGACCATTTACCTACCAAATGTGTACAATAACCTAATTCTTGTAAATAAGATGGTAGGAGACGTTCTGAAGGCGGAATACCTCGATCTTCAGTCGACAATATTGATTCACCTTGAGTGCCTGAAGAAAAATAATAGCAATGGTCATATTTTAAAATTTAAACTAATTTATGATAACTTTGATTTCGAGATACTTTCCGCATACTAAGAGCACGTAAAAGAATTTTTCCATGCTGTAACAAAATTTCATAGAATTTTTGTTGTTAAGTAACTAACTGCTGCACTCAGAATCAGATAATGGTCCGAGAAACCATAAATTATGAAGAATGAATTTCTCACTATATTCCGAAACTAGAATATATTGCGCTAGTTAATAGCAAATTTAAAATAAAGTTTTTAAAAGTCTTAGTCTTGTCATTTTCGGTAGTATTTGGTATAAAAAGTTCACATTTGCAATATTTCAAAGTCAGACCTATTTTGCCAAACTCGCTTATTAAATATTTCAGGTAATTTTTTAATGTATCTATATCACCTCCTAAGGTCCCATCATCAAGATACCATACATTAAATTTCGAATTTAGCTTCTGTATGATTGTGTGAATAGCAAGCGAAAAGATGGCTGGCCCAAGAGGGTCACTCTGCTGGCAACCAGTTGCCGAATGTATAAGATTGTCTTGGTAAATCAGAAAAGAATTTTCACCATAGAATTTTTTGAAAATGGTTTTTAATTTCAGCCAGCAGAGTGCACCTATTAACCGAATAAAATTCATTTTTGACATCCACTTAAAGGATGGCTTCACAAGCATTCCTGGTGACGAATGTTCTCAGCGAGTGTACAACCACCTCGCAGCCACCTTTGGTTCCAAAACCTAATTGGTTTGGAAGAAAGTAGCTGGAGCTTAGGTCTTTTAAGGCTCGATAGCATACTTTGGTTGCGAGGCGCTGGTACGTGATGCCAACTACTATGGCACAGATACTGCCATCTTCTTTTTTTAAAGCGCATAGGTTGGCACCGTACATTATGGGTAGTATATCCGTATTCACACTACCCGAGAGCATTAAATTAATTAAATCTGTTGTCTCTCAGAAGTGTTACGCTCCAGATGCCAGTGGCCCTACTTAACAGATCTTTCAAGTGTTTTAGAGCGAGGCCATCTAGCCCTCCTGCCGAGCCACTTCTGAAGGATATAACAGCCTTGAGTATTTCCTCCGGGGTAGCGTAGATACTGCTGTTATTGGCATTATCGTCATCCAGTATATGAGCATTACCTGAAGGTGGATGCTTAGCCCGTAAACCCATAGACTACAAATAGAATACTGAGCCTAGGTCACTTTCTTTTATGGGTAAGGTATCCAGAAGGCTGGCTACGTATCATTAAAAATTGAACAAGAATTTTTAATTACTTTTAAATCATTCTATGATTTACCTCTCTGGGTTCGACTGCAATATATCTGTTTTTTAATGATATCATTTTGAATCCTGGCCAAAAATATACACTTTGTATGTATAAGTAGTTTTACTGGATTAACGGACATAATTTTTGATACTATTACTGCGTGTTGCAAAGAAGAGCAAATCAAGATTATCTTTGTGGAATATTCACAAGGGGGCACATTAAAATAGAATCATAATAAACTCCTAAGTCTTTATGAATTTCTGACCGTCTGGGTGATGGAAATGTCCTCCTGGGCTCCCTTTATGTCTGCTAGCGAACGAAACACATTAAGAATCCTGTACATTAATATTTATGAGTTGAATTCATAACTTTGATTATTAAAATACACACACACATATATATACATATACACACACACACACATATATATATATATATATATATACATATATTTATGTATATATCTACCGTAGTAAAGTACAATGTTCAACTAATATAGAAAGGCAACTTCTACAAAATCCATTAGTACAGCTAAATAAGCAAGTTCTCGAGCTTACCTAGATATAGAGGGTATTTCCCTGTAAAAAAGGCACTCCTTGAAGCACTTCCTTGTGTGTCTGTGTAGTACTGTTGTATGACTATGCCTTTGTATGCGAGCACATCGATATTGGGTGTCATTATCTGATCAGAGCCATGGTAACTTGGGTCGCCAAATCCCTAAAAGTTGTAAGTAAGTTAACAACTTATCACGCTAAAGTTTAAGTCATCAGCGTATCAATTTCTGGACATCGAGCTCCTAAACTTTGTGCAGACATCAACCGTTGCCAGTCGAATTCATTTAGTAATAATACTAAATTTGTTTTTGTAGATTGTGTTTTACACACGAATACACATCATATATTATAATTTATCGGAGACCAACTACTTATGTGGGGTTACAAATATCTAGCAATGCCGCCTCCACTAGGTTTCGGTCAAAGGGGAAGGCCCAAGAAATGCTGGCTTCACGTTGTGAAGGATAACATATGTACCAATGGTATCAAAACGGGGAAGCCGAAGACCGCGCGAAGCGGAAAAGAAAAAGTAAGAAACTGGACTTTGGGCGTTGGAGCGAACGCTCTGATCGCAACCGGGATTTAATGATCTTCGCTTTTCGTCATATAAAAAACCTAAATGTGGCCAAAGAGTCAAAGAGTGGCCAGTAAGATTTAGAGTAATAAAGTGTTATCTATCTGTTTCATGTTAAATTATAATTAATTACTTACCTACTACTAGTTGAGAAACATCAGTCAAAAAAAGGAAAGCTTAAGGAGCATTCTTACCAGATCATCTGCCATTATGATAACTATGTGAGGCTTATCAATATCTGCAGACATAACACTGGTTGCAAAAAAATAAATGAACAATAAATAAAAACTACAAAGTAGCATTTTAAAATTTTGAATTAAATTCCACTTCGTAGAACAAATTTAGCAACATTTGTAAGGTGACTACCGAAATTGAATTTAAAGAGTACTTACTGCATGTGACACAGATACAATACGAAAATGTTAAATTGAGTGTGAAATAAAGAACAAGATAAAAGCGGATACATAATACTTTTACCATCTTCCTTATGTCATTTCATCAACAATCTTTTACATTATTTTATTAGTTTCGTAAAAAAAAACATTAAAGCTTTAGCACTGTTATTAGCATTGTTAGTTTTTATGAAAAATATTAACTCAATCAAATTTTTCTTTTTATAATACTTAGATCACATTTTGAGCGTTTTATGCACCATTTTAATTATGTCTGAAAAACGAAAATACTAAAACCCAAAATAAAACAAACAGGAAAGCTGCAGTTTTTTTTTAAACGTTATAAACTAATTTTCGCATACAATACCATACTATATAAATATCAGTCTATTTTCATCTATATCTACAGTCACGTACAATGACAGATCTACTTTAATAACATATACGGATCTATAAGACCCAGCTCACTCCATAGCCACTCTTGAAGGTCCAATATCTTAAAAGCGCTCGGCGTTTCTTTCTTTTACCAATCAAATCCGAAATAAGGATGATCAATACAAAATCGAAGTCACTGGCGTAGTTCGGAAAATCAATAATTACTGAGGAGTAAAATATATGCTGGAAATTTAAGGAGAGATTCGCCCAGTAGTAAATTCTGATTGACTGACAAAGATTCTAATGTTAAAGTAAAATGTAAAAGATTAATTTGTCTCTTATGACATAAACCATGAGACAGGTACTACACTTGTTCAAACATTGAAATTACCAATGTTGTCACCGGGTTTAACATAAAATAATGCAGGCAATATGAGTATTATGAACCATCAGCGAAATGTTGAATATTTTTATATATTTGTGTCTACAAACATGCTGGTATAGAATAGACAATATTCATTCATTTTCAACGTCATGTTTGTCAACTACCCGTCAAACTTTTTCAAACTTAGACACCTATCCACCACAAAAAAGTTAAGTTGTTACGTACATTTGACGAAAACAAATAAGTGAAAAAAAACAGCCGTTTTCCTAAAACTTTTTGCTATAAAAGAACAATTTGCATGAAAAATGAGAACATCTGCTTCATGAGTTGCGGTATTCGGAACGCAGGCAACTTAATTAGTTAGGAAAGTCTTTAAAATAAAAAGTAGCCGCAAAGTGGTAGATATATAATATATAATGATTAAGACTTCTTCATTGAAATTACCCAAACTTTCGACAGTTGTGTCTATCTCTGCGTAGTTCTATTATAAAAACCTCTTATTCGTCATCTATTACTCCATGTAGAGTTCTCCACATTGCCAAATATTATGGCTATTGAAAGCGGTCTATCAATGCCTTATTAAGGTGCTGTATTAAAAGGAAACGAAACTCTAAAACTTTCGTGAAATCTGTCCGTCCGTCGATCACTTCCATTTTACTCTAGACTACTAGTAATTATATTGTTGAGATTTGGAAAAAATAGATATATTTTACGACGGCTGGTTACTATTTCATTACTAACCGTTCATTTGCCTTACTATAGTCATGGAAAGAAATCACTAAAAAGCGGTCTCTTCCTGACAACCCGAGGCAGTAAAACAAATAATAATACTGGCTATTTTGAAGTACCTACTAATGCCTGCCTTCATACTTGATCAAGTATATTCGTAATAACAGCACACGAAATAGAACTGAGAAAGCGTTATTATTTTGTATAAAATAACTATTTGCCATGGAAGCCCAGGCACATTATCGCTCTCATCCTGAATGTTTCGGCTATAAATCTCAAAAGAAGCAATATTAGCGTTGATTTCGTATTTTCTTTTTAAAAATAAGAAATACACGATACTAAGCATTGCATTACAAAATTTAATAAAATAGTGTATAAAAATTTTAAAAATTGCTATAAAAAATTTACAACAAATCGAAAAGCTAGTCCATTTCTGAACTTTGATCTAATTAGACTACATCAGACCATAAATAACGTCTTTGGGGTGAAAATCTTTGAGTTAATTTTGTTAATAAAGTTGCGTAGGCCGGTGTAGAGTACTGGCAGTAGTTGAAGATTCCTGAAACTTTCGAGATGTGTTACCTTGAAGTTTCAGGGGTTAATTCTTCCAATAGTGCTTGGGTGCTGATCACGGGAGTTACCGGTTAAATTTAGTGGTGATTGAAGTCGTATATTACGGCTTTGTAAGCAACTCACCCACAAAACAATTATTATTATTATTAAAATAGCCTAAATAAGTACTACACTAAAACCATTGCTTTTCGATAAAAATGCTGTGACATACACAGTTAACGTAAAAATGAAGAAACGAAAGTACGTACATATCGATTGAATAAGGACTTCGTTTAAGCCTAAACGAAAATGGTAACTAAAAAACTGAGTTGCTTGATTCCCAACTAGAACTCGAACTACGTCATTGAAATGATACCCTGGCGCCTTAGCCACTAAGCTTCCATCCACCACCTGGTGAACTCAAATGTTGAACAAATTAATTCCCACTTTGTAATTAATTCCGACGTAGCGAATAAATTGAACGTAATTTGGGGTCGCTCAGAGCCTATCTGTTTTTGACATGTATACTACAACAGTCCGAAGGATGCAGCTAAATTTATGTATAGTGTGATTTTACGCAAAAGGATTAACAATTTAATCAAGCTTGGAAAACTAAATATTATATATTCAGTCTTCCAAGCGGCATCAGTCCTAAAGTTTCGATTATTCATAAAATATAATTCTGAGAAATTTTAAAATTTCTAGGTTTGAAAATACCATAAAATGACAATATTCATTTATATCGTCAATGAAAGTCGGCTTATTTTAAAGACCGCGGAGAGAGAACAAGCAATCAGATTACATTGACGAGCTTAGTACGGTAAAAAAATCATGTTATCATTTATTCTTAATCAAGTTTTTGTCAGGGATATCATCATCACACGTAACACCTACTTGGGAGCCCAAGTAGCTATTGTTTTCCACTTCATTTGATCTTCAGCATTCCTCATTGTGAGATCATTAGGAGCGTGCTGAAATTACGCTAATTAATTTATTTCCACTTATTCTCGAAAAGATATGAAAAATCATTTTTCTCAAATACCAGAAGAGTATTTTTTTATTGCCTGAAGCAGGCAGACGGCCCACTTGATGATAAGTGGTTACCGTTGCCTATGGACTTCTGCAACACCGGAGGCGTTACTAACGCGTTATCGGCTTCTAAGAAATTTTATAACGACCTTTCTAAACAAACCCATGACGTAGCGCAGAGGGAAAACCTGGCCGAGAAGTTACTTCCAAATCTATACTAATATTATAAGAGCAAAGATTTCTATTTTTGTATGTGTGTAAGGAATAAACTCAAAAACTACTAGACCGATTTCAAAAATTCTTTCACCATTAGAATGGTACATTATCCCAGATTAATATAGGCTATATTTATTACTAGAAAAGATTAGGGATCCCTACTAAGACTTCAATATTGTAACCCAAGGTGTAAAAAAATATTGTTTGAGTGGGTCCGGGGATGGTTTAGATTCACAATTAGACCCGGTAGGTGGGGGGCTGAAATCGGGTTCTATATTTTAATTTTTTCAGCGTAGGGCAATGTCAGTCGAAACCGTTATTCATCATTATATTAATACGTGAAGCAAAAACTTTGTACCCATTTTTACGAACATTGCGCAGACAGAGTAGTATAAAATTTCACACACTTATAATTTATATAGAGAAGGAGTGCAGAATGCTAATATTTTTTTTAAATTACGCATAAAAAATATATTAAATCAATAAAAAAACATTACACACACTACCATGTATTTGACACACAGACGCATATATACTCATTTGTTTATTGTTAAAGTTAAATTAACAGTGTAGCCTTGGCGAAATCTGTGCTTATAGAAGTCTTTGACAACAGAACCTTAATAATGTTCTATCTTATAACTTAAATTAATTATGGGCCAATATCCACCAGTGGGCGACCACTAGTTAATAAAATTAAACAAAGATTTCAAAACATTGTATCTTAACTTATTATTTTGAAAATAAAATCCATTAATTAGAAGATTCACACATTTATAGTTACCAAGACGCATTGAGATGTAATTTTAAGCAAATTTAAACACAATTCTTCGTGTCCTGCAGATATTTGAGTAACAAAATTTGAATCCAGAATGTGGTAACAGCTGTCGGCTGAATATTTTCGAAAATTCCCTCATATTTTATACATCCAATATTTCCATATCCCAATTCGTGTTTTAACGATTTTCGTGCATGCATACAAATTCTTTGATATACATTCTATAAACAATAACGTAGCGATGCATCTTTTTACATCTTAAACAGAGTGTATGTAACCTTCTGTTTTCAGCGCTATCTAAACAAAAATGTATAAAATACATACCTTCATTCGTCAGAAATCTACATATTATTTGAGCCATTGAACTAGTATTACTTCTTAATTCTAACGTTACTGTTTCATCTGGGATAATAGTATTCAGTGGAGCCAAATGGCTAGCCGTTTTATTTATATCGTTAAAAATAACGCTGTTAACGAATACCTACATTACTGTGTATAATTATACATATGTTATCTGTCTATATTTAATGTCATTACAATATCGCATCACAAATAATGCATTACATTTATCATTACATCTACATGATACGGCCTATAACCATAACATTATCTCAGAAGTAGTAAGCTAACAATTAAAAACTTAAACTGTAGCCTGTTATGGTATTCATATAATAACATAAACATGGTGCTCTTGTTGATAATTAAAAATTCAAGATAGATCAGTGCATACCTGGCAGCTTAATGCTTCTTTGGAAAGTTGTTAACTAATTAAAAGTTTAACACCTCTGGTTACTAACGCTTCCGGCCGCGTATGCCTTGGCCGCCTGGCAAATTAGTTTAAGATTTCATATACCGGCTATACGTCTATTTACGGTACAGTAAGTACATAACTTATTTATTCCACAGATTTACATGAAAAATACTAATCTGAAAGGAGTTTTAAAATAATACCAAGTATAAAATATTTTAGACTTTTAAAAGTTTTTGATTTGAACTTCAATTTTACGAGTCCACTTATATCAATTGGTCGAGATGACCATCGTCGTGTAGCGTGATCGCAAATATGTAATATGTAGTTATCGTAGCTTTTAAATAATAACATGTGAAAAAGTGAAAAAAGTATTAATAGTTTTTTTTTATTGCTGAAGCACAGCAGACAGGCTAATGGCCCAACTGTCATGGAAAGTGGTTACCATCGCCTATGGACATAAGCAATACCAGATGTACTGCCAATGTGCTGCCGGCCTTGAAGGAGAAACTGGAACCTGGCCATTGATGCCGCCGGAACACGACTCAAAGTTGTTATGGCAGCATACTCTAGACCAGGGGTGGTATCCATCCAGTCGGGCAAGTGTCCTACCACCTGGCTGTGGGTTCTTTTGTCGCCTCTTACGACAGGCCGCGCGGCTGCAGGAAATTGTATTCTTTCTCCTTTCCTGCACGGAGTAAAATATCAATCTAATCATATAAATAAGCATATTAGGCGAGAAAAGTGGCTAAGCGGTTCAGGCTCTCTGCTAGAATTCAAAGCCCACTAAATTTCAATAGAACTTAGACGCCTTAATCATTGAACCATTAAGATTTAAAAAGTTTTGGAAAGGACAAAAAGACGATTTAATTTTTTTTGCACCAAATTATTATATCGAAATTTTAAACATTACAATTTTCAAAAATTATTTAAATCAAATACGTCTGGTCATGCCGCACGTAGTGAATATAAGTGGTCTTTAAAGCAAATTCAATTTGACAATGTCGAGGCGAAGGCTCACGCCTCCAGCTGTGTGCGATCTACATCTATTTAATCACTAGACCGAACCGAGTCTGTTTTGATTAATTACAATGTGGCAACTATGATAGTCCTGTATTTTACTTACTAGATACTCGATTGCAGATTATTATTATTAGATAATTTGGTAAAAAAGGGTACAATACTAAATACTGGATATAAGACTAATAAAACTACGATTTAGCTGTTTTAAGCGCATTTTATAATAAAACACTTTTTTACTTTTATTTTTACTACTTTTTAATAAAATACCGCCCTTAAAACTTTTAACACGTGTTTTTATTACTTGAGAAATTACTAAAAGACTTTTTTGTTGGACAAACAAGCATTCTTGGAACAACATAAATGAAAGAAGATATTATAACATAAAAGCATGGAAAAAGAAGTATTCTTGTTTTATGTTATTTGGTGGTAATGAAAAATAACATATAATAAAAGATTGGTTGCTTACCTATAAGTTGTTTGTATTGAAACAATTAATGTTCGTCGCCAGCTAATTAATATATACAAATAAATGTTAATTAAAACTAAATCAGGCCATTGTAGAGTTAATAACCAGAATCTTTGGCTACTATAATCGTACCTTGTACTATCTTAAAATAAATAAATATGAATTAAATTTTTCGTTTTCCGCCCTGCTTTATTAGTTCAAATTCAAATTTGAATTTGAATTATAAATTATTTCTTGTTTTCTATAATTACATATGAGTGCGATTCGCACACAGCCCCTGTTTATTTCTTATTTGATCAAATCTTTAGAATTTATTAAAAGTTTTCTTTTCAATTGCTTATGAACAGTTAAAAATACAAAATCAAATGTAGTAGGTAACTACGAGGGTGAATCAAAAAGTTCTTGGAATCAATACTAAAAAATACAAAAATTTAAATAAAAGTAGTTTATTTTTCTACATAATCTTCCTGCAATGCAATGCATTTAGAATAACACATTTCTAACTTCCTTATTTCTTGTGATATTTTTTTTTCTTGAGTTTCAAAAAACTCTACGGCATCCATAACCGCGTCATTATCGCAAAATTTTGTTCCACGGATTTCCTCTTTTAATTTTGGGAATAAGTGAAAATCGTTTGGGGCTAATTCCGGAGAATATGGTGGGTCAAGGAGATTGAAGCCAGCGGATTGCGTTGAACGCAACTTCCGATCGATGAGCGGGGACCGTTATCGTGAAGAAACAACACGCCCAACGACAGTTTTCCACTTCGGTTTTCTTTAATCGCTTCACGCACTTTCAGAATTTGCATTATAGGGTCCAGTAATCGTCTGGCCTTTTGGCATGTAATCAATAAAAGGGATTCCTTCACTATGTCAAAACCGGTAGGAGCAACTCGAATTTCTTGATGGCTGGAGAGGATGGTCGTTTCCAAGACATCCTTTGTCTCTTAGTTACAGGATCGAAATGGTGCACCCACGTCATCCATGATAACAAGGTAACGGCAAAAATTATCCGAATCACGCTGGAACATTACGAGATTACGCTCAGAAATTTCCAAACTTCGGATTTTTGTTTTTGTCGGATTTTTGTTAATATTCGTGGCAGTCATCTTGCCGACACTTTTCTGAACCCCAGTGAATCAATTAAAATGGATTGAACGCTACCAAAAGATATCTTTAGGATCTCGGCTATATGTTTGTAGTTATTCTTCTGTCTTCAAAAATCATTTTCTCAACTTTTTTGATATTTTCTTCCATAACGGAGGTTGATGGCCGCTCAGAACGCGGATCATCTTTACAGCTTGATCTACCTCTTTTAAATTCAGCCACCCAGTACGCAGCCGTAGAATAGGATACAGCATCATCCCCTAATGTTTGCTAAATTGCCGAAAAAAAATATTTCGCAGAAATTTTTTTCAATCTTAGATATTTTATCACTGCACGTAACAACTCACTTTTATACATAATTTTGCGTTTTTAGCAACTCGTTGCACACAAAAATTTATTAAGTATGAACGAACTGCCAAAAACAAGGGACATTTGTTATAAATATAGTGTGATAGACACTCTTTAATTTGAATATCAAACTGCTCCCAAAAAGATTTTATATATATGCACATCTAACGACTTTTTGATTCACCTAGGTATACAAGATATACAAGAAATAAAAAACAACAAATGAATAGTAGTATTCTCATAGTTGATATTTAAAATATGATTCATGCAAGCTGAAAAAAAAGCAAAGATGTTTAAAAGAATATTATATCTTAATATAAGCATATGTACATAGAATAACTACGAGTAGCTATAACTGAGCACTGTAATCAAAAAGTTGCATCAGCTAGTTTATTATGAAAAAACACATTTTATACACATAAAGGGAAAAGAACACAAAAATCTACGGGAGGGGAAAATTTTAATATATGTCCTTATCTGGTAAAATTGAGTTTATATCCGTACCTGTGACCTCGGTGGGAAAAAGAGGACGAAATAAAATAAGTTATAAACTTGTCACTCAGTACTACTACTATTCACAAATAAACAATTTATCTGAGGCCTTTTTATACTTTTATATACCTACTAACTAACTCCGTTGGTTCATCAACTCAAGGTATGTTAAGGCCTTTAAAAAGAAAACACTCTTTTTTTCTCTATCATACGCACTTGTTTACCAATTGCAGGTTAGAAATTTGCCCAGATCAGCTGTACACTATACCAATATGAAGAAAGGCTGTCTGTCGGTCATTTATATTATAAAATAGTTGCGAAATTGATTTCTAATGCCAGCATTTTGATGGGTGTAAATTTCTATGTACCAGATAATACTATACATTGTGTAAAGACACACGCTGTTGTGTTTTCACGAACACCTCTAATCGGGGCTCTTCGTGCATTAAACTAAATTTGGGAAGAGATCTCAGATCTAGATATATACATCTATTCTTTGGGGAATTACACAAAATTCTGCTACATATAATATTAATGATAAGGAGCTTACATTGTCCATTTGTTTTATGGACGCCTATAGTAATTATGTTAAAAATGAAATCCTATACGGATAAACAAGGGCTCAATTCTGTTCTTTCAATATCTTGGCGTTGCGAACATAATTAAAGTACGATTCCATTGCGATAGTGTCAAAAATTCTTATTCTACTAAATTCACAATATCGTCGCGGGCGAATAACAGTAGCAAAAATTGATTATTAGCAGAAATAAATATTGAAAAACTACCAAAATTTTAAACATTTACTTCGTTAGTTTTCGTTTATAAATATTTATAAAGATAGAGTGGTGTGCCACGGGCACGCCATTGGAATTAACAGAATACCGAAATTAGGCAAACCTATGATTGAGACGATAATGTCCGGCGATTTTGACGAGATAGTAATAGCAGAATTGAAAAATCATTACGAAGTTTTATAACGACTTTTTTATTTTAAAATGAAAGTGGTAGTGCTTAAAAATACTTTCAAGAAAAAATTTGAACAAGCAGTGTGAAGTAATATGGAATATTTTGTATAAAATGCTTGTTTGGGATACGATAACTATTTGACAAAAATATTGGACATACATCAACTCTACGGAACACTACTGTGCATTTTCTGATGTGCACTTGGAAGACTTTACGTTATATCTAATGTTTTCTAAAAAAAATGAATACTAGACGAGTGTTTTCCTATTAAGTAAGGAGCCTAAACAGAACGTAAAGAAATGCGTGGGCGAAAAGTTGCTTAAATGGGTGCTGTAGATATTTAATTACAAAAGGATTTAACGAGTGAGGATATTTTAATTCCAGACGCTACAATGCAGATGTACGTGCGGATATGAGCGGATACGAACGGCGTCGACGCGGTGGAGCTCAAGCAGACGTGTGGGCTGCTAATTACACGAAGTACCTAACTGGAAGAATTCAATTCATACAAATACACATGCAAATCATTACGGGTTCGTTTTAGTTTCTTCTTATTCTTTATAATAATCTATAGTAGTAATTAGTAAAGAGAAGGTTATTATTAACGACTTAGTTTAAAAAATATAATTTGCTCTCGATAAAGATGATAAAAATGTGATACTATTTTATATTGGATAATGTGATAATTATTTCCTACGAGAAAATGTTTTTAAATCTTACGCCAGAGGCCGTGAAATCAATTGTAGAATCCTCGCATTATTTTGAAATATAGATAATTTGTAAGCGTTGGTGATACTCTTCCATTCCGTCACTCTAAGGTGGTAAAACAAATTCCCTCCCACGCAGGACTGGTCTGTCCGCTCGTTCCGTTTGCCTTGTGACGAGATTCGAATTATCAACATTTCACATAATGCTAACATATCACACTAATTCTAAATTCCAAACCTTTGTTCGTCTTGTATGTGTGTCCAAATCAAGAAATCATTAATTTCAGGGTAGACCTGAGACCTGTTTGTGTCGTGTGTTTTTACGAGCTGACGTAGCTGTCCTATAAAAGGTCAAATTTAAGGCGAGTGGTGCTTTTTACGTCATTTATTTCTTTGCAGAATTTGACATACCTATTTCTCAATTTATAACAACAAATTAAAGTATCTGTGATATTAAAATAAAAGCCGTTTAATTCAAAGCTGCTTTTTTATGCGATGCTTACTTATAAATGATGTGTTTAAAATTTTTCTTAATATATATCTGAAAGTTTGTCTTGAATACATACACTCTTCCAAAACAACCGTATTTCAATTTACTACTACTACTCCTACTTTTATTTTACTCAAAATTTAAGATAATGATCTTATTTTAAAAATTCATGTATGTTTCCTTTGGATGTCTCCTTAATCCTCGTCAGTCCGGTTTTCGCCCTAGCCATAGCACTGTCACTGCACTAGTTAAAATCACAGAGGATATAAGACTAGCAATGGACGATGGCAAAGTAACTATACTCACTTTGCTGGATTTCAGCAATGCATACCGTCGATTATGACATTCTGCTTGGTGTGCTTTGCTCTCTCAACATATCTCCAACGGTAATTGAGTGGTTTCGTAGTTACCTGTATGGTCGCCGGCAAAGAATCCGCATCGACGACTTGTTTTCGTCTTGGTCGTATACATCAGCTGGTGTACCGCAGGGTGGCATTCTTTCTCCTCTACTTTTCACTATTTTTATTAATACCATTTCCAAACAACTTCAAAGCTCCTACCACCTTTATGCTGATGATCTACAAATCTACATTCATACCTCCATCGAGGGACTTGTTAGTGCCATAGACACAACAAATACAAATTTTGTCATCTATAGCTGATTGGAGTAGATCTTATAGATTAACCGTCAATCCAAAGAATACACAAGCTATTATTGTAGGGAGTTACCGAATTATGTCGAAAATCCAATGGTCTACTTTACCCTCTGTTGTGTTTGATGGGATCTCAATTCCTTTCAGCGACACTGTAAAAAACTTGGGCATTTATTTAGATAAATTCTTATCGTGGGGACTACAGGTGCAAGAGGTCAGTCGGAAAGTGTTTGCGTCGGCTGCTAGTTTGAGGCGCTTACGGAACTTTTTACCGTGTACCACCAAGATCTCACTTGCTCAGTCTCTTCTCCTTCCCATCCTCGACTACGCTGATGTCAGCTATCTTGACCTCACAGAATATCAACTTGATAAACTTGAGCGGCTTCAAAACTTTTGCATTCGTTTCATATTTGGCCTACGCAAATACGATCATATATCTGAATTTCGCATGAAACTCGGGTGGCTTCCCATCCGCCTTCGCCGGAATGCGCATATCCTGTCTCTTCTTCACAACATTTTGTTCAATCCCAAGTCCCCTGATTATCTCAAGGAACGCTTTCAGTTCCTTAATTACAATGATTCAAGATTCTTTAGATTGTCAGAGAATTTGAAACTGAAAACGCCTGTCAACAGAACAAGTTTTTACAATAAGTCTTTTATAGTCCAGGCCATTCAACTCTGGAATGCACTACCACTAACCATCAAGCAGACACGATCATTTTACCAGATTAGTTAAATATTACTACCTCAAGCTATAGTGTTATTGTTTACTTTTGTATGTATATAATATAATATGTGTATTTATTTATGTATAATATTGTATATATATTATCATATATATTACTATTTATTCATTAATAAACTAAATTATTGTACGAATGCTGGTTTAGCAACTACCGACTTTTGTTGTCCTTCCTATACTCCATCCAAAGATTGTCTGGAAGAAATCGCCATAGGCGATAAGACCGCCGATTGTACTTGTATATTAATGTTCTTGACTGTATGTAGCATTTTTGTACAATAAAGTATATTCTATTCTATTCTTGTAGAGTTCAGAAGAATGAAGAATGAGTGAATA
The DNA here is from genome assembly GCA_039645545.1 of Dendrolimus houi. NCBI lineage: Eukaryota > Metazoa > Arthropoda > Insecta > Lepidoptera > Lasiocampidae > Dendrolimus > Dendrolimus houi. The sequence goes on along the minus strand of CM077120.1, from coordinate 13,182,319 downwards.
TGAAATGGAACTCTTATATATGCAAAGGAAATGCTGTACTACGGTATGGCTACTTTCCATTTTCAAATAAATACATCTCATTTTTAATTTCATAAATAGAACCGGTGATGATTCAAAGTTATAATTTTTGACTGATTTGGTTCAAAAAAGTATGTTTTCAATTATAAAACATGAAAAAAGAGTGACCTGTCACACCATCTACACTCTGTAACCATATAATAACCTGTTTTTATAAGACAAAGCCGTGTCTGTATATTGAAACTATTTAGGAAAATCAACTGGGATAGACTATATAAACGATGGAGAACACAATGCAATTTTTTTAGATTTCTTGTCTGTTTGTTCGAGATTCACGTAAAAACTACTGGGCCGATTTCGATGGTGTTTCCTTTGATCGACAGCAAATTCTTAAACTTAAAATCTGCGCTACTTTTTATCCCGGGAATCCTGCGAGATTTTTTTCTAGGAATGACTTAAAATGGCCAAGTTTAAAAAAAACTAATTCCAAAGTGATTTTTACTGATCGATAGCAAATGTGTAATAAAAAGTGTGATATTTTTATCCTTGTAACCCGGTGGGAATTTTTCCGAGAGCGGTTTGAAGTTGTTCGGGTGCATAAAAATTAGCTTATTCTGACACAGTTTTCACTTAAACGATAGGTTATATTCTTTTTAAATACTTTATCCCGGGATTCCCGCGGGAATTTCAAGTTTTTGAATAAAGTTTTGAAAAAAAGTGTGCTTAAATGATTAATTAAAACATCTTCTATTTTTATATCTAACTTTAATATTTGTTAAGTTGTAAAGACATTTAAATATCTTTCTTACATATTGCAAAAGATTACAAATTCGAGTGTTAGTTGTATCAAAATTATATTTTAAAGAAAAGTAATGTAAGGTAATTCCTAGAAATCTTTTTTCATAGTTCTAGTAGTTCATATTAAAATTATACACCTAACATTTTTACTTAAAAAAACTAATTCAGACCCGTTTTTGTATTAAAAAAAAGCTAGTTCATTATATCGGTTGCGGCCTTCGTCAAAATGGACGATCGTTGCAAAACCTATTTCCAACCCCTTTTCGTTTTTCCATCGTAGTTTTTCGCAATTTTCGCCCAACCGATTCAATTAGCTGTCGACGAGGTAACAGAGCAGACCGACAGGCATCCATCAGTATGCATTCCACTAAAGTGTTATTTGTGGAATTGCTAAAAATCTTCTCCAATAAAGCCCATTTATTTATTAAAATGTAAATTCACATTTAAATGTCACCAGCTGGTATAAGTGACACAACAAAACTTAAAAAATAAAGGTGTTATTTTTGTAAAAAAGTATTGTATGAATTGCTGTTCGAAATAGCTCGGTTAAATTCACTATTTTTTACACTTTGTGCAAACTAAACAAATAACTTATAATTTAAAATAAAATACATACCACAGGGATGTGGCAGAACAAAAGTCTATATATATCTGTATGTATTAAGAACTGTTATGTAGATAGGCACAAATATTTAAAATGTATGAGAATAAGTCGACTTTATGCTAATTTTAAAACGTGTAGCGCCATCTAGTTACATTTTGAACACAATTAATTAATAGCACGAATTCAAAATTATGATTTGTAAAGGATTAGGTGTTATGATTGAACAATAATTAGTGTTTTAATATTTAAATCAAAGCTATTCATTGTGAAAACCAGCACTGACACATCGCATAGTATCGTACGACTTGGTGACTATGGGACTGCCTCGGGAGTATACACTTACGAGTATAGAAAAAAATAAAGTCCGTTTTCAATTGACGGATATATCGTGTTACGAAAAAGTCTGTTTACAATTTCCGTGGGATTCTCTGATTCCTTGGAATCCACTCATCAGATCCTGACATGGTACCAATTCGGAAGTATAAACTTTCGGTTAAAAATGTTTTTGAAAATCGTTTCACTATTTACGGAGAAATCGAGTTACGAACATATTAAAAAAAATATAGACGAATTGAGAACCTCTCCTCCTTTTTGTGGGTTAAAAAGTTTTGAACGTATTTAACAATTATTATTGTGTAAGAAGTATCCGACCTTGACGCTTTATATACTATGTTGTTGTAGGTATTATTAATAATGCAACTTGTATTCCAAACTTGCTAGCTAGAACTAATGATTCAGTTTTGTAAAATCTACATCTATTAAGAAGAAACTGGCAATTTGTATGTATGGAAGTGAGATTTTGAAACTTAGATCATTATAATACAATTTGCATAGGGCGCGTGTCCCTAAATTATGCAATTAAGAACTAGTTATGTAGTCCTGGGGTACAATTTTCACTAACGACTATTTAATCACAAAAGGACTGTGTACCTGAAGATTTATTCACCAAAATTATTCTTAGAAACTTGTTTTTTTCTTAAAACTACTTTACACCAATTTTATGTATGATCTTAATTTCATTCTGTAATCATGGAAAAAGAATACTATTCTTCCATGTTCTGTAATCATGACTCTTGTAAGATGTCTAAAATTAAAATTAAAACTAAAATTGTACCGCATTTTATGTCGTTCAATCGTAGTCTTAATTATCATTAAAAAGTTACAAAAAAACTAAGAAAGTATAATTTATTTCATAACGATAATATATAAACTCGTAGACAAACACACACGTCGCGTCGAATATTGCTAAGCTAAGTTACGCTTGTATTACACATAAAAATATAAGAGAATGCAATGCCAGAGAAAATTACTGAAAGTTTGTTAACGAAATTTAAACTGTCGGAAATCGAATCGTAGTTAATTAGACGAGCCAATGTCTGGACAACTATACCACAGATACCATTGTTTGTTTTTTTCTTTTTGCCTGAGAATGATAAAATCACAAATATTACTTGGGTCTACATTCCTACTACTCTACTATTTGCTACTACTACTACTGATATCTGCATATCCACTCCTCCTTCCACGATCTTCAAAATACTTTGTTATTAGTTAGTCAGTACGTACAATTAGCTGACCTCCTTCATGGAGAGTAATTGTTTGCTTGGCCTCACAGAATATTTATATAGGTACATTGTACTACCGATGCTGCGATATCGATTGTACCCGGCACAAAATATGGTCACTTAGAAATTTGTTTCAGAACAAAATATTAGTTAAACAAATTTTGTACACATCCATTGGTATCGAATTCATAACATATACATGTAAAAGTATTTCTGTTTGTTACTTACTTTCCATGACTACGACTGACTGGATCATAATCAAAGTCAAGGAATTATATATTATAGGGTTTTCCCTATAATATATAATATGTTTTTACATACAAGCTTATTTTAGTCTCAAATAAAAATTCAGAAGAATGTGAAATAGGAAATGCACATTCATATTTTGTCATGAAATAAATAGATAATTATATACGTTATTTACGATTGAGAAAATAAAATAGAGATTGTAAGGAACATTATTATGTAATCCAGGGGTAATCCATGAGCTTAAGTTGTAAGCTAAGGTTAAAAATGGAACCTCCCTTTTATTTTGGATTTTGTGGCCTCGACCTTAATAGAGCGCGAAGGCATGGTAATGCCCTCTCAATGAGTCAGCTGCGGGCACAGAACGAACACGGGCTATCCATCAAACTGTCTCTTTGATGCGATGTGATGACCCGCTGGGTTTGATATATATTATGTCGCCGTATAGTGGTAAAAACCATTAGTTTATAATAAATTTTGTAATATAGTAAACGGTCGATTGTAAACAGACATAAATAATATAAAAAATCAAGCCACCTGCAAAAAAGACAATTTAAAAGTAATGCACTAAAAAGACCGAAACAAGATTGAGAATAGAAAACAAAATTAAAATAGACTGTAAACAAAGTAAACTCTACTTCGGATTAACAGACTATAATTATGAGCTGAAAGACCCATTAATTTTCTTTTGGTTTATAATTTGCAATTGGGTCCCGTCTACTACTAAACTTAATGCAGGTATTTAACTTTAATCCCCTTTTAATTTCCTTAATTTGATACTCTACTCGAGAGGTCCAATTATTTTTTTTATTAACGTATTACTATTTCGCGCTAAAAATCCGCCATTGTTTTTTTTTCACAAACATCTATCTTTTTTTTATTGCAGGATTGCAGCAGACAGGCAGACGGCCCACTTGATGGAAAGCGGCTGCCATCGCCTATGGACATTTGCAACACCAAAGGTGCTACAAATGCGCTGCTGATCTCTTAAGGGAGACTGGAAACTGGTCACTAATGCCGGAATACAACTTAAGGTTGTTATGGCGACATACTTTAGACCAGGGGTGGTAGCCATCCAGTCAGGCAAATGCCCTACCACCTGGCATCTAAGGACACTTGAGTTTTTATGACGAATATAACGATACATTAACTGTCAAAATCCATCCACCAAGCCGTTTGGAAGATACAAGGTAATAAAGAAATTTACAAACATACAAGATACACGCGAAAAACATAACCCTTCCTTGCCAGTCGGGTAAAAATAGTTGTAAATCCCTATCCCTATTAATATTATAAATGCGAAAGTAACTCTGTCTGTCTGTTCCGTTTTCACGGAAAACTATGGGACTGATTTGGCTGAAATTCAGTATATATGTAATTTTTTAAAGGGATACTTTTCATCCCGGATAATGTCATAGAATTATTATATATATATATATAAAACTACTTTCTGGGAAAAGTTTTGCTTTTTGTGATTGCCATTATCGTCATTTTGTTATTTTGGTTATTTTGGTCATTTGGACAATTTGGAATTTTGGTCACTATAGTCATTTTGGTCATTTTGAACATTTGGGTCATTTTGGACATTTTGGACATTTTGCACATTTTGGTCATTTTGAACATATTGGATACTGGTCATTTTCGACATTTTGGTCATTTTGAAATTTTTGTTATTTTGAATATTTTGGTTATTTTGATAATTTAGAACAATTTGGACATTTTGGTCATTTGAGACATTTTGGTCATTTTGGACATTTTGGTAATTTTCGACATTTTAAACATTTTGGTTATTTTGAACATTTTGGTCATTTTGGTTATTTTGAACATTTTGGACATTTTTGTCATTTTGAACATTTTAGACATTTTTGTAATTTGTGTAGTTTATATAGTTTACAGATAGTTTTGGTAGTTTTGGTCGTTTATGTAGTTTACACAAAGAGACGGGAGATATATAAATAAAACTAGAACGGGTTTAAATAGGCGATGAAAGTTTGTATGGGAGACCAATCATTTATCTTTATCAAGTTTATAGATATAAAAAAACACCATCTATAAAAAAATGCGATAGTAACTCGATCTGTCTGTTAAACTTTCACGGTAAAACTACTAGGCGTGCTGGATCGGTTTTGCAGTAATTTTGTTTAAATATAGTTTTAATACCGAAAATGGATATATATATGTATACTTTTCATCCCGGAAGATGGGATAGTTTGCGATATACACTGAATTGAATCTTCCGGGGGAAAATAGATAAAAATGTAATATAATGTAACCTGTATTAACGCCTGCTCTTTAAACAAGAGGTACGCACTAGAGTTTGACTCGCGGCTGCGCCGCGGTGTACTCTCTGGTAGTGAATAAATGATAGTGGCACACGCCGCCCGTTGCCGCCGCACAGTTTGTGCGCTTTGATTTAAACCAAACCAGATATCGGCCACGCCTTGCAACATATTTTTCTCATTTAAAGTAGTCATTTACTTTAAAAGTATTAACCAAGGGATGGTTTGTTGCGGACCATAATTATTTAAGAATAATTAGTTCAGCGGGCATCGTAAAGTCAAGCCAGTAACATAAAAGTATACCAGTCTATTTTATATGTTGAGAACTTTATAATCCGTGCACAGTTAGTCGATGGCTTTCATATGAGTAGTTAGATTATAAACTCGCAGTTCTAACAATATTCCGCAGACATGTACTTATTTATACATTTAGCTACAAGTAGGTTAAGTAGCTCTCGACTGTTGACGAGTTCCAAATATCTGTTTCCAGTTGTTTTGTGAAATAACCTAATCTGTTTTTGTTGCGAAGAGTAAACTGAAGGTACTGATAACCTGATCCTTTGAATATTTATGAGCACTCCCGAATCTATAACAATATCTATTTAGTTTATGTTTGCATATAATAAATGTTATGTAGGTAGTTTGAAAGCTTGTAGCAAGGGGAATACATTTGATTTTTCTACATAAACAATATATTGCCTTTAAATTTAAAAATTAATTGAATATATATCTAAACGCATTTATATGTATAACAATGTTGAATTTTATGTGCTTTACTTTTTACTAAACAATTTTAAATCAGTTTTACATAGATTTGTTTATATTTGATCTGTGAATAAAATTAATATCAGTTAGTTTTTCACGACCCAAAACGTGACCAGAATGTTAAATACGTTTAATTTACACATAGTAATCCACAAAATCCGGAGATGGATTTCAAGAGTTTCTACAAATACCTACCCATACAGGTAGGTATTTATAGAAACTCTAGAAGAGTCTTGAAGAGGTATTAACTCCTAGAAACTCCTAAAATCCATGTAATGGTAAACAGGTTTTTGGCTGTAATATATACTAACAAAACGATATAACTTTCTATGGTCCATAAAGTACACCGAAGTCAGCTTGAAGTCGAGAAGAAATAGAACTAAGGAAAGCAGGCCACGCGCTCCAAAGAGGACGCTCTGATTAACGGACTAACTGAGTATTTCGGGTGCATGACGTTAAATTATACATTAGCTAACGCAATCACGCTTCGTTCGTCCGTTTTCATCTAAACCTCACAAAACGCTTTGAATTTTCCCGTTCCTATAGGACATTGGCAATAAAAACATTCTTCTATTATGGCTATGTAAAACATTAAATCAATACACCAACTACATTTCGAGTTTTGCGACAGCAAATATACGAAGAATTTTTATATATAGGTACGTGAATTTATATATTTCTTATCAGTACCTATCTATGTAGGTTTTATACAACAATTGTCATGACGAGTGAATGTCAGTTTTTGCAATTACGTTAAATAAAAAACATTTGATTTTTGTGTCACCTGCTAAGATAATTACTTTGAAACATGACAAACATGTCGTTATAAGTATGCATCATTGATCGTATAGACGTAGAACCAGATTTATGATAAATTTAAACTAATTACTATAATGTAAAATTCTACTGTAAGTTATAACTTTTCTGTTGCGTTCATTAACACGCGAGCTACAGAACTCATTAGACAAACTCATGATGGATTATAATCCCTATCTTTGTTTTCAAAGATTACACAATGTTTCTCATTCAAGGGCAAGATTTAGAGATAAACTCCATGATTAATACGAAATGTGGTATGAGGGTTATATTGTAACTTTGGAAGCATAATCGTACTGAAAAGTCATGGTAATATAGCGGCTAAGGCTTATATTAATGCTAGTGATGTGGGTTTAAATACTAGCCAGGTGTGATCTATGTTTAGTTGTTATGTAATATCCATTTCTTTTCAGAAGCCTGAATATTTTCCATATTGATTACTTGATAAATGTTTGGTCATTCGGAACTTCACCCGCTATTTCAGCCCTTCCAATTTTTTTTTAAAGAAAAGTAGTTCATGTCATTTATCAGGATATAATATATCTTCTTGCCCAATTTCATTAAAATTTGTCCCGCCTATTAATCGTTACTACAAATTCAAATTTTAAAAATATACAAATTTTCATAGTGTTCTGGGAAATTGCATAGAAATTTATAAACGTTATGACGTTTATAAACTTCTAAGCAATTTTATTAATACCAGGATTTATATTATTATATAGAATAATACTGTGAATTATGTTGACGTAAGTGGTCGATTTAACCTAGCTGGATTTTATACTCAAGACGTTTTGCAAACTAGCAGTAATTGGTTTCTTTTGTAAGCTAAGTTTGGGACAAAAAGCTTTCATAAAACCCCTCGAGATTAATACCGTAAGGTATGAAAAACTCTCAGAGTAAAAAATAGCGGGAGTCAACTTTTAATAAATATCTTCTTAACTCAAACTTCACACATATATATATATATATATATATATATATATATATATATATATATATATATATATATATATATATGTATATATATATTAATTTTCTTATCTTGCTAAACCTAAAAATAAATGTAGCATCTGACACGCCCACGGACCATAAAATTTGATGTTTGTAACACATGAGACATTAGCGACAGCAATAAAAACTTTATAAAAGCTTCAAACATCATGCGAAAACAAACATTTTTCGAACTTCTCAAACACATTTTGCTTAAAAAGTAATTAACAGTTACAAAATGTAAAAGCCGATTAGTAAACGTTTTAGCGAATTGTTTCTTATAAACAATAGGATGCTAGTACCTAATAGCTTCGCTTGCTTAAGTTTGTGTGTATACCGTGGAATCTCTTTTCTTTTCCGTAATGTATTCCATCTTAATCTTCGTCGTGCAATGTGTAACCATTGTAAGTACCTGCTGTTGTTAGTTTTAATTTTTATAATATCCTTTTTTACAGTTCCAGAACCATTTTGTCTACAACAGAACACTTCTATAATTGTGATGTCCGTCAGTTTGTCAGTCTAAAATATTCTTAGATATTTACAGCTGCTAAGCAATTAGTTAATAGTGGAAAATGTAAGATGTATTTTATTATATTTGCGCAATTGTTTATTAAAAATTAATACTACTTATTAAAGTTATCAACGCGCTTATCTAATAATCGTTAAAACGCGAAAGGTTATCAAACAACAAATTAAATGTAAAATCCTTGAATTTGGTTGGCTATTCACCATTTCTTTTATAAAAACTTTAAGTGAGTTGTCCAGATTCAAAATAAGGAATTCAAGATAGCAGCGGTTCTTGAGATCGCGTTCGGAATACAGATGAACAAATATAAAGTAGAACATCCCTAAGGCTACTAAATGGACTTGGAAATGTCGTCACAATTTTCTTCACACGGACACAACTTACATATTTATTACTTTGCAATTGTGTTACGATATTTCTGCTGTAGTCCAAAATCTTGACGTAACTAAGATCAGACAACGGTTATTTTCAATTCAGGGCCACGTCTAGTCATTTAAAAAAAATTATAACCTGTTTTCTATTTAACTAGCCAGTGGCAAATTCGTGATTATTCGAGTTTTAAAACAAAAATTATAAAGCTACAAATATCTAGAACCATATACCCCCCTTCCTAGACCCAGTCAAATTTTAGGGTTTATGTATATTATGTTCGTATGTCCTTAGCTATAAAGCCACCACGAATAATAGACATATTCATAAAATTTTAATGTTAGTCAGTGAAATTTTAAAATTTTAATGGTCAAGGGTTAGGATAAGTCACTGAACTTGTCCTAACCCTTGACCGATCTTGATGAAAATTTTTGTGTGTATTCGAGTGGGTTCCCGGTTGGTTTGGATTTAAAATTGGACCCGGTAGGTGGCGCTGCAATCGGGTTCTAAATTTTAGTTTTTAAGGCAGGACAACATCAGCTAGACCCGCTAATTAAACAAATGCTAAAAACCGAGTCAGGGGGATGTAAGAAGTGAAATGGTACTAATTTAGATTTTTTTTAATTTTTTTGTTTTTTGTTTGTCTGTCTGTTTGTACCGGCTAATCTCAGAAACGACTGGACCGATTTAAATGATTTTTTTTATGGTGGTAGCTTATATCCCTGGTCAACATATTGGATACTTTTGTTCCCGAAAAATTAGAGAGTTCCCGTGGGATAGTTAAAAAACCGCACCACGCGGATGAAGTCGCGGGCATCAGCTAGTAAAATATAAATTACTCTTCTATTAGTCATATTCACACGTAAACAGTATAATGAAATTGTAAAGCGTCCAAATGTCTTTTTAGATGGAAAAACGTAAATACATTTTTTCAGTGCCGAATAATTAACATTTTATGTAATTATTTCGTCACCTGTTTAATTATTCAAATGTACAGGGTCCTTTTTTAATTCTTAGCGAGACGGTCCATGTTTTCCCCGCTCAACAGAATACATAATAAGCTTTAGGTTCTTCGTTCAAAATTTAAAGGACTGAATTTTTATACTATAAATACTACAAGAAACAAACATCTATTATTTTTTATCGAATGTGGTTATAAACTTATAGCTTGCTTTATAATTTCATATGCCTTAGATTTAGCTTCTTGATGACTTGAATCTATGGGTAACTCCATTTATTGAGCAGATAAAGACGGACAGTGGTTTTTGAGCGTACTGTAAGGTAACCAACCTTTAAATTAACGTTTTAGACAATTACTGCAATATTTTACATGCTTTCTGAGAAACAGAATATTGACTAATATAATCTAAAAAATGGTGATTTCAAGTTTATATATATAGAAAGTCTCTTTAGAAGATTCAAACACAACAATATGAAGCAATATTTTACACATTTAAGATTAAATTAGTACTTAAACTCCATACAACTATTATGGAAGTTAATCCATTGATTACTTTTCAAGAATTGCCACCACAAACACACGGATACAAATTTTTTCTATAAAGAATTATATTATAAACTAGATTTCATGTAATTCTGTAAAATTTATTTCATTTCTAATAACTTACAATATATGAATACACGCAGCAATAACATATAAACAATACTGCTCTTGACAAGAAAATAGACGGTAAGGCGTATTTAGTGTTGATTGATGACGCTTCTGTGAATACTCGTCGGTCTAATTCAATTGATCCTAATGCGAGGGCTTCTACAATGCTAGGCTGTCACGCGTCACACACAGGTGCTGTAATCTACCTTTTCAAGCCAGAACCATGTTTACGCTTTCGGATTATATATATATAGCTATAGCTTATTAGATATCGTGAGTACTAAGTAACTAGATTAGTTACTTGAATGCAATTACCAAAGATAAAAATTAATCTACTATGTGTAGGTTATGATTCAAAATAACAATACTGTTTCTAAAAACTCTTTTTACAGTACGTGACTTAGAACAGTTTGCGCACTTTCTGCATTATTACTTAAAAATTGTAAATGCTAATGATTAAAAAATATTTTTGCAAATTAGATATTCCATTTCATATAAATTATGTTAGATGCATTGCCGTATATAAGAAAAATATATATAGATATATATGGACGCAGACTCATACTCTACACTCTACAGGTATGTGTACCAAATTTCATACTCTATCCATAATAGTGTTCAAAACTTAAAAACCTATATAAGGTCTGTTTCACAATGTACAAGTAAAGTACCCAATAGCTATTTAAGAAATTAATTATGTGACACATGAAAGTTCTGGTTAGTCCTGATTGCGTTTCACCATCATCATAACTATAAATTTATTTGGCACATAGCTATTTGCCACTTAGGTACTAGTTAGTAGGTTTGGCAACGTCGCATTTTGTATTTCCGTTTTACGAAATACATGTATTAGGAAATACATTCTGTGTTGTAAATATACGTGAAAATATGTTTTTAATCATTTTAATGTACATTTTATACAATTTTTATACAGTTTATATCCATACAGCTTGAAATATGTCATGTCTTAATTTTTTATTGATCAAAACAGCATATCCATTTTTTTTATATTACTATGAACGGAACGGCAATTTATCTAATGAACAAACATAAAAGTTAAATGAACAAATGTGTACAGTGTCGGTGTACCGTGTTATTATTTCAGACTTTGTTTCGTAACATAATATTAATATTATAATTAATATAAAATATACGTAATCTACAGCATTTTTAGTCATTCAAAATCTTATCCTAAAATCCAATCAACCAAAGCTTGCATATGCGTTGTCGAAACACAGGATTCCTTCGCGGTCCAGTTAAACGATACATAAAATCATCTAATTCGTCTTCAATGGTATCAAATATGTCCATTTTTCAAATATTCATTCACAACATAACAAAACTTTCAACAGTAATTATACGAATCACAATTACTGTAAACCATATGTTATAGCTGACAACTATTTTATATGGCAGATAGACTTGTTATTGGCCACTTGATCTGACATATAGTTTACAGGGTACTTTATTTGCCAGTTAGTGGTATTTGTCAATTGTGAAACGCAAACGTTGTCTTTATTCAATAAATAAGTTAGTAGGTTATTGGGAATTTTATTTAGACTTTTGTCAAACAGGCCCTTACTATAATAAAATTAATTATATCCGTATACTTTTATTTCATTGAATGTATACATTTTTACAATTAAAAATAAAAATTTCGAAATGTACAAAACTGAATCTGAAATGTACAACTTTCATTTACATGAAATTATTTGGGTACTACAAGCAAAAGCGTTCCTCTTTACCCTTAGATATGAGAACTCTAAAATACAAAACATATTTACAATATAATCATGAAATAATATATGATTAAATGTAATACTTACCCACGCTTTGTTCTGTTGAAAGGTCATTTTAATTGTATCGGCACCCGCCCCTGGACTAATCAGGATTTTAATTATTTCAATATAACTTTATAAGTATCAGCAAACAAATTAGAGGCAGGTCTTCAATTTCAGCTGAATATAATATTTTTTTGGCTCCGTAAACATTAGGGCCAGCCTGGAATCCTTCATGTCCGTGCGTTTGGTTTTTATATGTAACAGTAATTTGTATCCGAGATTACTTGATCTATATTGTTAAAATATTTTGTAGTGAAATCGCAAAAGTTGTAATGATTAGAAGTGGCTGCCATACACGTACTGGGGATCAAAAATTTGTTTCGGTATACATAATTGTAGAGGATATCGTTATAAAAAGAGTCCCCACCAGGTTAGAAGAGGCTGCCATGCTTCTATTGAGGGTTAAAAAGTCTTTCTTACATTGTACACATAGGATATCGTTATAAAGAGAACTCCCCTCCCTGTGTTAGCTTTTGAACTATTTCAACAAGATCCATTTTGGGCTATGGGACATTTTCGATTAAATTATATTTTAGCGTTGCATAATTTAATGCAAAAACTAATCAATTTACATTTAACACTAATACAGAACCCTTCATTGCACGCGGATTGACACTGACGCAATTTTTTTTTAGATTTTATTTCCAGGAACATTATTTCCTTGGATGTGTGTTACATATTTCGATTCTCAGAGTGTTAGTTGTTACAATAATTACACAAAGTTATGAGTAGTTATGACCACGGAGAGAATATACCACATCTATGATTATAACGATTTATCCGTAAAAGAGCTTGGATTCTAATATCATGGAATACCCAAACCTATAATTCGAAAAAGTTTTCAAAATTACAACGATCGATTTAAACGCATAATTAAATCGATCGCATCCTTCAATAACTAGGAACAAAGAGTGGATTTGTCAGTTTATTCCAATAATCACTATTGATTTTCAGTGCTTTTAAATTAAAATCCTTCTTATTGCACGACTTTTCGAATGGAGAATACACTGGAGCAAGCAAAAATATCACTATGGCAATTGTCGCCTTTATTAAAAATTAAAAGTTCTTATGTATCATCAAGATTCTATTATTGTTCTCATTGGGAGTATAAATTCGGATTACCAGCTAGCCAGGTAATTTTCAAAGGAAGAAAGTTGTGACTTGGTCTAAATAAGACCAGTCATAAAAATTTCTTCATTGCTTTTAGAGGACACTTTTAAATTTTCGCGCGTTTTGATTTATGTCAAAATTTAAATAGTCGCACAATTCGGCAATTTTAAAATTTCGAATTCTAGCCATGAAAACGACCAATTGGTCGTCTTATCCATACGCCGTATATGAATTCGTGAGACCACGCCAACAACGGGCTAAGTCACCTTTATTGGCCATTACGTTATGAAAATCGTGCCAGCTAGGTATCTACCCGAGTCACGATTGCTAGTTTATAAATTTAGAAAGGACCTCGATGACTAAATTTTGTATATAAAAATCAATTGCTGTTCATTAGTCTCGCTAAAACTCGAGAACGGCTGGACTGATTTGGCTAATTTTGGTTTTGAATTAGTTGTGGAAGTCTAGGGAAGGCTTAAAAGGTGAGTAAATATGAAAAAACTTGATTCTGAGGCGGTACGAAGTTTGCCGGGTCAGCTAGTATACTATATTATCCAAAATACTAATAGCCTTTTAGCTAACCTAGACAGATTTTTAGAGGCAGGATTTTCAGATAGAACTTACTAGAACGTTTCCTTTTTTTGTTACTCAACCTATAATCTTTCACCTCTCTCTCTTTGCGTTTCGTTTTCGTATGAGCCGGTCATCGAAGAGCACGCGTCGATTTGTTTTGAATTCTGTCTTATTATTATAGTGTAAAAGTGTACCGTTTATTTAACATTTATTTAATTTCTTTCTTTGAATTGTTTCCCGTATTTTTCCAATAACATATGAGTCGCTGGCCTTTAGTAATTAAAAAAGTCCATCCCTATATGGACTAAACGTGTGAAATCCCCTTGTTTAAGAAGGTATTGATTCTTTGCAATTTATAATCATAATTTTACCCATCAAGTTAATTTATTTTCAACATGCGTGTTAAGTAATAATATTATTTTATAATAATAATAATAAAATTAAAAGCTATTAAATTAAAATAATATTCATGTCATTTCAATTCACAGGTGTATTTTGCATTTGCGTTACGGTGCACAGAATGCCAGCTCCTAAAAATAGGGTTGTCAAGGCCATCTGAAAACATGCGGAGAATCCCATTGCCCGAAGCACGGAGGCGAACCCAGAGCCCCGCAATGCATGACCTCCGTATCGCAAAGAAATCTGCAATACTCTGTTCAGCGAACATGCCCGAAGCGCTATAGAATCGAGTCAGTTTCATTAGGATACGATATGCTTATTATATTGCATCCTAATAGTTCCTAAAGCTTTCTTGGTGCATTTCACCCAGAGCTGCCAAGTGTAAAAACTTTGACAGAATGCTCTAAATAGTGTCACTTTCACCAGTTCAGTGCATCGCAAAAATCTACGCGAAATCATATTGCACGTAACAGCCAGAGCTCTGCGCTCGCGCTCTATGTCTAATTCGTCACCGAGATTCTCCGCAAGTATGTGTTCCAAATACTTAAACTTAACCTACTTTTGTGTTGCGCCATTGATTTTCGTATACCAGCCACTATTATCACAGATATATTCCTCGGGATGCTGCACGTATCTGAGACACCAGTGGAAAGTTGGGATAACCTTTCACGGCCTGCTTCAATTCGGTTATCCTTATTGACTGGAGCTAAGGTAGTTCCGGAAAATAAAACAGTGTTGTCTATCCTAGCTATTTCTTTGTATCAGTGGTTTACCTTAGACAATTTGATTCACTTCACGCTTGCTAGGTTCTAATTGGTATATAAGTACTATCGGTTGTACAACGACCTTTCCAGAAAGTTGGTAAGGAACCACCGTAAAACTACCACTTATACCTTACACTAGATTTTAACTCCCCCGTTTTTTCACAATTTCAGTAGAGTTTCTTGTTATGGCCTGACTGTATATACCCCTTGCGGAGACGTCGACGCTGCCGGAGCTCTTCACCCTGCCCCGGGGATACCGTAAGCCACCATTCGTTGCACATCATACGCCCTCACCACCGGCTACCCTCAGACCGCCGAACAGCACCAAGATAGCTGGTGAAGGCCGCCTTCTCCGGTTCTGTCAAATTTAATTATCTTTTAGTACATACCTGACTCAAGAACTTTCTACTCAAGCAGACCTTTGCTTAACCATCGTTTGTTTGATCAAAGACAGTCTTCTTTATCCTAACTAGCTTTGGCTTCCCGCGACACTACTAGGAAATGAAATAGAAAGAACTCAATGCTCCACTAATATAAATAATCCAATGCTCAAACAGTGTGTGAGTGTTTATTCGTCGGTTTATCCAGAAAAGTTGAGCTAGGCGAATGGCATTTTGACGCTTTGTTTTTGTTGTTAAAGGTGATAAAACGAATACAAGAAAAGACCAATAAAGGAATTTTTTAAACTGTACCTTTAAACTGTATTTTATTTCCTCCCGAATCAATTATAAACTTCACGCGGAAGAGTTCATCAAAATCGCTAATCCCAGACCGGAGTAATCTGCTGTCTAGCCTTCTCATAAAGACACCCTTCTTAATAAACACGTAACAATCTTTTGTTTGGTCATAACCTGGCCTTACTTAAGCAATAAGCACTTTTTTTACACGTAACAAAGTTTTTTTTTAGGAAGTCCAACTGATGGATAGCGGTTACCATCGCCTATGGACATTTATAATACCAAAGGTGCTACCTTGTTATCGTTATTTTTCTACGAAACTCTAATACTGTGTTTGATAGAAACTTTCCCGTATATTAAATACTAAGCATTGAATGGGTGTTGTTTAAAAAAGCATAACAATATAGATACAAGTAAACAATAATATTGTTACGAATTTGTGGGATGTGGATTCAAAAATGCCGTTGGAATTATTACAAAATTTATTAGAAGTACACACACGTAATTCAAAATTCTTACAAGTACAACCGAATACAAAAGGTATAAACTGTAGGGCAGAAAATCGTAACCACATAAATCGCGCAAAGTCCGCCGTTATAAGATACTAGTTCCGAAATTGCACTATTTAATGCTTCGTTCGTAGTCAGAATACAACTGACCCCTTCCTCGACTGACCGAATCTATCCATTTGTAAATTAGACATGGCCTTCTACCAACATGCCCATCATTCCTTTGAGGTCTCAATTTATAAGCTTTATGGGTTCTATGAATTTGCAAGACATACAAGTAAAAGGAATAAAGTTTTATCATATTAGGTGGTGGCGTCAATAAAGAAATTAGCACCAACAATAGATCACTCAAATTCAAAGGGATACTAAAACACCTACAAAAGGACCGGTTTGCATCAATATTCACATTAGATCGGAAAAATGCGCCTTGGCCAGTAGGTGTGATAGCCACCAAGCTGCCACGACTTACATAGTATAAGTTATTTATTAATATGTTAGTATTTATTAATATACATGTATATATTTTTTTGGAAATCTTGCTGTTGGTATGCCTCAATAAAGTAAGTCTCTTTCTATTTGGAACACCTTCCTGCTCAGTGAACCGACAAGTTGCGTAGCATTCCAAAAGAGGCTGAATGAGGAAAGTGAAGGATCAGAATAAGTGACACAGACTTGTGAAGGCCTTCGCCTATCAGTGAACTGTGACTGACTGACGACAAATATTTTTCAAAACAGAACAATTTTAGAAACCTTCTTCAACTGTCTTTCAATATATTTATAATCGTATAATAAAAACAAAAACGTAAAAAATTAACAATTAACGATAAATTCAATACTGAAATGCACTTTTACAGCTTTGTTGAGTTATGTTAAACACTGCCCTGTTTAACATAACTCTAACTTTCAAACTACGGCTGGAAAATTCTGAAAAATCTATATGGCAGAATTTAGGAAATACCTACTTAAAATGATGATTTGAACACAATCTGTTATGTAGTTTTTGAGATACTTATAGAATATTTTGGTTAGTCCGTAACAAAATGACGACAGCTCTACAGAGCCCATCACTGTAAGTGTTCTGGATAGCACCGATACAGTAATTTGTTTATATTGTTGCTTGTCTTTATTAATTTTAAGTAAACGAGAAAGAAGTTCACCTCCTTTAATCTACGATATTATCACCTAAATCGTATACTAGCTGTGCCCGCGACGTCGTCCGCATTGAATTTGTTTTCAAAACCGCCCCGATTTTGAAACATTCTTCATTGATGCTCCGCTCCTATTGGTCTTAGCGTGATTATATATAGCTTATAGCTTTCCTCAATAAATCGGCTATCTAACACTGAAAGAATTTTTCAAATCAGACCAGTAGTTCCTGAGATTAGCGCGTTCAATCAAACAAACAAACTCTTCAGCTTTATATATTAGTATAAGATAATAACAGCCCAGAAACGTCCCTTTGCTTTGCTCGGACCTCCCATAGGGGAACGAACAGTACAACCGCCACGCTTGTCCAAGGCGGCTTGGCAGGTTTAACACATCAGTTATGTCGATGTGCAGGTTTCATCACAATGTTTTCCGTTAGCACATGGTATTTGTGACAATATGCACATTAGGTGAGAAAACGGCCTAAGTGGTGCATGCTTTCCGGCCAGAATTGGAACCCGCATCCTTTGAGACGCGTGCTATAAGCTTCGTATATAATCCAATAAATTATTCCTACATAATATATAAATGATCTTAGCATAAATGTATTTAATTTGACAGGATTTTCGTAACAATATATAAAAAGTAGAGTTTATTTCGTTCTTCACTGGAGTTATGTTGCATTTTATATACCATGCTATTACAGTGATTTCCTAATGGGAAAGGTAGGTATATACAATAATATAATAATTAAATCGTTTGTGGCAGCTTTCGGCATCAATTTTTTTGGAATGACGTGAATTCAAATCCTAAACAACTTAATGTACATATTATTAAAAAACACTACCAGGCCAGGAAACTTACTTTCGAGAATACTTAAGTATAAAATTTCCTAATCTGTCTTTGTTGAGCATGGCAGGTGTACCGCCCAAGCTCCTGAAACTGAGAAGTCCTAGCCCAGCAGTACGACCGTTATAGACTATAATTATTATTATACTCAATCGTATACACTTAGATCACATAATATACCTTTAGGCGTATACAAGCCTAAAATAATTATAATAATGATTTGTCCCGTAAGAAACGCAGGCAATACCGAAAAGCTCCGAAATCCTGCACGTCATCATTAAAAAATTTAAATATGCCTTTTCAATTATTGACAAATTAGTTTGAAAAAATGTTCCAGGGTTACGTTTTTTATAAGGCGAACGTCATTTCTGGTAAATCTTTGTTTATGTTACATTTTTTTTATTACGCCTTCCTCCTTTTTCTTGAGTCATGAAAGGGGATCTTTTCTCCTCTTTCTTTCTTTTAATAAAAACCTAATATATTACATTTATCTTATACTATTACCATGTCTTTTCTTATTGTAATACATTTTTCATATTACTTACTTAATGTTTTGGTCTAGAACGAACATTTACATCAAGCAATATACGCATGCGCTTGAGAGTATCTACCCAACAAAGGTGTGCGGCAAATCATACTTTTTATGTTGACCAAAGCTACCCGACCGCTCGCTATAACCACCGTATTTTATAACATTTGCCTGAATACATTTTCAGAGGTAATGATCCTACTCAAAATATTAAAATTACGTAGTTTATTGTTGTTACCAGCTTAGCCCGTGACTTTGTTTGCTTAAAACAAAAGTTGAGAATGATACAGTCAAGAAATCGTGCGTCAGAAAATAAAAACATTACGACAGCAGTGCCACAAGAAATCAAATGAAACTACGGTGTCAGTTCCTGAGATTTTTTACACCAGCTTTGGTATGTTGATACTCAGTAGAGAGTAATAACTTATATTATATCCGCTAGATGGTATACTAGTAATTACAAATATTTATATTCATATCTTTTGAATCCTGCAAAGATATCGAACTAAAAGTTACGAATTACAGCTAAAAACATAAAATTCAAAATTTAATTGCTTAATAGTTTTATTCGAGACAATTTATTCAAGACAAAACCTTTAGGTATATAAACAGACAGATAAAATTGTAAAAATGATCAGTTATGATTAGGCATCATATAAATAACAGTTTTCACTTAAACTTGAGCATTTTGAAACCACAGACAGACCCTTCAATTTTTTTTATTATCAATAATTATACATATATGTTAAAGTACAGATAAACAAGCTAAATGGTTTGATTTGTTACCAAAATTGTGATACAGTAGAATAGAACCTCTTTCAGTCGAACCTCGATAAGTCGAAAACCTGCCAAACTTGAAAAAACTTTTTATTCCCTTCTCTTCAACCCCCAAAACCTCCGTTACTCGAAATCTGAAAACTCTATAAATCGAAATAATTAGTGAGTCCTAATAAGCAAATTCAGTATTTATTTACCCTCTATAACTCGAAAAAATTAATTGGACCACTGCATCTCGAACATAGCAATATTTGATTTTACAACCTCTATAAATATAAATCTTATACTAATATATAAAGCTGAAGAGTTTGTTTGTTTGTTTGCTTGAACGCGCTAATCTCAGGAACTACTGGTTTGATTTTATAAATTCTTTCAGTGTTAGCCCATTTATCCAGGAAGGCTAAAAGCTATATATCATCACGCTAAGACAAATAGGCACGGAGCACCAATGAAGAATGTTTCAAAGTCGGGGGGGTTTTTTAACTTACTTTTTTTTAACTATTCCACGCGTACGAAGTCGCGGGCAGAAGCTAGTATAATATAAATCTTAACTTACAAAAATCGCTTAAATCGATATCCTCCGTAAGTTGAAAACTCTATAACTCGAATTTTTTGGCGTCTCCCTTCAAGTTCGACTTACAGAGGTTTTACTGTAATTTGCTTTTAATAATTAACAAAATTGTTTATTTTTAAATCAATGATATAGGTAAAACCGCTGCTATAATATATTTATGCAAATCACAACGAACCCACACCTTTAGCATAATTGAAGAACGTTTACATAACGCATGTTTATATATACTTAAGTGTTTTGTTTGTGAAGCTTATATATTTCCCATTAGAAGCAGTAATTTTTAACAAAAGTAATTAGCATGTTTTATTCATAATAAAGTATGTTTAAAGTCGAAAACGGACGTTTCAGGATTGTTCTGTTTAAGCCTAAATCAACAGAATAAGCAACAAAATAAGGGATAGACGAAAAGTATTCAACTCCAAAAAGTCACACAATTTACGAGAGGTCGTAAATGCGAATAGGGGCAACTCAGGGTTGCCCATCAAAATTTCAAAATGACTACTATTCAAACTTACAACAGGGGTTTGCTTGTAAACATAAACTTAATTATGTTACTTACCTACTTAATTATAAACTTACTTCGTGGATAACTACCACTTAAAAGTTTTCATGCAGAAAGAAGCGTTAATTGTCATATTAATAACTGTGTAATTTTAATACTATAGCACTTTACGGTCTTAATGTTTCTCTTTTTTGGAAGAAGAAGAGTTTCGCAACAGTTATGACTGAAAACTCTTTATAAATCGCTAAATCCGGCCGTATCTACATTTGCCCATGTAACCTGTTTTTTCTTACGAGATAAATTTTTGAATAAAATGGTAGTAGTTAAATTATGTATTTAGATGGTTAAATTAAAATATTTTTTACTTTAATATCTAATTTTAGATATTCCTTTAACTAAAACATTTAAACCTAATGACGGTTAAACATCTCAACGTGCAGGTTTCATCACGATTTTTCCATTTACCGTAGCACGTGGTAATTGTACCAAATTTTAATTCTCAGTTAGGATTCGAACGCACGTCATTGAAATACTTTAGCCACTTTGTGAGCATAGTAATAAACAGTAAATTATGACACGTTGTAAATCAAAAGATTCTATATTTTTATCTCTTATCAAAGTTACCAGTACACAATGGAGTAGTTTCAGGGGAAGCACTTCCGTTCAGAAACTTTTACCAGAACTGTTTAGCACAGAAGAAAACTGACGTTTCTAATGTCGACGTTACTTATTAGTTGATTACAAACGGTCTTATTCATATTGAGTTAGAGTAAGTTTGTAGGCTGGTTTAAGGTTCATAAACTACTCTAACTTAATATTAATAAAAACGAAAGAACCTATAAATAAGTAGTAATATCTTCTCTAATTGGGATAATGACTTATTTTATCTTGCCGATGCCATAGACATTAATTTGGGACTACCAACACTACAATGACTTTATATTAATACCTTGAGCGTTAACAATAGATTTAAACTTTTATATTCAGGGAGAAATGGATTTTTCGGTAAAATTTATTATAGAGCTATTTTCTATTATATCAGAAAAATCAGTAAAGTTGAAATGTAAAGCGGTCCCTATGGGTATCGCGAATGAAAATTCTTGTCCTCTGTAAATATAGTCTGAAACAAGTGTTAATCAATGCCTTTGTTTTTACCCTGCAGATATGTAAACTATTCATCACGGAAATTACTTTTGAAAGCAATTACGTAATATAAGCGGATCTGAGAAACAATAGACTTATACTGACTTCTTGTTGATTTTCATATCAAGTTTCGACGATGAGTAGGCACATATGTTTACTAAGCAGTCTATGGTAAATATTTAAATTCATAATGCTTATTGATTTGTTCGTGGTTTATTTCTAAATTCTAATTAGTGTACTATATCTGTGTTTATTCGTTCAAGGACTGAGTAAGTAAGAATACTCATTCCTGCGACAAGGCTACCTTTCGTAAGAATCGACAGAAAAAGCCACAACCAGATTGTAAGACTACGACCGTCTTTAATCGGGGATGCAAGGGGTGCGTGGAACCCGGGCGCAGAAACTTTAGGGACGTAAGAAGATCGTCTTAATCTATCTAGCGTAACATGCGTAATGTGAGAGGTGCCAGTAGAAAACGTCACGGCATGCTGCAATCAATGACATTATCCGCTGATGTTTTGTCACCGCCGGAGTACCAGCTGTTCTCCAACCGAACAGACTGTGCCACGACGATGACAAGCGACTTAACGGAATGTCAATGCTATTTATACCTTGGAAGATGGGGAGCCCCTGAGTTTGGGATGCACCGTGTGTCCATACATTGGCGGCTTCCCATCATCCAGACACCGTGCCGTGATTGCCAAAGGAACTGCTACACACCAGGAAACGCTGAAACGCCGCAAATATGTATATGAGTTGAGTATTGGTAAGAGTTGAGACTATGGGACCGTGGGGATGCGAGGCTTATCAATACTATCTAGACCTTTCAATATGTTTGAAAGAAGTCCCGTGTAATCAAAAGTTTGTAAAAATATATGGTAAAAAAATCTTATATAAAATGAAGTATTTTTGTAATAAAATCGCGTAATGTGTTAGTTTTGAAAATTTTAACCCACATCACTGTGACATGTGTCATGTCATAAGCAAAAGGCTCCCATATTTACAAAATAGGTTACGGACTTCTAAAAATGGAACTGAAAAAGTAATATATTTGTTAATGGCAGCAAGGGCAGGCGTAGTCAAATTTTGACACCCCGACGCCCAAAGAAATTAAGACCCTGTGTAGGGCAATTGCCCGTCTGGATAGCTACGTCTCCTGGCATAGAGTATACCGCCATAACCACCTTGAATTGTGTTCCGGCATAATTGGCCAAGTTCTAGTCTCCCCTTCGAGGCCAGCAGCTCATTAATAGCCGATGCTAACCGCTTTCCATCATGGATAAAAAGAGAGAGTTATAATGTCGCCCGGTTTCCACCAAAGCAAAGAAGGGCATAATATATTCTCCTATTTCCTCACCTCTATAACATATAGTGTCCTGGAAACCCTTTGTAAATGGCCAATAACATATTATTATTTTCAAGTTCTTTTCCACATATCTTTGGTGGACACAATTCAATCGGAGAGGAGATATGTCTTTTTTACAAGAACAGGCGCGCAGCTTAGGCGAGATATATGGGTGTGCCACGTCTCACTCAAGCAAACTCGGAGACAGCTCTGCTGTATTCTAGGCAGCTCACATCCCCGCTCTACATCGGTGGGAACACCCTACCTGGTTCGCTGCTTTTCTCTGGTTTGATGAAAACCGACATTATACATATCGAGCCTTTACCGTCATTTTATCGTTAGCGACATTTGGACCTTGGTATATTTTTTGTTGCAAAAGGTATTTTAAACTATTATTTGGTTTACGACTTTCAGTTTTTGATTCAGTAGTGTCTAATCTAACTAAAACTGAAAAACTTAAAAGAAAATAACAGTTTAAAATAATTTTTACAACAAAAAATATACTTAAGTAAGTACAAATGTCGCTAACGATAAAATGGCTGTAAATGATCGATATGATTACTCTTAATCAAACTCGCGTACAACAAGTTTCATCTAGTAAAATCTTTTGGCCCATGTGCCGTTACAAGCTGAAAAGTAGCCTTTTGCATGTAGTTGAACTCTACAGTTAACTTTACAAAATAAACTAGTATGCATGTGTATTAGGTCATTATTGAACATGTGCGTACATCTTTAAGATCGGACTTTAAAAAAATATTGAAGAAAAAATATCTCCATAAAAAAGTTTAATTCACCAATCCTTTAGATAATTTCATTTTCAAGTACTATGCACTAAAATTATATCACAATAGAGAACGTATTAATTGAGAAGCAGCTGTGCCAACACAGTAACAACAGTATTACAGTGAATAGGCATCCGATATATCTGGACAATGTCTGATATGTTAGTAAACAGATTCTCGATTGCCAGATGTCACATTGTCTGACATATTTACTGCCGTGGGATATTATCAACTACAAGTTTGTTTGTGACTATTGCGGATTTTGTCTTTATCTTTTTATAATACATTTGTTGGATTTAGATAATTGTGCTATTTAATTTAAATCTTTGGTTAAAGTATATAAATAGGCTTTGTTGCTATAGAAATTAGTTACAATAGTTGGCGTATGTTTATAACTCTTATAGACACAATGTAAATCCTCAAACCGGTTGCCAAGCCAAATATTTGCTCCTACCCAATCTATTGGTTTTCAGTAATAACTGGAAAACAAGGCAATATTAACATTTCAAAAAGAAAATTCTACCAGATGATTCATTTACTTCAAAGTAATACCACAGAATTGACAAAACCGTCTAACTTTTTTCTCCTTGACATAAAATTGGGCAAATTATATTTGTTTGTTTTTTTCATTAGCAGTCAGCCGGCTTTCTAGAGCTCTGGTAATTGTGTTTCCAACAAGTAGCTCAAGGTAAAAAGGGCCTAATGAGATTCCGGTAGTGTGGTGTAAAGCTGATTTTTCCTTAATGACAAACCGGGATATTGAACCTACGCATGTTTATACATGCTTAAATTTTAAACTTGAGAACTGGCTGATGGAAAATTTCAGATAAAGTGGCGTTGTTTTATCCTCATGAGAAAAGCTCAGATAGTCTCGATTGAAGTTGACGTGCAATATAAAATAATAGTACCTATCGAGAGGGTTTTACGTCAGTAATAGCCAAACTGGATGATAAAGTTTATATTTAAAATTTTCTACCCTACTGTTGAAAATTTATTTATTAACTTGAAACATTTATTTCAAATTTTATTTCAAAACAAAGAATCCCTCTTTAAAAAGTCTAAAGCTACTAAGTAATGAAAATTTTCTTACCATCTTTTTTATGTACCTACTTCTCTAATGTTTTTATGCACCAAATAAATAATAAAAATAAACTATTATTGTAGAAACTAATTAATTGCACCGTTTATAATTTCAATGGGGTTCATGGAATTCAATTCCATAAATTAATTTAAGTACAAATCTTATATAAATAGATATTAAAAAAATCGGGTTAATTACACCAATTATAACTCAAACACGGCTGGACCGATTTTATAATCCTTGACTTGTTGGATTTTTCTCCATCTTAAATAGCAGAATAACTATGAATATATCGAAAAAAATAAAATAATAAAATAAATAAATTAGGATTGGAACTCCGCCTTCTTTCGCAATTGTCAGCTCAAGTCACGCACGCTTTAGCTTATTTATAATCATAGTCCATAGATGTCCACTGCAAATCAGTGACATTTAGGAATAATTGATCACCTTTTTTAGGGGAATATATAATACGTCGTACATCTTGATGCGATATAAAATGATTATATTACATTGATATATAAATATATATCGATGTAATATAATCATTTTATTGCCGGTAGGCACAAAGCTCGTCAGAGATTTCTTTTATATAATAAGCGAGAAGCTTCTGTTAAGAAACGGGGCGTTTATAATACGCTTCTAAATTCCTTCCTCCCGAGACAGGTATCTCAATGCCTCCTTGTTCGTGCCATCGCTCAGGTGGCACTTTACAAAGTGTAAAAGTGACAATTTTGTTCTATTTACAATGTTTTATTCTGTATAGTAAAAATGAACTGTCTCTCTGTGATTTTTACATAAATGTCAAAATTTTAATGAAGACTCCTGTTTATTCGACATGTATAAATAAGTGACTGTTTCTAACAGAATTTTTGTCTGTGTGCTGGTCTGAAAGCGTGGGACAGCCGATCGCCTATATATAAACCCGTAACATACATAATCTGCTATTTTTGAAAATCGCTGCAACAAGAAATTGGTGGAATGCAATTCAAACATAAAAAAATAACTAGGACATACAAATACAAATGGACAGTCATATCGAAAGCATAATATTTCTATTTTTCCGAAATGGCTACAGACTTCTAAAAATGAAACAGAAAATAGTTATTTAATATGATACTAGTGCGGTAAGTTGGTTTTTACAAACGAGTAGACGGATATTACCATAGTCACGAGTTTGTAAAAACCAACAACCGCACGTGCGTCATACAACATTTTTCAACATATTTGCGAGAAAAGATTGTACTATCAATAGGTAATGTAACAAATATAAATATCAGTGGGAAAGTCGCAACATTATTTGATGTTTCTAACATGAATATGGCGTGCATTTGCAAATGGCACCATGTGCACGTGGTGAATATTAGAAGTACATCTTTCGTCTCATTTTCTCTATGGTATTAAATTTTGACAAATGTATCGATCAAAAGCGCTTCCAAGGAGGCTCGATTATTCTTCAGCTTATTTATTTACGTAGTGTGAGTCTGGTGGAATTCTTATTTACTAGTGGTTGCCTAGTAGTCAAAATTCAACCATAATTAATATTTAAATTATAAATTTGAACATTATTAAGGTTCTGTTGTCAAAGACTATACTTCTATAATCACAGATTTCGCCAAGGCTACACTGTTAATTTGACTTTAACAATAAACAAAAGAGTATATATGCGCGTGTGTGTCAAATACATGGTAATGTGTGTAATGTTCTTTTATTGTTTTAATGTATTTTTTATGCATAATTTTTAAAAATATTAGCATTCTGCATTCCTTCTCTATGTAAACTATAAGTGTGCGAAATTGCATACTCCTCCGTCCGCGCAATTTTCGTAAAAACGTGTACAAAGTTTTTGCTTCACGTATTAATATAATGATTTTTTATCAAGTACCTATTTTCATTGTGTGGTGCGTAATTTTTAACTTTCAGACAATGTATATATAGGCTTAGTAAATGCATATTTTTGAGCAAATGTGTTGAAAAACATTTCGTTGGTAATTTTATGTTAGATTGTAGTTAGATTTATGCAACTCAGACAGCTTTTAACTGAATGCAAAGGAAAGTATATACGGTACTGATTTTCAAAAAATCCATTTATTTAAATTTTTGTCTGTCTGTCTGTTTATGTGGATGTTCCGGCTAATCTCTGAAACGGCTGGACCGATTTTGACGGAACTTTCACTGCCAGATAGCTAATGTTATAAGGAGTAACTTAGCAACTTTATATGGTTTCGCAAAAAAATACACGCGGTCGATGTCGCGGACACAGCTAGTTAATAATAAAATTAGAAAGAAGTTAGGGATTTTCAATGCTTGAATCATATTTGATTTTGTATCTCATTGGATTTCTAGATGTTACATTCATCTTTTCTTTCTATACTAATATACCAAAGACAAATTTAGCAGTATCCATGGGTCAGGAAACAGTTCATACAAATAAAGTTACTTTTGTAATATAAAACTAACTTTTTATATTTATATGTGTGTGTGTGTATTAGTGTGATTATATAATAAATATAAGCATAATATGTATTTACTTGAATATGTATAGGATTTTATATTTTTTTGGTTCATTTCCCGGTCATAGCCAAAGCTATGTATAAAATATTTATATATATATGGGTTTTTATGACGGATCCGCGGGACTTGTTTTTAGGTTTATTTTATGATGTAATAAAAAAGATTTCATACTCATTGTCAACATCGGTTGCTCTTATACATTGGCTATTCAATCCAATTTTAATACCTCTAAAATCTTCAATTTTTAAATTGCAATCATGAAATGTAATTAAAAGAGCATTCTGCTTTCGTATAAATTACAGACCAGTGGGTTTTTTATGGTCGTTTGGTTCAAGTATTTAGGATATTAATGTAGTGAAGTGACGACAGCGAATGGTTAGTTAACACATCCGAGTCTTAGTCAAATGACGTGAGTTCAAATGCTGTAATTTCAATTATAAAAAAACTGACCGGGAGCATACCCCACTTAATTATACTCACTGACTGACGCATGAGTTGTGAAGACAAACATCGTGATTGTTCAAGATATAAAATATGTTAATTTAAAGTAATTAGCAAGGCAACACTGATTATGCATTGTTTTTATATGTGACAACACTGAAATAAACTCTCTTCCAATACGGTTTCCTTGCCTTTCATTTCGCCTCTGTAAAATCTAAATTTTTACACTTATAATCAAGTTACTACTATCCGTGCAGGAACGGAGAAATAATACATTTTTTGTGTCTAGGCGGTCTGTCCTAACAGGGTCCAAAACAAATCACAGCCAGGTGGTAAGGTATTTGCCTGTCTGAATGGCTACCATCCCTGGTTTAGGGTATGCCATTATAACAACCTTGAGTTGTGTTCCGGCATTAGTGGCCAGGTTCCAGTCGTCTCCCTTTAAAAAGCGGCAGCACATTGGTAGCACCTTTTTGAGACAAATGTCCATAGGCGATGGTAACCGCGTTTCTTCAGGTGGGCCGTCTGTCTGTCTGCTCGACTCATGCAATAAACAAAATTAATCCTAGTTTCTTCGGTTTATTGAACAAAAATAAAACGGTCATACTTCAAGACAAATGTGTGAAACCCGCCCATTAAATTTGGACAAAAGTAATAGGCATACTGTGCAATTACACATTCCTCTAAGTAGTGAAACCTTACAGGTCTGATATTATTATTTTTATATTTTGATGCTATACATTTTTGAAGATAATTAATTTGAGGAAAATACTAGGTTGTTTTGATGTCAGAAGATCAGGCTTTTCTGCTTTACTTACTAAGATAGAAAGAACATTTGGACTCTGGCGTAATTGGAGTGTTGGCCGGCTTGTCTTCGAAGAATAGAGGATTCATTTTCCAATAAAAGAAAATCTCGGATACAAAATTTCGGTACTTGCTCTGATCTGAGTGTTATGAGAATCAATCCCGCAGTTACTCATTGTATCTATAACACAGGCGAAAAGTACCTAACGTGAGAAAACACAAGGTGAGAGTTTTTCAACTAATTAAAAAATAAATAAAAGACGCAAATATTTAAATATTTGCACATAACTTACTTGTATAAATGAAAATCTCATTAAGTTACTACTTAGATACGCGTTATTTCACAAACAAAGGTATTTGAGGACCGCTAAAGCAGGTAACAATGAAGGTGATAGAGTAAATTCAAGTACGGTTTCGCTTGTAGTGTATAAATATTTGAACAATCATGGCCTCGGGAACTCTCTACCTACAAATTGCAAGAATTATTCATTATATCACGACAGAAACTTCGACTTTATTATACGAATCGCAAATACACGAGAAACATGTTGAATTCAAATAAGAGTTGTTTGTTATACGTTTTAATGGAATATTTTGATTTTTGGTTTTCATTTTCTTTAATTTTCCAAAAACTTTTCAGTAATCGTCTGTAACGGAATTGTATTGTAGAACGTTTCTTATAACAAGAATATATGACATGAGGGATTATTTAAAGAAAATAACTATTTGAGAAGTATATCGATTTTTTTGCTGGGCCGAGCCAGACAACTATTACGAGGGTGAATCAAAAAGTTTTTGGAATCAATATTTAAAAAAATCTTTTTCTAGATAAACTCCCTCTAGTACAATGCATTTAGTATAACGCGTTTTTAACTTATTCATTGCGAAAAAAAATGTTTTTCTTGGGTCTCCACAAACTCTGTCCTTTTTTAATTTTGGTAATAAGTGAAAATCACTTGTTGCTAAGTCAGGAGAATATGGTGGGTGATCAAAGAGATTGAAGCCAACACAGTGGATTGCGTTGGGCGCAACTTCCGATCGATGAGCGGGAGTATTATCGTGGAGAAACAACACGCCCAACGATAGTTTTCCACGACGCTTTTCTTTAATCGCTTCACGCTCTCTCGGAATTTGCATAATTCGGTCCAGTAAGCGTCTGGCCTTTTGGCATGTAATCGATAAAAAGGATTCCTTCACTATTTTAAAACACTGAAACCATAAATTTGTCAACGGTATGAGCAACTCATAATTTCTTAAACGATGGAGAGGATGGTCGTTTCCAAGATATGCTTTGACTCTTAATTTCAGGATCGAAATGGTGGACCCACGTTTCCAAACTTCGGATTTTTGTTTTCGTCGCTTAACATTCGTGGCACCCATCTTTCAGACACTTTTTTGAACCCCAGTGAATCATTAAAACGGATTTAACGCTAAACGCAAAAGACATCTTTAGGATTTCAGCTAAATGTTTTATAGTTTTTCTTCTGTCTTCTAAAACCAGATTCTCAACCTTTTCGACATTTTCTTCCTTAACGGAGGTTGAAAGCCGCTCAGAACGCGGGTCATCTTTACAGGTTGATCTGGCTCTTTTAAATTCAGCCACCCAGTACGCAACCGTAGAATATGGTACAGTAGCATGCCCTAAAGTCTGCTGAATGTCCGAAAAAATTATTTCATAGACATTTTTTTCAAGCTGACATATTTTATCACAACGCGTAACTCAGTTTTATCTATAATTTTGCGTTTTTAGCAACTCGTTGCACAAAACAATTTATTACGTGCGAACGAACTGACAATAACAAGTGACAGTTAGCATACATATTGTTACAACTTAAGTTCCGACAAAAACCAAACCCATCTGAATATCTATAGAAACATACTTTATTACCTGTCGGCATTTGAACTAATTGTAATTCTTTTATGATTATCTTCTTTTGTTTACTTATTTATTGGTTATTGTGAAGAGCAGCCTATTGTACTCCTTTATGGCCGTTTTCAGGCATAATTAGCGGGAAATTGCGTTGACGCTTGTTCGCAGACATATTTGCATTTGTGCAATATATAGCAATGGCCAGATTGAGGAAGAGTTAGTCGAGCGATAACCACAAGCAGAGCAAGACTTGTGTACATTCGGTAATCTATTTAGTGACGGACTTTGCGCGTGTTATTGAATCGTGCTTTACGTTTGGACTGGTTGTGTTCAGTTATATTTGTACCTGTATTATACGTGTTTGTATAGTTCTAATAAACTCTATAATAATTCCAACGGCATTTTAATTCGAGTCCTGCAACTCGTAACAATTTAATTTGAATATCGAACTTGTCGTAGTTTATTTTTAGTTTAATTTATAGTATAGTTAAATCAAAAATTAATAAATTATATATACTGATGTTCTAGTAGTAAACTATAGATTTATTAAAATATGATTACAATTTGTCCGTATGTCTTTTTAAAAAATTGTCAGAGAAGCCCACAGAATGTTATATATCATATTCCCAAATAAAAATACTCATATAATAGACAATAAAGAGCGGACTCCCTATAAGCAGCATATCTCAAAAATATCCAAATCAAAACAAATATTATAAAAAACGGTATCGCAGAATTTACTCTATCAGAAAATCCCATTTCAAGCCAATAATCACGCCAAGGACCACACAATTCGAAAAATTTCCTATAAAAGTCCTACAAAAGCAAAAAATAATATCACCGATAGGCAAATCCAATTTTTTATTTGATTATTTTGTTTAGTTATTATATATTATCAGCCCAAACATTCCAAGTATAGTTAAATAATTTTGGTGCCGCTCTTGGATCTCTAAACAAAGGTACTACCCTGCTAATTTTCTTTTTTATTTCTTCTTTTAAACGATTCCACATTCTGTCAACAACTTCTGGATAAGTTTTTGTCAAGTCTTCAATCTCACAAGGGTCATGTTTAATATTAAACAAACATACTTTCCCTGAAAATAAAGTAATATTAATAACAAATATATAATTTATTTTTTTATAGTTGGATTCCTACTTTATCTATTTACTTACCTTCTTCAGGGTGACAGATTTCATCTTTCCTTTTATCCCTGTTAGTACACTTAATTTTAATTCTGTCACGTAAATTAGTGTCATTTATTTGAAAAGGTCTATGTATTTCATTTAGAATTGTATATATTTTACTTAGTTTTATAACATTTTCATATGACTGCTTATTTCCAATTATACCTCTCAAATTATCACCTTGATGATCACTATATGTGATGGTATTATTGCTTATAATAAGTTTGAAATCTCCAGATATATACGAAGCAAATCCATCGTAATCGTCGATTTCGAAGATTTCTTCTCTAGGAGAATTTCGATTAAAATGTATACTGTCCCACAAATCTAAACCATCAATGTTAAGCGGAGATTCCGAACCTGCCGCTCGTAGCAATGTTGGTAACCAATCAACAACATGCATGTATCCGTTCCACAAATGGTTTGCGCCCCAATAATCAGAATTCCATATAAGTCCAGCCACTCTTACACCTCCTTCATATGGGGACATTTTAAGACCTCGTAAAGGCCAATTGGATGCATAATTTAGAAAATTTCCAGAAGTCATTCCTCCATTGTCAGATATAAAAACTATAATAGTTCTTTCTAGTATCCCTTTCTGTGAAAGGGCTTCAACTATATCACCGACACTGTCATCGAGTTTTTTCATCATAGCTGAAATATAATAGGACCTATACATTACACTTCTGCTTATGCGGTTTATAATAAATTGTATCTTTTCATGCAGCTGCATCGAGAAATAGTAGGTTTGTTCATTCTCTTTATTGAAATGACATACCTATATGTACACCAAATTTCGTAATAATCGGTTTATTCGTAATATATAAAGCCGCAAAAAAGTAATAAACAAACATCCAAACATAGTACCTTTAGATTTATATAAGGGTAGTGTTGATATTTTAGTGTCTATATTCATACAATACTATAATCTGTCTTTTATACTAGTGACCCGACTCCATTACAATTCTTGAGTAACCATACATACTAAAGTGAAGAACTACTAAGAATCTTACAATTTTGAATAACTTACAATATTATGTAAGATAAACTCTTCAATTTAGGTTTATAAAACAATGAAAAAAATTGAGTGAGTTTGTGTGCAGTCAGACGCGGTAGAAGTGAAACTTCAAAGAATATAGTCACAGATAAATCTTCTCTAACTTTTATTAATATAAATATAATTCCTTTAGCCTACATCCGTCAACATATTATAATTTAAAAAATTCAATCTAGATTACACTTTAAAACATTAGCATAAAGTTCAATGCACTGTTACGCACAATTTCTTTCGATCTACGTATAAAAGAATATCTGCTTTAAGTATATATAGATAGAGCTAAAATTAATTTGAAATCTTTTAAGTTTTATTTACTTAACTTGAAAATTAATACTAACGGGTAAGGAGAAATGTATTTTATTACGAATTAAATAAGGTTGAATTTTATAAGTTTATCTCTTTTTAGTGTCAGTTTTTGGTTTCATCGATTTTCAAATCGCAACGATTCTAATGAAGTATCACTTCAAAAATATACAGATCTTTTATAAATGAGATATATTAATAGCATTGTACACATATGAATTTTTCAAGTGGGCCTTCATGCCCAAATCCTAATAGGCCATTGAATTTCTTACATTTTTAGGCCTTATCCTGCGTTTCTCAGATGATGCAATTTTATTTTTTTGATGTGTAGGGGGCTTAGTAGAAGCTTATGTTAAAGTTTGTAGGGTCGCCGCCCTTGTACCCCGGCCGCCATCTTGGAAAAAGGGGTGCAAAAGATTTTCGAGCTGTATCTCGTAACCTAGCAACCCTACAGATTTTTTTACTTGAAATTATTTGTAGCAAATTAAATTGTCTACAACTTTATTCTTATTACTTCTTATCGTAAAATGGAAAATAAAAAAGTTATAAACAAAATAACTGAACATTTTTGAACAAATTTTCTTTTGGTGGTTATAACTTTTTTCCTGGTCATGTTACAATAAAACAACATCAGAGCAATCTTATAGAGGGTTTTAACAAATAATTTTCACTACAAATTAGTTTAATTTCATTATTTTTCTTGGTTTTACAACACTCCGAAGTTGACCGGGTTCTCTTGAATACTCGTAAGAATACGATGAAAATGAAACATTAGGCTTAGTTTTCTATTACATATTTTTTTATTCATATAATTTATCATTTTATTAACATTTCTACGTTATTATTAATTTATTATCGGCCCTTTACCCCACCACAAAACTTAAAATATCATTGGTTTTTACAATAATTAACTTATCATCGCTTCCTCCAACACAAGATGCAGCCCGTGTCCACAGTCTCCGAGTTTATCACCAGGTTCAGTCGTGGCTCGACAAACACTGTGATCCTGAAGTTAGGGGCTGAAAAATCCATGGAAAATTTGGAGACCAATCGAAACTTCCAAACCTCCAGCACCCCCCGAATTTCTGAAATTAATTTTCTGCAGATGCGAAGGAAATTGTGGAAGTATGTGTGGTTACCGAAAAGGAGGCCTCAAATGCTCTGCAGTGTGCCTCAATTGTTGTGGTGAAACCTGTGGTAAAATCATGGAAGTAACAAAATTAATCGAAGAAAATGAATCACCCACAATGATGCCAATTCTAACTCCCGTTAAAACATTCACCATTACTTAATTAGATCCTGAACCGCAACCTGGACCATCAAAGAAAATGAAAAAACAATAGCTGGAAAACAACTTTTTAAATAATAATAATAATAATATAATTATGTTCAATAATTATCTCACCTAGAAATTGTCCGTGGATTAGGCCTACTGGGGATATCACGTAAAAAAACGCGCTTCCAGACTCTACCTCATAAGTGGTGGAGAAAAGGGTCGATAATAAATTAATAATAGCATAGGCATGTTAAGAAAATGATATATTATATGAATAAAAAAATATATAATAGAAAACTAAGCCTAATGGTTCGTTTTCATCGTATTCTTAAGAGTATTCAAGAGAACCCGGTCAACTTCGGAGCGCTGTAAAACCCAGAAAAATAATGAAATTAAACAAATTTGTAGTGGAAATTATTTAATAAAACTACGTTTTAACGGTTTTAAGCGCGGTAATTTATTTGATTTTTGTTATTCCGACGTTTCGGCCATTTTTCAGTGGCCGTGATCACAGAAGACAAAGAAGTTAAGTGTCAACGAGTATTGTTACAGTTTTATTTAGCCTACCGCCAACTTGTTCATTTTAATTATTTAGTTTTAATTTTGTTTCTGGTTATTATTTACTCTATGGGAGCCTAATCTAATTTATCACCGCTTCGCAACATGTTATGGCTTGAAGAGAAGAAGCGGCGCAAGAAACTCTTCAGCAAACATGCCTAGCTCTAATAATTTTATATCCTCTAATATTTATGTATACCACCTTTGAGCAATATAATCTGTTTTATTCCTGTCACGGGTTGTCTGGAAGAGATCGCTTCTTAGCGATAAGACCACCCATTGTGGACATTTAGAATATTTTTAGGCTATAGGGTTTTCTGTAATGGTGTACAATAAAGTGTTATCTATCTATAATATTAAAATGGGTAGAAGGAAAATAAAAGAAATTATCAGCCAAGTTAGTTTGTGTTCCGGTGCACGAAGAAAGAGCTCACAGTTTCCTGAGGTCTGGCAGTTGGTTTTTGCTGGGTTTGGGTCTTGATAGTTTTGATGATCGGATCCCAAACAGGTGGTACTTGCCAACCATCTTCTCTATTGAAATTAGGGTGTTTTTTTATTTCAATAGCCTCATGCATCATTCTAGGTATGAAACGATTCTTTTTCGCGAGGATTTGTGGGTTATCGAATCTGATGTAGTGGTTGAGTTTATCCAGCGTGTGTTCACTGATCGCAGACTTCGTAGACCTTGTGTGTTTCATGTCAGAAATGTGTTCTTTTACCCGTGTTTTTATGCTCCTCTTTGTTTGCCCAATGTATGATAATCCATAATCACAATCAAGCTTGTAGACACCTGCATCCTGGAGTGGGATATTGCATTTCACAGGTCTCATAAATTGGGTAATCTTTTTATGCGGTTTGAAATATGTTTTATTTGAAGCTCGCCTGAGGATGTAACCAATTCTGTTTGTGATCCCTTTGATGGAGGGTAGGGTAGGGTAGCAGGCTAAATAAAACTTTAACAATACTCGTTGTCGTCGTTTCGGAATAACAAAAATCAAATAAATTACCGCGCTTAAAACCGTTAAAACGTACTTTTATTATGTATACAAGTGGCGAAAACTTAAGAAAATATTATGGAAATTATTTCTTAAAAAACCCTCTATAAGATTCCTCTGGTGTTATTTAATTGTAAAATGACCAAAAAAAAGTTATAACGCCCAAAAGAAAATTAGTTCAAAAATTTTCAGTTATTTTTGTTTATAACATTTTTATTTTCCATTTTACGATAAGAAGTAATAAGAATAAAGTTGTAGACAATTTAATTTGCTACAAATAATGTCACATAAAAATCTTGTAGGGTTACTAGGTTACGAGATACAGCTCGGAAACCCTTTGTACCCCTTTTTCCAAGATGGCGGCCGGGGGACAAGGGCGGCGACCCCATAAACTTGAACATAAGCTTCTACTAAGCCTTGCAAATTAAATTGCATCCTCTGAGAAACGCAACCTTGAATGTAACTTTCCAATGGAGTATAAACTATATGAAATAACGAAAAACACTCAAAAGAATTTCAGAGCGATTTTGACGATAACTAAAGTGGTATCATTAAATTTTTGAAAAAGCAATTACCCTTGTCAGGAATCGAATCGGCTGATTTAAGAAAAAAGCAACATATAAATTGTACAGTGCTATATTATTTTTCCTACTACCTACATTGCCAGATTAGTCAAGAATGTTTTTTAAGGTTGCCTGGGCGAACTCGTTTTTAGCGATAAGTGCCTCTATTGTTTTGCCAAGAAGTATTGTAATTATGTTTTTTTTTTGTATTTATGTATTTTAGTGAACAATAAAGTGTTATTTTATTCTGTTTCACCAAATGATTGTATAGTTTATAAGGATAAATTTCTGTAATATGAAGGAATCCCAAACGGGAAACCAAGGGAAACGGTTGATTTTTTTAAAAATCGGTTTTTAGTTTTAAGAACTACTAGTAGTTTTACGTAGTAAAACTAAACTAAAGTTTTGAATTTTAAAACACTGGATTAAATAATTTAATATTAATTTGTAATGCTTACATGTGTGCGGTATGATTACCACGTCGTATTCCTTGCGATCGAGGAGAGAAATGAGTCTCAACCACAGATCATAGAAACTATGATATGATGATATTTCTATGATCTGTGGTCTCAACACAATCAATATTTACCCATTAGTTGATTTCTGTTCGAATTATTTTTGAATTAATCTTAATACATAGTTGCCTGTTAACAATAGTATATTTATCATCATTTCTATGTTGGATAAAATTATTGGAATGACCGGCGCAATTTATTGTTTAATTATTGTAAGGATATTAATAGACAATTTTGTTCAAATAGTCTATGGACGCTTATCAATGGCTTCTCCTTATTTATACATATGCACCCTAATTTTTAAGATCAGCTGTTAGGCCCCCAAATACAATAAAATAAATAAATTAATTAAATTAATACTTACCTCAATTTGTCGTTTGGCATTCCTTCCCAGAAATTGAAAAATAGAATTGATTGGGTATATATAATATGGAATAATACAATAGGTATATGTTTTTGTATTTCAAAAGCAGCGGACTCGATTCCTGATAAGGATGAATGATTTTTCAAAAATCTAAAGTGGTATGTATACCTGTATATACACACCACTTTAGTTTTCAACAAAATCAACCTCGAGACTTCTTTGAGTGTTTTTCACTATTTCGTTTAGTTTAGGATTTGGCCCTGATGGTCCACTTGAAAAATTCACTGTACATGTTATATAGTACTAGAGATTACCCCGCGGCTACGCCGCGGGTCAACCTCTAGTGCGTGCTTCTTGTTTAAAGAGCAGGCTAATACAGGTTACATTGTACAATTTTTTTAAATTAGTGCTATTTGCACTCGGAAGATTAATTTCATTTTATATCGCAAACTATCCCAGCTCCCGGCATGTAAAATATTTATGTCCATTTTCGGTATTAAAACTACATTTAAACATAATTACAGCAAAACCGATCCAGTATTCCTAGTAGTTTTCCGTGAAACCTTAACGGAAAGACATATCGAGTTACTATAGCTTTTTTTATAGACGATGAATTTTTATATCTATAAACTTGAGAAAGGATTGGTCTCTTCCAAACTTTCATCCTTTATTTCAAACGGTCTGTTATTTTATCTATCCCCGTCTATGAAAACTACATAAATGACAATAATGACAAAAAGAACAAATCGGGCAAATCGGGAAAATGGGGCAAATCGGACAAATCGGACAACTCTGACAACTCGGACAAATCGGATAAGCGAAAATCTCACTACACCCACTGAAATCTACTTGAAATATTTCATACCTGCGTAAATTCTCCTTTCCGGCAACTCTACGTGACGCATAGCCCTAACATCCTCCGGTGGCGCCTGCAACAATGCGCCTT
Source organism: Dendrolimus houi (assembly GCA_039645545.1). NCBI lineage: Eukaryota > Metazoa > Arthropoda > Insecta > Lepidoptera > Lasiocampidae > Dendrolimus > Dendrolimus houi. The sequence continues at coordinate 13,143,742 of CM077120.1, read as the reverse complement.
CGTTTGCCGAGTGCGGGGCATTATGTGCCACCATTAAAAACAGAGGCGTTGTCATGTCGTGTTGTGTTATTACTAAAAGAAACACATTTTTGATGTTATGTATATAGTTTTTTTTATTACTGGAGTACAGCAGCCAGGCTAATGTTCCACGTTACAAAAAGTGGTTACCGTGGCATAAGAACATTTGCTACACCAGAGAACGTATTATCACATGGTATATACATATATACATGTAATAATAATATACACGCATTAGGTTAAAATTTTTCTAGATGGTGCATTATCTTTGTCAACATACGAATCCACGTCACCCCCAATTGAGATCGGCAGCAGAATGCTAGCACATAAGGTGGTGCAAATGTCCATAGGTGACGGTAACCGCTTTCCGTGAGCTTGTCTGATGTACTACTTCAATAGTGTAAAAAAATAATAAGACGCGTTTTCCTCTGAACTGCTTTTTATATATATTGTAACTAACTAATCTAACTTATATTAATTAACCAGATTAACATGATTTACTTACACATCGTTAAATATTAAAATTCTAAAATAATATTCACCAGACTTAGCTTCATTAGTGTAGAGGTCTGTAAGATAACCCTCGGCGTCCCAAGCGACGCTTAAATTCCTAAACAAGCACATCCCAGAAACACTGCCAGTAATCCACTGAAACGTTAAATTAATTCCAATTATTATGCAAACATATAAAACGATAAAAATTATCTTCGCTACTTATTATTCAAATTGTAACACACTAATTTAATAATGAAGATAATGTTAATACATTAACACGCTAATACATTATATTACAACGTGAATTAAATAATTATAATTACAATTACATAATGTATGTATTGTAATCGAGGTAGTTCTTGTGAATAAAACGACCTGGTGGAAGTAGTCAAATAACCTGCGGCAGTTTCGAGGCATAACTATTTAACTGTCAAAAAACATGAAAGCCAACGTCGTTCTTGGTGCTGCTCGTAAAGTGGCGGTAAAGAGGATACCGTACTCGCTGAATGCTGAATGTACCGGGGGACGAATGACATACTTCTTCGGTGATTTTGGACAAGTGAACACAAATCGTAGAAATAATCACGCAACCCGTTGAATATGTAAAGTTCGTTATAGAGTTTGTAACCTTATACTTAGTTTGTCACATTATACTTTGTACGAAGTTGTGCTACGATTGTATTTCATCACGATATGCATACAAACTTCAAATAATGATTACTGTTGCAGCGAAAATCTGTACCAATCTCCGTCATATGTATTATTATGTATACCTCTATCTAATTGTATATTATAAACAAGTTGTCTCAACTTCTTCGTTCGTGCGGAATTACAAATATTATATTTATATCTAACCTGACAAAACATCCAAATGGAATATCCACAAAATAAACATACAATCCCTAAATTTTAATTGAACTTCATTTATTGCAGTCTAATCGAAAGCAACATGTCGAGTATTAAACTATTCTGCAGTTTTAAACCTATTATATTCACCTTAAACATTTTCCCATTATCTAGAGCATCCCATGATCCGGCCCGCGAGACATTTTGAAAAAACCCAATTAAAAAAATATTACATTATGTACTTATACTCACGGGAGTGACAGTGAGGCGGCAAACATCAAATCGTATGATGTTTGCCGTCTCACTCTTTGATAATCGCCGCCACTCGACTTGCTCGATCAAATTCTTTGAGGTTTGCCGCCTCACGGGCGACACATCAAAAGATTTATTGCTTCTCAATTATTATAAACTAGTTTATTCCAGATTATTCCTTCATTTTGCCTATATAAGCGGGTGGATGGCCCGAACGTTAGTCCAGTTCTATTCGAGCTACCGAGGTGATAACTTGGACAAGCGATATCCTAGCGAACTGCTCGAGCCGTCAACTTACTTTGTGACTTTGTGTGCATCTTAAGTGATTACTAACTATAGTTTGTTATGAAGTTTATTGAACGAAAAGTAAACAAAAATGATGTCTGGTGGAAAGAAACGAAAAGTAGATACAGAGGGTCGCCAATTTCAAGAAAAACGGACTGAAAAATTCCTTTTTATCTTGCACAATGGTAAGCCTATTTGTTTGCTGTGTAATGAATCCATTTCAGTAATGAAAGAATTCAATATAAAGAGGCATTACTCAACTAAGCATGCTACGCTGCACTCACTGACAGGACAATTAAGAACAGACAAAATCCAGAAGCTTACCGCAAATTTGGAAAACTGCAACAGATGTTTCAAAAACAAAGAACACAACTTGATAATGTTGTGAAAGCTAGTTTTATAGTTAGCTCAAAATTGGCAAAGGCATTCAAACCATTTGCCGAAGGAGAATTTATCAAGGAGTGTATGTTAAAAGTTTGCAGTATTTTGTATCCTAAAAAGAAAAATGAATTTGAAAAAATTAATTTGTCAAGACGAACTGTTGTTCGACGTATAGAAATGATGGCTAATGATATAAAAACAACATTGACTGACCGTATGGCTGGTTTTGAATAATTTTCCATAGCATTAGACGAGAGCACCGATTTGTCTGACACAGCTCAACTATTCACAGATATTTATTCGAAGTGTTGATAAGGAGTTTACTGTTACTGAGGAATTGCTTGCCTTACAGCCGCTAAAAGGAACCACTACAGGAGAGGATATTTTTATGGAAGTTCGAAAGGTATTCACAAGTTTTGTTAACACAAGTTAGTTTTGGCTTGCTATGGTCAAAATTAATAGGAGTATGCACTGATAGTGCACCTTCTATGGTCGGCTTACGTAAAGGTTTCATCGGGATTTTGAATGAAAAAGCCACAGAATTAAATGTGCAAAAAGATGATTTGATAGTCCTTTGTTGCATTATCCACCAACAGAACTTGTATTCTAAGTCCATTCAACTCCAGAATGTCATGAATGTGGTAGTAAAAACCATCAACTTTATTCGATCCCGAGGGCTGAATCATCGTCAGTTCAAGGTGTTTTTGGATGAAATATCAGCTGAATATAACGATGTAACATATTATTGTGAAGTCAGATGGCTGAGCAAAGGAAAAATGTTAAAACGGTTTTACGAGCTTATAAATGAAAATAAAAGATAAACCACTATCTGATTTAAGTGACCCAAAATGGATATGTGACTTAGCATTTCTGGTCGATCTTACAGGCTATTTGAATGAATTAAATTTGAAACTTCAAAAACAAGGCCAGTTAGTAAATGATTTGTACAGCCATTTGAAAGCGTTTCAGATCAAACTACGCTTGTGGGAGTCACAGATGCTGTCTGGTTACAGTTACCATTTCAACACGCTCTCTGCGTATGAAAATATTGCTTATGCTCAATATGCTGAAGATCTCAAGTTACTGTCGGAACAATTTTCGAACACATTTAGCGACTTCAAAAACATGGAAGACTGTCTCAGTTTATTTGCTACTCCTACAAAATGTAATGTACAAAATGCTCCAATACAAATGGAGTTGATCGAGATTCAAGAAAACTCACTCCTAAAATTCAAATTTGAAGACGTAGAGTTGTGCGATTTCTACAAAAAATACCTAGAAGAAGACAATTTTCCGTAGCTTAGAAAATTTGCAAGAAGATTGATTTGTGCGTTTGGCAGTACTTATAAATGCGACCAGTTTTTTTCATTGATAAAAGTTAATAAATCAACACATCGTATAAGACTGACTGACGATAATTTGGAAAATTCTTTACGTCTTTGTATCAGTGGAATTAAATCAAATATCGATGGATTAGTTTCCCAAATTCAAGCTCAAGTGTCTCATTGATTTCGGTGTATTTAACTTTCGTAGTTTGTAACAATTGCAAATTTAACGATTTAATTATAATGTACCATTTTTTTAAATTTCATTTTGTTATTTTAATAAATTGTACTATAATAACATTGTCGTGTTATTTCATGTCTAATGTCTATCGCAAAAAATATTATCACTACTTTAAAATGCACTAAGTACTTTTAAACGCGGCCCGCGAACTTAGTTTCACGCTAAAGTTTGGCCCTCAACAAGTCAAAGTTTGATACCTGATCTAGAGTAATTTAGACTGTGGTTTAAAAAAACTTTATTTAATATGTGATTCAACTTCACAAAATGTGTCTTTGCCTTTGAAGCGAGAATTTCTTACTTTATCTGTCCAAAGATATTTATGTATATCTTATCAATTAATCTTACAGTTCATAGAAGACTTTGATCTACGAAATTCTAGTGTTGTTGTAAGAACTTTGTAAAATGTTACATAATGATAATTATTATTTATTCTGGAGCTACAAATCTAATCAAAATAAACGCAACTTACGCGTTCCTGGTACGAATATTCATAGTAATCCACGTATCCGCATCTGTGTCCAAAGTGGCTGTCAAATCCTCTTACAGTGGGCAAATATTTCGAGCGCGCCTGACCAAGATGCCATTTACCAACCAAGTGAGTTGCATAACCCAAATCTTTTAAATATTCAGGAAGAAGTTTCTCTGATACCGGGAGACCCCTGTCTTCGCTATTTGTTAATGGATAACCTTGCATTCCTATTAAAAATGTTAAGACTTGAATGACAATGAAGATAAAAGAACGTTAAAACGGCCACTTTTGCCGAAACATATTATAAGGCTATCCGGTATTTATTGTTCATATCACATAAATAAATATATGAGTTTTTTTGTAGGTATATGTTAGTTTGTTTGGAGAATTTTGTATAAAATGACATTACAGAAAGCAATGGCACGATTAATTTCAGGTCGACACTCTAACATTTTGCCAATTTTTTTATCTGTGAGCCTTTAAGTTTATTGAGCTTTTATTTAAATTTGTAATGCGAAAACAAGGTATTCCATTAATATTATGTATAGGTATATAACCTGAACGGATAAAAAAGGATTGGCAACGGCGGCTTATCGTGCCTGTACAGTCAGTATTTATAAATATACGATAGCTAACAATAATAAAAAAGTGTTTACTTAATAAACATGTTACGTTATTTTCAAGTGCCTGTTATCAAGAAAATATGTAGTTAAAGTTTCATACCGAAAATTTATATTTGTTTCATCCCACTCTTTATCTGTTCAGGTTATACGTCCGTAGTTTACTTAAGGTGGCAAGTGGGGTTGAAATTATGTTAATCAAGTTTGAATGTTTTTGTCAGACACGGATCAAATTCCATTATACTGACACTAATTTTAAACTAATGTACCTAACCAAGCAAACTTTATAGCTGGATAGAAATATTATTTAGGAGGATTCAGCTGAATTGGACACGATTCGAAAAACACGTAACTCATCGCTGAAAGTCTTTACCCAGTGTGTTGTTCCATGACGATATTATGATAAGCTTACCGGTTTTATATCCATATTTTCCAGTCAGCAATGCAGCTCTAGACGGTGTGCATACACAGTGGGAGTAATAACGGCCGAGAGCAATGCCAGAATACGCCAATAAATCTATATTAGGTGTTATAATCTGGTCAGATCCATGAAAGCTCACGTCATCCCAGCCCTGTAATAATAATAATTGATAAAATTTAACATACCATGTATAAAGAGACAAGTCAATCGGTTAAGCTATAATATCCTGGACGAGCAGTTACCGTCATATCATGATTGTACTATTAACAAAAAAAAAAATTTCAAGTGGACCTTTAGGTCCAAATTCTAAACTATGCTAAATAGCGAAAAACACTCAAAGGAGTCTCGAGGCCGATTTTGACGAGACTTAAAGTGGTATCATTAGTTTTTGAAAAATCAATTGACCTTGTCAGGAATCGTATCGGCTAATTCGGCTCGAGACTTCTTTGAACGTTTTTCGCTATTTTGTACAGTTTACGATATGTCCCTGAACGCCCACTTGAAAAATTTACCCGTAAATACCTACCTTAAGAATAAAAATCATACTAGAATAAATACCTCGTCCTAAAATATCCCACCCAATAATTATATAAAGGCACACATAGAACATTTGCACGACGATGATATGTGATGCTTTCGTTACCTCATCAACTAATCGTAATTCACTGCTGGACGTAAGCGTCTCCGAGCGAGATATCGCCAAGCGCCCTTAGCGGTGACCTTACAGATTATTGGTCTGCTGAAACTGAGAGAATTTCTACTTTTGGTATCCACTCCAGGACCTGGTTGTTCCATCGACGATCGGTCCTATGACTGGCGCTATCAACCCACTGTTTTTGGGGCTTGCTAAATTTTGCTACGCAAAGTATACACATTATTACAGATGAACGACAATGGTATCAATTTAGAGTGCCGACTTTTCGAAGCGTCAAGTCGTTGAATCGCTGAAACCATCCGTACGAAGAAGCAGAAAGTCTGCACAAGTAGTTATTTATAGAAGTAAGTAGACATATTCAAAGGTCAAATAATAGAAATTGTTATATTGATACGTTTCTTTTTGTGCTAGACGACTAAACATCACTGCATCAAATTTTAATATTTTTTAATTGCATGAATTCAGCAGACAGGCAGACGGCCCACTTGGTGGAAAGCGTTTACCATCGCCTATGGACATTTGCAACACCAAAGGTGCTACAAATGCGCTGCTGCTCTCTCAAGGGAGACTGGAACCTGGTCACTAATTCCGGAACACAACTCAAGGTTGTTATGGCGGCATACTCTAGACCAGGAGTGGTAGCCATAATAAGAGAAGTTATAAATAAAATGTAAACTTACCATATCATCAGCCACAATCATAACGATGTTTGGTGGAACCTCTTTTTCGCCTTTACACAGCACAAAACAACAAGTAACAGCAGCAGTATAAGTTAGAGAAGTATACCACGCCATTTTACGCAATCAACATATATATCGATTTATAGGGTACAAGATTCTATTAAGAAATAAAGTCCGATGAAGTATAAAGTACAAAAAATACAAGTACTATTTTAAAACAACAATTGCTGTATTTAATAAATACAAAGTCAAAAACTGCAACGATGCGTATTCTCCGTAGGCTATAAGATAAGTATTACCGAACGGTAATAAATTTATTAACAGTATAAAAAATATTATAGAGCACAATGTTACGGCACGTTTCATACACCAATTTATTGATATATAATTTAGCGCAGTTCAAGACCATGGTCAATACATGAACGTACTCTTATGTGAATACAGATAACAGTATATCGCTGTAAGAGCTGCCGATAAGATTGGGCATTTGTCTATACCATTAAATAATTATGTCATATCTCATAAACGTGTAAATATAATATTTAATAACGGTTAGAATGGTAGTGTGGTATAAGTGTGCACATCAATAAACAACCCACAGCCAGGTGGTAGGGTATTTGCCTAGTGTAGGGTATGCCGTCGTAACAACCTTGAGTTGTGTTCCTACATTAATGACCAGGTTCCAGTCTCCCTTTGGAGAGCGCCACCGCATTTGTAGCACCTTTGGTATTACAAATGTCCATATGCGATGGTAACCGCTTCCCATCAGGTAGACCGTCTGCTTGTCTGAACCAAGCAATTCAAAAAACCACGTAAACGATAAGATTTTTGTATATCTACTCTAAGTTAAACGAATATCAATTAAGAAACCAATACACAACAAGAGTACAAAAACTTGTAGTCTTATTTTGTCCCCCTCTCCAGCGTTCGAACTAGCTCCCGTGGTGACTGAGTTCTGGGCTCTCGCCTAGTGATGCGTCACCCCCTACAACGAGGTAACCAACATAGGCGCACCACACAATTTATATTATACCGTATGATAATTGTTAAGTTTTAATCTAAATTGTTATTTTTTATGAAAATCTAAAAGAGAAATCTCTGAAGAATAAATTTGTCCTAATTACTGTTACATACCGACACAGAAATGCGCATACTTGCAGGTCGTTAAAGCGCAGTTTATTGTCTGCCCGGATTTAGGAATTCTTTTGTTTACTTTGTAAAACATCCTATTGTTATGGTATTTATTTTATGGCCGTCTTTAGTGTCGAACTAATTCTTGTTTTTATTACATTGCGTCGAAGCTTGCCAGATGTGCGGATTAACTCAGTGAACGTGGCCCTTTGTCAGTATTATACAGTTTAGTATAAAACAATGCCCAAACGGAGGGGTGGGGCAGTCAAGCGAGGATTACGATACGAGCAAGACGTACATTCGATAAGCGATATAGTGACGGACTTTGCGCCTGTTATTTAATCGTGCAGTTTGTACTGGTTGTATCTAGTTATATTTGTACCTGTTTTATACGTGCTTGTACAGTTCTAATAAATTATATAGTCATTCCAATGGCATTTTAATTCGAATCCTGTAGCTTGTAACATTACTATGACATTAATAATCTAATATTACAAAAAAAATTATACAGTTTTAAATAAAGATAACATTTGTTTACATGACAAAACTTTACCTAAGAACTTTTCAACACTTACAATTCTGTTTCTATAAGTCGATCTCTTACTTCTGAGTAACTAAGTTACATAAAAGTGTATGACAGTTAAGGACATGTCCATGTTCTAGACGAGAAATATTAAAATGGCCACTTTTGCGATACCCACACCTAATGTACAAGTAAATGTGAAAATAACCATGTTTGAATGTTTGGCCTTCACAGAATTTAGAATGAACCGATAAATAAGATTTGCTTAAATGAATTTTTAATAACGTCGATGAATGTAGGATACTTTTTATTATCAAAATTGGATAGACATGTACTACTTTTTAAACAGAGTCATCCTTTTTAATTGAGCAATTAAAGCTAAACATGATTGTGCCTACAAGTTACAGCTTACCGATTTTGTATATCGTATTTTTCTTAAAACCTGACCATAAATGTCCTAATGCTAGTCTCAGGCCTCCCATTTTATAGGGGAACGAATAGTATACCCGCAACGCTTGTCCAAAGCAGATTGGCAAGTTAGACACATCGGTTTTTTCGATGTGCAGGTTTCATCACATTTTCCTTCACCTTTAGCACGTGGCAATTGTAACATTATGTACTTTAATTAAATAATAATAAAACTGTAGAGGTCGAATTTCTGTGCAATGAAAAAAAATGCTAAAAACCGAGTCAGGGGGATGTAAGAAGTGAAATAGAAGTAATTTAGATTTTTTTCAAATTTTCGTTTCTCTGTTTGTCTGTCTGTTTGTACCGGCTAATCTCCGAAACGACTGAACCGATTTAAATTAAATTTTGTGTGGTGGAAGCTTATATCCCTGGTCAACATATAGGATACTTTTGATCCCGAAAAATTAAAGAGTTCCCGTGGGATAGTTAAAAACACTTTCCACGCGAACGAAGTCGCGGGCAGAAACTATCTGTACAATGAAAACAATGCTAAAAACCTAGTCAGGGGGATGTAAGAAGTGAAACAGAAGTAATTTAGATTTTTTCAATTTTTTTGGTTCTCTGTATGTCTGTCTGTTTGTATCGGCTAATCTCTGAAACGACAGAACCGATTTAAATTAAATTTTATATGGTAGAAGCTTATATCCCTGGTCAACATATAGAATACTTTTGATCCCGAAAAATTAAAGAGTTCCCGTGGGATAGTTAAAAAAACTTTCCACGCGGACGAAGTCGCGGGCAGAAGCTTATATTACTTTAAATCAGAAAACTGCCTAAGAGGTGCATACTTTCCGGTCAGAATTCAAACCCGGGCTTCTTGAATTTTGGACGTTATTGCACTAAGCTACCACGACTTTTATTGCAGATATCGAATCGTATTTTTATTGAAGGTAGGTAGTTCTTCTATATTACTTACATAAAAACTTAATTAGGTTTTTTACATATATGTAGGTAGGTTCAAACCTTCAATGAAAATGTATCTAACTGATGGTGAAAATCGCTTAAAAATCATTGTATGCATATATGTTAGTTGTTAATATTTAACTTCATTAACAATATCACATCACAAATAACGCATTAAACTCATCGCTACATCTGCGTGAAACGGTTAATAACTATTCTACCATTATCCCAGATGAAAAAGTGGCATAGGCGACATGGCCTATTTATAAAAAAACTTATGAAATAAATTAATGACGATTTCTAATGAGCATCACCGAGCACCAAGTATTTTTGTTAATTGACCACGGAATCCATAACAAAATATTTGATCAATAATATCTCATAATCTACATATAGAATTTTTTACAAATCAGTTTTATTAAAAAAGAATCAGTCTAATTTGAAAATTAGAATTTTTCCATAATTTTGCACTTCATAATTCAAATTAAAGGAGGGAGCTATTTTTACGATTTTGAAAACGAATATTTCACGTCCTGTTAATTCAGCCAAAAAAACTAGTAAGAAACATCTATAAACGGTAATTCCAAAACATGTAGTCACAGCCAGTTATTTGGTGCTCATAATCTACTTATACGTAGTATTAGGCTTTCAAAACCATGTCAGACATTTAAAATTATTACTAGGTATATTAGTTGGCTCATATATAATTCACTAATATACATTAATTCTCGTAATTGCTACGATCCTTAATAATAATCGTAGCACTCAAAGTGAAAGTGAGTATACTAGGATATATATTAGTATATTTATTTGTTCCCATTTCCCGATCTTCGCCAGTTGTAGTTTTGGTATACGAAGCCGCATGGACAGACTAAGTTTAATAAAATTTATTTAAATTAACAATACGCTTAAAGGTCAATTTGTATTTAGATACAGTAACACGCGGTGTAGTCGTCGTATATACTTTCTTACACCCTTGCTTGACCCGGGCAATGTTGTAAACCCGAAATCCGTAACGCTCATCAGGAGCCACAGATTGGCCTACAAGAACTATTGAGTTGCCAATGCCATGTGGCGACGGGTACAGCTCCGAGTTGGGCCACGATACAAAAGAATTTGGATCAGGGTTCCCGTAATTGTTCCACACGCCCAATCTCACCTTTCGCTAGGTGAAAAAAGATGTCGAAGGTACATATCCCAGCAATGGATGGCACTTTGGGCGGCCGCCTGCCAGGATTCGTGTATTGATTATGTCGTTCTCCCGCGACCCTGGCAAAAGGCGAACGATGGAACACCAGTAAGTTTTAGTAGGTACTCTGGCAGTAAACCGGCGAGTCCCATACTCCCCACCGTAAGCCCCGGACGATAGTCACTCTATGAACGGATTTTTCCTTGTTGAAAAAAGGACACAGAGAAATAGTAACTAGATGACCCAACCCTGACGCTTGCAAAAGCTGTCCAGTCAGAATAACCCGTTGTCAACTGTACCAGTTGCAATAGCAGCCCATCCGCATTTGAGATACTTCCGAAAAAATATGTTAATGTTTAGAATTGAATTTTAATTTTAATTTGGAAGTTATATTTCAACATTTCATAATAGAATTTCGCTTTTCACCTGTCAGCTTGATAATAACAATAAATCCCTCATCTAAACATATTTATAACTGACAAGATAAGGATTCATACGTTTATGTGCGGGCTGCCATACAAACTTAAATAAACATTAACATAACGCGAAATTAATCAGTTTATAAAGTATTTTACAATTTACAAACGTCTATTGAAGGTGGCCAACATCTCAAATATAAGTATTTTCCTATTTATTTTAGACTTATTCTAAATTTAATATATGTACATTATTGTCTAAAGTATTCCAACGACGAATATTTTGGAATACTACAACTTGTCTACGCTATAATATATAAAATATATAGCGTAGTCAAATGTCACAACGCTTACTGATTTTAATCGCTCTACCAAATGGTTTTCAACATTTGAATGAGAATAAATCTTGCAAAATTAACGCAGATTTGTTCTGACATAACATACATGAGATATATTGTGAAAGGATTGCTTTAAAATGCTTTAATAATAAAAATAAAATTGTCAAAATAATATTTTCAATCAACGGAGAAGGTACAAATAATGCGAATTCTGTGCTAAACTTATTACAGCCATAATAAATATTATTGTCATTCTACACTCTGGACGAGCATCCAGCAATTGACAAATAAATTGTGCAGGACAAGCAAAATTTGCTCTCGTTTTTGAAGCCAAGGCAGACTTTTGGGCTGATGAGTTTACGGAGTTAGAGTCATTTCTAGGAATTCATTCAATATAGTCAAAGATTCGTTTTATTCTTTACAATAACTGAGAATTTTCATAAAAAAAACTTCTTGGGATCCGATCGTACTGTTATTAACTTTATTAATTAAACAACATTCGCACGTAAACAATCGGAATATATTACAGATAACGATCACAGATTACACACATACAAACGCTTAGTCGATACAATTGCTTCTTCATACACACCTAAAAACTTATGTTTATTTATCACAAAATATTTAAGAAAATAAATGTTTTTAAACGAAACAAATAATATATTTTAATACTTTAGTGTGTCCTTAGCTGTGATTTGTATCACGAGGGACATCTAGACCCTATAAAACATCTCTGACAAATTTTAATAATTTCGATTAGTGTAGCGTTCTGACAAGCGAATTCACAAACTCAATTTCACTGTATATTCACAGATTATGAAAATAAACATATCGATTATTTATTTATTAGCTGTACAGAAACACTACTAAAACTAACATTAAATTATTTTGTACATAAAACTAAAATATTCAACATACATGTTCTTCCAGGTTGGCACATTTCATGGTCTCCTGAATAAATTCTTTTTCAAAAAGGCTTTTGTACATCTTATTTAAATTTTAAGAAATCCTCAGTTTATAATTAGTTCAAAATAAATAAATATGGTGACCATGTATTAGATAACTTATTAAAAAACACTTCGTAATAAACACAAAAAGTTTCTTATACCCGTGGTACCATCACAATTGACCATCACAGCTCGTGTAGTGTCTTTTGTTCCCGTTCTATTTTGACTAAAATTAATTGAAAGATTAATATTTTCACTTTTTTTATTCACAGACTTGTTATTATCATTAGATTGATTTAGAATCGCGATCCAAGGCGTCCAATTATAGCCGAAGTTGGCTGGGTCTGATTCATTTCTTAAGTTTGGCGAGTCACGTCTATTTTGTAGAGACCAAAATCCTCTGAGTCTGCTTGTAAGTAAGACGGCTATGTCATTCGCTCGTTGCCATAGATCATGCTGTTCTGCAGGATCGCGGCGAACATTGAATAGACAACCACGATCTGCAAACGAATTAAATATTAAAATTAAAAGTAGGTACATTAAAAAAAATATTTTTGCGTAATCCAAAACTTAATATGACGATCCATCCAAATTGCAAAGCATTTTCAAATGTAAATTGTTTACAGAATCTAATTACATTTAAAATTGACTGATTATCTCTCTATATGTACTTCTTAGGGCCTTAGTGTTCCCCAAGGGACGTGGAAGTGAATCTCGCGAAAGAAATACCACATAGAGATCCTTTGTTTTTTTATAAATACGAAAGTAAATAGAAAGAAATGATACATTTTTTGCTTCGATGTTTGATTATTACCTTTCACAATCGTAATATATGTAGATTAATTTTCATTTCGAAAAACGCTCTTGTTCGTACTTCGATATACTAAAGTTCTAGCAAAATCTGAAGAAAGAATAATAAATAGTCTACCAAGTAAGAACATGACATGATCTTTAAAAATTAGCTACTCGCCTTTTTAACAAACAACTCAAACTATACTGAATGTAGGTAATATTGCTACTAAATTTATAATGAACAAAGTTAACTTACACAAATACTGCGCAAATAAATATTGTGCAAACTAAGAAAATTTATAAAGCTTTTTATTTAAGACTTAAAAGTGAAGGGTTAGGACTTTTCGAAATGTTCAAACGTTTAATCCAAGGTTCATTAGCTTATATAATTATTATTTAGTAACAACAATCGTGCAAATATACATTCATGTTTTTTGTTAATTATTGTTAATGTTAAACAGTTTGTATTTAAAACTGTCAAGACATATTTAAAGATAAAATCTTTGGTATAATGAGCCTTTTGAATATGTTACTGGAAATATGATACTGTTCGAAATTGAGATGTTTATTCAATTATTTATTTACTTAATGTGCGATTGATTTATTAATGTTTCTAAAATCTTTAACATTTTATAAAATTGTATACTTCGCCAATTAATTTAATTAATTCTATCCATGCAGGAACGGCATAGAATACAACTTCTTGTGGCCGGGCAGCCCGTCGTAAGAGGCGACAGGGGTCGGATATTTGCCCGTCTGGATACCTACCATCCCTGGTCTAAAGTATGTCGCCATAACAGCTTTGAATTGTGTTCCGGTATTTGTCCCCAGGCTCCAGTCTCCCTTAACACAGCAGTAGCACATTGGTAACATCTTTGGTGTTACAATGTCCATAGACCACGGTAACCGCTTTCCATCAGGTGGGCCGTCTGTCTGTCTACTGAACTCATGCAATAAAAAAATCTTTGGTAATAAAATACTTCACTCAACATTGATTCCGAATGAAGAACCCTATACTTACTTACTTTTGTTGTAAATACGTGTAAAAAGGATTTTTGATTATTAAATTTACCTTTCTGATTACTTTAAGCCTTAGGTACTAGAACATTCAGTAAGTTTCGAGCGTAATTAACTTAAATAGTAATTAAAATCAAACAATAATTTACTCCTTATATTATGTTACTATCTTGATATCATGTGCATGTTGTTATGTTATCTTAGTGAGACTGAGCCCTCATTATGGTAATAGGCCAATTAGCTTAATATAAATAAGTATTGCTTTCAAATTTTCACTGTTTTAGTCTAAAAAGTATTACTTTCTGTTTATTTCGGTCCAAATTGGACCTATGTTTAATCATCGGTCTTATAGACTCTCTAATCTGTGCTGCACAATGTAAATCTCTTGAAATATATCCTTCTCTCACAGGCTTAGTCCTATAGATTTATGTGTTTATCTCTTTTTAGTTTCGCTTATTCGTTTCATCGAGATTCAAATCACAACAATTCTAAAGAAGTTTCACTTCAAAAATATTGGCTTTTTACACTCTTCCCAATAATATTTTCTTTGTAGATTACCTATAAAATTAAAAAATACTCACTTGGTGTTGGTAAACAAGGTGTTTGATCTCGCACAGTATCTAATTGTTTTATAGTAGCGAGTTTCCTTTTTGCTTGTACAGCTTCAATATCTAAATACATACCCATGTCTTCGAAAATTCGCGAAACTTCACAAGTTCTTAAAGTAGGAAAATATTCGGGTGGCGTCGATCTATTAATCAATAGTTCTGTACCGTAATAGTCATTATTACGTTCTGTTACATTGCCAACAACGATTTTATAATCACCAGCTCTATACGAAGCATATACATTAGCGTTACTGTCTTCCAAAGCTATAAGTACTTCTTTACGTTTGGATTCACGGTCTTCTAAGATAGAATTCCATTGATTTACTCCATCAAGAGGAATTTTAACTTGACCACCAGCTGCTGCAACTATTGTTGGCATCCAGTCTGTTATATGCATCAGACCATTCCAAACTCTAGATCTCAGAGACGAATGCCATATGAAAGCAGGCACTCTAACAGCACCTTCCCAAGGGGTATACTTAGTACCTCTAAAAGGAAGGTTAACGCCCCAATTGTTCAAACTACCAACAGTTGGTGCACCATTGTCTGATTGGAAGATTATTACTGTATCGTCAAGTATACCTCTTTCCGCTAAAGCTTTTATAATTTTTCCTACACTACGATCTATGTGTGTGACGATTTCTGTAAAAAATATATTAAAATTTAGAAGTATGTTTATTATTTTAATCAAAGTGATTTAATTCTAATATTAGGACAGTTATCTTTAACTAGAGCATTTTAGGAAGCTTGGCTCTAGTAAATTTTAGATCTTTCTTTTTTTTTATTACTTAAGCACAGCAGATAGGCTGACGGCCCATCTGTGATGGAAAGTGGTTACCGTCGCCTATGGATATTAGCAATACCAGAGGCGCTGTCAATGTGCTGCCGGCCTTGAAGAAGAAACTGGAACCTGGCCACTGGACACAACTCAAAGTTGTTATGGCGGCATACTCTAGACCAGGGGTGGTAGCCATCCAGTCGGGCAAATGCCTTACTAACTGGCTGTGGGTTGTTTTGTCGCCTAATACGACAGACCGCCCCACCGCAGGAATTAGTATTCTTTTCCGTTCTTGCACGAAGTAAGATCTGTACCTCGAACAAAATATTCTCTTATACGTAATAATTTTTTGATAAAATTGGTTCATTCTCAAATGTGTGAAGAAGAAACAAAAATCTTGAAGTACTTACTTTATATATATTACAATACATTAATGCATTAGGTTCATTATATTTTGTGTCTTCAAATTTGACTTACTTTGCATATGACAATCGAGAGGTAATGCTATCATTTTCGCATTTACCTACATTAGAGTGATAGCGCAAATTTACCGTTATTATGAAAGAAATGTACCTATTACTATTCTCCTTCCATGCTGTTATTTCCATTTACCTTAGATCGGTAACACCAAAATATTTTTTTTATTTATGAGTTTAAATAATTGCACATTTTTAATTATATTTGAAAAACTCATTCTCTATATTAAATTATTTACCTGCATACAACCTCCGGTTAGAATTAGCGATGTGCATATGCTTTACACTAGTATAGAGTGGCGGTTGAAGTGCTCCGCCAGAATTTCCCGCGTGTGGAGCGTTGTGTGTTACATGAAGGAAAATTGGTTGGGACATGTTGTGGTGTTGGATTACTGTAAAGAAAACATTACAACAAATTAAAGTGTCTCATAAGCTTATGGGGACGTGGGCACTAAAAAAGCAAGACTATTAAACATATTTAAAATAGCTCAACGGCCTATTTTAGGTGTTTCTATTATGGATAGAATCAGAGATAAGAATATAAGATATCCAAATCCCGTATCGTATCCCGCAAGATATCCAAAGTAACCAACATAGCTCGCAAAATAGTAAGTTGAAGTAACAGCGGGTCGGTTACGTCTGTCGCAAGACTGATAGCGGATGTCGTAAACAACTCCTAGAAGACCGCATCTGGTTTAACGCAGAGTAGGACGCCCTTCGGCCCAGTGGACAGACGAGCTCCATAAGATCGCTAGCAGGGACTAGACGAGAAAAGCGGAGGATCGGAATACGTAACGCAATCTTGTCAAGGCATTTTCCAGCAGTGGACACAAATTAATTGTTTAAAAATGTTGGTACAATAAATATGAAATAAAATTGGTGGTCACTTGGCATATTAAAATGACTGAGTAATTTGGGCTTTTTATTTGTTCCCTTATCTTATAATGTACTTAAGGATGTATGTATGTATATAATTAAGGATCATTAATATTTTTTAAAATAAATCTGGTGTAATAATTACAAACAAAAAACAAATGTAAATTAGCTTTGCCAAGTAAAAAATTAAATACCTACAGGTAAATGAACATCGTGAACAGAATAATTATCTTTATTATTTCTTTTGAACAACGCAATAAGAATAAATAATGTGTTGAATTACAATATTTAAAATAAGTTAAAGTTAGTTACTTGACTTAACGTACGTAACGAATGTAGTTTAAAGTTAGTTTCTTTATCCCTAATATGTACATAATGTATTGTAAATAAAACTTCTTCGAGTCCTAGTTATATTATTTTAGGGAAGAGACACAGAGAAGAAGACAAGGAATGTCGCGGAAGCTGATATTAATAGGTTTTCATGAAATGTGGTATAATGATAAGTTTATGGATAAGGTATGTATCTACTTATGGCATTTTATATCGAAAAGTGAATCATGAAAAGCCTCAGTACAAAGTAATAAACGTTTGTGGCAAGTATTCATACGATTACACGGTAATTTCATGTTTATAAAGACATATTACTTTTCACAGCTCTGTCGGTGAGTGCATCCACTATATACCGTTGTTCTTTATCCTGTGGTATATCATTATCAAACAAATCCAAACCAAACATCAAACGTCCATTCGGCCACTGGAAGAGGAAAATTATTTTTATGCAAAATTTATTGCTGACCAAAATAAACAATTCATCGTGTAGTTTCATCATGTAACTGAAAGCTTTTTAAATATTTTAATTGGACATTTAATTCATAATGGTTTAAATAGTATTTCAGCACCTGTATATACCGTAAAATAACTTAAGAACATAAAATTGTAACGTATTTATAGCATTCCCAATTAAAAGTACATTTTAACGGATTTATTAATTTTATACATTTATTCTGATGTTTATTTTTTCTTTGTTGGCCTATCAATACAAAGTCAAAAAAATATTTTTGTTCAATAATGGTACATTACTTAAAACCTTTTCGATATAGTATAAAAAATAACAATTATATTTGTTACGTATTCATATAGTATTTCTATTTAAAATCAATATAATACGCAAAAGTGGCTTTGGTAGCTCAGCGCATAGCGTAAGCATAAACAAACGTTTATTCAAAAATTCCAATATCTTAAAAACGGATCTTGTTCAAACTAACTTCGTCGAAAGTATTTTTTAAGCTACTCCCGCCTTATTTTCTTTAGAATTTCTCACCTCATAGTGTAAAAATTACAGGGGCACACAATTTTGATGACTTTAGAAGCTAATATTGTACAGTTCCCGGCCCGGCTCTTGAGCGGTCTGCGGAATAATTGGGATTGCATTGAAAGCAGTCGATGTGATGCAATTCATCGGCATATCGATAATATTATGTCTTTGTTCCTTTTTTCGAAATTCCATATAACGAAAAAATATCGACATTTCATTCGTGCACAGGTCAAAGTCACCACTCAAGATTTGCACCGGGAATTATATCTCACTACCTATTTGATTTAAATATGAGTCATTAAGCAAGGTCGTTATGAATTTTCAACATCTAACTAACGATAAAAATTAGCAATATTAGAACCGCAAACAAACTTATTTTTATAATAAACAAGCTTAATCATAGAATACATACCGATTCAACTTTATTATATGTATAATAGTCGATGTAGCCGCCCCGCATGCCGTAATGCGTGTCGTAGCCTCTCGAAGTGGGCAAGTACTCCTTTCTGGACATACCAACATGCCACTTGCCGACCAAATGCGTGGAATAACCCAACTCCTTTAAGTACGAGGGCAAGAGACGTTCCTTCAACGGAATCCCACGGTCTTCAGAGTTAAACAATGGATTACCATGCATTCCTGGAATTATAAAAGCTAAATTTTATTAATTTATTGTCACATAGACCCTCAGGTCATACGGTTTTCATTATTGATTTATAATTAATATTTTTGAATCAAATTTAATTTGTGACCTGTGAAGTGTCCTGTGATAACTTAGTGACTAGCGCACTTGTGTTTCAATTATGTGAGAATTATACCTTAACCGGAATCCTGTTCATTAGTACAGTATGCACATAACTGCATATTTTTACAATTACCACGTGCCCGTGGTGAAGATAAACATCAAGATTGAATCTGTACATCGAGATAACCGATATGTGAAACCACTGCGCCTTAGACAAGCGTAAGGAGTATACCGTCCGGTCTCAAAAAAATAAGGAGGTCCGAGCCCAGCACAGAAATAAAGAAACATAATAATTATTTCCAAATGCGACACACCCAAAACATATAAAAAATAATTTAATTGAGTATATAAAATTGTAGGTATGCTGCAATTTAAGAAAGTTGGCAATTAATTATTATTATTAATCAATTAATCCAATTTAAAGCTTATAAGTCATCAAAATTGTGTCCGCCCCTGTAATTTTTACACTATGATGTGAGAAATTCTAAAGAAAATAAGGTGGGGTAGCATAAAAAATACTTTCAACGAAAATTAGTTTGAACATGATCCGTTTTTAAGATATTGGTATTTTTGAATAAACGTTTGTTTATGCTTACGCTATGCGCTGAGCTACCAAAGCCACTTCTGGTACTCAGTAATATCTGTGTCGAAATATGGAACTTTTATGATGAGATGATCGTTTGCAATCGGATTGTTTGTCCTCATTTTACATTTGAAGAGCTAATCAAATCAATTAATTCGTTGCTATTATACGTTTTATTATTCGAAGTTAAGCAAATATACGAAGCGGCTGTCAAAGTTTTTCAACATGATGAATTGGTAGAGTCATTCACGTAGAATTGAGAACTGCAAATTGGGATTGTTATTTACGTAGATTTAAGAACTGCATATTGGTATACTAGTTCCTCCAGACTCTTTTATACTTATGGATTTTAAAAAGTCGTTAAAGTATGCAGTGTTGCGTAAAGTTTAAAGTACAATTATCGAACATTAAAAACATGGAATGATATAATATTAACAGATTTTTATTTGAACATAATTTAAAGATCGCATATAGGTATGTATTCAATCAAACAGTAAATACCGAATAATTATAGGGTTACACGAAAAAAATCCACGCGGATGAAGCCGTGAGCACAGCTAGTCAGTAATAAATTGGTTAAACGCTTTGTATGTAGCAAATAATGAAGGGTTTGTACCTTATACCCTAAAAATACTCAACAGGTAGTTGAAATCAATTATTATTTTCGTTGAAAGTATGTTTGGAACTCTACGATACCGACGTCTTTCGGAATTTTCATAGTTTAAAGGTTAGACGGGGAACACAATTTTCACGACTTTAGGAGATTACGCAATCTTGCGACCTATTTCACCTCAATTTGAAATATTGGTATATTTTTTCCAGATCTGACTAACGTTCCCCCATACGACTATGTACACTGAATTGATGTTTAAGCCTTATTTATAATATACTACTACCTAGCGCTACAAAACTTAGTTAAATTTCACAAAAAACACAGGCACACTTTTCACAAAAAGGCGTAATAATATTCGTTACATTATACATATATTACACTCGAGATATTTTTAAAGATTTATTTCAAGGACCTTACAGCAAGTATACAATAGAGACCTAACTGTGTACTACACAATCGACTTTGCCTTGACTTTGACATTATTCTGAAACAATAAGCAGCCAAACACGCACACTACACTATAGTTAAGCCGTCAAGTGCGACCAATCATGTTATTAATTATAATTATAATCAATAGCTCAGTTATACGTAATCTTGTAATCAATAACTATCCAACATGGGTATTGACATAAATTTTTATGTCACTTAAGAAATCAGTTTTATACTAACTTGGCTAATTATAATTTATGATGCTTTCTAACTGTAGATAAATACCAGAGATTTGGTTAATCATCAAATAAGTATTTAATTCCTTATAAATCATAGCATTTCCTTATATAGAATAAAGAATTGCTATGAAGTTTTTGGGATATGGTATTTATTAAAAAATAACCATTCATAGAAAACTTGATGTTTTATTAAACTTTTTTATAATAATAATCGGCAGACAAACACACACACACTCATTGTATATCCCCAAGCTAAACATGTTACGTTTGCAGAACAAAAATGTATTGAAGAAGATAGGTAAGTCGGTACTCAACAGACACATACATTATTAAACTGTAATTTTATCAATTAAATAACATCCTTACATGAAAAAGAAAAGATTGATAAACTTAGTAACGAGTGGATTTTTTTCAACCTACGGAAGATCGCTAGCTAATGTTCTACTTCAGTAAAATAGATAAAGTACAAAATCAGAGTCTTTCAACCTAAAGTCTGCTTGGATTCTAATTCGATAATGAGCCTTAGAGCTAGTTACCTAAATCTCGAAATAATAAAATCTAAGCGTACTTAGTCGAGAAGTAAGACTGAATTTTTTCAAAGTTTATGATCCAACTGGTAATAACAACTTTAAATCTCGGAAAAAAACGCTAACAGAAATAAGTTAATGAATGTATAAGTTAAGCAATCCTGAGAAGAATCGTAAAGATATCTGAATATTGTTGCAACCAACCAGTTGTATTGTTATTCCAGTATTAAAAATAATAACAATTGTATAAAGTTGAGAAAGCAAGCGTAATTTAAAATTGCTCAATTTTTAAATTGAGAAGAATTAAACCGAACATCCACCAAAGCTAATTTATATTTTAACACGATATAAATGAAGCTAGACAAATTTTTGTTTAAATGAACATACGTACCTATTATATTTAATGTTAAACTGGAATATTGTTCGATGTAAGAGTAAATAAAGCAATTATAACAGCATACTCTAGACCGGGGGTGATAGCCATCCAAACAGGTAAATAACCATACCACCTGGTAATTTATTGGCAGAACGAACACTTCCTTCCTATATTATAATTATTATAATATAATAATAGTTGACTAAGTATTCTTAATGTATTTAATCTAAAACAACTTCAAAAAGGTTCTCAATTTGTTTGTATGTTATTAAAGAACGCCGAGCGCCTACATCCTTCGAAATAAAAGCTTGTACGTGCGTACGTACGTTTTGTATGCATGTTACGCGATTTGTCCGTTAATTGTGGACCGAATTTCAAATTGCTTTTTCTTTATTCAAAAGAGTATACTCCCGAAATAGTCGCACAGTCACCAAGTCAAGATCTGATCAGTGGTTTCCCAGGGGATTCGAGAGAATCCCACGAAAATTGTTAACAGACTTATTTGTTACACGATATTTCCGTCAATTGTAGAGTGATTTTCAGTCTTTTCTTTATTCGAAAGAGTATATTCCCAAGGCCATCCCATTGTCACCAATTCAGGATCTGATGATTGTATTGCAGGAAAATCGAAAGCAACCCTTGGGACGAGCGCCTCCACCGAAGAGAGAGATAGCAACCATGTATACGCGTGCCAGTAGTAAAATTTCTACAGGCACTTAATATATTGTTATTAAATCTATTCAAGTATTTGCGCAAACAAAGAGTAAAAAATATATTTTTTTAACAAAAACAAAACCAACTTCAAAGTAAACAGTAAATATTTAACCGACTTCTTTCTACAAGTTCGTGCGAATTAAAACATAAAAATTACTATATTTTGCAAAATTGTTGTTTTTTGTATATTCATTGGCACTGAATTCAAAATGTTTGACGAAAGAAGTCGGTTAAATATTAAAATTTTAGTTTTTGATTTGAAGTCCATTTTGTTTTCTTTATGCATTTTTAATTATCAGTAAAGAAGAGTAAAATCCATTTAAAAATTCCGTATTACACAGCTTAGTTTTGATGGATAAAGTCCTTTACAATGCATATGGAAGAAGATGTTACCTAATCTCATTGGGTATTTTCCTGTTAGAAGTGCTGTCCTCGCTGGTGTGCAGATAGCCTCACTGTAGTACTGCTGCAATATGACCCCGTGGTATGCCAATGTATCGATGTTAGGAGTGGGAATTTGATCTGAGCCGTGAAACGATACGTCGTTCCAACCCTTATAAAAAACATTTTCAATATTATCGTTTGTATTTTCAAGTCAAATCTTATTAAATAACAAATTTAGTGTTTTCCTTTTTTGTTTTTGTTTCCTCTTCAAGACTGTTAACATTAGACTGGGTCAAAAAAATCAACTTTTTATATATATTGAAAACATTAATTGGGGTAACAAAAAAAAATATTGTCAGAATTTGATCATTAATATTAAGAGGTCTATCATCGCAAATTTAGATTTTTTATACTGAGCGAGTTTTTGTCTCAGAACTCCCAAATCATTAACTTAACGAAATTGACACTCTGAACTTTTTTTGAAGGAAATTAAGTTCTACAAAAAAAAAACTAATTAAAATTTTTCGCCGGATGAATCATTTCCTTACAATCATGCCTTAAACATTCGTATAGTTTTAAAATTTGATCTTACAATTTTAAAATTTTGTAATTCATGTAAAAGTCAGTACCCGGAAAAAAATCGATAAATATTCTTATGGGAAATCTCTCGAAATTTTGTGTTAAACGTAAAATGATAGTCTTTGTCCATCCTAATGTCTCAAACCTAAGGATAAATAAAAAACCAGATTTCCAATTAATATGTATATAGATATTCTTCTATTTAAATATAGTACCTACATAGTTTTTTAATGACGCTTTTTTGGGTCATTTGAAACATTAAACTCCTTTCCCGATAAAATTTCCAAATGTTGTTTATAACAAATAACCTTGCTCCACTTGAAGTAGTATGCGTAAAAAAGGTGCTCAATTAGACAGAATGTAAATATTTTACTTGATTACAAGAAATTATCAGTACAATGCTACGCATATTGTCATATTAGTTCATTTGCGTGGAAGTAACTTTTCCCAAGACTCTCACTACTTGTTTCGTGTCAAGTTCAATCACTTATCTTTGTAATGACTATTAAATCCTTTCAAACTGGACTACACGCGTATTTCCCAGGAGTTCTTTTCACATGTGTATTTCTTCATTTTTGATATTAATTATCATACAAAAACACGTAGTGAGTAGTTTTTATTAAGTAAAAACACCTATATGAAATCCGGTAATAATAGCCGTTTTGACTTGTTAGGGAAACCCCATTTATATAATGACTCGTTTTATTATATTTTCTAAATAGTCTTACCCTTTTTAATAATTAAAACGCTAACATACAAGGATATAGCATAAGTAGGTATTTGTTAAAGTTCAATATACATTAACTTTGCTATTAGCGTAATTATGATTTTAATTTTAGGCCAATATTTATAGAGTCATGGAAATATTTTATTCGAGAACCTCCTTATTAAAATATGAAATAAAAGTTCACATAGGCATTAAGTAGGTTTAGATGTTTTCATCCGTGCAGGAACGGAGAAAGAATACAATTTCCTGCGGCCGGGCGGCCTGTCGTAAGAGGCGAATAACAACCCACAGCCAGGTGGTAGGGCATTTGCACGACTGGACGGCTACCACCCTTGGCCTAAAGTATGTCGCCATAACAACCTTGAGTTGTGTTCCGACATTAGTGACCAGGTTCCAGTCTCCCTTCAGAGAGCAGCAGCGCATTTGTAGCACCTTTGGTGTTGCAAATGTCCATAGGCGACGGTAACCGCTTTCCATCAACTGGGCCGTCTGCCTGTCTGCTGAAATCCTGCGATATAATTTTTTTTTGTTAAAGTATCATTTTATAATTTCGTCTATTCTGTTATAAATATATCCAATACGATATGGAGGATTTATTAGCTATCTATACACTCGTCTGTAGAATATATGAACAGTGTGCACTTTATTCGATTTCTAGGTGAGCGAGTTTAGATGAAATTCGTTTTTCATCACATCCTTTCATAAAATAATACTCAAGAATTTCCATCGCTTCAGTTACATACATTTCGGTATCTTATCTTTAGGAAATTAACACATTTTTCGGGTTAAAAGTATCATATTATCATGAGAAAACATACGATCAACGTTCCTAAATCCTAACTAAATTAGACGATGCCATCGCAGCACTCACGTACTATTAGAAAGTCATCCACACTTCCTTAACACTAGGAAATCATCCACTGCACGTGGCGTACGATCCTTCATGCCATACATACATGAGTAAGCTGTGGAAGGAACTTGCTCCCGCGGTGTTACCAGAGCGCTACAGTATAGCGCGTAAACAGATATTTAAAGTCTCAATGAAGTAGGCATCGACTCCTTTGATGTTGTTGCAGATGTCCTTGAGCGATAGTAACCACTTGCCATCAAGTGGACCCATTTGCCATTTTACCTACAAGAAAACATAAAAAAGCCGCAGGTCATTCTTCTCTCGCTTTTAGATTTTTTAGTATCTATAAAATAGTTTTAACTGTATGTGTATATTATTTATACAGCTCAGAAAAATTAAATCAATCTTTCTTTTATTTATTATTCTTGCGTTCCAACCTCCAATACCTATGCAAATGTGTTAATGAAGCTTAACGCACATATTTAATACACAAATGTTAAATCACATTTCAATTATAGTTTTTTAACATTAACTCATTGTGCTGTTCCTAGTTTAAATAAGTACGATTATAATTTGGAATTATAACTCAATTAGTGCTTAAACGTTCGTTTTCTGATACTACTCTTTGCAATTAGACACAAAAAAATATTAAAGCGGGTGCACGTTAATCATTATAATGATCTTTTTCATGTATCTCTACAAACCTCAACAATAGACAAAAGCATCCGCATTAAAATTGATCCTCTGTTAGAAAACTTCACTAATCACCGTAATATGGTTAGTCTTGTATGGATTCGGTCTGGACTTAGAATATAAGGCATGTTTATTAAGTGTCGTCATTTCGTACCAAAACTTCATTGAATTTACTCTTATATATCAGTATGACAATCCAGAGAGGAAACGGATCCAGCATTCAGTCTGGGCACCCTACCCGTAGATGTTACACCTAGGCTCAGTATTCTACTTATAGTCTTGAGGGATTATAATATAGGTAGAATACGATATAACTAAGTTAAGTTTTCTTTACTGTATTTCTTAGTTTACAATGTCTTAGTATAGTAAATGATATAGTATTTCATAATATGATACGAATTTACTCACCATATCGTCAACCATGATGAAAACAACGTGTGTTCCGGGTCGCGGCAAAGCCGACACGGACATCATTGCTGAAATAGTCCACCATTGTTTCCTGGAAGTACACGAAATTGTAACTGCTTACACTATTATATAATCTATACGAGTCTCTATCTATATGTAAGTACTAATAAATATATTTGAAGTGTGTATGTTTGTTTTTATTTTTTCTTTTTTTATTGCACGAGTTCAGCAGAACGGCAGATGGCCTGATAGATGCGGTTACCGTTTGCCTATGTACATTTCTAACACCAAAGGTGCTACCGATGTGCTAACTCTCTCTAAAGAGAGACTGGAACCTGGCCTCTAATTCGGGAACACAACCTAAGGTTTTTATGGCGGTATACTCGGGATCAGGAGTGGTAGCCATCCAGACGGATAAATACCTTACCACCTGGCTGTGAATTGTTTTGTCGCCTCTTACGACAGGCCGCCCCGACGCAGGAAATTGTATTATTTATCCGTTCCTGCACGGATAAACAGTTATAGTTCAAAATAATTAACAAAATTTTAATTAAATATTATACGATGTCTAATAATATTTTACTAGTCTTAGAATTTTTATCGATCAGTATGTCTGGAAGTGTGTCACGATTAAATTCCGAAACGGTTTACTGATTTACTGATATTTAAACAGAAATATCATAAAACATATATTCCATCTCGATACCTTTTAGGGTTCAAGAAAATTATGAGGCATTTATTGTAGAGAAAATTATGAGTTTATTGAAAGCTGAATAAACATACGATAACGTCATTGAAGTAAAGTGACATAGTACTTTACTTCTTTTAGGTATATAAAAGGTCAATTCTTGTCATATATACCTAATTGCCTTACATTTTGATATCCTTTCAGTATATTTATAAGGTACACAATAAAAAGCTTTCATTAGATTGCAGCTCGTTTGATCTAATATAGAGCAAATACCGTCAAACTTGCCTTTATAGAGTATGAGTAAGATTACCAATTTGTTAAGTTCAAAGTATTTTGGACAAATGTAATTTAATACTCATTCCTTTTAAAATCGAAAGCATTGTTCTGGCCATAGAATGTTTATGGATTTATTAATATTTTAAACATAATTTTGAAATCTTACTAGTAAGCTTTCATTTTGACTTTTAAAATTAAATACAATTCTAAGGATATCGCACTTAGGTAAGTATAATGAATAATTTAAATAGCTACGAACTCGAAAATTAAAAAAAAACATAATTGTAAGTTCAAGGAATTAAATAAAAAGGCGTGAAAGATAAGACTCTCTAAGACGATGGATGCAATTTTTCTTCGTCAACATTCAAGTTTCGTGAGAACTTAAAAGCGAGAACAGATCAATACAATAATAATAAACCTACTGATCGAATCGATTTATATTGTGTAATTAATTTAATCTAATATAATTTAAGAACACGGAAAATAGGGCCGGTTAATGTATTGTCTGAAAATAACTAATTAATCTATCTGTTCCGTAGTTTCCGCACTTTTTTACATGCAACACGAACAGCTGAACAGGACACTCACCAACTAAAATTTAATTTGATCATTTTATCACAGAAGTCACTGTCACGCACTTTTCTTTATTTTTTAATTAAAAAAAATAAGAGCACACATATAAACAGTCGATATTATTTTTCTACGTAGTCACTGCATCTGAATACTATAGAGGTCTATACCACGCGAGCGTTCAGCACACACAACCCTCTGAAACCAAACGTCGGTTGTATTGTATTGAAAAAACACCTTCGTGCTATTGAAGGTCGTGGTATAGAAGTTTCGGTGAATGAACCACCTAAAACCAATAAAAACCCATAATGGCAACGTGTTAGAATGACTTTTTGGGTAATTTTCACACCAATTCACCGTAGTTATTGCTAAGCGCTACTTGACATGACTACATTCATATAAAATATAAGCTATATATTTATATGTTAATACACATAAAGGTGAGTTTCGATGTTAGTTTGTTACTTCTTCTTAGTCTTGGAAATAAATCGTTATGGCTAATGTATCTATTTATTCTAGAAAATGGTTCTGTTTCAGACGCTTACGCAAGGGAAGTCTTGTGGAAAAACTTTTAATGTTTAAACAAATGTATTATATTAAATCATATCAATCGTAAATTAAGAATTTACGACAGATTTTATATTGTATTACTTTATTTTAATTCGTTATAAGATTAAAAGTAGGTCTACCTCACGAGGTTGTAGCCTTATGACGTCTGGAGTCAATGATCATTATGTCGATTATCATCACAGTCAAGAGACCTACAGTGAAGAGCCTCGACCGTGACTTAGAAAGGCTTCCGTTAGGCTACTGGATAAAGGCCAAATGACTTGGAAAATCTATAACAAGGCACGAATCGTTAAGAGGTTCCTGTCTCTAGAGCCCTAACCAAGGGTAGCTTGGACCCCAGGCCACATTTGATATATTATAAATAACAAATTGCCTAACCTGTCGAAGAACTTGACGGACTTGAAATCTAGGGGAACTGCAGGTAGAATATGGAACAGAGTTTTCATTAAATTAAACACTATTTTATTTAATAATAAAATAATAAATATCTACTATCAACATTCAATAAGATATTGTACTACTAAATAATGATCATTTCATTTTTACCTCTTAAGATCATTAACTTTTATTTAATGCAATAACTTAATTATCTTAATTCTACATGTATCTAGAGCCTTCAAAGAGGAAGCAGCTTTTCATAATTCTAATTAATTGTATAAATTAACCCTAGAATAATCTATGAATGCTACTTTCGCTACATCTTCCAAGAATTTGTTGCACCAATAATCAAATGTAATCATTTTGTTCTATACTATGCTTTATTCTTAAACACCGTATTGTAAAAAAATAGTTTTAAGCTATTAAAACTATTTTTTATGTTGAGTATCGAAATTGTGCAATAAATATGGATAGAAGCAAGTGACACGTTTTCAATAACAAAGGCATTGCGCTCGGACCTTGTAACTATAATTTTGTGATTATGTCAGTGACGGAAACAATTTTTGATATTTTGACAAGCCGGATTTAATTTTCTGTAAGATTATTATATGTTTAATTTTCAAACTTTAATGACATGGCTTAAGTATTTCCTTGGGTTCTATACTAATTACTTTACAAAGATCAGTGCTGTTATCACAGTCATAAGGCTACAACGATTTCAAATTTTGTTAAATAATCGCCTATAAACACCTTCGCTTTAACAGTGCATATGCGGCTTTATTTGGGTATTGTTGAATTTTAAATCTTCCACAAACATGGCAATGGTAGCCACACTAACTAAAACGCTAGAATAAGTGCAATTAATCACAAATGTAAATTTAAAAAGGAATAATTCATTTTAACAATAAACATACGAAATAACATAATTAAAAGGGTAATCTTTAATTTTGATATTTGCATCTATATGCACTTGTTTGAATTATAAATATTAAATGAATACTTAAGTCTGTGTTGGCACAACTTTAGTAACCACAAAGTGCGTACAAGAAATTCGATATGCACTTTCATTTAACTTGTATTTAGGACGCAAGGACACGCTCTACCTTTTATTTTAGGTGTACGCCTTATGAATTCTGGGGATATCCGCTTCAATTTGATGCCTATTCTTCATATGAAGATAGATTCATTAACTGTAAAAAACTAATTGTATACAATAGTGCATATAGTTGTAATTAAAACTCTCCAAACTATTAACATTGTTATTTACAGTTGCAGAAATTACAACATTTTAATTATGTAATTGTATGCCTATACGATCTCGATTCTGTTCAAACTTATGCAATTTCCCCAAGATGTAACATGCAATATGGATACGCCTGGATAACTGTTCGAATACGATAAAAAATATGTATTATTCAAATGTACCATGCCTGGGTCAATTGCAAAAATAAACAGATATTGCATAAAAGCCAAAACCGTTGCGAAACTCATCACGTGATACCACAAGACGAGAATGTTGTGCCATTTATTGATGTTACTATGAACAGCATTATTAGCATATCTCTCGAAAACAAAGCATTAATATTCTTAATGTGCTATGATGCGTTGCCGAAACTCCTGGCTAATATCAAATTTTTATTATGTTGTATTTTTTATAGCTGGTATACAGCAGACCGGGGATACCTAGTGGCTTCTCTGATTACTATTGAATATTGCCGGTATAAAAGAAATTTATTTTGCTTTGGAGCCCGGGGTCCGCTACCCTATCCCTCCTTACAGCGTCTTTAAATAATGTTTAAAAATTGAATTGATAGAAATAATTATTCATGTAATATTTATCTATTTCGACCCTATTTTATCCTTGAACGAATCGACATTCAAATCAGGTAGACAATACTATTATCTTGAAAACAATTAAAAACAATATTCAAAGAAACACTCAACCATTTAAAATATAAAAATTAAAATATTTACATCGTTATAAAGACTATAAGTTTAAAAAAAATCAGGAACGTTATATTCGATGCTTTAAATAAAACCGATATAAATAAATACGATACTTAATTATGCTTTCTCCACAGCGCGAACAATTTACGTGCGCTTTGCTTAAGAACTTTTTTTTACGCAGAATGTTACCATTTTAATGGCCTCACTGCCCTTGACCGTTAACGAGATTTTTACACTAGTTATTGCTTAAAAGATATATTGAAATACATAAAGATTTTACCTATAATAAGAACCTTGAAGTAAGACTTATGTACTTCAAATCTGCAAGTAAAACCCATTGTCGGTGCACCGTACACAGCCTTGCGTGACTTGTCATTCATTACTTTGTAAGCACGCTAGTTTTCATTATGGTGACTAGATAAAAAATTATCTATTAAGATAAGAATTAGGAATGTTATCTTAAAGGCGCCATTGACATGAGATAAACTAAAAGAGTATGAAAATTTCTTAGAGTTTGCACCAACAGTTGGTAGTCAAGAAGAAATATTTTCATCGATCGAAACCTGACACAACGAGAGTTGCATCACCTATGGTGAACATATGGGTAGCACTTATACAACGCTCCTGCTGCCCAATATTGGGTGAGCGCGAAGCTCCGTGCCCGGATACTCTTCGAAGGCGTCGGCCCGATTCGCGACGCTACCTGCTACAACAGGCGCACGAGTTTTGACCGTCAAAGCGATATGAGGATACCGTTCGGTGTCCTTTAAAGGGAACTCGCTGTTCACCGGATCCCCACCATGGGACTATGAGGCCAGGGTCCTCAAGATGCTGTACCGGTGGGGCAAAGAGGCCCCGGCGAGAAGTATGACCGTAGCTTCAGGAAACCGAGGCTTTCCGGCCGGAGATCCGTCACGTGGCCATGGTGGTACGCGAAGACCAGAATCTAATCTATCATCTCACGTCGAGTCAGACCTGTAACCTGTCACATCGTCGTGTCTGCAATATCCATTGGTCAATAGGGAGTATATAAATAGACCTGTTTTTAGGGAGGACTTTTTAATATACGAAGGCACATACCAGTCGCAAACAAATAGTCTAGACAGTTATGATTTTTTCCTTAACCTACCATAATAAAATCGCTAAATGACGAAAATCATTTAGTAAAGTAACTTCTGATAAAACATTACCCAATATCTACAATTCATAAGTTGCACTATAATAATATAAATATCGGCTAAATGTGTGTCTGAACACGCGCATTCAAAGGTTCCGTAGAGCTGACGAACATCCATTGCTTTTGTCATTTGTTCACGGAATCATAAAAAAACAACAACACCACATGCCTCAAAAATGACTAATGGTTTGAATAAGCTCAAACTGATTTTTGTACAAATTACTTTTTTACCTTTAAAAGTTAAAACGAGGCGCATAATTAATGCGACTTAGGTAGCGATTATCACGTTATTAAAATACGTAAAAAACATCGTTTTAATTTTTAAAGAACTTTCTGACAATATCAAATTTGACCTTTAGCTACATTGTATAGCAGCCATTCCTAATCATTCCTTATTTTTCCGCGATCTCACCGCAATATTGTGAGTATCATATAAATTACATCTCATTACCAAATTTCAATCACATAGACCCCGTAATTGTCGAGTAAAATTACTCATAGACATAATAAGTACATAGATAAGCAGACGGACAGAGAGCCGACAAGCAGACCGACGTACATGACGATTTTACAAGGGTTCCGTTTTTGACAAAGCGGTTACGAAAACCTGGTAAGAGGTAATGATTGTACTCGTTAAAGCACTTTCGCAAGAATTATAGTATAGGTATAGCCGAAGAAAAGTTTCCTAAGTAACAAACGAAAGTCTACCTACTTAAAGATTGTGTAACATAAAATTTAATTAAGTCAAAATTATAATAAGATGTAATGAATGTATTTATAAAAAATAAACATTTGGTAATTCTATAATTCAGTTAGTATCTAAAACAATCCACACCGAAGTCAAGGACAGTTTCAATATATTCAAGTTCCAAGTTCACAAAAACATTTAAGAGAGAGTGAACATCTCACTTTCAATAATTTGAGGTCAATATTGTTGACAAATTAAAACATACGTCGGACAAGTGCCAGTAAATGTATGCAGAATAAAAGGTACAATGTAAAGTACCAACAGCTCTGTCTTTAGCCATTGGTTACGGAACACCAAAACATTTGATTAAAAACGTCATGTCTTAAGAGCTACGTACTCGAAGGAACTACTCAAACCAATCTACCATGTTTGGTGTCACAAATGTCCATAGGCGATGGTAACACCTTTCCATCAGACGGGCTGACTGCCTGTCTGCTGAACTCATACAATCAAAAATAATTAAAAAAACACCTATATGGTAGTCCCCAGGGAAAACCTCTGTTGGGAGCTTATTCCAAAGCTCCACGGTGGACAAGAAAAACGCTCTTGAGCACCGTTACGTACATAAGGTTAATGGCTTAAGGAAGTGAGTTTGAACGCCCAGCTGATGGCCAGCCGTGTGATGGTAGAAAGAAGACGAAGGCACCATTCTAAACAGTCCTTTGGAACAGTCCCCATAAAGACTGTAGAAAATATAGAGAGATGCGAAGTCTCTCCAAAAGCCTGGCGTCTCCAAGCCGTCTATTAGTATGGGATCGTCAACAATGCGGACGGCGCGATGTTGGATTAAGTTCAAGAGATTAACCCTAGAAGCCTTATTTACATCTGCGAGGCGTACATGTTATCGAAAACTCTTTAAGCTTTTATGAGAAACATCTCAGTTCAAAAATTAGGATAAATGGTGTTTACCTACGTTAAAAATACAATGTCGACGATCACATGCCAATTTGTTTGTAAATATATGGCATAAACAAAAACACTTTCCTCATTTTTTAATATTATTATATTTGCAAAATTATTTAGGTAGTTTCTTTCATAACCTTGCTCTATGGGAACTGTAACATAACAATAGTTTAAAAGGTTAAGGAGCTTAAAATATCATTGTTGTTAGACTTTTATCTTTTCATGTTTTATTGTGAAACTTTACTCTTTGTTTGATCGAAATGACAAGGCAATTTATAAATTAGTTCCTGTTGAAGTTAAACGCACTACAGTATATAACGTGTTAAGAATAATATTACTTACACCACGGAAAAAGAATACTATTCTTCTTCATGCTTGACTCTACTCGCATGCTATTTACTCTTCAGTTACACCCCTTACATTTTATACTGTGAAATACCAAGTCTAATGACTGATAGTTTACCGTAGCACGAGTTACCAGATACCACACAACCCGTTTTAGACGCACTGAAATCTATTGGGCACCTAATAAATCAATGGCTGGACAGCGTAAAGCCGGACTTGGTACCAATCGAAGAAGTTGAATAACATTCATAGTAGAGTAGAATGACTAGAAAGACAGACTTGGACTTAATCGAGATTATCTTTCAAATCGTTTTTTCTTTGCAATGGTCAAAGACAAACAAATTAATTCAATTAACGTCAATTTATAGGCAAATTTAACAAATACTTTGTTGATTGGACTTACTAGACGACAGCTGTGTGAAATACATGGGTAAAAAACCCAAATAAAAGCATTAAAGTTAACACGTAAGTAACGGCTATACGAGCAGAATGTAGATACTTTAGGGCATTTTTGCGATTGTGAATTCTTTCTATATTTAACAAACCCCGGTTTGGTCGTGTTTGTGTCGTACACATAGGCGACTCGAGTGGGCAGGGTAGGCAACTGCCCACGGCCGAAAAATTTAGGGGCGACAAAAGAGCATGTAAAAATGCTGCATAAACGATTGAACTATTAAAGTTCGTAGACAAAATGGACTTCCCTTTCCTTCGATCCTGGATGAGGCTACTTATCTAGTGTCGAGGGAGAGGTAGGGCCATTCTGCTTTTGTGTTCGCTTGTGTCCGTACTACTAACATAGATAACATTCGTCACTAACAAATGGATGTAATATCTGAGATGGAAATAAATAATTATTATAAAGCCCAAAAAATTAACAATCACAACACCCAAAAATATATTTCAATTCGTTCACTGGAATCTAGAAAATATCGTCGTCAGCCAGTTTCAGTCTTCTGCTGGACGTAGGTCTCCTCAAATCGGCGCCACTCATCCCGGTCGTCCGCCTTCCTCATCCAGGGCCTACCGGCGACCTTGTGCAGGTAGACACTCCATTACGTTTACCGAGGCGCGGTTTCCACTCCAGGACTCGTCTGCTCCATCGGCCATCGGTCCTGCGACAGACGTGACCGGCCCACTTCCACTTCAACTTGCTAATTTTGCGAGCTATGTCGGTTACCTTGGTTCTGTTACGGATGTCCTCATTTCTAATTATACTCATAAGAGAAACAACCTAGAAAATAAATGAGTAGTGAAATCAACAAGTAGGTACATGCAACACGAATACACATGATTCTGGGAGAAGAAATCTAGATAGAAGTCTTGTTTTAGTTTTCTTAAGCTTTGGTGGAGGCGGCAGTTTTCGAGTTTGCCTACAGCGGCAAAGAAGCTAGGGCCGGCCAGCCCTTGTACAACATCGTAAGTATTACAAAAAAATATAGGGTTTAGTCACTAGAAAAACGTTTGGAATAGGGGTTATATAATCACATCATGTCCTAGGAGCTTATGATGACGATGAGCAGTATGATGGTCTAATAAATTAATACTCAAGGAGTCTATTACAAACACAAGAACTTTCAGCCTAATGCTGATCATGTGATAATTGGAAAACCATGTAAATCTAGTAGATGTCATAGTTATAAATTAAATTTTGTACAACAACTAGATGTCCCGGCTGACGTTGTCCTGCCCTGAAGAAATAAAATTTAGAACCCAATTGCAGCTCCACCTACCGGATCCAATTGTGAATCTAAACCATTCTCGAATCCACCTGACACAAAAAATTTAATCGAAATTGGTCCAGCCATTTAGGGGGAGTTCAGTCACATATACACGCACAGAAGAATTTTCTAAATAAAGATGACAAATGAATGCAAAAACAAAATATTCTTTTGAAGCGTTTTACTGTTACTAAAGTTTTTTTTTTATAATAGCTTCCAATTATATCGCAATTAAGCATGGACATTCCAATTATGTTATGTTATGCTTAGAATAAGCATATTACAGCTAGTATTCGTGTTCATGAACTAGTACAAGGATACTATTCGATAGATACTTCATCGCGTTTAGTGGTATTCTTAATCTAAATAGAGCGATCGGCAGTTCGGCACGCGAGTCGGAGGTCAACCGCACACGAGACCCGCTAGCCTGTGACAAATATCACGCGTTTATGATTCAATCGCATTCGCATTCACTGGTATTTGGGAACCTTGAAGAAACTTTTACCACTTAATTAAATGGTTCACTGGATACATTCGGCAATACCCACCTTTTATCAATTTGCAACGAGAGATTTATGTAATTTTGTACGTAAGAATAACAATTGA
Organism: Dendrolimus houi; assembly: GCA_039645545.1. NCBI lineage: Eukaryota > Metazoa > Arthropoda > Insecta > Lepidoptera > Lasiocampidae > Dendrolimus > Dendrolimus houi. The sequence goes on along the minus strand of CM077120.1, from coordinate 13,107,481 downwards.
ATAACGACATGTTGCGAAACGGTAGTAGTGTATACAGTATAGAACATGACCTCTTTATTGGGTTCCAAATAAAAATAATTTTTAATATTTATTTAATAAAATAGTCGGCGTAGATCGAAAGTGGCCGGATATGTTGCGCAACTTGGGGGGGCCTACGTCCAGCAGTGGACAGGGACTGGCTGAAGAAGAAGAATCTCTCTCTCAAAGAAGAAGTCTTTAATCTGTCTTTAACTATCTTTTAGTTATGTATTCATTAATCTTTACCATCTGTAAGAAAATTGCTTTTCTTTTCTTCAATTTTTCAAGCCTTTACTGCTATTAAACTTCAAAAAGAGATGCCTAATGACGAAGTACCTACTGCAAAGTAAAAACAAAATTGATCTTTTATTTCAACTAATTTCAAGTTATTCGTTTTGAATGACCCGCGAAAAACTCAGGTCGATCAAAAACGTGATGCAAATTCAGCAAACAATGATAACAGAAAAGCTTTTTGATTTTTACCTTTTTAGAGTATATTTATCATATATTGAAGATGATATAATATCAATTTTTTTAATCAATTAATCTTGTTAAAGATTTAGGTATAGCTATTTTGTTAACGAAACTACCTTGTAATGCCATGCCCTACATGTTTAAAGGAGTAAAGAAATTGATTTTTGTTTTCAATTTTCTTGGACAATAGAAATAATTTTGTTTTGTTCATCGTACTATTTATAATGGCAGATCTCTTATTAACTCTTGTGAAAGCATCCGAAAGAGCTGCAAGAGTAGCTCGCGCTTGCTGCTTAGGTTCTAACAGCGAAACCCTGTTGGTCGCAGAGAAATTTGATGGAGATGCGAACATTCGCTTTGAAAGAGATTTTAAGACAATTGCTGATGTTTTAGCGCAGGAATCCGCAAAAACTGAAATTGCTTCACGTTTTCCAACACTTGCAGAACATGTGCGAGGCGAGGAATGCTCGGAGATGGGAGGAGTGCGCATCGCGGTGCAAGATAGCGCCGAGAAGACAGTGGAGCTTCTGTCTTACCTTGTAACATTAGAGCCAGCACAACGGATGGCTGCTGCAGTACACGAAGATATGAAATCAGAATACACTGACAAATTGTCTGAAAACCTACCTGATATCGATATATCTGACCTAGGCGTTTGGATTGACCCTATAGGTAAGAAGTTATTTCACTTTATTACCTATCTACATTTCTCATTTGGTTGAAAATACGTAATATTCTTTGTAATGTAAATTTTGTGGTTTAGATGCAACTGCAGAGTTCATAGCTGGCGTACGAGGTGAGGCTGATGCTGATAGAGGACTTCCATGTGTGACTGTACTTATTGGTGCTTATTTAAGATCCACGGGTGAACCTGTTGTTGGAGTAGTTAACCAGCCTTTCTTTAATAAGTAGGTAAAATTTAATCTTTAATATGTACCAAAGTGGCTATTATACCTTGCCTCATAGACTTTTAATTGCATAGATTATTTAGGATTTTTTTTAATAGTATATACTCTTATAAGTTTTGTCATAGTTCTTGAGCAGTCAACAGAAGGGTAATCATTGCTTTGCACATTTAGCTTAGTAAAGCATTGCTTGCCTCTTATACTTCAAAAAAGACTTGAAGTTCACTTGTGTACAAGACAGCACTGAATAATCATGCCAGGGATTATACCTATTTTATTGTATGTTTGGAAGTTTAGCTCCAATACTAATGGTACTGATTTGGCCAATGTCACAGTTAAGAATATTTTTTAGACTCAAGTCAGCATACTACATTTCACTGAATAGTGAAAACTGTATGTTGTTATGAAAGTCCAGATTCTTACACTGTGTTTAAGGTAATTTAATTTGTGGAATTTCAAGGAATTGAAATTAACAGTTTAGCCCTTACCTTTCTCAAAGAAAGTTTGGATCATTGGACATATAGCTAATGGCTATATGCATGCCTCACAAGATTAAGTATTACAATTAGGATTTGGTTATTGAGACAATATGAAAAATTAGAATATAAAATTATAAACTATATATTTTTTCAAATGATTTATAAAATAACTTACATTCTGCTTTTAATTAATTGTTACATAATAAGAGTAGTGCTTTTTTTCTAAAATGTTAGCTCTATTTTAGCCATTTAACTTACATTTATTTTATAATCTCTATGTAATGATTTTAAGATGAAATTTTCTTTACTTTCAGTGGAAAAGGTCGCATTATTTGGGGTGTAAATTATGGTGAAACACATAAATCAGGAGGTACTGATGTTGAAGGGAATTCTGACAGCAATATTGTATTAATAAGTGGGGCAGAAAAACCTGAGATTGCAGAGAAAGTTAAGAGTGCTGGGTGGGAAGTCAAATCTGTACCTGGAGCAGGACATAAGCTGATGAAAGTTGCTTTAGGTAAAATATTATACTATCTTCTAATCCAATGAATTACTATTGTGGACCCCACTTTGTAGCTCGTGGATTCCTTGAAGTTCTATATGGACCCCCAGGGGTCTATATAGACCATTTTGGGGACCTATGCTCTAGTATAAACTACTACTATTATAAACTTGATTTGTCTACGCTATACACCATAGGTTCTCAATGTGAGCATTTAAAACTATAAAAATAATTGCAAGAAAATCATATCTAATGAACTGTGTCTGTTCTGTATATGTAAAGTTTTGAAGTATTCTTAAGTATTGTATTAGGTCCCTAAATCAGTGTAATGTAATAAAGTTTTTAATAAACTACTAGATTAATGTGTTTTCAAATTTCAGGTGAAGCAACTGCTTACATAGTATCCCAAGGGACAACCTTCCGTTGGGACACATGCGCACCACACGCCATTTTACGAGCTAAAGGTGGCGATGTACTGAATTACCAAACATTTAAACCCATCACATACAACAGCCCTGTTGATATTGACACACAACAGTATTGTAATTCAGATGGCATTATTGCATTCACCGATACATCAGTATTTGATAAATTAAAAGGCAATCTTCATTAAATAAAAAAGTAAAGAATGTGACAAAAAGCCACAATTCTGAGTTGACACCCAACACTAATATAATCCCGATGGAAGCACACAATTCATATTTTTCAGCAAATGAATGTCCACTGCTGCACATAGGCCTCCCCAAGTCTGCGCCATATATCCCAGTCTCCTTCCTCCCCTTCTTCATCCAGCCCCTGCCCGTGCCTTATACAGACTGTCAGCCACCAGACTGGAAGACATTCTACACTATCTTTACCAAGACACAGTCTCCACTCCAGGAATCATTTGCTCCATTAGCCATCGGTCCTGTGACAGACATGACCAGCCCACTGCCACATTTTAAATTTAAAAAGCAATCCTAGGAATATATTGGTAACTTTGACGGTATTCAAAAAAATTGACGATAGAATCTACTCTTGGGCTTGCATATGCTACAATATTGCTGTCTCCCACGTACATGCTTTCAGTACAAACTGGCTTGTACAAGTATGAGTGCAGAAAAGTATGTAATAAGAGCCCTAGCAGTCTGTCAATATTACAGCCAACCATCGCGACTGTAACTAGTACTATTTATTAATCGGCGGGTGTTACAAAAATTATAAAGGTAGGAGAATTGATCTCAATCTATACATATATTAAATCCTATTGATGTTACCTCCAGAGTTTTCTTAGTTAATTTTAACTAGTGGCGAAGGGTAATTATTTTATTACAATAAACCAAACTGATGAAACACTTACTTATGTCGTTTAGACTATTTCATTTATTTACGTTGTGGAGCATTCTTGCAGTGCATATTAAAAAATTAACATCTTTTTTAATGACTATAATAATTATGTTAAAATAATCATTTCCAGTTGTAAAACGGAATATAGACATTTACATTGTTTATGGCTGGTTCTTATATCTTACTATACATTCAATTGCCTTACCATCTGTTGAATTTTGACATTACTTGTATGGAGCTTATGTCAAATTTTAACCGCTAATAAGGCAAATGAATGGTTGGTAAGATATAGGAACCGGCCATTAATGTACTATGCTATATACTAGCTAACACCAAGTTTTACATACAAAATGTAACATTTTCATCAAAATTATTTTAGGAACAAAAATCGAAAACAATTTATAAATTACAGGAACGTAACTAAATAAATGCCCTAAGTTTATTTTTAAGGTACAGAACTGATTCAAGGTGATCGGCTATTATTAATCGAATTGTCCCTAGCAACAAATTTAGTAAGTCCACTTTACCAAACTTTATTTTCCATAGAATTGTTTTGTTCCTTAATAAAATTCACAGAACTACAACTGACGGGAAATGGATTGGCTTTTTTTCTTGAATGCGACCATTCAATTTTATAGGGATTTATTATTTTATTTGCCACATTTCTAAAAGGAAACTGGTAAGAATCGAAACAAAGAGTGTTCGCCACTGATTTTTATTTGATGAACTCTAAGATTTGAGTATATTACTATAAATGTGTTGTTAAATATGTTGAGTGTGTTAGTATATTGTGATTTTGTTCTTGTTTATGTAGTCCAAGTCAAACTTTGTGGCTGTGCTATGACGGTTTTCATACAAGTCGGTTATTTATTATATAACACAGCCTTTAAAGTTAATCTGGACCGTTGCGCGTATTATGTTATTTATTTAAATAGCTATCGTTAGTTTGCATAGATATTTTTGTTACGACAAAACATTTATAAAAAAATAAATAACAGTATTACATCAACTTTAATGTTGGCACAATTATACATTATTATCAACAAAAACAGACTGAAATGTATTTTTATGTACATGCATAAGTAAGAATTTCTATGCAAACTTGTTGTCTGTAAAAGTTTCGAATATTATTGATGTAATGAATGAATATATCGATTTATGTCAAAAAGTTTTTTATTATTTTCTGCTATTATAATAATCTTTAGAAATATTCAATCTGAGCTAGATCTTGAATTAGAACTTCGACTTCGTTTTTTCTTCTTTTTCTTACTTTTTTTCTCTTTAATCTTCCTTTTCTTTGCTTTCTTATCAAACTCCTTGTCCTGTAATTAATTAAATAATTCACCGATTACATATTTAATAACAGATTAATGGCTTTTTAAGAATATTATCATCTATAGATTAGTTTTTCAATAAAAATCATTTCAAATGATATATTATTATAATCGGACTGTCAGTCTGTTCTTTTAATTGCATTTTAATGGTCTTATTCATATTTAGTTAGAGTATGTTTGAGGGCTTCTTTAAAAATCATAAAAAAGCATTTAAACTTACTCTAACTAACAATAGTTAGAAATTTTAGGAAAACATGAACGGTCTTATATTGATGAATAAGAATGAATGTTTTACTAAAATTTCATGATTATGTGCTAAATGTGTGTCTTGTAAGTCTTGTATAAATCATGACCAGGGCAGGGCCCTATTTCATAAGAGTAGAGTATAATACAAACATAGGAAGTGTATATTAAATCACATGGAAATATTAATTAAATTTATTGATATGATACTGACTAGAGCTATCTAGAGCATCTTTTAAATAAACGAAAAAAAAAATTTAAAAAAAAATCAAAAATACTGAAGATAAATCTGTATAAATATATTATATCAATAAAAGTGCCTACAATATGTGATAGAATCACTAACATTGATATTTTCTTCAACACAACAAAACACAAGACAGCCTTAAACATCCTAAATGTGTGTGCATTGTTAACATTTTTCTACATATTTACAATATTTTATATGAAATTCCTTAAAATCATAAATAGATGGCATACCCACCACACTTTTCTAATGATTGGTAGTTATACACATCAATCATATTAATGTTTGCTAGTTTCATTTCCTTCACCATCTCCACAATAAATTCTAAAATAATGTTCATATAAAAGAGTGGATATTAAAGTAACTTGTTATTATCACACTTTTAAACTAATGCAATAGAAACAATTTAATATTTAAACAAAAATTAATATACTATTTGACTCATTAAAGATATGTTGTTAAAATTAACTACACTACAAAATCTAGGTGGCTTTGGTGTTTTGTAAGTGTTGATTAAATTGTCAACTAACATAGCCCAGCAGATCAGAAAAACTGCTTAAGTAGTGCCTGCTTCCTAAATCAGGAATCAAATGTACATAACTGGAAAGAGACATCATGGGTCAGTTATAAATAGCTATTTACCAATATATAAATAGCTATTTATAATACAAAATAAAGATTTACTTATTAAAATAATAACCTGATTTACAGCTACTTTTTCCATTGTTGGCGCAACAGGAGCACACCCTTCCTGTCTTATTGCTGCAGTCAATTCATCTACTTTACTCATATCTGCATTGGGAGCCTTGTATTGTTCACAGTGATCTACTCTGAGAGTTCTTCCTAAAATCTAAAACAACATTTTGTGTCCAAGTGAAACATATTTTACATTTATATATGCTATGTTAATATTAATGTTACGGACTCTTTTATTATAAGTGACGTATTAAGAGAAAAAATATACTTGTCATTTTAGATCCAAATAAATGTCGGTTAAATGGAGACGTGCTTATTATTTCTTCAAAAGATTAATATATTTGAAAGCGCGAATAATACCCCAACATAGTGGCGACCGTGACAGGACACGAACCTGCAATCTTCGGATATCAATTTCACCAGAAGATCGTAAATATCTTAAACTGTTATGGTGGAAAAATCCTAATGAGAAAAATGATATAGTAACCTATCAACATGCACGTGTGCCTTTTGGTGTTACGTGTAGTCCGTATCTTTTAGCCGCTACTATAAAATATCACTTAGAAAAGTATACTGATTTATATACTAAAACTGCAAAAAGATTGAGAGAATCATTTTATGTTGATAACTGTGTTACAAGCCTGGATTCTGAAGAAGAAGTAAAAGAGTTTATAAAAGAATCAATCGATTTAATGGAACAAGGAAAATTTGACTTAAGAGGTTGGATGACAAACTTAGTAAATAAAAACGATGAAGTGAATACAGTATCAGTGTTAGGATTACAATGGGAAAGAAACACGGATGAGTTGCGATGCAATTTAAAACTGAAAACTGTGCTGAATAAAATTACCAAGAGAGTTTTGTTGTCAATCACACAGGAAATTTTTGATCCGATAGGTTTTTTGTGTCCATCCACACTAGTACCAAAGTTAATTATACAGAAAGTATGGTCATTAAGTACTGGATGGGATGAAGAAATACCTAAACACTTAGAGACAGAATATAAAGAGTGGCTTAATACTGTTAGCTATATTGAAAAGTGTAAGATTGGACGGCGTATCTCAGACGCTCCGTTGTATGAATGTAACACTACGGTTCATGTTTTTTGTGATGCGAGTAAAGAAGCTTATGCTGGTTGTGTTTTTATACGTACAGAATACAAAGGTAAAGTTAAAGTCCAATTAATCTTAGCGAAAAGCAGAGTTGCACCTATTAAAAAGCAAATGTCTTTGCCTCGTTTGGAACTTATGGGGGCTCTTATAGCTTCTAGATTATACCATGAGGTTAATACATCGAGAGTGCTGGCTACTTGCAGGAAATATAGTGTATACTGTTGGACTGATTCAGCTGTAGTATTAGCATGGGTACAAAGACAAGATACGTGGAAAGCATTTGTGACAAACAGAGTAAAAGAAATATGTATTAATACAAAAAGGAATAATTGGTTTCATTTACCTGGAAAGTATAATCCTGCTGATTTATGTTCACGAGGTTGCAATGCAAAGATACTATTAGAAACACAATGGTGGAGAGGTCCGCAATGGTTATACGATGAAAAAGAAAAATGGCCTAGATCTACTATTAATTACACAGGAAACGAAGAAGAAATTATAAACAGTGAACAAAAGAAGAACATATTAGTTACTGTAGAGATATGTACAGAAGTTTTTAGCGACAAGCTTTTGTATTTTAACCAGTATAGTAAGATAGTAAGATTAGTAACTTGGCTACGAAGAATAAGTCTTAGAATCAGAAGAATGTATAATACAGATAATGAATACATAGGATTTGAAGAATATAAGAGTGCTGAAAAAACTCTAATCAAGCTAATACAGAGAGAAAGTTTGATAGATAAAGTTATTAGAGGGAAAAAACTTATTATAATAAGAGAAGAAGGAATATGCAAAGTTAAAACAAGGTTAGATTTGAGCAATGAACATAGAGATTTTATATATCCAATATTACTTCAAGGAAAACATGAAATAGTGCAGAGGATGGTAAAAGAAAAGCATCGAAAAATGAATCATGCTGGAACACAGACTTTACTGGCAGATTTAAGAAATAATTATTGGATTTTAGGAATCAGAAAATTAGTGAAGGCTATCGTTTCAAGATGTATAATATGTAAGAGATACAAAGCGAAACATTACGTTGTTTCAGAGCCGCTCTACCTGCTGATCGCATTAAAAATACGGTTCCTTTCGAAATCACTGGAATCGATCTGGCAGGGCCCTTATTTCTAAGGAGTAATCAGAAATGTTGGATAGTTTTGTTCACTTGTGCTGTTTACAGAGCTGTACATTTAGAACTTACAGAATCTCTCGCTACAAATAGTTTTTTAATGGCGTTAAGAAGATTTATAGCGAGGCGAGGAAGACCAAGAATTATTTATACAGATAATGGTACGAACTTCGTTGGCGCTGCTAATTTGCTTAAAGAACTAGACTGGCAAACCATCGAAGAGACTAAAAATATCGACAGAATCCGATGGAAGTTCTCGGTACCAACCGCTCCTTGGTGGGGAGGATGGTGGGAACGATTGATAAGAATAGTTAAAGAAATGCTTCGTAGGATCTGAGAGTTCTTCCTAAAATCTAAAACAACATTTTGTGTCCAAGTGAAACATGTTTATATATGCTATGTTAATATTAATATTTTCATATTCAAGGCAAACCAAAGGATTTTTATATTGATACTGTAAAGCACACAAGTTTCTTTATATCTTTTTCCCAACCAGATAACATCTGATTTTATGTATCTTAGTCCCAAAATACTGCATGCTGCATGCAGGATTTAAACCTACATACACCATTTGAATAAGATTTAAATCTGTGTCAGTCTAGGTCCTTCCTGTTCATATTGAGTTCAGCAGCCTTTATTGTATGCCATTGGCACATATTTCATCACTCACAATATCAAAAGATAATTTATTGCAGCTACTCCCTTTACAGGACCTTGTGAAGGTGGTGTGGCTAGACATCAATTTGTTCCCCACACAATTTTATCAATTTCTATATAATGTAGCTATAACAGTGTCAAGTCTCATTTATATATTATGGAAATGAAGGTTGATATGAATGATGAAGTTGAAATCCGGCATGTCACACATCCACAGCAGCATATTCATGTTTGTGATATGTAGTTGCCTTGAATTGTTAAAGTACAATCCATACTGACATACAAAAGAACAGATGTAATTATTTAAAATATTATTTAACACTGTTCTAAATTATTTTTCAATTTTATGAACTTACTTTTATTCCATTTAGGTTGTCTACTGCAAGTATAGTAGATCTCTGATCCTCGTAACATATGAATGCAAATCCTCTTGGCTTTCCTGTTGCTTTATCTCTTATCATGTTTATATTTACTATCTCTCCATATCTACAAAACTAGGATTTTAGGCGTGGCATGACATAAAGGGAAATTGAGTTTAGGGGTATACAGACGCCTTATATATAGATACTAGACCTGTTATTTGGGCTAGGAAACACGTTTTTAGAGTGTACCAACAAGTTTGAATAAATAATGAGAAAAACTAAAATATGTTTGATAAACAAGGTTATGCCACTTTTGTTGACAACAAAGTGTGATTTGTGTTAAAGAATACACTTATGCTTAATATATAATCACTAAAACTGTTTTTTAGTTTAGTAAACAAGTTTTGAATTAGTTTATTGATTTTAAAATACGAAAATAGTTTTTTTTACTTCTATATTGCAATGACGGTTAGAAATCGGTTGTGACACTCACTGAACACTTATAATACAAATTTTTTCAAAATAGTGTACTTATTTCTTATGTCTAAAGACGAAAAATGCAGAAGAAAGATAGTGGTCAATGTAAAAAAACATTTAAAACAGTCTAAAAACGTAGACTAAAGCCCACAAGCCGAGCGAGCAAAGCGAGTGTGCCATGACAGTGGTCAGCAAATGTCAAAACCGATTAGTAATCATCATTTAAATAGTTATCAATGAATAAATGATGACCAGTTGGTTCTGGTGCTTTGGTCTAAAGACTAACCCAACCTAACCAAGTCACCGTTTTAGTTACTGGTCGCGACTTTCGATCACCCGTCACAACCTTAGTGGCTATAAATAAACTGTAAGGATATCCCTTACTCAAAGCACCATTAATTTACGTCCCGTTTATCTATATCACACCCAAAAATTCAGATAGAGGATTTGGCTAAAATCCAAAGTTAAGCAATGCAATTGAAGTCCAGTGAGAAAGCCAGTCAACATAAAAATAATCAATATAGCCGAAACAAGGCAAGTCGTCGAAAAATCAATAACAAAGTACAAAGTACATTCATATAACTAAAAGAGAAATGGAATAAAAAGGCAGCAAATAGAGTATAGCAAATTATACATTGATTTTTTTAATAAAAATACAAACTCGCAAAAATATACAAGCAAAAAAAAAACAATTTTCGTATTTAAAAATCGATATTATTGACATATTGAATTGATAACATTTTTTTTCTTTCTTATGCCTATAATTGTCGTAAAGTAAAAAAAATGACAGTACTGTGATTTATTATTTTATGAACTTTAAAATTATAATAACTAATTCAAAACTTGTTTACTAAATTAAAAAACAGTTTTAGTGTTTGTATATCAGGTGTTCCTAAACACAAATCATACTTTTTTCAACAAGTGACATAACCTTGTTATTTTTTTGACCAAACATATTTTTGTTTTTCCCATTATTCATTCAAAACTTGTTGGTGGACCCTAAAAACATGTTTCCTAGCCCAAATAACAGGTCTAGTGTCTATATATAAGATATATGTATACACCTAAACTTAATTTCTGTTAATCTGATGCCACTCTGTGCAAAAGTTTAGCCAAGTATTCCTCCCGCCTCCCTTCTCCCCGCCCCCTATTTAAAATTTAGTAGTGGTGTGCGATTATGAGATATACTGATGAAATCATTTGATTATGAAGATATCTCAATTATGACAGATAAGTAGTTACTAATTTAGTTGTGAGTACTTGTGAGTCACCTCTTGCTTGTTGAGGGTTAACAACACTATACGAGCGAGCGAGATGCGTTGGTTGGATCAGACAATTTCACGATCGTCATTCATCAGCAGGTGGGTGAGGATTGCCCCACGCCCCTGCATGTTTGCTGCGTCCTAGCTACGCCTCACTCTCACTCGCCAATACCTCAGATCACACACACACATATACTACCCATAGAGCAAGTAATGCTACGCTTTACTTGTACCTACTAAGACTGTGCTTACGCACACTATCCTTTTGAATAATACTGTATGATGATGTCTTTATCTGTATTTTTTAAAGTTTATATTTATAGCAATGTGTGTGTGATACTACACTGATGTAATAAAAATAAATGTAGTAAAAATTAGTAGTACTAATATTAGTAACATCATTTGATTATGAAAACAAATTAGTAACTAATTTCATAATCGATCATCAAGATTAGTAATTCAAAGTAATTCAATTATATTAGGTTGGGGAAAAAGCTTCTTCGCATTTTATATAAAAAATCAAAAGGTTTTTTTATAAAGTTTATTACATTTGTTTATTACAAGTACATTTGACTAAAAGTTTATTACAATGTACTTGCATTTGACATTTTGTTTTGTTGATAACTTTTTGCCATCTTGTAGGTAGGGACATGATCCCATTGCTATAAAAATTTTGGGGCTTCTGATCAAAAAACTGCGACAAGGGTTTTGGCAGTCCTCTCGTGATGTTAACCTGACACTGCCTAAGGAATTCTGCAGAGACCGAAATAGATGAAAATCTGACGGTGCAAGGTCAGGACTATACGGCGGATGCATTAACACCTCCCAGCCAAACTCTCGTAATTTTTGCTGAGTGGCTAAACATGTGTGAGGTCTAGCGTTATCATGGTGAAAAACTACACCCCTTCTGTTGATTAATTCCGGCCGCTTTCTCTCAACTTTTTGCTTTAATCTCATCAGTTGTTCGCAGTACAGTTCAGAATCGATGGTCCTGCCTGGCGGTAACAGCTCATAATGAATAATGCCCTTCCAATCCCACCATACACACAGCACCACCTTGTTGCGAGTTAAACCAGGTTTCGCCACAGTCTGTGAAGCCTGACCGGCCTTTGGCAATGATCTTTTTCGTACGTTCTTGTCGTAGTTGATCCACTTTTCATCACCAGTTATCAGCTTCTTCAAAAATGGTTTGGTTTCATTACGTCGTAATAAAGAATCACAAACGAGTACACGGTTCATTAGGTTTCTTTCAGTGAGCTCATGAGGCACCCAAATATTGAGCTTTTTTGTGTACCCAGCTTTTTAAATGCGCCAAAACCGTTTTGTGGTCGATTCCCAGTTCTCCAGCTACATCGTAACTACTAATATGCCGATCTTGCTCCACTTTTTCAAAAATAACATCAATTTTGTCCATAACAGGGCGACCAGAGCGAAGTGCATCTTAGATATCAAAATTGCCAGATAGAAAACGCTTAAACCAAATTTGCACTACTCTCGCAGATACTGCATTAGGTCCACAAACATCAGAAATTGTTTTCGCGGCTTGTGTTGCATATTTACTTTTTTGTAGTAAAACTTTAAAATGTATCGAATTTCTTCATTAGTTTCACTCATTTCAACAATAAGAAAAAAAATGAAATACACATTTTCCTAATTTGAATTTGGAATTGTATTCTTTAAAAGTAAAACTTTTTAATGATACCAAAACCAGCCAGACACAAATGGTATAGCCAAAGAGATCTTATTACAAGTTCATACATACTATATGCGAAAAGACTTTTTCCCCAACCTATAATCTAAAGTTTAACTGGTAGGTATCTTACATACTGTAAGAAATACAGACAGCAATTGAAAATGGACCACAATTTAAGCAGGGATAAAGACCAAAAGAGAGTGGTGCAACTTTTTTATATTGATGACAAGAATACTAAAATACTTACTGAGAAAAAACACAAATAACATCACCTTCTGTCAGATCATATGGCAGACCCCCAACAAATATCCATGCACTATGTTTATATTGATCGTGCCATGAACTTTTGGAGTTATTTCCAAGTTCTCGTTCGCTTAGCTTCAAAACATTTTTTACGTTTCTGTAAAAAAGCACCAATTGAAAATTTGTAAAATAATTATTGAATTTCCTAGAAACATAATTATTACTTACGTCATAGGATTCATTGTGCCAAAATTAGGCTATATACTCTGTGGCCTATAATATTTAATATTTGCTTTTAGAAAACACAAGACAATACGATACAAAATAAATAGACTAGTAGACTACCCAACTACTAGAATACTTTTTTTATTTATTTAGGTTTATGGCTTGGCAGCTAGGCCTTTAAGCTAGATCTTAGATTACAATGTAGTTTCTTCATTTTCTTATGCTTAAGTGTAGCACAGCTGAACTGTAGGTTATCAGCTGGTGCCATTCAACGGAGTTCTTGTGAGAACCCGAAAGGCCGCATTTGAATATACTGTTCACATTTCTCACAAAACACATAACTACGACTCAAAAACTAACAATATCCTATAACTATTGTTCATTTTAGAGTAATTTTACAGATTTTTAGAAAATAAAACTGAAAGGAGATGTTGTAAAACTCAAACACAATGAACAATCATATAAAAATGACAGATTCCAAATTCAAATGTAATATTTTGTTTCTTTTTAATGGTAACAGTATTTATAGCTAGACTAACTGTATCTATGATACGTTCCATAAGACTCACAATGACCACGTTCACGACAGCGAATTTTCCCGTTCCACTTGCTTACCGGTGTTACAAACATAAACCCAAGTGGAACAGTTATTTGACCCACCTCTTGACATTGGTCGTTATGAGCGTTGTGTGGTCGAAAATAAGACATTTGACAATCAATTTTCAAATATCATAAATATGCGTCTTGGAGTTTTTGGCGGAAACTGAAAGGAGATGTGCTGTGCAGTTTTATTTTCTAAGAATGTGTAAAATTCCTCTAAAATGAACAATAATTTTAGGATATTGATAGTTTTTGAGTAGTAATCATGTGTTTTGTGAGAAACGTGAACTGTATAGTCAAATGTAGCCTTTTGAGTTGTCACAAGAACTCCGCTGGATGGTACCAGCCGATAACCTATAGTTCAGCTGTGCTACACATAGGCATCAGAAAATGAAGAACTACTTTGAAGACATACAACCTCCATATAAGCTTATTAAGCTTATACCTATGTCTAAATGTCTCTGACATATTACGGTTGCTAAGCAACATACCTTTTACAAAAAAACTCTTCAATCTTCTGTCTTAATAACAAATTAATATTTGCTCTGTAAATTATTCTACTAACAATAAAACAACTATACATTAAAAGATTCGTTTATCATATTAATATCACATGGCAGAGGGAAAAACGGAAAATGTTGTAAATTATAAATTTAAAACGGAAAAATACGAAATGTAATAAAAATGTCAGTTGTAAAAGTGGAATGTTTGGGAAAAAAAAACTATGATACATGGTGTATTCATGCAAAAGCATATCTAATTAAAAATAAACTATGGAAATATGTAAAAGAAATCCCAAAAGAAAGCGCGACACAAGATGAAATGGAAAATGATGAAATGGCGAAATCGAAGCTGCTGTTGCTTATTGCACCTTCAGAGCTGAAACAGGTCAAAAATTGTAAGTACGCCAGAGATGTATGGATGACTCTCGAATCTATATATGCAAGTAAGGGTCCATCCAGAAAAGCTACCTTACTGAAACAATTAATATTACCAAAACTGGAAGAAGGAAGTGATGTTCGTGAGCATATGAAGAAGATTATGGATATATTAGATAAACTAAAAGATATGGATATTACTATCAACAGTGATCTACTGTCAATCATGATACTATACAGTCTGTCTTCAGAATATGAAAATTTTCAAACTGCAATCGAATCTCAAGACTCACTGCCAGATCCTGAAAAGCTTAAAATAAAGATTATTGAGGAGAGTGATGCACGTCGTCGTGATATTCCTAGTACGAGTACATTGAATGGAATTGAAGAATGTTTACACAATTTTGCAATATCTGTAAAAAGAACGGTCATGATGCCTCAAAATGCTGGTCAAAGAATAAAAACTAGGTAAGACAAATAATAAGCCAAAGAACAGCTCTAATAAAGCTAATAAAATTGAAACGAACTTACACAATTCCTATCTTGTAAATAAAAAAACGCGAAAATATTGGATATTAGACAGTGGATGTACCTCACATGTGGCTTTTTCAGATAAGCCCTTTACTGATATGAAAAGTATTTCAAAAACACTTAATCTTGCCTCTAAAGATAAAACTGCTGAAATTAAAGGCTCTGGGCACGCTGAAATAGAAATTGAAGGTAGAAAATTTGGAATAACTGATGCACTTTACGTACAAAGCTTATGCGCTAACCTTCTCTTTGTTGGAAAAATAACAGATAAAGGACACACTGTCCTATTCACTAAGAAGAAAGCAATAATTAAAAATCAAAAGCGAAAAGTACTAATGCAAGCGGTTAGACAAGATGATGGTTTATATTATCTTCATACCAAAAATAATAATGCTGACAGACAAAAAGCCAATGCTGCGGAAAGTAGTAATGATGAATCAGAAAAAAATAAATCGGCTGATATCAAAGAATGGCATTCTAAAATGGGACACATGAACGAGAGAGACTTGAAGCTTGCTCTAAAGAATGAAAGCCTAATTGGACTAGACTTTGATAAAAATAGTTCATTAGGAGAATGCGAAATTTGCATAGAAGGAAAGCTAAGTAGAGTTCCTAGTAAGCCAACTTCTCAAAATGCTGCACGTACAACTCAACGTCTTGAGATTGTCTACAGTGACGTCTGTGGACCATTTAGACAACCATCTCTTAATGGCAATAAGTATGTGGTAACTTTTATTGATGACTACAGTAGATACTGCCGAGTATACTTTATTAAAAACAAAAATGAAGTATTACAAAAATTCATTGACTACAAAGCAGAAGTAGACAACTTCAGAGGAAATAAAATCAAATGAATCCAAAGTGATAATGGTACTGCATACAGAAATTTGAAGTTCGACGCATTCTCAAAACAAAATGGCATAGCAAGAAGACTAACTGCTCCATACACTCCACATCAAAACGGAATAGCTGAAAGGAAAAATAGAACCTTAATATAAAAAGCAAGATGTATGATGTTGGAATCAAAAACACCACTTTTTTATGGGCAGAAGCGGTCTATATAGCAAATTATTTGTCAAATCGAAGTGTCATCCAAAGCATTGAAAACGAAACACCCTTTCAGAGATGGGTAGGCAGAAAACCCTGCGTAAATCACTTATATGTTTTTGGGTGCTAAAATATTTATTCTAAAGAAAAGGAAAAATGAGCAAAAATTTGCGTCAAAGGCAATTCCTGGTATGTTCACCGGATACTCTGAAGTCTCAAAAGCTTTTAGGATATATGTTCCATCGAAGAAACAAATATTTCTATCTAAAGATATTCGTATTCTGAAGAAAATGTTCTACAAAGATAAAGAAAATGTGACTCCCATTTCTTTTGAAGAATACAATAGTGATAAGCAGTTAAATGAGGCTGAAAATAAAGAGCAAGAAATAGAAATTTATTTCAATAATTTAAACCAAAAGACCAGTAAACAGCCAGCACAACAAGACAATGCAATTGTAAGCTCTACTGAGGCTGAAAATAGCGAGCTATTTTATGAGACGGAAATTGAGGACATTGAAGAAAGTTTTAATGATCCAAATGAAACACGTAAAGCGGATATGAATATCGAGGCATCTTCAAATATTCCAGAAGAACGAAGGACATACAACCTCCGTGATAGATCACAGATTGATCCGCCCAAAAATTTTGAAGATATGTCACGGCAGTTATGAATGTGAATAATGAGACAGCACCTCGAACGTTTAAAGATGTCATAAATAGTAAAGATAAGTCCAAATGGTTAGAGGCAATGCAGAGTGAAATAAACTCATTGCATGAAATGCAAACTTGGGAAGTTATCGACTTACCCAAAAATCGTAAACCACTACCATGCAAGTGGGTCTATAAAATAAAAAGGAATCCAGATGGTACCATAGAGCGCTATAAAGCCAGGTTGGTCGTAAAAGTCTTTTCACAAAAACCAGGCGTTGATTATCATAAGACTTTTGGTCCAGTAGTCCGCCTTAGTACCATTAGAGCTGTTTTAGGAATAGCGGCTCAGGAGGACCTAGTACTTCAACAGTTCGATGTATCGACTGCGTTTCTAAATGGTGTTGTAAAAGAGGAAATCTTTATAAAGCATCCAGAGGGATTCAATGATGGTACTAATAGAGTTTGTAAGCTTAAACGAAGCCTGTATGGACTAAAGCAAGCTCCTCTCTGCTGGAACGTATGCATAACAGAGTATTTCTTAAATTCCGGATTCAAACAAAGCACAAAAGATCCTTGTCACTATATTCGTGAGCAAGTTTTGATTGCGCTTTACGTAGATGACGGTTTGGTAGCCTCAAGTAATGAAAATGCTGGAAGAAAGTTCATCGAAGAAATAAAAAAGAGATTTAAAATAACCACAAAACCCGCTCCTATTTTCTTGGACTAGAGATAAATAAAACCAAAGATGGTAGTATCACCTTAAACCAAAGGTCCTATACAAAAAGGATACTTGAAAAATTTGGAATGGCTAACTGCAAATCCGCTCCAACGCCGGCTATAAAAGTTGGCAAAGATGAACAAATAGAGGACGATAATGTAGATTCGTTTTTCCCTTATCGTCAAGCTGTGGGAGCCCTAGCATATTTAATGGTGGCTACAAGGCAGATATAAGTTACGCTGTGAGCATTGTATCAAGAAATCTAGAAAGTCCCACCAAGCATGACGTAATGAGATTTAAACAAATTTTCAGGTACCTTCAGGGTACTTTAGACAAAGGACTTCTCTTCGCAAAAAGCCGGGACAAGAGACTGATATGTTTCAGTGACGCTGATTATGGTGGCGAAACAAAGACGGGTCACTCAACGTTTGGGATGATTTTCTATTCTCCGGCCCTATCATGTGGAAAAGTCAAAAACAGCCAACAGTAGCTATTTTGTCAACGGAAGCAGAACTTATAGCCTTGACAGAAACTGCCAGAGAAACATTAAGGCTAAAAGAGCTTCTGGGGGATAACGACTTTGAATGACAAAACGACAATTTATGTCGATAATGAGTCTGCTATTAAGTTGTCTCAGAACCCGCCTTATGAATTCCACAGATGAACAAAACATATCAGGCAAACACATTTCTTTATTAGAGAATGTGTACAAAATGGAGATATTGCTATTAAACAAATCTCCACAGAAATGCAGTTAGCGGACATGTTTACTAAGCCATTGTTTGGACCAAAATTGAATATGCTAAGCAACAGAATTGGACTTCGAGATTTGTCCAAGTTCTAAAAAGTAGCGTGGATGTGAAGACATACAACCTCCATATAAGCTTATTAAGCTTATACCTATGTCTAAATGTCTCTGACAGGTTATGGTTGCTAAGCAACTTTCCTTTTTTTTTACAAAATAAAACTTCTATCTTAATAACAAATTAATATTTGCTCTGTAAATTATTCTACTAACAATAAATCAACTATACATTAAGAGATTCGTTTATCATATTAATTTCACAACTACATATAAATAACCTAAGATCTGGCTTAAAAGCCCAGCTGCCCAACCATAAACCTAAATAAATAATACGCGTTTGACGTTTGACGTATTTTAGTTTTTCAACATTTACAATTTTCATGAATTCCTGAATTTCTGATATCCATAAAGCTTTTGTTCAACTTCCCAAGTTCAACTTCAACACTCTTTTTCGCAAATTGTAGGAAATAGAAAATCCAATTTATAAATAGAATATTAAATTATGAGTACTCCAGTACCAGATGCGGATAATTTTGATCAAGTGAGTGTCAGGTTCTAAAAATTTCTAACATTGAAAAGATAACTCCGTAATAATACTTGTGATTCTACTTTGAATCACAAATTTTAGCTATAATCAAAAATAATTAAACTTGCTTTTCAGTATGATGAAGAGGAGACTGAACAACAACTAGGAGCGACAGCGTCAGGGCGTAAAAGACTTTTTAGCAAAGAATTGCGATGTATGATGTACGGGTTTGGCGATGACCAAAATCCTTACACAGAAAGTGTTGACTTTTTGGAAGATCTTGTCATAGAATTTATTACTGAAACTACGCATAGGTAATATTAAGAGGCAGTAATAAACTATTGTAGCAATAACTCCACTCAAGTTGATAAACCAAGTTGGCCTGGTTTAACTATAATTGGAATTCCATCAAGTTACAATCAATTGTAATTAAGTTCTATTTGCAAATGCCCAGTGTACATCAAGAGACATCATTTTCTAATCTAATTTGATCACTTGCTGTTTATTTATTAATATTACACTAAAAGGATAAGCTAGAGATATAGCTAACTAGCAATATTTATTCATGTAATGTCTGATTATGATAATAATAATAACAGCCCATAAACATCCCACTCCTGGGTTTGGGCCTCCCATTATAAGGAAACAGACAGTTACCTCACCATGCTTGTCTAAGGCGGCTTGGCAGTTTTGACATATCGATTATCCAGATGTGCAGGTTTTATCACTATATTTTTGTTAGCCGTCATTAGCAGATGGTAATTGTAGCAATATGCATATTAGGTTAGAAAACTGGTTAAGTGGAGCATGTATTCTGGCCAGGATTCAAACCCACACCCTTTGAGTCTTGGACGGGTGTGCTAGCCATTATGCTACCCATACAATTATGATATATTAAAACACTACAGGGCAAAATAATTTGCCATAATCTGCCAAAAATCACCTTTCTCAATGCACAATTCATACAGTTTTAATAAACCAAGAAGTATACCAGTAAGAAAATTTTGTTATATTCTTTTGTTTTAATCTATTATAATTACTTGTTCAATTATGTACACCTTTCAGGGCAATGGAAGTAGGCAGAACAGGTAGAGTCCAAGTTGAAGATATTATATTTTTAGTAAGAAAGGATCCTCGCAAGTATGCTCGTGTTAAAGATCTACTAACAATGAATGAGGAACTTAAGAAAGCAAGAAAAGCTTTTGATGAAGTTAAATATGTTGGTGAGTAAATAATTGAAATATTTCAAACTACTATTATGTAAATATACCATAATAATGAATAAGAAGCTCTGCATATTTGAAATATCTGACCTGCTGTATATGGACTGTATATTTTCAAATTAGAATGTGCGATTCAGATTGATATGTGATTTTTAAATTTATATTTGTTCAGTAAAATAATGTGTTTATAAACTTTTAGAAGATCAACAATAATAGATGGCAGCCATGCTTCTAAGACTGATATGCAAGTAACACTGTTTAATTTTGACACATAGCTTCTATGTTTATTCATAAAAACTTATGGCTGCACTTGGAAAAATACTTTAAATCAAATCTTAGTATGCTCTATAATAAGCTTGATAATGTCTGTTAATAAGCTGCAAAAGTCATACATAACTTAAAAATTGTCTATTTTACAGTCATCTGCAACTACAGAACCTTCATGACTGTTCTTAGATATCATATAATAGGTTGGGCAAAAAGTCTTTTCGCATATAGTATATATTAACTTGTAATAAGATCTCTTTGGCTATACCATTTGTATCTGGCTGGTTTTGGTATCATTACAAAGTTTTAATTTTAAAGAAGACAATTCCAAATTCAAATTAGGAAAATGTGTGATTTTCATTTGTTTTCTTATTGTTAAAATGAGTGAATCTAATGAAGAAATTTGATACATTTTAAAATTTGACTACAAAAAAGGTAAAAATGCAACACAAGCTGTGAAAAAAATTTGTGATGTCTATGGACCTAATGCAGTATCTGTGAGAGGAGTGTAAAGTTGGTTTAAACGTTTTCAATCCGGAAATTTTGATATCAAAGATGCACATCGCTCTGGTCGCTCTGTTATGGACAAAATTGATGCGATTTTTGAAAAAGTGGAGCACGATCGGCATATTAATAGTTACGATGTAGCTGGAGAACTGGGAATTGACCACAAAATGGTTTTGGCGCATTTGAAAAAGCTGGGTACACAAAAAAGCTCAATATTTGGGTGCCTCATGAGCTCACTGAAAGAAACCTAACGAACCGTGTACTCATTTGTGATTCTTTATTACTATGTAATGAAACCATTTTTGAAGAAGCTGATAACTGGTGATGAAAAGTGGATCACGTACGACAAAAACTTTAAAAAAATATCGTGGTCAAACGCTGGTCGGGCTTCACAGACTGTGGCGAAACCCGGGTTAAGTCACAACAAGGTGATGCTGTGTGTATGGTGGGATTGGAAGGGCATTATTCATCATGAGCTGTTACCATCAGGCAGGACCATCGATTCTGAACTGTACTGCGAACAACTGATGAGATTAAAGCAAAAAGTTGAGAGAAAGCGGCCGGAATTAATCAACAGAAGGGGTGTGGTTTTTCACCATAATGCTAGACCTCACACATCTTTAGCCACTCAGCAAAAATTACGAGAGTTTGGCTGGGAGGTGTTAATGCATCCGCCGTATAGTCCTGACCTTGCACCTTCAGATTTTCACCTGTTTCGGTCTCTGCAGAATTCCTTAGGTAGTGTCAGGTTAACATCACGAGAGGACTGCCAAAACCACTTGTGTCAGTTTTTTGATCAGAAGCTCCAAAATTTTTATAGCAATGGGATCACGTCCCTACCTACAAGATGGCAAAAAGTTATCCAACAAAATGGCACCTACATACTTTAGTCAAATGTAAATAAACTTTATAAAAAAACCTTTTGAATTTTTACATAAAATGCGAAGAAACTTTTTCCCCAACCTAATATTTGGTATGGACTGTAAGAAATAAAATTAAAATCTGTAGAGAATTACAGACCAAATTACAAATCAGTAGTATCTCTGCTATTACTAACAAAAATATATAAGGAACACTAATAACTGTCACACAATATTATTGGCATTAGCTTATAGTAGTTAGTGACATTTAATATCATTTGACTAGTTTAACAGACCAAATTACAAATCAGTAGTATCTCTGCTATTACTAACAAAAATATATAAGGAACACTAATAACTGTCACATAATATTATTGGCATTAGCTTATAGTAGTTAGTGACATTTAATATTATTTGACTAGTTTACTACATTTGAAAGTGCTTGCTGTGCTCAAATCTGAATGTAAAGGTAGGTAGGTAGGTAAAAGGTAATTCCATATGTTATAAAAGAAGTTAATGTTTCATAATTGGACTAAGTGCAGCCATTGGTCATGCAAGACCAACAAACTTTCATGGAAGTATTCAGTGCTTAATATTTAATTTGGCCCCTATACAAATATGGGAAATAAAATGTGTAAAATTAATTTAAAATTACTAGTCCTCTCCTTTGGTCTTGCAACACAATTACTGCAACATATTCATCAGTGCCTAAGATTTGCTAGTTTTGGATGTTTTTATATGTAGGCTACAAGACTATCTAATAGTAAAGTTTTTGTTAGTTCAGTCTGGTACTCTTTTTTAGAACCTCCTAGTGCCCACGGTCCTTAAAAAAGTACTTTAATAAAATAGTGAATAATGGCCAGTACCAAATCCAATTTCATCAAATAAACGCCCAGGTTACTATTTTAAGTACCCCAACTTTAAGCATTGCTGCTAGTTTCAATTTATCGCCTTTCTTTATAGTAGCGTATCCAAACACATGTTCGAGGTTTTTGTTTGTGTGTGAGCAAGCAATAGTACCAACAAAAAAGAAATTTGTCTTTCTTGAGTTTACATCAAACAAGATTGTCAAGTGTGAAAATTAATCTTTATTAATTCATGAAATCTTTACGATTTGTGTTGATATGCTTATCAAAAACAGGTGCTTATATTACATATTTGCTGTTTACATAAAAACTTCATATAAATCTGAGACATAGTGAAAGATATTATAAATTCAAAATTTAAGATTTTAATACACCTTTGAGTTATTAAGGACTATCATGATTGTTTCAAATGTTTTAAATAAATAGTAATAAAATAAATATTTCTATTAATTTTAAAGGATTTTTTGTTTATTAAGGTTATTAAATTGGTTTTTAAGTTTAATTTCAATTTTGATATTTTTGAAGGTAGTTGAAAAAAAAATATGTTGGAAGAAGTTTGTTGTTTTAAGTCTAGTGCTTTTGACCCACAGGCCTACCAAAAGGTAATCTATTTTATTCTTCTCGTTCACCCGATACAGGTAAAAAATATATAATTGTGAGATTACTGTAAGGTATTTTTAAAGTTCAGTCTTGGGTCTTCACCATGGAAACATTTGATAAGGACTTGGGTTTTTAGATTAAGAAAGTGTTGCAAAGCCTGGGCATTAGGAGGTTAACATTTTTAAATATACATATTCTTTATATTCACATATCCAAATTTATATACACACAATGTATTAATCAAGAACATTATGGCTTTTGTCTATTCTATAACTATTAAATCTAGTCTGATATTTTTCATTTTGTGTTGGTCTTGTAAATAAAAATACTGTTTCTATGATCTGCACATTGTAGAACATATTGTGGTTATTATCTATTAATCTGCATTATTGTGAACTAACCCTAATTGTAATGTAAATGTTTTCCTGTAATATATGCCATTAGTCATTCCTGTCACACTTTATGTAAGATTTCAGGGTTCACTGTGTCATGTTCATAATTTATGGGAAATTAACTCACAAAGCACAAAGTTTAGATTAAAACATTAAGACCAAAATTAATTTGATAAGTATTTCATGACTACTTTGAATGATTGATTTATTCCAGAAAAAACGGTGACTCCTGAGCTCATCATTGTCTGCAACCACTTTTTTTGTTAAACTCATGCTAGATTGATGATACATTTATGGCTACAATATGACCGAATAATGGTTATTATTTCTATCAATGAGACTTCAATGGAAGAAATTCTTGAGAAAATATAGGACTTTATTTGCCTACTCCACAACCTTTTTTATTTAAAAAAAAGTGGTTGTGGAGAATGATGCGCATAGGGGATACACCCATATACTGACATGAAAATTGTTATATATATAAAGAATGACGTATTATGAAGTCATAGCAGTTTTGATGTCCATAATATTCCTTCATTATTAATACCTACTGGGTCTTTTATAGTAGTCATTCGTTTTTGCTTAAATTATAGCTAGGCAATACTAAAGGTGAGCGCACATTTGGGTGCAATACATGCGAATTATTTTTTCATTTTACCAATTTTGCGCATACGCTCGATGACGTGATACACTTGCTAAGGCGTTATGGGCTGATTTGATCAACGTGTCTGCACCAGTTTTACTGAATTTAGAAGAAGTCTAATTTTTACTTATGAATTGTCATTCGATTTCACAGATTTATGCAAGAAATGAACCACAGCAGCAATGTAAATGTTAGCTTTGGAAAATATCAGTGTTAATATTTAAAAATTATGTCATCTTCTTTTCAAGAGCATTGATCTGCTTTGTTCATAATCAATAAATTCTGTTTTCATTCGGATACACCAGCGTTAGGTTCACAAAATCACACTTTATGAATATAACTACACACATCAAAAATGCCCAGGGATCAAATACGTTTAAGAGTATCGTCCTCTATTATTTTAACTATTTTGGATTGTTATTGATACTTTTTAGTAAATTTCACTATTTGAATAAAGAATTTTCTTTAAATTTTGTTTAAAAATAGAAAACTGTCAATCAGGATTCTATAAAAGATCGGACCTGAAAAAAATGCATCGAAAAAATGAAGCGACGACATCATTTGACACGAGAATAGATGATGAAAGCCGTCGGAATGTTGCAAACTGGTTCCAGGTAACGTACTGTGTCTGTCGCTCTTGGCACTATACAGAGCGTAACAAGCCGCCTCTGGACACGCTATTGTATCACGGGGAGCATGGTCGACCGACATGGAGGACAATCTCGCATCGCCACTCACAGACAGGACCGGTACATCCAAAATACTGCTCTACGGAATTGTACCATGATCGCCTTGATGTTGGCTACGAGGCTCCACAGGTCTTCAGGCTTGCTGATAAGCGACCAAACTATTCGAAATCTACGTGAAGTTTGTTTGCGTTCCCGAAGGCCGCTGAGAGTTCCACCTATAGCACCCCGCAATTGTAGAACCTGTTTACAATGGGCTTCATAACACAGAAATTAGGAGAAAGAAAACTGGCATTGTGTTTGTTTTTCCGATGAATCTCGTTGCGGTATGAGGCCGGATACAAGACTTACTCGAGTTTGGAAGACCTCTGGATGTCAAGAACGTTTGAAATTTTGTCAGGAAGTTCATTCAAATGGAGAGGGAACAATAATGGTTTGGCCCAATATTTGGATCGAAGTGGAAGAACCGACGTCATTTGGATCAGGGGCAACCTCAATGCTCAGATTTATGCGGAGAGGATTGTTTCTTATTTTTTTTTTTGCAAAATATAGGGATAAGTTAACTTAAACATAGGAATTAATGTAAGAAGCTAGTCTGGAAGATTAGATGGTAAATATTAATTGGATTTTTTTTATAATACTTAAAAATGTACTTGATACCTACACTTTTGATGTGTGTACACCGATTTCAATAAGAAATAATTGAATTAATTCCGCGTACTGGCGCATGTGTTGCGACTTAATGTGTGCTTAGTAACTGGGTACTTTTCTTGTAAATCTAACCTAAAAGGTAGAAAAATAGACAACAATCACATGGATCATGTTGTTTGGGAATATTTAAAGGGTAAATTAACTTGTACGTGTCATTATGAATAATAGAAATAATTTTAATTTTCAGAATAAAAGACTACAATATTACACGTTGAAGAAATTTAATATTAATATTAATAGTTAATAATTGAAAATTATTTAGAAAGGACTCCTTGTAAAGCATTCCTTGTGTAATTTAAGATTCTAAAATATACATTTTAAAATAGTTATTGTTTTTATATTCCTTGCTTTATTATTTAAGTAGTTTGCCCCGCGGCAGGGCCGCCTGTCAATCCCTAGGCAGTAGCTTTATTTTATTTACACAAAAACTTAATTCGGTTTTGTACATATAACAAAGAAACTAAGTCCATATATTATAGTTTACATAATTGCCCTGCCGAACATAGAGGCGAGTCGAAGCCAACCCGATTTGAAGTAATACATGTTGTTTGTGACAATATATTTGTAAGTGGATTGAAAAAATGCGTTTGCAGCGCCATCTAATTAGCTAATCCGTCTATTCTATGGAAACAACATCATTTATCGGGGTAAAAAGTATCCTAAGTTGTCAAGTCCCGGGTAGCTTGCTCTGTGTCGAGTTTCATTTAAATCCGTTCAGTAGTTTTCACGTGATGCTCTAGCATCACGTGAAAACTACTGAATGTGAAAATGCTAGATCAGACGGACAAAAATTGTAATTTCGGAATTTGCTGGTCCGTATTAGCCCCCCCTGATATTTTTCACATTTTTAAACGCATTGTACAAACTCAAACCATTTATAGATTTATTATACTATAGATAGATAGATATATACTTACGTACTATCGAATGAATGACAAATTAACTCTTTTATAAACAGCCGTAGTATCTGTAAGGCCCTTCATACATTAGGATACTCACAAGAGACGATACTTCATTCGCGTGCCAATAGAATACATGTTCGTTATGTACTCGAGCTGCGTAAATTATGCTACTAAAAACAAAACAAAAATGTTGCATTTACAACACACTGCTAGGACGTTTTTAATTATGTCGAGTGATTCCAGTGACAAAAAAACTCTTGCAGTCTATCTTAACTACAGCAATAGAAAGAAAAGAAAATACAGGACTCATCCTTACATAACCAGAAACATGAATTGTAGAGCTTTTGTTGCTGCAAGCGAACCACAACAAGATGACAGCAATTTTTTATCATTTTGTCGAATGTCTAAAGAATCTTGTGAACATTTTGTTGCTGTTCCGCCGCCATTTTGCCGAGAATCAAGAGACGCGACGCGCGGGTGACCAACGCGGCGGCTGTCGCGAGACTCATAGATAATACTATACAGCAGACGCGTAGGATACCGGTAGCTAAGTGTGAGAATCACCATACAAATGTGTGTGAGATGCTCTCGGCGACTCATTTTCAAGACTCGCGCAGGATAATAGTCGTCTGTAAGTATCGTAATGTAAGAAGGGCCTCATTAGCTATCGGTATCCTACGCGTCTGTTACTAGTCTCGCGATACCCGCCGTGTTAGTTTCCTGCGCGTCGCGTCTCCTGAATCTCTGTAAAATGGCGGCAGAATAGCAGTTCAATATTAAATTTGTGGAAGAAATAGAAAAACAACACCCATGTCTGTACAACTTTGACTTGCCTGACTATATGAAAAAAGATAGGACAGATGGTATGGGGAGAAATAGGGAATAAATTTCAATTAAAAAGTTGGAAAATGTTATTATTTCTGTAATAAAGATTTAGTGCAAGGGCTTCTTCGTCACTGTAATTACACAATTAAAAACGTCCTAGCGGCGTGTGCTGCAAATGATGAAGTGCTAGTGATGAAAATATCTTTCTCTTTAGTAGCGTAATGTACGAAGCTCGAGTAGCGAACATGTAGGTATTCTATTGGGACGCGTCTGAAGTAACGTCTCTTGAGAGTATCGTAACGTATGAAGGGCCTAAAGGCACGCCTGCCTATCCATCAAGGGGTTTTTGTGTCAACACTAATGTAGGGCAGTGAAACTTGGGCGTGGCAGAAGAAACATGAAACTAGGATAAACGTAGTTGAAATAAGAACTTTGCGAAGTATATGTGAGGTCATATATGTAACGTTTATTATATATCAAAACCAAGAGAATTATACCGTCTCTTTTATTCTAATACAAATTCTATGTAGTTAGAGGGAAAAAGCTTCAGTTTCAACGTTCATTTCAATTATTTCAATTATCTGTATTTGACCACAAATTTGTGGTGGTTCCGTCTTAAAGGTTAAGCGATATGATAAGGGAACATTGTGGTCTTGTCGATTGAAGAGTTGAGTAACGAATTTTAAGGTTGCTTGGGCATGTTGAAAGGATAGACTGGCAAAATAAGTGTATAACAGCAGTGTGGATGGTAAAGTTGGTGCCGGTAGACCACGACGTATGTACTACGATATCAAATCGCAAATGTTTTGAATAAAACTCAGGTAAAAAGCACGTCTAATAAACGTCCATATACGAAGAGATCAATAAAGAAGTAGATGAAGTAAAAGGTGTATGCCAAGATCTAGCAAGTGGATATCCATCGTCTCTGCTTACTTCTATGGACAATAGGCATGACAATATAGAAAGAATAGTCTCTCTAGATAAGATGCAGACGGCTGTGCAATACTTGATTTTATATGTGACAGTGTAAAACTAAGGGCAACTAAGAGTGGTTTCACCGTAACAATCCTCGAATTCCATCGTAACCCAAGAGCGTCATTAGAACAATTACCTACACCAAATTAACTATTATATGATAATAACCAAGTTTCGTAATTGGACATAGGTAGTTATGCAAACCGTTATGTACTAAACAGAGTTAAGGAAACGTATTTTAGAAAATAGGTTTCCTTAACCATTCTGGGCAGTTATTTATAAAATCTTAATAATTTCATAACTCTCATCTTCTGTGTTGGTTTTGATTATCATAGGTACGTCCAAATTACATACAGATTTCGTAATTATAATTTTAAGGGCATTCAGAAAGGAGTTAAATTTATAGGTATGGCCAAAGTTTATACTCTGGAGTCTCCAGTGAGTATGCTACTTGACTTATTCAAGTAAACAGAAAAAAAACTACCAAAATAAAAATATGCAATTTATTGTGCAAATGCGAAACAAAAGCCAAAACAAAGAAAGCAGGCTAATAATATACATAGTCATAAAACTAAGGACGTCAAGTAGTGAAACTTTATTTTCTTATGATAAAAAATAAATCAACTAGAGTCATCATCATTTACATGCATATTTTGTGCTCCGAGTGACTACTATAAAAATAAAAACAAGTTACTTTAAAATTAATATTAAACTCAAATCAAAACTTGGACCCGTATTGCAACTGTAATTATTTAAAGATTTTGAATGCATAAGGTGCCTCTTTTTACAGTAAGGAAAGAGGTATGTATATAAATAACAACATTCAGTCATAGTTGGTGTTTGAGCTACATTCCGCTCCAAATATAAAATCCGCTCTTAAACCGTTATTACACTAATTTAGGGACCCGCTACAGAAAGTGAGCGAGACGAAGCCTAGCTAAAGATTCACTTCTTTTTCTTAGTACTTCACCCTGATTTAAAAAAGGGTCCCTAAATTAACGTAGCCTAAAAACACGCGTTGCGTGGAAGAATACAGTAGCTTTGTAAAAAATTTAATCCTGATAACGTTAATATTACTTGCGTTTTAAAATAGAAACAGTATAGATTTTCAACGAATATTTATTATTAAATATATTTTAGAACATATTCAAAAACAAAAAAAGTTATACTTATCAAGTTTGTTTTCAAATCAAATTCATTTATTTTCAGATATACAAGATGTTAATAAGACAGGTTTTTACTGATATGGTAATAAAAATTAGTTTAAATACTTATATAATATTGAAAGTAAAATGGTGTAAAAAATATCAGAACTCAAAAGAAGTTCAGAAGAAGCTCAGAGTCCATTGGGGTGGACTCTGAGCTATCCCATCCCATGGGAAATGGGATTAAATGTAAATCGCTATCTCGCTCACGATTACCGCGT
This sequence comes from Dendrolimus houi, assembly GCA_039645545.1. NCBI lineage: Eukaryota > Metazoa > Arthropoda > Insecta > Lepidoptera > Lasiocampidae > Dendrolimus > Dendrolimus houi. Next base: position 13,077,458 of record CM077120.1, on the reverse strand, counting down.
TTTTGAAGATATAAATTGACGGAATTTACTTACGATAAATCCGTACGCTATGAATCTTAACAATAAAAACCAAGAAGTTGTCATTGGGACACCTCGTTAGAATGAAGTTTTGAAGACCATCGAAGACCATGGATATCATTTTATTTTAGATCTTATTTCCCATTGCATTAAAGTTCGAAATTGTACAATAATATACAGCGGTCAGCATTTTTCGTTCGGTTACACATTTTTCGTCTAGCTCACGCCGAGTAACATGCGATAAGGAACTTCGTTACAAAATTACGAATGTTTCACAAAAAAATGGTTTTGATTCATAATTATACACATTTTTTTACGTAAAAATCAATTGTGAAAAAAATAATCTATTTTTACTTAGGTTTGGAATCTTGTTTGAATCAAAACTATATTTTTTTCGTGAAATATTCATAAAATTATTGTTGAGATTCATATAATAAAGAGTTGTCGTAAGTCAATGGAGTTAAATATATTGTTATATGCCGTCAAAGATAAGTGCACAGCTGCCTGTTGTAAGTGCAGTTCATTGTCTTACCGGATTAGGGATTCTTTTGTGTTTTGAATTTGTAATTAAGAAAAACATGCTATTGTTTTTCTACTTGTTTTATAACCATCATTAGCGTCGAACTAATCCTTATTTTTATGGTTTTCGACTTTGTTAGCCGTTCGCAGGTGTGCAAATTACTATTTCTCAGAAACTCAGTGCGCGCGGTCAATCTTTTTTGTACTGTGTACTCGACGACTACGAGACGAGGAAGACGTTTGTAGTACTCTCGATTAGCGATATAGATGACGGACTTTACGCGTGTCGAATTGCATTGAATCGTGCAGTGTAAACTGGTTGCATCCAGTTTTATTTGTATTTCTTTTATACGTGTTTGTACAGTTCTAATAATTTCTATAGTAGTTCCAACGGCATTTTTAATTCGAGTCCTGTAGCTCGTAACAATATCCTCATAAAAGTAGCAATACGCGATCGAGATAGTAAATCGTTAAGCTATACTTAACTCCACAGAGGTAGCACTCTTTATATATATGTATTTTTAAAGGCCCACGCTAACACTACAGTATTGGTTTATTGTAAGAATAGTGATATGCCATCTAATTAACATAATATTACATGACGGATTCTAGAATCACGTTTTAGAATACGGACCCGAGTTTCAATTCAAGATGGTTATTGTTCTAGAATAAGAATAATAAAGAGGCTTCTTAAAGCCTTATTCTGTTGAATATTTATATTGTCGACATTGTATTGATTCCACGTATGACCTTATTTCCGAGGGTCTTTAAAACTTCAACATATTCCACATTAATCAACAAAGCTATGCCATGAAAACTATAACTAAATCGATCAAATTAAAAGTATGGAAAGATTTCGCCAACTGGATTGGATGATCGATTTGAGGCAAAGACTGTTCAAATATTTATTTCTGTAATTTTTATTTTGGTAACCACTAATCGTGTGATTTTGGATGCTCACGGCTATTTTGACGTCGACCTTATTTAGCGATGCCATAAAAATATACCACAACAAGAAGACAAAACGGAATTATCCCTATATATTCATTTATAATTATATAATGGGTTATGCTGTACGTCTTTACACGTCTAATATAAAGACCTCGATGATAACAGTAAAATATGTAAAAGATATTTCAAAGTATACATTTGTGACAATAGAGAAAACACTTAAAAACAAACGATTAATTATTTTATTTATCATTAAACTATTTGATTTTACAACATAAATGATAAATAAATTCTTTTAAAGACGTGTCACGTATTTAGGCGACTAGACCTGGCGTTCAAAAAACGGCTAGAAGTCTAACTTTGGTTTTAAATTTAATTCACAACAGAGTTACAAACATCCAGTGTTAGTATATTAATTTCTTAAATATTTAATAAATAGGCCATTTGTGGCAGTGTATTAGTAGTTTATAATAAGTTATAAATATATTTTATAATTATAAAGTGATTAATCTATAAAGTGCACCATGCTCTGGCAGAGCACACACAAGTGAATATACTCTCTAGATACGAGATAGAGTGGAATGAACATTTTATCAAAGCAAAGTCTTCGATTCAAAGGACAGAATTAAAGAAAGAAAATTAAATGGGTTCATTACCTCGCTCGCGTACATTTTTGAAGATATAAAATGGCAGAATTTACTTACGACAAATCTTGTATTCTATGAATCTCAACATAAAAATTGCGGAAATTTCATTTTGATATCTTACACATTTCTATATATAAAAATCAATTCACGGTGAACATTTTTTTTAATCATATGAAACTTGGTCTGAATCAAAAAAAAAATTTGAGACATTTTATTGTTGAAATATGTGTAATAGGTATTTGTCGTAAGTAAATTCTGTCAATTTATATGTTCGTCGTCAGCCAAGCACATTGGCCCTCTGGACGTAGGCCTCCCCAAGTCGGCGCCATTCATCCCTATCCTCAGACTTCAACAACCGGTGACCTCGTGCAGGTCGTCAGTCCATTGGACTGGAGGGCGTCCGACACTACGCTTATCAATGTTTACCATTTATATGTTCAAAAGTACAGGTAAATTAGCTTCGGGACGTTTTTGCATTTGTAGTAGTGTACACCCATCACATAAATAAATAAACTAATATATTTTGACAGGCAAATACTTAATATAAAACTAATAATATTAAACGAAATTAAAATAATAAATATGAATATTAAACATAATTTTTAATACTAAAATTATTCGTCCTTGTTCTGAAGAATGATATTTGCTTTCTGATAACACCTTTCCGATGGAAGTCAATGATATTCCGGTTGATTTAGCAACTAAATGAGCGGGAGTCGTACTACTGCTCAGGTTGCTATTGCACTCATTTTCGAAATATTTGTACAAATTATACAAAACTTCTTTAGTTTGGGAAGTCAAAAGTTTACCTTGACCACGTTTCAACATCGGAACCATTTTAAATTAATAAACTTAATATCAAATAACAGAAATTAGCAACAAATAATAACACTGAACAATAAATAACAAGTATGAACCACAAATAAAATCAATTATGAAACTAACACCAAATAGTCAGACCTCACAACAATTAGCAATGTAAATAATAATAATTTATTTGACTTTCACCGTTGACTTTTGATTGTAAATATATTTTCTTCTTCAAAATGTAACGAACCTCTTTTTGGTGATTGTACAAGTAAATTTAAAGTTTAGAATTCCTGTAAATATATAAATACTACTACAAACGCAAAAACTTCTCGAAGCTAATTTACCTATACCTTTTATATGTTCACTACGTTTACTGTTTATATATTCAAAACTGCGCGAGCGATAGCGGACTCCGTTTAGGCAGCTCCTTACATAGGAGTTTGTGTAAATAAACACTGTACTTATTAAGTTGAATTAACTGCTCTTCGATATTACGAATTCCGAGTTAAACCACATTTTCTGTGGGAAGACCTTATTTGAGCCCTATTTGAGTTTAAGAAGACAAGGTAGTATAGTAAGGCAAACACATCGATTTCTGAGTAGTTCCAGAAGTGGTACCTATTTCCGACTTATTTACTTTAATCTCTTGTTCAAACAAATCATTTTATTGTAATCTAACAATGCTTGTATTAATTCAATAAATAGTAACATATAAAAGTGACGTATCAAAATACATCGGAAATATATTCAATTTTTGAAATCACTCAGAAAATAGAGGCTATTAAATTATCAATTGTAGTTAAGAAAAATTGAGATTTAAAGGTAAATCCCAAATTTATATATCTATCTTACTAATATAATTAAAACCTACAGTTTTATCTAGTAGATATAAATATGTGAAATATATTATTTTTATTTAGTAACAGCCAATTCTAAGGCAAGTAATCCTGTTGTAAGGTCATTTTCTCTACAAAGATTGTTTATTATATATTTTTAAATGTATAATTTACGAGTGCAACGTTAAACTTGTGCAAATATAGGCACGAATCTTGCATATTTATCTAATATTCTTTTTAATTTATTAATTAAATCTGTATATTATGGCAAATTTTAGGTAATACGACACTCAATCACTTATTTTACATTATGAAAGAAAAATATTCAAGAATAACAACTGTAACTCTGAAAAAACTTTGCTTTTGATTTTCTCGTTCTTTGCCTGGCTTTTTGACGTAAGAATGACAACTAATAGCCGGTTCCTATATCAAGCTATTCATTCACTTGCCTTGGTAGCACAAATTTATACAAGATTGTTATTCTTAATAAATACTATTCTTCCACGCTACTACCAACTATTTTGTTATTCATCATTATTTAATGTTTATTTGCGGAAATACGGTTGTCTGTCTGATGCATTATGTTTACAATGTAGATCTGTCGCAAAAGATACTGTTTTTTAAAATAAATTTATATGTAATATTTGTTACAATATTTCAATATTTGAGATATCAAATTGCAATCTCTATTATGACAATATAATTTTTTGAAACATTATTCATGGTCAGAGCACACATGTGTTTCCGGATTGGCCGACATTGTTTTTTAAATACAATGCATACAACAAGTATATTGTAAGCTTACCACGCGACGTCGCGTGACTGGCTAAAACAAAATTATCCGGCACTTGATATCGCACAATCCGTAATAAACGTGTACAATATATTACATATTGTATAATTTCTCGTAATTGTTCATCATATGATTGAGTTTAGCCAAATTTAGCTTTTTAGTTTAGTAAGTTTGTCTACATTAGCAATAATATGATAGTGAATATTTTTTACTATATCAAAACAAAAATTTAAGTATATCCTGTGTTGTAGACATCTTTTTTAAATACACTCGTACCAAGAAAAGCTCACCGTGAGGCTTCGCGTGGCAGACCAATGTACAATTGGCTCAGACACTCAACGTCGCGTGGTAGTTAATTAACGTGTTAACACACGTGATTGATGTTATATTTTCCCTTAAATATGTACGATATGCTTGAGTTTAGTCGGTGGGTGGGTCCATGGCCGTAATGATGCCCTTCATGACGGCCGCCGCAGCCAACGCCGCGTGAGGCTGCCACTCTTTGCCGCGTGTACCATCGCGGTAATCCGATATACCTAGACAATTAATATAGAAATTAATGGATCAAAATCAAGATAACCTAGTCTCCGCTAATTATAATAATTAATGCGATATAGGACTCCTTTAATTTGCACACAATTATAACGTCATAATTCTATACACTGCTAAAAAATATATGAGGCTGCGATCTTTTGTAATGATATAAAGTATCTCAATTTATTTGACTCTCACGTACCGTAATGTATATACATACAAAAATATACACATATATAGGTTATATGATACAAAAAATATAGGGAGCTATGATGCAAGTAATAATAATGATAAACATTCTAGGAAAACACTACAAAATGAATTAAATGATTAAAATGTTACCTCTGATGGATACAAAGCAGTCTTTCCTGTTGCCTACGACACTGTCGAGCACGGCGTCCAACTCGCAGTCGTAGGCTTTGGCGCGTGCGTGCGCGGCGAATGCGGCGCGGGCCTCGCCGGCGCACGCCACCAGCCGCCCGCCCGCCACCGGCGCACAATGCACGCGCAGCGACCCACTCTCGTCACTGAAACGAGTACTCAGCTAGTATTAAAAATATACAGAATTTACTTACTATGAATCTCAACACTAATATTACGAATATTTCAAATATAATTTTGTTTCAGATAAATTCTGATTTGCATGCATAGAAAAATCATAAGATTTAATTTTTATATACAGAAATGTAGATACCTACACGAAATCAAAATCGAATTTCTGTGAAATATCCGTTTTTTTAAGATTTCTAAAATACAGATTTATCGTAAGCAAATTTTATCAAATTATTATTTTAAAAAATGTGGTAATGCGCAAGCGAAATAACGAACTTCATTGCGTATGATTAATTGATATCCCCTTAAGGTGGGTTTAAAATGTGGAGGGCTCTATAGCATTATGACGAAATAAAAATATAATGTAATACCTATATAGATGTTGTAATCTTACATTTGGTCGCCCTGTGGCGCTGGATGTGCCACCTCGATGTAGGCGCCTTCACCTACTTCCACGCATAGCCTATCGGTGGCGACAGCCGGTGGCTGCCATCTCCCGGGCACGCCGCGCAACCGATCCAAACCTACAGGACCAGATAATTATTTTTTACAAATATTTTTATTGCCTGAAGCAAGCAAACAGACAGTTCGCCCACCCGATGGAAAAAGTTTACCGTCGCCTATGGACATTTGCTACCAACGTGCTGCCGGCCTCGAAGGAGAGACTAGAACCTAGCCATTGATGCCGAAATACAACCTAAGCTTGTTATAACGCCATACTCTGGATCAGGGGCGATAGCCATCCAGACAAGAAAATACGCAGTCATCTGGTGGAAGATTGTATTGTCGCCTCTTACGACAGTCCGACGGGCAGCAGCAGGAATTAGTATTCTAGCTCTGTTCCTCCAGAGAGAGTTAGAGTTTACCCCGCGGCTACGGCCAACCTCTAGTAAGTTCTTCTTGTTTAAAGAGCAGGCTAATACAGGTTACATTGTACAAATTTTTTATATTGGTGCTATTTGCCCCCAGAAGATTTACTTCATTTTATATCGCAAACTATCCCATCTCCCGGGATGAAAAATATTCATGTTCATTTTCTGTATTAAAACTACATTTAAACAAAATTACAGCAAAACCGATCCAGTACTAAAATGGCCAAAATGACCAAAATGACCAAAATGTCCAAAATTACTAAAATGACCAAATTGACCAAAATTAACAAATTGACCAAAATGGCCAAAAGGGCCAAAATGGCCAAAATGACCAAAATAGTCAAAATGACTAAAATGACCAAAATGACCAAATTGACCAAAATGAACAAAATGGTCAAAATTACTAAAATGACCAAATGAGCAAAATGTCCCAAAATGACCAAATTCAAATCTATCCCATTATGTGGGACGAAAAGTATCCCATGTCCACCCTAGGTATTAAAATTACATATATATCAAATTTCAGCCAAATAGTTTTCCGTAAAACCATAACAAACAAATAGACAAATATATTTTTATCCCGGAAACTATCCCATTTTTCGGGATAAAAAGTATCCTATGTTCATCCTCGGCATCGAATATATATATATATATATACTGAGTTTCAGCCAAACAGACAGACAGACAGAGTTACTTTCGCATTTATAATATTAACAGGGATGAATTTTTATATCAATAAACTTGAGAAAGGATTGGTCTCTTCCAAACTTTCATCCTTTATTTCAAACGGTCCTAGCTATATTTATCTATCTCCCGTCTATGAAAACTACATAAATGACAATAATGACAAAAAGGACAAATAGGGCAAATCGGGAAAATGGGGCAAATCGGACAAATCAGACAACTGACAAATCGGACAACGCAGACAAATCGGACAAATCTGACATATCGGACAACTCGGACAAATCGGACAAAAAAGGACAAAGATGACCTAAATGGAAAATCACAAAAAACCTATCCCCTTTTTGGGATAACCTTTACATAAATCTATCCCATTATCCGGGATAAAAGGTATCCCCTTGTCCACCCTCGGTATTAAAATTACATGTATACCGATTTTCAACTAAATCGGTCCAGTAGTTTTTCCATAAAAGCATAACAAACAGAAAGACAAATGCCCAACCACCTGGCTGTGGGTTGTTTTGTCGCCTCGTATCACAGGCCGCCTGGCCGCAGGAAATTGTATTCTTTCTCCGTTCCCGCACGGATAAAATTATTTTATTCAACAGTTATTAACATTACATTACACTAAAGAATACACTGCCAGTGTTTCGATGATGACAGTTATGACACCAGATAGACGTCATCAGCGCACGTCTAGGTAGCTACGTGAAGCATAAAGTTCTAACATGATTCATAGAATTACGTCTGGGTCAGGGATAATCGTCAGATTAGGTCAATCAGTATACAGGAAAAATGTGCTGAGTAATATGACTGATCGTTTCATAGTATTTAGCTGAAATTAAAATTTATGTAATACTAAAATCCCTTTATTAAGTCATAAATAGACGTTATGAAATTAGAGTAAAATTTAAGTAGTAGATTAATAGTCCCAGAAACATAGGTTTTCTGCTTGGGATAATCTATGTATTAATTCGTGAGGCAAAAACTTCGTACACCTTTTTACGAAAATTGCGCTGACGGAGAAGTATGAAATTTCGCACACTTATAGTTTATATAGAGAAGAAGCGACGCATAGTAATATTTTTTTTTAATTCTGCTTAAAATATACATTAAATAAATTTAAAAAAAAAACATTACGTACACTACCATGTCTTTGACACACACGCATATATACTTTTTGTTTATTGTTCAAGTCAAATTAACAGTGTAGCCTTGACGAAATCTGTGATTATAGAAGTATAGTCTTTGACTACAAATTATAATGGTCGAATTTCGACCACGGGCGACCACTAGTAATCATTAATGTACTTTTAGATCATGATCAAAGCCAAATCTTTCTTCGACAAGTGCGAATTAACGGATTTTTGTAGCAACTAAAAAATCAACAGACAACCACACACACATACATGGGTACAACCCATATAAATAAATAAGGGCCGGTTCCTATATCTTGCTATCCATTCACTTATCTTAACATCGGTTGAATTTTGACATTACTTGTATAGAGCTTATGTCAAATTTTAACCGATAGTAGGGCAAATTAACGGTAGGTAAGATATAGGAACCGGGCATAATTGTAAGCTAAGCAATTTACGCTTGGTTATGATTATTGATTAATATATAACAACGCTGGGGCCGTTACCACACACCCAAATCAGAGTAAAAAACGAAAGTTAACTAGGCGAGCATACGCTTAGCACTCCACTACAGAGGAGGAAGTCAAACAATTGTGCTAATAGGGACCAAATTCTCAGACGTAATGGATAATGATATATAGAAAATTATTGAAAGTAGTCATTTTAAAGAAAAAAAGTATCTGAAGTTGCTACATTTAATAAATATTTAAAGAAAAAAATCGTTCCATTCAACAAATTGAAAAAAAAATGAGTTTGATCATTCGTCTCATATAAATATGTATGTAGTTTAGAACAACCTGGTAATAAACATTGCATTGATACGTTATTCATTAAAAGTACTGATATAGATTCAAAAAAAAGTTATAAACCTACCTTCGTTAACATAAGCGTTCCATAGTGTTGGTGATTTGGTAAGGCGTATAGCAATATCTTGTAACAGGAAGCTTGAAGGTTTGTATGGCTTCACTTCGTAGTCCCAACCACCTTTACCATTTCTATCTGCTTTCTCACAGAATACATACACGTACCTACAAAAAACAGGAAAAAAAAATATCGTTCAATAGTATATTTTCGAAAATTAAATATTAGACCGTAGAGCCAAGCCCTTTATTAGCAAACCCTGTCACATTCCAATGGCGTGAATCCAACTCTCAGGAGCGCATTTTTGCACCGCTTATGTAATTTTCGAAGTATATACATTGCTTTAAAATCACCAATTGTTGACGATAAAGGGAAATATTGTGAGGAAACGGGCACATTCATATAACTTAACTATCCTACCAAGCGTATATAACTGATGGGCTGATATTATAGAAAATGATATGGTATGGCAACGTTCGTTTTTGAATAAGAACTAGTATCACTACAATTAGCTACGAACATACCTAGATAGCTGTGGCGTGGACTTCATACAACTAGATGCCCCATAGCCTACCTTTTACATTTACGCGTCCTGTTCAAATATATTAATACTAGAGTCTCTATAAATTAACTAGCCACCAAAAGGTCGAAAGCGCCATGAATTTAATGGCGCTTATGTTTTTTATTCTTGCATATATAATTACTAGCTCTTACGCTCGACGACTTTCCACACGTATTGGATGAAATAGCAACTCATAACCCAGGCGGACACCGACTTTTGTTTCAAAATATGCGGTAAGATTTCAAAATTATAAATACAAATTTTATTAAGAAAAAACATCGCAAGTTAGACCTTTTTTAACAACGGTGTAGTCGGCGCTTGCATCATATATCAAATAAATACATTGTCGACGATGACAATGCAATTTCAATGTATTGCTCTCATGGTTAGTTCCGCTTTAGCTAGATGACGTTATGGATATTTTGAATTAAAAATTAAGTTTAACATTTCTAAGTAGGGGCGTGTTGGGCTCCCAATTTACGTTAACGCGAAATCGCGGGCAAAAGCTAGTCTATGGTAAACGTGAGAGGGTTTTTGTTTGGATTCCAATCAGGTGCGTCGATCGTTTATCAGCTATGTTTGATATTCTTGCTTCTCGGCATTATTGATGAACCAATAGTCAAGAAATTTGGCAAAAATACAATATTTTCGTGGGATATGAATTTAAAATGCACCTATTATAAAGACTAGTATTTAAATTATTGGAAAAAATCTCTTTAAAATTTTCGCTAATTTTATAAACTACTAACTGTGCACGCGATTTCGCTCGCGTGGATTTTTTTTTCGAGGAACCCTAATTTTAAACGTAGCCTAAGTTACTTCTTATAACATCAGCTATCTGTCAGTGAAAGTCCTTTCAAAATCGGTCCAGCCGTTTAAGAGATTAGCGAGATATACCAGACAGACAAAAATTCTATAAATTGCGTTTTCGAAATCTCCTGGTTTCGAATTATCCCCCTGATTTTTTTCATTTTTATTTTGACATTACAAGCAGACACTTCAATTGTACTTATCTGTATACACATACAGACACATAAACAAAAGCATAGGTTTTTATAGATGTTTGTTGCCATAAAATTTGTTACCAAATTCAGTAATTTAATTGAGTAGCATACATAACATGTTACTCATAAAGCGTTCATTAAATATTTTTACCATATTAAGAAAATATATAGTGCATAGAACTTGTGGCGGGTTTTGAGGGAAAACCTATTTACGTGATTGCCAATATAACTCATTTAACATTTCCACTCGCTTTGACGACATATTCTGCGAAATTCGCTGACACTTAATAACTAGAGTTCAAAGGTTGGCTAGGTAAAGTACCAGTGTCGTTTGGGAATTTATTTTAACGATCCAAAACTCCCAAAGGTCTAAGAATAAAAAATATTAATAAATATACATATAAAAAACCTAACTTTGGATATTTGTTTCTTCTTCGATGCCTTGGTAAAGAATAGATATACTAAATATTTTATTTATTTAAAAGAACAACAAACAGCTACAATATAACATACGAAATAAAAAGTTACAATAAGCTATATTGGTGCACGTATTTCATTTCAATATATGCACAGATCCACCACCACCAATCAGATATATGCACAGGATAATTTTTATCGCAAAAATAGGATAGTTTTGTGAACAGATTTTAATTAAAGTAAATATACGTATACTCTCGATAAATATTAAAAGGCCACGCTTCAACCAATGATATTATAAGATTATTGTTATAATATCATTGGCTTCAACACCAAAAATGGGAGTTTTTTAGGCAACCCACGAGAAATACTCTAGTACTAATATATAAGCGAGAAAATGGGTTTATTTGGATGATTGTTTGTTCCTTGTTCAAACCCTTGAACACGTGCATAGGATTCTTTTTATATCGAATTTTTTCTGTGGGACGTATCAAGATTTATGCCAATGAAGCCGCCGAAAGCCCAAGAATATTAATTACATAATTATGTGAACTGTAACTAATATGCATCAACAATATACAACGCAATTTATAAGTGTTCCCAATTCCCAAATACTCGAAAGAAGTGTGGCCTAAGAGGGGGATTAAAATAGGTTGCTATAAATAGAAAGTTTACTTTTCAGGTAAGTCCGTTGCAGGTGTCGAAACGACGACGTCGCCGAGTCGTACGTGTTTAGTGTAATCTGTATAATGTGGGACGCCTCCTCCAACTCCCACTAGAAACACGTACTCCACCTAAAATTAATCCACTCATAAAATATGTATAATAGTTAAAACTGCAATTATTCACTTATTCGGGAGATAAATGATTTATACTACCTATAGGATCATACTGGCCCCCGATATTCCCGATCACTGTCAAATGTGCTGTTTTAGCCTTTCCAGTAAATTACTCAATAGTTTTTTTATTATTTCCAATTAGTAATTTTTCTTTCACACTTGTTGGGTTTTATTCAGAAAATATACATAATTAAAAATATCTCACCTCAAATACCACCACGAAGAAAAGGCGGTCTTAATTTAACGAAAAACCACCTTTTATTGTGGACAAAAATAGAACGTATACTTTAGTATATGTTGGGTTGCCCCAAGTTTACTTGGGGACAACCCAAGTAATGAGTAATTACATAACCAAATTTAACGCAGCCGTGATTCAGCAACATTAATTTATTCTAAAATTAATGTTCAAGTTAATTCAAGTAAGTTAGGTATTAATTCAGTCTGTTTCGTATCATATACAGTCCATTTAATATCGCATACATCGATTTGACGTAACGTATGGCAACGAACTTCCATTATGCTAAATTCGTCCATAATGTGTCTAACAAAACATACCACTCGGATGCAATCATGACTATTTCACGCATCGATACAAAATAGAACAAATTCAAGGGCAATCTTAAAACAGTTACTACAACAAATATGTATCGAAAAAGATTAGCATACTTTCTTTGCTTCGAACCTAATTTCTGCGTTCAAAAATTCCATAATTGTTTTTTATACAGATCAATAGCGAGCATCTGCAAATGGTTGATTATTCAATCAATGAATTATTAACTTTATAATTGACTTATTACTATAAAAAATCATAATTGTACAATTTATTTTATCTTTTAAAGGTAATTTTTATAAATGCATGTTATTAATTGTGCGTTCAAAAATTCCATAATTGAATTTTATACAGATCAATCAATAACGAGCCTCTGCAAATGGTTGATTCTTCAATTAATAAATTATTAATTTTATAATTTACTTATTACTATAAAAAATCACAATTGTACAATTTATTTTATCTTTTAAAGGTAATTTTTATAAATGAATATTATTATTCTTTGATAAAAGAATGTTAACTAGTTTTAAAAATAACATGTAGTAAGTTGGGAAATCAAGTTATAGGAGTTCTATGAATAGTATTTCCTTGACTCTTCATGACTATCTATAATATTATAAAATTCTAAACATGGCGTGTCTGTTACATTGAAGCTATTTAAAAAAAGTGGAATAGACTATATAAACGAAAGAGCACATGATGCATTTTTTTTGTTTCCGCTGATCTACAACAAATTCTTAGACTTAAAACCTGCGCTACTTTTTATACTGAGATTCCCCAGGTTTTTTTTTGTGAATGATTTAAAATTACCGGATTAAAAAATTCGAATTCCAATGTACTTTTTTCACTTTTATGTAATGAAATGTGTGATATTTTTTCTCTCGGGAATCCCACGCAAATGTTCCCGGGAGCGGTTTGTAATTGTTCGGGTACATAAAAATTAGCTTATTCTGACACAGTTTTCACTAAAACAGTAGCATAGCTTACATTCGTTTTTTACATACTGCGGTGCTTTGTGTCCCGGGAATCCCGCGTGAATTTCAAGTCGCGTGGACGAAGTCGCGAGCATATCATAACATATGTATGCATGCATAGTATAATAATAATAATAACGGCCAATAAACGTCTCACTGCGGGGCGTGGGTCTCAGTATGCTTTTAAGGGAATAGACAGGACTATTACCTATAATAATACTTTAACAGTTTTTTAAATTTGAATCTCGTAAATTACTTAATATGATATGAAATTTCTGTATTTTTTTGGATTTTATGGCTTGGTTTCTTGTATTTCTGTAGCCAAATTTGTTTTTAATAGGGATTCGAACATAATATGTTGTAATAAATTCTAACATTTTTAACATTTTTTTTTTTAAATAACTATATATATATATTATAAAATAACTGACATTGAAAGAACATTTTATGAACTTACGTTTAAAATATCATGACACTAATAATTTTTATTACTGTATAAATTATAATAAAAGCGCTTTTTGAACCCTTTTCTTACTTGTTCAGACATATGACGTCATAAATTTGTACGCTCCCACACAATCTATTAGGATCCAGCTGCGACGTTTTGAAGATGATAACAAATAACTTATGCTAGTTGATAACTGTCGGCTCCCTATTTTTCCGTTTCAAGTACCATAACTAGCTGATTTTTTTTTTCTTAATAAGGGTTATGCCATAAATGGTCATTACTACGATTAAATTCATAGTTTGCTGTGCGTAATATTCATCGTTATAAGGAATTACCTAGATTTTGAACTATGACGTATACAATTACGGTTAAATGAGTAAGTTATGTATGTCATCTGTGGGAATTTTTGATCCTGGACATTCACATTACATAAAAAATCTGTAAAAGAATTATAAAAAATAATTTGAAACTAAACCACAACTAAAATTCAGATGATATAGATAACGTTTATCTAATGAAGAAATTTTTAGAATAATATGATTTATTTAAAATATTATAGACACACTTTACTACCAGTTATTACTTACCTTTTGGAAGATCCCTAATAATCTCGTGGTGGTGTTACCAGCGGCGGTCATAGCTTCTCTAGTTCGGCCAACTGATGGTAGCTTTGTAGTGACCACGCGATGAGCACCAATACTTCCCAAGGTATAAACGTTTGATTCGCCTGCAATTAAATTCACGATATATCAAACGATATTGTACAATTGTCTAAGAGGTGGCCTTATCGTTTTAAGAAGCCATCTTTTCAAGAAAATCCTTGGTCAGAAATTTATTGTTACTTTGATCCATATATCACCTCGTATATATATTAACATCCGAAAGTATACGGAACTGGTTAACAATACATGATGATACTCCAATTATAAGAACAGTGATGGTAATAGATCTAAAAAAGATGTTCACTGCTAAATTGTATGTAAACTGAAATCTAACACATACTGTGAAACAATGGCATGCAAACCTTAAAAGTGAAATTTACTTTAACCTTACGAAGCTCGTAAAACTAACTCAAATAAAGCGCAATGAGTATATATATATATAATAGTCCCCAGTATGGTTTAAAGAAGCTTAATACCTAAAGAAATGTATCTAATGTAGATTAAATTTAACAAGAAGACTTTGAAATTCATCAATTTCTGTTTATAAACAGGGAAACTTCTACTAAATAAATCTGGAATTCTATAACGAATGACGCACATATTAAGGTTTATATACAACTGAAATTACACTCAATACATCAGTGTCAACTTAACACACGAAAGCCCAACAAATAACCATCGTGTCGTACATAATAATAATATTATAATAATCTACTAAACATAAAAGTGTATTATTAAATTAATATTATTCAAATAATAATCACTATCAGGAATATGGCACGTTTGGCAGTATTATGTGTTGTGATTGCTTTACTCTTTGGAAAGATGAAAACTCATCCCTTGCAACCGGACACAAATATCATCGACAATAATATGTAAGTAAAAATAATCTTTAAATATTTCATACCTGAATAAATTCAAAAAACAATATTAGAGCGGTATAATAAATGACTTATTATTTATTTATGGTCGGTTTTTGTATCTTACTAACAGTTCATTTGCCTTACAAGCTCCCAAACAAGTAATGTCAAATTCAACCGATGCTAAGGCAAGTGAATGAATAATACGATATAGGAATCGGCCATTAGAAAGCTTCTTTCAAATATATGTTTGTCTGTTTGTTCGGGATTCACTTAAAAACTACTGGGCTGATTACGATGCGATTTTCGCTGATCGACAGCTGATTCTTAGACTATTCGCTACTTTGCATCCTGGGAACCTCGCGGGAATTTTTCTGGGAATGATTTAAAATGACCACATTAAGAAAAATCGAATTCCAATGTGATATTTTTTACTGATCGATAGTAAATTTTATGTAATAAAATGTGTAATATTTTTTTATCCCGGGAATCACGCGGCAATTTTCCCGGCAGCAGTTTGTAATTGTGCGGCTGCGTAAAAGTTAGTTTATTTTGGTACAGTTTTCACTAAAACGATATCTTACATTATTTTTTAAATGCTGTGGTACTTTGTGTCCCGGGAATCCCGTCGAAATTCTAGTCAAGCATGGACGAAGTCGCGAGCATATCCTAGTATTATAATAAAACTGAAGAGCTTTACTTCTTGTATCCGGCAGACACAAAAAACGCATGTTTCGCTATATTTATCAGTCTGTCTACACACACACATATATATATATATATATATATATATATATATATGTGTGTATATATATATATATACACATGTAAAAAATATTAACACGCTCAGGGATTGTTTTCTATCGCAAAATATGAAAATATTCCCATTAAGTAGCAAAGTTCTTGTAAACAAAACCGCAAGCACGGCAATTAACAATCTAATAGTGAAATATAAGCGCTGTTTTAATTAATGTTATATTATTATCTGCTACACTATTGTAATTAATGTCTAAATTTCAGGATAAACGATGATGAACAAGAAATAAGTGGAAACGTGGGTGAAAATATTTTCAAGCTTCCAACCGCTCTTACAAATGGAATGATAATCGCAATTAAAGGAATAATGTACATAGAAGACACGTAAGTACTTTCATATATATCAAACTCATTATTATAACATTTATAATAATCACAAGACACATTAAGCTATCGAGTGATGCTTACTTATCTAAATAAACACATTAATAACATCTGCTGGTTATAAGTCTTTTTATTTATTTAAAGACGTAGAAACTGGGAAACACTTTTTAAACAATATTAAACACATCTCTTTAATTGTTTAAGTTGTATCTGTAGTTATACATTATTTTTAGGATATCGTTAAAAAAATACCCAAATAAAAATGTACATTTTTATATAAAATTTTAATGAATATTTTCTTATTAATTTCAGATTCATTGCAGTTCTTAAGTCTATAAGTGGCGACAAAGAAATTTTATGCACGATTCAATACAATCACGACACTATCCGTGTTGATTATCCAAACTGCAATAGTCCACAATGTTATGATATTCAAACTGATTATGTGCTTAACTCAAACCTCAATAATTACAAGGAAACAACTTTCGCTTTAACATTAACTGCAAGGAAGGATGAAAACAAAGAAGGAATTATAGATGTTATGTTTGAAGGGAACGAACATTTAGGTAATGGTCCAAGTAAACTATTTACTTGCCCGATCAAAACTCTGAACGATATTGGATATATCCAATTCAAACAAGGTGTGAACCAAGTTAACAGTATTCTCTTTAACATTACTAGCCAGAATCTGACACCACTGTGAATATAAATATCTATCTTAGATTGAAAATTATAAGATGGATACAGCAAATGTATTTAAACTACGCAACGATTAGTACGCCTAAAACGTGTGCGTGTAAGACATTGCTAGTAATCTTAATTTTGCAGCTAGTATTAGAATGCGACGACGTGATTTATCTACAAGATAATATTAAAACGACTTCCAGTCTAGTCAATGTTGTGTCGTATTAATGAAATTAACGGCTGGTTCCGTTAATTTTATGTTTTTATAAATCAGTATTATTTATAAAGGCCTCCCATATTAAGTTTAAGTTCAAACGGTGATGTTTAAAGACTTCTATTACTTTTTATTTTTTTTATTGGATAATTTATTATTTTCAGTATTTCTTTGTTTTCAAATAATTTTTTTCAAGATTATACGAAGCATTTAAAAAAAAAATGTAATATAAAATATTTGTAAAAATAAATTGAGACACGCCGTCACGCCCGGGGGTCTGGGACTCAAGCGGTGATTATAATTATATTTATTGTAATAACTACTATAAAACTAAGTTTAATTATTAATTTATTTTTAGATTGTAATTGAGTACAGTCATAATAGCAAATGTGATAAAATATTGCTTGTTTTTGTTTATTAATTATCAAATAAAATAAATTTTGTTGCTATGATTGTTTTTATAAAAACTTATAACCTGGCCATAACGTTTAGAAGTTTAGAACATGGAACTATTTTTTGTTTTCTGGTAATAGTCTACTATGTCAGTGAATTATAAACAAAGTTCAATTTATTTTAATTTTAACGTTGTTCCGAGTATAAACTCCGCTAATAATAACTAAATCCCTATTAATATTACAAATGCGAAAGTAACTCTGTCTGTCTGTCTGTTACGCTTTCACGGAAAAACTACTGGACCGATTTGGCTGAAACACAGTATAAATATATTTTCGATGCCGAGGATGAACATAGGATACTTTTTATCCCGAAAAATGGGATAGTTTCCGGGATAAAAATATATTTGTCTCTCTGTTTGTTATGCTTTTATGGAAAAACTATTGGACCGATTTGGGTAAAATTCGGAATATATGTAACTTTAATACCGAGGGACAAGGGATACTTTTCATCCCGGATAATGGGATAGATTTATGTAAAGGTTATGCCAGAAAGTAGGATAGGTTTTTTTGTGATTTGCCATTTTAGTAAGTTTGATAATTTTTATCATTATTATCATTTTGGTAATTGTTGTTTGTGTTTGTATGGGAGACCAATCATTTCTCAAGTTTATAGATATAAAAATGTATCATCTATAAAAAAATGCGATAGTAACTCGATCTGTCTGTCTTGATAGCTTTCACGTAAAAACTACTAGGAGTTACTGGATCGGTTTTGTTGTAATTTTGTTTAAATGTAGTTTTAATACCGAAAATGGACATAAATACTTTTCATGCCGGGAGAAGGGATATGCAGTTGCATGACCGGCAGACGTCACATGAAAGCAAAAAAAATCTAACAGCATGCTTGAAGTAAATATTTCCTTAAACAACTTAATCGTGTCGTATAAACTTATCTCAATTATTATAATTATGACTGGTAATTATATGCACGGAAGTAATTATTAATTTACATTTAACTAATTTATGTACTAACCTCTCCCCCGGAAATCCCGTACCTGCACGTCCCGCTTACCGCGATTATGTAGCTCGCTCCGTTAGCTGCTAAGTGTCTGCATTTTTGTAGTACTTTAGTAAGCACGGAGCGAGCCGCCGGCAAGTTCAAGTTCTGATTCGAGCGGTCAAGTATACACACAAGGAAGACTAAGTAGACCAGGAAGAACAGGAAGCATTCGGAAGACTCTACAGCCATTGGACTCTCAGCGTGACTACGTGGATCTTGTGGACCACCAGTGTATAGTGATTAGTGCCACTCGTATTGATCGGTGTAATTGATACAATTAGTGCTATCTATGTTCAGTGTAACATCCGGGGCTAGTGCTAAGTTGTATTGGTTAACCTCGAACGTGCCGTTTAGTACACTAGTGCTGATGGCACCTGTTCCTGTTGTAGCACCTATATAAAAAATACAGTCCACTTACCACGGGGTGTTTCATTCTCTACAACCGCTGCGTATCGAACAATTTTTATGTATTGCGCTAGTTAGTTGCGTATAGTAATGCAACTTGCGTGTAACTACGCACAGTGAGCACGCCCCTTTATCAAACTATCGTGTAAGGTCATTGGTTAATAAATAGGCCGAACGGTGTCAAGTAGCTGACGCTTTAATAAATTGAAGAATAGGTTTGATTCAGACGATTGAAAACGTTCAACGAGCTACCAGACGCAGGCGTAGTAAACGTTTGTGAATAAAACGCTTTGGTGCGCATATGATTAACTGTTTATTGATTCCATAACGGTAATATTTTACAATTATTTTTGTATTGCAATTCCTTAAACATATACGTGCATACAAAAAGTAACCACACGAATCTAATAGAGAACTCGCAGTCACGTTTCTTTGAATATAATATCTATTCAACCTTATTGTTTTATCCGCATATTTACGAGGTAAAGAGAATTTTTCACAGGTACAGTCATCATTCAATGATGGCATTGTTATACTTGTATACATACAAAGGGCATTTTCATGTTAACAGACAAACAGAATAAAAATCTAAAAGCTACTTTTTCGCAATATGCTGGTGCAAATTATTAAAAATGTATGAATTTCCTTGATTAATAAAAAATACTTTGAAATGCCCCGGAGAAACGCCTAGTTTTATAAAATATCTATTACTACAGATTTTCAAATTCAGCAGACTCATTTCTAAAGGCAAAACAGGCTTGCATGGTATGTTATTTTAGCTAATATTAACCCATCATTTTTAATAATAATAATTAATTAATTGTTCGATAGTTTTCATCCGCATGTTACTTGTATAGGATATTACTTAGATACTTTATATGCCATTCTCGACTATGACAAAAAATGCTCAATATATTTTATCCTACCTCTGTGTGTGTACTTCTTGTTTAAAGAGCAGCCGTTAATACAGGTTACATTGCATTATATTCTTATGTTCGTGCTATTTGCCCTCGAAAGATTTACTTCATTTAAATATCGCAAACTATCCCATCTCCCGGAATGAAAAGTATCTATTTCCTTTTTCGGTATTCAGACAGACAGATCGAGTTACTATCGCATTTTTTAGATTATGAATTTTTATATCTATAAACTTTAGAAGTTATTGGTCTCCGATACAAACTTTTATCCCCTATTTCAACCCGTTCTAGTTTTATTTATATATCTCCCATCTATCTCTCTGTAAACTACATAAACTACCATAATTACCTCAACTGCCACAACTACTAAAACTACCAAAACCATCAAAACTACCAATATTATCAAAACAACCACAACTACCAAAACTACTACAACTACCAAAACTACTAAAAGTACCAAAACTACCGACACTACTGAAACTACCGTAACGACTAAAACTACCAAAACTACCACAGCTACCAAAACCACCAAAACTGCCACAACTACCAAAACTATCAAAACTACCAAAACTACTGCAACTACGGAAACTACCAAAATTATCGAAACGACCAAAACTACCTAAATTACCAAAATAAACAAAATGACGAAAATGCCAAACCCCAAATAAAAAAACCTATCATATTTTCTGGATAACCTTTATATAAATATATATCCCAAAATCTATCCTATAATCCGGGATGAAAAGTATCCCTTGTCCACCCTCGTTATAAAATTTACATATATACCAAATATAAGCCAAATCGGTACATTAGTTTTTCCGTAAAAGCATAACAAACACAAAGACAAATATATTTTTATCTCGGAAACTATCCCATTTTTCGGGATAATATATATATATATATATATATATATATATATATATATATATATATATATATAATCGAAAATATATATATACAGAGTTTCAGCCAAATCGGTCCAGTAGTTTTTCCCTGAACACGGAACGGACAGACAGACAAACAGTTATTTTCGTATTTATAATATTAATAGGGATTGTACTCCACAACTATAATTATATAACACATTCTAGTTCAATGGTATCTATCTATTTTCGGTATTATTTAAGTACTTGAGTTTTACAACTTAGGATCGGTTATAAAATAAAGACGTAAACTTTAATTTGTGGACTGTAGTTACTGGTAGAAGCCTTCCACTGTGGCCAGTAATAATTTAAGGCAATAAAAAAAGAAAAATAATGGAGCGTTACTTGGAATTAACCTAAATATAGTTCGCAACCCCAGTTCTCGTTCTCAATTTTCTAACAATGTTGGTCAGTTACGCTTCGGTGGAGCCGCTAATAAACCTCTAAAATTACAAATGCTTTGGCCTTCACGACATCTTGTAAACAAGAAACTTGTATTACTCTATTCGTTTGAGTGACAATATATTGCAACTAAGTATATAATGTAAATAAATTATTTCTTCACGTATTCATAAAATTAGTACCCGCGCGGGGGGCAGGGTCAGCCGCCCCCCTGGATTGTAAACCTACGTACCTACTGTTGTCGATAAAAGTTATGGTAAGCACTTTACGACTTACTTCACAATAAGTATATTATATATGCGTTAACTTAAACAAACGTGCTGTGCGGCCTGGTCTTGCATGAAATAACTGCATATTTTTATGCATACGGACACCAATATTCATATTCTTAGTATCGTCGTCGTACTTTTATTTATAAGTACTCCGAAATGAAATCAACTTTAAATGTGGTTTATAACTTGCGTGGGAGATTCTGAATGAACATACAAAAATGAGAGAGTGAGAGAATTATGGTTCTCCGATAATGCCTTCTCACTCTTACTCCGACATCGTAATGTCAGGGCATGCGCAACACTCATCGTCGAGCATCCATATTATTCATTAACTTTTAAGCATTCAAATTTCAATTTGATATTTTCAAATAGTTATTTTTCTTAACAATAACAAAAAAATCTGTGTCTCTAGATTTTAAAATTAAATTAAAAAAACATCGCTATTTTTCTACTACCTACGATTTTTAAAAATTTACGTTCATCCCTTAAACTTAAAACCTACCCTAACTCGGTTAATTTTGACTGAAGGGAAAAAAGTCATAGAACCTTTTTTATGTAATTTTTAATTTTTATTTAAACCCTACAAATTTTTAGTAGAACTCTTTTGCCTAACTTTTACCGTTTTCAGTAAAAGCAAAAGGACTTTAAAAAAAATATCGACTCTTGCCGGGGTTTGCGGACACTAAAACCTTTACACATTGTTTTTATATCATTAAAACTACATTATATATTTTATCAAAAATGGAACGTCGAGTTCCTATTTTTATTTCAGACCTTATTTGACTGGAGTAAAAGCTGCAAACTATTTAACAATGAGGTAACGAGATAAAATTATATGAATACCGTAATTAAGAACGAGTTGTGATAAAGAAATCCGATTGTTAAACTGCGTAGGTAAGATGCCTATATAACAACTATACAACAGGTAAGACGTAGAAACTACTTGAAACTAGTGAGCGATTGGGTTTTTATCCGAACAGTTGAATGAATGTGCATTGAGCAGTCTAAAGTGAAAACTCAAGCCGTAGCAACGTGTGAAATGGTCAATGATACACCACCCAGTTTGTTAGCCTACTGAGGTGTGTTAACCGTGTTGTATCAATGTGTTTGTTTTCATCATTACGTCATCTCGCATTCGAAACCTCAATCACATATCGCCATTTGCCATCAGTCGAAAGGAAACGTTGATGTATGGAGCATACGTCCTTACGTCTCAATGTTTAAAGTGTTCTGTTAAAATCATTGAAAGATGTTGAAGGCGTGTTGGGATTGCATAGCAGGGTATGGTCTAAATAGGTGACATTAAATTTATCAAGAATAGCTGGAGATAAAAGTTAGGTACTCCATCAAAATACAGTATTCTCAACAGTATTTAGATGAGTGGTAGTTGTACAAGCTACTACGCACTGCATAATTACTTGTTTACCGTCTTGAATTTTCGGACGAACATTTAACAAACGTCAACGTCAAACTTGTTTTAAAGAACTCAACAATATCAGTAGGTTTTTATCATTCATTACCTGCATATCAGTATCGCAGATTGTCTAGAATAAAATAACTTTTCATTTAAACGCACAATGTGGTTAATAAACTATATAAGTTAATTAATAGAATACTTTGTATCGTGAAATTAAGTGTAATATTATTTAATTTTAAATATGAATTCAAACAGCATAGTAAAAGGTTATGTGTTTACACCGAAAAACTAGAACTATATTCTTTGATTATTCTTACGTGAAATGCAAATTTGATAAATGTGATTAATGGAAATTCCTAAAAGAATACCTTTACCTTTTTCCCGTTGACTAAACATGATTAAAATAATTGATGTTATTCATTTGTGACGTGTTTTTAAATAACGGAAAATTAACCTCATACACTAAATGTTTCAATGTTTCTGTGTCATATTAGGTAATTTAGTTTCGTTTGTGTATTTAAAGTGATCGGACAGCTAATGAAGATCCATATGGGACACAAATGCACCTACTGAACGGAGGAACACTCCGAGCTCCACCGTGGCCAGAGTCAATTGACAACGAAAACATGTTCGTTCTACCAAAGAAACTAAATGCCGGCGACAAAATCAGTATTTACGGGAGCATGTTTCGTAGCCCAAAATTGTAAGTGTTTATTGATTTTTCGGTAGTTTTACACAATTTGTATTAAAGTTAATTCAATATAATGTTCATCATTTAACTCAAATGTAATCATGTTATAACTTCACTATTTTAGGTTTTGCACTTCATGTAATTATCAATTTATTTATGAAAGTTAATTTGGGTTGCAGGATGACAGTGAGTTTGATAACAGGCAGTGATGTACCTGATAAATCAAATGTAGCTTGCCAATTGGATGTTAATTTTCAGTCAGACTCTAATGAAATATTTGACCAAGTATTCATAAAAACCATTGAGAATGGAAGAGATGAAATTCTAAATGCCAGCCTACCCGGAACTGGATACTTTGGTGGTGATGGTATGATCTTTAAATATATTTTGTTTCTATAAAGTTTTTAACCCTTCAAAATGTATGTAGGTTGAGTATGAATCACAATAAATTCTTTAAAGATTTATATGGATTATTAGACAGCTGTTGAGCTATCTTTACCAAGATTAGTATAACAAGATCTTTTTTTTCAGACAATTAGGTATGTGGTTTATTTATCAGTGTGTAATTGCTATATAATGACACATTTGATGCATAAACTACCAATTCTGTCTGCATATAATGAATGACTTAAAGTTTGATAAAATATATGTTTTTATATTAACTACAAGTGGAAGGTTCAAGTCTCGATTGCAGTAACAAGGGTGTATACATTATTTAGGCAGTTTTTGACCCAACATGTATCTTAATTATTATAATTACCACATGCTGATGGTGAAAGAAAACAATGTGAGGAAACCAATATATCCAGATTACTTATGACAATTTGCCTTACAGAAATGTGGTGTTAAAGTTTTATGTTATTTGAAAATGAGGATGCTAAAACCTAACTATGAGATGTTTATGAGCTGATACTAACATAATAAATTTGTTACAGATTTTACAATACATTTTGTTGCAAATGAAGATGAATTTCTCACTATTTTTATTGAATCGTCATATTTGGATCAAATCAAATTAAAACATAATATTGGAAACATAAGGTTTCTGGCAGTCAGTGGTGATGTAGAAAAAGTAAAAAAATTGGATTTTGAATTTTCCTAAATCATCGCAGAATAATAGTATTAACTCTTTCGAATGCAGCTTATTAGCTTTAAATAAATAGGCATATTTTAATATTTATCGCCATAACTTTTATGTGCTTAGAAATCAATTTGGTTATAATCAATTAGAAAGCAAAATTTTTATGGAAGATTTTTCCAAAGATCTGGAAAGTATATGATTATTTAAAATAAATTATTGTTATTAAAACATCACTGTAAGTAGGTTATATTTGAATTTGCCTGGTGGTATTTCATAAGTGCCTTTGTACTAAAGTAGTACTTATTAAGTAGTTTTCTGTTTCTAGATGTTTGTTCAATGATTAAAGTACAGATGAATGTTACATGTAAAGACTTATTAGGTCTTTATTTTTTTTTATAAAAATGCATTTACTGTTCGTTGTTTTGTTATTGCTATCTGCCATTAAGATACTGTGCACTGGTTATCATATTGAAGTATTCCTTATCTTGTTATATAGTTATTACTTTGTTAGTCATCACAATCCCACCTTGTGTTGTTATAAATAAGCTAATATTAAAATCATTCTCAAGTGCTGAAATAGCACCATCGAAATGGTGACTATAATGAGTGATTTTTAGGCCCATATTCTAGAACAGTAAGTAAATTTAAGACTCATATACAACAAGTAAACTTGAAATGTTGGTGCATACATAAAAAAATATTTTGTAGTCTGGATGGATTACTATTATCACCTCAAAGGTTGATTTGCACATGACTATTGTTCTAAAATTGTACCTATAATTTGTGAAATTTTAACAGGTCTAACACTTGCTTCATTTAAGAATGATTTTTTTCTGAAACTTTATACTGTATCCATTGAATTTTGTTTATAGTACAGCATACACACTTACCTGTATTGTTTATTTATATCAATTAAATGTATAACCATAATCTTATTATTATGGTACAGTTTTCTATTTATATTTCCCATATATACTAAATTAAGCAAGTTATTCATATAATTCTGATGATTATGCAACTTATGGTTTATATAAAATTGTATATGCTCACATTCTTATTAAGTTTGTGTAGTTCAGTTAATTAAACTTAATTGAGCTTTTCTTTGGAGTCAAATTAAGTTTTTCCTATCCAATATTAGATACCAGTAAAATATATTTAGTTTATTATTAGTTATATTTTAATCATTTATTCATTTTATTATCTTACAATAATGTAATCTATATACACTCTAGATTGTTATCAATTTGATTGCTGAGTTTTTTAATTTATTTTTATTACCGTCCAAGTTGTAAATAAATAGTAAAGTAAATAGTTTTTGTTGTAATTTCCTTCCTTATATGAAATTAGTTTGATGTAATCTCACAAGTTTCTTGTTGTTTCCTCAACCATTACTTCGCCATAATTTATTGAAATATATAATTTAATTTAGTATTACCATGAATAAATTACATAAGCATAATATAGTGCGTACAAAACTTCGAATAAATCGATTAATAATATGTTTGTGTATTATTTTTCCCATCAATAAATATGGTTTTATAATTGACGTAAAACTATGTGAATTACAGAATGAGTAATATTTTTCTATAATAAGGGATTCCCTTTATATGTAAACGTTATTACTTTAATTATAATATACTGAGAACAACAAGGTCGAGCTTATAAACATAAATACATTAAAACTTTACTTTGTATTTTTAGAATAAAGCACTATATGCTACTCCGCCCTCATAAACATCAGATACAACGAAAATCAACTGATTTTCCGAGATGATAGAAAGATGAGATGATAAAAATTAAATAGTACCCTATGTAAACCCTCGTTATCCAATGTAGTGGAAACGTATACCAAACTAGGATACGCCCGCGACTTCGACAACGCTTGACTTAAAATTCCTGCGGGATTCCCGGGACAAAGTATCGCAGCATTTTAAAAATAATGAAGCTATCGTTTCAGTGAAAATTGTGTCCGAATAAGCTAATTACTACGCACCCGAACAACTACAAACCGAATATTCCCGTCGGATTCCCGAGATAAGAATATCACACATTTTATTACACAAAAATTTGCTATCGATCAGTAAAAAATCACATTGGAATTAGATTTTTTTAAATTTGGCCATTTTAAATAATTGCCAGAAACATTCGCAGCATAAAAAGTAACGCACAGTTTAAGTCTAAGAATTAGCTGTCGATCAACGAAAACCGCAACGAAGTCGGCCCAGTAGCTTTTACGTGAATCCGGAACTAACAGTCAAGAAATCTAAAAAAAAAAATGCATCGTCTTTTATATAGTGTATTCGAGTTGTTTTTTTTTATTAATGGTTTGAATTTACCGTCTCTAATTGATAACTGCAACATTAAAAATTACACATTAGTATTGTAGTTTTTTGACCGGAGTTGTGGAGGAAATATCGAGAAAAGAAACTGGGGACATCTTATCGTCTGTACACATCATGGTCCATTTTAAAAGAACAATTCAGAGCCGTCACGCTCAGTGAGTAATCGTACAAACTGCTAGTAGAAAGCATGTGTCGTTTTAGGTGCTCTCCTGGCTTGATGTGCAATGGGCATCTACGGGTCAGCAGTGGAATTTCAATGCCGTGTCAGCGTTACGCTGATACGTGAATTTTAACATGCCACATACAGATCAGTCTCTTTCACTTGGCAAACATCTTTAGCACAATAATAATAATCGGTAGACAAACACACACATTGTATATCCCTAAGCTAAGCAACTTACACTTGTGTTATGGGTAATATACAACGGTCCACTCTGGGGCCGATCCCAGACAACCAGACCATAGTAAATAACAGAAAGTTCGTTTCCGAAATTTACCATGTCAGGAATCGAACCCGGAGCCTCTGCGTTCCAGCAAGTTCGGCCGGCTAAGACTGAGCCCGCTCAACCACAGAGGACGTCAATAATTTCATCAATTAGCATAAACAATTTACATTAAAACATCTATCGTTAATATCCTATGTAGGAAAACCCCCTGCAGTTATGCGTGACTACTGCATACATGAGGACAGTTAAGGAAAAACACTTGAAAATCAACATCTATGATATTACCGTATACCGTCTACAGTCACTTTAACACGAGAATGAAAATTTTCTCTATGGGACAACGAGTTAGAAGCATATTATTTGTAAACTAAAACTGTTAGTCACCTAACATATTCAGTAGGCGTTCTGTAGTAATTATTTAATAACTAGTTATGCAGATGGAGATATAACCTTGTATTTTTTGTCTTTAATTGCAATTCGACAAAACAATTACCGAAATTGTTTTGAATACAATGGTTGTGAACTAAAGATTTATATGGTTAGACCGTATTTATCGATAACAATATTTAAAAATGTATTTCGTTACAATCTGCAACATTTTGCAAACTTGGTTGAATAACACTATATAAGTACATAAAATTCTTGGTTGTATATTTACACCACAATTTTTGTAAAGACACATATTTTACTACCATTCTTATATATCTGCCAAAATCCCTGAAACTACATCATTTTACCAAAGTGAAAATTTGAAAAAGAGCCTTATAGTTAGATGAGTAAACTTATCTGTCGTAGCTGGATAAAAAAACATAGGGTCTGTAGAATCGTCTATATTTCTATAACATAAACCATATAATTAGCCTATTGTTGCTATTATTTCTAGTCAGGCACTATAACATTATGTCAAACCTTTAATATTGTATTAATATAAACGTCATTCTATATGCTAAAGAATTTATATGCCTATTATATAAGCATTATAATATCCCTATTAATATTATAAAAGCAAAAGTAACTCTGTCTGTCTGTCTGTTCCGTTTTCACGGAAAAACTACTGGACCGATTTGGCTGAAACTCAGTATATACTTAGTCTAGCCATAAATACTGTTACAATTAAAAAGAAACAAAATATTACATTTGAATTTGGAATCTGTCATTTTTATATGATTGTTCATTGTGTTTTCTCATTTTGGCGCCAATACATTGTACAACATTTTGCGATATTAAAATGGAGTGGGGCGATAAAGAGAACCGAATCGCTGTGATTGCATTACACAAAGTAGGTATGGAGCCAAATACAATTTTTAAAACTCTCCATACGCTTGGTATTAGTCCAATGTTTGTGTACCGGGCTATTAATAGGTACAATAAGAGCTCCTGTTTGTGACAGAAAAAGATCTGGCCGTCCACGTAGTTTTCGTACGAAAAAGGTGGTCAAAGCAGTAAGGGAAAGAATTCGAAGAAATCCTGTCCGAAAGCAAAAGATTTTATCTCGGGAGATGAAGATATCACCGAGAACCATGTCGCGTATTTTAAAAGATGACCTAGGACTTGCAGCCTATAAGAGACGCACTGGTCATTTCTTAACTCATAATTTAAAAAAGAATAGGGTGATAAAATCGAAACAACTACTGAAGCGGTACGCAAAGGGAGGTCACAGAAAAACTTTTGTTTACGGATGAGATTTTTTTTACAATTGAGCAACATTTTAACAAACAAAATGACCGTATTTATGCTCAAAGCTCTAAGGAAGCTTCTCAATTAGTCGACACAGTACAACCGTCTTTAGTGATGGTTTGGTGGGGTGTTAGCTATGAAGCAGTGACTGAGCCATATTTTTGTGAAAAAGGTATCAAAACATCGGCACAAGTGTATGAAGATACCATTCTTGAGAAGGTAGTTAAGCCCCTTAACAACACCATGTTCAATAACCAAGAATAGTCCTACCAGCAAGACTCGGCGCCGGGTCATAAAGCTCGGTCCACGCAGTCTTGGTTGGAAACGAACGTTTCGGACTTCATCAGAGCTGAAGACTGGCCGTCCTCTAGTCCTGATCTTAATCCGCTGGATTATGATTTATGGTCAGTTTTAGAGAGTACGGTTTGCTCTAAACGCCATGATAATTTGGAGTCCCTAGAACAATCCATACGATTTGCAGTAAAGAATTTTCCCATGGAAAGAGTGCGTGCTTCTATTGATAACTGGCCTCAACGTTTAAAGGACTGTATTGCAGCTAATGGAGACCACTTCGAATAAGCTTTTCATATTTTAAATTGTTTTATATTTATGTATTAAACTAACACACTGTAAAACTTATAAATGTTATTTGCAATAGAAAAACAAAGTTCTTTGTTACAATATTTATGGCAAGACTAGGTATATATATTATCGATGCCGAGAATGAACATAGGATACTTTTAATCCCGAAAAATGGGATAGTTTTTGGGGATAAAAATATATTTGTCTGTTTGTTTGTAATGCTTTTACGGAAAAAGTACTGGACCGATTTGGCTGAAAATCGGTATAT
Organism: Dendrolimus houi; assembly: GCA_039645545.1. Classification (NCBI taxonomy): domain Eukaryota; kingdom Metazoa; phylum Arthropoda; class Insecta; order Lepidoptera; family Lasiocampidae; genus Dendrolimus; species Dendrolimus houi. Next base: position 13,047,013 of record CM077120.1, on the reverse strand, counting down.
ATGTAATTTTAATGCCGAGGGCGTGGACAAGGGATACTTTTTATCCCGGATAACGGGATAGATTTATGTAAAGGTTAACCCAAAAAGTAGGATAGGTTTTTTGTGATTTGGCCTTTTTGTCCTTTTTGGCCTTTTTATCACTGCACGGCTGCGCCGCGGGTTAAACTCTAGTATTATTAATAAGCGACTTTATGCGAGCGAACATCAATGAAAAACAATGTACTAAACATTATAGTCTATATTGTACCAACCGTATTACCATTTTGTTAAAAAATATGTAAACTAAAAAATTATAAGTAAGGTTACTAATTTGGGGCTATTTTGCCCATATCTCTATAATCGGTTTGTATATCGTAATATACATTCATTTGCCTTACTACTGATTTTTTTAGCGTAAATTCCATACAAGTAATGTCATGTATATCAATGATAAGGTAAAAGAATGGGTAGTGTGATAAAAATACCCGGCATTACACCAGTTATTTTTATACAACTATCAGGCATATAAGTTTGGAAAATTAGGGTTGGTGCAGACGGCACGTCGATACCGCGCTGCCATTCTGTAATTTTTTTATATATGCGAATTTTGTCCCTCCCATACTGCGATGTTGTATACAACATACGCGCTTATATAATAGTAGAAAGTATTAGAACCCATCTATATTCTACAAAAATAGAATAGATTACTTACCGACTGTTGTGTATCGCACGTAAGTTTCTTGGTTGTCCATCATGGCGTCAACTGCTTGTTTCTCGCAATACAACGCTGTTATTACGGCTATGCTCGGTTGCCGCGACGAGCACAAAGTGGGCATTTGCTTCACAACCTTTTGTGATAAAGTGAGTTTGTTTTTTAACAATTCACGACTTTGCACTTTATCCGATTATCACGAAACTTAACAGTGTAGTAATACATTTTTTTCTTAAGTATTCACGACTAATACACACGATTAAAAGTGGCTGTAACATCGAAATTTAATAAAAAAGCCGCGCTTAAAACAGTTGAATCGTAGTTTTAAATAGGTGTAGTAACACTGTCAAAAGACACCACTTTGTATAAAATATGTCTGGAAAAACGACAGCTTCCGCTTGATGTGTAGTCTTCAAATATAGCCAATACAAGAATGCCGTATAAACAGACACTACGATATTCACAAATTTTATAATTAGACCAAAAACATACTAATTATTCTTTATCTAAGTCCGAATCCTAAAACTCACTGTCGCGTTGAAACCACTAGTTTTTATTTTATTAGGAAAACTAGCTGATGCCCGCGACTTCGTCTGCGTGGTGCGGTTTTTTAACTATCCCACGGGAACTCTTTAATTTTTCGGGATCAAAAGTATCCTATATGTTGACCAGGGATATAAGCTACCACCATACAAAAATTCGTTTAAATTGATCCAGTCGTTTCGGAGATTAGCCGGTACAAACAGACAGACAAACAGAGAAACATAAAATTAAAAAAAATCTAAATTAGTTCTATTTCACATTTTACATCCCCCTGACTGTTTTTAGCATTTTTTGTCATTGTAGAAAAATTGGACTTCTACAGTTTTATTATATGTATAGATGTGGTTTCAAGTACCAGTGGGGATGCAAGAGACACGTCAATATTTTTTAACATTGAAATTTTAATATTGATGTACAAATCAGATAAAACACTAACAACCTTATTTGTCAAGAATGATGTTTGATTATTAAAATAAGTATATATATATATATTTAAATCTCTGTATAATTACTATGAGAAACTAATATTTGTCAATATTAGCATTTATATTGTAACATAAGCTATTTATAGCATACCTTTGGCGTTCAGTTATCAGTTCAGATGTGCGATTTCAAAACTTTACAAGAGCATTCAAAGATGTTTTAGATCCCAGCCAAAAATTAACTTTATCAATACAAGAAAGAAAAATATTTATTTCTAATAGCGTCGTTACATCATTACGTAGACGAATACGTCATATCAAATCTATTTACGAAGCTTGTTGGGAGTGATATCATAGTTTGATAGGTTTTGGCAAGCACACTATAGCAGGAAATGCTTAGTAAGGCAATAAATACGCAAACATTCATTTAAAAAACAATATCAGTTGCTACGTTATGAAATTAGATAGCTGAGTTGTTTTAAACTAACGTAAAAAAGGATTGGTATCCAAGCTGAAAAACTGTTGTTTATAAATGGAATATTTACCTTTTTTACATCTAAACAAGCAATTTAATTATGAAAATATAATTTAAAAAATTATTTGCTATATTTACCTGTGTATCAACACTATGTTGACGCATATAAAGCCCTTCCGACATTGTACGCGTTAATCCTTTCTCCTCCAGAGCTTCCAGTGCCTCTTTCACTTCTGCTTTTGACCATTTTCCTGCACTAAAATTATTTATAAAATTTTAAGTAACTGCAATATACACAGTTGATTTGGATATAAAAATTATTTTTCAATTATAACCAAAATAATATCCAAACTTTATACTAGATTTCAGTATTCTGATTTTAATTTACTATTCAACTTTATTTTACAGGGTGGCAGTAAGAGTTATTGTAATTTAAAGTATAAAGAAATATATTTCAGTGCTAAGCTGAATATTATATTTCTATTTATCTTAAGAGTATATATTTGTTTGAAGTGAAACCGCGCGAGCGAGACAGCGAAGTCCATTTAGGTAGCTCCTTAACTAGCGACCTTATTTATATTGGTTGTCATTCCACCAGGGACCCAATTCTGCTATTTCAATATCTTGGCGTTGCGAAGATAGTTAAAGTACGATTCAATTTGGTTTAAGCGTTTTCAATCCGGAAATTTTGATATCAAAGATGAACGTCGCTTTGGTCGCCCTGTTACGGACAAAATTGATGCCATTTTTGAAAAAGTGGAGCAAGATGGCAAATTAGTAGTTACAATGTAGCTGAAGAACTGGGAATTGACCACAAAACGGGTTTGGCGTATTTGAAAAAAGCTGGGTACACAAAAAAGCTCGATATTTGGGTGCCTCATGAGCTCACTGAAAGAAACCTAATGAACCGTGTACATGTGATTCTTTATTACGACGTAATGAAACCGAACCATTTTTGAAGAAGCTGATAACTGGTGATGAAAAGTGGATCACATACGTCAAGAACGTGCGAAAAAGATCGTGGTCAAAGGCCGGTCAGGCTTCACAGACTGTGGCGAAACCCGGGTTAACTCGCAACAAGGTGATGCTGTGTGTATGGTGGGATTGAAAGGGCGTTATTCATTATGAGCTGTTACCGCCAGGCAGGACCATCGATTCTGAGCTGTACTGCGAACAACTGATGAGATTAAAGCAAAAAGTTGAGAGAAAGCGGCCGGAATTAATCAACAGAAGGGTGTGGTTTTTCATCATGATAACGCTACACCTCACACATCTTTAGCCACTCAGCAAAAATTACGAGTTTGGCTGGGAGGTGTTAATGCATCCGCCGTATAGTCCTGACCTTGCACCTTCAGATTTTCACCTGTTTCGGTATCTGCAGAATTCCTAAGGCAGTATCAGGTTAACATCACGAGAGGACTGCCAAAACCACTTGTCGCAGTTTTTTGATCAGAAGCCTCAAAATTTTTATAGCAATGAGATCACGTTCCTACCTACAATATGGCAAGAAGTTATCCAACAAAATGGCACCTACATACTTTAGTCAAATGTAAATAAACTTTATAAAAAAACCTTTTGAATTTTTATATAAAATGCGAAGAAACTTTTTCCCCAACCTAATATAGTTCATTATCGATCATACAAATTAATTATGAGAAAAAGCAATTCTTGATAATAATTATTCGATATTTAGGTCGTGACCCATCACAATTTGTACTCATAAATCTCTCGGGCTACCATTGCATGATCAAATTAAAATTAATGATAGATACTCACGCAACGAAGTCGTCTACTGTCAATGGATTCGGATAGGCATTCTCAATTATATCCAACACCCTCTGTTCAGATATTACTGGTGTTATCGCAAAGCTATCTTCTACGTAGGCTGTAATGAAAACTAATACTGTACAGAACTTTAAAGTTGTTAATAAATATACCAACATTGCCAATTTTAATAACAATCTTTACAGGGATAACGGTGTAACAATATAATTTAAATTATGTATGTATTACAAAAACTTTTAGTTTTAAAGAAAATTTAGATTAGCTATATTTATCTTTCTATTTGTAACATTGAATAAAATACAATGGAGTATTCCACTAAAGAACAGCATTAAGTGTTTTAAGCTGCTTCAGTGTGATTTGCTACATAAAATAATTTAAAAAAATTATATAAACAAATGAACGGAAAGAAAAACATTTTCTACTCTTACTAATACCTCTAATATCTAGAAGAATACGAAATAAATCTTAAAGAACATTAAGAATACACACATGTGAAAATATTAACTGCTTTACCTATTATTGGGTTAAAAAAAATCCTGTGTGTTATCGTTTTATGTCTCAGCTCATAAGGACTGCCAAAATCTATCTATAATATTATAAAATTCTAAACATGACGTGTCTGTACATTAAGCTATTAAAAAAACAACTGGAATAGACTGTTAAACGATGGAGAACACGATGCATTTTTTTTAGATTTCTTGTCTCTTTGTTCGGGATTCACGTAAAAACTATTAGGCCGATTTCGATGCGGCTTTTGCTGCTCGACAGCTAATTCTTAGACTTAAATCTGCGCTACTTTTTATACTGGGAATCCCGCGGGAAATTTTCTGAGAATGATTTATAATGGCCAGATTAAAAAAATCGAACTCGAATGCGATTTTTTTACTGGTCGATAGCAAATTTAATGTAATAAAATGTGTGATATATTTTATCCCGCGAATCACGCGGGAATTTTCCCGGAGCGGTTTGTAGTTGTTCGTGTGCATAACGATTAGTTTATCCCGATACAGTTTTTACTAAATCGATAGCTTACATTATTTTTTAATGCTGCGGATACTTTATGTCCCGGGAATCCCGCGGGAAATTAAAGTCAAGCGTGGACGAAATCGCGGGCATATTCTAGTTAATAATAAGTTTCCATATTTTTACGGTATCATGAACAAGTTATATAGCACACTATATTCTAGCATGCATATAGGATTGGATAATGATTATGTGCAACTATTTACAAAATTTATTTATACAGATGTAAATTAACTTCACAGGTTCAATGCTATTATTTGAGTGGAAATGAAGCAACACTATTATTGTAACTACTTATTTTAAAAACTCGATATGATGTGTACCTAATATTTTAAGAAATTTAAAGAATGGTTCCAGACTCTAAAGAAATAAAAATAAATTAAGAACCACATAATGAAGAGATAATATTAATATTGTTTACAATTTTTAATAACAATTTACATGTGTAAATAACTAAACCATGTTTGCAAATACGTAAAAAATAAAAACATACATATTACAACAACTATATATCACAATATAAATTGTTACTTATATATGTTATTTAGCAAAAAAATGTCCAAACAATAAAGAAAAAGAACACAGAAGAAAGGTAATGAAAGTTGTATGATAAAAGACTACATGCAAACAATACATAAATATATAAAAATATACATACACCCATTACAATAGTTGTATATAACAGTCTTACTCGACAAAACGCCATTTGCTGTATAATGAAATAAGAAAATAATATGAACGTTTATATCTTGTTGTTTGGTTGTAAATTTAATTAAATTATATGTTGATTGATATAGTATAAAAATATGGATTTACTATAAAAATTATACTAAATCCCACCAACCAGCTATATATTTAAGAGAGATCATTTTGATTTCCTCATTTATTTCTCAACAACTTACATGGACTGGTTTTAATGAAATTTGGTTATTTTTTAAATTTAATGATGAGTTTAGAAACTAGATTTTGTCTTGAAAATTACAATGTTCTTGTGGGAGAACTGGTTAAATAATTTTCATATAGAAAACATTATTATTCTGCTAATTATAGTATGAACACTAACCAGGTGGGGGCAGCCCACATTCTTCTTGTCGGAGTTCTACTTCTAGTACCTTCAATTCATGATATTTATGTTGCATAAGTTTCATTATTTTCTTTATGAAGCCAACATAATCTGAAAAGAAATAAATTATGCACATAATGACAAGTTAGAAAAACTAAACACAATTCACCCTTGACATACAAATTGTACACCTGTCATAAAAGAATACATTATCTCACGTATTTCAATTGAGTCATTCTTATTTATACTCGGCTCATAATTTCGTCGACCTAAACTTATTTATCGAAATCTTGTATGTCCATATTTGGACTTTTGATGGTAATAAAGAAAGAAAAAACATTTAGTTGCTCTTGAAACACATAGCGAGACACATTGAAAAATAAAAAATAATATGGGTATTAAACTATATAAGTGTATAGCAAAAAAAATGTCTCGAGATGGTACCAAATAGGTGGCAGTTTAGCAAAGGCCAATGGGTGCCTCACGCTGGTTTAAAACTGCACCCTAGGAAGGACGGATGTCACACTGTTATTTATTTATATATATAGTGTGAATAATAATAATAAAGTTTGGTACAGAAAGCTCTTCAAAATATCAATTGTGAAAAAATCTCTAAGAGATCTCTATTAGAAAACTTGACCATAATGCTACGAAAATACATAAGATTTTTTTTTAGTCCATAACCCTATCAAAAACTATAGGACAGCAAATTTATACATAACATTCCTATGATCTACAAGTAATGAGACATTTTACAATAGAGATGTGTGAGGGCACCATGGATACTTGATTTATGCTCATGCGACACCTTCATATTTTTTTAAGCCCCACTGTAATGCATCCCCATATCCTACAGACCATGGTAGTGTCACACATGAATTTGCCGGCCTATAATGACAAAAGTCCCAAGATAAACTTCATAAAATCCCTAAATCCTTGAAAAAGTTACCAACCTTTTGGGAAATCTTGTGGGCTAACAAGTTCACGGAAAAAAGCTTGTGCTTCATAAGGGCGTTCATTCGGCGGCATTTGTGGCTTAAACCAGAATCTCAAGGCTCGTGCTTCCCGAGTATGCGTACCTGTCGCTGCAGATACTAGGTATACACTAAATTCTAATTGGGCATGGCAAGGTTCTGTTACTCCGTTTTCTGAAAAAGATTTTTTTTGTGATATTATTGTCATTGGTTCTAAAACACATTACTTTTTTTTAATAAACCTGTTCTACCATTTTTTTAGTATCTGTACCTAACATAAGGGCTGTGACTGTTTTATAGAAATAATTTCACTTTTGAATTAAATTCAAGCAAAAGAATTTGATACAAAAATGAAAGAAATATACAATTTATAAAATAAAAGAAAACTATGTAGTTTAAAGAATTATTTTTTATTTTTTATACATATTGTCTTATTACAGCTTTAAATAATTTTTCGAGACCCAGAAAAAAAGACCTGGAAAGGAGTACAAATAATATCATAATGTAATTTTGTACAGTAACAGGTAATAGTAATACTTAAATGGTATTGAGCCCATAGTGAATTAATTCATTGGAACTATTCTTCATAATATAATATGACATCATTGGGACATAGTTTGCATAGATATATTGATATTGGTGTTCAGTTAGTCATAGGATTCATTGCTCACGCATCAGCATACAGTGACACCATCTGCCAAAATATTTCTGTTCTAATATTTTATATGTGAATGTAGTGTAATACTGTTAGATTTACCACTTGCAACCTTTACATCAAGCTTGTCAATGTGTGAAATCCACTAACCTATTTTAAACAAGTGTGTTGGATACATTAAAGAATCTTCTGGAATGAGGAGGCCTGAGAGTAGCAGTGAAATTTTTTTTGGACTGATGATAAAATATTATATTTAATACAAAATTTCAAAATATTATTATCGTAGTTGACTTAGTTATAATAAAAATATAACAAGTTTTAATCTTATTAAACATTAGCAATGCCAACCAAATTTCTTTTGTTTTGCCATATCAATGACAACTTGTCAGTGAATTGCAATGGTGGTACCAAAAAACGTGACCACAGCTCCACCTTTTTGGTTATATTTACTCCAAGAAAAAAATGTCATTTATAAGTATGAAAAGTATCCCAAGTAATAAACCGGGATATAACTAACTCTGTGTAGAGTTTCATTTAAATCTGTTCAGTGTTTTTCATGTGATACTCTAACAGACAGACTAACATTCTAAAAGTTGCATTTACGACATCTGCTTTTTCAAAAGATCCCCCTGATTTTTACTTAGTTTTAAATGCATTACCAAAGCTTGATACCCCCCTACAGATTTATTATAATACTAGAGTGAAAACCCTAGGTAGTAGCTCTATGTTACGTATATACAATTTTAATTATGTGTTTTACCTAAAACTTTACTATTTGTTACTAAGTTTACTACAATACCAAATAAACTAAGTCCATATAGTCTACACAACTGTGCAGCAAAACATAGAGGCGAGTCGAGTACCTAAGTGGTTCTGAAGTCATGGTACAATGAAACCTATATAGATATTATATAAATTACAAACAGTTAAAATCATAATATTGAATATGTGGAGGATTGGCACAATGAAAAATGACAGGTTTTAATTTCTCGGTAAATGTTTAATATATGGACTTACAATAATATACACAAAATAATTTCGTAAGGAACAGACAACAATGAAAACATCACTTCAATGTAAGAATGGTATAGAAAAATAAATATATCAAGAAGGTTATCTTACAAATATTTATTATCTTGGGGATTGGGTAAAAAAGTACTTAAACTTTTAGCTTCATCTTATGAATGTGTACTTGAGCTACTATTATTGACAATTGACCAACAAGACCAAAGATGAAATTAAGAATAACATGTATTTAGGCCAATTAAAACACGTTATCAACATGGCTCATTTGCCAACTGCCTTAGCATTACTCACACTCCTTTTGTGGTTAACCTTAGTAATTAAATGAATTAATTTTGTGTGACCACAAGTTAACCACACCCCTCAGTATGTAAAAAATGAGGCATATATTTTAAAAATTGTGATGAATTATTATGTGTAATGCATTTTCTATATGAAAATTATTATGTTTAAAAATAGCTTTTTATTTAGTAACTAGGATATGTCCACAACTTCATCCACGGTTGACTAAAATTCCTGCGGGATTCCCGGAACACAAAATACCGTAGCATTTAAAAAGAATGTAAGCTATCGCTTTAATGAAAATTGTGTTGGAATAAACTAAATTTTATATACCTGAACAAATACAAACCACTCCTGGGACAATTCCCGCAGGATTCCCAAGATAAATAACAGCACTTATTTCAAGTATAAAAATTAGCTGGCGAGTAGCAAAAACCGCATCGAAATCGGCCCAGTCGTTTTTACGTGAACCCCGAACAAAGAGACAAGAAATCAAAAAATAATTGCACCATGTTCTCCAGCTTTTATATAGCCTATTCCAGTTGTTTTTTTTTTTAAAGCTTCAATGTATGTAATGTACAAGGCATTTTTATAATATTATAGATTAAAAATGTATTTTAAAATATGTGTATTTCTTTAACTCAGGGTAGCTTCTGAGAAAGGCATCCTCCTGTATTTGAATAATTACATTTTAGAAATAAATTGTATTTAAAAATCCATTTTCAATGTAAAAATATAAAATATGCATATTAATAAATACGGCAGTAATATATATAGAAAATTGGGTATTTGACATGTTTAAAAATATTTTCCAAAACAATTTACTTATAATAGAACGGTTGGTGTAATACCTTATGATCCATACCTTTAAATTATTATGGTAAAAGTAACTTTAATTATTGTTTAATCAATTATAAATGCTATAACTTTATGAAGATTATGACATCATAAATTAATAATGAGTATTAATTTATGATGTCATAAAATCATAGAGGCTTTGACATTTGTATTCAAATACAGTATCTGTAACAGTACAGTATCAGTAACAAACTGAGATAGTTTGTTAAGACTATCATCAACTCTATTACAGATTTCAGGGACAGATGGCGGGATTCAGAATATGTATTAGTATAAACTAGACTTGTGTTTTATCATTTTAGTTTTATTTCAGCTTTGATTTGTGGGATTTTAAATACATTATCATGTATAGAAGTAATGTCACTACAAATGGTTTAAATACTCTAAACAAAACTACACTTTGTTTTAATAATATGACATTTTGTGTTCTCAGTATAAAACAGGATATAACAAGGTCAAATATCTGATAAGTATTTTCCGGTCTCGATATTTGTGGAATATGAATAAAATAAAACCTGTAAGGAGGTAAATTCTGTCATATATTACAGTATATATATATCGGGTGTCTCAGAAAGAATGGATAATCCTGAAACACCTCACAGAAGGGATGTTGGGGACTCAAAATAAAAAATTTAAAAAATATTTCTTAGGTAGTACCCAAATTACGTATTTAAAAAAAAGTTGATATTTTCCATACTGCTGTGCGTTTGTGGAATATACAACAGCTACAAATAAATGAAATCCATGGGCTTTTTGGTGTTATAATATTCTACATGGACTTATACTAAGGATTATGCAGGAAATCGTATGAGTAGCTAGTGTAATTTTTTATAAAAGTTAATCTGAACTTTTTAATCATGAAATTTGGTATTTTTTCTTTATTTTTAAAGTTTAAGCGTACTTGGTGACAAAAAGATGTATGAAAGCCTAAGTGGCCAACTATTTAAAAATTATGCGCGATTAATACAGATTTTAAAATGGTATATTACATACTTTTATCTACGTAAATACGAGGTTATTGCTATTAATATGCAAAAAGAGTAAATTAGACTAAAAAACAAAATTAAAAAAATCATTAATTTCATGTCTTAACTGACATGGTATAATGAAAAAGTCTTGTGACCTTGACGGATTTGCTACCTGAGCATGCTCTGCGTAACCCACCTATTGTTATTGCGAGACAAGGAGAGCATTTTTTTTTTCAAGCGGGGGAAATGCATTTCGCACATACCGGGTCCTTTGCTAGGAATTAGACCGTTGTCGATCATGGAGGCTTTCCACTGAGTCAATCCAAACAATAATCGACCGGCTTGTATGGAGACTCGAACCGATGGGTGCCCATGAGCTAATACCCCACTAAAACCACCCTCCTCCCATGCGCCCCGCGCTTATGAGTAGGAAAGGCATGAGACTTAGAACGCAGTGCAACATGGCTTGCACCAGATTGCTCAGCAAATCGATCGGTCCTACTATTGTCTCGAGTTCAAACCTCTGAGGTGCCCATGCTGCGCACTCGACTAGCGTGTGAAACACCGTGTCCAGTGCGCCACACTGGCGGCATTGGGGTGAAGGAAAGCAGCCCGCAATCTGACACAGATACTTATTGAAGCAACCGTGCCCGGTAAGTATCTGTGTCATTCTGAAGGTCAGGGTCCCGCGTTTCCGCGAGAGCCATCGCAACAGCTGCGGCCGAACCGCTTCCACCGTGTCAATGCCAGCAACAGGGTTTTCCAACTCTACCGACCAAGATTGGATCATGGCCGCGGTTTCCCGCGTTCTGATCACCTGCAGCTCGGCCTGGCCATAGACCAGGCCACGGGCGAGGGCATCCTGTCGGGAGCGCCGAACTTTGGCAATCACGTCCGCCTGGGGACAAGGAGAGCAAGCGAGAAGCAGGTATTACACGCACTTAGTGCGTCACTCGACTCGTTCGACATCGCATGTGTTTCATCTAGTATTTGTTTCGCTGTGATTGTGATCAGTGTGTAAACGACGACACCCGGCTATTTCATTGGACTACTCGTTTTTGCTTACTGATTTGGAGGTTGGTTTTTTGGTGATTTCACGACAACTTGGCTTGACTTGGAACTTTATTTATTAAAGTGCCACATATTCAGTACAAGCCACAAGAATACGCAAATATGCACCTTATTTACGGCGAGTGCAGTGGTAATGCAAGTGCGGCTGCAGCTCTGTATAGGGAGATACCCTAATGTGCGTCACCCCGATTACCGCGGATTCATCAGAGTCCACGGGTGTTATTCGGAAGGAAGAATACCTGGCAGCGGTGTCGATGGTACTAGCAGTGGAAGACCCGCTGTTGGTAATTATGAAGAAATAGTGCTCGATGAAATTGAACGAGATCCGTCGACTTCTACAAGATCACTAGCACGGCATACTGGGTTCTCAAAATCAAGCACACACCGTGTATTAAAAAAACATAAGTGTCACCCCTACCATATTACATGTGTGCAAACTCTACAACAGAGAGACTACACCGCAAGATTGATTTTCTGTCGACAGATGCTTACGAGAATAGAAGAAAACCCACATTTCTTTAATCATAGTCTGTGGACCAATGAATCAACCCTGAAGAGAGATGGATATTTTAACATGCACAATCTGCACAGCTGGCAACAATCAAATCTGCATCTAATGCGAGAGAAAAGATCCCAATACTAGTTTAAAATAAACTATTGGACTGGCATATTAAACGGAGTAATAATTGGCCCATTTGAACTGCCCGGCAACTTATCTGAAGCTATTTAGAATTTTTGCAAACTAATCTGCTAACTTTATTAGAAGAGTTGCCCGAGGAGGTGAGAGAATCCCATTGCTTCCAGAATGATGGGTGTCCTGTGCATTATGCTGTAAACATATGCGCGTATTTTAATGAAACATACCCTAATAGATGGATTGGCCGTCTGAGGTCCATTTTGTGGCCTCCACGTTTCCCGGGCATAAATCTGTTGGTTTTTTTTAATGGGATTGCTTAAAAGATGAGGTCTACTCCAAGCCAATTACAAATTTAGCAGAGCTACATAGCCGTATACAGCAAGCCGCTGCAAAAATAACCGAAAGATGTTATGCGTGACTGCTCAAAAGAGCTTTTATTCGCAGATGTCACGCTTGTATCAGGGTTGAGGGCAGACAGTTTAAGCACTTGTTATAATGTAAATAAAACAAAGTTTTATGACTGTGAAAGTCTGTGAAAGTGTTTTATTTTATAAAGCCCTTATTATGAAATTCATTTAAGAGAAGAAATTAATAAATTTTTTAAATTTTGTTTTTAGTCAAATTTACTCCTTGTTTTGCATGTTAATAGCAATAACCTCATATTTACTTCAGACAAAAGTATGTATTATACCATTTTAGAATCTCTATTAAACACGCATACTTTTTAAATAGTTGGCTACTTAGAGTTTCATACATCTTTTTTTCACCAAATGCGCTTAAACTTTAACATACAGATAAAAATATGACATTTCATGATTAAAATTTAAGTTCAGATTAATTTTTACAAAAAATTACAACAGCTACTCATATGGTTTAGTGCATATCCATTGGTATAGTCCATTTAGAATGTTATAACACCAAAAACCCTATAGATTTCATATGTTTGTAGCTGTTATACATTACAGAACGCGCAGTAGTATAGAAAATAATGTTTTTTTAAATCTTTATTTTGAGTCCCCAATAGCTCTATTATGAGGTTTCAGGATTATCCATTCTTTCTGGGACAGCCTGTATATATATGTATCTAATGTACAAGGCATTTTTATAATATTATAGATTAAAAATGTATTTTAAAATATGTGTATTTCTTTAACTCAGGGTACCTTCTGGGAAAGGCATCCACCTGTATTTGAATAATTACATTTTAGAAATAAATTGTTTTTAAAAATCCATATATATATATATATTTTTTCTGACATATACATTTGAAAAAAATCAATACTCATGATTTGTATTTCTTGATTTCATAAGGTTGTAATAATATTATATCATAAATGTCCCACTGGTAGGCTCCAGCATTCCAATTTTTAAGAAAATCAATGGTAAAACCATTATTGTAAAAAAAATTGCAGCATCAGGTGTTTCCATCATAATGCCAATTTGAGGATTTATCTATCCATAGAGTAATTATTAATAAACTTTCAATTACAATGGATATGATCCTTTCTTTTATATTTGTTTTACAAAAGTAGAAGGTGAAGAAAAATTTAGGAACAGAAAGAAAAAATCAAGAAGAAAGTAGTTGTTGTATGTCTATAGACAGAGAACTGAACCAACCACTCTACAACTCTCACACATTAGGATAGAACTACTACTTAAACATTACTCACCATATACTTTCTCCTTGTTAATGATAATGCCAGTATGATCACCACCAGCAACATGTATTTTATCACTGGCCTCTGCTTCCACAGCCTTCCTTTCTACTATCAAAGTTGTTGAGTTTGCAGTTTTACACTTAGGAGTCATTATTACCTTCTCCTCAATCTCAGCCATGGTTATAAATGTACAAATCTCAAGTCGACGAAATAATCGCTGAAAGAATATACAGTACTGAGCTATGAGTCATAAATTTACACTTCCCTTTATAAAATTAGGTTGGTACAATTACAACCCACTGCTTGGTAATCTTTAATACTATATAAAAGTTAGATCGAACACTCACAAGGTAACTAATGGCAAGGAAGTTGAGTATGTATCAAGTTATAGATAGAAAAAGAAACATAAATGTTGATAACCTTCACCTTGTAACTATATTATTTAATCACTGACTTGACTCAATTCGTATTAACAAACAAGATAATCCCGTAAATTTCGTTGGAAACAAAAATTGTCCCCAAATCTTGTTCTTATTCAGTGTATATTTATAAATGTTTATATTTATCAAACTTCAGAATAGTACCTAGTAGTAATAGTAGAATTCGCCACAAAGGCAGATAAGGGAATCTTAATCCATACAGCCACAAACTACTATGGATACTACGTATCATACAGCCAATTTTGATGTCTGTCTTTGTATAGGCGCAGTTGAATAGAAGGCTACAACTGACGCCATTCAACGGAGTTTTTGTAAAAACTCGAAAGGCCACATTTGACTATACAGTTCACATTTCTCACAATAACAGATAATTACTTCTCAAAAACTAAAATCAAAATATAAAACGCACAACACGACGTGCCTTTTCAGTTCCCGCCAAAAACACCAGAATAGATTCAAATAAGAAAGTAAAGGGTCTAACAAACTATCGAAAGCTTCTATAAACCGCGACTAAGAGCTACATAGCCACGACTCATAATAAATGTACACCTGGCATCTCGGACGCGGGTTCAGTGCTGCCACGTTCTCGTTAGAGAAAACGCAATTCTTTACTGAAATATCAATCTGAACTGGAATGTTATCGTTAAAAACCACTATTTTCGACAATTTCAGTTTATTGTGATCTGACCTTATTTTTGAAGCATTTTTTGAAATACATTTCAACCTAATGGTTTATAAGAGTTGATTCAGAGTGTTTTCTCTAATGAGCGTTGATAGCAATCAAAATATTCATATAGCCAAGGTTCGCAACTTGTACGTCCGATAGTTTTCAGTTTGTCTACGTTTATTATCCAGTAAGTCGCGGCTGTCAACCGGATGTAGTTGAGTGCGATAATTTGTTTGAAACTTAAGAAACGAAGGGTGGGTATAGGGCACATTTACTTAATATGAATTATGAACAGATCCGACCTTTTTTAATAAAGATTAGAAGGCTAAGGCGGGTGCGAAGCGAAGCGGAGCTCCAGCCTTAGCATTCGTGGTTATTTTTTTTATAAACACCCAAAGTTAATTTTAAATCTCAAATAAATAATTAAATATGCCCTTTATCTATGCACCCGAAACGAATATTTAAAACGAATTGCCCTTCGTCTACTTGTCAACTCGGTTTTGAAAGTTATTATTGAAGTTCATTTGATCATTTGACAACATGACAAAACATTGACAATGAAGTTGACAGTAACACATCGTCATCATTTATTTGATGTTAGGTATATTTATTTTAGAGGTTATTTTACAATTTACGTATTAGTGATAGTGTACAAGTTAAATAATTTAATATAAAGTTCAGTAATAAGTAAACAGTAATTCGTTATAGTCTTGATAACGCAGTATAAACTATACAATTATTATTATACTTGGTCTGAAAATGCAACTTAAAATAATATTTTCATTATTTTTGTTATGTTCGCTCGATGTGAACATAGTAAAAACCCAAACATTACAATCTGTAAGCGACGATGATTTATTAGAACTTATAAGGGATAACGAGAAACTTATTGTATTTTTCTGTAAGTTTTGTTCATGTGTTACTTTGAAACTTCTAACAGTCTTATTTATATCAAGTTAGAGTAAGTTTGTAAGCTTCTTTATGAACTTTAAAGAAGCCTACAAACTTCTATCTAATCTAAGAATACATCATTGTAAATTTTTACTCTAGTGATGGGTCTCGTATGATATTTTAACTGAAGATGTGGTCTAGAATTCAGCACAATCATCTATAAAGATGAGGAAGGATTATTACCCTATCCTATTTGTAGGTGCTGTATGCGCCTACTAATCATAGATTACAACCATACAAGAAAATAAGATATAATTTTGAGGTAAAAATTATATTGACAAGGTAAAGGCAAAAATATGACAGAAGCAAATATTATAAAAATAGAACATGTCAGTCAGTACAGTAAATAAAGAATAAAAACTGGTGGTTATTAAAAAGTTTGTTATAGGTAGTATACTCTAACACTATTCATAGATCTAATGAGAGTTTCCCCCCACCTCACTCTGCCACTGGAGATTGTTAATTATTTATTCATTGATAACTATTTAAATAATGGTTATAAGTAGAAACACCATGAATAGTGGTTTGGCTGGATACTAAATATTCGATCACTCTCAACTGAAGCACCAAATATTCTGCTACTAAATGTTTGGCGTAAGATATGTCCAATTCGCACATGGCAGGTTAGTGTTATAGCAATAATTTGTGCAGTATTTTATGTTCTCAGAAATAATAGGTACACATAATTAAAACTATGTTTTTATGGTTTTAAGCAAGATTTTAAATGGCCTTTTATTTGATTCTGATATTTTAAAAACTAGCTGAAACTAATACTAAAGTAACTAACTATACCAAACTAATATTAAAATAAAATATTAATTACAATTGCATTTAACACTGTTAAAATACAGTTTATCTATCAATTTTCGATAGAAATGTATACAATTTTGAGCAATATGTGCGGGTTTTGTTATGATTTGGCATTGGGCCAAATACCAAATAGTTAAAAAAGTAGCTGAATGACCGAATACAAGCCGAATATTTGTGGCATCTCTAATTATAATTTGGTTGTTAGCACAACCGTTTTGTAACCATTGTTTAAATCAATTAATCAATGAATTGGTGACAATTCTGTTCTGACAATCAATGGTCTCTGCCGCGGCATGCTCGTGCCCTTGGTCTGAAGCAAACCTAACTCACTGTTCTGGCCCTGATCCTTTCTTTGCCTCATGCCAGGGTTAGAAGAAAACAATCTCACTAACAATTCAAACGCTGGCCACCGGCAGCACCAAGGGCTTCTTCCTCTTCTAGGGAACCAAACCCCCACCATCTGTCATCTTACTACATTGTGAGAAGTTTGATGTTACCCCACATCGGGAAAGATGAGCGAGAGCGAAACACCGTCATATCATCATCTAGATAGTATACTAGCTTTTTTTTTGGCAATGCAAGGGGAATACATTTTGGCAAAGGGAATACATTTCGTAACATACTAGGTCTTTTGTAGGGGTTATACCTTACGTGACGAGATTAAGCGCCGCACAGCGTGGGCTCTGGTGCAGTCGGTTTCTGAATACTCTGCTAAACCTGAACCTGCATTCCATGTGCCTGCGTTTGAGTTAGAAGAAAATGAGGTCTTGAGCGAAGCCACACCAATATTCATCCGCGCATCAAGGCTTTGATCACTCTGGGAAGCAGAGTGACCAACTTAACAGCAGAGGTTAGATCCGCCGCATCCCCAAATGTAAGTCATCTCCTGTGATGGAATCACGGAAGGAGATTTTGCGCATATCTGCGCTTCCAGAGGCCGGACTGTCGTCGGCGTCCAGGGGTCGCACTGTCGTCGGCGTCCAGGGGTCGCATGCGCACCTCTCTCCCAAACTCTTTCCGCAGCCTTTTTACGAGACATTACTGCCTCGCAGAAAGCTGATGCTGCCCCCCACACAGTAACCGTCGCTGTGAAGCCAGGCCTCAACCAAGCTCCCCAGCGACTCGAACGGCCCTACTATGGCCTCAACCTCAAACTTCTACCATGCAGCACATTTGACCAGCGTATGGAAGGCAGTGTCTAGTGCGCCGCACTCGTGACATTCAGGGGAAGGCAGACATCCCACAATCTGATGCAGATACTTATCGAAGCACCCGTGCCCGGTAAGTATCTGCCTCATTCTAAAGGTCAGGATCCCGTGTCTTCGCGTGACCCATCGCAATAGGTGTGGGCAAACTGCCTCCACTGTATCAACGCCGGCCTCAGGAGATTCTAAATCTCTTTGCCAGGTTTGGATCATGGTCGCGATTTCTCGTGTCCTAATCGCCTCCAATTCTGCCCGGCAATATACCAGGCCACTAGCGCAGGCATCCTGTCGGGAGCGTCGCATCTTGGCAAGCACCTCCGCCTGCAGATTCCAGGGCGGATCACCTGTCGAGTGTCGCCGCCGTCCCTATAGTATACTAGCTGGGCCAACCCTGGTACAACAGTGATTTACCTTCTTTTTTATTGCATGAGTTCAGCAGACAGACAGACGACCCACCTGATTGAAAGCGGTTACCATCGCCTATGGACATTTGCAACACCAAAAGCATTACAAATGCGCTGCCTACCTTTTTTAAAATTGGCAATTACTTTAAAACATTTGAATTTCTTGCTGAGCAACTCTAGCTACTTGGATGATTTCTTCCACATTTAGGGAATGGAGCCATGCCCCATAACAACAAATAAATCATTGATCCTTTTCCATTTCAGCAAAAACAAACTGTGAACCATGCACTGATATTGAGAAAATTGTTGAAAATTTGAGAGATGATTTCAAGAAACACTTAAATGCAATTAGTGTTAAAGCTGTTAATAGCCACTTGGCAAGGCTCTATAATCCATCTAAGGATCCCTCAATTGTATTTTTCAGACATGGAGTGCCTTTGTTGTATAGTGGTATGATTGATTTTGATAATGTTCTTTTAAATTTGTTTCAACCGATTTGAAAAGAGAAGCAAGTGTTCAATTCGTCATGTAATTTATTTATACAGCTAGATAGCTAAGACTTTAATGCTCACATAAAATAAACAATTACAAAACTGTATAAATACAATACTGTCTTCGTAAAGGGTAAAAGGATCTCTTCTGGTTATATGTATATAGTATATAGATAGATACAAAATATCTATCTATAATAGTATAAAATTCTAAACATGCTATGTCTGTTTAATAACTATTTAAAAAAAAAACTGTAATAGACAGGAGCGTAGCTAGTGCGTTATCAGCCGTATCAATGATTCTGGGCCCCCAGGCTACAGAGACCGTGAAAGCCTGTAAGCAAAAATTCTTAAAATGTTATCCACAATCTTTTATAGACCAATACCATTTTTGAGAATAACTGCTGGGCCAACAGAAACAGCTATTCTTCTCATTTTTGTCTATAGAGGCAGAAAATATAGAAAAACTGAAATCGTCTTCAACTATAGATTATTTGTTAAATAAATTTGCTGATAAAAAGGCGAGAAAACTGTATCTTTGATTTGAATTGTTTGTCTCACTTAGCTCCTATTATATATTGAATATAAGTAATAACTTATATTCAATATATAATTATTTTAATTCAATTCGAGCATTTTTTGTTTCTTTTATAAAAAATAACCTTTAGCCTTCCTTTGGGCCCCCCCTAACACATTTTGATACAGGGCCCGTCTAAGGCAAGCTACGCCACTGATAATAGATTATAATAGGTTGGGGAAAAAGTATTTTCGCATATAATATGTATGTACGTGTAATAAGATCTCTTTGGCTATACCATTTGTATCTGGCTGGTTTTGGTATCATTAAAAAGTTTTAATTTTAAAGAAGACAATTCCAAATTCAAATTAGGAAAATGTGTGATTTTCATTTATTTTCTTATTGTTGAAATGAGTGAATCTAATGAAGAAATTCGATACATTTTAAAATTTTACTACAAATAAGGTAAAAATGCAACACAAGCCGCGAAAAAAAATTGTGATCTTTATGGACCTAATGCACAATATCTGTGAAAGTAGCGCAAATTTGGTTTAAGCGTTTTCAATCCGGAAATTTTGATATCAAAGATGCACGTCGCTCTGGTCGCCCTGTTACGGACAAAATTGATGCCATTTTTGAAAAAGTGGAGCAAGATCGGCATGTTAGTAGTTACGATGTAGCTGGAGAACTGGGAATTGACCACAACACGGTTTTGGCGCATTTGAAAAAATCTGGGTGCACAAAACGGCTCGATATTTGGGTGCCTCATGAGCTCACTGAAAGAAACCTAATGAACCGTGTACTCATTTGTGATTCTTTATTACGACGTAATGAAACTGAACCATTTTTTAAGAAGCTCATAACTGGTGATGAAAAGTGGATCACGTACGACAAGAAGATGCGAAAAAGATCGTGGTCAAAGGCCGGTCAGGCTTCACAGACTGTAGCGAAACCCGGGTTAACTTGCAACAAGGTGATGCTGTGTGTATAGTGGGATTGGAAGGGCATTATTCATTATGAGCTGTTACCGCCAGGCAGGACCATCGATTTTGAACTGTACTGCGAACAACTGATGAGATTAAAGCAAAAAGTTGAGAGAAAGCGGCCGGAATTAATCAACAGAAGGGGTGTGGTTTTTCACCGTGATAACGCTAGACCTCACACATCTTTAGCCACTCAGCAAAAATTACGAGAGTTTGGCTGGGAGGTGTTAATGCATCCGCCGTATAGTCCTGACTTTGCACCTTCAGATTTTCACCTGTTTCGGTCTCTGCAGAATTCCTTAGGCAGTGTCAGGTTAACATCACGAGAGGACTGCCAAAACCACTTATCGCAGTTTTTTGATCAAAAGCCCAAAATTTTTATAGCAATGGGATCACGTCCCTACCTACAAGAAGGCAAAAAGTTATCTAACAAAATGGCACCTACATACTTTAGTCAAATGTAAATAAACTTTATAAAAAAGCTTTTTGAATTTTTATATAAAATGCGAAGAAACTTTTTCGCCAACCTTATAAACGATGGAGAACACGATGCATTTTTTAGATTTCTTGTCGGTTTGTCTGTTTGTTCGGAATTCACGTAAAAACTACTGGGCCGATTTCGTTGTGGTTTTCACTGGTCGACAGCTAATTCTTAGACTTAAACTCTGCGCTATATTTTTTATCCCGGGAGCAGTTTGAAGTTGTTTGGATGCATAAAAATTAGCTTATTCCGACGCAGTTTCCACTAAAGCGATGGCTTACGTTCTTTTTTTAAATGTTGCGATACTTTGTGTCCCGGTAATTCCGCGGGAATTTCGAAATCCTCGTGTACATATATATATATATATATAGAGTCGGTAACTTTTTTATTGGACTTTGGAGTCCTAGGATATAGCAGGGAATTCCTTAAAATCAAACAGAAATGTGTAGCAACGAAGGTATAGGTATTAGGTTTATGACAATCACAAAGAGAGGTACCTAATTATAATCAAGAACGGGCTGAACTTGGTAGGAAGGTGTACAAGGAAACACCTTAATGATATCAGAAACCGCAGTTTCATCTAGCCATAATTTTTGAATTCGAAAAACTACTTAACTAATTATTAGTGATACCATATTCATAACTCAAAAAGGGTAAATAAATATTTTAGCAAGAAAGAAACCACCTTCAAAAGTAACTAGAAAGACTTCAACATAATAATGTAGAAAATATATAATGATTTCAGGACCAACAGACGAGAATGAAATGTATGGTTTCTTTGAAAAGAATCAGTCTCCAGCTGTGAAAGAACTGAGTGACAAGATATTTGAGCACATGACTCAGGCAGCCACTGGGGCGACTACTGGAGATTGGTTCGTTATGTTGTAAGTGTTGTCTATATTTAAATTCACATTTATTGTGATTTTAATTCCTTATTATATGTATCGATCATTAATTTTATTTATCATCTATGTTATTATTGACAACACTTCATCTGTTTAGCAGTTAGCACGTAATGACATTCGCTGCAATAGAGTTGATTTACCAAAGTGGCTATTACTCATTTTACTATTGATTAAACTCTTGTTTTCGTAAACACGTTATAGTTACCAAAATATTAGTTCCTTTACCTAATTCCAAATGTCATTAGAAATAATTATATTATTTATTTTTTATATGTCGCCTATTACCTTTATCCTTCTTCTATCCAACCCCTAGACAAGTGGAATTAGCGCTAAATGAATAGAATGAAAATGTATGGGAATGACATAATACTAAATCCCTATTAATATTATAAATGCGAAAGTAACTCTGTCTGTCCGTTCCGTTTTTGGATTTGGCTGAAATTCACTATATATATATATATACATATTTTTGATGCCGAGAATGAATGAACATAGGATACTTTTTATCCCGAAAAATGGGATAGTTTCCGGGATAAAAATATATTTGTCTCTCTGTTTGTTATGCTTTTACGGAAAAAACTACTGGACCGATTTGGCTGAAATTCGTTATATATGTAATTTTAATACCGAAAGTGGACAAGGGATACTTTTTATCCCGGATAGTGGGATAGATTTATGTAAAGGTTATCCCAAAAAGTAGGATGGGTTTTTTTGTGTTTTACCATTTTCGGCATTTTGGTCATTTCTGTAATTTTTGTCATATTTGTCCGATTTGTCCTTTTTTTTCATTTAGACCCCTTTGTCCTTTTAGTCCCCTTTGTACTTTTTCTCCTTTTTGTCTTCTTTTAGTCCTTTTTGTTTTGTTATTATTGTCACTTTTGTTATTTATGTAGTTTTAATAGACCAGAGCTGGGGGGATACATAAATAAAACTAGGACGGTTTGAAATAGAGGATGCAACATTTCTCAAGTTTATAGATATAAAAAATTATCGTCTATAAAAAATGCGATAGTAACACGATATGACTTTCTGTTAAGCTTTCATGGAAGAACTGCTAGTACTGGATCGGTTTTGCTTATAATCATAATATACTTAATTATAAAATATACAAATATAAAACATCTTAAATTTTTATGTACGTAATATAGAGCTACCTAGTCGTGGTTTTTCACGCGACGTAGCCGCGGGGAAAATGCCATTTGTATCATAAAGGTTTGTTTGATAGTGATCGACTTCCTTCGTATTCAAATAATATTCATTATTTTGCAAGCCCATTTTATTTCCCTTATAATTTTTCTTGCACGTTGTTAAAGAAAAAAATCGTAGTTTTTAAACAGCCGGCATCCGGCCATATATTGCGTTAATATCTGATATTTGGGCGGATAGCGAAATGAGTTCAGATACCGGATACTTACGAATATGTTTCATTTGTAGAAATTGGTAATGAAAAAAATGATAAATTATACAGTTCCTAGATATTATATTTTAAAACCAGTAATATGACTTATTATTTTTTACAGCTATGGAGCTTCGTGTGTAGAATGCCAAAGACTACACGCAGTTTGGGAGAGTGTGGGTGCAACATTACGTGGGCGCATTAATGTCGCTCGTGTTGATGCTAATTTAGCTGGACAAAATACAGCCAAGAGGTTCCATATCTCCAAATTACCTACTTTTCTCTTGTAAGTTATTTATATTATCCCTACTGATACTCATCCTTGTTATCGATAAAGTAATTACATAAATATAAATTTCATGATAATACTTTGACTACAGAACCGTAAATAATCGAAAATATCCATATCTTAAAAATCTCGCCATGATTTCTTTTTAAAAGTATTCTTTAAAATTCTGCTAATATTTTTCACATTTTCCACCACAAACTTCAAATGTTATAATTTTCTCATATTCGAAAATACGCTTGGAGTTGCCTGATCACAGCGATGAAAACAGTACTTTTCGTCCCTGGGAAACGATTTTCCCTGCTGTCAAAAAAATGTAAAAACTGCAAATCATAGATAATAGAAGCGACTCGTGTCAATTTTTTTACAGCCACTGTTAAATCTTGGCATAAATAGTAATAAAAAATATCAACAATTTTGCAATATTATTTTAATTCACTAAATTATTATTTAATTTACATAAAGAGCTAAATATTTACTCTCATCGGTAAGAAAAAAATGCTAGCTGATAGAGTGCCACAAAAAAGAAAATTACTTGATGTTTTTTTTAATGTGACGTATTAAATGAGCTCATCGGATTTGGATATGGATTTAACGCCTGATTTCATTAGAAAAGTAGTTGTTTGTTTAAGTAATCAGTTCTTCTTTACTTTCCTCATATTCGAAGTGAAAAGCAGTGTTAATCTCGGGTGAAAGTCCTATTTAGGCACTTGAACTATTAGCGCCCTCGATACGCTTTTGCGCCAAACCATATCATGCCTAAATAGGTCACTTTCACCTCGTGTAACAATCTACTATTGCGTCACCATTTAAACTGAAACTGTATACATATGCCATTTAGGAAATATATTTGCTGTGATACTGACCCATTTGAGATAAAACATTGTTCATTCCTGCATTATAACTATTCTATTACTGGTATGAGATTGTTACACATAAATAAATAAATTCCCTGCAATTGTTTATTGTGGTGAGAAATAAATTGTCATACATCTATCTATATACATATGAAAAGCATTTTTTGACATCTTATATTCTGATACGTTTTATTAATATTTCGTTAAAATCTTTTACCCACACAAAAGGTGATTAAATATTTTTTCCTTGTTCTAGTTTCCGTCTTGGTAAAGTATACCGTTATGACCTACCAAAGAGTGATGTGAAATCGTTTATATCTTTCGCCCAAGACTGGTACAAGAATTCCAAAGGGGAGCAAGTACCATTGCTAGCATCGCCATTGTAAGTTTATTTATTTTGATATGATATACCAAGCCATTTCATATGGCACTGCTTGTATAAACTTTAGTCCTGCGGTTCATCGGAACTATAGCATTATTAGCAATAAAAAAGTTAAAAAGCTTAGTCTTCAATGTATTGAAGACTTGGCTTTCTAACTTTTTAGTAGCAGTACACTGCTACTTAAATTTTATTAAAAGTAGTACTTTGAAGACTAAGCTAGTATTTAGTAGGCCTATAACTTGCACTATATAGCGCATATGAAATTCTGGGATCCAATTCTGTTATTTCAATATCTTGGCGTTGTGAAGATATTCAAAGTAATATTGGAGTTCCGATAATTTCAAAAATGCGTATTCTACTATATCCACAATATCTTCTTGTTATCGTCGTGGCAGAATAATAGTAGAAAAAAATTGATATTGATTTATAGCAGATATAGCTATTGAAAAGTTACCAAAATTTTAAACATTTATTTCGCGTGTTTTCGCTTATAAATATTTATAAAAATAGAGTGGCGTGCTATGGGTATGCCATTGGAATTAACAGAATATGGAAATCAGACAAAACTATGATTGAGACAAGCGTCCAGCGATTTTCACGAGGTAGTAATAACAGAATTAAGCCTATGATCCTTGACTGCAAATGCCACATGATGAAATCTCGCACATGAAAACTTGTCGGTTTCTATTTTCTCATGCCTACCTTAGCCAGCGAAAGTGGAAGTCGAAAGAGCTAAGTTTAGGTTAGGATACATAAGCTCCAGCAGTGGAAGTGTTAAGGCATAAAACCTGGTGACCTAAATAAGTGGACACTTAGGTTGTACTTATCCAGTTAAAAACTGCAGTACAAGTTTTCTTTTCGATATTGTTCCTCGCTGTCCTTTTATGGCATTCTGGGGGGCCCATATAGTGAGGATCGAATTACCGCCTCCCCATTTTAGCTGTTTCATAACTCGTGGTCTGAAGCGGCATATGATAGTAACAGAAGTAATAATAGCCCATAAACGTTCCACTACTGGGCTCGAGCTTCCCATTCATGTTATGCCATGCTTGTTTAAGGTGGATTGGCAGGTTTAACACATCGGTTATCTCAATGTGCAGTTTTCATCACGATGTTTTCATACATCGTTAGCACGTGCTTATTGTAGAAAGGTCATAAAACTGCCTAAGAGGCGGCGCGTGCTTTCCGGCTAGTAAGTGCGCTAATTACTTAGCTACCACGGTTTTAAGTGAAGCGGCATAAATAATAACCAATAAATATTATTTATATTATAATTTTTATGATTTTACAGTGATGAAGTCGTCGATTGGTGTGTGGAAATTCTCAAGTTTAGTATATCATACGGGCTAGATATACTTGCAAAATATCCCTGGATATGGCAAATAGGTGTTGCAGGATTTGGATTAGTAGCCCTTACAGCTATCATAGCCATATGGAAAGCAGGAAAATCAAGACCTGCAAAAGAGACTAAAAAAGACAAGAAGAGTAAATGATTAACTAATTGCATCTCCACAATTAGTATAAATATTTTAAATACTTATTTATAATTTATTTTTGGACTTTTACACGTGAAGAGCCTTATTTAGAAAATCTAAGACAAATGTGAACGAAGTTTATAACAAAAAGCATTTATTAATATTGAATTATTCAATTGTTATAGTTATCGGCTCCGCAACAAAAAGTATGAAAAATATGTGTCATTAATGTGAAATCCGTCCTTTTGTTATATTGTATACAAGCATATATTCTCTGATTAAGCAGAATAAAACACTTTTTTTACAAATAAATATTTAATTTAATTATCTACATCATTACTTTCGTACAATTACTATAGTTTCAACATAATCCATACTTAAAAAAGTATTACACGGAAATATATAAACGAGTGGTATATACAGATCAGTGATGACGTTAGATCTAAAATTTACTTTGACGGAGCCACAAATTCCCTAATAAAATAATAAGAGTTGATTATATTTAGGTATATATTGTGCTAAGAAAATTTAGCTAAAAAGTGCTAAAAGTTCTACATTCACAGCCTAGCTTATAAAAACAAAGTAAGTAACAGTAAAATAAACATAAAAATGTAAAACGTAAGTCTAAAATGTTCCTACATCGTACATGACTAGATATGTCATTCTTCTCTTACTTTTTAACGTTTTATTATTTAATGTACTGGACCAAATCAGACAAACATTTAATTCGTTGTAGGTATATATATCTATACCAATATTATAAAGAGGAAAGATTTGTATTTTTGTATAGATTAAACCCAAAAACTACTGACCGATTTCAAAAATTCTTTCACCACTAGAATGCTCTATTTTCCCCGAGCAACAGGCCATGTCTTAAGAATATAAATATTCGCGTTCTAAATTTTTTTAAAGCAGGCCAGCTTTTGCCTGGACCGCTAGTAATATAAGATAAAAAGGAAGGGAACAATGACATGTAACGTTTATGATGGATTGAACATGGACATGTAGGATTTAGGAGGTTCGTGGAGTTAAGTTTTTTACTGGGCGATTGTTATAATACTATTTTTTCATACTGGTATGTATTTATAGACTCAGATAATAGGGATTCGGACACATGTTACAACAGATGATAATATTTTTACATATATACCAACAGATGTTAAAATAATGTCATCTAACTTTTGAACATAGATCATACAAACGTCTAGATAACGCAAGCAGTGGACAAAAACGGCCACAAAAAAGTGCACTAAAATTGGAAGACCTGCTCCCCACGCATGTTAGTATCGTTTCGACCACTAACTGGCTAAAGCTCTCGCAAAAAAACTATGCCGTTCTGCGCTGTTAAAATGTGTCGGAACTATTTTTAAAGAGGAAAATATAAGATTGAATGTCATTTCAAATGTAAATTTAACATTGTCCTCATGATTTCTATAAGAAAACATGAAATTTATATTGTCAATTGAGGATTGGATTATTTCCGAAATTTGGGGACACTTTTGGATCTTGATATGTTTGAAAAACGAAATTTAGTTTATATATAACTAAAAAAAACATGCTATGACAGCAAACTGAACTAGTTTGAATAAAAAATTCGAATATGAATAACAATTTAGAATCGAATACAGAGCTGCGTAAGAGTTTTGTTTCAATAATAGCTTTTTTCACGCGGTTTAGCTGCCTTAAAGTTTAGATTCGTACCCTGCAGAAACTAACCCGTATATGTAGCTGCATGGTTCCTTCTCTTATTGGATTACACATAACGCTCAGTACCACCTAGCAGGAGCCCATCGAATGGTTCGAAGTCCACTACTGCAATTGATTTCACAGATTTTTAATGCGGAATAATGTTTGGAGCATAGCTAGTCGTCTAATAACTAAGTTCGTCAACAGGCTGTGTAATAGAAAATAATTTTCCGTTACGAAATAATCATTTTTATATAGAATTATTACGTTAGTATGATAATTAACAAACTTATAATGAACAAAATCTGTACAAACATTTTGTTACGAGTCAAAATGACGAGTATACTAAAATTGTTATGAATTAATTTGTTTTCTAACTATTTTCCTATGATCCGTTCTAAGGCACAGAACCATCATTATTGGTAATACTTTAAATTATTTTAAGAAAACTATTTAAAACCTGTGAGTAATATTAAAGTATAACACATGAAGCGTATAGTATCTACACGTTCCACTTACATAGAAAGTATTTAATAATAAAAATGGGTAATATTTTTTAGCTGATATCCCCAAAACACGCATACATTGATAGTTTCTGCAGAGTGAACATAGCAACGCTACGCGATTGTGATGGCGTTTTTGCGGTGTTGTTTGTTACAGGCTTTTTCAATTGCGATGGCAATATTCAATATAGTACATTGACCCCAGTATTTGCCAAAAAAATGAAATGGTGTAAATTAAATTAATTTTGAAAAAACAATCTATTTCTGGGTCTTCATATATTATTGATTGTGGTTTTTATAAAATACTTTTAACCACGTTAAAAGCGTGTAATTTTACTTTTTATTTCATAACCAGGAACGAAGTACTTCTTTATAGAATAGTTCTATTTAAGTGTAGTAATAGTTTGTCATTAGTATTGTATTATATTTATAATACAATACTAATGACAAACTATTACTACGCTTAATATATTTTTTTCATAAAATAAACAAAAACGTGAGTTTTTGACTTATGCTGCATTTTACTTAAACTTGTTTACAACAGACGCCATAGGGTTTTACAATAGACACCAGGGGTGCATCATCTTTGGGTCGTCCTGCACCCGTACTTAATTTATATATTAGTCAATCCCGTTCGGAATCATTGAAAATGGGTGATTATGACGAAATCATGGACGCTTTTCGTTTTGAAAAATGATTTGGAAAAGTAATATAAAAACTGCGAAGTGGTGACGTTATCGTGATGGATAGTGCAAGTTAGCATTCCAGGTAAATACTATTATGTGTATTTACATGTACTTTTACTTTTATGTTTGATCTCTAATAATTGTCTTTCAATAGGTTTAATTTCATGCTCAGTATAGTCGACATATAGGATATATGAAATAGTATGAAATAAACAAAATTATTGTTTTTACTCTTTTCATATTTGATATTAAAGGTCATTAACAAGAATTCTTCAAATCCTACCCGCATGCGAATAATAACGTTACTTAAACTCCTACACTGTCAATCCAAAAACATTTTTTATAAAAGCAGCAGCATGTGATAAAAATAAAAATACCATTGAGAATTCCCTGACAGCCGCTTCTATGTAATAAAAGGGATTAAGCAATATCCACGAGATACGGTTATTACTATTAATAAAGAGATGCCATAGAATCTTCGTCATTAGAACAATGGTTCACAAAATACTTGTTAAACTAAGCTTCTGCAGGTGTGCCTGTTCCATCACAATATCATTTCTATTTAAATGTATGCGTACTTCAGTAATTCTTATTTTTATTGCAGACAATTAGAAAAAAATTCCAACAGTGTCTTAGCGAAAACAAAAAATTCAATAGTGACTAGACTTGAAACAAATAGTTTACGCACCCTCGGATATAAGGGTTACTTGATACAAAAAGTTAAGGCAGTGAAAAACAATTATACGGAATTTGTTACGGACGAAATGGCGAAGGAGAAGAAAATTACAGTGCTAAGATTAGTTTGATTACCATACCATTGTGAGCTTAACCCCATCGAACTCGTGTGGACAGATGTGATAGGTCATGTAGCTCGTAATAATACTACATTTAAATTAGTCGACGTAAAAAATACTGACTGATGCTTTATAGGGCATGTAACTCCACAAAAACAAAAACTGTATCCTGTACGTCACCAAAGAAGATAAAAAAATGAGTAGATTGACACTGTAATAGATCTAATAACAGATCAATTTATTATAGAAGTCACAGATACATCTGAAGGTTCAAATATTGAAAATATATAAATGTAATCAAATTTGTATATATCAATTATATTCAAGCTAACCTTCCATGTTTTTGTATAATAATTAAATAAAAAACCTAGTGAAAAAGGTTGGATCGAACGACGGAAAGGTCAATGTACTGTATTGCCAAGGCGAATGAAATGGACCATAGTGATGCTCTCTAGATATTTATACCTTTATGATTTTAAAATATCATGATAGAAATATTTTTGATTATTTTTCAGGCAATAATTTATAATTAATGCACTCCTTAATTCTTGTACTTGTACTTAACACGTTCACTGCGAAACCGGGTCTAAGGCGTCCAGAATGTGTTTCAACTGCGGGTGCGGCAAGTAAACCATAGACTGACTTTTCTGTGGTGCGATGAGCGAAATTTCAATTCGTTCAGTGTAGAAAAAAGATGAATCCCTATATTATAAATGCGAAAGTAACTCTGTCTGTCTGTTCAGTTTTCACGGAAAAACTACTGGACCGATTTTGCTGAAATTCGGTATATATGTACTGAGGGTGGACAAGGGATACTTTTTATCCCGGACAATGGGATAGATTTATGTGAAGGTTATCCCAAAAAGTAGGATAGGTTTTTTGTGATTTGACATTTTCGTCATTTTGGTTACTTTGGTCATTTCTGTCATTTGGGTCATTTTCTCATTTTGGTAATCTTTCTCCTTTTCGTCGTTGTTGTCCTTTTTGTCATTATTATCCTTTTTGTCATTATTGTCATTTATGTAGTTTTCATAGACGGGGGATAGATAAATAAAACTAGGACAGTTTAAAATAGAGGATGAAAGTTTGGATGAGACCAATCATTTCTCAAGTTTATAGATATAAAAATTCATCATATATAAAAAATACGCTAGTAACTCGGTCCGTCTATCTGTTAAGCTTTCACGGAAAAACTAGTGAAGTATTGGATCGGGTTTGCTGTAAATTAGTTTAAATATAATTATAATACCGAAAATGAACATAAATACTTCTCATGTCGGGAGATGGGATAGTTTGCGATATAAAATGAAGTGAATCTTCCGGGGGGCAAATAGCACTGATATAAAAATGTAGTACAATGAAATGTGTATTAACGGCTGCTTTTTAAACAATAGGCACGCACTAGAGGTTGAACCGCGGCGCATCCGCGATGTAAACTCTAGTATACATATATCTAAGATGTGCTATTAAACCAAAGTTTCGTGGTATACTTACCTTAATACGGGGTTACCTTGATCTAGTACCGCGGACACAAAACAAAAAATAATAAAATATTTTATATGTAAGCCAAAAAAGGATTTTAATTTTTAAAACGTTACGGGGCTCAATAGGCCTCGTATCTTCACAATGATAGTTTTAGAACGAGGTTTATAACGCCCCGTACTGCAGGAATGGGAAGTACAGATAAATCAGTGCCGCTGTGAATGTGTTAAGATATCATTCTCTAGTACAAAATAAATATGATTTGACTATCCCCACTCCCCTTTTCTGGCAAACTCACTTATTGTTTAAATTCTTCTCTTGAGATCTATTTTACATTATAATATACTCAATAAAATTAGCAGTTTTGTAGTATTTTGTCACATATAACGCATATTTCGCTATAGATGATATCATTTCATAGTATAGAACTTGCCCTGATCATGCGACTGTTCGGGCTTTACTTTAATAAAAATGGTCATTTTAAAAATTTCTTATCTAACATTTTGCTAATTATTTTGCAATGTGATGTATACAGAGTACTTTTATATTATAGACTAAATGCAGTGTAAATTCTGATAAGGTAAGTTAAGCATTAAGAATATTGTACTTTTCTATGTGTCAGTAATAAAATATGTAGGTAATATGTGCCACTACGTAATTCGATACATAAAACTATAATTATGAAGACAATAATTATGGTCACACAACACCTATGATATCATTAGTACTTCAAACAAATCTTTATTCTATATAATTCTTAATTAGATAATCAATTTTTTAGAGTGTAAGGTACACTCTAAAAAATTGTTGTCTATAGCTGAAAACAATTTAATGAGATTCAAAAAAAAAATATTTTAAAATTTAACAAGTAGACTACTAATATAGTATATATACAATATTGTAAACCTAACGATTTAGCAATAAAGTCCACTGACCCCTGTTCATCACAAAAAATCAGCATAAGCCAAAATTGATTAGCAATTTTGAATGAGTATTTTTTTTACATCAGTATCAATTACAAATCAACATAAGACTAGTAACACACTTGATTTGTTACGTTTTAATGATTTACATATAATATTGAATCTGATATTTATAAAAATAGAAAACGTTAACCCTGAGCGAACTACGAAAAGGTCAAACTTTATAGCTAAACGTTGTGATTTAGACCATGGTATATAGTTTCAAATAGAATTTTAATACATTTCATTGACTTTCTTCATAAGAACAAAAAGTATATTATAAAACTATGTATAATATAACATATATTAAATATAAACACACAACATTTATTTATGATATTAAATATTTTTGGATCATTGTTACAACAAATTGATATTCCACATAATTTGTTTACTATTTCTAAAAAAAGAACATAATAACTAAATTACATCAAATGCTTATCATGTTATAGAAACAATAATAATAACGATAGCTATAAAACAATCCAGTATTGTCAAGTCCTTTTCAATTTCAAAGAGACATTTTAGTAAATTATAATGTTTATCCAAATAAAAACATATGATTAGGAAACTACTGGACTATTAATACTGGATTATTATTACACCTATCTAAAATTACACTATTAGCACAAAACAATTGCGAGTATAATTTGTAAAGCGGTGTTGCAAAGTAGTAATGTCAAAAACTAAAAAACTAATCGCTATAAGCATTAACCAAATTAAGGAAGAGATCGCTATAAGCGATAATACCACCCATTGTTCTAATGGAAATATATTTATATTAAGAGGCTATGTAGACCTGATTCAAATCGGTGTTTCAGAAAATCAACCCCGCACGGCCGATATTTACTTCGATGAAACAGCGCGTAATAAAATTTCGAGCGTGGCGAAATATTGCAACTGAACATACCTACGCGCACCGTGTCCATACCAACTTGATTTAATTTATTTCATTCTAAGGCTGACGAGCACGAGAGCGAGACAAAATATCCCAAAGTGAGACAGATCGTTTATAAGCTTAATAGGTATTGAAATTTTGACGTAACTACCTAAGCGTCTTTAGCTCAACGGTTCATCGACCGTAACAGTAAATAGGTGGTACAGGGTTCGAATCCTCCTCAGGCTATATGCTTCTTTTTATTTTTTAATAATTTTTAGACGAGTAAACTTTATTAAAATTATGTAATTGTATTATGGAACAACAATGAATACATATATATAGGTATATATTAATATAAATGCGAAAGTAACTGACTGTCTGTCTGTCTGTTCCCTTTTCACGGAAAAACTACTGGACCGATTTGGCTGAAACTCAGTATATATATATATATATATATATATATATATATATATATATATATATATATATATATATATATATATATATATATATATATATATATTTTCGATGCCGAGAAGAGGATGCATTTTGTTTATTATATATTTCTTTTATCCCGGAAAATGTGATAGTTTCCGGGATAAAAATATATTTGTCTTTCTGGTTGTTCTGCTTTTACGGAAAAAACTGTTACATCGATTTGGCTGAAATTCGGTATATATGTAATTTAATAATGACGGTGAACAAGGGATACTTTTCATCCCGGATAATGGGATAGATGTATGTAAAGGTTATCTCAAAAAGTAGAACAGGTTTTATTTTCAGTCATTTCGGTCATTTCATTTTATCATTTAGGCCCGTTGGGCCACATATGTTTTCATCCCGGAAACTATCTCATTTTTCGGGATGAAAACAGCCTCTCTCTCTTGGCCTCTCTCTCTTTCTCTTGGCCACCCTCGGTATTAAAATTACATAATAGGTTGGGGAAAAAGTCTTTTCGCATATAGTATGTATGAACTTGTAACGAGATCTCTTTGGCTATACCATTTGTATCTAGCTGGTTTTGGTATCATTAAAAAGTTTTAATTTTAAAGAACACAATTCTAAATTCAAATTAGGAAAATATGTGATTTTCATTGTTAAAACAAGTGAATGTAATGAAGAAATTCGATACATTTTAAAAATTTACTACAAAAAAGGTAAAAATGGAACACAAGCCGCGAAAAAAAATTGTGATGTTTATGGACCTAATGCAGTATCTGTGAGAGTAGCGCAAATTTGGTTTAAGCGTTTTCAATCCGGAAATTTTGATATCAAAGATGCACGTCGCTCTGGTCGCCCTGTTACGAACAAAATTGATGCCATTTTTGAAAAAGTGGAGCAAGATCGGCATATTAGTAGTTACTATGTAGCTGGAGAACTGGGAATTGACCACAAAACGGATTTGGCGCATTTGAAAAAAGCTGGGTACACAAAAAAGCTCGATATTTGTGTGCCTCGTGAGCTCACTGAAAGAAACCTAATGAACCGTGCTCATTTGTGATTCTTTATTACGACGTAATGAAACCGAACCATTTTTGAAGAAGCTGATAACTGGTGATGAAAAGTGGATCACGTACGACAAGAACGTGCGAAAAAGATCGTGGTCAAAGGCCGGTCAAGCTTCACAGACTGTGGCGAAACCCGGGTTAACTCGCAACAAGATGATGCTGCGTGTATGGTGGGATTGGAAGGGCATTATTCATTATGAGCTGTTACCGCCAGGCAGGACCATCGATTCTGAACTGTACTGCGAACAACTGATGAGATTAAAGCAAAAAGTTGAGAGAAAGCGGCCGGAATTAATCAACAGAAGGGGTGTGGTTTTTCACCATGATAACGCTAGACCTCACACATCTTTAGCCACTCACCAAAAATTACGAGAGTTTGGCTGGGAGGTGTTAATGCATCCGCCGTATAATCCTGACCTTGCACCTTCAGATTTTCACCTGTTTCAGTCTCTGCAGAATTCCTTAGGCAGTGTCAGGTTAACATCACGAGAGGACTGCTAAAACCACTTGTCGCAGTTTTTTGATCAGAAGCCCCAAAATTTTTATAGCAATGGGATTACGTCCCTACCTACAAGATGGCAAAAAGTTATCCAACAAAATGGCACCTAGATACTTAAGTCAAATATAAATAAACTTTATAAAAAAACCTTTTGAATTTTTATATAAAATGCGAAGAATCTTTTTCCCCGACCTAATAGAAAAGTATTTTTATTGCATTTTATAAAATTATTTAAGAAGAGAAAAAGACCATTTTATCAACTTTGATATAAGAATAAAAAATTCTACTAGATCAAGTGAAGCTAGTAGGATTCGAACCCACACAGTCTATGATTTAGACCTGTCCTCTACCGTATACGCCAAATAAGTATAGCTCGATCGATTCGGAATTGTGGTTATTATTACTCCTTCATTTATTTAAAATTTAATTTCGGATAGCACGCTCGAGCAGAGCGACGCGTGTACACAGCACCGAGCCATCCGGCGTATTGATAAATTCCATACATTGGGACCGGCAAGCGTGATTTTTGAAGTCATTTATAATAAAATAATTAATTACTTGCAAATTCTCTAAGTAACCGAATAAAGAAACTATAATGTGTATATTTCTTATAATATGATATGTTACAGTTATTTATTTTAGCGATGTACGATTAACAGTAATAACATGACACAAGATTGAAGAACACGTTTAGAGGTTACTTTGCAATTATTTTCTATCGAGAAAATTTATCAAAAATGCGTTTTGAGTACATAGTTTACCTCAGAAATATGATCAAGATTGACGTATATTTTTTTCACCACAATAAAGTATGTATAATTACTGTAACAAGGGCTGAGAAATCGATCAAAAAACGCTTTTTGTCTGTTGACTCGCTGTTAAATTTAAATGTCTAGGTTTAAGTTATGGTGAACAATAGAGTTTTCATTCATTCATTGAAAACTACTATTTTCTTAAGGGCTGCATTATAAAGCCACATTTTGCATCTATCAAAATAATATTTAGCCATGTGAACTATCGAAGATGATACAATTAAGAATTGGAATTGATATAGGAAGCCAAACATTACCGAATCGATTAAAATACAATTCATTTTACGTCTAGTTGGGGTAGGGAGAAAGAATATGAACTACTGGAGACGAAGACTTTGGCGCCATAAGCAAACGGCTATAGGCGAAATCCAAGGGAATGTCCGCCCGCATTAAAGACCATCGGATAAGGAAGCTGCGTTGTTCCGCGCTCCCTATTCGACTGGACATGGCCGTCTTGACCAGCGACTCTGCCAGGGCTAATGCGAAGTAGGCGATTCCCATTTCCCACGGCCCTGGCCGGCTAACTTACATCCCTTACTGTCATCCCCATATAAGTCCATAAGTGGATTTCTCCTTGTCAAAAAAAGGCAGAAATAATAAGAGGTTTGTGGAAACTAACGTACACCCCACCTTGGTAAAGAAATATGCCGGAGGTTTCATCCCTATGCTAGAAGGGGCCTTTGCGCTGCTACTTGGCAGGGTTCGCAGTATTACTCCAACCTTTTTCGAGACTGGCAAAAGGCGAATGATGGAAAACTGAAGAGTTTTAGTGGGTTCTCTAGCACTAAGCCAAAGACCCAGTATTTTCAGAAAAAAAGGTCGGTGGAGAAAAAAAAGTACATACAAACAGATGGACAAGCACATGCGGTAACAAGAGAATCTCATAATAGTTCCATGTTTGCTAAAATGACTATGGACCCCTAAAAAAATTACAGATACAGATAATTTATAATGCCATGGGTAAATGCACTTTATGACAACTTTCAATTAATTGCTTCTTTTATGATTCTGTAGCCAAATGGAAACAGTGGATATTTATTACCTTTATGGAACCCTTAATTGAATGGGGATGAAACAACCAGAACTTACAGAGTTTATTGCTTAAAGCAAACTCTTCAAGACATGCTTGCAAATCTATGGATAAAAGCTAATTATTTTTGTAACTCCGTTGCCTCTATTATATTTAAAACTAGCTGACCCGGCAAACTTCGTACCGCCTCAGAATCATTTTTTTTCATATTTATTCACCTTTTCAACCTTCCCTGGACTTCCACAAATATATTAAAACCAAAATTAGCCAAATCAGTCCAGCCGTTCTCGAGTTTTAGCGAGACTAATGAACAGCAATTGATTTTTATATATAAGATGTTCAAAATATGCA
This sequence comes from Dendrolimus houi, assembly GCA_039645545.1. Lineage (NCBI taxonomy): Eukaryota > Metazoa > Arthropoda > Insecta > Lepidoptera > Lasiocampidae > Dendrolimus > Dendrolimus houi. The sequence goes on along the minus strand of CM077120.1, from coordinate 13,009,442 downwards.
TAACTTAATTAGGAATTATGTTTAAGTTATCTCCGGGTCACATCACTAATATTCAAGAAAGTGTTGACAAACATAACATTGTCATGTGTTATACCTGGGGGTAACCAGCGAATTGCTGAGTAAGTCCACGTGCTCATCGCACGCAATAATAGGCAATCTAGGTAATTGCTGACGATGCAGCACGAGGCCCCCCGGCCCTGGCAGCCGCGACCGCCATTGAACACTTCGTTCCTCGCATCGGACGTAGAAACATATATTTTAGTTAGTTTTAGTTAATTGTAATTATTAATATTATATTAATAAATTCGTATTAAGAATTTGGTTTTTTTTGAGTCCTCCTGCGTCCGTTATCGTAATTGGCGCAGTCGGTAGGATTCTCGGGTCGGTATAGTGAAATCGGGTTGCCAACATCGCGCTCGTCACTGTTTCGATAGACAACCAACGTCGCGCCGGGAATACCTGAAAGAACCACGTGTACGCCGCAGGAGAATCCAGACATAGATACTGCTCAAGAAAAACTATGATATCGTAAGTACACTGACTTTATTTTAGTGATTGCTTACCTTTATTAAAATTCTAAGGCCCTTTCCCCTTTTCCAAGATTTTTCATTTACGACAATCGAGGATTAGATAGTAATAGGAATAAAATTTTTGACTCGCATAGAGATAACTTTACATTAGAAAATCAAATTTCTTTTATTCCTCCAAAAATGGCGGAAGCAAATTTAGATAATATTTTTAAGGCAATGAAACTTCTCCCGGATTTCGACGGAAACCAAAATGTTCTTACGAGATTTATAAGGCTATGTGACCAGTTAATTTCGGAATTAGGACAGGATGACAGCGAACTCGCCAGACTGGCCCTAATGAACGGGATTCTAAATAAAATCACAGGGCCTGCAGCACGTTTCATTAACACAAATGGTATACCAAATGACTGGATAGGTATCCGTAACGCTCTCATAAATAATTTCTCCGACCAGAGGGACGAGACAGCCCTATATAATGACTTGGCTCTACTTACACAAGGCTCAAGTTCGCCGCAAGAATTCTACGAACGGTGTCAGAACCTTTTTAGCACAATAATGACATATGTAACACTGCATGATAATTTAGGATCGACTATTGAAGCTAAACGTAACTTATATAAAAAGCTTACACTACAGGCTTACCTCCGCGGTTTAAGGGATCCATTAGGTTACCGTATCCGGTGCATGCGTCCGGAAACTATAGAAAAAGCCCTCGAGTTTGTTCACGAGGAAACTAATACTTTGTACTTACAAGGCCGGAACGATCATTTTCCCGATAAGAAACTACTGAACCGATTTGGAGATTTTAGGAACCCTATTCACTCGCCATATAACATGCATGTACCATTTAAAACAAATAATTTCCATATGCCTGGCACCTCCCAACAACCCTTATATCGACCGCCACCGCCTCAACATCAATTTAGACCACCTCCATACCATGTTCGTGGTCCATCACGTACTCAACAAATGTTCAGTGCGCCGTTACCGGGATATAACCCGCGTAGCGCTGTATTTAGGCTACCGCCTAGAGACCAGCCCTCGACGCAAGGGCCTAAGCCGATGAGTGGCGTTAGCCACTTTGCATCGAGGCCGGCAGGACCAAGACCCTGGGATTGGGCAAGGCAAGGTAACCCTCCTCCATCAAATTACTTTAAAGCTCGAGATGTGAATGTTAATGAATGTTTGACTTATGAAAACTATGAATATTACGACCCTTATTATAATGACTATAATGACTACTATTACTGTAATGACTATTCGTATGACGACCCTCCCGAGGTATCTGACGACTCTAATAACCAAGCTATTGAAGACCAACCTTCCGATAATCAGGATTTTCAGGGAGACCCGAAATCACAAAATTTCGGATAGAACTTAATATCCAGACCCAGAGACAACTTCCTTACATTCGTATTGCTAATCCCCCGTTAAACTTACTCATTGATACAGGCGCAAATCAGTCATTTATTAGTCCAGAAGCCGTTAATAATTACTTTTCCAATTTACCACTAAATTACGACCCCTTTGAAGTTACTAATGTGCATGCAACTAGCAGAAATGACTATTCCATAAACTTATCTTCTTTCCCCGAATTTAACGATCCAGATGGCATAAAATTATTCATTTACAGATTTCATAGTCATTTTGACGGTTTAATAGGTATGGATTTACTTACAAAATGGGAAGCCAAATTGGACCTTAAAAATCTAAGTTTAATAACTAAATCTGCAGTTAATCCTATTCAAATTTATAACTCTCAAAATCTTAATCTCTACGAAGATATTATACCTGCAGAAAAATCTAAATTAATTAAATTACCAATTAATGCCCCGGATGGTGAAGTTTTAATACCAGAACAGATTATTTGTAATTCCGATTCTGATTATCCGAATGCTTTACCACAGTTAAAAATAACCGTGGTATTGTAGAAATTTTTAACCCTAGTAAAAATGACATAATCTTTTCTTTAGACCGTGCTCCTGAACCGTGTATATTTAACTTCGAGTGTATGCGCACAGGAAAACAAACGCAGCGCGCTCAAGAAGTCATACCGCGTTTACGCACCGATCATCTTAACCCCGAAGAAAGGGCTAATCTAATTGCTCTTTGTTCTAAGTACACCGATGTTTTTTATATTGAAGGTGAAGCACTAACTTTTACTAATAGAATTAAACACAACATTAGAACGACAGACGAAATTCCCATCTACACTAAGAGTTACCGATATCCATTTATTCATCGAAAAGAAGTTAATGATCAAATTACTAAGATGTTGGACCAAGGTATTATAAGACCATCTGAGTCCGCCTGGAGTTCACCTATCTGGGTAGTCCCAAAGGTTGATGCCTCTGGAAAACAAATGTGGCGTCTGGTCGTAGACTTTAGAAAATTAAATTACAAGACTATCGATGACAAATATCCTATCCCTAATATTAATGACGTCCTTGACAAATTAGGCAAGTGTCGGTATTTCACAACACTTGATCTTGCTTCCGGCTTTTACCAAGTGGAAATGAACACTGGTGACATTCCCAAGACAGCTTTCAATGTAGAACATGGGCATTTTAAATTTCTAAGGATGCCCATGGGTCTCAAGAACTCTCCATCCACTTTCCAACGTGTGATGGATAATGTCCTTAAGGGACTCCAGAATGTCATCTGTTTAGTCTATCTTGATGACATAATTGTCTTTAGCACCTCTCTACAGGAACACATGATAAACCTGGAAAAGGTTTTCCAAAGACTCCGTGAATCTAATTTCAAAATTCAACTGGATAAGTCAGAGTTCTTAAAACTCGAGACTACATACCTTGGACATGTAATTTCTAGCGACGGTATTAGACAAAATCCTGATAAGATAACTGCAATTCAAAATTATCCCATTCCAAAAACTCCCAAAAAAATTAAACAATTTCTAGGACTTCTCGGTTACTACCGAAAATTTATACCAGACTTTTCCCGTATCACAAAACCAATGACACAGTGCTTGAAAAAAGGAAAAAAAGTAACCTTTTCCCCCGAATACGTAACTAGTTTCGAAAAATGTAAGAGTCTGTTAGCTAATGACCCCATATTGAAATACCCCGATTTTAATAAAGAATTTATCTTAACCACTGACGCCTCAAACTTTGCGATCGGTGCCATTTTGTCCCAAGGCATCATTGGCTCGGACAAGCCGATAGCATACGCTTCACGTACGCTAAATGAGAGTGAAATCAATTACAGCACCACAGAGAAAGAATTTTTAGCCATCGTATGGGCAACCAAATACTTTCGGCCCTACCTTTTTGGACGTAAGTTCAAGGTTCTTTCTGATCACAAACCATTACAATGGTATATGAATATGAGGGAACCAAACTCGCGACTCACAAGGTGGCGCTTAAAACTAAGCGAATACGATTTTACAGTCATTTACAAGAAAGGCAAGGACAACACTAATGCCGATGCGCTTTCCCGCGTTGAAATCAGCAACGAGGAAGTTAGCTCTATGATTGCGAATGCAACTGACAGACCGCCCTCTCCTTCTAATTCAGACACTCTGACTGCTCACACCTCCAACGAAAATCCCATATGCGAAGTACCTATTTCGGAAGACCCCCTTAATAAATTCCATAGACAGCTATGTTTAACCGTAATAGGCGACCTGAAAAAACGTGCTACTGTGACAAAACCTTTTGACAGTCATACTCGAACATCCGTCCAGTTGTCTGAGTCTAATCTGGAAGAAGACGTAGTGAATGCTATTAAAGAATACGTTAGTCCAAAAATTAAAACTGCACTTTTTATATCTCCGCCCCTCGCTATGTTCCAAATTGTTCCAATAATTCAGGAAAAATTCAGAAGTTCATCTATGAATTTATTTATTGCAAAAAAAGAACTAGAGAATGTTAAAAAATATCTACGGCAACAAGACATTATTCGTCACTACCACGAAGGAAAAACTAATCATCGTGGTATTAACGAATGTTACCTCGCATTATCCGCGAGATACTTTTGGCCTAAAATGAAAGAACACGTAACTAAATTCATAAATGACTGTACTATTTGTGGTATGGCCAAATATGATAGGAATCCAATTAGACCTAAATTTAACATTGTACCCCCTGCCACTAGGCCTTTTGAATTATTCATATGGATAGTTTTTCAGCACAAAACGAAAAGTATGTTACGTTCATAGACGCTTTTTCTAAGTATGGTCAAGCTTATCTACTTAGAGATGGCACTGCAATAAGTATAATTCAGGCTTTATTAACTTTTAGCACGCATCATGGCTTACCACTCACCATTATCACAGACCAGGGCACCGAATTTACTAACCAAATGTTTTCCGAATTCTGCAAAGTTCACAGAATTATTCACCATAAGACTTTGGCTCACTCGCCAAATGCAAACGGTAATGTTGAGCGTTTCCATTCAACAATACTGGAACATCTTCGAATTTTGAAATTAAAACACAAAGATGAACCAATCAGTCATTTAATGCCATACGCAATAATAGCCTACAATAGTTCAATTCACAGCTTTACAAAATGCAAACCCTTTGATCTTATTTTAGGACATACCGATCCACGAGACCCGACTGATATTGACCTGACAGAACATATTTTACAGCAATATACTGAGACTCATAAAGAACGTATGAAACATGTATATGAACTAATTAATGAGACCGCACTGGCAAACAGAACGGCCATTATAGAAAACCGCAACAAAAACCGCGAACCCGAAGTGGAATATCAACCTGACCAACAAATATTTGTTAGTAATCCTAGGGCTAGTAGGTCCAAACTTGCACCTAGGTATACCCAGGACACAGTACTAGCAGATCTACCTATACATATATATACGTCTAAGAAAAAAGGCCCCATAGCCAAGTCTAGATTAAAACGTGTCCCTAAGACCTCAACATTGTTACAGAATACTCCTGACGTTGACCCTCAGCCTGACACAAGCCCAGGAGATAAAACTCGAAGGACTTGACAATGGACCAGGACTTCTACCATTCAAACTAGGAGAGATGAGATTAACTACTCATTATCATACATTTCTACATTACATAGACTTGACCGACATAAATGACAATATTAATTTAATAAGAACTCAAATAACCGAAATTAGAAATAAATTAGATAACCATACTTATTCTCTATACGAATTTCAGATTGGCCATTTAACCGGTAAACTAAATCAGGCTTCATCCCGCTTAACAGGTTTAGAACCCAATCGTTACAGGCGTAGTTTAATAGACGGACTCGGTTCCGTTATTAAAAGTATAACTGGAAACTTAGATTATACCGACGCGATCAAGTATGATAACGCCCTTATTACATTAAAAAATGATCAGAATAAAATTATTGCTCAACAAAATAATCATATTTCCCTGAGCAAGGAAATAATGGATGAGCATACTCATATTATTTCACAATTGGTAAATAATCAAATTCAATTAAATAAAACTGCATATTCTACTTGACACTAATAAATTTGCGCAATACTCATTATTAAAGTTTGCGAAATTTGCACAAGTTTTAACAATAATTACCGACAACATAAATGGCGTATTTAGCGAAATAAATAGGTTGGAAAATGCTCTAGCATATTGTAGTGCGTCGCGCACTCATCATTCTATGTTAAGTATAGACATTATGAATAAGACTTTGAATAGACTTGGACATTTTAAATTAGAGATAAAAATTTTAGAGAATATTATGACGTAATTAAGCCCGCGGCTTACTATAGTAATAATCAGATAGTTTTTGCCTTCAAGTTCCCGATTTTGTCTCCTCTTACCTTTTCACTATACAGACTAGTAATAGTACCCAACAAAATTAACCTAGCTATAATTCCACCCTTTCCCCTTCTTGCAATCATTGGAAAATCTCATGTGTACATAGAGGCAGAATGCCCGAAGGTCAGCACACAGTATCTATGTGAAGAAAAATTCAATCATCAGATCCGGACTCACCCTGACTGCATCAGCAAGATCATAGAAGAACAGGTAGCAGACTCCTCCTGTAAGAAAACCATTATCAATCTGACGAAACCAGCTATGGAAAAATTGGATGACCGTCAGTACATCATCACATTCCCGAACTTGACTCAAATTCAACTCAACTGCGAACGGGATGAATCTATATCTCTGTCTGGAAGTTTCCTTGCAACTATCCCACAGAACTGCAAGCTGCAAACAAACGAATTCACCATTATCAATATAAATGACCGAAGCAAAGGAAAACCCATGAAGATAACCAGCATTTCTATAAAATCGTCTGAAGACTTATTATCACCGCCACTACCATCTCTCGAGATTGACACTATAAATCTCAGGAAACTACATGATCTCCAGGAAAAAATTAATGTACAAGAACCAATCAACACTGAGCCTATGTTGATGCTGTACCATACGACCATACCATTTTATGGTATCATAGCAGCTAGTATAATTATAATTTGTTCATTTAAAATCTACAGGACACATATCCGCAACAAAAGGGGAGGAGACAGCAACAGCAATTCTGACACACCTCCGACCAAGATGGGAGAATCGCCATCCCAGTCGAAGCCGTCAGCAATATTTCAGTGCAAAACTTTGAAATAGTTGCTGATCTTAGAGGGGAGGTGTTATACCTGGGGGTAACCAGCGAATTGCTGAGTAAGTCCACGTGCTCATCGCACGCAATAATAGGCAATCTAGGTAATTGCTGACGACGCAGCACGAGGCCCCCCGGCCCTGGCAGCCGCGACCGCCATTGAACACTTCGTTCCTCGCATCGGACGTAGAAACATATATTTTAGTTAGTTTTAGTTAATTGTAATTATTAATATTATATTAATAAATTCGTATTAAGAATTTGGTTTTTTTTGAGTCCTCCTGCGTCCGTTATCGTAATTCATGTGTTACAACATTTCTAAAGAAATAAACTATTTATGGTGTTTTAATTTGATAAAAATTATTTTGACACTGTTACAAAGTTAGTTCCTCAGTATTTCAAATGTGGCTCTGTAATGTGGCCCCACAATAGTAACACTTTTGTCTTCATACTAGACATCATTAAGCACTTTGCAAACTGCAGCTGATTTGCAATTACAAACATTGATGAACCACCTATATGATCACTAGACATGGATTTGGATTGGAGCTATTCTGATTGAGCATAATTTGAAGAATTGAAAGTATTAAGGGAAAATGGTTTACAACTGACTTTAAGTCCCCAAAAGTATGTATGTCCTCTGCCTCCCCTAAACCTTTTGTTATCCAGGGGAAATTGGGTTAAGGACAAACCACTCCCTGGGAAGGGCAGTGCAGCATGTGGGATTTGCCTTTTCGGATGGTAGTAGCAACCCCACAGGGATGCTATTGCCTTGCCATAGTTGGGGATACCTACTAAAACCCCTGGACGATCCTCATTATGTCTCATGTCCAGGCTTTGGGCTTGCTTTCGCATTCACCTCCAGCCCTACCTGGGATTAAGAAATATTGCGTTTTTAAAGTGCATTATCTTATGCATGTAAAGATATCTTTAAACTAGACAGTGTCTACTTCTATATTTATCCTAAACACTGTTGCTGGATCAGCTAATTCCATTCTGATTGCATTTTCAAATTTCTTAAAAATTATTGAGAATTCCATTATGTCCTGTGGTTTTGACTCTATCCACATTTTATCAAACTCATAGAAGAGATAGCAATAAAATCTATGGAATAAATTAACACTGGGTAGATACTGCCTTGCATTAAACATAAATGTTTTTGCAGAACCATCTTTCAACAAGTAGTAGGCCATTGATGTTAAATTGATTCCAACAATAGCAAAAACATAACCATATTTTGGATGCAGGGAATGACTGAATACATGCCTTGATACTTGAGAGTATTCTGTTGCAAAAAATAACAAGTTTTCAAGTCCGAGAAGTCCCATGCCTCGAAAATCAGTCTTAGGATCATCTCCCTGAAAATATGAAACACAGCTTAATTACCAGTACTAAGATCACAAATATTAAAGTTACTAACAAAAAATTTAAGTTTCTAAAATAGATTCAAAACTTACAAGAAAAATATATGAACATCTCTATTATATATATATGTTAGGTTAGGGAAAAAGTTTCTTCGCATTTTATATAAAAATACAAAAGGTTTTTTTATAAAGTTCATTTACATTTGACCTAAGTATGTAGGTGCCATTTTGTTGGATAACTTTTTGCCATCTTGTAGGTATGGACGTGATCCCATTACTATAAAAATTTTGGGGCTTCTGATCAAAAAACTGCGACAAGTGGTTTTGGCAGTCCTCTCGTGATGTTAACCTGACACTGCCTAAGGAATTCTGCAGAGACCGAAACAGGTGAAAATCTGAAGGTGCAAGGTCAGGACTATACGGCGGATGCATTAACACCTCCCAGCGAAACTCTCGTAATTTTTGCTGAGTGGCTAAAGATGTGTGAGGTCTAGCGTTATCATGGTGAAAAACCACACCCCTTCCCTTTGATTAATTCCGGCCGCTTTCTCTCAACTTTTTGCTTTAATCTCATCACTTGTTCGCAGTACAGTTCAGAATCGATGGTCCTGCCTGGCGGTAACAGCTCATAATGAATAATGCCCTTCCAATCCCACCATACACACAGCATCACCTTGTTGCGAGTTAACCCAGGTTTCGCCACAGTCTGTAAAGCCTGACCGGCCTTTGACCACAATCTTTTTCACACGTTCTTGTCGTACGTGATCCACGTTTCATCACCAGTTATCAGTTTCTTCAAAAATGGTTCGGTTTCATTACGTCGTAATAAAGAATCACAAATGAGTACACGGTTCATTAGGTTTCTTTCAGTGAGCTCATGAGGCACCCAAATATCAAGCTTTTTTGTGTACCCAGCTTTTTTCAAATGTGCCAAAACCGTTTTGAGGTCAATTTCCAGTTCTCCAGCTACATCGTAACTACTAATATGCCGATCTTGCTCCATTTTTTAAAAAATGGCATCAATTTTGTCCATAATAGGGCGACCAGAGCGACGTGCATCTTTGATATCAAAATTTCGGGATTGAAAACGCTTAAACCAAATTTGCGCTACTCTCACAGATATTGTATCAAATTTCTTCATTAGATTCACTCATTTTAACAATAAGAAAAACAAATGAAAATCACACATTTTCCTAATTTGAATTTGGAATTGTCTTCTTTAAAATTAAAACTTTTTAATGATACCAAAACCAGCCAGATACAAATGGTATAGCCAAAGAGATCTTATTACAAATTCATACATATTATATGCGAAAAGACTTTCACCAACCTATTATATATATATATATATATATATATATGGTTTATTGTAATTTAATATGAAAGTATTTTTAAACTCTAATGCATGCAATACTGAGTGCAAATTGTAGTCGAACAAACCTATAAAAACACAAAGTTGATTTGTTCCATCTTGGAATGTGAACTCAATTAACAAAAATTTGAAGTTTATTTAAACTGAAGAAGTGTAGTATAACATTGGTATCCATAAATCAAGGGCTTAGTTTCAAAACCCCCTAAAATGAATGAAGGGTCATACATTATAGTGGGTTTTGAAACTACAACCTCAGATATCTGAAATATACTTAAGCTATGATTAGTATTATAATACAACTGTACCTGAAATCCAATGTGCTGCCACTGTTTTGTTACACGTGATTCCAGGGGTTCGCCTGGTACCAATAAATCCCACAATTTTAATAACTTTTCTTCATGTTGGATATTGTTGCTATCAAATTGTGTTCTTCTCAATTCTTCTACATTATCAATTAAAATTTTGTAACTCCAAATCTGCTCTAAACATCTTCTGAACGAGAGTATAAAAGAACCATGCAACTTGGGATTAATTTTTTTAACTCTCATTATGATATTTATTGAGGGGTCTATAATATCGGAAAAGTTTTGCGGGACAAATCTCCTTTCTTGTACTACGCCGTCCAGGTAAGAAATTATTTCTTTGATATCTCTTGTCCGGGATAACATCAAAGATTTCTCTACATTGCAGGTTCGAGATGCACCAGGCTTATCGCCGTAGCATATTCTTTGTAACTCACATAGCCGAGTGGTTTTCCGTAGAAACCATTTGATAAAAGGTCTTAAATACCATTGCAAGACGGCCCAAAGATTGAACACTATCATTTCTAATTAATTATTTTTGGAATGTGATAAATCATTCCTTTATAAAAAACGTAGGTACTATATTTAATATTTACAAAATTCTAAATTGATCAATGGTTGTCATGACCACGGATATTTTGACACTGACATATAGGCTACGTTCCACCAGGGACTCACAACAACCACGTTCAGTGCCGCGATTTTTCCCGTTCCACTTGCTTGCCGGCGTTACAATCGTAAACCCAGGTGGAACGGTTATTTGACCCACCTCTTGAGATGGGTCGTTGTGAGCGATGTGTGATCGAAAATTATGACATCGTTAGTGTTGACGTTTTCGTCACGACCACAAGGACCGCGGTCGCAGTGTGGAACGGCTGACGGAGCATTTTGGGCGTGGTGAGCTACTGAAGGAACGCCCTGATGATGTATCGTTCAGAGTCTTTAAAAAAGATGGAAAACTCCCCAGAACCTTGATTTCAAATTGCTTCGAAATGAAATCGGCAACCTAAATTTACAAAATTCGTGCATATTATTGAAGGATTTTTTATTATTCAGCACACATAACCCCTTTCGTGTGTCAAGAAATGGAGCTATTATTCTATTACTATTACAGACTATTTAATACAAAAGTTACTTATTTTCTAATGTAGTGGAACACTTACAAGCCAATAGATGGCGCTGTGCAATAATTGAGGTCGCAAACGTTCACGGTCCTCGTAATCGTCCACCTCCAGACAGTAGCATCACTGAGGCATCCACATCGGCATCGGGGAGGCCATGAAATACCTTGGATTGGACCTCGATAGTCGATGGGATGAGCCAACACAGTTTTAGGTCATTTAAATAATTAGATCATAATATATAATTAGATCCCCAAGAGACCAGGGTCGCTCAGCTTATTTAAAATATAAAGTAATTTAAGATTAAAGAAGTATTTGAATTTTGATAGATTTATCTAAAAACTGGCGGCCTTGATAGTCGGCGTGGATGACGCACGTTACCCGGCGACAAACTCTTATGGTCGATGGTATCAGTCACCTCATGGGGAGTTACTTCATCACGTCACTAGTACGCAGAAGAGGATTTACATATTCAAATAAAAATGTGGAAAAATATGGATAATTAAACTACGTTTTAACGGTTTTAAGCGCGGTAATTTATTTGATTTCTATTATTCCGACGTTTCGGCCACTTTTCCGTAGCCATGATCACGGAAGACAAAGATTCAAGTGTCACTGTCTCAATAAGTATCGTTAAAGTTTTATGTAGCCTGCCGCCAACTTGTTCATTTTAATTATTTAATTTTAATTTCTTTTATGGTTATTATTTACTCTATGGGAGCCTAATCTAATTTACCGCCGTAGCTGCCAAGCCATAAACCTAAATAAAAAAAAAAATACCGCCGCTTCACAATATGTTGTGCTTTGAAGCGAAGAAGCGGCGCGATGAAAATATAGACGTTAAAACCTATGTATAGCAAGGCCGTCATAACGTGGCTATTGTGAGAAGTAATTCTTCAAAGTTGCGAAGGAAAAGATTTCTCCTTTCATCAGAAACGAGAAGGAGAAATCTTTTCCTTTTAAAGTGCATCAGCGCTTGTTTTAGTTTTATCACTCGCTGTTTTTAAAAAACCAACTTGATAAAATTGAGTTGTTAAAGGTCGACCTTCTTTTTTTTTACAAAAAATCGCCTTTGTTGAAAGCATTGATTTCATCTCTGAAACTATCTTGGTGAGACGCCGATAAATTATAATAAAAAAATAATAACTTAATTAAATTTTAGCCTTCTAGGTCAAGTAAGGTCACAGACGCCGCACGAGATGATAACATCGTTTCACATGCGGTTTGGAAATTACGTAACTTGAGATACTAAAATTAATAAAGTTTATTTAGATATAGTTAGTACCTTGATTAAGAGGCAATGTAGACCTGATTCAAATCGGTGTTTCAGAAAATCAACCCCGCACGGCTGATATTTACTTCGATGAAACAGCGCGTAATAAAAGTTCGAGCGTGACGAAATATTAAAACTGAATATACCTATGCGCACCGTGTCCATACCAACTTGATTCAATTTATTTCATTCTAAGGCTGACGAGCACGAGAGCGAGACAAAATATCCTAAAGTGAGACAGATCGTTTATAAGCTTAATAGGTATAGAAATTTTAATGTAACTTCCTACGCGTCTTTAGCTCAACGGTTCACCGAGCGTAACAGTAACTAGGTGGTACAGGGTCCGAATCCTCCTCAGGCTATAAGTTTCTTTTTATTTTTTAATAATTTTTTAGACGAGTAAACTTTATTAAAATGATGTAATTGTATTATGGAACAACAATGAATCCATATATAGGTATATATTAATGTAAATGCGAAAGTAACTGTCTGTCTGTCTGTTCCCTTTTCACGGAAAAACTACTGAACACATTTGGCTGAAACTCAGTATATATATTTTCGATGCCGAGAATGAACACAGGATGCATTTTAACCCGGAAAATGTGATAGTTTCCGGGATAAAAATATATTTGTCTTTCTGTTTGTTCTGCTTTTACGGAAAAAACTATTTCATCGATTTGGTTGGAATTCGTTATATATGTAATTTAATAATGACGGTGAACAAGGGATACTTTTCATCCCGGATAGTGGGATAGATGTATGTAAAGGTTATCTCAGAAAGTAGAACAGGTTTTTTTTTCAGTCATTTCATTTTATCATTTAGGCCCGTTCGGCCACATATATTTTCATCCCGGAAACTCTCATTTTTAGGGATGAAAAGTATCTCTTGGCCACCCTCGGTATTAAAATTGCATATGTACCCAGTTTCATCCAAATCGGTTCAATAGTCTTTCCATAAAAGGATAAAAAAAGTGGAGCAAGATCGGCATATTAGTAGTTACGATGTAGCTGGAGAACTGGGAATTGACCACAAAACGGTTTTGGCGCATTTGAAAAAAGCTGGGTACACAAAAAAGCTCGATATTTGTGTGCCTCATGAGCTCACTGAAAGAAACCTAATGAACCGTGTACTCATTTATGATTCTTTATTACGACGTAATGAAACCGAACCCTTTTTGAAGAAGCTGATAACTGGTGATGAGAAGTGGATCACGTACGACAAGAACGTGCGAAAAAGGTCGTAGTCAAAGGCCGGTCAGGCTTCACAGACTGTGGCGAAACTCGGGTTAACTCGCAACAAGATGATGCTGTGTGTATGGTGGGATTGGAAGGGCATTATTCATTATGACCTGTTACCACCAGGCAGGACCATCGATTCTGAACTGTACTGCGAACAACTGATGAGATTAAAGCAAAAAGTTGAGAGAAAGCCGACAGAATTAATCAACAGAAGGGGTGTGGTTTTTCACCATGATAACGCTAGACCTGACACATCTTTAGCCACTCACCAAAAATTACGACAGTTTGGCTGGGAGGTGTTAATGCATCCGCCGTATAGTCCTGACCTTGCACCTTCAGATTTTCACCTGTTTCGGTCTCTGCAGAATTCCTTAGACAGTGTCAGGTTAACATCACGAGAGGACTGCCAAAACCACTTGTCGCAGTTTTTTGATCAGAAGCCCAAAAATTTTTATAGCAATGGGATCACGTCCCTACCTACAAGATGGCAAAAAGTTATCCAACAAAATGGCACCTACATACTTTAGTCAAATATAAATAAACTTTATAAAAAAAACCTTTTCAATTTTTATATAAAATGCGAAGAAACTTTTTCCCCAACCTAATAGAAAAGTATTTTTATTGCATTTTATAAAATTATTTAAGAAGAGAAAAAGACCATTTTATCAACTTTGATATAAAAACAAAAAATTCTACTAGATCAAGTGAAGCTAGTAGGATTCGAACCCACACAGTCTATGATTTAGACCAGTCCTCTACTGTATACGCCAAATAAGTATAGCTTGATCGGCTCGAAATTGTGGTTATTATTGCTCCTTCATTTATTTAAAATTTAATCTCGAATAGCACGCTCGGAGCGACGCGTATACACAGCACCGAGCCGTCCAGCGTATTGATAAATTCCATACATTGGGACCGGCAAGCGTGATTTTTGAAGTCATTTATAATAAAATAATTAATTACTAGCAAATTCTCTAAGTAACCGAATAGAAAAATTATAATGTGTATATTTCTTATAATATGATATGTTACTGTTATTTATTTTAGTGGTGTACGATTAACAGTAATAACATGACACAAGATTGAAGAACACGTTTAGAGGTTACTTTGCAATTATTTTCTATCGAGAAAATTTATCGAAAATGCGTTTTGAGTACATAGTTTACCTCAGAAATATGATCAAGATTGACATATATTTTTTTCACCACAATAAAGTATGTATAATTACTGTAACAAGGGCTGAGAAATCGATCAAAAAACGCTTTTTGTCTGTTGACTCGCTGTTAAGAAGGGATTTGGTACTATTTATTCCGATTTTTATTTGTTCATGCAGTACTTTGGATGGGAATATAAAACCTGCCTCGTGGGCCAGCGCCTTCGATTGGTGTATATACGGTACAATCTCTTCATTGTGACTGTAATAATACAGAAGACGAATCAAGGGAAAGAATTAAAGTTATGACGGGGCTAGTTAAGAATGATAGAAAGTACTTACAATTTCAAGGTGCATTATGGACACTTTCAAAAACTAAAAGACGGGCAGACGGCCCTTTGCACACGGTCAGCGTACAATATGGTATATAAAAAATACTAGACAGTAATATGAATCTATCAATTTTTGTTAATTACCATTCTATTATAAAAATATTATATATAATAACGAAACTATACAAAAAGTGGATGAAAATAAATTTCTCGGTATAATCTTGGACAAATATTGTAATTGGAAATCTCACGTTGACCACATATATCGGTTTTACGGTATGGGCTCATTCTATGGGGTAATTCAACTGAAGTTGGCAGGGCTTTTATTGCCCAAAAAAGTGTTTGAGAGCTATATGCGGAGTAAGTCCAATTACTTCTTGCAGACCACTATTTAAACAACAAAAATCATTAACTTTAGCTGGCCTATACATATTACAAATTGGTATATTTATAAAGGAACATTCAGAATATTTTTCAGCGTATACAGACCAAATATATTCGAATATCAAGAACAGAGACCCAACTAGACTAATAATTCCTATGCGTAGGACTGGATTAAGTCACAAAAATATACCAGTAATAACAATAAAAGTATATATAGTATATAATCGAATACCTGCGTCAATAAGAGAATTACGTCTCAAACAATTTAAAAGCAATTTATTCACATGGTTGGTTGAGACATGTTTTTATCGGGTATCAGAATTATTTAGTTACATCAAATGACATTTATTTATTTTATTATTATTATTTTTCGACAATTCATTATTATTAGTAAAGTGACATTCATAAAATATATAATTGTATTTAACTTTGACACAAGGGTGACAAAATTGTGCAACAAATTGTATTGATCATACACGACTATTAAATAAAAATATATAATGTTTATAAACCATAGTTTTTAAGAAAATTTGTATGCCAGTAAATGGCGAAACATGTTCTCACTATATCATAAAACCTTGTTATCCATGTTTCTTACAAATAAATGATTTCATTTCATTTCATTGCACCTTACTGTAAATTATTTATTTTGATCACCAAATATAAACTAGTGTTTGTGAATCTGAAATTCAAATATTAAAACGTGAGGATAAAGTTAAAATGGCAATTTTTTCTTCACTAGACGGTTTTAATAACTGATATGACTAGTTAAACATTTGAATTATTATTGATCTTCAAATTATCTTATGGACTAAGAGCCCAGTGGCTTCAGACCTTCCTCATTTTCTAAGCAATAATATGTGTAGGATAAAGCAGTGCTTGTGACTTGCAGTGTCTGCATACCTGCTAGCTTGGGCCGACGGCTAATTTAAGCTACCAACAGGGCGTTCCATCAGTAGCTCACAACGCCCAAAATGCTCAGTTAGCCGTTCCACAAGGCGACCGCGATCGTAGTGGTCGTGGCGAATACGTCACTAATGACGTCATCATTTTCGTTCACACAACGCTCACGACGACCCATGTCAAGAAGTGGGTCGAATAGCTGTTCCACTTGGGTTTACTATTGTAACGCCGGCAAGCAAGTGGAACGGGAAAAATTGCGGTCGTGAACGTGGTCGTTGTGAGTGTCTGATGGAACGTAGCCCAAGTGCTATAAGTAGGCAAAAATTCAACTCACTTTCCTCTAAGTCTCAGGGCTGATTTTTATGTATGTTTCAAAGAATGTTATAAAAGTTAATAATTAATACTGCCAAACACTTCGCCGGCGGTAACATATGCCAAACGTCTTTAAGCTGCCAACAAATAATGTAACATTCCTTATATTCTCAGTTTTTATTTTTTATATATGACATTCAGGGAATTTCTGTAAGCAGCCAGTCCTATCGAAGGGGCCAAACTTTCCCCCAGACACACATTGAGTCTCCCTATGAGTATGAGCGCGAGAGTGAAAATCATATGGCTTTATAATATGACTTTATTAAACTTATGTTAATACCAGTATGGAAGTCCTTAATTTATAGTAATTAAATGATTTTTGAACTCTTAATTATTAACATAATTATATTAATTTAAATTATTTGTGCAAAAATTGAGGTCGCAAACGTTTCCCGAAATGTGTACAAAGAATATATAAACATTTCCAACAGTAATAGATGGGCCTAGGCCTGCGAGGAACAACACTAGCCTCGCTGGAAGATCTTCCTTTAAGACGGAGGAGCATTCCATCTCTAGTCAGGGCGTCCCTACAGGGTATAGGGGTTCTCACTCACAACATGCCGTCGAGATGAGAGCGGATTCTGTCTGGGCATGCTAGTGCCACCCCGATCTGGCGAATCCCACACACGGGTCGTAAATTATCCCCCAAGGTTGTGCCCTTGTCGCGGCTTAGGTCTTCAGACGGATTTTTTACCCAGGCTAAAAAAAGCGCAGGGAAGGGAGAAGGAGGTATTTATACTTATTTGTATAAACTTTTACATAGATAGTTACATAATTGCGGACAACTTTCTTGGGCTACCACCAGCAGCATGTCATAAGATACACTTTCCGGTGATCACCCGGGAAAGCTGAATAACTATACACTTATATATCATATATATTTCTATAATATATGTAATAATGCATATGTTATATTTATACATACTACATACTTATATTACAAATATTTAAAGATGTAATGTATATATATATATATATATATATATATATTTACATATGCGTATATATGTCCGTGTGCTCCCTCTATGGACCGTCATCACCCACCAAACAAGTTGCGCTTGGTGGTGTCAGTCCAGGGAAGGTAAACAAAATAATACATATAATATGATACACATATCTGTATAGTAGCTGCACTTAATATGACATTGTATGTGATATTATTAAAAATTTCCGTAAAGCGCATAGACGCCTAGGACGATAGCATCCTCTATTTTTGTCAATTGACTACAGAACCCTAAAAAATAATTTAATAAAAAAATCACATCATATTACACATATTGGTACGTTAAAAGTAGTAGTAGCCTCAGGGGCTCATTCTAAGTCCCTCTGCCAGGTTTGGATTACGGTCGCGGTTTCCCGCGTCCTGATCGCTCTCAATTCTGCCGAGCATGGTACCTGGCCCCTAGCCCGGGCATCCTGTCGGAAGCGTCGCACCTTAAGCAGGCAGCTCCACCTGGAGATTTCAGGGTGGATCACCTGCCAAAAGTGTCGTCGCCGTCCATGAAACGGTACGGTAATCCCAAATGGACTTCACCGCCAGGACCATCTGAGCTCTCCTCAGCAGATTCCTGTTGTGGTGACGAAGTGCATGTTACCACACGGGGGAACCATACAGTGCCATACTACGAAGGATGCCGGAATAAAGCTTCCAAGCCGTCTCACCGGGTCCTCCCATTTTAGGGAGGAGAGCGCCTCCGTCGAAAAACGAACTGCGTTTCAGCGAGGCCCTGCGCCACAGTGTTTAGGTGCTGAACGAGTCGTACTGCCAAGATGTTCTCGAAGTCTTTGGCTACCTCTTTCAGCAACACTATGGGCCTGTAGGCAGACGGGTCGTCAAGAGCTCGATCCTGCCTCGGAAGCAAGCATTGCCTGCCTCCTTTTACTGCTTCGAGAACTGATCTGTGCTGATGCAGGCATCGAACCCCATGAGTCTATTCTCATCGACATAGTCCGGAGGACGTTGGGCCCTACAGCGCTTGAGCGATCGCCGTATTCAATCAGGATGGTTCTATGGTTGCATAGGGGAAGCGCCAAAAGTAATTAGAATGAGATAGAAAAATAAACAAGGACTGAAAGATTTCCGCTTTGTTTTTTATTATTAAAAATTTACAATAATTAAAACAATCTACACGTTTTTTGACAGCATTATATTCAATAAATTATTTTAGAGTACGTAAATAGTTGAGGTTTTCTATACTGGCATTTTTTTATTTTATGGCACTAACAATTTTTAATTCATGTAGTAGTTTTTTGGTGATCTGTGGTTTTTCGTACGACAGCGTTTGATTTGGGTGGTTGTGTTATAAGTAATTTGATGTGGGTTTTAAGTTTTTAAGCTTTATATTCTAAGCTTAGAATAGGCATAGTCGAGGTGTTATCACTTCGTTTAGCACAGTAGCGAGGGAAATGGGTAGCACAAGTATGTGAGTAAACCCAACATAGTAATATAACATGACTTAAATCGCGCAGCCCACTTCCCTTGCCACGTTCTTACGTGTTGCCCTGGGAATGGGTATGCTTAGTAATGCTTAAAGGGCCCATTCACTATCCTGCATGGCAGTCCGCCTAGCCGTCCGACGCGCAATGCAGGACAGTGAATGTTGTTACAGCCAATTGCGTCCTGGCAACACCGAGCAAGATGTTTCTTGAGTCCTGAAGCTTCGCCCACCGCACGACTGCACTGCAGGGTAGTAGAGAATGGGCCTCTTACACCTAATATTGCCCACTCAGATTCAGAACAATTTTTGAAGATTTTGTTATTGTTCCGAGGTTAACATTATCACAGACTGCAGTTTTATGTAGTTTTCAATAAGTCTAATTGTAGCGTGCTTATAATAAGTATCTATATCATTATAGCTTTTAAACTTATTCCGTATAAAGGATGTATCCTGTGTTTGTCCCCATTATCGAAAGTACATAATATAATTAGGAAGTACCAAACTTTATGATAATTTATTCATTTAGCTTCACACGCATCCCGCGAAATATACCTACATCATTTTACAGGAGAAAAAGTAATTCCAAAAGTCGTAAAGACGGAACGTAAAACATTATTATTATAACAGCAGGCCCAAAATAAGTACAGTAATAATTACATATATAAATATGTATTATAGCATGGATGGATTTGCGTAGGTATATGGCAATAAAACGGGCAAATAAATAAATTTAGTTGAATTTGTGTTTTATTTGATGAAAATTTTAATTTATAAATTTTACATCAAAATTATTTACAGTGGCATACAATACAATACGAACGGGCGGTCAGCGCGTTGTCATTTATTTACAGTGGTGATAATTTATTGTGTTTTCTAAAAATTAGGAGAAGAACGTTGTTTTTCGTAGTAATTACCAGTTAGTACTTATAATAGAGCGCAACACATTTATAACATGTTGATACAAATTTATCGGTAAATACGAAACCATAGAAAAACGCAGGCTTAAAATAGGTATTCGAAATTGAATCTCCTTAACTTTGCCTTTAGTTTTATCAGTGAACACTTGAAAAGTAGGTACGTTTGTTATTAAATAGGCCGAAATTCAAAGAAAAATCTCACAATATTTTTTTTCCCTATCTAATTAACATTTTACTTTTACATAGCTATAATTAAGAGAGTAATCCTCGAACATTACCTTCTCCGTTCGCCACAATGATCAAGTGCTTAGTCAGAGTTTTTTTACTACGCAATGGCGTTCAAGTTAACGCAATTTTGTATTGCATGATTTATGTTTCTCTTCACACACACGAGATGGTGCTAAGTCATTCTCATACAAAATTGCGTTAGCTTGAATGTCATCGATTAGTAAAAAAAACTCGTACTACGCACAGGCAGCGGTGAGAGTTGAACACAAACGCTTTAATAATAATCGGAGGTACTTTGAAATCTGCTTTTATAGACTCAATGATTTAGAACATAACTCAAAGGTTTTAACCGCAAATTCTTATTCACAATAGTTATAGGGGGTTCATAGGCTTGTTAAAAAACTGTTGTTCACTATCGAAGTCAGAATGTCTTTATGAAAAAATGTTTATAACTCTTTATACTCTCATACCAGTGTGCAAAAACGTTAGCAAAGTTACGAAGATTTAATTTAATTAAAATTACATACAAATAAGGCGATAGTTTTTGAATAGTAGTTTAGAGAAACATTTATTTATAGAAACATAACACACGATACTATTGAATAAATGAGGAACATAGAGTATGAAAGTACCTACTTTTATATGACGAAGAATGACATATGATCGCCTTTTTTTTTCAAAGAAAAAGTGATTTAAAATATAAGTTAAAATTTATTTATTATCTATATAATTGCTTTTATAAGATGAGAAAGGCAAGTACAATAGGTTTTGTTAATACTAAGCTTGTCAAGGACATTGCTTGTGATAGATTGCAATAACTATAAGTGCCAAGGGCGTTCCTAATTTGTACTTTCTGCCCACTTTTTATCAAAGGATTTTTAGCTAGCAGAAAGCTAGTGTTATGTGGAGAAAGATCTAAAACTAGCTGAAACTATATTCAGCCTAAGTGTAGCAAAATCGGCGTTACACTTTCTAGAGGCAAATTTATAATGTAACACCATGTTTCAGCAACCCTTACAGACTTTCATTGACGAAGCACATTTACTTTCTTTTTATAAAAAAGATATATGAAGCTCGTGTTTAATTCTATTTTTTTTTCAAATCCTTTAACATTTGCCTATTTGAAGTGAAAATGCTTTTTTAATGAAAATATCCACCACTCCTTTTCGCTTATAAATTACGTAGTACTCATAGCAGTGGCATTATTTAGCTTCAATTTTTATAACAATCGTTGGTGTTTCATTACATCCATAACTCTAAGCGATTATACAATATATAATTTTATATACATTAATTTTCTTACAAATATCCACTTGCCTAAACTTAAACGTTTAGGTAAGTTTTAATTTAATTTCAAAATAGGTAATGTTTGCAAATTTTAATTTGGATTTGATTATGACTCTAGAAATGTCTTTGAAAGGTATTTTGGAACTGACTCTGAAATTTAAACAGGCTACCCTTCTTTTAACATTGTGATTAACTTATCATATTAATCCGTATTTTAGTTACATAATTATGGATGGCACGTCTACAAATTACTGTTAAATTCTCTCATTTTAATTGTATTCTATCGCAGTAAGTATATAGGTAATTCTATAACAAGACAAACATAGATGCTTGATTCGTTTTTGCAGCACTTCCTAATTAGCACTTGTAAATTAAGTTATGAGGCCCATATGGTATGCATTCTATACTAAAACATTATGAAATAAAGCCGCGAGTCGCTTTACTGATTGTAGTCAATCTCATCTTACGGGCCACTCAAATTTAAATTAATGATTTGTATAATAAAATTATAAGTATAATAGTTATAAGTACACAAGGTTACATTATAACCATATATCTCACTTATGTCTGTCTCATGAATTTTATCTAAGATAAAAGATTTATTACGGTACGTATTTAATAATTATTATAATAGTTATCTTCGGAACTTATATTTATTTTGTAGCAAGAAACAAAAAACAATGGACACTATTTTTTAAATACCTTAATGCTACATTATATACATATATGTTTTGAGAAATTAAAACAACACCAGACGAAAGCCTATATAACTCTCCACCTCAGCCTCGGCCAAACTGTAGGGTCTTTGATTGGGGCTAAAAAAGAGAATTCTTATAGCAACTCGAATATCCACACTTCACTAAACTTTTCTACATAAACTTAAAATTTTTATAAAAACCCAGCAATATCCTACAGCGATTGCAAAATTTATATTATTAATAAAACTGTTCAGCAAAATTATCACTCTTCAAGTTCTCAATAAACACACACAGTACAGAACTTAAATTTTTGGCGGGAGTATTTTATTATATTTAATTAATTAACCTATTTTAAAAAGTCTATTCTGTGATCAAAAATTGTAATTAATTTTAGTTTGGGGCCGTCGGGTATGAGTGGAAAATATTGAATGCTGATTGAAAAAGATCATTTGCGTAATAACAAATTCAGCTCATTCAAATTCTACTAAGTACTTATTATGGTATCGTGGTTGCATAACAACTTGTTTATACGA
Source organism: Dendrolimus houi (assembly GCA_039645545.1). Lineage (NCBI taxonomy): Eukaryota > Metazoa > Arthropoda > Insecta > Lepidoptera > Lasiocampidae > Dendrolimus > Dendrolimus houi. The sequence goes on along the minus strand of CM077120.1, from coordinate 12,986,403 downwards.
TGGTTTATAACCCCAAGAAAAATATTTATATAGTTCCTGATAAATTTTTAGGTATAGGGGAAAGTGGGGTAGCCCCGGACGGATAACCGCGGACATTTCAATTTCTAAGAAACTAAACGGCTTACGTAAACAAAGCGTGATTGTAAATGTGCACCTTTTAGAGTAGAAACAAATGCAGCTTGGTTGCGGCGTGGCCGCCGAGTAAGTTAGTCGTGAGTGGGTGTTTTATCTTGGCCAAAAAAATTTCGTCGCTTCTGTCAAACTTCATTGCAGATTATCAAGTACAATAGCAATTGTAAAAATGTTGTAAAATTGAAGAGCTATGTTTAAAAATATTGCATGATAACGATCGCGTATCCCCGGACTGAATAATGTCTGGTATCAAAACGTAAATACGTAATCAGGAAGATTGCATGAAAATAAAATGAAAAAAGCAGTTAAATATGTAATCGAAGGCAACTTAGGATTCAGTGCCAGGAATGCAAAACTCGGCGCACGAAGAATGTGTTTATATAGATGTATCGTATTTTTATTACAATTGTGATGTTAGTAAGGTCAAACAGCGGTTGGGTCACCATTTATTACTATGTCCGGGGCTACCCACCGTTTTTTACGAAGCTAAAAAGACAAGAGCAAATTATTCTCAATATATTCCGTTACAAATGCGATATGATTAGAAATGTTTAATTAATATAATTAAAGAAGTTCCAAATTTTGTTTTAGTATAAAATAAAGACAGAAATTACGATCATTTTTTTTTCGTAACTCATTCAAGTGTCCGGGGCTGCCTGAACTTCCCCTACCTATGAAAAATTCAGCGTCCAGCTGCAAAACAAGAAAAGTAGTCGATAGATTGTCTTGAAAGGTTTACGAAGAGTTTTATATATTAGTATCAACTCATATCAATCACTAGTATCAAATAATATAAAAAAATATGCCCAAATTAGACATAACATCTTGTATAGGTAGATATTTGAACGTTAAAAATATTTTCGCACCGTATATTTTGCTATAAGTCGCCAAAGCTATAAGTTATAAGTTAAATGTTCTGTGCTATAAGTTAAATTTTCTCGGTATATTCTACGTTCATGAGCATATCTGCCTTTATTTACTTCCTTAAATTAATATTAGAATAATTCACATCAAAGCGAGACCGGGTTTGGCTAGAAGTCTCTAAACAAGAAACGGTCACAGCAGCAATTACTTACAAAGAGAAGCGAAGACTCGGTCAAATCAGATATCATTAGGAAGTGTGGAGTCTATCATACTTTTAAAAATTTAAACGTTTTGATTTTTATAGCGTTTCGCTTCGGTATTGGATTGCAAATAGAATTTTAGACAAATTGGACGAAATAAACTTCTTTCGTTTGTAATGTCATGTTAGGTAATTATACAACTTGATCCACTTCTTAAAAGTTTCCATTTTTTCCTAGCTCTTCTCCGTCATGCGGGCGGCGCAATTATTTTCTACCATGGTTTTCCATTGTGTTATAACTGTTATAATTCCTGTAGCACACCACAAATCTTCACATCCTTTACACAAACTCATCATTTCTTTTTCTATTTACCTTTACTCTTTTATCCATCAATCTACGGGTTAAACATTATTTTTGTTATATGATTTCATCCGTGCTATTACCTATATACCTTCTGCTATTATTATTATATACCTTCTACATTTTCTTCCTCTCAACTTTTCTGTCACGGTTGCAACTTACAAAGACTTATGTAAGTACTACTTACTTCTGATTAATTTTCTTTCATCATATGCACTCATCCCTTACCGGAAGATAGTAGGCTACGATAATGTCACACCAAACGTTCCATCTTAATATTCTCTGCTAAGTGTAGAATTTTTGGGGTACTGTGTAGAGGTTATAACTACTGGCCAGACATTTTAACTCGTATGATATGACCCTTATGTATATAAAAAACATCAAGAGGCACTTTCATATTTGAGACAGGCGAAAAATAAAATTAAGAGCTAATGATAAACCGAAAACAAATTATAAACTGAATATTAGTTATATTTTTAAAATTTGGTAAAATAATTACAATATAATTGTTACAGTTTTGTTTTTAAAAAAACTGTAATTTATTATATTATACTACATGTTTTAGTGATAAATATTTAAACACTACATATTTAGAACATTTATATATAACAACATTTACAATACAGGTGCAATATTCTCTTAGAAGGGTTTTACCTGCTCGCCGTATTTTAATAATTATATAATATAATATTATAACAAAGTATGTAATAAAAAAATTACGCCTTGCCTAAAATTTATTTAACTAATAATAAAGGTAGCATAGTATATTATAGGTTATAATATTTAATATCTTTCATAAACTGGAAATAGCGTAAACATACGAGGTTGTATCTTATAAAGCGAATGATATGTTATATTTTTTATCTTATAATTAAAAACAATGCAATAACTAATATCACTTTGCAACTCTCCGAATGTAGGGAATGGCGTTATTATATTTTTAAAAAATATATAATTTAGCATAAAATGCAACACACACCTTTGCAAATTTTAATAAGGATAACAAACGTGTGAGATTACAATAAAAGGTTTTAATTGGCAATTTAGTTAAACCCATATCGCTGAGTAATAGTTATTGAAAACGACATTTTTTTCTTCCATTAACCAGTATGTTAGTGGGCAAAGAACTTGAGCCGAAATCCGAATAGTGGAGATCAGTTAGCACCACTGTAACAGAATGACCTCTGATTAATTGCAGAAGGCTGCGTATTATCTGATTTTGTAATTAAAACCGTATACTGCGCAGTCATCTGAAGCTAAGAGTGGCCATAAAGTTTGACGCAATGTATAATTCCCTGTTATCTTGCTCCTGGAGCGCAGTGGCCCATTCGCTATGGCTTCACCTCGATAGAGACCCATAAAGTGACCACTGCTTATTGGCAGTATTCTAATTCTTAGCCCAGCCATAACAAATTAAAATATTTTTATATGTACTAATTCGTTTTAATTTGACACTTATTAATGTTATTGTTCAAACAAGTTTATACAGTATTTTATACTGTGTCTATTTATCTTTGTCTATTTTCTCACTAAGGGTAAAAAGGTTTTATATCGAGAGGTGGAAAAATGTTTTGTTTTAGAAGTTTTAAGTTTCGAAATATAATAAAAATGTGTGTGTCAGCTCCGATGCACGACTGGGGTTTACTCCTTGAATATGCACTGAGGGATATTATTTTAGATCTTATTCCATTGTATTAAAGTTCGAAATTGTATAATAAAAATCGCAACGCTTGTATTATTTCACTCCTAATAAAATTTCCATTACGAGAGACTTATATGAAAGTGGATTTTTAAAGATTAAATTCTAAAAACGTACCATTAATAAATCTGTATAAAATATTTCATTAATAAAAATATCAATAGAGAAACTGGTTCTTTATATTTTTGTATGCTTAAAACATTATTAGAAAATAATATTGTCACGTCCTTCACAAAATATCGCGTTGTCACCCCTCGACATTATACCTAATAATTTATCACCAGCAACATAATATCTTAAAACTAATGTGACTTTTAAGCTCAAACTAAAATTAACATTTTCTGAAGCATGATGCTTATAATGCAGACTATATATACGTCACAGACTATAAGTTTGTCATGCTGGATTTTCCACTTATGACCACCCGTTTTACGAACTTTTAACCATAGGTGATTTCATTTCGGTCAGGCATACATACCTAATTTTAAAATACGTAACTATATAACAGCTTTGAGTTTGCAGCACAGCCGAAACGCGTTCTCTCCTTAAATTTTATTTCGTTTATAAGAATGTAAAATGTCCAAAACTGTTGACTCTTTGGTCCGCACTTTTAATAAGCAAAAGGCATTGACAATGGTATCTAAATGGTTTCCTAAAACCTAATCATACGGAGTAGGGTCTACATTACAAAGAATATTAATATCAGTTTTATTTTACAGACAGGTCGTCTTCTTTTTGTTATTTGAATGCTAAATATTAAGTAACACGTACATTAGGATTTGTTCTACTCATCCTATTCAAGTGATTAGCTAGTAAATAGAAAATAATTGCTCGAATGATTTTTATGCAGATTGTTACAAAATTATAAAACTCTTTGATAAGTCATGAAACAAATACAATTAGCATAATGCCATTATGCCATCGATTGGGAGTTCACCCCCACTTCCTTGAGCCGCTTCGCTCATGTACGCAACGGTTCTGTAGAACGTTTCTCTTGCGTACCGTTGGGATTTGGAATGAGCTCCCAGCCGAGGTTTTCCCACAGCGCTACGATATGGAGTTTTTCAAAAAGGGTGTCATAAAATGTCTTCGAGGCCGGCAGCGAGTTGGTGACATCTCTGATTTTGCAAACGTCCATAGGCGACGGTAACCGCTTTCCACTAGGTGGGCCATCAGCCTGTTTGCTGTACTCCAGCTATAGAAAAATTATAATGATCAGGCCCGGCGCACAGCGCGTGTTCTAAGTACGAACAAATTATGTTAAGGTCAATAGGCAAGTCTTTTCGGGATTTTTAGATGTAATAATATAGTTAAATTAAAAAAAAAAACACCTGTTGCGTGTCCGTAGCTAGTATTCAGCCCAAGACTTAGTTTCTTAACGAAAATATATTAATTAGTAATTAATATATTTAATTAGTAATTAATAAGTAAGGTCTCTCAAATATAGGGGTCGCAACTGTTGGATATCAACTTTTTAGCTGCCCTTGTCTTGAGAGCACAACTGTCGAGTCATAGTTAAATCCAGAATTTTACCATCGGTTGCGTTTCATGTGAAATATAATGAAGAATTTACTTGAAAAGTATTTTTTTATAAAAAAATATTTTTTACCTAATTTCCAAAAAAAGTCCGGCGTGTAGTGGGTTAAGTGAAATTTTAAACATTAGGCGCTTTTTCCTAAACTGTTCGTCAAACAATTCTCACCCGTTACTCACCGGCCCTGAAATAACTCATAGATGCTTATATGTGGGTAATAATAATTTCGGATATTGTAGATACATAGTCCGAGGCAAACTCCATCGTCGTTTTTGGTTAGCAACAGATGGCTGCTTAAGAAACCGTTTTTATCAGGAACTGCGCAGCCTTCTGTAGCTACTTTGAGATAATTAAATTTGGCGCAGTCACAGATACTTGGAAGGTTATCTATTACCGCAGTCTGCAACAGATAACGGATCAAGGTGATGTTTTAACTAGCGACCCTCACTTTAACTTAATTAAAATAGCTATAGTATGGCGTGTCTATGACTATCTATTAATGGTGACGTAAGTATAAGAACAATTGAATTACGAATTTACATTATTTACCTTACCGTCAAGAAGTAACTTCTACTTACGCAACATATTAGGTGACGGTATGATCTCACAGCACATTATTTCAATACTTTACAGTATCTCGTTATAAGATTAATAATATATTAACTTACGTATCGGTAGGTGTAAATTTATTCTCAATAATATTTACAGCCTTGAATACACGAATAATTAATTAATTTTATACTACTAAAGTTAAAATCAGGCAAAAAATATTAATTGAATTATAGAAGGCATGTTCGTGGTGCAATATCAACATAATACGGTATACATGAAATAGTTTTACCGTCATTTAAAAGCGAACTTTGTCAGGCTCCGATTTATATTATTTTTAAGGTAATAACGACTTGAGCTTTATCAATGCATCTACGTCTAACATTTTAGAAAACTTATCGGTAACTAAAACCTTAAAATATATTTTGCTTTTAGCTATCAACAGTTACGTGCGATAACCAATATATTTATTGAGTATCCCTTATGTTACTGCTATACCTGGGATAACGCTGGGTTTAATGCGTTAGTTGTGATGCGACATTGTTATTAATTGTTAATGACATTAACTATTGACATAAAACGTATGTAGTTGTATAGACTAATGTAGCTAATCATTAACGGCGTTTTTTTAACACTATCAACAAGTCGCATTTGGCCACAGTCACTAACTATAACATTATCCCAGATGGAGCAGGGATATTATTGGCATGAGAATGTTAGAATCGCATTTAACTAGGACAGTAACAATAATATTTTTTAAAACCTCCAAATAAATAACACAGTAGATAATAAAGTATTCAAAGGTTTACATATATTTTATGATAAATATATATTCTAAAATTTCCATATAAATCTATAGGAGTATCTTTATTTGGGTACATAAGCGGTACCCAAATAAAGTATAACATAGAAACAAATATTTGATTTCTCTTTAATTTTCAGAAAAAATTAACGAGCGGCGATCAGTCTTTTTACACTGAATGCAAGTTATTCGTACACTTTAATGGGACTTTAAAGTAACATATAGTATGTAATGACTACGTGTTTGAGTACACGCAAAACTGTAATGCGCCTTAAGAGTCAGTTCCGTGAGTTTGTACATGTCCAGTATAATATGGTTACACCTGATAGTGTGTAGTGCGAAATGCGTCACGTAGTGAATCTATAGCTGATGTGGTTGAAACGTGCAGAACTGAAAAGATACCACGACATTCGTTGACATTGAATGATTAAATTTTGTTTCATTTTTTATGAATCACTTCATTTGTTTCATACAAATTGAAAAACAGAAATGTATCATGTAATATCAGTTTAATTATGTGTTTCGCAACGACGTGTACGAACTTCAAGGACGCATTTATGTTTTGCACGTACTACAAAAGTAACAAATTTGTCGATTTTATCACAATTATCATTATTTAAGAGTCACTATAAACTAAAAAATACCTAATCTCTGTAGCTTATCACTTGTTTCAAGCAAGTTTCAGAGACATCACGTTAGTTGTGCAGGTGAATATAACGAGAAAATTAGTGAATGTAGTGGTATTCCATAACAAACGTAATGTCTTTTACTTATACTATATACAATAAATTAAATTAAATAGTCAAATAAAACTCAGCTATCCTTAGGTTTGAAATAGATTTCTGAAGTCTAGAAAGGAGATAATTTTATGTTATAAACGCCAACTTGAAATTTGGAGGCACTCTCTTGATACACATTCCTTGCTCAACCAACTTAGTACGAAAACCGACCTAAGGAGTTAGTCATACATAATTGTTATTGATCCCTCTTTATCCTATCATAATTGTTGTGAAATTACAAGAAGTAAAATATTTTACTTACAAACTTAGATAATAAATTTGTCTAGATGAAGTAATTAAATGAGATGCAAATAACGCATCTCCACATTCGCGTTCAATATTAATATGTAGTGGTTTAAATACCACTAACATCTCGAGGAGCGAGTTTACTAGATTTAGACTACTATTACTGTAAGTGTTCGATTAATAGAAAGTTTAGACAATTGTATTATCTAAGCTTACAAACTTTCATTTATAAACCTTATAACGAAAACTATTTCAAAACCTGTAGAAAATTCGCAAACATCTATCGATTCTAATTTATTTATAATATTGCAATCGCCTATAGAAAGCTGAAACTTTGGCTTTCCAAAGTGTTTTTTTCTTAATTCTAAGAGTAATCTTAAATACGATCACTTGACGGGTATAATCACAATTTATCGACATTCCTCGAAATATCGTAGTGCTTGATTTTGAACGCATTGGTGATGATGAATGAATATACAAGATAAAACAGTCCGTTCACACGAAGCAACCAGCAGCATTAAGAGAACGCCTTGTAGTGGATGAAGAAGAAGATGAGGAATATGGCGTAGGCAGTGGGGAATGTGATCCTCGCGATCACGTCTATTGTCTTGGCCACTCGGATCGGGTGTGGTGGTTCTTTTTTGCGAACCTGGACGAAACAGGGCTGAAAGAAATTATTACCCAAATGAATGATGATATTGAAAGCCATTACTGTGATATTGCCACAATATAACATGTAAGTATTAATTGTGTTATGAAAAGTAGGTAGTACGTACCAGGCCACCCAGAAAGTATTGCGAAAAAAAGTGTGTAGTATCTATGAAAGACTGGCCAGTTATAATCTATTTTGAAAATATGATTATTTATAACTAAATATAGGTACGTTTCAATTTCAAAATTTCCCTCCACATTGTTTGCGAGCTAATTTAAATTACGTGTTTCATTACAAAATGGAATTGCGACGGGAACATTTTCGCGCTATGATTTTTTACGATTTCAAGTGTCGCCTGAAACCGGATGAATCGTACGATAGACTTCAAATAGCATTCATGGATGAAGGCCCATATGGGCCTTCATCCATTAATTAAGTATTAGGCAATCGTGTATCATTGGTACCACGAATTCAAGCGCGGTTGACTAACTTTGGAGGATGAAGAAAGAAATGGTCGCCCTTTGACGGCTGCTACGGAAGAAAATGTGCTAGCGGTGAAAAATTTAATCCAAGACAATAAGCGAGTCTACGTATCAAGAGATTTAGCACGTACCGCAGATTGGATCTGGAAGCCTTCTCGAAATTCTACACGTGCATCTTCGCGTGAGGGGGATAGTTTCACACTGGGTGTCGCACAACCTCACCGATGCTCAGAAGCAGGCCCGGGTGGAATGGTGCCGTGATATGATAAACAAATTTGAAGCAGGCTCGTCTCGGCGTGTTTACGACATCATTACAGGTGATGCGTCCTGGATTTTTCAATATGATCCAGAAACGAAGCGCCAGTCGACGGTTTAGGTGTTTCAAAACGAATCAACGCCTACCAAAGTGAAGCGATCTAGAAAGGGGGGGAAGATTTTGAACGCGAGTTTTTTCAATTTAACTGGGCACTTGGTGTCAATTCCTTTACGAAACCAAAGAAGCATCAACGACGAATGGTATACTACCTAATGCTTGGCAGAAGTTTTCTTTGTTGTGAGCAATAAGTGACCAAAGCCAGGGCTCCGTGAACTACTGCTCCACCACGACAACGCGCCCGCGTCCATTTCGCTCAAAACGAGGGACTTCCTGGACAGCACGCCGGTCAAACTCCTTACAACCCTAACCTAGCACCGTGTGACTTCTTTTTATTCCGAAAATAAAAAATCAGCTCAAAGGAATACAATTTTTATCGCCGGAAGATGCGCTATCAGCGTTCGAGCAAGCTGTAAACAAGATGTCTGCGGCGGGCTGGAAAAAGCGTTTCGAAAACCGGTTCAGACGCATGAAACTTTGTATAGAGGCTAGTGGAGAGTACTTTGAAAAGATTTAATAAGAAAATATTTACCTATAGACCATTTTTTTTTATTATCGCATACATTTCCGAGTGTCCCATTTATAAGTATTTGTAATATAAATTGCAGGAAATTACTTGTTTGACCCTTTGAACACTGTTGATAGGTAGACCCTTTTAAGTATTCTGAGTAAAAAGCTACATTTTATTGTATTTCTAAAAGTTTTGTCCAACGAGTAACTTCATATTTTCCCCTTATGACTAAACTTGATATAGTAAAAGATGTAAGTGGATTCAGAAAGAAGACAATGTGAATTATTGTGTTTTGCTAGCCAAGCAATAATGATTTGAAAATTATTTATACGATAGTTTAAACTTCCTAGAAAATAATATGAATAAAGGAGTTAATAGTGAGAAAAAACTTAAGAGCAAATGCTAAAACGTATACATAAAAGAAGTATGATTATACAAATTATATTTCATCAAAGATTTTTTTAGAGTTTTATGGATGTTTGGAGCTGCTAAAAGTATCAGTTCTCTTTTTTGCTACACCGGACGGACTATTTTGCTGTAAACTACGAGTAATCACCCTGATTATGATTGTGTGTTAGACCTCCTAGAGTGACAATTCAAATTCATGGACGCCGCCAGGATTACTTTCAAGGAGGTGCATCTGCATCTACACGTTATACTATGTGTACAGTTTTTACACTTGCTCTTGCTTGTAGTGGTGGATGATGGCAGTAGTTGGTGGAGTGCTGGTGCTTTCTTGTAGTAGGGTGAAGACAATACACCTTGTTGCTTTCAGGCATTAATTTATTATTGAAGTTGCGTCAGCAGCGCCAGCAAAATGCTGTACGTTGAACCTTACACTATGTATTAATTAATATAAAATATAGAATTATATATATATATATATATATATATATATATATATATATATATATATATATATATATATATATATATATAGCTAGATAGATAGATAGATAACTCTTTATTGTACACCATTACAGAAAACTTACGAACTAGTATTATTCTAATTGTGTACGAAGGGTGATCTTATCGCTAAAAAGCGATCTCTTCCAGACAACCCGTGGCAGGATTATTGTTGATTAGGAATGACGATGGTGGTATACATAATTATCGTACGATTACTTACATTTTAATAATAAATATATAACTATACTATATATACAAATATACACATAAGTTATATACATATTCAAGATAGTAATAGCAGCCCATAAATGTCCCACTGCTGGGCTCAGGCCTCCCACTGTAGGGGAACGGACAGTATACCCGCCACGCTTATCCAAGGCGGCTTGGCAGGTTTGACACATCGGTTATCACGATGTGCAGGTTGCATCACGATGTTTTCCTAGTGATATAGATATAGTGATAAAATGCAACTATTTAAACATAATAAATATATAGTTATATGCAATATAATACTAATTATATAATATTACATATAATTATATTGCAGATAGAATTTCCTGACCATGTTCTTAAATGTTATTAAAGATTTTGCTTGTCTGACAGCAACAGGCAATGTATTCCAAAGTTGGATAGCCTTAACCGTGAAAGAGTTATTGAAAAACGTATTATGAATAGGAGTAATAAGCCTATGTTGACTGGAAAGGCGTAAATTGTGAGAGCAAGAAATAAATTCGAAGCGTTCTTTAAGGTACTGTGGAGTAGTAGGGATAAATAAAATACTATAAAGCAATGAAAGAATGTGAGTATCCCGGCGAAAACGAATTGGCAACCACTTAAGTTTTTTACGAAATTCAGAAACGTGGTCATACTTGCGTAACCCAAATATGAACCTTATAGAAAAGTTTTGGAGGCGCTCAAGTTTATTAAGTTGTTCTTGAGTTAAATCTAGATAGCTGGCGTCAGCATAATCAAGTATGGGTAAAAGTAACGACTCTGCAAGGTTAATTTTGGTGGCGATGGGCAGGAAGTTTTTCAGCCTTCAGCCTTTATATTATGTTGATAAATGTCATGTCAAATGCAAATGGGATGGGAGAAGCAAGCGGCCTGTGCATGCTCAGTGCTCACAGAAGTAAAAAAGAATGAATTTTTTTCTGACGAGGGGGGGAGGGGGACACATGTGCACCTTCTTACACTCTGCTGCCGGCGCCCATGTGCAAATGTATACTCGATGGATCTTTTATTGCTTGAGCGCAGAAGAGTGATGGCCTGATGGAAACTGATTACCGTCACCTACATTTCCCTACTTTTGCCACTTCAAAGATATTACAAATGTGCTGCCAAACTGAAGGAGGGAATGGAACCTGGCCATTAATGACAGAATATAGAGAACTCGAAGTCATTATAGGGGCATAATGTAGACCAGGGGGTGGTAGCCATTCACATGGGCGTCCTATCACCTGGCTGTGGGTTGTTTTGTCGCCTTTTACGATAAGTCGCCCGGCCACAAGAATTGTTCTTTTTCTTACTCTACGGGGTAGTTAGAGAATGTCAACACGTTTTATCGAGATGACCTCAGTACACAATTACATTACACTAGTACAGACCTACATTTTCGAATAATCCGATCACCGTTGCGTTATGTGATTAATGTATGGGTACAATGGGAAGCATCTTTATGATGTTAAGATAATAATGTTATAGAGCATTTTTGTCCTCGATGCATCGTAACGATGATCGAATACACTTGTTGATACGAACAGACGCCGCGGTGCTTTGGACTGTCAAAACATGAGGTCGGAATTCATCTCTCGATTTTTTCTCGAACAGGCAAAACAATAAGTCCGGTTAACTGGGGACGTGGGCTTATTGAAGTAGCGAACTTTAGTACAAATTATTAAATGTGATATTTACCTCGGAAACACCACCATTATTGGCAGTGTGTGTACATGAGCCTGGTGCTCCCGTACATGCTGTACATGAGACAAGATCTGCTGCCCCTGTCGACTCTCGCTTTTTGTCGCCCTGAAATTTGTATATTTGTAATTACATTTAGTAAAATATCTAATCTTACATTGCAACATTTCCACAAAAGGCTTTTTGCGTATATATATACTCGCTATTAATAAATAATTTTAATTCATAGTTTAATAAAATATATATGCTTTGAAGCTAGTGGTTGATAGTGCAATTATGTATTTATGCTAATTGCTATGATGGTACTAAAATAGAAAACAATCATCATGGAAAAAAGTATTATAGGTATATGAGATATTTTCAGTACCAGTGGATGTTTCGTATGAATTATAGTAAGTATATGATAATCGAGAAATTATATTTTTATTAAAATATTGTCATGAAAATATGTCAAGTGGTTGTATACTCACAGGCTAAGATTTTTCCAAGCAGCGTTAAATAAAATAATGCGTTAGTTTTCGTGATATCAAAATCAGGCATGAAGATGCAGGGCAAAGGCTTTGAACGTTTCAGTGTCATCACTTACGGCGCCGCTACAATCCTGTTCAGGCATCTCAGACTTTGCCCGTTGGAGGAATGTGAACATTGTGAACGCCTCCTACGTAAATTGATATTGGTTTTAGCCGAAGCGTGATTCTAAAAAATCTTAACTATATGATACGCTTAAGTAGCGTCAACTGTAGAAGCGTGATTTTATTCTGCCGCATTTTAAGAGCTAAGCGTTTTTCGCTGCAATTTTTATTATAACGATATCATAAAGCATGTATAATATCTAAATATTTTATCAAGATAATGTGAATCGCTGCAAAATATTTGAAATTTGAAGATTGTGAGATTGTATAATTCTGTAACGCATGCAGTTTAAAATATGTCTGTGTGCATTTTTGGCTAGTGTTTATAATGGGAAAAAGTAATTTATTTGTTACACTAAATATATTACTAAACAAACTAATCAACCATAAGTAATAATAATAGAAGAATAAATTAATTAATGTAAAGGTCAATTCTATAGAAGCATTCTCTTAACGGTACTTAAGTATAGATATCATGCGTGACTCGCCATGCGCGCTTTCCTAAAATTGTGGGTTAATAATATTCGTCTGTGTATATTTCTTTTATGCTACATTTTGTTTGATTTCTTATTAATTAGCAATATTGACTAAAGACATAGAAAATGTAGCAACGGCTATCGTTGTTCTTGATAAAATATTGGCTAAAGTTGCTTATACTTAAACTATTCATTATTTACTCAGAAATAGTTGTGGGAATTTTATCTGTATCTAATCTGTTACAAAAATCCTTCTACTATCTATGACGAGTTTTTAATTTTAAAATAACAAATATAAATAATATAATTCGATATAACATGTGTATTACAAACAGTATTATTAAAGTAAAAAAGAAATACAACAGCTCAATGTTGTGACAGTGCCAATGAACGTGGCGAATGTTCTTACCAAGGGGCTGGCCAGTATTATGCCAATTCTGCTCAGGACTGCGGGCAGTCGCTGTGAACACATCACACACACAATTTTTTGACTCGTGACGTATGGTCTAACGATGTGCAATCGTGAACGTAGACTAGGTTGTTATGGCCATATGTTAAACACGGATTAAAAAGTTAATCACCAAATATATTAAATAAAAATAGCTTTAGTTTTTAATTTGCGGTCTTTGCAATGTTTTCTAGAATAAAATAATTAATATTAAAATAGTGGATTGCATGAATTATTAGATGGATATCGAATGATGACAATTTGGAAGAGCAGAGGGTAAAAATGTGATAAATGGCCAAACAAAGTAGTCTTGTATTCTGATGGTCGTGTCTTACGATTACAAGTGATTAAGATGTGATGAATTCTGGCTTACCCGATAATTTTATTACACAATCGAGCAAAATACATGCAAAGGATTAGATTGAAAGACGTGTGGCATGCTGTAGAAGAAAAAATCAACAACACGACATCGCCGACTATTGTAAGTACTGTTATAATTTTGATTGAGGAATTAAATTTTCATGCTATGTCTTGCTGTTAATGTAATTCAAAGAAAACATTGCAAAGAGTATCTATTAGAAATAGTATCCACGAAGGATTTTAATATATTCTAGTTTCTACTACTATTAACTATTAATTCAAATTTTGTTTTACTGGTTTGATTTGCTTATTGTGTTTGTTATGATTAAAAATATAATATCATCCTTCGTGAATGCAGTGAGTTTTTAATTTTAAAGTGCTTTTATATCAGACATATTAATAAAAGAATAGACTGCTTGAGGCATTAAGGACCACAATTAGGATATACAAATCACTAGCGTAAATAATACCTATGACTGTGTTTATTTACAATTAACACGTGGTTTTTGAAGTGAATAAACTTTATTGCATGTTTTTGACATAAGATTTGATTGCATTTGTTATTGAATAGTGTTTGAATTGAAGACCTCATATTGCAGTAAAGTTTGTGAGTGCGACACAGTCCGGTACGATTCATGACTTATCCGTTATTAAAATTGCAACAACAAATTATGTAGATTGTAGTGAGTGATAACAATTTTTTTGAAATGTGTTGTCGTGAATTAGGATGGTTTATCCTGACTAGTAAAACATATAATCTGTAATTAGTATCTGATATTAAGTATATTTTTACCTGTGTGACAGGGTTCTCTCCCGGTCTGTAAACAACGTTGTGCAAGGGTCGCTTCCTGCCGACGTAGTTGACGCACACGAACTCCAGCAAGGAGGCGTATATGAAACACATGCAAACGCCGTCCCAAACGTTCATCGCAGTCAGATTAGATACGACGGGCAGAGTTGACCGGAATCCGTTCGATGTTGTGAAAAAGTTCAACATTGTTGTTACACCTGTTTTCAAGTAACATGTTAAAATATTTTATATATAAGTACAACTGACAAGATGTAATTCCAACCAAATCTGCAATTTTATAATTAATATTTAAAAATGATAAATTAATTATAAAAAAATAAAATAAATTAAAAGAGATTTAATAACTGTAATTAAAATTATTTAATGAAAGCTTATTTTAGAGAATAATTCATAGTGCAAAAGCGCAATCGTTATATAAATATAATGGATTATATAATTACGAGTATTATTTACTGCTGTAGGCATATATTCTTGGTATTATGAAACTTACATTAAAAGTAATATTAAATATTTTATAATTTCTAACATTCAATCTATTTGCTAAGTACACCAACCTATCATTACTCTAGCAGGCACAGCATTCCATTCCAGCCAAAAAGTAATAAACGATGAAGTCACCAAAATGATTCCCGGAATGAAAACTGTGGTGAAGTAAAATGATCTATCTCGCGTGAAGATAAGATCCACTTTCAGGCAGCTGTAATTACCTAAAAATAATAAGCACAATCTAAAAAATAAAACATCTAAACAAGAGCATTCATGACTTTGGTAAGACCATTGAACTGAAGCTTCGCTTTTAAGTGCCCAAAACGTTTTATGCTACAAGCAGTTCTTGCGAAATTAACCATGTACAGCGTGTTGTTACAGCCTGAGCCACGTCTACCAAGGAAACAAGGGTAATGCAGAATGAAAGACCCAGAACGTTCGACTGCCAGCCACGTGTTTTACCTATCATGGAACGAGCTGGCACTGCGTTCCATTCCAGCCAAAACGTGATGAAGGAGGAAGTCACCAGAATAATTCCAGGAATAAATACTGTCGTAAAGTAGAAGGCTCGGTCTCGAGTAAATATTAAGTCGACCTTTAGACAGCTGTAGTTACCTGCGAATTCAATATTGTTAGATAAATTTCAACATGACGCTTAGGCTCACTAACATAACATATTTCTGCCTACGTTATTGTTGTATACAAATTAAAATAAATTGAAATCCAGGATCAAAGGGAAAAGCAAAGACAAAAAATTCCAAATAACTCTATTCAGAGGCCTTGTGAGATTTTATTATATATATCAGAAAAGCTCTAAATGATATAGTCTAACTATCTACTGTCCAGTATGCATGAGTATTGCGTGTTGTGTCATACGGTGTTTATGAAACATACATTGCAGTATCATGTCATACAATTTACAAATAAACCAATATAATAAACATTTCGTGCTTCGCATATCATAGTATTTTGCATGCATGGAAATGAATAAATTACAATCGCCTACGTAGTATAAGATATGAAACGTGGAATGCAAGTTGGACAAAATGCACCATTGGAATACCTTCACGATTGCTGACTTTTACACCAAACGTTTGACTATAACACAATAACGCATTTACTCACACATAAGCGGATAACATTTCAAATACGACGATACCGAACGTAACGTTGGTAAAGTCCGGTGCAACTCAATGTACCTTGCTCCTCAAAGCGTCTCTGGCAAAGATTACATGTCAGCTCTTCGTCTTCCTCGTAAAGTGAATTACCCTCAGCTGCTTGCAAAGACGTAATTAAATCTTACATGCTACATACATTCTCATTTCAATTTGTTATGAGTACATTCACAAGTTTAAAATGTTTGGCAACATTGATATTATAATGTCTCTATGTATGATTACGAGTGACGAACGATAGATGAACATGCTATCGCTAGCAACTAACTGACTATAATTAATCAAAATACGCTGTGAATACACTGAATACTTTCTAACAAGCTTCTAAGTTGTTTCAATAACACACATATATAAAACAAAGTTTTGAAAATTAACCTTTCACAAAAAATCAAGACCAAGCTGAAAAGAGTTAGTCAGAATTTCAATTACATTTCAAAAATCATTGTTCCTTATTATCTGTTGTGCAAAGTATATAATACGTAAGTATGTGCTTTAAATTAAAATAAACGGATTATCGGACTCTAATCTACATAAATCTAAATTACAAAATTGTAAACGTAAAGTCATTATTTAGGCATGTATCTGAATTATATAATGTCACGATAAGCAATGTAGATAATTATGTCGCGAGGCGTTGAGAGAGTTAGGAATATTAAATATTTTGTTACCTCTCCAACTAGCCTTTATTGGGCACGGGATTGTTTGATTCTGGATGAGGTACGCATTAAGAGTAGTCAATGATGGCGATTTTCGAAGTGTGTCTTCATCATTTTTCCACACGTAGGTTATGGCTGATTGCTCGTATGATACTGAAATTACAATAAGTTTAAAATCAGGTTATATTCTAGGAAGATAGTCTTTATGCTGTCATATTATATGATTTACTTACTACTTTCTAAGGCAAATGAACACAATGGGTCATCGAAAGGAAAGATGTTGAGTCGCCCTTGGCATGATAAGATAAGATGCCGGCGCATCAAATAATTTATAGTCCCATTGCGATATATACGCAACGCGAAGTGCATTGGTATTATGGGATCCTGAAAGTAATACATAACTTTAATTCACATCAAAGTTGAAAATATATGTATTAAAAGCTTCTATAAAAAAATTTACTCTCTTCTTTTGAAGTGAACAAACCTACGTAATTTACCCACTGAAAATAAAATTCAACAAAAAACTAATAAAATCAACAGCATATTATGCAATTTGTTTGCAAAATAGAGTGCCAGCTATGTACACAATAATCCTTTTAACTCAATAAGCATTTGTGTAGTTATAAATACCGATGAGTGTTGAGAAAACTCCTTCAAAAGAAAGCATGATGGAAATAATCGTTGTATAGTATTACATGAATATCGGGACTTATAACCTAATCAGATATCTATACTTTTCAGAGTACTAACCTTGAAGTCTCCGTGCATTATAAAGTAGGTGTCCGGCAGCCAAATATCTTCGTGATGATGGATAGCGTTCAAGAAATCGTAGTGAGATTGATTTGAATAACGTAATCGTGGATCATACCACTGTTGTTGAAGTAAAAATTCGACTTCGTATTTCTGCAACAGTATTGTTGTGCATACATAAAACAATATTTTAACTAATTTAAATATGTTTTTCATTTTATTGTTCATCATCCTAGGAAATTTACATTAAGTGACTCCGACTTGCACATGACCATTTGTTCATTTAAACATTCCTATCCCTCTTTATTAGCTCAAGTTTTAACAGATTGACTCGGGTATCAGGTAATCCCTGAGTGATGAGTGATGTTAAAGTAAAAGTTTTTCAGCTACCTGTTTTATTTTAACGATTTATGTATTTTTTTTATTTTATGGGAGCCTAACGATCATAAAACAGTAACAAACACACTTTTGTCGTTCCGGTTACAAAACCTAAGAATATAGGCTACTAATTAATATTAATAAGTTTTATCAGAAAACAAAACCACACAGTGATTTAAATATTTAAAATCAGTTTTGGCGTTTGATTTTATTATTCTGTGTTTAAATATAAGCTATATAACATTTATGAATTTAAAGACATGTATGAAGTATATACTTACAAGACTAGATTCATCTGGGGAGGCTAAGCTAAGAAGTAGCACGCTAACATTTACGGTCAGGACACCTGAAAGTAATTTAATAATGATAGAGAACAGCATAACGATATGTATTTATTGATATAAACGTAACACAATACACTTAGAGAGACATTACTCATGCTTTCTAAAATAGTGCTAAAATAAAATATTCATAAATTTTATAGGGTTTTCTATTTTAGCAGAAATTAAGTTTTTTTAGTAAAGAAGAAAGGAACATTTCCGCGAATACAAATGAGTTTCGTAAGTTAATAATATTTTTGTTTTTTGAAAAAGTTTTTTTATGACTTTGTATGCTAGTTGTGTATAATGTTTGTGAAAAGAGAAAAATATGGGGCTTAAGAAACATAATATATCTATGGGAAAATAATTAATGATAAGTGAGTAATGGCAATGACAATTGCTTGTAAAAATATTTTGAATCATAAAATTTATTGCTACAATTAACACCTGTCACAGAGATAAAAGTTTTAACAAGCCTTATTTCGAAATATATTATGTAATTGCAATTTTAAAGTATCTTCTTGTGTTCTATTCTAAATGTGTTACATAACATTATCACAGGTGCAAAAAATTGTAAGTAAATAAACGTGAAGGGCAATGCGAATGAAAGGTGGTTGAAAGAAACATCACAGGTAATTAAAGCAAAGGAAAAGGTTTTTTCTACGGTTGCGTGAGATAAAATGTGAATACTCGTTTTATACTGCGTGCAGTAAATTTGCATGAGAACATAACATCGCTACGATTTACATAAAATGCAAAACGAATAAGGATTTCTCTTTTCATAAACATGTAACACAACGCACCGCGGTTGTGCGATCGGGGCCGGAGCGACGAAAGCCCGATTGTGTTTTGTGCCAAAGAATCGTTGGGCGATGTTAGACCACAACAGAATTCAGGATCTGCAATATTACATCAATTTCTGTCAATTTACCATCTAAATGTAATTCTGTGGACCGATGTAAGAAATAAAAAGAATTGATTAGTCTACGCTACTGTTTTTTAACACACAATAAACACTGTTTTCTTCACGATCCCAAAATGGTATTTATGCGAAGAGTTGTATATTCCTTCACCTGACTTATGAATTTGTTACAGAAAGCTTTATCTTTAACAACACATAAACAAAAAAGTTGACGTACGTAAAGAAATAAACAATACTCACCATCTACTGGTGGAAGCAGTCTTTTGTCATAGCGGGAGTTTTTCAAAAGGTTGTCCAGTATCTCCTTGTCCGACTTTCCCGCTGCAAAACTAAAGAACAAAATAGTAATCATAAGATTGAGTTAATGTAGTATATCTAATTGTTCAACGGTAGCTAAGTTACTAACTACTACTACTCCGTAACTACTAGTATAAGCGACTTTGCTTTTGCGATATACACTATATCCTACTATTTGTCTGCTCCATCCGCCGATTAGATTAAAACACCCCATACAAATACTTATATTGACTTATAATTTGTTTTCATTGAATTGCACAAGATGTTTTTTTGGTGTATGTATTGCTTTTTTTTACATTTCAACTATTTAGTAAAATGTGCCCTTCGACTTTCTATAAGAACTTTGATGATTTCTTTTATAACCTTTACGTTTTGATAATAAAAATATGCTACACGTTAGACCTAAGCACTGTCCAAGCGATATCTGCTGAGAATTAAACCCCGTCGTTGGAATGAGAAACAAGTGCTTCAGTAACAGAGCAATGAAGATGTATGAATATAAGTGTTTAACAAATTTCTATTAAAATGTTATGTAATCAACAATGTTAGGTGCAATTTATGAAAGTCACATATCATAGCAAATTAACTGTGCGTGGTTTTGTATTGATTTTAGATTAGCACTTATTACCTTGCTACTAGAAAAGCCTCTCAACATGTCAATATAATCAGGACAATGACACGCATTTCCAGTTAAAGCAAGATTAGAGTGTAATATAGGTCAATATTATTTTAAGATTTATTGAAAATAACCATGTTTCTGGATTGTGTGCTGGTAAACGCGAGAAACAAATAAATAATTTATAAAACTACCTATTTATAGGTACTTTTATAATTCCAGTTGTCATAAGGGACAAAAACCATATTTTTTTAGTGAAGCAAAAATACTATCTTTGTTTTCAAATATTGGTTTTTTTAACTTTTTCAATTTAAGTATTTTCAATTACTGGATTATGTAGATGTAAATAATTTTTATATTATCCCTCTTTAGAATTAGGTAATAAATGAAAAAAATACGACGTAAGGAGAAAAACGAAATAGACTTCTTTTTGCTTTTCTGAAAAATATGTTTAAATAATGTATTTAAGTACAAACCAATTGATATATTCAGCAGTATTTCTTAAACATTTTAACGAATCATTAATTAACTGCTACACTCCAAGACTGATAATGATCCATTACATTTGCAATCGCGATTGGATTACTTGTTTTACGCTATTATTTAAAAGTCTAGCAAACTAAATATCAAGATATGTATGTTATATAAATACATATCTTGACATTTAAAATAATTTTGAATTACTAAGATATTAATAATCATTCAAATATAAATTAAGTATATAATAAGTTAGATTAAAGATAGTCGTTCTTAAGCTCGAGTTCGTTAATTAAATAAGCACAAATTTTCTTTTAGCTATTTTATGGACCACGATACAAAAGAAAACAAAATGTTATGACTTAAGGCTATCTTCATTTCAACGATCTATTGCGAGATACTGATATGTAAATGAAATGCAAATGATAAACCTTACTCGCAAATTATAAATAACCCTTTGGCCCGAATAATTTACATTTTGCCTAGTGCCAAAGGGTCTATATATGGAGCGAGGAACTTCACGCTTCGACGGCCGTGAGCCGGTCACCGTGTTATATCCACTTCGTCGGTCTTACCACACGCGACTATTGCCAGGATATATAATTATATTCAAAACCTATACACTATATTTTACTACTTATCCACACGAGTAGTTGTTATACACAAATATGTTACAAGAGGTTTTATTTGAACACGTGTGACCGTTTTATTCACATCTTTTACTATTTTATACTTCATTTTTGGCTTTATTTTTACTAATTTACTGTTTGTTATTCTCCAACTATCTAATCTGTTTAGATAAATAAGCTCATAAATGTCCACCTGTTGGGTTTGGAATTCCTCATTAGGAGAAAGGTAAGTATACACATCACTCTTGTCCCAAGTAGATTACCAGGTTTTACACATCAGTAATCTTCATGGTCAGGTTTCCTTATAATATTTTTTTCAACGTCAGGCGATGCGAAGTAATGGTAACAGTAAGTGCTTTAGCTAAGAAAACCTACCAAATAGTGCTTTTTCCCGACCAGGATTTTTATTGACAACATTGAAATGAGACGCATTTGCCTTAGCCGCTAAGCTACCTAGACTATACAGGTTATGACAATATCTGAGTGTTTATTGCCGTAAATTATGTCATGAGTATTCTATTTCGAAAGTCAAGATCATTGTTTTAAATAATAAATGATGCCTGAATTAACACCAAAGTTTAAACAAAATTAGCCTACTAACGACCTCGTAATTAAACAAATGACACTTAGTTTTAGTTAGAAAAGTAAAATATATCAGTGTAACAATATTATGTACAACTTACATGTCGGATGTAAGAGCAGAAGCTCTGCTCAGCATGAGGATAAAAGCCACGGCGCGTGCCACGACGCATGACCAACCCATATTAGGACATCTAGAAATACAACAAAAATAAAACCTTAAGCAAATCATTTTATTTCTTGCATGATTCTTCTTCAACCCAGATTAGGACATCTAAAAACAGATCAAAAATAAACATTTCAGCCAATCTTTTCATTTCTTACAAGATTCCTCTTCAATCTCTATTAGAACATCTAAAAATAGAACAAAAAAAACCTTCAAGAAAATCTTTTAATTTCTTACAAGATTTAGCATTGGTAAAAAAATGAAAAAAGCTCGTCGTTCCTTATAAGAATGAGTAGTTACGGCGGCATGTCATGGCATCCTTTCAAGTTTTGTAAATAAATGGACGATGTTTAATTTTTCACAATAATTTAGCGCTGTTTTCTTCTGCTATGTTCTTGTTTTGTTTACGTGTACTAAGAGTAGTAGTATAGTACTAGCAGTACTATGTCTATGTGTAGTAAGTACTAATACTAGCAGGAGGAGATAGGATTATTTTTTAGTGGTGGTGTTAGTCCATCTAGTTCATTGTAAGAGGTTCGTGTTCTGGCATCGTAAATTTTCATAACAAACTTTTTGTTTTTGGACTCTTTGGTACGATTTGGAATTCTATACTGGAATTGGCCCTAGAGTCATAGTCAGAGTCAGTCAACATAATCATAACTTTCTTAATTTGATTTTGATTATTATTTTTGTAAATAATGATTTTCAAAAAATGTCCTTCAGTAGGAATTAGTTTATATAAAATCTTTTGAACTTAAATGTCATTTTAAAGCTAGTTTTAAATCAATTTCTTTGATCTTTTTAAATTATACTGAATCGCTAGTAGTAAAAAGAAATTGTTAGATTACTTAAAATAATTGCGTAGAAATTTATATTTATGTAATAAGAGATACCTATTATTTACGATTATCTGGTAATTAATGAAAGCATAGAATATAAATATGTTGTGCTTTCGTTCGTTGGCGTGTTTCAAGGTCCAGTCTAGGTGATATTTATTATAATAATATTTTTGTTGTTAGCGTCGAATACATGACCCACTTACGAACCTTATTCTATGACGTCAATAATGCCCGCGACACAAGAATTATTGATGTGTTAAAATTATGGTTATATATTTTATAGGTTATATATACATTGAATAACAACACTCCGTAATTCTATAGCTGTAGCGTGTAGCATATAATAAGTAATTAAGAAAGTCACCTACGTTGGTAGGACCACGTTTTACAAAAACCGGCTAGTTATGTAGGGAACAAATATCTACCCACGTCGCCAGGTCTCGGTAAGTGTCCCAAAAATTTGTTGGTTTGACATCATGAGGGATGATATGCGTGCCAATAGTCTCACGATTACGAATGCCAAAGACCACATGAAATGAAGAAAACAGATCCCGGGCTCCGAAATGGACGCTTTGAACGTAACCGGGATTTAGTGTTCTTTTAAGCAATTTTAACAGAATTTTACTTTGATTACTTAAAATACATTTTAAGCTACAGTCAATGGGATGAGAACTTTTGTAAAGTTAGTTTGTTTATGAGGGGTTCCGTAACTTCAATATCCGTCTATGTCACAAACATTTTTCTTCAAGGCTACTGGATCTATATGCCTGATTTGCAGGATTCCGTGGTTAGATTTCTAAAATAGTCGACATTCGTCACATCTACCAACTTTTCACCGTGTGTAGACTAACACGCACTTGGCTGATTTTATCACTTATATGAGGGATTTATCACAATCATGTCAAAAACTACAACACGATTTTAGTCTTATTTTTCAATTTCATAGCTCTCTTGGACTGGAATTAATGGAAAGCTGTTTGATAATTTTAACATTGTATTAAAATTATATTACACGCTTCTAATAAGGATTGAGTTTATTATTACAAACAGTATAATAGGAACGCCTTTCAATTCACGATTGTATTTACTATTTGTACCGTACCTAAGACATTAAACCCAATATTATATCGATGAAGCTGGAGGGTCCATTCATAAATGATTACAGTTTGTTTTATAATTCTGTTACATGGGCCACGTGAATAAAGGAAATTGGGTTGATATGGAATTCCTCTGGGAAATATAGGGATTTAGGAAGCAAACATTCTTCATTTCTTGTTTCAAGATATGGTAACGAGCCAAACAATTCGTTTGATTACGATTGCATCACTTCAACATTATTACACTTTACAATTTTTAATGATGAACTTTTTGTCATTGAATATTTAAGTTTTGTAAATAAGTGGCTGTGTGTGAATCGGATTCACATTTATGGGGTTCATCTATAAAAGTCTTATTCGGTTCAATGATTACGAGTCTGCTCTTATACTCATTGGCCGTTATCACTGCATGGGTGCGGGCTGGTATTTGTACATATCCGGCTTAAAGCACCAACATGTATAGCCATCGATGTTGTGGCATTTAATATCAATTGTCATATAATAAATTACTTAATATTAATAGTACAATATGGAGAGCTCTTGGATACAACAAACCGGAAGCAAGTAACCAACGACAGAGTTGAAAGTTAAAATAAAAAATATATTTTATATTGGTGTTGCCAATACAGCACTAGTTGACTAGGAGGACTTCCACGAACTTAACAAAATATCAATCCGTTAACGAACACGGTAACAAGCTTCGCGATCGTATTCACGAATATATTTGTTTTATTTTTACCATTCGGATTGGTAAAATTACTGGAAACATCAGCAGCGTTTTCGTGGGAAACCGTCGAAATGAAAGTCGTTATAAAGTTTGCCGATTCAATATGCAACGTTGGTTGTTCAAACGGCCACTTTAATATGTCCATTGAAATTGGATTTCACGATTTAGATTTATTGTCGACTATTTTCTCATACTTATTACGTCTTTTCAACTTTTAAAACTACAACTTACTATTTGTTATCCCCATTTCAATATTTAAAAAAAAATACACATTTAAGGGGTACAATTAAATAGATAATACATAATACTATATAATAATGATAGTGAGATAAATTTCATGTGTCCAGCATTATTGTTCCTGTGACACTCAGATCAGGTACCTTTTTTCTTTTATGCATATGGACTCTTTAATTTTAATTTAATAAATGAATGAATACTCTTTATTGTTCACCATAAACTTAAATCTAGACAATTAAGGTGGATACATTTGAATTGATACAATGGGTAGCCTTATCGCTCATAGAGATCTCGTCCAGATAACTCTGTGTCCAAGGAGAATTTAAACAATATTTGGTTTTGTAACTAAAATAAAACTAATATAATCGTAATCAAGTATAATATTAATAAAAACATAAAACTAATGACGTGTACTAAAATACCTGATTGGAACGAAGTTTCGAAGATCATCGAAGACCGTCAAAGACCATCGAAATGTTTTTAGTAAGGCTATTACAAGATCTATTTTCAAAACAGTGTATATTACACTAATTTTAGATCTTATTTAATTGAATTAAAGTTCGAAACTGTATCATTTTATTGTAACTTGTATACAGTGGTCAGTATTTTTTCTTTCGCTACCACTTTTTTTCGTCTAGTCCTCGTCTGCCGAGGGCGTGCGATATTACATATACCTTCATGTGAACAATAATATAATTATTCATTGATGGTTGACTCAATTGAAACACAGCAGGAAATAAAAATAAAACAATTAACCTTTCTGCTGACTGCAGAGTGTTTTCGGCATGTGGAGTGTGTCATCAAGCCGCTCGCGTTCCTTGCGTACACCTCAACACCATGTCGCGTTGAATACCTGAAAGAAAGCAATACAATTTAAATAAAATGATCCTCATATTTTACATAATGGCTCTCTCGTTTTTAGAATGTAGATGAGGCTGAGGCCGCTGTAAATGTTTTAGGGGTGTCCCGACTAGGTGGAGGAGCGAGATGGAATGCTCCTCCGTCTATTATTTCTCGCAGGCCCATCTATTATTGTTGGAAATTTGTATATATTCTTTCTACATTTCGGGAATCGTTTGCGACCTCAATTATTGCACAGCGCCATCTATTGGCTTGTAAGTGTTCCACTACAATGTAAATGATACTTCAGTGTATATTTTTGTGGAAGAGGTAAATCCAAAAATATTACGATATTTAAAATGTAACATAATTAAGTAAACCTTCATGGTACTTAAGGCAATCGGGTCTCTTTCCGAACGTATGTATATTCGTATTCTGGTACGTATGTATGTATGTTCGTATTATCCTCTATATGGAAATTACAGTCGTAATGGAATATTTTCGCTTCGCTCCGGTAACCTAAACTCGTTATCCTGAAACTACATCATATTAGGTATTGAAAGTATCTATAGTATGTTTGTTCTCGTTATAGATATATTATGTACCTATGTACCTATATTTAGTCCAAATTTTTTGACAATTGTTTCATTTCTAAAGCCGTGACAAACAAGCCACTATTACTTTTATATTTATATATGCGTATTACATAAGCACATTTTTTTAATTTAAGTGTTTAATGTATTACTCGTCTTCACACAAAGGTGGATTTTATCCCACAAACACAAGTAAACAAAAGATATTATGTAACTTCTTTTAATTTAGAACTTAATTTTCGTTACCCGTATAAGTCGAGTGCTTACGAGTCGGTTGTTCTATTTTAAAACAATATAAGCCCTTTTTTTATCAGGCCAGTCTCCCGGGTTTAATTAAGTTAACAACTGCGTTTTATGTTTTATAGAATAATGGCTACGATACCGCAACACGTGGAGACCTTGATGTACTTATGTAAAAATAAAAAGACCCCTTTTTATGTTTCATTTGTAAAACCGTCGCCAGGGTTGCGCCTCTCATGAGTGCAAAGTCGAGTCAATAAGGCGCCGCTATTTATTACTCTTTCTTTATTCTTTGCTGAATTCCACGCTTTAAAACCACGGTGCTACGTGTTCATTTAAGTTAAAACATTTGCACGACAAACAAACATTTTATGATCGTCTTAGACTGAGCGCTACTACTGACAGAAGAGCATGTGTGCCATAGTTTCAATTAAGGTGACTATTCCGTCATTTGTGACGCAAAATGAAGCAAAAATAAAAATTAGACTGAGATATAATATCAGCCTAAAAGTCAGTTTGTATATTTATTCACGAAATAGACCATCGCTATTATACTAATTTCATTTTTTTTCCCATTCTGAGTCGATTAGCAAACATAACATCCCTCTTGATGCCAAGCTAATATTTCCTGGCCAGACCCATGTTACTGGGATCAGGCGTAGGCGATATGGAGAGACCGTACGAGCGTAGGCGAGTCTCTCGCTAGTTATATACTA
This sequence comes from Dendrolimus houi, assembly GCA_039645545.1. NCBI lineage: Eukaryota > Metazoa > Arthropoda > Insecta > Lepidoptera > Lasiocampidae > Dendrolimus > Dendrolimus houi. Next base: position 12,958,930 of record CM077120.1, on the reverse strand, counting down.
TGTCACGTATAATAAGGCTGTCACAGACGTAAGAGCTGAATATTTTCATGAAATAAATATCTATTTTAGAGACCGCAGATGAATATTCAATAAAGAATTTCTCAGAAAATTCGAAAGTTCCCAGATCCAGATTGAAGTTCATGCGAGCGAAGTTACGCGGAAGATAAATTGTTAATTGAATATTATTGTTTTACTTCATTTCCTAGAGATATACAAGAGGTCTTATAATAAAGTATCTTTCAAGAATTATATACTTATTTGATTTTAAAATTCAGTACGTAAACCAAAATGTGATGAAAATATTCAAAACTTTTAACGTCTTTTTGGTTTTGAGAGGATTCCGCAAATGTTCACATAAATCACACAAGGGATATTTACGAAAACAAACAGCAAAAACACCAAGCAAGAACAATGTCTCGTTTACATTGTTGTGTAATGTTTTCATTTTGAGGGGACAATATTAAAAGTAATGTTATTATTTCTTATTTCTATTTTTTATATAACGTAATGGATAAGATATCCCAGATGTCTTTATTTGGCCACACGGTAATTATGAGTTTTGTGTTTTCTCAAGACACAAAAAGACACTTATAATAATAATAATAACAGCTCATACACATCCCCCTGCTGGACTCGGGCCTCTCACCATAGGGGAATGGACGGTATACCCGCCACGTTTATCCAAGGAGGCTTTGCAGGTATGACACGTTGGTTATCTCGATGTGTGCAGGTTTCATCACGATGTTTTCCTTCACCGTTGTTAGCACGTGGTAATTGTGACAATATGCACAGTAGACCGAAAAACTGCCTAAAAGGTGCATGGGTTCCGGCTAATATTCGAACCCGCGCCCTTTGAGTTTAGGCTGGCCATTAGGCCAGCGCACGCCTCTTAAACTATAATATATACGTGAATATATATACGTGAAATAAGTACAAATTATGCAAAAGAGTCGTCGTTGAGAATTGTAAATTGTGAAGAATTACGAGTGAATGAGCAAGAGTGTTTCATTTTTCTCGAGTTCTTCGACTTCGCCGCCCCCTGTAGGATTGGGGTGGCAATGCGGTAGGGGGTGTCGAGCCTAGGCTCTTTACTCCAGCATTCGCTCACAGGATAACTATCCTGTGGTATTGTGGTTTTGGAACCGCCGTAAGGGTCGGCAGCTCTCGTGGCCTTTCAGCGGCTTCCGGTGGCCTTCGCGGGCTTCGCATTTGGTTTCATTTTTCCTCCAAGCCCGGCCCTATATCCCGCATCCCGTCCGACGCCTAGTTGCTAATTGCGCCAGCTATGGGCGTCGGCGGTATGTGGGGCGCGGAGAGTAGGTGTGCTCCGGCGGGCGGGTCAGGGGGGTGCTCTCTGTCCGCAACAGTATTCATTTGGCATTTGTATCCCTTGAAATTTATAAATGTAAATTTATATTGCTCTGCAAACCGTTTCGTAATCTGTATATCATATTTAATTAAATAAATTTCTATGTAGAGTCACGGGAAAATATTACTAGGAACGACAAAACCCATTAAAAAGTAAATCTGTAAATCTCCAAAATGCTATATGATTAAATGGCACCATAGGCTAATTTGCCTTTGCTTTTTACTTTTTAATATGTAAACTATAAACACTTTTTTAAACTATAAACACTTTTTTTAACTATACCGGTCAAAATAATAAGTTTTTTATAATTTCTGCCGGATTCTGTAAAAATGTCCACAGCAAAGGCATTTATCGTGAGAGTGCCGGGGTAGCGCGATCTTCTAAACCGAGCCTTCTGCGTGATTTGACAACCCACTGAAATATATTCATCTCCCATGACACACATCTTTAGTTTGTATTGCTTAAGCACATGCCACGCTTCAGTACCATACCAATGAATAGGTCTAATGATAGATTTATGCGATTAAAATCAACATTTCAGGTCAATCGGCTTTTTTAAGTTACAAATGGCACTAGTTACCCTACGGCATGTGGCTCGAATTATTGCATGTCGTATGCCAAATCGGTGTAAACTTCTTTAAGTGAAAATAAGAACTCATTGACTCTCCAGATAACCTGTAAAAGGTTGCTCGATTGCTTATAGTATTATGAATGAAAACCGTCTATCTATATGAGTTTACGTCCTTAAAGTTTGGCGTGGCTTTATACTGTTGGTATAACAATTACTTAATTATTTTATACTTACATACAGAACCATATGCATGTATCTGTATTGCAGACATAAAACAAAGAATATAACCACAACAATGCTTACGCTTCACGAATATATAAAAGTCAAATCACTAATGCCAACAACAAGATCGCGGGAACTCTTTACGGCCTTCAAGGTCGTACGATACTTTTATCTCGGAAAATCTATTGTGAGGTAGTTTTAGCGGGTGGAGCTGTAGGAACGGTCTAGTTATATGTAAATTTGTAAGATTACATTTCAATATAATTATGTCAAAGTGTGTTTGTTACCTTTTCATATATATATGGTATGGATGAATGGATCTCAATGAAAAGAGATAGATAATCAGCAGTTACTACTTGTTTAAAAAAATTATCTAATCCGCTATGAAAACTTATATGGGCAAACCATAATTATCTATTAAATAGTATAAATGCCTGTCACTTCGTCTACGCTCGACTTGAAATGCCCACGGCATTCCCGGGACACCAAGTATCGCAGCATTAAAAAAAGAATGTAAGCTATCGTTTTAGTGGAAACTGTATCGGAATAAGCTAATTTTTATGCATCCAAACGACTTCAAACCGCTTCTGGGAAAACTCCCGGGAGATTACAGAGATAAAAAATTCACACATTTTATTACATTAAATTTGCTATCGATCAGTAAAAAAAATTAGATTTGAATTCGATTATTTTTTAATTTGGCCATTCTAAATCATTATCAGAAAAATTCCTGCGGGATTCCCACGATAAAAAGTAGCATAGAATTTATATCTAAGAATTAGCTGTTGATCAGCAAAAACTGCATCGAAATCGGCCCAGTAGTTTTTACGTGAACCCCGAACAAACAGACAAAACGACAAACAGACAAGAAATCTAAAAAAATTGCATCATATTCTCTATCGTTTATATAGTCTATTCCAGTTGTTTTTTTTAATAGCTTCAACGTACAGACACGGCATGTTTAGTATGCGAATAAAGTCACGGGTAACAGTGTTACATAATTATGATGATGATGATTTCAGCTACTATAAAATCATCATCATATTTATGTGACGCTGTTACCCGTTTCTTTATTCGTACTTATTTATGCAGTAACCTCGCAGTATTCCTTTGTGTCACCCTTCATAATAATGATTTTATAAATATGATGTTAGAAATACTATACGTAATGAGGTTCCAATAGAAGACTTGCAGCATTTTCGGTACAGTAATTTAATTAATTACGCAAACAATTCGCTGGAATCGTTATTCACATAAAACAAATTCACGTTCAGTGGATGAAACAGAGTTCTTGTTGATTTAACATATTACTACGGCGCATCGATGTTGATTTTATTGAGTATGTATGCTTCATCAATTTTAAAAATAAGAATTAATTGAAAGAATAAATTAAGTTCCCCGTTACGTTAGCATAGTAGTGTCTTCAGAAACTTTGTCATTTACAGTTTTTATATATGTACACATATTAGGCTCTACAGATATCATTAAATGAGCTTAATGCTTTAACGTATTCTATATTGGACATATAGAATATCTCTACAAAATATAAAACAAAGTCTGTCTGTATATCCGCTAACTCTTCCTAAACCACGCAACGGATTTTTAAGCGGTTTTCATTATCAGTTTGGTAATTTTTGAAGGAAAGTTTATATGTGTACTAATTTTTGCCCGCGGCTTCTCTCGCGATATTTTAAAGTGCCTAATTTAGTTTTTATGTAAGTAATTAAAATAGACCTACTTACTAGGGTTTCACCTGCGGCGAAAACTCTAGTTTATAATAAAGGTATTTCAATGAGAATATTTATCGATCAGTTTTCAATAATACAAAGAGCAATACCAACAACAGTGATTATGATGATATGGTAAGGGCGCTAAAGATATTCTGGTCTTTGCTTTGTGTTGTTTCAGTAAAATTCGTTTCAAGCTTACAAGTTTCTTTAATCCTAGAATACCGTTGCATACTTACGGTCTTATTCATATTGAGTTAGAGTAAGTTTGGAAGCTTCTTTATGGTTCTTAAAGAAATCTTCAAACTTATTCTAACTCAATATAATTAAGAACGTAAAACAATATTAAAACAACAATATTTATTATTGTACTTAATACCTCCTACGAAGATGTCGGATGGCATTAAGAGCTCTTAATATTTGCGCCATGAATTCGTGCTCCCAAAAGTTTCTTATTAGGCGTAAAAGGCAATTATGAAACAACTTATGTTTTGGACATGTTGGTTAATGTTGTGCGCTTTATGAATAAAACACAACGATCAAGTTTGAACAACGCTTGACTGCTATCAAAGGAAGGGAGTTGGAGTATTTGAATTAAACTTTTACATACAAATATGATGTAGAAAAGTCATCTTCAGATGCTCTTAAACAAATTAAAAAGTAAAGGACACTTACTTTGAAATACTTTATTACGATTTTAAATTAAATAGTCCATTTATGATATTGTACAAATTTTGGCATTAATTAAGTTATGTTAGTTATGAAATCGTCATGTCCGAATGGCCATCTGTCTTTGTATGTCATAGAATTTTTTTTCATGGTCTTAGTAATTTTTCTCGGTAACTACCGAATCTATGGGGCTGAAATTTAACAAAAGCATGTATACTATTTCCCATTACACGAAAAAATAAACAATACAAGATACCTCTCATATAGGTATTTATTTAACTGAACACTTTTTCATCCATACTCGTGTGAGGTATGTTTAAGCAGACGTTTTTCGATGATATATATTTAGGATGATATATGGCGAAATATTAGCAGTCGTTGAAATGAATTGTATGTTTTGAACTATAAATTGAAAAATTATGAAATGAACAATAATTACTTTCAACGAAATTTGGTTTAAACAAGATCTTTCAATTAGTTTTTCATATATAGAGTATATTCTTTTTGTAGGTTTTGATAGCCAAGTGATGAAAACGGTAGACTTTCATCTCCTCTAAGGAACTCATCAATGTGCGTGACACACTTGGCCGATTTTTTTAATTGACTCAGAATAAAGCTAATGAAAAATGACGAATGAAGGACATGGAAGATAATAAGTGATTGAGATATTTAACATGTAGAAATAGAGACATATAAGTATAAGTGTACAGTTTATACACTTACTAACAGGAACAAGGGAAGTCCTGTTAATAATTGGAATTGATAATTACTTTTCAGAAATAGAGTGACGTATCGGTTAGTGAAAATTAGTAAGTAGATTGATACTTGCTCTAATACAGACTATGATTCACACGTATACGTACATATTTTCGAAAGTAATAATGATACGTATGTATATGAGTTTTTTTATCAACACTATTACGAGTTGCGAGACTTGAATTAAAATTCCGTTAGAATTACTATAGAGTTTATTAGAACTATAATTACACGTATAACACAGGTACAAATATAACCGAACACAACAAGTATAAACTTAATGCAGAAGGTCGTTTCAATTCAATTCATTCGAATTCAATAAAACGCGCAAATTCCGTCCCTTATTAGATTCCCGATTGTAGTACACACGTCTTGCTTCGCTCGTGGTTATCGCTCGACTGCCTGCTCCCTCAATCGGGCCATTGCTTTATACTGCACAAATGCAATATGTCCGCCCGGCAGCGTGGACCGAATTTTCTAGAATCATAATCCGCACACCTGGCTAATTATGCCTGCAAGCGGCCATAAACGAGTACAATAGGCTGTTCTCCACAATAACCAATAAATAAGTGAACAAAAGAGGACAATCATAAAAGAATTTAAATGTTATTAGTTCAAATGCCGACGGGTAATAAATGTGCTTTGTTTCAGATATGCAGGTGGATTTTGTTTTTGTCGGGGCCCGAGTTGTAACAATGTTGAGATGGTTTCACCGATAAATTATTTAGGGATGACAAACCTAATGAAGATATTGTCACCTAAACGAACTTTTCAGAGTCTCGTTATTGGAGCTTTCACAGGGTACTTTGCAGTTCAGATTTCTAAAAGTTTTACCCGTTTTAACAACATAGCTTTGTCCGAGGTAAATTAATCTCTCAAGATAAAGTAAAGATAGCTCTTTAGAATTTGACCTCGAATCTAAAACTCTCTCCATTAACATAGTTTGAAAATTGATCGGACCGAACGGTAAATTGGTAAAATTAAAATGTCACGTTATCCGATACCTATCCATAACTATGATTAATTTTGTAATTTTAACGAGAAAAAGACAAGAAAAAAATGTTGGACGGTTTTTTTTGACATTTGAACCAGTATCCGGCTCTTATTTAGTTGGAGACTGTTTCAAAATTTGATATTAGATCCTTATAAGTAACGACAAATTTCTACCAATGCAAGTGAATAAATAGGATGCTATAGAAATGGGCTATAAGCTGTAAACCCTGTTCTGAAATACCTACTTAAATTACCGTTATTTTTTTGTTATGGTTGTTATATAAATCAGTTAATCTACATTATTCTATCTTGTTATTAAAGACAATTTTATTTTTCTTAAATTCCAGATAAGAAGATTAGGGAGATAATATCTGTAAGCATTTGAAATCTTTTTCAAAGAGTAATACCTATGTATCCATGTTCGCTCACAGTTTAATAAAAACGTTTCGAATGTCTGCAAGCTTTAAGGAAGGAATTACGATATTTGTTGGACCACCCCCTAAGGCGCAACACGTTTTTATCGCTAGCCTTGATATTCTTGCTCGCTACTCGGCAAACGCACTGTGGTTTGTTACATAGGTATCTACAGCAAATAAAGACTGCATGAATTGAAGTAAACATAATCTTGTGATATGAAAAATAAACTTTTATAGTTATCCATTTCGAACCTAATTAAATGTGAATTTTTAGTGTCGTCTATTAGGCAAGACTAAACTTGACTGAAAAAAGCTTCGTATGTTAATGTGGTCCAGACAGTAATTTACCCGGCGGTAATGACTTGCACTTTGCGCTGAAAGTACAAGTCAGACTGCTACGAAGTATTTACTGCTCACATTTACGGTACGGGGCACACACCAGCCAGAGCAAACCCGTCTATTCCATTCGGCGTTCCGCAATTCATACCTTCAACGATTCACGCTATGTTACAAGATGTCCACCATAGTAGTCATGATAATCATAGTGTATATTAATATAACATAGACAATCGTCATAGATAATATTTTTAGTCGATTTATCAGACGATTCGATTTATAATTAAATTACCATTTTCTACCGGTTAGTTGATTTTATAAGCCCACTAAATTATCGTCTAGATAATTTAGTGCATCAGTAACTAATTATTCTAATTGTTTTTATGATCCTGTCAACACTATGATGTAATTGCTATTTTTAGCAATTATGCAATGTTATTGTTTTGTAGGGTAGCATTTTCGTATAAAAGGCGTAGTGGCGTGTAGATGGTGTTCATTGCTTACTGTGCTGTGTGAATATTCACATCAAAGGCTGAACAATAAAGGGGAAACCCTGTCCAAATAGTTAATATTAGGTATATTTGGTACTTTCTTATCCAAATCTCTCCTTGCATTTTACACACTAACAAATGGCTTATCTTTTAGAGAGACTGCGTTTCTCCGATAATTATAATCTGTACAACAAAGAGTGTTATAAGGAACTTTTTGATCTAGTATTGATGCCTTACTTTTAAAATAGCAACTACTTGCCATCGGCAGGATGATCACCCTAACCCTTTATTTGAGCTACTTGTACCCACTGAATTACCCGATGGTTCTCTAGAACGTTTATTCCACTTAGTACAATAATTTGAAGAGAACTTCCAATTGTAATTTTCCCTCTATACAATGACAAGGGGTTTAGGTAGGACCTTATAATATTCGAGGACACGAATGCAAAGACTGAAGGTGCAAAGATCCACAGCTAACGGTACTCATTTTACATTTGGTGGGCCATCAGCCTGTTTGCCTCTTTTTGGTAATAAAACCATTTTTTTACATACATAGATTATAAGCTAGTACAATGAAGAAATGTATAAATAATCTAATACAATGAAAGAAAACTTAACTTATTTGTATTCTATCCATAGTCCCTCAAGACTATAAGTAGAATACTGAGCCTAGATCACCGTCTTCTATGGGTAAGGCGCCCAGAAGGCTGGTTACGTTTCCTCGCTGGATCGCCATACTGATCCGTTACCCGAGGTAAGCAGCAGTCTTCTGATCCCTTGAAGAGTCAACGAGTCAATAAAACCATTTATAACTGACTAGAATATTATAATGGCTAGAAAAGCCAGTGTATATATAACCACATCCTTATTATTTAAGTTTCAAAACAACGTTTAATCGACAATCGAGATAATACCAGGATAATGAGAAAAAATGTCCCATGAAATTTAACCTTTGATTTTCCGATTCTACGCTTTGGTTTGACTAAATACTGTAATGAAGATCTGAAATATGAATTTTAAATTCTCTGTGGTGGCCTCGCGGGCTAAGTCTTTGCCGGCCTATTTCACTGCAACGCAGAGGTTCCGGGTTGGATTCCTGGTATGGTAAATTTCGGAAACAAATTTTCTCTGCTATTTACTATTGTCTAGGTGCCTGGGATCGGCCCCAGAGTAGTCCGTTGTATAATACCTATAACAGAAGCGTAACTTGCTTAATTTGGGAATATACAATATGGGTGTTTGTCTGCTGATTATTATTATTAAACTCTAAGTAGTATTTGAGTGGCCAATACTTTAATGTGCATTAATAACAAAAGATGTTTTATAATAAAAAATCAACCTATTTTCATTTTGACTCAAAGCCAGCAGTTTCTACACAAAGTAGGAATTAACGTAAATTTCAATCAAATTAAATCTGTCTTTATTAGCATCAACAAGGGATAGTACTATATACAAAGGAGTCACGCTTAGGTTTGTTAAGGGACACCGCAAATTGCGGACGCCACCCGCAAACGAATTCAACAAATCAATACCAGTCTACCGTCTATTTTGCTCTAGCTTGTAAAAGGTGAAAAATATTTGTAAAAGTGTTAAGTTTTATTGAGGGTAATGTTGGTATTAAACATGTTATAAATTAAAAGAGTCTATGTCAAATCTTACTTGTAGATATATCAAGTTTATCAAAATTGGCATACTACATTAATTTCAATACATTGGTGTTTTCAAAATTGATTTTCTATCAGTATCGGTATTATTATTACTTAGAATTTATCATCTTCAAATTGTCACATTCTTAAATTAATTAATGCATAATATACACGATATAAACATTCTGATTTCTACCTACTTTTACTGGAGCCAATTATATTTGTTACAGGGCTTTGGACATAACATTAATTTATTTTAAAACCACATTAATTAAAGTTTTTAAGGAACAATGAGAGTAATCTAAACAATTTGGCACGCAGCTTTGTAGGCTTCTAATATGCTTAGTTCTTGTTCGTTATGGAAATTTTACATTTGCCATTAGAAAGAAATGACATGGTCCAAAGTTTGTTAGTGAAATGTGAATATTAATGCGCCAGGTCGGGCTTCGTCAAGCCATGGCACGCGACCGTTTATATATAGACTTATTTATAGTCCGAGGAAAGCCTGCGATATCACAATAGTCGTTTTATAATATTATTTAGTTCTTCAGTTTTTAATTGAGTACAGAAATTAAGAAGCAAGTGCTGTTACCTACTTGGAAAAAAATTAAAGACCGATTAACTTCTGTTACATCACGTTTCAAGCACCAATTGTTTTATGTATAACTAGCTTCTGCCCGCGACTTTATCCGCGTGCAATAGTAAAAAGAAGTAAGTTAAAAAGCCCTCCGATTTTGAAACATTCTTCATTGATGCTCCACTCCTATTGGTCTTAGCGTAATGATATATATCCTTACTCGATAAATGGGCTATCTAACACTGAAAGAATTTTTCAAATTAGACCAGTAGTCCCGGAGATTGGCGCGTTCAAATAAACAAACTCTTCAGCTTTATATACTAATATTAGCTTCTGCCCGCGACTTCGTCCGCATGGAATAGTTTAAAAAAAGTAAGTTAGCGTGATTATATATAGCCTATAGCCTTCCTCGATAAATGGGCTATCTAACGCTGTAAGAATTTTTCAAATCAGACCAGTAGTTCCTGAAATTAGCGCCTTCAAGCAAACAAACTCTTCAGCTTTATATATTAATACTAGCTTCCGCCCGCGACTTCGTCCACGTGGAATAGTTAAAAAAGTAATATAGCGTGATTATATATAGCCTATAGTCTTACTCGATAAATGGGCTATCTAACACTGTAAGAATTTTTCAAATCAGACCAGTGGTTCCTGAGATTAGCGCGTTCTAGCAAACCAATTCTTCAGCTTTATATAATAGTATAAGAAGTTTTAGCACAGTTACTATGGTCTATGGTCAATGCATGAACGTGATTCTATGGGAATAAAAATACGTATATCGCTGTTAGAGTTGCCGATAAGATTCGGTACTTGTCTATATTATTAAACACGTCCCAACTCATAAACGTGTGTAAATATAATATTTAAGGTTGATTAGAAAATTGGTGTGCACATCACGTAGTCGATAATATATTTTTACATGTAGATTAAGTTAAATTAAGAATAATTAAGTAAGAAACCAATATACAAAAAGAGTACAACTACTCGTCGTCATGTTTTGTAATTCTTCTCGAACGGTTGAACCTAGCTCCCTCGCCCGTGTTGCGTCACCCCCAGCCAACGGGGTAACCAGCATTGACGTTAAATCAACCCCGAAAACTTTCATAAACAAATTCAGAGTGTTAATTCATTATTCTATATGTTGGTAACTTAAAATTAATCTGGTAAATTCATATTCTGAATTTCTTAGACACCTGTATGTTTTACTCGAGTAAGCCTCTGAGGTTACGCGCGCACTATGATTTATCGACATCAGACTCAGCTGTAGAGGGATGAGTTGAGTTGACAATAATAGAGGAAGACTTATCGATGTCAGACCGGGCTAAACAATACTCTTACAGCTTACAGTATATGTACAGAGAATACAATTTAACTAGAGTACGACTTTAAAAAAAATATGTACTTCAGTGGAAGGTACAATAAATTTAATAAACTGTACAATTTCCTATTAATTATGATAAAGTGTAACAAGCTTAGTGAACGCTATGCTTTAATTAAACACATAATGTTCATTCAATCCCTAGCATTTGAGACGGCTCAAAAGAATTATTATATACGTTTCATAACAAATCTTACTCACTCTTTACTTTTTTTCAGTTCATAAATAGTACTGTACTACTTCTAATTTTATAAAAATTGGTCGTTCTGTTATACTGAGACACTCGGAAGTCTTTTTAAATAAAACTTTAAACCGCTCGCGACGAAAGATGCGATAGAATTGAACTGGGGCCCAATTCTGCTATTTCAATATCTAGGCGGTGCGAAGATATTCAATTACGATTTTATTGTGATAATATCAAAAATTCATATTCTGCTAAATCCACAAAATCTTCTCGATATCGTCGCGGCGGTATAATAGTAGAAAAAAAATAGTATTACCATCAGTAGAAATGGCGTTAGCCTAAATGAAAATTGAAAAGCTACCAAAATTTTAAACATTTATTTCGCGAGTTTTTGTTTATAAATATACAGTGGTGTGCCACGGACACGCTATTAGAATTAACAGAATACCGAAATCAGGCCAACCTACTGACGATAGTGTTCGGTGATTTTGACGAGATAATAATAGCAGAATTGGGCCCTTGAACTGTATATGGGGGTAGAAGTAACAGTAATAGTAATATTAAAGGCAGGAGACGCTGATGCAGCAGAAAAGGGTTGAAGTGTACGGACTTTGGGAACCGGGGACCAGTATAACAGTTTGAAAACAAACAAATTTATTATTTTTATGAATGGAATCATTTTGGCGCTGACATAATCATAGATGGTTGTCACTAGTCGTTTAAGACTTATTCGCAGTTGTTAATCTTAGTGTTAATGAATCCAATGGACAGCTGCTCGTCGCTTCAATGGATTTAATTGATCCTGTAGCAGTATCTAACTTGTGTCAATTCTGTGATTCTATCTTCAATGTGTGCGTGTAATGGATAGTCTTTTATGTTTAAGATAAAGCGAAAATGACGGTCAGAAACTTATTCCTGGAGATAATCGCAGCGTGAGGAAAACATATTTGGGACGGCCGGTTCGTCAATGCCCGGTCGGCCGGTCGACCAAAATATCGCTTGAAAGACTGATTGAAGGCAGAACCGAGTGAGCTTCGCGCCGATAATAATTGGCAAGAAACTGCGCAGGACAGGGAACAATGGCATGTTTTCGTTTCGGAGGCCATGATTCACTTCAGGTCACTGAGCCAACGGAGTAAGTAAGTATACTATTTCCATTTCTTTATTTTCTCGATGACTGCTCCTGTGGAAACATGAACGTGCGTCTTTTTTACATTATGTATAGATTATTTAATAAAAATATGACGCTTACCCACGTACAAGGTCATAGCAGAGTCTGAGAAACTGAGAGGGATGGAGCTATCGATAAACGTAACACGATAACAGACCCGATATTTTTTTCCAAAGTGTAAGAAACTAAACTATTGCCGGATAATTTTGTACAAATTTATTAACTAATATTACATTTCATTACAAGATGTATGTATATATTATGTTGATTCTTTATTTATTTATTTTAATCAACATCTGATGAATCGTCACTGTCACTCAATGAGCTCTCCACAACATTTATTATAAGTTCCTGTACATCTATATTATCGAATGCCACATGAATTTCCCAATACGACGCTATAATGTTTTGGGTTCTTCTCACAATTTTTTCCCAGTGTTCGGCGGTTACTTCCACACATGCATTTTTTAATAAATTTAACATCTAGTTTGCTGTAAAAGGGGGATGGGTATTGTTTCGAGCGGCGTGTCCTTTGATTTGTGCCCATATTAGTTCTATAGCATTGTACTGGCAATGATACGGCGGAAGTTGAAGAACCCAATGTCCACATTCGGCAGTTATTTCGTCGGTAATATATCTTTTAGGGAGGCTTTTTTTCGATTTTAAATTATTCACTAATTGTACTTTTAATAAAGTATTATCCACATTTTCGCCATGATGTTGGAACCAGTCAATTACTTATCTCTTGTTTTTTATTGGCCTGCGTCGGCATTTAACAATTTGTCTGGAGTGATATGTAGATAGCGTTATCCATAATAATTATCGACGGTTCTTCCAGAGATTGCACCATTTCTTTAAACCATCCTTCGTAAATCTCAGCGTTCATTTCTTCGTGATAGTCCACTGTTTTCTTGGATTTAAAGGCCAGTAAAGCATCTGACACGAATCCTTTCGTAGACCCTGTATGGCATATGATAAGGCGTTCACCTTTTCCCATTGGCACTGCACTAGTGGAAGCGGCGGTGTCGTCAGTCCAGTTCTTAGATACTGTGTGGTTTGCATTTAACAAAGTCTCGTCAGTGAAAATAACATTTGACCAATCTGATATCTTTTTGGCTTCGCTCAAAAATTCGCAGCGAGCCACAGCAACGTCGTGACGCTCCACAATATTTTACGTTTGTCCAATTTTTTATAAGAAAATCCAATTTCTTTCAAAACCAAGCTTAATGACGATTTTTGGCCATGGAACAAACCACATTCACGTAAAGAAACAACAAGTTTTTTAAGTGTTGGAATTTGTTTGCGTAAGTAATAGTCAAATATATGACGGCGAATAGCATCAGCGTCGAAGTTGTCAACCGATGTCACACGACGTGGTTGACGTTTTTTTTCGGCGTACGAAGCTTATTTTCCTGCATGCCGCTTGTACCGTAAGCTTCGGTAGTAATTTTTGAAACAGTAGGTCCACTAATTCCTAATGCGGCCGCAACACGCTCTCGCACTTGCGACAGTGGTAATAGCGGGCCACCATTTTGATACTCTGCTTCAAAGTAATTACGAACCTTGATCACCAGTTCTCTCGCCTGCCTTTTCAGAACAGATCCTTTAGGCATTTTGATATTGACAGCAGGGCAGCAATCAACACGGAGGAACACAAAATACACAACGTAACGTATGGATAATGTGAAAAAACTCAGCGAACAGAAATGTAGTGACTATATAACACGACCGTCTTGTTGCGAGTGACATATTAAAACAAACACAAAATGGCGGTGGGCCATTGAGTGTTCCCAGCTTGAAAAAATATATTTGAATGTTTTTGTTGTGTTTGTCTTTGTTCAAAACATAATAAATATATGCGATCGATATCATTACTTATTTGGTCACAACAACTATCAAATTAGAACTGTCATCGAGAAAATAAAGAAATGGAAATAGTATAAGTAAGGTAAAATTCTATTCAGCAAATTCGGAGGAAATAATGTGTCATGTATCATATTATTTCCGTTAACACAGAGAGACGGGTTATATCTATATTTTATCTAAACTCCAGGACCGTAGAAATAACCATTAATTGTTATGCAGTTAATGACCGTAACAATAAATTATCTACTTAGTTCTTTGGAAACATTTAGAAGTACACGATTAATGACGATTGTTTGCGTGACCACTTTCATTGGAGCGGCGTTCACGGGCCCTATAATATTTTGGTATTATGAGAAACCTTGAGAAAGTGACATGGTTACTTTCTTAGTTAATGTTGGAGTTAAATAAATATTGATATTAATATTTATTTAAATATTCGATGTTTTTATGATTATCTTAATTTGCAGTCATAGGTACCATTTGTTTATTTAGAATGTCAAGCTTAATGTATCTCTGCGATTATATATGTAATAGAAAAATAAAGTTGACAAAAGCATTTCTTTTATTCCAGGTTTCTATATTTCACTATCCGTTTAGTAATTAGTTAAATTTGATTTAAATTCCATACAAGCAATGCCAATTTTCCACCCGTGGTAAAGTAAAATAATGATTAAAAAGATCATGGAAAAGATAATATTCTTCTTCCATAGTAAGATGTAGAAACTCTATATAAACGACGAGACGGTAAACCAGTAATGGATAAAAAAGTTTTCTCCCAATTATTTAGGGCTGGCACAATATGGTCTTTCCCTCCGGCATCCTTTGGAGTATGTCCCTGTACGGTGCACCAGTGGAACCATGCACTCCAACGCCACAATAGGACTTTGTTGTACCGAGCACAACGGGTCCTGGCAGTGAGGTCCATTCGGGGATACCGTACTGTGTCGTGGACGGCGGCGACACTTTTGGCAGGCGATCCGCCCTGGTTTCTCCAGGCGGACGTACTTGCCAAAGTTCGTCGCTCCCGACAGGATACCCTTGCTATGAGCCTGGTTTATTGCCTGGCAGAGTTAGAGGCGGACAGGATGCGGGAAGCCGCGACCATGATCCATACTTGGTCAAGATATTTAGAGTCCCCTGAAGCTGGCACTAATAGACTGGAGACCGTGCGCCCACACCTGCTGCGATGGGTCTCGCGTTTCCGCGTGACCCATTGCAGCAGGTAAGGTAAGGTAAGGCAACTTATCGGACACGGGTTCTACAATAAGTATCTGCATCACATTGTGGAATGTCTGCTCTCCGCTCAGTGCCGCGAGTGCGGCGCACTAGACACTGCATTCCATACGCTAGTCGAATGCGCTGCATGGGCACCTCGGAGGTTCGAGCTCAAGGCCTTAGTAGGGCCGATCGATTAGCTGGGTAGTCTGGTCGAGGCCATGCTGCACAGCGAAGATCACTGGGGGGCGGAATCAGCCTTTTGAGAGGCAGTAATGTCTTGCAAGGAGGGCGCCGCACGATTAAGGGAGAGAGGTGCGCATGCGACTCACGGGTACCGATGTCAGTCCGGTGTCCAAAGGCGCAGATATGGACAAGAGCTTCTCCCGTGATTCCGTCACAGGGGTCCGCCTGTCCACCATCTGGAGGTGCGGTGGAACTAAACCTCTGTTGGTGAAGTGAGTTACTCTGCTTCCGGGGGTAACTCAGGCCTTGATGCGCGGATGAACATGGGTGTAACTACGTTCTAAAACTTATTTTCTTCCAACCACAAGCGCGGCATGGGAGGCAGGTTCAGGTTTAGTGGTGTAGTTGAGAACGTCTTTATCAGAGTCCCACACAAGCCGTGCGGTGCTTAAACTCGCCGCGTAAGCTCTAACCGCTACAAAGGGCCCGGTATTCTACGAAATGTATTTCCGTTGCCCCAAAAAAAATGGTCTTTTCCTTCTATACTTCTCTATTCTGAAATACGTCCTCTGTCACACCACAAATTATCATATAATTCATACAATCCGTTCATCTCTATTTCAATCTTATAGCGTAACATTATTTTTGTCGCGAGACTTTCGTCTCTTCTCATTACATGCCCATACCACTTAGTCTTCTTCCTCTTACGTAATCAGTCACCGGTACAATTTTAAAGATTTTATATATATACTTATTTTCTACCTTATCCATTCTTGTAACACCACACATCCAGTATTGTCTAAAACGCCATATCGTTTTCAATATATTGAGTAAATACTTGTCGGTCGACGTACAACGAAGGTATCGTGATTCGTTATTTGGCCATGGAACCATAAAAAAAATTCAATCGAAAATACCCGATATTTAAAAAACGTAAATATTACATATTCAGATGAGCGACATTAGTCACTAACGGTATGGGAGACTAGCAAATTTTCAATTAAGAAGTGTTGCTGATGGTTTATTCTAATAGCCTCAATGGGCTAATAATTAAAGTACTCACTGACAATAACATTAATTGATAGGTAGATGTTCTAAAAATATAAGTTGCTAATTTTAGAACACTGATGATGGCATTCATTTTAATAAGACTCCTATTCCAAATCATAATAATATAAGTTTCAACACTTTATATTCAGTTGTTTAATTAAAGAACGTATTTTACGTCATCAGTATCCCAATCATTGATTGCCGGTTCCTATATCTGACTATGGCCGGTACTTATATCTCACTATTCATTTACGTGCCTTAACATCAGTTGAATTTTAATATTACTTGTATGGAGCTTATGTCAAATTTTACCCGACAGTAAGGCAAATGAAAAGTTTGTAAGATATAGCAACTGGCCATGAAAGAAATAAAGTAAGTGGTCTTAATTATATGTGTAAAAATATAACATTACGACTCATCTACCTACCTATAAGAAATAGAGGGTTTATCTGAATTATTGAATATAATGTTAAAAGTTTCATCTGGTTTTACTTTGTTACAAAAAATTTTTACAAAATATTAGCTATTATTTATCCGACTCAAACATTTGTCGGCCGCTGTCACTGCTTCTTCGCGCTGTAGGCCGTGACAACACTTACCTACCGCAGATTTTAATGTTTTATAAATGGATTTCACCTCGTAAAAAATACGGCATTATTGACCAACCAATAAATTGCCTAATAACCAGCAGACGAAGTGCGTAAAGAGCTGTATCACGGTCGAATGAGTGGTTAATTATGGCATAATATAATAAAAGTTTATTCCGTATTATATACCTTTTATTCGATTTGGATCGATGAATCTACACATATGTGAACTAGGTATCGTTATATTCGCAACAACGTTGGTACGGTCAACGAACTTGATTGCTTCTGAGCTGACCTTTACAGCTGAGGTACTGCAGTTTCTAGATGACATTTTTGGCTATGCTACAGCTGTTGCGATATTTATATCACAGTAAACATACGTTATAAAAGTCTACTATTTGTCGTTTAGTTTAAAAGTGGTGACAAGCTGTGAAGGACCAAATATTCAACAAATAAATGATCACCGTCCATCAAAAACTTATCTCTGAAAAGCGCCTAAATCACTAGATGGCACCACAACTCATTGTTGTCTCGCTTTCTGTCAGTTTCATTATTTAAAATCTTTATTTTGATCAAACAGTCAGAAATATTTTTTCAACTCATAAAAATGTTATATTATATGTTTTCAATCTTGTAAAATATCGAAATAAAACAAGTACTTATGTAACATTAGCAAAAAAACATTATTATTTTAATCCCTAAAATTTTCATTGAAATATATTGAGCCATTTCGGAGACAAACTTTCAGACAGGCTGACAAACAAAAATTCTAAAACCGGTAAATTGTACAATCTTTGATTTGTGTTTGATTAGTGACTAGGTTCCAGTCTCTCTTAAGAGAGCAGCAGCGCATTTGTAGCATCTTTGGTGTTGCAAATGTCCATAGGCGATGGTAACCACTTTCCATCAAGTGGGCCGTTTGACTGTCTGCTGTACTCATTGCAGTAAAAAAATGTTTATCATATAATTTTTCGTCTTTATTTTTAATTCACAACATTTGCTTCAACTTTATATACAAGTAGGTATAAATTAGCCATTGTTAAGACTAGCATGAACCTATGATTTTTATGTTAAACCATTATTATATGTAATTCCAAACCAAATGACGATAGTATATTTAAGTACCCACAAAGGGTAGTAAATGTACTTGTCTCCAGTATTCACGAAGCGCCTGTCTCGAGCCTTTTGAGCTGAGAAGCCACTTACGGTGGTAGCTTTGTAAGTTTGTGCGCAGAATAGCTCTCATGTGGAAAGTTTCCTCACTTTCCTTTTACTCGTTTTATACGAATCAAAACAGTTGGAAATATTTGCTATAATAACGCTGAGTAATGTTTGACGTGACTCGCTTATTCTTTCATTTCTTTCGTGTCGGAATAAAACTGATATACTAAATAAATATCTACAAAATGTCCATTATTGTAAAGAAAATGGAATGTAATGTAATAAAATTAATGGAAATAAATAAATCATTCAATCAAATCATAATCATTATTCGAATGTGAGTTGGCTAAAATTCATTATGTTCCGTTATAAATTATTCAAATCTATCTACATTTCATAAAATCCCTTTCTTTCGGCTTAAGTATTGGAGTGTTACCTTGTATAATTTTCTATTTTTCCCGGCGAAAACGTGCCTATTAAAATAATTACGAGTATTTGAATAATATTCAGAGTTTTATTTGAGCTTAAAGCCCTAATTTTATTTTGTATTAGTTGTGTATATGAGACCTTTCCGAACCATTCATTATTTTAGTAGGCTAACTAAGCAGTTATTTAAAGGTAATATACAGTTTGAAAATGATTTCGTTGCTTCGGAGGAATATAAAAGCGACATGATTTTTAGATTGAAAATTAATGAAATTCTAATTAATCTATTGTATCTATATTAACAAGAGTTTAAAAATTCAAAGAAAGAGGTTTTCATGTTATTTGTATTTTTAATACATCCAATATTATCAAAAGATATCGGAACTCAACTTAAGCTTGTTACAGCCTCCAGGCGGACGTGATAGCCAAAGTTCGGCACTCCCGACAGGATGCCCTCGCTCGTGGCCTGGTCTATGGCCAGGCCGAACTCCAGGTGATCAGGACGCGGGAAACCGCGGCCATGATCTAATCTTGGTCAGTAGAGTTGGAAAACCCTGTTGCTGGCATTGACACGGTGGAAGCGGTTCGACCGCAGCTGTTGCGATGGCTCTCGCGGAAACGCGGGACCCTGACCTTCAGAATGACACAGATACTTACCGGGCACGGTTGCTTCGATAAGTATCTGTGTCAGATTGCGGGCTGCTTGCCTTCACCCCAATGCCGCCAATGTGGCGCGCTAGACACGGCGTTACACCGCTAGTCGAGTGCGCAGCATGGGCACCTCAGAGGTTTGAACTCGAGACACCAGTAGGACCGATCGAATCGCTGGGCGATCTGGTGCAAGCCATGCTGCACAGCGACGATTGGTGGATGGGTGCGGCCAATTTCTGCGAGACGGTAGTGTCTCATAAGGAGGCCGCGGAACGAGATAGGGAGAGAGGTAGTGCGCATGCGTCTCGCGGGAGCCGACGTCAGTCCCCCGGAGGCGCAGGTATGCCGCTCCCTCCTGAAATACCGCTGCAGGGGCCCTCTAGCATCTAGGGAGCAGAGGAGTCTTCACCCCTGTTTACGAAGTGAGTTTGCCTCTCCCGGGGCATTCTCAAGCACTTGTGCGCTAGGATCGGTGTGGGCGTAACTACGTTCTGTATCTCACGCCTTTCCTACCATAAGCGCGGGGCACATGGGAGGAGGGTGGTTTTAGTGGGGTATTGATTAGTCGAGTCTCCACACAAGCCGGTTGATTATTGTTTGGATTGCCTCAGTGGAAAGCCTCCATGATCAACAACGGTCTAATCCCTAGCAAAGGACCCGGTATGTGCGAAATGCATTTCCCCCGCCTGAAAAAAAAAAAAGCTTGTTACAGCATCATACTCTAAACCAGGGATAGTAACCGGGCAAATACCCTACCACCTGGTTGTGGGTTGTGTTGTCGCCTCTTACGACTGGCGGCCCGGCCGCAGGAAATTGTATTCTTTCTCCGTTGCTCCACGGATAGAATTAAAAACAGTATTAGAACTGATCGATAAGTATACACAGATCTCAAGTTCTTCAAAGCTAATAATGAATGACTATTAGTGAAATATTAGTGGGCCGATTATAAGTATCTGTCATAAAAGTTAAAAATGAGTTTGAAATAAAACTAAAGCCTTGCAGGCTAGATTAACTGGCTTTGGGTGAGGCTTTTATAAACCAAGTCACTAAATCCGTAACATTTGGTTCTATGTTGCGAAATGGGTCACGGCCTTAGCCAGACTGTATTGAAATAATTATTGAAATAAGTTTCAATATTAATAAAATGTAAGTGGACGGGTGACTTGTGACAGGTTTTATTCAGGTTTCTTTAATGTAATATTGTGAGCGCGGGCAGGAGCGGGGATAAAAGAAGAAGGAAAGGACTTACAGGATAGGTCGCCGCACCAGACACTCTACGAACGACGCGGGCTTCGCAGCGGCAGGCCATTCTTCATCGTGATCCTTTCTTCACCACTTGCGGTTCCTTCGATAAGTGGACCAGCTGGAACGATACAGCGTGCACCTTTCCAGCGTGCGGGTTGATATAAGCGGGTGTATAATGCGACACAACACACAAAACGCGGCGAGGTTTGCCCGACAGCTGCGGTGCGTTCAGCGGTCGGACGTAGAATATCTTTTACGTTAACAAACATTTTGAGCAGTTTCTTTAACTTTTAGCTAAAATGTATTTATTCTTCTTACATAATTGAATATAATACGACGCAATCTGAACTGTCCTTTCGCTTTTGACATTTCACGGAACTAAATCAGTCAAAAATTGAAATAATTAATTCATTTCAACTGTAATTTATTTTGATTAAAGAATCTTTTGAAACAAAAATAGTGAAAAATCGATCGAAGAATGACCTAGCAACTCCATTTATTCATTAAAGATTTAAGAGATTTTCAGAACTAAATTAATACTTGGTGATTATCATTCTTAAATAGTTTTCTATTTACATGAATATAAAACGAGTGTGTGTAGTTAAATTTGGTGAATAATTTAGATCTTATGATATGAGACATTACAAAATGATATATGTCAAAAAAATATAAAGAAACTTAATTCGTGGTTCGATTAAAATTTTTATTACATTCACGGTCCCTTTCATACTTGTACCGAATACTGATTTATTTTTTATATTCTTCTTGAATTAAAATGTTTTATAAAAGAAGATTTAACATAAGAAAATAAATAAATATAATAAGTTGAGGAGAACACGGGCAATGATACCAGTTACTTGAATTAAAAGCTGGAATAAGACAGCGAGTAAATGGTTAGCCCAGAATTACGAGGCTACTACCCTCATTCGTATTCATTTGGGTGAATAGTGTGTCGCGATCACATTTATAAAATTTCTTTAATGCTTTAAATAAATTTTGTTGAATAAAAACCTTAACGTGTTATTTGTTCGGTTAGCAAGCTAACGGAATGCTATCTTAGTATAATAATATTTAGCTTGTATACGATAATGTAGAATATTAAGTTTTTGTAAATCCAGGGAAGGGTTAACGCACTCACGTCTAGCACTCAAAGCTATTGAGAATTAATGTCGAAGATATATCAATAGGTATATCAATGATTTATGAATTACGCTGGTATTAAGACTTAGAATAGATAACCTATTCTAAAACTCATAAATTTATTTTGAATGTCTTCATTGTATACCTACTTGCTATTGTGAACCATTTCTTAGGCAATGCTCAGACTAAAAAATTACAACAAAAATGTGTCGTGCCAAGAAATATCGTTGGATAACAATATGAGCGAACAGACTGATGTTTTGAATAATTTACACGGCTACACTGAGCTGGGATCCTCGCACTTGATGAGCACCTGTCACCGGTTAGGTACTCACTCCGAGCAACACAACGCCAGGGAACGAATGTTAGTATTACATTTTTCAGGCGAGTCAATTAGGTTGAACGACTTCCAACATGTTGCACGTAACCGTTAATTGGCTTTTTTAACCCACATTTTTATGTGCCCGGGCGACGTTTTACTCCATTCCTGCATGTTTATAATTTCATATTTCTACGGAAAAACATGAGCAGGTTTATTTTGTTAAATTGTTTCTAGAGAGGTTTGTATATAACGTAGCCATAATCTTCATATACTATTTTACTTCTAAATCTTTGTGTATGTTTTGAACGGATTGAAACTCAAAACTAATTCGGTGGACTTTACTGAAATTCTTTTAATTTTTTTAACCCCCAGAGTGTTTGTTATAGGCCATATTGTATTCAACTATTACTATTTGTAACTATTTGTAAAAGAATATAATTTTGAAATTTCGTTGAGGTCCACCACTGCAGTGCTCTACCGCTTATTCCTGTTAAATCGCATAGTGAGGCTCAATGTTATCAGTTAAAGGAAGTGCGGCAAAAAGTGGAAGAACCAGAGTTGCCACTTCTAAGCTCTGCGTGGCTACGTAGATTGTAATGCTGCTAGTCTATGCAATGAGACTAGCAGCATTACAATCTGTCGCCTGGGCGTTCACAAGCAGATACACATTATACCTATATACATACGAAAGGGACTTTATATGGTATTTGTTTTCCCCTTCATAACCTTGGAAATAAACTGATTATCACTAAATTTGATAGGAAATTGCCTTCTTTTAATAACGGGGATGAACAAAGATTACTCTTTATTCGAACCCGTTCAAAATTTTTTATATATGGGTATACATACTGTGCAAATATTTGAAATCTCAAAACTAGCAGTTTTCGAATTGAGTAATATTCCCATCTACACATAAAAACAAGTACGGCAGTATAAAATGTTATTGGTTGATGAACTGTTTAAGGTAGTTGATTGCCGGAAAGTGCCTCGATCAATTTATAGTATCGCTACTTTCTGACTAGTCATTATAACATTATTTAAATCTACGTCTTTTAGGCTTCGGTGGCCATTTAAGCAAAGAGGAGACAATTTAACTTTTATACTTGAATTTTTGTGATACGTAAGAATATATAATATACTAAAATCCAGCTCAGTTATACATATATAAACGCTACTGGCGACAAGGCCTTGTTCGTAACACAACACGGGTAAGCCAAATTCGTTGATTTCATTGGGCTGCGTGGTACACATTTCCAAAGTCCAAAGAAATGTCAATTTGAATAAGAATAAACGATTCATATCACTTGTAGAATGGAAAGTGTGTTAAAAAAAATTCACAAATAAATTGCGGACTTATATTTATATTTATACATTACACCCGAGTCCAGATCATATTCAAATCAAGAGGATATTTATCATCCGTTAACGAGAAAAGATTTCAGACTTTGAACAAAAGCCCTAAAATACTTTCTGTATGGAAACCTTCTATTACCTTATAGTTTTACTACAATTTAATTTAATTACAATTATATTAGGCATCCGGTATCGCTGTCACTTTCTAAGCCTATACAAACATTTTTTTAATTACATCTACTTAAAATCTCTGTTTAAAAAGTTATTAATACTTGTGGTATCATCTAGTCATAATTATAGAGGGTTTTGGAGTATTATTCATAGTAAACAAGCAAATCTTGTGCCAGTAAGGTGTTTGTTTCATTTTAGCACGTTGTTTAAATACAAAGTTGGGAAGTAGGGAAAGTTGCGTGTCAAGTAAAAATTGCATGTTGTTTTTCCTTCCTTTATGAGAAACAACATTATTATTATGAAAAACATTGAGGTTGTTAGAATAATAACCAAAAACAGAATTGTCCGCCATTATATATATACGTTTATATTATGCTTTAACATATTTATGCGTATTTTCGTTTGTAAGAATAATACCTGTGTATAACATATTAAGTCATGGCAGCTAAGTAACTATATTACCCATGTCTCATTTTTATATGAATTCGAAACCAGGTCGGGAAGCATGCACCGCTTAGATGATTTTTCCGAGGTAATAATATTCGTCAACATACTGACGGTAAAGTGAGAAAACTTGCAGATCGTGATCACGTAATTGATACATAATACCATAAATTTTAAAATAATGTACAGTGTCGGAATGACTAGGTTCGCCAGTTTTCAAATTGATTATTATTGATTTAACGTTACGCGAGCACATGTTACCTTTTCAAACTAAGTCACAGAACAGACTTCCACAGAAAATTATGTTTAACTGTTTGACAATAAAGTTTAAAATGACTTAGTTCGAAGTTGTTTGATTTTATATCTTGTCTAACAGGGCGTTCCATTAGTAGCTCACAACGCCCGAAATGCTCAGTTAGCCGTTCCACAAGGCGACCGCGGTCGTTGTGATCGTGGCGAAAACGTTACTAATGACGTCATCATTAACGATCACACAACTCTCACAACGACCCATGTCAAGAGGTGGGTCGAATAGGCGTTCCACTTGGGTTTAGGATTGTAACGCCGGTAAGCAAGTGGAACGGGATAAATCGCGGTCGTGAACGTGGTCGTTGTGAGTCCCTAATGGAACGTAGCCTAAGAAGATTGTTTAGAGATGTAAAACCTTCTCATTGTTTTTAATATTTATGATAAGCGTAGTGATTATATCCTCTTTGTTTCTTATTATTAATCTTAGCGTCTGTCATTGTCAACATTGCAATTATTATTTTTTTGCAGATAGGCAGAAAGTGAACTAGAGTTCAGCAGATAGGCAGACGTTCCACCTGATGAAAAGCATGTTTTCTTTTTTCACGTTTCTATCAATACATTCAGATAAATAAAATTAAGTGTCTGTTTATAATATCAAACTAACAGCTTCTTAGTAAATGTATATGAAAGTGTATACGGTACCTATATCAAAATAACAAGTTTTTTTTTGTCTATCTGTCTGGATGTTCCGTCTAATCTCTGATAAGGCCCAACCGATTTTGACAGGACTTTCACTGGCAGCTAGCTGATATTATAAGGAGTAACATAGTCTACTTTTTAGGATTCCAAGAAAAAATCCACGCAGACGAAGTCACATAGGCATTTTATAAACGTAACATTTATTAAAATGTTGATAGTACTGTTTCTTGTAGTCGTGCAAGCAAAAGTCGACTTATATTTTTATTCCGCTACTGTACATAAATAGAGCGTGCGCTTAAATACTTTGAAATATACACAATATAAATAAGTTTTATTAATGTTTAAATAATTATATTTATCAATAGGCTATTAGACTTGTTAGAATTATGACATACACCCACGCAGTACACCCGTACAAAATCAGAGGCTTTGACGTTTTCTATGATGTTAAAAAGAGTCTTGGTTCATTTGATTGTCAATTAGCTATTACCGATGTCTAAGCCCGCAAATACATCTTATACCAGCGTCGCGGGTGTGCAGTCTGTTATCACATACTTACATAATGAGGCCTGAGGCCACCGCGCACCGTTGAGTTGGATAGTATTCTATAAAATCATGGCAAAAGAATAGCAAACAAAATCACCCAGTAAATAAAGGAATTTTGAAAGAGCTTATAAATTTAACTTTAGATAACTCTATAGATCATTTGTGTGCCGCTTTATGACGTTTTATTATTCTAAATAATTTTTACATCAAATGTGTCCAAGATTGAAATTCATTATGAAGACTTAATAGAATAAAAGTAAAATGCGAAGATAGTCGCGAATATTATTTACTATAGGGTTCAGGTGGAATTAAGCATGATTATTAGTCTACACACGACCGCTAAGGCGTAGTAAATAATGATATGCTGACGCGACAACCTACGGGTAGAATGGCAAATTGTGGGTATGCTGACGTCCAGCATACAGTAGATACATATAGAAACTATTATTATTTTTTATTAGCACAAGAAACCAGTAGGTATTTAATTCGTAATCTGTGGTTATATAGAAAGAAACTGGAAGTGGAAAGAACTCCTTAAATGGACAAGTACTTGAAATAAATTAGTCTAAAATCGGTTTGTAAATTGTTTAAATTCAAAAGAGACCTTGTTTGACATAGGTAAGTGAATCTCAAATTATAGATTAAAAAAATTGCATGAGTTTAGCAGACATGCAGACGGCCCACACAAACGGAAAGCAGTTACCATCGCCTATGGACGTTTGAAACACCAAAGGCGCTACAAATGCGCTGCTGCTCTCTAAAGACAGACTGGAGCTTGGCCACCAATACTCAAGGTTGTTATGACAGCATACTGTAGACCTGGGGTGGTAGGCATCCAGTAGGGCAGATGCTCTACAATCTGGCTGTGGGTGGTTTTGTCGCTTCTTACGACAGCTCGCCTGGTCGCAGGAAATTGTATTCTTTCTCCGTTCTTGCACGGAAGTCTTTCGAAGGGTGCGGTATAGTTATAAGGCACATTTATTTATTTGAAATATGAAATTAACTTTGGGTGGTTATAAAAAAATAACCACGAAGGCTAAAGCTGGACGGAGATCCGCTTCGCTTCGCACCCGCCTTAGCCTTCAAACCTATATTAAAAAAGTTCGGATCTGTTCATAATAAATAAATGTGCCCTATAACTATACCGCACCCCTTTCGGATAATATATTCGTCAATTATATTATAGACAAATGAAGAGGATCATTAAAACGTTGCCTTTGTACTTAATGCTAGGCTGAATCGAAATCATCAAACAACTGTAAAGCAAAATAAAGTTAAAACATGGCGCACTGAATAGTATTAATTATGTAACAGCAGTCCATAAACTTCCCATTCCGATGCCTAAGTCTTCTTATTTCAGTGGAACGAACGGTATAGGTACCCACCAGGCTTGTTTGTTTAAGGTGAATTAGCTATTTTCACACTTCGTTTGTCATCATTTGCAAGTTTCTTCACTAATAGCTCATGGTAATTGTAACAATATAGCATGTTAGGTTAGAAAAACTTAAGTATAATTTTTTCAATTCTCAACTATACATATTTTTTTGCGACGTCACTACAATTTTGTGTAGGGGCCATATAGACCTTAATATAGTCATTGATAAAAATGTCTGTGGCATATGTACATAGAAAGACAGACTGTAAAATGTAACTTTGTTTTGCTAAAATTGCCTTATTTAAATTGATTTTCGAAAAATATCCGATTTAGTTTGGCCAGGTACGCTAATTTTACTTCTTAGCTCCATAATTAAAAGAAACGATATTTGCGAGTGTTACAGTACATTTAATAGCCATTGTGGTAAAAATAGAAACTTTGTTTTTTGTTTTATTTATAAACTAGAATATGCCCGCGACTTCGTCCACGCTTGCCTTGAAATTTTCGCGGGATTCCCGAGACACAAAGTAGAGCAGCATTTAAAAAGAAATTAAGCTATCACTTTAGTGAAAATTGTGTCGGAATAAGCTCATTTTTATGTACTCGAACAACTGCAAACTGCTCCCGGCATAAAATATCATACATTATATTATATATACTTTGCTATCGATCAGTGAAAAATCATATTCACAGAAAAATCCCCACGCGATTTCCAGTATAAATAGTAGCGCAGGTTTTAAGTCTAAGAATTTGCTAACCTCATCGAAATCGACTTAGTCGTTTTTACGTGAATCCGGAACAAACAGACAAGAAATCTAAAAAAAATGCCATCGTTTATATAGTGTATTCCAGTTGTTTTTTTAAATACCTTTAATGTACACACACACACATTGCATTTTTAGAATTTTATATAATTATAGATAGATGAAATAGCGTCTGTATTTTATACAATTTTGTTCCCTATAAATCTACTTATTACACAGTTCTTTTTAACTGTATTGTACGTATTCGCCAGATTAAAGCAATATTAGCCAGAGTTGTTCGTTCTACAATCATACCACATATTGTTTGCTACGTTATTAGTGTAACAAGCAACCCCTACATTGCGGTGTAGCACGATCATAGCTCTGTGAAGCACAATTGAAATTCCACACGGCCTGGCTCGTTTAAACAAACGCTATTTGCATCGATCCCTCAGTTTCCACTCACGTTCTGCACTGATTTCTCACGCAGTAGTAACTTATTCTTGACCCATTTTATGTGAAAATATTACATCCACTCACATTTTAAATTCAGTTCAAATTGACGTTGGCGACTGAAAAAAGGCCTAAACGTCAGATTAAAATAAAGAAATATCCTTCATAAGCGTTGAAATTTAGTTTTAAAATTACAGAAAAAAATTTTTTTTTTCAAAATTGGGATACGAGTCCGTCTTGCAAAAAGCCTCTTGCATTTATTTTAGAATGTAGACAAACTTTTAAGTAATCAGAACTTTTGAAGTGAAACTTCTTTAGAATCGTTGTGATTTGAAACTCGATGTAACGAAAAAGCGACACTAAAAATAGATAAACACTTAAATCTATAGGACTAAGCCCGCGAGAGAATGAAATACGAGTTTTACATTGTGAAGCACAGATGAGAGAGTCAATAAGCCCGATAATTAAACATAGGTGCAATTTGGACCGAAATAAAACTGATAATAATTTTTTTTTGACTAACACAGTAAAAATTTAAAGTGATACTTTCTTAAGTATTTATTTAGTTTAGTTTATTTTGAATAATAATATGTTGACGGATGTATGTTAAAGGAATTATATTTATACTAGAGTTTACCCCGCGGCTCGACCTCTAGTGCGTGCCTCTTGTTTAAAGAGGTTACAACACAGGTTACATTGTATTAAATTTTTATGTTACTGCTATTTGCCCTGGAAGATTCACTTCATTTTATATCGCAAACTATTCCATCTCCCGGATGTAAAGTATCTATGCCAATTTTCGTTATTAAAACTACATATGTACACTAAAATGACCAAATCGACCACACTGGCCACATTGACCACACCGATCACATCGAGCACATCGACCACATCGAACACATCGACCAAATCGAACAAAATGACCAAATTCACCAAAATGACGAAAATGCAAATCATAAAATAAAAACCTATCTTACTTTCTGAGATAATCTTTGCATAAATCTATCCCCAAAGTTCCGGGATGTAAAGTATGCCTTGTTGTCCTTGGTTTTAAAATTACATATATACCGAATTTCAGCCAAATCGGTCCAGTAATTTTTCCGTGAAAACGGGACAGACAGATAGACAGAGTTACTTTCGCATTTATAATATTAATAAGGATTAATAAAAGTTAGAGAATAATTATATGTGAGTATATTCTCTGAAGTTTCACTTCTACTGCGTGTGAACTGCACACACCCACACACACACACACACACACACACACACACACACACACACACACACACACACACACACACACACACACATTTTTTAATGTAATTTTCAATATATCATAACTTGAAATTCATGATCCTTCGTTGTAAATTTGTATGTATTGATTAGTAATACTGTTTTGATACTACAATTTCTAATATTGAAGTAATCTTTATGAAAAACATGTATCAACATTCGAACATTTAATCGCAAACAATCATAACAAGTTCAATATGGTAAATAGGTTTTGAACAACGTTAACGTCATTTGAATTTAAAATATACGTACATTAAATATTGTTAGGTGTAAAGGAAACAAATTCTTCAAATGGTTGTTAGCTCACGTTTTATGTATGAGATAATTCGGTCACGGGCAGTTTCGTCAAGTTGGCAAGCAAATTACTCGGTTAATTATATCGATCTACCTTAGGACTTACACTAAAGTCAGTGTTCAGGCCATTTCCTAGACCACATAGTACGTCCATCAGTTTAGTTTTTATTTATTTTAAGTTAATTGATTGTAGCTATAACCGCAGCGTTTTTAACAGGTGTATTGACGAAATTCACACCTCGGTAATCGCGACAAGTAGATTTCCTCTCCCGTTTTTCTTTATGGTCAACGCTTGGACAGAACAGTGTGTTTTCTGGCCAGAAATTGAAGTCACGTCATTGGAATGAGATACGAGTGCGTTAGCTACTACCATGATTTTTAGTACCTACAATCGCATATTTAAAATAACTGATTTTCTCAAAAATCTCTACTTCTGGAGACTTGTCAGAGTTGTTTTTTGTTTTTCCTCTTTTTGTATTCTGTCTAATACCTGTAAAGTCTAACTTATATTGTGAGTACTTCTACTACTTTTTTCTTTAGTTTATTCTATTTATCAAGTCACACGTATTACTACTAATTTCATTTCTGCGGTTTTTATTCAGTTATATGTATATTGTATGTACCTACTTACCTGAGTTGTGTCCTCTTTTTGGCTATGACTGTTCTTTATCTTCAATTTGCTTACATAGGTACAGTTTGTAATTATTTATATTCTTAATAACTTCCTGGTTAGGAAAAAACAATCTATCGATAAATAATTACAATTACAAGTTTTCCAATATCTAATATTTCATTATAATGCTATATCAATTAAATATTTATTGTTATCAAACATAAGAAAACATGAAGAAATCGTGAGATATTGTTGCGCGGCTATTGCCAGGTGTCAATAATTTCATTTTTGTCAATCCAGCGTTGCATTCCATTAAGTGAAATTAGTGTTGTTGTTTAGTATGTGTATAGATCAATAATTATTTTATAGTTATCATTTTTTTTGATTTTTAGAAAACTTGAGATAGGCTTACAGCCCGTCTGATGAAAAAATATTACCATCGTCTACTGACACTTCCAACGAAATATGCAATGTATCTTCTTCTAATTTCTAAATAAATTCTAATTTTTGAAAAAAAAACGAGTGCACATAATTAATATATTTTATTTAACTAGCTGTGTCCGCGAATTTGTTCTCGCATGATTGCCGCTTATCTTAATATTTTTACCGGTTTAAAGAATATTGTTATAAACTGAACCCTATTTATTATTCTGATATATGAGATCACTGTAAAGTATTATCACTCGTTTAAGTATTTATTTCGATGTAAGGAACATCGATTCTCACAAAGTTTTATTGTTTATAATATTTATAGGATTATTATCGCCTACATGACTTATATTTTTTACACAATTAATTTGGTAGGTTACTTAAGAGAAGTAAACAA
Source organism: Dendrolimus houi (assembly GCA_039645545.1). NCBI lineage: Eukaryota > Metazoa > Arthropoda > Insecta > Lepidoptera > Lasiocampidae > Dendrolimus > Dendrolimus houi. The sequence continues at coordinate 12,927,516 of CM077120.1, read as the reverse complement.
AACTATAAAACCGACAACCGACGTCACGTAAAATAAGACCTTATGAGTCATGTTCAAGCTTTTTGTTTGCGAACTCTGTGCACTTTTTCTTTTGTCATTAGGCTGTGAAACAAAGGAAAAGATTCTCTCGTAATGGGTAATGAAAGAACTCTGTTGTTAACATACGCGGTAGGAAGGTAATTATGAAAATATTAACAGCACAAGGTATATCAATAATAGACATTTTTATCTACATTACAATATCATTATTATTTTATCTTCATGTTCCATCATTCGTTACTGAGACTCATAACATTTCTTGTCTGTTTTCTTATCTGCGATTCTCTACAGCCTGCTTTGATCAGCCATTACGTAGACGGCGAAATATATGTAATTATACATAATACATAAATAAAAATCATTAAAAAATAATGTAAATTTATATATTATTGTGTTCTTAAAATAAGAAATCGACACAAGAATTTTTGAGGAAATAATTGAAGCAATAAAAGAAATTTACAGTAACTAGAAAGTAAAGAAAGTAAAGAAAATGATGAAAATGGCAAATCACAAAAAACCTATTCTACTTTTTGGGGTAATCTTTACATAAATCTATCCCATTATTCGGGATAAAAAGTATCCCTTGTCTACCCTCGGTATTAAAATTACCTATATACCGAATTTCAGCCAAAAATATTAAACATTTTTGGTGAATCAAAAAGTAAAATTTTACTGGTACAAACGAAATTTTAGATGTCTCTTAGATTGATAGTAAAATTCTTAAATAGTCCACGCTTAATATCCAATTTTGGTTGCAATTAGATGGCTGTGCAATAGACTACTTTTTATTATAAAGTTGCTGCACAGTTTTCTGCGAGAATATCTAAAGGAACAGGCCCTATAGACAGGTGCTATAGAGCTAAACGAATAGAATAGATAATGTATGGGAATGATATAATACTTAGCGTAACGATATATCTTTCCCATACTTTTCCTATTCTATACATTTACGCTATACTACTTGTCTACAAGGTACTTGTATTTTGCAGGTTTCGGCAAGGTGTGAACTAGACTCTACCGATCTAAATAACGGGAGTGAAAATGAAATATATGTACATATCTATAATACTTAATATATAATACTTAAACAGAAAAACTGTCGCGTCAAGTGCTACTTGTGTATAATCAATCTCTCAAATTGACATGTGAGCAATTGCCAGACATATAATGGTCAGAGCACTACAGTAAATATGAAAATTAACGTTGCATTTATCAACTTTATTAGTATTAGATATCCACTTAAATAAGGTATAACTGATTTAAGTGGAACCGCAATTAATTGAATGTATAATATAGGTTAATTTCCAGGTTTCGAAATTAAACACTTCTGGTTACTAATTAATGCTCCGGAAACTGCCAACATTAGTTTAGTTTAACGATTTATAACTGTGATAAATAATCAAATATTTAAACTGTCACAATTTGTGGGAAATATAAGTAGATAGCTAAGTTTTAGAGCATTTTAGTCACACAGTGAAAACGAATCTCTTATAGTTTTGTTTGTCTGTTTGTCCGTTTATGAAAGTCACAGACATTTTGCATGGAGAATATTTATTGTCCCGTTACAATTGAAATTTCGAAGGAAAACCATTTTCTTGCAATTACTATACAATGATGTTATCGACATTTAAGGTGATAGAACATACAATAATAACAATGAATTTGAACAATTGTGTTGTCTATACATTGTTTTTCCTTAGAAGATCATGTTTGTACATTACACACACGATTTTAACAATCAATTACACTTATACACAGATACAATACATCTAAAGTTAGATATTAAAGTAGAAATTGTTGTAAATTAATCATCTAAATACACATTTTAACTAAAACTTTTTCAAAAATTTATCTTGTAAGATGAAACAAGGTATAGTTTCTTAGATGTATTATATATTTAATTACACGCTTTTTTATAGTTCAATATAAACCAAACGGCAAAAACGATATATGTATTTAGCCATTATAGAACCCTTCGCTGTGCAGGGTTACCCAGATACACTGTAACGGGTTTTTTAAATGTCTTTATAATTTTCGTAACCTTGTGAACGATAGACTCAACATCATTGTACTTATTAAAACAAACAAATTAAAACTTTAATATCAGATAATTAAAAATCTCATCTTTTGTCCAATTCAGCTTTATCTTTCATGATGCCTGCGGCTTATCCTTCACAATGCAAAACAAGACTTGTTTTACCCTCATAAAACATTTTAAATTTCTCTTACACCATCTAATCTCTTCTATCTTCTATGGCAGGGGTCGTCAAATGGCGGACCGCGGTCCGCAATCGGACCGCCGATCCATTTTGTGCGGACCGCGAAAAAATGTCATTTGTCTCATTGATTTGTAAAAAATACCTTTGTTATTTCCGTAATTACATTTCTTTAAAAAATATTTTTTTCTATAAAATGTTGTGCGGACCGCGATGGTCATTACATTTCTTAAAACGGACCCCGAGCGAAACTAATTGGTAAACCCTGTTCTATGGTATTAAAATTGAGGGGGTCTGTCAGTTATTATAAAAAAATACAAAAAAAATATTATATGACTATTTTTTTGAATTTTTGATTGACAGTTAGTCTGAAAGTTTGTCTCAAAAGTTACAAAACGGTTGAAAACCAACGTTAATTTGAAAAGATTAAGATAATTTTATCTTCAATTTTTGCGTGCCTTCCATTACGATATTTTGCGGGGTTCAAAAGAATACCTATAGAGTTTAAATTCCACTCGATTAAAGTGACAGGTACAGTTAGTTTAACTTAATATTTGACATTATTTTGTGTAAGTATTGAAATATACAGTGAGAACAATATTTCGAACTTGCAACTTTCTACGCTAAGCGCGTTAGTAGGACGAGGTCAAAATAATAAGTAATTTTAGGCTATAAGCGTTGAATTAGCGATATAATCATGGGAATAAAACAGCAGGCGGAATTCTACATTGCCAAAATAATCCATAAAACAATTTTCCTTATATAAAACGTACATAAATTCCTTTTAAATTCTGAAATAGTTTCCTAGTATATTTTATGTTACAGGTCTTATGCTTATGATAAGATTTATAGAAAACCATTTACAGATTCATATACGTTGTTACAAGAATTTGTAAAAATCACTATAAAAGAAAATGAAACTTTATAAAGGTATATTATAAGACTACACTTTATATAAAAAAAAACATTTAGGCAGTTTTGTAATAAGTACAAGCCTGCATTTATATTATATAGATAAGTTAAGTTATTGTAATCTGTGTAATGTTTTCACTATTACCTACTTATATATGCTACAGGCGAGCACATGACCAAACTATAGCTTTAACGCTCATAATAAATAGAGCCCGCTGTAACTGACATCAGTTTAGACAAGAGAACCATTTTAGATAGTGATTACGCTTTTCATAAGGAGGCACAGTTTCAGTGGGTTGGACTGACTCGAGTGACATTGCTGCTGCGACAATTATTATTCATTACATCGGTCTCAGAGCCTCCTTTCATCAAAAGCTTGAGTCAACTCGTTATGTGTTATTCAGGTCTCTCCTTATGTTTATTTTAATGAAAGACCGCCTTGGGTTGTTCTTGAATAAAGTAAACACACTACATATATATTTTATATACAACTGAGTGAACCCTTTCCTTTGTAGAAACTCAAAAGATTGGCGAAAAGTGGTATCCGTAGACGTAATTTATTTCCTTGGATATGTGAGGTGTTGATTGCTCAATATAAAATAAATCGTTATGTTACGTTTTATAAGAATGGTAAGTAAATGACGATAAAGGTTATAGGATATCCTTTCAAGGCATGATATTTTTATATACCTACTTATGATTAAAGTTCTTCACGTAGCGAGGAATACGATGCTGGAAACGATCCCGCTTTTCAGGATAAAATATCCAATTTTTAATCCAATAAAAACCAAATTGCATGATAATCGGTGGTTCATTCAAATTCTTTCTTAGGCCTGTAGTAAGCCTTCGATCTGGGTGAAGGAAACTACTTGTTTATTAATATCAAAATATCTTATTTTCATCTTCATCTTCGAAAAAAACTATTATTAGATGTGTGTACCTACTATGTAATGAAAATTGGTTCATTTTTAAGGTTGTGAATAATGAATGAATAAACATGTAAACATCTAAATACAGTTACTTAAATTTCTGCATATGTTAGCCTTGGCTTACACCTTTAAGTTTTATTCACATAAGCCTCTAAGGCTAAGCGCTCACTATTATTTATCAACATCGAACATAGTCGTAAAAGGACGAGTTCCATATTACCAATCGTAGTACCTACGTGCTTATCCTTAGAGTCAACTATAGAGTTTATCATCGACGTCGAGAATAAGGCCGGACTTAGTATGAATTAATAGAGTAGAAACACGTAAGTTTAGTTTAGTAAGTATCATTGTTTATATCAAAATATATTATTGCTAAAAGTGCTATATTATAAAAATATTATGTACTATAATCATTAATTAATTATTATTGCCTTATTATGTTATACATTGAGATGTACCTACTAACTACTCCAGTACAGATGTTCACATATACTTCATTTGCGCTTTTTGTCCTAGCTTACATGTAAGCAATGGATTTAAGGAAATTCCGAGTTTATACAAAGTGCTATAAAACAGTTCCAATTTTAATTTGCATTACAAACACGATGAAAGATTTCATAACTTTTATAATATACTTAACCGAGTTGACCGTAGAGCATATTTTGTAAAGTCGACACGGTTATATTAGCTAGCTATAATGATAACATTTTAACGGGGAATATCGCTTCAAGTCGGAATTACTTGTATTTACGGAAGGAACAAGTCGGCATGCTTTAACCACGCCCATTGTTAAGGTATACATCGATTTTCTAACTCCGCACTTTGCTTGCTAGAGCTACAAATTTGGCGAGTATTTTGTCAAATTTATAACTGTGAATCTATAATAAGTATATCAAAATCAATAGCTGTTCGTCTATCAATCTAATCAAGAGACGTTCGTTCGTAAATCAATAGTCTCGCTAAAACTCGAGAACGGCTGGATTGATTTGGCTAATTTTGGTTTTGAATTATTTGTAGAAGTCCAGGGAAGGTTTAAAAGGTGAGTAAATATGAAAAAATGCTTGGAATATAGTAAAAACAACAATTTTGCTTTCCCTTAGAAACTGCGTATAGGCAGTACGAAGTTCGCTGGGTCAGCTAGTTAAACAATAAATAAATGCAGCTTTTCATAAATGTTATTAAGTATATATGTATTAGCCTCGTTTACTATCTTATCCAATATTTACTCTCTCTATATATTGACTAATAAAATAGGCCAAGCGCGTTTCAGTTCACGCACAACGAAGGGTTATGTTAAGATAACCAGCGTACGGTCCATTTTTTTAAGACATGGTTAGTAATCTCTATATAATACGCCATATCTCATAACTAAAACTAATCAAATGTTGTTCAAACAAATTTTCTTTTAAGGTTTTCAACTAGATTTAGATTATCCGTGCAGGAACGGAGAAAGAATACAATTTCCTGCGGCCGGGCAGCCTGTCGTAAGAGGCGAAAAACAACCCACAGCCAGGTGGTAGGGCATTTGCCCGACTGGACGGCTATCACCCTTGGCCTAAAGTATGTCGCCATAACAACCTTGAGTTGTGTTCCGGCATTAGTGACCAGGTTCCAGTCTCCCTTAGGAGAGCAGCAGCGCATTTGTAGCACCTTTGGTGTTGCAAATGTCCATAGGCTATGGTAACCGCTTTCCATTAAGTGGGCCGTCTGCCTGTCTGCTGAGCTACTGCAATAAAAAATCTTTAAAAAAACTAGATTTATTTCAAAATTTTTCATTTCATAATTCAAAATAAAAAGATAAATATACACACACCTATTATCATAATTAAACGAATATCTCCATACTTATTTTTTTTAATAAAGAAATCATAAGAGCCATTATTATTTATACTTCTATACAGATAAATAAAATTGAAGTGGATGTTTGTAATGTCAAAATACCAGCTTTTTACTAAATGCGTATGAAAGTATAATATATACCAGGCCACTTAGAAAGTATTGCGATAAAAAGTTTTTATATATGAGAGACTGGCCAGTTATAATCTATTTTGAAAATATGATTATTTATAACTAAAAATAGGTACGTTTCAATTTCAAAATTTCCCTTCACTTGAAATTGAAAAATGGATCTGCGCTGGGTACATGGTCGCGTTATGATTTTTTACGATATCAAGTGTCGCCTGTAACCGGATGAATCGTACGATAGACTTCAAATGGCATTCATGGATGAAGGCCCTTCTAAGACAACCGTGTATCGTTGGTACAACGAATTCAAGCGCGGTAGATTAACTTTGGGGGATGAAGAAAGAACTGGTCGCCCTTTGCCGGCTGTTACGGAAGAAAACGTATTATTAGTGAAAAATTTAATACAAGACAATAGGCGAGTTACGTATCAAGAGATTCAGCACGTACTGCAAATTGGATCCGGAAGCCTTCACGAGTTTCTACACGTGCATCTTCGCTTGAGGAGGATAGTTTCATGCTGGGTGCTACGCAGCCTCACCGATGCTCAGAAGCAGGCCCGGGTGGAATGGTGCCGTGATATGATAAACAAATTTGAAGCAGGTTCGTCTCGGCGTGTTTACGACATCATTACAGGTGATGAGTCCTGGATTTTTCAATACGACCCAGAAACGAAGCGCCAGACGACGGTTTGGGTGTTTCAAAACGAATCAACGCCTACCAAAGTGAAGCGATCTAGAATCGGGGGAAGATATTTATCGCGAGTTTTTTCAAATTGACTGGCTACTTGGTGTCAATTTCTTTACGGAACCAAAAAAGCATCAACGCCGAATGGTATACTACCAAATGCTTGGCAGAAGTTTTCTGTTGTGAGCAACAAGCGACCAACCTCAGGGCTCCGCGGGCTACTGCTCCATCATGACAACGCGCCCGCCCATACCGCGCTCAAAACGAGGGACTTCCTGGACAGCACGCCGGTCAAACTCCTGGGTCACCCTCGTTACAGCCCTGACCTAGCTCCGTGTGACTTCATTTTATTCCCGAAAATAAAAAAATCAGTTCGAGCAAGCTGTAAACGAGGTGTCTGCGGCGCACTGGAAAAAGTGTTTCTAAAAATGGTTCAGACGTATGAAATTTTGTATAGAGCGTGGTGGAGAGTACTTTGAAAGGATTTAATAAAAAAATATTTACCTATAGAACATTTTATTTTTATTTTCGCATAACTTTCTAAGTGTCCTGCAATTATATTAAAAAGTCAAATTTAAATTTTTTTCTCTGTCAGTTTGGATGTTCCGGTTAATCTCTGAAACGGTTGGACCGATTTTGACGGGACTTTTACTGACATAGAGCTGTTATTATAAGGAACTAGCTGATGCCCGCGACTTCGTCCTGAATGGTGCGGTTTTTTAACTATCCCACGGGAACTCTTTAATTTTTCAGGATCAAAATTATCCTATATGTTGACCAGGGATATAAGCTACCATCATGCAAAATTTCATTTAAATCGGTCCAGTCGTATCGGAAATTAGCCGGTACAAACAGACGGACAAACAGATAAACAGAGAACCAAAAAATTAAAAAAAATCTAAATTAGTTCTATTTCACTTCTTACATCCTCCTGTCTCGGTTTTTAGCATTTTTTTCATTGTACAGAAATTTCACCTCTACAATTTTATTATATGTATGTAGAGATAATTTAGGTTACCTTTATTAAACTGTTTAAAAAAAATAAAACTTAATGTAACTTATATTAAACAAATAATATCATTTTCAACTAATGTTAATCAAAAGAATAGACAGTAAAATTTAGCAACGGACATTATTACTTTTAGAATATTTTAGGTTCATGTTATTCCAACATCAAGTGGCACAGAACAAGCGTGAAATGATAACACTCCTGATTTGTGGCCAAGCCCAATTGCCGAAAATAATGGAGGCTGGGGTGAATTCCCTCCAATTTGTTCGCGACTTGTACGTACGGCTTTATCATGAGATCGTTTAGAAGATTTACCCTTTTCACATTTACTGTTAGATGACTTTTCTTCTCCAATAGTTCTCAGAAAATATAGAGTTTTTCAATATTACATATTAACTGTGGCCTGTGTGTGCTGTGGCTATCATTTGGTTCATGGGATTTGGACTTTAAAGATGAGATACAATTCTAATTTTAATTCCTAACGTTTTCATTGAAATCCAATGAACTCTTTTGGAGACTATTAAAGACATATTTTCGGAAGAGTTGAAAGACACATATTCTAAAAACTGTATGATTAAGTATTGTATAAATAGCAACGTTCATATAAATTTTGAAATAGATACTTTAATTATATTTCTACTATAGTCAAAGACATTTTATTGCTGTCTTATTATTTTTTATAAATCGCGTGATTTATAAAAATCTCTTAAAATAAAATTATAAGCCCATCGAACAAATAAGACTAATAAATAATTTAAATCTAACCTAAAGCAACGAAATATAATTATCTATACTAACAATGTTACCAATAAATATATTTTTTATTGCTTTATTTATTTGTAGGTATATTTTGACTTTGCTCATTGATTGTATCGTTCTGAAATACAGAAAAGTTGACATTCACATTTCACCGTACTAGTACAGCAACTCTGAAGTCATATTGGGTTGAACAAAATTTTACAGGCGGTTGAATTTTGAATCAAAATGCCTGGCTGAAGCGTGATTATATTATTTATTTATTTTTATTTTTGAAAACCTAAAGGTTTTCATTATTATAGTACTGCTAAAAATAGTAGGTACGTCCACGATAAAATTAAATTAAATTACAGTTAAATTAGATCTTATCCTATATCCCTATTAATATTATAAATGTGGAAGTAACTCTGTCTATTAGTCTGTATGTCTGTTATGCTGTCACGGAAAAACTACTGGACCGATTTGGCTAACATTGGGTATATATGTAATTTTAATACCGAGGGGGGTCAAGGGATACTTTTCATCCCGTATAATAATAGATTAGGATAGATTTATGTAATGGTTATCCCAGAAAGTAGGATAGGTTTTTTGTTTTTTGCCATTTTCGTCATTTTGGGCACTTTGGTCACTGATCATTTTTGTCATTTTCGTCATTTTTCGATAGACGTGGGATTGATAAATAAAACTAGAGCGGTTTGAAAGTTTGTGGGGTAGGCCAAGCATTTCTCAAGTTTACAGATATAAAAAATGTGATAATAACGTGATCTGTCTGTCTGTTAAGCTTTCACGGAAAACCTATTAGGGGATGTAGTTTTAATACCGGCAATGGACAGAAATACTTTTAATGCCGGTGATTTGCGATATAAAATTAAGTGAATCTTCCGGGGGTAAATAGTACTAAAATAAAAATTTAATATAATGTAACCTGTATTAACGCCTGCTCTTTAAACAAGAGGTACGCACTAGAATTTGACCCACGGCGCAGCAGCGGGCTAAACTCTAGTACCTACCTAATAAATCAATAATAACGTATTATTTATATCATTGCTACATAATATTACAAAGTTATTCACATTCAAGTATCTATACCTTCTTATTGTTAGGGTTCTTAACAAAAGTATTCGTCAAAGCAGTCAACAAATAAATCTGATTAAATACAATTTGCTTTTGTTATCTATGCAAAGAGTAACAAAGAGCAGGCAATGAGGTAAAACATCGAAAACTTTCATTATTTAATTAGATATAGCACTTAGAGAACATCTGAGTAACAAAAGCCGTGTTCATTCATCACGTTGATAAGGGTGGTAAGTCGCATGAAACTTATAATATGTAACTAATGAAAGTTTGAAAAGAAATAATATAAGGACATAAAGTAACAGCGATCTCAGAGTTTTAGCGATTGTCTCGATTTGAAAAATCTTTCGGATCAAAGAAATGTATAAAACAGCCCAAATAACGAAATACTTTGAAACAATTACTTATTAAGTGTCATTATTTAATTACGTTTTAACATGTATCGTGATTTCTTAAAATAGATTTATTATTTTGATAAAAAATAAAATGATCAGTTTGTTTTGGATATTCGTACGTGATAATGTTTTCGCTTTTTCGATACACAGCTAGGAACATTCAATAAATTTTTCGGTTTGTTTTTCCCGGGGAAATGTAGGTATTCCAACGACATTAGTCGCATCTAAATCAATTCAGGAATTTAAATCATATAATGGGAAAATAGTAGATTGTTACACATGGGATGAAAGTGATCTATTTAAGCACGAAATGATTTGGCGCACGAGCGTAGCGAGGGCGCGAATATTTCGAGTGCTTTAATAGGCCTTTCACCCGGGGTTAACACTCTGCTTTTCATTTCAAATATGAGGAGAGTAAATAAAAACTGATTAATTAAACAAACAACTACAAACGAAATCAGGCATTAAAGCGATATCTAAATCTGATAAACTCATTGAATAGGTCATGTATGATATGTTGAGTATTTTTTCCTCTGTGGCATTCTACCAGCCAGTATTTTTTGTCACTGATTATAGTAAATATTTGGCTCAAATTTTAGTAAAATTAATAATAATTTTGTGAAAAATAATTTATAACTATAAAATCATGTTACAAAATTGTTGATATTTTTTAATTACAATTTATGCCGCGATTTAACAGTGGCTGTATAAAAAGATCGGACATGGTTCGCAGTTTTGAAATTTTTTGACAGCAGGGAAATTCGTTTTCCAGGGCCAAAAAGTACCTACTGTTTTTATCCACATGATCAAGTAACTTCAAGCGTACTTTCTGAGTATGAGAAATTAAAAAAGTTATTACTAACTTGAAAAATAACAACCCTTTTTTAAAACTGTATTTAAAATCTTTTAGTACCTAGCATTAACAGAATTGTTCTATGGTAAATGTTTGAAGGGCGCTGTTAATCTGTGCATGCGGATCATCCCGTAGTAAGTACCAGTTTTGGCTACCCGGTTTATTTTGTTTTACATCTTCAATAGCTATAATACTTCTTTGACACCTTTCTTAGAATTAAAATATTTGAATCAGGATTCATTGTAACCTATTCTAATTTCTAAAATATAAGGCACACTAGCGCATCGTTCGTGTGAACTTCGCGAATAAGCCTTAAAATAATATTAGAGCAGGTGAGTTTAAACCAATTTTTAAGGTTCCGTGGCTTATGTACGCGTCTGTCTTTGTGTGTTACAATCATTTTTCTCGGAAAATGGTAGTTAATATACATTAAATTTATTTAAAAAATCATAAAAAGGACCTTGTTATGTTGTTTCAAGATCCGACTGACGATATCCTACACAACTACGTACACTGAATTTTTTGTCAGCCCGTAGTTACATTTTCTTACATTCTTAATTCGCTAATGCGTGAACCTATATAAGATTCGAAAAAATCGCCCGATTATTTGTCGCACTGCGGTCTAACTCTAACAATCTCCGGCCGCCGCAGACGGGCGACCGCGAATAATGTCACTCAAGGGCAACATCAACCGATTAAAATTAAGTAGAAGAAAATGGAATGGTAATAATAATTTATTCTTTATTTAACTAAATGACGACGCAAAATACATCCTAGAAACATTATCCAACGGTGAATGCATAGATTAAGTTTAGCTTAAAGGGTTTATAATTATCAACTTCTGATTGAAGTAAATAATAAAAATGATCAAAATAAGTCATACTTCGACTGTTTATAATAAATTTAGACTAGACTACTTTAAAATGATAGCTAAGTATTTATGACAGGAAAATGGCGAACATAATCATAGGAAAGTAGAGGTAGTTGGAAATATCGATCACAAAGTTCTTTAAACTCTAGCACGTAGCGATAACTTGTTATTTATGCATATTCTAGATTTATAATGGAAATAGAAATGAACACGATATCCCTGAACCTATTATATTATAAGACTTAGAAAAGTTAAACTTTATAGATATTATATTAGAATATTTTCTCTTTTCTTGTATTCCCGTCGAATAGACCTCAAAAAGAAGTTAGTAAATTAAAACGTATTAATCAATGACTTGAGTTATAAGAACTTCCAACTAATAAGCATCATCTACTCGGTAGAGTGATCACAATACATATACCTAATATTTAAACCAGACAATTTGAACATGCAATTTGGAGCGTTCTTTGTTCGAATTCAAAGTAGGTAATACAAAATATACTTTTATTCAGTATAATTACAGGTATTGGGAGTATCGATTAGCTGAATCCAGTAGTAGATGAGGAAATAGAGAGTAATTCGCTTATACTCAAACGTCCCAAACTCAAAGGGCGCGGGTTCGATTCTGGCTGGAACGCATGCACCACTTAGGCAGTTTTCTGACCTCATGTGCATATTGTTACAACTACCACGTGTTAATAGCGGTGAAGGAAAACATCGTAACGCAACCTGCACATCGAGATAACTGATATGTCAAACCTGCCAAGCCGCCTTGAACAAGCGTGGCGGGTATACTGTCCGTGCCCCCTATAGTGGGAGGCCCGAGCCCAGCAGTGGGACAGTTATGGGCTGTTATTATATTTACTTATATATTTATTGATTATAAAGTTTGAAATTGTATAATTATAAGGACGGTTACAATACCTTCTAATTTCAAAACACCGTATCTTACATTGATAGATATTAATTTCAGATCTTATATCATTGTATCAAAGTTCGAAATTGTATAATAAAAAAACGTAAAGCAAAATAATACAAGCGTTAACTCAAAAAGTTAACGCTTGTATTATTTTACTCCTTATAAAATTTCCATACCGGGAGCCTCATATGAAAACAGATTCTTAAGAAATATTATAAACGGAGTGTTTATTTGTATATATTTAAGGAGTAAACTCCAATAATGTAGAAATTAGGGGCTTTCTTTAGAGTTACTACCTATGTTTTTACTGGGTGCTTGTCATTCCTAATATTTCAGGATATCAGTTAATGATAGTTTAACCTTGTAAGATACAATAAACTAAAGCTTTTTGTTGTACTTATAATAATAGCTAATATCCTGTTTGATGCAATTCTTTCAATTGTCTTTAATAACGGAAAGTTAGGATGTTTAAAACGTTGTTTATCTTTCAATCAACGACGAAGATTATTTTTCATGACTGGTAGTTAACGTAATAGATGTTAATAAGCAATCTACTGTTAACTAGTGCTATGCGGATAAATTTTATTCACTAATGTGTGTTTGTCTATTGAAGACTTATTGATTGTAAATTTTAATCACATAACGCAGGTGCGATTCCTTTTATTAATATGCTTGAAATTTTTAGCCGGTGTTGCACTATAAATATCGAATCCATATTATGAGGAAACTACCCAATTTTCCGAGATAAAATTACTCTATGGTTATCCTCGTTATTTAAAGTGCACAAACCAAATTACATAGGATTATCTTCGCTTAGATTCGTTTTCGTGGACTTTCAGTGCTTGTACTGCGTAGGTTCCTACTTAAACAACCCGGTTTCCAGGATAAAATGTATCCAATGTTCATCCTTGTTATCGAAAGTGTATTTAGCCGTGAATAAGTAACAAACGTCCAAATAAAATGTGACTGAGCAAAAAGTTCATGTAAAATCCAGGCTTAAAAAAATGTAAAAGGAATAAAGAACGACAGTCTATACTAAAAGCATTGACCTAGCAACCTGTCAATTAATATTAATTGTTAATAAGATATATGTATATATATATATATATATATATATATATATATATGTGCTTATCTTTGACGTCATGTAACAATATATATATATATATATATATATATATATATATATATATATATATATTGTTACATGACGTCAAAGATAAGCGCACAGCTGCGCAGTCCATTGTCCTCCCGGATTAGGGAATTCCTTGTGTTTTGAATTTGCAATTAAGAAAAACATGCTATTGTTCTTCTACTTGTTTTATAACCAACATTAGCGTCGAACTAATCCTTATTGTTATTGTTTTCAACTTTGTTAGCCGTTCGCAGGCGTGCAAATTGGTATTTCTTAGAAACACAGTGTGCGCAGCCAATTTCTTTGTACTGTGTAGTTAAGTATAAGACGATGCCCGAATGGAGGGGCGGGGCAGTCAAGCGATGACTACGAAACGAGTAAGACGTTCTCTAGTACTCTCGATTAGCGATATAGACGACGGATTTTGCGCGTTCGAATTGTAACGAATCGTGCAGTGTGAACTGGTTGCATCCAGTTTTATCCTACGTATGTGCTCTAAGTTATTATATAGTTTATCAGTAAGCGATTAAAGGATTACTCTCATTAAATTCTGACAAAGATCTGAGCTAGAGGACAACTAACATTACATACTTATATTTTATTTGAAACCATCAACACTATCCTAAAGCTGGAATCACTCCGATATAAACCATCCATAAAGTCTTATTTTACGGTATAAATTAAGAAAGTATGTAGTGATAGTGATCATCATCATTATTCTAGTGTTAAATCTCCTCTGCATCCTTAGCTTCCAAGTCGGGGACTGGGGTCTGCTTTTCTACTTATTCTTACCCACTTTTTATTTTGTTGGTATAACAAATAGCTACATTATTATTTTTATATATAGTTTTACAACCTACATACAATACTAAATATATTGCAGCCCACAAGGCTGTTTAAGGATTAAGGTACGCACACTTTACAGCATCCCTTATATGAGTCCACACATATTAGGTATATGCTTCATAACGTGAAGCTGAAGCCCGCATTTCTAAGTCAACCCGTATTACAGAGTTCAGACGGAAGCGCTGTAGCTTTGGTGGCTATCTTGCTGTTATCTTGTTATATCATGGACAAGGTGGTCGTTCTAATTAAGGGAGTTGGAAATAATATAAAGTGAACTTATATATTTAAAGTACAAATCTAAAAGGATTAAATTTTATTACTTACTCAACAAGAATTTGTGGGTTTATGGTGAGCAAATAATATACAGCACCAGTATGTAAACATTGTATAATGTAGAGGTATACAATGGGGAATATGTACATGTACACGCGAGGTCGGCGCCCCAAATAGTAGTTCTAGATCTTTCGTATCATATAAGTAAAATACAAGACACAATCCAATATTGTTTTTATACCTTGAGCTGTGTTCGATTGAATAATAATAAAGCCATAATAAAGCCGTATTCGAAAATAAAACAGTCGGTATTGCTAAAAAAATGACTACAAGATGTTTAATTCTGACATATTACAACATTTGCTGTTACAAAAAATTCACCGCTATTTTTATGTCACGACTATCCAAAGAAAAGTGTATTATATCGCCGAGTCTAACTGTGTTTGTATTTGTGTATATATATTTTATATAATTCCTAAACATCTTTTTACATGTCAAATCAAATTAGGCAAAAATAAATGCTTGGCAGTCCGCACGCAATGAAGGACTCCGTAGAGATCATAAATTTTTTATTTAACATTTGACCAAGAACTAAACATGTAATCAAAATATCCCATTTTTCAGTGTAAGGAAGTCACATTGCTAATTTACCAACATTTTAAATACAAATATTTTGGGGGGTTGCCTAGATCGCTTTAAGCGATAAGGCCGCCCTTTGTTCAACGTTTATTGTACCTAGTTTGTAAGATCATAGTTTTAATTTTTGGTGAACAATAAAGTGTTTTCATTCATTCATACATTCATTCATTATTTTATAATTAAAAATATTCACGCCTATTGCTAAAGTTTCGATTTGTCTAACGTACCTACCCACACAGCGTACAGTACCTTGTACTAACTATACGTAATACCTAGTGTATTTTTAAATTCAGTTCCATGAAACCAATTCGCCTATCGATTATTTTCTATTTCTATGAAACATTTAGCGGTTTCTAGGTTTTCGATACAAGTGATTGAAAGATAATCAATTTTCTTCACTGTTGAACTTATTTTGCTTATACACTTTGTAAGCTTAATTGTGTAATAAAACCTGTTTAAGGTTATATAATTTTCACAACTTGGCAAATTCAGCCGAAAAGTACAAAGTATTCATATAAAGGTCTGTAAAATAGTTACTAACTTGTTTTATTTGTAAAATATTATTAGTGAATCGTCTTAAGCATATTGGGCGCCGAAGTACAAAAATGAAACTGTACCTACAATAATAAAATAATTGAATTTTTAATATACATTTTTAGAGTTCCCGAGCCATTTTGCAAAATCGAAATTTTTGTGTTTTCCTCATGTCTATCGGCCACTCCATCTTTTTATGTCTATCACAGTCATCGGTCTCAAAACCTACTGGATGTATATAGACAAAATTAGACAAGGTCTATTGTTTATGCTGCTACACAAGGATAAAATGTTATAAATTAATGAAAAGTGCCCGAAATACATGTGACGGGTCGTTGTTGGAATGAAATGACCCGCAAATTTATAATATATATAATTTTCGTTACAATATGTACAGTCGTGGTATGAAATTGTAATAAATCCTGTTTTGGAAAATTAATATAAAATGAAGTTGTAATATCGCTACGATAAAAGTAAATATAAGAACAAAGGGGTGTTAACATTAGCGTTCGGGTTATTATTCCATCAAGTGGGTCGTCTGCCTGTTTGCCCGTTTCAGACAATAAGAAAAAGGCGTCAAGGGTGAATTATTCGATTTAAATAAGAGCATGTTAAATAAAAAAACAAAATAAATATAACGATATATTTAGTCACTTATTTAACTCAACAGCTGGGTTTTCGCTTTTAATATCGCGTCCTTCCCCCTCATCCCTCTAAATTTTGGGCAATGAGTTGCATAATTCCGAAAAATAAAATTCCCGAATTGTTTTGTGTGTTTAAATAAGTTACTTTCGAGTTTTTATGAGACTTTTTAATTTAGCACAATCGTATTTGATTAACAAATTAAAATACAAACCTAGCAACTATCAAGTAATTTGTTAGACATGGGCAAAACTTGTATGTCCTGATGTCCCTTCTGACAGGTAAATTATAGGTAATGAGCAGTTGTATTTTTTAATTAGCTTTTATCTCAATAAGCTCTAAAATAAAGTTTAGTTGGCAAAACTATTGACTGATGAAACGGTTTCATATTATTATATATATAGCGGAAGATACCTAATTCTCTCCAGGCAAGACTGTCTTTATTAGTCCAGAATGCATTAGCTGCCACGGGTATCTCATGAAATATTCATGACAATTTGGGATTACGTCGCTTAAATGATTTATTATTTTTGTCTGTTTTATTTCTTATCTCGAATTAGAAACTTATAGAGGTCAATTTTTCTAGTGGGCCTTCAAGCCTAAATCCTAAACTATAGCGAAAAACACTCAAAGGAGTCTCGAGGCCGATTTTGACGAAAACTAAAGTCAGTCATAAAATTTTTGAAAAATCAATTACCCTTTTCAAGAATCGAATCAGCTGATTTTAAAAAATAAACACATTCATACCAAAAAGTAAACATCAATTTTATTTCTCTGAAGGATGTCAAACGCCAAACCAAGGGAAGGGTTGTTTTTGAATAAAATTTTATATTTTCCATATGTTATATTGTATATGATAATAATGATGTTATATTGTACGTCCTTGAAAACCACGGGTCATAAAAATGACCCAGACTTTTGGAAGGCTTGCGTGGGGGCTATGGGAAGGCAAACACGTAGAGGCCCCTTGACAAATTTGATGTAAATGTGGCATGACACTGACAGAAGATTATCCCTGTCTACACCATATAGTAATGCACCCAAAGACAAGCCCGGGTTAGTGTAGGACTATTGTAAGAGATGAGAACATAAGGTACCGGCCTACTGGGATGAACTAGGGATCTGGGTCTATGGGGACTATGGCGCCTGCCCGTCATAATGTTCGGGTAACATGGAAAAATGGGCAGACGGTGACTAGCCACTCCCTGCCTGGGCCCCAAAAAATGCCATAGAAGACAACATAGGTGTGAGTGGCTAAAGGGTGTAGAGAGGTGGGCTGCAGGTTCACCGAAGCTACTTCCGCTGCCATTTGTCACTTCCACCCCTGGAGATTGAGTCTTAGCTTTAGCTATCTCCACTCTGTGCCGGCTATCTTATTAATATTATGATGGATTTTGTTTTAGATCTTATTTCATTACATTAAAGTTCGAAATTGTATAAGAAAAAAGTAACGCATTTGAGTTATCGCTAGTATTATTTCACTGCTCAAAAAATTCCATACTGGGGTCCTTATATGAAATTAAATTCTTAAGGAGTAAACTCCAAAAAATATTATGATTTCTTAATGTTTTGAATTAATTAGGTAGAGTAAGTAACACCCAACCCAGTAGTACCACAAACCCAGTAGTAGAGAAAGTGATTTGGGTTGAGTCCAATCACTTTGGGGGAGCTATTAACAATAGTATAAAGTACCCTGTTACTTTGGTTTATATATCCTGCCTTTCGTAAAATAATTTAATCATCGTAAAGTTTGTTACAATGACGTGAATCCTAATTCAGCAACAAGTATGCTGTAGTCCGATAGTCAATTAGATTTTACGACCCGTCCAGTTCATCACATGGAGAGCCAGAGTGAAACGATGACAGTGTAAGGAGGCGTTAATCCTGTGAAATAAAATATTTGCTTACACGCCCCGTTATGTATCAAATTTAACCCCGAGTTCAGAATAGAAGATAAATTACTATATGATTATAATTATTAGCTCAGGCAGGTACGCGGTTAAATGAAATTATAGTATGTAGGTATATGTTCTATGATTGTGATTCTTTGTCGAATAATAGTTACGTTTTTAAGTTAATCTAATAGCTATTTACGTTTTTTGGAATTCCTTAACCATTTTGACAAAAACTCCTGTTTTCGTTATATATGTCTGTCTTTGTATTATATTACACACTTTTTCCAAAATAAAATCTGGTTCTGGATGAATGAAATTTGACAAGAAGTTGTAGTCTACATAGCGTTATACATATATAATGGTGTAGTAAAATCGCCAAACAACTAAAAATTAAAAGTGGGGTAGCCTTACGTCTAAGTAAGGGTTGAATTTTTTTCAAAGTAAATAGTCGTAGGTATCGTTACTCAGATCTTAAAAATTTTTTTTGGTGTGGAAATATTAATTATATTCTATAGTCTTTTATAACTCTCTCTCTTTTCTTTCACCATATCCCAATTATTTGGGGTCGGCACAATATGTCTTTTCCTTCCACACTCCTCTATTCTGACATACATCTTCTGTCACACCACATATCATCATATCATCCTTCACACAATCCATCCATCTTTTTTTTGGTCTACCTTTACATTTGTACCCATGTATCTTGAAGTTTAACATTCTTTTTGTCACGTGACTTTCATCTGTAATACTTGCAACAACTCAGAAGGGTTTATGGTAGTAAAAGAACAGCATCTGGTCACAATACTTTATAATTATAGATTTAGAGAACCTTACGGTTTTAACACATTACATACACCGACTATTCAAACTCGACAAGCATTTTAGAACACCTCGACATCCCTCCAATTTTACAGTATATCAAACTTAGCATATTGGCACAACCGATAGCGGATTTAAGTCATTCATAAACTATTTTAATTAAAGGATTTTTCAGATAATATTTTATATAAGATATTGTATAAAATATTATACTTAAAGTTTTATATGCAATAAAATAAGTCGAACACAGTATACATCTATCACGTCTGCCAACATGAAAATAAAATGTAGTGAATACCGTCTATATATACAATTGAGAGGTTTGAATTATAATCTGTACACAATTACCACATTATACAAAGGATAAATATTGTAACAAAATTATTGTAAATTATAGACAACTACTCTATACAAAACAGGCGCTAATTACCTAATTAATAAAAATGTAACATTATGATTCAATTAAGGAAATGGCCGATTGTATCATTCAGAAATAAGAGGGATCGTTCAGAAATCAGAGGATGCATAACAAAATCAATTATTAACTCTAAAAAGAAACACGACAAGAACAACTATGCTACTCAATAACTGTAACACATCCCTCCTCATTATATGCCCATACCAACTTAATCTTCTTCCTCTCAATTTTTCATTCACGGGTGCAACTTTCAAAGATCTTATAGTCTTTTATAACTATGAAATGAAAAATTATGAAAAAATATTATAAAGTTTAAAAAATACTATCAAAAACATTGGTGTGAATAATTAATATCAGTTCGGTAGTTTTTGACATATGGGGTATTTTCGATTAAATGCTTGTTTATGGTTCCGTAGCCAAACAACGAACATGTTTATTACCTTTACGGAACCTCTCCCCCCCCTTCTTTCTGCGCGGACTGTCAAACACCCATTTTTTTCTTAATATACAAAATAAATTCGCATTTAACTATGATCACACTCGATCATTATATTGATCCGGTCTGGAATAGAATACCTATATCCTATATCTATTCTCACCAAGAATATTTCTATTCACACGAGTTTTGACAACATTCGCATTGAATTTTTCAAGATCCACAGACTTCCGCACCCAAAAGTTTTGGAAACAAGCTTTTCTTCTGAATTTGTGATATTGCTACTGTAAACCGACATAGACTCAGCTGATGATGTCATATCGGGTTTGTTCTGATCTTTATTCCTTCTTCATAGCATTGAAAATAAACTAAATAGAATACTTTAATTGAAAATGGCAAATTTCTTTAGGATACATATTCGAAACTTAACACACGTGGTCGCGTGGAAGGCTGTAATAAGTTGGGGGTGGCAATTTATGATTAGAGGCAGGCTTAATAGAGAAAAGCTTGCTCTAAAACTCTAAAATGTCGTGCTCATTAATTACAATACTTAATATACAAATCGATCAATTGTTTTTTTGATGTTTTGATAAATAAATAAATAAAATATTGTTTAAAGTTTAAGCAAGTTTAAACAGTAGCTAATTAAAAACAATTCCATATTGATATTTTATAAGGTTGTCTGAAAGCAATCGCTCCTAGCGATAAGCTTGCCCATACATACTTATCGTTACGATTGTATGTATCAGATTATTTTATAAACAATTGTTTGTATTAAAGAATATTCTGTTCTAACACCCGCGGGCCTAAAGAGGTCGTTTACGAAAATTTATATGATGAACATGATAAGTATCAACTTAAAGTGGAACTTTATGCTGTGTCTTGAATCTACCAGTATCTCTAGACATAGGTCAATTTCATTAAGCGATTCTTCAATGTCGACCGTTTTAGACTCTCTGTTATTTTATATATGTTTATGCAAATTATGTGAGAATTTATTGTAAGAGGTGTCTACATCCTTATATTAGGTTGGGGAAAAAGTTTCTTCGCATTTTATATAAAAATCCAAAAGATTTAAAAAATTTTATAAATTTTATTTACATTTGATTAAAGTATGTAGGTGCCATTTTGTTGGATAACTTTTTGCCATCTTGTAGGTAGGGACATGATCCCATTGCTATAAAAATTTTGGGGCTTCTGATAAAAAAAACTGCGACAAGTGGTTTTGGCAGCCTAAGGAATTCTGCAGAGACCGAAACAGGTGAAAATCTGAAGGAGCAAGGTCAGGACTATACGGCGGATGCATTAACACCTCCCAGCCAAACTCGTAATTTTTGCTGAGTGGCTAAAGATGTGTGAGGTCTAGAGTTATCATGGTGAAAAACCACACCCCTTCTGTTGATTAATTCCGGCCGCTTTCTCTCAACTTTTTGCTTTAATCTCATCAGTTGTTCGCAGTACAGTTCAGAATCGATGGTCCTGCCTGGCGGTAACAGCTCATAATGAATAATGCCTTTCCAATCCCACCATACACACAGCATCACCTTGTTGCGAGATAACCCGGGTTTTGCCACAGTCTGTGAAGCCTGACCGGCCTTTGACCACGATCTTTTTCGCAGGTTCTTGTCGTACGTGATCCACTTTTCATCACCAGTTATCAGCTTCTTCAAAAATGGTTCGGTTTCATTACATCGTAATAAAGAATCACAAATGAGTACACGGTTCATTAGGTTTCTTTCAGTGAGCTCATGAGGCACCCAAATATCGAGCTTTTTTGTGTACCCAGCTTTTTTCAAATGCGCCAAAATCGCTTTGTGGTCAATTCTCAGTTCTCCAGCTACGTCGTAACTACTAATATGCCGATCTTTCTCCACTTTTTCAAAAATGGCATCAATTTTGTCCGTAACAGGGCGACCAGAGCGACGTGCATCTTTGATATCAAAATTTCCGGATTGCAAATGCTTAAACCAAATTTGCGCTACTCTCACAGATACTGGCATTAGGTCCATAAACATCACAAATTTTTTTCGCGGCTTGTGTTGCATTTTTACCTTTTTTGTAGTAAAATTTTAAAATGTATCGAATTTCTTCATTACATTCACTCATTTTAACAATAAGAAAAACAAATGAAAATCACACATTTTCCTAATTTGAATTTGGAATTGTCTTTAAAATTAAAACTTTTTAATGATACCAAAACCAGCCAGATACAAATGGTATAGTCAAAGAGATCTTATTACAAGTTCATACATACTATATGCGAAAAGACTTTTTCCCCAACCTATTATTATGGCGTATTCGAACCTAAGATACTATGCTATCTTTTAGATTACAAAAAGTATTGTCTTCCTGGGATTTGGTACACGCTTCTTCAATAAGATCCCGAATGAAATGTTATCTATCTGCCTAAAATGCTGAAATATGAATACTGAATACCTACAACAATATTGAAAATATTTCAATGAAAAAACTGCGTTTGCTTAGGAGCTCGCTTCTACCTTTTATACATACTGTCTTCTGTGTATTTGTCAAATATGTTCGAAATTTATGGACATAAGTATATTGCACTGTGAATATTTAGTATGTCTAGTCATTATTACGATAATCTTTCGCTCGCGATTTACGATAAGCGCTAATTTTTATTTTTCTCATTGTGCACTGTTTGCTACAACTCCGTTAAATTTTCGTCGGAAAGTAATTGTATAACATACTAGGATATGCCCGCGACTTCGTCCACACTTGACGTGAAATCCCTGCGGGATTCCCAGGACACAAAGTACCGTTGCATTAAAAAAAAAAAGTAAGATATCGTTTTAGTGAAAACTGTGTCGAAATAAGCTAATTTTTATGCATCCGAACAACTTTAAACCGATTCCGGGAAAATTCCCGAGATAAAAAGTAACAGTTTAAGTCTGAGAATCTGTCGATTAGCGAAAACTGCATCGAAATCGGTCTAGTATTTTTTACGCGAATCCCAAACAAACAGACAAGAAATCTAATAAAAACTGCATCGTGTTCTCCATCGTTTATATAGTCTATTCCAATTGTTTTTTTTAAATAGCTTAAATGTACAGACAGGACCTGTTTAGAATTTTATATTATAAATTGATGTACTTTAACTAAATTATTTAAAAATACAATATGACCTTAAAAATAAATTACAAACTTAAACTATATTAAAAACTAGAACTAAATAAAATAAAAAGGGGAATAATGAATTATTAAAGATAAAAAAAATTTGTTCCCAAACCACTGTCACATATCGGGAACGCTTCCAAAATGCTGGCGGCGTTGTCACTTCAATCTTTGAGCAAAATAGACGCTAGCCTTTTGGTCGCGTGAGACGTCTACTAAACCGGTTCTGCTGCTGCCGAACAGGAGGCTCTCAAGCGCCGCAAATAAGTCGCCATTCTAAATGGTTACACATTAGTGGCATTTGGAGTGGAAACTCTGGGTCCGTTGGATCCTAACGCCTTAATGTACTTTAAAAAATCCTGAGATAGACAAATACGAACTAAAATAATTTTTAGCTATACGTGTTGCTGGGTAGTTTCATACCGCTTCTTCTTATTGAACAGCAACAACAGGTTGCGAAGTAGTGTACATAGAATAGAAATTAAAGTGAGTTCGACAAAAAGCTTTGAATTTAATAGTTATACCTATATATTTCATGATATTCATTAATGTTTAGGTATTAACCATTAGGGATAAAACGGTATAGGTATTAAGGATAAAACGGTTATATTTAGCAAATAAAATTAACTATGCCTAATCTTTGTTACCTGTCCAACGTAGACAGTCACGGGCCAATCCTAGTTTCCTATAAAGATGTCTGTAGCATTTAATTTTTATCCTTTGGCAGAAAAAGCCATTTTATATCGTCGTCCTATATATTTGATCTACTTTTATGTTACCTACGTCACAATTTGGGTGTGTGCCAATTTTTGGAAATGGTTTATCCAGTAGAAAGTGTAAGCTACGTAACTTTTATTTGTTCGTAGCCTACTTGTGTGTAGCGAACTATTGCGACGGTCGTAGCAGCTACGCCTGCTCAATACACCGAAGCGATTTGAAAGAAAGCAGCGCCGATTTTATTATTATAAGGATAATAATAGTTTCTAATCAGTATTAGAATTATTAATGGTTCATGTCAGTACGTGCACGCATTCAAATTTGATTTCATTTTAAATCGAACGGCAACAAACTATAAACAAAATTTACTTAAGTATAGCTTGATTCATTGGTCGAAATAAGCAGAAAGTAAAATAAGGTCAATAAGGTAAAGTTTTTTTTATCTTTAAATAACTTTAAATCTAGAACAAAAATCCATCTTCATTATATATTTTTCTATTTAGAGATTAAGCAGATCTATAATTAAACATTCGAAAACTTGAAAACATACTTATTTTATATTTGTAATTATAATGATCTTTATATTAAAAAAAACTTAAGTTCTTAATTATATACTATAATTTAGTTTATATCTTTCATTGTCTATATAATAAAAGTAAAAGAAGAGATATAAACCACATTAAGTAATAAAAACAGAAAAACTTAACATTACATAAATAAACTTAATTATTTATTGTAAAAAATGGTTTCATATATGACATTTAAGCAGTTCTTAAGTAATTTATTTCAAAATCTAAATGTTTTAACAAAACACATTAAATTTTCTACAATTCATTAAAAATTTATAAATGGAAATAATTAAATGATATAAATTGTTCTAGGGCACATCAGAAAAATCATTATAAAAAGTTGACATTAAATTATTACCTTCGGCGCTCCTACCGCAGTATTGATTCCCACCACCAGCGCGGCCCCACCGGCAAAAAGCCCCACCAATTGGCGATTAGCAAAGCAAAACAAAATAAATCAACACTTTCCACTTATAATGTATAACACTTTCTACAATAGCAGTTGGCGAAAGCCGCATCGGGTCACTTTACGCCACGGCCAACTTCGTCATAAAACTTCAAAAACTAAAAAAAGGCATTAGCTGACGCCGGACTACCCCGAAGGTGATCAGAGCGCTGTCAAATATTGCTGCAACTCCGCAATAAGGGAACACGTACTCTTAAAGTTTTATATCGTTTTTCCGTTTTCCATTGTGAAAGAGCGCGCCGGGTGAAAGTTTTCAGCGGAGCGCTAGATGACGAGTGTGCTTTTGTTACGCAATTCAGTGCGCTGTGAGCCCGCTAGGGGGCAGCGCGTGTGCCAGTGGCGCAGTGGCGGGCATGCGCACTGGGCCGCACGGCGCGGTGATCTGCTTACCCGTCCAATCCCAATTTAAGGGCACGCTCATAAATCTTTCCTGGCGGACTACCAGCCACCGTTCTTCACACCACACACTGTATGTAATTCACAGACTGAATGAATCTTATTAAACTTCACGGCCACCGCGACACAAAACGAATTGGTTACTGTAAAACACTACTACAGTAGAACAAAGAGAAGTTAATATCGATCTAATATGATTATTCAATGTTGATATCTCCGTGCAAATATTTTATCGTGTCTACAAGGGATAGAAGAAAATAATAGAAAAGTGAAGGTCAAGCAGAGATCACGTGAATGCAGAATTATGTTGGAAAGTTGGAACAACAGGCGAATCCTAATCTGACTTGTTTCTTTATGTGTCCCACATAACGATGTTATATAACAAATACAAATAACTCTAATATTTATTTCTTCAGTATTATGAAAACGTCGAGTTTTATTGATATTATCTACAAAGACATGGGCAGGAAAAAATGGAGGTTTACTCTCACAGACTGCTTAAAGGACAATTAATTTATCGAGTAATACTTTTATTACATTTATTAAATATCAAAGGACTGTATTTGGGGCAAGGCGTACCTACTAAGGAAGTACATCTAGCACAAAATTGCGACCAGAATTTTGGAAATGTCCCCAATAGAATATCTCAGACCCAGCTACTATTATTTTTTTATGATTTTTTCCTTAATCTAAATTTATGCAGATGTTGTACTTAATTTAATTTATGTGTATGTATATAAAATATTATACTAATTTATATAATATATTTTTAAACCAAATATACACATGTTAAAACTAAGAATAAAAGGTTATTACCAACATTTTTAAATTTTCGTCTCTCAAAATTACAAAAAAATGAATAGTTTAATTCTTATTTTCCTAACTGACTTGAATGTTTTTATTCACTGTGACTTGAATAAAGGAGAAAACTAAAGATTCAAGTCGCCAATGTTAACGGACCGTGGTTTGATTTTGAGTGCGATATTATAGGTTTTTTGGACATTATTTTAATAACTATAATAATCGGGAGACAAACACACATTGTATACCCCCAAGCTAAGCAAGTTACGACTGTGTTATAAGTAATACTAATACAATATATATATAATAGTAGTACACAACGGACCAAATCGGGGCCGATCCCAGACCATAGTACCGCCCACCGTATCTCGCCATCGGCTGGGCGTTGATCTGCATTTTCTTGAGCCACTTCGCTCATGTACGGGACGTTTCTCTTGCATATCGTGGAGATTTTGAATGAGCTGCCGGCTGAGGTTTACCCACAGCGCTACTATATGTGGTTATTTAAAAAGGGTGTTATAAGATTTCTCTGAAATCGCGCCGGCAGCGCGTTGGTGATATCTCTGGTGTCGCAATCGTTCATAGGCAACGGTAACTGCTTTCCATAAGGTGGGCCATAAGCCTGTCTGATATATTCCAGCTTTATAAAAAGTAAATAACGGAAAGTTCGCTTACGCAATTTACGATACCAGGAATCGAACCCGGAGCTTCTGCGTTACAGTGAGCTCGGCTGCCAATGGCTTAGCCCGCTCAACCGCAGAGACAGTCTTTTAAAAATCTTTAACAATCAGACGGATTCCACGTTTTATCTTTTTAAATGTATGTACCTAGATTAGGTAGGTGCCTACTTACACGAGTGCGGCGGACAGCAACGGGTTGGTAAGGTAGCCTTTAAGCTAAGGTCGAGGTCACATCAATATTTATGGATTAGGTACCTACATAATACAAAAAATTGTTTACTGTTTAGTAGTATATTGTATCGTTGCTGTTGTGTTGGATAACTGAATAAGCCTTATTCCGTGTCCATCATGACTATTTAGAATGAAATATTCATTGATATTGAATGAGTTAGAACAATCGAGCTATTTTAGTATCGATACTTGATATAAGAATGAACTGAGGAAAATGAAAAGTATTTTCATAATATCAATTTTAATGTTATGGATATATATATATATATATATATATATATATATATATATATGTATATATATATATATATATATATATATATATATATATATATATATATATATATATATATATATATATATATATATATATATATATATATATATATATATATATATATATATATATATATATATATATATCGGCTCAAGCGTGACGAATAACAATAATAATCTGAAATATTATAATCAAAGTTTATTACACTGAATTATTACAATTACAATATTAAATACAGCAAAATAATACACAGAAATATTAGGACAACTCCAAGAGTTGCATCCACGCTTGTCAGGTGTCGAGCAGCAATTTGCCCTCAAAGAATACTGCTATTATCGGACAGTAATTATTGACCACAACATATGTGCTCAATGTCCAACAGAGCTTTCGCGCTCTTCAACCGACGAATGTAGAATGTCGAATGTCCCGTTTAGGCGATTTCACCTCCTTTTATACTGTAGAATCAACAACACAGCGTTTATCCTTTAGTAATCTGGTAAACTGAACGTATTACAAAGGTTATTAAAAATCCTAAAAACATTTATAAAGTGCTCAATAATATAAATCCCATCATATAAATACAACCCAGTTTTCATTAAACTAAAACACCACTTAATAAAATCAAGTGCAGATACTTTGAGAAAAACAAAAGTACCCTCAATTTAAAGTCGTTGCTTTACGAAATTTTTACTATATATATGTATTAACAATAGACCTCTGGCAGTTTCGTTTTTACGGAGACGGAGGGGGGAATTTTGGGTTAAGTAGCAAAATGCTACAAAATTGACACCTATTAAATGTGCTCTAACTAGAAACAATATTGTTATATTGTTTCTAGTTAGAGTAATATATATAGAGCAATATATAATAGAATCGAATTTTGTAGGTTAAAAAATTCTTTTCGTGCTCACATACCTACACGGATAAATCTCATTGACTCTTGCGACTCTCACACTGCAAAAATTGAAGAACTACGATGACGGCCCCTGTGGTTGACTGAGCTAAGTCTTAACCGGCCGAATTCGCTGGCACGCAGAGGTTCCGGATTCGATTCTGGCATGTTAAATTTCGGAAACGAACTTTCCTTATTTACTATGGTAGGTGGTCCTAGAGTTGTACGTTGTAAAGTACCCATTAGACAAACAACTTATTTAGCTTGGGGATATAAAAACGATGTGTGTGTTAGTCTGACCATTTATATAAAAAAGGAAGCAAAAAACGACTGTAAGAACTTTTTTAAATATTGATAAACGTCAATTAAACACTTAGTAACTACGTCTATAATTTACTGTTGTTAAAAATGTAATTAATAATAATTATTGTGATTTTTACAAATAATTTAATTAATGAAATACTGATGTGTGCGGTACTTCCTTCCGGTTCAACAGTTTCCTTGTCACTTCGTTTACTAAAATACTGATATGTGAGCGACATTTCCGGTTAACTACTTTCATCACTTATTTTTTATCGATCTATAGTAAAAATAAAAACCTAGCTCCCGCCAGGTGTCGCACACAGGGCAGTGTAATTCTGTGACATTCAAGTGTGAGGATGATAAGTTCTGTGTAAGTGTTCTGTGTAAATCGGAAGAATAATACATTAAACTGATTTATAAATTGAAATGCTGCCTCTTATTTCTGGACCTTTTACTATTGGTCGTTTTTATTAATAAGTAGGTTTTGTCCGCGGCTTCGCTCGTGTTAAAAAATGATATCAAAATACCAGAACCATACATCAAAATACAGCATCAGCGATCGCGTCCAATTATCTAATTACCACAATCATACAGGGACCAACTCAAACTGATACAACTTCAACAACACATTTAAATATTGGCATTGTCATGACGACATTTTTGTTAATGAATTATAACGGCTGGCGGCATCAATAAAACGTGAACGCAGCGCAATGTTGTCTGTATTCGATCCCTCGGAGCCAGTACCTAATTTTTTCTGAATAAAGGCTACCTTATGTCTTTTTTATACCCCTGACAACATAATGCCAAATTTTATGATAATCGGTTAAGTAGGTAGTTAAAATATGCAAAAAAACAAATAAGAGCACTTCCTTCATCTTCGTATTATTTTTACGATTCTTTAGTCATGATTATAACAACTTAACCTTACCCTTAATCGTCGATATTCTAACAAGAAATAAAATTTACATTGCCAAAAAAACAGTAAGGGTAGCCACAGACAAGCGAATGAACATTGATTTGTTTCTCTTTCAAGCCGCGTGAGCCATTATAGTCGTTCTTGAAAAGCGACGTGAAAAATTCTGGAAAAGATATACTTTTAACGTAAAAGTTTGAACAAGATCCTTGAATTAGTATTTTTGAGATGTGGGATACTTTCGATTTAATACTTTTTTATGGTTCCGTAGCCAAATGACAAGACTGTAGGCTGAAGGAATTCGCCCGATGTCACGGGCGCCGCCAGAATTACTTACAGGGAGGTGCATCTGCATCAACACGTAGCATTGAACGTACATTTAGCATGTTACAAACGTGGATCGCTCAACGATGGGAAACGCGAGGCTAAGTGGCCTGTGCTATGTATGTTCAGTGTTCACAGGAAAACTGGCGGATACTGAATTTATTCAGAAGGTGATGAACAGCAATCTAGATGCCTCAGTTTTTATTCAAACAGTTACTTAATAAAAAGTGCAACTTGTATTTTCTTTCCCGATACAAGTACAAGTGTACCCTGCTGCCGGCGCCTATGCCCGGTGTTATTCTTCTACTATGTAAGCAAATAAAAGATTTTCTTTATTTACACACTTTATTGAATTAACATAATGAAAAAACAAACGTTTATTACTATATAGAAATGAAACATGAAGACAGTATACTTACAACATTTATATTCATAACATTAATCAATTCACAAAAAACGATTAGATATGTCGACAATTACCGTGATATTTAAAAGATATGCCAGATTATAATAACTTATTCCATAATATTATGAATAGACGATATAAATTGTGTCTTTTTAACATTTGAGATTACAAGGTTATTAAAATACAAAACATAATAACCACGATTGACATACGCATCTTTGTCTACTAAAAGTTTTCGTAGTTTCTTTACACGTTCAAATGTTTCTAGAAATATTATATAATTTAAAATATTTCGAAATATCAAACTTTCCAGTGCGTATTGAATCGCTTAATTTTCTTTAAAATATAAAATTTTTAGTATTCAACAAAAAATAAATAAACTTGCCGAACGTTCTTTACTTATCAAGATATTTAGCCGAATGTTGACAGACAGTATGCTCTTTTATAGCTTTGTTTGGTTATAATTATGGATATGGATGGCACTTTTCAGTGTTTATAAATATCATGATTAAACTTCAAATTGTTTTTAAATTTGATGGATAAACAACAATAATTATCATTGCAAATATTTAAAATAAGGTGCATGTTATTGATTATGTTTTACAAATTGCGTGAGATTTGAATATTGTTTATGAATGTGAAAAAAATTAAATGCAAATCTAAATTGCAGTGAAACAGTATCATTTTTGCCTTTTGATTCTTAACGATACTCAGTCATTAATACTATTAATTTTAACACCTACTAAATACGACGTATAGTATATATTGCAAAATGATAAATCTGAAATTGCTTCGACACTTAAGAACATTTTAAGATTATATTGTCTATACTACAAAATATCCGTTTGTATTAGCTGCTTTCGAAATATATTGCAAATAAATGAAGAAAAATTTATTCAGAAAATAAAAATAATATTAAGCTTTTATAATTCTATATAATATACTGTATGGGACTTACTTTAGCAATAATTTAATATTAATTTATTCTATTAATATTTTAAGCATACGAATACACTGTTTTGAACTAGAAGATTGTAAATGAAATTATTTTGATATTTTACTCATATTATTTACCCTGATTAACTACAGAATTATAAGATGAAATCTTTGTTTCTCTAAGTGTTAGTGCCTAGTGGGATAGCAGCGAATATAGAATTAATATTGAATATTGTATATACATAACAAATTACACAACCCTTTTTACCCAAACGTCTCAAACCTGTATGTGGGCATGGAAGAAATATACAAAGAATGACAATGGTCCAGCAAGAAATATAACATTGAAAAGGACTTTAAACCCTATTTTTAGAGGGCGCCAAAAACCATTGTTCTGTCGCAATTTCATGTAAAACTACTCTCAATCAATATTTTATAATTAAAAATATTTTAAAGACTAAATAAAAAATTGAATGTTTAAATTTTGAATGTACAGAGTATCAGGACTAAATCGATAAACTACTAATTTTATGTATTATGAACAATAATTAACTTTGTTAATAGAAATTGTACACATGAGCATTTTTACAGGACATCATTTTTATGAGAGACTCGACTTGCTAACGTCGACGAGACAATACATGTAACTAGCAATTAATACCTTTAGCTTATTTCAAAAAGAGCCACGGAGCTTTACAGAACGTAAAACTACGATGCGTCGACACCAGCGGCGAAATTGCCCAATAAAATCAACCAAAACGACACTTTAAAGTATTTTACAAGTCATTCTTAGTATTATTCTTTCACGATTTGGATTACAATTTTACTAAATAGCATAATATTTTCTTTCTCAATTGCGATTTGATAACACCTTTAATTCATTGACACCGATTTCCAGGGCGCTTCAAACTGAATAATGCAAACCCAAAGATAGAGTGTAATTGTAAGAATGGTGCAATAAGAACATCAAATTCAGGTGCCGATGATGATAATAATAATAAAAAGTCAATATTATACCCATTAATTTGCTAATATTGAATTTAATTACACTATTATACAAGCAGTCTGACCCTGTTAATAAAGGCTAATATAATTTATAAATTACAAAAAAATAGCATTTACATCCTGTTTCAATAATAAAAAAACAACTATAAGAAAAAGGCACCAACTTTACACATTCAATCAAATTTGCAATGCAAAATATGAAGTGCACAGTGAAGAAAAAATATGATTGCATAAACTGAATAAATAACACTGGCCCACAAAAGAAGGGGTGGACCCCAAATACGGATTCAGCGAATTGAAATACATAAGAATGGGTCTGATCAAAAGTGCAGACCACATTTTAGTGTCGGCCAGTGTAATTAATTCGCCAATGAAAATCTTTTCATATAAAAATTTGCAGATTATTTTAAGAAAAATTAGACTGTATTGGATCTAGATAAGCCTTAAACCAAAGCCATCACAGTAGGTATAGATATATCTCTCGTGTACTTTGGTACATCCACACCTATTATGATAGATATTGCATGAATACTTTTATAAATAAAAACACACTTTAATAGCGCGCTTGATAATATTTACTCACACACCAACATTTAATATTCTGTACAGACCAACATAACAAAACCAAATAATTATTACTTTGAAGCCTAGCTTACATTTAACATTGAGAAAATTGAGCAAATCAAAATAACAGTAACAATATTATTGAATTATAATAATAAAGAGTATAATAATAATAATGTTTATATCGCTTGTTATTATTACCATAAAATATAATTGAACATATTACACGTCACAAAATAACACTAATTATTTAATTTATTCACTAAAATTATTTAAAATTGCATTGTACTAAATTTTATTTCAATCCACAACACCAATAAACTAATACTTCTTTATCAGAAAGTATTTGCGTTACAATTGCCTTTACCACACGTAATATAAAATATAAATCCACGCGCTCGCGCGTCACGCGGCCACACCGCGCCAGGCGCAATAACTCACGCGCCCAATGCCACACGCACGCAATGTCACTCGGCTGCTCGCAATGCCGCACGCACTCATTTTGCCACATCTCAACGCCATCGACTACAAGCGTGCACTATTACTACTACCTGCATTTCTCTATCGACAACGCGTTTACAGCATTAACGATCCGACGAAGCATACGCACAAAAGTGCTCCCAACTTTAATCACAGCTATGAAATCTCTTCTCTTTTGTTTATTACTATTTTTATACTAAGTTCTTCATAATTAAATCTATAGATTAACGCTATTATACCTGTGTGGTACTTACTTTACAAAGCTCTATACATTGTCTTAATTGCAATTGATTAAACTATAAATAATTGATTTTATCAAAATTTTTATTGCTAAGTTAATTTACTTGAGACCACACAAAATACTTAAATCTTTAGAAGTGCGAATAAGAACATTTTGTATAGTTTTAATAAAACATAAAATATCCAATTATATTTTTGACTAGCATGATTAAATTACAATTTTTGCTTTTACTTGCAGATAAATTTGACTAGCATAATGTACGGATACTCTTATATCGAATTCAAGATAGAAATTCAACTCATGATTCAAAAATTCACAAGTTACATGATATCGAATACACACAACTTTGGCACAATCATACATTCTTTACAGAAACATTGAAGGGGAAGACTTTGGAAATATGCAATAAGGATATGTTTAGAGACTATTAGGTATTTTGTATTCATCTACACGCATAGTCTTACATCTAGGGTGCAAAATTAATAAGTAGTGAACAATTTTCTTACTTATTGCAGTTAAATTTTCAATATTGCATATTAAAATACATTATGTTAATTGCTGAATATAATTCGTATTCAGCACGAAATATACGTGTACATTATTTTGGCACTCATTATGTTTTTCAGTGGCACTAGTCTCTTAGCGCGTAGAAAAAATTCACTGGAAAGCATTTAGTAAAATGGTCCTATATTAATATTATACTAGTTAACCCTATTATGATTTTTGGAAATATATCGCTTACCACAGGACTATCTATGCTTGATCTACTACTAAATACGATGAGCAGTCTGGAGAGGGTAATAAAATTCCAAACAAATAGTTCTAAATTACATTACCAAACATTAACTACTCTCAGAATAATTTAGCATAAATCCACAACATTATTAATGTTAAACAAACTTCAACAATCTTTGGCTTTGATCCCTAGACCAATATTATTTATTCGACTTAAAATTTTCGGCAGCCGATGTATACATATTGTGTATACGTTACAGATCTCAATAATTCAAAATGTTAAATAAATTACAAGTCTATCACATTTATCAACACTATTTTTTTTATACAACTAACGTCTTTTTTTATGATCGTAGACGATTTAAACTGTTTATAATAATTATATTGAAATGTCACCTTCGCCTCTGTCTCCATTTAATGTAAGAATCTTAAAGGATTTGATCCCATCGGTTTCGTATTACCGCACCGCGTCCACCGGTGCGGCTAGTACTGTATCATCTAAGTTTTTTCCAGATCATTACGATTATTTTATTTACAAATATTGTCTTTAACCCTCTCACTCTGTTCGCTAATCTAACACTACGCTACGCCAGCAGATCCGAGGTCGATTGTAACGCAGCTACACCTACTTGTACGCCGACAATTGATATTTAACTTATTTTGAACTTTATTGTATGGTCAGTACTGATCATAATCGAAAATCAATCCAATAATTAATCGAAATACTCAACCGCTTAAATCCATAGTAAATTCGATCAGCTTAGCTAACATCTGTTGCATACTTTGATATAAATCCGTTATCCGCGAACGGGAACGAAATATTACAAGTTTATTTACTAAATAATTAGGGCATACCGCGCGCCATGAAATTCGTGGTCGTTCGCTGATGACGGATTAGATTTTTAAATTTTAAAATGTCAGTCATTTTAAAAATTTCCATTATATAAACTTCATACACGCCGAAGTTTTTCCCTTCAAACCTCGATATTTAACTAATTTATCACCGACATTTCCTGTTTTAATAAAATACAGTGGAGAATAAATATAAGAATATCTAAAATACTTATAAACTCGTAACAAATGTAAACATACATTCAGCAAGAATCTAATGTGTTGCCAATTGATTCCCCTCATATGTGGAGCTCGTTTGGTGTTCGCGTTCACTTGAGGAAGTATATCGGGGCCAGAGTGCTGAAATGCGGCTGCATCAGGAAGGCGCGCTCACCGTATGCCTTGTGCGCGCCCGCACTCTGCCCGCGCAGCCCCATTCAATGGATCGGCGCCTTCACGATGTGGTTGGGACCGATGTAGTGGTACCCGGGCAGCGGCAGCCCGGCTGTCTCCATTGTGATCCTGAAACACATCGCCAACAATATTAGCTTTGTTTATTTAATCCTATATTACATTTCAACCTTTACTCCCCGCACTCAAAGAACTTTATGGAAGATTAACCTAAACATTTATATTTTATGGTACATACTGAAAAAAGTTGCTCTATTTGGTGATTTTTGCACTAGACTAATTAAACATTCTAAATTATTTACGTAATTATTATTTCATTTACGTAAATATTCTTATTATCTATTCTAATTAGAATAGATAATAAGAATATTTACGTAAATTATAATTTTTATTTTATCTTAATTTTTAATTCACTTTGTATACCACTATGTGGTAGAATGTACTGTTCACCTACAATTGTAGAACACCTGTATAAACTACATTCTTGCAAATAAAGATATTGATTGATTGATAAAAACGTCGCGGCGACAGTGCAGGACCTTAGACTATTTTCGACAATATTGTTACATGTTATACATACTTGTTAATAAATTGAGGAAAAAATAATTTCACCAAAAAATATAGTTATAAGGTCCTGCACTGACGCCACGATGTGTATCTATTCAAATACTTGCTATTTTTCTAACACGCACACATACTTTCTAAATAAGATTTGAACCTGATTCAGATTATGTGAGAATTTTTAAAAGTAGCGGGTATTTTAGCACGTAACACGTCCAATCAAGTGACAAGTATGTTGACAAACGACTCACATTATGATATTAAGAGCTGAGGTACGGACCAACTAAAATCACATACGTTTCCTATGAAACTGTTTACACTATATAGAGTCGTTAACAATCTCCAGACAACTAACAAACAAGTCCAGATCCAGTGCTCGTCATCGTGTCAATCACATCGATGTGAGTCAGCCATTTTAATTTGCTTGTAACTGAGACAATTTATAATTTAAAAATGCGAGTAAATCAAGAAATATAATCGCTACCGAAGGTTAATGGGCCATAATTCATTTCTGAGAATGTGGAAGTTGTATAACTCAGTTCCTAAGTACAATTCATTAATGTTTTAAATTCACTGTCGAAACGTATTTTGCTTATTGGATAGAAAAAAAAGGGGAAATAATGACATAACAGGTGTAAAGCGGTATTTACATTTTTCGGATAACAAATTAAACAATGGATTTTATTTGACACATTACGAACGGATGTGATAATGCTAGGAGATAAAGTAAACTGTAAAGGAGAACTCTTACCAGGATATTGGGTGATCCAGTGAGCTGTAGGATGTAGGTACTCGATGGACCAAAATTCAGCGTTTCAGGTAACAGGGTAGGCAGGATTATGACGTGGATCTTGACTAGGAAGCTTTGAAATCGGACCGTTATGGGTGACATGTTTTACCTGTAGCTTCATTTTAAACGATCACACAGATTAATTATAAAATGAAAAGTAGATCAATGGTATCAGAAAAACTACAATATTTTATTAGAATTTTATTATTTATGTACTTTAAAAACAATACATTTAATGTCTCTCTATCGAGTTATATAACCCCTGAAAATGTACGAAAATGTTTATTACCTTATAAATTAACATGATTTTCATAAGAAATAAAAGTATGACACTCTCCTATGGAGCTATCTTTAAAAACACACAAATTGGACCTCGATTTTAAATTCGCACTTAACAAAACGTTAAGGCTAAACATTACAGACGATTTTCATACTAGATCACGTTGAAGATATATTTTTTGTTTTTGTTTTAATCCACCTTATT
Organism: Dendrolimus houi; assembly: GCA_039645545.1. Taxonomy (NCBI): domain Eukaryota; kingdom Metazoa; phylum Arthropoda; class Insecta; order Lepidoptera; family Lasiocampidae; genus Dendrolimus; species Dendrolimus houi. The sequence goes on along the minus strand of CM077120.1, from coordinate 12,890,106 downwards.
AACGCGGTTTCAAAATAAATGCGAAACATTTCAAATCAAATAGGTAATAGAACTCATGGTAACAAAAGTTTAATAGCTTCCACGCATGATTTTGTATGATATTAAGAGTAAAAAATATACTAGGAATGGTAGAACCAGAGTTTTAATGTTGCCATGATCCATTCCACTGTTGTTTAGATTTCATCATCGTATGATTTACATCTTTAAAAGCTTCTTGATTTAGTTTTGATTCTTTAATTAACAGCTTTTTTTACTTTTTTACAGTTTTGAAAGATTTGGTCTGAAAAATATGGAGTTAAATTAATTTAAATCAATAAAAAGATGGTAGTGTTTTATTTTATATCAAAAAGCGAGAGAATAATGACTAGTAGCGCTCAATAGTCAAAAAGAGACTTAAGATTTAGAAAATTTTCAAAATTACGATTTTAATAGGCGATTGTTATTACTAGTATCCTTATTACTTGGTATCTTATTTATACTGCTGCATAAATGCAAAATAAAAAAGTGGTTTTTATTATGAAATGATTGTTAGTTTTAACATTAAAAGTTAATATCATAAGTATGAAAATCGACCATGACCTTTCGTCTTAAGGTCCGTGTTCTAGAACAAATACCTTATACGTACCGAGGCTGGAGACGATACTTTGTGCAAATTGAAATGCATTTTCGAACATCATAGACATCTTTCAGCCACGCGAGATTTAATTTGCTAGTTATCATATCAAGCGTCGGTTGTAACCGATAGCGGCCATATTTGCAAAATCGAATTATTAGTTTGACGAGTGTTTAGCAGCAATATATACCGATAGGTGTAAAACATTACATATCTACGATACTTGACACTTTCGTAATAAGAATTCTGCTAAAGTGGCCAAGTCTTCTCTGCAGTATTCATTGTTCTAGAGTACGGACATAAATAGGACTAACAACGTAATTTCGCGCCTATCCTGATATCCTATAGCTTTGCTACGTCTAAGGTATATACGTTGTTTGTCCGTACGTACGATTATCATTATTTTAATAAAAAATCGGGATTTCTTACACCAAAAGAGATGAATATGCTTAACTAAAACTCGTAAACAAACACCAGTTTAACATTCCAATATTAAAATCCTAAAATACGCGAGTAATGGATTGTACAACCACATTCTAGATTGTCGCTCATTAAAGTAATAAAATTTTAGAGACACTGAAACCAAACTTTAAAAACAACATTATCATCTCAACTTAATTGTAGGTCTTTGATTAACGTCAAACAACAAAATTCTTCTGGGAACTAGAAAAATATTTCACTACACAGTTCACATTTTCCACACAAATATACAATTCTTGCTTAAAAACGATTTATTGATTATGCTATTTCCTATACCTACCTACTTATTGTTCATGTTTAACCAAGAAAATGAAGTTTCAGAAAGTAAAACTGCACAGACAATATTGCCTTACAATTTTCTACCAAACACTAAGGTGTTTAGAAAAATTACTGGCTTGTTAAAAGTTAGATGGGCGTTATTTCTATAGAAATAAAATTGGACTAAAACAAACAAAATTTATACTTTTTAATCTGATTTTTGTATATACAGAAGTGGAATGCTAATAAAATTGTTATTGTAAATATTTGCACTTCGAATTCAATAAAAGTAATAAAAACCCACCAGGAGGAAAAGCCATGTTGCAAATATTCCTTCCTATACTTGATCGAATACCAGACAGCTGATTAAGTGACAATCTAGAAACAAGGGTTGAACTTTCCTAAATGCTATATTTGTCTTTCTATTACAATAACCTACGATTATACAAAACACAGAAACAAATAGTAGTTAATTATTATCGGAGCTAAGTAATTTGGAACTATCGGGACATGTGACTAAGTTTCATAATAAAAAAAGACCTCCATATCCGATCCATGTTTGAAAAATATTCTACAAAAACAACTTTTATCAGATTTTGTCTAAACCTGGATTGGTTTTGTATGTGTATTCAAAATCAAAGAAATAAACTTTCCTTTGATTTTTCACTTTTATGCATCATCATAAGTTTTGATTTTGTTACATGATTTTGCACAAATGTTAACATAGGAAATAAAGTCAAATAGCAAGACTATTATAGATTTCTATAGTAAAATAAATAATTTATTCTACAATTGATTTTTATAGCTCATATCTTGTAAAATACTCATAATAAATTAAGAGTTGATTTCATAATAGTGTTTTTAAAATACTATTTAAAAGATATATTTGTCAATACTCATTCGAAAACTATATAAACATAACGTTATTGCCATTTTAGAGACAAAAATCCTAAATTAATTTTAAGATGACTTCATATTTGTTTCTTAAATATGGTATTAATTAGCAGAAATATGATGTTTTGTTTATACACCCTGTATTTCATTTCAAAAAGATAATTATTTTATATACGTTTAAGCGCGAAGCACTCTGTATATTCTACAGCAATTAGCTTCTACGTATCTACTATTGTCAAGACTTAGTTGTCGTTAGTCACACCACTGTAATCTAAAGAAAATATTGTTGTTTCATTTTTAAAACATTATTTTATTTTTGTAACATTGTTGTTTTTGTTTACATTCGACATTTGTTAAAATAATAAATAAAACCGCTATTGGGTTTATTGGAAATCCCTTGTGTGTTTGTATCAACTGGTGCTTCTAACGATCTTGTTGTTTTCTTAAATCTAAATATTTTCAGCTAGTCTTCTATCTTCACTTTGTAAATCACTACTACTATACGTAGTTCGCTATTAGTTATGTAATTTAGAATAGTAAAATAAAACAGATCTTTTAATATATAAACGCTATATTAAAATGTATTGATGATTTAATGTAACGACTTATTGCAAATTTTATAAACCAACATTACATGTTTATGAAAACTGGTAATAAACCAAAGAAATCATGTTGAGGGAAAAGAAAAACAAATGTTTATAAAAAAACTTCGTCACAATAAAACTTACAAAGATTAAACAAGACTTCTCAAAAATTGAAACAATTGTATTTCTTCAACTTAAAGTAGTATATATTAACGGAATATATTCATTAGATTAGTAAATATCCTAATAAAAATGTCCATCTGTTTGTTTTATGCATATAACCCTCAAAATGGTATAATGAAAAAATCTAATCTCGCTACGAGTATGAGAAGCGATCTCGCAACATACAACTGATTCAGTGTATATTTTACACTTTGAAAATATTAAAATGATTTATACTTAGAAACACACGATTTTAATTTAACAATAACCAAATTGCGCGTGTTTGTCAGATATTTTCGAGTAGTCCGATAAAAAATAATGATTTCACCTAGCCGAATGTGTCCTTTTATGATCTAAATTAAACCCCAGTGGGGTCACCTAGTTGGCGGACGTTGGGCGCAGGTGGCGCGTACGTCGGCCCGCATCTTTGGAAGTTCAGTCTGAGTGGGGGGAGCGGAGTGTGGGGGCCGCGGGGGGTGAGGGGCGCGCGACGGCGGGCGGTGGCCCCCCGCCTAGTAGGGGTTGTACTTGTTCCTCTCCTTGGAGGCCTTGGCGGGCGCGTGCGAGTCGTCGTCCTGGCGGCGCTGCGCGTACGACTTGTGCGAGCGGTGGACGCCGGTGGTCTGCACGGGCGGGGCGGCGGACGAGGAGGCGGCGCCCGCGAGCAGGTCCGTGAGCCCCCCCAGTGCGGAGAGCGAGTTGAGCGCCCCCAACGCGCCCGTCTTGCTCAGCAGCTGCGCGAGCGGGATGGCCGACGCGAGGGGGCCGCTCGCGCCCGACGAGCCCGACGCCCCCGCCCCGCCCGACCCACTACCACCCTCCAAATTCGCCTTCTGGAGCTCCACACTGCGGGAGCGGGACAGGAACGATGTAGAGGGTCAGCCTACAGGCTGGACCGATTCGAAGGATCATGGGTGCGGACATAGGATAACATTCTTATATTGGCAATGACCGGAGACAAAAAGTTGATGTTGGCTTACATCCCAGTGTTTTATTTTTTTACATGATGTAGCAAAAGTCAAGTTGAGTTTTAATTTTATTTCTAAACTGTTACTACTTCATCATGTTACTGTTAATAACTTTCTTATTTATAATCAACTATCAGAGGAGACCACTATATAAAATGTGTAGTGAATTTCTAATGTAATGTGTATGTACATTAGACATTTAAAGTATTGCAATAGTTAATCACAATGAATTGGATTATTTGAAAAAAATTAAGTACATAGAATACTTGTATTATCAAGGAATCGATGTTCTATTATTTTATACCCACTTCCACAGCAGTATGGAGGCAAGTGGCGTGGGAAATGGGCAGTGCGCAACTTATTTAAACTTTGATACTTGCGCTGCTCACTACCCTCGTAGCTTACCTGTTAGCTGATGAAGTGGAAATAATGTAAACGATCTCATATTTTATGTAAACTAATTAAAATAAAATGTTTTAAATCAGTGTTCTTCGGTCAAATGCCTCATTAAATAAACCGCATATTTATAAGCCAACTTCGAAATGGTCCGTGGGGTATAAATAACAAGGATAAATAAAGGAGACTAAATAAATCATTTAGAGATGGACTTAGGCAAGATTAAAATTAGGGTTGTATGGGCAAAAACAATCCAACTGGAGGTTTGGATGGAAATATTGGCCAGGAGCATTTACTAGTGAACCTGTTTATATAATAATAGAAAATTAAAACTTACCTCATATTGATGAGATACTGGGCGAGTGCCACGGAGTCAGGGTTGCCAGTAATGGTGATTGTGCGGTCAGTGCTGCCACCTTCGCGTTCCTCGCAGTTAGATATCCGAATCATTGCGCCGGATATTTGGCGGATTTCAGCGATTTTGGTGCCTCCCTGTAGATATTCAACATATTTGTTTAGCGCATACAGTTCGATAAGACCGATAGTTGACCAACATTCTGTGTCACTACAAGCCAAATTTTAAAGTCTAAAATCACAAAATAAATACAGAAGCGAATTCAGAATAATATTTAAATTAGACATCTAGTATTTGTAATGGTATGATACATATATGGTTATATTATTATAACCATATATACCGCGACTAGCCATCTCTAGCTAAGCTGGTCAGCGATCCTAGCGATTAGCTAGAGATGGCTAGCCGCGCGTAGTGCACATGAGAATTTACATTAACATCCCTTTGTCATATTATATCGAAGGTTAACTTGATAGTTAACCGTCTAACATAAATATTTGTGAAATTGAATTACGTTTATGAACATGTAATTCAATTACACAAAATTTTGTAGTACTTAGCTATAAAAATACTTTTGATACAAGTGCAAATATGGGAAAACAAAAACATATGTAGCTTTATTCATTTAAATTATAAATACGAGAAATCTATATATTTATTGTTTTAGGCAACTTATAATCCTGATTGGCAGTTTTCGTTTACACCGAAAAGTGCAGACCGGTTTCCGACATGTAAATAGTCTATATTAAAGTTTATTCGCAAGCGACAATGGTAGTGTTGCTTGCTATGCATTCTTAGCTCTGGCCTTGAAGACAAGTGGCATTAGCGCTAAACGAATAGAATGAAAACGTATGGGGATGACATATTTAGCGTAGCTGCGTAGCAATATGTCATTCCCATACATTTCTAATGTCATCTGTTAATGTCACGTGTGTACAGGGCCTGTTGCGCTTACACGAATAGTACACTGTCGCGCGGTGCTACAATTGATTTACTGCGCAAGTTAAAACTGTACAAATCTTTTCTATTACTTGAGGTAGTTTTTATTATGGAGAATCAGTAAAAAAGAAACAGTTGGTCAAAGAATATCAGTTCCGAAGGTCTTAATATTTAACCGTCGACGTTTTTTTAAATGCTGGATTACAGCAGACAGGCTGACAGCCCAACTGTGATGGACAGTGGTCACCGTCGTCTATAGACACTTGCAACACCAAAGGCGCTTCCAATGTGCTGACGGACTCGTAGATGGGACTAGAAGCTGGCCACTAATGCCGGAACGTAACTCAAGGTTGTTATGACTGCATGCTCTAGACAAGGGGTAGTAGCTATCCAGACCGGCAAATACCCTACCACCTGATTGTGGGTTGTTTTGTCGCCTCTTGCGACAGGACGCCTGGCCGCAAAAATTAGTATTCTTTTTGTTCCTGCAAGTGTGTAACAGATGAGGAATTTGAAAAGGTTTAATTGTGGCGTTACCTTTCCGATGATGCAGCCGATGAGCTCGTTGGGCACTGTCATCTCGTGCGACTGTTGGTTGGTGGGCGCCTGGTTGCGCGATTGGTTCGAGGTGCGCAGCTGCGAGCCCGCCAGCGCCGCCAACGCTGGGAGAGCGCACACTTGCAGCGTTAACAAGATATCACGTCAACTTACGGGTATACCAAATCCACAACTACTGAGGGAGTCCCCATACTTGTCGGCATGAATTCGGCAAAAAAAGTTCAGTCATTTACTAAATAACAAAGTTGTAATTTTTTTTTTATGCTGGTGTACAGCATACAGGCCAACGGCCCACCTGATGGAAAGCGGTTACCGTCGCCTATGGCCGTTTGCAACATCAGAGATGTCACCAACGCACTGCCGGCCTCGAAGAAATTTTATAACACCCTTTTTGAAAAACTCCATATCGTAGCGCTATTGGAAAACCTCGGCTGGGAACTCATTCCAAATCCCCACGGTACGCAAGAGAAACACTCTACAGAACCGTTGCGTACATGAGCGAAGCGGCTGAAGGAAGTGGGGGTGAACTCCCAATCGATGGCGAGCGGTGCGATGGTAGAAAGAGGACGAAGGCACCATTCTAAACAGTTCTTCGGAACACTCCCCGTTATACAGTCGGTAGAATACGCAGAGAGAAGCAAAGAAAAGAAAAGCAATTTTGTAATGAAAGCCAGTAACATAAACTTGTAAAAACCTTTATTTTGGTATTATAAAAGTTATTCCAAAAATCTCATAAGATCATGTGTCCGTGTCTAAGGTCCTCAAAAGGGTTTTTTTTTTATAGCTGGAGTACGGCAGATAGACTGATGGTAAGCAGTTACGGTCGCCTATAGACTTTTGCAATTCCAGATATGTCACCAACACGCTGCCACCCTTGAAATTATGTAACGCCCTTTTGAAACACTCCACATCATAGCGCTGTGAGAAAAACCTCTGCTGGAGCTCATTCCAAATCCCCACGGTATGGAAGAGAAACATTGTGTATACGACCTAAGTGACTCGAAAAGCGGATGAATCCCTGAACTGTTTTTGTAAATATCTCGCTTCACTTTGCATCAAAGGATATTCGCATGTAGTATAAAAGTTGTAAAGCGTATAATTCAGTTTATAGAGTTAGTTACCGACTAAAAATAATTGCAATTATAAAAAAACCTATTTAATACTTTCTGGCTATATTTTCCAGGTGAAACCCTAATTTGACTGGACTAAAGAGCTTTTAAGCTTCAGACATAAGAGCATTAGTGATACCGTTCTCACCGGCTCGATACAGCGCATCAGGTGCTAGAGATATCACTGACGCCCTTATGTTGTAGGTGTAGTTTGTTTTTCGCTTGAATTTGCCGAATCCGTGCCGACTAATATGGGGACTCCCTACCATATCTATACATATAATAAAATTGTAAAAAAAAAACTACTAAAAACCGAGTCAGGGGGGATGTAAGAAGTGAAATAGAACAAATTTAGATTTTTTTTAATTTTTTGTTTCTCTGTTTGTCTGTCTGTTTGTACCGGCTAATCTCCTAAACGACTGGACTGATTTAAATGAAATTTTGTATGTTGGTAACTTATATCCCTGGTCAAAATATAGGATACTTTTGATTCCGAAAAACAAGAGTTCCCGTGGGATAGTTTAAAAAAACTTTAATTACTTAAACAGCTTATTATACAACTTATGGCACTTAATTAAGTATTGATATTGCCGGTATCATCATCATACAATAAAACAATTTATACATTAAAAACAATATATATATATTAATCTATCCATCAAGAAAGTTTATACGTCTTATGGGTAGCCCTTCAGCAAATTACGACATAATTATGTGGCCAAATCGAGGATGTGCAACAGTAATTAGTGAAATATGTTTGGTACTGAAGTGAATGGAGGTTATTGCTGAGTAAGTATAACTTGAACAAAATAAATATAATAATAAAAATAAAGACGGTGTGCCCTCAGGGGCCACAAATACGCGTAAATGTTAACTTTGGAACCATTATAATTTATAATCAGAATTAATGAACCCCACTGGGAAGTTAACAAGTTTAGATCATATAACTTTTGAACAAGGGTCAAACTATTGTAGTTGTTATATTATGTTCTGTTACCTGCCGGGTTCAGACCTGTTGTATTCGCTGGCCCCAAACCACCGAGGCCCAAAGCAGCGAGACCCGCCAGCGGAGACTTCGCAAGTCCGCCCATCTAAAACATCAAAACTTTATTCACTACAGAAAGGTTAATGAATATTTAACATCAAATATCTACACTACATCCACAAATATTTATTGTGGTAAATAAAGCATATAATTTTGACCAAAACTATGATCAATTTTAATAGAAAAAATGTACTTATCATAACAAATTATAGCTAAACAATTTTACTTCCAATTTTTTTATTTGAATGGTCTAGACAAAATTGAACAATTTTATGTGCAAAATAATATATTACACATAGAAAAATGCGAAACTTGAGCTAGTTAAAATAGGGTATCTTAATATATCAAAAATGTATAGTAACAATCAAATTATGTCAAAGCTCCAGCTGCTTATTTTCATCTTCTGAGACGGGCCGGGATGGGATCGCTGGATAGGGTAACCTGGGTAAAATATTGAATTAAATATTTAATATGACAAAATTCAGAAAATTCGCATTTCGTTTATAATCATCAGTATCAGAAAAAATATCAGGAAATATAAAAAAAAATTTCTGATCTTATGGATGAACTCATAATGAAATTAGGCCACATTCCTACTGGTACTGGTGCGTTTCAAATTTTTTTACAAAAAAAGTTAAATAAATGCACGTATCAAACATCACAAAAATTGTTTAAAAAAATTTACGACCAGGGCCCCAATTCTGCTATCAATTATAATATTGTCAGGATAGTCGACCACAGTGGAGTCATAATGGCGATTTTTTTTAAAAGATAACCACTATGCCGCCATTGGTCGACTACTCTGATGATATTATAATATTAGGATTGGGGTCCAGATTATTGTCAAATCTTAGATTTAAAAAACAGTAGTGTTTTAAATATATTAATAAAATATTGAAATTGGCCAAATTTTCATTTTACACTTCTAATCATATTGATGGGCATTGATTCCCTTATTCTTTATTAAACTTCTTTATATGAATGAAGTTTCAGACCAAAATATCATTTACATATAATTTATTACATGCTAATTTCTCTTAAAATTGTATAACAATGACTGTGTTAACGAAATATGAAATTTCTTAACAACATTTTTATTTAATAAACCACATTGTGAGATCTTGAATGGTGCTGCCCGCGTGAAAGCACCTTAACGAAAATAATGTCAACATTATTTATATATGTATCAACAAACAGAAAATTGTATTAAGCCATGCGCTTCCATGGTTAATTATTTCCTATATTATGATTAAAACAAAAAAAATTGTTGGAAGAGGCAAGGTGGCAACGAGGAGAGGTGCAAATAAGGAAATTCTTAAAATATCGCCTTGCATCAAAATCATTACTGTGCATGTAGTTTCATAAATGTATTCTAGACATTCGCTCCATCACAGCGATGCTAGAAAACAAACAGATAAAGCTTCAACCTATATCAATGTTTATAAATGCTGCATTTAGAATAATAAAATGAATTAATACACCTTAATATTATGCAATAATACTACGGGCAAGATATGCATAGGTTTCGGTAACAACTATTTAGTTGGGGTCCGTGCACAATAAAAGAAAAAGAACCAATGAATCAAGCATTAGGGTAGTGAACTAAAATAAAAATCATTCATATGGCTCATATCATCCGGGTTCTAATACTACTATATAAAGGTTACACCATGGTTTCTACAGGTTTCAACACCAAACATCCACACCGAGGGAATTATGGGGCAGCACCAATCGCATCACCGCTCCCGCAACACATTCTTATAGATCCACTCCACAGGGCTCCGAGAAATAAATAGTATGATGCTTCGACAGCTGATTAATTTTAAATTTAAGTATGTAGGGTAGCTACCTGTTAAATTGTTATTCTTCTTATATGCGTGAATGTTGTTATTGTTTATTTGTTTAATGTTGTTGTAAAACTTAAATTGACAAGGTTTGAAGAAATGTTAATATTTTCACACAATCTCTAATTCTATCCCACTGAGGTGAATGTCTTTGGTCTGGCGAAAGCAGATTTTAAAAAGTTAAAAAGGCAAATGTCTAGGGAAATACCAACTAAGACAATACAAATAGGTAGGTATACAAAGGATACAAAAGATTCCAAAACAGTATTATACAGTACATTTAATAGATATAAACACTTTCTCAAAACTCAGATCATACATTTTTTATATTGATATAAAAAGAGTAATAAACTTACGAGACCGGATTTATCTTATGCATACAACTTTATACAAATAGGGTAATTGACAGTCAAAGTCCACTCATATACTTTTAACATTTTAGAAATTGTCATAATGTCTAATTTTATATGAGTGTAGTGAGTTACGACGTCAAATTGTAACGAGTCCAATAACCAATTAATTATAGTTTAAATAGTGATTCTAATTTTAATTATGATGTTTTATAAATATGATGATAGAAGAGTATTTTATTGAGTCCATATTCTCTTAGATTCTAATTGGTATAAAGTTTATTGTAGAAAATGTTATATAAATATATATTTAAATGAAAAAACAAATGAAGTGTAGATGGCGTATACCGTATGTAGGAATACCACAGGTGGTCTTTTAGAGTGTCGAAAATGAATTGAAGAGTAGGAGTCAAATGAAATAGATCGATGAAGTAGGAACAACCTCAATAGAGTATTAGTATTCAGGAGACATATACATAGACAAGAGGGAGTTGAATGCAATGAACCTTATACGGGAGTAGTAATAATCGGAGCCTCGTGTTTTGGCGGTATGGGGAGCGGGCACTCACAAGGTGGTGGTCGTGCAGCGGCGCGGGCAGCAAATGGTGCGGGGGCAGCGCGCCCACCAGCGGTGGCTTCATCTCCACCAGGGGGAACACGGGCGCGCACACGCCCTACAACCGCCAACCACGCCACGTAAAAACATCGCACGCAAGTGAATAAATCGCACTTTTGTATTGCTGAACATATACGACGTTCATCGCACTTTATACCAATAGTTGTTAAGACTTCTTTTTCACTTTGAAAAAAAAAAAACAATTACCAATTTTTGTTTGCTTGTAAAGTAACAGTTGTCAGATATTGCGTAGATAAGGGTGGTTTAAACTTATTTTTAAAGTGTAATCCGTTATGTACAGCCACATAAAAACATCGTACCTATGCAAGTGCCACATAAATGTGACTTTTGTATTGCTAAACATCGCACTCTTTATACCAATAATTGTTGTGACTACTTTTTCAGTTTAAAAAAATCATAATCTATCAATTATTTTTGTTTGCGCGTATAGTAACAGCTATCTATCAGTTGCTGCGTAGCTAAACGTGGTTTAAACTTTTTTAAAGTGTAATCTGTCATGAAGACTAACTACCACTTGAGGATAACAGTAGGATAGTGATAAATTCACATTTTAAGGATGATATGAGGATTTGTGACGTGACAGAGGACGTATGTCAGAAAAGAGGAGTATGGAAGGAAAAGACATATTGTGCCGATCCAAAATAATTGCGAGGTGAAAGAAGAGTGTGTTCATTTCCCATAGGCATACTCTGATAATACTTAACTACTACTATTACGAACGCCCTGGGTCAACCATTATTTCAGACAATTTTATTACACTCTTATTTGTAGCCACCTCTCTTCTGTTTTACCTTCAAATTATTTGGGGTCAGCACTGTATATCTTTTTCATAGTCCTCTATTTGGACAAACATTTTCTGCCGCACCACAAATCATCATGTCCTCCTTCATACAATCTATTTCTTTTTGGTCTAACTTTACATTTGTACCCATCAATCTTACATTTTAACATCGTTTTTATCACGTGACTTTCATCCCTCCTCATTACCATCTTAATGTTCTTCCTCTCAATTTTTCAAGATCCCTTTATGTGCTGATTTCTCACTTTACCCACTCTTGTAACATCACACATACATCTTAACATTCTCATCTTAGCTTAATAGAGACGCTTTAGATCTATTTAATATGTAGCCATATATTTCCTATTTTTGGAAGGGCATCACCAAATAATGTAAACTAATTAAAAATAAAAATCACTTTTATGCATATTCATTTGTTACATTTAAAATATAATTATCATATACCAGGACGTTCATTTGAGTTTTCATATAGAGCAAGCATAAGATTCTAGAGAATAACTTACTAAAATCATAATTAATATTTAGTAGCGAACTTTAGAGTATACTTTAATTTATTGAAAAATTATAGGCACAGAAAAATTTACTCTTTTCACACACAAACTTAGCATGATGTTACTATAACAATTATATATATATATATATATTTTTTAATATATTTATATTGTACAGCACTGGAAAATAATGCTTATGAAATTAAATGCATGTACCTATAGAGGTGTCAGGATGTTTCGTATACCTAGTGTTCTCAAAAATTGTAGAGTGAGTAAAATCAACTTCCTGTACATCATATACAAGACACTTTGTTTGAGGTAGTACTGAGAAAAAACATTAATATTAGACAATATCTTATGAGTAGAAAAAGATAAATAGATAATTGGAAATTTAATACATTTTATTATATTTAAAGACAAATGAGTTCCTATAATATCGCCTAATGTACAAACTTACATCTTGAGCGGGAACTGCATAGTTGCCTTGGATTGTGTATGCCTGTCCACCTGCCAGTATGACTGGTCCAGCGACATTTGGCTTCGGCCTATATGGGATAGTTGCTCCTTTAGGTGGGCTCTGAAATAGAACATTAAACCACTTACACTTTGGGTCTTAGTAATATAGAACACATAACTTTAGGGCTAGCAACATCCAGACTGAAAACAAACTTTTGAAAAGATTTCTCCCATTGGTAATCAAAACGAGAATCTCTGGGCCCTAGCTCAGATCCACGGATATCATCATTGAACCTCAATATGACATTATTACATCTAATTTGTACTTTTCTTAAAAACAAGATTAAAAACTATTCACAAAAGGAGAGTGATGAGTATGGCGAAATGTAAAAAGTAAAACAGCAGACACACTGCAGTAAAAGTTTAAGATGTAGCTGTATTTCAAGCTAGGAACAACTTAAACATGTGTTGTGAACAGTTTCCATCCTGAATCTTTATATATTATAACACTCCCGCGTGGATGAAAAAAGTAAGTTAACATGATGATAAATCGCCTATATGACGGGTTGTTGTTGGAATGAAATGACCCATACATTTATAATACACTAGCTTCCGCGACTTCGTCCGCGTGGAATAGTTAAAAAAAGTAAGTTAACATGATGATAAATCGCCTAAAGTGCCCAAAATACATGTGACGGGTTGTTGTTGGAATGAAATGACCCATACATTTATAATACACTAGCTTCTGTCCGCGACTTCGTTCACGTGGAATGGAAAAAAAAGTAAGTTAAAAAGACCCCCTGATTTTTAAACATTCTTCATTGGTGCTCCGCTCCTATTGGCTTTAGTGTGATGATATATAGCCTTTAGCTTTCCTCGATAAATGGGCTATCTAACACTGAAATAATTTTTCAATTCAGACTAGTTCCTGAGATTAACGCGTTCAAGCAAACAAACAAACTCTTCAGCTTTATATATTAGTATAAGATTTAATATTTGCTTTATTCTCCTTGAAATTTGACAATGTCACTTAGTTGAGCACATGGTATTGTATATAATGGTGATGATAACATTGGCATACCAAATATAATATTAAAAGAAAACTATGAAAGCATTAACAATTACCTCTAGCATAACACAGCAAATGTGATAAATGCACTGTGTAATAGCATCACAGGTGCCACTGATTGTGACTGCTCTCTCTGTTGAATTCGGAAGCATTTCACTTGCTACCTGTAATTAAAGATACTTATGTTTAGCTATGACCTGAACATTTGATATTACAAGCTCAGTAGTTGAAATTCGACCGTAAGGACTGACGGACGATAATGACGAAATAAAGATTATTTGAGCAATAATTAAAATTATATTCCAATCAAGAAAATTTCAAAAAGGTAAGATATTTAACACACGCTCTTTTTAATGTAACTGTTTCAGGATTTACTGTAACATGTATGTGCCATATACTCAATTCCGCACGTTAGATTGCACCTCAGCAAAAAAATTGAGATGAGTAGCTATTTTAAAGCCAGCCATTTAATTAGCAGTTGTTAGCAAAATAGCCACGACAAGTTATAACCACTTCGCTAACTGGCTAATAGTTGTCAAATAAAACAGACAACTGAAAATTTTACACTTTAGCCATCAGCCGCCGCCTTCAAATCGTCAGCTGGCCAATAATTGTCCTATAAAACCGAATACCGACAAGTTAACGGTTTGGCCGTTAGCGGTCGGGTGCTCGTTGGCGAGTCATTAGACACTAGCCAAAAACTATTAACTTTATTTTTTTGCCAGCTAGTGAACAACCATTAGCTAGATGGATATGTTTTTGTAATTTAGGATGGTTACCCACCACTAGTAAAAAGGTGACAATTATACTTTTGAGAGTTTTTGGCGGGAACTGAAAGGAAGATGCTGTGCTGTGCAGTTTTATTTTCTAAAAATGTGTAAAATTACCCTAAAATGAACAATAGTTGTAGGATATTGATAGTTTTTGAGTAGTAATTATGTGTTTTGTGAGGAAGGTGAACTGTATAGTCAAATGTGGCCTTTTGAGATGTCACAAGAACTCCGTTGAATGGCACCAGCTGATAACCTACGGTTCAGCTGTGCTACACATAAGAGAATGAACATCTCTTGGCTCATCAAAAGTATATATTTTTTTTATTTAGGTTTATGGCTTGGCAGCTTGGCCTTTAAGCCCCAGATCTTAGATTATAATGTAGTTTCTTCATTCTCTTAAGCCTATGTGTAGCAGAGCTGAACTGTAGGTTATCAGCTGGTGCCATTCAACAGAGTTCTTGTGACAACTCAAAAGGCCACATTTGACTATACAGTTCACATTTCTCACAAAACACATAGTTACTACTCAAAAACTATCACTATCCTACAACTATTGTTCATTTTGAGTAATTTTACACATTTTTAGAAAATAAAACTACACAGCACAACATCTCCTTTTAATTTCCGCCAAAAACTCCCTAGAGATGTTTTATTAGATCCCCTAATAGTGGTTGGGACAATGAGCTCGTACCTGTATATTGGCGCCGGTGACGTCGCGGATCTCCTTGATCTTGGAGCCGCCCTTGCCGATGAGGGAGCCGCACTGCGACGCGGGTACGATCAGCCGCAGCGTGATCGGCGCGCGCGACCCTCCGCCGCCGCCCTCGTTGAATTGAGAGCACCACTAACGCAAACCGACATTATGTACCTTTGGAAACTTCTTCCTAAGCACGGCTCTGTACGATATGTGTATCTAGGCAGGGTTAGGTATTCATGAATATTCAAGTTTTAGAATTATCTTTAAGTAAAAGCCTAAGCCAAGTTGTAGTTCATTGATTGACATCAAACAAAAGAGTACTTGCGAGTTATGACAGCTCGAAAAATCACATTTGAGTTGCTACAAGAACTCCCTCGTTTGGTGCCAGTAAGAGACCTAACTATAATGTGGCTGAGGCTTTTATTTCCAGTTATTTTATCAAACAGATTAGTGTTAATTAAAATACAGAAAATAGATCAACTGATACTTCAACTATACAGTATTATAAAAGTCTAAATTGAAATTTATGATAGTTGGTTTAACCATCTTTTATATTTAATTGATCACAATAATCAGGAAATGTTCCCTCCACATTTCCATAGATTTACTTTAAAAATATTTAGTAATGGAGAACTTATATCTAAAGGCAGATTATTACAAAGCTTTGCTCTCTGAAATGTTATTTCTTATAACACATTTCAGGTATTGAAGTGATAACTTCTTACGAGAGGGTAAACTGCATCGTTACGTAACTCGTTACGGCGCCAGTCTGTCCGATTTCCCTTTCTCTCACGCATACGGCAGCGGTAGGCAGGCTTCTCCTGTCTCACTCTAACCCCCGCGCTATATATAAAGTTTAAGTAATAACTTAAGCTTTACTCAAGTTAAACAATTTCAATATTAAATAGTTCAACTTAGATTAGTTTAAGTTATCACTTCTGTCGGGCATCCCGGGACGCACTGTTTTTTTTTTTTAATATGGTCTTCAAACCTGAACATATTAAACAAAAATAATAAATGGAATACACATAAATTTAACACAAACCTCTTCAAATTTCTTGCAAATGAGAGTGAAGGCTTTGAATATGGCGCTTGTGTTGCCAGTGACTGTGACAATACGTTCGGGGCATGATCCATCTGATATATTGATTTTGGCTCCAGACTGAAATTTCACATAGAAATAACTATTTTTATTTGAGAAATACAAAAATTATTTATTATATATATTATTATTATACTAAAGATCCAGTTATCTCACCCTGTTTATAAGTTTTGCTTTTCAAAGGACTCACTATTTTTTGGATACATTACCATGACATCCGATCAAAATGTCACTATTAAATAAACTTATAAGTGTGTTTGTTTTTTGTGGCCTTGAATATAAACAGATTTTAATGTCATTTGATGTAGATATAATTTAGAAACTTAAAATAGCCATTTTTACACAGCCATTTATGTAGCCACCATGGGTGAAATTAGGAAGATCTCTATGTAATCAGTCACACATAAAATCTATTATATAAAATTCTAAACATGCCGTACCTGTACATTGAAGCTATTTAAAAAAAATAGACTATATAAACGATGGAGAACCCTGCAATCTTTAAGATTTCTTGTCTCTCATTGCGGGATTCACGTAAAAACTACTGGGCCGATTTTAATGCGGTTTTCGCTGGTCGACAGCAAACTCCTAGACATAAATCTGCGCTACTTTTTTACCTGGGAATCCCGCGGGATTTTTTCTGGGAATTATTTAAAAAGGCCAGATTAAATAATAAAATCGAATTCAAGTGTGATATTTTTTATTCCGAGACTTTTCCCGGGAGCGGTCGTAGGAAGCGGAAGGTTTCGGGTGCATAAAAATTTGCTTATTCCGACACAGTTTTCACTAAAACGATAGCTTACATTCTTTTTTTAAACGCTGCGATACTTCATGCCCCGAGAATTTCAGGTCCAGCGTGGACGAAGTCGCGGGCATATCTTAGTTAGCTATATGATTCTAGAAGACACAGTTTTAAAATCACTGATATGTTTGTTAGATTACTTATTATCTACAGAAATGCAAGTTTCTGCTGGATACAGAGATTAAATTTACGTGATTTGTGTCTTTGTTAGTTTCTTTTTCAGGGCCTAGGAAAGGAACAGAGTATCATTAAAAGTATATATGTAGATGCTAAACATAACAGAGACGAACTTAAATCTCGGCAAATGGACCAAAGTTTAACATTAGGAACGCTCTAATAATTAAACTTTAAACACATTTATTTGAAGTAATTTTTAATAAAGCATCAGTATTAGAGCATTGAGTCTCCTAATTATTGATTTCACTATAAAACTTACCTCTTCTCTAAATCTTTTAACAATTTCTCCCTTCTTCCCAATAATACTGCCAACTTCCTGTAAAAACCAAACATAAATAGTTAGATATTAATTTATTGAAATAATAATTTAAAAGCATATCGGTGGGTATTGCGCAAGAGTTTATAATTAATTCAGTTAGTGAGATTTATAGTAGGTACAAAAGATTTCCTGCATGATGGCCAATAATAGTTGCAGCTTAGTGAGTTTCTTTGCCGGCGCAGACGCATTGAGCCGCTTTTAGAGCCGCAACCTATCATGCGATTTCTGGCATGAGAGCATGTGACTCCCACAGTATGTGAACACTGCAACTGATCTCTGATGCAACATAAATAGCGTAACTCTGTCACTAAATGGAGTTCAAAGAACTTTTATTGAAGTTTGTTTTGGGGAAGATGTATTGTATGTTAGACGTTGGTTATTTAATGCCTGGG
Organism: Dendrolimus houi; assembly: GCA_039645545.1. Taxonomy (NCBI): domain Eukaryota; kingdom Metazoa; phylum Arthropoda; class Insecta; order Lepidoptera; family Lasiocampidae; genus Dendrolimus; species Dendrolimus houi. The sequence continues at coordinate 12,871,837 of CM077120.1, read as the reverse complement.
CTTCACCTATGATAATGTTATAGTTATTGACTGTGTGCAAATGGGTTTTATTTAAAGCGTTAAAATACCGCCATTAACGAACACCAAATTAGTGTATATACATACCGTATCTGTCAATATTAAACGTCATTAATTATTAATTACAATATCTCATAACACAAATAAGACAATAAACCCATTACTAAATCTGTGTGAACCATTAAGTATAACTTGATCCCAGATGAAGTATTAGCGTAATATTATATATTAGGTTGAGGAAAAAGTTTCTTCGCATTTTATATAAAAATTCAAAAGGATTTTTTATAAATTTTATTTACATTTGACTAAAGTATGTAGGTGCCATTTTGTTGGATAACTTTTTGCCATCTTGTAGGTAGGGACATGATCCCATTGCTATAAAAATTTTGGGGCTTCTGATCAAAAAACTGCGACAAGTGGTTTTGGCAGTCCTCTCGAGATATTAACCTGACACTGCCTAAGGAATTCTGCAGAGACCGAAACAGGTGAAAATCTGAAGGAGCAAGGTCAGGACTATACGGCGGATGCATTAACACCTCCCAGCCAAACTCTCGTAAATTTTGCTGAGTGGCTAAAGATGTGCGAGGTCTAACGTTATCATGGTGAAAAAACACACCCCTTCTGTTGACTAATTTCGGCCACTTTCTCTCAACTTTTTGCTTTAATTTCATCAGTTGTTCGCAGTACAGTTCAGTATCGATGGTCCTGCCTGGCGGTAACAGCTCATAATGAATAATGCCCTTCCAATTCCACCATACACACAGCATCACCTTGTTGCGAGTTAACCCGGGTTGCGCCACAGTCTGTGAAGACTGACCGGCCTTTGACCACGATCTTTTTCGCACGTTCTTGTCGTACGTGATCCACTTTTGATCACCAGTTATCAGCTTCTTCAAAAATGGTTCGGTTTCATTATGTCGTAATAAAGAATCACAAATGAGTACACGGTTCATTAGGTTTCTTTCAGTGAGCTGATGAGGCACCCAAATATCGAGCTTTTTTGTGTACCCAGCTTTTTTCAAATGCACCAAAACCGTTTTGTGGTCAATTCCCAGTTCTCCAGCTACATCGTAACTACAAATATGCCGATCTTGCTCCACTTTTTCAAAAATGGCATCAATTTTGTCCGTAACAAGGCGACCAGAGCGACGTGCATCTTTGATATCAAAATTTCTGGATTGAAAACGCTTAAACCAAATTTGCGCTACTCTCACAGATACTGCATTAGGTCCATAAACATCACAATTTTTTTTTGCAGCTTGTTTTGCATTTTTACCTTTTTTGTAGTAAATTTTAAAATGTATCGAGTTTCTTCATTAGGTTCACTCATTTTAACAATAAGAAAAACAAATGAAAATCACACATATTCCTAAATTGAATTTGGCATTGTCTTCTTTAAAATTAAAACTTTTTAATGATACCAAAACCAGCCAGATACAAATGGTATAGCCAAAGAGATCTTATTACAAGTTTATACATACTATATGCGAAAAGACTTTTCCCCAACCTATTATATCCAAGATAGAAAGATGTGTTTATTTTATAGATATATGTATAACAATATTTTACAGGAAGTTGAAACTTTAAATTAACAGGAACTGAACCCTGAATATGTGTTTCAGCAAGTCAACACTTACAAAGCCATCCATTAATTTATATATTCTTTTTACTCTCAAGGAAACGGCGAACTAAGAGCACGTGCACTTTATGCAAGTATTTTTAGAAGCGCTCTGTTATTTAGCACCAGTCTTTATCACTTACTTATCTTCAAGTAAAAAATAAAAATGCAAATTATATTTCAGCACATGTTGTAAAATTATTTTTAATAACACCGTGTCTTCATTTATTATTTTCATCATGGGACCTAAAAGTGCTATGGATTAGCTGTGACGGAATTTTTTTACACCAATCTTAAGAAAATCTATGACATGGATACTACTTTTTCACACCTTGCCGTATGAGCATCCTTTCGCTTAGAGCAAGATAGCTAGCTATCTTAAAATAAATAGGTAGCCTAACATAAGAAACTATTATACAGAATTTAGATTTTGTTAATATTATTATCAAGTTTTTTTAATTGGCAGACAAAAACACATTGTATATCCCTAAATTAAGCAAGTAACGCTGGTATTATGGTTAATACACAACGGACTTCTCTGTAGCGGACCCCAGACACCCAGATCATAGTAAATAACAGACTATAGTAAATTTCATATTCGAAATTTACCGTATCAGGAATCGAACACGGATCCTCTAGTTTGCATTGAAGTAAGCTGGCAACGGCTTAGCCCGCTCAACCACAGAGGTCGAGATTAATCCTATATTACTTGTCACTTTAGTTCCTAAAGAAATTTTTATCCAAAGCTTTGAGTAACTTTTAAAAAATTAAAAATAAGCCATATTCTTAGAAAGGATTAGCACTAATTACAATATAAACAATCCAAAAATGATTTGTAGACTAACAAAATCAAAAATGTAAGCCAACATTTAAGGATTGAGGAAGCAAAGCAAACATAAAGACAACACTCCACTTTCATACATTAATCTAATAAGAAAAAGTTGCTAACAACAAGTTTGATGAACAGGTCGAGTGCCAATAGTTGGATGGTTGCCAAATGTACTTTGTGTTGGATTAAAGCCAATTAAAAGTACCTAGACACGTCTGTGTATAGGTGGTGTTAACATCAATACATCTCTTCAGGTTGGTGCAATCTAAGCTTATCTAGGTGTTCTATAAATAGTACTGCAGTTGAGCAATGACATCGATAATAACCACTAATGTTTTGTTTGTTTAATTAGAAATATTAAAATTTTATTTCCAGCATAAAATGTTCTCGAATTATATTTATGCAAACACTAGTTTACCCCGCGGCTGCGTCGCGGTTCAGTTCTTAATGCATGCCTCTTGTTGAAAGAGCAGCTGTTAATACAGGTTACATTGTATAATTTTTTTATGTTAGTGCTATTTGCCCCCGGAAAATGCAGTTCATTTTATATCGCAAACTATCCCATCTCCCGGCATGAAAAGTATTTATGTCCATTTTCGGTATTAAAAGTACAGTTAAACTAAATTACAGCAAAACCGATACAGTACTCCTAGTACCTTTTCCGTGAAAGCCTAACAGTTAGACAGATCGAATTACTCTCGCATTTTATTTATAGATGATGAATTTTTATATCTATAAACTTGAGAAACGATTAATCTCTCATACAAACTTTCATCTCGTTCTAGTTTTATTTATCTATACCCCGTTTATATATTTGTAAACTACATAAATGACAAAAATCACAACAAAAACTAAACCTACCTCTTTACTTTCTGGGCTAACCTTTACTAATCTATCCCTTTTCCAGAATTAAAAGTATCCTATATCTATCCTAGATATTGAACTTACATATATATCAAATACCAGCCAAATAGTTTATCTGTGTAAGCATAACAGCCAAACAGAACAATATACTTTTATCCCGGAAACTATCCCACTTTTCGGGATAAAAAAATCGTATGTTCATCCTCGGCATGAAATATATATGTACCTCTTGTTTAAAGAGCAGGTGTTACTACCTACAGGTTACATTGTGTTAAGTTTTTATGTCAGTACTCTTTGCCCCCTGAAGATTCACTTCATTTTATATCACAAACTATTCATCTCCCGGGATGAAAAGTATCCACATCCATTTTCAGTATTAAAACTACATATGTACAAAATTATACCAAAACCGATAAAGTACTCCAGTAGTTTTTCCGTGAAAGCTTAACAGACAGACAGATCGAGTTACTATTGCATTTTTTTTTACAGATGATGAATTATTATATCTTCTAAACCTGAGAAATTATTGCTCTCCCAAACAAACTTTCATCCCCTATTTCAACCCGTCCTAGTTTTATTTATCTATCCCCCGTGCATCTATCTGCAAACTACATAAATGACAAAAGCCAAAAATGACCAAAATGACAAAGTGCCACAAATGATCAAAATACCAGAAATGCTAAAAATGAAAAAGTGAGAAAAATGCCACGACCACAACAATGCCAATAATGACCTAAATGTCCAAAATGCCAAAAATGACCACGGTGCCAAAAATGCCAAAATGACCAAATTAACCAAAATGGTAAATCACAAAAAAACCTATACTACTTTCTGGGATAACCTTTACATAAATCTATCCTATTATCCAGGGTAAATAGTACCATACTTACTCACCTATACCTTGTTATAATTTCAGCCATATCGGTTCAGTAGTTTTTTTGTAAAAGCATAACAGACAAAAATATTTTTATCCTGAAAACTATGCCATTTTTCAGGATAAAAAGTATTGTATGTTCATCCTCAGTATAAAAAATTTATATATATATATATATACATACACTGAGTTTCAGCCAAATCGGTTCACTAGTTTTTCTGTAAAAATGGAACAGAGAGACAGACAGACATTTCGCATTTATAATATTAATAGGGATACTGAGTTTCAACCAAATCGGTTCAGTAGTTTTCTGTGAAAGTGTAACAGACAGACAGAGTTACTTTCAAATTTATAATATTAATAGGGATTTATGAATGTGGTAGAGCCATGCTGGAATGCATTCTTTAGCGTTAGTAGTGTCACAGATAATTAGCTGTGAATACAGACAAGAATTGGATGGAGATTCTATTTTACATGTAGGTATTGGATTCCGAAAATGCAAGTATAAGTCCAGTTAGATAAACCTACATAACATTAATATATAAATAGCATAGTTAATATGCAAGCCTACATGAGTAACAAACAGGATATTGTGCTGAGCACCCATACAAGTGGGCCCTAACAAGATTAAAATACCAAAGTCATATTAGATTACTATAATATGAACAAGCAAGTACAACTCTTTAACAAGTTATTGCTGTCATTCAAATAAACATATAATTCAAAATAAATACAGATAAGATAAATTATGGCTCAGTTTAGGAAAGTAATCTGCATTACATTTAAGATTAATAAAATTTTATTATTTTAATGACTTCTATATCTATAAGTACTAAATTATTAGTAAAAAACAGTACTATTTTGGCTATGCACATATATAAATAGAAATAGGGGGAAAGTAACATAAAAATAATGTAGGCCAGGTAGCTCAAAGAGGTAAAAGTGTACACTTTTACTTTAATTATATGAATAAATAGAATGTTCTCATAACTTTTCCATTATTGTGGATTATTAGCAAACATTAATTATACTGCCAATATGCAAAACTAAAGAACAAAGTATCATAACTAATTTTAAGACCTCTTCCGATTAGCCCTAGATAACTGTACAACACTTGACTTTGCACAAAAATCATCTATCATTCAGCCAACTATACAGCTAGTTTAGCCCCTAGGTAGAGGGGCTAAACTGGGGTTGATTTTGTTTGAAATTGCAATAGGATCTCTATTATATAAATGATAACATCACACCATTCCAGAGCTGAGTTTGGGACTATTAAAGGATACATTTCAATATATTGTTGCGCCCAGATAGTAAAAAGATGAGAGTGATTTTAAGATTTCTTTTTATTATCTTGATATTTTTATAATTGTAGTGGGTTTAGTTATTTTTAAAGGAATTAACCCTATGGTGTAAGTGTTTTCATATTATTAATTAATGAAATTCATTCAAATAATATGATTATGGTAAACATGAACTTATTTTATTTATGGCTTTATTTTTAAGCTTTCTTATTTAGAATTAGGCAGAATTTAGGGCTGATGTTTTCCATTTTGTAATAGAAAAAATAAAACTTTTTAAACCATATCTTAATTCATTACATTTCTTTGGCCCAAAACTACTTGTCTAAGGTGAATTGGTGAGTTTTATAAGTTGGTAATCAAAATGTTTACAATGTTGTATTACAATGTTTTTCTCCAGTTAGTATGTAATAACAGTAATAATGTGCATAAACCTAACTCGGTAAAATTGGCTAAGTAGTTCATATTCCCTGGCCAAGATCCAAACTCAATTAAAAAGAGACAACATATAACTCCCAGAAATACCAAGAAAAGCTCAGGATAATTTAATCTATAAAGCTCGAATGCTCTGTCTCTTATCGAGGACCTGGTATCAATCAGGTTCAGGTTCAAACCTGAAATGACAGTATTTGTAATGTTTATCATATATCAAAATAAAGAGAATTTTTATTTTATACAAATCCTATATAAATAGAGTGAGATAAACAATAAATGTTTTGTTTGAAATTCAGCAGGAATTCGTGCTATATCAGAGTGAATTGTGAACAGAGAGTAACCATGAACCACATGAATATATGAATTCATGATAAATCAGAACACCTCAGTTAAAATGGATTTTGAATTACACTTGATGTATGTCTTTCTCAGAATCAATTTTAATATGTTTGTAGAATTATAAGTATCACCTTCAGAGTTGTTTTAAAAGCAGGAAATCCTGAAAAATCAACAAAACCCTAGATATCTTGATATGAAAACTGTCATTTTCATATTAGTTTTAGCTGTATAATCACTATGAAAATTTTCCAGTATCAAAAAAACAAGTAATCAAATGATAACAATTACTACAGACTAATGTAACTTGCACAGCAATTGGTTCAATATTTGACAAATTAACATAATGGCTATCAGGAAATTTCTTGTTTCTTGGATCCTAGACATACAACTAGAGCAGTATTCAGAAAATCTGCATCTATTAGCTATGTTTTTCTGTGAATTACGGAAATACCAAAATATTAAAAGTTCTACCAATATATATACCTAATAGGTATAATTATATCGATATGATACAGTTCAACCCAATTAGTTTTCTAGATATCTTAAATGTATGTATTCATAGCATTTTTATTAATTTATAATAATATTATTGTAGATAAATGCCCATTGTGAAATAAATAGTGTTTTTCTTACCTTCCCCTGCATAATCAGTCTGATAGTGAGGGTGACTTTGGAGTCTTCCTCATGGAGAGTAGGGGCTTTGTCCAGGTCCATGCTGGAGGAGGTGTCCGACGTGTCTCGCGGAATTTTGACTGCTTACAGGACTACGTGTGGGCGGACACAGGGGACACTCCACTCAATCTAATGGCTGGGACTCTGGGGCTCGTGGCACGCACTGCAGGCAGGGTAAGCTGGAAAACAGGCGCACATCTCAAAAGGGACGTCCAGAGGTTTCGAGCGAGCTAAAGGTATGGGACATGGGCACTCTTTTCCTTCACTAAAGCGAAGCCGGTTACTGAATATTTATTTACAGTCACAGCCGATTGCAAGCGTAACGGAATGAGGGCGGTAAATGAGGATCTAGACGCTATTATAAACTAACTGGTACTCGATGCGATCGGACTATGCGGCCGTAACGCAATACGGCGGGGTCCGGCTGGGAAAACCGTTACTTGAACTCCTATACCTGTTCGTAACTCGCGACATAACCTCTAGTCGCGCCTCATGGTTAGCCGACCAGGTTATCGATCCCACAAATCCCAAACAATCTTTCCCGACCGCTGAACACTGGTAATTTCCTTACCTCGTTTTAATTTCAGGGTGCAACAATAACATAACAACTCTTAATACTATTATTATCACCGAATTGTGTATAAAAACACACTTATCACAATATTCTTTGTCACTACAATTAATATAAAATTAAAATAAAACCCGACGGTGACGCGTCGGTACTATGCTTGTCGCTGTCATAGACAATGAGCAACCGCCGGGCGGCGGGAGTGAGGGAGGCGCGGCGACGAGGAAATAGAAAATGCGCAAGTACGGCGCCTCTAGTGGTGAGTAGTGGTAGCGTTCTTCAATCAGTCAAGCAACATAGACAAAATCTACTTTGCTTTACGAATGTTACCTTATCCGTTTCCGTTTCCCGCCCGCGATAAATTATAAAAGTCTTTCGACTACTTATTATTATAAGTTTTAAATATTGCACGATAATTTACACTTTTTAGAAAGATGCGATGGAAACTTGGAGAGATGAGAATAGCTTGTTAACAAAATAATGTTATAATATCAATAAGGACTAATGACACCAAAACTTTATAGAATTTTAAGTAAGAAAAAATAAAACCACTCGTCCTTCAATTTCAATATGTTTGGTACTCTGCATAATTTTCTCTTATATTTTTTTATTCTTGAATTGTGATAGGTGATTATTGAAAAATGGTTTGAAAGATATTAGACATATATAATTAACTATAATATGTTACGTACTACTTTCATATATTTTTTACTACATGAATAATTCAAGTAGGTAGCTATATTGAAATTGAACGTTTTATATCATGCAAATTGCCTTCAGTTTTATTGGCCTCCGATGAAATTCTGGAGCTAGTAGTAATGCCTAATGACCTTGTCTAATTTTCGTCGCCGGGTGCATGTGTTTTTAATTGATTATATTTCGTAATACATAATCATATTACATAGTAAATGCAATGATCATAAAACTATAAAACATTAAAAAGTATAAACATTACAAAACAACATATACAAACACTAATATTTATAAATGTAGATTTATCCGGTAACTTGGAAATGAACCGATTTACCTGAAATAAATTTGATATTTGTGTATTTTTAATATATGAGATATCTACATTTTATTTGAAAAATAAGCACAATTTTTGAAAGCTTAGTATTCCACGTTTCCGGAAATAAATCCGCGAGGAAAACTTATGGTATTTGTTTACTTTCTATAAGAAAATAACCATGGGATACTTCTATCCCGAAACTAAATATATTTGCCGTGGGATATGGTTTTTGGAGTCGAATCTAATGAAATAATTACGAGAGATAATAAATAAGCTTTCATCCTATAACTCTTTACCTTAAACTCATACCTTACATAATATTTGATTGTTTAATGATTCGTATGAGTTCGAAGTGAAGGCCAATTGCTACAATTTACAAACATACATATATTTATTAAAATTGAGGGCTTTGTGAAAGTAATTAAACCCTGCTTTCAGTTTTCATCGTCGAGAATGTTTTAAGGTATGTAAAACAACACAGTTCATAATTTCTGCTATTAAGTAACGCTTTCATTTAGAGTTGGCACTTGCAAAAAATACAGCAAAGAATTTTCCATATTTTCTCGGAGATTCCCAGCAGCAATGCACTAGTTCATTCCGTGTTTGTACTCTGTAGTAGTACAAACGTAGTGTATGTACCTAACGAACGTGGGCTCTTTAGGTTCCAACTATTGTGCGCAACAACGACCCATCTTGCTTTTCAAAGTTCCTTTAATGATGTTTTCCACATTTTTGCATGCCCCGGATTATGTGCATCTGCATCTTACTGTTGTGGATCTTTGCTTTGTTGGAATATTTGTAGTTTATGCAATAATATGCTTTTGCCCGCGGCTTCGCTCGCTTTAATGCTATCCCACGGTGAACCGTACATTTTTCTAGGATAAAACGTATGTGCTGTTTCAGACTATCTATCTTTGTGCTAAATTTCATCCAAATCCGTTTAGCCGTTCCGGCGTGATTGAGCAACAAACATCTATCCAAACATTCGCATTTATAATATTATATGTTGTAGAATTAATACGCTTAGAACCCAAGTAGGCCCCAGTTAGTGAAAGCACTTTTAAGTAGGACCTAAAAGTCTGAGTTCGCTTGTCGACGCGTCGATCCCGTCAGCCCGCAAGACAGTCTCAGTATGACGAGCTTCAATAGTTCCAATTCCCTACTTTTTAGAAAGACTTTATTTAATTGCAATATTATTTGTGCCTTTGTGTGTGCGTCAGCGAAAATAATTATATGGCGCTCACGCACACATCGATTGGTTTTGTGTTTCAACTCGTGAATGTAATTTTATAGGAAACTATATCTCTAGGTACTAATACTTTAAGTTTTAGAATATAAGTTATGAAAATCGGCTAGTTTTCTAAACTAAACACAGAGTACATTCATATGAACTAAAAGTTCTTAAAGTTTATTCGCATATTATTTACACGAAGATGTACCTATATATCCTATTCTCTGTACTTATGTGTAAAAGCTTAGAATATCCATTCACAAAAGGCATATTCTATTTATTTCAAAATGTTGGTCAAAAATATTTTAGGTTTTTGGTATATCGCTGTGTAAAGTGTCATTCATGGTGGATTGCCAAGCAATATTACATGTAAAAGGTAATGGATCGCGACAAAGTAAGCACATAATCTCGTCAGAGCGGTCAACACGCTTGACAACAATTTATACACTATAAAAGCGTCAAAAGCATGACGGGTGACGTTCCTTTCATGAAGGTTAATTCATTCGGGTTTTATATATAGTTCACGTAATCCATACCTTTTATGGCCTATTCCTATTGTTAGGTATCACAAAACGATAACTATTTGAAGGCAGATATTTAGGTCTGTTGTGGTGTCTAAAAAAGATTTATAATAACAATTCTGTCTTAAGAAGAGCAAAAACTGTCCAAGATATTGTTCCATATGCATTATGCATCCAAGATATTGTATGCATTCACTATTAATTTATGTTTTGCTGTTGTTACTTGTAAATTTGAGATGATATAAAGATCTACTAAATAGTAATTTAATAACTGCGATGCATGGGGTGGCTATAATGTGAATGTTGGAGGTCACCGGGCCGAGTTGGGTCCACTCTTTATGTCATATCGGTAATATACGCAAATAGTTGATATAAATTACTTCTGTTGTTACGATATATGCATTCATTCATATATTTTGCGAAATATCGTTGTTGCTAAGACTATATCTTCGAAATCTTTCTCTTACCTTACCACCGGTTGAATTTTGAGATGACTTGTATGGAGCTTATGTCAAATTTTAACCGATAGTAAGACAAAAGAAAAGTCGGCAAGATATATTGTAGGAACCGACTATAAGTGTATAAATGTGTATATGTGTGTATAACAGTATGTAGTTTGTTTGTTTAAGTAGTACCTGTATTCAAGTGACAATACTATATATTCTTGTGTTAGTGGTTATTACTATATCGAAATTGATTTGTATTTCAATAAAGCAGATTAGGTACACATTTACTTAGTTTCGAACGCTTCAGTAGCATTCCAGTTTAATAATATGCAAATATAGGTATATTTGTACGTTAGGTTGGTTCCTCCTATAATCCTTCGATAATATTAGCCTGTAAACATTTTGCTGTTGGGCTTGGATCTTTTCATTTTAGAGGACCAGGCCACCGCCACACTCATCTAAGGTAGATTGGTAATTTTCATAAATCGGAAATGTTGTCATGCAAGTTTTGTTGCGATAATTTTCATCACTGTCAGCTCGTGGTAGTTGTAAAAATATTTCTAAGCCTAAGCTCCCAATCTGAATTCGAATGCACGTTACTTGAAAAAAAAAACACGGATGCTTTTGTCACTAAGCAATTAAGGCTTCAATACTTTGAATGTGAAAACCATTTTCCTTAATTTTTGTATAGATTTAGAAACTTGACTGATTACTGAATACAATTAGTCAAGATATTTGAAAATCCCTAGTATTAATATACAAATAGCTTATGAAAAATAAAACGCAAATAATTAAAGAAGGTCCCAATAAAGTATTTACGCAATCCCTTTATAAACTCTTGTAAAAATTGCAGGGAAAATGTCATTATTAAAACTACCTTTTAACGGTTTTGAGTGCAGCATTTTATTTATTTGATAGTTATTTCAACGTTTTCGTTAAAACGTAGTTTTCATTAAGTGTACTATTCGCAAAAACTTAAAAAAAACATCCATTGTTATTCTAATGACAGTTTTCCCTAATTGCTGTTTCAGAAACACTTTTATTTGTCATCATATTTTCCTAATTTCGTACGGTATTAGAAGATTAACATGAACGGGAATGTAAGATCTGTCTCTATTGTAGGAAAACCATTACTTATTCGGCCAAATTAATTTCACCAAAAAACAAACAATAAGATGTTCATTAATAAATGTCGAAAGGTAAGGATTATTGTCATTAGGGAATAGAATAAGAGGCTCTTCACTGGCTAATGCCTTGCCGACGGATCAGCTTAAGTGGGCTCTACGGTCATTTGTCTTGTGATTATCCTTTGATTACTAACAAACGTGTATACATGTACACGACTTAAACAACACCAAATAATTAATTAGCTAAATTATTACATATATATGTACACATAATATGTATCTATGTTATATTTCACATTTTCCTACATATCGTCGGCGCCAGTGCAGTCCTTGTAACTACTTAATTTTTTTTGGTAAAATCGTTATATATTAGGTAATAACAATTTTGATGAAATAAAAATAATTTCAGGAAAAAATAAGGTTTCAGGAAAAAATAAGTAACAAGGTTTTGTACTGACGTGACGCCAACGATATCCGTGATTAGAATGTAATAAAGATTGGGCATAAATTACTGTCTCACCTTCGAAAGTACACCCAGCTTTTTGGGCTGTTACTTGAGCCAGAGACTCAATGTATGAAACAAAGTTGAAGTCATTTCGAAAGGACTCTTAGCGGAAAACAAACAAGCCTGGGTCTTAGAGGCGTTGATACCCGATTTTCGAATTCCATCGTCGTCCAAGTATTTTTTAGACGAGTCAATTTGAGACAAATTTTCAATTTTTATCTAATAATATAGGTATTATTACTAATAACACAATTATAACTATTTTAACTTAGAAATGTATATTGTATAAAATGCGTGTTTGTCTATCGATGATATTTAACGATAAATATCATACTAATATCATCATCCCATCACTACTAAAAGGAGACGGAAACTTTTGGGCCAAAGAAATGTAATGAGTTGAGATATGGCTTAAAAAAGTGTTATATTTTTCTATTAAAAAATGGAAAATATCAGTCCTAAATTCTATTTGGAAGACGATCTTAAAAATAATAAAATAAAGTCACAAATAAAATAATTTATATATTACCATAATCGACTCATGTGAATGAATTTCAAAAATTATTAATATGAAAACACTTACACCATAGGATTATTAATTCAAAATAACCCAAAAAAAACCCATTACGATTATAAAAATATCAATTATTAATACTTGCGTTGATTCCCCATTTCTTATTAATAATTTACTCCTGAAGTGTCTCCGTTTGACTTCACGTGATAAATCCCTATTTTCATTACCACTTATAATTGTTAGCAATAAATACAGTACACTAATTACTGATATAGACTCTTTCATAGCTAATCGATATCAATTCAAAACACAAATTAAAAAAACGTTGTAATTTAAATAATGCACTGACTTTTTTATACTCTGTTTTCTATTTTTTTTAAATTAATTATTAAATTAAAGCGCACTAATTTTTAGATTACTACAAGTTCGTGCTTTCCACCAGGTTTTAGTTGCATTAACTAGAGGAACAACTGACTTGTATACATAATAAAACTGCGTTTTAAAGGTTTTAAGCGCGGTAATTTATTTAATTTTTGTTATTTCGACGTATTAATTCCTTCCACCCATTTTAATATAGTATAAAATTATTAGAGCTAGGCATGTTTGCTGAAGAGTTTCTTGCGCCGCTTCTTCTCTTCAAGCCATAGCCTGTTGCGAAGCGGTGGTAAATTAGATTAGGCTCCCATAGAGTAAATAATAAACAGAATCAAAAGTAAAACTAAATAATTAAAATGAACAAGTTGGCGGTAGGCTAAATAAAACTTTAACAATACTCATTGACACTTGACATCTTTGTCTTCCGTGATCACGGCCACTGAAAAGTAGCCGAAACGTCGGAATAACAAAAATCAAATAAATTACCGCGCTTAAAACCATTAAAACGTAGTTTTATTAACTATATTGTTCTGTTTGTATTTTTCTATATTATGTTTATTTTTCACCAAGGTCGATTTCGACAGTTCAATATGAAGCACGTTTTTGGTGAAAACTGGAAAGCAATATGTTTCTGTGCAGTTTTATTGTGAAAGAGAAAAAAAAATTGGTTGCTATTTAATCATAATTATTATATAATTTGACTGTCTTTAACCAATTGTTCCGAAAAGATACATTTCACCAAGCAACTAAGATCTTTCACAGAAATACACAACAATTTGTTAACGACAGTCAAGATTCTATAATTGTGATTATTTGCAACAATTTTTTTTCACAATAAAACTGCATAGAAATACTTTCCCTTCAAGTTTACACCAAAAACAATCGAACCGTCAAAATTCACCTTAAAGAAATAAACAAAATATGGAAAAATTCAAACATCAGAATATATTAATTTTTTTATATACATTTTATTATTAATAATCGATTACATTAAAAGAAAACTTAACTTATTTGTATTGTATTCTACCCATAGTCCCTCAAGACTATAAGTAAAATGCTGAGCCTAGATCACCGTCTTCTATGGGCAAGGTGCCTAGAAGGCTGGCTACGTTTCCTTGCTGGATCGCCATACTGATCCGTTGCCCGAGGTAAGCACCAGCCTTCTGACCACCTGAAGAGTCAATGAGTCATTGAGTAAATATATTACTTCAAAAAATTTCCATAGAAAAGTCTAGTGTGTGAATTACAACTTTAGTTTATTTAATCCTTATTACGAGTAAGGAACGTTTTCAAAGCGACGGATGACGAGACACAACGTTGTGTTCAATTAATAATTCAACAAGCTATTTTAGCTTTAGATTTGGGGCATATTACAATGTTCATATACAAAGGTACCATAATCTATCCAGAAATAAGGGTCTTCAATCTTCATATTTAATTATTGTAAGTTCTTGTTGTCAGTATCAAACCAGGAGTTAATGTTAAGATGAACAAGCCTATAAACATATAGATGGCCAATAATATTGTTCGCTGCTGGACCTACCTAAGCATTCCAAGTTACACATTCGGTCTTCAACCTTCCTCATCTATTTCCCATCTTGGGTTGGTTATCTGCCAACAACTGTGAGACGCTGTTTTCACTCTATGACTCGTTTCGTTTATCGTCTATCTTTTCTGCGACAAACGTGACCGTCTAATCTTATTTCAGCTTACTAATTCTACGAGTTGGGTCGGTTACCTTGGTTCTTTTACATATATTCCAGATTCTGATTTTATCCTTATCAGATACATCTTAGAACCAAGATAGCTCGCTCAGCCCCCAGACTTACACTAAATTTTTAGACCAGTCTCACTGACAATGCCCATATCTTGGCACCACATTAAGTAGGTACCTAAAGCTTTATGGGTAGGATGCACCGTTGGAAGACATTTTAAAAGCAACAAAATAATACGCAAAGGTTTTCTCAAAACATCGTAACTGCGTAACAGTGATATTGTTGAGTACTTTAGAGGATGTTATAGGTGGATTTAAAGGGTGATGATTTATGTGCAGATTTGTTTTCAAAGAACGTTATAATTGGTTTAAAATGAAGTATCTAGTTGTAAGATATTTATTATTTTTAAGTTGGCAAAATAACCCAAAATTATTATTATATTTATTTGGCGTCAGTCAAAAACCTACAATTTGGCTGATGAGGATGTATCAATGAATGAATTGACGAATAAGAAATAAAATTCAGTAAAAACTAGGTTTAAATGTTTATATTACCAGCGCATAAAATCTTTTAAATAAAGGAATGAGAAAAAATTTAATACGTAACATTATTTTTTTTACGTTTGGTAAAATCTATAATATTATAACATTCTAAAAAATGCCGTGTCTTACATCAAAGCTATTTAAAAAAACAACTGGGATACATTATGTAAATGATAGAGAACACGATGCAATTTTTTAGATTTCTTGTCTGTTTGTCGGTATGTCCGTTTGTTCGGGATAAAAAAACTACTGGGCCGATTTTGACGCGATTTTCGATGATTGACAGCAAATTCATAGACTTAAAATCTGCGCTACTTTTTATCCTCGGCACCCGGCTGCTATTTTTCTAGCAATTATTTAAAATGGCCAGATTAAAACAAAAATTAAATTCTAATGTGATTTTTTCAATGATCGATAACAAATTTTATATAATAAAATGTGTGAGACTTTTCCCGCGGGAATTTTCTCGGGAGCGGTTTGTAGTTGTTCAAGTCCCTAAAAATTAGCTTATTCCAACACAGTTTTCACTAAAACGAATGTAGATTCTTTTTAAATGCTGCGGTACTTTTTGTCTCGGGAATCCCGTGGGAATTTCAAGTCAAGCGAGGACGAAACCGCGGGCATATATTAGTATATAATAAATTTATTTAAAAGCGCTTTGAATTTTCCTTTCTTAGCCAGGATTAATAATAAATACACCTTTTTTATAAAGGTAATGCCAAAAGTAGGTAGGTTAAAGGGTTAAAATCAAGAGTCGTAAGGAGGAAATTTAGGTTTATTATGATGACTGTCCTAGATAACTTTATTGGCTATAAACGCTTTCTGATATCACAACTAGGTATTCAAGAAATACAGCTACGAGCACAGCACTTCAATACTGCAAGTTTGAGTTGGTTATCTTATTAAGAAAAAGTAGGTAGTATTATTAATATTAAATAATTTGTAATAGGTACAGTATAAATAATAAAACTATGTTTTAACGGTTTTAAGCGCGGTAATTTATTTGATTATTATTATTCCGACGTTTTGGCCACTTTTCAGTAACCGTGATCACGGAAGACAAAGCTGTAAAGTGCCACACCCACAAACCCTTTTAATATTATATAAAATTACTAGAGCTAGGCATGTTTGCTGAAGAGTTTTTTGCGCTGCTTCTTCTCTTCAAGCTACAACATGTTGCGAAGCGGTGGTAAATTAGATTAGGCTCCCATAGAGTAAATAATAACCACAAACAAAATTAAAATGAACAAGTTGGCAGTAGGCTAAATAAAACTTTAACAATACTCATTGACACTTGACATCTTTGTCTTCCGTGATCACGGCTACTGAAAAGTGGCCGAAACGTTGGAATAATAAAAATCAAATAATATTAGAGCGCTTAAAACCGTTAAAACGTAGTTTTATTATGTATTTTTTATAGTCGCGAAAACTTAACAAAATTTTATAGGTTCAGTATAATACTACAGTTTTTATACTTACATTTTAATAGGGATTTCCTTCCTTTTGAATGAACTTGTAATTTTCTCGCAAGGATCTGAAACAAATGTGTAAATAATAAATAAATAATTAGCTATATGTATAGGATCCAGGGAAAGTAATAATTTTCTTTTCATAAGACCGCTCTCCATTATGATTGGCAAAATGAATCGGTAATTTGGTAAGCTATTCATACTTTGAGATCCAATTAGGAAGGAAGGTAAATGTTCCTAATATATGTATACATGTATGAATATACCTATGACGACGTATACAGAAAAAGCCAAAAGGGTAAAAGTTACTTTTCTAGTGAACGAAGCTTGGTCAAGACAATATAATATCAATATTTACTTCTTTTTAAAAATACATATTGATGTGTATGTTGATTTATTACATTAATGTACCAACTATAAGTAGTCATACAATAATTATGTATGTACACATCATATATGACTATCACTGTTCCCAACCTACTTCATTCAGTAGAAGAGGTGGCTCTTTACTGATAAGACCGCCCTTTGTGTAATAAAAGTAAAATACAACATTTCATTTAACTTTGAGTTTTTAGAGCCGGTAGCCGAATACGGTTATACATAATAATAGCAGATACATTTTTTTTCATAATAATTGTTATTAAGTGTTTAGAACAAGTGGTTTAAGTAAAACCAAATACTGCCTTTATTATTATCCCAATCACTTTGAATTAACGGCGCCTCAATTAAGGTAATTAATATTAGACGTTTTTAGATAAACTTCTTTAAAAAAATGGTGGTATAACTTTATTATTTAATTAAATTATTCCGATAGGATAGGGAAAGTCAACAATTTGAATGGAAGAAAGGTACAATAGGCGACATTTCACAGCAGGTCCTGATAATAATTAAAGTTATTAATCCCTGAATATAAAACCGTCGCTTTTTAAATGAACCCCAAGATTCGTTGTTTTATCTCTTTTGATTCTTTTTCAATTTGATTGAATATTTTCAGTTCCCGAGTATTTATGTCATTTTATTTAGCCTTATTCCAATATAAAATTATTATTAAAACATTAAAATACGCTTTAGATTATAGATATGTGCACTTGTGGCAAGGTGATCACATTGGCGGGTGACGATCAGGGGAGGCTTTAAGGCCGTCACCCGCATCTAAAGCCGCAGAGTAGGGGGCGCGTAGGTGCCCGCGCGCCCCTCTCAACCGCCGAGAACGGAGAGGCCTGCCCGCTAGGGCGGGCCCACGCCAGCCTGGGTCGCGGAAGAAAAGCTCGCGCACATCCCGTGACCCCGGGATATGGCGTCAGGTTGCACCAAGAGGTTTTAGTGGGTATTCCGGCTCCTCCAGCCGGCGAGTCCCACACTCCGTCGCCGAAGTCTCCCCGGCGGGGGGTCTGCAAATGGATTTCCCCTTGTAAAAAAAAAGGTGATCACATTGCCCCAATAAATGGCTGAGGTCTGCGAGTCTCTACATGCCAGGGTTCACGGAATTGACTTCCTGCGACACTGGTTAAAGAGTTAAAGGCGAAGAAAGGAACACTGAGGAGTTTTAGTTGATATTCCAGCAAAAGCCGGCAAATCCTATACACCCCACCGCGGTCCCCAAACAGTGCTAAAGATTTCTTCTCGTGAAAAGAAGTACGAGTATGGCCACGTCCACCTTTACGTACTCAATAAATTCAATAATGTTAATTTCAGTGCATGATTTGTGCTATTAAAGCCCTTCCTTTTTGGTGTGTAATATTCTATATTTGAGCGATTGTATTTTACTCACTGCTACCAGACACAAAAAAATTTGACAGAAACCACTTAAACTATATAAGTAAAATTCTAGCTTGCACGAAATTCTTTAAGGAATCTCCTAATGAATTTCCATTTTATATATTTAAAAGCAAAAACATATTCGAAATTTGTGAGTGTAATCAAAACAACGTTTAGTTGGCAGTAGTTAATATTAATCGAGCTTCGTAAATGACTTCCACTACATAACAGCACAGAGTAATAATTCTATCGACATACTGGCATGATATTGATGCCGTCATAGTGTGTTATTGCAATATGCATGTGCACTATATTGCCGTATTATCCAATTGTTTTAGCCACAGGAATTCGTGTGAGCAGCTAAACGTACAGGTCTGTTGTTATGGGACATTCCAGTCTGATTGTATGTGATTAGTGGTTTAATCTGAATTATGTAGATATAATCGATGAAAGGTTATTAGGACTATAAGGTATTAACGCATGGTTTAGTCAATTTTGGAAGCATGCATAAAAAATCAAATGAATCAATAAAAAAGAAAGAAAATTGCATCTTGACTGAACGAAGAAAAAATTGACAGATTTTGTTAGAAAAAGAAGCAAAATGATAAAGTCTTTTATCGAACATTCTTAAATAAAAGAGTGATACCGACTGTTAGTATCTTACATTCATACTTTTCTGAGTGGCCAATATTTCTCTGTCATAACAAAGTTAAATTATTCCCAAATGGCGAATCACTTACAAGTAAGGGGAAAAGATTGATGGATGGTTTGTGCAGAAAGTTAAATGAAAAAGTACCAATAAAATAATACAGCGGAAAATAGATTTTGAGACTCTTTTGTGTAAGTAAGTAATTTTGTATACTGGTACAAAATCTTTTAATATAAATTAAACAAATCAACCAAATTTAATTAATTTGGTTAAAAGAACTGAAACGACACGATGACAATGGCAACCTATGACATTGAATGATCCAAGTTTATGTTTATGTGGATTACTTTGGTTGATTCATCCAAATTGAAATACAGAAATAAACCGTCTAATATCGGCTTAAGATAATAAATGTGTTTCAGAGTTGACTTGACTGTCATCCAACCACGACCCTAATCTTACGGTCTTATTCATATTGAGGTAGAGTATTTTGTAAGCTTCTTTAAGGTTCTTAAAGAAACCTATAAAATTCGTAACTGAATCTATATTTCTTAACTTAAGATGAATAAGACGGTTACTCTATATTAAAGATAAATATTTTTGAATAATATTCGTAATAATCAAGTCTAAACAAGGCCTACATTTATCCGTATTTCATGCTCCGAAATACACGAAGAATCTGACTTTAATATAGCCTTTAATTTGTTTTACGATTGGTTTACGCTGCTTTTTCACCTGTGCTTCCCTAAAGTTAGAGTTAAGGTGAATAACAAATTTAAACGGTCTACATGGATAACTAAAGGGATTAAAAAATCATGCAAAAGAAAAAGGTACTTATGTTTCCAATTTTATACAAAAAAAGTTCAATCCAAGCAAAATTTCCAAAACTACAGGAAAGTGTTGAAACGTATAATAAGTCAATTTCAAAAAAATTATGACAAAAAATTCATTAAACTAATCTAAGGCCATGGGCTATGATGGTATCCCCACAAAAATTGTAAAAGAATAATAGTATAGCCATTGTTGAAATATTAACAGTATTGAAAAACAGATAGTTTATTTTTAATAATATTTAATTGTGATTTTATTACTTTAATTTTAGTTTAGTACACCACCAAAATTGAATTTGTTTTGAAATTTCGTTTAAAATCTCCTTAGACACCGGGTTGCCTGGAAGAGATCGCTATAAGCGATAAGGCCGCCCATTGTTCTAATGCAAATGTATCCATATCAATTGTCTAGAATTAAGTTTATGGTGAACAATAAAGAGTTTTCATTCATTCATCTTTTCAGGCAGGCAGATTTCCTGACTGCTTGTAAAGGTCTGTAGTATAAAACCTATGGTAATTATCACCCTATCACATGGATATCAATATTTTCTAAAATATTAGAATCAGAATTACATATTAGGATTACAAATTATCTCCACGAATATAATATTATAAAGAAAAATCAAAATACTTTCCAAAAAGGAAAGTCAACTACATTGGTGGCCTTTAATTTAGTTAAAGCTATTTTAGAAAATGTTGACATAAAGAAATATGTGTTGGCTGTATTCTTTGACATGAGCAAAGCATTTGAGTTTGTCTGTCACGATAAACTACTTATAAAATTAATGTTACATATACGGTATACATGGACCTGATCGTGACTCGAATAAAAGCTACATATATAATAGACAACAGTGCGTTGAAATAAGCGAAATCAACACAGTCAAAGAAGTAAATATTTACAGATCTTCTTACAAATTAAACAAATACGGCGTACCGCAAGGAAGCGTGTTAGGGCTACTATTATTCATTATATATATTTATATATCAATGATTTGCCAGATATAATACATTACTATCGCAAAATTTTCGCAAACGTTATCGCTATAGTAGTTATAAATGATAACGAACATGATTATGTTAAAACGCTGTCGTAGGTACTTGCATTGAGTGGCTTGCTAACAATAACATAAATGAAAATATATCGAAAACAAGTTTTGTGCAATTTTGCAATAGAAATCAAAAACAATCATAAAAATTCTTATTACAGTTGTGAGTTAGTTGAAAATACTAATGTTTTATTTCTTGTAATTACTCTTGACAATGTTTGTTCGTCGCAGAAACATATAGACGATCTTGTTAAAAAAATTATAAATTTGTATATGCATTGCGGAAAATCTCTAACATAACGGATGTTAAAACTGCTCTTATGGCTTACCACGGCTAAGTAGAATCTCTTATTTGATACAGGTTCATATTGTGGGGTAATGCTGTCGACGTAAATAAAGTGTTTATCGCCCAAAAAATAGTTTAAGAGCAATATTCAATGTACCACCGTGGACCCCCCCCCCTTCGGCCTCCCCTCTTTAAAAAATATAAAATATTAACGCTTCCCTGACTTTACATGATCGAAGCTTGTAATTTTGCTAAATGCAATCTTGACCTGTTTCTAAAATTTGAAGACGTTTACAGGTTTAACACTCGTCATCGAAATCGCTTAGCACATCCGCCGGTGAATAGCCATCTCTATAGCAGGAGTAGCTAAATTATGATTATAAAAATGTATAATAAACTACCTCAAAGCATTAAAGAATATAATGGTAATTTATTTAATATAAAGCTTTTTAACTGGTGTTACAAGATGTCCACCACAGTATTCATGAGAACCATAGTGTATATTATTATGACATAGACAATCGTCATAGATAATATTTTTAGTCTATTTATCAGATGATTCGATTTATAATTAAATTACCATTTTCTACCGGTTAGTTGATTTTATAAGCCCACTAAATTATCATCTAGATGATTTAGTGCATCAGTAACTAATTATTATAATTGTTTTTATGATCCTGGCAACACTATTATGTAATTGCTATTTTTAGCAATGATGCAATTGTTTTGTAGTTATCGTTTTCAAAAACTACATTACGTCGCTCTCGCGTAAGCCGCACCATCGAAATCCCCTCGTCGTAGCATTTTCCTCACGGACAAGGTCGTATAAAAACGGCGTAGTGGTGTGGCAGGCACCGACAGACAGACACAGACGGCGGCGTCGACGTGTCACGATCTCTCCACGTCCCCGCGAGGGACGCCAGGAGACACAGCCCCCATAGGATAGACTATTGGTTACTGAAACGGCAGTGCTGTGTGAATATTCACATCAAAGGCTGAACAATAAGCCCCTCGAGGGGCTCGAAACCCTGTCCAAATAGTTACTGTGCTGTGTGAATATTCATATCAAAGGCTGATATTTGTATATTTGGTATATTTGGTACTTTCTTACCCAAATCTCTCCTTGCATTTTACACTGGCTAGTAGATAAATGTTTCTATACAATGCAGGATTATATGACATACACATAAAGTTGAATGATTCTTGTATTTGGCATTTATACTTAATCTGTTGTCAACTTGACATTCATAAATATATTTTGTAATAATATAATCATAATAAAATTGTACTGTAAATATTGTACCTACCTTAAGAATAATTTTACACGGCTAACACACGTGAAACTATTAACATTATAATTACACTGAAGTTAACCCCGCGGCTGCGCCTGCGGGTCCATCTCTGGTGCATGCCTCTTGTTTAAACAGCAGGCGTTAATACAGGTTACATTGTATTAAATTTTATGTTAGTGTTCTTTCCTTTTTTACTTTATTTTATATCGCAAACTATCCCTTCTCCCGGGATGAAAAGTATTTATGTCCATTTTCAGTATTAAAACTACATGTAAACATAATTACAGCAAAACCGACCCAGTACTTCTAGTAGTTTTTCCATGAAGGCTTAACAGACAGACTGATCGAGTTACTATCGTATTTTTTTATAGATGATAAATTTTCATATATATTAACTTGAGAAACAATTGGTCTCCCATACAAACTTTCATCCTCTATTTCAATCCCTTTTAGTTTTCTTTATCTATTCCCCGTCTATCTATCTGTAAACTATATAAATTACCAAAATGACCGAAATGACTAAAATGACCCAATTGACCAAAATGTCCAAAATGACCAAATTGACCAAAATGATCAAAATGACTGATGATCAGAATTAATGAATGAATATATTCTAAACATGCCATGCCTGAACATTGAAGCTATATAAAAAAAATCAACTGGAATAGACTATATAAACGATAGAGAACACTATGCAAGTTTTTTTAGGTTTCTTGTCTGTTTATCTGTTTATCTTTTTGTCGGTTTGTTCGGGATTCGCGTAAAAGCTCTGGGCCGATTTCGATATGGTTTTCGCTAATCGATAGCAAATTCTTAGACTTAAAATCTGCGCTACTTATCATCCCGGGAATCCCGCGGTAATTTTCTCGGGAGCGGTTTGTAGTAGTTTAAGGTGAATAAAAATTAGCTAAAACGATAGCTTGCAGTGTTTTTTTTAAATGCTGCGCTTGTTATTACCCGGTAATCTCTTGGGAATTTCAAGTCAAGCGTGATTGAAGTCTCGGGCATATCCTAATTAATATAATATAATGTTGTTCTATAAATGAAACCGCATATTTTACGAATACAAACAGTGTTTGACAAAAACAATTATTTTGTAGAGAAAACTATATATAATTTATGGCGTGTTCACTGAACCATAACGCCCAAAGCCGTTACGTTGTGAAGCGGCGTTCAACAATATTGGAATAGTTTGTTTGTATTTACCTTTCAACAGCCTGTACGGTATACTTACCTGTTTCGTTTTGAGAGGCCCTAGTCAATTGACTGTTATTGCATAATATTGCTTGCTGTGATATACTGTTTTACATGAAAATAACCTGTATTTATGAATACTTTCGACGTTTAAAGTGTGTTTTGTAAAATATTGTATGGAGGATGAACGTGATATTGGAAATTCGTATTAAAACGAATGTATTACAACTTTCCTAATATGAACAAAAGTAGACGATTCACCAGTTATTGATGACCATTAAATAACGAACAAGAGAAAAACAAGCAATTATAGTATAATAATAATAATATCAACCCTCATTGTTTTTGCACGGCATTTTGGGGGTTCGTTGCAAGTCACTCCTGGCCAATTTATCCATGTTGAACAACCCTCATAAAGAGTACCTATATGCACAACATACATATGAAGTATAATGCATATTTGAAAATAAATAAGGTCTTGTTATACAAAAAGTGTCGATAATACCTCGATTACAAGGCCGGTCTTTGTTATGACAAGGCCGGTAATTTTAAGTATAATTCTTTCTCGATATTTCATAAATCATGGTCATTCTTGCGCAATTTTCATTAATCTAATTTAGAAAAATAATTACTCTAGAAACTTTTATTTGATGAACATCCTGTGAGGGTGTCTCAACAACTATAGGGCATGTAATTAACACATTAAAGCCGCCTCACTCCTTTAGCCTACTTATATTCCAAACCCACAAATGTTTCTTAATTTTTTCTAATCCATCCTAAGGTTGTCTGGAAGAAATTGCTTTTAGTTATAAGACCATCTACTGTATTCTGTACAACTTTACCAATAGTGGCGAGTATCAGAAGATTTATGAGTATATGACGTTCTATATCCTACAGTATTGACAATACCCATTGTCGTACATATTACTTAAAGCACAAATAACGTAAAGGTAGGTACTTATATCTCATAATTACGTTTCAGACAGTTTTCCTAAAGCAGAATACGATCTCGGAAGTTTTAATTGCTTCGTGTGAGTTGTGCGCGCATCATTCACGGTGCCTGCATTCTGTTGTGTATAAAAGAACTTCGTCTCGTAAAAGAGATGCAACGCTGAGTTTGTGTTGCCTCGAAAAAATTCACGACGAATAGCAACGGCGTCTTCGTCTTTTTAATCGGAATACCTTGACATGCACGCGGAACTCAGCTTGTAAAATAGGTTGACGCTTGCGTGGGTTAAGTGCCAGTATTCACTAGTACCGTTTCAATTTTCTTGATGTCACTTTGCAATCTATTATGCTTTAACATAGTTGCTAAAGCAGTTGCTAGTTCTGTGATGAACATTTGTCATTCCTTGTAGTAATTAATAGATATATGTAGGAACCTGCCATAAAATTATAACTTATTACTTAACTGGCGAATATCTGATTATCTGTACGAGGATAAGAGTAGCTCCACTTGTTAATTCGCTTCTTAACTAATGTAAATTACATATTCGGATGACTAGGCGTTCTGGTCTATACCATCGATTCATAATAAAAACAGCACTAGCGCGAACGAAACAATTTGCGTCCACGTTCCTTCTGCTTAGGGCAGAATTGTTAATACACTATAAGAGTCCGCGATTCCCGAAAATTACAATTTGGGTGTCTTCAAATCCCGTATGAATAGGTATAAATTATCTAGGTATTAATTATCATTAACATAAAGTGTGATCGTGGTCAAACGTGAACTTATTTGTCATAAAAAAACAGACAGAACAACCACAAATTTGGACATCAAATATGATTACTTTTAAACAAACATGTAAGCTCACAGAATGCCGTATTAAATTTTCAGAGTGCTGCAACGAACAGATACTGTATTTAGGCATATTTCCCTTGTCGCGGTACTTGAGGTACCTAGTATCGCAGAGCGAAGTAATCCGATTAGGTGGATATCTCGTTGCGAGGAGTCGCTTAGTCTGTCTTTATTTATCATATCACTGTTTATTCGCCTAGTAATGTATTAATAATCTAAGAAAATAAGTAATATAGTAATGCGGGCTTGGCGTTTTGCTTAATCCTAACTAATATTTATAATTATAAATGCGAATGTGACTTTGTAACGGTCTCACACCCTAAGTACCCAACATATCATCATTTTGCATACACGGTGTCAGGGGTATAGAAAAGAACATAGGGTATTTCATCTAGAATAAAAGTATTGTTCCCGAGGGTATATGGCTAGACAAATATAGCCAAAAAGTCAGCACTGCGATTGAATTTTATTGGAGCCGCTGTTGCAATTCATTGACAAATACGTCATCATTGCAATTTAATGTTGCTCTCATGTTTTGTTGCTGTTACCTGTAATTTACTGTTACATGTTAATGGCGTTAAGGGTATTCTTCAATAGGTATTTTAAAATTAAATTTTACATTTCTAAAGATTATTTATAACGTACGGTACTTCGTGACATAGATACATATTCGTTTAGTTTAATAAAGCTGTGTGTATATCGATCCCTTTCCGCCATTTTATCGTAAGCGAAAAATGGACCTAAATAATTTTTTTGTTGGAAAAGGTATTTTAAACTATTATTTTGTTTTAAGACTTTAAGTTTTAGTTAAATAAGATCCTACCGAATTAAACACTGCAGGTCTTAAAACAAAATAATAGTTTCAAATACGTTTTACAAAAAAAATATACTTAGGTCCAAATGTCGCTTACAATAAAATGTTGGTAAAGGCTTGATTATGATAAGTCACGGACGCAGATGGAGGGCGTGGCTTACAACGTATCTGCAAAAGGGAAAGTCCATTGAAGTATGCACATTTTAAGTCGTAAGTTACGGTTTTGGCTACAAGGCCTTTTGACCCACCGCAAACTGGATATTTTCAGTGTTGCCGACTCTCGTTATAGAAACTCGATACATATGTCAACTCCAAATTTCTGGCGGGAACTCAAAATGTAGTGCAATTTTAATTTATAAAAATTTATATGATACAGACAGATGCTTAATCTTATCGACAGCTCTAACACAGATATCTATTATCTGTACTTACATAGCATCACGTTCATGTATTTGATAGTCTTTAATTGCACTAAATTACCTATACATAAATAAATTGGTGGATGAAACGTGGCGCAACATATATAAGACTAGAATTTTTCCCGCCGCTGCGCCGTGTGTAAAACCCTAGACAGCAGCTCTATGTTACTTACATAAAAACTTAATTTATGATTCACTATAATAAGAATGAAACTAAATCCATATAGTCTACACAACTGCCCAGCAGCGAGTCGTAGCCAACCTGATTTGAAGTATAATGAATGACATGTTGTTTAAGACAACGTAGGTATCTGTTAGTGAACTGAAAACACGCGATAGCAGCGTCTTCTATTTTGCCGATCTGTTTATTTTAAGTAAAGGACGTCCTATATCATCGAGATAAAATGTATCCTAAGTGATAACTCAGGTTATAAGCCAGCAATGCTTCAAGTTTCATTCATATACGTTCAATAGTGTCCGTAAAAAATGCGATCGCAGCGCCACCTTTTTCTCTATTTTCGTCTATCCACGGAAATGACGTCACTCATCGGGATAAAAATTATCCTAAGTTCAGTAGTTTTCACGTGATACTCTAACAGACAGACAGATAGACAAAAATGATAAAAAATGTATTTTCGGAATCTGCTGGTCGGAATAAGGCCCCCAATTTTTTTTACATTTTTAAACGCAATGGTACATACAAACTCGTACCATTTACAGCTTTATCTTAGTATATATTACTTAATATTTTAAAGAAATAAATAATTAAAACCTTTGATCACGTATATCAAACACATATCAAAGTGCTTTTACATTATAATATTTAAGGGCTTTTTTTCTGATTTTGTGCTCGAAAACTTTTATTATTCGATTTTATTTCGTAATAGTACGTGACAAAAACATAACCATATACCAGATTTTAGTTATATTATCTAGATAAAACCTCGTATCAAAATCTCATAAAATCTATGGTACCTAATGTTACTTAACGTACTTGTGTTTCAAATGACGCGGGTTTTATCTCGGGACGGGAAGGATGCAAAACTAATTTAAATGTGGTCATAATTACCACATTTTAAGGGTGAAGGAAAGCATCGTAATGAAACTGGCTCATCGAGATAAACAATGTAACAAACCATTACAACATAAATAATTATAATTCATTTAATTACAGTTTATAATGCAGCTATAAGACGGAACCGACATATTGAATTAATTTGTTTGAAAAGAACAGAACTGAAGGATACGACGATATTCAATAACATTGAATGTTTCGAGTTTATGATTAAATGGATGATTTTGGTTGATTCATCCAAATTAAAAACCAGTATTGAACAATCTAATATTGTCTTTATGTAATAAATTTTTAGAGGGGCCGCGTCTGTACATTGACTTTGAAAAAGGGAAAAAATCAAAGGAACCATTTTAAACCAGCAGATTCTGAAAAGACAGCCTAGAATATTTGTTTATCTGTGTGTCTCTTCGAACAACACGTGAAAATCGCTGAACCGATCCAAATGTAATCTGACATTGAACCAACTCCATCCCTGGTGAGCATTCAGGACACTCCTCATCCTGATAAATAGCACCGTTTCCTTGGAATAGACCACGACCAAAAGGTGGCACTTTGGCCGCTTATATTTGGTGTCCGCAATTTTAATTATTCAACAAACGCGTCGTCATCATAGTGGTGCGAATGAAGTTTCGCTGGTATAGCCAGTTATACATAAATTAAATTATAAAAGTGTGTCGAAAGTTTAAATAATATAAGTAATAGGTCTCTAATCTTTAATCTGAAATAAATAACATCTGTAACAAAACAAGAGATATTGTATCTTTATAAACACTCGGACAAGTCAACAAGAAGCATACTATTCCAATTGCCAACTTAGCGCTTTCAGTGGTAGATTTTTATCTCTATGAACACCCAAAGTTATTCAGCGCTTAGTACGTTATTTAGCGCTTTTTTAAATTCTATATCTCTTCACTGAAATATTAACGTGTATCGGAATATTATTAATTAAGACTAGCATTTATAATAAAGTAGTCTATTGATTCTTATTACTTTATTTTGAGCACTTTTTCCAAAGTCGTGCCAATCTAGCGCTTTTTGAGAGATGACGTAAAATGTTTTCTTCGAAGAGAGTTGGCAACACAAAAGCCACGTCTGATGCGTCCGACGCTGGGTGTGCACATTGCTCGAACGCGTCCGTCAGCTACGGCTAACGGACGCGTAAGCCCCCAGTCTACCTACTAAAAGTATACCAGCGCCTCTAATCACGTTTTTACGAAGCTCCATGGGAACCGTACGCACTCACCGTGATTTTTTTAAATAATATTCCTTATAGCTAGATCTATAGGTTTGCTGGAAGAAAATTGTTTTAGGGTTAAGGTCGCCTTTGTTCATGACCACTATTTTATAGTTTTGTATGTAATTTTTTTTGCGCAATAAAGAATACAGATTCAATTTTAGAGATATAGAGTATTTTTGATTGAAGTCTATTTTTCCCGACAAATACAATCTTGAAGTCTTCATTCAAGTCACGAGTGAATAGATATCTTCTAGGTAAGCGTGCTCTATCCTAAACCGCATCATCACTCCACATCAAGTTAGTAGTCAAATGCAAACCTATACATACATAAAAAAAAAAACTAAAACACAGGATGTTTTTCACTTGTACAGAACCCTAACTTGTGACAGGACTGCCAAGCGCTTACTTAGTATAATTTGTGTTTCCCTTTAATATTCAGAGCAAATCTTAGGTTTCAGACCTCATAATAACATATCTATAAAGTTACACAACCACTTGTCTTCGAGTTTGCAAAGAAAACTCTCTAATATAAACTACACCCGACCATCTTGAATGTGCCGTAATAAAGGTTTGACATGTAGATAGCTACGTTTAATATGGTGCGAGCAACATAATTTGTAGACGACGAATCCGTGTAAATACGTGGACCCTGAGGGAATTTAATTTTAATCCAACAAGGGGCAAATAGGTAACAGGTATAGGTATGTATGTTCCTACAGTTAATTTTATAGATTAACATTTTTACGTTACGACAAAATAGGATGAACGTATCCATCCTAACCTAAGGAGCCGAGACATGGACACTAACGGCAGGATTGGTCCACAAGTTCCAAGTCACTCAACGGGCTATGGAGCGAGCTATGTTGGGTGTTTCTCTTATGGATAAAATTAGAAATGAGGATATCCGTAAGAGAATCAAGGTAACCGACATAGCTCGCAAAATTAGCAAGTTGAAGTGGCAGTGGGCCGGTCACGTCTGCCGCAGGACCGATGGCCGATGGAGCAGACGAGTCCTGGAGTGGAGACCTCGTCTCCGTAAACGTAGTGTCGGACGTCCTCCAGCCCGATGGACCGACGACCTGTGGAAGGTCGCCAGTAGGCGCTGGATGAGGAAGCCAGAGGACAGGGAAGAGTGGTGACGTGTTGGGGAGTCCAGCAATGGACTGCAAATGGCTGACGACGAAAAAGGATGAAAGTAATTGCTTTACCCAACAATCCTGCCTATTGTTTTGCTTATCGAGTTGTGTAATTAGTCACTTTTGGATTTTTTATATAACTTACTGATGAAATTTATTTTTCTATTTGAAGTGTTAGACTAAGATTGCTTGTTAGACCTTAAATCATAGTATAAAAGCTGAAAGTTTTTCTGCGCATGCACACAAAAACAGATAAGAGCGCTTGGCCGTTATGAAACTTAATTCCTTTGGTAGGGAACATGTAACGAAGGGGTATAAAATATAACCTTTAGCTTTGAGGTGAAACTCCTAAAAAAACATTAAAAAGAGCGATTTTTTTTTGAGATAAGATATTACCGAGTCTTTTTTTAGGATTACGTTGCCATTTGCATAGGTATATTTTGTTAAAACTTTATTTGTAAACAGACTTTGTTATACTACCTAGTAATTGCAATGCAGCTTACGTTATTTTATTATGTAGATATATTAATATCAACATTATATCACTTTATATTTGATATTTTATTAATATTTAATGCAATTACTAAATTGTATACATTAAAATGATTTCTAGACAAAAACTAAGAAACATAATATACTTAGCCTTTTGAATAAGTGTAACAAAGAAGAAGCAGGAAAAAAGAAAATTTATTTTATGGACTCGCTTTGAAACGGTTTCTTTTCAACTAAAAGTATTGTCGTAAGATTCCTATAGATTTGATAACATTTTTGGGGTACAGATAAATGATTGCCACTATAAAATTGAAATGTGACTCCCAGGTAAAGTGATAGCTAAGGTAAAGTTACAGATCCATACAATGAAATGTTAACTCCCTGCGTAAGTAAAACTGTAATAAAAACTTTTTGTAGAAATCTAAACGACAGAGATGTAATGGTCGATTTCTTGATTTAAACTGTTACCAAAAGGGAAAGTGTATTAAATAATAATAAAGGAAGTCTTCAATAGGTCATAGACGTGTTTAATTCGTCCCGGAGAGGAAAAGAAATGAACAGACACCTTTGCCAAAATGAAAAGAGGCCTGATTTACAACCTACGTAAAACTCGAGGTCGGGTCTTATTAACATTACTTTTTATAAGACTGGGGGTGTTAAATTGTAGCAATGTAGACTGAAATTTAATTAAAATGCCTAGTTAGAAGGTGTTAACTAGCGTCATTAAGCTACATGTTTTATGTGTGAAATGCAACCGCAGTGTGAAATTATTATTAAGCATTCATATCCTAGCAATACTTTTAGCATAATAATAGGATGCATAGTAAATTAAATGTCACTACCGGTTTAGAGAAAACTTATTAGCAAAAGATTATATACCATTTTAAGCGAAAATTGATTTTCAATATAAATAAAGAATTTTCTGATTAATAAATTGTCATTTGAGACATTATTAATTTACATACATAAATTATAAGCTACTACAATGAAGAATTTTATAAATAATCCAATACAATAAAAGAAAACTTAACTTATTTGTATTTTATTCTACCCATAGTCCCTCAAGACTATAAGTAGAATACTGAGCTTAGATCACCGATTTCTATGGGTAAGGCTGGCTACGTTTCCTCGCTGGATCGCCATTTTTTATTATTAATTATAAATACGTAAATGATTAAGTTAATTAGCAGTGCTTAGAGTTCAAATTATTGGTTGTTGAATTTCTATGGTAAAATGGGAAAGAAAGAACATTAATAAAATATACTTACATGTGGAAGGCGCTTAATCCAGATCTCGTGGCAGCCTAAGGCTAGCCGCCGGGCACTCGGGCCACCTCTACTCGCAAATTTTGTTTTATTTCTACATATGTATTCTTCAAAAGAATAAAGGCACTTTTTGCGTTTGCACGATTTTCTGTTTAATGGATATTTTATTTGTAATGAAAGCAAATAGAAATCAGGACAAAGAGCCTAGCGTCTGGGGTTGAGTAATTTCAGTACAGCGGCCTGGGGCGCTATGTTGACCTCACCCGATCCCTATACTGTGTACCTATGTAACTTTTACCGTGAGTTTATGGTTTTGCTATACTCAACAAACTCAATTTATATCATGAAAGAAGAATATGTATTATTTTTCCACGATTTACACGAATCTTATCACATACTAATAATTTCAGTCACTTTGACTGAAATTATTATTGACTAACTTCTGCCCGCGACTTCGTCCGCGTGGAAAGTTTTTTTAACTATCCCATGGGAACTGTTTAATTTTTCGGGATCAAAAGTATCCTATATGTTGACCAAGGATATAAGCTTCCACCATACAAAATTTCATTTAGATCGGTCCAGTCGTTTCGGAGATTAGCCGGTACAAACAGACAGACAAATAGATAAACAGACAATAAGAGAAACAAAAAAATTGAAAAAATCTAAACTAGTTCTACTATTTCACTCCTTACTTTCCCCTGACTCGGTTTTTAGTATTTCTTTCATTGTACAGAAATTCGACCTCTACAGTTTTATTATATGTATGTATAGATTTTATTGCCCTTGGACAACGTAACATGTTGTACATGCATATAAATTAGATAGAAAGTTTAAGACTTACTATATGTGTACTTAATTAGCTGTTTTCTTTTACTTATATTTATTATAATGAACCAATTATTGTAATTACAATACCATACCTAAATAAACTAATACAATAAAAGAAAACTTAACTTATTTATATTGTATATTTTACTTTATTATAATTAAATTCTACTACATAATGGTCAGCATTATCGCAAATTTAAGTCCTCTCAATTCCGTATTCTGGAATATTAACCAGTGTACAATCCCGTTTTAAAAAGTAAATCATATTTATATTATTATAATATAACAAATTTCATATAAAATGTATTCCTAACGGTTATAGAAGGAATAGATTATCATACAAAAGTAAAAAATATAAATTAATTTTATAAAATTTTATGTCTCCGTAGTAATTTTATCAACAATCGGAAACAGCTCCAAATCAAAATATTCAAAAACAATATTGAGAACAAACTATCAAATTATTGACAGGTAATAGCGGAAGAGTCGCGACGAGGGTACGAAAGGATAGGGGCAACTAGGCATACCTACATTTCAATAATGAAGAATATTACAAAATACAAAAGTTTACTCGACCTAAATCTGGCTTTGGCAACTGATTGTAACAGATCGTTTTTTAAACATTTTCTATCGACATTTGATTATTAAAAAGAAACTCAAAATTGTTCCAAATAATCAAAATACATATTTAAAATACTACTAAGCAAAATCATTGTGTTTTAGTTCTTTTTTGAGACTAGAATAAGAGAAATATATTTTGCGATAAGTAATTACAGAATTATTATTCCGCCTGTATTTTAATGAAACCGAATATCGCCGTTCACATCTATGAATGTGAAAAATTAACTGAATATTTTACGTTTATTATCCAACTCCAAATGGCCTTCAACAATGTTTATTTAGGACCAATTCAGCAGAAGGGTAGAAATTTTACGTTTCAAACGACATTGATTCTTACTACACAAATATTAGTAATCGAAAATGTTACCATCGAATTGTTAACGGCCATTGAAGAGTAATTTTTTGCTGTATACGAACTATAAGTCGTTCCGTAGAAGTCATAGATGTCTACTGTTTTCTTTACTTTGGCTACGGAATAAAAAAAAACAATCGTAAATATTTCACATCTAGAAAACTGGTTTTAACTAATTTTCATATATTTTTAATGCTCCTGTAACAAGCTGTTTTTATTTTAGAGTTATCGACCTCATAGATCAAAAATTAGAGTGGGATAATTTTTACGAATTTGGAAATTAATATTTCCCCATTTATTGATATAAATAAAAAGTCTGTTCCGTAACGTCTAAGGAATAGTTTATTGCTACATAATTAACGAGGTTAAAACTGAGTAGTCCATAGACTTGCCAAAATCTGTCATTAGATAAAACAGACAAAACCTTCGGAGATGCATCTACGAACATGTTTAGATTTTATATATTTTCACGTAGCAATTAAGATTTTTGTATATATAGTCTTAAGTTTAATGTTAAACTATTAAGCAACAAATACATCTAGGGTACATACTCGTCGTCTAATTTTGTACTCCCCTTTCCAGCGAGCCTAGCTCCCGCGGCGGTTAGGCCTTGGGCTTTCACCAGTGGTGCGATACTCTATCCAACAGGGTAACCATCATAGACGCACCACTCACATGACTTGACATAGAACATCGCGATGATTTTTTAAACCTAACCATAATAAAACTACGTTTTAACGGTGTTAAGCGCGGTAATTTATTTGATTTTTGTTATTCCGACGTTTCGGCCACTTTTCAGTGGATGTGATCACGGAAGATAAAGATGTAAAGTGTCAACGAGTATTGTTAAAGTTTTATTAAGCTTACCGCCAACTTATTCATTTTAATTATTTATTTTTAATTTTGTTTATGGTTATTATTTACTCTATGGGAGCCTAATCTAATTTACCACCGCTTCACAACATGTTATGGCTTGAAGAGAAGAAACGGCGCAAGAAACTCTTCAACAAACATGCCTAGCTCTAATAATTTGATATAATATTAAAATGGGTGGAAGGAAAAGTAAAAGAAATGATCAGTCAAGTTGGTTTGTATTCCGGTGCACGCAGAAAGAGCTCACAGTGTCTTGAGGTCTGGCAAGTTTGTTTGGTTGGCTTAAAACCGTTAAAACGTAGTTTTATTATGTATACAAATCGCGAAAACTTAAGAAAATATTATCTGACTAACCATATTATCGTCGCCCTTTAACAATACGATATATTGGCGGTTGTCACTAACTTTTAGTTCTTTCACGGTGAACTACAAGATTTCGTAGCAGCGTATAGATTACAAACATATTTTTACTAAATTTTATCCATATAGTCGTAATCGCTTCTAAGCAAAATGACTGTGCCATACAAAGATAGGTGGATAGTCCGCAAAGGTAACGAACGTCACATCTGTACAGAACCCTTCATAGTACAAGGACTCACACGCACTTGTTCGATTTATTTACCTTCAGGTACTGGAATCCAAAAAAATAAATAGAGGAGCGGACAGTCAAAGGAATTGACATACTTTTTATAAACTTACAAAACCCATACCTTCATAGATTTTGTATGAGCTACTTATGACGTTATGAGTAGGTACTAGTAAAAGGAGTCAAATGTTGCATTAATTGTAATTATTTGAAAAGTTTCAAAACGACTCATTGACTATTCAGGTGATCAGAAGGCTGGTACCTACCTCGGGCAACGGATCAGTATGGCGATCCCGCGAGAAACGTAGCCAGCCTTCTAGGCACCTTACCCATAGAAGACGGTGATCTAGGCTCAGTATTCTACTTATAGTCTTGAGGGACTATGGGTAGAATACAATACAAATAAGTGAAGTTTTAATTTATTGTATTCGATTATTTATAATTTTCTTCAGTGTACTAGATTATTTGAAAAATAATTGAAATTGTTTCTGTGATGATATTTTAAAAGTTGGATAATAAGATGTTATTATAACGCCTGTTCTTTTATATGTAAATAATGCTATACCCTATTGTAACGTGTGTCCGCATACCTATTACGATCGATGCAATCAAAACATTTGTGATTTTGAATCCATTTACTCATCTTTCTATTTATTGAAAGCACAGTAGATAAGTATCACACATATTGACCCTCGAACCCGTAAAGGGAAAGGGATGAGACAAAGGCCTGTGAAGGAGCAGATGTAAAACGAACAAAAATATTTACAAAATCGGAAGCTTTGCTTTTATATTGCAACATGAGCGTTCATAAAACAGAACGTGGGACGTAGAAATGCGAAATCGAGTTATAAAAGATTTTCGACGTTTATCTATACATACATATAATAAAACTGTAGAGGTCGAATTTCTGTACAGTGAAAAAAAATGCTAAAAACCGAGTCAGGGGGATGTAAGAAATGAAATAGAACTAATTTAGATTTTTTTCAAATTTTTGTTTCTCTGTTTGTCTGTCTGTTTGTACCGGCTAATCCCCGAAACGACTGGACTGATTTAAATGAAATTTTGTATGGTGGTAGCTTATATCCCTGGTCAACATATAGGATACTTTTGATCCCGAAAAATTAAAGAATTCCCGTGGGATAATTAAAAAACCGCTCCACGCGGACGAAGTCGCGGGCATCAGCTAGTTGATAATATACCTAATGTTTATTACGCCGTCCGTAAATGAAGTATAAGATGAAATTTATTTAAAAGTTATATATTATGTAGGACTACTTATTGTCCCTTCTTTTGTGCAGGACTTGGATTTTATATTATCTTCTGAACTCTATAAAATATTGAAATGAAACATATTTAGAAAATATAAGATAAGACTCTTGTTTTACCGCTGAAATATTTACTAAAACCCGTTAGTTGTTTCAGAGCCTATTTATTAAAAAAAAAAAAAAAGCTATACACTGATATAAAAAATTTCAAAAATGGTCATTTAAATTTTGCTGTTTATTTTCAAGTCATAAACAGACGCTGTAGTTTTATTTATTAGTAGTATCAAGGAAAAATATATTATATTTTCTTCCATGATAGTATATAGAAATTAAATATTGTTGAAAAACAAAAGCACTTAAATGATATATTATAGCTAAGTCTTTTTTTGTTTTATGAGAATATTTATCACCACCTATATACCGATAAATTAAAATGACGTCTTTCTTAAATCTCATTTCATTGCCTATACTAGAAAGGTCAGTGGTCATGTAAAAAAACCTGAACAATATTCCTTTTCATTAGCAAATCTAAAAACCCCTGTAGCGAATCCGGTTTCTAGCTAAAGTCCAATTTTATTCTGGCTGTACTCCATACACAATGGTTTTCACTTTATATTTATTACGTTCTGAACTTTTATTTCTACCATTTAACATTTTACCAGTTATTGTGATATAGTGTAAATCAAAAAATATTGATAACAGAACGCGATTGTGGAGTTCTTCAGAATGCTTTTCAAATATACCTTCATAAGTAAAAATACGGTATTATCTGTTGACTGTTACTATGGAAGAAGAATACCAATCTGTTTTCATGCTGTTGCGAAGTACATATGAGCCTTAGTTTTTAAATCGAATTGGCAAGTTTCAGTCATCGGTAATATCGATGTGCAAGTTTGTTCAAGATGTTTTCCTTCGCTTATACGTGGTATTTGGATCAATATTAAAATAGAAAATCTATACCTATAGAGGGTATTTGTATGATAATATTCGTAGTATTATGTGACATTGGATTGAAATACTTTAGCTAGTGAGTTATCACGACTTACCATTCCTATATCCTTTTAAAGTTACAGTCTACTCTTGATAATTTGACACTCGTTAATCTGTATCTGTCGATAATTGGAAAAAAATTCCGGTCCCTTGAAAAATACTCGATAAATTGAATAAAATCAATGTTAATTGGTCCCTTCGGTAATTTGAAGTTGAAGGAATGTTATCTTGCTCGCAAACATGCGATAATTTGAAGTCCGAGCTTTCATACTCTGTATAATTTGAAGCGTTTATCATGCGCATAGCTGTCGTTTGTTTACATACATGTACAGACCTGTCAATTGTTTACATAAATGAGATATGAGTAAGTTCGCATTCCAGTTTCTTTCAAACATTAATGAGTCATGTTAATGTTTGATTTGTGCTGTTAAAAGACATGACAACTTATGGAAAGACATTTGTTCTGTCTTGGATTCACCAAGACAGAACAAATGTCTTTCTATAAGTTCCATAAGTAAACGCTTGTTATTTTGAACTCTTGACAGTTTGAAATTTATCTGGTCCCTTGAGTTTCAAATTATCGAGAGTCGACTGTACTATGATAACATTCTCTTTAGTTGCACAATGAATTTACCATATTGAAGATAGCAGTCAAAATTTCTGGTATTTTTGGTTTTTAGTTACTTTTGTAAGATATCCTTTATGCACGCACGTATGCACACGATAATCTACCATTATCGGGATCAAATTGCTATAATAATATGCAGATTGCATATATGGTATCTAAATGAGGTTGCTGGACCATGGTTTCGCTAAAACCACCTCCTGGATCCCGCAGATGGATCCG
Source organism: Dendrolimus houi (assembly GCA_039645545.1). NCBI lineage: Eukaryota > Metazoa > Arthropoda > Insecta > Lepidoptera > Lasiocampidae > Dendrolimus > Dendrolimus houi. The sequence goes on along the minus strand of CM077120.1, from coordinate 12,833,209 downwards.
CATAGAAAGCCTTGGTAACATACATAAAAGTAAACTAATTATTACCAGAATAAACCAAATCAAATTAGTTTACTAACATCATAAATTTCAAAAGTAGTTTAGTTACAATGTGGGTTTAAATATTTTTCTTTGTATAAAATTTCAATTCCCGATGCCGTTTAATCCGGTTCCATAGTCAATAAATGCAAATTCTATCCGAACTTTGGAACAAACACAAAAATTCACAGTGAAGTTGGCGAGTAAAATCTTCTTGTGAGAATATTTAACAAAGACTTTCGGTTATAGTTTTCTTTTTAAACAAGTTTCTTGTGTACAGTATAGTATTCTTTCTTCCATGGTACAGTCATACAAAATACTTTATATTTCGTTAACAACCAGTATTCACATTAATGTATTTAGTAAGTGAACTTTATATACGAGTATTAGTGTACGGCCTGAGTGGGCCTCCGGCGGGGCGGGCTGCGGGCAATGGAGCGTCCAACTGAGTGGCCTGAGTGCACGCTCGGTGTGCATCGTTCACAAACTGGCTTAAACCTGTACGCGACACCATGCTCGACGCACCTTTCGGCTGGCATTAGGGACACTCGTTAGCGTTTAGATACATTTAAATTAGTTTATCTACGGTCTCAGTGCACGCCCAAATCGAGCGTGCAGCGGAGTGGGGCGTGCAACATTCCTATACACAACGCGTCGCTTTATGCAAACATGCCCCCGCTGGAGCGGCCGCGCCAACCGGCGGCCACTAGGGGCACCCGCTAGCGTTTCCATGTGTTTGACATGAACGCTGCACGCTCGAATAGAGCGGGTTCCCAGGCCATGCGCTTTAGACCTTTGATTAAAAAAAAATTGGGTTGTGCAAGTACCAACTATAATATCAAATTTCATCGTAATCAAGAGCTAAGCTCGACAAGACGGACAACAAAACGATTAGTATTCATCCTATCCAACTAATATTATACTTATATACTGAAAAATAAATGTAGAACAAAGAGGGTCATATATTAAAACTGCTATATTTAATGTGTAACCGGTTAATATTAAGCTACAGCGAGTCATTATGAGTCGGTAAATGGTATACAATAGCTTAATAAAACATTTTAAAAGCTAACATTAAACCGCAATATTTACATAATATTAAATCAATTATGCATGCCGCATTAATGATGCAAATTGGCAAATAAGCTATCGCAACCGCAGCTAGGTTCATCCCGTGGGGCCACTAAATAAATAGATACCCACTCAACATGCCGATCGCTTTCAATACCAACCGTCGATCTATCAGTCAACAAGTTTAATACAAGACCAATTTACTATTTTATGTTAGAATAAGTTATGCAGTTCTCTTATTTCCGTACGTTAATTAATTCATAACATACCTACTCATATTAAACATCGCACCGTTTCATTGATTAATTTAATTATCTATCAGTTATTTGAATGATGGGCACTTGGTATTTCGGTTTTCAATATTCACGGTGATATTGCGAATAACAATTAATGCAGGCGAACATTAACAATGCAAATTGACGAATAAGCTATCATTGTGCCCTGAAAGCGGGGCATTACCGAAAAATAAACAATGTACAAAATACCAGCTTACTCCAATGTAACATAACAGGCCAATTTTGAAAGGTAATATTCCGTGGCGTATTTCAAAAGGATCGCCACTTTGTTATACCAAACCATCTTTTAGGATTTCTTTTAATTAAAAAAGTTTTCAACCTTAGTACTTTAAGCAGAATGTTTCAAATTTTCAATTAGGTTCTCTTAGTTTGTATAATCAGTTTTAAGTTCATTGCTTTAACTATAAAAAAAGATTCTTCTTCAATGATTTTAAGCATTTATTGCCACTAGTGGTCGCCTAGTGGTCGAAATTCAACCATAATTAATTAATTTAAGTTATAATTATAAATTTGAACATTATTAAAGCTCTTTTGTCAAAGACTATAATATAATACTTCTATAATTACAGATTTCGCCAAGGCTACACTGTTAATTTGACTTTAACAATAAACAAAAGAGTTTATATACATAGGTATGCGTATGTGTGTCAAATACATGGTAGTGTGTGTAATGTTTTCTTTATTGTTTTAATATATTTATATGCATGATTTAAAAAAAATTAGCATACTGCACTCTTTCTCTATATAAACTATAAGTGTGCGAAATTTCATACTCCTCCGTCCGCGTAATTTTCGTAAAAAGGGGTACGAAGTTTTTGCTGCACATATTAATATAATGATAAGCATCGAAAAAACTGTTCCAATATAAAATTTATTATTATAGGTACTATAATACAATTTATAAAATAAATTAATTATAATAATATAAAATATATTAATAAATATTATTAATACTTTTGCTTATATTATTATTATTTTAATATTTCGTCTATTCTTGTCCTAACAAATAAAATTGTCACGTTATCAAGTAACAGCTCCAATCTCGTTAAAGTTGCAACACGGACTTTTTAGTTCAATTAACACAAGCAGCCACGCATTGGCTTTTAGGAACCAATTAAAGTTTTCATCAGAATTCGGAAACTAATTTCCAATAGTTTGACAGAGTCAGCTGATCGGACGGCAGGTAGCTCGGCAATATAGACCACTCGCAAACTAGCCTGCTTCACTATTTGACGTCAGTAGTTTTAATTTGAAACATTTTAATTATGTTCCTTACCACATACCTTTTTAATGAAAATTAAGTAAATTTAGTTGGATAATGGAGTGTCACGGCAGAGGTAATGTAGGACGCCCTTTGCACGAGGTTGTCGGAACGTGCTGGACATGCAAAGGGGAGGACTGGGATATGTAACGCAAACATGGCGAGACTAATATCCAAAAGTGGATTACAAATTGTTGACGACGTAAGTTATATAAAATCTGATACGAAGTTCTCAGTAAGAGTATGAAAGAAAAAAACTACGTATTTTACGTACTTAGTTTCTCACACTAATAATTTACATAGGAAAAAATCTGTTGTGAGTTATCCATAGTAGGTAGATCTATCATGATGCCTGCAACATGTATCCTGATACCATTACCCTAATCCATGTGTTACTAAGAACTAATTTGTAGATAAATGAAAACGAAACAAAAAGATGAGTACTTGAGAGGTTGGATGAAGAAAACAGAAGACCTGAATATGTGTCGCTTTGATAAAACCTACTTCCAACCAGGGACTGCATATAGTTGACAATGACAACGTTCGAAAATCTATCCATGAATCATCAAAGCATTATTTACTATGTTCTGGCTAAGCTCAGGGGATTAATTAAACCGAAAAGTTAATTATAAATAGACAAGGATTCAATTACTATTGTTAGGTAGTATTTTTCCACTAGATATAAATTTTATACTAAAAAGGAACTCAAAATTTCTAGTGAAAATAAAGAGAAGACAGTCAATTAAGTCCTCAGAGGCAAGTGAAGCACTCTTCACATTTCGGTTGTTTTGTTTTAATTAACATTGTACAGTAGTTCGCGTTGAGGCTAACAAATAATTACAAACTTGTTCGTTTGTTGCGATGAGAAAACTTTTTCTCTTACAACTTAAAATTATTTGTCACCTTTTATTCACCGCTTATTATTGCTGTGTAGCATCAAAAGATATTATTTACTCAGTTAACAAATTGAATTTTTTACTGTAATGTTTTATTAAGATCAATGCAAGTTTATTATGCCCAATTTCCTAAAAAAAATATTACAAATAATATATAAGTCCCAAATCGGTGTCGGCTGGGAACGTGTCCAAAACGTCGGCCGCATTTCCTCGCTGGATGGCAACGCTGTTGCGTTGCCCCAAGTACAGACCAGCCTTTCGATCACGTGAGACTTATATCAAACGAGACGATAGATCTCGATAAAACGTCAGGCTTCAGGATCATTTGTCCGTAGAGTCTCGACACCGAACGCCACAAATATGTATCCAATGCCAATAGATGCATATTTGCGGTGTTTTAGGCCCTCTAGATGTGCGGCAGCTGCGCCAGCTAACAAGGCCGTGTCTGCAAGATGGGATGCAGTCAAAGTGTCAAAGCACGCGGCGTCCCACACTAAGGGTCGTCCCATCTTCTAGGACACCAAAGATATCCCATCAGGGGTTGTCTATTGTTTGCCCCAAAAATATAAGCAATAATACTCATATGCCCGAATTTTTCTTGCCCGAATTTCATTTGCCCGAATTGTTTGTTTACCATAAAAGTTATGTGACATTCTCTTGTTTGCCTGTACATTAGATTCCATAATGACGAGTGCCATACGTATTGTATCCATTTTATTAATTGCAATAATATTATTTAACAGAATATTTCAACGCCACACTAAATTAATTTAAAATACATCAAGCCTTTCTTGATTAGCAAATACAGCAAGCTATTCATTTGCTCATGAAATTCTGGCTTTTTAGCACTTCGCCGGCCGCTGTCGCGGCACGCTCGCTTCGCTCGCTCGGCTCATGCGTTGTTTTTCATGTTCTAACCTAACCTATCCTAACCTATTGATGTTTAGTTTAAACCGATTTTATGATTTTTTCTAGAAGCAATTTCGATGGCAAATGATGTTATGGCATATAATAATTACGCCTTACAATGATGATAACAAATAATGTTATTGAAATTGAATTTATGGGAAACAAAGTTTTTAGCACGTGACTAATATAGTAAACAATGAGTATGACATATAAAATTATCAGAAACAATATTATGTCTGTTGACCAGTATAGCAGATGAAATCATGGTAAATGAAATTCTGGCAAGTGGGTGTAGCCGCCCATCAGGTCCATCTTGCCATCGTCGCGGCAACTTGTATTTATAAAATTATTTTTTAAATCAGTTGTTTTAAGTTACTTGCTTTTTGTAGTTAATGAATAAATTAAACGTTAAAAAAGTCGTTATCAGAAAACAACAATCAATGTAAAAAAATAGTTATTTGGTATCTTAATACTAACTATAGATAAAAATAAATTATTGTGTTTGATCTAAATGTATGAGTATCTAGAGTAGGGGAAACTGTACGGAGCATGAGTAAGGTTGACAGCAACAAGCTAATCAGAACTGGGTAGATATCATTGATTAAAAATGACAACTCGATACAATATAATAACTAGAGCAAGGGGAAACCTTTACAAATCGCATAGTAAGAGACTTATAATACGATAGTGGGCATAACAGATGTAGGGTACCTATTGTTAAGCGTAACGCCCGACACTCACGGAAGCACTTGTCACTGTCACCAGGCAAAGAGAACGTCGTTCAGATAAATGTTTTTGTATCACCAACGCCACTAGGTATTCTGCGCTCAAAACATCACGACCTGTTGTCATGACATTTTCAGATGTTGTGTCTTTTGGCCGGTTTCTATATATTACTGCTATTCATTCACGTGACCTACCATCGGTTGAATTTTGACATTAGGTGTATGGAGCTTAAGGCAAATTTTAACCGATAGTAAGGCAAATGAACGAGCGGTGGGATTTAGGAACCGGGCCTTAATGGAGATATAATGTACGTACTCTTGATATTCCTAATACTTTTCTTACATAATAAGCCTTTACCTATGAAATTGCCGTTCTGCAGTACTGGCCATTTCAAATCAAATAATTTTTGTTTGGCTATGAATTTTAATTTCAAATAACTTTTATTTTAATTATAAATTACATGGAATTCTGTTTTCAAAATTAGTTATTTGTTTATTGGCTAGCGATATGACCAACGGGATGAGCATTACTGCAGATGTGTAATGTAAAGAACTGAACACAATTATGGAGAAGCTCGCACATCTTCAACCAGCTTTAGTCAATCGCTCGTCTCTGCTGCTCCTGCACGACAACGCGCGACTTCATATTGCACAACAGACGGTCTTCAAGTTATAAGAGCTGGGATGGGAAGCTCTCCGTCATCCGCCGTACTCACCAGACTTTTTGTATAACTTCTTGGCGGGAAAAAAATTCAATATCCAAAAGGCAGTACAAAATGCTTTTGAAGAATTTGTTGCCTCCCGTCCAGCTGATTTCTTCAAGAAGGCCTCAATAAACTGCTACTGCGTTGGCAAAAATGTATCGATTGCATGAGTCATTAAATTGATGAAAAGAAAAAAAAAACTTATTTAATAAAAAAACGGCAATTTCATAGGTAAAGACCTAATATAAAATAAGAAAATGTTAGTTTCAAACATTAGTAAATTTAGACGAAAAACTATGAAAGTGGATTTGGTTGTTTATATATTTGTATGTTTGTTCTTTAATTATAATGAGATTTATTGTCTTGGTATATAAGAAAATACGATTTTCTTACTAGTTACAGAATCAGATATAACGCGAACGAAGCAGCACACCCTAGTAGTCGGTTATTAAACAATTTATTGATTTTTACCATCCTGAAAAACTACTTTTATCTGTAGCTACGTAGGTAGATACATTTATATGTAGTCTATCTACCTTGAATGTGCGTAAGCAGATAAAGCTTGAAAAATACCACCATGAAAAATTATTTTGAACAAGACCCTTTGACTTATTTATGACATGTGGAGTAATTTCGATTAAATGCTTTTTTATAGTTTTGTAGCTAAAGGAAAAAAACAGTGGACGCTCGTTATCTTTATGGAACTCTTCATTATGGGTAGATTGACAGGCACCTGGTCAAGTTTTCAGTTTATATTTAATACATTCAATCAATTTAAAACAACCAACCAATAAGGGCATTACTTATATACCTCGACTTTCTTACAAGATAATCATTTTGATAAAATTTTAGTTAAATTGTGCCTTTAGATGATTAATATAAAATATTTTTTACTGCAATATCTAACTTTAGATGCGGCTTAAGTTGTCTAAGACATTTAGACATCATTAAATTGTCGAATTCATTACAAAAATCCTATTTGTGTTGCACAAAAATAATCTTCTAGGGAAAAACAAAGTATATATATTACGGAAAATATCATCATTATGGTTATATCCTGATGCTAAAACTCCATTTCAATTTATGTTAAAACATAGATTAGCGAATGAGGATTAAAAATATTAAACATATAATCCTGTGACATCCCATTTATTCGTAAATACGATGGCTTTATATCGGTAGAACGTTATATTATGTTTTGTCATTAAGTGCGGAATTAGTAATGCAAATACTTTAAGCTCGGCATTATTAGCCGCATCCTTTCGAAGGTCTAATAAATAAACATGAAGGCGGGTGATTGAACCCATGGGGAACCAATTTAATCAGGTACCTCCTAAATGCTAATACGATTTTGCACAGGTACGTTTCTGCTAAGCATAATATCCAATAAGTATTTCCTTTTATTCACTTGAGTACGAACTTAAATTGTTTTAACTGCTCGTAGTCAAAAATCCAGATCAAAGGACCACCCTGACAGTCAAGCTGCACTTCAAAAAACACAACTAAGACGTAATACCCTTGTTTTTGATAAAAATATTTATCGATTCGAAATCAATTTTCACAATAGAATAGGAAGATCAGGCTAAGTGCGAGTCGTACTAGATGAATGGCTCTGCAGTGGAACATAATAAATTATCATTGAAGGTATTTTCTCATTTTTTAAAAGCGCAATATTAAGTAACAATCGTTTTGAAATACCAATAATTTTTTAGACAAGTCTAATAATGCAATCGCTTTATTATTAAACTTTTTACTCTCGTAAGTATTTTGACCACCACCGTTATTTTTTCTCGGATATACACTATCATAGAATACACGCTTGACTTGAAATTCCCCTGGGATTCCCGGGCACGAAGTATCGCAGCATTTAAGCAAGAATATAATCTATTGTTTTAGTGAAAACTGTATCAAAATAAGCTAATTTTATTCATCCGAACAACTTTCAAACTACTCCTGGAAAATTTTTCTCGGGATTCCCGGGATAATAAGTAGCGCAGGTTTTAAGTCTAAGAATTAACTGCTGATCAGCGAAAACCGCATCAAAATCGGCCCAGTATTTTTACGTGAATCCCAAACAAACAGACAAACAGATAAGAAATCTTTAAAAATCCATCGTGTTCTCCATCATTTATATAGTTTATTCTAGTTATTTATTTATAGCTACAATCTATAGACACGACCTGTTTAGAATTTTATAATATTATAGATAAGACTGGCCAATTCTTATATCTGACTAATCATTTGATTGCCTTACTATCGGTTAAAATTTGACATAAGCTCCATACAAGTTATGTCAAAATTCAACTGATGGTAAAGCAAGTAAATGAACAGTAAGACTTAAGTAAGTAAGATATAGGAACCGGCCAGTTATAAATAGCGCTGAACTTCAAGTCATAACCAAATAATCACAGTTCAACCGCATTGCTATAAACTGATCCTTTTATTAACAGAGAGATAATATCGCCTTTGCATCTTATGTAAACATAATTATGATGATGAAAGTAATTCCAAAGTTATTCGTTATTAAAACAATACTTTGCCTCAAACTTTGGTCCAATAAAGAAATGCTTTGAATTAACGGAATGCACGGCGCTCCCAACGGGGAGCGAATATTTATTCCTGCAGCGTAACTGAGGACTCGCAATTATTGGGCAAATGTTTACGGAGCCAAGTGGCCTCCTGCTTTTCTGTACATGTGCCAACTGCCTTCCTATTATAGAAAAGTACTAGTTGCTTTCTCACGACTCACTGCTACTACAATGAGGCAATAAAGTGAGATTAATATAATTAATGGAATCCTGCAATATTAGGCTAGTTATTGTATTAGAATAGTTCCTATTCAGTATTATTTTATTATTTGAGTAATTTTTCAAAAACTGTTGTGCAAATTGATTGTAATATTTTTTCTAGAATGTTTATTCTAAACTTTCCGCCGAGGTTTTTCCTGTGGGGTAAAAAGGGCATTACAAAATATTTGAAGTGGGCAAAGAGCTGGCTCTGCCACTGATTGCCAGTTTTCAGCTGGGCGTCTGCCTCTTCGGTATTCAAGCAATAGAAAGAAATGCTTTTATCTTTATCTACACTTACCTACATATGCTGGTAACCTCTGTTGTATAGAAGACAAAAACTTCACAACGAACCTTCAAGTAACTGGACTAATGTTAAATTCTACAAAATACAATCGAAACAAGCAAATGTAAATTCATAATTCATATCTTAGATAAACTACTATAACCTACAGCTCAGATGAGAAAGGCTTCCGTTTATTTAAAAAGTATTCCACTGAGGAATAGATTAAAGTGAAAATGCCCCCGTGAAAATATTAGCGCCGCCGTAAAGCGTTTTATCATTTTAAACATGAATATATTCTGAAACATTCTTGAAGTGAACCTCCGAAAAAGCTCTCTAGCGAGCATATAAATCCTGACATGAAAGATAATCGGGTTGGCGGAACTGATTCGCTCACAAATTGAATAAGAGGCACGGAATATACCTCGCGCGAGTGGGCGCTGTGTCGGGACGAGTAGGGATATCAACTGCAAAACACGCCACTTATAATATCATCTATCGTTGTATTAATGATATGTTCTTAGTTCAAAATAATAACTTCTGGGTAAGTACATGCGTAAATAGTTATTTAATAAACAAGTTTGTTGTAAACTTTGATACAATGGCAATAAATATTTTGAAACTGGAAAGTTTCGAAACTGTTCGCACAATGTTTAAACTTTCTACAAGATAATCATAATTTTGAAACTGTATGCCAGATTTAGTTGCTTTAAGCGTTTTACAGCTAACATGTAACAATGATTAATAAGGAGTAAACAATAAATAAACCGAATATTTTTGTGGCATTAATTTAATGTTTTTAAGTAGGAAACGGTCCCCTGGTTCCAAAATGGTCATTCGGAACACCACTGGGATTAATTTGATATGGAATATGCATTATAGTAAGCAAATTGTTTGCAGTAAAATAAGGAATCGGTTCAAGAAATTCTCGCCTAACATCCTGAGAGGTGATGTTATAATATATTGACACAAATGCATACGCACGCCAAAGATTGTGCGAAGCTGAAAAAATAAGGAACAAAACGGATCGAAGCGTATGCTTGTGAACATAGCAGATAGTGAGTAATCTCAGGGTCTAATAAAATAAGGTTAGGTTTACCTCTAGGCTAGAGCGGCAAGTGTGTAATACACTATAATCGACTCGATTCGGTTCTAGTGTATATTAGAACCGAATCGAGTACCGTCGTATGTACCGTACACACGACGTATTTTAATAAGAGTGATCGCAGCAGAAATTGTCTTATGACTCGTCTTTATATAATTTTGCAGACTGGTATATTTTAAAACGATTGTGTTTTTGTACACTTTTCATGGTAAATTTTATAGAATCCGTTAATATTAATATGTAGATACACGCAAGGAATATTTATCGTGTGTTAATGATACATGTGACACAATAGCTAAAAAAATTTTAGGCCGATAACAATGGTGCGTACAGGCAGTAAAACCAAAACGAGTAGCTTGCATCGAATTGCAGGCTCGAGATCTCAACTAATATTGTGTGTATTAAATTCTGATTAATACATTTTTACATATTAATATTCTTTGAAATAATCTCGAATGAACCGCAACTCTTGTTATCCTGTTGCTTCAAAAATATGCCATGTCACGAAATTCTACAATAGACGAGCAAAGTTAAGCGAAGTTGTTGTTTGAATAGATCATCGTCTCTCTCGAAGTTCACCCAATGTCTCGACGGGTTTGGTGAAATCTTGGGAGAGTATTTCATTACTTTTATCTAATTTAGCGGAAAATCAAATCTTTCAATGCGATTATCCCAACGTCCACGAAGTTGACGACGCCTCGATGAGTTTGCGCCTCGACCGACGCTTAAGACAGGGTCCTATAGACCCTAATAAGTGCGTTTTGATGTAATTTGGTTATTTTATTAATACTTACTTCGCAGATCTCAACTCTGGTTTGGTACGATTAGTGGAAAAAAGACATGTCGCCTCCATCTGGTTTATCTGTTAAATGAAGAGGTTCGCGCAAGGAGTGGTGGCTTGACATAATTCAAGACTATATTGGATATCGAATACCTCACGACCTGGAGACGAAAGAGTACAAGAGCAGGCCTTGGACTCCGGGGCGGAGGCTTACAATGTGACCGGAATTCAGGTCAGGTTTAAGATGATTTACTTCTCGTTAACATCGAGATTGTAATATCATAATATCAGTCTATATATGTCCCACTACTTGGTTCAAGCGTTCCGATTTTAGAGGAACGGGCAGTATACCCTCTATGCTCTTTCAAGATAGGCTGGCGGGTTACACACACACTGGTTATTGTATGCATAGCTTTTCTTGTGATGTTTTCTTTTACTTGATTAAACCTACCTAAACGATAATTGTTTGGTCAGAATTCAAACCCAGGTCATCGCAATAAGAAACGGGAGCAAAACTGAATAAAATAACAAAGTACCCATAAAATGTAGGTATAATTATAAATATTGTTGAATAACTTGCCCTATATAACATTTCCGTGTAAGTCTTATAATATTGTGTAATGAATTTATTCAATTATTTAATAATGTCACGAATTAATAAATCATTTCACTCTTTTGTAATACAGTATTCACATCGTACATAATTTCGTGATTTTCCGTTATGTAGTTGTATGAATATTCAATCCTCTTTTAACGTTGAAAAATGAATTTCATAAACTCCACTTGTGCGATATCAAAATAAAACATTTTGTCACACGATCCAAGTATTAAATGGAATGTTTACATTCACACCGGAATGGATGTATAATGAAATTTGCATTTACAATATTTTTTTAATAAATTTTATACTTATAAAAATACTAGACCTATCCCTATAGCTTCGTTTATATAAACTAAGGACACCCGTATTACATGTAAACTATGTCAGTTTTCAGCATAAAAAAATAATTGTATACTTATCTCCTTTATCCTTCGATAAATATATATATACCTTCGTATATACCCATGTTCAGAATAAGCGGTTCATTGGCAAGTCTGGAATCAAACAAGTAATATAGGAGTACGGCCGAAATCATGCACTTATTAGGTATAATTTAACGCGCAATGTCCTTGTTGTTACAAACACTTCATGAAAACATTGTAAGAAAACTCGCTCTTTTCATTTGTCACAATCATTTGGTGCCAGCACAGGATATCTTTTCTTCCATTTTCCTTTATTAGGCCATACGTCCTCTGTTATGACACAAATATTCATATTATCCTCCACAATATCCATTCATTTCTTTTCCGAACTAACTACCTTTATTGTTACACCTTTTAACTTTCCAGTTTCACATTTTATTATTCGATTTTCATCCCTTTTTCATCACATGCATTGTGTACACCTAAATAACTCGCCAAGTACCCCAAAAACGGAGAAAACTGAGGTTCCAAAATCGAATGTGCTAAAAACTATTTTCACTGATTTGTGTAAGGTTGTACATATGTATGGGAACGCCGCACCTAACCTTAAATACGAACTCAATACTCTTATAACCAAGTCAATAAAGCTTCTTAATAAATTTTAAGTGTTGTTGATAACTCGCATAAAATACTCAACTAAATGCTAAGCTAAGATCGGCTCAATGGGCAGAAAAGAAACCGCGGAGTTTCCCAACGACTCACCGATAGAAATTTCATTACTTCATTCCGATTTTCGTGGCGCCTTTGACTTTTCTCGCCAACAAAAAGGCTAGCGGGACTGCCAGTGGGGGCTTTGACGGAATTAATTGAAGTTTTCGCGTGAAAATACCTAACTAATTAGCGGTAGTTTGGCCACGGTTGCTCGCTAGCGGTTTCGCTTCGGCGCAGGTAGCTCAATGCAACTTCATGCGGATTTTCTGCTTTTTCTAGTTCGTTCGTCGGGCTGTGCTGTCGATGTGCATATCGCTATGAGTTTGTAACGCAATATTTAGTTTATTCCACTAAAGTATATAATGTACTACGTTTATTCCAGAAACATCTGTTCTTGCTTTTAACTTTTTAGTAAACATATTTCTTTAATCTGCTTGTTGCTCATTTTGGGTTTTGTAATCAAATAAGAAAGACAGAACTATTGAATTTTGCTTATCTGTAGTTACTATAATAAATGTGTAAGGAGTGTCGAGTACAATAAATTTAGAAATAAGATAAAAGTCAGAGGACTGATTCGAACCAGAACAAGTTCCGAAAATGTAACTTTTTTAGAATTCTTGTCTATTTGTCTTACTGTATCACATGAAAACTACTGAACGGATTTAAATGAAACTCGATACACACCTAGTATATCTCGAGTCCATAGTTAGAGTACTTTTTATGCCGACAAGTGATGTTGTTTATGTGGGTTAAACGAATATAGCCTTGGCTATATTCGATGGCGCTGACGTTTCCTTTTTTAGGTGCCGGCGTAGCAATTAATTAAGAAACGTCATCATGGCAAAGCGACTAATAATAATAATCGGCAAATGAACACACACATTATATATACCCAAGCTAAGGAAGTTACGCCTGTGTTATGTGTGATATATAACGGACCACTCTGGGGCCGATCCCAGACACCCAAACCAAAGTAAATTACTGACAGTTCGTTTCCGAAATTTACCATGCCGGGAATCGAACCCGGAACCTCTGCGTTGCAGTGAAGTAGGCCGGAAAAGACTTAGCCCGCTCAGCCACAGAGACCGTCATAACTAAGTTTCAGATTTAGCACTGCTAGTAGTCGAGTAGTTTGTGTCTTATTTGTTCACATTTCTTATGCTCGGGCTTTACTTGCGATAATGTTACAGTTATTGACGGTGGCAAAATGCACCTTTTAGTTTATTTATATAGTTAAAAATAACGCAGTTAACGAATAGCCTTATTCTATTTGGTGTATGTATATACGAGTACGTTATCTTTCAATATTTAATGTCATTAACAATAATAACAATATCGCGACACAAATGACAAATTTAACCATACATTTACGTAAAACGGCCTATAACCGTAAAATTATCCCAGATGAGATCCTACCTCTAAGATTCTGTATCCAAATAGCAAAAAACAGTTCAGTTACGAGTATAACATAGGAATAATAATAATAAATAATTTACTTTATTGTTACAAATACTCATTTTTAGCATTAAAGTACGTAATAAAACTACATTTAAAAAGTTTTAAGCTCAGTATTTTATTAGATTTTTATTCTGACATTTCGACCACTTTCAGTAGCCTTAATCAAGAAAAACAAAAATGTCAAGTGTCAATGAAAATAGCGCGCTTAAAGTGTAGTTTTGTTATGTGTACTAGTCGCGAAAACTTAAGAAAATACTAATTAAGTATGTCTTTGAACAGTTTTTTCATATGAAAAACGGAGTTTGTAATTTTATAAGGTTTGTAATGAGAATCACATCTATTTGCCAATATCGTGCTGAAGGTTTGACAAAAAAATGTCTGGGGTAGTATCGATTTTGTACATTCAATTACATTAAAGGTTCAGAGCAGTAAATTCCTCACATTATACGGGTATAAAAAGCCATGAGAAAAGGGTCTCCTCATAAATATTTTAACAACTGCTACAACATCGGTTCTATTCGCTTGAATGCAACCTTACAATCGTTTAAAAGATTTTTTAGTTACTAAAGATTTTGACATTTTTAAAATGTTACATCGATAGGAGATAGATTATATATATGTAACTTATTTAGGAATCGTTACTCATGTACTTAAATGGGTTTTCTTATAAAGACCAATTTTTTACTTTGATTTATACTTTACTATTACTACACTTTGTACACTACATTACACACTTTACATTTATACTTAATTACAATGTTTATTCGCTGTGTGTAGTGTGTATTGAGTATATTACTCAATACACAATTTTGTATTGAGTAATAAATAAATTTCTTATTAATATTAATATGAAATGTAAATGCCTCTCTTCGTGCAGGGACGGAAAAAGAATACAATTTCCTGCGGCCGGGCGGCCTGTCGTAAGAGGCGAAACAAAACCACCCACATCAGGGCGGTAGGGCATTTGCCCGTCTGGATGGCTACCACTCCTGGTCTAGAGCATGCCACCATAACAACCTTGAGTTGTGGCCAGGTTCCAGTTTCTCTTTTAAGGCCGGCAGAATCTCTGGTATTGCTAATGTCCATAAGCGACGGTAACCACTTTCCATCACAGTTGGGCCGTCAGCCTGTCAGCTACGATTCAGAATTTAAAAAAAATGGGAGATATAATGTTTTTAGAGTGGTTTAAAATTAATGACACAGAAAAAGATGTGCACATTAATAAAAAACACGTGAAAAACGTTGACTATTATATTATTCAATGTAATACAACTGGTACGAAGCTTTTATGGTAAAAAATCGCGTGAAAGTTCACTGAAATGTAATCACGAATATTTATTATTTGGTGCTTCGTTTCTACTCGGGGCTATTAGGTATAGTCATGAACCTATGTCATATTACTCTAAGTTTATGCAATCAATTGAAATATGCATTTATCGCTTATTTTGTTTAGATAATTAAATTTTTATATTATGAAATAAAGATTTCAACAGTGTAGAATTTGTTTCAGAATGTATCGTAAAATTTCACAAAGGCCAATAACGTTTTAAAGATGTCTGTAGTTGTAAACATTTGTCCTCTGTTTTAAAAGTTCCTTAGCAATTTTGCAAAAACTGATCCCTTATGTAATTAATTAATAGCTTCGAAAAGGAATTGATAGAAATCGATTGTATGGAGCCTTCGTCACAAACAAAGGTAGGTACTACAATAACTTTTAACTTCTCATTTTTTCCTCATGATTCGTCTTTAATTACTCTTTATATTTCTAGTATACTATTGTAAAATATCATCATATATTTAAATTAAAAGAAATGCTTAAACAACAATTAATACGCTATTGGGCTTGTTAAAGAAATGACGTCGTAACTTGCTACGCTCATACAAAATTCAGGCAACTTCGGTGTTTTGTTAGATGATAAAAAGTATATCAGTTGATTTTACTGTCAACTATCCTATCATAAAAGTATTATAAATATTTAAATTAAATAAATAAATTTAAAAATAGGTAATTCAGATGAGCAAATAAACAATAACAAACCGGCAATTTTACAGCAAAATGCCGGATAACAAGATATTTTATAGAAATAAATACTAAACAACTTCCTCGTCCAAAGCATGACGAAAGTAATTTTGGTGAAACTTGAGAAACATTGTTTGAAACAACAACGATGGTCGCGTCGTTACCTCCAAGGGGTTAATAATTTCTTAAGTAATAAAAGGCCTAATTTCATTTTTTGCTCTACATTGCTTCTTCTTTAGTATCTTTTAATAAAATGAATTATTAACAACAAAACGACATGATGTATAATAAATCATTTATGCTGTGAAGTTAATGATTGTAACCGAATGCGTCTTATGCGTTGATAAACGTAGTGTCGAACGCCCTCCAGCCCGATGGACTGACGACCTGCGCAAGGTCTCCGGTAGGCACTGGATGAGGAAGGCGGAGGACCGTGTTGAGTGGCGCCGAATTCGGGAGGCCTACGTCCATCAATAGATTGTGATTGGCTGACGAAGACGAAAATGAGAGTAATAGAGTTAAAAATAACGCTGTTACCGAATAGCCTCATTAACATACATACCTTGTTTATCAAAATATCACGTCATTAACAATTAAAAACACTATCGCATTACAAATAAAACATTACACTCATCACCACATTTGCATGAAACGGCCTATAACTGTAACATTGTTCTAGGTGAGGCCCCCCACCTTTAGTGTGATTTTTTTATAGTGTCCATCATATAATATTCATATTGAAACGTTAAGTTCAAATGCAATCTACAATTAAATAGACCTATCAATCTACTAATAGACACCGTCAAAATATTAACATAATATTATATCCTTAATAATTAATTTTGAAAGTGTTCAGATATCTGTTTATTCCCAATTTGCAGCCTTTTGAATACATCTAGGTGAATCAAAAAGTTCTTAGAAGTATATATATATAAAAACCTTTTGGGAAAATTTCGATATTCAAATTAAAGAGTGTCAATCACACAATATTTATGCTAACTGTCACTTGTTTTTGTCAGTTCGTTCGCACGTAATAAATTGTTTTGTGCAATGAGTTGCTAAAAATGCAAAATTGTGTGTTATTCAAAATATTACATCTTGAATAAAATGTTTGCGAAAGAAATTTTTTCGGGCATTCAGCAGACATTAGGGTACGATGCTGTACCCTATTCTACGGTTGCGTCCTGGGTTGCTGAATTTAAAAGAGGTAGATCAAGCTGTAAAAAT
The DNA here is from genome assembly GCA_039645545.1 of Dendrolimus houi. NCBI lineage: Eukaryota > Metazoa > Arthropoda > Insecta > Lepidoptera > Lasiocampidae > Dendrolimus > Dendrolimus houi. Next base: position 12,815,977 of record CM077120.1, on the reverse strand, counting down.
GACCCGCGTTCTGGGCGGCCTTCAACCTCCGTTACGGAAGAAAATGTCAAATGGGTTGAGAATCTGCTTTTGGAAGACAGAAGAACTATAAAACATATAGTTGATATCTTAAAGGTATCTTTTGGTAGAATTCAATCCATTTTACTTGATTCACTGGGGTTCAAAAAAATGTCGGCAAGATGGGTGCCACGAATGTTAACCGACGAAAACAAAAAGCGACGTTTGGAATTTCTAAGCGTAATCTCAATATGTTCCAGCGTGATTCGGATAATTTTTGCCATAACCTTGTCACCATGGTTGAAACGTGGGTCTACCATTTCGATTCTGAAACCAGGAGACAAAGCATGTCTTGGAAACAACCATCCTTTCCATTCATTAAGAAATTTCGAGTTGCTCCTACCGCTGGAAAAGCTATCGGTATTTTGAGATAGTGAAGAAATCCTTTTTATTGATTACATGCCAAAAGGCCAGACAATTATTAGACCCTATTATGCTAATTTCGTTGCGAATTTGCGTGAAACGATTAAACAAAAATATCGTGGAAAACTGTCATTGAGCGTGTTATTTCTTCACGATAACGCTCCCCGCTCATCAATCGGAAGTTGCGCTCAACGCAATCCGCTGTGCTGGCTTCAATCTCCTTGACCACTCACTATATTCTCCAACTTAGCCCAAAGTGATTTTCACCTATTCCCAAAATTAAAAGGGAAAATTTGTGTAACTAAATTTCATGACCATGACGCGGTTATGGCTGCCGTAGAGGAGATTTTCGAGACTCAAGACAAATATATTTTTTTCGGAAAGAATAGGGAAGTTAGAAACGCGTTACTCTCAATGCATTGCATTGGAGGGATTATGTAGAAAAATAAAATATTTTTGTTTACATTTTGCATTTTTTAATATTGATTCCAAGAGCTTTTTGATTCACCCTTGTAAACTGGTTTGCATGGAATTTGTTATACATGTAGATGCATATAGCACTACACAATAGTTTAGTGATATTTAACATTTTAAAAATAAGCTTCTTTCATAATTATGTTACTTAAAGCTCAAATTTAATTTTGAATTTATGTAGGCATGTTGAGTGCCATTAAATAGATCTTCAAAAATCATGTCAATTTTTATCAGATTTTTTTAAATACATATAACGTTAGAAGTACGGCGTTTAGTTAGTACAAGATATATGTGAAGATTTTTTTAAAATATTTCCTTTTTTTAATTGTCTAGCCAAATGACAAAAGCAGTCCACACTTATTACGTCCATACCATCATTTATTCAGTTCATGAATTAAAACACACATGGCCGTTTTTTTCCATAATATTATTCAAATGCCTGTATGGTTTAACAGCTAGCCTGAACATTACAAAAACTACAATATATCATATTAATCAATAAATTACCTATTAACGTTTGAAAGCATTTAAAATATACAACAGAATAATAAAAAAAACATAACGAAAACACACGCGAGTTTTTTTTAACAATACATAAACTTCAATTACATCGTTATTTTTACGCCAATTAAACAAACCGCTTGCGGTTTATTTGTAGCTTGGATTGAATTGAAATTCAATCACAAAAAAGCCAAATTTTTTAATTAATCGTTCTTTATAAATAAGTTTGATTGCCAAAAGTCGGTGGAATTGTTCAACCACATTTAAATGCTCATATTAAAATTAATTGTTTATCATAAAGATTATTATAAACACACTAGCGGTTCCGACAGACGTTGTCCTGCCCTGAAAAAATAAAAATCTAGAACCCGATTTCAGCGCCACCTAACAGGTCTAATTGTGAATGTAAACCTTCTCGGGACCTACCCAAACACTATTTTTACACCTTGGGTTACAATATTGGGATCCCTAATAGGGAGGGATAGTCTTAGTAGGGATCCCTAATTTTTTCTAATAATAAATATAGCCTATATAAATTTGGGATAATGTAGCATTCTAATGGTGAAAGAATTTTTGAAATCGGTCTAGTCGTTTTTGAGTTTATTCGTTACAAACATTTAAAAATACAAATTTTTCCTCTTTATAATATTAGTATAGATTAATTAATGTAAGTGAAACACGCGTCAACTACTATACAAGAGATTTTGTTTAATGTATTTATAACGATATTCTAATATAGTAAACTTGATTAATAACTATATGACATTATAATACCAGAATGAGTTTTCATTTAAAAGAATAAACTATTATTTAAATAAATAGATATTCCTAAATGTCCCATCACTAGTTTTCCCATCGCAGGGAACAGGCCCGCCACGCATGTTTTTCTTACAGGCGGATTAGTAGGATATATATATTGTTACATGTTTGCGGGATACGAATTAAAAAGTTGTTTCGGAAAATCACAAACTTTATTAAAAGTAATTATATATACACACGTAATTCACAGTTCTTGCAAACACAACAAGTCAAAACCATAAGGTAGAAAATTGTAACAAAATAAAACGCGCAAAGTCTGTCGATTTGAGATTTCCGTTCTGAAAGTTCGCATTTGTAATTCGACTTACTCAATCTCAAAGGGCCAATCTTGTTTGTATATTTACAAAATAGACATGGCCTGCCAGTAACATTCCATTCATTGGAATTCTAAAATCGTCGGATCTAATCCAAGACGACATGGTTCCTAAGAACTACCAGCAAAATATGAACAATAAAAACCGTTTATGATGGCTTATACGAAGGCCGGCCCTAACACAAAGAGATTAGTATTTGACAATAGATCGCTTCATTTCAATACTTAGAAAAATAACGCAAACATGTGACAATAAACAATGACAATGATAGCCATACAAAGAGTTGAAGATTTAAATAGCAAAGGCAATGAAACACGTGTTCACGAAATGAAAGGATTATCGGGTTGGCTAATACGGAACCGCACTAATATATAAAAATTACACGATATATTAATTTTTTTTAGAAAAATCATAGACCCGTGTTCATTCGTTCTATTATTAAGCAAATAATAAACGTTTGCTCGGTGGTTGGTTAAGTTATTTTAGCGGCAAAGTTACATTGAGGTAAAGTGGGGTTTAGTGTCGCCATGTGCATCCTTGTGGATAAGTTTGACCATAGCAAACTTTGTACTCTGTGCTTTATGTGTACTCGGTCGGTACCTTAAGTATCGTGTCGCACTAAAATGTGCTTAATATCCACGAAAATGTTTTCCAACTTTGCCAAATATACAATGAATTTACTAATGTGTTTAAATACTACAGTCCAGTGTTAATTAATGGTAAAGCAACCGTTATTATAAAGGCATTTTGTATTATCTGAGTATTTATTCTACATGGCTTGCATTTATTTTCAATTCCTATCCCTTGGGAGCTATCTTATTTTCGCAGAGAAAAATATCCTATTTTCTTCTTATACGTACCTATATATATTACCGAATTTCATAACAGTCGGTTCATTGACGAACAAAGAGGAGAAACTTTAAACAGAATAAGTATAACTATAGTTAGAACTTATAATTTACTCATACATATAAATAAATAAATAGAATTTGAGTATGGATTTTTATTAATTTAAACGATGATTAACATTTTAAATAATAAAATTAGCAGCAAAAAGTCTATCTCTTATAAAAATGACTACTGGTCTCTCACGGCTGTTAAGATAGATATGAAATCTGCGATTTATATTGTTAACAATAATGTTTAATACTTAAAGTGTCGATAAGCTCATTTCTTTCTATTTAAAATAACATTTCGCATTAAATACTTCTTTTTGTTTTTTACACAGTCTACGCTTTTGTGAGGTAAACTAGTTAAATTATGTAATTTGCTGAGACAATAACTTTAGAATTGAATGGAAGTTGGCTTCGTGCCGTTAGATCGTATCGCAACTAGCGGCTATACCCGAGTGCTTACAAAAGGTCTCAAATAATTGATTACTTCTCAGACAAATTGAACGTACTAGATACCTAACCTAACGTCCTCAATTCCGAGTGACTTTAGAGAGTTCATCCTAGCCGATCGAGCAGCTCTTACCGAAATGTTGCACATTGTCCATTTGTTGTTGTTAACTAGCAGTTTTTCACTAGTTGGGATGAACAGGGTTATAATCTTAAAACTACTATTTTTAACTTAAAAAGTCCTACTAAAAACGTGCTATTTCTTCAATGAAAATGGTCATAAAATTAAATATAAAATCAAAATTATCATAGAAATAGAATAATATTAATTTTAAAAATTAAATACCTCTCCTTAAAAATTAGCCTTTTTAAATTAATAGGTAGGTACTCTGTTCATCTAGATTGCATACCATTGATCGGCTATAATGATGTCAAATTGTTTACAATTGTTGTGAGTAAAATTGTTTAGCAAATTAATGGTCAAAAAGCCCGCGATTTATTCTGCATTAAACGCATGACACATCTCAATCTCTTAAGAAATCCGAATTGTGATGAAACTCCAAAATTGACTATTTGCTTTAAACATATGTAGTGGAACACTTATAAGCCAATAGATGGCTCACTATAGCTGACAGGTCACCGTGTCCAAGATCAGGAACCAACGTTGGGACCGACTGCTGGAGGACATCTCCCAACACACCAGTTACTGGCAGCTGGCGACACGAAAAGGCGGAATGCCTCGCCCAAAGTCTAAGCTAATGCTCCCCAATACTACCAATGTCGATCTCACCTATCGTAGACACAAATCGTCCTCCTCCCGGCGGATCCCCCCGCAAGGCCCCAGGCAACGATGAAACATACAAAGGATATATACAAATTTTCAACTATAAGATACAAGCCTATGCGGCCTGCGCCAGCGATTACAACATCTGGAAATTGCAAAGATCCAGAACCACTTCTTAGGAACAACACCAGCCCCGCTGGAAGATCTTCCTTTGAGACGGAGGAGCATTCCATCTCGCTCCTCCACACTAGACGGGTCCCCCGCCGACACATAGTTTCTTGACTTTCTTGTATTTCTTGTTCTTGACTTTGTATTTATTGTATTAAACTCATGTTATTTTAATATTTTGAAATTTTACTTTTTATTGAAGTGATAGTTGCCTTCGAATAATTGTCTGTGACGCGATGTAGGTACTAAAAATATATTAATGAATATTGCAAGTATTTGTTATTTACTAGGTCCTCGCACATGCCAGTCATACAGTCTGCAAACTGTTTATGGTCTTCGGGCTGGATATGAATGAGTCAGCGACCTATGGATACTGGTTAAAATTCTACTTAATTGTCTTCAAAAGTCATATGTACTTTTAAATATAAGCAATTAAAACGATATATTTTAGATATAGTTTCAACTGCTTTTCTTTTTTCAACATCAATAGCGAAGCCAAAATCTTAAATTGTATAATACTAAAATGTTTCGGGTAACTTGAACGACCTAAATATTATTGCCGTTGTAGAAAGTCTGGCATTTTCATGCACAATTAAATTTCCTATGTTTAACTATGTTCTTTAAAATAACTAGGAATGTAATATTTATCTATATAAAAGATACGTAGCTGTTAAAATCTATAGTCGGGATATGTGCAATTCTTTATTGTTCATCTAGAACATGTAACTTAATACAGTATAAAATGAACAATGGGTCATCGTATTGTTTAAAATGATCTCTTATAAACAATCCGTCATTTCGGAAATGTTTTAATGAAATAAAAAAATATTAAAAATCAAAACAAAAACATGTGATATATTGCTATGGAAATAAAAATACCTAAGTGAATAAAGACTGTTTCCTTTAGAATTTCAATTATGGATTGAGTTGCTGGTAAGATGATTCTTATCCAAGGTGCTGTTTTTGTATGTAGCTGATGGGCTAGGGGTATATTTTTATTTCATTATTTTAAATCCTCTTTTATAGAATAATGTTATTGTTGTACTACCCGTTCGTCGAGGTTATCTCATTGTCATACGAAACTCATCGTAGGTATTTTGCCGCTGGCAGATTAATCCTCTAACTCGTAGCTCGTAGGATGACAGAACAAATATATAACGTCGCACAACAACGGTTCATAAGCGTTGGAAAATGTTTTCAAGAATAACAATTACAAATTAATTTAATTATTGATAAAGTATAATTTGAATAATTAACTATAAATAAACCTAAACATAATATAACTAAAAGTATATCTTAAAAATAATCTAGAGAAACTACAAACAATTTAATTTATATTGAAAAAAAAAACAGGACCAGATTGCTGATAGGAAAGCTTGTACGCTTCAGGTCTCCATGGTCCAAGGTTCTCTATTTCAAAAACAAACTGAATGTTTGCGGCGCTTTAGGGAGACGCTTGCTATACTGCAGCTGTTCCGGCTGATACCCAAGTTTCTGAAACATGGGACGCCGCCAGAGTTTCAAGGCAAGCTGCGACTCATACTGAGGGATACCCATCTTCCAAGGCACTAACGACATCCCATCGGGTTTCTTTCTATCATCAGCACAGGTCGTTCGGTTCTAGAATGGCAATTACGCCGTTGGTAACCAGAACCCGACTGATTATATTATTGAGAACCTGGCCTGAAATTCTGCCAGCACTTTTTTATTATATTAAATTTCGGTTTTATATAAAATATATTATCAATAATAATACATTGTTATTTATTTATTACCTTGCAGAATTTTCTATGAACTGAATGAAGTAGGTAATTCAAATCTGAAACAAAAAATAATGAATTATGCTACATTTTCTTTGTTAATGAGGCTCTCATAAACAAGTATTAATTAACCTTAAAAACAAATATTATTACAAATATTTGTTGTAATAATGACCTAAATATCGTTATATTATAATCTATCTAATCGTCAAATTCTGAAATACTATGCGACGGAACGCACCTAGCACGCTGATTGGTCGGTCTCTTACGGCAGGTCGTTTTGTGTCTATAGAGTTAGAAATAAAAGACAGGTGTCAGTCAAATAAAATAAATGCACTTCAAAAATTGTGACATCCAGTATGAATTTATTATTTAGTAGGTAATCAATAATTCTGACATAATAGTTAATAATTTTGGGTGCTTATAAAAAATAATAATTAACTACTTCTCCCTTCTGCAAACCCCATGTCTGAGAAAATAGTAGACTAAAGACTAAAGCTCATAAGCTGAACGAGCGAAGCGAATTACCACGACGGCGGTCAGCGAATGTCACAACCGATTTATAACCATCATTTAAATAAATATAAATAAATAAATATTGTATTGATCTAAAGAGAACACATGTTCACATAATGGCAAACAGTCCGTTGCACTGCAAAAGAATAAAACTATGCTTGCAGTGACAACTCCCATCACAAGACAATGAAGTAAATAATATAGTATTATAAGCACAGGATACATTGCAAATATAATGAAATTAAAACTAAACATAAAAAATAACAAAAAATATTCACATTCTTCAACATTTTACTCCAAATCCTTTGCTGTGGAGGCTGTTTGCCTTTGGAACTCTTTACCCATAGATATCAGAAAAGCTAAATCACTTGCCATATTTAAAAATCTGTCAAAAATCATTACCTTAGTTTATAATAAACATAAGTTGTTAAAAGTATCCTCTCAGTCAGGTTGCTTGGAAGAGATCGCTTTAAGCGATAAGGCTGCCTTTTGTTTTGCCGTTAAATTATTGAAATTATTTATTCTGTAATTGTTTATTTGGTGAACAATAACTGTTTTCTATTCTATTCTAAATATAACGAACTCGTGTCATTCACGGTTATGAGCGCACGACGTGTGTTTCTGTGAGTGTCAGTGAGCATATGAGAGTGCGCGCGCGGGACCGCGCGCCCGCTTGTGTGTGTGTGTGTGTGTGTGTGTGTTGCGTATACCTTAATATGATTGAGTATTAGTGCGTGTATATAAATAAATGCTTTATTATTATAGGTTAACAGTTAAAATGTTTTCCGTTTGTATATAATCGAGTGTACACAGCCAGGTCATAGTTTTGGTTTTACAACAACGAAAGGTAAGGGGATAGATATTTAATATTTAGTTGCATTTGTTGTAGATTTTGGTACTAAGGTGATGGTAATGTCTAGAAACAATAGATGTGCGTCTAGATTCAAACTTGCAAAGACGATCCGATCTGCGACTACTGAGATAAGAGGGATCATAGGGAAGTTCAGCATGTTTCCTCATAACTATAGCTAAAATAAATAACTGTCTAACAGTTAAGACTTCGAAATCTTAAATCGTCGATCGAAAACAGTTATTAAGGAATAAATGGTGACCGGTCTGTTCTGGTAGGTCTAAAGTACAACCTGCCGTGGCACGCGGCGTTGCTCACTCGGCTTGTGGACTTTAGTTGAAAGTCGCGACAAGTGACTAAAACGGTAAGTTAGATTAGTTTAGGCTAGACTTTAGATCAAATCGCACGAGCTGAGCGAACGAAGCGAGCATGCCGTGATAGCGGCCGGCGGGTGCCATAACAGACCGTTCACCATTTATTAATTAATAAATAGTTAACTCATGCAAATAGGTTGTGACATTTGCTGACCGCTGTCGTGGTACGTTCACTTCGCTCGCTCGGCTTGTGAGCGTTAGTCTGTGTATTGTTTCCCAGACGGGGAAGTACAACAGTACGGGGAGTAATGATTGTCACGTAATGTTAAATTAAGCACTATTGTATATTGCCTGTAGGCCTATAACCTGTAGGCCGGTGAATAATTATAGCTTAAGACCTTTAAAAAATAATCTAGTCAAAAAAATTCCTACCTTGGATCTCAACAGCGAAGACCCAAACAACTTGTATAGAAATTTCTTCGACGTTATACAAGCTGAATTTGAAAACACATTTAAAACTAAAGCAATTAATAAAAGTAATAAACTTAAGTTTACTCATTGGGCTACGAAAGGTATATATAAAAGTCGAATAAAACTGTATGAATTATACGGTGAAAAACAATTTAATCAAAATCCAGACTTTCTTGACTATATTAAAAAGTGCACTAAGACTTTTAAATGAGTGCGCGTCACTGTCAAATCTTTATATTATAGTAAAAGAATTAAAAATCATCAAATATCATTAAGACAACTTGGAGTGTCATAAATGATGCTTCTGGCAAAAGTTCACGTCGAGATGATGGAATTAAACCTGTATCAACAATAACACCATTTGTAATAACTTCGAAATTGCACAAATATTTAATGAATACTTTAGGGATATACCAACTTTAACAACTAGCTCTTTGTCATCATCACCACTGGAATCTGAGCTGCTAATGTCACAGTGCGTTGATGAATGTAATATTTCATTCAAATTTAATCATATAGATACAGATGATATTTTAAAAACGTTTAAATAATTAAACATTAAAAACACAGCTGACTTTTGGGGCATATCTTTAATAGTATTAAATGGCATAATATACACTATTGCACTATCACTAGTAAAAATTTTTAATCGATGTATAGATAAAGGAGTATTTCCTGACTTAATGAAAGTTAGCAAAGTTATTCCTATATTTAAAACTGTAAACAAAAATGACCCCTCCAACTTTAGGCCAATTTCTATTTTACCAACCTTAAGCAAGCAAGGTCTTAAAAAAATAATATTAAATCAACTGCTGTGTGAGCAGTTTTAATATTAATAAATTATTTCAAGCTAAATAGTTCGGGTTCACCAAAGGTCGTTCCACTACCTATGCAGGTGTTGAGTTCCTAAAACACATTTATGATGCTTGGGAAGGATCACAGAATGCTATTGGTGTGTTCTGTGACCCTCCTAAAAAGCTTAATTATTACGGCATTAATGGCTATTCTCTCAACCTATTATCGCCTTAGTTAAATAACAAATCCCAAAGCGTCGTAATTAATAATGTAATATCTCGTGAGACTGGCATATCTATGGGTGTGTCCCAGGGCTCTATTCTAGGTCCTTTCTTGTTTTTGATATATGTTAATGATTTGTTATATTTTATTAATGATATGTGTCAGGTAGTGTTGTTTGCTGATGACACGTCACTTATATTTAAAGTTGTCAGAAATAAACAGAATTTGACGACGTAAACAACACCTTAACCCAAATATCTAAGAGATTTACTGTAAATAACTTATTACTCAATCCGAATAAAACTAAACGTGTTAAGTTTGTTATGCCCAATGTAAAAGAATACGATGTTAATATCATTCTCAACGACACTAGACTTAACCTAGTAGATTCAACTGTATTCTTAGGCATTAACCTAGATCAGAAGCTCCAGTGGGGCGCTCATATATCTAGTCTCTCAGGAAAGCTTAGTTCTGCTGCATATGCGATCAGAAGAGTTAGGCAGTTCACTGACGAAGAGACTGCTAGACTTGTTTATTTTATTTAGTTTCATAGTGCATGCATGTCCTATGGTATTTTATTTTATTATGGTATTTGGGGCAACGCTGTTGAGTGCTTCTTGCATATTTGTTTTACAAAAAAGAGCCGCAAGGTCAATTTACAACCTCGACCCTCGGGATTCTCTTAGGGAACGTTTTAAGGAAATCGGTATTATGACGGTCGCCTGCCAATATATTTTTAATAATATGATTTATATTCGTAATCATTTGAGTGCCTATAAGCAGTGTAAAGATGTTCATAATTTCAAAACCAGGCATTGTAATAGACCGATATTGCCATCTTTTAGATTACAAAAAGTATTGTATTGTCCTCTTTCTTGGGGGTTGGTATACGCTTTTTCAATAAGATTCCGAGTGAAATGTTAGATCTGCCTTTCACTAAATTAAAAAGTATCTTTCTAGAAAAGGGTTAATATACTAATGAAGAATATTTAAATGACAAAACTTCATTTACATAGCAGCTCACTCCGACCTCTTATACTAGATTTCGTATAACGTTTTTTATCTTGCCAAGCTTGTAAGGAATTTATGGAGATTTGTTGCAGCATAAAATTTTAGTACGTCATGTCATTATTATAACTAATAATATTTTTCTTTCCTTCTAGTGTGTCTTTGCCTTATTGAGTATGCACTGTTTGCTGCAACTCCATTAATTCTTCAAAAGTAATTCTGTAACATACTCCTGTATAAAACTTATAAAAAAAGAACTTGAGATATAAATAGAATAAGAAATATAAAGAAAAACAATTTTTAGCTAGACGTGTTGCTGGGGAGTTTCTTGCCACTTCTTCTCCTTAACAGGAATTACACGTTGCGAAGCGGTGTACATAGAATAGGAAGTAAAATTAAATTTTAAATTATACAAATGACATCGATCGACAATAGATAGATCGAAGATATATGACCTTCAAAAAGTGTTCTCGAGTGTAACTTATTTTGAATAAAAACTTTTGAATTTGAATGGAGAAATGCTTAAGTTAATTGTTTTATTTTTTTAACCACCCAAAATTAATTTAATATTTAAAATATATTAGAACATTTTCATGGCTTAAAGGCCTACTTGCCAACCATTATAATTAATTACCTACTAAATACATACTTGATGTCATAATTTTTAAAGTAGTTGTTTAAATTAGTTTATTTGACTGATACCGTTGTTTTATTTCTAACTCTATGGACACAGAACGACCTACCGCAACATCGACCAATCAGCACGTGAGGTACGTTCCATCGCATTCTATTTCACAATTTGACAATTCCATGTCGATAGATTATAATCTATCGAATACGTTGTATAATACGTTAGATTGTAAGCAGTGTTTTCTATTCACAATATTTAGACAGTTTACAATCTCGCGAGATAGATTATAATATAACGACATTTACAATTTTACGGTGATATATATATATCCCTTATTTGCAAAATTCAAAACAAATAAACTAAAGAAACAATAAAAATATATTTTCAATACGACAAGAATCAATGGTTTGTAACACCATAAAGTGGTTAATCTTGCTGTCGATTCCTTTGTATCCTCAAACAGAATCCTAAGTAAACCTCTTGTGCCTACGATGTTTGTGCACCCACCAATTAGAAGAAAGTAGACTTTTTTTGTAAATCACGTCTGCTGAAAGTGATGTCTTAATTACATACATTCATTTACTTAACGAGGTTACTGGCACAAGAAGCTGTTAATATTTTTCTATACAATATACTTACTTTTAAAGCTGTTTTGTACTTGTTGATATGTTTTGAGATAAACACGAAATATATGGTATTAAGTTCTCATAGAGTAGCAACATTTTCATCTTTTTCATAGACAACTACCCTTCATATTATTAGTTGTAAAAAAATGCCTTAGTGCCGTAAATGTAATATATTGTATTTTGGAAAAGCTGGCAAATCAAATGGGAAGTCATCTATCTTAACAATCGTTTTTCTAAATTACTTAGGATTGGTCGAGACCCCATTACTTGGTACTCGGTACCACGGAGACAAATGGCCTGAAGCGCGAAGAGCTGCCGCCTCCGCCGCACGAGCCCGTTTATTAGTATTAACCAACTTTTCTACCACGATCATTTATACAAATGAAAAAATAGACCAAACTAGACTGGCTCGAGTTCACCTTTAATTGAGAACTATAACCCTTTTAACTTTTAGTATCACTCTTCATTAAAATTTAAGCAGCTATTTTGTCTGTTTTGTATCATAAGTATCAAAAACAAACTATACATTAAATAATTTATTTCTACTTGTTTATATGGAATTTGACACTTTTTAGATATAAATAGTTGTCTTGTAGAATTAATAAACCAAATAGATGGAAATAAGAGTGCTAAAAGTTGAATGTTTTATCATCGAAAGCCCCACAATGAGAATGAGACATTTGTTTAGTAATATATGTATAGCAAATAGTCCCTGTAGGAGTTCTAATGTTATAATTTAATTGGAATGGCAGTTTGCAGCGGAATACTCAGTCCGGAGTAGCGGAAACGATATCTAAGATACTTTTAGCAGCATTAACATATGACAGATATTATAACATGACCTAAAATGCGTATTTCCTTAAAATGTTAAATGTAAATTAACCTGGCACTACATATCACGATTTATTAAAATTAAAACATACTCCCGGTCGTGGGTATTAATTTGTGGGCTCTCCCGGGGTGAGAGCGCTCGACGAAAGGTATTACGAAAATTTAATTGAAGTTTTGATTAAGCACTATCGCACATGGCAGGCCTCGCGCTGACGAGTTGTAACAATCCGTGTTAAAAGTACCAGGCTATAGCATAATAACGTATCATGTCTACACATTGTTTACAGGGACCTCAAATATTATTGCTATTATCAAAGCGATTCATTTATTTACCATTACAACAAATTTTGAAGAAATTTTCTACCCCACCATTTACGCGTTTTGTAAATTTGACGCATTTCCTTAGAGTTATAAAATGAAACGTTCTCCGGGTATCTAAAATCACGTTTTAAATTATTTCGTCCCTTTATTTCTTATTTGATTTAACTCTTAAACGTAGAGCCTTAAGGTTTCATTCAAATATTAGTATGAGTAAGATGTGGCGTTTTAGCTTGAAACCTCGTAAACAAATAATAGGAGTAAGGGATTGATGGAAGTGAATGAGTCCACGTCCTAAGCAAACTTCTGCAGTATCCGAACTGGGACTATTGTGTTGTATTCAAAACGTTCACGATGTCGAACCGCTATGGAAATGTTGATCTATTATAGTTTATTCAATATTGAATACTTGAGTAGATACTTCTTCAAGTGAAAAATTGTAATTTATCTGGAACTGCCATTTGTTTCCAATTTGGTTTCACGTACAAGAAGCTCCCATAGGATTTTATTAATATGTATATTTTTGCTTATTTGATATATAGGTATTTTAGGTATTTTATTTTTCACTGATATCTTTCAATTCTCAATGTAAGTATATTGGTATAAGCAATCTCTGCAATACATTTTTGTAAAATATCTTAATGCCTATTGAATTCACGTTTATTTGTCAGTTAACTGTTGTCAACTGAGGGATGTAGGCCTCCTAAAATTTGTGTTATATGTCCTATTAAGCAATAGTACTTTGCTTTACTCATTTAGACTAGGGACGGTCCGGTAGGCTGGAGACCTTTGACATTGATATATATATATATATATATATATATATATATATATATATATATATATATATATATATATATATATATATATATATATATATATATATATAAAGTATCTCAACATCTATTATAAATATTTTCATTTATAAAATTGACTCTGTTTATTATTTTCTCACGGCTAAGCCCCTAAACTGATAGCAATAAAATAATAGCTATGAACAAAGCATAATTTTATCCGAAAAAGTTCAAGTTTGCTCGGAATATGGTCTCAAGTTTAAGCTGTGGAAGATAACAGCTTAGTTTGACATAAATTCAAAAGTTTATGTCTCTAATTTTAATTTTTCATCGAAATGACATACATCACTGTTGATGATCAAGAATAGCGTAAAGTTTGAAATCAAAATCGAATAAACGTGCACTTAAATCTATTAAACATTAGCTTTAATATTATGTTGTACTGTATTAATACTTTGTAGTCTAACATTTCTACCTGAACATAATATAAAATCTTACAAAACTGCAGAAGGATAATAATTCCCATTGTTACATTTGAGTCTGACATTAATATCTCGTCGCAACCGAGATCCCGGCAAGCAAACAACGACACAACTTTAATAAAAGTAAATTGTATTAACACCCAACTTGCCAGCCTCCATTGTCGTTCGCAATGACGTACGAAGAGAGAAACATTAAAAATTACACTCTTTTACACAATTGTTTAAAAGAGGCACTAGACATAGTAATCAAAACTATACATAATTAGAGAACGAATATGCATGCCTTAATGAAGGCTTATTATGAAGACTTCATTAATTTTAAGACTAGAAGAATAAATAATTGTACCTACTACATTTAAAGAACCAAAAGTGGGCTCCAATGCAAACGTTCCGAACGCAACTCGGGCTTAAAGCTAGCATAATGATGATGATAAACCTAGTAAACCAGAAATAGTGACTAGTGATTGATTTAAAGATTGCTTCTGAATATCAAGAAGTCAGAACTGGCTGCTATATACAAAAATCAAATTAACACAATAGATAAATAGACAGATAACATTTTACTGTACACCAATACAAAAATGAACTTATACTCTAAAACTATATCTAAATAAGCACAAAGGGCGGTCTTATTGCTAAAAAGCGATCTCTTTCAGACACCCCCAGGAATTAATTGAGATAACAAAAGGTATAGAGGGATAAGTAACATATAGTATGACTACTTACATTTTGATAATAAATACATAAATATGTATAACTAGCCTATGCCTGCGACTTCGTTCGCGTGGTGCGGTTTCTTAACTATCCCACGGGAACTCTTTATTTTTTCAGAATCAAAAGTATCCTATATGTTGACTAGGGAGATAAGCTACCACTATACAAAATTTTATTTAAATCGGTGCAGTCGTTTCGGAAATTAGCCGGTACAAACAGACAGACAAACAGAGAAACAAAAAATTAAAAAAATAAATCTAACTTAGTTCTATTTCACTTCTTACATCCCCCTGACTCGGTTTTTAGCATTTTTTTTCATTGTACAGAAATTCGACCTCTACAATTTTATTATATGTATAGATATTCGAATATGTCGGATATAGAAATTCATTGGTCTAGCATCATATAATATCATCTTTTAATTTAAAAGTGTATTAAATTTCACGCTGCTGTGTACTTTTTTTTTATAAGATATTTTATACGCCGTCACCTCTGTACCGTGGCTTGGCATTAAGTTCTTTTTGCGCCAAATGGTAAGTAAACTTTCTTAGATGAACGAGCTGAAATTTCGCTACTCAAATAGAAATACGAAGTTTACAGTAGCGTTAAGTTTTCCTGCAGAAAATAGTAATTCAGACATTTCGTGACTAAAGATTTACTCAAGTATTTAAATTGTTAACTACTTTGATTCTGTTATTATTTTCGTGTTATTCCACTCTGCTGAATTAAATTACGATGTTAATTTAATGATAATGTTTATGAGAGGGTCCAGACCAGAGAGTATTTAATTATACAAGAGATAATGTTATTGAGGTACTTTTACGATCTAGTGGTAGCAAAATTTATTAAAACCTGTCTAATAATAATACTTATCAACCTGACCATATATTATCAAGAATATCATGAAAAACTGTTTAAAAAATTTCAAGAAGGAAAACTTTATTTAAAATATTCAATATTAGGATGAAAGAGTGTGATCAATTAAATAAAAAAATCTAACTGACTTGAAGAGTAACTAAAAAGCAAAAAACAAATATTTTATACAACATCTTGAAGTCAGTTTCTTTTTTGTAAGAATTATTTTATAGTATATTTTTTTAAAGTCGTTTTAGTTTTTTGTTAAATCTTTTATATTTTTATTTACGGGTTGTCTGGAAGAGATCGCTTAATAGCGATAAGACCGCCCATTGTGCACATTTAGAATATTTTTAGGCTATAAGGTTTTCTGTAATGGTGTACAATAAAGTGTTATCTATCTATCTATCTATCTATCTATTTTCTACTTTTTAGTAACGCAAATACTTGAAAAGCTTTAGAAAAAAATATGAAAACACGTTGTACTTGTCTATAGTATGCGAGGTTTGCTCTCAATTTCCATGGGATCTACTCATCAGACCCTGACTTGGTGACAATGAGACCACCTCAGAAATATACTCTTTTGAATTAAAAAAAAGTGAAAATCGGCGAACAATTAATTGTAGACCGATTTTTTGGAGACATCGTGTAACAAACATACAAATTTGTTTTGTAAAGTCTTTTTTCTAGTTGGTAAAAAAATGCTAAATTGTCTCTCACATTACACGACGACGACGGTAAGCACATCCTATCAGTTGGGATGGATGTGAGTTTGCCTGCTTTAGGCAATAAAAAAAAACAAATTTTATGAAGCTAAAACAAAGATTGATATGTTTAAGTGAATTAAGTTTATTTTATCACTCATTTGACACAAGAAACAAGATTGTCTGGTAAAATTACTTATTAAAATGGTGCTATAGAAATATATGTTAGTGCAATTCATTTCATCATTTTTATGTAACAATAAAACTTGCAGAAGGCTTAATCGCTCTTAATGAAGCCACGGATGCACCCGCACGTTATTAAGGGTTACCTTTATACAATATGAATAGCATGTTTTGTTAATTTTGTCTTAGAATGTTACTAAATATTACACACTACATTATTATTTATTGAGATATCGCTGTGTAATTTTAAAATCTAGTAGGTAACTGAAAAATGGCCCGAAACAAGTGTTTACGCATTAGCTGTCTTCATAAGCATTTTTACTATATATTATTGTTCTTATCAAAACACGTAAAAATATGTCAAAATATGCTGTCACTCGTATTAAGCTAAAATAAATAGTTTTGAAATGCCGTTTAACATGATATAATTATTTTATGCCATGTGTAAAAGTGTTTGTGAACCCTATACTTTAATTTTTTTTAATGAAATACATTATTTGTTTTTAAAGTTGAAATGAACACGACTTTACAATACGGAGCTCATATAGTAATTTCTTCGTGATAGTTTAGTGGTTAACGGAACTGAGCCTCATTCCAATACTGGGGATCAGAGTCGTGGTCAGGCAGCTTGCATCGGATAGGCAGTTTTCTGAGGTAATCTTCTTATTATTACAACTACAACATGCTGACGGAAAAAGAAATATGGTGAAGAAATTTGCACATGGATGCTACCCACCGATGTGTGAAACCCACCAATTCGCTTTAGGTAAACGTGGCGAGTATACCATAAGTTCAGTCCTGGTGTCCAGTCTATTAAATCCGTATCGCACATTTCTGGACTGATATTAACAGTTGTATTTTATAGATAAATATTTCGTATAGCGTATTTATTGTAAACTAGCTGACCCGGCAAACTTCGTACCGCCTCAGAATAAATAAATGAAAAACGTTGATTTCTGAACGACGGGATGAAAATCAAACGTTTGACATTCAAAACCAAAAACTAAAAAAACTTCAGTTTTTAATTTAATTTAATTTCTGAACGACTTTTAAATTTAATTGATTTCTAAACGACTAGACGAACATCAAATGTTTGACAGGTAGGAATAGCTTTTAAGGGAAAGCGAAATTCTTGTTTTTACTATATTCCAATCACTTTTTTTTCATATTTACTCGCCCTTTAAACTTTCCCTGGACTTCCACAAATAATTCAAAACTAAAATTAGCTAAATCAGTCCAGCCATTCTCGAGTTTTAGCGAGACTAACGAACAGCAATTGATTTTTATAAATATAGATTACAAAACCATAATTGCGAGCAACCCAAGCAAATATGGTCGCAGACAAAATTTAAGCTTAGCTTAAGCTAAACGTGCAATACATAATGTGGTAGCAAAACGACACATAAATAACCATGTAGTATCTCATTTAAATGTTCACCAGGTGTACATTAAGCCGTCCGGATACAGCACTGTGGCTTCACTGAAATTGAATTTAAAAAATATTACCAACTCGCGAACCGTTGGCCGCTCTCCAAAAGACAATGCCTACCAACTCCTTGTACATATATTCATTTTAAAGAAATAAATATTTACTGAATACAGAGCGCAATGAGCGGAGCTCTCTACCCTTTCTTACCATCTGAACGTCAGAAATAATGATCTTATTAAATTACATTTAAATAAGCTTTATTTAGTTTAACAGTTTACGAATAAAACTAAGGCTCTTCTCGCAACTTCGTTATCGTAAATTACTGTATGACCAAGAAACTACTATCCCACGTTTCCAAATAAAAATTATTTCGTGTATATCTCATCATTACACGGTGAAATACTTACTGAAAATAGAGCGCAGTGCACACAACACACTGCTCTTTGTTACCATCTGAACGTCAGAAATAATGATCTTATTAACTTTAACTTAAATGAGCTTTATGTAGTTTAATGATTTATGAATGAAACTAAGGCTCTTCTCGCAACTTCGTTATCGAAAATTACTGTATGACCAAGAAACTACTATCCCACGTTTCCAAATAAAAATTATTCCGTGTATATCTCATCATTACACGGTGAAATACTTTCTGTATACAGAGCGCAGTGCACACAACACGCTGCTCTTTGTTACCACCTGAACGTCAGAAATAATGATCTTATTAACTTTAACTTAAATGAGCTTTATGTAGTTTAATGGTTTATGAATGAAACTAAGGCTCTTCTCGCAACTTCGTTATCGCAAATTACTGTATGACCAAGAAACTACTATCCCACGTTTCCAAATAAAAATTATTCCGTGTATATTTCATCATTACACGGTGAAATACTTTCTGTATACAGAGCGCAGTGCACACAACACGCTGTTCTTTGTTACCATCTGAACGTCAGAAATAATGATCTTATTAACTTTAACTTAAATGAGCTTTATGTAGTTTAATGATTTATGAATGAAACTAAGGCTCTTCTCGCAACTTCGTTATCGCAAATTACTGTATGACCAAGAAACTACTATCCCACGTTTCCAAATAAAAATTATTCCGTGTATATCTCATCATTACACGGTGAAATACTTTCTGTATACAGAGCGCAGTGCACACAACACGCTGCTCTTTGTTACCATCTGAACGTCAGAAATAATGATCTTATTAACTTTAACTTAAATGAGCTTTATGTTAGAATCTAAGGCTCTTCACGAGACTTCGTTGTCTTAAATATTAATTTTATACATATACAACAAATATACGAATTCCATGTAAACATTAGATACACACTACATATTACCACGCCTGTTTCCCATAGGGGTAGGCAGAGACGGTGGATTTTCATTTACTAAGATCTTGACGTGATCTTTTGCTTCATCTTGATTCATCGATCTCTTCGTACATACACGTTTATTATAGATATTTTTTAACATTAAACATTATTAACTACTATTTCATGTTTAAAAAATTATCTTGTGAATATTTTATAATTATACGGTGAAATATAAATAAATTGGTCCGTTGTTAAATATTTAGTAAGCGAATCTCATTTCTGATAAAGCAAGTTTGATGATACGGAAATAAACAGAGTAGCATTATTATCACCTCGTCGAACTTTTTACATTAGCCAAACGGGTGGAGTCTATTTGTTTCGTGCCTTCGAACCGAGTTCGAACTATATGCGCATAAGTTGAGGGTCGCGTTTTAAAACTCTCTCAGCTTGAGTAATCTATTACAAATGTGAAAATACCGGAAAATGTTAACAGACTGTTTATAAAAGTTCTTAAATTATTGTTATTAAATGTTAGGCTTTTATCTAAGCATTACAGAAGTAAAAAACATTACATTATTTTTCTTTATTTATGAGTTTCGATGGTTTGTGTACACATCGAAAAAGAAATATTTGAATGTAGAGCGATGCCAATAGGCTTTTTTTGGTAGCATATCGTTATAAAATATATCACATCAATTAAAACTAGCATTTTAAAAGTAATATGAGTATATGGTATTTTAAAGCCTGTTTTTGTTATTTCAACATGTGTCATTTATCTACCCAATATTAGCTTGCTTATAGGATGTAACTTTTTAAAAATTTATTGCATATCTAGAGCAGACAGGCATCCGGCCCACTTAATAGAAAGCAGTTACCATCGCCTATGGATATTTGCATCACCAAAGGCGTTTCAAATGCGCTGCTGCACTCTGAAGAGAGAGCCTGGAACTTGGCCACTAATGACGGAACACAATTCAAGGTTGTTATGGCTGCATACTCTAGACCGGGGAGGTAGTCATCAAGACGGGTAAATACTCTACCACTAGGCAGACGTAACTTAGGTTATTAATATTTCTGTTGCCTTAGATAAAATTTTATAAATCAATTCAGGTAATTCCTTTTTTTAATACTAGTTCTTATCTTTACTACCTAAAGAGTAACTTATTTGGCAAACGGTTCCATAAAAAGTTATGTTATCCAGGTCAACCTTTAAGCTACTTTAATTAGCAATAGATGGCGGCACAGTAGACGATTTTTCACATAAACTCAAATATTGAGAAGTGTTCTGCAACTAAACTAAAGAGGTTTATTATATTTAGCGACTACTGTACTATACCTAGTATTAAGGCTGTTTATTTATTATAATTTAAACCGGGGCATAAATATAATATTGACTGCTTTGTGTGGATTATACTAAAGCCTTACTGAAGAGGCCGACATTCAAACTAACGTAAAATGTTGGAACATTTGAATTGAAAGGAATTAGGGTTCGCAAATTGTTTATCAAACTTATGCCAGTTCTCCTATATTAAGGCAATAAAACACTGTTTTATTGGACGGCTCGAAGCGATAATGGACGTCTTAATATTCTATTACATTCATTTTGAAATTAGCATGTCGAATATATAGTACCTATTGAAATAATACGAAAGTGCCTTTTGGATGTTTCATACATATAAAAAAAATGTGTGCGTGTGTGTGTGTGTGTGTGTGCAGTTCACACGCAGTAGAAGTGAAACAAAGTGTGACAAGGGGTGGAAGGGAGGAGGAGAGTCACTTTTCATATATTATATGGTTATAATATATTTAAGCTTTAAAACACGAACTTTAAGTATTAACGAAAAACTTCAAAATATTTCCAACTCTTAAATATAATGTATTCTATCTCATTCTCTTGCAGGCTTAGTCCTATAGATTTATGTGGTTATCTCTTTTTTTATCGTTCCAAATCACAACGATTCTAAAGAAGTTTCACTTCAATAAAACAATTAATGAAACGTGTTACATCTGTCTTTTTGATAATGAAGATAAATATAGGATGTATTAACGCAAAGTTCTGTAACAGAAAAAACTTTTTTACCATTTCTTTTATGCCAATTATTTTTTTGGCACGCACATTCTAAAAGCGGAGAAATTTTGCTAGTCTACCTTTAAAGTTCCTGTAATTCGTAAGCTTTCAAGTTAATATATATTTATTTATTTACTTCTATCGTTGAATAAATTAAATAATGAAATTAATATCTATTCACAATAATCAACTATTTTTGAATAATAAAAATAAAATTATAACATCCCTTAAAAATTTAAATTAAATCATGATTTTGAATTTATTTATTTCAAGAAAAGTTTCGAAGATTTGTAACAATAATGTATATATCTAGGTTGATTCTAAGTTGCGAAATTCGAAAAAATAACATAAAATGACCAGACTATTTTTAAAAATTTCTAAGCCAAAAGTTTATAAAAAAAATATGTTAAGTTTCAAAATCAATCCTAACATGTCAAGTTATTTTTTACGAATACGAAAAATTCGGAATCAATAAATACTTCCTATCGTCGACGATTTACAAAAAAACTTATTTTAAATAAATAATTATATTGGTTATTAATTGTTTATATCACAAAGTAAGAAAGAATAACCTACTCTATTTGAATGAACAGATCATAAAATAGAGAGAGTGAGAGAATTATGATTCTCCGATATTGTCTTCTCACTTTTACTCGTACATCGTAATGTCAGAGCAAACGCAATACTCATCGTAGAGCATCCATATGAGTAAGCAAAGCAAGTAAGTAATAGTCCTCTCTTTTGAACTCGGGACATAATAATACAAAGGTTTTATTATTTTTTATACCTGTATAAATTCACATCTATCGAAATATACCAGGTAATTTTATTTTGATTGGTAAAATTTAGTAAATTTTACGAGGAATGTGGCAAAAAAAGAAATCATTAAATTTTAAGTACTTATTCAAATTTCAATTTGAAAATTTCAAATTGTTATTTTTTTAACAATAACAAAAAAATCCGTATCTCTAAAATTTAAGATTAGATTTTTAAGCAATTTAAAACAATAAATTTGCTAATTTTTCAACTACCTACGATTTTTTTAATTTACGTTCATCCCTTAAAATTAAAATGTCCTAAAATCGGTTAATTTTGACCCGAGGAAAAAAGTTATAGAACCTTTTTTATGTAAAATTTTAAGTTCTACAAAGGGTGTAGATTGCTATCTACACACACCCTTTGTAGAACTTTGTAAACCTGCTGGGTTTCTAAGTAAAAACTGTCCCTGCGGCGTTTTCTACTTTTACTATGGGGATCGTTTTGTTATTAAATAAAAATAATTCATCCAAATTTTCAGCTTTTTATCTTAAGTATTTTTCGAGTTTTTTTGAAAAACCTATTGTTCCGTTTTTATTTTTTTTTCAAATAAAACCAGCATAATATGCACTACATTTTGGTATAATATATAATAATTATATATTAGTAACATTCTAGGAACATAAAAAGACTAAGAAAGTACCACCAAGACCATAATACATAACGGAAAATTCCTTTACGAAATTTACTAGAACCCAAATAAAATGTGACATCAAAAGATTTTTCTAATTTAAGAAAATCTATTTATTTACCCGTGTAATATGATACTAATAAAACTCTCATTGTTATTATGTTTATTTTATTTTCTTCTTTCCTTTTTATTGTCAAATTCGCTCTTACAGGACTATTAAAAGAGATCGTCTTATATTTCAAAGCGTGGTGAAAATTGTTTTCTTCTATTAATATCAGATCCATAATTTTAATATTAAATTATTCAGAACTTTCAATTTTCAAAAGAGAAGATTATAAGATTTCTTGGCCGGTTTAAACGATAATGAGTTTCCGGTGTAACAGTTTACCGGGAAGAGATTTCGGAGCGACTGCTTCATTTGACTAAGAAATCTATTAGCGATATTCCCTGTAAGTGCCTCGTTGGCCTTTCGCCTCTTGTATTGTTCGGACGGTGATAGACCTTAATAAACATTCTTAATCCATACTGTTACGTATCCATACATAAATATGAAATAAATCTCCCTTTATATTGTAGTGGTTACAACAATATATTTGTTTGTTCTTTTACACAATACAATACTCTTTATTGGACACCAACACGATTGAAAGAAACACAATAATCTTAAATACTGAAGGTATTTGATAACTAATAGCTAAGTATAAAACAGATTATATATGGCAAAATATATATTCTCTCTCACTTTATTGTAAACAATTAGGTACATTATTATAGCAATAGAAACATTATTTTAGTAAAGATTACAAAAGATGTTAATTTCATAAATATATATTCACATACATCATGCCATGCCATGATGAATTCTGATGAATAAAGTTTTTCTGAGCTTATACGGCTCTGACGAGCTTATATCTACTAACATGACAAATAATAAAACACGAACTCTGTGGTTGAATGGGCTAAATCTCTTTCAGCCTACCTCACTACATCACAAAGGCTCCGCGTTTGAGTCCCAGTATGGTAAGTTTCGTAATCAAGCTTTCCATTATTTACTATGGTCTGGGTATCTGAGATCGGCATCGGAGAGGTTGGTTGTATATTACCCATAACACAAGCGCAACGTGCTTAGCATGAGGATATGTAATGTGTGTGTGTTTATCTGCCGATTATTTATTTTTATTATTCAATACTTTATAAAAAAAATGGTACATTCATATAGTTTCTTCTTGGGACGTCAAATGATGGTCACTTCCTTCAAACCTATCACTGAACCAACACGAGCGTAGGTATTATGTAGAAATGTTAATAATTTTAGAGTATTAGTATTAGTAATGAGAGAAAGTGAAAAAGCCTCTTTATGAGATTTAATTGGATGTGAAATAAACATTTTTAGGGATTTTTATGGCCGCTTCACCGCGAAGTTCCCTTATTAATTGAATGGGTAAGGTAAGGTAGCTCGCGAAGCTGTGGAGCAATTTACCGTCAAATGAGTTCATGCAAACTTTTTTGGGATAATTGTTTTGTTATACGAGTATATGCCGAAAGATTCGAGTTTCAGGAAAATTATTTATTATATTTTATAATTTGGTTATGTTGCCCGCCGTAACGGGACTAAAAAAAATTTAAACAGTTAGCTTTTGGCCACGGCTTCCCTCGCGTTAAAAAAGGATATGTATGTCATGAATTATTGGGCATGTTATAATTTTTAGAAATGTCAAATTGAATTTTTAATTAAAGGTATAAATACCCGTAACGTCATCTAGCGAAGGTGGAAGGAACTAATCTGAAGTGAGAGCTACACATTAAAATCGTTGCGGTCATTATCGTTGTTATAACGATGTATTTGTTAGTGAATTGCAACTGTGGCGCCAATAAAACGCGATCGAAGCGCTATCTTTTCGGCTATATCCGGCTATCCTTCGGGAACAGTATTTTTTTGGATGTAAGGTACCCTGTGTCCTACTATACCTCTGACAATGTATATATAAAATATCGTGACTGTACGTGACATGTTGTGTAGTTAAGGCGCGAAAATGTCACTAACTAACAAACTCACATTCGCATTTATAATATTAGATTTAAAATGCTGTTTTAAATTATTAAATAGAAAGTAAAAGTTGAATACACTTTTATAATAAGTAAAGTTTCAGATAAAGTGATTATAGTTGAGACTTTGGGGCCATGGGGATGTGAGGCTTATCAACTTCACTGAGATCTTTCAAGGTGATTGAAAGAAGTCTTACGTGACTAAAGGGCTGGCCTATATTTATGGCAACGGATTAGCGTTGCCATGCAAAATGGGAATGCGGCCAGCATTTTGGGAACGCTCCCTACCGACAGCGATCTGGACTACATTTTTTACTTGTAAATATGTTTATAATGGTATTTAATTTTTTTTTGTAGTGTAGTTTAATTTTTAAGATAGTATAGTTTATAATTTATTTTAATATAATTTTAGATGTGTTTGATATTTCAAACTAATTATAACTTACAACTTAATTCCCGTATGAATAGATACCTTCTAGGTAAGCGTGCTCTGTCTTAGACTATATCTCTGCTCGAAATTGCGCGAGATAATGGTCAAACGCGAATCTATACAGCGATAAAAAATGTGTGTGTGCAGTTCACACGCAGTAGAAGTGAAACAAATGTGGTAAGGAGTGGGATGGATTCTAATTTCGAGACGTCACATTTCATATAT
The DNA here is from genome assembly GCA_039645545.1 of Dendrolimus houi. Taxonomy (NCBI): domain Eukaryota; kingdom Metazoa; phylum Arthropoda; class Insecta; order Lepidoptera; family Lasiocampidae; genus Dendrolimus; species Dendrolimus houi. The sequence continues at coordinate 12,790,122 of CM077120.1, read as the reverse complement.
TATATCGTTATAATATATTTAAGCTTTAAAACACGAAATTTTAAGTATTAACGAAAATATTCCAACTCTATCTGTATGAGCATAGTGTTTAAATTATTAAATATGATCTATTCTATCTCATTCCCTGGCAGGCTTGTACTAAAGATTTATGTGTTTATCTCTTTTTAGTGTCATTTTTTCGTTTTATCGAATTTCAAATCACAACAATTCTAAAAAAGTTTCACTTAATTATTATATTTTGTTACGAGTGCGGGACTCGAATTAATGCTGTTAAATGCCGTGCTTGATGGCCGGCACGTGTGCATTCACATTTGTCGGCGTGCTTCGTGGAATTTTGGCTAAGTTGTAACAATATATATAAAGTTGTGGTAGTGACTAAGACATCTCATTCTATCAACGTGAGTAGGAAGCAATAAGCTATCCTGGTCGCGAAGCTTAGAAAAGTTTTATGATCTTATTGTCTATTGCTACATTTCTCATATGTTGAGAGTGACAAAGACATTCTGCGGAAACTTGCATATCAATAACCGTGTGTAACCCGATAATCTGTCTTGGACGTGTATGATGTATATGCCGTTCGTGCACCTAAATTATCCTATGAATTATCGATATGAGAGTTATAATAGTGGAATAATGTCTTTCACTAAAACACAATTTAAATATATATAGATATAAAACAGACTTTAATGAGGTATACTATTATTATAAGCCTAAAAGCAATTGAAGTTTCCAGTGGACTTATTAGTTCGAGTACCTATCCATTAGTCAATTATACTACAATGAGTACTAAAGAACTTTTTAATAAATTCTAAGGGTACTAAAATTTACATCAAGCGTTTGAATTTAAGTAAATATACTAAAATTTTATTAAAGAATCCTAGAAAATGAGTTTGATTGTTTGTTCATAAAGTTAAGCTAGTTTTATCTCGTAGCGAATTAATAAATCGTAAAGCATTGTCTCTTTGTAAAAGATGATAACATTTTATCTAAGTCCACTACATTCTTTAACTCTCTCTTTTTTATAATGATGGCTTAGCAAAGTTTTTGCTCAGCATCAGTCAAAATGGGTAGGTCTTTGTATGACCACAACAATGTAGTAATGTCGATTACGCAATCGAAAAGTTAAACTTCATTACACAATTTTTGTTTAAAATTTATTAATTAAATATGAGTATTGGTCAAAATCATACGTTTAATTAAAAAGTCAATAACATTCCATTTATAGGGGCATACATACGTATAATACAGGTAAACTTTATTTCTGATACATAACCGTGCCTTTTTGAGGTTATAAGAGGACAAAAATAATATTTTAAAAGATATTCCGTGTTTTCTGTCATTATTACAGGCTGGCGATAGGCTGTTTTTTGTGTGTTCATCTAATGGTAACAACAACAATATATTAACTCGTTAGCCTTTTAGAACATAAATAATAATTAAAGGAAGGATTATGGTACAAGGTAATTTAATTATACTGAATATATGTAATACTAGGATATGCCCGTGACATCGTCCACGCTTAAATTGAACTTCCCGATTGCCGGGACACAAAGTATCGCAGCATTTAAAAAATAATGTAAGCTATCGTTTTAGTGAAAACTGTCTCGAAAAAAGCTAATTTTTATGTACCCGGACGACTATGAACCGTTTCCAGAAAAATTCTCGCAGGATTCCCGGGACAAAAAATATCACTTTATTACATAAAATTTTCTATCGATCAGTGAAAAAATCACAAAGGAATACGAAAATTTTTCAATCTGTCCATTTCAAATAATTCCCAAAAACATTCCCACGGGTTTCCTGGGTCAAAAAGTAGCACAGCTTTTAAGTCTAACAATTAGCTGTCGATCAGTGAAAACCGCATCGAAACAGGACCAGTAGTTTTAACGTGAATCCTGAACAAACAGACAAGAAATCTAAATAAAATTGCATCGTGTTCTCCGTCGTTTATATATCTATTCCAGTTGTTATTTTAAATAGCTTTTATGTACAGACACGGATTAGTAAGGAGGAGGAGTTGCAACTAGATTGAATTAAAAAAATTGCAGAAATGCAAAGTATTTGCACTTTGCTCTTAGTAGAGACTCCATTAGCGAATTTACGGTTGATTTTACGAAACATTTTGAGCGAATATTTTAACGAGATACTGTTCTGACTGAATAATTCTGTCTGTAGCTCCGACTTTCAAATTTTAGCGAATGCGTGTTAATGTATAGGTATGTGAAAATTTCGCGGAATGTAACGATATATCTAGTTAAGTCATTTTCATAAACCATATATTTACTAATTTTATATTGGTCAGTAAGAAAAGTTTTAAAAAGTTATATCAATAAAAATATTAATATGAATAATGGGCGCTCTTATTACTTGACGCGATCTCATCCAGACTAGATTACTATGATAATTGTTACATACAAAAGCAAGAAATGGGGAGTGTGAAACAAAAACGAAAAAAAATTACAGTCTAATTACAAAACAATTATAATATATTATCATGAAGTTATTTGTCAATATCACTTTACAATTGCGTGTATTTGCGATTTAAATATAATTTCGCAGGGCGTGCCATATAAAACAGATTTTTTAAATGAAGAAATCTATTTTAAGCCTTGAAAATCACTCCATCAATCTGAAACTTATTTCTTGCAGTGTGAAGAAATAAAACAGAAATAAATTCTTTTTAATCGAGATATGTTGGTTCGACCTTTTTAAAATCACTCAATTTGTAATGTTCAGAATGTAAGTTATATAATTATCTTACTACAATAACACATTAATAGTACAGTTAGATTAACAATCGCATTTAACAGATAATGTTATTAATTACATATGTATAATTGATTGAATATTCTCCTGGATGGACACCATACTGGAACTGTATGCGACTTAATGAAACTATTAAATTATTGGGACACAACGGTTAATGTAATTAAATTAATTATACATCTAAACATATATACAGCTGAAACAAAATATCATCAATTCTGGAGCCCCATAGCTAAATGGTAAAAATAGAATCCTTATAATTTCCCCAGTTCGTCCGTCTATTTGTACGAGTTATAGTTATTTTTCTTGACGATTACTTCCATATGGGTGTTTAAATGGAAGATTTTGTGACTATTCGACGGTCTAGTGACAAAAAGTAGAGTTTGATATTGTTACGACCTAGTCGCGGACAAAGACAAATTCGCACCTGCATACCTGTAGAAACACATTTTATTACTAATTTATTTACTTTGTGTTTAAAATTTGTGATTAGAAAATAGCTCATTGTGTATTGTAATCTTTTATGGCAGTCATTAGCCAGGTGTGCGGATTACGATTTCTAGGAAATTGCGTCGTAGCTTGCCGGGCAGACGTATTTGCATTTGTGCAGTATAAAACAATGGTCCAATTGAGGAAGAAGCAGTCGACCGATTACCACAAGCGAGGCAAGACTTGTGTACATTCGGTAATATATTTAGTGACGGACTTTGCGCGTGTTATTGAATTACGATCTACTGCATTACGTTTGGGAGTTGTTGCGTTCGGTTATATTTGTACCTGTGTTATACGTGTATAGTTCTAATAAACTCTATAATAATTCCAACGGCATTTTAATTCGAGTCCTGCTACTCGTAACAATATTATACCTTAGAGATGAGAAAAAAAGTTTATAAGTGCTTACCACAAAAATTGGTTTGAACGATATACGTTGAGTAATTTTTGAGATATATGGTACTTTATCAACGTACTATTGCGAAGTGTTTTTTGTTGTATAATTAACCCCAATTATTTTTGCAGGGAAGTCGAGTTAGATTTGTGTCTGAAGTAGAGAACTTCTTGGAGAAAGTCTCTGAATGGGGGAGACAAAACCATGTTCATTTCAACCCCACAAAGACACAGTCTGCATATTCTCTGCCAAGAAAACTCCATTCGTATATGCGCTTAAGACCAGCCTACTAGCTTAATCCCCTGGACTGTATTCATCGTCGAGCCGGTCGCGTTGTCGATGATCCCATACTCATAGACGGTTTAGATACACTTGGCCTTCGGAAAGACTTAGCGTCTATATGGGTATTCTCCAGACTGTATGACGGGGAGTGTTCCGAGTAACTATTCAGAATGGTGCCTTCGTCTTCGTTCTATCATCACACCATTCGCCATCGGCTGGGCGTTCATCCGCATTTCCTTGAGCCACTTCGCTCATGTACGCAACGTTTCTCTTGCATACCGTGGGGATTAGGAATGAGCTCCCGGCTGAGGTTTTCTCACAGCGTTATGATATGATTATGACCGACTATTATGACACTGAACGGCCTCTGTGGTTAAACGGGCTAAGCCGTTGCCGGCCTACCTCACTGCAACGCAGAGGCTCCGGGTTCGATTCCTGGTATAGTAAATTTCGGAAACGTATTTTCTCCGTTATTTTCTATGGTCTGGGTATCTGGGATCGGCCCCAGAGCAGTACATTGCATATTACCCATAACACAAGCGTAACTTGCTAAATTTGGGGATATACAATATGTGTGTTTGTCTGCCGATGCCGATGTTTATGTTTATATGGACTTTTATCATAAGGGTGTCATTTTTCCGAGGCAGGCAGTGCGTTCGTGACATCTCTGGTGTCAATGCATAGGCGGACCGTAACGACTTTCCATCAAGTGGGCCGTCAGCTTGTCCGCTGTACTCCAGGTATTAAAAAAATTCAAAAATGAATAATTTGTTCTGAAACAGTCAAATTTAATATTCTTTTCGAATTATTACAAAAATTTATTTATGTAGCGATAGTATAATTTGTGTAATGTCGCACACATTATCTTGTTGCCTACTTGCTTGAAGATTGATTGTGTAATTACTTGTATATTCATGAATGCTTGACAAATGTTCACCACACGTTCGCAATATTTAATTCTTCACAAAGTAAATATAAAAAGGAAGCTCTTTCAACCTATACTGTTTCCAGATTTTAAGAACCTAGTTTTAATTCATGGTGAATAAGTAAACTGTTTTCATTGACTCATCTCGTGTATTTAATACTCATTCAACTTAGATAGTTACGACAACGACAATTGCTTATCTGTGTGATGTTGGTTAGTACCTAGTCCAATCACGTTGAGGTTATACTCATGCTAAACTGAGCACAAATTTCATTAGCTCTCGATTGTTGAGTACGCCACCGATGGTTTTAGAGTTGACAACAAACAGAATAATCCAAAATTTATTCACTATTCACTTATCGTAATTACGAAATGTAGCAAGTAAATAATAAATACCTACCTACCATTGCTGAAAAAAGTGGTGTTATTTGCATGTAACAGTGAATGTAGAATATAATTCGATAATTTATTGATGATGGGTATTATGAAATTTCTTTTTGATATTTTTAGAACAGTATGGGATTCTATTTCGAGTACTCTGAGAACAAGACCCTAAAGTCGTTATCATATTCTAACAATGAAAAAAACAACATAGTTATTAATTATAATTGCTCGCGAAAATTGGATTTAAAATTTACGCGAGCAATGATAATTATGTTGAACTTTTTATTTAAACTAGCTTTTGATGGACATGTTTGAAATTCATACATAAATTCAAGAGTATATATCTAATTTCTACTCTAAGTATCCTGACTGGCAAAGTGTTATTGTTCTTTGGATAATATGCGGGAAGAAGTTTAATGGGTACCTCGTGGAAACCATAACTTAACCGTAACCATAACCATAACTATACCGATGTCTATACTACCGGTATGAAAATATATAATATTGTTCTCCTTTACTACATATTTATATCTAACAAGGGAGACGGACTTCTAAGTTGTAGTGGACCACTTACAAGTCAATAGATGGCGCTGTACAATAATTGAAGTCGCAAACGTTTTCCGAAACGTACAAAGAATTTATACAAATTTTCAGTAATAACAGATGGGCCTAGGTCTGCGAGAAACAACACTAGCCTCGCTGGAAGATAGTCCTTTGAGACGGAGGAGCATTCCACCTCGCTTCTCCACCCTATACGGGGCACCCTCTTCAAGGCTAAAGAAATGTAATGAGCTCAGATGTAACTTAAACAAAAGCGTTACATTTTTCTATCGACCCACTTGATGGAAAGTGGTTACCATCGCCTATGAACATTTGCAACACCAAAGTTGCTACAAATGTGCTGCTGCTCTTTTAAGGGAGACTGGAACCTGGTCACTAATGCCGAAACACAACTCAAGGTTGTTATGGCTATCTGGAATACGAGAAATCTTAAAAATAAGGTAACAAATAAAATACGTTATCGAATACTATATATACCTATCGAACTATGTGAATCCATTTCAACAATTAATTATATGAAAGACTTTCACCGCACGATTAATGCCCGGTTTCTGAGGTTACCAGTTATGAGTTCAATAACAATTGATTCCATAAAGTTATGTAATATATAAACTTAGGTTAACTATTAACCTACAACTAGTACCAAAACTCGCCACTAGATGGATTTATTTATTAAGGAATATCTAATATTTATTTACATCAAACAAAAACTTCAACAACAAAACGTCAAACAAAAAATATGGAATAGATAAACGCCTAATATTGGTCAGTTAAGTTGAACTTAGTTTAACTATCGTACGTTGGTGTGTTCTGAAACGCAATTTTATAAGTTATTGAACCAAAGTGCTAACAAACAGATAAACTACAGTTAAAAGTACCTCAGAAACCGGGCACAATTCATTCAAAATAACTAAAAATATTACAATTATAAAAAATATCAACATTATAAAAAGATATTTTGAAATCATTTTGACTTTTTTAAAATCTGGGCCCAAGAATGTATGAAATCCGTATTCGTCTCCTTTCTAACAAATAGTTAATTCAGCTGCACTAGTGTAAAGTTTAGATTTCTATCCTATATAGTACAATGTCCACACTACACTTATTCCCAAATAATGCTATATTTAAATTAGTAAAATATATTTGATCATATTCGACTTATTCTTAAGACCGTAAAAAGGAACATACAAACAAAGGAACTTTCACACTTATAATTAAATTATAAACGACTCATAATATAGTCGTGTTTATTGGTTAACGCATATTCTAAAAATTTAGATGTAGCATAATTACTATTATCTTTATTACATGAACTTATTTCCACTTCAAAACTCGACCGTAGTATGTCATTTGCATTTTTCATGACCAACTCAATTTAGTACGTAGTGCCTACACAACGTTTTGGACCCATTTCAGTTTGCATGTTTCCTAAGGGACTTCCTTAGTCAGTAGCAAGAGCGGGTACAAGTCTTATTTTGAAATATTCAATATTACGTACGGCTTTTCTACTCGCGTTGTTTGATTTACTCCAGAATACTATTTGAAGTTTTATTCAGAACTATTGCTATGATTTAATAGCTATTTTGAATATGAAATAGTTATTTTACTGCCTATATCAATAAAAAAATGGCAGACAAACACATATCTTGACTAATTTCTTCTAATTCAAATATCTAGGTTAATAAGTACACAATACCTAAAACCCAAGATACTAAGAATGTGTTATATTTACTAAATATTTTTATTAATTTTAGAAATCAAAGCTTAGCCCACATAACGCAAGTAGTTTCTAAAATGCAGTATATTTTCAGCCCCATGATACGAGAGAGGTAGACATATTAAAAGCATATTGACGTAAAAACATGGGGAGGCAGTGTAACCAAAAGCCCATCTAGCAAAATTGCCATCCGCTCGCTCATTACCGACTGAGCCAACCGCGGGATCCGATATCGCCGTGCGCGTGACTAAAGGAAATTGAAATCTCTATCGGTTAATCGAAATATTGAATGGTCTATCTAAAAATAGAATTTTAATTATCTGTGATAAAAATATATAATTTTTCCAATCATGTTTTTATGCCAGAAGATGAGAATGAAATCTGCCAAGTTCCACATATTCTATCTGATCTGAGATGAGATATTTTGTGTAACAGTAAAAGATTATAACATCACAGACTACATTACGACTCCTACTATATTTCTGCTGGTTATTTTGTTTTTATTGAGGTCTAAAGAGTCTAAACAGTAATTTATACTTGTATACTTTTCTTTCATAAAATATTTAAGCGCGTGTGATGTTTCACACAGGTCTTGAAAAACGATAAAAACATTTCAAAGTTACTTAATATTTAAAAGGTGGTGAGAATGCACTTTTAATTTTGTTTTAAATCTGTCTATCAACTTTAGAAGACAATAGTGGCAAATTTGGAAATAAAATCAAGGTGGTACAAGTCAAAAATACTATCAACAAAAATTAATTAAAATTAGACAAGCCGAGTTCAGAGATTTTTTAGATTTAGGGTATTTTCGAGTACATGTATTTTCGGAGTTCTGTAGCTAGGAGCTATGACGCCCACATGCACATTTGTCGGTATTTTTAATACTTCTAAAACTAGATTTATACATAACGTTATGTAAATATGTATAAGCTACCAATAATTTCATGACTCTTATTTTATGAATGCCGAAAACAGGAAGACTCGTATTTCCTTATTTTTTGTTGAAAATTGAAAACAAATATTGAAGATAACACCGACTTTTCATTGATCACGATCAATCTCGATGTGTCAAAGGTAAAATGGGACTAGTGAAGGTGAACTCACGATTAGAAGATAAGGGATAAGAGCGAGCGTGTTCTGATGCCACCCTGAAACCCTCTTATTATGAGCTTGCACGGCCTGACACTTGAACACGTTTGCTTGCCACAATCTTGAGAGATCCTTTATTTCGTCATTCGTTTTTTTTTCGTTAAACATACGTCACGCTATGTTATAAATTATTAATATTATAATCGTTTACGATATGAAGCGTTTGTTGACATGACGATGGTAGAAATTTCAAATGTTGACTTTTTCTTTTTGTTTTGGAATTCATTTGGAAACATCGCGTCTTGTTAGGGCAAAAATTAAAAAGTAGTGATGTTTTTAGAGTTCCATAGCTATTTTAACAAAAATAGAAGGAGCTCTTATGTAATCGTCATCATCGGCTATCTTTCTATCTATATGACGTAGTTTTCTAAGAGTTACAAACTTTTGTGGTGAAATCGTGAAAAATATATGTAGATTAAACATGCCATCATTTACGGACTACAGTTTAAAAAATATTTTAGCAAAGTAAATATTGTGAAAACTACCTTAGGTGTACTTTTATCACATGTTATGTTAAGTCTTATGGAACGTGAATCTTTGGAATATTCTTGCCATCTTTTTTATGTACATGTTTTATGCAATAAATGATGATTGATTTGTAACGAATATACCAATTATTGTAATACAAACTTCATAATAAATTTTAACTACTCTTTAACCCTCGTACTTTAGGCTTTATGAGAGAAATATATAATGTTTGATTACTTAACCAATTAAACAATTTTTCAATAAGATTATTCTAAATTTATTTCACAAATCGCTGAATGCGAATTCAATTAATATTTAGCTTAGGGTTGCTTTTAAAGAGAACGTTAGTAATTATTCTGCCAGTTGCAAAAACAAATATTATAGATTCGTATTCTGAACAGTTTTTTTTTTAATTTTTATTGCAGGAGTTCAGCAGACAGGCAGACGGCCCACTTGATGGAAAGCGGTTACCATCGTCTACAGACACTTGCAACACCAGAGGTGCTACGAATGCGCTGCTGCTCTCTTAAGGGAGATTGGAACCTCGTCACTAATGCCGGAACACAACTAAATTAGATAAACATTAAATAGATAGAAGCATTTCCACGCAGCATTATCTGATTCAATAAATGAATTTCAATTAACTAATAACGTTAAAAACATAAGCTAAATAGGTAATAGGAATAAATTATACCATGAATGCGTAGATAACATAATTAAAATTAGTTTTACATTTCTAAAGGGGCTGACTCACTATCCTGCATGGTAGTCAGCCTAGCCGTCCGCCGGGTAATGCATGATTTTAAATGTTGTTGCAGCCTGCATTGCGTCCGAATACCAAGCAAGCTCCTGGGGACCTGCAAGCTCCGCCCACTGCAGTCATTCCTTGCAGGATAGTGAATGGGCCTCTTCATACAAACATAGCATATTTAAAAATATATAACCAATCGCAGGCTTTTTTTCTAACATAATGTGTATATTATACCACTTACATTATTTTACACCATTAGTTACAATCACCACTTATTTACTGATGATGAAAGAAAACATCATATGCATATACAATGTATATGTACGAAATACTCCTCACGCTTTGGGTGAGGAGTATTTCGTCAGTTCTCTTGGCATGGGAGAACCCGAGTCTAGTTTCATTATCAATAAATTTTATTAAATTAAACAATGAAAATCGGCAGATGTTAAAATTAACAATCTGTTTAAAACATTCAAAAAAACTTAATATTTTTTTAAGTTTTCGCGACTAGTATACATAATAAAACTACGTTTTAACGGTTTTAAGCGCGGTAATTTATTTGATTTTCATTATTCAGACGTTTCTGAAGACTGGCCGAAACGTCGGAATAATGAAAATCAAATAAATTACCGCGCTTAATACCGTTAAAACGTAGTTTTATTATTAAAAAAAACCTTAAGAAAACCCAATTGCGTATTAAATTTGGCGCAGAAAAGTGAGACTAGACCCCAAATAACAAAATTAGAAATGGAAAAAGAAGAAATGTCTTAAAATAATTGTATCTGCTAATTTTCACAAATAAATAACTCTTTCTCTCTTTAAAAAAAAAGTTTTAGTGTTATAATGAGCCTAAGTTGTCTATATATTTTTAAATACTAACCTTCTTATTGATAATAGTTTACGAGTTTTACAAGGTCGTTAAAATAAACGTTATTAATAAAATAAGATACATACGCTATGGTAAAAATGCAAGATATCTATAATATTATAAAATTCTAAACATGACGTATCTATACGTATTAAAGCTATTAAAAAAAAACACCCAACTGGAACAGACTATATAAACGATGGAGAATACGATGCATTTTTTTAGATTTCTTGTCTGTTTGTCGTTTTGTCTGTTTGTTCGAGATTCGATAGCAAATTTCATGTAATAAAATGTGTTATATTTTTTGTCCCGGGAATCCCACGGGAATTTTCACGGAAGCGGTTCGTAGTTGTTGGGGTGCATAAAAATTAGCTTAATCCGGCATAGTATTCTTTAAAACGATAGCTTAAATTATTATTTAAATGCTGTGGTACTTTTTGTCATGGGAATCCCGAAGGAATTTTAAGTCAAGCGTGGATGAAGTCGCGTGCATGTACTAGTTTGGAATAAAATTATGAATTATGTGATTTAGGTAAAAATACTTTTCTAGCCAACCGGATCATACAGATTGTCAAAACTATTCTTTTTGTTACTTTATATCTTAAACTACTTACCAGATTCTTTCCTGCGCGATGGGACCACCGCAATCATCACGAATATATTTTCCAGGAAAATTATACTATACCTCTGTAAGACTTATTATCGTATGCTTCGCCATATTCGGATGGTGAAATCTACCAAGCCCCTTGCTTAACTAATTATAATAGGGGGTCCTCAAAGGAGTACCTACGCTCCTAAAATAAATATAAAATATGCAAGATGTGCCACGGGATGCTATTAACACGTAAATTTTGTTATAGTAGTAGTAAGAAAGAAAAGAAAGAAGGAAAACGTTCATTTGCCAAATGCGACACATACAAAATAGAAAATAGACGGAACAAAATATTTTTACAGGTATATGCCGCAATTCGGCAAATGAGGTTGGCACTCAGTATATTGCTGTGTCGGAAAAAATTCCGGCACAGCACTGATTTTCAGTGCCCACCCCGGAGTCTATACATATTACCTAGAGACCCATATAAAAATAATTATTTAATTTAGTCACAGCCATAAGTACTGGAAGAAATTTCAACACAAAAATAAATAAAAATATTCATATTAATGAGAATGAAAAATAGATAAAGTGAAATAGTACGCACTGTGTTTTCATATACATAGGCATATCTATAATTGTATATGCAATTAATTAAAGTTAAGTGTTTACACACATACACAGCATATAATGTTAGAGTACAGATACATATATATAATATTATTATGAAATGTATAAGGCAATAATAATACTGAAAATAAACAGCTTACAGGACTTTATAAACAGCTTACAGGACTTAGTAAAACTGTTATAAAAGATCTATTTAGTTTTCACCGGTATGTTTGAAATTGATAACAAATTACTAACGAGCTAGAACGGGGTTTATCCGGTCTGCATGGCAGCAAGGTGTAAATGGAGGCAAATTCGTCAATTTATATGCGAAACAGGTCCCCTTTGAGATGCGATCACGCCTTCGGCACTCCAAAAATTCTATTAGTTCCGTCAAGTATTAAACGACGTACCAAAATTAGCTATACGCTTGATTACCCCGGCATTAACCTTTATTTTAATTAATCAAGTTCCTTCAAGAAAAATCTCTCCTTTCCCGTTACCAATATTCTCGATCAAATTTTGATTTGACTACTTCATTACTCCGTAATTATTAAACTTTGATTACCTTAACGAGTTTGAAGAGCTTCCAAAATGTTGTTTCAAAAGATATTGTTTTGCTCATAAGGTCTGTTTAAGTAAAATTAGAAAACATCGTCGTTTAAAATTTTGCTTGCGACTCCCTGCTGACCGAGCCTTCATTACATGCTTGTGTTTTTACAGACTTCAGTGTTCATAAAGAAAACCCGATGTAAGTAAATACCTAGCTTTTATGTGATGAAACGGGAGATCAAGATATTTTTCTCGTCGTGTTTATAATTTAATTATGAATTTTTTATGGTTATAATAAAGTCTTATTACGTGGCAAACGTCGAGGTTCATTAAAAATCTCTTTTCTCGTTGCTTGGCTTTAATTATCCGTTTTCTTTGTTCGCGGGCGTTGAGCCTCTGTTCGTACACTGGCAAATAGTTCGTTGTATTTCGTTTTACAGTCTCTGCGCAATTGAGCAAACGATACATTATTTTTTACAGTTTAAATACACCAGAATCATAAGAGTTCCCAATATTAAAACTTTTTATTTCGAAAAATCTTAACAATGCGTTATATAATGCGTAGGTAAATCTTTGTCGTACCCACTCTTCCCTGGTCTCCAAGAATTAATAAAAGGAAAGCGGCAGCCTTTGTTTAAAAGCGTACCGTAACCCTTAGAAAGTTGTTTTATCCAAATTTCCTTTTGGTTTTTTGTTTTTGATTCTTATTTTAATATTATCAAAAGATTCGTTGTTGGTTCGTGCCTGTGTATTTATTATAACTCATTGTTTTGTTCAGTCAAATTTATAATTTCGTCTCTTTTACTATCCTTATGTTGTAGTATTTGAAGTGTGAAAGCTAAATAAAAACATTCCAGGAACCGAGTTGGTTCAAAGCTACGAAGTTGCCTTGCGGTTAAGAGCTGAAGAAACCTTCCTAAGTGCGATTGACCACTACACGATAAATCACTTAGCCTCGGTCTAGAACTGTTTTTAGTCTACCGACACATTTTTGGGTTTGTAAGCTATTCTATCTATAACAGTTATTTTTCTCAAAAACTATTGAAACTATGTAGGGTAAACTACATAGACGATTGTTGACATCCCCCTCGATTATTGTACCCTAGCAATGTATATAAATAATTAAGAATTCTTTAAAAAAAAAATTGTATTTTAAGGCCATACAATATTAATGACAATTGTATTTTTTGTTTTGTAGCCATCATTTATTTATTATGGCTACAAAATAAATAAAGACACAAAATTTTACCAAAACACTAAAATTTCTTAGTGTCTTGAATAAATGGACAGGGTGCCACTGGGGGATGCCAAAAATGTTATAATTTCCTTTAGTTCATATTTGGTAGGAAGATGTACATGCTGCTATATCTTATAGTTTCCGATTTAGTCATTGGAGGCCCACTTGAAAAATTCATCGATATATTAAGATTTGATGTTTAGAAGTAAACTTTTACAATTAATATCAGCTTTATTTACCAAGTATTCTTGTTTAAAAGTTATCTTCTATACAAGAATGCTAATTAATATTAAATGAAGCCTTAATTTCCGAGTTTCGATTAAATACATGCAATTGTACAAGCAAATTCATAAAAACATTTTTATTAAGTACGCTTAGATATACCTATCACAAATTTTGGGAGAACAAGCATGATATAATTTTCAGCTCTATTTACTTTATTACATTTTGGTATGGGTAATGAGCACGGATAGAGTATATAGGTATCAAATATGTGGAGAGACGCGTTTTAATGAGTTATGTCTGATAATTATAATATTATTTAGTAATGCGGATAATTATTAAAAGGATACATATCTAATTTTAGGATTCCGTAGACATTTTTACAAAACTGGCGCACTTATATAATAATCATGTGCATTTGTTTATGCATATTATAGCGATTTTTCTAAAAAAATACGCCATCCGTGCGTGCAGCCACAAACATCCCGGAAGAAACACGGGAGCCGCAACAACGCCTTTAATGCATTCTTATATTGTGCACGAAGGGCAATGTTAGACCGTTGAGCAAACATGAATCAAAAACTGGCCGAATATACGGATGTACATTTAAATAACAGAGAGTCCCCGAGTGGGGGAGACAAAACTTTGTGCAATTCAATCCCGCACAGACACAGGGTTGTGTATTCTTTGCCAAGAAGACCCCATTTATACATGCGCCTCAGCTCCAAGGAACACCCCATACCACCTTTGAGAGTATTGGGATCCCTGGTGTCGACATTGCAAACGACGTGCAGTTCAGGGGGCACCTTGAAGGCAAGCCAAATCGCGCCTCCAAGAAGCTGGGAGTATTAAACCGGGCCCAGCAGTATTTCACTTCGCGGTAACGCCTTGTGCTTTATAAAGCCCAGGTGAAGCCGCCTATGTAGTACTGATCACACTTGTGGGCCTGGGCACTCGCATACCAGCTAAATCCCCTGGACAGTGTTCAACGGCGAGCTGTTCGCATTGTCGACGATCCCATACTCACAGACGGTTTGGATATGCTTGGCCTTCGTAGAGACTTTGCGTCTCTCTGCGTATTCTACCGACTGTACAATGGGGAGTGTTCCGAGGAACTGTTCAGAATGGTGCCCTCGTTTTCTTTTTACCACCGCACCGCACGCCATAAGCTGAGGATTTATCCACACTTCCTAGAGCCGCTTCTCTCTTGTACGCTACGGTTTTCTAGAACTTGCGCACCATAGGGATTTGGAATTAACTCCCAGCCGTGGTTTTCCCACAGCGCTACAATATGGCGGTTTTTAAAAAGGGTGTGATAAAATTTCCTTGAGGCCAGCAGAAGGCGGCAGCGCGTTATTGACACCTCTGGTGTTGCAAAAGTCCATAGGCGACGGTAACCGTTTTCCATCAGATGGGCCGTCTGCCTGTCTACTGTACTCCAGCTATAAAAAAATAATAATATTTACTACACTCGTGTATCCAGCGAATCTGCGAGCTAGCATGTTTGCCTGGACTGGAAATGCCCTCTCTATCTAAATCTGCATCGTATCTAAGGCCGTCGCTAACCAAATGCCAAAGGTATTAAATTTGGTTCACTGTATTAACCGGTACGCCATTGAGCTTCACCGGAGGAACAAAACTACGAGACTTGGAACCTGCCTTAAAGACCATGTACTCAGTTTTTTACATAAAATAAATTAAGCCATGAAGCTCGGCGTATGTCTCACAGACGGATATGAGCTTTCATAGCGCGTTGATCGAAGGAGCCAGCAGTATCATGTCTCTGCATAGCTTAAATTGCTAACACAAACATCGTCAACATAGCAACCGACTGCTAAGCTGCTGAGTCTTTCTATTAACGCGTTAACGTATAAGTTAAAAATTATGGGTGAACTTAACCCAATTAGCCCTGTTGGATTGATTGCCCTCATTCCACATGGCATTTGTGAATTGCCCTCACCCCACAATTCAGCTCATACGGATCCGATAGTTCCCCTAACCATCTTACATGTTTTTTTTTAGCTTAGATATCAAAACCTAACAATTGACAATAAGTCCGGTGGTAGCCCGTTTGGTGTAACTAATCCCACAGGACATCGTACGATACTAGGCCAAAGGCCTTTGATAAATCCAGAAAGCAAGCATAAACGGGGGTATGTTTGCCCACGTAGTACCTAACAAACAGTATGCTTAAAATTAAAAATGGCAGTCTCAATGGAGTATCTGGGACGAAACCCGAACTGAGCGTCGTGTATACTTATATACGCGTTTAGATAAGTATTAAGCAGACTGTCAGGTACCTTCGCTATGACAGTAGCCAGCAGGATAAGCCTATAATTAGCTTTATCAGGTACATCCTCAGTCTTATTCTTAACAACGGGTACAACCAGAGTTCTTGTCAAATCGGAGGGTGGATAAGAATGACTTTCTTGTGAAGACACATTAAAAACATACCGAGCACCCGAAGTAGATGGCAACCAGCATATGGCAAGTGTTTAATGCTGAGTCCATGGTGTCCCAGGGATTTTCCGCTCCTCATTTTTTTCACAGTAACCTTAATCTCCTTAGAGTATATAAGGATATGAACTACGTGGAACATGGAAATGACTACAATAAGGATATTGTAGTCATTTGTACACTTTAAGACTCAGCATTAAACCATCTCTACGGCCTCTGTGGTTGAGCGGGCTAAGCCTTTGCCGGCTTACCTCACTGCAACGCAGAGGCTCCGGGTTCGATTCCTGGATTAGTAAATTTCGGAAACGTATTTTCTCCGTTATTTACTATGGTCTGGGTGTCTGGGTTCGGCCCCAGAGTGGTCCGTTGTATATTACCCATAACACAAGCGTAAGTTGCTTAATTTGGGGATATACAGTGTGTGTTTGTCTGCCGATTTATTATTATTATTATTATTATCATCTACAGGGAGTTCAGAGAGGCGCTTGTTCTGCAAAGTACTCTTTAAACATGTTTGCAATATCTTTTGAGTTAGTAGTACCTCACACTTACGGGTATGCCAGGTTTAATATTCTGCACTGATGCACTTCTAAAAGCTTTTAAAATCAGCGTTTGAGTGATGTGATTCGATGCGAGTCTAATTTTATCTACACTTGATGTTTTTGACACCACTTAAGTTTTCCTTTAAAAAAATTACGTGATTCTCATGTCCTCAAATATTTTCCCTCTCTTTGGTTTTTCATAACTTATTCACGCGTTGAATTCAACCTGGCCTTCAAGTGAGAATCACGTACATGTTCAATCCATTCCCCACCAGAGACAGTCTTGGTTTTATATAGTTACTTTTTCACTTTTATGACTTGTATTAGATGCATCGGTTAGTACATTGATGATATTTTTGTACAGTTGTTTAATCATTTCTATGTGATGAGAATCATTGCACCTTGTTACACAACATGTATTATGTATATAGGTGAAATTTGGCATTAAGGTGTATTCTATGTCGCTGTACAACACTTTAGTGATGTCACGAAAATACCTCAATACTGTAAATGTTATTGATTCACAGAAGAATAGTTTTTCTGTCAAATTTCAATAAAATATGTTTCAATGACTAGAGTAAGAAACGTAGCCAGGTTTATTAAGTGTGGTTTCTCAGGCATCTGAGGAAGTATGTATACCTTAGGCAATTTATCTCACCTCAGTTACATATTGTTACATTGACTGGGTACATATTGAAGGTGAAGTTGAAATGAATTCGGACAAGACGAAAGCCATGTTTAACGAACATGTCGAAACCGGCAAACATCGATGATTAACTTCTTGAGATTGCGCAGGAATACGTCTACTTTGGACAAAAAATCCAGGTAGGTAGGCACAAATTCGAAGAAGAAGTCAATGAGAGGACTCAAATTCGGTAAACCAATCCGCAATGCTTGAAGACGCAAGTCTTCGATCAGAGCGTCCTACCCATTACTACATGCGATGTCGACACGTGGACACTGACGGTGGGACTAGTCCACAAATTAAAGTAGCTCAGCGGGATATGGAGCGAGCTATGTTGGGTATTTATTTTAAGAATAGAATCTGAAATGAGGATATTCGTATGAGAACTAAGTTAATCAACTAACTCGCAAAGTTACTAAGTTGAAGTGGCAGCGGGTAGGTCACATCGAAGATCGACGAAATCGACGAAATCTACCAAAACGACGAATTCGACGAAATCCACCAATTCAACGAAATCGACCAAATCGACGATATCGACCAATTCGACCAAATCGGCCAAATCGACGAAATTGACCAAGTCGATTAAATCGAACAAATCGGCCAAATCGACGAAATCGACAATTCGACCAAATCGACCAATTCGATGAAATCGACGAAACCGACGAAATCGACCAATTCGACCAAATCGGCCAAATCGACCAAATTGACCAAGTCGATGAAATCGACCAAATCGACCAAAATTACGAAAATGGCAAATCACAAAAAAACCTATCCTACTTTCTGGAATAACGCTTACATAATTCTATCTCAAAACTTACCCCATTATCCGGGATGAAAAGTATCCCTTGTGCACCCTCGGTATCAAAATTAGATATATACCGATTTTCAGCCAAACGGTCCAGTAGTTTTTCGGTAAAAGCATAACAATAAAACAGGCAAATATATTTTTATCGCGGAAACTATCTCATTATTCGCGTTAAAAAGTATCCTATGTTCCTTCTCGGCATCGAATAAATATATATAACGAGTTTCAGCCAAATCAGTCCTGTAGTTTTTCCGTGAAAACGAAACAGACAGACAGGCAGACATGCAGAGTTACTTTCACATTTATAATATTAATAAGGATATATATATTATAAAAAAACGTTAACGATTAGCTACATCAATATATATATATATTGATGTAGCTAATCGTTAATGCATTTTTTTAAGACTAAGTAAATCTCATTTGATCACAATCACTAACAGTAACGCAGCAGCATTAGAAACACAAACAAATTAGAACTTACTGCAGCAAACTAAGCGGAATAATTTAATTACTTACAAAGAATAGCTTCGCGAATGTCTCGTGGCGTGAATAAATTGATCTTGTTATTTATTCAAATCTAAGGAACTTATCTCACGACAATCTTAACGTAAAACATGAAAGAAATAAAAAGTTAAAGATCTGTCAGATAATCGTTTGGCATTTCTTCAGGCAGTCATGACTCATGATAATATTTTCGCGTATCACCAATATTTTCGGTCTATTATTGACATTGTTGCGAGCGTTTTCTCCGTTTTTCGAAAACACAGAGATACTAGTACAATTTTCAGTTTTGTAAATAAACTTTTCGTTATTTGCTCTTTGGGTTTGTTTGGATTTTGATGAGAACAGTTCCAAAGCTTTTAATTGTGGTACATACATATTTTAGCAGTAACTGGCTTGGATTGGTTTGACTGCCGAATTTCTTTATTTAGTTTGACCACAATTTTTACACTGAATATATCTCCGCAATAATACAGCTTATTTAGATTCAATTTACATACTAGTGGCATAATTTTGAAAGAAATTTGTTTCTTTTATGCTTGAACGTCTGTCTATTTGTTTATTACTTTTTCATGACCTCGGCTGTAAACAGATTTTCATGGGGCAAATAAATACTATAAAGACAGGTGAACATAGAATATTAATTTACCTTGAAAAATGTGACATTTTTTGCGTTAAATACAACACACTTTTACGCCAAAGAAGCCGCGTGGATACCCTATAAGAAAATATAAATTTCCCCTCATATAAAATATCCAACAGACGACTTGGTCGTCACAAATTGGCCTGATCCCATACCAGCGTGTCATATGTCTCATTGACCCATTAGGTATATCAAGCTCCATTTTCTGTCGCGGTACAAATGGGCTGAACAGCGGTATAAATAGGCAAAAACGCGAAGGGAACTCAGGTTACACAGTACGCTCTATGACACGGATAAAATGTCTGAAAGACGATTCTTTGAGTTACATATACACAATAGGTTTAATTTTCTCGTTGAAGAAAACATGACGCTCAAATAAAAAGTAATTTTGTTAATGGAAAAACTTTAAGTTTCTTAAGTAGTACTTACAAAACTGAACTCAAATATAGAGCAAACTAAGAAACTGTTATTTGTTCATTTAGCGTCTCATTTAAAGCGAAATTGCAAGTAGGAAAATTAAATTCCAAAAGAAAGAGATACACAAAGTTTTGTTGGTTCTATTTCAAGAGTTCGTCAAAATTTTGCATTTTGTAGCAGCACTCTGTTTAGGTTAAACAATTCTAATAAGGAAACTTTGAAGATTTCTGCAATTAAGTATAGAGGAGTTACCACAAAACTCTCTTTGTTATCGTCCTTTACCAAGAAAAGACACTCTATCATTTGCATAACTGGTTGTATAGCGTTGTCTAATATAACCAAAGTAATGAAGGTATAGTAAGTACTTACTATACCTTCATTACTTTGGTTACATTAAGTGCTCCAAATGTGGTGGAAATGAACACATAATATCACAGTTGATAGTGGATGTCGGCCGACCGCGTATTACGCAAACACGGCGCTTGACAGAACAATTTGTTAGGGCCGTTCTTTGTAAACGTCTCGCTTTGTGATTCCCGTGAGCATAGCGTGAACATTTTGACAAGTGGAATTTGTTCTGCAAGAGAGGGTAGAAATATACATTCTCGCATTGATAATTTTGCTTTTTCCTGTAACAGCTACGCTATCGCTGCTTTTTGTAATGTTAAATTTTTGGAACAACCTTTGTAATGATAATACGTCGGAATATGAAACAAAAGCTCTTTATCATTGTATAAGGGTGTACTTTGAATGATCTATAAAAATCAGAAACTAAGCTGACGTTATAAAATGTATGTTTACGAAGTTTGCTATTAACTAGGTCTACTTCTGCGAACAATTCCACATAACGTCAGTGAGTAAAATACCGAGAATTTTTCAGACGTTTAATTTCCTTTTGTAAAGTTTTAATTCGAGATGTAAAGCGTGCTTAAAAGCGGTGTCTGGCAAGTTTCATCATCGCACAGATGCTTCGGTAGGAAGCTTACTTTGCACACAAAGCCTACAACTACAAAAGGCTCTGCCTCCGCTCCATTTTGCGTCTGACAAGCCGGGAAGCCGTGGAATGAGGCGCGTCAACTCTGTTTCCACGTCAACAGTTAAAATGTTTAAATTCCGTCGTGTCGTGCCTAAGACACAACATATTATTATCACTCCACACTTATTTACTCACGGCTGCTCTGCTATGTATAGTTATATATGACTTCTTAAAATTTTTCTCTTAAAATAAATGTCCTCAATACACCTATTTTATTTTGTCTTTAAGCGTTGCTTTAATAATTGAGTCTTGTAAATTTAGAAATGAAGCCAAAAAGTATTAAGCTTGAAAAAGTTTGGAAAACAAATTATTTATGTTATATCAGAGCTTTTACTAGTATAGCTTAAAATAAGCATATATTATTAATTAAGCTTAACAAAAAGCATATTAACGCTATTAAAAAAATTAATTATATAAACGATGGAGAACACGATGCAATTGCGTTCATAACTGGCTTAGATGCCGTTTTCATTGATTGATAAACACTAAA
Source organism: Dendrolimus houi (assembly GCA_039645545.1). Lineage (NCBI taxonomy): Eukaryota > Metazoa > Arthropoda > Insecta > Lepidoptera > Lasiocampidae > Dendrolimus > Dendrolimus houi. The sequence continues at coordinate 12,768,574 of CM077120.1, read as the reverse complement.
CTTTCCTACTTTTTGATTTCAACAAATTTCCTAAAAGCACTTTTCACTACAAAACGATAGCTTACATTATTTTTCAAATGCTGTGGTATTTTGTGTCCGGGAATCCCGCGGGAATTTCATGTCAAGCGTAGACGAAGTCGCGGGCATATCCTAGTTTTAAATAAAATCATTATTACTTATCTAATTTAAAATTAGATTTGAATTGAAATGTGAAGATACCTAACAATTAATAATTAATAGGAAGATATTGTGAAAGTACATATGTTATTATATCGTCTCCGATATGTAACGAGGGCAAGCGAAAAAAAAACATTTTAATTTATTACATTTTACAATATTTAAGTTGACATTTAAAAACTAATGAGGTCTTTGGCACACCTGGTTGGAACGAAGTACTCCTAAAGTCTTAGAAATTCTTAAAATTCTCAAAAGTATCAAAATGTATCAAGAAGTCTTAATAAGTATCGAAAACTTTCGAAAACCATCGAAGAAAAAACCAAAATTTATAAAAAAAAATCTATCAAAATATAGCAACAATATTGCACCCACAAATTCGAAATTAAATTAACTCAAAGTTAAAAACATACGGTCGAATTTAGAATCCTTCTTTTGGAAGTCAGTTAAAAATAATAAATTTGATAAAAAACATGTGCACGTGAGCGGCGAATCGCCCAAATGCGGCCGAATAACAACGACGGTTACAAGACCTTCTATTTTCAAAACAGCTTATATTACACTAATGGATATTATTTTTAATCTTATTTACTGCATTAAAGTTCGTAAATGTATAATAATATAAAACGGTCAGTATTTTTTTGTTTCGGTTACACTTATTTTCGTCTAGCTCCCATTCGCCGAGTAATATGCGATAAGGCACTTCGTTCTAAAAGATTTTTATGAAACAAGGTTTGTCGCGTTTATTTATCTAATTAACGCTAAATCAACTGTGCTTCTTAGCTTTAAAAGAGCAGATATTATTCGTGTGTTAATCGTATCAAAGTTAAGGGCAATAAATAGAACGCTATGTGCTGGCGCGGCATTGTTGGCACCGTTGCATGTCACTTGCACCTGTCTGACGATTAAATTTTAGTGGGTAGACAACATTGGGATGTTAAGCTTATAATTGACAAACAAGAATGACGTGTTAGTTTTATATATATTTTATAGTTCGCACGAGAACTATAAGGTATGGATAATACTATAATAATTACAATATATAAAGCCCGATTAGACACTTCAGAAAATCAATAGAATGTAATTTTGAATAAAATCAACAAAACTGAAAGCTAATAACAATTAATTTATTTGGTTAATAATATACATATTTTTTTTACTGGTGCATTATATAATGTTATAAAACATATTTCAACTATTATTTTCTTCCAAATGCCGAATTAATATACCATTTTTATTAATTCTCCAATGTCGTATTAATCTATGGCGAATCCCAAAAAATAGTAACGTTCTAGGGCGTTTTATTTTTAATTTTAGTGTTGCTACCAAAGGGTTGTTACATTTCATTAAATTAATTATATTCAGTAAAAAAAACTATATACCTACATATTTATTCCAAAACTTAGAATATCTGTGTAGCTATACTAAAATAATACTATATAATTGAACATATATGTACTGTAAAGTAAAACGATTAAATAAATACATTTTTTTTTTGCTAGAGCACAGCAGACAGCCTGACGCCCCAACTGTGATGGAAAGTGGTTACCGTTGCCTATTGACATTAGCAATACCCGAGGTGCTGTCAATGTGCTGCCGGCCTTGAAGGAGAAACTGGAACCTGGCCACTGATGCCGGAACACAATTCAAGGTTGTTCTGCCGGCATATTCAAGACCAGGGGTGGTGGCCATCCAGTCGGGCAAATACCCTACCACCTGGATAGTATTATACGGGTGAAATAACAAAAAGTTCAATAGATTAATTGTGATGCGTGATAAATGCATGCGGTACGCGAAAAGCGATGTGAGATAAAACTTTCGCGCTCCATCTCGTTTTTCTGATATCTTTGTGTGACACAAAAAGTAATTAACTTAAAATACCTAAATCGAGTGATTGCAAAGTCGTATAATTTTATATCTATCTATCGTGATAATTGGTTAACTTGATTAACGATTTGGAGGTTACAATCCCTAAATATGTAATGAGAACTTTCAAATCAAGCCTATTATTTTGTGATTAGTATGAACTTTGCACGTAAATTAAAGACTATCTCAATGGAACTATGGAACCAATTCTATGAATTATAAGTTTATTCTGTGCATAATTATATCTCCATACTACGAGTAATGAATGAATAGTAATTAATTTCATACTAGAGATTTTTACGCGACTCCATTTGCGTAAACTGCGTATCGATATCCCCCTTGACTCATGCCATTTTTCGAGATATAATGCACATATAGTGGTATAGTTATAATTGTTGTTAAAAATAGCTTATTTAAAACTGCAAACAAACTAACATTAAAAGAGTAATTTAACAGAAATAGTATAACATGTGATTATTTATTGTCTCTTGGTAACATTTTGCATATAATAGCATTGTATCTATCTAACTATACCTACTATTCTTGCCTGAAATCCCTTGGCGTTGGCAGCGCTCACCATATCACCAACTAACTACAACACTAATATAATAGACATCTTAGTACTAAGGGCGTTTTCTTGAGCTATTAATCTAGTTCATGTCTTACTTCTCATTGCGACATAATTAGAATTCTCTTTATAAATTTATGTTCTATGCTCCAAACTGTCTACAGTATTTATTCCTTTGGATTAAGTTCTCATTATGTCAATCAACAAAATTAATTTTCGATATTCCACGAGTATTAATATTTTGTAAAGAACCTATTCAGAAAACGATTACGCCATAATTTTTTATCAAACATTGCCAATTAATTTCAAATTAAATCAATTTCGGTTGGGCCTTTAACGGTTGAATAGATTTAGGGACGATCATTCCGCCCTTATTTCGCATGTACGTGGTACTACGAAACTGTCTCTTACGAAAATAACTTTTAAAGATGGCTACGGTCCTTTCATCCCTTCATATTACTACTACTATTATCTCATTAATACTAGCCCATACCGTCTTAATCCTTTTGTTCAAAATTTTTCAAGCACGCATATTGGCCGGGTCCTATATCTTACTATTTATTGCCTTGCCTTACCAACTGTTGAATATATGACATTACTTGTATGGAGCTTATAATTTTTTTTAACAGATAGTAAGGAAAGGAACTGTTGGTAAGATATAGGAACCGACCATTAGTGGTGTTACAAAGCAAAGAGCATTGTGGTATATTTTATTAATATTTTTAATTATATTATTTTAATACATAGTTTGCTGTAATGGTAGATCAATTACGGGTACAGCATTTTATGCTCAACTTGTCTAAGTAATGAAAGCATTTAATTCACCATAGAGTATAAAAATAAGTATTGGGTCTTCTCAGGCAGTTTCGCTCGCGGAATATTTAAAACCCTATCCTACAATCATTTGCTATGATAAAAAATATCTTAAATTTTGTTTTATTGAAAGCATTGAAGAAGAATACTTCTCCATGATCGAAAGCACAATCTAGACAATTATATGAATAAAGTTATACTTATTTGAAAGTTTTTATAGTTGTTTTAAAGTTGAAGTGGTCTTTTTTAACGCCTTTGGCTTGAATCCATTAGAATAAAACATAGCAAATAAAAAATCATGATAATTGGTTAATTCCCATTGCAAGAAACAACCAAACACATAGAAATCTAAACAAAATTACCTTCACCTTATTACCTTATTTACCCCCATAACGTTCCTGGTGAAATTCAAATTAATATATAGATATTAGTATATGCCCGCGACTTTGTCCACGCATGACTTGAGATTCCCGGTACACAAAGTACCGCACCATTTAGAAAAGAATGTAAGCTGTCGTTTTCGTGCAAACTGTGTCGGAATAAGCTAATTTTATGCAACCGAACAACTACAAGCCGCTCCCTGGAAAATTCACGCGGGATTCCCGGTATAAAAACACCACACATTTTATTACAAACAATTTGCTATCGATCAGTGAAAAAATCACTTTGGAATTCGATATTTTTTTAATCTGGCAGAAATAATTTTAGAAATTAATTCCCAGAAAAATTCCCGATTCTCAGGATAAAAACTAGCGCAGTATTTAAGTCTAAGAAATTGCTGTCGATCAGCGAAAACCGCATTAAAATCGGCCTAATAGTTTTTACTTGAATACCGAACAAACAGACAAATAAAAAAAAATGCCTCGTGTTCTCCATCGTTTATATAATGTATTTCAGTTGCTTTTTTGAATAGCATCAAAATACAGGCACGGCATTTTTAAAATTTTATAATATTATAGATTAATACGGATTTTACCTGCTAAGATTACCACAAACAGATAAGTTCGTAAACATGTTGGTGTGGCTGCTAACAATACGCTTCCGCTTGTGACACCGCACCGCGCTATGGGCGACGCGCGGTCATTGCCTGCAACCCGCGTATCTACGTACCACCTAGCCAAACGTGTTCTCGATTTAATTGCATAACTTTGTAGCACGGTATTTCATATTTTTATTTATTAAATTCCTTTCTTTCGTTGTATTACTAAATATAATTTAAAACCCGTTTGTATACTTTTGCAATATTAATAAAACTAAGTGATTATATTAATAGAAATGTAAGATTATGATAAATAAATTGTAAGAAACTTTCAATAATACTCTTGGAACTAATTAATGCAAGTAAATCTTTATTAGCCCACGCCGTAACACTTCTATTGTAGGTTCAGATGACAAATATGAGCGTCGATATTCAGATTCTCCATTAGAATACTGCATTTATATACTATTTATTACTAGGATGTAAGAAATTGTACTATGTATTATGTATACCACCATCGTCATTATAATCTCAATTAATTCCTATGGTTGTGTGGAAGTGATCGCTTTTTAGCGATAAGACCGCCCTTTGTGCATTATGAGGCATAGTTTTAGTCTGTAAGTTCTTTTTTTGTATCGGTGTACAATAAAGAGTTATTGATTGATTGATTGATCATGTTACAGGGCTCGCTGGCCAGACTCTAGATTTAATTTTGACTTTTATCTTTAGTTTTTAATACCTGTAATAAACAAACTACAAATAACGTATACGGTACTAAATGCAAATGGATAAATTCAATATTATAACTGCGATCTGAAATTCCGTATCATTTTAGAATGGAACCTATATAGTCTATATCCAACCGTTTTTAAATATGGGAGAAATTAAGTTTTCTTTTGGTACTCTTTGCCCAGTAACGTCAGAAAAGCTAAATCTTTTGCCATATTTAAAAATTCACTGAGGAAATATTATGTTAGTCTTATGCCATACCGTATATTATGTTAGTTTACTATACTTTAGACTGTGATTTGCTGTCCATGTGTCATTTCTATTTTTCTTTCTTCATCATTATACCTATATAATAATAGAGGCATAATAATTAGAGATAATTTAAGAATTTCCTTGGAGTCAGTTGCTTGGAAGAGATCGATTTTAGCGATAAGGCCGCCTTTTGTTTTTTTTTGAGGTATAGGAAATTTTCAATTCAAATCAAAAATTGCTTATATAGGGTTTCGTAGCCAAATAACCACAACAATGTGCGTTAATAGTTTCTGCCCTTCGTCGTACGTGGGCTGACACGCACTTGGTCGATTCTTTAAAAACATCTTTGAACATTTGATGAAGGTACAGTTGAAATAATTTATATTAAAAACAAAAGTAAATCAAACTTTTCGTTTTTACTCTCACGGTTTGTAACGGTTGTGTCATAACCAGCGAAACCATTTTTGAAGTTTGACAGTTTTTATATCCGTTATTGTTTGAAAATATTTTATCTTTTGTATAAAGAGGCTGCCATCTCAATATGCTGGCTGAAAAGAACGAACAGAAACACAGGAATTATTTTCGTGTTTAATTCACTGATTGTAATAAAAAAGGAGCGGCGCGATTGTGAATTTTTAAAAATCAAATTTGTAACAGGTAACCTTAAAGCAAACAAGCTTTGAAATACAGGGAGTATTTCCGAGCCTCTAAAAAGATTCCTTTGTTCGAAATCAACTGCTTGCATCGAAAAATTTGCTTAGTTTGAATTTTTATTTTATGAACAGATTTCGTACAGACCATCTAAATGTTTTGAATTTTGATCGTTTAACGTTTAACTATTTGCATTTTCGACTCAGGTTCGCTCGTGTAAAATTTGTATCCATATCCCGTAGAAATTATACTTATTCCGGAGAGACACTCATTATCACTTTCTTAGCGTTAAATTCTGGGTGCATTCCTAGTTTTCGCTGCAGAACCTGGGGTCCTCTTTGCTACTTTTCTTCTCCGTTTCGAGCGACTTCGGCATCCCTGAGAATTCCCTGGGCCATCTCTATGACATTTGATCTTCATGGAACTAGCCGGTTTCTGTAGGACTTCTTTTCTTATTGCTTTTATTAAAAAAACTTATACCTACTATATTTCATTATAATCGATTAATTTGGCTTCGCTCGTGTAAATTTCGAATAGGCATACCACAGCTACACAGTACAACTATTCCATTCTCTGGGATTAACAACCAATTAATTATCAAGGGGAAGAAACAAACGGCCACTTTCACCTTAGTACATTAATTATTCATATTATGTTTATTCATTATATTAGTATCGTGTGTTACAATAGATTGTTAACAGTCTATTAGGCTAGCGCGCGAATAAATATTATATGAATTTAGGTTTCAATAAAATGTTTAAGTTTATGTCTCATTTTGGCATTGGGTTCGAATCATCACTTCGGCAGTTTTTCATCAGACTCAATACGCCTTATTTTTACAATTAAAACATGCTTACTGAATGACAACGTCATAAATAAGCAGGCATATCGAAATGCTTTAAATTTACTGATCTGCCCTGTGTAACACGTGAAGCCTGAACCCAGCAGTGCAGATGTTTATAGATTGTTATTATATCATTTTGTATATATTAAATAAGAGTAATGTTATTATGAATCAAAAGGTAGTGCGTGCTGCGTGCAGTTGATTTATTTCTCATAAATCACCGTTTGTGGTTGGGGTGAGTTTATTTCTCCACATCTGAAAAGGAATTCACAGTTATATGAGGGGGATTATAAAGGGTAATACGGGGTCTGGAACCTGGCATTAAGGATCCGTAACCTACTTTGAAAATTTAAAACGGGGTATCCTACCTAAAATTCGAAATCCTCGAATCCAAACAATTTTATTACAAATTCTCTCTGAATTATAAAACCCCTTTCGATGCTTTCCAACTTTTGGTGCTTTAGTCACGTAATGACGGTTGGCAGATTTAATTTTAAAGACTGGAATCTAATCAAAGTAAGTTTATAAAGATTGTGACGCTTTCAAAAGCAAATCAGCACGGTTTTTAGTCTAGCAATTTAAAATACATAAAAAGAAACGTAAATTCTGCAGAAAAATATTTATTTTAAAGATATTGTTTGCTTGTTTGTTTATAGAAAAAAACCCATAAATATTGACATAAAAATCTAAAAGAGGTGTTTCGATTTATTAGTAGTTTATAATAGGTATGTATTTCCAACAAATATCCCATTGCTTTACCATCGTAATTGTTAGCTTCACATGTAGTAAACATTCTTAGGTATTCCAATATTTAAAGCATGAATATCATATCAAAGTTCATTTACATTGGTCAATAGTAGACCAACACTACAACGATAGTGCAACACCAAAAGTGCTACAAATGCGCTGCTGCTCTCTTAGGGGAGACTGGAACCTGGCCACTAATGCCGGAACACAACTCAAGGTTGTTATGGCGACATACTCTAGACCAGGGATAGTAGCCATCCAGACAGGCAAATCTCATATATTATATCGTTATAATATACTAGGATATGACCGCGACTTCGTCCACGGTTGACTTGAAATTCTCACGGGATTCCCGGAACACAGCATTTAAAAAATAATTTAAACTATCGTTTTAGATAAAACTGTGTCAGAATAAGCCAATTTTTTGCACCCGAACTACTACAAACTGCTCCCGGGAAAAGTACCGCGGGATTCCCGGGATAAAAATTAGCGTAGAGTTTAAGTCTAAGAAGTTAACTTTATTATTTAAAAATATAACTGGAATAAACTATATAAATATAGTCTATTCCAGTTATTTTTTTAAATAGCTATAAAGTACAGACACGGCATGTTTAGAATTTTATAATATTATGGATTTAAGCTTTAAAATACGAAATTTGAAGTATTAACAAAAAACTTCAAAACACTTCTAACTCTATCTGTAGGTATGAACTCTCATTCTTTCGCAGGCTTAGTCGTATGGATTATGTATTTATCTCTTTTTAGTGTCGCTTTTTCGTTTCATCCAGGTTCAAATCATAATTATTCTAAAGAAGTTTCATTTCAATAAACACGCTTTATTGTAAAAAAGTGTGGGTGCTGTCTAATATATTTAATCATTTAACGGAAATAATTCATCGGAATAAAAATTATTCTATGTCTTGATCCAGGATATAAACTATCTTTGTGTCGAGTTTCATGTAAATCTATTACGTAATCTTATTATGATGCACTATCGGGCAGACAAATAGAAAACAATTCTGAAAATTGCATTTTCGGAAATAGGTTAATCCGAAATATTCCCCTGATTTTTTTCTCTTTTTAAAAATAATTTTAAACTCGTACCAATACAAATTTAATATATTATAGAAGATTTCTAAGCAACTACTATATAGTAAGCGTTACAAAATAAAATATTAAGGAAAATCGACAAGGTTTGCAATGCAATGCGGAAACATGTAGAATGACACAAACTGATGTAGGCATTCGACTCTATGTCAAGTGTTGCTACGATGGATGTAGGTGAAAGGCTGAGAGGGTTCAGTACACAAATGTTCTGAGCCGTCGCTCGCGGCACCACTCCATGAAACATCCCTCGCTGCGACTCACACAAATATACATAAGTTCGTGAAAGTACGCGTAACCTGCAATTGTCACCGCTTCATATTCATACCTATGTTTCTAAAAGAGACAGGAGGGAACGGCTAGACAATGCTTTAAAATTAGTCGAAATATGCCTACTAATATGCAAACTGGACAGTCTACACTTATTATAGGAATTTTTAGTGGAATAAAAATTTGATATTAGTTGACCAGGCTTCAACAGAGTTTCCCAAGAAATATTATTCACACTTTATTCTATGTTATGTACACAAAGTTATAGTACTTTCCTTATTTTTCGGTCGTTTCTTTCTTTCAATATTGCTATTGTACGTGTTTATATTATACAATAGCAATATTGAATATGGCCCGTTTTTATATTTTATAAACCATGCATTTGTCTTACTATCAGTTAAAATTGGACATTTATATCAAATTTTTGAGTTATAAGTGTACAAGTAGTGTCAAAATTCACCTGATGGTAAGGCAAATGATTGAATACTAAGACATAGGAACTGATAAATATTAGATATTGTAACTTTATACTAATGTTAAAAGGAGCACTCGGGAGGTTTCAAAGGTGAACCAGCAGTCGCAGCAAGTTCCGCACTGGGTGTCCATAAAATATTTCTAGCAAGCAATAAAAATGAATTGGACATCTATAATATTACAAAATTCTAAACATGCCGTGTCTGTACCTTGAAGCAATTAAAAAAACACTTGGAGTAGACTATATAAACGATGGAGAACACGATGCAATTTTTTTACATTTCTTGCCGGTTTCTCTGTTTCTTTGGGATTCCATAAAAACTACAGGGCCGATATGGATGAGGCTTTCGCTGATTGACAGAAAATTCTTAGACTCAACTTCTGCGCTACTTTTTGTCCTGGGAAACTCGTGGGAATTTTTCTGAGAATTATTGAAAATGGCCAGATTAAAAAAATCTACATTTAATATGATTTAATTACTGATCATAAGAAAATTTACGTAATAAAATGTGTGATATTTATTCCGGGATTCCTGCGAGAATTTTTCCGGGAGCGGTTTGAAGTTATTCAAGTGCATAAAATATTAGCTTGTTCCGACACAGTTTTCACTAAAACGATAGCTACTTACTTTGTGTCCCGAGAATCCCGCGAGAATTTCAAGTCAAGCGTGGACCAAGTCACGGGCATGTCCTAGTTTAAAATACAATACCTCTTTAGTAAAGAACAATAATATTTTTTTCTGACCCTAAAAGTAATTTTATAAGAAGCTTTTTCAGTTATTTCAATTTATATCATACTAGCGGTTTCCCCGCGGCTACGCCGCGTGTAATACCTTAGGTAGTGAGTAGCTTTACTTTACTTATATAAAAACTTAATCAGGTTTTTTACATATGTAATGTATTCTCTATATCCCTATTAATATTATAGATGCGAAAGTAACTCTGTGTGTCTGTCTGTTTGTCTGTCTGTCTGTGTGTCCGTCTGTCTGTTCCGTTTTCACGGGAAAACTACTAGACCGATTTAGCTGAAACTTAGTATATATATATTTTCGATGCCGAGGATGAACATAGGATTCTTTTAATCCCGAAAAATGGGATAGTTTCCGGGATAAAAATATATTTGTCTCTCTATAAATATATTTTTCGCAAGTGAGGGCCCAAAATTAGCTTATAACATCCCACCAACCATTTCAGTAAGTTTATTGATCAATGCTAACCAACATCACATTGGAGAATCTTTTGTAGTTTTAGAAACTGACAATGAAGAAATAGATTCCCTAATTTTAAATTTAAAATCAAATTATGCTATAGGATGTGAAGGTATCTCCTCTCGGGTTTTGAAATGTCTTAGAAAATATATTGTACCAACCTTGACACTCTTTTTCAATAGATGTTTTAATGAAGGATTTTTTCCTAATTGCTTAAAGAAAGCTATTGTTATTCCTACACATAAAGCCGGGAAAAGAGACTGTGTCGACAATTATAGACCAATTTCTATTCTCATTGCTCTTTCGAAAATTTTAGAAAAAATAAATAATAAAAGATTATTAAATTACTTAGAAGCAAAACATTTGGTATCGGGCAATCAATTTGGTTTTAGAAAGGTAGATCGACTGATGACGCGGTCAATTATTATATTAACTTTTTAGTAGATTTACTTGACAATAAAAAGAAATGTTTAACAATCTTTCTGGATTTGGCTAAGGCGTTCGACACAGTCTTGTTTTCTGGTTTATGTAATAAGCTAAAATGTATGGGTATCAGATGAATTCAATTGAATCTTTTTAAAATTTATATTTTAAATCGCACGCAGATGGTCAAAATTAATGACTCCATTAGTCGAGAATGTTAGCTTACATTTGGGGTATCGCAAGTTAGTGTATTAGGGCCATCTCTATTTCTTTGTAACATTAATGAATTGTGCAATATGCAACTACCTAATTGTAAAATACTGTCGTATGCGGGTGATACTACTTTAACATTTTTTGGCGATACTTGGTATGACGTATTTAATGACGCACAAAGAGGGTTTGATTACTTATGTCAGTGTTTATCTACAAATTCCCTAACCTTGAATACTAGTAAAATAAAATATTATCAGTGATTTTGTCCATTTCATCCACTTGGTCCCGCAGGTCCCGTAAGTCCCGTAGGTCCCGTTGGTCCACTTGGTTCACTTTTGTCATTTTTTGTCAAGTTTTATCACTTAGACAGATAACGTAGTTTGCAGATAGTTGGGGAATGGTATAGTTTGCGATCAGTTCCTGATCAGCTTCCTCGCGTAGCGGTCACGAATGCTTTGCTCACACTCTTTTCATACAATTTTCTGCGCTTTTTTACCGGAAAAAGCGATAAATTGTTAGTTTGGTGTACAGGTGATAGTGTTCTAGTGTTTGTTCGATCGGATTTCAGTGCGGAAAGCAGTTTTGGCCGGTGAGTCCCATTTCTCTTTCCGCTTGCTAGTGTTGTGCGCAAAATCGTTTGCGCGCGCTTTTGTAACGGTTTTTTGTGTGTGTAGTGTTTTCGCTCGCCTTTCTGGTCTCCTTTTGGGTAAGGGCCTCCAGTAATGGACGGCCCAGGCACCCCGAAGGCCACCAGGGAGTCGAGTGTACCGCGTAAGTGGGATCACATCGGCTCCAATAATGGATGGGCCATGAAGGAGATTGGAGAGACACGCGAGAAGAAGTCCTCGCTGGTTCGTCGCAGCCGCAGCGCTGCGGAACCTCGTCTCGGGCGCCCGGGTCCAGCCGTTGTCACGGCTACCGGGCCGCCCGCTTCGATAGGAGGTGCATCGGCGGTGGTCGACCTCACCGCCGCCGAGCCCCGTGAAAAGGAGAGCGCGGCGATGGGGCCGCCTTCGGCTCCCGCTGCCCCTAGGGCGCGGCACACACGGCCGTAGATAGGGAAGTGGTGCTCGCGGCGAACTCAGCCGTTCTCATGGCCGTCAGCGCGGCCAGCGCCATTGTAGAAAACGCGTAAAGCGTGGGGAGCTTTACGTCTCAGGGCTGGATGAGTCGGCCACAGTAGATGGGCTTCGCAGTGCCATCGTGCAGTGCACAGCCCACTGCGCCGTCTGCGCGGCGGGGGGCAAACGCGCTACCCACCCGACGTTGGCGAGGCACTGCCAGCCCCCATACGTCAAGGGTAAATTCGTCCACCCGAGGGCGAATAAACGACCGGCGAGTGGAAGGGGGGTACCTATGGACACCTAAATGCCCAGTACACCCCTAACACTCTTCCAAGCCAACGTTAACCACTCCCCCGACGCCCAGGACCTGTGCCTGCAGGCGATGGCGGAGTGGCAAGCAAACTTGGCCGTAATAAGCGAACCTTATTACGTACCCCCAGCCAGGAACTGGGTGGGGGATCTCGACGATGTGATAGCCGTGGTCGCCAGAGCCGGATCTGGCACACCGCTCACCAGTCTCAAAAGAGGAAAGGGCTAGGCGGTGGCGGAAAGCGGATGTTACGTCATCATAGGCGTGTACCTCACGCGGAGCCGCCCCCTGGCGGAGTACGAGCTCGCCTTGGACTCCATTAGGGCAGCCGTCGGCAGACTAGCGCCGAAGACGATATTCGTCCTAGGCGACTTCAATGCCAAGCACCAATCCTGGGGGAACGCGATTACCGATGTTAGGGGACGGGCGGTTGAAGACTGGGCGCTTCAATCCAACCTGTCCATCCTGAACCAGGGGTCGGTCCAGACCTGCGTACGTGCGCGGGGTGGATCGATTATCAACCTGTCATTCGCCACACATGCGGCCGCCCGCAGAGTGGTACGATGGAGAGTGCTGGAGGAGGTGGAGACTCTGTCTGATCACTTGTACATCAGATTCGAGCTCTCCCCCTCGCCCAGCGCTAACCCTGTTCAGGGCCCCTCCCGGCTCCCGCGCTGGGATCTTACCAAGCTCGACGCGGAGCAGACCGAGGAGAGGGCTATCATCGAATGTTGGACCTATCCAGCCGACCTGGGGAATCTGGAGGCGCAGGCTGAGCACATGCGCAAATCCCTCAAAAGGATTTGCGACGCTGCTATGCCTCGAGCCAAACGACCGCCGCCGCGTACATCGGTCCACTGGTGGACTGAGGAGCTGGCTGAACTGCGGAGGGCAGTCCGCAGAATCAGCTACAGGCTCAAACGCAGCAGAGCGCGTCGTCCTCCAGACTATGTTGAGGAGAATGGACTCGTGGGGGAGTTCAGAGAAGCCAAAAAGGCCCTTTCGATCGCAATTCTGCGAGCGAAAGCCCGGACTCGGGAGGAACTCCTCGAGACACTAGACCGGGACCCTTGGGGGCGTCCGTACCGTGCGGCCCGCAACACGTTGCGGCCTTGCACCTCCACGGTTACGGAAACGCTCGAACCCGAGGTCCTCCGGTCGGTTATCGATGGGCTCTTCCCGGATCCGGGGATCTTCACTCCCCCCGATATGGATCCAATCATTCCCGACACCTCGGAGGTGGAACCTCACTCCATCACCGAGGAAGAGTTAGACGTCGCCCTGGACCGGCTCCGGGGCAGGAAGACGGCTCCGGGACCCGACGGGGTTCCGGGTCAGCTCCTCTTCCTGGCCGCCAAACACCTACGCGGCCAGCTGCGGGAACTGTTCGATGCCTGTATTCGCGCAGGTCAGTTCCCGTCGCAATGGAAGGAGGGCCGATTATGGCTGATTCCCAAGGGAGGCCGTCCTACCAACGATCCGTCCACCTACAGGCCCATAGTGTTGCTTAACGAGGTCGCCAAGGTCTTCGAGAAGATCTTAGCGGAACGCCTCGTTAAGCATCTCGATACTGTGGAGCCGGGACTAGCACAGACGCAGTTCGGGTTTCGGCGGAGGCGCTCCACGTTGGACGCCTTCGAGACACTGCGATCTGTAACGGACGACGCAGTCCAAGCAAAGGATACTGTCCTGGCGGTTTCGCTAGACATAGCGAACGCCTTTAACAGCCTCCCTCACGAGACGATCAGGGAGGGGCTTCGTGCACACGGAGTTCCCCCGTACCTCACGAAGCTATTGGGCGCGTACCTCCAGGACAGGTACATCCTTTGGGAGGGCGGCGAGTCCAAGAATCGCGCGATAGGTCGGCGACGCGTCGCATGCGGCGTCCCACAGGGATCGGTCCTCGGGCCGGTTCTTTGGAACGTCGGTTATGACTGGATCCTTCGGGTTCCGGTCCTGCCCGGAATAGGGCTAATCTGCTTTGCGGATGACACCCTACTCACGGCACGCGCTGCGTCATTCGCGGAATCAGTGGACCTCGCCAACGCCGGGTTGGCGATCGTGGTCCGAAGAATAGGTAGGCTGGGCTTGAAGGTCTCCCCCGCGAAAACGGAGGCCATCATGTTCCATAGGCGGTTTCGTAACCCCCCCGCGGACTTGTCCGTTACTGTCCAAGGGGTGGACATTCGTGTAGGCCCCCAGATGAAATATCTGGGGCTAATTCTCGATGGGAAATGGCTGTTTAAAGCGCACTTTGAGCAGCTAGTTCCCAAGCTCGTGAGGTCCGCAGGCGCCCTCTCTCGGCTTCTTCCCAACGTGGAGGGACCAGGGAGGACGACTAGGAAACTCTACATGGGCATCCTTAGGAGTATGGCCCTGTACGGTGCACCCGTATGGTCCACTGCACTTCACCGCCACAATAGGACTTTGTTGTGCCGCGCACAACGGGTCCTGGCAGTGAGGACCATCCGAGGATACCGTACAGTGTCGTGGACGGCGTCGACACTCTTGGCAGGCGATCCGCCCTAGCCTCTCCAGGTGGACGTGATTGCCAAAGTTCGGCGCTCCCGACAGGATGCCCTCGCCCGTGGCCTGGTCTATGGCCAGGCCGAACTCCAGGTGATCAGGACGCGGGAAACCGCGGCCATGATCCAATCTTGGTCAGTAGAGTTGGAAAACCCTGTTGCTGGCATTGACACGGTGAAAGCGGTTCGACCGCAGCTGTTGCGATGGCTCTCGCGGAAACGCGGGACACTGACCTTCAGAATGACACAGATACTTACCGGGCACGGTTGCTTCGATAAGTATCTGTGTCAGATTGCGGGCTGCTTGCTTTCACCCCAATGCCGCCAGTGTGGCGCGCTAGACACGGCGTTACACACGCTAGTCGAGTGCGCAGCATGGGCACCTCAGAGGTTTGAACTTGAGACATTTGTAGGACCGATCGAATCGCTGGGCGATCTGGTGCAAGCCATGCTGCACAGCGACGATTGGTGAGTGGGTGCGGCCAATTTCTGCGAGACAGTAGTGTCTCATAAGGAGGCCGCGGAACGAGATAGGGAGAGAGATGGTAGTGCGCATGTGTCTCGCGGGCGCCGACGTCAGTCGGGAGCCCGGAGGCGCAGGTATGCGCATGACCTCCCCCCCTGAAATACCGCTGCAGGGGCCCTCTAGCATCTAGGGAGCAGAGGAGTCTTCACCCCTGTTGACGAAGTGAGTTTGCCTCTCCCGGGGCATTCTCAAGCACTTGTGCGCTAGGATCGGTGTGGGCGTAACTACGTTCTGTATCTCACGCCTTTCCTACCATAAGCGCGGGGCACATGGGAGGAGGGTGGTTTTAGTGGGGTATTGATTAGTCGAGTCTCCACATAAGCCGGTTGATTATTGTTTGGATTGCCTCAGTGGAAAGCCTCCATGATCAACAACGGTCTAATCCCTAGCAAAGGACCCGGTATGTGCGAAATGCATTTCCCCCGCCTTAAAAAAAAAAAATGGTATAGTTTGCGATTTAAAATGAAGTGAATCTTCTGGGGGCAAATACATAAAATATTAAATACAATGTAACCTGCACCGCTTGCTTCAAATAGCAGGCGGTACAGGTTATATTGTGTACGCACTAGGGGTCGACTCGCGGCGCAGCCGCGGGGTAAACTCTGGTAAACTATAAGTGTGCGAAATTTCATACTCCTCCGTTCACACAATGAACGCAAAAAGGGGTACAACGTTTTTGCTTCACGTATTAATATATATATATATATATTAATATATCACATCACAAATAACGTATTGAACTCATCGCTACATCGGCATGAAACAGTCAATAATTATAACATTATCTCAGAAGAAAAGTGGCTTAAGCTAAAATCTCCTGAAATAAACTGTCATTTTTATGTTTTAAAGAACGTATAATAACAGGTAAAGGAACTAAATACTACTGTGGATGTTAAGCTAAAAAAAACTTATGTAATATGAATAATGTTTTCTGATGGTATTATTATTCTAAATGACATATTTGGTTAAAGGAGGATATATTCTGTAATTTTTTAGACCTTAAACTTTAGTGTTTCGTGTTAAATTCACTACAATAATAAGGAAACTAAGTCCATATAGTCTACACAATTGCCGAGCAAATAATACAAATGAGTCGAAGCCAACCCGATTTGAAATAATATAATGAATGAAGTGTTGTTTATGACTACGTAGGTATTTATTAAAGAACTAGCATTTACCCTAAGGCTGCGCCGTGGGTTAAACCTATGACTATGAGCCAAACCATAGACTATGAGCGTTTCCCATAGCAAACCTTTGATATTGCGCGTACACACTGACTCCAGTGTACTGTTTTCATACCCGGATGAACCAGTGTGTGTGTACTTTCGTTAGTCAAGCGTGCGCCAACAACGATAACTAACTTATTTGGCTAAAGGAAGTTATATTCTGTAATTTAAAGGAGGTTATATTCTGTAATTTGACCTAATACTTTATAGTTTCTTGTTCAATACAAAAAACTAAGTCAATATAGTGTAGCCAACTGCACAGCAAAACATAAAGAAAAGTCGCAACCCACCTGATTTAAGGTACCTTATACGTAATGAATCCCATATGGGCAACCTGAAAACGTATTTGTTACTGAATTACAGCGATGATTGTCTACATCGCGACTGCAGCTACATCTTTTTTTACTAACTGTCTATTCTACAGAAATGCCGTGATTTGTTGGGATAAAAAGTATCCTAATCATTGATCGCAGCGCCATCTTTTTCGCTATTTTCATCTATCCCACGGAAATGACATCATTTATCGGGATAAAAAGTATCCTTGAGCTACGCCCCGTGATGTAAGTTAGCTCCGTTTCTAATCTCACCGTCCGTTTCCGTCTATCCGTCACGTGAAAACTATTGAAATCCGTTCAATAGTTTTCACGTGATGCTCTAACAGACAAACAAAAATTCTACTGGTCCTAATTAGCTCCCCTGACTTTTTTCACATTTCAAAAAGATAATAATATTTAAAAATTAATGTTACTCGATACATTTTTTATGTACCAATATTTTAAAGCAAAGTACATTAATGTTAGTTGCTGGGTGATTGCTCCATCGGGGATGTAATGCATTTAGCAGTACGTCACCACCACTAAAAGCAATTTGCGCCGACGTCTCGGGGTAGGTAACCCTTCGGATAATTTCTAAGTAACCGCATAATTCCGAAGGGCCGTATTGGAATTGCTACGCTCGATTTCTCACTTATCACACTATCTGTAACTAACTTTGCTTCAATCGCTTTGGAATTTACATTACAAATGCGTTAAAAATAAATGAAATACATTATAATATAAAATTTTTGGATGAAACGTCCGTGATTAAAACTGTACCTGAGTAGATTTACAAATAGACATTTTCATCTCACTGTCCACAACCCGCAAACCAATAACTATCTCACTTTCCTTAGTATTTCGCGACTAATCAAAGCGGGGTTTCTATATACTATATTTTATCTCACTAATCATTCTTTTACTTTGCCATTGGTAGACAATTCTTGATATAAATGTATCGAGGTTATTTCAAATTTTAACCAGTAGTAAAGCAAATAAATGTATATTAAGGTATACGTAGCAGTTGGCTGAAAATCAATGAAAAATTATCATTTTTTCAATTTTGACTGTCAAAAAGCAGGAGAACAATGATCTGGAGGATCCTAAATTCTATATAATATATTTGAGTATGTAAAATTTAAGATCCTTTCAGAGACACGTTTCTTATTTGACGATTTAATTTCATCCCGAGGAATAACTAGGTTATTATATAAAGGAATAAAGTTGGTTCTATTTATATAAATATATAATGTTTCAAAGAATAGATCTAATAATAGTCCTCCAAGAACTTGTTTGATAAAGGCTTAGCAGGAAGATAAGTTTCACTCTAGTTAGCATTTTAGTTACCATATTCTCTGCATTATAATGAGAATGTGAAGTTTTCACACTTACATGCATAGATGTAGCGACTTGAGTAATCATTTGAGCTTCGCAATTTAATAAAGAAGCAGTTTTACGAAATTAATGAGACGAAAGTTTAAAGCTTCAGTATTGAATAATATACTTTATAGATACCTATTTGTACCACATATAGTACACAGATATCTGTTCATTGTTCGCCGGAGATCTTAAATTATCTTATAAATGAAAATGCATTATGACAAAAACAATGTCAACGTAACAATGAGCGTTATCATCATTTAAAGCGATCTCTTCCAGCAACCAGACATTCTGGAAAGGTGGAAAGGAATAAATAAACTAGGATATGCCCGTGACTTCGTTCACGCTTGACTTGAAATTCCCACGGGATTCCTGGGACAAAAAAATCACGCAGTTTATAACATAAACTTTTCAATCGTTTAGTGAAAAAATCGCATTGGAATTCGATTTTTTTCAATCTGGCAATCTGGTAGCGCAGACTTTAAGGCTAAGAATTTACTGTCGTTCAGCGAAAACCGCATTGATCTCGGCCCTGTAGTTCTTACGTGAATCCCGAACAAACAGACAAGAAATTTAAAAAATGCATCGTGTTCTCCATCGCAAATAGTCTATTCCAGTTGTTTTATATTAAACAACTTCAATGTACAGACACGGCATTTTTAGAATTTTATAATATTATAGATAATTAGTTAATTAAAAGTTAAATAAGTAAAACTATAAAAAACATAATATAGGTATAAATATTATATATATAGTATTTAAGTAAAGATTCGCTTAAATACATCATTTCAGGAGTATACAATGGCATACGGAAAAACAATTTCTCACGGAATTGTCTATGTAAATATCGATTCTGATATCGTAGAGATATTAATTGATTTTCCGAGATTAATAATGTCTTAAATTCATATCTAGTTAATAAAGTACAAACTATCCCATTTGTATGAAAACAAATTCATATATAAAGTCTTGAAGAGAAAAGAAACATTCCAACCAACATTGATAATGTTATAAAGATTTATATTTGTATTACAGTTTATTACACTTCTTACCAGTGGTTATACTACTATTAGTCCCAGAATAAAGTGTGCTACGGCACAACTGTGTCAAGAAAACTAGGAAAAGGGACCTCGGGCTACAAAGCGGATATTCTATATGCAACTGGAATTTAACACTAGTATGATGGTGACTTGACTAGATTTAGTTATCGCAACATCAGTCTGGGTACTAATAGGAAGCTAATCAGAAAGAAATGAAAAAAAAATACCTAAAGTAAATTACAGATTTAGCGAACTAAAATTTTTCCTCTTAAGATATTCTTACTGAGAAGAGTCCTTCTTAAAGAATTGAGTTATTTTGAATGAAAAAGTATGGGTTCTTATTGTCTGAATTCCAAGTACCTAGAACATTTTATTTTTTATTTACAAAGGGAGAACATTTCAGTAAAATGTTATCACGACTACAATATGCTTTGGAAGTAGTGAAATTTTATAAAAAATAATCTCGATATTTATTAGGTTGTTTGTGTATTATTTGTTTCATGAAAACATATTTTCCAATTCTATGTAAAGAAACAAATATAATATACAGGTGAAGTTTTCAAGTGGGCCTCCAAGCCATCAATTACCCTGGACAGCAAGCGATTCGGTTGATTTTGAAAAAAAATGCTGTACGATAGTGTCGCTTGTAAAGATCAATATCTATGAAGAAATTTAAACGTAAACCAATACATATTATGCGTACATATAGTTCACAATATCTTTTACTTTGTCCTAAACAAGACCCGAGTAATATTGAGTTACTTACAAATGTATTTCAAGTTTTATAAGATTTGAAATGTACCAATTCGCGCTATCAAGTAACAGTTGATCGAGACGCTCGATGTATGGCTATATTTTTGTGACACAGTGTCTGTCTATAGTCTATATGCTACTCAACTGTTCTATTTCTAAACCTAGCAACTAACATTTTTAATTTTAATGATTTTATAATTTATTGGCTTGGTAGGCAGTGGCCGATGTATCGCTGCAGGAAGGGAGATAGAATACAATTTCCTGCGGCCAGGCGGCCTGTCGTAAGAGGTGACAAAGCAACCCACAGCCAGGTGGTAGTGTATTTGACCGTCTGGATGGTTACCACCCCTGGTCTATAGAGTATGCCGCCATAACAACCTTGAATTGTGTTCCGGAATTAGTGGCCAGGTTCCAGTCTCCCTTTAGAGAGGAGCAGTGCATTTATAGCACCTTTGGTGTTGCAAGAGTCCATAGGAGATGGCAACTGCTTTCCATCAGATGGGCCGTCTGCCTATCTGCTGTACACATGCAAAAAAAATGCTATTAAAATAGGGTTTCACATCGAATGAGTTGAAATAGTTGAATGACGTCGTTAAAGTTTGTGACATACATATTAGGTCTTTACCTATGAAATTGCCGTTTTTTTATGAAATA
Organism: Dendrolimus houi; assembly: GCA_039645545.1. Taxonomy (NCBI): domain Eukaryota; kingdom Metazoa; phylum Arthropoda; class Insecta; order Lepidoptera; family Lasiocampidae; genus Dendrolimus; species Dendrolimus houi. The sequence goes on along the minus strand of CM077120.1, from coordinate 12,747,468 downwards.
AGGTAACATAATTTGTTTTCAATATTTTTTGTTTCTATTAATTAAAGTAATCACCCATGCAATCGATGCATCTTTGCCAACTCAGTGGTACCATATTTATGCCCTTCTTGAAGAAATCAGCTGGACGGGAGGCAACAAATTTTTCAAAGGCATTTTGTAATGCCTCTCGGGTATTGAATTTTTTTCCCGGCAAGAAGTTATCCAAATTCTGGAAAAAGCAGAAGTCTGTAGGCGCAAAGTCTGGTGAGTACGACGGATGACGGAGAGCTTCCCACCCCAGCTCTTATAACTTGGAGACCGTCTGTTGTGCAATATGAGGTCGCACGTTGTCTTATAGCAGCAGCAGAGACGAGCGATTGACCAAAGCTGGTTGGAGACGTGAGAGCTTCTCCATCACTGTGTTCAGTTCTTTACAGAACACATCTGCAGTAATGCTCATCCCGTTTGGTAAGAAGCTGTGATGAATCACACCGGCCTAGACCACCAAACGGTGGCCATCAATTTTCTAGTGGTAAGTTTTCGTTTAGGACATTGTTTAGGTGCTGAACCAGGATCTAACCAACTTGCTGAGCATTTACGATTGTCAAACAGAATCCATTTTTCATCGCAGGTAACAATGCGGTTCCAAATTCTTTCGTTTGTCTGCCTTTTGAGAAATGCAAGGCACGTCTCGACGCGTACTTGCATGCGCTGGCAATCATTGAGTTCGTGGGGCACTCATTTGTCACGCTTTTATACTTTGCCAAATTTACGCAAATGGACCAATATTGTTTTGACACTAACGTCGAAAGCTGCTGCTAATTCAGCCGTAGATTGAGTATCACCAGCTTCCACAATCGCCTTTAATTCGTTATTGAGACTAAAGATGTTTGACGACCACGAGGTTCATTTTTCAGGTCGAAATTTCCAGAACTGAAGTAGGCAAACCAATAACAGGTGGTGCGTTTTTAGTGTTCGCTCCATAAATGTTGTTGATGTTGCGAGCCGCTTGTTCCATGTTACTGCCACGACGCGCGATGATACTCAACCCTATTAATATTATAAATGCGAAAGTAACTCTGTCTGTATGTCTGTCTGTATGTCTCTCTGTTGCTCTTTCACGGAAAAACTACTGAAGCGATTTGGCTGAAACTTAGTATATATTTTCGACGCCAAGGATGAATATAGGATACTTTTTATCCCAAAAATGGGATGGTTTCCGGGATAAAAATATATTTGTCTCTCTGTTTGTTATGCTTTTACGAAAAAAGTACTGGATCGATTTGGCTGGAATTTGATATATATGTAATTTTGATTTTGCGGGTGGACAAGGGATACTTTATATCCCGGATAACGGGATAGATTTATGTAAAAGTTATCCCAGAAAATAGGATAGGTATTTTTGTGATTTGCCATTTTCTTCATTTTGGTTGTTTTGGTAATTTTGATAGTTTTAGTAGTTTTGGTAGTTTTTGTGGATTTGGTCGTTTATGTAGTTTATAAATAGATAGAAAGAGGGTAGATAAATAAAACTAGAACGGGTTGGAATAGGGGATGAAAATCTGTATGGGAAACCAATCATCACTCAAGTTTAGAGATATAAAAATTCAAAATCTATAAAAAAAATGCGATAGTAACTCGATCTGTCTGTCTGAATAGCGAAAATGAACATAGATAATTTTCATTCCGGGAGATGGGATAGTTTGCGATATAAAATGGCAAATGGCACCATCAGAAAAATTTAATACAATGTAACCTGTATTAACGCCTGCTCTTTAAAACAAAGGTATGCACTAGAGTATGACGCGCGGCGAAGCCGCATCCATTAGTGTATAAAAACATGACTCTAATAAATAAACAAATGACTAATTTTCAAAATAGAATTCCATGTTTTTAAAATAAAGTTTATTTGAAATTAGAATTCTTAGTCAAACAAAAAATATTTTGATTTGTTATGTCCAGTACTGCAGAACGGCAACTTCATAGGTAAAGATCTATTATTTTACTACCACATAATTACTTAATTTAACGGCCTCTGTGGTTGGGTGGGTTAAGCCCTTACCGGCCAAGCTCATTGAAACACAGAGGCTCCGGGTTCAATTCCTGGCCTGGTAATTTAGGTGAGCGAACTTCCCGTTATTTATTTTGGGATCGGCCCCAAAGTGATCCGTTATATATTACCCATAGGACAAGTGTAACTTGTTTAGCTTGGGAATGTATAGTGTGTGCGTTTGTCTCCTAATTATTATAAAAAAAATCTTTGCCAACTACATGTAAGACTTTAATTTTTCATAGCCATGTTAACCGTTATTACTTATCATAGAGGATAGCCATTTCCTACCCTGTGAATAGGTAATAAATATTCTGTATTAATAACCAATAACATGTGAATACGGTTTTACCACTCCCTTACGATACTAAGTTCTAATCCCCGGTGGGCAGTTGCTCCAAATAACCCGTCACTCGCAATCTTACCTATGTAATTGAAAACTGACCCAGGTAGGACGTAACTGAATTACTCGCCTGAAATGCGAAGTAATAAAGTTATTGCGCGCTAAATGTTTATTGAGTAAATCTAGGTATTTTCTAAAAATAAAAATTGTCTAGGAATTGTCGAACCGCAAACATTGAAGCTGTATAGTGAATGATCTAGGTCGACAAACATCCGCTGTTTCTGTTATTTTTCTTTGAAACCCTTAAAAAGTACTTAATCGTCTATGTCCCATATCTTCAGAACTTTAGGTAGTTCTGGGTCATATTTAATTCAATTTTGAGATACATTTTTACATTTATCACCTTGTATTTTTTTCGAGTATTTTCCACCTATTAACTTAAATAAAAGTACTGTTATGATTTTAAATAGATGTCAAATGATATGTTAGGCCTATTTCAGTGAAGTAAACTTAAACTTCTTATTCATAATGAGTTACAGTAAGTTTGAACGCTCCTTTAGAATGTTTATAGAAGCGTTCAAAATTCTTTACCTCAATATAAATAAGACCGTAAATTTTTAGTATGTATAAAGGCCACCCCTGTTTTTTGTGATTGCACTACACTATTGTGCAGCGACATACAAATCACATCATCCTATTGAGTTTAATCCATATACAATAAGTACTTTCTGATAGAAGTGGACATGATATGCATAAACTCACGAATAGTCGGTCATACCCATTTTGTTTTCGTTTTTGCTAAAATAGCTACGTACCTAACACTAAAAACGTCTGGTTTCGCTATGTCTCTAATAAGTATCAACTTAGATATTTTTTCACGCAATTATTCAATTCAAATTCTCATAGCAAAGAGAACCTATCTTACTTACCTTTTACCATTTCTGGTCAAATTTACATTTTCGTCTTCGTATCAATTTATTAAACTGTGTATCGGTTTTCGTTACGGCAAATTGGAATTGTTTCTCCTTTAATATTGGCTCTTAGAAATGATCGATTATGATTGATTAGCTCGTGCTATAAACGCTCTCCAGGAATAAGTGTTATTATTCGTTTATATCTATTTTTAAATATTTTTCCTTTTTAGCCGAGCTCACGTGTAGCATATCTCATCGAAACGCCTTTTTTGAAGAGCCCCATATTGTAGCGCTGCTGTTACTACTGGTTTCGGCTCTCTCCATAGTTTAAGGGAAGTATGTTGGATATACTCACGATGTGTGCCTTCACAATCAGCATGTAATAAATTGTAACAATAAGTACATTAGGTCAAAAAATGTTACCTAAGCTACTTACATGATCATTTAAATACTTGTTATTCTATAGACCATTACAATTTGCTAAAGCTTACTTTGACCGAAAGTACTCGTATTCCTAATGGCCACGCTTTTCACTCATTGGCCCAAACACGTATTGATTTTTAATTTTCACCACTATATCTAGATTGCGCAATATGATAATTAATGACCTCAGGGCAAAGGTCGCCTTGTTACCACATTAAATACCTTAAGCAAATGCCAAGAGATAATGGCCTTTATTTACGAAAAACCAACACGTACGAAGGGTGGAAAGCTCTTAGAAGCATGCCAAACCGATATAAATACATTAAAATTTATATTATTATATTAGGGCTTTCGGGCATTTTGGCTTCTATTAATTTCAGTCAGTTCTGACTTCGCAAAAATAATTGCATAACGTACTGCAAAAAGATTTTTTTATTATCTGAAGCCAGTTAAATCTCCGCGTTTTATTGTATTGCTGGTTACCTAATGTAAAAATTGTTATAATTATCACTTGCTGATGAACGTTACATCGAGATAACCGATATGTTAAACCCCCCAATCTACGTTGGAAAATCGTGGTGGGTACGCCGTTCATTACACCTGAACTACGGAGGCTCAAGCTCAGCAGTGGGGCGTTTATGAGCTAATATTATTATAGGAAAATATATAGTAATATGGTAATATTACAAACAGGAAATATTAACCTAAGCTGTAGCCTGTGTAGATTTATAGAAACACATTTCGCTTAATACTCGCGTTTGTCATAAATATTTCAATTAATTATTGTTCCTTGTTCAGAGAGGATCCAAGGGACCTCCCTTTGATTGTCCCTTTCGACGAACTTAATGTTTACATTCGAGAGTTCGCACCCTCATCTGTTTTGAAGGCCGGCTCTTTATTGTACATTTGTCATTATTTAAATTAAAAGTTAGTAAAGGCACACATTAATTATAAATCGTTATAGTTAATACTATTATAAATTTCTCTTATAAATACTTATACGTTTACAAAACGCCCTGAGGTGTTGTGTAGCCCTGCATAAGGTCCAGGCTTCTAAACAGAAACACCAAAAACAGGATCTATAAAACCGTCATACGCCCCATACTGACGTATGGGTGCGATGCTTGGACGCTTACCCTCAAGGAGGAGAACCAGCTTTTAGTAGCGGAAAGGAAGGTTCTCCGTAAGATTCTGGGTCCAATAAAGAGAGAGGATGGTAACTGGAGGATCCGAACCAACCTCGAAATTGAGAATCTCGTGGCCGAGCCTAACATAATAGGAGAAATAAAAGCTCACCGCCTCCGCTGGCTTGGTCACTTAGAACGGATGGGCGAGGATTGCAGGGCGAGGATTGCAGCGTGAGGAAAGCATATTTGGGAAGGCCGGTAGGTCGGCGTTCGGTCGGCTGTCCCAAATATCGCTGTAAAAACAGAGTGGAGGCTGACCTGTCGAAGCTACGAGTCAATAATTGGCAAGAAACTGCGCAGGACAGAGAAAAATGGCACGCTCTCGTTTTCCTAGGCCAAGACCCACTTTGGGTCACTGAGCCAACGGAGTAAGTGAGTAAGTAAGTATAAATTTCCCTTATTATTATAGCGAAGGAATAACTCTGATTACCTTGTTCACTTATTATTTAAGATCGGTCCGGACAATGGGAGCTATTAGAGAATTGTTAAGAGCTGATAATCTATTTTCGATCTCCGTCAGACGTCTTAAGATTTTAATGTTTTCCCGTAGTTACATTAAGCCCCAACGGCTTTGAGTCTGCTACCTAATTAACCCTATTTTTGCAGAGAGGTCAATAGCACAAAACACAATAAAGAATTCAAGGAAATAACAAGAAACACGTGGACTATCATTAGACAGGTCTTGAAAAATTATAACGATGTTTTAGTAAATTTTTATTTAAGTGAGATATTTGCCTGCAAATTCTCTAAAAGCACGTTTCTCATTTTAAACTAAAGGATGAAAAATTTTGAGCTTGTACAGTCTTGTACTACAAGCAAAAGCTTAAAAATGCTTCAAAATAATTTTGGTTTGGACAACATTCGTTAAGCAATTTTTGAGGTAAGCGATATTTTCGATGAAAGGATGTTTTATGGTTCTGTATAGTCAGATGACAAAAGCAGTAGATATTCGTCACCTCGACAGCTTACTTCAGTGGACGTAAACTGACATGCACTTAGTCGATTGTTGAACCTAAAATTGGGTTAGTTTTCGAGGAATGCGGATCCAAAGTGTACGTGAGATAAGCTGTATATTACATTATTACAAAATAAATTATTTTTCGAGATGTCTATGTGTTTTCTCTTTGCGACATTCGTAGTTAACAAATTTTCATTCATTTTTATTTATAATTTTTTTTATTGAAAAAATCTAGCTAACAACCTCTACCTACCTATGGACGTTCAAAATTCCAAGGGCGTTACCAACGCATTGTCGGTCTCTCAGAAATGTTATAACGCCCTTTTAAATAACCTTGCCTAAACTATATCCTATGTCTTAATCCGTGCAAGAACGGAGAAAGAATACAATTCCCTGCGGCCGGGCGACATGTCGTAAGAAGCGACTAAACAACCCACAGTCAGGTGGTAGGGTATTTACCCGTCTGGATGGCTATCATCCCTGGTCTAGAGTATGCCGCCATAACAACCTTGAGTTGTGTTCTGGTATTAGTGGCCAGGTTCCAGTCTCCCTAAAGAGAGCAGCAGCGTATTTGTAGCACCTTTGGTGTTGCAAATGCATAATAATAACGGTGAACATCACGTCGATGGCACGCAGTGTGGTTTAGGAAATAGGAAAATGAAACCAGATCAAACAGTTCCTTAGAACACTATTCGTAGTACAGGTTTTATTTATTTTTTTATTGCTGAAGCACAGCAGACGAGATGACGTCCCAACTGTGATGGAAAGTGGTTACCGTCGCCTATGGACATTAGCAATACCAGAGGTCCTGTCAATGTGCTGCCGGCCTTGAAGGAGAAACTGGAGCCTGGCCAATGATGCCGGAACACAGCTCAAAGTTGTTATGGCGGCATACTCTAGACCAGGGGTGGTAGCCATTCAGTCGGGCAATTGCCCTATCACCTTGCAAATGGCAGAATACGCAGCTAACCGTAGGCTAAACGAATCTAAACTAGCTGTTAGTTTAGGATTGTCAACTATACAAACGTTGGGTAGGCATGGAGGCAGTCTGCTAATCAAATGTGCCCCGGTCCATAGGACGGTGTTGACACCGTCACTGCTGACAGTATGCTCCATGTCCGACTTAGTTTTCGCTTTGTAAAGTGTAAGTCGATGCCTGAAGTGAAATGCTTCGATACAGACACATTCACCATACAGACCACAGATGGACGTTGGATTAATTAACAATAATAATGACAGCCCATAAACGTCCCACTGCTGGACTCAGGCCTCCCATTATAGGGGAACGGAAATTATACCCGCCACGTTTGTTCAAGGCGGCTTGGTTTCATCACGATGTTTTCCTTCACCGTTGTTTAACAATATGCATAATATGTTAGAAAATTGTCTAAGTGGTGCGTTCCGGCCAGGAATCGAAACCGCGTTCTTTCAGTTTGGGACGCGTGCACTAACCATTACTCTACCACGACTCATAGGACGTAGTATTAATATCCAAGAATTATACACAGCACAAGCTGTGTGCAAAGCGCTAGTTTAAAATATTACATTCTAATACTTTAATGTCTAAGGTGGTATAAAGTTTGCAGAAACGGCGACACGTCTCAAGTTAATGCAAATGAAGTCAAGTGCAAGTACAGGCGCAGGTGTAAGGACGTCAAGTTTACGTAAGCTCCTATCACTAGTACCACTGCGCCCCGCAAACTTATGTTTTCTGCCTCAATAATTTGTTTGTTCCTGAATTATGGTATATATCAAGTTTTAATTATTTTATTATAGGTATCAAAAATCGTTATGTCCATCTGTTTTTTATGTCACTTCATTTCTTTGAGAAACTATGGAGCCTATAGTCGTACGGATGGAATTTTATAGGAAAATGCATATTATTCTTTATGCTACTACACAAAGGTGTAGTGAAGTTGCGATATAATATTATACAATATGATAATAATAATCAGCAGACAAACACACCCTCTTGTATATGCCCAAGCTAAGCAAGTTACGCTTGTGTTCTAGGTAATATACAAGGGACCACTCTGGGGCCGATCCCAGACACCCAGACCATAGCCAATAACAGAAATTTCGTTTCCGAAATTTACCATGCCAAGAATTGAACCCGGAGCCTCTGCGTTCCAGCAAGGTCGGCCAGCCAAGACTTAGCCCGCTCAACCACAAAAGCCGTCAGGGGAGTAACTCTCTGTGTAACCGAGAGATATAACTTCTTTTGATTTTACATAGTCATGTGGGATATTGTTAATTATTTGTTGAAGAATTATATCAATACCATTTCTTAATTAATTTCTATTTAAGCTCATTACGATTGTACAAGGCAGATTAACTGATTTCACACAGCGTTAATCACAAAGTGTAGGTTTACTCATTACGTTTACTTTATCAGCAGTGCACGGTAATAATGTAAACTACATGCCCGTTTAGGCCTATTTGGCCCAAAAAACTCTTTAAGCGGTGCATGCTCTCGACCAGCATTCGAATCCCCGTCATTGAAGTCATGTGCTTTACCTACTGTGCTATTACGGACAGAGCTCTAAACAACACCATCTATACTATATAGTGTTGACATAACCTTATGAGTAATTAAAAGTAAGTAAAACTATTTTATCTACGACCGGTCCGAAGTTTGGCAAAATAAACTGTTACTGTTTGAAAAAGAGAGTTCCATTACGTTTGTCTAGCGACACTTACCAGGAGAGAGTCGATCGGCTTCGCTAAATTAGGATTGACGCCGACAGGTTTTGTAAAAGCATTGCACTGTTAAATTATTAAGGCAACTCCGGCTGGTTCTATATCCGTACTGCCGGCAGTCAAACCCGAATGTATACCAACATTCATAATATACAGTTGGCTATATACATGATTCCGTTTACGGAACTCCGCTCATTTTCAATTCTGACACTCAGATAAAATGGTCGGTGAATGAGAATAAGCTGCGGTAGGCAATTTGAAAAAAAAATGAAAAACCGAATGCTTTTTAGAGATCCTTAGACACATGGAATAAAAACTCTCTAGTGTCTTCACGTCCGTCCGTTGGTTTGCTATTTATAATACCTACAATCTACAGCCATTTTACTCGGAGATTATTGACAGATTAATCGATTATAAATTATTTTGTGAATTACTATAAAATGGTGCATCAAACTAATAAAATGAATCAAGGATGCCATGATACATTTTAGCATAATATGTGTAGTGTTGGTGATTAAATGGCTCGGCGCATTATTTTGGTGAGAAAGACAACACTAAAACACAACTGTATTACAGTGGCAACAGTCTATTTGCAACTGTTGGTTGGGATATGGACTCGCGAACGCAGCAGCATGTTAAGAAATATTCTAATTTTGCAAACGTGACAAACTACAATATTGATATACATAATAGGTACTTAGAGAAGAAGAATAACGTCGGTGCACATACGCATTTTTTCCATCGATAGACATGTTTTGAAATAATATAACGACCTTTCAAGATAACTTTTTATATTATATACCTACACATAAGCCAATCGAATTCAAATTGGTGAAGTCATATAAAGTTATAACCCTGTCTAATCCTTGAACTACGGTGTAAACAGTTTTTAAAAACCAGGGGCCCAATTCTTCTATTATCATGTCGTCAAAATCGCCAGATACTATCGTCTCAATTGTAAGTTTCCCTGATTTCGGTATTATGTTATTTCTAATGCCGTGCCCGTGGCAAACTACTTCTTATCTTTAAAAATATATATAAGCGAAAACTTACGAAATAAATGTTTATAATTTTGGCAGCTTTTCAATATTTATTTCGGCTAACGTCATTTCTGCTAGTGGTAATACCAATTTTTTTCTACCATTATTCCACCGCAACGATATCGTGTAGTTATTCTGGATTTAGTAGAATACGAATTTTGACACTATGGCAATGGAAACTTACTTTGAATATCTTCGAAGCGCCAATATATTGAAATAGCGAAATTGGGCGCCAGGCAGAAGTTTTTTTCTTCCTGGTTTGGACACACACACACACACAATCGCACATTAACACTGAAAGCACAAGACTACTTTTTAGCACAGTTAAAATATTGAAGTAATAAATTTAAAACTTCAACACGATGCAATATAAATGAGGCTTGATTTAAGGTCGACAAAGAGACCCCGACGCGGACACGAGAAGGCCTCGGGAGCCGCCTTAGTGGACGTCATTAAAGATTCGTAACAAATTAGCTATTCTCAGTGTTGGCTTCATTTCTCAAATTCCTCATTCTCGTAAGTTCTCGAGAGCATTAAATTTTCATGAAATTGCTTTCAAACTTTTCCTCTTTCAATAAGCTCTAAACTCAATATCCGAAGGCATAGTTTTAAACACATATACTTCTCAGGTTTTAGGCTATGTTATTGGTCATGTGACGACATACTGTAACATGTTGCAAAATGATACTTCATCACTGCAGCCGAAATAGATTTAAGACCAATAAGATCCGATGTATAATAACAAAAAATGGCTATGTGCGTGTCGGTTCACAAACTGTAAAAAATTTACGTAGTCTATTGAAAAGTTACATTTAGGGTTGCGTTTTTCAGAGGACACCATTTTATTTTTTGGATGTGTAGGGGGGATACTAACCAGGAAAAGGGTCGATAATAAATTAATAATAATATAGGAATGTTAAGAAAATGATAAATTATATGAATAAAAAAATATAAATAAGAAAAATAAGACTAATAATTGGTTCGTTTGCATCGTATTCTTATGAGTATTCAAGAACCCGGTCAACTTCGGAGTGCTGCAAAACCCAGATAAATTAATCAAATTAATCAAATTTGTAGTGGAAATTATTTGTTAAAAAACCTTCTATAAGATTTCTCTGATGTCATTTTATTTTAAAATGACCAAAAAAAAACCATATAATGACCAAAAGATAATTTGTTCAAAAATTTTCAGTTATTTTTGTTTATAACTTTTTTATTTTCCATTTTAAGATAAAAAGTAACAAGAATAAAGTTGTAGACAATTTAATTTGATACAAATAATGTCTTATAAAATTTTCTGTAGGGTTGCTACTTTACGAGATACAGCGCAAAAATCATTTGCACTCCTTTTTCCAAGATGGCGGCCGGGGGACAGGGGTGGCGACCCCAATAACGTGAAATTAAGCTTACACTAACTCCCCATGCACATCAAAAAAATAAAATTGTGTCCTCTGAAAAACGCACGCTAAGTTAAATGCTAAGTGTAACATTTCAATGGACTAACAATATTTTTGCCATTTGGATACGAAACTCTAAAGGCGGTGACTTGTTAGAAACGCGACAGGTTGCGAAACGTGTTACGCGACCGACGAATGTTTATTATTCTCTATTAGATGCTTGACGTGGCGCACATACGCTGTGCGCGGCGTCCATACATCGCACGCAACGTCCGCAGTTATTCTTGAGCATTTTCCAGGGTAAAGATGTCCCGTTTTTGACGTGAATCTATCAAACAATTCTGTTCAATCATATAGAGTGCATGAGAAAAACTGATACGCATTTAGAAGTTTTCAGAGTGACCATCGATACATCACCAATCCTACGCCGGAATCTGTGTACAACATCAATTGATGATAGACGCTGCTTTCAGAGTCTGTGACTGACTATAGCTTAATAAAGCTTGTAACCGAAAATACACTAGGTATATCTCAAAAGTTGCTCCAAATGTATAGTTAAAACCAATTATAGCTACAAGTATTTTCAGTTGAAAAATAAATGCAATGAGTACAAGCGTGTAGGGTATTGTGAGACACGTCTTACATAGCCAAAAATCGTAACGAAGTTTATTAATAACTTTCTAATTAAATTCATTAGTTAATGAGATTTTCGTTCCCTTAGTCTTAAAATTGTGTTCCTTCAATATGTTCCTTCCCTCTGGACTTTGGATTAATGTATGTGATGGAAAATTCTAAAAAAAATCAAAGCTTAAAACTACTTTTGAACAAAATTATTTTTGAACAAGTTTTGTTGAGTGGTATTTAAAATATGTGATATTATAGATTAAAGCTTTTTTTTACGATTCCATAGCCGAATGACTGTAACGTAATTGTTGTTGTTTTTTCAAGAAGTCTACACATTAATAGTAGAATATTGCTTATATTTAGCGAAGGATTGAATATTGGTGTTAAGAATACCAACTGGAACGGAGAAAGAATATAATTTCCCGCGGTCAGGCGGTCTGTCGTAAGATGCAACAAAACAACCCACAGCCAAGTGGTAGGGTATTTGCCCGTCTGAATGGATACCACCCCTGTTTTAGAGTATGTCGCCATAACAACCTTGAGTTATGTTCCGGCATTAGCGGCCGGGTTCCAGTCCCCCTTTAGAGAGCGGCAGTACATTGATAGCACCTTTGGTGTTACAAATGTCCATAGGCACTAGTAACCGCTTTCCACCAGATGGGCCGTCTGCCTATCTGCTGAACTGATGCAAAAAAAACTGTTTAATGAAATATGCCTTTTCTTATTGCCACAAGTACTCCCTCGTTTGATGTCAGTGAAAGACCTGCTATTTTGCTGAATTCTTTATACTTGAAGATTAAAACTTGAACATTCGTGTATAATTGACACTGGCTAGATATATCGTGCTGAACTATATTTAAAAAAAAATGTAATATTGTATATAGCGTTTTTGCAAATATAATTATACTTCACTGTTATTGTCTAATACGAGAATAGGGTGGGCGAGCTTATCTTAATGGCTATCGCAAAGGGCCTCATTTATTTCATATCATTGTCGATATAATTATACTGAATAAGGACCATTAATATTCTCTTGTTTCTGTAAGGAACACAAAGTCACCCTTAATGTTTTTGCCTGATGGCATTGTTTAGTGTGAGATAGTTGTAATTGAATTAATTGTCCAATGCATGGTTTGGTTATTTACAGTAAACGGCCAATTAATCCTTATTAACAAAATTAAAATTTTTCTTTTTACATTTTTAATAGATTATTTAATAAGTTACTCACGTCTCATTCTAATAACGTGTGTTAAAATTCTGATATAATATGCGTATTTTTATAATTATTATTTACGTGCTGATGGTAAAGAAAAATGTGGCACGGAAACGTGCACGTCGGGAATACCGATACAATACCTGAACACCTGAACCTGAACTGGCTGAGATCTGAATCGGCATCATTGGAATGTAACGCAGATCTTTAGCAACTAAGCTACCGCAACTTCAGCTTCTTACACTTTTCATTTAACTTCATTGTTCCTTTACATATTTTAATGCATTGCTTATATAACAAGTACAATTTTAAAGTGTATTTTTTGTAATGTCCAGTTATGTGAAACAAATAAAAACATCTATATTAAATGTAACCACTTACAGTGAAAGGGACACGGGGGAATGGTACCGTAGAGCGCTTGAATGAATAGATCTTCACCTTGAATAAATTTAGCTAGCGGAGATCAGAGTATAGTGGTACCTTGAAAACAGGCTGGGGTGTAACTTAGCGTACCCTCGAACGGTAGAACAAACTAATTAGTCGTTTAGACTATTTGCTTTCGCATCGTGATTGCTTTGTCGCCTCCGGGCATTCGGTAACAGGGAGAGGCCTTAACGAGAACATTGCTACATGTTACTCTGTTAAGTATAAGCTATTGTTCTGATGGTGGCAGTATATTTACACGGCGCGTTAACCATTATGAAATTACCACTATTTATGTTCTCAGTATATGTATATCGGTTTCAGTGTGCGAATTAGACTTTAATGTTTTGTATATATTTGTTTCATAGGGGCATTCAAATTAACAGATTAATTAAATAATGTATAGTTAACAGACTATTAAAACATAAACATCACTATTAAAACATCACATAAAACTACTATATAATAATACACGACAATCATACCATTACTGCCGTAGCTTGGCTCTTGTTAATTAGATATAAGAATATAATTAAACAACATGTAGGTATGTTTCTATAACTTGTATTATGTGTAAAATAAAATAAATTATTAGTTTGAATAATTGTCCTGGGAAAATGATAAAACTACGTCACGTTTATCCCCGTTACCGAAACTACATGTATACTAAATTTTATGGTTATACGTTTGTTTCCAGGGCCACGAAAATAGGACAAACAGACCTCCATACAAAGCCACTATCATATTTTATAGATAGATACATTTTATTTAACGTAGATCTATTATTTTCAAACTATTTAACACACAATATAAATAAATAATTATAGATACACATTAAAATATACATATATACAGTGTAGTATACTTAAAAGAATGCCTACGTTGAAGGATATTGAAACAAATGATTTAGTTTATTATAGAAAAAATATGTTTTTCTTGATTTAAATGATTTGTAAAATGCAAGGAGAGATTTGGGTAAGAAAGTACCAAATATAACAAATATTAACTATTTGGGCAGGGTTTCCCCTTATTGTTCAGCCTTTGATGTGAAAATTCACACAGCACACTAAGCAATTAACCCAGTCTAAACGCCACTACGCCTTTTATACGAAAAATGCTACCCTACAAAACAATAACATTACATCATTGCTAAAAATAGCAATTACATCATAGTGTTGCCAGGATCATAAAAACAATTATAATAATTAGTTACTGATGCACTAAATTATCTAGATGATAATTTAGTGGGCTTATAAAATAAACTAACTGGTAGAAAATAGTAATTTAATTATAAATCGAATCATCTGATAAATCGACTAAAAGTATTATCTATGACGATTGTCTATGTCTTATTAATATACACTATGGTTCTCATGACTACCGTGATGGACATCTTGTAACAGATTGTAAGTAATTGTTTTTTGGCGGTAGTGGTAATATTCATATTATATCTAATCGTATTTAATTTATATTTATACTTATTACATACCTGATGCAAAATATTAAGTTCAATAATGGGGTATAATAAAGCCAACCGCTGTTATTAAAATTAACGACCTGTTAACCAATTTTGAGTATGACAATTAATTAGATGATAATGGAGATCTTATTTACTACATCAAAGATAATTTCGTGTGTGTCTTATATTGAAGAAAAAAGTCATAGCCATATTAATAAATGTCTGATGCTGCCCAACATAACAGAATAACTTCCGTCTGTGAAGGCATTGCAACCACGTGGGTAATTTTCTGCCAGGTAGAGTTCCATCCCGTTTTCACTGACGTAGTTATGATTAAGCGCAAGGGAGCAGGCATGAATTCCAACGCCATGAATCAATAACCTGGTGCACCCACACTGGGCCATGTTTGCGTGTTATTACGTCACACAACTTCGCTATCCGCAGACGATATTTTGACGGGAGGTTGGTTCGCTCTGTTTAGAAATTACACGACGGCCGGATGCCGCATCGCGCGCCAAACGGCTACCTTAACCCCACAACAAATGTAATAAACCCTTATACCGAATTTGTGATGTTTGGATTTATTTAAATACCTTGCAAATGATCATAAAGATTCCATAATTAATGTTATGTTTTTTTACATACGTGTGCATAATAAACAATATAACTAAATATACAAATATATGGGGTGCCGAAGCTTATCGACTTTATCGAGACCTATCAACACGTTTGATAGAAGTCTCACGTGACCGAAGGGCTGGCTTATAATTAGGGCAGCTCAGCTACCATTATACGAAGAAATGCGGCCAGCGTTTTGGGAACGTTCCCACCTGGCATGTGCCAGGTGGTAGGGCATTTGCCCGACTGGATGGCTACTATTCCTGGTCTAAAGTGTGTCGCCATAACAACCTTGAGTTGTGTTCCGGCATTAGTGACCAGGTTCCAGTCTCCCTTAAGAGAGCAGCAGCGCGTTTGTAGCACCTTTGGTGTTGCAAATGTCCATAGACGATGGTAACCGCTTTCCATCAAGTGGGCCACCTACCTGTCTGCTGCAATAAAAAAAATTAAAAAAATCTGACAGCGATTTAGAACTCATATATTATATGGAATTTTTATTATTATATTTTTTTACGTATAATTTTAATTTGTATATAATTTATTTTTAATAGTAATATGTGTGTGACATATAATATATATCGATGTGATAATATATAAATAATAATATATTTTCTAATATACTTAAAAAGTTTAAAGGATTAGTAACTAAAGGAACAATTAAAAGAAAAACTTGTCGTTGTCAAAATTATTTTAAATTAGCTTTTCCTGACGCTTCTTTCGTGCCAGACTTGGAGTTATTCATATTGACTAAAACCGACGAGGTATCGAAATAAAAATACACAAAAAATGAAGTTGTTTTAATCTTATGTTTATTTAAATTCTATGAGCCGTTTCGGAGCTTATTCCACAAAAACTTTTAAGCAGACTGACTGACAATAATTGTATAAAATTGTCATTCATTACGCATCGTGAATTTATTTTAAATCATCAACAGCTTACAGATTTTGCCAAAATTGCTACGAAACGCTATTAAATAAGACTAAAAACGTCACTTAAGTAAGAATTAAGTATTTTTGCCACAATATTTTTACTAAGCTAAGCACCGCTTTTTAATTTTATAATTGTTACTATTTTACAGTATTGCAACTCAGAGTTAATACATATTATCGTCCGATAAAAAGTCGGAGAGCGCGCTTGACGTAAACGTAGATACGATTTTATTTAAATACTAGGATATGCCCCTTCGTCCACGCTTGATTTGAAATTCCCGTGGGATTCCCGGGACACAGTACATATAGGCTATCGTTTTAGTGAAAACTGTGTAGAAATAAGCTAATTTTTATGCACCCGAACAACTTCCCGGGATAAAAAATATCACACATTTTATTATGTAAAATTTACTATCGATCAGTGAAAAAAATCATATTGGAATTCGACTTTTTTTATCTAGTCATTTTAAATTATTCCCAGAAAAATTCCCACGGGATTCCCGGGAAAAAAAGTAACGCAGATTTTAAGTCGAAGAATTACCCATCGATTAGCAAAAACCGCATCGAAATCGAACCAGTAGTTTTTACCTGAATCCCAAACAATCAGACATACAGAATAACAGACAAGAAATCTAAAAAAATTGCATCGTGTGCTCCATCGTTTATATAGTGTATTCCAGTTGTTTTTTTACATAGCTCCTATGTACAGACACTGCATGTTTATAATTTTATAATATTATAAATATTTTCACTTCTCGATAATTAATGAATATTCAAAAGAACTCGCAACTGAACCTTGTTAAGTTTAAATTGATACTGAAGAAATCGTTTTACCGTAACCAGTGTATGGATTGCAGGTAACGAGTCATTTTCACCTTATAGCCCGCTACATGTTTCTTCGCAAACGTGATTTGAGCAAACAAGTCTCAAATCAGTATGCCGATGAGGCCATTCACATATTTTATTGATATTTACTTAACGTACTGTAAGCGTGCTTGATTTTATTTGAGACGAAGTAAAAATATTGAACCTAAACTCTAAATAGCATTACGTATACATATTATTATCTTCTATGCTATAATAAATCTGTAAATTGTTCGAGTTTGTACAATGCGTTTAAAAATGTGAAAAAAATCAGGAGAGATAATTCGGACCAGGAGATTCCAAAAAAGTAATTTTTAGAATTTTTGTCTGTCTGTCCTTCTGTCTATGTCTCTGTCTGTTAGAGCATCATGTGAAAACTACCTAACGGATTTAAATGGAACTCGACATAGAGCTACCTCACATCCCGGGGCGTGACTTAGGATACTTTTTTCCTGATAAATGGTGTCGTTTCCGCGGGATAGATAACAATACCGAAAGAGATGGCACTGCGATGGCATCCTTTTTGAAAATTACTAAACTTATATATGAATAAAACTCGACACACAGTTGGCTTATATCCCTCGAATATACACTTAGGATATTTTTTATCCCGATAAATGATGTCGTTTCCATCAAAAAGATAGATTAGCTAAATAGATGGCGCTGCAATCGTGTTTTTTCAATTCACTAACCTACCTAAATACCTACGTTGTCATAGGAAACAAGTCATTCATAGTATTACTTCTGAAATCAGATTGGCTTCGACTCTGCTCTATGTTTTGCTGGGTAGTTGTTTCGACTATATGGATTTAGTTTCTTTGTTATTATTATATGTAAAAAAATAGTTTTTGTGTAAGTAAAATAAGGCTACTGCCTCGGGTTAGACACGCGGCACAGCCGCGGAGCAAACTGTAGTCTTCAGTAAATTTCTATTCACCGACCACGTTTGACGAATTTTATATTAATAAAAAGTAAATACAATTTTATATTTATAAATGGAGTGTTTCTAATATCAGAAACACGAGAATAATAATCTCTTTACTTAAATTATACTTTCTTTCATGCTTCAAGTGAAAAATCATTTCAATATAATTGTATATAGTTTCTGAGAAAATAATAAAAGACTTTTGAGCAAGGCTTTAGCGTTGTTTCTTTTTAGTAAATTGAATCAAATCGCTCCGTGTTCAAACTGTAGCAATAATGTGACGCCATTGAACGATCAAATAATAAAATGGGACGGGAATAAATAAGTTTTATTTTTAATAACCATTGTTCGAACTGGTTACAAAAAGCATAATAAAATTGTATTTTGATTTTTATTGGGGCATAAACAACATTAAAAATATAAATTCTTAAGACATATTTTGCTTATTTCTTTACTCGATCCCTGTTTTATGCCTAGAAAGGTAATAAAGTAAAATAATTAAAAAATAAACTGGGAAGTGCTTGACAATGCTTGCACACTGAAGAGTTCGGTAGAGGTCTTGTTTTCATTATTTGACTATGGCACCGTAATAAAAGGATTTAATTGAAACATCACATATCTAAAAAACTAATGAAGGATTGCAATGATACGAGGTTCCTAAGGTGAAACGAGAAGTAGGGCTCCAAATTTCATCCATGTAGAACTAGTAAATTAAAAAAAAAAATAACTGTGGTATACACGGACACATAAACATGAAAATTATATAAGAGTGTCGTATTCGCCAAAAGGGCTACGGAACCCTAAAGTCCTTAAAATAGCCATTTTCCTTACCAACAACATTGAAGCTTACTTTCACGGACGTATACCTTTTTTTATAAAGAATATTTTTCTACATACCTAGAAATGTCTTTCATTCTGATGACTGACCTTTTTCTTTTGCCTCCTTTTAAACGCCCATGTATAAAGGACGGTCACAGTAAAAAGCCTCTTAAGGTACTATAAGAATCCAACCTTTCTAAAGTCTTTTGGTTGCTAATATGAAAGGATAATATATCCTATAGCTATCATTTATGTTCAACAATCAACTAAAATCAGTTTGTTAAGATAAAGATTCAGAATATTTTGAAGTGTATAGTGAACAAATGCTTTGAATAATATTTCTTCTGATGGTGTACCACGATAGACTCTGAACCACGCTTGTTAATAGGTGACTTGAAGAAATTCAGACTTTATATTCAACATTCACTCAGATACAGTAATAAACATCTGTGCATAATGTGGGAGAACAGCTTTTTGTTCGTTCCAATGGTTCCTTCTAGTTTACCGATAGTGCAGCCCGAACATCTTAACATCTACGGATTAAAATCAGACGGGGTAAATTACTCGTAGTTAAAACCGTTCCATAACATAATATTTGAAATTCTGCTTTAAAAAACCGATGCATTGACCTTTAAGACTTAATAACTTACGAGTAACCGACGCTTTAGACTTTAACACCCCTAATAAATTCGTTGTGCTAATAATCTTCTGAGCTTTCCTACCCGATGCCTTAATCTTGTACCAAGCCGAGTAATCCCAAAGGCTAGAAGAATACAACTTCTTGCTTTTACCTTACCTGTTATTTAAATAGACTAAGTACCGTCTCACTTTCAAAAGTATTTTATGACAACTAAAACGATGATATTACAAATCATCACAAATATAGTAAACTTTTAAGCAGCTAATAAGAGAACTATAGAAGATTAACTAACAGTTAAACCAAATGATAAAATATACGAAGTTAAAAGGAAATACCTTTTTTGCTCCAGCTACACTATCGTCGGTCAAGATCTATATTGAATTTATGATAGAACCAAGTATTCAATCAGAAAGCAGCTATGTCGAATATCGAGTGCTGTCAAGTCAATCAGGACAAATTGAATACGTCACCAACGCTTTTAAAAGGGACGAGACATCCCCGACAACCGGACAGCTGAAAGCCTGACAATATTTTTATTTATAAAATGTAATGGCTGTACAAAAATTTCAAAAGTCTAAAGTTTTATGTGGGTATTAAGTATTTTAACATTTTTACTCATTTTTGTCTTTAAGTGTTTTACATAATTTGGTATCAATATCATTATTTATGATTCTAGCGCGGTAAGTTGGTTCTTACAATCGAGCAGAGAAATGTAAGCCCGAGACGAAGTCGACGGCTTACCATAGTCACAAGTTTGTAAAAACCAACAACTGCATAAGTATCATACAATGTTTTTCAAAAAATTTGCGAGAATATAGTACAATAGGTAACGAAAGATACATCAATGTCAGTCGGAAAATCGCAATAATCTTTGACGTTTCTAATATGAAAACGGCGCGCATTTGCAAAAGGCGCCACAAGCGCGTGGTGATAATTAAAATTCTTAGAAAAAATTAGATCTTTCGTCTCTTTTTCTCTATAGTATTAAAATGAGACAAATGTATTGATCAAAAGGACTTCGAAGGAGGTTCGATTATTCAGCTTATTTAATTTCGTAATATGAAACTCCTTGGTGTATTTTATTTCCACTTAATTATCGACTTTACTGCATGGCGTACGTTAAAATAGATACTTAGATGAGAGTGCTTTGGCTCATTTTGAGCAAATGTTAAAAAGTTTATTATTTACTTTTCAAAACTGTAATTTATTTATTATAACATTAGAAGCGATTACAAAAACAATCGGCTACTTGCGTGTGGCTTTACAGATATTGTAATAGGTTGTCTTTCTGGTTACGATCGTGCACTGATTTCAGCATTTCAAAACGGAACAAAATAACTTTATTGAAAGTTTGCTAAGTTTCAAGTTCTTTCATTTATATTTTTTAAATTTCCTACTGTATTTTTTATATTACAGAAATGTATTAAGGAATTCACATTTATACCAACTTTAGAAGCTCAAACTCACTAAGAACAGATATGTAAGTAAACAAACTTTATGTATAATATTCACCACAAGATTTATATATTTTTGCATGTGTATGAGTACTGATTATTTCTTCATATCTCAGTGAATGAAAGGTGCACTACCTCTAATGTTTTTTTACAATTCTAGAATTATAGTTTTAATGTAAGTACCTAATAACAAAGTGAAATAATACATAATTGCAAAGCGGTTCATATAAAATACTTTCCTTTCAAACTTCAACTAAATAGTGCCCATAGTATCAGACATGATAGCATTTTAAGGCTCTGTTTTGCTATTTAGCTACGAAATCCTAATTACGGAAAGTTAGTATTTGACTTATTACTAATAACTTTTATTAAAGAAATGTTCATTACAGTAGATATTATTATTTTTATGTAATTACATATATCAAGGTGAGATTATTAAGCAACGCACACGGACGAGTTCTGTTTGTATATTCAGTTACAAAAAATTATATTGCAATCAATTTTTAAATGAATACTTAATTACTATGTAATTAGATTACAATGTAAAATGTAGTTGACGCAAGATGCTGACAAATGAAGTCTGATCATGACAAATAGTTGTGTACCTAGTCATACAAATTGTTACACCTCACAACACCATAATACTTAGTGGATCATTAATCTTTGTCATAATGTTGGGTATAAAGCAAAGTAGCCGATTCCGGGCGACCCTACTCCAAAACATTAGCAAAATCCGCACTGACTTGTTACATTAACCACTATCATGTTATGAACAAAGTCTTTTACCGGATACCGTTCAGTTGGTAATACTAATATTTTTTGTTTGATTAGTAGTAATCCCAGCTCAGTTTTGCTATTTCAAAACCTACGAAGTGCATTATAAGAAATATTACATCTCAACCATGAAATCATGAACTCCAATGATATGCTATTTCAATACTGTTTAAGAAGCTTATTGGAAGCAATACCATATTTTGATACTGTCTTATATCATATATCATATAAAGACCTCTGCATCTACCTAGATGATGAACTTACTCTTAGGAATCATTATAAATATATTGTGAATAAGAGCTATCAGTTGCATGGTTTTACTGTCAGAGTCACGAAAGATTTTATAAATCCGAATAGTCTGATACATCTCTATATTAGCCTCGTTAGATCTCTTCTAAAATATGGTAGTCCCATATGGACACCGATCTACTATGTTCACTTAAATAGAATCGAAGCCGTACAGAAAAGGTGTCTAAATTTTTTATCCCACAAACTTAACCTTGGCCGATTACTTGCAAGTTATAATAATAGACCCACTAAATTTAATTTACAAGAACTGTGTATCCTTAGACAGCATACTGATTTAATGTTATTATATAAAATTCTTCGCTCATACATAAATAGCTCTTATCTTTTGAATTGCCTTAATATAAATATGTATTACAGAACACGTAAGCCACCACCTTTTGTCTTGCAAGCCTATTAAAATAATACATCTTACCACAACCCAATGAGCAGAATGTGTCGCCTATATAATGAGCTAGTCGGTGATAATTCCATTTTAGATATATTCAATGCTATTATACTAGAGAATTTAAGGGATTGACCACAGCAACAAATTTCTCTGGCATATATTAATTTATTGTTATCAACTAACATTTGTTATAGAATCTAAACTAGGGCATGGTATGTTATTTACATAACGCTATAGCTGTATTTTAAATTTCCTGTATTCACATGTTTAGGAATACGACTTACATTCTAAAATTATGTTAAAATTATTCAGTTGTGTTTATAGTTGTATTCTGTTGTGTGAAATAAATAAATAAAATATATGTTTTGGTAAATAGATCAGTAAATGCTTAGCAATACGATAAATACACAAAGATTACTTTTAAAAACAATTTCAATTGCTCAAAATTGCACAGCTAAGCTGTTGTTTCAGTATAGTTTCCTACTCCGCTTCCCATAATGTCAGTCGGTTCTCTTTCACATCCTGCTTTACTAGGTTCAGTTATAACTTTTCTGCATAGAAGTTTACACTCCAGAGCATCCAGGGCGTCAGCTACAGTCCTCATACTGACTAAAATAGACCTCATATTAGTACCATGAGTCCATACCAATTCACATGGTGCTATTTTAATGCTATATTATTACTGATTATTTAAAAAAAATCGGCATACACACGCATTGTACGGCTAAGCTACTTACGCCTGTATTATAGGTACTTTATAAGGGACCAGCCTGGGGCCCACTCTAAACACCCAGACCATGAAATCTAACCGTCTGGGAATCGAATCCGGAATGTTTGTGCCCCAGTGAACTATGTGGGCTATAACTTAAAATTATGTCACAGAACCCAATTATAACACAGGACGAATCATCTAACCTGTTAGGAGAATAAGGATATTATTTACCGAACTTCGTATCCCTCGAAAGAGTTTGGAAGAAATTATTAATAGCGATAAGACCTGTGCTTTCTATTAACTATATGTTTTAATATACCTACAATAAAGCATATTAATTTATTCATTCATATTTATCTCATGATCACTTAAAGAAGTTGACATATGTAATTATGATCAAAGGTTACTAATAATTATGGTATGGTATTTATTTATTTATTTATTAAATATTTTAAAATTTCCAAGGTTACTTATAACACAAGTGAAATAATATTTTTTTAACCTTTCGCGACTAGTAAACATAATATAACTAAATTTTAAAGGTTTTAAGTGCGGGCATAAAAAACCGTTAATACGTAGTTAAGTTACGTTACGTACGTAGTTAAAACAAGTCGAATAGTTTTACATTCCGAGTAGAAAACCACAAAAGCAGACTTTGTTACCATAATTTTACGTTCTTTCACTGTAGTTTGTATATTATTTTTTATTTTAAAGAACTGATTCTTATTCTTACTTTTAATTTCTAAGCCAGACAATGCTAATAGCAGCATTATTAAGAAATAAATTCACGAAATTATTCAGTATAATTATTAAACATAGAAAGCTTATGGAGGATTTAATTAACGCAGCCAATAAACAACCGTTTAATTATTACTGAGAATGTGGGTGGTCTCAAGCTCAAGTACAAGACAATATTTAATTTTGTTGTTTATAACAACTTTAGTTTGAGGACAAAAAAGTATCTGCTTCAAAAATAAATCTACGACAAACTTGAGACAAACAAACAACATCCTTTTAAGAATAAATTACTTGCTCTAAAATTACATTTTAATTAAGACTTAGTCGAATACC
Organism: Dendrolimus houi; assembly: GCA_039645545.1. Taxonomy (NCBI): domain Eukaryota; kingdom Metazoa; phylum Arthropoda; class Insecta; order Lepidoptera; family Lasiocampidae; genus Dendrolimus; species Dendrolimus houi. The sequence goes on along the minus strand of CM077120.1, from coordinate 12,723,258 downwards.
AATAAATACAGTACGACAAAAGCTTGAGAATTCAAAACGACGGGGTTCGTTAGCGGTTAAATTTTCGCTGTAAAAGCCACGATTACAGAACAGTTCAAAAGCCAGAATTCAATAGAAACTTTGAAGAAGGATCACCTGAAGCGACTAAATATCAATGGTGGAAGGAACCCTATCAATCTTAATTACTTGGGGCAAGTTTACAATCTATTAACTAAATGAAAGTGAAACCCGTGTACAGTCATCTTCTGGCTTTGGCTTGCTCCAAATGATTTTTACTCAATCATTTGTTTAAATTTTATTATTCCATGTACATACTACATTATCCCATTCTAGTAATTAGTCCTGTTTGAGTTTGGAGCGTATGCTTGTGTAACCCGGGCTCCGATTTCCAATTTCTTTTCCTCTACTTTACATTATCTTCAATATCCTTTATTTTAATATCAAAAGTATATAACATTGATCATCACGTTATCGTCCAATTAATTATAAGAGATTAATTAATAAATTGAATAATTAATATATTAAAAAACCATCCCTAAGTTACATGTATGGCGGCATCTCCTAATCCTTAGATTCCACGCGTTTTCCCTACGGCTTTGAGTAGAAGCAATATAGCTTCCTGCCAAATTTAACATTTATAGACCTCGTTATTTAAAAAAAAAAGTGTGTGTGCAGTTCACATGTAGTAAAGGTGAAACTTCGGAGAATATACGCACAGATAATTCTTCTCTATCTTTTATTAATATAATTCGTTTAGCCTATATCCGTCAACATATTATTATTATAATTCAAAATAAACTTCTTAAGTATCACTTTAAATTTTTCACTGTTTAAGTCTAAAAAATATTATTATCAGTTTTATTTCGATCCAAATTGGACCTTTGTTTAATCATCGGTCTTATTGACTCTGTAATCAGTGCTGCACAATGTAAAACGCGTATCTCATTCCCTTGCAGGCTTAGTCCTATAGATTTATGTGCTTATCTTTTCTTAGTGTCACTTTTTCGTTTCATCGAGTTTTAAATCACAATGATTTTAAAGAAGTTTCACTTTAAAAACAACTGTGACATATGAATGAACCTGACGATTACATAAGGGTTCATCATTTTTGTAAAAATGGCTACGGATCCCTAAAAATATTAATTATTTTATTCACTGAAGGTCTGTATTTATACTTCTTAATTTAACCTAGGTTTCAAAAATCTAGTAGCGACATTCTCTAGATGTAGAAGAAGAACATAATAATATGACTTTTATTCTAGCAAATGCACCCATTAAACTATAGATACAGAGTTGAAATGTATGTAAACGAAGTTGTAGGTTTACCCATGTCATTAAAAATCATAAGATACCTAGTAGTTTCATCGTTTAAGAATTTACATAATTTTGGCCCAACAAAGTGCGAGAATGTTAACTGTATGGTAAGAACCAACCTCGAAATTGAGGATATCTTGACAGAGTCCTATTTTGGAGGAGAAATTAAAGCTTATCGCCTCCACTGGCTTGGTCACATAGAAAGAATGGGAGAGATATGACGCATGCAGAAAGCATATTTCGTCAATCCAAAATATCGCTGGAAGAACCTAGTGGAGGCTGAGCTGTGCAACTTTTAGGCCTATAGTTGACAGGAACTGCGGAGGACAAAGAAAGTGACAAATTACCGTCTCTGAAACCAAGACATATTTTTTAGTTGCTGATCTACCGGGGTTAATTTAGTTACAACAAAAATTAGTATTTGCATTACAAAATAATCAGTGAATTTATAATAAGGTAAATGACCAAACAGCCATTAGAGTCGACCCGATTAAAACTAGTATTTCCGAGAATAGAATTTTCTCGTTTGTTGCAATCGTTCTACTAACTCGAACATTATTAGGACTTGGTTTGTTTTTGGTACTGGAGCTCTCCACCTGACTACTATCCCACATAAACGATCCTATTGTACAGTGTTATGTGCTTAAATTTATACCTGCATAATTTAGCAAAGATTTTTGACTTTGACCACGCCATAAATGCGATCTGATAAGATGTGGGAAAGGATAGTAGAACCCACAGAGTACAAGAACCACTAAAAATAATTATTAATTAAAATTAAATAAAACTGGAATCATATATAATACTTTATATACCTAGGTGAATCAAAAATTCTTAGAAGTGCATATATATAAAGCCTTTTTGGGAGAAGTTCGATATTCAAATTAAAGAATGTCAATCACACAATATTTATACCAACGATGACCTTGTTTTTGTCAGTTCGTTTGTACGTATAAAAAGTTTTGTGCAACGAGTTGCTAAAAACGCAAAATTATGGATAAAAGTAAGTTACGTGCGGTGATAAAATGTCTCAGTTTGAAATAAATATCTGCGAAAGAAATTTTTTCGGACGTTCAGCAGACATTAGGGGATGATGCTGTACCCTATTCTACGGTTGCGTACTGGGTGACTGAATTTAAAAGAGGTAGATCAAGCTGTAAAGATGACCCGCGTTCTGGGCGGCCTCCAACCTCCGTTACGGAAGAAAATGTCAAAAGGGTTGAGAATCGGGTTTGGAATGACAGAAGAATAACTATAAAACATATAGCTGAGATACTAAAGATATCTTTTAATAACGTTCAATCCATTTTAATTTATTCACTGGGGTTCAAAATAGTGTCGGCAAGATGGGTGCCAAGAATACAAAAGCGATGACGAAAACAAAAACGACGCTTGGAAATTTCTAAGCGTAATCTCGAAATATTCGAGCGTGATTCAGATAATTTATACCGTCGCCTTGTCACCATGGATGAAACGTGAGTTCACCATTTCGATACTGAAACTAAGAGACAAAGCATATCTTGGAAATGGCCATCCTTTTCATTCATTAAGAAATTTCGAGTTGCTCCTACCGCTGGAAAAGTTATGGTCTCGGTGTTTTGAGATAGTGAAGGAATTCTTTTTATTGATTACATGCCAAAAGGCCAGATGATTACTGGACCCTATTATGCAAATTTAATTCCGAAAGTGCGTGAAGCGATTAAAGAAAAACGCCGTGGAAAACTGTCGTTGCGCGTTTTATTTCTTCACGATAACGATCCCGTTCATCGATCAGAAGTTGCGCTCAACGCAATCCTCTGTGATGGCTTCAATCTCCTTGACCACCCACAATATTCTCCAGACTTAGCCCCAAGTGATTTTCACCTATTCCCAAAATTAAAAGAGGAAATTTGTGTAACTAAATTTCACGACCATGACGCGGTTATGACTGCTGTAGAGGAGTTTTTCTAGACTCAAGAAAAATATTTTTTTTGCAAGGAATAAGGAAGTTTGAAACGCGTTATTCTAAATGCATTGCATTGGAGGGATTATACGTGTATATAAAAATAAAATATTTTTGTTTAAATTTTTTCATTTTTTAATATTGATCCCAAGAAGTTTTTGATTCACCCTCGTATGACTAGAATCGACTATTTAAACGCAATAACAATGTCAAAGCTTTTATAATAATCTTTTTAATAACATTTATTATTGTGGCTAATGCCATATAACTGACTTCCCAACACAAATAATGTTAAAAAAGATTACATTTAAACTAGTTTTTAAGTAAATTGGTTCAAAAAGGAAAAATAAACTTTAAAGTACGTAAAACCCATCATTTTCTTATATTATACAATTTAATAATATAAAAGCTTTTCGGGAAATCTATTTTACATAGGATAATCTCGTACCCAGTAACAAGTTCCGAATTAAATTTGACTATAAAAAAATATTGAAATATTATATATAAATAGTTAACGTTTTTTCAAGTTTTCATAAAAAATTGTGGAATGAAATGGAGAAGAACAGCTGGAGATAGAGAAAATTGGAAAGATTTGAGGGAGGCCTACGCCGCACTCCCGGGGGTGCCGCCCTGGACACGTCTCCGTCCAGGAAACGGTACAAGGGGATGCGTCCCCGGGGCCCTCAGCCGCCATTGTCACATTCCCCCCTTCACTCCGTGACATTGGTGTTCCACCTATCTACTCCAAATCCTTGTATTCCCTCCCCTTTCCTCCCAAACCTCCTCCCTAAACATACCTCCCTTCCGAAGAAAAGGAGAAGCGCCATTCTGCCGGTCGTCTAGGCGGGATGGTGGGGTCTGACACGTCATAGCCTTTTACTTCGTGGCAGACGAGGATTGCGCGCGTTCTACGCGCCTTTTGATGTGGACAGTGGCGGCGGGCCCAGTGGTGGGGCGAGAGTCTCGCCACTGGGCGTTACCACCGAGCGTTATCCCGTGTGGTGCCGTGGTCACGTCTCGCGCCCACACGGGACCGCGGGGCTTGCCTTCAGTGGCTGGCCCAAGTGGATGAGCACCACAATAAAAAATCCCCCAAACCTAAGCTGCGGCGCAGAGCGAGATGTGAATGGCCGGAGGGGCAAACCCGGTCGTTACTGCGAACCACACCCCGTTTTTTTGTTTATAAGAAGTTTGTACTCGTAGGACCAAAAATGAAAAGTTTAAAACCCAAACCGTCCGACGCAGTGCCCGAGAAGGGCGTAGGCAAGAGCTATTACAGCTGCTTCCTGTCCGCGATCTCGTCGCAGGCAGAGGAGCCGAGCTCAAACCCTCGTCAAGGTCGCTCCCGCGCAGACGCGCGGTCGCAGCCTCTTGACGAGGATGATTCTTCGCACAGCTCGCCCGGTCATTTCGAGGGCGAGCAGATGACCGCACCCACCAAACCCCCTCCCAAGGCTCCAGCTACCAGGAGGGGCAAGGACCGGGGCGCCACGACGACCGACGAGGAGAGTAGCAGCCAGGCTCCAGTCTCCCGCAATCTGCGGTTGAGAGAGTACCTGGCTGTTGACACCCTCCTCTCTTCCCCGTCATCCTCAACCGAGGACGAACGAATGAACCCGGCCTCCAAAAAGCCCCCATCAAAGGCGGCAGAAGCCAAAAAGGGCAGAAGCCCAACAACTGGCGAGTACGTGGGCCTAGCGGCCGGGAAGCAGAAGCTTCAGCGATGGTGACCGCGAGGGCTACCCGGCTCAGAGCCGGTCCCACCCCGGTGGACCCAGCCCCTCCCGCGACTGAAGAACACGTAGAGGCTCGTGCTGCGGAGGGCTTCCAGAGGCAAATCGCGGAGTCTCTGGCGGTAGTGGCCAATGTCTCGAAGGGTCTTAAAGGGACCTTTCAAAAGGCCCTTAAAGAAGCGGTGCCCTCCATTCAGAAGGCCTCGGACGAGCTCCTCGGCCGTACCAGCTCGGAGGAGGTGGCGCTGTTCCGTGCGGCCAATAGCCGCATGTAGGCAGAAATCGCGGACCTCCGACGAGAGCTGTGGAGCCTCCAAGCCGAAGTGACCCGGCCACGCGCGGATCCCGCGCCACCGCCCCCACCACATGGGGAGACGAACATGACCGCGAACCTGGAGCGTCTAACTCTCTTCATGGAGAGCAGGTTCGCGGCCATCGAGGAGCAGATGCACTCTGCTCCTCGCGCTAGGCCCACACCGCCGCCGAGCCACTCACCAACTTCGTGGTCCTTGGCGGTGGATGCTCCCCCGCGTGCCACACGGCGGGAGTCCGAAGTAAACCGTCCGGCGTCCCCTCCCCCAGCCTCATCTGCAGCGACGGAGAGCTGGTCGACGGTTACCAGGAGGAGAGGCGGCCAAAAGGCGACCGACCCACCATCGACCGGCACCTAGCCGGCTCCAGCCGCCGCCTCACAGCCGGAGCCCACCCACGCGAGGCGGCTCTCTAGCCGCGTAGTCTCTCTAGTGGTAGGTAGGAAAGGGAGGGGAAAGGGGGAAGTGGCGCAGGAGAAACCCTCGCAGCCCCCTCCCCGTCCGAAGGAGTCCGCGGAGTCTGAAGAAGGCTCCGCGATTGCGTCCTCCCAAATCGTCCGCTGTCGTTCTGACGATCCTGCCAGCGACGGTGGAGCACGGAAAGACCTACGTGGTCTTTCTCTCCAAGGCCAAAGCCAATATCCAGCTGGCTGACCTCGGGATCGAGGGCGGGCTCAGGCTGGAGAGGGCACCTCACCTGCACCGCGAAACCGCACTGCCACTGTGCGAGGCCGCGGGCAGGCCAGCTGGTCACCAGCTCGGTGGAGGGGCATGCAAGTCCAAGCCCACCAGGAGGATGAAGCCGCAGTAGCAGCCAGCCAGCCGAACGGCGGAGGCAGCGCCGGAAGAAGCCGCGGGCGCGGCGGTCACCACAAAGGCCGCCGCAAAACGCGGCAAGAAGTGAGCCCGTGGCGACTAAGCCACGGGCGGGCAGTGGGCGTCGAGGTCTCGGGGACTTGACAGGCCTCCGCCCGCACCAATGCCACGAGAGGGCGCGAGTGTCGCGCGCAACAAGGCGCTGCGACGGTACCTGGCCTTAGACGAATTGGACGAGATGATCTCGTCGTCGTCGTTCTCGTCGTCATCGGAAGATGAAGGGAGACCGGCCCCCAAAACCCTCGCCAAGGCATAGCCCGCTGCAAAAGCGCCGGATGCAAAGCGGGGTGGAGGCCGTCCCCCCACCACAGGGGTATACGTGGGTCTGGTGGACGCCAAAAGAGCGCTCGTGGAGGCCTAACGCGTGGAGCTAGAGCTCCAAGCGGAGAGGGAAATCGCAGAGAGGGCCTCGGCAATGGCTACTGCGAGGGTGACCAGGCTACAAGCGGGCACAACCCTCGCGAGCCAGGCCCCTCCCGAAGCCCGAGTTACTCACGCGGAGGGCCTCCAGCGTCAAATTGCCGACTCGCTGGCGGTGGTCACCAAGGTGGCCAAGGTGTCGAAGGGTCTAAAAGGGACCCTTCAAAAGACCCTGAAGGATGCGGTTGTGGCCATCCAAGAGGCCTCTGAAGAACTCCTCAGTCGGACATCTTCCGAGGAGGTCGCCCTCCTCCGTGCGGCGAATAGCCGCATGGAAGTAGAGACCACTGACCTCCGGAAGGAGCTGAGGAGCCTTCAGGCGGAACTCACCCGGCCGCGTGCCGCTCTTGCACCGTCGCCGGCTGAAACACCGCCAAGCATCGAGAAGACGATGGCCGCAAGCTTTAACAAACTTACTCTCGCGATGGAGAGCAGTTTCGCGGCCATGGAGGAGCAGATGCGTTCGGTTCAGCTGACCCCCTTGCCAGGGCCAGCTCACAGGTCGAGCCCTGCTCCTCGTGCCAGACCCACACCACCACCGAGCCCCTCGCTCATCTTTGGGCGCTCGATCGGGGAGTTCCCCCCACTTCCTCATGAAGGGAATCAATGGAGACGGCGTTGACATTGGCTTCTGTACCACCACCGCCCGCCTGTCCGACGCCCCTCCTTCTCCCGGCTGTCGCCGAGGAGGGCTGGACGACGGTCGGGAAGAGGAAGGCCAAAAGAAAGGCCAACCAACCGTCGTCTGGCACACAACCGACCACGGCCGCCGTTGAAGCGCAGCCCAACCGCACTAGGCGGCGAGGAGGGAGAGGACGCGGGGTTAAAGGAAAGGGGGAAGTGGTGGAGGCTAAGGCCTCGTAGCCTCCCCTCCTGTACCCCCAGCGTCTAACAAAAAGTCGAAAGCGCCTAAGGAGAAGAGAGCTTCGCGATTGCGTGCCCCGAAGTCCGCTGCCGTCGTCCTGACTACACAGTCAGGCGCACCGGACCGAGGGGTTACGTACGCGAACCTCTTCTCCAAGGCGAAAGCCAACATCCGACTGGCCGACTTCGGGATAGAGGGCGGACTACGGCTCAAGATGGGGCGCGAATGGGTGCAAATGCTGGTGCTCCCTAGCGCCAGCGACGCCCCCAAGGCAGACGCCCTCGCTGAACAGTTGAGGACCGTCCTCTACCCCGAGGACGTGCGTGTCTCCAGGCCCAAGAAGACCGTGTGTCTTCGCGTTTCGGGCTTGGATGATCACACACACGAGCAGGATGTGGCCGCTGCCATCGCGCGGACCACTCGATGCTCCCTCGGGAGCATCAAAGCGTAGAAGGTCCGTCCCGGCAAAGACGGGATGGGCCAGACGGTGGTGGCCTGCCCGGTGGCGGCCGCCAAACAGCTCCTCGCTGTTGGGACGAAACTCCTGGTGGGTTGGGCCTCGGCTACGCTAGAGGCCCTCCTCCATCGCACCCAGAGGTGCTATCGCTACCACGAGGCTGGCCACGTGGCGGCGAAATACACCTTGGAGGTGGACCGCAGTGGCAACTGCTACCGCTGCGGTAAAGACGGGCACCTGGTGACCGGCTCCTGCTCTGCAAAACCGCACTGTCCAGCGTGCGAGGCCGCGAGCAGGCCAGCTGGTCACCAGCTGGGCTCAAGGCCCTACGGGGCCAAGCTCATCAGGGGAAAAGGTCAGGCCAGCCGGATGGTGCCGGATAGGGCCGCGGTCGCGGCGGCTGAACCTGCACGAGCCACCGCGCCCAGCGGCAAGGAGTAACGCCCGTGGTGAAGAGAAGCCACGTGCAAGCGGCCGCGGGCGTCGAGGCCTCGGGGACTTGACAGGCCTCCGCCCGCACCAATGCCGCGAGAGGCAGCCGCGTGACCCTCTCCGAGCCGGGGAAGTTCCACCTCCCCGGCTCACACATAGGAGAGGCCGCCTCTGTTTATGAGGCGGCCCACCGCCCGCCGGGTCGCGGGTTATGCTCGCGCGATATACCGTGACCCGGCACCCAGGCGGAAGAAGGCCCCCTTGTGGTTTTAGTGGGTATACCCGGCGCCGGCTATACCCACTAAAACCACACCGCCGGCTGACAGTGCGACAACGCATTTCCCCAAGTAAAAAAAAAAAGGCCTACGCAGCAGAGGCGACTTCCATTATTTAATGTGTACATTATATACTTGTGTATTTTAAAAAACTAAACTTAATGGTAGAAATAAATGCTTGCTTATTTTTATTTTATAAAAAAATATTAAGTTTACAAATGATTGTATTCACAAAACCCAAACAAATTTAAAAAAAGCTTACTGCAATGATTACATTATGTATGACAGTAATTAAAAGTGAAATAAATTGGACCAGAAGGCTTAAAGCCGTCGCCTTTGGAGAGTCATTTAGTGAAATTGACACGTGTTTAAATATACTGATAGTTGTAAGATAGCGTAAAGTTACACTTTATTTTGATATTAGTTATCATATGAATCTGCGAAATCGACCTCTTAAAGCCCTCTGACTTTTTGAACGATTTTTTGAAAGTTACAAGACAGTTTGAGCTCAGTTAGTACCACATTAAAGGTAAATGACCAATTGTAAGACAATTTAGATGCTCATAATACATATTTACGCATTTATTAGTTATAGAAAATATTCAGTACCTGGCGTAACAATAAGCTGACAAAAGTGGGCGTTACTAGCATACTCCAACTCGTAGTAAAACGTGGGAAGACTATTAGTACTCCGTTACTAGCCCCGGCGAGTGCTTTCTGTGTGAGCACGAACAGCGATTAAGATTCAAACGAGGCTTTTCCTTGCGTGAGATTCCACCCAACGGCAGTAAGTAGCTTAATGGCTCGGAACACATTGGAAATTTGCACTCGCCCGAACCAGGTTTGTTTGTTGTTATTTTTTCGAGCTAACATCTGTAACCGCGATTGCGGTTGTTAGTCCACTCACCGACGGAAACACATTAGCATTACTCAGCTCTTTATACTTAACATCTTTTTGTTGTTTACTCTTCATATCGATTTATTTTTAATATCAGACAAACGAATAAAAGTATCGAAGAAGCCGACTAGAACAAAAGCGTCCGTCAAAGGTAGGGAAGCACTTTTTTAAAACTTGCATGAGTAAATTTAGTATACGTCACGGTTTGCGTCACTCATTGGATTATTTAATACTATGTTCTCATAACGCCCTGCAGTACGATCGGCCTCCTTTAGTCGTTTTCACTCTGAAAACTCGGGGCTTGATCTACCTATTTTGTGAGTCTAAGTTTTTAACTTAAAATAATGTCAAGTATAATTTGAAACTATGTTTTTTGGTACTAACTGATGTGAAATACAGGTTTAAATGAGAAAATTATTCGCTATTTAAAGTAAATGTTCCTGTATCTGACTTTGACTGCGGCAGTGATTTGCGGATTAGAAAATTAACAGAGCGGTCGTCAGGTGTAATATCATTTGCATAAAGTTTATCTAGGTTTATCCATCAACAAAGGCATAATCAAAATCCGGACACGATCCGTATGCATAATATGTGGAAGGTCGACATTTGCAGACAATTTAGTGGCGACGTCAGGGCAAAGAGTCCCTTGACCTTCTGACCGGCTATGGAGGCCAGACGTGACTTGAATACGCAGGTACTACTCGCCGTGCACCTTTGCCAATTTTGTGCAGACATTTATAAATAATCTAATATCCAACAAACTGGATATTATTAAGTTACAAGTACCTACGTATTACTCAGCCATTTGCAGACAGTTGACAGTAACTTATAAATTAGTTTAAGTAAGTGTATTGAAGTTTTGTCCTAGCTAATACTCTGCACCACTGACATTGTCAGATTAGTTTTAAATATTATTTACGTTAGGATGCTTGGAAGACATTGCTTTAAGCCATAACACCGCCTATTGTTTTTACCGTGACAATATTGTAACCGTGCATTTTTGTAATTGTTTATTTATTTGATGAGCTGTAAAATGTTATCTATCTATTAACTTATACGGAATTTATTTCAAATTTTATCCAGTAGTAAGAAAAATGAACGGCCCTAGAGTGGAAGATCCGAGCCCAGCAGTGAGGCGTTTATGGGCTGTTATTGTATCCATTCGTTTATCATAATCTAATTATATATTTATTATAATTATATGACACATGAATTGACAGTCAGATATTGAAAACCGGCATTAGGTATTAACGACTAGAATATGCGAAAATAAGTTTGCTTGGATGTTTGTATATTTGTTTGTTACATTTTGCTCGTTCCTAACCTTGGAAGTAGATTACGGTTTTTAGGCAGACAATAATATGAGTTAAAAGAAATTAGAAATCGGCCAAATGTGTATGACGTCATGCACAGTGAAGATTTGTCGTTTAACAACGAATCCGTAAAAAGTATTTAATTGAAAATAACTCGTATCTTAAAAACTAAAACGTTCGCATGGGCATAAGAATTTTAGAGCAACATTTTTGAATCTTTTATGATAGCTAATTATGCCCATCGGTTTAATTATAAACCGCGAGAAATTTAGGAACACACTTGATCTTGATACCATCGCCTCTAAGTTGTATATTTATAATGGGGATGGCGACGCCATCAGCTTGCGAAAATTTCTATTCCATATCCCGTGTTAAAAATATTCGATAATAATTGTGCCATGATCAAATCATCAATCAATTCAAATCTACAGCATTAAATAATTTTAACTAGAATTAGCAAGAGATAGAAAAAAGATCAAATGATCTTTTTAAGTTGAAATAAATAAGTCATACTTCTTTAAATAATACTCTTCGTCCAAATAAAACGCAATATTTTGTATAATAAATTATAGGCCATATACATGAGTTGACAAGGAGACGTGTATCCAAAACACTCATCGTTCATATGCGGTTGAGCATAGCAATTTCCGTAATTGTACAAAAGAGAATAAAAGCGAATAGATAAAACGTTTCACGGGAGGCGTCAAAGCGATGTCTTATACAGGTGGATATGAACTATAATAACTTTATGGAGTTCGTGAGTATGCGGAAAAATGGTTACAGGATAAAAATCGGATTAAAATGAAACGTCGCTTTAAAATTATATTCCGGGGAGGAAAGCCGTAAGATCAGCGTTTCAGACGGTTTATAAGCATAAAAGGGTGTTCGCTGGGTAGCGTAAATCACTTCAGTATTCTTAAGAGAGCAGGTTAATAAAATATTCAATTAGTCAACAACCTTAGAATTTTGAGTTTATCGAGATACTGTAATGTATGGTAAACATTTGCCACGTGCATATAAAAGTGTTGGTTAAATATTGTCCATTTGTCTCAGTAAAACAGAAGAATAAGAATTGTTGTCTTATATACTGTTGACTTTCTCTGTCTTGTTGAATATGCACTGTTTGCCTCAACTTCATTAATTCTTCAAAAGTCATTCTGTAACATACTTCTGTATAAAACTTATTAAAAACAAAAATAAAAATAGAATAAGAAAAACAATTTTTAGCTAGACGTGTTGCTGGGAAGTTTCTTGCCACTTTTTCTCCTTAACAGCAATAACACGCTGCGAAGCGGTATACATAGACTAGGAAGTAAAATTAAATTTTAACCTATATGTATGACCTTCAAAAAGTGTTCTCCAGTGAAACTTATTTTGAATAAAAACTTTTGAATTTGAATTTACTACTGGAGGTTTTTTGAATAAAATGTTACTTAAATTGTATATTTAGATGATTAACATAAAACAAGCCACATTCAAAGTTAGATATTACAGTATATCTAACTTTGGATGTGGCTTGAGTTGTCTAGGACATTTAAATATCATTATATAGTTCAACTAGAGTTTATACCGCGGCTGCGCCGCGGGTGAACCTCTAGTGCGTGCTTCCTGTTTAAAGAGTAAACTTTAATACAGGTTACATTGTACAATTATTTTATGTTGGTGCTAATTAGCACAAATAGCACAGTGCAAGTGCACCCGGAAGATTAGTTTCATTTTATATCGCAAACTATCCCATCTCCGGGGCATGAAAAGTATTTATGTCCATTTTCGCTATTAAAACTACATTAAAAAAAAATTACAGCAAAACCGGTCCAGTATTCCTAGTAGTTTTCCGTGAAATCTTAACAAAAAGACAGAACCAGTTACTATCACATTTTTATGGACGATATTTTTTTTATATCTATAAACTAGAGAAATGATTGGTCTCATTCAAACTTTCATCCACTGTTTCAAACCGTCCTAGTTTTATTTATGTTTATGAAAACTACATAAATAACAAAAAGGACCAAAGGTACTAAAGGTACAAATGGGATAAAAGGTACAAATGGGACAAGGGTACTAAAGGTACAAACGTACAAACGGGACAAAAGGGACAAATGGGACAAAAGGGGCAAAGGGGACAAACGGATCAAAAGGGGACAAAAGGGACAAAAACGACGAAAATGGCAAATCACAAAAACCTATCCTATTATTTGGGATAACCTTTACATAAATCTATCCAAAAATCTATCCCATTATCCAAAATAAGAAGTATTCTTTCTCCATCCTCGATATTAAGACTACATATATACCGAATTTCAGCCAAATCGGTCCAGTAGTTTTTCCGTAAAAGCATAATAAACAGAGAGATAAATATGTTTTTATCCCAGAAACTATCCCATTTTTCGGGATGAAAAGTATCCTATGTTCATTCTCGGCATCGAAAATATATATATATATACTGAGTTTCAGCCAAATCGGTTCAGGAGTTTTTCCGTGAAAACGGAACAGACAAACAGACGGACGGACAGACGGACAGACGGATAGACAGACTTATATAAATAATTATATAAGTACACAGGTGTACGAAAATTGCTTCAATTATATCTATATCATAAAATTCTAAAAATGCCGTGTCTGTACATTGAAGCTATTTAAAAAAAAACAACTGGAACTATATAAACGATGGAGAACACTATGCAATTTTTTGAGATTTCTGATCTGTTTGTCGGTTTCTCTGTTTGTTTGGGATTCACGTAAAAATTATTGGGCCGATTCGATGCGTTTTCACTGATCAACAGCAACTTCTTAGACTTATAATCTGCCCTAATTTTTATCCTGGGAATCCCGCGGGAATTTTTCTGGGAATTGTTTAAAATGACCAGATTAAAGAAAAACGTATAAATGTGATTTTTTACTGATCGATAGAAAATGTTATGTAATAAAGTGTGTAACATTTTTTATCCCGGATATACCGCGGAAATTTTCACGGGAGTACTTTGTGCCTGGGTGCATAAAAATTAGCTTATTCCGACACAGTTTTTATTACGATAACTTACATTATTTTTAAGCGCTGCGGTATTTGTGTCCCGGGAAGCCCGCACGAATTTCAAATCAAGCGTGGACGAAGTCGCGGTCGTATCCTTGGTGATGAATAAAATTATTTAATTTGACACGCATTAGCGAAATTACTTTTATTAGGAGTGAGTGATATCCAAAAGTTAAGGAAAATCCACATCAGAAACAAATACAACTTTTGCTTAAAAGATTAGTAAGGAACTTTGCTGAAGCTAATATTTTATTCTTTACTAGATTAAATATTTATTTCAATCTATTACTACTTGGCCGTTGCCAAATAAGTTATAAATCTAAGTGATATGAACATTTTGTTACCAACACTCTATTTCAACTTCATTTATAGTCATTAAAATTATTTCCTTATAAATTAGTTTACTAAAACGAGGTCCATTTTAGAACGCTATTCTACTGTTGAAACATGGTTCCGCACAATTTGTGTATCTAGCCATTATTAACACACTACACAACACAACACACACTATTACCGTTTTAGAAGAACGTTCAATGAAAAGCCTAAACCAATAGTAATCAATTGTGTCTTTGACTGACGTCAAACGAAGGAGTTCTTGTGGCAACCCGAAAAACTAATTTCAGTAAACAGTTCGATTTTAACACAGATACAAAAATCATCGTTAAAACAATCAATGTCCTACAATCAGTACTCACTTTTGGACAATATTATGTATCTATTTCTTTTAAAATAAAATGCATAGTAAATTTCAAATTCTTGCCAAAACTCCAAACTCTATTGAGACTTTTAGATAAAACTTAATAAAATATGGAATATGGCCAATTATGTGCGGTCATATGATGCTTTTTGCAGTCCAAGATAATTTAAAATTTAAACGGATTATCATCTCACCAATCAGTTTGAACATGGGTTGTTGTTGTGGCAATTGTAACAATAGGCATAGGTTGAAAAAACAGCCTAAGCAGAGCATGCTCCCCGGTCAGAATTTGAACTAACGTTAGTTCAAACAGAAATGAGGTCTAAAATGTTCTTTAATAAATTAATTTTATATGTGTGAAATCCGTAACTTGTAATTTACTGTGTGAAAGACTCGACTAGACCCGAAAGTATCAAGAGAACTAAAGTATAAATGTGATTATATCTTTAAGATTAATCTAATAACAAAACACTTACTAAGAAATGATTCAGGCATTATTTATTAAGGTAGACCAGACTCCCCATATCACTCATAGTTTAGACAGACATCATTGCCAGAATTTTTGATAAAAGAAAACATTAGACAGAAAGATTGATTATATACATAGACAGACTTACAAATTTCTGTAGCTACTATTCGTTGTATAAAATACCCATGAGAATCACGAAAACAAACTGTAAAGTTTTCTTTCTGCTCGGAGATCAGAACGCATTAAACATTCAGATGTATTTTTGTAAGTAACGAACAGTATTATACTAAAACTTGCGAAGTCGATAAAGTCTTAAAATTTTTGGTCACGAAATAGTTGTTATGCATTATAACTAAATACAATAAAATATGATTACAAAAGTATTGTTACGAGCTACAGGACTCGAATTTAAAAAAATGCCGTTGGTACTACTATAGAATTTATTAGAACTGTACAAACACGTATAAAACAAATACAAATAAAACTGAATGCAACCAGTTCACACTGCACGATTTAATACAATTCGAACGCGCAAAGTCCATCCTCTATTTCGCTAATCGAGAGTACTAGAGAACGTCTTACTTGTTTCGTAGTCGTCGCTTGACTGCCCTGCCCCTCCATTCGGGCATCGTCTTATACTAACTACACAGTACAAAGAAATTGGCCGCACACACTGAGTTTCTAAGAAATAGTAATTTGCACACCTGCGAACGGCCACAAAGTCGAAAACAATAACAATAAGGATTAGTTCGACGCTAATGATGGTTATAAAACAAGTAAAAAGACAATAACATGTATTTCTTAATTACAAATTCAAAAGACAAAAGAATTCCTAATCCGGGAAGACAATGGACTGCGCTTACAACAGGCAGCTGTGCGCTTATCTTTGACGGCATGTAACAGTATTATTTCAGATCAAAAGAATTAAAAAAAACTAGAGCAAAAATACTCCAAAAACAGGCTTAAGTAATCGAAAATATCCCAATAACTGAACTGATATAACATACATATCTTAGATTTTCGTTGAAGATGTTTTAATTCACAGATAGGCACTTAATCTCTTATGAGTATTGATAAAAAATAATTTTATTGAAAATTGGTATTATATGTAGTTATTTATTTATTTCATAAATAGTTTATACTAAACTAACTTAAAAAATACCACTTAATATTAATAAATAAACGAAATCATAAATAAATTAAACTATACAATATATATATATATATATATATATATATATATATATATATATATATATATATAATTAAACTATATCATTAAACTAAAAATAAACTATTTATACAAATTAAAATTAAACTATAAAATCTAGTACCAGACCGCTGTCAGTTGGAAACGTGCCCAAAAGACTGGCTACATTGCCTCGCTGAATCTGAACCTGATGCTGAACGCTGAACCTCGGGCAACGCGTTGCCCGAGGTATAAAACAGTCATTTGGTCACGTGAGACATCCACCAAACGTTTGGCTACGTCTCGATAAAGCTTGTGTGCCTCAGGCCCCCATGGTCCCAGGGTCTCGACCCCAAAAGCCGCAAATATGTAGCCATTTCCGATGGCTGAGTATTTGCGGCGTTTTGGGGCTTCCTGTTGTACAGCAGCTGTAGTTAGTAGTTAGTTTAATTATATTACACAGCCAAACATACAGATGAATGTATGAATATAAAGAAACTATATGGATTACAAATATCAGAAAAATATTGTTTTCCTTAGAAAAATTGACCTATTTATTCCTCTAAGATGTTAAATTTCGAAAAGTTTCTCTTAAAAACCATTAAATATAAAATCAACTTTCTTTCCAAAATTTAGACCTCAGCAGTTTTGGTTCGATGTCGATGTGTCAGCGTATCAATCTGGACATGTCTTATATATATTAAGTACTTAACTGTGTCCCCCATTTCGTTCACATGAGATTTGACTTTATATTTATACACAAATAAATCGCAAAAACGGTCTATTCAGGCATCGTGCAAGCAGTTTTCACTTAAAATTTGACATTCATTTTGAAATCACAGACAGTGTGTGAACTTATATCCCGCAGATAATATGCTAGTGTAATATGTGACGGACTGTAAGACAGAGATATGACCTAGATCCTTGCACTAGAAAAGTTGAAGCTCCACTAACCTTAAGATCGGCCCTCTCCTGGCTCGGTTCAAGTTGTACACAGAAACGGCACACGGCACTAAATTCCACCTTAGAGCTAACACTATACAAAGTCTAAGTATAGTAATAGTTCTTGGCAGTAGTTGGCCAGTAAGCACAATAAGTTGAAGTTGAGAAGAGTTGATAGGAAAAGATGAGCGCGCGGTGTGTTCTTTATCAAACATTGACTCGGAATAGTCCAAAATGGTTGCCCTTACCCAGCTGTGCATTGGCCGTCACCTCCTACAGAAAGAGGGTAGACAGCAAAATTGTTAGGGCGACATTCTACCTACTTAATACTAGGCAAGGACTGAACAGACAGACACTTCAATTTTATTGGTATAGATAGGTCACCTAGCCTTCCAATATTAGGTACGTGTTATCGGTTGAGTCTGTGTAGGTGGGCGGTCCTGGAAGCCGAGTCTGTCACTCGCTAACGAGGTTGGCTAAAACAATCAGAAGTCAAGCAGAAATTGATGGGGTGTTCAGCGCCCGCACTGACGTCGACGTGTACCCACCCTTGTCTTAATTAAAAGACTTCACTCAAGCGTAATTCGCAATAGCGCATCGGTTGTCTCTGTGATATTCTCCACTCTATAGATTTCGATAAGACGGATTGCATAATTTTAGAAGCTGGAACGAACGAGAAATAATTATTACGCGCGAATATAAAGAGATCTTTTATTTGTTTCATATATTTCAAACCAACGCTGAAAACAATATTTTATATACATATTTAAAAGCCATTCGCTTCGATGGTCTATGTCACATAATATATAATACCGGCCCAAATGATTCGGCCCGTTCATCCTTAGTCATCAATATTGCATGGTACAGCTGAAAAATATTTTAAAACCGGCTTTTTTGTATTCCATCCATATTTTAATTGTTAATCATATTATACATTCTATACTTATATAGTATAACAAAATATATAGTAGTAAATAACAATTGTTTTTATTAATTATATTTAATCAAAATATGGATGGATGCATTGACATTTTTTTCATAATAAAAATCTGAATTAGTATGTTTTTCTAATAATAAATGTAATTTTTTGAGCCACGTAAGGACAACCTTATTTATACATCTATCCTATATTAAAAAGAGGTTAAGTTTGTTTGTAGAAAGTTATCTCTTGAAATACTGAACTGATTTTGAAAATTCTTTCACCAGTAGAAAGCTACACTATTCCCGAGTGATATATATAGGCTTTATTTGATTTTTTTAATGACGCCCAACGAAGTGGGCACAGGTCAGCTAGTGTGTTATAAGTAGATACTGTTGAATTAAATTGTACCTGGCTAAAGGCTAACTGATATTTATTAATAAGAAAATACACTTATTAAGATTTTTATTCGTTTTATCATTATAACATTAATCCCTGATGTAAATAATTATAAATTTTGACTGTTTTTTAGTCACGGCTACAGCTAATTCAGCCCATTTCATTTTAAAAACAAATAAACTTATTAATTTTAGCCGTTGTTTAAACTATGGTATTCAATTTCAGTGTGTTGAAAGATTCCATAACATACATGCAGGTGAAGCTAAATTTAACGTTAGTATAGTAAGATAGATTACATAAGCGCACAAAAATGTTGTTTGTACCTTTGACCAGACCCATGTATTCTTATGTATTTCGATGAATATCGAATCTGGGGTCAGTTTGGTCCACCTTCCAAATCTTGAAGGTATGGTATGGACCGAACTGATCCCAGATTCAGCGCATCGAAATAGATAAAAATAGATGAGCCTGGTCAAAAGTACATATCACTTTTTTGTGGGTGTTATTATAGGACGAAGGAGACATATTTTTAAATTAATAAATTGCCTTTGATCTCTTTAGAATCATAAATATATGTATAAGGAGTTGAGACACATATAGATATTGAGGTGAGATATAAATCCACAAGTGTACATAAAGTCGACTTGTAACCAGACCCTTTTAGCTGTAGACAGGTGTCCGGTTCTAATCCCGTTATAACGTGAACTGTAGCTCTTGAAGCAATTAGAAAGAAACAGGAAAATAACGGTCATTTTCAAGCCATGTGTACCAGTTTTTCATTACGTGGCTTGGTAACTGATTTATTAAAGCTACCTTTTCTCGATGCAATTCCAAGTACTGTCTGATCCGTTTTCGTTTAACGGTATATTCCTAGATACTTTATACTAAAAAGTTTAGTTATGTTTCGTACTGACTGTGGCTGTAATGTTTTTTTCCGGAACCCAAAAAAGTAGCCAAGTTACTCCTTATAACATCAGCTATCTGCCAGTGTAACTTCCGTCAAAATCGGTCTAGCCGTTTCAGAGATTAGCCGGATCATCCAGACAGTCAGACAAAAATTCTAAAAATTGCTTTTCTGAACCTCCTGGTCCGTATTATCTCCCTGATTTTTTTCGCATATTTATTTTAACATTACAGACACTTCATTTTTATTTATCTGTGTAGATAGTATACTTTCGCACGTTTTTTCGATTAGTACACATTAGGTTTTAACGGTTTTAGACGCGGTATTTTATTTGATTTTTATTATTCTGACGTTTCGGCCACTTCTCAGTAGCTGTGATCACGGAAGACAAAGATGTCAAGTGTCAATGAGCTAAATTACATTAGACTCCTATAGAGTAAATAATAACCATAAACAAAAATTAAAACTAAATAATTAAAATTAACAAGTTGGCGGTAGACTAATTCTATTCTATTCTATTTTTGGCGATTTGGCTTCAACGCTACTGACGCTGATTCGGCCAATGTCACAGTAACAGAGAATGTCAGGTGTGGGTTATAGGCAATAGCAGCTCAAAAAAAAAAAAGTCGGTTTTCTTTCTAATTGTGACTTCTGTGAACCTAGGGACAACACAACAGGCCGGTAGACTAAATAAAACTTTAATAATACTCATTGACACTTGAGATCTTTGTTTTCGGTGATCAAGGCTACTTGAAAGTGAAATTATAGAAATCAAATAAAATACCACGCTTAAAACCGTGCTTAATTTAATTGTTAATAATATTTATTATTCGTGTCCGGATTTTTTTAACCCTTGCTATTATTACTGTCCATAGCCGTCTAAGTAACACACTAATGCGCGGTTTCTGAGGTTACCAATTATGAGTTCGATAACAATTGAGTCTATAAAGTTATGTAATAGATAAACTTAGGTTAACCTTTATTGAGTTTCTGAATACGTGTGGAGGAATCGTTCGATAACTATGAAACCGATAACTAGTACCAAAACTCGCCACTAGATGTAGCTATTTAAGAAGGAATATCTAATATTTATTTTACTATTTTAATTCATAATTACAACTAGTAATAAAACGAATAATTTTTATTTTAGCGATTTGAAGTCATTTTAGCCGTTTTAAATAATATATTTACATAATTTCATAAATGTTTAAATGATAATCATTGTCATAAAAAAAAACATTTGTGATATTATGTCAAATAGTATTTGATTTTTCATAATATTTGGATACGCTTTGCCGTTTGATGGGCATATAAAACGTGCCTTCAGTTCTCTTATGCTTGCTCGGGATAATTTCACTGTTTCCTTGCTTACTTTAGATATATATCATTCTTGACACAGTGGTTTTATGGACATCTATATCATCACCAATACCTACCTGAAAAGTACCAGTAGCGTAAAAGCGTAAAGATATACAAATTTGCTCCAACACGGACAACGTGTATTAACGATTAACAGGTGCTAACGCAAGACATTTTTGCCACATAGGTGCATCACAGTACCCTTGTTGAACAGATATCTCATTTTAAATTCTTCATGTGCAAATAATTTGAACGGATTTCTACGTATCCTTAAATTTCGAAGTACGGACATAGTAGAAATAATCTGCAGTATTTCCATATCCAACTTCGATGACCTACTGACCATAATTGTAATCTTTTTAGTTGGTAAATTGTTTATTCAAATAAACGAAGTGATATACGAAGCGGTTTAAAATTTGATACAAATAATTATATGTTTTGGGTTACTTTTGAATTATGACTTTGAGAGATAAATTTAATGTAAAAAAAAAGATATGGAATAGATAAACGCTCAATATTGGTCAGTTATATTGAACCAAGTTTATCGTACGATGGTATGTTCAGAAACGCAATTTTATAAGTTATTGAACTAAAATTATAATATAAAACACGACATTTCCCCGGCCTCGTGTGCGTAAAGCTAACTTGTCACGGTACTGTCGTATTTTCTGAGATGTAAAAAATTTAATTTCAATGTTCAATGCCCGATCAAGAACGTATATATCTATATTAGACCTATTATATATATATATATATATATATATATATATATATATATATATATATATATATATATATATATTCGGCTCACATTCAAGGCAGTGAAAAGAAGACAAAATAACATATTATAAAAATACGTAACGATATGATAGTAGGCTTAATAACTAAATATATTATTTAATAGAATTTTATTGAAAACTAACTTCTGCCCGTGGTATTGCTCGCGTTAACGTAGATTTTGTCAAACAATTCAGGTTTTATCTATCCGTTGGTAACACTACATTTATTCCGGTTTAAAGGTACTAATCATAATACTAGTCATAATGTAACATCGATAAGGTACCTAATGCCCCCCAAAACGAACAGGTCGTCATAAGTTGTTTATTACTGATCTGTGAAAAAAACGCGATTGCAGTGCCATCTATGTATTTGGCCATATTTAATCCTCAAGATATGGATAAAGATGGTCTATGTACTTTTCTGTACTCCTGACGACAAGTGTGCAAAATTTCATGATGACTGGTTGAGTAATTAAGGTGTGAAAGCAAACAAATAAACAAACTAGTTATTATTATCGGTTTGTATACTTATATGAATTTTCTTTGCTATAGAATAATTGAGCCATTTTGGCAAACAAGGAACTCTAAGCAAGGAATCAATAACAGGGATGAATAGAATATTCTTTTTATCCCAGAAATTAGAATAGGTTACGATAAATACTACGTCCGTAGTGGAGTGAAACAATACTTTTTACACCGGAAAATGGGATTGTTTTCTTAGGAGACCAATCTGAAGTTTACACAAGCGAAGCAATGCGAAGAGTTCTAATTATTTAATTTAAAAAAATTGTCTTGATTAAAAAAAAATATCATATGAGCTAAGAACAATAAAAATATTAAGTTTCTTGTGTTTGCTTGCAGGCAGACGATGCATGTGCTGGCCGGTAAGTAGTTATTGCCGTCCCTAAACATTGGAAGCCGACGCATTGCCTACCTCGTGAAGACTTTAAACATCTATTTACATTCTTTTTTGAAGAAATATTATTTATCGTGTTCTTTATTTTTCAATACGTAATACCTTATTTATGTCTAAATGATAATAGTATAATTATTATTGCGTATTTTCAAAGTGATGATAAAATTAATGAAAGTTGATGTAACGAAAAAATGTATGTTCAGCTCGTACTCAGTGGAGATAGATTTTCACTGCCCACTCCCATGGAAGAACAGGCGTTAGAGTATGAATTTTTAAAAGTAATTATAAATTTCGCCTCACCTTTACACTGAAGAACTGGAGTATTTCAATCTGAAACAAAACATGTATTATGTCAGAGTAAGGCGACGTGACCCAAAAACTAATAGCGAACAAAGGCATAAGACAAGCAATATACTTATCATATCGTAAAAATGAGTAGGTAACAGTTTATTGACCCTAAAGGCGTGTTATCGTTACATTTGCATAAGGCCGGGTATACACACGACCTCTTGCTGGTACTAACCCTCCGTTTTTATGAGCAGGATGTGTCTATAAATGGTCTAGCTATATCCAACTCTTGTGAGGAAAAAATATATTTTCGGCGTATCAAAGAGGTACTCTGATTTATGCTTTTTTAATTTAATTATTGTTGTTATTTAACCTTGTTGAAATGGCGCCTTTATTTATGAGAGTTTTTGAAGCTCTCGAACAGTTTTGTTTTGATATAAGATTTAATTTTTAAAACCATATTATTGATGTATGTTGACCAAAAAATATCTTTCAATGAATATTCTCATTGAAAGATATTTTTTATGTAAATATGTGTCGGGTGTATGTAAAAAGAAGCTCGACTCTTTAGTGAAATGTAAGTTTTCAAGTTAATTAATTTGCGTTTATATCATATCCGTGGTAGCCGAGACGGAGTCATGGTAGCTTAGTGGTTAGCTAGCGCACGCGTCTCAGACTGAAAGGGCACAGATTCGGATCCTGGCCGGAAAGCATGCACCACTAACTGTTTTGTGACCTATTGTGCATATTGTTATAATTACCACGTGCTAACGGTGAAGGACAACGTGATGAAACCTTTACATCGAGATAACCGATGTGTCCAACCCGCCAATCCGCCTTAGAAAAGCGTAATGGGTGTACTGTCTGTTCCTCTATAAAAATGGAAGACCCGCGTCCCAGCAGTGGGACGTTTATGGGCTGTTATTATATATCATACTTCATTATTACGAGCGCAGAAATGGTGATAGTCGTCAGTTCATCTAATGAAGCGTCCACATCTATGTAATTTTGATAGATCTTCATTGTTGCGTCGCACCGAATTGCGAACCGAATTTGATTGGTAAATTTAGACAATCGTGTCCAACGATATAAAGATACAACCCGATTCATCCATAGGTAAGTACTACATAACGAACATACAGACTAAACGTTAGATATGTAGACGAATCATAATAAAAATCGAATTGAAAAATATATTCTTATTTATATGTAATCAAGTAAACAGTTGCCGATATCACTAATCTTACGTATTCATAACTATACATTTATTTAATCACAATCTCACTCTTTGTTATAAGCCTCTCCCGTTCCATTAAAATATATTCGCTTAAATATGCTAAAGCAATGTTAAAACTTCCAGTTGATTGCATTCAAAAGTTGAATATGTAAGTTACAGTAAATTATGTACAGAAGTTGGAAATGTACAGCGGAAAGTCAACGTACGCGAACAGAATATTGAACAGCTTGCTAATTCCACAGATATTGAAGATTTTTATAACAATACTTCAAAAATGAAGCGTTGGACTGTTTCATTTGATATACATTTTGAGTTGTTAATTCTGTTATAATTTTGCACTGAATTTAATAGGTATTGTGTATATCATTCCGCATACATACAAGTTTTCTTATTTCAGACCAAAACGTTAAAATATTTATTATCGTATGTAGGTACTCGTAAACTTAAGTTTTATGGTATAAAGTGTTTACAATAGTAACTTGTTTTATAAACAAAAAAACTGTGCCATGTGAATTTACTACCTGCATGCCGCACTCAGCGTCCTACCTCCGCGTATTTTTGTACAGTGTTTTTTAATTTTCTTTAATTGATTAAAGAAAAGATTATTTACAAAAATACATATATTTAATATAATAAAACTTTTATATTGAAAGAGAGGATTCTGCGCTAGTATTTTACGTATTTACAAGAATTTGAAAAAAAAAAACAATTGTTAATTCATGATGTAATAATTTATTAATGGTTATAATATGTATCCCTAAACAGTAGATGATTTAAAGTTGCACGTTTAAAGTGTGTCAAAATTGTTGACCTTTATGTCTCACTAATCTATATAAAAACAATTTTAGACCATGTAATTTCTGAGATCACAAGTACGTGTATATTCTTCCGGTCTTATTCATATTGAGTTCGAGCAAGTTTGGAGGCTATTTTAAGAATCGTAAAGAAGCCTTCAAACTTACTGTAACTTAATATTAACAAGACTATTCATCTTTATAATGTTAGTTTCGTTTCACTAACTAAAAGTCAAACCTGCCCAGGATTAAAAATCTACAGAGCATCATGAGACGTGTCTCTTATTTTAGTTTAATTAATTATGTTTAATGGCATCGTCTGAGCACTGGGTACTTGGCACTCGGAACTAGAGAACATCCGATAGGAAAAATTTTGCAAACCAATTTCCCGTTATTTATTCGTCCTTTATGCTCTAGAATCAACCGTTGTGTTAGCCACAACACAATCATAACATGTTTTCCTTGAAAAAATACATAATATCAATTCTCTTAGCGATAAGACCGCCCATTGTGCACATTTGTTTAGAATTATGCTAGAAGTTTTCTATAAAGGTGTATATATAATAAAGAGTTATCGATAGATATATCAGTATTCCGTATATTTATCTTTATAGGACTCCGTAACTATTGGCAAAATCGGGACTCTTAAAATTTCACCATACTAGTTTGACGGTTGATTTACGTTGAACTATTTTTTTCGAAAATTGTTTACTTTAGATAGATAGATAACACTTTAATGTACACCATTACAGAAAACTTATGAACTAGTGTTATTCTAATTGTGTACAAAGGGCAGTTTTATCGCTAAAAGGCGATCTCTTCCAGACAACCCGTGGCAAGAATATTGCTGCTAATTACAATATGGTGGTATACATATTTATTGTACGATTATTTACATTTCAATAAGAAATATATAACTATACTATATACACAAATATACACATAAGTTATATACATATACAATATGTAGTGATAAAATGCAACTATTTAAATATAATAAACATAGAGCTATGTGCAATATAATACTAATTATGTAAAATTACATATTATATATGGATGGAATTCATAAGAAAGGTCTATTTGCCGCTATAATTATACAATAATTAATTGTTACAGATAAAAAAGCATAGGAGACAATCACCATAGATGTTAAATCAAAAAGAATATCAATGTCCGCTGTCGAGTGTGTTGTGTGTTATTAAAAATCATAATTCTATAATAATCAAATTTGCACAGCTCATAAGTACTTTTGACGTAAATTGGTTTGAAAAAGATTTGTTAAGTAGTTTTTAATGCCTCTACTACACCTGTGCCGTAATACTTTGAATAACGCACTCCTAAAGATGTCACTTAGACGTAGCTAAGGTTTTAATTTGTTGTTAGAGATGTGATGTAAAACATTAATTTCATGCGGTGATGATGACTTTCACTAATGTATCTAAACGTCAAAGTGTTACTTTTTGACGCTTTAAATACCTCGTAAGACACATGTGAACACAGTCACTAACACTGACACTGAGCAGTTTTTTTTTACTCATAACAATGTTAAACGTTAATTTTAATAATAGAATTATGATTATGGTCTCAATTAACTCATAAACTCTACATGACTATAAAAGGAGTGCTCGACTAATCACTTCCACTACCCCGACTAATGCAGAGGAAGCAGAGGCATTAAGCAATGATATAATTATGGTAATATTTAAAACGGGAATAAACACAGCAATCACCTAATTGGGAAATTAGACTACATTCCATAACATGGTTCGTCACTCCGAAAGAATTTATTAACTTACATTTCAAACGCAAAAAGTGAATTCCATCCTCTCACTCTCGTGGAACAATAAACCATCTACCTGTAAATTTAATAACCTTCTGTTAAGCAGTCCGTGACAAGGGCGTAATTTCATAAAGAAAAATTACTACAATAAAATGTAAAACAATTTTCAGTACTGAAAAGCGGATGCTTGAAATAAGTAGGGCTAACATTCATCAAGACTTTTGTAAATGATTTTTAAGGCAGGCACAACAACTGAATGGCTAATGAGGCTGCGCATTGGGTTCTTTGTTTCAGCATATTCATTACCTGTTTCCAACGCCGTTTGTTTGCAAAAAAGTGTTCATTGTTTTGCGCCCTGCCCTCTCGAGAGTTAACAAACAATATCTCTAACAATTCGGGGTCAAGTTATTTCATCCGGTGAATATTCAAAGAGATAATTAGAAGAAAAAACAAGCTTAATTAGTACAAATTACAATTACGGGAAACAGTTGACTTGCTTTTACTGACGGCCGAGATAAACGCAAGCGGAAATGTGCCTATATTGCCAGTACCTCTAGAATGTTTTATGTGTATATTTGCTGACACAAATCACATTTTACGAAAGCTCTGTATTAACCGAGATAATGGAAAGGTTTCTTACTAATTTATATTTGCTTGTCAGCCTCTATAATCTAATAGCTTAAGCGCTGATCCGTATAGTTCACTAAAACCCATAGGTCTCTAGTTTAATTCTCAGCAGATGAAATTTCGTAAATGAACTTTCCATTATTTACTTTGGTCTAGTTATGTAGGGAACAAATATCTTACTATATACCTCAGTCAGGTCCCGGTAGAAGGGGTAGATCTGAGAAATGTTGACGTAACATCATGAGTAACGCAATTTCAGGCGTACTAATAGACTTAGAAATGGGGAAAGAAAGGTAGGAAAGACGATTACAGGTTCCGAAGTGGACGCTTTGGACGTAACCGATATTTAAAGCTAGGATGATGACGATAATGAGTTTAGCCTGGATACCTAAAATCGACCCAATACTTCTTCATTTTGTATTACCTATAACAAAAGTATAACTTTTAGCTGGGGAATATACTACACTGTGTTTTGTCTTCCTATTAAATAAACTGTCTACCTATTGCTCGAAACATGACTTCTGAATTATAAATAACCTAAACTAAAACCTGTACATAATGTTACGAGTTACGGGACTCGAATTAAAATGCCGTTGGAATTATTATAGAGTTTATTAGAACTATACAAACACGTATAACACAGGTACAAATATAACCGAACACAACAAGTCCAAACGTAATGCAGAAAAGGTCGTAACTCAATAAAATGCGCAGAGTCCGTCACATATTATATTACCGATTGTAGTACACACGTCTTACTTCGCTGGTGGTTCTCGCTCGACTGTCTCCTCCTCCATCAGGTCATCGCTTTATACTGCACAAATGCAATGCCCCCGTATCTAAGTCGGCTTAATCCGACACACCTGGCTAATAAACTGACCTAAAAGAGTATAATAACAATGGCCTGTTTTCTAATCACAAATTTTAAACACAAAGTAAACAAAAGAAGACGGTCATAAAAGAGTTACGATTAGTTTAAATGCCGGCAGGTAATAAATGTGCTTTGTTTCAGATAAGCAGATGGATTTTGTTTTTGTCGGTACCTGAATCGTAACAATGATGTATGATTTATGTGAATACACTATATAATAGATCTTTTAAATGTTATTGAGAGTTTTATGTAAGTAGATTTAAACCTGTGAAAAAGTAATCAAATGCACTTACTGAATTCATTTATCACACCTATTAATTTGTTAGCAAGGTAAGATTCTGCAGATACTAAAATTGACCAAATACATAAAAGTAGTTTTTCAATACAGGCAGGACGGGTAAAATCTTCGGGTAGTACATCCAATAAACTGCGGGTGGCGTAAAAAGAAATTTTCGATACAGTGTCTATGCACCTTGGTGCGAGTTTGTAGATGGGGTAAGTGTTGTCGGGTAAATCCGATCAAATATGTATAGGGAAATTCTACTGGCAGCCAGTTTCCGCAGATGCACCTTTACGCTATCGAAAACTGACGCATCGCCGCTTCGAGTGTTTTCGGGAATGCAAACAGCTCTGCTTTTTACATTTTATTTTTTACACCATAATGATACAAAATTTCGCAAAATTTGTTTTGAGTTTGAGAGAGTCCACTTTAAACTTTTATAGCAAGTAGAATTCTATGTATTTATTATATAACCATAGCAAAGTAATAAATCTGAATATTTATTTATTTATACGTAGGTATATACCTATTTATATTCCCCTGCTATACGATTAAATATGCTTGTCAATCACAGAAAATGACAATTAATTTAAAAAATAATTATAAGAGAACCGGCTTATTTAGAAACATACTAGGCAATTTAATAATAGTAGATCTTTGAACATAGCATTCGGCACTGAAAAATTGAGACGAAGTAGTTTAAGGTGGTATGGGCATGTAATGAAAAGAGATGAAAATCATTTGACAAAAATAATGTAAACTGGAATATTGTTGGATATATTTAAAAAAGATAAAATAAAATAAGAATAGTAACTTTATTTATTTTTTTACACAACAATTTAGAAGTAATATAAGAGACCTGTTGTGTGAGACTAGTGCCTATTGTGGATCTGTGCAGATCCGTATTACAAGTCACCGGATAAGAAAGTTAGGCCAAAATAGAGTTAGATGAATTGTGTGTATGATGACATAAAGATCTATGGTGTAACAGAGAATGCATACTAGGATACAGAAATATGTAAATCAAAGGTATACAGCGGCGATGTCAAATTATTAAGAAAGGGTAAAAGAGAGACAGTAGGCAATAAAACACTATGGTGCGTGGTAAAAAAGCAGACCCGTAAAAATAAATATAAACTAAATTAAACCAGATATCATATGTATACTTTTAGGAAGAAACATACAGCAAAGAAAGGTTAAACAGCGACGACGCGGTGGATTAGGGAGGGGAAGGTAATAGTTTCCGAACTACAAAGAAGATTTAGTAAAATGCACTTGTGCCATTATTATGACTACAAAAAATGAAAGAGTAACGTGAAAAACTAATCCAAAGTTGATCTCCAATATATATTGTGTTATATTAAAACTGATTAGTAATTTTGGAAACATCGATGTAAAAATTTGCATAATCCACAAGTAAGCAGTAGCGATATTTACAAAAATTGCATCGAATATACTGCAATGCATGTTATAATTTGTAATACTTCAGTTCTGAATTTATACCTACTGTATATTCAGCTACAATTCCAGTTGTCAACTAAAAAGTGTAAAGCATACGATATGTCTGTAGGCCGTACACGTACAAACAGTGTACACACAGGTCGGCTAATATATTATTAATGGTATACGTTCCAACCACGAGGACACGTCCCTTGTTGGCTCTTGACCGTAAACCTACACCGGCGAATATTCTAACTTATAAAGTACGAACTTGAGATGTTAAAGTAGTCTAAACGGTGTCTAAAACTTCAAAAGATTCACTCTTACGATGTTATTCGCCCGTTGTCGGTTGCCAGTACGTATAAGTGAAGTTAAACATGAAAAAGTTAGAGAGTTTAGCTTTTAATGTTGCCGAAAATACTTTGTGGATTTATCTGATAGTATATTTTATATTCCGTTCGTCAAATTGAATTAAAATCAATAAAGTAGTATATTAATTATTATATAATTTAACAAAATATATAAACAGATTAGTGCTTATCCCTGTAGGTAATAGTATCCTTGTAGGTTTTGAGGAAAATAAGTGTGAGAAGTTGGATAGACGGATGGATGGACATGACGATTTTTAAAAGTACAATTTTTGCCAGAATAACTACGCCACCCCAAACTCTAGTACGAGTTGTAAACTACATTGATTAAAAACGAGAAAAAGATCTTAAGTGAATGATAGACGTGCAAGCAAGTACACGTACAATCTTCTTCACTTCTGAAAGATCGCGTACTTAATTAAGGTGACAAACGGGCGAAAAATATGTTTGACCCATAAATACGCGTATTTGTACACACAAACAAACCACACACATACACACGCTCGGATGAACGTACGCCCGCCCACCCGCTCGCATATGGGAATTTGAAGAGTGGAGTTTGCTATGAAGTTATAATAATTTATTTATTTTATAAAATGCTGCAATACGTTTACACTCATTTCATTGCCAAACTGTCTTTCCAGTTTGGCCTTATGTGACAATGTTCTTGTGGATTATATTAACGTCCCAAATTTTTTAAATTAATACATTCTAGGGGTGTCTAAAAATTATAAGTCCGCCCTTTGTGCACAATTTTTTGTTTCAAAAACATAGCAATACTATATTTAGACAATACAATGCAAGAAAACTTAACTTATTCGTATTATATTCTACTCATAGTCCCTCAATACTATAAGTAGAATACTGAGCCCAGATCACCATCTTCTATGGGTAAGGTGCCCAGAAGGCTGGCTACGTTTCCTCGCTGGATCGCCATACTGATCCGTTAGCCGAGGTAAGCACCAGCCCTCTGATCACCTGAAGAGTCAATGAATCGTTTCGATAAATTTTGGTAGAGGCTCATGGCCTCAGGACCCCACGGTCCAAGCGTCTCGACAGCAAATAGCACAAATATATAATTCTCACTGAGGGTTGCATACTTCCGCCGCTTGAGTGATTCGGCTGTTTCCGCCGCTGTACCGGCTGATCTAGACGTGTTTGGTAAATGGGATGCGGCCAACGTGTCTATGCAAGTCGCATCCCACACCAAAGGCTTGCCACGTTGCCAGGGAATTAGAGTCATTCCGTCGGGACGCCTACCATCGTCACGTGCAATACCGTTCGGCTCTAATAAAGCCGGCACGTTAGCGGTGGCAAGCGCCCTCCGTAAGACATCATTCAAGGCAGCGTGGCGTGACCATCTGCCGGCACTGCGGCGGCAAGAAAGACCATGGTATCCCGGGCCGATTATCTCTGTTCCACAGACGCACGTGTGTGGTGCACATATGCGAGAACCCAAGCGCAGATTTATAGCCAAAGAAAAGGAAGTATTATCCATCAATGTACCTATGTATGGGGAGGGGATAGCTTGGAGCCAGAAACCAGACTCTTTGCGGGAAACGGCAAGGATGCGAGCACGTCCTGTAGAGTTAGTGGAATTTAAAAGTTTTGTATTTAATCCTCTACAAATAGGTTCATCCTAGCAAAGTTGCGAATTCGGGATATGTGCACAATTAGATATCGTTTATTTTGTAGTATATACAATAAACAATTATTATTTATGATTTTTTTGTATTTAATAATTACTTAAAATATTTAATTTAGATGCGGTTTTTATTTCAATACTTTCAAATGATCATCACCAATGACTAATGTAGTTAATATGTTATTTCGAGATTGACGATATTATTTTAAGAAAATCATACTAGCGTAATTATAAAAGTTAAAATGGTATATAGAGTTTCCTTAGGTTTGGTATAACCTAAAAATCTCTGCGACCTTAGGAACTAAATTTATATCGTTTTAACATTCACAATTACACTAGTGTGGATTGCTTTAAATAACATAATATAAATGTAGAGATAAAAATAAACATGAAGAATAAACTCCCGTTCGGTTTTTTAAAACAAAAAATGAACACAAATATAATCTATCTACCTATATTACGGCATGTATTCCTGATAACACCTCGTGCGAATGACAACATTCAATTCCCAACAGGAATATATCGTAAATTCATATTACGGTCCGTGTACAAGTTTGTGGGTATTTATTACTATGTTTGTTTGTTTGTATTTTGTCTGTATTTAATACATTGAAAGAGCACGGTCTAATTTAAGCGGCGAATTGATATGCGACTCTGTTAACGAAGTATCGATTTCAAATAAAAAGCTGCGACATTTGTTAATTAACGCAGCTCGGCGACTTTGTGGGGTGTAGGTTTATTGATATATATTCTACTTTAATCGAGGAAATTTTGGCTTTAACTTGAAGAATAGATAGATAACACTTTATTGCTCAGCAAATGAACAATTTCAAAAATGCAAGCTCTTACTATATTGTCTTGGTAACAACAATAGGCGATGTTCTCGCTTAAAGCGATTTTTCCGGGCAACCTAACTTAAAGAATAATTTAAACTAATCTGGCAATGTAAGGGGTGAAAGACATAACTTATTTTTTTTATATCATGAGTTCAGCAGACAGGCAGACGGCTCACTTGATGGAAAGCATATACTATCGCCTATGGACATTTGTAACACCAAACGTACTGCCAATGTGCAGCCTCTCTCTAAAGGGAGACTGGCACCTAATACTAATGCCAAAACACAACTCAAGGATGTTATAGCAGCATAAATTAAATACATATTTATAAGATAGGTATGTATTTTTCTTAGTTAACGGTATAAGAATTGGCCTAATTATTAAAGAAATAATTGTATTTTCGGACTGAGTTCTTGGCAATACAACAATGTAGACAATACTTTGGCCTTTTTGGATAGGAAAAACGTTAGTTTGTTGTATAGTTGTACTTTCGACTGTATAAACTTGGTCAGCATTTAAAAATAATTGTAAATAAATAATCGTTATTTTGTTTTCAGAATAAGTTGGACGACATTTAAATAAATTGAGACACTCTTTATCATTTAACAAAAACAAATGTAAGTAATGTTAGAATTTATTGTAACATGTTTCTTCTACCCAATTTTCTTGCTGTATAAAACCCCAAATACTTGGTGAATTGTGTACGTTTTCGAGTTGCTACGAGAACTGCGATATTTTGTGTTAGTGAAAGACCAAAGATCAATATGAATTAGACTGGGGTGGAGTTATGTGGGTTGTGCTTGGATCTAACGCCTATTTAATGGAAAATTAACTTAAAATTTAAATATTTAGTACTCCGGGTAGATAGATACACAAACTGTGCGAAAAATCAAGGATCAATGTATTTATCGTATCTTTTAGTAAAAAAAGCACCAAGGTACGCCATGCTGGTATCATAATCTTGATTACAGCAGCGAACGGTGTGCTACCACGGTCTCACAAAATATCGCCATGAAGCAGTTAGCCTTAAACTAATTATATTTCGTGCGATTAGTGAGAATTCCGAGAGCCCACTTCCCCCGCCCCTATCTCATATCTCGTATCCATCCTCCTATTCCAAACCTATATCCCATCCCCTTTATCTCATTCCTCGAGTCTAATTCCTCTATTCCATCCTAAAGTCAGGCAATGCGTTGGCTTCACCCCTGGTGTTGCAGCCATCTGTAGGCGACGGTAACCACGTTCGTAAGCTGGACCGTCTGCCTGGGACACTATTCTGCTATTACTATCTCGTTAAAATTGCCGGCCACTATCGTATCGATCGTAGGTTTGCCTGATTTCGGTATTCTCTTAATTCCAACAGTGTGCCTGTGGCTCGCCACTTTATCTATATATTAATACGTTAAGCAAAAACTTTGTACCCCTTTTTACGTAAATTGCGCGTACGGAGTAGTATGAAATTTCGCACACTTATAGTTTATAAAGAGAAGAAGCGACGAATGCTAATATTTTTATAAATTATGGATAAAATACATTAAATCAATAAAAAAACATTACACACACTACCATGTATTTGACACACACACACGCATATATACTCTTTTGTTTATTCTTCAGGTGAAATTAACAGGGTAACCTTGGCGAAATCTGTGATTATAGAAGTATAGTCTGTGACGTTAATTATTATGGTCGCATTTTGAGCACGGGCGACCACTGGTCTATATAAATATTTATAATTGACGTTTAAAATTTTCGTGGCATTTCAATATTCATTTCGGTTAACGACACTTCTGCTGATGATAATACCAATTTTTTCTACTGTTATTTTGCCGCGCGCGACGATATCGAGAAGATATTGCGGATTTAGTAGAATACGAATTTGTGACACTATCGCAATGGAAACTTACTTTGAATATCTGTGCAAACACGAAGATATTGAACTAGCAAAATTAGGCCTCTGTTTCGAAGCTTGGCAATAAAAAAAGTCAACACAGAGAAAATAATTAACTATAATGTGTATAAACAACCAATAATGGTAAATTCGGGGACGGTAACGATTTAGGTACCATTAGATCGAATGTTACCTCGTTACAAAGCTACGAAAAACCAAATAGTCGTTATTAATTATATCAGCTTTTAGGAAAATAATTAAAATTTTATCAACATTAAAATAAGCAACGACCACATTCAGTGAGTTAGTTTTTGAAAATTATTTATTCTTGTCGATATCATTAAAGGACATACCACTAATTTGTGTTCACTGTAGTCTGTGGTTTAGTGAGCCAGGATGAATCTTGTAATCCAGAACGAGTAGTTTCCACTTCTACCTATTCAATTTAATGCTTCTAGCCAATTATTGCATTGAAGTTGGTACATGTCAGCCCGGACTAGTACTTGACAAGGATTAATAATACAATGGGGCAACTAATTAGGTAAAAGAATATTTAATAATAAACTTATTAAGACTCCAAATTGTCTTTTGAGAAATGATTATAATAGGAATTAAACTTTGTTAGTTTTGTATTTCAAATTTAGGTAAAAATTGGTCAAGTCCATATTTATTGTAGGTACCTATTTGTTATTAGGCAACGGAACCCTAAAATAGTAATTTATCGAAAATACCTCGTATCCCAAAACTACATAATGGACTTTGTTCAAATAAATTTTTATTGATAGTATTTTGTCTAATTCTACAACCTTGATTTTGTGATATTTCCATCTAATAGTTGAAAATTTAGAGCAGGGGGAGGCACGCTTTCTTTCCGGGACATTAAGTGCAAACGAAAGATGTTTATTGAACTTTAATAACATCATAAAGGAAAATCATTGTTATTTTTTAAACGTGAATAATGAGGCGCTGTACACTGAAAAGTACATGTGTAATAATATAGGTATATTATATGAAAGGTACCTTTAATTTTTAGTTCGCTATTTTACAACGGTATTATGTAATGGCTTATTGTATAAAATACACCATTCTATCAAATGTCATCCATATAGACCAAGTAAACATCAAACATGTAAAAGAGAAATTAGTTAATAAATAAGCCGTTAAAATCACCTGAAGAGAGAAGTTTTAATAAACAACGAAAATTAGGCCTTTGATTAAAAGGAAATAAGGCTAGATAATTTTATACCATTTCGTGAAATATATTATATTGGGCGTATGCCTGACTTCATTCGTGTAAACTTAAACTTTCAATATGCTACATGTCAATCCCTTATAAGTAAAGAAGAATTTATCAGAACGTGCATCTTTACTTGTAAAATTGAAGAAAATTAAAGTAAATCTGATTACTCATTTCATAACTATAAGAAAATATTTGAAAATTTGTCTCTAAATAGTCTCCAAAATGGCCCAACGAATTTAATTGTAAATTTTATTTATAGATAAAATGTTAATATTGTGTAATACAAGTAACAATATTTGCTTTCAACGCCATCTATGTAATGCGTTCAATGTGTATGTGTGAATAATAAATGACCTCGCGCGATTTTTTTTATTGCTTGAGTTTAGCAGACAGGTACACATCCCACCTGATGGAAAGCGGTTACCATCGCGTATCGCCTTTGTAACTTCCAAAGGTGCTACCAATGTGCTGCCGGTCTCTAAAGGGAGACTGAAACCTGGCCACTAATGCCTGAACGTAACTTAGGTTCTTTCTTATAACGGCATACTAGAGTATGCCGACCAGATGTGGTGGACATCCAGTTGGGCAAATACCCTACCATCCGGCTGTGGGTTGTTGTGTCGCCTTTTACGACAGGCCACCCAGCCGCAGGAAATTATAATATTTTTCCGTTCCTGCACGGATAAAACGTTCCTATACGGATGTTTACAGAAGTTAATAAGATTTTTTCTTAAAATATTCAAATTATATGAATATAAATTCAAAATCCCGAGCGTACAAAGTCACAGGCACAGCTTTATTTATTAAATAGCTTGACCGCAGCCTATATCTTGTTTTATGTTGTCTGTAGTGAAATATAAACCAATTTTCCGCAACTTTATTTTCTCGAGAGACAAAGAAATTGAGAAAATGTAAAAGCTAAGTTCATCGTCTAAATAGGATGTTCGAAATGTCACGAATACACTGGTGTGTGTCATGAAACCCTCGTGTCCTGCCAAACGTGTGTGTTCTTAACTGAATTTTGCTGGTTTCAAGGTCATTTTATTTGAAATAGTTGCTTTTTATTTCAATCAGTTTTTAGTAGGTCTATTAGTAAAAGTAGACCAAATTTTAAAAATATGCTATTCGTTTGTAGTGGAAATGAAACAAAGTGCGACAACGGGTGAGAGAGCTTGTAACTTTCGTGCTGTCACATTTCATATATTATATTGTATAATATATTTAAGCTTTAAAACTTGAATTTTGAAGTATTAACGTTTAAATTATAAAATATAATGTATTCTATCTCATTTTCTTGCAGGCTTAGTCCTATACATTTATGTGTTTATCTCTTTTTAGTGTCAATTTTTCGTTCATCGAGTTTCAAATCACAACGATTCTAAAGAAGGTTCACTTCAAAAAGCAAATAGTGTGTTGATCCAAGCGCAATTAAGGGTCCCGTAGAGGAGACAAACGTCCATTGTTTTTGGTATTTGGCGAATAAAGCATAAAAGCATTTAATCAAAAATAATCTTATAACTCAAAAACTACTCAACGGATATTAACTTAATCATTTTTCATTAAAATTATTTATGAAGTTGTATAACTTCAAATTTTTTCAAATAATTTCACTTCGTTGATCAACAATTAGGGGGATATAATATTTACTTTGGAGGCAAATATATCGATCTTATTGACTGAAATAAAAAGTTATTAAGGAGCTGTGTTAATTTTTTGAAAAATTCAACTACCAATACCCCACGCGAAGATGGACACTGGAAAAATTTCAACTCTTAAATACATGTTTGCCAGCAACCCCTAATCTTTATTCTCGATTTTATCATTGTGTAGCGACATATTTGTACAAAATTTTATCTATATAGACATTTCAGTTTCGCAATTATGACAAAAGAGCGTTTTATCAAAGTGTGTGAATTTAGTAAGAGAGATAAATAAGGTCTACATAATATTTGAGACAAACTAACGGCTCTGTTTACTTGTCACTCCCTTAAAACTATTGTATTGGTCAATCGTGTGAAAACAGGATTTCTTACATTGCAAAATATATTATAATGACAGCTTGAATCTCATATTGTAATATAATCCCTACAAAACTGCCTCAGATTCGGATTATTTACTGATATTGATTTTTATCTCGAATGTAAATATTAAACACATGGAACATAAAACATAATTTAGAAGAATCCCCTTAATTGTGTAACAGAGTTTACTTGTACCCGATTCGCCAGTACCTCTTCCAGCGACTAGTAATTCTATTTCGACGTAAGAGACCGACGTCGTATGTCGCAGCACACTCATTCAATAATCTGATTCAATTTCGAGTGAAGGTACAGTTTCATGCTTGCTGAGGTCTTATTTAATATTCCATTTCTACGTTTACCAATATGTGACTTCATGTTTTAAGTCAATAATAAATTAAACACAATCGCCTTTGTATTATGTTAATTATAATTGTCACACGCATTTGTAAAGGTTTTTAGGCCCATAGTGCATTTTGTGATGTTTTAATAAAGTATAAATCTGATAATAACTGAAGTAAAACATTTTAAAGAACACGTGTTAAAAGTTTTAACAATATACGCATTAGGCCAACTAAGCTGGCTAAGCGGTGTATAATCCTTGTCTTGTATTTAAACACACATCTTTTGAAGGAGATAGGCCTATGAATAATCTGCTATAATCGGCAGACAAACACACATATCGTATAACCCAAAATAATGCAAGTTACGCTTGTGTTATAGGTTACATAAAACAGACTACTCTGCGGCCTATCCCAGACACCCAAGCCATAGTAAATAATGGAAAAAATTAGTTTCCAGAATTTACCATACCAGGAATCGAACCCGGAGCCTCTGCATTGTAATGAGATAGGCCAGCAAAGGCTTACCCCGCTCAACCACAGAGGCCGCTAGTGTGTGTTCGTAAGTATCTTAAATATTAACCTTTTATGACATTCGTTTCAAAACAAGCTTCTGCCCGCGACTTCGTCCGCGTGGGATAGTAAAAAAAAGTAAGTTAAGAAATCCCTCCCGATTTTAAAACATTCTTCATTGGTGCTCTGATCCTATTGGTTAATGATATATAGCCTAATTGTTTTTAATATATAAATTGTTTTATTGTATGATGATGATACCGGCAATATCAATACTTAATTAGGTGCATAAGTTATATAAGAAGCTGTTTAAGTAATTAATTTTTTTTAACTATCCCACGGGTACTATTTAATTTTTCGGGATCAAAAGTATCCTGTATGTTGACCAGGGATATAAGCTACCACCATACAAAATTGCATTTAAATCGGTCCAGTCGTTCCGGAGATTAGCCAGCACAAACAGACAGACAAACAGAGAAACAACAAATTTGAAAAAAATCAGAATTAATTCTATTTCACTTTTTACATCCCTGACTCGGTTTTTAGCATTTTTTTCATTGTACAGAAATTCGCCTCTACAATTTAATTATATGTATAAATTTTATTATATAATATAGAATAGATAGTCTATAGCTGTTTACTATATCTTATTATATTTTTTACTAATAGTTAGGTAAAAGAAGAAAGAAAGATAAAACATTTATTTTAAACTTCAACAACACAAATGTGTATACATCACACTATAATAATAAATTAATAAAAAAATAAGCAAATGTAGTTCTAAACTGCCCCTAGCTTAAGTTGCGCTAGGGCTGAAGAATTAATATAGAAACCCAGCATTATCAATGAGAGATAATGTATTTCCCTAATGGGTCTTTTGTTTTATTTTTATTGCAGGATTTCAGCAGATTGCCAGACGGCCCACTTGATGGAAAGCGGTTACCATCGCCTATGGACATTTTCAACACCAAAGGTGCTACAAATGCGCTGCTGCTCTCTTAAGGGAGACTGGAACCTGGTCACTAATGCCGGAAGACAACTCAAGGTTGTTATGGCGACATACTTTAGACCAGGGATGGTAGCCATTCAGTCGGGCAAATGCCCTTCCACCTGTCTGTGGGTTATTTTGTCGCCTCTTACGACAGGCCTCCCGGCCGCAGGAAATTGTATTCTTTCTCCGTTCCTGCAGGGATAAGACGGAAGGGTCTTGTAAACAATTGTAATCTATTCAAACTGATATAAATCATTGTTCGTATGAACGAGCTATTGTTTCCTAAAATCAACTCAAAACTTGTAAACGTCCCTCAAAATCCTTTCCGGAATATTAAGTTAATGAATTTTACTTCACATAAAATTAGCCTGTTTTGAGTTAAGGGTCCGAACATTAACTTCTGAAAATGAACGTGTAAAGGGAGCGTAATGGTTAATAAACGTAATTATCTAGCCTTGCTTGCAATATCTGCTAACTTGATGGCGTGCATGATAATTACTCACAAGCTGTTAATTACGTTTTGTAAAATTGAAAAAAATGTAATAATGAATAATAATGCATGAATCAACGTTTTCTGTTCGCGCTTCAGTATTAAATATACGTGTTGTAAACTTAATACCTTAACTGTAACCTAATACAATGTTAGCTTTAATAATAAAATAATTTAAACTTATTTTATTATTAAAGTTACTATTGTTTATTTTTACAATAACCATTCGTACTAAAAATTGAAACTAGAAATAAGGCTTAATTATACCTTAACATAAAAACATAAAATAAATTAAACAGTTATTATAAATTAAATATGCCCATTGAATTCAGAAAGTAGAAATGTCAGACCGCTGTCTCTTGGGAACGTTACCAAAAGAATGTCCGCATTACCTCGCTGAATGGCGACGCTAATGCGGTGCCATAGGTATAGGCTAGCCTTTTGGCCACGTGAATCATGGCCTTTATTTTATGTCTGTATCTATAATATTATAAAATTGTAAAAGTGTAGTCTTGTTTCTTACATTTTTTGTTTTTGTCTGTTTGTTCGGGGTTCACGTAAAAACTACTAAGCAGATTTCGATGCGGTTTTCGCTGATCGATAGAAAATTCCTGGACTTAAAATCTGCGGTACTTTGTATTTTGAGAATCCTACAGAGAATTTCTTGGGATAGGTTTAAAGTGGCCAAGTGGTCGAAAAAATATTGATTCCGATGCGAAATTTTCACTGATCGATAAAATCTTTATTAAAACAAGTAGAGTTTACCTCACGGCTACGCCGCGGGTCAAACTCTAATGTGTGGTTCTTGTTTAAAGAGCAGGTGTTAATACAGGTTACATTGCACTTGATGAGGCTTTTTGGCGCATGCTTAGAGCAGGGCCAGTTCCCGCAACGGTGGAAGACCGGAAAACTGGTCCTGCTGCGAAAGGAGGGGCGGCCTGCGGGTTCACCGTCCGCCTACCGGCCCATTGTGCTGCTGTACGAGGTTGGCAAGCTCTTCGAGCGTATCATCGTCGACCGCCTCGTCCAGCACCTATCGACGACAGGGCCGGACCTAGCGGACAACCAGTTCGGTTTCCGCGCAGGGCGCTCCATGATCGACGCCATCATGCACCTGAGAGGCCTGGCTGAGGAAGCAGTCTCCCGGGGCGAGGTATTATTGGCGGTGTCTCTAGACATCGCCAACGCAACGCCTTCAATTCCTTGCCTTGGCCTTGCATCATGGAGGCACTCCGGTACTTTGGGGTGCCGTCCTACCTCCGCCATATAGTCGGGGCTTATTTAAATGAACGAGTCGTCATTTACCCGGTCCACGAGGGATGGAATCGGCGAGCCATGGTGTGCGGTGTTCTACAGGGGTCGGTTCTTGGTCCCCTCCTGTGGAACATCGCATACGACTGGATGTTGCGAAGTAGGGTCCTCCCCGGCGTCAGCATCTTGTGCTACGCAGATGATACTTTGATCGCAGCTCGAGGGAGGACCCACCAGCATCCGCATCGGCATCGGGGAGACCATGAAATACCTTGGATTGGTCCTCGATAGCCGATGGGATTTTTCGGCAGCTGCTCCCCAGACTCAAGGGGGCAGCGTGTGCGCTATCGCGCTTGCTCCCCAACATCGGGGGGCCGAACGCCACGTGCCAAAAACTCTTCGAAGGCATCGTACGGTCGATGGCCCTCTACGGCGCCCCTGTATGGGCGGATCGCCTGACGGCCCGAAACGCACCGCTTTTGCGTCAAGCTCAGCGCATACTGGCCGTCAGAGCGATAAGGGGATACCGTACGGTGTCCTTTGAAGTGGCCTCGCTACTCGCCGGATCCCTCCCATGGGACCTGGAAGCCAGGGTCCTGGCGTCAC
The DNA here is from genome assembly GCA_039645545.1 of Dendrolimus houi. Taxonomy (NCBI): domain Eukaryota; kingdom Metazoa; phylum Arthropoda; class Insecta; order Lepidoptera; family Lasiocampidae; genus Dendrolimus; species Dendrolimus houi. The sequence goes on along the minus strand of CM077120.1, from coordinate 12,681,310 downwards.
TGTACACGTGGCGCAAAGAGGCCCTGGCTAGGGGCACCAGACCCGCGCCTCGCGAAATCGAGGCGTGCAGGTCGGAGCTCCGCCAGATCACCGTGGGAGTCTGGAAAAATCGCCTCAGGCGCTCCAGCGCGGGCCCCGCCACCATCGAGGTGGTGAGACCCGTCCTGCCGGCATGGATTGGACGAAAACACGGCACCCTGACGTTCAGGCTGACGCAGGTCCTCTCGGGGCGCGGTTGCTTCTGGAGGTACCTGTGTCGCCTCGGCCGCGAGGCAACGTCAGGGTGCCATCATTGCGACACAGGCGACGAGGTACGGCGCTGCATACCCTGCAGGAATGTCCTGCATGGATGGAGCAGCGCCGAGACCTCGTCACCCACACTGGACTGGACCTTTCGCTCCCGGCCGTGATTCGCACCATGGTCGGGAGCCGCACCGGATGGGACGCCGTCTCCTCCTTTTGCGAGCACGTTATACTTGCGAAGAAGGAGGCGGAGCGGGAGCGTGAACGTACGTCCTTGCTCCGCTCCCGCCAAAGGAGGACGCGCCGACGCCGGAGGTCGGAAGTCGACCTTCAGCCACCGTAAGCGGGCGGCGCGGGTGGGGGGCCCCTTGGGGTATAGGGGTTCTCACTCACCCGCACGTGCCGTCGAGATGAGAGCGCGAGTGTTCCGCGCGCGCTCATTTCTCCTCCCGTGGGGTGCGTTACAAACCGCCCCACGCCGGATATGACCACGACGTCGCCGGGGGGGTAGTCCCCCGGCATTGAAGAGGCCAAATGAGAATGGCCCACGCCTGCCAGGGCACAGCGGAGCTGGGAATCCCATTCCCGTAGCCCTGGCATAAGGCGCAGGACGGAACACCCAGGGGTTTTGGTGGGTATCCCTAACTGGGGAGTGGCAATAGCGTGGCACCGGTTCTGACCGGGCACGCTAGTGCCACCCCCGATCTGGCGAATCCCACACTCTCACATCGGGTCGCGAACATCCCCTCAGGCTTCTGTGCCTGTCGCGGCTTAGTCCTCAAAATGTTAGGGCTATTTGCACTCGGAAGATTAATTTCATTTTATATCGCAAACTATCCCAACTCCCGGCATGCAAAGTATTTATGTCCATTTTCGGTATTAAAACTACATTTAAACATAATTACAGCAAAACCGATCCAGTATTCCTAGTAGTTTTTTTTTTATAGCCAGTAGCAGACAAACAGGCAGACGGCCCACCCGATGGAAAGTGGTTACCGTCGCCTATGAACGTTTGCAACACCAGGGGTGTCACCAACGCGTTGCCGACCTCTAAGAAATTTTATAACGCCCTTCTTAAAGAACCCCATGTCATAGCGCAAAGGGAAAACCGCGGCGGGTAGTTCCCTCCAGATCATTGTTGTACGCATCATTGTAGTTTCCGTGAAAGCGTAACGGAAAGACATATCGAATTACTATCGCTTTTTTTATAGACGATGAATTTTTATATCTATAAACTTGCGAAAGGATTGGTCTCTTCCAAACTTTCATCCTTTATTTCAAACGGTCCTAGCTATATTTATCTATCCCTCGTCTATGAAAACTACATAAATGACAAAAATGACAATGAGAAAAAGGACAAATCGAACAAATCGGACAAGTCTGACAACTCAGACAACTCGGACAAATCGGGCAAATCGGACAACTCTGACAAATCGGACATTCCGGACAACTCGAACAACTTGCACAAATCGGACAACTCGGATAACTCCGACAAATCCTACAAATCGGGCAAATCGGACAAATCGGGCAAATCGGACAAAGATGACCAAAATGGAAAATTACAAAAATCCTATCCCATTTTTTGGGATAATCTTTACATAAATCTATCCCAAAATCCATCCCATTATCCGGGATAAAGGGTATCCCTTGTCCACCTTAGGTATTAAAATTACATGTATACCGAACTTCAACTAAATCGGTCCATTAATTTTTCCGTAAAAGCATAACAAACAGAAAGACAAATATATTCTTATCCCGGAAACTATCTCATTTTTCGGGATAAAAAGTATCCTATGTTCATTCTCGGCATCGAAAATATATATATACTGAGTTTCAGCCAAATCTCTCCAGTAGTTTTTCCGTGAAAACGGAACAGACAGACAAGTAGACAGACAGGCAGACACAGAGTTACTTTCGCATTTATAATATTAATAGGGATTCTGTAGTCTTAATAGTATAAGCATTGGCCTACGTAGCTGACTAAAACGCATAGGTTCGAATTCAATTCCTGGTAGGATAATTCTTGTAAACAAACTTCCGTTATTTATATAGGTATTATTAGTCTGAGTGTCTGAAACAGCCTCAGAGTTGTCTATCGAGCCGTATATTACCCATAAATCCAATGTAATTTGCTTAGCTCGGAAATATATAATTAGCCGATTATTTTTATATTTTTTAATAATGTAAAACATTCATTTTATTTTTCTGTACCTTTCCAAGAATATATTACACAAAGGCACACAATAATTTTAAACTATTCAGAAGAAATTTCACGTGGTTATTATTAAAATAACTCCCTCCCACAATAGAATCACGGCTCACACAGCGAGATTAAGATAAATTAAAAAACCCTTTGTACATCCATCCCCTTTTTATACATTCCATCCTAATCTAATCTATCCCACTTATTCCACCCCCCAAATCCACATCCTTCGTTCTAATCCCTACCTCATCCTCTCTACGTCATTCTAGAGGCTGGCAACGCGTTGGCATCGCTCTTAGTATTGCAGACGTCCATAGGCGATAGTAACCACTTTTCAACAAGTGGGCCGTCTCCCTGTTTGCCGGGTTCAGGAAATAAAAAAACACAAATATATTTATAACGTGCACAGGTTGTTTATGAACAAAGGTAAAGGAAATAATATTGTGTAATAATTTTAGCAAACCAGACGGGCGTTCACTTAAAATGTAAGCTTGCGCTCAAAGAGAAAAACAAGGGTGATGTCCGTTTGAAGTTATTCATTTTTATGCTGACTTATAAGAAATCTCAGTAAGGCAATCGGTTTTCTAATCTTTTAAAGTCGAAACATTTTTTATCAAACCCCATTCCTGTCTTTGAAGCTAAATTCTTTATAAAGCCATTCTATTAAGTTCTTCTTGTTTCATTCCTGAAAAGTTTTATTAATATTAAACTGTTAGTATGAAGCCATAAATGGCGTTTTGCTCGAAGTATGAAAAGAATGTTCATAGTGCAGCCTTTTCAGCGGATGACAAAACCTAAAACTATTTCTAATATGCTATGAATTGACATTTAGAACGCTTTTAATAGCATAAAGACCCGCCCGATATGAGTTGTACCTATGTGTTGAGAAAATATATTTTATGATATTTATGGCACTAAAAATATTTTGTATTTAACGCTTGAAAGCTAAAATCCAGTGCATTGAACAGGCGTAAAGTATAGTCAAGTTCCCCCAACGTCGCAAAGGTATTGAGGCTTACCTTTTGAAAAGATTTCCGTGCACTCGGCTTTTCAATAAATGCTCAATGAAGAATGCTTTCAACTATACCTGGAATCTACGTAAAATTAATATCCTTATGATTCTCACGTCTACTAGACTTCTTTATTTAGAAAAGAAATATGTTTCTGTGACGTAATCATGTGAAATTAATATTATTTTCTTTGAGCCCCTTTGACGTCATTAGAAATTAAAAAGACAGTGCGAACCAGATTGTCATTTCAAATTGGCTAGGTAACGTGACAAGCAAACGACGTAAAAGGATTTTGTACATGTAAATGAAATTGATAATATTATAAAGTTCTAAACATGCCGTGTCTGTACATTGAAGCTATTTAAAAGAAAATCAACTGGAATATACTATAACAAAAGATGGAGAACACGATGTAATTTAATTTAATTTTCTGTTTGTTTGGTATTCACGTAAAAACTACGGGGCCGATTTCGATGCGGTTTTCACTGATCAACAGAAAACTCTTGGACTTAAAATCTGCGCTATTTTTTATTCAGGGAAGCCCGCGGATTTTTTTTTTTGGTATGATTCAAAATGACTAGATTAAAAAAAATAACTGAGGGATGAAACAGTTTCTTTCAGTGTACTTACATAATTGTGTGTGGTATTAGTCAGATCTTTAAAATTGGAAAGGATAAACTTGGAGTATAATTTGTTTCTAATTACCAAAATTTTCTCAGTTTTATATTTAATAATTACTATGGCATTAAAAATTCTAAAAAAGGACTAAAAATACATTTAACGAGAATTAATTTGAATAAGATCCATTCAGTAGTTTAAATTTGATATAATATGACGGTATTTTTTTTTAAGTTCCTTAAGCCGTTCATCATTTCTAAGGAATTCATTAGTATGTGTGTATTGAAACGCACTTGGCCGATGTTCTATTTACATTAAAAATCTTGTGGTGCACACGCGCTATTAAGGGAATTAATTCAACAACAAACCGTGTTAGCCATGTAAATTTAATCAGCCTCCAAACAAATGATGAAGGTGGGACCTTCACATTATCATGGGAGCTGGGACCACCGTTAATATGAAAATGCGGGTAACCAGCACGAAAATATGGTGGCATTAATATAAATTGCACTTAGCCCGACGCGTGGGGAAAAACCTCTATTAGGGACGGTGAAAAGTATATAGTTTTCAGCAGACGAAGTATGATAAAAGTTTTATACACTTTTGCGGACATTTTAAAATGATTAATAGTGTAAAGAATTTGACATTTCCAATAGTGTCTTCGGTAAATCATAATGTCCACTACTTTTTATTACAATTATAAGCTAAGCTCTAAGCTATTATAGGAGACAGTGCAAAGATAATAGAAAAAGTAGTCGACGTTGAAATAAAGAAAACTGGTCTCTTTTTGCTTTGCACTTCTAGCACTAAGTTTAATGCTGCGTCAAATTTGCATAAAAATGATAGTAAAAGCGTTGTCTTGATTTTGGTATCATGCGGGTCTCGTGGTCCTAGCTAAATATAGCCGGGGGCCAACTAGTTAGTAAACGAGATCGGTAAAGCGTATTTTCTTTGAATCTCCTGAAGCGCCTCATTCACATGGTTCGAGGATATGACGTCACTCTGTATTAAAACAACCCTTACGCCCGCCGTACATGTGCAAAATATTTTTCAAAGACGAGATAAACACTAGGAGATTTCATAAATTCTTCATCTCATAACGGTTGTTTTAACATCAATTAAATGAGTGTTTTGATGTTTCTCCAGTGAAATTTAATTTAAAACGATTTCATTCTCGGAATCCAATAAAGGTCTCGCTAAATGGTTAATTTCAAAATGTTCCTAATTCAATTTGATTGTAATTAAATTAGAATACCTCTTTCCTATTTGACAATTTAATTGACTATCTACGTTTCTAATTGTATTTCAATTCAAAGTTTTTTTTCTTATTCACATTCGCTTATTCTATAGATATAGCCAAATGTTGGAATATAAAGCTGGCTGTTTTTGCAAATAACAGCGAGAGCTTGGTGCTGGTAGAAGGGACATGGTTTCTACCAGCACTCCGCTGATATTTTTTTTTTTACAAACGCGGAATCTAGCCAATGACGGTTACACGTAAACACACATTATTCTCACCTCCGTTTAATTTCCAGTATTAATTGATCTTAAAAGCACTAACATAACTAAAAAGTTTATTTACTTATCCGTGCAGGAACGGAGAAAGAATATAATTTCCTGTGGTCGGGCGGTCTATCGTAAGAGGCGACAAAACAACCCACAGCCAGGTGGTAGGGCATTTGCCCGACTGGATGGCTACCACGCCTGGTCTAAAGTATGTCGCCATAACAACCTTTAGTTGTGTTCCGGCATTAGTGACCAGGTTCCAGTCTCCCTTAAAAGAGCAGCATCGCATTTGTAGCACCTTTAGTGTTGCAAATGTCCACAGGCGATGGTAACCGCTTTCCATCAAGTGGGCCGTTTGCCTGTCTGCTGAACTCATGCAATAAAAAAATAAATAAACAAAAACTCTTTTGAATAATAATCCATACTTAGCTTTGTATATAAGCTAATGTAAGGAGGTACATCGGGACATTAATCAATAAGTTTCTAATCAGCCCGCAAGTAACTGATGTTAACTTTGCCGTATTATATACAGGATTACCTTTCTAAGGCACGTTTCTCTATAAAAGCAACATAGGCATCGTATTGCTTCCAATAGGCTGTGGTAATGACCGCAAGCCACAAGCCGACAACTACATACGTAAAAGTAACATACTACGATCGGTATCACATAAAGTGAGATATGTTTCATTTACCGCACGATGGCAATGAATAGTTATTAAACTTGCGAGTTGTGTTGCAAACTGTTAAAGTGTTAAACTAATATTTGAAACAGATATAGAAAATTATTTCAAAGTATTTGCTTGTCCCTGCTCCACTTGGGATAGTGCTAATGCATGACAGCCTCTGTGGTTGAGTGGGCTAAGACTTTGCCGGCCTAGCTCACTGCAACGCTGGCTCCGGGTTCGATTCCTGGCATGGTAAGTTTCGGAAACAAACTTTCCGTCATTTACTATGGTCTTGGTGTCTGGGATCGGCTCCAGAGTAGTCGGTTGTACATTACCCATAACACACGCGTAACTTGCTTAAATTGGGGATATACAATGTATGAGTTTGTCTACCAATTATTATTATTAAAATGAACTTAGCGTAATAGCACTTGCTTCATTAGTGTAGGTATATATATAGATATACGTTATCTCACAATGTTTAACGACATTAACAATTAATAAAAATATCGCATCACAAACAACGCATTAAACTCATCACTACATCTGCGAGAAAGGGTCACTAACACTAACGTTATTCCAGATATAGTACAGGCGTTAAATAAGGAAACGGTGCCAGTACAGACTAGCTCAGTTGAAAGAAAAGTGCTTTAATAAATCTTCACTTAAAATTATGGAAAACCGTACTCACCACAATACCTTTTAAACATAATTGCAGGACTATTTTATACACCAGGTTATTTTTTCAATGGTAATATTTAGTAAATTTTACGGGGAATCTAAATATGGCAAAAAAAAAATAATTCATTAGCTTTCAAGTATTCAAATTTCAATTTGAAAATTTCTGATTAACAAAAAAATCTGTGTCTCTAGAATTGAAGGTTATTTTTTTTTAAAGTAAGTTAAACAAATTTAATTCGCTTATTTTTCTACTACTTACGATTTTTTTAAACTTAAAACTTCCCTAACTCGGTCAATTTTGACTGGAGGAAAAAACTCTTAGAACCTTTTTCATGAAAAATTTTAAGCTCTACAAATTTTCACTAGAATTTTTTTGTCTAACATTTACCCTTTTCGAGTAATTACAAAAAGGCACTTTAAAAAAAAATTCAACCCCTGCCGGGGTTTGCAGACACCAGAAGCCTTTACACATTGTTTTTGTATCATTAAAACTACATACTACATTAAAACGACAAAAAAACACGACGTTCACGTAAAAACTAGTGGACCAATTTCGATACAGTTTTCGCTGATCGACAGCAAATTTTAAACTTAAAATCTGCTGTACTTTTCATCCTGGGAGTCCCGCGAGAATTTTCCCGGGAGCAGTTTGCAGTTGTTCGGGTGCATAAAAATTAGTTTATTCCGACAGTTTTCACTAAACCAATAGCTACAGTACTTTGTGTCCTGAGAATCCTGTGGAAATTTCAAGTCAAGAGTGGACGAAGTTGCGGGCATATCCTAGTATAGTTATAAAATAGTAAAACGTATATATATTCAAACAAGTTGTTTTAGACCCTTTCATAATCTCAAGTATACTATACGCAACCCCTTTTAGTTAAAACATGAATACGAATATCCTTTTTTATACCCTTTCCGTATACGTATGTTATAACTAGTGTGGATAAAGCAATGGTAGGGTTATAAAGGAAAATGTGATCATAATCCGTTACTTCAATTTTGTTTGGGATAACCCTCTAACACACGGGTTTTATTTTGTTGGTTTTTTTTACATCGTCAATGAAATTTGTTTTAGGGTTATCCAAATACTTTTTCTGGGATATTGTTAAGTTACTTTTATAGTTGGTTAAACTATTAGACTCGAAGATACGGTCAACTTTCTAAGACTAGTACTAGTTTACGAGTATTTGTTCATATTACTCGGAAAGGTTTGTGCAAGTCGATTTCATCCTGTCGTTTGAAAAGTTGAAAGGAGTTGTTACGACGAACGTACATTTGATTTCTAAGCCGGTGTATTTCACTAATACGACACAAATGACTAGGTTTAGTAACAAAAGTATTGGTCGATAACTATATATATATTAGGAAAACAGATGGTTATATCATTTTGTCACGTTGTCGGTAAGTTCAAGCTCCACAGATCAGTTACCTCTACGTATAAGTTTACACACGATATTTTTATTCACCACCACTACACGGTAATTGTAACAGTAAGAACGAGGACACGTATTACAATGCATTCTAACATTATTTAGTATGTCTCGGCATTATTATAACGACAATAATATTCTTCTTTCCTTTTATTGCGTCTTAGTGAGTATGCACTGTTTGCTACAACTCCATTAATTCTTCGATAAGTAATTCTGTAACATACTTGTGTATAAAACTTATAAAAAAATATGTAAATTGAATAAGAAAGATATAGAAAACCAATTTTTAGCTAGATGTGTTGCTGGGGAGTTTCTTGCCGTTTCTTCTCCTTAACAGCAATAACATGTTGCGAATCGGTGTATATAGAATAGGAAGTAAATTTAAATTTTAACTTATATGTATGACCTTTAAAAAGTATTCTTATAGGATTCATTTCGAAGAGTGTGCAGTTGAACTGTTCGACCTGATCCCCTCCTACACAAGTTGCCTCCAAGTTCCTTCCACGTACGGCAGAGTTGTGGAATGCACTGCCAAAGTCCGTGTTTCCCGAAAAGTACCATCCGGGTATCTTTAAGTCTCGTCTGAATAGGTACATATAGGTAAGCGTGCTCCATCTTCGACCGCATCATCGTCCGGCGTTGGACGTGATCGTGGTCAAACGCAAACCTATTTATTATAAAAAAAAACTTATCTTGAAAAAAAAACTTTAGAATTTTAATTATTAAATTTAAAAAATAGGCGTTAAAATACAATTTTATTACAAAGCATAGGGTTTGCAGAGCTAGCACTGGTGCGCACGGCGCATTTCATTGCTCTGTGCATTTTATTGTCTTACTTTTAAAATATCATTATAGAAATTATTTTAGTAACTGTTTAAACATAAATTAATACGCTATTTGACTCCCTTTGATTGTAATAAAACTACTTTTTAACGGTTTTAAGAGTGATATTTTATTTAATTTTTAATATTCCGATGTTTCGGCCACTTTTCAGTAGCCGTGATCACGGAAGACAGATGTCAATTGTCAAAGAGTATTTTGTTCAAGTTTTATTTAGTCTACCACCAACTTCTTCATTTTAATTATTTAGTTTTAATTTTTGTTTATGGTTATTATTCACTCTATGAGAGTCTAATCTAATTTACCACCGCTCCGCAATATGTTGTGTTGTAGCTTGAAGAGAAAAAGTGGCACAAGAAATTCTTCAGCAACATGCCTAGTTCTAATAATTTTATATAATATTAGAGTGGGTGGGAGGTAAAATAAAAAAGAGAAATTGTCAATTAAGTCAGTTTGTGTTCCGGTTCACGCGGATAGCGCTCACAGGTCTGGCAGTTGGTTTTCGTTGGGTTTGGATCTTAATAGTTTTGATGATCGGATCCCAGGATCCCATGCCAACCATCTTCTCTATTGAAAGTTGGGTGCTTTTTGATATCAATAGCCTCATGCGTCATTCTAGGTATGGAACGATTCTGTTTTGCGATGATTTGTGGTTTATCGAATCAAAGTTGTGACAGCTTTAGAAACTCCTGTTTGTGACAACTTGTCACATTTCGTTCCAAGCTCCACGATTATATTCGACACCCTAGTTGTAGCAATAAACACTAATGATAGAAATACGCGAAGCTTTTATGAAAAGCTAGAGTAGTTCGTTATCTATAGAGATAAATAAAATTGAAGTGTCTGTTTATAATGTCAAAATAAAAATGTGATAAAAATCAGAGGGCATATTTCGGACCAGGAGATTCCAAAAATGAATATTTTAGAATTTCTGTCTGTCTATCCGTCTGAATATTTCAGCTAATCTCTGAAATGGACTGAATTTGACGGGACTTTCACTGGCTAGCTAATGTTTTAAAATTAGGGTTCCGCGAAAGAAATATCCACGCGGACGAAGTCGCGGGCACATCTAGTAATGTATAAGGCTGATGAGCAGCTAACTATAGGAGCGAAATTTACGTATAAATATTATTTAGTTTTTAAGATTCCGTAGTCAATTTGAAAATATAAAACTTATTCTGTATTTTATTACAAATACGAAACTTAAAAAACATATAATAATATTGGCTTAGATTACTATACCTCAAAGTCCTTCATATAGGTATAGGTATAAATACATATTACCAAGCTACGTATTATTATATTCTCTGTCAGTAAACATTCTTATATGTAATTTCTATAACGGATATAACGCTATGAAGTATTAATTTATAGATATAACGATACCAGCTAAAAAGTTGAAGACTCGTGTATTTTACAATAGGTTACTGGCAAGTAATGTTATCGCATTAAGTAGTATCTGAAACTGAAAGAAGTTCACAATGTTATATTTAGTTCATAAACAGAGAGAAAGAATAAATAGCGCGTGGGAACATCGGTTCAAAATCGCAATACACGCTCATACGAACTGGAGCCAACAAAACAAATGAAGTGATTTTATTCGCTTGCTCTGTATTGTTTTTACAGAATAACTTGTTATTTTTATAAGCAGTAGACATAAGGTTGAAGGGTGCGTGAACAAATAATCGGAACTTCTAACGGGTTAGCCCTTATTCTATACCAATACCTATCTATAAACTGACATTTGTAGGGGCAATTTATTCAATTGGGTATATGAAATATTCCAAAACAATGTCGAAAATAATTAACATAAAGGCTTCATTTGGGTTAGTGTTTAAGATTTAGGCCGTTTATCGCAGATATGGCGATGGGTTTAAGGCGTCATTTCAAATGCGACATTGTTAATGACGTTAAATATTGACAGATAACGTATGTGTATACACTAATGTGGCTATGCGTTAACGGCGTTATTTTTTAACGCTTTAAATAAAACGCGTTCGGCCACAGCCTAAATCTTTAACACTAACGCATATGGTGGCCCAGCATGATAATATAAAATAAATAATATGCGTTTAAATATCTTGCTAGGATCTAAAGTTTAAAATATATATTTTTTAATAATAATTTGAATTACCTTTTAAATAATAATAATTAATAAACTCTTTAACTTGTTAGAATGTTTTTCCTGATTAAATATCCCTTTGTCAAGTACTAAAAAAAATTAAAACTAAAAGCATATGTGCCGAAACAGTTAAATTTTTCTACACAAACACGATGGATGGATAGAGCCAATTAATACCCTGCGATTATTGGCTTATTGCTCATATACACGTTCTTGAAAATAAAATTACGCATTAAAAGATAAATTCACTAATTTATTTACTTAGAAAACTTAATTATATAAATTATAATGTTATAACTACTACATTCGAAAAAATCCAAGAGACTGTAACATTTTGTAAGCTGTTATCAAGTGGATCGGTCGATTTAACTCTCAACTATTTTATTTTAATTCTATTTTTGAATTTTATAATACACAGTAATTTTTAAACTAAACAATCATCTTCATAATAAGATACAATGTATTAAAGATTAAACTATGCTAAAAATAAAACTATAAGCTAAAATAAATTTTTGAATGTATAAGGCGAAATATATGTACGTATAGGTAAAACTGCGCAATGTTTCAGTTTTACCTGTTATAATCTGAAACATTAGTTTGCGGATGAGTATTATAAAACACCCGTGGGTCTTTTTCAAATTACGTGGATTAAAATTCCAGCAGAGATCATGCATTTCATATGCAGTTATTCTAGTAATATACGTATACAATTACCACTTGACGCTACGCACTGTATGTAAAGAAAAGCATTGAGATCATCGGTGTGTGAAATCTGCCAATCCGATTTCCATTTGCGTGACGCATATATCGACCGTTCTCAAAAAATGGGTAGACCAGAGCTCAGCAGTGATGTTTTGCAGTCTGAATTATTGTCTTAAAATACTGATCTGTAACTTAGTAATTCACTTCGTATCAAAAATGTTTGCATTTCAAAATACTTGCTGCTCTTAAAAGGATTCAAAATATTTAGATTCTAAATATGCTTCTAATTAATGTATTAAAGTTTCACTGTCTAATTTAAGATATTTTTTTTAAATGTATGAAATAACATATAATAAGAATTCATACTTCTCAGTGAGCAAAATTCTAATTTACTTTAAACTTAGAACTAAATATATTTACTCAATTTTGAATTAAAACTTAAGCAATGTATTGTAACAAAGAATTAATAAATCTTTTGTTCTTTGAAAACTAATTTCACGAGTCATTTGCAAATAGAAAGTATTACTTTGTGTGTCAGTTTTAGTTCACGCCAAATATATCGTAGTAAGAACAAATTAGTCACCGCCAAGGCATATAAATAGTCATGTGATATTTTAGTAGCTGCACGTTAGGAACAGATAATGTTGTGTTAAATTGCAATATTACCACACTTTATTGCATTCTTAACATTATTACTAAGTACACATTAATAACTATATGTTCTAAACTACTAGATCTTAAATTAAATAGTAAAACAATCGGCAAAATACTGAAGTATAATCCGAACGTTAAGGTCTAAATAAATTTGAGATATAATCCTTCCAATTAAAAGCTATTTTCGAATTAAGGTGCAGAGACAAGGCCTAAATGCTTTTTATAATTATAATCCGCTTAATTATAATTAGATTATAATTTGGAAATTTTTGTTTGCACATTGTTTTTAGATACGGAACTTAAACAAATATTCTACAGACGCAGGACGCAAACAAGGACCTGTGTGAGAATAGTTCGCATACATGGAGAGCTCCTCGATAAATTGCAGATACATAAATAAAAAATAAATATATATTCGTATATTCAAATTCAAAAGTTTTTATTCAAAATAAGTTCACACTAGAGAGCACTTTTTGCAGGTCATACATATAATTTAAAATTTAATTTTACTTCCTATTCTATGTACACTGCTTCGCAGCGCGTTATTGATGTTAAGGAGAAGGAAGAAGCGGCAAGACACTCCCTAGCAAGCAGTCTAGCTAAAAAATGTTTTTCTTCTTATTTATCTAGTTCAAACTCTTTTTTTAAATAAATTTTTAAAGAAATAAATTACACAATTACTTTCAAAAAATTAATAGACTCGTAGCAATCAGTGCATACTCAGCAAGACAAAGACACAATAAAAGGAAAGAAAAATATTATCATAGTTATAATAATGTCATGACGTACTAAAATTTTATACTGCAATATATCTCCTTAAATTCTTTACATGCTTGGCAAGATCAAAACGTTATACAAAAGATAGTGTAAGAAGCTGGAGCTAGCTGCTATGTACATGAAGTTTTGTCATTTAAGTATTCTTCAATAGTGTAGTATTCCTTTTTAAGCAAGATACTTTTTAATTTAGTTTTAAATTTAGTGAAAGGCAAATGTAACATTTTATTCGGAATCTTATTGAAGCGTATACCAACCCCCAAGGAAGAGGACAACATTTTTTGCAATCTAAAGGATGGAAATATCAGTCTATTACTATGCCTTGAAATTGTATAGACACTCAAATTATTACGAATAATAAATTATAGTATTAAAAATATATTCATAGGCGACCGTCATAATATCGATTTCCTTAAAGCGTCCTCCAAGATACTCCTGAGGGCCGAGGTTGTAAATTGACCTTACGGCTCTTTTTTGTAAATCAAATATAGTCTCTATCTCTAAGTCACCAACGTGGGCAACGTTGGTGACTTAGAGACAAAGTAAAATACCATAGGACATGATACTATGAAAATAACTAAAATAAACTAGTCTAGCAGTCTCTTCGTCGGTGAACTGCCTAACTCTTCTGACTGCATATGCAGCAGAACTAAGTTTTCCTGAAAGACTAGATTATGAGCGCCCCACTGGAGCTTATGATCTAGGTTATGCCTAAGAATACAGTTGGATCTACTTTCTGCTTAAGTTTAGTGTCGTTAAAAGTAATATTAACATCGTATTCTTTTACATTGGGCATAACAAACTTAACACATTTAGTTTTGTTCGGATTAAGTAATAAATTATTTACGGTAAACCACTTAGGTATTTGAGTCAAGTGTACATTTACAGTATATAGATTAATTTAGTCTATATACATTTTTACATAATTTATTAACGACTCTGACACTCGCTGGCCCCTGTCACTGTATTGATACAACAGGCCATTAATACGGGCAAGAATACATCCCTATAATGTTGATTTTATATTTTTCACCGAACTTTTATAAATTATGAAATTCATTCAAAAGCTTGTTAATGAATAATATGTGTACGGCTTTGTCTCAGAACAGCATTTATAACGTAATATTAGCGTCTTTTATATTTGGTAAAGTAAAATGTTGAAGTGGTTTATATTTAAATTAATATGTTTAAACCCAGAGTTAACTTTTCAATGTTGCTTGTTTTTGTTCTTGGTGAATTTTATTTTCTTTATCTTTCAGGAGCTTAGTAATTCCATTCGTTTCAAAAATGTTTGTATTTCAAAATATTGCTGCTCTTAATAGGATTCAAGATATTTATATATACTTGCAGAAGGTGTTCTTCCTAATTAATAATTAACTCATGCTTGAAAAGCGCTATAAACAGAATCATAAATAAGAGGGGATGTCTCGAAATAACTGCGTCGGAGGTGCTTTTACTAAAAAATTCACCCCTAAATAGACTCGAGGAATAATTTACAGAACAAAACAGAAAATTTAAAAGGATATGTGACATTTGCCTAATTTTGAATATTTTTACTGAACTATTATAAAGTTTTGATAATATTAATATGATTGACTCATTTTTGTATAATTATTTTGAAACGTTTATATTTAGTCCTTTATTTCATTTAAAAGCTATGTTTAAGCTATTACAACTATAACTATATTTATATATAATAAATAAACTGAAATATGAAGCAGCAAGCATAATATATAAAAACAAATTACAGGTTATTGTTTACATACATATATGCAAAGTAATGTCTTCACCGCCTCAAAATTAAAACACATGATAGGAATACGTGAAGTGTTGAAAGTGAAACAAAATAATATAGATAAAAATAGCAATAAAAACAATGATGCAATACTACGTTTGAACAACCAAATATACAATGTACTGAATTATAGACACTTTAAATAGTTGTCTTTCTACCTATTTTTAGTTAAAGTTTTAAAATAATATTTGTATACAATTTATTTTCGGAGTCGAAATGAATAAACATCTTTCACATCTCTACTGCCATTGAGAATAATTTTGCGTAGCGCTAGTATTGATCTCATATTAAGCTACGGTATTTTATAGACCTACAGTTCTTGCAGTTCACGAAGTCGAGCGAATTTTAACTTGTGGTAAACACGAATCTATGTGTGCGTGAGACATTGAGTTACAATAAGTATGTAACTCAATGGCGTGAAACCACAAGCAGATATGATTAGACGGCATACTTGCAACTGATTGCTCCGTCAGACATACACATTATCGCGATGTTCATCTAAGTGAATTTCAAAAACTATACAAATATAAAAAATAATTTAATTTCTAAACAATTACAAAAATTCACTTTACAATAATTTTACTCACACACTGCACACAAATATTAAAGTAGAATAATTAATAACAATATAAATTTAATGTAAATCAGCTTACACATTTTTTTGGGCATAAAAATAAGATAATAAGTAAATTTTAAACAAAACCTTATTTAATATTTCTCTTAAGTTTTCGCGACTTGTATATAATGAAAATTGATTGGGTGTCAAGTACCAATGAGTATTGTTAAAGTTTTATTTAGCCTACCGCCTACTTCTTTATTTTAATTATTTAGTTTTAATTTTGTTTATGGTTATTATTTACTCTATGGGAGCCTAATCTAATTTACTACCGCTTCGCAACATGTTGTGGCTTGAAGAGAAGAAGCAGCGCAAGAAACTCTTCAGCAAACATGCCTAGCTCTAATAATTTTATATAATATTAAAATGGGTGGAAGGAAAAATAAAAGAAACTATCATTCAAGTTGATTTGTGTTCCGTTGCATTGCGTTGTCATCTTTATTTTCCGTGATCACGGCCACTAAAAAGGGGCCGAAACGACGGAATAATAAAAATCAAATAAATTACCGTGCTTAAAACCGTTAAAACGTAGTTTTATTATAAAACCTTATTTATTATTGTTGCGTTGCTGTTGTAGTTGCGTCTGCTATTTTGTTCTCATGGGTCCTTGACTTTATATTAATATTTTCTGAACTCTGCAAGATATTGTAATGAAACATAAACTAAATTTGAGATAAAATTGTTGTTATAATCCCTAACATTTTAATTGAAATTCGTTAAGCCGTTATGAAGCAGATTCAAGACCAACTTTTAGACAAACAGACAAAGATCCTAAAAACAAGTAATTTACGATTAGACGTCGTATAAATAACAGTTTTCATCTAAATTTTGGCATTATAAACATTAAAATATATAATAGAGAGCTTATTCAATATTACTATCGATATATGGAAAAATTCTTTTCTTATTTGAGCAATAAAATAAAAACTTTCTGTCAAAATCGTAAAACTAATGTTACCTGTAAACGTCGAATAAGTTTACTTTCCCGAGATGGCAGACTGTGGAATATTGACATCGAAACTAATCAAAACTTTTCACACAAAGAAGCTGAATGCAGTCGGGGCATTGCTATTTTATTGAACAAGTAGGAAAACTTATTGAATTGGCTTGTAACAGAAACTTTGGTACGGTGTCGGGTTAAATATTGACCGAGCCGAGGCATACAAACTGAGACATGACAAAGGGAAGGTATTCGAGCTTTTGAAGGCGTTTTATAAAGTATCCGACACTGTTACGTGAGACAGGAGGACAGAGCTTTTAGTAGTCACTAGTCTGTCTCTAATAGTAGTTTTACTATTCGCTATAAAAGGCATGAATTGGATGTTAATCACTTCAAAGAGCATCCAACGACTCAGAAGGTCAAGCTATAATGATTTTACAATGCAACTTTTTACCACCGGACAATTAGACGTACGAGCTCACACCACCGATATATTATGGTGGAAATACCAACCAAGCGGACGAAGCGCTGTGCTTCCCCTTTTATAATACGTACTACTAAAGAGTGGAAATTTTTACCGTCATCTGTTCTTTCCTGAATCATATAATATGGATGTCTTCAAGTCTCGAGTGAACAGGCATCTTCTAGGTAAGCGTGCTCCATCCTAAAATGCATTTTCACGTGACATCAGGTACAATGTCGGTCAAACGCGAACCTATACAATATAAAAAATGTACTTCAATTCTTCCTGTTCTATTATGCAGATATAAGACAATAAGTGATTTATTTATTAGTATACTATCTTTAAAAATCTTACATTTTCCAAGTTACCAATCAGACAAAATATATTTTATGTTTTTTTTAATATACATATATTCCAGTATGTATGATATGTAATATCATTTTAACATCTGCGCATCTTGTGTAGTAAAGATTCAAAGTTCGAGTCACATCTTACTCGAACTAAACTTTACCCTATCCTCTATTTATATGCAAAACGGGATCAAGTTCTATGTTCAATTAAATTAACCAATAAATCGCTGTATACCCGCAGCTTGTCAATACGCTATTGTTCTATGAAACTAATCCATAAACTTTTGGTTTCAATTCCACGATCTCCAGATGGCTGACCTATTATAATTAACTCGTATAATATGTATCGAATGTACGTAACAACCAATTTTCTAACTTAAGTCAATTTGAAAATTTCCATGTCCACACCTAAAATGAGTAGTGTATTTTGCATTTCATTTACAAAACTTAAAATATAAGTCTAATTTCAATCTAGCCGATAATGGTACGTAGACACATTAAATTCATACTAGTGGTTGCCCAGGTGTCGAAATTCGACCATAATTAATTTAAATTATAAGTTTGAACATTATTAAGGATCTGTTGTCAAAAACTACATTTCTATAATCATAGATTTCGCCAAGGCTACACTGTTAATTTAACATTGACAATAAATAAAAGAGTATATATGCGTGTGTGTGTCAAATTTAGTGTTTTTTTAAATCATTTAGTGTGTTTTTTATGAAATAATTAAAAAAATATATTAACATTCTACACTCCTTCTCTATATAAACTATAAGTGTGCGAAATTTCATACTACTCCGTCTGCGCAATTTTCGTAAAAAGGGGTACAAAGTTTTTGCTTCACGTATTAATATGATAATAATTTTAAAAAAATATTAGCATTCTGCACTCCTTCTCTATATAAACTATAAGTATGCGAAATTTCATACTCCTCTGTCCGTGCAATTTGCGTAAAAAGAAGTACAAAGTTTTTGCTTCACGTATTAATATAATGATTATATTACAATAAATTCATATTTTTAAATGTAGAATAACATGTTATCATCCAACTTTTATTTCTATTATGATAGATAAAAGTTTAGTATTCAAACAACTTATGGCGTCAGTAGGTTACCTACAAAATCTATGAGGCTGTGACATTGTGTAAGTTTGTAAAAAGTATCCCTGTTGATATGACTATCCACTCCCCTATTATTGGAAAACAATACTGAAGTATTAATTCCCATGATGTTGTCACATAATTGAATTGTAGTAACTTTATTAAATAACTTTTCGAGGTGGTTAATAATCAACTAGGATTAGTAGTTAATTTGGGGACACTTGGTGCACGCGGGTCGCTTAATTAGCCGCTTTTGTGGTTTGTTTGCCTAGCGACAGCACGCACGCGTGATTCCACGTCGCACCGCAACGCAACTCAAAGCTCACACTCTAACTTCATCCGGCATATAGCCATAGAATAAATAATGACAGAAGATCAATTCAATACACGTTCACACATAAATTGCAATTGAGATACAGAAAACTGATCACGACTACTGAACTGTGTCCGATACGTCGAAATAACTGATAAAATACAGCGCGTTTTAGAATGAGTTTTTCAAAATTTAAATTTATTTAATTTATGATGTACCTACTATAATAACTTTTTTTTCAATCAACTTTTGTTTTCAATGTGTTACTTGTAAGAAATTTTTCCAAGAGCAAGTCAATATATATGTTTTTGATTTTTCATATTCTGAAAGTATTTTTGGAGTTGCCTGATTATAGGGATAAAACCGTACTTTTCGTCCCTAGGAAATGATTTACTCTTCTGTCAAAATATTTAAAAAACTATAAGAACCATAGATAATACATGCGATTCATGTCCCAACTTTTTTTACAGTCACTGTTAAATCGCGCCTTGAATTGTAATTTAAAAATATCAACATTTTTCTAAAACTATTTTATACTCATAAATTACTTTTCACTAAATTATTATTTAGTTTACAATTTGAGCTAAATATTTACTATCATCAGTGACCAAAAATACTATCGGGTAGAATTCCACAGAAAAATAATTTACTTAACGTGTCATAGACATAGACATAGACAACACTTTATTGTTCACCAAATCAAAAATAACAAAAAAAGTACAAGACAATAGTTACTTGGTAAAAAAAAGGCGGCCTTATCGCTAAAAGCGATCTCTTCCAGGCAACCTGACTCAGATGAAATTCTTAAATTATCTATAATTATTATGCAACACAGTAAAATGAAAAAAAAAAAAGACATACATGGACAGCAGATTACAGTCTATTGTAAATTAGCACATACATCATTACGTAAGACTTACATAATGATTCCTAAGTGAATTTTTGAATATGGCAAAAGATTTAGCTTTTCTGACGTCAGTGGGCAAATAGTTCCAATGTAAGACAGCCTGCATGGCAAAGGAGTTGGAATAAAATGTTGAAGAGTGTGCAGGTGCCATTAATAGGAGATTATTAGTGGAGCGCAAATTGAGTGTATGTGACGTGTGAAGGAAGTTGAAACATTCCTTAAGATAAAGAGGGGTATAAGGTATAAACAGTATACGATATAGTAAGTTGACAAGATGAGCATTCCGGCGAAGTGAGATAGGCAACCATTCGAGCTTTTTGCGAAATTCAGAAACGTGGTCATATTTTTTTAAACCAAATATGAACCTTATGCAAACATTTTGAAGACGCTCGAGCTTAATAAGTTGCTCTTGAGTGAGATTAAGATAGCAAGCATCAGCATAGTCGAGCATGGGTAGTAGAATTGATTGAGCAAGCGAAATCCTAGTGGCAGTCGGAAGGAAATTTTTCAGTCTCCTAAGCGATGCATAGGATGCAAAAATCTTGCGGCTTAATTCAGTAATGTGGGGTCGCCAACACAACTCCTTGTCCATTATTATGCCAAGATTCTTGACTTGAGCACTGATAGGAATAGGCTATATTTACTGATAGGAATAGGTTTCATATGTGACGCATGAGTTCTTCAGATTTAGATATGGATTTAAGACGCCTCATTTCATTCAGTCACATTTGAAACGAAAAGTGGAGAGTTTTAACCTTGCGTGAAAGGCCTATTTAGGCACTCGAACTATTAACGCCCTCGCTACGCTCGTGCGCAAACCTACCTCATGTCTAAATATGTCACATTCACCTTTCGTATAACAATCTACTATTTCTATCT
Organism: Dendrolimus houi; assembly: GCA_039645545.1. NCBI lineage: Eukaryota > Metazoa > Arthropoda > Insecta > Lepidoptera > Lasiocampidae > Dendrolimus > Dendrolimus houi. Next base: position 12,660,497 of record CM077120.1, on the reverse strand, counting down.
TTTTTTTTTTTTTATTGCAATAGTTCAGCAGACAGGCAGACGGCCCACTTGATGGAAAGTAGTTACCGTCGCCTATAGACATTTGCAACACCAAAGGTGCTACAAATGCGCTGCTGCTCTCTTAAAGGAGACTGGAACCTGGTCACTGATGTGGCCGGAACACAACACAAGGTTGTTATGGCGGCATACTCTAGACCAGGGGTGGTCGCCATCCAGTCGAGCAAATACCCTACCACCTGGCTGTGGGTTGTTTAGTCGCCTCTTACGACTGGCCGCCCGGCCGCAGGAAATTGTATTCTTTCTCCGTTCCTGCATGGATATCTCGCGGGAACGTTGCAATATTTAAAATAAATCTTGTCTATGTTTGATTGTTCATTTCATAAAACATACAGAACCCAATGTTGATAAGAATTCATTACCGTTCAAAACTATGAAGAGGGAATGAAAAAATATAGAAACACACTTATTTTCGTTGTTATTTAATAGTATTGTTACGAACTACTATAGAATTTATTAGAACTGTACAAACACGTACAAAAAACAAATACAAATAAAACTGGATGTAACCAGTTCACACTGCACGATTCAATACAATTCGACCAGGCAAAGTCCGTCGTTTATATCGTTAATCGAGAGTACTAGAAAACGTCTTACTCGCTTCGTAGTCGTCGCTTGACTGCCCCCGCCCCCCCATTCGGGCATCGTCTTATACTAACTACACAGTATAAAGAAATTGGAGGCGCACACTGAGTTTCTAAGAAATATTGATTTGCAGAACGTCCACAAAGTTGAATAACAATAGGGATTAGTTCGACGCTAATGATGTTTATAAAACAAGTAGAAAAAAAAGCATGTTACAAATTCAAAACACAAAGGATTCCCTAATCCGGGAGGACAATAAGCTGCGCTTACAATAAATAGGCTGTGCGGTTTATCTTTGACGGCATGTAACAGTATTGAAATCAAATTAAATAGTTTATTGCATAAAAATATGGTGGGTATACAAATAGCTGTTGGCATTTTAATAATAATTACATGTTTTTTGCCTGTTCGGCGTACAATTTTTGAAAACATTAATAAATTAAGAAAACATTGATAAATTAAGAAGCTTTTGTTACCAAATTAGAATCAAATTTATTCATTGTAGTATAACAACCGTAACTCGGGGTTAAATGAGTTTGAAAATATGTAATTGTAGCTACAGCGGAATTTATATAATTCGCCAATTTTATAATAGGATATTCTTTTGGATTTAAGAACCTGAGACAATGATAACTTCATGACATATCTTTTCTATTATATTGGATCAAAACGAACCTCTCAAAAATTTGACCCAATGGAGCTTCTGTAGTTCTATATTTTGTGACATTGTCTACTAATAACATTTGCAAAATTAAACATGCGGTTCGCTGTTACGCCGCATACACACAATTACTGCGGACAAGCTTGCTTTTAGCACCTACCCACCCAATAACAATTACATAGACATGCAATTAGGACCATAGTCCTCTTGAATAATGGACACAGGTAATGTACTTCGTATATATTCATTATGAATATGTTTTTGGGGTCAAGTAAATTTCAAAGTTTTTATATTGTCGCATAATATATCTAATAAATGTATTTATTTATGTAGAATATTTTTATGCAAGCAGCAGTTCAGGGTCAGGCAGTGAGATAATGTGATACTCGCCGCGATAGCCGGATACTCACTAAAACTAACCCGATGTTCTTCTATCATCCTAAACTAGAGTCTTGAGATAATAGATTAATTAACGCCACAATCCTCGCAAGTGCTGGCCCGGAGACAGGTCACTTAAAGAATAAGAAGGGCACGCGCGATACTTACTTGGCAGCCTTGGTACGATTGAAGAAGACAGCAAGGCCGATATTAGGCAAATCATTTCAGTCTTTCAATTTGGAACAATCAACGAAAGTGATATAAACATAAACTTGAATCATTCAATGTCATTGAATACTGACGTGTCCGTTCATTTATGTACCATTCAACCAAGTTCATTCAATTTGATGGAACTACCACACAAACACTACACGTTTTTTATCTATTCGGCTTACTGAATATCAAACATCAAAATCGGCTTCAAACAAAAATATATATTTAACAAAACAAAATACTCGTATAAAACTTAGAATACATGAGATCTATAGTTTGCCAATGTATTTACAAATAGACTTCTTGGAAAATAATTGCCGTGAATTTTCCAGGTTACAGGAGCTCAAAGACGGCCTTTACTGTCCCTCCCGCTCAAAGCGTAGTCCCATTATGTCCAAGTACTGTTTATTATGTTTCTCAACAAAATTTCAATTATATGTAGGTATATTTTATTCCTCTCAATTCCAAACTGAATAAGTAAGTTTGGAACTCAATAGTCTATGATAAAAGATGTTTATAAGCACGTTTTTCTGAGAATATATTATTATTATTATATCTATTATTCCTTTGATATAATTATAGATATATTTTTTACGAAATGGCAAAAAGTCTTTTAATGGTTTGATGAAATGTAAGGTTAATTCAATATAACTTATATAACTTTATTTGTTCGTATTATTATAAAAAAATACTTAAAAATATTGGTTGGGGAAAAAGTTTCTTCGCATTTTATATAAAAATTGAAAAGGTTTTTTTATAAAGTTTATTTACATTTGACTAAAGTATGTAGGTGCCATTTTTTTGGATAACTTTTTACCATCTTGTAGGTAAGGACGTGATCCCAATGCAATGAAAATTTTGGGGTTTCTGATCAAAAACTGCGACAAGTGGTTTTGGCAGTCCTCTCGTGATGTTAACCTGACACTACCTAAGGAATTCTGCAGAGACCGAAACAGGTGAAAATCTGAAGGTGCAAGGTCAGGACTATACGGCGGATGCATTAACACCTCCCAGCCAAACTCTTGTAATTTTTGGTGAGTGGCTAAAGATGTGTGAGGTCTAGCGTTATCATGGTGAAAAACCACACCCCTTCTGTTGATTAATTCCGGCCGCTTTCTCTCAACTTTTTGCTTTAATCTCATCGGTTGTTCGCAGTTCAGTTCAGAATCGATAGTCCTGCCTGGCGGTAACAGCTCATAATGAATAATGCCCTTCCAATCCCACCATACACACAGCATCATCTTGTTGCGAGTTAACCCGGGTTTCGCCACAGTCTGTGAAGCCTGACCGGCCTTTGACCACCATCTTTTTCGCACGTTCTTGTCGTACGTGATCCACTTTTCATCACCGGTTATCAGCTTCTTCAAAAATGGTTCGGTTTCGTTACGTCGTAATAAAGAATCACAAATGAGTACACGGCTCATTAGGTTTATTTCAGTGAGCTCATGAGGCACCCAAATATCGCGCTTTTTTGTGTACCCAGCTTTTTTCAAATGCGCCAAAACCAGTGGTGGTCAATTCCCAGTTCTCCTGCTACATCGTAACTACTAATATGCCCGTCTTGCACCACTTTTTCAAAATTGGCATCAATTTTGTCCGTAATAGGGCGACCAGAGCGACGTGCATCTTTAATATCAAAATTTCCGGATTGAAAACGCTTAAACCAAATTTACGCTACTCTCACAGATACTGCATTAGGTCCATAAACATCACAATTTTTTTTCGCGGCTTGTGTTGCATTTTTACCTTTTTTGTAGTAAAATTTTAAAATGTATCGAATTTCTTCATTAGATTCACTTATTTTAACAATAAGAAAAACAAATGAAAATCACACATTTTCCTAATTTGAATTTGGGATTGTTTTCTTTAAAATTAAAACTTTTTAATGATACCAAAACCAGCCAGATACAAATCGTATAGCCAAAGAGATCTTATTACAAGTTCATACATACTATATGCGAAAAGACTTTTTCCCCAACCTATTATTTGGTGTGAGATTTCTGCGTGAAGTTAATACGTATGTATAAATTCGTTTGCTATTACCTAAAATAGAGGTATTTCATGACATAAATAAGTAAATCAAAGCCAATACGAATGTGTGCATGCATGTGTTTGTGGAGTATGACAAAAAAGATCTTGTTTTTAATATAGCTTCGCAAGGTACGTGTATGCACTGGTCAAGTATATATGAATATTCTACTTTTAACCTTAAAAATTCTCAACTGAGGGTTAATCAAGTAAAGGGTATTTGATTAACGACAAACTATGATGATCTTGTGGGAACTCGAAAGTCATATTTGATTAAACAGGTGATGTTTCTACAGAAACTTGTGTACTAAAAAATGATGAAAACTTATAACTATAATTTATTTTTAAGAAATCTGACACGGAACTGTAATCAAGTATTATCAAACAGGTAAACCCTCAAAACAATAACTATGAACAGCATCGCATCGCAAGAGTAAATTTAAAATTATAAAAGAAGCTATCCAAGAAAAGCGGTTCAAAACCTCTACTGTCTGGTAGCTTTGACCCGAATCATGAAAGACACAAATTGCAACATGACAAATTTTATTTAAGTAAGCTTGTCTTCGTGCTTTTATTTGCATCAATTTTATTAAAATATCTAAGTAGCCTGTCTGCTGAACTCCTGCAATAAAATAAAATAAATATATACATAATTAATATTGTAAAATATATTCAAATAGATAAAACTTTATAATTATAATATAGCCATATATCACATAATATAATCGTTATTTATATAATAGAATTAATCAAATTACATATTTTTACTCATTTATGCCAATTATTTAAAGTATCAATTTTGTAGTCTATTTCAAAAGATTTTTAAATATGTTTCATGTTCGGTTTATTTTCATTTTGTTTTGCCAATCTTTGGATTGAAAGCCTTTAGGGCTTTACCACGAAATCATAGTTTTTATGGTAATTTTAAATATTTTCTCAAGTTTGAAATTAACCTAATATTAGCACATAATTTTTTGTTGGCATTGGTGGGTTCGAATTTCCCTATTAAAGGGAAAGGGAACAAGGTGGATTAACGGATATCACATATCTATTATTTAGTTAATTATGCTAGTTTCCACTGGTATCCTATTTTCCATCAACACGCAATAATGGCAAATATGCATTTTTTAATTTTATTTTTAAATCATTTTTTACATAGTTTTATAATAGTAAAAAATAGAAATACTGTTGAAAATGTCCAAACTGATTCTTAAAAAATATTTAACATTTCGAATTAATTTGAGCTATATAAACGCCACTATTTTCGTGGGCTTTTGATGACGTCGTAGTTCATTCATAGTGTATGTATGCTTGAGAAAGATGAATTCTCAGTTTTTTCAATTTTAAATTAGATTTAATTAATACAGACTACGGAAAAGCACTTTTGAACACTTTTGTCTTCTGTTAATTAAAGGAATTAAATAAAAAAATAACGTTACACACGTAATTCTCCACCAATAAAGACATCACATAAAAAAATTACTCGTATTTGAATTACATTCATATTCCATATTATGTTGTAAAATGTGTATTACATATTGTTAATAACATTTGTTTCAAGTAGTTACCTATTATTGTGCTATTGTAATATTTGCGGATAGGTGTGTTTACTAATTGGATATAAAAGCGTAATGACAAAAGATCAATCTCACTTCGACTTTGGACGGATGCATTGCATCCATCCTAATGTCATGTGCATCCGAGTGCACGTGAGAATCATAACTTATAATTAAATGTACTTTAGATCGACATTATTTGTTCGTAAGTGAAATTAAGCAGTTCTCCACGTTTTGCTGTATAAATTCCCCTCTAACAACACTTAAAAATGGGGTATATGGTAGGTTGGGAATTTACGTTATTCTAATGGGATCTGGATGCAATATCATTTTGAACTATTGTGTTGTACATTTGTATAACTAAAATAAAGAATTTAGAACCGCTCGCAATAAACATTTAGTTAAGATAATATAATATTAAGTTGAGATAGTTAAGATTTATACCCCTCATTTTATGCGCCCTCGTCTATAGCAGAATGGAATTAATATTTTTAAAACATTGCTGGCACTACGAACCGTGAGCTACTAAGAATAATCAAATAACAAGATAGCATTATTCTCATTTTTCCTGTTGTGTTTTGATACAATTGTGTTTTTTCCACCGGTGGAAAGCTTTGCTAGGTGGGATTTGTGAGGATTTGGGAGCTGCCAATCTGTACCGTCGCAACCGCTGGAGGCTGAATACTTCGACCGGATGAAAAGGTCCTACTTATTCGTTGTTAACAGATTTCCGAAGGCAGTCTGCAAAAGGGAAAATATAAGGGAAATGTTTTTTCATTTCTTTTTGTACGCGAACAATGGAGCGCCTGACAGGTGAGTCATTTGAGCGTTTATTTCATTATTAAGGACATAGATATTAAAATTATTATATATACCTACACTCACAGTTCACGTCTTTAGAATATTTTATTTGCCTAACTGAAGTAAGTGAGCTTGATGTATATTATAGTAATTGTAATCTTCTTCTTGCTTCGTGTTGTTCTCTTACTTCTGAGGATCGTGACTTTGATGGCAGGAATAATTACTCTCCTCCACTGACATCAGTTTTGAGCACGGTGGAGGGCCAAATTTATCGACATGCCCAACTGGTCAGCAACGTGGTCGATCCATCTATTTGCAGGTCTACTACGAGGACTCTTGTCTTCAACTTTTATAGTGACTACAAGTCTTTCCCTGTAGTCTGGGTTCTTGCGGGCTATGTGACCAAATTACTTCAGTATCCGTTGTCGGCTGCTGATCGGCTGCCGATAACCTCTTGAAATCTTAATATATTCGATTACAAGTAGAATACGGAACATAATGTATATTAGTTAAAAATAGATGTTAACATTTTTACTATAGGCGACTATACTAATGTACATAACACCTGCTTTAAATTGTCAGCATTTGGAGGCTTTCCATGTAGTGAATAGGTAAGTGAATCGTAATCTATTTTTACTTTATTCATGTTATTCTACAACAATGTGTGTCAGTCTTTGTTATTTCGACTCCAAAACCACTATTTATTTATCTTTTTTTTTCAATCTAATAAAGGTTTAAACAGAAAAGTAACAAAATCTGCAAAAAGCAAAAGTCATGTTTACCGAAAATTTAAACAAAGTAAATGAGTTTGCGAAATATTCCATGTCAAGATGGGATCTGGAACTTCTATGTATAGTTTTTATTGTTTTAGGGTTCATTCATTCATATAGTACATAGAAGGTTTCAGTCTTACGCCACATTGAAGGTTTCAAAGGATTTTCTGTGCATTTCCTTAAAATGAAACTTTATGTGACTAGTAACCCGTGAACCTTGATACATCAAAAAAATCGTCAAGTTCCTATTTCGTAAATTTGCAAGTAAAAACAAAAAAGCCTGTATACAACCAATAACTTATAATAACCATACCTACTAAATAAATAATCAAAAAGGTACTTACTAAAATGCATGAAACTTTGGATTTCAGAAAGCGAATCAAACAATAGAAAGAGTTAAAGCACAAAAAATGTACCACTATCCGGAATACAAAGTATCCTTTGTTGAACCCTATTCTTAAAAGCACATAATTATATACCAAACTAGAGTTTTCCCCGCGGCTACGCCGCGTGAAAACGCCTAGGTGATATAGCTGTATGTTACGTACATAAAAATTTACTTAGTTCAATAGTTAAGTTTATTGTTGAATTCACTACAATTACAAAGAAATTAAGTTAATATAGTGTAGGCACAGAAAAACATAAAGAAAAGTCGCAGCCAACCTGATTTGAAGTACTTAATACGTAATGAATGACATGTTGGCAATCTGACAACGTATTTGTTATTGACTTACAGCGATGGTTGTCTACGTCGCAATTGCAGCGCCATGTATTTTGCTAATCCGTCTATTCCAAGTAAACTACGTCTTTTATCGGAATGAAACATATCCTAAGTGTTGATTCAGTTTGTAAACCAGCAATATGTTGAGTTTAATTCATATACATTCATTAGTTTCCAAAAAATATGCGATTTCAGCGCCATATTTTTCCCTATTTTTGTCAATTCCACGGGATAGACATCATTTATCGGAATAAAAAGTGTCCTAAGTTACGCCCCGTGACATAAGTTAACTCAGTTTCGAATTTCATTTAAATCCGATCAGTAGTTTTCACTTGATGCTCTAAGAGATACACAGACAAAAAATCTTAAAAATGTATATTCGTAATCTGCTGGTCCGAATTAGCCCCTCCACCCACTTTTTTGACATTTTTAAAATGTACAAACTCGAACCATTTACAGATTTATTATAGTACATAGGTAGATTTAGTACTAATCGTTTCATTCCATTGGAATTAAAAAGGGACGAACTGACATGCACACCCAAAATGGTCAATTTCCAAGGACAAAGCAGTGTGTTGTTTGAAAATTCCCCGCAAAGATGATAAGATAAAAGTTCTGTGAAAACAAACAAGAGTATACAGGTGGCAGCATTCAGCAAATTATGCAGAACCATATGGGCGCTAATCCATCAAGCGATCGGGATCGTGTGTTGGCTTCCATTAATCATCCTCTATTGATTAATGTGTCTTCACACAAAGTAAGTAATTTACTGCGCATCAACTCCAAATTGATGAAGTGTACTATGATTTTTGGTGTCATCCCTTCTTGAAAGGAAAGAGGGGAAAACATTTCATTGGGTCGTTTATTACGGTCTTCACGGTAATATTATATTATTTATGATGCTTTGTGTTCGCATTTATGGCAAAGTTTTATATTAGATCTCCACAAAACAGACTACGGTCGTGTCATGAAAATTTTAATGTCCAATTGTGGTTTATTGTAAAGTCCTCATTAAATAATGACTCGACCTCGGAATATTGTTTAATCTCGATGCTATTCCGAATTGTCTGTTATTAACCCGGCGGACGGGCTCGCATAATTAATATTGCAAATGTTGTTAGCAGTTCAGCATCACAAACCCTGTGCAGACATTTGACGGACATACGGAAATAAAAACTGCAAATGCATTATGAACTCAATATTATTATTAAATTTTAGAACTTTTGGCTATTTTTAAATAATTAAAAATAAATACGGTTTGCCGCGCTTTATTACGTGTTTATAAATCTGTAGTGTCAAAATATTTATATAATAAGTAGGTACTAAAAAGGGCCCAATTGTGAACGTCTTATTCATATTGAGTTAGAGTAAGTTTGAAAGCTTCTTTATGGTTCTGCAAAAATTCTTAAAGCTTATTCCAACTCAATATAAATAAGACTGGATAAGTTTAGTATGAACATTGAATAAAATATTCAGGACTTTTTATAAAAAGTATATAATATATATAAATAATATTTTTAAATTGTAATAAAAAATTACAACAAGCTATCCCCCTCCCCTTATATTCGAATTTAGAATTATTGTCAATTGATCTAAACGTTGAATAAAAAATAAAATCACAGAACCTACGTCTCCGTCTAGTTAGAAGGTGGCCTTGTTCGTAGCTTATATTTTTTTCTGAATTTATAGATTAGTTTCAGTAACGTGATGAAGTGAGGATACTTTTATTCAGAAAAAGAGGTAATTTTTGGCTAAATAAAGAATATAATTTATACGAATGAATGCACGTGGGCAAGCTTAAGAACAAACATGATCAAATAAATATTTAAGACTAGCTTCTGTTCGCGACTTCGAACGCGTGGTGCGGTTTTTTTAACTACCCCACGGGAACTCTTTAATTTTTCGGGATTAAAAGTATCTTATATGTTGTTGACCAGGGATATAAGCTACCACCATACAAAATTTCATTTAAATCGGTCAAGTCGTTTCGGAGATTAGCTTGGTACAAACAGACAGAGAAACAAAAAATTTGAAAAAATCTAAATTAGTTCTATTTCACTTCTTACATCCCCCTGACTCGGTTTTTAGCATTTTTGTTCATTGTACAGAAATTCGACCTCGACATTCGAAAATTCTACAGTTTTATTAAATGTAGGTATAGATGTTAGTGATTGAGAAGTATATAACACAATGAAACTTTTCTCAACAAGAACTACGAAATATAGGAAGCCTTATCTAAATGACTTTGAATGACCTTGCCTTTAATGTCGCGTCTGCTGCATTACGTGTAACATTAATATAACATAAAATATGCAATATTTATGAAATATTTACTTACTCTACTAGTAAAATTTACGAGCCTTGGGTTTTATGCTGGCGGCTTGATGACCTATAAAAGGCTTCGTGAGTGCAGACAAAAGCATCTTCTCATAGAATAACGCCACTGCGAGTCATTTTCCAAGTATTTGCACAAACCTCTCTATTTACTTCAAAATATTGAAAATTAAGCAAGAGGTTTCCACGAGGCTTTTTGTGGTAAAGTTTGTATCCTGAACCCGCCGAAACTATCACATTTTTTGAAATATATCTAATATTTTATTTTTTAATAATAGACAAAATAACTCCGGAACGTTTCGATAAATTATGACGTACACTTAATAAATTGGCTAGGTGCTTGGCAGTCCGCGCATAACGAATGGTTCCATAAAAAGCATTAAACTTAGAATACCAAACCTCAAAACTAGGAAGCAGTTACGGTCTTATTCATATTGAGTCGTAATTCTATCTATAAATAAAAAAACACCCAATACTCATACATAGCTCGCTGAACGACTTATAATTTGTGAGCGTCCCGCCGTAGAGGGGTTAGACGTCATAAAAGTGGATTTGCTGTTTGTATTATCAGGGTTTTGTGGCGTATGCTCGTATACATTCGTGAAGTCTATATATACACGTAGAAGCCCGTCTGTCCATCTCTATTAATGTCACAGACACTTTTGTCAGAATTTAGTAGGTTTACATAGATGATGTTTCTTTTATTTAAGTCATCAAAGTTGTAAAAGGTGTGCTACCTCTTACTTATAAACTATAACTATAATGACCCTTTCGCATCTTTCGTGGATACCAAAATTCAAAATTTTCTTTCCAAAATTGCTAATTTAAAAAACATTACTATACATTGCGCATATTTTATAATTAGGCACTGCTTGTTTGTTCCAAATTTTACGTACGTGCTCCGATGCTGTCCCCTTTGGCAACATTCACATTTACTAACTAATTTAGATAATATTATTAGGCAATCACTCTCATCATTGTTCAATATTCCTTTTGATGATCGTTCGTGGACCCAAGCCGCCCTGCCGATAAGGCATGGCGGTCTGGGAATACGCAAAATTTCCGACATAGCGCTATCCGCCTTTTTAGCCTCAGTGTATAGCACCATGGACCTCATCGGTAATTTACTAAATCCATCACTTCGTGATTTTGAGGTCCCGTGTTTGGCTGAGGCTAAAAATGCGTGGTCCCTTGCCTGCCCGAATCAAAATTTACCCATAAGCCTACAGCGTCAGAAGCTTTGGGATGAGCCGCTCAGCCTTATAACGTACCATAAACTCTTTTTTTCTTGTAGGGGAGAGGCTGAGCGCGCTCGCTTCTTAGCTGTCTCACGTTGGGAGTCAGGTCTGTGGCTTCAGGCATTGCCCTCAGTGTATCTTGGTACACTCTTGGATGACGCGACTTTCAGAATCTGTGCCAGCATTCGCCTGGGGGCAACCTGTGTGGTCCCCCCACACCTCTGTCAATGAGGGGATAGGGTGGACCGCTTGGGACACCACGGACTATCCTGCAGCAGAAGCGCCGGTAGAATTTCCCGACACGCGGCACTCAACAATATCATCTGCCGGGCTCTTGTCACCGCCGGGGTACCTTCCATTTTAGAACCAAACGGCTTGTGCTGCGACGATGGCAGGAGACCGGATGGGATGACGCTGATTCCCTGGAAGATGGGCCGCCCCTTAGTGTGGGATGCTACCTGCGTTGACACTCTGGCGGCGTCCCATCTTTCATGTACGTGCACTACCGCCGGTTCTGCTGCAGCCGAACAGGAGGCCCTCAAGCGCCATCATTGGAAATGGTTACACATTTGCGGTATTTGGGGTAGAAACTCTGGATTTGGGTACGTGGGGTCCTAATGCCCTAAAGTTCTACCATGACGTTGCCAAACGTCTAGTATACGTCACATGGGACCAGAAGGTTGGCGTCTATTTTGCTCAAAGATTAAGCATCGCTATACAACGTGGCAACGCCGCCAGCCTCCTGGGAACGTTCTCGGTAAGTGACAGTGGTTTGGGACCAATAACATATCTTTAGATATTTCCCCTTTTTTATTTAATTTTAGTTTTTATATAGTATAGTTTGTAGCTGTAAAAGATAATTGTAATACATTGATTTATTGAAATGATAAAAAAAAAATATAAATAATAATTAGATGTGTCTATCGTCTAACAACTATAACGTTAAGAACGTTATGAACAAAGTCTGTCATATACCTACATAGTTTTTAAAATATGGCATATTTTCAATTAAATGCTCTTTATCCGATTCCGTATCCAAATACCAAAAACAATAGATTTTCACCTCCACTGAACTCTTTTTTTGTCAATATTCCATTTAAAGAGTAAACGATTCGTCTTGATAGAGGGAACCCAGGGCAACATTAGCTGCTTCTGTAATCCAATAACTGTCTAGCACAACATACAAATGTTTCATATTTCAAATCACAACACAAATGGTAGGAATAGGCGTGGCTCACTGTGGTGTTATTACGTCAGGGCTTATTAATGTCGCCTATCAAAACGTCTTACATAATTGAATCAAAATTAATGTTGTTTGCTAATTTTACGACGTGGCTGGAGCTTATCTTGATATTTTATTGTCTCCAGCGAGTTATCTTTGGTAAGGGAATAAGCGGCGCATAACTAATTGTGTTAATTGTTAATTATGACGCTATCATTATGGATCTATACTTTTGTAATGCTATCAGATACTTAAATTAGTTTTTGAACTATTTAAAGAATGCGAACCAAAATTAATCAATAGGATAATAGCTGAGATAATTGTGTGCATAGACCTGTAAAGTATCCTCTATCTGTATATACGATATGCCTTCCTGTCAAATTTCATCCATATTGACCAACTCACTTTTTTTTATTTTTTTTTTTTTATTGCAGGAGTTCAGCAGACAGGCAGACGGCCCACTTGATGGAAAGTGGTTACCGTCGCCTATGGACATTTGCAACACCAAAGGCGCTACAAATGCGCTGCTGCTCTCTTAAAGTAGACTGGAACCTGGTCACTGATGCCGGAACACAACACAAGGTTGTTATGGCGGCATACTCTAGACCAGGGGTGGTCGCCATCCAGTCGAGCAAATACCCTACCACCTGGCTGTGGGTTGTTTAGTCGCCTCTTACGACAGGCCGCCCGGCCGCAGGAAATTGTATTCTTTCTCCGTTCCTGCACGGATGCATGCATAAGCTATGGAGCTTGTATGGACAAGTAATATCAAAATTCAACCGATGATAAGGCAATTTATGGCCAGTGCCTATATATTACTATTCAGTAAGATATAAGAACTGGCCATAAGCTATTATTATGTCTAGCTTATAGGTAAGTAAATACAGTTTTTGACATAATTATGTGACTACTTTCTAAGGCACTAACGTTGTAGGCTGCGTAAGGCGTTTCTAATAGGCCATTGCCTAACACAATTACCAAAATGTGTTTTAAGTATAGTCGTATTTGATCATTATTGTTGGTATTTTACTAATTTCAATACTAGATGGGTCCAATATTTTATGCACAGTTATGTTTGGGCTTCGTGCGATAATGTTATAGTCATTGACGGTAACCAAATGTGTTTTATTTATAGTGTTAAAAATAAAGCCGTTAATGAATAGCTACATTAATGTCGTATACATTCGTTAGTTCTCAATAATTAACATCATTAACGATGAAACGATGAGACGAAACGTCGGAATAACAAAAATCAAATGAATTACCCCTTAAAACCGTTAAAACGTAGTTTTATTATGTATACAAGTCGCGAAAACTTATTTTTTTTTATCATTAATGATATTGCATCACAAATAACGTATTAAACCCATCGCTACATTTGCGTGGAACAGTCGATAACTATAACATTAGCTCAGATGAAGCAGTAGCATTAGAGACAACTTACACGCTAGCACTTTTCTATATGGTGTACAATCCAAGCTTAATTACTCCAAGCTTACTGAGCTTGAATCACCTTTCAAAGAAGTCTTTGTACATTGCATGTTTCTTTTAAATTTTGAATTATACGAAAGCAGTAATAACACAAATCGATGTCTGCCCTCTTTACATTTTATATCAAAACAAATCAAAGAGACGGGGGAAGTGAAGCATAAGCCTCTCCATATAACGCGCCCTCATCAAAGACTCTACGAATAATTTACACCGATAGGAATATTTTTTATGAATTTCTTGACTAAATAATGCTAATAATGACTAAATAATAAATAATACTGGTTTTATCAAATAGTTTTTAAATTTTATTATTACATGTTTATTAATATTCAGTTTTTTTACATTTTTCTTATAGAGAAAAATACATTAATTTATAACAAAAATATAAAAAACCGCTCTCCTCCGGCAGCAGGGCCTAGGGTCCAAGCTATCGGTGGTTAAGTCTTCGGAGATAGAAACCTCTTTACAATACGGGCCGTGTCCAACAGAGTTGCCAATATCTCATATCTTTTATGCCCAGATTATGAGGTTACTAGTTATGAGTTCAATGACATTGGATTCCATAAAGTTATGTAATAGATAAACTTAGGTTAACTGTTGACATACAACTAGTACCAAAACTCGCCACTATATGAATCTATTTAAGAAGGAATATCTAATATTTATTTACATCAAACAAAAACGTCAAACCAAAGATATGGAATAAGATAAACGCCTAATATTGGTCAGTTAAGTTGAACCTAGTTTAATTATCGTATGATGGTGTGTTCAGAAACGCAATTTTATAAGTTATTGAACTGATAGCGGTAACGAACAGATAAACTACAGTTAAAAGTACCTCAGAAACCGGGCATTAGAGATTCTATATTTAAATTATAAAAATAACCTTTTTTTAATTGTTTATGTTCAGTTCGCCAAAATGGCAGGCAAAAGAACTATATCCATACAGGCTTCTCAGATTTATTATTGTTAGTATTAGGTCAAATAAATTGGAGGTCTTTGACTGACGCTAAATAATGGAATTTAATATTTGGATAATCACCTTACATATTTGGCATAAGACAAAAGTCATTGATGTAACATAAGATAAACTAAACATATACTTTTAAGCCAAGACTTTTTTGATTAATTGATAACTTGTTAGAACATACCTTCAACCAAAATGTAGACTCTTGACTATTGCCAAACCAATTTTTGCGGCAGGTCGAAAGTGACATTTGACTAAACAATTGATAACAATCTGTTCTAGTTATTCCTTTTTACCATAAGAGCTTCTGAAAATAAAATTGCACTTACAACGAAGCATCACGTTAAAAATTTTCATCATAAATTCAGTTTAAAAACATACAACAACATAGATATAGAAACGAAAAACAATAAAATAGCCGGCATAAAACTGTATTTAAAAACATTTGAAATTAAAATATTATGAAGTGATGGAAAATATAGTTACTTAAATGTATCGATAAAATAGTGAAATTTCAGTCATTTTCCGATTCTTGTAACTGAAGTGAAAAGTGATTTATTTTATATCACTGTTATTTAACCGGTGATCAGTGAATTGTGCCATTACTAAACGACCCTAACATAGATAGATAACACTAGAAAACTCTTTGTGCACGAACGGAAAAAGAAGACTAATTCCTGCGGCCGAGCGGCCTGTCGTAAAAGACGACAAAACAACCCACAGCCAGATGGTATGCCGCCTTAACAACCCTGAGTTGTGTTCCGGCATCAGTGGCCAGATTCCAGTTTCTTCTTCAAGGCCGGCAGTACATTGGCAGCACCTCTGGTATTGCTAATGTCAATAGGCGACGGTAACCACTTTCCATCACAGTTAAATAAATAAAAATCTTTATTGACACTGTACAGTTTTTTTATTGGTCAGAACTGATGTCCCTATCAAACACCATTGTCAGGGGTAAAACACAGGCACTTTTCACTGCTTCTATATAAAAAATATCCTTAAGTACTAATACAGTTTTTCACCATATAGCTTAGGTCTTAGAAAAATTAATGACACGGCTGTTATCGAATTATTTTACATATTCCAAGTACTGTGTATGTAGCATGATGATTATTCTAGACTTTAGTGTAAACTAAACCTATAACCAAGAACGAGCAGCTAAGAATAATCTTTGAATAAAAATACTATTTGCAAAGTTCTTTATATTTTTATTAGAAATATTTTAAAAGAATTTGTTTGAAATTGGGGGCATCGACTCTTCAATATCGGTAATGACTCGATCGAGTTACACAAAGTTCAAGCCTCATAAAGACGCGCCCTCTTAGTGTCTTTCGTCTCGAAGTACCGAAAGAACACCGGTAAATTTCTAGCAAATATTCTGTCAATTTATTATTGTTTTAATAGGTTTTTTCTTAACGTAACCCTTATATTATGTGTTTAATATTACAAAAATAATGTATAGTTGTAGGGAAAATTATACCACTGTTGGCACCCTATAATTCTGTTCAAAACATTAAGCAGCAGCAATATTTTTTTTATTTTGTATAATGATAGTAAGAATAACTTTTTATGTTTTTTAATTGTGTATTTTTATATGTATTAAAAAGCATCCAAAGAAACAATAAATATAAAGACAAATAATAATATCGTGGCTATTATGGTTATAAAATAGAAAATAGATATTTCAATATAATAAATAAATTGACTAGGTGCTAATCATTAGGTGGAGTGTTAACAATGCTATTGTTTACCCTAGTGATCACCGTCAGCCAACGGTTGTCCACTGCTGGACGTAGAGCTCCCCAAGTTTACCTCATGATATCGTCATTCAATGACAAAATCCCGCATAAAATAGATAAAAAATTATACCCTAGTACATTTATTTAAATATAATTATGAAATAAATTAACAAAATATAAATTAACTTAGCATTTTCGTTAAAATATTGTTTTAACGAAAATGCTAAGTTAATTTATATTTTGTAGCATAACACAAAAATAAAACATTGTTGCCTTTTTATCAATTTAATTTGTTTAATATCTATACAATAAAATACACAATTCCTTTAACAATAAAAGTTTTCAAATCCCTTATACAAATATCTTCGCGTCGACTAACAGCTATAAAATGTTAAAAGCATTTCGATGAATAAAGTTTAGGCATTCGAAAACAGTAAGTGAGAACGTAGTGTCAAGGGACTGGCACTGCGGCGTCGACGAGACGGCACGTCACTGCCTCTGATATTGAAACCTACCTCAGGACTCAGGACGGGTGCATATTGACACTGGAAAACTCGCTCGAAAACACGAATACCGAAATGAAAAATCGGTTACGTTTTCCATTTACTCATTGGAAACGGACGATTATGTTTCGAAACGTTTCTATTCTAGTTACTGTTGGGGTGCATGGAGACAAATCATATTTCTATTTATACGGTTTATTCCTTCCTACTCATAGGTAAAAAGAGGCCGTACGGTTTCATTCCGAGAACTGTCTGTGTGCTTCCAGCTGATGATCTTATGTTTTTCCGACTTTTTTTAAAAGTTTTATTATGTATATACAAGTCGCGAAAACTTATGCATAATTAAAAAAAAAATTAATTATGCATAAAAAATACATTAAATCAATAAAAAAAACTTTACACACACTACCCTCTACCATCTATTTGACACGCATTACAATTAATTATGGTCGAATTTCGAGCACTGGGCGACCATTAGTCGTTGTAATTTTCGAAAGAAACAAATTTTATTCTAAAGTCGAACAAAATATTTTTTTATAAATATGTTGTATTCTATACAGGTAACCTCTGTTCGGGTTTGATTCGCACACGGCCATTTGTATAAATTAATCTGTATATCGGATTTTATAAAAATCGCTTAATATCCAAGATCGTGACAAAAGCAGAAAGAAACAAGACAAACAAATATAAATAAATATAAAACTATCAAAATAAATATAATATCAGTAATTACATCTTATAAATTTAATGTAATACTCTAAAACATTGTCTTCTAAAGTACTATAATTAATATTTTAAGCAGGTGGTAGACTTTAACTTTCAAAAATAAACATACTGTTACGACTGACAAACACAAATTCACACCTGCATACCTGTTTTGCACATTTTATTACCTTTCGGCATTTGGACTTCTTTTGTTTACTTTGTGTTTAAAATTTGTGATTAGAAAAACAGCCCATTGTGTATTGTAATATTTTATGGTAGTCATTAGCCAGGTGTGATTCTAAGAAATTCGGCCCACGCGGTCAGGCAGACATATTGCATCTAGGCAGTATAAAGCAATGCCCCAATGGAGAGATGGGCATCAAGCGATAACCACAAGCGAAGCAAGACTATTTAGTGGCGGACTTTTCGCGTGTTGTTGAATCGTGCATTACGTTTGGACTGGTTGTATTCAGTTATATTTGTACCTGTGTTATACGTGTTTGTATAGTTCTAATAAATTCTATAAGAATTCCAACGGCATTTTAATTCGAGTCCGGCAACTCCTAAAAATACTTAACCGTGTTTATTTTAATATACATAAACACAGCTTTTCACAAAACCGACCAGTATCATTTGGTAATAGGCAATTCACAAAAATGTTTAATGGAAAATAGCCTTATACCAAAGCAGGCACTGAATTATTCATTGTCACTTATCCTTTAATAAATTCCCGCATTACCATAACAAAACACAACAAATCACCGGGAAAAATATTTGTCATTCCATTACTGCAAAATCGTGGGGAGGAATTCCATAAATTTGAGAAATGTTAATATCAATAGAAAAGGCAGGTGAGCTCATTTCATATGAATACGTCGTAAAATTTACGAGTCCTTTAATCTTTCACCCCAAATCGTAAAGAACATGTAACATTTTTTTCCGCCTCATCTGTATTCAAATATCAATTTTACATCGTGGAAATCACGCGTGTTGTACTTAATTTACTTGTGTATTTCATCGACAGAAAAAAATTCCACATAAAAATTATATACCAATTTTTTATGCTTAGTATTAGTGAGTTTTAGTGAGAATTTAAAAGGTAGTATTTTATTGTGCACTTTTATATTCAAAAAAATTAACAATCTAATATAAAAATAGCTGTAGGTTAGTTATATTCACTGTTTAGTAACAATTGTTAGCAATTCTGTCTTAATAAGAGCAAGTACCTATAACTTCGTCTTATTCTTCAAAAAGGAATGTAGAGATGGACTAGTATAACCAATAGCAAGCAAGTATTCCTTGCTTAATCTACGTTTTGTGTCCAAGATATTGTTTAATCTACGTTTTGCTATTTACTAAAAACTCTTATTGATATTGTTACGAAGTTGTAGGATGTAAATTCGAAATGCCGTTGGAATTATCACAAAGTTTATTAGAAGTACACACACGTAATTGACAGTTCTTACAAGTATAGCCGAATAGAACAAAACCAAACTGAGGGGTAGAAAATCGTTATCACATAAATCGCATATAGTTCGTCGTTATAAGATACTTGCTCCGAAAGTGCACTAGGTAACGCTTCGTTCGCAGTCAGAACACGACTGACGCATTTTCCGACTAACCGACCCTCATCCATTTGTAGATGAGACATGACCTCCTAGCAACATGCCGCCCACTGGTTTTTAAAATCCTTAAATGGTCGGCTTAATGGCTTACACAAATTGAAATACCAACGGTAGAAAGAAAGTTTTATGACGTCTTACGGCGGCGTGAACAAACATATTAGCGCGAACAATAGATCACTCAAATTTAAAGGGATAATAAGACACCTGCAAAGGATTAGTATCGGCTTGCAATAATATCTATAACAACTATTTACAAGTTACTTGACATTTTACACTTCGCACATATGATAATATAATTTATGGTAGTTTTAGATATTTTATACTATAAAACCCGACGCTGAAATGAGAACACAGTTGTTTTACCTACTGCTCGAAGTTACGCTCTTCAATGAGTAAGTGATTAATATACCTATTATGCATTTAACATCAACAGTGTTGTAAGTACTTTTTACATATTAATATCCTAATGATCTCTTCTTATATATATTTGAGATGATATAAGAGTCTTTTAAATAGTAATTTAACAATCGGGCCAGGTTGGGCCCAATTTTTATATCATCTCAAAAATATATTATGACAAATTATCAAATATTATCTATTCATTCTCTTACTTCTGATGTTACGAAATAAGCATTAATGCATATATTTCACGACGTCTCAACGTCGCTAACTCAATTGTATTCTTATTCAAAAACTCCATTGAAATGATAAATATTACATTTTGATAAAAACTGGTGTAAATGCAATCTTTAGCCACAAATGAATAGGTATCTTCTAAGTTTATTATATATCCGATTGTCACTTAACTTCAGGTGAGATAGTGATCAGAATTGTTCCTACACTACAATAATAACAAATTGAACTTGCCCATACTGGGAAATCTTTTGTAATTCGCAAAATATCAATCACTGTAAAAGCGTTGCCGGGAAAACATCAGAAATATCCAATCTGATTGGAAACCGTTTTGTCTGTAATCTCTCTAAAAGCTATAGTTTTATAAAAAATCATAAAAACTCCCATGTGATTGCGAAATACTAACAATAGCATGGGCTAACAAATTGGTAAAAGATGAACAAATAGTTTATCACGCACATCCACTCAAACTAGCGTTGCAGTGCGCGAATTTTATTCCCCTCGAAAATGCATATTAAAACAATACACATATTATATGTACTTCATCGTGTAAATACCACTCTCGGTAAATAACACTATAATTTGAACACGGGATTATAATTATGCGATGGGCGTTATTCACTAGTAAATACAAATATCTTACCAGTAAGTCTTTGTGATTTAAAAATCCATAGATTAAAAGTAGTGGTAGCGAAATGGCTAGCGCACGCGCACTCGTCCCAAAGACAAAGAGCGCGGGTTCGAATCCCGGCTGGAACGTATGTACAACTTAGGCAGTTTTCTCACTTAATATACATATTGTTAAAATTACCACGTACTAACAACGGTGAAGGAAAACATCGTGACGAAACCTGCACACCAAGATAACCGATATGTTAAACCTGCCAAGCAGCCTTGAACAAGCATGGCGGGATATACTGTCCGTTCTCCCATAATTAGTGGGAGGCCCGAGCCCAGCAGTGGGACGTTTATGGTCTGTTATTGTATATTATTATAACCCTTTATGAATTAAGGCATTATAGCAACTATGTTTTTCCAAATTCAAATACAAACATTTTTATTCAAAATAAGTTCCAATGGAGAACTTTCATATTTATCTATCACAGGCTCTTTTTTTAAATAAATACAGAAGTATTTTACACAATTACTTTTCGAAGAATTAATGGAGTTGTAACAAATAGTGCAGTATTTTGAGATGGGAATGCTTTATGCGTAGTTCACTCCCCGAGGATAAACAGTGAGATAAGGTGACTCTCGGTAACTACCAAACACGCATTGAAACAATGCTGGCATTATGTATTAGCATACATGGATCGCGGGACGTTAGATGAGGAAACGATCAAAAAATTTGTAGCAATTTCATGCCCAATGTTATACTTAAAAAAATAAATATACACAACATGTACAACGATATAAAAAAGAAATTAAAATCGTTTTATTCAATATTTTGTCTATACTTATAAACCGTAGAAAAGTATAATTTAAACTACCTATATAACAAATATAAACATAAACTAAGTAATTAAATCTAAAGAAGATTATGTAGCAGATCACTGCCAGCAACGGAGAACGTGCTCAGAAGGCTGGCTGCAATGCCACGCAGTGTTTTTTGGATTTAAATAACTATAAATATTATTAAATATTATGTAAGCATATATTAGAGAATAATGCTTATTTTATTTCTATTATTCTAATATGCATTTCAAATAGATCATAAACCAATTCTCTTCTGCCGAGTCAAGGTAAAAATCTTATTTTGTGTCAATCAAACTTGTAATCCGAGGCAACAGCCGCTCATGTTCTGCTGAAATAAGGAATATTACACCAGATAGCTTTACGTAGGCTTTTGAAACTTCCTGGAGGAGTCAATTTTTGCACAAAACTTTTTGCATGCAAATGCTAACACATACATTGTAGACTGTTTATTTTACTGAATAATTATAGTGTTACATAATGATTTATTTAAAAAAAATGTGAACCGATGTTTAATGGTAAAAACAAATAAGCCCAAGTTGCAAAACAACAAATTATTTAGTCATTCCTGCAAACAAAATTGACAATGATAATATATAACATGATATTTCAAAAAATAATATCTTCCTATGATTTTGTGTTTGGTGCGATATCATTTCCGTTTTGGGGCAAATTCGATCTGAAGACGGCGGTAATTCGGGGGCCCGGTCATTGTAGGAGAGAGAGTAAACCAGTCATGCCAGATTGACAACTGAGGAAAATACTCGCTTTAGGAGCACAGTTTTTTTCCGCTCACATGGAAATACGTATAAAATAAGAAAATTAATTCAACACGTTTACTATGTGTAAAATAGGCTTGCCAAGCAACTACCCTCGCATTAATTGCAGGCTAACATTTTTTATTTTATATGATCTGATGTTAGGAACAATTAAATTCTCTAAAAAATAAGAATAATGCTGTTATTAGACGGACCAACCAAATTGAATCAAGTAATCCATGACACGACAATATTCAATGAAATCGAATGATTCAAGCTTATGATTAAATGGATCAGTTTGGATGATTCATCTAAATTTAAAGACGGATATAAATCGTCTAATCGGCTTTAGTGGTGGTCACCAAAAAATTAAGTATATGTAATCATATGTGGTAGTCAGATCTTGAAAAATCATAATGTTTTAATTAAGTTTAATTAAGTGGAAGATATTAGCTTCAAAGCTAATATCTTCCACTACAAGTCTGTATATCTTTAACTTTTGAATGATGAGGTGGAGAAGTTTGATAAGACATAAAAACATTATTTCAATAAAAATTGGTTTAAACCAGACTCGATAATTTTTTTTTGAGATATAGGGTTTTTGGATTAATGCTCTTTTGCGGCTTCATAGCCAAATGACAAAAACTGGGGACATTGTGCGTAAACTGACACGCACTTGGCCGATTCTTAATTAGCCTAATACTAAAAAATATCGGCAACACCAACATAAAATACTTTTGTTTTTTTTTACTAGTCACACTAGCAGATTGTTCTACTTCCTTACTCTACTATTGATGTTTAAAATGATTAACTATAGGTAGGTGTCTATCACCAACGGGGTTTGATTTCTGTAAGTGCAACGACGACATATTAGAAGGTGGTTTATTATAATAATAATAATAATCGACAGACAAACACACATATTGTATATCCCCAAATTAAGCAAGTTACGCTTGTGTTATGGGTAATATATAATGTACCACTCTGGGGCTGATCCCAGACACCCAGACCATAGTAAATAACGGAGAAAATACGTTTCCGAAATTTACTATACCAGGAATCGAACCCGGAGCCTCTGCGTTGCAGTGAGGTAACTGCAACGCAGAGGCTCCGGCAACGGCTTAGCCCGCTCAACCACAGAGGCCGTCAAATTATGTTTCTATCGCTAACAGCGTCTGATAACTATAGGTGCGACAAGTAGGCATCGCACAACTAATAGAAAAAAAATGATCTATTTAGTTTTAAGAGAATAATAATTTCAATAAGAACTCATTCACTGCTTAAATAACACAGATCTAACAGTAAAAGTAGCATCCGTTGTCCGAAAATGTACTTAAATCAATACTGAATGTCGGCTCCGTGGCCCACTAAGTTATTTAAAATGCAGTTGACACGTCATCCGAGCGGAAATGCAATATTCGCCTTGTCCATGCGGAAACATGGTTATTTTCAATTGAAGTTTTTTATCGAAAATATACGCGACAATGATTTCAATTGCGTTTTGCCTTAAATAATTCATATTCAGTGCAGAGAGTAAATGCCTTTTTACGCTCCACATGTGCAGTTGCCCTAAATTGAGTCATTTGATTTTAATTTCATTCATTTATTCATTTAAATAAATATTTTTTGTTAATTTATGAACAAGCAGTATGTTATTTTAAATCGTCGCCTTTGCATTTTCATAAACCTTTTTATTTTTAAAGTATTTATTGTAAATTATAAACAAACCAGTAACTTTTGTATCTTAAATTAATAAGCTTCTCAATGTTATTCCATAAGCTCGGGCATAGAGAATATTTGTAAGAGGAAAGTCACCTGTAGATAAACAATTCGTCAGAAATTGAACAATTTATTATTCGTTTATATAACTTAAAATGTATATTCACTACTATTAAATAGTAGTGAATACACCTTATACGAAATAGTTGAATGTACTCTATTAAATTTTAATACATTGATAAAAGATAACATTAATTTTGAAAATTTTATGTTTGGAAAAGTAAATTTAACAAAATTGATGCGTTGCTCTGATTCCAAAATAAATACTAAAAACTAAATGAAAATTGCTGTTTATACAACGTTTAGCTAATCGTAAAAATATAATTTTTTGAATCTTTGTGTTAGATTAGAAGTTTTTCTCGAATAGAGCCCGAAACGGCTCAAGGAAATTTAATGAAAAATTTAGTAAAATAATAAAAGGAATTTAATTTTAATGTAGTTTCATTTTGATATGATGCAGAGTTCTGAATGTAGGAATATAAATTTTAAGTGTAGGTATTATCACCATAGCTACTTAGTTACAAAAAAAACATTAAAAAATTATACTACGTTAAAAAACAATGAACATGCTTAATAATATGTTAATTATGGCACTAGATTGCAGGTTGTTACATTTTCTCTAGGAAATAGATTCTCATCAACAAACGGATGCGGATGCAAACGGTTCCTCTCTCGTTCTCAACTTTTCACAAATGATTGCTAGGTTTACGTTATTCTTGAGAACTGCATATACCTGTGTATTTGTCTTCTGTGGTATATATACGTTTACCGCTTAACTAAATTGGCTTTATCAAAGAAATTTATATAAAAAAGTGTGTGTCTGTGTGCAGTTCACACGCAATAGAAGTGAAACTTCAGAATATACTCACAGATAATTCTTCTCTAACTTTTATTGATATATATATAATTTCCTTAGCCTACATCAGTCAACACATTATAATTCAAAATAAATTTCATCACTTTCACTTTTTCCCTGTTTTAGTCTAGAAAATATTATTATCAGTTTTATTTCGGCCCAAATTGGACCTGTGTTTAATCATCAGTCTTATTGACTCTCTAATCTGTGCTGCACAATATAAAACTCGTATCTCATTCTCTCGCAGGCTTAGTACTATAGATTTAAGTGTTTATCTCTTTTAGTGTCGCTTTTTCGTTACATCGAGTTTCAAATCTCAACAATTCTAAAGAAGTTTCACTTCAAGAACATTTTTAAAAACAAGCCTTTATTTATATCCTAATTTGTATGTTTTGAAATTCGCCATCTCTATTTTTCAATTCCATGTATTTTTCTCACGAATGAATACGTATGCCCAAAACAGCATATCTCTTCTAATGTGTGGCGGGCATTTTGAAATTGCCCGTCTTGATTTTTTTTTAATTTTCTTGTATTGTCATCAGGACTGAATAAGCATGCAAAACTGCAAAGTATTATTACTTTACTTATTAGTCTAAAGGAACTAGTTCTAATTCAGTTTGAATGATTTAACCTTAAATAAGTCAAAAATATTTTATTCCAACATATAACAAAATTAAATTCTTATTTTAATTGTGTGTCATTTAACTGTAATTTTTTAGCTGTTTCACATAATATAGATTTTTTAAATGCTAATCCACAAAATGTGAAGACGATCTTGGTAAGTCACTGGACTGAATATTAACGGATTGCATTTAATAAATAATAGGTTGGGGAAAAAGTCTTTTCGCATATAGTATGTATGAACTAGTAATAAGATCTCTTTGGCTATACCATTTGTATCTGGCTGGTTTTGGTATAATTAAAAGTTCTAATTTTAAAGAAGACAATTCCAAATTCAAATTAGGAAAATGTGTGATTTTCATTTGTTTTTCTTATTGTTAAAACGAGTGAATCTAATGAAGAAATTCGATACATTTTAAAATTTTACTACAAAAAAGGTAAAAATGCAACATAAGCCGCGAAAAAAAATTGTGATGTTTATGAACCCAATGCAGTATCTGTGAGAGTAGCGCAAATGTGGTTTAAGCGTTTTCAATCCGAAAATTTTGATATCAAAGATGCTCGTCGCTCTGGTCGCCCTGTTACGGACAAAATTGATGCCATTTTTGAAAAAGTGGAGCAAGATCGGCATATTAGTAGTTACGACGTAGCTGGAGAACTGGGAATTGACCACAAAACGGTTTTGGTGCATTTGAAAAAAGCTGGGTACACAAAAAAGCTCGATATTTGGCTGCCTCATGAGCTCACTGAAAGAAACCTAATGAACCGTGTACTCATTTGTGATTCTTTATTACGACGTAATGAAACCGAACCATTTTTGAAGAAGCTGATAACTGGTGATGAAAAGTGGATCACGTACGACAAGAACGTGCGAAAAAGATGGTGGTCAAAGGCCGGTCAGGCTTCACAGACTGTGGCGAAACCCGGGTTAACTCGCAACAAGGCGATGCTGTGTGTATGGTGGGATTGGAAGGGCATTATTCATTATGAGCTGTTACCGCCAGGCAGGACCATCGATTCTGAACTGTACTGTGAACAACTGATGAGATTAAAGTAAAAAGTTGAGAAAAAGCAGCCGGAATTAATCAACAGAAGGGGTGTGGTTTTTCACCATGATAACGCTAGACCTCACACATCTTTAGCCACTCAGCAAAAATTACGAGAGTTTGGCTGGGAGGTGTAAATGCATTCACCGTATAGTCCTGACCTTGCACCTTCAGATTTTCACTTGTTTCGGTCTCTGCAGAATTCCTTAGGCAGTGTCAGGTTAACATCACGACAGGACTGCCAAAACGAGTTGTCGCAGTTTTTTGATCAGAAGCCCCAAAATTTTTATAGCAACGGGATCACGTCCCTACCTACAAGATGGCAAAAAGTTATCCAACAAAATGGCACCTACATACTTTAGTCAAATGTAAATAAACTTTATAAAAAAACCTTTTGAATTTTTATATAAAATGCGAAGAAACTTTTGCCCCAACCTAATAGATCACTCTTAAAATAATCTTTTTTTTTTTTAAAGATATTTTAGTACTATGTACTGTGTATGTAGTGTGTATAACTGTTTGTTCTCCAAATAAAATAAAATAAAAATATTTAACAGAATTTGTCATTTAGCTCGATAAAAATAATGAGCAACACTATACCTCTATGTATTTTTTAAAAAGCAAAATTAAAAAAGATTGTAGTGCAAAGTCTAAAATCTTTAACTATAGTGGTTTGTTCTGATTAGTATTTACTTATTAAGTCTAGTCCGAATGTTCAAGTGCGACAGCGTTATATCGCGATAACATTCAACGAAGCACATCGCGACAAAATCTATCATCCAAGTATACTATTCGATGAAGCGATCTCAAACATTGATTAACGAAGTTACGTTAATTAACTTTTTGCTATAGCTATGCTACTCTTTTTTATTGCTGGATTAGAACAGCCAGGTTGACGGACGGCCCAACTGTGATGGAAAGTGATTACCGTCATCTTTGAATATTTGCAACACTATTGGTGCTACCACTGATAGACTCGTACATAGATGGGACTGGAACCTGGCCAGTAATGCCGGAACACAACACAAGGTTTTTATGGCGGCATGCTTTAGACCAGGGGTGGTAGCCATCCAGACGGGTAAATGCTTTACCACCTGTCTGTGGGTTGTTTTGTCGCCTCTTGCGACAGGCCGCCTGGCCGCAGCAATTAGTATTCTGCTTCGTTTCTGCACGGATTTAGGATCATGTTAGTGTTAGTGACTGTATCACGCAGATGTAGCCAAGAGTTTAATGCCTTATTTGAAATGCGACATTGTTAATGACGTTAAACATTAACAGATTACACCAATTAAGCTAATTGTTAACGCGTTATTTTTTAACGCTATTTGGTCAGAGTCACTAATACTAATACAGGTGGTGCACGGACACCAAATTAATTGAGTTTTTATTTCCTTTTAATTCGACAAAGCCATTAAGAAAGAAAAAAACTGCTACTTTTCGGGTCAATTAGGCGATTTTAATAAAACATATGTTAGAATAATCAAGACCTCATGACCTTTTCCCTATATACGTGTAGGTAGGTACACCAGGTGGGGGGAGGACATTTGCCCGTTTGGAGGGCTACCACCCCTGGTCTAGACTTTTAGAGCATGCCACCATAAAAACCTCGAGTTGTGTTCCGGCATTAGCGGCTAGGTTCCAGTCCCATCTACGAGTCGGCAGCACATCGGTAGCACCTTTACGTCTGCAAATGTCCATAGGCGGTGGTAACCATTTTCTATTAGAGTTGGGCCGTCAGCCTATCTGCTGTATTTCAGCATTAAAAAAAGGTACATATGCGTAGATGTCCTGTCCTATATTGGAAGAAACAACAAATGTTAAACGTAAACGTCTATAACAAAGTACAGTGGGACGGTTGCATTTGAAATGAAGTTGAATATAGGAACATTTATTTGTTTGTGAATACTTATGTTAAATTTGTCTTTTTTAATTCGGATGAGATGCAAAAGTGTTATCAGTTTAGTTGTATGGCAGGCAATCGTAATTTTTATTTTTGCCGCAAATTAATTATATCATATATATAAGAGCATATACAATACATTTTCTTGAACTCTTTACATGTAGGTATCACAGTTCAATTTCTAAATTAATTAATAGTTTAACTTAACAGTTTCTCGATAAAAACTGAGTATGAAATAAAACAGTCGTATAGCTTTAATTTATTGGTAACAGGTTTGAGTTGAAATAAAAACCAGGTGCATCTTTCGATTTCATGTCAGCCATAAAAAAATTTAACAATTCATTGGATTTAATAAAAAGTCTTAAGCTTATTTTAATAGCATTATGTTAATAATCAATCAGATGTTACCAGCTAATGATGAGCTGATAAGGCAGCGGACAGTTAAAGCAATTGAGACACTTTTTATAACCTTACAATAAGTCGCAATCTCATAGATTTCGTGTGTGTGTACCTATTTATGACGTCATAAATAATATATATATACGAATAGATAAAATTATTTTGTTATCTGGAAGTAATATATATATAGCATGTCGTCATATACTTTTAAATTCTCAAAGTTCTATTGGAAAAGCACAAACCTTCAAGACGGCAGCAATATATGTAAATATTTTCAATAAATATATAGATTTTACTGTTAGCTAAGAAAAAGTAATATCTCATAAATATGTTTGTATGTATTTAATTTGTGAAGTAGTTAAAGTATGTGTATTTAACTTATCTCCTATCTAATACTCTACACCACCTACTTCGCTAGATTAGTTTAAAATATTCTTTAATCCCCGGTTTCTATATTTTACAGACAGTTGTCTGTAATAGTAACTGATTGATTTTGAAGCTACAAATAACCAATGGTTAATAGGGCTATACGAGCGTTTCACAAGCTCATAGACAATTAGTAGTACGGTCGGTTATCAGTAACTAATTCCCTCCCAAACGTTTTGCTAGCGTAACGTAGTTGTAGTCGTAGTACACGCAACTTAATTCAATGAGTTGAGGTATAACTACAAAATAAATACATTCTCAAAAGAAGAGATCTTTTATGATATACGATTGTCATTAAAAATCAAGATTTCAATCAATCTGCTTTAAGAATGCTTACAATTACAGAGTCATTTTATATGAATGTTGCATGAACAAAACGCAGTAATGTAAACAACATATAAACTTTTTAAATAATGATTGTTCCAATGTCATTGGATTTGTTGCAAAAAAAAGATGAAACAGTGTTGTCACTTCAGAAATTTTTCGATAGTTTTACTGATTTGTGGTTTTTGATCGCAATTTTTTTTAAATAAGTTAATACTACAAACAACGGTTTTTTAAATATTTTTTTTATTGCAGGAGTTCAGCAGACAGGCAGACGGCCCACTTGATGGAAAGTGGTTACCGTCGCCTATGGACATTTGCAACACCGAAGGTGCTACAAATGCGCTGCTGCTCCCTTAAAGGAGACTGGAACCTGGTCACTGATGCCGGAACACAACACAAAGTTGTTATGGCGGCATACTCTAGACCAGGGCTGGTCGCCATCCAGTCGAGCAAATACCATACCACTTGGCTGTGGGTTGTTTAGTCGCCTCTTACTACAGGCCGCCTGGCCGCAAGAAATTGTATTCTTTCTCCGTTCTTACACGGATGAATGGTTCTAGAATGGTTTTATGGTTCCAGAGTCAAATGACGAAAACTTTGTGGGAACCTTGTCCGATTTTTTGTTTTCATTCCATTATTTTAGGGAACTTTTTGTAATGCCACTACTTCTTTTGGGATAATGTTATAGTTATTAACCGTTTCAAACAGATGTAGCGATGCGACTTAATGTGTTATTTGAAGCGATGGTGTTATTTATTGTTAATGACGTTAAATATTGACAGATAACGTACGGATACTCGTTATCTGTCAATAATATTATATTCATTCAGTGTTATTTTTAACGCTTTATTTAAGACGCTTTAGGTCACAATTGATAACTATAACGTTATCGCAGGTGAAGCTCAAGAATAACAAAAAACTGTAGTGTAATGACTTTCGAACCTTTGACCTTATTATTATAAAGGTGGCATTAACCATGTAAGTTTTATCTGTGCTGGCAATAACTAAGAACTGAGAACTTTGTTGTTGTTGGTGTTAAATATTTGTCGACGAAAATTACGAACATTACGAAAATTATTAAAATGATGAATGTAAACAAAGTGATTAAAATAACGAATATGATGAAAATAACCAAACTGTCAAAAATGATGAAAATGACGAAAGTGACGAAAATGATCAAAACTACCAAATGGACAAAAATATAAATAAGAATTAAATCCAAATCAAAAGAAGAAGAATTAAAATTGAGTTTAATTTAATTTAAAATCACGTATTAATAACGACAAAAAAACAGGCAACCGGCTGAAATCGGGTGGTATTAAAATTCCTACGAATAGTAGTGTTGACAACCAGTAGTTATAATATAGAAACACTTCATCTGTCGTTTCCATATAAAAAGTCTACTCATCAGTTAAAAAATCCCTCCCATCAGTAGTTGGTACTTTCATGAGTAACTAGCTACTAACAGTTCATTATAGAAACATCAGTAGAGTTACCAGACGGTAATATTCTAACCGTCGGTAACAAAAACGAATCGTTTTTGCAATATTGAAACCGGGCATAAGTAGATTGCCTGGAAGAAATTGCTTTAAGCGATAATGCATTATGTTTTATCCGCCTATTATGTTTACCATGACCACATTGTAATCATACATTTTTTAATTGTTTATTTAGTGAGCAATAAAATGTTATCTATCTGTTTAACTAAATTTTATGAGAAATAAAAAAATATTTAGGTTTTAGTATAATACGGCTATTTTATGCTTTAATCCCTAATATCTGCCTTCCATATCGAGCCTTTACTGCCATTTTATCGTAAGCAAACGAATCTTGGTATATATGTATAAGTTCTTTGAAAATTGAAAATAGACTTACAACACAGTAATATATTTTATTTAGAAAATTTTGGGAGTTATTGAGAGATATGGAACGAAGTTTCAAGTCTACTTTCTTTCCATAATTTATTTCATTAGCACCTATATGATTACTTTAAACAAATCAGTAAAACCTGGCTACTCTTAAATGGTAATCAATTCCTTGTACTTGGTAAAATAGAGCTAAGCATTTGATGCTCGCTTGGCTTTCGATTCCTTGTACTGAGTTTCACTGTACACAGCTGAAACTTGTTATACCAGTTATTCGAGCCCTGACATTGCAAGTTAGAAGTCTGGCTATCTTGCACGTTGCAAATAACGGCCCGCCTGTCGCACATAACTGAGCTTACTAAACAAAATAATTTGTGCATATCTTTGCCTGCATGTTATATACATACATAATAGTTATATTGTAACTTTTACAGAATTTGTTTAGGTAATTTATATTATGCGATACTATTAACTTATTAGATATTATTAACTTAATTTTGAACATTCTGAATTAAACAGTATCACATTGCTAATGTACATATCTTCCGTGCTTAAAAAACTGAACGTCCTAATTTCATGCTATATACACAAGGAAGATAAAACAGAAACAAACAAATATGATGCTGAAATCCAAACACACATTAGATTCTTATATATTAATTATATTTGTAAGTATATATGTATATCAGAATTTACTTTATACAGATAGGTTACATTAAACTTCTTGTTTGTTCTAGTATATTTTCATCTAATCATTTAAAGGGTAATTAGGTATTACTGCCGGCCTTTCCAAACACTCAAAACACTTTCATCTGTTTTAAACCTCTGCATAGTTTCGTGTACCTAATAGAAGGACTTGTTCAAACTTTACTATAACTTATTCCTTGCCATAACTATTAGATAATGCAAAAACAAAATGCATGTTATAATCATTGACACCACAACGTTTCCTTAGTCGCACAAGCCAACTTGGGTTATTAAGGATCATAAAGTCCCTGTATAGAGAAAATGGAACGGTAATGCTATGAAATGACGTACGAGCTGAAACAAGTAATAAAAAACTTGGCATATGCTTTCAAAGATAATGAGAGTTATATTAACAGAAATGTTGAAGTCTTAAATATTACGAGGTACCTTATAAAGAGACAGAATGACTGTCATCAAAAATATTTAAGCAATATCCGAATATTAAAGTTAAAGTCACGTAACTACTACCAAATAACACAGATTTTATGTTTGTTTGTAGTCAAACTGCTATGTCCACAAATAAGTATGTCTGATTAACAGAATATAATCATGCTAATACATTTATTATAATAACTTATGTATTATTGTATATATATGACTATGTATATAATAATAGATAATATAATAATAGTAGCCCATAAATGTCCCACTGCTGGGCTCGGGCCTCCCACTATAGGGGAACGGACAGTATACCCGCCACGCTTGTCCAAGGCGGCTTGGCAGGTTTGACACATCGGTTATCTCGATGTGCAGGTTGCATCACGATGTTTTCCTTCACCGTCATTAGCACGTGGTAATTGTAACAATATGCACATTAGGTCAGAAAACTGACTAAGTGGTGCGTGCGTTCCGGCCAGGATTAAACCCGCGCCCTTTGAGTTAGGGACGCGTGCGCTAGCCATTACGCTACCATTTTACCATTTTCGCTACCATTTTCGGTGTAACGAAAAAGCGACACAAAAGAGAGATAAACATATATATCTATAGGAATAATCCTGCGGGAGAATGAGATACAAGTTTTACATTGTGCAGCACAGAATAGAGACTTAATAAGACTAATGATTAAACACAGGTCCAATTTGGACCGAAATAAAACTGAAAATAATATTTTTTACACTAAAACAGTGAAAAATTGAAAGTGATGCTTATTTTCAAATATAATATGTTGACGAATGTAAGCTAAAGGGATTATATTTATATTAATAAAAGTTAGAGAAGAATTATCTATGAATACTTATATTCTCTGAAGTTTCACTTATACTGCGTGTGAACTGCGCACACATTTTTTATTACTTTTATGCCGCGATTTAACAGTGACTGTAAAAAAATTGGGACTTGAGTTGCATGTATGGTTAGGTTAGTATTTAAATTTTTTGACAGCAAGAAAAATCGTTTCCCAGGGATGAAAAGTACTGTTATCATCCCTCTCATCAGGCAACCCCAAGCGTACTTTCAGAATATAAGAAATGAAAAATTTGTTGAAGAACCCCAATTTTTTATTGCGAAGCTGTCAAACAAGAAAGCGGCCCACTTAATGGAGAGTGGTTACTGCCAACTGCAGAACTTGGCGAAGCTAGCCCGTATCCAACTTTTAGGATGAGATAGAGGGGATGCGATAAAGAGGATAGCACATGAAGGCCGGGGAGGGGGAACTGGGCTATAGGCACTCTCACTCTTCGTACGAAACACGATCAGCCTTGAGATTAACCGTTTCACGCCGATATTCTATGAGTGCGTAAATTGTAGCACTCTGGTTAAACTTCAGGGGTTTCATTCAACAACTTGCACATGTAATATAAAAGAGAACTCCTTCAGTTTCTAATGTTTGAACATAGGAAATTTATTTTTACAATAAACAACTGTTGATATCATATTATAGGTATAGTAAATTAAAGGCTTGAATTGAGTAAAAAAATAGATCCGTTATGTTTCTGAAAGTGAAACTAAAGTTTATGCATACTCATTTCATTCTTGAGTAGCAAACTAAGTACCAGCTCGGATTGCTTATTAGTCTACAGGGAACGAAATTAAAGTAACATTGTCTCCCCCTAAAAGCTTTGTGACTGGCATTATTTTACACCGAGTACCTGCCATAAACTTTGGCGTACTTAAATTGTTAAATGTTTAAGCTTAGATTAACTCGGTAATATTTATGGCACTCGTTATATTTCCGATTTTGGCGAATTTATTAAAACCCTTTCATAATTAAGCAAGCGTACACTACGCAGTTTTATTTGAAAAAAAAATTAAACTCATGACGATCTCACAATGATGAAGAATATGTCCTATCGCAAGGCGACTATGCAACTTTAAAAATAGTGTCTTCGAAAGTATTTCATAACGTCAATAACTAATGAACCTATCTAGTTCAAAGCTCCAAACAAATTTTGGTTCAGAGATTCTAATTTAACCCCAATTATTCAAAAGGAAGATTGGGATCATTTTATAGTTACAATTATTTTACAATATCCTATAAAACGCATCTTTGACCAGTTTGCTTTTATGAAAGTTTTTAATAAAACGACGTTATCCTTTTTTATTATTCCCGTGTTACATAATTATATCGTAGTGTAGGTACCACCCCTTACGTTATTTTTCCCTAATTTCGCTACAATATTGTATAGCATTTCATGGAACACAATCCTTCGAAATGTTATACATGTGGTGCCAATAATCCAATTAAAATAACTATAATATTTCACACAGATAAAAAGACGGACGGATGGACATGATTATAACGGTTCCGTTCGGTCACGATACCCTAAAAAGGTAACATTAAATAATAATAAAAAAACAACATTATACGTAAATATGTTATTTCCGTCGGTAAACCCCAAAACAATTTGGTAAAAGAATTCGCGAAATAACCTTTCACACTGCAAATACCATTACGTCCTAAGATATACATCACTGCCGCTCCATCCGCTCCCGCTCTGAAGAAAAACCTGTGTCATGAACTCGTAATTTTTCTCCTCAGCCGTAATAGATTGTATCGAAATATGTTCTCTATAAGAATTGCGGTCACGGTCCGCTATTGAATAATATGCGATCCAAATACGTAATGGAATATAAAATATGAAAAGTGAGAGTTACATCCGCCGCGGCTCGCCCGCGAAACTTACAATAACTCTCAAGTCCCAATAGAGGGATATGTCTCCATTTTTACACCCCACAGTGAATACAATTTAACCTGTAAAGCTAAAAGGGAAAGTTTGTGACTGTATTGTGTTTTGGTACTCAGTACATAAACTTTACTAACAGTCGCGTTTATATATTATGTCGAGTCGAGTTATAACTTATTTTTATTTCATTTGTAAATTTGTAGTAAAAATGACACTGATATTTTTTTCTTTAGTCATATTTATTGACTGTATTTATATTGAAATAAACATTTCTATGGTTAAAATAAATTTTACAATATGGAAACAATATTTCTTTTTTAATAGTTCGCCCCGACCTTCTACCAATATTTACCATATTATATAAATATAAAAAAATAAATTAACGAAATGACTAATAAAATGTAGCAGTATAAAATAGTAAAATTATGGTTAGCAATAAAAAGAGAAATAAATATTAGAACAATTTACTTGCTTTCTCTTTATCTTATGAAAACCTACGTTAATTTGATTTTCTTTATCTATCTCTCTTTCCTGTCACGTATCTTTATTTTTTTAAATTAATTAAGCATTGTCATATCCGCATCATCATTTAGTATTATATATAATATAGTACTACTGATCAAGACCAGTATAATTTGTTTTACATATAAGTATGTATAAATTAAATAGAGAGATAATATTTGATTGTACATCAAAATAAAAATTCATATAAAATATAGTTACGATATTTTATTATTTTATATAAGCGTTCTACTTCAGGCAATCAATATAAAGGATTCATGATGATTTAATTCCTTTTTGTTAATTAATCTAAACATTTACTTTTACTCTATTTTTTTATTGCGAAGATGGCAAAAAGGCAGAGGGACCAGCTCGTGGAAAGTGGTTACCGCCGCCTATAGACGCTCGCAACACCAATGGCGAATCCAACTCGTTGCAAGCCTTTAAGATGTTATAAAGAGGATGGGAAAGCGGGTTGAAATAGAGTTATCAGAGAGGAGAAATCGCATAGAGGGAGGGGATGGAATATGGGATTGGAATAGGGAATTGTGATAGGGAGAGGATAGGAAGCGGTCCGTCGGAACTATCACTCATCGCACGAAACACGATTAGCTCAAGGGTAATCGTTGCACGCCGATATTCTGTGAGAGGGTGATATCACACCGATCAAGCGGGCCCTAAAAGCTGTAATCACAATAATGATTCCAGCATAGCTCTACCACGTAAAAAAATATTACTATTTCCTATCCCATATAAGACCTTAATGTATCACCCTATATCTCTTAACGTTAAGCGAAAACTTATCCATCGTTCTAATTACAGGAAATAAAGGAGTCTGCTCTACAAATAATCTTATCCCTCTCAGCCGTAGGCAATTAACGCGCCTGATACCCGGACTTTGGTATTTGGACATTAACTGATCTTTAGCAGTTTTGTTACGTTATATATTTAGTTCCGTACAAAGTAAACTGACAAATGTTTACTCAGTAGTTAGTTCATTTTACGTCATTACGGACAGGTACCTTGGAAAGAGCAAACACCGCGACACGGTATTTGCTGTGCGTTCATAAATTTCATAGAAATGTGTTCTTTTTACAACCCTTCTTTCAGTTAATACGTGTACCTACAACAAGAGTAGTATTTACTTCACTGTAATTACATTTAAACACAGCTTATATAATTTCAGTGTGTTCGGCATGACTAATCTTTAGTAATTCAAATTTCAATTCAATATTATAATGATATATTTAAAAAAATATTACTTGTTAACCAATTCGGAATTTATGTGTTTTAATATAAAAGTATTAAATAACATATTAAAAAAATAGTACATCAATTGTGCAAAACAATTAGAATAATAATAAAAGAGATTTTTTTCCAATTTACTTACTTTTCGTTTATCAAGTAATTTTACTTTCTTTAATTATTATTCTAATTTTTTGCACAACTGATGTCTTTGTGAACATTTCATAAAAAATGTATTTTGTATAGTAAAAACAGCGCATACTCAAAATACTCACCTAGTGCTTGACAGATGCAAATGAGGCCGGTTGGCGCGAAGCCGGCTGGTTCCCGCCTTAGACGCTTTAATTTTCCAATCCAAACAATCCTTGATACTAATCGGATTTATAAGTTTATCAGTGCGGTAAACAGCCTCAATCTTTCGTATCAGTTCTTAAAGTCACTTAACAGTAATTTAATTAAATAATAATAATGATATCAACGACAACGCCGTTAAATGTTATTAAGCGACAGAATGTTCGAGAGGCAGAATATATCTCGCAAATTAGATGTAAGCAATTATGTACGTTGACAATGGTCGCGTCAGACGCGGCACTCTTGAGTTAGTACCGGTAGGGTTCGGAGAGATCGTACGTCACGGATGGGATAGGTTCGGACACACGACCGATGAGACCGAGACGACGTGAGTGACGCCGAGCCGGTGCCGGTGCGCTGCCTCCCGCCCGCCTAACGCCGCGCGCGGATGCGAGTAAGAGGGATGCAGACAGGGATCCCCCAGGCCCGCGAATATCGCCACT
The DNA here is from genome assembly GCA_039645545.1 of Dendrolimus houi. NCBI lineage: Eukaryota > Metazoa > Arthropoda > Insecta > Lepidoptera > Lasiocampidae > Dendrolimus > Dendrolimus houi. The sequence goes on along the minus strand of CM077120.1, from coordinate 12,622,408 downwards.
CAGATCTGCTCGAAAGAGTCTTAAGTGCTTTTCGCCGTTGGCAACGCTCTCTCTGAGAGGGAGGGTTCGCTCGCCCTCGATTCGAGAACGGCTCAAATGACAACGCCCGCTCCAATCCCATTTGAAACTTGATGTTCTGATTTTAAAATAGATTTCAGTATTTTTAGGTCAAAAGATGAACACCTGACGTTCGGCGTCATATCGAAAAACGTATGCCCCCGTTGGCTAGATGTTGCAAATACCATAACGAATACTTTGGCTGAAAACTCGAGATATTATGCAACGTCGCTGCATGTATTGTGCTCACTGAAATTTGTCTTACTTATAAGCTTTGACAAAAAATAAAGCTACGCTTAGCGTGATTTTATTATCGTTGTATAAATTACAACATAGTTCTCATATTTAGTAAACTCTAAAGTAATTTGTATCACAAAAGTTATTTAAAAAACATAATTATTACGCGCATTATTTAACATACGCCTTACATCTTTTCTCACCTTTATACCAAAACAAAAGAAACAAGTTGCCCACCAAACGAATATTCCAAACAAACGCAAATCCATCAATCAATTAGAAATGGTTTTACGTAGCGTTATTTATTGAACATAAACCTTACGTTGTTCAGTTTGTTTTAATAAACAGATTTACTATGTTCGCACACCCAATATCTGCAAGATTTTATCAAGAAATAACGATAAAGTCTCAAAAGTAAATGATGGATGATCTTTTATCTTGTTATCTTTTGATAACATTATATTGACTTTCAATTCTAATGATTGGCTTAATAATTTTATTTGTCTCTGTGGTCTAATGTTAAAAAGAGCACAGAGTTTTTTGTACATAAGTAATGGACAAACAAGCAGACAAGTCACTTACCACCTCGAGTGGACATCGTTGTCAATATAGATACATTTTTAAACTTTCGCCATGAATGTGTTGTCTATTTTGAAATGCCAGTTGCTTACTCTCCGTGACACCACCACGTCCATTTTAAATAGTCACCAGTAAAGGTACCGTATTCGTTTGAAAGAAAGAAGAAACAAAAAAGATTTATTTAGATGTTCTGTAGGAAAATTTTATTAACGATTTTTTTTAAATTATTTACGCTATAGTTATGTCAAATCTATTATATCCCTTGTATGTTATCTATAACGTAGTGTAACTAGCCTGAAACTTAATGAAGTAAGGCATGGCATCGGCGTGCTTTAGTGTTACAGATATACCTGGGCGACGGTAACCATTAATCGTTACGTGGACTGTCTACCCATTTTCCTACAAGCATACATCAAAAAGTTTGCATTTGTTTACCGATATTTATTATTTGTTTTAAAAAAATACGTAAATTATTATTTCACTTTTACTTAATAAAGCCAGCTCTTTTATTTAAAAAGGTTCTCTAGTCGATTTATGTTTTTTATCAATTCATAATCCAAATTTTCATTTTACTTGACGTTTCCAACAAATGAAATTACCACAAACTGTATTTTTCTTATCGGACGCATATAATAATGTTATTCGCATGATGTAAACGTTAGAGAGGAATATTTAGGTATCGTCGGCCGGAAGTTGCCGCCGGAACGGGGATGTGTAAACAAACTACAAGCGGCACTGACACATTTTCAACTTTTCAAATCCTATGTCAATGAGCTTGAACATTTTGCAACCCTAAAGTTCGATTAGGGCTGTGAATCAATGCTGAAATGAAGTTTTACGTGTTTAACTTAGATTTTATAACAGGCTAAAAGTTCTCATCTATAAGAAGGTGTGGTTTTTATATATAAATTAAATATTTAATTACTTATATCCATCTACAGGGAGTCACTGGCATTATAAAAATATAATAAAAAAAATGTGTATGTGCAATTCGCACACGGCAGAAATGAACCTTAAGAAACGTGGCTTACGAGCGAATGAGATAAATATAGAGTATCAGGAGTATCATTATATTAATACGTGAAGCAAAAACTTTGTACCCCTTTTTACGAAAATTATGCAAAAGAAATACATTAAATCAATAAAAATCATTACACACACTATCATGTATTTGACACACAGACGCATATATACTCTTTTGTTTATTGTTAAAGTCAAATTAACAGTGTAGCCTTGGTGATATCTGTGATTATAGAAGTATAGTATTTGACAACAGAACCTTAATAATGTTCAAACTTATAATTTAATTAATTATGATTGAATTTCGACCACTGGGCGACCACTAGTTAGGATAATTATAACGTATATTATTTTTATAATACTTTTTAAAAAGCTCAAAAATTATTTTATATTTTAATGCAATTACATATTTAAAATATATTATTCAGATTCCATGTTTTCTTATGGCTTATTGACTTATGATAACTAAAATAGGAAACAAATGCTCTGGTTTCAATTTGATTTATGAAGTTCAAAATATTTCCAACTCCATCTTTATGAGCAGTGTTTAAATTATTAAATATCTCTTTTTAGTGGCGTGGTTCTCGTTTCATCGAGTTGCACATCACAACAATTCTTAAGAAGTTTCACTTCAAAAATAATAACTGCCTATAACGGTCCCACTGCTGGGCTCGGGCCTCCCATTTGTAGCGAACGGACAGTACATCCGCCACACTTGTCCAAAGCGGATTGGCAGGTTTGACACATCAGTTATCTCGATGTACAGGTTTCATCTCGATATTTTCCTTCACCATTATAGCACGTCGTAACTGTAACAATACACATTAGGCCAGAAATCTGCCTAAATAGTGTATGCTTTCAGGTCAGGGTCGAACCCGCGCCCTTCGAGTTTAGGACGCGAATGCGCTAACTACTAAGCTACCACGGCTCTGTATCTTGTTTTTTTTGAGGGGAAATACATTTCGTACACTACCGGGTTCTTTACTAGGATTAGACCAAAGCAATGAGAGTTATCTACTGAAGATAGCGCAGATAACAGAGTCGATTGCCGCGGCATGTGTGGGACTCAGCAAGGTACCCCTCTCTATGTGGAGAGGTAGCCCGTGTGCTTGCTAATACCCCACTAAAACCACCTTCCTCCCATGTGCCCCGCGCGTGTTAGGAAGAGCGTGAAACTTAGAATGTAATTACGCCCACGCTGATTTTGCGCAACAGTACTTGAGAATGCCCCGGGAAACAGGACAGACTCACTTCGTCAGCAGGGGTTGGATCATCTACTCCCCAGATGCTAGACGACGTTGGTACCCGCGGGACGCATGCGCACCTCTCTCCTTTTCTCGTTCAGCGGCCTTCTTTTGAGACATTATTGCCTGGTAGAAATTGAATGCTCCCCCCTTTCAATGATCGTCGTTGTGCAAGCCTGGACCAGACTGCCCAGCGAATCGATCAGACCTACGACGGCCTCGAGTTCGAATGTCTGTGGTGCCCATGTTGCGCACTCAACCAGCGTATGCAACGCAGAGTCCAGCGCGCCACATAGGCGGCACAGAGGGGAAGGCAGACAACCCACGATATGATTCAAATACTTATCCAAGCACCCATGTCCAGTAAGAATCTGTGTCATCCTGAAGGTCAGAGTCCCGCATTCCCGCGCAACCTATTGCAGCAGGTGTGGGCGCACTGCCTCCACAGTGTCAACGCCAGCTCTAGGAGTTTCCAACTCTCTCGACCAGATTTGGATCATGGTCGCGGTTTCCCGCGTCCTGATCGCCATTAACCAGGACACGGGTGAGGGCATCCTGTTGGAAGCGACGAACTTTGACAAGTACGTCCGCCTGGAGAGGTCAGAGAGTATCGCCTGCCAAGAGTGTCGCCGCCGTCCACGACACTGTACGGTATCCACGGATGGTCCTCAACGCTAGGACCCGTTGTGCTCGGCACAACAAAGTCCTATTATGGCGGTGAAGTGCAATGAACCATACGAGTGTACCGGACAGGGCTATACTCCTAAGGATGCCCGAGTAGAGTTTCCTATTCGTCCCTCCCGGTTCTCTAACGTTGGAAAGAAGCCGAGCAAGGGCGCCTGTAGACCTCACGAGCTTGGGAACTAGCTGGTCAAAGTGCGCTTTGAACAGCCATTTCCCGTCGGGAATGAGCCCCAGGTATTTCATCTGGGACCCGATGCGAATATCCACCCCTCTAACTGTAACGGTCAAGTCCGCAGGGAGATTCCGGAAACGCCTATGGAACATGAGGGCCTCCGTTTTCGCGGGAGAAACCTTCAAGCCCAGCCTACCTATTCTCTGGACCACGATCGCCAATCCGGCGTTGGCGAGGTCCACGGATTCCGCGTATGATGCAGCACATGCTCTGAGTAAGGTGTCATCCGCAAAGCAGATTAGCCCTATCCCGGGCATGACTGGAACCCGACGGATCCAGTCATAACCAACGTTCCAAAGATTCAGCCCGTGAACCGACCCCTGTGGGACGCCGCACGCGACGCGTCTCCGACCTATCGCGCGATTATCGGACTCACCACCTTCCCAAAAGATGTGTCTGTCCTGGAGGTACGCGTCCAACAGCCTTGTAAAGTACGGGGGAACTCCGTGTGAGCGGAGCCCTTCCCTGATCGTCTCGTGAGGGAGGGAGGCTGTTAAAGGCGTTCGCTATGTTAAGCGAAACCACCAGGACATTATCCTTTGCTTGGACAGCTTCGTCCGTTACGGCACGCAGTTTCTTGAAGGCGTCCATACTGGAGCACCCTCACCGAAACCCGAACTGCGTCTGTGCTAGCCCCGGCTCGACAGTTTTGAGATGTTTAACGAGGCGTTCGGCCAAGATCTTTTCGAAGACCTTGGCGACCCCCTTAAGCAACACTATGGGCCTGTAGACGGACGGATCGTTTGAACGTCGACCTCCATTAGGAATAAGGCATAGTTAACCCTCCTTCCATTGCGACGGAAATTGACCTGCGCGAATACACGCATCGGACAGTTCTCGCAGCTGGCTACGTAGATGTTTGGCAGCCAGGAAGAAGAGCCGACCCGGGACCCCACCGGGACCCGGTGCCGTCTTCCTGCCCCCGAGCCGCTCCAGGGCAACGTCTAACTCATCCTTCGAAATGGAGTAAGGCTCCACCTCCGAGGTATTGGGAATGATTGGACCCATGTCGGGGGGAGTAAATACCCCCGGATCCGGGAAAAGCCCATCGATAACCGCTCTATATCTCGCTTGCATTAACTTACAGTAACTATCTTATTTAATTAGATAAAAAAAGGGCTCCTGTATATAAGTATACCCGATAAAAAGTACATAAAATACATGTAACAGATTTTATGATGGTCGTTTTATTCCCAACACAGAACAACGTACAAAAATAATACAAAACATTTGTATAGTTACTTAGTACTTACATTGAAGACATTGTACTCCAATAATATAATTGTTCATTGAGTTATTTATTAAAAGTTGTCAATTTGTTCAAAAAGGAATAGTTCAAAAATCAATTGAATTGCGTTAGGTGATACATTTTATAGTAAATTCTATAACAATGTTCATATAAAATAGTAGGGTTCAAAATACCTTATATCTTAATACTTTTGAAATACTATGTTATAAATAATTTTAATTATTGTTTAAACCATAATTAATGTGCTATTTGACTCCTTAAATATGTGAAGTCACAACTTGCTACTCTCGTACGTAATCCAGGTGGCTTCGACGTTTTGTAAAATGATAAAAAGTATCTCAGGCGAGTCGACTATTAACCAGGTATATTCTATATCGCAGATGTAATAAGCTCTTTGATGTTATATACAAAGTAGCGGTTCCGGCAGACGTTGCCTGTCCTGAAAAAATAAAAATGTAGAACTGGAATCTAGCGCCACCTACTGGGTCTGACTGTGAATGTAAACCATCCCCGCGGACCCACTCAAATAGTAACTTTTTTAGACCTAGGGTTACATTATTGAAGTAGGGATCCCTATTTTTTTCTAGTAATAATATAGGCTATATTAATTTGGGATAATGTAGTATTCTAATGGTGACATCATTTTTAAAATCGATTCAGTCGTTTTTGAGTTTATTCGTCACAAACATACAAAAATTCAAAAATACAAATTTTTCCTCTTTATAATATTAGTATAGATTAAAATTAAACAAAAATATATGAAATATTGCCATATTCTAAATATTGAATCTCTTCAATATAGGTAACTCAGTTTGTCATAAGCTAATTTTGCATCTGCTGATAAGCCACGTACTCACCTGTGAGCCATAACTGTAACCGAGCGGATACAGTAACATGTTCTAGTGGACGCCGTAAATGATCTTCGCTCGCGACAACGAACGAGCCGCCTTTGGCTACGTACTCATCTGCGAGCCGAACGGATAGAATAACGCGGTGCCAGTGGGCTGTGTGGCTCGCGAGCGCACTCCGAGTGCCCTTTTTCGCGGAATTTTACCGGTGCTTTTGGACGGTGCCGAATGCCACGGCCTTTGATTCGCGGCAAAAACGAACTTCTTCGACTCGCTGCGAGACGTTCGTAGTGCGCTCCCGAGACACGTCCACACTATGATTTTTAGTTACGGTAACTGCAACGGTTACAGGTACAAAAGTGGGTACGTTTTTATTGTCGTTTCGTTGAGAGAGCGTTGCGTGGCGCTCGCAGTGCGCTCACGAGACATCTATACTATGATTTTTAATTACAGTAACTGCAACGGTTACGGCGGCTCGCAGGAGAGTATGCGGCTATATAGTACTTGAATCCTACTAGTGTGATATGTTTCAAATACAAACTAAGCGTGACTTTGCATGACAGTCTCCAATAAATCTTGTGCGTGTCGATATGCCACAACGCAGACTCGTTATGCGTTGACAACGTGTTTGGAATGACGTATTGCAGTTTAATTCACCCAATATCCTATGAATATCCTTATTCCTAATACACACATCAAAAGTTATTATTTTTATACGGTTTGTGAGATCTGATTATTCATAATAGTTATTTATACGAGGTCCATAGGCTCATTAAAAAATCGCATTATAATAACACGTTTTGATCATTATCTATTTATTACATATGATAAAACTGTAGAAGTCGAATTTCTGTACAATGAAAAAAATGCTCAAAACCGAGTCAGGGGGATGTAAAAAGTGAAATAGAACTAATTTAGATTTTTTTTAAATTTTATGTTTCTCTGTTTGTCTGTCTGTTTGTACCGGCTAATCTCCGAAATGACTGGACCGATTTAAATGAAATTTTGTATGGTGGTAGCTTATATCTCTGGTCAACATATAGGATACTTTCGATCCCGAAAAATTAATAAGTTCCCGTGGGATAGTTAAAAAAACTTTCCACGCGGACGAAGTCACGGGCAAAAGCTAGTTACGAATAAAGGGATTCGTTTTAAAATTATTAATTGTGTTTTTGGTGGGACCTTAAGTGATGTTTTAATTTCATAAAATATATAGGTAATTTTGGTTAAATGTGAACGATATTTGTAGGATATTCTTCATTGATTTAAACGAAGAATGTGGGTTTGTCTTGAAAATCTCAAGTTTTTAGTGAAGTGTACCTTTTGAACTGCCATAAGAGCTTTATTTGGTGTCAGTCAAATACTGAAGAGTATTCTAAAATGTGAATATACATAAATACTTGACATTGGCTAGATGTGGCTCGTGCAGTTATATCTGTTTCTTATCTATTTTCTAACAAAAACGATACCGACATCAAATTAAAAGCAAAAATAAATATTTTCTACAATATCTTGAAGTCGTTGCATTTTGTAATTTTTCTTGTTGTTTTTTATTTTGTACATCATCAGCATCGACTTCAAGATTTCGTAGAAAAAAAAAATATTTTTTGCTTTTTAGTTGCTTGAATGGCTTTAGACATAATATATTAAACATCTTTAAAAATTGTACTACTGCTACGCCTATACATACTATTTGCCTTAAAGAGTGTGGGCACTTGGCGCTCTTCAACAAGGGTTGCTCTCGATTTCTCTAGGATTCACTGATTAAATCTTAACTTGGTGACAATGGGGCAACCTCAGGAGTATACTATTTTGAATAAAGAAAAAGTTTTGCAAATCAGTCCACAACTGATGGAGAAATCGCGTAACAAACATAAAAAACATACAGTCGAATTAAAACCTCCTCATCGGTTAAAAAGAAAAGTTATTAATTATTTAAAACAATCATCGGTTTACAATTGACGGAGATTTCGTGGTACGAAGAAGTCGTTTCGGATTTTCGTGGAGTTCTCTAATTCCTTGGAATCCACTCATCAGATCCTGACATGGTGAAAATGTGATCTATTAGGGAGTATAACCTTTCGATTAAAAAAAAATGACAATCGGTCCACGATTGACTGAGAAATTGAGTAACATACATACAAAAAAATCAACGTACAGACACAGAACGGAGAACCTCCTCCTTTAGGAAGTCAGTTAAAAAACATAAACAAAATTAAATATACTATATTTGCTTATAGATATTGATATCAAAGTTAGGAGTCTTGTATTACTGGCGGGCGCATGGTTATTTGGTACATGTAATTATAACAGCAGTTGCTTGTAAAATGGTTTCCAAGCGAAAACTTGTCCTTGTTTAACAATATGATGCACATGATTCTCGAGTTCAACCAGATATTCCCCGATATAATTGAACGTTCTAAGGAGTATGCTACCGCGAAGTACTCGAGATTTCTTAGTGGTGACAAACGTCTTCTGTGCACGTTATTAAGGAACGATAAAAAATGTATTTTCTGGAAAATATCTTATAGGATCAAAAACTATTCAACAAAGTGTTTATGAATAGCATTTATACTACTTTGACATTTTAAATTTATTTTCATTATTCAACATTTTCCGCTTTATAGCTTAAAAGATATTGACTTTATTAAAATTTGTTAAGTAAGATTAACACTTTCTTAAGATCTGACTAACGACTGTGTGTGTAAATTTAAATTTGATAACTATGTACCTACATTTCAAATTAATTTTCTACTCTCAGTGAAATGTATAGTTGCCACCCGTAGTCATTATTTTTTCGTCATTAATTCACTACATAACTTTTTGAAGCTATACCGCCTCCATCGTGTTATAAAATTTCATACACGTACACCCAGTATTTTCCAAAAATGACTGCGGCAAAAACAGACATACAGACGGATGAATAGATATGACGATTTAAAAAAATCGTCTTTTTCTAAATCTCTACATAACCCTAATAATATCGATTACTTCAAAAAGTTTCGTCAATAAATGTGATTACGGCCACAGTGACACTCATAATAGAATAATAATGTGGCGTAGTATATGTCCACAAACTGCGGATGTTGTTCGAATACACCGAGCGTTCAAGTTAAACTAACTTCCGGAGCCGGTGTGATCGCATTTCCTTTATGTTTTTGGCCCTCGCTGAAAATTTGTTAACAAACTTATTGTTTGCTTTAAACAGCCATGATATTATAGTTTCATCCTCTCTCTTTCATATTATTATATAACGTAGAACATTACAATTTGTGCAAAATTTGGTTAATTATATCATTTTATTTAGTAATAGTAAAGGTGGACTAAAACAGCTACAAACTATTTGTCCAAGCTACGTTGAAAAAATATCATGTCATAATTTGTCAAAATAGTCAACTTTTAAAAATAAATACGTAGTACTATACATCCCTATTAATATTATAAATATGAAAGTAACTCTGTCCGTCTGTCCGTCTGTCCGTCTGTCTGTCTGTCTGTCTGTCTGTCTGTCTGTCTGTTCCCGTTTTCACGGAAAAACTACTTGACCGATTTGGCTGAAACTCGGTATATATATATTTTTTCGATGCCGAGGATGAACAAAGGATACTTTTATCCCGAAATATGAGTGTTTTGTGTGGAAGTTTCCGGGATAAAAATGTATTTGTCTCTCTGTTTGTTATGCTTTTATGGAAAACTATTGGACCGATTTGGCTGAGATTAGGTGTATATGTAATTTTAGTACCGAGGATGGAGAAGGGATATTTTTAATCCCGGATAATGGGATAGATTTATGTAAAGGTTATACCAGAAAGTGGATAGGTTTTGTTTTTTTTGTGATTTGCCATTTTGGTTATGTTGTCCTTTTTTGTACTTTTTGTCCCTTTTGCTTTTTATCCTTTTAGCTCTTTTTGTCCTTTTTGTACTTTTGTTCTTTTTGTCTTTTTGTCCTTTTTGTCTTTTTTGTCCTTTTTGCTCTTTTTTTCCTGTTTGTCCTTTTAGCTCTTTCTGTCCTTTTTACTCCTTTTGTCCTTTTTGTCCTTTATTTACTTTTGTCCTTTTTGTCATTTTTGCAGTTTTCATAGACGGGGGATAGATAAATAGAACTAGGACGATTTGAAATAAAGGATGAAAGTTTGGATGAGACCAATCATTTCTCAAGTTTATAAATATAAAAATTCATTGTCTATAAAAAATGCGATAGTAACTCGATATCTCATTCTATTTAGTTTTCACGGAAAACTACTGGGAATACTGGATAGATTTTATTGTAATTTTATTTAAATGTATTTTTAATGCCGAAAATGGACTATATACTCATGCCAGGAGATCGGATACTTTGCGATATAAAATTAAGTGAACTCTCCGGATGCAAATAGCACTAACATAAAAATTTTGTACAATGTAACCTGTATTAACGCCTGCTCTTTAAACAAGAAGCACGGACTAAAGGTTGACCCGCGGCGCAGCCGCGGGGTAAAGTCTGATATAAACATATTTATTTATATATTTTATTACATAATTGTGAGTTAAAATTGTTAATTCACTTTTTATTAATGAAATTACAGAATAACGTCTTATTTTTTTTTTTATTGCAGAGTTCAGCAGACAGGCAGACGGCCCACCTGATGGAAAGCGGTTACCATCGCCTACAGACATTTGTAACACCAAAGATGCTACAAATGCACTGCTGCTCTTTTAAGGGAGACTGGAACCTGGCCACTGATGCTGGAACACAACTCAAGGTTGTTATGATGGCATACTCTAGACTAGGGGTGGTAGCCATCCAGTCGGACAAATGCCCTCCTACCTGGCTGTGGGTTGTTTTGTCGCCTCTTACGACAGGCCGCCCGGCCGCAGGAAATAGTATTCTTTCTCCGTTCCTGCACGGATATATCTGATAAAAATTTGTTAAAAAGATATCAGGTAGATAATTTTTGTCTTTCAATTTGAATGAATCAAACAATGTAATCCACTTAAACATAAAATTGAATCTTTCGATGTCAGTGAATACTTTCGGTTCTTTCAGTTCTGTGCATTTCAACCAAATTGATTTAGTTTGTTTGATCGTTTAATGTCAGCATTACCCACATTTACAACACCAACCAACTAATCATTTGTTGCCAAAGTGATACCAGACTCGAAGGAGTTTTGTGAACCTTAAAAAAGGCGGTACTAAAAAGCTTTTCATAAATAAAATAATTATTTCGAAACTGTCATCTAGTTTACTGTCATCTGTCACATTTAAAAATAATAATAATTTTAATTAAAATATTTTTTGAAAATCGTTTTGTCCTTTGTTCTTATGTTTGTTGTAAATATGTTTATTATATTGTATATTGTTTAAGATTGGCAGAATTTTCGTTTTTTTTTTAGTTTACCGGCCAAATTGTTAATTTTTATTTTATTTATATCTCCTGGCTTTTCTATATACACTCGACATTGGCAAAATCAATGCATAAAAGGCATTGCAGCCATTATAAAAAAAAAAAAAAAAAATTTTTTTTGGAAAAACGTAGGAACATTTTATATATACATAAGTTTCGTTGGAATTGCAGAAAGCGCACTTAAGTAAGGTGCTAAGAAAAGATCACGTAGAAAACTTTTAATAAAGTTCCAAGAGTACGTTCGTTCAGAGATATCGTTATGACTCTTGGGGTGCGAAACGTTGAAGAATTGAAAACCGGGCAAATACTTAACTTACATTGTTCTGTTTATGATACAAATACAACTGGACCCATATAAATTTATTATTTCTTTTTTATTGGTACTCCACTTATTTTAAAATATACAAATAAATTTTATTTTTTTCCTACTTAATTCATATAAATCTCTAAATATACATAGTATATTTTATCTTGAAAAATCAAAGGTTGTTTTTACTTTGATTTGACTTTAACTTTAAGAAATCTCTGTTACACATAAAAAATACATATGTAAAATTACATGGAAACGACACTATTGAGCTAATAAATTGGAACTAGCCACCAAAGAAACTCATTAAAATACGAGGATTCTCTTTCCTAGTATAATTTTCTTCACGCCATAATTTCACAAAAGCTTATCTACGAAAAATGTACCGCCCACTTCCGGCTACAATTTTTTTTGTTAATTTCAAGTAAAATCAACACGATTCTTGAAACTTATACCGTACTTCCAAATTTCTAACCTAAGCTGCCAAAATTACCAGAATATAATTGTGTCATTTGGATAGGAAATCCTATTTATATGGTCAAACCGAATCGAATGTCAGTAAAGTGTTGTCCAGTATTAAGCCCAGCAATGAGGTCATGTTCCCTAAAGTTATGCAGTGACTGAGAGATTCAACCCAACCCGTCAGCGGTGCCACTCGACGGTAGAGTTCGACGCGTGTGTTCCACAGATAACGCTCGACGCACAAAGGGATTCCAGTTGCATGCATTCGAACGTCAAGTAATATTAACCCTTTGGTTTCCCGGAAGAGGGAGTCAATACGTGCACGCTGCGACTAAAGTTGATTACAATTTATTCACTGCACAATCACAAACTATTTTTTAATTATCTACAATAATTATTTTGCCTTTGTTAGAATTAAAATCAGTAGTACCTATATTACCTATATTATGATGAAAATATTTACATATAGTCTTGCGATGGTAATGAAAATACTCAAAGAAACCTTACCAATCAGAGTGAAGGTTAAATACGTACTTACAATCGGAATAATAAAAATAATATCACCCCATACATGTTTCACTTTTAGCCTATAATAGTAATAAGCTAAATCAAATACCAAGATAGGCTTCCTAGCCTAAAATATTTTGGAAAGATCCTAACCTATTATAATTGTAGCAATCTTATTATAGAATATTCCCAATTCAGCAGAACGGACTGAATGTTTAGCCACCACACATATCTAAGCCGAATGGGTGGATTTCACAAACCATTATTCTGTATATTTTTATTGCGACGCTGGCAAACAGGCAGACGCTCCAGCGAAACATTTGTAACACCATGTGCGAAGCCAACGCGTTAGTCGACAATTGTAATAATTAACACCTAAAAGCCAGAATACCTAATCGTTTTGTGCCACCATAATTCCAAAGGATACCAACAAGTAAATGACGATAAATTAAAATTACATATTAATAATTTACTTTTAAATTTTTGATGACGACCACTTTCCATGAGGCGGACCGTCTGCATCTTTGCCTGCTTCAAACTGTATTAACAAAAACAAAATTGACTTCTTTCTACAACACGTTGAAGTCGGTGCCAAATAAAACATAGAAAAACAACAACTTATTTGCAAAATATAATATATATATTTTTGTTTTACTTCGCGCCGATTTCAAAATTTTGTAGAAAGAAGTCGGGTTAGTATTTATTTTTTGCTTTTTAGTTGCGCAAATAGTTGCTTGAATAGTTTTAGAAATAATATATTAAGCACCTGTAGAAATTACAGTACTGGCACGCGTATACAAGTTTGCTATGTCACTCTTCGGTGTAGACGCTCGTCAACAAGGGTTGCTCCTGATTTCCATTGATCAGATCCTGACTTATTGACCATGAAACCACCTGGGGAGTATAGACAATCGAAAAAAATTTGTAAATCTGCCCACAATTGACGGAGAAATCGCATAACATGCATACAAAAAAATTAAACACCTGAAGAAAATGTAATACTGGCACGCGTATACAAGCTTTTTTTCTAAGAAGTAATGGTTACTCTCGATTTCCCTGGAATCCACTCACCAGATCCTGACTTGGTGACCATGGCACCACCTCGGGAATATAGACTTATAGACTCCACCATTGACGAAGATATCGTGTAACAAAGAAGTCGTTTAACAAATTTCGAGGGTTTATTTCGATTTCCGCGGGATACATTCAGAAAATCCTGATATGTTGATAATGGGACCAATTCGGGAGTATAACCTTTCGATTAAAAGAACATTTTTGAAAATAGGTGAAACATGAAAATGAAGGAGTGGAATAATAAAGTTTAATAATTTTGTTTCCTTTTAAAAAATGTCTTCGCAGTTTTTAAAAATCTAATAAGCAGCTAATGTGTCTCTATAACATTCCACTTTATCCTCAACCAAACTCTACGCTGAATGACTTTAAAAAACGGAGTAGGTACTTGTGGTACTCGCAAAGTAATCTTTCACTAAGCATTTAAGATTTTCGTGCTTAAGCAAGAATAGTTTTTAAAATAATCGATATCCTGTAAATACTGTACATTTTTGAGCAATAATGTGCATTTTTAAATAAAAAATAAAGGTGTATACACTACATCAAATACTCGCAAAAAAACTAAAAAACTTAAGATGATCTGTTAATACAGGTTGGTTGGTAAGTGCAGTATATATTATGTATATTAAATCATATTTGTAACATCCAATTGCATATATGACGGTGGTCGAGTATTGGATGAATTTTGAACTTGAATAAACTGGCAATCTAAATTCATGGGGCGGCGAATCGGACTCTCTCCGATTGGGGCCGCTTTTACTTATTTGTACATTTGCACTATGTTTGTTTACAATTTATAAACGTAAACATCGTAGTTGATACATTACGTGACTTCATTTATACCTGCAGAATAGTGCTATCTTTTGAACAGACTAGTGATTTTAAATTTTGTCGTTATATAATATATATTAGATTATTGTAAGCAGTATTAAATATTAATGCTAGAAGTCATGCGCTTTCCTTGTGAAATCGTAAAAAAAATGTTTAAAATTCGAAAGTGTATAAAACATGAAAAAACAACAAATTTGTAAAATATAGTAATTTTATGTTTTATTTCACACCTACTTCAAGACTTCACTTAGAGATGGCGTAGAAAATTTGGTTAAATATTTATTTTTAGCTCTTTAGTTTGAGCCGCGTTTTGTTTTTGTTAAAAAAATTATACTTTTTAGTTGCGCAAATACTTGAATAGCTTTAGAAATAATATATTCAGCGCCTGTAGAAATTGTACTACTGGCACGCGTATACAAGTTTGCCATGTCACTCTTCAGTGTGACGATCTTGAACAAGGGTTACTCTCGATTTCCCTGCGATCCACTAATCAGATCCTGACTTGTTGACAATGGAACTACCTCGGGAGTCGACTTACGAATAATAAAAAATGGCTCCACAATTGACGGGGAAATCGCCTAACAATCGATTTTCGAGGGTTTCTCTCGATTTCCCTGGGATCCACTCATCAGATTCTGACATGGTGACTCTGGTACCAATTTGGGAGTGTACAGTAACGATAAAAAAACATTGAAAATCGGTCCACAACAGCACAACAAATCAGTAAAACAACACAACAAATCTACAAAAAAACCATACAAACAACTTGAGGACCTCCTCCTTTTTTTGAAGTCAGTTAAAATACAATCTATTCTATCTATCTTTGGCATTCCATATAATTTTATATTTAAATGTTGAAAGTCTTGTTCTTAATTCTTTAACGGCCATACGTTTGTAACCAGTACTCAATGCCTGGTTATAGGTACATGATATTAAATCATGCCCATAACACGAGGAAACAGATAGTATACCTGCAATGTTTATTTAAAATTAATTGATGGGTGTCAAACATCGATTATCTCGTTGTGCAGGCGGCATCATGATGTCTTTCTTAATATGTAAATAGTGATGTGCACACTTGTTATAATAAATTAAGTTATCAAAAACATAATTACTTAACGTAAAACTCCGTACAACCTTACGGTTTAAAAATTTGTATTTGATTGATTACTCGGATTAATCAATAGACTATCCAAGCTTGAAAATAATATAATAGTAACATTATGTGAACAAAATGCGGCGACAATAGCGATGTTATCTTATTGAAGTGACGTGGTGAAGCGAGACACGCGTGATGGGGCCATGCTTAAATGTAAACATGGGGTTTACTTAGGGCTGTCGTGTTTTAAACAACCTGCCCGATACAATGTGTATGTTTTTTACTTTCCACTTTTTTCAATGAGTTATATTCTCAATTCAATTCTCTCCTATAATTGAGCTTCTTCGAATTCATCTTGGCTTTATTTTACCAATAGTATTGTTGAAAACTTTTAGTCTAAGTTTCTTAAAATAAGAATTATAATAGAAGCTGGAGAACATAGAGCGTTGTAAATGGGAACGAAAGTTATATCTAATATACTGCATGTAGCGTAATTCACAATTAGACTGTATATGAATGAATGAATGAATACTCTTTATTGTTCACCATAAACTTAAATCTAGACAATTGATATGGACATATTTGCATTAGAACAACGGGCGGCTTTATCGCTTATAGCGATAAGGCCGTATATAGTTGTATAGTTTTGTTAAAATAAGAATTATAATAGAAGCTGGAGAACATAGAGCGTTGTAAATGGGAACGAAAGTTATATCTAATATACTGCATGTTGCGTAATTCACAATTAGACTGTATATGAATGAATGAATGAAAACTCTTTATTGTTCACCATAAACTTAAATCTAGACAATTGATATGGATACATTTGCATTAGAACAACGAGCGGTCTTATCGCTTATAGCGCTAAGGCCGTGTATAGTTGTATAGTTTATGTTACGTGTTAAAGTCACGTTTATGGCTAAAAGCGAAAAGAGTAGATAATGCATCTGTCTTATAAACCGTAGGACATCCTCCAGCCTGATGCACCAAATGCGACCAGTAGAAACTAGAAAAGAAAAACAAACAAGCGAAACTACTGTACTCAGTTTCTATCTCCATGAAAGTGCGGTGAAGAGAGCAAGCGGCATGAATATAGATATATAAAGCCATTACAACCCCATTGTCGCTGTATCATGGAACAAAATCTACAAACACGTAAGATAGCATGTTCTCTATCTGCACCGATGCACTTCCACATAGTTTCCATTCTACGGTGATCACAGACACTCCACAAAACACAATCTTGGCTATAATGTTAGGATTATGATTTTATTAAATATGTGTTTTAAATTGTATATCGACGGTTAAATCGTGCCTGAGTGATATTTGTTCATGTTTGATCTTTAAATCATTTGTCAATCAAATGGAGACCACTAGCATTCTTTAATTAAGTAGGTACATAGTTCAAGAGAGGACATATTGATATTGTTTTTTTAAAGTTAAATCGTAGAGACTTTTACTGAATACCATCACATTTATTACCCGATAACGCTTCCTGCTTGAAGTTTCGCTCGAAACTCGGATTTGCGCAATTGCCAATATTGACGAATATTTCAGTGAAGCTATGCTTGATTTGACGTGTCAATCTTGGTTTATTCGTGAAAATAAATTACACTTTCTTTTAAATGAACATAAATTTCTGTTATTACAATGCCTTGATGTAAAATAACATCATGTTATCGAATGGTTTTACTGTGTGAGTTTGTATGCAGCTAGAAAAACGATTGTTTCTAATCTAATAGATAGTTTTGTAAACTAATATTCAACGAATAAAGTACCCTAGTGTTATTAGGATACTTGCTTCACCAGTTAAAAACTTGTTAATCTATTTAGGTAAAACAGGCCAGAAAACATTTTAAAATTGATAAATTTGGTATTTACACATCAAATAATAGTAACTAAGATAGACATTTATTAATATTAGTTCTTATTTATAATATGAGTTGCGTGCAACGAGTCAAACTTAGACCTTGAAAAGTGTCTAGCATAATTTGTATTGACAGGTATCACGAAATATTTGCGTGTAACATGCAAATATGGCATTTTCATAATTGGATAGTCTGGGAATTTTTGGATTTTTTCTAGCTTTGAAATTGACTTCGATGCCTACACGAGTCGTTAGCCAATTTCCTAACCTTACTGTTTGCGACGTATCAAAAAATCAAGAAGAGTAATACGAAAACTACCTATGCAATTGTGTTACCTACACTTGTAAGAGAAATTACTGTCTTTTTATAGGTTTTATGCAACTTTCTGGTAAGTATATTTTATTGTGTTTAAAATCCACATTACCACTATGATAGGAATGCCTTATGAATAGTGGTAGTAGATACATTATAATTTCAACATTCACCAATCCTATATAAAATATTATTATACATACCTATATCAAATATAAACGTAAACTTGGACGTATTTAACATACATCTAAACTTACGTTCTTCTACTTTCGATGAGCGTAGGCTATTTGGCTTTTTAATCGTCAGTATAAGCAATAATTTTTTGCCGATTATACAGCGGCACTGATTTTTGTTTTAACAATAATATTAAAAGAGAATTTAATTATTGATAAAAAAATAACGTTCAGAATGTTACGCATAGTAAAACGAAACATAATGAGGAAATACTGAAAACAATAAATATGTCTCCAGCAAATTAAATGTAAAATTTAAATTAAGCATTTAAATAATAGATACCTACACTTATTATAATATATTTGTACTAAAGTCCGATACGGTATTAAATATTCAGAATATAAAGCTTTCATTTAAATAACGTTTAATCTAGCATCAAGATATATCGAGGCCCCTGATAAAAGGATTACATCTTGAACTGTGATTTGAACAGCAGACATTATATATCAAATTAATTTTCATCGTGGTGCACGTGAGCCTGAGGTGATACGTGATCAATTTCAACCAACTCTATATTCCAGTTTATATCTTTGTCGCTTTGGCTTTCTGGTACCGTTTAGATACGAGTTAATTCAACCATGAACAGCGTGATCACAAATTAAAGATTTTGATAGATGGCTATTGACTGCGTTCATCATTCATCATACCAGTGGTTATTAAATTTGTAAAATAGTTAATTTTGTGTAAGTTCCTTTTTACTTAGTATTTTCTTAAGTTTTCGCGACTGAGGTTAGGCTCCCCCGCAGAGTAAATAAAAACCATAACCAACAATTAGAATTAAATAATTAAAATGAGTAAATTGGTGGTAGGTTAAATAAAAACTTTAACATTACTCATCGACACTGACACCTTTGCATTCCGTGATCACGGCTACTGAAAAGTGGCCGAAACGTCGGAATAACAATCAAATATAATACCTTGCTTAAAAACGTTAAAACATATTTTATTATACTTTTTTATTATTACACTTCAACTTGCTAATTTGGCGAGCTATGTCGGGTTTCTTGGTTGTAATCCACAAGAGAAACACCCAACATATCTTGCTCCATAGCCCGTTGAGCGATTTATTGGAACCAGTCCTGATGATACCAGTGTCCACGTCTCGGCACCGTATATCATCATTGGTAAGACACACTGCTCGAAAACTCGTCTTCAAGAATTGCAGAATAGTCGATGAGATGACTTAAAGAAGTTTACCAAATGCTGTTCAGCCTAATTGAATCCTTCTATTAGCTTTCTCCTCGAAGTTGTGACATTTTTGATTTACACAGTAACATGTGGAGTTTATGTCAAACTTTAACCAATAGCAAAAGACAAATGAATGAAAAGTAAGATATAGAAACCGTCGTGGATACATATTATTCGTTTAATATTATCCATACTATCTTGTACCAGTGCATACAAAATACAAGACTGTAAGAAAAATAATGATCTCAAATATTTCTACAATATTACAGCGTATAAAAGCCCGTATAAAAAGAAAGAAATGAAATTAAAAATTCATGATACTGTTCGCAATAAAAATACATATTTGTCGCTATACGGGGTACCATTGAATTCTTGAAATTGGTAGATATCTAAGAGATTATTCTTAGTAATGTGAACCAACAAACATTATTTTATTTTATTTTGTGTTTTAATAATACGTAATCTCGAGATCCCATCAATTTATAATGATGTTTGAACAGGTAAAGGTACCTATATTCCATGTTATATTTGAGTTTTATAACATCATAGTGTTGGCATATATGGCAGCTAATATGTATTTATAAGAGATATCATGAAACTATAGTTGTATTTTAAGAAGAGTAAAGACATATGGCTTTATCTTGTTCTTTTAAAATGAATGTAGGGATAAACTAGAATGGTGCAACCGGTATCAGGCAGGTATTTCATACTTACTATTGGCCATGATGCTGTTAAATTTACTTAAATATTTATTTCATGGAATTGCTATTTTTACTGTGTATATTTGAGATGATAAATACTTTTAAAACACTAATTTAATAACTGCGAGGCATGGGGTGGCTATAATGGGGAGGTTGGAGGTACCGGGCCAGGTCGGGCCCAATCTTTACGTCATCTTGGTAATATATCTAAATATATTACTATCAAGTGATTGAGTAGACTTATTCTTTCTTTTGTTTCTGTTGTTATGATATATGCATTTATTTTGCGGAGTCTCGATAAAGCTTACAATAGTGTAAAATCCAAATATGAATTAGCTATTCTACACATGTAGAATAGATACTTCTCTGTATATTGAAAATTGTCTATTAAGTTATTTTTAGAATCTTGAAATTTTGTGTTTTTATATTTCCAATATTTCTCATATTATTTCTATTTTAAGATTCCGAAGCCTATAAGTAAAAAAACTTTTATTTACTGTCCGATGTGAGTTACAGTTGCGTATCAATACCAAAATTTTATGAAAAATGTCTTAATTTATGTTTAGTCAGATTTAGACCAAATATGCTTTTAGTATCGTTTTTTTATTGCAGGAGTTCAGCAGACAGACAGACGGCCCATTTGATGGAAAGCGGTTACCATCGCCTATGGACATTTGCAACACTAAAGGTGCTACAAATGCTATGCTGCTCTTTTAAGGGAGTCTGGAACCTGGTCACTAATGCCGGAACACAACTAAAGGTTGTTATGACGACATACTTTAGACCAGGCGTGGTAGCCATCCAGTCGGGCAAATGCCCTACCACCTGGCTGCGGGTTGTTTTGTCGCCTCTTACGACAGACCGCCCGGCTGCAGGAAATTTTATTCTTTCTCTGTTCCTGCACGGATGAAATCTGTCAGCCTTATCACATCTGTTTTGTATTTTACAAAGGAAGCATGGATGCAATTCACATAAAGGCCAACAGTTTATTGTTAAAATCAAAAGGACAGGGTGTTTATTATTTGAATATATGACTTTATTAAAGGTGAAACGAAAACTTTATTTCAAATTTAAAAAAATAATAAATATTTTTGATAGGGCAATCAACTGAGGTAATTTTTAACGTTTTACGAAACGCCAATGCCACTTGTATTTTGTATGAGTGTAGCAAGTTATTTATTTATAAAATTTTACATGATGAATATCAACTTTATTAATAATTAATAGTCAAATAATATTTTGAAGTCATGAGCGCACGCAGATTTTAAAATTTTAAAAATGTCATTTAATCTAACTAAATAATTCAGATATCCGATAGAAACATTTCTCAGCCAGCTATGAGAATAATTTTAATTAAATTTTTATATATTTTTTTAATTTGTAATTCTTCTATTCGTACCACTGGTATTTCATTATACATTTATTGTCATTACTGGTATATTTTTATGACTTAAAGCAGTCCTACGCATAGGAAATATTAGCCTAGTTGTGTCTCTGTTTTTGATTTTCAAATATATTTGATCTGTAGACGCTGTAAAATATTCTGAGTGTTTTTTTACAAATATACCGATTTGTAATATGTGTAAACCAGCGAGAGTTAATAATTTTGGCTTCTAAACAGTGGTCTGCAAAGTAATTGGACTTGCTACACAAACGGCTGTCAATCAAAAGCCCTGCCAAGTTCAGTAGAGTTACCCTACAAAATAAGTCCATACCGTAAAACTGATGCAACATATCCAAGATATGCTGTTAAAGCTGTTTCTTGTGTTTCTCCAGAAGTCGCACGAGGTCTTTTTAACGCAAAAATGAATTTATTATGTTTTGTACATATATTGGTCAACATGAGATATCCAATTACAATATTTGTCCAAAATTATTTCATACACTTTTTGTATAGTTTCGGTATTATATATACGGAGTATATCGTATTAATTAATAATGCGAAAGTTGGATGTGTGTTGCTCAATCACGCCAGAATGACTGAACGGGTCTGGATGAAATTTGACACAGAGATAGATTTTAGTCTGGAAAAGCACATAGGCTACTTTTTATCCCGGTAAACGTACGGTTTCCGAGGGATAACATTAACGCAAGCAAAGCCGCGGGTGAAAGCTACTTTATTATAATATGTATCATTTACCTACAATTATGAGCATCGGTATACTTCGTAATGGATTTTCTGAAAGCAAAATTTAAAAAATAATAGTCTTATTGTGTAAAAATTTTCACAGGTTGTAACCAGTAATCGAATGCGGATATTAATATCTGGGATACACCCCACGGAATAAAAGAGTGGGTATGTTTGCGGAAAGAGTATTTGAAAATATCAATTTGTTGGCTAACATCGGGACGGTTAGGTCCCGGGATACGTGATCGCAATAAGAACCCCGAAACAGATTCCGAGGAAACAACTTTGTTTAGATAAGACATCGATGCTGTTCCGGTGTGAAGAAAACTATTTTAATAATTTGTTCAGTTTAACAATTTTCAAATTTAGGAAAATTAAGTAATTTGCAACTGGGAACAAATTTAATATTGGGTTGTGTACGATTAAATTAGTAGATAGTAATGGAGTTGTTGTTTCTTTGCCCTAATATTGTATACGAAGTTCTTAATAACACAAACTAACTCAAAAAAATTAAACTAAGTTATAAGTAAGTTAATATAAACTATACGAAGTTTGTATTTTTTTGCCATTTAATAGATATACAAGATAGTTATATTTCTTCATTTTAAGATATATAAAATTTGTTATTGGTCTTTTTGTGCCAAAAAAGTATTCTTCTTCAGCCAGTTATATATATATATTCTACTCTTCCGCCTACCTCATTCAGCTCCTATCAGCGACCTCACGCAGGTTTTCGGTCTACCGGGTTGGAGGGCGTAACGTAAAAAGTATTATTTTAGTAAAATTGCAATTTAACATAATATATTGTGTGCATTAAATTTTCAGTAAAAGTCCACAAGTTCTTGTTTTTTGTTTTTAATCTCGAATATCCATGATATCACAGTATTAAAGGTAGGTGACTCTAGATTACACGTAAAAGCACATTTTTGGAACATAGCACTTATTTAATATTCTTAACAGATGGATAAATGGATACCACGGTCTTTCTTGCCGCCACAGTGCCGGCAGATGGTCACGCCACGCCGCCTTGAATGATGTCTTACGTAGGGCGCTTGCCACCGCTAACATCGGCTTTATTGGAGCCGAATGCACGTGACGATAGTAGGCGTCCTTACGGAATGACTCTAATTCCCTGGCAGCGTGGCAAGCCTTTGGTGTGGGATGCGACTTGCGTAGACACGTTGGCCACATCCCATTTACCAAACACGTCTAGATCAGCCGGTTTGGCGGTGGAAACAGCTGAATCATCAAGTGGTGCAAATATGCAACCCTCAGTGAGAGTTATATGTTTGTGCCGTTTGCTGTCGAGACGCTTGGACCGTGGGGTCCTGATGCCATGAGCCTCTACCAAAATTTATCAAAACGACTCATTGACTCTTCAGGTGATCAGAAGGCTGGTGCTTACCTCGGGCAACGGATCAATATGGTGATCCAGCGAGGAAACGTAGCCAGCCTTCTGGCACCTTACCCATAGAATACGGTGCTCTAGGCTCAGTATTCTACTTATAGTCTTGAGGGACTATAGGTAGAATGTAATACAAATAAGTTAAGTTTTCTTTTATTGTATTCGATTATATGTGTAAATATATATATATATAGATTTTGAAAATCAAAATTTCTAATTAAATATGTTTGCTAAATTATAATTATTTAATATTCTTTAATAAATATCAATAGAAAATCTTTATAATATAGTAATGTAAAGGAAACCGAAACCGTATTATATCATGACCTTAGATATTAAAATTAATGAGGTTACTCCTGAATCTCGAGGAAAACAATTCACGATAAAACTCCAATTAAGGTTTTATCATAATGATAATGAAGAAAGTTTTCCTCGCTATATAATTATTTTAAATGTACTAGCTAACTTTGTTGTGAACGTTCAAGGAAATGATTGTATATACTGTTAATTCTAAATTAGTAAAAAATATATATTACCAGAAAAGGGTTAGTTAAATTGTGTTTTAAAATAATGTTTTTTTACTATTAAGCCTATATTAGATGGTTCATTCTTGTATTTCAATTTGGATGAATCAACGAAAGTGATCAATATAAATATAAACTTCTTACTCCTCTGTCATTTTTCAAGGCAGAGGTCTGTTTATTTTTAGTGCTTTTTTATTTCTTATTTTTTATTTTCTTTTTTGTGGTAAAGGTCACACGGTTCTGAGGAAAGTACAAGGGTACCTTTTTAAAAAAAAAAAGGTCCATAGGACCCTGGAAAGTGCGTATATATTTAAATATCCGATCATCAAACATCAAGCAGCGAAAGCAATCTTCCAAACTCAAATCCATAAGTACCAAGATTTATAAATAGGACGGAAAGGGCCTATCCACAGCCCTGCTTATCCACAGGTTAGTGTTATAATCTATAGCTATCTATTACATGTTTTGTTTTATACTGTTTGTTTATACATTTTCTCTATTCTATGATCGCATTGTTCGATGTCATTGAATACCGTCGTATCCTTGCAATTCTGTGCCTTTCAACCAAATTGATTCAATTTAGTTGATCCGTCTTATATCAGCGTTAGGAAAACGATTTTGTTATAACATAACGCCACAGTTGATGGAAATTTTGTCGAAATTTTAATAACTTGCTGAGCAACATATTGAAAATACGGGTTTTAATTTATTGAACCATGGAGATGTTGAGCAGTTTGTTTATTTTGTCCAATTTTTGCATATAAAATGACATTTGGGTACTTGTGTTATGCGTATACGTCCACATTCATACATAATATACAGCATATCCTTTCTTTGACTGTTATTAATAATATTAACAGACAAATTTAATAATTTTAACACTCCTATTCGCAAAAACTAAACAATTATATTATTTTTGTTCCTTATTGAAGAAACTATTGCTGATTTTTTTTATGAAACCGTTAAATTCCGATTAGTTCACGCAATGAAAATTTTAAACGGTATAAATATTTATATTTCCTTAGAAAATAAGATAAAATTCAGCCCAATATTCCTCCAATAAAACAGATATGAGCGAAGTCCCGCGTCTTGGTATTATGCACCGTATGTCATCGTCGTGTCCTCAACTGGGTGCTTATGCGATCGTTCGTGGGCTGAAAACGTGCAAGCATTCCCGTGGCATAAGCCCGCAGTTTCAGGCTGCTCGAAGATAAGTCACGTATTCATTACCCTAACTTGAATAAGCCAACTTTATTCAGGGCTGCCGTGTGTATGCCATATCACAAGTTAAAGATGTCTATTAACTCCACGTAAATAAATTATTAGAATAATAAAACAAATTAAAACTTCTTTTGTAACCTTAACTACAACGTATTTGTTACTGAATTACAGCGATGGTTGTCTACATCGTCGCAGCGTCATCTTTTTTACTAAACCGTCTATTCTACGAAACGACGTAATTTATTGGGATAAAAAGTATACTAAGAATTGACTCGGATTATAAGTTATCTCTGTATCGAGTTTCATTCGTATACGTTCAGTAGTTTCCAAAAAAGATGCGATCGCAGCGCTATTTTTTCGCTACTTCCGTCTATCGCACGGAAAGAACATCATTTATCCGAATAAAAAGTACCCTAAGTTATGCCCCGTGATATAAGATAACTCTGTATCAAGTTTCATTTAAATCCGTTTAGTAGTTTTCACGCGATGCTCTAACAGACAGACAGACAAAAAATATAAAAATTCATTTCACATTTTTGGAATCTACTGGTCCAAATTATCCCCCCTAATTTTTATCAAATTTTTAAACGCATTGTACAAACTCATTTGCAGATTTATTATAGTATATATTAAAAAGCCAAATATTACAAACATCGCTCATATTAATATCATTATTTGCATTGACAATAATTATTTTCGTTTCAGATTATTTGAACTTCTTTCACAAATCAGGGCCTTTGATAACACAATATTCAAATAGCTCTCAAATGTTAAATTATTTAACTTAATTCATTGTGAAAACAAAAGTAGTACTGAAGTAAGGACGTCACTGGATGATCCTTACAATAACACATACAATATTATCGTATTGAGTAACATATGAAATGACACAAGATAGCAATTACGGGGATACATCGACCAAAAACAAAGTCGTTAAAGTGGAGTATCCTCATTCGATATAATGCGAATGTCGGTCAGATGAAACTACCACGTCACGTGATAGCACAACACGTGTGTCGTTTTGATTATAATTGCTAGTAAAATGGACGAGGGGCCAGCCGCCGATCGGTCTCTGCCAGTAGCCACCGGACACGGCCCTCTCACCATTACAGAACA
Source organism: Dendrolimus houi (assembly GCA_039645545.1). Lineage (NCBI taxonomy): Eukaryota > Metazoa > Arthropoda > Insecta > Lepidoptera > Lasiocampidae > Dendrolimus > Dendrolimus houi. Next base: position 12,595,900 of record CM077120.1, on the reverse strand, counting down.
CATTAATTTTGCACATCCGGCCCCAGACATATAATTGAGCTTTTCCACCTCTACGGTACAGCTTACAAGCATAAATCATCAAATATGCTAACATGCCAGCTACGAAACGTCACTCCCTGTATTTTTAAATTTTATGTTATTAATACTCAGGATTTTACTACCAAGAATTTCACGTTATTAATTCTTGTTTCAAAATATTGATAATATTACTTACTTAACGGCAATCTAACACAGTAATGTTACTTATATTTGAGCCCATTGACTGAGGAAGATGAGTTAATAAAGTTCAGTGTTTTCTAATAGCTTAAGGACTACCTACATACCTAATTATAGAATGCATAAAAATATTGAAACAGGAAAGAAGACATTAAAATTTCATTGTATGTGGTAAGTAATGCATAAAATGATGACTGACAAATATTAGTGTAAGTAATATGGTAAGTTTAAACGTAACTAGAATACTAATAATTTGACCAGACCCATATATTTCTTATATATTTTGATGAGCGGAATCCGAATCTGAAGTCAGTTTGGTTCAGACACCCTCAACATTTTGAGAGTTTATGGACCAAAAAACCGAATCTAGGGTCAGTTTAAATTATTTGTGTTTTTCGAATTCAGCGCATCGAAATATATAACAATAGGTGGATTCGGTCAAAAGTACATCTATACCAATTTTTTCTGGGCGAGTGTTATCATGTCAACCAAAGTAGATTTTTGACCGACATCAAATAATGAAGTTCTTGTAGCAACTTGAAGAGCTTGATTTCAGTAAACAACGTCCTACAATAGCTACATTTTAACAAATAACAAACTTTTTGATATAAACCTGAATAAGAAAACATCTCTCTTCAACGTCCCTCAAAAAACTCACGAATACAATAAAATAAGACACAATTCAACTTTTTAAATAAAATGAATAGCAGTACTTAGCCTTAACGAGCTAAATCAACCAAACAATGTAATGTGATTTCAGATTAACGGCTAATCACATTATATAGAATTACTTGTCAATCGGCAGGCTAACATTACCGGTAATGTTATTTTTCTTCGCCCGGTGGCGTACATCATTATTCTCTTAAATATATTAAATGACACTTCAATTGCCTTTATTTAGATAGAACAAAAAATTAATTAATTGTTAAATCGGGTTATATGTCAGCTCTATGAGTTTCATTTAAATATGTTCAGTAGTTTTCACGTAATCAAACAGAAACAGACAGACAAACATTCTATAAATTGCATTTTCGGAATCTCCTGGTCCGAATATCCCTTCTGATTACTAACTTTTTTGCCCTAGCAATTTTTTAGTAGAATTTGGTATATGGACGGTACGAGAAATCTATTTATCAAAAGTCAAAATGTTTTCAAATGATTGATTGTCAAAATGATTTTGATAGAGTTATATAAAATGACCAATTTGTTTTCATATCCTTTTACTTTATTTTTAATTTTTGAAGGCTTTACTGGCATGACTAATTAAAAATAATCTAATAATTGAAAACAAGGAAACTGTGTCATTTTTCACTAGATCAATGATTGAATTATCATTATTCTTTCCTTATAAACTTGTACTTCTACTTCGTCAGTATAGAGTCCAGCCTACATTTATAAGCCTGAGCACGAGGGTGTCTGAATTCATATATATCTAATACATCTTGCTTAGTAATAAATCGTCACTGAAATCAAAAGATTCCGTTTTTTGTCTCAATCTTCGCAAAATGAAAGATCAGCTGTTAAATACAATAATAATTTTGTCCGCCATTTTGTTACTTAAGAGAGTTAAACAGTGGGGTGAGGTTTTTTAATCTTACAGCTACTTAACTAACTGTTTAAACAGGTTATTAAGTCTAAATTGCTTTTATGAATACAATTTTCTTTAAATAACTGTTTAAAGTATTGCTTAAAAATTAATGAACGTTTATGATATGTAAGTAATATATTCTTATGTCTTATGTAAGTGTAAATGTAGATATGTATAATTATATAGAGGCTATATAATTATAATTTGATTGCCCGATCAATATTGCAGACGACTTTTCTTCGATCTTTTAGGAACGTATACGTATTTGAAAATCGATCCATATACAAAGTCGTTAAGAAACATCAAATATAAATTTTAAAAAATAAAGCAAGTGTTCACTTTTATAATTGTTAGGTATGCAAGTAAACGTAGGACCAAAAGTAATTCGCGCGATTAATTTTGAATAAATATAGGCTTTATATGCCGATAAAACTTGGATTTATTGGAATGTTTATTTCTGGTATATGTCTTACCCAAATTTAATTTAAAACAGTTCTTCTGTCTTATATCCATGAGAACGAAAAAGTAGGTTTTTAAGTAAGTGGAGGGATAACAAAAATGTAAAACCCGTAAGTTTTTACAAGTTACTCAATTAATATTTAATAACATTTTTGTTCACGCATTGTACAAATTTTGCATACAAATATATATTCTGATTCTGCAGTTAATATATTAAATTGTTGAAATTCGTAGGTAAGAGTAATAATTACGTCTAATAGAAGCTCCGGTAACATAAAGCCACGGTTTAAGTGCAACCAGCTGTGTCTCGGGAGTTGTAAACGTTCGCTTTATTGTTGAAGTGTTACTCTGAAGACAATTTGTTTTAGCTGTTACCCAACTTTGTATAACGGATTGAGTGAAAATAATTAGTGACCCCAGAATAAGGGCAAACCAAGTTCCAATAGTTAGAAACTTGGATGTTTGTTCCGTTTAAGAAAATCTACAGTGTTTTCAATCAATTACTGTTATTGTGTTATATTTTCCTGAGGGAAGATTTTATTTTTAAATTCGATACTTAATTTCTCCAAAGAAATCTATGAGGAAATTAGAAATGCTCTCGCGATTTCGTTTGCGAACAGTGACGATACGTAACTCATGAAAACGTATCTCATTTTTGTTATAACAATGGAAAAGAAAGATATGAACTTATCGAAACCATTATTTAAAGCGCACCAACTTTATATTTGTTAATATAATGCTTTTATTGTAAAGTCGTGAAAAAGAAAGAATCTAACATATAAATTTCTAATGAAATTCTAATAAATTCTAAAATTTAAATCAAAATTCTAAAATGTTATCTTTCATTTCTAATGAAATGAAAGATAAAAGATTTATTCTTTATGAAGTCCTTAATAAAAATTGTTGGTTGCTTAGAAGATTACTTATTGAGTCAACCAGCGCTTGTGTTTTGGTATGAGCAAAGAAACTCGCTTTCAAATTTATATAATCAGTACAGATTATCTATTTTACAAAAGAATTGAATTACCATCTTTTATGACCTTATATAGATATACGGAACTTAAGCATGCTATGATGTTAGGATATTATCAAAAGAGTGTTCGATAACTTGAAGAATAATGCACTCAGAACATATTAGCCTTTTGAAGCATTTTATTAGATAGTAGAAATGACCTTTTACACTGACCATTTTCTCGTAGTCAAGGATGCTTTACTACATTGTTCGCTTTAGTGCCCGAGGCAGACGTGACAAAATAGTAGCAATACTATAACTGGCTTCGAAATTATTACCCAGAAAACGTTGAGCGGTCATAATAAAAGGGAGGGACATTTCAACTAATTTTTATCGTTAGACTTTATTCCATTACGTGTTTCGATAGATTTTTCATTTATTACTTTATTGTCATATAGAATCGCGTAAATTATTTACTTAATTAAATGTAAGATGTTAAAATGTTCTGGTTAAGATTGGGTGTTACAATTTCTGTTACTTTTAGTTTCACTTAAATCCGTAAATTGCTATACTTTCAATGTCATATTTTTTTAAAGCTATGTTGATTATTTGTAAAAATACAAAATATTATATTTTAAACAAACACACAAGAATAGCCTGACAAACGTATTAAGAAATGTTTTTACTGGAAGTAAGGGGGAGTCCAAGCTACTGGCGAATAAAGCTGCAGATACAGGTATCTCTTCACAGTACGTACCGTGTTTAGTTTTAACTCTTAAATTTTTTGTAAGCTGTATCTCTCATTTATACCCTTTCGTAATAGTGTACTCATATACGAGGGGTGTTCAATAAATAGTGATAATGCGAAACATTCTCCTTGGAAAGAAAAAAAAATACTGGCATGCATAGCCCAGACATTAGGTATAATAAATAATAAAAAAAAGCAATCAATTCTCTTTTGTTTTTAAAAATAGAAATCATTGGATTGCGTCGTGTCGAAACGTGTTCTTAAAAATGGATAAAATTGGAGTTCACGCGGTAATAAAATATATCTGCTTGAAATTTTTACTACGGATCTGGTAAATAAAGACTTGAGAGGAACATTAGGGGTTCATGCTCCTCCATATTCTACGGTTGCGCGTTGGTGTGCTGAGTTCAAGCGAGGAAGAACTTCCATTAATGACGACCCCCGCACGGAACACCCTACATCGGTAGTGACTGAACAAATGATTAAAAAAGTTGAAACATTGTCTTCGCGGCTCGTCGTGTTACTTTTTGTTTTATAGCAGAAGAAATTAAGGTTTCTATAGAAAGTGTCCTAATATTATACACAACCATTTGGGTATGAAAAAGTGTCAGCGCGCTGGGAGCCCAGAATGCTTTCTGACGCGCAGAAACAAACGAGACTGAGAATTTCATAAAGCTGTTTGGGTTTGTTAAAACAAGATTTTAACCGATCTTTGGCTCGATTCATAACTATGGATGAAACATAGCTTCATCATTATGACCCAGAAACGAAAAAACAGTCCATGACTTGAAAGAGACCGTCATCTCCAACTCCAAACAAGTTTAAGGCGATTTCATCCGCTGGTAAGATCATGGACTGTTTTTTCTGGGACAGCTAAGGGGTGTTAAAGATCGAATACCTTAATCATGGATGGATCCTAGTGATTTCTACCTATTTACACAGTTAAAAGAACATCTTAGGGGCCATAAATTTGAAGATAATGACGCAGTAGTCGCCACGGTACACGATTTTTTAAGGAATCGGTAAGATTTTTTTAAAAAGGGAATTTCATCTTTATAAAAAGATATAGAAAGTATGTATCTTATCTATATAAGTATAAAACTGAAAGGTGACTGCGTCGAAAAATAAAATAACATTGAATTAAAGATAATTGTGTCATACTTATTATCACTTTTTACTGAACACCCACCCCTAGTAGATTTTAATATATTCTACCTACAGAAACAATCTATTTAACAAAAATGTGTGTTGTTTTTAACCGTCATCAAAAACGAGGAAATTGTCAATTCGTCTGTGTGTATTTTTTTGTATGTTCGTTACGCGATTCCTCCGTAAATTGTGGACCGATTTTCAAATTTTTTCTTTATTCGTAAGCTTCCAAAGTATGCCGAGGATTACCAAGTCAGGATCTGGTCAGTGGATTCCAGGGCAATCGAGAGTAACCCTTATTAAATAACGACAAGCGCCTACATTCTTAGAAAAAAAAGCTTCTATACGCGTGCCAGTATTAAATTGCTACAAGCAGTAAAATTTTTTTGTATGCACTTTACGCGTTTCTCCGTCAATTGTGGGCCGATTTTCAAATTGTTTTTTTTATTCGAAAAGTATACTCCCGAAATAGTCCCCAACTAAAATGTAAAGAATATAATATTTTTTAAATTACTAGATTTTGCAAATTTCTTGTTGTTTTTTATGCTTTACTTGGCGCTGACTTCAAGATGTTGTAGAAGGAAGTCAGTTAAATATTAATTTTTTAAGATTTAGTTTGAAAAAGGTTATAATTTTGTTAAAAAAAATTGTTTGAAGAATTATATTATACTTTAAAATGAGAAATTTTTCCTCATTATAATATTGAAAGAAAGTATCTGATTTAATAAAATAGCGAGAACTTTTAGCTCTTTTAATGTTAAAGAGAATTACATATATACCTATAGGTACATTTATTTAAAAAGAAAAGGGCAACTGTAAAATCTTCCATATAATTTAAATATAATACGTAACAGTGCCCAAAGGCTTTGGTTATCGTGTGAATCGAATTCAAATTATAAACCTGCTGCGACAATCATAATAGATTTGTTTTCAATCACTGAGGAGTTTTGCTAGACCACCTCGTCTTTGTAAATTTCAGAATGTCAAATTTATTGAAAAAATTTGAAGCATTTTATAACAAGACACACTTAGATTACACTAAAGAAGACGTAGATCCATTTCATTTTTATGTAAACTTTTATTATTTAGCGAAAGCATTTCAAATAATCGATTGCGAACCTAAACCGAAATGGACGTTTGTATACTTTATATTAATTATATACCTAAATACTCAATATCTGAGGATTTTAAGGTCCCATTCTGTCACGGTCGATGGTTATTAAGATACAACTACTATATTCATACTTAAAAGAGAACCTGAATTAAATAAGACTCTATTTTCATTTTCATTTTCAGACTAGATGTGTTTAATAGATTTTGTTCTATCAATTACATATGGAATTTTTGGCAAGAGCTTAAAGGCTGAGATGTTTGGCTGTTTGTTTTAATCAAAAATGTTGTGTGGAAAATCTCAACTGTTTAGTAATATTTCACTTTTCGAATCGCCACTAGTCTATACACTGACAAACTTACACTTGGAAATAACCTAGGGTAGTATACTGTTTTTTATTCATTGGTGCCGATTTCGCCTGGTTCATCTTTTGTTGATAGAAGTTTGAATATGCACGAATGCTTAACTAGTGACTAGTCCTAAAGTTAAACCACAAGATAACCGACCGTACCAGCGATCCATTGTCGTGACGAATATGAAATGTAAGTAATTATGTAAAAAAATTACATTTATATTTTCAGATATTTTAGTGCAATTTTTGTCGGCTTCTGGGGAACTTTGGCGTCTATTTTGTGTTCAACGTCTGTTTATTTTGGAATAAGAGAAAGCAATGTCTCATATACAACAGAGTTCTTGACTTACTTAGTTGTAATGATTTACAAGTTGCTGGTATTGTCATCCTTAAAGTTAAATTTACGTCATTATCATAATTTTTTGTGTGAATTAAGAAAGGATTTCAAATACGTATGCAACGAAGGTGCTAAATACCGGTAAGTATTTAATGGTTTATTGATTGGCATTTTCTGAGACGACTATTCTACTGACAAACTGCAAGAAAATCACTAAGTTAGTAAAACCAGTTTGATGGAAACCGGTTTATTGTGTAGGGAATAATAGATGGTAACTATGCTCTCTTCGCCAGGTCCCGTGGCTCGATGAAAAAGATCAGAACGACTAATTCCCACCAGCGGATTTTGAAAATTATTTTTTTTAATTATTCTGTCTGTAAGAGCATCACGTGAAACCTACTGAACGAATTTAAATGAAATTCAACACAGAACTAGCTTATATCTCCGGTCAACAGTCAGAATGCTCTTTATCTCGATAAATGACCGACGATGTTGTGCTGATATTGTTATTAAAACATAGATTCTTAATCAAAAATATTTGAATTTCAGAGTACGATATTTCAAAAACCATCTTCTAACATGGAAAGTCAGTTTATCAGCAGCGATCTTCGTAATTGTTATAGGAATTGGAATGATTTCTTTCGGAATCTTAACACTCATAATCTACTTATACACTCATGAACCTGGTAAACGGGTCAAAAGACCATTGCCGTTCCAATTCTGGTTTTTTGATGTTGAACTTGAGCAAACTCCGACATATGAAATAAGTTTTGTATTAGGATGCATGTGTATTACCAGCCACATTTTCATGTATATATGTAAGATATTTTTATTACAACTCGGATATAATATTACGTTACGATAATAATATACTTATAATAAACGCTGTCGAGAGTAGAAAGTATCACCAAACTATCTATCATTTACCCGCGTAAGCTATTCTTTATTATTCACAAAAGAGTTGCATAAATATGAGTTTAGAAATAAATATTTTCTTTCTTTCTTTTTTTGCATATAAAACTCTAAACTAGTGGTATGTAAAAGAAGGAGGTTCTCAATTCGATTTCTCCGTCAATTGGACATAGTTACGCAAAATGGAACAAACCCATATAAAGTCACTCGAAATAATTAAATATTTATTTCAAAAGTGTGTAGAAATAAATTGGCAAATTATTTGAGCTAAAGAACTTTACGACGTCATGTGTATATTGTTGACATGATATAGGAGAAATAGATTGTTAGGATTTTTCTTTGATTTAGTATTTGGTTTAGATCAAAAACCTAATGGTTCTTTATTGTAAAATTACTGTTTTGTGGGTTGGTTCTTTATATCAATATTATAATAATTAAATATTAGGTTGTACTGGTATGTAGCTTTATTTAAGTATAAAATATTTGTTTTATTATATTTTTAACCAACTTTAAAAAAGGAGGAGGTTCTCAATTCGACGTGTAAATATTATTTTTTATGTATGTTCAGCCAAAACATTGATGTTTCTAAACCGATTTCGATGATTTTTTTACGTTCGATTTAATAAAACTTGGAAATGATCCCATATAAATTTTATTGCTTGCAGACTTTGGGTTCCGGAGATATAGCAGAAAAACGCGGCTTTTCAGCCATAACTTTTTTGTTTCTGAACTGATTTTGATAATTCTTTTCGCATTCCATTCATTCTAGTTCCAGAATAATTCTATATAAATTTCATTAGATTTTGAGTTCCGAAGATATAGCAAAAAATCCATAAATACATACTTGATTTTATGACATGGTTCTGTTTAGCTTTTTAAAACGTTACTCTATCCAGGGTTAGTACCCTAGGCAGCTTTAATTATTTTTGTTCTGGCTTGGTATATTGGCCAGGTTCTTTTCTGAGGAGGTAATATATATGGTTGGGTCTCTACCTATATATATATATATATGTAACTCAACTTCACTCGAGATGTGGGTTGGTTCTTGTTCGTAAAACCGTGTCGAATTGTGGACCAATTTTCAATTATGTTTATTCGAGAGTGTACTTACGCTTTCGTATAAAAAATAATATGATTTGATATAGTAAATATATGACTATATATGAGTGGATCCCAGACTTCAAGAGCAACCCTTGAATATTATAGTTTTTTTTTCTGAAGCTATTCAACTATTTGCGTAACCAAAAATTCGAAAAAATACAAAAACAAAACCGACTTCATAATTAACTAAAAAGCAAAAAATATATATTTTCTACATCTTCAAGTCGGTGCCAAGTAAAAAATAAAAAACACAACAACAAATTTGCAAAATATAGTAATTTTTATGTTTTACTTTGCACCGACTTCGACATGTCGTAGAAATAATAATTTTTTGCTTTTTAGTTACTTTTGAAGTCGGTTTTATCCTCCTTCCTTAAACTTTCTGCCTGTGTCTGCACTCTATTTTTTTAATATAATATGCATTTTGCATGCATAAAAAAAAACAAGGAGCCGGAACTCATCTAGTTTGTGTCTCGCAGAAACAATTTTAACAAAATTTTTTTAAATGAAATTTAAAGGTAACGTAGCCAGCCTTCTGGGCACCATACCCATAAAAGACGGTGATCTAGGCTCAGTATTCTACTTATAGTCTTGAGGGACTATGGGTAGAATACAATACAAATAAGTTAAGTTTTCTTGCATTGTATTCGATTGTATATGTAAGTAACTATTGTCACTATGATAATAAATCTACATTAAAATGAAATGTTATGAAATATTTATTTTTGCAAAAATGTAGTTATATACAGGTGTTATTCCTAGAAAATTAGCAATTTATGAGCAATTTTCAATATCTATAATATTACAAAATTCGAAACGATTGGATGTTGGATGACATTTGTTTCTGTATAGAACCAAATAAGAGAGGCTGCCAGTTATGCCACTAAAAGGATTGAGATATTTTCTGATAATCTTATCTATTATTATATTTATCTTCTGGTAAGGTATCTGTAATATTATAAAATTCTAAACATACCGTATGTGTACATTGAAGCTATTTAAAAAATAACAAACAGAATTCACTATAAGAACACACGATGAATTTTTTTTACATTTCTTGTCTGTTTGTTCGGGATTCACGGAAAAACTACTGGGCCGATTTCGATGCGGTTTTCGCTGATTGACAGCTAGTTCTTAGAATTAAACTCTGCGCTATTTTTTATCCTGGGATAAAAAACCGAATTCCAATGAAATTTTGTTACCGATCAATAGAAAATTTAATGTAATGAAATGTGTGATACTTTTCATCCTGGAAATCCCGGGAGAATTTTAAGTCAAGCGTGGACGAAGACGCGGGCATATCTTAGTTATTATCTTAATAAAATGGGCAGTCTTATTGCTTAGAGCAAACTCTTCCACACGTTCTTGCAAATCTATTTAGGTATATCATAAAAGTAAAATGATTTTTGTAACTACGTTTGTATATTTGTATTATATTGTATATCTTCATTTACACGCTTTTTTAAGGTTGTATATTGAAACGCCAGAAATTGTGGGCCTTCCTCGCCACTAGTAACTTAAAATCTCTATTTTTTATAGTTTCACTTCAAACCAATATAATTTGGATAAGACAAATCATGTTAAAGGCAGATCTTGTCATATGGAGTATTCAAGACTTATTGGTTGATATCCATCCTATACTGGACATAGATAAAGAACGTCGTTTATCAGGGATACTGAAGGAGAGAATGAGGGATATAATGATCAAACATCAGTCTATGTACAGGTACTCATATTATTATGGTAGCAAGAAAGTAGTTTTAATTCTAAGTGTGAAACATTAATCTTTTTTTTATATAAACAATTAAAAGGTAAGTAATCACATAATATGGATCATTTACCATTTCCAATTTGATTTATTTTTGGCACGGGTTGTCTGGCGGAGATCTCTTTTTAGCGGCAAGACCGCTATTTGTACACAATTAGAATACTACTACTAAATCTTTATTGAAGTGAAACTTCTTTAGAATCGTTGTGATTTGAAACTCGATAAAAAGAAAAAGCGACACTAAAAAGAGATAAATACATTAAATTCAACCTTATTTAATCCCTATTAATATTATAAATGATAAATTAACTCTGTCTGTCAGAAAGTAGTCATTTTGGTTATTTTGGTCTTTTTGATCATATTGGCCATTTTGGTCATTTTAGCGATTTTGTCCATTTTGGTCATTTTGGGTTTTTTGGCATTGTGGTAATTTTTGGCATTTTGGTCATTTGGGTTATTTTTGGCATTTAGGTAATTTTTGGCACTTTTGGTGTTTTTGGATCTTTTGGCACTTTTGTAACTTTTGTCATTTTGGCTATTCGTGGCACTTTTGACACTTTTGGCACTTTTGGTATTTTTGGCTTTTATGTCATTTATGTAGTTTGTAGATAGATGCACGGGGAATAGATAAATAAAACTACAACAGGTTTAAATAGGGGATGAAAATTTGTATGGGAGACCAATTGTTTCTCAAGTTTAGAAGATATAATAATTCATCATCTATAAAAAAATGCACTGTAACTCGATCTGTCTGTCTGTTAAGGTTTCATGGAAAAACTACTGGAGTACTGGATCGGTTTTGGTGTAATTTTGCACATAATAATATGTAGTTTTAATACCGAAAATGGACGTAGATACTTTTCATGCCGGAAGATGGTATAGTTTACGATATAAAACGAAAAGAATCAAATAGCACTAACATTAACCAATTTAGTACAATGTAACCTGTATGCATTAAAACGAGCATCAGAGGTTGACCAGCGGCCGTGCCGCGGAAGTAAGCTATATAGTATATATATATATATATATATATATATATATATATATATATATATATATATATATATATATATAGTATATATATATATATATATATATATATATATATATATATATATATATATATATATATGTGTGTGTATATATTACATATACCTGTATGGTATATTATAGCGTAATATATTAGTATGTCATTCTTTATTCCATTACAATATCTACAATATAAAAAAGTCTACAGATGGTTCGAGTTTGTCTAATGAATTTTAAAATGTACGAGTAGATAGTGAAAATACAATTTTTAGAATTTTTGTCGGTCTATTAGAGCATCACTGAACTACTTACTAAACAGAATGAAACTCGACACAGAGCTACCATGTATCCCGGGTACTTATAACTTTTTGTAATTAGGATCCTTTTTATTCCGATAAATGACGTCGTTTCCGTGGGATACACGAAACATATTGCACTGCGGTCGCGTCTAACGGTTTTAGTCATATTGTGTTAGAGTAAGTTTGAAGGCTTCTATATGGTTCTTAAAGAACCCTTCAAACTTAGTCTAACTCAATATGAGTAAGATCGTACTTCCCTAACAAATACGCTGTCGTTATGGAGTGCGAACGAAGTTTCGCTGGTACATGTAAGTTTTTAATAAAATAGGAGTTAATATTTACACGTATGATGATAAAATTATTCATTATTTTTAAGATTGCTCGATGAATATTCTGCAGTTTATAAAAAGTTTTTGATATATGAACAGAAGTTAAATGCTCCAATAGTTTGTTTGACCGCATATTGCACTGCCGAGGTGAGTTTTTTTTATTAATTAATAATATTATAAAATTCTAAACATGCCGTGTCTGTACATTAAAGCTATTTAAAAAAACAACTGGAATAGACTATATAAACGATGGAGAACACGATGCATTTTTTTTAGATTTCTTGTCTGTTTGTTCAGAATTTACGTAAAAACCACTGGGCTGATTTCGATGCGGTTTTCGCTGATCTACAGCTAGTTCTTAAAATTAAACTCTGCGCTACTTTTTACCCTTGGAATCCAGCGGGAATTTTTCTGGGAATAATTTAAAATGACCACATAAAAAACCGAATTCAAATGTGATTTTTTTACTGATCGATAGAAAATTTAATCTAATAAAATGTGTTGTGCTTTTCCCGCGGGAAAACTCCCAGGAGCGGTTTTAAGTTGTTCGGATGCATAAAAATTAGCTTATTCCAACACTGTTTCCACTAAAGCGATAAACTTACATTCTTTTTTTAAATGTGACGATATTTTGTGTCCCGGGAATCCCGCGGGAATTGCAAGTGGAGTGTGAAAAGATAATGCTCCGACCGCGTTTTATCGGCGCTACTGTTGCATTTCACTAACAAGTAACTAATCATGGCAACAAGAATCAGGCACAGTTTTAATGTCTGTCTATCATGGTTTGTTAGTTCCACCGTCGGTAAGTGGTAAACATAACAAACATACCTTATCTACACTGTCTACACAGATATCCTGAAAACATAAAACTTCTATTTTGCACAATCATATGACAATAGAAAGTATGTAATTAAATGATTCTCATTTAATACGTACAGAAATATCAAAATTAAAATACTTATTTATAAATGCTTTTTCTGATTTCAGTCAATAGATGAAGGGCATCTAAATGTAATGTCATTACTGCTGTTTATAGCCTTAATTGTTATTTTATTCATACCAAGTTATCTGTGCACATTACTCGCTGATAAGGTATGCATGTCAATGACCTTCAATAGTATTTAATAAACGTAATTTGTAACCATAAGAGTATCGCCTATTGTATATTCATCATATGAATAATACCAATATAAGTGTTCAAATGACACACATACGGGTACTTATATATAAAAATGAATAAAGGAACTAAAAAATTAATTAGCCAGGGCAAGTATATGGTCAAAAACGATGGATTATTTCTGATGTTCCAAGAATGTTTCTTCAGGGAAAGATCTGCAGATAAATAATTCTCCAAAACTACATATCTACGCTACGTTTTGAATATCTTGAAGATTCTCATATGCTTGACCGCTTGATAACTTTCACCATGGTCATTACTCCTGAATTAAGTTAAAGCTATACAAAATTAATGTTTAGCAGCAACTCGGACTCAATTATGAAACCTAATTACAAAAAATATTTACCTAAACTAACTACCTTCTTAAAGTAATATCAAAGAACTTAATTTAACACTTGAATATTATATCTAGATATATGGTCCCTTAAAATTAAAAGTATTGATATTAGAAGATAGTCTTGTGTTTTCGAGATATCCTGAGAAAATAATCCATCGTGGAAACTATATCATGCAGTATAAATAAATAGGGTGGGTATACTTCAACTGTCACTCACACGTTCAGATTCGGACGAATGCCGTAGGCTGTGTCTGGCATGATACTGTGTGCTGCCAACGACGTTTGTAACTGAGCACCGTCTAAAGCACCTGGATGCTCTATCTCATCGCCCTGTGTCAGGACCTTGCGAGCTAAAGCCACATATGACGGCCCTGAGAATGCTAAGGCTAGGATAACTACTCTATCAGTAAAGACTAGTGATGACACCTTTCACTGATCACCGGTTAAATAACGATGAAATAAAATAAATCACTTTTAACTTCAGTTACAACAATATACGACTGTCAAATTTCACCAGAGCGTTGTTTTACATGAGACAACCCGTTAAAGTGCCATATAGCACAAAATAGCTAAATTAGATAGTCAAAACGATAAACGAGCGAACTTATTTGAGTAAAATGAAACCTTATTCTCTAAAACGGTAGGCATTAATTTGCTTGATCTATTTATAGCGCCGTGAACTATACGTGGAGAATGCAACATATTATTTCATTTCATAGTTCCAAGATTCGCTGGCAGTCACGGTGACACGTCGCAATATTGTTAATTTATCATCACTTCTAAAATCTCGAGTAGTGAAGTTACAAAATGAAATAATTTCACGGCAGCGATCGATGTTATAGTAGTTGTAACTCCTATCACTAGTAAAGACAGATAGTAAAAAGAGATCGTTGGGCCGCTATTTTATTATTGCTGACCGTCGCCTATGGACATTTCCAACACCAGAGGTAATGCACATGTACTGCCGGCCACGAAGTGGGGACTGGAATACGGCCCCTGATGCCGTTATACAACTCAAGATTGTTATGGTGGTATGCTCCAGAATAGAGTTGGTAACCACCCAGACGGGCAATGCCCTACAACCTGGCTAATACTATATTGATCGTTATTCGATGTAGGCCCCGACCTGGTGGATCATGTGGGAAGCCAATCCACGAAATCACTTTATAATCATTGTATTTTGTTTCAATAGATTAAATCAATATGCGACGCTTGCTGGGACATTCCCTACTGGAGAGCCGGACCTCTGATGAAAGTACTCAAACCCTACTTGGTCTTAATTATGCAGAAATCGTTGCAGCCGTTGGTAATTAAATCATTAGGCTTCGAAGATATTTCTATTCAAACTTACTCTAATGTAAGTATGGAATTTATCGACAAAATTGCTTACGAACAAATTTAATATTTGAGCAATCTTTTCATCATTTTTTTACAAGAGCTCTTCAAGCGGGAAAACTCACATAAATTTATAATTTGTATCCCAATGGAACGTAATAGTATATTATTTGTCGAGATAGAAAGTATCATAATTATGTTCTGTACCTATATCGCCAGATTAGGTTAAACTATTCCTTAAGTTAGGTTGCCTGGAAGAGATTGCTTTAATATTTAAGCGATAAGGCCACCTATTTTTTCTACCATGACAATATTGTAATTGTGTATTTTTGAAATTGTATATTTGGTGAGCAATAAAGTGTTATATATTTATGTTCAAAACATGATACTCAGTTAACTTGCAGCATTGCTTGCTTAAAGTTTGGATTGGTGTAATATTTTTGAAGTGAAACTTCTTTAGAATCGTTGTGATTTGAAACTTGATGAAACGAAAAAGTGACACTAAAAAGAGATAGACACTTAAATCTATAGGACTAAACCTGCGAGAGAATTTGATACGAATTTTACACTATGAAGCACAGAGTAGTGAGTCAATAAGACCGATGATTAAACATAGGTCCAATTTGGACCAAAATGAAACTGATAATAATATTTCTTAGACTAAAACAGTGAAAATAGAAAGTGTGTGACTCAATATGATAAAGACCGTAAAACTCCAAATTAAATCACCGCTGTAGATTAATAAATCCTTATCTAACTCTGAGAGTAGCAATAGGACTGATTAATAAGTATTGTAGGATTTCGTAGTTATTTATGCCAAAATGGATCCCTTATGTTCTCATCATGTTCTTTCGTCCGCTTGTGTCTGTATGTCACAGTAATTGTTCTCGGAAACTACCGGGTCTTTATGTGTGAAGTTAAGCAGGAGTATGTGCAATAGATCCGTTTATAATGACATTGAAGGGAAGTGACAAACACGTCACACTAAGCGGACGTCATACAAAGCAGATACATACATACTTACATTTTCTTATTATATAATTAATACATTTTGTTCTAGGCATCATTAACCATAAGAATTGCATCTTGCACTGTTCTTTTTGTAGAAGAGTTGTTTTGATTAGAATCAAGGCAATCGATTATTTTAAGCACAAGATTCTTTCTAATATTGCTATCATTGTCACTGTAACCGGACACGACTAAAAGCGAGCTTATTAGACCCAACTTTGTTATCAAGAATTTTATATAAAAACCAAGCTATACTATTTCCATTTCTTTATTTTCTTGATGACAGTTCTAATTTGATAGTTGTAGTGTTGTAACCAAATAAGTAATGATATCGATCGCATATATTTATTATGTTTTGAAAAAAGACAAATACAACAAAAACATTGAAATATATTTTTTCAAGCTGGGAACACTCAATAGCCCACCGCCATTTTGTGTTTGTTTTAATCTGTCACTCGCAACAAGACGGTCGTGCTATATAGTCACTACATTTCTGTTCGCTGAGTTTTTTCACATTATTCATACGTTACGTTGTGTATTTTGTGGTCCTCCGTGTTGATTACTGCCCAGCTGTCAAATATCAAAATGCCTAAAGGATCTATTCTGAAAAGGCAGGCGAGAGAACTGGTGATCAAGGTTCGTAATTACTTTGAAGCAGAGTATTAAAATGGTGGCCCGCTATTACCACTGTCGCAAGTGCGCGAGCGTGTTGCAGCCGCATTAGGAATTAGTGGACCTGCTGTTTCAAAAATTACTAACGAAGCTTACGGTACAAGCGGCATGCAGGAAAATAAGCTTCGTACGCCCAAGAAAAAACGCCAACCACGTCGTGTGACATCGGTTGACAACTTCGACGCTGATGCTATTCGCCATCATATATATGACTATTACTTGCGCAAAGAAATTCCAACACTTAAAAAACTTGTTGTTTCTTTACGTGAATGTGGTTTGTTCCATGGCCAAAAATCGTCATTAAGCTTGGTTTAGAAAGAAATTGGATTTTCTTATAAAAAATCGGACAAACGTAAAATATTGATGGAGCGTCATGACGTTGCTATGGGTCGCTGCAAATTTTTGAGCGAAGCCAAAAAGATATCAGATCAGAAAAGGTGAACGCCTTCTCATATGCCATACAGGGTCTACGAAAGGATTCGTGTCAGATGCTTTACTGGCCTTTAAATCCAAGAAAACAGTGGACTACCACGAAGAAATGAACGCGGAGATTTACTAAGGATGGTTTAAAGAAATGATGCAATCTCTGGAAAAACCGTCGATAATTATTATGGACAAAGCTACCTACATATCACTCCAGACAAATTGTTAAATGCCGACGCAGGCCAATAAAAAACAAGAGATAAGTAATGGACTGGCTCCAACATCATGGCGAAAATGTGGATAATACTTTATTAAAAGTACAATTAGTGAATATTTTAAAATCGATAAAAGCCTCCCTAAAAGACATATTACCGACGAAATAGCTGCCGAATGTGGTCATTGGGTTCTTCGACTTCTGCCGTATCATTGCCAGTACAATGCTATAGAACTAATATGGGCACAAATCGAAGGACACGCCGCTCGAAATAATACCCATTCCCCTTTTACGGTAAACAAGATGTTAGATTTATTAAAAAATGCATGTGCGGAAGTAACCGCCGAACACTGGGAAAAAATTGTGAGAAGAACACAAAACATTATAGCGTTGGATTGGAAAATTCATGTGGCATTCGATAATATAGAAGTACAGGAACTTATAATAAATGCTGGGGAGAGCTCATCGAGTGACAGTGACGATTCATCAGATTTTGAATAAAATAATTAATAAAGAATCAATATAATATAATTACATCTTGTAATGAAATGTAATATTAGTTAATAAATTTGTACAAAATTATCCGGCAATAGTTTAGTTTCTTACACTTTGTAAAGAAATATCGGGTCTGTTATCGTGTTACGTTTATCGATAGCTCCATCCCTATCAGTTTCTCCAACTCTAATATGACCTTGTACGTGTGTAAGCGTCATGTTTTTATTAAAATTAAACAATGTATACTTAGTGTAAAAAAGACGCTCGTTCAAGTTTCCACAGGAGCTGTCATCGAGAAAATAAAGAAATGGGAATAGTATAAGCTGTGTAATTATTTCATAATTGGTTGGTCAACATAAGCGGAGTCTTCGGAGAGAGATGAAGTATTTTCGATAAAATGCTTTTTATGGTTCTGTAGCTAATGACGAAAACAGTGGAACTATGTCACCTGTACGGAACCTTTCGTAGCTTGAAGAATGCCTCACGCTTGCTAGATTATACTTGTGTTTATATGATAAAATATCATTATTATTATTTTTACAGAACCTGACCACTGCCTATAGCTGGTTTAATATGCTGAGACAAGCTAATCTTTAGGCTTCAAAGATTAGCTTGTAACAAACATAATTATTTTCAACAAGTTTAAATGGTACGCTGCACCCCAAAGGTTAATTCAAATATTGTGTGTATTATGCTTGCTTTAGTTATTCATTAGAAAAATATGCTGCGATGCACAGAGAGAGACACCAGAGATTAAGGTTACTTTTTCACCTATACCCTAAGGGGAAATTTTTATTACATAAGTATAATGCATAAGCTTTAAAACGAGTGTTTTATTTAACCGCCATTGTTCCTACCGTAAACCAATGTATAAGTGTGGTTCTAACCTTCCGAAAAAAGAATACATGTTCATAAACATAAATATTCGAAAAAGTTTCAAATAATCCACCATTCACGGCGTTGGAAATATACTTTTAATAACGGAAAATTGTGTGAATATTGTTACTCCAAACTCAGGATAGTTTTTGTTCAAAAACTGGCATAATTTCAGCGGGATAAACATTTAAAACTCATAGGAACAAATCAGGAGGAACACTAGATATAGACGGAGACTATGGGATATTTTTTATTCTCGAATATGAGTTTCGATATTTAACATATCCTTTATTAAATTTATCATTAATACACGTTAAATATTTTCCCATAACTACACTAGATTCATAGATTGAGATTTTTGACTTCGGTGTGGAGGCAGATTTAAAAAAAAAATACATCTATTTTTATTTTAAAATAAAGCATCAATCCCCCCCTACACCCTGTTACAACTCTATAACTGTACAAAAAATACCTCCGTACATTTTCGCTCCATCCTAATATCTATGCAAGCAATGCCGCAAAAATTACAACAAAACTCTAGTAATACAAATACCTAATAAATCTTAAAACTTAATAACATGTATCTACATAATTTTTAAAATAGTGCTATCTACCGACAGTACCGATGAATAAATTTAATATCAATTTTCAAATTAGGAACACGTCTGAAGAATTTGCTTTAAATTAAACAACAAAGAATACTTTCTTTATTTCCCTTCAATTCGATTTATTTCCTTTTAAGTTGAGACTACCCGAGCGTTACGCTGAAGTGATTTTGCTGTGAAGTATTCGAGTCACGTAGAAGTGGTGCCCAACGTGGCCCAAGCAAACACATCGATGCCGCCTGCCACAACAATTATTTACCTTTATTGTTCCTACAATATTTATTGAATTTTAAAACGCCGTTTCATTGTTCTTTTTTTGGAAATGTAATACCACCTCCATTCTAATGGCAGACTTTATAAAAAGCTTAAAATGAAGGTGAAAGGAATACGAATTAATTTTTGCTCGAAAATTAATTCGTTACCCCTAGCTATTATTTAATTGTAACTGATATCATTGAAACGGCTCAAATGCGTTTTTAGTTTACGTTCCTTAGACTAACATCTGTTAGTATCAATTTTTAGCAGCCGTATTCATAGGATGACTTGGCTTTCTAACGTCAATGTTATCAATATAAGAGCTGAAAGTCTAACATAGACTTTCTGCTCTTATATGGTTTTAGCTATATTTTAATAAAATTTAACGAACATCATTTAAAACATTTATAAAATAATTATATTTAAATTAAAAAGATCGATGGATGTTAATAGAAAACCAGTTTGTTTATATTTTGTATGCTTACAAAGCCTTGTTAAAAATTCTTAATTTTCTTTTTTCCCATTGCAACAGTATTTATTAACAACTGACAACTGAAACATTCTATGAACACACTGCTTTTGAAAAGTGCTCCTAACATTGGAGTAGAAACAACCAACTTAAGTTAAATAAATTTAAGCGCTGTTTTGATTATTATGATCAAACATGAAATCTAAAAATAACTGTCACACTAAAATTCGCATAATGGATCGTCTAAATTTAATGGTAACCCTATAGAAATTATTTTTCTTCCAAGGTAACACTGATGTAGTCAGTAATTGTCATTTTAAATCTATATATAAAAAAATACCGGTCAAAGTTAATAAATTAACTTAATTTACCGATTATAAATTTAAAAATAAATTTTATTGGTGGTTAATCGTTTATCAATTTAATAATAAGTATGCGTAGTAATTTAAAGTTATTTAGAAAATTTAAATCTGAAATCCAATTCCATCGACTAGAGAGCATAAATATTGATTAAAAAAGCCGAACTCAATAAATCAATAGGACATTAAAAGATGATAATGACACTTCCACGGTGCAATATCGAATACAACACGTAAATTATCACACTCCAGCGGACTCTGAAAATAGAGGAGGAAAGAGGCGAGCTTTATCCAATAATAATTCTCACTTGAATCGCTCTATTTGCTCGCCGTCGCACGATCTGATATTGAATATGGATAAAGTGAATTATATTCAGAGTGGCGGGTAGCGCCGACTCGCGGAGTTTGAGATAAGAGGATTACTTACAAGTTATAATTGGTTCTTGCTATTCGACTGAATCAGAGTAAAAACTCAGTGTCTCTTCGTGCACCTCTTAACTTTTTAAATAAAGATAACTGTTTTTCTCCTTTTAAATTCTCGCTCTCCAGGCTTAGCGAGTCAGTAAATTTCTTGGCTAATTAATGCAAATTTAAGGAGGATTATGATTTCTTTTTAAATGTTATGTCAATAAAAATGTGTTATATGATAATATTCATAATTCAATGACAGTACACTCTTTAATTTATAAAAATGTATCATTTGGCTGCTAATAAAAATAATAGTACTTTTTAGGTTCTCGAGAGTGTTTTCCATAGTAGTCCACGAACAATGAAGAATTTCGTATAAGTAACAAACGTCGACGGTTTCTGTCATTTGCTTACAGAACTATATATAAAACTCTATAGCTACTTAAAGATTCTGGTTCAAACTATATGTCATTTTCTTTGATAAAATTTTTAAGGCTCCACCATACACCATGATTACTTTTTCAAAGTTTTCTATCGTTAGACGACTTAGATACAAATATCTCCCGATTTATTCAGGTAAATAAAACCATTAAAATTACATATTGTCGGCGTCAGTGCAGGATCTTGAAACTACATTTTTTTAATCAGTTTTCGTCAAAATTGTTACATAAATTATACATATAAAAATAATTTCACTAAAAAATATATTTACAAGGTCCTGCATTGACGCAGACAACAATTTAATTTTTCAAAATCTATCTAACGATACTAACACGCCTGTACACAATTTTTTTTTACTAGGTCTGTGTCAAAGTCGTTAATTAAATACATTGACTATTCCATAATGTTTCCGCTTTACCAAAACGTCTACGGTCCCATAGTCTCAAAAAATCAAGCGATTATGAAGTCAAAGATATAAGTTGCTACAAAATACCTAGAGCTATTTTCAAACTAATTTAATATTTTACATACAAAAGTGAACAAAGAGTTACAATCGTCGAGCGCCAATTCGTCGTTCGTAAAAAGTCGTCACGTTGAATGGGCACTGTTAGAAATCTGAGAGCACTGACATGTTTGGTACTAATGCAATTACGAAAGCACCGACGGCGTCCTGCAATCTGAAGCCAATTCAATTAACATCGGCTTTTAAGTTCGCCCATTGTTGATGGGTATATAACAGCTACTCCTTACTGAGGTGTTGGATAGAGATCCAAAGGTAAAATATGCAATTTTGGACAAACTGGATTATTACTTTTGTTTACTTGTTATACGGTTAATTAGGTGGATTCGAATAATCTTACGTAGTAAATAACAAACTAACAATGCATTTTTAAGGGTTTATCTGCTCGTTTATTGCAACCCTTACATGGTAATGCTATTCCTTCATCTGGGATAATGTTATAGTTATGTACAGTTTCTCGCAGATGTAGCGATGCGTTTAATGTGTAATTTGTGATGCGATATTGTTATTAACTATTCTCTACGTGGATGATCTAAAATTGTATTGGATCATTTTGATTCCTGGAACTCCAAAGAGACCTTCGTGTTATCAACGAGTGGTTTCAACGTAATAAGATGTATCTCAACATAGAAAAATGTTTTGTAATTACTTTCACAAAAAAACGATATCCAAAGACATAACTACGAACTTAATGTGAATACACTTGAAAGAAAATATGTGGCTAAAGATCTAGGTGTGTGCATTATTCTAAAATACGGCAAGTAAAACGTAATGATGCCACTAAAGTATTACATATTAGTAGCATAATAATATTTAGTCCGAAAAATTAGGTTATCTCATAGAAGAAAAGCTTAAAGATACCACCATTTTATAACAAAGCTATCTACTCCTCAACAGCTATTTCACTACCTTTTATGCCCTCGAGATAAATTTTCTCAGTGACAAGTGAGTTTCTGTTACATCTGCATTCACAAGTTGTCGCCAGCAGTCGGTCGTGGTCACGCTTAAACCCACGAGTCAGCTCATACTGAACACTCGTTAATACGACATTTAGGTGGTTCACGTAAAAAAAAATCGAAATGTTTGTGGTAGTCCACGAACTCTAGAAGCTTCCAAAAAGCTGGTGCACGTCATTCGGTTACGGCATCATAACAAGTATATATCCAAAATATCCTATAGTAATAAAACTACGTTTTAACGGTTTTAAGCGCGGCAATTTATTTAATTTTTGTTATTCCGGTGGTAAATTAGATTAGGCTCCCATAGAGTAAATAATAACCATAAACAAAATTAAAACTAAATAATTAAAAAATAAACAAGTTGGCGGTAGGCTAAATAAAACTTTAACAATACTCGTTGACACTTGACATCTTTGTCCTCCGTGATCACGGCCACTGAAAAGTGGCCGAAACGTCGGAATAACAAAAATCAAATAAATTACCGTGCTTAAAACCGATAAAACGTAGTTTTATTACGTGTACAAGTCGCGAAAACTTAAGAAAATATTATATCCTATATATAGTATCTCAAAAAGTACTCAACAGAGACTGTCCGAACCAATTTGCATTCAAAGTATTTTTGAGAGGCTGTGACCCAATTTAATTTCAGAAATTTATACTTCACACTTCAAAATTTTAATTGGCACAATTTTTACGTCTTTGAAAGCTAGTATCTATTAACTTCAATAAATAAGTTGTTAAAGGACATCATCATGGTTTTTCAAAATCTGAATAACGATACCCCACACAACTGTACATAATATACTTTGAAATTAAAAATTCTACCCTCAGTTAATCAGTCCCTGTGACAGCCACACCAACTGTTAAGTTTTACTGTTTTACTAAATAGTATAATACTTTTATACATATACCTAGATTTAATGGTGTATGAGAAAAAGTAATTGCGACATGCAAAGACAGAATAACACACAAACGAAAACATATGAATCACGTCTTTACCGAAATGGCTACGAAACTCTATTTACACTAATGACAATTATACAAAAAAAAATTAGAAAAAATTATTCAACGAATATGCATAAATTTTAAAAAGCCTCATACTACGTTGTATACGCCTGATATAATATACTGCATATTTTAAGTAAAATAAATTACAGGTATTATTCAGATACATTGCAAAAATCTTAAAATGCAAGGAGAGATTTGGGTAAGAAAGTACCAAATATACCAAATATTAACTATTTGGACAGGGTTTCCCTTTATTGTTCAGCCTTTGCTGTGAATATTCACACAGCACAGTAAGCAATGAATACCGTCTGCTCGCCACTACGCCTTTTATACGAAAATGCTACCCTACAAACAATAACATTACATCATTCCTAAAAATATCAATTACATCATAGTGTTGTCAGGATCATAAAAACAATTATAATAATTAGTTACTGATGCACTAAATTATCTAGATGATAATTTAGTGGGCTTATAAAATTAACTAACCGGTAGAAAATGGTAATTTAATTATAAATCGAATCATCTGATAAATCGACTAAAAGTATTATTTATGACGATTGTCTATGTCATATTAATATACACTATGGTTCTCATGACTACTGTGGTGGACATCTTGTAACACTTAACTTGAAAGCCTTGTACAATCTACATCGGTTAATAACGCATTTTTGTTGTGGTTGAAATGTGGTACGTCTGAAGAGATTCTATTTGCCGGACCATCCCGACATTATCGGCCGGCGAAATTTGCTACAATATCTGTCCTTTTGTGTGCGGCTGGTCTTGACATCTCAATTAAGATATCCTGCAAACTTTACTCATGATACATGCTTTGATATTTTACTTTATGAAAATTCATCAGACAATGTGGTACAAAGTGAAATTTCAAAGTTTCTTTATAATGAGTTTCCTCGTCCTACTAACGCTGGATCTATACTTTAAGTTCAGAGTTACTCAGCGAGGAATGAAGCCAGTTATGTTGAGTGTTTTCCTTATGGATAGCATTAAAAATATAGATATCTGTAAGAGAACTAAACTAACTGACATAGCTCGCAAAGTTAGAAAGCTAAATTGATAGTGGGCCGGCCACATCTATTGCAAGACTAAAGAACGGTAGAACAGACAAATAAGTGGAGATCGCGTCTCGGCAAGTGTAATAATGTAAAACCCACCAAAGTGGTGAATCGACGTCCTGCTCAAGGTCACTTATTAACAATAAGTACTAGCTGAGCAAAATAGAAAGTTACGTCTAGCAAATAATAATTTACCTCTGTTTCTATTCCGGGCAGATATCTTATTTACACTTGGTTTTATCTTTTTTACTATTTATTTCTTTGGGATAAAAGGGTGTACATATTGGGTAGTATAGTAGTGGTGGTAGGGTGTATTTATTTATTGTTGTTTTGACATTTCTCTTCTTTTTTAAATGGTTTACATTCTGTTACAATTTTATTACTGTCTAATTCTTATTTCTAGCTTTTTACCACATCCACGTTGATTATTTATTACATTTATATTTATATCTATTTTGTATTTATATATATATTTTGTGTGTTTTCTTAATTCTAAGCTTAATTTCTCTAGGCACATATAAATTTTAAGATGACTTTGTTTGTATGTTTATTCGTTCCTTCTTTGCAGTCTTGCAAATAAACCAGTTATCATGGTTAAAAATATTGATGAATTTTTTTCACGAATAATTGGGTAGTTACTGCGAAATACGGGTCCGGAAATTACTTAAAACCAATATATTCAAAATACAGCTGAGATATATTATTTATTTTATCCGTGCAGGAACGGAGAAAGAATACAATTTCCTGCAGCCAGGCGGCCTGTCGTAAGAAGTGAGAAAACAACCTACACCCAGGTAGTAGGGTATTTACCCATTTGGATGGCTACCACCCTTGGTCTAGAGTATGCCTCCTTAACAACCTTGAGTTGTGTTCCGGCATTAGTGGCCAGGTTCCAGTCCCCCTTAAGAGAGCAGCAGTGCATTTGTAGCACGTTTGGTGCTGTAGGCGATGATAACCGCTTTTCATTATATGGGCTGTTTGCCTGTATTCTGAAGTCATGCAATAAAAATAAATATTCATACAATTTATCGCAGTCAATGCTTTGGATAGCTCTCAGGCTGTTTGTCTAAACTAAGTGCCTTTCAATTAAAAAGAGTGAACCTAATTTTTTTTTAAATAAATATTGCAGTAGGCGATATATAAATTCTAGCGTCTAAGATAAATCACTGTGTTACACAAAAGGTTTTGCAAATCCACGAGGGCAAGGATTTTATCTAAAATCACGATAATTTTTATGATTCAAATTGCAAACCCAATTTAATATTAAAATCAAAATCTTACTAGTAACCGTCTAAGGCAAGGAATGAAGTCATGGATTTTCCAGTGGAAGCCGTTGATTTACTATAAAGACAGAGAGACTGACGGACATAACTTTTTTATAAGAGTTCCATTTTGACAAAAAAGGAATGGAACCTTTGCCTAAATATAAATTTTATGGCCATTGCTTAGACCATTAATAGAAAGACGGAGTCTCGGACTCTCAAAGTGGAGCCTGCTAACAGATGCCAATCCTAGAATAAAATGCCGAACGCGTCGCAGCGCGTTACGAGATCTCAGTATTGAATCGAATTAAATGAACAGAATTAGTACTGATAAACGTGGAATGGTTTCTAGAGAATTCATTACTATTAACTACACAGACGCAAACCATGTGTCTATTACGTAAGTTTACGCACACAGGTTTTAAAAAATGCTTCACTTCATTTGACGCTTTTATTCACATAAGCTCCGTGTATACTTTTATTTCGTCTGAGGACCAGTGTTCGAAATTTGAAAGAAGTTTATTTTGTTAATGGTGCGGCTTCGTCTGCAATAATGTTAAAGATTTATACTGACCAAATAAGTCTTATTTAAAGCGTTAAAAATTAACGCTGTTAACGAATAGTCACATTAGTGTGTATATATATATATATATATATATATATATACGTTATCTGTCAATATTTCAGTTCATTAATAATGTGGCATCTCAAATAATGCATTAAATCCATAGCACTATCTGCGTGGAACGACTCCTGTCTGTAATGTTATCGGAAATGAACCTCCACCATTATTAAAATAATAAACTTAAATGATGAGAAAAATATAAGACACAATGTTTCCTGAACAATTAGATTATCTATCTTCTATCTTCATAGTAAAATCTTCTGTGCGTGTGTATGTGACTGAACTCCCCCTGAACGGCTGGACCGATTTCGATGACTTTTTTGTGTGTGTTCAGGTGGATTCGAGAATGGTTTAGATTTAAAATTGGAACCGGTAGGTGGCGCTGCAATCGGGTTCTAAATTTTATTTCTTCAGGGCAGGACAATGTCTGCCGGCACAGCTAGTAATATTATAAAATTCTAAACATGCCGTGTCTGTACATTGAAGCTTTTAAAAAAAAACAACTGGAATAGACTATATAAACGATGGAGAACACGATGCAATTTTTTTTAGTTTTCTTGTTTGTTTGTTCGGGATTCGCGTAAAAACTATTGGGACGATTTCGATGCAGTTTTCGTTGATCGACAGCAAATTTTTAGACTTCAAGTTACTTTTTATCCTGGGAATCCCGAGTGGATTTTTCTGGGAACGACTACAATGGTCAAATTAAAAAAAAAAGAATTCCGATGCGATTTTTCACTGATCGAGAGTAAATTTATGTAATAAAATGTGTGATTTTTTTATCCCGGGAATCCCACGGAATATTTCCCGGGTATGGTACAAATTAGTTAGACTGCATTAATATTAGCTGATTCCGATACGATTTCACTAAAACGATAGGCTAAATCCTTTTTTAAGTGATGAAATACTTTATATTTCGGAAATTCCGCGGGTATTTTCCCGGCAGGGTTATTCATTTTAATACCCACTTCAAATCAGGTTTGCTTCGACTCACCTCTGTTCTACTGGGCAGTTGCCTAGAATATATGGACTTAGTTTTTTGTTATATATTACATATATTATATGTAAAAAACCGAATCACGTTTTTATGTAAGTAAAATAAAGCTATTGCCTACGGTTTGACAGGCGGCATAACCGCGGGGCAAACTCTAGTACTTAATAAATATAATCAATTTCAGCAATTAATTCATTTAATTGATGTGATTTGAATAAAAGAATCAATTAAAACTATGTCAAAAATTGTAAATGTTCAATAAAGAACAGACAAGAGACGGGAATGCATGACACGTCCACTGGTCTGTTAGCGAGTTTTGAGTGACATCTTATTTCCTCAGTATGGCGGTAGCGCCACGTTTCTCTAATAGTTGACTTGCTTATGGACATTGTTCCATTCCGTTGAATGTTACAGGAAGTCACGAGGACGCGGGTGTCCCACTTTGCATTCTGATTCATACTTACAATATCGTATTTTCTTGTAATATTAAATTAGGTGTACACATAAAAAATTAGGTTGTGGTAGCGTAATGGCTAGCGCACGCTTCCCAGACTCAAGGGGCGCGGGTTCGAACCTGGCCTATAAAAGAGAAATTCATTCACGATTATTATAAGCGTTTAGTTTTACCTAGACTTATGCAAGCTTTAAAGTCTTACGGTCTTATTCATATTGAGTTAGAGTAAGTTTGTAGGCTTCTTTAAGGTTTTAAAAGAAGCATACTAACTGTAATTTGATATGAACAAGACCGTTAATGTTCATTATCACAGCCAATAAATAAAGCAGTCGTAAGTGATCACTTAAATGTAATATAATGTACTTTACGTAGTATAAAACAGAGACACTTTCCGCGCCTATCTATCTCTATATCCGCTAACTCTTAAACCACGCAACGGGTTTTTAAGCGGTTTTGACCATCAGATAGATAATATTTCAAGGAAGTTTATATATATTGTTACAAGTTACAGGACTCAAATTAAAATGCCGTTGGAATTATTATAGAGTTTATTAGAACTATACAAACACGTATAACACACGTAGGTACAAATATAACTGAATACAACCAGTCCAAACGTAAAGCACGATTCAAAAGCACGCGCAAAGTCCGTCACTAAAATTTACCGAATGCACACAAGTCTTGCTACGCTTGTGGTTATCGTTAGACTGCCGATCTCTCTATTGGGCCATTGCTTTATACTGCACCGATACAATATGGCTGCCCGACCGCGTAGACCGAATTTCTGAGAATCAGTTCGATACACCTGGCTAATGACTGCCATAAAAGATTACAATATACAATGGGCTGTTTTATAATTACAAATTTTAAACACAAAGTAAACAAAAGAAGTCCAAATGCGGAAAGGTAATAAAGTGTGCTTCTATGGTATGCAGGTGTGAATCTACTTTTGACGGCGTGTAAGTCGTTACAATATATATATATATATATATATATATATATATATATATATATATATATATATATATATATATATATTTATGTATATATCTATATACCAGCTTTTATCCGCCGCTTCGCTAGCGATATATAGATAACCTGATAAGTTTTTCTGTAAATAGAGCTACTTCCCAATGTTTAGGGAAAACTCTAGTAATGTTATAAAAGTCGCATACAAATAATAAACAATTGCAGCCTTTATCACTTAAAAAGCGATATAAATGCCAACAAGAAGTGCACGTCATAAAATATAAATAAAAGCGGAGTCATTAAATCCGTTCGTAAAGCAATAATGTGGATCTAGAAAACGCAATAACTTCCAGGCTTGAGACGAAACCTTGCTCTGATAAGGAACTGTTATTGCCGGTGGTTAACGTTTGTGGAGAACGACTTCACAGGCTGTTGGGTAACCAGTGCACTGAGGTATCTGCCTAGCATAAAGGTTAAATAATAGAAAACGTTACCGTTAGTAGGGTTATAACTTGTTATAACAAGTAAAATGGTGGTTAATTGTTTAAATCTATGCGCAAGTAAACTTTTAATGATTCTAAAGAGCTCAATTCCTTCTTTCATTTATAGGTACTTACTAATAAATAAAATGGAAATTTCTGTCTCTGATTTGTGTGCGTTATGTAAAAAATGGCAACTTTTTAGTGGAAAGTGTCTTCCAGCCACTACATGTTCTGAAGCGGTGGTAAATCAGATGAAGCTTCCTTAGAGTAAATAATAATCATAGACATAAATTAAAGTTAAATAATTTAAATGAACAAGTTTAGGCTAAATAATAA
Source organism: Dendrolimus houi (assembly GCA_039645545.1). Taxonomy (NCBI): domain Eukaryota; kingdom Metazoa; phylum Arthropoda; class Insecta; order Lepidoptera; family Lasiocampidae; genus Dendrolimus; species Dendrolimus houi. The sequence goes on along the minus strand of CM077120.1, from coordinate 12,565,794 downwards.
CTTCAACATTACTCATTGACAATTGACAACTTTCTCTTACATGATACTGAGGCTACTGAAAAGTGGTCGAAACGTGAAAATAAAAATCAAGTAAATGCCGCGCTTAAAACCGTTAAAACGTAGTTTTAATTATGTGTACTAGTCGCGAAAACTTAAGAAAATACTATGTTTAGTGAAATGTGAGCCCTTAGTTTGTCCCTAGGAATCATTGTTTTGTGTTAGTCAGAGGCCTACAGTTTTGCTGATACTAGGCTGAGAGGGTTACACATAGGTTTGATTTTCCTGTAGTACCGGTTTGCTTACATATTATTATTAAATTATTTATAAGTACTTCACATTAGCCAGATCCATAAACTTTATGAAGCCATGTTTCTTTAAAAGAAAAACATTAAGTCTACTCTGCATAAGTATAGATTAAACATACTTCTCATTTCAATATTTAACCTCCACGAAATGCTATGCTGAATTACAAGGCACAGGGCATATCAACCATTGCCATGTTTAGAAAAAAAAACAGTGTAGAAAGTAGAGAGGTCTCAAAGCGATCTCAATAATAAAGGTGCAGTGCGGTGAACTCATCGGCAGTCGTGGCCCTTTAATAATTCATGACCATGCATAGCGCTGTGCCTCTCATCACACCACTCTTAACCCAGCGATCGCTTACATGCCCTTTATGCAAGGTTGACATATTCCACTTTTGCGAGATTTTATTAATAAAAGGCTAGGTCCCTAGTACGATACATGAAACCATATTCAACCTTTCTAATAACCCTATTTGAAGGTACAAACGTAAACGGGATTTTGTTTAGATGTTACGGCGTGGGATTGAACCGATTACCATGAAATTTTGTGTACTGTGTACTTTTGATTACGAGGATGAATTATTGAATATATCATCGTTTATACAAAAACATCGCGAATATGACGCGTTTTAAGCTTATTGGATAGAGAATTAAAGCCGTAGTCATTTACACTCATTAGATTCAAGTAAATTCGCAATTCAAGTGCTGTAATTCAAAAATTGTATCAGAATTGCCGTTTTGTAGAAATTTATAATATTATTGTTTTCCTTAAAGTATTATAATTGCATGTTCGCGATATTGCAATAAAATAAGCGACGATGTGTCATTATTTAATCGGTCCGAACAGTATGATGTTTTCAAGAATATGTCCTGATGGCCGATTCATTTGCCTTACTATCGGCTAAACATAATATCCATACAAGTAATGTCAAAATTCAACCGATGATTAAGTAAGTGAATGAATAGTAAGATATAGGAACCAGCCATTAGATCCCGATCTGAAATTTACAGTAGCAAGATAAATGAATCGATTATTATAATACTCTGTATATGTATTTTCCATAAGAAAGAACGGAAGAAGTATTCATATTTAAATGTGTGACACACACAAAAAAATAGATAATACACAGAAAATATATATAAAAAGACATGCTGCAATTTAAGAATTGAAAATAACGATTATGAATTTAGGTAGTCTTTAATCGATTTGTTATGAAATTGTATGTATATTCAGCGTTTCTATTGTGGTTAATTCAATTGTAAATCAGTTGTGGAGGAGAATCTATTTACCCTCGGTCGCGGCAACACGTCCAAAATAAACCTTTTAACTACAAAAGTGTGTGTTTCACTTACAAAAGAATCACGTGCCACCATCGTAACAGATCAATCGAACATATAATCACTTAGTATAGAAGGCTCGTTAACACTAGACGACTACACCTCAGAAGCCATGAAATTTTTATTTCTGTAAAGAATCTACTCTAAAGTATTTTAAAAATCTTAATGAAGCTTCTCGTTTTTTTTGCTTTTAAAACTGCTAATAGGCGGACGGTACTGATACACCACCACTTAAAGTGTTTACAGTATATTGTAATACTTGCAAGAACTCAGAAGGGTTTAAGGTAATAAAAGAACAGCAACTGTTCACAATACTTATAATTAGACAACCCCACGGTTTCAGAACATTTCATCTACTAACTCTACACATTCCAAAAACATTTTTAGAACATCTCGCCATCCCTCCAACAATTTTACAGTATAAGAAACTTAGCAAATTGGGACAACCGATAGCGGATTGAAGTCATTGGTAAACCATTTTAATTAAATAGTTTATGAATGACAAGAATTTATTACATTATTGTTTGGAAATATTAGATAATATATTATATAAGATATTATACAAAATATTATATTTAAAGTTTTACGTGTAATAAAATAAATAGAACACAGTAAAAAATCTATCACGTCTGCCAACATGAAAATAAAATGTAGTGAATACCGTCTATATACAATTGAGAGATTTAAGAGGGTAGATAAAATTAATTGTTAACCTTAAAAAGAAACATGACAACAACTATGCATTTAAATAAATGTAACAATATTCACGGTATTTACGAAATAACAAAATACCTACGCTCACCTCTTTAATTTACTACAGTACTGATAGAATTTATTTCGTCGTAATTAATATAAAGTAGGTACCTACTTTTAAAGAATTCAATTTCCTATCTAAAATAATTTATAACATATTTGTTACTTTTGCATTTTTAGAAAGTTATTTAAGAGAATGTTTATAACGTCTCAGTACATCTATACTAACATTATAAAGAGGTAAAGTTTGTTACATTGTAGGGGGTAATCTCTGGATCTACTAAACCGATTTACAAAAATTCTTTCGCTGTTGAAAAGCTACGTTAACAGGGAGTGTCATAGGGTATATAACATGACGCTATACCACGGGAGTGGGATAGAGCGCGGGTGAAACCGCGCCGGGCCGCTAGTATTACATAAAGAAATAAATTCATATACCTACTTATTATAATCAAATTTTATGAAAATCGTTCTAAAGGTTAAATTTTGAAAGTAACAAACACTAAGATTTATTAATTTCTCTTTATAATACGTATTAGTTTGGATGAAATAACATCACCAATATTATTTATATCTATAATATTATAAAACTCTAAGCATGCCGTATCTGAATATTGAAGCTATTTGAAAAAAACAACTGGAATAGACTATATAAACTATGGAGAACACGATGCAATTTTTTTAGATTTCTTGTCTATTTGTTCGGGATTCACGTAAAATCTACTGGGTCGATTTCAATGCGGTTTTCGCTGATCGACAGCTAATTCTTAGAATTAAACTCTGCGCTACTTTTTATTCCAGGTATCCCGCGGTAATTTTCCCGGGAGCGGTTTAAAGTTTTTTGGGTACATAAAAATTAGGTTATCCCGACACAGTTTTCACTAAAACGATAGATGCGATACTTTATGTCCTGGGAATTTCAAGACAAGCGTGAACGAACTCATGTACATATCCTAGTTATTTTATGAAAAAACTATGAAATCCTCATTAAAGACCATTTCACGAATTGGGATATTTCATGATTACTATTTTAACTGTATCAAGCGGTTATCCGACATGCCTGAAAAAGCTTTTAAAACAATTAGTTTTGGTTTTCCGATATATTTTCGGATGCACTTAAATTGATGTGCAATATGCATCCCGTATTTTATAGTATATAAGTATCGTAAATCAGTAATAATGTTTATATCAAAATAGCTTCGAAGCTTAATTCTTTTGATTTTGAGTATTTTCCTGTTTTGCAGAAATGAATTTGTGAACAGAAAAACCGCAAGTCATAAAGGAAAAAGACACATTACACAAAAGGCAGACATTTTCTTTGGAGATTGGATGTTGGATGACCTTTGTTTCTGTATAAAACCAAATGTATGCTTTTGGAATTATTTATAAAAGAGAGGCTGCCAGTTATGCCTCTAAAAGGATTGAGAAATTTTCTGGTAAGAGTGAATTATTATAAGATAGATTTGTTAGGAAGCTCCTTAAACTACATTAGACTGGTATTGAATGATAAAAACCAAGTGCGAATGGCGGGATTAGTGTCGGCCCAGTACCCCATTCTTTCCTATAACTCTTTGGGATCTTACTTGATATTAACATTGAAATTAAAAGGTACGATGCCCAAACTGCAAGTAAGGAAGACCTGCGATTAATCACACGTGTATGAAAATCTATAAAAATCTAAATATACCGTGTATGTACATTGAAACTATTTAAAAAAAACCAGTGGAATATACTAATAGGTTGGGGAAAAGTCTTTTCGCATATAGTATGTATGAACTTGTAATAAGATCTCTTTGGCTATACGATTTGTATCTGGCTGGTTTTGGTATCATTAAAAAGTTTTAATTTTAAACAAGACAATTCCAAATTCAAATTAGGAAAATGTGTGATTTACATTTGTTTTTCTTATTGTTAAAATGAATGAATCTAATGAAGAAATTCGATACATTTTAAAATTTTACTACAAAAAAGGTAAAAAGGCAACACAAGCCGCGAAAAAAAATTGTGATGTTTATGGACATAATGCAGTATCTGTGAGAGTAGCGCAAATTTGCTTTAAGCGTTTTCAGTCCGGAAATTATGATATCAAAGATGCACGTCGCTCTGATCGCCCTATTACGGACAAAATTGATGCCATTTTTGAAAAAGTGGAGCAAGATCGGCATATTAAATATAAAATAAATAAATCGGCAGACAAGCACATACACTGTATATCCCCAAATTAAGCAAGTTACGCTTGTGTTATGGGTAATATACAACGGACCACTCTGGGACCGATCCCAGACACCCAGACCATAGTAAATAACGGAGAAAATACGTTTCCGAAATTTAGTATACCAGGAATCGAACCCGGAGCCTCTGCGTTGCAGTGAGGTAAGCCGGCAAAGTCTTAGCCCGCTCAACCACGAAGCCGTCTATATTAGTAGTTACGATGTAGCTGGAGAACTGAGAATAAACCACAAAACGGTTTTGGCGCATTTGAAAAAAGCTGGGTACACAAAAAAAGCTCGATATTTGGGTGCCTTATGAGCTCACTGAAAGAAACTTAATGAACCGTGTACTCATTTGTGATTCTTTATTACGACGTAATGAAACCGAACTATTTTTGAAGAAGCTGATAACTGGTGATGAAAAGTAGATCACGTACGACAAGAACGTGCGAAAAAGATCGTAGTCAAAGGCCGGTCAGGCTTCACAGACTGTGGCGAAACCCGGGGTAACTCGCAACAAGATGATGCTGTGTGTATGGTGGGATTGGAAGGGCATTATTCATTATGACCTGTTACCGCCAGGCAGGACCATCGATTCTGAACTGTACTGCGAACAACTGATGAGATTAAAGCAAAAAGTTGAGAGAAAGCGGCCGGAATTAATCAACAGAAGGGGTGTGGTTTTTCACCATGATAACGCTAGACCTCACACATATTTAGCCACTCACCAAAAATTACGAGAGTTTGGCTGGGAGGTGTTAATGCATCCGCTGTATAGTCCTGACCTTGCACCTTCAGATTTTCACCTGTTTCGGTCTCTGCAGAATTCCTTAGGCAGTGTCAGGTTAACATCACGAGAGGACTGCCAAAACCACTTGTCGCAGTTTTTTGATCAGAAGCCCAAAATTTTTTATTGCAATGGGATCACGTCCCTCCCCACAAGATGGCAAAAAGTTATCCAACAAAATGGCACCTATATACTTTAGTCAAATATAAATAAACTAAAAAAATAATAAATAAAATAAACTTTATAAAAAAAACCTTTTGAATTTTTATATAAAATGCGAAGAAACTTTTTCCCCAACCTAATATATTAACGATGGAGAACACGATGCATTTTTTTTAGATTTCTTGTCTGTTGATCGGTTTGTTCGGGATCACGTAAAAACTACTGGGCCCACTTCGATGCGGTTTTCGTTAATCGATAGCAAATTCTTAGACTTAAAATCTGCGCTACTTTTTATCCTGGGAATTCCGCGGGAATTTTTCTGGGAATTATTTTAATGAGCCAGATTGAAAAAAAATCGTATCCCAATGAGATTATTTCACTGATCGATAGCAAATTTTATGTAATAAAATGTGTGAAATTTTTTATCCCGGGAATCCCGTGGTAATTTTCCCGGGAGCGGTTTATAGTTGTTCGATTCCGACATAATTTTCAATAAAACAATAGCTTATATTAATTATATTTTAAATGTTGCGGAAGATACTTTGTGTCCCGGGAATCTCGTAGGAATTTCAAGTCAAGCGTGTACGAAGTCGCATGCATATCCTTGTTACTAACACTAGTAGTAGTAGTAGTAGAAACACTATCCCACAATCTATGCATTTTGTGGTACATTTTACTGAGAAACTATCACACTTTCAGATTTGGGCTTTGACAAAGTAATTTCAATTTATTTCTAGATATGTTTTCTATCATAAAAATATTATTTTATACAAATTATAAAACTAATAAGACATGTGTAATATCAACTAGACTGTTATAACTAACGCCATCTTTTCGAGAACTAAAGAACTAATATCGATGTAAACATGTAAACAGAATGTTGTTTAGTTGAAAATACTGTTACGTGCGAGTGGGGGGTACGCACTTAGGATTGGAAGGAAACACCAGTTCTTTTAACTAAACGCTTTTATTGATTTACACAGCCATACGTGATTCTTCTCCGCAGGGTTGCCCCTACACGCAGAACTAAAGACGCACTGTTCCGACGATAAGATGTCTCACTCACAATACCATCGCCGATATTGCGTAGACCACCTCCTGCTGCTGCGGTGTTCACCTTCGAATTCACCGCGCGTAGCTTGCTTCTGGACCTCCTTCTAAATTACGCACAACTCCTCCTTCACTGAACTGCCCACTAAACTTTTCACTAAATTCACCACTAAACTCGTCACTGTCTTCTATTAAACTTCTTTTCCAATTCTTTAGTGTCGCATTTGTCGCTTCGCTGTCTTGAACTGAACTACTCGGTAGGCGTGCCTTACGCTGCTTATATACTTGGAAGAATCTTCTGGAACCCATAATTGCGATCTTCTTTTCGTTATTCTTTTATTTACTATCTATCCCTTTCTAAACATCTATCTATCTTTGTATTTTTCTTCCCGAACCTTCTATTATATAACTTTCGTTCATCATCTATGCCTTTCTAACATCTATTTATCTCTGTCTTTTTCTTCCCGAACCTTCTATTCTAGCACTTTCGTTCATCATCTATCTCTTTCTAAAATGTATATGTCCTTGTCTTTTCCTTCCAGAATATTCTACCTTTTTCTAAAACTTAAACCAACTAGATTGTTTCACCATCACTCGCCACAATACGCTGTATTTTTTTGGTTAAGCACAAATAAATAATCAGTAATTAATTAATTATTACTGAATAGAAAACTTCGCGAGCCCTCCTAAAGGGCAGTGCTTTTGCTAGATATTAATAAAGTTAATTTCTATAGCCAAAATTTATCTGTATCAGACCTTCCATATCGGCTACAGATTACCAACTATTTGCAGTACTCGCCTATAAGTCAAGTTGTCACTACCCTTCACTTTAATCCTTGTACTTAAATAATTATATAAAAAATCAACCAAGTGCTTCTTGTACCTCGCACATTGAAAGATTCGCAGAGGCCAGAAAAACCTAAAAAAATATTTAATCGAAAATGTCCCATATCTCAAAAATTACTCAACCAATTTTTTTAAAGGAACATTTGATGGAAGAATTTTTGAAGTGATAACTTCTTATATAAGAGTAAACCGCTTCGTTACGTATCGCGTTACGGCGCCAGTCTGTCTGGCTTCCCTTTCTCGTAAGCATACGGCAGCGGTAGGCAGGCTCCTCCTCTCTCACTCAAACCCACGCGCTATACACATAAAATTTAAGTATCATATCTAGTGTGTATTGCGAATTTCATAATGGACAAAAACATCGAACAGAGTTTGTCTTAAATTTTGCATCGCCAATGGAATTTCGTGTTCGGAGACACTGAAAAGGCTTACGGTGAATCGACTTTATCAAACACACGTGCTTATGAGTGGTACAAAGCGTTCAAAAGCGGTCGAGATATGCTGTAAGATTTTCCTCACCCTGGTAAGCCATCAACGTTTCCAACTAAAGTTAACATCGATAAAGTGAAGGAAATAGTGACTGAAAATCGTCATTCAAGTTTGAGAGAAATAGCCGCTAAACTTTCTGTATCTTACGATCGATCCGTATCATTTTAAATAATCGCTTGGGAATAAAACATGTTGCCGCTCGGCTAGTCCCAAAAGATCTGAATTTTCTCCAAAAACTCAGTCATATAAGGGTCGCTGAGGACATGATAGAACGAGTCAATTCCTATCCAACATTCATGAAACGGATTGTTACTGGTGATGAGACATGGGTTTACAAGTTTGACATGTAACTAGTCAACAAGCTACGGAGTTGCTCCTTCCAACTGAACCGAATCCGAAAAAACCACGCCATAGTCGGTCAAAAGTCAAAATCATGTTGACTGTTTTCTTTGACTATCGCGGTGTTCTGCACTCGGAATTCTTACCGGAAGATCAAACGGTAAATAAACTTTATTATTTGAGTGTTATGCGGCGAATAAGAGAGCAATTTCGACAAAAAAGGCCCGATTTGTGGAAAGAAAATTCTTAGATTTTGCACCACGATAATGCGCCTTCGCACAAGGCCATCATTATGAACGAATTTTTGAACAAAAACTCAACAAATACCATCGCGCAACCACCTTATTCCCCAGATATGGCTCCAGCGGACTTCTTCTTTTTTGTAAACTCAAATTACCACTTCGTGGCACCCGTTTTCATAGGGTAGAAGACATAAAGGAGAATTCGCGACGAAAACTAAACTCAATTCCAGAAAAAGCGTTTAAAAATGTTTTGATGATTGCATTATTCGTTGGCATAAGTGTATCGTTTCTGACGGAGCATACTTTGAAGGTGATAAAATAAATTTGAATGAATAACTAACATTTTGTGTATTATTGACCTTTCCCCGATACTTTTTTAACACAGTAGGACCCCCACAACTTTGAACACTGCAAAAAATTCTACCCTCAGTAACATGCAGTATATAAAACCCTTAAACTTTACTTTTTTCCTATTTCACTGCAGCATTCCTAGCGGTATATAATATGTAAATTACATATTCCTATTCCAAATTATCCAGTTATCCATGTTTAATATAATGTGTTCTAATAGTTTCCAAGTGAAACGATTATGTCATGACAAAGACATGACAATTATGACAAAGACATAACGATTAAAAGAGATATGATAAGGGTTCCATTATTGTCAAAATAACTACAGAACCCTGAAAATAATCTATAAGGTGGCTCTCAATGTGTTGCATAGATGTTACCTATAACCGTGAAGCTATATGAAAGCATATTAACCTAAATGATTTAGTCCACTAAGCATGTTGGCTCATCAGGCCATGGTAGATTTTATTTAAGTACCACTTTGAAGTGGGGCAGTCCTCTGAAAGGGTTAATTAAGTGAAAGATTCACATAGCCGCTGGACTGAGTGATCGCGTTAGACAAATTAGAACGTATTATTGAGCAAAGAACCCGTTTATAAATTTGCAAATTTAACAATACGTCGTATAGACATGCTGTTATCTCATAACGTCCTTGAATTAAGATCTAAAATTCATGTTACTGCTGTGAAACAAACGCAAATGTGATTGTATTGGTAGGGGTTGTCATATGATTAATAACAGTATATCGGTTTAGAATGCGATGTTACATCATATTAATTAATCCTCTTGCTTTAAATTATGTAATACCAAAGTAGAGCAAATTATGAAGTAGTATATGAGAACCATTAATCTATGGAATATTTAACGTAGAAAGAAGTAAACAAAGTTTTTTCAAGTGATAACTTCTTTAGGCGCGATGGACTCTTTTGGGATGGAGAAAAACCACTGAAATTGCGTGACCGTCACGCACAGATACAAAATTTTCACTTCTGACATGCATTCCTACAATTGACGATTTCTTATTTGCTATTATATTCCGGTAATTGTTAAAAGATATATTTTTGCACCATTACATATGAAACATATTCATGATAAGAATTAAAAATAGAATACAAACGAACTATAAACATACAGTTAAATACTAAAAATAAACTTAGTTATAAATAATTTAATACAGACTATGTAAAAAATCGCTGCCTGAGGGAAGTGTTCCCATAACTAGCTACATTGCCACGCTATACGGCAATGCTGATTCGCTAAGTGAAATATAAGCTAGCCTTCTGAACACGGGTGGCATCAAAAAGTTTCTCGCAAATTACTCTGAAGAAACTCTTTGCCGATGGAAGTAAATAAAGGGTACGATAATTACAGCAAATCCAGAAAGCAACTTTTGAAAAAGTTGTTGCAATGGGTAATTGTCATTTCTAAACATAAATTCCTCAGTTAATTATGGAAAACATTATAAAAATATTCACTATACTATAGCCGCACACTGTAGTACACACGTATATCAACGATTTTCGTATAAGGATGCTCGTGTTCAGTGGTGGGACATCTATGAGCTGATATACGTACATATATTTATCATGGTAGAAACATTTTTCAGAATGTACAGCACCATACATAATGATGAACAGTTAGTAACTGTTCATCATTATGTATGGTGCTGTACATTCTGAACTAAAACTCTTCCAATAATCGATTTTTGATACTGTAATGCACTCAATCAATCCCGTGACCGCTTTGCACCTGCTGCAGGGACTTCCACATCAAAAAGCTTTTAAAAGAATTAAAATAGGAACGTGCAAAATAATTGTTCATGTCATGAACAAGTATTTACAAAACCTAAGGTAAATAATACTGAGAAATTTTACATACCCATTGTCAGAGGTGTAGAAAAGGGCATAGGATTACGTTTCATCCAGAAAAAGTACTGTTCCCGAAGGTGAAACGAATATAGCCGTAAACACGGCGATCCAATCTCGTTTTAATGGCGTCATCGTTGCAATTATTAACAAATAATTAATTATGACAACGACAGTGACAATGCTATTTTAATGTGTTGCTCTCATGATAAGTTCCATCATCGCTAGGTGGCGTTGCGGTTATTTTGAATCAGAAGTTAAATTTGACATTTCTAAATACCTATATATAAATTAGAAAAGCCGCATAGATAGGTACCAGTTTATAAAGAAAGGTATAAGATTTTATTTTTGGTTAATTTAATTATTTACCTGTGAATTACGATAACGCTATATCAGGTTAATTTGTAAAGTTATTGGCAGACCCTTAAAGCTAAATGTTCGCAAGCTATTCACTTAGTAGAATTTTCACTTTTATCAGAGTAGGTACCTACTTGTTTGCGTAATTGCCGATCGTTTTATTTTATCTATCGCCATGAAATTGCTATATATTCAGTTTATCTTTATTCCTGTTATGCTAAAAACCAATTAAATAAAAGTATTTCTTGCTATCTTTGGTCTTTCTTTAAAGTTGATTGCTTTCCTTGAGTTAATAATTTATACGCATAAAATATTAGGCAAGTGCAAGTCGGCCTACAAAACTATAAACAGTTCTGTAGGGGTGACAAACGTTCATTCTTTCTGTCATCTTACTTCGGAACCACAAAAAGGATTTAATATTAAATACCGTTTATGTTATAAATTCCTTAATGGATCCTATTCTAATTATTTTTTGTTGAAACTATTTTTGAACTCAGGTACATACCTTATGAATTTTCCAATTTAACCACTTCGTGGTCCCAAAGTCATAAGGGGGATAATTTTTACTAGTATTATTCTTCCACGGTCATGGTAAATGAATAGCTCATTGGATAGTATGCATAGTGGTTAGCGTATTCGCGTCCGAAACTCAAAGGGCGCGGATTCGTATCCTGGCCGGAAAGCATACACCACTTAGGTACTTTTATGATCTACTGTGCATATTGTTACAATTGCCACGTCGTAACGGTAAAGGACCAATATCCTGATATAATCTCGAGATAACCGATGTGTCAAACCTCCCAATCCGCCTTAGACTAGCGTGGCACGTATACAGTCCCTTCCTCTATAAATGGGTTGCCCGAGCCAAGCAGTGAGACATTTTTGGGTTGTTGGAAGCACTTGGAATGTTGGAATCAACATTCCAAGCTCTTCCAAGATTCAAACTTCCACATCTTAGGCGAATTTTCTTAATGTTATTTTAGTTATACATATTATTTATTAAGCCTGTATCTCATAATGACAGGCAGTGAAATGGATCTCCACTTGCTAAGATCTTGGCACACACCTCGGAAAATATTTATATGGTTGATGGGTGGTGGTAATGTCTGTGAAAGCAAAACTCTATATTTCAAATAATAAAATATATAACGTTTATTTCACAGGAACTAGTTTTGGATTGTTACACTGAACCCTTTTTCCGAAGCAATTATTTCGTTTTATTTGATAAGAATTTTCAAATTGCCGTCAACAATTAAGAGATAGAGTTTAATACTCATTTAATATACCTTTTACTTCATTTACGTTTAATAATTTCTTTATATTTACATGCGCGTGTTTTTTACCCAGCCTTTGTTCAGAACATCTGTAAGTTCATGGTAAGTACTTCGTTTTACAATCTTAATATTTTTTATTCAAAAGTTTAATTTGAATAAACCTTTGAATACAATTTTAATATTTTTATGTAATCAAGGGGCTATTCAGAAAACTGCGACATATAAAACTAATATCTATATAAAATTACCTTTATTGTTATTGCAAGTACGAATGTCTAGTTGAATTTTGCAAAAGCTTTAGTCATAAAGATACAGACAGAAAACAAAGAACAAAAGACTTGGGGAATAAATAGCACGATGATACTTGACATTTGACGTACAAACCTGTTAGGTTATTGCATCTCTAAATAAGCTTTGAATAACAGAAAAATTTATGAGTTGGAAATCCATATTGTTTGTCTTACCCACTGCTTTAGATGTTGAAACATCAAACTGTAGTGGTGTACATTTTTGACCCTCCGCTCGTCGTCTTTAAAGCGTAATGTGTGTTTAATAAATATATATAAACTGTATCAACTTATACATATGCATTAAAATATCATTCTTAAGTTGTAAGTGCCTTGGTATTATTAGTTCAACTTCTGGACAGGTCCAATCAGTTACAATTAAGCAATAAAACATATAAAGATTTTACACGTATTACCACTATGATACTGGGAATCCTGGTTTCCTATGCAAACATCACGCACGCGGGCACGTTTCACGAACGCAGCAACCAAGTTTTCATTTCTATTCCTGAAATATTGGAAATGAAATATAACCGCTATCGTATTTCCACACGACAGGCGGAAATAAAGTCTGCCGACAAATCCACACGGCTGCCGCATCCCCATAAAAATACGCTCACTTCCGACGTCGTCGATGTTCCTTTACTGCCCAATCCATGAATACTTACCTTGGCCGCATATTAGCTACTATCATCTGGGCGATATTTGCTTCAGGTACTGTTCACTGTCTGCTTAAACTATTGTCACTTAAGCTATCAAGCGTGTGTGTAAATTTATCTATCTTGACGCTAGGATGTCTATTCTGCCATTTCGGCGATCGAAAAATAGAATAAGCGATAAATTTATTACTTACACTTTATTTATATTTACTTTGATTATTTTAAAAAACCTATTTCAGAAGTGGTAATCTCGATCGCACATTCTACCAACATTATATTACCAACCAGTCACTTGCTTAACCGGTAGTAGACGACGTGAGGTCATCCTTACATTATTTATGTACACAAAACCTTGTTTGAAACATGTTTCTTTTGTATACGTCATATTTTATTAAAAAAGGTTATTAAAATTTTCTTTAATTCATTTCACCAATGAGTTTTGGTCTAATCGTAGGGATAAACTAATTAAACTGACCAATGAATATAATTCAAAAGCTTATTATACCATGTCTAATTAGTCACTAGCTGTCCCGGCAGACGTCGTCCTGCCTGGAAAAGATTCAATCAATATGCCGACAGCAGCACCACCTACCGGTTCCAATTGTGAACCAACTCAGAAACCTTCCTTGGCTCATGTACAACAACTTTGCTAAAGATCATCACCTGATCAAATGTATATAGTTTACGATTCTATAAAGGACATACAGACAAACATTAATTTTTATGTATCAAGAAGATGATTGCGTTTGCAATTTATTTAAATATTGCGCTAATAGACAACTGCCGCTAATCATATTTAGTTGATTCCAACACTAAGATACTTACCCGAACTCAGGTTTAAAAGATAAATACGTGTGTTCACTGATCGCAGACTTCGTAGACCTTGCGTGTTTCATGTCAGCAATGTGTACTTTTACCCGTGTTTTTATGCTCCTCTTTGTTTGCCCAATGTATGATAATCCACACTCACAATCAAGCTTGTAGACATCTGCATCCTGGAGAGTGGGATATTGCATTTAACAGGTCTCAACAATTGGGCAATCTTTTTATGCGGCTTGAAATATGTTTTGATTGAAGCTCGCCTGCGGATGTGACCAATTCTGTCTGTGACGCCCTTGATGTAGGGTAGGGTAGCAGGGCACCACTCAACTGAAGGTGGTTTAGGGCCTTTGTGACGTTGGTGTGGAGTCTTCAGCTGATTGCGTTGTAGAACTCGCTTGACATGCTGAAGCTGTCCAGCCACGTGGTTCTCGTCACAGATTTTATGTGCTCTCTGAAACAAAGATTTGCCCACGGTAGCTAACTGACTAGGATGGTGGTGAGAGGAACCATTAAGGTATTTATCTGTATGGGTAGGTTTCCTATACACCGTATGGCCAAGAGTATTGTCAGGGTTTCGCTTTGGTCTGCATATAACCTAACCTAACCGACTGTTCTTCTGTTTTTATAGAAATATGTCGATTTCCGAAAATTATATGAAACAATATATTAATTAAAATTCGATAAGTATTATTGACATATCGATTAATTTATTTTTATCATCACACCTTGTTAGCCAAGCCATAAAAACAAAAGTGACAGTAAAACTGTCACTTTTTAATCAATCGATTATATGTCTAGCATGAATTTTGCAGTTGTGCCTCAATTAAATTTAAAACTTTTTTTCTACATTAAAAACAGTTTTAGTTTAACAAAAAGTTCTGGCGGTTATATGTAATTCGTGAGTACACTCATAAACAATTCTTGAGTACATTCATAAACTCAAATCACGGATTGTTATTATCAAAAGTGACGCAATTTTACAACAAAAATAAGTGAGGTTATATTTATAAAATATAAAAAATTTAAGACCTCCGTACCTTAGGGGTTGTAGTAGGGGTAAGTATACCTCCCCCCTACCCACTACGCCCACCCACTACTTAAAATTTGTGTATCAGATTGTTAAGTCGCAGCCAAGAATTATCTGTGTTATATTCTCTGAAGTTTCACTTCTACTGTGTGTGAACTGCACTCACATTTTTTTTACAGTGATATTTATCTTCCTTTTCAAGACCTTTTGTTCCTTAGAGCAACGACCTTTTGTTCCTTACTACAAGCTTTATTAAATTTTAAACTTTCCTTTTTAGGAGCATCCAGAGCTCTTTGCATATCACTTTGTAACCAAGAATTATACCACTGCCTAGACTTGCCAGTCCTCAACAACAACAGAATATTACTTTATATTTTTAATTTGTACTGGTACGAAATAAACGAAAACTCCGGTTACGAATTAGGAGCACTATAAAACGTTTTCTCAAATTTACCTTCAAAAAAAAGGTTGGCACGGTTAGCGTCAGTTATAAGAAAGTATCAAGCGTCAGTTGTAGCAAAGATTCCAAGTAAATGTATAGTTTAAAAATATACTGCATAGTTCAGTTACTCACAACAATCTTGAGAAAAATACTTGAAAAATCAAACAAAACTTGTATGAAATCTACAGAATTACTTACTTTTTGAATATTTCTTGTTACAGTAAAAGGAAAACATCATTAGGTTTATGTAATATGACGGATTATTAATTCAATTTCTTGTCACTTCTGTTGCCATTGTCGTTTTTTGTTCAGAAATAATGATAGAGTACGATTTAGGCAAGGTTCCCTTATTTTATTTAGTCTTTTATTTTTGTAATTTATTTTGCGAAACCATCTCTTACGACTGTATGCGAAAAGAAAGCAAGGAACTTGATGCATTTACGACGTTGATAACGCCTCTAATGTTTCAAACGTTTCTCTATTTCAAACAATTTAAATGTATTTGCTTATACCTCCTTTACCGTTTTTGACATAAACGGACTATAATACTTGACACTACTACATAGAGAAACAACTTTGGAGACCAGTAATCAATTTGAATAGGTATTTTTTCATCCTAGAGAATGTTAGAAGTCTTACGCGATACGGTAAGTACCGAAACGCGAGCAAGGTGCCTGGAATGTTTTAGTAAATTGTAGCTAATATAGATTTTTATAGTATATACCAGTGCTTTTAAATCGTTTTGAATACGTGACCCCTTTACAGGTTGAAAGATTTTGGCGACCCCCTTGGGTCATAAACATACAAAAAGTTAGTAATTTAAATGACTACGTTTATGTCTTTCTCTATTTTGTTAGCTATATTCATTATAACGGCCTATATTTTGCAAAAAGCTGCTGAGCTTAGAAAGTACCTAAGTATCAAGTATAAACATAAATTACCTTTTCCCTTTTTCCGGCGACCCCGCGAGCAAGGCTCTACGACCCCCATTGGGGTCGCGACCCACAGATTGAAAAACACTGGTATATACCATTATATAGGTGGTATCATTACAATAGGTACTTACGTGCCGTAATTATTATGTTCATAAATAGTTTAAAGGTCAGCTTGTTTATTAAAAGTTATGATTAAATTTTGCACTATAATATTGATATTAAACCAAGCTTGAATGATATCAGATATGCGGAACAGGAAATTTATGGTTTAGTAGAAGCAAAGTGTTATGAATATTAATTAGATTATTCAAGTTAAATTGTAATCCTCTATTACGAATTTTTACCTTATTTTTCCGTAAATATCTCAAAGTTTGATTGGAAAAACTAAACCTCATATGTGTCCTTCCATTTATCTATGCTGCACTTAAAAACAAAATTTTCTTTCTATCCATCTGTCCGTATATCTGAGATGAAGTTTGAAAGATAGTTCTAAACAACTTATAATTCCGATTGTAGCCGTGGTCGTGGTAGCGTAATGGCTAACGCACGCGTCGCAAACTTAAAGGGCGCGGGTTCAAAGCCTGGCCCGGCATACACCACTTGGCAGTTTTCTAACCTAATATGCACATTGTTACAATTACCACGTGCTAACAACGGTGAAGAAAAACACCGTGATGAAATCTGCATATCGAGATAACCGATGTGCCGAGCCTGCCAAGCCGTCTTGGACAAGCGTGGCGGGTGTAGGTACTGTCCGCTCCCCTATGGTGGGAGACACGAGCCCAGCAGGGGGACGTTTATGGGCTTTTATTATTATAATTCCGATCGGCAGTTTTCGTTTGGGCAGAAAAGTGCAGACATGTTTCCGACATGTAATAAATAATCCATATTGAATTTTATTTGTAAACAGAAATGGTAGAGTGTTGCTTACTATGTATTCTTAGCTCTGTTCCGTTTACACGATTTGTAAACTGTCGGAAGTTCCCCACGCTACTAAAATTGGTCTACTGCGCAGGTATATCGGGAAGAATTGTTAGTTCTGAAACTGTATCTAATATGAACCACTAAACTTAAATTACGTAAAAAGAAAGACTCCTTGACTATCGACTCCTATACTTTGGCCACTCTTAGAATATGTTTCTACTTCGTGATCATATGGACGTATAAATTGTAGTGACGAGCAATTGACGATAAACAGTTTTTTTTTTATTTTGTTTCTGTATCTATTACTGATTCAAATTTTATATTTGTTCAAAAAAAATTGGGAGACTAGATACACAATATTATTTGGATACATGCTTTTTTGGATTTTCTTAGGGAACGTTTGTATTCACGACGAAACCTTTTTTTTGCATAACAGAAACGCAGATTACCAGTATTTATATTATACGTTAATCAAACTTTTTACTAATAGGTATTTGTTCGTATTTACAACTTGAATTTGTAGATGCTTCAAGATTCAAGTGTATAAATATAGCAACAAAATACTTGTTAAGCTAGGGTACAAACCTTAGATCATATATGTAAGTAAACATCTAGATAAAGCATGAAGTGCACAAATACGGCCACAAAAAAAGTGAACTAAAATTTGAGGATTTGCTCCCCACGCATGTTAGTGTGGTTTCGACTACTGTAAAGTAGTAGCTAGTAATAGCTAGAGCTCTCGCAAAAAAAAATACTGTCCTGCGCCGTTAAAACATGTCGGAACTATTTTAAAATAGGAAAGGATAAGAGTAAGATCTTATTTCATCGGTAAATTTAACATTTCCCTCGTGATTTCTATAAGCAAACATAAATCTAATTTCGATATTTTAAAGATTACTTGAATTTACAACATTTACAACCGGCAACATCCACTATGGATGTTGCCAGTTGTAAACTGGGGTTATTTTCTAAAATTTGGGGCTACTTTTGGTTCTTGATATATTAAAAAAAACTTATTTTAGTTTACAACAAAATAAAAAAAGCACGTTTTGACAGCAAACCGAACTAGTTTGATTAAATTTCGAATATGAATAACAATTTATAGTAGACTATAGAGCTGCATAAAATATCTTATAAGTTTTATTTCAATAATAGCATTTTTCACGCGGTTTAGCTGCTCTTAAGTTTAGATTCGTACCCCGCAGAAATTATCCCGTGCAGGTAGCTGCACCCCGTGGTTCCTTCTCTTATTAGAAATTTGGATTACGCATAACGCTCACTAACCATTAGGAACCCACCGAATCGTTCAAAGTCCACTACTACAACTGATTTCTCAGATTTTTAACGCGGAATAATCTTTGGGGCATAGCTAGTCTAATAACTTTCATCACCAGGCTGTGTAGCAAAATAATAATTTTCCGTTACAAACTAATCGTTTTTATTTTTAGAATTGTTACATTAGCATAGATTTATTTATCAATTTTTTTTTAATAAACAAAATCTGTACAAACATTTTGTTGTGACTCAAAATGACAAGTAGGTAGGTATCCTAAAATATGTTATAAACTCGTTTCTGCATGTAGTAATTCTTTTATGATCCGTTGCGATGCACACAACCATTTTATTGATAATACTTTAAACTATTTAACATCTTTGAGTAATATTAAAGCAGGTATAAGACAAAAAGTATGTAGCATCACTTAAACGTTTCACTTACATAGAAAGTGTTTAATAATAAGAAATGAATATTTTCTAGCTAATATCCCCTGAACACGCACACATCGATCGTTTCAGCAGAGTGAACATAGCAACGTTACGAGTTTTTGATGCGGTTTTTCGCGGTGTTGTTTGTTAAATGCTCTGTTTAGACATTTATACCTTTATATTATGGCACAAACATTTAATTAATTGGTCCTTGTCGTAATATATATCTCTAGATTATTATTTAATGGTACTTAATGAAGGTTCCACAGTTCTGGTCTGGGTGTCTGAAATCGGCAGATTTGACCGTTGCTAATTATTCAACAGACAAGCATAACTTATTTAATTTAGGAATATACAATATCCGCCTACCAGGGCCTGCGAAATGGCTAGACCAAATACTTGTGGCCCTGGCACGGGGGCAAAGGACGGAATACCGAGGAATTTTAGTGGATATCCCTGGCCGCCGCCTGGCAATAGCAGTTCTTGTTTGTGGCGCTAGTGCTACCCCAACATGGCGAATCCCACATACCGGCCCTAATTTTATTTTTATCTATTGAAACTTCACCTTTTTTCACTTAGGATTCAGTAGATCAATTAACTAGCGCACGCAGAACAGTGTAATGAAAGTTGCTTTAAAGCCCCGGTCAAACAACCGGTGGCTTAGAAAAGGCGGTTAAAAACCACCTGTGGTTTTCGACGTGCCAAAGACGGCAGTAATCATCAGAGGACTGCTGCCCGAGGCAGAAAAGCTTGGTGTTGGCGACCGTGAGGTCTTCGAGAAGGCCTCGTCGGTGGTGAGCATCATAGCCTTGGAGCTCCATGAGGGCCTCAAGGTCACTAGGACCGCCCACGATGCCCGGCTCCTGGAAGTTCCTCCAGGTCCAGAGGGTGTCGAAAACGCGGATAGGTTGGTAGAGAGCCTCCGGAGGCCCCTTCAGGGTATAGCCGAGGTCATCAGGCCCTCAAAGTGGAGGGAGATTTACATCTTCGAGCTTGATGACGCGGTGTCCACGGAGTCTCTCCGAGACGCCATCTCTCATGTCTCCACTGCCGGCGCGAGGATATCAAGGTAATCAAAATTGACACCGGGTGAGCGGGTGGAATGGGCGCAACCTACGTGATGAAATTCACCGCCGCGAATACAAAGAGAGGCGAAGAGGCCTCAATGGAAAAGTAATGTGCCAGGGAGGCCTCCTAGCACCTAAGTGATGCAGAAAATCGCCAGGCATACGTGCCTCGGCGATTATCTGAATCACATGATTATTAGCGCGTTCTGTCGCCATTTATGTCACCTGGAGCGCAGCGCTTTCCACTTGCGTTTTATACGCTCGTGGAAAACATGGCGAAGGCTTCTCTAGGTGGAATTAGGGCCGGTAGACTCGTTGGGGAGCCATTCCCAGCGATTCTCACTGGCAGGAGGTATTTTTTTGTGAGTCATTATTGGCTCGAAAAAGGGTGTCACCATGAGAGCGAAAGAGAGGACGGTGCAGGCAGTTTTCGAGCGCCGGCTATTTAATTAGACGGGGTTTCGAAAACATCGTTATGTACCGGTTTCCTATTATCCGTGGTAGAGGGCCACTGTTTACGTGGGTATCGGTGGAATCACCTCTACTGTTCAAAGTGGTACGGCCTTGTTTCCCGGGGTTTAGTACCAAGTCAGGGCACTGGGATGTCAGTGGTATAACTACGTTAAAGATCCGCTGACATTCTAGATATATGCTCTCGTAGGGATATAGGTAGGTTTAGTGGATAGTTTGTCGGTCCTCCTCCTTTAATGGAGGAGACACCGGTTGCCGTTTAGTACAAGAGTCCCACACGCACACGCACACGAAGCAGGCGGCTTGAGGCGGTGTTTTTGGTCTTCCCCTGTATCCAGGACCCGTGTGTGTCACGAGAGACATTCCCCCTGCGTTAACAAAACAAGGTAATCAATGTTTAATGTAATTTTTCAATTTAGTAATGTAACTGACATTCGTTTGTACAAAAAAATCATAAATTAAGATTAAATATGAATAAACATGCAATAAAAAATTGTGTGACAAGGGGTGGGATTCTAAATTTCGTGACGTCACATTTCATATATTATATCGTTGTAATATATTTAAGCTTTAAAACACGAAATATGAAGTATTAACGAAAAACTTCAAAACATTTCCAACTCTATCTGTAAGAGCATAGTGTTTAAATGTTTAAATATAATGTATAGATTTATGTGTTTATCTCTTTTTAGTGTCGCTTTTTCGTTTCATCGAGTTTCAAATCACAACGATTCTAAAGAAGTTTCACTTCAAAATTATATTCCACTAAAATAAAACGATAAGCTAATTAAAGACTATATATAGGTACCACACTGCTGCTATAAAGAGAAGCGTGTCCAGAAGGCTGGCTACATTGCCACGCTAGATAGCAATGCTAATTCTCTGTATTTGAAATGACGTGAAATATAATATCGTTAATATCTAGTTTAATAAAAAGTTTTAATCGCTATTTAAGTTCATCTTTAGGCTCGATAGAATCATAATGTTAAAATTATTCATTCATCACATTAATTCGTGTTCGAGGATGAAGTAGCTCTTGAGCGCTCCCAGGATTTGCAGAGTGCAGACACGTTCATTACCTGGACAATACTGAGTGTTTTCCACGTTAAATTGAGTGTAGAGGGGCAATTTGAACAGGTCGCCTGTCCGCGACACCGTCCGGAGTTTTTTAATTTTTGGGCCCCGCTCTACCGCCAACCCGTCGGCGCACCTACATGTTTGTTTTACTTTTAGTTTTTACCCTTATGTTGTGTACACCGGCTTTTCAATTACGTATGGACGTCCGCCCGATATTAATGGATTTTTCATAGCGGTTCAATAAATATAGTTAAAAATCAACAAACTTGTATGTGTGAACAATAATACATACTTATTGTGTGTGTTATATACATAAGAGAAGTTTATTTTTACGTTTATGAAATCAGTAGAGTCGCGCAAATATATTAGACACCTGTACCTATGCTAGATGTGTTTCCATAGTCATAATAGTGGGCAAATATCTTGACACAATTTATAGTATATTGGTATTTATTGATCAGTCACATGATTCCTCATCGTATCACCCTTCGGTCGACAAAACCTGTAGACGAATATACTAATAATTGAATTAATATATCAATAATAATGTACGCTAGTTTTGCCCGGGGCTACGCCACGGGTCAAAGCTTAGGATGTAACTCTATATCTATCTTTATATACATAAAAACTTAATTTGGTTTTTTATATTTATAAACCTTCGGTGAAAACTTAACTAACTGGTGGTAAAAACTAGAGATGTGACGACTAGTCGGTAAAGCCGACTATCCGGCCACTATCGTAGTCGGCGTTTATCCGGCAAAGAGCGCCGACTATCCGGCTTCTTACTTTGTAGTTTATAATCTATACTTTAATAATACATTGTAATCCATACACGAGACTTTATTTTTGACATTATTACATTTTAATTGAGCTTTTCACGTTAATGAACAATTACAGTATAACCTCAGTATCGAATATATATATATGTATATATATATATATATATACATATATATACCGAGGATGAACATACGATACTTTTTAGCCCGAAAAATGGGTTAGTTTCCGGGATAAAATATATTTGTCTCTTTGTTTGTTATGCTTTTACGAAAAGACTAGTGGACCGATTTGGCTGAAATTTGGTATATATGTAATTTTAATATCGAGCGTGGACAGGGGATACTTTTTGACCCGGATAATGGGATAGATTTTGGGATATGTTTATATAAAGGTTATCCCAGAAAGTAGGATAGGTGTTTTTGTGATTTCCCATTTTGGTTAATTTGGTTATTTTGGTCATATTGATCATATTGGCTATTTTGGTAATTTTGGCGATTTTAGTGATTTTGGCCATTTTGGTGAATTTGACCATTTTGGCAATTTTGGCGATTTTGCTCATTTTTGAAATTTTGGGCAATTTGGTACTTTTGGCATTTTGGTAATTTTTGACATTTGTAATTTTTGCCATATTTGGCATTTTTGGCACTTTCGGCATTTCTGTCACTTTTGACATTTCTGACATTTGTCATTTGTCAATTTTTGCCATTTTCGGCACTTTAAGCATTTTTTTCCTTTGGTAATTTTTGATATATTTGACACTTTTGGCACTTTGGTATTTTTGTCATTTTTGGAATTCTTGGCACTTTTGTCATTTTTGGCACTTTTGGTATTTTTGTCATTTTGGACATGTTTGGTATATTTAGCACTCGTGGCACTCTTGACACTTGTAATTATTGCATTTTTTGGTATATTGGGCACTTTTGGCACTCTTGGCACTTTTGGATTTTTTGTAATTTTGGTAATTTTTTGCATATTTGGCACTATTGGCACTTTTGTCATTTTTTGTATACGCTCTTGGCACTTGTAATTTTTTTCATTTTTGGCATATTGGTCGTTTTTTGCATTTTGGTCATTTTTGGCACTAAATCGGGTTGAAATAGGGGATGAAAGTTTGCATGGAGAACCAATCATTTTTCAAGTTTAGAAAATATAATAATAATAATAATAATTCATCATCTATTTAAAAATCGATAGTAATTCGATCTGTCCGTCTGTTAAGCTTTCACGGAAAAACTGCTGGAGTACTGGATCGGTTTTGGTGTAATTTTGTACTTATGTAATTTTAATACCAAAGATGGACGTAGATAATTTTCATCCCGGGAGATGGATAGTTTGCGATATAAAATAAAGTGAATTTTCAGAGGGCAAATAGTACTGACATAAAATTTAACACAATGTAACCTGTAGGTATTAACGCCTGCTCTTTAACCAAGAGGTACGCGCTAGAGTTTGACCCGCGGCGTAGCCGAGGGATAACCTCTAGTCAGCTATAAACGAAGCGTCACGGAAATCTCCGAAACCGTGATCGGCTTGGTCGACTAGTCGGCCTCTTTACAACCGACTAATCGGCTAGTCGGCTAGTCGGCCAAAGTCATAATCGGCACATCTCTAGTAAAAATATTAATATTCTTACTAGAGATGTGCCTGGTACTTGCCTGGTTTAGAAGTTAGCGGATATACAGACAGATGTGGAAAGCAACTTTGTTTTATACTAATATGTAAATATTAACAATTATTTTATATTAGGCATTCAACTGCTTACTTTTATTTTTATGTTCATTGTTTTTAGGCGTTAAATTCAATATTCTTATATATTATTATTATAAAATTCTAAACATGCCTTGTCTATACATTGAAGCTATTAAAAAAACAACTGGAATAGACTATATAAACGACAGAGAACACGATGCATTTTTAAAAAATTTCTTGTCTGTTTGTCTGTCTGTTCGGGATACACGTAAAAACTACTGGGCCGATTTCCATGCGGTTTTCGCTGATCGACAGCTAATTCTCATACCAACTTAAACTCTGCGCTACTTCTTATCCTGGAAATCTCCCGGGAAATTTCCCGGGAGCGGTTTGTAGTTGTTCGGGTGCATAAAAATTAGTTTATTCCGACACAGTTTTCACTTAAAGGATACCTTGCATTTTTTTAATGCTTTGTGTCTCGGGAATCCTGCAGGAATTTCAAGTCAAGCCTGGATGAAGTCGCAGGCTAATCCTAGTATATTATAAATATTGAATTTAGAAAGATTACTGAGAAATAGCTATTTAGCGTACTACTTATACATGTATAGTCCAGTAGTAGTCGTTCTTACCTCATCAGATTAAAAAAATCAAGTACCTACTGCTCAAGTAATGACAATTTCATTATTATATACATCATAATAAATTATAAAACCCTTTACATACACATGGATATTCGCAATACACAACGTTTATATGCATAATAGGTAAATAACAGCGCTAAAGGTCATTTGTTTCCTTATTTCCTTAAGAATTAATTAACTAATTCCCGCGTCCGGACGGCTTGTTGTATTGTTGTAAGCGGTGACAAAACAACCTACAGCCAGCTGGTAGGAAATTTACCCGTCTGGATGGCTACCATCCCTGGTCTAAAGTATGCAACCATAACAACTTTTGAATTGCGTTCCGGCATTAGTGGCCAGGTTCCAGTTTCTCCTTCAAGGCTGGCAGCAGCTCTGGTATTGTTAATGTCCTTAGGCGACGATAACCACTTTCCATCACAGTTAGGCCGTCTGCCTGTCTGCTGTACTTCAGCAATAAAAAAAATCAAGGTTTACTGAGGAGGTACTTAGATTTTTGCGGTTTTCTAGGAAAATAAATCCTGCGGATAAAATAGATGGCTGTAGTAAGTACATCATATTATTTTATTCAAGCAAATTATAATTTAAGGTGTACCTTTTTATCTTTAAAGTTCACAATTCACGATTCACGATTCATTAATATGTTATACATACTAAACGCTCTGTTTTAAACATTAGTAGAGCTAAAATTGACTTATGAACAAAAATAATTTCCATATTTACTCTAATTTAAAAAGTTCCTATCAATTTAACCAGTGTTATTGTTTATATACACAACACAATATTGACTAGTTTTTCACTTATAATTACACAAAAATTGCCTTTTATGCATAGCGTGTTAAGTCTATTTAATATTGGTTTGATATAAAATAAATGTCAAATTCTATCCATTTTTATTTAGTACCAAAATATAAAGATTAAAATTCATAGTGGACTAGTTAGGTGCTCAATGACCCGGTCACTATGAGCTGCATGAATAGTCGATCGAAGTCAAATTTAACCAGTCAGCCGGAAGCTGTGAGTGGGGCCAGCACTCATGAAATATTTACGCTCGTAACTTAGATGCACACTAGTGTGTGCATGATATCCCCAAAATTCACCTAAATTTTTTCAAACGATACATTATCCCAATCTTAATTGCTATTCAATTTTTCAATTAAATCCACTGCTTCCAGACCTGCATAGTAATCATTGTTTATAATGTTAATAACATGATTATTAACAAACTTCTTAACACGGGACCCATATATAAACTCTAAATGCGTAAAATCTAAAGATTTGTTAAACACAGTATATCCTGCGACATTTGGTAATTTTCTCCTTATAAGTTCTACATTTTCTACTAAACTGAACCAGTCAGAATCACTTAACATTAGACTCACTGGAACAGTTATTAAGGACAAATCATATTCGGGGGGACGTTTGGACGAATACATTATACGGTTTTTTGCCACACCGTAATCAAATCTCTGAAATCGTTTACTAAGATAAACCTGAAGAAAGTGTACAAATGTCTTAACTGATACTCCAGCCGGTATATGACTAGCAATTATTGGCAATCTTTCTATTAATAAATTCCTTAAATTTCTAATTCCATAACTAATGGAGAATTCTAATTCGCACAACACTTTTTCCGGAACACCATCACGACACACTTTTGCATGGTACAAATTTAACAAATTATTATTAGCATACACATCGTAAATACCAAGGTTATTGAAAAGAGGTACTAATAAATCTAAGTTTTTAGTCAGAATGTCTATATATGGATACTTAATATTGTTGATCAGAACAATAGGTGCTAACAAAACAGCATGCTTCACTTTATCGTTGTATTCTGGTCTTAAACTGCACATTATGAAGAAAATTGTGCTTCCTTGAGAAAATCCGACATAATATAATTTTCCTAAAGATCTAATCGACAAAATATAATCTATAACGGCAGGCAAGTCTTGTGTCCCCATTTCTTCATATGTGAAATTCCAGTACTTGTTAGCTGGTATATTTCGAACGTGCGCTTTGCTGTATTTATTTCCTCTTGTATTATGTAACCAGACATCATATCCCAAATCGGCAAGTTGGTACGCTAATGAATTCTCAGGTCCTAAAACTAACCACGAATCAGAACTGTCTGCAATTCCATGCACTAGTAACACTGGTGGTCCTTTCCGTGGTATACGATACAAATCCACTACATAACCGTCACCTGTCACTACTGAATGTTTTTGAGGATTATATCCATACTTTGCTAAAAGCTGCAATGAATCCAAGTAAATATCGGAATTGGGGTCACTGATAAGATTAGTATTGTTCGTTTTAATTTTTCTCCTATTTTGCACATAACCGAAACAAAATATCAATATAACACTACGTATTAGGCTAGAGTTACCCAAATTCATAGTTGGATTGTGAAATACGTCTAACTACGGCAAAAGGAAAAAATAATCTGAACATACATAAATCCGTGAGCCGATCATTGTCAGTCAATGCCAAATTACGTAGTGCTCGCCACCTGGGATCAGGCGGAATGACCTCCACAACAATGACATACTCGAGCCTGTGCAGGAAGTAAAGATGTTACGGAAACCACTAAATTTTCAACAAGTCACGTTAATTTAATACGACTAATTACTAATTCTAAACAAAATTGCTTTATAATACAAGCTCACCAATTGTCCAAGGCCTTATTGTCACATTAATATTTAAAGTAGTTATTTACAAACAAACATTACAAATCTTGTTTGCAATACCAAAGGTAGATATCATTTACACAGCGAAGTTCATTCAATACCTTATTTGTGAAATCAGATGTACTATTGACTTAAATACCGTGGTCAAGGTCATCACGTCATTTCAGTTATAAGATATTCTCTTTAAAACCATAGTTAATATGTATATATAACTCGTTTAGAGGCTTAATTGACTCCGGAAGCTATAAGTTTGCTGGTGCCATGTAATACCACAAACAGGTTTTGTTTATGAAATTCAATGTTGAAGTTAAGGTCAAAATGCGAAAAGTTCGTTGCCCAAAGGTGACACGTAAAACATAGATCTTCAATTTTAATTTACTTTGTATGTACATATATTATTAGGAAAATTAATCTATGGTTAAATAATGAAAGATGGATTACTATGTATGAATGTAATAATTTGTATGTTCTGTCTTTATGCTATTGCATATGTATCGATTTTCATAAAATTATATACAGGTACTAAATGGGTCCTTATAGCATATGAGAATACTAGGAATGCCAATCGACCGTTAAAATACAATTTTGAAAAGCTCTAACCATACCAAAGGTCGTTTTTTTTTTCACTTTCTGACACTATTTTAAATTATCTTTTTTGACCAAATCAAAGTTGCAAAGAAAGACTGAGATCTTCAATTTTTGACTAATTTGGTCTTAAAAACTATTGTTTGATACCAAAACGCCAATAAGCGAGAGACGAATGACCTGTAGCGCCATCTAGAAATTAGCAATTACTTTTTTCCAATTAGATTTTTATTCCTAGCATTCGTCTTCCATAGTATATATAGGTACACGCATTTATTTTATTTTTATAAAGGAAAAAGAACGTTCAAGAGCACACATCTGCACGAGAAAAACTACGGAAAAACACCAAATCTGTAAAGAATTAACGCTTACTTCCTTAATTATTATAAGTTTTAATCTGAAATTGTCATACCGGTTATTACTTAGATTTATAGGTACATTTTATACGTGATACAGCCAATTTGGAATCCTAACCTTGGTTACATCTCTTTGGGCCGTCTCGATCGGTGTAATACCACGCTCTCACAAAATATCAGCGTGAAATGATTAGCCTTGAGCTAATCGTGTTTCGTGCGATGAAAGAGAATTCCGATGGCTTACTTCCCCCTCCCCTTATCCAACTTTCCCTATCCCATCTCCCATTCCAAATCTATATCCGATCCCCTCTACCCCATTGCTCTGGTCTGATCCCTCTCTTTCATCCCCTATCCCATGTTAAAGACTGGCAACGCATTAGCTTCACCCCTGGTGTTGCAAACGTTTGTAGGCAACGGTAAC
This sequence comes from Dendrolimus houi, assembly GCA_039645545.1. NCBI lineage: Eukaryota > Metazoa > Arthropoda > Insecta > Lepidoptera > Lasiocampidae > Dendrolimus > Dendrolimus houi. The sequence continues at coordinate 12,536,855 of CM077120.1, read as the reverse complement.
CATTTTCGATGGACTGGGCCACCTGCCTGTTTGCCAGCTTCGCAATAAAAAAGTACATTTTCAAAGCCATGTACCAATTTTCATTACAATTGCCATTTATAGTTTGGTTAATATATATGTCAATACCCTAAGACTACTAGATTATTGGCATTGATTAATTATAAAATTACTCATACATTCCAAACATTTTTAAGACCACAACCAGGAGATGACTGTAATGTAAAATGACCCCACATGACTGTTTATTTTCTGCTCACCTATATTGATAAAACATTTAACAACTATTTCGTAATATTTATAAACATGGGTTCAAGACGGTCATCACGAAGATAATCATTTATTTACCACGTAGACTGCGATGCGTCTATTGTCAGACTTCAGTTGAGGATTGTTTACGTGTAGCTGTATCAGTTATTACTCTCAATCAGAAATTAATTATACAATAGAATTCCAACAAAACTAAAGTTAATATAAGAAGTGATCGCGCTCTGTTAAGTCATAACTCATTTATCGACGGTGCGCAATAAGTTTAACCCGGGCTTGAAGTTTAAGGTCAGTGTTAATTACGTAATAGGTTTTAGTTTTGTCAATTTTATATATTAATTTTTGTGTGCCGAAACTACTTCGGCAAAAATGGAACCATTAAGTTTTCGTCTTGCCCGTTCGTCTGTCTTAATATGTTACGTATCTAGGTACCCAGTAATTTTTATGTTTTAATTCACTCGAGAGTTTTGAAAGTAATTATTAAGCGATACCTAAAATATAATAATAGCGCAATGAAAATAACAAACAAAATGACTCTTACATTACTGAATAGTTTTAAAATGTGTATTATTTCAATTTATAAATTAATGACTATCACTTATCATTTTATACAATGTTATTTACAGATTATAAGTAATGTCGTTGTATCTAAACTAACTTAAAAAAATACAATTACATATTACAAATAAACAAAGTTATAAATAAGTTAAATAAACTATGTAACAAAATGCTGCCAGGAGGAAGTGTACCCAGAAGGTTGGTTGCATTACCACGCTGTATGGCAAATTGAACAAAATTAATTAAATAATTATTACTAACGAAATTTGTCTTATTATGTATGTGCGTATGTAAGGCTAAATGCATATTTTCACGGTCGTGCAAATAATTACTTTTATCACTCAGTGAAGTAAGGTTGAGACTTTGAGACATAACGTGTAAAGTAGTAAACCGTGTAAAGCAAACGTCCTCTATCGCGGACGTCAATTCACTTACGAGAAGTCGATCATGCCGCTGCTTGCTGCTAAAAGCTACTAAAAGCCCTCCATAAACGCAATAATTAAATTGACGTAACACAATTTAGTAAGGCAATGCCGAAGGTACCTACCTCAGCTAGAAATTCTGCATTCGAAATACACTTCGCATAAATATTAAGGAAGTAAGAAAAATCTACAGTTTTGGCTGATTTTAAACAGGCTGTAACTTGAAGATTTTTTTTAACAAATACAAAACCGACTTCACACTAAAAACCAAAAAATAATAAGTATTTAACCGCCTTCTTTCTACAACATCTTGAAGTCGATGCCAAGTAAAACATAAAACAACAATAACAAACTTACTTCTTCTTCTGCGAGCGGGCGGTTTCCGCAACTTGACGACAAAGCGCCTATTTTGCGTGCGAGGGTGGATAAGGGTTTACTCCATCCAGCCCAGCTCCTCCAGGAAGTCCACCAGCTTCTTGACGTTGCTGAAGACCTCTCGGAGGCTACCTGGGGCGTCCAGATACTTCGCCCTGTATTGGGCCACCTCTCTGCATTCAAGCAGGACGTGGGCGGCTGTTTCTTCTGCCTCCAGACATGCTCTGCACAGGGGGCTGTCAGTGACACCTATATTGAAAAGATGTCTGTTAAAATTGCCATGTCCAGTGGCTGCACTAATAACTTGTCTCAGCCGTGACCGACTGAGCTTTAGAATATTCCTGGAGAAGCGCAGGCTCACTCGAGGCATTACCAGCTTGGCTTGCCTGCAATCCTCCAGGTTGTCCCAAAGTTGTTGATGTAGAGCCCTTGTCCTTAGATTTATGTGATTTCTAAACCAACTGTGCGGCAAAGGCAGGAAAGGTTCCGGTCCAACTGGTTGGGTTTCGGAACCTCTCCTTGCCAGTTGATCTGCCGCATCATTTCCTCGGGCACCACTGTGCCCGAGGAGTGCCCTTGATCCATTGAAGGGTCAAGCTATTGTTCTTACCTGCCATCTCATTTAGAGCCAAGTGGCATTCGTATGTTAAATTTGAATAAATAACCCTGCTACTAAGGGCTTGTAGTACCGATCTGCTATCAGAGAGTATCCTGATACTGTGATCATAGATATCTCTAGCTACGATTGCTTTAGCTGCAAGCAGGATTCCCATGCATTCTGCTTGATATACTGTATTAAACTTACCCAGGGGCTCCGATATGCTAATATTTAGGTCTTCCGAGAAGACTCCCGTGTCTGAGCCCGAGCTAGTCTTTGACCCATCAGTATAAAGGCTAAGCTCATGATGGGAAAGAACACTATCGTTACCTTCCATGAGTTCAACCTTGTATTTTTTATCGAAAATGAAAGCTTTCTCTATTCTGTCACTGACCGCTTCCACCAAAGGTGAGTTGGACCAAGCTTCTGAGAGAATGCTGAAATGTCTTACCTTGTCAAACTTAAGAGTTTTTAGGTGTTTTAATCTTAGGGCCGCCATTGCTGCCTCTTGTTGTACGAACAGGTGCAGTGGAGGGATGTTAAGAGCTATTTCTAAGGCCGCGGTGGGCGTTGTCCTCATGCATCCCGTCACAGCACAGCATGCTTGTCTTTGTAGTCTCTGAAGTTTGGCCGTGCAGGTCGTAAGCTTAGTCCTTGTCCACCAAACCACAGAGCTATATATTAGCATGGGTCTAACCACAGCTGTATAAAGCCATAGAAAGAGTTTGGGATGAAGTCCCCAACGCTTACCGATCATCCTACGGCATTGCCATAAAGTTACACTAGAAGTGTTGACTTTGTTGTCAACATGGCTGCTCCAGTTTAACTTGTTGTCTAGGGTTATCCCAAGATATTTAACCTCATTTGATAGTTGAAGTGTAGTTCCAAAGAGGGTCGGTAGTCTATAATTACCTAATACTCTCTTGTTTGTAAAGAGAACAACCTGCGTTTTCTGTGGGTTGGCAGACAGTTCATTCTCCCTACACCACTTCTCCACTACACGCAGGGATGCCTGTAGCCTATCACACACCATGCTGGCATTATTACCTACATTTAGTATAGTGATGTCATCAACGTAGCCAACTGTGTAAAAGTGTTGACTGTTTAGTTTGGAAATGAGATCGTTCACAACCAAGTTCCATAGAAGTGGGGAAAGTACTCCTCCTTGAGGACAGCCTCGAACCACATGGGCGCCTTTCGTGTCTTCCCCTACCTTTATAAATCTGTTACTTAACATGTTGATTATCCAGTCGATAAGTAGGGTTTCCACTCCGTGTCTTCGGAGTGCTATATCGATGCTGGTGAAATTGGTTTTGTCAAAGGCCCCCTCTATGTCTATGAAGCAGCCCAGACAGACCAGCTTATTTTGGAGAGCAGACTCAACTTTACCTACCACCTGATGAAGCGCAGACTCGGTAGATCTGCCAGGGCAGTAAGCATGTTGGTGCTTGTGGTAGGGCAGATTGCGTAACGCGTTGTCCCTAAGATATCTGTCGCATAGTCTCTCCAAGGTTTCAAGGAGAAACGACGACAGACTTATGGGTCTAAACGACTTCGGATTAGTGTAATCACTCTTATCTTGCTTGGGTATGAAGATAACCCTGACTTCACGCCAGGCAAGGGGAATGTATTTATGTGCCAAGCATGCTTGAAAGATGCATGCTAGGATGGGAATCAATTTTTCCCCGCCCCATTGTAGTAGTGCCGGGAAAATGTTATCGTTTCCTGCTGACTTAAAAGGCTGGAAGCTGTCAACCGCCCATTTCACCTTGCTGAAGGTGACGATCTCACAGGCAGTTTGCCAGCAGTGTTCTGTAACTGAAGAGTTGATTTCCACACTTCTAGGAGTTTGTTCTATTTGACACCCCGGGAAGTGTGTTTGCAATAGTACCGTATTCGATTCCCCCTGGCTCAGGGTCATTGTACCATCGTCCCTGCGTAGGTTGCCAACAGCACAAGGGCCCTGTTTGGCCAGTAACTTCCTAACACGGTTCGCTTGTGGTGTGGAGTTAATGCTTTCGCAAAATTTTCTCCATGAATTTGATTTCCAGTATCTGATACGCTTTTTATATAGAGACTTGGCTTCCTTATAGGTATCCCAATCTCTATCCGTACCTGTGTTCATTGCTTTGTTAAAGGCTCTTCTAACCTTTGCGCGCAGTTTTTCAAGTTCTTTGCCCCACCAGCCGTTATTGTCAGCCTTAGCACGAGGTACCTTTAGGGGACAGGCCTTGTGGTAGCAGTTTATTATGGTAGTGTTCAGAGTGTCTACCTGCTGTTCAATCAGTGCCGTACTTATAAGCCTAGCTGTTGATGATTGTTTGTTCAGTTCGTGCGCTATAAGTTGCTTATAGCGTGACCGGTCAGTTTTCTTAGGGCACCTCCTAGGTGGCTCCGAAGTGCTAGTTTGTTGTATGTCATAACGGATCCACCTATGATCGGAACACGATGCTTCTTCCGATACGTGCCACCCCGTTATCAGCTTCAGTGCTATAGGGGTTGCTAGCGTTAGGTCGGTTATTGTACTGCATCGTCTTCCCACAAAAGTGGGCTCGCTGCCATTATTTACTACGTCTAAACTAGTAGTGAGTAGATATTCAACAAGATAGTTACCTCTATTGTTGCTTGCTTCCATACCCCACAAAGGGTGGTGGGCATTGGAGTCTGTAGATATGATCAATTCCCATCCATTATAACATATCATATCCATTATAACAAGTATCCACATAACAAACTTACAAAATATATTTATTTATTATTTATTTATTTATTTATTTACAAAATATAGGTAGTATTTTTTGTGCTTTATTTGACACCGATTTCAAAATGTTGTAGAAAGAAGTTGGTTAAATATTTATTTTTTGGTTTTAAGTGTGAAGTCGGTTTTGTTTTTATTAAAAAAAAAATTTTTACTTTTTAGTTGAACAAATACTTTTCAACAGCTTTAGAAATAACATATTAAGCACCTGTAGAAATTGTACAATTGACACACATATACAAATTTGCCATGTCACTGTTCGGTATATATGCTCTTCAACAAGGGTTGCTCTCGATTTCCTTGCGATCCACAAATCAGATCCTGACGTAGTGACTATGGGAGACCATCTCGGGAGTTAAAAAATCAATTTGAAAATCGATCCACAATTAACGGAAAATTCGCGTAACATGCCTACCAAAAAATTAAGCACCTGAAGAAAGTGTAATGGTGGCACGCGTATACAAGCTTTTTTTGGAAAAATGTAGGCTCTCGGCGTTTTTAATAAGGGGTACTCTCGATTTCTCTGGAACCAACTCATGAGATCCTGACTTGGTGACCATGGACCCGCCTCGGAAGTATACATACTTACGAAGAAAGAAAAAATTCAAAATCAATACACAATTGACGGACAAATCGCGTAACATGCATATAAAAAATTAAGCACCTACAGTACATGTTCATGTAATAAATACATGCGTAAAAGGTTATAGCTTTTTTCCAAGAATTTAGGCGCACGGCGTTCTTAAATAAATAATGGTTACTCTCGATTTCCTTGGAATCCACTCACCAGATCGTGACTTGGTGACCATCGCACCACCTCGGGAGTATAGACTTACAAGTAAAGAAAAATATTCGAAAATCGGTTTAGAATTGACGGAGATATCGTGTTACGAAGAAGTCTGTTATCAATTTTCGTATGTTTCTCAAATTCCTTGGAATCCACTCATCAGATCCTGATATGGTGACAATGGGACTAATTCGAGAATACAACCTTTCGATTTAAAAAAATCTTGAAAATCGGTTCAGAATTGACGGAGAAATCGAGTAACGAACGTACAAAAAAAAACATACAGACGAATTGAAAACCTCCTCCTTTTTGAGTCGGATAAAAATTTCGTAGAGTAAATTTAAAAAAAAATGCAAATTGTAGCTCCAAGTATCTAGTTTTTGAATGTGAATTTAAATTTTTGCACCAATTTTTTTTTCTAGTCCTTTTTAGAAAACCACCAACCAAAAAAAAAATAGAATTATTCGTTTTTCTTTTTGGACTTGGAAAAATTTCGTTACTTAACCTCTATATTGGCCAGATATCTTGTTTATTATTCAGGTTTAATTTTCTTTTTAAAAGACCTCTATATGAGCACTCCTCGCAGTGATATCGATCTTTTAATGGAAAAAGATAATTTTGTTGATAATGTAAAAGAATACGATGTTAATATCTCTCTTAACGACACTAGACTTAACCTAGTAGATTCAACTGTATTCTTAGGCATTTACCTAGATCAGAAGCTCCAGTGGGGCGCTCATATATCTAGTCTCTCAGGAAAACTTAGTTCTGCTGCATATGCGGTCAGAAGAGTTAGGCAGTTCACTGACGAAGAGACTGCTAGACTAGTTTATTTTAGTTATTTTCATAGTGTCATGTCCTATGGTATTTTACTTTGGGGCAACCCTGTTGACTTAGAGACCATATTAGTTTTACAAAAAAGAGCCGTAAGGTCAATTTACAACCTCGACCCTCGGGAGTTTCTTAGGGAACGCTTTAAGGAAATCGGTATTATGATGGTCGCCTGCCAATATATTTTTAATAATATAATTTCTATTCGTAATAATTTGAGTGCCTACAAGCAATATAAGGATGTTTACAATTTCAACACCAGGCATTGTAATAGACTGATATTGCTATCTTTTAGATTACAAAAAGTATTGTCTTCTTTCTTGGGGGTTGGTATACGCTTCTTCAATAAGACTCCGAGTGAAATGTTAGATCCGCCTTTCACTAAATTAAAAAGTATCTTGCTAAAAAAGGGATGCTACACTATTGAAGAATACTTAAATGTCAAAACTTAATTTACATAGCAGCTCGCTCCAACCTCTTGTACTATACTAGAGTTTAACCCGCGGCTGCACCGCGGGTCAACCTCTGTTCCCTTCTTCTTGTTTAAAAAGCAAGCGTTAATACAGGTTACATTATACAAAATTTTTATATTAGTGCTATTTGCACCCGGAAAATTCACTTAATTTTATATCACAAACTATCCGATCTCCTGGCATGAGTATACTGTATGTCCATGTTTGGCATTAAAACTACATTTAAACAAAATTACAATAAAACCGATCCAGTATTCCCAGTAGTTTTCCGTGAAAACTTAACAGAAAGACATGTCTTGTTACTATCGCATTTTTTATAGACGATGAATTTTTATATCTATAAACTTGAGAAATGATTAGTCTCATCCAAACTTTCATCCTCTATTTCAAACCGTCCTAGTTTTATTTAACTATCCCCGTCTATGAAAACTACAAAAATGACAAAAAGGACAAAAAGAGTAAAAAGAGCAAAAAGGACAAGGACAAAAAGAACCAAAAGAGCAAAAAGAGCAAAAAGGACAAAAAGTACAAAAACAGCAGAAAGGACAAAAAGGAAAAAGGACAAAAAGATCAAAAAGGAGAAAAAGAGCAAAAAGAGCAAAATAGCAAAAGAGCAAAAAGGACAAAAAGAGCAAAAGGGACAAAAAGTACAAAAAGGACAAAATTACAGAAATGAGTATAATAACCAAAATGACGAAAATGGCAAATCACAAAAAAACCAAAGCTATCACACTTTCTGGTATAACCTTTATATAAATTTATCTGAGATGAAAAATATCCCTTGTCCACCCTCGGTAATAAAATGACATATATACCGAATCTCAGCCAAATCGATCTAATAGTTTTTCCGTAAAAGCATAACAGAGAGACAAATATATTTTTATCCCGGAAACTATCTCATTTTTTAGGATAAAAAGTATCCTATGTACATCCTCGGCATTGAAAAATATATATATATATATATATATATATATATATATATATATATATATATACTGAGTTTCAGCCAAATCGGTCCAGGAGTTTTTCCGTGAAAACGGAACAGACAGACGGACAGACGGACGGACGGACGGACAAACGGACAGACAGACAGACAGACAGACGGACAGACAGACAGACAGAGTTATTTTAGTATTTATAATATTAATAGTGATTTTGTATAACGTTTTTATCTTGCCAAGCTTGTAAGGAATTTACGGAGATATAATGCAGCAAATAAAATTAAAAAATTAGTACGTCATGTCTTTACTGTAAGTATAATAATATTTTTCTTTACTTATTGTGTCTCTGTCTTATTAAGTATGCACTGTTTGCTACAACTCCATTAATTCTTCAAAAGTCATTGTGTTCAACAGACTTCTGTATAAAAAATATTTTAAAAAAAAGAACTTGAGATAAAAATAGAATAATAAATATAAAGAAAAACAATTTTTAGCTAGACGTGTTGTTGGGGAGTTTCTTGCCGCTTCTTCTCCTTAACAGCAATAACACGCTGCGAAGCGGTGTACATAGAATGGAAAGTAAAATTTAATTTCAATCTATATGTATGACTATCAAAAAGTGTTCTCCAGTGGAACTTATTTTGAATAAAAACTTGAATTTGAATTTATCTTTGAGTATCAATATCTCAGGAACCAAAGATCGCACAGAAAATTCAAGTTGAGTTACGAAAACTTGAATAATTTCTCTACAAGGATCAGTCATTGCTTTTTAAAAAAAAATTTTTTTCAGTTACATGAATTTCAAAAAGCAACAAAAAGGGGGTTTTTAGTAGATTTTTGGAAAACCAAGCGCCTAATAAAAAATATCAAAGAAACCATTAATGTTAAGTGTGCCTTTTACAGTTCAATATATCCACAAAAAACGCTATAATAAATAAATATTTTCGCCTATACATATTTATAAGCGAAAAAACGCGCATTAATGTTAAAATTTTTCATCTGTACGATGAATGAATCGATACTATTTCGTTTAGTATTTTCGTATTTCCGCTTAACATTTTCGTTTTTTTGGAAAGATACAGATTTAATGAATTTTCATTTCTAACAGAAACGAAACTCTGAATAATATAAATTGGGATAAAATATCAGTGATAAAACATCGCAATTTTAATATTGGCGTTTTAAATGTGAAATATGTAAGTTTCCAATGCCGATACCATTAAAACACAACCCTATTAATATTATAAATGCAAAAGTAACTCTGTCTTTCTGTCTGTCTATCTGTCTGTCTGTTCCGTTTTCACGGAAAAACTACTTAACCGATTTGGCTGAAACTCAGTATACATATATTTTTTAGCCCCAGAATGTATATAGGATACTTTTTATCCAGAAAAATGGGACAGTTTCTGGGATAAAAATATATTTGTCTCTCTGTTTGTTATGCTTTTACGGAAAATCTAATGAACCGATTTGGCTGAAATTCGGTATATATGCAATTTTAATACCGACGGTAGACAAGGGATATTTTTTATCCCGGATAATGGGATAGATTTATGTAAAGGCTATCCCAAAAAGTACGATAGGTTTTTTGTGATTTGCCATTTTTGTCCTTTTTATCCTTTCTGTCCATTTTGTCTTTTTTGTACTTTTTATCATTTTTGTTCTTTTTGTCCTTTTTATCCTTTTTGTCATTATTGTCATTTTGTTATTTATGTAGTTTTCATAGGCGGGGGGATAGATAAATAAAACTAGGACGGTTTAAAATAGAGGATGAAAGTTTGGATGAGCCCAATAATTTCTCAAGTTTATACACGTAGTTATAAAAAAATATCGTCTGTAAAAAATGCGATAGTAACTCAATGTGTCTTTCTGTTAAGTTTCACGGAAAACTACTAGGAATATTGGATCGGTTTTGCTGTAATTTTGTTTAAATGTAGTTTTAATACCGAAAATGGACATAAATACTTTTCATGCTGGGAGATGGGATAGTTTGCAATATAAAATGAAATTAATCCTCCGGGTGCAAATAGCACTAACATAACAATTTAGCACAATGTAACCTGTATTAACGCCTGCTCTTTAAACAAAAAGCACCCACTAAAGGTTGACTCGTGCCGCGGGGTAACTCTATATTTTAAACTCTAGTTTGAATGGTCTAAGCTAGTAACTCTATATTTTCTAAAACATATCGGCAAAATGTAGTACATCAATTCACGCACATTACAGCATTATGAATAAAATACTCCACAATTATCTTAAAAACTCATCAGGTCCAATTTTCGTTGAAATAGTTTTTATGCACATTGATTATTTTAAAAGTTTCCACGTTATAACTCAAATGTTATTAGATAAAGAACATCCAATTTTTCATGAGATAAAACCGCATCACCTATATATTAATTTCAATGAAAAATATAGGAAATATCGTTATGTGTTTTTAAGATTTGGCTCAGTTTACCTGACACGACTAAGCACATTGAAAAATCCATTTTAACCCGTAATACACTACCTTAACCCTCAGTTGTACAATTATGGCATTACATAGTTCATAAAACATTTTTCTTATCACGCCATTCATAAAATATCGTTTATATAACATGGTACATAACATTGTTATAAAGAAAGTTAATATTTTAGTCGATGCTATAAATGCCTTAATATCGATGTTAAACTATAACAACATCGATTTCTTTAACTCGCTGCTTGCGAGCAGCGGCTGTCACTGTCAGTAGTCAGTGCTGTCATTATTATTTTAGGTATCATTTGATATCTACTTATTTACTATTTTATTTCATGTTTGTTTTTGTTTAATGTTTTTAAATTTAATTACGATAAGTTAAATTAAAAACAAATTCGACTCAGACTGAAAATTACAGGATACATAATATTCTTACTCTTTTGCCTGTTTCTCTCAATCGCCAGTGTTTGGTGCAAATTATTTCTCGCATCAATTATATTGTAAGTTTTAAAAATCCACTGTTTCATTAACGTAAATACCTTAATATTAAAACGCGTTACACGTATACAATATAGTACAAGGTTATTTATTTACTCAATTTCTATACCAGTGATGAGTCGCCTTCATGAATTGTGAGTGTTTTTCTAATCGTAAATAATTCCATTCTGTACAATTTACTTCGTGCTTTTTTTATTAAAATTATTTTCTGTTTTTACAGAATCTAAAGCGATGGCAGCTTTAAGTCAAGTTATTGATAATGATCACATGCTCAAGATTACTTCTGAATTTACTAGGCTGGGAGGTGAGTTGGTTTAACTTTTCCTTTTAATTTTGAACTTAGCAATGATACCACTTTAAAAGTGATATTTTAAACTGTGTTTCTCAACATTTAAATCAATTAATTTCCTTATACATACAATATCTTCTAATATTTTTCTTTTTATGTTGCTTTCTCTAAAGAATTATTGAAACCTTTTTCTTTCTTTATATCAATGGGTCCTATGTATATGCGCTAATGCAACAATTTGAGCATTTTTACTTTTTTTGTGTTAAATGCTACCTTTTACTCCAATTGACAACATACACTAAAAATACACATTTATAGGTGAAAATATGTACTATTTTTTGCTGCAGTAAAAATCAAAGTGCAATTTGTGACTTGTATGAGGGGACATCATGCATCTGTTTGCTTCAATGGCCAATCAATTAGTTGAGCATTTCATTATAATAAGCAATTTGTTTTAGTAAATATAATGTATATTTTTTCTTTGAAAATGTTTTAAAAGTCTTAATTAATGAAAGGAAGAAATTAATGAAAAACAAGAGCAGGAAATTGTTTTAATTTCTTTCTTTATAATTTTACTAAGATCAACTCTAGTTTATATAGCTATGTATATAGCAAAGAAAAATTAGAAGAATTCAAACACTAGAAAAGCACATTTCAAGGACAGGGGTAAAAAGGCATGGAAAGAACTACATGGCAAAAACAAGGAATGGATCCCAGTAATGAAAAGCAATTCAAAACTGGCTACAGACAGAAGACATATAAGAGTCATAGCCAGAAACTTCTACCGCTCCCTGTATGACAAAACAAAAACCAAAAGTTTTAATCTGATACCTACAGAAAAACAGGAGGAACTACCTATTTTATCATGGCCAATTGAAGTAGCTATCCTATCTCAAAAATTAGACAAAGCCCCTGGACCAGATAACATAACAAATGAACTTATTTGGGGAATGATGAAAGATAACTGTCCTGCCTTAGCAAAAATATTTAATGAAGTCCTGATGACTAGGATTTGCCCTGGCCAGTAGGGAAACTCACATATAATTCCCCTTCACAAGAAAGGAGATAAGAGCTAGATAAAAAACTACAGGCCCATAAGTCTTATGTCCAACATTTATAAAGTTGTTGCAAAAGTTATTTTAAATAGAATTACCTCAAAATTAAGTGAAAACTAACCACTCAAACAAGCAGGATTCAGAAAAAGCTTTTCTACTATAGACCACTTCCATACTGTTAAGCAAGTTGTCAAAAAATACAATGAATACAATAACAAATTATACATAGCATTAATTGACTATAAAAAGGCATTTGATAGTTTAGACCATGGCTGCATCTGGCAATGCTTGCATGAACAAGGGATAAATCATGAATACATAACATGCACAAAAAATGTTTATGATAATAAAGCTGGAAGGTAGAATTGGAGGTTTGAGGAGAACAATTCCCAGTCAAAAGAGGTGTAAGGCAAGGGAACCCACTGTCTCTAAAGTTATTCTTAGCTGTGCTCCAAAGTATATTCCATGACATAGACTGGGATAGCTTAGGCCTAAACATAAATGGCTCACACCAGGGAAATCCGATTGAGGACCATAAGCTGCAACAAGCACTGACTCTTGGGGGGGATATTTTGCGACCCATGTGTGGATTCGCCAGATCGGCGGTGGCACTAGCATGTGCAGTCAAAACTGGTGCCATGGTATTGCCACTCCCCAGTTAGGGATACATGCTAAAACCCCTGTGTGTTCTGTCCTGCACCTTATGCTAGGGCTATGGGTACATGACCTAGCCTCACCGCAAACCCTGGCAGGTGTGGGCCTCGCAAAGCCACTGCCACTGCTGGGAGACTACATTTAACTCCCAGCATATTCCATCTATAGTACGGCGTGTGGCAGTTTGTTACTCGTCCTATAGGAGAAGAGGTGAGTACGCGCGGAACACGCCGCGCCTCCATCTCAATGGTATATGGAGGTGAGTGAGAACACCTATTCCCCAAGGGGTAGCTTACGGTGGCTGAAGGTCCATGCTGGCACTCTGGCGCCGATGCGTCTTTCTTTGGCGGAAGTGGGGCAGTGACGTGCGCTCAAGCTCCCGCTCCGCCTTCCTCCTTTGCAAGCATAACGTGCTCGCAGGAGGAAACTGCGTCCCATCCGGTGTTACTCCCGACTATGGCGCGTACCACGGCCGGGCTCACTTAATTCTAATTGGTGAAGATGCCATTTACATGAACCATAAAGCTCGGGACCACCGTTCTGGCGACGTGGATGCTTATATGCAAGTAAGTGGTCAGTATTCGTCGTTTGGATTGGTCAGCGCGGAGCCCCGATCTTAACCCGATTGAGTACGACTGAAACCTAAAAAGGCGAGTACGATCTGACCAACCACCTCCACGAAACATCAGAGAGTTTAAATGTGTGATCTCAGCTGAATGGAAAATCATTTCACAGAACACCATCAAAAGCCTGGTGGAAAGTATGACAAGACGATTACATACCATAATCTCTGTAAGGGAAGTCATACTCATTATTAATTTTTTTGTCTTTTTTTATTAAAATAGTACCATAAAAATACTCATAGTCTTAATTTCATTATATCCATACAAATGACAATTTTAGCACAGTTCTCTGTTTACATTAACTAAAACACCGATTCCAGGATTTAAGTGTTAAAAACTATATACTCATAGGTAATAAATTTCTTGTCATGTAAGCTAATGACGTACTAAAAATATTAATATTATCCATAGAAAAGCCAATGACTGTAAGGTGCCCATATTTTTTTGCATTGGAGTGTATATATATGTATATATGTATATTTTTAGATGTAACTTAGTGAAACATGACATCCAAATAGTAGAAGTTGGAGTCAATTTAGCAATTGGTAATGTTGTGATGAAATAATAATGTTTCGCATGATGGACGAGGTTATAAAAATCATTACATTATTATTGTTTGTTTAAGTTATTTATTTTAAATATTTTTTATAAATATTATTATTAGGATTAGTAAAAAATTTTAAAATACGCTTTTTTTTCATAATTAGCTTGGCTACTAGTAATAAGATCAAAGTGACACTTTGGCCTTTTTATTAGTTTTTTCAATATAATTAAAATTTAAAATAGTCATGTATATAGGCACATCTACATTATTTAGAAAATATATACAAATAAATTAACGTAGCTAGAATAACGAAAATATTTGCCATAGTAACTATACAAAGTTTCACAAACATCAGTTGAAGCATGTATAAAATATATCAAATTGAATCTTTGAGAGCTTCTATTGAAAACTTGTCAATTTGCACATTGACCCTTACATAGGACCCATCGATATAATAATCTTTTATTATTCTCTAATAATTTTGTTACATACTTTTCTTTGAAGATATATTATGGGTAAACTTTAGAATTTCGCACCCTGAAACGGGAGGAGTGAGGGGCGGGGGGGTGTACGGAAGTCCTTATTATTATTATATTATATTACATACCTAAACCCCCATACAATAATCCAGTATTCAAAAAATCTCTGTTTCATAAGTAATAAATAGTAGGAAAAATCTGAAAACAATTGCGTACATAGATCACAAATTACCTATTATTATGCTAAATTGGATATAACATTTTTTCAGTAATAGTACATTAACTGGGCTATTGCAAGGAGTCATTGATATTAATTTCACCTAATAATTGCAGTTGTGTAAACAATGTCAGAGTCATCTTACAAACCAAATATATTTAATTATCATGTTTACAGAGAGGTGTTACCTTGACAATGCTGGTGCCACATTATATCCAAGAAGCTTACCACAATCTATTAATGAAGACTTGATCAATAATTTTTATATGAACCCACACTCTGATCAATATACTAGAGACTGCATTGAACAAATAAGATGTTTGATTCTTAAGCATTTTAACACAGATCCTTCAAACTATACTGTCATATTTACTTCAGGCACAACACAATCTTTAAAATTAGTGGTGGAATCATTTAAATTTTCATCTGATAAAGATGATTCAGATTGTGGTTCATTTGTATATTTGAGAGATAACCATACTTCTGTGCTTGGCTTAAGGGAGTTAGCTGAAAACAAGAATGCTGACATAATACATTTATCACATGAAGATTTTCTATTATCTTTAAATTCGAAACATAATTCATTAATAACTAAAGAAAATAATAGAAATGGAAATTCTATTTTCGCATATCCAGCACAGAGTAACTTCAATGGTTTTAAGTATCCGATAGACTGTATAGAGAAAATCAAAGAAGGATGTCTGAACAATAACATTAAAAAACATTTATGCAAAATAAACACTAATTGGTATATTTTGCTAGATGTAGCATCACATGTATCTACTAATAGATTAGATTTGTCAAGGAATCAACCTGACTTTGTATGTTTGTCTTTTTACAAAATTTTTGGTTATCCAACTGGCTTGGGTGCATTATTAGTTAAGAATAGTAGTCAAAGTGTGCTTAGTAAAAAAATATATTTTGGAGGTGGAACTGTTGATATAGTTTTAAGTAATGAAGATTTCCATATAAAGAGGAAAGAATTACATGAAAGGTAAGAGTTTGTTTAAGATATTATAAGATGATATGGATGGTTGATTTTTTAAATATATAGTAAAAAAATTAAGGTTTAAACTAAACACGAGTAGGAATTTACAGACTGATATTATAGTTTTTTTCGGCCCTACTCTAGAATCAGAGAAGGCTAGACCTAATTTAATAGATGAAGGAAGTGTTCAATACATATAAGATATAGTGTTGAAAAAGAGTTTAAAAAGTTCAAATTAAAAATCCATAGTATTCATACATCCCATCACATATTTTTCAGTGTTTTTTTTTAGATGTTTATATTTCCTCCACAGCCTTGCAATTATTTACAATCTAATATGAAATTTCTTAGACATACATGAATGTAGGTATCTACATTCTGTAATGTGGCTGAACATAGGACTTATTAGGCGAGATAATGGGTTCTGTCTGAGCAATATGCATTTAAATCAAACGCAAGCAAAGCCAAGTGGATTGATTTTGTATAATTGAAATAAATTTTATACAAATATTAACTTGACAGATTTGTTTTTATACAGTATATACACATGTATAAAGAAAGCTATTGAACTTCTTTTATTATAATATATTTACTAAGTAATGCTATAAACATTGTATAAACATGTTTTTCATTACAGATATGAAGATGGGACATTGCCGTTCTTATCAATAATTGCCTTGAAGCATTGTTTTGAAATGATGCATCGTATTGTACCTAAAGTGGTAAATGGGGACATAATGGAGACATTATCATATCACACATTTTATCTAGCAAAAGATTTATATCATAATTTACTTGAATTAAACCATCAGAATGGAAAAAAAGCAGTTGTTCTTTATATGGATTCTGATTTCAGTGACATAAAAAAACAAGGTGGTGTTGTAACCTTTAATCTTTTGAGGGAAGATGGTTCTTATATTGGTTATGCAGAGGTATGTTATAGTTATAATTCATAATAATCTATGATAACTAAATTAAATCTCAAGGGCTAACAAGTAAACCTTTTACATTAATATTTAGATTTGAAAGTGGGTAGTCAAAGGTAAAGTAGTAGTAGTAGTTGATTTGAAAGTCAGAGTCAGTTGAAAAGTCAGTTCCCATAGAAGAAGCATACATGGCTACACAAGGAATAACAATAACCCAATGAAAAACTTGAAAGTACACTCTTCATGGTGTCACTAACCTTTTCCGGCGTCTAATCTTGCTTTTATAGAAAATCTCATAAAACGAATCCAAATTCTTTCTATTTAAAACTTTTTTAATACTACTAATATAACAAAAAGGTCAAGTTTGTGAGTTTGTTTGTTTGTAGAAAGTTGTCTCTTAAACTACTGAACCAATTTTGAAAATTCTTTCACCAGTAGAAAGCTACATTATTTCTGAGTAACAGAGGCTATATTTGATTGTGATTAATAATATTTTTAATGTGATATCAATTCCCAGAAAATCGGGCTGATGCATTGATTTATTGGCGTGCGCTGACTAGACAATAAACAAGTCCCACAGTCGAACTTTCTCTCTGGTGGGCATTGACTCGAGAAAGGAGTATTTTCTCCATGGGCAAATATACACTTCTCAACAAAAAAATCGGAACACCTCTGAAGTTTGGTTTTGAATGAGTTATATGTATTTTTTACATAAAACAAAATAAATCAATAATGTCAGTTAATTGCGGATATTATTATTATTAACGAATATTAATGTATAAATAAAAAATATTTTTCTTCAGCTACAGGTATATTTTTACCTTTTAAATAGAATTTGTAAAATGTTAGAAACAAAAACAAAACATAAAAAATGTTTAAAAAAAAGTTTAATCAGTATCTCGTATTTCCTCCCCAGGCTCTAATGATTACTTCCATGCGGTTCCTCATGGAATGGATGAGAGTCACAATCTTGTGTTGTGGGATGTTATCCCACTCTTCTTGAATAGCTGATTTAAACTGGCTAAGCGTCTCCGGAGCAGGATCTCCCGCTTTGACTCGTCTCCCTAACATACCCCATAGGTGTTCTATGGGTTTCATATCCAGACTTCTTGCTAGCCCACCCATAACCTAATACCGACTTCGCTCAGGTATTCATTTACAATTCCTGCGGTATGAGTCCTGGTATTGTCCTGCAAAAATGAACTCTTCGCTAATAAAATGTGCATAAGGTAACACATGAGGCTCCAGACACTCTTCGATGTAACGTGACCCACTTAAAAACGGTAAGCGAAGTTGAGATACAAAATCAAGTTCAGTATTTCTATCGGCGCCTATGCCTCCCGATACAGTCCATGAACCGCCACCGTAATTGACTCTTTCTTTAATGCAGCACTGCAAAACGCTCTCCTTCTCTTCGATACACCTTCTTTTTTCCGTCGTTACCATACAGCATGATCTTATTTATATATAGTATTATCTATGATCTTACTCTCGTCAGAAAAGGGAAGTTTTCTCCATTGAAGGTATCGCCAATTTAAGTGCGCACGTACAAGGATAAGGCGCGCTTTTCGGTAGTCTACCGTCAATTGTGGACCATTGGCTGGTTTATGAGGTTTCAGGCCACACGCCGCCAATCTTCTAACGGTAGAATCGAACCTCACGAAGCCGCTGCTGCAGTTGAATCGGGTAAAACTGACGCCAATATACCGGCCATCTGGCTCATAAGTGACTCGATAGCTACCAGATCCTAGACGACGAGTAAACATACCAGTCTTCGCTGATCTGTATCACTGAACACTGATACACTCTTTGGAGATCTTCAGGTGGAAATGAAATACTGTTGTGTGTTTGAATTGCAGTTCAGGAATGCGTATATATTTGATAAAAATGCCGATTAATATTTTATATTACATCAAACATTTAGCTGCTAAACAAAATATAACATTTAATAATAATAAGCGCATTCGAACGA
Organism: Dendrolimus houi; assembly: GCA_039645545.1. NCBI lineage: Eukaryota > Metazoa > Arthropoda > Insecta > Lepidoptera > Lasiocampidae > Dendrolimus > Dendrolimus houi. Next base: position 12,518,145 of record CM077120.1, on the reverse strand, counting down.
TTACACGTGTCGCGGTGAGGTGAAGCGAGGTATGCGCGGAGGGGAACATGGGGGCCTCGACTAGGAGCAGCGCGTTTGCCGAACATTTGCGAAGGGCCGCTGTCACCACGGCAGCCGTTCGCAGACACCCGATCACCATCGGGCGTCTGCGGCTACAACTCTATTGGCAGCAAATTAAGATGCAATCATGCAGCCACAACACGCTGACTATGTCCTGAATCTAGCAACTCCACAACTTGGCCGGCTTTCGCGAGTTAGGTCGCTATATTTGTTAGGAAAAAATCTCTTTCCTAGGATTTCACAAAGCTTAATTAACGACTATTAAGATAAAAAGGATATTTTTGCAAAAAAAATGTGATTTAATGCAGAAATTCCGATGGAAGGAATACACATTGAAAACAAACTACATTCATTTATTGAATGAAAATTCGAAAAATTAAATTCAAATTAGGAATTGTGGTACACCATTGTATAGACTAAACCGCCAACTATTTATTGGCGTATTTTTTAATAATATCAGTTCTCTTTGTATTTCAATTCCATCTAAATAGTTCAGTCTGTTTGGATTTTTTTGATGAGAAGTGGCTGATCTGGAGTAGCGCCCAGCAAAGTTTTGCATTGAAAATCCTAATAATATTCTTTACAATGTTATGAATTATAACATATATAACAAGAGTATTAACACTCAATTTATGGAATTGAAAATAAAGAACATAATTTGAATAATAATAACAATTACACAATAAAAGAAATCTATTTTAATTTGCAGTTTCAACACATGGCAGATCTGTTCAACATAAGTGTAAGGACAGGCTGCTTTTGCAATTCTGGTTCTTGTCAGCGTCATTTAATGGTAACAAATAAAGAATTGAAAGATATGTATAAAGCTGGACATAAATGTGGTGATGAAATAGACCTGGTTAATGGAAAGCCTACGGGTGCTATTAGAGTGTCGTTCGGTTATTTCAACACCTTCAATGATATAGATAAATTAATTCATATGATTTGTAAATGTTTCATTAAAGTAAATGTCAATAAAGTCAAAAGAATTGTAACAAAATATAAAAATATAGATACAGCACTACCAAATAAAGTTACCAATGATGCTGTTACAAAATTGTTGAATGAAAATGAATATTTTAGCCTAGATGAAGAGGTTTCAACCAATTTTGAAAGCAAAGCTGTGCTGAAAGAAATAGCAATATTTCCCATAAAGTCGTGCGGTGCATTCAAAATAAGGTCTTCATGGAATATAGGACCTAAAGGGTTTGAATATGACAGAGAATGGATGATAATTAAAGATAATGGAGTATGTTTAACACAAAAACAAAATTCTCGCATGTGCTTAATTTGTCCAAAAATAGATCTGAAACACAAACTCATGATTTTGAATTGCAAAGGTTTGTATCATATTTATACTAAAGAATCAGTGTCAAAATAAATTTGCTTTATGATATTGGGGGAATTAATTTTGTGAAAATTGGTATATTCGTACTTTTAATAACAGAGAGTAACATAGAATATTTTTTATCACAGAAAGTGAAATACATGACAATGTATTTCACAGACTTGTGAAATGTAAAAGTAATCATGTTGGTTTGGTGTATATTCCACAATAAAATTATTTTTGATGTTTCAGGCATGCTTCCTATATCAATACCATTAGATCCTCATTCACATAATAAGTTCAAAGACACCACACTCTGTCAAAGCAAAGTTTGCACTGACATTATAAAAGGTTTTGATTGTGGTGATGAGGTTGCAAACTGGATCTCTGAAGCATTAGAAATATCTTTTCTAAGATTAATAAGACAATCCAGTAATGACAAAAGAAAGATAAATAAAAAATCTGACGAAAATAAATTACTTTCTTTGAGTAATCAGGCTCAATATCTGCTGATCAATAAAGCTACTGCAAGATGGCTACGAACTAAAATTAGGGATCCATCATTCACTGATAATACTAATCAGCTAACAGATCGTTTTAGAGGAAATATCATTATTGACACTGAGGACGAATTAGTAGAACGGGAGTGGCAAAGAATTATTATTGGAAAACAAGAGTTTAAGGTAAGCTTAACCCTATTTTTGTTCTGATCATAGAAGATAGACAGAATGTAACTTAGACAAAGCCCCTAAATCTTACATTCTTATTGTAGAATAGGGGTTGTCACAAATCATTTTTACTATGCTTATTGATATATAAAAATATTTTAAAAATTAGTCTATTTAGTTGTAGTGACATCTGTCTAAAAAAGTGGGACTAACCATTAAGGCAATATAAAAAGTACTGGAATTATCATTTCCTACTATTTTACTAGTTTTGCTGTCTACTTCCACTATCGTTTGTGTGATGTTTTTTTATGTAAAACATTTTTTTTAATAGATCAAATAACATACAATTTAAAATAAATTTATTCAAGTTTTTCAGATGTGAGTCCAAGAGATAAATATTAATGAACTTGTGATATTTCAGGTTGAGGGACAATGCCCAAGGTGTCAAATGGTATGCATAGATCAACAAACTGGCTTTAAAACTGTGGAACCATTAAGGACGATAGCTGAGCAATTTGGTGGGAAATTACGGTTTGGAATTTATTTGAGCTATGTAGGTCCAAATGGCGAATCAAAGGAGCGATCATTAAAAACCAATACATATGTAAAGGCTATTGGCAATGATGATCATATAAGTAGATGAAATACTATCTTAAAATTATTATAACTGATAGTATTGATCACCGTTTATAAATTGCAGGAGCACATTATTTAATTTAAATTTCAAATCATGCAAACAACTTTAACATGGAACAATTTTGTTTCTGTCTGTAAAAAAAAGGTTTGTCAGTAATTATTTCCAGTTTACTTGATATTTTAAATTGAAATGAAACCATTTCCCAAATATGTGCGTACAATTATAGATAAATATGATTAATGGGACCACTTTTACTGAAGCGCAGCTTATGTTATCACATTGCAACCTGTTGTATGAAATGTATAGTCGTCATCTACAGGATTTATATTGAAAAATAAGAATTAAAAATTACAACTAAATATTTTATATTTACATTGTATTTGTAATGGTACCTTATTTATACACGCGAGTTAGACTTGCATGTTTTTTTTCATAGAAATATTAAACCTGCAATAAAATCTCGTAAATATTACGCAGGTGTAACTAGAATCTTCCAAGTTATAATAATTTGAGATTTTAAAATCATATAGGGATTATTATAATTATGTCATTAATAAGAATTTTCTTACCAATATTACATCACATAAGACAACTAAGTACCTAGTAATAAGATAATATATAAAAATAGAGGGTGTGTTTTAGCTAGGTCAGTTAATAGGCTGTGAAAAGAATTTAGGCTACACAGTAAGCTTATATTATATATTCTTTTTCATTTTTAAATCTCAGTGATATGTTTTAAACATGTATAATTTTAGTAATACATTTTAACTAAGTCTGTGAATCTAGTAGTACTTTAAACCTAATTTTTACCTTGCATAAGAACCAAAGTAGACACCAGGTGAAAAGTATAGGTATGGGTAGTGGTTATATTATTATTTTTAATAAGTTTGATAAGAGTTAAAATAATATAACTGTTCCATTAAGTATACATAATAAAACTTTAATAAATCTCCACTAATTTTACAGGAAATTATAATAATACACTAGACATTACAAAACTACATAGATTCTTTATTTACATGTGTTACTTATTAGCAACACATGTAAATGTAGCATTTAAGTAGAACAATTACTAATAACAACAATTGTATATAAATATTTTATTTATATACAATTGTTGTTATTATTAATTGTTCTACTTATTGAAAAAATAACAAACAATAAAATCTTTATAGTCACTGAATATGATAACTGTTCCGTATTTTAAACAAACAAAAATATAAAAACTAATTATTTAAACATTTTTAATGTGTTTAATGTAAACTACACATTGAACTTGTAAGTGTTTATTTATAAACACTATCTCGATAGTATAATAATTAAAATTTAGTCTATGCCAGTGTTACATTAATTTCTGTTTTTAAGTGGAGCCCCATAAGTTTAAGGTCAAGAAGTACTGAGCCTGGGTCTCCTAGTCTTCAAAGTGCTAGCAATATTACCCCATTCATTAAACATAGTAATCCATTGTTTTAGATAGTTATGTTCAGAATACAAATTCCAAATCAGTGATTACAAATTGTTTTTGTAAATGGGAATTTTTCTTGCTTATGAAAGTATAAAGAATGTGGTTTCCAATTAAAATCTATAGATATTCTACTTTTTAAATATGGTACTATAGTTGAGTCGCGTTATAAAGCTACATTTGGCATCTATCAAACTGATTTGACAATACCCTTTCCAAGCATTTATTTTACTGTTGACAGCTCGATGACGAATCAATTAGTAATGTCCTGATGCATTGCCGACTCGATTCGTTATTATAATCGACTTTATTTATTAATAAGTTTTAATCAAGCAACTTTTCATACATTATATAATTCAGAAAAATAAAACGACACTTTTTTTTCTTCAAAGTAGAATATTTTTTATTTTTATATTGATTACATTCCATTTATTAGGTAGTGTCGATGGTTTAATAGTCTGTGCGTTGTATGACTCACATAACATCACCCACAACAATAAAGTACGACAATTGTCATTTGTTTCATGTGGGCTTTACTGTCAAGAAAATATCTAACATGATAGACGTGCAGATGTCAAAAGCAAAATGAACGCTTGGAAACCGTATAGTTGTGTGAACTATTGATGATGATGATGATACAATTAAAAATTGGGATCGTTATAGGAAGTCAAATATTATCAAATCGATTACAATAAAATGATTGATTATTTAAAAAAAAACATATTTTACTGTATTCAAAGATTACGGCGCTTGGTTGGTAAGGATGATATCTAACGCCGTGGCCAAACGGCCACTGGTGAAACCCAGGAGTGGATCCATTCGCATTTAAAACCGTTAAATGAGGGAGCGCAGTTGTTCCGCGCTCTTCGTTTTTTACTGCGAGTGCTTTAGGCTCTCTGACGGCACTGGACAATTGCCTAACTATAGTTAGGCAATTGTGAAATCTTCCATGTTCCATCTACTCGCCTATAGGCGAGTGGATGGAACATGGAAGATTTCATTGGGTTTTCCGATACTAAGTCATAGACCTAGTATTTTCAGAGAAAATGATTGTGGCAAACAAATATATACAGAGACGCAGGAACATGACAATCTCTTAAAAGTTCCATGTTTGCCAAATAGACTACCGATGCCTAAAAAAAATTACTGATAAGCATCATTTATGGTATCGTAAGTCATGTAGTCATGAGTACATACAAAAAACCCCATGGGAAAAATACACTTGCCGACACCTTTCAATTAAATACTTCTTATATAGTTTTATGGCCAACTGGAAACGATTGTCATCTTTACGGAACCATTCATTGTGCACGGACTGAACAACAAGAACTTACTTAATATATTGTTTACATCTATAATATTATAAAATTCTAAATATACCTGCTGTGTCTGTACATTCAAGCTATTTAAAAAAAACAACTGAAATATACTATATAAACGCTGGAGAACGATTAATGTTTTTTAAGGATTTCTTGTCTCTTTGTACAATATTCACTTAAAAACTATGGGGCCGATTTCGATGCCGTTAGACTTAGACTTAAAATCTGCACTACTTTTTATCCTAGGAATCCCGCGGGAGATATTCTAAGATTTTTTTTTAAATGGCCAGATTAAAACAAAATTTGAATTCCAATGTGATTTTTTACTGATCGATGGTAAATTTTATGTAATAAAATTTGACTAAAATTTTACAGTAGCCTTAAAAAAATATATTTAATCTTTCATACAAGTGCAAATACTGGCAACCAAAAACAGTTGTTTGTTTAAATTCTAAATAGGAGAAATGTGTGAAAACTTTTTTTTTAATTTTTTGGGGTAGATTTTTATGTGAAGAATTAGGAATAGCTAACTGTGTATATGTCTGCTATAACATGAATTTTATTGTTTATCAATGTCACATAAGATTGCTTTTCAACCATATCTATATGTATGTAACTAGAAAATAAATAATACTATTTTTTGAGTTGAATAAATGTTATGATATGACACAATTTATTGGTTGTTGTCCTTTTATTCTATAAGGTTCTTTTCCATGTGCCACACTACTTACTGCTTCAGCTACCTCTTCATAGTCAGGCAAAGCCATTGTTTGTATTTTGGAGTAAATTAGTGTACCATTAACTGTTACTTCAAATGAACCTGCAGATAATAATATTGAATATTAATAACAGTGCCACCAAAGTGAAGTTCAGAAAGTTTTTATAAAAGGACAATTGCTAATGTAAAAGTAAATTTCGCAACTAATAAGATAGCATTGTAAACATTTTAGAGGACTTATTAGGGGTCATCCACAAATTACGTCACACGAATTTCATGATCACCCTTACCCCGTCCTCTTCACATTCGTGAAACTCCTCCCTCTCTGGTGTGACATCACATATTTTGCAATTTTACATCAATAAATTATTAAATTATAACAACTGTTTTTGTAATTAGCTTAAATATAGATTTTGAAATGTGACATCATGAAATTCAAGACCTCTCCCACCCCTTGTCACACTTCGTCGACACCCTCCCTCCCCCTTAACGTGGACGTAATTTATGGATGGCCCATTACCTTGTGAGACCTTATGCCATTAGAAGTTAAATATGTAGTATCAACAAGTTACTCAGTTATGAATGGGCCTTTACTGTAAGTTTTTTTGCTTATTTTTAACCGAATTTAAAAAGAAGGAGATTCTCAATTTGATTGGTTTTTTACGTGGAGATTTATGATCCGATTTACGTGATTCTTTTTTAGTTTGATGTGCAATAGTTGCCATTTGGTCCCCTAAAAATTTAACATAGTTGGTCCAGTAGTTTTCATTTTATGAACATTTTTTATGATGGAGCTCTATATCCTGTAGTAACTCAACACTCATTTTACAGCATAAAATATATTCGACCTAAATAATATTAAGGTATATACATAGTAATAGTAAGTAATGATATGGAACGAGTACAACAGCAGGGTTTCTAAGTAAAAACTGCCCCCGGACCGATTTCTACCTTTATTATAGGGATCGTTTTGTTATCAAATAAAAATAATTCACCCAAATTTTCAGCTTTTTATCTTAAGTATTTTCTGCGTTTTTTTGAAAAACCTGTTATTCCGTTTTAATTTTTTTTTCAATAGTAAAATTAAAAATTAACACATGACGATTATTTTACCAATACTTAATATATTAACACCAAAAAAATTATTCTTAACCATATATATTTTTTTTATAATTTATAATGTATTATTTTTTAAACAAAAGGAAAGAAAGTTGTTATTTTAAAGTTGTTTCAAAGAGGTGTGTGTTTTGAGTTAAAAATCAAAAGAATATCAGTTCGATAGAACACAAGGTTGTGAAAAAAAAGCAGTTTTTATATAATTGACACTGTTCCATCACTATAAAAAAAATTAAAAAATGCATGAGTAAAACACATATTCTGAAAAAATGGTGATAGATAAATTTCAAAAACTCGAGATAAAAAATATTTTAGATTTATTTTATGTTTAAAGAATCAGTTTTCATCCGGGAATTACAACAAAAATATTGTTTCATGCCTTTTGCTCCCAAGTATTGGTAAAAAAATCGTCATGAGTTCATTTTTAATCTTACTATTGAAAAAAAAATTAAAAAGTTAAAATAGGTTTTTCAAAAAAAAAATCAAAAAATACTTAAGATAAAAAGCTGAAAATTAGGGTGAATTATTTTTATTTGATAACAAAACGATCCCTGTAGTAAAAGTAGAAATCGGCCTGGGGGCAGTTTTTACTTAGAAACCCTGCTATACCCTTTGAAATAGTTCTCCCTTCTGCAACATGTAGTTTTTGAGATATTTTTTTTTTTGTAAACATAACTACTTATTCTTTTCACTAATATTGTACAGATATCATACTTTCAAAAAATAAGAAATGCAGAAAAAAACCAGTAGTCAATGTAAAATAGATTCAAAAGTCTAAAACCACAGACTAAAGACCACATGCCAAGCAACTGTGCCAAGACAGCAGTCAATGAATGTCAATTGATTTGTAACCATCATTGAAATAGTTATCAATGAATAAATTGTGATCAGTCTGTTCTAACAAGCCTGCTTCGCTCGCTCAACTCATGCACTTTAGTCTAGAGTTTAACCTAACATAACTCACCTTTCTAGTCACTGGTCATGACTGTCGACCACCCATCACAACCTTAGTGGCTATAAAAAAATTTAAGTATATCCCTAAACTCAAATCACCATTAATTTACATTCCGTTTGTCTATATCACACCCAAAGTCAGATAGAGGAGTGGAGCTCCCACCTAAGTGTACCCCATAAGTGGAGACACCATTATAGTCAAAACACTTCAAAACAACAACAGGAGCATGTATCTTTACATATACTATGTACTCTGTCAGTACATAAAAACAATTTCGACTGCACATGGTGTAAAGAGCGAATGTAACTTGTCACATTATGGCATTTTCCAAAATGGCATCCCTAGGTACATTTTGTTACATAATTTACTAATATTTCGTAGAAATATTTTTCATTTGTTTTATCACATTTTTAAATATTTTACAACAAAATCATTTATATAACATTAGTTATTATTATCTCTAACAGATAAAGGTTAAACTTTGCAATAGTGGTCACTGAATTTTAAGTAGTGGGGGGGAGGGGGGAGGAGTACTTCTCCCTTCTGCTACCCCTATGTCTAGGAGACATGTAGTTTTTGAGATATGATTTTTTTTGCAAACATAACTTTACTATTTTTTTTTAAATGGTGTACTTATTTCTTATGTCTTAAGACGAGAAATGCAAAAGAAAGGTAGTGGTAAAGAAAGTGGTCAGTATAAAAAACATTTAATACAGTCTAAAAACACAAACTTTGCCCACAAGTCAAGCGATCAAAGCGAATGTGCCATGACAGCGGTCAGCAAATGTCACAACCAATTTGTAGCCATCATTTCAATAGTTATCAATGTCGGTTCTGTGTAGTGGTCCAAACACTAACCTAAGCTAACCAACTCACCATTCTAGTCGCTGATCACGGTTGACTTTCAACCACTCCTCACAACCTTAGTGACTATAAATAAACCGTAAGGATATCCCTAACTCAAATAATCATTAATTTACCTTCTGTTTATTTATATCTCAGCCAAAAACTCAAAGGACTTCTTTAATAAAACATGATGTTTATATTATATTGTCTGCCGATTATTATTATTTTGGAAAGGTAATATTTTCTTAGCACTTTGGCTAGTTTGAACCACATCCACGGGTCTAAACCAAGTGAATGCAGCGTCTAGTGAGGAAAATTTATGTTGACGGTATGTTATTATGAGGGGCAATTTCGTTTTCGTCTATCTTCAAGAATTTTCTAACCATTCTACATGTATTCAAGATTGCGGCTTTTTGGAGAGTTATGTAGAGGGTTTCTTTGAGGTCCAATAGTTTTAGACTATGGAGAAGATGGTTGGGAATAATGCCTGTTGTGGAGAGAACTATGGGTACTATGTATACTTTTTCCTGTCGCCAAATTCTGCTCACTTCATCTTTGAGTTCTGCGTACTTGCTTATTTTTTCAGTTATTGTTTTTTGTATGTTGTGTGTGTTAGGAACAGCAATGTCAATAAGGTAAGTGATTTTGTTAATTTTGTCCTGTAAAGTGATATCTGGTCTATTATAGTGAATTGTCTTATCGGTGAGGATGGCGCGGTCGTAGTAGAGCTTGTGTGTAGTGTTTTCTAGAATGGTTTGTGGAGTATATTTGTAATATGGAGTGTTTGTGTCTTGTATGAGTGCATATTTGACTGCAAGTTTTTGATGAATGATATTTGCTACCTGATTGTGTCTGTGTGTATAGTCTGTTTGTGTAAGGGTTGTGCATGCTCCTGTTATGTGTTGGATGGTTTCTGGTTGTGTGTGACATTTGCAACACTTATCGTTTGTTATTGTAGGATCTTTAATTATGTCTTTTCTGTAATTTGTTGTGTTAATAATCTGGTCCTGTTTTGCTATCATAAATCCTTCAGTTTCTGGAAATAAACTACCTACTTTAAGCCATTTATTAGATGCAAGTGTGTTTATATGTGACTGTTCTAGGTCGTGAGGATGCCGACCATGAAGCACTTTCTTCTTCCATTCTTCAATTTTTTGTTCTTGTGGGTTATTATTATTATTATTATTATATGGTTTACTTAAATTTATAAACAAATTTTATTGCATTCAATAATTCCACAAACGCATCTTTTTTAAATTTTATGATGTACCGTCGCCACAAATATTCAATTATTAAATCAGTAAAATTAGTCATGTCAAAATAACCAAAACAGTGCAAGTCATCGAAAGATCCAAAAACAAAACACAAAATGCATTCATGTAACAGTAATGGAATAAAAAAGGCGGCAATATACCCAAAGTGCAGTATTTTTTTTTACAAAATAATACATTGATGTTTTTAATAAAAATAAATCGATTACAAATGCTACTCATTCATACTCTCAATATATAAGCAATAACATTAATTTTCGTATTTAAAAATGGATATTATTGGCATATCGAATGATATTCAAATTTAAAAATCGATATTATTGACATATTGAATTGGTAACATTTATCGTTGTAAAGTAAAAAAAAAGTGACAGTACTGTGATTTATTATTATGTACTTTAAAATTATAATTACTAATTCAAAACTTGTTTACTAAACAAAAAACGATTTTAGTGTTTATGTATTAAGTGTTTTCCTAAACACAAATGAAAATGTTTTCAACAAAAGTGACATAACCTTGTTTATCAAACATATTTTTGTTTTTCCCATTATTCATTCAAAACTTGTTGGTGGACCCTAAAACATGATTCCTAGCCCAAATAACAAGTCTAGTGTCTATATATAAGGCGTATGTATATCCCTAAACTTAATTTCTGTTAATCTAATGACACATTCTGCAAAAGTTTAGCTCAGATAAATATTAATAGAACATAAAAATTATCTGTTCTGCATTAGCTTTACAATAAGCAATAAAATGTGACTTGTCACAAAGCCGTGTCGTTTTGGTTATACTTCCATGTTTTTAAATATTTTATTTCATAAAAACTATTGATCCTCGTAGTGTGAACTTTTCAGGAAATGTGTTTCTCGACATGCTGAAGCTATGGTGAAATTTTCAGTCTCAATTCAAAGGCCATTAAACTAATATTACCCCCACTTTTTCAGTTTCAGATCCATATAAAATTGTCCTTGTCTCTTATCTTTCATGACTTTTATAAGATGAATCATATGCATCTAAAACGTACCTTGACGGCCGCGTTTACAGAATACAACAGCATGTGGAGTAGTTTTATGAATTATCTGGGCAAGGGCTAAACAATGACCTCCATAGTCACAAATACCACTGAAAAACCATTTATATTACAAATCTCTTGTGCTTACCTAGAAAATCAAAAATGTTAATAACATATTTACCAATATTCAACTACAACATTTGGTTTATGTCGCTTTTCAACTTCCTTGCTAGACATTGGTAATACAAATATAGTTCTTAATTTCGGAGAAATTCTAAATTATAATGTAAACATATACCCATCTGTCAAATTAAAGATGAAAATCACAACTTCTATCAGCGCGTTTCAACAGTAGCTCACAACGCCCAAAACGCTCCGTTAACCGTTCCACAGAGCAACCGCGGTCGTTCTGGTCGTGGCGAAAACGTCACTATTGACGTCATCATTTTCGATCACACAACGCTCATAACGATCCATATCAAGAGGTGGGTCGATATCCGTTCCACTTGGGTTTACGATTGTAACGCCGGCAAGCAAGTGGAACGGGAAAAATTGCGGTCGTGAACTTGGTCGTTGTGAGCTATTGATGGTTTTGTTTTCGCATTTATGATATTAATAGGGATAGGGACGGGAGATCCAAAATAGCGATGTCTTTATCAAGTAATGCCCGATTGAAGTAAAAACAACAAAACAAACCTAAATATACCTGTCGTATCAGTGGTTCTTTGCAGCGCGTTCCATCCTTAGCTCACAACGACCACGTGCACGACCGCGATTTATCCCGTTCCACTTACTTGCCGGCGTTACAATCGTAAACCCAAGTAGAACGGCTATTCGACCCACCTATTGTCATGAGTCGTTGTGAGCATTGTGTGATCGAAAATGATGACGTAATTAGTGACGTTTTTACCACGACCACAACGACTGCGGTCGCCCTGTGGAACGGCTAACCCCCGGTTTCTATATTTTACCGACGATTGTCTGTAATAGTAACTGATTGATTTTCAAGCTACCAATAACCGATGGTTGAGAGGGCTATACTAGTGTTTCATAAGCTCATTGTCAGTTAGAAGTACTGTCGGTTATCAGTTACCAATTCCCTCCCAAGCGTTTTGCTAATGCAACATAGTTGTAGTAGCAACACACAACCTAATGAGTTGACGTATAACTACAAAATAAATATATTTTTAAAAAAGTGACCTTTTGTGATATAAAATTGTCATTGAAAATCAAGCTTTCAATCAATCTGCTTTAAAAATACTTACAATTACTGAGCCATTTTATATGAATGTTGCATGAACAAAACGCAGTAATCTCAACAACATATAAACTTTTTAAATAATGTTTGTTCCAATGTCATTGGAATTGTTCTAAAAAAAAAAGATAGAACAACGTTATCACTTCAGAAATTTTTCGCTAGTTATAGGGATTTGTGGTTGTCTATTTTTTTTAAATAAGTTAATACTAATAACAACGGTTTTTGTGGTTCCAGAGTCAAATGACGTAAACTTTGGGGAAATCTTTGAATGATTTTTGAGATTGTTTTCATTCAATTGTTTTAGGTAACTTTTTGTAAAGCGACCGTTTCACACAGATGTGGCGATGGATTTAATGTGTTATTTGAAGCGATGTTGCAATTTATTCTTAATGACGTTAAATATTGACAGTTAGTACGTACTAATATGTTATCTATTAATAAGGTTATAATTATTCACAGTGTTATTTTTAACGCTATATTTAAGACGCATTAGGTCATAATCGATAACTATAACGTTATCGCAGGTGAAGCTCAAGAATAACAAAAAACTAGTTTAATTAATGACTTTGGAACCTTTGACCTTATTATTAGAAAGGTGGCATTAACTATATAAGTTTTACCTGTGCTGGGGACAACTGAGAACTGAGAACTTTGTTGTTATAAATATTTGTCGACGAAAATTACGAAAACGACATCACAAAAAACAAAACCTATCCTACATTCTGGGATAAACTTTACATAAATCTATCCCAAACTCTATCTCTTTTCCGGAATGAAAATTATCCTATGTCTCGTAGATATTGAACTTACTTATATACCAAGTTTCAGCCAAATCGGTCCAATAGGTTTCCGTGAAAACATTACAGGCAAAGAAAAATATACTTTTTTCCCCGAAACTATCCCATTTTTCGGGATAAAAAGTATTCTATGTTCATCCTCGGCATTACAAAAGTATATATAGAGTTTCAGCCATATTCGTGCAGTAGTTCTTCCGTGAAAGGGTAACAGACAGACAGACAGACAAAGTTACTTTCGCATTAATAATATTAATAGGGATGAATAGTGAAGCAATACTGGAATTGGAATTAGAACTATTAAAAGCAGAAATAGCAAATTTGAAAAATATAAATAAGAATTAAATCCAAGTTAAAAGAAGAAGTAAAAAATTAGAGTTTAATTTAATTAAAAATCACTTATTTATAATGACAAATAAACTGGCAATCTCGACAAACAAATAAAAGTGGCCGAAATCGGGTGGCAAAAAAATTCCTACGAATAGTAGTGTTGAAAACCAGCGGTTATAATATAGAAACACTTCTCTGTCGTTTCCATACAAAAAGTCTACCGATCGGTTAGAAAATCCCTCCCATCGGTAGTTGGTACTTTCATGAGTAACTAGCTACGAACAGTTCGTTATAGAAACATCAGTAGAGTTACCAGGCGGTAATATTCTAACCGTCGGTATCAAAAACGAATCGTTTTTGTAATATTGAAACCGGGCACAACTGAGCATTTTGAGCGTTGTGAGTTACTGATGGAACCTTGTTATCCGCTTTATTGATAATTTATCAGACTATCTGATACTACTGAGACTGACAGTTACTATCACTGTCACTTTATAATCATTATTCGTTTTGGATTTTCAAAATCAACAAAAGTCAAGTTTTGCATTTTCATTTCAGTTTTTCTTATATAAATTAATAAATAATTGAGAAACTTGTACGAAAAATTAAATTATTAATTGACTAACTTATTAAAAGTTGTAAATATTTAGTTCCAAACAGTTTATGGCCTACTAATGCTACAGAAATTAAGTTTTTATCGGTCATTTTTACATCAATATGGACTACGATTATCTTATAAAACTTCTGTGCGTTGGTGATTCTGGGGTTGGTAAAACAAGTTTTCTTTACAAATACACCGATGGAGTTTTTCACACACAATTCATATCAACAGTTGGGATCGATTTCAGAGAAAAAAGTGTCGTAAGTGTTGTCACTCATAAATTTTTAAAGAACCTATCTTAAGATTTTTTTGCCTTTATTGTTTGTAAAACGATTGAAAGAATACTCTTTCAATTCAATTTTGAAATAATACTATTTCAAAATTTTTAGATTTATCAGCAAAATGGCAGACAACATCGCATACACTTGCAACTTTGGGACACTGCAGGGCAAGAAAGGTAACTAGAATTCATTAAGGAATGCCACTGGATCACTATAAAAACATCTCCCATGTAAATTTCATCTAATACCAAGTACTTACAACAGGGAATTAGAGACTTTCTACTGGAAACTATTGCATACTTGCAATATGCCATACTATTAGGTTAATTAGAGCTGGCAGGTTACATGTGGCAAGCACCCTGCATAAGATATGCAGACAGTAAATCTATAGCTATCTGGTGCACAAATTTTAAGTAGAGTGATAGTCGAATGGGGAAGGGGGAGATATACTTATCCCTACTACAACCCCTTTGGTCTGGAGATCTTCAGTTTTTTTAATAATGAATAATGAATAAATAAGTGAAGTTATGTACCTCACTTATTTATTCACTAATATTGCACTTACAAAGTTGAAAAATCCTTTTGAAATCAAAAAGAAAGCCAGCAATCAACAGAAAAAGAACAAAAAACAATGTGTATTATCAAAAAATGATGAAAAAATACATCAGAGCACATACACTACAAGAGTAACCATGAAAATATTCAAAATAGTAGCCAATAAAGATGAAATAATAAATTGTGTGTATAAAATAAATAGTAAATGGTTACAGTTGGTTGTGGCGCTCGCCAACCTCTGCTACGGCAAGCTCGCCTCGCGCTCTTTGGTTTGAAGCTAATCTAACCTAAATCACTGTTCTAGTCACTGGTCATGACCTTTCACCACCTATCACAATAATGTTAGTGAAAAAATAGGTGAAGTTATGTTTACCAAAAATAAATATTTCAAGAAATCCGGACCCTAGGAGTTGCAGAAAGGGTAAAAATATTCCCCCTACATACTATTTAAAATTCGTGCACCGGATAGCTGAGTAGCAGCCTATGCAGAGACTGTTGTGGGACTATCTGCTAATAGAAGTTTGTGGTACCTTCCATTGGTTACCTCTGTGCCTTAGATAGAATCATGTGGTAATACAACATGTATATGCATACTGAGACTCTAGCCACAGATTAATGCTTAGTTACAAATATGTATAGAAGAATGATGAAAAGATTCCATAATTTTTCTTATAAGAAATTATTTTGGAATAATTTTTGGGTTCAATTGTGTGTTCAAATAGTTTATTTAAAACATCTTTTACTTTAATATCTAACTTTAGATGTTTCTTAAGTTAACAATATTAAAATATTGTTATGAATTTGTTGGATGTGAATTCAAAAATGCCATTGGAATTAT
Organism: Dendrolimus houi; assembly: GCA_039645545.1. Lineage (NCBI taxonomy): Eukaryota > Metazoa > Arthropoda > Insecta > Lepidoptera > Lasiocampidae > Dendrolimus > Dendrolimus houi. The sequence continues at coordinate 12,502,096 of CM077120.1, read as the reverse complement.
AACAAAGTTTATTAGAAGTATACACACACATAATACACAGTTCTTACCAGTACAACTGAAAACAACAAAACCATATTGTAAAGCAGAAAATTGTAATCACAAAGTGGTCATTATAGGATAATTGCTCCGAAAGTACACTAGGTAATGCTTCGATCACACTCGAAAGACGACTGGCTCATTCAGCAACTGACCGACCCTATCCATTTATGAATTAGACATGGCCTCCTAGCAACATGCCCAGTGGTCCTTGGAATTCTTAATGTGTCGGCTTAATGGCTTCTAAGAATTTGCATGAAATACAAACAAAAGAAAATCAGGGTTTATGATATATTGCCATACAAAAAGAATTAACACAGATAATAGATCACACAAATTTGAAGAGATAATAAAACACCTGTAAAGTATTAGTAATCCGCTCACAACAGTTTAATTAAATAGTGTAAATTATTGTAAAAATCAAGTTTTTAATGTACCAAAATTATATTCTGAAGAAACACTATATTGTATAATCTATATATATATACAATTCTTCTGTATGTGTGTTGACAGTGAACTCAATCAGTGAAGTGATATTTGTTTTGTGTGTTTGAATGGGTCCCCGGGTGGTTTAGATTTACAATTGGAACTAATAGGTGGCGCTGAGATCGGGTTCTAGAATCCTCCTAATCCCCTGGAGCGATTTTGTTTTTGTGTGTTTGAGTGGCTTACCAGATGGTTTAGATTTGTAATTAGAACCGGTAGGTGGCGCTGCGATCGGGTTCTAGAATCCTCCTAATCATCTGGACCGATTTTGGTGATCCTGTTTTTGTGTCATGAAACAGTCTTTTAGGAATTCAGAAAATATGGCGGTACGAAGTTCCGCCGGGTCAGCTAGTTTCTATATATAATTATTATGACTAAGTACATTTGACCTACTTCCAAAATTAATTAAATTATATACAGTACTTATAAAAGTACAATTCAACTATTATCTGATCCTCATTTATGGAAATTATTGATTAATAGATAAATTAGTTTAATATTGATAGCCAAACCTACTTTTTTGACTTAAATGAATTTAATAACCAGACTCATTGACTCTTCAGGTGATCAGAGGGCTGGTGCTTACTTCGGCCAACGGATCAGTATGGCGATCTAGCGAGGAAACATAGCCAGCCTTCTGGGCACCTTACCCATAGAAGACGGTGATCTGGGCTCAGCATTCTTGCATTGTATTGTATTGTTGCATTGTATTGTCCATTGATATATGTAATAAAATGTATAGATAAAAAAATAAATAAAAAAAATAACCATATCATAGAAACACAATGAAACTTGAGGCAAACTTTTTAATCAATTATTAATGGTTTTTTTTAAATCAGATGTCATCACAATTGTCTCCTAGAGCAGCTTAATTTTCATCTATAATATATATAAAAATTTTCTGTGCGTGAGTATGTGACTGTACTCCTCCTAAATGGCTGGACCGATTTCAATGAAATTTATAGTGTGCATTCCGGTGGGTTTGAGTATGGTTTAGATCCACAATTGGACCCGGTATGTGGCGCTGCAATTGGGTTTTAAATTTTATTTCTGCAGGACAGGACAACATCTGCTGGGAGAGCTAGTATTAATATATAAACACAATAAGTCAACATTAAATTGATTAATGTAATGAAGTATCTGGCATTATTATTTATAGGTTTAGAAGTCTGACTACAGCTTTTTATAGAGATGCCATGGGGTTCCTTTTACTATTTGACTTGACCAATGAAGCATCCTTTCTTGAAGTTAGGAATTGGATCGAGCAATTAAAGGTAATCTTATATTTACTTATGTGATTATGTCTGTAATTTTTATTCATTGTTTTTTCGTATATTGACCTTTTCAATGATCCTATGTTGCAGATACCTTTACCAATTTCTAATTGTTTTAAGCTATAAAGGTAACAATGTTGTGTATATATTTTATTGTGTTTATTTTTTGTGCTACTCCATTGTGATATTATATTTAAATTACAACTGAAATTTATTATTTTGAAACATCTATTTAGAATTATAACGTTTTTTGATTTATTATTCCATTACTTTTTATCTATGATTGTTTATACTGTTATATTATAAGTTACATTCTAAGTAGTTAGTTTCATGTTGCAAGCATATTAATCTACTAATTTGTATCAATATATTAAATACTGCGTGGTTAAATTTATTATTTGTTATTAAATGTATCACAAGTTCTATAGTTATTCTGTAAATTCCCATTATGCTTATAGTATAAAGTTGCGCCTCTTGGTCATAAAATAAAATAATACTCATAGTATCACAAATATGCACTGCATAGACCAATTATGGTAATCACTCCAAAAGTTGAGGGAAATCCTCTGATCATTTAAGATAATGAACATGCAAGCCATAAAACGTTAATACAGAGAAAACTGTATCAAATTACTTCAGTGCATGGGGGATATCTCAAAGAGAGGAATGTCATGGGAGATGGATATAAGTGCCATAGAAATCAAGTTATGATATGTTCTATTATTACTGAAAACTGCATTACAACAGATACAAATTAAAAGAACAATGTTTAGTCTTTTTTCTTCTTTTCACCATTTAACAATCATTTGGAATCAGCACTGTAAGTTTTTTCCTTCAATACTCCTATTAGATTAGAATTAGACTATAATAGTTGACATCAACCATAATGGTTTATCCCAAGCAAATGTTGAATATATAATTCTTTTTTTTTTAATTTTCTATTGCATGAGTTCAGCAGACAGGCAGAGGGCCCACTTGATGGAAAGCGGTTACCATCGCCTATGGAGATTTGAACACCAAAGATGCTAGAAATGCGCTGCTGCTCTCTTAAGGGAACTGAACCTGTATGGCGACATACTCTAGACCAGGGGTGGTAGCCATCCAGTCGGGCAAATGCCCTACCACCTCACTTTGGGTTGTTTTGTCGCCTCTTACGACAGGCCGCCCGGCCGCAGGAAATTGTATTCTTTCTCCTTCCTGCACGGATAGCAGTTAGTTTAGTATTATTACAATTTAAACTTATTTTTTTCCAATAAAATTATTCTTTATATTCTATATAAGTTTCTATATTTCAGACACACAGCTTAAGCGATGACCCTGATATTGTTTTATGTGGTCACAAATGTGACTTGCAAGAAAAGAGGCTTGTTAACCAGAATCGTGCAAGAGAATTTGCTAAAAATTATAATCTTCCATACTTGGAAACCAGTGCCAAAACTGGTCAAAATATTGACAAGGCTATTGAGATTTTACTTGATAAAGTTATGTACCGGTAAGTACTAGAAATCACTACATTGTAGATATAGGTACCTATTGAAATTGAGTTTATTATAACCAGAAAATTTAACTTTATTATCTTAAAAAATAATAATCTAACAATATGGTGTTATTTAAGCATTTTAGAAAATTATTTTTAGAAATAAAGTTAATAGGACAAAATATTTTATTGATTTGTTTAAAATATTTAATGTGAATCAAAACAATCAGACTAACTTCATATCTGGTAGTAGAGTGCACCTTGTGGTTTCGTTTGTGTAAACTTTGAATTTCTTTCATGTGGAAACTCTGATTTTCTGGAATAAAAAGTGTACTATGTTCATCTTTTTTATTGAAAGTATATTGTGTATAATAAATACCAAAATTTATGACATTCAGTTTCAGATCAAACAAATTTTAATATATAAACCATCCAATAAATTATTTTCATATTTTTCTTTGTTATTTTTCAAAGTAGTATTTTTTTATTTTTTGTGGAGCAGGCAAACATGCAGGCGGACCACCTAATGGATGTCGTTATCCTTTCTATAGACAACGCAGCAAACCAATGCTACTGAAACTAAAAGGTCAACATACAGGTCCAAATGTTAGGCCACTGAAGTGATAAACCTCAAACATCTCCACTCAGCTGAGATGAGAATGTTGAGATGGATGTGTTGTGTTACAAGAATTGGTAAGGTGAGAAATGAGTACATAAGAGGATCTTTGAAAGTTGCACATGTTACTGAAAAATTAAGAAGATTAAGGTGGTATGGACATGTAATGAGGAGGGATGAAAGTCATGAGACAAAAAGAATGTTGAACTACAAGATGGATGGGTACAAATGTAAAGGTAGACCTAAAAAAAGGTGGATGGACTGTGTGACAGATGATATGATGATTTGTGGTATGACAGAAGATGTATGTCAGAATAGAGAAGTGTGAAAGGAAAAGACATATTGTGCCGACCCCAAATAATTGAGATAAGGTGAAAGAAAAGCAAATGGTGAAACCAAAATGTTGCCAACCTTCAGGATGGGGTAGGAGGGATGGGATAGGTGAATGGAATAGCGGGATGCGATACGAGAGAAGGGAGGTGGGTCATCGGTACTCACTCATGCAAAATACTATTACCTTAAAACTAACTCTTTGATGCTGATACACTGTAAGAGTGTAGTATCACGCTGATCCCCAGCAAGCTATAATCAAGATACTGATTCCAGCATAGCTCTACCACTGTTTTTTTATTTAATAACAGTATTTTAAACGCCTCTCAAAGGGCTTGGTAGTGATAACTTTATTCTTGTTAATTCAGTTGTCAGTATAGTATATTTTTAACTTCCAGAATGGAGACATCAGTGGAATATGCAATGCTTTGCGCTTCCGGGAGGCGTCGTCAGTCGTTGCAGAAACTGCAAGCGCGACAAGATAGAAAGTTCTGCTCCTGTTAGAATTTATTAAAACTGTGATTTATATTTATACATTCCCCTAATCTTTACATAATACATATTTTCATAGTCTTATGCTGATTTTTACCAAAGATTTTAATGTAAGTATCAAATTTATTACAGTATTCTATAGTTATTAATTAATAAGTGTCTTTCAATCGTCCTTTTATTTCATTTAAAAATATTTATAATAAGGGCTCCATTTTCATGAGACTGAATTTAAGTTTTCGAAAGATTGAAGTTCAATTTACAATTTTAAGTATTTATTAATTAAATAATTTTTAAGTCGAAAGTTTTTTTGTTAAATAGATAACAAAACCATGTGACTTATTAAGACAAAAGTTAAACTGGTTCTACGAAAAAATAATTGTTGATTGTTTTCTTTGGGGATTAATTGATTATGTTACTTATATAGATAGACTACACTTAACTCAATGTCAACTCTAGAAAATCGAGTTCAACTGCAGTAGATTGAGCAATAATGTAATACGCAACAATGCAGTAATTTGACGGCCTCTGTGGTTGAGCGGGCTAAGCCTTTGCCGGCTTTGCTCACTGCAACGCAGAGGTTCCGGCTTCGGTTTCTGGTATGGTAAATTTCGGAAACGAATTTTCTCCAGTATTTACTATGGTCTGGGTGTCTAGGATCGGCTCTAGAGTAGTCCGTTGTATATTACCCATAACACAAGCGTTAATTGCTTAATTCGGGGATATACAATAAGTGTGTTGATCTGTCGAATATTTATTAAAAAAAAAAAGTCATTTATAAAAGAAAATTAATTATAACCATACAAATATCCATATGCAACGATAACTACTTTCCATTAGGTGCCCGGTTAGCCTGTCTGCTATATTTCAGGAATAAATAAAATATGGAAAGATTTTCGCGCAGACATTACTTGCTAGTTAGAAGCGGCCTTAAAATTTAATACGGACTATAAGTGACGTAATCTCTTAGTTAAAAAGTATTTACAGACCAATCGAGAACCTCATTTTTTGTCTGATCCATAGATTCACTATTTTTCATTGAATATGTTAAAATTGTATATGATAAATATACTGAATAACGAAAAGTTATTTAAACTTTTTCTATAGCTTAACCATGTTAACCGAGTAATTTTACAAACACTGCTACGTAAATATCCGAAAATGTAGATAATTCAATTTTAATTGTCTGTATGAAAACTGTTGAAAGTATTAACTATGGATGGAGAATGCTAGGTATAAAAACCGCCTAGTGAGAAACGTAAATCTGAGAAGGTTGGCTAGATGGCGCCACAGGTCGTTCTTGTCTCGCTTTTTGGCATTTTATCGTTTAAAACTTACGAGGGGCATTCAATAAAAAGTAAGAATGAGGTACTTATAAACTCTTTGGAACCGCAATAAGTTAATACTGGATTGTAAAGCAGGAATATTAACTTTATTAAAAAAAGGAAATAATTTGAATACCTTTTTTTTAAACTGAAGTCTTGTTTGTAATCTGTCGTAGCGTCTTGTCAAAAATGGTAAAAATTGAATTGCATCCTGGTGTTAAGTGTCTGTGCTTAAAAAATTTCACAACGGAACGCGTTAATCAAGACTTATAGGATACTTTAGAGGCAAATGTTCGACCGTATTCTACAGTTGCACGTTGATGTACCGAATTAAAACGTGGAAGAACACCCACCAAAGAGACTCGCTCGGGCTGCCCCATAACGGCAGTGATTCTGATAGACTTTTCTCTCTATTTATAACTATGAACAAAACATGGTTTCACCGTTACGATTTGGAAAATTAGTCTATGAATTGGAAAAAACCATCGTCACCAACCAGTAAGGAAAAGGCTAGTCGTTCCGCCGGAAAGATCATAGCCTCTCTGGGATAGTAAAGGGGTGGTCATGACAGGATACCTCGACCGTGGGGCTATTGTTATGGGCTCTTTGTATGTATAACAAATAGAAAAGCTGCGTACTTAACGAAATTCGCGAGAAACGGCAAGGCTGACTAGCAAAAATTGTTTTGTTCCATCAAAATAATGCCCAAGCTCACAGGTCCTTTTTGTTTCGGTTACGAAGCTCTATAACATTCCTAAAGTCACATATTGATTTAATTGATTGATTGCCTAAATATTTTTTTAAATGTTTTGTTACTTAAAAACAAACGTTTTATTAATAAAACATCAAAAAGCGAGGGAGAAATGAATCGTGTCGTCATCTAATCATGCAGATTTTAGGAGATTTAAAGAATTACACTTTTTTCTGCACTGTTGTATTTCCCGGCATTTTCCAAGTGTTTGTGAGGTTATGAAAGTTATTTTGATTTGAATTATAGGTAAAACTTTTTCTATTAGCATTGTTCCTTACTGTAAGACATACAAAGTGCAGGGTAAATAAATCTAATCATGGCGTAGTCTTATAAAAAAAAGACTATGAAGACATAATTTTACTGTTTGTTATAATATTAGGTTGGGGAAAAAGTTTCTTCGCATTTTATATAAAAATTTAAAAGGTTTTTTTTATAAAGTTTATTTACATTTGACTAAAGCATGTAGGTGCCATTTTGTTGGATAACTTTTTGCCATCTTATAGGTAGGGACGTGATCCCATTGCTATAAAAATTTTGGGGCTTCTGATCAAAAAACTGCGACAAGTGGTTTTGGCAGTCCTCTCATGATATTAACCTGACACTGCCTAAGGAATTCTGCAGAGACCGAAACAGGTGAAAATCTGAAGGGGCAAGGTCATGACTATACGGCGGATGCATTAACACCTCCCAGCCAAAACTATGGTAATTTTTGCTGAGTGGCTAAAGATGTGTGAGGTCTAGCGTTATCATGTTGAAAAACCACACCCCTTCTGTTGATTAATTCCGGCCGCTTTCTCTCAACTTTTTGCTTTAATCTCATCAGTTGTTCGCAGTACAGTTCAGAATCGATGGTCCTGCCTGGCGGTAACAGCTCATAATGAATAATGCCCTTCCAATCCCACCATACACAGAGCATCACCTTGTTGCGAGTTAACCCGGGTTTCGCCGCAGTCTGTGAAGCCTGACCGGCCTTTGAGTACGATCTTTTTTGCACGTTCTTGTCGTACATGATCCACTTTTCATCACCTTCTTTATCAGCTTCTTATAAAGAAGAATTTTTTTCGTTATCAGCTTCTTCAAAAATGGTTCGGTTTCATTACGTCGTAATAAAAAATCACAAATGAGTACACGGTTCATTAGGTTTCTTTCAGTGAGTTCATGAGGCACCCAAATATTGAACTTTTTTGTGTACCCAGCTTTTTTCATATGCGCCAAAACCGTTTTGTGGTCAATTCCCAGTTCTCCAGCTACATCGTAACTACTAATATGCCGATCTTGCTCCACTTTTTCAAAAATGGCATTAATTTTGTCCGTAACAGGGCGACCAGAGCGGCGTGCATCTTTGATATCAAAATTTCCGGATTGAAAACGCTTAAACCAAATTTGCGCTACTCTCACAGATACTGCATTAGGTCCATAAACATCACAAATTTTTTTCACGGCTTGTGTTGCATTTTTACCTTTTTTGTAGTAAAATTTTAAAATGTGTCGAATTTCTTCATTAGATTCACTCATTTTAACAATAAGATTAACAAAGGAAAATCACACATTTTCCTAATTTGAATTTGGAATTGTCTTCTTTAAAATTAAAACTTTTTAATGATACCAAAACCAGCCAGATACAAATAGTATATAGCCAAAGAGATCTTATTACAAGTTCATACATACTATATGCGAAAAGACTTTTTCCCCAACCTATTATTTGAGTTTTATGTATTTCAAATGTGACATGTATTTATATACAGATTGACAGATATATTCTTTCGCTCAAATTTAGTTCGCTCGTTTGTTCGCAATTTAACTTTATAGAAAAACCTGTTATTAGCCCTACGTTTTAAGTACTTTTTTGTTTGTTTGTATTATTGTAATATGCGCTGTTTTTTTTTCAATAAATAAATAAATAACATATTCAAGCTATTCGTTAAAGGCGTTATTTTTAACGCTATAAACAAGACGCATTTGGTCACGGTCAGTAACTGTAACATTATCCCGAATGGAAACCGAGCATTATAATAAATACATGTCATGGAACCTAGAATTTTTTGTTCTTGTTTGTAGGTAATTATATTTATGAGCCAATATTCAGATCTCATTGTGTGTAAGTTAAATGTTATTTTAATGTTTTGCTTTGTAAGTGGGGCACAAGAGAGTATGCTGCATTGCACAAAATGTTTGTGTAGCTTTATGGAGAAAACATTCATTTTTGTAATGTATGTCAGCTTAGATTACTTAAATACAATTACAATTACACAATGGCTTCCTTAATTTATAACTATAATAAAAGAATGGATAAAAGATCTATACGTCCATTTGATCTCAAATATGCCAGTATTTTTATGTACTCTATGATTTATATCCTGCAAATGTTCACATTACTTATTAAGGTATTTAAAATATATTTATGAATTAAACATTGTATTATTGTGATTTTTGGCTTAATAAAAGATTATATTATCAATTGATACTGTTGTAAAATAAATACGAATTGGTTATTAGTAGATATTTAGATATATAGACATTAACATCTTACCCCGACCAAACTGCCGTTATTTAAATTGTCAATTTGTAAACAATTACATTTTACATACCTTTATTGGATGTTTTCTGTGTATTAAAATGAAATTATGCTAAATCTCTCTGTTTTAATATGTTTTATGGACTACAGTTTGCACTTATTCCTTTATACCGTATTTTTTTTATTATTATACTTGTGCTTTACGATAAACTAGCATATAAGTGCATTAAAGGTCATATCCAAGACCCCTAGATCTTATCCTATTATGGGAGCCGCATACATCTCTAGCCAGTTCACCGTTTTTCGCTGCGATGCAGTCATCGCAGCGAACAACGGAGAACTGGCTAGCGCTTTTTTTATTGGACTTGATTTTTTGTTGTTGGTCCGAAGACCTTACAACTTTATCGGGGTTTTCCGGGGCGAGCGCCTTCGCGAAGCGGGGCTTAACCTCGTCTGGACTCTTGCCATGAGAGGGGGATGAATCTAATGATGCCGACCAAAAAAAAGGGGGGGGGGGGTCTATGTTTCCTAGCGTTCCTCGCCATCCTGCCGTCATAACCGTGGGCGGGTTGATCCGGGCCAGCTGTGTTGTAATAACGTCGACCCTATCCGTGAGAACGTTACGCGGTCGTCGCACGAAAGCGTTTTTTTTTTTTTAAGGCGGGGAAATGCGTTTAGCCCATACCGGGTCCTTTGCTAGGGATTAGACCGTTGTTGATCATGGAGGCTTTCCACTGAGGCAATCCAAACACTAATCAACCGGCTTGTGTGGAGACTCGACTAATCAATACTCCACTAAAACCACCCTCCTCCCATGTGCCCCGCGCTTATGAGTAGGAAAGGCGTGAGATACAGAACGTAGTTACGCCCACACCGATCCTAGCGCACAAGTGCTTGAGAGTGCCCCGGGAGAGGCAAACTCACTTCGTCAACGGGGGTGAAGACTCCTCTGCTCCCTAGATGCTAGAGGGCCCCTGCAGCACTATTTCACGGGGGGAGATCATGCGCATACCTGCGCCTCCGGGCTCCCGACTGAGGTCGGCGCCCGCGAGACGCATGCGCATTTCCATCTCTCTCCCTATCTCGTTCCGCGGCCTCCTTTTGAGACACTACCGTCTCGCAGAAATTGGCCGCACCCACCCACCAATCGTCGCTGTGCAGCATGGCTTGCACCAGATCGCCCAGCGAATCGATCGGTCCTACTAGTGTCTCGAGTTCAAACCTCTGAGGTGCCCATGCTGCGCACTCGACTAGCGTGTGTAACGCCGTGTCTAGCGCGCCACATTAGCGGCATTGGGGTGAAGGCAAGCAGCCCGCAATCTGACACAGATACTTATCGAAGCAACCGTGCCTGGTAAGTATCTGTGTCATTCTGAAGGTCAGGGTCCCGCGTTTCCGCGAGAGCCATCGCAACAGCTGCGGTCGAACCGCTTCCACTGTGTCAATGCCAGCAACAGGGTTTTCCAACTCTACTGACCAAGATTGGATCATGGCTGCGGTTTCCCGCGTCCTGATCAGCTGGAGTTCGGCCTGGCCATAGACCAGGCCACGGGCGAGGGCATCCTGTCGGGAGCGCCGAACTTTGGCAATCACGTCCACCTGGAGAGGCTAGGGCGGATCGCCTGCCAAGAGTGTCGACGCCGTCCACGACACTGTACGGTATCCTCGGATGGTCCTCACTGCCAGGACCCGTTGTGCGCGGCACAACAAAGTCCTATTGTGGCGGTGAAGTGCAGTGGACCATACGGGTGCACCGTACAGGGCCATACTCCTAAGGATGCCCATGTAGAGTTTCCTAGTCGTCGTCCCCGGTTCTCCCACGTTGGGAAGAAGCCGAGAGAGGGCGCCTGCGGACCTCACGAGCTTGGGAACTAGCTGCTCAAAATGCGCTTTAAACAGCCATTTCCCATCGAGAATCAGCCCCAGATATTTCATCTGGGGACCTATGCGAATATCCACCCCTTGGACTGTAACGGTCAAGCCCGCAGGGGGATTACGAGACCGCTTATGGAACATGATGGCCTCCGTTTTCGTGGGGGAGACCTTCAAGCCCAGCCTACGTATTCTTCGGACCACGATCGCCAACCCGGCGTTGGCGAGGTCCACGGATTCCGCGAATGACGCAGCGCGTGCCGTGAGTAGGGTGTCATCCGCAAAGCAGATTAGCCCTATTCCGGACAGGACCGGAACCCGAAGGATCCAGTCATAACCGACGTTCCAAAGAACCGGCCTGAGGACCGATCCCTGTGGGACGCCGCACGCGACGCGTCGCCGACCTATCGCGCGATTCTCGGACTCGCCACCCTCCCAAAAGATGTACCTGTCCTGGAGATACGCGCCCAACAGCCTCGTGAGGTACGGGGGAACTCCGTGTGCACGGAGCCCCTCCCTGATCGTCTCGTCTCGGCTGTTAAAGGCGTTCGCTATATCTAGCGATACAGCCAGGACAGTATCCTTCGTTTGGACGGCGTCGTCCGTTAGAGATCGCAGTGTCTCGAAGGCGTCCAACGTGAAGCGCCTCCGCCGAAACCCGAACTGCGTCTGTGCTAGCCCCGGCTCCACAGTATCGAGATGCTTAACGAGGCGTTCCGCTAAGATCTTCTCGAAGACCTTGGCGACCTCGTTAAGCAACACTATGGGCCTGTAGGCGGACGGATCGTTGGGAGGACGGCCTCCCTTGGGAATCAGGCATAATCGGCCCTCCTTCCATTGCGACGGGAACTGACCTGCGCGAATACAGGCATCGAACAGTTCCCGCAGCTGGCCGCGTAGATGTTTGGCGGCCAGGAAGAGGAGCCGACCCGGAACCCCGTCGGGTCCCGGAGCCGTCTTCTTGCTCCGGAGCCGGTCCAGGGCGACGTCTAACTCTTCCTCGGAGATGGAGTGAGGCTCCACCTCCGAGGTGTTGGGAATGATTGGACCCATGTCGGGGGGAGTGAAGATCCCCGGATCCGGGAAGAGCCCATCGATAACCGACCGGAGGACGTCGGGTTCGAGCGTTTCCGTAACCCTGGAGGTGCAAGTGCGGGCCGCACGGTACGGACGCCCCCAAGGGTCCCTGTCTAGTGTCTCGAGGAGCTCCTCCCGAGCCCGGGCTTTCGCTCGCAGAATAGCGATTGAAAGGGCCTTTCTGGCCTCTCTGAACTCCCCCACGAGTCCATTCTCCTCAACATAGTCTGGAGGACGACGCGCTCTGCTGCGTTTGAGCCTGTGACTGATTCTGCGGACTGCCCTCCGCAGTTCAGCCAGCTCCTCAGTCCACCAGTGGACCGATGTACGCGGCGGCGGTCGTTTGGCTCGAGGCATGGCAGCGTCGCAAATCCTTTTGAGGGATTTGCGCATGGTCGTACGAAAGCGTTTCGCCAAGGCTCGACAACGACGAGCGGATTTCGATGGTGCGGCGATGCAGGTCGACGTTACGCATATAGAGAGGTGCACCGACGGCTCTGCGCATGAATTTCTTCGGCACGATTTGCAGTTTATCTAAAAGGGCAAGCTTGGCATGGGCGCGAATACCATACACTCCTGGCTAGCGCAGTGCGGAGGCGCCCCAATTAATAGTTGCTCTATCTCGCTCGCACATCATCCGTCCCGTTTACAGATCGTACTATGTATTGTACTAGCTCTACGACTTATTAATATTTGTACATAAGGTTACCGTTTCGAAAATTAATGAGTTCACTTCAGTTCTCATCAGCACTCGACGTTAAATACTACTTCTGCCATCTGAAGTATTATTTAACCTGCACCTCTCGCTGTTACACTATATTTTTTATTGTATAAATACAAATGTGATCATTTTTACACAGTGATAAGTATTAGACCATATTTTATGTGCAAAAATTGCTTTTGAGTTTGGCAGGAAATATGTGTAAACATATTGTATTATTTTCAGAATACTAAATAGATCTTATATATTGAAATAATCTTCTACCTGTGATATCTATTAGTTTTTCTCATTATTGTCATATTGCGCAAACCAATGATTGAGGTGACACTGGTAAAATTCATATGTCATACAGCTCTAAACTTGCGTGGGTTTAAATAGTACTTTTTATTGTGGGTGAATTATTAATTCGAGCATCGTATTGTTATAGAATTTTGGCCTAATATAAGTGTTTTTATATTAATTTATCATGTAAAAACGATACAATATGTCTGAGGTATGATACGAACTAAATAATCCGTCGATAGGTGGCAAATATTTGAATGGGTAAATGAGTGTTTATAGTGGTTACCTTCTTCCTGGCGTTGGCATTAACAATTTTTTTTTATGAAATACGGTAAGTGTGAATAGTGTGAAGGAACTTATTTTCAATAATGCGGATGCGTATAGTATATTTTTAATATGATGATATGTTCAGTGCGATACGGGACTGACATTTATTCGAGCGGAGCCTTTTGGAGAGCTTTAGTGTAGCAAAACACCTGCGGAACGACCGCGTGAAAAGTTCGGCGACTGAAGGATCGGCGTTAATTTGAACTCTACGTAATATCCGCTGATGTGTAATAGGTAACTTAAAACACTGCGAGCGTATTTAGCCAAACTTTTCGCGCGGTACGTTCCGCAGGTGTATCTTTACAGTTAGTAATATTTTTACTGTAAGCATCCCCACGATTGCATGCACGTAAACTTTGACTTCATATCCTGCTACAGCTCGTGCACATTTCGTAAATAGTGGTCTTTAACTTAATTTTGATTTTTATTAAAAAGTTTAAAACACTGCTTTTACTGTGAATTCCTGTGTATATACGATCGTTGTCCGCCCTACTGACGCCCGTTTGATAGCGAAATTTCGACGGTGCGGTGGGGTTGTAGTATACACGCGCGCTTAGTATTGTGCTCTAGCTTACAAAAAAATGTAAGTACATACGTTACTTTACATAGATATATTACTGTAAGGTTTGATATTCAATTAACATTTAGACTAAAATTTTAGGAGCGGTACATAGATAAGAAGGTTTAATACATTTACAGCTTGTTCCCACTTGTTGGGTGTCTGGTGGCGTATTTTAATCGAGTCGGTTGTCAGAACCGATTGAAGTTCGAGCCAATTGTCCACTCTATGCGAAGCGATATGTGTATGGCGGAAGAAGGGGGAGCGCGGAGAGGGTTGTCGGGCTAGACTTCCGACATAATGGGGATATCGTCATACTTACTCAAAGGCAAACGACATCCCACGCGATTTTTTAAGGACGTAGAGGGCTGTCAAAACATCCAATATTTCTTGTCGACGCCGATAAAAAACGGCGTCGGATAAGTGGGAACAGCTTCATAGAAAATGTTCTGCCACTAGAGCAGCCGATTTTCTGTCGGAGCCGAGACCCGACCCGTGGCAACGGGCTCTTAATTATAAATATTTTAAAGTAAAAATGCATTAGGTATATATATCAAGCGAGGCCTAAAACGCAGTCTGAATGAAGTCTATCGCTGGTTATTGATAGATTTTATCAATATTTTAAATGCGTTATAACCAAAGGTCTTTGGCGGCGGCTAGCTGTGTATAGAATCATCCAAGATACAAGCCTCAAGTTATGTTTCTTTACATCATAAACATATATCTAGTTATATATAGGAGGAATGTATCTCCATGGTATCGATGAGCAGTGCGTGAGTTCACCAAACTGCAATCACCCAGCCCCTCCGAACGCACGTGATGTGTACGCCTGCAGTATTTTCACCCTAGGCTATGCAACTTTGTACCTAAACACTTCTACATAAAATTGATAATGGAAAAAACGATACAGGCAAGCCGCAGTCGAGGGTGATTATGTCTTCCCGTAGACTCTGTTGCAAGCACACAGCGTCTAATTTAGTCCTGCATTTAGGACCACGTCGCTCGACCCCAACGCGCAGACGTGGAAACTCAGAGTACGTCATGTAAGCATTAATCTTCCGCGTATTTCAACGAGCACAATGTAGATATCTAGTTATTGTTTTTCGACTGCATATTAAATGTTAATATCGCGTTATCATGACTATCAAATTTAATGAATAAATAACAAATGATCGGTTTTGAATTAGAATTTTTAAGAAACTGGCACTCGAACGAAATGTGAGCCATTAAAAGCAGATACGTGAATTTCGCCCGCGACTAGCTTCATCCCATTTGCTAGTTTGTTTATACATTGAAAGACAACAGATCGGTGCAGCTGGCTTCTGCGAGCTCCGTAATTCTTGGGAACGTGTGTTTTAAGATGCGGGTTATGAATGAAACTGTATTCTAGCCGGTGAGAATAGACCTAGTCGCTGTTGGCGCGTACAGACGGTCAGTGAGAACTTCGCCTGGTTTCCAGTGCAGTGTTGACACTTTACACGATTTGTGTGATGATTTCCTGAGAAACTTACTGGAAAATTACAAAAGCTACATTTTATTCGATTAAGGTAAGTTTGAAGATATAGACATATATTTAATTTTTCTACTTTTTAAAATATATTATTTTTATTCAAGTTTACTAATTAGTTTGATCTTGTTTATTATACATAGTTTAATAAAAGCAACAACACTACTACACAAGAAGCTGTATCATAATTCACCGCTGCTATTATAGGCTGACAACGTTAATCAAGTTAAGATAACCTTGAATTATAATTTAAGTATTACTTATAGTAATTTACACTAAGAAGATTGTTTACTTGTTTGTATTAAAGGACATTTTAGAGCCAAATCCTAAAAACGTAAGCCATATAACTTCGTTATTCTGCCCGTCTGTCTGTATGTGACTTACATTTTACGGAGACTTAGTACTATTGATGATACTTCAAATAATTTATCTCTTGTAAACTTCTGTATATGGTGTACCGAAATTACAAAAAAGAGGGTGACGCACATAAAATTGAAAGATAGTAAAATATGAGTTCAGTAGTGAGATATACGCGTATAAAGAAAACAGAGGCCCACCTATATTTTCAATTAAGTATTATGATGAAAATTATATGAATAAAAACGTGTACCTAGTCGAACTAAAAACATTTTCAACGATTAGGTTGACAGCTGTTATAAACAAGGAAGGTTGAATATTTTTTTAAATATGTATTAATTTTTATTAAGTATTTTTCAGGGTTCCGTAGCCAAAATAAATACATAGTAAACATTAATGGCCATTACGGAAACTTTCATTGTGCGTGATTTGACACGCGACGATTAGTATTGTTTTGTAACAAGTATTATCTAATGCGAGTTTAAGAAAGGACTGTATCTCCCTAAAATAATTTACATCCAAGAATCTTAATACTCTTTATACCGTGTACGTATAATATTCACGTTGTTTTATCACCACTTCTAATTATGAGTATGAGTGTTGGAGGCAGGCTTTACGAGGCCCTTCTTACATATTATTATCATACCGTGTCATGTATATTGTACTACATAATCCCTTTAATTAGATGTGTTTTCTAGGACACGAGTGCATTATAGGAGCTTTGTATCTAGCACAGATTAAAAGAACGGATAGATAATGCTTGTTATTTGGTATTCATGTTTTAAGTATCGTAACCTAATAACCTTGATTTCTTAAAGTGGCCTATTAGGTCCTCTACCAAAATGAACTCACATTCTCATGTTCAATTTACTCAATTAATTTTAATTATTCGTAATAGTCTGTTAATTTCTGCCGAACATTTCAGTCAACACCAACCTATATTTTGTGAAACTGAAAGCTGTTAAATGATTTTCGATTACGATTAATAATAGCTTTTTAAGTCGATTAATTGATTAATTAAAAGTAAATATATATGTACATTGTAAATTATATAATATATGCTACCCAACGATGAAGAAATTTTGTTGCGTTTATTGAATTCAGATTTGTCATGAGAAATACTCATATACAATAGGCTAGTTACAGATTTATACTATGAGAGATTATGCTTAAATAGGATTCAGGAAGTTAAAGAGCAAATTATGAATAATTATACTAGTATTAAGTCTCAGTTACGATCAGATTGTCCGCGAAAGAGTCTAAGGTCCTCTTCCCTATTTTTTTATTTTATTTCATATTTTTTATCTATTGGTAGACTAACCATACTCAACTTCTTTTAATAAGGGCTGTAATAGATAAAGTGCCGTGGGTCGCAACATAAAATTATTTAGGTGTTTTTTACTACTAGACTACAGCAACTAGGCAGGTCACCTAATGGAAATTGGTTACTGACGTCTATGGACATTTGCAACACCAGAGATGTTATCAATGTAAGTCCATAATAAATATTATAGAAATATGTATGTAGTGTGCCGGGAGGGTCACTCACTAAAGCTCGGCGGGCCGCATACTGAGTAGCAGTTTTGGGCTGGATTTACCTATTGGTATACAAATCATCTCTTACGGCGTCAAGCCATCATTTCTTAGGCCTATTCCTTTTACTTGCTCCTAATGGAGGCAGTATGGCTGGGGACTGTTCTCCATATGAATGAAACTTTAATTACAATTAAATTTAATTACCTAATCAGCAATAAAACAATTAAAATGTTAACATATTTTCCAGCGATATAAAAAACTAAGAACACATAAGGGCTTATTTGAATTTTATTTTCTCTTCTTGCATCTCCTACTACCATAAAAAATTCAAAAGATAATAGTACCGCTCTATATTGTTCTACAGTTGTATTTCAATTTTATTATTATTTATTATAATTAGTACAAGTTGTTTAGGTGGGTATACATCCAAAGTTAAATGTGCCTACTCTCCTGGGTTATTCTAACACAATCAATCTTACGCAAAACGGCGTCTAAACGTGCCAACTAGTACACATGCTGTAAATGCGGTACGTGAACACAAGCTGAAACTTTCTGCGGAAAATTAATCACTCCAATATAAGTAATTGGTTGTTCGCAGAGTCATTGATCAATTTCATTGTTGGTCGGTTAAACTGTTTAACAGAATTGTACTTAGACGGCTTTGTTCATTACTTCATAGCTACAATATTTGTATTGCGACAGTAGCTTATACACGGACTATGCGGACTACGCGGCCGCCACATAGTGCATATAGAAAACTCTTTTATATACCTACTTACAATTTCCTACCCAGCTTCGGCTAGCAGCAAATTACGTATTGGCGCTTAGGTTGCTTGGAACGTACCGCGCCGCGTGTTGTTTTGCTACATAATTACCGGGTCTTACATCGCGGAAGAAGAATACTAGGAATTACAAGCCCAGTTGGTGGTTAGATAGTTAACTTATTCGCTAGATGTCGCTACAATTGATTATTCTTAATTGTAAGTAAATACCGTTTGTAAAGACTTGTTGATTCTAATACTCTGAATATGCAATTAAAAGGATATATATTAAGATTTAATTTTGACTGTTTTAGTTTAAGAATAATAAAGTTAATGTTTTCAACAATAAAGAGTTCAAAATGAAGTGGTATTTATGTCATATTAAATTGTGAGAGCAGAAAGATCTATAACGCCCACTAGATATATTAAAATTTGGGGGTTTCAGTTACATTTTTTTATTTAGCAATTGTTATTTCTATTAGATATTTTTTCTACCCTGAAGAAATCCATGTTATAATTTCAAACAAATTTTAAATTTGAGAATGTTACGGATATATGAATAGGGTAATATAGTTTCCTATAAAGTCACAGTAAGTTTATGCCTTCAATATTATCAAAGTATGCGAGGTACTCCCATGTTCGCGTATGACGCAAATAAATGTATAAACAATATTTCAGAATGCTTCCCATCTTTCTCATCGATAAAAATAAATATTTACTTTAGTTAAATAGGATAAGGTTAAAACTTTTGAGTAGCTACGTCTGTATATACGACTATCTGTGTACTATTTTTAATTATAAAATTACTCCAGTTTCGTATAATAATATTGGGACACGGAATGTGCAGCTGTCACATCGGTCATAATATACGACTTCGGGGATAAAGTCGTTGGTCTAACTGCTGGTGCAGAAATTAATCGTGGACGCTTAGGAATGTAATTTGCAAAGTTTAAACTTATGATTACTTAATATTTTAATTAAAAGTTGTTATTTCTTTCTAACTATATTAAAACGCCTTTTGAGAGCTGAAAAATTAACGAATTTTGTGACATTTCGATTATCTAGGGCTATGGTGACAAGTGCGTGCCTTTTTCTGCTAATATAGTATGTTCCGAGGCATAAAATATGAATCCTAAAAATGACAATCACTTTATAAAGAACGTTAATGTGAAAAGCTCCTTAATACTGTATGACCAGATGGCGCCACGTAATTAATTTTTAGTTTAAACGTAAAAATTAAAAGCTAGTTCATTAACTTATTAAATACGAAGTAATTTTATAAATAATAAAAATATTTCGTCGGCAAATATCTTTTAAAATGGAAATTTACTGAAATATCACGATAAAATGCCCTTTGCCATAGCTTTACGATCTAGCAATGACGTTGGCAACTGTCCGGCCTTATCTATCGGTGACCCAACCCTTTTCACTGCCACTCTCCAACGCGATATTATACCTACGTACTTACGTTGATACCCTCATCATTAACTCGTATGCTACGCAGGCAACAGTCGTAGTCGTTTGCCAATAGTTCGCTAAGAATATAGCTCGAAATTTCAATTCAAATTTAAGTTTTTATTAAAAATAAATATTCTAATGGAGATAATTTTTTGAAGGTCATACATAAAAGTTATTTAAATCTAATTCCTATCCTATCTTTTTTTTATCGCAGGAGTTCAGCAGACAGGCCGATGGCCCACTTGATGGAAAGCAGTTACCATCGCCTATGGACAATTTTGTAACACCAAAGGTGCTACAAATGCGCTGCTGCTCTCTGAAGGGAGACCGGAACCTGGTCACTAATGCCGGAACACAACTCAAGGTTGTTATGGCGACATACTTTAGGCCAGGGGTGGTAACCATCCAGTCGGGCAAATAAATGCCTTACCACCTGGCTGTGGGTTGTTTAGTCGCCTCTTACGACAGGCCGCCCGGCCGCAGGAAACTGTATTCTTTCTGCGTTCCTGCACGGATAAAATCTCTAATCTACCTACACCATTTCGCAACGTGTTATCGCTGTTTAAGAAGAAAAATATTAAATATGTAGATAGGATTCTAAAGAACCGAGTAATTCTCAATCAAATTAACTTTTCAGTAATAACAACTGTGTATGCATCGTCTCAAAACAACTTGTTAGCGTTTTTTGCATATCATAATTTATGGGATTGTATGTTGCGTATTATGTTTGAGCGCGTCACCTAATTTCGGGCAACGTAATTGCCCATAATAATTTTATGGTGTTCAGTTAGGTAGCCATGATGCAATTAAGATATCATTAGAGGTGTTTTGTGTTTATGTTATGTTAGTAAAATTGTCTAATGTTGTTTATTTTAGATATTTTTAAGGGTTCAATAACGAAATGGCATAAACCCTTATGAGTTCGTCATGTCCATTTGCCTGTTTGGTCGTCTTTGTATGTTGTTTATATAGCATTAAGCATTTATAGAATGGGAATTAATGAAAAATTCAAAGTGAACTTGAAAACTGCTTTAAATGAAAATTGGTTTGTAATTTGAAATCACTGAGAATTTTTGAGATACAGGGTATTTTCGGTAACATTATTTTTTTTATAGTTCTATAAATGAGTGACAAAGAACAGTGGATGTTCGTTGCCGCTATAGAACCATTCACTATGTGTAAACGCCGCCTTTTTGCAATTATGTTCCCGTAGAACAAGATATTTAGCAGCCTTGTACATTTACAAAATAAAAAGTCGTCACTAAGTAAACCGTAAGAAGTAACAGAACTAAAAACAGTTGTTGTATGAAATATGCGACGTTAGACGTATGGTTGTGTTGTTCGTTAACCGGTTAAACTGTTTTATGTTTCGCTATAAATCCGTTGTCAGACCAGTCTTCGGTTATCGGCACCTAACCGTTAACCCTCATCGCCATACCTCGCCCCTAAATGCAATTCTACGTTTATTATCGGGTTGTTTTTGGGGACGAAGTCCTCGACTGAACCTCTGATTTATCACTAACTAATACCGCTCCCGTTGCTTTTGCTGTCGCCTTTTGATTCTAGTTACCTTTTCCCTTTGTATTATCTCTAATATTATAGAATTCTAAACATGCCGTATTTGTACATTGAAGATATTAAAAAAACTGGAATACACTATACTTAATAAACGATGGAGAACACGATGTAATTTTTTTTAGATTTCTTGTCTGTTTTCTGTTTGTCGATTTGTCTGTTTGTTCGGGATTCACGTAAAAACTACTGTGCCGATTTCGATGCGGTGTTTGCCAATCGAGAGCTAATTCTTAGACTTAAACTTTGCGCTACTTCTTATCCTGGGAACCCCGCGTAAAGTTCTCTGGGAATGATTTAAAATGGCTAGATTAAAAAAAATCGAATTTCAATGTGATTTTTTTAATGACTGATAGCATATTTAACGTAATAATATGTGTGATATTTTTTATCCCGGGAATACCAAAGGAATTTTCTCGGGAGCGGTTTGTAGTTATTCGGGTGCATAAAAATTAGCTAAATCCGACACGGTTTTCGCTAAAACAGCTAACTGACATTCTTTTTAAAATGCTAAAGTACTTTGTGTCCCGTGAATTACGCGGGAATTTCAAGTCAAGCGTAGACGAAGTCGCGGGTATATTCTAGTATTATATATGGATATACCATCAATTAAAGTTCTACATTATCTGCCTATAGACAGATAACGTATTGACTGCAGATTCTGCGAATTTTGCACATAAAAAACCCAAAATTTAATTGATTTTAAATTTAAATCTCAAATCAGTATTCTCGCAGGAATGAATTATTTCTAAGAAAAAATATTTTTCTTCGGTTTCTATTGAGTAATAATTATTAAATTCCATTAACATACATTTCAAAAGGTTTTATATCAAGCGGAAACAAGTAAATATAAACTCCCTTATGCCAGTGTTAGTAACAATAGTTAAAAAATATATTGCGATCAGGATGCTGCATCAAATATATTGTAACAATTCCTACCGAGTTACAAAATATTCTTCTGTTCATTATTATTTTATGCTGTCACCAAATTCCGGTTTTACTGCCTATCCACAGAAATAACTAGATTTTTTTTCTCTGTTTTGGTTTTTAAATTTAATGTCTGTAATATATTTAAATACAATAACGAATTTGCTACAAATTATGCTGAACAACAGGAGAATAGTATTCGATTTATTTGACGTTACAGTAGAATTAGTAGGCATGAATGCACAGTGGAATGATGATTAGAATGTATAAGATAAAGGTATATCGAAACTCTAGGAAGAAGCTTAACACTTAGTCCTTTGTTTACATAAAACAAGCTTGCTAACATCATTTTCTCTTACATGAACTGTAAAAGGGTTATTGACTTATTGACCAATATTATCTTGGCATAAAACCGATCCCATTGAGAGAAGTTCTGAATTTCGATTAACTAATATTTGTAAGCAAATGCGTTAACCAGTAACCACATCTATTATTGACCATTAAATTGTAAATAGATTAGGAGTTAGATTTAATTTGTAACTTAAGAATCACATCCAAAAATAATTTCATCAGATAGTTTCAAAAAAACTTGAATTGAATATGATGATACTCATTTTAAAAATAATATAAATAGTCCGATATTTACAACTTGTTTAAAATCCTAAGACTTGTAAAGTGTGGGATTGCAGATTATTATTAAGTTTTTCTTCAGAATCTTCGATCAAAAATGTATCGTTGCTCAAGTTCAGAATGGATTTTTTATTTATTTAGAATCTATTTAGTTTTAATTGTAGTAAATAGATGTGTTATATTCTAAGCACCTTGACAAGTAAATGAAATGTTCCACATTTTATATTGCCAGCGGAAAGCCGTGCAATAAAGTATGTTGGCAATTTCAGGAGAATATGCATTTAGAAGCAAGATAGCAATAAATTTTGCGGCAGCAAATGAATGAACATCCGTTTTGTAGGCTTTTGCACCAAGCCTGCCTTCAGATATGAACTTGCAACACGTAATACTTTTTTCATAAAAAAACTTTAGTTACTATTTTTGTCGCCCCTATGAATTCAGTTTTCATATACGCACCTAAAAGTGCTCGTTCAGCTACATTTTGAATTAGTCCTGGGATAATGTTGGTGTTAGTCACCGTTTCACGCAGATGTGGCGATGGGTTTAATTGCGTTATTTGTGATACGACATTGTTTTTAATTAATAATGACGTTAAACATTGACAGATAATGTATTGTAACGAGTTGCGGGACTCGAATTAAAATGCCGTTAGAATTATTATAGAGTTTATTAGAACTATACAAACACGTATAACACAGGTACAAATATAACCGAACATAACAAATCCAAACGTAATGCAGAAGGTCGTAATTCAATAAAACGCGCTAAGTCCGTCACTAATAGGTTCCCAAATGTACGTCTCGCCTTGATCGTAGTTCACGCTCAACTGCCCCCTGTCCCCATCAGGCCGTCGTTTTATATCTCACAAATATATATGTGTCCGTATCGTAGTCGACGTAATCCGCAACACCTGGCTAATGATTCGGCCGCAAGCGACCATAAACGAGTACGATAAAACAATGGACAGTTCTCTAGAAACGTATGCCAATAAATAAGTAAACAAAAGAAGACGATCATAAAATGATTACAATTAGTTCAAATGCCGACAGGTAATAAAATGTGTTTTTACACATATGCAAGTGGCATTTGTTTTTTGTCGGAACCTAAGTTGTAACAGTATGTATATACACTAATGTAGCTAAACATTAACCGCGTTGTTCTAACGCTATAAACAAGACGCGTTTGGTCACACACTAACACTAGCAATATCTCAGATTGACAGGCACATTAGATTTATGTTTAAGTTCATTTCATAGTTTTATAAAATGAACTTAAACATAATTATATGTTTTATAGTTCAGTTCATTTATTTAAATATTCTCCATAAGACTTTTTTAAACCTATTAGTTACTTAAAAGGTGCCTTAAATTTTAAAATTCATAAATATTTCTTATCAAGTTTTTAAAATAGTTGTAGCTATTATACAACCGCTATATTAGAATGAATGAAAAAGAAATTTACCGGTTAGTAAAAAACATTTATTGTGATAATACCGGTATATTAATATGATAGATTTCACTTAAAATAATTTGTTAAGAAAATGTAATGTACCTATACTTGTATAGTATTTAAGAGGATGCATTTTAGTGTGAGATTGGGCACTAAATTGAAACTCCTTAATAATTCTGTTTAAGCACGAGATCATATTTATATCTAAAAGATGTCTTCTTGAACAAATATTAGATTCAATCGTTTTGATAATAACAGTCATCAACACGCAATTACCTACCGTTTACTCAATGACAGCGAGGCCTAAAATAAAGCAATTATATGTAAATTTGTAACTTGGTGAGTCTTTCTTGTTTTTGTTGAAAAGCGGCCAATCTCGCCATTAAAAATGTAATAGCATTGTATATTTTCTGTATTTACATCTGAAAACATGTCATTGCGTTTCGTAATATGCGGATACAGTTCGTTTTCAAAGATAGTTTGTATAGTCAGTGCATTTGCGTGCCATGGTTTACACATGTCATCACACTGGCCTGGATACATTAGACGCGATTAATTCCTTTAAATTATCTTTT
Source organism: Dendrolimus houi (assembly GCA_039645545.1). Lineage (NCBI taxonomy): Eukaryota > Metazoa > Arthropoda > Insecta > Lepidoptera > Lasiocampidae > Dendrolimus > Dendrolimus houi. Next base: position 12,477,187 of record CM077120.1, on the reverse strand, counting down.
AGAAAATGGATAACTGATGAGTATTTAAAGTATCGGGAAGTATTGTTTGTTTAATTAAGAGGCATACATTAAAATTTGTGTGGTAATATAATATAGTGCTTTTTTATTTATATCTACTGTGTATTTTTTCATTAATTATAAACAGCACCACCGTCAGTATTAAAAAATGATCAATCTTAAATTTGGTTTGCCTGGGAGAGATCGCTTACTAGCGAGCGAAAAGGCTACCCGTTGTAGTAGGTATCTTTGTATATTTTTCTTATTTTGTTTGTCTATGTTTTGGTGTGTAATACAATAAAGAGTTATATCTATCTAAATCTCTACTCTAATAAAATAGGTACACATGGGCTAGATTAGTTGGCACTATGCTAGATGCTGTGGGAGAGTAGTGAAATTTATAAATTATACTATTGTTGTTATCCAGACTCTATTATAAAGGCCTATAAGTAGACAAAGTTAATAACTATTCTGCATATGTCGTCATATGTCCCGAATTTTTTGGACATGTTCGGCAATGCAGGACTTCTTTCGTAATAAGGGTATTTTAAGCAGCCCGAAGTTTCATTCAAATCTAATTCAAGTAAAAACAAAAATATATTGTTATTAAAAATAAACGTAACAATGAACATGCTATATTTATTTATTAAGTGTCAGTTAATTCATATATCTAGTCTCATTACATATCCAGTGTTCTGCAAAAAAGTGTAGTTTTTCAAAATATCAGCAATGTTCTTCGAGCTATTTTGATATGGTAACCCTATTTCTGCAGACATATTATTGGGTTTCATGAAATACTAAAACCGTCATTGACCTAAATAATTTTCAAATTAACAAAAATAGAGTTGAACCATATATTTACGCACTTGTGGTTGTATAGAGAAAAACAAGAACTGTTCTATATAGGTACGTAAACCATATTTCGGATTTGGATGGCAAACCGCAGGGAATATTTTGTTTGTTCACCACACGTTGTATTTACGTATGAGCTCCCTTAGCTCTTAATTACATCGGATTTACTCGTCCTACTGAACAAAAAAGTATTATGTGTTTTGAAGGTGTACAATGCGTACATATCAAAACTTTGATATGAGAGAGAGGTACTTAGATTTTATATTCCATATCCTGTCGAACACACAGATTTTGATAAAATGGCTAAGGAACATTAAAAATATACCACAGAATTTTATGTTGCACTTGATTTTAAAATATTGCATACCCTAAGAGTTCATAAATAAATTGACATCAGGTATGTATATATATGTATCTATCATTCAGCGGCGAATGTTTCAGTAGGCTGAGTAGGTAGGCAGGAGCAACGGGCGGCAACCTCTTAACGCCTAAAACTTACCCCGTCTTATTACTAGATAGGTAGGTATCTAAACTTTTCCGAACATACCATAGTTTGTGACATTCATTTCATATTATAATAATTATTTGTTCTGTATAGATGAGATGGCATTTGATGCGCCATCACAACACATGAAGCGATGGGTCTATTTAATTATAATATCTGTGATGCAGACGGGATTCCCCGTACCATAGATTGCAATATAGGCTATATTACAATCAATGGTACGCGGAATCCCCTTTTAAACAAAAATAAACAAACTAGAGACAGATTATGATTGTTTGTAGTTTGGTTAAGTGAAGTGTACGGTAAAGAGTGTTTTAGTAAAAAATCGCTACCACCGTGTATATCACTGACCTCTAGGTCATAGATTGATTTAAGAGCCCGTTCTTCGAGGGGCAGATCAATTATGATAAATTTTTTACTTACGCCCTACCTGTAACCAATGTTGCCCTACCTCAAATTCGGCTCTAGCTACAGCCCTGCATAGATTCCCTAGTTCATTAATACTATATATTACTCAATTACTGAAAAAGGTGGTGTAATTAGGACGTTAGGGTACAAATAGTAGTTACAAAAAAAATTGAATGATTGTGAACTAGGGCATTGAATTGTAGAGGTCTAATCCGTCACTGGAATAATAAAAGGACGAATATAAGAAATAATATTCCTTGAGTTTATTAAAAAAAAACGAAGAAAGGTCTGTAATGATTGTTTCTGTCGAAATAGATGTCTGGTAATCCAGAAGTACATTGTGTTGACAATATCCGAGTATCAAATAAGGTATCGTCTTATTCGAATTCGCAATAAATCAAGCTGCCAACGTGGCGTTACCGCAGACACCTCTATCCGAGCGCTATTGTCAGTTGAAAGTGAGTATTAAATAATTGAAGCATGGGTGTTGACACTACTTGATGTCAAATTCAAATTCAAAGTTTTTTATTCAAAATAAGTTCCACTGGAGAACACTTTTTGAAGGTCATATAAACATATAACTTAAAATTTAATTTTTCTTCCTATTCTATGTATACCGCTTCACAACGTGTTATTGCTGTTAAGGAGAAGAAGCGGCAAGAAACTCCCCAGCAACACGTCTAGCTAAATAATGTTTTTCTTTAATTTTCTTATTCTATTTATATCTCAAGTTGTCTTTTTTTTAATAAGTTTTATACAGAAGTATGTTACAGAATTACTTTTTGAAGAATTAATGGAGTTGTAGCAAACAGTGCATACTCAATAAGACCAAGACACAATAAGAGGAAAGAAAAATATTATGAAAGTTATAATAATGATATGACGTACTAAAATGTTATGCTGCAATATATCTCCATAAATCCTTTACAACTTTGGCAAGATAACATTATACAATAAATATAGTATAAGATGTTAGAGCGAGCTGCTATGTAAATGAATTTTTGTCATTTAAGTATTCTTCAATAGTGTAGTATCCCTTTTTTAGCAAGATACTTTTTAATTTGGTTTTGAATTTAGTGAAAGGCAGATCTAACATTTCACTCGGAATCTTATTGAAGAAGCGTATACCAACCCCCAAGAAAGAGGACAGTACTTTTTGTAATCTAAAAGATAGCAATATCAGTCTATTACAATGCCTGGTGTTGAAATTGTGAATATCCTTATACTGCTTGTAGGCACTCAAATTATTACGAATATAAATTATATTATTAAAGATATGTCATGTCACTCATGTCATGTGTGTTATGTCAACACACATGACATGAGGCTGCTTTGTAATTAAGCATATAAAATTACCAGGTCACGTTCACATGCATATTACATTATAATACGTGTATCTCCTAATGTGAATTCTGATTGCCATTGTTAATTACGAAAAACACCCTCTCAATTTTATTAGGTAAATTAGGGTATTATCTTAACTTCAGATTGAATATTTTCATATATCAAGTTCAGGTTATTATTTAATTATTAATATTTAAATGTTTTTGATCGATGATGTCATCACACGGCTGTTGTGTAGTGGGTAATATAACAATAGTACCTATTTTAATTCTTAATTATAATATACTTTATTGTACAAAAATGCTACATAAAATCTAGATCATTAATGTAATATAATATGTTTAAGTACAACCGGCGATCTTATCGCCCATGGCGATTTCATCCAGACAATCTTTGGATGGAGTATAAGAAGGACAACGAAAGTTTACCTAGAATTGTATAAAATAGGTACTAAAAATGACGTCAAATGCAATATTTGTTTACAGTATAAGTAATTGAAGTGATTTTCATGTTATAATTACATAAAATGTAGTTTTTTGTGTGATGGCGTGAATGTAGGAAATTTCAAAAATATTTTCCTAAATATAAGAAAACAATAAGTACCTATTTTGTCATTTAAACTGTATAGAAATGATAACTAATATATATTGTACTACGTAACAGTTTTTCTAAATGCGAAATTTAAATAAATGGACCATCCCAATTCAGATTAATTTTCTCCTTGCCGTCAACATAAACACATTTGGCAGTAAAATCTAGTAGGGGGATAAACCTACTCCCTTAATAGCAGGCCCTTTAGGAAATCACTAGGTGAGCCATTCGATGTAATAAAACACAAAATTCTTGGACATTCCCAATTCTTGACAACTATTACCCGAATTCACCTTTATTGCCTCCCTTCAGGGTCCAAATTAGTTTCCCCTAACGGAGTGCGGGTGCTTTCTGTAGCCCGAGGGTAAGGGTCAATTTAATTAATTACAGAAACCGCGACAAGCGCCCTATTAAACCTTTGTTACGAGGTATTATTTTACTTTCTACGTCTAATACGAGTATTTATTGTTATTATTTTCAGCGCGGCATAATAGAGGGTCTTTACTGAAAGCGGGATTTGGATTTTGCAAAATTGCTGTACAAATTGAGTGTTATACCATCCTTATTTTGCGCTTTGCTATTATTAAAAACTCGCGAATACGATCGCTTAGTAAAGAAATGTAATTCTAAAAGATCCTATCCTATATCCAACGTTTTTCGACGTGCCCACAAGTAATTTTTCCCTCGTCTTTTAAGAAAGAAAAACACCACTTTACTTTTAAGGAACATTTTGTTATTTAATTCATTATTATAATAAATAGGTAAAAAATTGAGTTTTAATAAGATTCTTTCTAAAATAAACATAAAAAGACCACTGGGCCTGTTGCCACAAGACATAATATTGTTACGCCGACAAAAGTGGATTCACACCTGCATACCATGAAAGCACACTTTATTACCTTTCCGCATTTGGACTTTTTTTGTTTACTTTGTGTTTAAAATTTGTAATTAGTAACCAGCCCATTGTGTATTGTAATCTTTTATGGCAGTCATTAGCCAGATGTGATTCTAAGAAATTCGGCCCGTGCGGCCAGGTAGACATATTGCATTTGTGCAGCAGAAAGCAATGCCCCAATGGACAGATCGTCAGTCGAGCGAGAACCAGGAGCGAAGCAAGACGTATATGTACATTCGGTAATCTATTTAGTGACGGACTTTGCGCGTGTTAGTGAATTGTGCATTACGTTTGGACTGGTTGTATTCAGTTATATTTGTACCTGTGTTATACGTGTTTGTATAGTTCTAATAAATTCTATAATAATTCCAACGGCATTTTAATTCGAGTCCTGCAACTCGTAATAATATAAAAGAAAAAATCTACAAAAATCATAGAAAATAAACTTGAACTTTTGGATAATATTTTATTATATTTTTAGAGTAATTCATTAAAAAATGATGACCACTGACTGGGATTTCTGGCATATTCAAATTCGTAAACGAATTTGCCGATATTTAGATTAGTCTGATTGTCTGGGAACATCTCCAAAATAGCTCGTTGTATATTATCCATAACACAAGCGTAACATGCATCGCATGGGGATATACAATATGTGTGTTTGTCTGCTGATTATTTATTTATTATATGATTACAAATATTTATTTAATAATGAGTCTCTAGTTTGTTGTAAATTGTAGACAGATTTGTTAAAAAAATATGTGTAGTCAAATCATGTAGGATTTTGTATCTTTTTCAAGTTTTATCTACTGCACGATTGACATGCATAATATTCTTCCATATAGACAGAAATAAAGTTTCAAATACCATAAAATACGAACTGACTGATGTCTAAACAACTAGGCCTAATTTCGTAAACAGTGCGTAATGTTGGTTATATTTAATGTTCGATTTACCAAATGTATGATGAGTCACACAACCAGAGCTATTCAAAGCATCCAACGTCTTTGAACTGACACTTGGCTCCAAACTGTTCTATTTACGTCAAATACCATGCTATCTTTCAATTGTCCCTGATTACATATCTTGAAAACAAGTCGACTCACATGCGGAGTCCCTTAAAATCCCTGTGCTTGGGTTGTATCGATTTAGTAGGGAGAATCCTTCAATCTAAATCAAATTGAATAAACCCGTCACAGTGAGGGATTCGCTTGTAGATATAAAATTCGACCCGGCCATAGAATTGTAGATTTGTTTTAAATTACAAAATTCAGACAGTTGATTACTTACTTACCTTGCATTCAACTTTTCGATTTCTGTAGACATTTTGGCAAAAACTAACTCCTTGCAAAATCCTCGTGTCTGTCTGGCGATCCGTTTGTCTGTATACATAACATATGCCTGAACCAATTTTCTCAAAAACTACTGGTTCTACTTAATCTACTTGCCTTTCTTTTTCTATATTTGGTATGTCTGTATTGAACATAAATTGCTTTTTCTTTTTGAATATTTTCTCTTCTCTCATTTCTTCTCCTTTAATTTTTTTGTGAGATAGATGGATAAACAAGCAATGAAGCTATTTATCACCTTTACTAGACACCGTCTCCTACACGTTGCCCATCTTGAGATTATTGTTATTTAGGATCCAGTTAAAGATTTTAATTAATTTTAAAAGTTTCTGAGCATTCTAGACTTCCACATGGACATACCTGCAAATTACAGTATACACTACATACCGCCCTTGGTCTTAGACAATGTCTGGGTAAAAACTCTATAGATATATAATTATGGACAATATTTAGATTTTTGATAAAATATTAATTAGTATTTTAGGGCTACAGTTGTCTTTACCTTATTATGTAAAAAATTTGAAAGTGAAACAGAACAAAGTCGTGAGTAACAGTTAATTAAATAAAAGTACAATAAAATTAACAAACACGTTCTTTATCCCCAATCTAATCGAGTTACGCTTTTGTTATGTATAATATTTACCAGATTACTCTAGACCTTCTTTCAGATTCCCAGACCATAATAAATAACGGAAATCCGTTTACAAAATATATCACACTCGGAATCGAACCTTCTGTGTTCTATTTAGTTGCTAGGCAGAAGCTTAGACCATGTAACTATCAAGGCCATAACTGTTTAATTACTAAAAAGACTTGAATTAGCAAATGTTTATTGTAGAATAGAGTAGTTATTCTCGGTATCGGTGAGCTAAAAGGCGTGTGTGTGGGTTTGATTCAAATGTCAGTCGCACGCTTCCGCCATATCGAGGGCTGTTCGCCCGCTGCCTTTTTATCAATACACGTTATGTGAGTAACATCAATAATGTTGGCTACATCTCTCGTGGTCACTTCTATAGTCTACTTAAATGCATAAAATTTTAGTCTAGATATACTCGGGGCCGTCATTAGCCGGGGGTGTAAGGGGTGCCTAGCAACCGGGCGCAGGCATCTAAGGAGCGCAAGCAGATTGACTTCAATAAAAAAGGCTAATAAAGAACGCCATGGTTCTCCAAATTTCGTCCCAATAGACCTAGTAGTTTTTGGGAAAAATGTCTGTGACATATAAACACTGAATGACATAACGAAACGAACAAATTAGTAGGATTCCTTAAAATTAACGTAAAATTTGAATGCAAGATTTTACTGTTGGTTGAGGCTCAAACCGATTTTCACACCCCGGCGCCCAACACGCAAAGACAGCCCTGGTTATACTGCATATCCCTATTAAAATTATAAATGCGAAAGTAACTCTGTCTATCTATCGGTCTGTCTGTTGCTCTTTCACCGGAAAAACTACTGTAACAATTTGGCTGAAACTCAGTATATAGATATTTTCGATGTCGAGAATGAACATAGAATACTTTTTATTCCGAAAAATGGGATGATTTATGTTTGTTTCTCTGTTTGGCTGTTATGCTTTCACGGAAAACTATTGGACCGATTTGGCTGATATTCCATGTATATGTATATGTAAGTTGAATGTGGATATAGGATACTTTTCCTCCCGGAAGAAAGGATAGTTTTGTGTAAAGGTTATCCCGGAAAGTAGGATAGGCTAGTGATTTTGTCTTTTTTGACTATTTTGTCTATTTTATCCATTTCGGTGATTTCGTCCATTCGGTCCATTTTGTACAATTTGTCTTTTTTGACATTTTTGTCAAGTTTTGTCATTTATGTAGTTTACAGTTAGACGGGGGATGAGATAGTTTGCGATATAAAATGAAGCGAATCTTCCAGGGGCAAATAGTTCTAACATAAAAATTTAATACAATGCACTAGAGGCTGACACGCGGCGTTGCGCCGCGGGGTTAACTCCAGTTATATATATATTTAAAAATAGTATTAAGAGTGATAATCGCCCAGTAAAATACTTCACTTTGAAAGTTTCCTAAATCCTACTAGACGGCATGGCAGCGCTATAGGTAACTTTGAAGTTTTATTATATAAAACATATTTATAGATCAAAGCAGTCAAATATCTAAAAGAAACATATTAAGATCTTTAGTTGTTGACTAATTTCTGCAAAAATAATAAAGGTTATAAATAATATAACTTCACAAAAAGATACAACAACGGTCTAGGGTGCGTTTACGGTTTGGAACTTCAGAAAATAAACTAATATTATCCTGAAAATATTTACAAATGTACCTGATGACACATATGCACATATTAAGTATACTCTTTATTCCGGAAAATAGGATTGGTTTCGTGTGATACGGATTTGAAATTTTTGCGAGCAAAACATGAGCTTTTGGAGGTCTTCAGGTGGAAATGAAATACTATTGTGTTTGAATTGCAGTTCAGGAATGCATATTTATTTGGTAAAAATATCGATTAATATTTTATAATACAGCACACATTTAGCTACTAAATAAAATATATCTTTTAATGATAATAAGCGCACTCGAGCGATTACACGTGCCGCGATGAGGTGAGGCGAGGTATGCGCGAAGGGAAATACGGGGGCCCCGACTAGAAGCGGCGCGCTTGCCGATCATTTCCGAACGGCCGCCGTGGTGATCGCACGTCTGCGGCTACAAGCCGTTTATAATGAAATTTTATTTATAACAATTACAACTTTTAAGCTCTTGTAAATATTATGATTCGATATTATAGATAAACAAATAAGTCTTTATACCAGTATTTAGCCTTCACAGCTTGAGATTCATAGCAAGCCGCCATCTCCTGAAATGCATGCAGCCTACATGTGGCAGTAATGGAATGGACATGTTTACAGATTTGTTATAATGTTGGATGTGGCTTGCCCAAGCCGTGGCGCACCGCAAACACCGTGTTTCTGTTAGAATTAATTTGACACCATTTGGGCTGTATTCATATAACCTATTAGGACAGCCTTTCAACGTCGGGTTATCTTTTGCTATCTCTTTAATAGTCAAATAACTATATTTAATTTAAAAAAAAAATGCATCCTAGATAAATATTTACTTGTGATATAAAAGATACCTATGGCCACCTTCCGACTCCATCATCAGATCAGCTCCATGGTACCATATTATTGCATTGTCACGCGATATATATATGAGTGCAAAATTTCAGTTCAATCGGAAACCGGGAATTTGGTAAAATTTAACTTGCAAGATTCCACCCGAACTTACATACATATATACATCCTCCATTGCAAGTTAAAGCTTGTAAAATATTATATAGGATGTAAGATGAACACAAAATAAAATCTATACTCATATATAAAGCTGAAGAGTTTGTTTGTTTGCTTGAACGCGCTAATCTCAGGAAATACTGGTTTGAGATGAACAATTTTTTCAGTGTTAGATAGTCCATTTATCGAGGAAGGCTATAGGCTATATATCATCACGCTAAGACCAATAGGAGCGGAGCACCAATGAAGAATGTTTCAAAATCGGGGTTTTTTCCTTTTGAGAGCTTCCGCTGCGTAAACGGAAGTTTCGCAAAAATAATGTGTAACAGAATTGTTCCCCTTTAAAGGTTATAAAAAAAAGTCTGCGACAGCATATGTCTATCTTTTAAGGTTGGCTATCAGTATAACCTTTTTTGTGCTAACCAAATTTGTTCTAAAATAATGCATTATTTGCGAAGTTGTTTTTATAAACATGATATTAATCCTTATCCAAATAAATATGTTATTCATCACAAGTATTTAATTTAAAACAAAATTGCCATTCACATCATTCGATTTCCATGAATATCTTAGGAGATATCGCAGTTTTAAAATAACATCGCAGCAAAATAATGATTAAGTACTGCGCGCGCATTTATGATGTGCAAGGCCGGCGGGCAGACGTGAGGGGGAAGGGCGATGAGGCACCTTCTACATAAACAAAATCGCGCGTTAAAGTTAGCGTTAGCCCAAAATAACTATTCCACGCGGACGAAGTCACGGGTAAAAGCTAGTAGCGTTATAAAATAGAAAACACGTGAATTATTATTCTATAATTATATTATGTTATTATAATTATTATTATAAAATTTAATTATATTATATATTTATCTCACGGGGTCACGCAACATTTTGTCATTTTTTCAACAATTTCCAATCGGAAAGTATTTCAAAATAACTTTATATTTATATTCTAATTATTATGTACACTTTAATACTATGTTTATAATAATCAACTTTGTTTTCTTTTTGCTTTACTAAATAAATATATAATACTATACTAAATAATGTGCATTTCCAAAAGCAGTAAAGTTATTGTACCATATATCATAACTTTGTTATCATTATTAATGTGAAAATACTTCGTAGGTAGGTATAGTCTATATTACGTAAACGTAAATTTACGTTGGATTAATAATGATTCACTCTAGGCGTATCTACCGGCCTTCAGCACATTAGAAGTCTGCATCATAGCCTGAAAATAATTCAGTTGTTACAGCACTGACCTCGCTTTTAATATACAACGATGCTCTTTACCTAGTTATGTTTATGTACTTGGATATGTTCACATGAACTCTTGACACGAGTTTGCTACTTTGTATTGGCCTATACAGAAGTAGGAATTGGAAAGCCCTAGCCTCTAAGTAGTTCCATAAACTACATACATACGTCCATACAAATATATCGCTACCTACATATACTTAATTAAAAAAGTGACTTTATAGAGATTTTTTCAGGGTATTGAGGATGGTGTGATTTATTATGTTTACGTTTTAAGCGCGTTTACTCTATGGGAGCCTAATCTAATTTAGAGAGTAAATAATAACTATAAACAAAATTAAAACTAAATAATTAAAATGAACAAGTTGGCGGTACGCTAAATAAAACTTTAAACAATACTCGTTGACACTTGACATCTTTGTCTTCCGTGATCACGGCCACTGAAAAGTGGCCGAAACGTCGGAACAACAAAAATCAAATAAATTACCGTGCTCAAAACCGTTAAAATGTAGTTTTATTATGTATACAAGTCGCGAAAACTTAAGAAAATACTATATAATATATTTATCGAACTTTCCTTTTGTTTCAGATCACCACATCCCTACGTAACCTTTCCCGAAACAAAATCGACTGATAAGAAAGTAAATGTGATATTTAAAACGACAACGGGCTTCCAAACGACGCTTTAAAATTTTCTACGATATGACGTCAAAGTATAGCTTTGACATTTTGTTTTTGAAGTGAAGTTTTACATTGTTCGAGGGGGTATTTAGAGGCATGGAGTGAGGAGACGATGACTGCAAGGGAGGTGGAACTGACAGGCGGCGCGCCGTGGGGCTTCCGCATGCACGGCGGCGCCGATCAAAACCAGCCACTCAGAATATCAAGGGTAAATATACGTACACTACTAAATAAAATTGAAATAAAGCCGTTCTATCGATTTGAATGCGAGCAAGTGAATACGTGAACATTGTTGTATCACAAAAGTTCGATTTGAATCAGAACGAATGATTATGAGAAAATTGTTGTATCAAAAAAGTTGCTTGTTAAATACATAAAATAATGTTAGAGCAACTTTATCTTGAAGTTTCTGTCCCTTGTTAAAATTTGAATAAATATGTACTATTCTATATTAGCGATAAAAATGTTTTATCCGTGCTGGAACTGAGAAACACTACTAAATTCCTGCGTCAGGTTGGCCTGCCATAAGAGGCGACGAAATAACTCACAGGCAGGTGGTAGGGCGTTTGCTCGTCTGGATAGCTACCACTTCAGGTCTAGAGCATGCAGGTATTATACCAGTATCACTGGCCAGTTTCCAGTTCGCCCTTTGAGGATGGCGGCACGTTAGCACCATTTCTAGTGTTGCGAATGTCCATAGACTACGGTAACCATATTCCATTATGTGGGTTATCAGCCTGTCTGCCGTACACCAACAAAATAAAAATTTATACAATTTGATGCATTTTATCTCGACAAATTAAATTATATAGTTCATACGAGTCCAAAGTAAAGACTCGAAGAATACCGCTCAGAAGTTCTAGTTATGGGATATATTGATTTTTATTATTGAGCTGTTTAAAAATACCTAATTAGAAAATAAAACAAAATGCTAAAACTCAATTAAAATATGTCCACCAGATGAAATCGCACTATATTAATTGGCTGACTAATATAATATATTGTTACAACTTAGGCTTCGACAAAAACAAATTCCACGTACAGTCTGTAAAAGCACATTTTATTATCTGTCGGCATTTGAACTAATTGTAATCCTTTTATGATCGTCTTGTTTTGTTTACTTATTTATTGGCATACGTTTCTAGAGTACAGCCCATTGTTTTATTGTACTCGTTTATGGCCGCTTGCGGCCGAATTATTAGCCAGGTGTTGCGGATTACGTCGACTACGATACGGGCACATTTGTATTTGTGAGATATAAAACGACGGCCTGATGGGGAGAAGGGGGAGTCGAGCGATCAATACGAGACGTGTGTACATTCGAGAATCTATTAGTGACGGACTTAGCGCGTTTTATTGAATCACGACCTTCTGCATTAAGTTTGGGTTGTGTTCGGTTATATTTGTACCTGTATTATATGTGTTTTTATAGTTCTGATAAACTCTATAATAATTCTAACGGCATTTTAATTCGAGTCCCGCAACTCTTAACAATATCATAAAGTAATTATGAGGTTTATATTATATCATATTTTCACTATTTAACTGTCAAATTAACTTTCTTCAAATCATGATATCTTTTTATTTAAAAAAAAAACTAATACATAATTTCTGAAAAACTCTTTTTAACTCTAATCACATCGGTACAATAGTATAAGCAGTTCTGAAGGCTAGCGATGTACCGATATACGAAACTGCTGCTAATATGCTTAGGATAAACGTAACGAGAATACAGTCCGTTCACCTAAAACAATAAGACTTTACCCCAGCAATGGAACCTGGGGTTGATATTATTAAAATAATAGCAGCTCATAAGCGTAATGCTACAGGGCTTGGGCGCCTTATTTATAGGGAAATGGAAAGTATACCCGCCACGCTTATCCAAGGCGAATTGCGAAATTTGACATATCGGTTTTTCGTTGTGCAGGTTTCATGAAGATGTTTGCCTTTAGCACATGGTCATTGTAATAATATGCATATTAAATTAGGTCACAAAACTGTTGTTGGTGCATGCTTGCAAGCATGTCAGGCAGGTTTTAAACTTGCGCCCTTTGAATTTGGGATGTGAGTGCGCTAACCGCTAAGCTACCACGGCTTATTGATATAGGTACATGTACCTGTCTCTTAAGACCACGGGCTATAAAAATGGCCTGGACTTTTTGAGGACTTGCGTGGGGTGATGGAAAGACCAACACGTAGATGCCCCTTGACAAATTTAATGTAACTGTGACGTGACACTGACTGACGATTTTCCCTGTCTACACCACGATGAAAAAATGCTCCCAAGGACAACCCCGGTCAGTGTAGGACTATTATAAAAAATGAGAACAAAAAGTACCAGGCTATTGGGATGAACTGCTAGTGAAACTAGGAATCTGGGACTATGGGGACTATGGCGTCTGCCCGTCGTAATGTTCGGAGAACATGGAAAAAATAAAATAAATAAATCGACAGACAAACACACACACAAAATAGGCCGGCAGTGACTCGTGACTCTCAGCATGTGCCCAAAAAAATGCCATACAAGATTGGAAAGACGCAACATGGGCGTGAGTGGCTAAGGGGTGTGGAGAGGTAGTCTGCAGCTTCACCGGGGCTATTTCCAATGTTGTGCCATTAATCACTTTCAACCCTGGGGTTTGAGTCTTAGCTCTAGCGATCTCCACTCCATGCCGGCTGGCTAAGGCATTCACGTAGGCGGAGGCCTAAGCCTTGGTCTCCCGGAGTCGGGTACGAGGTGTCGCTACTCACCTAAGGCTTCGCCACGAAGCCCCCCCTGTGGGTTGATATCAATATTAAGTAAAAATTCAAGGAATATTCACTTTTAAACACAAATTAAAACAGGTTGAACTTCAAAGATCAATTAAAAACAGATCTAAGTCTGACCCCCGAGAGGTATAATAAAAGAAAGCAATTTCGCTGAAAACTCCTCAGAGCTGGATAGTATCAGATTACGCAATTAAAGTTCGGTGTAAACTGTGAAACATTGCCCGTTCTCGTTGAGAGCACTTTGTTTGTGGGGAACTCAACGATTTGTCAAGAGAATTGTATTGTAGCGGTAAACCAGTAGTAGAAACTCTCGACAGTTACACTCCCTCGTTATTTTGAGAATTATAACGCTGCAGAAAGCTCGCTTTTGAGAAAAGCATGTTGCTACTCGAATCTATTTTACAATGTACACTGCCTTTGTGGTCTCGTAGTTTAAATGTTGGTCAGCTTTCTTTACTGGGACCCATAGATCCCAGGTACACAATTTCTGGTAGTATAAGTTACGTAATGGAACTCTCGGTTATTTATATTATTCTATAATTAATGTATATATGAATGTTTTTGGAACGAAGTTCTTTTATGCGACTTACAAGAGTGATCTGGCAGAGATCGTCGAATAAGTAAAAAGTTATGAAGACTTAATATAATTTTTATTATTCAATTTCGAACTTTAATGCAATGAAATAATATCTAAAATAAAATAATATCTATCAGTATAACATACAGTATTTTAAAATCAGAAGGCCTTGTAACCGCCCGCCTTTATTCGGCCACATTTGGGCGCTATCGCCGCGTACGTTCACACGTTTTTCTAGTTTGAATGTGTGACGGCAAGCTCTCGGGTACAACTTAGCCATCACCCGCACCAATCCCGATGAGACTAGTACGTGAAGGTTTCCGCTCACTCCCCCTCTTGCATGGATGAGATGAGACGCTGGGACGCTCCGACTCCTTTCGGTCCAGGGAAATGCCCGCTCATTTTAAGTCTGTGAGCCCACATGAGATGTGTGGCGACAGTGTTGACATAGCTTTTATTTTCGCGACCATAAACCTTGATGACAGATGTACACTGTACAGACGGACAGACATGACAAAAACATAAGGGTTCCGTTTTGATAAAAATAGCTATAGAACCCTAACATGCATAATTTCTTAACAAAAAAATAGACGGCCTTATTACCGAAAGAGATCTTAAGCAACCTTACGTATGGCCGGTTTCAATATCTTATCAACCGTTTATTAGCCTTACTATCGGTTAAAATTTGACGTCAGCTCCATTCAAGTAATTTCAAAATGTAACCAATTGTAAGACGAGTGAATAAATAGCAGAATATAGGAACCGGCCAGCACAGGTACTGTTAAAGGGGCATTTATACCGCAAAACACATAGAATTTGAAGAACTGTTTAACTCGACTTCCGAACCAAAATGCCAATCTAAAGTAAAATTAATTATAAGTCGTGATTCACGCACAATACTAGAGAACTAACTACATTCACATATGGATCCGACCAAAGTTGAAGTGAGAATGGTCTTTCCTCGCTACACCCGCTCGCTTTTATATCCGATTAGTAAACACAAATACCCGCAAATATTACATAAGTACAATAATAGGTGGCACTACTTGGAACAAGTGTTATAAACAGTACATTAGTTTGCTTGTTAATTCTTGTAGGGTAATTAAGACACATAATTTTCTTTCAGCAGCGTTACAGCGACTCTCTAGAGCGCGCCCTCTGCGTGAGTAAGATTGCGATTAAATTATGTTTGCTCACAAGACTAATAAATCATTTTTACGTAGTCTAAAAAACCTTGGTACTCTGTTCATTTATTATACGTACAAAATTTTTTGCTTTTTTACTAATTAGACTTTCAAACAGTATGATTAGAAATATCTAATAAGCTTATTTTATGAAAATGATTAACCATTAGTGCATCAATCAATACATGTCATGTCATAAATACTATAAACGTATTTGTTGACGAATAATTTCCTTTTAACACAATATTATAATTAAAAAAAAATCTTTTTAACAAAATTGGAGGTAGTGTTTAGTTCCTGTGTGTGTAAATAATAGGTTGGGGAAAAAGTCTTTTCGCATATAGTATGTATGAACTTGTAATAAGATCTCTTTGGCTATACCATTTGTATCTGGCTGGTTTTGGTATAATTAAAAAGTTTTAATTTTAAAGAATACAATTCCAAATTCAAATTAGGAAAATGTGTGATTTTCCTTTGTTAATCTTATTGTTAAAATGAGTGAACCTAATGAAGAAATTCTACACATTTTAAAATTTACTACAAAAAAGGTAAAAATGCAACACAATCCGCGAAAAAAAATTGTGATGTTTATGGACCTAATGCAGTATCTGTGAGAGTAGCGCAAATTTGGTTTAAGCGTTTTCAATCCGGAAATTTTGATATCAAAGATGCACGTCGCTCTGGTCGCCCTGTTACGGACAAAATTGATGCCATTTTTGAAAAAGTGGAGCAAGATCGGCATATTAGTAGTTAAGATGTAGCTGGAGAACTGGGAATTGACCACAAAACGGTTTTGGCGCATTTGAAAAAAGCTGGGTACACAAAAAAGCTCGATATTTGGGTGCCTTATGAGCTCACTGAAAGAAACCTAATGAACCGTGTACTCATTTGTGATTCTTTATTACGACGTAATGAAACCGAACCATTTTTGAAGAAGCTGATAACTGGTGATGAAAAGTGAGTGGATCATGTACGACAAGAACGTGCAAAAAAGATCGTACTCAAAGGCCGGTCAGGCTTCACAGACTGCGGCGAAACCCGGGTTAACTCGCAACAAGGTGATGCTCTGTGTATGGTGGGATTGGAAGGGCATTATTCATTATGAGCTGTTACCGCCAAGCAGGACCATCGATTCTGAACTGTACTGCGAACAACTGGTGAGATTAAAGCAAATCAACTGGTGAGATCAAGCAATCGGCCGGAATTAATCAACAGAAGGGGTGTGGTTTTTCACCATGATAACGCTAGACCTCACACATATTTAGCCACTCAGCAAAAATTACGAGAGTTTGGCTGGGAGGCGTTAATGCATCCGCCGTATAGTCCTGACCTTGCACCTTTCGATTTTCACCTGTTTCGGTATCTGCAGAATTCCTTAGGCAGTGTCAGGGTAACATCAGGAGAGGACTGCCAAAACCACTTGTCGCAGTTTTTTGATCAGAAGCCCCAAAATTTTTATAGCAATGGGATCACGTCCATACCTACAAGATGGCAAAAAGTTATCCAACAAAATGGCACCTACATACTTTAGTCAAATGTAAATAAACTTTATAAAAAAACCTATTGAATTTTTATATAAAATGCGAAGAAACTTTTCCCCCAACCTAATAAATATACACACACACACATATATATATATATATTAGTGTGTGTTTGCATATAACCTTGTTTGTTTATGAACCCATATTAATGATTCAGGTGCCATAGTGCCAAGGTGTTTCCATATTAATTGAATTAGTACTAGACCTTAGACTTCAAAGCAGTGGCGGAGTAAGACCTCAATTTCATGAGGACATCATACATTTTGAGAAGCCCTCTGGTAACGCATAAAGATGGATCTGAAAAACAATTGAAACTGACTACTGGCACTGGGGGGTTGTGTGATGGTGGTTCCCCGTCCAGTTCCCGCAACGGTGGAAGACCGGAAAACTGGTCCTGCTGCGTAAGGAGGGGCGCCCTGCGGACTCACCGTCCGCCTACCGGCCCATTGTGCTGCCGGACGAGGTTGGCAAGCTCTTCGAGCGTATCATCGTCGACCGCCTCGTCCAGCACCTATCGACGACGAGGCCGGACCTGGCGGACAACCAGTTTGGTTTCCGCGCAGGGCGCTCCAGGATCGACGCCGTCATGCGCCTGAGAGGCCTGGCGGAGGAAGCAGTTTCCCAGGGCGAGGTACTATTGGCGGTGTCCCTAGACATCGCCAACGCCTTTAATTTCTTGCCCTGGCCTTGCATCATGGAGGCACTCCGGTATTTCGGGGTGCCGTCCTACCTCCGCCGCATAGTCGGGGATTATTTAAATGAACGAGCCGTCATTTACCCGGTCCACGAGGGATGGACTCGGTGAGCCATGGTGTGCAGTGTTCCACAGGGGTCGGTTCTTGGTCCCCTTCTGTGGAACATCGCATACGACTGGAGGTTACGTAGCAGGGTCCTCCCCGGCGTCAGCATCTTATGTTATGCAGATGATACTTTGATCGCAGCACGACGAAGGACCCACAGGCAGGCGTGCCTTTTAGGCACGGCTGGGGTGTCCTTAGTAGTAGGCAGGATCCGGCTTGGACTGGAGATGGCGCTTCAGAAGACCGAGGCCGTGTTCTTCCACGGTCCTCGGAACCGTCAACCTCCAGACACCGCTATTATAGTAGGAGGCATCCGCATCGGCATCGGGGAGACCATGAAATACCTGGGATTAGTCCTCGACAGCCGGTGGGATTTTTCGGCACATTTTCGGCAGCTGCTCCCCAGACTCAAGGGGGCAGCTGCCCCCTAGGAGTCGGTGCAGTGCAGGTCGGAGCTCCGCCAGGTCACCGTGGGAGTTTGAGAAGATCGCCTCAGACGCCCCAGCGCGGGCCCCGCCACCATCGAGACGGTGAGGCCCATCCTGCGCGAATGGACTGGACGTACACACGGCAACCTGACGTTCAGGCTGACGCAGGTCCTCTCGGGGCACGGCTGCTACGGGAGGTACCTGTGTCACCTCGGCCGTGAGGCAACGCCAGGGTGCCATCATTGCGACACAGGCGACGAGGATGCGGCGCTGCACACACTGCAGGAATGTCCTGCATGGACGGAGCAGCGCCGAGACCTCTTCGCCTTCACCGGATTTAACCTTTCGCTCCCGGCCGTGGTTCGCACCATGGTCGGGAGCCGCACCGGATGGGACGCCATCTCCTCCTTCTGCGAGCACGTCATGTTTGCGAAGGAGGAGGCGGAGCGGGAGCGTGAGCGTACGTCCTTGCTCCGCTCCCGCCAAAGTAGAACGCGCCGACACCGGAGGTCGGACCTCGACCGTCGGCCACCGTAAGCGGGCGGCGCGGGTGGGGCCCCTTGGGGTATAGGGGTTCTCACTCACCCGCACATGCCGTCGAGATGAGAGCGCGAGTATTCCGCGCGCGCTCATTTCTCCTCCCGTGGGGCGCGTTACAAACCGCCCCACGTTGGACTTGAATATGACGTCGCCGGGTCATAGTTCCCTGGCATTGGAAGAGGCCCAGTGAGGGGGGCCCACGCCTGCCAGGGCACAGCGGAGCTGGGTATCCCATTTACCCGTAGCCCTGGCTTAAGGCGCAGGACGGAACACCCAGGGGTTTTAGTGGGTATCCCTAACTGGGGAATGGCAATAGCGTGGCACCGGTTCTGACCGGGCACGCTAGTGCCACCCCCGATCTGGCGAATCCCACACACTCACACCGGTCGCGAACATCCCCCCAGGCTTCTGTGCCTGTCGCGGCTTAGTCCTCAAACGGATTTACCCGGACCAAAAAAAAAAAAAAAAAAGGTTGGTTCCCCGTAATAGTCACCGCGAGTGTCGCTAGCCGAAATAAAAAAAGAATTTGGTAAGAGTAAGGATTATTGTTTTACAACGAATGGTTGTTGTTTTAAACGACGAATTGAATTTGGTATGAGACAGGATTGTTTAGTGACGAATAAAATTTTCCAACATTTTAAACGCGACAGAAAATTTTACTCGTCTTGTCTTCGAGGTGCGACGTCCCACACCGAGATCCGGCTGCAAGATTAGTACATTCATATGTTATTTCATTAAAATCTAATTTTCACGTATAATTATATACTGGAGAATACATTTTTGCTCGGTTGCCTATAAAGATGCGGCTGCTAGTATTTTTAATTAAAATAATAGTTTGATATATTGGGAAATTTAATTCGCTTGTTTTTAAAATAAATTTATATCAAGTTAAAACTATTTTATTCTGTGTATGATGGAATAAGGTTGCCTATGTAAAAGTGACCGCATATAGGGGTTATATATAATTTATTATTGATATATATTTCATTTTAAAAACAAGTGAATTAAATCTTTCCCAAAATATCAAACTCATATTATTTTAATTAAAAATACTAGCGGACACATTTTTATAGGCAACCTAGCAAATATGTATTCCCCATATATAATAATCCCTATTAATATTATAAATGCGAAAGTAACTCTGTCTGTCTGTTCGTCTGTCCGTCTGTCTGTTCCGTTTTCACAGAAAAACTACTGGACCGATTTGGTTGAAACTCAGTATATATATATTTTCGATGCCGAGGATGAACATAGGATTTTATCCTAAACATTTTATCCCGAAAAATGTGATGAAAATGGGAGACAGACCGAGTTACTTTGGCATTTAGGTATAATATTAATAGGGATGTGTAGATTGAGTCGTTTCAAATATAATACTATGGATACCTTATAGTAGGGGAGCCCAAGAGGCTAAATGTGGAGTTACTCGAGCGTTGCGAGGACCTTTTGGATTGTGAAGATTAGATGCTAAAAAGAAAAAAAGGTTATGTGATGTATGCCCTTTCACTGGTGGGGGGGAGCGTGTACAGGTTTTCAAAATTGTAAAAAAAAGAGTCACACAGAGATACTTAAGCGCGTCAGATATTAATAATGTATGCGCTCCATGTGTTTCTAATAACGGAGAAACATTAATCTGCCGGTTTGCATGGGGGTTGGCCGTACGAAGAGGTTGAAAATGGGGAAAAGAATATTCGAGCTCGTCAGATATTCAACAGTGGATGTTAAGTAAACCCTAAAGGAACTCTATCCAATACATTGACAATTTGCACGCGACTAAAAGTCATGGCCGATTTATGAAAATGCAAAAAACCTAACATTGAAATAGTCGAGCGCGTCAGATTAAAATACAGACTGTTGAGCTTGATATTCTTGTCATGCTGACCCATAATCTGACAATTATGTGGAGGAATTTCTTAAACTGACGGTTTGAAAACATTTTTTTTATTCCTGAATGTAACAAATACAATTAGCAGAAAATAATATAATATGTGTATAGAAGGGAATGGTGTAATAAAAAATATTACGAATACTTTTTTTTAATTTTCATCGTTAGTGAAGTCATCTTCATAATAAAAGTTCGGTTCGATTTGGTTGTTTTCATCTACTTCTTGCGTATCTGCAACCAGAAATTATTATGATACTTAATAATCTTTTACATATTTCATGATTTTACAGTATTAAAAAAAACACACCTGAATCTGGAGCATCTTCTAAAATATCAGGTACAACATCTTCATACACTTCTGGTAGTTGATTACTAACGAACCAAGTCATCTCCAGTTTCCCATCCACATTTGTTATGGAAATACATAGTTCTCAGCAGCTGGTCCGCACCACACTTTATTGGTGATTTTAACTACTTCACCTTGTGGAAATCGACAGCTTATATTATTCCCGTGATCCTTGAATGACTTCCTTCAAAAAAAAGAAATGACCGCTCTCGACAATTCCCAGGAGACGTTTTTTTGCAACTTTGTGACTCTCCTATTTCCTTTTGTCACGCGCAAATTGTCAGATTATTGAAATGTAGAATTTTCTGCATGTAATTAACTCACCTTGTCTTAATCTGACGCGCTTGAGCTTTTTTAACGATCTTTTTTTTACTATTTTGATCGGCTGACCTAAACGCAGGACCCTATATGAAGGGTTCATATATGGCGGGGGTACATAATAGGGTACAAGGTTTCTCCCCTTATGTTATTCTACCACGCTCGAGTAAATCTCAAAATCCCCGCTTGGTCTCCGCTACTATTACTACAGAAATAAGGTTTTCATTTATAATCCCTTCGTAACATTTTATTTTTTATTTTTCGACTTATACTTTCATCTTTAATATAAACTCATTGTCACATTTAGTAATAAATAATCCTTTCAAGTTTGCCTTAAGAAAAAAAATATCTGTATTTTGTTTTATGTTAACGACTCGATTTACCATATTTTCATGGTTTCTTACTTTTATATCAAAGGACGCTTTCGTTGAGTTGGCTTATCTTAATCTGTAATAAGATTCATTCATTCTTTGAAATAGGACAAGGCTATTACTTTGTCTAATGGGATATTTTTTTATGAGAAGAATATAGTCTGTTAAAACTTATGATTAGTGATAACTGATAACATGAAAGAAGAGTATTAGGAATGAGAATCACCCAGTAAAAATGTAGCTTTAAAATAAACGAGTGAATGAAAAGGCTTTATTTTTCACCATAAACTTAAAATTAACGAATAATATTATTGAACAACCGGCGGCTTTATCGCTCACAGCGATCTCTTCCACGCAACTACTCCGTGTGCAAGGTGAAAAATATAAATGAAAAATGCGTTGGTGGTGTACAAAAACAGACTAAACTTATAAACTGAATCATATACTACTAATATTAAAAATATATTGTTACATACAAATAAATAATAAATAAGTACATAACAATTAACAATACAACATATTACAATACAATATTAGAATTATACACACATAAAATTAAAAATATACTTATTTATAACAACAGTACAGTCTATATAAATAAAAATTTATGGTAGAAATGTATGTACGCGCATAACTTGAGAACAAATTTGCCGATTTTGAAGAATTTTTATTGTGCGTGTTTGAGTGGGTGTCCCCGGATTGTTTAGATTTGCAAGTGGAACCGCTAGGAGGCACTAGAATCGGGTCCTAGCGTTTTATTTTTTCAAGGCAGGACAACCTCTGCCGGGAACGCTAGTTTTATATAGAAAGAAAAACACTAAATAGATAGATAGGTAGATAGATAACACTTTATTACTCACCAAAATAAACAATTACAAAAACAAAATGCATAATTAACTAATAAACAATACTTTTTGGCAAAACAATAGGCGTACTTATTAACGCTTAAAGAGATCTCTTCCAGGCAAACTAGCTTAAAATAAATTCTTAACTAATCTGGTGATATAGGTGGAGTAGAAGAAAAAAGATAGGACTGTAAAATTTAAATATACATATTAACACTAATTTATAAATTTAATACATACATATATCCAGACACATTTATAGAATAACAATATAAACGTATATACGAAATAATCTAAATAAATATATTTTATATTAAAAATAGATAAATAAGTAAATGTTTAATATATTAGGTTGGGGAAAAAGTTTTTTCGCATTTTATATAAAAATTCAATAGGTTTTTTTATAAAGTTTATTTACATTTGACTAAAGTATGTAGGTGCCATTTTGTTGGATAGCTTTTTGCCATCTTGTAGGTAGGGGACGTGATCCCATTGCTATAAAATTTTTGGGGCTTCTGATCAAAAAACTGCGACAAGTGGTCTTGGCAGTCCTCTCGTGATGTTAACCTGACACTGCCTAAGGAATTCTGCAGAGACCGAAACAGGTGAAAATCTGAAGGTGCAAGGTCAGGACTATACGGCTGATGCATTAACACCTACCAGCCAAACTCTCGTAATTTTTGCTGAGTGGCTAAAGATGTGTGAGGTCTAGCGTTATCATGGTGAAAAACCACACACCTTCTGTTGATTAATTACGGCCACTTTCTCTCAACTTTTTGCTTTAATCTCACCAGTTGTTCGCAGTACAGTTCAGAATCGATGGTCCTGCCTGGCGGTAACAGCTCATAATGAATAATGCCCTTCCAATCCCACCATACACACAGCATCAACTTGTTGCGAGTTAACCCAGGTTTCGCCACAGTCTGAAGCCTGACCGGCCTTTGACCACGATCTTTTTCGTTCGTTCTTGTCGTACGTGATCCACTTTTCATCACCAGTTATCAGCTTCTTCAAAAATGGTTCGGTTTCATTACGTCGTAATAAAGAATCACAAATGAGTACACGGTTCATTAGGTTTCTTTCAGTGAGCTCATGAGGCACCCAAATATCGATCGAGCTTTTTTGTGTACCCAGCTTTTTTCATATGCGCCAAAACCGTTTTGTGGTCAATTCTCAGTTCTCCAGCTACATCTTAACTACTAATATGCCGATCTTGCTCCACTTTTTCAAAAATGGCATCAATTTTGTCCGTAACAGGGCGACCAGAGCGACGTGCATCTTTGATATCAAAATTTCCGGATTTAAACGCTTAAACCAAATTTGCGCTACTCTCACAGATACTGCATTAGGTCCATAAACATCACGATTTTTTTCGCGGCTTGTGTTGCATTTTTACCTTTTTTGTAGTAAAACTTTAAAATGTATCGAATTTCTTCATTAGATTCACTCATTTTAACAATAATAAAAACATATGAAAATCACACATTTTCCTAATTTGAATTTGGAATTGTATTCTTTCAAATTAAAACTTTTTAATGATACCAAAACCAGCCAGATACAAATGGTATAGCCAAAGAGATCTTATTACAAGCTCATACATACTATATGCGAAAAGACTTTTCCCCAACCTATTATTAGACATATTTTTTTAAAAACAGTACTTCCTATTTGAGTTCCGAAATGTAGGTAATGTTTTGGCCTCTCTGACATTAAGAGAATGTAAAGAAATGAATGAATGAGAGAGAAATGTAAATATTACATTTTATAAAGCCAATACCACTCTTTCTTCTTTTGCCTTTTGTTTAATTACTAATACATCATTATACTTTCAACAGACATCTTATAAACTCTAAATGGTCATGCCCGCGAAACTTCGCCCGCGTTGCCATTACGATCTGTTTATTAGTGAATTGCAACGGCTCCGCCAAAAAAAAACGGCCGCAGCGTCATGTTTTTGGCTATATTCGTCTATTCTTCGGAAAAGACGTCATTTATCGAAATATAAAGTATTGTTAGTGTATACCTAGGATATAGGGTCAATTTGAGAGGAGAGCACATCGCCGGAGGTCATGCTTCCCCGCGGTAGTGGATGTGGCCCCAGGGGCCTCCGCCTGCCAGGGTACGCGGAGTTGGTCGAGCTTCCACTTTCCCATAGCCCTGGCTTAAGGTGCAGGAAAGAACGCCGAGGGATATTAGTGGGTATCCCTGACCGTGGTGTGGCAATAGCACTTGTTGATGGCGGTTATAGCGCCATCCCGTCGTGGCAAATCCCACGCACCAGCCGCAATATCCCACGCGGCTGATGACCCGTAATCGGATGTTCCCTAAGCTCTGTGACACGTTTGATTTAATACTTTTTGAGTAGTTTTCACGTGATGTTCTGAGAGACAGGTAGACAGACAACAAAAATTCTAAATGTTATATTTTCAACCCTGTTGGTCCGAATTAGGTTCCATGATATTTTTCTCATTTAAAATTCATTATACAATCAGCATCTTTTACAGATTTATTATATATTGCATAGGGTAGGATGGTGGCAGCGATCTCTATAGGTAGACATAATTAAGCTGAGATTCTGTGAGCTGACTGTTTTCTTGCGAGTAAATTACGCTTCACGTCAGACTATTACGCATGCTCATTACGAAAATCGTCATGTTACATATAACTAGACGATTATGACTATTGCGTGTATCGCGATAAACATTATATTCACGTTCCTGAAGCTTAAAATTTTAAATGCCTCAAGAAATAAACACACAGAGAGCAAAATATGAAATTTTTAACCGTAATTATGTAAGGCCGTAAGCGTTTATTTATTTTATTCGGTTATCCTTTCGATTGCTAATGGTCCGCTCTGTGTTTATTACAAATTCGTTTTAATATCAAAGAAAAACGGACTGACACCTGACGGATTTGTTTTTGTTGCAGGAAGCATTTCAATTTCCTTGAATCCATTAGTTTACATTTAACTCGGTTCTATTTTTTCTTTTTGACCGACTTCCAAAAAGGAGAGGTTCTCAATTCGACTGTATGGTTTTTTTGTTATTTTTTTCTTTATTTAAAAGAGTATACTTTTGAAGTGGTTCCATTGGCACCATGTCAAGATCTGATGATGGAGATAAATCGAGAGCAACCCTGGTTGAAGAGCACCGAGCGCCTACAACTCTTCCAAAGGCAAAATTTGTACACGCGTGCCAGTAGTACAATTTCTAGAGGCTCTTAAAATATTATTTCTATAGCTATTTAAACTACTAAAACTAGATTTTTTTAATAAAAACAAAACCGACGTCAAACTAAAAAGCAAAAAACCAAACATTTTCTACAACGTCCCGATGTCGGCGCCAAGAAAGACAAATAAAAACAACAATAAAATTATAAAATGCACCGACTTCAAGATGTAGAAAATATTTATTTTTTGCTTTTTAGTTTGAAGTTAGTTTTGTTTTTGTTTAGTTTTTTTAGGAGGTATAGACATTGAATACTGTAGTAGAAATGTGCAGAATAAGTACACAAAATGGGACATAGAATTTTGTTTAGATGTCGAGGTGGATCGTGCACGCGACGCACGGCGTCGTGGAGTCACGAGGCTTACGTGTTCCGCATAACAACATTACTAAGTTATAGCGGCCAGTCGCGCACGACCCTCAGCAGTGGTACATCTCGTACTCTTGTCATCTGAATAACTAACTTGCGGGTTCGGGCTACACGGTTCTCATTATTTTGGTACCGTAACGGAGCTTCTCATACAATGCGACATATCCTATCACACGTTACTTTGCGTAATGACTATTGGTGTGATTTCTTCTATGTTCTATGTATAAAATAGGATTATAGGTAACATGAATAAGAAAAGAGAATAGTAGGAAATAAATTAATTTCCCCTTGGAGATGACACAGAAATTAAAAAAAAAAGTTCTTTTTAATTTTGATGAATACGTCTATTAATAAATCTTTTGAAGCTCTAATGATATCTAACGGGTAATTTAAAGCCACAAAACGAATTAGTAAATCGCTTGACCAGAAAATTAGCGGTGAATTAGTATTCGTGAATGTTGAAGCGATACACAAAGTTATAATCCGATGAAGTTGTCTTGTGGCTGCGCCACTGTGTTTTAATTGCACTAACAAGCTACCAGTAACAACTACAGCATTTAATTATGACTCTCGAAAAGACGAAACACTCAAGAGAATTGCTGCCACGTATTAACAACTACGAGACTATTAAAAATTTTATAAAATTATTATAACTGGTAACAGATTAGGATGCACGTTAGGAGAGTAAACAACGTTTGTAAAGAATTATAAAAGAAAATAATATAATACTGTTACAAATTTGTTGGGGATTTGTAGGTTGCAAATTCGAAAATGCCGTTGGAATGACTTTATTAGAAGTGTGTGAGTATGAGTTTATTAGAAGCACACACACGTAATTCACAGTCCGTACAAGTATAGCTGAATACAACAAAACCAAACCGTAGGGCAGAAAATTGTTATCACGCATAAATTGCATTAAGTTCGTCATTATAAGATACTCGCTCCGAAATTCCACTAGGTAACGCCTCGTTCGCAGTCAGAATACGATTAGCGCATTTCCCGACTGACCGACCCTAATCCATTTGTAAATTAGACATGGCCTCCTAGCAACATGGTGCCCACTGGTTCTTGAAATCGTTAAATGGTCAGCTTAATGGCTTCCAAGAATGAAATACCAACAGAGGAAAGAAGGTTTTATGACGTCTTATGGCGGCGTGAACAAAGAAATTAACGCGAACAATAGATTACTGAAATTCAAAGGGGTAATAAGACACCTGTAAGGGATTAGTATCGGCTTGCAATAATATGCTCGTTAGATACAATCAAATCTGTACTTCTAGTATTTGAAAAATTTAAGGACGACGGTCATGACATTTTAACCCAATATGCAAGTATAAAAGCAAAGTAATCATACTTTGCTTTTACTATGGAAGATTGCGATTTTAATCATAAAATCGCAATTTTCCATAGTACATAGGGGAAGGTTGCGCAAGTCGTACTGCCGCCTAAGTTGCACTCTCAGTTCGCCGGGAGATAGCCGGGAGTAAAGTCCGTTTACGCATTGCGCCGGAATAAAAAAGATATTTTTGTAATTTAATATAGCAAATTAGTTAAAGAACCTGTTATAATGTAATTTTATATTGTGGTAAAACTATACAAATAGGTAGTTATCTTACATGTAGTGCTTTTTGATAAATATGTAAGATTAAAATCAAAACAAAACTACCCACTTTTTAAAAATGAGTCAAAATAATAGTTTGGGAGAGGAAAGTGAAGGATTGAAAAATCCACATGAGAGAAATATTATGTTGATATTCACACATCGTATATTTCGCGTAAGAGTTGGGAATGTGACATGAATAGTATTGATGGAGTAAGTAACAGAAGCAACAGTGTGGCGAGTAAAATAAACTTTTCTAAGGATAAATATGAAGCATCTGAAAGTGATGTTTGTTTCACTACTGTCATGAGAAAAGCTAAAAAACGTAAACGTCAGCAAGCATCCCGGGGTTCAGAATTTTTAAAGGCAGGTGAATCTATCCAGGACTTAGAGATCGAGAAAGGGTATATGTAAGTCGCTCTAACACAATATGAGGAACTCCCGAAACAAATCAGGTTTAGCAAAATGTTGAGAGAAGAAAAAATAATTGACATTGAGAAAATAACATATAAAAGCGCTTATAAAATATTTATTCAATTTAAAAACATTAGTGCAGCGGAAATATTTCTAGGATGTGATACTTTCAGAGAGAAGGGGTGGATTTGCAGAAAAACATATGAACAGGGTTTTTCTTATGGATTACTAAGAGATATAGATATTGATTATGGCGAGGACGATATTAAAGAAGTATTAGAAAGTAACATTGAAATAGTAAACATTAAGCGTCTAGACAAAAAAGATAAAAAGGAAGGGAAATGGGCTAAATGCGGATCGGTGCGTATATGTTTTAAAGGTGCCATCTTACCGCCGTATATTTATATATATGGAACAAGGACGAAGGTAGAACCGTATATTTTCCCCGTAACACAATGTTCCCTCTGTTGGAAATATGGACATATTAAAAAATACTGTCCGACACAAAAGCAACTATGCCCTAAATGGGGTCAAGATCACGTTAATTGTGATACCACGGAATTCAAATGCGTTAATTGTGGAGGAAATCACATGTCATTAATCAAAAGTAAATGTCCTGCCTTCATGAGGGAAAAGAATATAAGGAAAACAATGGCATCTCACAACTGTACCTATAAAACTCTCGTAGTGAAAATAAAAGAAATGCATAGTGTAGAAATGCAAGCGGAAAAGTACCAGGATCATGTACCGTTTGCCTTAGAAGAAGAACATAGTAATAAAAACCTTACGAACGTATATTCAGATATCGTTAAAAGGAAAAAAAATGTAACTAAAAGAAATGCAGAAAACTATATTGAAAATGGAGAAAACAATGCCAAAGAAGGTAGTCAGAATAGTACCGATAGTGCCAAGACAGTTGTAGGAAACGAGCGCACAAAGTTAACAATAAGAAAGACATCAAAGAAAAATAAACAGAAAACTAATAATACCATAGATAACACAAAGAAAAGCGAAAATCAAATGAGTATTAGAATTATAAGAAACAAAAATGTTGCAACTACAACAAGTGAAGAAGGGATGGATACTAGTGAAAAACCTGTTGGATCATTTTTTGAGAGTTTAAAAGAAATTGTTTTCCCTGAATGTGACTGGAACGTAAAGGGTAAAGAGTTAATTAAGCTAATGCTTAAACTAGTAAAAGAATATTTAAGCAAATATATAAATTTATATTATATCATAAATCTCATTACATCAAACTATGAATAATACGAGAAGAAAAGGAAACTGCCTAATCAACATTTATTAATGGAACGCTAATAGCCTCTTGCCAAAAATAAATGATTTTGAACTACTCATAATTCAAGAAAAAATTCATATAGCTGTTATAAGCGAATCGTGGTTGTGCCCAGAAAAAATTATTAGAGTAAGTAACTACAATATTATTAGAGCTGATAGAATCGATTCATATGGGGGGCTATGTATCTTAGTGCATAAAAGCATTAAATTTGTAGAAAAAGAACTAACAATAAGCAATACGGGCATTCAGGCCATTGCTATAACAATTTTTAATATCCAAGGAATTAAAAATATTATATCAATATATTGTCCATCTACAGTACGTACCGTTCAAAATTATTGGAATTCCATATTTGGTCATTCTGGCTTGGAAACTTTGATTTTAGGAGACTTTAATGATCACTATGTAGCTTGGTCATATAAAACAAATAATCGAGGGGTACAAATATATAAGGCTATGCTTGATAATAACTATTGTTGTCTAAATAATGGTGCTACAACACGATTTAAATATGTCAACGATAATTTGCAAAAATCTTCACCGGTTATTTCTTTTGCCACTATAGATAACGCTATTAAATTTAACTGGCAGACTACAACAGAATCTCTAGGCAGTGATCACATAATCATTAAAATTACACTTGGCTTTACAAAGACTCCAAATTGTAATAGGAAAAGAAATTTAAAGGATGCACGATGGGAAGATTATCATCATAGAATAGAAGAAGAATTCAAGAATGTACAATATTACAGCAATGCCCAACAGTGCTATGATATATTCATGCAGAAGATAGAATTAGTGGCGGACGAATGAATTCCATGGATAAAAATCAGCCAAGACCCTAAATCAAAGTTTGCTCCAAAACAATACTGGAATTCAACATTATCCAAGGCAGTAGCTGAAAGACGTTTAGCTTTGAGCAAATTTAGGCGAAATCCCACTCCTGAATATCTTTCAATTTACGAAAATAAAACGCGAATCGCGAAAATTAATTAAGTCTGCACGCTCAAAATCTTGGTATGAATTCTGCTCGAGTATTGACTCAGAAACTTCTAGTTCTGACATGTGAAGGAAAATGAGATGGGCTAAAGGAATCCATCAAAATCGTGCTTGTGTAGATCCAGAGAAAGCAAAAAAATTGTTAGTAACTTTAACACCTGATACGGTTCGCGAGCAAAGTCCTGTAATAAACGAAGACGATAACAATGTTTTGAATTCACCAATTACCACTGCAGAATTAGAAGTTTCTATTAAGCATTCTGATACTGCTACAAATATTGATAACTTCACTTATTCTATGATTGCACACTTGTCAAATTCTGGTAAACTGTTTCTTTTACATATTTATAATTTGATATTGAATTCAGGATTAGTACCTAGGCAATTGCAAATTATAAAGATATTACCTATTCCAAAACCCATCAAAAACTCTAATTCGGTGTCATCAATTCGACCTATACCGTTAATGTCATGTCCATGTAAAGTTTTTCATTCAATACTTATGAAGCGTTTGGAATGATTTATAGAAAGCAGAAGTTTGTTATCACCTACAACAGTTGGGTTTAGGCGTATGCAGTCTTGTTTAGATAATGTCACTAGATTAGTAACTGATATACAGATAGGTATTTCCAATAAAAAAATCTACATTGGCATGTTTTATAGATATAGATAATGCATCTAATAATATAAGTGTCAAATCTGTAGTTAATGCGTTAAACAGAATCGGAGTAGGCAGCAATATTTGTAAATATGTATGGAACTTTCTATCTGACAGAAAGCTACAATTAACAAGCGAAGATAATCAAATCTTAATAAGACAAGCGGGTAGAGGGTTAGCGCGAGGTGATCCCCTTTCTCCTCTTCTGTTTAATGTAGCAACTAGAAATATATTTAAACAAAATACAAGTACATTTATGTCATAATATGCCGACGATTTTGTTATATACTGTCAGGCGCATAAAAACAAGATAATTGAGGCTAGCCAATGTTTGCAAGACGCTATAGATACTTTTGTCAAAGCCCTCTCAGGAATAGGGTTAACACCATCTGATTCTAAAAGTCATGTTTGCTTCTTTAGTTCAACGAGGAGGCAACCAGATTTCAATATAAAAATTAATAACAGGCCTATCAATGTTGTCAAAAAAGTCAAATATCTAGGAATTTGGTTAGATTCCTCCTTGCGGTGGGGTGTACATATCAATGAAATTTGTGGAAACATTTATAAACACTTAAATATTCTTAAAGTACTAGCTGGAAGATCATGGGGAGTACATCCTAAGTATTTAAGAAAATTGTACATTGCTTTGATCAGGAGTAGAATCGATTACGGCAGCTTCTTTTATGGTAACTGTGCAAAAACACATTTAAGAAAGTTAGATGTATTACAAAATAGGGCTTTAAGGATTTGTGGCGGCTTTTTACGAAGCACGCCAATATATATAATGGAATGTGAGTTGTTTATTCCTCCACTATCTGTAAGACGTTACTGGTTGGCAGGTAGATACTGGCTTAAAGTCTCCTCATTTCTTGGGAATCTGTCTGTGTCAGCAATTGAGAGCCTTTCTGTGTTATGTGAGAGTAGCTATTGGAGACTTAAGGAAAAGCCTATCTTAATAAATATTTACAATCAATTTAAAGGAAAACAGATATATATACATGTCCTCTTTTAGAAATGTTCTCGTTTGGCATTTGGATATCTTATATTGATATTAAGGCATGTATTGAATTAAATGTGAAGAAATTTAATGTTGCCAAAAAGAAAATAAATACTGTGGTGCTCAAAAAATACGTGGATGAAATGTTGTGTCATAAATATTCGGACTACTGTAAAATTTATACCGATGGATCTAAAATCGAAAATGGAGTAGGCGCTGCTTTTTTTGACATTCAAAATAATTTTAAAGGACAATTTACTTTATTTAATGAGGCGAGTATAATGAGAGCAGAATTAACAGCTATTGCAGAAGCACTTTCTTATGCCGAAGGGGAAGGCTATATGAAGGTAGTCATTTTGACAGACTCCAGGAGCGCTCTTCAACATTTGGCTCGTTGTACCTCAGGCATCCGAGGTACACCGATAGCTTATGAAGCAATTAAAGTAATAAATAAGTTAATCAATAAAAATGTAAACGTTAAACTCCAATAGCTCCCCTCACATATAGGAATCAAAGGGAATGACGAAGTGGGTAGGTTCGCTAAAGACGCTATAAGTGATGGAATAAACCTTCAATGTATACTCTTTTCTTCGGAACTCTTGCCTGTATTGAAAAAGAACTTTATGGATATGTGGTCAAAACATTTTGAAGTAAATTCTGTTGACAAGGGTATATGGTACAAAACTTTACAAAATAAGCTTCCAAACAATCCATGGTTTGAGGACACACACTTTTCCCGAGAAATTATAGTTGCAGCTTTTAGGATAAGGTCTGGCCACATTCCAGTTAACAAGTTTTATCACATGATAGGACAAAGATCTACCCCTCTTTGTGAGCACAGTAACAAAGTAGAGGATCTTGTGCATATTGTTCTGGAATGTGGCCAAACCCAACCAATTAGACGGACTCTCTTGCCAGACTCGTCACTGCATAGTGGAGGAATAAATATTATTCTAAGCAACTCTTTGAGCAAGGAGGCTGGGTGTTTATTTAAGTTCCTGGCTAAAATATTTAAAAATAGAGATAGTTACAGTTAAGTTTAAAATTATACTTACTTTATTTAATATATTAAAAAATGTAAATTTGCCATCACCTATGAGGCTGATATAGTCACTAGTGACGAAGTCTCAATAAAAAATTAAATAAAAAAAAAAAAAGTTGTTTCAATATTTCATCTTATATCTACAAGAAGTATCCTCTGATGCTGTAAACGTGAACTATTCAGTCGTATGAGTAAACTAAAACAAGTGGGCGACAACCTGGCTCTCATCATCGCAAAATATTTTGAACGTAAGGTTTTCTTACGGTTTTTACTAAAATTTGGGATTCGTTTCTATGTTTTGTGTTTATTTTGCCGTTAATTTAGTTATCAAAAAGCTGTAAATATTTTAAAGTTATATCAGTAGTTTTGATTGGAAACTTTGACAAATTAGTTTCTTATGTCATATCTGTGGGAAATTCTTTAAACGTACCGGTACAACTTAGGTTTTGATAGAAATTATTTTCTATTTCGTGGTTTCTTTGCGAGTTATATTCGTATAATATGAGGAGCAGAGTGTATAATACTTTGAAACAGCAGAATATGAACAAACATTGAGGTGGTCAAATTGGGTTTAATGAGGCAAAATATAATAAATCGAAGCCTACGCTATGACAAAGTTTGATGGTATTAAATAAAAAAATAATATTTGGAAGATCTGACAATATGACAGCAGGAACGAATCGTGAATTAGCGCAGTATATTATGAATTTTGAGTCCAGTTTCTTATTTAATGACAATTACTTAACTAAGGAGAATAGCCTATGAACTTCAAGAAAAATATGTATTACCACCTCGCTTTAATAAGGAAAAGAAAATACAAATGAAAAATACATATGACTGTTTTGATCGTAAAAGTATTGTCACTTTTAGTGACAGTATTTTTAGTGTTTAATATGCTGTAATCTCTTAATATAATAACTTTTCTAAAGAGCTTATGATATTCTTTCTCATTGACGTGTTATTCTAAATACGAATTAGGCTATAGGTGGTACGAATTAGACAACCGGGCGCCTTATATTTATACCGAAGTTATTTTTTTCAAAACGTTAAAATTACTATTTAGATCTAAGATATTTTGCTTTGTTTAAATGTTTTTATGATATTCTAAAGATTCAGTGGAAGCAAAAGGTTTTGCTTTATTTCAATTACCTTAAATTTTGTTTTGTGTCCTAAATATCATTTTTTTTGTCAAATTGATACTCATACAATATATAGCTATATTTATATCAACCATGAATATCTAAATGGCTGTGGTAATTAGTGATAACCCAAATTAATTTTAAACCATTTACGTGACCTTTTTGAGCTAAAACCTAGTCGTTGTGAATACACACACACATATTAGTAAGTATTCGAAGAAATCCCCATTAATCTGTAACTAAGCCTCTCAGCATATCCTACACGTTAAAGCTCTTTGCACCGGTAACTTCACGAGCTTGGAACAATGGGCTTGAGCAATTTGAATTTTCTCTTCAGTAAAAGCTCTTTTATTTTTCATATGTTCACTCTACACTATTATATGGATGTGCCCATTTTTTGCTAAGTGGCTTCTATGTACTAATTACCTTTTATTAAATGAAATGTAGGTAATCTTATTTCTGATTTAAAACTTTCCTTAAGTTTTCACATCTGACACACAAAGCTAAAGCAACTTTCAATATTGTGTCTAAGTTTCGAAAATGGATGACCATTATTATGACATTAGAGACAAGTAGATATTTGTTTAATTAAATTTTTCATTTCATTCCAACCTTGAAATCCTTTAATAAACAGTTTTCATTGTGAAGGTAATCTATCTATAATCTGCTTCAACGGAATATAATTAAAGTTCATTGTCCTACCAAGAGTATTGTGGGGTTCCAATAGCGTCGTAGCGAAGACGAGCGATACTTGATTCACCTTCAACAAGATTAATATTCCTGGCAAGTGATGGCCCCCAACAACAATAGGTGTGTGCGTCCCTCACGGCGCATGCATTTTCGAATAATGCCCATATAATGTTTCGATGAAATTGGTTGTTAGATCGCGTGCCCACCTTTAGTATCGCCCATGACTTTCTTGAATAAACTTTAATGTATCGCGCTCTTTCATAAATATTTCGGATTTCCTCCGTTATGTTAGTTCCCAAAACAAAATCAGTGTGTAATTTTATTGTTTATTGTGTTTAATATTAATCGTTGACCTTAAAGTGTGAGTTTGATATTGCAATGACCTTTCTCAATATTTTTCCGTGTGTGTAGTGTGCGAGGGTTTTGTGTGCTTTAGAGTGGTTGGTCTCAGCATTCGGAGGGAAACATGTTAAAGTTTTGCTCCCCGGCGGCAAGGCGGCGTGAACCGAATGCGGTTTGTAACATTTCAATTGTTTTGAAATTATATGTAGGTACTAGGTATTATAACTGATATCATGATATAAACGTTTGGGTGAGCTAGGGATTACTAAAACCATGCAAAACATAGTTGATATGATAGTAATATGCAGTTGAATAAATTTTAAGGCGTTTGCTAAATAAAAAGTTTGTTTTTAAAATCAGCGCTAAGCGGTGTTCTTGGTGAAACTTTTTAGGTACCGTGAAATCTGGCAACTTAACCAGTGGTTGCCAATGTTGCCATTACACGTTTTCGTTTGCAATATTACTATTACCTCTCAGAAAATGTCTTTTTGAGGGACATTATATTTTATGCTCAAGAAAGTAATTTTGTTAGAGGTCATTGTAATTTTGTTAAAGGTAATTAATTGTAATCTCGTAAACGAAAGTCGAAGACCTATAATGGCAAAATTGTCATCCATTGGTTAAGTTGCCATATTTCACGGTATGTGATATGTGTGTGTGACAATAACATTTTTAGTATACCTACACTGATTTTTTTTGTTTGCGTTTTTTTGCGTTTGTAAACGCATACTCTACTTTTATTATTCATACTGACATAAATTTGAAAAGTTTTGTTTGTTAGTCCCTTCTTCAGTATTGGGAGTAAACCGTTTATTATAAAATCCGTACTAATATTATGAAATATGCCAAAGTAAGTCTGTCTGTTACACTTTGACGGAAAAACCACGATACCGAATTTTGTATAGATATAATTGTCTCAATACCGAGAATTAACATCATATTAGGATACATTTATTTGCGAATAGCGCACATAAAAAAAATATGGAATGTAACCTGTGTGAATGCTTCCTCTAAAAGTAATATAAAATCCACTTAACCCGGAAAATGGTATAGCTTCCGCGGGGTAAATAAAGGTCGAAACTTTCCGCGGGTGAAGCCGCGGGGAAGATCATAATGACAAGATCAATTTATACTGGGTGTACACACTCAGTACACAGTTTATAGTTTCAAGGACGTATGACGGGCGGTTTGGTACTTAATTATGGAATCTCATAATCATAAAACTAACATAGTCTGTGTGCGGTTTCAGGTAAATCCCGGGCGTAAAGCATCCCTGAGTGGAATACGTGAAGGAGACGTGATCTCATCAATTAACGGTCGGCCTACACGCAGCATGAGCAATAATGATGCTCATGCTATGTTCAGATCGGCGGGACCTGTACTACGACTGGGATTAAATGAGTAAGATTTTAAACATTCTAAATAGATCATCATCTCTTCGCATCCAGCCCTCGGCAGCCGCTTTGCGGAGGCCATTGTCTCATCCTGCTGGAGGCGCCATACACTACGTTTGCCAAGACGCATTTACCGCTCAAGCAATCCTTCTCACCGGAAATCAGTGCAAATATAAGTGTAGGATAGCATTAGATAGGTCTTGTGAAATTATAACGATAGAATGTAATTTCTAAAGTAAAAAAATGTGTGATCGTTTTTTTCTAATTTATCAAACATTCGTGGACATTACAAAAAAAATGAAATAAATTCGTAGAACTTAAAAACATTTATTAATAATAAATAATTAGTTTAGAAGTAAACCCATGGGTTAATTTTGTAAGATGGGGAATTTTTTGTTACATGCTATTTTTTAGGCATACGTCCCTAATGAAGTTTAATAAGGAAATTATACTTTTTGTAATATACTAGAATCTTCTACATTAGATATGTCTGCGACGTATTTGTTCTTATTGTTTTCAAAAAACCATTTTGTTCCTATTTACATGAAGGGTTCACACTCTTGATAAAGACAAGGAATGCGGAACGAGGCATGTGAACGTAGTCAAAGAGACAACTCAAAGCATCGAGAACGAACTGAAATAACAAACAGTTGTATCAGCAATTTCTCTTGTGCCGTTGGTACAACGTTATAGCTTGGACACAATCCGATCCCTCTTTGATATTTCACACGAAAATCGAAATGTAGACCATCTGCAGATTAGTCTCGATGTAGTATACTGAACCACTTTCCTCTGTATTTGACGTTGCGAATGGATTTATCCATAGGCGTACACAAGTATCTGTTTTTGATAAAATATGAAGATTTCCATTTGGGAAGATTATAATATCCAATTTTTAAGTAAACTTTGGTTGGCCTTCTCTCATCTATTATATTTCTTATTAACTGTTGCCCGTGACTTCGTACGTGCGGGACTAATATATCTTTAAAACCCTCTCTTACACCTTCTATGAGTTAACGTAAAAATAATCAATCTACATATTTTACAAAATACATACATCCTATGGCCTTCTATCATCTGAACATATAACTTAACCTTATTATTAATTCAGAGGTTAGTTTATCAAAAATTTGTATAGAGTTATATTGGCACTTAAAGTATTACTATAGCGCTGCTCACGCGGTTTCACCTACGTAAAATTATTTAAATATCCAGGGAGAACTCGAAGAGAAGAAAATGAAGTAAGCCATTTATATCAGGGTTATAATATACAATATAATTTTTATATACAGTTTGAAGAAAAAGTTCATATTCTAGGCCGTGTATAAGGACCAAACAAACGAACTTTTATGTTATACATATGGCCATGCATTAGTATGAATAACCTTTCTCACCATGGTACCTATTACAGTGAGCCAAGCAAAAGTGTAGGCAGGACTTTAATACTTCCATTTAGCAGTTGTTAGCATGAGTTGTGTTCCGGCATTAATCGCCAGGCTCCAGTCACCCTTTAGGGAGCAGCAGCGCATTTGTAGCACCTTTGGTGTTGCAAATATATATAGGCAATGGTGACCGCTTTCCATTAGGTGGGCTGTATACTGAACTCATGCAACAAAAAAAACAATAAACAAAATATCAAGAATAAAATTTGATGATTTTGTATTTATTTAACTCAATAGTTTAATGAAGATTATTATTTTGGTTTTGGGCTAGAATCATTTGCTTTGCAGTTTTCCAAAAACATAATTTACAATACATAATATACTTATATTTTGTTTTAAATGAACGATAGTTGTAGGATAATTGCAATAATTTAGTGTGTCTGTAGAAAAAATCAACTGCTTAAAGAAATTTCATCTTTCGAATAGCTAAAAGAACGCAGTTACTGTTTAATAGTCAAAAAACCTAATTTGGCTAAGGCTGTAAGGGTCCAGTTTTTGTCGATTTCTTATTTGATTAAACTTTATTTTAAAAGTTTAATACTTATGAATATCGAATTTTGGCTGGTTCACCTAATCACGTGAAGCCATATTTAAAAAAGAATAAGGAATTTAGACGTTTTTGTCAGCGCATTAGAATCATGTGCAAAAAAGAGACGGGGCTTTTGGGCCAAAAAATGTAATGAATTGAGGTATGGCTTTAAAAAAGCGTTATATTTTGCTATCGCAAGATGAAATGCATTAGCCCGAAATTTTATCGGGAAGACGATAAATCTTAAAAATAAGGTCACCAATAAAATAAGTTATCGGTTACCATAATGTTATTATGAATGAATTTCAACAAATAATAATATAAAAACACTCACACCTTACAATCAATTCTTTCAAAATTACTAATCCCACTATAATATTATAATTGATAACAAATATAACATAATAAAAAGAAATCTTAAAATCACTCTCGTCCTTTTGTAATCTATGTCCAAGAACGTATGAAAGCGCGTTTCCTTTGCGAAAATAAAAATAATATAAGATATTTAAATCGAAGTGGTAAATTGTTACAATAATTCAATTTAAGTGAGTTTTGGAAGAAGTTCGAAGAGTAACGTAGTTTTAATCTAAGTTTGTTTGTCTCTAGGGACAGGGAGATGTCACCTCGAAGAAGATCAATTGGGAAAAGCAACGAGTTGAAAAGTAAGTTTAATTTGATATTATACCTGTACAAGTTGCACAATGTTATTTGAACTATGCTAAGGAATGGAAGAAGAATACTTTTTTCTTCCATGAGGGTAGGTATACATAAGATAAAAAATGCAATAGATTAGAAAATCTACCAAGTGCGTGTCTGTCGACGTTTAGTGAAGCGTATCGTATAGGTGTTGAACATCTACGTATTATTTTTTGGAGAAGAACTATCAACCACATTTTTCAAAAGTATTGAAATGGAACACTTAAGTATTACTAATTTTAAGTTTTCCATTAATCTCAATAAAACAAATTATCTCATAGGCACATTAACTTTTACTAATTGTAACATAATAATAATAATCTTTGTATAAATTGTATAATAATAATCTTTACTTGTTGTTCATAAGTTATAAGTAACTATAAATTTATAGCGTCTAGCTGTGTACTGTGAAATGGTTTTAGCCTAAATTATCTAGATTTCATCTTAAGACAGTTGTACAATATGAAAATCTCAGAGCTCTGGACCACGCAATGGTTTTAGATTAAATTAGATTGCAAAGCATTGTCTGGTACAAATTATGGCGATTCAACAATAATTTCTAAATACGCGTGCCCGCCTAGCAAAAAAATAACTCTACCTTCCCACGATACAGAAGGTTCCAAATGCTCAATATTAGTGGACATACGTCTGCTTCTAAGTCACTTCTTCTGTCAGGCATCCTATGGCTTTGGAGAAAAGAGGTCCAATATTGTTATATTACTTTCACTTACAAATATACTAAATTTCATCTCCAAGGCTTGACTATGTAACAAGACACAAACATTTAAAGTAGCTTTCACGTGTAATATGTTACTATGGAAATATGGATTATATTAATTAATACCTAAATATGAATTGCTTAGAATTTACTTAGTACATTTTAAAGCTTATATATATATATATATATATATATATATATTATAGATAGGTAGAATGAATGACATAACAAAATCTAATACAGAAATAAACTTTCAACTAATTAGTATTACTTGTAATGTATTCTACGTATAATCCCCCAAGATTACAAGTAGAATATTGAGCCTAAGATCATTAGTGATAACTTTTATAACAATTTACATTACAAAACCCGAGATAGTAATCGGCTTTTCACTGTGTACTCGTGACTTTACAAACAAGTAATCTTCCTTTGAAAATCCTATCGTAGTTAGTAACTTCTTGGAAAAAACTATTCCATTTCACATTATCGGTGGAGCAAGTATTGTTATTATGTTACTTTGGAGTAAGGTAACTATTAATGAACAGGGAAACAATAACTAATTCCTGTTACAGGAACCGGAAAAACCATTAACTTAATTTAGATGTTAAGAGCAGAAAGCAACTTCTAATTGCTTCCGTCGTAACTAGGAATATCAGAATAATATTCCTACAATGTACACTACTTAGATGAATGTTCTTGTAATAGTCATTTTCAGTAGTTTAGTATTTTCTTAAGTTTTCGCGACTTGTACACGTCATTAAAACACAGTTTCAAATTTCAGTACTTTTTTAAGAAGTTAAAACTATTTATAATTAATTATTATCTAAACTGTTATGTAAGTTTAAAAATAAAACAAATTTTCGTAAATGATAACTTTCTGTTTTTCCACCTCATCCACGGACAGGTAAAATTTGACTAAAGCCGTAAGAAGTTAAGCGTGTATTTTCACTATATTTTGTAGCCTTATTTTTCCAAGAAAATACGATATTTAATTCTCGCACTATGCAATATTTCGTTTTATGTAGTTAGGAGAACGTATTACTTTATCGCACGTTTGCATATGCAGAATTGCAGAGCTCAAATGCGCAGGAAGACGCGACTTTATCACTTCTCCCCGTTTGCTTTAAAATGCAAGGCGGGCACAAGATAGCAGCCTGCACTTTACTTTGTACATATATTTTAAAGTGAAAAATCAAGATATGCTTCTTTTATTGTGTAACGTCACGCGCTGTGAAATACTTTAAAATTCACCTTTTTAATATATTTTATTTGCTTGCAGGACCGTCTCAACTCATAGCTGAGGCACAAAGCGCTCGAGCTACACCTCAAGCTCCAGTTTACGCAACTATTCGTCCATCCCCGTCTCCTATAAATCGATCTTCTTCATCTGCTATAAGGTCTTCATTAACATCTTTACCATCAGCACTTAATTCAACGCTGCTTGTTAAATCTGTCACAACTTCTGAAGAACCATTGAGATTTCATCCGACAAATCCTTTTTATACAACTTTGCCTTCAAATTATTCGAGACTTCCTGTACCAAACGGAAGAACCTCATTAACGAGTTTAGATAAAAGCAAAATGAAAGATACACTATTCAACGACTATAGATCCGAATTGAAATCGCCCTCATTTATTTTAAAATCACAAGACTGCGATAATAGCAGCAATCCGCCTTATTCCCATTTAAACCATAACAGGTCTATTAATGGTTACGATTTCGAACAGCAAGAGTCCACATCGAACGATAAAAGCGATGCCTATTCGTACAGTAACCGATTCAATCAATTTTACAATCAATGTCTTCCAAAAGTCGGGAAAAATCCTTTTGAAGCGAAGCGGAACAGCGATCCGTTTGAAAAATATCTCCGGCCAGAGAGTAAAATAAATGGTGAAAGCGAACATGCGAAACCAATACCAAACTCAATGAGTGATAATAACTTTAAAATGAGAGAGGAAATTACAAAACGCTCAACTATAACCGAACACAAAATAAACGAAGTAGAAGAGGTAAAGACTATTAAGAAAATATTATTGAATGGCTGTGATGACACCAGGGAAACACGACGTGAGCATAAATTTCGTTTAAGTTTGCCTGCTTATGAGAAAATTAATAACTTCTCTAATGAATGTACTCAATCTAAAAATGAATTTACAAGCACTACGAATAATAAATCACCTAGAAATGAACGTGTCCTAAGGACACCCACGCAAGATTACTCCAGTTCATCGATAGAACACAATCAAGAAAAACGAAATAGTTCCAGTTCTAAGACATTTCGATCTCCTTTGGACTGCTATCTTCATTCTCCAGGTAAGTGAATTAAATATAGTCGGCAAGATACTCACTTTTTGCGGAAAGTACATTGTTGTATGTGTACCACATAAATAGTAGAGAATAAAAATTTGGTTTAATATTTTTTACTTTAATTCACCAGGTAGTAAAACATTCGCTTCCAAAAAAGGAAGAAGTAAGTCGTCCATTCGTCAACTTTATGAACTAACTAAATACTAGTTACTAGTTTCTATTTTATATTACCTACTAAACGTCTTGTGCGATGATAAATTTATTAATATAATTTAGGTTTTTCACTGTGGATAATGTTGTAAATATTTTTTTTTAAACTATATAGTAAACAAATACCTTTCAGATTTCCGCTATAACTTGATGTAAACTAATCGTAACTCAAGCTTCAGGTGTAATAATTGTAACTGAAGAACATCTCTAAGGATACACATAAAGAGGCATAGGGTGGGTCGTTAAAGAAGCTAAGCTCCGATACGACAAGAATTTATACCGATTACTTTCTCTGTCACGTTTCCCATGTGCAAAGTTCATAAAATGTCCTACGTGTTAGATAATATATTGTGTGCATTGTGCCTTAATTTATTTGAGTTCATAAGAGGAAGTTATGTACATGTGGTGGCTTTAATTTTAGGTTGTTTATGGGAAAACTTTTTGATGGTGTTTTGTAAAATAAACGTCTCTATATTTATTGAATTTTTTCCAGAGTAAATTTGCTAATTCATAAAAATCTCTTCAGTGAAGAAACTATATACAAACTACCATATATGTAAACTAGGATATACCCGCGACTTCGTCTACGCTTGACTTGAAATTCCCTCGGGATTCTCGGGACACAAAGTATCGCAGTATTTAAAAAAGAACATAAGCTATGTGAAAACTATGCCGGAATAAGTTAATTTTTATACACCCGCACAAATTTAAACCGCTCCCGGGAAAATTCCCGGGATAAAAAGTAGCGCAGATTTTAAGTCTAAGAATTCGCTGTCGATTAGCGAAAACCATATCGAAATCGGCCCTGTAGTTTTTATGTGAATCCCGAACAAACAGACAAGAAATCTAAAAAAAATGCATTGTGTTCTCCGTCGTTTATATAGTCTATTTCAGTTGCTTTTTTTAAATAGCTTTAATGTACAGACACGGCATATTTAGAATTTTATAATATTATAGATTAAAATATAACCTCAATTATGTCATGCGTGAATATTTTTCTATTAGGATAACAAGTAACCTATATTTATTTCTAGCCTTTGCAGTTTTACGAGAACGTGCTTAGTGTAGTTTTCGGGTAAATTTTTATGTAAATCGGTTCGCGCCCCAAGTCTTAGAGGACGTACCTGAAATAAAGAGAG
Source organism: Dendrolimus houi (assembly GCA_039645545.1). Classification (NCBI taxonomy): domain Eukaryota; kingdom Metazoa; phylum Arthropoda; class Insecta; order Lepidoptera; family Lasiocampidae; genus Dendrolimus; species Dendrolimus houi. The sequence goes on along the minus strand of CM077120.1, from coordinate 12,433,216 downwards.
TTTAATTGTCATTTTATTTGAAAATGTCGCATCCTTGACTTCATAAAATGATATTAAACCTATAAACATTCAATCAAAGTCAATTTAATATTATATTAATAGGTAGGTATCATTCGATTTCAACACTAGCGACGTTTTTATATAAACCCTTTTTTGTATCATCCAATCTCTGGGTTTTAAAAATATCTTTCTTATCTAATAGATATCTTTATACAAAGAAATTCGGAATTCTATGAAAAGCCATAAAATGGCAAAAACACGTTATCTACAAAACTTAAGAAAGCTTAATTAATATAGGCAAGATAATATCGCTTGTTCATTTCAAAATCAAGATTTCCCTTAAGCTATCCAATAAGCCTGAGCCCAATGTACCTCACATCATTATAGGAACTCTCGGAAACTTCACTCAAGTTTAAAACTCTGTGAAAAAGTGCCTAAGAAGTAAAGTACCAACGCGAACCGTTCCCGACTTATTTAAAGAGCCATTGAAATGACTGGGAAGTACCGGTCGTGTACATTTCCTAGGTTCGTGAATGCAGATTACTGCTCCTTGTTATCGGCCATTGCACAAAATTGTTCAGAAATTCTTATCCGGCTCCTGGGTAGATTGTGTTATCCCCCTGTATTAGGGACCAGATTGTTCCAAGAGCTTTGTTCGCGTATCTTTCGAGTTAGCATGTAACGGGAATTTGTTTGTTGTCGTGTTTGGGGGGTATAATATTATAGTATATTCTTATGTACTTTGGATAACGGAGATGAACGTATGTTACATTTTATCCTGAAAAGATGGTATTGTTAAAAAATGATGTAAAATTATAGGTAGTCAGTTTATATTAAAAGCCTTTAATAAGACTAACAATAACCAACACCCTAATTTATATATTAGGTATGATAATAATATAAATATGGAACTTTGTACAAATGCTCATGAAGCATTATCACAAAATTTGGTCTAAGTTACTTTCGATAACTGATATGAAATTTCCGTGTAAAGATCTATTAAAATAATTTATATCTTACATTTCTGAGGGAGCCTAACTTTTTTCTGTGAGCAAATTCACTTACCACCTTAATCTGCTATTGACTTTATGTAAGCACATATTTCAATATTTTTTTAACTTATTTATAAAAAAAACTATATATTATCAGGAGGAATGATACAGCATTTTAACACGCCTTTGTTGTGAAGCCATCTATACGTATTACCTAATAGTATTACTTAGTCTCATATGTAAATTATATATTAAGTACCTGCGCTCATAACTAACATTTACTGATGACGAAATTTCTCGGAAAGTGGCTATTTCAATTATATTTCTCTTAGATACAGAAATGAATCTTTGATTATTTTAAATGTAGGTCACTTATGGGTCAGGGCATTAACGTGCTTATTTCCCTCGGGGTCGTAATAGTTTTTCTTTCAAAAAGGTCGCGAAAATTGAGCAGCATTGCAAAAATCTCTTGTGCTTACTGTATATATACTGTATTTTTTCTTTGGGAATTTACACAATTAAACTTGATAAAGTTTTTGTCCCATTCAATTATTAACGTTGTGATTAAAAGCAAACATTTGGCCTACAGATTTTTTTATAATTATAATATATACCTACTTAGTTGTATCTATTATTCTGATACAACGCATTTTTGTAAGTCACTAGTGCAACAATAAACACTTTTATAAAAGCTTTTAAAATACAAGCCGCCTTTATTCAGCGTTTAACGCAAGTCGTGACTGTGCATTTAAAAATCCAATAACGTTTTGTTACAAAAGGTATGAAATGCGAAATACTTATTCTGTATTCTATTGATACATAAAATGTGTATTGAGTCATATTTGGTTTATCGACGTATTCAGGCCGCACCCCGGATTCTAAGCTTACATGGCCTAGATGTGGCCTAATTCAGTCAGATTTATCTTTACGATCATTTGTCATTCTAGTAGGTATATTGTTGGGGCGATTCAGATTAATTACGAGTGGAATCAGCTAAGCCAAGGTCCCAGGGGCTTGCCCTGAGGAGTGGTGTTACGCTTGAAGGGTTTCTTGGATAGAGCAACTCCACAATCTTAACTAATGCCGTCGCTGACTTAGTACAACATTCTTCTTGACTTCATTGCGAGTGGTCGCTTTTTCTAAGAATTAAATTTATGAATTTTCAACTTTTTTATAAATTGTTAAGATAGGTAGTGCAGTGACAAAACAATTCTATTTCGGAACGTTTAAAATGAACTCGCCTTGTTTTAAAAGGAGTCCGTATATATTTTATCCGGTATCAGAAACGTCTGCAACGGAATCAGACGATAGTGTGGATTCTGGTAGAGAGAAAATTGTCGGCGACGGTCTCCGAACGAAAAAACACACCGATCCGAAGTTAAGAACCATAAATAGAGTCGGCAAGAAGATACTTAAAGCTATAGAGAAACTAGCATGTAATATAAAGAAACACAAGTTGAAAAAGGTTGTTGAACCACCGGTCGAAGGTTTGTGAAAAATATTTCTTTTTCTTGTTCTTCTTTTTGTAAATTTGAATCGATTTTCCATATCCCGTGGAAACTGTCTCATATTTCGGAATATAAAACCAATTTCATGATAATTGGTTCGTTTAACTTCACTCGTCTAGGTATGTTTAGTTTTTATCCATGACAAAGATCATGGTGGAAGAAGATGTGAGTATAAAACAATACTTACTGGTTCTCCTTTTAAAGAATCCAAAAATTGCCTTCTAAGGTTTTGAAGTTGCTTTTCCACTTTGCGTCATGTTTAAATACTCAAATGTACATTCATTATTACGAAACATTTCCAAGTCGCATATTTTAGGTAACTTACGCGTTAACTCCGTTTTTTGACATAAAAACTTTGATAAGAATTATGTCTTCAGGATGTTACTGCTATTTTTTATTTTAGCTCTTTTTAGTAACTGTAGCTCTTAAGGTGGATTATTTTATTAAAGTATTTTTCTTAAAATAGCTACATTAAATTGCAACTAGAAGAACTTATGAAAACATCTTGTTAAAGTGTATATTCTTTTACTTTAATATTCTTAAGACATTTTGTAATCGTACATTGTTACACGAGAGGTGAAAGTAACCTATTTAGGCACGAGATGGTTTGGCGCACGAGCGTAGCAAGGGTGCTAATAGGCCTTTCATAGGCTAAATAGGCCTTTCACCCGAGGATAACTCTCTGCTTTTCATTTCAAATATGAGCAAAGTAAATAAAAACTGATTAATTAAACTAACCATTATTATTTTTCGTCACCGATGAGAGTAAATATTTAGTTCAATTTATGTAAATTAAATAATAATTTAGTGAAAAGTAATATAGAAATATAAAATGATGTTACAAAATTGTTGATATTTTTTTATTACAATTTATGCAGGCCGTGATTTAACAGTGGCTGTAAAAATAAGTTGGGACCTGAATCGCTTGTATTTTATCTATGGTTCGTATAGTTTTTTGACAGGAGGGAGAATCGTTTCTCAGAGGAGAAAAGTGCTGTTTTCATTCCTGTGATTAGGCAACTCCAAGCGTACTTTCAGAACATGACAATTGAAAAAGTTATTTTAGCTCTAGTCCGAATTTAAAATTTTATATAAAACGAAAACTCGTTTTTTTTAGAAAAGAAAAATAGTGACTTCAATACTTCAAACATGAAGGTTGTAATAATATATCTTGTTATTTGGACTAAAACTATTCTTACAATTGCCAAACCGTAAATGAGTTTACAGATAGATATGTGAACTTAAGAGCCCACCCTCCTCAAATTTCTTGATGTTTAACAATCTGGAGATTTAAACATATATTATATATTTATTTATTAACTTACAAACATCGCTATAATTACAGATGTCACCAATACGATGGCGTAGTACACATAGTACATTATATATACATATTTAATCGTCATAACATATAATATAGTATGCAGTTCTTGTGAATTCAGTCACAGCACAGATAAAAATGACAATTTGTTGACGTATCTTGTTCAATGTTCGCAAGGCCTATTTAAACTACAAATGTAATATTTAAACAACAGAAAGCTTAACTGTTTAATATTAAATGGATCTAATGTAAAAACACGATTTGTATTAATTTTCAAATTTTTTTTTTTATAAGTTCATATCTCGATTATTACGGCAGTTAATCAAAATGCAATAGTTTGTCATAAAAAAATTTAAACTGAAAATAGACAATGATAATGTTTTCATTACCCAAAGCAATAAACGACATTGAATAATTTTGTAATAAAAACATAATTGTTTAGTTCCGCACTTAAGTTATTTTACTCTTGAAGCGCATGTGTCTACTATCCTATTTTTAACCGACTTCAGAAAGGGAGGAGGTTCTCAATTCGTCGTGTAAATATTTTTTGTGGGGTAGTAGTTAATGGCTGCGTTTCGCTTGGCCGGTATTTGATAATTTTGCCCAAAAACAACCATATGTAGAGGAGATTATTCGTTGTATTTGCTTCATTTGCACAAAGAAGACAAATAACGCCGATATCAAAAACGTGTTTCCATCGACTCTCGGTTTTAATGACACATCAAAGGAGTCAAATTAGCCGAATATTTTCTGCCACCGTCGCCACTTGGTTTGCTCACCAGCGTTATTACAGCCGTCGCGTTTAAACGTGTTATTTATGAAAAAATTAAAACTGACTTTATGAATCAATTTAATTTTAAAATTTGCTAAATTTGTGAGTATCCACTAGCGACTCCTATGCTGAGGTATTTTAGTAACTTTGTAGTTTTTTAAAAGATAAATACAAAGTACTGTTATGTTCCATTAAAGTAAAAATAAGCAATTGCTGCTGTCGACACGTCTATATCATGCCTTTGCACGTCTATATGAAAAACAAATATATTTAGTGTGTTTGAAGTCTTTGCTCATTCAGGCCAGGTGTAGATGGTATGATTGTGATATTTGCTAATACATCAAATGTAAGTTCAATATAGAGACAAATACGCTAAGCCAAGTAAGTCGCCCTAACACTATTAACTTAATTTTTGTGTCAATTTCAATTTACGTAAATGAAAAGTGCGTAGGGTGTACTTTTAAATGTACTTCCACATAAATGTTGAGATGTTTAGTGCTGGGAACAATTTATATGTACAGTTAAAACGCGATCACAGAACGATTATCGTAAAGTACAGGCACGTACGATGCGAGTTTAGTTTCGAACAATAGAGTTTACTGTGTGGGTAATGAGAGGATTTCGAGGGAACATCATAAACTGCGGAGGTACAAATATAAATGTGGGGGTTACTAAATGTCCTTTCCATGCCTCGGTACACTATGAAAATTTTTCGTAGTGAGCCCTCCTCATATATAATAGTGTAGGTATTTTCATAATATTTTTTATTGTATATAGTTTATTTAATTTTAGTACAGTTTTCTCATAAAGGTAAAAAAGTTGATCGGGTTATAAATTATTACTCATTGGTTCTTACAAAGAATCAGATATGCAAATGATGCCATTTGTTCCTCTTTTATAATGTTCAAAATATTTTCTTTAAGGTCGACATAGATAAATAGCACTGCAGTAAAACCGTGTCATTGCCTAGGAATAAGAAAAATGTATTGTAATAAAAAAATGATTTCAAAATGTGTCATGTACATTTTTTTGGCATTATGTACTTATATCTTGTCTTTGCCTTGTCATAGTTTTTTCTTATGGGCTCGTTAACATCAAAAAATACCAGCCTTATTAAATGTTATTTTAAAATTAGATAGGCCGCGGTTTTATATTACTTAATAAAATAACGCGATCAAAACTGCGGTACACAACTATAACAGAAACCCTCTTAGAAATATGTATCTGAATTCTGTCCCTTCATAAAATGTATTTATGCGGACGATTTTATCAGGAACGAATAACCAAATCATATCTGATAGAACTGTTACACATGGCTGCACAAATATATTTTCTTTTGGAAAGTATCGAAGCAATTTTAATCATAATAAAACGTGATTAGGTACACAATATTTAACTCATGTTATTAATAGCCTTAACTACCAGATGTTATTGAGTGAATACACAAATTATGTATGTTGTATTAAATTGCATATTTTCAATACCTAAATACTGGCCGGCATTATTAACTTTGTCAAGGCATCAAAATAATTTTACTATGTGGCTTATTTTGGACGAATTACTGTTCTTGATTGAGTTTTAAATTACTTACTGATATATTCGAATACAAATTAACGTACTTGTATAACCTTCTTACAACTATATAACTATATTATATAAGGGTGTGGTATAGTTATAGGGCACATTTATTTATTATTTGAGATATAAAATTAATTTTAGGTGGTTATAAAAAAAAATAATCACGAAGGTTCAGGCGGGAGGGAGGAAGCTCCGCTTCGCTTCGCACGCGCTTTAGCCTTCTAAGCTATATTAAAAAAGTTCGGATCTGTTCATAATAAATAAATATAGTAACGTTACTAGAGCCATATTAAAATATAATTTCATTGTTAATCGAAAATTTGGTGATCATGGTGAGTCGGATTTGTCTTCCAGTACTAAGTTTAAAATCAAATTCACTAATATTTAGTCATTCAAAAGCAATCATACTTTTAAAAATATACGGATACTGTAACACGTAAGTTTATATTTTTATTGAAAAACCTTGTCAAAAAAGTATTTTTTGTTATAAGAACGTCAAATGTAATTAAATCTAGTAAAGAGTTATAAAGATGAGGTTTACATATTTTTATATTTTCCATTATTGAAGTGAAACTTCAATCGTTGTAGTTTGAAACTCGATGAAACGGAAAAGCGACACAAAAAGAGATAAACACATAAATCTATAGGTCTAGGAATACAGTATCCTTATTATTTAATATTATAAATGCGAAAGTAACTCAGTCTGTTTGTCTGTTCCGTTTTCACGGAAAAGCTATTGGACCGATTTGGCTGAAACTCAGTACATATGTAATTTTAATACCGTTGGTGGACAGGGGGGATACTTTTCATCCCGGATAATGCGACAAGTTTGGGGATAGATTTATGTTAATATTATCCTAGAAAGTAGGATAAGTTTTTATTTTGTGATTTGCCATTTTCGTCATTTTGGTTAATTTGGTAACTTTTGGTCGATTTGGTCGATGTGGTCCATGTGGTCCATGTGGTCGATGTGGTCGTTGTGGTCGTTGTGGTCGTTGTGGTCGTTGTGGTCGTTGTGGTCGTTGTGGTCGTTGTGGTCGTTGTGGTCGTTGTGGTCGTTGTAGTCGTTGTGGTCGTTGTGGTCGTTGTGGTCGATGTGGTCGATGTGGTCGATGTGGTCGATGTGGTCGATTTGGCCGATGTGGTCGATTTGGTCATTTTGGTATACATATGTAGTTTTAATACCGAAAATTGGCATAAATACTTTTCATCTTGGAGATGTGATAGTTTGCGATATAAAATGAAGTGAATCTTCCGGGGCAAATGGCAGTAACATAAAAATTTAATACAATGTAACCTGTGATGTAACCTCTTTAAACAAGAAGCACACACTAGAGGTTGATTTACAGCGCAGCCGAGGGGTAAACTCTAGTATTGTAAATATAATACATGCGTAACTTGCTTAGCTTGAGGATATAATGTGTTTATTTGCCAATTTTTTTTTGTATGTACAAAAGCTATCTAACTAAATAATATTTGGAAAATGCCTTTATATTTTTGGTAAGACACTAACAAAAAGAATTTAGTTACCTACTAGGTGTTTTATTTGACCTAAATATTTCAAATATGTTTGGTGAGTTCACATATTCGAAGCTGTGCGAGGCCGGCCCTTTATATCTAAGAAAATATGATAAAAAGCCAAGCTCGATGCGATATTACAAAAGTGTTGTCGATGAAATATTTTTGCGTTTATGTTTATAGAAATATGTGTACCCTCGGAAAAAGATCAACTTTATCAACATTCACAAAAGCCGCCTCACTTATAATGTATGCATGCTTTAAATGGAGAATTTATTTATCGACTGGAGTTTTCCCGCGGCTTGAAACCCCTGGGCAAGTAGCTCTATGTTACTGACATAAAAACTTATTACAATATTTATATATATATCTTCAATAAAAATGTATCTAACTGATGGTGAAAATCGCTTAAAAATAATAGTTACATTATTGTATATACATACGATATCTGGCAATATTTAACGTCATCACCATTTATTAACAATATCACATCACAAATAACGTATTCAATTCATCGTTAAGTGTGCGTGAAAAAGTCAATAACTATAACATTATCTCATAAGAAAAAGTGGCTTAAGCTAAAAACTCTTGAACTAAACTGTCATTTTTATGTTTTAAAGAATGTATAATAACAGGCAAGAGAACTAAATACTATACTACTATGGATGTTAAACTAAAAAACAAAAACTTATGAAATATGAATAATAATGGGATATTATTATTCTAAATAACATATTTGGTTAAAGGAGGATACATTCTGTAATTTTTTAGACCTAAAACTTTACTGTTTCTTGTTAAATTCACTACAATAACAAAGAAACTAAGTCCATATAATCTATACAACTACACAGCAAAACATACAGATGAGTTGAAGCCAACCTGATTTGAAGTAATATAATGAATGACGTGTTGTTTATGACTACGTAGGTATTTATTAGTGAATCGGAAAAACGCGATTGTAGCTCCATCTTTTTGCTAATCCGTCTATTCCAGGTAAACGACGTCTTTTATCGGAGTAAAATGTATCCTAAGTGTTGAGTCGGGTTATAAACCAGCATCATGTCGAGTTTCATTCATATACGTTCAGTAGTTTCCAAAAAAGATGCGACCGCAGCGCCATCTTTTTAGCTATTTTGGTCTATCCTACGGAAACGACGTTATTTATCGGGATAAAAAGTATCCTAAGTTACGCCACGTGATATAAGTTAGCTTTTTTTCGAATTTCATTTAAATCAGTTCAGTAGTTTTTACGTGATGCTTTAACAGACAAAAATTCTAAAAAATGCATTTTCGGAATCTCCTGGTCCGAATTATCCCCCTGATTTTTTTCATATTTTTAAACGCATTGTATAAACTCGAACCATTTACAGATTTATTATAGTACTAGCTGTTGCCCGCGACTTCGTCCGCGTGGTTCGGTTTTTTAACTATCCCACGGAAATTCTTTAATTTTTCGGGATCAAAAGTATCCTATATGTTGACCAGGGATATAAGCTACCACCATACAAAATTTCATTTAAATCGGTCTAGTAGTTTCGGAGATTAGCCAGTTCAAACAGACAGACAAACAGAGAAACATAAAATTTAAAAAAGTCTAAATTAGTTCTATTTCACTTCTTATATCCCCCTTTTTTCATTTTTAGCATTTTTTTTCATTGTACAGAAATTCGACCTCTACAGTTTTATTATATGTATAGATAGGTGTGCTTCTACAAGTATTTAGTGTACATTTTACAATTTCGGGTTCTTATTTACATACCATTTCTTATAAAAGAATACTGAGAATGAAGATCGTCCAATAAAAGATGTAATTCTGAACATTATCTAAATGTTCCTTGACCAATTATTTACATAGATCATTCTTTTTGAATCATGAATCATCATCTTTGATATTGAATTTAAAACATTTCGTGCCAATTACATAAAATGTCCACAGTACGCAGTGGTTGGACAGTAGGTAATAATCTATCTATAATATTATAAAATTCTAAACATGCAGTGTCTGTACATTAAAGCTCTTTAAAAAAAACAAATGGTATAGAGTATATGTATGTATATAACCGACGAAGAACATGATGTTTTTTTTTTGTCTTTTTGTTCGGGATTCACGCAAAAACTACTGGGCCGATTGCGATACGGGTTTCGTTGATCGATAGCTAATTCTTAGACTTAAAATCTGCGCCACTTCTTATCGTCGGAATCCCGACGGAATTTTTCTGGGAATGATTTAAAATTGCCAGATTAAAAAAATAATCGAATTCCAATGTGATTTTTTCATTGATCGATAGGATTTTTGTATCCGGTTCATATTTTATTTGCGTTAATATGACCATGTCTCCGAATTTCGTGATAAGCCTAAATGGTTGCTTATTCGTTTTCGCCGGAATGTTCACTTACTTTCACTTTTGCATAATATCCTTTACATTCCTGAACTCCCCCATATTTAAAGGTACTTTTTAGTTTTCTCCATCAGTCTTCTTCCTGTAATTTCTGCTCAAATGAAAATCTTTTGCTAACTATACCTGTCCACACTTCTTCCTTCGTAGGAAATTCTTTTGCCGTACAGGCTATACGCCTGTGGATCTCCCTCCCCTTACAATCAGACAAGCTAATGAAATGTAGACATTGATTTAATGTCTACATTTCATTAAACACATGATCACTGCCCATTATTGTTCTATTAAATAAAAATTGTTGCTATAAGGAACTATTTATTGTTCGCATGTAGATATATATATATATATATATATACATATATATTAAGCTGCCAAGCCGCCTTGGATAAGCGTGGCAGGTATACTGTCCGTTCCCTCTATAATGGGAGGCCCGAGACCAGCAGTGGGACATTTATGGGCTGATATTACTGTTACTATGTAGATATTTTCAATTTATAATATCATCGAATATATCGAATTATATATGTATATCTATATGTATATTTTATTTTGAATGGTAGTGATGATTATTATATTAGTTTTTTTTAGTTTAGTCCATCATCAAAAAGTTTATATTATTTTTTAAGTCTCCTTAGATATCGGGTTGTTCTAATGCAAATGTATCCATATTAATTGTTTACGTTTAAGTTTATGGTGAACAATAGAGTTTTCATTCATTCATTCAACATACAATGGACCATTCGGACCCATCCCAAACACTCAGACCATGGTAAATAACGGATAGTTCGTTTTACGAAATTTACCATGTCAAGAATCGAACCCAGAGTCCCGGACCGGAACCCGGAGTTTAAATTGTAAACGTCAAAAAGTAAGAAAAAAATGATCTGATGATAATGTTTTGCTACGCGATTGAGATTTCTATTATTCTTATTAATAAAATTAGTATTATAAATCTTAGTATCATGAAAAAAGTTTTAATTACTGTATGAACAACAAAATCTTTGGGATTATTTATTTTTGTCTAATTACTTATTTTATTTATATATCATTATATTAATACGTGAAGCAAAGACTTTGTACCCCTTTTTACGAAAATTACGCGGACAGAGGAGTATGAAATTTCGCACACTTATAGTTTCTAAAGAGAAGGAGTGCAGAAAATTAATATTTTTTTTTAAATTATGCATAATTGATTTCCTAAATCCTTCTCATTCCCGTTATTTGCGCTCTAGTAATAATCTCTCCTTAATGACACCTGTACACACTTCTTCCTTCGTTGACAACTCCTTCACAGTACAGGCTGTCCGTTTATGGAACTCACTGCCACTCAACATCAGACAAGCTAAGTCAATATCCTCTTTTAAAATCATGGTTTTTAATTATTTTTGGTCCTCTCAGGTATAATAGTGCTGCTTATTTTGTATTATGATATGTACTGTGTTTATATAGTATAAAATAAAGATCTTTTTTACTTATTTCATATATTTTGAATGTTTTATGTTGTTTATTGTCTACACCGCCACTGTCATGATTTAATATTTTCCTTAGTTTAGGGGGTTGCCTGGAAGAGATCGCTCTAAGCGATAAGCCCTTTGATCAAAATTTATTGTATCTAGTTTTTAAGAACGTAGTTTTAATTTTGGTGAACAATAAAGTGTTTTCATTCATTCATTCATTCATAATAAATACATCACATTAATAAAAAAAACATTACACACACTACCATGTATTTGACACACACAAGTATATATACTCTTTTGTTTATTGTTAAAGTTAAATTAACAGTGTAGCCTTGGCAAAATCTATGATTATAGAAGTATATATAGTCTTTGACAACAGAACCTTAATAATGTTCAAACTTATAACTTAAATTAATTATGATTGAATCTCGACCACTGGGCGACCACTAGTTTAAATTAGACTACACTATAAACTAACTTAAAAAAATACAACTAAATTTTAAAAATAAACTAAATTATAAATAAATTAAACTATATATACAAACAAAAATTAAACTGTAAAATCTTTTAAAGACAAGGATGCTGTAACATTTTGTAAGATGATAAAAAGTATCTAATATGACGTAACTGTCACCCATTTGTAATGTCTTTTTGATATTATCTCAAGCGCTGACTGTTGGCAACACAAACAATTGATTGATTTTCTCACGTAATTTTATATTAAAATGGTTTATATTTAAATAAATTATTACATATCTCTCTTAGTGCAATTTCTACCCTTTCCTTACAAGTTTGATCGGCCTGTATACGGATCATATGATCCTTCGAGCCGGATAAACTGAAAGTTATTCTAGTATATGGGCCTATATTGCATACATAGTTTATTTTTAGCAATGTTTGAAACATTTTACATCAACAGAAACTACACGTAACGTGTCTTGTCACACACGTGAAAATGTAATGTGCTTGTTATAACGAAAATACTCTTGAGTGCAGTTATTCTTAGAAACTACGTACCTACTCACGTCATTGTTGCTGTATCAATAATGTTTAAAATTGTTATTACATGATAAATATTTCCAGTCAGAATCTGTGGAGTTTAAAAACTATCTAATGGGACTTGATAGGCATAGCTTGAAATACAAGCGGTAACTACAGTAGCTTTAGCAAAAACAAATGGAAAGTTCACAATAATATATAGGTAGATAGATAGTACTTATAAAATTTAACACGCTTTTAAACATCAGTTTCAAATCTATATAAATGTCAAAGTGAGTTAGTTTGTATCGTTGTCCCCTTTTTACAGTGTTAGGTGGCGTATGCACAGCGATTAAATGAGAACGGATTGCAACCATATATTTTTTTTACTGCGTATAACTATCTAAACAAGCGCATGCATTTGCATTTTCTTCAGCGGCTGGTTTTAAAAACGTGATATACAAAGATTATTGCATATTTCATGTAGATATTTCTGACAAGATAAATGGCTCTATACTATTATTTATATTAATACTAGAGTTTAATATTAATAGGGATTTGTTTTATCTCCGTGAGATATGAATTGACATGTACGTGAGTCTACCCGCGAGCAAAGCTCTAGTACTACAAAATAAAATGTGTATTTAATTGAGCTATAATCGATAGGACACGCTCTATTTGTGGACAAAAGGTTGTACAAAAAGTTCGATTTCAAATATACAGTTGAAAGCGTGCAAACATGCGGGCATATTGTACAAGTTGCGTAATATTATAAGGCAAAAGTTTAACGTTTCCGTGAATGATCGGAAACACGCTTCGGTATATTATGAGCTGCTATTTATTTGTATTGGGTCAGTGCCCTCGTACTATGTTGCTTTAAGTACGCAGGATTCCATTCCATTGCAGTTCACTTGACCTGTTGAATTCAAAGCAAACTAGGAATAGTACCAATAACTTGTATTCTAAACAAATAATTCGGCTAATAACAACACCCATTCAATGAAAATTTGCAACATTGTCTGTGAATATCAGCACGGAAACCCTTCGATATTACATCAGGTTAATTTTGTATTATGTGATCCGTATCCTAGGTGACTTTGTATATTGGTTTCATCCTTCTTCAAGACCATAGGAATTAAATGAAGTTTGATATAGCTACATAAATTAGGTGTTCCATAGGATCACGAGAATCTTGAATCATTCTCGTTTCCCGTACGTTTTGTATTCTCGTGAGTGTCACGCAACGTTCTCGTGAGATTCTCGCCTTGTTCTCGCAAGAATGTGGAGGGCTAATATGTATTTTCAGTAACAGGCATGTAGAACATAGGATATATTTTATCATTGTGAAGGGGACAGTTGGACCCGACATAAGTTGGAACTTCACGCGAGTATAGCAGAACAAATAAATTATAATTATATTTTATATATCTGTACGTTCAATAACAGGGATAAACATAGGATATTTTTTATATAACACAGTTATCAGTGGATACAGATTCAAAGATATGCTGGAAAAGCCGAATGGAAAGTATATATAAAATATACTATTCTATAAAATGCGCTGTTTAAAACGAAAAGCGTGACAAACTGTACATCAGTTTAGGTTACTCTACCGGACACAATAACAATGATCACTTTCCTCGTATACAAACCAAATTCATAAGGGTGCGCCCACGCATTGCGATACACAGACAGGCGTACTTCCCGTCCCTATGATTGGCTAGTTCGCTTCGCCCCAATGAAAACATACGCGCATTCAGATAATTACGTTCTTGCATAATTTAACTATTGACGATTATTCGTGTGCAAACAACTCTTACTAATTTTATCTGTGCGTTCCATTTCTCACAGTTCGTTATGTGGGGCGGCAGTTTGGCGCAGCTCATTTATATCGTTGTGTATCAAATGCTTGAATGAAAGCGATTGAAAGGACGTTGCGGACTCGCCTACACAAATTACACTGATGTGTTATAACTCATTTTACACAACAATATGCTGAATACTTTAAATTTTTCATTATATTTTTTTAATTGTTAAGAAGAATAACCAGATATAAGCTAAATTTATAAAAAAGTATAGAATTCGTTAATTGAAGTTAGGTTGGTTAATTATAATTAAGCACTAATTTATTTTTGAAAACGAACACGCAAACGTTTTATATTTTCTCAGATTAATTAATGACGTTTGTCATCTAAACTTGTGACTTCATACACACAAATGAGGAACTTCAAGTGAAATCGTTTATATCAAAATTCAAAGAAAATATTTGTTTTGGTGAGTAAAGTGTATCTATAAGTGTAAGAGCAATGATAGAACGAAAAGAGAAGGATGGATAATCTGAAGTATTACATACTAGTGTTGTGATTTATACACACGTATGCCAAAATATGCCAGACGTAAGTAAGCAAGGAAACGACTCATGGTCGGTTTATATATTTAACTAACCCTTCATTTGCATTGCAAGCAGTTAAAATTTGACATTGTAGTGTCAAATTTCTACCGACGTTAAGGCAGATGGGATTAATGCATAGGAACTGGCCATTAATGTGCCACTCCAGGCTTCAGAAAAAGGACTCAACAAATTATAATAAATAGTTTTCCATATATTGATCACAGATTGAAATTACACACAGAATGCCAAACAAAACCTTATAATAATATTTTGGTCAATGAAATCTAACTGAGCATTACGTAGCTACAGTGTTATGTTTGAAATGACAAATTGGATGGTGTCTCCACGCCCCACATTCTAGTCGCTTAATAGAAAGGCGTTGAATACATCTTCCAAAGACACGCAGCAGGGTGATTGATGGTTACTACGTTTAATTGGTTGAGCACAATTTAGTGAACACAAACTTACCCGTATTGTATGTCAATCAGTATAGACTCGAAGTGCGCCCTAAATGACCTAGAACAGCCAAAAAAAGGCCTCTAAAATTGATAAAGTCACGCACTAGCGTTACATGGACATCTACATATGTAATTCATTAAAATTAGGTCATTTTTCAGAATCAGAACATTATTTGTACGAATTATTGTTACAATAGCTCTTATTCTAGCTATAATTATGTTTCGCCACTCATTAGAATAAAAAGTTCTGCGTGTCGTTTACTTGTATTATTCCTTTTAGATAAGTTTATGGTCTGAATTCAAACTTTATTTTATTTTTTGAATGAAACCTAGGTACTGGTCTATACCAGTGTTATACAATTGTAAGAACTAACGGATATTGTAATTTTTTAGTATTCTTCTTTCATGTAAGAACTGTCACTCTATAGAAGCTATATATGTTGCTTTTCAGCAGCCGTATTTATTTGTTTTTCAATTCTTACAGACGTTATGTAATGAGCTGATGTTAGCAAAAAATTACTCATGGTAAATGCTTATCCGTGCAGGAACGGAGAAAGAATACAATTACCTGCGGCCGGGCGGCCTGTCGTAAGAGGCGACTAAACAACCCACAGCCAGGTGGTAGGGCATTTGCCCGACCGAATGGCTACCACCCCTGGTCTAAAGTATGTCGCCATAGCAACCTTGAGTTGTGTTCCGGCATTAGTAACCAGGTTCCAGTCTCCCCTAAGAGAGCAGCAGCGCATTTGTAGCACCTTTGGTGTTGCAAATGACCATAGACGGTGGAACCGCTTTCCATCAAGTGGGCCGTCTGCCTGTCTGCTGAAATCCTGCAATAAAAAAAAGTACTGTTTTTTTTATAAATGTACCTAGTATCAAATTTTCAGTGACTAAGGCAGCCGCATCTGATTCCATTGTTGTAAATTCAAATTTTTGTTAAAAAGTATGGTAGGTAGATTTCTGATCTAAAGTACATATTGTTACAATTACCACGTGTTCAGTGTGAAGGAAAACATCGTGAGCAAATCTGAACATGATAATAACTGATAACAGATATAGCGGATAAATCATTGTTCCCCTTAAAGATGGGACACCTATATCCATTAATGACACATTTATAGGCTGAAAATATTTATTATACTGTATTTAAGCTTGCGCCACTCATATGCATAAGGTCTTGTTGCGAACAACGACTCTGAGCCACGAGGAGCCTTGTATTCTTTATATCTCTACCCATTTCTTTTCACAGATTCTACGATTTAAAAACTTCAACTCTAAAACATCTAATTTATATTTACGCAAAGGAGTTAAAGACATTAGCAAGACGCCGTCAATTACACGGGTCCACAAAAAAAATTGTTACTGTAGATATGTCTTTAGTTTTTGATAATTTCCAGTACAAAATTTGCGAATATGTTCATGGAAGTACTGAATTAGCTCTAGTTCTTAAGATTTTTAGAGTGAATATGAACATAAAGTTACTTTCTCCACAGTTACATGGTTTAGATCTCCTGATAATCTTGAGAATTTCAGTGTGAAACAGGGTGAGCACTTCTACCAGACCAGTGATGATGGAAAGGAATCAGTGTAGACGGAATCATTATATGATGGCAGATTACTGTTGTTCTTTCGAAAGGCAATTTTCCCTAAAACTAATATTAGTTTATATTCTTCTATATAGAAGAAAATCTTATAGAAGGTGGTCTCTCTGAAGTAAAAGATAGATTTCACCAGATTTTCTCCCTTTTTATGACTATATACATTAATTAAATAAAACAAAACAACTGGTAGTATTTCTCAATAAATATTAGACATCTATTAATATTATAAAAAGTAACAAAAATTACTATTAATACAAATTAAAAAGTATCTTGCTAAAAAGGGATACTACTACACTATTGAAGAATAATTAAATGACAAAAAATCATTTACATAGCAGCTCGCTCCAACCTCTTATACTATATTTTGTATAAAGTTTTTATCTTACCAAGCTTGTAAGGAATTTATGGAGATATATTGCAGCATAACATTTTAATACGTCATGTCAATATTATAACTGTAATAATATTTTTCTTTCCTTTTATTGTATCTTGGTCTTATTGAGTATGCACTATTTGCTACAACTCCATTGATTCTTCAAAAAGTAATTCTGTAGCTTACTTCTGTATAAAACTTAAAAAAAAGAGAACTTGAAATATAAATAGAATAAGAATTACAAAGAAAAAGAAATATTTAGCTAGAAGTGTTGCTGGGGAGTTTCTTGCCGCTTCTTCTCCTTAAGAGCAATAACACTTTGCGAAGCGGTGTACATAGAATAGGAAGTAAAATTAAATTTTAACTTATATGTATGACCTTCAAAAAGTGTTCTTCAGTGGAACTTATATTGAATAAAAACTTTGAATTTGAATATAAAATTGTAAATGTGTAATCTTTTGTTTTGTAGGTTTTTTTGTGTTTGTCGGTTTGTTCGGCATTCACGTAAAAATTAATGAGCCGATTTCGATGCCATTTTCACTGATCTATAGCAAATTCCCGGACTTAAAATCTGCGGTATTTTATATCTCGGGTATCTCGCGGGAATTTTCTTGGGAGCGGTTGAAAGTGGCCAGGTTTGAAAAAATCTGATACCGGTGCAATATTTTCACTGATCGATAGCAAACATAAAATCTGTTATACTTTACATCCTGTGCATTACTTATTCCGAGCTTTTACAGGAATCTTCAGGATTTGTGTATTTTCATCGTAAAAATCCATTGCGCTGCTTGAAATACACTAAATAATTTTATTTAGGTCCAAATTGGACCTATGTTTAATCATCGGTCTTATTGACTCTAATATGTGCTACACAATGTAAAATTCGTGTGTCATTCTGTCGCAGGCTGTCCTATAGATTTATATGTTTAGGTATTTCTTTTTAGTGTCGCTTTTTGTTTCATCGAGTTTCAAATTACAACGATTCTAAAGAAGTTTCACGTAAAAAAACTATAGCCAATATTTCAAAATAATGCATAGTTTCATTAATTGTTGGGATAAAGTTATTCAAAGCCATATATATATAATATAATATCCAGAGCAACAGAACCACTATTGATTGGTGTTATACTTAGCGTGGCCTGCATGTGTCTAACGTTCTTTTGGCTAGACTCTATAACTGAAACCATGAACTTTGCTTATTAATTAGCAGTCACCTGTGAACGTTATGGTTGGCTTAAATATTAGGTATTATTACAAATTAAATATAGATATATACTTTTAATATTAAAATGAAGTGAATCACCTTTACACAGAAGTATAATTACGATTTAAAAACAATATGAAATAAACGTTGCACTCAATAATTGATGCATTCAATTATGGTCGGGGCCCTTATGGGAATACGTTATATTAAAATACATTCATTTTGACGTATTAACATTAATTTCATGCAATGAATTTTTTACTTAACATATAAATCTTAAAGTTGAGTTTAGCTTGTTAATGCATTGTTTTCAAAAAAATTATATTGAATTGGGATGACGCGTACGGTGTTTAGTTCAGCGTGTCGCAATCAGCGTACAAAGCGGGTATTTTATTGTGATTTACATAGAGAACATGTCCATTGTCAGAGTCGGTTTGTCACAGTTGCCCTCTGGCCACCGCGGGCCTGCGCTGTGGTCCAACGGGCCCGCATCGCGAATTACAGCTAACCTGTTAACGATTCAACGGCATTAATTGTATATTCATGTGATAATTTTAAGGTTATTTCAGACACTACTAATAAAAGTTTTCACTAATAGGTAAGTCAAAAACGTTAAAGTTTTACAAAAATATTAAAACATTATAAACTATGGTATTTCGCGCAATTTTACTCGTATGTTATTAGGCTTTCGAGAATATTCCGGGATCTCTTATATTTCTGGAGCATAAAATATTGTATATATATCTCCGGTATATAAGGTATGAATATAGTTTTATCATATTGACCATTTATAATTAATCAAATTATTTATGTAAAACAAAGTAACACCTGTGACAGTAAAACCAATTAGAAATATTACAAATATGAAATTTTCGTAAACAAAAAATTGCTCTTAAAGTAAAAAAGCCGTATACAAAGCCCGAGTAAGCTTATAGACTTGTCAGAGCGATACCTCGAGATAAGATCCCCCTGTCGTCGTGACTTCAGAGAAATGGAAACAAACACTTTACAGTCGATTTTCCCTCAGTAAATAGCGCTCGAAAAATAAACTCATTGGTTCTCTAAAGAGCTATCAATCTTTCGTCAAAGATAACACAAATAGACATACATGTTTGTGTATAAATTATGTCTTAGAAGAACGTTTACCCTATAAAATAATGAAGTTATGTTATGATTGAAAACATCGTACAAGCGATTAGTGCTGTTTTAAGATTCCTATGATAAGTACTTTTTGAATGCGAAGCTGGAAAAAAGGAAAACGGCACACCTAATAGAAAGTAGTTACTGTCGTCTAAGTACGTTTAGGGGGTGAAGACAACGCGTTGGCAACGTTTAGGATGGATAATGAGAATGGGATAGTGGGTGAGGTAGAGGGATCAGATAGGAGGAACTTGATAGTGGGGATGGAATATAGTATTAGATAGAATGGAGATGGAATAGAGGAGGGGGTTGTGACAAAGACGATTACCTCAAGGTTAACCGTTTCACGCCGATATTCTTTGAGAACGTAGTATCACATCAATCGAGCCGGCTGTGGGCTTTAATAAAAATATTCATTCCAGCATGGCTCTACCACGCATAAAACTTATTTCAATGTAAGAATGAAATTAGTTTGATATCAATACAATGCAAGCGTGCCGAAATATTCTTGTTTTATTTTAAATAGGGTACGATGACTTAAAATTGCTTGAAATACACTTTAATTATAGGCAGAATAATTATCAGATGACTTCTGATTGCGACTGGTTTGATATCCAGTTAAACACCGTTAACTGGTCAGTGGATCACGAAGCTTTGCCAGATCTTAAATCGGTTACGTCCCTGCACTTCCTGGTGCCAGATAACAACTGGGATCGAAGCGGACACTTTTAGTTTCGAACTCTGTTCTCAGTGACGTGCAAACATTATTACATCGTACCGCCAGGAAGTGCAAACATTACGAACCAACAACAACCCCCTTATAAATAATCGCAATCAGTGAAACGAACTAATTTTAGATGTATCAGATACATCGATGGTGAACTAAATTAATCCGCAGCTGTGCCCATCATACGTACCATCTGCATTAGTCAAATTCCAACAGCAAGTAACTCAAATTGAATTTGATTGTCAGCTCCGATGTTATTTTGTAAACGTTTCGTTTTCATTACCGATTTATTGTGTTAAGTGATTTTGTGTTTCTGGGAATCTACGGGTGGTTCATTAACGTTATTGGAAACAGTTAATTGTAAATTATTGTTTATTTAGTCGTATTTCTCCAATTTGAGAGTTTTCTTACTAATTTACCTTTTGTTTAAATTCTACTTATATAAATGGTTTTAAAGTGATAAAGAATAAGTTTTGAATTATGGATATAAGACAGTAAATATCGCACAAAACTTCTATATTTTCATATCGATAAGAATATACAATTGTGAAAGTTTGTTTATTTATTCGAATGTTTCAAAGCTGTTGATTGGAACCCAATTTTTATAAAATTTGGTTTATAATTAGGTGCTTTTTTGGAAAAATTAGGAGCTGTCACAGGATAGATACTTAACCGAAGTATACAATACAGTAGCATAGAAATAAGCGCCTTTGAGTCCACCTTCATTATGCGCACCGCAAAGGAGTGGAACTCACTGCCGGAGTCTGTTTTTCTCGAAACCTACAACCTGGGTGTCTTCAAGTCTCGTGTGAATAGGTACCTTCTAGGTAAGCGGCTCGATCTTAGACCATATCTCCGCTCAAAATAGAGCGAGATAATGGTCAAACTCGAACATACAGTAATAAAAAAAAATATAATACTAATTCAATAGAAAAGAAAAGCATTACGTAAAAAAAGAGAAAACCTAAGTAACAGTTGTATATGTAACAAAATGCAGTTGAATTTTCTGTGATGTAGAGGTTTTTCTGTGTTAAAGAAACTTTTTGTTTTATGTCTGTTCATTATGACTCCGAGTACATTACGTACCTCTAACTTACCTTCTTCGCTGTTGTAAACATATAATAAATGTATAATGTTCGTAACGAGGTCTTGAGTCTTAGTAAAAATACTTTTCACATTTACTAAAATAAGGTCTCCTTAATGTTGTGTCACATAATATATTTATTTCACAACGTCAGATAAATAAGCAATGTGCGAGATAGAAGCAGCCTCTGGCACCCGACTATTTTATGGCTTCTAGTGACGCGGTTTAATATTTTGTTTTCACTATTTTAGAGGACGACTTTAAAAGATTAATTATTTTTAGAGTTCCATTTTGAGAAATAATTAAGGAGAGGAGGATTTCACATTCATCAGATAAAAGTTACCAGCCCAATAAATTATAACCTGACTGAATTCAAAAGTAGAATAATTCAACTGCTTTATTAATGCAATTGTCATTTTTAATTTTTCCATGTTGTGTTTTATTCTATGAATAACTGTTATCTATTGATTGAAAAATCAGCTTTTAGTAAGGCATATTGATAGAAACGGAACTCTTATGAAATAGTTATATCATCCGTCTCTCTATTTGTCTTTGTGTGTCACAAGTATGTGTCTCAGAAACTACTCTCTATATTGATAAAATTTGATACGAAGTTGGAGTATCTATGGCGCTACAAAATGAAGTGTATAAACATTGTCCGTGTAGATAGTCGTTTAGGGCTATTTGTCAGATTTTGTAAAAACAACAAAGTTTCTTAATGAATAGAAACAGAAAGATTTTTCCTTCTACGAAAAGTATTCGTTGTGCGCGGACTGCCAAGCTATTACCCAATTTATTTTAAAAAACTTAAATAATTTTATTGGGTTTATTTTAGAATATATTCTCTATTGAAATCGCTCTCTAAAATTATGTCCTGTTTTTTGTTGTTCTAATAAACTATGTTTTGCAGCGGAGGCGCCGTCGACCGAGCTTGTGACCGAAAAGCCGCCTGTGAAGTCACCCAGCACGCCCACGTCACTACAGAGCCCCACAACGAAACGTGAGTAACCTATGAACTATTGTTTTTGTAGCACACTGTCCTTTGTTTCGCCATGACCTCTAAATTTTTTTTGAAAGATGACACTAAACTTAACCCCGTTGAGAGCGGGTGTGTTGAAATCTTAGATCGTATAAATACCTTTATGATTGGAATGTACATTTATCCGTTTTCACACGTTTTTTCAATTCACCTTGATCTTTTCCTTTAACTGTTAACAAGTGCTTTTTTTTCTAATAAGTTTCTATTCGTTAAATAATATATGGCACATCTAAAACAATCAAGTGTCAGTCTTTTTGTTTGGGTTAAAATCCTGAATAATTTTTAAGGCCTTCAATGAATACTTGTAACATGTCCTGCATTCGTTTTGGCTATTAATTAAATCAAAAATCATCATGAAAATTAAATCTTATTTGGCGCAAAGTATTTTATTATTCACTAGCTTCAACCCGCGACTTCGTCCGCGTGGAATAGTTTAAAAAAACCCTCGATTTTGATGCATTCTTCATTGGTGCTCCGCTCCTATTGGTCTTAGTGTGATAATATATAGCCTTCCTCGATAAATGGGCTATCTAACACTGAAAGAATTTTTCGAATCAGTCCAGTAGTTCCTGAAATTCGCGCGTTCAAGCAAACAAACAAACAAACTTTTCAGCTTTATATATTGGTATAAGATTATATTGGTAGAATTTTCAAATCCCCAAACATTTTAAACTAACTGCCAATATACTGCTTAAGGTATGTCCCAAAAGCTATACGTACCTAATAGCTATATAATACAAGCATGTTGGAACTTTCCATAATCCATCATTATATTACTTGTTTCTAATACCTTATATTATACAAAAAAACACAATATACTTAATTTTTGAAGTTAAACTTCTCTACAATCGTTGTGATTTGAAACTCGATGAAACGAAATAGCCACACTAAAAAGAGATAAACATATAAATTTATAGGACTAATCTTGCGAGAGAATGAGATACGAGTTTTACATTGTGCAGCACAGATTAAAGACTCAATAAGACCGATGATTTAACATAGGTCCAATTTGAGCCGAAATAAAACTGATTATATAATATTTTTTTGACTAAAACAGTAAAAATTGAAAGTGATACGTAAGAAGCTTATTTTGAATTATTTAATAAAATAATATGTTGACGGATGTAGGCTAAAGGAATTAATTATATTTATATTAATAAAAGTTAGAGAATTATGTGTGAGTATATTCTCTGAAGTTTCACTTTTACTGCGTGTGAACTGCTCATACACACAATTTTTTTATTCAATTTTAAAACTTGAATGATTTAATAAATCTTTATTTGCAAACTTACAGGTAGTGGTATGTCTACAATAGTTGGTAAACAATGTGACTAGTATCACTCTGTCTGACCAATGGTCGTACAAATATTTAAATTAAATGTATTGAATAGAGCCCATTGAAATTTTTTACCTCCATGATGTTATTGGTTATTTTTTTAAATAAATCTTCGTATTTTATACCTAGACTTGGAAAATACTCATAACACAAGTATTGGTCAAGTAAAATTTTATTTCGTAGGTATGTACATCAGAACTAAGTCTTGTGAATAAGTCTAAAATAAGTTCTAAGAAATCATTTGACGTCCGTTCCATCATGAAAATGACACGAGAATTTAGATTAGTATGATGTTTATTGCCATCGGTCAGTCAGTGTTAACATGGAAAAAGAATAGTATTCGTCTTCCATGGTTTTAGCAAGTAAAATCACCGGATTGTCATGTGACGAACTGACTCATTTATATGTAGCACCCCAACGTGCAGCCTCAATATATTACGATACACAATATACGTTTTGAACTGAAAATTGTATTTCAGCTTAGCGTTTTGATTATCTACATGAAAAAAATCAGTATATATAAAAGATAACAGGGAAGGTCGGTAAATCATTGATCAGATGTATAATAATCAACGTTAAACACCGCCAGCGAATACTTCGTTAGGTGTGAGGTGTTCCTTAAGAAGGTACCTCAAAGGTTACGATCCTTAGCATTGAGTAAAATCAGTATGAGGAGTGGAGGACGATGCAACAAAGAAACAAAATGATAGTCCGATGCGTAACCGACACATTCACCTTATAACCCTTTGACTGCGTGCCAAAAAAGCGGAGCGGAGTTAGCGGCCGCGGCCGTTTTGGCACAGTGGCCCGGATCTATGCGGCGATTGTGTCATGCATCGCGATTCCAAACGCCAGTTTGTTATTCCCCAGTCTCAACAAACAAATATCAAAAACGGTTTTATTGTCCCGAAGAAAGCGAACCGGGACGTGAAGGGGACGACCGGACGATATTTCTGGAAGGTCACGCCTGCACGTTGATTTGTAGCCACTGCAAGCGCATTGGATTTGCATCGTATTTCATTTTCATACTGCTAATACGAAAATAACTACACTTTGAAAACAACAAAACATTTTCAAAGCTTAGCACGGATATTATTAAAGAATTGAGGATTGTCTTCTTTGTGATATTGCCCATTATTTCTATCTAATTAAAACAATTAAATCTGTAACATTCTATTGTATTTGGGCAAAAATATATTTGACCTTAAATGTCGTCCTCACATATTATATTAAAAAATTAAAAGAGCTATACTTTATATCAAAGTCACATGTAAATCACTTTGATTATTATTTTGTAGAATAAGATTTCGTTAGGCGTGATATCTTATATACCTATAGGTATATTAATTTTTTTTAAGTCATATACAGATAATGTTTGATATTATGATGAATATTTTAGATTGTATAGATTTGAAATTACTTCATTTATATTGACGTCATCGGCCAAAAACATCTAAAACAATTACAACATATCTATTGAATAAAATACGAAATATTTAAATTAGAGAATTACAATGCTTTTTTATCCGATAAAATACAAAATTGGAGTTCTTTTTGTAGTGGAGTTTTAGTAATACAATAAATAGACTAGACAAAAATAATAACTCGAGAATTGAAATGTAGCATGACTGAGTCCAGAATTAAACATGCATAACACAAGGAGATAAGTCTTGACCTATTTGCCTAGTCTTCACAGTGTTTTATGACTTTCTTATTTTAAAACATTCCGACAGATTTAAAAATGTTATTCAACTTTGAAAACTTTTTAAAAGGTGGAACTCAGGTAGATATATTTTTAACTTATCTGTTTTCGTTATTTATCTATTTATAATATATAAAATTCTAAAAATGCCGTGTCTGTACATTGGAGCTATTTAAAAAAAAACAACTTGAATACACTATATAAACGATGGAGAACACGTTGCATTTTTTTTTATTTCTTGTCTGTTTCTCGGTTTGTCTGTTTGTTCGGGATTCACGTTTAAAAAACTGCGCAGCTTTTGAGGCAGTTTCCGCTGATCGATAGCAAATTCTTAGACTTAAAATCTGCGCTACTTTTTATTCTGGGAATTTCGCGGGATTTTTTCTAGGGATAATTTAAAATGGCCAGATAAAAACATGTACTTTTGATGTAATTTTTTTAATGATCGATAGCAACTTCTGTATACATAATAGAATGTGTGATATTCTTTACCCCGGCAATCCCGCGGGAACTTATCCCGGAAGCGATTTTTAGTTGTTCGGGTGCATAAAAATTTGCTTATTCCTACACATTTTTCTCTAAAACGATAATTTACATTATTTTTTAAATGCTGCGGTACTTTGTGTCCCGGGAATCCCACGGAAATTTCAAGTCAAGCGTGAACGAAGTCACGGACATATCCTAATTACATATATAAATATCTAATGTGCTGGAACTTAGAAATTTTACATTTAGTTTATATATATATGAAATATTTAATTATGTATTTAAGAAGGTTTTTGGAATTTGGTTTGGTAGGAGGAGGAGCATTGGGGGAAAAAAATGTTATTAAAAAATAGCATGAATTCTATTTTAATTATTTAAAACAACCGACATCAGGAGTAACCAAAAAGAAAAAAGAAATATTTTCTACAACATCTTGAAGTCGATGCAAAGTAAAACATAATAATTACTACATTTTGCTAATTTGTTATGTTTATATTATGTTTGACTTGTCATCAACTTCACGATGTTGTACAAAATATTTGTGGTCCACAATTAACGGAGAAATCGCGTAACAAACATACATATAAAAAAAACATACAGTCGAATTGAGAACCTCCTCCTTTTTAACGACAGTTAAAAAGTGAACTTGAGCGTAGGAGTGTGGACTGTAATTATTATAATTAAAAGAAATATGATCTTTATATTTACATGGATTTTAATTATTATATTATGTAATGAAAAAGAACAACATGATGTTTATTTTTATAATAAAAGTACAAATACGAAAAGGTCTGATGTTCAAGGAGTTTGAACAATTATAGATTTTTATTATGTAATTACCAGACTCCAAAACACACAGTAGGTTTTATTTGGTTTTCGGCAATTAAAATAATCTATTGTTGTATATTATAGTTATATAGTTATATTTACAAGGATTTTAATGATTATATTATGTAAAGAAAAAGAACAACATGAAATGTTTATTTTTTAATAAAAGTACGAATACGGAAAGGTGTGATGTTCAAGGAGTTTGAACAATTATAGATTTTTATTGTGTAATTTCTAGTCTCCAAAACACACAGAAGTTTTTCTTTGGTTTTCAGCACTTAAAATAATCAATTGTTGTATATTAGAGTTTAACGATTGAATACTATTAAATTGAATTGCCTCATCGCTAGTGTGGTGAGATTCGCCAACGAAAGATATGGCTCATTGGCACACTTTGGTGTTATTTTGAGGAAACAAGCAACGTAATGTACGGTTGAGTTGCGCCTACGTAATAATATCATTATTTAAGATAAACCATGATCGAAGCAATAGAGAACGTTATTTATAGCTTGCGTTTACATTTCATGAATGCTGCAATGAAAACACTATTAATGAAAACAAATAAATTACCGTCTCAATTAATACATCGACATATGGTATCTAAGCAGATAAGTACATGTTTTATCTGTACGTACATGCAGATAAATAAAATTGAAGTATATGTTTATAATGTCAAAATAACAGCTTTTTACTAGATGCATATGAAAGTATATATAAGGTAATTATATCAAAATATCATTTTTTTTAAATTTTGACTGTCCGTCTGTCTGGATATTCCGGCTAATCTCTGAATCGGCTGGACCGATTTTGACGGGACTTTCACTGGCAGATAGCGGATGTTATTGGGAGTAACATAGGCCACTATTTTTTAGGATTCCGCGAAAATGTACCACGCGGACGAAGTCGCAGTCACAGCTCGTAGCAAATATATAATTATAAAGATATCAATATTGATTTTACCAATGTCATATTAAAAATTGATTATTTTTTATTTCTCGAGTACTGCAAACAGGCTGACAATATTAAACAGGCTGAAAATAAAATAATATCAGCCCATAAATGTCCCACTGCTGGCCTCGGGCCTCACATTATAGGGGGAACGGACAGTATACCCGCCACGCTTGTCCAAGGCGGCTTAGCAGGTTTGACACATCGGTTATCTCGATGTGCAGGTTGCATCACGATGTTTTCCTTCACTGCTGTTAGCACCTGGTAATTGTAACAATATGCACATTAGATCAGAAAACTGACTAAGTGGTGCATTCGTTCCGGCCAGGATCGAACCCGCGCCCTTTGAGTTTGGGACGCGTGTGCTATCCATTACGCTACGACGACGTATTTGTATATTCATTCGTTATTTCTTCAAAATAATGCATGTGAATTGTGAAAATTTGCTTATGAGTTCAATGTACTATATATATCACTTGTTACGCTAAAGCCTAAAATCTAATATTAGTTTTCTCTCTATCGATGTTTCTTTGTATTATTTTTTTCGTTGTGGGGATGATATTCTACACACACCCACTACCCAAGGACACAATGTGAGAGTTGCACCGACTGTCATATAACCCAGTGTTCCGCAAAGTATGTACCACGGCACACTGGTGTACCGTGGTCATTAATTGGTGTGCCTCGGAAAAATAAGGTTATGTTCTAAACTTATTTTTAGTAAATAATGTAAGGGTAAGAAAAATACTTAGTTACACATAAAATATGTAGGTAAATCTCGCGAGCGCACGAGCGAGGCGTTTTGTTTCGTATGGCGCGGGCGACGGCACGCGTGACGTTTTCGACTCTTACCAGTTACCACAATAAAAACCAAAAAAAGAGAACGCCTCGAGACAATCAACGAAGAGATGAGAGCAGCTTTTTCAACGATTACGCCAAATTTAGACCGTCTATGATCGATTAAACAGGCTCATGTTTCGCATTGAATACCTTTTCTGCAATTTAAACTTTAGCTTTGTTGACTAATAATAAATAATAAACACCTTTTTTGCAATTTAAACTTTAGGTTTGTTGATTAACAATAAATATTGTTTCGATGATTAATAAATAAATGTTGATTAATATTACTTAAAAAATATTATATTTGTGGTGTACCTCCGAAAATTTTCGTTTTCCTAGATGTACATTGAACTCAAAAAGTTTGCGGAACACTGATAACCAACCACCTCAATGTTCTTTCTGTTACCACGACTTTGGCTTGAGTTGATAAATTAATGATTTAAGATTGTGATGAAAACAGAAATCGGTCAAGTGAGGTCACGAACTATGAAAGTTTTAGAAGAGATGATAAAAATTTACTATTATTTATGTTTCTCATTTAGATACGAAAGCAAAAAAGTGTTTATGCGCGGTTCCTATATCTTATTAAGCGTTCGTTTGCCTTACTATCGCTTTTATTTTTTCATAATCTCCATACAAGTAATGTAAAAATTCAACCCATCTAAGGCATGTAAACGACTAATAAGATATAGGAATCGGCCGTTAATCGAATATATTGTTCTACTTTTTTCTATTAAAGTATGTGTCTAATTCTGCAACCACAGTTGTTTTCATAATTCTCCACTTAATGGTACCTCGCCGACATATTAACACTGAAAATATTCATAACTTTGAAAAAAAATCAATCCTTAGTTACATGTATGACATCCATCTTTGTTTTGATTGTTTTGCAGTTTTATTGTTTAATATACATTATTGTGTAGCGCCATATAGACTTATACCTTCTTTTAAGTT
Organism: Dendrolimus houi; assembly: GCA_039645545.1. Taxonomy (NCBI): domain Eukaryota; kingdom Metazoa; phylum Arthropoda; class Insecta; order Lepidoptera; family Lasiocampidae; genus Dendrolimus; species Dendrolimus houi. Next base: position 12,403,581 of record CM077120.1, on the reverse strand, counting down.
TTTATCTATATAGATCCAGTAGTTTCCAAGAAATATCTTTATCCGTATAGGAACGGAGAAAAATATAATTTCCTACGTTCAGGCGGCCTGTTGTAAGAAGCGACAAAACAACCCACAGCCAGGTGGTAGGGTATTTGCCCATCTGGATGGCTACCAGCCCTGGTCTAGAGTATGCCGCCATAACAACCTTAAGTTGTGTTTCGGCATTAGTGGCCAGGTTCCAGTCTTTCTTTAGAGAGCAGCAGCGCATTTGTATTGTTGAAAGTGTCCATAGGCGATAGTATCCGCTTTCCATCAGGTGGCGTCTGCCTGTCTGCTGAACTCTTGCAATAAAAAAATGACTGAGTCATACAAAGACTGACGGACATAACGGAAACATAGGGGTTCCTTTTGTCTTGCCGCTTTTTCTCCTTTTAAACAGTGATAATAGGAAATAGAGTTTAATTTTGATTTATATGTATGAACTGCAAAAAATGTTCTGTAGTCGAACTTGGTTTGAATAAAATCCTTTGAATTTGTATCTACCTCAATGCTACGGAACGTTAAAAAGCAATTTATTTAGCTTAGTGTTGCAGCGCATTTGTTATTTTTTTCAGCTCAGTAGACATACAGACGTCCCACCTGATGGAAAGCAGTCACCATCACCTATGCACATTTGCTACACCAAAGATGCTACAAATGCGTTGCTGCTCTCTTAAGGGATACTGACTGGAACCTGGCCACTATTGTCGAAACACAACTCAAGGTTGTTATGGCGGCATACTCTAGATCAGAGGTGGTAATATCCAGACGGGCGAATACCCTACCACCGGGCTGTGGGTTGTTTTGTCATCTCGTACGATAGGCCGCCCGGCCGCAGGAAATTATAATATTTCTCCGATTCTGCACGGATAAAATGTTAATTAAGATCACTTAGTACTTCCACCATTGTTAGTATAAACCAGAGCTTGATATTGTTCAAATAACTAGGTGGTGGGTAGGAAGTTTTGATTGAACGTAACTACACCGCGCATGTGGAAGTGGCCAATCAGTCTAGATGACCTGCAACTCTAGATTCACCGAGACTAGTTAGTCCTGTTTTAGTCTAGCTTATCGCTTCATACGTAATGCCTACATTCGGTTCACGTTATAAAACATCGTTATGTGAGCACTTCTTGACCTAACGTTAGTCCTGTATCGATTTTATTGCTTTCATATACCTAAAAAGCGTTAAAAGTCGCTTACTCGTTTTTAGGGTTTTATAGCTTTTATGTTAGGGAAATTAAAGGAATCCTTATGACATTGCCATATCCGTCCGTCCGTTTGTTTATCTATCTTTCCTTCCCCTCTGACTTCTAACATTAGGGTGACAAATTTAGGACACAAAATAAAGTGTTAGGGTTTAAAAAAAAATTTGTACGACAATTTATTTGAAAAATATCTGTTAAGTTGTTTTTGAGATACGGCGTACATTTTTAGCGTTCCGTAGATGATTGACAAAAACAGTGATCGCTTTAGTTACCTTAATACAAATCGGCTGAGCTAAATGAGTGTAATATTGTATTACTTTATAAATCTTTCTGCAAATAGAGCCGGATAAGGATTCATTAACCTTTTAAATAACGAAACTTGAATATATTGGTAGTTTTCTTTTACTTAGATTTGTTTTGTTTACGTTTTAATAGCAAACTAGCGGTCCCGGCAGACGTTGTCCTGCCTTGAAAAAAATTAGAACTTGATTGCAGCGCCACATACTGGGTCCAATTGTGAATCTAAACCATTCTCGAATCCACTTAAACACATACAAAATCATTTCATATCAGCATTTATATACTACTTTTTTTTACTATACTGATATGTATTAGTCTGTAAGCCTTCCTAAAATGAAATAAATTAAATTAAAAAAATTCATCAAAATCGGTCCAACCGTTTACTAGGAGTTCAATCAAATACACATATACAGAAAAATTATATATTTAAAGGAAGAGGTACATTACTTACAATAACTAAACAACTACATAATATTAAAATTTAATTGCTCTTTATTATAATAGTTCTTTAAGATTTCTGAGTGTAACAGCTGTGTTTGACTACTCAAATAAATTTGATGACAAATGATTAGCTTATCTCAAGGTTATTCAGTTGATAATGTTTTATAAGGTTACATTTGCTGATTGCATGTTATATATTAGAAAGATATCTAATTAGATGAAATTCAGTTTCATGTTTAAACAAAAACATTTTAACCAATCTGAGTAGCAAAGTTATAAAACAACTGGGTTCCTAATAAATTGAGACTAAAATAATTTATGTTCCATTCAAATCCTTATAAGTTACACGAGTTATTATAAATTCAAGTTGCTCCGTTATTCCTCCCTAAAATAGTCAAGAAATGTGTGTGCAATATTAATTAGCAATATACGATTAGAATAGTGGCCACCAATATTATTGAGACGGGCGCACAGTACGGAGCGGGCAGCGACTTGCGGACTCCCTTCGCAGAGGAGCGCCGGCGTCGTGCGCGCACCACTCTCATGCGCGTCTCCGCGTAAAAATAAAGTCTACAGCGCGCGCTGGCGTACTTCAACCCATTTATAATTATCAGTAAATCGCCGCGCTGGTGCACGACTGCCGCGGCCGGCGACCGCTCGCCGAAAAGAATATTACGAACTATAACCTCCAACCCGATTTTAACGCTCCCGTCCCGCGAGCCCTTTTACGAGGCAAACACACGGACGACGCGAAATCTCTGCTGGTATTGAGATACATATAACACGCGTCCTTCCTACGCAATAAATACCGGTTGTCTGAGACGTGCGAAGCCGCCAGTGAATGGGCGGTGAGTGCTTTGTGATAAGGTTTGTGTTGTGTTAGTGATAACAGTGAAGTTTTTACACGATGCCACCTGACAAGCCCAAACGCAAGAAAAATAATAAAAACAAACGCAAAAACAAAAATAATCGTGGTGATCCTTCAAAAAATGCACATAATAAAGAATCGGATTGTGAAAAATTACCTGCTTTTGAAGACGAAGCCATTGACGGACTCTTAGTACAAAGCGAAGTAGAAAATGGTAAATCTAACTTGTTAGTAAAATCAACTGAAATAAAACAAAACAATAATATTGACTCTAAAGATAACTTAAACCCTGAACATGGTTCTGATATAATTAAAAATGATTCAGTTTCACATCTTAATGAAAATTACTCTATATGTCATGATCTAGATACTCAAAGTTCCTCAGTTTACGTTGTCGAAGACCCTGAACAAAAAGATCTAAAAACAAAACCTAAAATTAGTTCTACATATAAAAGTAAAAGCTTAGATAGTGACGATATTCCTAAAATCGTCGAAATTGTCGATGAAGATTTACATAGGCAAGAAGAAGATAGTAGTTTAGTTGTTATTGATAGTAGTACTATTATTGTATCAGAAATTGAATCAGATGTTGAATGGGAAAAAACCGATGAAATAGAGAAAACACAAAGTTCAGAAATCATAGAACTTGCTACTGGCAAGCTCTCAATCACAACTATACCTCTTGATATAGCTCACTGTGACCAAACTAAATGCCTAACATTTGAGGAAGAAGCCTCTCTGAGGAATTATTTAAATACATTAAATTTATCGACGCAACCAGATAATGAGAATTCAGTTGAAGTTAAAGCTGAAATAGAAACTATTATAAATCGCGAAATTAAACACAGATTGCGTAAAAAAGCATCAGCTGATGAATTTTTTGTCCAAAGATTGGGAGCTCCTCGTATATTAGATGTTATTGATGAAGAAGGCAGTGGAGAATCCTCTACAACATCGCGTCGACAATCTTATCTGAATGATAAAAAAAGCGACAATGAAGATTTAGAAGATGATGTCTTTGAAGATAAAAACCAGTTAAATAAAAAATTTGATACAAAAATCGTCTCTACAAACCGTAATAAAAGTTTTGGACGTCTTGTGCCTCAGCAATGTGTATTAGTTGGAGCTAAACTTAAAGAGCCAGAAGTCACTGAGGCATGTGGGGACTGGACTGTCCAAACCGTCGAAAAAATGACAGGAGCTGAAATTGTTTACTTGACAGACTCGTCTAGCAGTACTAGTTCTATACATGAAATAGGAGACGATACAGACGATGGAATCGAAACTGATGTGTCTGTGCGTATGATTACACCAACAATAGAAGTTACTGATACTGAAAACTTTCTTAAGAAAACTTTTCTTTCTAGTTCCAACAACAATAATACTAGTAAGATTCTTGAACCCGCAGACAAACCAATCAAACATGATAAAGGTGTTGAACACACAATAAAAATAGACATTGAAACTGACCAAAATAACGTTAATAAACAATCTTCTACTTCTGAATCGCATGAAATAGTAGTTCTTTCAACAGATAATATTAAAACAGACTTATATGTTAAAGATGTAGATGAAACGAAGGTTGATGCCATTATTCAAACCCAGGTGCCCAATACTGAAAATACCGTTGATATACCACAAAAACAAAGCAATGAATATGATTTAGAATTAAAAGTTATCAAATGTGAATTAAATGATGCAATAAACAATTTGCTCAAAGAAGTTTCATCAGATTCAGAGATAAACAATGACACTTTCACTCGCCAGGATTCCTCAAGCAGTTTAGGCTCTTCACAGTGTACGGCTAAGTATAATCCTAATAGTTCCTCCTTAAATGATGTATCTAATATGACACATGAGGAAGATTTTTTAAATGATGCAATAAATTCCACCGAAATATCTTCAGGCTCAAGTCATGTTAGAGATGTCGTTGATTATATTTCGGGAGTTTCTTCACAAAATGATAAGAAATCTGATCTGATCAACACTAAGAAACCATTAACTCTGAAAAATTTCTGTTTGAAAAAAATTGCATCATTGCCTTATGGAGAAAAAATATTAGAAGAACTAGCTTCTGTATCGGAACGATTACAATATTTGAATATTCAGGAATCATTTTTAAAGGAAGGAAACATAAACCAACAAGTAAGCAAATTAAATCATATTCCTTTATCAGATTCCATTGATAACGTTACATTCAAAACTAATAAAAGTTCGATACCACCACCTATAAAACCTAGACGATCATCTCTAATTAAGAAAATGCCAGAGGAAGAACATAGGCCTGTAATGCCCTCTAAAACAGAGTCTGCTTACATTTGTTTGTCGCCATCTCAAAAAATGTTAATAGAAAAAACAAACACTACATTTTTAACACAAGAAAGTAGTGATCGTATTGAAACAGAAAAGAGACATGTAGAACACAGAGCATACGACGAATATAAAGAAATGGAAAAGGGTTATACATCTGATAATTCACCTATGATACCGTTCAAGTCCCAAACAGGCAGCCGGCTTTTGGCTTTAATACGAGATCCAAAAATTACAAAAAATGTTAATTCTACAAAAATCCAATATACTTCTGGCTGTGAAAAGACAAGTTCTATTACTGAATCAAACTCAACAAATAAACAGAAATACAGTACCTTCCAGGATTTTTCATCCTATTTCAAGCCAATTCCGCCACCTAGGCCTAAAGTTTCGTCCACATTTTACGAAAGTGACGAATGTTCTGATTTTACAGAAAATACTCTACGTTCTATGAAAAGTGAGAAGAAAATTTTTCACTATTCTACAGGAAATTTAAATAAAGAAATTGAAAACGATATCTCAACCATTCAAAATATGCACAGATTTTATACCAATGTACGAGACCAGTTAAATAATGTAAATTATCCCCGTCGACCATCATTGCCAAAAGATCTTTGCGATCAACAAATGGAATACATTCGACTAAAAGAAAGAGAGGTCGATGCAGAAATACAACGCCTTGAAGAAAAATCTCGCAATTCCCACTTAAATCGCAAAGGTCCCAGAGCACCTTTAATATCTGAAAAAGAAGTTCTAAATGAAAAAATAAAGGACGCTAACAATTTTTCAGTATCTCATAAAAAAGATATATTAATAAGTTCACCTTGTTTAGATGCAGATGTGAAGCGAGAGAAGGGAAAAATGTCTTCATTATTTAGCAGTAGTCAAGAAGAATTACAACGAGAGCAAATGTACTCTGAATATGTTAGTCAAATGGCTGCAAGAGAAGAAAGAAAACAACATAAAATTATTAAAATAACTAATACACCAATTAAACAACAGACCGTGTCTAAAAGTTTGTCAGACCTTGAGTTTCTTGGGTCAAAAATTAATAATCCTATAGAAAAAGAATTTATATCAAAAGCTAGAGAAAGATGGAGTAAGCTTGGCATCACAGATCCTGAAACAGAAGACGAGAAAGAAGTTAATAAAAATATTTATAAGGAACCAAAAGTTATTGAGCACAAAATCAAAGTAATTACTGGTGGAAAAGAGAAAGAGATTCAAAAACTTCCAACCCACTTACAAGAATTCGTTCGATTTACAGCAAAGGAGAAAGGACAAGGATCTCAAGATCCTGGTGAGTCGGAATCTGAACCAGCATCTCCGCACGTCGTTATTTGGTGTGCAGTGATTGTCATAGTTTTAGCAGTTGTAAAATATTTATTGAGAATGTTGCGTAATAAGTGATTACTAACATTAATTTATGAATTAATTATCTAATTAAAATAACAAATCATTTTATGTATAGGAGTAGTTTAAAAAGATAAATGTGATGCATTGCATGTAGTTGGATTGAAAATGTTTGAATGTGATTGTTGTGCTGTCAAATTCTTCTTTTTAGTTTACACACAGGATCGTCCTACTACACGTGATATGACGGCCTTATTGAAATTATAAAAGGTGAGTTTGTATTTTATACAGTAGTTTTGAATGTGTTCGATCTTAATGATTGTGATTATAATATAATACAGATTGTATTTGACTAATGGAAATATACCTATCTCCGGGTATGAATCAGTGCCATTTTGCAAATGCACGTCTGCGTATTAATGGATACATATATAAAATACAGTCAACGTATATACAAACGAAGTCCCCAATGAGATTGTTTTGCATAAAATTATATTCTGCGTTTTATGTAAACCTACGTAGGTTTACATAAAACTAAGGGTATTTTACTTGACTTAGCCCACGTATACTTAGAGAGTCCTCATACTGGTCGACACGGATTCGGTAAATTCAAACCAAAAAGAGCTTTAAGCGTACGGGATAAGGCCGTCAGTGATGTCGTTTTCACCGGCTCGATGTTACAAGTTGAGCCGGTGAACTAGATAAATATATTTATTAATGCTAGAGTTTTTTACATGTGCTTGCTTGCCTAAATTTCGAATCCATACCCCGCGGATACTGTGCTCTTTTCGGGATAAGGGCGAATTTCCAAAGCTCATAATTGCCTGTAATCAAGATAATATAGGATTAAAACCTGGCTGCGGCCAATGACGCCCACGGGCTTCATCGATAACATTTATATGACCATCTTTGTTATCGAAAATACATACAGACGAAAATTCATAATAATCTATTTATTCTCAATGCCAGGACAAGGGTACAAAGTTACTTTCACATTTATACATTAATATAAATCGGTATCTTCATATTTTTGATATTATTTTAATACTAATAGATTTCCAACGATCACAATAGACTCTAAACTTATAAATAATTTTAAATATTAATTCTAAGGAATATTGTGCAATAAAACAAAAATATTTTATTTATACTTTAAACATGCGTATTTTTGTTCATTTGAAAGAACTAAAACGAATTGTGCCAACTTTTCTTACATTCTTATATCATTGCCAATTAGTATAGCGACGTAGTGATTCCATTGAGATCATTTGCAAGATTCATACCATTCGCAAAACGTTAAACGCAGTTTAGACGTAAATAAATATACTTTTCCTTTTCACAAACACAGCTGCAGGATAGAGATAAGAAAACGCCTTTACGCTCGTAAATTTCCTTATTTTCCCATTTAACCGAGCGACTTTGAAACTGAGATGCGACACATAGTGATTATACAATCTCTTACAACTAAACACAGAGTATTCATGACATTGATCTTGTTATAACAACAGCCTTGTCGTGATAGGCTATCGTTTCATGAAATACCGAATTCTGATTCAATAAGTACCATGTCTTCGAAAAATTTCAAATGCGTAAATATGTAGTCTCGTCTTATCGTATCGTCCAACTTATCTTCGTCTTCGTACAAAATAATATTATGTCAATATTAATTCACACCAGTGCAAATTGATAATTTTTTTCATTTTAACTATTTCATACTTTTTGGTCCTTCAACAAACACGCGAAACGATCTTCCTTAATGGGTTCCGCAAATCCTCATATTATATAGTAAAATAACACTTGTAGCTTGTTATATACTTCAATTCATTAAACTGACGAGGATATGTTAATAAAATTTTACAATCGAAGACGGTTGTTTACAGTTAACTGTCAAATCATTTGTTACCGAATAACGTTAAAAATGTAGAAGATAGCTAGCTAGCTAGCGTTTTCGCGAGAAAATTTAATACATTTAAATGCGGTTTCAGGACAATTAACGATTTCATAAAATTGTAATAAAAATTATAGTGGATTATTATTGCAAAGGGCCAATTTAAGCACCATTTCATAAAATGATGTAATACCTATCTAGAAAGAAGGCGATCGATAGCTGTTTGCAACTCTAAAGGTATAAGATAACGTTGTAATCATAATGACGAATGTGCATAATCATAAACAAGATAATTAGATTTAAACTACGAATCGAACAGTCCTGTTAATTAGTTTTTGATAACATCGTATTCAGCGATAGCACTGCAGCTAAACGTACACTTTGGCTAGTTTCGTAAAATTTGACTGAAATTTTACGAATAGTCATTTCCTTTTCCCAATGGTTCAATGGAGATTTTTACAAAAACATATTGTAACCGTCATGCATCTCCACCCGTCTGTTTTTATAGAATAGTCATTTACTCAAAATCTATGTAGATGAAAATTTGGAGAAAGGACAATGGCAGATTAAAACCACAAATAATTAAAAATTAGGGGTGGCTGACATACATGTAATTGAGGGTTGATAATTTTATATCAAACAGTAGGTAGAGAGATTAATTGCTCAAGATTCAGAAGTAATTAACTGTAACTTGTGAACTAACCAGTGAAAAAATACTTTCAACAAAAATTTGAACAAAGTCTAGAAGTAGTTTTTGAGCTCTAGGTTATTTTTGAATGTAGGTATACCTCTAAATATGTAATCTCGCATTGCAACACTTCTGAAAAAGCTTTTTGCTCGTATACTCGTTAAGGTTCCGTAGACAAACAATAAACACAGTTGAAGATTATCACCTTTACGGAACACTGCAGTATACATGGACTGATAACCACTTGGTCGATTTTTCCACATATTAAATAAGAATAATTTGCTTGCCGACTGAAGCAAGTGCGTCGTCCGTGAAAATATTTGGATCGTCTAAATCGGTGCTAAATGGCCTTTGGTGACTCAAAGTCGCTAACGCATACCTCGTATTTCGCAGCGCCATGTGTTTTGTTTGTACATAAACTTATTCAAAACATAGCGTCCATAAATAAAACAACGTGAATGCAAAAATACAGGACCTATATATATATTTGCCACACTAAAACGAGCGTGATATAAGACTGTACTTCGTATACTTAGCTCTCCTAAAATGATTCATCACTATTCTCTTGAATTAATATAAACAATAATAGTCTTTGTTGTCGCCTTGGAGGGTCTCCAAAGTCATGTAACCTTCCCTTTTTGAGATATTTATAGATAATTAAGATTTTCACGCGGCTTCGCTCGCGTATATTCTTTTCCCTATATCACACAATATATCAATCACACTATCCGGGATGGAAAGTGTATTCTGTGCTATTATCGAAATAACATACACATATGCAGGTAGTTTCATGATAACCGGTTTCCCTTGCGTATATTCCAATGTTTATTATCACGCAGATAGTCCCATTTTCCGAAATAACAATCTCCTAAATGCTGGACACATTTGCAACACCAAAGGTGCTACCAATGTGCTGCCGGCGTTGAAGGAGGGACTGTAACCTGGTTAGTAATGCCGGAACCCAACTCAAAGTTGTTATTGCGATGTACTCTAGACCAGGGGTAACAGCCATCCAGATGGGCAAATGCCCTATCACCTGAAAATATAAACTTTACAGTTTCCTTTGGTGTTACAAATGTTCATAGGCTACGGTAACCACTTTCTATCAAGTGGACCATCAGTTTGTCTGCTGGATTCCAGCAATAAAAAACATCCGCGTTACAAATCGTTACCTATCAAATCCATAATAATCAGTTAATTCCTAAGACAATTTAGAGAGAACAAACAATGTTACAGACATTCAAGCAGTCAATTCATGTCAATAAATCTTTTTGTTTCTTCAATTAATTAAATCAATTATAATAATTGTGGGTCATGTAATGTATTATTAAAATGTAAATAAACGTATAGAAATTATGCATACTACTATTTCCAATTTGATTTATTCCTGCCACAGGTTGTGAAGTTAGAATAGTAAAATAAAATTTCTGTAATGATGTACAATACAATGATCAAGAGTTGTGGGGCCTACCTCGGTCAACAAATCAATCTGGTCATCCAGTCAGGTAACGTAGCCAGCCTTGTGATAACCTTACCTATTGATTCTATAACCTGGCCTCAGTGTTCTGCTTATAGTCTTAAGGGATTACTGGTAGAATACAATATAAGTTAAGTTTCCTTCACTGTACTAGTTTATACTTTAATAAATACTTATGTATAAGTACAGGTGTAGAATATTGACAACGTCGACGATCTATCGCCAGTATTGAGAGGGTCGTCCCGAAAATATCAATCACCCTAAATTTAATTGGCCAATCTGGGGCCCCGGGTGATGCAGGGATAGCGATAGCATTTCAATTACGAGTATAACACGGAGCCAACTCAATAATGCGCTGGTATAAATAATTAACTTTGATGTCCACGCCCTTCGACCCTTTCGGATTAAATTAAAGGAATCCATTATATTAACTCATGTTTATTAAGCTTTTCAGATTTATACAGTTGTGCTTAATTAGATACAAATACGTGTTGAACAATTTCCTTGAAGTTTCTTTGTTCGGATGTTTTTAGTTCCTTTTTCGTCGCCTTTTAATGAAAACTGTGTCGGAATAAACTAATTTTTATGTGTCCGAACAACTTCAAACCGCTCCCGGGAAAATTCCCGCGGGATTGTCGGGATAAAAAATATAACACACTTTATAACATAAAATTTGCTATCGATCAGTGAAATAATCACATTTGTATTCGATTTTTTTTAATCTGACCAATTTAAATCATTCCCAGAAAAATTCCCGGAAGGTTCCCGGGATAAAAAGTAGCACAGATTTTAAGTCTAACTAATAGACAGCTACTAGAGAAAACCGCATCAAAATCGGCCCAGTTGTTTTTACGCGAGTCCCGAACAAACAGACAAGAAATCTAAAAAAAATGCGTCTTGTTCTCTATCGTTTATATAGTCTAATCCAATTGGTTTTTTTTAAATAACTTCAATGTAGTAGAATTTTATAATATTATAGATATTTACTTTCGGTAACGGACATAAAGGTTGTACACTTTTTAACTCAGAAAATCTGACTTTTAGACCGATTGTTATTTAATTAAATGTATATTTTTAGGTCGGACTAGTTAAAAGTTGAAAGTTCTTATAAATTTATTACCAATTTTTATCTAGATATGATATCAAAAATGTTTTAAATTAAACACGAGACAATATTAACCTGTAGCGACATCTAGTAATATAATATTTCCGCGCTATTTAGAGTTATTATTAGGTGATTGTCGTACCTAATATTCTTTTCACCTGTTTCTTAAATAAATCATAATATACTGTGAATATGTCTAATGTCCGAACATTAGACATACAATGAAATTGCAGGAATAGATATAGTTAATTTATATGAATTCACACTCAATTTTAATAGGAATGGAGGACATAATATGTTACAATAAATTCTAATATTTTACACATAAGAAAACAGGTGCTACAATAACACCCTATCATTTAACTTTTAAATATCATGATAGAAACAATTTTAATTACTTTTCAAATAATAATTAATATTAGGTTGGGGAAAAAGTTTCTTCGCATTTTATATAAAAATTCAATAGGTTTTTTTTATAAAGTTTATTTACATTTGACTAAAGTATGTAGGTGCCATTTTGTTGGATAACTTTTTGCCATCTTGTGGGGAGGGACGTGATCCCATTGCAATAAAAAATTTTGGGCTTCTGATCAAAAAACTGCGACAAGTGGTTTTGGCAGTCCTCTCGTGATGTTAACCTGACACTGCCTAAGGAATTCTGCAGAGACCGAAAGAGGTGAAAATCTGAAGGGGCAAGGTCATGACTATACGGCGGATGCATTAACACCTCCCAGCCAAACTCTCGTAATCTTTGCTGAGTGACTAAAGATGTGTGAGGTCTAGCGTTATCGTGGTGAAAAACCAAACCCTTCTGTTGATTAATTCCGGCCGCTTTCTCTCAACTTTTTGCTTTAATCTCATCGGTTGTTCGCAGTACAGTTCAGAATCGATGGTCCTGCCTGGCGGTAACAGCTCATAATGAATAATACCCTTCCAATCCCACCATACACACAGCATCACCTTGTTGCGAGTTAACCCGGGTTTCGCCACAGTCTGTGAAGCCTGACCGGCCTTTGACCACGATCTTTTTCGCACGTTCTTGTCGTACGTGATCCACTTTCCATCACCAGTTATCAGCTTCTTCAAAAATGGTTCGGTTTCATTACGTCGTAATAAAGAATCACAAATGAGTACACGGTTCATTAGGTTTCTTTCAGTGAACTCATGAGGCACCCAAATATCGAGCTTTTTTGTGTACCCAGCTTTTTTCAAATGCGCCTAAACCGTTTTGTGGTCAATTCCCAGTTCTCCAGCTACACTGTAACTACTAATATGCCGATCATGCTCCACTTTTTCAAAAATGGCAACAATTTTGTCCGTAACAGGGCGACCAGAGCGACGTGCATCTTTGATATCAAAATTTCCGGATTGAAAACGCTTAAACTAATTTTGCGCTACTCTCACAGATACTGCATTAGGTCCATAAACATCACAAATTTTTTTCGCGGCTTGTGTTGCATTTTTACCTTCTTTGTAGTAAAATTTTAAAATGTATCGAATTTTTTCATTAGATTCACTCATTTTAACAATAAGAAAAACAAATGAAAATCACACATTTTCCTAATTTGAATTTGGAATTATCTTCTTTAAAATTAAAACTTTTTAATGATACCAAAACCAGCCAGATACAAATGGTATATATAGCCAAAGAGATCTTATTACAAGTTCATACATACCATATGCGAAAAGACTTTTTCCCCAACCTATTAATTACTCTGTTTCATCCCTCTTGTATTTCAGTTTATTTGATTATTCTTTGATTTCTTCTCCTCTATTGTGAGTAATTATGATATTAGACAGATCAATCAAGTGGAATAAATTTCGTTGAAAAGCACAGAACTAAAAGAACACGACGATATTCAATAACATTGAACGATTCAAATTTATGTGTATATGGAACTCTTTGGTTCATTCATCCCAATTGAAAGTCAAAAATGAACCGTCTAATGCCGGCTTAGTCGAAAGTGGACTCAATGCTCTATATAATTATTGTAGCTATGACGGGGTAATAAGACCGATGTAGAGCCCCGTGCAACAGATAATAATAAAAATAAACTTATTTTTCTTCCAGAAGCAATGCCAGAGCAGGCTGAGTCATAGGTTAATGTAGTATCGACAAAAATACAGACTGTCATAAAAACAGAAATTGCACTGTAACTTTAGATAGCAAAATTCAAATAATCTGCTTCCGTTAGCGTCAAACGGGTAGTTTTATTACCAACTAGCATCAGACGGAAAGCTGTTTACAATAATTATAAACTTTCAGCAAGTATGTTTGCAGCAGAGACTTGTTTATGTATCCGTTTTTAGGGTTGCAATAGTTCAAATTAAAATGGTACCCTTTTGGTCTCATTTCGATGTCTGTTGGTTTGCTTATCTGTCTCGTGGAAGAAGAATACGAAAAAAATCACAATTGCCCCAAGTTCCTAAACCTTAAATAACTAGATGGCGCCACCGATCGTTTTTATCGCGCTACTTGGCTATTATTTAAAAAATATTTTTTGACCACATCAAACGAAAACCCAAAAATGTAACACTATACTTTAGAAATTTTATTTTCTTATGCAACAATTTACAATAATACTCATACCCAATTATCTTTGTTAGAGAAAATACATTCTTTTAAGTTTTGATTGAAAAGTTGAGGAGCAAAATTCAGCTTACAAAATGCCACAGCGGGGCTTGGGTCTCTTTAATGTACGGGAACGGATACAAGAATAAAGATGAACGTACTCACACTTGTGTAATATGGATTAGCGAGTTTCTTCCATCTAGCGCCTATTAGCGACCTTGCGCAGCTCGTCAGCCACGAGTTTCGAACATCGCTAATCTTGATGTGCAGCCTTAGTCAAAATATTTTCTTTCTTATATATACAAGGTACCTATAGGCTCGTGAGTCATGTCTATCATGGAAGAAGAATACAATCTACCATGGTACCTACATTTTAGGAAGCCTATAACTTCTTTTCTCTTCCATTTTGCTCGGATTTAACTGTAATTCTTTTTTCTTCGTCACTTAATTCAAAAAGACGTATCATATACCGGGGCATATGACGAGGTGAAGTCACGGAACATTTTCCACGTCGCTAATCACACGAGTCATGTAGCAGATAATTTGACGTGTCAGGGTCCATAACAAAGAGACAATGTCAAAGAGCCCGCAGGCGCGCCGGAAGCGATTTGACTGCGGAAGTGATGTCACAGTGGGGTCGCGCCTAATACACTCGCCACGAATATTTACAGTTCATCCAATATGAAATATAATTATTAGGTAGTGTGATATTTTAAGCCTTTATATGTATTACATACTTAAATATATGCGCTTTAATATTTTATTTACAGGAAAGTTGATATAGTAAATTTATTTTATAATATTCTCAAATAAGAAACTAGTATAATTCAAATAATTAAATTTACCTGTTTATAATTATAATCCACTTCCTTGTTTTGCAGTATGTAAATAAACAAAAATATGTGCTTACAAACGCCATCTAGTATATAACCTCAGTAAGAACCAACAATTCTGATAAAAGTTTCGTTCATTGCCGTTAGATGCCATTAGATGAAAAAATAATTTATTTGCTTGTTATCCATGTATTATTATATAAACTTTAACGTTTTATTGTTTTTAAAGTTAAATTACCTTATATCATTTTTTTAGTTCTTCGAATTATAAACGGTATGACAATGGTATATATAGGTTGTTTCAAATATTTATGTTTTTATAATAAGTACTGAATGTTACAACATTTTTTATTGTATTATAAAAATAAATCGTTCTTGTTTTCTGACTTTATTATCAAGGCTCATGCCTCCCCATGTGTTAAAGGGAATGGTTACTATCCATATACACCATACACCTTAATTATTAAGACCAAAAATATATTTAAGTAATAAAACGTCTAAAAGAGAGAGAAGAAGAATTGAGGTAAAATCTTTTTTGTTGTTTACATTTTGGGAGCTTTTAAAAGTTTCTGGGCGATTGTCATTTTAGTATTATTTATTCGGGCATAAAGCAAAACATAAAAATATTAATCTATGGCATTACTGTACTGACGCATATTTCAATTAGATGGTACCCCCACAACTTGCCTGGGGGTATGAAGACACAACACAGAATAGAATATTCTTTATTGCACACAAGAAAATAATACACATGAGTTAACAATCATTTAACTAGTACAATCGCCGGTATTATTGCTAACAGCGATTTCTTCCAGACAACCTTCTGGAGATAATTTCACGTTTCTAATAATACGTCGGTATTCAGTGCGCATAGTTTACAATATATACATATATTAATAGTAAATAAAATATACATACATATTTATATACAAATATATGTACATAGAGTTACATACACATACATAAATTACTGTTTACAAATTTAGATAGTGATCTTCGAGGAGTTTATTAAAAGATGTAAGTGCCTTTGCACTTCTGATGCTCATTGGTAATGCATTCCACACCTTACAGCCTGCACAGTAAAATATTTCTGACATAATTGCGTAGAATATATTGGCGTCATTAGTCGTAGATTTTCTGATGATCTTAAGAGCATTGTACTACTTTCTTGAAAGAACTCAAAGCGTTCCTACAAATAGGAGGGCGGGCGTTTTTGGGCTAAAGAGTACATTATACAAAAGGGATAAGATATTATATCAAATTTATTAAAATAATATCGATAAAAATGGATATGTGACGGTACTATTTTTTACAATATATTAATTTAGAATATAAAAAATGGATTGAGTTTGTAAGATAGATGATTATAGCAATAAAAATATTTGGTATTTAAATTTAAATCGTTGTGACTCGTGGTACCCAAGGGATTATAGCACCCGCTCTTATGAAGTGAGTTTCTTAGGGAATCTTAGGGAGTTTTTGTAGCCTATGTGCTTATTATTATAATTATCATGGACTAACCCTGAATGAAAACGCCATGAAGAAACGAACGAGACGAAGAAGTGTGAAATTCATTAATCTGTCCTGGACTAGTAGACCGATAACAAAGTGAAACCATGAGGGCTCCATTTTTTTTCTGTTTATTTTGAAGGGACTTTTAGTTACAAAAAAATTGTCAGTCCCATTGCACCTTTCGATATAAAACCCTAAGAATCGAAGTAAAATTGTACTTTAAACTTTCAAAAAATATTTTTTACATGTCTGAAAATTGAGAAGTGCTTATAAATTATGTACTCTATTCAGTAAATACATGTTATTACAACTAATATTGTGGGTGGTGCTGTAAAAGGGGAAAATTGTTCCGTATAATTATCGCTGCCCCATAGGACCACCACATAAATCGCTGTCACAGTATGTAGGTCTACAGATAAGTTATTACCTAAGACCACACACCATTTCCTTCAAGAAAATCGAAATCTAAGAACTTACACAGTGAGTATTTTATATGAGTATAACGTGCGACAAAGTTATATCAAGGATATCTAAAGCGCAACTTTAGGCTTCTGCAGTCATTTTGGAAAAAACGGAATCATTATGTAATTGTCATGTCCGTCAGTCTGGCTATGTCATAATTATTTTTCTCAGAAACTACTGGGTATATCCTAATGAAGTTGGACAAGAAGTTGTATTTTATGGGACGCTTTGTCCCTAATGGTGTAGTACAATAACGAAACAATTAAAATTTAAAAAAGCTGCCATAACTGACTAAAAGCAACGAGTTCTAGTAAAAGCTACTGTAACTGGCTGATAAAGGTTTTTTGTCCGTATTAATAGTCTTGTGGGATATTGCTTTTTTACCACCAGAGTTCAGCAGTCAGGTAGACGGCCCACCCGATAGACCTTAAAAAATCATAGTTTAAGTGTGATTTTAAGTCCAGAAATCAGTAAGTAAGGAGATATTCAGTTCCAAAGTCATACAAACTATGTGACCAAACCTCCTATAACTTTTGAAGTAATCAGTGAAAATTCTGAAAAAAAATTAAGATAGTAGAGCTTATAATACTATCAACGAAAATTAGTTCCAACAAAATTCATTCAGCTGTTTTTTAGATAGAAGTTATGTTTTATTAATCGCCGGTTCCTATATCTTACAATTCGTTCACTTGCCCTGAAATTGAATTTTGACATTACTTGATGGATGGAGGTTGCCGGTTTCCTAGCGACCAAGTAAGCCAAGTAAAAAAGCCAAGTACTTACGTACTTGGCTTTTTTTATTGTGTTTTCGTTTGCGTTCAAGTTTAAATTTGTTACTTCATAGTAATTTAAATAAGCAACCTAATTATAATCTACGAAAACTTAAAATTAAAATACATAAGCACTCATATATATTATAATAGAGTTAGTTTATAAAGTATTAAACAGAAAAACTCTAAAGAAACTAAACACATAACATCTTTTGAAGGTTTTAATTCCACCGATCGAAGTCTTTGTATTTCAGGAATAATTAACTGTCTAATATTTTTAGAACATGATTGAATGTCTTATTCTCATTTTTATTTATAACAGCGTTCATAAAAGCAGTATTTTCAAGTGAAATGATGATACTCCTGAGTTTGATCAATGACATTCTGTGTGGAATCAATCATAGCTTTGGCACATGTTGCGTGAAACCGTCTCGCGTCTCCTTGAAATTGATAGGAATTTCCTGTTATATTGATAGCATGTAAGTAACATTTTTGTGGTATATTGTTAAACTAGAATAAATGAGTACTTACTAAGTTATTGTATCCGCTTAGTGTTATAGATAAATTTCATAACTTTATACGATATGAGGTAAGTATATTATTTTAAGTTCTGTGATATTCTTCTTGCGAAAAATAATTGATTCACTATATACGATTTTATTCAAACCATCTGTGCCCGTTACTTTGTTCACGCCGGTTGGATTAATATATTATTATATTAACTTCTGCAAGATATCACACATGCCTGTAAAATTAAGATAAAATGCCAACATTTTTATCCAAAATCCGTTGAGTCATTTCGAACCGTTTTCAAGTCAAAATTTCAGAAAGACTGGACAATAATTCTAAAAACAAGCATCTTTCAATAATTAGGCATTATCAAATATATTTTGACATTTATATTGAAAATCATACAGAAAAATTTAATTTAATTATTATACACATATAGATGATTTATTGTTTTTCTGATGACAAAACAATTCTATATTAGAGATAATTATTTCGATTTAGTACTTAGCAGTTTTATTATTCTATGCTTGGGGGGTTATCTGCGTTAATTTTAAAGATTTAGGCCGTTTCACACATATACGGTAATGGGTTTAATGCGTTACTTAAGATACGACATTGTTATCGATGTTAAATATTGACAGCTAACGTATAATAGGCTGGTACAAAAATAACTTATTATTTCTTTTTTTAAAGTCCTTAACTTAGATTCAAGACTTTAAAGTTAAATAACTTTTCTCGGTATAGATTACGTGAAAAACATATCAGATATTTTTTTATAACATTAAATTTCCTGCAAGAATATGTCCGTCAGAAATCTGACAAAAATTAGGACTTTTGTGGGATAAAAACGAAAAAAATATATCTTGTGTAAGCTATATGGGAAAATAAAAAAAATACGCGTCGTATAGAGTTAAAATACCGAGCTGCGCCTCGAGGAAGATTTTTTACGCAGAAAAGTAACCTTCGAGATGATACGAAAAATACATTTTTTTTGGACCATCCTAATATAATAATAATATTATATACACTAACGTGGCTATACGTTAAGAGCGTTATTTTTTAACGCTTTAAATAAAATGTATTCGGCCACAGCCTAAATTTTTAACACTAGGGCAGATGAAGCGTCAACATAATAATTAAAATACTACTTACACGCATCTTTTTACTGTTTAAAACGAACACAAAATATTGTTCATCTGTAACACTCCTTGTTATTTGTTTTAATTTATCCAATAAGAAGATCGTCTTACTCTCCTGGCTATATAGGCGAAGGTATCATGTTTTATTTCGTAACGCGAGAGTTAGTGCTTTTAAGTGTAAAGTGAGTATGTTTTCTCTTGTTAATGAGATCCTCCAATATGATGATAATATGATTACGTTGAATGAAATAATATTCATCTACTCATAAGGTTAGATACATATTCATTCTTAGTAGGAAATCTACTACTTGCGGTCTAGAAGAATTCTCATAATATGCGACGTACACTTGAATTCATAAATCCTTCCTAATTAAAAAGCGTTCTAGAATGCACGAAGTGTTATAAATCTGTGACATATGAATTTAATCACTACTAATTTGAATTTTTATTCAAATCAAAACATCGATATAAGTATTAGAAAAAATATTAAGACATACCAAAGGCCGATGGACAATTGGACAAGCCTCCAAAAATAAAACAACTTATTGCCACTGTGCACGGTCGTGTTAGCATAGTGACTAACGTACTCGTGTCTCATTCTAATGACGTGGAATCAAATTCTAGCCACGAAACATGTACGGCTTAGGTAGTTTTCCTTATTTAATATCCATCCTTCCTAATAATATTATAAACGCGAAAGTTTGTGAAAATGTATGGATGTATGTTTCTAACTTTTTCACGCAAAAACTACTGAATGGATTTTGATGAAACTTTACAATAATATAGCTTACACATCAGAATAACACATAGGCTATAATTTATAAAGATATGTGTGAATTATCCAAAATATAACGATTTTCCATCACCACACGGGTGAAACCGAGGGGCGCAGCTAGTATTGTTGTAACTATGTACTGCGCGCTAACGGTGAATGAAAAAAAACCCCCTAAGAATGGTAAGGCCTAAGTCCAGCTTTGAGATTTTTATGGGCTGAGCCATTTTCTATGACAGCACTCTTAGGCTGTTTGAATAATTTTAATAAACGTAGAAAGAAAGAAAGAAAGAAAAACTTTATTCGAAGAAATGACGACGTAATTACATTCGGTATACATTATTATATACAGAGCATATTTAGAGAATTAGCATCGAAATATCTTCTATGGTATTACTATTTTTGAGTCTTCTTGTTTACTTCGAAAATTCTAACCAGTGTTCAAGAAGCAAAAACTATTAGATCAAAACCCAGCAGAAATAATTGTATGAAATAAGAATAACATAACGACTTAACGAAAGACATAAAATAGTTGTGACAGCACTGGATATGTTTTGTGAGCATGAGCGAATACACGTAATAGTCGTAATAATTAATCCCATGTGCAAATCATGACGTTTCACGGAGGAAACATATAATTTAAGGCCGTCGGAAACAAAGGTTTCTGTTGTTCTAAAGTGTAACACACATTACCAGAGAAAAGTAGACAGATTTACACAATCGCATTGGTGTTTACATTTTTATGCGTTTTACTTACAAGTAAGCGCCTACTTGTATAGGTCAAATAGATATGACGATTGTATAAAGTTTCTATTTTTATCAAAATACGGAATCTTAAAAATTTCGATTTCATGTTGTTTCACACTACTATTGATAGTTTCCATGGAAAAATAATACTATTCTTCCATGGTAGGTACCTTATTGTGCCGGGGGTTTTTTACCCTTATTTACCTTATTAATGGTAGAAAATTGACGTTACTTGTATGGAGTTTATTTTATATTTTTAACCGACTTCAAAAAAACGAGAATGTACTCAATTCGCCATCTAAATAATACTTTTTTTATTTATTTTCGGCCCAATTTTTATAAATTTTACTGCTGTTGGACTTTAGTTTCCGAAGATATAACAGAAAATTAATTAAAATAAGATAGATAATGTGCAGTCTTTGCGGTATTTCATCCATAAGTTTTATGTTTCTAAAAGGATTTTGATGCTTTTTCTTGTGTTAGAATTAGTACAGCTTCAGAATAGTCTCATATAAATTTAAATATTTTTTTGTTTTCTCCATCATTATTTGACTTTGTATTCCGACGAAATAGCACAGAATTCTTCAAAATAATGAATAGTGATACAAATACTGTTAGCTTTATAACAATCCTATAACTTATCGTTGTTGCTCGTTTATAAACGCCTGGTAATATACTCGTATATCTCGCCTATTGAGATTCAGCTCGTATAGAAAGCAACACCAGTATGGGAGATAGGAGTTTTTGCCGTGGGAGAATCCGCAGCGGACAAGATTAATTAGAGTTTCGGTTAAATTAATAACAAGGGCAACACGCACCCTGGACGTCCGTTGCGTACGCATTTACTGGCATCGGAACAATGGCTAATCAAATATTGTTATCGTTCCTAACAATGATTTAATTCCTGGTTTGAGACAGTATTAATAAACTACCCAGAAGACTGCGTAGACGTAAAGGTTTTATTTATTGCGAAACTGGCAAACAGGTAGACGGCCCAGCTCATGGAAAGTGGTTACCGCCGCCTATAGACCTTTGCAACATCAGGGACGAAGCCAACCCGTTGGAATAAAGAGGATGAGATAAGAGGAATGGGATAAAAAAAGATTGGAATAGGGGGGTCGGATCGGGGAAGGGAAAGTGGACCTTCGGAACACCCACTTATCTTACGAAACACGGTTAGCATAGAGCGTTAATTTAATATTGATAAGAGTTTTAATATTTCCTTACGAAAATGTACTCTGGCCCGTTTAGCATCAAACCGCAGAACTTTACAGGTAGGTATGTTAATTTGCCAATATTCTGAATGGCTAATTACATAATCTACCATGACCTCGGTGTGGCTATACTTCCTTATGTATGTACGATCTACGAATAAAATATATCAGTGATTTTTGTTTCAATGTTTATTTATTCCTTTTTCACAGCCCTGAAGATGAACTAATTTTCATAAAATTTGATATATAGGTATATAACTTATATACCAAATTGAATGAAAATTGCTTTAACGACCGTTTATTTGCCTTACTATCGGCATTCGGTTAAAATTTGACATAAACTACAATACAATTTTGACAAGTAATGTCAAAATTCAACCGGTGCTAAGGCAAGTGAACGAACAAGTGAAATAAAGAAATAGGACATTAGATAACAGGGATGTACACAGTATATTTTTTATCCCGGTGCATGGGATGGTTTTCGTAGGCTATGAATTTGAAATGCATACATGGTACTCCGCGAGAATAGCTGTAGTTATAATATAAATCCTATTATTTTAATGAGATTGAAGTGACCTCAACCGACACGGTGCGCATTGGGATGCAAATTATATTATATCATTCAAGTATTATGAATGAGTTCATGCTGGCAAATGGCAATCAACTAAGGTCAAAATGGTTAGACGACATTGGTATAAGTGTAATAATATGAATTTAAAATATTATGCTATTTGCTACTGGGTGCTGTTTATTATAACTACGTTGATTTATTTCAAGTATAGTATTGTCAACTTAAACTGAAGTTTAAATATAATAATTATGTAATAAGTAACAGTACCAAAAAATTACATTACATTACAGTAATATTGTGTATACATTACCCATATGATGAATTTGTTCAGAGCATCAACAAAAAGAAACCAATGTATATATGTATATAATAACATAATAGATATTGTTACAACTTAGGCTCCGACAAAATCAAATTCCACGTACAGTCTGTAAAAGCACATTTTATTATCTGTCGGCATTTGAACTAATTGTAATTATTTTGTGATCGTCTACTTTTGTTCACTTATTTATTGGCATACGTTTCTAAGTTATTATGGAGAACAGTCTATTGTTCTATTGTACTCGCTCATTAGCATCATTAGCCAGGTGTTACGGATTACGATTACAAGCTAATTCGAGGAAACTGTGTCGATCTTGTCGGGCGGGCACATTTTGCATTTATGAAATATAAAACGACGGTCTGAGGGAGAGAGGGGTCAGTTGGGCTACGACTACGATACGGGCGTGACGTGTGTACATTCGGGAATCTAGTGTGACGGACTTTGCGCGTGTGTAAGTGACGGACTGCGTGTTTTATTAAATTACGACCTTCTACATTGTGTTTGGATTTGTTGTGTTCGGTTATATTTGTACCTGTGTTATAACATGTTTGTTTAGTTCTAATAAACTCTATAATAATTCTAACGGCATTTTAATTCGAGTCACCCTAACTCGTAACAATATAATAGATGCAATTGGTCTTTATACCCCGTTTACAATATACACGGCAGCAAGAAGGAAAGTGCCGAGGGAAATGGGAGGCATCAGTATGTAAACACAATATACATATAATGTATTTAAAATATGTATAAATACATGGCATACTCGCACAACCCATTTCCTTCGTCACCTTCCTGCTTGCTGCGGTGGAAGTAGGCATAATGTAGACTGGGACTTAGCTATCAGTAAATGATAATTTTAACCTTTATATTCCTCTTCCAACTGTTGTAGTCTTCTAGAAGTCTAAAGAATGATTTATCTATAATATTGTTACGAGTTGCAAGACTCGAATTAAAATGCCGTTGGAATTATTATAGAGTTTATTAGAACTATACAAACACGTATAACACAGGTACAAATATAACCGAACGCAAATTTCAAATTCAAATACACGCGCAATCCGTCACTAAATAGATTACCGAATGTACACAAGTCTTGCTTCGCTTGTGGTTATCGCTCGACTGCCCTTCCTCAATCGGGTCATTGCTTTATATTTCACAAATGCAAATATGTCTGCTTGACAAGCGTCGACGCAATTTCTTAGAAATCGTAACCCACACACCTGGCTAATGACTGCCATAAAAGATTACAATACACAATGGGCTGTTTTCTAATCACCAATTTTAAACACAAAGTAAATAAAAGAAGTCCAAATGCCGAAAAGGTAATAAAATGTCTTTCTACAGGGCTGCGGGTGTGAATTTGTCTTTGTCGGCACTAGGTTGTAACACTATTATAAAATTTGGAACACGCCGTGTCTGTACATTGAAGCTATTTAAAAAAAAAACTGACTATATAAACGACGGAGAATACAATGCATTTTTATTTTTAGATATTTTTATCCCAGGAATCCCGCGGGAATTTCCCCGGAAGCCGTTTGTAGTTGTTCGGGTGGTTAAAAATTAGTTTATTCCGCTACAGTTTTCACTAAAACGATAGCTTACATTCTTTTTTAAATGCTGCGATACTCTGTGTCCCGGGAATCCCGCGGGAATTTCAAGTTAAGTGTGGCCGAGGTCGCGGGCATATCCTATATCGGTATGTACATAATACATACTTCTCCTCTAGCCTTACACTTACGCGACTTGTACATAAATTATTATATCTCTGCTACTAACTACAGAAGTATAGATATGATATCATCTTGTGCGGTGGAAATGTCATTAAAACCTCATTTGAAATTAACTGCGTGGTTATACGCAGACGTCGTGAATGTCCAGTACGTCTCTTAATAGTGCTTTCTATTAACACTTATTACTTATATACACAATAAAAGTAACATCATTTTATAAATTGAAATATGCACACGGACCCGTGCAGGCGCATTATTAATGTGTGGTATAAAGCGTATTTAGTTCTGCCTGGCCGTTATAATTTTTTGGTGTTCCCAAAGTTTCTCTTTATACTTAATTTTCACGACTTTGCGATCTTAAAAGTGCTCAAGTACTTAACTCTGGTCCTAAATCCTACATGACTCAGGTCAATCTCTTCTCGTTTTGTTAATCAAAACATTTTTGAGATCATATTCGTCAAAATTCCTCCAAGGTCACAATTGTATACAAACTGACACTTTCTAATCAATACCCTAATTTTAAATACTAAAGTGCCTAGTCAAGTAAAATTTAGGATCGTTTCAGAATTAGATTTTGGTACTTAAAATTGAAATAGCTATTATTGCTTATAATTTTTTTTACAATTAAATTTAGTAAGCACTAAGTTCCTAATAGTAACGATTACTTTATCTTTCTAATACATAGACCTCTTCCAGCTCTCTCCATGTATGCTTGTCCCTCGTTACTCTTATTGTTAGCCATAAGGGTATTATATTATAATATATATATATATATATATATATATATATATAAAAAATATTACTACATTACTTAGTAATATTTTTCTATAAATATAAAATTGAGTATATGCGGATGTTTGTAAGTTCCCTTTTTACGGGGTTGCTAATGAGTTAATTATCATAAAACTTGGCCTATATATATTATATCTTGTGATAAAGATAATAAACATAGAATACGTGGTACCTAAGAAACTGGAATATTTTTTAATAGGATGCGGATTTGAATGTAACGTAAATACAGTCGCGTGATAATTCATGACAATATCTGCCTAAACCACAATTACTTTTCAATATTTATCAAATATTATATAATTATTCGGTTAATGGTAAATTACATAAAGAGGACTTATTAAAAATTAGCTTCTTTATGGATATTCGTCATAGAGAGCAATTGAACTAATAGAACTTCTTTGTCTGTGTGTAGTATAATTGTGGCAATGGACCAAAAGTAGTAGTTAAACTCATAACTCTTTTATCAAAATGTCGAGTAGTCCCGTTGACCTATATTTTGAGTGGCAATAAAGTGGAGTTTGTGGGAGTAAGGGGCTAATAAAAAATTCACTACTCTTTGGCCACAGTCAGGTAAAATGTCTGCTTGAATCAAAAAACTGGTTTCAGTTTAATCATGCCGTTAAAGCAAATATTGTTAAAATTCAAAATTGAAAAGTTTTTATTAATACTAAGTTCTGACGAAGATCTTAAACATAAATTTAATCTACTCTCTAATTTACCTAAAACGTTTTGCAACGTGCTATAACTGTTTTAAGTAGTAAAAGCGTCATGAAAGTGTCAAACGACACGATATTAACAACAGAAAAAAAAATTAAAAGACACATAATTTTTTAATCTTAGCAAGTTACGCTTGTATTATGGGCAAGATACAAGTAATAACATTGGGACCGGTTCCTCACAACCAGGCTAGGGTAAATAACGCTATGTTCGTTTACGAAATTTACCCTACCTACAATCGAATCAGGGACCTCTGCTTTGCAGTAATCTAAGGGCGTCAATACTGACACCATTAGAGCATAGAAGCCGTCAAAATAGTTTAGTGCTAAATGTATTATTTTGCATACATATTATTGCGCCTATTTTCCATACGGGTAGACAGAGACGATGAATCTCCACTTACTCTGAACTTGGCAAACATCTTTCAATTCATCTACTTTTATTAATCTTTACATACATGCACATTTACCGAGGTAGTTACTTTTTATCTATCCTTTCTTTAGAATAATTATTTTCATATTTTACTTTAATCTGACGTTTGACCCCCTTTTAAGTAGCCATGATAACAGAATGTCCTTTTTAATTATAGTGTAGTATTAATTTATATGACAGTCGCAAAATCCTAAGAAATTATTACGTAAAAGTAAAATCCAATTGCAGGCCAGTCATTTGAATCACCAAATGAAAACGATGCAATTCGCTGTTTTGTTGTTCGAAAAGGCCGAATATCCGGCAAAGTTACGTCGAATTTTGTCCAGGGAAGTTGAGTGCGTAAATTCGGACTAGTTCACTATATTCCGAAGTAACTCGTTGTGGATTCGGCTCGCGTTTATTTAGAGATATTTTGTTCCAGTTTATTTTCGGCCCTTCCTGTCTCGGCGAACGACGTGCGAATTTAAGGCCGGCTCTATAATGTGTGTTCGAAGTCGTCCATTATTTCGTATTTACCCTCGTTGTTTTGCTGCCAAACAAATATTTGTTTTAGCCCCAAGTTACGCATAAATCCAACGTTTAAATTGTCTTGAGTGCTGATAAAACACTGATTTTGTTACCCGTTTAAAATATATATTATTGTGGAAACAAGGAAATTTGATAGAAAAAGGCATTGTATTTTCCAAGCTTGTGTGATACAAAGAACTCTGAGGCTGATTTCAGTAACACCCAGACGAAAATTTATAACAGAAAATTACGAACTCGAGACATCTGTATCCTGAGAGCTAAGAGACGTTAGATTAAATTGTACAGGCGCTGTTAATATGGGAATATGTGTATCGAACTAAGTTTTATTATAGAAACATGAGACTATAATTTTGTCATGTAACTTCGTACGTTATTATAAATGCTACCAATGATATTTTTGTTGCATCGGCGTCTTACTTCATAAGCAATAGATGTTACTTAGCAATAGATGACTGCACAATTGACGCTTTTTCATACAAATTCATCTTCTGTGGGTAACTACAGACGTCACAAGCTTAAATCCGTACTATAGAATAAATTATACTGCTTTAAAAAATACCTACGCAATATAAATCAATTTTCACTTGGTTTAAGATTTTTAAGTCCATTATTAGTCGGTGCTTAGCTAAATCCTTTAATTTTGTTATTTAAATCCGAGATTATTATATTACTAGATATTTTACCCCGGCTCCGTTTGCATTAACTCAGATCCATTCAAGAAAAATAAATTTATTCAACGCCGATACGGAGTTTAGCGTATATGTGTAAAATATAATTACTTTTATAGTAACTGGATCACTCCCAAGGCCAGACACTTCCATTATAAAGATAAATTATATTAATTAAACTCCTCTACACTTATTCATAAATTGACACAAAACTAATTTTGGTCCTCTTAAACAACCTTTTCTCTCTTTTTTGTAAAACGCTCAAGCTAAAATGTTGTAAGGACTATACCTAAGGCCAGTGTAACAAATTAAATATATATAAATTACGTTAGTAAAGTTTAGTCATAAAGTTCTTTCGTAAATAAAATCATTTTACCACTAATTATTGTTATCTAAAAGAATAACCATAACATGTCGCATTTTCATTGTTTTCCATTTTCCAAGCTGTATCGCACGGTGTGGCGTTATCACCGGCGGGCGGATCAGTCCACAGTCCGACGACGGCCGTCCGGCTCGACGCACGCCCGCGCTTTGTTGCCATTTCCCGCCCGTTTCCCGACAGTTTTCCGCGCGCTCGTCCGCCACAGACAGCCTACTCTCCCCACGCCGTGTCGCGTCGCAATCACAAATGTCACCCTGATACCGAATCAACGGTGTGTATAAACAACATGTAGTGCCTCTATTTCTATGGATAAGTTAATGTGATTCCGGCCCCCTGTGTGATGTACGTGATCGGATTACCGAATAAAAGGGATAATATTGTTTTTACTGACGTAAATAGGCGACACGGTCAGGGATTTGTCCATGAATTAGATGAGAGCGACCGGGCTTGTTTGAAAGATTAGCCCTGATAATTAGGACGGCGTGTCGAAGGTCGATGCTATCCAATCTCTTATCGTTTATCGGTTTATTCGACATACTTTATCTTTGTTACCAGATTTTTCACTCAGTGATTGTATTTACAGTACATAATAAATCTGTCTCGTATTTTGTGTAATATTTTAAATGTATGGATATAATGCTTATTTTATGTCGTGAAAACAATCGGCAAACGAACACATGCAAATATTTTTACCAAAGCTAAGCCCAAGTTATATTTGTGTTATAATTATCTATCATAAAACAAATTTAATAAATATAGGAAAAGCCATTTCCAAGGTTTAACCTACTGAGAATCGAACCTAGGACCTTTCTTCTACTGACCCAAATAGACCACTGTTTGGATCACAGGTGACAAATTTAAATAAAAAAGAATAACACATTAAGACTAAACAGATCAATTTCAAGAAGAGCTAGAGAAGCTAGAATGTCAATTAGAATTTCATTCTAAATGACATTCTAGCATAACTTAGCATTAAAATTTAAAACTGATTTACTATTTTGTATGTTAAAAGTATTTCAAATTAAATTTTACTGAAGTTTAAATCATTTGTTGCGTATAAAACTTACAAGAAATATCTATATCTATAATATTATAAAATTCTAAATATGCCGTGTCTGTACATTGAAGCTATTAAAAAAAACACAACTGGAATAGACTATATAAACGATGTAGAACACGGTGCAATTTTTTTTTTAGATTTCTTGCCTGTTTGTCCGTTTGTTCGGGATTCACGTAAAAACTGCTAGGCCAATTTCGATGCCGTTAAAATCTACGCTACTTTTTATCCTCGGAATCCCGCGGGAGTTTTTCTGGGAACGATTTAAAATTGCCATAATAAATAAAATCGAATTCCAGTGTTATTTTTTCACTGATCGACAGCAAATTTTATGTAATAAACTGTGTGATATTTTATCCCGGGAATCTCACGGGAATTTTCCCGGAAGCGGTTTGAAGTTGTTCGGATACATAAGAATTAGCTTATACCGACACAGTTTCCACTAAAATGATAGCTTACATTTTTTTTAAATACTGGGATCCTTCGTGTCCCGGGAATCCCGCGACAATTTCAAGTCAAGCGTGGACACAGTCGCGGGCATATCCTATATATCCTGGTATAATATACTTTTTTATTGCGAATCTGATAAACTTGCAGACAGCCCACCTAATGGCAAGCGTTTACCGTTGCCTAGAGATGTTAGCAAGACCAGGGGAGAAGCCAACACGTTGCCACTATTTAGGATGGGATAGAGGCAACGGGATATATTGCATTTATGTGTAAATATAGTTTTTAAGACGGGGTTTTGATGTGGAATAATACCTAATCTTTAAATTGACGAGATTCAATACGAAAATCGTCATTGATATATGACCTTACTCTTTGACAAATTCTTATAATATATGTACGAGTATTTGAAACGTTTTAAGGCGAAGAGCCTTTATATCAGAATTCTTGGTAAATGGCTTTACTCATTTCATCAATTCACACATCTATTCAAATTACGAATAATTGAAGACATTAGTTCAGTTATTGCCCGCAGTGAATAACAATTAGTTTTCTTGACAAATGATAGGCACTCGACGGTTTCTCGACATAAAATATGCGAGACCCGGCCTCTGTGCGTGATCTACTGACTGTTATTTTATATTTTCTCTATTAAAAGTTTCGTAAATTATATCACTTTCAAGACAGATTTTGTTATATTGAAGGAAAGCTTTCAAAATAGATATGGATAAAGAAATCACACTCTGGTGTAATGAGGCACGGGCATCAATAAAAAGAGGTATTTGGTATATTTACTCAGTTGTTTATTTTTAAAAGTGAAATTTTTCCATTTATTTTATTATGTAGCAGTTTTTGTTTGGTGGTATTTTTGAAGTCTTATATTACATAGCTTTTTCCATCGCAAAAAACGTGCAACTATAAGTGTAAAAGTTAACTATTATTTTTTATTAATTCTTTCGCTCTGTTTCTTTGCTTTATTTTTATTTAGTACTGGAATATGCTCGCGACTGTGTCCACGCTTGACTTGAAATTCTCGCGGGATACCCGGGACACAAAGTATTACAGCATTTAAAAAAGAATGTAAGCTGTCGCTTTAGTAAAAACTTTATCGGAATAATCTAATTTTTATACACCCGAAATACTTCAAACCGATTCCGGGAAACTTCCTACGGGATTCCAAGGATAAAAAGTAGCGCAGATTTTAAGTTTAAAAATTTGCTGTCGATTAGCAAAAACCGCATCGAAATCGGCCCAGTAGTTTTTACATGAATCCCGAACAAACGGATAAACCGACGAACAGATAAAATATCTAAAAAAAATGCATCGTGTTCTCCATCGTTTATCTATATCATATAATAAAACTGTAGAGGTTGAATTTCTGAACAATGAAAAAAATGCTAAAACCGAGTCAGGGGTATGTAAAAAGTGAAATTGAACTAATTTAGATTTTTTTTAAATTTTATGTTTCTCTGTTTGTACCGGCTAATCTCCGAAACGACTGGACTGATTTAAATGAAATTTTGTATGGTGGTAGCTTATATCCCTGGTCCACATATAGGATACTTTTGATCCAGAAAAATTAAAGAGTTCCCGTGGGATAGTTGAAAAACCGCACCACGCGGACGAAGTTGCGATATGATATACTAGGGAAAAACAGTGTATAGATATTTTAATGACGGCCTCCGTGGTTGAGCGGGCTAAGCCTTTGCCGGCCTACCTCACTGTAACGCAGAAGCTCCGGGTTCGATTCCTGGTATAGTAAATTTCGAAAACGTATTTTCTCCGTTATTTACTATGGACTGGGTGTCTGGGATCAGCCCCAGAGTAGTCTGTTGTATTTTACCCATAACACAAGCGTAACTACTTTTTGATATACAATATGTGTGTTTGTCTGCCGATTATTATTATCATTATGATTATTGTATCACGAAGATACATAATTTAATGAAAAAAAATGTTGATAAATCTCCTTTGAGTTCACATATGTTTATAGATATATAATAAAAATGAGACTGCAACAATAATAATATAAAGACCCTAAAATAAAGAAGGAAAAAGAAAAAAGTAACCAATGGAAATAGTAAAACAACTTTTAATACCACAATGGTATTAATTTTATCATTTAAATAAACCGTAATTTGTAGGCAAGCAGTGTTGACATTATGTCAAATACATAAAGTAACATTTTAAACGACTTAATAATATTTCAAGGCAAGACGTCACTTCGTATCTATATATACTGACAACCATTAATTTGTGTATCTAACCAACTGGCAAAACATAATTATACTGAAACAATTGGTGTTATGATTTTTGTTTAATCTCTGTCTGAATTCTCTAAATGTTGTAAATTGCATATTTTGTAATAAATGCAGAAAACTAAAGCAAACTGTGAAGCTGTGTTATGAATTTTATGTAACGGTTTGGGCTTCTTTCCTTTAAGAAATTTAAAAATAATTATATAAGAGTAATTAATTACGCGATTAGTGTAATAATAATTTTAAACGAGCGTATCCATATGTAAAGCAAACATATTCAATACGCTTAGAGCTATTAATAGTATTTGTATTGTGTAACATCTGGAGAAAGATCTTGTGTAATATTTATTATTTATGGTAAAATATGATAACCGCCCTTTGATATAACTTTTATTTTATAAAATTAAGGCTGTATAGGTAAGAGTGAAGATAATGGCCTTACTGAATTCTACAGTTCTAAATTTTATAGTCTTATAAATTTCGTTTATTTTTATTGAAAAACATAGTATGAAACTCAAGTTCTTTCAGTATCAGTTGACGAGTTCAACGATAAAATGGGTCCCGTAATTGCTTTCATTTAACATAAATGGCTATTGTTGTTTCTTTTAAACGATATGTTACATGAGAATGCTCTTACTTGGACAAGCTGAGTTCGCTCGACTCACTCTGTATTAAGATAATCAGGCTATCCTTCTTAATCGATACACAATTACTGTCTTGTTTCGAAATTCTTTTACCTTACCGATCCAGAAAATTATGTTCACTGATTTGCGTGCCACTCGTCTTACAGACACAGTTACTACGGTTTTTTTGGAGTGTATTATTTTATATTTACTTACTCTATATATTGGATACGATTAGTATGAATATATACATAAATAACGATCTTCTAGCAAGGAAAAATTGGTTATTTTAAAGAAATAATTAAGTAAAAATATTCTAAAAGTCAGTGATTTCTTCTTGTATAAAATATATCTACTTTATTATTATACGTAATCAAGTAAAATTAATATATTTAAAATTAAAATGTATGTTAATAATTTCATAATTTCTTTCGCCGTTTTGAAAATTTTCGCGAGTTAAAATGTTTGCAAAATAAAAATGTTTTTTTAAATAAATACATAATGGGTGCGAGCCTTCCCGTCATCATAGGAAAGAAATAAATGGTGCACTCCTCACGCCTGTTCAACAAGAATTGGAAAGTTTTTCACATAGATAATCTTAGGTGCAGGATATGCCTAAGCTCCGCAAGGATTCATATCCATGCCATTAGAGAGACACGTATAGTTTAGCCATTGAGTTACCACGGCTTTAGTTTAGAGTATTACAACAAATTATTTATTATGCAATTTTACAGAGATGCTGAAATCTTATATTTTGTTAATTTTTTACCAATTATGGGGGGAACGTTTCTACATAAAAATTATGGGTGTAATATGTTTTATGACCTTGTTATATCACATAGGGCCGTGACATCGTAATCAGTGTATTGTGGGTGTATGGTTTCTGTTTAAATCACTTAGTTATAGCGTCATTATTATACGACATGTCGCTACGTAATGACCTTAAAAGTTCAACACTATTTACGAGTATAATGTAAGATGTTAGAGATACTTTAAAAAACGTGGGTGCGATAATCGACTGCAATAATGAGTAAACATGTCAGGTCATGGTCAAAGTATATTTAAGAGTATTCTTGCTCTGCATAAAACCACTGTGGCACCTTTATGTATTCTCTAAATACTTTCTGCCCTTTGATATCTGTCGACAGCTGAAGATCGTTAACGTTCTCTATTGTCAAAGTTTAAACGATGTAAATCATAGTTCAGAATTAGGTATAGTAGATTTAATTCAGAAAACTTTAAATGTTAAACAGATTTTAACTAAATTTCAAATTTTCTTTCTATGTATGATGCAACTCTAAAGTCTAATTTGAGAAGTTTTTGGATTATGTTTATAATGTTGCATCTATTTACTGTTCTATTTACTCACTTAATTTATTCAAAATTTAAAAAAAAAACTGGCCGAATATTTACAAAAATTAACATTTAATGAAACCGAATATCTGTTGAGTAAAATTGGATCTTAATTGTACATTTGTCTGCTGACAAGTTAACCTAATAATATTTTGTAATATACACCCATAAGAACCAACAACTAACCCCCAAGATACAGGTGCAAACCTAGTTTGGGGGTTAGGGAAATGACATGTCAACATATGTAAATTAATTTAAACATTCTTTGTCATTGTATCTGGCTTTTTTTACAATAAATTATTATTACTATTATTTTAGAATAACATTACAATTTTTATAATCTAAGCTAGGAAAAAATTAAAGATTATTTAAAATAATAACTAAAAGCCTTATATATTATAAAAGTCTCCACTTTAATCTTGTGTTCTTTAATAATGTTTAACACAGTACTTGTTGTGTTATTATATTTAACTCCAAGAGTTCAATCATTTTGAGTGTTCAAAAGTATTACCGAAGTTAGGGGGGTCTCGATGTTCAGTGTTTGTAGAAGCTGGTGCGCTTCAGGTATACTTCATTATCATGTTAGAGATAAGGTTCACCTTAGGGTCCCGATAGATGACGTCCGGTCTTATACATCGAGCGGATTGACAGTCCTTAAGTACCTTCATTTGGATAAAGTAGAGTCAAAAATATTTGAAGTTATTTCTTACTTTAAAAACTATGATAATATATGTTTAACTATGTTTAGTCTAATAATATGATTGTAAAAATCATCTCTTATTGTCGTGCCACAAATATCTCGGTTTAAGATATTTATTCTGTACGTTGTGAGCTTATCAGTTATTTTTTACTGCCGTAAACTTTTGTTTATGATTCATCAATATTTCCCAATGCATCTAAAGTAGGTGTCAATAAACTCAATCACTATGCATTTATGGGTATTTCCAAATATTGGTTAATTAGTACAATCGCACAAATAATGGGAATACTCACAGTGTTGCATGATTGTTTCCATTTTGTTAATTAATGTTCATTAGTAGTCGGAACCACGAGCCTTTATTAGACAATGAAAGTTAAATATTTAAATTAGATACACGCTATTCGGTTATTATGAAATTGGGAATAGCATTATTGCATAATTTTATCTTTGACCGTATTAAATTTTCGCAATATCCTACCTTAAATATTATTTCAAAAATTAATGGTGTTTTGAGTCATTGGAAAATTTATTTATTCGCAAATTAACAGGTTAATTGGCTGAATTAATTAATTATGTTCCCAAAAAAGACACATAAATAAGATATAGTAGTAATAAAGTTTATAGTTTTAATTATAATGGACTTTTAGTAATTAAAAAGGATACACAAAGTGATCAATACTTTTTTACTGTATTATTAGACAAACCAATAGGCGGCCTTATAGCTCAAAGCGATTTTTGCAAAAAACCTAAGATGTAATTGTTATACTGTATAGGGAATTCTATAGTTACTGTAACGACTAACCTTTTTAGTCGTCATATATGTTAAGAAATATCATTATTTGAATTCAAATAGAAGAACGCCTCACAAAACAATCGAGATCAGAATTATATCGGGCCGCGCACTGAACACATGGTTGTAAAAGTCTCTTGATTGATAATATAAATGATATATTTTCCGAACCAATCTCTTTATTCAAGATCCCGGTCAGCTCAGAAACCGCTGGCCGTTACGCATGATTGTAAAAGTCTCTTCGTTGATAATATAAACGATATATTTCCTGAAACCAGTCTCCTTGTTGAAGATCCATCTGCTCGTTAACCGCTGGCCGTTACATGGTGGAGTAGCGCCGAATCCTCAAAAATTGAGAGAAGAGGACAGGTACAGAAGTATCGAAGGGGCAACAGCACATCGTGGTGGAAGTGCTGCGTTGACTAGTGATATATTCATTAAAATATTTTATTTTTGTCAATACTGTTTCGTATGCAAGCCAAATCGTAGCTGAGCTGCTAAGCAAAGGACTAACGAGCGGAAACCGCAGCGACGAGCTTCTCTAGCAGGATCTCTATATATCTGGTGATGTTTATTTAATTATTTTACAATCATGTGTTCAGTTCGCGGCCCGATACAAATCTCTTGTCTATTGTTTTGTGAGGCGTTCTTCTATTTGAATTCAAATAATTATATTTCTTAATATATATGACAACTAAAAAGGTTAGTCGTTACATTACTTCATGATAAACACACGAGAACCTAATTTTCCAGCACATCATTCCATCCAATGAATCTTTTAATGAAGAATGATGAAATGTTTTCTTCTCTCACAGTTCAGAAAACTATGTTTTCAGTAATCCAGAAATCCCCGATGAACAGTTGATTATAACAGCATCTATTCTAAATCAACGTTCAATTCATACAATAAAATTCGCAAAATATGTAAACTATATGTTAGCTATCGTTAAGAATAAAGGCCGGAACACATATAGGTTTAATGTATTCTTTT
Organism: Dendrolimus houi; assembly: GCA_039645545.1. Taxonomy (NCBI): domain Eukaryota; kingdom Metazoa; phylum Arthropoda; class Insecta; order Lepidoptera; family Lasiocampidae; genus Dendrolimus; species Dendrolimus houi. Next base: position 12,367,030 of record CM077120.1, on the reverse strand, counting down.
ATGTAAACAATCAACACGATGCAGACGGGACTATTTGGGTCAGGGACTTAGTCTACGCCCTGTAGTGGGTATAAAGTGAGACACAGATAATCCCCAGTTACGCTTAATCAGTATTGAGTACGTATATTATGGTTCCATGATTAATAAGATATCGACCGCAATTTTGATGTTATTAATGCTGTCTTTAATTTAAAATTATGCAAGTTAGTGAATAATTATTTCAATCTAATAGTTACTGCTCACTAAATATATAAATATATTAGCAGACCCATGCCCACTTCGCTGGGCATCAGAAAAAAATTAAAAAATACTTATTATTAATCATAATCAAATATACCCTATGTTACTCAGGAATAATGTAGCTTTCCACTGGTGAAAGAATTTTCAAAATCGGTTTAGTAGATCCAGAGATTACCCCCTACAACGTCACAAACTCACAAACTTTACCTCTTTATTTTTTCTTGAGTTTAATTACCTACTAAGCGAATTCAAAATATTTCCGTACTGCCCATACCCCAGTGACGCCTGCATGGCATAAGCCTATCTAGCCGATTAGGGTGCGCGGCGACCACGCAACTTTTTTCTAATACTTACATTTTTAAACTTGTGATATCTTTCGAATGGAATGTCCGAATTGAATAATTCAAAAAGTTATATAAAGGTATTGAAGCAGTTTTGAATATGAAGTAATTTATTTTGATAAGGATGAATACCAAGATACAAATAAAGAGCCTTTTCTAGCGGCGGCGTTTTAATTAATTTTAAAAATAAAAAAACACTTATTGTGGCATAACTATAATAGTTAGACATATGCTGTCCCGAAATTTATGTAATGACTGTAAATAATGATGTGTGCTGCAAAGTCGTAATACATTATTTTATTCTATCATCAATAGTTTTCGCAGCGCACGCGATTTTAGGTATTTTTTTACATCTTGGGTTATACTATTGGAGTTTTAGTAAGAATCCCTAATTTTCTTGAAAATATAATATAGCCTATGTCAACCGGGATAGTGTAGCTTGATAACAGTGAAAGAATTTTTTAAGTCGGTTCAGTAGTTTTGGGGATTACCCCCTACAACGTCACAAACTCATAAACTTTACCTCTATAATAATAGGTTAGGGAAAAAGTCTTTTCACATACAGTATGTATGAACTTGTAATAAGATCTCTTTGGCTATACCATTTATATATGGCTGGTTTTGGTATTATTAAAAAGTTTTAATTTTAAAGAAGACAATTCCAAATGCAAATGTGTGATTTTCATTTGTTTTTCTTATTGTTAAAATGAGTGAATCTAATGAAGAAATTCGATACATTTTAAAATTTTACTACAAAAAAGGTAAAAAAATTTATGGACCTAATGCAGTATCTGTGAGAGTAGCGCAAATTTGGTTTAAGCGTTTTCAATCCGGAAATGTTGATATCTAAGATGCACGTCGCTCTGGTCGCCTTGTTACGGACAAAATTAATGCCATTTTTGAAAAGTGGAGCAAGATCGGCATATTAGTAGTTACGGTGTAGCTGGAGAACTGGGAATTGACCACAAAACGGTTTTGGCGCATTTGGAAAAAGTTGGGTACACAAAAAAGCTCGATATTTGGGTGCCTCATGAGCTCACTGAAAGAAACCTAATGAACCGTGTACTCATTTGTGATTCTTTATTACGACGTAATGAAACCCAACCATTTTTGAAGAAACTGATAACTGGTGATGAAAAGTGGATCACGTAGGACAAGAACGTGTGAAAAAGATCGTGGTCAAAGGCCGGTCAGGCTTCACAGACTGTGGCGAAACCCGGGTTAACTCGCAACAAGGTGATGCTGTGTGTATGGTGGGATTGGAAGGGTATTATTCATTATAAGCTGTTACCGCCAGGCAGGATCATCGATTCTGAACTGTACTGCGAACAACTGATGAGATTAAAGCAATAAGTTGACAGAAAGCGGCCGGAATTAATCAACAGAAGGGGTGTGGTTTTTCACCATGATAACGCTAGACCTCACACATCTTTATCCACTCAGCAAAAATTACAAGAGTTTGGCTGAGAGGTGTTAATGCATCCGCCGTATAGTCCTGACCTTGCACCTTCAGATTTTCACCTGTTTCGGTCTCTGCAGAATTCCTTAGGCAGTGTCAGGTTAACATCACGAGAGGACTGCCAAAACCACTTGTCGCAGTTTTTTGATCAGAAGCCCCAAAATTTTTATAGCAATGGGATCACGTCCCTACCTACAAGACGGCAAAAAGTTATCCAACAAAATGGCACCTACATACTTTAGTCAAATGTAAATAAACTTTATAAAAAAACCTTTTGAATTTTTATATAAAATGTGAAGAAACTTTTTCCCCAACCTAATATTTATAAGTTTAAAATACTAAGTTTTAAATATATCTATTTAATAGTTTTTATCAAAGAGTAGTCTCAATTTTCAGAAATATTATTATTAGTACACATATTTTTTTTTATTGCCTGAAGCAGGCAAACAGGCAGACAGCTCATCTGATGGAAAGTGGTTCCCGTCGTCTATGGGCGTTTGCAACACCAGGGGTGTCGTCAACGCGTTACCGACCTCTAAGAAATTTTATATCGCCCTTCTTAAAGCACCCCATGTCGTAGCGCAATGGGAAAACCGCGGCGGGAAGTTCCCTGTAGATCATTCAATTAACGAAATTTTATAAACTCAAATGTAAGAGATTATCTTGCATATTTAAGTAAAATATCCGAAACTAAAAGACAGTAGTCCTATTTTTCTACAATTTTAAATGTAATTGTAACTCAATCATTGTTATGGTGTCGCTGTCGGTTCAATAATATTAGTGGTATAAATAAGCTTGTCAGATTATTCTCTTGGTTCTGTACAATATACCTACAGTTTCTCTCAATTTCTTATACTAAGACTAGTAGTGTATATCACATTTTTATTATTGTCTCCGTATAGTAGTACCTACTTTTTATATACAATTGCCGTTCAGTATAGTACTAATACTAATAAAATGCGAAGTACTTACCTGAAGAAATCATATTCAAGGTCAAGGTGTTTGAAGTAACGAAAACAAATAAAAAATATACGATACAATAGTGTGTATTACCCGTATTATGACATTTACGTTTTTGATACTTTATTAAACTTAACTAGCGTTTTCCCCGCGGCTATGTGGCGTGAAAGACCTTAAGTGGTAGCTCTATGTTACGTAGTTAGCGATCACACCGTCATCTTTTTCGATATTTTCGTCTATCCCACAGAAACGACGTCATTTATTGAAAAAAAAAGTATCCTAAGTTACGCCACGTAATATAAGCTGCGTTTCGAATTTCATTTAAATCCGTTTAGTAGTTTTTACGTGATGCTCTAACGGACAGACAGACAGACAAAAAATCTAAACATTGCGCTTTCGGAATCTCGTGGTCCGAATTTCCCCCCGTGACCTTTTTCACATTTTTAAACACAATGTACCATTGTACCATACTCGAACCATTTAGAGATTTATTATAGTATAGATTATTTTGGTAATGTGTGACCGCTTTGTAATATTATATATCATATCTCGAACATATGTATAGATGTGGTACATAGTAGACTAGAAAGTGGATTTAATTTATTTTTTAACTTCTGAAAATCGTTTTTTTTTCACTACTTCATTATAATAAAAATTTGAAATTTAAATGCTCGGGATTTTCGTCTAGAAAATGAAATTCGAAAATGGCTTAAACGTACTGTGAATGACATCAATTCCAATCTAGCGTAAGCTAATAAGGTGAAATGTTGAAACGAAAGTTATTTCCATAGCACGAATCGGTTAACCTTTCAAATACCACTGAGCCTTCTAAATTGCAAGCGTAAAATCTTACAATCAATTTTCATATGGTATTAAGGGAACGAGGCTTTGCCAGCTGTAAGATATGAGTCCTCTGGCATCTGTCGTCACGCTTATAAAGTTTCTTAATTTGTTGAGACATAATAACTAGTCGAAATAACGTTTAATTTGTAATAGAACTTTCCTCGTGGTTTTGCTCGCATAAACGTTGAATCTGTATCCCGCGAATACTATCTTATGTGTCGAGATAAATTGTATCCCGTGTAAAAAATTATAAAAATCAATTTATTCACAAAGTTGTGAAAAAACAAACAATAATGCAATCAACAACTTTGAAATTATATTAATATATAATTTTAGTTTAATTAATATTAATTAGTAATAAATTTAGTCTATATTAATATATAGACTAGAATTTGCCTCGCGGTGTTTCATACCCTAGATTTGATTTTACTTACATAAAAAATTAATTCGTTTTTTTACATTTAATATAATTACACTGGGCTATGCCCGCGAATTCGTCCACGCTTGACTTGAAATTCACGCGGGATTCCCGGGACACAAAGTACCACAGCATTTAAAAAGGATGTATGCTGTCGTTTTAGTGAAAACTGTGTCGAAATAAGCGACTTTTTTATGCAACCGAACAACTGCAAACCGCTCCCGGGAAAATTCTCGTGGAATTCCCGGGATAAAAAAATATTACACATTTTATAACATAAAATTTACTATTGATCAGTGAAAAAATCATATAAGATTTCGATTTTTTTTGTAATCTGGCCGTTTCAAAGTATTCCTAGAAAAATTCCCGCGGGATTTCCCGAACAGAAAGTAGCGCAGTTTTAAGTCTAAGATTTTGCTGTCTATCATCGAAAACCGCATCGAAATCGGCTCGGTAGTCTTTACGTGAATACCGATCAAAACAGACAAATGAAAAAGAAATCTAAAAAACAATTAATCGTGTTGTTCTTCGTTTATATAGTGTATTCCAGTTTCTTTGTTGCTTATATAGCTTCGATGTACAGACACGGCATTTAGAATTTTATAATATTATACATTAAATTACTTTTCGGGTAATTTCGATTAAGTAAAAATATTATTCCAAACCAAGCTAAATTTACATTTAGAAGTTCTGTCAGAACTACTAAATGTTAACTACAATCATAACACAATTAATGATGATAAATTAACAATCATCAATGTAATGTGTTTATACCCCTAACATTACTATGTGTTTTAAAAAACAAAACTATGAAAATATTTTTTCGTTGACTTATAATTGTTTTGTTACCAATTTACTAACACTCCTGTTGAATTCTCTGTAGTGTCGCTGATTCTAAGTTTCGTTTAATTTCTTAACATTATATGTAGGGATTCTAGTAATTATGGCGTGTAAATAACTGACGACCCTAAATGGTCATTTGTTCGAGTCTTAAAGCTTAGATCGTGTGCGGTCTTTACGTATATGGTCATAAAATTCTATTTACATGTTATCTCAATGAATATACTATATGAAGTTGCTTTGACTCCACATAAATCAGAAAAGGATTTGCATATTTTAAAGTAATGTAATGATTGAATCGATTAAGGATAATTTAGCCAACGCCATGTTTTAATTAAACATAAACCACTTAATACTTGTGACTTAGCTATCATGTAGTTTTATTCTATTAAAAATAATTCTAGAATTATTATTTATTGTAAACATACCAAATCCACTAAAATGTCGTGTCTGTATGTTGAATGTAATTATCTAAATATCATGTTAACCCGCAAACGTTCCACTACTGGGCTCGAGTTTTCCTATTTTATAGAGAACTGACGGTACATATGACATGTTTGTTCAAAGTTTTAATTACAATACTTATAATTTATCTGTGTGCCAAAATTCATCCAGATCCTTTCAGACGTTCTGGCGTGATTGAATAACAAACATCCATCCAAACTTTCGCATTTATAATATCATAGTATATATAGGTTACTACCTATATATTCTATGATATTTCATACTTGGAACTTTTGATTTTTTAGATAAAATACGTAGATGTAAATTTTTTCTTATAATTCGTAATAGCCTCAACAATATTTTTCGTTATAGCGGAACTACGTAATTGCCTTTTGGACTAGTTGAACCATTAAAACAAATTTTCCAACAGAGTTACGTACGAGTACTTGGCAGATAACTGTTTCCTTTATTCAACCTAGTTGTACTAATGAGTCAGCAGTCATTCATTAGACCGCAAGTTGGTACGTCACTATTGCATAACATGCAGTTAATTGTTTATTTTTATTATGCTGGAAATGTTCTGATCAAACATAAAGTTTCCACGGGTCATGAACGTTAATTTTTTTCCCCGGCTGTTGGAAGGACCTGCCTTTGTATTTGATTTTTTCTGTTTTGTCGATCTTTGATATTTTGCTTTGCAACGCCCATCCACTGTTTCTCGAGAGGATTGCTGAATTTTTCATTAGGAACAACTACGTATTTTAAGAGATCTTCTACTGACATAATCCTGCGAATTGCGATTATTTTCAAGGTCGTTATTTTCTATTAATGTGTTATAACCATCTTATTTGTGGAGGATTACCTTCAGCACGTCTTAAATGTAGCCAAGATAATTTCTTTAACACACGTTGTTCTTTGTGATCATCAATGAGACAAACTGGTTCGTAACAAGAAAGGCTGTATTTAGTACTCAACAATTAATTTTTAAAAATAATGAAAGTCTCTGTCAGATGTGTTTAAAAGCAAATAAATGCATCTTAGGGGTCGATTTACTTTGAATAATAAAAGCAAAAACATTAATATAAAACATATCACAGATTTAGTCAATTACATCTTCACACAATTGAGGCCGGAAGGTGTCCAAAGACACGAGCAAGAGTAATCCTTCATTCGCATATACTGAATGGTAGACTCGATGAATGAAAACAGTAATTATAGCTACAGACGTACATTATTACGTTCAGTATTATAGTATATTTTGAGCATTTAAGATAAAATTGTATTTATTTCAGTAACCGAAACTGATTTTAGTTCTGTGCCAATAATGAGCCATTGTCGTGCGTTACATTTCTTATCTAGGTGAGTCTTGAGAAGCGATTGATGGACACATCTGTAGCTAATATCATAAAATTGGTAATCAATCTTAGTAGTCCTTAACCAAGATTTAGCAGTCTACCGTTGAACTGCTCTGTCAGATTTGTGACTTTCGAAGAGTAATAAGTCCTTTTACGATTTATATAGTAATAAAAATACAAAATATTTAGTATCTACAATAAATTATTTATATCATCTATCGTAATACACGAATAGTTTGGTATCTATTAACATTAAAAAGTCTATCAAACAAATCAAATAATATCAGGAGTGATATATAGATATACTATATCATAGTTAACGTTGACGTTCTTTTTTATTTATTAGAATGTTATTCACTATACAACAATTATTTTTTATTATTATTTTTATTATATGACGTTAAGTTTTAGTTACGAGTTGAAAATAAATCATGCTTTATTTCTCATTCTTTACTTCTTATTCGTTCGTTACTTTTACTAATTCTATACAAAGTAAAGATTATTTCTTCTACAAAAACAGAGACAAAAAATGGTATCGAATATCACTATTCGATACCATTTTTTGTCTCTGTTATATAATATGTATAACCTTCCTTTTAACATTAAATTATAGCATATAATAGAGATATAAGTTATTAAATACCTATAACCGTCAAGAAAATGGTGTCCGGTGCAGTCGTTGCTTATGTTAACAGTTTTTATTTTGGTGAAATGGTAGCAGTTCTTTTGGAATCTCCATTGAAACTCAATGAATATATAGGTGATCCGATGTAGATGGTATGATTGTGCTTAGTCGTGGGTGGGGTCGGTTCACACACAGCACAGGATCTGGGCTCTATTTGCTGCGCCCGCACCGTTCACTGGTGTGTATCGGACAATCCCTGCTCTGATTTATAATTTTATGCTGGCCATAATGAAATCAATAGGCTGTAATTTTTCTATTTTTGTTACCTGCTGATACAAGAATAATTTATTCTTTTATTGAGCCTTGCAATGTTTTAACTATTTATAATGTTTATATAATTTATAGCAATAAACTATATAGTCATATATTAACGATTAAATTCGGTAATATTTAAACGTCACGCAGTCTTACGACGTGACACCTCATACATTCATAAATAATATTAATTTCAATGCATTAGTATCTTAAGCATCGGTTTGCACTTGATTACTGTTTTAAAATATACCTAGGGTTAATAATTGTTAATTAAGTCTATGGATAAAATAAAAATATTGTTCTTAAACATTCTTATTTAAAAATGTAAAATGAGTTAAAAGTATTTAATAGTTGTATTTTACAAATTATTCATGTGTTTTGTATGCGATCATCATATAGGTCTTTAAAGTTTAGCACAAATTATTTGAAAAAATTAACCAGTGACCACATACGGTGTTAATTTTCCCAAATAAAGTATGAATCATGTAGTGATCCATTCGCGGAAATATTCAGAAACATATGCTTAAACGATGTTAATGACTCTATCATTGTATTTGTAATTGTATTGTAGTGTCAGTTTTTGTAGAATATCAATGTAATAAGTTTAAGTTGATTCATGAAACTTCATCCATTCTAGGCTTTCGTATAATTTATTAGAACGCAAAGATAATTTACCATTTATTTTAGTCTCTGACAGCGAGCCAATTCCATTTCATGGGCCTATAGCTGTCAATGAAACAAAAATGCCCACGCGACTTGAAAATAATCTTTTTCTATGATTCTTTAGAAGCAAAACAGAACCCTCACAATAATAATTTCTTGGGATATTACGACTTGTAATCAAGCTTATTAGTTACTTAAATTAAACCACCCACACCTACCTCTCACCGATTTTTCGATGACAAAACATAAATTTAGAATTGACTGAATTATTAATTGAACAGTGAAGATATGAATACTTATAAATACATTCTTTTTCATTCCATTTGGGCTTAACACAGTATATATTTGCGCATTATGCTCCTCTATTATGGAATATGTCTTTAATTTTTTATTTTATTAAAAATATTTATCATTCACACAATCCATCCATATTTTTGTTTAAATACGGTTTATAAATACTGAATCTTCTGACAATTTTTCACGTACATATTACAAAACCAAACGCTTTTAAATAATCAATAGTCTAGACAATCTGAAACAATAATTGCCAATACACTTAAGCCAGCACTTAAAAATAAAAAAGAATAGTTATTGGTAAAACAACATCTTCATTAGAAACAGAAAATTTTACTAACTTTCTTGTCAAAGTTTTGTTCAAATTATTAATTTAAATTGTTCTAAAACAACTTGGCCTACTATTACTTAACACCTACGCGTCCTATTATTACAAAAGGTTCATTTAAATAATTCGAGCAATGCCGTAGTCTTGGTGACCCTAATCAGGATTAAATAGGGTTAAACCCTAGGATTGACCTTATAGCACTTTCAGTCCTTGTTGATTAGAAGCGGTTCAGACTGTTTATACCGAACGCTTCGTGTCTATAGAAACAAGTCTAGGATTTGCTGTAATTGAATTTATCCATAAAAACCTTTAAAACGATTTTGTTCTGTGACCGTAAATCTATTATTTTTTTCCTACTACCATCCATCCTGTATATGTATAAACAATGACAGACATATTTTACACTGAAATTGAGTTTTTAGCGGGAACTGAGAGGAGATGTTGTGCTGTGCAGTTTTATTTTCTAAAAATGTGTAAAATTACTCTAAAATGAACAATAGTTGTAGGATATTGATAGTTTTTGAGTATTATTTATGTGTTTTGTGAGAAATGTGAACTGTATAGTCAAATTTGACCTTTTGAGTAGTCACAAGAACTCCGTTGAATGGCACCAGCTGATAACCTACAGTTCAGCTGTGCTACATATAGCCATAAAAAAATGAAGAAATTACATTAAAATTTAAGATCTGGCTTAAAGGCCTAGCTGCCAAGCCATAAACCTAATTAAATAAATAAAATAGATACATTGAAGTTAACAATCAATACTCAAAGAATTTAAGGTAAGATTAAATGGTGCTACTTTGTAATTGAAAGTTAAGTACTTTTCCTGAACACTGATACAATTAATATATAAAAACAAGTTTAAATATCACGATTTAATGTAACAGCATCTGTGATCTAGTGGTCTAAGAGTTAACGCAGCTAATTTACTGAAACGTTGAGGTTCCGGTATAGATTTCCTGACAGGACAGAGTTAATGTAATAAACGAATTTTCTGCAATTTACTCTGCTAGTGATGTCCAGAATTAGTGCCAAAGTTATCCGTTGTTAGGCTTAATACAAGCAAAAGAACCCACAGCCAGGTGCTAGATCATGTGTCTGACTGGATGGCTACCACCCTCGGTCTAGAATATGTCGCTATAATAACTTTGCGCTGTGTTCTGGTATCAGTGGTCAGGTTCCATTTCCAGTTTCAGATCAAATAATCTGTCTACGGAAATAAATCAGAAACTTTAATAAGACTACTCTGAAAATACTGCTAGAATTTAAAAAATAATTATTAAATTGATGACAAGCCCCGGTTTGGACTTGTTGAGTTTAAATAAAAATATTGAACATTTTCTTAAGTTTTCGCGACTTGTATACATAATAAAACTACGTTTTAACGGTTTTAAGCGCGGTAATTTATTTGATTATTATTATGCCGACATTTCGGCCACTTTTCAGAAGCCGTGATTACGGACTCAAACGAAACGGAAACAAAACGGATCAAAACTATTAAGACCTAAACCCAGAAAAACCAACTGCCAGACCTCAAGACACTGTGAGCTCTTTCTGCGTGCACTGGAACACAAACCAACTTGATCGATAATTTCCTTTATTTTTCCTTCCACCCATTTTAATATTATATAAAATTATTAGAGCTAGGCATGTTTGCTGAAGAGTTTCTTGCGCTGCTTCTTCTCTTCAAGCCACTACATGTTGCGAAGCAGTGGTAAATTAGATTAGGCACATATGCGTTTTAACAAAATTAAAATGAACAAGTTGGCGGTAGGCTAAATAAAACTAACAATACTCATTGACATTTGACATCTTTGTCTTCCGTGATCACGGCTACTGAAAAGTGTCCGAAACGTCGGAATAATAAAAATCACATAAATTGCTGCGTTTAAAATCGTTAAAACGTAGTTTTATTAAAAACATTTAATTTAAAAGGTTGCATAATTATGTGAACAGTGCCAGATAAGTGCTCCGAGAAGTACACTAAGCTTTCTCTATAATTATTCCGAACACGTTAATTTAATATTGGTTTAGCACCAATGACTGTTGTGCCAGCACAAGGCCGGGTGACCCACATCCTTCACCTTCACCCCGATAATACACTTCTTATCAATCTAAACTCATACAACGCTGGGAATTATTATTTTAAATTTATATTATTATCACTCTCACTGTTTTAACCTCAGGGAATTAATAGATATGTACTCATTTTTACATACATCGTCATTTGTCAACATGTGACAAATGATCACTGCAGATGCAGGCACGTTGTGGGTGTTTTGTTAGTTTGAGGCAGTTAGGTCGATTGTATACCCGTTTATATCGTCTTTTATCAGCCGAACGCGTGCCAGACATAAAAGGATACCGACTTATACTATAACGATACTAAGGAGACGACAACGTCCTTTGCTTATGCCGCAGCCGTATGACTACGAATGCTTTGTTAGGCAAAGTATTTAATTGAAAATATCCCAAAAACTATTTAACGGATTTAATTATAACTATTTTCTTTGAAAGTGTGTTTTCAGCTCTACCACCTCAATTTTTTCCGAGTTTTCCACTTCATAGTTCAATACGGAGGGGACACAATTATAACAATTTTGATTAATATCATTCCACCTATTAAATTAACTAAAGAATTAATTAAAAATATTATAATTTTTCAATATCTACTAACTATCTACACACTTCTACTACTCAGTTGGATATAAGATGACCACCGATGATCTTTACTTTTTCGCGATTTCACTACCGTATTGTATAATAGCATAATATATTGTTACGAGTTGCAGGACTCGAACGAAAATGCCATTGGAATTATTAAAAAGTTTATTAGAACTATACAAACACGTATAACACAGGTACAAATATAACCGAACACAACAAGTCCAAACATAATGCCGAAGATCGTAATTCAATAACACGCACAAAGTCCGTCACCAAATAGATTACCGAATGTACACAAGTCTCGCTTCGCTCGTGGTTATCGCTCGACTGCCCTTCCTTAATCGGGCCATTGCTTTATATCGCACAAATGCAACATGTCCGCCCGGCAGCGTGGATCGAATTTCCTAGAATCGTAATCCGCACACCGGGGTATTTATGCTTGCAAACGGCTATAAACGAGTACAATAGGCTGTTCTCCACAATAACCAATAAATAAATAAAGAAAAGAAGACAATCATAAAATAATTACAATCAATTCAAATGCCGACAGGTAATAAAATATGTTTTTTTTATAGATATGCAGATGGGTTTTGTTTTTATCGGAACTTAAGTTGTAACAATATATTACATATTCCTCATACATTTTATCTACATTAGACCCATATTCTCCGAGAACAGTCTGCCTTTATATGTCTGTGACATACAAAGACAGACGGGCGAACGGACGGACATAACATTACATAAACATAACGCTTTTATCTAGGTTTTGCAAAATGGCCATCATCCCAAAAAGATTACTTTATACCAAATCTGTTTCTTCGGTAATTCTAGATCACGTACAAACTGTATACAGAAAAATGAAATTGCAATTTTAAAACTGAAGTCTCTTTAGAATTTAAATTTTACTCGGCAATCGGATATCATGTTGATAACAATAATTAAAGTGTAGATAATGTTACTCAAAATTTATTGCTTAATGAAGATAAAGATATTGAAAACATTATTGAATATAACATAACCAAGGTGAATGTACTGAATATAAAGTTTAATATTCCTTACACAATACCACTTGGACTTAGTTTTCAATACGTTTATTATTAGGTTTTTGTAACTATTCTTGCAAATACGAAACCAATATAAAGCTTCATTTCTGCACATCACAAATATTTTTAAGAATACAACAATCATTGCCTATATCGTTTATAAATTGCGGACAAAGTCATGTAGATTTATAAAACTGTTCATAATATACAAAGGAACCTAGAGGGCTGGATTTATTGCAGTAACATGAACACCAAATCCCGAGAACCAAGACTGCTAGCCTGATTGAAAATGTAATAGTAATAGTAGTATTGAATTTACCAACATTTCTAGCTCCTGGAACATCAAGGCCCAAGGCCAGCGACCTAAAATTTGATGTGTTTGCTTTTGTATTGCTATGTATGAGTTCCTCATTTTTAGTTAGAAGGTACAGCGAAGTATATACATAATACTTGAAAGGCTAGTGCTGCTTCACTCAAAACAGCTATTGTACAAGCCTTTTTTAAGGTCGAAATTCACTCCATTGACTTAAACAACACTGAGTCTTGATTTAAATTTTAAGGAATGGTAATGTGACTCTGGCCTAAGGGCCATTCATAATTATGATATGGATAGACGTGTCTTTCAAATTCCGATTCGCTTTCTATAGTTTAGTACAGAGTGTTTTTTGAAGATGTTTATTTTATTGGAAAATATATCAGTAAATGTTTAAGCGGATCTTACTACGCGAACAAATATTTGTGTATTTCCGTGTCTGAATGTACATTTTTATTACAGTAGTTTAAAAAAATACAGTGGGCATATTTGAATAAAGACTTGCTTACCATATTCCACACTTTATTATCTGTTAAAAGTCGCGTATTGTTAAAATAACGGTATTCCTTGTTTATACGGCATCGTAAAACACAACCTCAAAACGTTAATACGCGAACTTAATCATAGCGTATCTCTTTCCATGACGTCTTATATTTTATGATATAAAAATATCAACCTTAAGGTCTAACTCGCACTACGAATTTTTTGTTGCGATTCTTTTCTCCCAAAATTTAGAAGTGCTTCAGAATAAATCGCAGACCGGTATTAAATCCGACCTGGGATTTTCCCGCAAAATCTGTTGTAACCTATGGAACTTCATAGCAGCACGCACCCCACGGAATTAATTGCGCACCGAATTTAAATTCGTTAGATTACTACAGATTTGATGCGTGCTTAGCCTAAATATTTTACTGGTGGACTCTGTACTCGTCATTTTAGTTGTTTCGCAAAATTATCTTAAAATTCAAAGGAATATTTGAACAAGTTATAAGTCCAACGTCGCCACGGAAATTAAATGTCTCTATTGATGACGGACCAACAAGTTGTCAATCCGTTATTTTGGTATTCAAGGTTCTTTACATTTAAAAATAGGCTTATTATCTAAAAGTGATTTAACGCGTGAATTGTATAGATCTGTTTACATTTTTATAACACACTAATCTTATGAAGGTACAATACGGGTATAATAATATGTATTTTATAAACATGCGATAGTCAGTTTTTAACAGACTTCAAAAAGGAGGAGGTTCTGAACTTGACTGTTTTTTTTAAATGTATGTACACCGATTACATTGAGATTTATGGTCCGATTTACGTGATTCTTCATTAATTTAATGCGGAATAGTTGCGATTTGGTCCCCTAAAAATTTAATATAGTTTGGCCCAGTTTTCATTTTATGAACATTTTTTATGAAAATTTTCCGTTCCCGTTTCTTGGGACCTATATATTTTAAGGCGCGCGGCAGCTTTCGTAGGCCTACCCATAGCTAGACACTAAAAAGTAACAAATAAAAAAAAATCGTTTAAAAAACCTAAACAAAGACAAAATAATCATAATTTTTCTACATTTTGAAGTCGGTGCCGAGCAAATAATAAAAATTACAATTTTTGCAACATTTTGTTGTTATGACAGTGTATATGGTAATTTTTATGGTTTGCTCGGCATCGACTTTAAGATGTAGAAAATTTTATATTATTTTGTCTCTTAATAAACTAGATAAATTCTTAGTCAAAAATCTTTATTGTTATTTTATACTTTTTAGTTTTTGAAGTCGTTTTTTAATTGTTTTTGTTTAGTAGTTTCTTCTTCACGGCCGTAGATATGAATTTATTTTAATGACTTGTTACTAGATGTTATTTGATAAAACTAAAAATAGAAGACGCTCGTGTATTTATATGAATTAATTTTTATTTAAAAATAAAAGAGATCTGCGATTTATAAATTTATAAAAAAATTCTTATAAATAATCCATATTTGATGAAAGTAAAAAAAATCATAGTAGTAAATCCAATATGACATTAACTCATATTGGGTTTTCTATTTCTATGCACGTAAACGTAATAAATAATAGCAGCACATAAACGAACTACTACTGGACTCGGGTTTCCCATTTTTTGATGGTGAAGCCCACCACGCTTGTCCAAGGTGCATTAGCAAGGTTTGACGACACGTTGTTTATCTCGATGTGCAGAAGTTTTATCAAGATGTTTCATTTACCGTCAGTCCATAGTAATTTGAGCTATATGGACAAAGTGATATGTTTCCCACTCAGGTTAGAGCTCATGTCATTTGAAACACGACTTTCAAATACGAGACCGTTAATCACTAAGCCACCACAGTTTCAGGTTTCTAGGTATAGCTGGTCATAAATTCATATTCTTCATTGTTGCGATTGATTTGCAGAGACCGTCATGATCACACCGACGTTCAAGGCGCGCTCGTCCTCGCCAGGTATTGCCGTAAGACTCATAAAAGGCGCATGTGTTCGTATTTGATCCCCGGCGTTTGACATAACATACTAAATATCCATATTCTTATGCTAACATTGTATTGTAAAATATTGTGCTAGTATTCAGCAAGTTCAAGGTATAAGTAGTCTATGTAATGTCCTTACGTAATACCTGCATTTTAGTTGGTTATAGGACTGTTTTATATGAATTTATATCATCTGCTAACAATATAATTTAGAGAGAAAATATTTTATTTGTAACTCCTTGTAACATCCTAATTTGTCATCACATGATATACATAATTGAAGAACCTCGAAGTCGTCCTGTAACATAGAATATATTAACTAAATGTAAAATAGACTTTGTTTGCATGTTTGTGTTCCTTCTACTATGGTTTTGGATGTAGTTCAACTAAGCATCAAATTTTGTATTTTTGTACTTTTTACACCAGAGACCGCAGTATAGTTTTTATCACAGAAAATGGAACAGTTGTTGCAGAAATGGAGTTAAAATATACGGAAGCAAAGCTAAATTAACTATATCCTAGTATAAATATAAATTTTGAATGGAACATTGAAAAGGAATGTAAGCTACCGTTTTAGTGAAAACTGTGTCGGAATAAGCTAATTTTTACACAACTGAACTACACACACACGAACGAACACAACAACAATAAACCGCTCCCAGGAAAATTCCCGAGGGATTCTTAGGATAAAAAATATCACACATTTTATTACATTAAATTTGCTATCGATCAGTAAAAAAATCACATTGGTATTCAATTTTTTAATCTGGCCATTTTAAATAATTCCCAGAAAAATTCCCGAGGGATTCCCGGGATATAAAGTAGCGCAGAGCTAAGTCTAAGATTTAGCTGTCGATCAGCGAAAACTGCATTGAAATCGGCGCAGTAGTTTTTACGTGAATCCCGAACAAACAGACAAAAAGACAAACAGACAAGAATACTAAAAAAAAATCATCGTGTTCTTCATCGTTTATATAGACTATTACAGTTGTTTTTTTTTAAATAGCTTTAATTTATAGGACATGGTATGTTTAGAATTTTATAATATTATAGATATTTTCAATAAGGGGGTAATCCCCCTTATTGAAAATATATAGCATAGGATATTTTTTATATCAAATAATAGTTTTTTATACAGTACACAATCGACAAGCAAAACCTGATGAGGTTTTGCTTGTAGTTATTTAGCTTCTGTGTCCTATAATAGAATAAAAGCATTCAATATGTTGAATGCTTTTATTAAAACAACAAAAGAAAAAAGTAATATTACTACATTACCCACATATGAGATATAATATAAAATTTCATTTACAGAGAATAAAAAATGCAAAGTTAACGTTTTCTATCTTTCTGAGAGATAGAAAGAGTCATGATTGACGAGACTTTATTACAAGTTTAATATTGCAGATCTATATAAATATTATATTCAAATACCCACTGGTATTACGTATCCATTATGATATTTGCTATTCAGTTTATAGAAAGTAGATACTTTAATATTAAATGTCTGCTAAACAGACATAAGAGTTTGCATAGACTAATAGGCTTTTCGATTCAATGTATTTTATTGTGATAAAAGTGATATGGTGTGACGATATACAAACGTGATACAAAAACATTTTCTAATAAATTACATACAACAACCACGATACAAATATCCTTATAACGATGTTGTAAATACACGTATTATTACATTTTACGCAACTCGTGTCATTTTGTTAAGTACGTAATAAACGTTAAACGGGAAAGAAATATTTCTAAACATTTTCCGGATATATCTCGAAATGTAGCCGGAGAAGTATATTGTATTTTCCTCTTCCAAAATTGTTTCGAAACATAGATACT
Source organism: Dendrolimus houi (assembly GCA_039645545.1). Classification (NCBI taxonomy): domain Eukaryota; kingdom Metazoa; phylum Arthropoda; class Insecta; order Lepidoptera; family Lasiocampidae; genus Dendrolimus; species Dendrolimus houi. Next base: position 12,349,561 of record CM077120.1, on the reverse strand, counting down.
TTTAGATTGATTTTTAGACTTAAAATCAGCAACATGTTGCGAGACGATAATAAATTAGATTAACATTCTTTTTTTTTATATAGTATCTATCCATATTATACCTGGTCCCTACATTTTACTATATATTAATTTGCCTTAGAACCAATTAAAATTGGACATAAACTCTATATATATTATGTCAATTTGCTAGCATTGATAAGGTAAAAGAATGGATGGTAAGATATAAAATATAATATAAACCTCACTTTAATCACAGGACGGTTATTGAAAAAGTGTCGGTTCACACATAGCAAAGACTTCCGAAAATATAATCGACTTGCACTCTTTTTGTTATTCGTCTACCTTAAATTACATTACACCGTAAGGTGTACTGTAATTAAGGTCAATTTTTTTAAGGTTTAAGGTAACTTAAACCTTAAAAAAATTGACGTACATACCCTATCTATACCTTTATTGTGCCTTGAAACTTGTTCAAACGCAATTTTCGTCAAATATAAATCACATTAAAGAACAGCATTGCAAATGTTTCAAATGTATTTTTCATTTCTCATATTCTGAAAGTATGTTTGGAGTAGCCTAATCACAGGCATGAAAACAGCACTTTTCGTCCCTGGCAAGCGCTTCTCCTGGCTGTCTAAAAAATTAAAAAACTACGCGGACCATAGATTAATACATGCGCTTCATGTCACAACTTTTTTTACAGCCACTGTTAAATTGCGGCACAAATTGTAATAAAAGAATATCAACAATTTTGTAACATTATTTTATACTTATAAATAACTTTTAACTAAATTATTATTTAATTAACATATATTTGAGCTAAATATTTACTATCATTAGTGACCAAAAAAAAATACTGGCTGGTAGAATGCCACAGAAAAATACTTGACGTTGCATATCTGACGTACGTAATGACGTTCCATCAGATTTAGATATGAATTTATCGCCTCATTTTTATTAGAGAAGTAGTTGTTTGTTTAACTAATTTTATTTACTTGCCTCATATTTGAAATGAAAATTTAACCTCGGGTTAAAGGTCTATTTAGTCACTCTAATGATTAGCCAAACCATCTCGTGCCTAAATATGTCACTTTCACCTCTCGTGTAACAGTCTACCATAAATGTAAAGCACTGTTACGTTGTTACGTATCTTGATAATAATTTTATATGAATATTATCTTAAAATCCCTATTTACAATACAATGCATATGGATATGGCGCGATCAAAAACATTTTACGGTGTGTTTTAACACTAAAACGGAGTTAACATAAGAATGGTAGTCAACCTTGAAATATACAAGTGCGATACTGTAAAATTTTTGTATTAAGTTTCTCTTATCATCTGTTTAGTGTCGTAAATGTAGGTAGGTATATCAAACTAACAATAATTGTTTGATTTTAATACTGTAATAAAATTAATGTTTAATTCAATTAACAAGAATTTTGAATGGTTGTTGGTTTTTTTTTGTATTTTCTTGTGGTTTGGTTTTTGTTATTCTATGTTTTAAAATGGATGCTAATACTATTTTTATTAATCTGTGTTTTTCTGCTGCCTACGTAATATAAATTTCATGTGTTCTTTGTGGATATTCGCAGGAAGTGTATTTACACTTAGGTAAGTGTATAATTTATAATTATATAATTTGCTATACGTTACTAATAAAATAAATACATCTTTTACAAAAATAATTATCGTTGTTTCGATTATATCATTGTAAAATTGTATTTCAGATAATGTAATTATTAAAAATATTAAATCATTTACTTTTTACCTTTGAAACATAATGGAATCCAAAAACTTTAATATTATTAAAATATTTAAATACAAATTCTGTTGTGTAACCTATCAATTTGAAATGACCCTAATATGGGTTATAAGGGTCAAGCTTACAATTGGTACCTATTTGCATGAAGATTATTCTAAAACTTTAATATCAAGTTCATGAATGTGGATTAACTAAATCCATATTAAGAAAAAGATGAACATTGCTGTAAATGAATAAACTCAGTAATAATAGAGCCGAGAATTCGAAATAGTTGTAAAATTAATGCTAAACTTTCTACATTTTTTATGTAGGTACAATATTCATAAAATAATTTTCCAAATAAACACTGAATTGTATGAAAACGTTTAAAAGACAACTTCTTTTACGAATGTCGACAATTATATCCGAAATATCCATAAAAAAGGGCAAAGTCATAAAACGGGCATTAGTCCGTTCACGTTATTGCTGACGCGGCGAAATTTCAGCGGTACACGATCGAATAGAAAATGTTGACCACCCTTCACAGCCCCAAGCTTTTAATTCTAATGTAATAAAGTTCACATTTGCATAATCGTAATATAAATTTTCACATTTTGTTAAATATGTTAGATACTCGTACATACCTTTGGAAGCAGTTACTGCTCATTTTATTTGTGACTAGCGGTCCGCCCCGGCTTCGCACGGGTATCTAAAAAGAACTTTTTAATGAGTTTAATTACCTACTAAGCGAATTCAAAATATTTCTCCTCCCGTACGGCCCGTACCCCAGTGACGCCTACATCGCATAAGCCTTGCTAGCCAAGCAGGGTGCGCAGCGACCACGCAACTTATACATTTTTAAACTCGTGATATCTTTCGAATGGAATGTCGAATGTTCGGAGCGTATTCAATTCAAACAAACAAACAATCAAATGTTTCCTCTTTATAACATTAGTATAGATACCTATAGTATACATACGTATAGTATACTGCGTGGTGTACTATAGTGTACTTTACTGGTGCTCTAGGGTATACGACGCGGCATCTGTTAAGTTAATTTGAAACCATATCCCAAGGCTCTTGCATTTTTAGGGTTCTCTAGCAATTTTTGTATATACGGAATTGTTTTACAACCTCCTTGTTTGTTCTCTTCACGAGCTTCGATGTATAGTTTACTTATAGTTCTGAAATTTTGGTACTGAAAAAATATTTACACGATGAATTGAGAACCTCCTTCTTTTATGACGTCGGTTAAAAATGAGAATACGAATTCAAATTCATTTATTTCTGTAAGATTATTTCTAGCCCTTATATATTATCTAACCTATGATAATTACATATCTTAATTATAGCACATAAAATTAAAGCAATTTTTTGGCAGCGGTTGCTGCACTAGACTCTGGCTCTATATCGCGGCAACCAACACAATTTTATTATATTTTTTTATATGTAGCCTAATTATTACTAATTTTAAACTATGTAGATAATGTGTATGTGTGCGTGTGTGTGCATATATGTGTGCGTATGTGAGTGTGCGTGTATGTGTCGCTAATGTTATAGTGGATTAGCTATGGAGCTTTCCGTGTCGGTGTAGTTTCGTCTTTTAGCGATTGTATTATTTGGTGTTTAAACTCTACGATACGAGTATTCTATGTTATCATTATACCAGATTTTTTATCTAAGAATCGGCTGTGTGTTTGTCAGTTTATGTATAATTAAGGGTTTACTAAAAAGAAAGAATTTCTAAGTATTTAATTCACTACTTAGTTGAATTAACAAGTAAAAAATGTTTAGTAACGTAAATAATCTCCTTAACAACTAATATCTAGGATCTAAGAATGACGGAAAATGTTAAACACTACAAGTATCACCCCTTCCACCGGAAACTTATATTGAGCCTTCTAAATTGATATTTGTTAGCATATGCTCAGAAGGCACGGAAAAAAAGTTTGTATTCACATCGTTACACTTCACATGAATATTAAATTTCCTTTCAACGAAATTTAACCTGTTAAACCTTGCCATTTTCATGAAATGAATGTGCTTGATGTTGGGGCCTCAGGGCCGCGAATTCTGCGTCTAAATATTGCAACATTATATTATGATAACGATAAAAACATGCGCTTCCGCGTCGTCTAATCCAAAATAAATATCATTAAGAAGTCGTTGTTAGTTTTATCATCACACAATTTGCTTCTAAGAACCGGTTCTTTCTACGCAGGTCACTTACATCCGTATTATGACATGGTAATCAATCTAGATTCAGAACTTTAGCATGGGACCAGAAAAATCGAAATATCGCGCAAATTAAATCTACCCATACCATCTCTACTAGGGGTCCCGGTAGAAGAGGCTGGCGCAATGTTGAATTTAATAACCCAACTTGGATTTAAAATCAAATTAATGATTGATGACTTTACAAAAAGCCCAGATTTGTTGTTTTAGAAACGCATCTATTTTCTTTACTCGATAACAGTCGTATTTTAATGTTATTATGAAAATCTTTAATATATTTTATTGTAACGCAATTAGTAAGCCTTATGTGCAATTGTAACTAATACAATACGTATTCTACCATTTATATGTATAGTTTCATTATGGGTTCGAGATCATGTGCTAATTAATTGAAAGTCATAAACAGTTTCTGGGAAATGTGTGTTGTGCACATAAAGTATTGTGTAATAATACTTCTCTTGTGTGCTGCTATCAAGAGAGATGCTCGTAACTTGTTCGTCGTAATCCTCACGCTTCCGCCGCTACAATATAATTAAAACAATATTGACGCTCGTATGAAATGCACACAGAAACTTAAGATATTATTATGAAATATCTCAGAGTATCTCCTGCTTATTCATATAAATTATCATACAGATCATATTGTAAAAATTGTCTTATCTGTTAAAATAGTTTTCTTTTACCTTGTAAGCAAATGTACAGATACTCGACCTGGTGGTTAGTGGTCACCGTTGCCAAACGCAACGTGTCGTCTCTAACGCAAATGGACCGTACCTTTTTGAGACTTCAAACTTTTGTTTAGGCTTTTTGATAAAAAATATGCTTAAATTTATTCAATTTTTTTTATTCAACATGTCTTTATTTTTATGATAGTTGAATGTCATAAAAATAAAGACATGTTGAATAAAAAAATATTGGATTTTATTTTAGAGTTAATAAAATGTAAACTGTTTCTTGAGTGTGTTATTTAATACTAGACTAGAGAGACTTAACTTTTATCAATTATTAATAAATAGTTTTTTGTTTTTGCGAAAGTTTTATGATTGAAGTCATGCTGAACTGCAGAGCAGCGGTTGATAAGCCATAGTTCTTGACTAGCCTTTTTTAGAATATGTGAATAGAGTATTAATGCAGTAATACAATTTAAAAAAGACATCAAAAACGTGACCGCAATTAAAACGTAATAATTTATTACCTCGTTATAATTTTCATGGCTAAATAATATAAATATATAGTACAATTAATAATAAATTTTACTACTTCTGGTGAGTCTCCAACGTAGTAATGTCCCATAAAACTAATACGTACCTCACAAGGACCCTTTCCAAGGTTAGCTTTAAATCTAATCCTCACTAAAGTTACACACAAATAAAAAACCGTACTAATGTAGAATATTGGAAGTTCTTATTAATGTCGCTTCAATTATATTGGTTAATCTAGAAAACATCTTCTATACTCAATTTTGGGATATAGCATTCGCTCAAATAATAATTTCATAAATGTATCTATATGTCGTCAACTAGGGATGACATACTAATTGCCTGCTCTTAGAAACATATAATTGCGCAGTGTTAAGAGCATTTCTAATATTCCCAACCAAGTCGGGGTACCCACTAAAATCACTCGGTGTTCCTTTCTTCGCCTTATGCCACGGCCGCGGATAGATAGCATAGCTTACTCCGTGGGCCTCTTGCGGGCGGTGTTACATCAGCTTCATCCACTACCGGGAGAACCATGCCGCTGGCGGTGTTTTCCTTATTTCTGTGCGTGGGGCGTTCTGTAACTCGCCCCGCGGGAGTAGAGGTGAGCGCACGCGGAACACCGATCGGCATGTGCTTATTTTTATGACATTAGTGACGGGTGAGAAGGCTTCCCCAATAAGCTTCACATAAAATTGACATAGGCATTAAGTTTGAACTTATAATCACCTCTAATAATTTTCCCCATATTTTTCCGTGATATTACTAAGAATGTACAGACAACTTCACAGATAACCCATACTCAGATTTCTACTCAAAATATAAAATCCTGATTAATACGTAATATGCTCTGATAATATATCTGATTTTATGATTTCAGTAAAGAGTTCATATTAAAATACAAGATTTAGATAATTATAAGCACTCAAACGAAAACTTCAAGTGCCACCCCAAATATTAATAAGGTTGAATATTTAATCATAATTAACATAAAGTTTGTAACAGTAGAATTTCAATGTTATGATTATCATGCTCAAATCTTAATTATCAACATAGTTAATCTTTAATACACCTCTATTATTATGTAAATATTTGTCATGTCATAACAAAATCTGATATAAATGGATAACACAGGCATTGTGTCAAATTTTACCTGTCTCCTGACCTTGAAATTGTTCATATAAGTGCATTGTGTATTTTAATATCATACAATTCTGAAAATGATGTAATTTTTATAAGAAGCAAGTCAGTATCTGCGTTCTTTATAATCTGTACAGATAAATAAAATTGAAGTGTCGGTTTGTAATGTCAGAATAAAAATGTGAAAATATCGGGGGGGATAATTTGGAGTAGGAGATTCTGAAAATACAATTTTTAGAATTCTTGTCTGTCTGGATGTTCCGGATTATCTCTGAAACGGCTGGATCGATTTTGACGGGACTTTTACTGGCAGATAACTGATATTATAAGGAGTAACTTAGGCTACTTTTTTAGGGTTCCACGAAAAAATACCACGCGGCCGAAGCCGCAGGCGCAGCTAATGTTACATATATAAATTAACATTGAATTTTATCATGAATAAGTATAATAAGAGACTACAGTGTCAGTAGAAGGTTAAAGTTTTTAGAAGACATCTAGCATCATTTACTTCTGCCAACTATGAAACCTACAGTCTAAGCTCCTAGTAATTAGGCGTTAGAGATAAGATCTACCATATAATGTTAAGCTCTCTGTGATATATTGGTCAGAATGTTTACCCACTTGGTTCACTATAACCATTGGAAACACTTTAATGGTAGGACACAGAGCAATGAGTATAACAATACAACTCCTATTTACACTGTGTGTTACAGGGATTAGTTTCAGAGTTGTCTGTTGGACATTGCCCATAATACCATTGTAATTTGCTCATCTTGGGAATACAGCTACAGATACAATATGTGTGATTAACGGACATATTTTACTTATAATAAGATTTATATTGAACATAACCTTCTATAATTAGACTTTAGCCAGCAGTCAAGTGGGCCTTGTGCTTCTAGTTATTTCAGAGGTATCTGTGAATGGACTAAAAGACTAACACCATTATTATGACTGTAGAGTCCCAAGGCTAGGTAAGAGCAACCTCATAAGCAGGAAAATATATTGTTACGAGTCGCGAGACTCAAATTAAAAAGCCGTTAGAATTATTATAGAGCTTCTTAGAAGTATACAAACACGTATAACACAGGTACAAATATAACCGAACACAACAAGTCCAAACGTAATGCAGAAGGCCGTAACTCAATAAAACGCGCAAAGTCCGTCACTTATTAGATTCCCGATTGTAGTACACACGTCTCGCTTCGCTCGTGGTTCTCGCTCGATTACCTGCTCCCTCAATCGGGCCATTGCCTTATACTGCACAGATTGCAGCTTGTACTTTAAATCCGTAACACCTGGCTAATGATCACAATACAACATTGGGCCGTATGCCAGTAAGTAAACAAAAGATGACGACCATAAAATAATTTAAATGTTATTAGTTCAAATGCCGACGGGTAATAAATGTGCTTTGTTTCATATATGCAGGTGGGTTTTGTGTTTGTCGGGATCTGAGTTGTAACAATATTTTAGAGTTTGCGACTTAGCAACAGATCGCTGCACAAATAGATGATTTTTCCTACATATTCAGGTACGGCATAACTATCTGCAGCAAATCTGGAGACGTCATAAAGATAGCCATGGACTATATATTTTTATATTTATGAATGAATCGCCAAAATTAAAACTACGTTCTTAAAAACTAGATACAATAAATGTTGAACAAAGGGCGGCCTTATCGCTTAAAGCGATATATGATATGATATATATGATATTTATATTTCTTTTTCTATGAAAAAAACATTATAGATTAATTTTTTTTACTTGGTATGACCAATGACCAAGGCAACCCACTTTTCATTTGAATTCTGGCAGAGAACATGTACTACTTAGGAAGCTATTTTGACCTTTATTTTTATTGCTAAAGCTCAGCAGACAGTCAGACGGCCCAACTGTGATGGAAAGTGGTTACCGTTAGCAATACCAGTAGTGCTGCCAATACGCTGCCGAAGGAGAAACTGAAGCCTGGCTGGCCACTGACGCCGGAACACAACTCAGAGTTGTTATGGCGGCATATTCTAGACCAGCGATGGTATCCATCCAGGTGGGCAAATACCCTACCACCTGGCTGTGGATTGTTTTGTCGCCTCTTACGATAGGCCGCCCGGCCGCAGGAATTAGTATTCTTTTTTAGCTCTTGCACGTAATAAAATCTAATGTGCTTTTGGTGAAGAATAACATCATAAGGTAAGCTGGTACATTAGAATTATTCTTGTACCTTGTCAATCTGTCTTCGAAAAGATATTGTGTTTATTCACCACCGACCTTTCCTCCTCAGCTCTTGTTTCTTTTCGAGGAATAAATGTATTCATAAAATTTTGACTACAATCATATTTAATTCTACCTATATTATAATCTACCTTACTTGATTATGTAAGTACATTTTTTCGATTTTCATTTATTTATTACTCCAATTGGTATTGCATTGTGTACATATTAGGAGATTTATGGACTGGTAATTTTATATTTTATTTATGGTTTGTTTAGTTAATTAAAAATGAACTATGTAATCTAATATTAGTAGAGAGATTATAAGCTGCGACCGGGTGTTCTACATTCATCGAACTTTTATAGAGTTACCAACGACGGCGACTCGTCAGAATATTAATGGCGTATAATACGCAACTTTTCCCATTACGTTGTTCAGATTTACACCGGGAAAAATGTCTTTGACTCATAAAAACGCTCGAGCGAAACTCAATGAAAGTTAGCCGTGTGACGTGAACGCACGTAAGCCTCGATTAGCGTGTCTACCGTGTTTTGGCTTTCCTATGTTTGTTATTTTATTATCTTGTACTGTAATAAGATTTATTTTCAATTAGTAAAAACTTTATTTTGACTGTTTGGATTAAAATCCCCATTTAAGGTCCACTCCTGGGTTCGGGGCTCCCCATTTCAGGGAATCGGGTGTAAATCAGCAAGGAAAAATACACTTCGTATAAAATATCTCATTTACCGAAATAAAAAAATATATATTCATCGCTGTTCTCTAAAATTTTATTATTATCAGTAAATTATTAAGATGTTGAAGGAGGAACAGAAACGTCTTAAAAAGTAACTTAATTTATATCCCACTAGAGTTTACTCCGCGGCTGCCCGTGCGTCTAACTTTAGTGCGTACTCTTGTTTAAACAGCAGGAGTTAATACAGGTTACATTGTATTATGTTTTATGTTGGTGCTATTTGCCTCTGGAAGATTTACTTCATTTTATATCGAAAACTATCCTATCTCCCGGGATGAAAAGTATATATGTCCATTTTCGGTATTCAAACAGACAGATCGAGTTACTATCGCATTTTTTTACAGATTATGAATTTTTATATCTATAAACTTGAGAAATGATTGTACTCCCATACAAACTTTTATCCCCCTATTTCAACACGTTTTAGTTTTATTTATATATCCCCGTTTATCTCTCTGTAAACTACATAAACGACCAAAACTACAAAAACTACCCGAACTACCAAAACAACCGAAACTATCGAAACTGCCAAAACTACCAAAACTACCAAAACTACCAAAACCACCGAAACTACCAAAACTACCGAAATTATCAAAAATAAAAATCAAAACTACCGAAACTATCAAAACAACCAAAACTACCAACCAAACCTACCAAATTTACAACAACTACCAAAACTACCGAAACAAACAAAACTACCACAACTACTAAAACTACCAACCAAAACTACCAAAGCTACCGAAACTATCGAAACGACCAAAACTACCAAAATTACCTAAACGACCAAATTGAGCAAAATAAACAAAATTACGAAAATGGCAAACCACAAATAAAACCTATCACATTTTCTGGGATAACCTTTACATAAATTTATCCCAAAATCTATCCTATAAACCGGGTTAAAAGTATCCCTTGTCCAACCTCGGTATAAAATTTACATATATACCGAATTTCAACCAAATCGGTCCATTGGTTTTTCCGTAAAAGCATGACAAATACGAAAACAAATACAATTTATCCCGTAAACTATCCCATTTTTCGGGATAAAAAATATCCTATGTTCATTCTCGGCATCGAATATATATATATATATACTGAGTTTCAACCAAATCGGTCCAGTAATTTTTCAGACAGTTATTTTCGCATTTATAATATTAATAATAGGGATTCATCGTAGTAGATATTATGTTCAAAATTAAAACAACTAACATACTTTATTTATTTTGGCGTATTGACCTCTTTTCAGTAGCGCTGATTCTCTGTCTCTCTCTTTTCTTTCACTTCCTACCAATTATTTGGAGTCAGCACAATATGTCTTTTCTTTCTATAATCCTCTTATGACATATGTCCTCTGTCACACAACAAATCATCATATCATCCTTCATACAATCCACATTTCTTTGTTAGTCTACATTTTTTACCTATCAATCTTGCTGTTAAAAAATCGATTTAACAATACCTTTCGAAGCTCTATTTAATTAATATTTAAATATAATTTTATCAAGTGATAAACACGTGTTTTATTTTTACATTTCTATATTTCGAATCACATTTTGAATCCAACGATAATTTATAAAACTCAAACTATACCTGTGCTATGAACACTATTGTACAATAGTGAATTGCATTCCGAACATCCTCCAAACACTAAAAGAGAAGGTTTCATTCCGAACACTTGCAGTTTAACATTCTTTTTGTCACCTGACTTTCACCCCTCCTTATTTCATGCCCGTACCACCTTAATCTTCTTCCTCTCAATTTTTCAGTCACGAGTGAAACTTTCAAAGATCCCCTTATCAGATCCCTTAAATGAGTACATAAGTACTCATTTCTCACCTATCTATTCTTGTAACACCACAGATACATCTCAACAGTCTCGTGTCACCTGAGTGGAGACGTTTCTTTTCTATCACTTTAGTGACCCAACATTCGGAATCGTATAACATGGCTGGTCGTATGATAGATTTATATATCTCTATTAGCTCTGATCATATAAGATTAGTTTCAAAAAAGTTAACGTTCAATACGTTAAGCGTTTTAGATGTTTGTGGGGGTAGTCAATAACGCAATTATAAAAGAAAGCTATCCCGCCATATAAGCAGACAAAGGCATCAGTGTACCTGAAAGCCCTATTGTACTTACTATTATTGTTGTTTGTCTCGACTCACTAAAAGCAAGGTAATCGAAAGTCTTTTTCTTACGTTCTATACAGAGTTGGTTTATCGTTTTAGTAACTATTGTGGTGTTTGTATTTATTACTAGTGTTCGCCCGCAACATCGTCTACGTTAGACAAACAGCGGAAGATAAAAGATGTCTTATTAATACTTAAAGTCATATGGTATTTCCAACCGAGCAATAGGTTGTTTGTGAGAATAAAAAAACCGAAAATACCCCATGTCTCAAACATTTTTTAACCAATCTTGTTGAAAGCCGTGGTAGCTTAGTGGTTAGCTCACGTGCCCTAAACCCAAAGGGCATGGGTTTCGAAACCTGACCGGTAAGCATACACCACTCATGTGGTTTTCTGATCTAATGTGCGTGTTGTTATAACTACCACGTGCTAACGGTGGTGAAAAATATAGTGATGAAACCTGCGCATTCAGATAACCGATGTGTCAAACATACCAAGCCGCCTTGGATAAGCGTGACAGGTATATTGTCCGTTCCCCTATCATGGGAGGCCCGAGCCCAGCAGTGGGACGTCTATGTTTGTTTAAAAATTCGACAGGGGATGGGACACTTTTTAAGACTTAGAAGCTAAATATATTCCCCACATCTGGTATAAATAAAAAATATGCATCAAGAAACATCGTTGTGATTTTTTTGAGTTTTGACCAAAGCTACGACAAGACTATGTGTACTCTGAAAAAAATTGATCCCTCATTTAAGTTTATGGCGACCATCCCAATTTTTTTGCGATTTCACTGCACCGTTGTGCAGTGACCTAGTAAATTCTCATAAAAATGCCGTGTGATAGACAGACAGACGAACAGAGAGTCACGGTTACAACTTGTTCCGTTTTTGCCCAAATGCCTATGTAAATCTAGAGTCTCATTCTTTCATTCATTCACTCTAGTTTTCTAGAAACGGGAAAGGTATGACGTGCTCGTCGCATATTGACAGATATTCTGAGCACATGTATTTCTATTTGCAAACTTACTTATTGGTACAAAACTCATGTTGACTTGCATTGCATGCCTATCAGACAACGTAACATTCCACAGTAGCGAGGGATCTCTTGCAGTTAAATTGCTTTATTCTAGTTCAGGGTTTATCAAACAATTAAATAAACAAGTCATTCATCTCCAGTATCTTTAGAATGCTATGAAATTATAGGTATTCGTTATTACTACATAATTGTGACAGTAACTTTGTTTGTATTTTTATTTAAATTACAGACTGGGATATGAATTAAGTATCATGACTTTTATATGTATTTTCCATAAAATTTACGACAGTAAATTGCTTTTAACTCAAAAAAAACCTTACTTTTCCCTTGGATATGGATTCGAAAATTGCGCAAACTAAGTTGCAAGAAAAACTACTTACTAGATTCTTTATTTCTGAACAAGCTGGAGTTTAACCCGCGGCTGCGCCGCGGGTCAACCTCTAGTACCTGTCTCTTGTTTAAAGAGTAGGCGTTAATACAGATTACATTGTACTAAATGTTTATATGAGTTCTATTTGCACCCGGAAGATTAATTACATTTTATATCGCAAACTATCCCATCTCCCGGCAAGGCCAAAACGGACAAAAAGGCCAAAAAGGCCAAAAAGGCCAAAAAGGACAAAAAGGCCAAAAAGGACAAAACGGTTAAAATTGTCAAAAAGGTCAAAGAGGACAAAAAAGTCAAAAAGGCCAAATAGGACATAAAGGAAAACAGGCCAAAATAAGGCCAAAAAGGACAAAAAGGTCAAAAAGGACAAAAAGGTCGAAAAGGACAAAAATGTCAAAAAGGACAAAAAATTCAAATAGGACCCAAATTACCCAAATGACGAAAATGGCAAATCACAAAAAACCTATCTTACTTTTTGGGATAACCTTTAGATAAATCTATCCCATTATCCGGGATAAAAAGTAATCCTTATCCACCTCGGTATTAAAATTACATATATACCGATTTTCAGCCAAATCGGTCCCGTACTTTTACCGTATAAGGAAAATAAACAAACAGACAAATATATTTTTATCCCGAAAACTATCCCATTTTTCGGGATAAAGAGTATTCTATGTTCATTCTCGGCATCGAAAATATATATATATACTAAGTTTCAGCCAAATCGGTCTAGTAGTTTTTCCGTGAAAACGGAACAGACAGACAGAGTTACTTTTGCATTTATAATATTATAATAGGGATAATATGAATGTCTATTATACAAACCTTCCACCGTTTTGTAATTACCTGTATCTTATCCTAGGTCATGTGATTACTTTGAAGATCGCTTTTATTGTGAAGGTCGCCCTTTGACCTATATTTGTTTAGTTTTAAATTTATGGTGACCAAAAAGTACCAATCATTCATTCAAATAAGGCAATGTCTGTCAAAAATGCTGTAAATTATCAGTTTGGTTTGACTTTAAAATTCATTTATGAAACCACGTACAATTTGGTTTTGCGATATCAGTTTAAATGGTCGTGATAAAAATAACGAACACATGTTCGTTCGACGCCAGATGCCCTGCGACCTTACGCTCTGTTCGTTTTATAACATTACACATTTTATGCACACCAATATGGCCTATAAATATTGGCAATGTTTCCGTGTTTCACACTACATTTGCATTCATTGCGAAATACAAAATACTCATTGTCTCATTCTTCCGCCAACCAATGGCCTTGAAAAAACTAAGTTAATATTGCTCGGCCATACCGCATGGTATGAAATTATAAACTGTGTGTCGAACAACGTGATTAACCATGCGGTATTAGACTACCGGTAATACTACTCTTAACCGAGATATCGAATAATCGAAATGGCATCTATTGAAATTTTGATTTTCTGACTACTCGAACTCGCAATGCAACTGAATGACACGCCCAGATGAATGGCACAGATGTCGTCCTGAATAGCTAGCTATCCCTTTCAGCAAGGCCCACCTATAGATTTTCTGTTTTACCATGTTTTACGCACTCGGAATGGAAAGGAATGATAATTAATATAATAAATAATTCTGTTTTTCTCTTACCATGATTGCTTTGAAATGCTGAGTTAGACAATGGATTATACCAAGAAATTGAATCGGCAGTAGTTCATATTAAATGACAACAATCTTTCAGTATCTAAAATACTTTATTATTAATATTATCTAATTACACATTAGATAATATTAATAATAAAGTATTTTGGCATCAGCATCAGAGATGCGCATGAGCAACCTCCATGATTGCTCATGTATGCTGATGATATCGCGCTGGCAGATTCGGACAGGGGGCGCCTGGTGCGACGTGTAAATGCGTGGAAGAGGTCGCTAGAGAACGGCGGTTTGAAACTAAATTTGGCGAAGACTGAGTACTTGGCCTGCAACACTACTGATCCCACATCTGTGCTCATAGGCGAAGATACGGTTGAGCGCACGGATCAGTTTAAGTTCTTGGGATCTGTACTTAGTGCGTCCGGGGTTATCGACCACGACGTCAAGGCCCGTATCACAGCAGCTTGGGCCAAAGGGCGTGAGGTAACAGATGTCATTTGTGACCCCAAAATGCCGGTTAAATTAAAAGAACAGGTCTATAAATCAATCATTAGACCTGTCCTTTTGTACGGCAGTGAAGCGTGGCCTGTACTTGAGCGACAAGCAAGAACTGCGTGTCACGGAGATGAATATCCTGCGATGGATATGTGGAGTGTTGCGGAAGACCGGGTTAGGAACTCCCGCATCCGCGGCAGTCTTCATGTCCTTAACATAGCAGACAAACTGCAAGAGTTTCTCTTACCCTGGTACGGCCACGTCTTACGGAGACCGGCTAATTATGTGGGGAACAAATGTCTAGCCATGCCGCCTTCGCCAGGTCCCGGTCGAAGGGGAAGGCCCAAGAAATGTTGGCTTGACGTTGTGAAGGATGACATGCGTACCAATGGTCTCAAAACGGGGGATGCTGAAGACCGCGCGAAGTGGAGTAGAAAAAGCAGGAAAGCGGAACCTGGGCGTCGGAGTGTACGCTCCGAATGCAACCGGGATTTAACGCTCGGATGATGATGATCATTTAATTAGACATTACTAGATACATAAGATATGTAGGTAGAACTCTCAAGGATAACAAAATTATATGTCATTAAGCTCAAAATTAAAACTTTTAAAAAGAATGAGAATATATTTTTGAAATGTGCCTGTCATTTGATATCTAAATAATATTGCTCACTTTTTAAATTTCGACCCTTCTAAATATATTTTTTCCACGTGCTTCCACGTGTATTTGCCAAATTCCACATCTTTACCCTTAGTAGTTCTTGAGATAATCAAGTATGAAACAGACAAACACATATACAGAGACCGCATACCATAGTGAGACCATAAGACTTCTTTTTACTTTGAGTATCGGAACCCGTAGTAATTCCTAAAATGAAATTATTAACCATACACCGTAGAAAAGATTGAAGCATTAAAATAATTTAATTTATTTACTTATTTCTTTGGCTTGTATTAAATAAGCTCATACAAATTATTTTTGGAAGTTGTTGAAAAACTGCTCTCAGGCAAAATCTACTTAGCGTTATTAACTAGATACAATTCTATATGCTAAAGAGTAATTGATTTCGATTTATTTAGCACGATTAGCAAAATATCTAAAAGTACCTAAAAGTATATGGAAGTTTAAGCCTGTGAATTGCGATTTGTGAACTTCGACATAGCGTCT
Source organism: Dendrolimus houi (assembly GCA_039645545.1). Classification (NCBI taxonomy): domain Eukaryota; kingdom Metazoa; phylum Arthropoda; class Insecta; order Lepidoptera; family Lasiocampidae; genus Dendrolimus; species Dendrolimus houi. Next base: position 12,333,419 of record CM077120.1, on the reverse strand, counting down.
CGCATGAAAGTCTGTCCATCTAATTTAGAAAAATATGTACTGCTAATTTACAGAAAACAAACGTAATCTACATAAATAAAAATGAATCGAAGAATGTATTTACGCGCATAATTGGAGAACGACTTTACCTATTTTGATGGAATTTTTGGAGTGTATTTGAGTTTGATGGTGATTTGGTTTAGATTCACAATTAGAAAAGGTAGTGCCTCCTATCATTCGAATCATTCGAATTTTATTTTTTCAGAGCAGGACAACGTCTGCCGGGACCGCTAGTTTCCCATGAGTCATGAAAAGAAAATAGTTTTTCAAGATGGGTCACCTTGCATAGAAGCTAATATACTCTTCTAAAAGGGGAACTAAGGTTGTTCTTCACGTCCATAGATATAAACCGATTTTCATAAAAATTAATGTTAAAGTACTTTAAGAACTTTTTTATTGTCTGAAGCAGGCGAACAGGTAAGTAGCCCACCTGATGGAAAATGGTACTGTCGTCTATAAACTTTTACATCAATACAAATTTTATTATCCCTCACCGTAACACAGAGAATTAATGGTGTTATTATTAATGGTAATTATACCTTAATTAATAACAGGTATTTCAAAGCTTCTTGTTTTTCATTAGAGCTACAAATAATTAGTTTCATCGCTCAATATTTGAATGATTAATAATTTTAAGTAGCTTCGAGTTGTGCAATAACAAACCGCATTACCTAAGAATATCGCCTAAACTCATTAACCAGAGTGCCGACAGAAATAGCCGTTTCTATTTGAGAGTCACAGATGTGTGTCAACGCTGAAATCATTTTAACTGCCCATAATAATTCATTGAAAAATGAATGATTCGATAATATTATTATAGTCTGCTATTTTAAGATGTTCGCTATTAGTATCGTAATAATTGATACAATATTCGAGACACGGTATAAAATAATTATGAGTATAACACTTGCAACAACTCAAAAGGGTTTATGGTAGTAAAATAACAGCAACTGGTAACATATTTATAATCAGAGAACCTTATGGTTTTAACACATGACAGACACTGACTATTCAAACTCGACAAGCATTTTTAGAACACCTCGCCATCTCTCCAACAATTTTACAGTGCGTGAAACTTAGCATATTGGCACAACCGATAGCGGATTTAAATCATTGATAAACTATTTTATTTAAAGGGTTATGCATGAGAAGAATTTAATACATTATTGTTTGGATATTTCAGATAATATTTTATACAAGATATTGTATATTAAATGTAGTGAATACCGTCTATATACAATTGAGAGGTTTGAATTATAATCTGTACACAACTATCACATTATACAAATGATAAATATTGTAACAAAATTATTTTAAATTATAGACAACTACTCTATACAAAATAGGCGCTAATCACAGAATAAATAAAAATATAGCATTACTATTCAATTACAGAAATGGCCGATCGTATCGTTTAGAAATAAGAGGGTACATAACAAAATCAATTATTAAGTTTAAAAAGAAATACGACAAGAAAAACTATGCTTCTCAAGAACTGTAACATAAGATAAAAGCAAACTTTGAAAGTAATAAATGAATTGTTTAATAGATACTTGTACCGATTTATCGTATTTTTACGTATATACGTAATATCTGAGGAAAACTATAACTAGATTTAGTTCTCTTAATTTGTTTCAATCTCAAATTGTTAGAAACTTGTTAAGATTCTCAATTTTTGACTGATTTGGTCTAAAACTGTATAATTTAAATAATAACAGCTTGGTTGAAAGTTCAGTGATATTTTTCTATATCAAAAAACGAACCAGGCGATCAACCATGCCCTCTGGTCATAATAAATCTCTGATTGTTAGAGTTCTGTTTTAGTAGGAAATTGTAATAATAATTCCTTTTCCATGTCGAATTTACCTACATATATACTAAAATTTAAGACACTCGACTATATGAAATTTGGATGAAAAGAAAAACAGACATACTTTTTAAAGTCACTTTCAAATTTATATTTATGTATGTGTGTTACTGGAAACGAGAAACAATATGCTATTCTGCTAATGTTAGATTCCATTAGAAATTTTAAAATATCTGCGACTAAAGAAAAAGTATTTTACACAGCTGTTGTACTAGTCTAGGAAACTAGATCATAGTTCTTTTTATAAGTAGTATGCTAGTATAGTAGCATATGAACTATTTTAAATAAATGTATTACTCTTTTATTAACAAAGTAGTAAACCATAATTAAAATCTACCACATAATTATAATATTCGTATTTTAATTCGAATCCGATACGACCAGAACAGTAAGCGACATATTGTGTGTAATCTCAGTTTTATTGTACGGCTGAACAAATTGTCATTGTTGTGGGCAGCAATGCAGCATGATCGATCAACTTTTATTCCTTTAAAATAATTAAACCATTATAGGTTTCATTATTTTTGTAGTATTTTCTCGGGAACTAGTCACGAAAAGTAAAGACGACTCGAGCCATCAACATAGCTACGGTATTTCTTAGTTAGTAACAGATGGATGGCCACTACGACTTTTCGTACATGTCACTTATTACACAACCTACAGCCTATAGCTAACATAAGAGCACATTAAATTTGAAGCATATTAAAAAAATTACAAGTTTTATAATTCATATATATATAACTAATAAATACAGTAACAATAAGTTACTTATAAACATATAATCAATATTACTGATCGCAGGGTTAAATAATTTAAGTAGTGATTGTTTTAACAAGAAAAACACTAAAACAGAAATATCTTTATTAAATTAAACAGTCAAGTGAGCTCGCATAAATACGCTACCTTTAAAGGCGACATACGCGTAAAACAGCTGGGTCCTTCCAAATACAGTTCAACGTTATTTCTCTTTTTAAATCGGGTAACAAAAGTGTCTCGATATGTAAATAAAATACATGAGTCAGAATTGTGTGTCAACAATTGGGCGTCACGCGGAGGTCGCGACACCTGAACACTTGGCACCCTATGTGCTAGGTAAATAATCTAAGGTTGGCACTGTGACAAGTTGCATAATCTGACGACTGAGGGAGCCGTGAAAACAGGAAACACGACTATTCGAGTCACCGTTATAAATTTATGAAAAAATACGACGAATCTCAATGGACCCGTTTATGTGCTGTGTATGAATATTTATGTTCCTTTTGTTTGTTTCAGGTAAGTTCGTGAAACTATTTTGCTATCAAATATTAAAGCTATTTTGGGTACCTCACAGTTATGTATGTATCAGCTTCTTACGGTAATTGATGTAGGCAAAGAATAAATACCTTACCGTTTCATACAATTGCATTCATTAAGTAACCCATGCTCTGGATACTGTTTTACAAACAGCACAAGTTTTAACCACTGAAGAATTTTCCTTTCTATTTCGCGTTGAACTAATAAAGGCTCTGCAGTAAACGCTTTTGAGGGAAATCCTTCTATTACTCAGTCATGTGTTGCTAATTGATCGGTTATAGTTTCGTGTATTCTATACATGACCTTAAAGTAGGTTTATATCAAATACTTCTTAGCAAAGTTCATCAGCCTAGATGTGGATATTTTAAGTCTTGACAGAGGAACCTGAAATATGGAAGCCAATGCGTAACTTACGTTAGAATACTTAGTTCTAAAAATATGTGTTAACATTGCCGGCTCAATATTGTTCATGAAATTAGAACGACACAGGTATCGGTGTGAAACCTTCTACCTGAAATATTTTTCCATGTAAATTTTTTGCATAAAAATTTAGTGACGTAAAATTGCGGTTCCCGGCACGTTGAAAATAAAAGCGTCGCGACATTTGGGAGGAAAACGTGTTATGTTAGATATAACATATTAATAAAAATGGTAGCGTATGTACAGTTACAGTTACAGTCAATAATTGCATATCACCTTTATGATACTACGAAATATTAAAACTCTAAATAATGAATACTTTCATCGTCTTTTTACCGATTCTCTCGCCATTCGTAAGGCGTTTATCCCCACACACTTGAGATACGAAGCTTAATACGCAACGGTTCTCTAGAACGTGTCTTTTGTACATTTTAGGGATTGGAATGAGCTTCTAGACAAGGTTTTCCCAGAGCACTACAATATGGGTTTAAAAAAGATGTCATAAAATCGTTCGAAGAAATTTGAAAGAATTTCTTTACAAAAAATTTGATACGTAAATTCTTGACGTAAAACGTTCCTCTAAAATTATGCAATAATAGATAATAAATCTTATATTAATGTTAGACAATTGTTATTCTGCCTGAAGTTATTTACTTAAATGGGGCCTTGTAATTGAAATTATTTCATAATCCGATTACTCGTCGAGGCCTTTGCAAGCGCTTTAAACTTTTGAATTTTGATCTATCTCATGTACTGATCTATACAATAATAGATATTAAATTATACAAATTATTAGTTTTACCTGTAATGTTACTTTAATTAATTGTATAGGTATTTAATCTTGTGGTAGTTGTATGACTATTATATTAAGGCACCTACGTTACATTTCAATGACGTGAGTACGGATACTGAATTAGAGTATGCACCGCCTACGTCATTTTTTAAACCTAATTTGCATATTGCTTTTCTATGGCATGAGTTCATGAGATAGCCCACGTGATGGTACGCGGTTACCACCGCCTATGGACTTTTGTAGCGCCAAACATATTACCAACTAGGATTTACCCGCGCCTTCGTAAACGCTTGACTTAAAATTCCCGGGAAACAAAGTATCGCAGCATTTAAAAAAAGAATTCAAGTTATCGTTTTAGTGATAACTATGTCGGAATAAGTTAATTTTTATGCACTCGAACAACTATAAACCGCTCCCGGGAAAATTCCCGCGATATTACCCGGTTAAAATATACATTTTATTACATAAAATTTGCGATCGATCAGTGAAAAAATCATATTGGAATTCAATTAAATCATATTGGATTTGTCTGCCGATTTATTTATTTATTCCCAGAAAAAATCTTGCTGGATTCCAAAGATAGAAAGTAGCGCAGATTTTTTGTGTCTAAGAATTTGCTGTCGATCAGCAAAAACCACATCAAAATCGGCCTTGTAGTTTTTACGTAAATCCCGAAGAAATAAGACAAATCGCCAAACAGACAAGAAATCTAAAAAAATGCATCTTGTTCTCCATAGTTTATATACTCTATTCCAGTTATTTTTTTAAATAGCTGCAATGTACAGACACAGTATGTTTAGAATTTTATAATATTATATGTAGATTACCTCTTAAATAAAAATTCAGATTCAGAGCGATAATATAAATTATACTCTGAAAACGGTCTCTTCGGTATCTGATGTTCTCAACAATTAATCTAAATTATTAACCAGCCTTGGAGATTTTCACCCACAAAAAGAGATATTTGTCACATTTCCATCTTTTTCACAATTTCCCTCATTTTGTATAATGATTCATTAGAATTTCTTAGACAATAATTTAATATCACCATAGTGGTCGTTTCGTGCTAAATGATTATTTCTTTCTTTTTTCCTTAATTTGAGACTTTGTTTTTAGATTTTTAGTTAATTATTTAATTCTTGTTACATTTCCTGCAAGAATCGTGACTTTAATATTTTTATAGATGAATATATCTATACTAGCTTTTGCTTATGTAATGTTAGTTAGGTTTTTGTGTTAAGGTACGAATTGTCAAGCTACTAAGCTAATTGGCGCCGTCGCACAAATATCTTACGAGCACCTTTATGCATAGGATTAACAAATGCATAGATTGGACGTAGTACATATCTGGACGTAGGTTTTAAAGTTGGAGGAATAGACTGGCTACAGGCGCCTTTTTTAGCTTTGCGCCGTTGTTCGCCCCATGGCCTTGCACTTGGTGCCATCATACGGACCTGGATAGAATGTAAATGTAATAATGACATAATTATTGTAACAAAATATAATAAAAGACTAATTTAATTTCACCAATAATAATTGTTTTGTTTTCTAACTATTCAGATAATTCAGCTTTATTAAACTTTAACTTATGTTTTCAATTTATAGTAACGGTTATTAAATAGTTTCATATCCTTCCCTTTATATTAGATAGGTACTATTAAGAGTTTCCGCCCGGTTTTGCTGTTTGGATCGTATCTCGTGAAAAGCGTCTTAGTCCCGGATGATTATAATTCTTTATTCAAAACAAACAAGACGTCATGGTTACGTAAAATTGCAACCGCAGCCGGCGTAAAAAAACGCGACTGCAGCGCCATGTATTTGGCTTATTTTTTTTTATCCCTTGGGAAGATTACTTTTTTCTGTGTGAAAGTTATTCAACTTGCTTTTCTGTACCCCTGACAACGTCTAATCAAAATTTCATCAGTAGTTAAAGCGTGAAAGTGTAACAAATAAACAAATTACATTCGCGTTTATAATATTACTATGATTTGCCCGCGACTTCGCCAACACTTGACGTAGAATACGGTTATTTTGCCTGTATTTAAGATCTAAGGGTATTTTCAGCAGGGCAACGGATTTTTTAGTGTGAAATTACATGAATTCCGAAGATTCACGTAAAAACCCGGAATAGGTAATGTTACTAAAGACTAGGGTTGCCAGATTTTTTTTCAGCCTATAAGGGGCAAATGCTTAAATAGGCAAAAAATATGGGAATTTAGTTTTTACCCGGGACAAATAAAAAACAAAATTATATAGTAACATTCTTTATTTTTTTATATTTCTCCGAGGAGTAAGTCAGTTTTAACATATTTTTATCGGTTTTAACATATTTATAACAATCAATACAATTATACTTGTAATTAAAAACGGTCATCAACTCGCTTTTTATTAAATAAGGGGTACATTTATTTCTTACATTAGTCCACTTAAGTGCCATCTGTGAAAAAACCCTTTCCACGAAACAGTTTGAGCTAGGTATACTAAAAACGAAGGATAAAATTCGGAAAATGTTAGGGATTTCGGTAATCGAAAACCTTTTAATGACTTTCTTCCAAGTTTCAATCGCTCTCATACTCTTTCTTGCAATCAGAAGTTGTATTAACAATATTCAGGCTTTTTCTGATTATTTGGAATTCTTCATACAAGCGATCCATATTTATTTCTTCTATCTTAAAATGTTCCGCAGCTTCTTGAAAATTGTTGCAGTTTATTTCAGATTTAAAGTTTAAAAACTCCAGCCTGTCTAGCGTAGATCGATCGATTTAATAATAAAAAATAAAGCACGTTTCAAATACGGGACAAAGTCAGTCCCGCCGGGACATTTTAAACTAAGCCTAAAATACGGGACGTCTCGGGAAATACGGGACGTATGGCAACCCTACTAAAGACATACATATCTAAATCTACTAAAGATGTCTAATAAACATAGAAACTGTCATACCAAGCAAGTCCTAATATCACGTGGTTTCTTAGTTAGAAAACCCCGGGGAATATAAAAGTCGCGGATTATATTGGTTTAGTATCAATCGGATCCGAATCAGCTGATTTTTATGTATAATATCCACTTTAAAACACTCCCGGAAAAATTCCCGCGAGATTCCCGGAATATAAAGTATCGTATCAATTGAAAAAAGACTTAAGCTATCGTTTTAGCAAAATAGTATCGAAATCAGCTAATATTTATGCAATCTAACTAATTTGTAACCATACCTGGGAAAATATCCGCGTGATTTCCAAGACCTACAGTAGTACCACAGCATTTAAAAAATCTATTGTTTTAGTGGAAACTGTGTCAGAATAAGCTAATTTTTATGCACCCGAACAACTTGAAACCGCTACCGGTAAATTTTACACGGGATTCCCGGGATAAAAAGTATCACACATTTTATTGCATTAGATTTGCTATCGATCAGTAAAAAACTTTCATTGGAATTCGTTTTTTTTATCTGGTCATTTTAAATCATTCCTATAAAAATTCCCGCGGGATTACCGGGTTAAAAAGTAACGCAGATTTTAAGTCTGAGAATTTGCTGTCTCTCAGCAAAAACCACATCGAAATCGGCCTCGTAGTTTTTACGTGAATCCCGAACAAACAGACAAAACGACAAACGGAAAAGAAATTAAAAAAATTGCATCGTGTACTCCTCGTTTATAATTATAGTCTATTAGAGTTTACCCCGCGGTAAACTCAACCTCTAGTGCGTATCTCTTGTTTAAAGAGCAGGCGGTACAGGTTATATTGTATTAATTTTTTATGTATTTGCCCCAGGAAGATTCACTTCATTTTATATCGCAAACTCTACCATACCCCGTCTATCTGTAAACTACATAAATGATAAAACTTGACAAAAATGACAAAATAGATAACATGGACCAAGTGGATCCAGTGGACCAAGTGGACGAATTGGACAAAATCACAAAACCTATCCTAGTTTCCGGGATAACCTTTACATAAATGTATCCCATTATCCGGGATAAAAAGTATCCCTTGGCCACCCTCGGTATTAAAATTATGTATGTACCGAGTTTCAGCCAAATGGGTCCAATAGTCTTTCCATAAAAGGATAAGACAAATATATTTTTATCCCGGAAACTATCCGATTTTTCGGGATAAAAAGTATCCTATGTTCATTCTTAGCAGAATGATGATGATGATGAGAATCCAGTAGTTTTTCCGTGAAAACGGAACAGACAGACAGACAGACAGAGTTACTTTCGCATTTATATTAATAGGGATAAAGAATCAGTTGTTTTTTTTTAATAGCTTTAATGTACATACATACACGGCATGTTTAGAATTTTATAATATTATAGATAGATAATTGTAGTTGGGAAGTTAGTGTTATTATTAACGTGAATCGATAGAAAATCTCCTAATTTAAAATTAAACAATAATTAAAAATTAGGTTAAAGGTTTTAAAGTGATTTCAATGTAATCAAAAGGTTAGCGGAATTAGGAAGGTTGGAATTAGTGGTTAACATACCGTGTTCGAATTTGAATTTAATAATAATAATTGAATGTTTGTAAATTACGGCTCGCGAACGGCATACAATATTGGATTTTAATATCGCGGCGAGTCCGTTCGATAACTAGATTGCTATCGCATGAATACCGTGTGGGGAAATTGCAAAATGAGAGGGCCTTGGAATTGGGTGCCGGAAAACATGTTGGCATCCAATCCAGGCAGCTTTAATATTTTGTATCGTTAAAATTTATATAATATAATTATTACGGCTACTCTCTCTACATGACGTTACAAAATTCGAGCTGTTAGAAAATAATTGAAAATGTTCCGGGAAATACAGTGGGAACGATATACAGGAAATATTTTGGTGTAACCTTCGAACTTCTTTGTCTTCATTGATTACATTATTTACTAATTAAATATTTTTTTGGTATGAATCTATGCAAATTATATTGTTTATAGTCCTGCATAGCGAGAGCAATTGTTGTCTTTTTTAATTTCCTATAGTTATTTTGCGGGATTTTTGCAATCGGGAGGGGAGGGGATCTATTTTAAGGCGGATTATTTTGTCCTACACTTCGTCTTGGACTAATACATCAACAGTGACATGATATAATTTATTAGATATATTGGCATACTTTGAGTCTTCTTGGTCCAATATGAGTGGTACACTACCTGTTTGACTCATTTGAAATCAGTTCGATTCTCGATATATTAAGTCGACAAAAATTGGATCTTTGCTTTTATGTGGATATTTCTGGGCTCAGTCGTAGACCTTAGCATAGATGTTGACAAATACATATACAATATTTGTATACAATGTATATGTTGTTGGCTAAATTGAATAAAGGCTAAATATTATTTATTCTTTGGAAGGTCTAAAAATGTTTGTCTCTCAGAGATGAGTGGGACAAAGTACTTAAAATATAACCCAGTTATAAATACAGTTTTATTATGTCCAGGCGACCTAATTTTTATTACAGTTTGTCGGGGTTGTTCGTTAACTGAATAATAAGCATACCCACAATAACAAGTAAGGCCCTTATTTCGTTAATTTTTGAATATTGAGTAATTTTTAAGAAATTTATTTTAAAATTCATATATCGTTTCAGTATACGAACTTTTAAATTAAATATATGAAAGTTTAACTTTTTTTATTAAAATTGTTAGAGACAAAATTATTTTCCGTATGTAAAATATCTAAATATTGATCAAATCATCAAACTCCAAGTAACATATTTTTTTTTATTAAAAATCAAAATATTTTCTTTAAATAAGCACTACATCTTATAATGACTAAAAACGCGTACAGAAAAGTTATATTAAAAATCTAATAAAAATCCGTGAAAATCATGTTCACTATTTTAATCATGTAAAATAGTTGAGGAGGCTTAACAAAATGCCATGTTTTTTCATTCTTGATGACATTTTTTCTTTCGGTCAAATAAATGTCATGCTTATGGCATTTGTGGCAGAATATAGGTGCTCCGTTTGACCCAAATATGGCTACCACTCCTGGTCTAGAGTACGCCGCCATAACAACTTTGAGTAGTGTGTCGGTATTAGTGGCCAGGTTCCAGTTCCCTTTTCGCGGTCGGTAGCACATTGACAATAACTCTGGTACTCCAAATGTCCGCAGATGACGATAATCACTTTTCATCAGATGGACTGTCAGTTTGTTGTACTCCAGCAATAACAAAAAATAATAAAATAATTTTGATTTAGTAGCAAAACTTGAGCAGTTAATGCAAAAGTTGTGTGGCACGAGGAATGTTCTAGTAAACAGTCTTTCTAACGAGAAAAGTTAAAAAAACTCTTTAGTTTGCACCTCACAGCCTTACTGCGAAATATGCTTCTAGCTAATATGATCTTTTATCTAATAAATACCATTTTTTTTTTCATAAAAATATTATTTCTCAGGAAATAAGTAATTTGTTATTGAAATTATTCAACCGTTTCCTTTTCTTATAATATTAAAAATAAACAACAACAAGAAATTCCCTACTGTTATTTTAAAACGAATGTTTATATTTTAAAATACAACAATTTACATTATTAACATGCTTTTATTAGCTTGACTTGTATGTGAATCTTATCAACCTAATTGTCATCTAATTTCTGAAGACGTCTGATCAATTTTGAAGTTGCAAATTTGTAGACGTATTACGGACCTAAACCCAACCCAACCCAACAATAATTTTATAACATTAAGGACCAAAGTTATAAACATAAATAACATCAACATCTTTTTTTTATATCAACGTAAAACGAATGCTGGAAATAGTCGGTAAATTGCTCTTAAAATGACCATTTAACAGAATACATAAACGCTCTAACGCTAGAGCCTAGGCCTCTGATTTTTGGGGCACAGACAGTATAACCACCAATCAAGGGAGAATACTACACATTTACTCTTCTTACTCAATATGAATAAGATCGTTAGTGTTTATTTCAGAAACTTCCTAGCTCCCTCATAGCTTGGTTAATTAAAGGATTCCTTATGCGTGTACTCAGAAATTAGTTGATGTGTTCCTTAATTTAGGTTCTTTTTTATTTGGGTGCTTGACATTTATCGTCAATTAGAATCATCACGATATATTTGCTTAAATTAACAGTGTTGAACGAAAGCAACAGCTTTATACGGTTCCTTTGAAGTATAGTGGACGACGAATTTTGCGCTCGCTTGGTTTTGATATGGTATTGGTTGTGAACTATTGCATTTTGCAGAGAAAAAATGTTAGTTTTCTATAGTACCTTTATACCAAATTAAATGAACATCAGTTCACATCCAGAGACATTAAAAATCTCTGTTCCACTTTTATATATGTTATGGGCAGTTTAATTCATCGGACATTATTTATATGGACCGATCATTATGAATAATTACCAAGAGCGTCGGTCTAATTGATAAATTAATTATTTTGGTCAGTCCATATTAATAATGCCCGACGGCCCGTTGTCCATTTGAAAAATCATGGTTTGTGATAACTTAAATTTATCACTTGGACCGGGCAGTGCGAATACTTCCCTACTTCTAGCCGGAAAATGTGATAAATTCGGTCGTGCTGTGCGACGTGTATGGACAATTCGGGGGCTCGGTGGCCGGCGAAGAATTTCACCTCCCTTCCGGCCGCCTTCACTAGCACCCTGATTGTGCAAAGCTCTTGAGAGTCTATAAGCGAGGCCTCATCCTGCACGATGTTCATCCTCACCAGGACGGCCGTCCCTCTATACGGCGGGCCCCAGGAGACATCGTCACGCTTGTACACGACGAAGTTCAGAATCCGGAACGTGATCTTCGGCCGCAAATTCGTCTCGCCGAAGAGGATATTGTGTACAATTCTACATTTATATACATCCTATGACTGGTCGAAAAGGCGAAGAGGCAGCATCTTGTCGGCCGCTGCTCTGTGAGTTCCAATATAATAACCTAAGCTGATCTCCTTGTGTCCTGTCCATGACGAATAGCGTCAATGCAGACCAGATGCTGCATCGCAAATAGCTTGAGATCTGCCCCAGCTGCGATGGTGGATATCAGGTCAGTCAGGGTCCAACAAAATACCTCCGTGTAAAGCACTCGCTGGAGAATCTTCTACGTTGGATGATTAAGATTTCGGTGCAGGAAGGGTGGGTGTGCGCCTAGTCCTACTCCTGGGCTGACGATGCGGTAATGTCTGAGCACCCCGGCGGTGGGAGCTGGCGTCCTCTTCAGCGGCGCCTGGTGGCTGCAGTAGAGGCATCATACTGTTTTAATGCTTATTTGCGCTGGTTTAGTGCCTGCGGGTGGTGGGGCACCTGTTGCCTTCCATAGGCGATTACTGTAGTTGTGCAAGTTGTTTCACCTCTTGGACAGCGGGTGCGGCTCTTTTACGGCAGTTCTCTCTGTGAGGTCATTTTTAGGAGGCGCTAGTATGATTCTTGGCACCTCTAGTGGCCTCTGGATCATTTACCGCACCGTGGCGCTCTATTGCTCTAATTGCCCAGTTTCGGGAAACTCTTCAGAATGTAAAGGGTCTCGTGCCCGCCTCCTTTCGGCCGTGGTCGATCTTTGCGGGTGGTTGAGGTTCTTTACGGGTTGCCCGCTGGTTGCCGGGGTGTTATTAGTGGGGGGAAGCAAGTTCTTCCTTTTCTTCCTTGCCTCTTTAACAAACGCAGGGCAACGTCTAAAACAGTGAGTGCGCCCTGTCGCAGTTTGCGCACGTCGGCCTCTCACACGACTCACCGTACGCACTTGATTGGGCCATAACAATTTCTGGACGAGTGCTCAAATTTTTGGCACCGACGGCCTTGGTCTCTGCTCTCGCCAGGCCTCTAAAACCACGTCCGGTATATAGAGCTACTAGTTTGTTGCATACAGCCCGGCGAGGCAGTCTTGGTTGAGATGACTAAATGTGACTTAAAAGAGACAGCCAGGTCTGCCCCCACGTCAGAAATGTGTCGCACTGCTTCCACTGGGAAGTTCTTTTTTTCAGTGTCCTCCTTATTGACGGCCTCTGTAGTTGAGCGGGCTAAGCCTTTGCCGGCTTACCTCACTGCAACGCAGAGGCTCCCGGCTCGATTCCTGGTATAGTAAATTTCGGAAACGTATTTTCTCCATTATTTACTATGGTCTGGGTGTCTGAGTTCGGCCCCAGAATGGTCCGTTGTTTATCACCCATAACACTAAGCGTAACTTGTTTAATTTGGGTATATACAGTGTGTGTTTGTCTGCCGATTTATTATTATTATTTCCTCTGGATCTTCGAATCTAACCCATACTAAACTCACTGTTCTGGTTATTAGTCGCGACCTTCAACCGCCTCTCACAACTTTCGTATTTTAAAATATAATTGACATATACATAGATTCGTTGACATTTATCATAATGGCATCTCTAAACTTTGTTTGCTAAGCCATAAAGTAAAAAAGAGACAATTTATTTTACCTGTAATAAGAATTACGTAAGCTTAATTAGCCTTTATAGATAAAAAAAACTAAAGTTCATCTATTTTATCATATTGCACAAGCTAGTGTAGTCATTATTCACACTAACCGGGAAAAGTGATTAATCATGCAGTTTTATTTATATTGCCCACTTGATACGGGCATTATGTATACAGACCGGTCATTTTTCATAGTGACCGGATTTATCAAATTGCCCGTAACATATACATGGATAAGTATATTAACTAGATTTCTATGTGCGCGTGCTGTACATTGCGTAAAATTATTTCTTGAATTATATTTTGTTGGTCAGACAGGGCTCAGCGAATTCGGCAATTAAATTAGATGTAAAAGAAGTAAGTTAGGGAGCGCGTGCGACGAGGGCGTCTGTGATTCGAATCCTTAATTTTGTTTTTACTTTTATTTTGTTTTGTTTTTATTAATTTTGTTTTGGCACACAAACCCCGAGATAAAAATATCTACGCCCTGGTCTGGGTTTTCGCTTATAGATTTTCAAGTATATATAATACATACTAGATAGTATTAAATTATCATAATACCTTTCTTTAGATGGTTATGTTCCTTTCTCATGACCTTGGCAATTTACCGATTGTTAGATTATGGGGGTAAACAACGGTTTTTATTTAAATATATTTTCTATTCTGTAAAAGTTGTTTGTGATTTATTCCCTAAAGTATACATAGAACTTATATTATATTGTAGAATCTATATTTACAGACGCGTTAAATTTTTATCTTGGTACATGCAATCCATAATTTGTTAAGATATTTATACTCCTCGAGATTATAAATCCTAGCGATGTGGTAACTACTTACAACTTTAGTTGGTAATAAATATTCTGCCATATGCAAGCCATGAAAGCTTATCATTTTGCCACACCTTTTTTATAAGCATAAATTCACGTATCAACCGCTATCTCGTATGTTGTAAAATGATGATTCGACATATATTTTATAATCATAATTTTCTAGACAAAGATTTAAATAAAGTTTGCGACAATTTGCATACCAAGGTCTTTATAAATCTGTAAAGGTTTATAAAGACTCAGCAACTCACCTTTGAAGTCACTTATCAACATTGATCATATTGGTAATAAGATTTGATAGGCAAGGTAATTAGAATGAAACATTTGAGAAAGATCCTCAAATACACGTATAGGAAAGTTCATTAAAATAGAGAACATGTTAATTTCTAGATTGAAAAAATTCATTGTAAATCCATTATGAACACGAAAGTATGCATTCAAAGAGAACAAGGTGATAAAAGGTTTTGCACCCACTGTGCATGACGTTGCATTAATTGGCGACTGTAATTATTTTTTATTTAAAAAGGTTTCAGTAATCTTATTTCTTAAATTAGCAAATAATAAAAATATTTTAATTCAAAAACTGAAAAATCGTATTGCCCCACACAAGTCCCCATAAAATTTAATCCATTGCCACTCCTAGCTAATAAAATAATGAAATTTAAATCTGAAGTTGAATACAATAAACTGCAATAAAGGATTCCACACGCACAGGCAAGTAGAAAAGTGGATGACTCTCAGTTGCGCCTTAATTGGTTTCGCTTTTAGCTTACTTTTTAATTTATTTATACACGTATTCCCACTTTGATGTTGGAATACGCGCATGCAGGGCTTTTTGTATGAATAACCGATTATCTCGATACGATTTAATCTACCGATTGCATGTAATTCTTTTAAGGCAAATGCTTGGTGCAAATTGAACTAAATTGATTTATTATAAGGATTTAAATCGGTTACAAAAAGTTTGTTGATGGTTACTACCAGGGGCACGTAGAGTTTATTTAATTTATTTGGGAAACATACAATAATTATAATTCTTATAATATAAAACACATAAATTAATACACATATCAGCTAAGTTTGGACTAAAAAAT
Source organism: Dendrolimus houi (assembly GCA_039645545.1). NCBI lineage: Eukaryota > Metazoa > Arthropoda > Insecta > Lepidoptera > Lasiocampidae > Dendrolimus > Dendrolimus houi. The sequence continues at coordinate 12,317,698 of CM077120.1, read as the reverse complement.
AATTCATGTTACGCATTTGGCTCATCTATCTATCTGTACATATATTTTAGGTTGGGAAAAAGTTTCTTCGCATTTTATATAAAAATTCAAAAGGTTTTTTTTGTAAAATTTATTTACATTTGACTAAAATATGTAGGTGCCATTTTGTTGGATAACTTTTTGCAATCTTGTAGATAGGGACGTGATCCCATTGCTATAAAAATTTTGGGGCTTCTGATCAAAAAACTACGACAAGTGGTTTTGGTAGTCCTCTCGTGATGTTAACCTGACACTGCCTAAGGAATTCTGCAGAGACCGAAACAGGTGAAAATCTGAAGGTGCAAGGTCAGGACTATATGGCGGATGATTTAACATCTCCCAGCCAAACTCTCGTAATTTTTGCTGAGTGGCTAAAGATGTGTGAGGTCTAGCGTTATCATGGTGAAAAACCACACCCCTTCTGTTGATTAATTCCGGCCGCTTTCTCTCAACTTTTTGCTTTAATCTCATCAGTTGTTCCCAGTACAGTTCAGAATCGATAGTCCTGCCTGGCGGTAACAGCTCATAATGAATAATACCCTTCCAATCCCACCATACACACAGCATCACCTTGTTGCGAGTTAACCCGGGTTTCGCCACAGTCTCTGAAGCCTGACCGGCCTATGACCACGATCTTTTTCGCACGTTCTTGTCGTATGTGATCCACTTTTCATCACCAGTTATCAGCTTCTTCAAAAATGGTTCGGTTTCATTACGTCGTAATAAAGAATCACAAATGAGTAAACGTTTTTTTTCAGTGAGCTCATAAGGCACCCAAATATCGGGCTTTTTTGTGTACCCAGCTTTTTTCAAATGCGCCAAAATCGTTTTGTGGTCAATTCCCAGTTCTCCAGTTATATCGTAACTACTAATATTTTGTCCATAACAGAGCGACCAGAGCGACGTGCATCTTTGATATCAAAATTTCCGGATTGAAAACACTTAAACCAAATTTGCGCTACTCTCACAGATACTGCATTAGGTCCATAAACATCACAAATTTTTTCGCGGCTTGTGTTGCATTTTTCTTTTTTTGTAGTAAAATTTTAAAATGTATCGAATTTCTTCATTAGATTCACTCATTTTAACAATAAGAAAAACAAATGAATATCACACATTTCCCTAACTTGAATTTGGAATTGTCTTCTTTAAAATTAGAACTTTTTAATGATACCAAAACCAGCCAGATACAAATGGTATAGCCAAAGAGATCTTATTACAAGTTCATACATACTATATGCGAAAAGACTTTTTCCCCAACCTATTATAATAAAATTGTAGAGGTCAAATTTTTGTACAATGAATAAAAATGCTAAAAACCGACCCAGGGGCGGCGTAAGAAGTGAAATATAACTAATTTAAATTTTTCTCATTTTTTGTTTCTCTGTTTGTCTGTCTGTTTGCACCCGCTAATCTCCGAAACGACTGGACCGATTTAAATGAAATTTTGCATGGTGGTAGCTTATATATTATTATATAAAAATTAAAGAGTTCCCATGGAATAGTTAAAAAAACTTTAATTACTTAAGCAGCTTATTATACAACTCATGCACCTAATTAGTACTGATATTGCTGGTATCATCATCATACAATAAAACAATTTACACATTAAAAAACAATTAGGCTATATATCATCACGCTAAGACCAATAGGAGCGGAGCACCAATGAAGAATTTTTAAAATCGGGAGGGTTTTTTAACTTACTTCTTTTTAACTATTCCACGCGGACGAAGCCGCGGGCAGAACCTAGTACAAATATAAGAAAATTATAATATATTTGATACAATATTGTAATATTAGATTTAAAAAAGGAATTAAATAATACAAGATCACAAAAAATAACTATAAAATATGTCTATTTATCTATATTATTCTTAAGTCATAAATATCATGTCATGAAAAAAAAATCGTGATGCATGTTAAATATAAAAGACAAAAAAACAAAATAGTAATATAAATAAAATCAAAGTCAAAATAATAAAAATAAAATATACGAGTATATATGAAATTAGTAGAATGTCACGTAATTTTGTTTTTTTTTTGAGTCCTAAATGCCTATAAAATGATCGACATCATTGAATAGAGCATTGTATTGCTGGCAGGCACGGTATAAAAATGTATTTTTAGTATAATTGGTTTTTATAAATGGCAATGAAAAAAGCGAGTTATCACGGGCGCTTAATTGGGGACATCTCAGGAGTAAGTTATTTGTTAGAAAAGGGGAATTAACGAAATTATTAATAATTTTAAATAAATGAACCTGCTATCTTTGAATTCGACGAATTGATACTGAATCAATGTTTAATGGTGTCAACTTTAAGCGGTCGCATCTCTAGTTTATGTGATTCAAAAACTTGTTTCGAATTGATTCAATAGATTATATGTAAATATTATACCGTGGATTCCAAGTTGTGGACGCGTATTCTAAGATAGACCTAAAATGTTGTTTATTTTACTTTATAAAATTATAAAGTAAAACTAATGTTGAGGGTAACTTGAAGTCTTTTCCAACCCTAAGAATAAATCCAAGCATTTTAAGAGTTGGTCTTCCTCTTGCTTTTCCGTAAGCCTGATATAAGGCAAAGGCAATAACACGTACGGGTTTTAGTCACTATTCTTAACCAGGGTGGTAATAGCATCTCTTCAGGGGTGCTTGGTATGGTGAATCGCACACTCTCGGATCTACTTTCTCGCGCGATTTGCAACAACTACACGGATATCCCCTCTTAAAAAAAAAGGTAATGGACAACAACAGTGGTCTTAGAGATAATGCTGTGCTGTGTTCCTTGTCACGCGTTTAATTGATAATTCTGCAGGAAATGTGTAGTTTTTGAGATATTATTTTAGTCAACATAACCTCTCTTATTTTTTTTACCTATATTGCACTTACATTTTATTGAAGATCCAAAGTTGAGTAATCCTATCAAAGTCCAAAAGACAGCCAGTAGTCAACGTTATGAGAATCAAAATAGACCAAAAACAGTCAGTCAGACAATCAAGTCAACTGAAATACTTTTTACCCTCTAGACTAGAGAAACACTGAAGTTGCCAAAAATGTTTACGAACGAAGCAAGTTGGACTTCATATTTTTAACGAGTCAAATAATGTTTTATTTTTATTGTTTAAATAGTAATTAAAATTATTTATCTCATTATATTTTAGAAGTACGATGACAACAAGGTACCGGCCCGCTCTTTCAATATTGTTTTAAATTCGATGATTGTAATAAGACTGCATTGGAAATGGCACACAATACGAACATTATGATTTTAATTTTATTTAAAGTAATGTGTACTTAAGTACCAATGTGTATGTGAACGTAAATATGCGAAGATTTACATGGGGTATGATCGCATCACAATACTTATAGGCGAAACGATTACGTCGAGCAGGGCGCGCCGCCACTAACCCAATTTGTGCAGAACGACCGGGTAAACAAGTCGATTTCTACGCTCCATGGAGATTTATTGCAAGATCGTAAAGTGCAACTCTTTGTGTGAAAGCATCTTAATTGAATTGAGTAGATATATGACAACCTTCATTATGAGTATTTCTATCTTTTATTTGGTTGGCTTCATATCGTTTCAGGGCATAAACTGACGTCTTCGCAAACAGAAAGGTCAGGGCCAAGGCGGAATACATTGAACACAATCTTATCAATTTTATATACTCAATTTGATAGAGTATTTGCTTTCGTATATAATTGAAAATTTTCTTTGTGGGCTAAAAATATTTATCATTTAATATATGAAAGAATAATTTCAATTAAAATTTATTTATGAAACGAATTTATTTTCCAATCTACCTACGTGGCCTTGTGATCTTGGCTCATTAGGAATCGGAGTTTCCTTGTTTGACTCCCGTTACCATAGATGATACACTATATATAAGAGCCGTTACGGTAAATCTCGTAAACGACTTTCCGTTACTTCTTAGGTCTGGGTGTTGCTGAGATCGACCCGATCCGCGGAGTTATCCATTATGTATTTATTAGGTAACCATAACATAAGCGTTACTTGTATGGTTTGGAAATATTTGTAATGCCAATTTATACATTTACTAGATGTATTCTCCGGGGCTACGCCGCGTAATAGCTCTATGTAACGTATATACAAATTTAATTAGGTGTTTTACCTAAAACTACTGTTTCTTATTACTAACTTCACTACAATAACAAAGAAACTGAAGTCCATATAGTCTACTCAACTGCGCAGTGAAACATAGAGGCGAGTCGCATTGCAACCTGATTTGAATTATTATAATGAATGAGATGTTGTTTATGACAACGTCGGCATCTATTTTGCTAATCAGTTTATTCCATGGAACGACATTATTTACCGGGATAATAAGTATCCAACTGTTAACTCCGGCTAGCTAGCACTATTTCGAGTATCATTTCAATCCGTTCAGTAGTTTCCACGTGATGCTCTAACAGACAGACAAACCGAAAGACAGACACAAAAAATTCTAAAAATTTAATTTTTGTAATCTGCTGGTCCGAATTAGCTTCACTGCGTTTTAAATATTAGTAAGTAGTATTAATTAGATTAATTTATTAGGCTCTTTATTGTGCAATTGTGGAGTTCATTCAGAAATATCTAATTTTTGAATCCAAATAAGTATTTAACTTCATCATAATTATGATATCATGTTATTTATGAACTTGATCTGTTTATGAATATTTTTTTATCAAATAACTTTATTCTGATACCACTACGCAAAATTTAAGCGGTATGTCTGTTTATCCGTATAATGTTAGGGTGCTAAGGATAAACAGTAAACGTAAACTTTCTAATTGTAGCGGTGTGGAGGCCGGGTGCGCCGACGCCGCCGCCTGCGCCCACGCCACCAGTGGCGCGTAGCCCCGGTGCGCCGCCGCCTCCGCCACCCCCACCTGTCTGGTCGCCGGGCAGCGCAGAACCCTCCCCCCAGGCGTCACGGAAAACCTTCAAACCTGTCAACTTCGAAGAGACACCACCTTCCCGTCGTAAATTCCCGGTAAAATATTTTTGTAATTTTCTGTCTAAAGGTTGTCTAGAAGAAATCCATTGTTTCTACCAATTCTTGTGGAAAACAGGTGTAATATTACGTTTGTATGTAATTATTGTTCATATTTACTGAACTAGATGAGTGTAGAGGTACTCCTACATTTATTAAATAATTATTTTCAATTTATGATAACATTATTTTAACTTCGTTGTTATTAATAAAATAGAATGTCGACTCTCATGTGATTTACAGAATTGTCAAACAAATAATTTGCAATCAGTTCTCCCATGGCGAGTTGACTGGCATGGATTGTATGGCGCATATTGAACAATACTCATGTACAAACCGATGCTTGAAATTCTAATCCCTTTAAATTATAAAATATTTTTGAATACATCACGTAACAGGGCTGAAATGCGCTTTAATATAACGAGTTTTTTTTAAAATGTCGATTTACACACAAATACTCTCTTACACCCTTATTCATAAGTTATACGAGGTTTATAGGCTCGTTGAATAAAGTAAAAAAAAATCAAATTTGGATTGCGATTATGGAAAACACTTTTTTAAATTCTTTTAATGAGCCTGTAAATCTAGTATACTTATAATAAATAAGGGTGTAGAATATAAGCCTGTATTTAATTTAATCTTTGCCACACCTATTCTTCGTTAGAAATTAAATTGTGAAATATTAGAAACATTTCCATACTGCCTAAAACAATAAATAACAAGTTTTTAAGTAAACGTTATAAAATAATGCAAATTTCACCACCTTCTTTTAATACCTTAGTAGAGGAACTATATATAATAAATCTCTTAAACAATGCCTACAACATAAAATCAAAATTCTATAGATATTATATTTTTATCAAGAGATATTCAGTACACTATGTTTTAATACCATTATCATTACAAAAGTTTAGAAATTTATAGGTTTTGAAATTATTAATCGCAATGTTGCCGAAGTCTGCCTCCTTATTCGTCTACTCTACATGCCCGATATGGAATGTATTGGATTGTTAGTCCATTATTTCGCGTGTCATGAGCGTTAGAACAATAGTAATTTAATTTTTTACCTTAATTATCTGGCACATTGTGAATCTCAATGACGTTCCATTCAGAATCACATCAATTCAAATAAGAACGAAATTCATATACGTTTTCAGAATTCTGAACAAAACGGTTGCACGAGCGGTTCTGAAAGCGAAGGCCGGCTGCGGACATCGCAGAGCGCCCCCGTGACCGGCCTCAACTCATTGAGTACCAATATCAGCCGGCTGCCGAGGGCGCAAAATCCGACAGTTACATTGCTACAGAAAGCAAGAGGTAAGCTGGTGAAATTTGTCTTACTATAAGAAAGTAGAACATTTACAGACTCACCAAAGTTATTTTCGATTACTTGATTAATTAATCCTTACATTTAAGGATAACAATTATTGTTAGAACTTGAAACTCTAAACTTTTAAAAATGTCAATACAAATGTCATCAACACAGTCATGAATATCATTAACATATTAATATCCTATTATTAACTCGGGCCTCCCTTTTTGAGGGGAATGGACAACATTATACCTGCCATGCTTTTCTAAGGTGGTTTGCGAGATCCACAAATCTCATTATTTCCTCAGGATATTTTCCATCACCGCCAACAAGTGGTAGTTGTCAGAATATTACAAACTCTGCCTACGCAATGCATGCTCCCGGTCAAGTTTTGCACCCATGCCATAACACAAACGTAATCTGCTTAGTTTGCAGCTTCAATTAAATTGTTAAACATCATTATGGTCTGATTATAAAACAGCATTCTCAATTGCGATGTCAAATGTTAAATTTGTGAAAATAGACATAAACCAATGGAGTTCAGAATTTATTCCTCTAGCACACAACGGAAATGACGGCTAATTGGTGCCAAACTTTCCTTAAATTGGCTTACCCGTAGACGATTCGCGAGTAATTGTTCAAAAAGCTTTAATTGCTCCGGCCATTGTTTTAACAAAATGCTTAAAATATTAAACAGTTTGATTTAATAACCATAAGTCCTTTTATTCTCTTCAAAAGTTGGATTTAATTTATTAACATGCTGAAGTATATTAGTTAATGAAACCCATGGTTTCAGTTTCGGAACGTCGCATAGTTATAAGTATTAAATAATTGTAATACAATTCCTTCGAGCCAGGCAACGCGTCTTTAGCATTTCTGGTGTTACAAATGTCATTTACTAAATTAGCTTTGACAGAAGAGAAGGTAAATTCCCCACATTTTTCACCATGGAGGAGATAAAATCATTCCAAGGTTCCAACTTCAGAACCAAAGGACCAGAACCGAATCACTCTTTTTCTTGGCTGGAACTTAAAGAGTGGTGTTTTCCTATGCTGCTATACACCTTTATTTTTAAAAACTCATGTAGCTATGTTTAAAAATGGACAATAATTCTAAATTGTTCAATTGATTTGATCCAAGATTTGTGTTTGTTAGAAAAACTTTGCTGTTTACTTGTTTAATGAAATATAATTTTTCGATTTGCTACAAGAACGCTATGTTATGTTGCTCGGTGTTAATAGCGGTAAACGATCTCCTAACTCTCAAGCTGGGGTTCTAAGGGCTCGACTTTTACCTAATGCTTATTTACTCGAAGATTAATTTTAAAACTTGAATGTAGATAGTTTTGGCACTGTTTAAATATACAAGCCTGCAATATTTACAAAAGAAAGACAAGCCCCTGTGAACGAATAACCTTAGGAGAAAACCAATAACAATTTCTGTTCAAAACATACTCGTAGCATACAGCACAACTTTATCTGTCATTTATGAAACGGGCTTGTTATTATAAGATGAACCGATGTACCTTTCCAATTGAATAGATATAAAGATGGAAAAGATGTGGCACGTTCTAACGAGGTCTGACGAGGGTCAGCGTCATTATTAAACTTTAATATTGGACGAGTGGCGGTGACAATTTTCCTGAGATTATTGCCATCACGTCAATCTACGACAGCGTTGTATTTTTGATAAACGACATATGTATGTAACATGTTGTAAAAATCGAATGACGTTTTTTTTTCTTTCTATGTAAACCGTTCGACTAAAATACCTACTTTACGCAGTTTTGCGAAAATACGCTCTAGACTGTACCGCGTTGAAAATTATCTATTTTCCAGATTAGGAAACATCACCTTTATAAAAAGAAATCAGTAATTAAAATATACCAAATGTCAAGTTAGCTTTTCATTCAGTTACATTCGGATAAACTTGAATCCGCCCGGTTGACTTTCTATATTACGGAAAGTTAACTATTTTCTGCGCCAAAATACTTTTTGTATCCCAGTACATCTCCGTTGTGGACCTAATTATACACAACATTTTCTGAAATTGATTTATTATAAAGGTCTTGAAGAACGAACAGCCGAATTTTCAAACATAGTTACTTTATATAATTATAATAACGGATTCAATTTGTTTGCTGCTCAAAGTTAATATTATTAAAAGAGTTCTATTAAGATTATAAAGATTAAAGTATTGCTAAGCGAATTGATTTTAAATACTGGCAAAATAACTAATCTACGTTACCTGTCAAACGTAGATGAAGTTGCGGGCATATCCTAGTAGATGTATATAAATTTGTTATTTTCAATCTTCCAATATTATATTACCAAAACATAATATTGGGATTATATTTTCGTCTGTTATTGATAATTGCCTATGGTATTGTTATTTTATTTTATTTTATTTTATTTTATTTATTTAGGATAATAAACAGATATACATTAAAGTTACATTTAAAAAAAAAAAGTATATAGTATAAAATCAATGCTTATCCAACTACATTATCCACGAACTAAAAGATGGTAGTGTACAATACTTAAAAAAAATATATATATATATATAAAATACGGGACATATACGAAAACTCACGCGCATCCACGCGCGCACACACGCGCAAACACACACACACAGACACACACACACACACACACACACACACACACGCACGCACGCACGCACGCACACACAAATATACACACACAAACATACATACACATGCACGCGCACGTGCATCCAAACACTCACATCAACACGCTTATATACATATTATATATGTGAGGTGATAAAGATAACAGACACAGATAGAAATGATTAAAAAAGAAAAGAAAATTCATAATTACAGTGCCTTATCCTTAATGACGTTAACAACATCTTTTTTAAAAGCACCCAAGGAAAGTGTAAAGATGTCGATGTTTTCAAAATATATATTGTAGTTATTGACGAGTTGGTACATTGGGGCACGAAGTCCTGCGTTAGTACGACAGGAAGTCGTAGAAAAAAGTCGCCCAATTTTTACCGCGCGTCTAAGCACTGTCCTTGGGACGCAGTAACATATAGTGTTAGTAAGAGGCAAGCAGTCTATATAATTGTGACAAAGTTTATAAAGCAACATAGCACCCAGTAAAAGACGTCTATTAGAGAGTGACAGTAGGTTATATTTAAGTAATAATTGAGAGTATGGGAGATATTATAAGTTATAAGTGTAAGTGGAAACAAAATATTCAATTTTTATACTGTAAGTATATTGTCGTGTTTTTCAGAGGGACAAATTCCACGTGGATCAAGTTATCTTCAACAAGAAAGGGATAGCGCTCGACTTCCACGGGATAGACCGTCTCCACCTAAAGGCGATATTGGTACGCTATATTTATTATATTCCGCCTTTCAATTAATTCTTCACTGATTCCTTGTGCGTAGATTGGCATGGTTTAAAAGAAAGAATATATTTACCTATTTCCAAAATGCGACATACACAAAATAAACAAATTAAAAGAAAACATATACAGAAATTGTGTGCCACAGTTTCAAAAATAAGGTTGGCACTCAGTATATTGCTCTGCAGAAATGTGGTCCGACACAGCACTGATTTTCAGTGCCCACCTCCTAAATCAAACGTACATGAGACGCTTTGTAAAAATAAAAATACATTAATTACAAAATGTTTAACTATGGAAACTCTATTAATATTATAAATGCGAAAGTAACTCTGTCTGTTTGTTCCGTTATCACGAAAAAACTACTGGACTGATTTAGCTGAAACTCAGTATATATTAGGTTGGGGAAAAAGTTTCTTCGCATTTTATATAAAAATTCAAAAGGTTTTTTTATAAAGTTTATTTACATTTGACTAAAGTATGTAGATGCCATTTTGTTGGATAACTTTTTGCCATCTTGTAGGTAGGGACGTGATCCCATTGCTATAAAAATTTTGGGGCTTCTGATCAAAAAACTACGGCAAGTGGTTTTGGCAATCCTCTCGTGATGTTAACCTGACCCTACCTATGGAATTTTGCAGAGACCGAAACAGGTGAAAATCTGAAGGTGCAAGGTCAGGACTATACGGCGGATGCATTAACACCTCCCAGCCAAACTCTCGTAATTTTTGCTGAGTGGCTAAAGATGTGTGAGATCTAGCGTTATCATAGTGAAAAACCACACCCCTTCTGTTTATTAATTCCGGCCGCTTTCTCTCAACTTTTTGCTTTAATCTCATCAGTTGTTCGCAGTACAGTTCAGAATCGATGGTCCTGCCTGGTGATAACAACTAATAATGAATAATGCCCTTCCAATCCCACCACACACACAGCATCACAAGTTAACCCGGGTTTCGCCACAGTCTGTGAAGCCTGACCGGCCTTTTAACACGATCTTTTTCGCACGTTCTTGTCGTACGTGATCCACTTTTCATCACCAGTTATCAGTTTCTTCGAAAATGGTTCGGTTTCATTACGTCGTAATAAAGAATCACAAATGAGTACACGCTTCATTAGGTATCTTTCAGCGAGCTCATGAGGCACCCAAATATCGAGCTTTTTTGTTTACCCAGCTTTTTTCAAATGCGCCAAAACCATTTTGTGGTCAATTCCCAGTTCTCCGGCTACATCGTAACTACTAATATGCCGATCTTGCTCCACTTTTTCAAAAATGGCATCAATTTTGTCAGTAACAGGGCGACCAGAGCGACGTGCATCTTTGATACCAAAATTTCCGGATTGAAAACGTTTAAACCAAATTTGCGGTACTCTCACAGATACTGCATTAGGTCCATAAACATCATAAAAAATTTTCGCGGCTTGTGTTGCATTTTTACCTTTTTTGTATTAAAATTTTAAAATGTATCGAATTTCTTCATTAGAATGACTCATTTTAACAATAAGAAAAACAAATGAAAATCACACATTTTCCTAATTTGAATTTGGAATTGTCTTCTTTAAAATTAGAACTTTTTAATGATACCAAAACCAGCCAGATACATATGGTATAGCCAAAGAGATCTTATTACAAGTTCATACATACTATATGCGAAAAGACTTTTTCCAACCTATTATATATATATATATATATATATATATATATATATATATATATATATATATATATATATATATATATATATATATATTTTCAATACCGAGAATGAACATACGATACTTTTTATCCCGAAAAATGGGATAGTTTTCGGGATAAAAATATATTTGTCTGTTTATTTGTTATGCTTTTACGGTAAAAGTTCCAGACCGATTTGGCTGAAAATCGGTATATATGTAATTTTAATACCGAGGGTGGACAAGGATTACTTTTTATCCCGGATAATGGGATAGATTTATGTAAAGGTTATCCTAAAAAGTAAGATAGGTTTTTGTGATTTGCCATTTTCGTCATTTGGGTCATCTTTGTCCTTTTTTAACCTTTTTGGCCTATTTGGCCTTTTTGTCCTTTTTAGCCTTTAGATGGTATAGTTTGCGATATAAAATGAAAATAATGTTCCGGGTGCAAATAGCACTCGCATAAATCTTTACTACAATGTAACCTGTATTAACGCCTGCTCTTTAAACAAGAGGCAGGCACTAAAGGTAGACCCGCGGCCCGCGGGTAAAACTTTAGTGATTATAATATTTAAAAAAATACAGTAATGTTGAGCTTAATAATAAAATAAAGAAACGATGAGTACTAAGATTTAAAAAATCAATTCTATTAATAATATAAGCACACTAAATAATTACATTTTGCTTGACCTATAACATATTGTTACGATTTTGTAGGGGGTAAATTCGAAAATTCCATTGGAATTATCACAAGTTTATTAGAAATACACACATGTAATTCACAGTTCTTACAAGTATAGCTAAATTCAACAAAACCAAACCCTAGGGCAGAAAATAGTTATCACATAAATCGAGCAAATTTCGTCGTTATAAGATAAGATACTCGCTCTGAAAGTGCATAAGGTAACGCTTCGTTCGCAGTCAGAACACGACTGCCGTATTTTCCGACTAACCGACCCTCATCTATTTGTAAATTAGTCTGGCCCCCTAGCAATATGCCGACCACTGGTTCTTGAAATCGTTAAATGATCAGCTTGATGGCTTCTCTGAACTTGCATGAAATACCAAAAAGGAAAAAAGGTTTTATGACGTCTTATGGCGGTGTGAACAAAGAGATTAGCGCGAACAATAGATCACACAAATTCAAGGGGGTATTAAGACACCTGCAAAGGACTAGTGTCGGCTTGCAACAATATTATATAATTGATGTAACAAGCCTGTCATTGTGGCGAATTGTACTTATTCACTCACTATTTGTCACATTTATCCTTATTATATATGTATCACGGTGTTATATACTGGAAATAAACGTATATTATAATATACAAACTATGACTCTGGTTTAACTATTTATCGATATATTATGTTAGAAGAGGAAACAAGACAGTCCGTAAATCGTATTGTGAAGCACAAAATATAGTGTTTTGTGTCAGTGCCGTATACATCAGGGCCAATGAATGATTCCGTGTACATCAAACATAGTGATATACACTCGTATGAAACTCGGAACAGAGATAGGATCGCGCCACAATACAACACAATTATTATTATTGTATAATAATTCATTTCTTGCTCGCACAATTTACGTCCTTCCAGTCAATATAGACTTATTACTCCTATTCATAATACAACGTTTTTCAATAACTCTTTCACGGTCAAGGCTATCCAACTTTGGAATACATAGCCTGTTGCTGTCAGACAAGCAAAATCTTTAATAACATTTAAGAACATGGTCAGGAAATTCTATCTGCAATATAATGATATGTAATTTTATATAATTAGTATTATATTGCATATAGCTATTTATTTATTATGTTTAAATAGTTGCATTTTATCACTATATCTTGTATATGTATATAACTTATGTGTATATTTGTATATATAGTATAGTTATATATTTATTATAAAAATATAAGTAATCGTACAATAATTATGTATACCACCTTTGCCACTCCTAATCAACAATATTCTTGCCACGGGTTGTCTGCAAGAGATCACTTTTTAGCGACAAAGGGCGGTCTTGTTGGTACACAGTTAGAATAATACTAGTTCGTAAGTTTTCACAATAAACATAGCTGGGCATTAACTTGTTAATCCGGTAATCGTTAATTAACGAAGTTAACATTTCGAGTAACGGATTAACTTTTAAGTTAACTTAAAAATATGTTAACGGTCTCGTTAACTTCCGTTAAATTTCCCAAAGTCCGTTAATCGTTAATCCAGCACAGGTACCGCACGCACCGCGAAAAACAGGTTCTGACATGTACGTTCGAGTCGGTCGACAAGATCGGCGCGGCGCGTGCGCGAGTGAAATGACACTATTTTGCCGGCTGGTGTAAAGAAAAATCTTTAAAGAGCAAAGCTCAAAGTCTCGTCAAAATGTGGCTAGACATAAAATCGAAAGACTCGTTAAATGATGCGGCATTCCTCGGGGAGCCAACAATTTATATAAGAAGATGCAATTTTTATCACGTGTTAACGAATTGACGATTAACGTTAATTTGCGTTAAATTTTCTCAAACGTAACGCTTTAACTTTTAACGAAGTTACCTTTTTTAGTAACGGATTAGCGATTAACGAAGTTAACTATTTGATTAACGGTGCCCAGCTATGACAATAAAGTGTTATCTATCTATCTATTATATAACCAACTAGCATAAAATATCAAACTCTCCAGTAGTTAAAATATATTAACTTGCCAGTTTAGAAGTGGCTAATGGAGCACATCTTCTACAACATAAAGGTGTTCATAGAATATGAAAATTTGGGAAACCTTAGTAATTGTAAAATTTTTAGTAACATAATCCTGACATGTACCATAGTTACGATAAAATTATTTTATTTAACGGGGTTATCTTAACACTGCGATTGCTTTTATTTTTATTTGATATAATAACACAATAGCGGCTAGTTTTGTAGATAACTTGTACGTTGTATTCATGATACTAATTGATTATAATGTTTTTTTCAGTGCATGCACTTCGCAAGGAATACGCCAGCGAAGGCGACGCCGAGAGAAGCGATTACGAACGCGGCGGCACTCGGAAGATGGCGGATGCCCCTAAAAAAGTCGAAGGAATAGGACCTACAACCAAAGAAGGCATGCCAGTCGCACTTAGATCTGTAAATATTACAATTTTATTTTATACTAGGATTCGGATATGCCCGTGAGTTCGTCCACGCTTGACTTAAAATTCCCGCGGAATGCCCGGGACGCAAAGTATCGCACCATTTAAAAAAAGAATATAAGCCATCGTTTTAGTGGAAACTGTGTCGGAGTAAGCTAATTTTATGCATCCAAACAACTTCAAACCGCAAACAAATTGCCGCGATAACAGATATCACACATTTTATTACATTAAGTTTGCTATCGATCAGTAAAACAATCACCATGGAATTGGATTTTTTTAAACCGGGCCATTTTCCTCATTCCCAGAAAAATTCTCGGCATGAAAAGTATTTATGTCTATTTTCAGTATTAAAACTACATTTAAACAAAATTACAGCAAAACCGATCTAGTATTCCTATTACTTTTCAGTGAAAGCTTAACAGATAGCCATATCGAGTTACTATCTCATTTTTTATAGACAATGATTTTTTATATCTATAAACATGAGAAATGATTGGTCTCACTCTCATACAAACTTTCTTTTTTATCTATCCCCCGTCTATGTAAACTACATAAATGATAAAAATAACCAAAATCACAAAAAAAGAGAGACAAATATATTTTTATCCCGGAAACAATTACATATATATATATATATATATATATATATATATATATATATATATATATATATACACTGGGGTTCAGCCAAATCGGTTCAGTAGTTTCTCCGTGAAAGCGTAACATACAGACAGACAAGAGTTACTTTCGCATTTATAATATTGTTACGAGTGCGGGACTCGAACTAAAATGCCGTTGGAATTACTATAGAATTTATTAGAAACTATACAAACACGTATATCACAGGTACAAATATAACCGGTCGCAATGACTCCCAAATGTAATACACAATTAAATAACACGCACAAAGTCCGTCACTATATCGCTTATCGAATGTACGTCTTGCTCGTATCGTAATCCTCGCTTGACTGCCCCACCTCTCCGTTCGGGCATTGTTTTATACTTCACGGTGCAATATGTCTATCTCATCGCGTGCACCCGATTTCCCGGAATCACACCTGGCCACTGCCTACCGGAACAGATTACAATACACAATAGGCGGCTTTTCTAATTACAAATATTAAATACAAAGAAGACAAAAGAAGTGCAAATGCGGGCGGTAATAAACTTGGGGTTTATGACCGCAGGTTTTCATTCGCATTTGTTGTCGTGCTGCGTGGAATTTTGGCTAAGTCGTAACAATATTAATAGGGATAGATAACTAAAACCGGGTACTCATCTGCGACGAGCCTGCTGCGTGCGCAACGCATTGCGCTCGCAACAAGCCGAGGGCAACCCCGTGATCATTACTTAACTTTTACAAAATTATAGATTTCGCTTCTCTACCCTATGAGTACCGGAGCATTCTCTTCGGGACGACACCGGCGCTGATCCTAGATTCCCAAATCAGAGTAAATAACAGAAAGTTATTTTTTCGAAATTTGATCTGCCCGAAATCGAACCCGTGACGTCTGTTTAGATTGCTATACCACAAATATCCTTTTTATATTTTTTCTGCATCGTTTGGGCATTTTCCTGGCTTCAATTAAAAACTTTATAACTCGAACCCCCAAATCCAATTTATCGATATATGAAGCCTGCCAAACTGTTTCTAACAATATTAGCGAGGATAAACTCTGTTCTTTTAAGATGGGGTTAGGATTTTCCAAGATATGATTAACGATACTAAACACACATACGTATACATTGGAAAAAAAACAATTCTCAGTTACAGTTACCTGCCCTTCACTACAATATATATTGTATAGTGTAGAGGCATATAGATTAATAATTATTCCTACTACATTTTATCGACGTAGACTCACTAATTACCTAGAATAACTGTGACATACAAAGACGGAGGACGAATATGATTTCATAAAGATATAGTTTTTTTCAAAATAACTGTGGGACCCTAATATCAATTCACAGCTATCTAAATGCAAAATATTTCTTCATTAAATGTGTAAAAAAAATTGAAATGCTAAGTTTAAAATTAAATTAAATTTTGAAAATTAAATGTGTAAACCGCGTAATAGTACTTAATAATTACCACACGGTTTATGCGTTTTTGACTGAGCTCAACACACTCAATCCTATGTTACTATTGAAATATTTGTAAAAGTGCGTTTTCTGTTTACAGGAAGTAAAGGACCCTTCGAGGTGGTACAAAAAAATGTACGATACCATACACAAAAACAAATATGATGGTAAATACATATTATTATTTTATGTAGTTCTATATTTAAACAATATTTTTAACTATGCATTCAATGTTGTACGGTATTTAGTTTAACTGTAACCCGTGCATTATGAGAAGGACTTACGAATAACATATTAATTAATGAAATATTACATTTTAATGATTTAATCAACTCAATTTAAAAATTTTCATTAATCACTTTATTCCTTATATTATTGCTATACAGGTTTGCCTGTTATTATAACTTAATTTCTTAGTATAAAATAAAGAAACATTACGCAAGGATTTTGGAATTTTTAAAGTTGCAAATTCGCTTAAATTCGTTGATACGTGGTTGTATATACTTTACCGTTCAACTATCAATTTATTTTATTTCTGTGTTTCATTAAGTACAAGTTATATTATTTCTATAAGTCTACTTTATCTATGAAACAGAGCAAATTTAACTTTATAAGCTAATACAATGTTACCACATTGTAATATTTTTTCTACCCTTCTTATTTTACACGGAGTTCTAATCGATTTGAATTTTTATATTCGATCCCCAAAAACGTTAATTTTCTTTTTCAGACGATTATGTGACTATTCGATACAAAAGTCGCCGAGGTGATTATAATGTGTTTTCCAAATTATTTTTAATTTACATCGGTGGCTGTATAACTCCACATCGGATCGCATATTGAATTCAATAACAGTAAATGCTTGTTTTCACATAATTTTGTACATTTCTACAATGGCGTATGTGTGTGGTTTGTGATCGTTACCAATGTGACGTCATATTTAATCGTCGATATAAATACATTTCATTACATAACTTAAATAATTCATTTGACTTATACTCCACTAGTCGACTCACCCAGCTTCGCTTGATTACTAAATATTTTGCCGTTCTAATTTTGGAACCTAGTTACTATACATAGAACAGATAAATTAGCTTCAAGACATTTTTGCGTGTGTAGTAGTGTACGGGAAGCACATACATAAACTAATGCTTTTTATATATTTTTATTATTTTTATAGGCAGGTAGGTACTTAATATGAAACTAATAATATCAAACGATAATAAATATTAATATTAAACATAATTTTTAATACCAAATTTCTTCAACTCCAGACATTTCGTATTCATCTTCATCCTGACTTTCATTCGGTGAATCATTTGTTTTAATTCTAATTCGTTCTGATAGTATATCTACAGCCTCATCCCTGCCCTGAAATTTCTTTTCCTCTTCAATTGCACGTAAACAAACATTTTTCCATTCCTCTACAGTTATGCTATTAAATTTTTCCTAAGCTAATGTCATTATAGCATTCATGTTGATTGTGATATTTTTTGCGACGTAAGTTTTCACTATCCCCATATATTTTCTATTGGTTTCAACTGAAGGTGATATGGCGGTAAACGGAGCACAGTATTGGACCTTGCTGTCGTAATATATAATATTTCGTCTGTCTTATAATCTACAAATCTCGTCTTATTTTTCAGAATCACTTAATATAACTGAGGCTTAAGCATCTCCGATAAATGGGCAATATTTTGAAACTTCAACCATTTAATCATTTGCTGTTTTTTTGACTGACTCTTTTTGATACTTTGAATAATTATCATAATTCATATTATTATGGTCAAAACCATCCATACCGCCGGCATGGACAATGATCAAACTGTTGCCCTTTGATACCTGTTGCTTTAAACCAGAAGTGCTTCTATCTGACCAAATCGTTAAGAAGGTATATTATGTATATCTATACCTTTCGTCGGTAAAAACAATCGGTCGGTTTTGTGCACGATATTCTGCAATTTTTATGAGATAGTTAATTCGCAAGTATCAAATTCCGTGCTTCTCCATTAGAAGTTTGCTGTATTCTTCCGTTAGTTTCCATTTAAAACCTAATGATATGACGTGTTTTCGTAACATGCTGACACAACATTTCTTTATTTGTAATGTGAAAGGTGTAAATCGTTGTCCGGATTACTTGTTGATCAAAATCATCTATTATAATTGTAGGCTACCGATCTGGTTTCTTTTTAGGTGATTTAAACCTTGGTCCCTGTACTGAAAAATGACATTTGCTTTCTGATAGCACCTTTCTGATGGAAGTCAATGAAATTCCGATTAATTTAGCAACTAATTGAGCGGGAGTCATAATCCTGCTCGGATTGCTATTGCACTGATTTTCGAAATATTTGTACAAATTATACAATACTTCTTAAGGACAAAACAGGAAAGGAAACGAGGATATTAAATAACATTGAACGATTCAAATTTATGTTCATAAGGAACACTTTGTTTGGTTCATCCAAATTGAAAGACTGAAATGAACCATCTAATATTGGCTTATTATTGTCGAGATTCGTAGAATACAGATTTGTCTTAAGAAAATTCTGTCAATTTATATGATTAAAGAGGCGGTAACGCGCGAGTGATATAATGAATTCCATTCAGGTACATACAGAATACAGATTCACTTCAAAAATGGCAACTCATGAAAGTTGAAATCGTAGTTAGACAGCAACAAAATGCTTAAAACGGTAGAAACTGTTATGCATTGCATAACATAGAAATATTAAAAATTACGCACACTTCAACTAATTTATTAACAGTAACAAAAATAATAACATATTTAATAATTAAAAAATATTGGATTAAGTAAGATAAAATGATTATAGCTGATATATTTTATTTTAATATTACCATGTTGTACACAAATAAAGTATATTTTAAAAGATATGAGGTAAGTCTAATAATTTAAAAATAGAATAATTATGTAAATAACTAAACTTAGGTTTTATAAAATATCTAACAGATTTTTCAAATAGAAATATGTTGAAGTAAGTTTTGGCAAGATGCTAAGTCAAGATATCCTCTATATGCTTCCCAATGTCTGAATGCCATTTAGCGTCAGGGAATTTGATACAGATAAACACGAATATTAAAAGACAATTTCAATATCGCGGTGACTGTATTAATAATGAACAGCGCCATCTAGTTTTGTGCATTGTAAGTTTGATTTTTAGCGTTTTGACGATATTTGCTGTTTTCGCTTTTAAAAAAACTACATAGAATATCTTATAATATTTTTGTATGTTTTTAAACATAATCATTAACTATAACAGTGAAAACGGGTGGGAGGTTTAAGCATTCTTTAATTCTTACCACTAAATTACATTTTAGTTTGCCGGATTTGCAGTGTTTTAAGTGCAGCAGTAAGAGAGACACCTCACATATTTCTAACTAGACAATAATATCACTTAACATAAACAAGCACATTAAAAACATAGCGATAGTAGATATACATAAAGGTTTATTCATTAGGTCAACCGCCGGAACGAGTGTCAAGTAACAAATCCCAATACGCGTACTTCGACCCTCGCTCAGGGTACCTGAGCGAGCCCGAAGGCGGCCTCCGCAGGCTTGGCTCCAGCACTTGGAGCGACGCTTACGACAGTGATGTCACTAGTGGACACAGGAGACGCACGGCTTCTGTCCAGGAGGAGAGGAGGATAAGCGAAGTCTCGTCTTCGTATTTGCCCAACAATAAGTAAGTATATGCATCTATTATAGACACTGGTCTCAATGTTGAGCAACTTAAATGGTAGACTAAAATATCTCCTTGAATGTCTGGTGTTTCGAAAGTAGATAAAGTAAGCAACGAGTACATAAGGAAATCTGAAAGTTGCCCCATTTCTTAAAAATTGTAAGGAAGAAAATTAAGGTGACATGGTTATGTTATATATAATATTATAAAATTCTAAGCATGCCGTGTACATTGAAGCTGTTTAAAAAAGAAATAACTGGAACAGACAACATAAGTCACGAAGAACACGATGCAATATTTTTAGATTTCTTGTCTGTTTGTTCGGGATTCACGTAAAAACTACGGGGTAGATTTCGATGTGGTTTTCGTTGATCGACAACAAATTCTTAGACTTAAAATCTGCGCTACTTTTTATCCCGGGAATCCGGCGGGAATTATCCTGGGTATGGAACAAATTAGTTAGATTGCATTAATATTATTTGATTTTGATACGATTTCACTAGAACGATAGCTTAAGTCGTTTTTCAAGTGATGCAATACTTTATATTCTGGAAATCCCGCAGGAACTTTTCCGGGAGTATTTTAAAGTGGGTATTATTTATAAAAATTAATTGATTCGGATCCGATTGATACTAAAAGAATATAATCCGGGACTTTTTATATTCCCCAGGATGTCTTAACTTCGAAACCACGTGATATTAGGACTTCCTTGATATGACAGTTTCTATGTTTGTTAGATATCTTTAGTAGATTTAGATATGTATGCTTTTAGTAACCTTACCTATCCCGGGTCTTTACGGGAATCTACGGTATTCGTGTATTTTCATACTAAAAGATCCGTTGCTCTGATGAAAATACCCTTTGATATGCGAAAGGTTGACGGTTGAATGAGGAAGGCGGAGGACTGGAAGAAGTGGCAAAATCTAAGATGGGTATGTTATGACGAGGGATGCTTTAATTTATTCAAGACCTTTTATAATTTTTATATTGAATAAAATAAATAAATAAATCGTCATTACAACTTGAAAGTTTTTACTAAGGGATTACTTATGCTTTGATCTCATTTCAGATATAGTACGTTAGCATCAGCTAGAGCTAGTCAAGAAGTATATAAAAACCAACCGGGAAGGATAGAAGATTATGTACCAGGAAAATCTTCAGTCGTAGACAAAGAAGCTAAACAGGTAACACCACTTAATCTCTAATCATGAAATTTGGGTTCACCATTGCAAACGTCAAAGTATCATTTCACATCATTAAAATCATCATCATTTCATCAACTCATTGCTGAAGCTATCATTATAATTATATCAGCTTTGGATTATGTCCTCCATTTTCACTAACAGCCTAATATCACAATATAGAAAACAACAAAAAAGTTTTTTTCTTTTCTAGTGGTGGGACGAGGTCATGGACATTTTTGACGGGGTACGAAATTTTTCTGTAATTTTTACTTAATGTCTGTATTCAATGTGACAATTATTTAATCATTAACTCTTCACATGAGCTTTTTGTTTTAAAATTCAGAAATGTTTTAGTATCCGAAGAAAATATTAAAAGTCTTATTAAACATACAATTTGTTTTACGATTATATGCTTCTGTATGTATACCTACGTTCGACTAAAATACAGAATTGGTTGTAGTACACTCGTAATGGTGTTTATCAATGGTGTGTATTCTACTTTATTGATTTCATAATAGTTTTACGTAGTTTATATGCTCATTAAAAAAGTTACGATTTTTTAAATTCATAATCACATTGATAATGTAATTATGAATGACATTTTTTAACGAGCCTGTTAATCTCATATAAGTTTTATGAATTAAGGAAATAGTGTATTAAACATCACAAAACAAAATAGGCTTATGTACAAAGTCGCGACGGCCTTGCTTGTAGAACAAGTCTTGAACTTTAGATGAAAAGTTATTATTTGATTTAATTTATAGGCTTCTATTTGACATAAGTTGCAATCGACACAGGAAATACCTCAAGTGAAGATGCGTTTTCTCTTCATTGTTTTTTTTATTATTAATATTCCAAGAAAGTATATTTTATCTACTAAGACCCATACATAATCTAGAGCAATATATTAACTCACAATCTGATGCTTAGATTCTATATGCACGTAAATTAAAAAAATAATCGAATGTAAAAGTGTCACAACCGCACAATATTCCGACTTTACCAATCAATTATTATTATCATCCAGAAATGTAATCGGTAAAATTGAGTGTTCTCAAATACAGAATGGTCAGAACAGTGACGTTCAAAAGAAAAATTTGATGGATCTATATTTTTTTTACCGTCACTGTTCTAGCCACCTGTATATTCTTCAGATAAGATTCGTCGTCTTTGCTCTACTTAATATTTAAAATTTGCTTTGTGCTTCTGATATTAAGTATAAAATACAGCGAAGGACAAACAGGTCTTATATCTTGCCTACTTTAAGCTGACGTTACACGGTTCCCTTGTGTCTTTCAATTTGGTAGAACAAACACAAAATGTACTCATTGAACGTCGTTGAATGTAGTCGTATCCTTTCATTTATGCGCCTTTCAACCAAATTGATTCAATTTGGTGGAGCCTTGTAATATCAGGTTCAGGCATGTTTTTAAATGTTATCGCATTATGTACATATTACATGCTGTGACTGATCAACTAACTTTTGTGTTTTCATCTTTCGGTGCGTGGTGATGGCACTAACAGTGGTTAGACGACAATTCCCCTCTGCCCCCCTACACCACATTGCTCGCTCGCGCCATTCAAAAGAGTGTAAGCCCCCTTAACATGACTGTCTGTATGCCTGCTGTGATGGTGTTTGATGTATTGCTACCTATTGATGTCTTCGCTTGTGTGTACAATGCAATGTTTGTGAATTTCTATTTTGATTTTTATGTATACTGTATTCAATAAAAATTAAAACATTTTTTACTGGTAACGATAATTTAAAATTTTGGCCTATCACAAACCTTCTTTAAAGTCTGATTCAGTTTTGCATTTTTTCAACTAAGTAATAACTTGGGCGGTTCCTATATCTAACCAACCGTTCACTTGCCCTAATATCGGTTAAAAATTGCCATTAGCTCCACAGAACTAATGTCAAATTTCTATCGATGGTAAGGCAAGTGGATAGTGAGATATATAAACCTGCCATAAGTAGATGTTTGTCAGAACAATAATAAGGACTTATTCGCTAGTTAACTAACTAAATGTAAACCAGGCTTAAGAGTGTTCATTAAAGTTACAACGAATTACACGGTAATGATTGTACAGATGACGGTTTTGTTTAGAAAATAGTTACCGTTACACTTTTGTTACTGATAAATTGATTTGAATGAGAGCTAAATTATTACCTAAATGAACTGTTGGGATTATCAATCAGGCCATAATAGTTTATAATATTAAAACTAAAAACGTGACGTAGATTATCAAAAATACTTTTAAAAAGTGTATTAATTGTATGTAAAAACTCAAAACCGGATATACATATGGGTTCATACTCGTACATTATGCACATATAAATTGTATATCATTTTTGCATGCACATTGGTTCATGATTTTGTATTTTATTTATTAAAATTGGTATTATTTGCCCGACAGGTAATATATATATATTTTATATGAGCTTTATGGTTTATACCATAGAACATAATATATGGAATGTTGCAACTGTACATTAACATATGTATTTAAAATCATTATTAACAATAACATAACGCATGTACTAAATAATTTTTGCTAATTCTACAAATATGGAGACATGTCATTAGTCTCGTGTTCATTTATTTATCTCACACTATCACTTGTGAGATCCTTAGACACTTTTGGAATGTGATTTTTTAATTTCAATGTTTTAATGATGTTTCTTTTTCACAGCAAAATATTTCAAGTACCACGTCACTACCACAAGCGTCACCTAAAGAAAAGAAGGATATCACATCTACTATACTGTCGAAATCAAATATGGCAAGGTACGTTTTCTAGGTACTACTATTATAGTTTATTTTCTTAATAAAATTGAAGATATTAATGGATGAAGTAGTTATGTAATATTAAAGATTTTTATCTTTTATTTCGACTGAAGGTGTATTATGCGTGCAAATCGTATTAAACCTTACAATTCTGATTTAACAAATAGCATATGATGAAACAGTTATGTATGAAGACAAAATAATAATGAATTAAACGTTGTCGCTCATCGTCTAAATGTTTACCAATAGTGTCATCTCCACTTCATCCACTGATTTCTTCAATAATAAATCGGAATATACTAAATCAGTATCGGATTTTGTCATGGCGGAAGAATGCAAGCAAATCTATATACATATAATAAAATTGTAGAGGTCAAATTTCTATTGACCGAGTCAGGGGATGTAAGAAGTGAAATAGAACTAATTTAGAATTTTTTCCAATTTTTTGTTTCTCTGTTTGTACCTGCTAATCTCCGAAACGACTGGACCGATTTAAATTAAATTTTGTATAGTGGTAACTTATATGTCTGGTCAACATATAGGATACTTTTGATCCCGAAAAAATAAAGAGTTCCCGTGGGATAGTTAACAAATCGCACCACGCGGACGAAGTCGCGGGCATCAGGTAGTGTTAAATAAATTCGTGTCGTTAATAAAGCCCCTAAATCATAAATTTCTCCTATTAACCAAAAAGCGCAACAAATCACTTTACACTATTTAAAAAATATATGGACTGTGCAATTTTAAATGCTGATAATGCCAATTGCGTTACCTGTATAATTTGTCATAAAGTAAACGAACTAATCTTAACAGTTATCAATACTACGTTGTGTAAGCCTTTTTTTAAACCCACGAAATAAGTAACATGAACATAATTCACAAAAATAGTTTCGACTCGATAATTTTCCTAAGGCGTTGGCGGAAATAATATTAGGTACATTTGTCAACATAAAAGTTTAAGAGGCGCCATCACTGGAACGCCAACTTGTACACTGTTTATTTTTATTTGTTGATCAGGGCATTGAAAGAATCCGGCTACGAATCAGACTCCACTTTGGTATTCCGGAGGCGTGAGGACACAGAGGCGCCTCTGTCTCCAGCGGAGAGGCGAGCCGCGTATCGGGATTTACAGGCTGGGGGAGAACCGCCTCTTAGGGGGTTCCGATCGCCTGCTCCACCAAGACAAGGTACCCTAATTGTCTATTCGTACACTGTTTCGATTGACATTTTTTTAATAACCCAGAAGATCTCAAGAACAATTTGATTTTTTTCAAGAAAATTATTCAGAGTATCATTAAGATGTCAGTAGAATCAGAAATCTGCTGACATTTCAGTATATTTCATTCAAAGATGTGTTTTTAAATTATCATCTTCCTTTAAAGAAAACCTAAAATAAAATACATATTACAGATTAATTAATTTCAAAAAACTGTCCTAGTCATGCTTCACAGGTTTGCTAAACAAATAAGAACAAATTTGATGTATCTCTTTATAAATATTAATAAGGTACTTGTGTCGGCATTTGATTGGAAAAGCGTATTTTAATATTTTGCATGTTTTAAATTGTCTTTTTTCAATTTAGCTCCTTATAATCACAGTTACAGTATTTTGTATAATAGTAAATTTCCTTATGTGTAACCGTTTGAAATTCATATTTACTTTTAATGAAAGGTTATAAAAGTGATTAAAAACATTTAAAACATGCTCGCCATATTATTTAACTTTAGATTTATAAAAAAAAGTGTTAAATATTTGTTTAGCAAATTAGATAATAATTAGAAACGTACAAGGATTACTATTATTAGAAAAATACGTTATTAGCAGCATGTACATACAATCATGAAAACTTGTGCGATATAATATTGAACATGGGGAAGCTCTCAATCTTAGTTTAAAGCTTTCATAATTCTTTTAGCTTAGATACTTATAATTAAATAGTAGTAAAATAAATGCATGGTTTTAGATTAACCCTATTCGGTGTCGGTCGGTTTCTACTCTATCAATAACAGAAGTCGTCACGTCAAACTTATTATTTTTGGCAATGGATTATCAGAATAAATCAGTTGTACCTTATTCAATATATAGTACGTAGAATTAGCGATTTGCATTGTAAAATAAGTGTCATATATTCAATACAATTAAGGCCAGTGTATGCCCGTTGTGGAACACGTGAGTTACCATATGTATGCTATTGTGGACGTGTCGACTCAAGGTCATGTTACAATGCTACTAAACAACGCTTTCCATTGAATACACATTAGTTCATACTGAATTACATAGAAGGTAAGTCGATAATATTTGCTACCTATGCATGCTCTATTTTCTTTATAACATGGTGCTGGAAGTTCGGGTGCCTACAAAAGCAGGTAAATTGCATGATCACGACTGACTCCAAAATTAAACAGACACCACAAAATTTACACAGTTTTGTTTTAATTGCGGCACTTTTGTAGTCAAAGCTTTCAAGATTCACGACATAATTGCAGGAGCACAAGTTTCACGTTTGGTCACTTATAACGAGTCTGATTAAAGAATAAAGAAGATCGAAAATTGAAAGAGATGTTGTTTCACAGACGAAACGGAAATAGAATATATTCCTATCTCACCGACACTGACGAAGATTAGAGTACACAAGAAATCACCTCAACTCCATGAAGTCATATGCTACCCTATAACTAAAATACAGACCGATTTCCAACAATCACACGTGCCTGCGCAACTAATGAAGAAAACTGAGACTTTAAGAGCTGTCGAGTATCCTCCGGCACCGCCTCGTAGAATATCTTCCAAAAACAGTCGAACTCTTAAATTAGTGACGACATCAAGGAGGCCAAAGTCAATATCTCCACTAAGACACGATGGAAGCCTCTCCAGAACCAATGTTGATGTCCTTAAAAATAAAATCAGTCATAAACTAACCAGACAAAATACACACATCATATCTAAAACTGAGACTAGGGATGGTATAAACTCAAAACCAATTACAAGTAGAATGATGTCTACTTCAGCGCCACCATCATTTAATAGAAAAGGTATATCGACCATAAATTCAAAATTAACATCAAGAAATATGAATGTAGATATTATAACAATACCTGGGTCATCAAGTTTCAGTTCATCTAGAAGAACTCTACCAATAGAGTACTCTAATTCAATTCTTACTCAATACGGACAACCACAATCTTCAGTTATTATAAAGGGTGGTGCTGGAAAAAGAACACCGATAACAAATATTCTGGATAAAATGACTTCAATAGATAAACTGTGGAGCGCCGAAAGGCGAAATGAACGTATAGACACCACTAAATTTAATAAGATTTCGGCTAAAAGTAACACTAATAATACAACTAAAACAAATACAGTGAAAATTTCCGGGAGTACTGCTGGGAAACTTTCAACGCCCACGCATAAAAGCAGAGACATGATCCGGACGTCAGAAAAAATTCAAAAATTTAAAATTATAAATCATACAAAATCTAACTCCTGTATAGCAAAAAATGAACTAAAAAACCCGAGACCACTTTACATTCAGCCAAGCATAAGTAAATCCTCTAATAATATTCCTTCAAACTTCAAAAGGCAAGGCCAAGTAAAGACAGCTATTGTTACTAATTTAAAGAAGAAGAAATCATTAGAAAGCGTTATAATTCGACCTCGTAGTGTCCCTTGTCATGAAGCATGCAGTAAAAAATCAAAAGATGTAAATAATAATGGTAAAAAGCCTACCAAAACCAAGTTCATAAAAAAAACATCTACACCATTTTCTAAATTACGTAAGAATTCAGAGTTTGATAGCCAATTTGGTGACACTTCTAACGAGACATCTACCTTCGGATCATATGAAAATGTAAATAATAAATTACTTAACGCTAATGAAATTAAAAAATCTCATGACGCTGTTGTATCAAATTCTTTTTTTCAACACCTACTTTTAGGACCTTCTTCTTATCCAATAGTTACATATCCTTTAATAGAACACAATACAACAGTGCTACAAAAAGCCAAAATGTTTCAATCGTTTCCACAAGAAATCCAGTCTCCCAAATCCTTAAACACATATTTAGTACATAGAAAACCAGTCTCTCTTTCTCGTTTCAAAATGTGGGATAGGTACCCGAGTCCAACGTTAAACCAACCCCATAGATCTATTTCATGGCCAGGAAGAATGCACGGGGAATTAAAAAAAAATGATAGTTTAATTAAAGGAAGTGAATTTGGTTCCACTTCTTCACTGACATCTGTTAGAAGTAAAAGTGAACCACCATTAAGCAAAATTTATTTTTCCCAAACATCACGTCCTAAATCACCTACTGTATTATTTTATAAGAAGACAGCTCATTCCCCTTCCAGGGAATCAACATCCCCTTCAAAATTGATATTTACTGAAAGTATACGCCCAAATTCTCCAAAACTCCTTCGTAACATTAATAAGCCTCGTAAATGTAAAACGAAATCACCTTTGCCGTCAACAATCACAAATAAATCAATTTGTGAAACTTTAGTTACTCCTGTTATATCTCAAAATATACCAGGCAAACAATTAATTTATGATAATATTGATATTGAAAATTATCCGTCGACAATATTCTTTTCTGAGACGTCAAGGCCAGTATCTCCAAGAATTATTAAAATACCAAAATCACCTGCTGATCTTAGTAGAAGTAATTCAACGTCACCTGTGTCGTTAAGGTCTCCATCATATCGCCGTATACATAATGCTAGACTTCAGAGTAGTAAAAATACTACCGTAAATATGATAAGCGGCTTATTACGCGCTCACAGCATTGGAAATTCTGAGAAGAAAAGTGGTAAATATAATTTTCCCTTGAAAACAAAAAGTGATTCTAATTTACATGATCCAGATTATGATGACTACATGCACGATATACAAAATACATCAACACGTTCTGAACGGTTTAGAGAACTGAATAGATATTATACTTATTTAGAAAGAGTTGCAGAATTAGAAAAAACGACATCGACTAGTGATCTACGTCATAGAAAAAAAGATGAAGAAATAATTGATTTTGATCGTTGGAAAAAAATAAGAGCAATAGAAAGAGCTGAAGAAGAATTAAATAATCTGTACAAAAAAATAAAAATAGCTCAATCGGAAAAAGATGTTTTATTTTATCCACGAGATTTAAATGACTTTAGATGGAGTTATAATAGAGAAAGAGGCTTACGAATCAAAGAAAAATCTGTGGAAAATTTAAAAGATCAGTTTCAACATAGGTCACATGAAGATTTAGACCAAATTCCTTTTAAGGACACGTATAAACCTCTTTGGCGAGGAACTACTGTTGCAGAAACTGCATATATCATAAACAAAAAGAACGAGAGTGACAAAAACGAGTCACGGCAATTTATAAAACCTACCGTCATGTTGCAACAAGATTCCTCATTAAGCGAGTTGAGGAAAAAACTTGGATTGGGAAGTAGATTATGGAGCAGTTTATCTATGGATCAAGTAAACGCTTTAAAAAATCAGTTGAATGCTATTTATAGCAAGGAATTAATATTAAAATCAGACAAAGAATGTGACAACTATACTATTGATATAAAAAATGATAAAGATATCAAAAGACCTTTATTACATGTAAGATGTAATTCACTTATTAATTCGTATGGTTCCGAAAATAAAAAATCAATGAACCTGAGTAAGTCGGAATCTATCGCTGCAATATCATGTCCTATAACCTCGGTTAAAGAATTAAAGAACAACGTTAATAAAATACAAATGAGCCTGAGTGAAAACGAGAAACGAAAAATGTCACAAACATTAAGTAAAGAATTATTGGATAAAATAAACAAATTCGATAATTCAACTTCACTGAAATTAAAACAAGAAATTGAGAATATTCAAAATAAGAATGAAAATTTGGAAATAAATGTTGACAATTCTGTAGTATCAAAAACTAGCATTGGTATCGATACACCTATAAAGACTAAAACAACTGATAGAAAAAGACACATAGTTTATTCGAATGAAGCACCAGTAAAAATTGAAGCACCTTCACATTCCTCTGCTAGTGAAACTGAGACTGCCAGTTCCGATATTTCAAACAAAACTGTTATATACCGTGGTCCTAGTAAAGAAATTAAGAGCAAAGTCGAATACTTTGAGTCAGTAAATAATAAAAAAGATCATACAAAAGTTATATATCACGCGCGAGAAAATTCGGATGAAAAAGAAGTCAAAAAAGGTTTTTTAACATGTCAAAACACATCAAAACCTGATATGCATAAAGATGATAACCAAATCAATCAAATTACTCAATCACAGTCATGCACAAATTTTAAAGAACTTTTTGGAGAATCTGAGAAGAATAAGTTCCTATCGCTTCCATTTAAAATTGAAACACGATCTACATCCACATCACCTCATTCGGAAATGTACGCTAGCGACCGACGAACGCCAGACACGCAACGATTTTCTAGTGATGACACAATTTGGCGTAGTAGAAGCCCGTCGCCTGACCCAGAGCGATATTGGCGCGCCTACCTCAACTTAGCGCGTGCGGGAGAGGTACGCCGACTAGCAAGACGCTTTGATGCCCCCTCTGCGGCCGGTGCTGTATTACGCCGATATCGTAGCGATCCTGAAATCGCTCGAAATGTTCTTAATAAAAATTGGCCTGCGTTTGAAATACTAACTTCGCAACGCGAGAGAAGTAGGGCCATGCTACCGGTTGCCCGCGTTCCTCTTCGACCAACAAATCGCTTCATGCCACATATTGATATAATATCGAAGTTAACAGCTTTACGAAGACGTAAAACCCCGCGGTCTAGATCTGCCGAGGAAGCTTTAGAATGTCGTCAAGGAGAAGTTGAAAGAATACGGCGTAGGTTCGAAACTATGTCCCTTCTCGGACAAATATATGCCTCTGCTCCAGACGTGAGTGAACTTCAAGATATTGCGCCTTATTTAGCTGGATCTTGGATTGCACATCGTTATCCGAAACAAAGTGACAATAATCGGTCCATCAAAGATCCATCTAAATTAGTGCGAGGTCGAATTTCGCCAATCAGAAAAGAAACAAAAATAGTGACGCCCAAACAGTCTGTAAAACTTAGTTCTATTTTGAAAAGTGATACATTCTCTAAACAAAGTTTTGATCCATCTGCACACCGACCTGTCAGCCGGTACGAGCCTCCACGCGCCCCGCCACGCCCTCCGCCGGCTTCGTGGCCCCAACGGCTTTCGCCCTTCGTCACGTCGTCTCGTCATACGGTCACATTTCAAGGTAGATGTTTCATTTTGGAGTTAAAAATGCATGATTCTGCATCAAAGATATCAATATTGATGTTCGTTATAACCATTTTTAAATTCGCAACAAATTTTCTAACTAATTTTTTTATACAAATAAGTCTGTGTTTGATCGTTATCTTGAATATAAATCTTAATAACGAAGATCAATGTTCATGTCGGGATATCATTCATATTTTTTGTTTTTCAGTAGAGCCTTTTTTTATTATATTTTATTATACTGATAGAAAACGATTCACCACCGGAGCCGCCACTCAGAGCCTCATTTGGAAGCTATTCAGACACAGGCGAGTATTTATTGTTTTGTCTATAACGCTACCATGAAACCGTTATTCTGAATTTATGACCGATTATAACAACAATAGGCGATGACATCTAGAAAATAAATGCTACAAAATTTAGCCTACTTTTACGATTAAATAACTTTTTCTTAGCTTCTGATCACTCATCCGTCTCTCGTGGTGAGAGCTTACGCGTGTTTCACTAATATCTTCATGTCTCATCTGTGCGAATAATATGAAACAATAGCCTTTGTTTAAAATAATCGACCTATCATCTCAAGTTATACTTGGCAGCAGAAGTGAATACACGTGTACGTACGAATTAATAAAATACCAAATTGATATGGTTAAATGCGTGCTGTACTTGACGATTTGTCTAGAATATTTTATACATTTTCATTTTATGTCGCTTTTCGATTGCTCGATGTGAATTCATTCATATCTCTGTCATAAGTCGCTCATTGCCCATGATTTGCGTCATTCGCAGTGATTGGATAATCAAAACTGGTCGGTTCAGTTTTTTCGATTGTAAATAGTCGATCTAACTTTTTATCCACATACAGTATCGTTGTTACTCGCGGAATAATACAGAAATTATAAATATAGTGTTCTTTGTTCCACTGAAAATATAATATTGACATGGTGTGTTATCAAATTTATTCACTGATAACTGATATATATTTATCATGACAACTAGTGTTAGTGAATCCACTGTGGATGTGAAAAGTGTTTAAATATTCTTAATGCGTAGTGAAAAAAATGAACCAAAATTACAAAAGCGATGAAAAATTACGAAATAGTGTTTCTGGAAGTGATATTTTATACGAAGACGATGGATTTTTTAGTGACGTCACCCTCTCTGGTTCTTTATCAAGATCGATGTTAGCATTAAACAAATATGTCAAGAAAAACTTACTATACGATGATAAAGAAGAAGTGGATGAAGATGGAGCATATTTTTCTAAAGAAAGTAGTCCTAATGATTCCGTTACCAAATATGACTCGGACAGTGTAAAAAGTAATGACTCTTCAGAAAGAAAAGAGAAAATATTTAATGAGGCTAATGCGGAAATAAAGCATACTTCAGTGTTTACTGCTAAAGCTGTTAGTGAACCCGTCACACAAATCATAAATGTAACAGAGCAAACTGATGATTATAAATCAATGCTATTACGAGACTCATCAGATGACGGCAAAACTACGGTTTCAACGGTATATATCAAATACACTAATAACACTGACAGACCTGATAGTGCAGCCACAAAATCCACTGCGTCACTTGATAATGTAACTATTAGTAGTGACCCCAATTATCAATACGAGACGGAAAAGGTCGTTCTACGAGAAAAATCTAATGACTTGAATTTAAAAGCAAATCGCCACACTTTACATGAATTTTCCGAATGGGGAAATCGAACTAACATTTACCCTGATGTTTATGCACCGTTGCCATATAGTGAGTATATACTCTTTCTAAAGTTGTTCTAAGAAATAATTTTTCATTTTATTACGGCTGCTCAAAAAGTAGTGCAAAGTATCGTTGTTATAACTTGTTGAAAAGAATTTCGACAGTTATCTCAGAATGAGCACATTGTAAGTAAATACTTGATATGTAGGTATAATTTGTACAACTACAATTGGAATGTTTCGTGTATAATTGGTATCTTTAATTTTACTATTACCTTTATTTATGTACCAGAGCTTTACACGCGGCTTCTTTTGCGTAAATTTCAGATCTAGATCATATAAAACCAAATCTTTTCACAATATACAAGTACCCTATGTTTGTCCCCGTTAGCTTATTAAGTACAAATATGCCAAATTTAATTATAATCATAATTTAACAAAATTAGCGTTTTACGCGTACATGTATCGTAATATTATACACATTATTATATTTTTCTTAAATTATAAATATTATTAAAATAATTACCTTTTACGTTCAATTAAAAAAATTAAAAATGAAGATAGAAGATATTCTCAATTAACCTTAATTAGGAATGTTTCTGTTTCTATTTTTTCAAATTTTGGCTTTGTCATTTTATGTACAAAACCTAGCCTAATAATATAGCTAGCCTATCTAAACCTAGCCTAGTAATAGCTCGAGCCCTATAAATAAATTCAGAATATGTGATACATATTACAATAATTTCTAAAACAATGGTCACACGTAAAAGAGCGAGCGTTACCTTGTAATTCCTTGCTGTCGTTTTACTTTCAAAGTAGCACTGTATGAAAATATTGCTCTTTAAAATATAATTAATACTCTTATTTGATTCAGTAAAGAAACGACGTACAAAATATTATCGTCTTGGGCGCTTTGGAAGTTGGTTTGACTCTTAAACTTCTGCATTAATATTTCTGAGTGTAACTGAAATATTCGGTGTGCGCCTTTGAAAACAATGTAATGAGTCATTTTGAAAGCATTTTTGACATCTAGGAAAAGAAGCATGTTTACAAACAAGATGTTGTTAGGAAGGAAAACGCGTACGCGCTCCAAGCGAAAGTAATGCTCACTGAATTACGACTTCTGGCGGGAGACTGAGAGATGAAGTTGGGGTATTGGGCCAAATCGAAAGTGTACAAGTGTATCTGATCCGATCTATCGTGACTGGCCGTCGACAACAGTCGTGTTGCTGTGTGGGGAAAAAAACGTGGTGAAGACACGAAGACATCGATAAATAGTGTTTTTGTTTTGGACTGTTAGATGAGTGACGATTGAAATGGGCATTCTGAAGCAAATAAAGAAAATGACCACGCAGGGTTTGTTTTTCTTGTGATATTTTACAACCTAATTTATAACAGTTTTATTAAAGTATTTCTGATTATAATTATGTAAAGTTAGTGTTTTTTTTTTCAAATATTCGTGAATTATAATTATTTTTCAATTATTCATCAGTTTGCACCTAACAATATGCAATATCGTATAATTTTATAGCCCTTTATCAAATTTGCAGCGAGTGCAATTTGGTCATGAATATAGCTTTTAGCGAAAAAAGATTTCCAACTACTGTAACTACGTGATGTACGTCTGAGATTTGTCAGAAAAAATAACACTTTTAGAAGGACTTGTTTTATTTATCAATGTTAGTGAAATATGCGCTGCTCGAGTCGTAAAAAACACTCCCTAATTTCTCAACTAATATATGGATAATTCTAAAATAATTCAAGACAGCTTAACTTAATAATACAATGTTCAAAGATATTGTTCGGAGATATCGAATATTTTCGGTTACACGCTGCTTTTAAAATTTTATAGCAACACGGCGGAAACAATAAGTTTATTTCCATAATACGGAACTCTTCAGTCTTCACTCCAACACACACTTTATAAGTTCGTAATAATAATCGTAAACACATTGTATATCCCAAGCAAACGAGTTGCGTTTGTACTAAGTTTTCGCCAGAATACTCATATGCTTTCACTCCTTTACAGTGTGTTGTTTATCCCCACAACCCCGTAGCTTTGAATTCATCTCTTCCTCTCACAATTTACGACCTTCTACGAATCTTAGACTTAATACTCCCAAATATTATTCATCTTTTTTCAATAATTATTTTACTGTACAGGCTATTCGACTCTGGAATGAGCTACCTGTTACTATTAGACAAGCTAAATTACTAACAATATTTAAGAACATGACAAAATGCACTACCTGCAACATAGTGATGTTTTATAATTTTACGTATATTTATGTATATGTTAAGTATTTATGTATGTAATATTAATAGGTGTATTTATATATGTCTATTAAATATAATTCTTACTTATATAATATTTTACATACTTATATGTTTATAAATGAATAAAATATATGTTAGTAACTGCATATCCTCTAATATTTATGTATACCAACCACCTTTGACCAATATAATCTGTTTTATTCCTGCGACGAGTTGTCTGGAAGAGATCGCTTCTTAGCGATAAGACCGCCCATTGTGCACATTTAGAATATTTTTAGGCTATAAGTTTTTCTATGTTTTCTGTAATGGTGTACAATAAAGTTATCTATCTATCTATCTATCCAGTAATAATAGTGTTATCTATCTATCTACAAGAATATACAATGGTCTTCTCTGGGACCGATCCCAATCAAATAGCGGAAAGTTCTTTTACGATATTTACCATGCCCGAAATAGAACTCGGGACCTCTGCATCCCAGTGAACTAGGGCAGCAAAGGCTTAACCTAGCCTTACAGCCAGATCCTGTATCTTACTTACTATTCACCTACTTGGTTTAGAATCAGTAAAATTTAACATTACTTATATGGAACATATGTCAAATTTTAACCGATAGCAAGGTAAATGAAAGTTTAATAAGATATAATAACCGGCCATTAGCGTATTTTCTAAGAAAATGTGTCCTTTAATTTCAAATTAAACAGATCAATTCCGTTGTTTCGATATGCTTGATTGAGGTTACGAAATACCGACTTTAGGAGGTCGTCCAAAGTGGCACTGTAACTAAATATTGCTTTACAATATTGCAGGTAACTTGATCAACGTCCGAAATACTATATTTAAATACCAAAATAAACTTTACGGGTTGTCTGAAACAGATAGCTTCTTAGCGATAAGACCGCCCATTGTACACATTTAGAATATTTTAGGCTGTAAGTTTTTCTGCGTTTTCTGTAATGGTGTACAATAAAGTGTTATCGCTCTCTCTCTTTTATTTAGCGTTATTCTGACAATGTTTATTCGAATTGTAAGGAGTATTTATTTATATATTACTAAAGGTCACGGCAGACATTGTCCTGCTCTGAAAAATATGAAATGTAGGACCTGATCCCAACGTCTCCTACCGGTTCCAATTGTAAACTTAAATAGTCTGGGACCCACTCAAGCATATAAAAAATGTCATCAAAATCCGTAAAGTTGTTCTCAAATTAGTAGTACATACATTTCTACGATTCATTTTTATTTATATAGTTATGTAGACCGATAGCACTTTATTGCTTACCAAAATTAATAAACACAAAAATGTACCAGTTTTTAATACATTATTTAGGCAAAACAATGGGCGGCCTCATATCTGCGGTTCTTTAATTCAGCCCAACTAAGGGCCCAAACGCAGTATGCGGCTAGTCGCAACCTAAAATATATTCTTAAATAATCTGGCAATGTAGGATTTTTAAATATATTATACATACTCAAATTTTTGTTCTATGTAAGTTATAGGCCGTTAGATCATTATTGTATTGGAATTACCCTTTGAATTATAGTTTCTGTAAATATGTGTTATCAGAAAATCTTTCATATTAAATTTATTTGCTCCTTTTAATATTAATTTCAAATACACTGAATTCGTGTTATAAAGTGAAACATATCGGACTCTAAAAGTAAATATTCTATATAAAATTATTATTAACGGTGTTCATATCCGTTTTAGCCAATTCCAATAACCGCTAGCAAAGTAACTAAAATTACTTTCCCAGAACCAATCTAGGTCTAATCTTAGCTCACCAACCTAGTTGATACAGGAAACTAAATATCGTGAACACCTCTCCACGGTGCGTTACAAACAGCTAAAAACTGAGCAAATAAAATTCCGTTGGTGTAAAAATTACAAGGTAACTATTCGCGCTGAGAGTTACGTGTGGTTTATTATTTGCGTTTTTCTTATAGCATAAGGTGTGGAATCCCACGAAAATGCCAATAGTGATTGTAATCTTATCTTTGTGTACCTGTGTATGTTGCAAACGCGTGCCTAGAATAATTACACCGAGAAAGCCAACGACAGTATCAACATTTGTACTTTTGTATTCAGAAGGGCTTTCGATATTTTATATAACCAAAGACGCTTTCGAAAACACCCACGAATACTAAGTTAAAGCGATTTTTGTGTTCTTTAACCAAATACGATGTTATAAATGGCTGAACATAAATTTATTTGCAACACGATATTTCAATATCAAATGGCCATTGGTTAGGATTTGGTACTAAAACTGGAATCATTATAAATTCGTTATGTCAGTTCGTATGTCTATTTATCTACGTCACAATCGTTTTTTCTAATATTATTAATTCTATTACTACCTCGTTGCAGCGCAGCGGTTGCAAGTTCGATTCCTGACATGGTAAATATCGTAAACGAACTTTCCGTTATTTACTATGATCTGGGTGTCTGGGATCAGCCCCAGAGTGCTTACCCATAACACAAGCATAACTTGCTTAGCTTGGGGATATACAATGTGTGTGTTTGTCTGCCGATTATTACGATTACCATATATCGATGAAAATTGGTAATGTGGTATCTTCATTCCGGTAATATGATAGTTGAGCGAAATTGCAGAAAATCTAAAAATTAGATATTTTAATTTTTTAGTCTACATAGACTTTTAAAAAGAATTCAATAACATGTTGTCT
This sequence comes from Dendrolimus houi, assembly GCA_039645545.1. Taxonomy (NCBI): domain Eukaryota; kingdom Metazoa; phylum Arthropoda; class Insecta; order Lepidoptera; family Lasiocampidae; genus Dendrolimus; species Dendrolimus houi. The sequence goes on along the minus strand of CM077120.1, from coordinate 12,279,515 downwards.
TTTTTATTTTCAAAACAGACCATTAAAATTACCTACCCCTATTTTTTAATTATAGGGTGGACAATTCTATAATAATCCAACACAAAATTTAAAAAAATATATTTAACAAAAATTAGTTTCATCAAAACTGTTGAGTTGACTAATTTTTGAGATTATGATATTTTCAAATAAACTGTTTTAGGGCTTCTGTAGTCAAATGATAAAAACAATAACTTTCTTTATCACGAAAAAAACCTTCATTGTATAATGACAACTTGACAGGTATTTAATTGGTTCCTAATTTTAAAACATTGTTTTTTTTTAATAAATTACATTTTGGAGTGCTAAATAACATTCTAACTCAAGTTGTCAAAAAAAAACGCCAATGTATTTCGTAATGAGCTTGGGAACATAAAGTCACGATTGATGGTATTACATGTATTTACATAATCGACACCTACCGAAATTCGTCTATTATCTTGTTACGACATTGATGGCATCGCCACGCTATTCTTATGCTTTCTCTTTAAGCACCAATCTTCAGTCAATCCATTATTATCTAAGGTAATTTGTAGTTCTTTGCAAAGTTTTCTTAATTATATTATTACTAAGCAGTGTTCATTTCCGGTAGTGGTTAATCAATTATTGATAGATTAACAACTTGGAAGTCGGAAAGGTTATCGTGCGACATGCGATGTTATGCAGATACCTACCTACATTTCATCGTGAGTTTAGTAGGTTTGAAATATTAACCCAATTATGTTTATATTTTGTATTACATGCGTAAATTCATATTCAATCACGTCACCATAACCATGAAGACAATTTTAACGAAGAATAGAAAAATACGTCAAAAATTATCACATATATAACCACAATGTTTTAACGTTTATGAAATATTTTATAGCAATGCAACTTATCAATAATTTTTAGTATTACGTTAATTAAATAACAAGGCAATAGCGCAATAGGTTACCACTGTAATAATTTCACAGATAAACTTTGACCTTAATATACACTAAGGTCACGTTCTTTCGAGGTCGTAGTAGAATAAATGCTAAATTTATACTACTAGCATTTTTTTTCCGGAGCTGACGAGATAATAGGTTTAAGCAAATTATAAGGCTAGTAGCTATATGCTCACTTAAAAACGTCTCACATAATATTTACCGACTAGAAAAAATATTAGAACTGAGCACATGTTTTTTATTGTCGAAGAATTGATGGAAAGTGTTTATGGTCGCCTATAGACAATTGCAACATCAGAGGTGCTGCCAATGTACTATTGATCTTAAAGAAGTTTCATTATCTTTTTTAATTAAGAACTCCCGTATCGTGGCACTGGAAAAACTTGTACATAGCACCTCAGAGATCGACCTTTGCTTTATTGATCAACGTAATTGACTATGTACTCTCTTATAGAATCCCCTCGTCGTTACTTGGAGAGTGACGTGAACATCCATTATAAATGTCCGGTGAGACACGACCCTTTGCCGCTGGTCCCGGAGCGGGAACTAGCAAGACAGCAAGCCGAGCATATGAAGAGGCTATACCGAGAACAGCGGCGGAACAAATATCTACAGGTTTGTTCATTTACTTTACTTCTTTATTACCTTCCAATGTTGTAATTATTTCTTCGTTTAAACAGTTTAGAATTTTGTAACATTCCGAAATTAAGTGCTACTTTGTAGGATTTTTGTCACGTCTTCTTTTACTAAACATTTTAATGTACGTAGGTACTATGACTATGTACGGGCATTATTACCTCATACATCAATACTAGGTAATTAAGTGAATATAATCAGAATGGGTGTGCCGTGGTATTTCTGATAACAAAAAACTTCTAAATTGGATAAAAATATATATAATGCATACAATTGTAAGAAATACATTCTGATCTAGAGACAAAAAGTTACCATCACCAATCGCCATTCAAGTGTAATCGCTTTATATCAATTTAGTATAACATAATCGATCGATTTTCCGGTTATACCATGAATGTTCTGTGAAATCGTTCACATTATCCAGATATAAAACTTAAATAACAACCAAGTTATTACCGTAGATACGTATTTTACAATTTGCCATTTGTACTTCTGAATTTGTATAATTAATAATAGTGGCCTATTTACTTCCTATTGGTAAGTTCGTTCCTTTTCCCCATTTTGCAGATTAAAATCATTTTGTGTTTATATTAGGCAGGTTTGAAATCTAACTCTTGGTGAATCTTATTTACACATATTCTACGTTCAAATAAAAAAACTAAAATTGTCTAAGTCTGATAAAATATACCATCATTTCACTGAATTGTGGTAGCTTACTTAGACGCTGCACAACGTTAGTAAAAACCTTCAACTGAAGCGATAAGATGAACGTAATATAAAAGTATCAGAATAAATGTATAAAAACAGATCTATTATTCCGATGAACTTTTTTCAAGAAAATTTTCGAGCTCTAACATAACTAAAAAATACGTTGATAAATTCGACTTTCACGCGAAAGTAGGCAATTTAATGGTACTGCATTTTTATGGTGTCAGTATCACATATGGAGTCATATTTAATCAGCGACAAATGAGTTATTGGTAATAATGAGAGTGAGGTGTATTTAGATGGGTATCGATCTTTTGAGGTAAAAACACTGAACGGGATAATATCGGAATGTGATTATCGTGTCAGTCAGCACTATGTGGCTGATATGTTTAATCCAGTTAAACCGAAGGTAACACGCAACTGCAGTTTGATCAATACGAACATAGTTACTATCAGGAACTATATACATTTATACACAAATTGTATAACGCATTAAAAACCACTTTATACTAAACTAAGTAACATAAAGATGTCTTTCCTAAAATTCAAATGCATAAAAATGGTGAACTCTACTAATACATCCATTAGTCCTGCCTTTTTAGTTGACAATAAATCGTAGCTCATGTACGAAATATTACAAATAGGAGCTTGATCTCATAGATATGATTTGCTGCGATGGATGTGTGGGCTCATGGGCTCACAGAGAAAAACTTTTTTAGAAACTTCCGCATTCGCAGCTATCTCCATGTACATGACATAGCAAATAAACTACAAGAAAGTTGTGAACGTCATCAAGTCAATTTATTTGTATAGCAAATATCAAACTAAACATACTCCAATGGATCCCGCTAAAAGAGGTAGAACCAAATTATATGGCCGTGACTTCCATACAGATATACGTGCTAATAGTAAGACTATACAAAAAATAGTAGAGAGAGTAGTAGTAGAAAAATTAAGAAAACTCCTGAGCTCTAAAGCATAAACGCGACGTTAGCATAATAATGATGACTACTAGGGCTAAGATAATATGGTAGGGTATAATTTCGTATAAACTTCAAACATTTAACTTAAGAATCATCAGTCAAATGTTTTGTTCTGGGTCTGTTTGATATCGCCGTTACTTACAGACATTTTCCTTAATACTTTGTTTTATTTTTAAAGCAATTATAAATTATCTTTATAGTAACAAAAAAACAGCGATGCGTCTTCTTCCGTGTGTTATTTAAAATAGCGTATCGTGTAACGACGAGAGCCTATGGTTTTCAATAGAAACGTCTCTTACGGCTGTAACATAATCTACCGCGTTGCGGTTTCTCTGTCGCTTCACCGTTTGTTTAGCGTTCATTTTCATTCTAGTTTCCACAATACGCGTGCTCATATCATTAACATAAATTTTATAGTCCTACTAACCATTGACGTTTATTTACAAGCTGTGTTTTGTATTTTATAATTTTGTTTTCAAAGGTAATTGCGTGTATTCATTGTAATAATAAAAATATTATACGTAGTATGTAATGTTCATTTCCTCTGAAATCTCGTTCATTGAAGCAGGATTGTGAACATTTAGTTCTGAATCGGTAAGAAGCAACTTGCAAATAATAATTATAATTTTACGTAATATTAAAATTGTGATGGAAATTGTTGACAAATCTTATGTAACATTTAATTTTTGACATCGATTATATCACCTTTTCTGTTTTTTTAAAACTACGAATTCTGATCAAAGTTGCAATTAAGATCTGTAGCTGTTTTGGCAAAAACCTAAATCCCTACAACACCACCATAATGAGCCATCTGTCTGTCTATATTACACATAATTGACATCATTATATGGATGAAAATTCGGTTAGAAAGTCTATTCTATATTATGTCGTTACGCAAAGATTAGGGAAATCACAAAAAATATATGGGTAGTCGCCATACAGGTAACCATCTAATTAAAATCAATACAAAGTGACTTCACTTCCAACCCGTCCGTAAAAATCGGTATATCTCCTCTGTAGCTTTTGAACTACTTAGTGGAACGTTTAAAAAACATTAAACTTTTCGACCTTTAGAGGAAATTACTTTTAATGAAAATTGGTTTTTAAACTAGATATGTAATATATTCGGTAATTTTTGAGACATGTGTTCCATTCAATGCTTCTTAGGATTCCACAGTCAAATAAGAGTGGACGTCTGTTACATCTATGAAACCCATAACTATGATATATATGTATATACTAATACACAATTGATATTTTTTTAATACATCGCTCTACATAATCAAACTTGTAACCAAAACTTGACACACTTTAATTTCCCCTATTATATTCATGGACTAATGCACTCCGGATGTGCTTCTCATAATCTGTTACATTGCGTTTGTGTCCGCCCCAGGTAAATGTTGTAGGTAGGTAGCGTTCACTGATTTCACTTCGCTCGGCGCGGTGAAATTATCCGCCGTGTGCCTTGCTTTAAATGCGGTGACAACTACTTAAGAGCCCTTTATGAGAAATCAGTAGGTTCTCTGCATAACGTAACACTTACCAGACAAGTTCTTTTGCATAGAGGTAACGCTACTTTTACTGCGCGATACTTATTTATTGGTTAAGCCGCTAAAATATACGGTTCATTTGTCTTTTAATTAGAATGAATCAACAAATGTGTTCCTTATTCATATAAACTTGACTCATTCGATGTCATTGAATAACATCGTGTCTATTCAGTTCGGTGTCTATAAACCAAACTGAATGAATTTGGTTCATTCGTCTAATATCAGCATTAGAGCTTTGTATGCAGCTTCGTTCAAGGAAACCATCTATCGGGAAATGCCCTATTTTTCTAAAATAATATCATATTTTCATCTTCAATATTGAAAGTATATACTTAATTATAGGTTGGCAAGTTAGTATGCAACACTTCCATGGTCTGCGGGCAATGGGATAACTTTTGTTGATCTCTGTTTACCGAAAAACTATATAGCTACGGAAAATAGACAGTCAGATATCTTAACAAACAAAAACTTACACAGGTATTCAAACGTGAAACACAAGATTTGCGTTTTAAGAACTTTTATCTTTCTAATAATTTTTTGTAAAATTCCTTACTTTAGGATTGTTCTCCTGTATTTAAATGATTAATTTACGCGTTCATTACAGACTGTTAAAAGTGGCTAGTGATAGAGCATCTTTTGTAATAAGAACAATGCTTTGATTTACGTAACGTCTAGCGAAATCATTGAATTTCACTAACAACTATCTAAGTCTACGAAATTACCGTTATAATAGAGGCTGAATTTCTCCAGTGGAACTCCAAGGCCAAATCCCGACCCATAATAGCGAGAAACACTTAAAGGAGTCTCGGGGGCGTTTTTGATTAAAACTAAAGCGGTATCATTAGAATTTTGAAAATCAATTACCCTCGACAAGAATAGAATCCGCTAATTTTGAAACGATAACACAGCCTGTTTTATTATACCAATCAATAGTATAATAGCTTGTAAGGATCAATTTCTGTGAAGGAATGTCAAAGGCAAACTAAGAGAACGGCTTGATTTTTATTAAAATGTAATAGATGATACGCGCACCCAAAATCGTAAAAAGTGTCCTCCCCAGGTACTAACTTCCTTCTGTACGGGATTCCATGGTAAAATAAAAGAAACCGTGAACATTCGTCATTCTACAGGGCCCTTCACTGTGCATATGTGCAATTGTGCATGCACTTGGCCTATTTTTATTAAAAGATAACTGGTATTTTCCGACAAATTTGGATTATATTGATCAGTTTTTCCTAATATGAATCATTTTAAACTTTGTTTTAATTAGTGCTTTATATTTTTAGCATATCGGAATTAAAATAAATGATTAGGAAATTACAGGTTATAATCAGCTCTTTCAATTTTCTAATCTATTTCTAATTTCACAAATCACATGTATTGCTGATAAAAAGTTCGTGTTAGATTTTGATTTTATGTTGTTTTCAAGTTACCATATATACAGAAATCTCCAATAAACATATCGGACGTAGTTATTCAAAACCAGAACCACACTATAACCTTAACAAAATTAGTAGGTATATAGAATGATTCCAAATCGCGTGGTTTATATATTATGTGCTAAAAATATCTATGATATTTATCTTGAATATTTTATTATCCAAAATATTTTTGAAAACAAGTTTCCTTGGTCTTTCTACGCAGCTTTTCGTGCATATCTTAACTATCTCAAACTTTATCTCAATGAGTGGGTCCTAATTAGCATAACTACGACCAATTGTCAACACAATTTTAATGTCGTATATAGTTAAAAAATCCGGTACCAATCGACCTTGAATCTCGCGCGCATACCAACAAAAAATTCGTTGACCAATAATGACCACATATAGCGACATGGTATTCTCTTGTTATTGAACAGTCGGTAACGAAATTTAAACTCTATTTATATTTGATTTAAAGTGTATTAACAAATTTTGGAAATGTAAGCTTTCCGAGCATATTGATATTGGGATACAACTTGATAGTTATTAAGTGATAATGGTCCAGTGTAAACGAATTGTGCGCGTGCTCAAATCGCATGAACTTGATCAATCTGTGATCTTGATCAATTAGTTTAATTGAAGCGGTTCTTTTTAATACATTAAAACACGATTTTTCAATAGTTACGTAATTTCTATATTATAAAATATTCAATATGATATTGCATGAATATGTGACATAAAGATTCTCGCCTTCTAACGTATAGAAATATTTTCAGGAAAAAGTTATTCTACATTCGGATATAAAAGCGTTTGACGCTTCAATTAAGGTGATATTTTTGAGAAAGTGTTGTTCACGAGTGCCGTTTGATTTTTGACTAACACAAAAGTTTGTAAAAAAATTATTACGCAGATAGAACCTTTGGAGAAATTGCCGCATCCCATACATATTCGAATTCATGCTGTTGTATACATATTAGCTAAATTCATCATTTGAAAATTTCTCGCGTTATATAGTTACAACGTTTGTCTTCTAAATACCAAATCATCGAATTGTTTATTTTATGATGCATGGTGTATTAAACAAAATTCAATATCACTTTGTTAAATTTTAATAAGTAAAATAATTCTACGCCCTCAATGTTTACAGGAGCTCCAAGACATGCAAAACCGTCGTCATCAAGACAATTTTACGCCTTCGCAAAAGACAGTCGTGCCTTTGAACAGATATGACGAGGCTGATAAAGTGATTGCCAGGGCTGTGTACACCTTCAACGGACAAACAAACAAGGAACTTAGTTTTAGGAAAGGCGACTTGATACACGTCAGACGGCAGATAGACGCAAACTGGTATGAAGGCGAAATACACGGAAGAATAGGACTGTTCCCCTATAATTACGTTGAGGTGAGATATTACACTTTCTACAATTTCATTTTTTTTTCTTACATATTTTTGTTCTTTTAACCAAAGTGCGTGAACTCATTTAAAAAAGATAATGAAAATAGATAAAGTGAAAAGTGTTATGCTATTGTTACTGCTTAATCTGGGATAATGTTAGTGTTAGTGATCCTTTCACGCAGATGTAGCGATGGGCTTAATGCCTTATTTGTGATGCGACATTGTTATGAATTATTAATGACCTTAACATCATTAACAATTCATTTTATAGTCTGATAATGTACATACGTATATCCATTAATGTAGCTAATCATCAACGGCGTTATTTTTGACGCCAAAACCAAGACACATTTGGCCATAGGCACTAACAATAACATTCTCCCAGAGGGAGCAGGGACATAAGAAAGATCTATATTCTGTGCTTTCTCTTGTAGAGTAAGGGGCGTTGGTAGGCGTTACCAATATTAATTAATAAGTCTAAAAATGTATATTTGAATGCTTATTTCTACTAGTGAAATTCAAGCAAAATTTGTTTATTGTGACAAAAATTATATTAGAAAAGTTTGCTTGAATAATGGATAATACAATTTTATTTATAGGTACCCAACGAACAAATAAACATAAATATAGAAATATCCTGACAAATCCCGATAAATAACTACCCTAAATAGGAACAAATCTAATAATTTCAGATACAAAAAGGCGATATAGTGCAACCACCAAAAAAGCCAGCGACAGTCGAAGGTCGGGCGCGGGCGAAATTCGACTTCACCGCACAAACAAACCTCGAGCTTCCGTTGAAGAAGGGCGAAGTGGTCGTCCTGACGAGACGCATCGACCAGAACTGGTGGGAAGGCAGGAATGGAATCAAAACGGGTATATTCCCAGACAGTTACATCACTGTGTTACAGGAACCTAGTCAAAACAAACCAGGTAAAATATATTTAATATTGAATTAAACAAAAGTTCAAAAATATTACTCCAATCTGTAGGTTATTGCCGTGGTAGCTTAGTGGCTAACGCACTTATGTCTCAATCCAATAATATGATCACACATTATGCACCACTGTCAGTTTTTGCGACCTACTGTTCAAATTGTTACAATGAAATACAATCAAAGAAAACGTCGTGAGTAAACCTGTACGTTGAAGTTAACGATCTATGAAACTCGAAAATCTGCCTAGGACAGATGGTCTGTTACCTTGTGTAGAGTGTGGAGAGTGAAGATGCCGGAGAGTACAGCAGTGAGACTGTGGCCAGTAGTGGCTATGATCACTCACTGACCGGTCGACGAAATTTTACGTCTTATGACTTGACAACTTGTCAACTTGTTAATGACATCAGAGAGAGAAAAAGTCATGATGATAAAATATATATTTTAAATACTTAATTATCTAATTATACATTCATTGTAAATTCTTCTGGCCATGTAAATAGTACACAAAAAATTATACATACAGTATTTAAATGATCAGGTCGTTTCATTCCCTCAACGACCTGTCATTAATAGTGACCCCAACGTGATTTGAACACGCAACCTTCTACTGACCTTTACGGGTTAATATTATACATCTTTCTATATAAAATTGCTCGCGTGCTACTTCTGTGTCCTCTGGGACTCGTATTTTCCATATGCATATAAATATATAATAAAATAATGACTAAGGGTCCCGACTGTCTGTTATGTAAACTTTATTACAAAGTTTCAGTAGAATCCGTTTATTATGACTCCGCCTACGTTGACCAATCGCTTAATATGAAATAATTACTCAGTTTAGTCTGGTTTTTTCATATAAAATTCTCTACAACACAAGATGCATATAATGACCTCGCTTATTATGACCTATTTTTATAATATATGTCCGGTTATAGTGTAGCACAATTATAGTAATTTTATAAATAATTTTGTGCTTAAAATAATTAATTGCCCTAATTCTAATCAAAACAACTCTTATGCAAAAATAGCAGAGCTAGATGCACTTCTTATATATAACGATGCCTGGAACAAAATGTATTAATTATATAATAAAATAATTTTCTAAGTATGTATATGCTTTTTGCTTTGTCCTTCCCTTCGATGTCATTATAAACGAATTCTATTGTACTTATTTTAATTACAATCGTACAATTATTTAGCATTGTTGTCTGTACACATAGCTACTCTCCCCAGTTAAGAATATATCACATTGATGAATCATAAAAGTCCTCATTTGTTTTGATAAACGCGTTCCGTTCTAATATAATTCGGGTAGCACCCGAATTATATTAGATTATATCTTTTAAATGTAAATGATACTTTGTAAAGAAAATTTCATAATGATTATAATTAATACAAAAGCAACACTGCCCTCCTAAAACTTAGTGCATGAAATACTATATTCTTAAATATAACTTTGTATTCATGCACAAAATTATACATGTTTGATAAATTTGCGATATGAAAGGAAAATTTACATTGCATGTAAGATAATATAGAATAGTATCATAAGTGCAAAAGATAACTAACAATGAGATAACATCAAGTGTTTCTTAAGTACCTAGCGCAGGTAAAAACGAAAATGGTCGTGACTATGAATTTTATACATTTAGCAATAACAAGTATTAGTGTCTTGCTTTCTAAAAAAAATGTTAGTTTTCTACGCTAATGCGTCATTTATGTGCGAATAACTCATACCATTCGTTGTTAATTGAAGGAGTTAAATAGCGTATTTATTATTGGTTAAAGGGGCTTCATGTTCGTTAGTGTTAAAGATTTAGGCGGTTTCACGTAGATATCGCGGTGGGTTTAATGTGTTAATTGAGATTCGACATTGTTAATGACGTAAAAAATTTTGATAGATATGTGTGCATGTGTATGTATATACACTAATGTGGTTATGCGTTAATTACGTTATTTTTTAACGCTTTAAATAAAACGCATTCGGCCACAGCCTAACGGTCTTATTCATAGAGAGTTAGAGTAAGTTTGAACGCTTCTTTAAAAACCATAAAGAACCGTTCAAACTTAGCTAACTCTCTATGAATAAGATCGTAAATCTTTAACGCTAATGCTGATGAAGCCCCAGCATAAGCAGTAATCAAAATTATTTTTGTCAGGAATTTTAAAATTAACTTGATAGCAAGATATTTTTACACTTACCTACTCTCTTATATGACTATTGTTTTTGAATTTATAAAAACGTGATACATTCTCAATTGGGTAAGCAAGGTAATGGACTAATGCCCGGTTTCTCAGGTTACCTGTTATGAGTTCAATAACAATTGATTCCATAAAGTTATGTAATAGATAAACTTAGGAACAACAAAACGTCAAACAAAAGATATGGAATAGATAAACGCCTAATATTGGTCTGATAAGTTGAACCTAGTTTAACTATCGTACGATGGTGTGTTCAGAAACGCAATTTTATAAGGTATTGAACCGATAGCGCTAACGAACATAAACTACAGTTAAAAGTACCTCAGAAACCGGGCATTAGTCGTGTTTACAATACATTCTACAATTGAATTATTTATACGTTAAAGAACATGCGTAAAAATACCATCTTATGAAATATCATTATAGAAATGCTTCTTATTAGTGTATAAATAAACGATTAATGCGCTATTTGACTCATTTTAATTGTACAAAATTACGATATTAAAAGTTCGCTTTTACAAATTCTATGAGGCTACGACGTTCTCAAATCGAATCAAATCATTTATTTGCCGAAAAACATGGTAAATAAAAATATTAGATGACAATATGTTACTTCATGTTTTTTTGCCCTTTCAGACATGCAAATAGTAATTCAAAATTTTAAAATCATCTATTTCACAAAAACAAAATATTTTGTTAGATGGTAAAAAAAGTCGCAACTGATTTGAGTAACTCCGTGGCATTGCAGAATTGCAACCGATAACAAGTGGGGACAAGCCGGCGGCGTCGCCAGCGGCGCATGGCCTGGTGAACGGGTCCGCGCGGCGCAGCATGGGCGCGCACTCCTACACGCCGCAGCCCAACAGCCCTGCGCTCGCCAACGCACCGCCCGCCACGCAACCGCTACCCGGTAAATAGACCAACACAGAAATACATATTTTACTAGCAGGTCCGGGAACCTATGCCCTGAAAAAATAAAAACCGCAGCGCCACCTACCCGATACAATTTTGAATCTACAAACTCTCAAGGGACCCACTCAAATACACTCAAAAAATTTAAACTATATTGGTCAAGCGGTTTAGGAGTTTGGGGACATACACAGGTACAGAAAAATTACAGATTTATTATTAAGAATTACTTATTTATTACGCGTTATTGGACACATTCTTAGTTTCAGTTATATCTAGTTATTTTAGGTGAGATTTAAATTAGTCTTATTTCCTAGATTAGATTGTAATTTTAATGTTGTATCACTAAGATACATCATTTATGGAAAAAAAATATTATATTTCTATAGCCGTTTTGGGAAAAAGGAAAACCTTCTAAAATATTCTTGTTCGTCCGTCTGTCCGTTTGCTGTTTGTGTGTTAGAGAAATTCTGAAAAAATGGCGATGTGAAACTTAATATAAAAATATCAAAAAAAAAAAAACAAGTAGATCAGGTTAGGAAGTTTTGAGTTATGTGGTATTATCGATTTAATGTTTCGATCTAAAAATGGAATCTCAAATGTGGACGCTCCCTGACAGACGAATATATCTCATTTCAGTGACATAGGTTCAAATGATAGAAAAAAACATGCACTGTTTTAGCAGCTTTTCAGGCTTAAGGATTATTAATTACAACAATTACCATTAGCTCAATGTAAACAAAAACATCATGAGGCAACTTGCACATCGGAATTGACGGTGTGTAAAACGAATCCACCTTGAAGCATGTGGAGTAAATTTTCCGTTTCTCTGAGATGCGGAGCTGGGCTGGAACTTTAATTAGCAGACAAACACAAATTGTGTATCCCCAAACTGAGCAAGTGACACTTGTGTTATGGACTGATATAATTTTATACAAATGAGGCTTGACGTTCGTTGTTCGAATTTGTTCTAGGTTACGTGGCCAAGCCAGCGAAGGCGACGCTAACGCCCTCGGAGCGCGGCTACGGCCCACCGACCGGACAGGGCGTCGACCTCAACAACACCGAACCTTTATACGTCGACACGAACGCTGAGGCAATACCGTAAGTCTCTAGAGTAATTAAATTTATAAGAGCTGCAAATAACGACTATGACGGAAAAGAACATTCGAAAACATCTCCAAAAGCATATCTGCAAAAAAACACCTTATTATAGAAAAGAGCTGTTATTGATCGCTGACTATGTTAAGGGGACGTGTGGCCCGCAGGGCCTTAAAAGAAGTTCTAAAGAAACTAACATGATTGAATAATATTACGAATGACAATGGTCTATTAAAAACATACAGACGAATTGAGAACCTCTTCCGTTTTGAAGTCGATTAAAAACATATCTCTCGTTCAAATGCTCCTAAATGCTACTCTGTGCTATTATTAGATAGATAACTGGAGTACGTCATAAATCATTCTTTCTACTCTTGTTTCGATTATTTTTAGATTTATCCGTGCAGGAGCAAGGAAAGAATACTTACTATTTCATGCGGCCCGGCAACCTGTCGTAAGGGGCGACAAAATAACCTATAGCCTGGTGATAAGGCATTTGGACGTCTGGTTGACTACTAGTCACTGTGGTCTAGAGCATGCCGTTATACTTGCGTTTCTCCATTCTCCAGTCCCCATTCGAAGCCGGCAGCACAGTGTGTGTTGCATTGTGTTACAAATGTCCATAGACGACGAAAAGAACTTTCCAAGATTAAAATACTAAGATTGAAAATCTTAACAATTTTCTTCTCACTATCTTATTTAAACTGTGTATCAGAAGTTAGAAATAAAAAAGATTTCACTTTTTTGCAGTATTCATTACGTGAATGCTATAAGCACCTTACTACAGAAATAAGGTTTCATTCATAACTCTTTTAATATTTCTGATTGTTTTATTTATTCAGTTATCGGGCTATGTACAAATATCGACCGCAGAATCCGGATGAATTGGAGTTGAATGAAGGTGACACAGTGTACGTATTGGAGAAATGTGACGACGGTTGGTATGTCGGATCGAGTCAACGCACAGGCCGATTTGGGACATTCCCAGGTAAGAACTATTCGCAAAATTGTAAAATAGTATTGTAATAGCATAATATACATATAGTAACAGCATGGAAAAATAATACTCATCAATGGCAATCGCCCAGTAAAAAACCTCGTAACACGCGCTCCAGTAGGCTTACTCTTGAAATCGGCATTCTTCCGAGGCCCCCGCTTTCAATGAAGTTTTAGAAAGAAGAAAGAAAGACCAACGATTTGTTTAGAACTACAACAAAAAAAGTATATTGTATTATACTAGCTGATAGCCGCCCGCTTCGCGAGCCGTAAAATCCGTTCTTAGCTGACCTCTACTTGGCGAAAGGAAGTTCCATGCCAAATTTCAAGTCTATAGGTATTATAATTCCTGAGATATCGTGATGAGTCACTATATATATATATATATAACCCATAAAAATGCAACATGTAATGATAAAGGTACTTAAATGTAATTTAAAAAAATATATATTTCAAAACAAAAACGAACGACGTTCGAGAGTAAGCCCTTAGACAAAGTTAACGCCACCGGTCTTAATAAAATACTTTCAATTTTATGAAATTCATCAAATTGATTTTTTTTTCCATCGCGGTATTACCTAAGAGCCAATTAATATGAGATGTTTTTATATCGGTAATTTCAATAACGTGTATGAACAAGCAACGAATAACAATATGAAGCAAGATTCTGTATTCTTTACACTACTGTTAGTGCGGGATTTATACAACAGAACACGTACAAATTGGAGAACTTTTTTAATTGACTTTTGAACAAAGACTGCCGATCTAAAGTACAATTCATTTTAAGGTATAATTCTCGCACAATAATTAGATAGCCTAAAACACTACTATGATATGTGCATCCGACCAAAGTGGAAGTAAGAATGATAGTTCGTTGTTACGCCCGCTCGCTCGCTTTTATATCGAAACGGGTCGAGTAGTAATCACAACTACCAGAAAATATTACAATGACTCGATGAATGGAACAAATATTAATGACACTGACACTGTATATATCTAATAATATATGTTATTGACAGGTAACTATGTGGAGCGCATCTGATAGCGCGAGAACTCGCTGCTGCGGCGCCTGCGCCGAGCCACACTCTGCACACGGAGATCACATACTTAGACACAAACACACACACACACACACACACACACACACACACACATTAGACCAAGAAACTTGCAATAAGCTGCCAGACTGCCAGTGTACAAGAGTAAAATCGATATAGTCCCGGCCTGACTGTTGACATTACATATAACATACATACAACTCTATAGTTTGTCAAATTATTACGGGTAACTGGCTTTCGATGGCTTCTTCAGATTAACAACGCAATAACTGATTTTGAAATCGTCTACTGCGTAATCATCTGTTGTTAATTAAAAAGTCATAATGATTAACACGAACTATGTGTAATGAACACAGACACAGAATGGTGTATATTTACTTTTTTTATCTAAATAAAATATAAATTGTAAAAATCAAGTCGCTAATATCCAAAATAATAACTGTTAAATTATTGACTTTATTGGGGTATATTTTTAATCAATGATAAATATATACTGCATATTTTCGACTGTCACCTTCTGTGTTTGTTTTGTTGAAATTGTTCGGCTCTATACAATAAATAATTATAATAGAAATCTACCAAGTGACTACTGAAATCTTTTATAATACTGTGTAAAGACAAAAAAGAACAAAAATGTTTAAGAGAAAAATTTAAGTACACACTGGCCTAAAATTAAAATTATACCAAAACGTTTGCCATGACTTTTATACATAACATTTTATACTAAACTTTGTAATATAGAATCCGAACTGGTATAGTCATACTATTTCCTGTGTAGTCTTAAAAATGCTTCTGTGTTTACCAAAGGGCGATAACATGAAGTTTCATTAACCGTAATACTACTTGGGTAGTCAGGAATAACTTCTCATCGGTGTACCTATTTCAGTCTTATAACCTATAAGGGGTTTATCTGACATATTTCAACTAGATGGTGTTGTTGTCAACACATTTTCTGTACAAAAATAAATACATCTAAAATAAATTGTTTAATAATTTTTTATGCATCGACAATAAATTACTAAAATTATTTTAAGAATTGACGTATACTATATACTTTTTGCCAGAACCTGTATGTTTGGAAAATTTATCAACTCTTTATATTCTTTGTACTGTATTCGCATTATAACTTTCTAATAAACATTTTATAAAATATGAGATAATGCATGGTGTGACCACCTATAATAGGGAGGGAGTACATTTAGCATGAGTATTGTTTAGATTTAAGACGGATGTATAATGTATCTCCTGTTGATGGTCCTAAATAAATAAATAACAAAAATGTCGCAAAATGTGCGTTACATGTATATATAAATCTTATTAAAAAATTCAACCTGTATTTGTGGAATGCAGCGCCATCTATTTGTCATCAGCTTCTACCCTCAGATCCCCTTAAAATACATCCGTAACAGCCATATTGTATTTTCATCAACTTGTGTAATCTTTCCAAAGTCATTAAGCGTCCCAAAGAGATTGTTTACCTGATAGTGATGTTGTATAATTGTATAAAAAATAATAAAAATACTTATATACATGTAAAATTATTTAGCGTAGTTATTTATTTTTAAAAAAATACGTGAGTGAATGGAGCTCATCTTTTAAGAGACGTTTTAAAAGAATGCAGCCAAGAGCACTTGGATTACTAATCTGTTACTAACAAGTTTTGTAAAGCGGAGTTTCTATATCTTACTATTAATTATTTTTCTAATACTAGTAGAAAAGTTGCATTACTTGCTTATGTAGGTATCTGTTTCAACACAGACTTAAAGCAGCTAGATGTATACTCAATATAATTTTTGTAACAAAAATTACCTACATTGCGCAGATGCTCAATGTCTGCTATAATGTTCGTAATTGTATTAGAGAATATTCATATAAGGAATATTAATAACATAAACTCCATACTTATATCAATTTTTATCTATTAGTACGGGACAAATAAATGGATAGTAATGTAAAGATACACGCTTTATATCATTGGTGTTGAGTATATATCTGCAAAAGTCAAACTTTGGGAATTAACACATATTACAAGTTTGGCGATAACAAAGTTTAGACATTTTGTGTACATCATAAGCTTATAATGTTCGCTATACTTATATTTATTTATAGTATGTATAGTGATTAATAAATATTGAGCATTATTTAGTTACCCATTATTATGTATTTATATATAGACATTATAATAATACTCAAAGGACTATACAATGGTTGGTGTATATAGGGCGAGAAGTTTTGGCAACGTTTGACAATACAATATTGCATGCCTAATTTAAATTTAGATGTTTGTACCGATACATATTTATTATAAGGAGTAGTTGTGAGATTATTACATTTATGAATTGGTTCGAATATAACTAAACTGTTACAATACTATTTGAAACGGACATGCCGGTTACAATTCCGTTCGAAAAACTTGTACTGCGCATAGGTTTGATCTTTCGCAAATTTCAGATCCCGTTAGAATAAATCTAATATTCATCAATTACAAGTTAATTTTAAATTATCTAGTCATGGATCAGAATTTTGGAATACTTTTTTTACAATGTTGTCAGAAATTTACATATTCGTTCGATTTTTTGTTGTAAAACTTTAACGGTCTTATTTATATTCAGTTACAGTAAGTTTGTAGACTTCTTTAAAGTTCTTAAAAAAGCATACAAACGTACTCCAACTCAATATGAATAAGACCGCATTAGTTTACAATCAATAGGGTTAGTTAGTATAGCAGGATAATTTTTATATGTGTATTCGCTAATTGGTACCAAAGTGTCGTCCCCTCGCCCTATGTAAAAGCTTTGATTTGTGTAGTAGAGATGCTTTTATAATTTTTATTGTAACCTTGTCTCGTTGTATTTACTTTTGTTAATTTATTTTTAAAAGCACAAATGATTTATTTTGTTGTTGACACCTCGACATACGATGTAACATTCATTGCTATTGTTCAGTATCATCACATCTAATAAAGTAATCTTTCTATTTTATACGACTTTTATTTGCCACCATGTTCCCATTGTCTTAAGACTGTTTCCGCGTACTTCGGGAACTATTCACCTTCCAGGATAAGATACTGAAGTACCTATCTAGTAATATTTTAAGCTGGAATTAACGCCATCCCAACTAAATCATTTCCAGATTTATAATTCTGTCTAGATTAATTTTAACCCTAAGACCCAAGATTTCATACAAAGCTAAACGTTAACTGGGACTTCATCGTCATTAATTCTTTTAATTTTCTGACTAAAATTTGTACAGATTCATATCCCATATTTTACAAATCAGGATGAACTTTTGAGAGAAAAGGTAACCCGTATCCTTCCCCAGTGTATTATAGTCTTATCTGCTTGCTAAAATCGGTTATCCCTTTACTCGTGACAGTAATAATTATCTAGTTACTTTCGCATTTGTAATAGGTGCCTATATATGTAGATAATTATATTGTGAATATATTTATTATTTATATTCATAATACCATGGCAAAAGAATACTTACTATATTCTTCTTCCATGATAAAACTTACAAATTATGGACTACTTTTCAGACTGTACTTTATAAATGACTATTTATTTAAGGAATGTTAGTGCTGGATGAGGAAGACTGAAGACCGGGATATGTGGCGCGTACTTGGGGAGGCCTACGTCCAGCAGTGGGCTGCGATTGGCTGAATAAGAAAAAGTGCACGTGTAGTTAATTTCACAGAGTACATTTTATATATTGTTATAATTGGGCCACCTGCATAATTGAAAACAAAGCACATTTATTACACGCTCGGTGTTTGAGATAATTACATAGAAGCGCTTTTATTATCGTCCTCTTTTGTTTCTTCTTATTTATTGGTTGTTGTGAAGAGCAGCCTATTGTACTCGTTTATGGCCGTTCGCAGGCATAATTAGGCAGGTGTTTCGAACTAATTTTAAGAAGTTATTGTTTTGCGTCGAGGCATATTGTATTTGTATAGAATAAAAGGAATGCCCGAACGGAGGGGGAGGCAGTCAAGCAACGATTACGATACGGGCAAGACGTGTGTACATTCAATGAGCTATATAGTGACGGTCTTTGCGCGTCTTATTTAATTTTGCACTACATGTGGACTTGTTGCGTCCAGTTATATTTGTGTCTGTTATACATGTTTGTATGGTTTTAATAAATTCTATAGTAATTCCAAACGGCATTTTAATACGAGTCCCGCACTCGTAACAATATAAAAGAGTTCAATTCGGGTGACAGAATTTAAATATGCACAGAGCACTAAGCAGGTTGGTATATTAAAGAAATTATTTGAGAGCAAAAAGTCGAATCGCAAATTGCAATGAGAATGCGTAATCGTTTTTCATATATTTGTAATCATTTTACCGACAGAATTTAAAAAAGAAATATAATGTCATGATAATTGAAATGGAACCTATAGATTCTTTTATATATACAATGTACTCTGCGCTATAGATTTAAAAGAATCATTAAAACTTTTGCTGGTGGTGTTACTTAGCAACGGCTAAATGGAAACATTAGAATCACATAATAGGCATCGATAAAATGTATAATAATAGGAGATATATATGTTTGTCTGTATTCCGAGTAACGCTACTTAATTTTACAAAGATTGAGTATTAACGGTGATCTTTTATTATAAATAGCAAAATGCTCAACACAGACTGGAGAAAAATATTGAATTTCTCGCAGAAAGAACTTCTACAGGCGGATAAAGAGAAGTTATGCGAAAATTTGTCATGGATGGATGTTGACGACGTTGAGCTGAATTTTACGGATTTAAAAACCCTTTTTAGACTTTTACAAGATATCTTGAAACATAAAAGTGAAGAGGTATGTTATAGTTTGATTACATCACATTTTACTTATGGAATCACACAGTTTGTTTCGAGTTTAATAGTCATGATAAAAAGATTTTTATCCATCTCCAGATTCTATACAATGTTATTATAGTCTACAAACAACACAGACACACACAGAGTACATTGAATATATAAAGACAGACATAGCGTAACTCTTCATACTGGATATCCCTTAGCTTGCCGTCTCACATTTCTTCATAGAAATTTATCCTTAAAAGCTACACTTAGAATATAAATGGTACAATATGTATTTATTTCTCAAAATCAGCCGATTCTATTCCTAAAAAAGGAGATTGATTTTTTCAAAAATCTAGCAAAATCATTTATAGTTTTCTTCAAAATCGGCCTCGTGACTCCTTTGTGGTTTTCGCTATTTCGTATAGAGTAGGATTTGGCCCTGAAGGCCCAATTGAAAAGTTTACCCTGTATATTTAAAAATTCTGTATGTTTTCCTGCAATAAAATGTCTACCGTCCACAATGCGATAATTTTGCTATCAGATGGGAGGTAATAGATAATTTAAAAAAATTGTGTCTTAGGTTAACAATTTACTTGGCCAGTTGGAAACTTCGCAAAAGAAAAGTAAAAAGAAAACAATAGGTCGTTCTTCAGGTAAGCGTTAAGATCTATACTATTATATAAATGTGGAAGTGAATGTTTAATTATTATGAAATTTGGGTTTAAATAAGGGTAATTTTGACGATGGGAGTCTTTATAATGTAAATCATAGTTTATATGAGCGAAGTAAGTGAACCGATTTTCTTAACCCGGTTAACCGGCCAGCGGCCCACCTAAAATAATCTGGTTAACGTCACCTACAGCGAAGCAAACGCGTTGTCAGCGTTTAGGATGGAATAAAAGAGACGGATAAAAGGGGATGTGATAAGAAGGATAAATAGAATAAAGGGGATGGGAGGAAGAGGTCATCGGAACTCAGTCGTCATAGCAAAACAGGATAAGCTCAAGAATAATCGCTTCACACCGATCTTCTATAAGAGCGTGATATCACGCTGATGGAGAGGGCCCTAGAAGCTATAATCAAGATATTGATCCTAGTATGTGCTCTACTACGTCAGGAACGATTATCGTAAAATATGTATAATGTGTATTTTCGAAATTGGGGATGAACATGAGATACTTTTTAACCCAAAAAATTGGATAATTTACGCGCAATGTGGACACAAAACTTTATCTGGAGAAGTTATAATGAAAAATGGTAATTTGTAAGTTAATTTCACAGATAAAAAGAATCTAATTTTTATTTTATTTATATGTTATGTGATTTGTTCACTTATATTTTTCTTCATTTTGCATTAAAGAATCTCCAACAAAAAATTACGAGCGTTTATTAGAAACCATTGCAAATCAAGAAGAAGAAATAAAGGCTAATAAAGATATTTTACAGCAATTATACGATGAAATTGCTGAACTAGAAGGACGGAAGAAAAAACTTGAAGAGAATAAACAAGATCTTGAAAAAGAAAGTGAATCTAGTCGTGGCACACTGTCTGAAATGAATGCTATGATTGAACTTGAAAATGAATTAGCTATGAAAAATAAACATATAAGAAAACTTTTAAGTGATCTCAAAGTAAGAATTAACTTATCTCTAATACTTAAGTATTTAGCTTAAACATATTTCTAGACATAGTAAGTTTGCCCAGGTATTATTTAATAGTTTAATTATTGATATTCAGCAATTACCATAATTACATATTCTATTTAACTCGAATTATAGAAACCTATTCAACGCGTGTATGTTTGTATGGCTTTTAGATTATAGAAGATGAAAATTCATCATTAAAAGAAAAAATAACTGTACTCAAAGATAAACTAACAGAGGCCACTGAAATAATCAACACCTTAACCGAACAATTGGTATGTCTTAAAAGGGAATCCACTCAATTGAAAGGTTAGAGAAAGTTCAATAAAAATTTAATACATAATTTTAATTAAGTAGTCAGTCACTATGAGTAGAATTTTTAAACCTTGTATTTTATAGACATAATAGGACAGCTGGAACAGGAAAAAATTCAACTGTCTATAGGTGCCGAAGATTTGAGAAAACAACTGGTTGATAAAGAGTCCAGCAGAGAAAATATTTATGAAGAAATTAAAGCTAAAGTACAGCAATGGAAGGTAACATCAATATAAATAATTTAACTATAATGATTAGATATAAATAACTTAAAATTGATTATTTTTTTATTAGAATATTAGGTACTATTTTTAAATATTTCAGATAGTAGCAAAGACTAAAAAAGCTGAAGCAGAAGTTCTTTTAGCTGCAAACGACAAATTGAAAGAAGATCTTAAAAATATCGGAAAACCTTCCTCTTTGCCCAAAGTAAGTTCATATGCAAATAATATTATTTTTCTGTATGTTCAAAAAATATTTTTCATATAATTCCAATTTTATTGCCAACAAGCCACTCTTATCAGGCAACCGAAATTAGAAAAAGTATAAAATGTCTTCAAAACTTTCACAATTTTATTATAGAAAAATAAAAAAAATATAGATCACGCAACAAATATCAAAGAATTACAAGAAAAACTAACTGAAGCAGCAATTGAAATTGATCAATCTGCAAGTTTGATTCTTGCACTAAAAACTGAAAATAAGCAACTTAAAAACGTTATTGAAGAATTACAAGATCATTCAATTTCTGATAATAAAAACCAAAGTGATGAAAGTAAGGAACGCATAATAATAAACAAACTTAAGAAAAAAGTCAAATTTCTAACGTGTTCACTTCAAGCAGCTGAAGAAATTACTGCAAATCGTGAAAAAGAGGTAGTTTAATTATCTATTATGCTTATTTATAACCTTGAAATTTAATCAAAATAAATTAAAATTTAAATAGTTATACCAATAATTCTCATTTAATTTTATTTTTAAATGTTTAGCTTGCAGATATAGTTTCACAATTACAAAAATTGCAATCAAATGAAGGCATTGATGTTTTGATCCAAGATTTAAAGGTTAAATCTCGTCAGTTAAAATTAAAAGACCAGGGAATTAGGAACTTGGTCCAAGATGTAAATAGTTCAAATAGACAAATTGAAGAACTGCAGTTACAAAATGAATCGTTAAGGTAATGTATGCGTTTCAGCTTACATTAATAACTATTTTATTCTAGAGGCAATACCATTATTTCAAAATTTATTTATTTTAATTTATTGATTACAAAATATATTTATTATCATATTTCAATTTGTTTATTTCAAAATCTATTCGTTTCATGTTCCAATAAACTAATTGCAGGCAGCAGTGCAATTTAGCTCCAGATGAAATAATTTCAACAACTAAACTAAAAACAAATACCAAAATATTGAAAAACATAACAAACAAATGCTCCTTGAATTACGAAGACAACAAGATCAACTTATTAATCTGGAGTTAGAAAACAGAAATATGAGAGGCCAAATTAACAAAATTACTCAAATATTAAAAGAGTGTGGTTGTAATGAAAACACAATTAATGACATCATTAATAAACAAGACATAATTAATTATACACCTGAGAGTGGCTTCAAAGACTCTTCAAAGTATATTTGAACTAAAGTACAATGGATATATTTATTATACTCAACTGATGGTACACTATAAGTAAATAAATACATTTTTTTCTAGAGATAGTGAAGAAGATGGTAAAATAAAGGAAGATTATATTTTAGTAAAAAAAGAAGATATTCTAAATGAAGAAGAAATTAAAAAATTAATAGAAGAAAATGAAGGTCTGCGTAAAGGCTTGGAAGAAATTTTGGAGTTTTTGAAGGATAATAGTGTGTTACTTAATACAGATTTATAAATAAACTTTCAAGGAACTTCAAAGAAATTGTATGAATTTACCTTTTTTTGTAGGTACAACATCGTCGGGTATTTTAGCTTTGCATTGTTCTAGTTTGGAAAATGTTTTACAATCTATGGAAGCGAGACATGCTTGTGGTTGGTTTGCTCCGCATATGACTACCATTATGGAACTTAAATCCGCTCAAGGTGGAAAAGACGCTCTCCTGGTGGCTTTGCACCAAGCAAGGTATATTATAAAAATAAAAAATATTTCAAGTAATAACATGGAGTGAAAGCATAATTTTTTTCTTTATAGGAAAGAAACTTACGATGTAATGAACCAATTAGCACAAGAAGTTCAACGATCCTCAGCTCTCCAACAAAAATTGAAAGATATGGAAAGTCTAAACAAATTTAAGGATGAGGAATTGCTAAAAATGTCACATATTAATATTTGCGAATTCGGTTCTTGGGTTTCAGAAAGTGAAGATGATATAGATTTATATAACTACAACCAAATTGAAAACTTAGTTCAAAAAGCACACGACGTACACGAAGGACAACTTAAAAGCGGCTTACAGTATTTTCATAACAAATTTAAGTTACTTTTCGATAAATTAACATCTATAACTATAAAAGCTATTGATGATCGGAATAAATGGTCACTACAAGAAGAGAATTATAAAGCCGAAATCCAAAATTTACAAGCACAAATAGAAGAAGAAGATTTTAGTGATAAATCACCAGGCTTGCTAACAAATTTAAATTTGTCTTCTGTACTAAGAAAATGTACATATTTAGAAGAATCATACAAATATATCAGAACCTTAAATGAAGACATGAAAAATGATGATATGGAAAATAAAAAAGAAGCATTGATGGTTGCAGCTGAATATGAAAGTCAGATACAGCGGCTAATTCTAGCAGTGACAAATCTTACTGGAAAGTTACGATCTTCAATACCCATTATATATTTTTGGAAACAAAATGAAGAACTCAATGAGAATACGTCTAAATATCGAAAATGTTTAGAAAATGATATTTCAAAGCTAGCCCAAACGTTTCATTTGAACAAGTGTTTCGAAATAAATAAAGGACAGATTATTTCTGCTTTTGAATCTAGATTATCACAAAATGGTATTATAATCAACATATTATTCCTGACATTCGTTTTGTATACCGTGTTACCTTACATAGGGTCTGTAATTTTTTTAGGTCAAATCTCAAATGAAGAAATCAAAAAGGCAATAGAAGATATTGTCCGATCAAGTTTTCAAAAAAAAATCGAAGAGCTTTGTTCACACTTGACTATCCAGAACAATAACATTAAAATACTTGAAGAAAAAAATAAACTTATACAAGATAATCAATCTAGGCTGATGTAAACCTATATTTTCGCTTTTAGATATTTTACTTACCTACTTTTACATACAAAATATTTAATTTTGCTTTTAATAATTCAATTTTACGTATTTTATTACTTAATAAAGCTACTGTTTAAAGGTTATAAGCGCGGTACTTTATTTGATTTTTATTCTGACGTTTCAGCACTTTTAAGTAGCCGTGATAACAGAAGGCAAAGATGTCAAGTGTCAATGACTAATATTAAAGTTTTATTTAGCCTACTGCCAACTTGTTTATTTTAATTATTTAGTTTTAATTTTTGTTCTTGGTTATTATTTATGGGAGCCTAATCTAATTTACCACCGCTTCGCAACATGTTGTGCCTTGAAGAGAAGAAGCGGCGCAAGAAACTCTTAAGCAACATGCCTAGCTCTAATAATTTTATATAATACTAGTTTCTGCCCGCGACTTAAACCGCGTGGAATAGTTAAAAAAAAGTAAAAACCCCCCGATTTTGAAACATTCTTCATTAGTGCTCCGCTCCTATTGGTCTTAGCGTGATGATATATAGCCTATAGCCTTCTTCGATAAATGGGCTATCTAACACTGAAAGAATTTTCAAATCAGACCAGTAGTTCCTGATATTAGCGCGTTCAAGCAAACAAACAAACTCTTCAGCTTTGTATATTAGTATAAGATTAAAATTACAATAGAAATTGGTGGAAATTAAAATAAAAAGAAACATTGTCAATGAAGTTGGTTTGTGTTCCGGTGCACGCAAAAAGCAAGCTGGCGATGGTAGCCTAAATAAAACTTTAACATTAGTCATTTACATTTGACATCTTTGTCTTCCGTGATCACGGCTACTGAAAAGAGCCGAAACGTCGGAATATAAATCAAATAAAATACCGCCCTTAAAACCTTTAAAACGTAGTTTTATTATACGCACTAGTCGCAAAAACAACAGAAAATACTATTTTTTTACTTGTTGTATGTTGTGTAATTATATTAATTTTAGAGATGATTCTTTGAGTTCCTTAACAAACAAACAGATAGAATTAATGAAGGAACAACTAAAGAAATTAGCTGATGATAATATAATATATAAAGAGCAGTGCCAGCATGTAAACGGTCAACTGGAAAATGCATTATTACAGGCAGGTTATTTAGCTGGAAATAAAATATTCTGAAAATCATAAAGTTATTGACATCCAAAAATTCTCCCTTTACAGTTGCAAAACGCTCAACGAGCGCAACTAAACTATGACATGGAAATCAATATACTTAAACATCAGATACTAGATTTACAATCGACCAGTGACAGCAAAACAATTATAGCCAGGTACTTTGAAACATGTTTAATTTTAGTAAAAATCATGGAAAATGAATACTAATTCTTTTTGAATGGTAATACTAGAAGATATAGATTGTAGATAAAATAAAAAAGTATTGTTTTCAAACGTATATTACAGATTAAGCGGAGAAGTTCTAGTAGCAAACTTACAGGCTTCAGACATTCATCAGAAGTTGGAAAAGTTAAACTTAGCATTGAACAAGGAAAAAGAACGCAGAATAGAAACTGAAGATATGCTGGAGTCACGACAAAAGATTTTTGATGTTTATGCTTTTAGTTACGACAAGAAATTTAGGTAAGTGATATATATTAATAGGGTTGTCTGGAAAAGATCGCTTTTTAGCGATAAGACCGCCCTTTGTACACAACTAGATATAATTTTAGTCTTTAAGTTCATTTTTGTATTGGTGTATAATAAAGTGTTATCTATCTATCTATCTATTAATTTTAATTTAATTTAATTGACCCATAAAATATTACGCAATTGAGAATAAATTAAGAAATACTTTCCACTGCGTTTTCCCACTCGTATATAAGTAAATCACAAGCCCACGGAGGAATTTTATCATAAATAAATAAAAAAAATGTCTTAATATCTTTAGGTATATGTACGAAGTAATGCAAATTCTAAGGCACCAGTATCAAGGTAGTATACCGCTTCTATCAATCGAAAATTATTTGACATCCATAGAAGACCTTAACCAGAAAACATATGCTGTTGATGAAAAACTTGTTGAAGTCGAAAACTTAAGATTCAGTTTAATGGCGAAACATAGTACATTCGACCAAATCTTAGAACTAACAAAAAAAAAATGTTTTATAAATGAAAATACTTGCTCTCACCAGTTGAAATGCAAAATGATGGTAAGCAGTAAAATTTTAGTTGAAATATAAATCAATTTATTTTAAA
This sequence comes from Dendrolimus houi, assembly GCA_039645545.1. NCBI lineage: Eukaryota > Metazoa > Arthropoda > Insecta > Lepidoptera > Lasiocampidae > Dendrolimus > Dendrolimus houi. Next base: position 12,252,421 of record CM077120.1, on the reverse strand, counting down.
ATTATTTAAGTCTTCCTTTCCTTTACTTTAAAGGAAACAATGCATTCCAGAGAAATGGATTTTTTAAAAAATAAGCTAGAAATAATGGAAAACACAAGAAAAGCTCTCGTAAAACAATGCAACAAGCTGGAAAGAAGTATTGTACTTATAAATCAGGCATTTGACAAATCTAACTCACCGAAAACTACTAATAATATGAAAACTGACGACAATGGACTAAATATAAAATTGGAAGATATCCAATCCGACGATGAGCAACTTTCTAGAAGTATTAAGATCTTTTAATTTCAATCTGTAAGTATTATCTATCAGTAAGATCATAATTATTTTGTCCGTTGCAGAAAGTGCAACCATTACATTACCAAAACCGCAAATATTAAAACCATCAGGGGCTAATCAGAAAATTGACGAAGCAGCAGTTTCTAAAGCAGATGTTGCAACTGAGACTTTAATTGGATCACCTATCAAAATACAACCGAATGTTCAAATTGTAAAGTTTTCAAATGTACAGATTCAAACAGTTTCAGTTGATAAACATATTAAACATCAGTTTATCCAAACTGACTTTGGCGACGAAGTGGAACAGTTAATGTTATCTTTAGATCGTATCCAAAATGAAAATGAGATTGTAAGTAAAGAATTAGAAGAAGCTGTAATTTTATTAGAGCAAAAAACAAAAGAAGTACAAATACTTGATGCAGAGAAATCCTCTTTACAAAATAAAGTAAAAGGCTTAAAAACTACTTTTGGTCAAAAAAATGACTTAATAGAAAAGTTAGAGAAAACCATAGAAGTTATAAAAGACGAACTATTAAACTTAAGAAGCAAGAAAGTTGCAGAAAAATGCAACAGGGATAATTTTAACGAAAATAATAAATATTTGTTATCAACTTTAAAACAATTAGAAGCTGACAAAAATACAATCACCCTTAAGTATAAGGAATTGTTACATAATGAAAGGGATGAGTACTCAAAATCATTGAAAGATTTGAATATTAAAATAATGGAATTACAAACGAAATTAGACAGGTAGCGTATTACACGACTATTTCTCTATTAAAAAGTTAACTTTAGTATTAGGATACTTATTGTTATCACTTATCACGCGGTTAGAGCTGCGTAATTTCGGATCCATATCTTGAAGAGTTTTGAGCTAAATACTATTGCATATTCTTACTCGCTGTCGAAGATAAATCTATAACAAATTTCGTAATAAATCGTTTCTTGTCAAGAACACATTTATATGTACAACGTGTATTAGTATAGGTATGAGCTTTTCAGGAAGTTCTTATTGCAAAAGCTCTGTATCCCTATCCAAAAACATACTATTTTCCTTAATGAAAAAAGCAGTTTATATTTACCTTCGTTATCGAAAGCGCATACATACCAAACTACCATATCCCAATTATTTGGGGTCGGCACAATATGTCTTTTCCTTCCACACACCTCTACTCTGACATACATCTTCTGTCACACCACAAACATCATCATATCATCCTTCACACAATCCATCCATCTTTTTATTGGTCTACCTTTACATTTGTGCCCATCTATCTTGAAGTTTAACATTCTTTTTGTCACGTGACTTTCATCCCTCATTATATGCCCAAACCAACTTATCTTCATCCTCTCAATTTTTCAGTCACGGGTGCAACTTTCAAAGATCCCCTTATGTACTCATTTCTCACCTTATCCATTCTTGTAACACCACACATCCATCTCAACATTCTCATCTCAGCTGAGTGGAGACGTTTGTGGTCTAGACATACCAAAGTACATGATAATATAATTAGTTTATTCAAATTCACCTGCGCAAACTTTATATACTTAGGTGTGTATCTCTTAGAAACTATCACATTGTCTGGGATTAAAAGCATCCTATGTATGAACATGGCCCCAATATCTAAAATACCTACATACATATAATTATTTTCGTAATACATTAAATAAAGTAAAAACAAACAAACTCACTTTCTGTTACGTACCTATATAAAATTAAAATTCCATACTGGGTATTAAAATTAAGATCGATCAATCTTGTGTCTAGATAAAACTATGAACCGTATCGATGTAATTTACATACAAAGACGTTGTTAATCACTTATCTGTTGCAGAAAAGGAAGTGACGACAATGCCTCAAATTCAGAGGCATTCAAGGACCTCATCAGTAAATACACCATCAAAATAGCAGAACTCGAAGACAAATGCTTCAGGTTGCAAAGTAATCTTGACGAATGCAAGTCTGAATCGTTAGTGCTTCTTAATAATACATTTTTTATCAGTCGTGTTAGTGCAATGTAAGTTTTCTACAATGTGTTTTATTGAAATGATGTGGTGCTCAGTTTTGTGGTGGCTATTCCAGGAAAATGTATCAAGGTGAAACTGATCGCTGGAAGGACTTAGCGATGGAAAGAATGACTAAAATGGAACAACTAAATTCGCAGCTGGAACAGAGACACTGTCATGAGGTTTGGTATTATTATCGATTTTAACTATTATCTTTTCATAATTACGTACATAATTATTTACGCTAATGCATGGTTTATTTGTAAGGTATGGTAGCTCAAAGGGTAAGGCGTCCGCATTTCTTTTTATGTCTATGATAGAGACAACGGAGAAGGAGAACAACGTGAGGAAATCTACACATCGATGTTACTAGTATGTGAAACCTGCTAATTCCTTTTTGTCGAGCGTTGCAGTTCGTTATAGTTCGTCGAAATGTACAGTTCGCTCACCTGAAACGTATATGTGCAACTTTGGGACAAATCCCTATTACTAGTATAAATGCGAAAGTAACTCTGTCTGTCTATCCGTCTGTCTGTTCCGGTTTCACGGAAAATCTACGTGACCGATTTGGCTGAAACTCAGTATATATAGAGATATATATATATATATATATATATATATATATTCGATGCCTAGGATGAACATAGGATACTTTTTATCCCGAAAAATGGGATAGTTTCTGGGATAAAAATATATTTGTCTATTTGTTTGTTGTGCTTTTACGGAAAAACTATTTGACCGATTTGGCTGAAATTTGGTATATATGTAATTTTAATACCTAGGGTGGACATGGAATACTTTTCATCTGACATAATTGGATAGATTTATGTATAGTTTACCCCGCGGCTGCGCCGCGGTTCAACCTCTGGTCAAATAATGTAAATAAATGAAAGAATGTGACTATACCGCTTTGGAACGCGCTGCCTGTTGCTATCAGACGAGCAAAATCGCTACTGATATTTTTTAAGATTATGACCAAAAAATATTACCTGTCATTGAAAGACGATATTTAAATGATTTATCTATAAATATTTATATATTTTTGTGGATATGTATTTGTATGGTATGTATATATCATGTATGTATTAATTATTAAAATGGAAGTAGTTCGTACTACACGTTACTTATACCACAACCGCCATTATCATCTCAATTCATTCCTGGGGTTGTCTGGAAGGGATCGCTTTTTAGCGATAAGACTGCCCTTTGTGCATAATTAGGTATAGTTTTAGTCTGTAGGTTCATTTTGGTATTGGCGTACAATAAAGTATTATCTATCTAAAACGGGGAGGTTCAAGATCAATAGTTGAATGTTTATGGTCTGATTATTTATTTATGGCAAAACATACTATTATACTAATATAATACAAGAACACGAAAATCTGACTTTGTATATTTTTATGTTTGTTTCTTCCGTCCTTACGGGTTTGGTAATTTTCATTACAACATTATATTACATTTCACTTACAACCTGTAAAATATCATAGTTGTCATGGGATGCGGATCTAAAAAACGCCAATATTTTTAATAAGCCTCAATTCTAATCAACTTTAGAGAATATATCTTTATTTTAGGTAGACTCTTATAAAGCCGAAAACCAACATTGGCTAACGCAACTAGGTGAAACCCAGCGAGAGCACATGGAATTGCGTTCACGTCTCACAGAACAAAAAGCAGCATATGTGAAACAATTAGCTGAAAGGGATACTCAAATAGAACAATTGCGCACTATTATACATAATTTAAAGGCAAGTGCTTAAAACAGAAATCTTACAAATTCGTATATGAAAAATAATGTTTATTGAAAAAGAAAAATAGATCATCTCGTTTAGAATTAATTCTTTATTTTTCAGGCACAAATAATGAACATGCAAACTATGTTGTCAGCAAATGATCCAAGCTTTGATTTGTCAGCTATAGTAGAGTTAGATGAGGAGAGTGATGCACTTTCGCCACAAGGTTCTGACAGACTTGAACTCAAATTCGACTCAAACCACGACCTGTATGACAGTCAAGATGATTTTTTGAAGATGCCTGGAAGCTCTACTATAATATGGTAATAAAAAAAATACAAATTATAATAAAAACAAACTAACATTCTTCTAATAATGTTATAAAAATTGGCCAAGTGGAATATCAGTCCACGAATCATAAAAGACTTTAATTAAAGATGCACCATGTCTCAAAAACTACACAATAGATTTTATTCAAGTCTTAGTGTTTGATTTTTATTGTAAGTATTTTTAAATCCTTATTTCCGTGATTTTATCACATTTTCCACAGCATATTACGAAAGTTTGAAAGGGCATATATACACTTGTAGTTTTGGCTCAGATATATATTTTGTTGATTTAAGGGTTTTGGAAATAAATATATCCAACCTATTACCTTAAATAAAAAAGTCAATGGAAAAATATCAGTCTTTTTCAGAAGAATGACTATGATGTACATACATAGAGGAACAGACTGACAATTTTATAAAGATTCCGTTTTTGCAATCAGAGTGAATGCTCCGAACGCATCCAGGATTTAAAGCTCAGATGATGACGATGATGAGCTCCAGGTTCTTAAACATTAAAGTACATAATTATGTGATTCGTAATTATGAGGTTATATACCCTCATACTGGACCTAAAGCAGAAAAGCAGTCATTTAATTGGAAGTAACTGCAAAGCCATTACTAAACCATTACATTTTTATTTTTCCTATATACTTTTGCCTTCTTTATACCATTTTGAAACTTGAAAAATAAAGTTCTAAGCTTTAACAGTAAAGATTAAAGATTCCATGCGCCATCGTCTGTGTAAACTTACTAGCTCTATCCAGTCGAAAATAGTTCATTTTTGGTAATAACATGAATAGTGTATTGTATATTGCTATTATCGAAAGAGGTTCAAGAAATAATCGGTAAATTAACAAGGACGTGAAGAAAGAACAAGCCCATCATGCAAATAAACTCACTGTGTCACTTATAGAGTTACATATTGTGACGTACCTAATTAGTATCAAGTGTTTCTATATATTTAGGCAAGAACCGATCATAGAGCGCCTACGCCGTGATAAGCAACTAACTGGGAAGCAAAATGCAATCCTGCGTCGACAGATCAAGGCTTTAGGGGCGAGGGAGCGACGGGCTCGTCTGGACGCTCAAAATTTGAAGAATCAACTATTTCGAATGTAATAATTCCCTCTGCTTCACTTTTTAATGTATAGTCGGTACCACATCACTTTTATTATAACAATAAATTAAATTAATCTGCATTCAGCAAACCAGCTTACAATGGTAATTAGATCATTGTTATTTGAACAACCAGTATCTATTTATATGTTTAATGCGTCTGATTTTAAGGTATGCCTATCAGTATATCAACTTTAACTATCTGAAGAACTACCTACTTATATCTACAACTTATATCTCTAACGATAGCCATTAGCCACAACCAGAATTTTTTAAAAGTCGTACATTTTTTACAAGAATTTCTCGTTTCCGCCTCTTTCGTTTCCGTTTCTCGTTTCGTTTCGATTCGAGTAAGGAATTACTGATATCAATAATGAGCATTAATCAGTGGTATTGAAGCCAAAAATGAATAATCTAGCACGAGTTTTAAAAAAATAATTGCAGGCAATGATGCACTCAGAAAATACACCCTAAATTAATGCATGACTTGTAGAAATCTGTCTTATAAACGTAAACTGAATTGAAAATTTTGAAACAAAAACTTAAAATGTTAGAGTTCGTAACAACACAAGACAGGACCGTACACTTGAAAAATCCATCAATAGCTTGGGCTACCACGCTAAACTAGACAACGGTTTTCTATAACATCTACTACTATAAAAGCTTTTTTTTACTTACATCTTATACAGTAGCACAACAGGTAATAAAGTAGCAACAGCAGAAACCACAGCTCTACATAATAAGATTGCGACACTTCAAGCACAACTAATGAATATAAGAAGAGATTCTCAATCAAGTGTAGCGTTGTGGGACAAGTGGAAAAGGTAACAATTTAAGACACGTATATTTTTTTTGAATGATTAACGTTTCTAAAAACGTTCTGTTATCTTAGTGATTTTTCGAAAATTGTACATCCATGCTAATATAATACACATACATACCATTGTTTGAAGGTAGTTTGTTGGAATATTTCATTAATTTTGATTAGCCAGTTTCCTCTGATTTGCTTTGGTGCCTATGACATTTTTATTTAATTACATTATTTTTGAATTATTTTGTATAAAATTACATTTTTACTCATATTTTTCTTTTATATAATAATTGTCTTATCATCCTTCTTTCATTTAAACTCTGTTATATATTTTTCTGTATGGTTCGATATTACACGTTTATATTTTCACTTTTCGTGGACTTAAACGTAGTGTTTATTCAGCATAATGATATAATAGATTTCTCATAGAAATTTTATGTGAACCGTTGAAACTGTAAGTAGTTTAGAAAAAATACTACATAAGTCGTAGTTCTCTACATTATAGGGCTCAACAAGCAACAGACCGTTGGCAAGCACGGTACGAAGATAAATGCCAAGAAGTAAAGAAGTTGGAATCAAGTCTCAATCTTGCTAAATCTAGTATAACAAGATTAGAGAGAGAAAAACGTGTTTTGATATCAAGAATAACTGAAATCAAATGTAAGTCAACTCTTATTTAGTACTAATAACCTAATTAACCATCAAAAACAAATACTTTCGTATTTGTTGTAGATGGTAGTATGAATTATTTCAATTTAAATTATGTTAACGCACGCTTTGTATATCGAGCCATTGCCAATTACTCAATTATTCATGAATATGTAATTGTTTGGACAATTTTCAAATTTGAATAAATAGACACCAAGCAAAAGCCAGACATTTATAATCGCATATATAATATAATACATGAAATAAAACCATACTGCAAAACATCACTTTGTTAATTTTCGCTATAATTCAAAATCATCATCTGTTATATTAACATCAATACCTATGTCATATACATTTTTGTACAGATAAAAATTAGAGTAGGTTGTTATATATATTTTAGGTGAATCTCAATTAACTTTGGAAAAGCAAGAAGCGGAACCCTCAGAAAAGAAGCAAAGGGTGATTAAAGAATGTAATTATGATGATTCGCCTGTATCGTCTCAAGCGCTCATAGAAAGAGTCAAATCTCAACAACGCAGAATTGTGGCATTAGAAGCGGCTGAAAAGGTTAATAATATTGAAACGATTATTTATTTTTACTGTTTATTTGAACATTTTTAAGGCGTTGTGCTTATTAAATATAAACCACGTGATACGAAATATAGCATCTGACTTATTATATTTATTATATAATCTCACTCCAACTGATTATTTCAGGAACTAAGTAATAATGCTATGATATTCAAACCTCGTGTTTACAAAGACATGTGTGAAATCACCAAAAAAAATTTTTTCTTGAATATATAATATTGAAATAATTGAAAAGGAAACGCGAAAAATTTTATTTACAAAGTGACCAGCATGATGATGTTAGACACTCGATAGTGTCTAACATCATCATGCTGGTCACTTTATAAGTTAAATTTGATAGAATGAATCGAATGAAGTATCAAATCACAGATCTCTGTTACATCATATCCAAAATATTTTTTTGATTATAAACGCGAAAGTTTGTAAGAATGCATGGATGTATGTTTGTTACTCTTTGAAGCAAAAACTACTCAATGGATTTTAATGAAACTTTACAATAATATAGCTTACACATCAGAATAACACATACTATAATTTATAAAGATATAGTGTAAAGGTATGGTGTGAATTATCCAAAATTCCAAAACTGCGGGGCGCAGCTAGTCAAAAATATTTTTATATATTACCTAGAGGGGTTAAAAAGCCCTCGCTTGTTAATATTTGGAATTATATACATTTTCAGGGTAACGAACACTTGGTGTCTGAATATGAGAAATCCTTAGCCGAAATTACGTCCTTAAAAGGTCAGGTCCTGAAATTAGAATCCACAGCTCTCGAGTCTCAAATCAGATCACCGCTCAAGATAAATAAAGATACACAGCCGGAACTCGATTATTGGAAAAGGTATGCTCAGTTATGGACATGCGAATGATTAACTATCATTAAATATTACTATCATTGACGGCCTCTGTGGTTGAGCAGGTTAAGCCTTTGACGGCTTTCCTCAATTCAACGCAGAGGCTCCGGGTTCTATTCCTGGCATGGTAAACTTCGGAAACGAATTTTCTCCGTTGTTTACTATAGTCTGGGTGTCTGGGGTCTGGTATCGGCCCTAGAGTAGTCCGTTATATAATACCCATAACACAAGCGGGACTTGCTTAATTTGTCTGCCGATTATTTATTTATGGGTTCACTTGCCTTACCATCCGTTAAATTTTGACATTTCTTGTATGGAGCTTATGTCAAATTTTAAGCGATAGTTAGGCAACGGTCGGTAAGATATAGGACCCGGGCATAAATGACTAACATTGTTGTTTTATTAATGTTTTCTAGTGAAAGACTACAACTATAAAAATAGTAAGTGGTAGGTGTTATTTATTACTATTACCATTAATGGAGACGGAGTTTGTTAATTTTACTACGAGTATTATACAAATATTGTTTTATTTATATATATCGAGTATTATACAATTAATCAAATATTGTTTTATTTTAAAGAAGCAGAATTTTAAGATAACATAGATTGCTCGTCTTTGTGGATGAGTGGGCTAAGCCTTTGACGGTTTACCTCACTGCAATGCAGTAGGTCCGGGTTCGATTCATGGTATGGTAAATTTCGGAAATGAATTTTCTCCGTTTTTTACTGGGTTTGGGAGTCTGGGATCGGCCCCAGAATAGTCCGTTGTATATTACCCATAACACAAGTGTAACTTGCTTAATTTGAGGATATTATGTGTGTTTGTTTGCATGGCAGATGTTCTTGCCGGGAAGAAAACATACCTAATAGAAAACTACAATAATTTACAGTTAATATTTTATTTTTAGATATTGTGAAATGCTGAAAGAAGAAAACGTACAATTGACTCTTAAATTGAACAGTTTGGAAACCACTCCTGCTACGACTCCTCAACAACGGATTAATGATCTTGAGCAGACTGTTTTAACACTAAGAGGTAAATAAATGAACCACCACTACTTTTTAACTTGATTTTAAATATTAATTTACACGACTTCTTTATCTAATCAGTGTCGAATATACATGAATTTATAAGTTTTAGAATAATCTTCAAACGGAAGCTTTAGCCAAATTATAGGTTTTTGACTGACGCCAAAAAAGGAGTTTTTAACTGTAGCTCGAAAAGAGATTGTTAATACACATGTTTGTAAAATTCTTGGTTAAAAATAATCTATAGTCATTCTACAACTATTGTTCAATTTTAACTAATATTTTCTCTTTAAGCCATAGCTTTTATATACCTGTATAGTATTAGTCAAGAGTTATATTCTTTACGACTTCTCCACGATGAAATAATATATTATGATTTAAAATTAGAATTTAGAGTTCTGCTCTTGTTAGTTAGTTTAGTTTAAAGTTTGGATGTTAGTTCGGGTGTGATTAAAAACGCATTCTTTCTACATCAGTTTGAAACAAGCGTATCTCTTTTCAGGCTTAGTGAGTAAATTACAAGCAGAACAAAAATCATTTGGAGGTCACAAGAAAAGCGATTCAAGACCAAACAGCGGTAGAGCTGCTACTGATAAGGTTTGTATTAACATAAGCAAAAAAGGAGGAAAAGAACTGCAAGAGTACAAACGACATGGGGTCGTTTAAGAAGGGCGTTATAAAATTTCTTTGAGGCCGGCAACGCGTTGGCAACGCCCTGGTGTTGCAAACGCCAATGGACCCACCTTCCATCAAGTGAGCAGTCCGCCTGTTTGCCTGCTTCAGGCAATAAAAAAAATAAACATAACTATCTTTGCCGCGTTACAAACGTCAACTTTAGGCCCCTCTTGTCGCAAAAGGTCGAAAGTGGGGTGCAAACGAAACAACTTTTCGTTGGTATTACCATCATCAATAATTTTACAAAAAAAAATCATTAATCTTTACGATAAGAGACGTAAGGTTTTTTTTCTACTAAGTATTTTAACTACTAACTATTTTAAGTTAAAAAATCATCAAATCAGCGCCAAATTATTGATATGAATCCATTTTACTACTTTAATTTTTATTAAAAAAAGTAAAAAATCTTTATAAAAGAGAGTTAAATAATTTGCTTTTTCTAATTTTTAAATACTGCTTTATTTTATTCACAATAAAATACTATTGCATCTAAAAAACAACCGCCTCAATGGATTCTCCGCTATCGCCCGAAAAATCCTCAAGGACTTTGGCGTTGCTACAAGTCTTAACCATTACTCCTATACTCTGTTTTCTAATTACCCGGATTAAAATGACAGCTGTGATTGTCCCTTTTTTGTGTAGAAAGCAGCAGTGTATTGCAAGATTGGAGCAAGTCACAGTGGTGAGTTCTTGACTCACCTCACACAAGTAAGTTGTGTGAATAAAAAAAACATTGATCGCAGTTGTCATTTTATTTCGTGATCAAATAATCTATACCCGTAACATGGAAGCATACTTTTCTCAATAAAGTATTCGGATTGTCATTCCTATTATTCTTCTCCATCAATTAATGATAATATATAAATATGAAAGTGAAATTAATTAAATGTTTATTTATTCCTTTTTTATGGCTTTGGGAATAAAAGTGATCCTATTATCATAAAACTTGGTAACTTAAACTATACACTCAGGGTGTCCATATTTTTTTGTCGAAAATTGGCACTGTTTCCAAGAGGCTTGATATATATTGATACTAGTCTTTGGTCAAGGCTTCGCAAGCAGTAATGTTATCCCACGGGAACCGTAAATTTTCCGGGATAAAAAGTAGCTATGTGCTATCCCAGACTACAATCTATCTCTGTGCCAAATTTTATCCAAATCTGTTTAGTTGATCTGGCGTAATTGAGTAACAAACATCTATCCAAACTTTCGCATTTATAATATTAGTATAGATTTTTAATTTATTCTAGAGCGTCAGCCAACTAGAATCGCATCGTATTGAAATAGCAAATTTAAAACGAAGTTTACAGGATAAAGATTTGCTATTGGAAAGGTCTAAGGAAATGCTAAAGATTGCCGCTGAGAGAGAAGATGAGCTACTGCGAGAGGTATTCGACTTTATAATCTCTCAAACTTTCGTGTTGATTTTTTTAATTTGTAAAAACTAATTTGATAATAAACATTGACGAATTTCTGATAGGTAAGTGTTCAGCAAAGAAATACACACATTTAATGCCGCTTTAAGTAAAAGACTGGACAGCACTTTTAGGTTTAGTAAGGCAAGTTAATTAAAGAGTTAGAAGACTTATTATTCATTCATTTAGATAGATAGATAACACTTTATTGGACACAATTACAGAAAATACAGAAAAACTTATAGCCTAAAAATATTCTAAATGTGCACAATGGGCGGTCTTATCGCTAAGAAGCGATCTCTTCCAGTTAACCCGTGGAAGGAATGAAACAGATTATATTTGTCAAAAGGTGGTATATATAAATATTATAGGATATGCAGTTACTTGCATTATATTTTATTCATTAATAAACATATAAGTATGTAAAATATTATATCAGTAAGAATTATACCTAATAGACATATTATAAATACACCTATTAATATTACATACACAAATACTTAACATATACATAAATATACATAAAAATATCAAACATCATTATATTGCAGGTAGTGCTTTTTTGTCTTATTCTCAAATATTCTTAATGATTTAGCTTGTCTAACAGTAACAGGCAGTGCATTCCAGAGTCGAATAGCCTGTACAGTAAAAGAAATATTGAAAAAAGACTTACTTACTTACTTTACCATTAGTTGAGTTTTGACATTACTTGCATGGAACTTATGTCAAATTTTAACCGATAATAAAAACGGTCGGTAAGATATAGGAACCGACCATTAGTGGATTTCACAATTCACTAATCTCAATATGCAGGTTTCTTCGCGATGTTTCTCTTCACCATCATCACTTAGTAATTATAACAATGCACATGAGCTCAGAAAAACTGCTAAAACAGTGCATGCTCTTCAGGTAGCATTCTAATCCACGCCATTGGAATAAAATACAGAAGGTAACAAAGCTATGACGACTTGCAAAATGTTTGTGTTGCTTATACAAATGCACTGATTGGGAACTTTAATTCCAGAATGCATTACTGCGTCGTCGGATTGATATGCTCACCGAAACGAATGGTGGTTTCCTGTCAGCATAATATATTTAACAAAATATATTAATAAGTCATACTATGCTTTCAAGTTTCATAAAACTGCTTGAGGGATGTTTTATGTTAGACCGTGCAGGCAAGAGCGTTGCCTTATTAAAATAATGTTTTAAAATTTCAAAAACATTTTAGAAAGTAATTCATTCTACACCGTGCGGTACGGCGTCCGGATTCTGTACGGAGACGGCATTGCTCAGGTGCCCAAGTCTGCTATTTCAATATCTTGGCGTTACGAAGTTATTCAAACTACGATTCCATTGCGGTAGTGTCAAAAATTCGTATTCTACTACATCCACAATATCTTCTCGATGTTGTCGCGGCAAAATGGTATACCATTAACATATATGGCGTTAGCTGAAAAGAATATTGAAAAGCTACCAAAATTTAAACATTTATTTCACGAGTTTTCGCTCAGAAATATTTATACCTATAGATAGGTATGCGTGCCATGGATACGCCGTTGGAATTAACAGGATGCCGAAACTCTCAAACCTACGACTGAGACGATGTGCGCGTGTCCGGCAATTTTGACGACATAATAATATCAGAATTGTGCGCCAGGCCCCTACAAATCGATTTACTTGATCGTATGGAACGCTCCCGCGACGGTCTAGCATAAAACAATCGTAAGTTGTAAAAATTATCTCAAAATGAAATGTGGTTCGGTTTTTAATAAAAAAAAATTAACAAAAGATTTTTTAATCATTTTCATATGTTTCACAAAATAACATGAACGTACAAAAAGTTACTGCTGGTAACTTTATTCCCTCCCTAGTCCCTACGTAACACGTAACACAATATACCTAGACTTTATATAGAATATTATATTTAATTATCACTCGTGATATATTGTCTACAATGGTAAGTACTATCCTAAAAATGCATTTAATACAATCAATTTCGTAAAAAAAACGTGAATTTATAATACCTATATTAGGGGAAAATAAATAATTTAGATATCTAGTCAAATGTGATTAAGTACTTACTAAACAAATTATCATTATTGTCACTATTTTTAAGAACAAACCAAATAATAGAAAATACAACAATATTAATTTGCTGAGTTCTAAATGTATTTAACATGAACTTCATAACTACCTATTCAATTTTGTAATTATAAATGTACATTTACATGGTCACATTCAAAAGGTAACAAAATTTAATATCAAAGTGATTATTTAGATATCTAATCAACTAGTGTTGGAGTTATTATTCTTTTATTTAGATGCCTATGTATGTAAATTGTAGTAAGGCTATATAATATATAATACCAGCACGGGAAAAAAATACTATTCTTCTTCCATGATACCAACTTAATATCAACGTGTTCAAAGAATAAACACAATATAAATATATATAGTCGTTATTTAACCATTTAGTTAAAGATGATTTTGAGGAAATACTAATTTCCATTTTTATTACACACGGATTGGTCCATATTCATTTATGAATATTAAAATTTTAGAATATATACTTCAAGCAAATATGTATGAATGAATATGACTGTACCTTTATACGAACCCTTTTACCCCTGCCCCAGCCAAATTATAGGTCTTTGACTAATTCTATAAAACTGAGTTCTTGTGGTAACTCGAAAAATCCTATTTCACTAAACAGTTGAACAGAAATCAAATGATTTAATAAAAATTCAAAAGTCCGCCCCCTAAAAAGTCAGATAAGGAGTACTAGTAAATAAAAGAGAAAAAAAGGGAAACTTCTTGCAACCTGAATCGCCACATAGTCAATATAAAAATGAACAGGTAAAATAAAAACATATAAAATCTGCATAAAAGCCAATATCGTGTACCTTACAATTATTGTGCCCATTTAAATGAAAATTAATGTATTTATTTCAAAATCTTACGGAATCTTACAGATTACTTATTAAAAGTCATGAGTCTACCACCACTTCCAAAGCAATTTTAGTTACTGTTAAAGGGGAAGAAGCGGCGCAACAAATTTCATACAAATTACAAGTGGATTTTTTAAAATAAAATTGCACTACATGACATTAATTACCTGCTCTTCGAGTTCTCGCAAGAACTAACCGAAGTTATTTGATTCATTGCCCGCGGGTGCCGCGATCACACCATGCTTACATTGAATTTATTGGTATATACTTAGTGGTTTCTATTGGCAAGAAATATAACTAACCATACAACATAGTCCCTTCTTAAAAGATATAAAAATGTAATAGTTTTTTTTTACATTTGTTACACAAGCTCGCCAGGAATGTAAAGATAATTTGGTCACATCCTACAAAATAATCACTATTTGTCTATTAAAAAATCATTACTTGAAATGAAAAATATAAATTACAAAACAAATTATTCTTAATTACAGTAGAAATAAGTACCTCTTACTCTTGAACGCTGTTTCTCTTTAAAAGTTCACACTGAAAATTAAATAAAAATATTATATAATTAACTTTACAAATTGTTACCAACAAAGAAAACAACTCAGAATAAAATTTAATTGTTATGCCCCTGCTACACCTAGGATAATATTAGTGGTAGTGACGTATCACGCAAATGAAGCCAAAGCTTTAATGCGTTATTTGCGATAACTGCAATAACTCCGATATACTAATGTAGCTAATCGTTAACACGTTATTTTTTAAGGCTATAAATAAGTTTCATTTGGACAAACTAACATTAACATTATTCCAAAGGCATTCACTAGGAAGCTTAAAGTAACCTAGAAAGATAGTTTCCTACAAAATTACATTCAGAATGGCAGCACAAAACCAATCGGTGTGTGTGTGTGTGCGCGAGTGCCATATAATTATTTTCGCAGACGCGCACACAAAGACACAAATAATGTTGCAAGTAAAAGAGTCTTTTTAAAAAGTAGGAAATTGGAATTGAAATTTTGTCCTACGAACCGACGGGCCGACGCGTCGACAAGCCAATTAAGACTTTTAGGCCCTACTTAAAAGTGCTTCACTTTACTTGCACATACTCGGGGTCTAAGCGTAATAATTCTATGTTAGGAAGGGTTTGTAAAAAAAATAAGCGTTAATGCAATGCTTTCATTCAATATTTTTAGTATAGTGTACCCACCCTCCCTCATACCAACCCCAAAGAAATAGAAACCCAATGTACTAACCTTATAATGTTCTGAAGCTATTTACATGCACCCTCATAGGTTGCCAATTCTGTGTTGATCTAGAAAATACTAACTACTTAGCTACATACCACTGCAGTAAATAAATATAACAACAACAAATATTTTTTGCTTGTATAAGAAATAAATCGTCCACACAATCACGATATAACAACAAATCATAATAGTCAAGAAACAATAAGAGCCCAAAAGGTAAAAGAAAGTCACATACGTACCAATGCAATAAGTATTTTATGGTGAAGGTTAGATAAATTTAATACAGACAAGATCATATTTACAGTTTCTATGTTAGATCATCATGAGAAGACATCTTCTATCTTAGAGTATAGGTTAGTAGGTATAAACAACTGTATATTACAGATAACTTTAAAGTCACCCATGTTTTTATTACTTCTCATATATCATCATAGCAGACAACAAAGGATTGTAAAACCATATTTATAGTTCTTATACAATCAAATGAAAGTACAACTATTAACGTCCCGAGGACGACTTCTATTGTAGAGAAACGGAGAAAGAATATAATTTCTTGAGGCCGGGCGGCCTGACGTTAGAAGCGATTAAAACAACCCACAGCCAGGTGGTAGGGTATTTGTCCCACTGGATGGATACCAACCCTGACCTAGAGTATGCCGCCATATAAATGTAATAGAGCCGTAAGTAAAACCCTGTAATAGAAATTAGAAAAGAAAAAAGAAAGAAAATAAATAAAAAAGAATCCCAACCCTTTCCCTTTAGTGGTATTAGAAAAAAAAAGAAAATAAACATAATAGAGGAAAATAATCTTGAACTATGATGGAGGAGGAGGTGAAAAAAAGAAGAGTATACCGCCATAACAACCTTGAGTTGTGTTCTGAAATTAGTGGCCAAGTTCTCTCCCTTTACAGAGCGATAGCACATTGGTAGCACCTATAGGCGATGCCAACCGCTTTACATCAAGTGAGCTTTCTGCCTGTCTGCTCAACTCGTGCACTAAAAAAAAGTTCTCCGCAAAGCTCTTCGGGTGTGCATTTTGAAAAAACATTTTGGTAATTTATTTATTTAGATCTATTATTATTGATCAGCAGACTTATCAACCTGCTGATAAACAAAATTGTGTCTGTCTGACGCAAAACAACGCAGTTCTTGAGAGAACTAGATTTTCAACGCGCAAATTTTACTAGAAAACTATCAATACCCTACAATTGTACTGGCGTGAAACGGTTAGCCTTGTGCGCGATGAGTGACAGTTTCGTTGATCTACTTGCCCCTCCCCTTTTCCAATCCCATATCTCATCCTTTCTATTCCATTCCTCCTGTCTGATCCATTCTAAAGCCTGACAACACGTTGACTTCGCCCCTGGTGTTGCAAATGCCTACAGGTGGTGCTCACCACTTTCCATGAGCTGGGCGGTCTACCTATTTGCCAGCTTCAGAATAAAAAAATGTTATTCTTTTTAAATTAGTAATATAATGTTTTCAAGAAAACTGCACAGTAAGATATAAACCCTTCAACTTCCCGCCAGACCGTTGCTATTAAAACCTCACCTGATGTGACTAGAAAGATATTAAAAATCCAGTTAGTGAAAACATAATCGATGCTTTTGAAAACTTTCTGTAATAATGTTAATAAATTTCAAACCAATAGTTAATTATTCAGATTAGGCACTATCAAGTTTTCACATAATGTTCATAAATTTTAAATACATTTTTAGCAAGTTTTCACGCAGAATTAAATAGAATGTATTTTCTATTTAATTCTGCATGAACTATTATATTTATAAAAACAAATCAATATTAAGGCTATGCATGCAAATCAACAGAACTAAATGTAGGTTTTTATAGAAAGAGGATAGCTTACATAGAGCAATATAATAATATATAATGAAGCATAATTTTCACGATAGAATTACGTTTCATGACATTTAAGAATTGTTCGCTACCTGTACAGTCGGTTTATCCCCATATTTAGCACGAAGTATTTTAGCCAAGGGTGGGGTGAAGAGCGCAGGATCGGGATGATCACGACCCTCCGCCTGCCACGGTTGTTGTTGACGCCATAATAATGATATTATTGAACCTATTGCCATTACCCAGACGAAACCGATCTGAAAGACGGAAAAATACTTTAATTTTTGACACTTTATTTATAACTATAATTTACCCGCGACTTAGTCCACGCTTGACTTTAAATTCCCGCAGGGTACGGGTATATTAAATGCTGCTACGGTACTTTGTTTCCCCGGGGAACAAAGTACCGTAGCATTTAAAGAATAATGTAAGCTATCGTTTTAGTGGAAACGGTGTATAAGATAATTTTTATACACCCGAAAAACTAAATACCGCTGCCGGGAAAATTCCCGTGGGATTCACATCACATCACACATTTTATTAAATACAATTTGATCTCGATCAGTGATTACTTAATTTACTGGATTAGAAAGAAAAAAAATTTGAACAAATTACGAGACTATACACACTAGAAAAAAAATGTATCATACTTAATACGTAACGTAACAAACATTATGTCTCGCGATGGTATCAAATGGGTGCAGTTCAGAAAATGCCAGACACAAGTGTCTGACGCTGGTTTTCAACTGCACCCTGGAACGAATGTTATATAGAGTCAGAAACAATAAATTGTCCACATCTCTTAAAACTTAAATTTTACTGCTCCCTCTAGAATTTTCTCAATTATATGAATATAGAATTTTTGTTTTGAAAATTTGCAAGTCCCCTGGTAAGGACTAGAAAATCTCAATGTTAGAAAAGGTTTTTAACTCTTGAGGTGCATATACAATTGCCACTTCACCAATTAGCTTGGTGGGTTCGTGGGGATTGGATGAGAACAGCGGTGGACCGGAACAGGTGGCGCAAACTTGGTAGCCGTACGTCCAGCAGTGGACAACGGTTGCTTGCCGATGTTCGATTTTAATCGAGATTAATTTGATATCCGTTAGTGCCGTCGATCATGATTTAACCTACCACGTTTTACTAGGTACGCTTTTAATTATATATACTCGTAATTTATACCCTTAATATATCACAAATAAAGGCTTAATAACATAGCCGATGAAAATAAAAAATATTTTCGAAAACATAAGGACGTAATTTATCTATAATATTATAAAATTCTAAACATCTTCTGTGCATTGAAGCTATTTGGAAAAAAAAACAATTGGAATAGACTATATAAACGATGGAGAACACGATGCAATTTTTTTAGATTTCTTGTCTGTTTGTCAGTTTGTCTGTTTGTTCGGGATTTACGTAAAAACTACTATCAGCAAAAACCGCATTGAAATCGACAGCTAATTCTTAGACTTAAACTCTGCGCTACTTTTTATCTTGGGAATCCCGCGGATTTTTTCTGGGAATGATTTAAAATGGCCAAATTCAAAAACAAACACAACCAACCATGTCAGATGGGGCGACACCGTCTCTAGTGATTATAGACTAAAGTACAGGGTACGTCAAGGAGGCCTGACGTCTCTGTACCTTTTTAACCTCTACATTAACGACCTGATTGTGGAACTGAGGAGCACCAGGATTGGTTGTCATGTTGGTGGCGTATGTTTACACAACATAAGTTATACTGATAACACAGTGCTCTTGAGCCCCTCAATCGGTGCGTTAAGAAAGCTGCTATCTGTGAATGCTATGCTGCTAAGCATGGCCTAAAATACAACGAGAACAAGATGCAACCGATGGTTTTCCGAGCAGGCAAGGGTCGGGAGATTACATTGCCTGTAGTGTTGAGCGGGACTGAGCTCAAATACATAAGCCAGTTTAAGTATTTGGGACACATACTTGCGAAGAATCTCAGTGACGATTTAGACATAGAGCGCGAACACAGAGCAAGACTGTTACGTGCAATATGATCTCGCGTAGATTTTTGCGATGCAATAAACAAGTGAAAGTGACACTATTTAGAGCATTCTGTCAAAGTTTCTACACTTATCAGCTCTGGGTGAAATACTCCAAGAAATCTTTGGGAACCATTTGGGTGCAATATAATAATGCATATCGTATTCTAATGAAACTGCCTGGATTCTGCAGATTTCTTTGCGATTAGGAGGTCACACATCGCGGGGCTCTGGGCTTTCAGATGGCCTTGACAACCCTATTTTTAGGAACTGGCATTTTGTGCACCGTAACGCAAATGCATAATACACGCGTAAATTGAAATGTCATGAATATTATTTTCATTTAATTTAATAGCTTTTAATTTTATAATTTTATGTTGTAATTTTATATGGGTATTTTATTGCTTGAAATAGACATTATTATTATTAAAAAATGGAATTCCAATGTGATTTTTTCACTGATCGATAGTGATTTTTATGTAATAAAACGTGTAATGTTTTTATCCCGGGAATCCCGCGGGTATTTTCCTGGGAACTACTCCCAGGAGTTGTTATAGTTGTTCGGGTGCATAAAAATTATCTTATTTCGACACAATTTTGACTAAAACGATAGCTTTATATTCTTTGTTAAATGCTTTGTGTCCCGGGAATCCCGCAGAAATTTCAAGTCAAGCGTGGACGAAGTATACGCGGGCATATCCTAGTTTATGATAAAAAGCCAGATATCGTGACATATATATTTTTTTCAATTAATTTACGTTGGGCACGTTCCTCTAGTAGCTCACAACACCCAAAATGTTCCGTCAGCCGTTCCACATAGCGACCACGGTCATTATAGTCGTGGCGAAGACGTCATTATTGTCGATCACACAGCGCTCACAACGAATGACACATGTCAAGAGGTGGGTCGAAGTGGGCGTTGACGATAGAGCATTAATTCTCTCCATCGATTGACATTTTTCGTCGTTAATGACTTCAACGCTCCATAATACATTCCACTTATGTTTATGATTGTAACGCCCGCAGACAAGTAGAACGAGAAAAATCGCGATCGTAAGCGTGGTCGTTGTGGGTCTTATGTGGAACGTACCCTTACATATAAAGAAATTGACAGTGTCATTTCCTTAACACTCAAACTAGATTTGCACCTGTTTCTAAGGGCTTAAAGTTGTGAAATTAACAATTCTATAATTATAGTTTGTATTAAAATCGATTGCGACAGAGGATAAAGTTGTAACAAACTGAAGTGAACTTACCGGACTAACCCATAGATATGAAAGTCTGTATAGATAGAAATAGTAATTTTCATTAAATGCAGCAGTAATGGGTTCGGTGACATTAAAAGCGCACCCATCCACGCTGAAAGGTAATTTAACCGCAGCAGGACGAGGACCACCGAAACTAATCCATAATGTTACAGCCATTCCAGTCACTAAAGCTATTGATACACCCTGAAATAAATTTTCTATAGTTAGTGTGACCAGTCTAGAACCGTATAATAATAACAGCCCATAAGCCTTTATAGGGGAACGGACAGTATATCCGCTTGTCCAAGGCGGATTAGCGGGTTTGACTCATCGGCTATCTCGATGTGCAGATTTCATCACGACGTTTTTCTTCGCTGTACTTAGCACGTGGTAAATAATTACCATGGTTATAAATCCATACGCATATTCACAAAACTGCCTAACACTTTGTGTTTGGGACGCGTGCGCTAGTCACTAAGCTACCACACCTTTTTAGTCTAAAATATAGTCCTTACCTACTCATAAACCAGCCAAATTAAAGAGTACCTCCGAAATCAGTAAACGTCATAATAATATTACACGGCTCACTTCTGTCTTTCAATTTGCATAAAGCAACGAAATTGATCTATGTAAACATAAAATTGATTCATTCAATGTCATTGAATTTCGTCGTAACGTTTTTGAATTGTTCTAAAATACAACATAACTATAATGCCACGTATTTCTAATGATATGATTTTCACAGCTGCGATAATGTCTAAAATATTGATTGTAGCCGAATGTGTCTTATTTAAAGCGTTAAAAATAACGCCGTTATCGAATAGCCACATTAGTGTGTATACATGCTTTATCTGTCAATATTTAATGTCATTAACAATTAAAAACAACATCAGATCGCAAATAACACATTACACCCATCATCTAAGTGAAATGACCTATAATTTGTAACATTATTTCAGATGAAGCACCCCACCATAAGCGTAATATGAAACAAGAAACATGACAATACCACTACTTTAATGCTTTAATCATCTTTTGCTGGTTGATTCCTTTCAATTTGAGAACAACTTTAAATCTAAAGATATTTTAACATATTAGTTGTGTAAACAAAACTATTTTTACGCAAGCAAGAAAAATACATACAGGGTAAATTATAGCATTGTAGTCATCCCACCCAATGATTGGCACTCAGGAAATGAATTTAAGATATTAACGGTCTAATTCATAGTGCGCTAGAGTAAGTTTGAACACTTCTTTATATTTCTTAAAAAAGCGTTGAAACTTAATATAACAAATAATATTGTTATTATCATTGTATGGCTAAAAATAAAAGAAAATTAAGATTTCTCAATGTGTTGACCGAATTAATAAGGTGCCAATCACTGAATGCTGGGAGTGCTAACAATGGTATAGTTTCCCCTACTTACAACTACTCAAAATATTTTTTTATATACGATCGATATTTATAGCGATTTTAAACACAGTTAATAAATAACATTATTTACCCTCTCATTAGCATATGTAGTAAACATTCCAAGAGTGAATACTGCAAATAGTGGACCGCCTACAGCTCCAAATATCGTGAGAGCAGCTTGTAGGATTCCTCCTAAGTACTCGGCAAGGAAAGCCAATCCTAAGAATACTAGACCATAAGCACAAGCTGCAAGTTTCGTTAACCAAGGTATGCTAGATTCGGAGATTTTGCACCACCTGAAAATACGATACAAACGCGTTTCATAATTTTGTCTTTATGTAAATGCCATTTAATTTGTAAATTGTTTTTGAAATACCTAACTTTCAGAGTTAGGTAACGGTATATACGGGTGATAATTGAAATCAACTTTTCTATTGTATTCACTAACAAAAAATTTACAATACAATTTCTATTCATTTATTAAAAATAATACCAACCAGATTTCGTTTCCAGATATGGCAAATAGTAGTACCCTATTGACATACTTTACTTTCTCAATTGTAAGAATTAAACAATAATTTACCTAAAGTTGGCGAGATGATGCTATAAAAATGTTTAAAACTACCAAAATGGAGTCTATACTTAATTTATAAACGCGAAAGTAACTCTGTTTGTTGTTACGCATTCACGGACAAACCTATTACCGATTTTGCTAAAATTTGGTACATATGTAATCTCAAAACTGACAATGGACATACGATACTTTTTATCGGGCCAGGCCAACAGACAAACAGACGACAGGCCAAAATATTCCGGGTGCGCTGCCGCAGGGTAAGTCCTGGTTGATTTATATTTTTTAGTTCCGGAAATACAATTTCGGTGTTTTTTTTTAACCAGTAATGGGCGATACCTATATCTTACCATTCATTCACTTGCCTAGCATCGGGTAAATCTTGACATTACTTATACGAAGCTAATGTAAAATTTAACCGACTGTAACATTCATATACAAATAACCAGTATTTTACTAAACAAATACACTAAATTATATTATGAAAACAATTTATTAAATATAGTGAAAGAGAGTTTAAGTCGATCCATATGTACAGGCATTTTTCATCAAAATATGCATGCATATTGTTTTATAATTTACAAGTAAATATTGTTAAATCTACTAAGATTCTGACATTACCTACTGACATAGTCCGTGAGCGTCACAGCAGCCAAAGCGTTACAGGCGGCTGATATTGTAGAGAGTGAAGCGCTGAAAATGCCAGCCACAAACAAACCAGCTAACCCTGGCACAGACCTCATGGCGTCTACCACGTAGTAAGGCATCAGCTGGTCTATCTAGCAAATAATATATAAACTTTAAAGATATACGCGTATATGTACCTATACCTAAAGCGACTTAAGATAGATGTTGTGTAATGTATACAAGCAAAGAAGATACTTTGATTGTTAAAATTTCGCAGACGACTTAAAAAATTGAATTTATAAAATTAATGGTGGTTTGTCCCCAGTGCACAGTTAGATCTAGATTTTTACTGATTTCTCGGATAATTTAGGTGTTGACGAGATAGAGGAAGAATGATAGATATTTTGTTCACGTAGGTACTGTGACTAAACAAAATATAAATACTAATGTAGTTTTAGTGAGGTAAATTACACAAACCATAGTTATTATAAGTTATTTTAAATTCGAAATAGGTAAATCTAATCACACATATAATTATGGACAACCATGTCATTGCCAGTGAGAAGCATCCGTATAAATAATAATAACTAATGAGGTTGGTTGCCAATACAGAGCGTAGATATAGTATCGGTTCTTATATCTTACCGATCGTTAATTTGCCTTACTATCGGTTAAAATTTGATATTAGCTCCATACACGTAATGTCAAATTAAATTGATGGTAAGGCAGTGAAGGAATAGTAAGATATAGAAGCCGGACATTGTTGCTAAGTTGCTAAACTATAAGGACATAATGTTTTTATACACGTACCATCCATATAAAAGGATCCATACAAGAGGTATGTTTGTAGGTGCCCTAGCACAACTAACGGTAGTAAATCTCAGTCTGTTTAATGTTATGCTGTCTTATTAGGGAATATTTGCATTATCATATAATGCCAAGTAATAAATAGTACTTGGTATCTTATGTATAGTGTACACGTATATACCTTATCTTAGCTATAAGAGCATTGTATATTATAAAACAAAGTCTTTCTTCAAACAAAAACGTTTTAGATAAGAATCGAAGTGCTATTCAACTCACAACTTTGTCTTGTCGAAGGAACAATTTCAAAGGTCGAGGACGAGTATTCGCTATTCCGTATCTCACATAGCGTAATATAACAATTAATTCCCGAAGTCCTTGGATTACAGGACAAACCAGAAACAGAGATAAAAATGATAAATCGAACTCAAAAAATATAAACCAGACCAGGAAAGTTTATTGTCGTTTCTTTTCCTTATAATAGTAGTAACACGTAGGCGTAGGATATGGATTTAATTTTAAAATGTAACCGTTTAAATCATCTACCTTATTAGAATTAAGTATGTATACAATTTATGAACTTGAGTGTATTACATAACTTAAAATACAATCAACAGTTTCAAAAATAAATATTTCACAAATACCTGTAAAACAATAACGGATAAAAACACACACGAGGAAAAATGCGTGACAAAAACTACTTAATAAAAATATAACAGCGAAATACAAAAGAATAGTCAAAGTTAGTCTACATATAAATTCATTTCTTTTATTCATCAGTGCTACGGCTGATAGGACATAAAGAGTTACGTTACAAATCCATAATATCAAAGTCATTTCATTTCAACTTCCTTATAATATGGTACACAAGTCCGGGTTTTATTTCAACTAACTTTATCGGATTTAACCGCGTTTTTAAGGCTTGTACATCATGCCTACGATCTTGACAATTTGGGGAGGATCCTCTGTACCGCTCCCCGCGCCGCGGGAGTTACACGCGGGGAGCGAGGAATACCTATGCGGCCAGCTAACGGAGTATTTATTGTAATAATAATAGGCTCTGTAGAGCCTATCAAGTGAAAAAAAAGATGTGATTTCTTTTACACTGAACATTTGAAACTATAACTACTACTAAAGATTATTATAAATCGACTTTCAAAAAAGTTCTCGATTCGTTGTATATTTTTTCTTATAGTTTCAGCCGTAACTTGTTGTTTCTGAATCGATTTTGATGATTCTTTTTACGTTCAGTTCAACAAAGCTTCGAAATGGTGTCATATAAATTTTATTGCTATTCGATTTTGGATTCCAGAGATATAGCAGAAATTTTACGATTTTTAACCGACATAAAAAAAGGAGGAGGTTCTCAATCCATCGTGAAATCTATTTTCAAAAACAAAATTATTTACTAACATTAATTAAAGAAATATTTTATGTGAAGGAGCGCATGTTTACAACAAATTACCTAATAAACTGAAGGAGTATAAAAATATAAATCAGGTACTATAAAAGGAAACTAAAAAAAATATTTCAAAATCTTAAACCTTAATTGAAATTTTTTATATAACCATTTAAAATGTTATCTTATTATTATTATTATTTCTTGTTTTTATTTGAAATATTCAATTATTCACCTTCTTTGTTTATAACGTTGTGTCTGCTCGCTTTTATATCATAGGATTTATATTAGAATGTAAACTGTTCTATATCATGTAAGTGAACTGTAAAGTTATTTTGAGAATAAAGTTCTTTAAATCCTATGCTTACCGCTGAAATCTGCTTAGCTGTGTAAGGATCACAGTTTTTGTAGACAGCGTAAATTCCAAGTCCACTAATACAAGTAATCACACTAAGAACAGAAAGCACTGGCCAGCTCCACCAAAGGCATTGTTGTGACCGGCTTAACGTGCTCACTGTAAGTAATCTTTGTACCTGCAAAGGTGGTAAATAATGTATCTACTATAAATTAATAAATCATACCAATAATAAAAAGGGGTTTGAATACTTTTCTAAAAATAACGTTGACAATATACTTATTCTACATCATTAGGTATGTATCAGTAGCATTCATTGTAAAAAAAGAGAATATGCTAAAGCGTCACATATTCGAGCTTTTTTTTATTGCGTGAGTTCAGCAGACAGGCAGACGGCCCATCTGGTGGCAAGCGGTTATCATCGCCTATGGACATTTGTAACACCAATGTGCTGCCGCTCTCTAAATGGAGACTGGAATCTGGCCACTAATGCCAGAACATAACTTAAGGTTGTTATGGCAGCATACTATAGACCAGAGCTTGATCCTATCAAAAACATAATGGTGACAAGTGACCACCATTGCCTGATAGGAATATTTCAAATAGATTGAATTGTATTCAGTAACATATTTGGATTAGTCTTATAAACAAATATTTTTTTCATATATATATCATATATCCATGATACATTATTTACATACACATTATGAAAAATTGACTGCACTAGAATTTGATATGTATTTAATATACATATGCAAAATCTGATTTACAATTGTATTAGTAGTTAGTTGCCAAACTGGTGAATTAATCTATTATCAACCTCTGGGTAGAAATTTCCAGTTAAATAATAATGTGTAATTAAGTTCATGTCTGCCCGAGACAATGATTAGGACTTATTTGCAAGTTAATTAAAGCAGATTTAAGTATGAAAATAGCGGTCCCTTTGCCTTAAATTACACAATTTGTCGTTATACGAAGGTGCTACACAGCCTATAATAATAAAACTACTACACATATATAAACAAAGAAAGGAAAGATTTTATTTGAAGAAATAACGACGTAATTACATTCCTTATACATTATTATATACTTAGCCTATTTTGAGAATTTGTACACCGCATTTTCAGCAAACAAGGTTTATACTCAGCATATTGTTGTGCGGGAATTATATCCGACACAGCGCTGATTTTCAGTGCACAAAGGAAGGTTTTTGCGTAAGGTAAAAGATTATGACTACGTGAGTAAAGATTATGTTATTACCTGAGTATGGTTTACTGCGTATAATGATAGGTAAGTTATTAAACCTCCAAAATTCAGAGACCACCAAGTGTTCCTTTCAGTGGGATCAAAACTGAAACTGAGTTAACATATGCCGTTTATATCTTGATATAATATAAGAGTTGATATAAAAATATAACAATAGTTTACACTTACTTTGAGAAATCAAGTCTTCCACCTTCCTTGGCTATTGTGAAAATTTTTGAGAAACCACCTAATTGCACGGAGCTAAATACAACTACACTAAATACCGCAGCAAACATCAAGAATGATTGTAATAAGTCTGTAAATAGCACAGCTTTCATTCCTCCTAAAGTCGAATAAAAAGTACATACTAAACCTACTACTAATATTGATACTAATCTATCTAACCCCGTCACTGCCTCTAAAACTATTGCAGGTGCATATAATACTATCCCATTATACAACACCATTTGCAAGGTGTATGTCAATGATGCTAACATTCTAATATGAGCACCAAATCTTAATTCTAGGTACTCATAAGTACTTGTTTTCTGGAGTCCAAAAAATACTGGTAAGTACAGTCGACTGGCTATAGGAGTAGCGATCCCATATGATAAATTAATCACCACGAATTGCATTCCATAGCTGTAATTTTCTGCTGAGACTCCCAGCAGTGTTATAGCTGACATAAATGAAGCCATCAGTGATACTGCTACCGGGAATATTGACATGTTCCTATCAGCAAGGAGATATTCCTGAAAAAGAATAATACTTCATTGTTAACCTTGAAATCCGGGCCAGACCGTGTCTTGTACACAATAAAAAGTTCCGTAGAGTTGACAAACGTCCAATGTTTTCGTCATTAACTAACAAAACTATAAAAGGAAATATTTAAAAGAAAATAATCCGCATATTTCAAAAACTACTCAACGGGTCTTGTCCTTCAAACCAATTTTCGTTGAAATTATTTTTAAAGGTCTACTTTAGTTTTATATATATCATAATTCTCCACTTAAATCAAAAGTTAAAAGGGGTATAACGATAATTTGTCTGACTATGGTAGCTACTATGTACTTAAAAAATAAATTTAAAAAACCTTATATATAAATAATAATTAAAAAACATAAACATATAATTTTTCAAGATCTGACTAAAAACGTTTGACGTTTCAATTTTTCATGTGTTAGAGAGCCGCAACCCCTAATTATATTTTTTTCGCGATTTTATAATACTTTTTGTAACGGCGTATATTATGTAGAACTCATTTTGCTGACAAATTTTATCCATGTAGACTGAAGTTTCTGAAGATTATATAATGGTGAGAAAGCCTAATATGGATGATTGCCTATAACTATTATATATACATACATATATATTACTAGCGGTCCCAGATGACGTTGTCCTGCCTTGAAAAAAAATTAAAATATGATTGGCCACCTGTTGGATCCAATTACGAATCTAAACTATCCGAGGACCCACTCGAACACACAAAAAATTCATTAAAATCGGTTCAGGGGTTTGGAAGGAATTCAGTGACATATACATTAGAATTTTATAATTAACGTTAATAATCGAGATAAAAACTATTCTATCTTTTAAGTTGAACCAGATTACACATAGTAACAGAATTTCATCAAGATCGGTTTAGTAGTTTCAGAGTTTATCCCGGGTATACATCGTGACACGAGATTTTTATGTAAGATTATTACCTATAAGTAAAATGTTCTGTAAAGTTACTTGCCTCATTTGTTTTCTGTTTTCCTCCACTGAATCGAAAATAGAGGCCAATAGCAACCGACGCAATCATCGTGGCTGCCATTATGACATAGTCCCACACTACAAAAACTGACTGCACCATCTTTATCTTGAAATGCAAGTAAAAGGAAATTATTATTATTTTCGAAGTAGGTATGTATTAAAAGTCCATAAAATGTTAATCATTGTAATTACAATATTATAGATTTTATAATTAATAGAATTTATGTATACCAACATTCCATAAAAAAACGATACATCATTATAAATACTACCTACATACATACAGGTAAATTTTCCAAGTGGGTCTTCAAGGCCAAGTCCAAACTACACGAAATAACTAACAATTAGATTTTTGAAAAATCAATTACCCTAGTTAGGAATCGATTCGGCTGATTTTCGAAACATACATAACGTATTATGTCACCAATCCACAGTGTAGCTTGTAAAGATCAATTTCTGTGACAAATGTCAAACGGCATTTTCTGCTTTAATTTTGACCAAAATCGACCCCGAGACTGCTTTTAGTATTTTTCACTATTTCGTATAGGTTAAGATTTGGCCTTGAAGGCCCACTTGATAAATTCACCTGTATATATATAAATTATACATATGTCCTAACGTTAGAAATTTGAATGAGTATGTTGGTATATCGTCGTTTATTACGTGATTTGCATTGTCATGTTTTGTCAAAAACTAATATTTTTTTCATTAAAAATATACCCAACGGAAATACTTGCTTTTTTTGAAAATTTTCCACACTAAATTTTCCTCTAGCCATAGCACCCTCCTCACCATCATCCTCTGTGCTATAAACGAGTTTTTTTAGCTTGATTACCTACTTATACTCTGATTTTTAATTACAGCATTAGAGATGCGCATGGGCAACCTCCATGGTTGAGTACTTGATCTGCAAAACTACAGATCCCACATCCGTGCGCATAGGCGAAGATACCGCCGAGCGCACCAGTTTAAGTTGAAAGGATAGGTATAGACTAGGTTTAATGATAGATCTATAGAGAACTATTATTAGACCTGTCCTTTTGTATGGCAGTGAAGCGTGGCCTGTACTTGAGCAGCATAAGCAAGAGTTGCGTGTCACGGAGATGTATATGTTGCGATGGATGTGAGGAGTCACGCGGAAAGACCGTGTTAGGAACTTTCGCATCCGCGGTAGTTTTCATGTCCGTGATATAGCAGACAATCTGCAAGATTGTCGCTTACGCTGATACGGTCACGTTATACGGAGACTGACTAACTACATCGAGTTCCGGTCGTAGAGGAAGGCCCCAGAAATACTCGCTTGACGTTGAAAAGGTTGACATGCGTAACAATGGTCTCAAAATGAGGGATGCTGAAGACTGCGCGAAGTGGAGAAGAAAAAGTAGAAAAGCGGACCCTGGGCGTCGTGCGGAGCGAACGCTCCGAATGCAACCGGGATTTAACACTCGGTCGATGATGATAATGACTCTGATGTTTAATTACCGGAACTAAAACGACAGCTGCGATCGACCTTTTTGGATTCATAAATGAGTTGTGTAAGTTGAACCGACAACTTATCACTGTGACTTGCTCCAAGCTTACCACTGTGAGTTGCTCCAAGTTTACAACATAAAAAATTCGATCGCATCTGTCATTTTAATCCAGGTAATTAAAAATCTAAATATAGATCCTAAATACTGTTTCATTACAATAAACCAGGCATCACAATAGCGTGTTATGTTTCCACACTTTATTTAAATTAATCATTACAAAAGTCTATTTTATACATACAGATTATTCTAGAATATGGAGCTAACCTATGATGAAATGTATTATATAATTAAATGTAATATTACAATATGAATGCACAAAATCCCAAATGAAAATCAAGACGCTTATTTATAGTCACAAGACGTAGATACTTAAAGCAACGGAGCGTATCACTTGCGTCTGACGTCAAATGTTACCTTTTTATTAGACCAAGTTAAATCTATCAATTTCTATTTATCGTGAATGCAAATACTCTTATAAAATTGACTATTACCAATTGCCAGATTTGCTATGAAATACAGTCTACTCTCGATAATTTGACACTCGTTAATTTGAATCACTCCATAATTTGAAAATTGTTTCCAGTCCTTGAAAAATACTCGATAAATTGAATAAAATCAATGTTAATTGGTCACTTCGGTAATTTAAAGTTGAAGGAATATTATCTTGCTCGCAAACATGCGATAATTTGAAGTCCGGGCTTTCCTACTCTCTATAATTTGAAGCGTTTATCATGCACACACCTGTCGTTTGTTTTCGTACATGTACAGACCTGTCAATTGCTTACATAAATGAGATATGAGTAAGTTCGCATTCCAGTCTTCTTTCAAACGTTAATGAGTCATGTTAATGTTTGATTTGTGCTATTAAAATGAATCCAAGAAAGAACAAATGTCTTTCCATAAGTTCCATAAGTAAACGCTTGTTATTTTGAACTCTTGACAATTTGAAATTAATCTCTGATCCCTTGAGTTTAAATTATCGAGAGTCGACTGTAATATAAAGTCATAGAACGGATATTATTGGTATGGTCTGTACCAATCAAACCAATATTGTTTTACTATTTACCCCGCAGCTTCATTCGCCTTGGCCTCAACTCCGTTTACCGTGAAACCTGTTTCATATTCTGTAATGAATATGTTACTCAAATAACAGTGCCATATACTCATGTCTCATGAACAGTCTTAAAATCCGTTAGTTTAATTTCGCCAAGAGGGTACATACAATTAAACTTGTTTATAAAGAATTTCTCTATTCTATATGAACTGACAATTATGTTTGGTAAGTAAGTAGGTATACTGATAAATAATTTTTAAAAACAATAAATAAGTAGGTACCTTTATTAACCGGTGTCGAAAACGTTAATTTTTTTTAGAAAAACACAAAAGTGAGCTAACTGCTGAATTGTAGTAAATTGTAAACTTTCGATAATTTCAAATATTTCATTGGCGAAAGTTTAACTGCTAAACATGTTAGAGAAAAATAACATTTCAATACATACTACAAATAGATGCATTATGTATATTTATGATAACAGAGACGAAAATATGATTCGACAATATTTTTCGAAATAAATTTCGAAAAATGTTGTACTTTCTGTAAGATAAGGATTCAAATTTACTCAAAAGTACATGAAGGGATTATATATAGTAAAATTTAGAAAGTAGTGTACTATCTTCATAAACGTAAATTATATAATATATAGGGTACTTTTTATTCCAGAAAAAGGGACAATTTTCGCCGGACCTAAAGTTTAAATGAATGAAAGAATATTATTTATTGCATATACAGATGAAATCAAATCAAATCATATATATACAATAGGAGGTCTTGTCGCCGCCGGCGATATCTTTCCAAACCACCTTCACACTTATTGAAACTAAATTAAATATAAGTATATAATATTATCATAGATTATAAAAGAAAAAAAATGTCAGAATGTCAAATTTCAAATTATTACACGCATGTCGTGATTGTTGTCCTACATATTTTATATTAATATATCGATATAATTTAATTATTATATAACTCTTATTAAGTATGATATTTGTTTTAGTCATTGAATTATTTATTATTATTGTCCAAAAATTCCTGCATCGAATAGAATTTCCCTGTCCGTTAAGTATGTAAATAACTTATATTTATATTAGAGCTGTGCCGACTAGTCGATAAAGACGACTATCCGGCCAATACCGTAGTCGGCGACTATTCGGCAAAGAGCGCTGACTATCCGGCTTCTTACTTTGTAGTTTATAATCTATACTTTACGAATACATTGTAATCCATACACGAGACTTTCTTTTTGACACGATTAAATTTTAATTGAGCTCTTTCACTTTAATGAACAATAACAGAATAATAACTTTAATGAATTATAATAATAATAATTTACAACGCAACGCTAACTCCTTTAAGGCAATGATAACTTCAAAGTTCTGTATTGTACTTTCGTCCATAGTCACCTCGAATATGCTAGTCAAATTTGGAATCCTTACTATGTAATACATTCCACTAGACTAGAAATTTTTCGAAAGAAATTCACTAGGTTTATTAATTTTAAATTTAAATTACCACAGAAATGTTACGTTGAACGCTGTACTTTATTTCACCTTTTACCTCTTAAAACTAGAAGAAAGATTGCTGATTTACATTTCTTAGTTAAAATTGCGCAATCTAAAATTGATTGTGCGAATCTCATTGAGAAAATACATTTGTATATTCCTGCTACTAATGTTCGCCCTAGAAAATTATTACACACACCATTGACGCGCATAGTTTACCAACGTAATTCGTTCTGTATCAGAACAGCAAATGAATTTAATAAGTTAAGTAAGTTGGAAGATATAGACTTAGACCTATTTACTAATAATGTAGCATTGTTTAGCGCAAAGTTGGTCAAGTTCTATTCAAACTCGGATTTATCGATTTTAGTACCTTATATCTATGCACATTTTTTTATTGTTTCTTTGTTTAATTTCCTTTTTTTACTGTTATCTGTGGATGCTTATTAATAACTTCTCTTAATCTAACTTATTTCTAGTTATTATTAATGATAGCTGTTAGCCCGCCCCTAAATAAAATAAAATATTTTTTAAATATTATTAATAATAATAATAACTTTAATATTGTCATTAAACAAAAATATTTTTTTATTTTTACACAAAAAAACCGCCCTGAGACCCGTACAAAAGTAAAAATCAAGAAACAATGCGAAGTAAACAAAACGGGTTCCGACACGCTCGCAAGCGGTGGTTACGACTTGCGCGCGAATCAGCTATTAACGAAGCGTCACGGAAATCCCAGAAACCTTGATCGGCTTGGCCGACTAGTCGGCTTCTTTACAACCGACTAATCGGCTAGTCGCCTAGTCGGCCAAAGTCATAACCGGCACATCTCTAATTTATATGTATTCACTAATTTATATTCAAATTCGCGGCATGTCTTTATGTCTAATGGCAATTTATTACCTATATATTTTTATGGACATTATAAATATGCTACTTGCAAATAAAGTTGTTGGGCCCTTTTATTACATTTTAATAGGTCGTATCTACGTGTGCTTACAATGCTCTCATATTGCTCAGGATATCTTCTTACATGCAGCGCTATATCTATCTTCTATAATATAATAATTTCTAACGTAATATAATAATGTCGCCAAACGTTTGGTAGACGTTCCCACGCGCCCAAAAGGCTGGCGTCTATTTTGCTCAAAGATTCATTGAGTGCTCATTAGGTACCATACAAAGTGGTAATACCGCCAGCCTTTTAGGAACGTTCCCGAAAATTAAGTTTATACTGTATTTTAATTATATTTATTAGTTTATATAGTATTTATTATTAATTCCTTCAAATAAAAAATATTTAAAGCCGGGAAAAGACTGAAATAATACGAATATAATCGTAATCAACTAGTAATAAAAAAATATTTCTTCTACATTCATATTCTATAAGCTCTGGTAACTTAGTAGGTAATGCTATAATATGTATGATCTTTAAAAAGTGTTATCCAGTGGAACTTAATTTGAATAAAAACTTTTGAATTTTGAATTTTTCGAATGCGAATCAAACTCGCTTTTCGGAACAGATGCGATTTCGAATACCAGTCAGGACGCATGCACCACTTAGGCAGTTTTCACCTAATATGTATACTGTTACAGTTGCCACGTGCGTAAAACGTGATGAAGCCTGCACGTCGAATTAACCGATGTGTCAAACCCGCTAATCCGCCTTGGACATACGTGGCGAGTATTTTCTCTGTTCCCCCAATAATTAAGAAAGCCCGGACCCAGCAGTGGAACATTATGGGTGGTTATTTTAAGTGATTATAATTAATCATTTATAATAAATAAATTGATAAAATAAATATTTATAATTTTCTGATTAAATTAAGTAATAAAAAATGCAATAGCACTTAAATTAAGATATCATTAATATTTATTATAAGTGTC
This sequence comes from Dendrolimus houi, assembly GCA_039645545.1. Classification (NCBI taxonomy): domain Eukaryota; kingdom Metazoa; phylum Arthropoda; class Insecta; order Lepidoptera; family Lasiocampidae; genus Dendrolimus; species Dendrolimus houi. Next base: position 12,217,461 of record CM077120.1, on the reverse strand, counting down.
TCGAAAGAATCTACTAAAACGCGTAATAAAATTATAAAGTATAATAGTGTTTATACTTGAAAAGTGGTAAAATTAAATTAAAATACATTATTATCTGTCCTACCTAAATTTTGTTAACTATTTTATAAAATCAATAGAATAACATTTATACCTTGAAAATTAAACTTTATTTTATTTGGAGAGCTGACACAGCTGTAGTATTATTATTGCGTTATTTATTTGGATTATATCCGACGAGTAATTTTATCTGGTGACCAAAAATCAGACCTAAAATAAATAAAATCATATATCTTTTAGTAATCAAATTATAATACAAAATATATTTAAACATTGATCTGAATCGCCATAATAATCGATTTTATAGTTTCAATAATGCCCCTACTCCATCTGGTATAATGTTTGTGTTAGTGACTGTGTGACGTAGATGTAACCGAGGGTTTAATGCGTCATTTGTGATGCGACATTGTTATTAATTGTTTATGACGTTAAATATTGACAGAAAACATATGTATGTACACTAATGTAGCGAATAGTTAATGACATTATTTTTAACGCTATAAACACATTTGGCTACAGTCACTAACACTAAAATTATCCTAGATGGAGCAAAGACATCATAACAACCTGAATTTGCCGCCAATAATATTGTCATTCACGCAAGGTATAGATATTTGGACGTCGTGTTGCAATTTCCAGGCTTTTTCCACTGTACAACATTGTATTGAATTTAAGTCGTAACAAATAGTAAGTAGTATTGTAACATTATTAAACACTAAAGCATCAATTTAAGAATGTACTTACAGAATAATATTGAAACGATCGATGCTCGCCACTTTTGGGAAGTTCGGAAATTCGTGCAGCAATGTTTAGTAAAATTGGACTTTTCGTCCAACAACAGCTCTATAAATATCACAAATTGAAGCTTCTACGTCACATTCATTTTGTACATCGTTCAATTTTTATAACCTCAAACTAACGTACTAGGTCAATGCCTAAAAAAATTATGCACATTCGTGGTATTTGTAGAGAATAAATAAATAATATTATGCTGACGTCTGCCAGCAATTCGACGCCAATTCGAAATGAGCGCACAAATGAGCGACGGCTCGAATATCGAATAGAAGCCAGGATACCTATTAAACATATAACTCATACAAGTGTTTTTGGTTTTGTACGACGCGACGTCCGATGTTTAAGCTATGGCACATAGGGTTAACCTCACAAACATAAATTTCCTTAAATTTGTTTTAATTAATTAAACACAATTTTTATGGTTAACAAGGTCATGTTATTTGTCCCAATTGAAACAGAGGCTATTTAGTTAAAATTATTAAAAAATCTCAAACGAATAGTTATCAATTTTATACATAACTGAGTCAACTTTATCTACAATACCGCAAGTGGGTGTTCTATATTCTTATTTTTGTGTCTCAAAATAGATAATGAATTTCTGCCTTGATATTTTTGAAGTTATATCCGTGCAGAAACGGAGAAAGAATAGGCCATCTGCCTGTCTGCTGAACTCCTGCAATAATTAATTTTTTAAAAAATTGAAACTTTTTTATAATCATTGTGATTTGAAATTTGATGAAACGTAAAAGTGACACTAAAAAGAGATAAACATATAAATCTTTAGGACTAAGCATGCGAGAGAATAAGATACCAATTTTACATTGTGCAGCACAGATTAGAGACTCAATAAGACCGATGATTAAACATAGGTCCAATTTGGATCGCAATAAAACTGATAATAATATTCGTAGACTAAAACAGTGAAAAATTGAAAGTGATACTTAAGAAGTTTATTTTGAATTATAATATGTTGACGGATGTAGGCTAAAGGAATTATATTTATATTAATAAAAGTTAGGGAAGAATTATCTGTGATTATATTCTCTGAAGTTTCACTTCTACTTCGTGTGAAGTGCCCACACATTTTTTTTATATGTAAAAGATTGTAACAACGCTTTTAATTTAATAAAGTTATATTATTTTCCTTAGTCGAGACAGAGGCCAAAATTAACAGCGTTCAGATATCCCCAACGAATATTTAACAGTTTTCTACTTGATTCAACTTTATCTCCATACAATATCTCAGTCATTGGCTAATTTTTATGTTACATTAAACATATAATTTTCTGTGAAACTAAGTCGTAACCTGGAAGATTTAGTTTAAAAAGAGAAATAAATGAACTTATTAAATATAAACAAAAATCAATTATTTCGTATTTTATTGTCGAAATTTAACATTTCACAATAAAATACTTATTGTATAAACTGGCAATCTTTAACTGTAATGTCACTGCAATGAGGTTATGTTTTCAAAGTTAATGGTTTCATGGCGCTTTCAGCGCTTTTTCATAAGTATTAATGAATTTTTCGACTTTTTGCAATAATACCTTTATATATTTATACTCAAAGGGAAATCTTCGGACCCCTTTTTAATGACATGTATCGTACGGAGGTGTATTAGATTATATGACGGTGAAGTTTAAAAACCTAATATTATATATATATATATATATATATATATATATATATATATATATATATATATATATATTCATTTATATAGAAAATCCCAACAATAGACTACAAATTGTACGTGTGCTCTCAAAATATAAATATAGAGTAGAATTTATCACCAATGTGTAGAAATTAATTGTGCATGAACGACCACTAAAATTGGCCTCTGATCATTATAAACACTACCAAAAATATGAAACTCTCATAAATTCGTTTCAATGATTGACACAATAGAAAGCACTTGTTTCATTCACACATAACTAGTAGTAATTTATTATTTAAATACCTACTAAGTAATGTTTGGTTTACTTATTAGATATAATATGTTTGTATTGTTAAGAAATATAAATATAGAATATTTTTAGAATTCCAATAAATAAAGAATAAATAAACAGAACTTTAGTAGAGTTAAAAAACTTCATATCTAAGCCTAAATTAAAACTATCGTGTAAATTAAATCTCATTGGACTATAACTAAGACGTGAATGTATAAAGCTTGGACTTTAGACCAAATAAGAATTTAAAGCGCTACAGCGCTGTTGGTATTTAACCTGCGCGCGCATTTATTTAATTTGCAAATACAGACAGTGTAAACGAGATAAAACTTTCATTTTAAAGAAAGTTGTCATTTATTTCATAGTAATATTATTATGAAACATAAAAAGATACCTAATTAAATCACAGATTTCTATTACCTAATAACCCCAAAGTTATTTGGAACGATTGATAGCGCCATCTATCAGAAGCTAGTAAAGATGAACACTGTTTGGCTTACTTTTTAACATTGATAAAGATATTAATAATGGTTAGCATAATTAATACATATTATTTTCTTCAGTTTTCGCGATAAGTACACATAGTAACGTTTTAACGGTTTTAACCGCGGCATTTTATTTGATTTTTATTCCGAAGTTTTTGGCCACTTTTAAGTAGTCGTGATCACGGTATACACATTGATAAAAAGCAGAAGATTTAGATATATAAAAGAAATAGGTACGCAGATAATTAATTTTGAAAAGCTCAAATTTTCTTTAAGTTGAAAAAATATACCTTATATATATTTTAATTAATCAAACTGATACTTAATTTTGGAGCAAAAAGAGACCTAGAATTTTTAATAGACTTTTTTGCATAGCAAATCCAAGAACCGCAAAAGGAACCGATATTTTTTTCTTATTTATTCGAATGAAGGTTACGTTCAGACAGTGTAAGAAACAAAGAATACAAAAATCGCATTCCCACGTCGTTGCTATAATAAAGGTTTGAGGTGTTTTATTATTGTTTTAAAATTCCGTTGTATTGTGCATGTACTTACTATCGAAAGCTATCTTGATACGATATAAATAAAACGAGTATTGTCACTTCATTATAATATTTATTTTTATCATGAGTTGTATAACCGATTACTGCTTCATTACCCCTATATATCCCGCGTACGTACCTGCGAGCCGTAATAACTGTAACCGAGCGGACACAGTAGGACTGCCACCTTTTTTGGAGAAAATATGGTATTTTTGTTTTTAAGATTATAAAATATAGTGCTTTTGGGAAATTTAGGTGAAAAAAGAGTACACATTTATTTTTCATTAGCTGATGCCCGCGACTTCGTCCGCGTGGTGCGGTTTTTTAACTATCCCACGAGAACTCTTTAATTTTTCGGGATCAAAAGTATCCTATATGTTGACCAGGAATATAAGCTACCACCATACAAAATTTAATTTAAATCGGTCCAGTCGTTTCGGAGATTAGCCGCTACTAACAGACAGAGAAACATAAAATTAAAAAAATCTAAATTAGTTCTATTTCACTTCTTACATCCCCTAACTCGGTTTTTAGCAATTTTTTTCATTGTACAGAAATTCGACCGGTACAGTTTTATTATATGTAATAGATTATTTATTATATATTTTATTTATTTCATAATTGCATTTTCTATGTGTTTTTATTATTACTTTTTGCTTTGGCCAGCAAAGGTCTATTATTTTTAAAATAATCATAAAAACACTGAACAAATAGTGTGACAAATTGAATTAGCGATGAAAATATAGAACATTTCGTACTATATATTTTTTATATAATATGTGCAATTGGCTAAAATATAGTACGATATTATAGTAAAAAATATTTTTTGTTTTGGACAGTTCATCATCTTGAACGTTGCTTTCGGCATGATCATTATAATAATAATAAAAGTGCATGAAATCCGTAGTATTATAATACTACGGATTTCATGCACTTTTTATCTGCTCACTTTTATTATGTATGGCAAATATTTTCTTCCAGAAACTCATTGTAATTTTTCATAAACAAGTCTAAATATCACGTGTACCTAATTTTTTACAGCCGAAAGCGGGCAAACAAGCAGATGGCCCACCTGAAAAAAAGGATTGAGAGATGAAATAGGAGCGATGGGACAGGTGGGATGAGAAAAGGGAGAAGTGGACTTCCAGAACTCTCGTTCACTTTCCGAAACACGATTTTCTCAAAGCTAATTATTGAACGCCGATATTCTATGAAGAGTGGTATGACCCCGGTCGAGCTGGATGTGATCAAGATATTGAATCCATCATAACTTTACCGTGTCTAAAAATATATATAATAATTAGCTGAGACGATCCTCGTAAGTGAAATAAAAAGTGTGAATCGATTGATCCTGGGTCTTCTTCCTCGTTATCTGTAATGAGGAGGTTGGGGCCACGAGGTTTTACCTCTTTACTCCGGCTGCGACTCAGTGGACAACTACCCACCGGTAACTGGGTTTGGAGCTGCTGGAGTCTTCTCCGCATGGCGATGGCTTCGCAGCAGCCCTCGATAGCCAATCTGCGGCGTCCGGTGGCTATCTCAGGCTTTAGGTGGCCATCCAGTCTAGTGGCTTTTAGTGGCCTGTCAACAGCTTTGTAGGTTTTGACAATCAATGTTGACGCGTGAATCAATCCAATCATATCGAAGGGTCCTGCAGGGATTACCAAAGTCCACTGATTTATAATTGGGCTACAAAGCCCCCAAAAACATTTAATGGAAAATAGGACATTTCTCAAAAAATACTCAACGGATCTAATGCAAACCAGAGAAAGAACGTTATGATTTTTAGATCTATCTATCAATATCCAACGAGTCTATATAGATACAGGATACTAAAAATACCGGTCACCCCATAGTTTTTAATTTTTCACGATTTTATACAGACTCAGACTCAGAGACTCAGATTTCGTGACAAAATGACTATCATACAAGTTCCATATTTATACAGACGGACAGAATACACAGATGAATAAGAATGTTATGTAAGAATTCCTTTTTGGCTAAAATAGCCATGGAACCCTAATAAAAAACAAGATGATTTATGCAAAGGACCAGTCAAATTATTTTAAAATCAGTCATAAATTACATATCCTTTTCTATTTTTATAAGGACCTGAGATTCTTTTATCGTTTATTTAGTTACCGCGGTAATAAATACTTAAAAAAGATAAACAATACGTGGAATTCAAATTCGTGGTCGTCAATACTGAGACGTTAGTGTTATTGAGTAGGTTTATAGGGTTTATACAGGATTTAGAAACAAATGTTATACAAAAGTGAAGTGACCTATACGCTATATAATAGAATTATATAGCATATAAGGTATAATGTAATATGAAAGTGAAGCGCGGTTTCCACCGCGAAAGAGTAATGAGCCGGAAATGGTTAAGCTGAGCGGACTTCGTTTTCATGAAAGGTTTGCGTTTCCACCAAGAAAGAGTGTAGTCGTCTGATTCCTACTGCAAAAGAAATGAAACGGAAGAATGAGCAGAGCGAGCTGAGTGAGTCATTTACAAACTAGTTGTAGTAAAAAAACGCCCTCCTATTTGAAGGAACGCTTCGAGTTCTTTCAAGAAAGTACTACAAATAGGGACTTTACAAAAATTGTTAACTGGAGCCTAGCCTATGGTCTGAGCGTTAATCCGAAAAAAACTGAGGTTATTATTGTCGGCAGTTCGACTTGTCTCCAAAATTGACTGGTCTTCGCTTCCCCATGTTGTGTTTGATAGTGTGCACATTGAAGTCAGTGAAACTGTTAAAAATTTAGGAATTATCATTGACAGAGAACTGTCTTGGCGGCCTCACCTGACTTAAATCAGTCGGAAACTTTTCGCGTCATATGCTTCACTAAGAAGACTGAAGAATTTCCTACCTACTGCTACTAATATTATGCTTGCTCAATCCTTGATTCTCCCCCTACTTGATTATGCTGATGCTTGCTATCTAGACATCACCCAAGAACAACTAGATAAGCTTGAACGCCTTCAAAATATTTGTATCCGGTCCATATTTGGGTTGCGTAAATATGACCACATCTCCGAATTTCGTAATAAGCTTAAGTGGTTGCCAATTCGCCTTCGCCGAAATGTTCACTTACTCTCACTTTTGCACAATATCCTTTTCAATCCCTGTACTCTCCCATATTTAAAGGAACTTTTTAGTTTCTTCTCTCAATCTCACTCCTGTAATTTGCGCTCAAATGAAACTCTTCTGCTAACAATACCTAAACACACTTCGTCCTTTGTAGGAAACTCTTTTGCCGTACAGGCTGTTCGCCTGTGGAACTCCCTCCCATTGAAAATCAGACAAGCTACATCAATTTCTACATTCAAACACTTGATCACTGACTATTATTTGTCCATTAAATAAAGTTGTTGCAGTAAATAGAATTGTATTATTCTTCGCATGTAAATATAAATATAAAATAATAATAATATCAGCCCATAAATGTCCCACTATAGGAGAACGGCTTGTCCAAGGTGGCTTGGCAGTTTTGACACATCGGTTATCTCGATGTGCAGGTTGCATCACGATGTTTTTTCCTTCACCGTTATTAACACGTGGTAATTGTAACAATATGCACATTAGACCAGAAAACTGCTTAAGTGGTGCATGCGTTCCGGCGAGGATCGAACCCGCGTCCTTTGAGTTTAGGACGCGTGCGTTAGCCATTACGCTACCACGACTTATAAATCGACGGTTAAAAGTTAATAGGGTATAAGCGACATTTTAGTCGAAAATGAGTTATAAATGCCATCCTACTTAAACATTTTCGCTCTTTTGAATGCGCTTACTCCCATGGCTCTACGACGACTTTTTTTTCGTTTATGCCCAAGCAAAAAAAACTGCGTTTTTGAAGTGTCATTTCGTTTAACCGACTGAGTTTTGGGCCGTTTTTACTCTAAAGGCCTCTAAAGTACCTCTGTAAAAATGGCATCACTTTTGGGTTATAGTCAGTTATATATTTTTACTTTTTACTGGCGTAGAGATTCCAAGCGTATACTGCTCTTTACCATTAGTACCTGTTTTGAAACCTGAAACTAATGCCTCTTTACCTATGTCGTCAAAAACATTACGCGGCGGTTATAACCTACTACCGTTTACAAACTTACCATACAGTTGTCACTTATACACAATTACTAAAATCTAATTCGATATTGCACTGTCGCTTATACCTTACTACCATTTTTAAGTTTACAATACAGCTGTCGTTTATACGCAATTACTCAAATGTAATTTGATATTGAAATATCGGTTATACCCTACTACCATTTACTATTTTAATACAAATCTGTCGCTTAAGGCGTATTACTTTATAATGATCATACCTTAGAATAATTACACAATAATACTGTGTAATTATTCTAAGGATCATACATTAATTGGCGTTTACACCAAATTGGTATCATTTTGTCGTACTAAAATATTTATTTAGCGAGTCGCTTATTCCAAAATCAGTCGTATATAGTGTATCATCTATAATCAGTCGCATAGATCTATTCTAATTATTTGGTAATATTATTAGGTTACTTATAAAATCCGTCGATAATAAAAATGATTTTATATGACCTAAGGAATGATGATGGGTAACACCTTTTGAATATATGCTGTTACTAAAGTCTTATTTTAAATGAGAATCGTGTTAGTTGTGATCCTATTATTTTTAAGAAGTGACGTTTAAGCTACGTTACCATTTTTCCATATAAAGCCCTATGTTGGATGTTCTCGTTATCCTCTTGGTATAGAAATCCTGAAGTGCGGAAGTACCACATTACCTTTTTTTTCAACTCACTTACAGTGTTACGAATGCCTAACATCCTCATGATTTTTTTGCTGAATACTGTTTCTTATGCTCCATTACCGCTTGGCATAATAATTTGAATTATTACTTATACTTCTTTACCCATTTAAGTTATTCTGCAATCATGTGACTGATGCCCTATTAGCTCTTGGTATAAGGATATCAAATGTAGCTAAGTCTACTCTACCCTTCGTTTTTTTTCTATGTCGATGTAACTTATGCCGAATTACCTCATAAAGAAAATAAGATCAATTGATCTAGGCGACATAAAACCACACAAAACAATGTGGAATCAAATTAATAAAACTTCCAATTAATGCTTTTATTTTTCCTTATTTCTAGAGCTGTTTCCATTTTCAAGATATGACAATAAATAAATAAGTTATGTCTATTTTTCTGCATTTTTAAACTTTAAGCTGCTCTCCTGAACAATTCAGTTTTTGTCGCCTATACTCTATTACCTTTGAACCGTCGATATTTAATTTATATTATTATAATCTATATTTAATTATGTATATGTATATATATATTAGTTTATTATTTTGTTTTTCTTTAATTACGAGTAGTTTTAATTTAGTTAAATTCTATTTATCTAGTAATGTCTCCTTGGACACCGGGTTGCCTGGAAGACATCGCTATAAGCGATAAGGCCGCCCATTGTTCTAATGAAAATGTCTTTATATTAAATGTCTAGGTTTAAGTTATGGTGAACAATAAAGACTTTTCATTCATTCATTCATTCATACAAGGCTCTTAAGATCATCAGCAAATCTGCGACTAATGACACCAATAAATTCTAAGCAATTTTGTCAGAAATCTTTTACTGTGCAGGCTGTAAGGTTTCAGAATGCATTACCAATGAGCATCAGAAGTGCAGTCACTTACACCTTTTAATAAACTCCTCAAAGACCACTATCTAAATTTGTAAAGAGTAGTTTACGTATGTATATGTAACTCTATATACTTATCTATACATATTAGGTTGGGGAAAAAGTTTCTTCGCATTTTATATAAAAAATCAAAAGGTTTTTTTATAAAGTTTATTTACATTTGACTAAAGTATGTAGGTGCCATTTTGTTGGATAACGTTTTGCCATCTTGTAGGTAGGGACGTGAACCCATTGCTATAAAAACTTTGGGGCTTCTGATCAAAAAACTGTGACAAGTGGTTTTGGCAGTCCTCTCGTGATGTTAACCTGACACTGCCTAAGGAATTCTGCAGAGACCGAAACTGGTGAAAATCTGAAGGTGCAAGGTCAGGACTATACGGCGGATGCATTAACACCTTCCAGCCAAACTCTCGTAATTTTTGCTGAGTGGCTAAAGATGTGTGAGGTCTAGCGTTATCATGGTGAAAAACCACACCCTTCTGTTGATTAATTCCGGCCGCTTTCTCTCAACTTTTTGCTTTAATCTCATCAGTTGTTCGCAGTACAGTTCAGAATCGATGGTCCTGCCTGGCGGTAACAGCTCATAATGAATAATGCCCTTCCAATCCCACCATACACACAGCATCACCTTGTTGCGAGTTAACCCGGGTTTCGCCACAGTCTGTGAAGCCTGACCGGCCTTTGACCACGATCTTTTTCGCACGTTCTTATCGTGCGTGATCCACTTTTCATCACTAGTTATCAGCTTCTCAAAAATGGTTCGGTTTCACTACGTCGTAATAAAGAATCACAAATGAGTACACGGTTCGTTAGGTTTCTTTCAGTGAGCTCATGAGGCACCGAAATATCGAGCTTTTTTGTGTACCCAGCTTTTATCAAATGCGCCAAAACCATTTTGTGGTCAATTCCCAGTTCTCCAGCTACATCGTAACTACTAATATGCCGATCTTGCTCCACTTTTTCAAAAATGGCATCAATTTTGTCCGTAACGGGGCGACCAGAGCGACGTGCATCTTTGATATCAAAATTTCCCGATTGAAAACACTTAAACCAAATTTGCGCTACTCTCACAGATACTGCATTAGGTCCATAAACAACACAAATTTTTTTTGCGGATTGTGTTGCATTTGTACCTTTTTTGTAGTAAAATTTTAAAATGTATAGAATTTCTTCATTAGACTCACTCATTTTAACAATAAGAAAAACAAATGAAAATGACACATTTTCCTAATTTGAATTTGGAATTGTCTTCTTTAAAATTAGAACTTTTTAATGATACCAATACCAGCCAGATACAAATGGTATAGCCAAAGGGATCTTATTACAAGTTCATACATACTATATGCGAAAAGACTTTTTCCCCAACCTATTATAATAAAACTGTAGAGGTCGAATTTCTGTGCAATGAAAAAAATAGCTAAAAATGATGAAAAAGGGAGATGTAAGAAGTGAAATAGAACTAATTTAGATTTTTTTTTAATTTTATGTTTCTCTGTTTGTCTGTCTGTTTGTACAGGATAATCTCCGAAACGACTGGACCGATTTAAACGAAATTTTGTATGGTGGTAGCTTATATCCCTGGTCAACATATAGGATACTTTTGATCCCGAAAAATTAAAGAGTTCCCGTGGGATAGTTAAAAACCGCACTTTTTGTATATAATTATGTATGTGTATTTTTATTTACTATTAATATAGGATTGTATATATTTTAAATTATGCGCATTGAATACCGACCCCCTATTAGAAATGTGAAATTATCTCCAGAAGGTTGACTGGAAGAAATCGCTGTTAGCGATAAGACCGCCGATTGTACTAGTTAGATTATTGTTAACTCATGTGTATTATTTTCTTGTGTGCAATAAAGAATATTCTATTCTATTCTAGTTGGTGAGGCCGCAATGCAGCTGACTCTTTTTACAACTTTTTATTCGTTTGGAGCGCTACGCTCAACTCTTTCTCGGTGGAAACATTACTATGTAGTTTTCAATTGCGATTTATAATGAGTCATTAGTGACTCTGCTCCGCTCTCTAGAAATGAGCGAGCTCATTTTTACTCTTTTTACCCGCTGAGTCATTTCCGCTAGACTCTTTGTTGGTGAAAGCACATGTAAGCAGTCCTCTCTTTCGAGGTAAAAGAAGCCATTGATGGATCCGCTCTGTTGGCGATGGAAACCGGACTTAAGGGTGCTAAATAGTTTAATTGTTTGTATTTGTGTATATTTGTTTAAATTCTGCTTATGTTGTATTATAATTCAATTAACAAAGACGATAAAAAATAATAAATAATTATTATTTATTATTTGTCGTACAATTTTCACATACATACACAAGTACACACACGCAGGTATTCTTATATATAGGGTATAGGGTAATACGTAAACATTTTATATCTTGTATCTATGTATTACTATCCATTCTTTTACGATACCATTGGTGAAAATTGACATTACCTAGTTGTATGGGTCCAATATTAATTAGTAGTAAAGCAAAATGAATTATTAGTCAGATTAGAAACTATTAGAAATCCGGCATTAGTAAAAGAAACTCTGGGGAGGTTAAAGCGGCCGCTTTTGGAGAATCGCTTAGTAAAATTGACGCGTTTCTAGGTATCCTACTGATAGGACATGAACATAGACATAGTAAAAAGTTAAATGTATGTTCATACTTGTCATATGCGTAATACGAATCTCCCAACCGGACGCTTTAGGCTTTCTGATCCTCACACAACGAACTATGCCTTGTCGAACGTAAGTTACCTATAATTATCTCATCAATTAATAATAATTTGAATCGAATTAACACCTCAACGTAAGACATAGTATGAAGTATAATTTGCTTAATTGCTAGTTAAGATTGTCTTTGTTAATATTTAAGCAATTTTACACTACTAAATCCTATCACCTAAATATTTGTTTCAAAGTATTGATTTGGTAAATGATGTCTTTTTTCTATAGACAACTAAATTTCAAAACACACAATGTTCGATACATATCGAACATTATGCTGATGTGGTGTTTACTTAGTGTGATTGCGGCATTATATTCCTACAAGTGGTGTCCCAAATACACAATCATTGCCAATTCACATACAAAAAGATAATATAATTTAACATACGTGCTTTTACTGTATTGTGTTGCTTTCATTGTTCAAAAAAGATTTTTGGATTTTTTTAAATACATAAGACTTGTCTATGTTACTAATTTTAGTATTTCTAGTTTTATAGTTCCTGAGATAATACACTAATACATACAGACAGAAACAGGATTGAGCATATTATGTTGCTGGGGAGTTTGCTGCTTCGCTTCTTCTCCGTTAAAAGGAACTACAATTGCTTTGGGACCTGTAGGAGACTCGAGACGTTCAATAAGTACCTACCTAATTTTTCCATTTTGAAATAAACACATTGATTTTCATGCCCCTTTCAAGGGTTCCTTTTACCTTTAACTATGAGAACTCCAAAAATCTAATTCTGAAAAGCAATAAATCGTACATATTTATTATTTATATTTATTAGCTTTTTGATCTTTATTAATCACACCAAATTATTTCTTTATTTATTTTATTCGTTTAAGTTTATGACGGAAAAACAAGAGTGCATATAAATTTCACTAAAATCTCTTACTATCGCAGACCTGAGAAAATGAACAACCAAACTCAATTTCACATTAACATATTAATACGATTAGCATAAATGAATCCAACTTTATGTACTCATTCCTTGCACGAAAATCATAAAAGAGGAATACAGAAGTCTTTCATTACTATCGATGATACTGACAGTGTCCTTGTATAGGCCTGATATATACGTGTCGAAATGGGCCCTTCTTTGTATAGGCAAAGAAGGGCCTATTTCGGCGTGCACGTTCATAACAAGCTAGCCTCTTTTGATCTTGACGAAGAAACAGGGAGGCACAATTTCGCTAAGTGACTTCTTAAGATATTTAGGTCTCGCCTTTAGGTAATCTTATGTCACTGGGTTTAGCTTGAAACATATTTTTGTCTAGTCATTGCTTTTAGTTGAAAACAGTACACCTACATAGATATGTAGGCGTCCTATTAGATAATAGGCATAATCTTTTCGACTAAAAGCAAGAAGACATATCTATAGTATCTATTATAGAGATATCTGATAGAACATTAGATTGATATAATTAATAGAAGCTCTTGTATGGTTTCATCTTACGACTCGTAACAATCCGGCCCTATTATATATATATATATATATATATATATATATATATATATATATATACACTAGCTTCTACCCGCGACTTCGTCCGCGTGGAATAGTTTAAAAAAGTAATTTAAAAGAACCCCCGATTTTGAAACATTCTTCATTGTTGCTCCGCTCCTATTGATTTTAGCGTGATGATATATAGCCTATAGCCTCCTCGATAAATGGGCTATCTAACACTGAAAGAAATTTTCAAATTAGACCAGTAGTTCCTGAGATTACCGCGTTCAATCAAACAAACAAACTCTTCAGCTTTATATATTAGTATAAGATAATATATACTATATTATTGATGATTTGATCTAAATGTGTTGTTTTGTTCGAAAACTAGTTGGGTCAGATATTTTTAACTTGTTGAGTTTTACTGTTATTTTTAACGACGTTCAAATAATATAGAACAAAGACGTATACTTAACTAGTTGTTTTAAAAATAACATTCAAAAAGTTAAACTCGTGGTTTATAACACCCTATATTTAAAAGGTGTTACCATCAATGATTGTGGGTTATACCGTTTTAATAATAAATAAAACAATTACAAAGGCGTTAGTCATTTATTAACTATCTTAAATCCATGTAGCTAAGACGTCATGGAAGATACAGCAGTAGAAAGACCAAAAAGATATTTTACTTTGCATTTTCTTCTCCTCAGATTTCTCGGATTGGGCTGGTGGCACCATCCAGATGAAGATGATACGAGGAACTTCCCAAGTTTGTATCTATACTACGCTATTGTTACCCAAGTGGTATGGGTTGCAGGCTTTGTGGGCTTGGAAACCATCGATCCCTTTGTCGGTGAGAAGGATTTAGACCGTTTCATGTTCAGTCTCTCTTTTGTCATTACACATGATCTGACCCTCATTAAGCTGTATCTGTTTTACTTCCGAAACATGGATATTCAAGAAATTGTAAGAATACTTGAAATTGATTTATATCAATTTTATCAAAACAATGCTAAGAATCGTGCTACAATAAGGACGTCAAGAATCTTTACTGGGGCATTCCTATTTTTCGGATGGATGACGATTGGTAATTCAAATATTTATGGCATAGTTCAAGATGTACGATGGAAAAGTTTAGTAAAGAACTTAAATGATACTACTATGAGACCAGTAAGAACCCTCCCGCAACCGATTTACATTCCATGGCCATATCAGAAAGAAACCGTTTACATTCCGACTTTCGCATTAGAAACTATTGGCTTACTATGGACTGGTCATATAGTGATGACTATAGACACTTTTATAGGGTCTGTTATATTACACATGAGTGCACAATTTGCGATATTGAGAGAAGCTTTGGTCACTGCGTATGATCGAACTATGGTATCACTTCGAGAGGGCATTGTTCAACGTGTTACGGAAGAAATTTCAATTTCAAGTGCAAACATTAGCAAAGAAGAAGAAACGGAAGATACTGTAAGATTATTTTATGACGAAAAAGATATTGAAAAAGCTTTAAAAATAACATTAATCAGCTGTTTTCGGCAACATCAAGTTCTTATAAAGTAAGTACAGTTCAGTCTGTTTAAAGATTGTTTAAACAGATTAATACAATGTAGGTCATAAAAAATTTACTTGCAATACTTACTACAACAACTTTTATTTAAGAGGAATTAAATGTTTTCATGCAACTTTCAGAAACAATTATCCTAAGTATGTATATCAATGTGATATGAAATGTCATGACAATCGGCACGTTCCCAAGACAGTGAAGAAGAAACAAACATTATGTTCCTACATTATACGTACATACAAAAATACATTCACTTAATTAAATTTAATTAAATCGCCCATCTCGTATGAAGAACCATTTATCAATATTTTAATAAAACCACTTTATTAAATAAAAGTCATAACAACAACTAAAAGGATTGAATTCATTTTCATTTAAATTTAAATGAAGAATTCGAAATTTAAACTTAATTTTTAAATTGCTTTTTTCTGCAATATTTTTTATTAGCTTTATCATAAACAAATTAGTTATAACCATAGCTGAGTAGATTCTAACATCGCATAATGCATAAATTACAAGATGCAGAGTGATCCGCCCTTTAAATTACGTGGGACACTCAGAAAAATTTGCGAAAAAAAAAAAAATCTATAGGTAAATATTTCTTTATTGAATC
The DNA here is from genome assembly GCA_039645545.1 of Dendrolimus houi. Lineage (NCBI taxonomy): Eukaryota > Metazoa > Arthropoda > Insecta > Lepidoptera > Lasiocampidae > Dendrolimus > Dendrolimus houi. The sequence goes on along the minus strand of CM077120.1, from coordinate 12,201,581 downwards.
TTTTCAAAGTATAACTCCACCAGCGTCTATACAAAGTTTCATGCATCTGAACCAGTTTTCGAAACAACTTTTTCAGTCTGCCGCAAACACCTCGTTTACAGGTTGCTCGAACGCTGACAGCGCATCTTCCGGCGACTAGAATTGTATCCCTTTGAACTGATTTTTATTTTCGGAAATAAAGAGAAGTCACACGGTGCTAGGTTAGGGCTGTAAGGAGGATGACCCAGGAGCTTAACCGGCGTGCTGTTCAGGAAGTCCCTCGTTTTGAGCGCGGTATGGGCGGGCGCGTTGTCATAGTGGAGCAGTAGCCCGCGGAGCCCTGTGTTTGGTCGCTTGTTGCTCACAACAGAGAAAACTTCTGCCAAGCATTTGGTAGTATACCATTCGGCGTTGATACTTCTTTGGTTCGGTAAAGGGATTGACACCAAGTAGTGAGTCAAACTGAAAAAAAGTCGCGATCCATATCTTCCCCCCACTTCTAGATTGTTTCACTTTGGTAGGCGTTGATTCGTTTTGAAACACCCAAACCGTTGACTGGCGCTTCGTTTCTGGATCGTATTGATAAATCCAGGACTCATCACCTATAATGATGTCGTAAACACACCGAGACGAGCCTGCTTCAAATTTGTTTATCATATCACGGCACCATTCCACCCGGGCCTGCTTCTGAGCATCGGTGAGGTTGTGCATATGTACGTGTTGAATCTCTTAATACGTAACTCGCCTATTGTCTTGGATTAAATTTTTCACTGCTAGCACATTTTCTTCCGTAACAGCCGTCAAAGGGCGACCATTTCTTTCTTCATCCCCCAAAGTTAGTCGACCGCGCTTGAATTCGTCGTACCAACGATACACGGTTGCCTTAGAAGGGCCTTCATCCATGAATGCCATTTGAAGTATATTATACGATTCGTCCGGTTTCAGGCGACGCTTGAAATCGTCAAAAATCATAGCGCGAAAATGTTCCCGGCGCAGCTCCATTTTTCAATGAAACACAATAATTTAAATTAGCTCGCAAACAATGTGAAGAGAAATTTTGAAATTGGAAAGTACCTATTTTTAGTTAAAAATAATCATATTTTCAAAATAGATTATAACTGTCCAGTCTCTCATACATATTTTTTTTCGCAATACTTCCCGAATGGCCTGATAAAGCCACAATTCAACCAAAGTGTCGGAATGAGCGGCATTGTGTTGCACACTGTTCAGCGCAAATGTTTTTCTTGGTGGACTTACGCGAGGCAGTAAACATTAGGAAAATGTGCGCGCACTTTGTTGGAAAGTTGGCGAACAACCGAGAATTTTTTTTAGTGCACTCGTTCAAGTGTTGGACTGCGACAGCGCACACGCACTTAGTTTTTTTCTGCCGCCGAAACCAAAATATTTATTTGTTCCTGTACACTAGGTGAGGTTTGGCGGTTTTATGTGCATTTGGTTTGTTTGTTTTTCTGAGTAGCCTATATAACAACAGCCGATAAATGTCCCACTGCTGAGCTCGGGCCTCCCATTATAGGGGAACGGACAGTATATCCGCCACGCTTGTCCAAGGCGGCTTGGCAGGCTTAACACATCAGTTATCTCGATGTGCAGGTTTCATCACGATGTTTTCCTTCACCGTTATTAGCACGTGGTAATTATAACAATATGCACATTAGGTCTGAATATTGCCTAAGTGGTGCATACGTTCCGGCCAGGATCGAACCCACGCCCTTTGAGTTTCGGACGCGTGCGCTAGCCGTTACGCTACCACGACTTTTTTTCTGAGTGGACTAGTATGTTTTATCTATGGGGTTTAAGTCAACGTTCATTTTCTAAATATTATTTTTGTCTTTGTAAATTACAAAGTTTACTCAGGAAATTTTTACATGTCGCAATTATAACAAAGTGCGAACTTTGGTAATAATAACACATTAAGCTATATTATAGTTACCAGTACACTGCTTAAACAATTACTTAAGTAAATACATATTATTATATACAAAGCAATAGAAATGTCCCCAAACTGCTATCACTGGACAGCATGTTCAATGGATGGCAATAAAGTATATACAATGTCCATAAGTGCTTGGTAAGGCCGCACACTTGATTTTATATTCGCGACGACATTTACACGGTAATTCGCAACGCGAGATTACGACGCAAAAGACTAGACATTCGGGGAGAAATATAGAATTATTATCACACAAAAAAATGAATAGTATTTACGCTTTAGTAGTTATTTGCTACGTAAATGTTGCGTGCGAATAGGGTGTGCGGCCGATCTTATAAGAAACTTTTGGCGAGGACATGTCGACTTGAACCATACAACTCTCCAAAACTGTCATAAAGTTTTGTGTAAATTGGGTAACTAAAGTACGGGACGCGTGAGCAAAACGATGGTCTTGCTTTTATAACTACGAGGAGAACTTCAACCAAGTTATGATAAATGTATTAAACATTAGCACATGGGTTCAATACATTTTCGTACGCTTGGGATCAGATGTTCTTCTCTCGTCTCGTGATAAAAACCGAACGATAACTATCAAGCATTCAAGAAATGGCTCATCAATAGACTTACAGTAGTTACAGTGTGCGACTTGATATTACTGAATACCTCACTTCCGTGAGGGAGGGTCTTGTTGAAGAGTCTTTTCCGCCTTTTCTTCTTTACCAGCTACGGCCCATTACGAAGCGGTAGTACTGACTGTTGTAATAGATTAGGATTACGTTCGAAAGCAGAGGCGGTACATTATCCTGTTAATGCCTTTTATGGCCTATCCAATAATATCCTCTCTCTAACAGTGGTCTCATTTAGGTTGAATCTCATAGGAGGTGCCTTCTTGAACGTGCTACGTCCAATCCATCCAGGCCGAACCCCTCCACTCTAGCGGTGAAGCAACTCCCACCAAAGTCCGGTATCGCTGACCAGGTTCATCTGCGAGCGAGAAGCTGAATCCTACTAGACAAAGAAACTAGCTTGGCGTTAGAAACACGTCGTGCCTATATAATCTAATATTTAAGACTGATTTTTCAATACTAGTTTAAAGTTATTCAAAGGATAAAAAATAACTTTAAAAAATTAAGGAAGACAGTTTTATGAATATTTTTACCCGATGATTGAAAAATCGGACTGTGAATATATACCAAGAGTTTTAAACTTTTTAATACCTTTGCCTAATATTGTAACAAAGACAGGAACGCCATTTCGATGATTACACTCATATTCTGAATACTTACATGAGAAACATATAATACCCAAAGAAGTAATTGATTCTTGAAGGAAGAAAACCGTGTCAACGGTATCAAAGCAAATGCACTGTATCGTTAAAAGCGATCTCTTTCAGACAAGTCATTATTGGAATGACCAAGGCTTGTGACATAGAATGCAAAAGAGACATGACAAGCACAATGTATTGGAAGATTTTGCGTGATTATTTACAATATTTTCTGACTTTTTTTAAAGGATTCTACTGAAAGACAGACTCAATATAGGTAAGCCGATGCGGCGCAAAAAAGTCAATTTGCAACCAATATGAAAGCAATAAAAGGGGCGAGTTGTGTGTGGTTATGACAGACTGCAATATCTCAGGATTACTACCCTTGCTTTTTTTCCATTCAAAGTAAATAGCAGTTGCGGATCCCGATTTTATAAAAGCGCCTTTTCTTATACAAAAATGTAAGATAAGACATTCATATAAAAGTAATTAAGTTATGAAAACAATAGATTTCAGTTTTTGATATTGTGCCTTTATTACTTTTTTCTACATAAATTTACTTTGTATAAAATTAAATCAAATCAATTTATTTTATACAACTATGCGTACGCGTAATAATAGATAGGTGTTAAAATTAATGTAATTCACCATATTTGGCCTTTATACGGTATTTACTGCGACCGAGCACGTGCAGAAACTATAGGCGGAAGAAACAATAGCCGGCTCAAAAGACACTGCAGATATGAAACACACTATCTTGTTTTACGTTTAATCTATGATAGAACAGTAAAAACTATGCGGTCTTTAAATACAGTATTTTCGCAATAACTTGTTTTTCTCGTTCAGCGGTGCTAGTAAATATTCTAAAAGTTATTTTCACGTTATATATAATTTAGTCAAAACTCTCTGGACAAACTAAACGTAGTACTGTAACGGCCTCTTTGGGCTTCGTACTTTTCCTTTATGAAACGGATTCCTAATATTTTCGAATTCAGAATGAGGTAACCATTGTTATGCCTAGTTTCGTATATATAGTATTATCCAAAGAGTACATTGAATAGTATTATCTATGATGCCTAGAGACGTCATATTGGGTGAAAAATATCATGTGTGAAAATATTATTCTGTGAGCCACATCATAAAGAAGTATAGTAATTTATTTTACCTTATTTTCTTCGTTTGAACAACGCCCGAGTGCATGCGAAGCGAGAGTCGCCGTCGGGGCCCGATATAGTACTTATTTTTTGAATTATATATCCAACTATTGACATAACTTGTCAGTATAACTAAATACTTTTTATATTTTTAATAATGGGTAAGAAACTAAAACAAAGTTAAAAATAGAATTAAAAATTAAAAATAAACTAACTTATAAATAGTACAAGCGATTATTCATATGTCTTTGAAGACCACGGACCATAAAAATACCCCAACTTTTGGAGGGCATACGCGGGGCCATGGGTAGGCCAACGAGTAGAGGCCCCTTGACAAATTTAATGTAAATGTGGCGTGACACTGACCGTCGAATATCCCTATCTACACCATATAATAATGCACCCAAGGAGAAGCCCCGGCCAGTGTAGGACTATTGTGCGAAATGAGAACAAAAGGTACCGGGCTATTGGGATGTACTGCTAATGGTACTAGGGTAGGGGTAGGGTAGGTAGGGGTCTGAGAATATGGGGACTATGGCGTCTGCCCGTCGCAATGTTTGGGAAACATGGAAAAATGGGCAGATGGTGACTCGCCACTCCCTACATGGGCCCCAAAAAATGCCATAGAAGACAGCAACATGGGTGTGAGTGGCTAAAGGGTGTAGACAGGTGGGCTGCAGGTTCACCGAAGCTACTTCCGATGTTATGCCGTTTAGCACTTCCACTCCTGGAGCTCTAGCGATCTCCAGTCCGTGCCGGCTGGCTAAGGCAAGTACGGAGGCGAGGGCCTTGCTTTGGCCCCCGGAGCCAAGTCCGAGGTGTCGCTACTCACCTAAGGCTTCGCCACAAAGCCCCCCTACGGGTATTTATTATTTATTACACATAATAATAATTATATATTTGTACTGTGATTTTTTAAATTATTTTATAGGGTTCTAAGTAACAAAAGTAATAAATCCTTGAATATGTATGTGTTTTTTTCTATCAAAAGACTAGAGAAAAATATTTGTAGCCCTAGAAAACTACTATTTACCTACAGACTGTTTCAGATTTAAATTTTTTACTGGGTTTTGTCATTTGTAGTATATTTCTCTTTCATTGTAATGTTACAGCGGATAAAAACATCTCAATTTTCTTTTCAGCTGCGTAGAGAAATTCGCAAAAACTTATTCGTACGGCTTCGTGACACAACTCGTCTCGAGTATGGCAGCTATTTGTGTGATAATGGTCCAAGTTTCGGTAAGATTCGTAAACGTCCATAATTACCATATTTTACATTTGCATCTTTTCGTTGCTATGTAAGAGCATTAACTTTAAGATGCCTCATCCTACGCACTTTAAAATAATAATATGCTAAACGACGGATATATTATGTTTACGCATTGAGTATAACAAATGACGTTTTAGAGATCTGAATGACAAAATAAGAAGCTGTATATTATCAGCGCTATATAGTACCAAACTTTGCCCTTACTTACGTAGCTCTATTTTACTTACATAAAAAGTTAATTGTTTTTTTTATATATCGCGATCAAAGCCGCGGGTGGAATTTAGACTGTATATGTATTATATCTAATAATATTATATATAACATACACGACAATTTTGTCCTTAAAATATTCGGTGAAACCCGTTGAGCGCCTTCGGAACCTATTCGAACCAAACTTTCAGACCTATTCACAAACAAAAATTCTAAAAACGGTCATTCATGACTAGGAATCGTATAAATAGGTACCAGTTTTCAGTTCTTCTAAAACACTTCAGTTTTAACTATTGGTAGGCAACTAAGTAGATTTAAAAAACGCATTAGATAATGGTCCGATGAAAATACAAATCAATATTATTAAGATTAGGATTGGCACACCGTCTTTATAAATTCAGCTTCCCTATGTTTCTGGCGTAAAACTAGAAAAGTAGTCAATAGATTTACTTGGAATTTGCACATAACATGTCAATTCAATAGAAACGTGTTATATATACTTTTTTATTACAGTTCCCAGGAACAGAAAAATCCAAACGTTTTTAAAGATTTAGATGAAAACAATTTGTTAAATAAAAAATGTAATCATACTCGTAGCTAAGCATAGCAGGCTTGTATAATTGTGTAATAAAAAATTAAGTACATATAAGTGCTAAGTTCCTGATGGTTAAGTTCCTTATGTATTTTTTATTTAATTCAATAGTCGGTGAAACATATATTATACCTTCTATAAATGTGTAATATATGAAATTCTGTTTTCAGCAAGACGTTTCCAGCTTCAAATCAGTGAAACTTGTTATATCTTTAGCCTTTTTTTTCGCTATGATAACACAACTGGCTATACAATGTTTTACTGGTAATGAACTTACATACCAAGTAAGTTCCGTTATTTAAGTACTTACATTTTTATTATTTATTGAAATCTGTGTACTTGCTCATGTTTATCGTAAAATTAATTGTTAATTTAGTTTGCTTTTAATTGTGTTTTAAAAGTATTAATATTCTTATGTGAGGTACTTATAGATATGAAAAATTGTACATATTAATTATGGACTAGGTACTCATTGTGTTACATTACGTACATATTATGTATAGCTCAAAGGGACTAAGGTACTAGAGTTTTCCACGCAGATCCACGTTTCAACCTCTACATAAGTAGATTTATTTCATGTGTACGTATATTTATTCATAATTTTACAAGCTTATGAATAAATATGATGATGAAATTTATGACATTTAAACGAAATTATAACATTAAAATATGACAGTAAGTGTTGGCGCCATTCTACCAAAACAGTGCTCAGCACATTTAATTTTGTTGACAAACATTTTGTGCAAAACCCAAGCAGTGTGCGTACTTGAGCTGTAGATGTCCTTTGTCTGTTTACCCCTACAAAACTGTCCGTAATTGCCCTTTCCTGCAAAGACGCGATGAAGAGATGAACCGATTTCTAGAAGAATTGAAAATAGATCTCTTGAGTGAATTTAAAAATTTCACGCGAATAACGTGTGACGATTTAATGCATAAAGCAACAATAAAACAAACCAAATGCACATGAAACCGCCAGACGTCACCTAGTGTATGCGAACAAATAAATATTTTGGCTTTGGCGACAGAAACAAAACTGAGTGGTGCGTGTCCACTATAAAGCCCAACACTTGAACGAGTGCACTAACAAAAGTTCTCGGTTGTTCGCGAACTTTCCAACAGAGTGCGTGGACATTTTCTTAATGTTTACTCGCGTAAGTTTATCATGAAAAACAATTGCGCTGAACAGTGTGCAACGCAGTGCCGCTCTGTCCGATACTCTGGTTGAATCGTGGCTTTATACCAGGCCACTCAGAAAGTATTGCGAAAAAAAGTTTTTATGTATGAGAGACTGATCAGTTATAATCTAATATTTTCTTAAGTTTTCGCGACTTGTATACATAATAAAACCTTTATTTTATTATGTCATGTTTTATTATGTGTTATTAGTTATAATCTATTTTGAAAATATGTTTATTTATAAGTAAAAATAGGTACGTTTCAATTTCAAAATTTCCATCCACATTGTTTGCGATCTAATTTAAATTATTATGTCTCATTGAAAAATGAATCTGCGCCGGGAACATTTTCGCGCTATGATTTTTTCCGATTTCAAGTGTCGCTTGAAACCGGATTAATTGTACGATAGACTTCAAATGGCATTCATGGATAAAGACCCTTCTAAGGCAACAGTGTATCGTTGGTACAACGAATTCAAGCGCGGTCGACTAACTTTGGGGGATGAAGAAAGAAATGGTCACCCTTTGACGGCTGTTACGGAAGAAAACGTGCTAGCAGTGAAAATTTTAATCCAAGACAATAGGCGAATTACGTATCAGGAGATTCAGCACGTATTACAGATTGGATTGGGAAGCCTTCACGAGATTCTATACGTGCATCTTCGCGTGAGGAGGATAGTTTGACGCTGGGTGCCGCATAGCCTCACCGATGCTCAGAAGCAGGCCCGGTGGAATGGTGCCGTGATATGATAAACAAATTTGAAGCAGGCTCGTCTCGGCGTGCTTAAGACATCATAACTGGTGATATGTCCTCGATTTATCAATATGACCCAAAAACGAAGGGCCAGTCGACGGTTTGACTGTTTCAAACCGAATCAACGCCGAACAAAGAGAAGCTGTCTAAAAGCGGGGAGAAGATTTTGATCGCGAGTTTTTTTCAGTTTGACTGACTACTAGGTGTCAATTCCTTTACGGAACCAAAGAAACACCAATGCCGAATGGTATACTACCAAATGCTTGGCAGAAGTTTTCTCTGTTGTGAGCAACAAGCAACCAAACACCGTGCTCCGCGGGGTACTGCTCCACTACGAGAACGCGCCCGCCCATACCGCGCTCAAAACTCCTGGGTCACCCTCCTTACAGCCCTGACAAAGGGATACAATTTTCGTCGCCGGAAGATGCGCTGTCAGCGTTCGAGCAAGCTGTAAACGAGGTGTCTGCGGCGGACTGGAAAAAGTGTTTCGAAAACTGATTCAGACGCATGAAACTTTATATAGAGGCTGGTAGAGAGTACTTTGAAAAGATTAATAAAAAAATATTTAACTATAGTTTTTTTTTTCGCAAAACTTCCTGAGTGTCCCACGTACTGAGCGGTATATAAGCGGTAATCGTCGATACTTATTTTTTTACAAAAGATATATTAATATACAAAGTTAAATTAAATAAAAGTAGGTATACACTATACAGGTATTGTATAATTTATAACTTGCACACTGCCACTAGTTAAATTTGCATACAATAAGCAATAGTTCTTCCTAAATATGACTTAACATTTTCTTATTTTTTTAAGGCTCTATGATTACAATCACCAAAAATAATCTTTTGTTTGTAAAATTTTATTGTTTATTTTTCAATACTTATTGCTAATTCCGCACTTCGAAGCTGACGCTCCGAATGCAACCAGGATTTATCGCTCTGAAGTCTGAAGACGCTGGATAACTTATTATTTAAAAATTTCAAGATTATCTATCTCTTTTTATTATTATGATAAATAACCTGCAGCGAATATCGATAGGCCACTTACTAGTCCGTCTTAGTTTCTAGATAGGTTGCAATAACGACGCTTGCATCCATCGCATCTATAAATATTGATTATAATTAATGTGAAATCATAATGATTGAATAAACATAAGTATCGGTTAATACACATACAATTTACAGTCGTGGTATGAAAAAAATGATTAATTTAACGTTCCGCGAGCACATGTTACCTTTTCAAACTAAGTCACAGACCAGACTGTTCCACAGAAAATGATGTTTAACTGTTTGACGATAAAGTTCAAAATTACTTAGATCAAAGTTGTTTAATTTTCTGTCTTGTCTAAGAAGATTGTTTAGAGATGTAAAACCTTTTTATTGGTTTTAATATTTATAATAAGCTTAATGATTATATCCTCTTTGTTTTTGATGATTAAATCTATTGTTAATCTTAATGTGTGTCACTTTCAACATTGCAATTTTCTTTTTTCACGTGTCTATGTTTATAAACGTAATTTATCAAAATGTTAGAAGTACTGTTTCTTGTACTCGTACACGCAAAAGTCGACTTTAAGGTGACGAACCTTTTCATTCTGCGATTGTACATTCCGAAGCTAAGTACTACACTAGTATCGAGGGTAATTAATATATAGGACAACTCTTGGGTGTCTTGTGTGTCCTAATGAACTAGGCAGGCCAACGCTACGTAGATTTCTAGAGCACAGAGTTCGTCTATTTACATACGAGAAGCTTATAAAATAATCTTTCATACAATCTCTGAATAAGGCAAGTCTCATATCGGAAGCAGTATTGCAGTCCAAGTGGGAACTAATGTCACCTCGCCTGCGAGGTCTTCTGCTAATAATGATGATGAGAGCTCAAAAGCCTTTGAGACTCACCGCCGCTGGATTTGCATTCATGGATAACAACTGCTTCTTATCCGTAAGTAATAACTGTCCTAGTAATAGAAAGATTTAAAGCAATTTAAAAAGTAAATATTTACAGCTAAACAATTTTCTTGGACTGTGACGACCCGATTGACTTTGAAACTTCAAAATGAAACCACACTACGTTTTTGAGAGATGGTGTGTTCTGCCACTTATGGTCGTACTCAGACGCGTTACTAATTAAGAAACAACGAATTTGTGAAACGAATATTCATGAATCTTGTTGCTTTTCATTCCATGTAAACTAAATAGTGTTGGAGTAAAATGGTGGTGACATCCATAAACAGGCGCGTGGACTCGATAGTCATTTCATCTCATCATATAGCTTTCGTTGTTTTTATCAGAACGATTACGAAAGCTACGAAACCCTAAAAATAAAACTCTTCATAGCAACCTTTATTCTCATTTGAATGCTGATCTTGTAGGAACAACGTTATAATAAGTAAATAAAATGTGAAAACATTCACCGCACGTATTTTTTTTCAGATTATGAAAGCAGCCTATTCATATTATGCGGTTTTGAGCCAGAGGGAGGTATAAAATGTTACCAGGAGAAAGAAAACACATTCATTTTTCTTATAATTTATTTATAATTTTTCCACAACTAATTTTGTTCGGTACTTTGCACAAGTCTAATCTATCACAGATGTTTTGTATAAAAAATTAAAAACTAATTAATAAATAGCACTAAGAAGTGGATTGTTGTTATTGTTTTAATCCTTAAAACCACGCTGTTACCAAGCTAAATCTACTATCAAATACTATTTACGACTTAACTTTAGAATGCACCACGTTAGAGCTCGAGTAGCGAAGGCTTAGGTGTCACAGAACGTGACCTTTCTGGGGTCCTTACGTTCATGACAGTCATTTCTTCACATCTGGAACAAATATTTGTTTAACATATGTATAATAACAGCCCATAAACGTCCCACTACTGGGCTCGGGCCTCCCACTATAGAGGGACGGCAGTATACTCGTCAGTCACACTTGTTTGACACATCGGTCATCTCGATATGCAGGTTTCATCACGATGTTTTCCTTCACGATTAGCATATGCTAATCGTGAATTAGGTTTCTTTCGGTGAGCTCATGAGGCACCCAAATATTGAGCTTTTTTGTGTACCCAGCTTTTTTCAAATGCGCCAAAACCATTTTGTGGTCAATTCCCAGTTCTCCAGCTACATCGTAACAACTAATATGCCGATCTTGCTCCAATTTTTCAAAAATGGCATTAATTTTGTCCGTAACAGGGCGACCAGAGCGACGTGCATCTTTGATATCAAAATTTCCGGATTGAAAACGCTTAAACCAAATTTGCGCTAATCTCACAGATACTGCATTAGGTCCATAAACAAATTTTTTCGCGGCTTGTGTTGCATTTTTACCTTTTTTGTGGTAAAATTTTCAAATGTATCGAATTTCTTCATTAGATTCAATCTAGATTCTTCATTAGATCATTTTAACAATAAGAAAAACAAATGAAAATCACACATTTTCCTAATTTGAATTTGGAATTGTCTTCTTAAAAATTAAAACTTTTTAATGATACCAAAACCAGCCAGATACAAATGATATAACCAAAGAGATCTTATTACAAGTTCATACATACTATATGCGAAAAGACTTTTTCCCCAACCTATTATATTAATGTAATTTCTTGGCTAGTAGCTTTTTTATGGCGAAGCTGGTAAACAGGCAGACAGGCGACAGCCCAGCTATAGTATCATAGTTACCTATCTTCTCCGGTATGAGCTGCGTTGTAAAACACATCGGGCAAGGTTGCTTCATGTTGACTCAGCAACGAGCTACCCGCACGGGGCGAATGAGGCCCGTGGGTAGCGTACGGGGAAAATGGCACAGCCGCCCGGAGAGCTGCTAACACCAGAAGCATCCCTCCTACACATACATATAAAAACTTATTACTACAACGGCTCAACGCAAAAGATATTCCGTGCCAAATTTCTTATTTGGAATAATATGCACATTAAAATTATAGTTTACAGTCACCCTCGTAGTCACTGTAAAATTACTCGTTGTATATTACTTGTCGTATTATATATCATGTCATTCAGTTGGATAGAGTAAAATAGGTACTTGTGAGTCTCAGAAATGTCTGTTGTTTTCGTTATATAGCTACGGAAACCAAAAAAGTGAGTATTTTTAAGCGCTAATAATTTGAATTTTTACATTTGATTTTAAAAAGTACTTTTACTAGCCTTATTAGTTCCTCGTGAGTTTTAGTTTACAATGAAATGGATAAAACGAAATTATAGTAGGTAGATATAATATCTTTCGCCTCAATTATATTTGCCTCTCTCTCTTTTTTTCTTTTCTTTCACCATATCCCAATTATTTGGGGTCGGCACAATATGTCTTGCCTCAAATACATACAATTATACCCACTTCCACGGCAGTAAGCAGCAAAATGGTGCGGAAAATGGGCAGCTATCTATATGACCAGAATACCTTTTAAACATGGCATACTGGCGCTGGCTACACCCCTCGCCATATTCCTGCTTGCTGCCGTAGAATTGGGCATAATATAAATAAGAGGTTAGGTTAATCTACCTGATATCGTCGCCCAGAGCGTAAGGTTGGCAAACAGCAATGCAGTTGCCGCACACGCGTAAAAAGGTGCTCGAGCCCTTCCGCATGACCACCTCATGAAGTCCCAGCAGCGTAAAGACACAGTATACTCTCCCCTTCGACATAATAAGTCCACAAACAATGCTATCACCCACATTGTTTCGAGAATTAGGACAAAGGCAGCTCCAGCCCTATATAAACAGAAAACATTCTGAATATATTTATATGAAATAATACTAGTATATGCCCATGACTTCGTCCACGCTTGACTTGAAACTCCCGTGGGACTCTCGGGACACAAAGTTCCACAGCATTTAAAAAAGAATGTAAGCCATTGTTTTAGTAAGAACTGTGTCGGTATAAGCAAGCACATTTTTATGCATCCGAACAACTACAAACCGCTCCTGGGAAATTTCCCGCGGGATTCTCGGGATAAAATATTTCACACATTTTATTACATAAAATTTGCTATCGATCAGAAAAAAAATCACATTGGAATTCGATTTTTTTTATCTAGCCATTTTAAAACATTCCCAGAAAAAATCCCGCGGGATTCTCAGGATAAAAAGTGCTGCAGATTTTAAGTCTAAGAATTTGCTGTCGACCAGAAAAAACCACATCGAAACCTACCATGGAAGATAGTATTATTTTTCTATGATAATACTACGAACGGGTAAGTGATAGTACAATAAACGTTGACAAAAACTCGATATACCTAAACGTTAGCGGGACAAAAAACATTGACGCAATCAATTTTCATGGTGACGATACCAGATTAAATATATTTATACTAAGTTTAGGACTTAAACATATTAAGGTCTATAGTTATAATATATATAAATAAGGGGAAGTTTCAAATATACTAGCGCTAGGTCGCCGCTAGGAATATTATAAGAGATGGAAGCGCGCAGATGAGACAGAGATTGCTAGGAAGAGGTGATAATTAAACGAAGTCTCTCTACATGTTACCATTTGAGGAGCTTGCTCGATTTAAAAGATGCGCATGAACTAACATAACAGAAAAGTCAGAGAGGTGGCCTTAAACCACAGTCCTATGGCACCGGATTACGAATAACAGGTATTTTTGCTTTATATATAATCAATATTATATATATTTTTATATTAGTCTTCGAAGCCGGCAACGCCTTGGCACCGTGTGTGATGGTGAAAACGTCAATAGTCTGCGTGGTGGCGATCATTTTCCATCAGGTGGGACGTCTGCCTGCTTGTCAGTTTTTGGTAAAAAAACAGTTAGGGAAGAGGGAGAGTCATTGTGATTGAGAGGGTAATGACGTACTTACAGCAACGCTGGAGCCACTTCATAACCCAAGACTAGTAGTTCTGCACCCGCGCCGCTCATTACTGTAAGAAAATCAAAACAAACCAGCTAAAAAAATGTATCTAGGCAAAGCCATAAACACAGTGGATATTCCCAAAGTAACTTCGATGTGGTAGAGCTATTCCGGGGTCATTAATTTCATTTTATTTATAATATTACCTTGATTACAGTTTACTACACTGGCTCAATCGGTGTAATACCACCCTTTCACAGAATAACGGCATGAAAAAGCCTTCATCTAATCGTGTTTCTTACAGTGAGTGAGAGGCCCACTTCTTCCTCCCCAGTTCTATTTCCATCTATATATGTATATTATTTGCAATAACAAAACATGTACTTAATGTAATTAGGCTTGCTTTGCGGAAATATACAATAGACAAATCTAAAGCTAGTCACAGTAACATTCAGACCAAATATCCATTTTCAAGATGTACCCCTCCGGAATATAAACATACTAGTGAATTTTAGTATGTTAAAAAAGCCCAATTCGAACCGCTACACCAAGGTTTCTCAGGGGTCGACATAAACAAAAACTGATTTTAGGGGTCGACGAGGTCTAAAAATCGACGCCTATTAATTAACACAACGACGTAATTTGTATTAATAATTATTAATTACACTTAATATTTACTGCATTTTAAATTTACTGAATATTTTTTGTCTGTTTATTTTGTTCAATTTTGATGAAAAAAGATATCAAGTTTACTCACTTTACTAACCACAAAAAATTTAAATAGGTAAGTAAGTAAGTAAGTATTTTGTATCAATAAGAAAAAAACTAGAGATATGATTTTTAGAGTAATTTGGTTATGGGGGTCTGAGATATTAGTTAATTTTGGTAAAGGGGTCTTTTACTCAAAATAGTTTGGGAATCCCTGCACTAGACAATAAACTTCCCTGTTCAATATGACACTAAACTTCTAAAAATAAATATCTAACCTATATTGAACACACCAGTTACACTACCTGTTCATATTTACTTTCCATAATAGCTTTTATTTACATAAAAATGTTTATTATCTCGTTGGGACTTTAATATTCACGTAACATCATCGTTTCCGCTAATTTAAACAAAATTTAATTGCCAATCCCTCTTCGCAAAATTGCTCCATGGTAAATTAGCGTAGAATTGTCCATTTCGTTTTAAATTTCGCTTTTTGAAAAACGATTTTGAGGATTAGTTTATATATATCTATATTTATATTGGATGAAATATGTTCCGACATTTGTTTGAAACTCAATCAACTCAAACTTAAATCTATGCACATAGCACAATAACTCTTTCTTTAAGTTTGAGGTTTAACATTCCTTCGTAGAAATTGATCTTTTTAAGCTACGCTATGGATGGGTGTAATAAACAGAATGTTATTCATTTTCAAAAATTAGCTTATGCGATTCGTGACTAGGTACTTAATTGATTTTTCAAAAATCTAATGATACCAAATTAGTTCTCATCAAAATCTAGAGTCTTTTCAGTATTTTTCGCTATTTCGTATAATTATAGGAGAAGACACTGAAGGGTCACTTAAAAAAAATTCATTCTATAAGTAACTCTTCTGTTCATGCATATGTCATCGAACTCCTCATAAACGGTTGGACCGATTTTGATGAATTTTTTGTATGTGCTCAAGTGGATTTCATCCGTGCAGGAACGGAGAAAGAATACAATTTCCTGCGGCCGGGCGGCATGTCGTAAGAGGCGACTAAACAACCCACGCCAGGAGGTAGAGTATTTTCTCGACTGGATGGCGACCACCCCTGGTCTAGAGTATGCCGCCATAACAACCTTGTGTTGTGTTCCGGCATCAGTGACCAGGTTCCAGTCTCCTTTAAGAGAGCAGCAGCGCATTTGTAGCACCTTTGGTGTTGCAAATGTCCATAGGCGACGGTAACCACTTTCCATCAAGTGGGCCGCCTGCCTGTCTGCTGATCTCCTGCAATAAAAAAATAAAAAAAAGTGGATTCGAGACTAGTTTAGATTCACAATTAGACCTGGTAGGTGACGCTGGACTCGAGTTCCAGGATTTTTACATTTTTTTTATGTTCATTTGAACTGTCTACTGTCATTTTTCCCTCAGTGGTTTAAATCCACAATTGCACCCAGTAGGTGGCGCTGCACTTGGCACCAATTTTTTTTATTTTTCAGAGCTGGCCAACATCTCCGGGCCTACTAGTAGTCTTATATCTTTTGGATGAAATATGTTTCGACATTTGTGTGACCTTCAATGAAGTCATCATACGTTTAAATAAACAAATATAAACGAGTTAAAAACCTTTCCGTCAGTGCGTCATGAAAATAACTTGCATATTTGTTAGTTTGTTCTACTTCCTTCCTAATTCATGACCTTGAGACTGAAAACGATTACCCATCGGTATACATTAAAGTACTTTCGTAACGGGAATGAGTAGATATATAGAATAAAATTTGTATAGTTTCTAATGCAGTAAAGGGGATAATTCCCTAGAGATAAGGATGAAATTATTTTAGACCTGGTAGAGCCTTGCTGGAATCATTATCTTGATTACCCGGCTCGATCGGTGTGATACCACGCTTTCACAGCATATCAGCGTGAAACGGTTAGCCTTGAGCTTATCATGTTTTGTACGATAACTCAAAGATCCGATCCGATCCTATCCCATTCTTCCTGTCTGATCTCTTTATCTCATCTTTGTCCCATCCCTCCTAACCCATTTTAAACACTAACAACGTGTTGATTTTCTTCCTGGTATTGTAGTCGTCTAATAGGCGATGTCACGCACTTTTTACTAACTGGCCGTCTGCTTATTTGCCAGCTTCGCAGTTGGAAGACTAAATTAAAATTTCCACGAGCAAAACCGCGTGCAAGACCCTCTAATCATGGTTCATCATTAGGGATTATTGAATTTATTATTATTTATTTAGGTCTTGGTATCCATATTAAGTTACTAGGATATGCCCGCGACTTTATCCACGCTTGACTTGAAATTGCCGCGGGATTCCCGGAATAAAAAATATCACACATTTTATTACATAAAATTTGCTGTCGATCGGTGAAAAAATCGCATTGGAATACCTTTTTTTTTCAATCTGGCCATTTTAAATCATTCCCAGAAAAACTTCCGCGGGATTCCTAAGATAAAAAGTAGCGCAGATTTTAAACCTAAGAATTTACTGTCTATTTGCGAAAACCGTATCGAAATCGGCCCAGTAGTTTTTAAGTGAAATCCGAACAAACAGACAAAAATAATCGTTTATATAAGTGTATTCTAGTTGTTTTTTTTTACATAGCTTCAATGTACTTGTTCATTTCAATTATTTAGTTTTAATTTTGTTAAAATAAATAATTAAAATGAACAAATTGGCGGTAGGCTAAATAAAACTTTAACAATACTCGTTGATACTTGACATCTTTGTCTTCCGTGATCACGGCCACTGAAAAGTGGCCGAAACGTTGGAATAACAAAAATCAAATAAATTGCCGCGCTTAAAACCGTTAAAACGTAGTTTTATGTAGTATTATGTATACAAGTCGCGAAAACTTAAGAAAATATTAAAATAATGTATTTTATTAAAAAATTAATACAATCATAAAGAACAATAGATATTTGTTCTTAATTAATGTGACGGGTGGGCTTATTTCTTGTCGCAAGCTGAATCGATCCTAGGAGCCATTTTACGTGTTGCACGTGTGAGTCTTTCCTACGATTAACTGGCTCACCTCTAGTAGGTATACTAACCTGAAACCCATTCAATACTATTGAAACTCTAAGCCTGTTTTCCATGTTTCCCATCCCAGTTTAAATGGTACCAAATTCCAAAACGAACTTTTAAGACCACTGTTGTGATTTAATTAAATACCTACTCGAACCTTGCTTTCTACTAATTCTAAGAATCGTTTTCCAAATGCCGACTTGACCCTGATACCATTTAAAAATCTAAAATTGTCTTTAAAACGATGTAGCTAAATGATATTAAATGTGACACTAAAGTGTTAAACGAGCCGTCAAACCTAGCAGCCACAAAATGGCTAACCACACACTTATCTTCGTAGAAATGTTGAAGGAATAGGAACAGCACTTTTAATAAACATTCCGCAAAGAAAATATTCAGAATTTCCACATGCTTTCCCACGCGAGCTCTGAGATTTACATTTTTTGCGGCACCCAAAGATTTGAGGTATTTTTCGTTTCGTTGTAATGTTTCTCGTTTTAAAGTCGCTTCAAATATTTTAATCATTTCTACGAAAATGTAGTTTAACTACACGATCCTGAGTAACATTTCTTTATTTTATTACTAACTTCCCTAGAATTGCCGGCACGTTAAATCAATTACCAAACACAGTTAAATTTCAAGGTAAGTGAAACCACATGTTAATAGTAATTATTTTTATTTATACTAAAAACCGCATGCAAATTAAGGTTGCCATTGTAAAGATAATTCCGGATTTATATTGTACTAATGCAGTATTTTCCTTTTTTAGGCAAAATGTAATAATAGTCGAGCTAGTGAAGAATACCATGTGACTATAATCTTGAACGGCAAATTAAACTGTAACATGATGGTGAGATATAGAGCATATTATACCTATATTATATATATATATATATATATATATATATATATATATATATATATATATATTAATTAAACAATAGGTTAGCTCTATTTTACGTTAGATCACATTATTGTTACATTAATATAGGTATAATATGCTCTATATCTTACCATCATGTTACAGTATATATATGGTGAAAGCCGCTTAAAAATCCGTTGCATGGGTTAGTAGGAGTTAGTGGATATATAGACAGGCAGATAGACAGACAGACTACGGCCGTGCGGGCGACCGACATGGAAACCGGACCCACCCGCACATAAAGGCCGGAGAGGAGGGACGCATCCCGTTCCGCGCGGCGGTGAGATCGAGGAGCCGGAGAGACCCAGATCTCCGGCTATTAAATGGTGAGGCCAGCCCGCAAAGGGGCCGGCTGTCGTCCGTCTGGTCTGGTGGAGAATGCGCGAGCGAGCCAACAGCCCTGACGAAGGACGCTCGAGAATCGGACAGTGTTTTTAGTGGATATCCATAACCGCGGCGTGGCAATAGCATCACACACGTGAGGTGCTAGTGCCACCCCCGATCTGGCGAATCCCACACAAGGGCCGCAATCTTTCCCCCTCGCGCGGCTGACGGTCCTCAAACGGATTTCCCCTGTATAAAAAAAGCAGATTGACAGACACGCAGAAAGCGAATTTGTTTTACGCTATGTGACTTAACACCTGACAAGCAGTTTGTAAACATATGGAACTGGCAAGTTTTTAGCTGTTTACAAGAGATTCTCTTAAAAATTCGATATGTTTTCATCATTCATGTTATTTCTATGCATCCCACATGTTTTCATGAAGCAATGATAGTGGTCGATCGGGGTGATACTTGAGTGTTTATTGTCACCCTTATGCCCCTGCTACACCTGGGTTAATGTCACTGTGTCTTGTAGGTAAAATTAGTGTATGTACATGAGTTATCTGTCAATGTTTAACACTAACAATAACGCATTAAACCCGTAATTAAATCTGCGTGACACACTCATTTGCGACATGCTTGATTATAATTATTTCATTCTATTTAAGGCCGATTTTTCAATCACCAAATAATACTTATGTAAAATGCAAGGAGAGATTTGGGTAAGAAAGTACCAAATATACCAAATATTAACTATTTGGGCAGGGTTTCCCTTATTGTTCAGCCTTTGATGTGAAAATTCACACAGCACACTAAGCAATTAACCCAGTCTAAACGCCACTACGCCTTTTATACGAAAAATGCTACCCTACAAAACAATAACATTGCATCATTGCTAAAAATAGCAATTACATCATAGTGTTGCCAGGATCATAAAAACAATTATAATAATTAGTTACTAATGCACTAAATTATCTAGATGATAATTTAGTGGGCTTATAAAATTAACTAACCGGTAGAAAATAGTAATTTAATTATAAATCGAATCATCTGATAAATCGACTAAAAGTATTATCTATGACGATTGTCTATGTCATATTAATATACATTATGGTTCTCATGGCTACTGTGATGGACATCTTGTAACACTTATCAGTAAAATAGATTATAGCCTGAGTGAATTAAAAAGTGAAACCATCCAAGTGTTTTATTCGTGCAACTGAGGTTTTTAATTTTTTCCCTGTTATACTTTATTCTATGAATAACTTTTATCTGGTGATTTAAAGATCGGCCGTTATTCAAATAATTTATTTGGATATCCCTATCCAACTACCTACACTTCAGTAATCATCCTCTGTGGTCGGAGTATTACAAATTACAAATCTTATTAGTATACAACACACAGAACTCCCACAGAAAAAAAACTGGATAGTTACTAGTTAGTAATACGATGTTACGCTAAATATGTGATTTAATTAAAGGAAACATTACAGATTCCATAAGCAATGAACAGTTACCACTTTTCATTATATAGGCTGTCTGTATCGACTTCAGCATAAAAAATAATAATCGGCAGATAAAACACACATTGTATATTCCCAAGCTGAACAAGTTTTACGCTTGTGTTATGTATAAAATACAACGATCTACTCTGGAGACGATCCCAGACACCCAGAACATAGCAAATAATGGAAAGTTCGTTTCCGAAATAAATTTCGGAAACGATGGTAAACCATGCCAGGAACCGAATCCGGAACCTCTGTGCTACAGTGAGGTAGGGTGGCAAAGGCTTACCTCACTCAAACAAAGGCCCTCCAGAATATTAAATCGTTCAAAATTTCGTCTAGTCCAAAATATTTTTAAGTGATGGAAATCCCAATTATCCCAGTAAATTATAGCTAGATCCCTCGGCTTTGTCTGCTGTAAAGATACAGATGGCTCCAGGAGTTATTCCTGAGTATCTGTAATTCAAATTTAATATTAGTAAAACCACGGGTTGCGCTAAGTTACTAAATACGTACCAACTGCTGTTAAGAGCCCCCATAATCTTGCAAGGGGCTGCAATAAATCCCAAAGCCTTAAAGCTATAGATTTCTTGGGGGATCCAGGACCTCTTCTCCCAGGGGTCCGAGAAAGTCGTATGGATGGTGTCCCGGATTCTGCATTTGATTTCACTAATTCCACACTCATTTCCGTTAATTTATCATAATCAACCACTTACAATTTGAAATTCAACAGTCTTGTTATAACTCTCAGTTTAATATCATTTCCTGATACTGGCTAGTATTAATAAGATTTAAAAATAGTATTATATTCTCAGATTATTAAATAAATACAATTCTACTTTTAGGAATTTTAAAATTTACTTTGACCACGATCACACATTTTTTTTAAATAAAAGATTATTATGTTTATACGCTAATACAATAAATAATAATTAATGTATCAAGCACTATCTGGCTGGTTGCCCGCGTACCAAAATATCCTACCACCTTGAATTTACTACGTTTTAATTTGATTTTCGAACTTTTGTTTTCGTTTTGATGCCTTAAAGAACGGTATTATATTTAAAAAAAATACCTTTTCGAAGATAAAGAAATTCAACTTATACAAATAATACGTCAGAAATATAATCAAAGTAAGCCATAATAAGCACGTGAAAAACTGTACGGACGCGGCAAAACTCAACACGAGTAACTCCGGCAGAGTGTATCAGGAAACTGAGTCTAAATGAAATGAAAATCTGTTACAATACTGAAGACGAATGTGCATCTGAAAGCCATAGACTTACATAAAGCGAAGACAGTGCATTTAGTACATCGTATACACTTTACCGCATACCTATTCATCTATATCTGTAACTAGGATCCGCCCACGACTTCGTCCACGTTAGACTGGTCGCTAATCGTATTTGAATAAGCCAATTTTTGTACACCATTTTAGTACACACCATACTTTAAACCACCTTCGGGAAACATCCTGCGGGATACCCCTTATGTAAAGTACCGCATTATTCAAAAAAGAATGTAAGCTATCGTTTTACATTAAACTGTGTCGGAATAAGCTAATGTTTATATACCCTAACAACTTGAAAACGCTCTCGGGAAAAATCCCATGAGATTCCCGGGAATAACACTAGCACAGATTTTAAGTCTAAGAATTACCTGTTGATCAGCGAAAACCGCATCGAAATCGGCCCGGTAGTTTTTACCTGAATCCCGAACAAACAAACAAGAAATCTAAAAAACAAAAGACTATACTTTTACAATTGTATAATATTATAATAGATAAACAACAAAATTGAAATGTAGGTATGTCTGTTATTTTGAAAGAAATGCCAGAACTTTAGTGTATCATATGCATCTCATAATAAATAACCATAATTTCGAATGGTGTCTACAAATTTGTCTCATTTACTCTCCAAAACTGCTGAACGAATTTCAATAAAATTTTAGGAATTAAGACAAAACATGTGAATGCCTGCAATAACATTTTTATTTACCACTAGCGGCCCGTCCCGGCTTCACACGGGTGGACATTTATTTTTGAAACATTTTGAGATAAACGTATAAATTAAGCCTATATTACTCAGGGATAATGTAGGATTCTAATGGTGAAAGAATTTTTGAAATTGGTCTAGTAATTTTCGAGTTTATTCGTTACAAACATACACAATTACAAATGTTTCCTCTTTAGTATAGATTAATATAAATTCCAAGTAAAGTACAAACGAAGTAGCAGGTACATCTAATTCGAAATATACAGATGTGAAAGATATTTTATTTGATATAGGTCCAACTCTATGCTTTCGGAGTTTTTGGTGAGAACTGAAGGTTGACGATGTGCTATGCCGTCTTATTTTCTTAATTAAAAAGTTCTCCCTTAAGAGAACAGCAGCGCATATGTAGCACGTTTGGTGTTGCAAATGTCTATAGGCGATGGTAACCGCTTTCCGTCAGATGGGCCACCTGCCTGTCTGCTGAGCTCATGCAATATAAAAGAAACGTGTGCGTCTCGGGACGCCTGACAGAAGTGATAACTTAAACTAATCTAAGTTGAACTATTTTACATTGAAATTGTTTAACTTGAGAAAAGCTTCGGTTATTACTTAAATATGTATATAGCGCGTGGGTTAGAGTAAGAGAGTAGGAGCCTGCCTACCGCTGCCATATACGTGAGAGAAAAGGAAGCTAGACAGACTGGCTCCGTAACGCGTTACGTAACGAAGCGGTTTACCCTCCCATAAGAAGTTATCACTTCAAAAATAAACAATGAACAACAATTGTAGGATATCGACTGAGTTTGAGTAATAATTACGGTTTTATGAGAAATTGGAACTGTGCAGTCAAATGTGGCATTTCGAGTTATCATAAAAACTGTGTTGATTGGTGTCATTCAAAGAACCTAAAATTTGACTGAGCTATGCTAAAGACTTAAGACAACAGATAATTCGTATGGACTTGAAATTCTAACTCAAATGTTTTTATTCAAAATAAGTTCCAATGGAGAACACTTTTTGAAGGTCATACATATAAGTTAAAATTTAATTTTACTTCGTAGTCTATGTACACCGCTTCGCAACCTGTCATTGCTGTTAAGGAAAAGAAGCGACAAGAAAGTCCCCAGCAACACATCTAGCTAAAATTGCTTTTCTTCTTATTTACCTAGCTCAAACTCTTTTTATTTCTTTTTAATAAAAAGTTTATTCAGAAATATGTTACACAATTACTTTTCGAAGAATTAATGAAGTTGTAGCAAACTGTGCATACTCAGTAAGACAAAGACACAATAAAAAGAAAGAGAAATATTACTATAGTTATAATAATGACATGAACCTATGATGTATTAAAAATTTATACTGCAACATATCTCCACAAATTCCTTACATGCTTGGCAAGCAAGCTCTTATACCTACCTTTGTGGCGACTCTGCAGTACAGGTTCGAATAAAATACCAAGTCATCTCTATATCACAGAGTACATTAATATAATTGGAGACTCTATATGCTTCGATTGTCTATGGCAAAAACATGTTTCCGTCCAACGATGACATGCAAACATTGAAACATTTTCTAAAAGTAATGTTTTATTGTCTAAATTTAATTTTTTAGTAAAAATAATATTTTGACATTGTGTTTACGACGTCTGTGGTCTAGGCGTCCGCCCCTGTCCATTAAACCGGGCGGTCAGTTCCAGTCACCCGGAAAACATGTTCATCGCAACTTTAAGGTCTGGATCGTCTATAGCGGTCGCGTAGGTGAAGGATCATAATAATGGACACTAGAATTAGATTAACATTACAAACGTTTGCTAAGAATACCGTTTCAACCACAGAGCTAAGAAAATCGTCACGCGTCTGTCTTGGCACCTAGGGAGGACCGGAAGATTCTCCGCTCTGTAGTTTCAACCAATTTTTGTGGGGAGTTAAAACTTGACATAAGCTCCAAACAAGTAATGTCAAAATTCAACCTATCGTAAGGCAAGTGAATGAGTAGTAAGATATAGGAACCGGACATTAATGTCATTGAGTGCCGTTGGTTGTCTCATTTTAGTTCTGTGCCTTTGAAAACCAAATTGATTCAATTTAGTTGATCTGTTTAATATCAGCATTATTAGCAAAATCAATGCTGAAAGAATTAGACCATTCTAGTATTAGACGGTTCAACTAAATTGATTCAACTTAGTTGAAAGGCACGGAACTGAAAAGACACGAGGCTAATAATATACAATGATTCAAGTTTATGTTTATATGGATCAATTTGGTTCATTCTTCCAAATTGAAACATAGAAATGAACTGTCTAATAGCGGCTTAATCTAAATAATTTATTTAAATGTCTTTAGTTAAACCGTTATTAGACGGTTCATTTATGTCTTTCAGTTTAAATGAATCAATTAAAGTCCATAGACATTAAACACACGAACTTAATAATTCAATATAATTGAATGCAATGAATACCGTCATGTCCTTTCAGTTCTGTGTCTTTCAACAAAGTTGATTTATGGCCGGTTCCTATATCTTACTGTTTATTCACTTGTCTTACCATCTGTTAAATTCTGACGTTAGTTATATGGAGCTTATGACAAATTTTAACCGATAGTAGGACAAATGAACGGTCGGTAAGATATACGAGCCGGCTCTTAATTTGGTTCGCAGTCTTTTGGTGGGAACTAAACGGTAATGTGCTATACAGTTTCATTCTCTAAAAATGTGTAATACCTATTACTTTTAAAATAAACAATAGTTGTAATATATTTACATGTTGATGTAGTAATCTTTTTATGCTTACTGTAATTAATTTGATAATAATTTGTACTGAAATGAGCCAAGGGACTAGTTTCAGACTAAATAAAAAAATAAAAAATTGATGTCTCAGTGTTGGCGACACTGAAACCAAGCTTCCGCCAGTGTCTCCAGGGTCATTGAGGATAACCCGCTTTGGGGTATATTTTGCGTTTGAATAATTTTTAGAGACGAGAATTTCTTTGTATAATAATTTTTGTGGACGAAAATTTTAGCGCTGGGTAAATTGGAATGGAATTTTATCCACTTGTTCTTACAAATATGCCAATAATTATTCGATTTATAATGAAATTGCTAATAAAAGTTAAATCTAAACATATCTGTAGGTATACAATACTTGTAATGATTACATATCGCTTTTGGTGTAATAAATATTGTAATTTTACTGGCTTTATTAATCTCAATAAACTTATATGACAATAACCAAGGTTATATTTAATAACATAATGAACAATTATTATTATATAATGACACAAAATTCATTAACTATACCATGTTAAATAAAATATTCATAATAAAAGGTCACTCTGCAAAAAAATTTTTGATTAAACATAAACAGAAAAGGTATGTTTAGTATTGATTTTCGCAAAACATTAGCTTTATGAGATCGTGATGTCTTTGTCTATTATCACAGTCATTTCAGTTCGTCGCTTTTACGAAATTCTTGTGCGTTATCCGATAATCACTTGTCCAAATTTTACATGAAAAGTTACCAAAACATATAATTTTGTGAAATTTCGACGGATATGGGAATTTTGTAAGTTCCATGTGGAGACCCTGGTTACCGCTGCGCTGCAATGCGATTGTGTTGTATTGTGCCGATATAAGTGATTATTATTATAGTGAGTGACAATTTATTGGTGTTTTTTGAGTTATTTAAGGTAATCAGTTTACCGTTTTTGTGTGCTATGTGCAAGTGTTTGTAATATATTTGATTTAATAGATAGGGTAGATAAAATATGCAGTCTGGTAGTGGCGCAAAAAATCCACCATGGGCCCGGTCAAATGTGAACTCAAATATGACCGGCTTGAATCCACAAATCATGGATCCAAATGCAATGATTTCGCAACAGGGCATAATGCCCTTTCAGCAAACGTCTGCCGTTTTTAATCCAAACATAATGCAAACTCAAGGCGGCATGGCGATGCCTATGGGCAGCCAAATGCAAATTAATCAAATGGCCCAGGGCCAAATGTATCCTGGTAACGTTGTTGCATATCCAACACCTCGTGCAATGAACCCCGGTATGTACCAAAATGCCCAATCCAATCAACAAACGACTAATTCCGAGCAGCGGGTATTTACTGGCACTGTTACTAAAACACATAATGACTTTGGTTTTGTTGATCACGATGTCTTTTACCAAACGTCAGTATGCGCGAAGGGTGCTATACCGAAAGTCAACGACAGGGTCTTAGTAGAGGCAACTTATAACCCTAACATGCCTTTTAAATGGAATGCAACCCATGTACAAGTGCTTAATGCGCCTAACCAGAAATCAAACCCACCAAAAATTAACTCTTATAACGCCGTGCCTCCACCAGCAGCAAAAAAGCTAATGCCCTCTAGGCGTGATGATAGATCACCACGGAGGGAAGAAAGGGTAAGTTGATATATTTTTCATACATATAAAATAAAATTAGCCCATACATATCTACTGCTGGGCTTAAGCCTATTTATGGTTTTGAGCAAAGGATAGTAGTATACACACCACATTTGACCAAGCATTATGATGTTTTCCTTCACTATCATGTTGCTAAGCCAGAGAAACTGAATTGTTTCACCTATAATGCATGCCTTATTGGCTGAAAAGCAATAGTCGGGTTCTATCAATATGGCAATTTCTATTTTTAATCAATATAACATTTTAATTCATATAATTTTAAGAAATACTGAAATTAATGTCTAAAGTCTATTCACTGAAAAATAAATCTTAATATACACCATTTCTGAATTATGACAGACATTTGCACCAATAATATTGCAGAGATTTTGCTGTTGCTGTCCACACCATTTGTTATTTAGCATACATCAAAATTAATGTTGTGGGCCTGAATTTCTTTACAGAAGTTGATATGTAGTCTATTTGCATTGACCCACACTACTAGCATGCTTACAGATTTTTTAAGTTGCTTTTAAAATATGTTCCAAATAATAATAGTTTACACACATGATATTTATAGTGAAACTGAAGTTTACTATTGCCCATTGGTGCCCATAACCTCACCTCACCTAATAAGGTGCACAGAAACATACCAATAAACACATACTGCCTCATTCATCATAGTTATACAAGGTTTGTAAACAATTTATAAGGTCATTAAAAAAATGTTATTCATAAAACCCTATCGACTTTTATTAACAAGACTGTGAACTTTAAAATTAATTTTATTTAAAAATTGATGTTTATAGCCAAGGCCACCTATGCGGCCAAGAAGTCGCTCTCGTTCAAGTGAACGCCCAAATAACAGAAGAGATAATCGTGATAATCGTACACGGAAAGAGTCACCTCCACGCAAACGACCTGCAGTTGTACATCAACCCTCACCAGTGAAACAAAATGTTCGTGTACCGAGAATGCCTTTGGAAGTGTTAGTAGTGTGCAGTTTTTTTTGATAAGTAGTTTTATATTTTACTTGTGTGATGGTATTAATTCTTATCTCATTTTGAAATACAAATGAGTGACAATTGTTTCATATAAGAGTGATAAATAAATCAAAAATTATGCAGTAGCCCAAACCATGCTACAAATTATAGATATAGGGAATAAATATCTATCATATGCACATTATTAAACATAACATATACCACCTGTTTCTGGAAGTATTAATCTGAAATTGTTGTGTGTATGCTAGAATGATTTACATCCCACTTCCCATGGTCTAACAGTGAGGTAGTATGGGATTCACAAAGATGTGATAGATAGACATTAAAATTAACCTAACTTCTCATTTCATCACCTTCCAATCATTGAATCTGGATAGTAGTCGAGCCAAAACCTAGACTACATATCAATTGTATGTATTTAATGAGTTACTCTCCTCCATCACATAAAGAGATAAGATAAGAATTGAATTTGTTTTATTTTGGTAACCTTAAATAATGTAAAAAAAACCTATTTAATAAGTATGAATGCTTTGTTACTTTGCACTTTGATATAATAGGTTGGGGAAAAAGTCTTTTCGCATATAGTATGTATGAACTTGTAATAAGATCTCTTTGGCTATACCTGTATCTGGCTGGTTTTGGTATCATCAAAAAGTTTTAATTTTAAAGAAGACAATTCAAATTAGAAAAATGGGTGATTTTCATTTGTTTTTCTTATTGTTAAAATGAGTGAATCTAATGAAGAAATTCGATACATTTTACAATTTTACTACAAAAAAGGTAAAAATGCAACACAAGCCGTGAAAAAAAATTGTGATGTTTATGGACCTAATGCAGTATCTGTGAGAGTAGTGCAAATTTGGTTTAAGCGTTTTCAATCCGGAAATGTTGATATCAAAGATGCACGTCGCTCTGGTCGCCCTGTTACGGAAAAAATTGACGCCATTTTTGAAAAAGTGGAGCAAGATCGGCATATTAGTATTTACGATGTAGCTGGAGAACTGGGAATTGACCGCAAAACGGTTTTGGCGCATTTGAAAAAAGCTGGGTACACAAAAAGCTCGATATTTGGGTGCCTCATGAGCTCACTGAAAGAAATCTAATGAACCGTGTACTCATTTGTGATTCTTTATTACGACATAATGAAACCGAACAATTTTTGAAGAAGCTGATAACTGGTGATGAAAAGTGGATCACGTACGACAAGAACGTGGGAAAAAGATTGTGGTCAAAGGCCGGTCAGGCTTCACAGACTATGGCGAAACCCGGGTTAACTCGCAACAAGGTGATGCTGTGTGTATGGTGGGATTGGAAGGCCATTATTCATTATGAGCTGTTACTGCCTTGGCAGGACCATCGATTCTGAACTGTACTGCGAACAACTGATGGGATTAAAGCAAAAAGTTGAGAGAAAGCGGCCGGAATTAATTAACAGAAGGGGTGTGGTTTTTCACCATGATAACGCTAGATCTCACACATCTTTAGCCACTCAGCAAAAATTACGAGAGTTTGGCTGGGAGGTGTTAATGCATCCGCCGTATAGTCCTGACCTTGCACCTTCAGATTTTCACCTGTTTAGGTCTCTGCAGAATTCCTTAGGCAGTGTCAGGTTAACTTCACGAGAGGACTGCCAAATCCACTTGTCGCAGTTTTTTGATCAGAAGCCCCAAAATTTTTATAGCAATGGGATCACGTCCCTACCTACAAGATGGCAAAAAGCTATCCCACAAAATGGCACCTACATACTTTAGTCAAATGTAAATAAACTTTATAAAAAAACCTTTTGAATTTTTATATAAAATGCGAAGAAACTTTTTCCCCAACCTAATATTTCCCGAACTGAGAAAAAATATTCACCTACTCTTAAATGTATTGTATGATTTTCTATTCATATTTACAGAGAAAAGTTGGATGTTTTGGCTTTGACTCAAAGGTATACAAACTCTTTGTATATACCTTCTGATTTCTTTTCTGCTCATGTGAAATGGGGAGAGACATTTCCTCCACAAGCACCATTTTCACTCAACAATACATGTGCCTACCATGTAATGAGTAAAGAAACTGATAATCCGGTCCTAAACAATGCGATCTTGGAACCACCAGATGCTGACTACAGGTTTTCTGCAAAGGTATGTTTTTTAAAGACCTAAAAGGTAGTCCAGACGCAACTCTATTTAGAAAATTGAATATTTTTTTTTTATTGCCTGAAGCATGCAAAGAGGCGGATGGCCCACTTGATGGAAGGTGGTTACCATTGTCTATGGACATTTGCAACACCAGGGGCGTTGTCGGCTTATATGAGAGTGAATTAAACAATGTCACCTAAAGCTGTATTATATGGTTTCTTTCTGTCTTTCAATTTAAATGGAACAAAATCATTCTTGTAAAAATAAAATTTAATAATTTAATGTCATTAAATAACAAATTTCTAATATTTCCAATAAAAATAGCTTGGTAACAATAGAACATTTCAGACATTAATCAAAGTAAATACCATTGTTTCCCTTAATTTTTCACATTTCAACCAAATTGATCTGGTTGAACCTGTCATTGAACTTTTGACTGTTGATGTGATTTTAACATATAAAGAATATATTTTATTATAAGATCTGTTCCAGATGATTTTAAACTGGTATTACAATGTTGTCAAGTTAATGTTCATTCATGCATCTAATGGTTATAAATAACTATGGGACCTCTATTTTTTTTTGCCATCCAGCTTGTGACAAAAAAATAGTTATTGTAATTTTAATTCCAGTCCTGTAACTCGTAAAGTTACAGGACTGGAATGAAAATGCCGTTTGGAATTACTATAGAATTTATTAGAACTATACAAACACATATAACACAGGTAAAAATATAACTGGACACAACCAGTACAAACGTAACTCACGATTCAATAACACGCGCAAAGTCCGTCACTATATAGCTTATCGAATGTACACACATCTTGTCTCGCTTGTGACAATCGCTAGACTGCCGATCTCCCCATTGGGCCATTGCTATATACTGCATCGATACAATATGGCTGCCTGCCCGCGTAGATCGAATTTCTTAGAATTCGTAATCAGCACACCTGCCTAATTATGCCTGCAAACGGCCATAAACGCATACAATACACAATAGGCTGTTTTCTAATTACAAATTTTAAACATAAGGTAAACAAAAGAGTCCAAATGCCGAAAAGGTAATAAACTGCAGGTGTGCATTGGTCTTTGTCGGTCGTAACAATATTTATATTAAAGGGTGTATGAAACATTATTATCATCAATCAATCATTGGTAAACCATATAATTATGCTATGCAATAAGCATAATAATTATGTATATGCTCAAACAACCAAATCTTTATCTTTGATATTTATTTTACTAATTCCAATTGTCTAATTTTTAGTTTTTTGACTGTGCATGTTGTTATAATTACAAACATACACAGTAAAAATTGTGATAACCATTGTGTGAAGATGGTGAAAGAAAACATAAATCGAGATTATTAATGTTTAAAATCAGCTAAACCAGCTTAGACAGGCAGGAGGGCCGGCTACTTATTTTAGGTATATCATCCATTCTCCAAAAATGAGGTCTCTGCCCAGGAATCAGATGTTTATAGGCTGATGTTGTACTAATTCTAAAGGATTTATTTCAAAACTTGATTACAGGTCATGTTAATAAGTTTACCATCTTTAGAAGCTTTATACCAAAAATGTGGACTAACAAAATCAGATGACAAAGACAAATATTCAAGCAAGTCACCACAGCATCCAACTCGCTTGATAAAATTCTTAGTGGGACAGAAAGGGAAAAGTAGTGAAAACTTTGCTATTGGTGGACCTTGGAGTCCTTCAATGGATGGGGAAGACCCTCAATGTGATCCCAAAGTGTTGGTTAAAACTGCAATTCGCACTTGCAAAGCTCTGACTGGAATTGATTTGTCATCTTGCACCCAGTGGTAAGTGTTTTTGCTCTTAGATTACTGAACTAACTTGTATGTGTTACATGTAAGATAGGCAATTGCTTCTTGTTATTATGTAATTCACTGGTGGATGAAATGTACAATAATCCAATACATATTATTTTATTTTCCAGCTTGTTTTCGGAAACATCTAAATTTTTAATCTGCATCTAAATGGCCTTTAAAGAATCTTTCTATGTCCATATCTGCATATAAGTGGGAATGAACTCTTCCATTATTTACTATTTCTTTTTGAATCGTGGCTTTCTAGGTTATACTTTGCTGGCTCTCTGTGAGTTTTAGTCTACAAATTTTAGTATTGGTCTCCCGATACACTTGAACACTCTTTGGGTACAAGCCTAAGACTAACTATTAATCAGGGTGTCTTATTACTTCATTTGGTCATTTGTATAAGTAATTTTTTTTTTATTAAAATCAGTTTAATACATATGAGAAGAATCAATTGCCTTAAATATCATCATAGTGATAGTACAGCACACATTCAATGAGTGAGAGTCTAGACACCGAAAGGCGCAAGTGCTGGGTTGTTGCAGATTGGATGTGTTCTTTCCTTAACCGGCAGTCCATTACTTTAGTACTGGAAGTGTCATGGTCCATCGGTAGTGAGTATGAGACTACAACTGTATTACCCACGCAGGTACCGAATGGTGGAGTTTTACTACTGGCGCGAGGGCAGTGGAGGGAAGGCGCGGCTCGAGTGCGTCGTGTTGTTCCTGCCCGACGTGTGGTCTGCACAACCGTCGCGTATCGAGTGGGGCGCTGTTCAGGAGCAGTATAAGGCGGCCTACGAAGCCGCACTCGACAGGCTTGATGGCAAATCTAGTCCTGTTGAAAAGCAGCCGAGAGTGAGCACCCTGCCTGACGTCAACATCAGCCAACCAGCGGACCAGTCAAAAATTGTTTGTTCCCAGTTTTGTTTGTCTGCGCCTACAATTCAGTAGAAGGAGACCACGGAGGCAGAAGTGCTGTCTACATACTCCAGATGATATTGACAAAGTCAATATCACATCATGATATCATTTTATTCTTTATAGTTCATAGTCTGGTTCATCCTTTTTTATACTCCAGTGGTAGTTTATTTTCAAAATAATTTTTGTTGTAAAAATGATTCAGTGACTTTAAAATAGTTATGAAACAAATCCAATTGAACTGATTGAAGGTTTTAAATAAAAACAAGTGCATAAAAATGTTAAATGCTATTTTTTCAGGAGATTAAAGATGCAGACAATAGTACTATCACAATAGATGAGAATGATGATGATGACGATGTTATTGATAAAGATCCAAAGGCTATTGAGCCTACTCATTATTCTAAAATAGATCTGAAGACTATAAAATTGGATCAGATAAAAAAAGAGTTGCGTGCTAGAAAGATAAGTTTTAGAAAAGGTAGGAGTTATCTTTATTTTACATTATCCAACCTTTCCACTTATAATAATTTTATGCATAGCATGGATTGAATAATACAACACTTTTTGGTTTTGGCCTTTTATATGCCATTTAAAAGATGTCGCCGGTTTAAAAGAAATTATTATAAACTTAGGCTATGTTTAGTGTTAATACACTTAATTTTAATAATACGAAAGATAGCTAACTGTATTAACATTTTATTTCCTATATCTGTAACAATGCCTAAAAAACGAATTTTGAAATAAGTTATTGCCAAAGCTTATTGCATTAGCATTATTTAGGTGAAGGACGATTTATTTTTCGTAACTGATAATGCCCAAACATTTCTTGTTATATTTATGTGAAAAATGTATCAGTATAATAGTATAAAGTCTACTAATATTTTTTATTACAATATTCAGGAACAAGGCCTCAGTTACTATCTAGACTCTCGAAATTATTAAAAGCAGAAGAAGATAAAGAACTTAAAGGTGCAGAAATAATGGATTTGGAAGATGATGAACCAGAAAGCGAAATATCTGTTGTTGAAAAGGAAGAAACAAAGACAGAAAATGAAAAACCCAAATCAGAATTTAAGGAACCAGAGACTAAGCCGGAAATTAAAGAATCTGAAAAAAATCTCATAGTAGAAGTAAAAGAATTAGAAAAAGCTGAGAAAAAAGATGAAGAGACCAAGGCTCCTGTTGAACAGAAGGAAGAAAGAAAGAAAACTGAAAAAGAGATTGAAGAAGATAAAAAAAAGGTACTATGTGTTGATCAAATATGTAGTTTGGTATAATTTTAAATTGTGCCCAGGTTAATTTCTGGATAATACACTTGATAACCTTTAAAAACTAATTTTTGACCTTTTAAATTATAGCATAGTGTATGATTTTAATTAAGTTGAAATTGGAAAATTTATAAATTTGCAAACTTCGCTTGCCCTCCTTATTGCAGTTAATTAAATATTTGATTATATTATACTATTTTAGATTTCCTAAATGTCCTGATTATATGGTAATAAAATTTAATATTTACACAGGTGATTTTCAAGGCTGTAACATTCATTGTCATTATATTTGTTGTTATATTAATATCTTATTAATTATTGGTTAATTTGAATGAATGCTGCTTTAATATGAACTTATTACCGACAAAATTTACATACAAATATTCAAGTTCTGTCATATAGGTTATAAACCGAGTATAATGAAGCATAGTGTTGCGCCTTTATTTAATTATCAGCTTAAATAGAGATGACCTATGCAAGGCTAAAACTATTTTTCTAATATACCAATAATGATTAATTACTATTTAGTTTTATGAATTTCGTCACTTAAACCTAGGGTTTCCCGAAAGCTATTTATTTTCAAGATGAGATCATAAGTGTGTTATCTTTTTTGGTAAATACTATTCTATAATAAAGAACTGTTTGTCTTTTTTTTATTACTAGCTGTGCTCGCGACGTCGTTCGCGCGAGATTTTCGCTTTGTATTCATATCATCTGAACCCCACAAGATAAGAAAAACCCTATCAACATAAAAACATATACAAAAGTCTAAGATAAAACTGTTATGATAATGTAATCCCTAAAACTTTCATTGAATTCCGTTGGGCCATTTCAAAGCCTGTTCAAGACAAACTTTCAAAAGGAAATGGTTATAATATACCTAATAGTTTTTTATTTATCGATATGGATAATAGTTTGAGGAAATAAAAGGACAGTATGCATTTGTCTAACTAACGACTTTAATAATTTATACAATAATCGTATTTTGTTTTGGCATATAGTTGGAAAAAGAGAAACAGTCGTTGAATACACGGTACGAGATTCCCACTGTGCCACATATCATAGTGCACCCCTCTGCCACCGCTAAAGGGGGGAAATTCAACTGTACTATTGCTACATTGTCGCTATTATTGGATTATCGTATCACAGACAATAAGGAACATAGTTTTGAGGTATGACAATTCTCACTCTCTTTTCTTTAGCCTTTTAATGCCTAAATATACAGATGAGCACAGTATAACATTTTTGCTTCTATACTCTACTAGTCTTGTATATGTGTTCTGTTACAGCATAAATTATTATTTACTCTACACAAATCCTCCATTAATATCGATTCCGAAAACTTTATTGATTCATTAATAAATAATTATATTCACTACCAAAGAGACATTGGACTGTATACCTAGAATAGAACCTGTAACCATTGGAAACTATTTTATTTTCTCGAATAAACAAATTGTTTCTTACTGGTGTAGAGATCATTCCCAGAAGACTCGCAGATTTGGTCAGAAAAGATGTATACCACTCACTGTTTTACTAACTAAGGCAAAGGTCGGCGCGAATATATTTACCAAATTATACAAAAATCGGTTAAGTTGTATAATAATTGTAGAGATAATAAAAAATAACACCTCTACATGTATATACCTATGTTTGTATGTGAGAGAGTTTGTGTGTGTATATATTATAATACTAGCTGAACTGGAAAACTTCGTACTGCCACAGATTCAATTTTTTTTCATATTTACTTACCTTTTAAACCTTCCCTGGACTTCCAAAAATAATTAAAAACTAAAATTAGCCAAATCAGTCCAGCCGTTCTCGGAGTTTTAGCGAGACTAACGAACAGCAATTGATTTTTATATATATAGATATAGCACTTGACATAGCTAAATGACCACTTAATTCGGCAGCTTTTCGTCTTTGCTGAGTTATTTAATGAAATGTTAATGAGAGATTTTGGATTCTACATTTATAAGACGTTATACACATTGCCCGAGAAACCAGAAGAAGTTAAAGAAAAAAGTGTCGAAACTGTCGATAAAAAGGACGAGAAGAAAGACGAAAAGAAAGATGACAAAAGAGATGAAAAACGCAATTCGCGAAAACGCGAGAGGAAGGTTTGTCCTCCATTTCTTAATGCATTGTTTTTAAAATGAACATATTGATAAAGTTTCTTACATATTTACAAAAAGTTGCTTAGTTAATAGAATATATGTCTTATATTTCACATAAACCCTCATACATTTATATTGTACTACACTTATTGTTATATTTTAGCCAATTTAAACAATATTTTTGTAAATTATGAACTATGTGTTATTCTGATGTATTGGATATATTAAAGTTTCATCATAATCCTTTTTTCGTGAATGAATAACAAACATCTATCCTCACAATCAATGAAATGGTTATGATACCTATTATTATTTGTGTTTGATAATATTAGCCCCCTTTATTCATTCAATACATTTTTGTGTTAATAACTCCAGAGTTAAATCTTATACAAAATTTATTGACTACAGCGCCACCTATGTCAAGCAAGGTGTCAGTGCAAACCTTTTAATCTATTTTACCGACTGTTAATTACAAACAATTTCTTAACAGGATTCTCACAGTGATGATGATCGCAGTAATTCACCAAAAAGACGTAGTCGAGGGGTCGAATTGCCAACAGATGCTTTTCTACTCTTAGCATTAGTGTATTTTGACACTGCCCGAGGTGGCTCAATGACGAAGAAAGACTTGCAGAACTTATTCGTCAGCCTCGGCTTAGTTTTATCACGATCGCAAATACGAACTGTTGTTGAAAAAGTTTGCGTTAAGGATGTCTTTAATTATAAGTAAGTTTGTAATATTTTTGTCATTTTTTATATCATTGGTTTTGTTTTAAATTCGATAACTAGCATTCTGAGCCTTTACCGCCATTTTATCGTAAGCGACATTTAGACCTAAGTATATTTTTTGTTGTAAAATGTATTTTAAAGTATTATTTTGTTATAAGACTTTCAGTTTTAGTTAGATTAGACCTTGCTCAATCAAAAACTATCAGTCTTAGATCAATATATTAGTTTAAAGTACATATTAAAACAAAAATATACTTAGGTCCCTATGTTGCTAACGGTAAAATGGCGGTAAAGGCTCGATTTGTCGTAAGTAAATTCTGTCAGTTTATATCTTTATAAATGTGGTAATGCATGAGCGAGTAGCTCTTGTGTCTTTAAGACACTTCCTGTATAAATCACTCCAGAATATAAATAGTATGCACTCTCCAAAAATACAAGAATTATAATGCAAAAGTTATATCTTCCAACTTAGTTTGGAATTATTCTAAGAAAGATAAGATAAACTCCATATTATATTCTCACAGACAAACAAATCAACATTTATAAAATATTTTTCAGGACTCTTATTAAACAAGTAAAAGAATTAGGACCAGGCTCATCAGAGTTATTACAAGACTTACCATCGGAATCTACAGAAGCAAGTGATGAAGTTGTCCAAACTGTACCAAAATCGGAAGAAAATATAACCATAGGCAACAGGAACTTACTGCCTTTGTTTAAGGAATCCCGACCAAGTAGCGATGGAACTTCGAGCGGGACCGTGGATATTAGTGAAACAGGTGAGTGAATGTATTCTACATAAACCTGTTTCGCAACATATTGCTCTAGTGTATCTGAGCCTTTATAGTTTTGAAATAAACCTTCTATTGACTTATTGTGTTACTTTTTGTTTAAGTTTTCCATTCTGTTGCCTGCATGTCTGTGTTGTATATTTGTATCTTTATTTTCTTGTTCACCTAACTCTTGTTGCAAATAGAATTCTTTTTATATCATTCTAGTATGTTTCATTACTTGCAAGATGTCTTCTAATACTTCATTGTGTTGTTGTTAGGATGACCTCTGTGATCCAGTGAACTAAGCGGATCAATACTTGGTCTACTAGACTACATAGGCCGTCTATCCTTATAAAGAATCTATCTATGTAACAACAAATGGCAATTTATTTTTAAAAATCATTCAAAATTTTTATATTTACAATGGTGGCAGAGTAATTTCTGCACTAGGACTAGGCTATTTCATGGGGAACCTATATTTGCATGATCAATAAAGACTTGTTTTCTCCTTTAATGTGAAAATGCTAGTGTGTAATTTTTTCTGTAAAAGTTATGACTGTAATATAACTTATTACCCTATAATAGGAGAGTTGACAGTCAGCTGTGACACTTTATCATTATCTAAAACAGTCAGAGTCAGAGACTTTGTAAGAGCATTGCAATTATGACGTCATATAACTGTTACGAGTCAAATAATATTTGTTGTTTAAAGAGCATTAAAATTATTTATATTTTGACATTTCGGAAGTATGATGTAAATTGTTAAATTTTTCACCTACCCAGTTATGTATCTATCAGTCTAGCTCTATCCCTAAAGCATGTATAACTTGTATGTTTATGGTTGTAGGCATGGTGACGTACAAATCGCGTCTGGTGGACGTGGGCGCGCTGATGGCGGCCGAGGCACGGGGCGCGGGCGCGCGGCTGCGGCTGGAGCAGGCGCTGGCCGCGGCCAAGGAGGCGCTGAGCGCGGCGCGGCACGCGGCTGCCTCCACTCAGCAGGCCGAACGTGGCGCCAAGAGCCAGCTCACCGACCTCAGCGCCAGCCTCGCCGCTGCGCGCACCAGGATCGCCTCGCTCACGGTAACTATGTTAAAGTCTATTTCAAATAGGGCGGTATGGCTGACACATCCATAAAACGTTAATTTGTTGCGTTATCTTAAACTTTCCTACAAAATAAATATTAATTTTAGTTATATAAAAATATATTTAATATTATTACTATTTACTAAAATAATCTTATACTTATAATCACGATGTTTATTTGTCTATTTACGTAATTTCTTCCATACTGTCCTATGTGAAACAGACTAGTTGACAGTCAAGTCAACTGAGACAACTTTTATCAACTTACGAGCCAGGCAACGACTGACGGTATCTTTTCTTTTTTTTGTTAACTCAGGGTGAATGTCTTTTCTTGTGACGCACACACGGGTCTTGGATACAGGGGAAGACCAAAAGCGCCGCCTAGTGCCGCGCACACCGTATGCGTGTGGGACTCTTACACCAAAAGCTATCTCCTCCATTAAAGGAGAAGGCCAAACAAACTACCCACTAAACCTACCTGGGCCCCTATAAGAGCATATATCTAGAATGCCAGGGATGTATAATGTAGTTAAACTCTTCTGACATCCGCAGCAGGGCCATACCACTTCATACAGTAGATGTGATTCTACCGATACCCCACATAAACAGTGGTTCTCTACCACGGGACTGACGGTATCTTGTATCAGTGTTCTCCAACCCATATAGAAACATTGAGTTGTGTTCAGGTGCATATCAGAGAACAGTGCAAGAATATTTTGATGAATGATCACTATCAAAGGGCATATGGTACAAAACCATCCAATGTTGACTCCCTTGATGCCCATGGTTTGTCATCCAGAGAATTGGACAAGTAAAATATTGTAAAGACTTCGGCTCTGGACACATTCCTTCCAAACAAGTTCAAATATATGATAATTATTTCTAATATATTTCTAATTCACCAAATTGCTCTGAATGCCAA
Source organism: Dendrolimus houi (assembly GCA_039645545.1). Taxonomy (NCBI): domain Eukaryota; kingdom Metazoa; phylum Arthropoda; class Insecta; order Lepidoptera; family Lasiocampidae; genus Dendrolimus; species Dendrolimus houi. The sequence continues at coordinate 12,161,732 of CM077120.1, read as the reverse complement.
AAACTGAAGATATCCATCACGTGTTGGCGGAGTATGTCCGGGGCGAGGCGCTGCGGCGTCAGCTTCCGGTCGATTATAATGTGGGTTGGGTAACTGGACCAGTATTCTGTCTTCTCCATTTTCTGGGGAGGCCACAGTACTCGTCCAGTTATTATGTTTGTGTACTTAATTTATGGAAGTAGAAATGATTGTAAGATTGGATGGGGTGACATTATCACAAGGTGACAAAACCCCATTTATGTAATAAAGATATCTTACATAACGCCGAAGTCTCCTAGAACTTGTACAAGAATTGACAGTTATGATATTGTAATTTTAAAAATAATGAGTATTAATATTATTAGTCAAACAGTTGTTAAAATTAACATTTTTCATAATTTAAAAATATAGTATTTTAGCACTTATGCTATCATATAAAAATAATTTTAGAATTTATTATAATATATAAAATCTAAATGCCCTTAACAATGGTTCTCTTTTGTACTGTGGGGATTTGGAATAAACTCCCAGCTGAGTTTTTCCCATATCATTATGGTATGAAGTTTTACAAAGTACTTTATGGTATGAAGGTGTCATAAAATTGTTTCTAGGTCACTATTAGTGTGTTGATAAAAGCTCGTGTTGCAAAACTCCATAGGTGTAAGTAACCATTTAAAAAAACTGATATAAGCATTAATTAGGGAAAGTCTCTGCAGAGTGCTCGTTCCAAATAACTACGGCGCGCTAGAGACACATTCTCGATAATATATAAAGCTGAAAAGTTTGTTTGCTTGAACACGCTAATCTCAGGAACTACTGGTCTGATTTGAAAAATTCTTTCAGTGTTAGATAGCCCTTTTTGTCGAGGAAGGGAAGAGGAAGGATGATATATATAGGGTATATCATCACGCTAAGACCAATAGGAGCGGAGCACCAATGAAGAATGTTTAAAAATGGGGGGTTTTTGTTAACTTACTTTTTTTATAACTATTCCACGCGGACGATGTCGCGGGCAGAAGCTAGTAAGTAGTATATAAGTGTAATGGCTTGAGAAAGTGAGGATGAACTTTTTAAACAGTTCCTTGAAACTCTGAACAGTCCCCATGATACACACATGCGGTCACAACATAGAACCCTAGACTACACCAGCACTCTGAATCATAATGAGTAATGTTACGAAAAATTACTTTTTTCTTTCAATTACAGACAAGTTCGAAAATATTCCATTCTGCATTGAAGAGTATCCAAGCTAAAGTAGAAGCTGTGGTCAACATCAAATACGAGGACGATGATGTCGTAGAAGTAGTAAACGGGCCACTAAAGTAAGTGTTTTGAAATTATTACCATATTTGTTACAAGTTGCCATCCAACATGGCAATGCGGCCAGTCATTGTAATAATCTTACGTTAGTTCTGTAGTAGTAGTGATTTTGATTACTATTTGTTACAGAAATAAAAAAGGGAAAGATACCAAGAAGACTGAAGATATCACAAAAACTGACCAGGTGAAAAAAGAAGAAGCAGACATAAAAAAAGATGAAACAAATAAAACTGTTAAACCTGAGCCTAAACAAGACGAAACTGATACCGCAAAAGATATAGACACAAAGAAAGAATCAATAGAAAAGACAGATACTACAGACGAAAAATCAGATTCTACTAAAATTGAGCAAGTAGAATCTGAAGATACAGAAGAAGATAAGAGCAATACTGATATAATTAAACCAGAAAATATGGATATTGATGATAAAGAGTAATTTAACCTGTTATTAGTTTAGGTTATTGTGTATACTTTGATAAACAAAATTTAAGTTTTTAGTAAAATTATTTCAACCACCACACGGTTATGGTAAATTTTGTTTATATAAAAAAGAATTCATATATATATATATATATATATATAACTAGCGGTCCCGCCAGACGTTGTCCTGCCTTAAAAAAATAAAATCTAGGACCCGATTTTAGTGCCTCTTACCGGTTCCAATTAAATCTAAACCATCTGGGGATCACCAACTCAGACACAAAAAATGTCATCAAAATCGGTAAAGTCGTTCTCAAGTTATGCGCTTCTAGGATTCATTTTTACGTATGCATATTAGATTTATATTGATTAAGGTTCACATACTATTAATCAAAGAAAGGGTGGGACTTAAAATATGGCGCCATCTATTATCTATTTGATGCTTATGAAACTTAGTTGACAGCAGAACTAAAACTTACCGACCTCTAGCTTTAAAAAAAAAGCATTTTATTAATTATAAATTACAATGAAATCTATCCTATGTCCTAAAACAAATCCAGCAAGATGAAAGAAAAATATCAAAATCGGTTGAGTAGTTTCGAAGTTCATCGCGGTCAAACACTGTTACAGAGAATTTATATATATATTCGATTCCTGATGAAGGCAATTGAGTTTTCAATAATCTAATGATACTACTTTAGTTTTCATCAAAATCGACCTTGAGACTCCTTTGACTGTTTTTGGCTATTTAGCATAGATTGGCCCTGAAAGGCCACTTGAAAGATTCACTTTAATATTAATTAATCTTGTAAAATTAAACTCACGTTAATTATTATTATAGCGCCATTATAATAAACGAAATTGTTCGGTTCTTACAAATGTTATTATTGTTTTGATATATAACTTAAATTTTGTTTATTTATCAAAGTCTTAATGCAGTGTGTGTGAAACTGCGACATTACACGGAAAAATTATGTTTGTTATACTCAAAACACAAGGAAAATTATGGTCACTGACCAGATAAAATCTCATACGAAATTTCTCACCTCTGTTTGTCTTTCACACGCGTATAAACTTATGACGTCATAAGTTTCTCATACGTCAAAATCTATAAGGCTGGGATGTTGAGTAAGGAAAAAAGTATCTGAGTTGATTTGACTGTCCTCTCGTAAGAAATCATGAAAAGAACAAACATGCTATTTAACAACAATAGGCCGTTTCTTACAAAATAAAAAACAAGTTTGTTATGTGTGTCCGATTTTTAACGGATCTATGACTTGTTACTTTTATTTTCACTATCCGAGATAATGTGGTGTGTGATACTTGTGTGAAATTCTCTCCATATTGCGGAGTATACTAATGACAGTGTTGAATGATGCAAAGAATAATCTATGATGACGAATATTTTAATATGATGCATTTGTCGTATAAATTAAATATTTTTGCTACACAAAAGCAGTGGAAATTTTTCATATTTTATTTTTAATGCAGGAATGTATTGCTATATGATTTGTATTTCGATGGGTAAGTTAACATTTTTTTGCTAGAATAAGTTTTTAAAAGCAATAAAATGTAGTTATTTTAAACTCTGTTTCATTTTACTCATTTTGATAAGGTAAGCAGAATTATAAAATAAATGTGACTGTTTATTCCTTTATGGCTTTGGGAATAGATTGGTTGTCACAATAATTAGTATCGATACATAAGAGTCAAATGTGGATTCGGGCCTACGGAAAGGTACGTGACTATGTGTTGGGTCCCTCGCGATATTTCCTGTACCGTCAATAAATAAGAAAAAATGGAAAGTTAGGTAATTAAATTGCCAAGATAATGTTAAAGTGTATACTGCCGAGGTAGTCTAGTCTGGCCATAAATACTGTTACAATTAAAAAGAAACAAAATATTACATTTGAATTTGGAATATCTCATTTTTATATAATTGTTCATTGTGTTTTCTCATTTTGGCGCCAATACATTGTACAACATTTTGCGATATTAAGATGGAGTGGGGCGATAAAGAGAATCGAATCGCTGTGATTGCATTACACAAAGTAGGTATGGAGCCAAATGCAATTTTTAAAACTCCATACACTTTGTATTAGTCAAATGTTTGTGTACCGGGCTATTAACAGCGAGACAACAGACAAAAAGCGTTTTTTGATCGATTTCTCAGCCCTTGTTACAGTAATTATACATACTTTATTGCGGTGAAAAAAATATGTCAATCTTGATCATATTTCTGAGGTAACCCATGTACTCAAAACGCATTTTCGATAAATTTTCTCGATAGAAAATAATTGCAAAGTAACCGCTAAACGTGTTCTTCAATCTTGTGTATTGTTATTACTGTTAATCGTACATCGCTAAAATAAATAACAGTAACATATCATATTATAAGAAATATAATCATTATAGTTTTTTTATTCGGTTACTTAGAGAATTTGCAAGTAATTACTTATTTTATTATAAATGACTTGAAAATCAGGTTTGCCGGTCCCAATGTATGGAATTTATCAATACGCCCGAGGGCTTGGTGTTGTGTATACGCGTCGCTTTGCTCGAGCGTGCTATTCGAAATTAAATTTTAAATAAATGAAGGAGCAATAATAACCAGAATTTCGAATCGATCGAGCTATACTTATTTGGTGTATATGGTAGAGGACTGGTCTAAATCAGTCTGTGTGGTTTCGAACCCTACTAGCTTCACTTGATCTAGTAGATTTTTTTTATTTTTATATCAAAGTTGATAAAATGTTCTTTTTCTCTTCTTAAATAATTTTATAAAATGCAATAAAAATACTTTTCTATATTTTTATATTTCATTTCATCTGGATTTTTCTACTATTGACAATGAAATGTATTTAAATCAATCTTTCCGGTAACATTAAAATTCGAAAGCGCCATCTATATTTCTCAATAGAAATGTAGACACGTGGATAATTGGACCTACACTAACCCACATACTAACAGTTTTGAGAAAAAGCAGTTTTTATTAAAATTTTGCATACAAAAAATGTGTCTATATTTTAGAAAAAAAAAAATTAGAATTTTGTATATTATATTTTATCCTATATATTCAAGTACAATTTTAATGTAAATAATTTCAAATTACATAGTAGTCAAACAAAAACCTCGATGTTTTAAAATTATTTGTGTGGGTTGGTCTCTTGTTATTACGTTGGCACAGTTTGATGGAAAAATAAAAGAATAACTCATTTATTTATTTATATTTCTTTAAAAAAAGACATATTTCTTTTAATTATATAGTTTTTTCCATAACAATATTAATTTTAAAACAACAATCAGAAAACTTATAATTTTCAAAATTTAAAAACTTTTTTAATATTACATAACATATACTGATTTTTGATATGAAAATTGATTTCTAACTAAGGATGTTAATTATGTTATGTTCTAACTATTATAAACTTCATGTTCTATAAATAAATATTTAATTGTACTATTTAAAAAATGAGAAAAAAGTTTTATGAAACAACTTAAACTTTTGTAACCTCAAAATAAGATTTACATACCTTGTCTGTCATTATCTTCATTATCAGACTGATTCAGACAGCTAGATATCATATTCTGTATTCTTGTATTCACGCTCTTCGTGGTTGGACATAAAATAGTAGGTATTAATTTTATTTGCCAAAGAAGTCCCATCACAGAAACAACAGCGTTCCGTTCTGTGATGCCGATTGTTCACGTAATGTTGCCGTTGCAATCACCAATATTAGCTAGTTACTAAATTAGTTGGTAAGTTTTTTTTTTAATGTAGTTTAGTAGTTATTATTTATTTAGTTTAGTTGGTAAAAGTTCCACATACAATAAATAGTCCACAAGATGTATGTCTTTTGAGACAAAATAAATTAAATTAAAAAAGTAATAAATCCCACAGCCTATGTAGCTATCATTGACTGGATAAATAATTATATCAAGAAATTTATTTAACAACACAGATTCAAAGGACATGATTACTTAGATGTTATAAAAATAATTATTTCAACAAGAAACCAAGTAATATGAGTTTTTGTGAAAATATAGGATTATTAGATTTTCAATACGCAAACAAGAACCAACCGGCATGGTTCTATTTGATAGATAAAAATTAAAAATAATACAAGGAACCATGCAGTCTGATTCTTTATGAAAAATAAAAATTGTAAACCTTTTAGGTTTTTGGATTACCATGGGTCATGTCATGGATCTTGTTAGTTTATTATACTGTTGGTGTTTTGTGGGTTAGCTACTTTGTGATAAACATGTTTTATTCTATAAATGTAGTCAGATCGTTATTATTGTTATTGAGTCGATAGAAGGTGCATTTTGAAAGCCTTCTGCATTCTTAACCCAATTTTAGCATGTTTGTGGATTGGTTCTGTTTTGCATAAGTAGGTCCAATTAGAATTATGAAGATCAGAGTTCATAGTTCAAGTTAGAGTGCTCGCTCCATTTTCCTTTTCTAACAATTTTTTTTATTTAGCCCTATTATGTTCTATTTATTATTATTATTTTATAGTTCTTATCTATCCTCCTGAGGCACCACGTTTTTCAACGCTTTCGAGAACTAAGCGCCCAAAGTACTTAAAAAAGGTTTCAATGGCGAAAACCCAAGACTTTGAACTTTAAAAATTGTACCTTACAGTAATCTCACAGGTATGATATTTTTTTTCTTGTATCAGGTGAACGAGGAGAAGGAAAAAAAGGACAAAAATAAATTACCTTTTGGTACGCCTTTGGGTCAAAAGCACTAAACTTAAAAAACAACAAACATTTACATTTACAACAATTTGTTCCAATTACCTTCAAAAAAACAAAAATGAAATTTAACTTAAAAACTAATTTAATAACCTTAATAAACAAAAAATCTTTAAAATTAATAGAAACATTTATTTTATTATTAGTTATTTAAAACATTTGAAACAATCATGATAGTCTTTATTAACCCAAAGGTTTATTCTCAAATTTAGAATTAAGATAATTTTCACTATATCTCATATCCATATAGAGTTTTGATTTAAACAGCAAATATAGTATATAAACTCCTATTTTTGATAAGCATATCAACACAAATCGTAAAGATTTCATGAATAAATTACGATTTATTTTCACACTCGACGATCTTGGTCGATGTTAAGTCAAGAAAGACAAATTTCTTTTGTTTTTGTTGGCACTGTTGCTTGGTCGTAGACAAATAAATACCTCGAACATACGTTCGGAGACATCACTTTATAAAAAGGTGGTAAATTTGAATTAGTAGCAATGGTTAAAGTTGGGGTACTTAGAATAGTACCCTGGGCGTTTATTTAACGAAATTGGATTTGTGGTTGGGCTTTATTCACTATTTCATTGAAGTACTTTTTTAAGGACCGTGGGCACTAGGAGGCTATACAGATAAATAAAAGTGAAGTGCCTGTTTGTAATCCCAAATTAAAAACTAAAAATCGAACCAGGAGATTTCGAAAATGCTATTTTTAGAATTTTTATCTGTCTGTCTGAATGTTCCGGCTAATCTCTGAAACAACTGGATCGATTTTGACGTAATTTTCATTTGCGGATAGCTGATGTTATAAGAAGTAACTTAGGCTACGTTTTTAGGGTTCCGCGAAAAAAAAACCAAAAGTATATTTGTCTCTCTGTTTTTTTATCCTTTTATGGAAAGACTTGAACCGATTTGGCTGAAACTGGGTACATATGTAATTTTAATACCGAGGGTGGCCAAGAGATACTTTCATCCCGAAAAATGGGATAGTTTCCAGGATGAAAATATATTTGGCTGAACGGGCCTAAATGATGAAATGAAATGACTGAATATTCTGAAATGGTCCAAATGGCCGAATTGACCGAAATGGCTGAAATGGCCGAAATGGTAAATCATAAAAAAACCTGTTCTACTTTCTGAGATAACCTTTACATACATCTATCCCATTATCTGGGATGCAAAGTATTCCTTGTCCACCGTCATTATTAAATTACATATATACTGAATTTCAGCCAAATCGGTGTAATAGTTTTTTCCGGAAAAGCCGACCAAGCAGAAAGACAAATATATTTTTATCCCGGAAACTATCCCATTTTCCGGGATAAAATGCATCCTATGTTCATTCTCGGCATCGAATATATATATATATATATATATATATATATATATATATATATATATATATGTATATATATATGTGTATATATATATATATATATACACACCGAGTTTCAGCCAAATCGGTCCAGTAGGACGGAACAGACAGACAGACAGAGTTACTTTCGCATTTATATTAATATATACCTATGTATGGATTCATTGTTGTTCCATAATACAATTACATCATTTTAATAAAGTTTACCTGTCTAAAAAACTTTTGAATAAAATAAAAAGAAACGTGCAGCCTGAGGAGGATTCGAACGCTGTGCCTCCTAGTTACTATTGCGCTCGGTAACCGTTGAGCTAAAGACGCTTAGGAGGTTATGTCAAAATTTCAATACCCATTAAGCATATAAACGATCTGTCTCACTTTAGGATATTTTGTCTCGCTCTCGTGCTCCTCAGAATGAAATAAATTGAATCAAGTTGGTATGGACGCGGTGCGCGTAGGTATGTTCAGTTGCAATATTTCGCCACGATCGAAGTTTTATTACGCGCTGTTCCATCGAAGTGAATATCGGCCGTGCGGGGTTGATTTTCTGAAACACCGATTTGAATCGAGTCTACATAGCCTCTTAATAGGTACAATGAGACCTCTGTGACAGAAAAAGATCTGGCCGTCCACGTAGTGTTCGTACGAAAAAGGTGGTCAAAGCAGTAAGGGAAAGAATTCGAAGAAATCCTGTCCGAAAGCAAAAGATTTTATCTCGGGAGATGAAGATATCACCTAGAACCATGTCGTGTATTTTAAAAGATGACTTAGGACTTGCAGCCTATAAGAGACGCACTGGTCATTTATTAACTCATAATTTAAAAAAGAACAGGGTGGTAAAATCTAAACAACTACTGAAGCGGTACGCAAAGGGAGGTCACAGAAAAATTTTGTTTACGGATGAGAAATTTTTTACAATTGAGCAACATTTTAACAAACAGAATGACCGTATTTATGCTCAAAGCTCTAAGGAAGCTTCTCAATTAGTCGACAGAGTGCAACGTGGGCATTATCCGTCTTCAGTGATGGTTTGGTGGGGTGTTAGCTATGAAGGAGTGACTGAGCCATATTTTTGTGAAAAAGGTATCAAAACATTGGCACAAGTGTATCAAGATACCATTCTTGAGAAGGTAGTTAAGCCCCTTAACAACACCATGTTCAATAACCAAGAATGGCCCTTCCAGCAAGACTCGACGCCGGGTCATAAAGCTCGGTCCACGCAGTCTTGGTTGGAAACGAACGTTTCGGACTTCATCAGAGCTGAAGACTGGCCATCGTCTAGTCCCGATCTTAATCCGCTGGATTCTGATTTATGGTCAGTTTTAGAGAATACGGCTTGCTCTAAACGCCATGATAATTTGGAGTCCCTAAAACAATCTATACAAATGGCAATGAAGAATTTTCCCATGGAAAGAGTGCGTGCTTCTATTGATAACTGGCCTCAACGTTTAAATAACTGTATTGCAGCCAATGGAGACCACTTCGAATAAGCTTTTTATATTTTAAATTGTTTTATATTTATGTATTAAATTAACACACTGTAAAACATATAAATGTTATTTGCAATAGAAAAAATTATTTGTTACAATATTTATGGCAAGACTAAGTATATTGCTAGTATTTAATATTATACTCAGGGATAACCGTGTATCCCTATTAATATTATAAATGCGAAAGTAACTCTGTCTATCTGTTATACTTTCACGTAAAAACAACTAGACCAATTTAGCTGAAACTCGGTATACATATATTTTCGATGCCGAGGATGAACATAGGATACTTTTTATCCCGAAAATGGGATAGATTTATGTAAAGGTTATCCCAGAAAGCAGGATAGGTTTTTTTGTGATTTTTCATTTCAGTCATTTTGTCATTATAATCATTTATATAATTTACAAATATATAGACGGGAGATAGATAAATAACACTAGAACGGGTTGAACCAGAGGATGAAAATTTGAGTGGGAGACCAATCATTTCTCAAGTTTATAGATAAATTCATCATCTATAAAAAAATGTGATTCTGTCTGTTAAGCTTTCACAGAAAAACTACTATGATTACTGGATCCGTTTTGCTGTAATTTTGTTTAAATGTAGTTTCAATACTGAAAATGGACATAAATAATTTTCATGCCGGAAGATGGGATAGTTTGCGATATAAAATGAAGTGAATCTCCCAGAGGCAAGTGGCACTAGTATAAAAATTTAATACAATATAATCTGTAATAACGCCTATTCTTTAAACAAGAGGTCAGCACTAGCGGGGTAAACTCTGGTAAGGTTATAAAATAGTAATTTTAACACGTTGAGTTATTGTGCTGTTGTACGCGTCAATTCCCATCGCATCGCCCTTATGTTTCTTCTAGGTATTGCCGATTTGAGTAAACTTATCGCAGAGATCTTGCTATAGCACTATGACATGGTATTTTTCTGATCTCACCAAGTTCCGTCAAGGCCAGCGGCAAATTGAACCTCTTTTTTAATAAACTTTATTACTAGTATTATAATATATTTATTTAATTCATTGATACAATTCATAGATTACAAAATATATTACCTTTAAAATTACAAGAGTATATCTCATTCAAGAAAATTGAAATTAATGAACTACAACAGTGATTTACAAAATGTTTCCAGTGCTTATATTATATTTTTTTTATCGTTTTTGGTGGTGGGTAATACTCAAAAATAACTTGTAAGTATTCTAAGTAAGCTAAAAGTGTATGTACTTGATAAGTGTTTTCTTTTTTTATAAAAGATCTATATATTAATAGAATTTAAACACTTATGTACCTAAATAGATGTACTTAAAAAAGTAATTAAAATATGAAAAAAAATTCATAGCACAAACTTGTTTCTTAAACTACAAGTGCTATTTTTAGGTATTTAAATGTAAGCCAAGTCTTTAATATAAAATAATAATATTCCTAATAAACATATTAGGTGGTGCACATAATAAATCTCCTGTGTCTTTTAGATAATATAATAATATAGACTGGCTCTATTTATCTTTTATATATCTTAATATCCATTAATTTACCTTTAGTACTATAGAAGTAGCAACTCAACCACAGAGGCAGTCTTTCTTCCATCATGCTGGCTAAGGGGCCATTCATAACCCGGAAACCACACATACCCCTCATAGGCCTGGGTTCGAGAGTGATCGTGAAGTTTGATGAGTAAATGCAGTCCGCCAATCAAAAAGGGGCGGTCCATAAAATAGATCTTCATCATCCTACTTCACACTTTCTTTCACACACACACCTATAAATGACACGTCACAGTACCTAAGAATGACCCCCCTAAATGTCACATCACAGCAGCTAGAATTGAATCCTCCCTTTTTTCGTCTGATTAGACGCACGGCTCTACGTAGTTGCCGGGGAAGAGGCCGGTGACGCCGTCCATGACGCCCTCCCACCACCCGTCGTCGTTCTTCTTCAGCACGTAAATCACCGCACTCTCCTGGAACGACAGCTCGTCCTCCTTGTCCGCATAGTAGTCGTATATGGCCACCACTGGAATACAATTATAAACAATTACTAAACTTCCCTGTGGCTTCGTAGTCGGCCAAGCCCTGATAGATAACCGTTATTTATTTACGGCGGCTTTCAATATTCGATCGCAATCCTAAAATGGTTATCTATCCAGATTTTAAACAATCCATGGATCGATCCAAAATACTTGTTTCAATAAAACATCTGGTTATGAAATCTCACAAAAAAAAAAGGCATTGGTCATAAATTTGTGTCCTCCCGAACGTTTTGTTTCACGCAGTTTTAGTTAAGTTCTTTAAATTTTGATCATAATTTTTACATTCAAAGTAGTATATTTAATGAATAAACATAACGTTTTTTTTTATATTTACTAATATATATTTTATAAATAACCTTAGGGAATTTATTAAACATTTTAGTACACGTTCTGTTCTTCTGTAACTTAAAATCTTTGAATAGGAACAGAACGCCATCTTAAGAAAAATAAACGTCACAGCAGTCAATTATTAAAATATTGTTGTTGTTTTTGTAAGCAAGTATTAGATATTTAGGTAGATTAAAGTTTGTTTAGTAGCAAAAAAATTGATAATGGAGAATTTAATGGTAAGTAAATATTATGTAACTAAATATCTATTGAATTACCCATCATATTTATGAATAAATAACAATTTTCTATTATAAAATTGAATCATGTGAATACGCGTTGCTGCTCTGTTACACGCCATTACTTACTTGCTAAAATTGTTTTTAGAATAAACAAAAACCTTTAACAAAAGAAGAAACGAGCTGCTTGGTCTCCTTAATTGAGGGGAGCAAGATAATCAACAACAAAACCACCAACGCCAGAAGTAACAAAATGAAAGTTGTAGAGTGGAACAAAATCTCTGACGCCTTCAATGCCAATCTGGGTATCTGTCGCCGTACACCTCAACAACTGCGTCTTAAATGGGAGAATTTGAAGAACTCCTGTAAGTGTAGTACTTCAATAAGAATGGACCGAATTAAGGTAAAAAGTTGACTATTCTCATAACCGGTCACATTATTAATAGATGTAGCTTTATTTCTGGCCTAATCAGTCATAAATTTACAGGGAGACTAAAGTTTATTATTGGTGGTTATTATATTAAATGTTGTTTACATGCACGGTTAATGGTAAAATGTTACAAAATCTTAGAGCTATATTACTAACATCATACACAACCACAAGGACAAGTGTGTTTTATTACTTTTTTAAAACAACATATTTGTTAAAAATTATAGATAAGATATTGTTACTTATGATGCAAGTAAGTTTGTCCTGGGCAGTTGTTAAAGTTCTACTAATAACCCTGTTTAGTAAGAATATAAGTATATGGTGGACAAGTGTTATTACATTTGAGTCACAATTTAGATATCCTAGGTCTGATTCCCTCCCTGTGTATTGAAACTTGCACACCGAGTCAAGTGGTGCTGTCCAATACTCCAAGGGGAAGTCTAAACTGAAATTATTACATATACATATGTAGTAGCCTCAATGACTCAATTTCACACCTATTGCAGATGTCAATGACATTAAGATTCTGTAAACTACATATAAAATATGATTCTAGAAGGAATTTAATTATAATATTTATTTAATTAATGCAGATTATTATAATCACATTTTGTTTTCACAGGTGCCAAACGCAGGATAATAAAAAGTGATGATGGTTGTGAAGCCAGAAATATACCTATAGCAGAATATTATATAGTTAAGAAAAAAATATTAGAGAGTATGGTTGAAAATATTAAATTAGAGAATGAGAAGTAAAATTAGAGATAAGGAATTTGAAGGCAGAAAATGTATAAAATTGTTTGTTTTAGTCATATTAATTCTTTTAGTTTTTAATTAAAAAAAAAAGTTCTAGGATGTTTTACATTTGTGTATTTTAACTTTAAGTTTGTGTGTATAATGTGAATATAAATATTAATTGTAAATAACCTAAATGTAGCTATTAGAATTAAGTACATCAAAAAAGTTTTTAATAATATGTAATATACTTTTTATGTCGAAATTAAATAACTTTATAGTATGATCTGTATATTTTATTTCCTGAACATTGTTCCATTTATATCTAGCATAATTTAAGTAAAATATAGCCATCATCACAACACATATTTGCATGAACTTTAAGCAATTTACAAATCCTATAAATATAAATGTGAAAGTTTGTTTGTTTGAGTGTTTATTTGTCAATAACACAAAATGGCTGAAAGAATTTTCAATAAAGTGTAGTACAAACATAGCTTACAATCTAAATTAATACAAGCAACTTTGTATTTCAATATATTAGACAGACATAATATATATTTAGAGGCAGGTATAATATATATGTGTATGATTAAAAATAATTTGAAATTATATCTTTTCTATGAGTAACATTATTTTCCAATTTTTCTGATGTCACAAGTAACTTCACTTTCTCTCGACAACTCTTATTTCAGGGGCCACCTCAATACTAGGTCCTACAAATGATGTGAAGAACTGCTGTAGCAATTATAACCTTTGTTATATTTTCTCAGGGCAATTGTATTGTCAGTGATATTACTGGAAAGCGATGTTTCCAAACTCCAAACATCCTGTACAAAGAAATATATTTTTCAAATTAAAAAAGAAATACCATTTCCTACTACTAAACAGGTGGGTACTTTCTTTACTGCTACCATTTGACCCATGTTTTCTTTACATGCAAGAATTTTTACATTTTAAACTAGCTGATGCCCGCGACTTCGTCCATGTGGTGCAGTTTTTTAACTATCCCATGGGAACTCTTTAATTTTTCGGGATCAAAACTATCCTATATGTTGACCATGGATATAAGCTACCACCATACAAAACTTCATTTAAATCAATCCAGTCGGTTCGGAGATTAACTGGTACAAACAGAAACAAAATATTTGAAAAAAATCTAAATTAGTTCTATTTCACTTCTTACACCCCCCTGACTCTGTTTTTAGCATTTTTTCTCATTGTACAGAAATTCAACCTCTACAGTTTTATTATTTACTTTATTATAAATTTACATGTACATAAAGCATAGGTCAAATGGTAACAGTAAAGAAAGTACCCACATGTGGTAAGCAATATGAGTACCTAATAATCTTAAGTGTTAGTTTTACCTTTCATTGTATTTCTAGTTTTTATGTAGGCCTCATTGTATCTGATTTCTTGTGTAGTTGATGGGTTTAACAAAGGTGCAATTAAGTAAGACCGATTCGGGTAAGCACTATCTCCAAGTAACCAACAATCTCTTCACACCTAGCTGCAATAATTATTTCATTAGAAACTCATAACAGTAAAAATTGTGTTATATATTAATAATAGAAGTGACAATCTCAGTATAATATTACCAACCTCTTAATATTGAGTTGAATGTCAATCAATTGCACCATATACTCTCGGAAACTGAGTGATATTATAAAATTTGTCTGTAGTCCAGAACAGTATATTAGCCATACAATCTAGCAATAGCAGCAAATATATCTACCACTATCCTACATGCCGTTGATAAGGATACACCAATAAAGTCAGCCAACGAATTTAGCATTGTCCCCAATGCATAAAATCGTAGAGTTAGTAAAAGTTGATGCAATGGTTGACAGCCGTTGTTTCTAAAAATAGAATTGAATATTATTTTAGGTTATCTAATTTACAAAGCAATGTAAATATTATTATTAAATAATAAATACTTTACCATCTCGATTTCACTCTAACAAATGGCATTATTTCGTTCAAAACCATTTCAACGGATGTTTCGTATATTCTAAACTTTGCAAGAAGTTTATTCACCGAAACGTTTTTGAGGACTCTGCTCTTTCTAATTCGCCGTCACTACTATCCAAATCCCATAATTGAAGTAACAAATCACTATCACTATCACTCGAAAATACTCCATTATTACACAAGAATCTCTCAATATTGGGGGATCGCAAATAATGATCGATTGAGGTCAAAAGCGGATCTGTCAAAATTAGAGATCGTTTATTGAAAACGTGTAGCTGTCACTTTCATACAAGTGGCAATCCAAAAATGCCGGATCGCCCTCCCAACGATGGATTCGTAAAACAGATCAACGAAACGATCTTTGGATCGAATATTGAAATCACAAAAGTAGGAAATGGATTGAAAATATCGATTTTGGATTAGAGATTAAAGATTGAGATCGAATATTGAAAGCCGCCGTTAGAAGGCAAGCAAAGGTTACATTTGTATTGTTTTTATCTATGGCCACTATACTCAACCTGCCGCCCGCCGAGTTTTTTTTAATAGCCCGTCTGGCGTACTATATATTCGTATAACACGTATGGTGTTGCAAATGTCCATAGTTGATGTAACTACTTTCTGTCGGGGACCCAATTCTGCTATTACTATCTTATTAAAATCACCGAATACTATCGTCTTAATCGTAGTTGTGCTTAATTTCGGCAATGGCGTGCCCTTTTATGAATTGTTATAAGCGAAAACTCGCGAAATAATGTTTAATGTTTTTAGTTACTATTCAATATTCATTTCAGCCAATGGTAATTCAATTTTTTTACTACTATTATTCTGCCGATACGATATAAAGAAGGTATTGTGGATTTAGTAGAATACGAATTTATGACACTATCGCAATGGAATATTACTTTGAATAATTATTTTCACAACCATGTGCCATCATCCTGTCTGCTGTGAATTCTAGTAGTAAAAAAACAGCTAAATAAAATAATATTGTGGCCCGCGGCACTTTACACACACACTCTCATCTAATAAGAGCGACTGCACTTGTTTCCCTTTTTCAAATTCATTGTACACACTTACAGCGGGACATACCTTCAGATTTATTATAGTACAAATTGGTTAATAAACGTAGAGCAAAAGTGTAGGACTTGATTGTCTTTAAATATTGTTATTAACGAAGAATTGTATTTTGGTTTGAAAATCTGTTCAGTATCCAATTTTCAGAATGTTAAATCTGATCCACTAGCTAGTGCACACTAGATGAGCAAGTGTGTCAGAGCCCATACAATCACAGTATATTGGATCACTAACTACTGCCTTTACACCAACCCAATTTTAGCATGATAGCTCACTTACCGCTCTGTAAATTGAATATCTGCTTTACCATCAGTTAAAATTTGACATCAGCTCCATACAACTAAGCACAAAATTCAATTGATGGTAAGGCAAGTTATTCAGCAGTAAGATATATGGAACAGCATATAGTGTAATGTCTTTTTGAACTGCCTCTTTTGACATTAAAGTTGTGAGTTTGGCTAAGGCATTTGCTTTAAGATTATTCTTAAAACTGATTATTATGTATATTCATAGCTTAGCTAGCTACTTGACATTGAGATAATTTAAATACATGAAGTAGAGACAGACATGTCATCAATGTAAACTCCAGATGTGACGTGATATAACAACCTGAAGTAATAAATATTATTGTTGACGCCTCAGTTTATTATAGAAAGAATATTAAATAGATATTAAAGAAATAACAGTACCTTTTTCAATGTAATTCTTTGGCACCCATCCAGGCAAATCCTCTTCATCGGGCACTATCGCTGGCACTGCGCTTGTGTACTGTGTTCCCATCTTGTTCTATATTAGAATGCTTAATGTTATTAAATTCAATCATAATTCGCCTCTTTGCTTCAATAATGTGTTATCTTGAAAATTGAAATGAGCAGATAGCCTTTTGTATGAAAATGAATAACTTTGTATCTATTAAAATACAATATAGATTGACAGAACAAAGTTATTCATTTCGATACAATTAATCTTTAATGGTGAAGAAAACTCTTTTCTAAAATTTCAATTTTCAAGATAAAACATTATTAAAAGATTTCTATTTCAATAATCTTTTAAAAATCGCAAAGAGGAGAACTACAATAATTTTCTTGTTTCTTTTTTCTTTAAAAATATTAAAGCACATCTTACATTGATCCAGCTACTGACTTTAAATTTAAAGGAAGCTAGTGCTGGCTTCATACTGGCATCGAGTAAATGGCCACATGCTTCGTGTAAACATCAGAAGTCAGTTCTGGGCGACTGTACTGGGGTTGTTTGACGTCAGTAGCTAGATAAGGTAGAAGAATACTAAGGAATAACATTCGCCCAGTAAAAACATGATTGATAACTAGACATGGGCGACGGGTACGGTACAAAGACATTGTTTAAGTTGGAAATAATTTCCATACTAATAGGTAACTATAGTGTACCCCGCGGCCGCGCCGCGGGACAAACGCTACTGCGTGCCTCTTGTTTAAAGAACAGGCGATAATACAGGCTACATTGTATTAAATTTTTGTTAGTGCTATAATAGCACTAATAGCACTGTGCTATTTGCCCCCGGAAGATTTACTTCATTTTATATCGCAAACTATCCAATCTCCCATGAAAATTATTTATGTCCATTTTCGGTATTAAAATTACATTTAAACAAAATTACAGCAAAACAGATCCAGTACTCCTAGTAGTTTATATGTGAAAGCTTAACAGACAAACAGATCAAGTTACTGTCATATGTTTTATTGATAATAAACCTTTATATTATTTATTTTTATCTAGAAACTTGAGAAATGATTGGTCTTCTCATACAAACTTTCATCCTCCTTTTCAACCCGTTCTTGTTTTATTTATCTATCTATCTGTAAACTATATAAATTACCAATATGATCAAAATAACCAAAATGTCCAAACGACAATAACTACCAAAAATTACCAAAACTACCAAAATTGTCAAAATGACCAAAACTACCAAAATTGCCAAAATGATCAAAAATAACCAAAATGTCGAAAATGGCAAATCTCAAAATAAAAAAAACCTATCCTACATTCTGGGATAACCTTTACATAAATCTTTCCCATTATCCGTGATGAAAAGTATCCCTTGTCCACCCTCCATATTAAAATTACATACATACCGAATTTCAGCCAAATGGTTCAAATAGTATTCCATAAAAGCATAACAAACACAAACACAAATATATTTTATCCCGGAGACTATACCATTTTCGGGATAAAAAGTATCCTATGTTCACCCTCGGCATCGTAAATGTATATATACTGTGTCAGCCAAAACGGTCCAGTAGCTTTTCTGTGAAAACAGTTACAGACAGAGTTACTTTCGCATTTATAATATTAATAGAGATTTAGGTATTTTAAAATGACTGGCCTCTCTAAAACTGTTATACTGGCAACTCGATTAATCAGACTGATCGTTGTCGTAAGACGTAAGGCATCCGGATAATTCAATCCCTATTTAATATTGCATTTATATTATTATTTATATTATAAAATTAATACAATATAACCTGTATTAACGTCTGTTCTTTAAACAAGAGGTCAGCAACAGAGTTTGACCCGCAGCGCAAGCCGCGGGGTAAACTCTAGTTTTGTATTGTATTTTATATAAGTCTCAATTAAAACTTTCAATGAACATTACTTAAAATAAATTTTGTAAACTTAAATCTGTCGTAAATTTAATCTTTTAAGTTTTTAGCTTAAACTAAAAACAAATAGTCTCTCTTCACCTCTCGATATAAAATAAAGTATATTTATTTATATTATATATATTTAAATTTACGATACATACATTGATGTGGTGGGGCCTTCCGAAGGCGTCGTGAGCAAGTTCATCATCCATAGGTGGAGGAGGTAGCGGAGGAGACACCGAGCCCCCGCGCACAGAACCACCCCCTGCGGACGACGACGACGCGCGCTGCAATAATCAATTGCATCTTTAAGATCACATTAGAGGAGAGCGACAAAAATTTAACTGCAATGTGAGAAACAAATATCTAGTCACGTCAAGCCACATCCCATCAAACGGAACCAACAAACGTCGTCTTGAGGGATCGACGAGAAATGTAGACCGTTCATTTGCGATTAAAATTTTACATAAGCTAAATACATGTAATTTCAAAGTTCTGCCGATGGTAAGGCAAGTGAACGAATAGTAAGATATAGAAACCGGCCATCAGTGGTATATGACTCACGCCATGTTTTATATAGATATTATATAAAAAACACTTGTTTATAAAAAATTTAATGATGATTTTCCTCACACTAAGGAATATAAAAACTGATTTCTCTAATTTGCTGTGAAAGTATGACACCACTTGGAACAATATCACCATAAAAACATTTACTAAACAAAAAAAAATATACCTGTCCGGGGAGACTCATTGAATGCTGGCTGTGTTCACCGTCAGATCCAATCAATGGGGACGGTGGGGCTAAAAAGAAAAACAATGATTTTTATATCTATCTTTCAAATGCTACCCACATAAACATAAGACGCATATAACCTACAGCTGTTTCGTTTTATGGGATAGAAATTATCCTCAGACATTTTTTAAACTAAATGCATCAAAGATGTAGGTAGTTATTATTCCTAGTATTTTTACTCAGAATAATGATAATTATGATGAATTATGCCCATTATCTCACATGTTGATATAACAAAGACCACTATATAGTCATTCAACCAATATTTTATTATTTAAAATATACTGTTTAGACTAATCAGTAAAAAATATAAAGTATTAATAAATTTATTTTCAGTATGATATTTAGACTTCATCAGAACTAAATTAACACGACACCACAAATGTTACTTATGTAAATGATGAAAAAATCATTTCTTCATAGTTAGACATTAGTAGTGAATAAGATGCAATTCTTCCATTGCTATACGCATAAATGATACCAACATGATTAAATTAATCATTTAAACTTACGTGGCATGCTGGTGTGCAAGTCTTGCTGAGTGTAATTTGCTGGCAGCACCTGGTGTTGATTTGGATGTACCATTCCGACCTAAGTCATATATTATACATCAAACATTGATATCAGAATATAAATTTTATTACATGTATCAATGGACAATAAAATGCAAGAAGACAACTTATTCATATTATATTCTACTCATAGTCCCTCAATACTATAAGTAGAATACTGAGCCCAGATCACCGTCTTCTATGGGTAAGGTGCCCAGAAGGCTGGCTACGTTTCCTCGCTGGATCGCCATACTGATCCGTTGGCCGAGGTAAGCACCAGCCCTCTGATCACCTGAAGAGTCAATGAGTCGTTTCGATAAATTTTGGTAGAGGCTCATGGCCTCAGGACCCCACGGTCCAAGCGTCTCGACAGCAAACGGCACAAATATATAACTCTCACTGAGGGTTGCATACTTGCGCCGCTTGAGTGATTCGGCTGTTTCCGCCGCTGTACCGGCTGATCTAGACGTGTTTGGTAAATGGGATGCGGCCAACGTGTCTACGCAAGTCGCATCCCACACCAAAGGCTTGCCACGTTGCCAGGGAATTAGAGTCATTCCGTCGGGACGCCTACCATCGTCACGTGCAATACCGTTCGGCTCTAATAAAGCCGGCACGTTAGCGGTGGCAAGCGCCCTCCGTAAAACATCATTCAAGGCAGCGTGGCGTGACCATCTGCCGGCACTGCGGCGGCAAGAAAGACCATGGTATCCCGGGCCGATTATCTCTGTTCCACAGACGCACAAGTGTGGTGCAGATATGCGTGAACCCAAGCGCAGATTTATAGCCAAAGAAAAGGAAGTATTATCCATTAATGTACCTATGTTTGGGGAGGGGATAGCTTGGAGCCAGAAACCAGACTCTTTGCGGGAAACGGCAAGGATGCGAGCACGTCCTGTAGAGTTAGTGGAATTTAAAAGTTTTGTATTTAATCCTCTACAAATTATATAATTAGAATTATTTTTAATGGTTTTATTCTTGATTATATTTTATTTTTCATTTAAATCTGAAGCTATCAATCACATATCAAGACCTGCTTTGCAAAACATAAGTTGTCATTAAAACTAACAGTAGTGAAAATCAAAAAAAGTGATGGCTGCTATCATGAATCAGGACATCAGAATCAATGGACCAATGTGTTTCCAAGCGTTTATTTTACTTTTAACGTTTGCACGTCTATCAATACATACTTCTTGACAGTAAAGCCTACATGAAACAAATGACATAGTTGTCGTAGTTTACTGTTGTGGGTGACGTAATAGTGATGTTCTGTGAGACATGTAACGCACAGACTATTATTAAACCATAGACACTATATGTAATAAATCGAAAGTAATCCGTTTGAAAATAAAAATCTACTTTAAAGAAAAATAATACCGCAATTATTATAAGTGTCGTTTGGAATGCCTTATTTAATGTATGTAAATAATGTGTTCATTGAAATGTGGTTATAGTATTTTTAGTAAAAATATACAGGTAAGTTAAATTGATTAAAACTTATTTATAAATGCAGTCGATTTTTATAACAAATTGAGTCACTAACGTATTTAGGACATTACTAATTGCACCGTCATTGAGCTGTCAAAAGTAAAATAATCTTGGAAAGGGTATAATGACAGAGGGTATTTTAGGCATGCAAATTGGAGCAGATTGAGCAGGCAGGAAGACAAGATTAAAATTGAAAAGAATACTGAAAGGACCAATAACAAACTGCAAGATTTTTTTTTATGTTATCAATTATTAAGTTATGCTATTATATATTTATATAACATTTTCCAAGACAGTCTTGACTTGATGTTTGTATTTCAACTAAACAAAATCACTTTGTTCTTAAATACAGAAAAGACAGTAAAACTTAAATGATATGTTTACCTGCGGTTGGGCGACTGGCAGTGTGGAGTAGCCGGGAGGGCGGCGGGGATAGTTTGGAGCGTAGTGGGAGGGCACCTGCGGCGGTGCCACCGCGGGCGGCGTACGATATTCACGAGAAGATTTACCTGTAAGGTTAAAAATATCACTTTTGCAGATAAATCTTCAAATCGTTATTATACATTATAATTAAATCATAAAGAAAAGTATGTGCTAGTAAGCATAGTCATAATTATTATGATAGATATATAAGGAAAAATTATTCATACATCTGGATTAATATTTATAAGCGTGAACGGGGTACCATCGCCAATATTGCATAGAACACCGCCTGCTACTTTAGTGCTCACCTCCGAATTTATCGCGCGTAGCTCGATTCTAGATGTCCTCTTACACTAGGCTAAACTCCTCCTTCACTAAACTCTCCGATAAACTCATCACTGTCTTTTACTAAACTCTTCTTCCAACTCTCTCATATCGCACTTGTTGCTTTGCTGTCTTCAACTGAACTCCCCGTAGGCGAGACTTCGCTGTTTATATATCCGGAAGAATCTTCGGGAACCCATTTTGATCTTCTTTTCGTTTTTCTGTTATTTTCTGTATGTCCCTTTCTAAACATTATCTACCTATCTCTTTTCCTTCCTGAACTTCTAAGTCTTGAGACTGGCTTACACTGCCAGAGCATTCTACCCTCGGTCGCCACAATATTAACATAAACACATATAATTATAATGTATAGATATCTTGCTCATCTTGTCCAAATCATCTAACCCCAATGTATAAAATAATATTTTAATAAAATATTACAGTAACATATGTCTCTTTATACAGACTATTCTAAATTGGAAGCAATTCTCATCCTACATTATAATGTGTATAATATGTATAGTTATTGTCAGACAAAGTATTTTATTAATAATATATAAAAAAAACATGTGTATGTGTGCGGAGTCAGTAGCCAAATGCTGCTGAATAAGGGTGATTACAAGAAAAACATATAGACAGACATAACTATTTAGCCAGTAGAAAATCCCTATTACTATTATAAATGCGAAAGTAAATCTTATCTGTCTGTCTGTTGCTCTTTCACAGAAAAACTACTGGACTGATATTGCTGAAACTCAGTATATATATATTTTCAATGCCAAATGAATGATTGTTTCCGCAATACAAATATATGTGTCTCTCTGTTTATTATGCTTTTACAGAAAAACAATTGGCCTGATTTGGCTGAAATTCAGTATATATGTAATTTTTACACTGAGGGTGGACAAAGGATACTTTCATCCAAAATGGCGAAACTTGCAAGGGCAAGTTTCGTAATTTTGGTTGTTTTGAAACTTTTGGTAGTTGTAGTAGTTTTTGTTGTTTATGTAGTTTAGAGATAGACAGACGGGGATAGATAAATAAAACTAAGACAGTTTAAAATAAGGAATAAACATTTGTATGGGAGACCAATCATTTCTGAAGTTTATAGATATAAAAATTCATAATCTATAAAAAAAAATGTGATAGTAACTTGATCAGTCTGAATACTGAAAATGGACATAGATACTTTTCTTGTCGGGAGATAGGATAGTTTAGTTTGTGATATAAAATGAGGTAAATCTTCCAGGATCAAAAAGCACAAACATAGAAATTCAATACAATGTAACTTGTGTTAAGGCCTACTCTGTAAACAAGAGGTATGCACTAGAGTTTGACCGGCAGTGCAGCCGCAGGGTAAACACATATAAATAAGTAACATACACTTATAAACACCAAACACACAAACATATTATTTAAAGATTAAAATCATATAAGTCATATCAGAGCGCCTTACAGAAATGTGATGGTAGTTTTGTTAAAACTTCTCTTGGCAAGCTTATATAGGAGAGGTGAACATTATCATGACATACAGATTAACACTTAAATTACTTTAATTAACAAAATAGCCTCACCAATTTGAATATTTTGTTTTTGTTTTGATCACTCTAATACAGTAGTGGTTCAAAAGAAAAGATTTTGAATTATTATTGTATTATTTCAGTTCTCCTAAAATTTCCATACTACGGGCCTTATATGAAAATTAATTCTCAAAGAGTAAACTTCATAAAATATACATTTTATATTGCAAACACTGAATATGAATAACAAATGGCAGATATTCATACTAAGCATTTATGTAGTTGTTGTATCTACCTAGTGTACCACGTCCCAAAGTACCAGTATTGGCTGCAGAAGCGGCTCGCACTGCTGCAGGTGGAGTGGGTGGTTTGGTGGTGGGTGCAGGAAGAGGAGCCGCCCCTGGCACAGAGCTGGAACGGCGTCCCCTGGGTGTCCCACTTGTTGTACCATTCCATCGAGCCCCATGTCCAATGTCATCAAGGGCTGAAACAATATTTATTATTAGTAAATATAAAATTGTTCAGGGCTCATAGACAAGATGATATATTCCCTTATTGCTGAATGTAGTCCTCCCATAGTAGTCACCATATGTCATCAGTCTGTATTTCTCATTCACACACTTACTTGGTTCCTATATCTTACTGACTTTTCATACTTTCTTCCTATATCTCCATAAGTATTATCTAATTTCTACAGATGGTGAGCTTATGAAAAGTAAGATATAATAACCAGCAAACTACCAGCACAGTTATTCCACTAGGTTTAGACCTATTCTATATCTACCAAGACTGATTCCATAATATGGCAAGATATAGTAATACAATAAATACACCAATAAAACTAAAACTGTTATATCCTTGCTCTTATAGTAAAATTAGTTATATAAGAAGTAAATAGAATACAATTTACCAGTATAATCTATGCTTTTTCTTAAATACTTTATAGGTTTTTCAGGGTTTGCTGGTGCAATTATTTTGTACTGCTTATTGGTGACTTTATTGGCCGTAAGGACTCCAATCTCACGTCGAGCTACCTTCTCTTTATGTATTGCAACAGTTTGTGCGATATGGTTCATTTGACCTTCCATTTCAGCCAACTGCATAGTCTGTAGCTCAAGCAATTGCAAGAAATTGTATGCCAAAGTATTTATTTGATAAGCAACACTTGCTAATGATTGTGTTGTGTAGTTTTTAGTGCTTTCCAAAGCCAGTCTTTTGTTTTCAGAATGGAAGTAATTAGCTTCACAGTAATCAGCCACACGTTCCAAATTAGTGTGGCTGTCTGTAAGATGGTTACGCCCTTCAGGGATTTCCGTTTGCAATAATGCTGCCAATTCAGCCATTGTGAATTCTTAAACAAAAAATAAAACACATAAAAAAAGGGATATAGGATATGCACTATGTATAAGCAACTTAAGACATGATTATAATAATTATTACCTGATGTATTTATGTAGCGTTATCAGCAAACAGCACTGTTAGCAGCGCCTTGAAGTTAATAGAAATTAGTAGTCGACGCCTATAATCTAAATAAACTAACACAAGGGCTTAGGAGTTATGAGCAAAACAGTCACCTCCTTAATTAATCCATATTTATATGAAAAACATTTCAGTTAAACTTAAATACACATAAAATTATTGATAAATTACAACATGACATTTGCAACAATTTGAATGGATTTTATGGCTTGGTTTCTACAATAATTTGGTTTTTTTGTTGCTTTTGTTTATAGCTCGGCAGCTAGGCCTTTAAGTCAGATCTTAGGTTTTAATGTAGTTTCTTCATTTTCTCAAGCCTATGCGTAGTACAGCTGAACTGTAGGTTATGAGCTGGTGCCATTCAACCGAGTTCTTATGACAACTCAAAAAGCCACATTTTACTATACAGTTCACATTTCTCACAAAAGACAATTACCACTCAAAAACTATCAATATCCTACAACTATTCTTCATTTTAGAGTAATTTTAAACATTTTTAGAAAATAAAACTGTACAGCACGGCATCTCCTTTCAGTTCCCGCCAAAACTCCACAATAATTTGAATGTTTTTAAAAATGTTTATGGCTTGGCAACTAGGCTTTTAAGCCAGCATAATTTGAATGGAATGAGTTGCACAGACTACTATCAGCGCGTTTCACCCGTAGCTCACAAAGCCAAAATGCTCCGTTAGCCGTTCCACAAGGCGACCGCCGTTGTTGTGCCTTGTGGTTAAGACGAAAGTCACTAATGACGTCATCAATTTCGATTACACAACGACCCATGTCAAGAGGTGGGTCGAATAGCCGTTCCATTTGGGTTTACGATTGTATCGCCGGCAAGCAAGTGGAACAGGAAAAATCGCAGTCATGAAACTGGTTGTTGTGAGTCTCCAATGGAACGTAGCCTTTGTTTAAGTAAAATTAGTAACAACCGTAAACCCAGGTGGAACGTTATTTTGACCCACTTCTTTACATGGGTCGTTGTGAGTGTTATGTGATCGAAAATGATGACGACATTTTCGCCATAACCACAGTCGCCTTGTGGAACGAGTAACGGAGCATTTTGGGCGTTGTGAGCTACTGGTGGAACGCCCTAATAGTTAAAGACAGTTTCACGAGTAGGTATATATAGCGACGGGTTTAATGCGTTATTGTTATTAATTATTTAATAACAATATAGCACGTGAATGACATTAAATACTGACAGATAATCTATGTATAATACTAATGTAGCTATTTGTTAATGCCGTATCTAAATAAAATATAAATCAGTTTCAATAAAAGTTTATTACAATGAAGTTACATATAGATTTATTATTAGCAATATTAATGTTACTTTCTCTTTAGATTTCAAACTACTGAAAGCTATTCCATATTCATATAATTTCATTTATGATTACAGCAAATTTATATTAAAGTACTAAGTTTTATCTTTCATAACAGAATATTCTGTTAGCTATCTTTTATTTTAAGAGATCTACAATATTTTACACATCTTAGCTAAATACATGATTGTCACAATTCATCATAAGTAAATATATCTATCTAAATAACTACCACAATTACATGCATTATATTATGTAAATATTATATTTTAAATATCAGAATAATTACACAAATTAAATATAGAATATTACTAATTTTCTTAGACAAATGATTTCCATAAAATAATGTCATGATATTTTGTGATATAAGATTAAAAAGTATATAAACTTATCTAGAAGACAGAATATGATGTAAAACATATTTAGAAAATATAATATCAGTGGTGAAGATACAATAGGTCACAAATAAGGTAACAATCAGATACAATACTGTACATATTTTGCAACTAGTCAACATATTTTTTTATTAATGTGTACGAGTAATCTCATTATTATGAGAACAATTTCAATATCATCTATAGTATACATAGATAATGTAATTTCAGGCAGATAGCAATACATCCCAATTTATTTCATTATTGTATACTTCCTGTTCAAGCCATAGCTCATAATTCTCTTTAAATTCATCATCAAGTTCAATATTTGTCTCTAATACACTGTTTATATCTGTATCCAATGGTGTTAAATCAATTTCTTGTTCACTCCCAGTGCCATATCTTCTATGATTAAATCTATCAACACTAACCCTTAAAGCACATTCTTCATCCTGAAAATCCCATGGCCTGGCATCAACATCATTGCCAAAAGCCCAGTCATCATTTAATCTATGTCTAACCTTTGAATATATAGCACTGATAGTTTTCATGTTGGTTTTTCTCCATTGCCTCCCTAAATATTTTGTTTGCATCTTTAACAACTTCAGAACATAGAATTGCATCAATGCATGTCTTACTTTTAATGTGCGTTTTAATATCGGTGCACTCTTAAATACCACTAGCATCATTATTCTGGCATTCTTCCATTTTGTGAGTTTATTAAGAATTCTTAATAAATTTATGCAGGAGAACACATTCCTCCATGAATAAGGTATAGACGAGTCCCCAATTTCAAGATATTCTTTGGTCAAGTCAGGTTGTTCTCCAATTACACAAGCAGGAAAATCAAATATAGGTATTGTGTTTTTAGCTCCAACATATGATAAAATATTTTGATTGAAAAACTTAAGTACCAATGGCATACAGTTTGCATATACTAGATGTTGAGACATGAACTCAAACTGGTACACATGGTTTAATTTAAAATGTTTCAATAAAAGCAGCAATATTGCTGTAACTGCTTTTACAATGATCTCTTTATGGCGGTTGACATCAATCCCTAGTTTGAGTGAATGCAATACTGTCATGGGCATCTCTTCAGGTAACAAATCTGTCATAATATTAATAGAATAAGTTTTGGCAGTTGAAGTTGGGGCAGCTGCTAGCAGTATTTTGAGCAAAGCTATCATGTACTGTGGTAAATTGGGGAACATTGCTCTGTATAAAATTTCAGCTTCAGTTTCCTCTACCTCCTTTTCACCTTTGGTTAAAGGGCTTCGTGCTATTTCATGCTCTCTTTCTATTTGAAGTTCAGAAAGACTTGTGTACATATGTTTTTTCAAAATGTCAATTCCTTCATGAATAGGCTGTGGCAGCCCTGCAATAGTCTGCCTATCTCCAGGTAAGGAGTATCCAACAAATTTGATCCTTACATTGTCTAGGAACATGTCAATATCTTTTTGTCGAACTTTGGATTGCCACGGAAGACTCCTGGGCAAAGGTGGGGGAGGTGGTGGGCTATCAAATTGTTTAAAATACATGTAGTAAGGGCAATTTTGATTGTTCTCACCCTGTGAACCATCATTCGGCATTGATTGAAACTCCATCGAGTAATCTTCTGAACCATTTCCTGTTTCCTCTTTATCAACAAATATTTGTTCATCAGATTCATCCAAAGAGGTTTGTTTCATAAATGTTTGCCTACGAAGTGCCCTTTCATTCTCTTTTAACTTTCTTTGCCCTGGGTTTTGATTTTCAAGCATGTCTGCAGCACTGGGTGGTGGAGAACTAGCTCTCATTCCTTTAATAATTTCAATTGTATCCTCAGTTAAAGGTTGCAATCCATGTCTTTCTCTTAATCTTGCTTTCCTTTCTTTGAGCTCCTTAGATCCACCCAAATAGACTAAAAGAACTTTCCAAAGGAGTAATAAAACTTTCTTCATAGGAAAATGAGGAGTTGTGCCTGCACATAAATGAGTTACCATACTTAAGAGTTTTACAGGAAGTAATTCTTCTCCATATGGTGCACCAAGTTCTTCTTTGAAGTTCTTCACAAGATGTGCATATTCAGAATTCAGATTATCTTTTTCAGTTCTCATATACTCAGTTATTAAGTACAATACAGATAATATTACTCGCAAATTAGTTGAGTCAGCTAGAGATTCAGTAAGTTTACGCAAAGCAATACTTGAACTACTGCGAACAATTTCGAGATTTAATAATTCAACAAAGGCAGAGAAGGTCCCCATGTCATAAAGAGTCATTACATTAATTCTGGCCCAATGTGCTTGTTCAGCATCAGACTGCATCTCTGCCCAGCATCCTTGTGCTAAATACAGTATACAACGAGTTGCGCGCATTCTTATTTCAGTAACCGCGACGTCTAGATGCTCCAATAACTTCATGATCACAGTCCGCTGTTGATTATTCGATAGTCTTTGCCAACTCGGTGGGTAATTAAATTCTTCCATTATATCTTCGAAAGCTTTCACATTCAGTTGATATTCAGAGTGTTCGGTGTAACTGTACAATTCGGCAATTTCGTTGGCCTGTGTATCGCAATCATCGTAAACGAAGTCAAGCTCCGGGCTCTCGATGTCATTGACACAATCCCCTTCTTCCATTGGGCGTCGGACGTCGGGCAATTTTGTACCTCCACGACGACCGTTGCCGTTTGTTCCCATATTGAAATTAATACAATTGTTTCACATGAAATATTTTTACATTACAGAATAAAAAATATATTCAAAGAAAATACCCCAATCCATAAAACTCGAAATGGCAGACTGACATAATGTCAAATTTTGACATTGACATTTGACATTAGTACTGCTAAGTGGTAGATGACTTTGACATATTGCAACTTGCAGGACATGGGTAGGAGTTTATGGCCTGGCTATTAAAATATTATATGAAACTTATTTATTATGAAGTTTGAAATAACTTTTATATAAAAAAAAACGTTATATTTCATGGACAAATATTTTACCAAGCAATATTTTAATCTGTAATTTATAATATTGTGTAGGAAAAAACAGTATCATCTATAAACATACACGTATATCATTCATTTTGTTTATTTTTATTTATCGTATTTTTTCAGTCATGTTTAAATTTTAAATAGGTTAATCTTATATTTATACAAATTAAAACGTAAAAACTTTTTTTGGTAACAGCAGCATTTGAAAACGTCTGGATTGATTTGGCTAATTTTTGTAAACTGTTCTTGATAAGTAGGTTTAAAACAAATAAGAAGACTCCTTAAAATTCGAAAAATTGTAGTTTTCATTCTACGGGTTTTTTGTACGAACTATATAACATACCTTAACTTTATAACTCACGATTTTAACAACGAGTATCCGTAATTCTTTTTGAAGTTTCATACGCATTTTGGTAAACACGGAATTATATACAAAACAACCATGTTCGTCCGGCCGTCTTGTCTTTGTGTGTTATGTACAGTAATTTTTCTCGGAAATTGCTCCATCTTTAAGGATAAACTTTAATAATCGTATGAGATATCGTTAGGCACGTTTTAAAAATATTACAATACTAGCTGACTTGGCGAACTTCGTTCCGCCTAAGAGTCTCATAGCAAAAGCGGTCTCCTAATTCATCATATCCGTTCGTTCGTAGAACCGCTGGTTCTTTTGTCCTATGTTACAGTCACTTTCAACAAACCTATTCTAAGTTATAACTATATTTATATAGATAAAATTTGACAGAGACAAGAATAACTAGACTTACTCAGATAAATAGTAAGTATAGGATTATACGTTATTTGCATAGCTGGGCACCGTTAATCAAATAGTTAACTTCATTAATCGTTAATCCGTTAACACGTGATAAAAATTGCATCTTCTTATAAAAACTCTTGGTTCTGGAAGTTAACAGGTTAGAAATAAAAAAAAGACGGGTGTAATTATTAGAGTGTTTAATATAAGCATGTTGACAAACAATGTTTTTTTATTCATTTGGATTAAGGTTTAGAATTTATTTTATTAAGATAGACTAATTGCGTTCTGGACGAAACACTAATTAGACGAACTAATTTTAAGACGTTTTGATAGTAATATAATGACCAATTGCTATTTAGACGAATTGCTACATAGACCACTTACATTTTAGATGAAACGATACTAACCAGTCCAATTTATCTGTCAATTTAGTCATCTGGTATAATATGAATATTCCCCTTCATGAACATTAATATGTTGAAGCTCTCGCCTGAAAGCGGAGCTCGTTTCAGCTGTAGTTATATCCTAGCCCGTGGAGAAAAGACGTTCAACTGCAGCGCTTGAGGGTATAGCAGTATTATATTTAATAAGCAGGTTGTGACTGTGCTGGATTAGAGATTAACGGACTTTGGGAAATTTAACGTAAGTTAACGAGTCCGTTAACATATTTTTAAGTTAACTTAAAAGTTAATCCGTTGCTCGAAATGTTAACTTCGTTAATTAACGATTAACGGATTAACGAGTTAATGCCCAGCAGTGGTTATTTGTATGGAGAATTGGATTCAGTACATCATGATTAAATTGTCGGAAGCTTGCGACACCTTTCCATGGTTAACAATCATAAGATAATTTTATTCCAAACTACGTAGTCTGTGTTTGAAGTACCTAAGTAATATAATATATTGCAAATTAAATGATAGAATCTAATGAGCATTTCATTGTTACCTTTTACCATCTGTAATATACTAGGTACATTTTAGCAAATAAAGATTTTAATTTGAATGTCTGTTAATTTTGTGTGAATTATAAATAGGTACATTTCATTTAATTTATTAATTTTTTCTACAATCGAACTTCAAATAGCAAATGGATAGGAGCAATATGGTTTGTTCTCACGTCAAACGTCGTCAGGATGACACCCGAACATTAGTAATATGACAATGGATCCTTTTACGACCCCCGTGAAAGCATTATGGAGCAACGGGGGTCCGAATGGTGGTTGTTTATAACCCAAGAAAGGTATAAGCCTAGTCTTATTATTTTTAACATTATTTTCTGTCTTCATTCCATTTTGATCACATAGATACAAATTAATGGTCATGTACATATGCTTCGTACTAGATAGATAGATAGATAGATAGATAGATAACACTTTATTGTACCCCAAAATATACAATTACAAAAACAGACCATATTTACAATATTTTCTAGGAAATACAATAGGCGGCCTTATCGCTCAAAGCGATCTCTTCCAGGCAACTTAAATGAAAGAAATTTTAATCAGGCGATATAGGTGGTGCAGGTAAAAGGCAATAGATACATAAATACTCAAATTAGTTTAAGAAACAAATATACATAGTCATATATATATATAATACATAAGTTATTATAATAAATATATTAGCATGATTATATTCTGTTGATCAGACATAGCTATTTGTGGACAAATAGTGTTTTCTGAGCAAATTTCTAAATGTTGGGAAGGATTTGGCCTCCCTGACAGTAGAGGCAGCATGTTCCAAAGTATGACAGCCTGCACCGTAAAAGAATTATCATAACAGGATGAAGTGTGTGCAGGCGTCATAAGTTTTCAGTACGTATCATGGCGCAAATTGTGGGCAGTGGATAGGCCAAGGAATTTAAAACGTTCCTTAATGTACTGGGGACTATTAGGAGTAAATAATATGTTAAGGAGAGTGAGAATGTGAGTATTCCGGCGAAAATGAATAGGAAGCCACTTGAGTCTTTTACGATATTCGGAAACATGGTCATATTTTCGCAATCCAAATATGAACCTGATACAAAAATTCTGAAGCCGCTCAAGCTTGTCCGGCTGTTCTACGGTTAAATCTAGATAGCAGGCGTCAGCGTAATCAAATATGTGAAGAAAGAGAGACTCAGCAAGCGTAATCTTGGTAGCAGTGGGCAAAATGTTTTTTAATCTTCTGAGGGATCTAGAAGATAAGAAGACTCTGCGACTTAAATCGGTGATGTGAGGCCGCTAAGACAGCGCCCTATCGATGATTATGCCGAGATTTTTGACAGTATCGCTAAGAGGAATATGTGTCCCGTCAAAAATAACCTGTGGTAAGGAGGACCAGTTAACTTTAGCATTCATCCTAGGGCTACCGACGATTATCAATTGAGTTTTCTGAGGGTTTACGGCAAGACCAAACTTTTTGCTCCATCTTACAATGTGATCCAGGTCAGTGTTAATTTTATTAATTGCAATATTTAGTGCATCAGTTTCATTTTGTGTGTAAATTTGTAAATCGTCAGCATATAGGTAGCAGGAAGAAGTCAATTCGTCAGAGATAGTTTATAAAAAACAGCGAATAAAGGGGTACTATGTATATACCCGGATACGTACTATGTATAATTTTTAAGTAACCTCTGGTCAGTCTATAATAATTTGCATACCCTCTTTGTCTTTGGATACATTTTATTTTCATCTTTGAAAATAAAAAAACTCGGTGTCACGTTATCTTTAATATTATAAAATTCTAAACATGCCGTGTTTGTAGATTAAAGCTATTAAAAAAACTGCAATAGACTATATAAACGATGGAGAACACGATGCAATTTTTTTGGGATTTGTCTCTTTGTCGGTTTGTCTATTTGTTCGGGATTCACGTAAAAACTACTGGGCCGATTTTGATGTAGTTTTCACTAATCGACAGCTAATTCTTAGCATATGGGCTGAGTGCCCGCTTTATACAAGCGTGCAGCGGTCGTGTCAAATACATGGAAACGCTAGTGGGTGTCCCTAGCGGCAGCGGCCGGCTGGCGCGGCCGCTCCAGCGTGCATGTTTTCGTTGAGCGACGCGTCGTGTACAGAAACGCTGCACACCCCGTTCCACTGCACGCTCCGGCGTGCACTGAGACCCTAGATAAACTAATTTAAATGTATCTAAACGCTAATGAGTGTCCCTAGTGCCAGCCGAGATGTGCGTCGAGCGGGGCGACGCGTACAGGTTTAAACCAGTTTGTGAACGATGAGACTCTATCTCTATTTCTCTATATTTATATGATAGATATAGAGAGATAGAGATATCATAGATAATACGCCAAGGGTGCACTCAGGCCACTGAGTCGGACGCTCTATTGCCCGCAGCCCGCCCCACCGGTCGCCCCGCCGAACGCTTTGCCACTCAGGCCGTACACTTACGACTTAAAATCTGCGCTACCTTTTATGAATGATTTAAAATGGCCAGATAGAAAAAAAATCGAATTCTAATGCGATTTTTTTATTGATAGACTAGCTGACCCGGCAAACTTCGTACCGCCTCGGACTCAATTTTTTTCATATTTACTCACCTTTTAAACCTTCAATGGACTTCCACAAATAATTCAAAACCAAAATTTGCCAAATCAGTCCAGCCGTTCTCGAGTTTCAGCGAGACTAACGAACAGCAATTGATTTTTATATATATAGATAGCAAATTTTATGTAATAAAATGTGTGATACTTTTTATCCCGGGAATCCAACGGGAATTTCAAATCAAGCGTGTACGAAGTCGCGGGCGTATCCTAGTATCTAATATTTATCTTGAAAGTACTGTTATAAACCGATTTTCTCTCACACAAACTATTTTCCGCTTTATAACGCGTAAAATCTTGTCTTTCAAACGATGTCACATTCATTTGTAACTTTGAGTTAAGCTCACAATGTTTTGCCTTAAAGTGTTTATAGTCATTTTTCTGATGTTAAAAGTTAAATTAGGTATTTCTATGAAAATATTCGAAAGTGATATAAATGTGAATGATATATTGCGTACAGACCTGATGCCGACTTACTTTATAGTTGAAGGCGTAAATGATCCTAATTTTAATACAAGTGTGAGTCAGCAATCTGTTTCTTCCAATGGGTCAATAGATGCGGCGTTGTCTATGCTTGATTTTCACAGGTATTGGTTACAATCGTACTTACCACAATTATGTCTGTTAGTGTTTAGAAAAAATATATTGGGTTTGTAAAATTTGACTATGGTAGAATCATTGGGGCTCACTGTTCTACCATATACCTACAACCGTCTGGGCAGGCTCGACTGCGCCACTTTTCCATATTTTCAGTGAACTAAAAAAAAGTTGAAAATAGTGTCATATATTATATATAAAGTTAATATTATTGTAAAAAAACACACCACATGTTTTACAACAACATTGTCTATATATTCATAACATTTAAAATTTTATTTCTACTTTGGTTTGATATTAAAGCATGTTTTTGAACTATAATTTACTAATTAATACTATTACTACATTACTTACATAAAAACTTTATTAGGTTTTTTATGTGTATAAACCTTCAGTTAAAAATTGATTACCTATCTAATTGATGGTGAAAACTTAGGAAATTGAAAACGTAGTTTAGGAGTAATTAGCGAATATACAGACAGTCAGATAGAGAGTGCGGAAAGCGACTTTATTTTATACTATGTAAAGATGTTTTTTTTTCTACGAAACTCTAAACAAGAAATATAATCGCGATGGTAACCGCTTTCCATCAAGTGCGCCGTCTGCCTGTCTGCTGAACTCTTGCAATAAAAAAATTAAAAAAATCTCAAATATGCCTAACGTTTAAATCAATTTTCGATCATTATTTTTTAAGTTCTACCACCTTGTTTTATATATGTTACGGGCAATTTGAGTAATCGGGTAGTATTAATATGAATCGATCATTATGATGGCCAAGAGCGTCGGTCAATGTAATAAATTTATTATTTTGGCCAGTCCATATTAATAAAGCCCAATGACCCGTGTTCCATTTAAATAATCTTCGTTTGAGATCCCGAGAAGTATTCATACTGCCCGGTCTAAGTGATAAATTGAAGTTTACTTTATCACTTGGACCGGGCAATGTCAGTACTTCCCTATTTCTAGCCAGGCACTATGATAAATTCGGTTGTGCCGTGTGACGTGTGTGGGATGGTGTGTGGGCCCCGGGAAAACTGTGAGTGCATGCAGCGA
Organism: Dendrolimus houi; assembly: GCA_039645545.1. Taxonomy (NCBI): domain Eukaryota; kingdom Metazoa; phylum Arthropoda; class Insecta; order Lepidoptera; family Lasiocampidae; genus Dendrolimus; species Dendrolimus houi. The sequence goes on along the minus strand of CM077120.1, from coordinate 12,125,736 downwards.
CATGTTAATCCGCAGTGATACTGCTAAATGGCAGCCGCCGGCATGTGTCAGAACCAATTTGCAACTATCGTTTAAATGACTATCAATAAATAAATGGTATAAATCTTTTCTGGCACTCTCCGGCCACTGTCACGGCACGCTCACTCGACGTGTGCGCTTTGGTTTGAAACTATCCCAACCTAACTCACTATTCTGGTCACTGATCGCGACCTTCAACTGCCCCTCACGACTTTCGTATTTAAAAATCTATATTATTGACATATAGATTCGTTGACATTTATCATAATAACTTCTCTAAACTTTAATTACCAACCCATAAACTGACAAAGTGACAGAAAATAATTATTTTTTACCTTTCAATAAGCATTATGTCAGTTTAATTTATTTATTTAATTTCATTTAACTAAAAATCTGTTTCTATCAAAAATCAACTGTTTCATTTTATTACCTAAGATAGGGTAGTCATTATTCATACTGACCAGGAAAAGAGATTAATCATGCAGTTTTATTTATATTGCCCACTTGATACGGGTGTTATGTATATAGACCGGTCATTAGTCATAGTGACCGGATTTCTCAAATTGCCCGTAACATAGGTATACCAATTAAAAATTACCTTCAAACTTCTTCGTCCAGAATGTTATTTTGTCTAATAGACCACTAGGCTTTAGAACTAACATGTAATTTTTTATCGATAGAAACAATTTGTATTCAGTGAGTTTTTGTACTGTTTTAGGAAAATGATGAACGAGTACTACTGTAGGAACTATATAGCGGAACAAATTCTAGAAGAGATGGGCAAAAGTGTTATACAGAAACGTGCAGGCAAACCGTTTCCATCACTTGCTCTGGATAATGTATTCAGTAAAAGAACCCAAGAGTTGAGAAACAATTTCATGTATGATGTTGGTTCAGTGAATTATCAAGAGTGGTTAGCTAAGTACGTCTTGATATTTTTTCGTAGAAATATCAAATAATATAATAGCTCATTATGTTTTGATAAAAATTTTGAGCTCTAATCCCCTCGTCGTGTGCGTATCGTATAACGGCCTGACCACGGTTTTATCCCTGTAAGTGATAACCGAATGCGATACGACGTACGATCAAAACAGATGTGTGAACCAGGCCACGAGTAGTCGCATTCTGCGCCAACCACCGTCACATCGAAGGTCGCTAAGCTAAAGGTCGTCACGGAGCCGTAAGGATGTAGGGGCAAAAAATGGAAACTGTACTACTTATTTTTCACTTGTGTCCCTCAGGTGTAACGCTTTAAAAGAGCATCTGTTCTAGACTCGTATTCATAATATACACACGCACAAGCGCTCGCGTAGACTACACTACTTGTGTTCACGGTTTCGCGGACGCGCTGTGGTTACGCAATTGCTGCACTTACGCCGTGAAGTTGTAGGCGTGAGGCATATTTATGCTAACAGTTACTAATAACAGATATTCACATACAACAGATAACATTTGTTATTTCTAGAACACAATACCTGTTCTCCCGATAACGGGCACATAACAAATCAAACATAAACATTAGCTACCTAACCGTTCTGTTAATTATTAAGTTTCTCTCGTTCTATCTAAGCAAATCATAATTAAGCTAAAAAGAGATGCACATATTATTCACGTAGACAGAGAAACCTATAGACAAATTGATATCTTATGTCGCATTCACACAAGAAAAAGAGCAACTTATGCCGATGTCGTATAAAGAAATGAGACAGAACGATGCTATTTTTTGTTTCAAGGAGCGTGCCACGGTTTTTCGAGATTGGCACACAGGTTTCCTAAACAAAGTTTGATAGCTGAAGTGCAGCTAGCTATCGTCTTCCTATAAAATACAGTTTTTACGTGCTTTATGTTAAGTAATTCATATTATATTTTGTTTTGAACAATTTAGACTTACTATTTCAACCGTTTTTTTAAAACATGGTGCGGTGTAGCGTTAAAGGGTGTAGAAGTGATAGCGGAACGAAAATGCCAAGATTGTCTTTTCATTCGTAAGTATACTAGTGTTTATTAGTTACTAGGCATTCAGTAACGTTTTATAATGTTCATATATTGTGAATAATGTACTCTAGACATAAATTCATCGTTAAAAAATAACAATTATAAATTTTAAAACTTTAGTGTTGACAATTTTTCTATAAATTAATTACCACTATTATAGGAAATATTAATATGTATTCTGCATCGTGTATTAATGATATATCTGAAAAAATTAATGTCTTGTTGCAGTTTTCCTGAACCTGATAATTTACGTCGGAATTGAATTGTAGCTACAGGACGAACAGATGGGACACCAAAACCGTCATCAAAAATTTGCAGTAGACATTTTGACAATGTCCATGCACTATTTTGAACTGCGTGTACATCACGCAACAAAAGTATTTGAACTTAAGCAAAAAATTAGAAACAGTCATACGAAGCTTGTTTTATTTAAAGGACAATAATGTATAAACTCAAGCTAAAAGCTAATTAAAAATAAACATGTTCTATTATTTATCCACAAAGCCAGAACCTACTATCACATAAGAAATGGCAGTTATTTAGAACCACTTCATCATCATCCATCGTCACTCTCAAGCCCTCATCGCAATTAATTTTGGTTAGGCAGCATGTCTTCTCCTCCGCATAACATGCCTTTACCTATCGATGAAAATCGATTTGTCAGGTTCATTTTACAGACTTCCTTACATACTAATTTCTAATTATCACAAATTTGGGGTTATTTTTCCTCACACGGTAACCCTAAATATAGTGACGTATTATATTTTGTCTCTTTCTGAGACACACTATAGCGGTGTCTATAGGTTTCTCTATCTACAATTATTCATATCAGTGTCTCATTTACACTTCAAGGACTGATACGGGCTAGAACGAGACGCACCTAATATTTATAAGGTAACATAATTAACAGAATGTAAAGCATACGGGACGCGTTTGGAAAATAAAGTAATAAGACTAGATACTTTCTTAGTTTACTTTATTATAAACACTTGGTCTTTTGACGATAATATTGCAATACACACGATATTTCAGTGAAGAGTTATATAATTAAAAAAAGCGCAAAATAAGGTACTAAGCGCTGAAAAATAACTTTGTGTGTACATAGAGATAAAAATCTAACACTGACAGCGCTAAGTTGGCAACAGTAGGTATGCACCGCAAGCCGCGTAAAGGAACTTAGTTCCGATAACAAGTAAATAACAATATGTTATTTAATAAGAGATAATCAATGCTGTTATTTTTGGATAACAGTAACAGCAGTAACAGATATTTAATTGGACCTGTTATAACTCATCTCTATGAAGTTGGCGTCAGCGGTGCGACATCGGTATCGGGGACTTAACCTGAACAAACAGTATATTTCTATGTATTGCTTGCGAACGTAGAATAGAAGCGTAGTGGCAGCGCAGCGGCTTTTAAGCAGCATGTCGGCGGTGCCGCCTACTCGAGAAAAAATTATTTAGAAACATTTGTACGTCGTGTCGATGCCGATTTTGCTAAACGCAGACCTGTTGATGCAACTGAAATAATAATCACCCGTATCTTATTATTTGATATAATACAACTGAATTGATCTGTAAAAACTTTACGATTTTCAAAAACACCTAAAAACAAAACACATATTTTCACATAAAAGATGTTTGTGATCATTTTCATTAAGACATAGGTACCAACTCAAAGTTATACTACCTACATTTCAATTGTTGCATAATCCAGTCGTATTTGAACTATGTACAAATATTTATGTAACCATCAATAGATAGGTCAACCATTGCATTGTCTTAGTGGGTTACTTGTTAAGTGTATAAAGAAAATTAATTAATTTAATGTAACTCTCGGTGAGAGTTATGTTTCTATCGTTTGCTGTCGAAACGCTTGGACAGTCATTATCCTGAGGCCGTTAGGCTCTAAAAAGATCTACCAAAACGATGTACGGTCTACGGTCGATCACTGGGCCGGTTCCTATTTCGTACAACGGACCAGTATGACGACCCAGCGAGGTAAGGTAGCCAGCCTTCTGGTAATCTTACCTATTGACTTCGATGACCTAAGCTCAGTATTCTACTTATAATCTCGAGGGATTATAGGTAGAATACAATATATGTTAAATTTCCTCCATTGTACTAATCTATAATTTAATGTAATGTATTAATTACTAACTAATACGCGATTATAATAAAATTTAACTAATTTATAACAATTACTCTATAGGGTGGCTGCAATGAACGAGCCATATCATTACCAAAACACTGACGTAATACCGAATACTTCGCTGAATAATGTTTCCGTCACGTCGGCTACTTCAGTGTCTCAAGGTCCCCAAGTACAAACGAGGGAGGGATATGAAGTTTATGAAGGTGGCGAACCCCAAGCATACCAAGAAGCTGAGGTTCCTGTACAGGATATATCAAAGTACAGTAAGTATTCAGTTTGTTACTGATGGTAAATATAACTTGCGCGATATATTTGGTATCACAACAAAAGAAAGATTTGCACTGAAATATCAGCATTATGTCGGATATAATTCCTACACTGCAACAAGCTGAGTGCAAACCTTCTTTGCTGAGAATACGGCGTACGGATTTGATGTTTTTTAATACTATTTACATCATAAACATGTAAGCAATGTAAATGCGTCACTCTTTCTTCGAATAGTCATTCTTTTTTTCTGTATATAGTAGCATGGAATAAATGAATAAATTTAAAACAAACTGTATATATGAGTAATAATAAAATAATCCAAAACCACTGTTGCGAAGGAATGTATCCGAAGAACTATTCTTTTTGTCTCGTTGGTTTGCAATGTAAATACTGGTCGATTACGTTGCCAATATCTTAGTGTTTTTTAAATTTATATGTGTGCGTATCTTTCTGTCTTATCTATTCTTAAGTTGCATGTATAGTGGATATAAAAGGTGATAGTACGTTTTCATAAGAAATTCGCGATTAATTAAAAATTAAAAAAAGCATGCGTTAAAAAGCATTATTATTAAACGCAAGTCATTCAAAAGATTACCTACTATGTAAAAAGCTAATGTACCCAGTGTGATCTTTCATACTATTTAATAAAAATAATTCACGTACTTTTTTAATAATCTCTACTGACGTTCTTAGTGTTAGAAAGTTATATGTTTTATATATTACTTTGAAAGAACATAAAAAGACCGATTATGACGAATTTCTCAACTACAGGTAGAAGAAATTTTAGAATCCTAACTCATATTACAAAAAACTACATTTGCTTCTCGTCAGTGCGAACGACAATCTAAACTTATATATAAAAGAATACACAACAAACTAAATATATATCCCATGAATTATTATAATTGTAAAATGGCTGTTTTAAAATGGTTAAAACTTAAAACATATGATGAAATATAAATGTTGATTAATTCCTCTCTAATACTCGATGCACATATTTAAAAATCAAACACACACTCACTCACACACACACACACACACACACACACACACACAAACACAAACACAAACACATGCAGTCACGCAACGCGCAGACATATATATATATATTTCAAGGAATAGATTTGCTTGTAATAGTTATATAAATTTCTGATAGCAGTTGCTTGGCATAACGTAAAGAGTGAAATCTTCTGATACAGGTACTTCATACTTACAAGAAGATTCCCACCACCAACGTATCTAAAGTTAAGGTAGAAACTTCAATAAAGAATTATATTATATTATTAAGAATTATATATATATATTATATAATCTCGCAGTATTATATAATTTTCTTACGAAAATGTTCTTTGACCCTCTTTAGCGCCAGGTCACGGATATTTAGTGTATAAGATTTTTTTATTTCAGTATAACATATAGCGATCAATTCAAACAATATGCGAATGTAAGATTCTGTTATATAATGTTCTTATAGTCATGTAAACATTATTGAAGGTGGAGGCTACGAATATTCTATGCCACCTCCTCCGCCTCCGGTGTATCATCATCAAGTACCCCATGGACATGTGATCGAAGAAGAATATGAAGTAGAGAGGGACAACCATGGGCTGGGCATCGCAGACCTGTTCGATATATCTCTCACAGGCATTGCGTTCCTCTCGTTCGGAATGTTCGTTCTACAAGTGCTTATGTGTATTACTATGGTTAGTTAATTTTATTTACTTCAACTTTGTTTCTAAGGAGATTTAGATAATTATACTCCTCTCCAAAAAGATAATGTAGTGTCTATGTTACAGTTCTCGGGTAGTTGGTTTAATTGTAAGTACGAACTAAAACAGTAATCTCAAACTTTAGTAACCTCACGCATCAATTCTGCCCTTGTCTGAGAAAGCACCCTATAAAGCTGTTTTAGAACTTCCTTAACTATGAATCCATTGACTCTACAGATTTTCTTTTATCATTTACAAAAGAAAGTCTTACATAGCGTTCCAATAAAATAGAAAAACCAGCCTGGTAATTTGATACTTTGGATCTATTACATATAGATAAAAACCGGTCCATAATGTATTTTATTTTGTATTGTTAATCTCATTATCTTTCTCATGCGGATCTAGATCCAGCGTGGTAACGTAGCCAGCCTTCTTGGAACCTTACTCATTGATTTCGATGACCTAGTCTCAGTATTCTACTTATAGTCTTAAGGAAATTATAGGTAGAATACAATATAAGCTGGGTTTCCTTCATTGTACTACATACTTTATAATTTAATATAATCTATAATGTTATATAATTCTAAACATACCGTGTCTGTATATTAAAACTATTTTTAAAAAAATAGGCTATATAGAATAGATTATATAAACAATGGAGAAGACGTAGGATTTTTTTTAGTTTCTTGTCTGTTTGTTTGGGATTCACGAAAAAACTACTGCGCCGATTTCGATACAGTTTTCGCTGATCGACAGCAGATTTTTAGACTTAAAATCTGTGCTACATTTCATCGTATGAATCCCCGGTAATTATTCTGGTAATGATTTAAAATGGCCAGTTTAAAATAAAAATATAGAATTCCGAAGTGATATTTTCACTGATCCATAGCAAATTTTATGTAACAAAACTTGCGATTTTTTTTATCCCGGGAATCCCGCGGGAATTTTCCCCGGAGCAGTTTGCACTTGGTCGGGTGCATAAAAATTAGCTTATTCCGACACAGTTTTCACAAAAACGTTAGCTTACATTCTTTTTTAAATGCATCGGTAAAAAATTCGGGATAAAAATATCACACATTTTATTACATAAAATTTGCTATCGATTTCCCGTATGAATACCAGGATAAAAAGTAGCGCAGATTTTAAGTCTAAAAATTTGCTGTCGATCAACGAAAATCGCATCGAAATCGGCCCAGTAATTTTTAAGTGAATCCCGAACAGACATAAAGTCTAAAAAATTGCATCGTGTTCTCCATCGTTTATATAGTTTATTCCAGTTGTTTTTTAATAGCTTCAATGTACAACCACGGCATGCTTAAAATTTTATAATGTTATAGATAAAAAAAATCATTTATAGAACCAGCAACAACCGGTAATGCAGATGGTGGACAATGGCGGGGATACAGTAGATGAAGTATTTCGCTTCAAACGTAATGCTTTTAATAATCCTGAAACATCTCAAGAGCAACGGTCTAAGAGTTCTCTTTCAACTATTAACACCATAACACGCTACGCGTTGTTAGCTCTTCGACCACGTTCCACACCGTGTTTATACAGAGCTCTATGTCTGGGAAACAAGCGTGTTAGGGATTTAAAAGATCCGAACAGATTCTGGTTACCTGTCTGGCAGTAAGTAATACTTTTTCTGCTTTAAATATGGATTTGTAGATTTTGAATTTAGTATCAGGCGAGAGCCAAAACTTGTAGATATTTGACTGACCTCGAAGACCGGAGCTCCTCTTGCAACTAGTAAACTCATATTTCAAAAGATAGTCGGATATTTTCTACACAAACTTAATTCTCGAATAAAAACATTCCATATAATACAACTGAGAAAAACACCCCTCTGCAAATTACTGTCAAAAACTTTAATAATTTGACAATATTCTAAAATTTGTACGGGTTCCTCATTTAAATATGTCTTTTAAAAATTTAATATATTTTAATAGTCTAAGAGACGCTAAAGAAGGACCTTCATCCATCTGATAACCAGTTGAGACATATTTTTTATCAAATGATATTGATTTGTAAAAACACGTCTATCATAGCTTGCCAATCGAAAAGTGTTCATGGGTATTTTTGAAGTCTTCACAGCATGGCAATAATAAAGGTTTTTTGTAATTAAAGTATTTGATACCAATTTTTATTAGTCAACAGAACGGTGTAGTGCCTATATTGACTTGCCTGTTTGACCTGCTTGTCAGGTAGCCATGAACAGAAATAAGTAGGCAAGTCTATCTATCCAGGCATATTCTCTATATTAAAAATTATTAGTTGAAACTAAATTGGTTCAATTATCAAAAGAGCGAAAGTTATTTGAAAAAAATATTAATGCCATGAACACTTCGTTTGGCAAGTTATCTCTCATAGGTGTGTTTATAAATCATTGTAATAAAAAAATATGTCTCATCTGGTTGTCAGATGGGTGAATGTCTTCAGCGTCTCCTCTACTATAACCTAAAATGAAGCCTGATTTACATTTGCATTTGTTAAATAGTTAACCAGCGAATAGATCCTTATCATTGTTTGGACAAACATCTACTTAATCGACAAGTTATTACTTAGCTGAATAATTTCAGTCCGAAAGATTATAAGAATCAACTCGCCAATTTCGACAATTAACTAACTTAACTGATACAAATGTAAATCAGGGTTTAGTTTTTAAAAGGTTTTTTTTAACAATTCTACGGACTCGAGTTCCGTACCCTTTTTTATAACTTAATTTTCAAGAAAGTTTTAAGTATATAAACACGCTTCTTGGTAATTTTTGTTTTTGTGTGTGACATTTGTTCAATTATATGTGTGTTGTGGTGTACCTTACGAACAACTTATTATATTAATTTATTCTAATTTTAACACTAAACTTATACTAATGTAGAGTGTATCTGTTACATGCTGGTGTTGTGAGGAAGTGCATGTGCAGTGTGTGCCTTATGTATGCACACACTGCCTACCTATATATATTATCTTAACTAAAAAGGTTTTGTTTTAATGTTAGTGCTGGTGTAGCATGGAGCCGCGGCGGTGCGCTGGGTGCATTGAAGGCCGCGGTACTTGGCCTGGGCGGTGCCGACTGCGACAACCTCTACCCATCCGCCCACTGTGTCTCACTAAAACTCAATTATTAGTTAGAAATTATTGCCACAAAGTTATTGTAACCCCTTAGTTTGTAAATACTTAATTTTGGTGCTCAATAATGTGTTATCCCATATCTGCAGTTATCCCTCTAACTAAAACAGGAACCATCAGCTTACCCTAAGTAATGTCATTCATATCCCATTGGAATTTTTATAGAGGTAGAAATGGTTGATGATAAGAATTATCATATGTTTGTCTATGATATATATGTATAACTTAACATCTGTGTTAAATGTGTTGTTTGTAATTAAGAAATAATTTGCGAATTATTAATTCTGTTTATTAACAATTACGAGTAGGTACATAATATCGAAAAACAGACCCTTGAACTTCTTTATGGGCAATTGAAATACAATTATTTTAAGTAACCAATGCTCGAATGACATAAATTGTGTTAGTGTTGGCAATCTGCACACAACGAAGGGTTCCATAATGGTGGCAAACGTCTCTTGTTTACGTTATTTGTCTACGGAAGCCAAAAAATAATTCAATCGAAAACCTATCACAAAAACTACTCACGCGATATTATTAAAAATATTTTTCTAATATTCAGGGAAATAATTTTTAACGCTGTGCAAACTTGACTGTTGTCAGAAATTCACCTCACTGTTTAAAAGTTTTCACGGCTTTAAAGGCTAATAATTTCTCTATCTATACCGACTTACATAAAAAAGTCATTACATTAACGATCCCCACACGATTATATACACCGCAAAAAGAATTCCAACCCTTAGTTACATGTTATAGAAGCCACCCCCTTTTTTCGTTATTTTACTACATTACTTTGTAGCACTTTGTAGAGACTTGCACCTTTCTATAGAATATAATACATGTAGACCCAGCAGTCTCTGAGAAAAATGACTGTGATATACACAGATAGACGGAGGGACATAACGATTTCATAATGATTCGTTTTTGCTGAAGTTACTCTATCCTAAACAGGACAACAAGAGACTATGACTCTTATGACGCTCTATGTCAGGGGTCGCCAAAAAGCGGACCGCGGTCCGCATCCTGACCGCCGACCCATTTTATGCGAACCGCGAGAACATAGCAACTTGCACTACAGGGTACGTAATTTAATAAAAATGAGTTGAAGATGAACTTCATTAAGAATAAATTTCAATCTCGACTTACTGATGAACATCTCCAGGATTTAATGTCAATAGCTTGCACCAATTTTACTCTAAACTTCAGACAGATAGTCCGCAACAAAAAAGTTATTTTTTCTCATTGATATGTAAAAAATACCTTTGTTATTTCCGTAATTACATTTGTTTAATAAATATATTTTTCTATAAAATGTTGTGGGGACCGCGATGCTCATTTCATTTCCTAAAACGGCCCCCGAGCGAAACTAATTGGTGACCCCTGTTCTACGTTATCAGTTATGTAGGTAAGAAAAACTAGGTAGTACTTACTTTAAAATTAAGGTCCCTGTATTTACTTAAATAATAATAAAATAACAGATTTCTATTATGTAGTCAAACATAGTATGTGCAAAAATTTCTCAAGCCTCTACGCGTGGGCATGTGAAAATAAATGCTTATTGAATTCTCTGAAATATAATATTACATTACCCATCTACGGTGTACCTACAGTGTTTGCGCATTTTAACAAACTTTGGAAATATTCTAAAATTGTATTTATTTTTCAATAATTATTCATCTAAGTTTTTAATTTACATTTTATTTCGCATTCATTTTTTTGACAAGTTTTTATTTTGTATCTTATTGGTTTTTAAAATATTGTCACGAGTTACAGGACTCGAATTAAAACGCCGTTGGAATTATTATAGAGTTTATTAGAACTATACAAACACGTATAACACAGGTACAAATATAACCGAACGTAATGAGTCCAAACGTAATGCAGAAGATCGTAATTCAAATACACGCGCAGTCTGTCACTAAATAGCTTACCGAATGAACACAAGTTTTGCTTCGCTCGTGGTTATCGCTCGACTGCCCATCTCTCCATTGGGGCATTGCTTTATACTGCACATATGCAGTATTTCTGCCGGACCGCGTGGACCGAATTTCTTAGAATCACACCCGACTAATGACTACCATAAAAGATAACAATACACAATGGGCTGTTTTTCTAATCATAAATTTTAAACACAAAGTAAACAAAAGAAGTCCAAATGCCGAAAAGGTAATAAAATGGCACGGTTGTTCCTTTTTATTCAGATTGATTCCCAGTTTATTAGAACCAAGTTTTATTTTGACATAGTTCTATCAATTAATACAAAATTGATAATGAATTGATGATTATATTACTCTCATCTTTTCATTATTCTTTGTTAAAGTTTATTCTTTACGTCACTGTAGCGTAATGCTCAAAGTGTTAATAGTTTTATTTGCCTTTCGTTTTGATTGTTATAAATTATTTAATATTTTTTGCTGCCACTTTGCAATATTATCATTCTAATAATTTATGAAAGGTTATCCTATATTCACGGCTATTGAAAATAATCGAAAAGTTAGCCTATTAATTTAAAAAAACTTCTTAAGCACTTACCTCCTTATTTATAACTATAACAGTAATACGAAGATATAGCCTCGTTAAAAGTCCAAAAAAAAATCCTTTAGTTTAGCGGGCCTTATAAGCTTTATATAACTATTATGAATAATAAGTAACTGTGTAAGATGTATCTACATCGTCGTCTATAATCCACATATGTAAGATATTTGATTATGCAGTATTTAAATGAAACAATTTTTTGTTCTCTAACATAGTAATTATATTTACAATATATTTTCTTTATACGACAGAGCATTATATATTGTTATACATGATTTGGCTAGTTATTTATACTTAATCTACTTTATTTAAATTACAATATTTCTCAATGCTCACCACCACGTCGTTTTGACACCTTTAATGCAGCGCGATATATTTCAAGTGACAAAAATAGCGTATTAAGTAACAGTTTACATTTCACACGGTAATTAAAATTGTTAACACACCGGTAATGAATATATAGTAAATGAAACAATCAAAAGTCAATGACGAATTTTGGAAATTCTTTACCATGATTTCTTTTTTAATCAGTAGAAATTAGTACTTACGTCAGTCCGTAAATTCCTTTAATGCATAATAAGTAACTTTAAGTTTTAACGAAACTGTTTCAATATTTAAATGTAGTTCGTAAGTTTTAAATTTTGAGATCAATAATTTTAATCTCAGTCTCTGGAAATCATAAAATTATATTAAGTTAGTATTTATTTTTTTAGCATATAAACTTTTTCTTTTTCAAAATTTTGAGAATTTAACCGTGAATAAATTTATAATAAGTTTTATATGAGATTCAAATCATTTCTTTATTATATAATTTGGTTTATAATCTGAACTTGTATTTGTACTATACCAATAAATAAAATTAAACTGTGTTTAATATCCAAGTAAATGCTAAAAATTTAATGAAAATTGCTTTTTATAGAAATCTTAACCATAAATGACTGCTTTTAAATTATTTGTGTTCTTGTGTCAGGATGTCGAACAGGATCCGAAACGGTTGAACGAATTTCAATGAATATTTTAACAATTAATACGCGAAATACTGTGATATTGTATGTTCTATTGCGATATCTTTCACGGTAGAGAAAATATCAATAAGTCCAAGTACAACGCGAACGAGTGCCTCATGATAAACCACTTACATTTTTATTCTAATGAGTTATTATTCTTTGGATATTTCATATACCAGTGTAAACTACGCTTTAAGAGGCATCATTATATTTATTTATGGCGGTGAAGACGGCAGCGTGACAGGAGTGAAAACACAACTCAGGGGTGCATAAGCGTAAGGGTTAAGAAGAGAATAAGCCTGGGGAGCATGGCCAAATATTTGTCCCGGAAACAGGCCTTGCCTTTGCGCTATTTTTAACCTTGAAGTTAGTTGTTTCTTCCATTTCGTTCTTCTGTTTTGGAACCATGTTTTTATTTGCACTTCTGTTAAGCCAAGGGCCTTTGAAAGTTCCATTCTTTTGGAAACACTGAGGTACTTATCCAGTTTGAATTCAGATTCTAAACGTTCCAGTTGTTTAGCGCTGTACGCCTGGCGTGGTTTACGTTCGGGACCTGCTCGCCTCGGTCTTCTATTACTCTTATCATCTGTAGACAAAAAGCTTTATTTAAGAACATGTAGGTACTATGAATATACTAACTGAATATTCTATGAAGAAAGCGAGCCCAGTTAAAACAAGTTGTGGTCACCAATTTGTTCGCCCAGTTCCTTAGATTTTATATTCATATCTACTGAACTTTAGAAAGCATCAAGATGAAAATGCTTGTTTTAATGTTTAAAATTTTCTTTAAACTGGACACACTTTCAGACAAACTGACATATCAGGCAAATATGTATTCTAAAAACATTCACAGTCATTAACAGTCATTAACGATTAGGTATCGTTTAAATAGTAGTTTTCACTGAAATTTTGAAATCAAAGACAGAACACTCCAGTTTTATTGAATCGAAGATATATATGATATAGGCTTTTGTGAAAGTAGAATGAAGTTCTGCCGCCAAATAATAATTTTCCAGCGGCCGATTTTATAAACGTTCTGGTATGTAGATAAAAGAACCAGGCAAGTTCGTACGTACTACATATATATATACACATGGTGAAGGATTTCATAGACATGTACCGATATTACAATTTAATTACGTAGCCCTAATGCGATAAACGTGCGAGCAATTACGTGTACTTACGTTTCATATTTATTTCAATCGTCTCGCACTGTAACGTACGTTAACTTTCAGAATTAACCGCACGCCTGTCATCGGCTTTAGAAGCGTAATAAATTGTCTAGCTATAGACACGCATACTTGTATGCGTGTCTATAGCTCAAAATATGTACAAATTTTGAAATTCTCAAAATATGCTGTGTATAATAATGTATAACGAATGTAATTACGTCGCTATTTCTTCGAATAAAGTTTTTCTTTCTTTCTTTCTTTCTTTTCTTTATGCTGGAACTGAAAATACTCCTCATCTCATAAACTATTTGATATACAGGTATATTGTTCAAACTTATATAAATTTTCCCATCCTAACTTTTGCTAGTATTTTCACAGCAGAACAGTTCAAAATTTAAAACATAGATTGGACACTTTGTAAATGTAGATGATTTGTAAAATACTACATACTACTACATCATTAAATAGCGGTACCTACATAAACGACACCTTCGTTCCAAATTTCCAATAAATATATGTGTACCTAATAGAGTTAACAGTTTTCAAACTACTGTAACATTTTACTTGCACAGATAGAAGTAGCAAAATCAAAAATAAAGTATAATTTCTAACTCCTTTATTTTCATAATAGCATTACAAGCCGATGTTCCCGTTTCGAAAGCAGCACTTGCTGTAGACAAACACGCGGTTAAGTTTTTTCGAACACTAATCGGAATTGTAGCAGGCTCTCGTTAAGTGGCTATAAACACAATCTGTGTGTTTGAGCAGCGCCTGCGCAGTTTGACATCTCCCGTGTCAACAGAGCATTGTGGTTTGTATGTGATGGTCGTGCTAACCGACTGCTAACTGTTTGAGTAAGCGCTTTACGATCATCGATGTAATAAATACAAAAGATTATGTACCTACCAAAGGACTTGGTACAAAAAAGCGTGAAATATATACTAAGAGTCCAATACTTAAATACACAAAATAAGCGACCAAAATGTTGGTATCGGAAGTATTCACAAAAAGTATTAATCGCCCATTTCACGAACTATGAAGGGTTCCGTAGAGGTGACAAAGGCCCATAGTTTTCGTCATTTGCTTTCGCAATCACGCGAAGGCATTTCATCTAAAACGCCCTCTGTCGCAAAAACTGTTCGACAGACATTTCTGAATAGAAAGAATTTTTAAAACTCTCCAAGTTCCATTTATTCCGAATTTTCCATTTCATACTTCAAAAGTTAGAGATTAGCTACAGACCGGTATAGCAAAATAAATGCAATATTTTTGTAATCTATATGTATAGAATTTACTATATTAAAATAATCTAAAAGGTTTGTACCCCTTAGAGCATTTAAGATTCTATAATACGCTGTATTTCTAATAGAATAACTGTTTCTTCTCCAAACTATTTTTGTTTTCAAGTTGTGAACTGAATAGTAATGCTCTACATAATTATAAGTGCAACTAAAGCGTTTTTATTGATAAATTGAAAAAATATTTTCTACTTACTAGACTGTTGACTTTATGTGGGCATAATATGTTAACATAGCTATTTCTCGGTACATTTCTATAGAGACGTGATGTAAATTCAGTTTCTGGATAGGCATCGATCGTAAACAGGGTACGCGTTAAGGCGGTGGGCAAACAGAAGAGCTTTGTTGGTAATTATCGTCGCAGCAGCTGTTTGCCGACACCTCGGTGCGAAGCCGCGACCACCTTCCGTCGGCTGGTCACAATTCGACGAATGTGTCCTCAGATTTATCACTGCGACGTGTTGTCTATTGTAATTAGGATGGTCAACATTTTTCACGTATAACGATTATTTCCTCAAAGATTCATGAAGTGCTAATTTGAATTTTATGATTTAACTGAATGATAAATGCCAAGAGATATTTGTACCACTTTAGCAATTGACTTGGTGTTGTGTGTACCTACCTACTGTCCACACAGCGCAATCGTGGCGCTCGTCGATTTCGGAACCATCTTTTATGTTTTGTACCAGGTTCATAATTATTTGCACCTTTTTTCATTGTAGTTTTATAGTAATTATAATATTTAGGTTGCAGTAGCCGTTTTGGTAAAAGCGGACCGTCATAAATTTGTCATGTCCGTACAATTGTTTGTTACTCACATTTCTCTCAAACATTACTGCGTATATAAAGTTTGGCAAGAGAATGTATTCTGTAAGCTGCTACACAATGTTGCAGTAAAATCGCGATTATATTAAAAATTGGATAAATGACACAATACGTGTTATAATAAAATCCGTTTTCATATAAAAGAGCTGGTGCTACATATTTTAATTTTAAGATACCTATCATGGTAAGAATAAATTTAATCATTGCTTATCTTATGACGTGATAACTAAAAATAAGTTAAATATTCATATTATGATATTTTATCATAATTTGCTATTCTCATATAAAACCTAGAGGACTTCGCCATTTTGTAAGATGATGAACAGTATTTCAGTTGACTGTTAAGTATCCTATTATGGATGGCTGCCTTAGTGTTAACAGGCTTTGTGTGGGATCATTACACAGGTCTCAAAAGGAAATACATGCTGTCTGTTCATGTTTGGAGTTGGCTCAAACGCTTTCCGCGTTGATTTTGCCAAAAAATATGCTTCTAATGTTGTAAAAAATGTGTTCTCTCCCGCTAAATTTGACGTATTGGTAGAAATGTTTAAAAATATAATAAAAAATGAATAATTACCCCTAACGTTACAAACGAACGACCTACGTCTTAATAAGTGAACGGGTTACGATGGTGAGTTGACATAGAAAGTTTGAACTTCGAGTGGACCCCCGGGCAATTCCCGGACGTGACACTCCCTCACTAATTTTATAGCTACCAAAATTCCTCACGCTGTCGACTTAACAAATGTGACAAAATCAACAAAAAGCACCCTGCTTGGTAAAACTAGGTACCATCGCGCTGGAATAAGCTAAAGATGTAACAAGAATTTCTGGTTTTCATAATTGTCAACTACTTTAATTGTCGATTGTCGAACGAATATACATAGTATTTATCAATTAGTTCTATTTCTTCATAAGCTGCTGACTGCCGATTGTCCTAAAAATTTATTTATAAAAATAGAAAAAAATCCTTATAAAAATTGTTATTCAGTCATTTCTCTCTTCTTGGAATAAGTAAAAAATTATTTTATTTCTTACATTAACATACAATCTTATAAAGTAATTATTATTATTTCTTAGTATGTTATTATTAATAACAACAATGCTAACATTTAATTTAAGTTTACTAAACTTAAATTAAATGTTAGCATTGTTGTTATTAATTTCCTTCTTTTAATGTACCCCAGAACCCCAGATTGGTTGAAGGCCTCTCCCTCCAAAGACTTCAAGAAATATTTTTATAGAATGTTGAATGTAAGTATATCATATTAATTCTATTGTCTAGAATACTTATTTCACTTATTAATATATGTACATGTGTGTGTGGATCCGAAGTTAAAAAAAAACCCGGATATTCCGTAGACACGAAACCACTGAAGCAAATAGTATAATTTTGTTGCCTTCAGTTGTTGTGTAAATGTTTGTTGTATTATAATAAATAAATACAATCGCCTATTATATAGACTCATCCAAAACTCCGTCGACTAAGAACGTCCACCTTGGCTTCATAAGTATATATGTTGCACATATCTTAAAACCAGCTCAATCAATCATTCAAACAATAACAATCACTTTTCAGGGCGGTCGCCATTTAGTCTGTTTTAACAACGAACTGCACTTTCCAAAAACTTACTATTTCTTACATGTCTATTTAACACCTCAAACAAAATCCGACGTCACAATGGCGGCATCTTTGTAAAGTAAGTCATAATTGAGGGGGTGGGGGGAACAGAGATATATATACATACATACCAGTACACAAAAAGAGAAGGAAATAGGCATGTATCGAGAATATACACTGAAGTTTGAACATGAGATGGGGTTACCATGACTCAAAAACCATTGTTCAGCATTAAATAACAAACAGTATTTATTTGTAATACGTTTACACAAAAATTAGTTCGTTGTATCAAATTTAATAGAAAACCCGTAATTAGTCCTAAATTTTAAGTACTTTTTTTGTTTGCTTGTATAATTGTAATATGCGATGTTGGTTTTTTCAATAAATAAATAAATTAAAGAGAGTTTGATTTATTTACATGTAAATTTATTTTTAGTAAATAATTATTACATAAAGTTAATTATTATTAAATCGTAGTATGTACTTAGCCTTAGAAACTTACGTGAGTACAACTTACACGTTTAAGGCCGAGCTTATATTGTTCGTTAAATAGTATTCCAAAACGTTTGAAATTGACCTATGGCTTTCTTTATAACCTTAATTTGATGAGTATCAATTGATATTTGCGGAAACCATAAGAAACGTAACACTTCGTAGTAGAGACACATAACAAAAAAAACAATCACAAGAGTAAAATTTTAGGACATAATAATATACCTTATTTCATGGTAATTACTTAATTTCCGAGACTGTCTTGACTAAATAAAAATCCAAACTAAGTCTCTCCTGTTTGTTATAATATGGACTTGTTTGGATTTATCTTTACTAAAAATGAATGTTATTATTATACTTCGCATCATTTTTCACTACCCCTCTCGTGTAAGACCAGAGGGATGATTACGTGTTCAAACCATTTAGTGCGTGTGAAGAATCGCACCGGATGAGTAGTATCACGCGATTGCATCACGCTTCATTCATATATCTCACGTTTGCATTCTCACAACATCTATTCTGTTAATTAAATATATAGTTTCTTGGATCGCTGCCTGTATATAATCAATATGTCTTAAATTTAATTTTATTTCTCCTATATATGTACAATCGTGGTATGAAATGGTTGGCCAGTTTTCAAATTAACTCATTTAATGTTCCGCCAGCACACGGTACCTTGTCAAACTAAGTCACAGAACAGACTGTTTTACGGAAAATTATGCTTAACTGTTGGACAATAAAGTTTAAAGTTACTCACATCAAAGTCATTTGATTTTCTATCTTGTCTAAGAAGATTGTTTAGAGATGTAAAACCTTAAAAAAGTATAATAAATACAACGCCTAAAGCTAAGACTGAAATAACTAAGCTCAGTGAGTCATTGCGAAGAACAATTTGTTTGCAGGTAACTGTTTGTTGGCACCTACGACTAAAAGGCTGGTTCATGTTTTGCACAGTGAAATAGTATTGCCGAGTTTGGAAATACGGGCAGCCTTATGGGCACGCTTCCCTCTAGCACCGTATTTTATACGTGTAGTTTTAAATATAAATATTATATTTGAAAAACATAATTACTGTTCAACAAAATTCATTAGTACTTGAATTAGAACAATTTGATATAGAGGTGCGCGGCTGTTTATCTAGGCATTCTTCAGGAAAATTTAAGTTTTACAATAATCTTCAAGCATAGGTATACCTATACATCATGCAATATCTGAACACAAACCAGACTAAACCCCAATTTTAACTGTCTCCAGACAACAGAGTTTTCTTGATAACTAGAAAAGCGCAATTGTTGTACGGTGTAGTGCAGCGCGGATAAGGTGTAGCAGTGGCCGACGAATGTTGTTATCAAATAATCATCGAAACTTTAACTTTACAAAAAAAACCATAAAATTTAGATTTGTTATGAATGAGACTTTATAAGCGCGCTGTATTTCTAGAAGAATCCTCTATGCGTGAATCCGATTCGTACACGGCTATTTCGTTATTACAAGAACACTAAAGAAGATGTGCAGTAATTCCAATAACTTTATTTATTGATTTCTTTATTTATATTTTTATAAAAAAATGATTAATTTTAAGTATACATACATTTTAAGTATATAGACATATAATACAATTTCTACATTATTTATGACTGATTTCTATATCTTAATAACAGTTAATTTGCCTTACTATTGGTGAAAATTTGACATAAGCTATATTAAAGTAGTGTCAAAGTTCTACCGATGGTAAGATAATTCAATGAATTATTAGCTGCCATTAAAAGTTTTGAACATTTTCAAATTAAAAATTTTGGACATTTATAATTTTTCCGTCGGTCGCTGCCGTCAGACTCCACCGAATCTAATAAATTAATTTTCCCACGAAATTTAAATAACACAGCCGTGAAGAAGGAAAAACAAACATCCAAATAAATTCACTGTACCATTTTTATGTTACTATGGATATGACTTCATGTTTTAATTAGGGGGACACTTTTTAATTATTTACTGAAAAGATGTGTAGTAATATTTTACTTACCATATAAATGTGACGAGGTTTGGTGCGTGGCCAGCCAGTGCGCATAGGCATGCCCTGCAAGGAGACCCGCCTCGCTCAAGGGACCCAGCTCCGAACAGGCAGATGTCGATGATACTGGGAGGTTATTATGAAATGCCTTATTAATCATATTATTCTGCTGAAATACTTATCAAATAATTTTTGTATTTGGTGTGCAATAAAGTGTTATCTCTCTCTCTCTCTCTCTCTCTCTCTCTCTCAAATACACTTTTAGTACTTAACACTTTTATTCTCCTTCCTTTCTTTTTTGTTCTCCACATACAGACGCACACAAACAAATATATAAATAACCACATGAACATGCAAATCTTTAATTTTTACACTGGCAATTAACATGAGGAACCTGTGATTGTTTGATACTACAGATTCTAAAGTTAGATTTTTATGGTATGAACCCTTAGGCATCACACAAAGAAATAGGTACTCTGGGGATAATTTCAGGCCATAGAATTCCTACTTCTGTGGGAATCCTTAAATCTGGGAAACTGCCTACATACCCGCTACACTTACACTCGACGGCCTCTGTGGTTGAGCGGGCTAAGCCTTTGCCGGCTTACCTCACTGCAAAGCAGAGGTTCCGGGTTCGATTCCTACTTTCTGAAACGTATTTTCTCCGTTATTTACTATGGTCTGGGTGTCTGGGATTGGCCCTAGAGTGGTCTGTTATATATTATCCATAACACAAAAGCGTAACTTGCTTAATTTGGGGATATACAGTGTGTGTGTTTGTCTGCCGATTTATTATTATTATTACTTGTCTATGGCAGATTGTTTGTTATGCAGATATGTGAAAGTCTGAAATACGCCAGTAAGTGTTTGACTTCCTGTATTTTAAATTACGGCAATGAAATGATTCCTTATAAAAAATCCAAAGGGAATTATTTGGATACATAAAAGAAGCTTTTTTGTACGCTATATTTTTATCTATTTTCGTAAAGAGGATTATTTTTGTGACTCGTTATAATCAGGAATTAAAATAGAAAAACATAATATCTGCAATTAAACTCTTATGGTGTTTGTTATACGTTAATGTCGAAATCTATAATATTATAAAACTCTAAACATGCCGTGTCTGTACATTGAAGCTATTAAAAAAAAACAACTGAAATAGACCATGTAAACGATGGAGAACACGATGTATTATTTTTAGATTTCTTGTCTTTTTATTCGGGATTCACGTGAAAACTACTGGGCTAATTTCAATGCAGTTTTCGTTGATCGACAGCAAATTCTTAGACTTAAAATCTGCGCTACTTTTATTCTAGGAGTCCCGCGAGAATTTTTCTAGGTATTATTTAAAATTGCCAGGTTAAAAAAAAGTCGTATTGCAATGTGATTTTTTCACTGATCTATAGAAAATTTGATGTAATAAAATATGTGATTTTTTGTTTATCTCGGGAATCCCGCGAGAATTTTCCCGGGAGCTGTTTGTAGTTGTTCAGGTGCATAAAAATTATCTTATTCCGACAGTTTTCACTAAAACGATACCTGACATTCTCTTTTTTAAATGCTGCGGTACTTTGTAACACGGGAATCCCGCGGGAATTTCAACTCAAGCGTGGACGAAGTCGCGGGCATGTCTTAGTACTTATATATTTAAATGAATGTCTGATTAGGATCATTATAACATAATTATGAATATTATTTTTTATTTTTTTATTTGAGTTTGTACAAGATGTATTGTTATTGCTTAATATATCTATTAATTTTTATTATAACTATGTTATTTCATTATGTTAACTTCTATATTAGATAAATAATTAATAAAACTAAGATGTAAGAAGATTAACATAAATTGAAGTAGGTACTTAACTGATTCAGCAGGTGGATATAAAGACTTAAAATTTACATTTCTTACCATTATATTCATCAGTGGTTTCTTCAAAATTGTCATTATCTTCACGAGATAGAGTGCTATCATTCTGAATAGTCGCACTTTTACTATTTCCTAAAATATTATCTATTAGAAACGTTTTACTTCTACTACTTGTATCTTTAGAATTTACAGTTTCTCTATTATTAATTATGGCAGTTTGATAAGATTTTGAAGGGAATATTAATCTACTTTGTTCCAAAAAGCGTAATCTGTCAGAACCTACAAGAGTATTCAATACATTCTTATGATTATTGTCACTAAACCAACTTGAAGAATGTTCACTATTATCACAAATGTCAATTGTTTCGTTTTCACTATCATATTCAGTCTCTGTTTCACAGTCGTATGATGATTCTTCTTTATCTATAACACACAGTACACTTGGCTTTTCTATATTATTTGCGGACTCGTTTTCACAGGTGCTTGATATGTCTTCCATTGTGTCCATCTTATTAAGGACAATCTCTTCATCTGTCTTCAGAAAAAAAATAACCTGATCTCTACTGAATCATGTCAGGAGACCCTAACGTAGTGAAAGCTATGCTCCGTGACTAAATTTCTCACAGGTGAGATCGTCGGAAACTGATAATTGCTTCCGAAAATAGGTGGTTCCATAAAATCGGCTGCGGTGGCTGTAGGTACTACCGGGCCGAGATGCTATAACGCTACTGGCTGATCAGCAAAAGGAGGGGGTAATGCCATCTTAAGTAGGTGTGGCCTCTACCGCCGCCTGCGAAAATTCACACCTTTCTTTTATTTGATAACACGTTATGTCAGAGCCTCCTTAGCTCACAAAGAACCACTAAAAGCTTATGATGAGCACAGATCCAATTTCCTTCGGTTATTGTTTGATTAATGTCGCTGATTTAAATGATTTATTGTAAGTAATCCGGGATATAGATGCGGTTCTCCGTGTGGGGTTAATTGTGTTTGAATATTTTTACTGTTATTTTGTTGAAAGGTTTATGAATTTCGTAACGTTAGAAAATATTAAATCAATAAAAAATTGTTCTTTAAAAGCAGTTGTAACATTAGCATATAAACTTTCTGGTAGAATAGTGATTAGTGGAGGTATTCGCGTCTAATTCAAATCAAATCGGTTCGTATCCTGGCCGGGAAACATGCACCGCTTAAGCAGTTTCTTCGACCTAATGAGCATGTCATTACAATGACTACATGATAACTGTAAAATACCACGAGGAAACTTACACATCGAGATCGTCGATGACTGAAATAGGTCGGTAATCTCTCGGATATTTATATGGTCTATTCCTCTGAAATGGAGAGGCCATTACATTTTGGTGCTGGACTCAGGCTTCGTATTTTAGAGATGCGCTATACTGACTACACTTGTACAGGTTTCAAACATCGGTTATACACAATAGCAAAATTGGAACTGTTGTGTTTTCACCCAGTCATAGTTATTTTACTCAGACACTGCTGGGTATACCTATATAAATGAAATTTGACCCGAAAATGTAATTAAACTATATGGCTCTGCACAATGCTGTAATAAAACTAGGAGACAACTAAAAATTAGCAGTGTTCGCCATACATCTAACTGAAGGCTGAAAAAATTATTTCCAAAGTATTTGTGTGGCGTAGTATCGTCAGCTTTTGAGAAATCATTTTTCATTTGCAAGTGGGAAAGTATTAACTTCCAAGTCGTAAAACTTATGTGTGCGTGCGTGCGTATGTGTCTAACTCTTATATCATCTATACATATAATAAAATTGTAGAAGTCAAATTACTGTACAATAAAAAAAAATGCTAAAAACCGAGTCAGGGGATGTAAGAAGTGAAATAGAACTAATTTTTTTTTTTTCAATTTTTTGTTACTCTGTTTGTCTGTCTGTTTATACCGGCTAATCTCCGAAACGACTAGACCGATTTAAATGTAATATTTTATGGTGGTAGTTTATATCCTTGGTCAACATATAGGATACTTTTAATCCCGAAAAATTAAAGAGTTCCATAGGATAGTTAATAAACCGCACCACGCGGACGAAGTCGCGGGCATCAGCTAGTCATGTATAAAATACTAATAAAAACAAATAATAATCCCTATTATTATAATATCAATTCTGTATTTTTTCTACTATACGACTAACTGTACTATAATAATTATTTCTATTAATACTAAATACTTAAAAATAAACTAAATTATAAATAAATTACTCAACAAACAAAAACTTAGAAATTAAATACTATTATAAACATATTTACAAGTAAAAGATGTAGTCCAGATCGCTCTCGTTGGGGAGCGTTCCCAAAATGCTGGCCTCATTCCCACGTTGTATGGCAACGCTTATCCGTTGCCCTAAATATAGACGGCTGTATTTGGAAGATGGAAAGCCACTAACGTATCAACACACGTTGCGTCCCATACTAAGGGGCGTCCCATCTTCCAAGGTACCAACGACATTCCGTCCGGTCGCTTGCCATCGTCGCGGCACAGCCCGTTCGGTTCAAGAACAGCTGGAACCCCAACGGTGACAAGAGACCGGCGGATGATGTTGTTGATAGCCGCATATCGTGAAGTTCTACCAGCACTCCTCAAACAAGACAAGCCATGATGACCCAGTCTATCAACTTTATCTCCGCAACGACAACGATGTGGGACTGCAATGTCTGCCCCCAGGCGAATGCAGGCAGCAATCCTGAATGTAGTATTATCCAGGAGTGTACCTAGATTCGCCGAGGGCAGACACTGAAGCCACAGACCAGACTCCCATTTAGGAACAGCTAAGAGGCGAGCACGGTCAGTTTCGCCGGTGCAAGATGACATGAGATTGTCATACATCATCGACTTATCCCTATTAATATTATAAATGCGAAAGTAACTCTGTCTATCCGTCTGTTCCGTTTTCACGGAAAAACTACTAGACCGATTTGGCTGAAACTTAGTATATATTATGTTTTCGATGTCGAGAATCAACATAGAATACTTTTTATCCCGAAAAATGGGATAGCTTCCGGGATAAAAATATATTTGTCTCTCTGTCTGTTATGCTTTTACGGAAAACTACTGGACCGATTTGGTTGAAATTCGGTATATATTTAATTTTAATACTGAGTCCTCCTTATCCCCTAAGGAATATTTTTTATGCCGGATAATGGGATAGATTTATGTAAAGGTTATCCCAAAAAGTAGGATAGCTTTTTTGTGATTTGCCATTTTCATCATTTTGGTCATTGCTGTAAATTTGGTCATTTCTATAATTTTGGTCATTTTTGTAATTTTGGTCATCTTTGTTGTTTTGGTCATCTTTGTCCTTTTGGTTATCTTTGTCCTCTTTGTCCCTTTTGTCCTTTTTGTCCTTATTGTCCTTTTTATCCTCTTTGTCCTCTTTGTCCTCTTTATCATTTTTGTCATTATTGTCATTTATTCATTTGTGTAGTTTTTATAGACGGGGTTAGATAAATAAAACTAGGACCATGAGACCAATCGTTTCTCAAGTTTTTAGATATAAAATTTTATCATCTATAAAAAATGCGATTGTAACTCGATATTTGTTTCTGTTAAGCTTTTACGGAAAATTACTAAGAATACTGGATCGGTTTTGCTGTAATTTTGTTTCAATGTAGCTTTAATACCAAAACTGGACATAAATACTTTTCATGTCGGAAGATGGGATAATTTGCGATATAAAATGAAATTAGTCTTCCGGGTGCAAATAGCACTAACATATAAATTTAGTACAATGTAACCTGTATTAACTCCTTTTTTTACAGGGGAAATCCGTTTGACGACCGTGAGCCGCGCAAGGGGGAAAGGTCGCGGCCCGTGTATGGGATTCGCCAGTTCGGGGTGGCACTAGCACTTCACGCGTGAGATGCTATTGTCACACCGCGATTAGGGATACCGACTAAAACCGTTCGATCCTCGAGCGTCCTTCGTCCGGGCTGTGGGCTCGCTCGCGCATTCACCACCAGCCCGGACGGAGGTCAACCCGGACGGACTGTATTAACTCCTGTTCTTTAAACAAGAAGCATGCACTAAAGGTTGAATCGCGGCGCAGCCGCGGGGCATATTCTTGTTTAGAAATACTTTCAACGAATATTAATATATCTAATATGGAATATTTGCGATAAAATGCTTTTATGGTTTCGTAGCCAAATAACGAAAACAGTGAACACTTTTACGGAACCCTCCATAGTTTCAAAACTGACCAAGACTTGCCTGATATTTTCTTTCTCAGTACATTTGACACCAATACATTTTTCCAATTTTTTACACCAGATGTATATATAACACCATTGCATCATGTAAAATAGTATTCTTCTTCAATGATTGCAATGCATTCCTTTTAACTTCTAAATCTAAAAGGTGGCTTGAGATCACTATGGAAAATTCTAAAAAAACTAAAATCATATTTAGAAATCGTCACCATGCCCCGATGCCGATCTAGGTTAAGAATAATCCCTCAGACGTGGCGTATAGAATACATTTCTCTATTATTGTAATGGTTAAAAAGTGAAACTCAAATTAAGTATAATATGTTTTCTATGGACCATGGAACGTTCAGTAAAAAACATACTTCTGAAAAGTTCCTGTATCCTACAAATAGATGGTAAAAAAATCTGGATTTAACGCTTATTATTTATTATAAACGTATTTTCTGACCTTATATCTAAAATAGAAAGAAGTCTAGATATAAGTAAAAAATTGGAAACTGGAAACTTATACTTTCTGTTTTTCCCTTTCTCCCAATTATATATAAAATTATCAATGACTTTTTGTCCATACTACTCTATTCTAGCATACATTCTTTGTTACAAATCAAATTATCATCCTCAAACAATCCATCCATCTCTTTTTGATCTACTATTACATTTGTATTCATCAATCACATAGAAACTATCTAGAAACTTATTGAAATTGTTTATTTTTGACTGAATTGAAATTAAATAATTTGTTTTCAATAAAAATGAAATGCCATTTTTTTTAACAAAAACAAAACTGGCTTCTAACTAAAAAGCAAAAAATATATATTTAACCCACTTCTTTTTCTTCTTTCTCATTCTTTTTTTTATGTTTTATTTGGCACCAACTTCAAGATGTTGTAGAAAGAAGTCGCTTAAATATTTATTTTTCGTTTTTAATTTGAGTCGGTTTTGTTTATTTATTTAAAAAAAAATATATTTTTTATTGCGCAAATACTTGAATAGCTTTAGAAATAATGTATTAAGCGTCTGTAGAAATTATAGTACTGGCACGCGTACACAAGGTTGAAATCTCGCTCTTCGGTGAAGACGCTCATCAACAAGGGTTGATGAGCGGTTGCTCTCGATTTCCCTGGGTTCCATTCATCAGATCCTGACTTGTTGACCATGGGACCACTTCGGGAGTATAGACAATAAAATATTTTTTTTTAAATTGGCCCACAATTGACAGAGAAATCGCATAACATAGATACAAAAAAAACTGAGCGCATGTAGAAAATGTAATATTGGCACGCGTATACAACCTTTTTTTTAAGAATGTAGGCGCTCATTTAAAATAAGGGTTACTCTAGACTTCTCTGAAATCTACTCATCAGATCCTGACATGGTGACAATGAGACTAATTCGGGAGTATACGATACGATAAGAGAAAAAAATTGAAAATCGGTTCACAGTTGACAGAGAAATCGAGTAACGAACGAAAAAAACATACAGACGAATTGAGAACCTCCTCCTTTTTGATGTCGGTTAAAAACGAGAGAATGATTGGCGCCATCTAGTCATATGGGATTCAGGAGCCAATCAATATTACCATAACTAAGATTAATATGGCGCTACTCGACCCTGAAGGTAAAACCTCATTAAGAGAGGTGTTTCGTTTGTCAAGCGAATGATCCGCATGGAGACGCTTGACAAATGGAACCGGCGATACAGCGACGAGCCAACCGCATCAGTGACTAAGTTTTTCTTCCCGGACGTGGTATGTGCCTTTAAAGTAGTTAGAAGCAGCACCACATCAAACTTGACGACCCAGATATTCACAGGCCACGAAGGGTTCTCCGAATACTTGAACCGGTTCAAGTCGAAGGAGGAGCCATGGTGTGTCTGTAAACCTCCAGTACTGAAGACCCCTTTACGTGCAATCTTCGCTTGCTCCCTCTTTGCCGTGGACCGGTACAACGTCAGATACGCCCTGAAAGTTGAAATCGATTGGAAGAACATCGAAGACTTACTCTGTGAAACTGCGTGAGGACTTTTTAAAATTCGCGCTCAAAATAGTAAAAGTGGTGGTAAAACAAATAACGGTGGTAATACATAATTGTTTATACTCACCTAGCGTTAAGATGTCACAGATGATAATATATAAGATAATCCAAACTAGCTTACAATAAACCGTATATATAAAAATAGTAAGCATAAGATGTAAATAAATTAAAGTGTATAAGTTTTTCGACATATAGATAAATAAGATACACACGCTATAGTAAAAATGTAAGATATCTATAATATTATAAAATTCTAAACATGCCGTGTCTGTACATTAAAGATATTAAAAAAAAAACAACTGAAATAGGCTATATAAACGATGGAGAACACGATGCATTTTTTTAGGTTTCTTGTCTGTTTGGCTCTTTATCTGTTTGTCTATTTGTCGGTTTGTCTATTTGTTCGGGATTCACGTAAAAACTAATGGGCCGATTTCGGTGTGGTTTTCACTGATTGACAGCAAGTTCTTAGACTTAAAATCTGCGCTCCTTTTTGTCCTGGGAATCTCTCGGGAATTTTTCTAGTAATGGTTTAAAATGGCCAGATTAAAAATAAACGAATTCCAACGTGATTTTTTCACTGATCGTTAGCAACATTTTATGTAATAAAAGGTGTGATATTTTTTATCCCGGAAATCCCACGGGAATTTTCCCGGGAGCGGTTTACTAACCGAACGCCTGCATAAAAATTAGTTTATTCCGACACAGTTTTCACTAAAACGATAGCTTACATTCTTTTTAAATGCTGCGGTACTGTCTGAACCGGGAATCCCGCTGGAATTACAAGTGAAGCGTGAATGAAGTCGCGGGCATATCTTAGTATATAATATAATATTATTTGTTTCTATAATATTTTACTGGGTAATTGTCATTCCATACATTCTTCTTCCATACTATGAACTGAATTAAAATAAAGATTTCAGTTATTAGAATATCAGTTTGGCTGTCGGAAAAAAATTGATGCATTTTGCGAAGAGTGTTGGTTCGGTCTCAAGTTCTTTAATCTGAAGATTCAAGCATGCCATGCATGTGATAAACGCAATCTTTTGACAATCGTGCTAACTATCAACAACGACTATAATTTGTTCAGGTGAAATAACGCGAACACTTTGCTATATTGGTTCGCATTCTATACACAATTTCATGAACCAAAAATTTTAGGCGTAATCCGTTAGATGTCGTTTTGCGGAGAAGCTGCATTTATTTGGTTATTTCGTTTTTTGCGTCATACAAAGATAATAATAATAACTATTTAGTGAAAGCATGGTCTTTAGACTTTATATTCGTATATTCTGAATTCCAAAAGATATCAAAATAAATACACAAAAATTTAATATAGGGTTTTAAACAACATTTTTTTGTTTTAATTCTTATAAATTTCATTAAAATCAGTTCAGTTGCTATGAAGCCCATTCAAGACAAACTTTCAGGCAGATTACTGAACAAAATATTTAAAAACGTTTTAAGTATTGGCATTGATTATAAAAGCACAGATACATATTCCAAGTTTATTAGTTTAGATATGACCAATTTTGGGGGTATTTATAATATGAGATAACTTCTTGTTGAGAATTTTAACAATGCTGTTTGGAGGTGGATAATATTGTTTTTGAAGTGAAATTTCTTTAGACTTGTTTTTATTTGAAAATCGATGAAACGAAAAATTGACCCTAAAAAGAGATAAAAACATAAAATTCAACCTTATTTAATTCAAAATAAAACACATTTCTCTTTACCCGTTAGTATTAATTTTCAATTTAGATAAAACTTAAAAGGTTTCAAATGAATTTTAGCTCTATCTGTGTATACTTACGGCAAAGATTCTTTTATACGTAGATCAAAAGAAATTGTGCGTAACAGTGCATTGAATTTTGACCGTTATGCTAGTGATTCCCGTATGTGGCTATGTACACAAAATCATCCTAAATATTTGAGACTTAGAACTGTTAAGAGACCTGAGTTGATATTCTTGGATAAAAATTGAGGATTTCTGTGATTTACCTTTTTGTTTGTTGAATTATATAATTAAAACAGGCAGAACTCAGTGATACCATACAAATAATAGCAACATCATCAATACTCGTTAAAGGGACTGTTTATTATTTTTGCAAGAGCCTATAAAATCGATTTTATGAAATTTAACAAATAGAGACGAGTATAAAGTTTTCGTCATAGAAAATATTACTGCGGAACATGTAATCGAAACTAAGGAAAAGGCCAATAGTCTTGTATAAAAATGAAAAATAAAATGATTTAAAGTTCATTCTCTTTATTCAAGATTCTTTCGCTGATTTCTGTTTACACCTTTTGTCATAAACCTGTTGTTTCTGTAGTGGATGCACTTACCACGTTTAGTTCTAGATAGTTTTATATTGTTTGTTTAAAATATACCATGGTCCTGGTTACCACACGCTCGAGTTTCCAACTCAATTATTTGCTTAAACATTTCTTATATTTCATTTAATTTCTATTAGAAACTTTCGCAATAAATAAAACTCGTATTTTTATATATCATAAACAAAAGTAGGTCAAGTTCAAGGTCAATCTTTTGGCATTTGGCTTTTGACGTTTGACAGGTGCTACCTTATGAAAAACATAGGAACAACATTCTTTTGATCTACGCTACGTTTACTGTTAATACATTATAAATTCAAATTCATTTAAAAAAGTTAAATAGATGTAGATTTCTTTGGACTGATATTTATTTATTTAATAGTGACGGTATCTGCGATAATGTTACAGATTTACACCGTTTCAGCAGATCTAGTCAAGGGTTTAAGGCAATTTTTGGGAAAGCGGCATTCTTAATGACATTAAATATTGACTGATATTTAACGTCATGTTTAAACACTAATGCGGCTATTTGTTAACGGCTTTATTTTAAGGCTTTAAATAAGCCGTATTCGCTCACAACCTAAATCTTTAACATTAATAGCAGGTGTAGCAGCACCACAATAATTCGCGTAGTGTATAAACGAGACGTATCCAAGCAGCATTCGGTTATTTTCGCCTGCATCTGCAATCTGCCGCGTATGACTGCTTAGACAGACCAGTGCCTAGCTCGTTTTTCACTGAATCTGGGATCCTGATTTCCATCTCCAGCAAGGTTTTAACAACTTTGTGGTATTTAAGCTCTGATCTGAATGTGTGAAATCGGCCCCAGAGTAATTCCGTTGTGCATTACCCATAACACAAGTGTTAATAAGACGGTTGTTTTCGTACTTTCAATTGGAATGAATCAGCTATAATGATCCATATAAACGTAAACTTAAACCATTCAATGTCATTGAATGCCATCGTTCAGACCGTTGTCAGTTCTGAGCGTTTCAACCAAGTGGATTTAATTAGGTTGATACTTCTAACATCAGCATTACCTGCTTAATTTTGAAATAAGTATACTTACAATATGCGTGTTTATCTAATATTATATTTACATATTTATTATTACTACCTGTGTCTGTTGTCTTATTTCATGGTACAAATATTACCTATATTCATAATATCTTCTGAACTACCCAAGATATCGAAATGGATATACACGAAAATTAAAGATTTTTAGATTTTTTTAGAAGAAATATTTTTTTTTATTGAAGTGCATTAAGTAATTTCGAAGCATACGTGAGACTTACTTTCAAACAAACAGATTGTTATTTATTATTAGACTAGCTGCGCCCCGCGGTTTCACCCGCATGATGATGGGAAATCGTTATATTTTGGATAATTCACACTATATCTTTATAAATTATAGCCTATGTGTTATTCTGATGTGTAAGCTATATTATTGTAAAGTTTCATCAAAATCCAGTACATCCAGTACATTGTTACAAACTTTCGCGTTTATAATACTTATTAGTAGAAAGTAGGATGTCGTACAGAAATCAGTTGTTAAAATCTTGGCTCTTGTTATGAAATATTATAATAGAAATAAATAATTTTCAATTTTTGTTCTATATTTTAAAAACTTCTGAGCCTTTTTTCAAAATTCATGTAATATTTGCTTCAGTTTTTACATAAAGACGTACGCGACGCGCCACTGGGTAGCAATTACTCAAACACTGACTCCAGAGTGGTTCAAAAACGATATTAGTTACACAGTAAAAAACTCCAATACAAAAACATTTAACTTGTTTAACATTATAGTTGATAAGCTCCTTGTGATGTGGGTGCTGTACAAAAAGGATATTTGAAGCGCTCAACCCGTAAGCGGGTAAACTGTGGGAAATACCTTGAATATGTGTATAGGGTTGCCAGATATCAGATATTTTCGGAATTTTCCGAAGATATCCTATAGTAAAATCTTTGTCATACTTACGAAACGAGTTGTAATCTATCCGCTAAAAATGTCTACAATATAGATGAAAAAAAGTCAAATATAATTAGTTAAATATATCTATAATATTATAACATTCTAAACATGCCGCATCTGTACATTAAAGCTATTTAAAAAGAAACAACTGGAGTAGACTATATAAACGATGGATAACGCGATGCTATTTTTTTTTAGATTTCTTGTCGGTTTGTCTGTTTGTTCGGGATTGACGTAAAAACTACTGGGCCGATTTAAATGCGGTTTTTACTGGTCGACGGCTAATTCTTGGACTTAACTCTGCACTACTTTTATCCTGGGAAACCCGCGAGAATTTTACTGGGATTTATTTAAAATGGCCAAATTAAAAGAAAAATTGAATTCGAATGTAATTTTTTTACTGATCGATTGCAAATTTAAGGTAATAAAATGTGTGATATTTTTATCCCGGGAATCCCGCGGACATTTTCCCGGGAGCAGTTTATAGTTGTTTGGGTGGATTAAAATCAGCTTATTCCGATACAGTTTTCATTAAAACGATAACTTACTTTCTTTTTCAAAGGCTGCAATATGCTGTGTCCCGGGAATCCTGCGGGAATTATAAGTCGAGCGTAGATGAAGTCGCGGGCATATCCTAGTATTTCTAATAAATATCGACAAACAGTCTATATACATATATTATTGTTGTGTTAATTCTTATAAGTTTAATTAAAATCAGCCCAGTTGCTATGGAGCCGATTCAGACAAACTTTCAGACAGATTATCGAACAAAATTTTTAAAAACATTTGCTCTTTTGAATTATAAAATAATTAAAAATACAATATACCTAAACTTAAAAATAAACTACAAACTGTTGTACTATATTAAAAACTAAAACTAAATAAAAAAGGGGAAAAATAGTTAAAGATAAAAAATTGGTTCCAAACCACTGTCACTTACCGGGAACGTTCCCAAAATGCTGGCGGCTAATACGTTTACACGTTGGGAGTCAGATTATTACTTTTATTATTATCACATGTTTATTTTACTTTCAATTTTTTAACATTTTTCTTATAATTTGTTTAAAAAATATATACATTAATTTATAAAAAGAAATATAAAAAGTCGATGTCCGTCGGCAGTGTGGCCTAGGGTCCAAGCTACCGGTGATTAAGGCTCCAGAGATAGGAACCTCCTCACAATACGGGCCGTGTCCAACAGGGCTGCCTTCTGCATCCGACCCCGTTATTATTATTATCGTCACGGAAATTGTGTAACGTAATAAATTGATGGGTTTGATTTCATTTAAAGTTTATTTTCTTCTTTGATGAGAAGGCGCTACTGTACCAATTTGTACATGAGAAGAAGAGATATGTGTTATATATATATATATAATGATATCAAGTATTTAAATACCGTAGAATTTCTACAGTTTAAATAATGCTTACATGTAATTGTTGGCAATATTTCACAACAACTCCTCGTTTATATAATGCCTACTTCCACGGCAGCAAGTAGGAAACAGGCGAGGGAATGTTGTATTTATACATATACTCGCGCTGCCCATTTCCCATTTCCCGCTCCTGTTTACGAAATTTAAGGGACAGACGGATGTATATACACAATTGTATACAAATGGGCAAAATTTGGCAGGAAGGTGTAATATAGTAGGTGGGTCAAAAAGTTCTTAGAAATGCATATATATAAAACCTTTTTGGGAGAAATTCGATATTCAAATTGAAAAGTGTCAATCACAGAATATTTATGCCAACTGTCACTTGTTTTGGCAGTTCGTTCGCACGTAATAAATTGTTTTGTGCAACGAGTTACTACAAACGCAAAATTATGGATAAAAGCGAGTTACATGCGGTGATAAAATATCTCAGCTTACAAAAATGTCTATGAAAGATTTTTTCTCGGACATTCAGCAGACATTAGGGATGATGCTGTATCCTATTCTATGGATGCTGAATTTAAAAGAGGTAGATCAAGCTGTACAGATGACTTGCGTTCTGCGTGGCCTTTAACCTCCGCTACAGAGGAAAATGTCAAAAAAGTTGAGAATCTGGTTTTGGAAGACAGAAGAATAACTATAAAACATATAGCTGAGATCCTAAAAGGTATCTTTTGGTAGCGTTCAATCCATTTTAATTGATTCGGTAAACTTGCATAAACGAGGAACGAAAAAATTACGCGTTTTTTAGTATTCAAAGACTGTAAACATTGTTTGCTATGGTATAATAACGACACTAAAATCATCGGCAAGCCATCATTTAGGCAAAAAATTAAAAAACAATACAATTAATTATGTTAAATACGTGCGTCATATCGATAGAAATAATGTTCAACTTTAGCGTGACGACTTACCTACTAATTATAATACAAACACAATTATTTAATTTCGGGATTAGTCTGCAAATATAACTTACGAAATGGCCAAAATAATTAATAATTATAAAATCAACTACCTATTACGCCATTGCTAAAAATCATCATCAATCACCATATTTAGTTCTTAAGTCGCTAGAAGGAACTAACACCTAAGAGTCAGGCTTGGCCTAGTTTAGGTGTTAGTACACAAACAGTCTTAATTTTAAGACAAATGTAAATTTAATTTTGGTGTCAATAAAATCTATTATTATTATATTTGTAATTTAATTAAATTAAAAGAGGAAATTTGTGGAACTAAATTTTACGATAATAACGCGGTTATGGCTTCCGTAGAGGAGTTTTTCGAGACTCATGAAAAATATTTTTTTCGCAAGGAATAAGGAAGTTAGAAACGCGTTATTCTAAATGCATTGCAGTAGAGGGAGACTATGTAGAAAAATAATATTTTTGTGCTTAAATTTTGCATTTTTTAATATTGATTCCAAGAACTTTTTAATTCACCCTCGTATATCTTTTAGAAATCTCTGCACAACAATGGTGTTGTGAAATAGAAAAAGTAAATCATGAGTGGCTACCATATCTACATGTATATAACCAAATACATATAAAATCAGGACGTTTTTTAAATCTATAAGCAATACGATATTCGTTTCCAAAATTGTGAAAATTATGCTCCGTCTTTTACTTTTGAACTATGATGTGGAAAATTCTAAATAAATTGACAGACAAATATTAACTCACATATTTTAAGCATCTTTTCGAAACCTATATTTATATAAAATAAAATATATACATAGTTGTTAATTAAGTTGGTTTACATGTACGTCGTATAGTCGATGTATTTTACTATATTTATAGTAATGTATTTTTCTCTCTAAGTGAAATTTCGTAGTTATGTTGGAAAATGAACCCTTTTAATCGCCATGTGCATCCGTCCTAACGTTAACCTACAAAAAAATTTTGGGGTTCTGTCTTAAACCATCCAGTGAGTGCAAGTAAGGCTGGCTAAAGGATGCCGATTTTGTACTAGGATGCCGATCGAGCTGCAGTGCATTACGAGTGTGTCGACGCGTTACAGAAGTTTGTAAAAAAATCCTTCACTTCATTTGACGTTTTTTGTTTAAATAGGCTCCGTCTATACATTAACGGTCTAAGGGTACCATAGTCATTTTGCATTTTGTCAAAAACAACCTTTATTACTACTTTGTCCGTTTTTCCATGTATCTATGTTGCATGTCACAATTTTAAAACTACCGGGTCTGATACACCTCTATTCTATAAGCCGCCACATAATCAATTATGTTTGGATGTCTTAGTTTTGAATGTAACATACAAGAATCATTATATACCTATTCGTTTCTCATCTTATCTATTGTTGTAAAACGAAAGTTACAAAGGCGAATTATTCTAAGCAACAGTTGTAAATTGAAAAGATTAATCTTGACAAAACACCCAAAAGGTAAAAAATTTAGTTATTCCAGGAGCTAATTTGTTATTCATGATGCTTAAACGCTTTTGTAGCCTACGTAAAGTATCACATAAACATGTGTCTTATAAAGATGAGTCTTTGATA
Organism: Dendrolimus houi; assembly: GCA_039645545.1. Taxonomy (NCBI): domain Eukaryota; kingdom Metazoa; phylum Arthropoda; class Insecta; order Lepidoptera; family Lasiocampidae; genus Dendrolimus; species Dendrolimus houi. Next base: position 12,089,114 of record CM077120.1, on the reverse strand, counting down.
AATTTTATGTATGAAGGCGCAACAGCTTAATCATATCCATATTATAGATTACCTATATATTGACACTTGGGTAGTTGATATATAATAACGGTTTTATTCATAGAGAGTTGGAGTAAGTCTGAACGCTTTACGGTTCTTAAAGAATCGTTCAAACTTTCTCTGGCTCTCTATGAATAAGACCGTAAATATACACATACATACATAAATTGATATAAATTATATACAAAAGTGTATAATAAAAAAAAAATGATCATTTCCTCTGAGTATTTTGAGATCTATTGGACCAATTGAATGAATTTAAATCTTAAGTGAAACTCGAAAATTTAACCGGGCTTGGTTTACGGCCCCTAAATAAATCAGATTCAACTGAGACGTACGGTTGATCTGATTCTGCCTTTGTCACCGAAACTTATCAGATTGCTTTACGCGTAATAGAAAATTTGAAACGGATCTTATTTAACTTAAATGATAAAACACGACATCTGGGATACACGTCAAAATTATTTGACCCGATGAATTGCCCTGAAATTGAATGTCAACAACTACAACAATAACACGTGAATGTGAATTTGTTATATATATATTTCGGCGTGAGTGCCAACACAACAACAAAAATCTGAAATGTTATAAAAGTTTATTACCTATAATATCACATACAGCATACTAACTTAGTCCTCAGTACATAGAAATAAAAAGACAATTTTAAGAAGTCTGTCTACCGTTGTCATTTGTCGAGCAGTAATTGGCTTTCAAAAATACTCAGACTGACTGCTTGCTTCAGATTCTTTGGAATACTTGTTCTAGAGTGCTTTAAACCTAAACTGCATGCTCCTTGCCTGAACATTGCGTATTGAAGGCCTTCTTGGTGTACCAAATGACAAGATCCGGCGATATTTTCGTGTCACTTCCTTCATAGAGTCCGGCTTCCGCCGATGGGACTTCCGCCATGGATACTTGACTTCCAGTTACACGATTTCCGACATGCATTCGCTTGTTTATAAATGCCTCTCTACCGATATCCGGTTGCTGTCCATTTTCGTTATGTGTTCTGTCCACAATACCTAGCTTGATTCCGACATTATAAATATGTCTGAAAAACTCATTTATCTTTATAATATGTAATTTGTGGGAATAAAATGTAAAATAATAGGATTTAAGAATTAATTTAAGATTGAATTATTCTAAATAATAGATAATATTTATAAATGTAGCTTTAATGTCATCTTTATACCAATAAATAAAATTAGAGAGTTTATCTGTGATTTTAAAATAAACTATCAATAAGACCCTGTTTATTAATTTTGTCTGCGAGTCTCTTTGAATATTTTTCTAGAATAGGCTTCGAAACAGCTCAGCTTCCAAAGATATAGTCCAAGTAAGATATGAATATGAAGTGCAATAATAACACTAGCCTTATTCTAAGTTATAAGCTACATGATTTCCCAATAGGCTACAGCGTACCGTTCATATTAAAAGCAGAAGCTTAGTAGGAGCTATAGACGGAGTCCATTAGCGACTACTTAATGAATCCGTGGAACGCAACTTTTTTAATAAGCGTAAGAAAAAATCGGACAGAAGTTAAAACTCATTTCAACATTCCATTAGCTAGTCATAAACTGGAATAAAAATTCACGTAAGCTGGAACTTCATTTAAAAGTTGTAAGCAGACAATACTGTGCTTTTAGAGCAGCGATGTTTCGTAACTAGAGGCGACAGGAAGGTATTTAAACAACTCATACTTTGGTTGGCGCGCTTAACTCGTTGTGACGTTCCACGCTACGTGCGAGTGCTGTCAAGGTCTCTGTCGTTCACAAAAGGGCTTCAGTTGACAATGTTGCTAATTGTTCAATTTAAACACATGAAACATTTTACATTAATTAATCTAAACTTCCGTAACTACTTACGAAAAAGTATGTTATTTTTTTTTTTTCTGTACGGTACATCGATCGGTCACGAACCCCCATATGATTTTATGGGAGTAAAGAGTTTATTTGTCTCATAGATTGATATAATTGATATGCAAATTTCCTCTAAATTGTTTTTTCGACGGAAGACAGACCGACAGACGGACGAACAAAGAGAGAGACTGACGGTTATGTCGATTTTATAAGATATCAGTTTTTGTGAAAATTGCTACGAAATTCTAAAAATTTATTTTTATTATTCAATTAAATTTTTCAATACAAATAAATTTATTTTCCAACATTTTACACTTACGTTATTAATAGGTCCTTGAAGACCACGGGCCATAAAAATGGCCCGGACATTTGGAGGGCTTGCTTGGGGCCATAGGAAGGTCAACACGTGGATGCCAAATTTGATGTAAATTAGGCGTGACACTGACCGGCGATTATCCCTGTCTACACCATATAAAAATGCACCCAAGGATAAGCCCCGGTCAGTGTAGAACTATTGTACGAAATGAAAACAAAAGGTACCGGGCTATTGGGATGAATTGCTTTATTGGGTCTAAGGATCTGAGACTATGGGGACTGTGGGATCTGCCTGTCGCAGTGTTTGAGGAACATAGATAAAATGGGCAAACGATGATTGACCACTCCCTACATGGGCCCCAAAAAATACCGTACAAGTTAGTGTTTTCTACTCCGTGTCGGCTGGCGTCGGCAAGCGCGAAGGCGGGGGGGGCCTTGTCTTGGCCCCCAAGAGTAAGGTACGAGGTGTTGCTACTCACCTAAGACCTAAACCCACGAAGCCCCCCTGCGGGTTTATTAACATTTTATAACATAAATGGTTCTGTTAACTACGGCACCCACACTAAAAAATAAAATAGTACTATGTCGTGGATGCTATAATGTATTGGACATTTACGATTTGCCTCGGTTTATTTGTAGGTCACCCACATGTTCATGAAAATACGTGTGCATATATAAGGATAGATTAAATTAATAATACATAATATTCATATAATACGTAAGATTATTATATGAGTATTATGTCATATCTTCATTTGTAATACACCGTTAGTTAATAATGTGCCATTTTAATCTTAAAATTGACACGAAGTCATCATAATTCAATATACGATCAATATACGAAATCTCATATTGGACATCTCGATTTTCTATTAGAATAAATAAGAATGGTTTCGTATTTGGTGAGTTATGTGACGAGGGTTACTGTCTGGTGATTCGTCAGTTGCGAACACTCAACTAAACCAGAACGTTTTACAATCTGTGAAATATTAAACAAGTGCACTGCAAGTAAACTTTTGTGTAGCGTTTTAAAGTTCTGTAAACATTTGGACAAAAAAGGAACGTTTTTAAATACATAAAGTCCGACCCGTTATTGTCGTATATCACGTCTTTTTTATTGCTTGAACCCAGCAGACAGGCAAACGGCGCACCTGATGGAATGCGATTATCATCGCCTATGGATATTTGCAACATCAAAGGTGCTACCAATGTACTGCCGCTCTCTAAACGGAGACTGAAACCTGGCCGCTAATACCCGAACGCAACTCAGGTTGTTGTGGCGGCATACTCTAGACCAGGGGTAGTAGACATTCAGACGGGCAAATACCCTACCACCTGCCTGTGGTTTGTTTTAATGCCTCTTACGACAGACCGCCGGCCGTAGTAAATTTTATTAAATTAATTCTCCGTTCCTGCAGTGATAAGTTCCTGAATTTTGTATATAACAGTCATTTTTCTCAAAAATATCCAATCTATGTATGAAAGTGTTTCTTTCTCCGTTAATGATAAAAACAAAGCACGTTCGTCGTCTCTACGGATCCTTTGAATATGCGTGATACGACATAAAGTCGGCTGATTCCTTGAAAATAAAACTTTACAGCAAAACTACTCTTTAAGCTCGGCTAGAAATTCCAATCTACATGTCTGTCAGGCAATAAATAAATAGGCTATATTATGTTTTGTAATAACAAAATATAATATTTTGAAAACAACTACGAAATTAGAATTGATATTGGACGCATTTCTTTCTACTCTAATTTCTTATTTATCACGAGTGAATATTAAAAATAAACAGTCAAAGATGAAAACGAAAACTGAAACGGCGTTTACAAAGAACTGTATCACAAGAGCAACATTAATACGCTTCCCTAACATAAAACCGCCTTAGTATTTATTTTTCTATTAGCCGTATTTAAATAATGGCTTCCGCTCGCGAATTTGTCGCTTTGGCGCCTGTAAAAATTTCCACGAATAGGTTTATTATTTATTAATTGATAATAAGTTTGATTTGTTTATGTTTTGATAAAGAACTTTCTTCGTCTTTTTCCAAATATTATGTTTTTGCAAAGTTTGTATATAGCCAGTGTTAATTATTTAGGAATATTCAAGTTTTCAAGCGTCAACCACTCAAAGTTTGGAGTAGAATTGAATGACTTTTTATCAAACTTTCTTTTCAATACTATTTAATTGATTTGGCTAAATGTTTTAAATAATAAAATATCAAAAAGCAAGAGAATGATTTCTGATTCTACGTAGTTATGTAAGATTTAGCTTTTTAGGGTAGTTTCTTTACTTTACTACTTTACTTTTCTTTAAATCAATTAATAAATGATAAAGAACTTACTACATTTTAGTTTCATGTTGGCAGAACCGCTAGATTTTTACTGTGTTCGATTTATTTATAAACATAAATAATTTAAATACATTATTTTATATAATATCTTATATAAAATATTATCTAAATTTACAGTAATGTACTGTTTGAGAAACTTCGATATTTTGTATTTTTACAAATTCCTTGTCAATTATAATCTTTTTTTTATTAAAATAGTTTATCAATTATTTCAATCTACTATCAGTTTGCCAATCACAAAGAGAGTACTTAGATTTCCTGAACTGTAAAATTGTTAGCGGGAAAGTGTGATAGAATTTTAGTGGAGAATTTGTTGAAAAATGCTGTTGCATCAGCCCATTGTGATTATTGTATTTGAGCTGTAAGGTCCCTAAACCCTTCTGAGTTGTTCTAAGTGTTACACAATTACAACACTAATTTCCACTGCACATTTAAATAATTTCACTCTTACAGTCCATAATTCTTTTAAATACCAGCGGTAAGAATATATCACGATACATAAATATGGTACTGTTTACTAGACATAATAAACGTAGGTTTCTCAGTAGATTGAGGACAAACACAATTTATGACGTTACGTTCCAAATGTTTTGTTTTCGACTGCTTATGTTGGTATGATGATATTTATTTCGTGTATATCACAAATCGATATGAGTTAAGTTTGATATTTTTCTTTGATTTTTTATAGTCCAAAGCGAGAAAATAGACAGACTGCCCACCTGAAGGAAAGTGGTTACCGTCATTTATAGAAGTTTGCAGCGCCAATGGCGAAGCCAACGCGTTGTCAGCCTTTAGAACAAAATAGAGAAGATAGGATAGCGGGATGAGATACAGGGTCCGCCCGCACTTAAGGCCGCTGGATGAGGGAGCGGAATTGTTCCACGCTTCCCATTCTGTTGCCGCGGGGTGCTTTGCGCCCTGCGGTGACAATGGACAGGACCATCTCGGCCAGCACCTGCCAGGGCTTATCCGACAGGCGATAGCCACTTCCCGCGGCCCTGGCTATAGGCGACTGGAAAGGGAGTTTTGGTGGGTATTCCGGCAATAATCCGGCGAGTCTTCATACCGTCTCACCGTCAACCCCACATAGCGAGATGTTCGTAAGTGGATTTCTCTTCGTAAAGGAAAAAGGCGTTGAGATACAGGGATCAGACAGGAGAAATGGGATAGAATGGGTTATTGATAGGATGGAATTGAAATAGCGGGGTTGAAAAGGGAAGGTTAGATGGGGGAGGGAGACGTTTGGTCTCGGAACTCTCACGCAAGGCACGAAACACGATTAGCTCAAGGCTAACCGCTTCACGCCGATATTCTGTGAGAGCGTGGTATCACATCGATCAAGCCGGCGCGGCCCTGAGAGCTGTGATCAAGTTAGTGATTCCAGCATGGCTCTAACACGTCAAGAATATGAATTATAAATCAGGAGTAGAATTGTCTAAATCAGGAGTGGTAAACTTGTTTAGACTCGATATCTGGGGGCCTTAAGTGGTCGCCTTCGCAGATCCGTATTACGGATATGAGACAAGCATCAGAATAAATTGGAACTTTATGCTATCTTACACCTACCAGTAGGTAGGTAGTAGACACATCTCATTTTCACTCAGCCACTGTCCAAAAGCGCGGCTGCTTTTGGACAGTTAGTCTCTTTAGTCTCTAGAGTCTGTCCGATCCACTAATCAAAATATTTAAAACAATTACTTTATGAAATTAAAATATAAATGAAACAAAATACAGGTTATTTAGGGATTAATTATGTAAAATTTTTGTATATGTACAAGATAATAGAAAATTTTCAAAGTAGCCTATTTGCTTCATAGAAAATACTCGAAGCACCAACTCGTGTATATTCGGGTGTTGATTTAGGTAGTCAAACAAAAGCTAAGCCATTGTTGTTGGTCAGAGTCGAAGCCGCACTGAATAACAATGCCTTTAAGAAGCATTCAAAGGTCTGCAGATTAGAATTTCTGAAAACGCCTCACAAACGTTTGCCCGTCACTTTTCTGAAACGACTGGTGAATAAGTACCTACTTACATTTTTAGGGGTCCGATATCTAAAAGTAGTAAATTTTCTAGTAAAAAAGAAACCGACTTCAAGAGTAACTAAAGAGCAAAAGGAAAATATGTTCTACAACATCGGTCGGTCGGTGCGAAGTAAAACATAAAAATTACTGTATTTTGAAAAAGAATGATCAAAATCAACTCAGAAACAAAAAGTTATGGCGGAACATACATAAAAATATTTACACGATGAACTGACAACCTCCCCCTTTTTTGAAGTTGGTTAAAAAGGAACCTTTTGGTCTCATTTCGATGTTTGTCTGTCTATCTGTCTGTATGTCACATATCTCGAGAACTATAAAGGCTAGAGATATAAAACTTGTTATTCACATAGAAGTATCATGTATCTACAAAAATTTGGTGCTAAAGCGAATATGTTTATTTGAATATTGATTAGAGAGTCCAAAAAGAACGTGTTTCAATTTTATTTATGACTAGAGCATTCCCCGCGGCTACGCCGCGTGAAAACACCTAGATAGGCGCTCTACGTCACGTGCAACAAAAATATTGTATTTTATATATGTAAACTTTCAATACTTAAGTATCTTATTGAATTCACTACAATTACACAGAAACTAAGTCAACATAGTGTAGAAAACTGCATAGCAAAACCTAAAGAAAAGTCGCAGCGGGCCTGATTTGAAGTACCTAATACGTAATTAATTATATGTGGGCAACCTGACAACGTATTTGTTATTAAATTACAGCGATGGTTGTCTACATCGCAATTGAAGCCCCATCTATTTTACTAATCCGTCTATTCCAGGTAAACGACGTCTTTTATAGGGATAAAACGTATCGTAAGTGTTGGTTCAGGATATAAGCCATCTCTCTGTCGGGTTTCGTTCATATCCGTTCTGTAGTTTTCAAAAAGGATGCAATCGCAACGCAATCTGTTTCGATAATTTCTTCTATTCCGCGAAAACGACGTCATTTATCAGGATAAAAAGTATCCTGAGCTACGGCCCGGGATGTGAGCTTGCTCTGTGTCGAGTTTCTAATTTTCACGTGATGCTCTAACAAAAAGAAAGATAGACAGACAGACAGACAGACAAAAATTCTAAAAATTGCATTTCGGAAGCTCCTGGTCAGTATTACCCTCCGGATTTTTTCACATTTTTAAACGCATTGGACAATCTCGAACCATTTATAGATTTATTATAGTAATATAGAATATAGAATAATAAGAATTGAAAATAATAGCAGAGAAATTGATATAAAAAAATGGGTAATATCATCGTGTGAAATATCAAACTGGTCTATGAAGAGAGGTCGAGAAGAAGTTCTTGAAAAAGCATTTAACGAAAATACCCCAATTTCAAAAATTACTCAATTTATCTTGCTTTAATCTGTTTTCGTTAATGATGTTCTTCTGGCCTACAACCATCGATTTTTCAGTATTCCACCAGTTTGTCTAAAAGTTACAGGAGGGTACAAATTTATTACGATCTTAAAAGCATGTTTGCTTTTAAGATCCCCCACCTATTGACTATGATTGACTGATTGTAATATTTTCAATAGCAATAAATCTTTGAGTTCAAAATATGTTAATAATAATACTTAGAAAATGTCAAACTTCTTCATTAATAATTTATATTCGTAACGCCATCTAACGAAGTTAGAACTAACTAACCATGACAGCAACACATTAATATTGTGGCTGTCATTCTTGTTGCCGTGAAGTCGGTGTTTTTATTAGTCAATTGCAACGGTGGCGCCAATAAAATGCGAGCAGAGCGCCCTCTTTTCAGCTATATTCGTCTATCACTCGGGAACAGTACTTTTTTCTGGATGAAAGGTACCTATTCTATAACCCTGACAACGTGTATGCAAAGTTTTGTGGCAGTGACAGATAAGATGACATTTATAATATTACTGGCTGTCCCAGCAGATGTCGTTCTGCCCGGAAAAGCTTCAATCGATATGCTGACAGCAGCGCTACCTACCGGGTCCAATTGTGAACCAACTCAGAAACCTTCTTTTGCTCATGCACAACGACTTTGCTAAAGATCATCACATGATCAAATGTATAGTTTACGATTCTATAAAGGACATACAGACAAACATTCATTTTTATATATCAAGAAGATTTAGGATATATATACCAACTTGTCTAAAAATGTTTATAACCCCGTAAAAATAAAACAGCAAAAAGTGGTTCAAATCGTCGGAGGGATTGTTATTTCAAGTTTTGAGTCAACGATTCTGAACAATACACTGCCTGAAGAGTTGTGCCTAAAAATATAAAAGAACTGTAAACAAAAAGCTACTCTAACGAAAAGATAAGACTTATTGAAAGAATAAATACAATAAATTACGTTATAATTATATGCTAGTCTTTTCTTGTTTTCTGAAAAAACTTCTGGGTCGATAATAACAATACTACGCTAATACGCTAATAGTATCATATACAAATATAGATAGATAGATGAACGGTAGGACGGAAACGAAGATTTCATAAAGATTCCGTTTTTACCTAAATGGCTAAAGAGCCCTGATAAGCGGTTACACAAGTGAAAAAAAATGTCTCGCGATGGTACCAAATAGGTGCTGTTCAGCGTATGCCAAGCAACAGGTGCCTAACGCTGGTTTTCAACTGCACCCTAGGAAGGACGGGTGTTGCACTGTTATATGGACATATATATATATATATATATATATATATATATATATATATATGACAGTGGATATATATATATATATATATATATATATATATATATATATATATGTATATATATATTATGAATAATAATAATCTAATCTTATCTAATGGAAAGTGGTTCACATATAGACGTTTGGAACAACAGGGGCGAAACCAACGCGTTGCCAGCCTTTAGGATGGCATAGGGGGGACGGAATAGGGGGAGAAGGAATCGGACCATCAGAACTCTCACTCATCTATTCTGATATTCTGTGAGAGCGTGGTGTCACCCAGGCTCTAAGAGCTGTAATCAAATAATAATTTCAGCAAGGCTCTACCACGACACAAGTGTGACAATGTCCTTGCCACAGATATATAAATACATATGTATTTTTAATAAAACTACATTTTAACGGTTTTAAGCGCGGTATTTTATTAGATTTTTACTAAGACGTTTCGACTACTTTTCGGTAGCCGTGATCACGGAAGACAAAGATATCAAGTATCAATGAGTAATATTAAAGTATTTATTTAGCCTACTGCAATAACTATAAATTACCTAAATAATAAACAAAAATTAAATAATTAAAAGTAACAAGTTGGCGGTAGGCTTTTTCATTTTTTATTGAATGATTTCAGCAGAGTAGCAGACGGCTCACCTGATGGAAAGTGGTTACCATCGCCTATGGACATTTGCAACACCTAAGGTGCTGCTGCTCTCTTAAGGGAGACTAAAACTGAAATAATAAACCTAAAGGCGAAATAATTACTTTAACATTACTCATTAACACTAGACATCTTTGTCTTCTGTGATCTGTGTGCTTTACATAAGTAATACATAAATACTGTGCTTTTATTACTTAGTGTACTAGTTGCGAAAACTTAAGAAAATAGTATGTTTTTCTTAATTTATTTGTATTTATATTTGTCACGAATCGCGTGTGTAAAGTACTATTTTCAATACGCAAATGTCCCCGGTGGGGATATTGCAAATATACCCGTCACAAGTAGCTCAGGCTGGGAAATAAATATTGCTTACTGTTTTATGTGCCAGTATTTTTAAATTTATGCACGCCACTGTCCATGAACTTATATAAGGATATTATAGATTCTTTTCGACATATTCACTTTCCAATAAATGCATATATGAAGTTATTCAAAACAATTAATTATACATAAGCATTCTTTACACAATCGAGTAGTTGACACATTTTACAATTGATTCTAAAACCGTATTTTTAAATACTTGGCGAGCTATGACATCATAACTTCAACGAGTCAAATAGCGTATTAATGATTGTTTAAACAGTCATTAAACCTATTTTTAAAATGATATTTTAAAATTAAGGTCTAGGTTAGTAATGTATCTTATCGCTTGCGTTATTAAAATATATTGTTATGAGTTTAGCGGGACTCGAATTAAAATGCCGTTGGAATTAATATAGAGTTTATTAGAACTATACAAACACGTATAACGCAGGTACGAATATAACCAAATACAACAAGTCCAAACGTAATGCAGAAGGTCGTAATTCAATAAAACGCGCAAAAGTCCGTCATAATTAGATTCCCGATTGTAGTTCACACGTCTCACTTTGATCGAGGTTCTCGCTCGACTGCCCCTCCCTCCATCAGGTCATAGTCTTATACTGCACAAATTGCATTTGTGTGCCCGTATCGTAGTCGACATAATCCAAAACACCTGGTTAATGAGTCGCCCGCAAGTGGCCATAAACGGGTACAATAAACAATGGGCTGTTCTCTAGAACGTATTCCAATAAATAAGTAAACAAAAGAAGACGATCATAAAAGAATTACAATAGTTTCAATGTTATTAGTTTAAATTCAAATGCCGACGGGTAATAAATGTGCTTATACAAATCTGTACGTGGAATTTGTCTTTGTCGGCGCTTAGGTTCTTATAATATTATTTAAATTACAGTGTATTTTTGATCTAATTTTATCGAGAAAATATGTTTTAAAATTGGTCACATTTTTTCGATGACTCAAACCAAGGAGTGTTTATACTCCTTGGTTTACAAGTCATATAGCCTCTTACTTTTATTCGAGCTTAGAAATAAACCAAAGGGATTTGTGTGAATTTTGTACTGTATTTTTCTACAAATATTTATTGGAAGATAGCGAGCCAGATACGGTCAACATAAAAATAAGTCTGTTTGTATAAGTAGAGATAAACTGTTTTCTTTAAGAGATATTTCATGAAATATTTTATATTTTTTGCACGACAGTCTTTTTATAACAATACATACTTGAAATCATAAAATGAACTTAAGATTAGATCGAAATGATAGTACTGACTTTTCTCCTAAGGGCCGATTTCATCACATAAAAGTTACTCATAGAATAGAATAAAAGATGGGTAAATTAAAAACGGCAGATGTATGAATAAAACATTTGAATTGTTTCACTTTTAAATTTAGTCAGGTTATAATTTCCGCTGATAACTTTTATCTGATCATTGAAAAATCGGCCCTAAATCTTCTTAACATTGTAACCTAAATAAACAATTATAAAATACATAATTAAACATTCAAACAAAATAAATAATTGTATAGATTATTATAAATTTGATATCAAAAATAATGCTATTCATTTTAGAAATTTTAATTTTGTTTTGTCGGAAAGCCCATATCGTAGACAACATTGTTGAAAATTAATTTTATTTTCCTTTATAAATTTGACTCATTGATAATTTAATGATATATCTGCATGAATATAAATCACATAATATAGAATGACCTATTTCGCCAATGTCCTATTTTCCGTAACTTGGCTATCTGAGATAATATCCTGTTTATTAAAAATACTTCTCCCCTTTGTAGGATAAACAATGCACATATTTATTTCTGGGTCAATAATCTATCCCTATAACTTCTCACTTGGTTCTATGAAGTATATATGTTTTTAAATATGTTCGTCATATCATCTACGTTGTCTATAAATAGTCTAAATAATTACTCAATCTATAAAATAGTTGTAATTGGAATTGATTGTGATAAACAGACGAATAAACGAAAAAGCAGACAATGATTTTACGAGGGATCCGTTTTTTCCAAAACATCTATGGTACATACCATAGATGTTTGTTGTTTTTAAGGTACATACCTTAAAAACAATTTTCAAAACATTTAGTTTGTTTACCTTTAAGGCGATATTTTATTTTATTTTTATTGCGAGGTTTCGGCCACTTTTCAATAGCCGTGATCACTGAAAATCAAAGATGTCAAGTGTCAATGAGTAATGTTAAAGTTCTTATTTAGCCTATACTCAATTTGTTAATTTTAATTCTTTAATATTTTCATTTTTTGTTTATAGTTATTATTTACATTATGTTTATTTAAATACTTAAAAAAATATCAAACCAAGTTATTTTGGAGACACACATTGCACACATACAGCTTACCAAGTATGTGTAACCAACTAAGAAAGAAAGAAAAAATATATTTGAAGAAATACTATACTGCTCTGGTGCATTAGGACAGGTGTCTTGGTATGGTGGTAAACATAAATCTATTATTGGTGATAAATTTTGACATTGGAAAATAATTTCATAAATAGTGTAACGGGTCACTTAAGCCATATGAAGTAATATTGCCAATACACTGCGTCGTCGCTTACACTCGGAGAAACAAATAAAATGATTGATGTGTGGCTAAAATTATTCTGTACTTTTGGCATGGTTATTGAGGTCAAACTAACTAGTTAACTAACTTAAACTAAAATTATGGATAATATGTACAATATATTTTAGCAATTTTGTGATCAATTATGCGAACACTGAAGAACCAAAAAAAGACCAGGAACGCCAATAAGTTAAATAAGGACCACAGACGACAGTAACCATTTTCCATAAGGTGGGCCGTGAGCCTATCTGCTTCTCCAGCAATAAAATTAAATATTGTGGTGTATGGTTGCCGGTTTGTGTAATGAAACTATACTTTTTGTAGCACATTTTATATTAAAAAAGTGTACATTATAAAACACAAACGCTGCGCGTAAAAGTTCTCTAGCATTTTTGATAACCGCGGAAAGACTGCACTCGCGCGCTGATCAAAGCAGACTAGTCACTAACTCGATAGCATTTAGCTGTCGGAGGAAGAGGGGCGACGTAACTGCGACGCGGGCGGCGAATAACGTGAAGGCGGCTTGCCACGATTATCTCGCTTAGGCATGCTGGCCGCTACCGCTACAATATCGAAAATATCACATTATGACAGTCATAAACATCGTACAATGCGAAATTCTGGATCTTGGCCATGTTTTTAGTCATGTTATTGTGAAAATTCTAACACTTAACAAAAGTGAATCTCTTCACTCGACAATGGCCGCGTTCCACACAAGGCTCACAACAACCACGCCCACGACCGCCATTTTCCCCGTTCCACTTGCTTGCGAGCGTTGCAATCATAAAGTCAAGTGGAACAGGTTATGGAACGTTAATGTTATACATTAACCGTGAAATATAACAATGTAATTGGTTGATGTATAATAGTTGATTTGATAATCGCGCCTTTGTCAACGTCTCAATAGAGAGAATTAATACTCTGTCGTCAACGCCCACTTCGACCAACCTCTTGACATGGGTCGTTGTGAACTCTGCATGATTGAAAATTGTGACGTCATTAGTAATGTTATCGCCACGATTATAACGTCCGTGGTCACTATGTGGAACGGCTGAAGGAGCATTTTGGGCGTAGTCAGTCATAAGTGGAACGTAGCTTAAATGGGACCTTACTTTTGATTCGTACAATAATTTAAAAAAACTTCGTTTAAAAAAACCGACTTCAAAAACTAAAAAGTATAAAATAACTTATTTCTAAAGCTATTTTTAATTATAATATCTTATTTTTAATATATATTATCTAAAACATCTTAAAGTCGCTGCTTAGTAATTTTCAAAATATACAGTAATTTTTATGTTTTACTTCGCACTGACTTTAAGATGTTTTAGATAATATATATTAAAAATAAGATATTATAATTAAAAATAGCTTTAGAAATAAGTTATTTTATACTTTTTAGTTTTTAAAGTCGGTTTTTTTAAACGAAGTTTTTTTATTTGTTAATTTTTAGTGTCTAGCTATGGGTAGGCCTACGAAAGCTGCCGCGTGCCTTAAAAAATATAGGTTCCAAGAAACGGGAACGGAAATTATTTCATAAAAAAATATTCATAAAATGAAAACTACTGGGCCAAACTATGTTAAATTTTTAGGGGACCAAATGGCAACTATTCCGCATCAAACTAAAGAAGAATCACGTAAATCGGATCATAAGTTTCAGCGTAGTCAGTGTACATACGGAACGGTATGGAAAAAAAAAATCATGAAAAATGTTCATAAAATGAAAACTACTTAGCCAAACGATGTTAAATTTTTAGGGGACCAAATGGCAACTATTCCGCATCAAACTAAAGAAGAATCACGTAAATCGGATCATAAGTTTCAGCGTAGTCAGTGTACATACGGAAAAGATTGGAAAAAAAATTCATGAAAAATGTTCATAAAATGAAAACTACTTAGCCAAACGATGTTAAATTTTTAGGGGATCAAATGGCAACTATTCTGGATCGAACTAAAAAAGAATCACGTAAATCGGATCATAAATCTCAGAGTAATAGGTGTACATACATAAAAAATAATAATAATACCAATCAAGTTGAGAACCTCCTCCTTTTGGAACTCGGTTAAAAAATAAAATCATTCGGAATTTTCAATTACTGTTTTTAGCGGTATACGACGAGAAGTTAATCTGGACATACCCGTTCTATTTATAGATTAATAGCGAACCAAGGAGTACTTACAAATACCAAAGTAACTGTGGTCAATCTGGAACGTATTTCAACGCGAATGGCGTCTAGTTCACGGTTGGTTTGTCCACAATACCCGCATAGAGCGCGTGCCGGGATTTTGTTTATTTTTGTTATTATCGCAGCAAAGCTTTTACGGAACACAGCTGTATTGCAACACTGCCTTTGTTCTTCAGAGATACAGCTTCTCTGTAGTAGTTAGATTAAAGTGTACTAGACACGTAGATGTTTTTGTTCATTTCAAAGTATGAAGTAAAAATTCCGCAAAAGGATTTCTCCTCATAAAAAGGTGAAAATATATGGAAAGCCCTTCTATATGTATTGATTGTTACATTTTGCTTAATTTTTAAAAAATATAATATTATAAACCGCTTTATTATGACAATGATTACCTCCCAGGAGCTTGTTATTAATTACAGCAAAGTATTCATGAAATTGAATAACTCTGACACAGGTATTATTCTATCAAAGAAAGTTAAATTACTCCAGCCTCTGACGTCCCGATGAAAGTTCTTCTCAAATAAGGTTTAACTCATTTGGAATTTACAATTTCTATCCTAAAATAATATACCTACCTACTGGAAGTAATTTTAATGATGGTATTAAATTTATAAATAAAACATATATTATTATACTGTAACGATATAGATATTTACGAAGACAACCTCTCTAGTTGTCTTCGTAAATATCTATAATTAAAAAAACTATGGTAGCAAACCGAATTAAAATGTAGATAAGAATTTTGAATAATTTCAAATAATCAAAATTAACGAGTTTAAAAGTAGTCAGCAAACAAATATTTTTAGTATTCCCCAGGGATCTATATTAGGAAGTCTTCTTTTTTTAATATACATTAATAATATTGTTAATGTCGGACTAGCAGGGTATTTCACGTTATATGCTGATGACACGTGACTTTCTACTTTGATCACTCAACACATGATGTTATTGCTGAAGCACAAAAAGTTTGGACCAGCTTAATGAATGGTTCTTATGTAATTTGTTAACAATCAACACAAATAAAACATCTTATATGATTTTTGCTGCTGCTGCACTAATAATAAACAACTGTAAAAGAAATCGAAGTAACAGAGAAAAGTATCTTGACCTTTGGCTGGATGACAAACTAACATGGAGACCACTCAGTTAGAAGTAAACTCATCCCCATCTTGGGAGCACTACGAAAAATTTCCTACTATATACCTCACAAAGTACTGTTTTGTAGAGAAATTGTCTATAATGTATCATAATTTTATGTAACAATATTTATCCTTTATATGATGTGGTCATTGTGTAGATTATAATTCAAAATCTCTCAATTGTATATAGACGGTATTAATTACATTTTATTTTCATGTTGGCAGACCCGACAGGTTTATACTGTGTTAGGTTTATTTTATTACATGTTAAACATTAAGTATAATATTTTATATAAAATATTATCTAAAACTCCCAAACAATGATGTATTAAATTATTTTCATTCAATAACCCTTTAATTAAAATAGTTTATTAATGACTTCAATCCGCTATCGGTTGTGCCAATTTGCTAAGTTTCTTATACTGTAAAATTGTTGGAGGGATGACGAGGTGTTCTAAAAATGCTTTTCCAGTGTAAAAAGTCAGTGTATGGAATATACGTAAGCCGTAAGGTTCTCTGATTACAAGTATAGTGACTAGTTGCTGTTCTTTTATTACCAAAAACCCTTCTGAGTTGTTGCAAGTATTACATCACTTGTACCTAAAGTACTGCACACTGTGCAGGTGTGCTTGGTTTGGGTTCCGTCACGTTTTTGTTGAGCGTGAGGTTTTGTTACTAGACCAAGGGCCAAATTCTGCAATTTCAATATCTTGGCGTTGCGAAAATATTCAAAGTACGATTCCATTGCGATAGTGTCAAAAATTCGTATTCTACTGGATTCATAATACGGTCGCGGCGGGATAATAGTAGAGAAAATTACCATTACCATTAGTTGAAATGAATATTGAAAAGCTACCAAAATTTTAAATATTTATTTCAAGAGTTTTCGCCTATAAATATTTATAAAGAGAGGCGTCCCACGGACACGCCATTGGAATTAACAGAATACCGAAATCAAGTAACCTACGATGGAGAAGATAGTGTCCGGCAATTTTAACAAGACAGTAATAGCAGAATCGGGGCCCAGACCTTTCGCTCTTAGCGGTGGTTCAAGTTATGGCCAGGAGTCAAACCGAGGAGAGGGACCGATAATATATATAAATAATATAATATAATTCCGATTGGCAGCTTTCGTTTGGGCATAAAAGTGCAGACCGATTTCCGACATGTGAATAATTTATATTGAAATTTATTCGCAAGCGGAAATGGCATCGGTGCTTGCTATGCATTCTTAGCTCTGTTCCGCTTACACGATTCGTACAGTGTCGGACGTTTCCCGTGCTACTAAGATTAGTCTACTGCGCAGGTACATTAGGAGGAATTATTAGCTGTGTAAAACTGTAATCCATCATCAGTATTAACGGGGTGTAATACAAGTCATAAAACCTGTTTTCGCTGTACAATATGTACAAATATTATGGATTTGGTTTCAATTTATGTTAGATAGCCTAAATAATCTTTCACATACTTTTATTGCTGATATATTTACATTTTTCGAGAACACGAAATTTCTAGGAATTGTTGTTCCACAGACGGGGAAGGAAACGAATGAAATTAGTTTGTTCTCTGAACTGTACGTATATTTATGCGAGTATGTATTTTTAAACCGACTTCAAAAAGGAGGAGATTCTCAATTCGCATGAATGTTGTTTTTTTGTATTTAATTTGTATATTCGTTACTTGATTTCTTCGTCAATTGTGAACCGTATTTCAAAATTTTTCTTTTAATTTTAACCTCCTGAGGACGAGACATACAAATTCATATATTCATAGGTAACTAATACATTTTTTAGTTGTTTTATGACCCTGAATTACGAGAAAATTCAGAAAAAATTATTTTATGCATAATTAATTAGATAATCAACGTGTTAAACATGGAACGTTCGGTCTGTATTTTTAACATCGATGTGGCATATTGGGAACATTCGAGCTTTCATATTTGAAAGTTGGTACTAGGTATTGTAAAATGAAATACATTTAATTTAGGAAAAAAAGCAATTTTAATTGAGAAATAATAAAAATAAGCACTTTCTTTAAACAAAACATAAAAACCTCCGATATTGTAATGAATTTAAAACTTTTGGTGGTAATTTAACATCTATTCATATGCTCGGGCTTCACCTGTGATAATATTATAATTTTTACTGTGGTTAAATGCGTCTTATTTTTAACGTTAAAAATAAAATTGCTAACAAATAGCTACATTAGTGTAGATACATACTTTTTTGTAAATATTAAACACCATTAACAATTAATAATAATATTGCAACACAAATAACAGATTTAACCCATCACTACATCGACGTGAAACGGTTATTAACTATAACATTATTTTAGATAAAGCAGTTCCAATACAAGCAATTTCAGATGCGCTACAACTTTTCTTTAATGAAATAATTGTCAGGTGTCAATGATATGTCTTTGGTAATAATTTTTCATTATAGTTCCTGTTGTGTTAATCCCCCCTTTCAATAACTCTTCCATTAATTTAAGAGTACATAATATCTATCGCAAAAAAGGTAGTGTCCAGGAAATGATTCCGTAATTTGTCTAACAGCAGCTTCGCCTATAGTATGACCCTATTCTCTATAACTTCAAAATGCTATGTCATCTTGATATATGATCAAAACAGATATGAAGCCAACTGGGTTAGCAAAACTAAATATTTTTACATCTTTGAGATTAGATTTGTTGAGATAGTATTATCTGATATCACAATGACCTGAAACTACGATCATCTTATTAGTCGATTTTTCTGCTCTTTCCTAAATATGATTTTTATGACACTGTATAAGAACTCCGGCAAACAATGGCCTTACTTTTCATTATACGGCCTTGAGCATTGAGCCTGCTTTTATGTTATTCATATGAATTCTTCAAATGTCCACATAAAAAGAAAAATAAGAATACCCTATGATCTTTCCCAGTACAATTTGATTTTCAAATAGTACCTTGATATTATTATATTTTTCCGAAAAAATCTTTTAACTCACAAATCATTAATCCCGTATTTTTGCATAATTAGACAGATCTTTCATTTGCTGTCTTTGCCATTTCATGAAAAAGTTATACATCTAAATAGTAATTTAAAAACCGAAACTATTCCCACTCTTCTGTCTATTAATATAATTAGGGCTTTGTAAGAATCTCACAGATGGATTCAAATTTTCTACGAAGTTTACCGTTGGTAGTATAGACGACTCTCTGTCTGACTCATGTGTTTTCTGTGCCCTTATCACACTTCTTACTTGTCTTGCTCTTGTTTTTTGGCCATTCTCTAACAACTGTTCTTGAAATCTTCTGTGTTATTCACCAAATACTTGTATATTCTGTGATAATACTAGTAACAGACCATACTGGAGATGGTAAGTGGTCAAAATTTAATGTATTTTGGTGATTTCTCTCTACGGGTGGGTCATATGATTTATCGCCATCCCAACAAGTAATAAAATCTTCATCTGATATCACTAACATTCCAAAAACCATGTCTTAATTTTGATCTATAAAAAAAATAGACCATCTTTCAGAACGAAAGAGTCAAATACAGAACATCAATTACATTAATTGAGACCGAATGTACCATGGGTGGAACATCAACACAAACTGATTTGCATTTTGTGTTGATGTTCCACATGATGATGTGTTGCACAACTATTGTTATTATTTTTTGAATAATATGAATAGAATATATAGTAAATAAGTTCTTTTTCAATGGAAATGAAAATAACTGATAATATAATTATAGATTAATTCGATATCGACAGATTACTTACGTCTGTTTGCTGGCACACTCCCGCGGTTGTATATTTTCACAATTTTAACAGTGAAAAAAGAGACAAGCAGTGACAATTATTTTTTTTATAAGAAGATTATGAAGTAACGTTGATTCATGTAAAGTTATTTTAAGATTTCTTAACAGGACATGTTTTATATTAATTTCTTTTTGACATACCACACTTGATCCGCCAAGACTCAGGAGGTTAAGGATTATACTCCTGAATTGGTCCCACTGTTACCATGTCAGGATCTGATGAGTGAATTCCAAAAAATTAGAGAAACTCACGAAAATTGATAACAGATTTCTTCGTAACGCGATATCTCCGTCAATTCTAAACCGATTTATATTTTTTTCTTTACTCGTAGGTCTATACTCCCAAAGTGGTGTATGACCTACGAGTAAAGGTCTATACTCCCAAAGTGGTGTATAGACCCCATGGTCACCAAGTCAAGATCTGGTGAGTGGGTTCCAGAAAAATTGAGAATAACCATTACTATTAAAGAATGCCGTGCGCCTAAATTCTTGGAAAAAGTTGTATACACGTGTAGGTATTACACTTTCTACAGGCGCTTAGTTTTTTTCAAGGCATGTTACGCGATTTCTCCGCGAATTGTGGACCAATTTTCATATGGTTTTTTAACTCCCGAGATAGTTCCATAGTTACCAAGTCAGGATCTGAATTGTGGATCGCAGGAAAATCGAGAGCAACCCTTGTTGAAGAGCATATACACCGAAGAGTGAGACGGCAAATTTGTATACGCGTGCCAGTTGTATAATTTCTACAGGTGCTTAATATATTATTTTTTTATTATTTTCTCTGATCGATAGCAAACTTTATGTAATAAAATGTGTGGATTTTTTTATTCTGGGCATACCGTGGGAATTTCCCTGGGAGCGCTTGTAGTTGTTCGGGTGCATAAAAATTAGCGACTTTTTCACCAAAACCATAGCTTACATTCTGTTTTAAATGCTGCGGTACTTTGTGTCCCGGGAATCCCGCGGGAATTTCATGTCAAACGTGGATGAAGTCGCGGGTATTATAAAATTTTTATCCTAGTATAAAATAAAATTAAAATTCGTAGTGGCTCAGTGACTTTCATGGCATGAAAGCTGATAATTGAGATTTGGACGAATAGGTCCGTACTGAGAAGTTATGAGATATTTATTGTCAGAGTCAATTTTTTTTTTTTTTTTTCATAATAAATCGTTATTATTTTGTCACCATCGTCCTTTCGCCTGTGGGGTATTTTTTTTTATAAGTTGCACAATATTTTTCGGCCTTTCGGAGTCAAATTATAAAATTGGGCAACGGGTCTAGCGCGCACTTGGCCGATATTCTTCGTAAAGAACCGAATAAAAGGAAAATAAGACCTTGGTTTTCTTCATTGAATTTAAAAAAGGAAATAATCTTTATCTATTCGTCGTCTATTGTGTCCAGATTTTGTTTATGCCGATTGTCAACCTTCGTCAAATTTCAGTAGAGACTTGGTGTCCGGAATCCGTTTTTAGGCTGACAGATATTGAATGCTTGCGGTTGCTGCGACATTGCAAGCCGTATTATTGTTGTCCTTATAGCTATAATACTAAAACTGTAATTATTATCAAATTGACTGTGAAATGATTCAAACTAGCAGTAAATGCCATTTAATGAATGATTAATACTATATATATATACCACGAAAAATTAAAACAAAAAAAATATATAATCAAATATACTAGATAAGTATCGTGACTAATATGTAACAGCGGCTGGTCACTGGTATTTAAAATTCTATACAAGAATACAATACAATAATGTAGTATGTATCTTAATATTACAAAGTATCTATTAATGTTGCATACATCTGTGAGTAATAGACGTTTTATTATCAAATTCTTTACCATCTTTCATCGCTTACTTATACATTACTATGCTATACTATAAAGTGAAAAAGGAGAAAAAACCTTATCTGCAAGAATAGAGAAGGAATACTAATTCCTGCGATCAGGTAGACTGTCGTAAGAGGCAATAAAACAATCTTCAATCAGGTTTGCCCCTTTGGATGGGTTCGACACCTGGTCTAGAGTATGCTACCTGTTTCCAGTCTCCCCTTCGAGGCTGTGCACATTGCCAGCACCTCTGATGTTGCTAATATCCATAAACGACGGCGACGACTATTCGTTAGCCTGTCTACAGTGCTCTAGAAAAAAAACTTGATTAATATTGGTTATTTTGTATCTGTATCTATCTATAATCCCTTAAGACTATAAGTAGAATACTGCGCCTAGATCATCATAGTCAGTTACTATAATTATAGATTTTAAAATAGTCTGAAAAGTTATCGTCACGTCATTATGTGTAATTCGGGAAAGATTAATGTAATGCGGCAACAAAGATTGTTTTGGTCAGATCAGGCTCATTAGCGGCCTACATTAGGCCTACAACAGGTGTCCGCTGGAGTGGAACTTATCTATCAGTCAACTGTGAACTACCCTCAATAATAACGTCGAAATCGATACTTACGTACACGGTAAGGGTTTAGCTAACTACTTCATGTAACTAATAAACACTATTAAATTTACATTATGTATATAATATAGAGGGTGGCCAGAACAGTGACGTTCAAAAGAAAAAAATTGTTAGTTTACATGAAGGGCTACCCGAATCACCCCATTTATGTTTTACCAAGTATTTTAGTTTTCGAATTATTGGCGTTTTTTGTGAAACATCTACCGCATCTGCTTTTAAAAAAATATAAAAAAAATCGTACATTTATTTGAAAGTTTTATTTATAACTAAGTCCTTATGAATTGTACTTTTACACGTAGAATAAACAGCACCCCAACATTAATAGAAGTTTCAAAAATTATAGTTGAAAGTGAAAGAAGAGCGAATCAGACTCGAGGTTTCAATCTCAAATAAAAAAAGGCAACTGCATAGTTTCAAAGTATCTTTCAAAACTGCGCAACAGTCTAAGCTTTTATCCCTATTTAATATTATAAATGTGAAAGCAACTCTGTCTGCTTGTCTGTCTGTTCCATTTTCACGGAAAAACTACTGGACCGATTTGGCTGAAAATCGGTATATATGTAATTTTAATACCGAGGGTGGATAAGGGATACTTTTCATCCCGGATAATGGGATAAGTTTTGGGATAGAATTATGTAAATGTTATCCCAGAAAATAGGATAGGTTTTTTGGTCGATTTCGTCGATTTCGCGGATTTCGTCGTTTTGGTCGATTTGGTCGATTTCGTCGTTTTGGTCAAATTCGTCGATTTCGTCGATTGGGTCGAATTTGTCGATTTGGTTGATTTGATCGATATGGTCGATTTGGTAATTTTAGTCATTATGTTGTACATATGTAGTTTTATTACATAGAAAATGAGCATAGATACATACGTTTCATCCGGGAAATAGGATAGTTTGCGATATAAAATGAAGTGAATCTTTCGGGGCAAATAGCACTCACATAAAAATTTTATACAATGTAACCTATGAAATGAAATGAAATGAAATATTTATTCTTGCATAAATGTAGTTGTATACAGGTGATATTCTTAGAAATACATGGTTCAGTACATTTTACCAGTTTCACTGGTGTGCAAGTAGCAAGATCTTAATCGTCATTATTTAAGTAGTTAGTTCCTATTTATTCTATTAGGTTGGGGAAAAAGTTTCTTCGCATTTTATATAAAAATTCAAAAAGTTTTTTTATAAAGTTTATTTACATTTGACTAAAGTATGTAGGTACCATTTTGTTGGGTAACTTTTTGCCATCTTGTAGGTAGGGACGTGATCCCATTGCTATAAAAATTTTGGGGCTTCTGATCAAAAAACTGCGACAAGTGGTTTTGGCAGTCCTCTTGTGATGTTAACCTGACACTGCCTAAGGAATTCTGCAGAGACCGAACCAAGTGAAAATTTGAAGGTGCAAGGTCAGGACTATACGGCAGATGCATTGACACCTCCCCAGCCAAACTCTCGTAATTTTTGCTGAGTGGCTAAAGATGTGTGAGGTGTAGCGTTATCACGGTGAAAAACCACACCCCTTCTGTTGATTAATTCCGGCCGCTTTCTCGTTTTAGACACTTCCACGGGGGTAGTGGGATTCAGGAATAAAGTATATGTGACTCTATTTATTGTTCCAGACGTACCTAGGTTGTTTTGGTTGATGTTTACTTGGTCTATATAAAAATCATTAAAAGCATTGCATATGTCATTTGGTTCAGTTATTTCTACGTCGTTATATAATACCTGCAATATGGGTTCCGGAGGAAAATTACTCTTGTTGTCATTTATTATTTTCCATGTCGCTTTACTTTTGTTGTTTGCAGTTTTAATATAGTAATTATTTTGAGTATATTTTGTTAGTCGTATTATTTTTTTTATATCGAGCACTGTACGTAGTGTATAATTTTTTATTTTCTTCGTTTTTTGTCTTGCGATATTGCCATAAGAGTTTGCGTTTTCTTTTACTACCAGTTTTGATTCCACGCGATAACCATTTATTTCTTTTATTTATTGTTTTTCTTGTATATTTTTTAGGAAAACAAAGGTCATAAAAAAGTTTGAATATTTCGAAAAACTTGTCGTAGGCAAGATTAGTGTCATTGATTTCATAAACTTCATGAAAACTTAAATTTGTTATATACTCTGTGAACTTACTGATAAGTTCTAGAGAGTAGTCTCGTGTTTCAGTTGTCCATGAATGTATAATACACGTTTTTTTCACCTGACATTTTATTATCTGTGCAGTGTGGTCCGATAGAGCTGTTTCTATTACTTCTCCATTATTAAATCGGTCATTATGGAATATATGAATACAATCAATACAAGTGCCACTCGATAGACGAGTAGGTTGTCTAATAAGTATTTTGCGATTAAATACATAAATAATTTCTTCTAACTTTTTTGTTACGTCATTCGAGTTTAAAATATTAATGTTGTAATCACCACAAAGTACGATTTTTTTAAATCTTTTACCCCGTGTAATGTTATATAGTAAGTCTTCTAAGATTTCAAAAAAAATAATATTTAAATGAATTCCTATGTTTGTCTGTTTAGGTACTTTATATATGCAAATAATTATTATATCATGTTGTGTAAATTCAATACCACAGCATTGAAAAATATTAATTTTTGATAGTTTCTTTATTTCATTTAAAGGTCGGAATTCATGATGTTTCTAATTAATATACAAGATCCACCTCTTTTTTTGTTTCTGTGTACGATATCACCTAATTTATAATTTGTCAAAATGAGAAGGTTTTGGTCGCTTAATATCATATTATGTTCGGTAATACAAACAATATCTATTGTTTTATTATATCTCGACAGTTCTTCTAGTTGTACTGTCAACATGTTGTAACCTCTTTCAACAAGAGGCATGCACTAAAGGTTAACTCTAGTAATCATATCTGGGTAAACTCTAGTAATTTTATAAAGTGGACCGCTTATTGCTTTAACCGGCCTTTAAGCGTCCTGAGATGAAAATTTCCCAAGTCAAAAATTTTATTTAAAAAATGGAATTTGTTCTATTTCATCATTCCTTAACTTGATTAATATTAGGAAAGGGCAACATTTAACAAAATTCGTTATAATCTTACAGACTAGACTACAAAAGTAGACATTTTAAATTTCTTTTATAAATTATTTTGTTTTGAGCAGACTGTTCTTGAAAACTATAACACTTTCGCTCAGCGAAGTTGGCACGGGTCAGCTAGTTTAAGATAAAGTAGAATACTGCCTGTAGTTCATTTAGGTACGTAGAGGAACCAATTTTAACACCCATGGCGAAAATAGGCTTTGTCGTTCAAGAGATTGTTATTAATTAATAACATGACAACGTAATAAGGTTTTAAGGTGTGCGTTGTAGTAATATCGCTGTTCACTTAAATTAATCTTCATGTTTGCATAAATGTAACGAAATTAATGCGATGTTCTACTGAAAAATTCTTACCTACTCTAATAAGGTAAGGTAAACACACTTGAGGGCAGATTCTATTAAGCAACTTTAATTCCCATTGTATTATACCAATTGAAAACCACATCTATTAAAGTAAAATTTATTTTTTATTGCATGATTTCAGCAGACAGGTAGACGGGCCACCTGATGGAAAGCGGCTATCATCACCTAGGGACATATGTAACACCAAAGGTGCGACCAATGTGCTACCGCTCTCTAAAGGGAGACTGGAATCTGGCCACTAAGGCCGGAACACAACTTAAGTTGTTATGGCGGCATACTCTAGACCAGGGCTGGTAGTCATCCAGACAGGTAAATCCCCATCATCTGGTTGTGGGTCGTTTCATCGCCTTTTATGACAGGCTGCAGGAATTAGTTTCTCTCTCCGAGCCTGCACGGATAATAGTAATAACAATATTTATAACATTATTATAAAGAGATTATATTTAGATTAATACTTACCGCAATAATCGGATCAGTCCGGATTATCCAGTCGCGTAACACAGGCCAATGATTTTCCAATGTCCCCAAATTGTAGGCAGCTCATAACTTATCCATCAAACTGTTTACAATTTATCCACTAAAGTATGTCTGATGGTCTAAAATTACTAATACAAATTTAAGCTCGTAATGTATACATAACATTTATTAATGTCAATGTAAGTAGTCGTATTATATGTTACTTTTACCACCATCGCCATTATGATTTCAATTCCTGAAGTTGTCTGTAAGAGATCGTTTTTTAGCGACAAAACCCCCCTTTGTGCACAATCAGATATAGTTTTACGTAAGTTTGAACGCTTCTTTAAGAACCATAAAGAAGCGTTCAAACTTATCCTAATTCTCTATGAATAAGACGTTAGTCTGTAAGTCTTTTTTGTATTGGTCTACAATAATGAGTTATCTAGCATTTGTAGAGTTGTATGATATAATTGTATGATTTTTATTTTTTGAGGAACAATTTAGCGTTTTATAAAGTAACTTATTTATTTATAAGAACTATTTTACAAAGTTGTACCATGGAAAAAGAAAACTATAATACACTATAAATATATGTATAGTTTCATTTTTGTTTAACTTCTGTACATTATTGTATAGTGCTTTATTGAAACCCTTCTTTCTTGATTCGTATCGTATTTTGTCCAAACTAGTTTTCTTTGAAAGTCGTTTACATTTTTCAAATTCACCCTTTTGAATAATGTTAGACGCTAATATAAATGAATTAAATGTCTGAACGATTGTTATTCGTAGCTAATTAAACCATAAAATTACAATATTTCCGTTAAATACCTTACTTAAATAGCCTTAACATTCGTTTAAAAAACCAAATCAGATTGTATAATTATACGTTGGTTTGGAACACATTTTTAGGGTTCGTTAGCCATTTTGCAAAAATGAGACCATAGTCATGGCCGTTCGTCTATTTATCCGTCTGTTTATGTATGTCGCAGCCAACTTGTATTAAATTTAATATTAACGCCGGCCTATTTGATTTCTGCTTCTTTTATTTCTTTTTCTTTTTGCCGCATCTGTCACTATATTAATGTGAAATAGTCCACAACACAGAGTACATTGTATAATATTAGGTTGGGGAAAAAGTTTCTTCGCATTTTATATAAAAATTCAAAAGGTTTTTTTATAAAGTTTATTTACATTTGACTAAAGTATGTAGGTGCCATTTTGTTGGATAACTTTTTGCCATCTTGTAGGTAGGGACGTGATCCCATTGCTATAAAAATTTTGGGGATTCTGATCAAAAAACTGCAACAAGTGGTTTTGGCAGTCCTCTCGTGATGTTAATCTGACACTGCCTAAGGAATTCTGCAGAGACCGAAACAGGTGAAAATCTGAAGGTGCAAGGTCAGGACTATACAGCGGATGCATTTACACCTCCCAGCCAAACTCTCGTAATTTTTGCTGAGTGGCTAAAGATGTGTGAGGTCTAGCGTTATCATAGTGAAAAATCACACCCCTTCTGTTGATTAATTCCGGCCGCTTTCTCTCAACTTTTTGCTTTAATCTCATCAGTTGTTCGCAGTACAGTTCATAATCGATGGTCCTGCCTGGCGGTAACAGCTCATAATGAATAATGCCCTTCCAATCCCACCATACACACAGCATCACCTTGTTGCGAGCTAACACGGGTTTCGCCACAGTCTGTGAAGCCTGACCGGCCTTTGACCACGATCTTTTTCGCACGTTCTGGTCGTACGTGATCCACTTTTCATCACCAGTTATCAGCTTTTTCAAAAATGGTTCGGTTTCATTACGTCATAATAAAGAATCACAAATGAGTACACGGTTCATTAGGTTTCTTTCAGTGAGCTCATGGGGCACCCAAATATCGAGCTTTTTTGTGTACCCAGCTTTTTTCAAATGCGCCAAAACCGTTTTGTGATCAATTCCCAGTTCTCCAGCTACATCGTAACTACTAATATGCCGATCTTGCTCCACTTTTTCAAAAATGGCATCAATTTTGTCCGTAACAGGGCGACCAGAGCGACGTGCATTTTTGATATCAAAATTTCCCGATTGAAAACGCTTGAACCAAATTTGCGCTACTCTCACAGATACTGCGTTAGGTCCATAAACATCAAAAAAATTACCTTTTTTTGTAGTAAAATGTATCGAATTTCTTCATTAGATTCACTCATTTTAACAATAAGAAAAACAAATGAAAATCACACATTTTCCTAATTTGAATTTGGAATTGTCTTCTTTAAAATTAAAACTTTTTAATGATACCAAAACCAGACAAAATTAAATGGTATAGCCAAAGAGATCTTATTACAAGTTCATACATACTATATGTGAAAATACTTTTTCCCCAACCTATTATATGTTCACAATTGACCGCCTATTGAGCCGCTGCTGCCGCGATCCCTTGCCGCGTTTATGTGTCATACCAATCTCTACATCCGCTTACACTAAGTCTCGCGTGCTGGGAGATACCCACTGTGCCGTACCCAGCTGGTCCACTTGTCGGATGAACCGCAAAATGTGAAGACAGGATCATGATGAAGACGTGCCTGTTGCTACGAAGCCCGCATCGTTACTAGCGTGTCTGGTGTGGCTACTTATCCTAGAAGTCCTTTCTTCTTCTTTATTCCCGCCCGCATTCCGCATACCTACATATATTTTCTACCCGTACAGATTAGCGTTCCCCTATACTACTTCAGGGCCGCGTTCACATGTATTCTATAGTATGTATAAAAGGTAGAAATGTTTATTCTTTAAACTGAAAATTAACCGACTTTTTGTAGTTTACGTACTAATATTTCAGGTACACATAGCGACATACGGTCTTATTCATATTAAGTTAGTGTAAGTTTGTAGGCTTCTTTAAGACCCTTAAAGAAGCCTATAAACTTACTCTAACTTTATATGAATAAGACCGATGAACGATTCAAAGAGTATTCCGTTTCAATATTTAATCGATTGGATGTCACTCATTGTATGTAGTTGATCTATTGTTTATAATTTGACATAACCTAATTGCCGGATAATCCTAGTTTATTATTAAATGCATAACCGTGTGCTTGCATTTAGCAACAATGAACCTAATCACGAACATTTTCCATTCACCAGGATTATTTGTTCAAGTGTTTTATGGCCATTAATTAAATAGATACCACTTACGTCTAAACATTTATGTTAATAAACTTTTGGTGTTTTGTCTCAAAGAAACAAGAACACACAAATATGAAGGGACTGGAGCAAATTGTAAAATTAGATAAAACTACTAATTCAAATGAGTTATTTCCATTTAGAATAAATTGAAATTGGTGTTCATTATAAGTTTAACCCATTTGTAAGATTATTACTTGGCTTGGCCGCTCACACTGTGGGAAATGTTGTTAATATTTACATTAGACAGGGGAAATGTAAAGTTTTAGTGGAATTTTGTTTTAATAACATTATTAGTAGTTTTCAATGCTGTCCTGCATACTTTACTAATTTCATTGATATTCTAATACTTATATGATTTAAATATGAAATATATTACTAATGTGATTTCATGTGTCAAATATCACAATAATATATATTAACTTATAAACTAGTACAATTAAGGAAACTTAAATTACATTGTATTCTACCTTTAACCCCTTAAGACTATAAATAAAATATAGAGCCTAGGTCATCGCAGTCCATGAGTAAAATTCCCAGAAGGCTGGCTACGTCACCCCGCTGGATCGCCATTTTTATTATATTATCAATTTTAAAGATGCCAACATATAAACAACCGGCTGCTGGAGTTGGACTTCCCATTAAATGGAACGTAAGGTACATTCGTCACATTTATCCTATGTAGAATGAGAATTTTTGTCTAATGATAATTAAAATAAATAATAATTTATTCAAATTATGACTGAAATAATGTAAGGCGCGGATTTTAAACAAATAATCGTATAGAATGTTAAACTGGAATATAATTGATGGAAGGTAGTTTAAAAGAGATGGATTATGTGAAATATGACATAAAGATTTATGGAATAATAGAGGACGTATGTCAGGATAAAGTAGTAGGTACGGAAGGAAAGACACATTGTATCGACCTCAATTTATTTGAAAAAGGTCAAAGTAAAAAGCTTATGTTACAGTTATTGAGTAGCATAGTTGTTCTTGTCGTGTTTCTTTTTAAAGCTAATAATTGATTTTGTTATGTATCCTCTTATTTCTGAACGATCCCTCTTCTTTCCGAACGATACAATCGGCCATTTCCTTAATTGAATCATAATATTATATTTTTATTTATTCGGTAATTAGCGCCTGTTTTGTATAGAGTAGTTGTCTATAATTTACAATAATTTTGTTACAATATTTATCCTTTGTATAATGTGATAATTGTGTACAGATTATAATTCAAACCTCTCAATTGTATATATAGACGGTATTCACTACACTTTATTTTCATGTTGGCAGACGCGATGGATTTAAACTGTGTTCGACTTATTTTGTTGTATATAAAACTATTATACAATATCTTATATAAAATATTATCTGAAATATCCAAATAACAATAATGTATTAAATTCTTGTCATGCATAATCCTTTAATTAAAATAGTTTATGAATGACTTAAATCCGCTATCGGTGGTGCCAATATGCTGTTTCATGTACTGAAAAATTGTTGGAGGGATGGCGAGGTGTTCTAAAAATGCTTGTCGAGTTTGAATATTCAGTGTATGAAATATCACAAACTATTATGGATACTACGTATTGAAATATGTTAAAACCGTAAGGTTCAATATAAAGTATTGTGACCAGTTGTTCTTCTTTTACTACCATAAACCCTTCTGAGTTGTTGCAAGTATTACACTTAGCCATTATTATTGTATCGACGCTCTGTCTATATAGCTAGCGCTCTATATAATATATAATAATACTAGCTTCTGCCCGCGATTTCGTCCGTGTGCAATAGTTACTTTGGGCTAACGATAACTTTAACCTGCGACTTTGTTTACGTAGAAGGTGCCCCACCGCCCTTCCCCCCCATGACTGGCCTCCAGCTTTGCACATCATAAATGTATGCGCAGTACTTAATCATTATTTTGCTGCGAGGTTATTTAAAAACTGCGATATCTCCTAAGATATTCATTGAAATCTAATTATATAAATGGCAAATTTATTTTAAATTAAATACTTGTGATGAATAACGTATTTATTTGGATAAGGATTAATATCATGTTTTTAAAAACACCTTCGCAAATAATGCATTATTTTAGAACAAATTTGGTTAGCATAAAAAAGGTTATAGTGAGCCAACCTTGAAAGATAAACATATGAAAAAAAATCCCCCAATTTCTAACATTCTTCATTGGTGCTCCGCTCCTATTGGTCTTAGCGTGATGATATATATCCTATACCCGTCCTCGATAAATGGGCTATCTAACAATGAAAAAAAAATCAAATCAGAGCAGTAGTTCCTGAGATTAGCGCGTTCAAGCAAACAAACAAACTCTTCAGCTTTATAATTAGTATAAGATATAAACTTATGTATTACTACTGTAATACTTAGTAGCTCTTTAGTAAAATAAAAATTCTTGAATCCCTATCGGTCAAACGGTATCCCAGGATGGCAATCAAGTCTTCAGGGATGGCTGTACCTGTAATTATGACCTACCCTCGGACTACTTAGTCAGACGCATCCTTGTAACACAAAGTAAATTTAATGTTGCTTCGGGTAAATTACTGAAATATATTTATCCCGCGTATATATAATTTATAAACTGGTACCGACTTCCCTTATTAACAAATTAGAACTTACTTCAGAGGTTTCTGTAATTATTTGAATTTACAATCTCACGTAACGTCAGAATAACGTGTATAAATGTGCGCCCGGAGCGGTGTTCTATGGGCTTCTTTAAATATGTATTTACAACTAGGATATGCCCCCGACTTCGTCCATGCTTGACTTAAATTCCCGCGGGATTACCGGGACACAAAGCATCACAGCATTTAAAAAAGAATGTAAGCTATCGTTGTGCTTGTGAAAACTGTGCCGGAATAAGCTAATTTTTATGCACCCGAACAAATACAAACTGCTCCTGGGAAAATTCCCGTTGAATTCCCGGGATAAAAAATCACACATTTTATTAGACAAAATTTGCTATCGACCAGTGAAAAAATTACATTCGAATTAGAAGGTTTTTCAATCTGGCCATATTAAATCTTTCCAAGAAAAACTCCCGCGGGATTCCCAGAATAAAAAGTAGCGCAGATTTTAAGTCTAAGAATTTTCTATCGATCAGCGAAAACCGCATCGAAATCGGTTTAGTAGTTTTTACGTGAATCCCGAATAAACAGGCAAGAAATCTAAAAAAATGCATCGAAGTTGTAATGTGTGTGTGTGTATGTTATAATATAATAGTAATTATGTAATATGTATAACATAAATAATTGCATATACTATAGGTAATTTAGGCATAGTTGTTTAAGAATAAATAGATTCTTAAATATGAGTAACGTTTTGGCTTCTCTGACTTTTCAAAGGCAGCGCATTCCCAAATGTAAAAAACCTATACTGTAAAAGAGTAGAACCGCACCCAAACATAAATTCGAACACAAAATTTTAAAAGATTTAATTTGACGTATGTATTCACGCTGTATCCTTATACCTACACGTCTCACGTAATTTAGGGCCCCACGGCAAAAACTTTGTTATGCCCGTCTGCACGAAATTAGGAAGGTAAATGTCTGAAGTGCTATGAAATGATATAGTGAAAATAAAAATTAGAGATGGCACTTCTTACAAGTAACTTTAGGTATGAACACATTTCGGAGCATATGCTTTTATACGAGTATATATTTCATGAAAATTAATACTCTTAAATAAATTTACGAAATATGCGGTTCTAAATTCTCTCTTCTAACTACAAACTAATTTGTACGCGCTGATTTTAGATATATCCAAGTTGACAGAATTTAATTTAAAAAATATATTTATTAGAAAAAAATGCACGACTACCTTATAATTTTAATTAGTTTGTTTTTTACCTGATAATGTTTTGCACACTGTAACGTAATATAACAAAAGTTAATTGGCACGTTCATGTCAGCCGTTTCCATTTTTACTAAAGTGTCGTATATATTGACAGTTTATGGGATCAGGTGACGTCATTACAATTTGATTGCTAAGAGACTGGACTAATAAATTTAAGATAATGCCTGCTTTTAAGAGCATTTTCAGATATTAAAGAAACGCACACAATATGACCCTTATCAGTTTAAATCTTGTTATGAACGATAATATAATTTAGCAGAATAATATTTGAGCACTTTATTCGTAAAAGAAAACTACTTTTACTAACTATTAGTACTCTATTGTAAATGTATTTCTAATGGCCTTTAAGAGTCTACAGTAAAGATTGCTACAGAACTTAATATGTAGGATATGAGGCAGGGATTATTCCTTGCAACACTTGGACATTATTTGTAAGTGGTAAGTGACATTATTGATTATTTTTATAAAACTCTAAATTTAACGGGATTTAACAATGCTTCTCCCAGACTTAAAAAAATGTTGCCATTTGTATTTAAAATAGTAAGGAGTGCAACTACTTTGTTAAAACTTTGAAATCAACAGTTGGTCTGGCTGGCTAAGTGACCAAAATTTCTGGGTAGTTGAGTATTTTTTAACGATGTTTATTCATATATAAAATTGATTTATTATGATTCCTCTTGGCATACCTCGGCGTATATGAAAAGGCACAACAGACGTGTGTTTCGTGTACGGGATTTATATTGACATTACTATAAAAGCTGCCCACGCACCTCTATAAAACATTTTATGTGTTACTTTGGTCTCACAACGCGCGGGCTCGCTTCGTACATTTTCTAGTGATAATAGTGTCAAAGTTTATTTTAGAGTTTTAGGGTTGTGATTATTTGGACTTTCCTTCATGCACGCTGTTTGCTAGGAATACTTGTGAATGAACTAAGGGCCGCTTGCATAACGATCGTCTTTAAATAAAAATTAGTTAATCATATTAAACTGCTTAAATATCTACGTTTTTTACAAAACGTAGATATTTAAGATGTCTTGCATAAGGCCCCCCATGTTATTTAGCTAAATGTATTTATGCCATCGGTAAAACAGCCAGATGTGTTCCGTTTCACGCTGCGATCCATTTTTTCGAACGAACACACGAAATTTAGCTTTAATGTTAGTTATTTCTTGCGTAAAAAGGAATTTTAGTTGGCTAATGTCAACCTGACATTTGAAATGTTGTTCGTTTGGTTAAGTTTGCTTCGGAATTTTTGGCGGCAACCTGAGGAATGATTTTTTGCTGTGCTGTTTTATTTTAAAATAACAAATACTGGTTAAAAGTGAACAATCTTGTATATAAAAATTAATAACTCGAGAACGACTTTACCGATTTTGATGATATTTGTTTTGTGTGTTTGAATGGGTCCCCGGATGGTTTAAATTCACAATTTGAACCGATAGGTGGCGCTGAGATTGGGTTCTAGAATCCTCCTAATCACCTGGAGCGATTTTCGTGATTTTGTTTTTGTGTGTTTGAGTGGGTTCTCGGATGGTTTAGATTCGCAATTGGAACCGGTAGGTGGCGTTGAGATCGGGTTCTACAATCCTCCTAATCACTTGGACCGATTTTGGAGATTTTGTTTTTGTGTCATGAAACAGTCTTTTAGGAATTCAGAAAATATGGCGGTACGAAGTTCGCCGGGTCAACTAGTAGTTGTATAATATTGAATAACGTAGAATTGTGCATTTGTGTTGAAAATCTCAGCTATTTAGTGAAATCCAAGACCATATCTTAATATGGTAAAACCTCAACCATATTCTAACTTGACCCTAGCTAGCTAGATACAGAAATAATAAAGACCAATAAATATTTTACTAGAAAATTAGTTTTCTCCACTAGGACACCAGGTTTCTGATTATACTTATACTTGGAAATTTATTATAATTGATATTAATTCTGTATTCTTTTCATTTGAAATAAGGTATATCTACACACATTACCAAACGTATTATCACATATTCGATGGAATACAAATCAAAGTGCAAATTCATCTTAAGAATTAAAATAATTATATCAGAAAATGTCGACCAAAGATATCTGAATTCTATAGTGTCGACGCTGTACTAAATGAACTAGCTTCAGGTAAAATCCGAACACATCTGGAATTCCTATTGTTCAAAACAGAATGCGGATCTACTTTTTTGTCCTTAAATGCATTTAGGGCAGTTAAATACCCATTTTTGGATGATTAACTTTGACAGTTCTTAAACATATTTAAGTTATACTTAACACTATGCCTAGTATACGTATTATAGAACGTCAACATTAACGCTCGTAATTGTTGTAAGTATAGATTTTGTTTTATAAGATGTCTCATTTCATCGTACCTCAATACGTAATTATTAAATACGTGCCCTGCAGGTTTCTAATGTACTCGAAAAGGTCTTCAATATGGATTTACATTCTTTCAAGTCTCATTTGATGAGTGAAACAATAGTCAGAGTCAGTTAATAGTATAATTTTATACGATTTCCGGAATTTGTATTACGTATCAGTTAGTTGCATAGTTAACACAGTACAAAACGTAACTCATAAAACATTCTTACAATACAGTTGGAGCCACCAGTTTTTTCGGCATCCGATTTTGTTTTGATAGAAAATCTCAACTAAAACTTCTAATCAACGACGGCCTCTGTGGTTGATCAGGCTAAGCTTTTGCCAGCCTACCTCACTGCAACGCATTAGCTCCGGGTTCGATTCCCGGCATGGTAAATTTCAGAAACGAATTTTCCGTTATTTTCTATGGTCTGGGTGTCTGGGATCGTCCCCAGAGTAGTGTGTTGTATATTACCCATAACACAAGCGTAGCTTGCTTAATTTGGGAATATACAATGTGTGTTTGTCTGCCGATTATTTAAAACATAATTCTAAACATTTTTATTTATTTTTACTTTCAATTTATGACTGATTCAAGTTTGAAAATATATATTATAATTTAAATATTTAATAAAACGTTAATTAGAAGTTACGTGAGATTTTACGACTAGGTGGATGAGCTGATTTTAATAAAAGTACAGGAGTGAAGTAAAACATGGTGAAGAATTCTTCATATTGAAATTATCACGATGTAACACCGCCAATGTATCTTAATACACAAATGTGGCGGGTATACTGCCTATTCTCTAAATTGGGAAGGTCGAGCTCAGAAATGGTTCAGAACGTATGTGCTCTAATGAGCATAATATACTACTATACTATTAAGTATAGTATACTACTAGTTTTAATAAAATCGTTTTTATTTACGAACTGAAGTATATATACTTATGATTTCTATCTTCGCTCCTTACTGGTGTCATTCCAATCATCTTATAAATTTTATTTTAAAATCTGCATCAATTTCGAGTAGAATTTGTCAAATATTGCAACAACTTGTTTGCAACGTTAACGTAAGGGTGATATTGCGAGCTCTCAAAGAAAATTGCTGTCATGTATGGAGCGAGAGCGCAGCGAAGCCGCATAGTTTGGAGGTTGCCTCGGGAATGCCTCTCCGTCCCCGCCTTTTCAAACCCTACCTTTTCTGTGACGTGACGTAGGTGGGGAACTCCACATACCTTTGTGCGTATTCCTCTGCAACAACAATTGCTAAAGCTACATGTATACGAACCCTTGCAAGTTCAATGGTTATTTTAAATTTCAACATCTAAACTGAATTATTAACTATACTTTCCAGGATTGAAAAAAAACAGTTTTATAAATTTTATAAAACAAACAGTTCAAAATATTTTAAAAAAGTGTTTTTTATTAGTTTTTTTTTTAATTTTACTCATCAATTTCAAATCAATTAGACCTAATAATAATCCATTTGTCATTTATCATGGGTCAATCGACAAACATTTATTTTTTGTTGTGTATCTCTAATCGATACTGAACGCTTTACATACATCTTGTATGTCCTGATTTTTCTCATGTACTTTCTTAACAGGGGAATCCCCTCAAACTGTATTTAAATAAGAGGAATACCCAATAATCCATTAAATTACTTCCTTTCTAGTAATGGGCATAAAGGTTCTAAGCCAATAACAAACGTTATAGATTAGATGCTTATAAAGAAAGGAATAACGTTCTAAAATAACGTTACTTTAGAAAGAAGTTATTATGATTATTGCACAAAATAATATGCAATATGATATGGAAACTAATTATTTTTAAACTACATGTAGTCTACACGACCGAGGCATGGTCAGGAAATAACGTTATTGAGAAGTGATAAGATTAAGAATAAATTCACCAAATATTAATTGTTAATTAATGGTACCCACTTAGTTATTCATAATTAAAATGGTTCCTGTTTGTGTTAAATAAATTACTCGTAATAAAATCAACATTATTTTAATTACAATGCCAAATAAAGTTTTCTTTAAAATTTCTAATAGGTATAATGTAAAATCAAATTGTAAATTCATTTCAAACTATTGAAAGTCTTAAATGTTTTATTCGTCTTTATTTATTTCCATTCATTGGCAACTAAAAGTAGTTTTATACGCTGTTTTTTTATTAATGTTTAAAACTGTGTTTTTAAAAAGTTAATAAAAAAACTTAGTTTTATTTCACAGTATTTTAAACACGTATATTAAAACGACTTGTTTTAATAATGCCACCCCCGATACTTTACTTCTTAAATTATTTCTATTTTTATGTCTATATATATTACAGATCTTTTAACCCTATTAACACTTTCGTAATGCGCTTTAATCTTTTGTTTTGGTATGTAATACAAATACGACTCAATAGTCATTTTGTGAATATGGCCACTAATCAGTTAAACATTTGAGGAACATGAAACAATAATTTAGACACGTCTTTATATAACATAATATTAATTACACAGAGTAAAAATCGACCCTTCATATTCTTGATTTTATTTAAATACTGTAACAGCTAAAAAGGTTTTTAAAATAAAACAATATCAAAATTATTTTATAAAGATATTTTATTAAACATTTTTTTCTGTAAAATAGATTAATTAAAACTGACATTTACAACAAACAACTATAAAATTCTTTGTATTCTCCTTCTAACACTAATTACGTTAATAGGTCCTGTTTAGTATTTGGAATTGATCTCTAAGTACGAGGATAGCCCAAACGAAGCATTGACAGTGCTTGCACTGCTGCTACCTTAGAGATATCAAACGATAACATATGAACACGTAGCATATCGTATCACACAAGGGAGGGGAGGGACGCAGGTCGCAATTTTACTAATTATACATTTAAATGTCGATACACATATTTGTAACTATAAGTTCCCCCGCGTTACACTTTGGCCGAAGTATCGTAAATTTCTCATTTCGTTAAAACTCTTCAAAATTGTTTCAAATTGCCGAATTTACAGCTTTATAGTAGTGATACCTTAACTTTTAATTGCAGCTTTTTAGTTTCTAATTTTATTTTTTTTATTTAAGCCTGTAATTTTTGACAATTTACATTTAAGAAAAACTAATAAACGTCATAAATTACGAAAAATTTAAAGAAGACAGATACTCTTTCATACAATATAGACCCAGATTGTAAAAATAATAATAAAATAAATTTATAATAATAATCGGCAGACACACACATTCTATATCCCCAAGCTAAGCAAGTTACGCTTATGTTATGGGTAATATACAACGGACCACTCTGGTGCCGATCTCAGACACTCAGACCTTAGTAAATAAAGAAAATTCGTTTCCGAAATTTATCATGCCAGGAATCCAACCCGGAGCCTCTGCGTTCCAGCGAGTTCGGCCGGTTAAAACTTAGCCCGCTCAACAAAAGAGGCTGCTTGATGAGAGGATGAGTGATTTTAAGATTTCTTTTTATTATATTGCTATTTTTTATAATTGTAGTGAGTTTAGTTGTTTTGAATAAATTAATCGTGTGGTGTAATTGTTGAAATTCATTTCAATACATCGATTATATTAATCAATAACTTATTTTATTTGTGACCTTATTTTTAAGGTTTCTTTCTTCCAGATAGAATTTACGGTTCATGCTTTCCATTTGTAATAGAAAAATATAATGCTTTTTAAGCCATATCTGAACTCATTACATTTCTTTGGCCCAAAAGTCCCCGACTACTTTATACATTTTGATGTGATATTAAATACTTTCCGGGCCCAAAACGATGTACTAAATCTCATTGAAGACTAGATTAATGACTAGAATAAAATATCGTATACAAGACCCCTACATCTGCATCATTTTGTAGATCCAAAATCTTTGCGTTGCATGATCGGATATCTTATTAGATATAGTGCACATTAATTATTAAGAAATAATTTGATTCATTTTAAAGAATAATCAATAAATAAGCTTTTTGTCTCGTTAAAATTATGACGTCATAACACTGTACAAAATAAAGCAGGCTGTGTTTTGTATGATGATGGTAAGTGTTTCAGTAGATTTGACTTTAAAGTACCATTTAACCCCATAGATTGAACAAATAATGCAGATGTGCACGCTCCACGAACTAACCATCTATGTTACATTTTATGTTATAACTATCAAGAGCTTTTTTAGTGTATTTATAGTCCCATACTTAGGCGAAGAGTATTGCTATCACTTTCAGTAAACAGGCACAATGTTCAGACGTAGCCCACTTGAATTTTATACAGTAATTTATTTCTACACTTGAGCAGAATACAACCAATGAAAAATTTACGATATCTAGAGCACAAGATAATGCAGGTATACTTTTCACTAACATTTAACGTATAATTTTACAATATATTAGTTACATGTATTTTCCCGTTCAATTTCCTGCAATGAACACAGTATAATAAAGTAATTCGGTTGTATATGTACAATCAATATTCCTGTATCTAAATGAAACTA
Source organism: Dendrolimus houi (assembly GCA_039645545.1). Lineage (NCBI taxonomy): Eukaryota > Metazoa > Arthropoda > Insecta > Lepidoptera > Lasiocampidae > Dendrolimus > Dendrolimus houi. Next base: position 12,048,788 of record CM077120.1, on the reverse strand, counting down.
CGTTATCTACTCGTAATAAAATACTAGATATGCTGTTTCTTTATCAAATTACAAATTCTTTAACATTGATCAGGTTATAATGTTTATTTGACTGACGACTGGTAGGTAGTATCTGCGTAGAATACACTTATTCGTAAATTAAATATCAGAGGGCCTAAAGCGGACGCTTTCACAGATTCATATGACGAACATAACAAGCATCAAAACAAAGTGATTTTTTTGCTATGTTTTACAATTACTACTATATGTAGACACGTGTCAATTTCACTAAGCGGTTCAGCAAAAGCAGCCGCTTTAGGCCCTCTGAAATAAAAATCTTGAACAATGAATTCGGTTATTTCAAGGTAGCTCGATGTTTTAACGTTTCAAATATTAAATTTAAACTCGAAACCAATTACCGATAGACCCTAGTGTAATCTGATAGTCCAATACTAACCCTCATTTATTTAACGATGGATTGAAATAATTTTATTAAAAGTAAATCTGTCTGCTATTAACAGCATACTTCGAAGAAACTATCTTTTTGTAATTACGAAGCTGGAATACAAGCAGAAGGCTCAGCTCATAGAAAGTGGTGAAGTCAACGCGTTGGCAGTCTTTAGGATAGGATAGAGAGATTAGACAGGAGGAATGGGATGGATAGGGTTCTTACCCGCCGTTATGCCGTCGAGATAAGGGCGCGTCGTGTTCTGCGCGCGTTCACCTCTCCTCCCGTGGGGCGCGTCACAAACTGCCCCACGCAGAGACCAGGAAGATGCCGGGGAAAAAAGAGTTCCCCGGCAGTGGATGTAGCCTTAGAGGCCCCGGCTGCCAGTGCACGCGGAGTTGGTCGAGCTTCCGCTTTCCCGTGGCTCTGGCATAAGGCGCAGGAAGGAACATCCAGGGCTTTTAGTAGGTATGCCTAACTGTGGAGTGGCAATAGCATATTTAGTTCTGCTTAGAGGTGCAAGTGCCACCCCGACCTGGCGAATCCCACACACGGGTCGCGACTTATCCCCCTTCGCGCGGATTATAGTCCCCGATTGGATTTCCCCTGACTAAAAAATTGAGGGGATGAGAAATGGGATTGGAATAGGAGGGGGCAATAGAAAGAAGAAATAGTGGGCCATCGGAACTCTTCAATAAACTACATGAACACTATAATAAACAAAAGTTAAAAGGCATCCTAATACGCCCTTTTATAAGTCCGGTTTCACTGTGATGACGTAAAACAGTGGTAATAATAAAGAATGTACATAGAACTAACAGAATGAGCGTATATAACTGTATTCATAACAGGAAAGTATAAAACCGCATCAGCCCGGCCCGCATCGCGCTTGCAATATCAGCATACCGTAAAAAGACGCGGCGACAAATGAACTCAATTTTTCCAAATGCGAGTATTTCTAATTGAAGCGTCAGGAATCGAATTCTCTGACAAATCTTTTTCGTTTGTTAGTTGATTAAACACTGTTACAAAGCTTACAAATTTTCTAAAAAAGGAAAGTAAGGAATAAGATATTAATGTAAAAATGTGCTTGTTTGAATTTATACGTTCCTTCTTAGAGGTTTAAAAGTATATTATTTTTGCAATCTTAAACTGATTTTCATCAAATTAGATATATAGAACTATAATACTTTAGGCAGTGAACAACGAGACATTTTTGTTACAGATATAAAGATATATAATTGTGGCTTTTGTCATATGGGTAAAAAATCCTAAGGTAAAAAAATACTGAAAATATCCCTTGTATCCAAAACCATTCAACAGATTTTGTACAAACAATTGTCATTGAAAGACTTACTGCCTTTTATTATATTGATATTTTCAAAATTTTTACCTCTCAGTGCACAATTTGAGGAAAACACACTCTTTACGGTTTTAGAAGCGAATTCCCCCGCATCTTGAGTGCAATACAGAAATCATTAAAGAACATCTAGTATTTTCTTAAGTCTTCGCTACTACTACACAAAAAGTACGTTTTACGGGGTTTTAGCGCGGTATTGCATTTGATTTTAAAATCGACGCTTCGGCCACTTTTCAGTAGCCAACACGGAAGACAAAGATGTTACTTGTCAATGAGTAATATTAAGGTTATTATTAAGCCTACCTCCAATTTGTTAATTTAAATTACTTAATTTTATTTTTTCTTTATGGTTATATTTACTCTGCGAGCCTGATCTAATTTAATAAGTGGCTGAGATATTGAAATTAAAATCAACCAAAATGCCGCGCTTAAAACCGTTAAAATGTAGTTTCCATTAAATAACGTCTTTTAAGGACTTTTAAGATCTATCTAATAAAACCAAAAATGTACTGATCCCTTAGTTTCACGTGAGACCACCCCCCGTAATATTCATAAGCAGCAGCGGTTTTAATAAGCAAGATTTTTAGGAAATTAATCCCAACAGACATAGACAGACGAACAAATATGCCGATTTAGATAAGAGTTTCATTTTTACCAAAATGTCTAAGGAACCCTAAAAATCAAAAAGTATTTAACAAATTACATCTTCTAGACAACTTAACTCGGTGTCTATACCTACTGGTGGCGGAAAATCACAGGGAGAAAATGAAGGCTACAAATGATATAATCTGTCGCCGCGTTTTAGTCTATTATTACCTTCTTGTTGCCTTATAATTAATCAATGAACCATAGGCCTAATGATAGCGGTAAAGTAGGGCTTACACGCATCACTATCCATTTTATATATTAACCAAGAAAGCTTCATTTAAGCAAATTACTAATATATAGACCGATATATTATGATATACTAAGGTAGCTAGGTATTTATTTAGGTTTATGGCTTGGCAGCTAGGCTTTTAAGCCAGATCTTAGATTACAATGTAGTTTCTTCATTTTCTTAAGCCTATGTGTAGCACAGCTGAACTGTAGGTTATCAGCTGGTGCCATTCAACGGAGTTCTTGTGACAACTCAAAAGGCCACATTTGACTATACAGTTCACATTTCTCACAAAACACATAATTACTACTCAAAAACTATCAATATCCTACAACTATTGTTAATTTTAAAGTAATTTTACACATTTTTGAAAATAAAACTGCACAGCACAACATCACCTTTCAGTTTCCGCCAAAAACTCGGTAGCTAGATATATTAAGATATACCTATAGATAAGCACAATATTGGCAGTAATTAGCTTCTGCTTAAAATTTGGGTTAAAGAATTCATAAGTAAGCTCTCAGTAAAAGTGTTGTTGATTATTTTATACTAAGATTGTTAAATACAACTGTTTTATGTGACACAATGCTAATAGTGCTAAAAATTATATGAAATTAAGTTAATTATTATTTTATCCTAATTTAAAAAGTTGTTTGTGCAACGTCTCATCAGCAAAGTTCGTTTTTATTGCGAGTGCGAAGTTTGAATCCCAAACACGAAGGATTTTAAGTTTGAATCCAGAGCGTAATGTATGATTTAAAAAAGGCAAAAAAAGATTATTTCTTTAGTATAATAATAAAAAAATATAACTTTTTATTTTACTAGCGGAAAAATCCAAAACATTGAAAAATAGTTGTCACTAAGTTGAATAATATATTATTTGTCTAACACATAAATTTTTAAATATTATATTAATATTAAAATATAATTAGCGGAATTAAATGTTACAGTACGTCATGTATTTAAGATAATGAATATTTTATGAGTAATTTTAGAAATGCCAATCGACAGAGTTTTGGATTCGAAATCTTTTTTCGATAGTTTTAACAAAAGGTGCGCTTTTTGAGATAGTGAGATGAAAAAAACATGCCGCCATTTTGTCCAGAGTGATGCGTGCTTGCCCTACAGAAAGGGGCGGTCGATTGCGGACCAGTCATTTCACGGACACTAACATACTTAATAATCTACCTAGTAGATACTCGCACGGAGTGCATAAAAGTCGTGCCTTAAAGCCCAACTAATAACTCTTTGAATAAAAAGCCTCTAGTCCTCCAGTTTGAAAATATTGCGTCTTCAGATATTTTTGGTGTAGGTATCCAAAAAGTCATTTAATTAAAAATTACCTATAACTATTATACTTTTGTTAGGATAGGTTTGAGTTGTAGGATTGGGATCTATAACAGTTTAAAATGCTTAAAAAATATGATACACGCGGTTTTTTAGACAATTGTTGACAAAAATGTAATATTCAAAGATTTCGAGTTAGTTAATGTGACTCTGTGAAAGTAAATAAAAGATTATATGTAGAAGTATTACGAGCCGTATAAACTAGAGACGATGAAGTTATTAGCTGAACGATAAGTTCCGCAAAATTTATACGAGCATAATAGGTACATTGACTTGGCGGCTTCACCGCGTTAAATAATTAGAATAGATACCTATAACAACTATTATATCAAAGCTCTTACTCTCCAACAGACGAAAGCTCTTTTTGACAGACTCCTAATGGGGATTTTGCATTATATATAGTATAAAGAATTATTACAATTTTATTATTACATATTATAATAGTAACTCAAAATTATTGTGCTCAAGCGTCAGTAGGTACTTAAAATTAGTTAATTAATTAATATACGTTATTTTTTTCATTTAATGGAAAAGTATAAAACATAAACTGTGTATTGTACTCGAAATTTAAAACAAAATTTTCTATAAAGTTATAATGCCGGTGCCATACCTATTTATAATTATTTTTCCTTTATTAAGCATTATTAGATTTTTTATATACCCTTAAATGTTTTACCGCAGAAAGTAAGAATGAATTGCCGTACAGCCAAGGACCATACTTCTAGTTTCTGATAGTTAGTTATGTTACCAAGGTTCTTCCAATACAAACATGGATCAGGACTAAAGAAAGAAATATAATCAACGTTCTCAATCTAATCGTAAAGCAATTTTGTTCCCTTTAAATAGACCCAATTAGCAACATTAATCTACGTTTCCTGTAAACAAAGTATTCATGAATTTCCATTGCTTTGAAAATTCATAAATGCTTGGGGCAACCTTTTATTTAAATATTACACCATCTAAAGGGGCCTTAATGCCTAGGTATTAACGTTGAGTATTTGTTAGTAACTAATCTGTTAAATATCTAAGTACCTTTGTTACCTCCATCTAAGTATAAGTAAACTTGTAAAAGGCTTAGAGCCAAATATTTTAATACTGTGTACTTGACATTTTCCCAATAATTCTTCGTTCTTATTAAATAATCATATTTCTTTCAGTAGTTTCACGTAATTCAAGTCTTCATATACTTTAGACAATATCTATAATAACTAACATGGATTATTGACATATGTACTGTCTTTTATATCCTATCCGATACATTTCAACAAATAACATTATCATTCATTTAGTAATTATTCACAATTTCACATTTGCTACCTACACGTCAGTTCCAGCACTATCAATTCGCAAACGGGTTACTTAACAATACGTCAATGCTTAATCTCTCAGTTCAGGTCACTGCACGCAGGGGGCGTGTAAGTGTCGCGTGAGCAGTTTGTGCGTTCGCATGTCGTGGCTACTCTGGGAGCGGGGATTAAATTTGAACCAGGGCTGGTAGCAGGATCGGGTTCACGCGATGCCCGCGGCCGTGGCGCTCACCGTGTGGTGTGCGGCAGACACGGGGCCCTTGTCAGTTAGCACCTCGTCAGTGGCTTCTGTACTGGGCTCCGATTCAAGAGGCTCTGGCGGCGCGGCGGCGGGGCGCACATTGTCCAGCCGCGGTCGCGGCGAATAGCGCGGCGTCAGCGCAATGCCCCCGACGACTGGGTGCGATTGAAGACTTCCGCCTGGAGGACGTCGTGCATCATGCGCTCGTTCTCCTGGCGCACTGCGAACAAAAATGGAACAGGCTCAACTATTATTGCGACACATTTATCAAATGGGTGGACTTTGCAGGGCCACACCTATGAGGCTACCCGAATAATCATTATGGATACTAAAACTAACACATGTTACGGGGTTAATAAGTTATTTTATTCTCAAAATTTGTATAGGAACACTTTTGAGAGGGTCACAATGACATGTTGCTAGTCGATTACTGGTCTAAATCTAATTGCTAATTGTTATGTACTAATAGTTTTTATGAAATTCTATCATGGTTAATATTACTTCAGGCCTGCGAGGAAATTTAGTGGATTAATATATACACACAACATACATATATATATATATATATATATATATATGTTATTACAATAATATTACAAGCATATTTTATTTTCTTTAATTACCCACAAAAATGTAACGCTAAATGAAAATTTGGTCCTGACCTCATTTATTTTTCGATTAATATTAATGAAAACAAATTTTCACTATTACATACACAAGTATAAAGTAAATGCGTACTTCACTAGTTTTCATCATCATCGTGTGTACCTAAGAGTCGCGACAATCTAAAGGATATTAAGTGTAAGTTCTCTATAAAAAGACGAATGTGACGGCGTAAATCAAATTTGTAATTGTATTTTGAATGTAAAGGTACTGGTTAAATGCTATTAATCGCCCTAAGCAAATAAAGCGGGAGTAACGAGCCCCTAATGCGCCGAGCGTTAATTTGAACAGGCTATAACATGGTTAAAACTCCCACGGTACGAACGTTACCCAAAAATTGCCAAGAGATTCTTTTCGGCTTTCATTTTTGATTTAATAAAAATGTTGTTTAACATTTTAGTCCGCGTTCGACGTACCAATTACGGTTTAAATTTGCGAATTAGGTGTTATTTTAAAGATTTTATGACATTACACGTTATGCTATGATATATAATATTAACAGCCCATAAACGTCCCACTGCTGGGTTCAGGCCTATAAAGGAACGGACAGTATACCCGCCACGCTTGTCCAAGGCGGCTTGGCAGGTTTGACACATCACTTATCTCGTTGTGCAGTTTTCATCACGATGTTTTCCTTCGCCGTTATTAGCACTTGGTAATTGTAACAATATGCACATTAGGACAGAAAACTATCTAAGTAATGCTTGCGTTCCGGCCAGGATCCGAACCCGCGCCCTTTGAATTTGGGACGCGTACGCTACCCATTACTGTAACTATTATAGTAATATGATTGATACTAATCGTAGACTAAAAGCTGATTTATAATGATCCAGGTAATTACTTCAAATTCGAAGGCTGACTTCATTCTGACATCGTGTGAATTCATTTGAAGTCATTACAGCGCTACCAAATCTGACAAATTTCAATATTCCCGACTGCACCACTGCACCAAAGTGGTAGATGATGCCAGGAAAAGGAATACTAAGCTGGAGTAATGATGACAATTGCCTCGATTTATTCCTGAGCTTTCTTATGCTGTCATTATATTATGGAAGAATACCTAGACTTCAACTTTATTTTACAATTATTATTTTTAGCCATACCTATAAAATGTCATACATTTTATTAGCCCTAATTAAAAATTTAGTATTTATATTTATTTACAATTGTATTATAATATGCTTAATATTAATTTTGAAATAAGATTATACCAAGAGACTTGCCAAACAGCAGTGTCCCGGTAAAACCGCGACAAATCCCGATTGCAAAATATTTTGAAGTCAGTCCGCTCCCCAAGTTAATAGCTGGATCAATGTAACTTCTTAAAGAGCCTGCGAGCGCCACGCTATGTCATAGTATAAAAATCAAAACATCCTGCGCCACCATACTCACCCCCCGCACTTATATTTTTACTGTAAATTCACATGGGGTATCGTAAGACGAAACTATAATTTTAATAATGTTCTTGATGAAACAATACTTAAGTCAATAAATGGGGTAATATTTGACTGCAAAGTCATAGATATTGTGTGCCCCTCAGTCTAACTTTTGAACTATTAATTGGAAAATTCTGAAAAATCAAGGTGTAAGCAAGATTTTTCTATTAAATGCTTTTTTAAGGTTTCATAGCCAAATGTCAAACCAATTGGTTGTTCGCTGTGTGTATAGCGTATTGACGTATTTTGCTTTATTCGCGATTCTCCTGAAAAATATTTCAGAAATAATCGAAACAAAGGAAAGTCAAAGAATTTGGGCCAAACTACAAACATGACAAAGTATTGAGTTAATTATTTATTTTATTGTATAGGTTAATATCCCATTGGCGTACTTTAAAATGTATTCCTTCTCAAATTGAATATCCATGCATAGTTAATAAAATGTTCACTCAAGAATATGTTTTGATTTTGTTTACGGATTTCCAATAACTTTCATAAATTCACAAAGATGACAAATCTATTGAAATTCAGCAGAGCAAAGTTTGTCGTGTGAGTTAGTTATAAAAAAAAACACTGTTTCTAGTAGGCTACCCGTACAAAAAACAGTATCTAATAAATACCCATAATCCTCTTAAAAAATCTAGCACGGTAGTAATAACATGGTCCATTTTCTTTCAATTTTAAAAGCGTAGCCTGTCCATCTGTTTACCGTTTATTGCAAAACGTCTGAATTGATATTTGACAGTTTCAGAACAATCATTTCAATTCGTGCTATGTTTACTAAACATTTTAGAAAAGTGTTGAACGATTTTTAATGGCATTATGTCAGAAGCACTTATATTTAATGTTACCGTTATTACTTCAGTAAATGTATTGCAAATTATGACAGATAACTATGAATGACTTCAAGAAAAAAATAATTCTTTCACCTTCATGTTACTAAATAATATTAGTAAGCTTAATTTTACCAGAACCTAGCAACTAAATGACGTAATTAAATTACCAATTAAATAATAAATATGAATAATAACCATTGCCTTTATCGTGTTGGCTTGAATCCAAAATCTCATTATAGTTACTATAGGCATAATCATCAATAACTACGATATACATAATAAAAAAGGGTGCGAATTACGGCCCAACGTAAGTTATTTCAAAACAGATAAGCGCTATATTATTAGACATGTGAACGAGGATTGGTTTCCAGCTGACTGCACTGGCGGCTCTCCAAACTCTTACTGCCGGAATGATACCTGCTGTATGCTTACGTTACGCCCCATATATTACGTCTCAAAAATCGAACGAGCATGGATTTCTTAGTGACGATTCAGTAGCTATCGTATTTGTGAGCTGAGCCTATGTTTGAACAATTCGTTCGGAGCGATTTAACATGTCAGAACTGTGAAAATGTAGGTTTGTTTGTTTAAGTTCTGGAAATTAATGTGCCGTAACATAATGGGCCGGTAGATGTATTAGAGATGTGGTTCAATGATGTCCCGATGTCTAAAACCTGAGTGTCTTTAAATCCACTGTGAACAGATACGTTTTAGATAATTATGCTCTATTTTAAAGTCCGGCGGTTTTATCAGATACCAGTAGAAAGATCACAAACTTTTTAATAAAACAAACATGCAGATATATATATATTTTTAATCGTTAGCGATCAATCGAAACAGTTAAAATTGGACTAGTTGTAATAAGATTATCACTCCATATTCACTTAATGATGTTTCTATCGCAATAGAAACACGACTAGCCCCTATTACTCGAGGCCGCTGGCCACTGGCCAATGTGTATAATATGTGGGAATACCCCTGTATTGTAAAGCTGTAAAGAACAGCAACGAAAATTCATCGAATGCCACCTGCACGTAATAACAATACAGCGTATTGAGTTTGATGCCCCCTAACCCGATGGACTGTCGACCTGCCCAAGGTTGCGGGTAAGCGCTGGATGATTAAGTATCTGATTCATATCGGGGACTGCATGCCTTCCCCTCAATGTCGCCAGAGTAGCGCATTAGACGCTGCGTTTCATACGCTGGTCGAATGCGTAGCATGGGCAACGCAAAAATTTGACCTACGAGGGTTCGTAGGTCCGATCGATTCGCTGGGCAGTTTGGTGCAAGCGATGTTGCATAGCGACGATCATTGGGTGGGTGCGGTCAATTCTGCGAGGCAGTGATGTCTCAAAAGGAGGCCGCGGAACGAGAAACGGAGAAAGGTGCGCATGCGTCTCGTACAGACGTTAGTCCTGGGGTCCTGGGGACGCAGATATGCGCAAGATCTCCTCCCGTAATACCGCTGCAGGGGCCCTCCAGCATCTAGGGAGCGGAGGCGTCATCCCCCTGTTGACGAAGTGAGCTTGTCTTTCCCGAGGCATTCTCAAGCACTGATGCGTTAGGATCAGCGTGGGCGTAACTTCGTTCTAAGTCTCACGCTCTTCCTGCCATAAGCGCGGGGCACATGGGAGGAGGGTGGTTTTAGTGGAGTATTGAGTATCCGAGTCTCCACACAAGCCAGTGACTGACTCTGGTGGCCACTGGTGTGGCTCCCTCTCCTCGCCTTGGTCTAATCCCTAGCAAACGACCCGGTAGTGTGCGAAATGCATTACGCCAGCCTCAAAAAAAAAATAGGTGCTGGATGACTACGGCGGAGGACCGGAATGAGTAGCGCCAACTTGGAGAGGCCTACATCCAGTAGTTGACTGTGATTGGCTGACGACGTATTGAGCTTATTTGATCCGCCTGGGGTATTATAAGAAGTTCTTTAGAACAAAAAAACTAATAAAATGTAGATGTTAGGTAGGTTCAGTATACAATTTATAATCTCAGGGAACTAGAGATCGATTACGGGACTAATTTTATGATATTAGGTTTAGTTGGAATAAATTTTCCTAATTATGTTAAATTAGAATGGCAAACGTTTAAATAGTCTTAACAAGATCTCTGAGAAATAAAATGGTACCACTAGTAAAAAAAAAATGACTACTAGATTTCTGTTGTGTTATTTAATACTCTTCCTGCGAAAACTACCCCCAGTACAAAACTTACAATTGTCCGTTACGTCCTCATTTTAAAAAACACATAATTACATAACATCCATCCACCTTTTAAGATAATCGGTTCCTTCCCAAGAAAAAACAAATAAATATAAAATAATGACTTCAATAGTACGAAACATACGCCTTATTTATTTGCGGTAAGTAGAAAAAGTAAAGCGAATCGCTGTAATAAAGATGTGCGGTCCATTTTCCTTCCTTTTTTAGGGATTTGGGCCCTTAACCCGCCACCTATAGTCCCATTTCCTTCCTTTAATCCGGAAATGGTGAAATATTAAGTAAACGCCCGCAGATCACCTTAAGTGTCCAGGGGTACACTAATGTCGACCCTTACAATTCCTCAGAATATTTGAAATCCTCAGAAAATTGCTTTTCATTCATAAATAAATCTCCCATGTCTGAAATGTCCCATGTCCCAAAACTGAAATAAAGATCGAGAAACTAATCTTTTCTGCTTAGATTTTATAACGACATAAACATTGACATTTGAGTCAAGTCAAAAGTGCACCGAAATGGCACAAACAATATTATTCACCAGAAAAATTCGAATATTGTATTGTTAGAGAGATTACACTAAAAATTAAAAGCGACGTGAAATTGTGCCTATACTATTAAAATAATCCAGCAGATTTTTTGTTTCGAATATAATGTATTTCTTTTATAAAACCTCAAATAATAAATTAGGATATTTTACGGAAATAGGATAGTTAAACTTATACAAGATCCTGGAAAAGTAGCTAATGGAAATGGTAGATTAATGCTGTAAGGGTGGAATATCGTCGGCGTTAGTGCAAGACCTTGTAACTACATTTTTGTTGAAATTATTTTTTTTCTTCAAAATTGTTACATATTACTACTACTATATATCAATTTTGACAAAAAAAAATCTTTTACCAAAAAATATAGTTACAAGGTCCTATGCAGGAGCATTGATGCCCACAATATGTGTGTAAGAGGTTTCATCAAAGAACTTCTATCAAACATTCTTTAATTAATTATGTTCTAAAAATGGAATCAATGCGTAGCAGTCCACGTACAGTAAAGGGTTACGTAGGAGTGTCGCCCGTCGTTACGGAGCCCATAAACGTTTAATCTAAAATGGCACACTTACGATTTTGGAAGTTAAAATATCTCCTCCCCTATTTACTTGAATACAAAGCTACTTTTTTATCCGTCATTACTTTAAATGGTGGCCAACCCTGATTTATGTAGGTATATTTTGCATTTATTTATTTAGGTACATGCATTTAGTAAGATATATATTCTTGCCAAATTTCATTCTTATAGACTCAGTAGATTTTAAATAAAATTTCTGTTACATACATAGACAGACGAACAGATGGACAGACGGCTTACACATGACAGTATTATAAGACTCCTGTTTTTTCCTGATTCCAAACTGATTTTGCATCAAAGGCACAAATTTTATAAATTCTAGATATTTTGGTTTGAAAAAATAACAAACAACTATCATGAAGATATTCTAAATCCAAAATTAGACGGGTTCATTTCTATCTTAATTGTTTAGAAATGAGACATTTTTTTAAACATACGATGTCAATTGTAAAAAAGGTTTTATTAGTGACTTTTAAATTGCTTTTTCGTTTTCGTGTTTTTATTTTACTGTAAAACGTTGAAAATTTTTGTTATTTGTATTTCCCTCAGTTATTTATAAATATTTTATACTTTAAACACTTTGTCCTTGAAAATACTCCGTAATCTAAGAAAGATTATTAAATAATAAATACCGAAGCAGTTAAAAAAGTCACATACTGTAATATTATAAAACCTTTTTTTTAACAATTAATTTTTTGTGTCCCATGCCTCATTCTTATATATAGATATTAATTACACGGTATCAATTTCCATCGATCAATCAAGTCAGCGTGATGTAAATCAAATTTGTTGTTTCAATAGAATATGTACAATTTGAACATATGTTTTTGCAAGGCGATGAAAATCTTCAAGCAATGACGTAGTAAATGTAGTCAAACATTCTCAAAGATTTAAAGATATCTCCGTAATCAGCGTACAGAGGCAACACGATGTTTGCTGGCCATTTTACTTCGCAAAAACAAACAAACCGCCCGTGGAGTGGACTTAACATTGTTTGTTCCTCGAAACTAGCCCGTATCGATTTAATGAAACGTTTCGCAAATTTCTCGCAGCTATTCCGCAACTAATTAAGACAAAAACGGATTTACTTTATGAATTTCCGATTTAGCTTGCGGGTTATAGCAAAAGCTCGCTTTATACATAATCAAGGGAAACTGCCTTCATAACAAAGTCGCGGCTCACAAAGATTTTTGATAGCGTTGTTAAAAACATGCGATATATAATATAAAAGAGTGTTTAAGGAATTTTTCCACAATACAGAAAATGCATGTATTGTTTTCATATTTTTAATCAATTATTTACATAATAAATAGTTGTATAAATATAAGTTTAGTTTAAATTACTTGTTAGTATTTTACAATGAAGAAATTTATAATTAATCCAATACAATAAAAGAAAACTTATTTTTATTGTATTCTACCCATAGTCCATCAAGACTATAAGTAGAATACTGAGCCTAGATCACTGTCTTCTATGGGTAAGGTGCCCAGAAGGCTACGTTTCCTCTTAAGTTTAATTTAAAAAATACAATTTAAACGCCGCTATTTTAAAATTTCATACTGTTGTCGATGTCGTCACTGTTAAATGCGGCTTTGTTGATAGTCTTAATGTCTATCTACTTTGACATCACGATTTAGGGCCAATTTTTTAATCACCAGATAAAAGTTATTCATATAATAAAGTATAACATAGAAAAATTAAAAACGTCAGTTGCACAAACAAAAGAGTTGAATGATTTCACTTTTGTATTCACTCAGGTTATAATTTATTCGACTGATAACTTTTATTTGGTGCTTGAAAAATCGGCCCTTAATTGGTGCGTTGTGCGATTTTAAATATCCCATGTATTTTTAACACTTCATAAAAAAACAAACAATAATAACGTTTTGGTGTACAGTTCTCTCAAATAAGAATATCTACTTTTAATAGAATTACATGAACATACCCCTTATTATTAAATTTGATGATATTTCACGTCCATGGATTCTCCAAAGCCGCAACTCGGCCTGTTGCTTCTTTAAACAACATTTTACGAGGCGCGGAAACACTGAAGGAAATTGCACTCGAACAAGAAAAAACTTCCAGAATACCCCCAGATGTTTTATGACTTTGCATTCTAAAGCAGTTCATTATGGCAGGAAATCGATTCTGTGGGTCGACCCATTTTCATAGAAAGCGCCATGTCCGCTTCCAACATATTACGGTTCTTGGTAACTTTTTAAATTACTTTCTACTTAAAATACATGCTAGAATAACGCTATTAAAACACTTTGTACCTGATGAATAATAACATGTTAATTAACGTTTCCTAGCAAGGTAATTACATATTCGTGTTTATCAACAAGTTACATAAATATTTGCCGCCTACAGAAGAACTTGCTTCACTTCGCTTAGAATGTAAATGTTAAGTTGAACACAAAAGGAACCAGCTAAATTCCAACTTGTTATAACTAACGGAACTTCTTGATTAAAAATATAATTAAACGAATATATCTATCAATATAAGTTATTATGATACAGATATCAGTGGACGATGGAGTTATTTATATACTTATTAAACAGTAATATCAATACTGAATAATAATAGTCATAATCAAGAAGTTAAATGTGGCCGCTGAAAGTTATGCGTGTCCTTCTCTCTTAATATAAAGTATTTCATGTGATTTTAAATATAATATTATATTTAAGTATATCTGATAACAAAATTATGTATATAATATGAACTTTTTGTAGAAGTTCATTTCAAATTTCTTTCTAAAAAATATATGGTTTTTTTTAATAGGTAGATCACTAAATCCTATACAAAATCGTACGATATTTCGCACGTTGGAGTCAGAAATTATATCCTACATATTATACATAATTGAAAAAATAAAAATTATTGTATACTTTTATAGAGCATTTTGCCACAGCAAGGTAATATAAGAAATATATATAATTAAAAATATCCTAAAAACGTACCACAGTAGACGTTAATTTGTTTTAAAATAGTGTATACCTAAATCCAGTTAAAAGATATGATAATAATAAAAATACAATCAACTGAACAACGTCGAATATAATAAATTATGACTTCTAAGGTAAAATATTTCACATCTGGCTTTTAAAGAAAAAGCACTCCATCATCGAAGTTAGTGAGTAACGAATATTATAAAAAGGAAGAGTGAAACCAAATCATAAATCCTTACTTCACTCTTAATAAATAAAATCGCTTGCTTGGAAATGTATTTTGATGGCAATCTTACCGTATCCTTTGCTGATATTTTTAGGGTTCCGTTTTTTTAATCCATATGATCTCACTCTTGTCTATCTGGGTTAATTTATAAGCAATGTCTTGTGAAAATGTTATATAGTACTAGCACGTGCCAACGAAACGTGGCGTTCGCGTTGTCATTAGGACTCCATATTGTTTGTTATTAAATTACGGAAGCGCTAAAAAACGCGATCACCTTTTTGACTATATTCGTCTATCCCACACGAACGACGTCATTTATCAGAATAAAAAGTAACTTAAGTGTTGACCCGGGATATATAAATACATTTTCATTTCTCATATTCTGAAAGTACGTTTGGAGTTGCTTGATCACAGGAATGAAAACAGTACTTTCCGTCCCTGGGAAATGATATTTCCTGCTGTCGAAAATTTTAAAACCTATGCGAACCATATATAGGTGTGACTCATGAACCAACTTTTTTTACATCCACTTTTAAATACCACTGTTATAACTTACTTTTCCCTAAATTATTATTTAATTTTCATAAATTTGAGCTAAGTATTTACTATCATCAGCGACAAAAAATACTGGCTGGTAGAATGCCACAGAAAAAGAAATTTACTTGAGGTCTCGTATGTGAAATGAGTTCATCAGATTTAGATATGGATTTAACGCCTGATTTCGTTAGAGAAGAAGTTGTTTGTTAAATAGAATAAAAACTGATTGGTTAACCAATCAGTTTTTATTTACTTTCCTCATATTCGAAATGAAAAGCAGACTGTTAACGTCGGGTGAAAGGCCTATTTAGCTTCTCGAACTATTAACGCCCTCGCTACACTCGTGCGTCATACCATCTCATGCCTAAATAGGTCTTTCACCTCTCGTCTAACAAACTACTATTATATATCGCGGGTCAACATATATAATAAATACATTCATTTTATTTGATATAAGCTAGCTCTGTGTTGAGTTTCATTAACATCCGTACAGTATTTTTCACGTGATGTTTTAACGACCAAACTGGCGCTACTAAGTTCTGATGAATAATAATAATTTACGTTAATTTTAAAGATTTACAATATCACAAAAGGCCTTTAAATTTCAATTTTAATTGTTTTGATCTAAAAAAACATATTTTAAATACAACGTTAAAAAATAATAAAGGGGTGGTATGTAGCGACATCTAATCATATAAAATTTAAGAGCTTTTCAGTGATTGATCTTTTTTCTTGTTCTTATTAACAATCTAAAATTAGGTTATCAATTTAAATATAGATAACTAACGACAATTCAGTTCTTTTGTAAATAATTTGTTTATAAATAATATAATATTAAACTGTACAGTTTAAAAAATATAAAATAAACAATAACCACTTGGAGGGAACTTCTCGCCGAGTTCTTCCCTCTGCGCTACGACATGGGGCATTTAAGAACATTTCTTCGAGGCCGGCAACGCGTTACAGCGCCCTTGAAAACGTCCATAGACTTCGGTACCCACTTTCCATCATGTAGGCCTGTATTTTTTATTTCTTATTAATTCCGACGCTGATAAACAGTTAGACGACCCAATTCATGGAAAGCCGTTACCGTCACCTATAAGCGTTTGCAACACCAACGGTGAAGCCAACGCGTTGCCAGCTTTTAGGTGGGGATAAAGAGGATGAGATAGAGGGATCAGACAGGAGGAATGCGATTGAGGAATGGGATATGGGATTGGAATAAGGTGGGATGCGATATGGAAAGTTGGATAGGAGAGAAAGAGGTGGGCCATCAGAACTCTTACTCGTCGCACGACTCGCGATTAGTTCATGGTTAACCGTTTCACGCTGATATCCGATGAGAGCGTGGTATCGCACCGATGGTGCCGGTCCAACGAGCTGTAATCAAGATTCCAGCATGGCTTTACCACATAACTGTTTGTCAGCTTTCAGTAATAGAAAAAATGTTGGGCACATCGCCGCGTCACTTTGAAACAATATTTTAACAGAAGTTTGCAAATAAGTTACTGCTTCGGACGTGTCCCTTCAATTACACGAAACAAGATTCTCACTTAGTTATAGAGTTCATGGACTCAGTTTGCTATGTTAGAAACAATTAACAGGCCCCTTGCGACTTAAGTTATTTAATCTCAAAGATCTCACTTTTCATCGCCCATTTCGTCGTTTAGCGTACGAACGAACACTTACGAATTAACATCTCATTAATATTTTTGTGATATTAACACTTAAGATGTGGCAGCCTTTATTCCCATTTTATACTTAATGTATTAAGTACAAAGTACATTTTATACATTATCATAATGAACGGGAGTCATGCGCATCAATTATATTATTTTATATATTTTTTAAATTATATATCACATTTTCAACGTGTTCACAGACAAGCGCATGGACCAGTTTAAATACATGGGGTTTGTACTTTAGCTTGGGCCAAGAAGCGAAAGATAACTGGTGTTATTTGTGACCCCAAAATACCGGTGAAGCTAAAAGGACCGGTCTATATATCTATCATTAGACCTGTCCTTTTTTTATATGGCAGTGAAGAGTGGCCTATACTCGAGTGACATAAGCTCTTGCTTATGCTGCGTGTCACGGATATGAATATTATGCAGTAGATGCGTGAAGTTCCGAAGAAGGACCACTTTCGAAACTCTCACATCCACGCCAGCCTCCATATCCGTGAGATAGCGGATAAACTGCAAGAATGTCGCCTACGTTGGTACGGCCACGTTCTACGGAAACCGACCTATGACGTAGGGAACAAATGTCTAGACATGCCATCCCCGCCAGGTCCCGATCGAAGGCGTAGGCCAAAGAATTTCCGGCGTGACGTCGTAAGGAATGATATGCATACTAGTGGTTTCATAATTAAGGATGCTGAAGACCGTGCGAAGTGAAGAAGAAAAAGTAGGAAATTGAACCCGGGTCTTCGAGGCAGACGCCCCCCTAATGCAATCGAGATTTAACGCTAGTATGATGATGATGATATTTTACGTGTACAATACAATAACGCGTTGAGGCCGCTGTTGCTGCTCCCGCGCTTCTGCAGTGCGTTCGAACGTTTTTGACTGCACACGGATGGCTTTGAAACCATCTGGCGTAAAAAAACAGACTCCCTGCTGAGCAGAGTGCGCGGGAGCAGCAACAGCATCCTGAACGTAAATGCCAATAAACACAATAATCCTTTGATGTTCGCACTCATGCACAGGACCAAACCACTATTATTTATAAATTATTGACGCGTACTTTTAAGCACTACTAACAATATTTGTTAAGTTGTCTGTATATATAATTGAGTAATAATATTTTTCAGGCCTACATACTTATTCCCCAGTATTCAATACGCAAATCGATCCCTTAGATGATAATCGATAAAATGAAATCTAGATACTCTGTGCTTTACACAGTATTTATGAATAAGAAATGAATAATTTTTGCCGAGCATTGTTTGGAGCAGATCATCTTTAGCGAAATGACCGTCTTTGTTCTCTTTTCTTATTATTTTCATTTTTAGTGTATATCTACATTAGAGAGTTATCCATAAAATAATACCCGAGTAAAAAACGTAAATTTGTAAAAGCTATAAGTTGCTAGACCCAGTATGGACGTAATCACGTCAAAATTTAATTATATTGTTACGAGCTACAGTACTCGAATTAAAAATGCCGTTGGAACTACTATAGAATTTATTAGAACTGTACAAACACGTATAAAACAAATACAAATAAAACTGGATGCAACCAGTTCACACTGCACGATTCAATACAATTCGACACGCGTAAAGTCCGTCGTCTATATCGCTAATCGAGAGTACTGCAAAAGTCTTACTCGTCTCGTAGTCATCGCTTGACTGCCCACCCCTCCATTCGGGCATCGTCTTGTACTAACTACACAGTACAAAAAAATAAAAGGGCCGCGCGCACTGAGTTTCCGAGAAATAGTAATTTGCACACCTGCGAACGGCTAACAAAGTCGAAAACAATAACAATAAGGATTAGTTCGACGCTAATGATGGTTATAAGTAGAAAAACAATAGCATGTTTTTCTTAATTACAAATTCAAAACAAAAGAATTCCTAAATCGTTGGAAGACAATGAACTGCGCTAACGACAGGCAGCTGTGCGCTTATCTTTGACGGCATGTAACAATATGCTGTGATGTTTCGAAAAATTCCTATACCTCCCTATTGGTAGAAAATTGATTATATTGAGTTTATGTGAAACAAATGACAACGATTCTAAAGAAGTTTCACTTCAATAATCAATTGTCATGCCAATGAGTGGATTAGTAAGATATAGAAACCCGTCGAAAAACTGTCAGATGGTATGACTGTTATTTCTTTATAATAATACGCAGACAATCACACATATTGCATATCCCCAAGCTAAGCAAGTGATGCTTGTGTTATGGGTAATATACAACGGGCTACTCTGGGGCCGATATCAGACACCCATACCATAGTTTACTAAAATCACGGGAATTTCGTTTACGAAATTTACCATGACAGCAATCAAACCAAGAGCCTCTGCGTTGCAGTAAGGTAAGCTGGCAAAAGCTTAGTCAACTCAACTAAAGAGGCTGTCGCCGTTACTTTAGCTTTGTAAATTTTATGTTGCTAACTCATTAATTAACTCAATCTACATGGGATTTAAATACACAATTTCTAAACCCATATTCAGCAGTAAATTATATATTAGCAATATAAAAGAAAGAGGTATCAAATATTTATTAGGGCCTCCGTAATCCAAACGTACCGTACTTGAATGTAAGGAATCGTTCAACAAGTACGTACAGGGTATGTTCTAATGTAAGCCTCTTCGAATAAATAATCTTAGACAGGACGGAATTCTTGGAAGTTAATTGAAGTTCCCCAAAATCAATTTATTCAGAGCCCCGACTATTGTTAAGTCTCGCTAATTAGGTTTCATCAATGTTCAAAATCAACTCTTAATAACTAACCAAATTTGTAATTCAAAACATACGTACCCAACCATCGTATAAATAATTGGCCTTTGCTCAGAAAATGTACCCCCTTATATAATATTTTATTAGGCACAAAACTTATGAGACTCTAATTTGAGTATTTTCGTGTTTCAGCAATGAATTCATTACACAGCGCTTGTGTTGTTAGGCATATAAGTTAGTAATATTATGTAAGTTTTAAATTAACATTATAGCTGTTTGTTGCTAAAACGCTTGGACCATGGAGTCCTGAGGCTATGAGCCTCTATGAAAAGTTCTCCAAAAATCTAATCGACTCTTCAGATGATCATATGGCTGATTTCTATCTCGGACAACAGACCAGTATGGCGATCCAGCAAGACTTCGATTACCTAGATCCAATATACTAGCTAGAGTCTTGAGGGACATAAGCAAAACACAATATAAGTTAAGTTTTCTTCGTTTTACTAATTCATAATTTAATTAACAATATTATAGTTATTCTAAACTTTGTCAACAGTCAAATAATAGATTAATCAATAATAGTTGAATGAATTTTTGTTTATAATTTACAAATACACCAAGTGATTTCAAATGAAATTGACACAAAGTTGAGCTCTTTATATTTTAATGGATGATGGTGTCATTTAAGATCCGAAAAACATCAAACATATTTTTTTCCAAATATAAGAAAATATCAAGCTTTTTCTTACAAAATTATACCTATGCATTACAGTCATTATTCCTCGAAATAATTTTCCCAAAAGCGAAATTTAAAAAATAGGCAATCTCAATTATTAGTCTCAAGAGATTTACCATCATGGCAGGATTGATACTACTTTATTTTTTAGGAGACCAGTGATCGCATCCATTTTTGGCTATGCAAAGATCATTAGCCTGGTCGAAAATTATGACGTTGTATGTGTACGACTGACACCAAATTTTGATAAAAGTATTTTTAACTTATATTCTATATCATAATTAAGGGAAAGGATACATCATGTTTTAGCCGATCATTAACTCCTTATAGTAATATACCAATTAATAGCGCATGTTATTATCATAGGTATAATTTTTCAAGACCTGCCCTGATATTCTTATGTACAATGTCCAAATTACAGATATACAAACCAAAAATCTAAAAAATCTATTTATTATAAACGATTACATAAACAATTTTGAAATTCTAGTCAGACACTATACAATCACTGTAATGCTTATTTTAGACGGATAAAACAAATTGAATCAACTTAGTTGAAAGGCACAGAACTGAAAGGAAACGACGGTATTCATTTTCATTGAATGATTGAAGTTTATATTTAGGTGGATCACTTTGGTTGATTCACCCAAATTGAAAGATACAAATGAACCGTCTTATATTAGCTTCACATCAACGTTAAAGTGAATATGCAACGTAGGTAAACTACACAGAATATTATAATTATTTAAAAGTTGAGATTGTATTAATACGTTAGGTTTTATTTAAATTAATATGGTAGCATAATCACATTGTGTTTATAGCCGCAATACACAAGTTCAAATATATGTGTATTCAAATTAACTTTAGATGAACATAAATGGAAACTACACTAACTTAAAAAATAAAATTAAATGCTAAAGTAAATTAATTTATAAATTATAAAAATTACATATAATATACGAGTCCCAAATCAAATAAATAAATTAGGTAGTAATAAAATGTATGTATAAAATTTAGTCTAATATTTAATAACTATTACGAACTGTATTGGATAAATACAGTTCGTATAAATAATTACTTTATACTTTAAAGTATTGGTGACTAGAGCAGCTGTTTTATCCAACTTGCTAAATTAGTTAAGTATTAAAAGTTTCTGACAAAGAGCTGACAGAATTTTACATCAGAATGAAAACACAAAACTTACTACGTGATAAAACTACTACGGATTTAGTGTCAAAAATTTCAGAATTCGAATGAAAAATAAAATATTGTCTTCATCACATGCTTAATCGTATCAAAGTTAAAAATGTATTAATAAAACCCCTATTTGATACCAAAGAAATTAGTTTTGCTTAATCCTACCAACCAAATGATGTTTTATTCCATACGGCACCTATATGAGTAGAACAAACAATATTTGCATATTTATAGCTGAGTTTAGAACAAGCTCGTTAAATTTTATTGCTGTGATTGCTATTTTACGAGAACATTTTAATATGGCATATAATGAGTAATTTATCTTTGATGAGAAAATGTTTCGATGAAATTTGAAAATATACCTCTACCTATCTAACGGTATAAAAAGTCTATAATACCAATGTAGAATCGAATAAGATAAAAAAAATCGAAATGTGTGCGGGGACACATAGTAGAAGTGAAACTTCAACGGACAAGTAAAACTTTGTTGCAATTCCTTTTGCCACTTGTCCCTTGCCATTCGTTTTTCCACTTGTCCGTTGCGATTCGTTTTTCCCACTTATCCGTTGCCATTCGTTTTTCTACTTGTCCGTTGCGATTCGTTTTTCCACTTTTCCGTTGAAGTTTCACTTCTACTGTGTCCCTCCCGCACACATTTCGATTTTTCGCAGGTCTACTGCAAATTATGATTTGGTTAGGTTAGGTACATTTTAATGAATGCATTCTTTATTTAAACATATTTTATTTTAACAAACAAAAAAAACTGATCCGGAACCAAAAAAACATCCATAGTCTACTCTAAAATTATGCCGCCTCTCCACGTGGCCGTAACGCTTTTTCATGATAGAGAAAATCCTAATACCCCCCGTCTATATAGAAGTTTCACTTCAAAAATGAAACATATTATTTACTAGCTAGCTAATTTACTAACTAAATAAAACATTTTTTGAATTAAAAATTGAGAGAACCTGTGACTCTGTTAGAATTTATTAAAATTAATTATTTACTGGCCAATGGTCTTTTCTATCATTTATTCCTCTTTCATGCTTCTATTAAACTTACTATAATCATAACAAGCTGTAGATTATTATCATCTTACATCATGAGATCTTAAGCGGTGTATCCCCAGGTCAGAATTCAAATACACTACATTTTTTTTATTTGTTACATGCCGTCAAAGATAAGCGCACAGCTGCCTGTCGTAAGCGCAGTTTATTGTCTTCCCGGACTTAGGAATTCTTTTGTGTTTTGAATTTGTAATTAAGAAAAACATACTACTGTTTTTCTACTTGTTTTATAACCATCATTAGCGTCGAACTAATCCTTATTGTTATTGTTTTCGACTTTGTTAGCCGTTCGCAGGTGTGTAAATTACTATTTCTCGGAAACTCAATGCACGCGGCCATTTTTTTTGTACTGTGTAGTGAGTATAAGACAATGCCCGAATTGAGGGGTGGGCAAGCGACAACTACGAAACGAGTAAGACGTTTTCGAGTACTCTCGATTAGCGATATAGACGACGGACTTTACGCGTGTCGAATTGTATTAAATCGTGCAGTGTGAACTGGTTGTATCCAGTTTTATTTGTATTTGTTTTATACGTGTTTGTAGTTCTAATAAATTCAATAGTAGTTCCAACCGCATTTTTAATTCGAGTCCTGTAGCTCGTAACAATATGATAAAGATGGGCAATCAAACAGAGGAGTCACTCATCACCTCTAGTGAACATCGTCGCCTTTAATGTCCTAGGTTTTATAAGAGGCTAATGCACCCGCATTAGCCTTTAAGCTACCATGACTGTAAGTATATCATGTTACATAGATCAAATGCACAAAACGTAGAGCATTAATGTCATATCTGTTGAAAACTGTAACTCCAGTGCATAATATCACGTTTCCCATTTGCGATCTGCAGCATTGAAAACAGAGCATGAACTCTAGCGCAGTGAACTTGCATAAATCATTTTTGGATTAAAGCGTTATTTGATGTCTACAATGTATGAAGCCTGATTATATTCGTTCATAAAGTTTTCAGCATATTACCATCCACACATATTATCATGCCTGTTTCTCATAGGCGTATTCAGAGACGATGGATTCCCTCTTGCTACTATCTACTAACTTGCTTGATATACATCTTTTGCTTCATCTACATTGATTAATCTCACCATACATACACGATTACTATGGCTACTTGTTACCTGGCCACTCTTTAAGACGACTGCTATTTAATCGTGGTAATTACATTGCGGTCTACCAGCACCAACTCTACCACCCACAATGTTGTTATACACTTATTACCATGTTTTGGGATTTATAGAAGAAAAGTACTGGTTTATAGACGACAACACGTGTTAACCTTTTCTCTATTAGACCTATTCGGAAATTTAAAAAACTATTATAACATTTTGTTAACCGTCTTCTTTTTTCTTGTTAACTATTCCAAGAGCAAAGCCTGAAATAAAATTAACGGAAGGCCTCGAGATTTTCCCCGCCTTTGGTTTGCCTTAGAATCGTAGCTATAACCTTTAAAAGGCACGGGGGCATCCTCTTTAATGTAATTTCATCTTATTAAAAAGGAAAAAACAACCTTGGAGAATGATTTGTTAAAAGAAAAATATTTAAGAGCACTTTTAATACAAATTTTCAATGTCGAAGCCAAATGGAAATAAGTGGCCATCCGCTGCCGCTACGAAACCCCTTTATATGCGTGGCCTGACACGCACTTGACTATTTTTTGTTATTTAATTGGCTATAAAACTGTAAGTTTATTTTAATTTAAGTAGGCTAAAACTTCTCAATGTGAACTGCGAATTTTCAATATTCAGAAACAGGGATTGTTAATGCTTTATAATATGTGAAAAGGAACATACTTAATTTTTAAATTGGATGTGTGCCCAGCATTCCTTGGCACTGAACTTTATATTCCTAGCTCTGAATCCTGCAAGATATCGAAATAAAACACATCCCTAAAATTTTCAATGAAATCCATTGAGGCGTTTCGGAGTTTATTTCAGACAAAACTTTTAGATTTAATGACATACAGCCATTCAAAAACGTTTTTTTATTATTGTTGGGTTTCATATAAATAGCAGTTTTCTTTTATGTTGCGGCTTCATCTAGGATAATGTAACAGATATAGGCTGTTTCACGCAAATTTATGGCGATGGGATTAATGCGTTATAAATATTGACAGATAACGTATGTATATACACTAATGTAACTATGCTTTAACGGCGTTATTTTTTAACGCTTTACAAGAGACGCATTCGGCCATAGTCTAACAGTTTTATACATATTCAGTTAGAGTATGTTTGTAAGTTTCTTTAAGAACCTTAAAGAGGCTTACAATCTTACTCTAACTCAATATGAAAAAATCGTCCGGTTAGCGGAAGATTATTATTCATCCGGTTAGCGGACGAAAAAAGGTACGTATTTATTCTGGTTATGTTCAGTGGCTGTAATTTCGCTACCTTTCGCATCTCAAGCCTGATTCCTGGCAAGACTTGACAACGGTAATTGTTTAAGCTTGGTTGAGCGGTAAATACTTTTACCGCTTTACCGCTAGACCCATTTTCCGCCTCATTTTACAACATGTCTGGTTTTAAATTACCTTATAAAACCGCTCCAAGCTTTACCACTAACTATAAGATACTGTTGCGTAGAACCGCAAATTGCCCACCATTTATTTCATTAAGAAACCCGTGGTAAGACGCCTGTACAAATACAAGCTTCGGATTCATTGTTATTTAAGTAGATTGTATAATTATTAAGAACATCGGCTAAGTGTGGTAAATCCATGCATAGTTAAGGGTTCCATAAACTTATTGAAAGTCTACTCTTGTTGCCATTTTGTTGCGGAACCTCACATTTAATTATAAATACACCGCATCTCAAAAACTGCTTCAGCGAAATTGTTCAAACAAATTTTGGTTGAAAGTACTTTTTAAGTTGAATTTTCCAATCCATAGTTAAAAAGTTTGAATGACACTTTTCCCGAATTTGGATGCCAATATCTAGGCATATATTTATTAAACGCCGGTTCCTATATCTCACTATTCATTCACATATCTTACCATTGGTTGAATTTTAACAATACTTGTATGGAGCTTATGTCAAATTTTAACCGATAGTAAGACAAATGAACGATCGGTAAGATATAGGAACTAATTTTTTTTTTCACCTCTTATTTACCTTTCGTTAGATAGTATGGTAGCCACCCCTATTTATCCAAATATTTTTATATATTATTGTGTAGCGGGATATAAAAAACGCTTGCCTACCCATTTCATCTTCATAGACCCGGTATTTTTAGCGAAAATTGCCTGTGACATATACATACGTACAATACATAGACGGATAGATGAACATAATGACGTTGTACAAGTGTTCTTTATTACCGGTTAATATTAAACTGTGATGTAATATATGATGCAAAATTCTGTTTCGTATAAAATGCTGGAAATGCAGATCAGTGAAACCAATTCAATGAAAACGATTATGAATCGCAACACATTTTTAAGGAGCCTATTAAGCAGTATAACTATTACTGTAAAGAAGGGATTAAGTCTCCTATTACAAGGTCAGAATGGCCTTAAGGTCCTAAACATTAGGCTACCAAAACCATAAAATCAACATATAGTCAATAAATTATTGATCTTTCTGATACAATTGTAAACGAACACATGAAGCCATAATCATGGTTCATGAAAAGTACTAAATGCAATATAGTCAGTCGTTAATTTAATTCATTTATTATAATGATGTAAACGTGTATATTTATTTGATTTGAAATATCTTCGAAGGAATTCAAACATCAAATCTAAGCACATCTGTTCATATTCATAACCACACGTACAGTTCAAAGTGTTATACTTGACTTTAGTTTCGATGTAATATTCGAGTAGGTATGTGTTGTAAATGTAGACGTATGTTCGTCGAATGAATCATGTATCATGTACCGGACCGGCGGTTCATACATCGTATATTGTTTTACATGATAATTAATTTACGAATATACATTCATTATGATGTTGAGGAAAGAAATAGCGCACTAAAAGTGTTATACGTTAACCATAAAAAATAAAAATAGCCAGTCTAATCCTCGTGGCAATGTCCGCTCTATTGTAGGATAAGGAATTAGATCTACTATGCTTGGTTTTCCGTATATGTGTAGCCGTATACGTATAACACACGCAGTTTAAGGCCCCTGATGCCGCAGAAGGTGTAAATGGGGTGCAAACGAAAAAACTTTTCTTTGGTAATTAATAATCAATAACTTATCAAAAAAATTAGTATAAATCTTCATGCTACGAGACCTAACGTGGTTTATTTATGATTTTTCTGTAGTAAGTTTGAGTTAAGAAAGAAATCACTAAATCGCCTCCAAATCATTGACATGAAACCATTTTACTTTATCATTTTTTATTAAAACAAGACGTAAAAATATATCTACATATTTATAAAAGAGAGCTAAATAATTTTCTTTTTTTTGAGTATTTACTTCATTTTACTCACAACAAAGTAATAATGCATCTGAAAAACTGCGTCTATGGAATCCCCGCTATAGCCCCAAAAATTTGTACTGAATCCTGTTCCTAAATCCTGACGTTGGCGTTGCTAGAAGCCTTAAAGATCCATTCCTATCTTGCGTCGTATCTTTCGAACTGTCGACATGCTAGGATAGACGATTTAGAATCTAAAAAAGACGACACAAACGACAGGTTTGTAAGCATATTCTATGTTTATATAATAATGATGGGAGCCTCATCTGAAACAATGTTACAGATGGATCTAATGCGTTATTTGTGATGCGATATTGTTTTTAACGCTTTAAATAAGACGCAGTCGGCCACAGTCAATATCTTTAATCTAAATAAATAGGTGTACTTTAGGAGAATCTCTTACACGTGTCGACATGGTACGTGTTAAGACAAAACACGAGTTTCACTTAATTTTGATACTTGTTGTATCATAGTACGAATATGCAAAATCGGCCGCTTTAGGCCCCTCACACTGAATAGTTTCCACAGATGTTACGTAATATTAGAATGACCCGATACTAGTGTGGTCTAACAAATACAGTGGAAGTAATCGTCATTATATTAAAGTATTGCAGGTATAGTCATTTCTAATATACTTCCATGCTAAAAAATACTTTAAAAATTCTAAGAGACAGTTATGAAATATCACATTAATATTTTATGTCTAAACGAGCACGACAAATGGAGTATAATGTGTAAATACACAGTCCGACACGCTTGTTATAATTTTGAAACTCCATTTAATGTAAATATTCGTAAACAAATAAACGCATGCCACCCTTTCGTTACTTAACCCTTCTACCCCCACTTTGTTGTTTGTACAGTGTGTGTCCGGCCGCACACACCGTGATAATTAAATTTACTTTGTACACTTAAAACACCTAAAAATACAAGGTCAATCCGTGCCACAGTGAATACTTCTTCGTTTTAGGCACTCAAATGTTGAGTGCTCTCATCTTGTAGCGATCATTCTTAATAATACTGCTTCTTAAATCTTGGAGGACAGGCTCTTATCGCATTAATCTTAAAAACTTAACCCAGTTTTATTTATTTTAAGGGATCTGTTATGTTGCACGTTAGACTGACGCTTGGCGGATAGAGTTAGACGGAAAAAATGTAACCGCAATGAAAAATACTGACCGCTGTATAATATATGCCTCTTTAGACTGAATAAGACTGTTTTTTTATCATGTTCGTTTCTTTCCATCATTTATGTCGCAGCCATTTTACTCGAATATTACTTCTGATGGCATATAGTTAAAATTTGGGCTTAATCTTCTGTGAACCGATATACAATACGCCAGAGAAATTGCGAAAAATTAAAAATAAGGGGTGGCGTAATGATGCTATTAGACCGATCAACAAAGTTGAATCAATTCGGTTGAAAGGCGCAGAACTGAAAGGACACACGAATGTATTTTTTTATTGCATTATTCAGCAGCCAGGCAGATGGGCCACCTGATAAAAATGCGGTTACAATCGCCTATGGACACTTGAAACAACAAAGGTACTGCAGCTCTCTAAAAAGAGACTGAGAGCTTGCCATTAATGCCAGAACACAACTCAAGGTTGTAATGGCAGCATACACTAGACCAGGGGTGGTAGCTATTCCAGCGGGCAAATAACTTACTACCTGGCAATAGGTTGTTTTGTCACCTCTTACGATAAGCCTCCCGACCGCAGGAAATTGTATTCTTTCTCCGCTCCTGCACGGATAAAGTATATGTTACAAGATGTCAACCACAGTAGTCACGAGAACCATAGTGTATATTAATATGACATAGACAATCATCATAGATAATACTTTTAGTCGATTTATCAGATGATTCGATTTATAATTAAATTACCATTTTCTACCGGTTAGTTAATTTTATAAGCCCACTAAATTATCGTCTAGATAATTTAGTGCATCGGTAACTAATTATTATAATTGTTTTTATGATCCTGGCAACACTATGATGTAATTGCTATTTTTAGCAATGATGCAATGTTATTGTTTTGTAGGGTAGGATTTTTCGTATAAAAGGCGTAGTGGCGTTTAGACTGTGTTCATCCGCGTCCGATTATAAGCCTCGACGAAAGGCTCTCGTGCGACGACCGCGTAACATCCTCACGGACAAGGTCGACGATATCACAAAACGGCTGGCTCGGATCAGCCCGCCCGCGGTTAGGACGGCAGGCTGGCAGGCACCGACAGACAGACACAGACGGCGGCGTCGACGCCGCCAATCACGATCTTTCCACGTCCCCGCGAGGGACGCCAGGAGACACAGCCCCCCCCCCCCCCATAGGATAGACTAGGCGTGTTGCTGGGAAGTTTCTTTCGCCGTTTTTTCTCTCCCAACCATAACACGTTGCGAAACGGCAGTAAGATAGTATAGGCCACCGCGAACCGCCGATCCCGGTCCGCCGGGATCCTTCCTCTCGGGCCTTATATTACCCGTCGCCCGCTCTCAATTAGTGCATTGTGTCGCCCTATGGTGGGCATCATTAGATTCATCCCCTCTCATGGCAACAGTCCAGCCGAGGTGAAACTCCCTAGGGAGCCCTCTCGAACAAGTTGCCCCCCGGGCTCGAGCGCCTTCGCTTCGCAAAGGCACTCGCCCCGAAAACTCCGGTAAAGTTGTGAGGTCTTCGGACCAACAACATAAAGTCAAGTCCAATAAAAAAAAAAAACTGTGTTCATTGCTTACTGTGCTGTGTGAATATTCACATCAAAGGCTGAACAATAAGGGGAAACCCTGCCCAAATAGTTAATATTTGGTATATTTGGTACTTTCTTACCCAAATCTCTCCTTGCATTTTACATATATTATTAGGTATTCAACAACATTAAATACCGTCATTTATGTTCATATTGATCATTTTAGTTGATTCAACCAAATTGAAAGACAGAAATTAACCGTCTAACATCGGCTTAACACATAAATATAACTGAGGAAGGACAAAACAATTCATAATAGCTTCTGTGCGATGTCATTATAAAAGTCATAAAAAGATTTCAAAGTGACTTCTTTTCTATTTAAATGTTTTTTTCTCTTCATTTATAGGAGGATTGGTCAGAACTAGCCATGCCAACTCTGATAGGAATTAAAAGAATATGCGCTTCTCAACCCATAAAAAGCTTCGTCTCTTTCGATCTAATTTTTCAACGTGAAAAAGTCGGAAAAATTCAAGGTGGTCAAACATAAAAATCATCCTTTCAAAGAAAAATAGTTCATGAGATACGGTATTTTTTAGATATAAAGAGATAAAGAATAAAAAATGTAGGATATTCTTCGCCACAACGAAACGCAGGCACATAGCCCATTTTTATAATTGAAGCCAAGATTTTTCTTCAATTTATGTTGTAGATTACTATTACACAAAACTTGATTGATTACCCAGGTGCAAAATTTAAAGGTAACATAACCCAATTTATAATCGGCCCGTCATCTTTTATAACAAGTTTTCTCTTAACGGCTTGTTCTGCGGCTAATATTTTATTTACATTCAGCTATTTTGTTATTCAGGATACTTTATTAATGTAACGCTGAGTGTAAAGTTTTATAATGTTAAGATGGATGGATCTACTTGACTTATACAACTCTAGCAGTCTATGCGACTACGCTTAAGTATATTTCAAATATTATGTATCCCTCGGAAACAAATTTATATTTCGGTATAAAAAAATATTCTATATTCATCCCCGGTATCGACAACGTGTAAAAAATATGTAGACAACTACTACGCTAATTTGCTAGACAGTCGCTTATACAGAATGAAAGTGCAGACGGAGCATACGTTAACAATAGCGTCAAAGGAAGTGAAGCATTTTATATGTGCGTAAACTTATGTAGTATAGACGTGATTTGCGTCTGTATGAGTAATAATAGTGTATCCAGTGGAAACTTTTCCACCTTTATCCGTGCTAATTTGATTATTTAATATTAAGTTCTCGCAACGCATTGCGGTGCGATCGACTTCCTATTCCAATAGGCCGGCTTCACTCTAAGAACTCTGAGCTCTGTCTACCTATTTTGGTAGTCTGAGCTTATACATAATCATATAAGTATAACAAATCAATCAAGATCTACAAATTTTTCCACTTGCCAAGTATGGAGTAAAAACTGCAGATTTATAAAATTCTGCAATCGCTTAAACGTGGAGCCAATGATACCCTTGTCAAATAGAACTTAAAACTCTTATTTCTTTATGCAATCCATAATTCAACCTACTTTCTTTCTTACTTTCTTTTGCGTACACACACATGAAAACTACTTAATTACAAAAAACACTATCTTATCAACTCGCGTGAGGAATCTCCGATTACAGGTCTAAGTATGTTTAGTTTGAAAGTTAGAGACAACGTTTGGCGTTAAGCTTTTAGTCTTAATTTTTACTATTATTTTCTACATAAAAGCATATATACCAACTTTCATATATTTGGCCCATTATCAATGCCGTTAACAAATTAAATTACAAAAATACGAACATCCATACGACGGCATTTTCACATTTCCATATTAGTGTGGATTATTTGAAAACAATTTCCATTTCGTATAAATCAA
Source organism: Dendrolimus houi (assembly GCA_039645545.1). Taxonomy (NCBI): domain Eukaryota; kingdom Metazoa; phylum Arthropoda; class Insecta; order Lepidoptera; family Lasiocampidae; genus Dendrolimus; species Dendrolimus houi. Next base: position 12,016,810 of record CM077120.1, on the reverse strand, counting down.
AATAAATCTGTTTCGAGTGGAACCAAATTGTAACGAAAGGGTGGGTACATTATATTATGAGCATGGTATAAACCTGGACAGAGGCAGGCTTAACTGCCGCAAGCAACAAGTGCCTCATAAAACCTCCGGCCATTGTGCCTCTTGTCTGAGCAGCATTCTAATATAATAGACAAATAAATTGAGAATTTAAGGGTGCTTCACGATGGAAAATAGTTTGACTCTGATAAATTTATACATTAATTACCTAAACATATTTTGTTTAAATCGAAATAGTTACACGACTATTTCGAACTATTTTTCTACTATAATAAAATTGAAGTGTCTTGTGTGTCATTTCAAAATACAGGCCAAAGTTTCGGTGAAATGTGCTTTTTATACGATTCCTAAATTACAAATGACATTTTTGAAATTTATATCTTTCAGTGGATCTGAAAGTTTCTTTCTCATAGGGTTTGAAACGGCAACGGATTTCAATGAAATGTTTAAGAATTACATACATATTATCATGCCTGTTTCCCATAGAGGTAGGCAGAGACGATGAATTTCCACTTACTATATATAACCTTGACATACATCTATTGCTTCCATCTACATTCATTAATCTCTTCATATATGCACGTTTATTATAGGTGGTTTTAGCTGGTTAAAAATAATGTTAGAAATTAAAGTAATAAATTCAATTTAAAGGAGAAGAGTTGAGATATGACTTAAAAAAGTGTTATATTTTTCTATTATAAAATAGAAACTGTTAGCCCTAAATTCTATATGGAAGACGAGAAATCTTAAAAATAAGGTCACAAATAAAATAAGTTATTGATTACCATAATCGATAATTGAGAATAAATTTCAACAATTAATAATATTAAAACACTTACACCACACGATTAATTCATCCAAAATAATTAAACCCACTACAATTACATAAACAATCAACATAATAAAAAGAAATCTTAAAATTCTTTCAACTTTTTACAATCTGGGCCCAAAAATGTATAAAAGAATAGGTTTCTCCTTTTCTTATCTGTTTTATTCCGATATCTTATGTGATTCTGAAAATATCAAGAGGGATACTGCTAGTTGTTAATAACATCTAAATAATAAAATACGATTTTGAAAAAAAGATAATTCTTTATAATCTGGATTGATGGACAAAAACGTCAAGCTCCTGGAAAATACCGTCATAAGAGAACAGAGACGAATGTTTGTAATACATTTGACATTTATGTACATCTATAATTCTCAAGGTTACACGAAATTACATCACATATAGTTCAGCAATTCTATATGCAGAGTATGCATAAAATCTATATTGACGCAATTTCAGTATTAAGAGTATGCCTGATATGGGCCCATAAAAGCATTTTAAAATTTATGATACGAGGAACATTTAAGAGTAGGTTTATGCGACAGTTACTTTATTTCCAGGCGAGCTGTGTACACGACGTGACTCTGATGGATGGGACACCGCACCCTGTGGGCGTGTGGATTAACAAACAGATGCACACTAATATACGAAGCTGTTCCCACCACGCTTTTATGTATTGACACCAAGGAAAAGCAAATGGATATATTATAATAGAACAATCGGAACACCATTGTCTATTACATGAAGTGATATATTAAAACTACGAAGAATTTACTTAAATATGAAATTTCAATGGAAATTTCTCTTACAATCTAAAAATATATATAAAATCAAATTATATCAATAATATTATAAAATATAGTTATATTTTTAGTCATTATTTTGTGATCTTATGATGTAGGAATAAACTTTAAGTTAGATTAGGTACCTACACGAGACAAGTACGTAGTCATATTCGGGAGATAAATAGATTGATTACTTTTTCAGTAAGACTGTTGCTGTTAGGTTTGAGTATTTCATAAAACAAAGCAATAAATTATTCAAAAATAAACAGGCATAAATTGAGCATACATATTGAAAACGTAGCGAGTGTTCGATTTTATGCCAAAAGATAAAGGCGTTCGCCAAGTTCTCTAATGGAGGACCACTTAAGGCACCGCTTTATGTATAAAAGTAGCAACCACGTTGTAATACGTTAGTGACTCTCACTACGTGTAGAATGACACAACGCTGAGTTCTTGGCATCCGCCCGTTCTCATTCGCATGGAAGTTTTCGAATCAAGCGTGAAATTAAAAAAGTTTCATATTCCGTATTTGTATTACGTAGCCACCCATAATCTATGAGAGTCGTACTCCCGCAAATTCTATTTTTCACGCTAAACTGAATACACGGAGATTTTCAGTAAAAATGTGTATGAGAGTTGCTGATAAAACATTATAGTCTACCGTACTGTACAGAGTAACGTACCTAAGGAAAAAAATTATCTCTATCTTATATTTTTTAAGACCCATTTTTCTTAATCAATTTGTAATGACTCAATTAGAAAGGTGTTCATTAAAATGTAATATTAACTGTAATAAAAATACATTGATTTTTAATAGATGTTATGGATATGTATGACGCAAGAACGGGTATTTGAAATAAAATTTACAGTGATCTTCCTCAAGATTCAACGCAGGAAAAATCAAACAATACACATTTTATTTTATACTGTATTATGAAAACAGTTCATCAATAATATTATAAAATCCTAAACATGAAGCTATTAAAAAAAAACAGCTGTAATAGACTATATAGGTATAAACGATGGAGAACACGTTGCATTTTTTTAATTTCTTGTCTGTTTGTTCGGGATTCACGTAAAAAACTACTAGGCCAATTTCAATGCAGTTTTCGCTAATTCTTAAACTTAAACTCTGCGTTACTATTTATGCTGGGAATCACGCAGGAATTCTTCTGGTAATGATTTTAAATGGCCAGATTAAAAAAGTGGAATTTCAATGTGATTTTTACTGATCAATAGTAAGTAAATTAAATGTAATAAAATGTATGATTTTTTATCCCGGAAATCCCGCGGGAATTTTCCCGGGAGCGGTTTAAAGTTGTTTGGATGTATACAAATTAGCTTATTCAGACAGTTTCCACTAAAACTATAGCTTATATTTTTTTCAAGCGCTGCGTTACTTTGTGTTTCGGGAATCCCGCGGGAATTTCAAATCAAGCCTGGGCGAAGTCGCGGGCATATCCTAGTTTATTATAAAAATTTAGCGATTCAAAATATAATTTCAAAGCTCAAATTAATATTTAAAGCCGCGGGAAAGGTCAAGTATTACTTTATACTTCTTATAGGTATTATACTTATAAATAATAAAAGAATGGAAACCTCGGTTTTGAATTTGTTAGGATATAAAAATGTTAAGAGTCATCGTTAACCTTTTTCTTTCACAAACTTTACCTTTCAATAAACTCACTTTCTCTGGACACGACTCTTAAGACATACTCGTAGGTATAGGGCTGATTGTATTTGCTGTAGGTATAAAACCATTGTTCTCGTTCACGTTTTATTACTTGAGTCATAATTTTTGGATCAAATCAGTCTAACGGAGTATACCAAATTATTCAAACTTTAAATTTTTGATTAATTTGATTTAAAATGAGTTTTAAATAATAAAAATAGAAAATGAGAGTAGAATGATCTGCATTGATATGTATTTTTAGTAGGCAATAGGTAGAATTACAATTTTTTTATGATGGTATAGGTTCGCATTTGACAGCTATCTCACCTGTGATGTGAAGTGAAGCTGCGATTAGGATGGAACACGCTTACCTAGTACCTAGTACATACCTATTAACTCGTAACGTGAACACCACTGGTGTATATGAATCGGGGAATACAGACTCCGGCAAATTGTTCCACTCGACAGCAGTGCACAAATGAAAGATGGAGACAAAACGGTTATTTCTAACCAATGGTATGACCACCTTGTAACGATGGCGCAAACCGGTGCGTCTGGTTGTCCGATGATAGAAAGAGGATAAGGGAACTAAGTCGTGAAGTTCCATAGCAGACTCCAAAGCGTATCCGATACAAAACGGACAGATCTGCTACCTGCGGCGATGTTCAAGGCTTTATAGCCGAGCAAGTTAAATCAATTGAGACACTTTTTATCATGTTGTAAATTGTAAACCCTCGCAGCTTCATAAATTTTATAGGAGTGTACTAAATCATGACGTCATAATTTTGTAAAAGTAAAAGGAGTCAAATAGCGCATTAATGATTATTTAAACAGTAATTAGTTTTAATTATAAACGATGCTAATATTGTATTGTAAAGCCTGTTTTTAATATGTGAATATTGTCATAATAATATAATGTTTCTAATGCCATTTGCACAGTGGGGAATATGCATGTAATTGAAATACGAGTCTGTCTTTATTGCTGTAGAATTCCATGTCTACGGTTATTTTTTATTAAATTCCTTTAATTTATAGATATTAATTAATAAAGTGTTGAAAATGCGCCGAATTCTAAAATCGTAAAACGCAACTCTATTTATCAAATGGAAACGGGACGTCATTTTCGATTTTGACAGTTTCAGATGTCAACAAAGGCGAACTTACTGCATAGTGCTTTTAGTTTTGTGGTTGTGTTTATCGTAATTTATTAGTGTAATTTCAAGAAACATTATTATTGTGAGAGAAAATTATTTATACATTAATGACAGAAATAAAATGAATAAAATACTTTAATCTGTACTTTTAATGCTGTTTTTACAGTTTGGCACAATACAATATCTATAATATGGTTTATTAGCTTTTTCCATGGTCTGTATCTATTAAATCTAGTTTAAAATTGAAAACACTGAGAAAAATGAACATGTAAACATACACTGAGAATGAACAATAACGTCATCAAATGCGCGCGAAAATAGTGGCGTTTTAATAAGATAAATTAATTCGAGATTTTAAATAAATATTAAAAAAGTACTTTGAGCACTTCCAACACTATTTCTATTTTTTACTATGGTAAAACAACGTATACAATTAATTAAAAATACAATGAATAATTTGCATATTCCCCATTGACCTATTATTTTTAATTTTTCTTTCATTATATTACTCAAAACAGACTATTTCTAGAACTTGTAAGAAATTTAAGTCTAGCTATACTTTGATTTTATTGACGGCCTCTGTGGTTGAGCGGGCTAAGACTTTGCCGGCTTACCTCACTGCAATGCAGAGGCTCCGTTCGATTCCTGGTATAGTAAATTTCGGAAACGTATTTTATTCGTTATTTTACTATTGTCTGGGTGTCTGGGATCGGTCTCAGAGTGGTCCGTTGTATATTACCCATAACAAAAGCGTAACTTGCTTAATTTGGGGATATACAGTGTGTGTGTTTGTCTGCCGATTTATTTATTTATTTACTTTCTCTTTTGTTTTAATAAAACTCTCATCAAACTGAAAGAACTTATCAAAGAAGGTTCGTTACAAACGAAAGAATATTCTATATTGTGCTTTATTTTTAACCCTTAGTAAAATAAGTTTACGCTTGTAAATAATTTAGAATTACTTTTAGTCTACTGGTCTTTAACAAAAGAAGAATGTTCTTTAACCCTTAACAAAAATGTCGAACTTTCGTAAAACATTCCAAAACTCCGTAATAACTTCAGATTTCGCAATGTTAAATAAAGCTACCTGAGGGCTGACTCAGGCATTCATTTTGTATATTATTTGTTTATGTTATAGTAATAACACTAAATGCCATGAAAAAGGTTTGTTGCGTGTAAAATAAACATTGCATTAGTGTTGTTTGTCTTCTTTACTAATACTTTTGTATTTATAATTTTTATCAATTGGAGTATTTACTGGCAATTTTTAACAAATGACCTGTTTATTTATTTTCCTCGCGATTTATCTGATTTTTTGTTTACTAGTACTTTGTACGTTTTTTAAATCTTTCACTAATCTATACCAATAAATAAAATTAATACCTATCTGTAATTTCAAAGCAAAGTATTAGAAAACAAAACGCTATTTATACTACCTACAAACAAATTTAAATGTGAATTTTATCTTAAAGTTTCATGTTCCATTTCCATCTCATGACCACTCCAAATAAGCCGCGCAATTTCTGATATAATATGAAAAAGAATCTTTTGTTGGTACCTGATTTGGAACCGATGTGTTGATATTTTTTTAATTATTAACAGATAGCTCCGCTTTTGCGGCTGTGAAATTGGACGCATACTACATTACCGTTTAAAGCACGATTTTACAGATGGACGAACGAATATGACGAATTCATAAATTTTCTGATTCGGGCAGAATGCCTATGGAATCCTATTCTCCTGTCTTATTTTCCTCGTGCAGAAACGGAAAAATAATAGTAATTCCTGCGGCCGGGCGGCCTGTTGTAAAAGGCGACAAAACAACCCACAGCCAGGTAGTACAGCATTTTCCCGACTGGATGGTTACCACCCCTGGTCTACACTATGCCGCCGTAACAACTTTTGAGTTGCATTCCGGCATCAATGGCCAGGTTCCAGTTTCTCCTTCAAAGCCGGCACCACATTGGCAGCACCTCTGGTATTGCTAATGTCCATAGGCGACGGTAACCACTTTCCATCACAGTTGGGACGTCAGCCTGTCTGCTGAGCTTCAGTGATACAAAAAAAAACTAAAAATGCATTGTAAAAATATCGTAACAGGATTGTTCCATTTTTGTTCTTCAGTCACAAAGCCTGTGAGCACTTTTGAAAATAATATGCATTGATAGAGCAGCAATATATCTTTATAAATCAATGAACTAGAGCACTCTAGTTATTATTGGACTCGCTCCGTACTCGCAACGAACTTCCGACTATAATATAGTCTTATTTTGGTTTTGTTGATATAAATATTTTCACACATTCATGGTTCGCTTTGAGATTAAATTGGCTACAGCTTAGCAGCTGCACACTATTTATAGATTACTCGTACTAATCCATCCTAATACATGAACATTAAAATAACTTTATTTGGAATTTTGTTTTTATTTTTAGGAACTGAACAACCAGTTATCATAAAATTTAGCATATACTTAAATAAAATATATAATGGAATTATAATCGTAAATATGGAAAAATAACACTCCCCTTTTTCCCAAAAGTTATCAGTTGAATTTTTTTAGGAAATCAATAACATTTAATTTTAGAATTAATTATAGTTTTGAAAAAATCTGTATGATGAAAGTTTATATCGTTCTATATAGCCAATTCCTATTTACAGAACTTAGGCATAAAATGATAAGATTTAATATATAACTGAAAGCTCGTATGAATAACTACCTTGAATGCGTTCGGGCGGCGAATGTTGAATGTGTCTCGTAATCTTTGTAACTTAATGGTTTATAAAAATACTAAATTTGATTGTAAAGTAACACTGTATGAGGCTCTTAATATATGTATTTTTAGATGAACTCTCAATGCTCGAATTCGTCTCGCTTACAGCCACTTGTTTCACAGGAAAATGAGAGTTTCCGCGCAATAAAGATAAAATTCACCCAAAAATTTACGTGGCAAGCTCTAGTACCATATACAGATTAAAATGATTTACGTTTGTGCACTGCTATTCTACAACACGTAAATAATGTAACTCATAATTTAAGTCTACAATAATATGTATAAATGTATAATGCCACAATAAATTTAAAAACTATATATTTATGATTTTTTGTGATGGGTTGGATTATTCTGCTGAAACCTGACCGGTTAGTATGTGCCACTCACGCAAGTTTTCTGACATAATGTGCATGTTGTTACAATTACCACGTTCTGGGGATTAAGGAAAACATCGAGAGGAAATTGGCACATAGAGAATAATGATGTCAAAGTCCTCCTTGGACAAATGATACGGCTACCCCGTATACCATTCCCCTAAAATGGGGAAGTCTGAATCCATAAGTAGAATGCTCATGGACTAATACACTTATTACATATATTGAAAATTTGTGAATTTTAAATATCTTTTATTATTTGGTTGAATCAAAGTTGTTACTACGAGTTATAATTAAATGTTACACATACACCATATTATATTTAATATTAAATTTGCTATAAAATAGACTTTAAATATAATAGTAGTAAAAACTATAATAAATAACTTTGTGTAATTCAATCGCACACAAGTCACATATTGTAACGTAAACAGAGCGTCTTTTGTGTAATCTATATTTTTAATCCCTTCTCGATACAAGAATAATTTCCACACAATACCGCCCAGTCACGTTTAAATCGGAAACTTTGTGCGTCACTATTTTGTTTCTGGGATACAAAGATAATAAACATAACCACTTCCTCAATAAAGTAATCTATTTAACTTATTAATTATTTGCTAGCATGCTTTACTCTGCTATATTGTTTAATAAAAGGACAACGAGTATTTTTTTTTTATGTTTGCTAGTAGGCAAACTGGCAAACGGACCACCTGGTGATAGGTGGCTACCGTCGCCCATGGCCATCTGCAACACTAAGGGAGCCGATGCGTTGCCTACCTCGTTATTGTTTTATTAGTATTGCCCGCAAGTTAAAAGCTACAAAAAATGTATATAACAATAGCCTGTATAATAAGCCCCATTATTGGGAACCGGCCACCCCATTTCTATTGGAACGGAATTATTAACAACATTACGGATATTAGAACATTATATATGGGGTCAAAGCGGCTGCTTTTGAAGAATCGCTTAGTGAAATTGACACGTATATATAAACTAAGATGTGTAAAACAAAACATTAAGATTCAATATATTTTGATACTTGTCCTATTCGTAACACGAATCTAATAACCTAGCACCCGGCTTTAGGCTTCTTGCTGAATATTTGCATGACGCGTTTGTTTATCTATGAATAGACCACGTTATTTCAATGATAAATAAGAACAAGACACGGCTACATTAGTCTCTGTTACAAGAACTTAACTATTACGAATAATTATAATAGTTGGAAAATGAAACTACTTTATTGTCCATATAGGCACATTTTAAAACTGGAACAATAGGCAGTCTTATCGCGTATGAGCCATTTCGTCTACAGAATCCAGGTTACTGACTATATGTAAGAAATCGTAGTAGAACAATATGACGGTGGTCTGCAAATTAAATAAAAATAAATAAGATTTTGTTAATATTTCCTTAAATTGCCAGGCCCAACTACAAAACGGTTCTTTAGAACGTTTATTCAGCGTGTACAGTCTGAAGAGAACTTCCCACGAAGGTTTTCCCTCTGCACTCAGTTCTTTTACCGGACGCCAGGCGCTACGTTCTTCAATAAGTGAGGAAGTGATTAGTGTATAGGCATTTAACACTAACAGTTACATAAGTGCTCTTTACATATTTATGCTATTGTTGCTTTACTGTGTATATTTGAGATGATACAAGAATTTTTTAAATAATAATTTAACAACTGCGAGGCATGGGATGGCTAAAGGGGACGTTAGAGGCCATCAGGCCAAGTTGGGCCCAATCTTTAAGTCATGTCGACAATATATGTCAAATTATCGAATATTACTTAGTCATTCTCTTACTTCTGATGTCGTAATATAAGCATTTATACATATGTTTTGCGACGGGTGCTAACATTAGGTTTCATTATGAAGGGCGTCATAAAATTTCTTCGAGGCCGGTAACATGTTGACAACGCCTCTAGTATTGCAAACATCAAAAGGCAACGGTCACCACCTTCTATCAGGTGAGCCATTTGCGTGTTTATCAGCTTCAGTAAATAAAAAAATATACTTTGCTTAACACATAAGTCGTGGCAGCTTAGTCGCTAAAACACCTGTGCTTTATCTTAATAGGAAGGATTCGAATCCTTACCGAACATGAAATATTTAGACAGTTTTCCTGTCTTATATATAACATCGTGAATAAATCTGTACATCGAAGTTATCGATCTGTGAAACCCGCCAGTCTGTTTTAGACAACGAGGCGGATATACTATTCCTTACCATGAAATGAGGAGGTCCTAGCGTAACACTGGGTCATTTACGGACTAGATACTTGTATTTTTATTATATGAAACGTAGTGACATGCGGTTTTATTCATACTGAGTTAGAGTAAGTTTATAGGTTTCTTTAAGGTTCTTAATGAAGCCTATAAACTTACTCAACTCAATATGAATCAGACCGATAATCATTAGGAAACACTTAGAATTTTCTGTGCTTAGAATAGTTATACTAGTTCCCACACTACAAGTGAAACTAAATAGATATTATATAGACCAGTTAATTAAGATCGTCTGTCTACGTTCAGATAAACAATCTTGTGGGGTACTTATTCTATCATATTATTCTATATTAAATTCAAATGAACTTAATATAAGATTAAATTGTAGATCGGCGATAGTACATTATTAAATAATATAGCTTTATAAGATATTATAATATTTAACGTGAACGCAAATTACAACTTTTAATAAACCGTATTTTCATTATGGAAACTTGACCTTCAACTGATTACTTTTAATTTGACTATTTAAATCACTTAAAGGATAATTTGGGACAGATTCAAAAAAATATAGCTGAAAACTGATAACCACATTTGAAGAAGTAAGTAAGCAAAGCGACAGGTTTTCAATTTTGTTAAAAAAAAGACTGTCAGTTGTAGGACTGTACGTCAGAAGTGAAAACTTTGTACCTGAGCGTGACGGTCACGCGAGTTCAGTGATTTTTCCACGGACCAAAAGTGCCCAACGCAACGTGCATAAAGAAGTTTTAACTTCAAAAATTAAAGCTAAAACCCAGATAATAAAGTGAACCACATCTGTTTCAATGACGTCAGATCGAATCGTGGCAGTAAAGCGTTTTCTAATGTATAATAATAATAATAAATCGGCAGACAAACACACACACTGTATATCCCTAAATTAAGCAAGTTACGCTTGTGTTACGTGTAATATACAACGGACCACTCTGGGGCCGATCCCAGACACCCAGGCCATTGAAAATAACGGAGAAAATACGTTTCCAAAATTTACTATACCAGAATCGAACCCGGAGCCTCTGCTTTGCAGTGAGGTAAGCCGGCAAAGGCTTAGCCCGCTCAACCACAGAGGCCGTCATATATTGTGACAATAATAACGTTGATTAAAAACGTCATGAAACCTCTACATTCGGATCTCGATGTGTGAAACCCGTCAATGCGCTTCGGATAATGGTATCGTGCAGTCTGTTTTCTTGAAATGGAGACGCCCCGGGCCGTGCAGCGGAGTTTTTATAGGCTTATAGTATACAGACATATATTACTACTATATTCGCGCGACTTTGTCCACGCTGGACCTATGGCAAAGAACAAATAAAAATATACCACAGAGTTTAAATCAGAAAATTTGAATTCCATCTGAGGTTACAGCATTCAAATCGGCCGAGCAGCATTTACATAAGTTATTAAAAGAGCAATGCAGTTCTCCGCGCTGCTGCCGCTCCATAGCGATAGATGTGCGACGATTTTCTTTACTCTGTACTTATGAACAAACCGAAATGTTTCTAATCCGGTTAAGTGCGTGTCAATTCACGTGCAATGAAGAGTTTTATAAATCCAATTTGTTTGCAATTTAACAAACCATTTAATAGAAAATAGGTTTAGTTCAACCAATTTTTATTAAAAATATAAGAATACTTAACGTGAGGTTTTCATCCCATTGTTCAACAGATGGTAAGGATATATACTTTGTACGACTTTGGAAGCGAATTTTCTCAGTTGTTGACCTAAATAAAAAAGCTACTAAGAAACATTGTTATGATTTTGAAGACGAAGAAACAAATTTCGATATGCTCGTTCTCTGCGAGATCGGGTACCGTTCATCTGATTGATGTGAAACTATTACAGTTGGTCTTGGCACTTGCGTGAAACTTCCTGACATAGTATCGTAACACACCATAGATTGCGCTGAAGTTGCATTATATAATGCTGATATGAGACAGATCAACCAAATTGGATCAATTTTGTTAAGACATGAAACCAGACAGACACCACGGTATTCTAACATTGAATGCTTCAAGTTTATATGAATCAATTTGGATAAATTCATCTAAACTGAAAGACAGAAATGAATCAACTCATGTCGGCTTAACATAACTTCGAAAAAAGGGATTACAACGCATACCTGACATCGCTAGTTTAATATAAAATAGAATCGCCCTATCAAATTTTTTCATAATCCTGCTGTCTGCATGATATGACAAATATTCTTACAAAATCTCCTTTAGTAAGCCTTTAAGCATCGTTCTTTCCTCATTTATGAAAGGATACTCTTGTTTCCGTTGGCGAAGAAAATCAAAAAGTAATAAGGAAAATGACGATGGGAATAGTAAATAAGATTAGTATAAGCCTAGAGTTTATGCAACAACCGTAATGTCTATGGAGACACTTGATGGTATTATTGGTTTAATATTTGCTTTAGAGGATTGTATTGACGTAAACCTTCGTTGCTATAACGTTACAACAATATCGATAACGAAAATTGTTTGATTTTCATCGTCAAAGCAGAACCGCACCGCGGGGACGGTATTGTTTGTTATTTCTATATTGAAAGTCTTTTATGTATACTAGGCATATTAAAGCTTCTGAAATAAATTTTAATTCACTGATTTATTATAATGTAATGATTTTTCCTTACGTGATATTCAATATACTGTCCTTTTGGCTAATAGTTCGTTATTACTTATTGTCGAAGACCATATATTATAATAATATATGTAGCATAACACGCACCTTCATTCGACTTGAATAATTTCATAAATAATAAGAGCTGTGGAACAGGTGCTGTACCACAGGACTACAAAATACTGTAATTCCTTGGCACAAATCTATATTAATCTATTAGTAAATACTAAACAAAAAAGTTATTAGTTGAATATTAGATATTGCAGTCATTGTTTATAACTTGCGTAATTTTACTTTACTGTAGTCGACATTTCTATTATGAACAATCAGTTAAGTAATATCATTACGAAACACGTTACATCTATATGTACAGTAACAAAGACATGCAGAAAGGGGGTTGCGAACGTTCGTGGCGTAAATGGCCTCCGTAGCCTGGGGTCTAATTTGACAAAGGCTTGACAATATCATTCAAATTCATTAAACCCTTTACGATCGTAAGATTCAAAGATTTTTATAAGCCTTTGACAATCCTTTAAGTTACGAATTTCAAATGACTGCAAGGGGTTGATCTATTATTAGCGATTATCTTGTTAGTCTTAGGCTGGTGTGCATAGACATTAACCGAGGGTTAAAATAAAATAGTCGCTGTTTAGCTATACAGTTTTTGCAACTATTTTATTTTAACTGTCGGTTAATGTCTATGGACACCAGCCTTAGTACTAATAGACCCCAGCAATGCATATGACTGAGTACAGATTTATACACCGCGCGTGTCGGCGGTGATGGGCAGATGTTTCGGCGCGGCCACGTTCGCAGCCCCTCGCACTCAGGGTCGGAGACAGTCGCATGCGAAGCAGGAGGGGCGACGGTGGGGCAACATGAACGGGGCTCACTGAGAGGATGGAGCGACGGCACGGAGAACGTGTAGTACTTGGCCGTTTGGTTGTGCGCGCGGAGCACAGAGCTGTGGGTCAGCGTCACCACCACCACAAGGACCGACGCCAGCGCCAGCGCGAAGAAGGAAGCGGCGACGGCGGCCACCACCCGCCGCCTTCGAACTTCCTTCCCGGCGTCCTCTGGTGGCACCTCCGGCTCCCGTGGGGGTGGTGGCGGCGGCTCAGGCGAACGGCTGCGGACGCTGGGTCCCCTGCTGTTAGGTAATTCGAGCGTGTGTCGCCGAGAACGGCGCGCGCGCTCGCACTCCGCAGCCGAGGAGTGGTGCCTGCGCAGACGGTGCGGTGCTCCTGGTGCCACGCGACATGATGACGATCGTAGCGTGCGCACTGGTACCATCAAGTCATCGCTGGCCGTTCGCGGCACGCGGGCCGAATGCACCGAACGAAAGGAGTGGTCTCGCGCCGACCCACTCGGAAACTCGAGATCGACGGAAGCGCGGGAAGAGTGTCGCGAAAACCTGTCGCGGTCGCGGTGATCTACACGCACTGACATGGTGCGGGCGGAGCGCGCGGCGGCGGCCGCCCGAGTGACGCGAGCCCTCCCCGCGTGGTCAGGCCGCCGCCGTTGCCGCCGCGCCGTCAGCCGCGTCGCGCACCCGTCGCCGTGTTTACCTCGTCCCCGATCACACAAAGAACTCTCACTAAATATTCCTCCAGATCACGAGGTAACGCTCATATGACGACTCACTCGAACGTCGTAGAATTCGTATTTACACGATTAGGATGTTTGAACTTCCCTTTTCACGCTTTACTTGGAGTAAATGTTTATCCATTTGTACATATCACAAAATCCACATTTAAAAAGGCTATACAGTATAGTACTCTATTTTTGTAACTTTAAGCATGATTACTCTAGGCATTATGATAGACCGTCAATATCTATTTGCCAACAAAATAATATGGTGTCTCACGTCCTACCTAGAAAAATAGTCATTGTGCATGTAATGTAGTTTTGGTAATTATCCGGATTTGACCAAGTCAATATTAAGCGATGGAATGGTGACATTAAACGGGATGTGACGGAATCTTTTCGTACCCTAGTAACTCCTGTTTAAGACTTACACAAAAAATTCGGTATAACTACGAAACAAGTCACTGCAGTTTTTAGTTATAGTGTTTAGTATGCGGCCGCTCTATTGGCGAAGGCTGTGCGCTAAATAGAGCGAGCGGCCTTTGTTGTGGAGTCCACGTTGTCAAGTTAAATTGTCTCGTGGGCGGGAAACGAAATAGATAGTAGAAGTTGTCGCCAGGCCTCTACATCGACAGTATTCAATAGCCACACGGCATACACAAACGCGTACCGATCCAGCCACATCTGAATGCTGAACATAACAGACGGAGCTGCGACTACTCAAACTGTTGCCTCGATATCAATCTTACACAAGTCGCTATAATTTCAAATGAAATGGCTTCTAATTAAAACGAAATTTTATTATCCACGTAACATACATCGTAAACGTTTTTATTGCCAACAACCTGAAAACGAAATTGATGATACTAGATATATTTCAAGTTATTTTGGTATTCTAGTCTAGTTGTTCTGTGTAAGAAGGATGAACATTTTACTTCAATCCTTAAAAGGCTCTTGCATAAAGACGAACGAGCCTTACGCTCGTTTGTATTGTATTTGTATTTCAAGTACAACAAGAGTCTATAGCCTCATTATATACCTGACATGTCAAACGATAATGCTGCTCTCAAAAAGTCACATACACGAATCAAACTTGAGGTTCTACGCAAAATATTACAACCGTATATCCGTAACTAACCGCAACAGTCAAGCACTCACTGCATGACACAAGCAGATTGGCAGGTTTCACACATCGGCAATCTCGGCGTATAGTTTTCCTCACAACATTTTCCTTCACTATTACATATTGGTCTACAAAAAATATCAATCGATATATGTAAAGATTCCGATGCACTTTGTTAGAATCAGACGAATTTCTTTAACCGTTGAGCAAGATATTTACCTACAGACAATATAGATAGGTATAATAGATTTTTTGCGTGTCTATATGAAATGCAGTTTTCGTACACTCCAGTAGTGTAGAGTGTACGAAATAATATATAGTAATAATAAGGGATAATGTGGGGCTCCCCAGCTAGGCTGTTATACCTAATAAAACACCGGTCTTTGAGTGGGTGCCAAAATTCCATCCATGGACCAAAGTGCTAAAGGCATTACCAACACTGCGAAATAGATATGACAGACAACCAACCCATTAATATTGACGTTTATTTCTAATTTTTAACAGTTCCTCCTATTTATTCTTGTAATATTCTATTTGTGCTAAAATTAATTAATAATATAATTTATTCATAACAATTTTTCAAAGAATATAGGCAGTAGAATAAAAAATACACTTTAGAAAACAAAACGAAGAAAAGCAAGTCATAAGTTTTCACTGTTCTATTTCTGAGCGCATGATTGAAACGCAACTGACGTACAATGCCTTTGCCACAATGATGGCGACATTCTATCGGACATCCCTAAGATAAGATACGGATGCCTCGTTTCCAACCTTTGATGTATAGAAACTTGTATTTACTTCGACGGCTTCGTTACAGGTATAATCGTAATATATAGCATAATAACATACGTTTAATCAACTCAATTGTAGTTAACGAAAAGAGATTGCTCCTAAGCCCTAAATGACTAGGTAGCGTCACAGGATGATCCTTGAACGCTATACAGTGTTGGAGATGAAATAAAATATTGTATTATATGAAATAAAATAAATGTTTTCTGTATTCATGTAGCAAGCCAATATTAGACGCATAATTTGTCTTTCAATTTGCATGAAACAACCAAAATGATCCATGTAAACATAAACTTGAATCATTCAATTTCATTGAAGACCGTCTTCTCCATTCAGCTTTGTGCCTTTCAACCACATTGATTCAATTTGGTTGATCCGTCTAATGTCAGCATTATTATGAATGAATTTTCTCTAAACATAATTAAATATTTAAAACATTGGAATTAAAATTAAAGAAAGCATTTTTTATTATAAACATACACTATATACTAAACGTGCCTAAACCCTACATGACTGTTCATGTAGGCCTATTTAGGATCAGCTAGTAGAAACGTAACTCCGAAAAGCTCTGAAACAGACGAACTTAAAGGACCGTCTTTAGCCGGAGGCGCAAGGAGTGCGTGGCATCGAGATTGACTTTAATAAAAAAATAATTGAAGAACATCGTCGTGGTTTTTCAAGATCTGTATAGCGACACCTTACACGACTATGTTACATAAAAAAATCTCACTTAAATATATCTACATTAATGTGTAGCGCCATATAGTAGAGTACGTCTTCCTGTCAAACACAGTAATTTCTGAGAAAAGTGACTGTGATATACAAAAACGGACAGCCGGACATCACAAAAGTATAAAGGCTTACTTTTTGCCAAAATAGCTAGGTTACTTTAAAAATGAGCCATAAAAATAAATGCTATTTTTATTGTTGCTAAATAGGGAACTAGCTGATTTTTGAACCCCGGCGCCCAATATGCTTAAGACGCGCCTACATGAGACTAGGTGTATTTATAGGTTGATAGATGTTTGAAGTCTCAACGAGGTAGGCGACGCCTACGCTTCCCTTAGCGTTGAAGGTGTCCGTGGGTGACGATAACCACTTAACATCAGATCGACGAGTTTGTCAGGTTGCCTACAAGCAAACATAAAAAGGGACGTTGTTTTCAGCTATTTCATATTTTACTATATAAAGTTGTTTTTATGCGATAATGATACTCAGCCATGATATAAATAAAATTAGATAATATTAAAATAAATAATAAAAATAACAGTCGGGTCATAAGTTCGGTTACAAACACTTCATAAAAAAATACATGTCTTTTGTTTTTGTATAAAATATATAGATATAAATTAATAAAATTATAAGTATCTACCCAAACAAAGCAATACAGAGAAGAACCCATTAAATGCTTCTCTCTAATCTGCTACGAGAAAAATTTGCATGATCTCTGACCCTAATACGTTAGTCCTTTGATTGTTTAACAACGTCTGTTTGCACAGCTACACTTATTGGAATCCCCGACAATGGCCTACATGAATAATGCAGAAGGAAAATTGGACTTTTCTGTAAAAGATTTCCCAACATCTTAGCGATAGCAGCCAAAACGAGCTATCGTAAATACTAATTATTAACAAAATAAATTCAAATCGAATGTATTAACACAAACATATTAGTTTAAAACTGCTGCTAAAAGCTTTGTATAAATAAAAACCCACATTGCTTACGTTACATTATAATTATAGATTTTGGCGGAAATCTGGTCAGAATCATTTAGTTTCGTACGCATTTAAGTCTAATGAGGACTGTTTATTACGTACATTGTACTGAATCCACTTTGGTCTACATTTTATACAATAATATATAATATCGCTGCAAGCTTTAGCCTACTACAATAATTATTATGGTAACCCTGTGACTGTCATAATTAGAAAATAGGAAAATTATATATGTATTTTGTACCCTTGGCCTTACCAAGATATAAACATTAAGGCGCTTGAACGATCTGGAGGAAAACATGATTTATTTTATATGATCATCTTAGCGTTATATCCCGATTGCGTTCCGAGCTTGCGCATTGGGGCTTGTGATCCGATCTCTTTTTTTCCTCTCCACTTGCCACGGTCTTCGTCATTCTACATTGTGAGACGATTGGCAAGTATATCGTCCCTCAAGATTTTATGGTACCATTTTATGGGCCTATCTATTCTACCAGGACGAAGCGAAGACGGTAATGTAGACATGTGTTCCCCAAATAACTAGGCAATATCCGTAAAATGTGGCCGTTTGAGCATAGCTTCTCTTGCAGTGTTATTGCAGTGTCGCGGACATGAAGGCCGCCAGGGGTGCGGGAGTTCCTAATATGATTCAGCATGACCCCACACGTTCACCTCAGCATATTCATCTTTATGCCATGCAGTTATTTCTATTACCTTTTATAAATGTGTTAAAACTCTTTATTTTGTTTAAGAAAATCAGTGCCCATCAAGGCAGACCGTCTGCCCATTTCTCAACTTTAGACAAGATAAAATAAAAAGTATTTCAGAATAATTATATTCGAATAAAATAGAAATTTTTGAAAGATGCCAGAACACAAAAGAATAACAGATAATCGTATCAAGGCTCTTAGTGAGATTCAAATAATCTGGTATGGAAATACTTGATAAAGAAAAATAGTAGATATATACATATATTTGTCAGAAAGTCCGCCAGAACTCAATTATGTAAATCGAGAGCGCTCGCTTGGGAATATACACCTGTTCCTTTTCGTGGGATTATAATAAGCAGTCAATCGGTTAGAACCAAAAGTCGAACTTTAGAAAACTTGATCGACCTCATTCTAAATAAATTCATTCAAATCATTATATCAGAACATGTTGGATATATTTAGTACATTGTAAGCTGAGCATTATTGTAACTTTCATTACCTTCTGTTGAGAAAAGTTTGAAAAAAAAATTATAGTTAAAACAAAACGCGTACAACTTTATCTATATAAATAAAAAATGAATCGTAGAAATGTATGTACGCGCATAACTTGAGAACGACTTTATCGATTCTGATGATTTTTTTGTGTGTTTGCGTGGATCCCTGCATGGTTTAGACTCACAATTGGAACCGGTAGGTGGCGCTGGGATTGGGTTCTAACATTTTCCTAATTTCCTGGACCGATATTGATGATTTTCTTGTGTGTGTTTGAGTAGGTAGCCGGGTGGTTTAGATTCCCAATTGTAACCGGTGGGAGGCACTAGAATCCTAGATTTTTATTATTTGAAGGCAGGACAACGTGTGCCCGAACCGCTAGTTTGGTATAAAAATGTGTTTTATATGTGTATATGTTATGTCTGAAACCATAAGTTTAGGTTCAAAATACTTCCTGCATCGCGATCGCGACTGAAGAAAATATGGTAGTTAACTGTAGAAACTACCGATTCACTATAGGATATAATGCTTCTACTAAAAAAATCTTTAAACAAAACAGCTGGCTTACATGAACAATAACTGGCTCGCAGCAGCTTAATTCTTCTCAGCTTTCCATTCGAAATGTGTCAAATTTGACTAGGAATAAACAAATGAATTGCTATTGCAACACCTTTGTTAACTTTAACACATTCTACAAACACTTCCATGTTTCATTTAGTTTATATCATCCTTCACTTTGTAGTATAGGTATAAAGTTGTGATTATAAATTTTATGAAAAGGCTGCGTTAGTAAATGAATAATATAAAAATGACTCATGACAATGAATTTATTTGTTTGTTACTTTTCATAGCCATGAAAATAAGCCGATTATAATAAAATTTGTTATGATCATTCTTTTTTTTTTATTGCAGGAGTTCAGCAGACAGGCAGACGGCCCACTTGATGTGAATTGTTTACCGTCGCCTATGGTCATTTGCAACACCAAAGGTGCTACAAATGCGCTGCTGCTCTCTTATGGGAGACTGGAACCTGGTCACTGATGCCGGAACACAACACAAGGTTGTTATAGCGGCATATTCTAGACCAGGGGTGGTCGCCATCCAGTCGAGCAAATACCCTACCACCTGGCTGTGGGTTGTTTAGTCGCCTCTTACGACAGGCCGCCCGGCCGCAGGAAATTGTATTCTTTCTCCGTTCCTGCACGGATAAATTCCTGCATTCTTATTTTTTATACCACAGACTATAACAAAATCATTTTCTAATCATGACACAAAAACCATTAGCAATCCGGTGGAGACATTTATTAACTCCCTTTAGATATATATAGACAAATTAATTACTGTAAGAAGTAAAATGCCTATAATCGTTATTGTAATAGTGCCTAAAAGTCTGTCTATTTTTCCTCTGGCAGCAGAACCTACATTTATCTAGTTGAGAAACGAGATATCGTTAGTTACTTCGCCCAAATTGATTGATTGCTGTTAAAGTATTATTTTCTATTTTAAAATAGGTATCAGTAACAATATTAAGAAATCCAAGTACCGTACGTTCTCATTTCGGTTATGAGCATTGACGTACATTAAAATAAATACGTACAGCAAGTGTTTATCTTCTTTGATTAGATCTTTAGGTCAATATGAGATTACGTCTAAGGGGCATCTTTAATAATAAATTATATTAGATATGAGAAATCTTGTATAATAAAATATATAAGAGTATTTTGCCAGCAAGGTGATGTGAAAATTCAGCTAAGTGCGTGTCAGATCACATAAAATGAAAGGTTTCTTAGAGATGACTAATTATTTTAATCATTCGGCTATACAACTTTTTAAAAAGTGTTTAAACGTAAACACCCCGTAACACAAAATCTACTCAACGAATCTTGTTCGAGATAATTTTTATGCAATGTGTTGTTTTTTCTAGCTCTACGTCGTTTATATCAAAATTATTCACAGAATAGTTCAAATTGAACGAGGACACTTTACAAATTTGGAAGCGAATATGTTATTCACTTCCAATCACCTAAGATTTAAGTAAAAATTTCACCAAGAAACTTAGTTATAAATTTTAGAAACCTGTAGAACAATATCGCGTACGCGTATATAAACCAAATTATTTATCCCATAGTTATTGATATAGTCAAGGAGAAGTTTGTCAATGGGGTAAGTTCATACACCGCTCGTTTTTTAACTTTTTTAAATGGAATTTAACGCCAACTGCAATTTGAAGACAGAATTCAACGGTCTTAGCTTCACTGACTGATTTGGTGTCGTCGTAGCTATTCAAACACGGAAATAATGAGAGATGTATGGAGTTCCTCCACTTACGGGCTTCGCCACCTTGACTATATGACGGATTCAATTTTAGTTTTTTGCAATTTCACTACAATATTTTATAGACCATAAATGTTAGGCTCGGGTTTCCACGTGTCATAAAGAATGAACAGAGTACCTGGTCTAAAACAGTCAACAAACACATTATTATTTAACTACGATGGTCAGAAATCCTCCCGATATTCCCATCACTAGCGCATAGTAATTGTAACAATATGCACATAAGGACAGAAAAGTACGTTCGGAGAATAAATGCTCTTGCATCAGTTATTGAGCCACCTTCGAAGGCTTGGTTACCCCAGCTCATGATGAGACCCTGGACCGTCGCCTACCAGGGTGTGTCCACTTAGTGTCCCTGGTATAAAGTTAAAAAAAAGACTATAAAAAGTACCTAGAGGCGAGCCAAAACCACCATTTAACGTCTGTATATACCCAGATAATTATAATAATCTCAAATCAACAAAATCATTTTATCCTGTTTATTCTTTTATATTCGGACAATAGAAAATCTCTGTTCTTCTAACTCTCTTAACAACAAACTTTCACAATTACACATAAAATAAATTAGGTTAACATCGTGCCCCGGTAACTAAAAGGACGTTAAAAGCTTTTGAGGATTCCTTAAAAACATAAAAACATTGGCGTAATGGCTAAATGAAAAACCACCTCAAAATGATCCCCTTTTAAAACTAAGGTGTTACTTTGGCCGAATGTAGAGCATTTTTAAAACGGATATAATTAAAATAGAAGAGATAAAATAACCAGGTGATTTTAATAAATGGGGTAAGACGTACGAGCAAGTTTACTTAATAATCCATCTTGAGTATGGTCGCTTCGCTTTTTCATGTGCAGTTGATTGAAGCTAATATTTATACAAACTGTCACCAGAAGTATTTTTTTGGCAGCAAACCTGTAGTAAAATTACAAATTAAATCGTTATGACATAATTGCCTCCAGACAAGATAAGTACAACTAATAATAAAATAATTTTTGATTATTTTCGTTTCTAAATATGCCTTCACAGGGACTGTAAATCCAACCAGTGTCTTCAGTAAATATCTACGTGTGTACTTCACTGGGCACATGAAAGAGATAAAGAAAACGGAATCTTGAAAAATCCAGCAGAACACATGTCATAGGAGCGACAATATAATAAAGGCATACACATAACAGATTCACTATAACAGTGACATCACTATGGTTCAGGAGATAATTAATCTAGCGCACATTTTATAGTCATGAAAATAGGTTACAGGTAAGTGATACATAATAGCTAATATAATTATAAATAAATTATTTATGGTTTGTGGACTGTAACTGACGGCAAACATTGGAGTACATGTAAGTACTCGAAAATTGAGATTTTACTAAGCAATTGTTTTCCACACAAACACAATACTTGCTTTAAAACAACGGTCAGTATATATTAACAGTTACCCGCGGCTTCGTCAGCATTTTTATGACATTGTGCATTATTTTGTAACTTAAGACTTATTCCGCTAACTACACAAATTTTCAGTTCAAGACTATTTTTAAGATACCCTATATTCTTCCCCAGGATACATCAATCTCCTAAAACAGAGTTTTTCGCATTTATAATGTAAATATTAAGCTATTTTCTTAAGTTTCGCGACTAGGACACATAATAAAGACTACGTTTTAACGGTTTTAAGTGAGGCATTTTATTTAATTTTCGTTTATATCGACCAATTTACAAGAACCTTCCGTGATTACGGCTACTGAAAAGTGGACGAAACGTCAAAAATGCTGCACTTGAAACCGTTAAATCGTAGTTTAATTACACAAAAGCTACTTTTATCCCAGAAAATACAAGAGTTCCCGCGGGAGCTAAAATATACGCAGGTAAAGTAACGTGGAAAGCTCTTGTGTATAAGTATATAGTTAGAAAACACTTTACTGTCCATCACATACCTATACAATGAATTATTTGCGATAATTACATTATAATAACATGCCGCCAACATTGAATACCTAAGGACTGTCAACAAATATAAAAACCATTCGATGGTTCAGAGTTCCGTTTCTAACTTCATAAATAAAGGACGTAACCCACTGAGCTGCACTGAAACTTCGCACTCGGCCAGTTAACTTCGTTTTCGATTAGGATAAATGTCACTTTCGTTTATATAAATCCGTCACTTTGAAGTTACTAAAAGATCTCATTTTGTTTCATTTGACCTCATAGGCTTTACGGTGTGTCGCCGCGACAGTATTAAGATTTATTAGTCCTAACTTGAAACTTACGGTGGGTCTTTCTAGCATTTATGAGTTTCGCTACATGTAAAAGAATATTGTTATTTGAAAGAACTAAAAGAACTAGTGGTTGCCTAGTGGTCGAAATTCGACCATAATTAATTTAAATTATAAGTTTGAACATCATTAAGGTTCTGTTGTCAAAGACTTATACTTCTATAATCACAGATTTCGCCAAGGCTACACTGTTAATTTGACTTTAACAATAAACAAAAGAGTATATATGCGTGCGTGTCAAATACATGGTAGTGTGTGTAATGTTTTTTTAATTGATTTAATGTATTTTTTATGCATAATTTTAATAAAATATTAGCATTCTGCACTCTTTCTCTATATAAACTATAAGTATGCGAAATTTCAGTCTCCTCCGTCCGCGCAAATTTCGTAAAAAGGGGCACAAAGTTTTTACTTAATTTTTGCTTCACATATTAATATATAGATGACTTTTTGTGAGCAATTTTATTTTAAATAATCAACCAGTTGCCCATCTTTCCATGCACATGAAATGCTTTCATAGAAGACCAAGATCCGTCGTTTTACTCTTTTTTGGTATAAAGAAAGCCATGCGCACATTTTTATATATACCTTGTTTTTTCTTACAAGATAAATTTTTGGATAAAATTTTTGTTATATTGAGTCTTTAGATGATTAATATAAATCATTTTCTCTTGTAATATCTAACTTTAGATGTAGCTTAAGTTGTCTAATGCCCGGTTTCTGAAGTACTTTTAAGTGTAGTTTATCTGTTCGTTAGCGCTATCGGTTCAATAACTTATAAAATTGCATTTCTGAACACACCATCGTACGTTAGTTAAACTAGGTTCAACTTAACTAGCGGACGCAGCGGCCGTAGAGGCTCAGCTGTACGAGGAGTACAGGAGCGCTAGAGAAACGTTGCGATTTGCAATTCGCGATGCGAAGAACACGGCCTGGGGAGAACTCTTGGATAGTATTAACCAAGACCCTTGGGGGCGCCCATTCAAGATGGCGTGCAACAAGCTCCGCGCATGGGCGCCCCCGCTAACCGAGTCTCTCCCCAGGGACGTCGTATGTGAAGTGGTTGGCGCTCTGTTCCCTTCACGGGCTGAGCATATGCCTCCTGCGATGGTTCCGCCAGAAGCAGTGCCCAGCGCGGATGAATACCCTATGCCCACCGTGGACCGGGTAGAGCTGGGGGCAGCCATGCTACGGCTTAAGGCCAAGAACACCGCCCCTGGCCTCGACGGCATACCAGGGCGTGCGTGGGTTCTGTCCTACGACGCCCTGGAGCCCCGACTGACAAGGCTTTTCGGCGCATGTTTGGAGCAGGGCCAGTTCCCGCAACGGTGGAAGACGAGAAAACTGGTCCTGCTGCGTAAGGAGGGGCGCCCTGTGGACTCACCGTCCGCCTACCGGCCCATTGTGCTGCTGGACGAGGTCGGAAAGCTCTTTGAGCGTATCATCGTAGACCGCCTCGTCCAGCACCTATCGACGACGGGGCCGGATCTGGCGGACAACCAGTTCGGATTCCGCACGGGGCGCTCCACAATCGACGCGGTCATGCGCCTGAGAGGCCTGGCGGAGGACGCAGTTTCCCAGGGCGAGGTCCTGTTGGCGGTGTCCTTAGACATCGCCAACGCCTTCAACTCCTTGCCCTGGCCGTGCATCATGGAGGCACTTCGGTACTTCCGGGTGCCGTCCTACCTCCGCCGAATAGTCGGGGCATATTTATATGAAAGAGTCGTCATCTACCCGGTCCACGAGGGATGGTATCGGCAAGCCATGGTGTGCGGTGTTCCACAGGGGTCGGTTCTTGGTCCCCTCCTGTGGAACATCGCATACGACTGGATTTTCCTCCCGGGCGTCAACGTCGTAAGTTACGCAGACGACACGTTGATCGCCGCGCGCGGGAGGACCCATCGGCAGGCGTGCCTTCGAGGCACGGCTGGGGTGTCGTCTATCGTAGGCAGGATCCGGCGTCTTGGACTGGAGGTGGCGTTGCAGAAGACCGAGGCCGTGATGTTTCACGGTCCTCGTAATCGTCCACCTCCAGACACCAGCATCATAGTAGGAGGCATCCGCATCAGCATCCGGGAGACCATGAAATACCTGGGATTGGTCCTCGATGGCCGGTGGGATTTTTCGGCACATTTTCGGCAGCTTCTCCCCAGACTTAAGGGGGCGGCGGGTGCGCTATCGCGTTTGCTCCCCAACGTCGGGGGGCCGAACGCCACGTGCCGGAAACTCTTCGAAGGCATCGTACGGTCGATGGCCCTGTATAGGGCCCCAGTGTGGGCGGACCGACTGACGGCCCGAAACGCTGCGCTGCTTCGCCAGGCGCAGCGTGTATTGGCCGTCAGGGCAATAAGAGGATACCGTACGGTGTCCTTCGAAGCGGCCTCGCTACTCGCCGGATCCATCCCATGGGACCTGGAAGCCAGGGTCCTGGCGTCACTGTATATGTGGCGCAAAGAGACTCTGGCCAGGGGTTCCAGACCCCCGCCTCGCGAGATCGAGGTGTGCCGGTCGGAGCTCCGCCAGGTAGCCGTGGGAGTCTGGGAGGAACGCCTTAGACACCCCAGCGCGGGCCCCGCCACCATCGAGGCGGTGAGGCCCGTCCTGCAAGATTGGCTAGGACGTCATCACGGCACCCTGACGTTCAGGCTGACACAGGTCCTCACGGGGCACGGTTGCTTCGGGAGGTACCTGTGCGCCTCGGCCGGGAGCCCACATCAGGGTGCCACCATTGTGACACGGCCGACGAGGACACGGCGATGCACACACTCCAGGAGTGTCCAGCCTGGACCGAGCAGCGCCGGGAGCTCGTCGCCCACACCGGATCTGACACCTCGCTCCCGGCCATGGTACGCACCATGGTCGGGAGCCGCACCGGATGGGACGCCGTCTCCTCCTTCTGCGAGCACGTTATGTTTGCGAAGGAGGAGGTGGAGCGGGAGCGTGAGCGTACGTCCTTGCTCCGCTCCCGCCAAAGGAGGACGCGCCGACGCCGGAGGGCGGACTTCGACCTTCGGCCACCGTAAGCGGGCGGCGCGGGTGGGGCCCCTTGGGGTATAGGGGTTCTCACTTACCCGCATATGCTGTCGAGATGAGAGCGCGAGTGTTCCGCGTGCGCTTATCTCTCCTCCCGTGGGGCGCGTTACAATCCGCCCCACGCCGGATTAAACCATGACGTCGCCGGGGGGGTAGTCCCCCGGCACTTGAAGAGGCCCAGTGAGGGGGGCCCACGCCTGCCCACTCGGAGACGGGAGGCCCAAATACCCGTAACCCTGGCATAAGGCGCAGGACGGAACACCCAGGGGTTTTAGTGGGTATCCCTAAATGTGGAGTGGCAATAGCGTGGCACCAGTTCTGACGAATCCCACACTCACACGGGTCGCAAATATCCCCCCAGGCTTCTGTGCCTGTCGCGGCTTAGTCCTCAAACGGATTTCCCCTGGTAAAAAAAAAAAAGGTTCAACTTAACTGACCAATATTAGGCGTTTATCTATTTCATATCTTTTGTTTGACGTTTCGTTGTTGACGTTTTTGTTTGATGTAAATAAATATTAAATATTCCTTCTTAAATAGATCCACCTAGTGGCGAGTTTTGGTACTAGTTGTAGGCCAATAGTTAACCTAAGTTTATCTATTACATAACCGGGCATTAGACAATTAAACATCATTAAATAATGTAATACATTGCAAAAATCCTGTTTGTGTTCAACGAAAATGACCAATTAGGCAAAACAGTGCATAGATTCATAAGCTAAGCAAGTTGCGCTAGTCTTATAGCTAATATACAGAGAACTAATATTGTCTCTAGAGCCGTCTCAGACACTAAGACTGTGTAAATAACTGAAAGTTCATTTACGAAAATCCTGCCTACATTCTACGGCCCTATGCGTTCCAACGAACTAAGCGGGCCAATACTTAGAATACAAGAATGAATAAGTAATATAAAGGAATTATATTAAAACTTAGGTCTAACAAACTTATCAGTCAGAGAGAGGTAAATTAAATTTTAAAAAACACTTATACCACTAAAACACAGAGGCTGTGTGTGTGTATATTACATGATGAACGATTGAATTTTGAAATATATGTAAATATTTAACACTTATTGCAATAGTAGCATATGTAAGCAGTTTTAAAATAACATTCGGAATTTATGCGGTAAAAAGAGGCTTCACTCGCACTAGCGGTATGCGGACAACGGCGAGGTATTTCATTATTAGATCAATGTTCACTTAAGCCCGAACGGCGCAAATTGCTTTTAACAATCCGGTTTACTCTTTCAACTACTACAAGGAATTTTACTGCATAAAGGAACAATTTCTAATGTCCATTTGTCTTGATCAAGTTAATGGGCCATGTTGACCTAAAAACGAGGCTTTGACATCATTCTCATGTGTTACCCTTATTTTTAAGCAATACAAAATAGAAAACAATATTTTCCTTTTATGTGTTATACCCAAAGTGCTTGTAATACTTTTAAAAGTCCGTTTTTAATTAGATGCAAAAATAATAATTTTAAGAGGATTGCAACACGACGGGTTCAAAAATAAGTAAGTATAAATAATAACATTTGTGAGATTAAGAGGCTTACGAGAGAAACTTGACTGTCTCTAAAATAAATTAAAAACGAAATTTATATCAACGTGTCATTCATTTTAAGCTTATATGGTCGTGTACTAAATAGCGCTGAAAGTAATTTTCTTTAATCATACTTTTGACTATGTTCTTAATTTAAAATTTTAATTGTTTAGATAGCTTCTGACCTGAGATTGACTTAAGTTTGATAGAAATTTGTTTTGGAATTGTTAAATTAGTATAGGATTCCCAGGACAGCGTGTACATGAAACTATTATTTAAATTTAAATAGAAATCTTGTTTTATATCCTCATTTTTTATTTACGCGCCCACTTTCAAATAACATTTTATGTACCTACTTGGATATTGGTAAAGTTAAATAGGTAGAATAATCTTTATTGTTTACCATACCTATACTATACACATAAAGTAGGTAAATTATTTACAATAATTTCATGTAAAGTCACAATGGGCGGCCTAATTGCTTTGAGCGATCTCTTGGAGACAACTTCGGTTATGGATTTTATAAAGAGAATCGCAATGTATGAAAATGTTTAGAGACAAAAAGATAGCGAAAGCGGCCATTATTCAACAGATTTATTCTAAACTAGGGTATGCCCGCAGCTGCGTCAACGTTTGACTTTTAATACCCGCAGGATTCCCGAGACACAAAGTACCGCAGCGTTAGAAAAGTATGTAACCTATCGTTTTAGTGAAAACTGTGTTGGAATAAGCTAATTTTTATGCACCCAAACAACATCAAACCGCTCCCGGGAAAATCCTCACGGGATTCTCGGGATAAAAACTATCACATATTTTATTAAATAAAATTTGCTATCAGCCAATTAAAAAACCGCATTGGAATTCGAAAAATTCAAACTGGCCATGTCAAATCTTTCCCAGAAAAATTCGCGGTATAAAAAGTAGCGCAGATATTAAGTCTAAAAATTTGCTGTGCATCAGCGAAAATCGCATCGAAATCGGTCTAGTAATTTTTACGTGAATCCCGAACAAATAGACAAGAAATCAAAAAAAATCTAACTCGTATACTCCATCGTTTATATAGTCTATTCCAGTTGTTTTTTAATAGCTTCAATGTACAGACACGACATGTTTAGAGTTTTATACTATTCTACGAAAACACAAAATTCGCAGTGCTTTACCTTACTTTTTGACTGTTAAAATCTCAGAGTAACTAATACGAAAAATTACTGCAAAACTGTGTAATCGTTATAAAATTGATATCAAAAAAATAATAATCATGAAATAATATTATGACTAAAAATAATGTTATTGTTTTGTTTTGTTGACACGTAAAATGCAACCTGGTTTTTGATTAAAACCATGGTATTGTGTCCCCAATAGGGATGAGGAAAACGAAAGCAACGTAAATCAAATTGATTTCTTGTTACTTTATACCAATAGTATTAATAAAATACCTATGAAAAATTAAGTTAATTATATAAATCAATATTCATCGCTTTATGGTTAACAGATTATTATCTAATTCTGAGTGCAATTTTTCACTATCATATCATATCAAATATAAAAGTTGAAGAGTTTCAAGTATAAAACAAATTTGAGGATATTCAGTAGGTATTTGTTTCTAGAATGGAATTAGAACTAAGAAGTATTTCCAGTGTTAGCACCAAACGTGGCGACTCATTAAAATATGCTGACTTCGGTTAGTACTTCACTCGGGCCTCGTGATAAGCTGGGGATAAGCACGCTCTTGAGTATATTTACATATATGTATGCAAATCGGTTAGGCGAATGAGGGAGCCATTAAAAAGTTTAATTATTTAGGTTACTCATTATGAATATACATGAGCATCTTATAAAACTGCAATTTATGTTCAATGACATGTTATTGTTGACAGTTTAATTGCATTGTTGGACGTAGGCCCCCACAAATTTACGACATGTATCCTGGCCCTCAGCTTTCCTCATCCAGCTTCGAGCAACATCTAGATGATGTATGTAGTTAGATGCTTACCACCGGGCCAAACGAAGTCCTTATACTACGTTTACAAAGACGTGGTCTCTATTCCAGGACTCGTCTGCTGCATCGGTCCTGCAACATATGTAACCAGCCGACCACCACCACTTCAGCTTGCAAATTTTGGAAGACAACAACAACAACGACGACCACGGATCCGAAACGAGAATGTCTGCAAGAGGCATTCTCTTGCGGACGTTTTCGTTTCGCGTTTAACAACAAAAACACCTAATTTAAAGTCACTCCAGAGTCCACTGAACGACTTTAAGTTTTTATCTTATAATTGCAGTGACTTCGAAATCTAAACGAGAGGTTCTGGATTTAAAGACCGAAATGGCAACAAAACTGAAATCATTAACTACACGAAGGTTTTTTTAGTATTATCCATAAATAACATAACTCTTTTAATCACAAATAATAACTAACAATACGTAAAATCTCAAACATAACAATCTTTTTAGGGACTTTTGCATAATTCATCCTAAAGCCTTAGAAAGCCTGAATGAAATACTGAAATAGGTTCACGTTGTATGTGCCTTAGTGCTTTCTTGTTTTCAATATCCTTACAAATTGAATGGAGTGCCGTATGTACATGATAACATCCCTATTATTATTGAATATTGTAAAAGCGAAAGTTACTCTGTCTGTCTGTATGTTACGCTTTCACGGAAAAACTACTGGACCGATTTGGCTAAAACTCAGTATATATATATATTATATTCGATGTCGAGGATGAAAATAGGATACTTTTTATCCCGAAAAATGGGTTAGTTTCCGGGAAAAAAATATATTTGTCTCTCTGTTTGTTATGCTTTTACGGAAAAACTTTTGGATCCATTTAGCTGAACTTCGGTATAATTGTAATTTTAATACCGTGGGTGGACAAAGTATACTTTTTATCCCGGATAATGGGATAGAGTTTGGGATAGATTTATGTAAAAGTTATCCCAGAAAGTAGCATAGGTTTTGTTTTTTTTTGTAATTTTCTATTTTTGTCATTTTGGTATTTTTTGTCATTTTGTTCACTGGTCATTGTGACCATTTTGGTCATTTTGACCATTTTGGTTATTTTTGTCATTTATGTAGTTTACAGATAGATAGACGGGGGATAGTTAAATAAAAATAGAACGGTTTGAAATAGAGGATGAAAGTTTGTATGTGAGACCAATTGTGGGGCGCTGTAGCCCACGGGTAATATACTAGTTCTATAGTTATGGACTGTATGAGAGAGATATGACCTATATCCTTAGACTAGAAAAGCAGCACCACCAACCTTGAGATCCGCCCTTTCCTGGCACAGCTCAGGTTACACACAGGAACAGTACACGGCACTAAATTCCACTTTGGAGCTAACACTTTGTACATAGTCTAAGTATGATAAATACTACTATACTACTTTATTTTAGTTATTTACATAGTATCACGTCCTATGGTATTTTACTTTGGGGCAAATCTGTTGACTTAGAGACCATATTTATTTTACAAAAAAGAGCCGTAAGGTCAATTTACAACCTCGACCCTCGGGAGTCTCTTAGAGAATGCTTTAAGGAAATCGGTATTATGACGGTCGCCTGCCAATATATTTTTAATAATATAATTTATATTCGTAATAACTTGAGTGCCTACAAGCAGTATAAAGATGTTCACAATTTCAACACCAGGCATTGTAATAGACTGATATTGCCATCTTTTAGATTACAAAAAATACTGTCCTCTTTCTTGGGGGTTGGTATACGCTTCTTCAATAAGATTCCGAGTGAAATGTTAGATCTGCCTTTCACTAAATTTAAAACCAAATTAAAAAGTATCTTGCTAAAAAGGGGATACTACACTATTGAAGAATACTTAAATGACAAAATTTCATTTACGTAGCAGCTCGCTCCAACCTCTTATACTATATTTTGTATAACGTTTTTATCTTGCCAAGCTTGTAAGGAATTTATGGAGATATATTGCAGCATAACATTTTAATACGTCATGTCATTATTATAACTATAATAATATTTTTCTTTCCTTTTATTGCGTCTTGGTCTTATTGAGTATGCACTGTTTGCTACAACTCCATTAATTCTTCAAAAAGTACTTCTGTATAAAACTTATAAAAAAAAAGAAAACTATATTTCAAAGAAATAAAATAAGAAATATAAAGAAGAACAATATTTAGCTAGACGTGTTGCTAGGGAGTTTCTTGCCGCTTCTTCTCCTTAACAGCAATAACATGTTGCGAAGCGGTGTACATAGAATAGGAAGAGGGATTAAATTTTAACTTATATGTATGACCTTCAAAGTGTTCTCCAGTGGAACTTAAATTTGAATAAAAACTTTTAGAATTTGAAATTTGCTCCACTTTTTCAAAAATGGCATCAATTTTGTCCGTAACAGGGCGACTAGAGCGACGTGCATTTTTGATATCAAAATTTCCGGATTGAAAACGCTTGAACCAAATTTGCGCTACTCTCACAGATACTGCGTTAGGTCCATAAACATCAAAAAAAATTACCTTTTTTTGTAGTAAAATGTATCGAATTTCTTCATTAGATTCACTCATTTTAACAATAAGAAAACAAATGAAAATCACACATTTTCCTAATATAAATTTGGAATTGTCTTTTTTAAAATTAAAACTTTTTAATGAAACCAAAACCAGCCAGATACAAATGATATAGCCAAAGAGATCTTATTACAAGTTCATTCATACTATATGCGAAAAGACTTTTTTCCCAACCTATTATAAAAGATGGAGAACACGTTACAATTATTTTTAGATTTCTTGTCTGTTTGTTTGGGATTTACGTCAAAACTACGAGGCCAATTTTGATGCGGTTTTCACTGATCGACAGCAAATTTTTATATTTAAATCTGCGCTACTTTTTATCCTGAAAATCACGCGGGAATTTTTCTGGGAGCGGTTTGAAGTACTTCGGATGCATAAAAATTAGCTTATTCCGACACAGTTTCCACTAAAATGAAAATTTATATTCTTTTTTAAATGCTGCGGTACTGTGTGTTACATTCAAGTCAAGCGTGGACGAAGTCGCGGGCATATCCTAGTAATAATATATAATAGACGGAATCGACTCAAAGTTTGTATTAACCCTTCAAAGAAAGCCATGATGAACAAAAGTATTTACTGCATGGCGCCTGTAATATTCAACAAACTTCCAGAAATGCTAAGATCACAGCCCTTATTACCATTTAAAAAGTCCCTAAAGACAGTTTTTACTAATAAAAGTTACTATACAGTAAATGAATATATAAATGACAAAGACAAGACGAGACAAATAAAATCTTATAAAATAAACAGGACATAATTGTAATATGATTGTAATTTCTGAATATTATTGCTTTTTATTATGATTATTGTATGATATTGACATTTTGATAATATTATAGTAACTTATTTAACATTGTAAAATTTCAATACTGCACACCTAATGAGGCAAAATGTATTGATACTACAATAGCATGAGACCCTATACTGTACATACATACATTTTTGCCAATAAATTATTCTATTCTATTCTATACATATGTCATTAATTCTCCATACCTACTGCATAAGGCGCATGTTCATATTGAATTTTAGATAACGATAATAATGCATCGACAACGTATGAAACCGGGCATACCGTTACAATAGCTGCATAACAGTGCTATTTAACTATGCCACTGTAATAGAACACGTTCCTAGTACAACTTAATCAAGTATCGAGTAAAGGCCTTTCAGTACTATAGTGAGGTGGCGACCTTTCGGCTTCACCCCATCATGTATAAATTACTAGACCACGTGAAACTCCGAATTGATTACACTTAGACTGCTCTCAACAGGTTTTCACGACACGTGAAGCCATGTTTTATTCATGAAAGCGGGCACAACTGTCGGGCTTCAACGCATACTGCAGACAGACATTGTGCTGTAATTCACTGGTAAAATCACTTTGCGGAAACCCAACGCGTTTAGAGTTGAAACTTGGGTTGGAAACGTCGTAACGAGAGGATTTTTTTGCATTCAACGATAACACGCCGAATAGTCATGCACCTTTCATTAGAAACAGCGTGGTACATGTAACTTACAATGTCAAAGTATTTATTTGAATTAGACTAAAATATACTCATTTTGCTAATACAATACATAAACTTAGATAAGTGCTTGGCTGTCCACGCTTAATGAAGGGTCCCGCAGAAGTGATAAACATCAACTGCATTCGTCATTTGGCAACAGAACCATAAAAAGCATTTAATATAAAAGAATGGGTCTTTTCACAACCTAAAAAACCATTCAAGGGATATTGTTCAAACTCATTTCAGAAATTTCTACTTCATAGTTCAAGAGTTAAAAGGGGAAGAGATACAATTTTTAAGATTTTGGAAGCTTAATATCTCCGGACCTATATTGACTTAAATAAAAACATCATTAAAGGACATAATGACGAGATTCCAAGATTTGACTAACGATACCATAGACGACTATGGCCACACCTAACTATTAATCGTTTCCGGTTGAATCAAATTAATTTATATCGACATAGCATATATAGACTAAACTTCCGTATCAAATTTTATCCATATAGACTCTGTACTTTTTGAGTAAAATGGCTGTGATATACAATGACAGGCTTAAAATATTTTGAATTTATGACGTCATTTTCGTCGTTAATTGCAAATTCCTTGAAAAAAGACTGTGTTCAAGTTGACAGGTATCGGCCTAGAAGTAATTAGGTCAAAACTTCTGTGTAAAATATGTTTATAATGTTGTGTGCTAATTGTCTCTAGAACTTACTAATTGCCTATTTATGCCAACTCTGTTAATTAGTCCCTTGATAGTTTTGTTAAAACGTTATTCATGTCATCAGCGACACGATGTATGACAAATTTTGTGTAAATAGTAAATAGGTATATATTATATATTATTTTAATGTACAATCCACAAAGAGCCATGTAGAAATGTTAATACATTAACATTCTCATGTCATGTGTAAAACTGACAAGCAAAGTTGACTAGTCACCGATAACATATTTCAAAGGTGAATAACTCAAAGAGCCACGATGTGATTAGTTTTCGAAATTTGTCTGCAAAAAATTACCCATCTTTTTCGTTGCGTGAAATTGCTTTGGCAAACCACGATTTTCTTCGTAAAATTGAGAGTTACTTATTCGTTATGATTTAGTTAGAATGACAGAAAGCATGATTGGATTGTAAGCAGATAAATATTTGTTCTGATCGTAAATACGTTTAGGGATTTCTTCTACATATATTTTTAGCCCTTATGAAATCGTCTTATGTCTTATAACTAACACCTAAGAGACAGGCTTGGCCTAGTTTAGGTGTTAGTTTCCAAACAGTCTTAATTATTAGGCTAAATTTGTACTTAATTTTGGTGAAAAACCTTTCTTTTTTTATCTATGTCTGTAAGTCACAGTCATTTGACTGTTCAAAAACTACTGTGTGTACCTACAGTATGTAAATAGACTGAAACGTGCAATTTACACAGTTCTGTACCTCAAATTACGGTTAAAATAAAAATTACTGGTGACCCTCATACGTAAGTGATGGTGAAATAAATAATTTCGGTATACATTGTGTGTACGGAATATCACGAAAATTAGTCCATTCCTATGGCTGAAATAAAATAGACAGGAATATACAAGCATCGAAACAAAATGACGTTCACAATATTTAGGTACACGCGTATTATTCCACTGACTTGGGAGCATGGACCAATTATTATGGGTAATTTTTCGCTTTAAGATGCATATTGAGACAATTAACACGTGTTGACGCTGAAGGTAAATATCTCGAGAAATATACAAGTAACTATTTAACTATATATTAGGTTGGGGAAAAAGTTTCTTCGCATTTTATATAAAAATTCAAAAGGTTTTTTTATAAAGTTTATTTACATTTGACTAAAGTACGTAGGTGCCATTTTGTTGGATAACTTTTTGCCATCTTGTAGGTACGGACGTGATCCCATTGCTATAAAAACTTTAGGGCTTCGGATCTAAAAACTGCGACAAGTGGTTTTGGCAGTCCTCTCGTGATGTTAACCTGACACTGCCTAATGAATTCTGCAGAGACCGAAACAGGTGAAAATCTGAAGGTACAAGGTCAGAACTATACGGCGGATGCATTAACACCTCCCAGCCAAACTCTCGTATTTTTTGCTGAGTGGCTAAACATGTGTGAGGTCTAGCATTATCATGGTGAAAAACCACACCCCTTCTGTTGATTAATTCCGGCCGCTTTCTCTCAACTTTTTGCTTTAATCTCATCAGTTGTTCGCAGTACAGTTCAGAATCGATGGTCCTGCCTGGCGGTAACAGCTCATAATGAATAATGCCCTTCCAATCCCACCATACACACAGCATCACCTTGTTGCGAGTTAACCCGGGTTTCGCCACAGTCAGTGGATCACGTACGACAGTCATTTCTTGTCGTACGTGATCCACCTTTCATCACCAGTTATCAGCTTCTTCAAAAATGGTTTGGTTTCATTACGTCGTAATAAAGAATCACAAATGAGTACACGGTTCATACGGTTTCTTTCAGTGAGCTCATGAGGCACCCAAATATCGAGCTTGTGTACCCAGCTTTTTTCAAATGTGCCAAAACCGTTTTGTGGTCAATTCCCAGTTCTCCAGCTACATCGTAACTACTAATATGCCGATCTTGCTCCACTTTTTCAAAAAGGCATCAATTTTGTCCGTAACAGGGCGACCAGAGCGATGTGCATCTTTGATATCAAAATTACCGGATTGTAAATAAACGCTTTAACCAAATTTACGCTACTCTCACAGATACTGCCTTAGGTCCATAAACATTACAATTTTTTTTCGCGGCTTGTGTTGCATTTTTACCTTTTTTGTAGTAAAATTTTAAAATGTATCGAATTTCTTCATTATATATATATATATATATATATATATATATATATATATATATATATATATATATATATATATATATATATATAGTTACTTGTATATATTTATTGTGGCAACCGAGGGTAGAAGATTCTGGTAGGAAAAGACAAGGACAAATAGATTTTAGAAAGGGATAGATGATGAACAGAAGAATAACAAAAAGGAGATCGAAGTTATGGGTTCCAGAAGATTCTTCCAGGTATATATATAAGTATAAGTAGCCTAAGGCGCGTCTACGGGGTAGTTCAGTTAAAGACAGCAAAGCGACAAGTGGGATACGAGAGAGTTGGAAGAGAAGTTAAATAGAAGATAGTGACGAGTTTAGTGGAAAGTTTAGTGAAAAGTTTAGTGGGCAGTTCAGTGAAGGAAGAGTTTGGCGTAATTTAAGAGGAGATTTAGAAGCGAACTGCGTGCGGCAAGTTCGGAGGTGAACACCGCAGCAGCAGGGGGTGGGTGGTCTACGCCAGTGTTCCGCAAAGTATGTACCGCGGCACACTGGTGTACCGTGGTCATTAATTTTATTGATGTGCCTCGGAAAAATAAGGTTATGTTATAAACTTATTTTTTAGTAAATAATGTAAGGGTAAGAAAAATACTTAGTTACACATAAAATATGTAGGTAAATCACGCGAGCGCACGAGCGAGGCGTTTTGTTTCGTTTGGCGCGGGCGGAGGCACGCGGGAGGCGCGCGCGGATGGCCGGAGGCCTCGCGCCCCTGCTAGCCTGCTACTCGTACTCTCTGGCTCACGAGTCGGCGTACTCGTACGTAGGTATAGTGCGAGTGCGCCGTTAAAAATGATTTTTATTTGTGGTGTGCCTCCAAAAATTTTCGTTTTTCTAGATGTACCTTGAACACAAAAAGTTTGCGGAACACTGGTCTACGCAATATCGGCGACGGTATTGTGCGTGAGACATATTATCGTCGGGACAGTGCGTCGTTAGTTGTGTGTGTAGGGGCAACCCTGCGGAGAAGAACCACGTACGGCTATCTAAGTTAATAAAAACATATAGTTCAAAAACTCGTGTTTCCTTCCAATCCCAAGTGCGTACCCCCGCTCGCACATATATCTTGATGGAAATAAAACTACAAAATTTCGAGCGGGCTAACGTGAACTTTTTTCAGCCAATGAACTGAACTTTGGTTTACCTACTCTTCAATTTTCGATGTGGCTACGCTTCATTTAAAATTTTAAAACAACCGTAAACACTATAATGTGATTACTAATTTATTTATTATATATATTAACTTTCCGTTAATTAATAAAGTCCTTTTATTTGGATACTTTTACTACATGTAGTATATAAAATTAATGGATTGTTGTTTAAAGCTTTACTTATAAGTAAGCCTACTTTACTAAACTTGCTTTTCTGTGACAGACTCTCCATTTATCATAATATGACTATCACTCATGTTATTATAGATCAGTTAATATATTAAAATTATAATACTCTTTGATTTTTCAGTGCTTTATTACAATTTTATAACAGGCTTTACAGCAACGCGCACTACAACCGCATTGCATTGCACGCACACTTTACAAACAAACCAAGACATATAAAGAGCCTAAAAATTAATAACCTAGGCACAGAAAGGAAAAGCAACACAAATGGCACTAGTTAAGATATATATAGGTATAGACATAAGGCACACACTGCACATGCACTTCCTCACAACACCAGTATGTAACAGATACACTCTACATTAGTATAAGTTCAGTATTAAAAATAAAAATAAAAAATATTATAAGTTAAGGCCTTTGACCGGGTCTGGCATAGGGCACTTCCTACGAAGCTGCCATCATACGGGATACCTGAGGGGCTTTGCAAGTGGCTATCCAGCTTTCTTGGTGGACGCAGTATCAAGATCGCCGTCGACGGTTGCTGCTCTACCACCAAGCCTATCAATGCTGGTGTGCCTCAAGGCTGTGTGCTAACTTACTATTTGATCTGGTGCCAACGCCTCATTTTTATAACCGCACCGCTCGCCATCGACGGGATGTTCACCCCCATTTCCTGGAGCTCCCACGCTCCACTACGCAACGGTTCTCTAGAACGTTTATTCCGCGTACAACAACGATCTGGAGAAAACTTCCCGCCGAGGTTTTCTCTCTGCACTACGATATGGGGTCGTTTAAGAAGGGCGTTATAAAATTTCTTAGAGACCGGCAACGCGTTGGCAACGCCCCTGGTGTTGCAAACGTCCATAGACGACGGTAACCACCTTCCATCAAGTGGGCCATCCGCCTGTTTGCCTGCTTCAGGCAATAAAAAAAAAGTCCAATTCTAGCACAGTTTTAGGATAACTATAGCCGAATTGTGGCAAAAATTTTGTCCAATTTTAGCCCAAGTTTAGATCAATATAGGTCTTATATTAATCCAAATTTAGCCAAATTGTGGTCTAATATATTGTTACGAGCTACAGGACTCGAATTAAAAATGCCGTTGGAACTACTATAGAATTAATTAGAACTGTACAAACACGTATAAAACAAATACAAATAAAACTGGATGCAACCAGTTCACACTGCACGATTCGATATAATTCGATACGCGTAAAGTCCGTCGTCTATATTACTAATCGAGAGTACTCGAAAACGTCTTACTCGTTTCGTAGTTATCGCTAGACTGCCCTCCCCTCCATTAGGGCATCGTCTTATACTAACTACACAGTACAAAGAAATTGGCCGCGCCCACGAGTTTCTAAGAAATAGTAATTTGCACACCTGCGAACGGCCACAAAGTCGAAAACAATAACAATAAGGATAATGATGGTTATAAAACAAGTAAAAAGACAATAGCATTATTTTCTTAATTACAAATTCAAAACACAAAAGAATTCTAATCCGGGAAGACAATGGACTGCGCTTACAACAGGCAGCTGTGCGCTTATCTTTGACGGCATGTAACAATATATCCAATTATAGTTCAATTTCAGCCCTATGTTAGATCAATATTAGTCCAATTTAAGTCCAATTTTAGTTCAATTTTAGCCCAACTTTCGTCCAATTTAGTCCAATTTTAGTGCGATATTAGACCAATATTAGTCCTATTTTAGTGTAATTTTAATCCAGTTTTAGCCTAATTTTGGTCGAATATAAGTTCAATTACAGCCCCATTTAAGTCCAATTTTAGCTCTATATTAGTCCCATTTTAAACCAACTATAGCCGAATTTTCACCCATTTAAATCTGGGTTTTATTCCAAATTAATTTATGTCCAAATTAGGCCTTTTTTGCCCAACTTTAGTCCAAATTAAGCCCGTAGTTATTTTAATAATAACCCAATTTTAATCCAACTATAGTCGAATTTTTACCCAGTTTTAGTTTAACTTTAGGCAAATTTTAGTCCAATATTCGTCCAATTTTAGTCCAATATTAGCTAAATTTTAGTTCAACTATAGCCGAATTATAGCCCAAGTTTAGACCAAATTTGTACCAATTTAATCCAACAATAGCCGAAACTTAGCCTAATTTTAGTCCAGTTTTAGCCCAATTGACCAAATCACCAAAATTTATATTCCAATTCTGGTTACGTAGATAATGCTGACAGTAAAGTACTGAAATTAAAATAAATGATACTCAAGGATATAAGTGTCAAACTGGTTGAAATGGCATGAAATGGCAGACGCGATTCTTTACAAAAGTTTAGACAGAAAAAAACCAAACTTGCCTCTAAAAATTTCGAAATTTACATGGATATCCTGCACGACAATGTATTTCGATATGATATTCGTTTCACATACATATTACTTAATTGATAATAAAAAGACTTGGACTAGTAAATTTTTACAATTCGGGTTTTATTTAGACTTATTTACGATTTTTCTAAATTGCGCTTATGTAAACATAGTGCAATTTACTTCGGGAACAGCATAAACATAATGCCGCCATATACACAATAATTGGACTTAGATTGGGCTAATATTGGTATGAAATTTGGCTAATATTGGTCTAAAGCTGGAGTCAAATTGTCCTAAAACTGGGCTAAAATTAAGTTAAAATTGAAATACTATTGGGCTAAAATTAATAATAATATTATAATAAGTGGGCTAAAATAGGACTAACATTGGACTATAATTGGGCCAAAATTAGACTAAATTTAAACTAGAATTGGGCTGTAGTTGGATTAAAATTGGGCTAAAAAGGGACCATAATTGGGCTAAAATAAGACTAACATTGGACTATAATTGGGCTAAAATGGAAGTATAAATAGGCTATATTTGGGACAATATTGGGCTAAAATAGGACTAAATTTGAACTAATAATGGGCTAAATTAGATTAGAATTGTGATAAAATTGGGCTATAGATGGACTAAAATTCAGCAAGAACTGGTCTAAAATTGGGATAAAATTCGACTACAGTTGGATGAAAATTGGGCTATGATTGGATTAATATTGGGCTAAAATTGGACTAATATGGGCGTAAAATTGGACTTACATTCGACAATTTAGCTCAAATGTCGGGCTAAAATTGGGCTTAAATTGGACATTTTAATTCAATTTTAGCCCTATTTTAATCCAAATTTAGCTTAATTGTACTTTAACCTAATTTTGGCCTAATTTTTGTTCAATATCAGAACAATTTTGTTCACATTTAGCACAATATTAGCCCAATTTTTATCCATGCTCCGAAGTAAATTGCACTTATATTTACATAAGCGCAATTTAGAAAAATTTTGATTACGTCTAAATAAAACGCCAATTATAAAAATTTGCTAGGCCAAGTCTTTTTACTATATAATATATAACATAATTATATTATTATATACCTAAATATATGATAAATGTCATTCAACCTCTTGGTGGCTGGCTTCTCTGCGGGTAAGGCGACACGGTGTCGCCTATCGTAATGGATTCGCGCGACTTGACTCGGAAAACTATCATTAACGAGAAAAGGATCACCCAGGCGCCAACATTCCTACTTTAAAATTATGATTAGACTAAAGATTGAAGTAATAAGACAATGAAGATCCTCGAGGTATTTAACTTTTTAATTTCGGCATATTAAATTTTCAAAAAATTCAAACCAAGTTCTAATGAAAATTATTTCTGAAGTTATACGTAAATATATATTTATTAAAATAAAGTAATGAAAACGTTCGGAATACTTAGCTTTTTATTTTGATCATATAAATTTGTTTTATTTAAATTCATTCCTGATAAAAAAAAATAAGGTTATACGTTAACTTATATTTATATCCTACTCTATGTATAATAGAACTAGCTTCTGCCCGCGACTTCGTCCACGTGGAATAGTTACTTCGGGCTAACGCTAGCTTTAACCCGCGACTTTGTTTACGTAGAAGGTGCCCCACCGCCCTTCCCCCTCATGACTGGCCTCCGGCTTTGCACATCATAAATGCATGCGCAGTACTTAATCATTACTTTGCTGCAATGTTATTTTAAAACTGCGATATCTCCTAAGATATTCATTGAAATCGAATGATGTAAATGGCAATTTTGTTTTAAATTACATACTTGCGATGAATAACGTATTTGGATAAGGATAAATATCATGTTTATAAAAACACCTTCGCAAATAATGCATTATTTTAGAACAAATTTGGTTAGCATAAAGAAGGTTATAGTGAGCCAACCTTAAAAGATAGACATGCTGTCGCGGACTTTTTTTTAGAACTTTTAAAGGGGAACAATTCTGTCACACATGATTTTGCGAAACTTTAACCGTTTGCCCAGCGCACGCAGCGGGAGCTCTCAAAAGGAAAAAAAACCCGATTTTAAAACATTGTTCATTGGTGCTCCGCCCTTTTTGGTGTTAGGGTGATGATATAATAGGTTGGGGAAAAAGTCTTTTCGCATATAGTATGTATGAACTTGTAATAAGATCTCTTTGGCTATACCATTTGTATCTGGCTGGTTTTTAATTTTAAAGAAGATAATTCCAAATTCAAATTAGGAAAATGTGTGATTTTCATTTGTTTTTCTTGTTGTTAAAATGAGTGAATGTAATGAAGAAATTCGATACATTTTAAAATTTTACTACAAAAAAGGTAAAAATGCAACACAAGCCGCGAAATTTTTTTATGATGTTTATGGACCTAATGCAGTATCTGTGAGAGTAGCGCAAATTTGGTTCAAGCGTTTTCAATCCGGAAATTTTGATATCAAAAATGCACGTCGCTCTGGTCGCCCTGTTACGGACAAAATTGATGCCATTTTTGAAAAAGTGGAGCAAGATCGTCATATTAGTAGTTACGATGTAGCTGGAGAACTGGGAATTGACCACAAAACGGTTTTGACGCATTTGAAAAAAGCTGGGTACACAAAAAAGCTCGATATTTGGGTGCCTCATGAGCTCACTGAAAGAAACCTAATGAACCGTGTACTCATTTGTGATTCTTTATTACGACGTAATGAAACCGAATCATTTTTGAAGAAGCTGATAACTGGTGATGTAAAGTGGATCACGTACGACAAAACGTGTGAAAAAGATCGTGTTCAAAGGCCGGTCAGGCTTCACAGACTGTGGCGAAACTCGGCTTAACTCGCAACAAGGTGATGCTGTGTGTATGGTGGGATTGGAAGGGAATTATTATTCATTATGAGCTGTTACCGCCAGGCAGGACCATCCAGTCTGAACTGTAGTGCGAACAACTGATGAGATTAAAGCAAAAATTTGAGAAAGCGGCCGGAATTAATCAACAGAAGGGGTGTGGTTTTTCACCATGATAATGCTAGACCTCGCACATCTTTAGCCACTCAGCAAAAATTACGAGAGTTTGGCTGGGAGGTGTTAATGCATCCGCCGTATAGTCCTGACCTTGCACCTTCAGATTTTCACCTGTTTCGGTCTCTGCAGAATTCCTTAGGCAGTGTCAGGTTAACATCACGAGAGGACTGCCAAAACCACTTGTCGCAGTTTTTTGATCAGAAACCCCAAAATTTTTATAGCAATGGGATCACATCCCTACCTACAAGATGGCAAAAAGTTATCCAACAAAATGGCACCTACATACTTTAGTCAAATGTAAATAAACTTTATAAAAAAACCTTTTGAATTTTTATATAAAACGCGAAGAAACTTTTTCCCCAACCTAATATATCCTATAGCCGTCCTCGATAAATGGGCTACCTAACAATGAAAAAAAATTCAAATCAGAACAGTAGTTCCTGACATTAGCGCGTTCAAGCAAACAAACAAACTCTTCAGCTTTATATATTAGTATAGATATACCGCATGCTACATGTCATCACCGTTTTAGGGAGAAGAAGCGGCACAAAACTTCTCAGCAACGGGTTTTTTAGTTCTTTTTGACATTTTTGTATAATTAAGTTTCCAAAACTTCACTGAAATATTATGCTAACATATTCTTTACTTTGATACTTACATAAAGTGATAAATAAAAGAGATTTTGGATAATGACAAATATAGGTAAAGTTACCATTATCCGATTCCGAGTGCGGTAATTGTTTGTATTTTATAAGCCAGAACAGTCACGTGTCAATCCCAAAAAATCTATATATATAAAAGAAAGTCGTGTTAGTTACACCATTTATAAAAGAACGGATGTACCGATTTGGCTGAAAATTGGTGGGGAGGTAGCTTAGAATCAGAAGACGGGCATAGGATACTTTTTATCCCGACTTAACCCGATTTTGATGAAATTTGTTTTGTGTGTTTGAATGTGTCCCCGGATGGTTTAGATTCACAATTGGAACCGGTAGGTGGCGCTGAGATCGGGTTCTAGAATCCTCCTAATCACCTGGACCGATTTTGGTGATTTTGTTTTTGTGTGTTTGAGTGGGTTCCCGGATGGTTTAGATTCACAATTGGAACCGGTAGGTGGCGCCGAGATCGGGTTCTAGAATCCTCCTAATCATCTGGAGCGATTTTGGAGATTTTGTTTTTGTGTCATGAAACAAAGT
The DNA here is from genome assembly GCA_039645545.1 of Dendrolimus houi. Taxonomy (NCBI): domain Eukaryota; kingdom Metazoa; phylum Arthropoda; class Insecta; order Lepidoptera; family Lasiocampidae; genus Dendrolimus; species Dendrolimus houi. The sequence continues at coordinate 11,971,901 of CM077120.1, read as the reverse complement.
CTTTTAGGAATTCAAAATATATGGCGGTACGAAGTTCGTCGGGTCATCTAGTAACTGATATATTAGTACCCGTTTCATTGATTACTTATTATCCAAAGATAAATCTGATGTTTTCACACAACTGTTAATACAACTACATGTATCCTATATTTCGTTCATAAAAACGGAAATTAAATCTGTGGTATCTTTTTTATTTACAAATTTTTTGTAAATGTATATTCGTCAACACATCGTTCATACAATAAATGTGATATCGAATCGTTTGTTTATACAATAAATGTTATATCCAATATGAAATCTTTCATTTCCAACCAGGAAATTAAACTTAAAGCATGAAAATTTTCAATAAAAACATTTTTTACACAGAGCTGTTCAATTACGAGTATTTCTAAAATTTTCTACATTTTTTATTTTTTTTATTGCAGGAGTTCAGCAGACAGGCAGACGGCCCACTTGATGGAAAGTGGTTACCGTCGCCTATGGACATTTGCAACACTAAAGGTGCTACAAATGCGCTGCTGCTTTCTTAAAGGAGATTGGAACCTGGTCACCGATGTCGGAATACAACACAAGATTGTTATGGCGGCATACTCTAGACCAGGGTGGTCGCCATCCAGTCGAGCAAATACCCTACCACTTGGCTGTGGGTTGTTAAGTCGCCTCTTACGACAGGCCGCCCGGCCGCAGGAAATTGTATTCATTCTCCGTTCCTGCACGGATAAGATATTCTATATATATCTATATTCATTCTTTCAGTGAATTTTTAACAGGTTTCACTTGACTAAAAATTATGTCTGTACTTAAAATAAAGCAGCGATGTTAGCAAATAATGCAGTCAGGTACAAAGTACTCTGGGAGCAACATTTCATTCAATGAGGCGCAATTTTAATAATTTAGAATCAATTTTTATCCATCTATTTTTTAATAGGGTTAATTTTAAATATATATATATTTTTTACATAATTCTTTAAACTAAAATATTATAAACTAATACAAGAAGAAAGAAAACTTAAATTAGTTATATTGTATTGTACCTATAATCCCTCAATTGAGTCTAGATCCCAGATTGGTAAGGGGCCTAGGAGGCTGGCTACGTTTCCTCGCTGGATTGCTATACTGATCCATTGTTTGAGGTATGCAGTATCCCTCTGATTACCTGAAGAGTTGATGAATCATTTTGTTAGCGCTGTATCATACGTAATGTATTATGGTTAAAATAAATAATACCAATCCATAAATGTTTCATTGCTGGGCTCGTGCCTCCCCTATTACTACAATAATAATCTGAAGAGAAATACCCGTTTCCGTCTGCGTTACGATATGAGGTTGTTTAAGAATGGTACTCGCATTCAATGAATCGATAGTCGAATAGAAATGAAAAACATTAAAACGCGGCGGTCAAGTTCCCAACAAAATAACAATTTGAATAAATTCGATAAAAAGCGGCTTCATTCATTTAAAAATATGCTACGACCCTCTTATCCCGAAACTCCGACAGAAGAATTTAAAGTTTTTTTTTGAACGAGACGCTTTTAACTGTTATAATGATTTAGGGATCCGTAAATTTTAAACAAATTTCAATAAATACTGATGTTTTATGCACATATCAATACATTTTATTGACATTGGAGTGTATTGATATACATCTCTCGAGATATAAATTGTTGCCGTTATTACTATGAAGGTTGGCATTTTTCATATCCACTTCGTAGTCAATATTCATGTTGATATTGGCGTGTTCGAGTATTTACAAACGACAGAGAAAATTCGTTGTTAGATATGCGTATAAAATGTGTTAGATTTACCAAGACAGCTTAAACATATGTTACAAGATTTCCACCACAGTAGTCATAGATAATACTTTTAGTCGATTTATCAGATGATTAGATTTATAATTAAATTACCATTTTCTACCGGTTAGTTAATTTTATAAGCCCACTAAATTATCATCTAGATAATTTAGTGCATCAGTAACTAATTATTATAATTGTTTTTATGATCCTGGCAACACTATGATGTAATATCTATTTTTAGCAATGATGCAATGTTATTGCTTTTGTAGGGTAGCATTTTCGTATAAAAGGCGTAGTGGCGTTTAGACGTGTTCATTGCTTACTGTGCTGTGTGGAAATTCACATCAAAGGCTGAACAATAAGGGGAAACCCTGCCCAAATAGTTAATATTTGGTATATTTGGTACTTTCTTACCCAAATCTCTCCTTGCATTTTACACATACAATATGATAAAGCGTGTTACCTGAGTATTCATTTGAATTCGATGCCTAGGGCTTGAATTCTTACTGGGGAACATACACCAGTTAGTCTTATAAATTTAATATCAGTCAGTGTCCACGCGACGTTTTCTTTCACCGTCAACACAGTAATGTTAACAGGCCTACATAGGCACTGTAAAGACAGTTCGTACTGTATTGCTAGCATCTGAAACCACTTCATTAGAACTAGACGTGAGTTGCTGAATAATATGAGGCCAGAACGTTAATGACATTTATGGACCTTTTTTTTACAATGGGAAATCCATTTGCAGACACCCCGCCGGGCAGACTTTGCTGGCCAGAGGATCGGAATACCCACTAAAACCCATTGGTGCCACCTGACGCCATGTGCCGGGGACACGGGATGTGCGTAAGCTTTTCTTACGCGACCCTGGCTGGCGTGGGCCCGCCGCGTCGGGTAGGCCTCTCCTGACTCAGGATTGAGAGGGGCGCGCGCGGCTCACCAACGCGCCCTCTATTCAGCGGCTTTGGAATGTGGGTGACGGCCTTATAACCTACCCTCAGTGTCACCCGCGTCACAGGTTCATGGTGGCTGGAGGTCCTGGTTCCTCCGGCACCACGGCCAGTTGTTTCAGCGGGAGACGAGCGCGGCTGCTCGCTCTCTCTCCCGCTCCACCGCCTCCTTTACGAACATGACGTCCTCGCAAAAAGAGGCGACGGCGTCCCATTCGGGTTGGCCCCCAACCATGGCCTGGACCACGGCCGGGAGCGACAAGTCGTATCCGATGGTTGCGCCGAGGACACTGCGCTCCTCGTCCCAGGCTGGACACTATTGTAGAGTGCAGCGCCGTGTTCTCGACGCTGGCACTGTAGTGATGGCACCCTGACGATGTCTCACACCCTATTTGACACAGGTACCGGCTGAAACAGCCATGACCGGTCAGTACCTGTGTCTGGCGGAACGTCAGGGTGCCTTGCCTCCGGTCAATCCATTGTGGCAGGACATGCCTAACTGCATCTACGGTCCTGTGACCGGCGCTTAGGTGTGTAAGTCGACTCTACCATTCCACCATGAGATACTGCCGGAACACCGCCCTCTTGGCCTCGATTTCTCGAGGCACGGGACGGAGGTCTCGGTATCGTTGAGCCAGTCGTACACGGCCGCAAGGACTCACGCCTCTAGATCCCATGGTGGGGATCCAGCTAAGAGGGAGGCCGCCTCAAAGGAGATCTTACGATATCCCCTTATCGCCCTGACGGCCAACGCACTCTGCGGTCGTCGCAGCAACGCGGCGTTCTTGGCCGTCAGGGATTCTGCCCATATAGGGGCCCCGTAAAGGGCCATGGATCGTACAACCTCCTCGTAGAGATTTCGGCACGGCGCGCCCGGCCCCCCCCACATTGGGCAGCAGCCGTGACAGGACGCCGGCTGCCCCGTGACATTTATGAATCTACTTAGGAAATACTATATTTCCTTAACAATTATGCCTAAATTACATGCATTTATTTATATTTTATATTAAATGCTTATTTGTTGTTAAGTAAAAATACATTTCACAAGCAATATGTACAATACTTGTGAAATGTATTTTTGTGTATAAATACATATTTTATACATGTATATATGTTTATATATTTAAAAAATTAGTAGCATCTTAATTTACCCACCGCCTACAATGCCAGATTAGCTAAGGATAGGTTGTCTGGTAGTGATTGCTATGGCCGGTTCCCATATCTTACTATTCATTCGCTTGCCTAACTATCGGTTGAATTTTGACATTACTTGTATGGAGCTTGTATCAAATTTTATCTGATAGTGAGGTAAACAAACGGTTACTAAGATTTAGGAACGAACCTTTAAAAGATAAGGCCACCTATTGTTTTTTGTGTGTAACTAGTATATTTTGTTTGTTATTTTGGGGATCTATTTTAATTGGACATTGCAACTGAACTATATTTCCACACACACATGCTTTCTCTTTTGGGTACCTTTAAATCATTTGAATATCATAAACGTTGTGGAGCATATTGTAACGCGTAACCTGATACACTAATGCCCGGTTTCTATATCTTACCGACCGTTCATTTGCCTTATTATAGCTGTGCTCCGGCCGGCATTAGTGACCAGGTTCCAGTCTCCCTTAAGAGAGCAGCAGTGCATTTGTGTTGCAAATATCTATAGACGATGGTAACCGCTTTCCATCAAGTGGGCCGGCTAGTTCTCTGCTGAACTTCAGCAATTAAAAAAAAAAAAATGATACGAGATTCATACAAGTAATGTCAAAATTCAACCAATGGTAGGACAAATGAATGAATAGATAGTAAGATATAGCAACCGGCTATAAATCATCATGAATAGATAACAAGATCCTTAGTAATTTTAAGAGCTTATATTATTCTTATCATTGTTTTTGGTAAGAGCAGCTTCGGTAAACCAAGGTGACGTCGAGTGTGAGTGACATTATCTGGGGTGACTTGCAGGTCTGAACGTGGGCGCAGGCTACGTGCCCCGAATAACTTATCTGGTTAAAACCATCTGCTCACAAAAAATTTAATTACGCCCATCTACGCGCTTCACTTTTCCCAAATTCATAGTCTTCAATAATATTTAAAATATTCACAGCCATTTCATAACAACTATTTTTTGTTTTGTCGTCTGAAATTTTATTTATCTATTGACTAGCTTTTATAATCTCGCAATTTAAAATGTTTTATATATATATATATATATATATATATATATATATATATATATATATATATATATATATAAGTACTGGAAGAATTAAGAAATTTAAAAAATCCTAACTTTTCAGTGATTTTTTAAGAATGCTGTTTGAATCTCTGTTAAACATGATTTGATCAAATATCTAAAAAGCATTTTAAAGCTTCAAATAGTTATCTCTATTATTACTATACGTATAGGTATCTAAAAATCTTTAAGCCACAGGTTCCACGAAACCCAAAGAAACAGGGCAAACAGACGTGCAATTCTTTTTGTTTTTAAATCTACGGACTCGGAAAACTTTTAGAGCATAATTACGGCATGAGTCAACCAGTTTGGTTATTTAACTTTGATTAGCTTTTTAGAAATCAAGATGACCGTTTTTCGCTAAGATATAGGACTTTTAATAAGAAAGTACACTCTCGTCTTTAACCATCGATAAATAAGAAACCAATGATCACAAAGAAAATATAAATATTGGTTTCGGAAGCTTAAATAAATTATCTACAAGGATTGATGATGGTTATTGGAATGTTTTTTTCCATCCTTGACAGGAAAAAGCAAGAAAATGTTTGTTTATGGTCTTTTTTTAACATACAACCTCAATACGCATTCTTGATACATACATATTCCTTCTCTTTTTGTATAATAGTATGTATGTATATCTATCTTTGTCGCCCTCAATTTTGCCTTGGGACTTGGAAGACGTCGCCATTTTGTCGTGTCATGTTAAAAAGACAGACATGTAAGAAATAATAAGATTTTCGGCAAGTGCAGTGAGCTGTTGCAACAAAATAAACGTCAGCCGCCCTGAAAAGTGATAGTTTTGTTTGAATGATTGGTTAAGAGGGTTTCAATTTCCATGTATGTGTGATATCTACTTCTGAAGACAAGGTGGACGTTGTTAGTCGACGAGGTTTTGGGTGAGTCTATATTCTAGACTAGTCTATAACAATAAATAAATAGAATAGTTTATTCTATTTATTTGTTATTTGACAAACATTTACACAACTGAAGGCCACAAAATTATAATATATGTATATGTATATTATATGTAGATTTTCAGCGGCTACATGCATACGGAATATCCGGGGTCTTTGAAGTGAAACTTCTTTAGAATCGTTGTGATTTGAAAATTGATGAAAGGAAAAAATTACACTTAAAAGAAATAAACACATAAAGTTCAACCTTATTTAACCAGACATAAAATATTTCTCTTTGCCCGTAAGTATAAATTTCAAAATTAAATAAAACTTAAAATATTCCATATGAATTTTAGCTCTATATGTATATATTTAAGGCAGATATTCTTTTATACGTAGATAAAAGGAAATTGTGCGTAACATTGCATTGAATTTTGAACTTTATTTTAGTGAATTAAAGTATAATTTAGATTGAATTTTAGAATTTTAATGTGTTGACGGATATTTATATTAATAAAAGTTAGAGAAGAATTATTTGTGAGTATATTTTCTAAAGTTTCAGTTCTACTGCGGGTGAACTGCACACACCCAACATTTAAAAAAAATGACCTGCAGATTCCGCACGCAAACAACTAGTGTCAAAATGTAACCAAGTGCAAGTGAATGAATAGGAAGATATAGGAACCGGCCAATAGTGCTCTATTTTAACTACTACCTAATAACAAGTAAATAATAACGATTTTCATATTTTTTGCTTTATTTGTAAGTTTAAATCCCGAGGTGGTCCCATGGTCACCATGTCAGGATCTGATAAGTGGATCCCAGGGAAATCGAGAGTAATCCTTATTAAAGAACGCCGAGCGCCTACATTCTTCGAAAAAAAAAAGCTTGCATACGTATTACAATTTCTACAAGCACTTATTTTTTTGTAAGCATGTTACGCGATTTCTCCGTCAAATGTAGACCGATTAGCAATTATTTTTTATTCGAAAGAGTACACACCCGAGGTGGTCCTATAGTCACCAAGTCAGGATCTGATGAGTGGTTCCCAGGGAATTCGAGAGAAACCCTCGAAAGTTGTTATCCGACTTCTTTATTAAACGATGTCTCCGTCAATTGCTGATCGATTATTCATTTTTTATTTTTATTCATAAGTGTATACTCCCGAGGTGGTAATATTGTCACCAAATCAAGTTCTGATGAGTGGATCGCAGGGAAATCGAGAGCAACCCTTTGTTGACGAGCGTTTACAACGAAGAGTGAGATAGCTACCTTATATACGCATGCCAATATTACAAATCCTACAGGCACTTAATATATTCATATTAAAGCTTTCAAGTATTTGAGCAACTAAAAATTAAATTATTTTTTTTAACAAAAACAAAACCGACTTCAAACCAAAAAGCAAAAAATTAATATTTCTAACATTTCTTAGAAGTCATTGCCAAGTATAACTTTGTTTTATAATTAAACAAATTTATACATTATAACTTGATGCCTACTAAACATGGGATATATTAAGGGATATATTACCATTTATATATATTTAAACTCAAAACCAATTACTATTTGTTAAAAATGTTCGTGGTAACATCAAAGAAAGCTTTAGACAATTAGTTTGTATCAAATAACAATTCAGCGACGCGTTGTGAGTCACGTAGGACCTAGACGAAGTACAAGCGTTTAATTAACGATAACGCGCTTGATTTTGTAATATATAGGGTTTCCATATAATTATACTACTAAGTCAAATTGAATTTCGGTACTTTTCAAACATTACGTGGTGTAAGAATTTTGACTTGTATTTTATAGACTTTTACTATCAGTATTTAAAGCTTTACTTAAACTATGCTTTATAATTAGGTGAAGACAAAATATAGTCGTTTTACGATTCTTATGCCTTTTTTTTAACGAGGGGAAATCCGTTTGAGGACTATCGACCGCGGGAGAAACGCGGCGAGGAATGTGGGATTCACCATGTTGGGGTGGCACTAGCGCACCTCGAGCAAATAGTGCCATTGCCACGCCGCGGTCAGGGATACCCACTAAAACCCCTCGGTGTTCCAGCCGACGCCGTTATGCCAGGGCCACTAGTTTATGGCCATGCGGCTCCACGAAGTCCTGGCAGACCCGGCCCGACGGCCTCTTCCACTGCCAGAGGGAGGCACGCCCCCAGCGACGTAATACTCTGTGTGTGGGGCTGTGTGAAACCCTCCCCACGGGAGGCGTAAGCGCGCGCGGAACCATCCAGGGACACCCACCTGCGCCGACCGCTCACGGCGGCGGAAGGTCTAAAGACGCCATCCGACACCGACGGGTCCTGCTGTAGCGGGAGCGGAGCAAGCTGGTAGGTTCGCGCTCCCGCTCCGCCTCCTCTTTGGCAAGCATAACACACTCGCAGTAGGAGGAACGATTACTATGCCTAAAGTAACAATATTGCAGATGTGTGTCAGTCCGCGCACACTGTAAAGTCCTGTAGAGGTGACAAACGATTACTAGTTTTGACTACTGTACCCCAGAGAAGCACAATTGGAAACACCCTAACATTTTGGTTTGATCTTGATTGTTATCATCCCACGCCATAGTTTAAAAGTTAACAAAATAAAAATGTTGGACGATGTTTTAGGGAAAAGTCGCTGTAGCATACGTAGACAGGCGGACAAGTACAAAAAGTATAGTTTATAGTATAGTAATATAAAATTATATGACGTGAATTTATTCTTCAATTCACAACAAAAAACAATTCAAAATAATGAAATCTACATAAGAAAATTTTGTGTGCTATTGACGTAAGCTGTTCTTCTAATATCCTTTCTAACTTTGGGCAATTACTTTTGGCTAAAGGATCTTGTTGTGCCTTCCCTGAAATAGAAAATTGGGCAACCCTATTCCCAATGAATAGCGGAACAAGAGGCGTCTGCTCAAGACACCCAACCAAAACAACCCTCTTATTTGCTATATCCCGACTTATAACTAGTCCAATGCAGTAAGTGTACTATTCTAATTAGTAAACTGGAGCCGACAATTACGTATCTGTGATAGAGATTTACATATGGGTGTTATATTAAAAAGCTTCTAATATCTAATATTAATAATTACATCCCACTAAATATTATGAACAGTGTTAAATTATCGCGTTTTATTAATATAGAATTATAAATCAAAATCTAATCAAAATTATCATTTAAATGAAATTATTATTATAATTTTGAGTAAAATGGGTACATAAAGGTATATAAATAAGCAACTGTGACTGAAAATTTGATAGGAAAAAGATTAATGCGGCTATTAATTAGGGTGGAGCGAAAACTTATGGAGAAATTATTTTGTTCAGTTATCAAGTTCTAATAGAGGGAGATTGATGCCTTATATTAAAGTAAAAATAAATGTAAATTTTCAATTAATTTATAAAAAAACATATTCTGCTTCCGTACCAAACTCAAAAATCTCAATGTATAGGAAAAATACTCAGGGCAAAACATTTAATTTAATTTAATAATAAATTGGTAATAAATGATTTGTAATACGTGAGGAGGTTTGATAATCATCTAACATATTAATGTAAAACTGTAGCGTTGGAAATAAAAGAATAATAGAAGGTAAAAAATCATGGTTGAGTGAAGGTTTGTGTAAACAATGACATAAAGATTTACGGTCTTATTCATATTGAGTTAGAGTAACTTTGGAGGCTTCTTTGTGGTTATTAAAGAATACCTACTACAAACTTACTCTAACTCAATATGAATAAGACCATTATAGTTTAACAGAGAACATATGCCAGAATAGAGGAATGTGGGGAACCTACAATTGACCATACTAAACCCACACCTAAAGATTGGGAAAAGGAGTAAGAAAAGGTAGTAATATAAGAAGATAGGAGAAACATAGTAAGTATTAATGTTATTGATGAAAACATTATACTCAAAATGGTTTTTTGAAAAGCAAATTTTACATAAATCCACAAGTATACCTGTACATAAAATTAATAAAGGTAGTAAATCGTGGTAGCGTAATGGCTAGCGCACGCTTCTCAAACTTTAAAGGCTTCGAATCCTAGCCGGAACGCATGCACCTCTTACGCAGTTTTACGACCTAATGTGCATATTGTTACAATTACCACGTGCTAACAACGGTGAAGGAAAACATCGTGATGAAACCTGCACATCGAGATAACTGATGTGTTAAGCCTGCCAAGCCGCCTTGGACAAGCGTGGCAGATATAATGTCCGTTCCCCTATAGTGGGGAGGCCCGAGCCCAGCAGTGGGACGTTTATAGACGTTATTATATAATATTAGTACGGATTATAGATAATTATTATACCTACATACTTAAACATGAGAATACATATATCTATAACACATATATATTATTATAATATAGAGAAGTATTGAACTCAGATGCTGTTATTGTTTAAAGCACTCTTGAATGTATATATACGAAAATACTTCACAATTTCCATAAACTATAACAAATTATTATGACGCGAGGAATGAGCTAAGCGCTTAAGACCACAGTCTTACGTACTTGTACGGTATAATCTTAAGAAAATATGATGGATTTTCTTAGTTTACGATTTTAGAATCTATTCATACTAATATAATATGTATAAATGTGTATATCTATCTATATACTTGTTTATTCACTCCATAGGTCTGGGTATGTAGATTTTCATAAAAATGGTTGGTGTAAGTATTTAAAGACCAGAGACTACGGTATGATATTTTTTGATCCCAAAAATACCAAAGTTCGTATTATCCGGGAACTATATTTTAGCTCTTTTGTAAATTCCAATTGTGTATATGATAATTTAGTTTACTGCGATGTTTAGTTTTTATTTGATTTTTAGGGTTACGAAAAGCCATTTTAGCAGATAAGGTGGGTACTGTTAGTCAGAATTTGAAAAATCATGATGGTGTTCGTTTGTTACTATTTTACTAGATTCAATATGTTTTATATCAATAATTTTTATCTATAGTAATATTATAAAGAGGAAAGATTTGTAATTAATAAACTCAAAGTCAACTCCAACTACTGCACCGACATTATTCCTGAGGAGTAACATAGTGAGTGTGAATGAGTGAGTAACATATTTATTACTAGAAAAAATTAGGGACCCCTACTAAAACTTTAATAATGTAACCTAAGGTATTGAAAAATTAGCCATAAACCACCCGTGCGATGCCGAGACGGGCCGCTACTATTGTATAAATTGTGTAATGTAATAAATTGATGGGTGTCATTTAATTTAAAACCTTGTTTTATTCTTTTTTATAGCTTTAGATAAAAGTTTTGTTTATTTTATTTTTTTACTATTAATTTATTTTACTTTTAAATACAATAGTAGCAATCATATTAGGTATGATCTAAGTTTTTTTCAGTTCCAACCTAGAGTTATAATATCCAACAACCATGGTTAATAATTAAGTATCAAAATGCCATTTCTGTGAGAGAATCATATTAAAATGTGTATGGATATCAAGAAAAGTCATAAAGGGTTATTTTCTTGACAAATCAGACAGACCTTATAAGTGGTCCCCATCGCCAGTAGACGTTTGCTACACTAGGGCTCCAATTCTGCTATTAAAATTTCGCCATAATGGTCGACCAACGCCATGCTGGCCTTATAGAAATTTTATGTCGCCCTTTATAAATCATCCCAAGTCGTAACGTAAAAAGAACACATCAGCAGGCAGTTCCACCCAAATCGTTACTGTCCGCGAAATACACTTTCTAGAGAAGCATTACCTATGTATTTGAACGTGGTAACTTGCGCAAATGAGGCTGAATATCACTCCGATACCAAGTGGTGCGTTTGTGAAGTTACGAGTTTGCATAAGACCTAAAAGTTTCTGAGAACACTCCGTGTTATGCAGAGATGCGACCCAGACACTTTGATTTATTGCTTAACTTAACCCTTAGTTCAACGTGTAGTAAAATTGCAATATAAAAGCTTAAATAATGTATCCACATAGTCGTATGTTAATGAATCTCTAATTCACAGCGGTGACCGCATTTCGCATATTGTATATAACTCGTGTACCCCAACGCATCGCTCATCGCTGCGAGACCACTCGACGCGGCTTCACCCACAAGTCAGAGTAATGAATAGTCAGTAATTATTACACACATAGAAACTTCTAGTACTAAACTAGTCGTTCTAGTGAACTAAAGGAATCGTAGAATACTGAAAAACACGGCTAAAATGTTTAAAATGGGATAACTTGGCTGTGGAATTCATTGCCCGAAAACATAACGGGCAAAGTCACTCTCCATTTTTAAAAAAACTGGTGCGAGAATATTATCTCACTTTATAATAAATATTTAATACCTAATTACATATACGTTTATTTATTAGTGTATTTGTATATTAATATTATGTATATTAGTATATATAATATTAATATATTATGTATTAATACTATTATTATTTATTAATATTGTATAGCTATTGCTGTTGCTATACACATATTAATGATGTATATATTAGTATATTAATATATAATATGTGTTATTGTTTATTCTATATTTTATTTTTATTCATTTTAGGTATATGTATTGTGTGATATTTATATATCCTATATAAATATTATATAAGTATTTAATTTGCACACCACCGTCATACACTTGCGAATCTCCTATTCATAAAAACCATAGCCCGGGTTGTCTGGAAGAGATCGCTCTAGTCTAAAGCGATAAGGCCGCCCATTGCTCCTACTTTTACTGTTTAATGTGACTACTGTAAATTGTTTATTTTATGTCTATGTGGTGAACAATAAAGTGTTTTCTATTCTATTCTATTCTAACATATAATACAATGTTAAATTTTCGGTTATTGGTTTGAGTTTCCCCGGAAGTTTAAAGATCTTTAATCTTGTGTTCTAACCGTGTTCGGAGACTATATCATTTTACATTTTTTCTGACCTAATACTATATACTATTGTTAAAGTTACTAACGGTGAAAAAAAAACATTGTGAGTGAAATCTGCACACCGAGATTACTAATTTATGATATTCACCAATCCGTTTGGACAAGCTTGGCGAGTATACGTACTGGTTCTCTGTAATAGAAAATCCGAATTCATCAGTTGGACTTTTATGAACTGCTTATTTTATTGTTATCCATAGCCTTGTCAGCGTTATTTTTATATGTGGAAATCTCGCGTTATATAAGTATAATTTAAACATCTCTCAAATAGTATTTACACCCATTTTATTCACTAGATACTTTAGAAACGTACAATTGTATGTTTTGGACATGTTATATAAGTTGGATTAGTAAAACGAGATGTTGCATCTTGACATGTAATGTAGCAAGTGGGTTTTTGGTAGTTTGTTCAAACCGCAACAAGAATACTCACTTTAAAGTTTTGACAGTTTTAGACAACTATCGTTTGTGTAATACCCTCCTCTCTATTCTAGCGGTGCGGTGTGATCCCCTTAATTTAACTGAGCCTAGACGTACCTAATGTAATTACTAGTAGGGTACCTAAACTTCGAAAAGACCTCTCCGATATTAACTCTGATCTGGAAGTAATTTGAATTGGGTCTAAGTGAAATATAAAATACTACAGCTTGCGACGAGGCTTGATGAATTTGGATCCGTATCTCATTTTAAAAAGAATGTAAGCTATCATTTTAGTGAAAACTGTGTCGGAATAAGCTAATTTGTATGCACCCGAACAACTACAAACCACTCCCGGGAAAATTCCCGCGGGATCCCGGCATAATAACAAACTCATTTTATTATATAACATTTGTTATTGATCAGTAAAAAAATCACATTGAAATTAATTTTTTTTCAATATGGCCATTTTATAATAATTCCCAGAAAAATAAAAAGTAGCGCAGATTTTAAGTCTAAAAATTTGCTGTCGATCAGCGAAAACCGCATCGATATTGGCTTAGTAGTTTTTACGTGAAACCCGAACAAACAGACAAACCGACACGAAATCTAAAAAAAAAATCATCGTGTTCTCCTTGGTTTATATAGTGTATTCCAGTTGTTTTTGAATAGCTTAAATTTAAAGACACGGCATTTTTAGAATTTTATAATATTATAAGTATGTAAATAATTAGTGTTACAGTTCGTTTATTTAGTTTTTCTTGATATTTGTGAATTCATAAAAAATATTTCTTTATTGTACACAACACAGTCACATACAAATATATATTAAATAGTGGTGATGTACAAAAACGAGCTTAAGCATAAAAAGATTTTTCTTGTAGCAAACCTATGCCTCTAGCAAGCGAAGAAAACAAGAAGCAGGGTTGTACATTAAGTTATTGATAAAAGTTTCCTGTATTATTTTGTATATTTCTCGTCATGTAGTCGCTCATAATAAAATTGGAAAATAACTTTTCCTAAATACCTACACCTTTAGTTTACTTACCCATAAACAGCGCAAAATAACACATTTTATTTTAAGTCGAAGTTAATTTAACCAGACCAAAACAGCGTTTGAAATTTAAACATGTTAGGTGTATGAAACATCAAAACGAAACCTTTCCCGACTTTCCCCTTCGTAATTGAAAATTTAATAAAGTCTTACTTTACAGCGACGTCTCACAATATAAGGGAGCGAACGTTTACAGAGTATATTAACAAATAATGCACGCGCAATTTGTAAGATTAAGCATAACTCATTAATAATACGCGTAATTTTGCATACATTATTGTAAGAATCAATATTTGTTACCACACTCAAGCTTAGAAGAGGATTAACTTAAAGATTATTTAATTTATTAGAGAATAATTAATTTAAATTAAAAAGAAATTAACATCCAGCCTCAATCTAGACTTTTATGTTCAAGTTCGTATTCTAAAACGCGGTAAAAAAAACAGAGCATACTCAGGAAAGTGAAACTGTACTTTACAAGTACTGTATGGGAGGATCCGAAGTTTAAAAAAAAACCCCCGGACATTCCGTACACGAAACCGCTGACGCTAATAGTATAATTTTGTTGCCTTCAGTTGTTGTGAAATATTTGTTGAATAATGATAAATAAGTAAAGAAAGTAGATAGGCTCACCCAAACACTATGTCCGCCTTTGGCTTCTGAAGTAATATATCTTGCACACATCTTGAAACCAGTTCATTCAGTCACTCTCACCAAATTCAGTATTTTTTAGGGCGGCCGCCATTTAATATATAAGTTCACCAACTCACTGCACTTGCCAAAAATCCATTATTTCTTACATGTCTGTTTATTTAACACCGCAAACGGAACCCACGACACAATGGCGGCATCATCGTGAAGTCAGTCATAATTGGGGAGGACAGAGATAGATATACATACATACCAGTACACAAAAGAGAAGGAAATATGCATGCAACAAGAATATGTATAGAAGTATGAACAAGAGATAGGGTTACCATGACTCAAAAACATTGTTCAGCATTAAATATTAAACAAGTACGAGCTGTATGTAGCACTGCTTTCGCTTTTGGTATGGCTCAGTAAAATATCAACTCGAAGCACTATCAACGTATGAGAGGAGAGCCAGGATGTTTTTGTTAACGGGCAACGATCAGTTGCCCGATAAAAAAATCCAAAGTCTCAAACATCGACGTAGTGTTGCCAGACTATCGGTTTTGCCGCGAATGCATTTTTTTAGTATTTTAATCCTGCGGTCTCCATCCTTAGACAACCAAATTCAGTGGCGTATTACACCGCTATATGGTTGACATACCTACCACCCGTGCGAAACAAGTGCCAATCCACATTCATCATACTCATTGCCGGAATCTGTTTTTCTAGATACCTACAACCTTGATCACAGGTTCAACTACGATCAAATTTGAAGGTCGTCACACCTTCAAATTTGATCGTAGTCAAACGCAAACCTAAATCATAATTCAATTTTTTCAAACTCTTTTATGCAAGTATAATGTCAACAGTACTCAACTAAAGTGACAATATGTACATACCCTATTTATTTCATCTTAATAGTTGAGTAATAAACTTAAGTGCACTCTTCTTGTGATTTCCCCGAAGGACACAGAAATACATATATCTAAATCTGGAATCTCTTCGCAAATTCGATACTGCGAAAAGTCCTGGTTAAAGATACTTGTACTAATTGTAGTTACTACGGAACTTTAGAAAAAAGTAACTGTTGTATATAACTTTATTGTGATACAGTAAAACCTCTGTAAGTTGAACTTGAAGGGAGACACCATAAATTCGAGTTATGGAGTTTTCAAATTATCTTTTTTTTCATTTTTTGGGGTTAATTGGTGTTTATTGCAGTAGGCCCAAACTACTTCTGATAATTTTCTTAGAATCGTTTTATATTATACAATTTACATTTATTTCTAAGAAACAATGATGTACATTATCAGCATATTCTTAAAGTGGGTTTTCAAATAATCGAGTAAAAGTTGTAAAATCAAATATTGCTATGTTCGAGATACAGATGTCCAATTTATTTTTTCCGAGTTATAGAGGGAAATTAAGTACTGAATTTGGTTATAGGGACTCACTAATTATTTCGATTTATAGAGGGTTCAGATTTCGAGCAACGGAGGTTTTGGTGCTTGAAGGGAAGGGAACTCAATTATTTTCGAGTTTGAGAAGATTTGACTTGTTGAGGTTCGAGGTTCTATTAAAAAAGGTTAAAGAGGTTCTATTAAAAAATGTTACTAGCCTTTTGGAGACATTCCCTACAAGTCACGGTGATTTAGAACCAATTTTTGTAACTATAGTTTATTTATTAAGATAGTTACTTTTCCGTTTTAGTTATATAGTCGTACTCTTATAACTTTTTAATACTAAATAAGAATAGAAATTACAATAATATTACATATACTGTTTAGTTTTACAGTATTATGGTCTTTTTTTATAGCTGGAGTACAGTAGACAGGCCGACGGCACACCTGATGGAAAGCAGTGAATTGTTAAACGTATTGGATCAAAATATAATTAGCACTGCGCCTAATGTTTACCTTATAAACAGTCATAAAAATAATGTTTTATGCAAGTAGGTTATATGTACAAGTAGTAGTCCAACCTTTAAGCGATGTAAACCATTTTTCGCCTTAGTAAAATAATTGAAATTATAAAGTCTCCGACCTATCTCGCCTGCTGTCGAGATATGATCTTGCTTTGTCCCTTCCATCACAAAAAAATGTAGAATTGTAAAAAATGCTATGAATAAGATTTTAATCATCATTCATTTCAACCTACGCAAAAAGTGGACGTAAACAAAAAAGTTCTATAAGATATTTAATTAAAGTAATCCACTGCTATTTTTATTAAAACTAAATTATACAATATACAATCACATTTTCATATTTCTTATTACTTAATAAGATTTTTCGTACGTTGGAAAGTAAAAATTTACTAAATATTAATTTACCACGGATAAATTTTATAGGCTTTTGGCACGATTCCATCAATGTTGTATGCAGTCCGTTTGTTCTTGAACATTTGAAGAGGCTCTACAATACGCAAATTTACTGAGCTGCAGATGGGTGTCCAACATCAATACTGTGTAAATAAATACCTTCCTTGACTTATGAATGTTATTATTATTATTACTATTATTTTTTGACATTTATCAGTTTTTTTTCATATGATTCATTTAACATTATATAATTTAATAAAATTTATTATAAATATTTGTATGTTCCTATGTGAGCAAAACATGTGTACACTATAACATATATTCCAACTGTTTAACCATGTTTTGAACAAATAAATTTGATTTGATTTGAATTGATTTTGTGCGCAACTTTTGTAACAACGGAGTTCAATACATGTTCTCCTCGAGAGGGCTCTGCTAATTCAATCGCCAACTCCAACGCCTTGAAAGTGTGAGCGAATACGAGTTCGTAGATGTCCACGGACATTACAGCAGAGTGCGTAGACACATGTTGCTCGATATTTACTCAAGTGAGTCCATCAAAAGTAACATTTGTACCGAACACAATGCAACACAATGGCCCACAGTGCGGTACTCTGATGATTTCGCGTCTAATGATATGGATGATTTATGCTAGACGTTCGCGGGCATGAGCCCGATCATCTATTTGTAGGTGCCCTGACACGCTCGAAGCCCTTAAACCGCACGGTGTAGCAAGAATTGCTTTATAAACTTTTCTTGAAGTTTTAAATCCGTGCCTCGTACAACGCATGGCTCGCACCCGAACATTCTAATATAAATACAACCTTTATAAGATTGTATTCAGTTATTTTTGGTGAGAAGGGGTTTTTTACAGTGCAGTTTTAATTTGAAACAAATGGCCGTGTTCGAATAGGACTCGCACAATGAGGTTTACTCTATAAAATGCGGCGCACAAATTACCAAACCATGCTACTTTTCAATTTTGCCATGGTGCTATTAATTAATCGCATGCAAGCAAGCTATTTCTACAAATAAACATTTTCGTTCTTTCTTTTCAAAATAAAAATTCTTATATTAAAAGTCTTATTCAGTGTATCCATCCTACTTTATATTATAAACGCGAAAGTTTGTAAGAATGTACCTATAGATGTATGTTTGTTAACTCTTTCACGCAAAAACAACTGAATAGATTTTGATGAAGCTTTATAATAATATAGCTTACACATCAGAATAACACATAGACTATATAATTTATAAAGATATGTGAATTATCCAAAATATAACGATTTTCCGTCACCACGCGGGTAAAACCGCGGGGCGCAGCTAGTTTTTTATAAATTTTTAAATTTCAACGTTTACTACGTAGCTTCAATAGTTATCCGGAGGCTATCAATGCATTCCTGTGACGAGCGTGCCTGTAACTAACGAAGCGCCTACCCCTACATTTTTAGAATTAGTACGTTATAATTTTCCTCTAAATTCCAAAAAATGGCCATAAGCATGCGTTAAACTGTAATAATGTAAAAATATAAATATTCATATATAAAACATAAATGGAATTGGTCCAATTATTGAAGTTAAACATATTTATCCGGTTTTCTCGACGATTATAAATGTTTGGGAAATTATTTTTATTTTTTTCAAAGTATAGATAGATTTATATTTGGAAATACTCCGATTTTTTCAAGATTCAGAGACATGGGGGTAGCACGATCGTTTTTGCACGTTTTAATACAAATTGAAAAAGATGAAAATGAATCTGGAATTTCCAAAAGGAATCAAGATGAATATGTATATTAATAAGTTTATCTTATATATTTACTTTTCTAACAGATTTAATTAGCATATAGAAACAACAACTTATGTACAAGGTGGTTCCAAGCTGCTCTAGGCGTACAATCAATATCCCTAAAGTTCATCAGAAATTCTTCAATACTTCACATTCATCGCGTTTTAAGACTGAGGAACTCCAAAACTAGCGTCTAATCAAAAATATCCCACATCCCAAAAACTACTTGACGTATGTATATCTTGTTCAGAGCAATTTCGATATATTTGAAAGTTAAAGGGCTGAGGGTGAATAGTTTTTACTTACCTTACTTTAAAAGCAGATATCTCACAAACTGTTGACTTAAATAGAAAAAGTTACCTTAAAACACCAACATTACCATTTTTCGAAAACTATATGTAATGATAACACATCGATCGAAACTGACACCTAATTATTTGCAATTTTAGTTCAGTTCATATTATAGAAACCTGTTCCATCCAAATTCTATCTAAATAAACATTTAATCTAAAATCGAACTAAATATACTCACAACTGAAGAACCCGAAGAACTTGCTATTAAACACCGACAATATTTACAAAGTTTAGCTAAATTTTATGTTATATTTGTATTAGAGTTCCTTTTTACTCCCTCAGTTATATGTGTGCTATAATAATCTGACGGCCTCTGTGGTTGAGTGGGCTAAGCCGTTGCCGGCCTACCTCACTGCACGCAGAGACTCCGGGTTCGATTCCTGATATAGTAAATTTCGGAAACGTATTTTCTCCGTTATTTACTATGGTCTGGGTGTCTGGGGTCGGCCCCAGAGTGGTACGTTACAACGTACCACTATTACACAAAATATACATATTACCCATAACACAAGCGTAACTTGCTTAATTTGGGGATATACAATATGTGTGTTTGTCTGCCAAATATTATTTCACATATAATCTTTAAATTTCCTGCGTACTTTCTACTCCGTGATTATATTGGTTCACAAAAGATCTCTCCCTTCCAAATATTATCTGTAATAATATCTAAGGGCCAATTTTAACCACCCGATAAGTTATTCATAGAATAAAATATAACATGAAAAAATTTAAAATTTCAGTTTTATGTGTAAAACAGTTGAATCGTTTCACTTTTGAATTCACTCGGGTTATAATTTATTTGATTGATAACTTTTATTTGACGATTGAAAAATCGGCGCTAAAACGACTATCACATGAACAGGATAAAATTATAGAAGAACTATGAAAACTCCTATCGAGGCTTGTAAGATACCTATTATAGATACTTACCCATATCGTCGATAAGTGGCGCCATTCGTAGAGTAACTCCAACCAGTAAAAGACACAAGAACAGCAATAAACAGGCAGTCACCATGATTGTATAACGAGCGCGCCTTGGCAACTCGTCGGGGTCTAATACCTGTAACAAAAGACACTCAATATAAGTAGACCTGCTTACCAAATAAAAAAAACTTCGTTTAAAAAAACCGACTTCAAAAACTAAAAGGTATAAAATATCTTATTTCTAAAGCTATTTTTAATTATAATATTATTACGAGTTACCGGACTCGAATTAAAATGCCGTTGGAATTACTATAGAATTTATTAGAACTATACAAACACGTATATAACATAGTGTGTGTTATATATAACATATATAACACAGGTACAAATATAACTGGATACAACCAGTACAAACTTGATGCACGATTTAATAACACGCGCAAAGTCCGTCACTATATAGCTCATCGAATGTACACACGTCTTGCTCGTATCGTAATCGTCGCTTGACTGCCTCACCCCTCCCTTCGGGGATCTCTTTTATTTTGTACAAATACAATATGCCTCGATGCAAAACAATAACAACAAGGATTAGTTCGACACACCTGCCCAATGACGGCCATAAAACAAGTACAATAACAATAGAATGTTTTTCTTAATTACTAATTCTAAACACAAAGTAAACAAAAGAAGTGCAAATGCGGGAAAGGTAATAAACCGGGTTTATGGCAGGCAGGTGTGCATTTACTTTTTTTTGTCGGCATGTAACAATATCTTATTTTTAATATATATTATCTAAAACATCTTGAAGTCGGTGCGAAGTAAAACATAAAAATTACTATATTTTGAAAATTACTAAACACCGACTTTAAGATGTTTTAGATAACATATATTAAAAATAAGATATTATAATTAAAAATAGCTTTAGAAATAAGTTATTTTATACGTTTTAGTTTTTGAAGTCAGTTTTTTTAAACGAAGTATTTTTTTTTATTTGTTACTTTTTAGTGTCTAGCTATAGGTAGACCTATGAAAGGGGCCGCGCGCCTTAAAAAATATAGGTCCCTAGAAACGGGAACGGAAAAAAATTTCATAAAAAAATGTTCATAAAATTAAAACTACTGGGCCAAACTATGTTAATTTTTTAGGGGACCAAATGGCAACTATACCGCATTAAACTAAAAAAGAATCACGTAAATCGGATCATAAATCTCAGCGTAATCGGTGTACATACATTAAAAAAAATACCAATCAAATTGAGATTCTCCTCCTTTTTCAAGTCGGTTAAAAAATATAAAACTAAATGTAATATATCGCCAAGTGAGTGTTAATCCACGTACAGAAAAAGGTTCTAAAGAGAGTAGTAGTAGTATAATTCGCTACAATGGCAGGCAAGGGACTTGGTCTGTACACCCCATTCTGTGTATAAATCTTCATATAGCTCAGACAACTTGTAGGTCTTCAACTGACGCCAAACAAAGATCTAGTGAAAACTCGAAAGGCCACATTAGACTACACAGTTCAGATATCTCACAAAAACACATAATTACTACTCAAAAACTAGCAATATCAATCAATCAATATCTTTATTTGCAAGAATGTAGTTTATACAGGTGTTACACAATTGTAGATGCACAGTACATTCTACCACATAGTGGTGTACAAAATGAATTAAAAATTAAGATTACTATAAAATTAAAATTATAATATACGTAAATATTCTTATTATCTATTCTAATTATAATGTCAATTTTTGGTATTATATAAGCAATTAATGTCAAGGAAAAAAATAACAAATAGATCACTAAGATTTTCCATATGGATAATAAATAAAATATCATACAACTATTATTAATTTTAAAGCAATTTTACACATTTTTAGAGAATAAAACTGCACAGTACAACGTCCCATTTCAACTCCCGCCAAAAACTCTGAGGTTCCATAGAACGCACACTTTTTAAATCATTTGGTTATAAAACCGAAACAAAATAATTTAATCGGAAATACCCAATATTTAATGAACAACATTTGGAAGTAATGAAACAAAGTAATCTTCTTCCATCCGTGTAGGCATGAAAGATTTCTTTGTTCTGTCAGTCACTGCAGAACAGTATTATTGAAAGCAAATACGAGACGAATGGCCGGCCATTAAGTATATTATGTATGTTAAATAATAAAATTTGTATAAATCACAAAATAATCTTTGAATTTACAACAAAACACGAGAAAGGAACGAGAATGTAAAACGTATACTCGTATTCATTTCTCGCGGTTTCTCGTGATGTTCTCGCGAGAATATAGAGTGCGTATCAAAATACGCCCTCTTTTGAAATGGAGAAAAAGCTAGCTAAATGTAGGGATACAGCGCCATGTAGTAATTAAAATAATGAGCAAAAAAAATTTACAGAGCACAGAAACCACAATTTAAGAAGCCTTACTACAAGATGGCGCTTTCCCAACATAACAAAAATAAATCCCATTGATAAAGGGGATTCTAATAAACAATATTTTCAAGTAAAATTAGTTTATAAATATTTCTATTGCCTGGAGCACACAAACAAACCTTGTCTCTGTATGGACTTTTAAATATTTTATGACGCCCTTCTGAGAATCAACCTCATACATAGAGCAAAGGAAAACCTCCGCAGAAAGTTACCTCCAGAACGTTATGTACGTGGAATAAATTTTCTATATAACCGTTGCGTAGTTGAATGTGGTAGTTCTTGGAAATGAGTCTGAGCGTCCCGGCGATGATTACCCGTTCGATTGTAAACAGGAGATGTTGGCACTAGATCAATCTATTCCTCCGAACACTCCTCATTTTACAAAGGGTAACAAAGCAGAGATTCTTCGAAAGCTAACCGATTTTAAGCAGGCTGTTATTACGGGAATGTCAATGATACGAATAGCTGCGAATAGGAATTTTACTCTATGTCTCGGGATATAAATATATGCGTCCTGATAGAGTCTACTCTATCAGGGCGCATATATTTCACCACCACCTTCAGCACCTTCTAAGGTGCTATACTTTATCCTTTTCGTATTAGATCTATCCTATCACCATGTTTTGAACAAATAAAGAATTTCAATTTGAATGGAATCGAGACTCAGCTTGGCAAGTGGGTGGCCTCGTTCCATATATGTGAGCACCATCGGTGCAGGGTGCTTAGACTAATTGTGTACACATGTTTCATACTTAAAATTCAGTGCAACAAGTCTTAATTATACTTACAGTGTATCAAGAACGTACTATTTTTTTTATAAATATGGGCTTATTGTTTTTATACCAAACTAAATAAGATTTAGTTTGATATAAACGGTTTCTGATCACAACGTAACCTTGTTGACGAAGATGCTCCTCGGACCTAATGTGACTTACGTGTATCACTTTAGCCTGTTCGTCGATAGCCGACACGAGCAAAGTACGATGTTTTCTTGGCTTGTGAGCATGGTTGTGCGGACTATGCCGACGTCTACGACGTCGTCTCTCGAGCTCCAATTGCTCTGGACTGTGGAGATCCCTATAAAAACATTATATAGCTGAAATGTTGATACCAATTATCATACTAAGTCACGTCAAAAAATCATGAAAACATAAATTGCTTAATATACAATCTTTTTTGTACAAAAGTCCCTGTAGTATGTGACTGTATTTGGGAATATTAGTTCTTATATAAGACTAGAGACTTGCCCCGCAGCTATGCCGCGTGAAAAACCCTAGCTTTTTCTACACGTAAAAACCTTCAATGAAAATTTATCTAACTGATGGTGAAAATTGCTTAAAAATCATAGTTACATTATTATATAAATATACGTTATCTGTAAATATTTAACGTCATTAACAATTAATAATAATATCACATCACAAATAATGCAATAAACTCATCGCTACATCTGTGTGAAACGGTCAATAACTATAAAATTATCCCAGATGAAAAAGTGGCAAAACTAAAAGCCCATGAACTAAACTGACATTTTTCTGTTTTAAAGAATGTGTAATAACAGGCAAAGGAACCATAAATACATATGGATGGTAAACTAAAAAAAACTTATGAAATATGAATGATGATTTCTAATGAGATTTTATTAATTACTTACTATAAATAATATATTTGATTAAAAGAGATCATATTCTGTAATTTTATAGACCTAAAACAATACTGTTTCTTGTTAAATTCACTACAATAGCAAAGAATTTAAGTCCATATAGTCCACACAAATGCCAAGCAAAACATAGAGGCGAGTCGAAGCCAACCTGATTTGAAGTAATACAATGAATGACATGTAGTTTATGACAACGTAGGTGTTTCTTACAGGGCGTTTCATTAGTAGCTCACAACGCCCAAAACTCTCAGTTAGCCGTACCACACGGCGACCGCGGTCGTTGTGGTCGTGGTCAAAACGTCAATAAGGACGTCATCATTTTCGATCACACAACGCTCACAACGACCCATGTCGTCAATAAGTGGGTCGAATAGCCGTTCCACTTGGGTTTACGATTGTAACGCAAGCAAGTGGAACGGGATAAATCGCGGTCGTGAATGTGGTCGTTGTGAGTCCCTAATGGAACTTAGCCTTAGTGAATTGAAAATAACTCAATTGCAGCGCCATTTATTATGCTAATCCGCCTATTCTAAGGAAACGACTTCATCTATCGGGATAAAATGTATCTATGTGTTAATTCGGGTTATAAGCCAGCCTGCCAGGGCCAGCGGAGGGTACAGCCGTGCAGGCGACCGGCGGGGAAATCGGACCCGCCCGCCCGCACACAAAGGCCGAAGGGGAGGGACGCGCTCCGATCCGCGCGCCCCCTCTCACCTGGGGTTGAGATTGAGTTAGCCGGAGAGACCCAGATCTTCGGCTAATCTATGGTGAGGCCAGCTCGCAAAGAGGCCGGCCGTCGTCCGTCCGGGCCGGAGGTGAATGCGTGAGCGGGCCCACAGCCCGGACAAAGGACGCTAGAGGATCGGCCAGAGGTTTTAGTGGGTATCCGTAACTACAGCGTGGCAATAGCACTTCACACGTGAGGTGCTAGTGCCACCCCGACCTGGCGAATACCACACATGGGCCACGACCTTTCCCCCTCGCACGGCTTATGGTCCTCAAACGGATTTCCTCAATACAAAAAAAAGGCCAGCGGAGGGGCTAGGCCATATACCCGTGGACCTAACATTAAGGGCGAAGGGCGGATTACCGAGGGGTTTTAGTGGGTAGTAATAGCATTTTTAGTTCTGCCTCGAGGTGTTAGTGCCACCCTGACCTGGCGAATCCTCACACACCAGCCGCGATTTTCCCCTTACTCTCGGCTGACGACCCTCAATCGGGTTTTCCCTCATTATAAAACAGGGGTTCTAAACCAGCATTATGTCGAGTTTCATTCATATACGTTCTGTAGTTTCCAAAAAAAACGCGATCACAGCGCCATCTTTTTCGCTATTTTCGTCTATCTATCCCACGGAAACAATGTCATTTATCGGGATAAAAAGTAACCTAAATTATGCCCCGGAATATAAGCTAGCTCTACGTCGAGTTTCATTTAAATCTGTTTAGCAGTTTTCACGTGATGCTCAAACAGACAACATACAAAAATTTTAAAAATTGTATTTTGGAATCTGCTGGTGCGAATTAGCCCCCTGATTTTCTTCAACTTTTTTAAACGCATTGTACAAACTCGAACCATTTACAAATTTATTACAGTATAGAAGATAGATAGATAGAAGATATATTTGAAAGTAGGCACATCATTAATCTAGGCGACTGTCTGAGCAATAAAAAATACGCTATCGCAACATCCTACGGGTAGTAAGACACATTGTACTGCTGACATCTTAAGGATTATGTATGTACATACGGCAGATAGTACAAGATAGTATATTCGCAACGCTTATCGTGGTTTGTCGGGTTTGACACGTCGGTGACCTAGACGTGCAAATATCCCCGCGATATTTTCCTTTTCCATAAGCGTGTTGGTGATTGTCCCAATATGAAAACAGAAAACAAAAGCATGCTTTCCCACCAGAAAACGAACCTAGGCCAGTGAAATGAAACGACACCTGCGTTACCTACTAAACTGCCACGTGCTGTTATCCATCTATATAACTATTTTACAATCATTGTCTTTGTGACATATAACTGTAAAGGTAAATTTGTTTGGATTTTAGTTTGTTCCTTCTTCATGGAATCGGGAATAAGTCAATTATCGTGATATATGTTACAAATGTACCTTAAAAATGGAGAGGACTTCACTACAGGAATTCAGACAGATTTTTTACGATCTGTAAATTTTACGTAAGCAAAATAAGGGAAAATTCCAGCAAACTAGTAATTTCATGCTCTTTTGTGTATCCGTATTTTCCTTACTTTCGATGTGTTTGTAGTTTAAGCTTCTTGCGCTTATGCCTGGCGATCTCGTGTTCGCACCAGTGCGAAGGCAACTCCTCGCCAGGACTGCCGATAATTGACGCTTCCTCTGAAAATATTAATAATAACATAATTCGTTTATGGTCTATTTACAACAAATAATCTAATACAATTAAAGAAAACTTAATTTATTTATATTGTACTCTACCCATAGTCCCTCAAGACTAGGTAGGATACTGAGCCTAGATCACCGTCTTCTATGAGTAAGGTGCCCAGAAGGCTGGCTACATTTCCTCGCTGGATCACCATACTGATCCGTTGCCCGAGGTAGGCACCAGCCTTCTAATCATCTGAAGAGTCAATGAGTTGTTTTAAATTTTTTTGGTAGAGGCTCATGGCCTCAGAACCCCACGGTCCAAGAGTTTCAACAGCAAACGGAACAAACATATAACTCTCACTGAGGGTTGTATATTTGCGCCGTTTGAGTTATTCAGCTATTTCCGCCGCCGAACCGACTGATCTAGACGTGGTTGATAAATGGGATGTGGCCAACGTATCCACGCAGGTCGCATACCACACAAAGGTTTGCCACGCCGGCAGAGAATCATAGTCATTCCGTCAGGATGCCTACCATCGTCATGTATATTACCGTTCGGTTGCAATAAAGCCGGCACGTTAGCGGTGGCGAGCGTCCTCCGTAAGAGATTATTCAACTCGGCGTCGTGTGACCGTCTGCCGGTACTGCGGCGGCAAGAAAGACGGTGGTATCCTAGATCGATTACCTCTGTTCCACAGACGCATATGTGTGGTGCGGTGCACATATGCGAGAACCCAAGCACAGGTTTATAGCTAAAGAAAAGGAAGTATCCATCAATGTACTGGAAGGATGTAACAGTTATATAGGACAACTGTAATACATATCTAATAACCTAAATTATATTAATATGTGTCTAATTATGTCTCCACTATCTATGTTATACCTAGGTGTTATAAATGTTAAACATTGTCTTGAAATAAACGAGTATTATTCCAGCATTGGTTGGTTTCACTTGTCTCCCATTCCGATAGCCGTTGCATGGCGACCCTGCCAGAGGCACGCGAATCTGACACCACCGCGCCGTAAAAGGATAGTACTTCATAAACATTGCGCTCTCGGGACAAGTTAAAGATGATTCTAATTATTTGCGTTATAACTCGCTGTGACACTCATATTATTCGAAATAAGTTTATTCAAGAAAATAGGAAAATCTCAATCTAAGGAGGAGACCCTGATAGTACAGAACGCGGCGGGCGACGTGAATACTGCTGGAGTTGAAGAGATTCGATTTCACTAATCTACTGCCAACATACTGATATCTATAGTAGTACTATTCATGGGCCTTGGATTTTTGTATTTTGTTTATCGAATCTACAGAAAATGTCACTTGAAATGGATTCGGAACGAGTTTGAGGAAAGGGCCAATAGAAGATCGTTTTTTGGCCGTCGTCGAGTACCATACCCTGACACCACGGTTCAAGATTCCGGCGTGTAAAAGTAGTGCGCGAGTGTTGATTCAAATATATTTTATCTTTGTATTCGTAAGATGCAAAACGGATAGGATGCTATACACTACAACTGTGAACTACATGACACGGATTGCATTATCAAGAAAACTGGCGTCAGTGGCCTTGAACATAGACAATTACGGTCAACAGAATAGTTATGTATACATAAGTATATTAACTGTGTAAGTTTATTATTCAGGTAATGTACTGATTCTTATTTTATATATTATTTATAAGTACCTTTTGGTCATGAGTAATGTGCAACTATAACATATACTAATTAATGACTAAAATTTATGGCGGAATATTTAAAAAACTTGTATAATGAATTAAACGACAAGGATATATTTAATTAAAATTGGTCAAACACGAAGGGAAGGAAAAATCATAGAAAGAAAATTTGAGGAGGCTAAGTTATTATTTGTTCAGTATAATAATTATTTAGACAATATATGTAGAATAAAAAGGTTTAATAAATCGGAAGACGTTTTAATAGAAACATATTGTGAGAATATAAAAGGTATTTATTCTGACATTTTAAAATTGTGTAAACGTGTCGAAGAAATATCAGATTTTTCAAACATGGATAAATTTGATATTAAAGTGGCGTTAAATTTGTTATGACCGATGATGAAATTATCACTAAACAGTTAATAGACGGAATAGAATACTACGAATCAATTTTAGAAGACAGTTCGAAGCCAAAGCTAATATCTTTTGTTTTGAAAAGCCGACTGTCTCAGAGTGCTAAACTATGATTATCGACTAGTTATAATAGCATTAAGGACATGGTACATCATATGAAATTAAACTTATTGACAAAAAGTCTGCTGTGGCGTTATAAACTAAACTACTAACATTAAGACAAAATGATAAAACTATAACTGATTTTGGGCAAGAGATTTCGGAATTGTTTGTTGATCTTACGATTTCTCAGACCGACGGCAATACAGATAATAATTTTAAATCTCTAAAAAATATCAACGAAAAACTTGCTATCAAACGTTTTGCTGACGGCCTTAGAAATCGAAGGTTGAGTACAATTATTGCGGCAAGAAATTACAGTTCCTTAAATGATGCGGTCCAAGCTGCTGTAGATGAAGAAATTGCGACCCCTTCAGTTTCAACAGACGTTTTTACTGTGACCCGTAACCAGGAGAATTTTTATAATTATAGAGGCCGAAGGACGCGTTTCCAGTCAAATAGATTTCCTCGTTCGGGAGCTGACTACAGAGGAGGTAGGCAACAGCGAAGCCGGGGTGACTCACAGCGACGGGGTGGTTATTGGCGGAATAGCCGAGAAGCTCAAGGTTCCTTTAATAATCGGCCTTATCATTCAGATACGTCTTATAATTATTACCACAATAGAGGTGGAGAAAACGAAAACAACGATCCTGCTGTTCAAGCCATGGCGGAAACATCAAGTAATAACACTAATAATGAGAACGGTAATTTACAGTTAGACGAGTTTTTCGGGCCTTAAGAGGAATTCATATTTTCATATAGTAGTTGTTTACAGGTATTATTATCTATTAAAGGACAGGAATTCGCTTGGCTACTTGATACGGGTGCTTCAATTTCAGCTGTGAGGCATGACGTTATTGTGAAATTAAACATACCATTACATTGCTGCCATGTTACTATAAATGGTATAGGTGGAAAAGTACGGGCTATGGGATATGCTTGGTTACAACTTCAAATCAAGGACACAATTTTTCATCATAAGTTTTATGTTTTCGGTCAACTACCATGTAAAACGCATGGCATTTTAGGCCTAGACTTTTTAAATAAATATCAAGGAAATATTAATTTTGTAAAAAAGTCTTGTCTTTTGCTGAATGTAAAAACTGTGTCTTTACATTCAGCAAATAATTCTGAGGTCATGTTGGACTTACTGAAGAGTAAGAATAGTTATTCATTTATCATTCCAGCTAGATCAGAAACTACACATTATATAAATGCGACTAATGAGGAAGAATGCGTGGTGTATGCTGCACAATTAAGCAAGAGGATTTTCATGGCTAGTGCTTTGGTAAAGCCCATAAATGGTCGATTTCCAATTCGAATATTAAATACTACTGAGCATAAAGTAATTTTAAATAATATCAATTCAATTATACACAGGGCTAATGATTTTAATATCTGTAGTTTTGATATCATCAAATGCAAATATAGTGAAGACAATATTTTCCAAATTATCATTATCACATTTAAATTCGGAGGAACAAAAATCAATCAAGAACCTATGTGCTAAATATTCCGATGTATTTTGTCTCCCTGGTGATAAATTAACTACGACGAATATTTACAAACATAGAATAAATTTAAAATTAGAAGTACAACCTATTTTTACAAAGCAATATAGGTTACCACACTCTCAGAAACCCGAAATTTCAAGACAAATATCAGAAATATTAGAACAAGGCATAATTGAACCTACAGCCAGTGAGTGGTCTAGCCCTGTACTTTTAGTACCGAAGAAACCAGATGCTGAGGGTAACAAAAAATATGGGTTGGTCATTGATTACAGAAAGATTAATAATAATATACAGGATGATAAGTTTCCCCTCCCTGATATTACAGAGATATTAGACTCTCTTTCAGAATGTATTTATTTTTCACACCTCGACCTTTATCAAGGTTATTTTAATGTGGAATTAGAACCAAATAGTAGGAAATACACAGCATTTCATTCAGGACGCTATCAAATGACTAGAATGCCCATGGGACTAAAAACTTGTCCCAACTCCTTTTCTAGAATTATGACAATGGCTATGGCAGGGCTAACCTATGAAAAATGTGTTGTTTACTTAGATGACCTAATTATTTTCGGAAGGACATTAGCTGACCATAATAAAAACTTACAAGATGTATTCAAACGATAAAGAAAAGTTAATTTAAAACTTAAACCCGAAAAGTGCGATTTTTTAAAGAAGGAAATTTTATATTTGGGTCATATAGTTACTAATAAAGGAGTTTTGCCCGACCCTAAAAAGACGCAAGTAATTAAAAAATATCCTATCCCCAAAAATGCGGAAGAAGTAAAGAGATTCGTGGCATTTGCCAACTATTATCGAAAATTTATAAAAGGTTTTGCTGCAATTGCTGGACCCTTAAATAACTTGTGTAAAAAGAACACAACGTTTTATTGGGATTCAGTCTGTCAAAATTCATTCGATATGCTAAAGAAAGTCTAATATCTCCACCTGTTTTACAATACCCAAATTTTTCAACTAATAATCAATTTATACTGCAAACCGATGCATCAAGGTATGCTATTGGAGCAGTTTTAGCTAACCAAGATGGCAGACCAGTTGCATATGCTAGCAAATGTCTTAATAAATGCGAGTTAAATTATCCGACAGTTGAAAAAGAACTTCTTGCTGTTGTGTGGGCTATAAAACACTTTCGGCCATACCTATACGGTCGAAAATTTACTATAAAAACGGATTCTAAACCTCTCGTTTATTTATTTAACATGAAAGACCCATCTAGCCGACTACTTAAATTTAGAATAGCATTAGAAGAATACAATTTTAGCGTGGAATATATAAAAGGTTCTGACAACACGGCAGCAGATGCTTTATCGAGAATAATAATAACATCTGAGGAATTAAGACATGACTGAAAAAATATTAAATATAATGACGAGAGCACAATATAAGAAAATATATCAAGAGACTGTACCCGTGAGCAGTCCTACCCACACTTTGTCTGTCTTACCGAAAGTTGTTGAAACTTGTAATAAGTCGAAAGAGTCTATAGAGTTGAGATATACTAATGAGATTTATATAAATAAATTACGCAATAATAATGAAATAAGCGAAGAGAGTAATACATTTTTATTTGTACTTTCGAGCTTAACAATATACATTAAACCAGCTTCTCGATCACGGATGACACCAGATGTCTTTGTGAGAAAACTGGAAATATTTTGTAAGAAAATAAAGGTTGATGAAATATATTTTATAAAAGATAAAACTAATAAGCATTTTATACAACAAGTAAGTAAAGCAATTAAAGAGATAAATGGATGGTCTGGGCCACGAATTTGTGTGTTAAATGACATTGAAAGAATAAATAACAAAGATGACAGGCGTGTTATACTTAATGACTCCCATCTTTTGCCTACGAGTGGCCACGCAGGCATCAGACGAATGTTGAATAATATAAAAAAAATATTATTTTTGGCCAGGACTTGAACGTGATGTGACTGAGTGTATAAAACATTGTGATCAATGCCAAAAACAAAAACATTACGTTCATGTCAAAGAACCTATGTCTATAACTTCAACTGCCAGTTCAGCATTTCAAAAATTGTATCTAGATATAGTAGGACCTTTAGACAGGGATGTGAACAACTATTCTTACATTTTAACGGTTCAATGTGAACTTTCCAAGTATATTGAAGCGTATCCACTATTCAGTAAATCTAGTTCAGAGGTTGCCAAAACCTTCGTCGATAATTTTATATTACGCCATGGAATCCCAGAAGCTGTAACAACCGATCGGGGAACGGAGTTCATCTCTGCAACGTTCAAAGAGGTTTGTACTTTATTACATATTAATAAATTAAATAGTACCGCGTATCATCACGAAACTATTGGTGGCTTAGAAAATGCGCATAAACACTTAGGTGCGTTTTTACGCATACAGTGCGATAATCATCCAGATACTTGGAGCACTTGGTTACCGTACTGGACATTCTCGTTTAATACATCGGTTCATAGTGGGACTAATTATACGCCTTTTGAATTAGTCTATGGTAAGAAATGTAATTTGCCCAGCAACTTAGTAAGAGAAATTGATCCATTATATAATTATGACTATTATCCGTTAGAATTAAAATTTAGGCTTCAAAAATCGCAAAATGACGCACGTAACAATTTAATTAACAGCAAATTAATACGAAAAGAAAAATACGATAGATCAATTAATCCAATTACATATAAGCAAAATGACTTGATCCTAATTAAGAATGAAACCGGTAACAAACTTTCGCCCTTATATTTAGGACCGAATAAAGTTTTGAAGGATTTGTCACCGAATGTAGAAATAATGAAAGATGGAAAAACTGATTTCGTTCACAAGAACAGAACACGATTGTACCGAAAGAAATGCATAGAAAATTAAATAAATTGTATGTAATTTTCTATAGGTTTTAATAAATATGAAATAATTACTTATAGTGTTTTGTGTCAAAGTTTTATGTGTGGACCTTTGTAACTTCAAGGATATGTTATGTTATTGAGATATATTAATCGTATTATAAAAATAAAATAACTGTATTTTGTCGAAACTTATTACAGCTATACTTACTACTAAAATAAAAATAAAAAATATATTTTTTTTTATTATTTCCCCCTCGTGGGAGGTGGAAGGATGTAACAGTTATATAGGACAACTGTAATACATATCTAATAACCTAAATTATATTAATATGTGTCTAATTATGTCTCCACTATCTATGTTATACCTAGGTGTTATAAATGTTAAACATTGTCTTGAAATAAACGAGTATTATTCCAGCATTGGTTGGTTTCACTTGTCCCCCATTCCGATAGCGGTTGCAGTACCTAAATTTGGGGAGGGGATAGATGGGAGCCAGAAACTAGATTCTTTACGGGAGACGACAAGGATGCGGGCACGTTCTGTAGAGTTAGTTGAATTTAAAAGTTCTGTATTTAATCTTCTACAAATGGGTTCATGCCAGCATCGTTGCGAATTCAGGATCGTGGCAATGTCTTCACCAGGAGAGGCCATTTTCCAGGCGTTTAGTGCTTCATTTAAAAATGATCTATTGGGATTATCCCAGTGTTGCATAATTTTTTTAAGATATTTTTTTTATATTATAGGCTAGTGCTGTAGGTAGAAGAAAGAAATTCTGGTAGAGCAACGCTAGAGATTTTGAGGATGCCTAAACCTCCATACCTAATGGGTAGGAAAGCTTAAGTCCAACAGCTGTCTGAACACATCACATCTTTAATGCGGTCATCTAGTGGTTGTATAAGATTAGAAGTTCCCAAAGCGAGGCGTTAAATATAAATATATAAGGGGCATTAAGTATAAATAATAAATTAAAACTAATACCGTCGGGCACATGAGTTCTTAGGAACAGGAGCAGCGGGTGGGTGCGCGCGCGCCGCCGCGCTTGCTCGGCGTGCAACGCACGCGCCTTGCGCTCCACCAGCGCGACCAGCACCGCCTCCAGCCGCGCCGCGCCGCTCTCCTCCGTACACACTGATTTGTCCACTGTCTGAAATTAATGTTTACACGAGATTGTAACTAACATTTTTTTCTTTCCAGTTATAAGCTGCGATGGGTTCCAAGAGGAATTTATTTTATTAACACATCATAGACAACAACATTGTGGACATTTTATTCAAGATTCTCGATTATACAGAATAAGATCAAGTTGGTGATGACCAATATAATTTATTTATTGACACTCTTATGGTGAAAACCACATTTTCTCCATATAAATTGAGAGTCAACTAAGTTAAAGAACAATTGAAAATTATGAGCTGTTATTATTATAATAAAATAATTGTAAGTGATGTTTAGTGTACAGTATTCAAAATAATCTTGTATGTATAAAATACTCACATCGGTGGAGGGCTGCCGCATGTTGAGCTTGCGGCCGGCCCGCGTGGACGATCATCGCCAGGCGCCGGACACTACCGACCACTCCACACCTGCACGAAACATACACGAGAATTAAGCATATCGTAGTGCGGTTTGCATGGTATGAGCCTTGCGTGACAGAATTTGCTCTGTCATTCCTATACAATATTTATTTTTCCTACCCTAAACATTTTAGTTACATTTGCTACATCAAATAATACAATGCCGTATTACTTGAGGTTCTAATACTTTTCTTTTAAGCCCATCTTTACACCTGTAAGTTTTGTTCACGTAAGTCTCAAAGCTCAACACGCACTACGATTGTCAATACCAGACTCATCCTTTCACAGCC
This sequence comes from Dendrolimus houi, assembly GCA_039645545.1. Classification (NCBI taxonomy): domain Eukaryota; kingdom Metazoa; phylum Arthropoda; class Insecta; order Lepidoptera; family Lasiocampidae; genus Dendrolimus; species Dendrolimus houi. Next base: position 11,936,727 of record CM077120.1, on the reverse strand, counting down.
CGGGTATTGATAAGTTGTAGTGCGCACTTAGCCTTTGAGGCCTAGTTACGCGAGTAAAACTTACAGGTGTAAGGCCGGTCTAGTATCTATTTACAGATTACGTCATATCCTGTATTCCCAACACTTCTCAAATTTCTTGTCCGTATCATCATCCATCTATTTCTTAACCTCCCAAAGTATCTGCAATCATGAACAACCTCTGAAGTGTTATAGATGTCCAAGGGATATCTGTAGAATTGTTGAATACCTACGTATTAATTAAACTGGCAAAACTGGTTGAATCTGAGAGCAAATTTTTTAGTAGATTAAATTAAAATAGCATTTAATTTTTATGGCAATTGTTTAAAACTACTAAATGGTTTAACTATATTAAAAAAATCAAAATGTATATGTAACAAAGGTATCGCCGCTTATTGCAAATGTAAGTTCATTCGAGTCCCCAATTTCCATGCAAATGAATCGTGTGTGCAACTCCGGTAGCACAGATGACCTGCTGTTTGAATATCGGATAAAGTCACGAAACTTCTATTTCTAACAAAATTCGGTATCAGACTTTGTTAATCAAAGGTTTTATGGTATTAAATTTTGTATCTCAAAATTCTAATAAAAATTAAGTTTATTTATTTAAAGATTATTTGAAGGTTTGAGTTATTATTAATAAACAACAACAGACCATAAACGTACCACGACTGGGCTCGGGCCTCCCCCTATCTTTTAGGGGAAAGTACAGTTAGCCACCACGCTTATCCAAGGCGGTTTTGATACATCGGTCATTTCAATGTGCAGGTCTCGTCAAGATATTTTCTTCACCGTTTATTAACAATATGCACATTAGGTCCGAAACACCCTAAGTGATGCATGCTCTCGAGCCATAATTTGATTCCGCGCCATGTGAGACTTATTGTAACATTAAATTTTGTATGTTACTGTAATATGCTCTTTTTTGTTTATTTTTTTATTGCATGAGTTCAGCAGACAGGCAGACGGCTCACTTGATGGAAAGCGGTTACCATCGCCTATGGACATTTGCAACATCAAAGGTGCTACAAATGCGCTGCTTCTTTCTTAAGGGAGACTGGAACCTGGTCACTAATGCCGGAACACAACTCAAGGATGTTATGGCGACATACTCTAGACCAGGGGTGGTAACCATCCAGTCGGGCAAATACCCTACCACCTGGCTGTGGATTGTTTTGTCGCCTTTTACGACAGGGCGCCCGGCCGCAGGAAATTATATTCTTTCTCCGTTCCTGCACGGATGAAGAATCTACTGGACACTATGATCTTGTTGCGTAGAAACCAGAAGAGATTTGTAACCAATATCTAATTTAATGCGTTTTATACCAATCCACTCATTACCACTCCATTAATTTACCATACTAACGGCCGATTTTTCAATCACCAGATAAAAGTTATCTATACATACATATAATAAAATTGTAGAGGTCAAATTTCTGTACAATGAAAAAAATGGTAAACACCGAGTCAGGGGGATGTAAGAAGTGAAATAGAACTAATTTAGATTTTTTCAATTTTTTTGTTTCTCTGTTTGTCTGTCTGTTTGTACCGGCTAATCTCCGAAACGACTAGACCGATTTAAATGAAATTTTGTATGGTGGAAGCTTATATCCCTGGTCAACATATAGGATACTTTTGATCCCGAAAAATTAAAGAGTTCCCGTGGGATAGTTAAAAAACCGCACCACGCGAACGAAGTCGCGGGCATCAGCTAGTTCATAGAATAAAGTATAACATGGAAAATTTAAACATGTTCCATGAATAAAACTATTGAATGGTGTCACTTTTGAATTCACTCAGATTATAATTTATTAGACTGATAACTATTATCTGATGATAGAAAAATCGGCCCTTAAATCATAAAATCTTTTTCCTTTCCTTAAAATACGAATAATATGATCTGATCTAAATTAATAACACAGCAATCGATTGAAAGTAAAGCCTCGATTCATAGGTAAAACGTAGTAAGCTGAAACGTGCCTGTAATGGTTTCCATTACGCTCGTGTCGCCTACAAAAGGTTTTAATTACAAACAAACGTTCGCGTTCAATGAATGCTGGTTGGATATACAGGTCAAAAACAAGAAGGGAAAATAAAACCCGTTAGTACTGTACTTTCATAGGCTATTTTGAGTTTTTCCCTCAGTTTTCCTTGTCGTTCCCGTTTTAATTGCCAAAATGATTTGTTTGGTGGTTTAATAGTAGATATATCTTTTATTTATTTTTTAATTCGTAGAGGAAATTTTGGCTCTTGAAAGTTAAAAAGGACGTACAGCCTAATTTACATTAGCATTAGTTAGGTACTCAGTGAACTAGCGAAACCCTGTATACAGGTAATTTTTTCAACGGGCCTTCAGGGTCAAGTCCAACAAACTGTCGAAGTAGCGATAAACACTTAAAGGAGACTCGAGGTCGATTTTGACGTAAACTAAAGTGATATCATTAGATTTTTGAAAAATCAATAACCCTTGTCAGGAATCAAATCAGCTCTTTATGAAAAAATAAACACATTCTGTATTATTATACCAAATCGTAGTGCAGCTTGTAAGAATCAATTTCCGTGAAGGAATATCAAACGGAAAACCAAGACAAAGGGTTGTTTTTGAACAAAATGTTCTTTTTTCCATACGTTAATTAAACCTCACCTCATTTTATTCAATATGGAAATGATGAAAATTATTCTATTTTTAATAGGCATCTATTCATCTCATAAATTAATATTTGAAACGGACGTTATTTTACCACAACTCGACAACCAATCAAATCAGTCAATGGGTAAACATTGAATGCGTTCAAATGAGGAGCGGTAAAATGACCGGCGCAATTTGATGTTTAATTAATATATGGAAAATAGAACATTTTCTTCAAAAAAAGCCCTGGTTTGCCGTTTGACATTCGTTAACAGAAATTGATCCTTACAAGCTACACTTATATGATTTGGTATACTAATATAGAATGTGTTTATTTTTCAAAATCAGCCCATTCGATTCCTGACAAGGATAAATTGATTTTTCATAAATCTTATGATACCACTTTAGTTTTTGGTAAAAATCGGACTCCTTTGAGTATTTCTGACTATTCAGCCCAGTTTAGGATTTGGCCCTCAAGGCCCACTTGTAAAATTTACCTTGTATAGATAAAAAAAATGAGGAAGAAATAGAGGGATAACGGAACTCAGGCTCCGAAGCGGATATTCCGGACGTAACCGGGATTATTAATCCGGATTAGATTAAATCAAGTAATAATTGTTATTATTTATCAAGTTTAATTCAAGTTATAAAATATGAGAACTAACTGTGACGGATAAGTCTTAAATCATTGCTACTAGGTATCGCTAAGTGGCTCGAAATTGTATATATCTAGAAGAAGACGTAGATATCCTGGAGAAGCTATATTGCTAATAATAATAATAACAGCCCATAAACGTCCTACTGCTGGGTTCGGGCCTGCAACTATTGAAGAATGGACAGTATACCTGCCACGCTTGTCCAAGGCAGCTTGGCAGGTTGGACACATCGATTATCTCGATGTGCATGTTTTATCACGATGTTTTCCTTTACCGCTATTAGGACGTGGTAATTGTAACAATATGCACATTAGGTCAGAGAACTGCCTAGGTAGTGCATGCGTCCCGGCCAGGATTCGAACCCACGCCCTTCGACTTTGCGACGCGGGCGCTAGCCATTACGCTATCACAACTTAGACACATACTGCTAATCCATACATCTAATGTAGGTTATACAGTGTCAAGAACATTAATGTAGAACTGATCAATACCATTAATCTAAGTTATTTTTGACTAATTGTACGAAGCCTGCGCCCCAGGTGTCCTCGCGACGCTTATTTACTCATTTTTTACACCACTTTGTTTGTTACAGTAGTAAACTTCTACCACAAATTCACGAAATTTTATAGGTTGTTTATTTTTCTTCTTTAGGTATAAAATTCCGATATCATTTGAGCGAAAAATCAACTTTTATAAAATCGAATTTAACTTTGGAAGTAAGGTGTTTTCTTATAACTGTGTCGCCGCACAGTGGTGTAGTGAAATTGCGATAATGAAACTCGCGGATAACTAGGTATCATACATAAATAAGTGAGGAATGTTTTTTTCAATGCACATCATCATTAGTTAAGTCTTAAAAGTTATAAGGATGAGTCTATTTCAGATAGGACGGTATGGCCGATACATTCATAAAACGTAACTTGTAGCCTTACCGTAAACTTTCCAACGGAATAAATATTAATTTTAATTACATAAAAATACATTTAATCTTGTGACTATTTATTAATAATCTTATACTTAGAATCACGATGTTTATTCCTTTATTTACGAAATTTCTCCCATACCGTCCTACTTGAAATAGACTGTAGTTACTTTTGTTTTTAAATAAACAATAGTTGGTGAATGAGGATATGTTCGCTTTCAAAGTTATATAAAGTGTGTCTTGTACGTTAAACCCCACTGTTTTTTGAAGTAAAATGTAGAAAATGGACACTTTAAAGATAAATATAAGGTCAAGTATGCAGGAAGTTGAAAATTTATAATTTTTTATTCTTTGTTCACGGCCTTGAGAATTATTGTCATGAAATTTTGTATATATGCACTTTCGAAAACGGGGATAAATAAGATTTTTATTACCCTAGAAGTCAGATAATTTCCACATGATTCGATTCTAATGTTAGGAAGTTTTGGAGATTCTAAATGGAAATGAAATGTTAAATGGGTAATATTAGACAGTGAACGTCAATTAGTAGACAAGCGTAGGCGGATCAAACTGCGGTAGCTGAATATAATACAAAGTCCTCTTTGACTCTCTTATTTTATTAACTGAAAATATTTTCATTTTTGGTCATTTTTGTTGTGGTTTTAGATTTTAGTTTTAATAAGTTTTCGTATGAAAGACTGAAACATAGAGAACATGGCCGGCCTGTTTATCTGAATGTGCACTGCTTGGCTTCCTCGACGAAATAGGTACTGTTACCTTGATTCCCGTAGGATAATATTAATTTACTAAGATATGCCCGTGACTTCGCCCACGCTTAACTTAGAATTCCCGGGACACAAAGCATCGCAGCATTGAAAAAAGAATGTAAGCGATCGTTCTAGTGATAACTGTAATAAGCTAATTTTATGCATCTGAAAAACTAAAAACCACTCGCGGGAAAATTTTCGTGAGATTCCCGGGATAAAAAATATAACACATTTTATTACATAAAAAATCTCTATCGATCAGTGAAAAAATCGCATTGGAATTCTATTTTTTTCAGTCTGGCCATTTTAAACCATTCCCAGAAAAAATTCTGCGAGATTCCCAGGATAAAAGTAGCGCAGATTTTAAGTCTAAGAATTTGCTGTCGATCAGCGAAAACTGCGTTGAAATTGGCCCACTAGTTTTTACATGAATCCCGAACAAACAGACAAGAAATCTAAACAAATTGCATCGTGTTCTCCATCGTTTATATTGTCTATTCCAGTTTTTTTTAATAGCTTTAATGTACAGACACGGCATACCTAGAATTTAATATTATAAGATAAGGCACAGGTATAAATAATAATAAAAATACCTTACTATAAATGAATCTAGTCTTCTACGTTGTGTTAGTCATAATACCTAGGTGAATCAAAAAGTCCTTAGATATGCATATATTTACATAAAAACCTTTTTGGGAGAAGTTCGATATTCAAATTGAAGAGTGCCAATCACAAAATATTTATGCCAACTGTCACCTGTTTTTGTCAGTTCGTTCGCACGTAATAAATTGTTTTGTGCAACGAGTTACTAAAAACACAAAATTATAGATAAAAGTGAGTTACGTGCGGTAATAATATATCTCAGCTTGAAAAAAATGTATACGAAAGGAATTTTTTCGGACATTCGGCAGTCTTTAGGGGATGATGCTGTACTATTCTAGGTTTGCGTACTGGGTGACTGAATTTAAAATAGGTAGATCGAGCTGTAAAGATGACCTACGTTCTGGGCGGCCTTCAACCTCCATTGCGAAAGAAAATGTCAAAAAGGTTGAGAATCTGGTTTTGGAAAACAGAAGAGTAAGTATAAAATATATAGCTGAGATCCTAAAGATATCTTTTGGTAGAGTTCAATCCGTTTTAATTGATTCACTGGGGTTCCAAAAAGTGTCAGCAAGATGGGTGCCACGAATGTTAACCGACAAAAATAAAAAGCAACGTTTGGAAATTTCTAAGCGTAATCTCGAAATGTTCCAGCGTGATTCGGATAATTTTTGCCGTCGCCTTGTCACTGTGGATGAAACGCGGGTCCACCATTTCGATGAAAATGAAACTAAGAAACAAGGTATGTCTTGGAAACGACCATCCTCTCCATCCATTAAGAAATTTCGAATTGCTCCTATCGCTGGCAAAGTTATGGCCTCAGTGTTTTGAGATAGTGAAGGAATCCTTTTTATTGACTACATGCCCAAAGGCCAGACGATTATTGAACCCTATTATGCAAATTTAATTCCGAAAGTGCATGCGTGAAGCAATTAAAGAAAAACTGTCGTTGGGCGTGTTGTTTCTTCACGATAACGCTCCCGCTCATCGATCGGAAGATGCGCTCAACGCAATCGGCTGTACTGGCTTCAATCTCCTTAAACACCCACCATATTCTCCGTATATAATAGTATATAATAGCAGCCCATAAATGTCCCACTGCTGGGCTCGGGCCTCCTACTATAGGGGGGGAACGGACAGTATACCCGCCACGCTTGTCCAAGGCGGCTCGGCAGGTTTGACACATCGGTTATCTCGATGTGCAGGTTGCATCACGATGTTTTCCTTCACCGTTATTAGCACGTGGTAATTGTAACAATATTCTCCGTACTTAGCCCCAAATGATTTTCACTTATTCCCAAAACTAAAATAGAAAATTCGTGGAACTAAACACGATAATGACGCGGTTATGGCTCCCGTAGAGAAGTTTTCTGAGACTCAAGAAAACATTTTTTTCGCAAGAAATAAGGAAGCTAGAAACGCGTTATTCTCAATGCATTGAAGGAAGATTATGTAGAAAAATAAAATATTTATGTTCAAAATTTTGCATTTTTAAATACTGATTCCAAGAACTTTTTGATTCACTCCAGTATTATTGTGTATAGGTTACTTATATCTGTATTTCAGAGCGAGTTTATTTATTTGCTAATTTACAACTTTTCTCGCCAATGCACTTAATTTAGAAATATTGTCATTTTAACGTATGTACTGTAACGACTAACCTCTTTAGTCGTCATATATATTTTATTAAGAAATATAATTATTTAAATTTAAAATCGTGGAACGCCTCACAAAACAATAGAGATGAGAATTGTATCGGGCCGCGAGCTGAACACATGATTGTAAAAGTGTCTTGATTGCTAATATAAGCTATATATCCTGAACCAGTCTCTTGTTAAAGATCCCGGTCAGCTCAGAAACCGCTGGCCGTTACAGTACTCAATCAAAGCACAGCGTAAAGATAGTTAATAATAATTTTACAGCAAGGCATCTCCTGTGCTCAAGGAAACAGTGACTAGACTATATGAAGTAGTATATGAGAAACGTTGATTCCATAATAAAATATAATAGAACATTGTAAAAATTTTAGTACTTTCTGAATAGAAGAGTACCCACCCTCTCGCAAAAACTGAGAGTAATTAGTAAGCAGAAAAACGGTAATTGGTAGTAAAAATCTTAATGTACGGAATACCATAGAGAAATTTGAACAAAGAGTCTTCTTTGAGTACAAAAATAATCACTTAATAAATAACAGGGAAGGTTTTATTCGTACTTAAATATTTATAAGACACGGGTGCTATTTTCTGCTTATTCATATATTCAATTTCGAATACGAGACCTTTTCATGTCCGAAACCATTTCATGAAATTGATAATATTGATAAAGTACTCGCTGGAAAAATCTTTACTGGCTTGCCACAGAGTTAGCCGTCTTGAGTACATAACAAAATCACCGAATAAATAAGGTAGGTATATAAATGAACTTATGAGTATTGGTTTTATTTTTATATAAAGCGAGTTCTTGTAACTCACGAGTTAATTTAGCAGCCCAAAGAAAACCCTTAAATTCACATGCTCATTCAGGAAGCCTAGCAAATCATCAATCAAAAAAACAACTGTACTACTTCCTTCTAGTTTCGATTATTTTACTATAAAAATTAATATGGAATTCTACTACTAATTATATTATTATAAAAGCTTAAGACGAAAGACAAATTTCCTAAGCACTGTGTATGTCTTGTTAGACACAAAATAAATTTCTTGAATCAAGTCTAATTTATAAATTCAAATCTTATTTGCCTGTGCCCGTGTATGTCTCTAATGGCTCTAGCGGAAGATCATAAACGGTAATTTGCTGAGCTACGACCAATTTAGAACTGCATGTACTTGGTTTTTTTTTAATATTTTTAAGTGGTTTTTATTGTTGTAGTTCTAAATAAATCTTTTTCTTTCTTTCATTTAAATTAACCATTGGCTAGTTTCTATATCTTACTATTCATTAATTTGCCTTAGCTTCGGTTGAATTATGATATTACTTGTGTGGAGCTTATGTCAAATTTTAACCGATAGTAATGCAAATAGACGGTCGGTAAGATATACGAGCCGGCCACAAGCACTTGTCAGTTCACGCACAGTGAAGGGTGGCCGAAAACGGACAGTAGAGGTGACACACGCCATAGTTTGGTACCTAGCATTTTGTTACAGAACTTAAAAAGGGTACTTTAGAACTTATTTTTAGGGATGTGGACACGTATTGCACGTATTTTTAATTAAACATTAATTCTAAAATTATTTATATATGATAGAACGGGCGCTAAAATATTATATTATTGTCTTACTTTTAAAATATCATGATAGAAAAAAATATAATCAATAATGAATGCGCTATTTAATTCCCTTTACTTGTATGATGTAATTACGTCAAAAGTTGGTACACGCATACAAACTCTATGAGGTTACGACGTTTTGTAAAATGATAAAAATATCTCAGTTGATTTGACTGTTCACTAGCTTATTATAAATTATGTACCAGGTCAGTAATAGACAGAAGTGTGGGCTAGATCATCATGCTGGTGGATAATACTAATTTGCTATACAAAATATAAACCAGCCTTGTGTCTCAATAAGTATGTAATATAAGTATTTAAGAAACCCTTTGATGATAAACTCCACGTACCTATGTTACAATCAAAAAGATATGACAAAAGAACTATTTCAAAATTTAATGTAAGTGTTCATCCCATCCCTTTGCATTTTATGCAAAGGAAATTATATCTTCAATAGAACCAATGTTTCGTAACACACATTGGGAATTGGAACAAATCGCATGAACAGCGGAATCAAGTGGATATGTTATCGACGGGTCGTTCCCTTGGGATGAAAAACTCAAGTCATTCGAAAGATTAAGCTCGATAGAGATAGTTGTTATCAAAGAAACTTCTTTGTTAGTAGACATTCTATTAATAATTTATGCGCCTTATTACTTTCCTTTTACTGGTCTTGTCTGGAAAAACATCTCTATTATGTCTAACAATCTTTACTGGGGAAAAGCGGATAATACTTACATCAACAAGTTACATATAATTAGTAAGTAGTAACAAATTATGAATGAATGGAAACACTTTATTGTTTACCAAAAATTAAAACTACGTTCTTAAAAACTAGGTACAATGATTATTGAACAAAGGGCGGCATTATTGCTTAGAGCGATATTTTTCAGGCAACCCCCTAAACTAAGGAAAATATTAAAACATTCAGAACATAAATAAATATATAATTGACTTTATCTATACTAATATTATAAAGAGAAAAGATTTATATTTTTGTATGTTTGTAACAAATAAACTCCAAAACTACTAAACCGATTTCAAAAATTCTTTCACCATTACAATGCTAAATAAATTTCATTATCCCAAATGAATATAGGTTATATTTATTACTAGAATAACTTAGGGATCTCTACTAAAACTGGAGTAATGTAATCAAGGTGTAAAAAAATTTGAATTAAATTTTGTGTTTGAGTGGGTCCGGGGATGGTTTAAATTCACAATTAGACGCAGTAGGTGGCACTGGAATCGGGTTTTAGATTTTTATTTTTTCAGGGTAGGACAACGTATATATACAACGAACCGATAGTATACAATACAAACATAAAAATTATGTACTTAAACTAGTTCCTGTCATACATTATTGTTAAGAAATTTACATAAATCACCGTGGTAATAATTATTTTGCCGGCTACTAGTCATTTTATCTAAGGGAATTATTAAAAATATATCAGTACATATACTTACCATTATTATTTTAACAGAGCCTTGAACGTACGAAGTAAATTTAATCTACAAAGATATCCGTTTGATAAACGAAATGAAATTGAGCTAATTATCCAAGGGAACTTTATTAAAGATTTCACGTTTCCAGTGCTACCACTCCTACAGCAAGTTCCGGAATTATTTCGGTAAATTAACCATTAAACTGATGAGAACAAAGGACTACTTTGTGCTTGCGTACATAACAGGGGTGCCACTTAAGTATGTACACATGTACCAACGTATCCATGCAGTCCACATTTGTAATTAGGTTCAGTCTAACGTACCTCCAAAATACTCCAGACAATCAAAATTACATCAAGAGTAGGTATCTCGTCTTACGACTACGCTATTCGTAGAATGAAAAGTATTATAATTTATTATGAGACATTTTAATATTTTTGTAAATCTGAAGAGAAAATATATACGTAATACAATAGTACGTTTATTCCTTTTATTATCTTTTTATTTTGAATGAATTAATCGTGTGGTTTGTTTTCATATTATTAATTGTTGAAATTCATTTACATAAAATCGATTATGGTAATCGATAATTTATTTCATTTGTAACCTTATTTTTTTGATTTCTCATCTTCCAGATATTTAGGCCTGATGCTTTCCATTTCGTAATAGAAAAATGTAACGCTTTTGTAAGTCGTATCTCAACTCATTACATTTCTTTGGCCCAAAAGTCCCCGTCTCCGCTTTCTGGTTTATGGATGCAGCAGTGGTGCAATTCCGCACCGTATGCTCGGAATACGAGGTACTGAAAGCGAAGTAAAGCGGAGCTACCGCCTTAGCTTTCGTGGGTATTCTTTTTATAACCACCCAATTATACAATAATAGACTACGTAAAATCAAAATTAAAAATGAAAATCTTTCTTCTATTTCTTTGCTCATTAGGTATTTATTAATAATACCTACCACAATACTTATAGGTACTGAACTAAAACACTGAATAAACTAAAAGTCCTGCATATCCTACACATCCCGCACGCAATTTATTACATTCATATTGTACTAAGGTTACATTATTAATAATCATCGATAAATGTGATTAATTTCTTACTTTTACCTTGACTGTTGGTAATTATTAATAATGACCGGTAAATATTAATAATTTTCAATTAATCAAATTTACCATAATATATATATATACATACGTTATCTGTTAATATTTATACTGATTCCAAGTGTGTTTTTTACTTTTGACGTTTGCACGTCTATTAAGTTATATATATCTTGACATTAAAGCCCACATGAAACATATGACATAATTGTCGTCCTTTATTTTTGTGGGTGACGTAATAGTGATGTTCTGTGAGTCATGTAACGTACAGACTATTAAACCATCGACACTATACGTAAATAAATCGAATGTTAACCATTTGAAACTAAAAAGATCATTTTTTAAACTTTAAAGAAAAATAATACCACAATTATTATACAACTACTTATAAAATGACTCATTTAACATATGTAAAATATGTTCATTAAAATGTGTGTATATTTATTACACGATATAGTATTTTTAGCAAAAATATATAGATTGATTAAAAACTTATTTATAAATGAAGTCGATTTTTATAACAAATCGAGTCGGTAACGCATTAGGACATTACTAATTGATCCGTCATCGAGCTTTCAAGAGTAAAATAAATGCTTGGAAAAGGTATAACGTCATTCACAATATATAAAAAAATATCGCATCACAAATATCGCATTACACCCATTGTCACATCTGCTTGAAACGGTCTATAACTGTAACATTATCCCAGATGAGGACTCATCTTGTTGAGTAGTATTTGAAATATGGACATTTTCGATTAAATTATGTTCTACTGGAAAGAAAATCCAGTGGACTTAGGTCATCTCCTACGGAACCATTAATTGTGAGTGGACTGATAGCACCCGCCTGATATGTAGTCTATTAAAATCCACCTGACTTCAGTATATCACGGCTACCTAAAACAAACAAAATGGATACTGCAAATATTTAATGACTTACCGAGGACTCTCGTTTTGACCCGCCGCAATTCTATTTTTTTACTATGACCTAGGTCAGCTGCAGTCCACTGAGAGTTAACGCGTGACCAAATATTCAAACACTGTTAGTTTCACAAAACAGTCTGTCCAATGAAAACTCATTTATATTTTATTTAGTTTTAGTCGAATTCAATCCAACAGTCTAAAACGAAAATCGCATATTCGCATTTTAGCAATTTATAACGAGATTTTATTTTAAAACTATTTTTGTTTCGCTTCTTCTAACTATATCAATTGAGTATCCAACGCGGTAGCGCTGCCAGCGTTTTTCGAACGTTTCCAATAAGACTCAGTACTTTGGGACCAGTTTTTATCTAAAGTTTTATTTGTATATTTAAGTATTATAGTATTTTTATATTAAAACAATTCTAATTTCTCACCCATCTATACCAATATAATTGAAATGTCTGTCTGTGATTTCACAATAAATGCAAAAAATTAAGTCAAATCGGCTTTTTATACAATGCCAATAATTACAGTTTTTATATTTTTTTCTAAGCCAAACAAGATGACCACTGTGTGAAACCGCCTATACCCCTTGAACAAGCGTGGCGGGTATACTGACCGTTCCCCAATAAATAGTGACACCGCCCCAGTATTGGGACGTTCTTACTATAATATACTTGGTTAACCCCAGGAATCATATAATAACGCCTTAATTAAATGCACTACTGAATATATCCCTATTAATATTGTAAATACGAAAATAACTCTGTCTGTCCGTCTGTCTGTTCCGTTTTCACGGAAAAACTATTAGACCGATTTGGCTGAAACTCAGTGCGACTTCGATGCGAAGGATTAACATAGGATACTTTTTATCCCAAAAAATGGGATAGTTTCGGGGATAAAAATATATTTGTCTTTGTGTTTGTTATGCTTTTACGGAAAAACTAATGGACCGATTTGCCTGAAATTCGGTATATAGTCGATGTGGTCGATGTGGTCGATGTGATTGATGTGGTCGATGTAGGCGATTTGGTCATTTTGGTGTACATATGTAGTTTTAATATCGAAAATTGGCATACATACTTTTCATCCGGGAGATGAGATAATTTGCGATATATAATGAAGTGAATCTTCCGGGGCAAATAGCAGTAACATAAAAATTTAATACAATGTAACCTGTGTTGTAACCTCTTTAAACAAGAGGCTCTTTAAAACTCTTTAACACGAGGCTGACCCGCGGCGCAGCCGCGGGGTTAACTCGTAAATATATATATATTATGTAGGTACTTATCTTCTTCACTTAGTATAAAACAAAGTCGCTTTCCGCGTGTGTCCGTCTGTATATCCGCTAACTTCTTCTCAATCACACGGAACGGATTATTAAGCTGTTTTCACCATCAGTTAGATAATTTTTCACTGTAAGTTTATATATATATATATATATATATATATATATATATATATATATATATATACAGTCAAATTATAAAAAAGTCTCTGACGCTAGTACCGTCACGATTTACGAAAATGATTGACCATAACACATTCAACGTCTTAGACCAATATTCTATCTGTAAGAATACTTTTGTGCAAATTGGTTGTCGAGATAATAATTAGTATAATTGAAGGGCCGCGCAGTAATTACCGGAACACTTTTAGAACATGTTACCTTATATTATTATATCTATCATTACAAACTTTCGGTTAATTTTACCTTTAACGAGCCAAGCTGGTACCCATTATCTCGATTACAGCTCTTTGCGCCGGCTTGATCGGTCTGATACCAAGCTCTCAAAAAATATCGGCGCGAAATGTTAAGGCTGCGTTTCCACTGACGCGGAGCTGAGCGGAGTGAAGTGCAGAAGAGCAGTGCAAAACGTTTCCATTGAAGCGGAGTGGAGCTGAGCAGACCGTGTTCCGATCAGTCAAATACAATCTCTTGGATACGTCATGTTGTCGGTAAAGAAAAAAGCAGTGCTTTTACATCCTTCTCTACTAGAAGATGAAGATTCGGAAGCAGATGAAGTAGAACTGATTGTCGCATATTATTCGCGCCGTACCGTCTCCCTACCCTCCACTTTGTGCTCTCCACTCCGCCCAGCTCCGCGTCGGTGGAAACGCAGCCTTAGCATTGATTTAATCGTGTTTCGTGCGATGTGTGAGGGTTCCCTCCCCTATTCTAATTTCACTATTCCATCCTCCTAACCGAATCACATATCCTATCCCCTCTAAATGATTCCACCTATCTGATCGCTCTATCTAATCTCCCCATTCCATCCTAAAGACTGGCAACACCTTGGCTCTGCTCATACAGGGCGTTCCTTTAGTAGCTCACAACGCCCAAAATGCTCCGTTAGCCGTTCCACAAGGCGACCGCGGTCGTTGTGGTCGTGGCGAAAACGTCACTAATGACGTCATCATTTTCGATCACACAACGCTCACAACGACCCATGTCAAAATGTGGGTCGAATAGCCGTTCCACTTGGGTTTACGATTGTAACGCCGGCAAGCAAGTGGAACGGGAAAAACCCCGGTCGTGAACGTGATCGTTGTGAGTCCCTAATGAAACGTATTCCTAGTGTTACAAATGTCTATAGGCGATGGTAACCACTTATCGTGACCTGAGCCATCTACGCAATAAAAAAATAACCATTGTCAAACACTGTTATACCGATTTACCACCAATATAATCGCTCATCTGCTTCAGTAGCGAGATCGCTACCATAAAATGCCATGGACACAAATCTGGAGATAACTAGAACTAACAAAACAATGATTAATGGCATCTACCTTACATAATGTTGGTACTTGATATTAAGTACCCACATTACAAATACTTTATTGAGTTGAACCGACAAGTATTTCTAAATTAATTATTTATTTAAATCCATATACATTCCCGATTTTTTCGACTAATCAAATGATTTACATGCTATTATAAAGATAGCGCCAATTTTAGAGTAGTGATTAAACTGCCTGACGTCTCCTAGGTAACCTACCTTTGAGAGAATTTGAAGGCTCGAATGGTATTGTGCTGTTTTATTTAAAAAAAAATATATTTAAAAATTAAAAATGTAGTCAAATAAAAATGTACAAAATTTACTACGGTAATTGTGCAAAAACGCGGAACCTGAAAATTATGCGTTTTTTGTATTCAAAGACTTTAAATATAGTTTGCTATGGTATAATAACGACACTAAAATCATCGGAAATCATAATACTACAATTAAGAACAATAATACAATTAATTACATTAAATATGTGCGTCATATCAATAGAAATAATGTTCAATTTTAGCGTCATGACTCACCTAGTTGTGATAAAAACACAATTACTTATTTAATTTTGGGATTAGTCTGTAAATGTATAAGAAATATAACTTGACCAAAATAATTAATAATTATAAAATCAACTATTACAGCATTGCCAGAAAACCATCATTTTTTGTAATTTGTAAGTAAAACCTCAGATTAATAATATTAAGAGACAAAGTTTTTACTTCACTTTTCCAAATGTCAGGCGAAGACACTAAATCCATACACCATGAATATCATATTATTCAATCAATCTGAAGATCATTGAATGACATGAAAATACGGAATTTCAGATTTTTCACATCATTGTAATTAAGATAATTAATATACTTTTGTAGTTTGTATACATAATTACCAACAACATGCAATACCAATGTTAGCAGAACAAAGTATAGATATGAGGGGTGGTCGAAGGTCGTAACCAGTGACAAGTACAGTGGGTTAGATTAGGTTATCTTTAGACCAAACACATTGGCAGAACCGACTGGTTGCCATTTATTCATTGATAATTTAAATAACAGTTAAAGTCCGTTGTGCCACTCGCCGGTCGCTGCCGGGGGACGTTCGCTTCACTTGCTCGGCTCGTGGGCATTGGTCTGCAGATAACCTAACCCACTGTCCTTATCACTGGTCATGACCTTCGACCACCCTACCTACCACACCTATACTTTGTTTGTCTAACATTGGTATTGCATGTTGTCGGTATTTATATATACAAACTACAAAAATTTAATAATTATCTTAATCACAATAATGTGAAAAATCTAAAATTCCGTATTTTCATGTCATTCAAAAATCTTCAGTTTGATTGAATAATATTGATATTCATGCTGTATGGATTTAGTTCCTTTGCTTGACACTTAGCAAAGTGAAGTAAAAACTTTGTGTCTTAATGTTATAAATCTGAGGTTTTACTTACAAATTACAAAATATCGTGGTTTTTTAGCAATGCCGTATTAGTCGATTTTATAATTATTAATTATTTTGATCATATCATATATGTTACATTTGCAGACTAATCCCAAAATTAAACTAATTGTGTTTTTATTATAATTAGAAGGTAAGTCGTCACGCTAAAGTTGAATATTATTTCTATCGATATAACGTTCGTAATTAATTATACAGTTTATTAATTTTTTGTCTCAATGATGGTTTGCCGATGATTTTAGTGTCGTTATTATTCCATAGCAAACCATATTTTAAGTCTTTGAGTACAAAAAATACATAATTTTCAGGTTACGCGTTTATGCACATTTACCTTTACGACTAATTAAAATTATATATGAACAAGATCACTGCCCGTGGGATTAAGCAGACTGCATTGCTACATTATGGTAATGTTTATTCTCTTTGCAAAGTTCAAACAGACTGTTTGATTACAACTAGCAACTTTTTATAACAGAATAAAAAAATTACAAAATGGTCTTCCTAATTTTACTTGTGATAAGTATTTCGACGAATACCAAATGGTTACGTAAGGCTACCTACATTTATTTTAGAGCTAATAATATCTTGTAAAGAAAAATTAAGTTGTCGAATATTTTAAAATCCCAAAAATACAGTAATCATCAGTAAACTATTAAAAAGTTCCTTTAAACCTCTTAACGTTAGTAAAACCTCGGAAATTCTAAAGTCGGCTAATTGTCAAAGGAAAGAAAAAAGGCAATTATATAGCAAACAAGGGTTTCAATCCAATATGTGAAAATTAAGTTTATTTTGATCATTATGTGTTTGTATTTTCTTTTTCACGTCTGTAGAAATTAACTAATTATCATGAAATTTGGTATGTTGTACTTCAGATAACGGATATCAACATAGGATTTTATCACTGAAATCAGGATTGCTTCCACTGGATTCCAACTCAAAGCCTGACGCGGGTGAAGTCCTGTGAAAAACTCTATTTACGTTGTACATAGAAATCTTGCAATTCGAGAATTTAACTATTTAAAATTTTTAAACCGCATGGCTATAGTATAGTTACTAATTGCGACCTGATTATATCAAGAAAATATATTAACCTAATTTCTAATATAGATAATTGAATTTTTTAAAGTGGGTAGACACAATATTCCTTGAGAAGATAGGATCAGGCGGAGGCGGAGAAGTTACCGGAAAGCTTAAGTTTTGATTATAACGTCCGTGGCGCTTAGATTCCAATTTCAGTGATAGAAATCAATTTAAATGACAAAGAGTTTCAATTATGCATGGAGGTTTTTTAAAGGTGATTCCGTTTTATTTGTTCCGCTTTTATTAGCTGTTTTCCAAATTCGTCTTTGTTCAATTTAATTGTAATAAGTAAATCTGAAAATAAAATTCAGTTAAGTAATTTTGTACTCGTTTGTAAATCTAAGGGTGCGTAAATCTGAGGGTCGCATATTTTATCGTCCTACAGTTAGAGATTAAGCTATAAAGAAAGTAGTAGTAGAAAGTATTCTCTACCTATTACATACATTTTACTGGTCCTTTGTCATTCCTAGTACTCTTTTAGTAATCTTTTTCCATAGTGCTAACTCGTCAAGACACACCACAACACAATAAAATGCCTGTATATTTATTCATTGTTTATTTGTCAAGTCAACACTATAAATAACCAAAGCAAGATGCAAATAATATTCACAAATCACTAACGCTATCCGATTCAAATCAGAGGAGGCTATAAAATCTGAAACGTCGCTAGTAAATATATTTTCTTGACCTTTTATAGGGCGTCTACAATTTACGATATCCATTTTAACGTCTGCGATAACATTGTAAACACCATTATACTATTTTGAAGAAGAATAAGCTAAAATATTTTTATGGTGTTCTTAATAATAGTTCAGTAAATTCGCCTATAAAAAAATACTAAAATAGGTAATATCAACTAATGAACGTTCCGCTATTAGCTTCATATCATCTAGATTTTTACTTCTTTGTAAATACGTAATTATTGTAATAATGTCTATTAAAACATCGTGTTGAAACCTGCACATAGAGATAACCGACGTGTCAAGTGTCCAAGGTAGTGGACAAGCGTGACGGGTTTACTATCGATTCCCCTCCCTATGAATGAAAGCCCGAACCCAGTAGTGAGACGTTTATGGGCTGTTATTATACTTCTTTATTATATTAGGTAAGAAAAAGATTAAGCGGAATTCAACCAGTCATTGCAATCAGAAGCAGGTGCATTATCGACTGAACCACCACAACTTATTACCTTAACTATACCAAAGTTCATAATAATGTTACGAGCGCGAGACTCGAATTAAAATGCCGTTGGAATTACTATAGAATTTATTAGAACTATACAAACACGTATGAAACAGGTATAAATATAACTAGACACTACTAGTACAAAATGCACAATTCAATAACACGCTTAAAGTCCGTCAATATATCGCTTATCGAATGTACGTCTTGCTCGTATCGTAATCCTCGCTTGACTGCCCCACCCCTCCGTTCGGGCATTGCTTTATACTACACGGTGCAATATGGCTACCTCATCGCGTGCATCCGTTTTCCGGAATCACACCTGGCCACTGCCTACCGGAACAGATTACAATACACAATAGGGGGCTTTTCTAATTATAAATATTAAATACAAAGAAAACAAAAGAAGTGCAAATGCGGTAATAAAACTTGGGGTTTATGACCGCAGGTGTTCATTCGCATTTGTTGTTGTGCTTTGTGGAATTTTGGCTAAGTCGTAACAACATTACATTACATTAACACTTTTAACTGTCCTTATAAGTACTATCATCATCCTAGGGTTTACTCTCAATTTGGCTTGGAGCGTCCGCTTTAGAGCCCGGGGTATGTTTTTCTACTTATTCTTCTCCATTTCGTGTCTTCTTAGTATTCTTTTGTCAGGGCGCTAACCACTTTCTTCAAGTAAACCTTGACCCTTGACTCCTATACCTTACTTTATGTCTATCTTGTTTTATGGTCGGTTCCTATATCTTACCGACCATTTGTTTCTCTTACTATCGGCTAAAATTTGACATAAGCTCCATATAAATTATATCAAAATTCAACCGATGGTAAGGCAAGTGAATAAATAGTAAGACAGGAACCGGCCATTTCTACGTATTCTGAGTAAACTTTAATGAATATTTTAAAATATCAACAAGGTCTATCTATATAAATAAGTTACATTAAGTACATTTTTTTATAAGGGCGCTGAATACAAATCACGACAGTGATCGAAGACAAGCGAGCGGTATATGTAGTACGTATTATACATATACTTACAGAAATACAGAAATATTTGTTACATCTTTACATATAATAAAACAAAGTCGCTTTCCGCGTCTGTCTGTCTGTATATCCGCAAAGTCCTCCTAAGCTACCAACAGACTTTTAAACAGTTTTCACCATCAGTGACATAATTTTTCACTTATGGGTTTTATATATATATTCAACCATATATTCAATTTTTAATTTAAACTTGAAATTTCGAGTCTGTTTTGCACGAAATATTTTTTTTTCATTTTCTAGTACAATTTTTGTAACTTATGTTGATGTAGGGTGCTGATTATTTTAGGTGTGAAAGAACAATTCATAAAAACTTAATTACATTAAAAAAAACTCCTAAATAATTATACCAAAAAATAAAATAAAAAACATTTAAAGCCGTTGCGGTCAAAATTTGACAAAAATCATTAAAAAATGAATAACTCGAAAACTAAAAATTTGGTATAAACATACATGGGGCTAATTCGGACACATAAAGGGGTAAAGTAATTAGATTTTCCTTTCGAACGTCACTGTTGTGGCCAGCCTGTACATATACCATAAATAAATAAAGAACCATTACCATAAATAATAATATTTCCTATAGGTATAGCTTGCCTAACAAAGAGACTAAAACCAAATCAATAATTGGAAAATCAGAAGGAAACAAACAGTGGGTAAAGTGCTCGGCACAGGGGCTCGTTAGCTGAACGCTTAAACAAAGCTTTCATTGAGTACTCCTGTCCGTTGTTGGTCATTTAACTTTGACTGCCTCACACTACTGCGCTAGTTTCACTAACATTATGAATACAAACAAATAATTTTAGTTATGTAATTTTATCATTACTCTATGAGGTGAATTCGGGTGAAATACCCTAGTAGGGTAAAGTATACTATTTTGACACCCTACTCTATGTATGGCACCCAGTAAATGCTCGTGACTTCATC
Organism: Dendrolimus houi; assembly: GCA_039645545.1. Taxonomy (NCBI): domain Eukaryota; kingdom Metazoa; phylum Arthropoda; class Insecta; order Lepidoptera; family Lasiocampidae; genus Dendrolimus; species Dendrolimus houi. Next base: position 11,915,922 of record CM077120.1, on the reverse strand, counting down.
CACACTTGCCTTGAAATTCCCGCGGTATTCCCGGGACAAAAAGTACTGCAGAATTTAAAAAAGAATGTAAGCTATTGTTTTAGTGAAAACGGTATCCGAATAAGCTAAATTGTATGTACCCGAACAACTACAAACCGCTCCAGGGAAAATTAAAAATATCGATCAGTGAAAAATCACACTAGAATTCGTTTTTTTAATCTAGCCATTTTAAATAATTCCCAGAATAAATCCCACGGGATTCCTAGGATAAAACGAAGCGCAGATTTTAAGAATTAGCTGTCGATCAACGGGTTTTCTCCAGTAATCCAATGGCCCAGTAGTTTTTACGTGAATCCTGAACAAACAGACAAACCGAAAAGAAATCTACAAAAATACATCGTGTTCTACGTTGTTTATAATAGTCTATTCCAGTTTTTTTTAATAGCTTTAGTGTACTGATAAAGCATGTTTAGAATTTTATAACATAACAAAACTACGTTTTAAGCGGTTTTAACTCGCGCCTAAAACCGTTAAAACGTAGTTATATTATGTATACTAATCGCGAAAACTTAATAAAATATGATTTTATAATATTTAAAAATCTTAATATATTCTATTTAGTACCCATACAATAATTATTATTAATGTTATCATTGTATGGCTACAAAATATATATAAAATATTAAGATTTCTTAATGTCTTGAATAAAATATAGGGTACTAATCATTGTATTGGGTGCTAACAATGGCATAGTTTCCCCTACTAATACTTTCAACTATTCTTTTAATTTTTATTTTATTTTATTTAATTATTAATTATAAAATAAGTGGTTCTCAATTTTTTATTTTTAAATTGTATATGGAAATATCTGACTTATTTTATTATCTACCCATAAACGTTCCACTGCTGAACTCGGGCCTCTCCATTTTCCATGCCTGTCCAAGGTAGATTAGCGGGTTACAGCCATGGGTAATATCGTACAGTACAAGGTTCATTACGATGTTTTTCTTTATTTATTACATGCGATAATTTTTACAATAAACTCTTTAATCTATCAAAAGATATTTTTTATTAAAATACATGTCTTATGATATTTTCCAAAAATAATTTACTTGAAGTAATCTTCTTAGAGTAACTCCTTGTAATATCATTTTATTTTAAACTCATATCTCAAGTCAAACTCTTAATAAGTTGGTGCATAAAAAGCCCTCATAAAATAAGTCACAGAGACTTTCTTACAAATCTTTAATAACTTTTTAACGAAGATCTTAAAGTTTTTAAACTAGCTATGCCCGCCGCCTAATTCGGGCCGTAATTTGATTTTATATTCATATTTTCTGAACCCTCGACCGTATCGAAATGTAACATCGTCAGTCCTATTTAAGCCTCCGGTTCCCGAATACGTCGAAAGTGCAACAAACTAAACAACTTTTCGTTGGTAATTTGTGATCAATAATTTACTAACATAATTTATGATAAATCTTCACAATATGAGACGTAACGTGGTTTCTTTATAATTTTTCTCCACTTATTTTAAGTTAAGAAAAAAGTTCACCAAATCGCCTCCAAATTATTGTCATGAAACCATTTTCACCTTAAATTTGTTTTCAAAACAGAATTTAAAAAAATATATTTTTAAATATTGCTTTATTTTAGTAACAAAAAGCAATAATGCATCTGAAAAACGACCGCGTCTATAGAATACCCACTATCGCCCGAAAAATCACTACCGAAAAATTCTTAACGACGTTGGTGTTGTTACAAGCTTTAAAGTTTCACTTGTTTTCTTATATTTACGATTAATATAATATATTGTAAGAACGGAGGTCATTTGAATATATATATATAAAGAAGAAATGGTTGAGTCTACAACTGTCAAGCGTCAAGCTTCTTTAAGAATTTGTAAACTTATAACAAAGAAAACTATGTATAACAAAATGAAAGACAACAAGATATAAATTTAAAGTAAATCGATTATTCCAAGAAACTGTTGAGAGTTGAGACAAAATAATCACAGATATCTAAATACAATATAGATTACTTTTACAACTATCGTATTCCACAAAAAGGAATCGTAAACAAACATCGAGCAAACACATCTATTGGACACAGGAACTATAAACAGCTATTCCTGAAATAATAATGTGAGTTTGTTTGTAGAAACGGCATTATGGAAATTTATAGTTACTAGTAACGCGGTCAAATCTATAATATTATAAAATTCTAAACAGGCCGTGTTTGTACACTGAAGGTATTAAAAAAAAACAAGTGGAATAGACTATATAAACGACGGAGTACAGGATGCATTTTTTTTAGATTTTTGTTTGTTTGTTCGGAATTCACGTTAAAAATAACTGGGTCGACTTCGATGCGGTTTTCGCTGATCGACAGCATATTCTTAGACTTAAAATTTGCGCTACTTTCTATCCCAGGAACCCCGCGAGAATTTTTCTAGGAATGATTTAAAATGGCTAGATTAAAAAAAATCTAATTCCAAAGTGATTTTTTCACTGATCGATAGCAAATTTCATGTAATAAAATGTGTGATATTTTTTATCTCGGGAATCCCGCGGTAAATTTCCCGAGGGCGACTTGTAGTTGTTCGGGTGCATAAAAATTTGCTTATTCCGACATAATTTTAACTAAAAGCGATAGTTTACATTCGTATTTAAATGCTGCGGTACTTTGTGTCCCGGGGATACCGCGAGAATTTCCATAAAAATCACAGGGAAGTTGCGGGCATATCCTAGTATTAACATAAATATTCGAAACTTCTCGCAATAGTTATTATAACGTTATGTATTTGCGGTATACGAATTAAAATGTCGTTTAAATGTACACAAAGTTTATTACAAGTACACACACGTACTTCACAGTTCGAGTACAACAAGCCCGAACCGTAAAGCAGAAAATCGAATTACAAAAATCGCACAGTCCGTCGTAATAAGCTACTCATTCCGAAAGTATACTAGGTTACGTCTTGGTCGCTCGATCGCAGTTGAAACTCAACTAACTCAGTCCCCACTGAACGACCTTATTGTATATTACATATTTGTAAAATTACAAAATAGACATGGTCTCCTAGCAACATGCCCACTATTCCTTGAAATTCTCAACTTGTAAGCTTAATGGCTTCTAAGAATGTGCAAAGAAATGCAAACAATGGAAGAAAGGATTTAAGACGTCTTACTGGGAGACATACAAAGGGATTAACGCCAACAATAGATCATTTAAATTTCAAGGGTTAATCCAACAACTGTAAAGTAAATAATTCTCGAAATGCATTTGATTTTGATACAATCGGTTGCTCTCGATTAATGGTTAAGCGAAGGTTTGTATTTGTAGAATATTCTTAGAGTTCTGACACTTAAAAGTCAAAAAGGAACCTTTATGGTCTCACTACGGGATTTGTCTGTGAGTCATAGCAGGAATCCCAGGAACTACTAAACCTAGAGACCTAAAAATTTAGCATACACCTAGAAATCTTTTATTTTTACAAAAATTAACCTAGTGTCCGCAAAATTTTTTTTGTTAACAGAGCTCTGTAAGTTAGTAGTTTAGACCAAGGGAACAAATACATAACACGTTGAGGCGAGAAAGGAGACACGGCCAAATCCGTGTCATGAACCAGTAGTATATCTGAGTCAATGGCCTAACAAAGACGTTGAAGATTGTGCTGAGTGGAGATTAAATGGAAAGATAGACCAGCAACAACTTGGAACTAAAAAGTGCCGGATAAAAAGATAATATATTATTTTTCACGGAGTGGAAAATAAATTGATTTTCATAAAATTATGATATTGATGTTCCACAAAATCTGAAGATTCAAAAATGTGACTTATGATACGAATTATCCTGTTTTGTAACGGTCTTATTCATATTGAGTTAAATAAAGTTTGTAGGTTTCTTTAAGTAGTTTAAAGAAGCTTACAAACTTACTGTAACTCAATATAAATAAGTCCGTAAGAATTCGTTTCAATTACAACGTAGCGGGAGAACCTTTATAATTATTTGTATACCTTTGTTATTTAAATAAACTTGATCTTTACAAAAACACCTAAATGGCAGTGTAAAATTTTCATCCGTGCAGGAACGGAGAAACAATACATTTTCCTGCGGCCGGGCGGCCTGTCGTAAGACGCGACAGAAGAACCCACAGCCAGGTGGTAGGATGTTTGCCCGACTGGATGGTTACCACCCCTGGTCTAGAGTATGGCCTCATAACAACCTTGAGTTGTATTCCGGCACCAGTGGCCAGGTTCCAGTCTCCCTTATGAGAGCAGCAGCGCATTTGTAGCACCTTAGGTGTTACAAATGTCTATAGGCGATGGTAACCGCTTTTCATCAGGTGGGCCGTCTGCCTGTCTGCTGAACTCTGCAATAATATAAAATTGAACCTAGTTACGTTTTAAAATACAATAACAACGCAAAGTTTGTTTATACTTTGTATGCATTTTTGTATCTATGCAGAGATGTAAAAAGAAATGTGAAAATAAGCTGGAGACCGTTATGTTTTCGTATATTTACAGCTCATGTAATACTGTAAAGAAACATTTTATATTTGTTTTATATTCCGTGCATCGCGAACTGTTGTAAAATATTTCAACGGCAACACATTATAAACCTAAGTAAATGCCGTAAACACGGTTTTAGCTCTTAAGGTTGGTACATAATACATGGTACAACCTGACGAGTCCGTCTCCAGAACATACGAGGGGATACTTAGATTTTATAGACTTGGCAAGCATCAAGAACACATCGTTGAAACGTGGAATGCTGGAATCCGTATAACAAATCATTCGTACAATTGTAATGGTGCTTCCTTATCTGAAATCTCTGAAGTCACGATTCTTGTTCACGTTATATGATAGGCATAAGTGATGAATAAATTGAAAGCGAAGATTTACTTTAAAAATGAGGACATAAATTGTACAACAAATAGATGATTGAATTCATAAAATAAATTGGAAGGTTGATAAATGGTAGGTGGCCAAAAGTGTATATAAATAAAATATCTCAAGGACAATTTGCGGATATATAAGTATGGTGTGATAGATGACGTGTGTACAAAACAGAATAGTGCAGTAAAAGGGAATATTTTGCTGACTCCAAATTATTATAGACCAAGATTAACTAATTATTAAGATTAATTATTAAGCTAGTGACGAATTTGGAGAAGGTTTTATAGTCAATTAAAAATTATAAAAAACAGTCGTTATCGATATTAGTGATTATGGAATTAACATTTTTAATATTAATTAATAAATACTCCATAAAAAACTGACTGCCTAAAGAAAATTAATTGCATATATTTATAAAACATCTTTTGGACAGTCGGGCCTTACTTCAAAACTGTCAAATTAGTTTGCGAATTTTATTTCTACATTCAATAAATACTAGACTTTCAAATTATTTCAAGCTACCAAGGCGAAGTATATTTTACAAATATAATATACTGCGCAGTAGTGAAATAATCGCAATACCCGCTGCACGACTCACATTTCTACAACACCTAACATTGATATGATGTATTATCATTGATAATATAGGGTTTTTACAATTCTAAATGGTTCTAAAGCACATTCTCCAAATTTGCCATCATTTCTTGGGATTTTCGTCAGCAATTCTTTTTTTCGTAAGTTTTCGCAACTAGTATACATAATAAAACTACGTTTTAACGGTTTTAAACGCGGTAGTTTTTGTTATTTTTATTGTTCAGACGTTTCGGCCACATTTCCGTAGCCGAAGCCGTGAAATATGAATCACAGCTACTGAAAAGTGGCCGGAACGTCGGAATAATAAAAATCAAATAAATACACCGCTTAAAACCATTAAAACGTGGTTTTATTGTCAACTCTTTTATTTTCCCCATAGTGTGGCCGCACCTGCGATAATGTTAAAGATATTAACTGTATTGCTGTGTACTGGCCTTGTGCGTCATATTTAAAGCGTTAAAAAAACCCCGTTTACGAATAGCCACATTAGTGTATATATATACGTATCATTTAACAGTTATCAGTAAATATTTAACGTCATTCACAAACGAGAACACAAACAATTAAAACTATATCGCATCACAAATAATACATTACACCCATCGCCCCATCAGCGTAAAACGGTCTATATTTGTACTACATTATTCCAGATAAGGCACTACCATCTCAAACAGTTAACTATAAATCAAGTCATTGCAATATGAGTCGAAATTTATAGAGACCGGAGCGGGCTTCATGTGACAATGTTCTCAGATTCCCTAGAGATCTCTTCCGTTCGACTCGAAACTCGGCCACGCTCGCCGGAAATACAGCTGGCCGAACACAACTCTTGATACACGCGTGCTGGTGCCAGCTGAGTAATAAATACCATAGTAGGTAATAATCAATGAAGCTACTGCAACATAAGCGAGGAAATATTATAGGATGACGAACACTTGTGATTAATGTCACCTATAGATTTTAATTTTACTTAACACTTCGGAGAATGAAGCATTATTAATAACACAGCTCTTTTAATCGATTTTCAAAATATGTAATCTAACCAGCAGTTTCAGACGATACTACCTTATTTATTTACATAATAAAGGCTTCTAAAAATTATCAACAATAGAACTTGGTTGAAATAAAAACATTTGAATTAACTTTACTATGACAGCAATGAAGAATTAACAAAAATTAGTCACCTTAATTTTAATCTATCTATATATTTTTACTATAATAAATCTGTAAATGGTTCGAGTTTGTATAATGCGTTTAAAAATGTGAAAAAATAAGGGGGGATAATTAGGACCAGGAGATTTCGAAAATTAAATTTTTTGATTTTTTGTCTCTCTGTCTGTCTTTCTATCTGTCTAACTGTCTGTTAGAGCATCACGTGAAACTACTGAACGGATTTAAATGAAATTTGAAACGGAACTAACTTATATCACAGGGCGTAACTTAGGACACTTTTTATCCCGATAAATAATGCCGTTTCCGTGGATTAAACGAATTAGCAAAATAGATGGTGCTGCAATTGCGATGTAGACAACCATCTCTGTACTTCAATAACAAATACATTACATTAGCGTGAAACTGATACATGCTTAATGTATTCAATAAGACTCATAATAAATTAGTAGGGATTTGTGTTCCATTCAAACTACCACCCGCACAAACACACACACATACATACACTCACGCACACGCACACGCATACACTCACTCACACACACGCATACACACACATACACGCGCACACCCGCACCTCACACCTGTTTGCTATTTACCCACTGCGGACACAACCACTCGAAACCCATCTATTTATCTCTTTCTTTATTTTCTTTAATATTTGTAAAAGTACTCTCTGTAATTCAGTAAATAGATAGTCTTAAAATTTAAGCAACATAGGAAGAGCGAGGTTTCCCAACACAAGTATCATTTGATTACTTTCTGGGAAGCCCCGGCAACTTACATGTATGGACTTATTGAAATAAATACATTTTTATTTATTTTATTATTTTTAAATACGTTGTCATTCATTACGTCTAAGGTACTTCAAATCAGGTTGTTTTTTGTATTTTTCTGTGCAGTTGTCTACACTATATTGACTTAGTTTCTTTGTAATTGTAGTGAAACAAGAAACTTAAGTATTAAAGTAAAGTTAAGTAGTATATATAAAGCACTTAATAATTTTTTTATGTACGCATAGAGCTACTAACCATGGTTTTTCAGGCGGCGTAGCCGCGGGGGAAGCTGGTAGTTTATAATTACGTACCAACGCCACAAATATGATGATCCAAATCTTTAACTAAACAGATAATCTTACAGAATTAAGAGTAAATAAAAAATTGTGAGCATAAAGGCAATCTTTTATAGAAGATATATCCAAGTTTATAAAGCTTACAAGTCAGGTATATGGTACGAGAACATCTTTTGATAGCCGCGTGGACGTGAAAGCCTAATGCTCGACTCAAGACGAGTAGTGAATTACAAGAAAGATGTCTATTTACTGTCCGCAACCCAGGATTTTATGTCGTCCTTTTACGATGAATCCAATAGAAAAGTAACGAGCCTTCACCCTGTTTTCATTTCTGTTTTTGTTGATTGATATAAAACACAATCTTTATGATGTCGCGTTGTGAATAGTAAATTCTTTCAAGAAATTATTGTAATTTGCTGGCGATTATGTAGCCAAAAGCATTTATTTTCAAGACTGTTGGAGCTATGTAGTTGATTCCGGAGCGCCTGGTATATGTCTTGGTCTTTATGTACTTTTAGCACACCTGTTAGGCTGACGAAGTTGGAGAGAAAACATTATACAGCATTTTATACGTGACAGAGCTATGCTGGAATCATTATTTTAATGGCAGCTTTTAGGGCCGGCTAGACTGGTGAGATACCACGCTCTCCCAGAATATCGACTTGAAATGCTTAACCCTGAGCTAATTGTATTCCAAACGATGAATGACAGTTCCGGTGGCCCACTTGCCAGTCCTTATCCTACATTCCTAATCCAATTCTCCTATTTCATTCCCCTACCACATCGCTATTGTAAATGCGTGTCATTTTCATATTAAAAATATTAAAAAAATTGCGACTTTCTGACTGATATATAAGTTTGTTTCATTAGCTATTGTACTGTTTTATCGCAAATGTGTTGAAAAACGTATGCCACTTGGGCGGTTGTTGATTTTGACAAACTGTTTTGTAAAAATCAACTTACCGCACTGGTATCAATAATAACAATTATTTTTCCTTGAACCCTCCCGTACATAATAAGTACCAAACAGCCGTCAGCACTCTCAACATTACTTTTCCATGAACCAAACTATAAACTATAGGTAATACATACCTCCGAAATAATAATTCTTACTTTTATGAATACTCTAAGATATAATAAAACAATCATAGAAAAAAAGAAACCGACTTCAAGAGTAATTAAAAAACAAGAAATTAGTGTTTTCTACAACACCTTGAAGTCAGTGCGAAGTAAAACATAAAAGTTAATTTATTTTGTATTTTTGTTAGTTTTTTATGTTTTATTAGGCACCTACTTCAAAGTTGTAGAAAATACTTATTATTATTATATTGTTTTTTAATTACTTGAAGTCGGTATATTTTTTGCTAGAAAATATTTATTTTTCATTTTTTAGTTATGTACATGGTGCCCAACAAAATTAATGATTTATATAAACTATCCTGATGCTACTGAATCTAAAGCAAAAGGAATCATGGAAATCGGTTTAGAAACAAAAAAGTTTGGTTGAACATACATTAAAAAAAAATTTACATGAATTGAACCTCCTCCTTTTTTAAAATCGGTAAAAATAGTAGAAACATAATTAGCCCTAACTAATCTCAACTTGACTATACCTGCGCACGCCTTTGCTAATATCGTAGCCGCCATAAAGTTTGCATTGAACTATACCTATATTATAAATAATATTTTAAAAACCAAAGCCCTATTTATAATTTTGTTGTATTCTATAATGTATAGGTATTTATGAATGTTGTTTATATTTATGGTTAAATTAATGCTTTTATTAATTATAATGCTGGGGTTTATTTAGTGTTATGCATAGCCACATTAGTGAATATATGTGTGTATACACAGTGAATTTTTAAGCGGGCCTTCAGAGCCAAATCCTAAACTACTCGTATATTAAATAGCGAAAACACTCAAAGAAGAAGATTATTGTATCATTAAGTTTTAAAAACTATTTACCCGTGTCAGGAATCGAGTCAGCTGATTTTGAAAAAATAAACACACCTGTATTATTACGCCGAATCATAATGAAGCTATATTAAGATTTGGTATAATAATAAAGGTGTGTAAGGATCAATTTCTGTTAAGAAATATCAAACAGCAAACAAAGTGAAAGAGTTGTTTTTGAACAAAATGTTCTATTTTCCATACATTAATTAAACATCAAATTACACCGGACATTTGACCGCACCTCATTTGAAAGCATGCAATGTTTACCCATTGACTAATTTAATTGATTGAGGTAAAATAACGTGCTTTTCGGATATTAAATTATTGATGCCTATTATACGTATCAGGCATATTATAGGTATCCTAGATATAATAATACAGAATGTGATTATTAGACAAGGGTAATTGATTTAAAAAAAATCTGATATTCAATGTATTTCGCTGTTTAGCATAGTTTAGGATTGGGCCCTGAAGGCCCACTTGAAAAATTCACCGAGTATATGTCAAAATATAATCGAAACAATATATAGGTATACGGTATATGGATGTGGGAATAGTAACTTCAGGCCTCCAGATCCTTAGCGAATATGTACAAACGTACTTCGTCATTGTCAATCGGGTAAATAGAGTCCTGTATCTGTTGAAACAATAATGAAGCTGAACGTAATCCTCAAACGATCCATCAAAACCTGGAGAATCGTGAGATTAGGATGAAAACGCTGGCTACCGCGGTGCGGAGCGAGATGTATAACTTGTTATTTATTTATTAAGTGAAGACTTTGTTAATTAATTTAATATTCTGTTTGCATTTATTTTATGAACTTTTTTATTATTTTAGTTACAAAGTATATTTGATTAAATGTTAATTACGCCGTATTGACGTTACTTAGCCTAATATTTTTTCAAAAGCACATTTCGGACATATTTTTACTTTTATTATTAGGTTATTAACACTACGATACCTAAACAAGAACGATTTTAAGGATAGATGAAGGTTTGTTACTGTTTCACGTAAAAAGTACTGAACTGATTTTGATCAAACTTTACAGTTGTATATATAACTTATACGTCAGAGTAAGGTAAAAATCTTAAAAAATAATATCTCACTAAAAATATCTTATTTTTATTCCAACTCACAATAATACATCATAATAAGTCAGGTACAGGCAGGTAAAAAATCGAGTTATAAAAATATAATACAAGTATCGAACTCAGAAATGTAAACAAAACACAAAAACGGTTTGCAATTTGTTATTTATACGCTAAATTTTCATATTATTCACAATGTTTTCCTTCAAAGTCAATATGTGGCAATTGCAACAATATGCGCAATATGCGTAAAATAGATCTTTATATAGAGCATGTATGCTCTATATATATATACCAGAATTCTAACCCATGACTTTTGCATGAGTATCTATGTCAATAAATTACCAGGACTTGATCTTAACAGACAAAAAGAATTTGGCGCGAGAAAAAATGTGTAGAGACTTTATCACACTTCAAAAGTAATACAATCTTTCTCCAACACAAAACAACTGAGATACTGTTTCTGTAAATGAAATTATTGTTTTCAAGAATACTTTTTATACTCGCATAATATGGCTACAATGCTACAAGCTACGTCGTATACGTATTGTATACAATAAAATATATTATATACAATAAAAGTTTTTCAATATAGCATTGACAAATTGCTTTTTCTTATAGATACATAATAAACGCTAGAAAATTAACGTAGTCAATGTAACACAATATATTTTAATGTACCTCTTTTTATTTTCTTACACGCTTTAATAAAATTAATGAAAAGGGAGACACCTCACGAGCGCTAAAATGATTGTGTCGAGTCTCATCAGTGGCTGGTACAGGTGTCTAAGTTACTCAATGAAAGCAGATAATTCGCTGTCAATTTAAGCTTAATGCTCGGTAGCGTTGGCGTATTATCGATAAAGGTCTGATACGATGGGAAGTTAATATCCAAAGTAAGCACAAAAATATTATAAATCCTAATCTATCATGTTTTGGTCCATATTATGAAATCTTCTGCGATGTTTGTAGTTACTAGCTGTTGACAGCGGATTCGCTCGCGTAGATTAAAAATAGTCGTAGTTTGAGTAGTCAAAAAAGTTAAAAGGTCACTACCTTGTTCACTTCCCTTAGGAGTTGAATTTCCAAAAACACCGATACATGTCATTGTGTACATTTGTTTTTATCAGAAGCAGGTAGATTTATAAAATTTCGTGCTTTTACTTTGAAAATGACGGATTTTCATGCAATACAATACAACTTTAATCCCAGTAACAAATTAATTTCGAAAAACACCGATACGCCTGTACATTTATTTCTAATCAGAAACAGTTATATAAAATTCTGTGCTTCTAACTTTTTAAATGACGGTTTTTCATACACGCTTTCATCCCCTTTTGGGGTCGAATTTTCAAAAACGCTGATACATATATACATTTATTTCCAATCAGAAGCAGGTACAGTCGCGGAATCAATGTGGTCGTAACATTAAAGTCGACTTTTGCTCGCACGAGTACAAGAAACAATATTGCCAACATTTGAATAAATGTTATGTTTATAAAATATAGAAACGTGAAAAAAAGACATTGCAATGTTGACAATGTATGTAATCCAGACAGTAGGATAGGTTTTGTTGTTTTTTGTGATTTGTCATTTTGGTAGTTTTGGTCGTTTCGGTAGTTTTGGTATTTTTGATAGTTTTGGTAGTTGTAGTAGTTTTGGTTGTTTTGGTAGTTTTGGAGATTTTGGTAGTTTTGATAGTTTTGGTAGTTCTGGTAGTTTCGGTAGTTTTGGTAGTTTTAGCAGTTTTGGTTGTTTTGGTTGTTTCGATGGATTTGGTAGTTTCGGTATTTTTGGTACTTTTTGGTAGTTTCGGTAGTTTTGGTAGTTTTAGTAGTTTTAGTTGTTTTGGAAGTTTTGGTAGTTTTTGTAGTTTTGGTAGTTTTGGTAGCAGTGGTAGTTTTGGTCGTTTATGTAGTTTACGGAGAGATAGATTCGGATATATAAATAAAACTAGAAAGGGTTAAAATAGAAGATAAAAGTTTGTATGGGAGACCAATCATTTCTCAAGTATACAGATATAAAAATTCATAATCTATAAAAAAATTCGATAGTAACTCGATCTGGCTGTCTGAATACTGAAAACGGACATAGATACTTTGCATTTGAAGATGGTATAGTTTGCGATATAAAATGAAGTAAATCTGCCGAGGGCAAATAGGACCAACATAAAAATATAATACAATGTAACATGTATTAACACCTGCTCTTTAAACAAGAGGCACGCAATGGGGTTTGACCCGCGGGGTAATCTCTAGTAAATAATAACGCCAGTAGCTAGAACCTTTGACAAGGATGCATAGGTACTCTACATAAATAATTGTAACATACTTACATGTGAGAATTGAATTTTTGCTTAGGCCTCAAACTAATACGTGAATGTTTAAAAAAAACTGAAACAGACGTTAAGGTTAAAATGGCGTGTAGGATAATCTAAGAACACTATATGTTATGATATAATTACCTCACGCCCATATAGGTAGTGGATAATATTGATACTCCATTTAAAGGATTATTGGACAAATCGGCTTTTATGTGTGTGAATTTGTTACTTTATGGCGCCGATACTGAATATATAGTGTAATTAAGATAACCTATGTAGGTTACATACATTAATTACATTTAGACTTTATTTGCAATGAAAAGTCTAGACAAAATTTGCGATTGGTGATCAAAACAAACGCAATTTAGTAATAAATTATTTTCAAATAGATAACTGGTGCTATAAAAAGTACTATAAAATAATTGTGAAAAGTTTTTCCTCGTTTTCTTAGTTTCGATCACATAATAAGTTCTAATTACTGTTAATTAAATAGTTCAGTAGTAATTACACCATAAATACGCAATTATGAATTAATGTAATAGGTACCTAAAACTTGCTGATATGGGACTGAATGGGCAATTATTTGACGTTAATGTACGTTAATTGCAGTTGTTTCGGTTTTATTTATTTTAATAGCATGACAAAGGACAAAAGGGAGCACTATCCATTTATCTGTAACTGGCTAATGCCTAGATATATTTGTGAGACCAGAGGAAAAAGCCTCTGAGGTCGTAAACATGTTGGCGAATTTTGGTTAATTAAGTAGAAAAGAGAACTTCAAAAAGAAACGTTTTGAAATACGAGGGCACTCAAAAAGTATTGCGAAAAAAGTTTTTATGTATGAAAGACTGGCCAGTTATAATCTATTTTGAAAATATGATTATTTATAATTAAAAATAGGTACGTTCCAATTTCAAAATTTCCCTCCACATTATTTGCGAGCTAATTTAAATTATCGTATCTCCTTGAAAAACGGATCTGCGCCGGGAACATTTTCACGCTATGGTTTTTACGATTTCAAGTTTTTTTTTGCAGGAGTTCAGCAGGCAGACGGCCCACTTGATGGAAAGTGGTTACCGTCGTCTATGGACATTTGCAACACCCAAGGTGCTACAAATGCGCTGCTGCTCTCTTAAAGGAGACTGGAACCTGGTCACTGATGTCGGAACACAACACAAGGTTGTTATGGCGGCATACTCTAGACCAGGGGTGGTCGCCATCCAGTCGAGCAAATACTCTACCACCTGACTGTGGGTTGTTTAGTCGCCTCTTACGACAGGAAATTGTATTCCTTCTCCGTTCCTGCACGGATAAAATTTTGGATTTGTCTACATTCTAACAATAGATAAGTCATATGATAGTTATATAAATAGGTTGGTCGTATGATAACTGTGTAATGTATGTTTTGTTGATATATACTAGTCAAAACAAAATAAGGGCCAACTCGATACCGTTGGAAAATTAAGCGCTTCTCTCTTTTCTTTCACCATATCCCAATTATTCGTGATCGGCACAATATGTCTTTTCCTTCCACACTCCTCTACTCTGACATACATCTTCTGTCACACCACATATCATTATATCATCCTTCACACAATCCATCCATCTTTTTTTTTTGGTCTGCCTTTACATTTGTACCCATCTATCTTGAAGTTTAACATTCTTTTGGTCACGTGGCTTTCATCCCTCCTCATTATATGCCCATACCAACTTAATCTTCTTCCTCTCAATTTTTCAGTCACAGGTGCAACTTTCTAAGATCCCTTATGTACTCATTTCTCACCTTATCCATTCTTGTAACACCACACATCCACCTCAACATTCTCATCTCAGCTGAGTGGAGACGTTTGTGGTTTATCACTTTAGTGGCCCAACATTTCGACCCATATAGCAGGACTGGTCGTATGACAGATTTATATATTTGACCTTTTAGTTTCAGTGGCATTAGTTTATCGCACGTCACGTCGGTTACCTGTCTCCACTTTAGCCATACTACATTTATTCTTCTCCTTACATCCCTCTCTATATCACAATTACTCTGCAGTAGTGAACCAAGGTATCTGAATTCCGGGTTACATGGTAGTGTGGCTGATTCTAGTTTAAGAGGCACATCACTGAAGGTCCCGCCAAAATCACAAAACAGGTATTCGGTTTTGGTTCTGCTGATTTTTAATCCAACGCCCTCTAGCACTTGCCGCCACCTGTCTAGTTTCTTTTGAAGTGCCACCCCATCTTCATCCACCAGGACAATATCAGCTGCGAAGAGCATGCACCATGGGGCCTCATCCTGTAGCTCTGCGGTCAGTGCATCCATGACCAGCAGAAACAGGTAAGGACTTAAGGCAGATCCCTGGTGCAAACTTACCCTCACACGGAACTTATTCGTGGTTCCTACTGCAGTGCGGACTTGTGTACTAACATTCTCATACATGATTTCTATCAGTCTTACGTACTTCTCTGGCACACCTTTCGCTCTGAGGACCCACCACAGAAGTTCTCGGGGCACGCGATCGTATGCTTTCTCTAGATCTATGAACACCATATGGAGATTTTTATGTACTTGTCTGTGTTTTTCCACTAGTTGGCGTACTGAAAATATGGCATCTGTTGTGCTACGACCAGGCATAAACCCGAACTGGGATAGCGTCACCTCCGTTTCCTTTCGTAGTCGGTCCTCAATCACTTTAAACAAATGTAGTTTTTACCTAAAAGTAAGTCTAAACAAAACAAAATCGTAAAAAATAAATCAAAAGTTTTTAAACAAATATTCTACTCAATTGTTCCCTGCTCGATTTTAACACATTTATAAGCTGTCTCTCGTTATTCATTGGCAGATTGGTCTCTCTCACGCTTATTTTTATAAGATCTCACATGTGTTCAATAGGGTTTAAGTCCGGGCTGTTCGATGGCCACAGCAATACTTCAATATGAGCCTCTTCTAGGGCCTCTGGTGGTTCTCCCAGTGTGCGCGCGTGCATTGACGTGCATTAACTTAAACGCTGGTCCTACGTGCTGTGCAAATGGCACCACGTGAGGTTTTATGACATGCTCGACGTATCGCTGAGCTGTTACTGTGCCTTGATTAAGAATTACCAGCTCAGTTCGTCCAGTTAGGCTAATGCCTCCGCACACCATAACATTGGGTCCCCCGAAACGGTCTCTTTCGTGAATGCAGGCATCTGAAAAGCGCTCATCTTCTCTTCTCCACACCATTATGCGACGATCATCACTAAAAAAAATCACTTTGCTCGCATCAGTGAAAATCACTATGTTCCAATCACCCACACCCCAGATCAAATGTTGCCTTGCGAATGTTAATCGGTTTGCACGATGAGCGCTTGTTACTGGAATTTGCACCACTCGTCTCCTGGAGAATTGCTGGTCTTCATACAACCGATTCCTAATCATTTGGTCACTAACACACGTGGCTGTGACCTGGCGCAAGCGGGTTTGCAAAGAGCGGGAGGTGACTGTGCGCTCTCTGCGTGCATTTAAGCGTATGTAACGGTCTTCCTGGGCGGTGGTTGCTCTAACTCTGCCTGAATGCTTACCTCCTGGTTAATTGTCCGCTCTCCTGAAAGCGTTTCTAGGCGATTTGAACCGCTCGTTGCGAAAAACCTAGCTGTAAAGCTACCGATCGTTGCGAATGGCCTTCTTGTATGAGGGTTATGGCCCTCACTATAGTAGTCGCGTCCATATAGCTTCGGACTCGCGCCATTACTTTCTTAAGATGTTGATCTATGCACATTCTCGGCAAAACTAAAGTGTTTCCAACAGAACAAAATGTTAAAGGAGCTTCAAGTTCATGTTAAAAAGAGGATAAAACTAAATGTCGGCAAAAAAATCTTTAAACAGGGAATTGCAAGTGGAATGCAGCAAAAAATATTGAAAGCACTTAAGATAACACGACGCTATACTCATTTATCTCACGAGTATGCCTAGTGATCCATAATTCCGAAATTTGTAAGTGTTGTTTGTTTAATTTGTTTTATTTTGATTAGTATATTATATAATTTAGTGTTTCGTTTTTAGTACAACGATTGACAAGGTCCTGACAAGTCTTTATATAAAATATTATAGGTTATATAAAGTATCATAATCAATTACTTAAATATTCACTTCAGCAAAACATTAGTATGGTCCGACTATTTTAATTACCTACAAAGAAACCAAAAGATATAAAAAGAAAGGTGATATTATATTGTCTGAGTAAAATACTTCATCAGTAAGAGCGAATTGGGCCAACGCGGTCACATCTCGCCACTCGTAACAGACCCTTTAAAAGGACACTTACCCAGAACTCCTTTTACTTAGAATTGACAATTTTTATCGTGTGTTTTAGTGATAAAAACGAAGCATGGAAACAAATATTCTTTTCGACATGAGTGTTCTTATTAATTAATTACTTCTGCTTTGGAAATACATAGATAAAATAACATTGATAATTTAATTGACGAATAATAAATGTCAAACTGAGGTATAACTAGCTAACTTACTTTGTAATTGCTGTCTGAACGCGTCGTAACAAAATGTTATTTCTTATCTAAGATGTAGTTATTGTATCTCGAGACATAATCTTATTTGCGAAGTTAAATTCCTATCATATATTTTATTTTAAATGTGCTCTGAAATAGAAATTTTATTTTTAGTCTACTAAATATAAGTTGTAAAAGCTTATGAAAGGTAATAGTCTGTATTTTCTTAAATATTAATTTTATATTTTACATTTAATTACCGTTATTAAAATAAAGTTTATTTCATATTGTGGTCGATATGTTTTTAATACACGTTCCTCAAATTTACATATTTTAATATACTTAAGTGAGATTTTATAGAGGATGTTAGACGTCCGAGCAATTCGCGTACATATAGCTCGCCGAACATTTTCGCCTGTGAAAGTTCGCGTAATCACGTACTTACCGAGTCAAAAAGTCGTCGAGCCATAAGTATACATTGTTTTCCTTAGAAGATCATTTTCGTACATTACAAACAGGATTTTTGTAATAAATTACACTATATAATGATGTTTAAATATCTTAGAACAACTCCACTCACATCTGAAGTTCAATATTACAGTAGAAAATGTTTTCTATTAATCTTAAAGACACAATTTAACTTTATCTTGAAAAATCAAGATAGGTACGCGTACTCCCAAAGACACAATTTTAGGCTACTTTTTGATTTATCGGTACAGCAGCAGTGTTGAATCGGTCTAAGCGATACCGAAAGCTTACCGAGCGCCTATATGTCTTCGATAGTTTCCTGATTCGCTCATAAAAATATAGCTCGGTAAGCTTTTGGTATCGCGTATACCGATTCCTCGCCAACACATCAAGCAACCTTACATTGTTACTTTTTTACTCACGTTCTCTTACTACCGCCACTGAAAAGTGACCAAAACAACGGATTAAAATTATACTTCAAACTCTCAAAACTTTGAATTTTTATAAAAATCGCAAAAATCAAAGAACAATCTTGTACATCTTGAATTAATGATTTACGATGTTTTTAAATAACCATAAAATGAACAAATGAGAAACTTTATGAGAATGAATGAAGTATGAGATAATGAATTTTACACGGCGGTACGTAAAACGGCTTTCAGTTCTCCCGAGAGTGCTATCCTATACGCAGCGTTCCTGCAATGCTATTGTATTATTCAGCAAAGGACTATATTTAAAACTTTAATATCTACTCGGTGAAAGGAAAACCCGTTTTTAACGACCGCATTTCACTATTCTCCGAAATGCTTATTGTTGTTAAGACATTTTGATAAATGGTTCTAGACTCGGTTTCATATAAACTACAACAGCTTCTCTCGTGCTTTCACCCTCGTAAATTTCGCATATATTTTTCATTGTTATCTCATGTGGAATTATTAGACTTAATAACTATCTATGCTTGTCATTTTGTTACCGTGCAACATAGGTTTTCTATCATATAGCTGTAGTTCACATAGGCTTCTATCCTTGGTTGAAAGACGTACAGTTTTAGATATATCATTGCTTTTTGATATAGCTCACAGCCGTGTTGACTGTCCTGAGCTCGTCTCGAAATTGGCATATGATGTACCTAGATACCGTACTCGTCATACATCCTTGCTGAATGTTCCTTGTAATTCTACCAACTACTGTCAAAATTCTTTGTTTTTTCGTATATACTTATAAAAATATTTTGTAAAATTGATCTGTTTGCGTCCTCCAAATACAAATTTAAAAGTAATATTATTAATGACTTGCTGAATTTTACATAACACAACCCGACTTTATTTCTTTAATTTCAAATTAACATTTGGTTTTTAAAACTGTTGCTAAAGTTTATAAGGAAAACCTGTTATTGGCCTTACTTTTTATTGTAAACGATTTTATATTATATTTGTGTATTCGCTGTTGGTTTTCTCAATAAATAAATAAATATATTCTGAATCCTGCAAGATATCGAAATTACATAATTACAAGTCTTGCTTTAATTTCTTATATTTTCATTTAAATATATTGATCCGATCGTTTAGGCATGCAGATAAAAATTCTAAAAACAGTCCTTTGCGATTAAGCATAGTAAATAGCACTTTTTGTTATTTAGAAATACAGAAGACAGCTCCTTGACATGTCTTTTCTTTACGATATCTTAAATTCTCGCCTAGATTGCTCTAATCTCACCTCATCAGTATCCCTAACAGTGCCTAATCTCGACACACGCCTTAGCCAAAACAAACTTTTCACATGCCCTGTAGAAGCACTAATTATGACTTTAATGAAGTACTTGCTCGTTTTACTGCGACTTTTAACAAAACAATTTAATGAAGTAGATATTTTCTATCACTCAAAACTAATTTTTAAACCAAGGTATTAGAGAAATTAGGATGACGTTTTGAATGTTTGTTAGGCACCACAAATATCGAACAGCACGCCTTTGAAACGCCTCTATAGTTTTTATGTATGTGTAAATAGCTTCTGCCCGCGACTTCGTCCGCGTGGAATAGTTACTTTGGGCTAATGCTAACTTTTAACCCGCGACTTTGTTCACATAGAAGGTGCCCCACCGCCCTTCCCCTCATGACTGGCCTCCGGCTTTGCACATCATAAATGCACGCGCAGTACTTAATCATTATTTTGCTGCAATATTATTTTAAAACTGCGATATCTCCTAAGATATTCATTGAAATCGAATGATGCAAATGGCAATTTTGTTTTAAATTACATACTTGCGATGAATAACGTATTTATTTGGATAAGGATTAATATCATGTTTATAAAAACACCTTCGCAAATAATGCATTATTTTAGAACAAATTTGGTTAGCATAAAGAAGGTTATAGTGAGCCAACCTTAAAAGATAGACATATGCTGTCGCGGACTTTTTTAGAACTTTTAAAGGGAACAATTCTGTCACAGACGATTTTTGCGTAACTTTAACCGTTTACGCAGCGCACGCAGCGGAAGCTCTCAAAAGGAAAAAAAACCCCCGATTTTGCAACATTCTTCATTGGTGCTCAGCTCCTATTGGTCTTAGCGTGATGATATATAGCCTATAGCCTTCCTCAACTTATGGGCTATCTAACACTGAAAGAATTTTTCAAATTAGACTCGTAGTTCCTGAGATTAGCGCGTTCAAGCAAACAAACAAACAAACTCTTCAGCTTTATATATTATATAGATATGTATCTGTATATATATTATAATAAATATCTTAATCTTATTTTAAACGTAGTTCATAATTCAATATTTTTATATTTTTGTTATTAATATATTGTGACGGATACGCGTAGCGAAATTTCTTCCCTTAAGAAAAGAGTGCGTAGTCTTCGCCTTAACAATAACACAATACAATGTTGCATATACAAAGTAACACGAAAGAACAGGATAAAAATATAGGGCCAGACAAATGTTAAAGCGAGATAGATATACTCGTAAAGAAACTGGAATAACCTCGTAGTACAAGTAGTTTTTAAGGGTAAGTTAAGTAACAAGGACGGGAATATTTATTGGACAAGGATAGACTTATAGTTAGTTGAATGACGTAATAAGGTTCATTCTAGAGTGTCGACCGGATATATAAGCACGACAATCTGCGCACAGAGTCAGTCTCGAAAAGGTGCTCGGAAGAAGGACCGAAGCGAAAGGAAGAAGACGATGACGGCCCAACTGAGTGGGGGGCCTCGGAGGCAAATACCGGTCTACGCGCTGGGGCTGCAGCGGGTCGTCGGCGGTTCGACGGGCAGATGAAGAGGACTCTGGTACGAGATTCGGAAGCGAGTACCGGTGAGTGCGCTGAAGCTGCGGCATGGTCGGTGGAGGTAGTTCTGTGTGGATTACGGTGTGGGTTTGCAGACGGGCGTTGTGGGCAGTCTGCGAACGTCGTATTGGGAACCGTCGGAGGTGTCACGCGTGTGGGTAGAGTCACGCGGAAGGAAGGACGGATGGACCCTGGAGCGAGTCTTGAAGCAGAGCACAATGGGTACGACGAGGCTACGCATGGGGTCATTGGGAGCGACGCAAAAGGCGGTGCGGCAGGGTAACTCGTTGGAGCGCATCGGGCGTCCTCTGAGAGTCGCATTGGTGAGGGAGCGCTGGAGTGGCCATGCGCAAAGTGGAGTCACGCATGCCAAGGAAGAAGACTTGTCGTCGTGGAAGCATTGTAGAAGTCATGCGTTTAAGTTAAGCAACGTACGTAGATCGGTGTTTCCTTCCAATCCCGATACCCACAGCACGTAACAATATAATACATACTATATAGGTCCCTATATATAATAGGTAATCTATTTATTAACATAGCATTATTAACATAATGCCTGCTGAGGTTTTACCTCAACAAGCATTATGTTAATAAATAAATTACGCTTATATCAGAGCTTATCATGAACTCTTTAAAATGGTCTTGTTCTGTATAAAAACGTAAAGTATTCCGTAATTGGCGAAAATCATATTAAATTTGCAATCTCAAAACTACTTAACTGATCTTATCATAACCAATTTTCTTTAAAACTATGTTTAAGACCACCTTAAAAATTTCCACAATTACTCCACACCACAATCTTACTTATTCGTTTAAGAGGTAAACTGAATAAGTAAGTAAAAACTAGAAATACGACTAGAATTTGAATCGGAGCGCTGTCTCGGGGTATATTTAATATAATATAATATATAATAATAAATAAATAAATTACTCATACAAGTACATGTTGAGAATAAATAAATTAATTACATATTATGAACTTAAAAATTGAGCTAAAATTGGACTACAATGGTGCAAATTAAACTAAATTTTGATTAAAACTAATTTAAAATTGGACTAAAATTGGGCTAAAATTGGTATAAAACTGGGCTTAAATTGGACTATAATTGGGTTAAAATTGATTTAAACATCGGCTACAATTGGATTGGACTAAAATGCGCTCTAGTTGGACTAAACTGTGTTAAAATTTAACTTATTTTAGATTAAATGCCCATTGTGCACATTTAGAATATTTTTAGGCTATAAGGTTTTCTGTAATGGTGTACAATAAAGTGTTATCTATCTATCTATCTATCTATGTATCTATGGGCTGAAATTGGACTAATACTGGGCTAAAGTACTAAAATTCGTCTAAATTTGGGCTTACATTTAATTAAAGTTGGTTTAAGCATCGGCTAAATTTTGTTCAAGATTATTCCTATTTTAGCCCAATTTCATCCCAATATTAGTCCAATTATAGTCAAATTATGACCAATTTTCTTCCGATTTTAGTGTAATAGTAGTCCACGTTTACCCCAATTTTAATCTAAATTTGGCCCAGATTTAATCCAACTATAAACCAATTTTCCCGATTATAGCCCAGTTTTAGTCAAACTATAGCCCAATCTAAATCCAATTTCAATCCAAATATAGATCAATTTTAGCACCATTTTAGCCCAATATACAGCCTGTTTTAATCCAGTTCCATCCCTATTTTAGTCCAGTTATAACCCAATTTTAGCTTAATCTTAGTTCAACTATAGACCAATTTTAATCCAAATTTAGTGCAACATAGCCTAATTTTAAACCAATTTTATTCCAATTTAAGCCCAGTTTTATACCAATTTTAGTCCAAAATAAGCAAAATTTTGGTCTAATATTAGACCAATATTAGTCCTATTTTAGATTAGTTTTAATTAAAATTTAGTTCAATTTTAGCACCATGGTAGTCCAAATTTAGTGTAATATCATTCCAATTTTAGCCCAATTTTAACTCAATTTTTAAGTTCATAATAATATTTATTTATTATTATATATTATATTATATTATATAGAATTTACCCTAACGACAGCGCCACGATTCAAACTCTAGTCGTATATAGTTTCTACCTACTTATTCGTTTAAGAGGTTAAATTGTAGAAATATTTAAGGTGGTCTTAAAAATAGTTTAAAAGAAAATTGGTTATGATAAGATCAGTTGAGTAGTTTTGAGATTGCAAATATTTTCCGGTTATCCTATTTGTTTATTACATATCCATGAGCTTACAATATTTATAGCATAAACAATACACTCTGTTTAATATTATTTTTGCCAATTACTGGATACTTTACAATTTTTTTTTATACGATCACAAGACCGTTTTAAAGTGTTCATGATAAGCTCTGATATAAGTGTAATTTATTTATTAACACAATGCCAGCTGAGGTAGAACTTCAGCAGGACCTATATATTAGTATGTATTATATTGTTACGTACCGTGGGTACCAGGATTGGAAAGAAACACCGATCTGCGTACGTTGCTAAACTTAAACGTATGATTTCTACAATGCTTCCACGACGACAAGTCTTCTTCCTTGGCATGTGCGACTCCAATTTGCGCAAGGCCACTCCAGCGCTCCCTCACCGATGCGACACTCGGAGGACGCCCGATGCTCTCAACGAGTTACCCTGCCACTCCGCTTTTGCGTCGCTCCCAATGACCCCGTGCGCAGCCGCGACGCACCCATGATGCTCTACTTCTAGAAGTAGAGCACCATGACTCTACTTCTAAAGTAGACTCGCTCCAGGATCCATCCGTCCTTCCTTCCGCGTGACACCTCCGGCGCTTCCCAATACGACGTTCGTAGACTGCCCACAGCGCCAACTCCACCGACCCTGCCGCAGCTTCAGCGTACTCACCGGCACTCGCTTCCGAAAGTCGTACCACAGTCCTCTTCATCTGCCCGTCGAACCGCCGATGACCCGCTACAGCCCCAGCGCATAGTCCTGTATTTGCCTCCGAGGCCCCCCTTCCACTCAGCTGGGCCGTTATCTTCTTCTTCCTTTCGCTTCGGTACTCCTTCCGAGCTCCTTTTCAAGACTGACTCTGTGCGCAGTTTGTCGTGGTTATATATCCGGTCGACACTCTAGAATGAACCTTATTACGTCATTCAACTATATGTCTATCGTTGTTTACCCTTATTCTTGGTTTAAAATTGGGCTAAAATTGGACTAAACTTGGTTTAAATATCAGCTAAATTTGGATTAAGATTGGACTAAAATTGGGCTAAATTCGGACACAAATTGGATTAAAATTGGGCTGTAGTTGGGCTAAAATTAGGCCATAATTGCCTTAAAATGGTGTTAAAATAATCGAAATAAAGATGAAATTGGGCTTAAATTGGAATAAAATTGGTTTAAAATTGAGTTGTATTTGGACTAAACTTGGATTAAAATAATATTACAGTTGGAGTAAAATTAGGCTAAAATTGGACTAAAATAGGGATAGAACTGGACTATAATTGTGCCAAAATTGGGGTAAAATGGGCTTTAAATTGGGTTAATTAATGTTGGTGCTAAAATTAATCTAAATATTGATTTATATTGGGATACATTTTGACAAAAATTGGGCTAGAATCGGATTAATATTGGTTTATAGTTGAACTAAAATTGGGCTATAGCTGGACTAAACGAGGGCTAAATACACAAAAAATAGGGTCTATTTGGACTAATATTACACTAAAATTGATCCTAAATAGACTATAATTGTACTAATATTAGGCTAAAATTGGGCTATAGTTGGACTAAAACTGTGTTAAAATTGAACTGAGTTTAGAATAAAATTGAATTTAAATTGAACTAATATGGGTTAAAATTCGTTAAAATTGGGCTTACGATGGACTAAAATAAGTATGTAGTGGATTCGAAGAAAACCAGTGGTTTTCTTCGCATTGGTTTAAAGTTGGTCTATGGTTGGACTAATTTAGGCCGTAAATTTGAACTAAAATTGGACTAAAATAAGCCTTAAAATGAACTAAAATTGGGTTAAACTGAACTAAATTTGGATTTAAATTGGACCAAAACTGGATTAAAATTGAGCTATAGTTCGACTAAAATTGCACTAGAAATGGTCTAATATTAGTCTAAATTTGGGCTAAAATTGAACTATAATAGGACTATAAATGGACGAAATTTGGACTATAGCTAGGCTAATATAGGACTAAAATGGGGCTAAAATGGAACTAAGGTTGGGATAAAATTGGACTATAATAGTCCTAAAATTGGGCTAAATATGGACTAAAATTGAGCTTCAGTTGGATTAAAATTAAACTAAAATTGGACTAAAAATAGACTATAATAATTTGGTTCTAACTCAATTATAATCAATTTTAGTTGTAGTTGTAGACCAAATTAGGTTTAATTTACGTCCAGTTCTAACTGGACGAAAATTAGACTTAATTTGGTCTACAAATGAACTAAAATTGAATTGGTTTATAGTTGGACTAAAAAGAAAAAAACCTAAGGACCAAAATGACAAAAATAACCAAAATTACCAAATTGACCAAATTGACCAAAATTAACAAAAGGCCAAAATAACCAAAATGACGAAAATGGCAAATTTTATAGAAGTTGGAATGTATGCATTGTAACAGCACAACAGCATCCTAAGTAATGTATCTAATTTTTAATGGACAAAATGATTTATCACAGTAAGGAATCATTCATGCCTATAATAAATCATCTTGTGCTTCAATTATTAAATAGCGTAGTGTATTTATTACTTTTCTTTTCATTATACAGTACTAGAGATTACCCCGCGGCGGCATCTCGGGTCAACCCCTAGTGCATGCCTTTTGTTTAAAGAAATTACAACACAGGTTACATTGTATTAAGTTTATAAGTTACTGCTATTTGTCCCGGAAGATTCACTTCATACTATTATAAAAAAATGTTAGTTTTGATGTTTTAAGAACGACCCTTTAAAGGTCAGCTCAAAAAAAAATTTAAGAGGACGCTCCAAATTTTTTAAGATTTCAAAAATCGCCAGAAATAGAATTTTTATTTTATTAAATTTTTTTCTCGTTACGGTATAATTTTATAGACCAAAAATAATAAGTTTTGAAAGTTTCAGTTCAAAATTTGAATTTTAAGAGGTCGCTCACATTTTTTTAATGTACTAGTGCATTACTAGGAAATTAAAAAATTATGAGCGACCTATTTTTAATCATTCACTCACTTGAATGAATTAAACTTACATAATTCTTATGGAAAGGTCACCGAATTTATCACATTGTCCGGCTTGAAGTAGGGAAGTACATAGTTCATACTGCCCGGTCAAGTGATAAATTCAAGTTATCTAAACCATGATTTTTTAAATGGACCATGGGCCGTCGGGCATTATTGATATGGGCCGCCCAAAGTAATTAATTTATCAAATTGGGCGACGCTCTTGGTCATTATTCATAATGATCGGTCCATGTTAATAATGCCCGATTAATCACATATACATAAATAACACCGGCCCACAAAAAGAACGGGTCTGTACTTTTGAACAGACCCATATATTCTTATGTATTTTGATGTGCTGAATCCGAATCTCGGTAATCAATCATAAATATGGTAATCAATCTGGGGTATCAATACATAAAAGTAGAGGATTCTGGTCAAAAGTATAGACCACTTTTCTGTTTTTGTCGGCCGGTGTAATTTAATTATTGTAAAAAGATTCTTCACAAAGATTCGAACTTCATATTTTTATCTTTCATTTAGAATGTAATGCATAAATATACCTCCTATTTCATCCATTATATTATATGTTTTGTAAATTACGTAATGAATTGAGGAAACTGTGTCAAAATCATGGTTTCGAAGTTAGAAAATCCAGGGTGATTTCAAAATTTCTGGGATATTCAAATATCAAATCAAATCATGACATAATAAAAGTAAACGATATTTTTAGCCGTATGGTCAATTGTCAGGATAAATTCTGGGATTATCTCTGGACAAAAGTAACGAAGCATTTGAAAAAGGAACTAAACTATTGTTTTAGTAGAAATCGTATCCGAATCAGCTAATTAATTATTATTATTAAAGATACTCTGTCGTTCATATATTCCAGTTTTTTAATATCTTTAATGCACAGAGACGGTACTCTCACAATGTTATGTAATATTATAGATATATCGTGAGAAACAGGCAAAACAGTCGACGGGCAACCTAAGGGAAAGAATACATACATATATAAATTTTGATTACACATTGCCGTTGCTTGCAAGACACTTTATCACACCTCATATAGCATAAAGAAAAATTTCGACGTAAATCTCGCCTATTTGGGCATATTATATATGTTTACACATTCAAGCTCTCTTCTACCATCTGTTGGCGGACGAAAATTAAATTAAAACAAGGGAATTGTGCGGTGTAAGCGATATAAATTAGGCTTTCATTGCTTATATTTAACAAATTATGAATTTGAGGTTGCTCTCGTTTCCGGGACTTTTATGAATAAACGTTAGGAGTTTTTAATTAAACTGTCTTTTGATTGTTTTAATGAATTCTCCTTTCACATACGTATGTTACACGTGATTAGGACAGGTATTTCGAATACCAATCACCTCACATTAGAAACTGTTTGTCACATGATTAGATAATATTAAACTATTGCAGTAGAAGTTAATAAAATAATAACCATAAAATAAACATATACACATAGATAATCAAATTTTATTTTACAAAAACCTAGGAGTTGATAACAGGATGTATCTGGCCGACAGAATTTGCCAAAATAATATTTTTAAAAAACTACAATAAAATAATGAAATACGTTTTATTCAAATATCATAAGCTAACAATTATTAACTCTACTGTACAGTTAATATAACTGGGATAACAAATTAAGAATATAATATAATAAAGTAACGATCTTTTAGTTTGTTACAATAGTGCCAAAGGATCTCTAGTACATATAGCCTAGTAAGAAATTTTAGTCATCAGTATCAAGTCATCCAAATTCAACGTTGACATCACGTAACGGAGTTTTTGTGGTAGCTAGAAAAGTTACAATTTACTTTTAAGTTGAGATTTTCCAAACACTGCTTAAAATGTCATATCCCGATCACCATTGTTCGTTTGGCACAAATTTTATCTCCTTTTTGAAAATAAAACTTCCCGTCACAAATCTCCATAAAATAAAAAGACAATTTTATTTTCCGCCGACCACAACCTACCCGATAATTTTACTTCGCAAGGGCCGATTTTTCAATCATCAGATAAAAGTTATCAGTGGAATAAATTATAACCTGACTGAATTCGAAAGTGAAACAATTCAAGTGTTTTATTCATACGTCTGTCATTCTTAATTTTCCCAGGTTTTATTTTATTCTATGAATAACTTTTATCTGGGGATTGAATTTGTATTTAACAACTGACATTTACCAACAACAAAGATAAATTAATTCAAAGATGTATTTGTAATTTAAGGTCAGGCCAAAATATTGGGGTCCTGTTCATAATTACGGTTTGTAGTTAAAATAAACATGAACAAGGAGTTACACAGCCCCCAAATACATTTATTTAATTATTGTTTCATCGGTGAACTTAGCAAACGAATCCGTCCGTCGGTCCGTCTTAATTGAAGCCCCCTAAAGGTTCCGCAGAAGGACCTTAAAGTTAATTATCACGTTTCACGCCAATTTAGACTCCGTTAAACACGGGTTTAATGAAAAATCAGTTCATATAAAACAAATTTGTTCAGCAAATTTTGAGGTAAATTGATTTTACAGCAGCGCTAAACTGCCACAAGAGCGTCGCAGTAAATTAAAAACTTGGAAGATAAAACAAAGTTATATAGAATATTCCTTTCTTCTTTGTAGTTCCTTTGCTGAGAATCGTAACTTCGATAGCGGTAAATTATCGCTCTCGTCCACCAAGACTGTTTTGGAGCATGGTAGAATATCTCAGGCACCTACTCAATCCACCATTTATAAAATCTTCCTTCAACTTTACCAACGACCACTATATATTATTATCTAGAATCCAGCGGGTTGTGGCCATAGTGCTTTAGTGTCCGTTATCGGGATCCTGGTGGTAAGCTCTGGCGATCTCTAACCTCGAGGAATTCCATTCTTTCCTTAAACATACCTAACATTCTTTTGAACCTACTTATATTTATCTCAAGCCCGACACTTTCTGGCGTTATATAAGGCGTAATGACGTCGTGGGCATGGCTCGGCGTCCCTTAGGAATACGCCTACGTTTGATACCTGATCCAAACAACAAAACAATAAGTAGGTACTTATATGGCTTTTATCGCACCTTATTCAATAGCCGAATTGAAACGGTCACTAGCCGTTGGCATATAACTGGCCTGAACTACAAAAGAGATATACGAAAGTTTGCATTGTTCTTTTGAATTATGATGTTAAATATATGATCAAGTTTCATGATAGATGACAGTTAAATCAAGTGAGAAACTTTTTACCACAGATATAATATCTGATATCTGTGCTTTTATCATCTAAACTCCTAAATTTTATACTAGCGTACTAAATTTTGACTCTTGGCTAGTTCCTATATCATACTATTCATTCGCTTACCCTACAATCCGTTGAGCTTTGACATAAGATCTCCTATCCTGAAAACCCCAAATTCGGGAAGTCAGTAGTAAGATGTATGCATCTGCAGTTACACTTCGAAGACTGCGTAATTTCTTTCCTCATGCGACTAAAACTGTACTTGCACAATCTCTCCTCCTACCAATTCTAGATTACGCCGATGTCAGTTATCTTGATCTTACTGAAAGCCAACTATGTAAACTTGAGCGACTTTAAAACATATGCGTACGATTCATATTTGGTTTGCGTAAATACTGTTACGTGCTAGCGGGGTACGCACTTAGGATTGGAAGAAAACACCAGTTTTTAATTAAACGCTTTTATTAACTTACACAGTCGTACGGGATTCCTCTCCGCAGGGTTACTCCTACACGCACAACTAACGACGGATTGTCCCGACGATAAGATGTCTCACTCACAATACCGTGGCCGTTATTGCGTAGACCACCTCCTGCTACTGCAGTACTCGCCTACGAATTTACCGCGTGTAGCTCGCTTCCGGATCTTCTCTCAAACTACGCTAAACTCCTTCTTCACTGAACTGTCCACTAAACTTTTCACTAAATTCACAACTAAACTCGTCACTGTCTTCTTTTAAACTTCTCTTACAACTCTTTCGTATCGCACTTCTTGCTTCGCTGTCTTCAACTGTACTCAAATTTTAAAACTGCCCGGTAGGCGTGCCTTACGCTGTTATATACCCGACAGAATCTCTGGAACCCATAATTTCGATCTCCTTTTCGTTATTCTTTTATTTACTATCTATCGCTTTCTAAAAATCTATCTATCTCTGTCTTTTCCTTCCTGAACCTTCTATTCCAGAACTTTCGTTCATCATCTATCCCTTTTTAACATCTATCTACCTCTATCTTTTCCTTCCCGAACCTTCTATTCTAGAACTTTCGTTCATTGTCTATCCCTTTCTGAAATGTTCCTGTCCTTGTCTTTTCTTTCCAGAATCTTCTACCTTTTTCTAAAACTTCTTAAACCAACTAGATTGTTCCACCATTACTCATACACAATACACAGATCATAGATTCTATGATCTGTGCGTAAATCTGATCATGTTTCAGAATTTCACGCCAAACTCAAGTGGCTCCCAACACGTTTTCACCGGAATGCCCATATATATACTGTCTCTTCTGTATAATACATTATTTAACCCTCAGACCCTTGCATACCTCAAGGAACAGTTTCATTACCTTTATTCCGGTAACTTAGTATTTCAGATACTCGGAAAACTTGTTACTAAAAACTCCTCTGCATACAACTAGCTTTTATGGAAAATCCTGCACAGTCCAAGCATTTCCGTATTTGGAACACGCTGTCTGTTAATATCATACTAGCCAAGTCACTGCCTATTTTTAATAGACTTGTGTGAATCATGTATGTATGTATGTATGTATTTATATATTTATAAGATACTGATTCGGTAAAATGAGAATAATACAACATACCTCTGTTCTTATCTAACTTTGTCGATCAAAGGTTGTCTAGAAGAAATAGCTAATAGTGATAAGACCGCCTATTGTATTGTAAAATTGTAATGTAGTTAATTTATCTTATAAAACGCAATAAAGCATATTCATTCACTCATTCATAAGATGTATGCTTATATCATAAGCTTATATCAAATTTTAATTACCAAAAAGTAATTAAAATTATTTTTAGTAATATTATAAAAAGACAATAATATGGTATTTTAGCGGCCGATCTTTTATATTTAAATTGTTTTAAAATTTAGTGAAACATGTGTCATCTACTCATTTGATCATTTTAATTACTAAATGCATATCCCGTGAAAATAATTATATATTTCAGTATACAGTATATGTATGACGTACTTTCACGCCACCATAGGATTCTCACCGAAAGTCGTAAAGAACCAGAAATATTTAAATAAAGATATATAATATTATTATACATGTATGTCTCTCTGCAGACCACAGGCCATAAAATGACCCGGACTTTTGGAGGGCTTGCGTGGGGCCATGGGAAGGCCAACACGTAGAGGCCCCTTGACAAATTTAATCTAAATGTAGCGTGACACTGACCGGCGATTGTCCCTGTCTACACCATATAAAAATGCACCCAAGGACAAGCCCCGGCCAGTGTAGGACTATTGTGAGAAATGAGAACAAAAGTACCGGGCTATTGGGTGAAGTGCTAGTGGTACTAGGGGTCTGGGAATATGGGGACTATGGCGTCTGCCCGTCGCAATGTTCGGGGAACATGGAAAAATGGGCAGACGGTGATTCGCCACTCCTGCATGGGCCCCAAAAATGCCATAGAAGACAGGGCAACATGAGTGTGAGTAGCTAAGGGGTGGCGAGAGGTGGGCTGCAGGTTCACCGAAGCTACTTCCGACGTTAGGCCATTTATCACTTCTACCCCTGGAGCTTGAGTCTTAGCTCTGGCGATCTCCACTCCGTGCCGGCTGGCTAAGGCAAGCACGGAGGCGGGGGCCTTGCCTTGGCCCCGGGAGTCAGGTACGAGTGTCGCTACTCACCTAAGGCTTCGCCACAAAGCCCCCTGCGGGAATATATTATTATTATATATATATATATGTTACATATTATTATTAGTTTGGAATATTGAATTATTGATGATTAATGGGAAGAATAATAAAAAAATCTAACATGGGTAATAAACAATGTTATAATTAATAGCCGGTTCCTATATCTTACCGACCGTTCATTTGCCTTACTATCGGTTAAAATTTGTCATAATCTCCATACAAGTAATGTCAAAATTCAACCGATGATAAGGTAAATGAATGAATAACCTAGGTGAATCAAAAAGTTCTTGGAAGTGCATAACCCGGTGTCCAAGACTTTAAAAGAAAAATTAAATAATATTTGGTGGTAAATTAAATAATATTAAATTAAAACTAATTTAATTTTAATTAAATATCATTTAAGAACAGACAAAAAAAATCATAATAAACTACTATAGATAATAATTAAAATGATTAAAATAATATAAATCACATAAACCTATATGCGAACAATAATTTAATTCTATTTACTGCAAGAAATTTTATTTAATGGGCTTATAATGATCGGTGATAAAGTGTTTAAATGTAGAAATGGATGAATAAAAGTGCAATATGAAATTGATTTAAAAACATTTCTTTCTGTTTTTACTTATTTTTGGGTTTTTCGGGGACGTTTCGGGGATAAAAAAAAATGAACAAGTCCACCGCCTTTATAGAAATACAACATACATATGAATATTTCTATCAAATTTCATGAAAATTGGCTTATGCTCAAGAGGTCGGCAATACATTAGCAACACCATTCGCGTTGCAATCATCCCTATGGGATGGTGACCATTTTACTTCAGGTGGCCCGTCTTATTATTTATAAACCGTCTGCCTGTTTGCCTGCTTTTGGCACAAAAAAAGTATAGAAAAACAAACAAACATACAAACCTCTAAACAAACTTATTTAGTTTAATGTAGATTTGGATGGATTGATGAAGAATAATAATATAACGAGTATTAAGTACTGTTTTCTGGCGTTGTTTCGTGACAGGACTAATCGTGTATAACGGATGTCTTACAATCTACAGTTAACCGCCGTTATATACACAGAAAAAATAATGGTACTTGTAATATAATAACATGCATGTATACTTACATATACGCCAAAACTAACTTGAAGAACTTTTACTTACAACATTATTGTTCTCCGAAAAACAAACACTGATAGATAGATACTGATAGATTCGGATATATAAATAAAACTAGAAAGGGTTAAAATAGAAGATAAAAGTTTGTATGGGAGACCAATCATTTCTCAAGTATACAGATATAAAAATTCATAATCTATAAAAAAATTCGATAGTAACTCGATCTGGCTGTCTGAATACTGAAAACGGACATAGATACTTTGCATTTGAAGATGGTATAGTTTGCGATATAAAATGAAGTAAATCTGCCGAGGGCAAATAGGACCAACATAAAAATATAATACAATGTAACATGTATTAACACCTGCTCTTTAAACAAGAGGCACGCAATGGGGTTTGACCCGCGGGGTAATCTCTAGTAAATAATAACGCCAGTAGCTAGAACCTTTGACAAGGATGCATAGGTACTCTACATAAATAATTGTAACATACTTACATGTGAGAATTGAATTTTGCTTAGGCCTCAAACTAATACGTGAATGTTTAAAAAAAACTGAAACAGACGTTAAGGTTAAAATGGCGTGTAGGATAATCTAAGAACACTATATGTTATGATATAATTACCTCACGCCCATATAGGTAGTGGATAATATTGATACTCCATTTAAAGGATTATTGGACAAATCGGCTTTTATGTGTGTGAATTTGTTACTTTATGGCGCCGATACTGAATATATAGTGTAATTAAGATAACCTATGTAGGTTACATACATTAATTACATTTAGACTTTATTTGCAATGAAAAGTCTAGACAAAATTTGCGATTGGTGATCAAAACAAACGCAATTTAGTAATAAATTATTTTCAAATAGATAACTGGTGCTATAAAAAGTACTATAAAATAATTGTGAAAAGTTTTTCCTCGTTTTCTTAGTTTCGATCACATAATAAGTTCTAATTACTGTTAATTAAATAGTTCAGTAGTAATTACACCATAAATACGCAATTATGAATTAATGTAATAGGTACCTAAAACTTGCTGATATGGGACTGAATGGGCAATTATTTGACGTTAATGTACGTTAATTGCAGTTGTTTCGGTTTTATTTATTTTAATAGCATGACAAAGGACAAAAGGAGCACTATCCATTTATCTGTAACTGGCTAATGCCTAGATATATTTGTGAGACCAGAGGAAAAAGCCTCTGAGGTCGTAACATGTTGGCGAATTTTGGTTAATTAAGTAGAAAAGAGAACTTCAAAAAGAAACGTTTTGAAATACGAGGGCACTCAAAAAGTATTGCGAAAAAAGTTTTTATGTATGAAAGACTGGCCAGTTATAATCTATTTTGAAAATATGATTATTTATAATTAAAAATAGGTACGTTCCAATTTCAAAATTTCCCTCCACATTATTTGCGAGCTAATTTAAATTATCGTATCTCCTTGAAAAACGGATCTGCGCCGGGAACATTTTCACGCTATGGTTTTTTACGATTTCAAGTTTTTTTTTTTATTGCAGGAGTTCAGCAGGCAGACGGCCCACTTGATGGAAAGTGGTTACCGTCGTCTATGGACATTGCAACACCCAAGGTGCTACAAATGCGCTGCTGCTCTCTTAAAGGAGACTGGAACCTGGTCACTGATGTCGGAACACAACACAAGGTTGTTATGGCGGCATACTCTAGACCAGGGGTGGTCGCCATCCAGTCGAGCAAATACTCTACCACCTGACTGTGGGTTGTTTAGTCGCCTCTTACGACAGGAAATTGTATTCCTTCTCCGTTCCTGCACGGATAAAATTTTGGATTTGTCTACATTCTAACAATAGATAAGTCATATGATAGTTATATAAATAGGTTGGTCGTATGATAACTGTGTAATGTATGTTTTGTTGATATATACTAGTCAAAACAAAATAAGGGCCAACTCGATACCGTTGGAAAATTAAGCGCTTCTCTCTTTTCTTTCACCATATCCCAATTATTCGTGATCGGCACAATATGTCTTTTCCTTCCACACTCCTCTACTCTGACATACATCTTCTGTCACACCACATATCATTATATCATCCTTCACACAATCCATCCATCTTTTTTTTTTGGTCTGCCTTTACATTTGTACCCATCTATCTTGAAGTTTAACATTCTTTTGGTCACGTGGCTTTCATCCCTCCTCATTATATGCCCATACCAACTTAATCTTCTTCCTCTCAATTTTTCAGTCACAGGTGCAACTTTCTAAGATCCCCTTATGTACTCATTTCTCACCTTATCCATTCTTGTAACACCACACATCCACCTCAACATTCTCATCTCAGCTGAGTGGAGACGTTTGTGGTTTATCACTTTAGTGGCCCAACATTTCGACCCATATAGCAGGACTGGTCGTATGACAGATTTATATATTTGACCTTTTAGTTTCAGTGGCATTAGTTTATCGCACGTCACGTCGGTTACCTGTCTCCACTTTAGCCATACTACATTTATTCTTCTCCTTACATCCCTCTCTATATCACAATTACTCTGCAGTAGTGAACCAAGGTATCTGAATTCCGGGTTACATGGTAGTGTGGCTGATTCTAGTTTAAGAGGCACATCACTGAAGGTCCCGCCAAAATCACAAAACAGGTATTCGGTTTTGGTTCTGCTGATTTTTAATCCAACGCCCTCTAGCACTTGCCGCCACCTGTCTAGTTTCTTTTGAAGTGCCACCCCATCTTCATCCACCAGGACAATATCAGCTGCGAAGAGCATGCACCATGGGGCCTCATCCTGTAGCTCTGCGGTCAGTGCATCCATGACCAGCAGAAACAGGTAAGGACTTAAGGCAGATCCCTGGTGCAAACTTACCCTCACACGGAACTTATTCGTGGTTCCTACTGCAGTGCGGACTTGTGTACTAACATTCTCATACATGATTTCTATCAGTCTTACGTACTTCTCTGGCACACCTTTCGCTCTGAGGACCCACCACAGAAGTTCTCGGGGCACGCGATCGTATGCTTTCTCTAGATCTATGAGACACCATATGGAGATTTTTATGTACTTGTCTGTGTTTTTCCACTAGTTGGCGTACTGAAAATATGGCATCTGTTGTGCTACGACCAGGCATAAACCCGAACTGGGATAGCGTCACCTCCGTTTCCTTTCGTAGTCGGTCCTCAATCACTTTAAACAAATGTAGTTTTTACCTAAAAGTAAGTCTAAACAAAACAAAATCGTAAAAAATAAATCAAAAGTTTTTAAACAAATATTCTACTCAATTGTTCCCTGCTCGATTTTAACACATTTATAAGCTGTCTCTCGTTATTCATTGGCAGATTGGTCTCTCTCACGCTTATTTTTATAAGATCTCACATGTGTTCAATAGGGTTTAAGTCCGGGCTGTTCGATGGCCACAGCAATACTTCAATATGAGCCTCTTCTAGGGCCTCTGGTGGTTCTCCCAGTGTGCGCGCGTGCATTGACGTGCATTAACTTAAACGCTGGTCCTACGTGCTGTGCAAATGGCACCACGTGAGGTTTTATGACATGCTCGACGTATCGCTGAGCTGTTACTGTGCCTTGATTAAAATTACCAGCTCAGTTCGTCCAGTTAGGCTAATGCCTCCGCACACCATAACATTGGGTCCCCCGAAACGGTCTCTTTCGTGAATGCAGGCATCTGAAAAGCGCTCATCTTCTCTTCTCCACACCATTATGCGACGATCATCACTAAAAAAAATCACTTTGCTCGCATCAGTGAAAATCACTATGTTCCAATCACCCACACCCCAGATCAAATGTTGCCTTGCGAATGTTAATCGGTTTGCACGATGAGCGCTTGTTACTGGAATTTGCACCACTCGTCTCCTGGAGAATTGCTGGTCTTCATACAACCGATTCCTAATCATTTGGTCACTAACACACGTGGCTGTGACCTGGCGCAAGCAGGTTTGCAAAGAGCGGGAGGTGACTGTGCGCTCTCTGCGTGCATTTAAGCGTATGTAACGGTCTTCCTGGGCGGTGGTTGCTCTAACTCTGCCTGAATGCTTACCTCCTGGTTAATTGTCCGCTCTCCTGAAAGCGTTTCTAGGCGATTTGAACCGCTCGTTGCGAAAAACCTAGCTGTAAAGCTACCGATCGTTGCGAATGGCCTTCTTGTATGAGGTTATGGCCCTCACTATAGTAGTCGCGTCCATATAGCTTCGGACTCGCGCCATTACTTTCTTAAGATGTTGATCTATGCACATTCTCGGCAAAACTAAAGTGTTTCCAACAGAACAAAATGTTAAAGGAGCTTCAAGTTCATGTTAAAAAGAGGATAAAACTAAATGTCGGCAAAAAAATCTTTAAACAGGGAATTGCAAGTGGAATGCAGCAAAAAATATTGAAAGCACTTAAGATAACACGACGCTATACTCATTTATCTCACGAGTATGCCTAGTGATCCATAATTCCGAAATTTGTAAGTGTTGTTTGTTTAATTTGTTTTATTTTGATTAGTATATTATATAATTTAGTGTTTCGTTTTTAGTACAACGATTGACAAGGTCCTGACAAGTCTTTATATAAAATATTATAGGTTATATAAAGTATCATAATCAATTACTTAAATATTCACTTCAGCAAAACATTAGTATGGTCCGACTATTTTAATTACCTACAAAGAAACCAAAAGATATAAAAAGAAAGGTGATATTATATTGTCTGAGTAAAATACTTCATCAGTAAGAGCGAATTGGGCCAACGCGGTCACATCTCGCCACTCGTAACAGACCCTTTAAAGGACACTTACCCAGAACTCCTTTTACTTAGAATTGACAATTTTTATCGTGTGTTTTAGTGATAAAAACGAAGCATGAAACAAATATTCTTTTCGACATGAGTGTTCTTATTAATTAATTACTTCTGCTTTGGAAATACATAGATAAAATAACATTGATAATTTAATTGACGAATAATAAATGTCAAACTGAGGTATAACTAGCTAACTTACTTTGTAATTGCTGTCTGAACGCGTCGTAACAAAATGTTATTTCTTATCTAAGATGTAGTTATTGTATCTCGAGACATAATCTTATTTGCAGTTAAATTCCTATCATATATTTTATTTTAAATGTGCTCTGAAATAGAAATTTTATTTTTAGTCTACTAAATATAAGTTGTAAAAGCTTATGAAAGGTAATAGTCTGTATTTTCTTAAATATTAATTTTATATTTTACATTTAATTACCGTTATTAAAATAAAGTTTATTTCATATTGTGGTCGATATGTTTTTAATACACGTTCCCTCAAATTTACATATTTTAATATACTTAAGTGAGATTTTATAGAGGATGTTAGACGTCCGAGCAATTCGCGTACATATAGCTCGCCGAACATTTTCGCCTGTGAAAGTTCGCGTAATCACGTACTTACCGAGTCAAAAAGTCGTCGAGCCATAAGTATACATTGTTTTCCTTAGAAGATCATTTTCGTACATTACAAACAGGATTTTTGTAATAAATTACACTATATAATGATGTTTAAATATCTTAGAACAACTCCACTCACATCTGAAGTTCAATATTACAGTAGAAAATGTTTTCTATTAATCTTAAAGACACAATTTAACTTTATCTTGAAAAATCAAGATAGGTACGCGTACTCCCAAAGACACAATTTTAGGCTACTTTTTGATTTATCGGTACAGCAGCAGTGTTGAATCGGTCTAAGCGATACCGAAAGCTTACCGAGCGCCTATATGTCTTCGATAGTTTCCTGATTCGCTCATAAAAATATAGCTCAGTAAGCTTTTGGTATCGCGTATACCGATTCCTCGCCAACACATCAAGCAACCTTACATTGTTACTTTTTTACTCACGTTCTCTTACTACCGCCACTGAAAAGTGACCAAAACAACGGATTAAAATTATACTTCAAACTCTCAAAACTTTGAATTTTTATAAAAATCGCAAAAATCAAAGAACAATCTTGTACATCTTGAATTAATGATTTACGATGTTTTAAATAACCATAAAATGAACAAATGAGAAACTTTATGAGAATGAATGAAGTATGAGATAATGAATTTTACACGGCGGTACGTAAAACGGCTTTCAGTTCTCCCGAGAGTGCTATCCTATACGCAGCGTTCCTGCAATGCTATTGTATTATTCAGCAAAGGACTATATTTAAAACTTTAATATCTACTCGGTGAAAGGAAAACCCGTTTTTAACGACCGCATTTCACTATTCTCCGAAATGCTTATTGTTGTTAAGACATTTTGATAAATGGTTCTAGACTCGGTTTCATATAAACTACAACAGCTTCTCTCGTGCTTTCACCCTCGTAAATTTCGCATATATTTTTCATTGTTATCTCATGTGGAATTATTAGACTTAATAACTATCTATGCTTGTCATTTTGTTACCGTGCAACATAGGTTTTCTATCATATAGCTGTAGTTCACATAGGCTTCTATCCTTGGTTGAAAGACGTACAGTTTTAGATATATCATTGCTTTTTGATATAGCTCACAGCCGTGTTGACTGTCCTGAGCTCGTCTCGAAATTGGCATATGATGTACCTAGATACCGTACTCGTCATACATCCTTGCTGAATGTTCCTTGTAATTCTACCAACTACTGTCAAAATTCTTTGTTTTTTCGTATATACTTATAAAAATATTTTGTAAAATTGATCTGTTTGCGTCCTCCAAATACAAATTTAAAAGTAATATTATTAATGACTTGCTGAATTTTACATAACACAACCCGACTTTATTTCTTTAATTTCAAATTAACATTTGGTTTTTAAAACTGTTGCTAAAGTTTATAAGGAAAACCTGTTATTGGCCTTACTTTTTATTGTAAACGATTTTATATTATATTTGTGTATTCGCTGTTGGTTTTCTCAATAAATAAATAAATATATTCTGAATCCTGCAAGATATCGAAATTACATAATTACAAGTCTTGCTTTAATTTCTTATATTTTCATTTAAATATATTGATCCGATCGTTTAGGCATGCAGATAAAAATTCTAAAAACAGTCCTTTGCGATTAAGCATAGTAAATAGCACTTTTTGTTATTTAGAAATACAGAAGACAGCTCCTTGACATGTCTTTTCTTTACGATATCTTAAATTCTCGCCTAGATTGCTCTAATCTCACCTCATCAGTATCCCTAACAGTGCCTAATCTCGACACACGCCTTAGCCAAAACAAACTTTTCACATGCCCTGTAGAAGCACTAATTATGACTTTAATGAAGTACTTGCTCGTTTTACTGCGACTTTTAACAAAACAATTTAATGAAGTAGATATTTTCTATCACTCAAAACTAATTTTTAAACCAAGGTATTAGAGAAATTAGGATGACGTTTTGAATGTTTGTTAGGCACCACAAATATCGAACAGCACGCCTTTGAAACGCCTCTATAGTTTTTATGTATGTGTAAATAGCTTCTGCCCGCGACTTCGTCCGCGTGGAATAGTTACTTTGGGCTAATGCTAACTTTTAACCCGCGACTTTGTTCACATAGAAGGTGCCCCACCGCCCTTCCCCTCATGACTGGCCTCCGGCTTTGCACATCATAAATGCACGCGCAGTACTTAATCATTATTTTGCTGCAATATTATTTTAAAACTGCGATATCTCCTAAGATATTCATTGAAATCGAATGATGCAAATGGCAATTTTGTTTTAAATTACATACTTGCGATGAATAACGTATTTATTTGGATAAGGATTAATATCATGTTTATAAAAACACCTTCGCAAATAATGCATTATTTTAGAACAAATTTGGTTAGCATAAAGAAGGTTATAGTGAGCCAACCTTAAAGATAGACATATGCTGTCGCGGACTTTTTTAGAACTTTTAAGGGGAACAATTCTGTCACAGACGATTTTTGCGTAACTTTAACCGTTTACGCAGCGCACGCAGCGGAAGCTCTCAAAAGGAAAAAAAACCCCCGATTTTGCAACATTCTTCATTGGTGCTCAGCTCCTATTGGTCTTAGCGTGATGATATATAGCCTATAGCCTTCCTCAACATGGGCTATCTAACACTGAAAGAATTTTTCAAATTAGACTCGTAGTTCCTGAGATTAGCGCGTTCAAGCAAACAAACAAACAAACTCTTCAGCTTTATATATTATATAGATATGTATCTGTATATATATTATAATAAATATCTTAATCTTATTTTAAACGTAGTTCATAATTCAATATTTTTATATTTTTGTTATTAATATATTGTGACGGATACGCGTAGCGAAATTTCTTCCCTTAAGAAAGAGTGCGTAGTCTTCGCCTTAACAATAACACAATACAATGTTGCATATACAAAGTAACACGAAAGAACAGGATAAAAATATAGGGCCAGACAAATGTTAAAGCGAGATAGATATACTCGTAAAGAAACTGGAATAACCTCGTAGTACAAGTAGTTTTTAAGGGTAAGTTAAGTAACAAGGACGGGAATATTTATTGGACAAGGATAGACTTATAGTTAGTTGAATGACGTAATAAGGTTCATTCTAGAGTGTCGACCGGATATATAAGCACGACAATCTGCGCACAGAGTCAGTCTCGAAAAGGTGCTCGGAAGAAGGACCGAAGCGAAAGGAAGAAGACGATGACGGCCCAACTGAGTGGAGGGCCTCGGAGGCAAATACCGGTCTACGCGCTGGGGCTGCAGCGGGTCGTCGGCGGTTCGACGGGCAGATGAAGAGGACTCTGGTACGAGATTCGGAAGCGAGTACCGGTGAGTGCGCTGAAGCTGCGGCATGGTCGGTGGAGGTAGTTCTGTGTGGATTACGGTGTGGGTTTGCAGACGGGCGTTGTGGGCAGTCTGCGAACGTCGTATTGGGAACCGTCGGAGGTGTCACGCGTGTGGGTAGAGTCACGCGGAAGGAAGGACGGATGGACCCTGGGCGAGTCTTGAAGCAGAGCACAATGGGTACGACGAGGCTACGCATGGGGTCATTGGGAGCGACGCAAAGGCGGTGCGGCAGGGTAACTCGTTGGAGCGCATCGGGCGTCCTCTGAGAGTCGCATTGGTGAGGGAGCGCTGGAGTGGCCATGCGCAAAGTGGAGTCACGCATGCCAGGAAGAAGACTTGTCGTCGTGGAAGCATTGTAGAAGTCATGCGTTTAAGTTAAGCAACGTACGTAGATCGGTGTTTCCTTCCAATCCCGATACCCACAGCACGTAACAATATAATACATACTATATAGGTCCCTATATATAATAGGTAATCTATTTATTAACATAGCATTATTAACATAATGCCTGCTGAGGTTTTACCTCAACAAGCATTATGTTAATAAATAAATTACGCTTATATCAGAGCTTATCATGAACTCTTTAAAATGGTCTTGTTCTGTATAAAAAAACGTAAAGTATTCCGTAATTGGCGAAAATCATATTAAATTTGCAATCTCAAAAACTACTTAACTGATCTTATCATAACCAATTTTCTTTAAAACTATGTTTAAGACCACCTTAAAAATTTCCACAATTACTCCACACCACAATCTTACTTATTCGTTTAAGAGGTAAACTGAATAAGTAAGTAAAAACTAAATACGACTAGAATTTGAATCAGAGCGCTGTCTCGGGGTATATTTAATATAATATAATATATAATAATAAATAAATAAATTACTCGTACAAGTACATGTTGAGAATAAATAAATTAATTACATATTATGAACTTAAAAATTGAGCTAAAATTGGACTACAATGGTGCAAATTAAACTAAATTTTGATTAAAACTAATTTAAAATTGGACTAAAATTGGGCTAAAATTGGTATAAAACTGGGCTTAAATTGGACTATAATTGGGTTAAAATTGATTTAAACATCGGCTACAATTGGATTGGACTAAAATGCGCTCTAGTTGGACTAAACTGTGTTAAAATTTAACTTATTTTAGATTAAATGCCCATTGTGCACATTTAGAATATTTTTAGGCTATAAGGTTTTCTGTAATGGTGTACAATAAAGTGTTATCTATCTATCTATCTATCTATGTATCTATGGGCTGAAATTGGACTAATACTGGGCTAAAGTACTAAAATTCGTCTAAATTTGGGCTTACATTTAATTAAAGTTGGTTTAAGCATCGGCTAAATTTTGTTCAAGATTATTCCTATTTTAGCCCAATTTCATCCCAATATTAGTCAATTATAGTCAAATTATGACCAATTTTCTTCCGATTTTAGTGTAATAGTAGTCCACGTTTACCCCAATTTTAATCTAAATTTGGCCCAGATTTAATCCAACTATAAACCAATTTTCCCGATTATAGCCCAGTTTTAGTCAAACTATAGCCCAATCTAAATCAATTTCAATCCAAATATAGATCAATTTTAGCACCATTTTAGCCCAATATACAGCCTGTTTTAATCCAGTTCCATCCCTATTTTAGTCAGTTATAACCCAATTTTAGCTTAATCTTAGTTCAACTATAGACCAATTTTAATCCAAATTTAGTGCAACATAGCCTAATTTTAAACCAATTTTATTCAATTTAAGCCCAGTTTTATACCAATTTTAGTCCAAAATAAGCAAAATTTTGGTCTAATATTAGACCAATATTAGTCCTATTTTAGATTAGTTTTAATTAAAATTTAGTTCAATTTTAGCACCATGGTAGTCCAAATTTAGTGTAATATCATTCCAATTTTAGCCCAATTTTAACTCAATTTTTAAGTTCATAATAATATTTATTTATTATTATATATTATATTATATTATATAAATTTACCCACGACAGCGCCACGATTCAAACTCTAGTCGTATATAGTTTCTACCTACTTATTCGTTTAAGAGGTTAAATTGTAGAAATATTTAAGGTGGTCTTAAAAATAGTTTAAAAGAAAATTGGTTATGATAAGATCAGTTGAGTAGTTTTGAGATTGCAAATATTTTCCGGTTATCCTATTTGTTTATTACATATCCATGAGCTTACAATATTTATAGCATAAACAATACACTCTGTTTAATATTATTTTTGCCAATTACTGGATACTTTACAATTTTTTTTTATACGATCACAAGACCGTTTTAAA
Organism: Dendrolimus houi; assembly: GCA_039645545.1. NCBI lineage: Eukaryota > Metazoa > Arthropoda > Insecta > Lepidoptera > Lasiocampidae > Dendrolimus > Dendrolimus houi. Next base: position 11,871,345 of record CM077120.1, on the reverse strand, counting down.
GTGTTCATGATAAGCTCTGATATAAGTGTAATTTATTTATTAACACAATGCCAGCTGAGGTAGAACTTCAGCAGGACCTATATATTAGTATGTATTATATTGTTACGTACCGTGGGTACCAGGATTGGAAAGAAACACCGATCTGCGTACGTTGCTAAACTTAAACGTATGATTTCTACAATGCTTCCACGACGACAAGTCTTCTTCCTTGGCATGTGCGACTCCAATTTGCGCAAGGCCACTCCAGCGCTCCCTCACCGATGCGACACTCGGAGGACGCCCGATGCTCTCCAACGAGTTACCCTGCCACTCCGCTTTTTGCGTCGCTCCCAATGACCCCGTGCGCAGCCGCGACGCACCCATGATGCTCTACTTCTAGAAGTAGAGCACCATGACTCTACTTCTAAGTAGACTCGCTCCAGGATCCATCCGTCCTTCCTTCCGCGTGACACCTCCGGCGCTTCCCAATACGACGTTCGTAGACTGCCCACAGCGCCAACTCCACCGACCCTGCCGCAGCTTCAGCGTACTCACCGGCACTCGCTTCCGAAAGTCGTACCACAGTCCTCTTCATCTGCCCGTCGAACCGCCGATGACCCGCTACAGCCCCAGCGCATAGTCCTGTATTTGCCTCCGAGGCCCCCCTTCCACTCAGCTGGGCCGTTATCTTCTTCTTCCTTTCGCTTCGGTACTCCTTCCGAGCTCCTTTTCAAGACTGACTCTGTGCGCAGTTTGTCGTGGTTATATATCCGGTCGACACTCTAGAATGAACCTTATTACGTCATTCAACTATATGTCTATCGTTGTTTACCCTTATTCTTGGTTTAAAATTGGGCTAAAATTGGACTAAACTTGGTTTAAATATCAGCTAAATTTGGATTAAGATTGGACTAAAATTGGGCTAAATTCGGACACAAATTGGATTAAAATTGGGCTGTAGTTGGGCTAAAATTAGGCCATAATTGCCTTAAAATGGTGTTAAAATAATCAAATAAAGATGAAATTGGGCTTAAATTGGAATAAAATTGGTTTAAAATTGAGTTGTATTTGGACTAAACTTGGATTAAAATAATATTACAGTTGGAGTAAAATTAGGCTAAAATTGGACTAAAATAGGGATAGAACTGGACTATAATTGTGCCAAAATTGGGGTAAAATGGGCTTTAAATTGGGTTAATTAATGTTGGTGCTAAAATTAATCTAAATATTGATTTATATTGGGATACATTTTGACAAAAATTGGGCTAGAATCGGATTAATATTGGTTTATAGTTGAACTAAAATTGGGCTATAGCTGGACTAAACGAGGGCTAAATACACAAAAATAGGGTCTATTTGGACTAATATTACACTAAAATTGATCCTAAATAGACTATAATTGTACTAATATTAGGCTAAAATTGGGCTATAGTTGGACTAAAACTGTGTTAAAATTGAACTGAGTTTAGAATAAAATTGAATTTAAATTGAACTAATATGGGTTAAAATTCGTTAAAATTGGGCTTACGATGGACTAAAATAAGTATGTAGTGGATTCGAAGAAAACCAGTGGTTTTCTTCGCATTGGTTAAAGTTGGTCTATGGTTGGACTAATTTAGGCCGTAAATTTGAACTAAAATTGGACTAAAATAAGCCTTAAAATGAACTAAAATTGGGTTAAACTGAACTAAATTTGGATTTAAATTGGACCAAAACTGGATTAAAATTGAGCTATAGTTCGACTAAAATTGCACTAGAAATGGTCTAATATTAGTCTAAATTTGGGCTAAAATTGAACTATAATAGGACTATAAATGGACAGAAATTTGGACTATAGCTAGGCTAATATAGGACTAAAATGGGGCTAAAATGGAACTAAGGTTGGGATAAAATTGGACTATAATAGTCCTAAAATTGGGCTAAATATGGACTAAAATTGAGCTTCAGTTGGATTAAAATTAAACTAAAATTGGACTAAAAATAGACTATAATAATTTGGTTCTAACTTAATTATAATCAATTTTTAGTTGTAGTTGTAGACCAAATTAGGTTTAATTTACGTCCAGTTCTAACTGGACGAAAATTAGACTTAATTTGGTCTACAAATGAACTAAAATTGAATTGGTTTATAGTTGGACTAAAAAGAAAAAAACCTAAGGACCAAAATGACAAAAATAACCAAAATTACCAAATTGACCAAATTGACCAAAATTAACAAAAGGCCAAAATAACCAAAATGACGAAAATGGCAAATTTTATAGAAGTTGGAATGTATGCATTGTAACAGCACAACAGCATCCTAAGTAATGTATCTAATTTTTAATGGACAAAATGATTTATCACAGTAAGGAATCATTCATGCCTATAATAAATCATCTTGTGCTTCAATTATTAAATAGCGTAGTGTATTTATTACTTTTCTTTTCATTATACAGTACTAGAGATTACCCATGGCGCGCTATCGGGTCAACCCCTAGTGCATGCCTTTTGTTTAAAGAAATTACAACACAGGTTACATTGTATTAAGTTTATAAGTTACTGCTATTTGTCCCGGAAGATTCACTTCATACTATTATAAAAAAATGTTAGTTTTGATGTTTTAAGAACGACCCTTTAAAGGTCAGCTCAAAAAATTTAAGAGGACGCTCCAAATTTTTAAGATTTCAAAAATCGCCAGAAATAGAATTTTTATTTTATTAAATTTTTTCTCGTTACGGTATAATTTTATAGACCAAAAATAATAAGTTTTGAAAGTTTCAGTTCAAAATTTGAATTTTAAGAGGTCGCTCACATTTTTTTAATGTACTAGTGCATTACTAGGAAATTAAAAAATTATGAGCGACCTATTTTTAATCATTCACTCACTTGAATGAATTAAACTTACATAATTCTTATGGAAAGGTCACCGAATTTATCACATTGTCCGGCTTGGTAGGGAAGTACATAGTTCATACTGCCCGGTCAAGTGATAAATTCAAGTTATCTAAACCATGATTTTTAAATGGACCATGGGCCGTCGGGCATTATTGATATGGGCCGCCCAAAGTAATTAATTTATCAAATTGGGCGACGCTCTTGGTCATTATTCATAATGATCGGTCCATGTTAATAATGCCCGATTAATCACATATACATAAATAACACCGGCCCACAAAAGAACGGGTCTGTACTTTTGAACAGACCCATATATTCTTATGTATTTTGATGTGCTGAATCCGAATCTCGGTAATCAATCATAAATATGGTAATCAATCTGGGGTATCAATACATAAAAGTAGAGGATTCTGGTCAAAAGTATAGACCACTTTTCTGTTTTGTCGGCCGGTGTAATTTAATTATTGTAAAAGATTCTTCACAAAGATTCGAACTTCATATTTTTATCTTTCATTTAGAATGTAATGCATAAATATACCTCCTATTTCATCCATTATATTATATGTTTTGTAAATTACGTAATGAATTGAGGAAACTGTGTCAAAATCATGGTTTCGAAGTTAGAAAATCCAGGGTGATTTCAAAAATTTCTGGGATATTCAAATATCAAATCAAATCATGACATAATAAAAGTAAACGATATTTTTAGCCGTATGGTCAATTGTCAGGATAAATTCTGGGATTATCTCTGGACAAAAGTAACGAAGCATTTGAAAAAGGAACTAAACTATTGTTTTAGTAGAAATCGTATCGAATCAGCTAATTAATTATTATTATTAAAGATACTCTGTCGTTCATATATTCCAGTTTTTAATATCTTTAATGCACAGAGACGGTACTCTCACAATGTTATGTAATATTATAGATATATCGTGAGAAACAGGCAAAACAGTCGACAGGGCAACCTAAGGAAAGAATACATACATATATAAATTTTGATTACACATTGCCGTTGCTTGCAAGACACTTTATCACACCTCATATAGCATAAAGAAAATTTCGACGTAAATCTCGCCTATTTGGGCATATTATATATGTTTACACATTCAAGCTCTCTTCTACCATCTGTTGGCGGACGAAAATTAAATTAAAACAAGGGAATTGTGCGGTGTAAGCGATATAAATTAGGCTTTCATTGCTTATATTTAACAAATTATGAATTTGAGGTTGCTCTCGTTTCCGGGACTTTTATGAATAAACGTTAGGAGTTTTTAATTAAACTGTCTTTTGATTGTTTTAATGAATTCTCCTTTCACATACGTATGTTACACGTGATTAGGACAGGTATTTCGAATACCAATCACCTCACATTAGAAACTGTTTGTCACATGATTAGATAATATTAAACTATTGCAGTAGAAGTTAATAAAATAATAACCATAAAATAAACATATACACATAGATAATCAAATTTTATTTTACAAAAACCTAGGAGTTGATAACAGGATGTATCTGGCCGACAGAATTTGCCAAAATAATATTTTAAAAACTACAATAAAATAATGAAATACGTTTTATTCAAATATCATAAGCTAACAATTATTAACTCTACTGTACAGTTAATATAACTGGGATAACAAATTAAGAATATAATATAATAAAGTAACGATCTTTTAGTTTGTTACAATAGTGCCAAAGGATCTCTAGTACATATAGCCTAGTAAGAAATTTTAGTCATCAGTATCAAGTCATCCAAATTCAACGTTGACATCACGTAACGGAGTTTTGTGGTAGCTAGAAAAGTTACAATTTACTTTTAAGTTGAGATTTTCCAAACACTGCTTAAAATGTCATATCCCGATCACCATTGTTCGTTTGGCACAAATTTTATCTCCTTTTGAAAATAAAACTTCCCGTCACAAATCTCCATAAAATAAAAGACAATTTTATTTTCCGCCGACCACAACCTACCCGATAATTTTACTTCGCAAGGGCCGATTTTCAATCATCAGATAAAAGTTATCAGTGGAATAAATTATAACCTGACTGAATTCGAAAGTGAAACAATTCAAGTGTTTTATTCATACGTCTGTCATTCTTAATTTTCCCAGGTTTTATTTTATTCTATGAATAACTTTTATCTGGGGATTGAATTTGTATTTAACAACTGACATTTACCAACAACAAAGATAAATTAATTCAAAGATGTATTTGTAATTTAAGGTCAGGCCAAAATATTGGGGTCCTGTTCATAATTACGGTTTGTAGTTAAAATAAACATGAACAAGGAGTTACACAGCCCCCAAATACATTTATTTAATTATTGTTTCATCGGTGAACTTAGCAAACGAATCCGTCCGTCGGTCCGTCTTAATTGAAGCCCCCTAAAGGTTCCGCAGAAGGACCTTAAAGTTAATTATCACGTTTCACGCCAATTTAGACTCCGTTAAACACGGGTTTAATGAAAAATCAGTTCATATAAAACAAATTTGTTCAGCAAATTTTGAGGTAAATTGATTTTACAGCAGCGCTAAACTGCCACAAGAGCGTCGCAGTAAATTAAAAACTTGGAAGATAAAACAAAGTTATATAGAATATTCCTTTCTTCTTTGTAGTTCCTTTGCTGAGAATCGTAACTTCGATAGCGGTAAATTATCGCTCTCGTCCACCAAGACTGTTTTGGAGCATGGTAGAATATCTCAGGCACCTACTCAATCCACCATTTATAAAATCTTCCTTCAACTTTACCAACGACCACTATATATTATTATCTAGAATCCAGCGGGTTGTGGCCATAGTGCTTTAGTGTCCGTTATCGGGATCCTGGTGGTAAGCTCTGGCGATCTCTAACCTCGAGGAATTCCATTCTTTCCTTAAACATACCTAACATTCTTTTGAACCTACTTATATTTATCTCAAGCCCGACACTTTCTGGCGTTATATAAGGCGTAATGACGTCGTGGGCATGGCTCGGCGTCCCTTAGGAATACGCCTACGTTTGATACCTGATCCAAACAACAAAACAATAAGTAGGTACTTATATGGCTTTTATCGCACCTTATTCAATAGCCGAATTGAAACGGTCACTAGCCGTTGGCATATAACTGGCCTGAACTACAAAGAGATATACGAAAGTTTGCATTGTTCTTTTGAATTATGATGTTAAATATATGATCAAGTTTCATGATAGATGACAGTTAAATCAAGTGAGAAACTTTTTACCACAGATATAATATCTGATATCTGTGCTTTTATCATCTAAACTCCTAAATTTTATACTAGCGTACTAAATTTTGACTCTTGGCTAGTTCCTATATCATACTATTCATTCGCTTACCCTACAATCCGTTGAGCTTTGACATAAGATCTCCTATCCTGAAAACCCCAAATTCGGGAAGTCAGTAGTAAGATGTATGCATCTGCAGTTACACTTCGAAGACTGCGTAATTTCTTTCCTCATGCGACTAAAACTGTACTTGCACAATCTCTCCTCCTACCAATTCTAGATTACGCCGATGTCAGTTATCTTGATCTTACTGAAAGCCAACTATGTAAACTTGAGCGACTTTAAAACATATGCGTACGATTCATATTTGGTTTGCGTAAATACTGTTACGTGCTAGCGGGGTACGCACTTAGGATTGGAAGAAAACACCAGTTTTTAATTAAACGCTTTTATTAACTTACACAGTCGTACGGGATTCCTCTCCGCAGGGTTACTCCTACACGCACAACTAACGACGGATTGTCCCGACGATAAGATGTCTCACTCACAATACCGTGGCCGTTATTGCGTAGACCACCTCCTGCTACTGCAGTACTCGCCTACGAATTTACCGCGTGTAGCTCGCTTCCGGATCTTCTCTCAAACTACGCTAAACTCCTTCTTCACTGAACTGTCCACTAAACTTTTCACTAAATTCACAACTAAACTCGTCACTGTCTTCTTTTAAACTTCTCTTACAACTCTTTCGTATCGCACTTCTTGCTTCGCTGTCTTCAACTGTACTCAAATTTTAAAACTGCCCGGTAGGCGTGCCTTACGCTGCTTATATACCCGACAGAATCTCTGGAACCCATAATTTCGATCTCCTTTTCGTTATTCTTTTATTTACTATCTATCGCTTTCTAAAAATCTATCTATCTCTGTCTTTTCCTTCCTGAACCTTCTATTCCAGAACTTTCGTTCATCATCTATCCCTTTTTAACATCTATCTACCTCTATCTTTTCCTTCCCGAACCTTCTATTCTAGAACTTTCGTTCATTGTCTATCCCTTTCTGAAATGTTCCTGTCCTTGTCTTTTCTTTCCAGAATCTTCTACCTTTTTCTAAAACTTCTTAAACCAACTAGATTGTTCCACCATTACTCATACAATACACAGATCATAGATTCTATGATCTGTGCGTAAATATGATCATGTTTCAGAATTTCACGCCAAACTCAAGTGGCTCCCAACACGTTTTCACCGGAATGCCCATATATATACTGTCTCTTCTGTATAATACATTATTTAACCCTCAGACCCTTGCATACCTCAAGGAACAGTTTCATTACCTTTATTCCGGTAACTTAGTATTTCAGATACTCGGAAAACTTGTTACTAAAAACTCCTCTGCATACAACTAGCTTTTATGGAAAATCCTGCACAGTCAAGCATTTCCGTATTTGGAACACGCTGTCTGTTAATATCATACTAGCCAAGTCACTGCCTATTTTTAATAGACTTGTGTGAATCATGTATGTATGTATGTATGTATTTATATATTTATAAGATACTGATTCGGTAAAATGAGAATAATACAACATACCTCTGTTCTTATCTAACTTTGTCGATCCAAAGGTTGTCTAGAAGAAATAGCTAATAGTGATAAGACCGCCTATTGTATTGTAAAATTGTAATGTAGTTAATTTATCTTATAAAACGCAATAAAGCATATTCATTCACTCATTCATAAGATGTATGCTTATATCATAAGCTTATATCAAATTTTAATTACCAAAAGTAATTAAAATTATTTTTAGTAATATTATAAAAAAGACAATAATATGGTATTTTAGCGGCCGATCTTTTATATTTAAATTGTTTTAAAATTTAGTGAAACATGTGTCATCTACTCATTTGATCATTTTAATTACTAAATGCATATCCCGTGAAAATAATTATATATTTCAGTATACAGTATATGTATGACGTACTTTCACGCCACCATAGGATTCTCACCGAAAGTCGTAAAGAACCAGAAATATTTAAATAAAGATATATAATATTATTATACATGTATGTCTCTGCAGACCACGGGCCATAAAATGACCCGGACTTTTGGAGGGCTTGCGTGGGGCCATGGGAAGGCCAACACGTAGAGGCCCCTTGACAAATTTAATCTAAATGTAGCGTGACACTGACCGGCGATTGTCCCTGTCTACACCATATAAAAATGCACCCAAGGACAAGCCCCGGCCAGTGTAGGACTATTGTGAGAAATGAGAACAAAAAGTACCGGGCTATTGGGTGAAGTGCTAGTGGTACTAGGGGTCTGGGAATATGGGGACTATGGCGTCTGCCCGTCGCAATGTTCGGGGAACATGGAAAAATGGGCAGACGGTGATTCGCCACTCCTGCATGGGCCCCAAAAATGCCATAGAAGACAGGGGCAACATGAGTGTGAGTAGCTAAGGGGTGGCGAGAGGTGGGCTGCAGGTTCACCGAAGCTACTTCCGACGTTAGGCCATTTATCACTTCTACCCCTGGAGCTTGAGTCTTAGCTCTAGCGATCTCCACTCCGTGCCGGCTGGCTAAGGCAAGCACGGAGGCAGGGGCCTTGCCTTGGCCCCGGGAGTCAGGTACGAGGTGTCGCTACTCACCTAAGGCTTCGCCACAAAGCCCCCCTGCGGGAATATATTATTATTATATATATATATATGTTACATATTATTATTAGTTTGGAATATTGAATTATTGATGATTAATGGGAAGAATAATAAAAAAATCTAACATGGGTAATAAACAATGTTATAATTAATAGCCGGTTCCTATATCTTACCGACCGTTCATTTGCCTTACTATCGGTTAAAATTTGTCATAATCTCCATACAAGTAATGTCAAAATTCAACCGATGATAAGGTAAATGAATGAATAACCTAGGTGAATCAAAAGTTCTTGGAAGTGCATAACCCGGTGTCCAAGACTTTAAAAGAAAAATTAAATAATATTTGGTGGTAAATTAAATAATATTAAATTAAAACTAATTTAATTTTAATTAAATATCATTTAAGAACAGACAAAAAAAATCATAATAAACTACTATAGATAATAATTAAAATGATTAAAATAATATAAATCACATAAACCTATATGCGAACAATAATTTAATTCTATTTACTGCAAGAAATTTTATTTAATGGGCTTATAATGATCGGTGATAAAGTGTTTAAATGTAGAAATGGATGAATAAAAGTGCAATATGAAATTGATTTAAAAAACATTTCTTTCTGTTTTTTACTTATTTTTGGGTTTTTTCGGGGGACGTTTCGGGGATAAAAAAAATGAACAAGTCCACCGCCTTTATAGAAATACAACATACATATGAATATTTCTATCAAATTTCATGAAAATTGGCTTATGCTCAAGAGGTCGGCAATACATTAGCAACACCATTCGCGTTGCAATCATCCCTATGGGATGGTGACCATTTTACTTCAGGTGGCCCGTCTTATTATTTATAAACCGTCTGCCTGTTTGCCTGCTTTTGGCACAAAAAAAGTATAGAAAAACAAACAAACATACAAACCTCTAAACAAACTTATTTAGTTTAATGTAGATTTGGATGGATTGATGAAGAATAATAATATAACGAGTATTAAGTACTGTTTTCTGGCGTTGTTTCGTGACAGGACTAATCGTGTATAACGGATGTCTTACAATCTACAGTTAACCGCCGTTATATACACAGAAAAAATAATGGTACTTGTAATATAATAACATTGTATACTTACATATACGCCAAAACTAACTTGAAGAACTTTTACTTACAACATTATTGTTCTCCGAAAAACAAACACTGATAGATAGATACTGATAGATTCGGATATATAAATAAAACTAGAAAGGGTTAAAATAGAAGATAAAAGTTTGTATGGGAGACCAATCATTTCTCAAGTATACAGATATAAAAATTCATAATCTATAAAAAAATTCGATAGTAACTCGATCTGGCTGTCTGAATACTGAAAACGGACATAGATACTTTGCATTTGAAGATGGTATAGTTTGCGATATAAAATGAAGTAAATCTGCCGAGGGCAAATAGGACCAACATAAAAATATAATACAATGTAACATGTATTAACACCTGCTCTTTAAACAAGAGGCACGCAATGGGGTTTGACCCGCGGGGTAATCTCTAGTAAATAATAACGCCAGTAGCTAGAACCTTTGACAAGGATGCATAGGTACTCTACATAAATAATTGTAACATACTTACATGTGAGAATTGAATTTTTGCTTAGGCCTCAAACTAATACGTGAATGTTTAAAAAAAACTGAAACAGACGTTAAGGTTAAAATGGCGTGTAGGATAATCTAAGAACACTATATGTTATGATATAATTACCTCACGCCCATATAGGTAGTGGATAATATTGATACTCCATTTAAAGGATTATTGGACAAATCGGCTTTTATGTGTGTGAATTTGTTACTTTATGGCGCCGATACTGAATATATAGTGTAATTAAGATAACCTATGTAGGTTACATACATTAATTACATTTAGACTTTATTTGCAATGAAAAGTCTAGACAAAATTTGCGATTGGTGATCAAAACAAACGCAATTTAGTAATAAATTATTTTCAAATAGATAACTGGTGCTATAAAAAGTACTATAAAATAATTGTGAAAAGTTTTTCCTCGTTTTCTTAGTTTCGATCACATAATAAGTTCTAATTACTGTTAATTAAATAGTTCAGTAGTAATTACACCATAAATACGCAATTATGAATTAATGTAATAGGTACCTAAAACTTGCTGATATGGGACTGAATGGGCAATTATTTGACGTTAATGTACGTTAATTGCAGTTGTTTCAGTTTTATTTATTTTAATAGCATGACAAAGGACAAAAGGGAGCACTATCCATTTATCTGTAACTGGCTAATGCCTAGATATATTTGTGAGACCAGAGGAAAAAGCCTCTGAGGTCGTAAACATGTTGGCGAATTTTGGTTAATTAAGTAGAAAAGAGAACTTCAAAAAGAAACGTTTTGAAATACGAGGGCACTCAAAAAGTATTGCGAAAAAAGTTTTTATGTATGAAAGACTGGCCAGTTATAATCTATTTTGAAAATATGATTATTTATAATTAAAAATAGGTACGTTCCAATTTCAAAATTTCCCTCCACATTATTTGCGAGCTAATTTAAATTATCGTATCTCCTTGAAAAACGGATCTGCGCCGGGAACATTTTCACGCTATGGTTTTTTACGATTTCAAGTTTTTTTTTTTATTGCAGGAGTTCAGCAGGCAGACGGCCCACTTGATGGAAAGTGGTTACCGTCGTCTATGGACATTTGCAACACCCAAGGTGCTACAAATGCGCTGCTGCTCTCTTAAAGGAGACTGGAACCTGGTCACTGATGTCGGAACACAACACAAGGTTGTTATGGCGGCATACTCTAGACCAGGGGTGGTCGCCATCCAGTCGAGCAAATACTCTACCACCTGACTGTGGGTTGTTTAGTCGCCTCTTACGACAGGAAATTGTATTCCTTCTCCGTTCCTGCACGGATAAAATTTTGGATTTGTCTACATTCTAACAATAGATAAGTCATATGATAGTTATATAAATAGGTTGGTCGTATGATAACTGTGTAATGTATGTTTTGTTGATATATACTAGTCAAAACAAAATAAGGGCCAACTCGATACCGTTGGAAAATTAAGCGCTTCTCTCTTTTCTTTCACCATATCCCAATTATTCGTGATCGGCACAATATGTCTTTTCCTTCCACACTCCTCTACTCTGACATACATCTTCTGTCACACCACATATCATTATATCATCCTTCACACAATCCATCCATCTTTTTTTTTTCTGCCTTTACATTTGTACCCATCTATCTTGAAGTTTAACATTCTTTTGGTCACGTGGCTTTCATCCCTCCTCATTATATGCCCATACCAACTTAATCTTCTTCCTCTCAATTTTTCAGTCACAGGTGCAACTTTCTAAGATCCCCTTATGTACTCATTTCTCACCTTATCCATTCTTGTAACACCACACATCCACCTCAACATTCTCATCTCAGCTGAGTGGAGACGTTTGTGGTTTATCACTTTAGTGGCCCAACATTTCGACCCATATAGCAGGACTGGTCGTATGACAGATTTATATATTTGACCTTTTAGTTTCAGTGGCATTAGTTTATCGCACGTCACGTCGGTTACCTGTCTCCACTTTAGCCATACTACATTTATTCTTCTCCTTACATCCCTCTCTATATCACAATTACTCTGCAGTAGTGAACCAAGGTATCTGAATTCCGGGTTACATGGTAGTGTGGCTGATTCTAGTTTAAGAGGCACATCACTGAAGGTCCCGCCAAAATCACAAAACAGGTATTCGGTTTTGGTTCTGCTGATTTTTAATCCAACGCCCTCTAGCACTTGCCGCCACCTGTCTAGTTTCTTTTGAAGTGCCACCCCATCTTCATCCACCAGGACAATATCAGCTGCGAAGAGCATGCACCATGGGGCCTCATCCTGTAGCTCTGCGGTCAGTGCATCCATGACCAGCAGAAACAGGTAAGGACTTAAGGCAGATCCCTGGTGCAAACTTACCCTCACACGGAACTTATTCGTGGTTCCTACTGCAGTGCGGACTTGTGTACTAACATTCTCATACATGATTTCTATCAGTCTTACGTACTTCTCTGGCACACCTTTCGCTCTGAGGACCCACCACAGAAGTTCTCGGGGCACGCGATCGTATGCTTTCTCTAGATCTATGAACACCATATGGAGATTTTTATGTACTTGTCTGTGTTTTTCCACTAGTTGGCGTACTGAAAATATGGCATCTGTTGTGCTACGACCAGGCATAAACCCGAACTGGGATAGCGTCACCTCCGTTTCCTTTCGTAGTCGGTCCTCAATCACTTTAAACAAATGTAGTTTTTACCTAAAAGTAAGTCTAAACAAAACAAAATCGTAAAAATAAATCAAAAGTTTTTAAACAAATATTCTACTCAATTGTTCCCTGCTCGATTTTAACACATTTATAAGCTGTCTCTCGTTATTCATTGGCAGATTGGTCTCTCTCACGCTTATTTTTATAAGATCTCACATGTGTTCAATAGGGTTTAAGTCCGGGCTGTTCGATGGCCACAGCAATACTTCAATATGAGCCTCTTCTAGGGCCTCTGGTGGTTCTCCCAGTGTGCGCGCGTGCATTGACGTGCATTAACTTAAACGCTGGTCCTACGTGCTGTGCAAATGGCACCACGTGAGGTTTTATGACATGCTCGACGTATCGCTGAGCTGTTACTGTGCCTTGATTAAGAATTACCAGCTCAGTTCGTCCAGTTAGGCTAATGCCTCCGCACACCATAACATTGGGTCCCCCGAAACGGTCTCTTTCGTGAATGCAGGCATCTGAAAAGCGCTCATCTTCTCTTCTCCACACCATTATGCGACGATCATCACTAAAAAAAATCACTTTGCTCGCATCAGTGAAAATCACTATGTTCCAATCACCCACACCCCAGATCAAATGTTGCCTTGCGAATGTTAATCGGTTTGCACGATGAGCGCTTGTTACTGGAATTTGCACCACTCGTCTCCTGGAGAATTGCTGGTCTTCATACAACCGATTCCTAATCATTTGGTCACTAACACACGTGGCTGTGACCTGGCGCAAGCGGGTTTGCAAAGAGCGGGAGGTGACTGTGCGCTCTCTGCGTGCATTTAAGCGTATGTAACGGTCTTCCTGGGCGGTGGTTGCTCTAACTCTGCCTGAATGCTTACCTCCTGGTTAATTGTCCGCTCTCCTGAAAGCGTTTCTAGGCGATTTGAACCGCTCGTTGCGAAAAACCTAGCTGTAAAGCTACCGATCGTTGCGAATGGCCTTCTTGTATGAGGGTTATGGCCCTCACTATAGTAGTCGCGTCCATATAGCTTCGGACTCGCGCCATTACTTTCTTAAGATGTTGATCTATGCACATTCTCGGCAAAACTAAAGTGTTTCCAACAGAACAAAATGTTAAAGGAGCTTCAAGTTCATGTTAAAAAAGGATAAAACTAAATGTCGGCAAAAATCTTTAAACAGGGAATTGCAAGTGGAATGCAGCAAAAATATTGAAAGCACTTAAGATAACACGACGCTATACTCATTTATCTCACGAGTATGCCTAGTGATCCATAATTCCGAAATTTGTAAGTGTTGTTTGTTTAATTTGTTTTATTTTGATTAGTATATTATATAATTTAGTGTTTCGTTTTTAGTACAACGATTGACAAGGTCCTGACAAGTCTTTATATAAAATATTATAGGTTATATAAAGTATCATAATCAATTACTTAAATATTCACTTCAGCAAAACATTAGTATGGTCCGACTATTTTAATTACCTACAAAGAAACCAAAAGATATAAAAAGAAAGGTGATATTATATTGTCTGAGTAAAATACTTCATCAGTAAGAGCGAATTGGGCCAACGCGGTCACATCTCGCCACTCGTAACAGACCCTTTAAAAGGACACTTACCCAGAACTCCTTTTACTTAGAATTGACAATTTTTATCGTGTGTTTTAGTGATAAAAACGAAGCATGGAAACAAATATTCTTTTCGACATGAGTGTTCTTATTAATTAATTACTTCTGCTTTGGAAATACATAGATAAAATAACATTGATAATTTAATTGACGAATAATAAATGTCAAACTGAGGTATAACTAGCTAACTTACTTTGTAATTGCTGTCTGAACGCGTCGTAACAAAATGTTATTTCTTATCTAAGATGTAGTTATTGTATCTCGAGACATAATCTTATTTGCGAAGTTAAATTCCTATCATATATTTTATTTTAAATGTGCTCTGAAATAGAAATTTTATTTTTAGTCTACTAAATATAAGTTGTAAAAGCTTATGAAAGGTAATAGTCTGTATTTTCTTAAATATTAATTTTATATTTTACATTTAATTACCGTTATTAAAATAAAGTTTATTTCATATTGTGGTCGATATGTTTTTAATACACGTTCCCTCAAATTTACATATTTTAATATACTTAAGTGAGATTTTATAGAGGATGTTAGACGTCCGAGCAATTCGCGTACATATAGCTCGCCGAACATTTTCGCCTGTGAAAGTTCGCGTAATCACGTACTTACCGAGTCAAAAAGTCGTCGAGCCATAAGTATACATTGTTTTCCTTAGAAGATCATTTTCGTACATTACAAACAGGATTTTTGTAATAAATTACACTATATAATGATGTTTAAATATCTTAGAACAACTCCACTCACATCTGAAGTTCAATATTACAGTAGAAAATGTTTTCTATTAATCTTAAAGACACAATTTAACTTTATCTTGAAAAATCAAGATAGGTACGCGTACTCCCAAAGACACAATTTTAGGCTACTTTTTGATTTATCGGTACAGCAGCAGTGTTGAATCGGTCTAAGCGATACCGAAAGCTTACCGAGCGCCTATATGTCTTCGATAGTTTCCTGATTCGCTCATAAAAATATAGCTCGGTAAGCTTTTGGTATCGCGTATACCGATTCCTCGCCAACACATCAAGCAACCTTACATTGTTACTTTTTTACTCACGTTCTCTTACTACCGCCACTGAAAAGTGACCAAAACAACGGATTAAAATTATACTTCAAACTCTCAAAACTTTGAATTTTTATAAAAATCGCAAAAATCAAAGAACAATCTTGTACATCTTGAATTAATGATTTACGATGTTTTTAAATAACCATAAAATGAACAAATGAGAAACTTTATGAGAATGAATGAAGTATGAGATAATGAATTTTACACGGCGGTACGTAAAACGGCTTTCAGTTCTCCCGAGAGTGCTATCCTATACGCAGCGTTCCTGCAATGCTATTGTATTATTCAGCAAAGGACTATATTTAAAACTTTAATATCTACTCGGTGAAAGGAAAACCTGTTTTTAACGACCGCATTTCACTATTCTCCGAAATGCTTATTGTTGTTAAGACATTTTGATAAATGGTTCTAGACTCGGTTTCATATAAACTACAACAGCTTCTCTCGTGCTTTCACCCTCGTAAATTTCGCATATATTTTTCATTGTTATCTCATGTGGAATTATTAGACTTAATAACTATCTATGCTTGTCATTTTGTTACCGTGCAACATAGGTTTTCTATCATATAGCTGTAGTTCACATAGGCTTCTATCCTTGGTTGAAAGACGTACAGTTTTAGATATATCATTGCTTTTTGATATAGCTCACAGCCGTGTTGACTGTCCTGAGCTCGTCTCGAAATTGGCATATGATGTACCTAGATACCGTACTCGTCATACATCCTTGCTGAATGTTCCTTGTAATTCTACCAACTACTGTCAAAATTCTTTGTTTTTTCGTATATACTTATAAAAATATTTTGTAAAATTGATCTGTTTGCGTCCTCCAAATACAAATTTAAAAGTAATATTATTAATGACTTGCTGAATTTTACATAACACAACCTGACTTTATTTCTTTAATTTCAAATTAACATTTGGTTTTTAAAACTGTTGCTAAAGTTTATAAGGAAAACCTGTTATTGGCCTTACTTTTTATTGTAAACGATTTTATATTATATTTGTGTATTCGCTGTTGGTTTTCTCAATAAATAAATAAATATATTCTGAATCCTGCAAGATATCGAAATTACATAATTACAAGTCTTGCTTTAATTTCTTATATTTTCATTTAAATATATTGATCCGATCGTTTAGGCATGCAGATAAAAATTCTAAAAACAGTCCTTTGCGATTAAGCATAGTAAATAGCACTTTTTGTTATTTAGAAATACAGAAGACAGCTCCTTGACATGTCTTTTCTTTACGATATCTTAAATTCTCGCCTAGATTGCTCTAATCTCACCTCATCAGTATCCCTAACAGTGCCTAATCTCGACACACGCCTTAGCCAAAACAAACTTTTCACATGCCCTGTAGAAGCACTAATTATGACTTTAATGAAGTACTTGCTCGTTTTACTGCGACTTTTAACAAAACAATTTAATGAAGTAGATATTTTCTATCACTCAAAACTAATTTTTAAACCAAGGTATTAGAGAAATTAGGATGACGTTTTGAATGTTTGTTAGGCACCACAAATATCGAACAGCACGCCTTTGAAACGCCTCTATAGTTTTTATGTATGTGTAAATAGCTTCTGCCCGCGACTTCGTCCGCGTGGAATAGTTACTTTGGGCTAATGCTAACTTTTAACCCGCGACTTTGTTCACATAGAAGGTGCCCCACCGCCCTTCCCCTCATGACTGGCCTCCGGCTTTGCACATCATAAATGCACGCGCAGTACTTAATCATTATTTTGCTGCAATATTATTTTAAAACTGCGATATCTCCTAAGATATTCATTGAAATCGAATGATGCAAATGGCAATTTTGTTTTAAATTACATACTTGCGATGAATAACGTATTTATTTGGATAAGGATTAATATCATGTTTATAAAAACACCTTCGCAAATAATGCATTATTTTAGAACAAATTTGGTTAGCATAAAGAAGGTTATAGTGAGCCAACCTTAAAAGATAGACATATGCTGTCGCGGACTTTTTTTTAGAACTTTTAAAGGGGAACAATTCTGTCACAGACGATTTTTGCGTAACTTTAACCGTTTACGCAGCGCACGCAGCGGAAGCTCTCAAAAGGAAAAAAAACCCCCGATTTTGCAACATTCTTCATTGGTGCTCAGCTCCTATTGGTCTTAGCGTGATGATATATAGCCTATAGCCTTCCTCAACTTATGGGCTATCTAACACTGAAAGAATTTTTCAAATTAGACTCGTAGTTCCTGAGATTAGCGCGTTCAAGCAAACAAACAAACAAACTCTTCAGCTTTATATATTATATAGATATGTATCTGTATATATATTATAATAAATATCTTAATCTTATTTTAAACGTAGTTCATAATTCAATATTTTTATATTTTTGTTATTAATATATTGTGACGGATACGCGTAGCGAAATTTCTTCCCCTTAAGAAAAGAGTGCGTAGTCTTCGCCTTAACAATAACACAATACAATGTTGCATATACAAAGTAACACGAAAGAACAGGATAAAAATATAGGGCCAGACAAATGTTAAAGCGAGATAGATATACTCGTAAAGAAACTGGAATAACCTCGTAGTACAAGTAGTTTTTAAGGGTAAGTTAAGTAACAAGGACGGGAATATTTATTGGACAAGGATAGACTTATAGTTAGTTGAATGACGTAATAAGGTTCATTCTAGAGTGTCGACCGGATATATAAGCACGACAATCTGCGCACAGAGTCAGTCTCGAAAAGGTGCTCGGAAGAAGGACCGAAGCGAAAGGAAGAAGACGATGACGGCCCAACTGGAGTGGGGGCCTCGGAGGCAAATACCGGTCTACGCGCTGGGGCTGCAGCGGGTCGTCGGCGGTTCGACGGGCAGATGAAGAGGACTCTGGTACGAGATTCGGAAGCGAGTACCGGTGAGTGCGCTGAAGCTGCGGCATGGTCGGTGGAGGTAGTTCTGTGTGGATTACGGTGTGGGTTTGCAGACGGGCGTTGTGGGCAGTCTGCGAACGTCGTATTGGGAACCGTCGGAGGTGTCACGCGTGTGGGTAGAGTCACGCGGAAGGAAGGACGGATGGACCCTGGAGCGAGTCTTGAAGCAGAGCACAATGGGTACGACGAGGCTACGCATGGGGTCATTGGGAGCGACGCAAAGGCGGTGCGGCAGGGTAACTCGTTGGAGCGCATCGGGCGTCCTCTGAGAGTCGCATTGGTGAGGGAGCGCTGGAGTGGCCATGCGCAAAGTGGAGTCACGCATGCCAAGGAAGAAGACTTGTCGTCGTGGAAGCATTGTAGAAGTCATGCGTTTAAGTTAAGCAACGTACGTAGATCGGTGTTTCCTTCCAATCCCGATACCCACAGCACGTAACAATATAATACATACTATATAGGTCCCTATATATAATAGGTAATCTATTTATTAACATAGCATTATTAACATAATGCCTGCTGAGGTTTTACCTCAACAAGCATTATGTTAATAAATAAATTACGCTTATATCAGAGCTTATCATGAACTCTTTAAAATGGTCTTGTTCTGTATAAAAAAACGTAAAGTATTCCGTAATTGGCGAAAATCATATTAAATTTGCAATCTCAAAAACTACTTAACTGATCTTATCATAACCAATTTTCTTTAAAACTATGTTTAAGACCACCTTAAAAATTTCCACAATTACTCCACACCACAATCTTACTTATTCGTTTAAGAGGTAAACTGAATAAGTAAGTAAAAACTAGAAATACGACTAGAATTTGAATCGGAGCGCTGTCTCGGGGTATATTTAATATAATATAATATATAATAATAAATAAATAAATTACTCGTACAAGTACATGTTGAGAATAAATAAATTAATTACATATTATGAACTTAAAAATTGAGCTAAAATTGGACTACAATGGTGCAAATTAAACTAAATTTTGATTAAAACTAATTTAAAATTGGACTAAAATTGGGCTAAAATTGGTATAAAACTGGGCTTAAATTGGACTATAATTGGGTTAAAATTGATTTAAACATCGGCTACAATTGGATTGGACTAAAATGCGCTCTAGTTGGACTAAACTGTGTTAAAATTTAACTTATTTTAGATTAAATGCCCATTGTGCACATTTAGAATATTTTTAGGCTATAAGGTTTTCTGTAATGGTGTACAATAAAGTGTTATCTATCTATCTATCTATCTATGTATCTATGGGCTGAAATTGGACTAATACTGGGCTAAAGTACTAAAATTCGTCTAAATTTGGGCTTACATTTAATTAAAGTTGGTTTAAGCATCGGCTAAATTTTGTTCAAGATTATTCCTATTTTAGCCCAATTTCATCCCAATATTAGTCCAATTATAGTCAAATTATGACCAATTTTCTTCCGATTTTAGTGTAATAGTAGTCCACGTTTACCCCAATTTTAATCTAAATTTGGCCCAGATTTAATCCAACTATAAACCAATTTTCCCGATTATAGCCCAGTTTTAGTCAAACTATAGCCCAATCTAAATCCAATTTCAATCCAAATATAGATCAATTTTAGCACCATTTTAGCCCAATATACAGCCTGTTTTAATCCAGTTCCATCCCTATTTTAGTCCAGTTATAACCCAATTTTAGCTTAATCTTAGTTCAACTATAGACCAATTTTAATCCAAATTTAGTGCAACATAGCCTAATTTTAAACCAATTTTATTCCAATTTAAGCCCAGTTTTATACCAATTTTAGTCCAAAATAAGCAAAATTTTGGTCTAATATTAGACCAATATTAGTCCTATTTTAGATTAGTTTTAATTAAAATTTAGTTCAATTTTAGCACCATGGTAGTCCAAATTTAGTGTAATATCATTCCAATTTTAGCCCAATTTTAACTCAATTTTTAAGTTCATAATAATATTTATTTATTATTATATATTATATTATATTATATAGAATTTACCCCACGACAGCGCCACGATTCAAACTCTAGTCGTATATAGTTTCTACCTACTTATTCGTTTAAGAGGTTAAATTGTAGAAATATTTAAGGTGGTCTTAAAAATAGTTTAAAAGAAAATTGGTTATGATAAGATCAGTTGAGTAGTTTTTGAGATTGCAAATATTTTCCGGTTATCCTATTTGTTTATTACATATCCATGAGCTTACAATATTTATAGCATAAACAATACACTCTGTTTAATATTATTTTTGCCAATTACTGGATACTTTACAATTTTTTTTTATACGATCACAAGACCGTTTTAAAGTGTTCATGATAAGCTCTGATATAAGTGTAATTTATTTATTAACACAATGCCAGCTGAGGTAGAACTTCAGCAGGACCTATATATTAGTATGTATTATATTGTTACGTACCGTGGGTACCAGGATTGGAAAGAAACACCGATCTGCGTACGTTGCTAAACTTAAACGTATGATTTCTACAATGCTTCCACGACGACAAGTCTTCTTCCTTGGCATGTGCGACTCCAATTTGCGCAAGGCCACTCCAGCGCTCCCTCACCGATGCGACACTCGGAGGACGCCCGATGCTCTCCAACGAGTTACCCTGCCACTCCGCTTTTTGCGTCGCTCCCAATGACCCCGTGCGCAGCCGCGACGCACCCATGATGCTCTACTTCTAGAAGTAGAGCACCATGACTCTACTTCTAGAAGTAGACTCGCTCCAGGATCCATCCGTCCTTCCTTCCGCGTGACACCTCCGGCGCTTCCCAATACGACGTTCGTAGACTGCCCACAGCGCCAACTCCACCGACCCTGCCGCAGCTTCAGCGTACTCACCGGCACTCGCTTCCGAAAGTCGTACCACAGTCCTCTTCATCTGCCCGTCGAACCGCCGATGACCCGCTACAGCCCCAGCGCATAGTCCTGTATTTGCCTCCGAGGCCCCCCTTCCACTCAGCTGGGCCGTTATCTTCTTCTTCCTTTCGCTTCGGTACTCCTTCCGAGCTCCTTTTCAAGACTGACTCTGTGCGCAGTTTGTCGTGGTTATATATCCGGTCGACACTCTAGAATGAACCTTATTACGTCATTCAACTATATGTCTATCGTTGTTTACCCTTATTCTTGGTTTAAAATTGGGCTAAAATTGGACTAAACTTGGTTTAAATATCAGCTAAATTTGGATTAAGATTGGACTAAAATTGGGCTAAATTCGGACACAAATTGGATTAAAATTGGGCTGTAGTTGGGCTAAAATTAGGCCATAATTGCCTTAAAATGGTGTTAAAATAATCGAAATAAAGATGAAATTGGGCTTAAATTGGAATAAAATTGGTTTAAAATTGAGTTGTATTTGGACTAAACTTGGATTAAAATAATATTACAGTTGGAGTAAAATTAGGCTAAAATTGGACTAAAATAGGGATAGAACTGGACTATAATTGTGCCAAAATTGGGGTAAAATGGGCTTTAAATTGGGTTAATTAATGTTGGTGCTAAAATTAATCTAAATATTGATTTATATTGGGATACATTTTGACAAAAATTGGGCTAGAATCGGATTAATATTGGTTTATAGTTGAACTAAAATTGGGCTATAGCTGGACTAAACGAGGGCTAAATACACAAAAATAGGGTCTATTTGGACTAATATTACACTAAAATTGATCCTAAATAGACTATAATTGTACTAATATTAGGCTAAAATTGGGCTATAGTTGGACTAAAACTGTGTTAAAATTGAACTGAGTTTAGAATAAAATTGAATTTAAATTGAACTAATATGGGTTAAAATTCGTTAAAATTGGGCTTACGATGGACTAAAATAAGTATGTAGTGGATTCGAAGAAAACCAGTGGTTTTCTTCGCATTGGTTTAAAGTTGGTCTATGGTTGGACTAATTTAGGCCGTAAATTTGAACTAAAATTGGACTAAAATAAGCCTTAAAATGAACTAAAATTGGGTTAAACTGAACTAAATTTGGATTTAAATTGGACCAAAACTGGATTAAAATTGAGCTATAGTTCGACTAAAATTGCACTAGAAATGGTCTAATATTAGTCTAAATTTGGGCTAAAATTGAACTATAATAGGACTATAAATGGACGAAATTTGGACTATAGCTAGGCTAATATAGGACTAAAATGGGGCTAAAATGGAACTAAGGTTGGGATAAAATTGGACTATAATAGTCCTAAAATTGGGCTAAATATGGACTAAAATTGAGCTTCAGTTGGATTAAAATTAAACTAAAATTGGACTAAAAATAGACTATAATAATTTGGTTCTAACCCAATTATAATCAATTTTTAGTTGTAGTTGTAGACCAAATTAGGTTTAATTTACGTCCAGTTCTAACTGGACGAAAATTAGACTTAATTTGGTCTACAAATGAACTAAAATTGAATTGGTTTATAGTTGGACTAAAAAGAAAAAAACCTAAGGACCAAAATGACAAAAATAACCAAAATTACCAAATTGACCAAATTGACCAAAATTAACAAAAAGGCCAAAATAACCAAAATGACGAAAATGGCAAATTTTATAGAAGTTGGAATGTATGCATTGTAACAGCACAACAGCATCCTAAGTAATGTATCTAATTTTTAATGGACAAAATGATTTATCACAGTAAGGAATCATTCATGCCTATAATAAATCATCTTGTGCTTCAATTATTAAATAGCGTAGTGTATTTATTACTTTTCTTTTCATTATACAGTACTAGAGATTACCCCGCGGCGGCGCCTCGGGTCAACCCCTAGTGCATGCCTTTTGTTTAAAGAAATTACAACACAGGTTACATTGTATTAAGTTTATAAGTTACTGCTATTTGTCCCGGAAGATTCACTTCATACTATTATAAAAAAAATGTTAGTTTTTGATGTTTTAAGAACGACCCTTTAAAGGTCAGCTCAAAAAAAAATTTAAGAGGACGCTCCAAATTTTTTAAGATTTCAAAAATCGCCAGAAATAGAATTTTTATTTTATTAAATTTTTTTCTCGTTACGGTATAATTTTATAGACCAAAAAATAATAAGTTTTTGAAAGTTTCAGTTCAAAATTTGAATTTTAAGAGGTCGCTCACATTTTTTTTAATGTACTAGTGCATTACTAGGAAATTAAAAAAATTATGAGCGACCTATTTTTTAATCATTCACTCACTTGAATGAATTAAACTTACATAATTCTTATGGAAAGGTCACCGAATTTATCACATTGTCCGGCTTGAAGTAGGGAAGTACATAGTTCATACTGCCCGGTCCAAGTGATAAATTCAAGTTATCACAAACCATGATTTTTTTAAATGGACCATGGGCCGTCGGGCATTATTGATATGGGCCGCCCAAAGTAATTAATTTATCAAATTGGGCGACGCTCTTGGTCATTATTCATAATGATCGGTCCATGTTAATAATGCCCGATTAATCACATATACATAAATAACACCGGCCCACAAAAAGAACGGGTCTGTACTTTTGAACAGACCCATATATTCTTATGTATTTTGATGTGCTGAATCCGAATCTCGGTAATCAATCATAAATATGGTAATCAATCTGGGGTATCAATACATAAAAGTAGAGGATTCTGGTCAAAAGTATAGACCACTTTTCTGTTTTTGTCGGCCGGTGTAATTTAATTATTGTAAAAAGATTCTTCACAAAGATTCGAACTTCATATTTTTATCTTTCATTTAGAATGTAATGCATAAATATACCTCCTATTTCATCCATTATATTATATGTTTTGTAAATTACGTAATGAATTGAGGAAACTGTGTCAAAATCATGGTTTCGAAGTTAGAAAATCCAGGGTGATTTCAAAAATTTCTGGGATATTCAAATATCAAATCAAATCATGACATAATAAAAGTAAACGATATTTTTAGCCGTATGGTCAATTGTCAGGATAAATTCTGGGATTATCTCTGGACAAAAGTAACGAAGCATTTGAAAAAGGAACTAAACTATTGTTTTAGTAGAAATCGTATCCGAATCAGCTAATTAATTATTATTATTAAAGATACTCTGTCGTTCATATATTCCAGTTTTTTAATATCTTTAATGCACAGAGACGGTACTCTCACAATGTTATGTAATATTATAGATATATCGTGAGAAACAGGCAAAACAGTCGACGGGCAACCTAAGGGAAAGAATACATACATATATAAATTTTGATTACACATTGCCGTTGCTTGCAAGACACTTTATCACACCTCATATAGCATAAAGAGAAAATTTCGACGTAAATCTCGCCTATTTGGGCATATTATATATGTTTACACATTCAAGCTCTCTTCTACCATCTGTTGGCGGACGAAAATTAAATTAAAACAAGGGAATTGTGCGGTGTAAGCGATATAAATTAGGCTTTCATTGCTTATATTTAACAAATTATGAATTTGAGGTTGCTCTCGTTTCCGGGACTTTTATGAATAAACGTTAGGAGTTTTTAATTAAACTGTCTTTTGATTGTTTTAATGAATTCTCCTTTCACATACGTATGTTACACGTGATTAGGACAGGTATTTCGAATACCAATCACCTCACATTAGAAACTGTTTGTCACATGATTAGATAATATTAAACTATTGCAGTAGAAGTTAATAAAATAATAACCATAAAATAAACATATACACATAGATAATCAAATTTTATTTTACAAAAACCTAGGAGTTGATAACAGGATGTATCTGGCCGACAGAATTTGCCAAAATAATATTTTTAAAAAACTACAATAAAATAATGAAATACGTTTTATTCAAATATCATAAGCTAACAATTATTAACTCTACTGTACAGTTAATATAACTGGGATAACAAATTAAGAATATAATATAATAAAGTAACGATCTTTTAGTTTGTTACAATAGTGCCAAAGGATCTCTAGTACATATAGCCTAGTAAGAAATTTTAGTCATCAGTATCAAGTCATCCAAATTCAACGTTGACATCACGTAACGGAGTTTTTGTGGTAGCTAGAAAAGTTACAATTTACTTTTAAGTTGAGATTTTCCAAACACTGCTTAAAATGTCATATCCCGATCACCATTGTTCGTTTGGCACAAATTTTATCTCCTTTTTGAAAATAAAACTTCCCGTCACAAATCTCCATAAAATAAAAAGACAATTTTATTTTCCGCCGACCACAACCTACCCGATAATTTTACTTCGCAAGGGCCGATTTTTCAATCATCAGATAAAAGTTATCAGTGGAATAAATTATAACCTGACTGAATTCGAAAGTGAAACAATTCAAGTGTTTTATTCATACGTCTGTCATTCTTAATTTTCCCAGGTTTTATTTTATTCTATGAATAACTTTTATCTGGGGATTGAATTTGTATTTAACAACTGACATTTACCAACAACAAAGATAAATTAATTCAAAGATGTATTTGTAATTTAAGGTCAGGCCAAAATATTGGGGTCCTGTTCATAATTACGGTTTGTAGTTAAAATAAACATGAACAAGGAGTTACACAGCCCCCAAATACATTTATTTAATTATTGTTTCATCGGTGAACTTAGCAAACGAATCCGTCCGTCGGTCCGTCTTAATTGAAGCCCCCTAAAGGTTCCGCAGAAGGACCTTAAAGTTAATTATCACGTTTCACGCCAATTTAGACTCCGTTAAACACGGGTTTAATGAAAAATCAGTTCATATAAAACAAATTTGTTCAGCAAATTTTGAGGTAAATTGATTTTACAGCAGCGCTAAACTGCCACAAGAGCGTCGCAGTAAATTAAAAACTTGGAAGATAAAACAAAGTTATATAGAATATTCCTTTCTTCTTTGTAGTTCCTTTGCTGAGAATCGTAACTTCGATAGCGGTAAATTATCGCTCTCGTCCACCAAGACTGTTTTGGAGCATGGTAGAATATCTCAGGCACCTACTCAATCCACCATTTATAAAATCTTCCTTCAACTTTACCAACGACCACTATATATTATTATCTAGAATCCAGCGGGTTGTGGCCATAGTGCTTTAGTGTCCGTTATCGGGATCCTGGTGGTAAGCTCTGGCGATCTCTAACCTCGAGGAATTCCATTCTTTCCTTAAACATACCTAACATTCTTTTGAACCTACTTATATTTATCTCAAGCCCGACACTTTCTGGCGTTATATAAGGCGTAATGACGTCGTGGGCATGGCTCGGCGTCCCTTAGGAATACGCCTACGTTTGATACCTGATCCAAACAACAAAACAATAAGTAGGTACTTATATGGCTTTTATCGCACCTTATTCAATAGCCGAATTGAAACGGTCACTAGCCGTTGGCATATAACTGGCCTGAACTACAAAAGAGATATACGAAAGTTTGCATTGTTCTTTTGAATTATGATGTTAAATATATGATCAAGTTTCATGATAGATGACAGTTAAATCAAGTGAGAAACTTTTTACCACAGATATAATATCTGATATCTGTGCTTTTATCATCTAAACTCCTAAATTTTATACTAGCGTACTAAATTTTGACTCTTGGCTAGTTCCTATATCATACTATTCATTCGCTTACCCTACAATCCGTTGAGCTTTGACATAAGATCTCCTATCCTGAAAACCCCAAATTCGGGAAGTCAGTAGTAAGATGTATGCATCTGCAGTTACACTTCGAAGACTGCGTAATTTCTTTCCTCATGCGACTAAAACTGTACTTGCACAATCTCTCCTCCTACCAATTCTAGATTACGCCGATGTCAGTTATCTTGATCTTACTGAAAGCCAACTATGTAAACTTGAGCGACTTTAAAACATATGCGTACGATTCATATTTGGTTTGCGTAAATACTGTTACGTGCTAGCGGGGTACGCACTTAGGATTGGAAGAAAACACCAGTTTTTAATTAAACGCTTTTATTAACTTACACAGTCGTACGGGATTCCTCTCCGCAGGGTTACTCCTACACGCACAACTAACGACGGATTGTCCTGACGATAAGATGTCTCACTCACAATACCGTGGCCGTTATTGCGTAGACCACCTCCTGCTACTGCAGTACTCGCCTACGAATTTACCGCGTGTAGCTCGCTTCCGGATCTTCTCTCAAACTACGCTAAACTCCTTCTTCACTGAACTGTCCACTAAACTTTTCACTAAATTCACAACTAAACTCGTCACTGTCTTCTTTTAAACTTCTCTTACAACTCTTTCGTATCGCACTTCTTGCTTCGCTGTCTTCAACTGTACTCAAATTTTAAAACTGCCCGGTAGGCGTGCCTTACGCTGCTTATATACCCGACAGAATCTCTGGAACCCATAATTTCGATCTCCTTTTCGTTATTCTTTTATTTACTATCTATCGCTTTCTAAAAATCTATCTATCTCTGTCTTTTCCTTCCTGAACCTTCTATTCCAGAACTTTCGTTCATCATCTATCCCTTTTTAACATCTATCTACCTCTATCTTTTCCTTCCCGAACCTTCTATTCTAGAACTTTCGTTCATTGTCTATCCCTTTCTGAAATGTTCCTGTCCTTGTCTTTTCTTTCCAGAATCTTCTACCTTTTTCTAAAACTTCTTAAACCAACTAGATTGTTCCACCATTACTCGCCACAATACACAGATCATAGATTCTATGATCTGTGCGTAAATATGATCATGTTTCAGAATTTCACGCCAAACTCAAGTGGCTCCCAACACGTTTTCACCGGAATGCCCATATATATACTGTCTCTTCTGTATAATACATTATTTAACCCTCAGACCCTTGCATACCTCAAGGAACAGTTTCATTACCTTTATTCCGGTAACTTAGTATTTCAGATACTCGGAAAACTTGTTACTAAAAACTCCTCTGCATACAACTAGCTTTTATGGAAAATCCTGCACAGTCCAAGCATTTCCGTATTTGGAACACGCTGTCTGTTAATATCATACTAGCCAAGTCACTGCCTATTTTTAATAGACTTGTGTGAATCATGTATGTATGTATGTATGTATTTATATATTTATAAGATACTGATTCGGTAAAATGAGAATAATACAACATACCTCTGTTCTTATCTAACTTTGTCGATCCAAAGGTTGTCTAGAAGAAATAGCTAATAGTGATAAGACCGCCTATTGTATTGTAAAATTGTAATGTAGTTAATTTATCTTATAAAACGCAATAAAGCATATTCATTCACTCATTCATAAGATGTATGCTTATATCATAAGCTTATATCAAATTTTAATTACCAAAAAGTAATTAAAATTATTTTTGGTAATATTATAAAAAAGACAATAATATGGTATTTTAGCGGCCGATCTTTTATATTTAAATTGTTTTAAAATTTAGTGAAACATGTGTCATCTACTCATTTGATCATTTTAATTACTAAATGCATATCCCGTGAAAATAATTATATATTTCAGTATACAGTATATGTATGACGTACTTTCACGCCACCATAGGATTCTCACCGAAAGTCGTAAAGAACCAGAAATATTTAAATAAAGATATATAATATTATTATACATGTATGTCTCTGCAGACCACGGGCCATAAAATGACCCGGACTTTTGGAGGGCTTGCGTGGGGCCATGGGAAGGCCAACACGTAGAGGCCCCTTGACAAATTTAATCTAAATGTAGCGTGACACTGACCGGCGATTGTCCCTGTCTACACCATATAAAAATGCACCCAAGGACAAGCCCCGGCCAGTGTAGGACTATTGTGAGAAATGAGAACAAAAAGTACCGGGCTATTGGAGTGAAGTGCTAGTGGTACTAGGGGTCTGGGAATATGGGGACTATGGCGTCTGCCCGTCGCAATGTTCGGGGAACATGGAAAAATGGGCAGACGGTGATTCGCCACTCCCTGCATGGGCCCCAAAAAATGCCATAGAAGACAGGGGCAACATGAGTGTGAGTAGCTAAGGGGTGGCGAGAGGTGGGCTGCAGGTTCACCGAAGCTACTTCCGACGTTAGGCCATTTATCACTTCTACCCCTGGAGCTTGAGTCTTAGCTCTAGCGATCTCCACTCCGTGCCGGCTGGCTAAGGCAAGCACGGAGGCGGGGGCCTTGCCTTGGCCCCGGGAGTCAGGTACGAGGTGTCGCTACTCACCTAAGGCTTCGCCACAAAGCCCCCCTGCGGGAATATATTATTATTATATATATATATATGTTACATATTATTATTAGTTTGGAATATTGAATTATTGATGATTAATGGGAAGAATAATAAAAAAATCTAACATGGGTAATAAACAATGTTATAATTAATAGCCGGTTCCTATATCTTACCGACCGTTCATTTGCCTTACTATCGGTTAAAATTTGTCATAATCTCCATACAAGTAATGTCAAAATTCAACCGATGATAAGGTAAATGAATGAATAACCTAGGTGAATCAAAAAGTTCTTGGAAGTGCATAACCCGGTGTCCAAGACTTTAAAAGAAAAATTAAATAATATTTGGTGGTAAATTAAATAATATTAAATTAAAACTAATTTAATTTTAATTAAATATCATTTAAGAACAGACAAAAAAATCATAATAAACTACTATAGATAATAATTAAAATGATTAAAATAATATAAATCACATAAACCTATATGCGAACAATAATTTAATTCTATTTACTGCAAGAAATTTTATTTAATGGGCTTATAATGATCGGTGATAAAGTGTTTAAATGTAGAAATGGATGAATAAAAGTGCAATATGAAATTGATTTAAAAAACATTTCTTTCTGTTTTTTACTTATTTTTGGGTTTTTTCGGGGGACGTTTCGGGGATAAAAAAAATGAACAAGTCCACCGCCTTTATAGAAATACAACATACATATGAATATTTCTATCAAATTTCATGAAAATTGGCTTATGCTCAAGAGGTCGGCAATACATTAGCAACACCATTCGCGTTGCAATCATCCCTATGGGATGGTGACCATTTTACTTCAGGTGGCCCGTCTTATTATTTATAAACCGTCTGCCTGTTTGCCTGCTTTTGGCACAAAAAAAGTATAGAAAAACAAACAAACATACAAACCTCTAAACAAACTTATTTAGTTTAATGTAGATTTGGATGGATTGATGAAGAATAATAATATAACGAGTATTAAGTACTGTTTTCTGGCGTTGTTTCGTGACAGGACTAATCGTGTATAACGGATGTCTTACAATCTACAGTTAACCGCCGTTATATACACAGAAAAAATAATGGTACTTGTAATATAATAACATGCATGTATACTTACATATACGCCAAAACTAACTTGAAGAACTTTTACTTACAACATTATTGTTCTCCGAAAAACAAACACTGTTCAAACACGACAGTTTTCGGGACGATATTAACGTAATAGAACATTATTCAAAAATATTTTTTTAGCAAACCTTTTATGTCTTCAAACCCATTGTTGAAATGGACGTCAATGCCCGCGGCGGGGTTATTTCACCGGATTGTGCTTACATTACATTCTTACTTAATGTGATAAAAGCTTGTAAAAATGAGTATCACAAATCAAAATTTTACTTCATAAAACAAAAGTAATACTTTTTTGCATTAATTATAAATTAGTTCAGTGCGTTCCGAAGTAGCGTAAATAAATAATGAAAACTTGAGTGAACTCATGACTGAAAACGTCGTCGCGGGTGATATTTCCAAGGATCTCCGGAATCATAGCGTCCTTACGTTTGAATTTGGAAGTTTGTTATAGGGCTATGGTGTTATTGGGTGCTTACCATCGGACATGTTAGTGCAACGTGGTTTGGGTAAGTCGCGAGCGGCGGCTCACGCGAACAGACTGTTGCTTCTGGCCGGGCCGAGGCTGCGTGCGCAGGCTTGGCGGCTGCCCCCCGCCGGCCGCGTCCTGGAGTCCGACTTCACCTCCCGACGACACCGACAAGCGACACTACCGCCAGCCAACCCGCCGAATGCCGACTACCGACGCGACACGCGATCCTAAAGTGCCAATATGCAACACCATCCTTTGTTTCAGACGCGACTGTAATTTAGTCTGGACATAACCCGCAGCCCTAACTACACGAGTTATGATGTTACAGGGTAAAATATTTTAGAAATGTTCAAATCAATGCATGAAGAGCTTCATTATATTTAATTACCTACCTTGTTTGTTACTCCTTACCGTATTTGGGAATGAACGGTTTATAATAAGATTTGATATCGGACACACGTATATAGTTACTATTGCTAACTGCTATGACAGTTATAGAGTTATGACAGACAATAATCTTGAATCAGAAAATTAGAAGAGCTTCCCAAAGTATGGATTCAAAAAATACACAAGCTAAATTGTCAAAAATGTTAATATAATAAAAATATAAACATACAGATAATTTTGTTTAGATGTTTGTTTGTTACAAGGCCTTAGTAATTAAGCGATGTTTTTAATAATAGGAACACTTCACGGAATTCTAAAACATTCAATAAAAACATACTTTCTATAGTATAAATGAGATAGTTTTCTTCAAATACAAAATCAAATATCCGAGCGAAGTCGCGTGTTACAATTCAATGAAAAGAGGATGGACATTAGAATGGACGACTAGAACGACATTATAACATAAGACATTAATATGTCTGAAGTACGTATACCTATATGAGCCTATATCTATTTCTCAACACACTAGAACCATAAAAGTAGAATCAATCTTCTCTCAAAATTAAACAATAAAATTGGTTCTAAATTTATTTCTGAATATTCATATCCAAAAGCACTTTCTTTATTTTGCTTTCTGTCATATTCATGCACAACATTTTGTCTCTTAGATCGTTCCAACCACCGACACTTTTACCAAAATCATAGGAAACGTATT
Source organism: Dendrolimus houi (assembly GCA_039645545.1). Taxonomy (NCBI): domain Eukaryota; kingdom Metazoa; phylum Arthropoda; class Insecta; order Lepidoptera; family Lasiocampidae; genus Dendrolimus; species Dendrolimus houi. The sequence goes on along the minus strand of CM077120.1, from coordinate 11,838,956 downwards.
CATCGAGTTCCAAATTCAAGTTAACGTAGGTTTCAATGAAAGGCGGAAATAATTCTTGGTAAATATTTTGCCTGAAATCTAATATTTTCAGAACATTTTCAGTAACGCCACATCTTAACCAACTCCCCCAAGCTCTGTTAGAAATTTTGAATGCTTTAGGCATTGTACTCGACAAGACTGAATCCTTTTCCATCCTTGCGACTTGACGAAACATAAAACAGAAAATATGACCATGAACTATCATCGATGGAACAGAAAAGGTTGTAACGAGACGCAATGTTATTCCATACAACTGCGTTGAATCCAAAAACAGATGAGTGGTGTTCAGGATTCCAAGTTTGAAGCTCGACAACATATGGCATACTTGATGCATAATTTGAAAAAGAACCAGTTCCCAAAAACAGAAAATCACATCTATAAAATGAAGTTGCTATTTTTTTCATACGTGAAATCATATAAATAAAATCATCTAAAATATGGAAGTCATCTTCCAGAAACAATACAAGTCCCTCGTGATTTGCAGTACACCTTAGAATTTCGAATACTCTGTTAACTGTCCACCACCAGTGATGCTTTTTCTCAGCGCGTCCGGGATGACGATATCGTCCATGGATATCTGGGTTAAATGCACCAGTACAATTGTTAGCTTCTGCCGTTTTCATTCTCATGTAATAAGGACAATCGTGAAAGTTATACCCTGGAAACTGCCGAGAAAACAGTTGGATTGAATATGGATAGTAAATCTGAAGTGCTCTAGCGAATTCTATGCTTATAATTATATTGTCCACATTCTCATCTAGATACGAAAGGGAAAATATTAGTAAAGTATCTTCAATGCCTTTCACTTGTGAAAGTGAAGCTAGTAGATATTTTAGATTGTATACAAATTTCCCGACAGAAATTACTATAATTAGAGTATTATTTTTTATAGGACCAAAATTTTCTAAGTTCCGTACTTGTTGTAAATCATTGCGCTCCTTTACAATTTCTCTCATTTGCACAATGTCAAGTTTGTTTGATTTTTTATTTTTATACATTACAAATTTCAAGGCATCGTGAGGTAATCGCTTCGTGATGTCGTTTTCCAAGGGCTGGCATCTATTATAAAGTATAATTGAGAATATAAAAACAGCTATTAAAAGATGTCGGACCTCCCAAAATAAAAGCAATAATTTACTGTTTTTGGTTTCCATAATTTTTATATAATAGTTTGGTTTGTTTACGTTGTTGTGATTATTTCTGTAACATATACAACATTATATAATTAAATAGATTTTATTAAATTGCACAAAATATACATTTATTAAAATCTTTAAACTTTTCTGAAAACAATGAAAGATGTCACATGAAAGGCTTGTCATAATGTAGTGTCACATTACTCATGAATTAAATGACTGAATGTAAATAATCCTCGCAATAAATAATAACAAAATTAATTAAATTTTTAATACACAATTTCTATAAATTAAAATTAAATAAGGCTATATATATACAAATTAAAATTAAACTATAAAATCTAGTGTCAGACCGCTGTCAGTTGGAAACGTGCCTAATTGCGTGCCCAAAAGACGGGCCACATTACCTCGCTAAATTGCAACGCTTGCGTTGTCCGAGGTATAGGCCAGTCTTTGGGTCACGTGAGACGCTACCTGACGTTTCTCTATATCTCGATAAAATTTGTAAATAAATAATAAATTATATTCCACGACAGCAAGCAAGAAAGTGACGAAGGAAGTGCCAACGCGAGTATGTAAGCGCAACTTATTTGAACACGTAATACTCATGCCACCCACTTCACTCACCATTTTCCTGCTTGCTGCCGTGGAAACGGACATAATGTAAACGAGAGTTGTAATCTCGTCCACCGTTTGACATTCCTTCGCAAAAATGGATTCTTACAAGCTACATTATAATTTGGTATTATAATACTGTTGTTTTTTTTTTCAACGTTACTCGTTTCGGTTATCAATCAATCGACAAGGGTAATTGATTTTACAAAAATCTGATGATACCACTTTAGTTTTTGTCAAAATCTACCCCAAGACCTATTTAGAGTTTTTCGCTATTTCGTATAGATACCAATTTGACTTTGGCCGTGTAGGCCCACTTAAAACATCATGTGTATGTAAAAACATAAAATATAGAACCCGATTGCAGCGCACCTACCGGGTTCAATTATGAATTTAAACCACGCACACCAAAAATTTCATCAAAATCTGTCTAGCACTGTAGGAAAAGTTCAGTGACATACACACACACAGATAAATTATATACTTAGGTATAAGATATACAAACCTCTTGTACGTATGTTCTCAAGCTAAGCTAGTTACGCTTAATTTAAATATACACCGAACATATCTGGGGCTGATCCCGGACACCATAACTAATGAAAATCACAGAAAGTTTGTCTACAAAATTTACTCAGTTAGGAATCAAACTCCGCCCTCGTTAGTTCTTTTGGGCTAATGAGAGATAACGCTAAGATCACTAATGGCCGGTTCCTATATCTAACTATTCATTAATTTGCCCTACTACTATCGGTTGAATTTTAACATTACTTGTATGGAGCTTATGTCAAATTTTAACAAATAGTAAGGCTAATGAACGGTCTTTAATAAAAGTAGGGACGGGGCTTAAACAGCGAATTATATATATGTATGTGTGTGTGTGTGTGTGTGTCTATATATATATATATATATATATATATATATATATATATATATTACTACTAAGCATATAATATGTTTGTATAGGTAATATTTATGTAATTTGGATGGAGGGGTGAAGCTTAGATTTTTATCCCAGAAAAAGAATGTCCGCATAACAAGGCTTTTGAAATTTTCACGACTGAAACCGCATGGAAATCCCTAGTATATAATAAAAGTATGAGCATGCCATATATTAAACTACAGCAAACACATGTTTTAGAAAGATCCCAATAAATAGTTTAGAAAGTAGCAACTGATGCGGGTAATAATTGCTGTAGATATTAAAAATAAATATGGAATCGAATATGTCGTAAAAAAAAAATTACATGTCACGTCCAAGTCTTACAGTCTACGGTACCAGTTAACTACGCACCTGCACTAAACATTAATTCGTTTTTTATAATCTCTGATAATAAATCATTCGTAAATTATAATATATATGGCACCTATATACCACTCTTATCACTTTAACTGATAAAAAAATGTGATAAAACTTTATTTACATAAAATCATTAGGCTTTTATAAACCATTATACATTGAAATCTTGTTCATAAAAATCAAATTATTTGCGATTTGTTATTACTTGAACAAACAAAACCCATATACAAATTGAACATGCTTTCACCGGCCCAACAACATAATTCATAATTCCCGCCTTTCATCAGTCAGGCTAGCCACAATACAGTTTCGCCAACCTAATATTCATTTCCTTTCTCAACTATAACTTATTAAGCTACTGTATTAGAATTTATCAAACTAAGTGCAGCGTTAATAAAATAAATAAATTTATTTTTAATTAATTTCTAAATTAAAATAAAAAAAAATTGTAAACTTATTTAATTTGTCACGATAAAAGTATTAAAACGAAATGTAGTCCTGTTGTATTATTGTGACTCCAGGCGGCGCTGCTAGTACGACGTCACTCGTGTATCTATAGTTTCCTTCTGTTTTGAAACCCAAGCTTAGTGATTTAGTTCCTAGGAATTGTTATAAAGGAAAATCAAAATTCAAGTGTTATAAAAGTGTAACTGAAGACAACGATTAAGATGGAGAAGAGAGTCGCCTTAGAATCAAGGGGAAGAGATCCTTCAAAGGTAAACGAATATATTTTCCAATGTATTGGAATGTTTTGTCGATACGTATTTCATCAGGTACCTAGGTGTATTTTATTAACAATACTATTAATTATAAGAGAATCTTGCTAACGTTTTATCTGTAATGTCTCAGATCAGTCTAAAATGCAAGTTCACTTCTTAAATTAAGATGTGGCATTGCTGTGTATAGAAATTGGCCATTACCGATTGTTACGTTTCATTCATGTGCGGTTATTACTTCTTAATTCCAATAATCAATCATTTCCCTCTCTGATCATAAAAAATAGCTAATAAAACAATGCTCTGTTTAACTTAATATGTATGTTATTTAATATGCACCATCCTATTGTAAATATTCATTATTGAGGTTAAGTGTCGAAACTTATGGATGTCGGACGTGTTATGTATCCTCTATGTAGTATATTATTCTGTAGAAAGGAAAAGCCACATAGAGCCAATCATTTCACTTTTTATGGCCTTATTTAATTAGTATTTTATGCATTTTTTGTAGATTTATACACGATTCATTGATTAAATAGATTGTCAGTATAATTAATTTTTAATTACCAATATTTTGTTATAAACGGATATATTTTTCTGTAATTCTCTATTTAGCCTGAAAGAGGTTAATTAATTACAGTAAAATTCGTTTCTCTGCTTCATAAATAAAGAACTGCATACAGTCCATAATTTCGCGCCCTTTCACCCAAATGATGAATACATCCATGGAAGCCTATTTAAAGCATGATATGTACCATATTTCGAAGTAATTAAGATTCGGTTTGTAAACATCAGTTATTTCATTCCATCTACACAAAAACTGCAGTCGCATTATTGACGCACGCCTTACCAATACAGCGGCCATTTTTATTGCGTCGCGATGAATCGTGTCATCCGCCATTGCAAAATTAAAACATTTGTATTTCTACACATAAAGAAAACGCGCTAGATACATTTCATGGCGGAAAACATTATCCGTACACATCCCTGTCAAGATACAATAAATATTTTCATGAAATAATCACAAATTTTCGAGATTTTACTAACTACGCCTGAACCTTTGACAACTAACACTGTTTTGACGTTTGCCCACCAACCTTATTTTCCCTACGGATTTATCAACTAGCCAGTATCATTCCTTATTTAACATACACTTCTAATTTTCTGTTTGTTGTATAATTTACTGCATCAAAAAAATAAACAACGATTTTCCAAGTAATAATACCATATTCATAGTTCATTATTTTGTATCATATAGTACAAAAAAAGAATGAAAATGTTTGCCCAGTTAACGTCCTCTTTTTAATCGCATCAAATTTGATTTCGTTTTTCTATTCGAAATCTAAATATTGAATTTCAGTTAATGCGTCAAATTGAATTGCTAATTCATTTTAATCAATAGTTTCCGCGTTCAATTTGCATTTCGCATAAGATAATAGCGCAATTTACGCAAGATTTTCAAGCCTCCTCTACACACTCGCGCAAACCGCTGTAAGAATTTGCGATTCGCACTGAAACATAAAAAATACTTTAGTAGGCATTGATATTTTAAAAGGCTGGACTGCACTTTGAGCCAGAGTAGCATGAGATTAAGGTTAATTTGAGTTTAGGGATATAAATACGCCTTATATATAGCCACTAGACCTGTTATTTGGGTTAGAAAACAATTTTTAGAGTCCACAAATAAGTTTTGAATGAATAATGGATAAAAATACTAAGTTTTATAATAAGGGTTAAACTTAAGATTACTGGTCGCTGAATTTTAAGTAATAGGGGGGAGGAGTACTTTTCCCTTTTTTTTCATTTGTTCGTTTCATTATATTGCGACGGTGGTGACCAGTCTGTTCTATCACTCGCCGGCTGCTACCGCGGCACGCTCGCTTCGCTCACTCGGCTCGCTTCGCTCACTCGGCTCGCTCGTGTGCTTTAATTTAAAGTCTAACATAACCTAACCTAAATCACCGTTGTAATCAGTAGTTGCGACTTTCGATTAAAAGCCACAAGTCAAGCGAGCGTGCCATGGCAGCGGTCCGTGAGTGTCACAGCCGTTTTCTAACCATCGTCACAATATATAAGCATAAAAAAACTATTTTCGTATTTAAAAATCAATAAATTAATTCAAAACTTGGTTATTAAACTCAAAAACAGTTTTATTGTTTATATATTAAACATAAGTGTATTCCTAAACACAAATCACACTTTGTTCAATCAACAAAAGTGGCATAACCTTGTTTATCAAACATTTGAGGGGTGGGGTATAGTTATAGGGCACATTTACATTTATTTATTATTAACAGATCTGAACTTTTTAATATAGGTTTGAAGGCTAAGATACGAAGCGAAGCGGAGCCCCGCCTTAGCCTTCGTGGTATTTTTTTTTTAGAACCAACCAAAGTTAGTTTTATATCTCTAATAATAAATAAATGTGCCATATAACTATATCGCACCCTATTTTTGTTTTTCCCATTATTCATTCAAAACTTCTTTGCGAACCCTAAAAACTTGTTAACTAACCCAAATGACAGGTCTAGTGGCTGTATATAAGGCGTACGTTACCCCCAAACTCAAATTACCCTTAATCTCACCACCACTCAAAGCGCAGCATAAAGGTAGATAAACAAGGTTATGTCACTTTTATTAATAACAAAGTGTGATTTGTGTTTAGAAATACACTAACGATTTATATATAAACACTAAAACTGTTAGGAAACAAGAATTTTAAAGTTCATACTAATAAATCACAGATCTGTCACTTTTTTTTACTTTACGACTTTTTAAATATGAAAATCGTTTTTTTTGCTTATATCTTTCAAGTTTGAATTAGTAGTCTGTGTTTTTAATCTATTTTAAGTCGAAAGTCGCTACCGGTGACTAAAATGGTGAGTTAGGTTAGGCATCAGTCGAGGGAAGCGAGCGTGCCGCGGCAGCGGCCAGTGAGTGACAAGACAGACTGGTCACCATTTATTCATTAATAACTATTTAAATCATGATTATAAATTGGTTGTGATATTCACTGACCACTTGTGGCACACTCGCTTTACTCGCTCGGCTTGTGGGCTTTATTCTGTGTTTTAGACTGTTTTGAATCTTTTTACATTGACTACTAGCTTCCTGGATTTTCTGGATTTCTCATTTTTGGACGTATGATATAAGTACAATATTAGTGAAAAAAATAACTAGAAGTACTCCTTTCCCCCCCTACTTATAATTCAGTGACCACTACGAAGTTTAATCTAAGGCTGATTTACTTATCAAATTTAAAAGGTGTCAGTGGTAGCACTGAGTACCGCCTCTCACTTTTTACATGGAGTCCGTAGTCTTGATTATAAATTCTCGAAAACGGCAAACTTTGGTCTGATTGAATTATTTATTTAGAAAATGTTCCTATCTACTGTTGGAAGAGTTGGTGGAAATGTCAGTATAAGTAGTATCTAGAAAGAAATGAATTTTTAATAAGAAAATTATCAAACTATAGAATTGAAACTGGAGGTTCTGCTTTTTTGTTAAAACAAATGAGATTTGAATATCCTCCAATCGCAATTGTTTTAACAACAAAACAGAATCTCAAATCTCATTTACTTAAATTTCCGATAGGATGCGACATCACCCTACAAGCCAAGAATTGAAATTTTAATTTATTTTATGATGTGTCTTATTATCTTGGAACAAATTTTACCTGATGATTAAAAAATTGGCCCTAAGTTGTATACACTTTTCTTTTTCCAGGTCACAGAGCTAAACTTGGACAACTGTCGAAGTACCGCTGTAGTGGGGCTCACAGACCAGTATACCAACCTTGAAATCCTCAGTATGAATAATGTCGGTCTCACCACTCTGAAAGGGTTTCCAACTCTGCCAAAGCTAAGGAAATTGGAACTTTCTGACAACAGAATATCCTCTGGCCTTAATTTCCTTAGTGGTTGCAAGAAACTAACACATTTAAATCTATCTGGGAATAAGATATCGGAATTGGAAGTCTTGAAGCCCCTAAGTGGGTTCGAAAATTTAAAGAACCTGGATTTGTTCAACAATGAAGTCACATCTATAGAAGACTACAGAAGTAAGGTGTTTGCTTTACACCCAGCTCTAAAATATTTAGATGGGTAAGTTTCAAAATTCAGTACAAGTTACATTCATTTTAGTAAATGAGTATGGGAATGATTTTATTTGTTGGGTATGGCATTCTAGTTTCTGTAATGTTACATTTATGTGAGGGAAAGATCAAAAAATTAAAATTTTGTATGACACACCCCCACATCGAGTTACATGTACTAAGTACTAGAGAAGCTATTCAAAACAATAAGTTCGAACTTGATGAAAGCAGAGGCCTGTATGGGCCAAGTGTGTCATAGAGTAACTCATATATTTGCTACAGTGCTAAAACACTAGTTATGCTGTCTAACCAAACTATTGGAACATACAACGCTAGATAGCTTAGAGCATATGGTTTAAATTCCCCTAAACTTGGTCGCAGGGAAGATGCAGATGAGAGGAATTAAAATGGATGAAATGTAATTAAAATATAATAAAATATTTTATCAAGAATACAACAAACTTACTTGAAAAGTCACCCCTTGACTTTTATTGGAGTTTCTTGAGTGGTTTGAACAGTATGTTAGTATACACATAAAGGAATTTTTTTATAGTTTTTTACTCCAAACACGTTAAGTATCAACAACAATCTTGTCCAGACTAAGCGAGTTCCTGTCTATGAACCATAACAAGTGTTGTTGCGGATGCCTTCTATAATAGTAATAAAATGCAGGTGTAATGAGGTTTAATGTACTAACATTAAACCTCATTGCATCTACATTTTATTCTAATTGTATGGGTTCTAATCCTGGCCAAGAAGATGGCTTCTCTTAGGTAGTTTTAACTATATGTGTATATTGATGGCCTCTCTGGTTGAGTGGGCGAAACCTTTGTTGGCTGAGCTTATTCGAATACAAGAGGTGATTTGTTCAATTCCTGGCATGGTAAATTTCATAAACAAACTTAATTTTATCTAATACCAGTGTTTTTCTCGCAGCTGCACTGCTGGTCAAACCCCGCTTGTTTATTTAGCCAGCAATCTTTTTTCACATGGATTACATTGCCTTAAGTTTTTAACTAGGCACTTTTCCAGGACTCTGCTAAATATTTTTTTTTTTCTACTTACATAAATACCTAATTGGGTTTTCATGTTGACAAACCTTCAGTGAAAAATTATCTAAGTATTGTTGAAAACCGCTTCAAGTTTAGTTTAGTTAGATATACAGACAGACTATGTCAAGATAAAGTTGACCTGGGCTCAGCTTCTTAGTGGTACTTTTTATATTACCCAAAACACAAGCGTAATTTGCTTAGCTACCCTAATGGCTGGCAATGCATTGGTCTTGCCCCTGTTGCAGATGTCTATGGCCGTTGATAACTATTTTCCATTAAGTTAATCTCTGTGTGTTTGTCAAGTTCGCAATAGAAAAAAATGAGACTAAGATTTATTAGACTATTTTGTCCTGTTTCTAGATTTGACAAAGATGATAGAGAAGCAGAGGACAGTGATGCTGAAGAAGAGGATGAAATGAATGGAAACAATGATAGTGATGATGGTTTGTATTCATATCTATACTATAATAAATCTGTAAATGGTTCGAGTTTGTACAATGCATTTAAAGGTGTGAAAATCAGGGGGGGTGGGCTTTTTAGACCAGCATATTCCGAAAATACTATTTTGAGAATTTTTGTCTATCTGTCTTCTGTTACAGCATCACGTGAAAACTACTGAACGGATTTAAATGAAACTCGACATAGAGCTACATTATATTCCAGGGAGTAACTTAGGTACTTTTTATCCCAATAAATAAGGTCGTTTTCGTGGGATAGACGAAATTAGCGAAAAATATAGCGCTGCGCTAGCGATCACATCTTTTTTGGATACTACTAAACATATATAAGTGAAATTCGACATAGTCCTAGCTTATAACCCGAGTTAACACTTGGTTAATGAGTTAATACATTTTATCTTATTAGCAAAATAGATGGCGCTACAATCGCGTTATTCAATTCACTAACAATTACCGATGTTGTCATTCATTGTTTTACTTCAAATCAGTTTGGTTTCAACTCGCCTCTGTTTGCTGGGCAGTGGTGTAGACTATAATATATGGACTTAGTTTCTTTGTTATTGTTATATTATTATGTAAAAAACCGAATTAAGTTTTTGTGTATGTAAAATAAAGCTACTGCCTAGGGATTGACCCGCGGCGCAACCGCTGGGCAAACGCTAGTCTATACATATAATAAAACTGTAGAGGTCGAATTTCTGTACAGTTAAAAAATGCTTAAAACCGAGTCAGGGGGATGTAAGAAGTGAAATAGAAGTAATTTAGACTTTTTTCAAATTATTTGTTTCTCTGTTTGTCTGTTTGTTTGTACCGGCTAATCTCCGAAACTATTGGACCGCTTTAAATAAAATTTTGTATGGTGGTAGCTTATATCCCTGGTCAACATATAGGATATTTTTATCCCGAAAAATTAAAGAGTTCCCGTGGGATAGTTAAAAAACCGCACCACGCGGACGAACTCGCGGGCATCAGCTAGTTATAAATAAAGTTGGTTACATTCAACATGAGTTGAAAACCTACTTTGTCTGATGTCATAACCTAATTGTTTGTGAGAGCTTGAATAGTTACATTTCACTAAACATTTGAGTTTTTCACAAAAACATGTCTTGCTTATTAAAGAATAAATATTAAATAATTCTTCATTTTTAATCAGTACATCATCATGCAGTTAAATTATACAGCGTAGGTTCATATAACTGGTAAACTAATTTACAGATTTGAACCTAGATTTGGGCCCATTGGTGATTGATGACAGTATTGACGAAAGGTGTGAAGAGAGCAGAACCTCTCTACCAATGGTTTTATATACTGTTTATGGTCTGCTCTTCCACATGGGGTACCTTTTAAAAAGTAAGCATCATTGTCTACCATCAATTGATGCTTTGACGTTATTTTTCAATATAATAACGAGTATAAATTTATATTCAAAATAATTTACAAAAATACTTATATTTACAGAAAAAATAAGTAAAGACAAAATAAATAATTACTACTAAAAATATCACAAGAAGTTTCGCGCCAAAATTTATAGCCTGCTATTACCCGTCCGCAGAAGGTTTACCGATAGCCTCATGATGTCGCGCGTCGATGGTCAGAAGGGTTGACAAAAAAGGTTATATAAATAGTTGTTGCAATAAATTTATTATTGTATATACTTTACATAAAACTAATAAAAAATAGTCTCGGCCGAATTGTAGAACTCTTACATTTGTGAACTAGTTCTGCGTTTTTTATGAAGCTCTTCTCATTCCCAGCATGTACATTATCATATTTGGCCTGGATTAAAATTATTTTTTACACTAGCGTTTAAAGATTTTTGCCAGTATTTAGCGACGACATATGGCTGTGAATCCAACAGCGCGTACCACTAGTTGCTTACAACGCCCAAAATGTCCGTAAGCCCGTTTCACAAGGCGACCGCGATCGTTGTGGTCGAGGCGAAAACGTCACTAATGACGTCTTCATTTTCGATCACACAACGACCCATGTCAAGAGATGGATCGAATAACCGTTCCACTTAGGTTTACGTTTGTAACGCCGGCAAACAAGTGGAACGGCAAAAATCGCGGTCGTGAATGTGGTCGTTGTAAGTCTGTAATGGAACGTAGCCCAGGTTTCATTAAGATATGTGACATGTTTCTTTTCAGAGCCAAGTTCGTAATTTTTTTTCAAACGGTGAAAATATGTTGCTCTCCAGGCTGCTATATCCGGTTTCTGTACAAGAAAATCTCTAATATTTTTAAATTTATAGCTTAGCTTTTCTTTTAGTATTTTTATTAAGTTTTTTGTCCGGGAATGTTCAATTCTGTTTTCGCAACGTTTAATATCTTTTTGAGAGTTTGTATTTCTTTTTTCATACTATAGAAACTCTCGACTATATTTCTAATAGCACATATGACTACAAAACAGCGTGATCTAACGCACGCTCAACGGGTATAATAGGCGACCCTTTTTATATTTCTTTCTTGAAAAACGTAAGAAATTTTAAAATAATATCACATTCTCCACCACGATAGGCTTTCCCGTTACTCATTTTGATAAGAAAATAACAAACAAATAACTTACAAAAAAAAAACAAGTAAAACTTAACAAAACGGCAATGAATTAATTCGGAGCGAAAACAAAACATTACACGTGCGTATCGGCTGCGTTGCTAGCGGTACTGACCAGTGACAGACGAGCGCGGGACCCAGTCTGTGGAAGTGGGAGGAGTAGTCATCGGGAAACCTGCACGCGGCTTATAGATAATATAGATTACAGGACGGCCGATGAGTCGTGGCCCATCTGAAGTTAGCGCCAAGTGGTTGCGCAGAACATAATTTTCATACGTCGGCATTGGCCGTGTCGCTATCATTCTTTCGAGTACAATCGCTTGCAGTTTCTTTGGATTTTTTTGACGTCTTTTTCATTGTTGTTATTGTTGACTTATTATTTTTTGTTAAATTTTCGAGTTCTTTTTCGTGCAAATTTGTGTGATTTGTACTTATTTCACCAAATATGCCAAAGCGTAGTGTTGTATTCCGTCGTCAGGCGAGATGATATTAAACTTAACTAACCTAAGAAAGATTCATAGATATAAAAGCTTTCTACATGTAATTGGTATATACATTACATAGTAAATTGTACATTGCTTTATATTTGTTGTAATATAACGAAGTTTAATATGCTTATGTCGAATTAACGTTACATTATATGAAGTTATTCGTGTTATATTATATTGAATGACATAATACGAGGAGGGATCAAAAAGTAGTGAGAATGAGATAGAATATAATGACTATTGATAACTTAATAATTTATTTTTCTACATAGTCTCCGAGTCTCTCTACACACCGAGTCCAGTGCTTTTCCAAGGCTTTAATCCCTTTCAAAAAAACTTTTGTCTTGGTCCTGCAAATAGCTATCCACGGCATCCATCACCTCGTTATCGTCTTCGTACCTCTTTCCCCTTAAGTATTCTTTCAATTCGGGGAACAGATCAAAATCGCTAGGCGCTAGATCTGGTGAATAAGGGGGGGGTGGTCAACCAATTCGAAGCCGCTTGCTGAATGGCAGCCATCGCAACTGCCGACCTGTGCGCGGGTGTGTTGTCATGATGAAACAGCACGCCCCTTCGAAGTTTAACTCTCCTTTTCTCTTTGATGGCATTCCTCAACTTGGGAATTAAAGCTGCATAATATTGGCCTGTAATAGTGGTTCCACGCTCCAGGTAATCAATCAACAATATCCCTTCTGAGTCCCAAAATATTGAGGCCATAACCTTGCCAGCCGATGCCACGGCACGAAACTTCTTCGGGGTCGGTGATGATGGCCGTTTCCATTGCGAAGATTGCTGTTTTGTCTCGGGATCAAAATGATGGACCCATGTTTCGTCCATTGTTACGAAACGAGACAAAAAGTTTTCAGAATCTTCTTGAAACTTGTCCAACAATATCTTCGAAATGTCAAGTCGATTTTGTTTCTGACTGTCGGTTAACATTCTCGGCACCACCCATCTTGCGGAGACTTTTCCTCATATTCAAAGATCGTTTCAATATGGATTAAATAATTCCATTTGAAATGCCCGTTTCTTGAATTAAGTATCGGATGGTAACTCTTCGATCGCTCAATACAATTTTCTCGACTTTCGCAACATTTTCTTGGGCAACTGACGTCGTTGGACGGTCGCAACGATGTTCGTCTTTCGTGCTCGTTCTCCCTACTCGAAATTGAGAAGCCCACCTTGCGACAGTGGAATACGGCGGAGCAGACTCTCCTAATGTTGCCTCTAAATCGCAATGACACTCTTGCGTCGTTAACTTTTTTAAACAGAGATATTTAATAACGGTTCGCACTTCGTTTTTTCTCCATTATTAAGAACACGTTCCGACACGAAGCAAACAAATGACTACATTCAGAAAAAATCAAAAGAGAATCGAAGATTTTTTCTTTATTAATATTACAAATATGTATCTGAGCTATGCCTGCCATTATTTTTTTTTCTTACCAAGGAGTTTGTCGTTCTCACTACTTTTTGATTCCTCCTCGTAGCCAATAATTCGTCATGAGTGTACATGCGCCAAAGTTCGCAAAGCCTGTGTTCAGACGAGCCACGACTCGTAGTGATGTATGTAGCTAACAGAAAGCATAAATTACGCATTTTCAGTCAAAATCATGCATAGCAGCACTCCCGTACCTAAAGTGGAGAAAGAGGAAAATAGATTACTACTTACTACCACAATATTTTGAAATGTGCCTTAAATTGATCTTTTGATAATAAAGCCACCAGAAGTTTTATTATTTTAGGAAATAAAAATGTAAAGTGGCATTTAATGGCATTCAAACACATCCTAAATTTTCGCTTCAAAACGCTACCACTATAGTCGTAACGTCACTAGATGTATGTACACTACTTAAACCTTTAATGAACCATAATTTGAAAATGTTGATAAAACATGAGATACAATATAGTGTGATACAAGATAATCAGGGATAAAAATCGCTACTAAATTAATTAATTGATATTATAGTTACAAACTAACTTTAAAAAATATCAAATACAACAAATAAATTAAGTTATAAGTTATTACCCACTATGTATAATAAATTGCTATGTATATATAAAGTGATGCCAGACGAGCCTTCTGGGCACATTCATCGCAATGCAGATTCGCTGGACGAAATATGAACTATCCTTCTAATCACGGTTGCATCTAATAGTTTCTTACAAATGAATTGCAGTCTATAACAAAGGGCAGATGTTTTTACTATAGGAATCCATTATGGCGGTTTATGGAACACAAAAAATAGAATATAAAATTTGCTATAATAAAATCACAGATGTTTTAAAGATTGGCTGTGTAAAAAGCGTCAAGATCATATATCAAGCAGAAATCCATCATCTCTGGCTACCCTTTTGGGAAACAGGCGTCATAATATGTATATAAAAGATTTGTGTGCATTTTTATGAATTGATATCATCAACATTTTTAACTTACCTTACTTATTCATTATAATATTTTATCTCAAACATACCAAATTATGTGTTTATTTTTTCAGGGTCCGAAGTAGAGGAGGAGGAGGAGGATGATGAAGCAGATGATGGTAACATATCTCTCAGCTGCATCTACAATGATAATCTTGGTAAAAAAATTAATTTTATAATTTCAGTACATAGTTTCACAAGTTATGGCAAAACTTCTATTATCGATCTGTCACAGCTATATTTCTTGAAAACTACTGGGTCTTTGTAGTTTAAAATTGATATGATGTATCCTATGTTAATTTAGAGAAAATGAGATTGTAGCAACTGGAGGTAGAGGTTAAATGATACTTCAGATGACTGAGAGTAGTATTCACTGTCGAGTGATGTGAACTGAAGTGAACTAATTTATTTTGGAAACTATAACCTTAAGTACAAATATTAACAAGTTGTACAGTTAGTACAATATACAGCACAATGCGTGAGCGGGACGGATGATGTGCGAGCGAGATGGAGCAACTATTAATATCTGCGCTCCCGCGTTGCACTAGCCAGTAGGTCGTTATCCGATGCTGTAACTGGACATGCAGCTCCCATAAGATAAACATTGAAATTATACTTGACTTTTTTAATTTCTGACTTATTTCATCTATATATTAAACATCAGAAATTCAAGTTACCTATGGCGTCGTAGTCATGTAGGATTTAGGAATTTATGGAATTGCATTTTTACATATTATAACGTGAACCAGTCAACTAAGCATATTTACTATTATTTTGATAGATAGATAACACTTTATTGTACACAGTTACACAAATCTTATGAACTAATACTATTCTATTTGGTTTTTTTTTCTCTGAGTGAGTGAGATTGCTCGGGCTTTTCACTTTTGGGGGATTTGTTTTCTTGTTTTTTTTTGTTCTTTCTTTCCTTTATTTCTTTTGGTTTCTTTTATTGCTCTTTTATTTAATGTTTTCCAAAAAAATCTTTTACAATGTTTCTTAGTTGCTATTTTTACATTTTGCTATACTAATTACTTGTAAAAATATTTATATAATCTATAGGGACTTACTTTCTAGGTTTCCTTATGCTATTGCTACAAGCTTTTTAATTTTCTCTATATGTATATATATACCTATTGCTATTTTATATAATTCTATATTGTCTACTGCTGTTTTATATCTATCTTTTATTACTATATGGCTTATATACTATCTATTATTCTATTTGTGTACAAGGGGTGGTCTTATCGCTAAAAAGCTATCTCTTCCAGACAAGCCATAGCAGGAATATTACTGATTTGGAGTGGTGAAGGTGGTAAACATAATGATTGTATGATTACTAATATTTTAATAATAAATAAATAAATATTTAACTTTACTATATAATAATATATAGATATACACAAAATTTATGTATACAAGACAAAGCATGGGAGAATAGTAATTCATTCATACATCCCATCAAAAAGGAATGCTATTCAGATACAGTCAACTTTACACAGCATCCGCAAGCTACCAATGATAATTACGATTTAAACTACTTTAAACAGTGATTAAAATTATTTTCATTGAGATATTTAAAAATTAAGAAGATAGCAATGTATTTTAATGTACAATTATTTATATGAATATTTTATCAAAATTACCTAATCATTGTGTAGAGGAAGTGAGCTCCGCGGGTTCGTTGTACGATGGCTCTGACGCTGAAGAGGAGGAGGATCTGGATGAAGAGGATGGTGATGGGGAGGACGACGCAGACGGCGACCAAAACTCAAAAGCACAAGGTATCCCCTTAAATCCTCTACCTACTTATTATCTACTATTATCCAGATTAGAGATGGGTGGTAGATATTGTATAAGCCATCTAATTAGTAGTTGTCTACAAATTACCTATGGGGAAGTTGTCAACTAGCTAATGGTTGTCAAATAAAACTGACAAACATACAACTTAGATGTCAGCCGTCGCCAGCAGGCTAATGGTTGTCAAATAAAACCAAATACTGACAAGATGGAAAATTAGCCATTCAGCTATTGGTTGTCAGTTAGAGCAGTGTGCTGCAAACTTTTTGTGTTCAAGGTACATCTAGGAAAACGAAAATTTTTGTTGGTACACCACAAATATAAATAATTGTTTAAGTAAGCCAAACGAAGCAAAACGCCTCGCTCGTGCGCTCGCGTGATTTACCTACATATTTTATGTGTAACTAAGTATTTTTCTTAGCCTTGCATTATTTACTAAAAAATAAGTTTATTACATAACCTTATTTTTCCGTGGCACACCAATTAACGACCACGGTACACCAGTGTGCCGCGGTACTTTGCGGAACACTGAGTTAGTCATTTACCCATTAGACAAATAGCTATTGGATGGTGTTTTAGATGGATATTGAACCACAACTAGCCGAATGGCTAAGTTTTTAAAATTACTATTGGTTAGCCATCACTAATCCAGGATATATTCTCATATTCATAATGAATGTGTAATGTATTATTTTATTGCCTGAAGCAGGCAAACAGGCAGATGGTCCACCTGATGGAAAGTGGTTACAGTCGCCTATGGACGTTTGCAACATCAAGGGCGTTGCCAACACATTGCCGATCTTTAAGAAATTTTATAACCGCCTGGCTGTCTTTGTTGTTCAATAAGATGAGCCTAGACCCACCTAGTACACTGGAACGCAGATATCCTGTGTTTAATTTAATAGAACTAACTTTCCATTATTTACAGTGTATCAGCTCTAGAATTATACTACTTGTAAATCAAGTGAGCTTGCTTAGCTTGAAAATGTATGAGTGTGTCCATCTGCTAACTTATAGAAGTATTTATTCATATCCAAAAAAAAAGATATTTATATAACCCATAGCCGGTATTTTCCTGTCTGGATGACTACCACCCCTGGTCTAGAGTATGGCACCATAATGACCTTGAGTTGTGTTCGGGCATTAACAGCCAGGTTCCAGTCCCCTTTAAGTGTGTCAGCACATTGGTAGCACCGTTTGGTGTTGTCATAGGCGATGGCAACCGCTTTTCATCAGGTGGGCCGTCTGCTTGTCTGCTAAGTTCATGCAATAAAAAAAAAACAAGTGTAGTATATTTAATGTTAATTGAAATTTTTCTATCCTAATGAGTGGCCCACGTAATATATAAATAGATCTGATGTAACAGTGTTTCATGCAAATAAAGTTCTGATTAAATTCATATCTTTTGGAACCTGAATATATTCGTATCAAATGAAATCCCTACAGTTTCTGTTAAATCTGTTGAACCAGTTTGTACACTGTACAAGACAAACATTTAGATACATATGTAAAAATTCAAAAAATGGTTATATATGAATATAAGTAACAATTTTCATTTAAATTTTGAAATTTATTACAACTGCCAAATATTTCATTTTATTTAATACATATATGTATGTGCATGTCTGTGTCTGTAATAGGTATGAATAATAACATATATATGTGTTCCGTTTTATCACCGCCAGGAGGCGATGAGAACGCGGACGGCGCTCCCGAGGAGAGCACCCGGGGTAAAAAGCGGAAACATGAGGACGACGAAGACAATTGAGTGATGCCTTAGGTGGAGTTATCTTGCTAGTTTGTAAGTGTACAGCGCTCCGATGCATCGGACAATAAACCTGTGCCTTTAGTGCGGGTTTTCATTCTGACCTCCACATTTCACATGGCATCCTCCACACGCTGCGCGGTGGCGCCCCTGACGGAGACTCCGCCAGGGGCGCTGCACTTGCGACATGGAGCCTTGACAGAATATTTTAATGGTATAAAGTAAATGTTTCTATTTTATGTGATTCCAAAAGTTTACTTATTGTTGAGGTATTTAGATAAACCGATTTTGTGTGCTATTTATATGCTGATTTTTATTGAAAATCGTATGTGAATCAAATTATGTAATAATGTCATAAGGCCTAATGCGGTCGTTTTTGGAGATTTGCTTAGTGAAATTGACATGTTTCTAGTTATACTGGTAGTTGTAAAACAGCATAACTTTCCACTTTATTTTGATACTTCATCATAAAAATCTGCAAAAACAACCTCTAGGCCCTCAGGTAATTAGTGTACTATTGCTGAGCAGAGTTCAGTATTCCCATTTTAAAGGCTGTGTGATGGCTGTACCCATCACTTATTTAACACGGGTTAGTGGGTTCGCATATTGACGTTTCGATTCGATTAGCAGGTCTCATTAATATTATATTAAAGTAGAAAAACTGCCTAAATAGTACATACTCTCGGGCCATGATTCAAACTCACATCATTGGTATGAGACTTGTGCAAGGTATTAAGCTACTGCAACTAACAAAAATTGAATTTATACAGTTGGAAAAAATAAAATTGTTATCAATAAAAATATAAATAATATTAATAATCGATTTATCGTGATATAGACGCCTTTGAAAATATTTACTTTGATTTAAAAGACCCCGGAAATAGGTTAGACTTTTGGAGTACTTCGAAAAATGGCGACTTTTTACCTTTATAGTGAAGTATGAAGAACTCGGGCTGAGGGCACTGACCACAGTGGTTTATAGTACATTGGCATTTGTCAGTCACTCCAAAGTAGTATATATGTAAGTGTGGGGTGGTTTAATTAAACAAACAGACAACCATCGAAGAAGAATACTGGCGAAAACAATTACCCAATAAAAATGGAACTTAAAGAACCATAAATCTTAAATTCTTAGAGGGTTTAAGAACCGTTCTTTTCTCACATTAAAGTTGACTAGTGTTGATATAAAACAACACTACTAAACTTTACTTACATTCTATTATTTAAAATAAATATTTCAATAATAGAATGTAATGCAAACGATTTTCGACCAAATCAATGTGAAATTAAAATTATAAGCTTCTTATGCAGCTATCTAAATTCGATATCTCGCTCTTACCACATTTTTGAAGATATAAAATGACAGAATTTGCTTACGACAAATCTGTTTTCCACGAATATCACCAATGATATTACGAATATACAAAATTTCGATACAGACGAAGTTAATAATAATAATTGATTTTTATATATATGAAATCGAAATCAATTTTCTCTGAAACATTCATAATATTATTGATAAGATAATCTCTGAAGATTCTTAGAATCCAAATTTGTCGTAAGTAAATTAATAATGTGTATATTAACACAGATGTTTGTACATAGTTACGAAGAATCAATACCAGCGACATCTAGTGAATAAGGTGAAACTAAGTATCAAGTGCATTGGCAAGATGTACTCGGATTGTTATTCCAAGTATTCTTCTCATATATTGTAACACCGTTCTAACAATAACAATGGCACTTGAGTAATTTTCAAAACAATGCACCAAAGTAACGAAGTTACCTATAATTCTAAAATTAAACCTGGTAATAATTTTGTTATACTATACACCAAAATGGAAATACATTTCAAAAGGCAATAATTAAATTTTTAGTAAAACTCGTCTTGCGCAGCCATGTGTTGATGTATTAACAAAAGATAATTGAAGAAAATAGTATGCCTTAACACGTTCACTGCTTAACGGGGTCTAAGATGCCCCGAACGTGTCGCACTTGCGGGCGGTGTAATAAGACAAACAGACTTGTCTGTGGTGCGAAGGGCGTAATTTTAATTTGGTTCAGTGTAGAAGAGATGAATATATCTGAGATGCGCTATTAAACCCAGAGTTTCGTGGCATATATACTACAGGATTACCTTGACCTAATACCGCACAACAAAATAAAAATCCGTAAACTATTTTAATTTAATTTATTTTTAAAATTATTTTATTAAATGTTACGGGGCTCAATATACTTCGTACCGCTACAACGGTAGTTTTAGTACAAGGTCTAAAACGCATGTAAAGTTCAAATAAATCAGAGCCGCTGTAAATCTGTTATTTTTAGTATAAAAACTTCAGAATTAGTTTTACTAATCTTTTATTAAGCTTTGTAATATTCCGCGCCAAACTTTTACTTCTCTACATTAACTGCTAAAAGCGGCCCATTACACGACTACATGAAAATAAATTTATTGCGCAACAATACACTTTGTTCGCTAACGGCGGCTATAATTTTTGGCGCCATTTGTCTTGAAAATTACTCTATTGCAAATCCACCCCTGTAGTTGTCATTGGTGAGATTGAAGGTGACTCTTTGAGGCCTGAGTCGGCCATTTTGTCGCGTCCCAAGGACGTGTCTTTAAAAATTTAATTTAATTTTTTTAAATAATTAATTATTTAATGTTGATGTCTATTGTGTGAAATCTGTAGTTTGTTGTCCGAAAGTTAATGTTTCAATTAAATTGTTTATGTAGTAATATTTTTTTTATTCTATTGACATGCTTAATTTTTTAATGATACAAGTGGGAGAAATAAGTTTAGGATTAAATTAGCTCTCATTCGATCTACAATTTTTAATGAATCGTATTAATTAGATTTAAGAGCATAGAATGATTTGTTAAACAAAATAATTTTACATTCTAATATATTTTGGGCATGCCATTGGCTCCACAACAATATGAAGTTTAATATGGGCTCCGCCTGATTTATTGACCAAATTAGACTGATAAAGACATACTTAAAATTAAAGAAAATATGACCGAGGTCAATTTTGATATAGAGAATTATTTATTATATAGTTATCATAATATCGGTAAAACCATAAACGACCTCTGTTTTAGAAACTCAAACTCCTGGCAAAACGTAACTCCTTTCATCTATTAAAAAGAAAGCTTTAAAATCGGTTTTCTTTTTATCTGTACCGTGTTCAAAGATTTTTTATAAGTTTTGATTGTACACCAAAGCATAGACAAACAAAGTTTATCGAAAAGCAATATTTTCATTCCATTTGATGAAAATAATGCTTCAAACAATCTTCGGGCTTAATAAGCTAATGAAAACATTTTAATGTATTCGTGTGTTTAAAAATGTAATAAAGTTAATGTATAAATACAGAACACGTTTAAATTAACATCTTGATTTAAAATCATTTAAATTTTGTACAAGCCTGTTCCCAAAAGTTAATGTTATTAAATATCTTAAATAAGGCTCTTTTCTATTTAACTAATGACAAAGTAGCATTTCCAAAACGGTAGTTTCATCATCAACAATAAAAAAATTGCACTTTTATCATCTTATTTACATAACTCTATGAATACGGTATAAAGTTTTTATTCAAAAAACATCAGCTAATATTGATTTAGATTACAGGTTGTAAAAGTTACAATATGAAAATAATAATTGAAGTATTTTTTTTGTACAAATATGTGATTTATCATGTATTGTTTGTACAATAGTATGTAAATAATAACTTAATAAAAAATACATAATCTCACAAATGATAACTGAGACCGATGTTTCCAGAGCAAATTCCAACGGGCGTAGGTCGCAATCCGACTAATTAGGTCAAATCTACGAAATGTCATGAGTTCAAGAGAGTATTTTTCTACAATCTTTTTAAAACTTATTAAAAGAGCAATTTATGCACATGCGGATAACATGAAAGTGTCGGTTGGATGCATCATGGTGAATGTGCCAGATATGTTGAAGAGAATTTTAGTTAATAATTTTATTATATTATGTAAGTCATTAAGTTTAAGTAATTTACAACTTGGCCTGTTGATATATATTATATAATCCTATTAAGACTTTATTTCTGGGATTGTAAAATAAAAGCTAAACGTAATTGTCTGGTTTCATTTGAGATATCTTTAAAATAAAACAAATTCTGAAATAATGTTATTTTTAATATCCATAAATTTCGGTGGGAGAAAACGAATAATTAAACATTTCCATCAACTATTTTGCTTTTCTAAGAACTCTTGTAATAGCGTGTTTTCTATGGGAATAATTAGGTTTTCACTGCCATCGTAGGTTCTTTTCATTTTGACCAGCTTGTGATCTAGAAATTCTGTAAGCTGAGCTCTTAGAGCAAGATCTGAACTGACTAAAAACTGTTCGCGACATTTTGAATACAAATCCTTGAAGGGAAAACCTGAAAAAATCAAAACAATTACATTTCTTACACTTTATTTTCTACTTACAAGTAAATCGTTAACTTCTAAATTTCATTAGAATTGATTTAATTTGGAATATAATAAACTATGTCCAACATGAAATTTAAAATGATGAGAGAACAAGTTTGTCAAATGTAGAAGGTACAGGTTTACAGTACTTTTGAGCTACAGTATATAGTGCAATGTAATCAAAATGTATGTAAGTATCAACAATCTTTTTTTTTATTTTAATCTAATGAAACATTTGTAAGCAGTTTTAAAATATTGTGTGATGATTTCTTTGAAGCAATAACTAGTTAGTATATTTTCTAACATCCTACTAAACTATTATAAACGTGAAAGTTTGTAAGAATGTATGGATGTATGTTTGTTACTCTTTCACGCAAAAAAAATATAACGATTTTCCATCACCACGCGGGTGACACCGCGGGGCGCAGCTAGTATCATATAAATAAAATATTGATATGTGGTTCATAAACAATGATCTTTCACGTATCTATATTTTTTATGAGCTATATACATTTCTAATCAAGTCTCAAGTAACATTCAAGCTAACATAGTGTTTCTAAATTAACATTATTTGAGTCTTTTTATTTATCATTGTTCATCCTTATCGTTATACTAAATTCCACAGGAATTTGTTTATTCCCGAAACAATGGGATAGAAACGTACTTACCTTGATAATGTGCCTGCTTATAATTTTCGAGTTGATATTCAATAATTATATTAAATATTCCTTTAGCATTTGTAGTAAGTGATTGATAAACACTTCGCAATGACGACAATTGCAAAGCGCCGCTCCGCTGATTCATCAACGAGTTCTCGTATGAAGTTTCTTCTGTGTATGGCAAAAATGTTGTCACGTCCCACCAAGTGAATCGAAACTTACTTATTTTCGAATGGTCCCATACTGCAAAGATACCATACCCAAATTAATAGTTTTAAGGAAATATTTGTAAGTTTATAATATTGGATTAAGCAAGTATGCGCCATATAAAAACATTTAAGGTTACTTGAGCCGGATATTTCACTGTGGTCACCAGTACCACATGCTCATTATCATCCTGGGAGTTGAATCCGGTTGCTTTCAGAACCATTATAAGTATAATTTTCTTCTCCACTTTGTCTGAACTTAGAAACCATTTTTGATAGAACGTAGGCACGCACACTCGTACGAGAAGCCAGCATTTTTTGGGTCTATTCTTTCTACCGGTACCTGCAGGAAGCGACGTGGGCAAACCTATAACTGGCCTTTTTCCGTAAAACGTGACGTAATGTAGGCGATTTTCTCGCAACTGATCTACGTGACGGTCGTAAATATTGCTGTCAGGGTCATGAAGGTTGCCGCAAATGCGAGAATTCCTAACGCGGTTCTTTCTCGTGACTTCAACATTATTACTGAGGACATAATATTCATCTCTATTTTAATTTCTTACAGTGGTATAAAACTCTAGAAATACAGCATGTTACCAAAGCGCCGTCGTCCTCGAAGGAATTTTATGAAACCTTTTTTTAAAAACCCGTATCGTAGTGTTGTGGGCGAAGCTCGGCAGGAAGCTTATTCCAAATTCCCACGGTTTTTAACAGAAACGACGCACGTACATGAGCGAAGTTGCTCTAAGAAGTGAGGATTAACTAACATAATCTAAAGAGATTAGTGAGTAAATTGACATATAACTTAATTATACTAAAAATATTTACACCAACTTTACCAAATATGTGATCTCGAACACTTATCTTATTGTTTCACTAGAATATGCCCGCGACTTCGCTTTGCAATCAATCAAATCAAAGAATTGCGTTGGAATTCCAAATCTTTTTCAATCTGGTAATTTTAAATCATTCCCAGAAATATTATCGCGGGCCTCCCAGGATAACAAGTAGCGCAGATTTTAAGTCTCAGAATTTGCTGTCGATGAGCGAAAACCGCATCGGAATCGGCTCAGTAGTTTTTACGTCAATCCCGAACAAATAAACAGACAAGAAATCTAAAAAAATTGCATCGTGTTCCCCGTCGTTTATATAGTGTATTCCAGTAGTTATTTTTTAAATAGCTTTAATGTATAGACACAGTATGTTTAGAATTTTATAATATTAAAGATTAAGATGGAAACACTTTGTTCATGTGTTATTTTCATAGCTAGTAAAGCTACATTTTAGCTTGTCCACGGAAGGTGATCCGTGTATAAGTCAAACGGATGTCTCGATAAAATATGGAGGTAAGTGTGATTTCACACGATATATTTTGCGAGTTTTCTTAATAACACTAATGACAAACTATCTAAACATTAACACAAAAATAACCAATAACACAAAAATATACTTATAACAGTTATAGGAGGAGTTAGGGTTTGTTATTAAATAGACTAGTTTTACATAATTGCACTCTGACTGATTATGAATAACATTTTTTAACATCATTTTAACAAACTGATAAACCTTGTACACCTATTTCGAATATAATAAGTGTATATTTAAAAATACTCACATAGAGGCCCGTTGATATGGTCGATAGTAGCAATAACATGTACATTCTTCAACTGTGCTATACTTGTCAATGCCGCTTGAGTTTTCACGTTTCTCAACATTGGCCCATCGATATTATTGACAATCAAAAATAAATCTACACAATTTTCTTGCAACTGACTATCAATTAGATTGACAACATCACCAATATTTGATGGCAGATGAGTATTCTCCAATAAATCAACAACTATAGCCTCGAGAATACCTTTCATAGTTAGGCTTGGAAAATAGCCATTCACAACAATACATGGAAAGTCGTCTAATTTTTGCTTTTGAAATTGTTGTAAAACTAATCGCTTCGAACCAATTCCGTATAGAATAATATTGAAATCTTCGCTCAGTATATAAAGCCACTTATTAAACAATTGGTGGTAAGATTCATTGAGTTCAAAAATTTTTTGTTGTGTTCGATGGATATTTTTATGCCGGTAATATTTTCATTGATATCCAAGTTTTTAAGCCTTGCTAATGTGTGATCTGATGTTGCAATCTGAAAGCAAATTATAAAACTTGTGTCAGCTCCGATGGACGACTGGAGTTTACTCCTACATTTAAAAAATGTGTGCGCGGCGACAGCGGCCGAATAAGGGCGGCTAAAAGAAAAAAAACAGACAGATTGAGCCAGTAGAAAATACACAAACTCAAAACACTCATATACATATTAATTAAAGATTAAAATCATATAATTAACTAGGATATGACCGCGTCTAACTCCACACTTGACTTAAAATTCCCGCAGGATTCCCGGGACACAAAGTAACACACACAGCATTTAATAAAACAAATTCTAACAAAAACAAAAGACTTCAAGAGTACAAGAGTAACTAAAAAGCAAAAAAAAAAATTTTCTACATCATCTTTGAATTTGAAGTCGGTGCCAAATAAAATATAAAAATTACTACATTTTGCAATATTTTGTTGTTGTCTATATATTAGGTTGGGGAAAAAGTTTCTACGCATTTTATATAAAAATTCAAAAGGTTTTTTTATAAAGTTTATTTACATTTGATTAAAGTATGTAGGTGCGATTTTGTTGGATAACTTTTTGCCATCTTGTAGGTAGGGACGTGATCCCATTGCTATAAAAAATTTGGGGCTTCTGATCAAAAAACTGCGACAAGTGGTTTTGGCAGTCCTCTCGTGATGTTAACCTGACACTGCCTAAGGAATTCTGCAGACCGAAACAGGTGAATATTTGAAGGTGCAAGGTCAGGACTATACGGCGGATGTATTAACACCTCCCAGCCAAACTCTCGTAATTTTTGCTGAGTGGCTAAAGATGTGTGAGTTGTCACACGGTTATCATGGTGAAAAACCACACCCCTTCTGCTGATTAATTCCGGCCGCTTGAGAGAAAGCGGCCGGAAACTTTTTGCTTTAATCTCATCAGTTGTTCGCAGTACAGTTCAGAATCGATGGTCTTGCCTGGCGGTAACAGCTCATAATGAATAATGCCCTTCCAATCCCACCATACACACAGCATCACCTTGTTGCGGGTTAACCCGGGTTTCGCCACAGTTAGTGGATCACGTACGACAGTCAGTTCTTGTCGTACGTGATCCACTTTTCATCACCAGTTATCAGCTTCTTCAAAAATGGTTCGGTTTCATTACGTCGTAATAAAGAATCACAAATGAGTACACGGTTCATTAGGTTTTTTTCAGTGAGCTCATAAGGCACCCAAATACCGAGCTTTTTTGTGTACCCAGCTTTTTTCAAATGCGCCAAAACCGTTTTGTGGTCAATTCCCAGTTCTCCAGCTACATCGTAACTACTAATATGCCGATCTTGCTCCACTTTTTAAAAAATGGCATCAATTTTGTCCGTAAGAGGGCGACCAGAGCAACGTGCATCTTTGATATCAAAATTTCGGGATTGAAAACGCTTAAACCAAATTTGCGCTACTCTCACAGATACTGCATTAGGTCCATAAACATGACAAATTTTTTTCGCGGCTTGTTATGCATTTTTACCTTTTTTGTAGTAAAATTTTAAAATGTATCGAATTTCTTCATTAGATTCACTCATTTTAACAATAAGAAAAACAAATGAAAATCACACATTTTCCTAATTTGAATTTGGAATTGTCTTCTTTAAAATTAAAACTTTTTAATGATACCAAAACCAGCCAGATACAAGTGGTATAGCCAAAGAGATCTTATTACAAGTTCATACATACTATATGCGAAAAGACTTTTTCCCCAACCTATTATTATATATAGATGGTAATTTTTATGTTTTGCTTGGCACCGATTTTAAGATGGTGTAGAAAATTTATTTTTTGTTAGAAACTGTTTATTTTACACTTTCAAGTTACGTATAATATGTATATATATGTATATGATATCCAAAATAAGATAGCTTCTCAAAATGCGGAAACGATAGCGGATGAAATGGAAGCGTATTTAGAAACATTGTTGAGCACAGCTCGAAGGTGAATTATGTATATTATGTGTATGTGTTGAAATATTAATATGAACCGACCAAGAGCGTCAGTCAATTTGATAAATTAATTACTTTGGCTGGCCTATATTAATAATGCCCGACGGCCCGTTGTCCATTTAAAAAATCATGGTTTGAGATAACTTGAATTTATCACTTGAACCTGGCAGTATGAATACTTCCCTACTTCTAGCTGGACAATGTGATAAATTCGGTTACCTTTCCATAAGAATTATGCAAGTTCATTTAAGGGTGGGTTGTATGGCACTTTTATTTATTATGAACAGGTGCAATTTTTTTTAATATAAGTTAGAAGGCTAAGGTCCACTTCGCTTCGCTCCCGCCTTAGCCATCGTGGTTATTTTTTATAACTATCTAAAATTCACTTTATATCTCAAATAATAAATAAAAGTGCCATATAACTATATCCTAAACTCATTTAATAAATATTCATCTATGTTTTATTATATTGCCCAAGATAAGGTTGTCATTATTCATACTGACCGGGAAAAGTGATTAATTATGTAGTTTTATTTATATTGCCCACTTGACACGGGTGTTATGTATAATAAGTCAGTAATAAATAATAATTTATTACTGAGTTATTGTTTAAGAAAGGAAAAAAGTTATGTTTGTGTAGTTTACACACAGTAGAATATATTAAATCTAAACATAAGACAATTATAAAGAATTATGCAAATATTGTAATTTTATGAGTATATTAGACAAGGTTAAATTTTTAATACTAAGTGAATGTAACAAACCAAAACTATTAGTTAAGAAGACTAGACCTAACAATATGAGACGAGATCTGGCGCATGTAAATATATTATTCCTAAATATAATAACGTGTATGGGACAAGCCTCGAGGAATATAAGACACCAATTATTGTAATTGATCTCCCAGAGGACCTGCAATCAATGTACAAACATACATACATAATATCACACCTGTTTCCCATGGGGGTAGGCAGAGACTATGGATCTCCACTTGCGACGATCCTGACAAACAACTTTCGCTTCACCTACTTTCATTAACCTCTTCATACATGCGCGTTTATTTGAAATGCTTTTTACCTGACCTCTCTTTAACACTTCTGATATTTGGTCATGGTGTGTTCGTCTCGGTCTACCGGCAACAACCCTACCATTCACAATACTGTCATACACCTGTTTTTGTGATTCTACTTTTATCCATTCTCTCTATATGTCCAAACCACCTTAACATTCCTTTTTCAACTCTTGTTATTACATCTTCTTTCAATCCATAACGTTCCCTTATCTAACCGCACATATACTTCTCAAAGCTCTCATTTCAACTGCGTTTATCTTACTTTCATGCTTCTTCTGCCATACCCAACTTTCACTGCCATACATTAGGGTTGGCACCAACACCCCTTTATGGACAGCCGAGCGTGCCTTTACAGACACTTCCTGGCTGTCCATAAAAGAGTTTAGCGCTCCATTCACCTTATTACCTGCCATAACTCTCCTTTCAATATCCCTTTCATGCTTTCCGTCTCTGGTAAACATGCAGCCTAAGTAAACAAATTCCCTGACTTGCTCTAACTTTTGATTTCCTATCTGTATATTACAACTTGTCATTCTTTCATCTCTTTCAAACACCATAACTTTCGTCTTATTCACATTAATTTTCATAGCCTTTCTCTCAAAAGACTCGTTCATAATTGTTACCATCTCCTGTAACTCCGTTTCCGATGATGCAAGTATAACCTGATCATCGGCGTAGAGTAGACATTTGATAAGTAACCCATTCATTCTTAAACCACTTTCACTTTCTTTCAAATTGTCCAAGAATAGGTTGAACAACCACGGCGACGCTACACAACCCTGTCTAACACCCTTTCCAATGCTAAACCATTCAGTGTAGGCGCCGTTGACCCTAACACAAGCACTGGAATCACTATAGAGGGACTTCAGTGATCATATCAGGTTGTCTGTTATCCCATACTTAGCTAATGCCGACCACAGTTCGCTTCTTATCACTCTATCATAAGCTTTCTCCAAATCTATAAATGCACAATACACGTTTTGACCTTTGGCCAAAAACTTTTCATTTATGCATCGTAAAGTAAAGATTTGGTCCACACATCCCATTCCCTTTCGAAAACCCGCTTGTACATCCCATACTTTCTCTTCTGTTACTTTTAATACCCGTTCAATCAACACTTTAGCATATATTTTCCCGACAACGCTAAGAAGGCTAATGCCTCGAAAATTTTTACAATCCTGTTGTGACCCTTTTCCTTTGTAGAGTGGTACAATAACGGCATTGCACCAATGTTTTGGTATACAGCCCGTCTTCCAGCATATGTTAAAAAGGCGGTACAAAAGACTTGCGACCAGACCTTGTCCAGCCTTTAGCATTTCTACGGTTATCCTATCATACCCAGCAGCCTTTCCTAGTTTCATACTATTCAATACTTTCACAATTTCATCCATAACTATACTATCGCTATTGTCTTCTCTATTGTCCTTTTCATCAGTCATACTGTTCACATCCGCTATATCTTTTTCAAACAAACCTTCAAAATATTCTTTCCAGCGATTCAATATGTGTTTTTCTTTTTTCACAATATTTCCATTCTTGTGCCTAATTACATTGAGCTCAGACTGTACTACCTTTCCTGTAGCTCTTTTTATAGATTTCCAAAAATATTTAATGTTACTCTGGAAATCTTCAGAGATTCTTTCATCCAAATCATCTTTCTGCTCATTCTTTTTCTTTTTGACCGTTATTTTAACTATTTCATTCATCCTTTTATACAATTTTTTTGCCGAATTTATATCTTTCTTATTTGTATTCTTCAGTCTTAGGTCAGCTCTTAAAGCTAACCAATCCTTCCATGCTTTCTTTTTATTATTCACTACACTCTCTACTTCCTTATCCCACCAAATATTCTTCACGCATTTACCCATTTTTCTTTTAGTTACACCACACACATCAATAGCAACACTCACAACTTCGGTTTTAAAGGACATCCATAACTCCTCTATCTCGCACATATCATTCATCCTAACAATTTTTTCTTCTAATTTTGCTTTATACTCTTCTTTTACTTCTTCTTGCAACTTTTCAACTTTTATTCTTTCTAGTGTATTAGATTTAGATTTATCGGAATGTTGGTGCCTCCAAGTTTTGAAAAGATCTTTTATTCGGCATACTACTAAGAAGTGATCTGTATTGATTCCTGTACCCCGATATGATCTAGTGTCTAGAATGTTTTTCCTCAATCTTTCATCTACTATTACAAAATCAATCATACTTTTTCCTTTCACATTTTCTCATGTGTACATATGTATATTCTTGTGACAGAACATTGTGTTAGTCACGCACAAATTCCACTCTAAGCATATCTCAAGCAAACAGTTACCATTCATATTTATTCTTTCATCTTCGTATGTACCTAGCACCCTTTCATAACTATCTCGTTTTAAACCTACCCAGCCATTAAAATCACCTAACATAATTAATTTTTCGTTTTGCTTACATGTAAGTAGCACACCTCTCAAACATTCCCAAAACTTGTCCTTTTCCTCTATGGTTTGTCGGGAGGAGTTAGTCGAGCTCATTTCTGATGGTGCATATGCCCCAACCACAAAAAGCCGAGTCAAGCCAACTTTCAGTCGAATCCATACAAGTCTTGGGCTAACATACTCATAGTCTTTCACACATTCTTCCATTCTTTCAGAAAGAATAAGGCCTACTACTTGACTCCCTCTATCTGTCGCTTTCACTCCTCACCAATACGCCGTAAACTGACCGTACTTAGTGGTTTCATATCCTTTCCGCTTCGTCTCACTCACACATAATAAATCTATTTTTCTTTCATTCATCATCTGGCATACTTCCTCTATTTTACTGTCCATCCTTTCTCTAATGTTCATCGTTGCTAAGCGGCTCTCCACACGCCGCTTTTCGCCCCCATGAGAAATGAGACGTGACGAGTTGCGAGTTGCGAGCCGCGTCGCCGCCGTTCGGATTATTATTATATACACTATATATTCCATTGCGTGTTCTCATGGGCTTTCTTACACTATATTAGTACATATTTAAATACTTATATATTAACATTTTTCTTTTTTTTTTAACGAAACATTATAACTAATTTTTAAAGTCTTTAAAACAAAAATCATAGCATATCATCGCAGTGTGAGCTTTTTCTAAATTTTTATTAGCAGCGACATGAATAATATGGAAACGGAGATACTGTAGGTTGTGTTTGAATTTTTGAATTGTTATTGTTGGAATTGGTTGAACTTGTCATATAAAGTTACATAAAGCGACATCTATTTTAAACCGACTTCTATTAAAACGTAGACATCGTCGATTGAGGTTCGAATTCTTGTTCAAATTTCTTGAAAAAACGACATCTCTTGTACCAAAATGGAAATACTTCGATTATGGTTTAGGTTATTTGAATTTGCTTTACAGCGAAACCTCTGGTTTTAAACATAAACAAAGAAGAATTTACCAATCTGAGAATGTTTGTATATTTAAATTTCAAAAAGCTGTTAACTGTTTACACGTAAAAAAACATCATGAACAGTTTATATAATTGGCTTTTCACTATCACACAGTATTTATTCACTGTTTTATGTTAAATTTAATATATTTATATCTTCTTCGCATTTGAAACACTATTTTAAAATGTCGAATTTGTTGTCAACCGTTAACGACTTTAAATTCGTTTATACTATATTTTATTTTATTTATTTATTTTGTTTTAATTTATTTTAATTGAGGATAACACTTGCAGCACTTATTCGTAGTTAACTATAAACGTTGCACACTTCTCTGAACGTATTAAAGTAGTTTGAATATTTAAACAAATTGTTGTTACGGAGATTAACGTGAAACCGCCGCCATCTTGGACAAACATAACCACAAATCAGTCAAATATAATCTGAAACGATTCTATATTGATTCCCAAAGTGGACCATCAGGCTCACAGGGTGCAGACCTGGGACTAACACAGAAACATACACTATAAGGATAACTTCACTTTTATTATCAAATCAGAACACTTGAATGATGATAATAATTCCTCGTCTGTGCTCCTATATATAAATTTATATATATATATATATATATATATATATATATATATATATATAAAACAAGTGAAACAAAGTGTGACAAGGAGTGGGAGGGATTCTAAATTTCGTGACGTCACATTTCATGTACTACATCGTTATAATATACTTAAGCTTTAAAACACGAAATTTAAAGTATTAACGGAAAACTTCAAAACCTTTCCAATTTTATCTGTATGAGCATAGTGTTTAAATTATTAAATATAATGTATTCTATCTCATTCTCTCGCAGGCTTAGTCCTGTAGATTTATGTGTTTATCTCTTTTTAGTGTCGATTTTTTGTATCATCGAGTTTCAAATCACGATTCTAAAGAAGTTTCACTTCAAAACAATATTTTGGGCTGCGACTGAACAATCTAATACACAAATTTTAAGTAGTGGGTAGGGGGGAGGTATACTTACCCCTACTACAACCTCTAAGGTCCGGAGGTCTTTTTTTATATTTTATAAACATAACCTCACTTGTTTTTGTTGTAAACTTGCGTCACTTTTGATAATAACAAACCGTGATTTGAGTTTATGAATGTACTCACGAATTGTTTAACAATGTGCTCATGAATTGTTTATGAATGTACTCACGATTTACATATAACCGCCAGAACTTTTTGTAACACTAAAATTGTTTTAATGTAGAAATAAAGTTTAAAATTTAATTGAGGCATAAGTCATAATTACAAAATTCATGCTAGACATATAATTGATTGATTAAAAAGTGACAGTTGTTGCTGTCACTGTTGTTTTTAATGGCTTGTCTAACAAGGCGTGATGATAAAAATAAATTAATCGATATGTCAATAACACTTATCAATTTTTAATTAAGAAATTCGAAATCATGAGTTTTAATTAATATATTGTTTCATATAATTTTTGAAAATCGACATATATCTATAAAAAGAAAATATTGACAAATATTTTGCAATTCTTGTTGCCGCCATTTTATTCCTTTTCAGTTAAGTGAATGTGCTTTTAAAGTTAATTAAATTATATAGGCACCATATTTTATTTAAAGAGATTCCTTACCTGACAACAGAGCCGAGCGAGCGAAGCGAGCGTGCCGCGGTAGCGGCCGGCGAGTGCCAGAACCGACTGGTTACCATTTACTATTTATTTTATACACACTAACAGTACGACGCCTTAAAAGTCTCGTATGAAACATTTGTTTTATTTATCAATTTAGTGGACGGACTAACAAGTTGGTTTTAAATATGACAATGAATCAATATATTAATGATATCAATTTTTAAATACATTGCTGAACAATTTTTTTTTAAATAAAGGTTAAATATAAATTAATGCGATTACGTAAAAAAAACATCGTCTTTATTGGTCGCCATTTTGAATGGTTACTCTTGTAGTGTATATGAATGTGTTCTATTGTGTTTATTCTTCATTTTTATCCAATTAAGCTGGTTTTTGGTTCTTTTTATATTGATTACTGGCTTTTTTGAACTTTGAAAGGATTTTTCAACTTTGGACCTATGATAGAAGTGTACAATATTAGCGAAAAAATCAGTGAAATAAGTGAGGTTGTTTTAAAAATATATATATTTCGTGATCTCCGGACCTTAGGGGTTGTAGTAAAGGTAAGTATGCCCCCCCCCCTTCCCACTTCACCACCCCACTACTTAAAATTCCTGTATTAGATGCTATACATTTGCCATATTTTGAGATACAAATGTATTATATCAGTCCTCATAAAATTTCCATACCGACCTTATATGAAAATGGATTCTTAAGGGGTAAACTCTAATAAAAATTGTCAACTGTAAATTGTGAAGGTTCAGTGACTAGGTGCCTTAATTCACTTCATTCAGTTAAGTATACAGTTATGTTGGGTATTATATTACCCACCTTTTTACTTGAGTTCATCATAAAATAATTATCTGGTGTGACATAGTACTCAAAATCTCTAGGTTTGAGTTTTTGTTTTTCCTTAACAGCTTTAAATTTTAATGGTGTTTTCTTTGGTTTAGCCTCTTGTTCTTCGAGTGATGACGACGATGATGATAGTTCCAACTGTTGGGTAAAGATAAATTCTTTTCATTATAGTGTAGGATCAAAGATCAGACAATTTTTCTTGGAAAGTGGTACTACAAAATATCACGTAATTTGTAGTTCTTTGTAATAAATATCATGTTTTATAGTAACATTTACTGCTTATGACTTATATAATAATAGCAGCCCATAAATGTCCCGCTGCTGGGCTCGGGTCTCCCACTATAGGGGAACGGACAGTATACCCGCCGCGCTTGTCCAAGGCGGCTTGGCAGGTTTGACACTGCCTAAGTGGTGCATGCGTTCCGGCCAGGATCGAACCCGCGCCCTTTGAGTTTGGGACGCGTGCGCTAGCCATTACCTACACAATCGATATCCAAACAGAAATAATGTAAAGTTTTATTTTTCAATATGACCCGGTTTGATTCTCGAACTTACTACAAGTTTTTTTTAATCTGTGTATGCAGTTCTCCTTGTCACTAAAATCGATGACTTTGTTACTAAGAACATATCTTTGTATGTCTTATAGCTTCAGACTTGCCCCTACTAACCGATCTAAGTGAGCCAGCCTATATTGGTATTAATTAATGTAATTCGTAGAACATAGTGTAATGTAGTAGTAGTAGTGTATGAACAATTTTTCAGGTGAGTATAGATTTCACAAATTGCACCGGGACTATTTCATTTCATAAAATAAAAAAATATCCCAAGTACATGCTTGCTTATTGCTGGAATTACATGTATACCAAATTTTGATAAAAAATAAATCAATCAATTCCAAGGCTACGAAAAACATAGAAACTTAATTTCACATTTGATTAGTTTGAGGTCTCAAACAACTGTATGTTATTTAGATTTGATAAGACTGTCTTATTGTGTTATATTAGGTTGTGGAAAAAGTTTCTTCGCATTTTATATAAAAATTCAAAAGGTTTTTTTATAAAGTTTATTTACATTTGACTAAAGCATGTAGGTGCCATTTTGTTGGATAACTTTTTGCCATCTTGTAGGTGGGGACGTGATCCCATTGCTATAAAAAATTTGGGGCTTCTGATCAAAAAACTGCGACAAGTGATTTTGGCAGTCCTCTCGTGATGTTAACCTGACACTGCCTAAGGAATTCTGCAGAGAACAAAGCAGGTGAAAATCTGAAGGTGCAAGGTCAGGACTATACGGCGCATGCATTAACACCTCCCAGCCAAACTCTCATAATTGTTGCTGAGTGGCTAAAGGTGTGTGAGGTCTAGCGTTATCATGGTGAAAAACCACACCCCTTCTGTTGATTAATTCCGGCCGCTTTCTCTCAACTTTTTGCTTTAATCTCATCAGCTGTTCGCAGTACAGTTCAGAATCGATGGTCTTGCCTGGCGGTAACAGCTCATAATGAATAATGCCGTTCCAATCCCACCATAGACACAGCATCACCTTGTTGCGAGTTAACCCGGGTTTTGCCACAGTCTGTGAAGCCTGACCGGCCTTTGACCACGATCTTTTTCGCACGTTCTTGTCGTACGTGATCCACTTTACATTTCATCACCAGTTATCAGCTTCTTCAAAATGGTTCGGTTTCATTACGTCGTAATGAAGAATCACAAATGAGTACACGGTTCATTAGGTTTCTTTCAGTGAGCTCATGAGGCACCTAAATATCAAGCTTTTTTGTGTACCCAGCTTTTTTCAAATGCGCCAAAACCGTTTTGTGGTCAATTCCCAGTTCTCCAGCTACATTGTAACTACTAATATGCCGATCTTGCTCCACTTTTTTAAAAATGGCATCAATTTCGTCCGTAACAGGGCGACTAGAGCGACGTGCATCTTTGATATCAAAATTTCCGGATTGAAAACGCTTAATCCAAATTCACGCTACTCTCACAGATACTGCATTAGGTCCATAAACATCACAAATTTTTTTCGCGGCTTCTGTTGCAATTTTACCTTTTTTGTAGTAAAATTTTAAAATGTATCGAATTTCTTCATTAGATTCACTCATTTTAACAATAAGAAAAACAAATGAAAATCACACATTTTCCTAATTTGAATTTGGAATTGTCTTCTTTAAAATTAAAACTTTTTAATGATACCAAAACCAGCCAGGTACAAATGGTATAGCCAAAGAGATCTTATTACAAGTTCATACATACTATATGTGAAAAGATTTTTTCCCCAACCTATTATGTATATGTAAATATTTCATTTAGTTCATATATTACCTCTTTATCACTTTCTTCTGGAAGAAAGTCATCACTGCTGCTCCCTGAGAAATCACTTACATCACTATCACTTTCCACTTCTTGAATAATTCCTAAAAATAATACCATGTATAAGTCATGAAGTTTGAAAAATATTTTTAATTATAACAAATAAATCAACAAAACAAGAATTTTGTATTCCTATTGTTCAAGACATAAATTATGCTTCTATTTGTAACATATTGCTACATTGTTTTTCCTGATTAAAAAGGCAATATTTATTATATTTTATGTATGACAAAATTGAGGAATAAACACCCCTTTCCAAAATGGGTTCTTGCCATAATTAATTTTAGTTAGTAGTTTAGTTTTAACCACATTAAATATACAAAATATCTAATTTATATACTGCTATTAACATATATGTTAAACAATTGTTGCCTGTGTTATGGTTTACATAATGGTCAATTATGGGAGTATCACAGCAATATTCAGACCAGAGAAAATGAGTAACAATAAGTCAATATATATGATGATGCCGGAGTGCATATTGATGATGGAATAGGACATACTTTTTTGATCTATTTTCTTTTTGCACCATGAGGTCGATAAAGAACTCATTATTTTTTACCCGAAAACTTAATATAACTTATAAATAAAAAATCATGTGAACAATGAATGGTTTTATAATTTAAACTTTAAAGTAATCATTCTGAATAATTATGGAAAACTTTAAAGAAGTAACAGAATGATTGTGTATTTAAAACATCACATCCCTATTAATATTATAAATGCGAAAGTAACTCTGTCTGTCTGTCTGTTCCGTTTTCACGGTAAAACTACTGGACCGATTTGGCTGAAACTCAGTATATATATATATATATATATACTGAGTTTCATATATATATATTTTTTTTCGATGCCAAGGATGAACATAGGATACTTTTTATCCCGAAAAATGGGATAGTTTCCGGGATAAAAATATATTTGTCTTTCTGTTTGTTATGCTTTTACGGAAAAACTACTAGACCGATTTAGTTGAAATTCGGTATACATGTAACTTTAATACCGAGGGTGGACAAGGGATACTTTTTATCACGGATAATAGGATAGATTTATGTAAAGGTTATCCCCAAAAATGTGGGTTAGGTTTTTTTTGTGATTTTCCATTTTGGTTTGTTGGTCCTATTTGTCCGATTTGCCAGATTTGATTTGTACGATTTATCGGAGTTGTCCGAGTTATCCGATTTGTCCGGGTTGTCCGGAATGTCAGATTTGTCAAAGTTGTCCGATATGTCCGACTAGAGACACTCACTAGAGGCTGACCCCCGCGGCCTACGCCGCGGGGTAAACTCTAGTGTGTATATATGTGTTATAAAAAAGTACCATGGATTAAATGTAAGTTAAATCATAAATTAATATAGTTTTTAACAGTGGTAGCCTTAGGTGGTGGCAAACAGAGAAACCACCCAGGGCCTCACGATGACTAAAGCCGCCGGCCGCCCTTATTTGTTCAGTATTACAAAACTTATACTACTGAACGGCAGATTTCCTTTGCGCAGAAAAGTTCAGACCAATTTCTGACATGTAAATAATCTATATTGAAATTTATTCGCAAGCGGAAATGGCAGTGTTGATTGCTATACAGTCTTAGCTTTGTGTCACTGACACGATTTGTACACTGGCGCGCGTTACTACAATTGTTTTACTGAGCAGGTAAATCAGGACGAATTATTAATTGTGTAAACCTGTAACTATTAACTTAAATATAGGTAAAGATTTAGCTTCACTCAGCTAGGTAATAAATTCCAAGACAGTCTGGATAGTAAAGGAGAGAAGGATAAGTGCTCACTACTTTGTTGTGCCTAATTTCTATATCACAAGTTTGGCAAAAACTCCATACAAGTAAAAAGTCGATTTTCTACCAATGGTAAGGTAATATAATAGATATTACAGTAATTATAGTAAACCCACATTAAAGATATTGATTTGAAAATAAGAGAAACTATACAATTGTTGGCACCCAAGTACAATGATTGGTGTTCTATTTTTTTGATCAAAATAATAGGTTGGGGAAAAAGTCTTTTCGCATATAGTATGTATGAACTTGTAATAAGATCTCTTTGGCTATACCATTTGTATCTGGCTGGTTTTGGTATCTTTAAAAAGTTTTAATTTTAAAGAAGGCAATTTCAAATTAAAATTAGGAAAATGTATGATTTTCATTTGTTTTCTTATTGTTAAAATGAGTGAATCTAAATGAAGAAATTCGATACATTTTAAAATTTTACTACAAAAAAGGTAAAAATGCAACACAAGCCGCGAAAAAAAATTGTGATGTTTATGGACCTAATGCAGTATCTGTGAGAGTAGCGCAAATTTGGTTAAGCGTTTTCAATCCGGAAATTTTGATATCAAAGATGCACGTCGCTCTGGTCGCCCTGTTACGGACAAAATTGATGCCATTTTTAAAAAAGTGGAGTAAGATCGGCATATTAGTAGTTACAATGTAGCTGGAGAACTGGGAATTGACCACAAAACGGTTTTGGTGCATTTGAAAAAAGCTGGGTACACAAAAAAGCTCGATATTTGGGTGCCTCATGAGCTCACTGAAAGAAACCTAATGAACCGTGTACTCATTTGTGATTCTTTATTACGACGTAATGAAACCGAACCATTTTTGAAGAAGCTGATAACTGGTGATGAAAAGTGGATCACGTACGACAAGAACTGACTGTCGTACGTGATCCACTGACTGTGGCGAAACCCGGGTTAACTCGCAACAAGGTGATGCTGTGTGTATGGTGGGAATGGAAGGGCATTATTCATTATGAGCTGTTACCGCCAGGCAAGATCATCGATTCTAAACTATACTGCGAACAACTGATGAGATTAAAGCAAAAAGTTGAGAGAAAGCGGCCAGAATTAATCAACAGGAGGGGTGTGGTTTTTCACCATGATAACGCTAGACCTCACACCACTTAGCAAAAATTACGAGAGTTTGGTTGGGAGGTGTTAATGCATCCGCCGTATGGTCCTGACCTTGCACCTTCAGATTTTCACCTGTTTCGGTCTCTGCAGAATTCCTTAGACAGTGTCAGGTTAACATCACGAGAGGACTACCAAAACCACTTGTCGCAGTTTTTTGATCAGGAGCCCCAAAATTTTGATAGCAATGGCATCACGTCCCTACCTACAAGATGGCAAAAAGTTATCCAACAAAATGGCACCTTCATACTTTAGTCAAATGTAAATAACCTTTATAAAAAAACCTTTTGAATTTTTAGATAAAATGCGTAGAAACTTTTTCCCCAACCTAATAGGTATTAAGATTTTTTTTTATTATGTAACATTATTCATTAATGATAATGATAATAATATTGTGGCTACAAAATATAAAATATTAAGATTTATTAATATTTTCAATAAATCAACTGGGTGCCAACAATGGTATTGTTTACCTTAGATCTTAGATAGCTCCAGGCCAATACTTACTTTTTTTTATAGCATCTTTAACCCTCTTAGGTGTAGCTTGATTTTCCTTTCTCAAACTAAGTCCAGGACACTGCATACCCTTGAAATTTGATTTCAAAGGAGATTTTGGTGAGTTTGTAATGGCTTCACTAACTTTATTGTGTAGGTCAAGTTTTGTGTGACGAGATTTAAATTTGAACATATCTTTACCAGTCACATCATCATGACTAAATAATGCTGTAATTTAAGTGATGCATACTTTAAATTAATGAAGAGATTAGATTATTTAGATTACTACAAGTGCTCATTGCTTAGATACTTTACACATCTAATATTAATATAAGTATACAATTACAGAAACTAGGTACATTATACAGAATCAGTACAATTCAATAAGCTGACATTTATAGTACCAATAATTTTCATTCAACATTATAGGAACTAATAGAAACAATGGATAAGCATCAAAAAATAGAACTACTAAGTGTAATCATAAACACCTACCTAGCCTTATGTAGTCTTAATTTTTTAATTTAAAGTATTTTAGGCTAAGCAATATTAGACTCTTTATTTCTCTTTCAATTTGGGTGAATCAACTGAGATAATCCATATAAACATGAATAATTCATTCAGTATTATTGAACATCATTATGTCCATTCAGTTCTGTGCCTTTCAACCAAATTCATTTAATTTGATTGATCCATCTAATATGAGTAATTATTATAATAATATAATTATCATTAAATGACCTAAAATTTTCAAAAAAATCTGTTTGTAAATTTGTTGCACATAGCCCTCCAAACGGCTTTATAGATTTCAATTAAAATTCTGAGGATTAAAACAGGAATTTTAACTTATGTTTTTGTATAATGTGTTTTGTTTCAATGTCCTGCAGTTACAAAATATTAATACAAATATTTGTAATCCCACATAAATTAAGTCACAGGCACAGCCAGTATAAAATATGTGATATGGTTAACTGCACCTTAATAATAGTGGCTAACAAAAAGTACATTGTATATATAAAGAATGGCTAAATCCAGTCTAATGAATTATCTTTAAATCACAACCTCTTTCTAGAAATGAGACACCAAATAAATTCTGAAATCATTTTGACAATTTCATTTGGCAAATTATACTGGATATAGGTATGTAGCTGAATATTATTTTAGAATATGAACCAGAAAAAAACTGTAATACCTGTAGGCTTCTGTGGACTCAATTCCATATCCTCAAAATCATTATCATCAGAACATTGTAATTGCATAATTCTGGTTTTTGTAGGTGACACTTCAACAAAGTCACCATACTTTTTTGGTTTAGTCCTAGTTCTGACTGTTCTTCTTGTGGGTGGATCCCTTTCTGCACCTAGGCATAGAGGTAGAGTTTACTAAGCCACAAATTAAAATGATTAAAAGCAACCATATAAACTACTATTTTGTTATTTGTCTTGTTAACTTCCTTTTCAATAAATATTACAAACTTAATTTGTTCAGGAACCCAATTCTATCATTACTAACTCATCAAAATTGCCAGACACTATCGTCTCAATCATAAGTTTGCCTGATTACCTGCCTGTCCATCAAGAGGTGTGAGTGCCAACACTAATGTATAGCAGTAAAAGTTGGGTATGGCAAAAGAAGCATAAAAGTAGGATAAATGCAGTGTAAATGAGAACTTTGAAAAGTGTATGTGAGGTTAAGTTGAAGGATGGATATTGTGTGTTGTGGATCGAAAAGAGATTTGACCAAGAGTTGAGAAAAGAATTATAAGGTAGTTTGGACATGTAGAGAGAATAGAGACTGCGCTTTGACACAGAATGGCATGAGATTAAGGGTAATTTGAGTTTAGGGATAACATATGCCTTATATATAGCCAAACCTGTCATTTGGGTTAGGAAACAATTTTTAGGGTCCACAAACAAGTTTGAATGAATAATGGGAACAACAAAAATATGTTTGATAAACAAGGTTATGCCACTTTTGTTGATAACAAAGTGTGATGTGTGTACAGGAACACACTTATGCCTAATAGATAGATAGATAGATAGAAAACACTTTATTGTTCACCACATACACATAAAATAAACAATTTACAGTAGTCACATTAGACAGTAAAAGTAGGAGCAATGGGCGGCCTTATCGCTTTATAGCGATCTCTTCCAGACAACCTGGGCTATAGATATTATGAATAGGAGATTCGCAAGTGTATGACGGTGGTGTGCAAATTAAATACATATATAATATATAAATAGGATATATAATATCACACAATACCTATACCTAAAACGAATAAAAATAAAATATAGAATAAACAATAACACATATTAATATTATATACATACTAATATATACATCATTAATATGTGTATAGCAACAGCAATAGCTATACAATATTAATAATAGTATTAATACATAATATATTAATATTATATATACTAATATACATAATATTAATATACAAAAACACTAATAAATAAACATACATGTAATTAGATATTAAATATTTATTATAAAGTGAGATAATGTTCTCGCACTAGTTTTTTAAAAATGGGGAGTGACTTTGCCTGTCTTATATTTTCGGGCAATGAATTCCACAGCAGGACAGCCTGCACAGAGAAGGATTTGGTGTAGAAAGTAGAAATGTGTGCAGGTGTATTTAAAGCGAGATTATGAGAAGAGCGCAAATTAAGGGTGTGAGAAGTATGGAGGAAATCAAAACGTTCCTTAAGATAGGAAGGAGTAGAAGGAATAAATAATATGCTATACAGCAGATTGAGATGAGCATTCCGGCGAAATGAGATTGACAACCACTTGAGCTTTTTGCGATATTCAGAGACATGGTCATATTTCTTTAAACCAAATATAAACCGGATGCAAAAATTTTGAAGTCGCTCAAGTTTATTGAGTTGTTCTACGGTAAGGTCAAGATAACAGGCGTCCGCATAGTCAAGGATCGACAGTAAAAGCGATTGAGCAAGTGTAACCTTGGTGGCGGTCGGTAGAAAGTATTTTAACCTCCTAAGCGATGCAGAAGAAGCAAAAACCCTACAACTCAGTTCTGTGATGTGAGGCCACCAAGACAATTCCCTATCGATGATTACGCCCAGATTTTTAACTTTATCGCTAATATGAAGACGCGTCCCATCAAATAATAAGTCCGGTACTAATATATAATCACTAAAACTGTTTTTGAGTTTAGTAAACAAGTTTTGAATTAGTTTACTGATTTTTAAATACAAAAATAGTTTTTCTTTGCTTATATATTGCGACGATGGTTTTGACACTCACTGACTGCTGCCATGGCACATTCACTTGGCTTGTGGGCTTTTGTCGAAAGTCAAGACCAGTGACTAGAATGGTGACTTAGGTTAGGTTAGATTAGAATTTTAACCAAAGCGCACGAGCCAAGCGAGCCAAGCGAACGTGCTGCGGTAGCTGCCGGTGAGTGCCAGAACAGACTGTCACCATCGTCGCAATATAATGAGATGAACGAATGAGAAAATTTTATATTTCAAGAACTACATGTCTCCTAGACATGGGGGTTGCAGTAGGGAGAAGTAATTCTCCCCCCGACCCCCCTTCCCCCACTACCTAAAATTCAGTAACCACCAATATGAAGTTTAACAGAAAATGAATGAAAGGAGACTGACAAAACAAGTGTAAGAGAAAGATTAACGGAATCGCATACATCTTGAAGAACGGCCAGGTAAAAAGCACCTTAAATAAACTTGTATGTATGAAGTGATAAGTGTAAGTAGATGAAGCAAAAGATGTATATGAAGATCGTAACAAGTGGAAATCCATCGTCTCTGCTTACTCCTATGCAAAACATGCGTGATAATGTGTTTGTGGGTAAGTATCTTTTTCCAGTTTACTTCCTTTTCGACA
Organism: Dendrolimus houi; assembly: GCA_039645545.1. Taxonomy (NCBI): domain Eukaryota; kingdom Metazoa; phylum Arthropoda; class Insecta; order Lepidoptera; family Lasiocampidae; genus Dendrolimus; species Dendrolimus houi. Next base: position 11,794,446 of record CM077120.1, on the reverse strand, counting down.
AATATTAGACTCAGTTTCTTCAGGACAAGTTAAAAAAATTAAAATATAATAAAAATTAATTGTTGCGGTAAAAATCTATATAAAAAATTAACAAAAGCTTTAAAAAAATGATTATACCTGTATTGGAGTCATTTGAAGAAAAACAAATTCTAAACGCAGCATTCATATTTAATTTAGACTTGAATGCAATTACACACTACACAGACTACAGACTACCATATATATACGTGATCTATGCAGACTATTACTACTAGAGTCTGACCAACGAAAGTTGGCCCTGGAAAAGGACGGCAAATTTAAATAATGTATGTGTGGCAACATCAAAATCACCATAAAAATTTTGGATTAACCTATTATGATACTTGGTAGTTACTTAATTATTTATGTTGTATATTTTATGGGTAACAATTAATAAATTAGTACTCATTTCTAATAATAATATTATATATACGAAAGTTTGTGAGATGTTTGTTACTCATCCACGCCAAAAGTACTGAACGGATTATAATGAAATTTGGAATTCTTGTTATTACTTATTACTAATCCTCATCTCAAATCTAGAATGACCTACAATAGAATATAGACTACCTACTTTTTATTCTGGTAGGGAGCAGGAAATCAGTAGTCATTACATTTTTTGAAAAATAAACTGCAATATTCGGTAAAAACTTAATTTTATTCGCTATAATCAAAATCAGATTCCAGCAGTTCCTTATGAATAGATTTAATATCTGAGTTAGCTTTTAAAAGAGCGCGAACAATGACTGGTGGAGGAGTTTTGCCACCTAACCCGCCTGTTGAATATCAAATTTACATGGAGGCCATCTCCCATGAGTTTACTGTGGACTCCAACAATTATGATAGTGATAGTATACATATTAAACAGGTACATACAAGTTTTTAGAAATTAGTACATTCAAGAACAAAGAGATACTGTCTCTATGATATATATTTTCGTATGGCTTTCGTTTTTATTGCCAAACAAAGCCATAGAAGATTTAAGGTTAGTCCATGTGTCTTAAACGCAGTGATCAGGTTCGAATCCTGATTAGAAAACATGCATCACTTAGGTAGCTTTCTGACCCAAAGTGCATATCGTTATAAATATCATATATTGACGGTGATAGAAAACTGAGATGAATCCTGCACGTTAATATAACCAATGTATCAGACCTGCCAATCTGCCTTGGGAAAAGTGCGGAGGGTATACTGTCTGTTCGTCCCATACAAAAATGGGGTGCCCAAACCCAGCTGTTAGCCGTTTATGGGTTGTTATTATTGTGCCTTTTGTTTTCACAGACGTAAGGGAAACTGCTGCAACGGAGGCCACAGGAGTTGTTCATGTTGGCTTAAGCAGCGCAAGAAGAAGCTATGCTGCGTGAAATAGAAGCCCATGAATGTAAGGTGAAGAACGTTGTATGCGAAAAGATTAGGAATAATAGACTTCAATATGAGCGCTATAACGTGGTCACTCTCAACAGATGGATTATCACCCTCGTCACCCCCTTGTAATGTTTTGTACTTTTATCGTTACCCTTAGTTTATGTAATCTAACTAAGTTTAATTTCATTGTTAACAAGTATGGCAAAATACTTGATCTAGTTCTTTCCAACGACTCTCTTTTACTTAATTCTTGCTCCGACCCTTTAGTCCCGAAAGATTCTTACCATCCATCCTTTTTTTTTTTATCTTGATATTGCTTTTACTGACAAGCTCACGTCACCAAGTCGTATTGTATATCAGCATGCAAAGGGCAACTACGAGAACCTCTGCGCTGACCTGGCGACCATCAACTGGAAGAGTATATTAAATAATGGGAATGGTGATGAAGCTGTGGCAACATTCTATAAGACTGTATACGATATTAGAGATACTCACATTCCATAGTGACGTAAAAAAGACTCCAAATTTCCTCGTTGGTACAACTTTGCTCTTATCAAGTTAATTAAGGAAAAACATAAATATTTTATAAAACATAAGATTTATGACAATTTGTGCGATCTGGTTACATTTCAACTTCTATGAGATCGAGTCAATTTAGTTGAAAAAAATTGTTATAATATATACATGGACAAAATTGAGTCTTCCATCAATCTCGATCCGAAATTATTTTGGTCATACATTAAAAGTAAACGAGCTAACTCCAATTATCCTTCGACTATATCTTATACAAATACAACTTGTGACACGGGTCAAGGAATATGCGAACTTTTTTCCAATTATTTCAAATCTACTTTTCTTAATTCAAGTTACTCGAACACTTCATCAATCGATCCCTTTTCACTTCTCTATTCTGACTCCTCATGTGATATAACGTCTATTGAAATTGATCCTGTGATTATTAGCAAGCATTTGAAATCGTTCGATTTGAACAAATCTGCTGTACCAGATCATCTACTAGCACTTTTTATTCTAAAATGTGCCGATCAGTTAACACATACAATAACTATTTTCTTTCAACGCTCTTTAAGTGAAAGTATCGTACCGACAGTTTGGAAATCGGCATTTATCTCACCCATCCAGAAAAAAAGATCCAAAGATAAAGTAGAACACTATAGACCAATTTCCAAGCTTTGTTTAATCGCCAAGATCCTTGAACGAATAGTTTACAATCAACTATATAACACTTTGCAACCACATTTTAGCCCTCATCAACACGGTTTCTTAAAAGGTAGATCAACCGTCACTAATCTTATACTATTTACCGATTACGTATCTGACAGTATGGACAGTGGTTTACAATGCCATGCTATCTACACAGATTTTAGCAAAGCTTTCGACAGAATCGACCACAAAATATTGCTAATGAAACTTCTCGTATTAGGTATTAGAGGAGACTTATACCGCTGGTTTTCTTCCTATGTTGCCAATAGGTCCCAAGCAGTTGTCCTTTGTGGTTTCACTTCTTCGTGGATTGAGATCCATCAGGAGTATCTCAAGGATCGCTTTTGAGCCCCCTGCTATTTTTTCTATTTATTAACGATATTTATACTTGTATGCATCATTCCCAATTTCAGCTATTTGCTGACGATATGAAAATTTACAAATCCATCAATAGTTTAGCTGATGCATCACACCTTCAGAATGATATCACGTGTGTATCCGATTATTGTAAACGTAATAAATTAGATTTAAGTATATCCAAATGTTTAGTAATTACGTTTACTCGTAAAAATACGGCTTTTAATTGTCACTATAGTATTAATAATGAGCCACTAGCCAGAGTTACAGTAATACGTGACCTTGGTTTATACTTAAATAATCGACTTATTTATGATCACCATATTGATCATATTGCCAAAAAAGCTTCATCGTCTTTGGGTTTCCTCATTCGCAACGCTAGCTCGTTTAAGGCAATGAAAACTCTCAAAGTTCTGTATTGTGTTTTCGTCCGCAGTCACCTCGAATATGCTGGTCAAATTTGGAATCCTAACTATGAAATACATTCCACTAGACTAGAAAATATTCAAAAGAAAATCACTAGGTTTATCAGTTTTAAATTTAAATTACTACAGAAATGTTACGTTGAACGCTTTACTTTATTTCACCTTTTACCTCTTAATACTAGAAGAAAGATTGCTGATTTACCTTTCTTAGTTAAAATCGCTCAATCTAAAATTGATTGTGCAAATCTCATTCAGAAACTACATTTCTATGTTCCCCCTACCAATGTTCGCCCTAGTAAATTATTACACACACCATTGATGCGCACAGTTTACCGACGGAATTCATTTTGTATCAGAACAGCAAATGAATTTAATAAGTTAAGTAAGTTGGAAGATATAGACTTAGACTTATTTATTAATAGTGTAGCATTGTTTAGCGCTAAGTTGGTCAAGTTCTATTAAAACTCGGATTTGTCAGTTCAAATATCTTATACCTATGCACATTTTTTATTGTTTCTTTGTTTAATTTGCTTTTCTATTTTACTGTTATATATGGAGGCTTATTAATAGATTTTTTAATTTAGCTTATTTCTAGTTAATTGTTAATGATAGCTGTTAGCCCCCTCAAAAAAATAAAATAATAGCTTCGTAGACGAAAATTGGAAATCTCAAATAAAACATTAAATAGATTTTGTGTGACCTTTTATTAGTTACCTATATGTAAATTATAAATATTAGTTATGTTGGATATTAAAATAAATAAACTAATCCATACTATAAATAAAACTATACTTACAAAATAACAAATCTATAAGAAAAAAACTGACTCCAAATCGTTGAGGCGGGGAGCGTGCCCATAATGCTGGCCGAATTTCCGTGTTTGATGCTAATACGTTGCCCTAAGTGCAAACCAGCGTTTTGTTTACGCGAGACCTCAATTAGATGCGTTGAGAGGTCTCGATCAAGATAATGAGATTCAGGCCCCCACGACCCCAGGGTCTCGACCCAAAAGCCACAAATACGTACCCACTACCAATGGACACATACTTGCAACATTTCAGGGCCTCCTGGTGTGCAACAGCAGCCCCGGCTGTAAGGGCTGTGAAAGGAAGATGGGGACTCCACCAAAGTATCGATATAGGGAAATCCACTCACAACCAAACGAAAACCCCCATCTTGTTTGTCAAAATTGACGTTGACATTCGTATTAGAGTTGCCATGCAAAAAGTTTGCAAATAATTTCAGGTTCAACTTTCGATGGCCAGACTCTACCACAAACTACTATGGATGATACTATGTATCAGAGGGTTCGCTTCGAACATTTTCTCGCTAGCTGTTCCTGTAATAGTCGTCTTCAATTATTGTTTTTCTTTATTTCGATTGGACTTAAACTGAGCCCCCGCCACTTGTGTGATTTATTAAAATACAAAGAGTGTTTTTGCCCGCTATACAAATATATTAAAAATACTTTCAATAAATTGTGAAAAACCTGTGAATGTGAAATGCCGAATATCCAAAACAGACTTGGCTTAAAGGTCTTGAAACCAAGCTATAAAAAAATATTATACCTCAATGGTTTTAAGTTTTAGACTATTTTGAATTTGATTCTTCTTTCGTTCTTCTTTCTTTTACCGTTGACCACTGGCTTTGTTTTGAGTATCCATAGTAGTTTGTGTTGTTTTGGACCTCGTTTGGATTGCGAACTTTGAACTTTGGTTTTCGCACTGGACTAAGGATTTGATAATGAGTGCTCACGACGAACCCTTACTAATGGGGTTGTCTTCTAATGCGACACATTTCCAGCCTAATCCACCTAACGATTTCTATGACGACGACGTATATATGGAACGAGGCCTATACGTCAGTGAAATTTTAGATATGTGGAATTTAAATGACATTATTCGCGAACTTGGCACTAATGACCAATGCGTTGAATTTAGTGTGCAGGAAGGGCTGGTCCTCAAAGAGAAAAAGTGCTCCAGACATCGCACTGTAATGAAAATTTCATTCACAGGCGGCTGTAAATCTTTTGGCATGTTTCTATGTTCAAAGGGTACATGTAGAAGTGAAAGTGGAGGTAGTGGTAGAAAAATATCACGCAGAAAAGGAACCTTTTTTGAAAATATTACGCTTGATTTAGTTCATGTGTATTACCTAATTTATACATATTCTCGTGGATGGACATATGATTATACCATTCATGAAGACCCATACAAAAATAAAAAACTACAATGTTTAAGCTCTAATACCATATCGGATTGGTACTCTTACTTTAGAGAGTTGATTGTAATATACTATATTGACAAACAGCTTCAATTCACTGGTAAAATTGGAGGACCAGGGAAAATTGTACAAATAGATGAAAGCAAGTTTGGGAAACGGAAACACAACATAGGTAAATATAATCAAGTTTGTGCTATCAAATTCACCTTTCTTTTTGTAAATTTTGTTGTCTTACTGCATAATTCTAATTATTTTAGGACTTCACATTGAAGGATATTGGTTGCTGGGACTAATTGAAAATGGGTCTAAGGATCTTCGTCTAGAAGTCTGCTCAGAAAATATAAGTTCTACAGAGGTGCTAATACCACTCATTGAAAAACATGTTGAAGTGGGAACGACTATACATACCGACTGTTGGCAGGCATATGATTGCTTGCCAAACTATGGGTATAACCATAAAAAAAAAAATCAGTCAGACCCCGATAAACCATTTGAGGCAGGAGATGGGACTAACACACAAAGAAAAGGGTCCCAGTGGAGAGTCGTCAAGGAATTCTGTCATGCAAAAGGTTATAAATCACGTACACATATAGAGAATTTTTCTGATTTTGCTATTGAATATGTATGGAGGCGTAATTTAATTAAGTTTAAAAGAGATGGCTTTTTAGAACTAATGGCTGCCATTAAACACTCACATAAAATTAATTAAATTGTAAAAACACTATATTTTATTTATTGGTTCCTGTATCTTACAACAGTACACTTGCCTTATCTGTTACAATTTGACATAAACTATATACATACAAGTAATATACAAATAAGACAGCCTCTTTTGTCAAGTGTGTTAAGCCTTTGCTGGCTGCCTTCACTGAAATGTGGACACTCCTGATTAGATACCTGGTGTGTTTCCGTTATTTACTATGGTCTGACTATCAATCCCACAATGGTCCATTGTACTTATATTACCCATACTTGGTATACAAGCATAACTTTGGGATATACAAAGTTAATTTGCTGATTTATAAAAAAATCTACTGACGGTAAGAGGGAGGGAACTGACCACATAAAGAGATCCCATTCTTAATTCCTTCCATTAGAACAGATTACAGATCTGAGTTAGGCATTTCATATGGTTTAGCATTGTTTTATAACCACCTCAAATCCTTTTTATATCTCAAAAACTATAGTTTTCAGGATACTACTTTTACCCTATTTTCCTTGCATAGAACACTTCAATATAAGTAGATTTGCTTCAAAATTAGTGAAAAAAAAGTGAGGTTATGATTTTATAAAAATATTTATATACATTTGTTAGAGATGAGGATGCGTGTCACATTAACCACTCTCGGCTATCCTTCCATATAATATCTTGATATTATATAACACAATGGTATATTTATTGAAAAAATAAGTGAGGTTATGTAAAAAATATATATATCTCAAAAACTACACATTTCCTAGACATAGGGGTAACTTCTCCTATTATATTAATGTACTCTATGGGGTAACCACCCCTCCCTTCCAACCCGTTCCCCCTCCCCTACTCAATGTTGTTACCAGATATTTACAGTTTAAGAAAACTTTTTTTATAAAAAAAATCATAAATCTGTGTGTTGTTACATTGTTTGAACATAGTACATGAGAACACATAACTCACACACATCACTCCCCTCCAGAAACAGTGCTATGGACGAAGGTGTAGTGGAAGTCTAACTCTTGTTCCACATCTTGTCCTCTTCTCCTCAATGAGAAGCAAGTTAGGTGTAGCTGTTTCGCCAGAAGTCTCGTCATGCTGTTTGGGACTCTGAACAATATTGGGAGCCAATTCAATTATGAGATATGCTGGTTTCAGTCTGTCTATTGTTACAATATTTTCTTTATTGTTGACCAAAATTTTGAAGGTTTTGTCATTCCTGCTCAAAACTTTATGTGGGCCTGTATAAACTGGTTGCAATACACCACACAAGGAATTGTCTCTCAGGTAAACATGTGATGTAGTTGTCAGAACTTTGAAAATAAAAATAGGCTTATGGCTATGCCTCGAAGCACAACAGGGCTGGACTGTTGCTGCGAATTTTCTTAATCTAGCTGCAAAGTCTGTTATGTCCGTTGTAGTACATGACCCGGCTTCAAAGAACTCTCCAGGTAATCTGCGAGTTCCGCCGTAAACTATATTCGGCTGGCGATGCTTTGAGGTCTCCTTTGATTATATTTCGAATGCCTAAAAGTACTAGAGGTATAATTTCGGTCCATGAAATATTGTTGTGGCAAACAATGGCGGATTTCATTTGCCTATGGAAACACTCTACTAATCCGTTGCCTGCTGGATGGTAGGCAGTGGTGGTTCTGTGCTTATAACCAGCAAATTTAGACAGGAATTTGGAAAGAGCAGACTCAAATTGAGCACCTCTGTCAGTTACAATTTCTAGGGGACATCCAAATCGTGCATCCATCCAGATAGGAGAGCTTTACCAACCGTCTCTGCAGTTATGTCAATCCGAGGTATGGCTTCAGGCCATCTGGTAAACCTGTCTACTGCAGTCAGACAGTAGCGGAATCCTTCTGAAATTAGTAATATACCAACGAGATCCATGTCCACATGTAAAAATCTAGCGCGAGGGATTTTAAATGGGCCAACAGTTATCTTCGAAATCTGACAGGCATGACACGATCTTCTGCATTCGTGACTGTCTTTCTGGATACTTTGCCAAACATAGCGTTTAGATATTAACTTAGCTGTAGCGTTTGTTCCAGGATGGCTGATTAAATGGAGACTGTCAAAAATTCTCTTTCTTAATTCTCGCGTTGGTTCCGCTACCTGCTTAACTAACACGTCTAAGGTGGATCCAGGTGATCGGGACAGAGCAGCAGTCTGAGGATTAGAACTGACTATATCCAAAACTGTATCGGCAAGGTCGGCTGAGCTGCTCAGATCAGTGGCTGCGAAGCACTTGCAGTCTTTAGAAGCTCCTCAGGAACCTCTGGATGAGCTAGTTGTCGGAGATGACGCAAAAACTGCCAGGGGCGGCGGTCGCTCGTCTCTTCGTGGGTCAATAATTGCTTGACCTCTTTTTCACGAGATTGACATAGTCTTTTTACCAACTTCGTTTTGATAGTGTCATATTTGGAGTACGCCGAAAGTGGTACAATAATTTCAGTTATCTCGCCGTAAAACGATGCCCAACTGGGAGATGAGGAAGTAGAAACTCGTCTAGTCGTCTGAAATTCAAGAAAGCACGTAGTGGCTTTCTACTTGCGCAAACCAAACGGCAGGATTTTCTGGCCAAAAGGGTGGTAGACGTACGCCAACTCGAAAAACATCGTATGTAGATTCACCGGATGCCTCCGCATTATTCCCGTTTGTTGTCATAATTTTTAATAATATTGATTAACTAGAGATTACTCCGCGGCTCAGCCGCGGGTTAAACTCCAGTGCGTACCTCTTGTTTAAAGAGCAGACGTTAATACAGGTTACATTGTATTATATTTTTGTTGAACGTTGGTGCTATTTGCCCTCGGAAGATTTATTTCATTTTATATGACAAACTATCCCATCTCCTGGGATGAAAAGTATCTATGTCCATTTTCAGTATTCAGAGAGACATAGAGTTATCGCATTTTTTTGTAGATTATAAATTATATCTATGAACTTAATGATTCGTCTCCCATACAAACTTTTATCCCCTATTTCAACACGTTCTAGTTTTGTTTATATATCCCCCGTCTATCTTTCTGTAAACTACATAAACGACCTCAACTACCACAACTACCGAAACTACTAAAACTACCACATCTACAGAAACTACCAAAACAACCAATACTACCGAACCTACCAAAACAACCAAAACTACCAAAATCACCAACACTACCACAACTATCAAAACTAACGAAACGACCACAACTACCAAAACTACATAACCGACCAAAATAAAAAAAATGATAAAACAAAAACCTATCATATTTTCTGCGAAAACCCTTGCACAAATCTAACCTATAATCCGGGATGAAAAGTATCCCTTGGCCAGCCTCGGTATAAAATTTACATATGGTATATATGTAAATTTTATACAGAGGCTTAATGGCGATTTCAGCCAAATCGGTCCATTAGTTTTTCCGTAAAAGCATAACAAACACAGAGACAAATGTAGTTTTATCGCGGAAACTATCCCATTTTTCGGAAGAAAAAGTAATATTTAACTATATTCTTGTATATGTTCTTCATCCTCGGCATCGAAAATAAATACTGTTTCAGCGAAATCGGTCCAGTAGTTTTTCCTTGAAAACGGAATAGACAGGCAGACAGTTACTTTCGCATTTGTAATATTATAAAGGGATTACGAGAAACGGTGTTCAACGGTGGTCACCAGATGTGGGCAAGGGTAGACATAATTTATTAATTAAAATTAAATGAAAATGCAATTGATAGTTGAAAAGCAATGACAATGTCAATGCCTATTTTTTATTAGTATTTTAAGAATATTGGCTGTGGCCAGCGCCCCAAGTTCGTCTGAATTCGCTCGCAATGTTATTTAAATAACCTATGTTACCGGATGTATGTATGTATGTTATGTTACATCACCGGAATTTCCACCGCGTATAGCCATTGAAAAGGTATTCTTCTTTTACGTTTAAGAACGTTTACTTAGCGACACACCTGCGGAAAGTTCGGCGACGGGAGGATTAGCGCTAATCTGAACGCGGGGAAATTTCCGCTGATGTGTCAAGGGGGTTTAGAACACCGGGTGTAACGTTTCTGAGGCGGGTTCCACTGGGAATATCATCCCGACTGTGTGGTGCCTACTGTTAACTACTGTTGTGCAGGGGGGCGGGCGGTAGCATTATGGTTTGGGGTTGTGGCGTTGGTAAAATATTCGTTTACGAAAACTGCGAGTCAAAAGTACATAAATGTGCTTGAAACTGCTTTGGTGCCGTCGTTAACGCACATTTTTGGCGACACCAACTTACATTTGACGCCAGTAGGCTATTCAAATTTTGTTCTAAAACCCTAATTCAAAATCATTCATATTTACATTTTTAAACTTTATTTGTGTACTATCATCCTAATTACATCGCTTTCCCGCAATAGTATGACTGTTGCAACTACATAAATTGTAGAGAAATTGATCAAGTGTTGAAACACACTATATGTTTATACATTGTTTGTGTGAACTAGTGTTGAGCAGTGCATGATTTTAAAATGAGGTTGTAAGACTAACATGACATTTTGTACTGAACCAGTACAATGTACCACCACCACAATTTTGTACTATTTGTAACGTGGCAGTACATTTGTACCATGCCAGTACATTTGTAGTGTAGCAGTACATTTGTACCGTACCAGTACATTTGTAGCGTAGCAGTACAGTTGTAGTGCGGCAGTACATTTGTAGCGTAGCAGTACAGTTGTAGTGCGGCAGTACATTTGAAGCGATGGTCGTCATTCTCCCTCGTTTGTACTATTTCTCACAAATTGTTCCTATATATTAGGTTGGGGAAAAAGTTTCTTCGCATTTTATATAAAAATTCAAAAGGTTTTTTATAAAGTTTATTTACATTTGACTAAAGTATGTAGGTGCCATTTTGTTGGATAACTTTTTGCCATCTTGTAGGTAGGGACGTGATCCCATTGCTATAAAAATTTTGGGGCTTCTGATCAAAAAACTGCGACAAGTGGTTTTGGCAGTCCTCTCGTGATGTTAACCTGACACTGCCTAAGGAATTCTGCAGACCGAAACAGGTGAAAATCTGAACGTGCAAGGTCAGGACTATACGGCGAATGCATTAACACCTCCCAGCCAAACTCTCGTAATTTTTGCTGAGTGGCTAAAGATGTGTGAGGTCTAGCGTTATCATGGTGAAAAACCACACCCCCGTCTGTTGATTAATTCCAGCCGCTTTCTCTCAACTTTTTGCTTTAATCTCATCAGTTGTTCGCAGTATAGTTCAGAATCGATGGTCCTGCCTGGCGGTAACAGCTCATAATGAATAATGCCCTTCCATTAACTTCCAACCTTCCAAAATGGTTCGGTTTCATTACGTCGTAATAAAAAATCATAAAGGAGTACACTGTTCATTAGGTTTCTTTCGGTGAGCTCATGAGGCACCCAAATATCGAGCTTTTTTGTATACCCAGCTTTTTTCAAATGCGCCAAAACCGTTTTGTGGTCAATTCCCAGTTCTCCAGCTACATCGTAACTACTAATATGCTGATCTTGCTCCACTTTTTAAAAAATGGCATCAATTTTGGCCGTAAGAGGGCGACCAGAGCAACGTGCATCTTTGATATCAAAATTTCGGGATTGAAAACGCTTAAACCAAATTTACGCTACTCTCACAGATACTGCATTAGTCCATAAACATCACAATTTTTTTTCGCGGCTTGTATTGCATTTTTACCTTTTTTGTAGTAAAATTTTAAAATGTACCGAATTTCTTCATTAGATTCACTCATTTTAACAAACAAAACAAATGAAAATCACACATTTTCCTAATTTGAATTTGGAATTATCTTCTTTAAAATTAAAACTTTTTAATGATACCAAAACCAGCCAGGTACAAATGGCATAGCCAAAGAGATCTTATTACAAGTTCATACATACTATATGCGAAAAGACTTTCCCCAACCTATTATTACAGAGGCATGTTGTCCCTCTTTCTCATGTGAATATCCGTAGAGGCGTTGTTGTACTATTGTAGCTTATGGCTCGTTCCGTCCTTTCTCATACATTTGAAGCGCGAGTAGTAGCGCGACAAAATATTTGAAGCATTACTTTTGAGATTTTGTACCGTATCAGTACAATTGCGTTTGGTACGGGACAAATGTACCGGCTTGTACGTGTCCGACGCAACTCTAGTGTGAACCTACTCGCAATTAGGTAAGTATATCTGAGATATGAATCTTAATTTCTCACGAACGCTCTGAACGTAACCGGGATTTAACGCTCGGATGATGATAAACGTTGTTGTTTTAGACTGGCTGGCAGAGTCGCCCAGATCTTAACCTAGTAGAGCATCTTTGTTTTATACTGATAACTGTAACGTAAAATTCGGGAGCGCAGTATGACATCGAAAACAGCGTTAATTATATCTTAATAGCCAGTCCCATATCTTACTATTCATTCATTTGCGTACCATAATATCAGTAGAAAGTTTACATTACGTTATTTTTTTATTGCAGGAGTTCAGTAGACAGGCAGACGGCCCACTTGATGGAAAGTGGTTACCGTCGCCTATGGACATTTGTAACATGAAAGGTGCTACAAATGCGCTGCTGCTCTCTTAAAGGAGACTGGAACCTGGTCACTGATGCCGGAACACAACACAAGGTTGTTATGGCGGCATACTCTAGACCAGGGGTGGTCGCCATCCAGTCGAGCAAATACCCTACCACCTGGCTGTGGGTTGTTTAGTCGGCTCTTACGACAGGCCGCTCGGCCGCAGGAAATTGTATTCTTTCTCCGTTCCTGCACGTGTACGGAGCTTATATCAAATTTTATTCGATAGTAAGACAAAAATGAACGGTTGGTAAGATATAGAACCGGTTATAAGAGAACAGTGGAATACGAAATCCACAGCTGAGTTTACAAAGTTAATACGCTGCATACCCCAAAGAACGAGAAGAGAATAATCATAATAAAAACCATATATTTACATCATTTTCATTTATTTGCTCAACTTACTGACAATTTCGAAAATCACAGTTATTTTTGACAATTGTTTTGCTTGTAACTATTTAATTACACAGTAACAGCTGTCCACTATTTAAACGGGAAGTGGGTACAAAATGGTATTAAATATTCTTATTTGTTGGCCACAGTATGTTATTTATTATTACTACTAAGGTAGTCATTATATTACATACTTATATATGAATAGACAGGGTTGATACTTAGAAGTTTTCAAAGTCAGTAGAAATGTTGAAAATTAAACGAAAATATAATAAATAGAACATTCAAAAGGTTTCGTTGGTGTATTTATTATTACATTTTGAGACAAATGAGCAAATTTAAAGCGACAAAGACGTCACTTGATATAATACAACCGACGAAGCAAAACCGATATTAACAATACATTGAAACATTAAATTAATCTGATGACCATATTACGAAAGAAAGAAAGAAACAAGAAGCGCGCATTTAAACCTATGGAAATACGAAAAAAAATCACAATAATGTCAATGGAATAACATCCTAGAGATAAAATTAAAAAAATGGTGTCACCTTTGATACCACTTAAGATTTAGTACTTAGAAATATTTTAATGGTGGGATCGTAGCTCATTTATATACAATACCGACAGTTTTAGACTTATACAAACAATCGAGTCCCCTACAAAATCTACTGGTTGCACACATCTATACAATAATATTTATTTATTTAAATAAATGAACTCTAATGTCTCACAAAAATCTTGTTAATGCTTGGGCTTCACCTGCGATAATGTTATAGTTATTGACTATGGCCAAATGTCTTATTTATATTATATTTACACATTAGTGTACATATGTATCATCATATACATACATTACTATCAATATTTAACTATATTAACAATATTGCATCACAAATAAACCAATATACCCATCGCTACATCTACGTGAAACGGCTTAGTATAGATAGTTATAGAACTATAACATTATTCCAGATGAGAGAGACCGTACCTTTATAATAGATGGCATGAAGATCCATCAGTCAATCAAAATTTAATAAGGTTCACAGTAAAATAAACACACTAGTCGCATATTTACCACTATATTATAAAGATAATTTAAATAATCAACAGTTAATTTGAGTTAGAACCTGCAATATACAAAAACTAAATCATACATCGCCACTAAATGCAGATTTTAGTTAAAAATACAGCTGACGATTATAAATTCAAATAATTTGCTGAATTTAATAGTGACAAAAGGAGAATTTGTGATTTCGATTGTGCTGCTGACGAATTTCTTGATACTTTTTCTCGTCAAAATTAACACGTCGCAAAGTGATGTACGTAAATATTAAATCAATTACCTACTAGGGGGTATAAACCCTAGTAGGTAATTGTTTTAATATTTAACTTTAATCAGTTTAGTAACAGATTGATATTTTAATTTATCCGCTGTGACTATAATAGAAAATTGTGTATTAAGCTACTCTGTACGGATACATAAATCGTGCCAAACCAAATTATCAGTCTATAAACATTTATTTGGATTAACCTTTGCTTTCCTCATTCTCAGGGAATATGACAGGTTAAACTGCTTTGCTTGTGCAATGTGGATTGACTGGTTTCACACACCACAATGTGAAGGTGTAGGGGTGACCATGGATGCCTGGTGCTTGTACATGGTAATTATTTTAATATGTACATTAGGCAAGAAAAATTGTCTATGCAGACATGCTCTGTCAAAAAGCAAATCCATGTTGTTGGAATGAAACTGCAATGACTTAGTCATTGAACTAACACGACTTACGCCTTGCTATAAGTGTGCTTATTTTGCCTTTAAATCCCACAAAACTTGAATGATCTTATTCATAATGAGTTCTAGCAAGTTTGAACACTTCTTTAAAGTTCTTAAAAAAGTGTTCAAACATACTTTAACTCGATATGAATAAGACCATTATTGTAGATTTATTAAATCATAAAGCCATCTAGTTAAAAACGATATTTAGATGAAACCCCTTATCACAATAAATTCTGGATAATACAATACATTGAAAGTATTTCAATTCCTTGTTGGAGGAGAAATATGACTAAAGAAACAACAATTATTGTATAAAGTGCACAACAAACCTTTACACGACATTATTGCATTCAATTGCCTCGCTACTCCAAAATATATTTAAAAAGGCCTACTTTTACATATATAATTATTTTTATGGGAACGTGAAACACCAATCATTTGACCCGTGACAAAACCTTGCGCAATCACATCTCAACTCGCCAGTTTTTAAATAATTAAAAAAAAAATATCTGTACAACGTTACAATTTAATTTTTAGTCAATGGAAACTACAAATCATGTTCTCTCTATCTCAAATACGACGATACGGTTGGCACATCCCCTAGAACATAGCTTGTAGCAATATCTTATGCTTGACCTATGAATTAGATACAAATTTTAATTACATAGAAATAAATTAATATTTCTTACAAACAGTAAGAAATAAAAAAAGTGATATTACAATTAAATTCACGATGTTTTTCTCTTTATTTACGCAATTTTCATGTAACATTTTATTATTTAACTGACATATTAAAGTTACGTACTAAGGGCATACTTATCACATTGTCTCAATTTAGTGCGTAACTTTAAACTGTCTGTTAAATAATAAAATTAATTTAATTATAATGTCACTTTTAAACAGTAAGAAGTAGTAATTTATATCTATATAATTGCAATTTGTATCTAATTCATAGGTTAAATACAAGATATTGCCACAAGTTATGTTCTACAGGATCTGTCAGCCATACCATCATATTTGAAATAGAAAGTTACCTAATAATTTTTAAAAAATATGACATGGATATTACCAATTTTACACATGAGCTTCATATTCAAATACATCGTAATAATTTACACTAAACACAGCTGCAAGAAAACGTTCACATAAATGACATGCATAAAATATTTTAAACTCGGAAGCCTACATCCAAAACTACTTAACGCGCGTAAAGCGTCCCGCGTCACCGCGCACTTTTAAAAGTAAACAATTAATTAATTATACATTAAGCGGACCGCCGCTAGGGGGGCCGCCCGACAAATAATAAACATTAGGATCGAATATCGTCTTGAGATCAATGATAGTAAACGAGGGGGGGGCTGGATACGAAAATCCACGACCACTCGCATCCACTGCCACGGCTCGACTGGCTGCTGCGTATATGACGAGCATACTTTTTTGTTAATTTAAAGCGCCACTTGCGTGCGTTTCTGGAAATAAAAGGTGATTTACATTGATCCAGCTACCGAATTCAAAGGAAGCCAGTGCCGACTTCATACTGGTATTGTGTAAAATGATTTGAAGTGCTACCAAGTCAGACTGAATTTATTATTCCTTCCTTCCTTCCTTTGAATTCGGTAGCTGGATCAATGTAAATCAGCCTTGACCTTGCAAACATTTGCCAAAGTGAATGAATCTTTCAAAGTGATTTTAAATATATACTTTTTTTCAGGATTACTAATAAGTAATCAATAGAATTACCTCGAGATTAATGATATGAAAATGTGTATACTGTAATTTACCTTACATAAAAGTGAGTAAAATACCATAAGTATCTTTTTATTCATTCTATGGAATTATTAAATGCTTTGATTGCTATAGGATGGATTAGAATATTCACTTTCACAGATTCATATTACGAATATATGTGTCAAAATAAATTATAACCTGGTCTTATCATGCACCTACAACCATTATATGTAGACACATGTCAATTTCACAATGCGACTCTCGAAAAGCGCACAAACGTAAAATGACAGCAGATGGGCCCTAATTCTGCTATTATAACAGCGCCAAAATGGTCGAAAGCTGGCGTCATAATAATGTTTTTGTATGAAAAAGCAACCATTATGAAGCCAGGCTCCAGGGTCGAGCGGTGGCAGTGGCGGCGAGCGCACATGACTAACGCCGTCAACAGGCCGCCGGTCAGCCGGCGTAGAACTCGAACAGGTGCGGCGTGTCTTTGGTATGGAGGGCGCCGGGCGGCGGCGGCCACTAGGCCAGCTTGGCCCGCTTGCGCGGCGGCCCGATGGGCGGGATCTGCTGCTGCTGCGTGGCGAGCGCGCGGAACGCCTCCGCGATCAGGTGCGGGTGCGACGAGATCATGTTCTTCCAGCCGGCCGTGTCCATGACGTCCGTCGCGTGACTCCTGAAATATCACCGTATACAACTGACACAGATGCTTTTACAGTAACGCCACGATTATACAAACACAGGAACATTCAATGTGAATTGTAATTCTGTGGGGTGCATCATATCTTTTCTTTTAATAATCGCCAGACAAACATATATTCTATACTAGCACTTTTATCCATGTAGGAACAGAGAAAGAATACAATTTCCTGCGGCCTGTCGTAAGAGGCGACAGAACAACACACAGCCAGGTGGTAGGGCATTTGAGCGTTTGGATAGCTACCACACCTGGTCTAGGATATGCCGCTATAACAATCTTAAGTTGTGTTCTGGCATTAGTGTCCAGGTTCCAGGCTCACTTTAGAGAGTGGCAGCATGTTTGGTGTTAACAAATGTTCATAGGCGATGGTAACAGTTTTCCATCAGGCGGGCCGTCTTCCTGTCTGCTGATCTCATGTAATAAAATAAAACCAGTTTGCCCCGCGGCTACGCCGCGTGTTAATCGCTAGGCAGGGAGAATAGCTTCACTTTACTTGCACCAAACCAAATTCAGTTTGTCACATATCATAATAGCAAAGAAACAAGTCCACATAGTCTAGACACTTGCCCAGCAAAAGATAGAGGTGAGTCGATCGAAGCCAACCTGATTTGAAGTAATACAACAAATGACATGTTGATTATGACAACCAGGACGTTCCACTAGTAGCTCACAACGCCCAAAATGCTCAGTTAGCCGTTCCACAAGGCGACCGCGGTCGTTGTGGTTGTGGTGAAAACGTCACTAATGACGTCAACATTTTCGATCACACAACGCTCACAACGACCCATGTCAATAGGTGGGTCGAATAGCCGTTCCACTTGGGTTTACGACCAAGCAAGTGGAATGGCGATTTATCCCGTTCCACTTGCTTGATCGGTCGGCGATCGGTCGTGAACGTGGTCGTTGTGAGTCCCTAATGGAACATAGGCATTTGTTAGTAAATTGAAAAACGCGATTGCAGCGTCATCTTTTTAGCTAATCCGTCTATTCCATGGAAGCGACATCATTTATGGAGATGGAAAATATCCTAAGTGTTGATTCGGGATATAAGTCAGCTCTGTGTAGAGTTTCATTCATTTAAGTTCAGTAGTTTTCACAAAAGATGCGACTGCCGCACCGTCTGGAAACGGCGACATGTTTTAGGACAAAAAGTATCCTAAGTTACGCTCCGGGATATGAGCTTGCTTTGTGTGAATATATGCTGGTCCTAAATTTTTTTCACATTAAAAACGCATTGTACAAACTTGAACCATTTACAAATATATTTAGTATAAAAGAAGATTCCCAAGGTAAGCAAGTTATGCTTGTGTTGTGGGTATACACACAACAGACTACTCTTGGATAGATACCAGACACCCAGACTGTAGTGAATAATGGAAAGTTCGTTTATGAAATTTACCATGTCAGGAACCGAACTTGGATCCTCTGCGTTCCAATGGACTTGGCCGGCAGTGACTTATTTCACTCACCCAAAAAGGCCGTCAAAGTTGTCAAATTTATCAAAGTATAATTTCAAATAAGTCAAAAATACAATGTTCAGCAATTTGGTGATATTTTCGTTAAATTAGACATTAATTGAAAACTATTGAGTGTAATAGAGACAAGTATACTAATACCAATGGTAATAATAGTAGACCTTGGAGGATATCAATCAGTGAGCAAAGAGAAGGTTAATAAATATGACTGACGTGTTAATGAAGTCGATGGTCTGTGCCTTGAGCTGGTCGGCCGAGTGTAGGTCGGCCAGGATCAGCGTCTCCGCCGCAGTCTCCACCGATAAGCTTAGACATAACGCCTCCTCGCACATCACTTTTAACCGTTCCAATGCATACTGAAAATGACAAAAACCATACATATAAAGATTTGTTCAACAATAATAGGATAGTAGACGACAGTGAATCTATGCAGGAACGGAGAAAGAGTGCAATTTCCTGTGGCTTGGCGGCAGTTGTAAGACATAACTAGCCACGGCCAGGCAGTAGGGTATTTATCCTGGTGGATGGCCATCACCCCTGGTCTGGAATATGCCGCCATAACAACCTTGAGTTGTGTTCCAGTTTTAATGGCCAGGTTCTAGTCTCCCTTAAGAGAGTAGCATTGCATTTGTAGCACCTTTGGTGTTTACAAATGTACATAGGCGATGGTAACCACTTTACCATGAGGTGGGCCGTCTGCCTGTCTGCTGTACTCATGTAATAAAAAAAAACATTTTATATTATCTTACAAAACTTTGCAGACTTTGATATAGAACGAATCAAATAACATATCGAGCCTTTCCACCATTTTATCAAAAAAACAAAACAAGACGATAGTTCGTTTACATGTAAATAATATTAGAATTTATTAGTATGAAAGAGTCACACCCCTTTGTCTTTAAGCTTTATGCCCATGTGGTCACCTTAATGGCTCGGTTGTTTGTTATTTTAATTGTTTGCGATATTTATAATATTATATGGATTAAGTCTCGTCAAAACAGTTTTCCAAAGTAAATTAATTAATTATGAATTAAATTTATTGTACTTGATCCTGAGCCAAATTCGTGCGCAATACTATCTGTAAATCAATACAGATATACCCCTAGTCCTGTCAATCAATGCAATCTCAACTTAAGATATTTAAAGATTTAGCGACAGATTTTTAAATTAATTTATTGCATTTCAACTTCCACACATTAAAAATCTATTATGACATTTTTTAGTTAAACATTTTTTTTTTTATTTTAAAAAAGGTTAACAATATAAAGTCTTTGTTAAAGATTACAGATTTTAAGTTTTTCAAACTTAATCTAAATTTTTCCTACAAGTTTGCGCACAAATATATTGTTATCATATTAAGAGGAAACTTTTGCATTGTGCAAAATAAAAATGCCACAATATATAACTTCCGACTCTGAAGTCATATCTATGGCACACACACAGAAAGAACATTCAAATGGCCAAAAAACTGATTCTCTTAATGATACCTAATAATAATAAAATTCCATACTAATATTATAAATAGGAAAGTTATTCTCTAGTCTGTTACGCTTTGATAGAAAATTACGCGACCATTTATGCTGTAATTTGATATAAAATGTTGTGTAGTCTCAATAACGAGAATGGACGTGGATACTTTTTATCTTGGATAATAGGATAGTTATTATTATATTATTTGCGATAAACGGAATTTTCCGTGGGCGAATAAGGGGCTGGCTAGATAGAAAAATTTATGCAACATAACCTGTATGAATGTTTACTCTTTTAATAAACTTATAAATAAAAAAAACTTATTTACAACTTGTTTTGATATATTCAGATTGAGGCAAAGTTGTGGATTCTCTCTTTCTTACATTAAAAAAAAATTACATGAGATCAGCAGATAGGAAGACGGCCCGCCTGATGGAAAGCTGTTACCGTCGCCTATGAACATTTGTAACACCAAACGTGTTGCCACTCTCTAAAGTAGAACTGGAACCTGGCCACTAATGCCAGAACACAACTCAAGCTTGTTATGGCGGCATACTCTAGACCAGGTGTGGTAGCCATCCAGCAGTCGGGCAAATACCCTACCACCTGCATGTGGGTGTTGTTTTGTCGCCTCTTACGACAAACCGCCCGGCCGCAGGAAATGGCATTCTTTCTTCGTTCCTGCACGGATAGAAAGTTCAGTGGTATTAACATAAGTTCAATGGGTATTATTAAATCACTTATGTATTGTTGTAAATCTTTGTTTGCAAATTAATGTACGTTACCTTATCAGCGGCTGCTAATAGGTCATCGGCCATTTTGTCTAGGTTGGGCGCTCTCCCCGTATATATGAACCGGAGCATTTCTCGTAACACCTCGTGGTCCACGTCTGTGATGTCGACTCGATTCCGTTTCCTCTCTTCCATTTCGTGTTCGAACATTGCGGCGAACACAGGACTCCGCGCTGGAAATATAATAACATAGAGATAAATAAAACTACAGTGTGGCAGAGTAAGATATGCATTAGAAATAGCCACTTGTACAATGATATAGTTTTGATCTGCTAGTAAAGTTTAATTTTAAGATTCTTTGCAATTGCTCCATAATACATACATATTATTATGTATAACATAAGGAAGAGGTCTATGTCTGCCGCTAAATAACAATGTAGTAAACTTAGGAAAAGAATGGTAACTGAGGGAACACTAGCTTTAGAACCAGACATACTATGTCTGATTCTAAAGTTAGTGATTTTGCCCACTTTACCTAGCGTCGCGCCGCCCCTATAGTCGACGATCCCGTACTAACAGATAGTTTAGAATTGCTTAGCTTACAGAGACACTGCGTATTCTGCTATATGTACAACGAGGATTGTTCCGAGGAACTATTTGATCTGATGCCAATACCTAATTTTCACAATCGCATTGCTCGCATCAGCGGGATGTACACACAGATTTTCTCGAGCTACCACGCTTATTTACGCTTACGCTGAATTTTCCCGCTAAGGTTTTCCCTCTGTGCTACGGCTAGGGTTATTTAACAGAGACGTCATAAAAGGTCCTTGAGGCCGGCGACGCTGTGGCATCCTTTCTACTGTTGAAAACGTCCATAGGCGAGCAATCTGTCTGCTACCAGCTTTTGAAAAAAGAAATCATTTTTATTAAGGGTCTAGAAAGGCTGCCTGGCGTCATCGTCAGCGTTAATATACAGGTAAGAGTAATTTTGTATTGATGTTTTTTGTTTATTCTCTACGGTTTTAGAATCGATTTTTTTTGTATTGAGAAATAATACGATATTAGTGTTTAATATGTTCCATTTAGAACTAAAAATATATAATAATAACTTGTTATCAATTTTATACCTATTTATTTAATAGTTTAAAGCAGCATGCAACAGCATGTCATTTGTTACACAGGGAAAACCATTCGCGTAAATTCCAATGGATTGTGATCACTAGAATAACACACATAGGAACACGTCACATTACTCAGAATTAACGTCCTAAATTATTATTTTAATATAATATAGCATTGTTGTTTAAAATGGGCGGATACACATATTTGGCAAAGCTTAGATGAATTAATGAGCAATGTTTTTCAAACACACGGCTGATAACGTGTTGCATATTTGATGGCTACTATACTAGCGCTGCTAAAAACATGTTATTGTTGTTTAAAGGCAAAAAGGTTAAACAATATTTCCAACTAAATAACTTGCTTGCTTCTCTTGAATTAGATTCTTTTTATTTTCTTATGGAGACAACAACAGTGCACGATCTTAGCAAAACAAATACCTATTATTTTGCTAAAACTAAACGTTAAGTTTTACACATGCTTGCTTATTCATATTATTTCTCCCACGAATAACAACAACATGAAAATTTGTTTATTCTAAAGCGGTTGATAGACGTGTAAGGAAGATGCATACTTATGGCTTTGACGACTTTCTTCGCTGCTGAAAGTTCGCGTACTTACGTTGATAGACGGGCCACACGAACATCCAGAGATGAAAGTCGTCGAGACAAAGTACGCGTACTTGCTCGCACGTCTATCGCCTGTTTTAATTGTAAAGTTATGATGACATAATTATGAAAACAACATTTAAAAACTAAGGAACAGTTAGGTAAAATGGCCATTTTCGCAGATTCTTATTACGGATATGATATGACTAGTGTCAAAATAACGTGGAACCTTATATCATGTCATGGCACCTACCAGTATATCTACACAGGTGTCAATCTCGCAATGCGATTCTCTAAAATTGGCTGTTTTAAGGCCCCCGATTTTCATAACGTTTGCAACATCTAATTTTATTTGCCATATATATATATATTTTAATTTAGTTGTTATTTTAAATAAACTTTAGATTTATTACATTATAATGCAGCTTGAATATTTGCTTTACTTTTGAACTAATGTAAGTTACGGCTCTTACTGCTAACAAGAGTGTATTTATAAACAAAAGTGTATTTGTAAACACTGCTATCCTTGCAGAATAAACCAATACAACAAAAAATAGTATGGTTCTGAGAAATAAAGTTTATATAATATGTAGTGTTATTCTTGTTGTCATTTATGGATCAATTGAAAATATAAATTTTAGGTGACAAGTTTAGATATATTTAGTTAGGTGTGCGCCAGACCTGTATCGTTTGACACGATGGAATGGTCGCGATATAGGAATTTGTGAGAAGATATAGAAAAAAGAAGTTATTCAGGTTTTTTTTTTATTTCCTCCACTGGACGAACGAGATCTGTCCGGCCTCGTATTTTAGAGTTACAGTTGCGTTTTTACTTCCTTCAGATTCAAATTAAACAGAATTGAGTCTGGGAAACAGGCAGACGGCCCACCCTACTTGATGGAAAGTGGGCACCGCCGCTTAAGCCGATATTTCAATTTGGATAAAGCAACGAAAGTGAGTCAATGTCGTTGAATACCGTTATCTTTTCAGTTATATAAAAGTGTCTTTCAACCAAATTGATTCAATCCGCCGTCGTTCGATCCCTCTAATATCAGCATTATGGGCGCTTGCAACATCGAGGACGTTGCCGGCCTCGAAGATATTCTGCGCCCTTTTTAAATGAACCCATGTCGTTTCAGATGAAAGAATTGAAACCATAATAATTACCTGCTAATATAGCTTTGTGCGCCTGGAATTCCCTGCCGCCAACCGCTAACGTGACATCCGAAAACCTTTCATTGTCAAAGAGAGCTCCTAAGTCGTCTGATAATCTACATTCTGGTACTTTGAACTGTACTACGTTGCTTTGTCCACTAATATTGATACTGTCGGCTACAACTGACACTTCACAAAATATCGTCAGTTTGTCTTCTGGTAGGAGGCCGTTCGCTTCGTCTAATAGAAAGTCTCTGAAAAATGCAATAAAATCACCATTATCAACTCAATTCATTTCTGGGGTTGTCTGAAAGGATCGTTTTTTGTGCACAATCAGATATAGTTTTAGTCTGTAAGTATGTATTTGTGTATAATAAATGTTAGATTATTATACTATTGAGGCGGATACGACTACTGATTCAATAATATTGGAGGGTAGTTTGTATCGATTACCCCAATACTCAGCTCGCTCCGTCATAGCTCAGATATAAAAGTCTGCGGACGGAGCGATTAGACAGTCTTCCATCGCGATCTGGAACTTCCCTCCATCAAAAACTACATTACGTCACTCTCGCGTAAGTATTTTGATCTCGCGCCGCACCATTGAAATCCGCTCGTCGTGTCCGCGTCCGATTACAACGTCCTCACGGACAGGGTCGACGTTATTACAAAAGGGCTAGCCCGGATCAGCCCGTCCTTTATTAGGACGGTAGGCTGGCAGGCACCGACAGACAGACACAGACGTCGGCGTCTCAGACATCACCAATCACAATCTCTCCACATCCCTGCGAGGGACGCTAGGAGACATAGCCCCCCCATAGGATAGACGAGGCTTGTTGCTGCGAAGTTTCTTTCGCCGTTTCTTCTCTCCTAGCCATAACACGTTGCGAAACGGTAGTAAGATAGTGTAGGCCGCCTTGAACCGCCGAGATCCTTCCCCTCGGGCTTCATATTACCCGTCGCCCTTTTCAATCAGTGCTTGTGTCGCCCTCTTGTCGGCATCGTTAGATCCATCCCTCTCTCATGACAATAATCCAGCCGAGGTAAAGCCCGAGCTCCCTCAGAAAAAAAACTAGACAGTTTGACTCCGACTTCGGTCAGTTACAGATTCTCATTTCGGTTTTGGGTCCGATGCACATGTCATAATAACGCTCTAGGGCGACTAATTATTGTGCGAGAATCATAATCTATAATTTAATGTAATTAATTATTAGATCGACATTCTAGTAGAAGACGCTCAGAATAAATACGGTTGGTAAAGAGTGTCCTCTTTTATTCTCTGATAATAAATAGCCTTTGCCAACCGGTGTAAGGCTAATATAAAGAGTTATCATTTATCCATCTATCATTGGTGAGATTGGGGAAAATTACTCAGTTTTTATAGAAATTCATTCTAATTTTATTTTGTCTGTACCTTTTATATTATGTATCCCTTAGAGAGGACGTTCGTTTGCCTACTTATTTAAAGATATGTTGAGATATTCAACTTCAGCGGAGTAGTTATATAACGCGA
This sequence comes from Dendrolimus houi, assembly GCA_039645545.1. NCBI lineage: Eukaryota > Metazoa > Arthropoda > Insecta > Lepidoptera > Lasiocampidae > Dendrolimus > Dendrolimus houi. The sequence goes on along the minus strand of CM077120.1, from coordinate 11,768,884 downwards.
GCAAAACTGTGATGCATATCTAGTACACCGATAAAGCATTTGTTTAGTTTGCAAACATAGGATCATTACAAAGATCCTATGTTTGCAAATTAAACAAATGCTCTATTGGTGTAATATATATGTCCACAATACCTGAAAAGTAACGAAGTTTTTTATACAAAGAAAAACAAATATTGACCAAATTTGCCTTGTTATTTTATGTTACTTTACAATTGTCAAAAATTACAAAAAAAAATAATGAATCCATACAAAAATACAATTAGGAAAGTTTTCTTTTGCGTGAAAGTTTGCAATAGATTACTTCACTGAGCATTATACAATCTAGCCTATTAAAGCGTAATTCAGCAGTAAGTAATTTAAACCTGTAGAAGTTTCGAGTATGTACACGAATATAAAATGAAATAAAAATTACGAGCCTAATCATGACGACCAAATTCAAAAAATAACTTTTAGAGTTCTTGTATCTCTTTCTATATGTTCGCGCAGCATGTGAAAGGCACTTAATGAATTTAAATGAAAACTATTTTAAATTCCGAGTCAAGATATAGAACTAGAGGACAGTTTTAAAACGATAGCGTTCCTCTAGGCTACTCTACAAGCATATTGAGAAAGCGCTATTTGCCACGCTGCCTTCGCCATTCATAAACCTTTATGGTGAACTGTCATTGCATAATTTATGTGCGAAAATAATAATCTTAAACATATATCATGGATCGAATTAAAAATTGGGTTTAAATAATACTTTGCAATGAGTATCTGACTGTCTGTGTATATTTTTTATTGTATATAAAAAATATACAGACAGGCTGACGGCTCACTTGATTGAAAGCTGTTACCGTCGCTTATGACGTTTGCAACACCAGAGTTATTACCAATGTACTGTCGGCCTTGAAGAAATTTTACGACACCCTTTTTGAAAAAGCTCAAAAAGGCTCAGCTGGGATCTCGTTCCAAATTCCGTATTTATAATTAAGTCTGGGATGTCTTACACTTATATCAGAAGTCTTCAGTGGAACGTGATATCCGGCACATCGGGCTTATCTTTTATCGAGTTAAAAAATCCATCGCCTTAGTCTTTTCTAAATCTACTACGTGGCCATTGTCACAGGCAAGCAATACCAGTTTAACATAAAATGTTATTTAATACTATAGAATTATAATCTGGCCATTAAATTAGGCCCAAATCCATGGCAGCAAGCAAGAAAGTGGCGAAGTAATTGGACAATGCAAGTATAAAAGTGTGAAATAAGTTTAAATACTTGCATTACCCATTTCCCTCGCCACATTCCTGCTTGCTGCCCTTGGAATGTGCATAATGTAAACAAGGCATAAGATTGTGTCCATCAGCACTGCATAAAAGCATCTCTAAGGCTGCCTGCACACACACTATATTTATTATTGGCAATAATTTATATATTAACAAAAATATTGTTTGTATGCGCGAAGGTATTTTCGATATTGTCAAAATTATTGTTGACTTCTGGAAATTTTGTTTTCGTTCCGACAATACTACGCAAGCTGTAAAAGGCTTTGGAATTAATTACCTCATAACATAAAAGAAGCCAAGTTTGTGCATTCGTTTAATGACCTCGTGAAATAACATTATCTCATATTTGTAACTGAATAATAATGTTATCTAGTTATAAAATGCTAGGGATGGTGCGGTTCCACGACACACAATATATAAATTTAGGTAAATATTATGTATGTTTATATTGTAATTTATGTAAATTTAAGTATAAAATTCTTTTAAAATTATTTTTTCCTTTTATGTTTACGTATATATTAGTTATTATATCTATGGCATACCTACACCCATCCATACTCAGTTCTGTCCATCCAAAGGTTGTCTGGAAGAAATCGTTCCTAGAGATAAGACAGCCCATTGTACTTATCATTACGATTCTATACATGAATTTCTTTTGCAACATTGTATACAATAAAGTATATTCTATACTAATAACGGAGGGAGGTAGGGGTATTGATAATTATAATGTCGTATGCAGGCGCGATTCTATATTTTAGTTGAGAAAGTTTTCAGGGCAGGAGGACACGCCTGCCTGGTAACAGGAAACAAAATGCACGCCGACAATATATATATATATTAGGTTGGGGAAAAAGTTTCTTCGCATTTTATATAAAAATTCAAAAGGATTTTTTATAAAGTTTATTTATATTTGACTAAAGTATGTAGGTGCCATTTTGTTGGATAACTTTTTGCCATCTTGTAAGTAAAGACGTGATCCCATTGCTATAAAAATTTTGGGGCTTCTGATCAAAAAACTGCGACAAGTAGTTTTGGCAGTCCTCTCGTGATGTTAACCTGACACTGCCTAAGGAATTCTAGAGACCAAAACAGGTGAAAATCTGAAGGTGTAAGGTCAGGACTATATGGCGGATGCATTAATACCTCCCAGCCAAACTCTCGTAATTTTTGCTGAGTGGTTAAAGATGTGTGAGATGTGCGTTATCGTGGTAAAAAACCACACCCCTTCTGTTGATTAATTCCGGCCGCTTTCTCTCAACTTTTTTGCTTTAATCTCATCAGTTGTTCGCAGTACAGTTCAGAATCGATGGGCCTGCCTGGCGGTAACAGCTCATAATGAATAATGCCCTTCCAATCCCACCATACACACAACATCAACTTCTTGCGAGTTAACCCGGGTTTCGCCACAGTCTGTGAAGCCTGACCGGCCTTTAACCACGATCTTTTTCGCACGTTCTTGTCGTACGTGATCCACTTTTCATCACCAATTATCAGCTTCTTCAAAAATGGTTCGGTTTCATTACGTCGTAATAAAGTAAAGAATCACAAATGAGTACACGGTTCATTAGGTTTCTTTCAATGAGCTCATGAAGCACCCAAATATCGAGCTTTTTTGTGTACCCAGCTTTTTTTAAATGCGCCAAAACCGTTTTGTCGTCAATTCCCAGTTCTCCAGCTACATCGTAACTACTAATATGCCGATCTTGCTCCACTTTTTCAAAAATGGCATCAATTTTGTCCGTAACAGGGCGACCAGAGCGACGTGCAACTTTGATATCAAAATTTCCGGATTGAAAACGCTTAAACCAAATTTGCGCTACTCACAGATACTGCATTAAGTCCATAAACATCACAAATTTTTTTCGCGGCTTCTGTTGCATTTTTAACTTTTTTGTAGTAAAATTTTAAAATGTATCGAATTTCTTCATTAGATTCACTCATTTTAACAATAAGAAAAACATATGAAAATCACACATTTTCCTAATTTGAATTTGGAATTGTCTTCTTTAAAAGTAAAACTTTTTAATGATACCAAAACCAGCCAGATACAAATGGTATCGTCAAAGAAATCTTATTACAAGTTCATACATACTATATGCGAAAAGACTTTTTCCCCAACCTATTATATATATATGTATATATATTCGATGCCGAGAATGAACATAGGATACTTTTCATCCCGAAAAATGGGATAGTTTCCGGGATAAAAATATATTTGTCTCTCTGTTTGTTATGCTTTTATGGAAAAACTACTGGATCGGTTTAGTTGAAATTCGGTATATATGTAATTTTAATATGAAGAGTGAACAAGGGATACTTTTTATCCCGGATAATGGGATAGATTTTCCCTTCGGACGTTTTTGTCCTTTTTGTCATTTATGTAGTTTTCATAGACGGGGGATAGATAAATAAAACTAAGGCCGGTTTGAAATAAAAGTTTGTAGATATAAAAATTCATCGTCTATAAAAAATGTGATAGTAACTCGATATGTCTTTCCGTTAAGCTTTCACGGAAATCTACTAGGAATACTGGATCGGTTTTCCTGTAATTTTCATAAAATGTAGCCTTAATACCGAAAAGAGATGAGATGGGATAGTTTGCGATATAAAATGAAAATAATCTTCCGACTGCAATCCGAATTAAAAAACGCGATTGCAGCGCCATCTATTTCGGTATCCATATATTCCATGGAAACGACATTTATCGGGATAAAAAGTATCCTAAGTGTAACTCGGGTTTTATAACCTAAAGTTTTCACGTGATGCTCTAACAGACAGACACGACAAAAATTCTAAAAATTGCATTTTCTGAATCTCCTAAACTCATTGTACAAACTCTAACCATTTACAGATATATTTATAGTATAGATAGATAAAAGTATTTTTTTTATTTATGTTTACTCTCTTTCAGCACAGTCTTTGAAATCAATCGATTTTTATGAAATTTAATATCGCGGATATATAGTAGGTATTAGAGACTAGAGATGAAACATATTTTTTGTCCTGGAAAATGCAAGTGTCTGTGTAGGGTACAAAGTTAAGCAAAAGCCTTTTTGCAACGGACGAAAATAATATAACTTTTTCAAACTTATGATATGAACTATCAGATTCACTAATCCAAACGAAATGCCAATTTAGTGTTTTGCTAAAGTTAGGGTTAGCTCATGATTTTAGCTCCGGTGGTTTCGGCTGGGCATTAATGAATCAGTAAAGATGAGTCAGGTGACCTGACTGAGATCGCTTTTGCCGATAAGGCTGCCCTTTGTTTTATTAACCTTCAAGCGGTCGCACGGCGTCGAATCGACCGCAGTTAATAGGTTTTTGTTTATAATTTCTAATATTTCCGTTACAATTATTTCTCCTCTCAAGTAGGCTCTTCTAAGTTCACTACAAACAAAGATAACTATTTACCGCCCTTCTCCGCGCATCCCGTGTTGCACAAATAGCTTTTGTTTTAGCCGCGGCGTAGGAGTCGGGCTACACCCGCCCGTCGTCGAAAAGGTTACGCGCGACTGCGACAATATTTTTCTAGATTTTTTTTAACTAAGTGCGTGTTATTTGTATTTTTATATGGAATGGCTCTTAGACTATTAGGGATTCCCAGAATTATCTGGGAATCCCTAATAGTCTAAGAGCCATTCTATATAAAAATACTCTTAGTTAATCATAACTTGCATCGCGCAATTAATTACAAGAAAAATATATAGTGAATTATTGATGAAGGTTTAGAAGTTTCCTACAGTCTTTCCGAGTCGAAAATAACGGAGAAAATTAACTGCTAGAACATGCAAAAAGCTCGAGTTTAGTTGAAGACGATGTACCCTTATCAGAGATTAATATTTTTATTACCGGAAGTGATAAAATAGCAAAAATGTAATAACAACACGGAGAGATTTCAGGGTCATAATATACTATGAGGGAAGATTCTGTGTACGGTGTACGGTAGAAACTGCTTAGATGTCAAAACGTTTGAAAAAACTTTGAATATATTCATAAATAAAGAAATTGGTAAAGAAATCATAAATTTTGAATCAGTTAATAGAAAAGGAGACTTTTTCTAATTATAATTTTAATTGCAATTATCGGGACTAAAGTATATTTTTTAAAATAAATAGTTTCCTAATGTTAACATTAATATTCTAATTAAAAAAAGACTATTTAATTATTTGATGTTTTTAAATCCTTTAGATCTTCGGTAGGTCTTTTAGGTTACGCGCGACTTGCCGTTACAAATGAACATGCGGCCACCCGCTTGAAGGTTAAAAATATATTGTATATGCATTTTTGTAATGGAGAACGTTCATGCTACAAAGATAAAGTTTTTATTTCAATCGCAAAGACCATTTAGTTTTGATTTTAAACACTTAAGACTCCCGAAAAATCCAAGGCCTGCGCGAGCGGGCTGGCGGCCACTGTGTGCGATATTATTTTCCAACATTACGCGTTGTATTATTATATTTTGTATTCAAATAATTAAGGGCCTACAGTACAATGGATGAGTGACTTTAGAAGGTGCAATCGGATAGTATATGTATTTAAAATAGATGGAAATTTCGGCCGCTTAACTTAAACACTAATTCTGAAAAATATCACGGAATATCAAAAAAATAATTAAGCTCTACCACAAGTTATAAATGGATTCAAAGAAAATTGATGACTGTTGAGTAGGTTTTGAGATAAAGAATATTTTTAATTAAATGCTTTTCTTATGGTTCCATATGCAAATGACGAAAACAGTAGATATTCGTCACATCTAGGGATCCCTCCATAGCTCTTAGCTCTTAGACTGCCACGCGCTTGTCAAAAAATTATTTTAACTCAATATGCGGTGAGATACTGGTTTCAAGAAAATTGAAATTTTTATGTTACTCTAGTTTTTAACCTCTCTAGCTTTTGATCTATGAGGTATTCTGTAAAAACATCACGGCGATAGAGCTTAAAAAATACTTTCAACAATTGATTCGAATAAGATCCGTTAAGCAGATTTTGAGATAATTATATACTTCCGAAACCGGTCCGCACTTTTCTACGCAAACCTAAACTGCCGATCGGAATTATAAGTTGTGTAAAACTGTACTAACTAAACCATCCCGGTGTTCCAGGTAGCCCCTTAATATGCGAGAGCCTAGAGAATCAGAGAAGCTTCCAGTGACCTCGATGACACTGCTTATACACTTTTTTTTACGAGGGGAAATCCGATTGAGGGCTTTCCACTACGGCAGAAGCGCGGTGGGGACATGGGGATGTGGGATTCGCCACGTTATGGTTGCACTAACCCCCCGAGGAAGTGTCACTGCCACCCGAATCGGGGATATCCATTAAAAACCCTTGGTGTTCCATCGTTCGCCTTATGCCAGGGCCACGTGTATACGGCCTGGGTAATCAGCGGGCCCTGGCAGCCGGTGGCCCATCGGCCTCGTCCAACGGTTTATACACCCACACTAACCTTATGATTAGCAAGATTATAAATAACCTTAAACTTAATTACAAATATGTTTTTCTTTTCCAATTTTACTGCTTTTTACAGTTTTAATTGATCTTTGTGATAATACTTCACTTTTATAATTTTCTATACCAATAAATAAAATTAAAGTATGTATCTGTCTATGATTTTAAATAAATGCCAAAATACGAGTGAAAACTAAAAAACATATTCAGTCAAACGCTTGTAAAAAGGTAAATATGAAGAATAATATATAAAAATAATAGGTTGGGGAAAAAGTCCTTTCGCATATAGTATGTATGAACTTGTAATAAGATCTCTTTGGCTATACCATTTGTATCTGGCTGGTTTTGGTATCATTAAAAAGTTTTAATTTTAAAGAAGACAATTCCAAATTCGAATTAGGAAAATGTGTGATTTTCATTTGCTTTTCTTATTGTTAAAACGAGTGAATCTAATGAAGAAATTCGATACATTTTAAAATTTTACTACAAAAAAGGTAAAAATGCAACACAAGCCGCGAAAAAAATTTGTGATGTTTATGGACCTAATGCAGTATCTGTGAGAGTAGCGCAAATTTGGTTTAAGCGTTTTCAATCTGGAAATTTTGATATCAAAGATGCACGTCGCTCTGGTCGCCCTGTTACGGACAAAATTGATGCCATTTTTAAAAAAGTGGAGCAAGATCGGCATATTAGTAGTTACAATGTAGCTGGAGAACTGGGAATTGAACACAAAACGGTTTTGGCGCATTTGAAAAAAACCGGGTACACAAAAAAGCTCGATATTTGGGTGCCTCATGAGCTCACTGAAAGAAACCTAATGAACCGTGTACTCATTTGTGATTCTTTATTACGACGTAATGAAACCGAACCATTTTTGAAGAAGCTGATAACTGGTGATGAAATGTAAAGTGGATCACGTACGACAAGAACGTACGAAAAAGATCGTGGTCAAAGGCCGGTCAGGCTTCACAGACTGTGGCGAAACCCGGGTTAACTCGCAACAAGGTGATGCTGTGTGTATGGTGGGATTGGAAGGGCATTATTCATTATGAGCTGTTACCGCCAGGCAGGACCATCGATTCTGAACTGTACTGCGAACAACTGATGAGATTAAAGCAAAAACTTGAGAGAAAGCGGCCGGAATTAATCAACAGAAGGGGTGTGGTTTTTCACCATGATAACGCTAGACCTTACACATCTTTAGCCACTCAGCAAAAATTACGAGAGTTTGGCTGGGAGGTGTTAATGCATCCGCCGTATAGTCCTGACCTTGCACCTTCAGATTTTCACCTGTTTCGGTCTCTGCAGAATTCCTTAGGCACTGTCAGGTTAATATCACGAGAGGACTGCCAAAACCACTTGTCGTAGTTTTTTGATCAGAATCCCCAAAATTTTTATAGCAATGGGATCACGTCTCTACCTACAAGATGGCAAAAAGTTATCCAACAAAATGGCACCTACATACTTTAGTCAAATGTAAATAAACTTTATAAAAAAACCTTTTGAATTTTTATATAAAATGCGAAGATACTTTTTCCCCGACCTAATATACCATAAGTAAGCTTACTTATAGCGGTATAAACGTTAATCATTATTATGTTAAGTAGTATTTACGCGGTTTTACCAAAAAAATATAAATATATATTTGTATTTTTTCTTTGCCTACAAAACCGTAAATAAAAAAGCATTTAAATGAAAGTACCCGTATCTAAAACCCATTAAATGGATCTTGTGTAAATCAATTTTCTTTAAAAGTATTTTTAGATCTATCTAGTTTTTTTTTCCGAGTTTTATACATTATGGGTCTAAAGTTAGAAAAAATAATTAATTAAATTAATAAGTCACTTTTTTTGGTAAGAATTATGTTTTTGTGTGGAATAGTATAACTGTTAAGTAAATTATTGTTTTGTTATTTTTATTTTCCGAGTTTCCACAAGAACCTGGTCTATTGGTGTCAAAAACCCTAAAATTTGACTAGGGGTACGGGGGATTGAAGATAAGCGCCACTCCTAATTTTTTTTATTGGTTTTAGTCATAATTGTGTAGCGGCATATAAAATACACTTTCCTGACAAATTTCATCGATATAGTCCCCGAAGTTTCTGAGAAAACGACTGTCACAAAAGACAGATGGCGAAAATGACGATTTTATAAAGTTTACGTTTTTGCCAAAATAGTTGCGGAATCTTTTGAAAAATATATTTTTAAATACAATTAACTCTCGAGCGACTTTCATTAACAACACTTTAAATGAGTGAAGCTAATTATTGAATGTCTTTCAATTAAAAAAAAAATATTGCTTTTTACCATTTCGAGTAAAGTGACTAAATAATATTATCGATACGTAATGTCGATATATAACAAAACAAAATTGTATTATCGATATGTCGATGTATCAAATCACATTGGCTACGTTCAATGTGCAAAGTATAATCGCTAGTCTCCTGCGGAACGTTCAGGATCCGTGCTGGGACTTATACCACAGACTTACATATGCACTAGAAACAAATGTTTAGTTTACTGTTTCATTGCACCATTGTGTCGCTGTGAAGATGAACATAAGCGTATTTAAATTAATACATCTTTTTAACGACTCAAGTTCACCACCACGTGATCTTTTTGCAAATTATACACATATTGAAATTCAGTATCTGACTATGTGTGTGTCACAATACATTATCTCAAAAAACTATTACAACTATGACCTCCCCCCTCCCTCCCTGCCATTTATATCCTTCATACCATTTATTCTACACAGACTCAATAGATACTAAAAAATACCCGTAACATGTATAGACGAACGTTTGTTGGACATGACGATTATTGGCCGATTCCTATATCTTACTATTCATTCACTTGCTTAACCATCGGTTGAATTTTCACATTACTTGTTATGGAGCTAATGTCAATTTTAATCGATAATTTGAACGATAGGTAAGATATAAGAAGTTACCGAACTTTGTCTTACGTGCTGGATGTGGTAAACTCTAGTATAATAATAAATTTACTGAGCGCTTTCATTTGATATCTAATTCAATAGTACTTACTGTTCAAATTTTAAGTACCTCAATATAAATACCTCAATTTTATACTTTGGGCTTTATTGCAATATTCAAATATGTACTTTCGCAAAAATACTACATATTTTTAGACACATTCCAGAGGTTTGCTTAATATATCTCTAGCTGTAATAGTTTTTGAGATAATGTATTGTGACACACACATAGACACATACTGAATTTCAATACGTGTATCGTTTGCAAAAAGATTATGTGGTGATGAAATTGAGTCGTTAAAAAGATATATTGCAATATAGCTTATGTTCATATAAAATTTAAACCACAACTTCATCTATTTGAAGTACACGTCTCGATTGTCTTAATAAATTACAATAACGAAGACATCGCACGTACAAAATAACTCGGTATACAAAAATTCATTGATTCTTTAAGCCATTCTGTTTTCGGTGAACCGCTCAATACTAAAACTAAATCAAGATAATGTATATATTTTCAACAAAAAATAAATCCTTTATGGTATTCAAAATATTTTGTAGTCTTGATTGGTTTTATCATTTTTTTATTAGTAGACAAACGGCCCATCTGATCCAAATTGGTCGCCGTCACCAATGGACGTTTGCAACACTGCGGGCGTCGTCAGAGGTAGCCAACCTCGAAGTAATTTTAAATAACCCTATAAAGTAAGCGCAGACGGAAAACCTCGATTAGAAGTTCCTTCCAGTTGGTTAATCGTTATCTTAAACAAAATAAAGGTTCTACAGATCCCATTTAATTTACACGTTACACTCAACAATGTCACGTGTGGAAGTTTAAATTGCGGAAAGGATTTTGACATAGCCGTGATGTGAATTTTTTTATCATAATTTAGTGTATGTAGGCACATGCCGTGATAAAAGGGTTTCGGATATGTTATAAAACGTCACTATTTCCGGATTTATATCCATATTAATATTCATTATTTTACCTTGCGATTGGTAGAAAATCGACATTACATGTATAAAATTTAAGTTAAAATTTTAATCAATAGTAAAGCTAATGACACAGTGGTATAGGATATAAACAGCCAGCATAAATATGCTAATTGATGCATAGTAATAGTTTATAAGCTATAACAATATGCCACGGATATTTGTACAGTACACTTGCTTCTGCGATCGACGTATACAGATGCATAGGCCGACGGAAAACTTGCATAGGCCGACGAAAAAATTGCATTTTCGCGTTTACTGGTATAAAATATTCCCAATAAAAGAAAATATTTCTAATTGTATGTTTTCACCAGCGTACAAATGTTATAATGCCTACAATAAACTATGCTCTTTTATTTAACCTAGGCAACCGCGCCGTACGTCGTGTCAAACTTGTTTGCAATAATAAATATTCAAAGCCACGCGGAATGAGTTCTAAGATATACTGTCAAAAATTTTAATCTCTAAGGCCAGGTCAATCACCTGAACGAGTACAATCCAATTGGCATTTTTTGTCGACACAACTTTGGGTTAGATTTTGTAATAAATTAGGGGCGTAGTTGATTTTTCACTTAAGTTTTTTATTTTAATTACGACAAAGATGAAATATAAAACAAGAATATTTAATTCAAAAACAGAAAACATGTTCCTGATATTTATTTAGCATCTTCTTAGTTTTTAGCGATTAAAATATGTTTAAAACAAAGCAGCTTTGAGAAAGAAGAAGCTGCCTTAAGGCCTAGAGAGCGCATGAAATCATTAAATTAATTAATCAAGCGCATTACAGTACAGAATTTATATTCGGTGAGGAATTAATTCCATGGTGCACGCGCTTCTATGGAGTTTAATGGGTTACAGGTTTGCGAGGAAAAATCACACTGAAATATTTTTAGCGCGCTCACGACCTGAAATTTACTTCGGTGCCAATGCTGAGATAAGAATCATGACCGTAATATCAATCTACAAGATTAAATTAAAACATAAATACAAAAAAATAGTGTCGATATTGGCTTTTTCATTTTTATCTTTATTCTAAAATATACAATTTAATAATAATATAACTTATTATTATTAACCCGCAGACCACCTCTCCACACACCTTAGCCACAACATGGGTACATGTTGCCCCTGGCTAATCTTGTACGATTTAATTTTTTTGGGGCTCATGCAGGGAGTGGCGAGTCACTATCTGCCCATTTTTTCCACGTTCCCCGAACTATGCGACGGGCGGACGCCATAGTCCCCATAGCCCAGATCTCTAGTTACACTAGCAGTTATCCCAATAGCCCGGTACCTTTTGTTCGCAAGTCTTACAATAGTCCTACACTGACCGGTACTTGTCCTTGGGTGCATTTTTATATGGTGTGTAGACAAGGATAATCGTCGGTCAGTGTCACGTCACATTTATATTAAATTTGTCAAGGGGCCTCTACGTGTTGACCTTCCCGTGGTCCAACGCAAGCCCTCCAAAAATCCGGGCCATTTTTTGGGCCGTGGTCTTAAAAGACATACATGAATAACTAATTATTATACTTATATAATGATATAAGTGAAGTTCGCCATTAAGTATGTTGAATATTTCCTTTAGTAATGCATTATTATGCTTAACTATGTCTAGTCGACGAAGCGTCTATACCTATTCTCTATATATCTACATGCTGGAAACAGGAAATAAATGGATGCACCGGGTAACATATAAAATTAAGAGGGTTGTCCCCATAGAATGCACGAACAAAGTCAAAATTGTATAAAACTGGCACTGATTGTTATATTCATTTCTGAGACCCCTGCAGATGATTACGTAAATCGTCATGGTAAAGATTAGCTATTTAACAAATCCTAATAAAATAGTATTAAGATTTGTGACAGTGTCCCATAGTTTAACCTTTCTTTCCAAAATGCTTACAATTATAAATATAAAAGTAGATACTTTGAATTAATATATTTAATTAAATTCGATTGATATCATACCTTCTTATGAATTTTTTGAAACCCCAATCCTTGCCTTGAACAAATCTATACGCTCGCTGTGATTCCATCGCTTTAGTCTCTTCCCGTTTCGCGTTTAATATTGAAAACTTGAACTTAGCTCGCACTTCTGATTTATTACACGACACTAATAATAGATATAAAGATAAATAGTCTTTGCTCTCCTCATCGAGGCCTTTAGGGTTTACGCGGAGACACCACTTTAATTTATCACTAGCACCCGCCGAAAAAGTCGATGATTTTAACACTTCACCCATTTCTTCTCTACAAAAACTAAAATTGTTTATTGTCCACATGTAACTGAACTTAACCACTTTGACCTGAAACAATACAAAGCGAAATATTAGATAATTATTACTTTGTGGCTTTGCTCTCAAGATTTTTTTTTAGAAAATTACAAGATTCAATGTCCAAGAAAATGAGACTAACAGTGGAGGCAATAAATAAATCAATAAACAAAACAGAAGTGTAAGGTTGCCTCAAGGCTAGTTCCATGTTATGACTCTACCCTGTGTAGGTAGTAAATTTTTGCATCAATGGTAAAATAAACTTATTGTGCAACCTAAATTGTTCTATTAACAGATATAAGAGCAAGAAATCAACATGAACTTATGTTTAAATATCACCAAACCATAAAATTATTCATTAATTTTTTGCGTTTTATTCGGTGTACATTTATTTACCAAACTCTTGTACAGTTTAGGGCTATTATTGTTTGAGACTAAATATAAAATATACTATGATACCCTGCAAATCTTCATAATACTGTTAGTTACACAAAGTGTTAGACCATTTATTAAGCGACATCAGGGTGGGCGATACTCAATGAGACCGCGTTGAAGGTCAGGAGGAATAGACGCGTAGCAATCGCGGGCGCAGGCTGGACGGCGCTGGTCGTTGCCCCCGACCGTTGCTTGACTTGCGATGCTGCTGGGGTCTTCGTCCGGTCGCCGACCCGCTCATCAAGGCCGCCGGCATCATCCCCGCACATTTGCAGACATACATACTTATATCTACCTAACATCCGTTTGGTTTTATGACCTTCGGAGAGTCCACTGGCAATATGTAAAACTAAACCTAACTTGGCAATTGAAGAAAAAGCAAAACTTTAGAATTGCTAAAATGTTTGCAACAGTTTGAGTCGGTAAAATGAACTTTAATAAATGTGGTACATAAGTCTCGAGTTCCCCTCGTTCATTTCGTTATAGCAATAATGTGTGATGTGTGAAATTGGTTGCCGAGTGCTTTCTGAGTATTGAAGAGCGTAGTTATCGCAGCGCGGCACGTGTAACATTGTCAGGGCAACGTGGTCACGTGCAACCGCTGTATATGTAGGGTTAGACACGGAAGCGTTTATTATTTAATTTCTTGTTTACTTCAATCATTAAACTATCATAGCGCGTCATTGCCACGTATACATCAGTGCCGTTGTTTAACGGTTCCATAAAATATAAATCGTCATCAAGTTCTTGCAAATCGTTTAAACTGGACGACGCTAATAAGTATACGTGCCGCTACGTTCGCTCTGCAAGTAAAAAATACCGTTACTTCTCGCAACTATATAGATTTTAAGCAAAAAGCATCAAAAAAGGTAAAATACCAGGTCGATGGCTATATCGTACAACGGTCGTTCCAGTAATTGTTTTTAAGTAGCATGGATCCACCAAAAAATAATGATGTTGTTCGGAATATACAGCTTTAAAAAAATATTACGCATCATAATATCGGCTAGGTGAAAATCATATCATACAACTTATTAACGGCAGTCTATGATAAAGCAAAGTAAACGTCGGACTTATTAACAGCGAAGTCTTGATAAATTAATATTACTTTATTCGCTGCTTCAACAAATGGAGGATGGTATCTGCAATGCAACATTACCACGTATGTGAGATATATCCAAGATCGCATAACCGTATGATGATACCCAAATACTGTTAGTATCACGTTGATTGAGCGTTGGTAAATCTAAGGCACACAGTGCAACGTGACCTGCGGCCAAGCTGCAGATTGGACAGCATACACGTATGCATTATCTACGTACCTCAATACTTCCTAGTTGGTTAAATATGTTCACATTAACACAATCTGCGTGTGCGCGTAACATTTCAAGTTCACCGATAACGACTTCGATAAACAATATTATCGCGAATTCGTTAACTTACTTAGCTCAACATCAGATGGCTCGTATTTACTATATACGATTTCGACCGTGAAGGTTTACGACCACTTAACTTGATGTGCCCCGCCAGGAATCTATTTCAACAATGTTTGTGGAGCTTGTGGAAGTTATGGATACTATTAATAACAATGTTACAAAAATATAGCACTAAAGATACTACACCTACACCACGGTTTAAGTGAAGGTTTCAACTGTTTTCTTAGGATCATAGATTTTCTATGAAAAATAGAACAGGAAGTTAACATACAGCAATATTTAATTATGTTGAATTAATCCACCTTTTGTCTGTTCCTTTGCAACAAATGATTCAAGCTCAAACCTATGAGCTATATTAGAGCCTGCTTTAGCAGATGTTATTACAGGTATATATGTATAAGTAGTGCGAATGTTACCTGTGTGAAGCACCAGTTCTCTGCAACGGGTGTGTTCCCGTCGTGCAACGGGCTGGGCACGCGGCTCACCGCCATCCCGCCGGCGCCGTTCGAGGAGACGCGCGCCGACTGTGGAGCGGGCACGCCGCCGCCCGACCCGCCACCGCCGCACTCGCTACCCGACGCGAGCCTGCACAAATACCACAAAACATTTTTGATTTCTTTATGAAACAAGGAGCAGACTATCGATCTGATATCAAATGAGTACTATACTGGAAACTTAAAAATCAGGGAGGTTAACATGGCCACACAGGGTCAGACCGTCAGATTTCCATATTTTACCATTTATCTCTAAACTACTGAAAGGTCGACATGTCTAGAGAACATCAAATCCTTCCGGGCGGAAAAGAACTTTTGTAGAATTATATTTTATTAGAAATCTGTCAAAACGTGTTATAGGTATTCAATATTCGTAATATGAATTTGAAAGATAGTAAATACTGTTGAAATACCATCAGATAGTGTTTTTAGACAACAGTCAACTATTCAAGATGGCTGATATACCGCGTTTTTTATTTCAATAAAAAAACACGTCCTTATCATTAAGTAATGCAATGGAGATAAATACATCAGTTATAGAAATGGCGTATCATCAAACAAAAGTGCACTAGTTTAAAAATTAAAACTTATAATGTTAACACTGATTATTATTAAATTAACATTAATTATATATAATGTATATAAGCTCATTAATAAATGTACCTAAATGAGTTAGTCGCTCTTTGTTTTATTTAACAATATATTACAAACAAATAACTGCAATTTTAGTTGCTAAAAATGTATGCCTTGAAGTTTAAATGGCGCTGAAACCAATTTTTGTATACAAGCAAAACTTGTAATTATAATACCCAAGCTGACCTAGTGGCCGATAGGCGGCAATACCTGTAAATTCTCATGGATTTCAATGCAAGGCAAAAATGTGGCAACATCATAGTACGCCAATCAACGATCGGAGTTTCGCTTCCCAAAAGTGGGACGCGAACAGAATACTTAACTCCACATTTATAACTGCTAGTACATGTGTCCGAGAACAATAAAGACTTCGCGAAAGAAGAGTTACACATAAGTATATTTGGCTTCTGGGTTTCGGTGCCGGCTAAATTCGAGAGTATCTCATGAAGTGGGACATGCACAATGAGAGAGATATGACTGTCCTGCGAGACTTTCACGAGCAGTATTTCGATTACCAAATACGCGTTAGAATCTGTGTCAGTTTCATCACCACACTGCATCCGCTCAGTCTGCGTGCGATCGCTTTTTGTGAACGTGTGTCAGTTTAAGCGCGTTAAACTGAACATGATGGAAGTATACAACAACTCATTTTAATATTCAAACACTTGGTTAATTTATATTATCTTTTATTGTCTTGGTACAAAATTTACTCACACGGTGCAGCAGTTATATCAATTAATGAAGCTTATGGTTTCGAAGTGTGAAACTTCACAATATTTGTTGGACATTTTCGATAAATAAACGAATACTACTACTAATTCTAGCAACATCAAAAATTCAGTTAATTTGCCTTAAATAATGCGTCAATAAAATGTTTAAGAAGCATTTATAGCAACAATACTTCAACAAGTTCAGAAGTGAGCAATGAGAAAATTTAAAACAATATTTAATAAGACTCCGAATATGCACAAGAAGATAAATTGCAGACCAGCAATGGAAATAATGTGTGTCAAAAGAAAAGTGTCAAAGCACTAAATAAAAGTAGGCTAAGCGAATTAATCGGTACGACCCAGAAACTGACAGCGAGTTTACGGAGACGAGTCTCTACTTGGGTAATACTATTGAGTAAGTATTCGTAAGCCATTATACAAAAATATATACAATCTTTTTTAGATTAACACAAAGAAACAGGTCTTGTCAAACATGTAGCGCCAGTGAAACGTAATCACTACTTTTATGGTTAACGAAAGGTTTAATTTATAAGAAGCATATACAAATATAATTATTTATATGCAAATTCTTAATATGTAAAATATAGTCATTCAAAAATATACTCAGACTGCATTACACATATCCGTAATACACAGTATGCAAGTAGTCAACTAATAAATATGACTTAACTGGAACTTCAACAATTTCTGACATCGACTTATCTAGTCTTAATACTATTTTTTTATAGGTGGTAAACTTTTCATAGGGCTGGGTTTCTGATAAGATAATAACCGTACACGTAATGATTCGTCCGAGGTCGATCAACAATTTGCCACTGTGTCAAATGGAGCGGCCCGACCGACCTACATTCAGCCTGAGTAAACCGCTCCTATGACGATTAACAATAGGTGAATCATCATATCAACTCATCTATTACTTATGGCCTACATAAAATGGGTCATAATTAAAAAAAGAATTCTAATGACATTTTTGTGTATCGAACGGAATGGGAATGTAGAGAATACATTACACATTCGATATTAAAGCGAATGGTTTGCAGTTCGGCCGGATGGTGATGCCGTAGACCACCCACAGCAAAGACCACCAAACAAGCAATAAAAAATCTTAACGTTCATCTTTTGTCACCGGCGATTCACTAGTTCAACAGTTTTTTCATCGGTATTTGATATAATACTGTTGACGGCAACTTGCAGTTATTTTTAAGATACATGTTAGCAATGTAAGTACGTCGCTATTTCGTTAAATGATTTTTTCTTTCTTTCAGTTCGGCAAAGGAATATATTAAAGACTCGAAACTGAAATACATTTTTGTAAATGGATTTAAAGTTATTCTAATACGCATGAATACTTTCGGCTCAACCTTCTATATAAAAATATTACAAGAATGGAAAATAATATAACCTCTAGTATTCAAATAATAAAAGTCCTTGAATAATTTAAAACACTAGCTTTTAATATTTACCATAATTAAATTAAGAAACGTCTAGCAGAGTGGCACTTTTAATTATGAAAAAAAAATATAACTTATTAATTATGGATCGTTAAAATATTACTGTTAAATTCACTTATGTACACAAATAAAACTCACACACACTTGTTATAAAACGTATATTGCCACCGCCGTGGCCACAAAAAGCGAACCAGTTTTATGAAAAATATCCAATTCCAAAGAGGCGGAGATCAGCAAATCACGTATGCATCGAAAATGAACAACACTATCTAGTAACGTACATCGCAATCATAAATGTGACTTAAATAATGATATTACTTTGTTAATTATAAATAAACTAGAGTTTACCCCGCGGCTGCGCCGCGGGTCAGCCACGAGCTTCTGCGTGACTCTTGTTTAAAGAGAGTATAAGACAGGTTACATTGTATTAAATTTTTATGTTACTGCTATTTGCCCCGGAAGATTCACTTCATTTTATATCGCAAACTATCCCATCTCCAAGATGGAAAGTATTTATGCGAATTTTCGGTATTAAATTAAAACTACATATGTACACCAGAATGACCAAATCGACTACATCGACCACACCGACCACATCGACCACATCGACCACATCGACAATATCGACAATATCGACAATATCGACCATATCCACCACACCGACCACATCGACCACACCAACCACATCGACCAAATCGACGACAATGACCACATCGACCAAATCGACCAAATTGACGACAACGACCACTTCGACCACATCGACCAAATCGACCAAATAGACCAAAATGGCCAATCACAAAATAAAAACCTATCCCTACTGACTGCGATAATCATTACATAAATCTATCCCCAAACTTATCCCATTTTTCGGGATAATAGGTATCCTATATTCATAAAAAAGAAAGATATATATATATATATATATATATATATATACTGAGTTTTCCGTGAAAACGGAACAGACAGATAAGAGTTCCTTTCGCATTTATAACATTAACGAGGGTTTACCCCGCGGCTGCGCCGCGGGTCAACATTTAGTGCGTGCTTGTTCTTTAAAAAGCAGGCGTTAATACAGGGTACATTGTACAAAATTTTTATGTTGATGCTATTTGCACCGGGAAGATTAATTTCATCTTATATCACAAACTATCCCATCTCCCAGCATGAAAAGTATTTATGTCCATTTTCGGTATTAAAACTACATTTAAACAAAATTACAGCAAAACCGATCCAGTATTCCTAGTAGTTTTCTGTGAAAGCTTAACAGAAAGACATATTGAGTTACTATATATATATATATTTATTGTATTTTTTATAGACGACGACGAATTTTTATATTTATAAACTTGAGAAATGATTGGTCTCATCCAAACTTTCAACTTCTATTTGAAACCGTCCTAGTTTCATTTATTCCCGTCTATGAAAACTACATAAATGACTTAAAGGACAAAAAGGTCAAAAAGGACAAAAAGGATAAAAAGGACAAAAAGAACAAAAATAACAAAATGGACGATAATGACAGAAATGACCAAAATTATAAAAATGGCAAATCACAAAAAAACCTATCCTACTTTTTGAGATAACCTTTACATAAATATATCCAATTATCCGGGGTAAAAAGTATCCCTTGTCCACCTTCGGTATTAGAATTGCGTATATATCGAATTTCAGCCAAATCGGTCCAGTAGTTTTTCCGTAAAGGCATAGCAAACAGTGAGACAAATATATTTTTATCCCGGAAACTAACCCATTTTTCAGGATAAAAAGTATCCTATGTTCATTCTCGGCACCGAATATATATATTGAGTTTCAGCCAAATCGGTCCAGTAGTTTTTCCGTGAAAACGGAATAGACAGACAGAGTTACTGTCGCATTTATAATATTAATAGGGATGGTATTTTTGACAATTACATAATATTACGTTGTTTCTATATTACAGTCATATTTGAGGTTAGCGTGTCTGTAAATTCTGCCTATAACTATACTTAAAACTAGGATTTACCTACAACTTCGTCCACTTTACAGGTAATGTAGATTACAGTTATTTTGCCTAAATTCAAAGGGTAATTTTAGCAGGGCAACGGATTTTTTATTATGAAAATACATGAATTCCGAAGATTCCCGTAAAATCCGATATCTAAACTACTAAAGATGTCTAATAAACATAGAAACTGTCATATCAAGCAAGTCCTAATATCACGTGATTTTGAAATTAGGAAATCCCGGGAATATAAAAAGTTCCGGATTATATTTTTTTAGTACCAATCGAATCCGAATCAGCTGATTTTTATGTATAATACCTACTTTAAAATATTCCCGGGGGATTCCCGTTATATAAAGCACCGCATCACTTGAAAAAGAACTAGCTATCGTTTTAGTGAAATCGTATCGAAATCAGCTAATATTTATGCAATCTAACTAATTTGTATCATACCCGGGAAAAATTCCGCGGTATTCCCGGGACACAAAGTATAACACATTTGCTGTCGATCATCGAATACCGCATTGAAATCGGCCCAGTAGTTTTTACGTGAATCCCGAACAAACAGACAAACCGAGAAGCAGATAAACAAACGAGAAACCTAAAGAAAATTGCATAGTGTTCTCCGTCGTTACCACGTTACGTCTATCCCACTTGTTATTATAAAAATAGCTTTATTATGTTATTATAGACAATAGTTAGCTGACTAGCTGTTGGTAATGTCAGGAGCAGTTTAAATTCTTATTATAAACGAAGCTATGAACTTCATTTAAATTTTGAAAGCCAAGAAATCTATCAATTACTATTATTTGAAGTGACTAAACAAACATATGCAAATATAACTGCGTGATCACGTACTCAATTATGACTGGAACCAATAAATTCAAATGCTTGCGGGTAACAATAATAAACAAGCGCACCGACGTTAAAGCAGGCACATAACTTCAGTGATAATAACGTGATTATTTATAATTTCCATGATATTGCAACTTATAATATATTCACAAATGCGTAACTCTACATAATTTATGTAGACAATGTCGATTTAATACACCAGTTTAATTATGATCATTATAAGGGATAAATGACTCTCGATGTTATGTACGTTCTAAATTCGTTAAAAATTGATTCAGGTTCTGTATATACTACAGTCCTAACAGGTAGCTGTATTAATTGAAAGTTATCGTCAATATGTAAGATATTTAGCAAATTCAATTACAATTTAAACATTCGTTGAACAAACTATATACATATGTTTATCCTATGTATAATATGTATCCTAATATAGATTCATTTTGCAATATGGAACCGAATACATAAAACTGCGTTCTGAAATACTCCCTAAGTAGGGAAGCTTCTCAATTCAGGTAAAAGTTTAATTTTGCATAACAAATAAAGCAACTGTTTAGCAAAAATGTATCAGGATAAAGTTGTGAAGCGGGAATTTTGTTTATAAGCTTTAGAAAGTCAATAACCGGTGAGATGTTGGGCAATCTCAGTGCGCGTATCATCAGTCTCCCGTGGTCTTATTATAGATGTCATCCGACCTACTCGCATCCTCTTCTATATTTAAGTCCTCCCGGCGTCGTTTCACCACATCACTGAGAATACTAGTTGGATTTCAAACCGTAGGTAGGTAAGATAAAATGACACGTATTTACGATTTAAATAAACAATACCTACTTTTCTTCACAACTGTGACCATTTGTAGCTGTACATAAATATAAATATGTATATTGGTAAGTGTGATTTCCTGTACGTTGCACACGTACGTCAAAACATAATATTAAAAAACACAAAGGGACCCTGAAAGGTTGACAATAACACTGCACAACCATAAATTTGCAATCAATAATAATAACGTTTGGCCTCTTGGCGAGACAATGGACTCGGAATAAGGACGATAGAACAATAAGGGTCCTGATACGCATATGACAAGCTTTATACTTCAAACGGTGGTTCGTTATATAGCGAGCGACTGAAGGGGGGAGTTACCGAGTGAGCATTGCCCTCTTAACGACCACGGCGTGCTGTGACTCAGACGCCCTGAGGACGACCCGACATTATAGGGTCCTCGACTGGAATCTGAAGGACAGTTTGTTTACCACCAACAAACAGACCTACGATATCAACCTTCTTGTTAACTATCGTAAACCATCTGTCAAATATTCACAACAGTGAACATTTGAATATTTTTGAATTGAAATTTTGATAAAATAGAATGTGTTTTGTAGTTACATGACCGCGTATTACTTACAGATTTTTAGTTGTATTCAATTTGCCTACTACTCCAGTCAAATAAGGTCTGAAATCAAAATTTTGGCACTCAACTGCATTTTTGATATAATGTAGTTTTAATGATACAAACACAATATGTAAAGGTTTTCTTGGCCGCAACCCTCGGTAAGGGTTGTATTTTTTTAAAAGTGTCCTTTGACAATTACTCGAAAACAGTAAAAGTTAGACAAAAAAGTTCTACTAACAATTTATACAGTTTAAAATTATAATTAAAAAGGTTCTACGACTGTTTTTCCTCCCTTCAAATTTAACAGAGTTAGAGAGATTTTAAGTTTAAGGGATGAACATAAATTTAAAAAAATCGTAGATAATAGAAAAATAAGCGAACATTTTTTGTTTTTCAATTGCTTCAAAATATCTAATGTTAAATAGACACCGATTTCTTTTGTTATTGTTAAAAAAAAATTGAATTTTCAAGCTTAAAAGTTAATTAATTATTTTTTGGCCATATTTACCTGGTATATTTGGGCCGATATGAATTTATATAGGTATTTTTTTTTTCATATCCTACGCCGTTGTATTAGGTCTCGAGTTAAAAAGAGAGGACCATTGCTTACTTACTTACTCATATGGATGATCGACGATGAATGTTGCGCATGCTCTGACATTACGATGTCGAGTAAGAATGAGAAGGCATTATCGAAGAATCATGGTTCTCTCACTCTCTCTATTTTATGTTAAGTTCATTCAGAATTTACCACGCAGGTTAGAAACCACATTTAAAGTTGATTTCATTTCGGAGTAGTTATAAATAAAAAAATTAAGTGTATGTACTTATAAGTAAACTGTGTTTCGATGTTCATGAACCTATTAATAATTACTTATTCGATCGTTGATTGTAAAAAAAATACTTAATGCGTTTGTTCGTGCCTTGTTTATTCAACTTTGAAACTTCGAGTGACATCAGAAAAGATGATAGATATTATTTATCGGAGAAGTTCTTCTTCTGTGAAGCATCGATGTATTGTTACTCTTAATACACAGAAGTTAAATATTATGAAAAAAACATTTTTTTTGTATTTTAAAGCGCTCGTAATGCAGTCCTCTATCTAGAGGTTATAACTATCAAATAGATTAGATTTTTCTTTCTTACTTTGTGATATAACCTATATTATTATTTATTAACAATAAGTTGATTTTTTTAATCGTCCCGGCGGTAGTAAATATTTGTCGATTCCGAATTTTATGATTCCGAAAAATAACGACATTTTAGGAATGCTTTTGAAACTTCTTTTTTTTCATAAACCTTTGGTTTACAAATTAAAAGAAAATCGTCTCGACATGTCAAGTAAATTTTTCGAAATTCGTAACTTGGAATCAACCTAGACATACATTATTGGTATAACTCTTCAAAAGTTTTCTTGAAATAAATAAATTCAAAATCTTGACTTAATTTAAATTCTGAAGGGATGTCATAGTAATTTTTTTATTTTTAGTATTCAAAAATAGTCAATTATAATATATATGATTAGAAATATTAAGGCAATTGAAAATTAAAAAAAAAAAAACATTTATTGTACTAGTACCTACGATTTTTTAAAATTTACGTTCATCCTTTAGACTTAAAAGCTCCCTAACTCTGTTAATTTTGACCGGAGGAAAAAAAAGTCATAGAACTTATTTTATGTAAAATTTTAAACGACAAATTTTTAGTAATACTATTTTGTCTAACTTTGACCGTTTTAGAGTAATTAAAATATTCAACCCTTGCCGGGGGAGTTGCGGACACGAAAACCTTTACACATTGTTTTTGTTTCATTTAAACTACATTACATCACATTACATCAAAAATGCCAATATTTTGATTTCAGACCTTATTTGACTACAGTATTTATACCTCTTATATGCTTTATAAATGTAATAATTTAAAAATAAATTTAAATATATTACTTTAACTTTTAATATATTATTTGTATCAGACCGTTTAAGCAAGACCAAAGTCATATCATCTCAATCTTACAATGGTAGGAAACGATCTTCTGTCCCATGGACACTTTAATAATAGATGTATTGTATCATGTCCGGTGGTGATGCAACGTACGTATGGAGGGCGAGGTTGTCTGAAAGATAAACCTAACAACAAAAACCACAAAGTGGCCGGATAACGTGAATAGTGGCCAATTTAAACACCACATTATTGGTGTCAATGAATAAACCTAGCAGTGCCTGATTGAATGTTTTGTTCAAGGCATCGAACAATAAATATGAGTTCAATACTATATACTTTAAAGTTTAAACTAAGTATAAAACTTATTTGGTTATAATGTAAAATGGTTTGTAAAATTTTTAGGTCGGCAATCAGACGGGTTCCTAAATGAATATTCATAAACAGTCCTTACTTTAGTATGAAGTTAGTCTTTACGGCCCCCCGTTACACTGTATTCGCCAACTAAATTTTTCTGCATTCGGAAAATAGCGAAGGCAAAATATATTTTAAAGTTGAAAGGAACGGAATATATGTATTTTCGTTGTCGTTCAGTTATCGTGTAAAAAGTAAATTCCAATCGTATTTTGATTCCAATGAAACTTTAAAACTGTTGTTTTGAACATTGGTATCACATGATTATTGCGGCCGATAGAATCAGCGCAAATTCTAGGTATGACGTCTGAAACAATCAAACACATGACGTATTCAAGGCTGCGACAACCGACATCATCTCATGATCTGCTGTATATAATAAACAGTAATTGTTCAATGTCAAATCAAGTACTTTTAAAACACCTTCCTGCGAATACTATTATAGCATAGACGTCTGTACGTTGTGTTTATTTATTAGAGGTGATTGTTTAGGCCTGTCAATAAATGTTAAAGCAGATCATTGCCGTTGAATAAATAGTTTAGGACAAAGCAACATACTCGAGTCTTTGAAATAACCTTATGTTGGTCAGTTTTTGAAAAATTAATTTGTTTATATGGTTGCAGATTATATAACATAAAAAGGCAATTACACCAAGGTACGAGAGGACACGTATCTATAAACTATAACTCTTGTAACTTTGACAGTGCTGTTCTAAAAATCATAGCATTCCATTGTGACTGTTCGTCCTATTCAAGGACACTAGACGTTATGCGAGTATTGTGGCATATAAATTTATTAACATAACTATTAGTTCACTATTACTCTAAAATAATTATAGTTAATTAATATACCGAATAATATTAATATAATTTTATGCAACCTTGTACAATAAAATCTACCATCAAGAAACGCCTTACAACAATTTTGCTGAAATTGAGACTAATAGTGATAACTGGTGATAACACTAAACGAGACGGTTATCATAATGATAACCGCGAACGTAATGTTATTTTTAGTAAATGCGTGACAGGTTATTTAATGGCAAATATACTGCATAATGTGAAGTTTTATATAGTTTATTGTATTGTGAATGCGGAACTAAAAGCCATACCATACCACCTCTATTTGCCCGAGATATGCGAGAACGCGCAAGGTGACCGCTCCACGACGCGACGTGTGGTCGATTCAACCGGTGCGGCACATGTTACGTTAACGTGACGAGATGACGATTTTGCCGCACCGAAAATAAGTTTTTACCAACGATATTGAGAGTTTATGATTATCTTTATCATCTAATAATACTCACATCTAACGTTGGACTTGTAGGTGACTTTGCCATAAACTATAAACCAAAGACATGAAATAAAAAGATGAAAATATTTACCACTGTTGCTATTCTAGCTCGATAACAACTCGCTCATTCGGCTATGGGCGTTTTGATTATATTTTACTTAACCTTTAACCAGTGACATGGAGTCTCACAGGCGTCGCGCGTGTTGCGAATTTGAAGTATTGTTTTATTTATTATATTTCTTAGTACAAAATGGCAGAAAACGGTAATAAACGTCAACGTCCTAAAATAAGTTCAGTTGAGCCATGAAAAAGAAAAATAATGCGGGTAGACAGTCTGTCATACGAAAAGGAAATCAATTTCCTGTTGTTAGCTTCGGACCAATCTGTTAGCGAAGGTAATTTTGAAGATTGTGTTACATTTTAGAGGAGATCTTCAACTCAAGGAGTTGTCGATGAAGCAGACAAGATATGATCCATTTATTCCAGCAGCCGCGGAACCAGAAGATGACCAATGGTCACCACCATTGGCCTTGTTCTTCTACCGCATTCAGGATTTGAGCAGCATGAACTCTTATATACTGCACGACCAAAAGATTATAGAAAAAGAGATTTCCTAATGACTTTATTAGCTAGTTCGCTAGTTCTCCCCCATATCCAGAAACGTGTAGTCTACAGTCAATTACCGAGGGAGTTACGCTTAGTGATAAGGCGAGTTCTGAGTGATAATATAATCGAAGAAGATGTCCAAAGTGATGAAACTAGTCAAGGCAAACGAAGGACATGGAGGATTTGTCCACCCAAATTGCACGGAATGAAACTGTACACGTGTGTCGGGTGTTGCGATGCCGTAGGATTGCAATGTTCCCCCCGCCCCTTGTGCAAAAATTGCCAGTAATTTATGCTGAATTGAGTAATTGTTAGAGTTTTTATTTTATGTATTTGGAAGTGACTAGTTTGTTTATTTAAGTAGAAAGTGTTAACTTTATCGTTTTTCTCGCATAAGATGGACTGGAACGTAAAATAAGGATCTCATACCAATTGCTTTATTAATATGTTTTTCATTATATACCGATGGTTAAATATTAAGACAATTTTGACGCAACCAAGTTGATATATTCATAACAAAAATGAATTTAAAAGTAGTAGCCTGTGGGACGTCATGTCCTTTATAGTGTTATAAATTTGTCATGTCACCAGTTAGGGTTAATGTTTTAACTTTATGTTTAGTTTTAAGTAAGTTAAATTTAAAACGTACATAAGTCACCTACAGTTCGACTACTTGACTTAGACAAAGACAAGCTCTGCACTGAATTTGAATCGAGATTTTTTTGTAAATTTATGTAGTGGAAATTGGGTATAGGTAACTTGGGCAAAACATGTACATTATTTAAACAATAGTTGTAATAACATTAATAATAGTTGCAAATTCGGTTCATCTCTGAAAGACTAACTGAATTTGCAAAAAAAAACATCTATGCTTAATTGTACCTGAATTGTTAATTAGGGAAATATGGGGACAAATTAGTGATGTGGAATATTTGTAACTAGTTTTTTTTTATTGCTAGAGTGCAGCAGACAGGCTGAAGGCCCAACTGTGATGGAAGTGGTGACGTCGCTTATGAACATTTACAACACTAAAGGTGTTACCACTGTGCTGCCGCACTCGTAAATGGTGGATGGAGTGTGTTTGATATTAAATTGAAAGGAAGATATTGACGAGCAAACACAGTTGGAACAAAAGATATTATAGAAGTTTGACATATAGTGCAATCTCAGATCCTATTCTTTAAGTAGCAGATTACTGGTAAGCAACAACTTATTGAAATTGTTGCTTACCAGTAACAGGTACTAAATACTTGTAGATTTTTTGAATAACATAGGTTTAAGATAATGTTTACGAGAAAAGATATTACTTGCTTCTAGTTTTAATTCAAATATTTAAATGCTGTGAAATTTTATTTAAAAAAAAATATTATCGATATGCATCAATAAATGCAATATTTTTTTAAATATATTTCTGCCTCACCACATATTTGTAGATAGATTGGTCGATGTAGAAAAAAGCGAATTTATCAAGCACAACGCTATTTTCCTGAAGCAGGAATTGAGAAGCTTTAACAAGATTGAATACAATACATAGTTCATATGTATGTATGTATATATACACATAAATTTTGCAGATATATTCGAACGTTGCGTGTCCTACTCTCTATTATAATTACACACACACATCGCAAATGTTTTAACGGGGACGATCTGGAATTCCCAATAAAGGTTGTGTCAAAACATACTGACCGAAAAAGTCAATATCGTATTTTACGCTGTAAGTTTTTTTCGATATGACTGTGGAAGTATTAATTTAAAATGAAGAACTCCCGAGCCTTCAGTGGATCTTCTATCTATAATGTTATAAAATTCTAAACATGCCGTGTCTTTACATTGACGCTATTAAAAAACAACCTATATAAACGATGGAAAACACGATGCAATTTTTTTAGATTATTTGTCTGTTTATCTATTTGTTCGGGATTCACGTAAAAACTACTGAGCCGATTTCTATGCGATTTTCGCTGATCAATAGCAAATTCTTGCTTAAAATCTGCGCTACTTTTTAGATAAAAAAAAATGGTATTCCAATGCGATTTTTTTCACCGATGGATGGAAAATTTTATGTAATAAAACGTGTGATTATTTTTATCCCGGGAAACCCGCGGGAATTTTCTCAGGAGCAGATTGAAGTTGTTTGGGTGCATAAAAGTTGGCTTTTTCTGATACAGTTTTCACTAAAACGATAGCTTACATTCTTTTTTAAATGCTGTGATACTTTGCGTGCCGGGAATTCCGCAAGAATTACAAAGCAAGCGTGGACGAAGTCGCGGGATTATCCTAGTAAGCTTATATTAAGACTATTAGACGAATAGTAGACCAATCGGTTCCAAAATTGATTATTATGGGTAAAGCTAACTTAATACGCGATTCATTGAATTGTCAATTAACTTGCGATAGACGTAATTTGAAAGCTGTTTGTTTATGTATCTCAAGTTGAAAATAGACTGCGTATACACGAAACCTTTTAGTAAGAGCATTTATTATTCTATACCCGTCATATCCAGATACTTTAAACAAGAGCTGCGTCATGTCATCCATCATATTATAATTCGATTAAGTTATTATTTTAATGTCAATCGAGCAAGATTTGATTGGACAAGCGAGTGACAACATTATAAGATAGCCCCCAGGTAATGAAACTAGAGTTCTTTAACCCACATAATATTGAGCTAGGCTCAATTTCTGGGTTTAGTATGGATAGATGATATGCTTTTCAGATTTTTTTGTATTTCTTTTATGTTTTAAAATCAATGGTTTATTTATACTAATTTGTGTAGGCAAACCGGCTATGTACTGGTTTTATTGCTTTCTGTTGTTTTAATGTAATCATGCATAATTTATAGTTTTAAAATTAATGCTGTGACGTAAAAAAAGACCGATACACTTTGACAGACAGTTGATTACTATTATACTGATTTAGGGGTATATAATATAACGTAAGAACTTTCGATTACTAGTCATCAACAGTAGTTTAGGTATCAGACTCTAGCTTCACCAGTTCTGGCTCTGTTCCAAAATCGTATAAACGGCAAATCCTGCATATACCGGTATTACAAAACTTGTCTATTGCAGAATCTTTGTAAGTAGTATTCAAATAATAAATAATTTAAAGATTAAACTTTAAAATGTTGTAGAAGTTAAATGAAAATTTACATAAGACCTACGTTGCAAAATGTTAAGGTCGAACACAACGAAGTGGCGAGTTTACGTTTCCTGGTTGTAAATCAGGTTATTGTTAGACTTAAAACGGGAGTCACTGTCGCTCATTGGCGTTCTTGAAGTTAAGGAAACGAGACAGAATCATAAAAACGCGTATAACCTCTGATGTCGAGTAATAGAACGTTTGGCCTCGTGAGGAATCGAGCGATGGATCGACAAACTGAATAATGGTGAGACTACGACGTTACGTCACGACCTTCATAGGCCAGTGCTGTGACGTAGACGCATTCACGCCTACCTGTTCGCACGTGGCTAAATAAAATCAACGTTATTAGCAAAACTGCTAACAGCACTTGTGAATGAGCATTGAACATCCGCTGCAACCGAAACCCGTGCGAGACTAAGCATTGGCGCATTTCCATTCGTTCTAATCATACATGGACAAGACAATTAAGCCGACGTTGCATTTATTCAAATAAACTTAAGCATCAATAAAACTACAATTAAGCTTATTTCAAAAATGCCCAAACCATTATACATGTAGAATTCTTACTTTAATATAAATAATCTTCCTTATTGCAATTAATTAATCTGAATGGTTTAAAAGTAATTAACACCTTTGCCATAGTTAAATAATGTTTGTTAGTGATCCTAAAGTTAACTAAAAAATATACCATTGTTAGTCTGGTTAAGTTCCCTATTTGTACCATCTCTAATAAAAAGTATAATTAGTAAAAATGTTACGTACTTTAACCAAGAGGAGCGCGCGGTTTGCTGATTATACCTAGAAAGGAAACGCAATATGTTATAGTAATAAATAGACGGTACACGTGACTTGGAGAGGAAGGCCTAGGATCAAGGTTTGAAACCACAAAAGATTATCATGGGCATCGCGGAGCGAGGATAAGCTTGCGAGGCGGAAGCAAATGGCGAGGCCGAGGACGGGCGGCCAATTCACAAACTCAACATACGGGGAAGCTGCATTGCTCCAGTCAGTAAGTACACGTAAGAATTTTATACAATTAATATTATAATCGTTATTTTTTAAATTCAATTCCGCTTATTACTCAGCGATTATCTAACATTTTTTCAACAATATTATCAATAATAAAATTGATTGTATCAAAATCTTAGATTAGAACTATTTTTCTGCGTAAACCACAATTCCACATGGTCCTCAAACGGTTCATAGTGCTAATTCACCTATTCCACGTTTTAAGATATTTAATTAATATGACTTATTTTAAAATATTTACAAATTGATCTTTATTATATTAAATAAAGTTATCTTTGTTATCCTGATAAATAATAGAAATTAATTAAAATAAATTTTCAATTGATTGCAATGAAGTGTTATTGCCAAATTGAATATATGACATAAAACTATGTTGATCTATTTTGGATTCATATTTAATTTTAAGCAATAAATAGTATTTACACAAGAGAACGACATAATGTGCGAAGGTGTACTGACACGTGTGTAAGTGTACACAACCAAGTCACAATCACGCAACGTGCCCTAACTGGCTACGAAACACAGTAACATTTGGCAACATGGCTATTGGAAAGCAGACATCGATGGCTTGTAATACAGACGTTAATCTAACTA
Organism: Dendrolimus houi; assembly: GCA_039645545.1. Taxonomy (NCBI): domain Eukaryota; kingdom Metazoa; phylum Arthropoda; class Insecta; order Lepidoptera; family Lasiocampidae; genus Dendrolimus; species Dendrolimus houi. The sequence goes on along the minus strand of CM077120.1, from coordinate 11,737,477 downwards.
GGACAGATTGATTTATAACTAAACGAGAAACTGTGCCACCTCGGCCCTACTGCACTGTAGTTTACATTGTTCACCTAAGAATATGCAAATAGACACAATAAAATTATATATATATATATATATATATATATATATATATATATATATATATATATATATATATATATAGATTTTAATCAAACATGATATTATCGAGATACATGCTTGAGTACTGTCTTTGTCAAATGCTGTTGCAACATAATATATTTCAGGAAGTCGCCAGCCAAATGTACATTTTTGGTAACACAGGAACAAATAAGGCCGAACTAGTTTGACCTTAAATTTATTGTCCTATGAATTACTAGATGGCCAAAATGATTGGCGAGGCCTTGACTTCAGCCTAATATAAATTGTGTGACCCCACTTCCTACATTGGCGAGGGTCGTCACTGTCGATTGCCTTTAATTTTAACCAACAATTTTGATGGCCATTTTGAAAGTGAATCTCAAATTAAATACGAACTCGTTTTATATTACAGATAGTATAACTTGAGCTACTTGTCGATTGAGAAAAGTCTCGTTTTTAAATTAATGAAGGATTATTTCAATGTAATCGCAGAATAATATTTACGCATCACACACTTCCCGACCGGCTTTACTGACCTTCAATATTAAACGTGAATGACGTGTAAATAAAATTTGCAAGATTCATTTGAGTCAATAATATAATCGTGTTACGTTGTCCTCATTGTCAGCTCTTGAATGTTGTTCACTTATTAAAATTATTAACTAGCCCTGACACAATACGTCTCCAATGGTGTAGGTGTATGATTGGAGTAAAACATTCTCGCGTGCCCCCGAGTGCCTCGGTGTGCGTGTGAAGTTCGTAGAGATATTAGCGGGGCTACGGTGCGGTCGGCAGTCGGTACCAACCAGCTCAGCACAGGGCACATTGAGAACACGACCCGGTTCGCCGCTCGAGAAAGCATCGACAAAACTCGGTTGAGGCCGTGCATACAACCAGCCGGAACTTTCAGTCTTCGTATGCGAGACATTAGTAAGAAATGTCTACAAATACCTTCCTATTACCATCTCAGAACAAAGAGTTAAAGAAAAAGTGAGAACAAAGTATGAATTACATAATAGAGGAAGAAACAGACTATGATTAAATACAAATAATCTACATTTTACATAAAAGATAATAATATGGTAGAGTATTAACTTAACACCTTGGCGAAAGCAAAATTAAAGTAGTATTAGAATCACGAGTATTGCATTCGTATCGTCACGTGATGCATTCGGAGTCAGTTTCAGGCATATTTGTTCTTGTAGAAATCCATGTAGAACTTCATCTCTTTTAAACTTTGTCTGTTTATCTATCTCATGAGATGTGTGGTTCCAAGGCAATTCAATATTGATGTTAACGCTAAAACTGACCGTTTAAAATAAATTAGTTCAGCTACGTCCGTGACCTTGGATTTGACGCCCCCGTTCTACTTTTATGTATCTTAACAATACATTAACCACCATCTGTCGGGTAACTTAGGAAATAATAGCATTAATTAAATTGTCATTTCACGTTTTAATTGTTTATAGCTAATCACGCGACGTAGAGTGATTAAATTGCCCCGCAACGCAATAACGTACGATAACTATAACGTTAGTACGAAATGTAGTATCGGCTCACATTTGTTTTACCAACGAACACGTTAAAATGAACAAGTAACTGAGATTTTATGTTTAAATTAATGTTGTATAAGCCGATAGAAAAGTTAAATACAAAATTTAGTAATTGTTTCTGTATGAAAAAAATCCAGGTCAAATTTGACAATGTAATGCATTTGACCTACATGACAAATAAACGAACATTGAAATAATATATAAGGCTTTTATATGTTTTGGAGTTTGGTATCATAAGACTGCATCCATGAAACAACGTAGTAATATTGGAATTGTGTCAAAAATATAATCTATTTTTCAACATATTTTTAAAATTTTATAGTTCTAAGAAGGGACAAGTTCTTCATTTTAATATACAGGTTTTTTTATTTAAATTTGCTTTCCTCTGTTTTAATTTCAGAGGCAGATTTCGGGTCAGAGTGCGTACAATAAGGGGCACAAGGTAAAAGATGGTGCATTGAAAATGGCCTTACGCCCAATAGCGCGATCAGCAGCCGCGTTGCTTCCTATTGGCGTGGATGTGACAATGCCAACATTGAGTGCTGCAGTCTGCCTCGAAGGCGACGAAGCTGCAAAGGCCAATCAACAGTAGTTACTAACTCACTTGACGTATCAATACTTTGACATTCATAATAAATCGTACATCTTTTAAACAAGCAGGCGTCTGCGGTTTCAGCTCGCGGATGTAGGGGTCTCATATAAATACTGATATGAAAAAGCTTATTACATATAACTTTAAAAATATGTTTTTACATACGATCTTACATAACTATATTATGCGCTGATTGATCGGTAGATCCAAATAATAGCCGAACCTCAAACCGCTTGGACGTGCTGTATATAATATACACTGCGGCGCTTAGCGCTAGTTTTCTTTATATTTTAAAAGTACCCACCATACTGTGATTTCCATTATATTTATTTAATACTAATGTAACATACCTTAAATAAAAAAACAGATTACTCTTACTGTACAACAAAGTATATCTAACTGTAATATTATAAAATTGTGAAAATGCTGGGTTTGTACATTGAAACTATTAAAAAAAACCAACTGGAATAGACTATATAAACGATGGAGAACACGTTGCAATTTCTTGTCTGGTTGTCGGGTTGTCTGTTTGTTTGAGATTCATGTAAAAAGTACTGGGTCGATTTCGATGCGATTTTCGCTGGTCGACAATAAATTCCTAGACTTAATCCGACATAGTTTTCACTAAAACGATAATTTACATTATTTTTAAATGCTGCGGTACTTTGTGCTCCTGGAATCCCGTGGGAATTTTAAGTTAAACGTGGACGAAGTCGCGGGCATATTCTAGTTTACTACAATAATAATAGATATTTATTTAATAGAAAAACTGAAAAGAGGTCCGACACAACGCGAACTAATATTAAATTTAAGAAGAGAGTAAAATAAAACTATGGTACTGCTGATGTTAAATAAAAATAAACAAAATCTAACTAAAAATATTTATTTACTTTTTATAGCATTACTGTTAACGATTTAAAAACTATTCTAAAATTTATTATTTGGCTTGATATTTACTTTTCATGACACAATGCCTATTGCTTTATGGTTTCAAAGTTGCAATGACGAATAAGCGACCTCAAAAGTAGACAACTTTTCTTAGCGTAGTAGTAGAGGGGCCGCCATTCTAATGGCCGTAGCCTAAAGTATCTTAAGGAGGAATTATTCTGAATAACAAAAACTTGGTCAAGTATGCATCGCCCCAAAATAAGTGACCTCTATAGCGTCATTAAAAAGTTGTAAGAATTTGAGTGAAACATTATATTTTAATGATAAGGTTTTGGAACTAGATGTACACTCATTTTACTGTAAAATATGTACTATTTATTATTAGGCAAAGCCAGAAATAAGCAAGATCAAAACAACCGTATTGAGGAAGGTCATAAAATTTTGAGATAAACTATTAGGACCAAAACTGTGACCTCAAATTGTTAAATTCAGTAAAGGGGGAAAATACAAATATTTTAGCGTTATACAGGTCAACCCAGGCAGGGGCTGCCAAAGGGGAGGCAGAGGGCGCAGAGGACGAAGGGTACTGCGCGGGGGAGGACCCTGACACAGATCCCAACTCATAAGTGAAGCGCCGCGAAGGCCTCGAGAATCGGCTGCTACATCATTGATTCCTCTACGCACCACACCGCGTTACGCACAAAATGGGTCAACGCGCGCGGTTCGGCGACCAAGTTGGGAAACCGGAGTGCGCACGATGTCCCCGTTCAAAATTGCTCCCCCGGCAAATTAACGCCTTACGCTTCTGTGCTCCAAAGCGGTTGCTGGTAAAATATAAATACCAAGGTATAGCTGATTCCATCAAAATAACCACGGCTTTTATACTAAATATTAGAGATACCACGAATATTCTGGGCTACTTTTTTAACTATATATTGAGAATTCGGCTGAGCCGAATATTTGAGGCATCTCTAGTTAAAACGTAGTTTTAACTATAAATTTGAGTAGTAGTAGTGAATTTAAGTAGTATGTAAGTTTTTTCCACGATTTAGTATTCGAGTAGAAGCCGAATATTTGTGTAATCTCTAATAATTTGACGAAATAAACAATTGTTAAATTTCGTTCTTTTGAATAAAACTGGAAATGTTATTAGTCGGTTTGCTATATTACCTATGTATTACATTACGGTGCTTCTTTTAATAAATAGAGCTTAGTTACTAGGACAGCGTGGGCTCAAATTGAGAGAACGTACATGACCTGGTCTCGTCACAGTTTCACGAGCCACTTTCAGCTGAGTAATGACAAAATATCGTGTGTTGTATCGACGTTACGACATTGTTCGCCTACTTCTTCTTATATTACATTTAGATAACCAATATATTGACACATTTTAGCGGTAATAACGTACAAACCCACGGCTTTAATCAAAATTCAAAGATTAAAAACACAATTTGTCAAGTGTGTGCTAGACCAAACAGTAAAAAGTTTTGGTAGTGGCGAATGGTGAAAAATTTACTATATCGCAAAAAGTAAATGATTATAGTTGAAAGGGTTTCTCAGGATACAGAAGCCACTTTGGCAAAAGGGAACCCTTACTTAGCTTTTCGTCCATCTGACTTTGTATGTCACAGTAATTTTGTCAGAAACTACTGTTTGTTTTATTTGATCTAGCGTGAAATATTTCGAAGCGCCTACTTCAGAGTGTAGTTTCGTAACATCCCCAGCATCACTTCTGAGACAATTGGTTTCAATGTTATCCTTCATTGGCGAGCCAGCGTTTTTAGTGCCTACACCTTCTACCGGGAGCCGGTGGAGTCGGTATGGCTAGACATTTGTTCCCTACAAAATTAGTCGATTTCCCTGAAATCAATTTTATAGAGTACCATTAAAATATATTCTGTTACGTATTGGAAGGTTATTGTATAGCATCGATTTGAAGTTTAAAGTACATTAATGACTAGGACACAAAGAAAACACTTCCGCATGTTGCTTCCTTATTTTGACAAGTCAATGAAGGCACTAAGTACGTTATTTGTGATAATTGTTTTTCAAGAGCGGGCATTAATATGTAGTAGTTTGTTTTAGTGCTGAACAGTTGTAAGTTGAAACATATTGAAGATTTCTGTTACTTATGAAAAATAACTATAGCTATCATTACCTACCCAGTATGGATTATTTATAAATCCAAGTCTATCAGAATATTGATCACAACTGATATCTATAGTCTTGAGGATATTAATAATTTCGTGGGCTATTGATACAAATCAATAAAATTATATAAATTACCGATACAAATACAAATGTGAAAGAGAGTTTGTATGTCTGTATATTTTTATTTGATCCTTCTTATTAGACATGAAAATAGGAATATATCTAAGCACTTTATATCAAAAATAGTACTTAGATGGAAATTGTTGAAACCAATTTTGTTGATATTTTTAAGCTGTATCATCGTGAATATACTCAGAATTTTACACACTAGACAGACAGACGAAAGAACAAGACTATTCCTAAGGGATCCACTTTGGCCAAAGTGGCAAAGGATGGGATAGATTCCGCAGGTTATGGTTTCAAATTTTAGTCAATATAGTCGCAAAAAAATGTCACAAGTTCCATCAGACAAATGCACTTTATCAAAATGTGCCTAAAATTACAACATTAATTCTCAACAACAGTGTAGACATGGCAAATATCAAATAACATAATTATACGTATTTACCTAAATAGACTATCAAATGAGAATTGAGTTTGGATTGTTGCCAGAGCAAGACAAACAACGCTATCTTTTACATTGTTAACTGATTACAAGTTACAAATTTAAAATAGAAAACGTATGTAGTTTCTTGTTTAAAACAAATGTTATTGAACAGATAATCACAGGTGTGCGCATCATAAGCACTCGTCTGACACCGCCACCGCGCCGCTGTTGCGCCGCCGTGTTGTGTAGGTGCGAATTGCGACCGCGTTATCAGCGCGCACTTTCGCTGTCTAGCGGCCGTCAGCAGTGGGATGGTGATATGGGAGGGCGAAAAACGTTCGCATATACATAGAATAGCAGCGCGGTGGCGGCGTGTCGGTGGTTCCGTCTACACAAGCACTAAGTGAATTCTTTTGTACTATTAGGATCAGAGCCGTATTGAAGACGATTACACTACAAGGTAACAGTCAAATTACAAGTAGATTTAAGTATCGTAATAATGGAAGAATACTAGGAATGACAACTCGAGTATTAGAATAAACTAGCACTTGCCCGGGACTTTGTCCACGTTGAACAGGTAACAAATATTATAGTTATTTTGATATATATTAAATCAAGGGTTATTTTTAGCAGGGTAATGGAATTTTTAGTATGAAAATACATAAAAAGTATACAATAATTGTTTTACTAAATATTTTATCGATCAGTGAAAATTTCGCATCGGAAAAAAAAATTCCAACCTGGCCACTTTAAACTTCTTCCAAGAAAATTCCCGTAGGATACTCGGGATATAAAGTACCGCAGATTTTCATTCCGAGTATTTACTACCGATCCATGAAAACCGCATCAAAATCGACTCAGTAGTTTTTAAGTGAATCCCGACTAAACAGACAAACAAAAAAATTCAAGAAACAAAAGACTTACAATTTTTAGATAAATAGATATGTTATCTCGATAACTACTTCTACCTTATTTGCTACATATCACTAGTACCGATTCATCGTTATTAGTACGTATTATCTGTGGCAACATTGCATTAGTTCTGGTAGTGTTTTAGATTTTTTACTTTCTATATTTGACTAATTGAGTCGAAAAAGCATATGTTATTAACAATACAAAATTAGTTGAAATTAATAGTGAGTATTTTATATAAGAAAGCGAGAGACGAATTACTTGGGGCGCCCTCTATTCATATAGGATTTAGGCGATTTTTAGAGTTATAATATTGCTAAGCAACTGTCATTCCTTCTGAAGAGAAGAAGAAAGAAAACGAAAGGAAGAAGTTCCATGACTGTATTCGAATTAAGGAAAATTAATAAAATTATATTAAGTTATTGAAATCTCCGTCAACATAGACTTTCTAGCTAGACAGTTGCCATTCTTTCTGAAGAGAAGAGGAAAGAAAACGAAAGGAAGAAGTTCCATGACTGTACTCAAATTAAGGAAAATTATATTAAGTTATTGAAATCCCCATCAAAATAGACTTATAGAGTATGTATGTGTTATTATGTATCTGGTCTATGGTATCATAATGAAATAATTTTTAAAGGCAATAAAACATGATTAAAGTATCTTGTCAAATATGAAAATAGTTTTATAGTGGTGTCAAGTGTCAGTTATTGATGCTATAACGAAAAATTGTACGAAAATGATCAATCCACCCAATCTTACGGTCAATTAAGCGTCAGAACAATATTAGTAATTAAAATTCAATAGACCTGGTTGGGTTCTTAAAAATCGTGAGCTTATAGTTCTTATCTTATAAACCTTTACTAATAGGACCGTGTTAGCTATAGCGGAATAATAATAGTAACTAATTAAAGTCTGTTCTGACACTCACCGCGCCTACGCTTGCTTTTTTGCTCGCCTCTTTCATAGGCTAAAGATAATCTTACGCTCACTGCAACTTGCGGTCGTTCATTTCAACCAATTTTTTGCTTAATTAAAAAGAGGGAAGATATTAAATCCATCTATCCCATTAACTGTTATATCCGGTGTATATTGCACCTCCTAATTAGTAACTTTTTTAATATATTACATTTTTTTAGCAGGTAATCAAGTAAAAAAATTCGTGATCAAATACAGATATTATATTTCCAAATTAAGCGACCTACGTGTGTTATGGTTATTATAGAAGGGAGCTCAGACATTCAGATCAAACTAGATGACAAGACGTGAACTGCATGGGCCAACGCATAGCCTAAAAAAACATATAGGCCGTCATTCAAATTATTATACAACAGTTAATTGCAAGAATATGTCGTGTACCTAGCAATATATATACTTTCTTCAAGTTACATAATGGAATCTTAAAGCAAGCCATATCTGGCAGTCGGAATATATTTAGTAGGTTTTTTTTAAATATTTCTCACTGTTCGCCAAACAGCTGTGGTAGCTTAATGGCTAGCGCACGCTTTCGAAACTCAAAAGACGCGGGTTGAAATTCTGGCCGGAAAGCATGCACCACTTAGGTAGTTATCTGACCTAATCTGCGTATTGTTACAATTACCACGTGCTAGCGGTGAAGAAAAGCACCGTGATGAAATCTACTCATGGATGTGTCAAACCCGCCAATCCAATCCGTCTTGGACAACTGTGGCGGGTATTCCGTCCGTTTCCCCTATAAATGGGAGGCCCCAGCCCAGCAGTGGGACGGTTATGGGCTGTTATTATAATAGTCGGCCAAACGGAATAGGCGCCTATTGAAAAATTGATTTGCAAATCCTTTTTATGTAAAGCAACGTACTAAAACTGTACCGCTAAAACCCACTTCAGTTATCGCATTCCGTTTGTTAGTTACTGGAGAACCGAGATCAGGCCAGGCCGCAATCTTTCGCTTTGTGAACGCTCACCGGCCCTCGGCTAAATTGATACATTCTTGAGAAATAACCTCGCCCAACTTACCTATTCAAACAATCGCATAAGACGGTGTATAGTTTAATATGCTAGGTGCAGTCAAACTTGTGTTAGTTGTGTCCAACATTCGGTTCAATTACGACATTGTTCGACTCTACGTGGGTTTTAATGTATGTAACCAACCCATTTTGTTGTCCAAGTACAATCATCATTATTAGCTTAACCATTGTTGCTTATTTTTCTATGAATAAAATAATAAATTATATAATTTTATATTACTTAATAGAGCTTTCCAGACGGCGTTGCTCACTTAAACTTCGGCTCTAACCCACCGAAACTACCCCACATTTGGAGATAAAAATATTATATATTTATACGAGCTATTGAAAGCACATATGAATATATTTAAAGTAAATGTCCAAACAAAATCACTTTCATATTTGTATATTGATCTGGATAACTTCCTTATTAAAGTCGATTTTGACGCCTCTGTGGTTGAGCGGGCTAAGCCTTTGCCGGCTTACCTCACTGCAACGCAGAGGCTCCGGGTTCGATTCCTGGTATAGTAAATTTCGGAAACGTATTTTCTCCGTTATTTACTATGGTCTGGGTGTCTGGGATCGGCCCCAGAGTGGTCCGTTGTATATATTACCCATAACACAAGCGTAACTTGCTTAATTTGGGGATATACAGTGTGTGTGTTTGTCTGCCGATTTCGTGAAGAAAATACTAGGAAATTGGTTTCTATTTTATAATTCCTTTTCATAGATACAGGTTAGTGAACGAAAACTGAAATAATATAAATGTAAAGCTACCATGAAGATTTCACAATGATAACCTACTATATTATTAGTTACATTACTCATAAGAATATGGTTATTACTAACACACGACAAGAACAGATTCATTTAGGTCGTTGTCTATGTTGATAAATGTGATTACAAAGTGTAGCTACATATTATTATTAGCTGTACCAGCGACTTCGTTGGCATAGTACTTGACGAATTAACTTCGTCGCTCCCGACAGGATTGCCCTCACCCGTGACTTGGTTTATTGCGGGACCGAGCTTGAGGCGATCAGGGCGCGGGAAACCGCGACCATGATCCAAACTTGGTCGAAAGATTTATAGTCTCCTGCAGCTGGCATTGATACAGTGGAGGCCGTGCGCCCACACCTGCTGCTATGGGTCGCACGGAAACGACCCTGACCTTCAGGATGACGCAGATACTTACCGGGCATGGATGCTTCGATAAGTATCTCCATCAGATTGTGGGACGTTTGCTCTCCCCTCAGCGCCGCCAGTGTGGCGCACAAGACTGCGTTCCATACGCTGGTCGAATGCGCTGCCTGGGCACCGCAGAGATTTGAGCTCGAGGCCGTTGTAGGGCCGATCGATTCGCTGGTTAGTATAGTTGAGGCCATGCTGCACAGCGACGATCATGGGGAGGCTGCGGCAGGCTTCTGTGAGGCAGCAATGTCACACAAGTAGGCCGCTGAACGAGAAAGGGAGAGAGGTGTGCATGCGACTCCTCACGGGTACCGACGTCAGTCGGGCGGGTGTCCGGAGGCGCAGATATGCGCAAAATCTCCTCCCGTGATTCCGCTACAGGGGTCCACATGTATCGCATGCGCTGGCACTAACCTCTGTTGACTAAGGAGTTTGCTCTGCTTCCCGGTGCACTCTCAGGCACACATTTGATGCGTGAATGAGCATGGGCGTGACTAGGTTTTAAGTCTCATTCTCTTCCTACAATAAGCGCGGGCACATGGGATGTTGGAAGGTTTAGGTAGCATATTGGGAACGACTTTACCAGCCCCCACACATGCCGGCGGCGCTTTTGTTATTCCACTTTCCAGTGGTGTGGTCCAACTTTCGCCGCTTTGGTCTAACCCCCACAAAGGGCCCGGCAGTGTACGAAACGTATTCCCCTGCTTCAACATAAAAAAGGTAGTTGACGAATTACATTTATGTTGGCCTAAAAAGCGAACAGTACAGAACAGGTAAGGAGTATAAAATTTTTACAACGTTAAATTTATCAAAACAGATAAAATTTAATAAGATTAGCGGGGGCATGTTGGTTATAATACCCGGTAGATGGCAGTAATAGTCACAAATACATATTTATATTCATAATTTCCGAGCTCATATATATAAATTTAAGGACATATTCCTGTTTTAAATTAAACATTTTCAGAATCTTTAAAAGATCAGTCGTCTGTTTTCAAACAGACATGCAAAACTAAGGTTTCAGATTAGTTTTCTACACCATTTTATCGTGTTGTATTCTAGGCAATAAGCGTTATGTTCAGTGCCGTATTATATGACAACATAATACAATCTACTTTAATTAATTTAATAACATCAACTTATCAGAAAGCGATAAAGTTACGTGATACAAAATTACAACGTATAGCTTGAAATTTTAGTTATCATGTCAAGGTTAATTTGCTAATTTTTTTACTACATATAAGTTCTTTTAAGAAATAAATCTGTTTCAATTTTAAGCTGTTTCTGTGCAGATAAGGATAACTATGTATATTTTATAACAGTACAAATAGTGGTTGGTCTTATTGGCGGCTAATCGGGGTGCAAGCATCAAGGTGCGCACTGACAAAGCTTGCCAGGTATTGTCTCTTTCTGCAAAATAGGTTTTCAGCTTGTAAAATAACAAATAAAATAATAATAATAGGTGTATATATTCTATCCTTTCGGTTCTATGGTAGCTTTGTAAATTCAGAGCATGTGCAATTTGGATACGAGGAGAAAATTGTGTAACGAACTGATATGTGCCACATTTGCAAGTGTGGAATTGTAATATTTAGGGATAACTATATAAGGGAAACGTTTGTCATAAGTCTCATAAGTAAAGAGGGTCGGACGGTGCCGTCTACCCACACTCGTGTGCTCTCGTGCATTCTGTGCGAGGGAAGTCGTCGACCCCAGCGAAGAGTAACTCGGCAAATCTTCGTTTCCCGTCCAAAATGATACATAACTTTAACTTTATACAATCGCCTTACCTACTGGGGTTGGGGTTGATAGGACTTTTATACACTGGTTTATATACCGGGAATAATTTAGGTACATATAAAAAGTTTGTTTAAATATTATTTGCAAATTTGAATAATGACCATATCACTATGTGACTACGTTAATCCATAAATAAAACTTCCTGTTTATTAACACCGAAGTGCAAATGCAAAATCACGCTTTGTCGGAGCGGAGAGCTTGGTGACATAAATTTTTTTTGGGACTGAAACCCTTTGTTGCACGAAGAAGGAATGCCTTGGTTGCATTTAATGTTTGTAAAAGGATATACAAAAAAAGGTCCCTTGGAACTGGAGGTAAGCGCTTTACGGCTACAGCTGACTACCTGCTAAAGGAATTCAATATGCCCATGTATATAATACTTTGTTCGTATACTTTTATAATTGACAAGTATAGGTGAGATGACAAGAATATTGAATGGCCGTTCAGGTTTGTTGTTAGTATAATTGTCACCAAAATAGACAGACGTTAAAGTTTATAATACTACCTACATGTATTATAAACTTTAACGGCTGTTTGGATTTGGATATAAAGCTATATAATAATAAAATGTGATGTAATGTAATTACATATCTACATATAATTAAGCTTAAAGAATTATAAATTGTTTATACAGTGAATAATAACGTTGCATGACAATTTTGAAACACCAGAATTGTTCCGAGACAAATAAATAACGATTCCCTGAGGGCGGATTCAGCTAACCATTACTGGGGTTCCAAATGATATACGATCGATATGAGGGTGAGAATGAATAAAAAATCCAAACAACATCAACGGTCGCGCTCATGGATGAGTGATTGGAGGTACAATATCCAATGTGCAGCTTGTTTTCAAATGTAACAAAGCAGGGATAACTAATTTACCAATTTAGGAAGTCTCCATTATGTCTAATGATAATCACTTTAGTAAAAGTGTCTCGATTTCTAACTCTCCCTCTACTTGGCATTTGATGATCAGCTTACACAACAAGGAAAGTTAAATGCGCGTGCGGGGCAACGCAACTTTCGCCCATTGTAGAGATAGTGTACAAAATGAAATCAACACACCCATTTGTACATACAAGAAAGTAATGAATGGTTTAAGAGCAATAAGTGATCCAGGCAGTATTGTACACCCATCAACGTCAAATATACTGTACCTGTATATTATGTTCTAAATCAAATAACCCAACCAGCGGAAAGTCCTTCGATGAACATGATAAAATAAACTAGTTCCGCGTTGACTCCAACAACCAAAATAGCTCACCTGGCTAAGGCCATTATTCGTTCGTATAATCCAATTGTCCACTATAGTTGCACCACTTCGATCACACTAATAATCACAAGTCAATAAATAAAAAGTACAAAAGTCCACTGAAACCGAACAACACCGGTATGCGAAAGTGTATTATTACGTTTGACAGTTTCACATCACCACATGGCTAGTTGGTTCCGTTCGATGTCGTGATACGTAGTGTACGCTCAACGTTCGACGGGCGACTGCCGCAGCAAAGTAAGACCGGTCGCTCAAGTGCCACTGGTTGGTGAGTCGGCTCATAATGTGAATGTGAGCGCTTCTCTTGCCGTTCACAGGGAGCGGAGCGGAGGCGCGGGGTCAGCGAGGGCGGAGCGCCCAACAACCGGCGCCCGCGGGACATCTGCGCATCAAGGACCCTTTCTCCGTTTGAGCTCCATTGTGTGATGGTGAAAGCTCACCTCGGTTCGCATGTTCAGTAAGCTTGTCAACGATAAATACAAATGTGAAAGTCCCAAATCCTTCACTTCGCTAACACAAATAAAATATCTTTCGCTTTTGGTTTTTAGTCTATATTCCTGTTTTTTATTTGCATTAACTGGAGCAAACACGAAATTATTTATGGCAGATTCCTATATGTTTTAACGATTCATTCGCCTTACGAGCTGTTCAAATTTCTACCGATGGTAAGGCAAGTGAATAAGATACAAGAAGCGGCAGATGTTATTTAGAATATTATGTGAATTAACTATAGCCAGGTGCGACTTGAAGAGATTTATGAATTGTTTATAAATCTAATTTATCATCTAAAAAACTGCGATATTGACGCCTGCTGTTTAAAGAAGAGGCACGCACAAGAGTTTGACCCGCGGCTGCGTCGCGGGGTAAACTCTAGTTTGAAGTAATTTGTCTTTTAAGTACTAGGTTTCAAATTAATTGAAAGATCATACACACACGCACACACACACACACACACACACACATATATATATACATACATACTAGGATATACCCGCGACTTCGTCCACGCTTGACTTTAAATTTCCGCGGGATTCCCAAGATACAAAATATATCAGCATTTAAAAAAGAATGTAAGCTATCGTTTTATTGGAAACTGTGTCGGAATAAGTTATTTATTATGCACCCGAACAACTTCAAACCGCTCCCGGGAAAATTCCCGAGATAAAAAGTAGCGCATATTGTAAGGTTCACAATTAGCTATCGATCAGCGAAAACCGCATCGAAATCGGCCCAGTACTTTTTACGCGAATCCTGAACAAACAGACAAGTTATATAAAAAAATTCGAATCGTGATCTTTGTCGTTTATGTATATTATAGTCTATTCCAGTTGTTTTTGTAAATAGCTTCAATGTTCAAACACTGCATGTTTAGAGTTTTATAATATTATAGATAAAACATGGAAGAAGAATATTCTTTCATGATAAATCGTCTCGGATAGTTAAGCTACTCACAGGCGTTTTGGTAAAAAGATATTCGTTATTATCACTGTGGGTGCCAGGTAAAGACATCACTGCGCCCTTAAAGGCGTCTCAAACACCGGTCGACCTTGTCCAGCCTCTCAGGGTTAACCTCCCGGGAGAAAAGCCCTTGGCCTCGAATTCCATAACCCACCTTACCTGCTCACAAACTTAGCTCTTTGTTTTACCTTGATCCGTTTCGGCACAGCGATTTTCTTAGAAGTATTAACATAATTTATGATGTTAAAAGTACTTGTTAATAAAAATAAGATTTAAGACTGAATTGGGAACATCGAATAATGTATATAGAATACCTTTGCAAGCTTGTAACTCACAAACGGTAACCGAAATCCATATCTATATATAATAAATGTAAAGTAACTTTGTTATTTTGTGACGGCTAAACAGCTGAACAAATTTTAATAAAATCTGACAAGATAGATAATATTCTCGCGATAATAGCTCTTAACAGGCTACCTAATGTTAAAAAAAAAAATGAGGAGGTTGAAATAAGGATATGAAAATTTCTATTTGAGTTTTTGGGATGAAATAAGAAATGTGTGTTTCAGCGTTACTTACGTTTTTATTTTATTTAGAAAGTAAAAATAAATGCGGTGGAAGTCGCGGGTAAGAGTTATCCATACAGATAAATAAAATTGAAGTATCTGTTTCTAATATTAAAATAATTCCCATTTTGTGGAAAAAATTTGGGGGATAATTCGGATTAAGAGATTCCGAAAATGCAATATTTAGATTTTTTACTGTCTCGATGTTCCGGCTAATCTCTAAAACGGCGGGACCGATTTTGACGGTTGTTTGTTGAGTACCTACTCAACCTCATACTGCCAAATTTTAGCAATTTGATACTCATTAAAAATTAGTTTATTAAGAGTGATTTTTCAATCACCAGATAAAAGTTATTCACAGAATAAAGTAAAAGATGAAAAATTCAAAATACCAGTTGCATGTGTAGAACAGTTTAATGGTTTCACTTTTAAATTCATTCAGGATATATAATTTATTCAACTGATAACTTTTATCTGACGATTGAAAAATCGGCCCTAATTTGTTATAATTAGGCGTGTAATTATTAGCTATTATGAATATGTAAATAGATTAGTATTGTTATAATTAGGCGTGTAGAAAGACGATTAAGCTATCCATTTTCGCAACAGATATATTGAATTAACAATAATGAAAAAGGCATAAGTATTACGTTTAATATAAAGAAGTAGTTTATAGTATGATTTTTTAAATAATCCCTATTAATATTATAAATGCGAATGTAACTCTGTCTGTCTGTTACGCTTTCACGGAAAAACTACTGGACCAATTTGGCTGAAACTCATAAATATATTTTCGATGCCGAGGATGAACATAGGATACTTTTTATCCCGAAAAATGGGATAGTTCCCGGGATAAAAATATATTTGTCTCTCTGTTTGTTATGCTTTTACGGAAAAACTATTGGATCGATTTGACTGAAATTCGGTTTATATGTAATTTTAGTACCGAGGGTGAACAAGGAATGCTTTTCATCCAGGATAATGGGATAGATTTTGGTTATGGTGGTATTTGAGTGTGTGGTTGGTTTATGTAAAGGTTATCCCAGAAAATAGGATAGGATTTTTTTATGATTTGTCATTTTGGTTATTTTGATCATTTTCGTCGTTGAGGCCATTTTGGTAATTTTGATCATTTTTAAAGTTTACAGATGATAGACGAGACACTAGTTTTTATCGCAAAAATAAAACAAGAACGGGTTGAAATAGAGGATGAAAGTTTGTATGGGACCAATCATTTCTCAAGTTTAGAGATATAAAAATTCATCATATTGTTACATGCCGTCAAAGGTAAGCCGCACAGCCTATTGTTGAGCGCAGCTTATTGTCCTTTCTCGGATTAGGGAATTCTTTGTCTTTTGAATTTGTAGTTAAAAAAAAACATGCTATTGTCTTTTTACTTGTTTTATAACCATCATTAGCGTCGAACTATAATCCCTATTGTTATTGTATTCGACTTTGTGGACGTTCGCAGGTGTGCGAATTAAATTTCTTAGAAACCTTGTGTGCGCCTCCAATTTCTTTGTACTGTGTAGTTAGTATAAGACGAGGCCCGAATGGAGGGGAGGCAGTCTAGCGACGACCACGAAGCGAGTAAGACGTTTTCTAGTACTCTCGATTAGCGAAATAAATGACGGACTTTGCGCGTTCGAATCATATTGAATAGTGCCGTGTGAGCTGGTTGCATCCAGTGTTATTTATATTTGTTTTATACGTGTTTGTACAGTTCTAATAAATTCTATAGTAGTTCGAACGGCATTTTTAATTCGAGTCCTGTAGCTCGTAACAATATATAAAATGGGATAGTTTGCGATATAAAATTAAGTTAATCTTCCGGGGCCAAATACCACTAACATAAAAATTTTACATATGGGAGCTGCATACGTCTAGTCATCGCAGCGGACAACGAACTAGCTTATAGCAACGAACCAACGGACGTGGCTAGCGCAACGCGGGAGCGCAAATATTAGTAGTTGCTCTATCTCGCATCGCACTTTAAAAGCAGCATTAATGGCAAGAGGCGCGACTACACATTGGACCGAAGAACTACCTACAGTTCTCCTAGGACTTTGCACTGCACTGCGGGTCGGCCTCCCAACGATCCGTCCGCCTACAGGGCCATAGTGTTGCTCAACGAGATCGCCAAGGTCTTCGAGAAGATCTTGGCGGAACGCCTCGTTAAGCATCTCGATACTGTGGAGCCGGGGCTAGCAGAGACGCAGTTCGGGTTTCGGCGGAGGCGCTCCACGTTAGACGCCTTCGAGACACTACGGGCTGTAACGGAAGCCGTCGAAGCGAAGGATACTGTCCTGGCTGTGTTGCTCGATATAGCGAACGCCTTTAACAGCCTCCCTCACGACACGGTTAGGGAGGGGCTCCGTGTACACGGAGTTCCCCCGTACCTCACGAGGCTGTTGGGCGCGTACCTCCAGGACAGGTACATCCTTTGGGAGGGCGGTGAGTCCGAGAATCGCGCGTTAGGTCGGCGACGCGTCGCGTGCGGCGTCTCACAGGGATCGGTCCTCGGGCCAGTTCTTTGGAACGTTGGTTACCACTGGATCCTTCGGGTTCCGGTCCTGCCCGGGATATGGCTAATCTGCTTCGCGGATGACACCCTACTCACGGCACGCGCTGCGTCATTCGCGGAATCCGTGGACCTCGCCAACGCCGGGTTGGCGATCGTGGTCCAGAGAATAGGTAGGCTGGGCTTGAAGGTCTCCCCCGCGAAAACGGAGGCCATCATGTTCCATAAGCGGTCTCGTAATCCCGTTGCGGACTTGACCGTTACAGTCCAGTTGCGATGGCTCTCGCGGAAACACGGGACTCTGACCTTCAGAATGACGCAGATACTTACCGGGCACGGTTGCTTCGATAAGGATCTGTGCCAGATTGCGGGTTGCTTGCCTTCACCCCAATGCCGCCAGTGTGGCGCACAAGACACGGCGTTTCATACGCTAGTCGAGTGCGCAGCATGGGTACCCCAGAGGTTTGAACTCGAGACAATAGTAGGTCCGACCGATTCGCTGGGCAGTTTGGTGCAAGCCATGCTGCATAGCGATCATCATTAGGTGGGTGCGGCCAATTTCTACGAGACTGTTATGTCTCAAAAGGAGGCCGCGGAACGAGATAGGGAGAGAGGTACAAGTGCGCATGCGTCTCGCGGGCGCCGACGTCAGTCGAGGGCCCGGAGGCGCAGATATGCGCATGATCTCTCTCCCTGAAATACCGCTGCAGGGGCCCTCTAGCATCTAGGGAGCAGAGGAGTCTTCACCCCTGTTGACGAAGTGAGTTTGCTCTGATTCTCGGGGCACTCTCAGGCACTTTTGCGCTAAGATCAGCGTGGGCGTAACTACGTTCTAAGTCTCATGCCTTCCTACCATAACCGCGGGGCACATGGGAGGAGGGTGGTTTTAGTGGGGTATTAGCCCTTGGGCATTTGTTCATTGGTTCGAGTCTCCACACAAGCCGGTCGGTTACTGTTTGGATTGTCCTCAGTGGAATGCCTCCATGATCGACAACGGTCTAATCCTAGCAAAGGACCCGGTATGTGCGAAATGCATTTACCCGCCTGAAAAAAAAAGAAAATGGAACGCCGCTACGTATTTCTTCTGACTTCTTCGTGCCGTCCAAGCCGAACATTAACGAAGTAGACTACGTACGCCGCCTGAGCAAAGTCATGAAATCACTCTCACCGGTACCAAGGAACGTGCGAACAAAGAGTTGTCCTTACATACACAAGGACCTAGTAACATGCACACATGTATTCGTTCGGCACGACACCGCACGAGCACCGCTTACGCTGCCATACGATGAACCGTATCCTGTACTACAGCGACATGAGAAGTACTTTAAGATCCAGATGCCAATCCGAGTCACAGTAGTCTCTTTAGACCGATTCAGGCCAGCATACATCTGCCAAGAATAGCAAGACGAAGACACATCGAACCAGCCACCTCTACAGCCAGTCACCCTATCTTACCAGACGAAGATTACACCAGACCAACGGACTTCAACATCGTGCCTAAGACAACCTTACGTGACCAGATCTGGCAGAGCTATCCAAACAAGTATGCGTTTTACTTGAAGGGAGGTACTATGGGAGCTGCAAACATCTATAGTTCGTTCGCGTTAAGAATGCAGTGAGTCAACATTGTTCGCCGGCCTAGCCCCGCCCTCTTACCAATCAAATCTTTTCAAATTACAAGGTCAAGTTCACAGTGACCAGTTGAAGGCATAGCTTCGAATGCGACGGTTGTGTCCTGTAATTGTGTTAACTGATTTATATTTAAAAAAATGTATACTTCACTAATTCGTAAAAATAAAAGTGGTTCGGTAATTTATAGTAGAGAGAGAAAAGTAATTTACAATGTTTTTAAGTATTTTAAACAGCCTGATTTAAATGTGACTGACAGCACAGTACAAAAAACGACAAACGCATGCGGTGTGTCCGAGAGAACAGTTTATAGTATTCTTAGTGAAAAAAAGGAAAATAATACATTGAAATCGCCAGTGAAAAAAAAAGGGTCAGGAAGTCTATTATTGATAAATTCGATGAATTAAACAAATGTTCTATAAGGAGAAAAGTACACTCAATATATTTAAATAATGACTACCCGCCCGACATTCAATAAAATTATAACAATTTGTGAAGCTGATGAAGATATTCCAACGTTTAAACGTACCACACTTCACAAAATAATGCATGAGCTGGGATTTGACTTTAAGAAACAGGATAATAGAACATTATTAATGGAAAGAGAAGATATTGTTTTGTGGCGGCGTAAATATCTCAGGCAAATCAAAGGATTTGTGGAAGGAGGTCTATTAGTTTTTGAGTCAAAATCAACTAAAGATTATCACGAGGAGATGGACGGTGACAGGTTCCTTGAGTGGTTCAAAAACATAATGCCTAAGTTAGAACCAGGGAGGGAGCATTGTTGTCATGGACAACGCTATCATTATGTCAAACTCGAGCAAATACCGACGTCCACTTGGAGCAAACAGAAAATAATAGACTGGCTAAAAAGCAAAGGGACATTCATGGACATGAGTAATTTAAAAAAAGAATTGGTAAAGAAAGCCGCCGAAATCACCCCACAATATGATATATATTTAATCGATGAAATGGCTAGGAGTAACGGCATTGAAATTCTCCGTTTACCTCCGTCCACTGCAAAGTGAATCCCATTGAGTTAGTGTGGGCCCAAATAAAAAATTATATCGCTACCAACAATACAACTTTTAAGATGACTGAGGTGAAAAAAATATTTTATGACGCAATTCGGTTAGTAGACGCTGATCGATGGAAGAAATGCTGCGACCACGTCTTACAAGAAGAAAATACCATGTGGGATTTAGATGACGCCATGGAACTCGCTGCAGAAAATTCTTTTATTATAAATACTAACGAGGATACTAGTGATAGTGATTAAAATATTAATGACTTAATTTTGATTTTTAACTTTTAAGTGTATTTTTTAAATTCATTAAAGTTAATCTTTAAAAATATAATTGGTTTGAATTTTAACACCACTGTGAATACACCTTTACCCTGCAGTTGCACCGATGACTCACTGCATTCTTAACGTGAACGAACTATAGTCATCGCAGCAGACAACGAACTACAGACTAGCGCTTTTTTTATTGGACTTGACTTTATGTTGTTGGTCCGAAGACCTCACAACTTTACCGGGGTTTTCGGGGCGAGTGCTTTCGCGAAGTGAAGGCGCTCGAGCCCGGGGTGCAACTTGCTCGAGGGAGCCCCCTAGGGAGTTTTACCTCGGCTGGACGGTTGCCATGAGAGGGGGATGAATCTATTGATGCCCATCATAGGGCGACACAATGCACTAATTGAGAACGGGCGACGGGTAATATAAGGCTTTATATTACCCGAGGGGAAGCATCCCGGCGGACCGGGATCGGCGGCCTACGCTATCTTACTGCCGTTTCGCAACGTGTTATGGCTGGGAGAGAAGAAACGGCGAAAGAAACTTCCCAGCAACACGCCTAGTCTATCCAGTCCAAACCGCGGGCGGGCTGATCCGGGCCAGCCGTTTTGTGATAACGTCGACCTTGTCCGTGAGAACGTTACGCGGTCGTCGCACGAGAGCCTTTCGTAGAGGCTTATAATCGGACGCGGACACGACGAGCGGTTTCGATAGTGCGGCGCGAGATCGAAATACTTACGCGAGAGCGACGTAATGTAGCTCTGACTGGCGCTTTTTTTTTTATTGGACTTGACTTTATGTTGTTGGTCCGAAGACCTCACAACTTTACCGGGGTTTTCGGGGCGAGTGCCTTTGCTAAGCGAAGGCGCTCGAGCCCGGGAGGCAACTTGCTCGAGGGGGCTCCCTAGGGAGTTTCACCTCGGCTGGACTGTTGCCATGAGAGGGGGATGAATCTAATGATGCCCACCATAGGGCGACACAATGCACTAATTGAGAGCGGGCGACGGGTAATATAAAGCCCGAGAGGAAGGATCCCGGCGGACCGGGATCGGCGGTTCGCGGTGGCCTATACTATCTTACTGCCGTTTCGCAACGTGTTATGGTTGGGAGAGAAGAAACGGCGAAAGAAACTTCCCAGCAACACGCCTAGTCTATCCTATGGGGGGGCTGTGTCTCCTGGCGTCCCTCGCGGGGACGTGGAGAGATCGTGATTGGCGGCGTCGACGCCGCCGTCTGTGTCTGTCTGTCGGTGCCTGCCAGCCTGCCGTCCTAACCGCGGGCGGCCTGATCCGAGCCAGCCGTTTTGTGATATCGTCGACCTTGTCCATGAGGATGTTACGCGGTCGTCGCACGACAGCCTTTCGTCGAGGCTTATAATCGGACGCGGACACGACGAGGGGATTTCGATGGTGCGGCGCTAGATCGAAATACTTACGCGAGAGCGACGTAATGTAGTTTTTGATGGAGGGAAGCTCCAGATCGCGGTGGATGTCGACGTTACGCATATAGAGGGGAGCACCGACGGCTCTGCGCATGAATTTATTCTGAACGATTTGCAGTTTCTTTAAAAGGGCAGGCTTGGCATGGCCGAATACCACACTCGCGTATGTCATGATCGGGCGGAACTGACTGGCGCAACACAGGAGCGCACATATAAATAGTTGCTCTATCTTGCTCGCACATCATCCGTCCCGCTCACACACTGTGCTATATATTGTACCAGCTGTACGACTTGTTAATATTTGTACTTAAGGATACTTTTTCCAAAATAAATTAGTTAACTTCAGTTCACATTAGCATTTGACAGTGAATACTAACTACTCTCTGCCATCTGAAGTATCATTTAACCTCTACCTTTCGCTGCTACAAATAGAATGTAACCTGTATTAATCCTTGCTCTTTAAACTAGAGTTACGCACTAGGGTTTGACTACTAGAATATTCGAATTATGTTATGAGTTATGTTTGAAAAACTACTAGATGATATTCGGCAGACAAACACGTTGTATATTCCTGAAGCTAAGTTACGCTTGTTTATTTAAATATATTTTGTTTTATTATACTATTAAAAAATTTAATTGTTTAGAAATTGTATTAATATGAATATTACAATAAACAAAATTGAACTGTTTCTCTATGATTTCAACAAAATAAATGAAAATTTAAGTGAAAATTGTTAATAATACTGTGGCCTAATTAACATTAACAATGTTTGCCTGTCAGTCTTTGTCAAGTTCGTGTCGAATAACATCCGAAACGGTACACTAATCTTAATGAAAATTCCGTAACGATTAAAACAAATTTATCTCCCATTTTCATTTCTGTTTAATTTTAATAAAATGCAGAATTAATAAGATATGAATATGCCCACGGCACGTATTTGAGAAATTTCAATTAGATTAAATGTTTGAATTTTGTAGAACATGCCTATTGTATTAATTGGTCTTTAAAAATAGTGGAGTATGAGCGATTAACTGTAAACTTATGTTAACAGAAGTATAGTATAGTCTCTCGTTTACATTATGCACATTTCCACAGCAGGAAAGTGAATATCAAATGTTCAAATAAATTGCGTTTACTTTTTGTTTTAACGCTGAAGCCCGGCAGACAGGCTGACAGCCTAGCTGTGATGGAAAATGGTTACCGTTGATTATGGACATTTGCAAAACCAAAGGTACTGCCGGAGTCGAAGGTGAGATTGGAACCTGGCCACTGATGCCGGAACACAACTCAACGTGAGCAACTGCGTGAGCTAGTTCCCCCATTTCCGTTTCACCATCGGACAACCAGACGCACCGGTTTAAGCCACTGTTACATGGTGGAAGCATTGCAGGTTAGGACCAAGAGCTTCGCTTCATCTTCTCTGATGCGCACTCCCGAACGATGGAATAATTTGCCGGAGTCTGTTTTTCCTGACAAATACAATCTAGGGGTCTTCAAGTAACGAGTGAATAGGTAATCTTCTAGGTAAGCGTGCTCTATCCTAAACCGCGTCATTATTCAACATCAGGTGGGAGAGCAGTCAAACGCGAACTTATAAGAACGTAAAAAAGGTTGTTATGGTGGCATGCTCTAAACGAGGGGTGGTAGTCATTCAGACGGGCAAATGTCCTACGACCTGGATGTGGGTTGTTTTGTCGCCTATTATGACAGACCACCTGGCCGCAGGTATTAGTATTCTATCTCCGTTCTTGCACGGATGAATTATATACTCGCGTTGTCCATGTCCCTCGTCAATTTTTTGGTTGCCCCCGTGGAAGTGGGCACAATGTAAACGTCGCAAAAGGGAGCGCTACGATAAACGGATACCGCGGGGCGAAAGGCTGTTTTTTATTTTTTAGAAACTGCATCAAGTGCCACAGATCCGCTCACTCGCACTTTCCACGATTAACTTTCTCATTTACAATGCGAGTTGACCTTTCGCTTCTATAGCATTCAATCCGAAAACAGGTCAATTTAAGGCTCAAATACAAGAACTAATGGCAGATTAGTGGTTAACGCACCCGCGTTTTATTTTAATAACGTGGGTTCGAACCTGGTCGAGAACTTTGCAGCGCTAGGCTGTTTTTATGAATGTTATAATGCACTAACGTAATGCCACATGATAACAGTGAGAGAAAATAGCATATCGAGATTATCCATGAGTGAAACCTGCCAATCCGTTTTAAGGTTGGTTCCTAGATTTTACTATTTATTCAATTGCCTTATTATCGGTTGAATTTAGACTACTTGTATGGAACTTATGTCAAATTTTAACCGATAGTAGGGCAAATGAACGGTCGGTAAGCTATAGGAACTGGCCATTAATCAATCGCGTGGGCCTACTGACTACTAGGACTACTGTCCGTCCTCTTAAAATGTTCTGACATTTACAAAATTGAACATTTTTCAAAGAACCTTGTTTGTTGTCATTACTAATTTATACTACCACGGTGATTAACAACTTTTAAAATTATTAAAGCGGCGCGTAAAATATTTACTTATAGCAAAAAGTGCCACGGTTTTAGCATTATACAATTAAAGCGTTAACTATAAACACCGATACAAACGTCTGGCTGATAAATAAGACTGAAAGTAACACACTGACCTAGTTCTGATATCTAATTAGAATTCTTCACGACTTACTCGGGATTTTTGCCTAGAATACCACGCTGACTTTGATGCTGTCACTATGGATACATAAGTCTTCGATATATAAGTGGCACACGTGAGCTACAATAATATATTATAACTAGCCGTTTTCCCCGCGGCTACGCCGCATGAAAATCTCTAAGTGATAGCTCTGTTACTTATATTAAAATTAAACTAGTTTTTTTGTATATATAAAGCATTATTATATATATTAGGCCAAACTTTTTTCTGTATCTTGTTAAATTCACTACAATAACAAAAAACTAAGTCCATATAGTCTGACAACTGCCCAGCAAAACATAGAGGCGAGTCGAACCCAACCTGATTCGAATTAATATAATGAATGTCATGTTGTTTATAACAACGTAGGTATTTAATAAAACTACGTTTTAACGGTTTTAAGCGCGGTAATTTATTTGATTTTTGTTAAAACGTAGTTTTATTATGTATACAAGTCGCGACAACTTAAGAAAATATTAAACGTAGGTATTTATTTATTAATTGAAAAACGCGATTGCAGCGCCATCTGCTTTGCTAATCTGTTTATTGTAATAAAACCGCGTCATTTATCAGGATAAAATCTATCCCAAGTGTTAACTCGGGTTATAAGCCAGCACTATTTAGAGTTTCATTCCCATATGTTCAGTATTTTCCAAAAAAAGATGCGATTGCAGCGGCATAATTTTCGCTATTTTCGTCTATGCCACGGAAACGACGTCATTTATCAGGATAAAAAGTATCCTAAGTTATGCCCCGGGATATTAGCTAGCTCTAAGTCGAGTTACATTTAAATCCGTTGAGTAGTTTTCATGTGATGTTCTAACAGACAGGCAGACAAATGTTCTAAAAATCGTATTTTCGGAATCTGCTGGTCCGATTAGCCCCCCTGATTTGTTTCACATTTTGAAACGTATTGTACAAATTCGAACCATTAATAGATTTATTATAGTACAGATAGCTATACCATAAAGTACACCCAGGAAAAGATTTGTGAAAACCATTATCAATGCTTCAGTTTAAACGTAAAAGTAGGTTGTTTATCTGCTCCATTTTCGCATCTTTGAAGTTCTGATAAAATTTGGTAGTATTGTTATTTAGGACCCAACACATGTTATATTTATTTCTGTAATTTGAAATAAAAATTCTGAGATTTAATTCACGAAACCTATCCATGAAAAAAATATGTTTAACAAACAGTTAGGTATTTATTTAAAATCTTATGGTAACGTTAACAATTTAGTAGCAAAATAAATATAAAATGCTTCATTATACAATTTTTCCTTTGCGTTACAAATAAGAGAGAGTAGAGTGGTTCGTTCCCAAGTAACTCTCGCCGTGTTGCCAGTGGGAAAGCTCGTCGTCACCACGACTAGGTGAAAATTCTGTGTCGCCACTGGTAACTGTCACGCACGCTTTTAGGTATTAACCTATAACTTTCAAAAACCTCAGCGAAAACTTCCAGTTGTTGTGCAAGTAAATATTGGCTTGTGCAATTTATAATGATATATAAAAATAAATTTATAACTACATGGTTTTTTGGCATATGTAATATAATGTTGAAATTAATTTTAAAAACAATACACATTAACAAATTTATGTAAATTGTGAGAAAATTAAAATACATTAACAGTTATTATTTAGATGAGAGGCGGAACGCAACAGTGAAAGTGCATCTCGAACGTTGCGCCCGCGCACCGCATTCAGAGCATTTTTCAGTCGTGATCAGAAAGAGAGAGAAATGCAAGAAAGCGCTAAACAAGCGGGCGAAGGTATAGTAAAATTTGAAAGCGCTACACAATAGCACGTTGTCGAAATTGGAAAGTTGAGTGGCGTGCGTCTATTGCGTAACAGCTCTTACGGGCTGCGGTGTGACGCTGTCGAAAGGTAAGGTGTGACGTCACCGACATGAAAGTGCATCGGCCGGCGCCCCTCTCTGCACCACGGGCCACGGGCCCGGGGCAGCTGCACTCGCGGTGCAGCGCTGCGCTTCCTGAACCAGAGGACTTTCTACAGGGAAACCAAAGCTAACGCGTCGAGTATTCGACGGCTCTACTGTAGAGTATTGTGAAACTGTACTCTAGCGCGGGTCTAGTCAAAACGAGATGCATTTGATTAAGCAACTGTCTTTACAATACTGTTACTCAACCACTGACTGACATAGTACTTGATGTTTTCAGTGAAACTCAGCTTATTGAAAACTAGTCAGTGGCGATTAAATAATGTATAAATTACTTACACTTTCGTAACTCTGGGTAAATTTGAATGCTTCCTGTAACAAAAAATATATAATAGTAATTTGTCAAGTGATTTCTATTTATATTAATTACACTTTATGAGCCCCATTTATAAAATATAACAAGCAATCGAAACCTTCTCTGTCCTACAATAACTGGACAGTGGACCTCATAGTTTAATTGCTTTGTGTAAACATGGTACGAATTATCTACAACTATAATAATGAAATAAAACCAATTGTGTGGCTATTTTGTACTCATTACGAGCTTGAAATCAATATAAGCCGCCTTGACACTGTTTGCTTTTACAGGCCGACCAACGGATGCGTATGTCAGTATAAATGTGTTACAATGATAATAATAATAATAAAGAGTTTGGATTATTTGATTGCAAAAAAGTGTCATGTGGTTTTTGACTATTACGATAGACCCTATGAAAAAAGAAATATATTTCCATGAAGTCTCTTATAACTTTATTATAATAAAAGAGGCCAAATAATTTTTATTTTATAATAATAAGAGGTAAAATTGCATTTCGAAAATGTTCCATACCAAATGTGAATTTGCTGATATCGATTCATGAATCCATACAATTCTATTAATTAAATGAATAAATATAATACTTACATAATAATATGTGTATTTTCAATTAATTCATTCAATTCAGATTTTTGAGTTCGGATAATAGGATATTTTCCCTTGGAAACGAATCCAAGGTCTTCGCAAAAAGAAAACATTCTGAAGTAAAATTAGAGTAAAAAATATAATAGTTATTAGACCCAGTTTAATATCGTTGTTTGCCAAAATAAATTGAGAAACAGGGCATCAATAGCTCTTAAAAATATGTTACATCTAAATCTCGAAATAGATTTTATAAATTTTGATTGCGTTAATCGGGTAACTATGATAAAGTGTTAAATCTTGAATTTGATAAATTTAACAGGGAATTGAGGTTACCCTTCATATTTGCAAATAAGTGTCTTCGTATTCATTAACTCCCTTAATGATATCAGCAATTTATTAATCATCAGTAAAAAGTGACTTGTTTATGCTAAATTGGAACATAATGGTTCTCATTAGATAACTAACGCAGGTAACAATGGTATTTTAGCAATGTCCACTTTAAAGTTGCCATACAAATGTCACGATGATTGACCAATAAATGAGAGAGTTAAAAAATTGAGGTATCAACGCGGGACGCTCCTCAAAGGAGTTCATGGTTGAATGGAACATAGTGTTCAAACAATACCCCAAGCTTAATATGATCCTTGTGCTGAGATACACAAAGTTTATAGTGCTATAACACTTCAACAACAGTCCTAAATGTAGGATTGAGAACGCTGGTGAATATATAATGATTTAATCTTTATATACTCTAAAATAAAGTCGAATTCTGAGTACAAAACTGCGACATTCGCGAAGTAGGTTGAGAGAACTCACGTCTAGAGACACCCGTATATCACGAAGACTCATTAAATTTTCGTTGCGAGATGGTGTGTGATCTTCTGTAATGTTGGAAATGCTTACAATTACATTTAATTGCTAATTACTTAATTAGTACATTAGGATACTGAATCTTTATCTTTAAATAGTATAACAAAGTCACTTTCCGCGTCTATCTTTGTATATCTGCTGAGTCTTAAACCACGCAACAGATTTTGAAGCGGTTTTCAGTTTTCACCCCTATATATTTTGTCAAAGGTTTATATGAATACTAGGTTTTGCCCGCAGCTTAACTCGTGATATATAAAACTAAAAGAGGGCTAGCCGTAGGCAACTCTAATATATTATAATATGGAAAAATTACAAAACAATCAACATTATAGGCGAAAAAACACCAATACTCAGCTGTTGAATACAACAGTTGTATTGGTGTATTTTCAATAACAATCCATACTAATTTAAAAATTAAAATGAAACTTTGGATCTTTGTTTGTTCAATAGGATATCTTTCATCGAAGAATATTGAATAGCTTCCACAGAGTACGGGTTCACGTTATGAGAGAAGCTAAATCTACCGATGAACATGAAGTATGTTGTAGGTATATGAACATATCGGTTAAGTAGTATCTATAAAGGGGTTGGTATACTTATTTGTTGGTATACTAAGCATATTTTTTATTCCGAAAAATAAGACAGCTTGCGCGGATATGTACTAGAAATTTACGCGAATGACAACGGAGAAAACCATTACTTGTTAGTTTATAAATGTAGATTAAAGTCCACATTGATTTATGTAACTGGAAATGGAAAACTGAATTATAGGAAGTTATGCTACTACTAAAGGCGACCGTAAAGTAAGTATTTCTCTTTAAACGAGATCAATAAGCAATAGGTGGCAGCAGAAAGCCGGGGACCGTGCACTTTCTATTAGGAACAGTGAACAAAAGTAACGAGCAAAAGTTACGATATCTCGTGTGATATAACCGCGGCTGCTGCCGCTTCGGCCGCCATCAGCTCGTTGCATTACCGATCCAATGATTTCACGCCCCATTCGCCTTTCGTAACACCCTTCTAAAATTAGATGCTGCTTATCCTACAGCAAGTGACTGATTACAATACAAGCAAAAGGAAAGCGCCGTTACGTAAAGTTTAGCTGTTCTAACTTAAATTTAGCCAAACAGGAGATATTTATCAAGATGTTGATTTTAATATTTTCAGGATTATAACATCCGATGTATGGCATTTAAACATATTTTATGGTGTTTACGAAGGAGATGCGCAGAAGACCGCCGCCACCGTTTTACAAGTGACTTGCCAATTTAACTTTTAGTACTTTCTTTCATCTCATGTTTTATCTTTAATCATTTAACTCAATATATTATTACGACTGACAAAGACAAATTCACACCTGCATACCTATTTTGCGCATTTTATTACTTTTCGGCATTTGGACTTATTTTGTTTACTTTGTGATTAGAAAACCAGCCCATTGTGTATTGTAATCGGTTATTGTAGTCATTGGCCAGGTATGATTCTAAGAAATTCGGTCCGTGAGGTCAGGTAGACATATTGCATTTGTGCAGCAAAAAAAAAGCAATGCCCCAATGGAGAGATCGTCAGTCGAGCGATAACCAGCCGCGAGGCAAGACTTGTGTACATTCCATAATCTATTTAGTGACGGACTTTGCGCGTGTTATTGAATCGTGCATTACGTTTGGTCTGATTGTGTTCAGTTATATTTATACCTGTATTATACGTGTTTGTATAGTTCTAATAAATTCTATAGTAATTCTAACGGCATTTTAATTCGAGTCCTGCAACTCGTAACAATATCTATCTATTTACACTATAATAAATCTGTAAATGGTTCGAGATTGTACAATGTGTTTAAAATTTTTAAAATAATCAGGCGGCCGGCTAATTCCCAAAATACAATATTTAGTTTTTGTCTGTCTGTCTGTTAGAGCTTTACGTTAAACTACTGAACGGATTTAAATGAAACTCGACACAGAGTTAGCTTATATCCCGGGACGTAACTTAGAATAATTTTTATCCCGATAAATGACGTCGTTTCCGTGGAATAGACGAAAATAGTTCAAAAGATGGCGCTGCGAGCGGTTGGCTTCAACTCGCCTCGCCTCTATGTTTTGCTGGGCACTTGGGTTGACTATATGGATTTAGTTTCTTTGAAATTGTAGTGAATTTAACAAGAAACAGCAAAATTTAGTTTTAGTTTGTGATATGATATTGTTATTAATTGTTAATGGTGTTAAATATTGACAGATTGTATAGGCATACAATAATGTAGCTATGATTTTAAGCGGTTTTCACCATCAGTTAGATACATTTTTATTGAAGGTTTATACATAATATATACTACATATACGAGCGCTTGGATAGATGAAGCGCGCGTTATTTCCCTCAGTCGAATAAAAATTTAAATATAATATAACCCGCAGGGGAGCTTTATGGTGAAGTCTTAGGTGAGTAGTTTTTCCATGTTCCCCGAACATTGCGACAGGCAGACGCCATAGACTCCATTGTCCCAGACCCCCCAACTACCACTAGCACCTCCAATAGCCCGGTACTTTTTGTTCTCATTTTCCACAATAGTCCTATATTGGCCGGGGCTTGTCCTTGGGTGCATTATTATATTTAGTAGACAGGGATAATCGCCGGTCAGTGTCACGCCACATTCACATTAAATTTGTCAAGGGGCCTCTACGTGTTGGCCATGGCTCCACGCAAGCCCTCCAAAAGTCCGGGCCATTTTTGTGGCCCGTGGTCTCTAGAGACATACTTTTATATAATATAATAATAATTATTATTGTTAATTAATAGTTGAAGGTTTTATCTGCAAAAAGCACATTTATTTTCAAACCTAAAGAAAATTTCAGCATTTTTAGTTTTTTTATTAGTTCACCTAGAATATGAGAATTAAATTTTTGAGCTTCATGTTTCCCACCGTTTGTAGACTGCAATTGTAAGGTGTTTCACAAATGTGCATAAAAATCGGCTGCGTTGGAATATTTTATTCTCAAATAATGTTTAAATATGCAATGAACTACTCTAAAAAGTTCGCTAGAGACATAATAAAACTACGTTTTAACGGTTTCAAGGGCGGTAATTTATTTCTTTTTTATTATTCCGACGTTTCGGCCACTTTTCAGTAGCCGTGATCACGGAAGACAAAAGTTAAAGTTTTTTAGCCTACAAATAAAACTTTAACTTTGTCTTCCGCCAACTTGTTCATTTTAATAATTTAGTTTTAATTTTGTTTATGGTTATTTTTTACTTTATGGGAGCCTAATCTAATTTACCACCGCTTCGCAACATGTTGCGTGGCTTGAAGAGAGAAGCGGCGCAAGAAACTCTTCAGCAAACATGCCTATTGCCGCGCTTAAAACCGCTAACACTTAGTTTTATTATGTATACTAGTCGCAAAAACCTAAGAAAATATTCCGTAGATCGCTTATTTTTTTCTGTCTTCAAGAAAAATCCACAAAAACGCTTTTTTAAGGCCTACTAAATCAGGATCTTAATTCTAAGGATTAAGGGCTAGTATTTTACAAGGCCTATTTTGGCACGTAACAGAAACTTTTGAGCATGGTTCCGAAAAAGAAAGAATATATATATTCTCTCTCTATTTAACTTATATAAGTTTATATATATATATATACATATATAAACAACCTAGGTTTATTCACCCAGCGTAGCCGCGCGGAATACGTTAGTGAACAATAAACATGAAGACCAAGTATATCTCGGACCATGCACAGTGAAGAGTTCATAGTGGTGAAAAAATCCACCGTTTTACCATTTAGTTACAAAACCAGAAAACAATTTTACTTGAAAACTTTTGTATTCTACGACCATAGTTCAAAAGATACATTGTGAGAGGAATACACTCTTTACGATTTTTGAGGCAAATATTTTAGAAACTATTGACTTGGAAAATAAACTCACCTTGAAACGTCGTGATACAATTTTAATTTTTCAAAGCTGTTTGATATTCCACACGCCATGCGCACAGATCTTTTTTTCATTTCAGTCACATAATGATATGAAGTGTCACTTCTATTTTTTTTTCTCAAATTAACTAGTCTGCAACATTGTTTAGGTATATCGATAAAAAAACTTAATGTTATTTGGCTACAGAACACCAAAAACGATTAAAAAAGCGAAAACGTCTTTTATAAACCAAACAACGAAAATGTGCAACTCGAACAGATATTAGGTATTTTAAAAAAGAAAATTTACTACTTTAAATCTGTTAAATTCAAATAATTAAATTTATTCTCACTAAATAGAAACAAATAAGATTATAATGATGTAATAATAATACTAGCAATTTTCTAAAAGAAGATGCATTTATAAATAGACATAAAAAAACCAAGAACGTTAGAAACTTGCAAAACTGGCAAGTTTCTAATGCCGTGGATTACTTATAATATGTTGCAAGTTATGAATATCTAAAAATCTGGCCATGCCGCATTCTCTGACAAAGTGCCTGCCTACTAGCTGGTAAATTGCAAGAGATCTTTGCGAGAAATACGTTCACCGTCCTAGATGCGCGGTACTTTCGTTTTGAAATCGGTTCAGACAATTGGCCGTATCGAGGCAGGCGGCGCTGAGCAAGACACGCTGCAAACCCGACTGAAACACTCGTAGGGTGAACTGAGCAGTGAACAGTCTAGTCAATATAAGTTCATATCTTTTAAAGTAGGGTCCATAAGAAGCTGTTTTAATTTATTAAACAATCCGATAGTTTCAGTTACAAATTAGTTTTTTTTTGTATGGTTAGAATTAAATCTTCTTATTCATAATAGTTTTAAGGGATTTATATGTTCGTTAAAAGTGTTTTTCATAATCGCAATCTGAATCAGACTATGAATAACACTTTTCTTTAACAAGCCTACTAACTAACGTCTTATAACTTTTATGAATAACGGGGTAAGTACAAAGTCATTTTTGTATTATCATATGAATATAAAAATCTCACAGACCTTGAGGACGAAAAAAATAAATTCATGATGACGTATATCAAAAATCAATAATTCCTAAACTTATTTTCTCAACTATGTACGATATTCGGCATTTCATATTGTAAGGAGACCACAGGCACGCATGTTATTCGTTATGAAAACAAGCCAGCATTTCTTGAGTTGATTTTTGCTTTTATCGGGACAAACGAAGGCCGCATGGCGAAATATTTCTTTCGTACGTAACTTGCCGGTTTCCGTAAAGTAGTACCAGTATAGACGACTCTATTGCAATTTAGCTCTAGATCAAGAACAAAAAGATTGTCTCGAGTGCTAGACGTCCTAACGCAGTCTTCGATTCCATACATCGACCGCGGCATATTCATCTCCGGGAATCGCAGCTCGTACTTATCGTTGGAATACAGGCCTAATTCATTGTCATACAAAAAGAAGAGTCCATTGAGGCATTTATAGACTTGTACTATTCGGTTTAACAGGCGGCATTTTAGTTCGCAATGACACCAGTTACGTCCAACGAAAAGTTAATACTAAACACCTGTGTATGTATGTCTAAGCATGGGATTTTGACGAAGTAACATCTACATTAATGAAAAATCCTGAGCGTGGTGGTACGGAACGTTAGTGGCACGTTAAATCTGCCTTTCATTGATATTTGGTAATTGGACCGTATTTCCGTTTGAAAACAACTGCAATGCAATAAGAATTACCTTCCACAAATATTAATTGATTTTATGAATATCACGGGACCTACATAATTGAACGTTTAAACTAGTGTGCAATTTTTTGATGAATAAAACATGTTCCAATTCAACCCAGGCTTCATTCCGAAATTGCGAGGTCAAATTACTGTCATTCTCTTTAAATAATCATTAGTCAACACTACTTATCATTTTTGAATTACGTATTATATACGTATGTACAATGCAGACGATCATATAAATAGGCAAGTCTTATAAACATCACTGTATATTCTAAAATAGTAAAAAAAACCGGTATATGTACCTACTAATTGAGACAAGCATTTAGAAACTAAAACAACCAAAAAACATAAATAAATGTATTAATTTTTATAAATTTAATTTGCATTTAATATTTCGTTCATTCGAACCAATTTAAAGCCATTAATATATATTACTTTCTGGGTAACACGAATAAAAATAATCATTGTATGTTAAGCCTCACGAGTTTTGCAATTCGTGTTACATTAACCGCTACATAGAGAATGTGACATAATTTCGCCAGCTCTGCGGCTTAGAAACAGCGCTATTCGCGATACACACCGCTATGCACCTAGGCGAATAAAAGAATCTTAATTAAAAAAGTTGTGCAGAAAAATATAATGATTTATTAAGACTTCTAAAAACAATTAATTAGTAACACTGTGTTTTACAAATAGCTTACGGACAACTGGATAACTAAGCATCGTCTGTTTAATAATTTTGAGCTATAATTAGCTTTGTCCAGTTTAAAAAGTTAAATAGCAAACTAATGTTTGCTATTTTAACTTTTAAACTGGACAAAGAAATTATTATCAATCTAACGCTATTTTTTGTTTATCTAAATTACCCGTATTCTGACATGTATGTATATTATCTGTCACGTCACGAATCATAAGTCATCCTATATGAAGTATATAAATATGACATTGATTTTTCTTCATTGCCGTTGGGAATTAAATAATTTTTATGAAACTAAATATATGTATAATATATAATAATTAGAATAATATCATATATAAGTATTTCGTTTTTGAAAAACAGGAATGAGCATAGTGTATTTATTTTATACTGGAAAATGGGATACGGATTTGAAATTAACAAAAGTGACGCCAAGTGAAGAACACCTCTAGTCCTTTACGTAGATAACAGGTTAACTAAAGTTCTTGAATACAAGCCTTCTAGGACTTATTTAAATGTTGGATGCTCATGCGCGCGCGGGTTTTTGTTTGTTTTATAAATAAATTAGCAAATACTTTCGATAAAATGTTTGCACGGACATGTCGACGCAGTCGTTGAGATATATTATATTTTTCATAATTGAAGTATTTTTTCCGCCAAACGCAATAACATTATGTCATGCAAGGAACGATTTCACAAGCATCGACGTATGGAGACACCCCACCGTTTGCGTACCTATCCTACATAATTTTGTAACCAACGTGCTCCTTTGTTCAACGTTTTGGCACAATATGTTTATTTTATTGCGAATTCGGCAATCAAGCGCTTCTTTTCAGGTAGATATTACCTATTGTATCAAGATACTAATATTTTGAAAGTTAAAAGACCCTATGACATGAAAAAAATCGATATCTAATTAACTAAACTAAACTAAACTACATGCATTAAAGCGGGCAAATTATTGGCATTTCATTTATGCAGTCGGCATGCGCCAGATTTCATAAGCGATCTCTCCGCACCCTGATCTAGGTTAGGTGGTCGACATCGGCGGCAGTGGTAGCGTATCGAGCGCGTCCGATGTTAACCTACATACATCGGTGGCATACTTACATCAACATAACTGGGGTCGAGAGCACCCGAGCCTGTAAAAATTCGTGACCCAGCTCCCTCTGTTGACCCCTATCGACTTCTACTAACTTAGGGTGGGCCAAAAAAAATTGGATTTTTTTTCATAGTCATACTGAAAAATGGGTTGCTAGACACCTTTAGAGAATTCTCACCAAAAATGAGCTCTTAATTTCAATAGGAAGGTCCTCCGCATTACAGTTTTCGATTTTTTCCTTAGTCCAATAGAAAAAAAATAATATCTCCGTTAGTAATTGATTTAGCAGCAAAATTCAATATACTTTTTTAGAGGAAATCAAACGCTCTACAAAAAAAGTCTCTTACATTTTTATCGTAAATGTCAACCTTTGTAGAAAATTCGATATCCTACAAAAATATACATGGCCCATTCTATAAACTTTGTTTGTTCATGAGTTACAAAATTCATAAGCAAAAAAGGAATTTGTCTGAAAATAATCAAACTTTAACCTTCAATATTTGTTAAATGGTGACATTTACGATAAAAATGTAAGACGACTTTTTTTGTAGAACGTTTGATTTTTGCTGCTAAATCAATTATTAACGGAGATATGATTTTTTTTCTATTGGACTAAGGAAAAAATCGAAAACCGTAATGCGGAGGACCTTCCTACT
Organism: Dendrolimus houi; assembly: GCA_039645545.1. Lineage (NCBI taxonomy): Eukaryota > Metazoa > Arthropoda > Insecta > Lepidoptera > Lasiocampidae > Dendrolimus > Dendrolimus houi. The sequence continues at coordinate 11,701,048 of CM077120.1, read as the reverse complement.
GAAATTAAGAGCTCATTTTTGTTGAGAATTCTCTAAAGGTCTCTAGCAACCCATTTTTCAGCATGACTATGAAAAAAAATATTATATTTTTTGTCCCACCCTAGTACTAATGGTCTAAGAGCCCATGAACGACTACCTGTATGTATTTGACCAGACCTGAGTTTTTGTACATTGAGGCCCCTGTACCTACCATGAATGAGGTGGGGACTCACTAAGCTCTAATTGGTGGACACGACGAGCGTTCAGGTAAGGTAGGTATCGATTTTTGACGAATTTTAAATCCATTTGACCACGTCTGCCGTTTTAAAATTTGAAAATATACGATTATTATTATCGGAAAATAAGAATGGCAGACCATTATCACGCATTTTACTTTGTGGCAGACAATTTTAAAAGTGCTAAAAAAATTTTTTTAAAGTATTTGACCAGATCTGCCATTGATATATTTTATTTATTATAGTCTTAAAACTTATATTGATCACGGCAGACGTCTACATTGCGTACATACATCAATAAATAATAAAATCTTAGCTACTACCCGGTCAGATGTATTATATGTTTTCCGTTCGCTGTTTTACATCAATATAATTTACTTGCGATTTACTTTATCACTGTATTTACAGAAATTAATATTTTTTTTATATTCTATATACTAAACTTCATTAGTTAGATAATAAATCATGCATGGTAGGTATAGGGGCCTCAATGTACAAAAACTCAGGTCTGGTCAAATGTATACAGGTAGACATTCACAGGCTCTTAGACCATAATAGAAAGTTTACCTGAATATTTAATGTTTTTTAATACTACATACAGTATGATTTAAAGAATACTCCTGTTAGTGCTAAAGGAGTGTTTAAATCAATTACTATCTACTCATTATGTACATATAAGGATCTTGCATTTACTGAAAATTTCAAGAGTAAATGTTCTCGGTCTCCCACTAACAACTGTCACAAAGTTTCAAAGCTAAGTGCCTATTAAAGCCTCGTACACAAAATTAACACAATTTAATGGATTTGGAAAAAAAGCCTCCGATAAGCGTACAATCGTCATCCGGCTACATCTCACAGAAACGTGGCTATTCAACAAACTCAACTTTGGAAATAGCCGGAGTGAATATAAACCTCCCAACAAATGGACGTCGACAATACACAATAATATAGGGACCAAGGTTATTTTATTACATACAAACATTATGATAATATATTACATTTTATTGAGAACTAGAGTTTACCCCGCGGCTGCGCCGTGGGTCAACCTCGTGCTTCTTTTTTAAAGAGCAGGCATTAATACAGGTTATATTGTACACAATATTTATGTTAGTGCTATTTGCATCCGGTAAATTCACTTAATTTTATATCGCAAACTATGAATATATATGCTCATTTTCGACATTAAAACTACATTTAAACAAAATTATCTCCTGGCATGAATATATTAATATCGCATTTTTTATAGACGATGAATTTTTATATCTATAAACTTGAGAAATTATTGATCTCATCCAAACTTTCATCCTCTATTTCAAACCGTCCTCTATTTTTTTTTTTTTATTGGACTTGACTTTATGTTGTTGGTCCGAAGACCTCACAACTTTACCGGGGTTTTTCAGGGCGAGTGCCTTTGCGAAGCGAAGGCGCTCGAGCCAGGAGGCAACTTGCTCGAGGGGGCTCCTAGGGAGTTTCACCTCGGCTGGACTGTTGCCATGAGAGGGGATGAATCTAATGATGCCATTTTCGGCATGATGGCAAAATCTCTTAGTCTAGAGAGGATGACCCTCTCGTAAAGCTTGCTGAGTGTGCTCAGTAGGCTGATTGGGCGGTAGCTGGACGGTTTATTAGCCGGTTTTCCAACCATGAATACCGATGACGTCTGCTTCCTTTCAGATCGCGGGGAAAGAGCAGTTTGTTATGGCGGCATTGAAGATGCTCACTAAGATTATAATCAAGTGGCCGGGGAGGAGTTTTAACACGCGATTGTTAATGCCATCGATCCTGGGGCCTTTCGTGGTTTGAGGACTTGATCAGATCTTGCACTTCTTCCACCGTGACTGGGTCGAGTGTGGTTTCCGCTGGTAAGGAGGATCTACGTTCAACCTCGAGTCCACCTCCGTCAGGTGTGACTGGTCGACGTTTTGTGTAGTGGGGAGCATTGAAGCTCTAGACTCTGAGCAAGGCATTCGGCTTTCTCCTCATCATCGAACGCCTCGGTGTTGTCGGCTCTTTCTAGCGCGGGTATGACGGTGAGAGTATCTGATTTGAGAGCTCTAGCCAAAACTACATTTAAACAAAATTACAATAAAATCGATCCAGTATTCCCAGTAGTTTTTCGTGAAAACTTAACAGAAAGGCATATTGAGTTAATATCGCATTTTTTATAGACGATGAATTTTTATATCTATAAACTTGAGAAATTATTGATCTCATCCAAACTTTCATCCTCTATTTCAAACCGTCCTCTAGTGTTATTTATCTATCACCCTTCTATGAAAACTACAAAAATGACAAAAAGAACAAAATGACGAAAATGGCAAATCATAAATAAAACCTATCCCACTTTCTGGGATAACCTTTGCATAAATCTATCCCATTATCTGGGATGAAAAATATGCCTTGTTCACCCCCGGTATTAAAATTACATATATACCGAATCTCAGCCAAATCAGTCCAATAGTTTTTCCGTAAAAGCATAACAAACATAGAGACAAATATATTTTTATCCCGGAAACTATCCCATTTTTCCGGATAAAAAGTATCCTATGTTCATCCTCAGCATCGAAAATATATATACTGAATTTCCGCCAAATTGGTCCAGTAGTTTTTCCGTTAAAACGGAACAGACAAACAGACAGAGTTACTTTCGCATTTATCCTTATCAATATCATAAAAAATTAAAAATGTGATAGTTTCCCGGATAAAAATATATTTGTCTCTCTGTTTGTTAACCTTTTATGGAAAGAATATTAGACCGATTGGGCTGAAACTCGGTACATATGTAATTTTAATACCGAGGGTGGCCAAGGGATACTTTCCATCCCAGATAGTGGGATAAATTTATGTAAATGTTATCCCAGAAATTGGGATAAGTTTTGGTTTTTTTGTGATTTGCCATTTTCGTCATTTTGGTTATTTTGGTCATTTCTGTAATGTTGTCCTTTTTGTCCCTTTTGCTTTTTTGTCCTTTTTGCTCCTTTTGTTTTTTTAAAATCTTTTTGTCCCTTTTGCTTTTTGTCCTTTCTGTCCTGTTTGCTCTTTTTGTCTTTTTTGCTCTTTTTGTTCTTTTTGTCCTTTTTGTCTTTTTTGATTTTTTTGATTTTTTGCTCTATTTGTCTTTTTTGTAGTTTTCATAGAGGGGAGATAGATAAATAAAAGTGAAACGGGTTGAATAGAGGATGAAAGTTTGTATGGGAGACCAATCATTTTCTAAGTTAAGAAGATATAATAATTCATCCTTATTAATAGATAGATTTATGTGGTGGATGAGGCTGATTTGGTCGAACTGGTCGATTTCGTCGAATTGGTTGACTTTGTCGAATTGGTCGATTTCGTCGAATTTGTCGAATTGGTGGTCATTTTGGTGTACATATGTAGTTTTAATACATATAAAATGGGTATAGATACTTTTCATCTGGGGATGGGATAGTTTGTGATAAAAATGAAGTGAATGTTTCGGGGCAAATAGCACTTAACATAAAAAATTGATACAATGTAACCTGTTTAAACAAGACTAGAGGTTGCCTGCTCTTTAAACAAGAGGTACGGACTAGGGTTTGACCCGCGGCACAGCCGCGGGATAAACTCTAGTAGTATATAAAATACTCACTAACATAGGGCTGGTACATATACGTTATTTTTCTTCATTATGGTAAACTAGAGTTTACCCCACGGCTGTTCAACCTCTAGTGCGAACTTCTTGTTTAAAGAGCAGGCGTTAATACAGGTTACATTGTACAAAATTTTTTATATTAGTGCTATTTGCACTCGGAAGATTAATTTCATTTTATATCGCAAACTATCCCAGCTCCCGCCATGTAAAAAACCGATCCTTGTAGTTTTCTATATTTACGGAAAGACATATCGATGTTTTTTATTTAAATTTGGGAAAGGATTGGTCTCTTCCAAACTTTCATATTAAAACTACATTTAAACACAATTACAGCAAAACCGATCCTTGTAGTTTTCCAGACAAATCGTACAAATCGGGCAAATCGGGCAAATCAGACAAATCGGACAAATAGGACAAAGATGACCAAAATAGAAAATCACATAAAACCAATCGCATCTTTTTGGGATAACCTTTACATAAATCTATCCATTATCTGGGATAAGAGGTATCCACCCTCGGTATTCAAATTACATGTATACCGAATTTCAACTAAATCGGTCCAGTAGTTTTTCCGTAAAAGCATAACAAACAGAAAGACAAATATATTTTTATCCCGGAAACTATCCCATTTTTCGAGATAAAAAGTATCCTATGTTCATTCTCGGCATCGAAAAAATATATATATACTGAGTTTCAGCCAAATCGGTCCAGTAGTTTTTCCGTGAAAACGGAACAGACAGACAGACAGTTACTTTCGCATTTATAATATTGATAAATACCACAATTTTTCACTCAATTATACTATTTAATGAGGTAGCGTCTTTGATGTTACAAAATTAAATGTCCATAGGCAATAAAAAAATAAAATAAAGAAAAGTTTAAATGTTTCAGTACTAAAGGAACATCTAAAATTAGATATTATAATAAAATACGTTTTAAATTAACAATTTAACTAGAAGTTTACTCATAAAGTTGTCTTCTACGTAATAACAAGGAACGTATATTAAAAACAGAAACGAAAATATTATAACAAAACTTTAAATTAGCTGAGAAACCCCAAGTTTACCCAATATTGGCGAACAAAGTTTACATTGATTTTTTTGATTAATCAAATATTTATCAAAGAACGCGGAAGAATCCAAAGTAATAGTTTTGACAGTAAATTATTATAGTAGTACGAAACACCATTTACTATTAGCCGGTTCCTATATCTTACTCTTCATGCACTTGCCTTAACATCGCGATCGGTTGAATTTTTAAATACTTGTATGGAGTTTATGTCTAATTTCAACTAATAGTAATGCAAATTAACGGTCGGTTAAGATAATGGAAGCGGCCATGAATTCAACTAGCTGCTAATCTTCAGCATGTGTTATGTTGTAACAACAATTTGAAGGTTTAGGTCTATTTCAGCACCAGAAAAAAGTATCGATATATACTTTTAGTTAGAAAATATTAAAATATTTCTTTGAAAAACATTTTTCATCAAGTTATTATAATTATCATGTTAGTATAGGCTCCGTCTTATCTTCCTAATACGTGCAAAATAGTCTCATCTGTAATAAGTATGCCCAAGAGAGATATTTTTTACATATTTATCTTATAAAAGATGAGCCGATTTAAAATTTGCATTTAGAATAAAAACAAAAAAAAATAATTACCATACTTTTCATCTCGGAAAATTAAACTCCCATTTTTGAATCATTACGAGTTAATTATATTATTGTATGCATAATGTTCGGGTAACATCTGGGATAATATTATAGTTATTGACTGTGGACAAACGAGTCTTATTTATAACTAAAAATAACGTTAGCGTTAAAAATAACGTCGTTAACGAATAGCTACATAAGTGTATTATACATACCAGGCGATTCAGAAAGTATTGCGAAAAAAAGTTTTTATGTATGAGAGACTGACCAGTTATAATCTATTTTAAAAATATAATTATTTATAACTAAGAATAGGTACGTTCCAGTTTCAAAATTTCCCTCCACATTGTTTGCGAGTTCATTTAAATTTTAAATTATCGTGTCTCATTGGAAAATGGATCAGCGCCGGGAATATTTTCGCGCTATGATTTTTTGCGATTTCAAATGTCGCCTGAAACCGGACGAATCGTACGAAAGATTTTAAATGGCATTCATGGATGAAGGCCCTTCTAAGGCAACTGTGTATCGTTGGTACAACGAATAAATGCGCGGTCGACTAACTTTGGGGGATGAAGAAAGAAGTGGTCGCCCTTTGACGGCTGTTACGGAAGAAAACGTGCTAGCAGTGAAAAATTTAATCCAAGACAATAGACGAGTTATCAAGAGACTCAGCACGTACTGCAGATTGGACCAGGAAGCCTTCACGAGATTCTACACGTGCATCTTCGAGCGAGGAGGAAAGTTTCACGCTGGGTGCCACACAATCTGACCGATACTCAGAAGCAGGACCGGGTGGAATGGTGCCATGATATGATAAACAAATTTGAAGCAGGTTCGTCTCGGCGTGTTTACGACATAATTACAGGTGATGCGTTCTGGATTTATCAATACGATCCAGAAACGAAGCGCTACTGGACGATTTGGGCGTTTCAAAATGAATCCACGCCTACCAAAGTGAAGCGATCTAGAAGCGTATACTACCAAATGCTTGGCGGAAGTTTTCCCTGTTGTGAGCAACAAGCGACCAAACACAGGGCTCCGCGGGCTACTGCTCCAGCACTACGACAACGCGTCCGCCCATACCGCGCTCAAAATGAGGGACATCCTGGACTGCACGCCAGTCAAACTCCTGGGTCACCCTCCTTACAGCCCTGACCTAGCACCGTGTGACTTCTTTTTATTCTCGAAAATAAAAAATCAGCTAAAAGGGACACTTTTTTCGTCGTCGGAAGATGCGCTGTCAGCGTTCAAGCAAGCTGTAAACGAGGTGTCTTCGGCGGACTGGAAAAAGTGTTTCGAAAACTGGTTTAGACGTATGAAATTTATATAGAGGCTGGTGAAGAGTACTTTGAAAAGATTTAATAAAGAAATATTTACATAGAATATTTTTTTTATTTTCGCAAAACTTTCTGAGAGTCCCGCGTACGTTATGTGCTAATATTAGGTTGGGGAAAAAGTTTCTTCGCATTTTATATAAAAATTCAAAAGATTTTTTTATAAAGTTTATTTACATTTGACTAAAGTATGTAGGTGCCATTTTGTTGGATAACTTTTTGCCATCTTGTAGAAAGGGACGTGATCCCATTGCTATAAAAATTTTGGGGTTTCTGATCAAAAAACTGCGACAAGTGGTTTTGGCAGTCCTCTCGTGATGTTAACCTGACACTGCCTAAGGAATTCTGCAGAGACCGAAACAGGTGACAATCTGAAGGTGCAAGGGTCAGGACTATACGGCGGATGCATTAACACCTCCCAGTCAAACTCTCGTAATTTTTGCTAAGTGGCTAAAGATGTGTGAGGTCTAGCGTTATCATAGTGAAAAACCACACCCCTTCTGTTGATTAATTCCGGCCACTTTCTCTCAACTTTTTGCTTTAATCTCATCAGTTGTTCGCAGTACAGTTCAGAATCGATGGTCTTGCCTGGCGGTAACAGCTCATAATGAATAATGCACTTCCAATCCCACCATACACACAGCATCACCTTGTTGCGAGTTAACCCGGGTTTCGCAACAGTCTGTGAAGCCTGACCGGCCTTTGACCACGATCTTTTTCGCACGTTCTTGTCGTACGTGATCCACTTTTCATCACCAGTTATCAGCTTCTTCAAATATGGTTCGGTTTCATTACGTCGTAATAAAGAATTACAAATGAGTACACGGTTCATTAGGTTTCTTTCAGAGAGCTCATGTGGCACCCAAATATCGAGCTTTTTTGTGAACCCAGCTTTTTTCAAATGCGCCAAAACCGTTTTGTGGTCAATTCCCAGTTCTCCAGCTACATCGTAACTACTAATATGCCGATCTTGCTCCACTTTTTCAAAAATGGCATCAATTTTGTCAGTAACAGGGCGAACAAAACGACGTGCATCTTTGATATCAAAAGTTCCGGATTGAAAACGCTTAAACCAAATTTGCGCTACTCTCACAAATACTGCATTAGATCCATAAACATCGCAATTTTTTTTCGCGGCTTGTGTTGCATTTTTACCTTTTTTGTAGTAAAATTAAAAAATGTATCGAATTTCTTCATTAGATTCACTCATTTTAACAATAAGAAAAACAAATGAAAATCACACATTTTCCTAATTTTAATTTGGAATTGTCTTCTTTAAAATTAAAACTTTTTAATGATACCAAAACCAGCCAGATACAAATGGTATAGCCAAAGAGATCTTATTACAAGTTCATACATGCATATATGCATACATACATATATGCGAAAAGACTTTTTCCCCAACCTATTATGTCACGTCATTAACAAATAATAACAATATCGCATCACAAATAACTCATTAAACCCATCGTAACATCAATAAGTATAACATTTTCCCAGTAGGGTAAAGCATAATTATGTATTCTTTCCGTTATGTTCAAAAGATATCTAAAATATTTTTTATTTGTAATAGGTAATATTACATTACATTAATAGGAGGTATACTTAAATTTCGCACTGTATATCGATTGAAACCTTTGAAGTGTTATTGTTGAGATACTGACGATATCGAAGCTTTTTGAGGTGTCAAATTCCTGCTTGAAAGGACATATGGCGGTGTGCATCGGTGTTACGTTGCGTCCGGACCGCGGCCTGCAAGGGTCGACGCCCGGCTTGCGTCGCTAACACTACCAATCGATAACCTGATTTGCACGACGCCACTTGTCATGATTCACCCGACACAACCGAATTAACTAATGTTTGATTACCACGACTATAGAGATCCCATTACGTATTGACCCGCCGCTGTCCGACAATGCCCCTTCGATATTGACTCTACGCGGTAACATGTCACATGAGGATAGATCGCTTTGATGAATAATAGTTATCAAATGTACTTAGTTGTCCGTTTTAATTATTACCGATAACGATACATTATAAAAAGTTTGTTTAGGGTCAGTTTTTAAAATCAGATGGCATAATCAAGTACACAAAGGTTTGCGAGTATTCAAAACTTCTATATCAGTATCAGATTTTGACTTACTACAACATTCTGTATTCTTAATAAAGTGTCATCTCAGAGGTAAGAGAGTAGTAACATAGGGATATGTAATGTGTGTTTGTCTGCCGATTATTATTAAAGAGTAAACATTTGAAATTCAAAAAATAACGGGAGAAATTATGAAGGAGAGTAAAGGTACAATAAACCCGAATTTATTAATCTTACTGTGTACAATACTGTGCAACTGCAAACCATTGACGAACACAATAGATTAATTGCAGTGAGTTTTTAAATTCAAAGCATGCGTTCACGGTATCATGCCATTTATAGCACAGGTATATTTAATAGGTAGTACTTAATAATACGTCTAAGCTAGCACACGGAGTTTTAAACAATGACTAATCAAAGCCATTTATATAACGCTTCAATACGTTCCTACAATTACTACCATGTTTCTTATTATGGACCAGAAGTATATTTTCTCAAAGCTTTACATAAATGACGTTGCTGTTCGTGCAGTTGATTTATGAGTGCAATTTGGTTTATTTTTTTAATATTTGCCAGCCCTTATTGCAATGTCAGTTGATGCGACAATGCAGGCGTCCTGGTTGACCAGGTCCGCGTGCAGCCGGAGGTCGACGCCCTCCCTGTGGACGAGTTAACCGCAGAATACTGACCTGCCTCGTATTAACAAAGCATTTGCAACTTGAATCGTTACAAGTTAGGGTTCCTTTTTGAAGACCCTTTTTTTTTTAAGGCGGGGGAAATGCATTTCGCACATACCGGGTCCTTTGCTAGGGATTAGACCGTTGTTGATCATGGAGGCTTTCCACTGAGGCAATCCAAACAATAATCAACCGGCTTGTGTGGAGACTCGACTAATCAATACCCCACTAAAACCACCCTCCTCCCATGTACCCCGCGCTTATGGTAGGAAAGGCGTGAGATACAGAACGTAGTTACGCCCACACCGATCCTAGCGCACAAGTGCTTGAGAATGCCCCGGGAGAGGCAAACTCACTTCGTCAACAGGAGTGAAGACTCCTCTGCTCCCTAGGTGCTAAAGGGCCCCTGCAGCGGTATTTCAGGGAGGGAGGTCATGCGCATACCTGCGCCTCTTTGTATTATATTTTTACGTTGGTGCTATTTGCCTCCGGAAGATTTACTTCATTTTATATCGCAAACTATCCCATCTCCCGGGATGAGAAGTATATGTCCATTTTCGGTATTCAGACAGACAGATCGAGTTACTATCGCATTTTTTTATAGATTATAATTTTTTATATCTATAAACTTGAGAAATGATTGGTCTCCCATACAAATTTTCATCCCCTATTTCAACCCGTTCTAGTTTTATTTATATATCCCCGTCTATCTCTCTGTAAACTACATAAAAAACAAAACTACAAAGACTACCAAAACTGGAAAACAACCAGAACTATACTACACCATAACTACCAAAACTACCAAATATATATATATACGGAGTTTCAGCTATATCGGTCCAGTAGCTTTTCCGTGAAAACGGAACAGACAGACCGACTGACAGACAGACAGACACGAGTTACTTTCGCATTTTTAATATTAATAGGGCTAATAGGGATTCAATAGCACTGAAAACATACGGAACGAGATAGTTGCCATTCACGGTTTTCGCCAAACGGATAAGTAATGAATTGCTTAAACATTGCGGGAGCCAATTTTATCATATGATCTTTGTTCTGTAGCTCATCATGTCTTGTGTATTGTGGTCGTTTCGTGAGTCATCTGCTTTTTAAAGTGGGCTAAATATCGAATTGCCTACTGTGCTTGTGCACACTACTTACGCACGTTTTTTCTGTACCGTGGTATTGTTATACACTTATTGAACAGAGAAATTGTTCATGACGCGACACTGACGAGGCAATTTTTTGAAGAATTCAACATTATTGTGACGCCTAAGTAGTATTTCAATTGGAATTTTGAGATTAAAACACTGTTCACTTATATGGTGTTATACAATTGACAATTTTTTTTTGATAATATTGAAATTTATATTAAATGCACCTATAACACCTAGCACATATCAAATGTATAGGTTTTAAAAGTTTTTGCGGGATAAATATCGGCATCAAGTGTGCACGGCGCGTGATCTAATTTTATATTTTGATGTGAACATAGAGTTAATGAAATATAATGTTATAAACAAATATTTGTATAAGTGATGTTAAATAGTAATTCTATCCATAAAACCCGAGATGAGTTTTAAGATTCTACTTCAGAGTCTACAGTCTATCTATTTCATATAGGACGGCATAGGAGAAATTACAAAAATAGAGCGATAAACATAGTGGCTCTAAGTATAATATTGTTATTAAGAGGCTTAAATGTATTTTTATATAATCAAAACAAATATTTATTTCCTAGGAAAGTTTAGGATAATGCTACAAGATAGGTTTTATGGCTGTATAAGCCAAACCGTTCTATTTAAAATAGGCTTTAGGACTCGCAACTCTGCTTTTCTTTTGTAATCCGCGCGTTCTATGATTTGAACTTGTAAAAAGTAACTAATAAAGACCACTATTATGATTAAAGCATTAATAGTATTTACGTTCAAATTGATGGACAGGAGATTAACAATATAACATTCTAGTTCCTATCACAGTCAGTTCACCGGGTCGCCGCAGTTAAACGCGTTCGATAGCTGACCCTAAAAACTGAAAACGACTATTAGATACTAAAATGCCGTTGTACCGAATTAGATCGAGGTAAAATGATGACAAACTTGATAACGCAGTTATCAGAGTATTTTACGCGAAACGGCACATTGTTTGCTATGTGTGTACGCTGATAATAAAACATGTTTAATAAGTACCTGCTAACGAAACAAGGAAGTATTATTCTAGTACACTTATCTTTCAATAAATGTACTATGTGTAGGGTTACCGTCACGCGATAATAAATGAGAATTCATTTAAGTGTCGTCTTTGTTATTGTGTTGATCTAGTCTAGAAGTATGAAGGGTTGTCCTTAGGTAAAATTAAATGATAAATCAAATTTCAATACGCATCACTAAAATAACGGTCAGAAATCCGTGACTATACCGTTAACAAAAAATAATATAATATAGTCATACGTGAGGTGATAAGATTATAGTTTACATAAAATATAATGAAAATAAACTAGTAAAAATTATAATATTGTATTCTATGTACTTCAATGGTTTAAAAACAACAGTAATTTTAAGAGTAGGTATGTCTGCAAATAATATTATTTTCCGCAACCGTTAAAGTAATTTTGTATTCAGATTGGTAAACAGAGAGCGTAAAAACAGGAATGATTCCATTTATCATTCACATCCGAGGTCCTTGAGACAGAAACTTATTCAAGGCCTAACGCGGCAGATCCCGGAAATATTCAACGGGATGGGATAAGAGACCTTGTGCCCCTTGTAACAAGGTTCAATCATCCTTGCCGCACTAATAAATCGGACCTTACAATTTGGTTCACGGATTTTGCTTGACTTAAACAAGGTTACAAAAATTAGTCGCGTAAACCATTTCTAATAGTTTTCGAAAAAATAGGGAATTGAGAAATATAGCTACATTTTTAGGGTTTCGTAGTTATTTTGGTAAAAACAGAACCCTTATAATCGCATAATCGCCATGTTCGTTTGTCCGTGTATGTCCCAGTCATTTCTCTTGTAAACTACAGGGTCTACACGGATAAAATTTGACAGAAACTTGGATTTTATTCAGCGCTACAAAGTCGGGGTGGTCGTCATATAATTACATAAATAAGGAATGATTTTTTTTCAGTATACATAGCCGTGCGTCACTCTGTAATCTGGCGTCAGTGCAGGACCTTGTAACTACATGTTTTTGGACACTATTTTTTTCGTCAAAATTGTTATATATTACATGCATGTATCATAATCCTTCACTGACTCCGACGATTTGCTCTAAAAGTCCAGATAATTGTGTTCCCCCTTTACCTTTTAACCTAAAATGTATAAAAACAATCAAGGTGGTAGAGCATAAAAGATACGTCCGACGAATATAGCGGTATTATTATGATATAATACGGAGTATTTTTAATTAAATGCTTTTTATTGTTCCACACCTAAATAATGAAAACATAGGGAACAATTATCCCCCTTACAGAATTCTGGCTTGCGCGGTTTGTCAAGCACTTCGCAATTTATCGAAATTTGAAGCAATGAAATACATATTTGTGGTTCCGTAGCCAAGTATTGAATACAGTAGAAATTTGTCACCTCTGTAGAAATCGACAATTACAGCAATAAATATAAAAAACAAATTGTTTGACAAAAATCTTGGTTATAGACCGAAATGTGCTATGATATTTTATTACTTATGTAAATACAGCAATCTTGGCCCTAAAATTGAGTTCACAAGCAAAGCCATGGATGAAGAATAATAGCTCAGTTTTGTTCTTAAAATTAAAAAGAACACCTAATAATTATATATAACATTTGATGAAAAATCAAAATTTGGTATATGGTATTTTGAAAAAGTATTTGAACTCTCGCTATTCCACCTGTTCCCAATCATCCAGTATTGGCTTGGATGCCTTTTCCTTCCATGGGTTCTTTTTCACATCACAAAGCTTATGTCAATGTTCACATAATACAGTTATTTCATGATCAGTATTTACTCTTATATCCACCAATCTTCCAGTTTAATATTTTTTGTCACAATTATTAAGTTTGTAGACTACTTTTTAATAAATCTTTATTTCAGACAAAACTTATATAAATTTACAATTATAAAAAAATTATCTAATAAAAAATATTTGATACTATGAACTACAAATTAAAATCATTTTGCAAAATAAATAGAAATACAATTATTAGTTACTTGCCACTAGCACATACATATAGTGCCTTCTGGCATTCAAAAGACAATACAAGAAACCATCAAAATGCATTGTGTTATGAGATGTATATCAACCAATGTTTGAGATGAATGTTGATAGACAAAGATATAATATTTCTGATGATTCTATTTTCTTATTACAATTATGGATTCAGGAGCTCTGCCTGAGTGCTTATAGAAATCTCAAAGTGTTATGTGTAAAACTATGTTAGTTAATCACACTAATTCAGGTAAAACAGTTTAAATATTACATATACAATGTCAATGAATATATTTAATTCAAAATGGAATCTTACAGACTTCTACTACTTATTGAAAGTCATTACAGCCTACCTAACTCCAATGCAATTTTTAGTTACTGTTAAAAGAGAAGAAGCTGTCAAAACAAATTCTCGAACAACATATCATTACTTTATAATTATCTTTATTCATGGTTTTTTATTTAAAGGTATTCTGAACTAATACAAGGTTTATTAATTTTTATGAATAATTACTCAAAGAGCTTGATAGGGAGGGATCGCATCATTCCCATTCGGTGGGCTCATCTAGAAAATCTTTCATCATATAATATGCATTCTCCATAAACATTGCTTTAATACATTTTTAACTTGTTTACTGAAAGCTCTAGAAAATTTTCTGGGATTTTGTTGAAGAGCATGTGGCACTTGCCCTCACATAATTCTTGTAAAGTTTATGGAACCTACACCTGGGAATTCCTAATTTATTTTTGATCTTAGTATTTTTACAACATATTCACATTCATTTATATGATGCTTATTGCACATTTACATGAAACATATATTAATTAACCTTTTTGGGATATAAGATGACATGTAATTTTTTAGATATTATAATGAATTTATATGTCAAATTGAAATTAATCTAATTTGAAATTATTATTCAAAAATATAACAAATCTTATTCTATTATTTGGATACATTTTTTTGTTTAAATTTTATTCTTATAAAGTCATAGTTTGTCATTTAGATAGTGTTGTAAAGAATAATATGCTTTTTTTATCACAAACATTTTAAATTTTTATTAAATATATTAATAGATTTAATAAGTGCAGAGGAAGTTTATGGAAGTTTATTATATATTTTTATACCCATAGCAAAGATACTGTTGCTATAATGAGTTGGCTGACAGGTAGGATAGTATAACATGCTGTTGTGTCAGCTACCTATAAATGTCTCATAGCTTTTTAGGTTTATTTGGATAAATAATATTTTTACATTCAAGAAATGTGGTTTACATGAATCTGTTTGTTTTAACCCAAAGATAGCATGAATACATTTCTTTTGTTCTCTAAATGCCATTACTTTTCCATCGATTCAGTCATATCACATAATCTGGCAAAATTCAAGATGTTTTTCTTAACATATTGAACATTTTCTAGTATATATAAACAGTCTTATTCATAGAGAGTTAGAGTATGTTTCAGGGCTTCTTTATGGTTCTTAAAGACACATTCAAACTTACTCTAACTCTCTATGAATAAGACTTCTGAAGCTACTGTTAAAATATATATTTCTTTAAATATATTTCTCAAGGAATCCTGTGCCCCAAGTACAGCAGTGTCACAGTAGACAGTGTAAAAAAGTATTCATGTCCTCTGCATTATCCCATAATAAAATAGCCATTAATATTATATTGTTCCCGTCATGGCAAAATTAAATACTATTATTATTAATTTTTTGAGTATTGATTTTGTTAACAAACAAATTCAATACTCAAGAAGGCGCTCTTCGAGCACTAAAAATATAATACCAATGAATCTGATATGTTCCTATAGATTTTGTTGGATTAGATATAATGGAACAAACCAATAGTAAGTCTATATTTACATGATTATCACCCAATATTTCAAATACAGTAAAAATATTAATATGAATGGTTTAGCAAAAATAAACTAGTCGCATGAACTTTTAATATTTATGTAATGCAGAATCATTATAGTAATATTTGAAGAATATATAAGGACAATGTGTAGTGAACCATACACACATATTGGTTCAAGTTTTGTATAGTTTATAGATTGATAAAAACATTTTAACTGTAGCACTGTGGAATAATACATGTCTTGTTCTATATTTTGGATTTTTTTCTTACATGACTTCAATCACTCAGCAAACTATTATACAAATGCACAGTATAGTTATTTGATCAGTGTATCTTTTTCTAACATTCCCTTTTAGAAAAGTATTAAAAAGCATGAGTTTTACAGTTCAAAATAATTTATGAAACTAACAATACTATCAAATAGAGAAGAACTGATTGTGCAAATTATTTTTATTCTTTCTTTATTTTTTAAGGATTTTTATCCACACTGGAATACCAATCCTACACTCAACACTATGCTATTTATAAAACCTATCTCAGTTTTACAGGTGAAACAATTTTTATTATATACAATATTTATAACTCAAACCTACTTATTGTGAAAGGCAACTCTTAAGTGGCATGGTAACCAAGTAACAAAATACCAATGTCTCATTCCAGTGATGTAGATTTAAATTCAGGCAGAGGGAATAAGTATATTGCTAAATTCTGTCTCTATTTAGCCTAACATATTGGAGACAAAACAATAAAACCAGCACACATATTGAGATTACTGATATTTGTAACCAACCAAATTATCTTGAAAAAGTAGATTTTAATAAATAGAGGGTTTATGTTTTGTATCGATCCCATGATATCACACAATATGAATATGTTTATTAGGAGTCCAACTTTACTGACACATGGTGTTGGCAAAGTCAACAGTAAAACACAATGCCTGATAGAACATACCACAGAACAAGGTCTCAGTTTGATTGGCAGTCCATAGAATTAATCTTTACATTTAAGTTTGAGACGAGAATGGTCGTCTTTAATAAGGTTCGTACGTGAGACGAGTGATAGAAATAGACTGAGGCCAATTAATCGCTACCTACTAATGATAATGGTAAGAATGTTATTATTCTCCATATTGCTTGACGTCATACGAATAATAAAGCCAACCTACTAGGTTGAATTGAATAAATGTTTTGTTATCCAAAAGCAATTATTAAGTATTATAAAAATCATGTATCAAGGGCGAAAAATGTGAAAAAAATACTAGGTTGACGTAAAGAATTAAAGGTATGGGTAAAAGATACTTTACCTGTATTAAATTTCCTCTGGAAATATTTTCACTAGTCACGTAATAAAACCAGTCAACTAATTACGAAGAAATGATACCAACGATTTTGTGAGTTTTATATGGATTAAAAAACAAAAGAAGCAGAAACAGAAAGAACACAGGGAAGGGAAATTGCACGGGCCATCATTTTTTATTTATTTATGCCAATTGTAATCTATGGCTACGAATACGAGTCTTTTCCGAGCTCATAACAGTGTTACTAGAAGTAAAAATTAGGTCAATATATATAGTAGATACAGGCTGGCAAAATAGAGTATAAAATAAAAATAGGGCATCACTTCGTTAATTTAACTAAAGTCTAGCAAATCCACTTCTTATTATTTTATAGTGTTATATTTAACTATTTTATTTTAGTCTTCACTCACTGAAGTCAAATCAATTTGTAAAGTCAAACGTTCTTATTCATATTGAGTTCGAGTAAGTTTGTACTTTTGTAGACTTCTTTAGAGCTCCCAAAGGAACCTACAAACTTACTTTAACTTAATATTGATAAGACTGAAAGATTTCGACCACAGAGGAAGAATATTATATAGATAGGTACACTTCTATATCATATCGATAATACAAATGCACAGCAGTTTATTTACTATTTAATCACGATTTCTCCACGTCCTTGTAAGGGTCGCCATGAGACATAGTCCCTCCCTCAGAATAGACTAGGTGTGTTGCTGGACTTGCTGGGTATTTCTTTCGCGGTTTCTCGTCTCATAGCACTATCACGTTGCGAAACTGCAGTAAGATGGTATAAGTCGCTTCGGATCTCCAATTCCGGTTCGCTGAGATCTCTCCCCTCGAGCTTCACATCACTGTTCGCCCGTCATCAATTAGTCCATTGTTGTCGCCCTTTGGGAGGCATCATTAGATTCAACCCCTCTCATGGCACCAGTCCAGCTGAGGTAAAGCCCCCAGGGAAGCACGTTGCCCCCGGGCTCGCAGAACCCCGGTAAAGCTTTATGGTCTTAACTTTATACTGTTGGTCCAAACCAACAGCATAAAGTTAAGACCATATAAAATTAAAAAAAAAACACCATAACCTCATTTATGATTTATGTCAATGTATTTTCAATAAATTTCAATTGCACAGCACACTGCACAGTACATTGTTCGACTACGATTCGTGATCCGTGATCTATATTATTAAATTGAATTTCCTCAAATTTTAACTTGTTCTGTTAGCAAAAAATAAATATGAAAAGTAATATTTGTTGCTAATTTAATAGTATTCTAATAATTGTAGAAAAACATAAGGAATAATGGCTGATGAAGAAATCAATGGAGACACAGACGATATTCAGCATGATAAGGACAAAACTCAAAAGAAGACTGCCAAACACGATAGTGGAGTAGCCGACTTGGAAAAAGTCACTGACTATGCCGAAGAGAAAGAAATCTCCTCTCAAGACATATCTGGTGTAAGTGATACTGTACCGAATTGCCTTTTTCATTAACCTATTCCAAATTTTCTTCTTACGTATTTTCTTATTTATATTTTTTGAAAATCATCTTTTTAGAAGACAAATATTAAATTATGCAATAGTTGCTGAAGGATTCTCCAATTATTAAACCATCTTAATAAAAGGAGAAGGTTTTCAGTTTGTAGTGTAAATTTTTTTCATATTCTTTTTGCTGCTTTATAGAGTGGTCTACTGGAAACAGTGATTTGTGTACATGCTCATGCATGCGGATAGTTTTACAGCAACAATAATTACCCACTAATTTAGTCTACTTACATAAAATTAAATTAGGGCTGCGCTTTGAATCTGAGTGGCATGAGATTAAGGGTGATTTGGGTTTAGGGTTATATATACGACTTATATATAGCCACTAAACCTGTTATTTGCGTTAGGAAAGAAGTTTTTAGGGTTCACAAACAAGTTTTGAATGAATAATGGGAAAAACAAAAATATTAGATAAACAATGCTATGTGACTTTTGTTGATATCAAAGTGTGATTTGTGTTTAGGAATACACTTATGATTTATTTATAAACAATAAACATATACTGTTTTAGAGTATCAGAAACAAGTTTTGAATTAGTTAGGTGTTATAATTTTAAACTTCATAATAATAAATCACAGTTCTGTAACTTTTTTACTTTAAGACTTGTCAAACAAAGTATAGATATGCCAATTATGATAAATGTTAACAAATTGATATGCTAATAATATTGATATTTTTTGCTTATATATTGCAATTTTGAATTAGAAGTCTCTGTTTATCAATTTCAATTTAGTTCTATTTAAAAATATTGATATATAATTTTCATCTCTATTGGCCGCCATTAGATCATCATCATCAGGTGGTAGGGCATTTGCCTGACTGGATGGCTACCACCCCTGGTCTAGAGTATGCTGCCATAACAACCTTGAATTGTGTTCCGGCATTAGTGGCCAGGTTCCAGTCTCCCTTAAGAGAGCAGCAGCGCATTTGTAGCACCTTTAGTGTTGCAGATGTCCATAGGCGATGGTAACCGCTTTCCATCAAGTGGGCCGTCTGCCTGTCTGCTGAACTCATGCAATAAATAAATTTAAAAAAAGTTTTTGTTCCATTTCTCTTTTACACACAGTACACATGTGGTTTTTTTAGATGACTTATGCTGTGTTTCAGTTATATTGATTCTTTTTACATTGACTGGTACAGCGTCCGGCGAATGCTAGAACAGAGTGGTCACCATTTATTTATTGTTAACTATTTAAATGATGGTTACAAGTTGTTTGTGACACTTGTTGTCCGCTGGCATGGCACACTTGCTTTGCTCGCTCGGCTTGTGAGCTTTAGTCAAAAATCGTGACCAATGACTAAAACAGTGAGTTAGGTTTAGGTTACATTATAGAACAAAGCGTACAAGCCGACCGAGCGAAATGAGCAGTCTGTGAGTGCCAGAACAGACTTGTCACCATTTGTTCATTTATAACTATTTAAATGATGGTTACAAATAGATTGTGACATTCGCTGACTGCTGGTGTGGCACACTCAGCTTGTGGGCTTTACTCTGTATTTTTAAATTGCTTCGAATGTTTGTTACATTGACTATTTGTTTTCTTCTGGATTTCTCTTCTTTGGACGTATGACATAAATACAGTATAAATGAAAAAAATAAGTAAGGTAATGTTTAACTAACTATATGTATCCCAGGCATAGGGGTTGCAGAAGGGAGAAATACTCTTCCCCCCCTCCGCCCTCCGCTCCCCCCACTACTTAAAATTCAGTGACCACAAAGCTAAAGTTTAACCCAAGTTAATGCAGCTACATAACTAATTTTATAGTCTTAAGTCAGTGTTCTCGGGTCATGGGTTTACAGAACATGTAGTTAGGGTATGTTCCCTTACTTTTATTAAAATAAAACTATTACCTTACTTATTTTTTGAATAGTTTTAAACCAAACAAATTTATGGTAGGAATAGATCCATAGAACACCTTGATTCTATAAAAGAAGGGTAAAGAGTAGAATCCTCACACGCATCCCCATCTCCAACAAAACTATAGTCTTTGAGATATGAAGTTTTTTCCTCAATTTCGTTCCTGCCATAGCCTTCTAATTCAAACACCAGAATTTTGAATTGCAGACAGCATCTGCTCTGATGGAGGGTCGTGAGGGGGGGTGTGCAACCCTAAAATGTTAATTATTCTAGTTAAAATGTTTGATTGATTGTTGTCACCAATTACATTTATTTTTAAATTTTATATGTTTTATTACATCCACAAATTGTTGATTATTAAATTAAATAAATTCCTTATGTTGTTATTATTAAATTCGCCACAATGTACAAGCAAAGGAACAAATGAGATCCCTACAGCCTTGTCAGATGTATTAATTTTTGAGTTTTAGGTAAACCAAATTGTTTGTCTTTGACTGAACTTTTTGAACTGCCACTGTTGTTTGGCACAACAGTGGCAGTTCAAAAACATTTCACTAAACATTTGAGATTTTCAAAGCAAACACATAATTCAGACTTTAAAAAGAATCTATACATTATAGCCATTGTTGGGCCAGTAACGTGATAGACCTAAAACTTCTGCACTTAGCAGATATGATGTTGAGATTGATGTGTATATGTGATGTGTGTGTAGAATAGATAAGTTGAGAAAGGTGTACATAATTAGTGACTGAAAATTTGACAGGAAGAAGACTAAGGTGGCATGGGAAAAGAAGAGGAAAACATAATAGGGATAGAATTAGGCTTATTAAAAGAAAAGCCACATCCGTTAATGACAAGACTGGCCAGGGATAGAAATTTAAGAAAAGCTATTTTAATAAAAATTAGATGCAATATTTTTAATATTGTAATATTAAAAATAGTTTTTTTACCTCCAGAGGGCTTTGTGGTGAAGCCTTAGGCGAGTAGCGACACCTCATGCCCGATTCTGGGAGCCAAGGCAAGGCCCCCGTGCTTGCCTTAGCCAGCTAGCTTGGATTTAAATCTCTAGAGCTAAGACTCAAGCTCCAGGGGTGAAAGTGTTACATAGCCTAACGTCGGAAGTAGCTTTGGTGAACCTGTAGCCCACCCTTAGTCCTTTATAAGAGCCCTTATGACTCATACCCATGTTGCCCCCTCGCCAACCTTGTACGGCATTTTTTAGGGGCCCATGCAGGGAGTGGCGAGTTTTCGCTGCTCATTTTTCCATGTTCCTCAAACAACACAACCGAATAGCCAGGTGGTAGGGTATCTGCCCGTCTGGATGGCTACCATCCCTGGTTTAGAGTATGCCGCCATAACAACCTTGAGTTGTGTTCCGGCATTAGTGGCCAGGTTCCAGACTCCCTCAAGAGAGCAGCAACGCCTTTGGTGTTGCAAATGTCCATAGGCGATGGTAACCGCTTACCATTTGGTGGGCTGTCTGTCTGTCTGCTAAACTCGTGCAATAAAAAAAAAACATCGCGACGGGCAGACGCCATAGTCCCTATAGCCTAGATCCCTAGTTCTACTAATAGTTCATCCCAACATATTTTGTTCTCATTTCCTACAAAAGGCTTGACCGGGGCTTGTCCTTGGGTGCATTTTTATATGGTGTAGACAGAGACAATCGCCGGTCAGTGTCACGCCACATTTACGTAAATTTTTTCAAGGGACTGCTATGTGTTTGCCTTCCCATGGCCCCATGCAAGCCCTCCAGAAGTCTGGGTGATTTTTATGCCCCGTGGTCTTCATAGAAAATAGTTTGATTTAATTTGATTTTAATGTATCAACTTTCAGGCACTTTCATTAATTGGCGATAGAAGAAACAAAGAAGCAGCCGAGCGTCTTGAAAAAGAAAAGGAACTTCAAAAAGTTTCAGTCAAAAAGATGACATAGAGTTAATAGTTAGTATTGTTAATACTTATGCATAGAAAGAAAGCGTTTACCTTCTTGTTAGTTGTTTTAATTCGATTAATTGCCTATTATCAGAGGTCTGCAGATTACAATGTTTACCTTTTCTAATAATCATGTGAAACTAAAATACCTTTCTAATAGATAGTATACAAACACTTGAGAAAATAATAAGTTTCTTGCAAAAAAATTTAAAATTGTTTGCAGACTGTCAGACAGAAGAGCAGTACATTGTTTAAAACTGTAAACTTGTTGTGTACTTTCACTTCATTCATTTGTATTTCACTGTTTTACGACTATTTTGATAGGTTTGAAATTATGTTGGAAATGAAAACGAGTAAAAAGAGAAACACAAGTGCCGACATCTTTTTATTATTATTATTTTTTTCTCTTTATCACATAATTAAGTTTGTATAATAATTTATTTAATAATTGATAATTGAAGTAATTACAATTTTAGTGGTTAATGCACCATGGTTTGAATCCTGGCTGAGAAGCAAACACCACTTCGATTTTTTTTTAAATTTGACAGTATGTAATTTTTATTTAATGTATGTAGATTTTCGAAACAAATATGTTTATAGTTTTGGAGAAAATCGTATAAATGTTATTATGCAGTGGGCATTATACTTACAGCTGTAAGCAGATCAATCTTATGTAAGGTTCTATATAAATATACATAATATTCATATTTTTGAAGAAGCATTTGCATAATGTATTTACGGTATTTAAAAAAAAGTATTGTTAGCCCTTAGACCTGCAAGTTTGGTTCGCGTAAGCCTTTATTAATGCTAAGATTTATCAATACCAATTTCATCCTTTCATAGTGAGTGCAGTTGATATAAATCATAGTGTAGATACAGGTGTAAGGCCAGCGTAAGGTGCATTGAGGCAAATTCGGGTGAGGGGCAAGATATAATACGCATAATGTTATAATTAACAAATATTCACTGTAAAAAAACATGGTGAGAAAACATGCAGATCGAGATGCCCAATGTGAAACCCGCCAAATTGCCTTGGTTGAGAGTAACTGATACACCATTGGTTACACTAAAATGGACAGGCCTAAGCCCAGCAGTGGGGCATTTAAGGGCTGATATACAAATTGACAGCTACCTCTTCCAAGTTTCTAACCTTATTAATTGTTGCTTGTTGATACCTTCCTTTATTGTTTAAATTCTTTATTTCAATATTTCAGGTTAAAGAACTGGAGATATCAAGAACATTAGCAGAAAGAACTCTCCGAGAGCACAGAGGTGATGTAGTGGCAGCACTGACTACACTTACTAATTGAGGTGACAGCTGTCCTTATGTTAATCTGAATTTAACATTATAAGAATTGTTGAATAGATTTTCCTATTCAATTTATATGCTTTTTTATTTACTACAACAACTCTACTAGTCAGCCCATGAAAGCTAAAGATCTTTTCACCAAATGGAGAAACTCCCCTATTTCCAAAGGAAGAGCTGAATTTATTTTGGGGGTATTTAGTTAGATTGCTTTTGTAACCTTTGTATACTTTTTAATTGACAAAGGTATAAATAGAAATATTCCTAGTTCACAAAAGTAATAATTTGTCTAAAAACAACCTGCTGTTAATTTTTTTGTTATTTTTGGCTCTAATACCTGTGACATTGAATTTGACAATGCCACAGTAAGAGAGGGCAGGTGACCAAAAAGTGTCGCATAAGTCGCATTTCACTAAATAGTTAGAATTTAAGTGATTGGTTATGTCTTAATAACCACTACTAGTTAAAATTTGATATAAGCCCATACAACTAATGTTGCTGAAAGAAACCTCTCATTTAAAAAAAAACCTTTTTGTAGGGCTATTATTTAGGTTTCCAGGTGAACTGTAATCCACTACGCATATAAAGTAGGAATAAAATTGCTAATTTTCATGTTATGTGCTGTATTATTTCTCGGTCCATAACCAACAAATGTCAATTGTCTTACAATGGTAAGGCCAAAAATCAACATCCTCCATCTATGGTTTATTTTTGTAAAAAAAGTGTAATATCTTTTGTGAAAGTACACAACAAAATATAATCCTTCAAATTTCCGCCAATAATTCGGACTTTATATACTGTGATGAATTTTCGAACATATTACACTACAGAAGTTGTACAAAAGGTAAAGGATTACAGTTGTACAAAGGGTAGAGAAAAATAAAGCATATGAAGTAACAGTTTACTTAAGCTTCAAATAATTTGTCTTCTCATTTTATTACAATTAAAATGAAAAGCTGTATACTATGATTATCATTCGTCAAATAATATTGACACTTCAACTTATTTACTAAATAAATCTTAGAAAGAACATTCTTCATTTAAAGATAAAAATAAACACAATACAACTTAATAATAAAAATACGGTTTATATATGAATTGAAGTGTTGACAACATCAGTAGATTTGCTTTCTGGAGTGTAAGGAGGCGGCGGTATACTGCTGTCGTGAATCTAAAAAAGAAATTGGGTAAAACATTTTACAACGAAAACAATATTCATATAAAGTAGCGGGTGATAAATATCTTTTTAATTTCTTATATTTTGATAGCATGCTTGGAGTTGCCTGATCACAGGGATGAAAACAATACTTTTCGTCCCTGTGAAACGATTTTCCCTGCTTTCAAAAATTTGAAAAAACTTTGCGGACCATAGATAATACATGCGACTCATGTCCCAACTTTTTTACAGCCACTTTTAAATCGCGACATAAATTGTAATAAAAAATATTAACAATTTTGTGTCATTTTATACTTATAAAATACTTTTCACTAAATTATAATTTAACTAGAGTTTAGTAGAGAGTCAAACCCTAGGCAGTAGCTTTATTTTACTTACATAAAAACTTAATTTTGTTTTTGCATATTAAAATATAAAAACATAAAATAATAACAAACA
This sequence comes from Dendrolimus houi, assembly GCA_039645545.1. NCBI lineage: Eukaryota > Metazoa > Arthropoda > Insecta > Lepidoptera > Lasiocampidae > Dendrolimus > Dendrolimus houi. The sequence continues at coordinate 11,675,859 of CM077120.1, read as the reverse complement.
AACTAGGTCCATATAATCTAGACAACTGCCCAGCAAAACATAGAGGTGAGTCGAAGCCATCCTGAATTGAAGTAATATAATGAACAACACTCCCGGGAAAATTCCCGCAGGATTCCTGAAATATAAAGCATTGCATAACTTAAAAAAGGACTTAAGCTATCGTTTTAGTGAAATTGTATCGAAATCAGCTAATAATAATAATGCAATTTAACTAATTTTTACCATACCCAGAAAAATTCCCGCGGGATTCCCGGGTTAAAAAGTAGCGCAGATTTTAAGTCTAAGAATTTGCTGTCGATCAGCGAAAATCGCATCGAAATCGATCGATTAGTTCAACAAACACCTACTTTTCTAATGAAATCAGGCGTTAAATCTATATCTAAATCTGATGAACTCATTTAATACGTCACATATGAAACGTCAAGTAAATTTCTTTTTCTCTGGCATTCTACCAGCCAGTATTTTTTTGTCACTGAAGATAATGAATATATAGCTAAAATTTAATTTAATCTATAATATTATAACATTCTAAGCATGCTGTGTCTGTACATTAAAGCTATTTAAAAAAACCCTTTAGAACAGGCTACATAAACGATGAAGAATACGATGCTATTTTTTTTAGATTTCTTGTCTGTTTGTCCGTTTGTTTGGGATTTACGGAAAATCTACTGGACTGATTTGACTGAAACTCAGTATATATATATATTTCTGATGACGAGGATGAACATAGGATACTTTTATCCCGAAAAATGGGATAGTTTCCGGGATAAAAATGTATTTGTCTCTCTGTTTGTTATGCTTTTACGGAAAAACTATTGGACCGATTTGGCTGAAATTCAGTATATAAGTAATTTTGATAGCGAGGGTGGACGAGTGACACTTTTTATCCCGGATAATGGGATAGATTTATGTATAGGTTATCCCAGAAAGTAGGATAGGGTTTTTTTTGTGATTTGCCACTTCGTCAGTTTGGTAATTTTGGTAGTTTTGTAGTTTTGGTCGTTTATGTAATTTACAGATAGAGAGACGGTAGATAGATAAATAAGACTACAACGGGTTTAAATAGGGGATGAAAGTTTGTATGGGGACCAATCTTAAGTTTATAGATATAAAAAATTATAATCTATAAAAAAATGGTATAGTAACTCGTTCTATCTGTCTGAATACCAAACTAGACATAGATAATTTTCATCCCGGGAGATGGGATATAAAATGAAATGAGTCTTCTGGGGGCAAATAGCACCAACATAAAAAAATGATACAATGTAACCTGTATTAACGCCTGCTCTTTAAATAAGAGTCACGTATTAGGGTGTGACCCACGGCGCAGCCGCGGGCTCAACTCCGGTCATAATAATTTTATAAATGTTTCACAAGAATAATTTTGATTCAAACTAGATCTCATACATAAAAATGGACCCATTTCTTTTTCACAAGAATTGATTTATATAGTATGGAAATGTATATGGATGAAATCAAATTTCTGTGAAAAATTCGTAAATTATTGTGAAGCTTGATGGAATACAGAATTGTCGTAAGTAAATTCTATCAATTTATATCTTAAAAAATGTGATTATGTGCAAATGAGATAGTGGACTCCATTAAGATAATTAACGGATTGGAATTGATGATAAAATGTTGAAAGATTGAGAAGATTCATTGACATGTGGCATTATCTACTCGTGTAGGTTTGAGGAGCTTTTCGGAATTACGTTTTTTCTTAGTCGATTGTCGTTCCGAGTATTATTTTTCCATGGTTGCAGAACAATGCTCAGTCGTACTTAGCTTTGTATCTACTAGAGGCAGCCTCGGGTCGCTCAGTGGTAACGTCCCAAGGCAGCGCAAAAGGAGACGCTGCCTCAACCTGAGGCACGCTGCACCATGAAGCAAACCGAGCTCGTATTTTGTTGGTTTTTGTGCACGGTCAAAGGCCCTGTGTCTAGTGGAGACGCGTGTGTCGTTTCATGTCGCTACTCGTAATGGAGACACTTGCTTATTGATTCTTTTATCCACTATCGATGTTTCCTGTTTTGTATAATAGGTTGGGGAAAAAGTCTTTTCGCATATAGTATGTTTGAACTTGTAATAAGATCTCTTTGGCTATACCATTTGTATCTGGCTGGTTTTGGTATCATTAAAAAGTTTTATTTTAAAGAAGACAATTCCAAATTCAAATTAGGAAAATGTGTGATTTTCATTTGTTTTTCTTATTGTTAAAATGAGTGAATCTAATGAAGAAATTCGATACATTTTAAAATTTTACTACAAAAAAGGTAAAAATGCAACACAAGCCGCGAAAAAAATTGTGTTGTTTATGGACATTATGTCCATAAACAACACAGTATCTGTGAGAGTAGCGCAAATTTGGTTTAAGCGTTTTCAATCCGGAAATTTTGATATCAAAGATGCACGTCGCTCTGGTCGCCCTGTTACGGATAAAATTGATGCCATTTTTGAAAAAGTGGAGCAAGATCGGCATATTAGTAGTTACGATGTAGCTGAAGAACTGAGAATTGACCACAAAATGGTTTTGGCGCATTTGAAAAAAGCCGGGTACACAAAAAAGCTCGATATTTGGGTGCCTCATGAGCTCACTGAAAGAAACCTAATGAACCGTGTACTCATTTGTGATTCTTTATTACGACGTAATGAAACCGAACCATTTTTGAAGAAGCTGATAACTGGTGATGAAAAGTGGATCACGTACGACAAGAACGTCCGAAAACGATCGTGGTCAAAGGCCGGTCAGGCTTCACAGACTGTGGCGAAACCCGGGTTAATTCGCAACAAGTTGATGCTGTGTGTATGGTGGGATTGGAAGGGCATTATTCACTATGAGTTGTTACCGCTAGGCAGGACCATCGATTCTGAACTGTACTGCGAACAACTGATGAGATTAAAGCAAAAAGTTGAGAGAACGCGGCCGGAATTAATCAACAGAAGGGGTGTGGTTTTTAACCATGATAACGCTAGACCTCACACATCTTTAGCCACTCAGCAAAAATTACGAGAGTTTGGCTGGGAGGGGTTAATGTATCCGCCGTATAGTCCTGACCTTGCACCTTCAGATTTCCACCTGTTTCGGTCTCTGCAGAATTCCTTAGGCAGTGTCAGGTTAACATCACGAGAGGACTGCCAAAATCACTTGCCGCAGTTTTTTGATCAGAAGCCCCAAAATTTTTATAGCAATGGGATCACGTCCCTACCTACAAGATGGCAAAAAGTTATCCAACAAAATGGCACCTACATACTTTAGTGAAATGTAAATAAACTTTATAAAAAAATCTTTTGAATTTTTATATAAAATGCGAAGAAACTTTTTCCCCAACCTAATATTTTTTTGTTTTTAATAGTGTGAACGACTATTAAAGCCGCAGCTACTCCACGCGTGTCTGGAGCCATCGCGGTTTTGCTATGAACTGGATCGCGTGGCCTCACTTTGATACGCAACGTGCCTCGACCCGCTGCCTCAAAGTGAGCAACCTCAGACTACCTCAAATAAAAGCTGCTCGTCCCGACGTTAAAAAAAAAAATGAACGTATAAACGAATAGTTTTAGAATACGGACATTTACGTGTATTGTTACCTTTCATGTAAATTAAAAGGCTATTGCGAACAAAGTATTCTCGTAATAGTGAAATAATTATTTTATCCACTATCAATTATGTTCTTTTTCTTTATATGAATAGCGTATGTTGAAAATTTTGTGTACTAACAAAGATTAAACTTTATACTCACAAAACCAGAATTTAAGTATGTTATGGCTGGATATATCGCAGAGCCTGAAGCAGGAGTCCTAGAATATCTAAAATAAAAATTAAAGTTATTACATACTACGGAAGAAGAATATTAGGAACGATAATAGGTTTTTTATTTTCTTGAAAAGACTTTCTTGGACATTGTATTTCATTTTTATGTACATAGATAGACAACACTTTATTGATCAGCAAATAAGAAATTACTAAAATGCACGATGTGGTAAAAACAGTAGGCGGCACTATCGCTTAAAGCAATCTCTTCCAGGCAACCTAACTTAAGAATAATTTAAATTAATTCTTTATATTATATTTATATAATATATTTTTAAAGAATTTATTCGAAACAATCGAAAATTAATTTGTCGATGTAGGTGGTGCACAGTATTAAATAGGACTTAAATACACATACTTAACCACTTTATAAATTAAAGGCATAAAATCATATTTATACGATATAAATTTATATTTGTTAACAGTTATTTAAGAAAAAGTAGTGTATTCTGATTGAGTCCTTAAATGTAAATGTGGCAATGTTTTGGCCTCTGATAATAAGAGGTAGCGCATTCCGTAGTTCGACAGCCTGCACTGTAAAGCAGTTATTATAAAAGTATGTGTGGATCGTGGGAAGTATTATGTAAGTACATTATTATTTGTATAAAATGCTTCCTTGTACTTGTATAAAAGCGAGATCTTTCAGGATCGTCGCAGGTGGAGAGCCATCGTTTCTGCCTACCCCAAAGGGAAACAGGTGTGACAATATCTATATATCTTTCAATTTCAAGCAGTTCAACGGATACACTTTAATGATTTGGCGGCGTAATTTGTGCACATTACAAAAAATTCAGTTGAAGTAACGTCAATTCAATGTTATTCAATTATTACCTGAATGTATTTGTATAAAATCATTTTACCTTGGAGGCGCATCGCGCAATCTTTCCTCAACATACAATTGCAAACTTCCAATCGATAATCTGCTATCGCCATTGAACCTGCTTCCCAAGGGCCTGTCAACAAGACTCAAAATTAATGACACCTTATATACCTATATGGAGTTATTGTTAGAATTCCTATTATTATACCGTTTAATTCAGGTCTATGCTGTCAACGGTTAGTTCTTCAACCTCGTTTCTTGCTGTAATCAAGATAATTGTCATCGTAATAACATTAATATTAAGCATACCAGAAATTTCAGCAGTTTCGCTCGTGTTATATTCCGCGAATCCGAAAATCTAAAATTTTTTGGAATAACTTCTTTTGAATATCCATTAAATTATCTTCTGTCTCGAATAGATCATTGTAACGTGAGAGAAAAATACTGGGAATGAACATCGACCAGTTGAAAATATAACCCTAAGAATGTCCTAATTAAATCTTACATGGCTAGATAGCACCACAATTCATATTCCTTTAGCTTTTTATGTTTTTAGAAAGAAAATAAATCATTTTTAAGAAAAACAAGTAATATTTGTATATATTTTTTATTGTATTATTTGTTATTTTATAGACCATTTCAATAAACCCCTTTATTCCTAGTGGTCTTCTATGCTTTTGGGCAAAGTGACGTTTGAGATGTTAATTCGTCAAAATTAAAAAAATATTATGTTACTAGAGTTTACACGGCGGCTGCGCGGCGGGTCAACCTCTAGTGTATGCCTCTTGTTTAAAGAGGTTACAACACTGGTTACATTGTATTAAATTTTTATGTTACTGCTATTTGCCTAAGAAGATTCACTTCATTCTATATCGCAAACTATCCCATCTCCCGGATGAAAAGTATCTGTGCTAATTTTCGGCATTAAAACTACATATATACACCAAATTGACCAAATCGACCACATCGACCACACCGACTACATCTACCACACCGACCACATCGACCTCATCGACCATATCGACCGTATCGACCGCACCGACCACATCGGCCACATCGGCCAAATCGACCACATCGACCAAATCGACCAAAATCACCAAATTAACCAAAATGACGAAAATGGCAAATCCTACTAATATTATAAACGCGAAAGTTTGTAAGAATGTATGTATGGATATATGTTTGTTACTCTTTCAGGCAAAAAATATTGAATGGCTTTTGATGAAACTTTACAATAATATAGCTTACACATCAGAATAACACATAGGCTATAATTTATAAAGATAGTGTGAATTATCAAAATATAACGATTTTGCATCACCACGCGGGTGAGACCGCGGGGCGCAGCTAGTCACAAAATAAAAACCTATCCTACTTTCTGGGATAATCTTTACATAAATGTATCCCCTAAGTTATCCCATTATCCGGGATGAAAAGTAGTCCTTGTCCACCCTCGGAATTAAAATTACATACCGCATTTCTGCCAAATCGGTCCAGTAGATTTTCCATGAAAACAGAACAGACAGAGTTATTTTCGCATTTATAATATTAATAGGGATTTATATGCACGCAAACACACACAAGTTTCGCTCTGTGCATAAACATTGTTCTATACTATGATTTTTAATTACCTGGACTAAAATGACAACTGCGATCGACCTTTTTTTATGTTACAAGCTTTTTTTCCTTTCCCGGATGGACAAGGTTATCCGGCTTTCTTTATCTTTAGGTTTTTATTATATATATTTATGTTTTGTATACTTCTTTCTCTTTTTATTTTCATTCTTTATTTTTATACAAACTTATTTCTATTACCTGGGTCCTTATGTTCTAGTAAACACCCTTCTCTCTTAAACCTATCTAGGTTTAAGAGAGAAGTTTACCTATAAATAAAACATGTAGCATATCTATGCTACATGTTTTATTTATGTTTTTCCTATTTATTACATTTTATTTTCTACATTCTAATTTAGTACTATCTATCATCAGTTGTATGTGTGTACAATAAATGTATGAATATTAGGATGAAGAACATCCTAATATTTATTACTCTATATACTTAAATATAAGCTAAAATGTACACTTATCTATCTTATCTATTTTTATTTCGTTAAATAACTTTTTTAACTACTTTTATGCAAAAATTGATGAAGCCCTCCACATTCCTTTTGCTCATTAGTTCATTCATATTGCTGAATCTAATATCTAGCCTCAATTTTATCTCTAGGTTCGACCTTTCCCGGGAATGCACAGGACACCGGAAAATGATGTGCGGAACGTCTTCCTGTTCATAAGGGTCGCAAACGCACGAGGGGCTCTCCTTGCATCCGAAGCGGTTCGGGTACTCAGAGAAACCGCCGTATCCAGTGTACAATTGGGTGTGCAGACCGGTGAGGCTGGTCTGCCTAATCACGCTTCGGGCCCGCGTGACATCCGGGAAAAAGATTTTCGTAACGGATGCAGTTGACTCGCGCCAGTATCTCCGGTTCCATTCGTCAACTGCCCCCATTCAGTACTGCCGTTTGATGAATGAAACCGGACACTTGTCATAAAGCGGCCTCACCTTCAACGAAAGTGCGGTCGCTTTCGCCAACCCATCCGCCCATTCATTTTCCTGTATATCAACGTGGGCCTTCACCCAGTATAACTCAACATCCTTGCTATCTTCAATGGCCGCGACGATGTTCCTCCTTGCTGCTTCTGCTAGTGGATTTACAGAGCCCCAGTTGCACAGAGCCTGCAATGCCGATCTGGAGTCACTGTAGATGCCAAAGCTTCTTTCTGAACGCATCTGGACTGACGCCTTAGCCTCACGGATCGCCAGCATTTCTGCCTGATAGACCGTGCAGTAAGATGTCAGTTTGATCTTCCGGCTTTTGGTCTCGGCCTCATTATCCCAATAGGATAATGACGCTCCGACCTGGCCTTCGATCAAACTGCCGTCCGTAAAGATGCGCACCGCCTGTCGGTGTTGCGCATGCACCTGCTCCTGGTCCATCAGGCAACCAAACTGTAGCTCGATGTGTGAGGCCGGGTGCATTGTGCTTACGTAACAACTCGCGCTTCCATCTCCCTGTGCCCATGCACTGATTGCTGTATTCCCCTCTTGGCCTCGTATAACGAGGCAACCTCTTTTACACGGAGGTCAAAGGGGAGCACACCAGTCAGCACCAGCGCCGTGTTCACGGAGACGGTCTTGTATGCTTTACACATTTTGTGTAAATCCGCGCTGGATGGTACTGAGCCGCTTACGCACGCACAACTTTGCAGCTGAAGGCGCCCAGACGCTCGCTGTGTACAGGACTACTGGCTCCAGCACCGCTGTGTACATTATCCGGATAACTTCAGGGTTAAGAGCCCAGGTTATGTTACAAGCTTGGAGCAACTAACCACTGTGAGTTGAATCTGTTAAGGTTATAGGCCTTTGAATTGAAAAATATTAATATTAAAATCAAGTTTATTTCCACAAACATTTAGAACAGACATTATTTTAACAAGTGGAAGAAAAGAGTGTGACCAATCTAAAATAATATATATATTTTTTTGCATTTGAGTATTACCACATAATATATTTCTCCAACAGAATCCTATAATATTTCAATAGAAATGATGCAAGTCACACAACTCTTTTATGAATAAAAAAAAGGCCGATCGCAGCTGTCATCTTAGTCCAGGTAATTAAAAATCAGAGTATAGAATATGGCTTTTACAACCCCTTCAACCAGTCTCTTACCTCCGTGCTCAGAGTTAGTTAATACTATATTAATTTTAAATAGTGGTTTAATTTGACATTCTCTCTTTTATTTAGATCTGTATTTCAAGTTATTAATAAAGGATAAGTTATAACTGTTATATGTGTTTAGAAATTTTATTAAGAAAACTTATTGCTCTTTAGGTTAAAGATCTTTAAGTTATATGGGTGTGATTATAAAAAATATTTTGACACCCATAGAATATTAAAAATAAAAACTCACCTGAAAGATGTCACAGCACATAATTTATATAGCAAAATGAATGTAGCAATAATGCCAAGGATTAGAGTTGCCCCCATAATAATCTGGGTGCTCGATATTAGCAGGATTTGGTCCAGAGAGTCCCTGAAAACAGATTTTTAAAATTCATATACTAGCGCGTTATAGGCTAGCTACGAGCTCATTATCTATAAAAATATCTTTATTCTGTATTCATCCCCATTGTCGAGAATACATAGAAAATAATATAAATATCGGGAGCACAACTTCTTATATAAATTGATTGCACGCTTTGTGTATCTAACTAGTGTCAAGTATTTATGATTATTTATGTTCTAGAATAATTTTCTAGCAAACCTCAACCGTTGTATATTCCCTAATGACGTACGGTGGAATGCGGAACCCATTCCAATAAGATCCAGACCCGAGACTATAAAGGACTGATCGTTAGATCAGTAACGATCAGTCCTATCATATCATACCAGTCATCAGTCCTACAGCGGTATGTTTGGTTAACAACAAACATACCGCCTTGCGAATTGGACTTTGAACTGAACCACTAGCCCCACAGACGTAGATACATAATTATATCGGTGCCTAAACCACAGTCTATTTAGGAAAACGAGAAAACATTGCAACCTCAAAACAATGTGATAGTGGTGTTGTTATTAAGGCTTGAATACACAGATACGAAAGTAATTATCTACCTAGCGATTAAATGGCGCTGCGTATCGATTTATCGGTTGATGTAATAGTCAAGTGGTGGTCAATATGAGATTATCGTATCATCGCGGTTAGGTAAAATCACGCGTGCATGGATGTAACTTCTAATAAAATAATCAGTCTATGTTATTAACCTGGAAGTATGCTCCGAAGTCTTTAAGCTTGGAGGGGTTAACATGTTTTAAAATAATAATTAAAATCCCTTCGAGATTTTTTTTTAGAAAGCCTTTTCATGAAATACCTATCTCCACTTTCAAGTATCAATTTGGCTTGGTTCTTTTTAAAACTATAAAAACCCACATTTAATATTACATACACATAAAGACTTAGTATAATAAATACATGTTTATGTAGACAGGCAGACAAACAGTAAAGGAATCCCAGAAATACAATATTACACTTCCTATTTTACTTTTTCTATTACAGTTACAAAACTTGTTTTCAAATGTGGACTCTAAAAAAGCAAAAAGCTCTAAGTCCTATAAAATAATAACCATTTGAAGCAATTTACCTGCAAATCCAATTGCCGTAAGGATCATAGCAAGGCTGGCAAATACCTTGCCAACAGTATAGGCTCCCGTTACCATGCCTGTTACAACATGGCCCAAAACATTTATCACCTAAACCTGCAATAAATAAATCTTTATTTAAGGTCAAATTTAGTTGTTTATTCTCAGTTCTTTAAACTATACCATTGCTGACCCCACCCAATGATTCGCACCTAGTCAATTTATTCAAGTTATTAAAAATTCTTAATATTTTTTATTTTATAATCATACAATAATATTAATATTTATGTATGTCTCTCAAGACCACGGGCCATAAAAATGGCCCCGACTTTTGGAGGGCTTGCGTGGGGCCATGGGAAGGCCAACACGTAGAGGCCCCTTGACTATAATGTAAATGTGGCGTGACACTGACCGACGATTATCCCTATCTACATCACGTAAAAAACAAGCCCCGGTCAGGGCAGGACTATTATAAGAAATGAGAACCAAAAGGTACCGGGCTATTGGGATGAACTACTAGTAGCACTAGGGATCTGGGACTATGGGAACTATGGCGTCCGCCCGTCGCGAGTTGGGGGAACATGGAAAAAATGGGCAGACACTGACTCGCCACTTCCAGCACAGGCCCCAAAACTTGTCGTATAACATTGGCGAAGGGCAACATAGATGTGAGTGGTGACTAAGGTGTGTGGAGAGGTGGGCTGCAGGTTCAATGAGGTTACTTCCCACGTAATGCCATTTATTACTTCCACCCCTGGAGCTTGAGTTTTAGCTCCAGTGATTTCTACTCCCTGCCGGTTGGCTAAGACAAGCACGGAGGGGGCTTGCCTTGCCCCCCGAGACAGGTACGAGCTGCCGTTACTAACCTAAGGCTTCGCCACAAAGCCCTACATATAATAATAATATTGATATTATTATTGGGTATGGGTACAAAATAAAAAATATTAAGAATTCTTAATGTTTTTAATTAAATAATAGGATGTCAATCACTGTACTGAGACACCAACAATGGTATAGTTTCTCTTACTATTTATGTAAAGGTATGTAGTTATAAATAATCCCAGATGTATCCTTCAACGGCGAATTTTGGTAAACTCAGCTGTGCGGCCGCAGGTGTAGGCGGAGGTTCTTCTATAAGGGTTACAACAATATTGTTACAACTCAGGTCCCGACAAAAACAAAACCCACCTGCATATATGAAACAAAACACATTTTATTACCTGCCGGCATTTAAACTAATTGTAACTCTTTTATGGTCGTCTTCTTTTGTTTACTTTGTGTTTAAAATTTGTGATTAGAAAACAGCCCATTGTTTTATTGTACTCTTTTATGGCAGTTTGTGGCCGAGTCGTTAGCCAGTTGTGGCGGATTAAGCCGACTTAGATACGGGGACATTGCATTTGTGTAGTAGAAAACGATGACCTGAGGAGGGGGAGACAGTCGAGCGCGAACCACGAGCGAAGCAAGACGTGTGTACTACAATCGGGAATCTAATAAGTGACGGACTTTGCGCGTTTTATTGAGTTACGACCTTCTGCATTACGTTTGAATTTGTTGTGTTCGGTTATATTTGTACCTGTGTTATACGTGTTTGTATAGTTGTAATAAACTCTATAATAATTCTAACGGCATTTTAATTCGAGTCTCGCGACTCGTAACAATATATAAGTTATCTAGCTGTCACTTTGTTAATGTTAGCGTTAAATGTATTACTGATATGCTAGGGTTTAATCTGCGTTAGTGTTAAAGATTTGGGCCATTACACGCAGATATAGCGATGGGTTTAATGTGTTATTTGAGATGCGACATAGTTAATGACGTTAAATATTGACAGATAAGTTATGTACAGTAATGTGACTATGCCTTAATGACGTTATTTTTTAACACTTTTAATAAGACTCATTCGGCCACAACGTAAATCTTTAACACTAACGCAGCCCCAGCAATATAGTTAGTATTGGTGATACTTACTTGCAGTTGGTTGATATCCTAATCTGTTAAGCAGAAACAAACACTTAAAAAAATCAGTCGTAAGACTGCATTTGAGTATGGATACTGATTATGTAGGCTTGTCCATACTCCAGCAAATAAAAATCTTTATAGTTTAAAACAATTTAGCTTAAATATTAGTGCCATAAACTTGAAACATAATGCGGTTTTACGTCGGCTAAAGTAAGAATAGCAGATTTTCCATAAAATCAAATTAAGCTGTCCCGTTTAAGAGAATGGAAGGGGATCCCTATGAAGTTCAGGGGTTCTATATTTTAGTTTCATTAGTACATATGTGTGTGACTTGTATTTATTAAAATATGTTTGTAAATACTTACTTTGCACGTTCTATGACTATATGAAAATGTTTCAATTTAAAGAGCCACGAGAAAAGTATCAGTATCCCTTGCATAACAATAATATTCTTTTAAGTCTTACTGCGTTTCGTCTAATAAGGCCCTTGTGTGGAATAATAGGCATTTAAACGTGTACACCCTCGTATTGGTAAAACTGGAATGTCTACAACTTTTGTCGAGTGTATATTCGATATAATATTAAAATACTTTTTAATTTGGCTGTCAAGCGACAATTTGCAAGTGATTATTGTTCTAGAATACGGATCTAGGACATTATTTCGGAAATAAAATAAACAATCACTGCTCTAATACATCAATATGATATAGTATTTAATACTTTTATCAATCGACAGATTTCATTTTTAATCATGCCCCTGTGTCGTCGACTTAATAATCTATACTATATAATAAATTTGTAAATATTAGGTTGGGGAAAAAGTCTTTTCGCATATAGTATGTATGAACATGTAATAAGATCTCTTTGACTATACCATTTGCATCTGTCTGGTTTTGGTATCATTAAAAAGTTTTAATTTTAAAGAAGATAATTCCAAATTCAAATTAGGAAAATGTGTGATTTTCATTTGTTTTTCTTATTGTTAAAATGAGTGAATCTAATGAAGAAATTCGATACATTTTAAAATTGTACTACAAAACAAGTAAAAATACAACACAAGCCGCGAAAAAAAAATGTCATGTTTATGGACCTAATGCAGTATCTGTGACAGTAGCGCAAATTTGGTTTAAGCGTTTTCAATCCAGAAATTTTGATATCAAAGATGCACGTCGCTCTGGTCGCCCTGTTACGGACAAAATTGATGCCATTTTTGAAAAAGTGAAGCAAGGTCGGCATATTAGTACTTACGAAGTAGCTGGAGAACTGGAAATTGACCACAAAACGGTTTTAGCGCATTTGAAAAAAGCTGGGTACACAAAAAAGCTCGATATTTGGGTGTCTCATGAGCTCACTGAAAGAAACCTAATGAACCGTGTACTCATTTGTGATTCTTTATTACGACGTAATGAAACCGAACCCTTTTTGAAGAAGCTGATAACTGGTGATGAAAAGTGGATGACGTACGACAAGAACGTGCGAAAAAGATTGTGGTCAAAGGCCGGTCAGGCTTCATAGACTGTGACAAAACCCGGGTTAACTCGCAACGCGGTGATGCTGTGTGTATGGTGGGATTGGAAGGGCATTATTCATTATGAGCTGTTACCGCCAGGCAGGACCATCGATTCTGAACTGTACTGCGAACAACTGATGAGATTAAAGCAAAAAGTTGAGAGAAAGCAGCCGGAATTAATCAACAGACGGGGTGTGGTTTTTCACCATGATAACGCTCACACATCTTTAACCACTCAGCAAAAATTATGAGAGTTTGGTTGGGAGGTGTTAATGCATTCGCCGTATAGTCCTGACTTTGCACCTTCAGATTTTCACCTATTTCGGTCTCTGCAGAATTCTTTAGGCAGTGTCAGGTTAACATCACGAGAGGACTGCCAAAACCACTTGTCGCAGTTTTTTGATCAGAAGCCCCAAAATTTTTATAGCAATGGGATCACGTCCCTACCTACAAGATGGCAAAAAGTTATCCAACAAAAAGACACCTACATACTTTAGTCAAATGTAAATAAACTATAAAAAAACCTTTTGAATTTTTATATAAAATGCGAAGAAACTTTTTCCCTAACCTAATAATTCAGGTATGTACAATGCGTTTAAAAATGTGAAAAAAATCAGGGGGCTTAATTCGGTCCAGCAAATTTTTGTTTGTCTGTCTGCCTGTTAAAGCATCACGGGAAAACTACCAAACGGATTTAAATTAAACTCAAAACGGAGCTAGCTTTATACCCCGGGTTGTAACTTAAGATGCTTTTTATCCCGATATATATTGAAAAGGTGGCAAAAATAGTGAAAAGATGGCGCTGCGATCGCATATTTTTTGGAAATTACTGATCGTATATGAATGAATCGCGACATAGTGCTGGCTTATATATAACTCGAGTTAACACTGAAACTACATTTTATCACGATAAATGTCATTGTTTCTTTAAAAGAGACGGAATAGCCAAATAAATGGCGCTACAATCGCGATTTTAATGCACTAATAAATACCTACATTGTCGTAAACAACAATGACATGTCAATCATTGTATTACTTCAAACCAGGTTGGCTTCGACTCGCCTTTAGGTTTTGCTGAGCAGTTATGTAGACTATGGACTTAGTTTCTTTGTTATTATTATATGTACAAAAACCGAATTGAGGTGGTATGTAAGTAACATCCACATCACAGGGATTTTGACGCGGCGTAGCCACGGGTAAAACTAGTATCGGTTATAAATCTCTTTATTACAAATAGTAACATATTATTATCTTCACTGATAATAATTGTAAGATAAGAGAGTTTAGAACGTGGTATATTCTTCATTGTTTAAATGTTCTAATCTTCAGAATCTGCTTGAATATTTCTTTATATAAGTCCATTCATAAACATTACACACACAACAACGATCCAATTATCGAGTTTTTGACGGGAATTTTAAGGTATTTTCTTATGCAGTATTTTTTTATTGCATGAATTCAGCAGACAGGCAGAAAGTCCACCTGATGGAAAGCGGTTACCGTCGCCTTTGGACATTGGTAACACCAAAAATACTACTAATGTCCTGATGCTTTCTAGAGGAAGACTGGAACCTGGTCACTAAGGACGGAACACAACTCAAGGTTGTTATGGCGGCATACTTTGGACCAGGGATGGTAGCCATCTACGCGGGCAAATACCCTAACCCTGGGCTGTGGGTTGTTTTCTCGCCTCTTACAAGAAATTATATTCTTTTTCGCGTTCCTACACGAATAGAATTTCATATTCACAAAATGTATCTAATATTGTTTAAAAATGAACAACAGTTGTAGGATATTGATAGTTTACCAAGAATTGTGTTTATGTTGAAGATGAAAACTTGAGTATTCGTAAATACTTACGACATTGGCTAAATATACAAATCACATTTAAGAAAAAGAACCTACCTACCTAAATTTTATAATATTCCGTTAAGTTCAATCTTAATCGGTTTGGAACCATTTCATCAGCCTGAAGATTTTTTGCTTAATAATTTGTACTATTATTAACACGCCAGCTTCCCACAGGAGTAGGCAAAGATACTTCTATCTCCCCATGCTACATTTTTCACATATAGTCAAGGTGTTGCCACCTTGACTATATGTGAGTCCATCATTGGGGGAACTCCATATATCCGTGTTTGAATAGTTACGACAACAAATCAGTCTGTGAAGCTAAGACACCATTGTATTCTGTCTGCGAATAGTAGTTGGCGTTAAATTCCGTTTAAAAATAAAATAAAAAACGAGTAGTGTATGAACTTACCCCATTGACGGACTTCGCCACCTTTTATATATTAGGTTGGGGAAAAAGTTTTTTCGCATTTTATATAAAAAATCAAAAGGTTTTTTTATAAAGTTTATTTACATTTGACTAAAGTATGTAGGTGCCATTTTGTTGGATAACTTTTTACCATCTTGTAGGTAGGGACGTGATCACATTGCTATAAAAAATTTGGGGCTTCTGATCAAAAACCTGCGACAAGTGGTTTTGGCAGTCCTCTCATGATGTTAACCTGACACTGCCTAAGGAATTCTGCAGAGACCGAAACAGGTGGAAATCTGAAGGTGCAAGGTCAGGACTATACGGCGGATGCATTAACATCTGCCAGCCAAACTCTAGTAATTTTTGCTGAGTGGCTGAAGATGTGCGAGGTCTAGCGTTATCATGGTGAAAAACCACACCCCTTCTGTTGATTAATTCCGGCCGCTTTCTCTCAACTTTTTGCTTTAATTTCATCAGTAGTTCGCAGTATAGTTCAGAATCGATAGTCCTGCCTGGCGGTAACAGGTCATAATGAATAATGCCCTTCCAACCCCACCATACACACAGCATCACCTTGTTGCGAGTTAACCCGGGTTTCGCCACAGTTTGTGAAGCCTGACCGGCCTTTGACCACGATCTTTTTCGCACGTTCTTGTCGTACGTGATCCACTTTTCATCACCAGTTATCAGCTTCTTCAAAAAGGGTTCGGTTTCATTACGTCGTAATAAAGAATCACAAATGAGTACACGGTTCATTAGGTTTCTTTCAGTGAGCTCACGAGGCACCCAAATATCGAGCTTTTTTGTGTACCCAGCTTTTTTCAAATGCGCCAAAACCGTTTTGTGGTCAATTTGCAGTTCTCTAGCTACATACTACTAATATGTCGATCTTGCTCTACTTTTTAAAAAATGGCATCAATTTTGTCCGTAAGAGGGCGACCAGAGCGACGTGCATCTTTGATATCAAGATTTCCGGATTGAAAACGCTTAAACCAAATTTGCGCTACTCTCACAGATACTGCATTAGGTCCATAAACATCACAAATTCTTTTCCTGGCTTGTGTTGCATTTTTACCTTTTTTGTAGTAAAATTTTAAAATGTATCGAATTTCTTCATTAGATTCACTCATTTCAACAATAAGAAAAACAAAAATCACACATTTTCCTAATTTGAATTTGGAATTATCTTCTTTAAAATTAAAACTTTTTAATGATACCAAAACCAGCCAGATACAAATGGTATAGCCAAAGAGATCTTATTACAAGTTCATATATACTATATGCGAAAAGACTTTTTCCCTAACCTATTATATACCTTTTGCTTTATCTACTTTTATCAATCTCTTTCTACATATGAGTCTGTTTGAAGTGCCTTTTAGCAGTCGCTATTGCCGTCATCATCAGTTAATCATAGTTCATTGTTGGATGTAAGCCGCCTAAAGTTTGCGCCACTTATTCCATACTTCCCCTTTTCTCATCCAGCCTCTAACAGTGATTCTGCGCATCCTGTACTACGTTAACTAAGACGCGCTCCCCACTCCAGCACTCGTCTGCTCCACTAGCCATTAGTTCTTTGAGCATTGATTTCTAGACCCTTGGAGCAATAGATTGATATAGTTATGGCGATATATCATTTTGTAATTTCAATTTACCAGGACACCGTACACATCGCACCTTAAAGTGGTTTAGTATGTACCCATCTGCACAATAACATTGTCCGTTTATGCATTGGTATTCTTCGCCTATACAATTAACCTCGGCACACTGGTCTGAAACTGGAATATTACTTTTCGACATTAGAATAAATTCTAAAAATTATATTAGCTTAATAAATCAATAATAAGATTCTAAAAGTGTAGTCCTTTTTCTTATATTTTTTGTATTTATGTGTTTATTCTGCAAAAATTCACACAAAAAATACTAGGCCGATTTCGATGTGATTTTCGCTGATCGATAGTACATTACCGGACTTAAAATCTGTGGTACTTTATATCCCTATAATCCTACGGAAATTTTCTTGGGAGCGGTTTAAAGTGGCCAGATCGTAAAAATCGGATAGAAGTTTTCACTGGTTGATAAAATCTTTAGTAAAACAACTGTAGTTGTCTATGCCTTTAGTAACATTACTTATTCTGATTTTTTACGGGAATTTCCGGCATTCATGTATTTTCATACTAAAAATCCATTACGTTGCTTAAAATAACCTTCGTTTTTATATTTAGTAAAATAACTTTAATATTTGTTACCTGTCCAAAGTGGACAAAGTCTCGGGCAAATACTAAGTAATAATATAGTAATAAAGTGTATAATTAAGTCAAAGGTTTCTTTGATTTACATCTGAATCTGACATTTTAGCTATTTATAGTTTAATACTTCAGCTAGCTACATTACATTTTAACGAGTGAAGCACTATTTAAAATTACTTTTTTACAACTGAGACGCTGCAACCATCTTCAGGCAAATATGCTTTTGATCAGTTTGAAGTCCTGGTAGGTACAAGTGGCAATTTCTGCAGAATCATAAATCTGCTAAATATTTTAGTCAATATTTGTTGTGTAAAACTGTAAATGATATGATGTAGTTATACCTAGGTACTAGCAAGTAAGCTTAGTAACTTATCAGCAGTATCATGTGTGATGTTTGTCTCCCGAGTGTATTATAACAAAACTATCTGTCTAGTATTGTCTGTCGTTATGATTTTTTTACATATATTTTTTAATATATGTTTGCTTATAGGCAAACTGGTAAACGGGTCCACTTGATGGCAAGTGGCTACCGTCGCTTATGGACATCTGCAACACTAAGGGAGCCGATGCGCTGCCTACCACGTTGAGTCTTTAAATATCTGTTTACACCCTTTTTGAAGAGCCCCACATTGTAGCGCTCTGGGAAAACAGCGGGAGGGAGGGAGCTCATTCCATAGATTGCTCACGTATGGCATAAAGGAGCGAGCGCCACGTACAGTGGACAACTTCCAAGTGTCAAGGAAGTGTGGATGAACTCCCAGTCGCCGGCGAGCTGTGCGGTGGTAAAATGGCGACGTAGGTACCAAACTAAATAGCTCCTCAGAAGACTCCCCATTGTACAGACGGTAGAACGGCGCTTAGAGCGCCAACGTTTCTTCTGAGACTTAAAGGTTCTAAACCGTTTGTAAGTTCGGGATCGTCGACAATCCGGATCGCTCGGCGCTGCAAGGAGTCAAGTGGGAACAGCTGGTACTGAGGTGCCCCAACCCAGAGATGGGAGCAGTACTCCACACGAGGACTGACTTGGGATTTATATAATAAAAGCCTATGTCCCGGTGTGAAGTAGCGCTTAGCCCTGTTGAGCACCCCAAGCTTTTTTGAGCGATTTTCGCTTTGCTCTCCAAATGACCTCGTAATTGCACCTCGCTCGAAATGCCTTTACTAGTATTACTATTACTATCTTACTAAATGCCTTTCGCACCTCTCTTGCTAGGAATTAAATGTAACGAGACAGCTCTGTTGTATAGGCAGAGACACTGCCTAGTACATTGCTGTTTTCCTCATATCTCTTTTATGCGCTTCCGTTGTGAACTGCGCCTTAAGTTTATGTTGCCTTGGCGCCTATGTGCATTGTGCACGCCATGCAAGTTCGGGTATCTATAAATATATTACTAGGTCTATTATTACGTGAATGCGTGCAGGCGTCAGAAAGAGAAACGGAAGGGAGAGCTGGCGTTGAATAAGTATGAGATATCATAAGATTGCCACAAGCACTTTGTTGAGGTTACCTACTAAGAATAAGGTCTATTATTACTCCTGCGTAACGTCCCACTAGATTACATGGCTTTATTCTGATATTGATTTGTGATTAATTGATGGTTGTTAGCAGATAAATATTTTTCTCTCAAAGCGTATAGCTTTTAATTGACACCGGAAAGATTACTTACTTTATTGAATACAAGGCCCTCTAAACATTGTTTACATTATTTTAGACTCCTCACATACTAAAGATTTTTAATGAATGCACCGAGTTCAAGTGACGTGTCTAGGAAAGGAATTTAAGAAATTGATGGAGAGACGTAAATAACTTGTAAACTGAATCATTATGCGCTTGTCGTTAGTTAAACAAGGTCACTGAAAGATCGCATAAAATGGTACTGATTCCCAAGGGAGGCCGTCCTCCCAACGATCCGTCCGCATACAGGCCCATAGTGTTGCTTAACGAGGTCGCCAAGGTCTTCGAGAAGATCTTAGCGGAACGCCTCGTTAAGCACCTCGATACTTTGGAGCCGGGGAGCGCCTCTGCCGAAACCCGAACTGCGTCTGTGCTAGACAGACGCAGTTCGGGTTTCGGCAGAGGCGCTCCACGTTGGACGCTTTCGAGACACTGCGATCTGTAACGGACGACGCCGTCCAAGCAAAGGATACTTCCCTGGCTGTATCGCCAGATAAAGCGAACGCCTGTAACAGCCTCCTTCACGAGACGATCAGGGAGGGGCTCCATGCACACGGAGTTTCCCCGTACCTCACAAGGCTGTTGGGCGCGTACCCCCAGGACAGGTACATCCTTTGGGAGGACGGCGAGTCCGATAATCGCGCGATAGATCGGTGACGCGTCGCGTGCGGCGTCCCACAGGGATCGGTCCTCGGGCCGGTTCTTTGGAACGTCGGTTATGACTGGATCCTTCGGGTTCCGGTTCTGCCCGAGATAGGGCTAATCTGCTTTGCGGATGACATCCTACCCACGGCACGCGCTGCGTCATTCGCGGAATCCGTGGACCTCGCCAACCCCGGGTTGGCGATCGTGGTCCGAAGAATAGGTAGGCTTGGCTTGAAGGTCTCCCCCGCGAAAACGGAGGCCATCATGTTCCATAGGCGGTTTCGTAATCCCCCCGCGGACTTGTCCGTTACAGTCCAAGGGGTGGATATTCGCGTAGGTCCCCAGATGAAATATCTGGGGCTCATTCTCGATGGGAAACGGCTGTTTAAAGTGCACTTTGAGCAGCTAGTTCCCAAGGTCGTGAGGTCCGCAGGCGCCCTCTCTTGGGTTCTTCCCAACGTGGGGAGGGGTGCGCCAAACAGGTCCGAAGTCCTATTGTGGCGGTGAAGTGCAGTGGCACTTCACCGCCACAATAGGACTTTGTTGTGCCCCGCACAACGGGTCCTGGCGGTGAGGACCATCCGAGGATACCGTGCAGTGTCGTGGACGGCGTCGACACTCTTGGCGGGCGATCCGCCTTGGCCTCTCCAGGCGGACGTGATTGCCAAAATTCGGCGCTCCCGACAGGATGCCCTCGCCCGTAACCTCGTCTAAGGCCAGGCCGAACTCCAGGTGATCAGGACGCGAGAAACCGCGGCCATGATCCAATCTTGGTCAGTAGAGTTGGAAAACCCTGTTGCTGGCATTGACACGGTGGAAGCGGTTCGACCGCAGCTGTTGCGATGGCTCTCGCGGATACGCGGGACCCTGACATTCAGAATGACACAGATACTTATCGGGCACGGTTGCTTCGATAAGTATCTGTGTCAGATTGCGGGCTGCTTGCCTTCACCCCAATGCCGCCAATGTGGCGCGCTAGACACGGCGTTACACACGCTAGTCGAGTGCGCAGCATGGGCACCTCAGAGGTGTGAACTCGAGACACTAGTAGGACCGATTGATTCGCTGAGCGATCTGGTGCAAGCCATGCTGCACAGCGACGTTTGGTGGGTGGGCGCGGCCAATTTCTGCGAGACCGTAATGTCTCAAAAGGAGGCCGCGGAACGAGATAGGGAGAGAGATGGAAGTGCGCATGCGTCTCGCGGGCGCCTACGCCAGTCGGGAGCCCGGAGGCGCAGGTATGCGCATGATCTCCCCCCCCCCTGAAATACCGCTGCAGGGGCCCTCCATCTAGGGAGCAGAGGAGTCTTCACCCCTGTTGACGAAGTGAGTTTGCCTCTCCCGGGGCACTCTCAAGCACTTGTGCGCTAGGATCGGTGTGGGCGTAACTACGTTCTGTATCTCATGCCTTTCCTACTCATTAGCGCGGGGCACATGGGAGGAGGGTGGTTTTAGTGGAGTATTGATTAGTCGAGTCTCCACACAAGCCGGTTGATTATTGTTTGGAATGCCTCAATGTAAAGCCTCCATGATCAACAACGGTCTAATCCCTAGCAAAGGACCCGGTTTGTGCGAAATGCATTTCCCCCGCCAGGAAAAAAAAAGATCGCATAAAATGGTAGAACATACATATACAATAATACACTTATCTAATTAACAAACGGTTATTGGTTTTCTCTTAACTATATTTTAGTAAGATTGTTTGAAAGAATAAAAACAAGGGGAACAACTTTTAGTTTTTTATATTCCTATACCAAAATACTACGCGGTGATATACTAAATTATCTATACATGTAATAAAACTGTAGAGGTCGAATTTCTGTACAATGAAAAAAAATGATAAAAACCGAGTCAGGGACATGTAAGAAGCGAAATAGAACTCACTTAGATTTTTTTTAAATTGTATGTTTCTCTGTTTGTCTGTCTGTTTTTACTGGCTAACCTCCGAAACGACGGGACCGATTTAAATGAAATTTTGTATGGTAGTAGCTTATATCCCTTGACAACATATAGGATACTTTTGATCCCAAAAATTAAAGAGCTCCCGCGGGATAGTTAAAAAACCGCACCACGAGGGCGAAGTCGCGGGCTTCAGCTAGTATATTATAAGCTCTCGGACTAACGATATTATTGGTCCTTATACTAAAACAATTTTTAAGCACAAAGATGCCACTGCAGTCCAATCAACTTCCCCGTTATGTGGCATCATTTTGTTTTTTATTTGAGATATTTTCTTTGTGTACAAATATCGTCATATGTTTGTTTTGGTTTTACTTAGTTAAAAATAAACCCAGCAGTGGGGCCTGCTGTGCTTATGCTTATCCTTTAAGGGGACCGAACGACACACACTCGTCGCGCTTATCTAAAACGAACCACCTGTTGAATTTTGTATGTACATTAGTAATCTCCACATCCAGTTTCCATCATGACACTTTCCTGAGACTGCACGTGCCGCTTTTAGAAATGCACAATAAGCCAACCCAATATTTAATCGGTTGAAAAGTAAACAGAAATATTGTGACGGAAACTCATTTTTCTACTTATTATTTTAATTCAAGCCAATCTCTTTTTTGCCATCCGACGAGGTAACGCGGCCGGACTTTTTGGGAACGTTCTCTTCTGAAAGCGGCCTGAGACTACCATTCCTACAAATACTTAAATATTAATTCTATTTGTAGGTATATTATGTTTTGTTTTAGCGTCTAGTTTTTTTTAGAATTTACTTTATATTTTTATTTGTTTTAATATTGTTTAAATAACATTTACTGAGTATATGATCTCTTAATTTTTTCCTATAATGTAAATAGTTACAAAAAAGGGAGCTTTATTTTATGTTTCTGATGAGGAAGAAAGGACGATATGGAGGCTTCCGTATCTTTGTATTTTTGTAAATGGTCTTGACACTATAGATAGGCTGTCTATTTAAAAAAAAGGTATAAACCAAATATTTACCTTCGAATTCACTCTCACTTCTAAATTGAGCGCACACTGTCACAAATAGAAAAACAAATGAGATCCAATATAGCATTTTCTTAATAAATAAGAACTAGTGTCACATTATCATGACTTTCTATATTTGCACAATGGTTGTGTGTTGCGGCTGCAAATTGTATATGAATTATGGCTAATTTTAACACAAAAATAAGTAAACTTGATATGTTATCAGAGATCTGTTGAGTTGCGATACGGTTATCGTCAACTAGCGTCACTCATTACAGTGGCTCGCAGTTTGATTAGCACACCTATGGAGATTTACATATGACCTTGACAGTAAAACATAACATTGACGGAGACAATGGATTACTTTGTTATCTCAGCAAAGAATTACTAGGGGAGAGGTGGCATGAAAGGACACGCATTGAAAGGGACAATTCAAATTGACGAAAAATTATAAAACGTTACGAAACAACGCTATTTTTATTCTTTGGTAGGCCCGATGCATAGCCATTCATGCCTAATTTAAAGTTTCTATCATTTGAAAGATGGTGGTGGTGAGCGTATGTTTATAATTGCACTAAGTATAAACCGAATATACGCTCTTTCCTAAAAAAGTTTTCTCAAATCTTTTGCGTTGATTTTATTGATATGTGTATTATTGGTTAGATATACACAGATATAAAAAGTAATGACGAGTAAAGTTTTATTCAAAATAGTGGATTTTGTGTTTATCTTTTAATTTTTGTATGATATTTATGAAAGGGACACTTAAAACGGTGTTAAAAGGGACATCCCTTTCATAACTGTTCCTTTCTAAAAAAGTTTATATATGATCATCAAGTGAGTCGGCGGATCTTGTACATGATACTAGTGCCTTATAATGATGTTGGTTTCTTGTGCAGGATCTGCCTGATCTACTTTAATTTTTACTCCTCTTTGACCTGTTTATCCGTGATCATTCTCGGATTAGATGTTTCCTATTTGGAGCATACATATTTGACACAAACCAACAGACTGACAGACAAAATATAAAAAATTGATATTGTTATAGTTTTTAAGCTTTACGTTCTTTATTCTATTATGGTCTTGTTTATAAATTCACTTCGTAGCATTAATTTTTATATTAGTATTTGTTTTCCAATAGCACTCGTCATATTTTCTTTGTTTCGTTTTGTCAATCCGTGAGTCACTATAACGGCCCTAGCGGAAGACTAGCGCTGGTTGAGTCAACCAGCATCATGCTGAGTTAGGACCGATTTAGAACTTCACTTCACAGTTGTATTGTCTTATTTATAAGTATGTTTTGGTTCCTATGTAGTTCTAAATTTTTTTTTCTTTCTTTCATTACCTTGTATTTTATGTTACTTTTACATCCATATTTATAGTATATAACAAAAACAGCAGCTTAGGACTAATAATGTATTGCCTGGACATGTTTTTGTTTAATGAACCAGTATTATCTATTTTAAACGAAACTCGACCCAAGTCTGTCTACTCTGAATGAATCATCACCTAGACTTTCTACTTTGAATGAGCCACAAGCTGTAGCGTGTTTCAGTCATTCTCATTAAAAAAATATTTTACATTGTTACTTTTGAGAAAAGACTATAAAACTTTGATTTTTATTATAATTTGTACTCAGTTTTTTTACTAATAACTAAGGAAAGCCCAATCACCACCTTATGAGATATTGAAACACAATTACTCAATTTTATGAAGATTTTTTCTATTTTGTTTGTGTGTAGCAGTAATATATGCATATTTCTATCTATGAAACACTGTCCCTGTCATAAATTAACACGTCCCTTTCAATACAGCCAATTTATGAAAGGGACAATATTTAAAGTTTTTTAAGACTGAAAATATAGAACTAAGAATGAAGAAATGTTTATTATTCCAAATTATTTCAGTAGTCTAAGAATGAAGGTTTCATAACTACCAACTTGGTGAATTTTTTTCTTATTTAATTACTAGAGCCTCCATAACAAACATTCCTTTCATGCCATCTCTACCCTACAACGCATTTTGAAATTATGACGTGGTTTTAATGTGAGGTTACTACATTACAGTACTACTACTAGCGATATTACTTAACCGCGTGAATTTTATCACTACTACTCCGCAGAAAGTTTTAGCGCTCGTGTAGACGGCATCACCATTACGCCGCTACCGCGCTTCTATTCTGTGAATTTTTATCTCAATGCAAACGTTGTCTACGCTTACATACCTCCGCTTCATCGATTTCGCCTGCTCGACAGGGAAAGTATACGTAGTGGCGACGCGGCGGCGGTGCGACAGCATCTAGTCTACACAGTTTGGCGGCGCGGCGACGGTACAGTGGCGGTGTCATGTATATGCGCGCTTAAGTTTTCCGCAATAGAATTCGAATGACTTTCTTCTTACCTTCAAAACTTCCTGTAGCTACTTTTCTGAATATCGACCCAATTATCAAGATAAGGTTACAAGCAATCAGACATTTTTTTATCTATGACTCGGTAACTGTTTTGGCACAAGCATCCATAGGTGACGATAACCATGTCTCATCATGTCGGCAGACAGTTTGTCTGCTGTACTCGAGCTATAAAAAGGCAAAAGATTATAAGTTCTTTCTCCTTCTTCATTCCAGTAACTTAGTGCATGTACATTTCTAGAAACAGTATATTACATTTCATATTCATTATTTTACTAATAAATTTGACGCAGAAACCTAGGTACCTACTAAAAACAAATGGCATATTTGATGTAGAATATTTACTGTAGAGATTTCAAATATCATATCAATATACACAAAAAAAGACAGATAATATACTTACTCATATTTATAAAATCACAATGTGATTATGTTAGTTTTATAGATCGTGTTGATATTTTTTGCTAATGGAAGCTACATAGGTATACTTATACTTATATATTTATATTGTAACTTCATGCGAACATACAAGCGGCTCATTAATCAGAGTCTGAATACTTATATAGTTCTAAGGGTTTCTGTAACTGAAATCGCTTTAGACAGATGCTGTTATTAACAATACCTGCATAGCGTAAAACGATGCCTACAAAGGCTCAATATGCCTCTATTAATTAGGTTGTTTTTACTAACATCGACCTTACCTTCTTGTCATATACACAAGGTGGATCTTAAAATAAACAATGTTCTCTGAAAATTAGATTTACATACAACTAAGCCTTTTCTAAAACTTTCCGAATGTATAAGTGTGCAATACGTTTGTGTAATGTCTAGAGAATTTTCTTATCCGAAGAGATGCAGACTTAATTTCTACAATAAATGTTATTGGATATTTTACACCGTTTATTAAAAGAAGACAGAAGAAGAAAATCGAAAAAAGAAGAAAGACTATTTTAATTTATCTACTAGAATATATGAATAAGTGAAGTGAAATGGACAACGCTGTGTTCGGACATTTTAAAGGTATTATTTATTTATTTTTTGAGTTATAAACAAAATCGTGCAAAATAATCGACTCGCCTATACTTGTGACATTTACTATGTTATAGTTAAAGCTTAAAATTAGTTCATCGGTGGATCAATAATATCACTTTCCTTTTTGGAATATCTACCATAGCGGTTTATATAGTAGACTTTAAAAAGGTAAATTAATACCACCAGTAAAATGATATAAATCTCTTGCATTAACTTAAAATATCAGTGCAATTAAATTAAGCGATCGTCGTGGTTCAAAAAGAGAAGGGAAAAAATTGGGGTGAGCCTGGCTTATTCCGGGTGCCTGCAAAAAGATTGCGACTTTATTTCATCGACGTATTTAAAGACAAGGTACGTTATTTCTGCTGCGTCAGGAGAATGAAGAATGGACTGATCCAATAAGTATACATTCTGATTTGAAATTTGTTCATAAAAGACATTAAGAATAATTTAATCTCATTCGAGCAATATCTGACTGTTTACAATAAATCGTATGTTGTAAAAAAATACTATACTGTGATTTTTTATTACCGGGACATGACATTTTTAAACACCTCCGATCGACCTTTTTTTGATTCATAAGTGAGTTGAAACAACAACTCACAACTGGGAGTTGAATCCTACAGAATGTCTATAGGATTTAACTCACGGGGAGTTGTTGTTGTAGAAAATGAACAACAGTTCATTTTATTAAATAATATGACATTTCTGTCTTACGGCGAAACCTTATAATTTTTCCAGCTAATATTGCCTTTTTCTCATAAATATAGAAAATTTATTACCTTTTCTTATGATAAATGAAGGGTACAATTATGTCCTGGGGATAAATTACTGACATAACTACATACATACTACGTCCAGCAGTGGACAACGGTTGGCTGTTGATGACGACATGCATAGATATCTGTCTGAATCACGCCTGTTGCCCATACGAGTAAGCAGAGTCGATAAATCTCCCTTTGCTACAAACTTGACATACTAATTTTACTATTCATACATACCTGTTTTAATAGATTATATATTTGCGAGTGTAAGTTAGAAATGCAGGTACTCCGATTAAGGGATCAGATAAAAATAATTGTTATATTTCCCGTGATTAAGAGTTCCCATAGATACGGTTCAGATGTTTACGTGAGCAAACCCGTATGGGAAAATCTAATAATAAATATCATTTAGCGAAGCGTAAACCTATTGAATATATTAAGGAAAGCATTACTACCGTGAATAGATATAATTTGATTTAAAATAAATAAATAAATCTTTAATAATATACTGCATAATAAATCAGGTTACCACCGTAGGTGAGTATGCTGTCGACGGGATATGAAAAATACGACCCATATTGGTTAAACCTTCGAGCCATCCCTTAAAAAGCTTTCCTTACGTTGAAGGAAATGACTTTCATATCTTATGAAAAGGTTTGATTATTATTAATTTAAAAATTTATTACACATCGTCATCGGAAGTCGATATTTGAGGAAGGAATAAAGGATCGGGATTTGTAATTCGTGTATGTAATAATCGGGCATAAATTCACTGACAAGATTACTTCAAATTAAATACCTTTCTCTTAAACATGTCGCTGTAGCTGCGTCGCATTTCAATAACGTGGATTATATCCTTGGCCGCAAGTACCACTAGGAATTTTAGAACCTAATATGCTGCAATATTGTTACCATTACATGTTGACGGGCGAAGGAAAACATGAGGAATATAAAACTAATATAAAACTTCACATGAGG
Organism: Dendrolimus houi; assembly: GCA_039645545.1. NCBI lineage: Eukaryota > Metazoa > Arthropoda > Insecta > Lepidoptera > Lasiocampidae > Dendrolimus > Dendrolimus houi. The sequence goes on along the minus strand of CM077120.1, from coordinate 11,647,606 downwards.
TAACGGATAAGTGAAATCCAACAATGTGCTTTAGAGAAGCGAAGCAGGTCGGTACCATTGCAAATAATTTTTTATGACTTATTTAAAAATTAGTTGTGCGAATTTATCAAAAACAACATAAATCATTTGTTTGATGTTTTACCCGAATTACTTGGTAGACAAATGAACAGAGTTATTTTTATCATCACACAAACGTCCGTCCCCTTAATTTTGTATGGATGTACTATGGACGTTCTGGCGAGTCAAATAGCTTATTTATATTTGTTCAAACAGTAATGAAAATTATTTATGGATTGATTTTTTAAGGTTCTGTAGCCATTTTAAATGAAACTTATGTTTTCTTCATATCCATATGTGCGTCTGTATGTTTTACGCCGAGTTTACATATCTTACCTTCGAGGTAGAGCCATGCTGGAATCATTATAGTGCATTAGGCCGGCTCGAACGATGTGATACCATGCTCTCACAGAATATCGGCGTGGAACGGTTAGCCTTGAGCTAATCGTGCTATCTGATCCCTCTTATTCCATCACAGAGGCTGGCAACGCGTTGGCATCGCCTCAAGTGTTGCAAACATGGTTACCACGTTCCAAGGCAAGGTAGTTTGACTGTTTGCCCACTTTAAACAATAAAAAAGAATTTATGAAAAATTTACATTACTTGTATGGAGTTTGTCAATTTTAACCAATCAATAATGGTCAGGTAAAAAATGTATAGTAAGATATAGAAATCCGGATTTAAATCTATTTAATATTTTAATATAATTCTTTTGTGTTCTGCCCGTGTGTGTATTGTCGTTAGAGTACCCGGTTTAGGAATAATATAGCCGAATGAAACTTTTTAATTAAAAAGTGCTGTTTTGTAATTATACGGATGTCAGATGCAAGGTGCTTCCTGACGGAGGTTGCGGTTGCCTCCGAGTCGTATAGCTTCTGTTTAGGAAGCTCGTTTGTATGGATTACTCTGACATTTCCATTTGGCCTGCTGAAATATGGCTGATTTAACTTATTATGATCGCTTTGGAAATTCTAATACTATTATGCGTACGTATGGGCTTATGGATAATTATTGTATTTCCAGCTCAGTGATTTATTAACGTATGTTATATTACCTAATAGTACAACAGTTGCTTTAGATATGATTTAATTGATATATATGTTCACTGTTAATCTATATACATATTGTTACGAGTGCGGGACTCGAATTAAAATGCCGTTGGAATTACTGTAGAATTTATTAGAACTATACAAACACGTATAACATAGGTACAAATATAACCGGACACAATAAGTCCTTATGTAATATAATGCACGCAATTAAATAACACGCGCAAAGTCCGTCACTATATCGTTTATCGAATGTACACGTCTTGCTTTGATCGTAATCGTCGCTTGACTGCCGATCTCTCCGTTCGGGCATCCCTTTATACTCAGCTCACAATATGTCATGATTGTGTAAACAACGGTTTCTTAGAATAACACCTGGCCACTGCCTATGGGAAGAGGATTACAATACACAATAGGCGGCTTTTCTAATTACAAATATTAAACACTTAGAAAGAAAACAAAATAAGTGCAAATGCGGGATATTAATAAACTTGGGTTTTATGGTCCGCAGGTGCGCATTCACATTTGTCGGCTTGCTTCGTGGAATTTTGGCTAAGTCGTAACAATGTAATAAAACTGTAGAGGTCAAATTTCTGTACAATGAAAAAAAAAAATGCTAAAAACCGAGTCAGGGGATGTAAGAAGTGAAATAATTTAGATTTTTTTAAATTTTTGATTCTCTGTTTGTCTATACGTTTGTACCGGCTAATCTCCGAAACAACTGGACCGATTTAAATGAAATTTTGTATGGTGGTAGCTTATATTCCTGGACAACATATAGGATACTTTTGATCCCGAAAAATTGAAGAGTTCTCGTAGGATAGTTAATTAATAGTTATAAAAGTGCGTAGGATTTTTTAGATGTATTGATATTTGGCCAAATGGTGCACTTCTAAGATTGTCTTTAAAAAATTGCCCAAAAAATCTTCAGATAATTGTTAATAACAAATGAACTATGAAACATAAAAAAATATCCTAAGTACTTCTGTAGACAATGTATTTTTCAAAATATATTCATAATTTCAAGTGAATAAGTTGAAAATTGTCCAAGTTACGTTTCCGGCCAACTTGAAAAATGCAGTTTGAGATAAAAGCGTATGAAGTTTTGAATAATAGAAAATCTTGAATAAAATTGCAATATCTTTAATCGGCAATGCTTGCACCATACAATTTGTCATCAACATCATTTTTGAAGTCCCAGGGAACCATTAAAAAAAAACTAAATCGATTTTTCGAAAATTCTAGAGTGGCCTAACACCCCATTTAATGCGCAAACCAGTCTTCAGGGCCCGTACTCTAGATAATACTTATATATCCGTCAATCGATGATGCTTGCGGTCATAATCCATTAAAATTATTTTCGAGTGAACGAAATATCTCAGGGTCGTACGACATTTTAATTTTAACCATTTTCTTCTTAAACATTTATTTCCGCATGAGTGAAAATGAGTATTAGAGCTCTAAAATACACGCTACAATCCAAGCAGCATTTAAATAAAGGTTTACATGACTAAATTTATAATTAAACGTTTCCTCGTCTTACTTGGAGAAATAAAGGAAAATTCTTCATTTTATTCATGCGTAACCTTTAAGAATTATCAACATTCAGCAACTCAATTTTTTACGTGAGTTGATAAGAAAAATAATCTAAACAAATAAATAAAATTGAAGTATCTGTTTGTAATGTTAAAATAACAGTTTTTTACTAAATGCATACGAAAGTATATACGGTACTTGTATCAAAAAAACAATTTTTAAATTTTTTGTCTGTTTGTCCGGATAATTTCTGAAGCGGCTGGGCCGATTTAGACGGCACTTTCATTGGCAGATAGCTAATGTTATAAAGACTAACTTAGGCTACTTTTATTTTAGTAAAACAGTATATTGTAAGGCTCACGCGCATGCCGTCGCCGTCACCGCACCGGAAGGCAAATTAAATTAAATTCCACGCAGATGAAGTCGCGGGAAACAGCTACTGTTAAATAATTTAAGGTCCTATGATAAATAAGACCGAGATCTTTGGACCTTTGTTAACAAGTTTCTTTTCCACGCAAGCGAGTTCGGAGTTTTTGTTTAAAGAAAACTTTTATCAAATTCTATTAGAGGACTCGTTTATATTCAAAGGCGGTGTCCAACTTGGATGATATTTTTGCAAATAAGAATTGTTTGTTATGCAAGATAAGAATGAAAATGTAGAAAAAAGGGGTATACGGATATAATATACACACATCCATTTTTATTTATAAAATTTTGTCTATTCCCAAATAACACTTAAATATAAAACACCCAAATATAGCACCCGGACTAAAAATAAACAAAAGCTGATGTTACCGGCATCAAGAACCAAATACGGCACAAGAAGTGCATTAATAGTAATTAATTAATAAATAATTAATTAATAGTGCACATTTCATGGTGCACGAGTAGGTACCTACCTCTATTAATAAATATTTTCAAAACAAGGCTTAAAAAATATGTAGGAAACCTTATTTAAACACGATCTGACAGACACGCAAACATTAACTCTACTATTGTATCATCATTATCCTTATTAATATTATAAATGCGAAAATAACTGTCTGTCTGTCTGTCTGTCTGTCTGTTCCGTTTTCACGCAAAAACTACTGGACTCATTTGGCTGAAACTCAGTATATAAATATTTTCGATGCCGAGGATGAACATAGGATACTTTTTATCCCGAAAAACGGGATAGTTTTCGAGATAGAAATATATTTATCTCTTTGTTTGTTATGCTTTTACGAAAAAACTACTGGACCGATTTGACTGGAATCTGGTATATTTATAATTATAAATAGAGAGTAGACAAGGGATACGTTTTATACCGGATAATGGGATAGATTTATGTAAAGGTTATTCCAGAAATTTGGATAGGTTTTTTTATGATTTGCCATTTTGGTTATTTTGGTCACTTTGATAATTTTGGTCATATTGGTAACTTTGGTCATTTTAGTCATTTTGGTCAATTTGGTAATTTTGGTCATTTTAGCCATTTTGGTCATTTTGAATATTTTGGTCATTTTAGTAATTTTGGTCATTTTAGTCATTTTGGTCATATTGGTCATTTTGGTCATTTTGGCCATTTTGACCATTTTGCTCATTTTAGTCATTTTGTTCATTTTGGTCATTTTAGTAATTTTGGTAATTTGGCTCAATTTGGTCACTTTGGTCATTCTAGTAATTTTGGTCATTTTAGTCATTTTGACCATTTTGGTCATTTTGGTAATTTTTGTCAATTTGGTCATTTAGGTCATTTTTAGCCATTTTGACTATTTTGGTCATATTGACTATTTTAGTAATTTTGGTCATTTTAGTCATTTTGGTCATATTGGTAATTTTGGTAATTTTAATCATTTTAGACAATTTGGTAATTTATGTAGTTTACAGATAGATAGACGGGGGATATATAAATAAAACTAGAACGATATAGAGATAAACTTTAGTGATACCTATAAATATAATACAGTATACAAAGTTGCTAATTAAGTTGGATTATATTGTTACGAGTGCGGGACTCGAATTAAAATGCCGTTGGAATTACTATAGAATTTATTAGAAGTATACAAACACGTATAACATAGGTACAAATATAACCGGACGTAATAAGTCCAAATGTAATGCACAATTAAATTACACGCGCAAAGTCCGTCACTATATCGCTCATCGAATGTACACACGTCTTGCTCGTATCGTAATCGTCGCTTGATTGCCTATCTCTCCGTTCGGGCATCCCTTTATACTCAGCTTAAAATATGTCACGACCGTGTAAACAATGGATTTTTAGAACCACACCTGGCCACTGCCTACCAGAGAGGTTTACAATACACAATAGACGGCTTTTCTAATTACAAATATTAAACACAAAGAAAACAAAATAAGTGCAAATGCGGGCTGGTAATAAACTTGGGTTTTATGGCCGGCAGGTGCGCATTCACATCTGTCGGCTTGCTTCGTGGAATTTTGGCTAAGTCGTAACAATATGTAATGTATACTCGATGTATTTTACTAGACTTATAATAATGTATATTTCTCTTTAAGTATACTGTATTGTTCTTTGAGAAATAAACGATTTAAACCTTATAAATACTAATATTTAAATTATAGAATAGAATAGAATAGAATAGAAAACACTTTATTGTTCACCAAATAAAAAATTACAGAATAAATAATTACAATAATTTAACGGCAAAACATAAGGCGGCCTTATCGCTTAAAGCGATCTCTTCCAGGCAACCTGACTGAGAGGATACTTTTAACAACTTATCCTACTAGGTATAATTAAATTAAAAAGAAGTAAAAATAAAAAAGGTAGAACAGCACAATGTGGACAGTAAACAGCTAAGTTAAGAAGAATAGAAAAATATATATTTTATTATAAACTAAGGTAATGGTTTTTGACAGATTTTTTAAATATGGCTTTTCTGACGTCTACGGGTAAAGAGTTCCAAAGGCAAACAGCCTGCACTGCAAAGGGAGTAAAATTTTGGAGTAAAATGTTGAAGAATGTGCAGGTGCCTTTAACAGGAGGTTATTAGAGGAGCACAAAGCGAAGATGTGTGATGTATGAAGGAAGTTGAAACATTCCTTAAGGTAAGGAGGAGTGTAGGGTATAAATAGTGTAGGATATAATAAATGTAGAAGATGAGCAATCCGGCGAAGTGAGATTGGCAGCCACTTGAGTAAATAAATAAATAATAGTAAATTATGTTCTTTGGAAAAAATTACAAGTTCCTTTTATAGGATTCCATCTATATTCAACGGAAAAAGTAAGTAACAGTAGCCTCTTGCAAATCGATTTGGCGCATGGAAAGTCCATTGGTTTGTATCTTGTTTCAAGATCAATCTCAAACTATAGACAAATAGGACATTATTGCTGACTCTTAATGAACAATTACAAAAATGCTTTAATTAAAAATTAGCACATGGCCTAAAAATCCAATGCTTGTAATGGTTTCTGAGGCCATCTCTATACCGGTGACTATCTCGGACAACAGATTAGTATAAAGATTCAACCAGGCAATGCAGTCAACCTTCTGGACACGTTATCCTTAGAATACGGTAACATAGGCTCAGTATTCTATTTATAGTTTTAAGAGACTATAGTTAGAATAATATTAATGAATTAGGTTTAGTTAAGTTTTGGAAATTAGAAAGTTGAGGTGGCAGGGGACCAGTGACTGGTCTCATGTTGGGTTTCTGTATTTTGCTTATACATTTACTAGAGTTTGCCTCGCGGCTACGCCACTTGTTAAACCAGGCAATAGCTCTATGTTACTGACATAAAAACAAGATTAGGTTTTTTATATATATTAGTCCTACAATTTTACTGTTTCTTGTTCAATGTACTACAATAACAAAGAAACTAAGTTCATATAGTCTAAACAACTGCCCAGCAAAACATAGAGATGAGTCGAAGCCACCCTGATTTGAAATCATTAGTTAAAGCATTTAGCTGATCTGTCTATTTTATGCAAACAATAACATTTATTGGGATAGAATGAATACGTGTGTATGTAATGTGTTAACTCGGGTTATAAGCCAGCACTATGTCGAGTTTCATTCATATATGTTCAATAGTTTCCAAAAAGGATAAGATCGCAGCGCCATCTTTTTCGCTATTTTCGTCTATCTCGCGGAAACCACGTCATTTATAGAGATAAAAAGTATCCTAAGGTACGCCCCGGGATATAAGTTTGCTCTGTATCGAGTTTCATTTAAACAGTAGTTTTCACATGATGCACTACCAGACAGACTGACAAAAATTATAATAATTGCATTTTCGGAATTTTCTGGTCCGAATACCCTCTGATTTTTTCACATTTTTAAAGGCAATGTATAAACTCGAACTATTTACAGATTTGTTATAGCAATAGATAGAAGGTAGATAGATTACTACTAGTAAAAAAATTACATGAAGTTTATGTCAAACTAACAGTGCCAGCGATACTTCGTTCGCGTTGCCACAACGACGTGTCTATTTGGTAGTGAATTGCAACTACGAAACTAAGAGACACGACCGTTGTGCCATCTTTGCGTCTGTCTATATTCGTCTATTCCACGACTGTTACGATAAAAAGTATCTTAAGCGATAACTCGGGACATAAGTTAGCTCTGTGTCAACTTTCACTTAAACGTGTTCAGTAGTTTTCGCGTGACAAACAGACAGACAAATAGATACAAATTATAAAAGATCCATTTTCGGAATCTGTTTGTCTGAATTATATAGTCTTTGAAATTTTCCCATTTTGAAATTCATTGTACAAAATCTACCCTAACAAATTTATTACAATATAGATTATAACCAAAAAATAAAGGGATACCTATATGGAGCTAAATTGGACAGGCTTTCACCCAACAGTGAATTGCGACTGATTGTCGACGAGGTAAAATAAGATTTCATTTATGTTATCTATATCCATTTATATGATCTAAGTCTATATCTATACTAATATTATAAAGAGGAAAGATTTGTATTTTTGTAACAAATAAACTCAAAAACTACTGGACCGATTTTAAAAATTCTTTCAACATTGGAATGCTACATTATCCATGAATAATATAGGAAAAAATTAAGAATCCCTACTAAAACTTCAATAATGTAACCTAAGGTGTAAAAAAATCAGCCATAAAATGTCTTTCATCGCATGTGTTGTGGACACTATTGATAACAACAAAAAAATGTTCTACAATATTAAAGAACATATCAATATCTACAAAAAACTTCTCAATGCCATATGCTCAACTGTTGTAGTTATTAAGAAATTTTTTACATTTTAAAAGTTGATAGAAATGCTGACCAAAATCAGACCATGTTATTCATACTTTTGTATTAATCCTTATCCAAATTAATCATTTTGTATTCAAGGCTGTTTCAATACCTGTAGATTACTTTTTAATTATTTAAAACGAACATTCCATTCAAAAGATATTACGAATTTAAAAATCTCAATTTGAACGAAATACTTGGTATTGGTATCGGGTTCTTGGATTTTGATGAAATTTTATGTGTTTGAGTGGATCCCGTGATGGTTTAGTTTCACAATTAGATCCGGTAGGTGGCGCTATTATCGGGTTCTAGATTTTTATTTTTTCAGGGAGGACAACGTCTGCCGGGACCGCTAGAGTATTATAATAAATATAATGAGTACCTATGTATGAAATATAATACTAATGTGAAGTATAATATAATGTATGAAAATAAATTTAAAATGTAATCATAAACGTTATAAATAAAATGTATCTCTTTTCTAGGATCAAGCTAGTATTTTCAAACTGCTAATATAGCTAACTTCTCTTCATCCCTATCTTAAGATGTACCCCACGGAGATACACCTCTCTTGTAAAGTTGTCACGTTTCGGGTCGGATAATTCAAGATTACAGCTCGTAAATAAGAATACGTAAGACAAAAGTAAGTGTAAGGTAAGGTAAGGCACGTAGATCGAGGTAGCAAAGTCCTTCAAGTTAGTCATACAGGCTTATTGGGCTTATCTCTATAATCTTATGCTAGCGACATGAGTTACTAAAGTGGATTAAAGTCATTGTAACTTACTATTTAGGATAATTATCTGTTTCTCATCTTAAATGAAATACGTTTAACTAATTACTTCGTTACGTAAAATTCGTACCCGACTGATATTTTCGTTAAAAGTTATATATATGTCGTGGTAGCGTAATGGCTAGCGCACGCATCCCAAATTCAAAGGGCGTGGGTTCGATTATGGCTGGAACGCATGCACCACTTAGGTAGTTTTCTGACCTAATGTACATATTGTTAGAATTACCACGTGATAACAACGGCAAAGGAAAACATCGTGATGCAAATTGCACATCGAGATAACCGATGTGTCAAACCTACCAAGCCTCCTTGGACAAGCGTGGCGGGTATACTGTCCGTTCCCCTGTAATGGGAGGCCAAGCCCAGTGGTGGGACATTCGTGGGCTGTTATTATTATTATACATATACATATATATAAATATAATGATCTTTAAAATCCTTTTGTTGACTAGTGTTATAAATCTAACACTACTCAATTCAGCGTAATAACTTAATTTTGCAAAATATTTATTTTTTATAAAGCTTTAAATACTGATCCGCTTGGGTATATTTTAATTATGTATTCCATAGAAAGTAAGCTTACTGTCCGGAATAAAGAGTATACTATGTTTATCTCCGTTATAGAGTATACATATTTAAAAAAATCTTCAAAATCTGATCATCAACAAGGCCATGAAGAAAGAACAAACAACCAATCAAGTCAGTTTCTAATTAGTCAATTTACTTGTAGTAAGAATTTGATAATGGCAGTAACTCCACAGTTTATGTCACCCAAGGGATGAAGAACACAAATATACACATTATATAGACGTATGGCATATCTTTAACGTGTTACTTAGGTCAAAAGTGGCGAGACATTGACTTTTAAACATCGTACAATGTCTCTCCCCTCCTAACTTTCGAACTGCGAGTGGAAAATAAAATAAAAAAAATAGAAGCGATAAAACTTAAAAATACTGTCATAATAGCTTGATCCGTTAAGCAGTTTTTGAGGTATTTTTGATTAAATAATTTTTACGGTTTAATAGCCAAAAAGCAAAAACAATGGCCTCTCTTCTATTCTACGGAATCCTGCCACACACAGCCGATTTTATCAGGTATCAATTCACATCCAAGTATAGATGCAAAATAGGAACATTAGTTCGTATGCAATTAGTATCGCCGGTGTTCCAGGTTTCAGCCGACTATAAGTGCGAGATTAGTCCCCGGTGCACAGGTGTGGCTTGCAACTTCGGAGCTTAGTTTAAATTAATGCACAATGGCACGTATACCACGAATATGTTAAATGTACACGTACTTGCTCGGTTTTAGTTATATTGTATTACATTCTTTCCATACAAAGTTATTCATTGTCAAGTCATCAAATAAAATAAATTAAAATCGCTTCGCTTTGTACATAAAATAACAATATAACACAAAATATATCGCGTCCGCGACTCACTATAAATATATATAATTTATAAATAACCCGCTACGCACCATAAATATAAAATAAATTTACATAAGTAAGATAACGCTGACTCCCTGGAAGATGGGCCGCCCCTTAGTGTGGGATGCTACCTGGGTTAACACTTTGGCGGCGTCCCATCTTTCAAGTACGTGCACTACCGCCGGTTCTGCTGCAGCCGAACAGGAGGCCCTCAAGCGCCATCATTGGAAATGGTTACACATTTGCGGTATTTGGGGTGGAAACTCTGGGTCTGGGTCCGTGGGGTCCTAATGCCCTAAAGGTCTACCATGACGTCGCCAAACGTCTAGTAGACGTCACACGCGACCAGAAGGCTGGCGTCTATTTTGCTCAAAGATTAAGCATAAGCATCGCCATACAACGTGGCAACGCCGCCAGCCTTCTGGGAACGTTCCCAGTAAGTGACAGTGGTTTGGGACCAATAACTTATCTTTAGATATTTTCCCCCTTTTTATTTAATTTTAGTTTTTATATAGTATAGTTTGTAGCTTATTTTTAAGTATATAGTTATTGTATTTTTTTAAATAATTATAATTTTCATTCAATTAATACATAAAGGTACTTAAAGTAAATATAAAATATACATAAAATTAAATACCATAAACATTATAACTTATAATACTATGTACTTATTATATACATTATAACAAGTGAACTGAAGTGAAGAGGAAGTGAAAGTGAGGCTGCATTTCATGCCTCTTAATCATGCCTCAATCTCACATTCCCATCCAAATTGCCCAACACTTCTTTTCCTACAAAATTGACATAGTCCATTGTTATCATCAAATCCAGCGCCGCTGCAACAAATGGTACCTGTACCTTGTAAGAAGAATGAATCAAAAAGTTCTTGGAATCAATATTAAAAAATACAAAAATTTTAACAAAAGAGTTTTGATTTTCTACATACTACATCTACACCTTCATCCCTCCTATGTAATGCATTTATAGTAACTCGTTTCTAAATTCTTTACTCCTTGTGAAAAAAATGTTTTTCTTGAGTCTCGAACAACTCCTCTACGGCAACAATAACCGCATCATTATCGTGAAATTTAGTTCCACGAATTTCCTCTTTTAATTTTCAGAATAAGTGAAAATCATTTGGGACTAAGTCGGGAGAATATGGAGGGTGATTAAGGAGTTTGAAGCCAGCACATTGGATTGCGTTAAGCGCAACTTCCGATCGATAAGCGAGAGCGTTATCATGAAGAAACAACACGCCCAATGACAGCTTTCCACGGCGTTTTTCTTTAATCGCTTCACGCACTTTCGGAATTAAATTTGCATAAAAGGACCAGTAATCTTCTGGCCTTTTGGCACGTTATCAATAAAAAGATTACTTCATTATCCCAAAACACTGAAGTCATAACTCTGCCAGCAGTAGGAGCAACTCGAAATTTCTTAATGGATGGAGAGGATGGTCGTTTCCAAGACATGCTTTGTCTCTTAGTTTCAGGATCGAAATGGTGGACCCACGTATTACCATGGTGACAAGGTGAGAATAAAAATTATCCGTATCATGCGGGAGGGAACATTTCGAGATTACGCTTAGAAATTTCCAAACATCGCTTTTTGTTTTCGTCGGTTAATATTCGTGGCACCCATCTTGCTGACACTTTTTTGAACCCCAGTGCATCAATTAAAATGGATTGAACGCGACCAAAATATATCTTTAGGATCTCAGCTATATATTTTATAGTTATTCTTCTGTCTTCCAAAACCAAATTCTAAAGCTTTTTCACATTTTCTTCTGTAATGGAGGTTGAAGGCCGCCCAGATCGCGGGTCATCTTTATAGCTTGATCTACCTCTTCAATTCAGCCACAACAATACGCAACCATTGAATAAGGTACAGTATCATCCCCGAATGTCTGCTGAATGTCCGAAAAAATTCTTTCGTAGAGATGTTTTTCAATGTGAGATATTTTATAACCGCACGTAACTCACTTTTATCCATAATTTTGCATTTTTAGCAACTCGTTGCACAAAACAATTTATTACGTGCGAACGAACTGATAAACATAATTGACAGTTGGCATAAATATTGTAAATCAAATCAAATCAAATTTATTTGCTCAAAACATGGTTAAACAGATGGCATATATGTTATAGTGTACAGATGTTTTGCTCACATAGGAGCATGCAAATATTTATAATAAATTTTATTAAATTATATAATGTTAAATGAAATGTATGAAAAAAAATACTGATAAATGTCAAAAAATAATAATAACATTCATCAAGGAAGGTTTTACAATTGAGGATTGATTTATTTACAATTGAGGAATTCGTCCACCGAGTAAAACATTGTATTTAAGAGCCATTCTTTTAACTGTATTTTAAACTCTTTTATGTGGATTGGAATTTTATTGTACATTTGAATGCACATGTTATAGTAGTAGTTTCTGGTAAAGAAGGTTGTTTTTCGTGCCACATTTAATACTAGCTAGTCGTTCACTATTTCTAGTATTGTTTGGATAGAAGTCTTTCGCTGTCGTAAAATTGTTTCTGAAAAAATAGACATATTTCATAAATATACATACATGGCAATGGTAAAATTTGTAGATCTTTGAAACGAGGCTTACAAGTCTCATAAAATCGGATACCTACAATAGCTCGGATGCATTTTTTTTGAGCTGAAAATGCTCTGTTTATGCCTGTAGAGTTGCCCCAAATAATTATTCCATACCGTAGTATCGAAGCCACATATCCATGATATGTCAATAGTACTGTACTTAATGATGAAATTTTTCTTAATTTTGCTAGGACATACACAAAACTATTAACTTTTTTACTAATTTGGTCAACATGCATTTTCCAACTACAATACTTATCTATAGTTATACCAAGAAATCTTGTACTATTTGTCTCATTAATTTTAGTTCATAAGAACTAAAATTAATGAGACATAAATTCAAACTTATGGTTCTAAAGTAGACGAAAGAAATATAATATATTTACGTATATTATATTTCTTTCGTTTACTTTAGAACCATAAGTTTGAAATTGTATTTAGTTAGTTTTAGCCAGATTTACGTGCAAATTATTCATGTCAAACCAGTTGATTACATTGTCAATAGTATTATTAATTTCATCATCAAAATTATTGTTTTTGTTCTTAGTCAATATAATAGATATGTCATCCGCAAACAATGTGCATTTAAAACTAGTTATGTCAGGAAGATCGTTAATATATATCAAGAAAAGTAATGGCCGTAAAACACTTCCTTGAGGAACACCGTGTGTGTTTTCCACGTAAGGAGAAACTTTACTACCGATCAGTTGTTTACTGTCAACACAAGCTATTTCTACACATTGATTACGGTTGCTAAGATAACTTTTGATCCATTCATGTGCAAGTCCTCTTATATCATAGTTTTCCAACTTTTCCAGTAATATCTCATGAGAAACGAAGTCAAAAGCCTTGGATATATCAAAAAATAAAGCATTTGTAGATATTTTTTTGGCCAAATTACACAAAATTTTATGTACAAGGTGAAAAGCTGCGAGTGTAGTAAATTTGCCTTTTTGAAATCCATTCTGTTCCTGTTTAATAACCCTAAACTTATTAAAAAATTGATTCAACTGTTCATGCATGGCCTTCTCAAAGATTTTCGAAAATATAGAAATTAAAGTAATAGGTCTATAATTACTTAGTTCTGATTTAGCACCCTTCTTCCAAAAGAATTAAAAACATCAATACTTAAACCTTTAAATAAGAATATAAAGGTTTAAGTATTGATGTTTTTAATTGTTTTGGAAATATACCATGTTAAAATGAAAGGTTTATTAGGTATTGTAATATAGGCGCTAGTATGTTGATGCAGATTTTAATTACATTTGTAGTAATTCCGTCAAACCCGACCGAATTTGTTTTTTTAAGACAGTATAATTAATTTTGTGTTTACAATTGATATGGGCTTCAGAAACTACTGGAGACACGTGATTTATTTGTATTATATATATTTTCGTTATTGTTATTGGTAATTTCAAGTAAATATTTGTTAAAGACTGATCCTATTTCTTGAGGATCATTCATTACTTTGTTGTTTATATTCCTTGATAAAGTCACGGTTATTATTAGGAATAGTATCGTCGTTGATTACCTTCCATGATGCTTTACAAATATTATTTGAGTATTTAATAAAATTGTTGTTATATAGTTTTTGTGATCGGTTTATACACTGCCGCAAGATTTTAGAGTATTTTTGATACAAAAGTTTTGTTTCCTTAGTTTTACGTTGACAGAATTTAAAACGAAGATTACGCTTTACATACCAACTGCGTCTAAGTCGTTAAGTTATATTTTATGTTTTAGTATTTATCTTCTTTACAAAAGAAAAACATAATTCATAAAATAGACTAAATTCAGCATAAAATAAATTGAAAGAATTATTAAGATCAGTCGAGTTGTAGACATCGTTAAAAGTCAAACTAGAAATTGCTGATATAAATTTTGAAATATTCTCTGTACTATAATCTCGCTTAATTATAAAATATGAAATTGTAATATATGTACTCTTAATTTTCGTGTGTAATAATTGAGCCATATTATGATCAGACAGACCCAAATGCAATAATTCACCATAAGTGTCACTTAGGTTGCTTATTATGTGATCAATGCAGGAATTTAGTCTAGTTGGTGAGTTAATATGTAAATTCAAGTTGTAGTTTTGTAATAAATCTTTGAAATGGTTAACTATATTTGTGTGTTTCAGTGTATCTATATTTAAGTCACCAGCCAGTACAATATTGATTTTCCTACTATTATCATGAACAATTTTAATCATTAGTGTATTAAAATAATTAAAGAATGACTCTATTTTTGATTGTGGTGTACGGTATACACAATGTTAATAGTTTTAGGTCGGTTAATTGAATACCACAATATTCAAAATTAAATGTACTGTCGCATGTATATTTCTTAATATAACTTAATTCCTTGTATTTAATTCCCTTCTTAACATATATGCAACCGCCCCCTCTAGATTTTCCCTGAAGTATTGTGATGTTAATACATAACCGTTAAGACTAATTTTCCTCATATCATCTTTTTTAATAAATGTTTCAGAAAAACATAGCACTTCAAGTATTATGTTTTTTAATTTTAAATCTTCTAAAGTTATTTGAATAATATCTGTTTTTGATGATAGTCCAGCAATATTTTGGTCAAATAGTTTAAACGTTTGATTTTTTATAGGCTGAGGTACGAAAAAATGTGTTAATGCAACGCCCTATTTCACTATTAGTCTTTTTGTTAAAGTAGTATGGGATAGTCGCTTTTTTGGTTTGATGTTTGTATTATTGTTTACTTTTAATTTAGACATGGTTAGAATATTATTATTTAACTTATGAAAGTAGTATACAATAGTGCCTTTTTCATCTAACTTGTGTGAGATAATTTACTATTAGAGTGTGTTACTCCGTAGCTATTATTATTTACATTAAATGTCAAGATTTTTTTTTATAGTCATGTCTATACAGTAATTAATATCATTGCACATATTTCTTAAGACTAGTTTCTTATCAATATAGTTGACATTAGAAGAGTCATAAAAAACATCGACAAATTGACAATTTTCAAATTGAGAGCAGGTGAGTTTTAAAATATTATTAAGCATTTTCCTATTCAAATATTTGTTATTAAATACGCTCAATATGAAGACTTGGGAATTAGTTAATACTTTCAAAGCTGCAGAAACTTCTATTATCATCTTGTTTGGGTTGGAGTCGTGTTCTCCAATATAAAGTACGACCCGGTCATCTTGTTCAGGTTGGAAATCTTTGTTAAGTATAACCTTTAATATTTCGGACGTATTTGCTCCCGGTTTGATAAAACCTGTGACAAAATAGTTTTCATAATTGGTGTTGGATCTACTTTCGTATAAGAAATTTGTTAGACTTCGGCATTGAGCTCCTCCAAAAATAAAAAAAATCTTTTTAGTTTATAATGCGGTTTTCTGGATTTCTGGTTTTGTACGATTGTTTGTATGATTGGACACTCTTTAATTTGAATATCGAACTTTTCCCAAAAAGGTTTTACTTATATGCACTTCAGAGAACTTTTTGATTCACCTAGGTAGTAATGTCGAGAATTATTTTCTGTGTATTTTACGGATCCGTACTCATTTTAGCAGAAACGGAACACTAAAAAGCTGTTATGTCCCTTCTTCAGTCTGTTTGTCCGTATGTCTATGCATGTCATAGCTTTGTTTAGAAACTACTACATGGCGCTACATGATGGTGTATTGAAATAGCAAAAACATTAGGGGTGGCCGCCGCCATATATAAGACTGAGGAAGGAAATTTTTTCTATGTAAGTACATACATAGTCCCGGCGCCGGCTACAGCTTTAACCCTTTTTTTTTATAACGCACGGGGAATTCGTTTCGAACTGAATCTGGGTCGCTGGGGGCAACGGACCAAATGCGGAGAAAATATCAAAAATAATCTCCGCAATAGACTGCTGAACGTGGACTATGGTAAAGACGCTCCTAACTACCTTACTATACCTTAACCTGCGCCCCTTTAGCACGCATTGGATTGGGACGACACAGGATCTAGTATACGTGGTTACTATCAACATTATGTCGTCTCATGCGCTTCCTTGGTTCACCCCGATTAGCTAAGGTTAACCACTTCACCAACAGAGACGTTCCCCAACTCCATCCTCCCCCCGCGTGCAGTCGGTTCTACTGTGATGGTTTCACGGAAGATGATTCTGCGCGTATCTGCATCTCCGAGTGCCAGCCTGACGACGGCGGCCGGATGGCGCATGCGCAATTCTCTCTCTCTCTCGTGCTCGGCGGCCTCTTTTTGGGCCATTACTAACTCGTAAAAGGTAGAAACCGCCTAGTGATCGTCGCTGTGGAGCAGGGCCTGTATCAAGCTCCCCAACAAATCGATCGACCCTACAATGACCTCGAGCTCGAACCTCTGAGGTTCCCATATAGCGCACTCGACCAGCGCGTGGAACGCAGAATCGAGCACGCCGCACTCGCGGAATTGAGGGGAAGACAAACAACCCAGGTTCTGATGCAGATACTTATCGATAGCCTTAGCCCTGTGCCCCCGGCATATAGCCACTAAACGTATACCGATGATTTTTATTAGGTATTCGGCCGACTATCTAACTACGAATTCCACACTACCACCGCTGTTATTTGTTATTTTATAATTGCTCCTCGTAAAAAAAAGTCAAATTTTAAAAATGCATGACAATGTTTTCAATAACTTTTATATTTTAGATTGGAGGATATTCGTTTCCAAAGTCGTAAAAAGTGTGTGTAAAAGTAAGTACCCTCTCTAATTTTCCAACTGAGATATAAAATACTTACTGAAAAATTCTATGTGGTATAGATTAAAAAATACTTCCAAAGAAAATTAGTTTGAATGAGACTCATTCAGTACTTTTTAAGATTTAGGATATTTTCAATTAAAAGTTTTTAGAGCCGTGTGGTGAGTGTGGGTAGGTAGATCACAAAAACTAAAAAGTTGACTTCATCATGTCAACAAAACTATTCGTTATATTACTGTTGAAGCAATTATCCTAATCGTAAAAAAAAATTGAAATAAATGTCTGTCTGTCTTAGGTTCTGAAATTGTTTTTGTTTATTCTAAACACCCCTATTAATGTTGGGATCTGCTGTATCTGATTTACATATTTAAATAACATCCCGAAAACAATCCTAAACCCACATAACAATAAACGTTCCTAATCTATTTCTGTTATAGAAACGCTACAATTGCAAACTTCTAATTGGGTTGAAAATATTGTAATGTGTTCCGGGTATTTATATAACTTGCGATACGATACAGGATTTGCTAAAGTTTCGACTTACCGGATCGCCTGATAGATCACATTTGAATTGTAATTACAGATTCGACTGAAATTTATGCAAATCTCAAGCTAAGCCACTATAACTTATCAACTGTCGATGCCTCGCTGTTTGAATTATTTTGAATTTGGCCTCTCACGTCGACCCCTCGTTGAAGAGGAGAATGCTTAAATCAAGGTCCATAAACTTTGTAATAATATGATTCCTTTACACCAAATATGTCAGTTAAACTATATATTGATAGTTTGTATGCCTATAATTTTAATTCATTATAACATGCCATATTTATGAATTGAGTATGTACTTCTTGTCTTTTTGAAGTAAAAATTATCCTGTGCTTATCTATCTGGATTAAAAAGTAAATTTACGTACAAAATATTTTATGAGTATTATATTCATAACAAAAAAGGAACAAAAATAATTCAAACAATGTTAGTGTCTTATTTTAACTAGCTATTACCTGCGATTTCGTTCGCTTTTATTTGTGTATTTTTTGAAGGAATCAAAAACGCAACTGTAACGTTGAAACTCTTAAAGAATGTGTAAATTTTTTTGTATCTTTAATTTGAGGAATTATTAGTGGCTCATGCAAATATCAAACTTCTATTTCACCTCCTTTGAAAATAATTTTTGAGACAAAAGATATCCAATATCGTTGCCAAATTTCAATAAAATCCGTTCAATTCTTTCCGCATGAAAAAGTAACAAACAGAGTTACATCCCTATTATCCCTATAAATGCCAAAGTAACTCTGTCTGTCTGTTGCTCTTTTACGGAAAGTGTCAAGTTGTCCTATATATATATATATATATATATATATATATATATATATATATATATATATATATATATATATATATATAGATATATATAGATATAGAATATATATATATATATATATATAGAGTTTCAGCCAAATCGGTTCAGTAGTTTTTCCATGAAAGCGTAACAGACTGACAGCCAGATTTACTTTCGCATTTATAATATTAAATAGGGATAACAGGGATTAGAGCTTATATACATATGATTACTTGTGTAGTTTTGGCGAAGAAGTTTGTTAGCGACAAAACGGGAATAGTATGGGGAATAATTTCGGTACGAACTTTTCCAATATTCTCACACCCGCGTTCATCTCTCAGATTACCTGCGTAACTTCTTACCTAAATGCTGTCCCACCTATCTGATACTTTAGGTAGCTAAACCTCACTTTATTAGGTAGGCACGTATTCTGTAGTGAATTCTGTCCTTAAAATTTGGGAACGTAGATTACTAAGTTATTTTTTCAGATTTAAACAAGATCATTTTTTTTTAGAGTAAAACGTCGCTCCACTGATTTTGTTGTTTACCCTCTTTTCTGTGTGTTGAGAAGCGACGCCTAAGGCAAAGCGGAGAAAAAGGCAACTATTTTGGACACATTGATAAATCGAGTTTGACCACTGCAAAATTACGCCGTGCGAACACATTTTTATATGAAGATCTCATCGTTTGATTAATTGGCCGTGCCATACTTTTATGCCTTGTGAAAAATTTAAGTGTGACGTGGAATTGATGATATGCGCTGCTCTTCTGCGAGCTGCTTCTTCACCTGATCTGAAAAGAGGTGAATCTTAAAGTTAGTGGAGCTTTTACTTTTGTAGTGCAAGGATCAAGACAAATCTCTAGGGCAGGTAGGATGTGGTCCTAAATAAACCAGCGTTCTTCAGGGCCACACCCTACTATATCATGGGGTGTACAGCGCCTTAGAGTTCCTAATAACTAATGGTAAAAAACAATTTTATGGTCTCACTCCAGTGTTTGTCTGTATTTAATGACTTATGACTTAAGAACCACTAAAGCTAATTTTTAAGATTTTTTTTAAGCTAAATATATAATATTTAGCTAAACAATATATTCTTATAGATATATAATTTTTTCTACAACTTAAAAGCTTATAGTCTTGAGGGACTAGGGGTGGAATACAATACAAATAAGTTTTCTTTTGTTGTATTCGATTATAGGTAATTTTATAATTATAAATTATGTATATATAATAAAATTTAAAAGCCATCATAAATGAAAAACAACTTTTTGCATCGCGTATGTGGATTAATTTATTGCTGCATAATTTATTAGCAAGGGTATAAATGTGATCAAATAAGTCAATGTAAACAACAGATATTGCTTTCGGAGATGCATCTCACGAGCATGTTCAGGACATTACAGTTAAGATTTTTGTATGTATAGTCTTAAGTTTAATGTTAAATTAATTAAGTAACAATTATTATAATGTAGAGGGTAAGTACAACCTTTTGACTTATTTTATACTTCCCTTTCCAGCTGTCGAGTCTAGCTCTTGCGACGATTGAACCATGGGCTCTGGCCAGTAGTGCGTCCCCCATCCAAGGGGTAACCAACATCGATGCTGTACACACTCATTATCGAAATCGGCTTTACTAAGACTTCATATCTGCGTTGCATTTAGCGGATCGCATGTTCCGAAACGGACGGTACGATCGCAACTGGGATTTACCGCTGGAATATTGATCCGCACTATATTTGTAGAGAAATCCTCCAAGCGTGAGTCAGACTCGCACACGGCTATTTATTTATATTTTAAGACCAATTTATTCTTGAATTAAAAGTTATACTTTAACTAAATTAAAACCTGACAATATAAATGTGAAATAATATAATACTTCAGTATTTTATTCATACAACTGTCACTTTTAATTTAGTTGTGTTTCGAATAAATACATTTTATTTTGTGCTTGAAAAATCAGCCCTAAATGTATTTGTACGCTAATAAACTTTGAAGAATAGTCTTTTTTCAAATAAACACGTATATTTGTGTACTACTCTGTCCAAAAAGTATTGGAAAATGGTCAATACTACATAAAATATCAGTTATTCATTCAAATTTATTTTATCACCTCGTCAAAGTATGCTCCTTCAGAAACAGAAACATACACTTACGCCAAAGAAGCTTTTTCCGGAATTGAATTTAGTTGTCGTCGCGAATTCTCTTTTATGTCTTCTACCGAATGGAAACAGGTACCACGAAGTGGTAATTTGAGTTTAGGAAAAAGAAAGTTGTCGGCTGGAGCCATATTTGGTAAATAAGGTGGTTGCTCGATGGTGTTTGTTGAGTTTTTGGTCAAAAATTGGTTCTCAATGATGGTCTTCTGCGAAGGTGTATTACCGTATTATTTATTCTTTCCACAAATCTGGCCTTTTTTGTCGAATTTGCTGTCTTAAACGCCGCATAACGCTCAAATAATATACTTTATTTAGCGTTGACCTTCTGGTAAGAATTGCGAGTGCACAACACCGCGATAGTCAAAGAAAACAGTCAACATGACTATGACTTTTGATCGATTTTGTTATGGTTTTTTCGGTTTTGTTTCAATTGGAAGGCGCCACTCCGAAGCTTGTTGAGTTGCTAGTTTGTATGTTAAACTCGTGAACCCACGTCTCGTCACCAGTGACGTTTCATGAATGTTGGGTCGGAATTGTCTCGTTCTAGCATGTCCTCAGCACCTCTTATGCGACTGAGTTTTGGAGACAATTCAGGTCTTTGGGACTAGCAGTGCGCCAACATGTTTCATACCCAATTATTATTTAATCGATGATACGGATCGGCTCGTGAGATACAGAAAGTTCAGCGGCTATTTCTTTCAAACTTGAATGAGTATTTTCAGTCACTATTTTCGTCACTTTTGCGATGTTAACTTCAGTTGAAGATGTTGATGGCCTACCAGGGCGAGGAAAATCTTCCAGCATATCTCGACCGCTTTTGAACGCTTTGTCGCTTATTATATTATAAAGTCGAGTCACCGTAAGCCTTCTATAACATTTTCAGTGTCTCCGAACACGAAATTCCATTGCCGATGCAAAATTTAAGATAAACTCTTTGTTCGATATTTTTTGTCCATTATGAAATTCGCAATACACACTAGATATAATCTAACTAAAAACAGCACTGTATTTAATCTAAATGACCGATGCAACTCAAAGTCCGCGCCAGAATGAAAAACAGTCGTGTCAATCTAAGAACAAAAAAAATGAATTTCGAACTATAAACAAATCCTCCATACCCGATACTACTTTTTAACAGAATGTATTTTGAAAATTTTCATCTATTTTTGGGTGCCGTAGTAAAACATAACTCTTATATAGTCGACAGATGGTAAGTCAGTCATCGGTCAGAAATAAATATAAAAATTAAAAACAAAAATAATTATGACGTTCAACTTATGACCGTTTTGGTCTACAAATATTTTGTACAAATGTGTTAATAAAACGTCAAAAAGCAACAGAATAATGGCTTACATCGCCGTCTAGGTATGTAGGGTTTTCGGAGTTAAGTTTAATTTAGGGCGATTCTTATTACTTTTTTCATGATTCAAAATAAATTGTGCTTGGCACTGCATTATCAGTATAACATTGGTTTTGCGTTCCAAAAAACGTTTGGAACTGCTAGGCTGTGACGAACAAGAACAAAATAAGTAGACCGCGCCCCGAGCTGTCAGAGTGAAGTCGGCTAATGCCGATTTTCAAAAAAGAAGCCGATCGCGCTATCTTGCGTTACGAAATCTTAGTATTAAATAACCGAATCCTTGCTGATAAGATGGAATAGTTTCCAGTGCTTACATTATCCACACTGATCCAAACCACATGTATACTACATAAGTTTACACACACAAAAGTTTTAAAATGATTCATTTCATTTGACGCTTTCGTTCACGTAGTCTCCGTCTATACAGGGACATGGACTGAGACAGGCGGAGCAGGAGCGTGATCGTCCCAGCCTGCTTCGCTCCCGCCAAAGGAGGACGTCTAGGCCAGAGGACGGCATTAGATTTTCGGTCGCCGTAAGCGGGCGGCACGAATGGGAAGGGTCACCCGCCGTTAATGTTATCAACATGGAGGCGTACCGGTGCCGGTGTTCCAGGAGCGCTCACCTCTCCTCCCGTGGGGCGCGTTACAAAGTGCTTCACGCACAGAGGGCACGAATAAATACGCCAGGGGCGTGATTCCCTCCGGCAATGGATGAGGCCGTCGGGGCACCGCCTGCCAGGGCATTGCGGAGTAACCACCCGTAGCCCTAGCATTAAGGTGCAGGACGGAACACCGAGCAATTTTAGTGGGTATCACCGACTTGGGTGGTAATAACACTTGTTTGCGGTGTTAGTAGCAACCCAACGTAGCGAAGCCCACACTCCCCACCGCATTTCCCCCGCGTTGAACACGGATAGTCCTCAAACGAATTTCCCCCCGCAAAAAAAGGTCCGCCTATACTTTTATTCGTCTGAGTTAGCAAGTATCAATTTTCGTCTACGTTGTGTTATAAATTTCAATTGCTATAATATTATAATCATTCCATTTGAAACATTGTATATTAATAAGGAGTGAAAACTAATTCAGCTCAGTAACATTTCTAATTAATTTTAATTAGATATAAGTGTATGTACTTACACTAAATATAAGCAGGCTTACCACTAACTAATGATAGTTAAATTAGTTTTAAAGGCATGTACAACTTTATCTTATCTCAAATCAAAAGTGTAGCAGATTATTAAAATATTATTTAAAATCTATGCCAATAAATAAAATTGACGTGTTTTCTGTGATTTCAATATGAATGTTAAAATTTACGTGAAAACTGCTATTGATACAACGCGTGATCATAAACGACTGTTTTTAAATTATCGGCATCTGTTGTTCGGAATTAGCTCTTCTGATTTTTTCTCTTTTTTAAATTCATTGTAAAAACTCGACTCCTCTGCAGATTTATTATATTATAGAGCTAGCTGTGCCCCCGACTTCGTCCACATGCAAAGGTTTTTCGTGGAACCCTAAAAAAAGTAGCCAAAGTAGTAACTTTGTTGTTATAAGAAATACCTTATAACATCAGCGATCTGCCAGTGAATATCCCGTCAAAATCGGTATAGCCGTTTTAGAGATTAACCGGAACATCTAGACAGACACACAGACAAAAATTAAAAAAAAATAGTTTTGATTTAAGTACCGTATATACTTTCATATGCAGTTAGTAAAAAGCTGTTATTTTGACATTACAAACAAACACATAAATTTTATTTAATTGTATAGCTTATGTGTAGGCGTAAGTTCAATATTTCGTAGGGTTCAGAAGACATGAATATAAATTCCAAGTCCCGCGCGAATAGAGTCGCGGACACCGCTAGTATAATAGTAGCTAATAAATAATTTCGTACAGCGGGATATATAATGATAAGTAACGTAAATAAGTTTCAAAAGATAAGCTCATTATTCCATTCGAATGAAGTCAGATTATGCAAACGAGCTCTAATCCAGCTTAGTAAAAGACTCCCAGTCAAATGGCACTGTGGAAACATCCATTCGAGATATACTTTATACTTCGGCCCAATCACTCGAGAGGGCCAGAAAAAGATTAGATTTTCTCTCATTTGAACCAAAACGTGACTGGCAATGGAAAGTGATGAAGAGATTGTTACGGGTAGAAGAGGTTCGGAGGTATAATGTTCGTTATCCTGGTACGTGTTTTGAACAAATTATTCTATTGTATTGCGAAGAATTCAGACAATGCTGCCAACGGTACCGGCGGGGTTGGCCAGCGTCGCAATCATGTGATATTGTTTTTTGCTTGTTATTGGGTTTGTGGTAATAGTGAGACCTAGAGACGGAACAAAAGCGTTTTCAGCGGAATGCGGCTTTGTGATCCCAACATTCTATCTTATTGTTATTTATTATTTAGCATTGATTTCAGTTCAATAAATACGATAGTACATTTTTGTTTTACCCTTACTAGTAAGTTTGGTTGCGTTGAAACTTGAAAAGGGAATCAGAAATTGTAATTTAGTCGACTTCATCGTTATTCGATGTGGGTAATGTTCAAAATCGTATATAGCATTAAAAAATAACACAACAATAAAACAGTTTCTTTTTATATAGTTTAGGGGTCTGTAACAATTTTCGTAAAAACGGAACCTTAGAGAAATTGTAATGTTCGTCTATTCGTCCGTTTGTTTTTGTATCACATTCACTTTTCATGTAATTTGACAGGAAAATATATCCTATAGCCCGCTATACAATGATGTAGTGAAATCGAGAAATAACTAATGATTAACGTGACTCTTACATTTTTTTTTATTTGTACAATTGAAGAATAAAAAATTGTTTTCATTAGTTAATTTTTAAAAGCTGTAATGACACCGTTTAATTACTTTTATACTAAAGGTGGTAAAATAAGAAATACTTCATTGAAAAGTTACATTTAGGGTTGCGTTTCTCAGAGGACGCAATTTTATTTTTTTGATGTGTAGGAGGGCCTAGTAGAAGCTTAAGTTCAAGTTTGTGGGGTCGCCGCCCTTGTCCATCGGCCGCCATCTTGGAAAACGGGGTGCAAAAGATTTCGAGCTGTATCTTGTAAACTAGCAATCCTACAGAAATTTCTACAAGACATTATTTGTAGCAAATTAAATTGTCTACAACTTTGTTCTTATTACTTCTTATCGTAAAATGGAAAATAAAAAAGTTATAAACAAGAATAACTGAAAGTTTTTGAACAAATTCTCTTTTAGGCGTTATAACTTTTTTCTGGTCATTTTATAATAAAATGACATCAGAGCAATCTTATGGAAGGTATTTTAACAAATAATTTCCATTACAAATTTGTTTAATTTCATTAATTTATTTGGGTTTTACAGCGCTTCGAAGTTGACCGGGTTCTTGAATACTCGTAAAAATACGATGAAAACGAACCATTAGGCTTAGTTTTGTATTATATATATTTTTTATTCATATAATTTATTATTTTCTTAACATTCTGATGTTATTAATTTATTATCGACCCTTTTCCCCACCACCTATAAGGTAGAGTCTTAGATTAGTCTTAGATAGATAGAGATTTCTAGGCGAGATAATATTGAATATAATTATATATCTAAGAAGTTGTTTTCCAGCTATTGTTTTTTCATTTTCTTTGATGGTCCAGGCTGGGGTTCAGGATCTAATTCAATATCGGAGGTGAATTGTGAGGTATCTGCGGAATAACGGGAGTTAGAATTGGCGTAATTATGGGTAATTCATCTTCGAATTCATTTTCTTCGATTAATTTTCTTATTTCCATGATGTTACTGCAGGTTTTACCTAAACAACTGAGGCACACTGCAGAGCATTTGAGGTGTGCTTTTCGGCAACCATACATACTTCCACAGTTTCCCTTGCATCTGCAGAAAATTAATTTCAGAAGTTCGGGGGGGTGCTGGAGGCTTGGAAGTTTGGATTGGTATCCAAATTTTCCATGGTTTTTCCAGCCCCAATCTTCAGGATCACAGTGTTTGTCGAGCCACGACTGAACCTGGCGATAAACTCGGGGACTGAGGAATCGGGCATCTTGTGTTGAAGGAAGCGATGGTAAATTAATTATTATTAAAATCAATGGTATTCCAAGTTTTGAGGTGGGGAAAAGGGTCGATAATAAATTAATAATAACATAGAAATGTTAATAAAATGATAAATTATATGAATAAAAAAATATATAATAGAAAACTAAACCTAATGGTTTGTTTTCATCGTATTCTTACGAAGAACCCGGTCAACTTCGGAGCGCTGTAAAACCCAGATAAATTAATTAAATTAAACAAATTTGTCGTGGAAACTATTTGTTATAAAACTTTCTATAAGATATTGCTCTGATGTTATTTTATTATAAAATAACCAGAAAAAAAGTTACAACGCCTAAAAGAGAATTTGTTCAAAAACTTTCAGTTATTTTTGTTTATAACCTTTTTTACTTTCCATTTTACAATAAGAAGTAATAAAAATAAAGTTGTAGACAATTTAATTTGTTACAAATAATGTTTTGTAAAAATGTCTGTAGGGTTGCTACTTTACGAGATACAGCTCGAAAACCTTTTGCACCCCGTTTTCCAAGATGGCGGCCGGGGGACAAGGGCGGCGACCCTACAAACTAGAACTTAAGCTCCTACTAAGCCCCCTACACACCATAAAAAATAAAATTGCGTCCTCTGAGAAACGCACACTAAGGCCTAAAAATGTAAGAATTCAATGGCCTAAAATGAAATAAGTGGGAAAATATTGGCTTTCAAAGTCATAAACAGTATTCGTCCCCCTCTTTGACTTTTGAATTATATATAAAAAAAATTGAATAAAAAAATAATTTCCACGTAAATTCATTTGATCGGTCGGTTACGTTGTTTGTATATCTATTTTTTCCCCATTTAAAACTGAATATGAACTAATTCATATTAGTTTATACTTAGTTTTATTTTTAACATAGTTTAATTTATAACATCTATAATAGTAATAAATAAGATTGATATGTTAAATCTTTTTTTTTGTTAATAAAAACGCAACAGAAACCACATTTAGACGGCATATAATAAGGGCTTTAAAAATATCAACTTTTAGTTCCAATTTCCAATTTACACAATAAAATTTACCCGTGTGGGAAGCCATTACTATGCAACGCTACCAGACCATTAAGTACCCACATGTTTTAATTTAGCCAACGGATTATTATTCTAGTATTCTCGGTAGGATTTACGTCGTCAATAATTTAGAAGTGAATTTGATATTACCTACCGGCTACATGTATTTACTATAATAACTTAGTTTGTACCATAAATACCTATATTGGTTTTTTTTTTATTAGGGTTTCGTAGCAATGTTGGCAAGAACTGGATCAATTTAAAACTTTTTAGGACTTTGGAAGGGAATATATCACCATCTATTGACTTAAATAAAAGTAAATAATGATCCGTTAGCTAAATTGAATCAAATGATATTCCTTACCGTATGTAAGACTGTATAAGCACTTTGTATGCCATTTACACCCATTAATAGTACTAAGGTATGCCACCAGTTTTTTATTTCTTGAGCAAGTCAACTGTATGTCGGATCCTTAAAAGGGATCAACCTTTCAAAGACAAACTTTAATAAATAGAAGGACGTCTTATTTTAGATATTTATTAACTCTTTGACTACATCACAAATTACTTTTGCCTTCAGGCAATAAGTCTTATTTCCATTGAAATATGAATAGATTTAATAGAAATGGACTAAAATATTAGGTATTTTGCCTGTTTGAGAATTTATCTTTGTGTTTTTTCATAGTATTTTATATTTTTATTTATTCTGTGATTAGCGCCTGTTTTGTATAGAGTTCTCTATAATTTAACATAATTTTATGTAACAATATTGGCAGACGCGACAGATTTTTACTGTGTTCGATTTATATTATTACATTAAATATAATATTTTATATAATGTCTTATATAAAATATCAAAATTTTTCAAACAATAATGTAAATTCTTGTCATTCATAACCATTTTAATTAAAATAGTTTATCAATAACTTCATTCTGCTATCGGTTGTGCCAATTTGCAAAGTTTCCTATACTATAAAATTGCTGGAGGCATGACGAGGTGTTCTAAAAATGTTTGTGTAGAGAGATAGTGGATGAAATGTTCTTAAACCGTAACGTTGTCTGATTATAAGTATTGTGACCAGTTGCTGTTCTTTTATTACTATAAACGCTTCTGACTTGTTGCAAGTATTACAGAACTTCACTACATAATAACCAAGTAAATGTTCATTTAGATTTTTTGAAATATTCGTATATAATATGTTGATTTATAACACAATCAGATGAAAAACAGCCACGAACCGTTCTATTCCATATAATTTCATAGTGCGGCAGAGGATGTATTGAATAGAAAAGTATGGAGGGTAAAGACATATAGTGTCGATCCAAAATTATTGGGATAAGGTTCGGAATAATAGAGATTTGTGGAAATTATATTAGCTTATTACTTAAACGGGAGTGTAATAATGTTTGAATCGAGTTAACCATTAAACATCTTATTGTGTTATTAACAAATGACATTGATTCATGGAATAATTTAACGGTTACAAATATTATCAGCACGATACTAGATTTGTTATATTGTTAGATAATCTTATTTTTATTACATTTGGAGGGATACATTTTTTATCATGAAACCTTTTGGTTATTTGACAATGATTGTTTTATGAAACATTCGTATTTTTTTTAAAGATATGTGTGGTACTGATTGGTCGTAAGTAGTCTGTGAATTTATATTTTCATTAAAATATGATAAGTCGCGGGCGAGACAGCTATAATATAGACCCCTAACATTCTGCTTTATTCTCGTTCACTATGATATTAGCAATTTAAAGAAAGAATAAGGTGAATCAAGGAAGATAAGAGGACAATCATATAATCATGATCCAATAATCATATTCGAGATGAGAAATTTCGAGGTCAATCCCTTTATATAAAGTGTTTTTGTACCTGGCACTTGCTTTACCCGGGTTTTGCTTATTTCAAATTATAGGAAGGTTGCGCTGAGTCAAATAGTATTTTTTGAATACAGTAAAAAATTCAGGCACTGTTTCTTTTCTTGGGATTTCAATATATGCTTTACATACATGAGTAAAATTGTCTGTTTTAAAAAAAAAATTGGATGCAACTAAAGTAAAGAAGTATTTTTTCTTAGAAATCACAATCTCTCAGAAGAAAACGTAATTATCATGCTCGGGCTTTACCTACGATAATTTTATAGTTATTGACTGTGGCTAAATGCGACTTATTTATAGCGTTAAAAATAACGCCGTTAACTAATCGCTACATTAGCGTATATACATATGTTATCTGTTAATATTTAAAGTCATTACAAATTAATAAGAGTATCACATCACAAATAACGCATTATAGCCATCGTTACATCTGCGTGAAATAGTCAATAATTATCCCATAATCCCAGATGAAGCAGTAGCATCAAAGGTACCTAAATTCAACATTACTACTGTTTACCTTAGGGTGTGACAATTCTCGCTTCTCTCGCTTTTTGATATTATAACAACACCGCTTTTATATATAACCAAATTTTTATTATTTAATACTATTTTTTTAGACCAAATCAGTCAAAAAATTGAAGTCTTATTTAACTGTCATGACTGATTTGGTCTAAAAATATGTGCATCAGCTCTTAGGGTCGGTTCGACTGGTGTGATAACACGCTCTTACAGACTATCGGCGTCAAATGGTTAGCCTTGAAATAATCATGTGAGAATTCCGGTGGCCCACTCCCCTCCAATATGTCGTCCACCGGCCCGCCCCCCTTTATCCCACACCCTCTACGCTATCCTAAAATCTGGCAACGCGTTCGCATCACCGCTAGAGACGCAGATGTCCATAGGCAATGTGGTTACAGGGCCTACTCAGCGAATCGTATCGAACGTCATGCGACGCGCTCCGAGTGGCAGTTGCCTTCCATCACCCATATCCGCGACGCGTTTTTCATTCTAATATCATGTAACATATGAGTGAATAAATAATCTTGGTTTTCTAGAACACGCACTTATTTAAAACAACCTAGCCACACATTTATGTGCATAGGCAATTATAACAAATAAAAAATAGATATTCTGAAAAATAGGTAAATTTGTATCACAGTAAATATTTATAACATACTTGAGTTTACCCTGCGGCTGCGCCGCGGGTCAAACTCTAGTCTGTACCTCTTGTTCAAAGAGCAGCCGTTAATACAGGTTACATTGTATTATAATATATTCTTATGTTGGTGCTATTTGCCCTCAGAAGATTTACTTCATTTTATATCGCAAACTATCCCATCTCCCGGGGTGAAAAGTATCTATTTCCTTTTTCGATATTCAGACAGACAGATCGAGTTACTGTCGCATTTTTTTTTATAGATTATGAATTTTATTGATCTTCCTATACAAACTTTTATCCCCTATTTCAACCAGTTCTAGTTTTATTTATATATCTCCCGTTTATCTCTCTGTAAACTAAATAAACGACCAAAGCTACAAAAACTACCACAACTACCAAAACTACCACAACTACCAAAACTACCATAACTACTAAAACTAGCAAAACTACCACAAATACCAAAACTACCTCAACTACCAAAACTACCACAACTACCAAAACTATGAAAACTATCGAATCTACCAAAACTACCACAACTACCAAAACTATCAAAACTATCGAAACTACCAAATCTACCAAAACTACTGACACTGTCCAAACTACCGAAACGATCAAAATTACCACATCTACCAAAACTACCAAAACTACCTAAACGACCAAAACGACTAAATTAACCAAAATGACGAAAATGGCAAACCACAAATAAAAAACCTATCATATTTTCTGGGATAAGCTTTACATAAATCTATCCTATAATCCGCGATGCAAATTACTCCTTGTCCACCCTCGGTATAAAATTGACATATATACCGAATTTCAGCCAGATCGGTCTAATAGTTTTCCCGTGAAAACGGAACAGACAGACAGACAGAGTTACTTTCGCATTTATAATATTAATAAGGATTTTTTTATTGCTCAATCACAGCAGACAGGCTGGAGGCCCAACTGCGATGGAAAGCGGTTTTTATTTATAATTTTAATATAATATAAATAATCTTTTTATGTACTTTAATACATAAAAAAAATCCAACTTGGAAATACATGCATCCAAAATGTACACAGATATACAAGTCGTAAAATCTTTAAACTAGGACTATATATTTTACTAGGTATGACACATACTTATTGTTTACATTATACGAGCATACAGGTTTTAACATTAAATTGCTATACCATACATGCTCTGAATACGTAATCAGGTTGCTTTATTTTACTTAATGTCGATACCTATATAAAAGTAAATTGATTCTATTTAGATTACAGGGGATAATCTAGAACGTACTATTTTTCAATTAAGCAAAATTGGCCCGCTGAAACATGTATTCTTGTTTAACAAAATTGTTTATTAAAAGCTAGACAGAACATCCTGAATGTTATAGTGAACAGCTGTGAGGGAATCTTGTGATAAAAATTATGGATAACAAGTTAAAATAGACTATCCAAATGAAAATAATTTGTGTAGATAGAGTACAAATAACTGTTGTATCGAATTTGGTTTGGTTTTTGATTATATATTGAAACGTCAATCAATACGGGGCGTTTCAAAATCTAGTTTTAGATAGATCGATAACACTTTATTATATACCAATTCAAAAATGAACTTAGACTAAAATTATATCTAGTTATGTACAAAGGGCGGTCTTATTGCTAATAAGCGATCTCTTCCAGACAATCCTAGTTTTAATTAAGTATAAGAAGCCATTTAAAAAGTAATTACTCGTCATCATCATCCGAGCGCTAAATTACAGTTGCATTCGAAAGGTTCCCTTCGATACCGAGGATCCGCTTTCCTAGTTTTTCTTCTCCACTTTCTGCGGTCTTCGGCATCCCTTGTATTGAAACCATTGGTACTGTTATACGAAGCTATTGGAAGAGCGTTTAAAAAAACTTATTTGATAAAACACGATTGATTTTAGGATTTTAAGTCTTAAATTGATTTTAAATAGAAAACAGTCTTTTCAATATAGAATTTCGATTTAACTTATTCTGAAAAGACAGAATTTTAAAATTAAGTATTGAATTAAAGAAACAGATTTCATATTAATAAAGAAACAGAGGTTCGAGCTGAACAAGAAACTGATATCCACTTTCGTTTCGTTTTGTTGCCAACTCGATGAAGTCGGGTCCCGAGGAAAACGGGAAGGAAACATGATCCCTGGATAATGATATTTTTTATTGTTCGCCTTCAATGGACGGTTATAACACTACGTAAAGTCAGAATTTCTTTGGCCTATCTTTTCTACAGGAACATGGCGAAGGCGACATGACTAGACAATTTGTTCCCCATGTAGAACATATAATACGGCATGTATTTAATTACATAAAGAGAATTAAACTTGACGTAAAAGTAAAAAAAATATATATAAATAAATACTTACAATAGCTTATGTGGCAAAACAATACAGCTAGGCTATCGCCATCTTATTATGTTTCAATTTTAATTAGGCTTCCCTAAAAGCTTACCCTTTACATTATGTACTTTTTATAAGCATTTACTTGTTGCAAAATTAAAAATAATAATATATATATATATATATATATATATATATATATATATATATATATATATATATAAACAAATAGAAAACATTATTATTTTATAAAAATACTTCATAAATAAAATACATATTTAATCAAACATAAATACAAAATCTTGTAGCTCGCCGGCAGCGGGGCCTGGGGTCCAGACAACAGGTGGTTTGGGC
This sequence comes from Dendrolimus houi, assembly GCA_039645545.1. Taxonomy (NCBI): domain Eukaryota; kingdom Metazoa; phylum Arthropoda; class Insecta; order Lepidoptera; family Lasiocampidae; genus Dendrolimus; species Dendrolimus houi. The sequence goes on along the minus strand of CM077120.1, from coordinate 11,614,434 downwards.
TCCAGAGACGTGAATCTCACAATTCGTGCCGTGTCCAAGGGTGTTGCCTTCTGTATCTGGCCCTTCATCCAACTTCCTCGAAAGGCTCTCTATGTGACGGTCGAGGCTCTTCGCTATAAGACCGTTGACGGTAACAACTATCGGCACAATGATCGTTGTGACTCTAGACATCACATCACACGGCGGTAACCTCGTGAACAAGATCTAAGTATTTACTTAGGTTTTCTTTTTCCTTCTTGACGAGGTTATCGTCACGCGGGATACTGATGTTAACGAGCATTTCTCGTCGCGCAGATCGATCTACTATTATGATATCGGGCTTATTGGCTACAATAGTCCTGTCAGTGATAATTGATCGATCCCAGTAGAGCGTGGCACGACTGTTTTCGAGAATTGTCTCTAGCGAGTACTGGTAATAAGGTAAGGTTTCCACGAGACCGTATCGGAGGGCAAGTTGCTGGTTTATAATCCTGGCTACGAGGTTATAGGATTTTATTCAAAATATATTTCCGGTAGTTATTCGTTTCAATAAATTCATCCTTAGTTGCAAAGTTCGGTTTCCCCAAAGAGGTTACCGAACCGTATCCAGTTTAACAACGCATGCAGGTCTACATGGGGCCCTGTTAAAGACCGATAAAACCTGCCATGCAGCTCCTTGCTCTTCCATACGTTGATACGGTGGGATTCGTTCAGCACTGCCAGATTGCACAATTCTCTTTAGCCAACGAGAGAGCGGTGAGACCTTTGCCTGTTGCCCCAAATCTTTATGCAAGCCTACGTTCATCTTAAGGAAATGTTCCGTAGGATTGTTCACTTTGCGGTTGTGCCTTGGTATTTCGAAAGCCTCGGCTTCCCCATTTTCGCGTAATGTACAATCTCTTTACTGATGAACGTGGCTGATGCAGACGTTATTTTGTCAGTACGCAATGGACTCGTCGATCCAAGGTGTCCAACTCTGTTTGAGTATGCCAAAGGCGTATGCCAACACGGGCATAACCCAGCTGTTGAAGTCTCTGACCTTATTTCCATCTGAGAGAAGGCTGGTTGAAACCTTTCTCAGGGGGCAAAAGAATCGGTCGTTTATCTCTGTTTTACATCCCCGTCGGCTATATCTAAAGACTCTGACATATCCAGGTACTTGTATGTCTGGGTTTCGGAGAGGGCTTTGAGACACATGTTCTCTGAAAGTTGTATGTAAATTCGGTGAATTCACTACTTTCCCTCGCCGTACAAGTGCATTACCGCACACTTATCTATCGCGAATTCCATATTAATTGACGAAGCATTCTGTTGTTTTCAGTAATTCAATTAAATCTGGTTCGTTGGATGCAAAAATCCATCCATGATCCTACTTTTATTATTACTAGTTGTTAGCAACACCAACATAGGATAATTTTTATTTTTAAACTTGCAACATTGTATTTGCATTTTTGTTTTTCTTCCGATTGGGTTGTAGCCGAAGGCAGACGCCTTCGTATAAAGAGTGCTTTTATTACAAGTTTTCACCAACTAACAGTGTAACAATATTGGTGGCATATTAGTATTTCCAGCCTGAACGTGTTGGTATTAACTTCGGTTTAGGGATAGTAACCTACTGCAGTTTTTAAAAATATATTTGTATTAGTTATCAATAGGTAGGTTTAGCGGAGTGCTCTGAAGAACTTTGTAGTACGGTGCCTTCGTCTTTTTTCTGCAACCGCATCGCTCACTATCGGCTAGGTGTTCATTCTCACTTTCTTGATTCGCTTCGCTCATGTACGCAACGTTTCTTAAGAACTTATTTCTTGCGCACCGTAGGATTTGGAATGAGCTCCCCCTAACTGAAGATTTTCCACAGCGCTAGGATATGAGAATATTCAATAAAGGTGTAATAAAATTCCTTCCAAGTCGGCAGCGTGTTGGTGGCACCTCTGGTGTTGCAAGTGTCCACGGTAACTACTTTCTACTATACTTACGTTATGTAAAAGGTAGCTCATTGGATACTTGGGTCTCCTTACGCTGATAAAATCTTAACACATGTATCGGTTAGGTAGTTCGTCTTACTTATTGTTCATTTTATAATAAACACATTGAAGAGAAAGATTTCCAGCTTGTTAATTCCGCCTTTCTGTTTCAAACGAGCGTGGGGGGACTGTTCGCATAACAAATTCGAAGATCCGACTCAAGTGGGTGTAAGTTTATACTTTAGCTTTAGCTTATAAAAGCTAATAAAAGACAACACAATATCAGCTTATAAAAGCTGATATTGTGTTGCTTTTTATTGGAGAATTTTCATATATTATTTTTATATTTACAATCAATTTTTTGTATTAGTATATTTGATACCGATATAAGTTTGGTATAAAACAAAATATTTTAAATCTGTAATCAGATTCGGGCGATTTGAACGCATTTTTTAAGTTTACAAAGGAACTGTAAAATAAAAGTATTTCGCAAAGGAGTCAATTTAAATGTTGTCGATGTCAAGTAATCGGGGTCACGGGAGACATAACGAAAACCATAAACAGCAACTTAATTGAAGAAGTGTGTCAATCAATCTTAAATACATTTTTATCAATTGAATTTATCTGTGTACCGCGACGGCGGCGCATGCAGTTGCTTGTGACTTGTTTACGAGACCCAAAGGGTGTTTATCAGGCGCCGTTCACTAGGGATGTCTCCATTTAAACCATATCAATAATCATAAATAATAATAATACCCCAAAACAGAAAGAAAAATATAGTCAATGAGAAAAATAACTATAAATATATCTAACCCATGATGCCCCTCGCCAATCTCGTACGGCATTTTTGAGGCCGACGCAGGGAGTGGCGAATCACCGTCTACCCATTTTATCCATGTTTCCCGACCATTGCGACGGGCAGACGCCACAGTCCCAGATCTCGAGTTCTATTAGCAGTTCATCCCAATAGCCCGATTTGTTCTCATTTCCTATATACACTGGCCGGGGCTTGTCCTTGAGTGCATTTATATATGGTGTAGACGGATAATCGTTGGTGAGTATCACGCCACATCTACATTAAAATTGTCAAAGGGCCTCTACGTGTTGGCTTTTCCATGGCCACACGCAAGCCCTCTAAAAGTCTGAGCCATTTTTATGGCCCGTGGTCTCAGAGATATACAAGATAAATATAACTAACAGGTATAATATCATATAATATAATAATAATAATAATAATATACTCGTTGACATCAGTATATCGCATGACGATAACCTCGTGAAGAAAGAAAAAGAAAAACTAATGTTATCTATTTTTTTATAAAAAAAAAGTCTTTATATATCTTTTAAAACAATGTAAAATTTTTGAGAACAAATAAATACAGTTAATAATAATAGTTTCTTGTAGTACGGAAGTGTGGGGCAATTACACCACTTACTGTCCGGCAATATGTTCTAATTCGACTCGCCATTGCATCATTGACAATTTTTTTCGTGCTTTATTAACATAGTAAAAAGCGGCGTGACCACTATTATCCGTCGTCGTTCGTGATGACACTACTCTCCTCTACACATAAAATGTAGATAAAATAAACTTAACCGTCTTGTAATGCCTCTTTTACATAATACCCAGATGTCATCATATCCTTTTATTTTAGGTATTTTTGAACCGGTGATTTTTTTATTGCTAGAGTACAGCAGACAAGCTGCCGGTCCACCTGATAGGTAGTTACCGTCGACTGTGGATATTTGCAACACCAAAGGTACTGGACTACTGGCACCTGGCCATTGGTGGCGGAACACAACTCAGGATTGTTATAGCGGCATACTTTAGACCAGGGGGATTGCCATCTAGATGGGCATACCCTTCCAACTAGTTGTGGTTTGTTTTGTCGCCTCTTACGACAGGCCGCCCGGCAGCAGGAGTTGGTATTCTTTCTTCATTCCTGTGCAGGTAAACAATTCATGAGTAAATGAACTGTAAACGACTTGGAGACTATCAAAATCGTAGCAGGTATTATTTGATTTTTAAATCTTTTTGGTTGGCTAAAAAGTCGCTGGGAGTTATTATTATGACTCTATTTATTCCAGATATAAATATTCCAATCTAGAAATAATATGATTTCTTTGTAATGCAAATTCGCCATAAAATTATAATATATATAATATAACTAATTATAACTATATATATATTACTCCACACTTCATCTGAAGATTAAAAAATTGTTATTCGAATAAGATGTAGACCCTTGATTACTCGACTATTGCAACCACCAAACTCATCGCATATTTACACTCGCGAATAGAAACATACTAAATTAAGTACCCACCGAAGGAAAAACTACAAATTAAGGCTCCGATTCCCCCCCACAAAAGGTCGAAATTGGAGCGCAAAAGAAACAACTTTTCGTTAATAATTATTGATCAATAATTTACCAAAACAATTGGCATAAATTTTAACGATATGATACGTAACACGGTTTTTTCATAATTTTTCTATTTCAAGTTAGAAAAAAATTCATCATGTTACCTCCAAATCATTGACATGAATCCGATTTACTCCTCCATTTTATATAAAAACGGGATAAAAAAATCTGTCATTTTTTAAGGATTTTCTGCTATATCTTTGGAACGCAAAGTCTGATAGCAATAAATATAATGTATATAGGACCATTTCGAAGATTTGCTGAATTGAACGCAAAAAGAATTATCAAAATCAATTGATTAACAGGAAAGTTGTGGCTGAACATATATAAAAAATAGATACATGAGGATTTCAAAAAAGGAGAACCTCTCCTTTTTTGAAATCGCTTTGTCTTTGTAAAAGAAATCACAACTTTGTTTTTCACTTGATAAGTTCTGTAATAAATACTCCGCTAGCCTGCCGCATTGGTATTGCCCGCTGCCCGCGTGTATCCCCAGCAGTGTGGGGAGCGGTACAGAGGCTCCTCCCAAACTATCAAGATCGTTGGCATGTATATAAGCCTTAACGCCTGCACGAATTTACTGACGATTAAGTACTAAATACAATACATACTGTGTATTTATTACCGATTCGATCGATTAAGCTTTGTTAGAAGTTAGAAAATTCAATAATTGTTTCTTATTTAGTTCAAATGTTAAAACTGCATGTATATATAGGTATATAGGTTGGTCTACAAAATAAACTAGACAGTTTTAAATAATTATTACTTCTTGCAGTTTTGCTTGCTAAAATCTCTATAATCATTGAGAGATATTTAATTAAATGTGACCAGTGTTATTCTACTGCAACTTAGTTTTATTTTAATGAACATTTTTACTCAGTTATAAGTAGAGCATTCTTTGCGAGCCTTGCTAACAAGACTTGAAAAAGATAAGAACAAGAGGTTTATAAGGATGTAGCTATTAATTTTTAATATGAAGGAACTATTCTTGTGCCTCAGTGTGGGTCGTGGTTTTTAAAGACCATTCCAGCTTATGTCACGTAATTCATAGCAATATAGATAGCGTTATTAAATTTATTAACAGTGGTGTTTAACGTGGTATTTTATTGTATCCGATCAACGTATTGTTGAACGTCTCTTAATCTGTTCTTTTCATATTAATAGGCTGGATACACTATTTGCTATATGGTAAAACAACTAGTGAATTTTCTAACAGTATAATGGACGTAGGGCGGGAATTTAAGGTAAAATTCATTGTATTAAGTTAAACGTTCACGCGATAAAAGTTTGCAATCTTTCAACTTTCTGCCAAATAGCTGCTATTGTTTTCACCAATGTTGTATCTAGGAGTTCACGTCTCATGGGGGAAGCACTGTTAAGGCCGCAGTCTACGACATGTTATTTCTATTCCTAAAAAATAAGTTTTAATTTGCCCTCACACCTTAGCTATGACAATGGTTTTTATTACAAGTTCATATACAATATCTTGAAAAGCTATTCATTAAAATAGTTATTAATTACTTATCAGCGCATTTCATATGTATTTATATAATTAAATCCTACTTTCATAACTCCTTTTAGATACAGATCATGCCCACTTCCATAGCAGCAAGCAGAAAAGAGGAAAGGCAGGTAAGCAGAGCGAATATCAAATGTTTAGACAAGTTGCGTTTACATACTGCTGCATAGCTGCCCACTTTCCTCGCCACTTTCCAGTTTCCTTTTCTATAGTACTCTCCACCAGCTTCTACACAAAATTTCATGGGTCTGAACCAGTTTTCGAAACACTTTTTCCAGTCCGCCGCAGACACCTTGTTTACAGCTTGCTCGAACGCTGACAGCGTATTTTTCGGCGATATTTTATTTTCGGGAATAGTAAGTCACACGCTGCTAAGTCAGGGTTGTAAGGAGAGTGACCCAGGAGTTTGACTGGCCTGCAGTCCAGGAAGTCCCTCGTTGTGAGCGCGGTATGGACGGGCATGATGTCTTGGTGGATCAGTAGCCCGCGTAGCCCTGTGTTTGGTCGCTTGTTGCTCACAACACAGAAAACTTCTGCCAAGCATTTGGTAGTATACCATTCGACGTTAATACTTCTTTGGTTCCGTAAAGAAATTGACACCAAGTAGCCAGTCAAATTGAAATAACTCGCAATCAAAATCTTCCCCCCGCTTCTAGATCGCTTCACTTTGGTAGGCCTTGATTCCTTTTTGAAACACCCAAACCATCTACCGGCGCTTCGTTTCTGGGTCGTATTGATAAATCCAGGACTCATCACCTGTAATGATGTCGTAAACATGCCGAGACGAGCCTGCTTCAAATTTGTTTATCATATCACGGCACCATTCCACCCGAGCCTGCTTCTTAGCATCGGTGAGGTAGTGCGGCACCCAGCGTGAAACTATTTCCCTCACGCAAAGATGCACTTGTAGAATCTCGTGAAGGCTTCCCGATCCAATCTGCAGTACGTGCTGAATCTCTTGATACGTAACTCGCCTATTGTTTTGGATTAAATTTTTCACTGGTAGCACATTTTCTTTCGTAACGTCAAAGGGCAACCACTTCTTTCTTCATCCCCCAAAGTTAGTCGACCGCGCTTGAATTCGTTGTACCAACGATACACTGTTGCCTTAGAAGGGCCTTCATCTATGAATGTCATTTGAAATCTATCGTACTATTCGTCCGGTTTCAGGCGACACTTGAAATCGTAAAAAATCATAACGCGAAAATGTTCCCGGAGCACATTTTTCAATAAGACACGATAGTTTAAATTAGCTCGCAAACAATGTGGAGGGAAAATTTGAAATTGGAACGTACCTATTTTTAGTTACAAATAATCATATTTTCAAAATAGATTATAACTGGCCATTCACTTATACATAAAAAGTTTTTTTACAATACTTTCTGAGTGGCCTGGTACAATTGTGCTCGGGTTTTTATGCTATTTTTTAAATTATTTTCTTGCGAATAATATACAAACAAATGCAGTAGGCAGACCTTTGCTAGGGGCATTGTCAATGCGTTGTGGCCGCGAAGAAGTGTTATGGCGCCTTTTTTAAACGACCCTTCGTCGTAGCGCAGAGGAAACCTAGGCGAAAAGTTCACTCCAAGTAGTTATTGTACATGGAATTTACGTTCTAGAGAACCGTTGATTGCTATGATGTCGAGCGGGGCAGTTGTGAAAATTATCCCTATTAATATTATAAATGCGAAAGTGTATCTGTATGTCTGCCTGTTATGCTTTCGCGGGAAAACTACGGCACCGATTTAGCTGAAACTCAGTATATATTAGGTTGGGGAAAAAGTTTCTTCGCATTTTATATAAAAATTCAAAAGTTTTTTTATAAAGTTTATTTACATTTGACTAAAGTATGTAGGTGCCATTTTGTTGGATAACTTTTTGGCATCTTGTAGGTAGGGACGTGATCCCAATGCTATAAAAATTTTGGGGCTTCTGATCAAAAAACTGCGACAAGTGGTTTTGGCCGTCCTCTCGTGATGTTAACCTGACACTGCCTAAGGAATTCTGCAGAGACCGAAACAGGTGAAAATCTGAAGGTGCAAGGTCAGGACTAGATGGCGGATGCATTAACACCTCCCAGCCAAACTCTCGTAATTTTTGATGAGTGGCTAAGGATGTGTGAGGTCTAGCGTTATCATGGTGAAAAACCACACCCCTTCTGTTGATTAATTCCGGCCGCTTTCTCTCAACTTTTTGCTTTAATCTCATCAGTTGTTCGCAGTACAGTTCAGAATGGACGGTCCTGCCTGGCGATAACAGCTCATAATGAATAATGCCCTTCCAATCCCACCATACACACAGTATCACCTTGTTGCGAGTTAACCCGGGTTTCGCCACAGTCTGTGAAGCCTGACCGGCCTTTGACCATGATCTTTTTCACACGTTCTTGTCGTTCGTGATCCACTTATCATCACCAGTTATCAGCTTCTTCAAAAATGGTTCGGTTTCATTACGTCGTAATAAAGAATCACAAATGAGTACACGGTTCATTAGGTTTCCTTCAGTGAGCTCATGAGGCACCCAAATATCGAGCTTTCTTGTGTACCCAGCTTTTTTCAATTGCGCCAAAACCGTTTTGTGGTCAATTCTCAGTTCTCCAGCTACATCGTAACTACTAATATGCCGATCTTGCTCCACTTTTTCAAAAATGGCATCAATTTTGTCCGTAACAGGGCGACCAGAGCGACGTGCATCTTTGATATCAAAATTTCCGGATTGAAAACGCTTAAACCAAATTTGCGCTACTCTCACAGATACTGCATTAGGTCCATAATCATCACAAATTTTTCGCGGCTTGTGTTGCATTTTTCCTTTTTTTGTAGTAAAATTTTAAAATGTATAGAATTTCTTCATTAGATTCACTCATTTTAACAATAAGAAAAACAAATGAAAATCACACATTTTCCTAACTTGAATTTGGAATTGTCTTCTTTAAAATTAAAACTTTTTAATGATACCAAAACCAGCCAGATACTAATGGTATAGCCAAAGAGATCTTATTACAAGTTCGTACATACTATATGCGAAAAGTCTTTTTCCCCAACCTATTATATATTTTCAATGCCGAAAACTGGGATAGTTTCCGGGATAAAAGTATATTTGTTTCTCAGTTTGTTATGCTTTTACAGAAAAACTACTGGACCAATTTGGCTGAAATTCGGTATACATATATGTAATTTTAATACCGAGGGTGGACAAGGGATGCTTTTCATCCCGGATAGTGGGATAGATTTATTTAAACGTTATCCCAGAAAGTAGGATTGGGTTTTTTATGATTTACCATTTTGGTTATTTTGGTCATTTTGATAATTTTTGTCATATTGGTCATTTTGGTGATTTTGTCATTTTTGTCATTTATGTAGTTTACAGATAGATAGACGGGGGATAGATAAACAAAACTAGAAAGGGTTGAAATAGAGGGTGAAAGTTTGTATGGGAGACCAATAATTTTTCAAGTTTATACATATAAAAATTTATCGTCTATAAAAAAATGCGATAGTAACTCGATCTGTCTGTCTGTTAAGCCTTCACAGAAAAAATGCTAGGAGTACTGGATCGGTTTTGCTGTAATTTTGTTTAAATGTAGTTTTAATACCGAAAATGGACACAAATAATTTTCATCTCGGGAGATGGGACAGTTTGCGATATAAAATGAAGTAAATCTTCCGGGGGCAAATAACACTAACATAAAAATTTAATACAATGTAACCTGTATTAACGCCTGCTGTTTAAACAAGAGGTACGCACTAGAGTATGACCCGCGGCGCAGCCGCGGGGTAAGCCCTAGTTAAGATGTAAATTAAATAAGCAATCATATTAATAATAATAATAAAATAATATTTATTACTTTGCTAGCAAGTGACTTCGTAACATCCCTATTATAATTGAGGACGTAAAGGCGATGTATATTACAGTGTCTGGTAAATAGCGTACGTACTGTGACCCTACCATGTTATTTTTAACTTTTAATTATATTTAACTTCCTGGCAACTTGTGATAGGGATTGTTGCTATGTGAATAGAGAGTGTGCTAGTGATAGTGTTTATGTGGAGTTAACAACAAATAGAGGCGGATTGGTTTCAGTTTTTCTAAAGCCCAATCGTTCAGGTAGAACATTTAATGGGAAAGCATTATCTGTTTCCTTGTTTTATGTACTCTAGAAAAAAAAAGCTGAAATTGTAGAACGTTTTATTTATAAACTTTAACTTCCCCCGATTCAGCAAGTTTATATAACTTTACATATTCTTTTTCATTGTTATCTACGCAGTCGATAATACATAGATAATTTAATTAAGCTCATTAAGTACATTGTAGGATTCGAACTCGCGTTTTTGGGTGCTCTAGCTACTGAACCGTACAACAATTTACTACTCTAGTAACTTTTAACAACTGAACCAAAAATATCAATTTATTCATATATATACATACATATTTTCTCGAAATTGTAATACATTCTTATAATCAAAAAACAGCAATGAATTGTTACAAATTGAGACGTACTAGAGCTTTACTGGCGACCTTGCGAGTGGAAATTTTGAGTCCACATCCTACAAAAACTATCCAATTTTCTGGGATAAGAAAAAGTACGTTAAACCCCGTTATCGAAAGTAAATATACCTGTACTAAATTTATTGACTAACGATTTATTTTCAAATCTGTAAAGACAGAAGAAACAAATATTGAAATAAAGCCACCATCAGATTGATAAATAATAGATAGATAACACTTTATTGTACACCATTACAGAAAACCTTATAGCCTAAAAATATTCTAAATGTGCACAATGGGCGGTCTTATCGCTAAGAAGCGAACTCTTCGCGACAACCCGTAAATACGACAAATAATTTATTTGACGATTCTAATCCATTCTATATCTAATCATAAATGTCACAAATAAATAACATTGTTTAGAACAAATCGTTATCTTATTACCATGACAATGTTTTGTAAACGCTTTTATCGATGTAAACAAGTTTTAAGTAATTCCGTACTATGGACCATTGGGAGCTATTTTTAGCCCTGCAGTGTTGTGATGCTCTCCATTCATCAGGTAACTTTTAAGCGGACCAAGCATTTATTGTGCTCTCGTTGGCAACAAATCAGGATATCCTCAAAATGAATTTTATATACTCCGTACGTTTCGTTTTTCTAATATTTATTAAAGTGTAAATTTTTGTGTAAAATAAATCTATTTAATCTGATGAATATTTTTCATAAATATACATAACAATTAAATTATTAAACTGGTTATGAATAGTGAAATGTTGATATTGTTTTAAACTGTTTATTATTAGTGTAAACTTTTTTAAATTTATAACCAATTGACTAAGGTATTAAATATTTTGATTATTTTATTTTACAACTAGAACACAGCAAGTCGCTTCGATCACGTTAATATCGCTCTAATATTAATAATAATATTACTTATATTTTTTTTTTCCTCTTTAACAACATTGAGTAAGAGGCTAGTGCCTGAAATGGGTTAAGAAGAAACCTGTAGTACTCGTTGTACATGATCTATGCTAATTAAGAAATAATATATAGTTGTAAACATTTCATAAAATCCTCTAATATTCGAGACGCTGAAGGAGGGAAAACTAACTAAATGAAACATTTAATTGAGACTCATTTCACTTCTATATAACGCTGACTGAATTTAATAGTGGTAAAGGGAACTTACCTATCACACGTTTACCATTAATACTTGGTTTTTGTAATATTATTTAACAACTAGGATATGTCCACGACTTTGTCCACGGTTGACTTGTAGTTCCCGCGGAATTCCCGGGACACAAGGTACCGCAGCATTTAAAAAAGAATGTAAGCTATCGTTTAGTGAAAACCGTATCGGAATAAGCTAATTTTTATACACCCGAACAAATTGAAACCGCTCCTAGGAAAATTCTCGCGGGATTCTCGGGATATAAAAATCACACATTTTATTACATAAAATTTTCTACCGATCAGTGAAAAAATTACATTGGTATTCGATGTTTTTAATCTGACCATTTTAAATCATTCCCAGAAAATTTCCCACGGGATTCTCAGGATAAAAAGAAGCGCAGATTTTAAGTCTAAGAATTTGCTGTCTATCAGCGAAAACCGCATCGAAACCGGTCTAATAGTTTTTGCGTGAATCCCGAACAAACAGACAAGAAGAAGAAATAAAAAGAAATTACATCGTGTTCTCCATCGTTTATGTAGTCTATTCCAGTTGTTTTTCTTAAATAGCTTCAATGTACAGACACGGTATGTTTATAATTTTGTGATATTATAGATATAGATATAAGTAGGTAATTTAGAACATCAAAACATTTCCAACTCCATACAGACATTTTGATTTTCTTATCATTGCGAAGCTGGCAAACAGGCAGTTAGCCTCATCAACCTTTAGGATACGTTGAAGGAGATGGGACAGGGGATTGAAATAAGAGGTATAAAAACAAGAGGAATGAGATAGAAGGGACGGGATATGGGTTTGGATTAGGGAGATGGGTTAGGGAAAGTTGTATAGAGGAAATCTGCAAGATAACGGGGGATAAAAGTACTCCCTCGACAGTGGATGTGGCCGCCGAGGCCCCACCTGCAAGAGCACGCGGAGTTGAGATAGTTTCTTCTTTCGCGTAGCCCTGGCATAAGGCGCAGTACGTAACACCCAGCACATGAGCCGCGAATTATTCCCTCTCGTCCTTTGGTCCCCAATCGGATTTCCTCCGAGTAAAAAAAGGTTGGGCAATCGGAACTCACTCATCACATGATTACTCAAGGGTAACAGTTTCAGACCGATATTTTGTAAGAGCTTGGTATCGTACCACACCCACTGAGCCGGCTCTAAAAGCTGTAATCAAATATAGCGATTCTAGCATGGCTCTACTACGTCTCAAATTTGATGAGTTATCTAATGTTGCATTAAGCTAGCGATATAAGTAATACCTACTTATATCGCTAGCTTAATGAATGCTTAGCGGATGAATGTATTCTTAAGTAATTAATACTTAAAAGAATTTATTTCACAAAAGGTCAGAAGGCCCCTGATTTATGTACAGATGATCAGCAGGCCAGTGCTGCCTTGTTAAACTAACATATTTGATTTTTGTGTCCAAATGATCTGAGCGTCGGCCCTACGTCGGTACTCACTAAAACTGGGAAGGTACGAGCCCAGCAGCGACGTTTATGGGCTGTTATTATTTTAATGTATGTCCTGGAAGACTACAGGCCATAAAAATAGTCCGGACTTTTGGAGGGCTTGCATGGGAAGTCCAATACGTAGAGGTCCCTTGATAATTTTAATGTAAATGTGGCGTGACACTAACCGGCGATTATACCTGTCTATTCTATACCATATAAAAATGCACCCAAAGACAAGCTCCGACCAGTGTAGGATTTTTGTAGGAAATGAGAACAAAAGGTACTGTGCTATTAGAGTGTATATTATTATACTAAGGTATACCTACTACGAAATAATTCGCACCCACGAATTAGCATTACCATCCAGCGTGGCAATGCACCCAGCCTTCTGAACACGTTTCCCTCTGGCATCATGGTACATAGTCTTTAATTAGATCATAGTTTTGTTTTTAAGTTGAATCGTATTTACAAGTTAAAATATTTTTTGTTTTAATAGACTGATTTGATATCTGTTATATCAAAATAGAGCAGAAACTCTTTGTTAATACCCATAAAATTAGAATATTACTTTTTAAAATGTGTCTTTTTATATTAAACTTCTATTATTGTTGTTACAGATATACATTGTTATAATCTTGTCTAGAAATGACAATCTAGTATATGGAGCTAGAACATATAGTATAAACGATGAAGTGAAAAGCTGCAGCGGATGGTTGTCCACAATCATATATAATTTCTGCAATAACACTTATAAAATTGTGAAAAGGGATACATCTCTTATGATAGGTAGTGATTTTATAATTTTTTGTTATAATAAATATCTATTTTTAAGTTCGGTGTAATTAAAGAGGACAAAAGAAGAAACAGAAGGCTATTAGGTGACAATAGTATTTTTATCGTATTATTTTACAATTAGTTTTTGTAATAACAAGGTATGATACCCGCTAGATGGCAGTAATAGTTACAAATATGTTAATCTTCTCAATCTGTATCTCCTACATTCTTTGAGATATCGCAATATACACACATACAATAAATTTTAAGTGGAATTCCTGTTTTAATTTCTATCCATTGGAATTCAATAAACTATTTCGGAACCTAGTCGAGAAAAAACCTTTAAGATGAATAGATAGACATAAGTTCTAAAAATTGTTATTTATGATTAGGAAACGTATAAATAGTGATTTTTATATAAACTTGACATTTGTTTTGAAATCACAGGCAGATTTAAGTTTTGTTTATATTATTAGATATATGGACCGTGCCAATATTCATGTTATATTTATATTAATTCATTAACAAAAAATATATAGATTGGTGTTAGATGTCTGCGACTCAACTGTTTAGTTTGTAATACAGCATAAGTTACTGCGCAGCCATCTGCCGTGAATCTAGAGAGGAGAGACAATTAACGTTGGGGCTATCATGCATGCTTTTTGACTGCCTTTGTTTTGTACTAGCCTAACTTTAGATTTAGTTGGTTTATCAAAACTGAGGCTCCGGTTTCGATTTCGAGTATAAATTCAACACTTTTCGGTATTTACATTAATTTTGGTATTTTATCTATAAAACACGTGTACCTTAGCTAGGGAATATAAATAATATGGGCGTCTTTGTCTACCGATATATATAAGTTGCCAGTGCCACGCACTTGCTAAATGTTTTTCTATTTATATACAGTAAATAACCTTTGTTATTGAACATCTAAACAAAGGTTCTATAATAATAAGTACAAAGAAACAATTTGAAAAAGAAGTCTGCTTTTTCCAGATAAAATGGCACCAAATGATCTTAAGCAAGATACAGCAAAAAAACGTCTCGTGTCAGACGGAAGATGGCGAAGAGTGCGTAGGCAGGTAGCTACTGAATGTTGCCTACGGGCTTGTACAGTAGCAGATATTATTACGTACTGTCCTAATGACGCAAAACTATTACAAGAGAACCCTGAAATATTTTATTAAAAATAAATCCTGAAGCCACACGTGTAAGTACAGTGTACTGCTTGGAGAATAACGCATGAAAGTATTATTAATAAGTATTTAAAATGTAAATAAATAATTGGAAGAAGCCTTTTACTGTTTTATTTTTAAACTAAACCCCCATATGATTTGCATTTAATTGTAGCTCCTCTCCAGTTTAGCTTCAGAAGGTTGTACCATATACATTGTTTATTATAGATTCTATTTCGTAGTCATAATCTGTTGTTATCTAAGAGACGAAACGTAGACACATTTACCTTTACCAAACTACCAAGCAGTTTGTCGATAACACTATAGTAGACCCCTTATGGTGTACCTATTTTATATTTATTTCGTACCTAACAACTACTAAAAGAATTTTACACCTAATGTTTTTTCAAAATTATTGAGAGATGGGTAAGAAAAGGGAAAGATATAAAATAAACCGTGTTTTATATTCTTCTGAAAATTGGTTCATATGATGGCCTTGCCTTGAAGAAGAAATAAACAAGATATAACTACTACATAATAATTTTCAAACCCAGATGATAACAAGTAACCATTTACGTCCGTAAGTCTCTGGGTAGGAAATTAATTTTCTCGGTGTTTAGGTAAAAGCATTGTTGAATACAAATTAAGTGCTAAGGTTTTGCGTAGGTAATAGAAACTGGTAAAATTAAGAACAGTGAGATTCGATAACGTACTACGTATCGAGCATTATTTAGTGATGATTATATCACATTTGTAGAGCGAATAACAATTTAAAGATTCAACGTATCTTTAGCTGGCCATACTTTGTACTGAAACTCGACCCAATTTAGTCTGCATGAAACTTTATGGACTGTCCAGTTTAGGTGCAGAAGGTTATGGCAATTCAAGATACTGTATGAAAAAGTGCCTATTAAACAAACCACTATGCATCAGTTGCTAAGAGTAGTTATATCCAAGAAAGGCCTCAATTGGATCTCGCTAAGTGAACCATCCACATACGTAAGTATATTGTTACATGCCGTCAAAGATAAGCCGCACAGCCTATTGTAAGCGCAGCTTATTGTCCTCCCGGATTAGGGAATCCTTTGTGCTTTGAATTTGTAACATGCTATTGTTTTACTACTTGTTTTATAACCATCATTAGCGTCGAACTAATCCCTACCTATTGTTATTGTTCTCGACTTTGTGGACGTTCGCAGGTGTGCAAATTAATATTTCTTAGAAATTCAGTGTGCGCCTCCAATTTCTTTGTACTGTGTAGTTAGTATAAGACGATGCCCGAATGGAGGGGCGGGTGGCAGTCAAGCAACAACTACGAAACGAGTAAGACGTTCTCTACTACTCTCGATTAGCGATATAGACGACGGCCTTTGCGCGTTCGAATTGTATTGAATAGTGCAGTGTGAACTGGTTGCATCCAGTGTTATTTGTATTTGTTTTATACGTGTTTGTACAGTTCTAATAAATTCTATAGTAGTTCCAACGGCATTTTTAATTCGAGTCCTGTAGCTCGTAACAATATGTTATACTTAGTCAAACATCGAAGCTCTGGTGCTCCTAGATTTGACTAGTCAAAAATCAGCTCTGACATAAAGTCTTAGTCAAAGTCCAAATAAATGGCATTTTTCTGTCTTTGAATAACGAATTTTTGTCTGACCTAAGAGAGATTAATTTATACAGTCATTAAACATGTATGCAGTATGAATCGACGTTTGGCTGAGTCTGCCTTAGTCGCTTCTAGGATCGACAAGGCAATGCCCGTAACAGTTTGTTTAACGTTCGACGTTTTACTTGAAAGTTAGGTACTTCTAGGTTTGAATAAAAATACTTTAGTCAAAGGCCGAAATTGGAATTCGGGTTTTGTCGAAATGTCTTTGTCAAACCTAGAATAAACCATAGTAAAATGTAAACCGAAAAGATAGAAAGTTATCCCTTTTATTCAAGATCTTTAATGTATTTTTGTAAATAAATATCAACTTGCAGTTGAAAACTCAAATTCAAATTTAAAAGTTTTTATTCAAAATAAGTTTCACTGGAGAACACTGGAAAGTCAATAAATATAAGTTAATATAAGTTAAAATTTAATTTTACTTCTTAGTCTATGTACACCGCTTCGCAATTTGTTATTGCTGTAAAGGAGAAGAAGCGGCAAAAAACTCCCCAGTAACACGTCTAGGTAAAAATTGATTAACGAAAACATTTTTTTTTTTTAATAAATTTTATACAGAAATGTGTTACACAATCACTTCTCGAAGAACTAATGGAGTTGTAGCAAACAGTGCATACTCAGTAGGATAGACACAATAAAAGGAAAGAAAAAAAATGATTAAAGTTATAATAATGACATGACGTACTAAAATGTTATACTGCAACATATCTCCATAAATTCGTTACATGCTCGGCAAGATAAAAATGTTATACAAAATATGGTGTTTTACAAAATAAGTGGTTGGACTGAGCTGCTATGTAAATGAAGTTTTGTCATTTAAGAAGTATTCAATAATGTAGTTTCCCTTTTTTAGCAAGACACTTTTTAAATTTAGTGAAAGGCAGAGTCGGTATCAATCAAATCATCAGTCGTTCAAATTTATAAATCATAAAATTACTGTTCTTTTGGTTTGGGCCTGAGTACACTGCTCCGAGTTTGGAGCGACGTCAGTGCTTTACGATTTCGTTAAAAAAATAAAGGTATAGACAAAGTCAACAGAATTTAATAGTATATACCATTCAATACAGCTGTGTGATCTGGGCCAGTAATTCAAGATCTCTTATACTGATTTTGATATTTGCTTACTCAATTGTATTCGAATTGATTGTATATTTGGGGACAGTGTTCGATAACACCTGCCTATATTTGATTTTATTTACTTCAAATAATAGTTTTTTTTTGTAATACTTTTATATTAAGAATACTTAGTTTTTGCATTATTCGTATTCTTGTATATGTATTAAATGGAAAATTGTTAATAGATTTTAGTCAAATATACCTTGGAGCTGTAAGTAACGAATAGTTTGGTCGAACACAGATCTGCAATTTTACAAGCATGACTATTTGGTATAACCTTCTGGTTGTACAATGTTTCTCAGCCCATGTTTTCTGACAAGACTTTAAAAATTAGTTCAAAAATTTGCAAAGAAATTAATAAATATAGATTTGCACATAAATCGACACATATCGTATACGTCTAAGTTAAGATAGTTATGAATGTGGGTAATAAACAACAAGTAGCGCTAGAGTCGTATCCCAAACACCAAAATCAGAGTAAATAATAGTTCTAGGTGGTAGGGTATTTGCCTGTCTGGATGGCAGCCACCCCTGGTCTAGAGTATGGTGCCATAACAACTTTGAGGTGTGTTCCGGCATTAGTGGCCAGGTTCCAGTCTCCCTATAGTGCGCGGCAGCACATTGATAGCACCTTTGATGTAACAAATTTCCATAGCGGATGGTAGCCGCTTTCCACCAGCTGGGCCGTCTGCCTGTCTGTTAAACTCATACTGTAATTTTTTTAATAAAAACCGAAAGGAAAGTTCGTTTACGAAGACTGGCTGAAGAAGATATGAAAGTATATACGGTACTTATATAAAAAATTAATGTTTAAATTTTTTGTCTGTCTGTGTCTGGATATTCCGACGAATCACTGAAACGGCTGGACCGACGGCACTTTCACTGGCAGATAGCTGATGTTATAAGGAGTAACTTAGACAATTTTTTTTACTTTATTAGGGTTTAGGTCGCAGGCACAGCTGGTCATAAATAAAGAAATTAATTCTTCTTTTTGTCTCATTTAGTTATTTTTATATTTCAAAACTCTTATTAAATTGAGATGTAAATGACGAAATTATTTAAAATAACGAAACCTTACCAACAAAAAGTATTTCCTTATTATAAGGAAATACTTTTAAGTTCGAAGCAGAAATTTCCTCGAAAATAATTTTATTATGAACAGTTTTACCCCGCTGCTGGCATTGCCGCAATGCGAAAATTTAGCTTAATCAGTACTAAAATTTTGCACTAAAAATGTCGTTAAGTATTTGTACTAAGGTTTCTGACAACATAAACTTCTTGAGGAATCTACAAATAAAATAGTTTGCTATTTCTTCATTATAATGGCTTAAATTGTATGTTTTCTACATTTAACACAGTCTAAAACTAAGGTACAAAATTATTACTTGAAAAATGAATGTTAAGGTGGTTTGTAAAAGCATGTAAAGAGAATAGATAAAAGCAGAATCACAAAACAAGTATATGACAGCAACGTGCCTTGTAGCGTCGGCGCCGATAGACCGCGACGTCGTCACCATAATCAAATTGATGATATTTTGCAGAAAGGTGAAGTAAAAAGCAAAAAAATAAGCATGTATGTATGAAGAGATTAATGAAAATTTATGAAAAGAAAAGCGTTTGTTAGGATCGTAGCTATTGGAGATCCATCGTCTCTGCCTACCCTAACGATAAAGAGGCGTGGCAATATTTATTTATGTACAAAATTATTAAATACCAATAAATAGCACTTTAGACTGTTTTTATTCAAAGAAAATTATACTAACTTAAATAAATGATATACTATATATCCAAATTAAAATAAAACTAACGCATACAAATAAAAAAATCCCTAACAAATATACATATTACACTAAAAAGAAATACTGGAAGAAAAAACTCGTATCTATAACAAGATCTAAAATAAATTGTGAGGGAATCAACTGTAAATTTTAGAAACTATCCACTTATATTCTTATTATATGAATAAATCGAATCTATCCTATTTTTGTATATTGATTCTAATTATTCGGTATCGAAATTGCCAAAAAAATATTATCATTATCTTAGCGATAATCCCGGTTATATATCAATAAATCTTTTGGGAGCCAGTTTCTTTGCTCTTTTTCTTAATTTCGGATAAGCTTAAGCGTGTTACGTAGTGAAAGTAATGGAACATAGTTGATGCACGATCAAAGCGTACACCACTTTTTTCTAGTTAGTCCACTATGCTATGGACAAAAACAAACCTGCCTAGAATATGACAGTTCCTGATACGATCATTCCGCACGACTCTATATACCCACCACGTAGCGATTACATTCTCTTTGTCCACTGCAACATTACATCTTCATGACATGCTCTTTCTTGCTTTTGACCCTCAAGCACAGGAATTTCTTTTCTCTACTACAACAAGCCTACTAATGGATAATTATATAGACCTATTCGTTCCTTTTAATGCACAAAGCACATCAGTAACCTTACGCTACTTGGCTCAAGTTGCTGAGTTATGGGCATTAACATTGTAGCCGTACGAATTTACCAAGTATTAAAATACAAATATCGCCAGTAGAATAAGCTAATAAAATATGGAAGCTAATAAATTTACATTGAATCACTCTACGATTTCAACTGTGACCCTTTCTAATTATGTATGTGACAGGGTCGGAGTTCGCGTCAGATTAAGTGCTGTCACGAACGTGATTTGAATTGTGACAAACGAGAGGTTAGGTATCTGAATAACCCTTTTTTCTAGCCCGTTGTAATAAATACCTTATTGAATGGAATTTTCTTAAAATGTAAACTCCTGGTATCTCTGTCTTTTAACTAAAAACTATATTTGTTTTAAATCTCACTGGTAGCGAGACCTAGTCCTGGCCCAAGAAATACTGGCTTTTCCTTGGACGTCGAACTGAACGCTCCGATAGCAACCGGGACCTAATGATGATGAGTGGTAGAGAAAGGCATTTAGGCTTTACTACTTACTGATTGAAATTTGACATAAGCTGCAAGTAATGTCAATTTTCTCACAAGGTAAAATAAGGGATAGTAAAATATACAAATCCGACATAAATCTAGCATACTTCACGGCATAGATTCAAACCGACGTCATTGGAATGTGACGGTGATACCTTTGCTAATAATACCATGACTCGGCATAACACAAAAAGATAATTTATGTGTTAGGATAATTCCATTGAAATTAGGCTTACGCGCATAGCTATGATAAATCTACGAAGACATTAGACGTTATTGCTTTTGTAAAGCAGGTAAAGATGTACACGACAGGCAATCTAGTTTCTATTTTCCGCCGTTATGTTAGACAAACAAACAAATCTCATAGCATTTTATTGCATCAACCATTGCGAGCTGCTGGTATTGGTGTTTGGAGGGGAAGCTAAACAACCCGATATTGAACTAGAATTCTCTACCAATGGATCCCGGCCAAAATATTATTTATTTAAATATTTACGACAGCATTCTATTTGGGACAGGTACTTAGGTTTTTTATTATAAAACTAGCGCACCTGGCAGTCGTTGTCCTGCCCTGAAAAAATAAAATCTAAAATCCGATTTCAACGCCACCTACCGGCTTCAATTATGAATCTAAACTATCCCAGGACCCACTAAAACACGCACAAAAAAATATTCAGACAGTGGTGAGCCGTTTTTGAGTTTTAGCGAAACTAACGAACAGCAATTGATTTTTATATATAAGATAATGATCAAAATTTTATTTTATACTGATATTTTTATTGGCTTTATAAATTTGATTCCGTTTTACATACTTACTAGAAATATTTTTAATAGACGGAATACGCATTATATACACCGCCAGTGGCCACAACATTAGCTATCACTCGCACCAAGGCTGCGTACCAAGGGCCTTAGGTTTACCGCATTAGCATTATCACTCTACAATAAGCGAGAACTCCCCGTGGACGTTGATTCCTCCGGTTGTAAGGAAGGAGCCTGCCTGTGGACTTGACCCTACCTTCAACTAGCTAAGCTGTTGTCCCATTACCCTGGTATAGGATTGTAGGAATAACACCGAGGTGCTTTTAGTAGATATGTACGGTAGCCACGAATCTTATACTATTGGGCCGTTTGCTCCTAAGAATGAGATAAAGAATGTATTTCTACAAACGCAACACAAAGAAGATTTTTCTGCTTAAAATGTGTAAAACCGAATTCATGACATTTAAGACTTTTTTTTATTTTATTCTATGTTAATGACGAATCTCAAGACTACTTACTACCTGATATTTGATGAGAAAAATAGCCTAGCGTAACTAATCGCTTTATAAAGATTGTGTAAATAAATTTAATTATTTTTCGCTTTACTCGATGCTTTTTATTGTTCTAGATAAAAAGTATCCCAAGTATATGGTATACATGATATATCATTTACTTTCAATAACGAGGAAGTTCTCGTCATACATAATACAGCAAATTACAAGATCAGTTACTTCCAAAAACGTAATAAGGAAACAAATAAACGATAATATAACATAATAATAACGATAATAAAGATTATAATACGGTACTAATTTTTAAAGAAGAATAATTGCAGGTAATAAGGTGTATGGAGCTCTAAACTCTTTTATGAAAAGCCAAAAAGTATCTGTAAAGGCACGCTTGGCTGTCCATCAAGGGGTGTTGGTGCCAAGACTAATGTACGGCAGTGAAAGTTAAGTGTGGCAGAAGAACCAAGAAAGTAGAATAAATGCAGTTTAAATGAGAGCTTTGAGAAGTATATGTGAGGCAAGCATGAATGATATTATATGGAATAGTGTAATAAAGGAACGCTGTGGATTGAAAGAAGATGTAATAACAAGAAATAAAAAAGGAATATGTATACAAGTCGCGAAAACTTAAGAAAATATTATGAAAAAGGAATGTTAAGGTGGTTTGGGCATATAGAGAGATGGATGAAAATAGAACCACAAATACACTTGTGTATGACAGTATTGTAAATGGTAGAGTTGGTACCAGTAGACCGCGATGTATACACATTATGATCAATTAACAGAAGTGTTATATATACGTGCATCTATGAAGAGGTTAATGAAAAGATATGAAGCGTAAGTTGTTTGTCAGGATCGCCGCAAGTGGAGATCTAGTCTCTGCCTAGCCCCGTGGGAAACAGGCGTGATAATATGTATGGGAGTAGTATTTAAAAAATAATGAAACCAAATTATTTATCTCTCGTTTATAAAGATATAGATGTTTTTCTAGGCAGTTTTGATAAAAACTGAAGAAGTAAAATGGTTTCATGTCAATAATTTGGAGGTGACGTTTTTTCTGAACTTGAAATTATTAGAAAAATTACGAAAAAATCACGTTACGTCTCGTATCGTGAAGATTTATGACGAATATAAATTATTTATTAAGGTTATTTTATGTATAGTATTTACATAATTGCAAGCAATAATAACGAGAATGAAAAGAAGAAAGAAATAAAATATTAAACTAAATATTTAAAAATAAATTAAATTATAAATAAATTAATATAATTAATACAAATCGCTGCCAGAGGGAAGCGTGCCCAGAAGACTGCATTGCCACGCTGTATGGGAATGCTGATTCGTTGCGCGAAATACGAAACAGCCTTCTGATCACGGGTGGTATCAAAGAGTTTCTTACAAATTTCTTTGAAGAAACCCTTTGCCGATGGACCCCACGAGCCTAAAGTTTCAACTCCAAGCGGCACAAATATGTAATCCCTTCCTAGGGTTCCATATTTGCACCGTTTGAGATCTTCAGCTGTTGAAGCAGCGTTGCCAGCCCCTGACTTAGTCGCTGGAAGATGTGATACCGCCAGAGTGTCAACGCATGTCGCGTCCCATACAAGCGGCCTTCCCATCGTCCAGGGAATAAGTGACATTCCATCCGGCTTCTTGCCATCGACGCGCACCAAGCCATTTGGCTCTAGGATGGCTGATACACCGACGCTGACAAGAGCTTGGCGGATGATGTCATTGACGCTGGCATGGCGAGGTCTCCGGCCAACACTATGTAAACATGATAGTCCGTGGTGTCCATAGGGATCCACCATAGTTCCACACTGGCAGCGATGTGGTACACAACACGGAGCCCCCAGGCGAAGCCTCGCAGATAACCGGAAAGCAGAATTGTCTAAAACTGTACCTGTGTGAAATGATGTGTGTGCCTGCAACCACTGTCCAGACTAGAAAGATTTATGATAATTTATTTGTTAAATTATTGATCAGTAAATACCAATGAAAAGTTGTTTTGTTTGCACTTTCGACCCTTTGCGGCAATAGGAGCCTTAACAAACTAATTTTCACATTTATTTATTCATGTTAATAATATGTGCCTAATATTTTGTAAAAGTCATACCAGTCAACTTTTTTAACGTTTTTACTATTAACTTTAAAAATGTTTTAGGAATAATATATCAATGTAAAACTTAAACTATTAAACGATAACGCAAGGCAAATACACTCTAGGGCTATTTCTTTACAGTACACTAAACTCATCAAGTTAAATGTGTAAGATTAATTAAGACAGTTAATTATGATGTTGTCAGTTTTTTACATAATTATAATAATATTACTAAAGCTCGTAAAATTATTCAGATTAACTAGCTAAAAGAAATTCAAATTAAAATGAAATAAAAAATATTTGCCGTTCGTATGAAACGTTCCCAAGCATTTCCCCGCTGAATGGCCCCACACATGACCAGCTCTTTGGCGACCTACCTCATACTTCTAAAAATGTTTTGACAAGTATCAATAATGTCGATAAGCTTCAGTATTCCATGGGCCCTAGAGTCTCTACACTGAAAGGAACAAACGTGTATTCATTGCCCAAAGATTATATAAGCACTAAATTTTTCAGTGTTAATATTTATAACAAATAGAAATAATAAAACTACATTTTAATGATTTTAAGCGCGGTAATCATATATGTATTTATTATTATGTGTCTATTAGTTCTAGCCACGAACACATCGTAAGTAGAAATAATATAAAACAACAGGAGAATAAATTGTGTCCGCTGAAATGATCACATTGCCGGCTTTTATAAGTTGTTCATTGAATTGTAATTTTATTTCGTTTAAGCGTTGGCAACGTTACCTTTCTTTTTGACCTCTCTTCTTATAGCAAAAAGCGCTTTACAAGTTTAAATTACTCGTATTATAATTCTAATTAAAGTAAGTTACTTTGTTGCGCATGCTGGTTTCATTAAAACTCTGTAACAGTATCTATATCTGCCATACTTATAGGAGGACACTTTATTTCATATAGGTGATATCAATAAAGCGCCTTACTACATTTACTGTTTTGGCAGCATGCGGTAATCCTTCGTAATCATAATTACGCACATTAATGGCTGGTTCCTATATCTTACCGACCGTTCATTTGGCCTACTCTCGGTTAAAATTTGACATAAGGTCCATACAAGTAATGTCAAAATTCAACTGGTGGTAGACGAAGTGAATGAATAGTAAAATATAGGAACCGGTCATAAATAGTTCAGATGAACCTAAAACAACGCACTCCTGTTTAAGCGGTATGTGTTCTTTATTAGGATTCGAGCCCACCTAATTGAAATGATACGCGGGTGATTTGGTAACTCAGTCACCAAGACTTGCCTAAAAATAGTATATAGAAGCGAAATAAAATTTGCTTTTGCAGATAAGGTAACAGGTAGCTCGGGGCGGTGCGGTCATATTACACACGAGCGGAGAAATGACTGTAATTTATGTGCCGACTTAGAGGTGTCTTGAGGGCGCTCCTTGGAGATTGGAGACGTTTAAGGGGGTCTAGCTTAACGCTGACGACACTCATAAGGGCTAAAGATCAGGAAGTGTAATTTGAAACAAAGAAGTAGGTATATTTCTATGACACATCATATAAGACTATTTGATATAATTAATAAACAATCATTTTAGTTATATAAGTTTTTCCATTGTGTATATTCTATTGTCAGTTTAACTATCTGTCTGTTATTTCAAAAGAAATGCCAAAATCTAATTTAAAACTGCTATTTATACGAAATCTACTTAATTATGAATTACTGTTTAAAAAATATGTCTGACTGTCTTGAATAGGCACCGAAATGGTAGGTAAAAAAGGCTTAAATTAGAGATTAAAATAGGAAGGTTATTTAATATTTTCATGTCTGTTTTATGTCAATTTCTTCCAGGATTCAAAAAATTTGAATTTAATTTCAAGTCTCTCGCGAACTAAGTGGCGGCCACAGCAAATATATAGGAAAAGTAAAGCAGACTTCGGATTACGGTTAATTTATTAATTTTCTAGTTGTATGGAATTGACTAATTGCCATGAAATTTCATATATAACTTACTTTCGATTAC
Source organism: Dendrolimus houi (assembly GCA_039645545.1). Lineage (NCBI taxonomy): Eukaryota > Metazoa > Arthropoda > Insecta > Lepidoptera > Lasiocampidae > Dendrolimus > Dendrolimus houi. The sequence continues at coordinate 11,588,364 of CM077120.1, read as the reverse complement.
CAGATGAGCTTATTTGTTTTCGCTTTATTGCATATTAATTTAAGTAATATCTACTTATATACATATATATACACACATATGTATATAAGTATTCATTAAAAAATAGTTCTCTAGCTTGAAGAAGTTTAGAAATTTCAAAGTCCCCTTAATTAAAGCAGTGATTTATACTACTTTCATTTTTATTCTTCGTTTAAAAAGATCGTTGACTAAAGAATCTCATTTCGTTCCTAATTTTCTTGAGTTTTACAGACTTTCCTAATGTTACAATTTGTGTGAATGACTTAATTTCCTGTTTTATTTGCCCTAAACTTTTGTTGTTCAATATTTGTAAATAAAACCATGAATTTGGAAAATATAATATTTTGATAAGTAGATAATGTTTATAATTAATATATTATATGATATGATAAATTATGATGTTTATGATAAATTGGGTAAGTGGTTCTACTTCTTAGCAATCCGTGACCAATGAAGGAACCCGTTCAGGGAACAAACGTCGAATGATTTGGTTATTTGGCTATTGCTTTAAATATGAATAAAAAGTCATTAAAGAAGAGTTTCACGATTTTTCGAAATCTGACCAACGATAGTCCTACTCCCTCCCCCATGGATTATGTGCATTGACGAAACTTTTATTCTCTAAAAGACATCACCGACCCTCTACTAGATTAACTTTCTAATTTTGCACACTATATCCGTTACTTTGGCTCTCTTGTCATATCCTATTTTTTATTCTATCATAAAAAAGAAACACTTATGTGAGCCTTCCTTCACAAGATAACACAGGCCGCTGAGCGACTTTACAACCAGTCCTGCCGTCAATGTTCATGCTACACCGCTGTACGTCATGGACTACTAAGACTCCTCTTCAAGAATTGCGGAATAGTGTATGCTAAATCTTGACAAAGCTTACCTAAGTCTGCTCAGTAATTTTCCACTCAATAGCTGATATATGTGAGATTCGAGATTATCTTCATATTAAAAAGAACCGAGTAGCTCTAGGCATCGTATCTTACATTTTCCAGGTACACCCGTCATGCTTATTAGGGCGGATTAGTGAGTTTTTCACATGGGCAATCTCGATAAGAATTTTTTTCATGTTTTTATTTGCCGTTAGCCTGGTTATGTCTAACAAACCCTCTAAATCAAGCGTGCTCCCCAGCTACGGTTCGAATCCACGTCCACCGAGTGCTTTAAGCACTAAGTTACCACGACATGATGTTATTATTAGCTTACCTGACATTATGATTGTTCACTATTAATATTTCGCTCTATTGTATTTATAAGATTCGCTAGCGAAAATAAAAACAAAACAAATGTATAATCTGTATATTCTATGTTTATCTATAATATCATTTCCTGTGAAAGTATTTGCAAATGTTAAACATCATTGTCAATATATTTACAATCTCTTATTATAACGATATTATATGAAAAACATGTTCGCAATATTCGTGTGCAATGAACAAGAACCATAATTGAAATACACCTTTGCTATTTCACATTTATATATCCAGTAATTGAAATTTGTATAAATAAGAAAAAGAGATGTTTTAGAACATTCTAATGAAATATAACAACAGCAAAGGATCCTTTAAGGGCCGTTTACATGGAGAGAGATTCTTGCCTCTAAGATACGATTAGAAAGCAAGAAACAATATATTATCATGTAAACTAAACATACGATGTCATGTGTAGAAAGGAGTTAATCGCCTGGTCGTTGAATATTGACGTCTCTGTGTAAACAAAATACCGTGCTCATTACCGACCTCTAAAGACAAGTATCGCATTCAAATCGGTTCAAACTAATTTGTATGATACTCGCATGAACTTAAAAAAATTCCATACGAGTTCTAGTTTAGACAAGTCGAGAAATCGTAGGCAAATATCTTAATGCGACTTGTGTCGTAGTGTAAACAAAACTCTTAATGATAATTACCTTATGATTATCGTATGACATACTCTTAGGCGAGTTTTTGTTTTTTGGTTAATCAAATGTAAACATGTTAATGCGATTACTGTCTAAAGAGTATCGCCTACGAAAATGATATACGTTTATCGCCCCAAAACGTGCGATAAACTCTCTTCATGTAAATGACCCTTTAGAAATGCTTTTAGACTGTTCAACTTTTATAAGCAATGGTAAAGCTACAATAAATATTTGTGAGATTAATATCTTAATTATGGAAATTTAATGTATAATTATAATACATACTATAACAATATATAATGTGCATAAGTAATTTGTTGGTTACTTCTTCTCATCATCAGACATATACCAGATACTTGTATTGTATTTCATATATTTTTATATAATTGATATTGTTAATAATTATGATGAAATAGAAGATAAATAAATTCTTAGCAATAGCCAATGAATATTTGCTACTTTTTATCACGGAAAACGCAAGTTCCCTCAGAATACAGGTCGGACGTTTACGTGGGTAAATCCAAGTATATAGTTCTAATAAATTATATTCACATATATTTTTACTAACTGATTATAAGACTCGTGTTCTATAATAACAATCCAAACCATACAATAATCCAGTTAAATAAAAAATATTTTGAAACGCACGATCCGACAGGACCGCGTGACAATTCAATTTTACTAATTATATCATCCTAAACGCCGCGGCCGTTTGCATAATCTGAATATGCGGTTCTCAGTATGAAGTCGCAAAATTCAATACTGACGCTAAAAATCTACTATAAAACCCTAGATCCTCTTTTTCGTTATTGAAAGTAAATCTAACTTAACATAAGTTAGACTTACTTTCAAATTCGCAAGAAACAGCGAAATAAACTTTATGAATGAATAATATTGGTTTTCAGACAACGTTATTCATATTTAATAAGAAAACTGTCTAAGACTTACTAACATATTCGGTAACATTTATATTTTCTTTTCAATAACAATGACTTTATTTTACATGTAATAAGATTAAATCAAGTACGTTATTTGTGCAAAATACGAACTAACTACCAATATTCAATATTTATTTAATCAAATAAGTACATTAATAAATACATATGATTATTAATTAATTGCCAAAATCTTTTCTAGCTTTCATGCTGTACCAATATCATGGTACCAAGTGTTTTGTAAATAGAAATATATCCTAAATATCACGTCTTTGCTTCAATAAATGTATTATCTTGAAAATAGTAATTTTAAAAGAGAGTTTTTTAACTATCAATGAATAAAATTGTATCGAAACGAATAACGTGGTTGTTGGTGCTATACTGTAACCGCGAAAATAAAAATATTAATATCTTCCCATTGTCCTCTCTCCCTGTCTGTCCTATCCGCCAGAACACTCGCGCGAACGAGACGCACGATAGGAAGAAACAAAGTCTATAGCGGTGCGCTTCCGTAGCTGTCAAGTGCCATCCAGTTTCGCAATGCTGCCGCAGGAAGTAGATTAACGTGTAACGAAAAATATGAAATTCAAAAACGAACCAACAAACAAGTGAGTGTTCCATATTATACCTATTATCCTATAACGCATCACCAGTGGTATTTTTTAAAATATATTATAGATTGACAGAAAAAAAGTTATTCGTTTCAATACAATTATTTTTGAAGGTTAAAAAAACTGGTTTCTTAAATTCAAATTTTCAAGATAACGCATTATAGAATCAAAGAGGCGATATATTTCAAAATGTGTCGATACACTGTAAAATATAATATTCGATCCATTCGATATATCGACTTATCAGTACAATTTTGAATGTCACTGTATTTCATTGAACCTTCAATTAAAGTAAACAATAAAAAAAATTTGACGCAGGAGTGCCATAAATTTTCTACCATTTCATGTACTTCTTAAATAATTTAGATCATAGGCGATAATGGTATTGTGAAAAATAGTTTGGATATGTTTCGATCTTGATATTATATTGAATAAATAGTCAAAAACATTGGTACATAATATATCGGCACGTAATATAGACATTGCTGCAAAAGACTCGACCAAACTATTCTGCACCTCCTTAACAAGAACTCGCTAGCGCTCCGTAGGTCGCTCTTTAACTAAATCGAGTCATTAATACAAAAAGAAAACATTCACCTACTAAATATAACCATGTAGTTAATATACACAATTCACTGTGTCACTTCACTTACACTTTTGTCAAATGCAAATGAATCCGATCACAAGGATAGTTAACGATGACGGCATTCTGAAACCTCTTGACCAGATTGACCAGTGATCTTGATGACTCTCAGGTCATGAGCTCGGCGGAATATCTGAAAATTTATAACAGTTTAACATTTTTACTTTTTAATTCAATGGTCAGGATTCGAAACCCTGTGTTTTCAGTGAGAAACCGGTGCGTTAGCCATTTAACTACAGGCTTAATATTGGCACAACTTAGCCCGACAAAGACAAATTCCACGAAGCACGTTTTATTACCTGTCGGCATTTGAACCAATTATAGTACCTTTATGATCTCGTCTTCTTTTGTTTACTTATTTATTGGCATACTGCCCATTGTCCTATTGTACTCGCTCATTAGCATCATTAGCCAGGTGTTACAAGCTGATTCTAGGAAACTGTGGCGGCGTTTCCGGGCGAACATATATTTGCATTTGTGGAGCATAAAAGGACGGCCTGATGGATAGAAGGGGGCAGTCGAGTGATAACCAGCCGCGAGGCAAGACTTGTGTACATTCGATAATCTATTTAGTGACGGACTTTGTGCGTGTTATTGAATCGTGCCTTACGTTTGGACTGATTGTGTTCAGTTATATTTGTACCTGTGTTATACGTGTTTGTATAGTTCTAATAAATTCTATAGTAATTCCAACGGCATTTTAATTCGAGTCCCGCACTCGTAACAATATAATAATAAGAAGAATAATAAGGAATAAGATGATAATACAATAACCGCTATTGTAATAGACTACTTGTATGATACATAATAATATATTTAACAGAAATATAAAAAAGTTGACAGCACATATACTATGTACAAAAGATGAAATAACTTAATAACCGTGTTATTTATTTACTGTATGTCAAAGACAAATTTATATGTATTTTTATTTTGTGTTATTGATTGTTTATAAGGCAAGTTTTTCTACTATATTATTTAGTTACTTATCTACAATTACTTAGACCATAGGCAATTGTATTATGTTGTTGGTATAAACAAATGGCATGAAAAATAGTCTTCCTAAAAATACTGCGTAATAACAAATGAATATCATAATATAGCGAACGGATATTAAGGTAGATTGTTTCGATTATTAGGATATCAGGGACTCAATTCTGCTATTTCGATAACTTGGCGTTATGGCGATATTGAAAGTACGATTTCATTGCGATAGTGTGAAAAATTCGTAGAGAAGATATTGTGGACTTAGTAGATAAGTCCACAATATTTTCTCGCTGTCGTTGTGGTGAAATAATAATAGAAAAAAAATGGTATTAATTAGTAGAAATGGCGTTAACCGAAATGAATATTGAATAGCTGCTAAAATTTTAAATATTTATTTCGCGAGTTTTCGCTTATAAATATTTACAAAGATAGAGTGGCGAGACTGTGGTACGCCATTGGAATTAACAGAATATCGAAATCAGGCAAACCTACGATTAGAACGATACAGTCTGGTGATTTTAACGAGACAATATTAGCAACATTGGGTCATTGGATGACTCTCGACGGTTTTTACTTGTAGTCGATGGTTTCGAGTCGAGTAAACAATGAATACGCTTATGTATCGATGGTGTTTACGAGTATGAGTCAATACATACGTTAGGTTGATTGCAATTCATTCGATTACAAAACTCGGAATCGCCCACCGCTAGTATGAGGGTTGGACTTGGTAGAGTTATGCTGAAGTCATAATCTTGATGACAGCTCGTAAGGTCGGCTCGATCGGTGTGATATCACGTTTTTCCAGAATATCGGCGTGAAAGGCGTTAGCCTTGAGCCTTGTTTCGGGCGATGAGTGAGAGTTCCGATGGCCCACTTCCCCTCCGCCTATTTTAGTCACTTATTCCAATACCATATCCCATCCCCACTATATTTTTTATTGTATGAGTTCTATACCATTCCTCCTCTGTGATCCTTCTATATCATCACCCTATCCCTTTCTAAAAGCTAGAAACGCGTTGGCTCCATCCCTGGTGTTGCAAACGTCTTTAAGCGACGATAATCATTTTCCACGTGCTGGGCCGTCAGCTTGTTTGCTAGATTCGCAATAAAAAAAAATGAAGAGCGAGCTTACCAAGTCTCAATTACTTTTGATGGCCCGTTCCCTAATTATCTCGTTATATATTTTCTAAAACTATCCGTTCCAACCGCAAAACAGCAGAAGTTAAGAATTACGTCACAATCCCACTTTGGTATTTTACGTTGGCAAAGGACAAACAGCCGTTGAAATAAGTAATAACTTACCCAAGTTTTGCATTTGATGTTGGCTGAGCACAACCACAAACGCGTCCTCGTCGGGGTACTGGGGTTCGTCATGGTTGCTTACTTCTAACTCCGCATCTGTTTCATAAATATTATAATAACTTAGGCATGAATTTTACTGACAACTCGACACGGGTATGATACGGACAAAGGGTTTCCTAATTTTTTTTATTTAGTATTTTGATACTTTGTCAGTATAGTAATTCAATCAGATAATGTTACCAGCCTTTCCCGGCATTTTATCTGCAGAATAAGGTGATGTAAGCTAAGATTTTGCAATAAAATAACATAATTTACCGCCTTTTGTTTTACCAAGTAACTATTGTCTTGTACTTTTTTTAAATTTTTGTTTTGGTGAGCAATAAAGTGTTGTCTATGTCTATGTCTATAATTTTAAAACTTTGACGCCCTGGAAGTAGGGATGATCTTAGGCAAGGTAAGAGAGGGTCACCGGTCCCACACTAAGGTGTGGGACGTCAAGTGCGTTGACACTTTGGCTGCATCCCATCTTTCAGACATGGCCGTGTTACGAGTAGTTGGCGTAGCTGCTGCACGATACCGGGGCCCTGGACCGAATTTGGCAGAGGGACCTGGAGTCCCCAGAAGCTGGCATTGCGACGGTGGAGGCGATCTGCTCGCACCTAGCTCGTCAAGTCTCGTAGAAACGCGGGACCCTCACGTTTAGGATGGTGCAGATACTTACTGGGCACGGCTGCTTTGGTAAGTATCTGCATCAAATCGCAGGGCGGGAGCCTTCCCCGCAATGTTACTAGTGTGGCGCGCTTCATGACACGGCGTTTTACACGCTCGTGGAGTGTGCCGCCTGGGCCCCAGAGGGCTCTCCTCTTAGAAAACATCATTGGCCATGTAAGCTCGTTTCGTAGCATGGTCGAAGCGATGCTCTAAGGCCAGCTACCCTGATTTGAGGTTTCCTCCTTCTGCGAGTCCGTCATGTCGCAGAAGGAGGCCGCAGAAAGAGTTAGGGAGGAGGACGCGCATGAGGACCCCATCCGCAGGAGGCGGACTGGCCGTCGAAAGAATCGCTACGCATCTCCTCCTTCTAAAATTATCGTTACAGGGGGCCGCTGCTACGGGGAAGCAGCGGACTTCCCGCCCTGATTGATGAAGTGGGTCACTCTACCACCGGGGTGGCCCAGTATTGCGGACTGTAGGGGCGTCACGGTGCAGTACCTCTGTTCCAAATCCCATGACGCCCCGTAAAAGGGCGGATACAAGGGCGCAGGTTTAGGTTTAGTGGGTAGTTCGGTGATCGGTTTCTCGTGACTGCTTCTGTTTGAAGCTAGCGTGGAGAACCGGTCGCTGAGAGTTCCACACTCCCTCGATGCATGATTCTGCGCTGCATTTCAAAACTTCCCCCGAAGAGCACGAGGACGGTGTCCAAAGAACCTGCATTAAAAAAAAGTTGCTGCACGATGCAATTGGCCCCCAAACTCAAGAGAGTGACGGGAGCGCTTTCGCGCCTGCTGCCCAACATTGAGGGCCCAAAGCTACGTACCGAAAACTCTTCAAAGGCATCGTGTGGTCTATGGTCCTATATGGGGCCCCCATATGGGTAGATCGCCTGACAGTCAGAAATGTAGCCTTGCTGCGGCAAGCGCAGTGAGTACTGGCCGTCAGGGCGATAAGGGGATACCGTACAGTGTCTTTCGAAGCGGCCTCGCTACTCGCCGGATCCCCACCATGGGACCTCGAAGCCAGGGTCCTCCCGTCGCTATACCAGTGGCACAAGGAGGCCTTGGCGAGGGGCTTGACACTGGCGGTTCGGAAACCGAAGCTTGCTGGGCGGAGCTCCGCGAATTTACCATGGTGGTTTAGGAAGAGTGCTTCAGACACCCCAGCGCGGGCCTCACCACCATAGAGGCGGTGAGGCTCGTTCTGCAAGACTGGAAAAATAGACATTACAGCACCTTGACGTTCTGGCTTACACAGGTCTTCTCGGGGCACAGTGGCTTTGGGAAGCACCTGTGTCGCCTTGGCCACGAGCTAACATCAGGGTGCCATCACTGTGACATCGGAGACGAGAATACGGCGAGAATACGCCCCCCCAGGCGTGTCCTGCCTGGTCAGAGGAACGCCGAGACCTCATCGTCGTTAGTAGACTTGACCTTTCGCTCCCGGCCATGGTTCGCGCCATGGTCGGGAGTTCCACTAGATGGAACGCCTCCTCCTTCTGCGAGCGAGTGTGTTACGCTTGGAAAGGAGGAGGCGAAACGGGAGCAAGAGCAGACTTTATTGCTCCGGTCCCGTCAAAAGTGGAAGCGTCGGCGCCGGAGGGCCAGCTTGAACCTTCAGCCGCCATGAGTTCCTCTAGGGAAAAGGCTCCCCATCCACTTCGTGCTGTGGAGATGGGGCTGCGACGTATTCCGCGCGCACCCACCTCTCCTCCCGTTAGGCGAGTTACAAATCGCCCTACGCAATGAGAGTAAGAAGATGTCGGGTGGTAAAAGTAGTACCCCGGCAGTGGAAGAGGCCGATGGGCCACCGCCTGCCATGGCCAGCGTAGAGGCTAGGCATTCACCCGTGGCCTTGGCATTAAAGCCGAAGGACGGAATACCGAGGGGTTTTAGTGGGTATCCCTAACCGTGACGTGGCAATAGCATCTTTAGTTCTAGCTAGAGGTGCTGGTGCAATCCCAAATTGGCCAATCTTACACACCAGCCGCGATTTTCCCCTAGGGGGTTCTATCCCCTCTATATTATGTGCGGCTGATAGCCCTTTATCGGGTTTCTTCTCATAAAAAAAGTTGTCGCACGATAGGAGGTCCTAAAACTCCAAATATGCATCGGTTCTAATATACAAACTCTAAGGCCATGAGGTCCTGAAGGCTAACACGAAGATTTTATCGAGATCTATCATCGCGTTTGGTTATGTACCTGGGGCAACGGATCGGCGTTACCATTCAGCGCGGAAATGCAGCCAGCATTTTGGGCACGTTCCCGACCGACAGCGATTTGGGACTTATATATTATTTGTAATTTTTTTATTAGCACATTGTACATAATTTAAAATTTTATCAGAAAATATATTAACTTAAGTTTATTTTCAAAGAATTGTAATAAAGTTTGGCAAGGATATTAGCTTAGTATATACTAGTTTTTTGCCCGCGTATTCGCTCGCGTTAATGTTATCCAACGGGAACCGTACATTTTCCGGGATAAATTGTAGCCTATGTGCTATTCTAGACTATAATCACCACTTGGCCCCAAATAGTATTCGGGGTGTTAACTCCTGAAAATGTAATTAAAAAAATGTGAAAGGATGTTTTTATAATAGATATAGTAGAGACAGGTAATAAAGTAGTCGCCTTACACAACTGCACCGGAGTTGAAGTCACTTCTAAAACTGTGGTAGTAATTTGCGTTGTGGTCGTACTTGTCGTAGTTGTCATCGCCAGAGCTACAATAATTTAGAATTAGATATTATATACTAAATTACTTAATTGTTGTTTTCTCCACAAACAATTACTAGTACGTTAGTAACTTAAATCTATAATCAAGACTTGGTTACTGACCAGTGAAATTCAAGAGCTGTTTTTAAAGCAATAATGATAAATAAATAATAATACTATTTAATCTTAAATAATATTTCAGTTCACAAATTTGTCTTCAGAATATTACAATGTACATTATATGTATTTCTTTATTTTAAAACCAATCAATTTTTTTAATTAAAAATTCTCCAGTAGTAAACATAGACAATTATAATATAACAATAATGCTTAATTATTTGCTTTAGTTTCATAATTCAATTAACAATGCGATTATAAAAACACTTTCTTTTACATTAAATAAGTGTATTCGTGTGATTGTACAAAAGCTATCGATACTACCCAGGCATTCGTGGTACTTAGTACCAAAGTAGTACCTATTTTTTTTGTGTTTGCTTGTAGGAAGCTATCCGTGCAGGAACGGAGAAAGAATACAATTTCCTGGGGCCCGGCGGCCCGTTGTAAGAGGCGACTTAACAACCCACAGCCAGGTGGTAGGGCATTTGCCCGACTGGATGGCTACCACCCCTGGTCTAGAGTATGCCGCCATAACAACCTTGAGTTATGTTACGGCATTAGTGGCCAGGTTCCAGTCTCCCTAAAGAGAGCAGCAGCGCATTTGTAGCACCTTTGGTGTTGCAAATGTCCATAGATGACGGTAACCGCTTTCCATCAAGTGGGCCGTCTGCCTGTCTGTTGAACTCATGAAATAAAATAATAAAAGGAAACTTGGCAAAAGTGGCTACCGTCGCCCATAGACATCTGCAACACTAAGGAAGCTGATGCGTTGCCTACCTGGATTGAGACCAGGGGCGTAGCTACCGCCGTATCAGCCGTATCAATGATACGGGCCCCCCAGGCTACAGGAGCCGCGAAAGTGTGTAAGCAAAAATTCTTAAAATGTTATCCACAATCTTTTACAGATTATTAACATTTTTTAGAATAACTGCTGGACCAACAGAAACGGCTATCAGACTTGTCATTATTGTCTATAGAGGCAGAAAATCTAGAAAAACTGAAATCGTCTTCAGCTATGGATGATTTGATAAATAAATTTGCCGAAAAAAAGGCGAGAAAAGTGTATCTCTGATTTGAATTGGTTGTCTAACTTAGCTCCTAAGAGCACTGTAGATAAGTAATAACTTATAATTAACTAGCTGGCCCGGCGAACTTCGTACCGGCATGTTTTCTGAATTCTTAAAAGACTTTGTTTCATGACATAAAACCAAAATCACCAAAATCGGTCTAGGTGATTAAAAGAATTCTAGAACCCGATCTCAGCGCCACCTACCGGTTCCAAATGTGAATCTAAGCCATCCGGGGGACCCATTCAAACAAACAAAACAAATATCATCAAAATCGGTCCAGCCGTTTAGGAGGAGTTCACTGTCAACATACGTACAGAAGAATTATATATATATATATATATATATATATAGATATATAATTATTTAAATTCCATTCGAGCATATTTTGTTTTTTTATTAAAATACTGTTACGTGCGAGCGGGTACGCACTTAGGATTGGAAGAAAACACCAGTTTTTAACTAAACACTTTTATTGACTTACACAGCCATGCGTAATTCCTCTCTGCAGGGTTGCCCCTACATACACAACGAACGAAGCACTGTACCGACGATAAGATGTCTCACTCACAATACCGTCGCCGATATTGCGTAGACACACCTTCTGCTGCTGGAGTGTTCACCTCAGAATTTACCGCGCGTAGCTTCCGGGCCTCCTTTTAAACTACGCGTAACTCCTTCACTAAACTGTCCACTAAACTTTTCACTAAATTCACCATTAAACTCGTCACTGTCTTCTATTAAACTCTTCTTCCAACTCTTTCGTATCGCACTTGTCGCTTCACTGTATTGAACTGAACTCAACTCTAAACTGCCCGGTAGGCGCGCCTTACGCTGTTTATATACCCGGAAGAATCTTCTGGAACCCATAATTTCAATCTTCTTTTCGTTATCTTTTTATTTGTTATCCATCCCTTTCTATACATCTATTTATGTCTTTTCCTTCCCGAACCTTCTATCCTAGAACTTTCGTTTATCATCTATGCCTTTCTAACATGTATCTGTCCTTGTCTTTTCTTTCCAGAATCTTCTACCTTTTTCTAAAAGTTCTTAAACCAACTAGTTTGTTCCACCATCACTCACCCCAATACTTTACCCTTCCTTTGGGCCCCGCATTTTGATACAGAGCCCGACTCAGGCAAGCTACGCCACTGGTTGAGACTTTAAATATCTGTTTACGCACATTTTGAAGAGCTCCATATTGTAACGCTCTGGGAAAACCGCGGGAGAGAGTTCATTCCATAACTTGACGTATGACATAAACGAGCGAGTGCCATGTACAGTGGTTGATTTCCAGGTGTCAAGGGATTGTAGATGAACTTCCAGTCGCTGGCGAGAGGTGCCGTGGTAAAATGGCGACGTGGACACTAAATCAAATAGCTCATCAGAACACTCCCAAGAAGCAGTAAAAAAATCATTATTTAATTAAATATTTTTTTTTACTGCTTTTTGCTAAAGCGGTAAAACGTTAAATATTCTAATTAACACCTTGCCACCTCCATTATCTCAACAATTTAATTAATTAAACCCCAATAAATTGGATATATTTTCGTCTCGAACAAGCCGCTCAACTTGTTTTTGAAGGGAATTAATTTTCTACTACGTGATGACCTCAGACGAACAAAATAAGTAGACCGCGCTCTCATATGGCTGGTTCCTATATCTTACAGACCGTTAATTTGCTTTACCATTGATGGTTGGTTTACCAAATTTGACATAAGCTTCATAGAAGTCATCAGGGACTTTATGGATATGAAATCTCGGATTTGGATGTGGATACGGATATATGAATAATATTATATCCGTTTCAGATACTGTTACGGATATGAAATTATTTCGGATTATCTGTTTCAGTTACGGATATTAGATTTTGAAGAAATTGTAAACGTAAAATACAAATAGATAATAATTGAGCTTTATTTTTAGGTTATGATTTGGTACTGCAATCAGTCATATATGTAATTATTATAGCTACTCATTTTAAAGCGTTACCTATCGACTGTAAAAACAAAATGGTAATAAAGTTTATTATGATTTTGTTAAATTAAAATGTTCGTGTTTATTAACTAAACAAAGAATATTCATATAGACTCCGCCCCTATTCGAAAATACTCTTCAATTTTTATATCAGATTCGGTTACGGTTATGGAGTTCGATGAAAAATAATCCACTGAACGTAATGTCAAAAGTCAACCGATGCTAAGGCAAGTGAATATATACTCTGCACACGAGGGCGTCACGGTGCAGTACCCTGGTCTAGATCCCGTGGTGTCTCATCAAGTGTATCTATGATAGAGGCGCAGGTTAGGTTTAGTGGGTAGTTTAGTCGGATCCCGGCCCCCGGGCGGGGTCTGGTTTCCACGAGAGTTCCATACGCACTCGTGCAGACGGCATTAGGCGCTGTATTTGGCCTTCTCCCTAATCCATGACCCGAGAGTGTATCGCAAGACATTCCCCTTGTGTTACCAAAACAATGAATTAATTAATAGTAAAATATAGGAACCGGCCATCAGTGAAGCCGGCAAAAGAAAACCGATCGCGTCTGTTTATTATTACGGATAAAGATGGAATAGTTCCCAGAGGATACATTACTATTAACACACAGACGCAAACCGTGTAAATATTACATAGGTTTACGAACACAAGTTTTTGACAAATGCGTCATTCCATTTGACGCTTTTGTTCACCTAGGCTCCGTCTATACTTTTATCCGTTCGTCTGAGGTGATCGTAAATTTATTCTGAAACAAGAATTTTCAATTCGACCTAACTATAATTAATTTAGGCAAATTAATACCCAATTATTCTTAATAATGGCAACATATTTTGGCTTCACGAAATTATGCGTCATTTTGTAAGGTTACTAAATTAAGACTTTAATAGAGCTATAAGATTTGCAAACGCAAAAGAAGATTGTTTTAATGACAAGAAGCTGGTCATTAACATCTGCAAATGGGCTTATATACAGGACTACAGGTGTCCCAAAGCTATGCTATATGGAGGAGAAGTGTTTTAAATATTGTAGATAGGATATTTACCTACGCAATAGAAACATTATTTTACTTTTAAAAGAAAGTAAAACTGCATTCAAAGAATTTTAAAAAGTGTCTTTAAAAAATCACCACCAACTTTAAAAAATCTTTGAATGCAGTTTTACTTACTTTATAAATAAAAAAATGTTTCCACTGACCAAAATATCCTATTCAAAGTACTTTTCGTCTATGTGGCATAGCTTTGGGACACCCGACATATCTGTCTTATTAATGATCTAGTGTTGCAAATATATTATTTTCATAAGGTTTTGAGGACAAATAGATAAAATGAGGCTAAAAGAATATTGTTATAGAGTGGGGCTACAGAATTAAACATAATGATACAGTAATAATATATCTGTAGTACTTTGAATACTTACTAGAACTAATACATGGTTAAATATTTCATGCTGGGTTTTTGAGGGATAAATTAAAATTTTCTACATATTCTGAAATCTGTGAAGTTTTGGATAAAGGGGAATGACGTGCGAATTGAGCACAGCGTCAATAGTATAAATAGTGTATTTTCATGACCTTTACTTACTATATAGAGTGACGTCGTCAAAGGCGAATCCAAGTGAATTTTCAGCATGACAGTAATACGTGCCGATGTCTTCTCTAGAAACATTCTTAATACAGAGTACAGCTGTGTGTTTGTAGCCCTCTGATTTTATACTTGCCTGATACTTTGAGCCTACAATATGAGATATCTATTGATAAAACACGCTTATTTTTTTAAATTAATTTATCTGTGTTAAATGAATGCATCCATGTGACATTGGTTTTGTATTATACCCATAGCCCGGAGCCGAATACATAAAAGTGCATAGAGAGATTTTTTTTCTAAGTTAAACATCCGCAGGACGAAAAGCTATTTGTTTTAAATAACATTATGAAACAGCCTTAACATGTTGAGCTTTTTTTGTGTTTATGTCTCAAACTTCAGGAAATATAAAGAACCTGATTAACAATTAAAATACATATAAGTATGAATGTTCTTCTTTTCAAGTCTAGTAAAGTTTATCAATTATGTGTTTTTTTGTCGTTTGAGACTTTTAAGTTTTCTTTCGACATATTTTCAAATGTTACTTAAAACAGTCTTGCACCCTCGATATTAAAAAGAGTGACGTTTTCGTAAATAATTTATAATGTGGTAAGTGAAACACAGATCTGTATGTAATATCATTCCATAATCATCTCACTGCTGGACTCGGGATATTTCTACGTTTCACACGTATCCAAGGCAGATTGGCCAGTTTAACACATCGGCACTGGTTGAATTTATTTAATTTTTATTAGATTTGTTTATGTCATAATAGTAACGAGTGAAAGTTACGATGGCCCAGTTCCCCCTCCTCTATCCTATCTCCCTATTCCTCTATAGCTATCCCATCAAGTTTATTCCATTTGTATTATCCCATTCCCTTATCCCTTTATCCTATAACATTCCCTTTATTCCATCCTCTAAAGGCGACGGTAACTACTTTTCATTACCTGGGCCGTTTACTTCTTTGCCCGTTTCGCAATGAAAAAAATTGAAAAGGCAAAAATACAGAAGTATGTCTTAACCATTATGAAGTTTGTTTCCATCAATATGCGTCCAGTATACAATAGGCGGAGGTTTCGCTTCGATTTTGCATTGTAAAAGTACAGATTCCTCTATATAAGCACCAACCATTTTTTGAGTCATCCATGCTGAAGGTTTGCCTACAAAGTAATGTATTTGTTTTATTAATAAACATACTTTAACTTAATAAGTTTAGTTTTATTTCTTAGCAATAACAATAAGTGCGTAATACAAAAAGGAACACAAGTTATCATAGAATAGTATCATAGATAACAGCTCTTGCTGTTAAAATAATTATTTTTAATGCCTTGTAACACTGGACTTAATATAACAATATTTAGAAAAAGTATTATTTAAATTGCAATTAAATTAGGTAAGTCAATAGAAGTCCGCGAACAATGAAGGGCTACTAGAGATGATAATAGCTAGTGCTGCATCACGTTTCATGCATCAATTTATTGATTAATAATTTAACACACTTAACGATTATGGTCAATGTATGAACGTGATCCTATGTGAATTCAGATACTAGATATCGCTGTTATAACTGTCGCATCTATATATTAGAAAATTGATGTTCACATCACGTAGACGATAAGATTTTTGTATAAATAGTTTAAGTTATTTATTTATTTATTGAGAAAACCAACAGTGAATACAAATATAATATAAAATCGTTTACAATAAAAGTAAGGCTCATAACAAGTTTTTCTTATTAACTACCAGTTTAGTAACAATTTTACAAAACTAATGTTAAGTCGAAATTAAACAAAGTCGGGTTGTGTTATATAAAATTCAACAAGTCATTAATAATGTTACTTTTAAATTTGTATTTGGAGGACGCAAACAGATCAATTTTACAAAATTTTGTATTATAAGTACGAGCCATACGAGAAAACAAAGAATTTTGAGAGTAGTTGGTAGAATTACAAGGTACATTCAGCAAAGATGTATGACAAGTACGTATCTAGGTACATTGTATGCCAATTTCGAGACGAGCTCAGGATAGTCAACACGGCTGTGAACTATATCAAAAAGCAAGGACATATTTAAAACTACGTCTTTCATCCAAGGATAGAAGCCTATGTGAACTACAGCTGTCTTTACAGGAATTGGGATTTATACGACTAAGATAGTTAATATGATTGCAAAAAATACTTTGCATTCTCTCTAAGCGTTCCTTGTAAATTATATATTATGCAGACCATATGGGACTTGTGTATTCCAAAATGTTAAATTAAGATAAAAAAAGTAATCAATATACAACAAAGGTCCATCAACTCGTTATCTTATTTTGCACTCCCCTGGCGGCGATAGAGCCATAGGCTCTCTTACCAGTGGTGCGTCACCTTATCCAACATGCATATGTATGTATGTTATGTGATGCAACACACAATTTACTTCATCCCCACAAAAGCCATCTGTTTTCGTCATATAAATACGGAGCAACAAAACAGCATTAATGGAAATTATCTCATATCCCAGAAATTACTCGACGGATATTGTTCAAAACAATTTTCATTAAACGTATTTTTGAGCAATGCCAGCTCACGATATGTTATATACATTTTTGCAAGCTCACGATATGTTTTCAAATTTTTCTACTTCGTACTTTAAAAGTTACACGAGGACCAAAATTTTCTCAACTGGAAGCAAATATTTCTCCAATTATTTGTTAACTTAAATAAATAAGTGAATATACGTATCAGATATAAGGTCTGAATTTTTTTCTGTGCATGCACCACCACACAAAGATAATTAGCTACGATAAACATTGAGTCATAGTGGTGAGCAGATAACGAAACTGTATAAAATTTAACTTTCGAACTATGTAGTAGATAAAAAGTAGTTTCAATCAAAATTAGTTTAATTAAATAATTAAACTTTTGGTTAATGGCAGGTTCCTATACCTTACTATTAATTCACTTGCCTTAATTACCATCGATTGAAATTTGACATTACTTGTATAAAGCTTATATCAAATTTTAACTGATAGTAACGCAAATGAACGGTTGTTAAGATATAGCAACCGGCGCATAAGTGTTTTTATTTGAGATTCCGAAGCCAAATAACAAAAACTTAACAGTTGACGGTCCTCATCTCTGTAATGTATGTAAATTGTGCTTAGTTTTGTATTTCACAAAGAAGTCGAATAAACAGTCTTGCTACCGCTACCATATTGTTTAAGTCCTGCTATTTTTACATGTGTATCCTATGGTATCTCCCTCCAGCAACAGCTTGGCAGTGAGGCAAACATCTATGATCCCATCCTCGTCGCCAGTTAGAATAACTATAATGAAACAGTATGGCAGCGGTAACAATACTGTTTATTCGACTTCTTTGTAAAATACAAAACTACCCACAATTTACATACATTAAAATCTCATGCAGTAAGCATGCACAGAAAAAACCAATACTATGACGTAATTCTATCTCCCCACGAGTTAGATTCGATTCTATAAGTATACTTTCATGCCGACAATTGGGATTAGAATTTTTAAAATGATAGGGACTAATAAAATTCACTCACAGAGGACGTGTAAAATAATCCGTTTGCTGACTGAAGGCGGCACGCCGTTAGTCGCGATGCAAAGGAGCGCACCATTCATGTCTCTACTCACCGAGCTCATGTTCAGCCAAACACCGCTCCATTTGCTCACTGGAATATTTGTGTTGTTAGAAGCTCGTTGCATTAATTATTATAGTTGTTTGTTTGTTGAAATTTCACAAATAAATTTTAGGTTTGCATGTGTTTAAATTGTCTATTATATGTTAGATTTTTCTAGTTATAATACATTATTAACAAAAAAGAAAACAATAAATTAAAAACTTTTTTACATTTACAGATTATTTATAGTTCATGTTATAAAGTTGTATGGCATGTAATTAATAATAAACAAAATAATACTAATAAAGAAAGTTTATGAGATTAAAATCCACTGTTTCAACGTAAATCCTTTAAAAAAATACTTAATGTAAAATACTCCATATTTTAAAAACTACATAACATCTTATTCAAACCTGTTTTCATATAATTTTTTTTTATTATAAGGTTTCAATTTTTGCTTTGTTTTTCAAATATGTTAGTATAATAATATAATTGCATAGTTTATGATAAATTACATTTCTTTGAAATAAGATCACACGCAATGAGGTCGCTTTTGTTATTTATTGCAGGTTTTAATATTATTTAAATAATGATTTATGGATTTCGTTTCAGGAGTTGGTAATGCGATTTTTGTAAAATAGAAAGCTAACCTACAGAATTATGAGATGTATAAAATTAAATGTATGGCTATAAAATTTCGTGAAGTTAATTTTGTAATATATCAGAATTAAACGTGATATATTATATCTGAATATCCTATTTTCATTTTCTTAAATTCTATTCACTTTTAAGTTAGGTTTAAAAGACATAAAGTCAAATTTCACGTCTGTACCAAACTACGTCAGTTACGAGTTTAATATACAGGTTGGAAATTTTCCGGGGAGCAGTAAAAGGAAGTACCTTAACCGTTGCAGCTACATGAAAATAGTCTTAGGAGACTATCCATAATTTTTCGTTAAATTTTGATTCCTATTCACAGATTTAAAAAAAATACAGTTAGGATACACAAAAAAATTATTGCCAATCAATCCTGTTTGTGATACTGATCAAAAACTTTTATGGGACTAACACAGGTTGGAGTAATAAAAAAGTCAGAAATTGCAAAAAACTTTTCCCGTGCATTTTGTATAAAAATTTTGAACATTTTTTTATGTCAATTAATACTGTTTCTAATACTGATCAAAGACTTCTATATGACCAATCATCGTTGGAGTAGTAAAACAGTCAGAAGTCACAACAATCTTTTCCCATACGTTTTTAAGAAATCCAACTTACCCTCTACTCCTTACTTTTTTTTTATAAATTTCGAACTCGCTTATTATTTTATTTCCCACCCAAAAATCAATCTTGATAGTTTTTTGCGTCAGAAAAGATTTGTGTAATTTTTTTTCAATGTTATCTTTTTATTCAGCGAACAAAAAGATTTGATAAATAATAAAGGTAAGTCGGACTTCTTAAAAATGTATACGATAGGTTTTTTGCAATTTCTGACATTTTTAGTATTCCAACTTGGATTGGTCTCATAAAAATTTTTGGTCCGTATCAGAAACAGGATCGACTAGTATAAGAAATATTTAAAATGGCCATTTTCTTGCTAACAGAATATTTTTTTTGAAAATCTGAGAATTGGGACCATAATTACACTAAAGTTACGGATAGTCTCCTAAGACCATTTTCATGTAGCTGCAGCGGTTAAGGTACTTCCTCTTACTGCCCCACTGAAAAATTCCAGCCTGTATAATTCAATCGTTCCTTATGATCTCTAATGGCTGGTTCCTATATCTTATCGATCGTTCATTTGCCTTACTATCTGTTAATATTTGACATAAGCTCCATAAAAAGTGTCAAAAAAAGTAACCATAAGTGGGACAGCCAAATGAATATCTAATTAAAAGTGTGCCTACTATACACACTCATTACGCACATAACTTTATCTATTGAGATTCGTATAAGAAAACTGTAATAGGTAGATAAAAAATATTCTTGAATTTCCCTTAAGTAAAATATAAAATGTATATTGCTGATATTGTACATGACGCGGGCATGAATTGAAATATCGATATTTTATATTGAACATGAGTTATATAAGTGAAATAGCGAGAAACGACAACATGAAGGAAGTTTACTTTGTAAAAGTTTTTAGTAATATAATGTCACACACGCGCTGTATTGTTTGGAACTTTACGAAAATTGGTTCTCCATTTCAGAAAAATGTTTCGTTACGTTCAACGAACCAGATAAAATTTGAAAGTTAGCAAAGCTTTGACGAAAGTAAGACAATACAAATTGGAAACACTGATATTCTTAATTTATTATTTACTTGAATTTTTGTAGCAGATTTGCTTGCGTATGTAATGAGCTCGTATTTCAAAGGCAACGTTTCGGAATAAGAATCTATTTTTCGGGATAAAACTATGTACCTACTATGGAAGGTGAAAGTTCCCTTCGTAAAAAATACGACCTGTCATAATAATAGGTATATTTAGATTTTTTTACGTGAATGAAAATTATCTCATTTTCCGGTATATTTTGTATCTTATGCCTATTCATCCCCCTTATAGAAGTACAGAATATGTAACAAATTTCATATAAATAAAATTCTCGTGTCACAGTTTTCGTTGCCATACTCCTCCGAAACGGCTTGACCGATTTTGATGAAATTTTGTGTGCATATCGGGTACGTCTGAGAATCGGCCAACATCTATTTTTCATATCCCTAAATGATAAGGGTGAAATATTTTTTCTTATTTTTTTGTCTAAATTTCTTATTTATATTTTATTATGATTTAGCATTGAAAAATAGATGTATATGGCAAAACAACGTTTGCCGGGTCAGCTAGTTTCATATAAACGAAGTAATTACTAAGACTGTGAAGATGAATCAACAGACATCAAAACAAAGTCACATTTATAAATTAATTTTGTATGTATAGAAGTATGCATTTCAGCAACATAATGTTGTTATTAATTTGTTTATTCCTACAATATTTAACATTGCTTGTCCCTCTAAAATGACATACCTTCGAGCTATGAGGCTTATAGCCAAATACATAACTTGTATTTTTTAAAATTTATATTCTAAATTTCGCTGTCACAATTAATATTCGGTGTGGCTGTCAGTTAGGTGTCCAATTGAGATCTTAATCACAGTGAGAATACCCAATTAAGATTTTCATATCTACACAGATATAATCAAAACCAAAAAGTGTTGTCAAAAGCACTTACTTAGTAATAATATCAGAATACATGTGTAATTTGCTTGAGATTATGGTGATTTCACCCGTGTAAATTTCATCTTTTTATTCTAAGTGGTCTTATAATAAAGGCTACTCAAAACAATGAAAAATGTAAGACAGTTGATCCCGGTGTATAAAGCAGGATAGAAACATTCAGTCTCATCTAAGGCTATTAAGATAAGTGATAAAATTTGATCTTCTAAGAAAAAATAATAATATAGACATAAACGTGAAAGTGATTTTGTTTGCATGTTTTTGTTTACTTTATTTGATTGTTCTTTCTTCATAGTCTTGTTGCGTGTACGACAACCTTATCACTATGAGTTATAAGCGCGCCGAATTGTTAAAATTCAAAGGTATCCATAACACAGAACATTATACTTAGACAATTAATAAATTATCTAAGTATAATGTTCTGTTGAACAATAAAGATTTTATTATTCATTCATTGACAGCTCTGAGAATATAAACCAGTTATCAATAAATGAAAATTGCTTTGAAGACATCTTTATATAAGTTAAGGGTATTATTATTATCCAATAAATAAAAAGTCGGTTTAAGTAAGTGTTAATTAACAGACCATTTACAGCGGCGACAGTCATCTGAGCAGAATCCTCTCGCCGCCACGTAATTAAAGGCTGAGGGGTGCCTGAAGCTGCGCAGTGGAGAGTCACATTATCACCTTCATGGATGATCACTTCACCACTGCTGTCTGAATCCACTATATCTGGCGGTACTAATAGGATTAAGAAAAAAAATGTAATATACATGGTGTTCCGAAACCCTAAGGTTAATTATAAATTGGAACAAACATCAATTTGCTGAAGACAACCTTGGGCTATTTGTTATCCTATACAATTTTACCATTGAGTAGTTTTCGAGATGTGGGAGTTTTTCGTTTAAATGCTTTTTTATCGTTACGTACCCAAACAAAGAGAATATGGACATTTGTAACTTCTATAAAACTCTTCGCGGTGCGAGGAGTGCCAGAACCATTTTATTTTCTTTTCTGTTCTGACATTTCGATTGTATAAGTAAACTAATGCATCCTTATTAAAAAAATATGAGTGTTTATTAATTACATTATGTCTACGCACAGACGTATGGTTTTGTTTAATGACATAAGAAGTAGTAAAATTACAGACATACGAATACTATATTTCAGTACGTGTCTTAGAATAATATGTACAAAAAAGAAATTCAGTTATGAAGCATATAAAACTAAAAATTTAACGTAATAGCGAGTGCACTTTAACTTTGTTTTAAAACAAGAGAGACAAACTACAGCAACGTAATAATAGCGAGAGCTTTGCAACAAATAATATTACAGATACGATTAAAAGTTGGAAAAATAAAAACCGCGCCACAGACAGAGCTATGCGAAAATATTTTTGTGACTACACTGCGCAATATATATTTGTGTATACCACAAAAAAATGAGATAAATTCAGAGTCTCATTTGTATACAAAGAATGTTTATCTTTTTGTAAAGTTCCCTCTACATTTTTTAGTTCATGTATCATACAGACTCTACTGTTTTCATAAAATGTACATACTACTTATATCTATACTTTATTACAGTATAATTAGAAGAAACATATTATTAGAGAATTTATTTATCATTATAACTTATAATTATCTTTCTTTTAGCAAATATGTTTATACAAGTTCTTTTGTTAGTAAAGAATTCCCACCTCGCAAAAAAAGTTATCACTTTCCGGTAAGTTCGTTTTTTATATTACGTGCTGTTTTCATATTGTTACGAGCTACAGGACTCGAATTAAAAATGCCGTTGGAACTACTATAGAATTTATTAGAACTGTACAAACACGTATAAAACAAATACAAATAAAACTGGATGCAACCAGTTCACACTGCACGATTCGATACAATTCGAACGCGCAAAGTCCGTCGTCTTTATCGCTAATCGAGAGTACTAGAGAACGTCTTACTCGTTTCGTAGTCGTCGCTTGACTGCCCGCCCCTCTATTCGAGCATCGTCTTATACTAACTATACAGTACAAAGAAATTGGCCGCGCACACTGAGTTTCTAAGAAATATTAATTTGCACACCTGCGAACGTCCACAAAGTCGAGAACAATAACAATAGGTAGGGATTAGTTCGACGCTAATGATGGTTATAAAACAAGTAGAAAAACAATAGCATGTTTTTCTTAATTGCAAATTCAAAACACAAAGAATTTCTTAATCCCCCGGAGGACAATAGGCTGCGCTTACAATAGGCAGCTGTGCGCTTATCTTTGACGGCATGTAACAATATTATGTGTTTCGAATATGATCAATACTACACAAATTAAGAAGCAGTCTTACCCAATACATGTAGATGATGCGTTTGAGTGATCATGGGTTCTGTGTTTATTTGACACATGTATAACCCGCCATCAGCGGGGCGTACATCACGAAGGTTTAGAGCCCACGCATGGTCTCCGCGCGTAACTCCAACTCGATGATTTTTTGTTATCACGTGAGGTCCGATTGTCAGAATTGTTTGAGTGTCCACGCGAAGCCATGCCACCTAAAATAAATTTTATTAGTGTAACTTCCTTCTTCCAAACCTAATCAGATTGACTGATTTGGATTATCTTCTGGTATAATAGTGGATATTTGTCAACGAATGATTATCAACAGATAGCCATCAAATGCGACTAAATGGCTAACAATAGTCAGGACGTTATGCAGGGAAGGATACAGCGGTTTTAAACCTAGTTACTGGTGGGTGGTTGCTGAGTTAAAGTCGGCTCAATAGTTCTTAATAGAATACACATAATGATTTATTTAAATGAATGCGATTGGAAGAGGAATAATACAAGTTAAGTGGCTATTTCATAACTTTATAGTGTCGCCTTGAAATAAAAAATTTTAACGGCAACTTATACCTACCTAAATAAAAATGCCACAACTGAAACAAATTTTAAAGTCATCAATTTAATTTAAAATACAATAATAAGAACGTTCAGACGTGACCAAAAGATGGGAAGACATATGCAAGGAATGATGCAGCCCACATTGGACAAGACTGGCAAGAAATAAGGATGAATGGAGAAAATTGGGGGAGGCCTACGCCGCTGAGGCGACTCCCGTAGATAAATAATAATGTATAATTTTTTTAGAAAAAGGACATAGATTTTATTATTTCGATTTATTTTTTAATTTATGTAATTTAATTATATATCTAGATATGACATAAATTTTGTATTATGACGGTAGAAATAAAGGCTTTTATTTTATTTTTTTTATTAATAAGAAAGTTTTATATTTATATGTAAAAAATCCTTTTTAAGACATAAGTTTGCAAATGAAAAGCCAGAGTATGAAATACAATAAGGTAACTGGCCCAATTTCAATCATGGTCCAATCAAAGATTTTGACTTTGATTGGCTATTCCTCAGAGCAACACAAAAATGAACACATTATGAACGATTAACATTTACAGTCCTTTCAGTAACGAGGTCCCAAAATGGCTGATTCGAATCAAGTAGTCGACCAACAAAGGGAGTTGTTAACTGAAAATTGCTTCCTTTACGTTGAGTACCGCGTTTTATGACTGAACAACAATTTCTAATTGTTCTGGTTTGATTTTTCTCCCCCATATTAAGATTTATTTTGAATTTAACTAAAAACTATTATAAAAAGGGATTTGTCGCTATTTTTATTTATATTTTATCCGTGCAGGAACGGAGAAAGAATACAGTTTCCTGTAGCCAGGCGGCCTGTCGTAAGAGGCGACAAAAGAACCCACAGCCAGGTGGTAGGGTAATTGCCCGACTGGCTGGCTACCATCCCTGGTCTAGAGTATGCCGCCATCACAGTCTTGAGTTGTGTTCCGGCATTAGTGACCAGGTTCCAGTCTCCCTTAAGAGAGCAGCAGATGCTGCAAATGTCCATAGGCGATGGTAACAGCTTTCTATAAAGTGGGCTGTCTGCCTGTCTGCTGAAATCGTGCAATAAAAAAAAATATAAAAAAAAGAATTTGGAAAAAACGGAAATTTTATAAAATAGTCATTTCGGTCAGCCCGTTTACGGCACAGCCGTTTTCCTTCCAAACTATTGGGTATTTATAGAGATTAAATTTCGTAAGGTGTATTTTATATGCTGCTATCAATAATGTACTTATATCGCAAAAAAATATTAGGATGAAAATTGTTTCTGTCAGTTCTTCTATATGACACAGTAATTATTTTCTAAACGAATAGGTCTATATAATAATAGATTAAACTATTCAACGGGTGTTGTTCAAATAATTTTTTTTGGAAAGTATTTTAGAAGGTCTAATAGATCAGTCGTTTCTGAAAATTACAGTGACACGAACACACAAACGGACAAGACGAAAACATAAGGGTTCTGTTTTTGTCAAAATATAGTAGCTAGTATTATAACTAAATTCTCTCAATTTTAAGGAAACCTTAAAAACGAGATAAATTTAGTTAATTTTTACTAATTAAAGACCATGTAGATCAACGTCATCATCATCATCATTAACCTATAACTCATACCAAATACCTCAATATACAGCCGTAAAAATGTATACAGAAACATAACAACATCATCTGACAATACAGCGAGAGATTTTATGAAGTATTTTGGAATTTTCTTCTCAATTTTAATGTACCTTTTTGTTTTAATAATCATTATATCCGTTTAAATAACAATTTGTAATTGCTTTTTAAATTATATGTAAACAGCTATTGTTCTACGGAAAGCAATTAATTTTACAATTTAAAAAAATCGAGTGTCTATGCCTTAAAACTGTAATTTAACTGCAATCTCTATTTGGGATTAAAGCCAACGTTACATCAAATTTTGATTAGATAAGCTGCTTTTGATTGGAAAATAATTTCAACACTAAAATAAAATGCTAGATTTGATAGCTGTTACAGTAAAATAAGAGAAAACTGTTTTTTTAGGGTTCCCTAACCGTTTTGGTAAATAGGGAATCCTTATAAAATCCTTATGTCCCTCCGAGAGTTTGTGCATCTTTTCGAAAACTACTTGATGTATAATATCTAAATCTAGATTAAAGATAGAAAGGTATATTGTATAAGTTGCTACAGCGTACAGCGTTGTGTATTTGCGAAAATAGAAGAATTTGGGATAGCCGTTATAAATACTTTGTAATGCAGAGATGAAGTTTTTAACTGTAGGATATGCCCTAGGCTTCGTCCACGCTTGACTTGAAATTCCCCGGGATTACCGGGACACAAAGTACCGCAGCTATCGTTTTAGTGAAAACTTTATCGGAATCAGCTAATTTTTACACACTTGAACAACTGCAAACCGCTCCCGGGAAAATTTCCGCGGGATTCCTGGTATAAAAATTATCACATATTTAATAATATCACTCAAAAAATCACATTAGTATTGTTTTTTTTAATCTGGACATTTTAAATCATTCCTAGATTAGCTAGCTGTCGACCAACAAAATCGCATCGAAATCGGCCCAGTAGTTTTTACGTGAATTCTGAAAAAACAGACAAGAAATCTAAAACAAGGTGCATCGTGTACTCCGTCGTTTATATAGTTTATTCGTATTTCTTTTTTTTAAATAGCTTCAATGACAGACACGGCATGTTTAGAATTTTATAATATTACAGGTGTTGATTATATGTTAAAAAAAATATAAAAATTCAAAGTGTATATATAAAATACTTATCATTTGAACAGCATCCATTGTATAAGTAGTTTATCACATAGTATGAAGTATTTGATTAAATTGTTCTTCGAGGGTTAAACAATCAAATTATAAATAATAATAGTGAACTTTCCACACCTCTGCGCAATGCTTTATTGTACGTAGAATGACACGTGCTTGGCCGGTTTTACTTATCATAAAACAAATGAATCAGTTAGTAGTTTATTGCACGCCATTACAGAAAGAGGCTAGAACTAATCTAATAGGATACTTTTTATACAGAAAGATCGGATAACCTGTGAAACATGAAACGTCAAAATCCACAGTTAAACTACATATATAAGGAAATTTAACATAACCCGTGTCACAGAAACTTGCAATGAAAGCAGGAATACTATAACATAATTTACAACAGGGTGTCGGTTCTAAATGCTCTAACAGGACCTTCATAATTGCTCCTCAGGACAAATGCGGTGCCAGCACTTTACCCTTAATATTTACGAGTTTCAGAGGTCTCTATTCATAAGCATGTCAGATCCAGAAGTTCACAGGCTAGGATTAGTAGGCGAAGCCTTACGAAAAGATCTTAGATTTGATTGTTTTTTTCTGCTTTTGTCTGTAACCAGGGAATGACATAACGACCTATATTTACTTATTGTATTAAATCAATTATGATACAGTTAACTTTCGTTAACTGTACGATTTGATACTTTAGTAAAATAATAATCGTATTGGCTTTGTGGCTAAAGCCCTTCCTATTTAAATGACGTAGATTCAAATACTAACCACGGAGCATACAACTACTACGGCAGTTTTTGTGATCTAATACATGTGAATATTGTCTTTACAATAAATAACCACAGGCTGACGGTATTGTAAACCATTGTGAGGTAACAACATGAAACATTTTCACATCAAAATTGTAATGAAAAACACATCGAAACAAACAGGACAAGAAAAGGGAAATACTCCGAAACAGTAGATCAGGAAACGCTTCAAATAATCCAAACATATCCTAAAGCCCTAAACTATTGGTAGACGTACGTATGAATAGTTACGCATTACAGAGCGTAATGAATAATGAATACAACTAGCCCAACTAATGGGGATGCGCAAACTGGATGAATCCCGAAGGTGTAATGGGCAGTTTACAAAAGCGAAAGCCATGAATGTAGTAGTTCTATTTTTTAGTCGGCACTTTTCGCTATACGCTAAATTACAGCTTTGCCAAAATGACGAATTTTTAATTAATTTAGACATTTATAGGTACTTATGTATGTACTTACTTCTTACCTAGAAGTTTTACATATAGCAATATAATATAAAACTTCTAGACAACCTTTTTTCCTAAATAAGACCATTTTGATTTTATAAAAGCAAGTATCTTACTAGATATACACGTCTAAACTAGTGAAAATAATTAAATTTGTTTCCAAGGTGCAATGAAAATTGACTGTAAATTTTTATATATTCAGACTCTATAATAACTCGAAACAAACGTGTTATTAATAGAATTAACAGATTTTGAGAGAGCAACAACTAGAGAATCGCAGTCATAAACTGCCCGAGCACAGTAATTGATTATACGGTTTTACCATGAACGAACCGAGTCCGACAGTATAATTTTTGAATATAAGTTAAGCCTATCATCCCCGCGTGGTATGGCCTATTGTCAACGAATTTTCAGTTTCATAAGTACTATCATGCCCTAATAGAGAAGCATTATTATTTACCTATCTTTTTATGTAATAACGGGTAAGTTTTCCTTGTATATATTGTTACGAGTGCTGGACTCGAATTAAAATGTCGTTGGAATTACTATATAATTTATTAGAACTATACAAACACGTATAACATAGGTACAAATATAACCGGATGCAATAAGTCCTTATGTAATGCGCAATTAAATAACACGCGCAAAGTCCGTCAGTATATCGCTTTTCGAATGTACACGTCTTGCTTTGATTGTAATCGTCGCTTGACTGCCGATCTCTCCGTTCAGGCATCCCTTTATACTCAGCTTACAATATGTCACGACCGTGTCAACAATGGATTCTTAGAACCACACCTGGCCACTGCCTACTAGAGAGGTTTACAATACACAATAGGCGGCTTTTCTAATTACAAATATTAAACACAAAGAAAACAAAAGAAGTGCAAATGCGAGCAGGTAATAAACTTGGGCTTTATGGCCGGCAGGTGCGCATTCACATTTGTCGGCTTGCTTCATGGAATTTTTGGCTAAGTCGTAACAATATTCTATCTATAGTTGTGGTAGCGTAATGGCTTGCACACGCGCCCCAACTTCAAAGGGCGCGGGTTCGAATCCTGGCTGGAACGCGTGCACCACTTAGGCAGTTTTCTGACCTAATGTGCATATTGTTACAATTGCCACCTGCTAACAGTGGTGAAGGAAACATCGCGATGAAACCTGCATATCGAGATAACCGATTTGTCAATCCTGCCAAGCCGTCTTGGACAAGCGTGGCGGGTTACTGTCCATTCCTCAATAGTGAGAGGCCCGAGCCCAACAGTTGGACGTTTATGGACTGTTATTATTATTATTTAAGTTTTCCTTGAACTTATTGTTTTTCCTGTTATTAGAACTGTAATATCAAATATTATAAAAAATGTTCTTGGACAGCGAAAACCATTACTTATTGTTCTTTCAAACTTTTTGCTTTAACAACGTCATTGTAGTAATTATAGTGAAAAGTTATCAGATTTCATATGTTTTTATTAATGAGGTGTGGCTACTGTACAGTAAAATACGAAGTTAAAAGTAACTTCGTATTGTACTCTGTAGGATTTTAATTTATTTGCCAATAAAATAAGATGTCAATGACTTAACAGGAAAAAAATCCTTAATGGAGATTCATATTACGCTCTAAAGAAATTCAATTAAAAGAAATGCGAACTGTCATACGATCCAGATTGAAATAGCCTTTCCTTTGTAGTCAGAATAAGCATTACGACAATAAAACAAAACAAATGTATACCAGAGTATTTAAATAATGTACTAAATATACAACCTTTAATAATATTTTATCAAAGAAAGAAAAGTTTACTTCATGACCTACATTGAACTTATTTGCTGTAGTCAACCAAAACTGGCAAAAACAAAGAATATTTTCTAAACGAATCCGAAATGCTCTCTATTTGTCAGTAATCTAATCACACGAAAACCACTTGAAGCTCTGAGTGCCCCTGAGCAATATAAAGTGAAGAAATATAAGTAGAATGATGTTGTTAAATGCTTTGTGATTGTTCTTTGAAATGCCACAAAAATTGAAAAATATTTTTTAAGGTGACGAAACACCTGCGGAATGTACCGCGCGGAAAGTTCGGCGACTGAAGGATCGGCGCTAATCCGAACTCGGCGTAATTTCCGCTGATGTATCTGTCATAGGTAATTTAAAAAACATTGCGAGCGTATTTAGTGCCGCCGATCCATCAGGCGCCGAACTTTCCGCAAGTGTGTTGCTCCATTAAGCGTCAAGAGTAAAAAGCAAAAAAAAACGATTAGAATCGTATGACACTAATTTGCTTGTAAACTAATTAGTACGATTATTTGGTAGTTTTACCTGGAACGTTTTACGGGAGTTTTGAAAATTGGTATTTTAAAGATTTCGATGTGCTCTTTCCGAATGTCAATTTTGATTGTATTTTTAGAATTGTACTTGATGTTTTTAGAAAGCAGATATTGTCAAAAAATTGCTAATAGGTGTCATTTTACCACAATGGAGGCATCAGCAGCAACGATACGGGGTGGCAAGGTGACATTCAAGAAGAGCACATGGTAATCTATAAATTTACCCATTTTCAAAACTTTCCAGGTAACCCCTTTTTTCGCCCAAATGACTCGGCTAATAGCAAATTAGTGTTTATTGTGGCTAACCAGTGGACTTACAGACAGATAAAAGTTCCCTAAGTTACAATAATAAACATTTAATTTTTACTTAATAATTAGAATAAATCCCTATAGTTGAATATTAGGTAAATTTAAAGAATAAAAAATTATTAAATACCTTGAAGCTTTGTAAATTTTCCACTTTGCACGTTAGTGCAGCGTCCCTCCCTACAACCACTGTCACATTTGATTCGCTGCCGACAAACTTTGGATCATCTGTAAAAAAATACTTTATTAAAAACTAGTCAACTTCTATAAGTTGACAGACACTTAATATGTTTGTTTGGTTAGTTAGTATTACTATTAATACTAACTAACCAAACAAACATTTTAATTGTCGCGACCTGACATCTGCGTCTCATTCTAAAGTTATAGCTTCGAATTTTAGCCGAAGGCATGCGCAGTTTAAACAGTTTTACAGTCTCAATTTCCATACTGTATCAACTATCTAGGTACTAGTAGTCAAATAAAGCAATGTGAAAAATTTACACAACGAAATTACTTTTTATAATTAAATTAATGTTTTTTTTAAAATTTCAAATAAAGATTCAATTGCTTATAAGTTTTGAGAGTTTTAACTACTGTTGGATTTGTACAATCAATAAAGCGGATGTGAACATGCGAGCAAGTACGCTTGTTTATGGCTCGACTTTTTGATTAATTTTACTGCTAAACTATTTTAATTATCATATGTTATACAATAGGTATACAATATAGATTTTAACTAAATCTTTAATCATTAATAAACTCAGAAACGAAAAATATTTTTATCGTAAATTGTTTGTCATATCTATATTATGTACATCGGCCAAATAACAAAGTGATAGGAAAACATTTTTAAAGTGGCCGGACTAACAATATGTATATCCTCAATACCCCCATTTCACAATACCTATACATAAATCTAAACATCAGACCGTTATTAAATACAAGTTTTTATTCAAAATAAAATATGTTCCACTGGAGAACATTTTCTGAAGGCATATATAAGTTAAAATTTAAATCTACATCCTATTCCACGTACACCACTTCGTAACGTGTTATCGATCCCCAAGTCCCTAGACCTTTATTTTTTTAAATTTCATATCAAGCCACTAAGGACTATGAATAAGATATTTAATAAAATGGTTTCCAATACACGGTTGTAAAGAGGGAACAAATACATAGATAGCGTCACCAAGGTATTATTTATGGCAACTTTCACAAACTAAGTATATTGTAAACTGGTAGAAAGTTATATATCATTAAGCCCCTTTGTAGTCTTAGTCAACAAATAAAACCGCATGTCTGCTATTACTGTAAGAACTTAATAATTGTTTGCTAGAGAAACAAGCCGTAATGAAGAGTATGGTTTATTCATTCAAAAGGAACTGAACAAGCACTTTAGAATACCAACAGAATTATTTTGAAGAGCGAAACCTTGCAAATTAAACAACAGCTTTGCTACGAGCATAACGTCTATTTCAATTAAATTAACTTGAGAACGAAACAAATTTCAAGAAATTAATAGGTTACTACTTATAAAATAATAAATATTAGCCCCTAAACGTCCCACTGGTGGGCTCGGGCCTCCCATTATAGGAGGAACGAACAGTATACCCCCGCCACGCTTGTCCAAGGCGGCTTGGCAGGTTTGACATATCGGTTATCTCGATGTGTAGATTGCATCACAATGTTTTCCTTCACCGTTATTAGCACGTGGTAATGTTAACAATATGCACATGAGATCAGAAAACTGACTAAGTGGTGCATGCGTTCCGGCCAGGATCGAACCCGCGCCCTTTGAGTTTGGGCGCGTGCGCTAGCCATTACGCTGCCACGACTGCTGACCAGTACTTGTCAATTTTAAACTATTTTCATAATCTCAGCTATAAAAATAGTAGTGAATATAACTATAATAATAACAGCTCATAAGCGTCCCACTACTAGGTATGGGCCTCCCTGTTACAGGGAGAAACGGACAGCATATACGCCACACTTGTGCAAAGCAGATTGGCGGGTTTGACACATCGGTTATCAATTTATCACGATTAGACAGAAATGATTAGGAACACTATTCCTCAAAATGATTTTTCAAATAGCTAAAAAAAATTAACAATCCCAATTGTGCACATTATGATCAGAAAGCTGTTTAAGTGGCGAATGTTTTCCGGCCAGGTTTCGAACCCGCACCCCTTGAGTTTGGGACGCGAGTCAGCAAGGAATATAATTGTAATGCATTTATTTGGTTCATGGCGGTCACGAGGGTACAGATGTGAGTATTCCTGACCGGCATTTAGCGCAATATATTTTCCATGACAGTTACTGCAACTGAACGCGCTTTATTGTCCTATTCAAAACCCTTTTCCATAGCATGAGTACCTGCATAAAAAATGTATTATGCTAATGTACTTCTCATAAAAACTATACAATTTTGGTACATCTAGTAGTTGGTGGAAACCACTAAGAGGTACTGCCCTGGTTAATGTTAGTTATTCGAGAAAATAGGTATAGAATATGTCAAAGAGGCCGTGAATAGACTTTGAATGGTTTGGGATTGTGTTTCACTAAGTTCAACGACTTGTGATTAGAGTGGCTTAATTTACCAGTGACGTTATTTGTGTTCCGTACAGTTTCTATACTTAGTAAATGAATAACTTCTTTTATGAAACAGAGGGTTATTATTTGCATAATATGAATTATTACTCAAAACCGTTCAAGTGCGTGACTGTTCACGAACTACGAAGTTGTTTTTCAAAATGTGTCTAACGATACTCACACGACATTATAAGGTTTTCATCTTTTAGTTACATGTATGACCACCATCCAGAATAGCGTATTTTCTTCGCTATTTGACCACATAACTATATACCTTCATACAGACTAGAACTTCCTCTTGAATTTCAGAACATTATATATATATATATATATACACACACGTCACTTTGTCACAAATTATTGCGGTAAGGTCCATAAATGAAAACATCAATTTGCAAACCACATTTTGTTATACATTTATTCAACTTTGATGTCAATTTGAATGTATCAGAATAATGCATAAAACAAAATTGATTGTGTTAATTCAAAGTGCTATAAATGCGGGACAATGTTCACTGGAAGCTACATAATTTTATTTGCGATTATTTTATTAATATAGATAGATAACTTACTTATACTTATAAAATATACATATATTTAAATATACGTGCCCAACATGGAAAGAAAATAGGGAGGAAGGACATACACCATTAGGTATAAGCGTTACACTATACACACATACTTTTGTCACCACGCAACATGTAACAGCTACACTCCACATTAGAATAAGTGTCTTTACTAGAAAATAAGAAATAGATACAGATGTTAGTATAATCTAAACCCTCAGCACACTAACAAATTAAATATATCACTCACAAAACGTAATAAAAAATATAGCGTGTAAAATTCAATACTTTTATAAAATTCAATCAACACTAAAAAAGATATGGAACGAGAGTCCGTAGAATTCATTTTATTAATTAAAAAAATATCCAAAATGTATATCTATAGATTACATAGACCAAAAAATTGGTAACAACTTCAACTTTAAAATAAAATAAAGTCTATTTCGCAAAGTGTCAATTATTTAATTTTACCATGATGGACAGGAACGATACCTTCTTAAACACAACCACGAATTCTTGGAAAATAAATTTTATGAAATATTTATATAGATATTTAAAAATACTCGGGCAGATAGAAATTAAATTAAACAATTTTTAGCTAGCCTTGTTTGTGGAGTTTCTTACCGCTCGTTCTCCTTAAAACAGCAATTACACTATGGGAAGCGGTCTACGGAGTAAAAAGTTGACTTAATTTTTAACTTATGTGTATAACCTTCAAACCATGTTCTTCATTGCAACTTAATTTGAATAAAAAAATGAATTTAATTGACAACGAACTATGGTACTGGTTAATTGTTATTACATAATATATATTTGGACTGTACATGCTTTACCGAAACTATTCGTGTTACATCGAGTTATTAACTACTATTGAACGATAAACGTAAAGGCTAGTAGCCGGAGCCAATAGGGATATTTCACTACACTGATTTAGGGACCCAGTACAGAGGACGGACGTGGCCTTCTTACGAATTTTACTAAAATTACTAACTATGTATTTCTTCATTTTTTATTACTTTGTCCTCTGCGAATTTTTTTACTCGGGCTGTTTGGTTTTTTCTTTTCCGTTTTATAGTTTCTGTTATTTTGTTAAGTAGATTCTAATATACAGTCGCTTTTCTTATTACGTCATCTTGATTCAGAGAAAAGGTGTCTGAACGAGCGTAATGTAATAACAGTTTAGGTATTTTGCTCGACATCGCACGGTTGACATTTATTTATCTATCGCTAACATGACACACAAATTCATAATTAAACGGCTGAAAGTATAAAAATTGGACTATTAAACTATAATATTGTTTAATGGGTTCGTTTCAAAATTATTACGGTTATTTAGTAGCATAGTTGTTATTGTCATGTTTCTTTTTAAAGTTAATAATTAATTTTGTTATGTACCCTCTTATTTCTAAACGATACGATCGGCCATTTCCTTAATTTAATAATAATGTTATATTTTTATTTATTCGGTGATTAGCGCCTGTTTTGTATAGAGTAAGTTGTTCTTTATAATTTAACATAATTTTATGTAATCATATTTATCTCTAATATGCAGTCATTGTGTACAGATTATAATTCAAAATCTCTCAACTGTATATAGACGGTATTCACTACATTTTATTTTCATGTTGGCAGACGCGATAGATTTATACTGTTTTCGGTTTATTTTATTACATGTAAAACTTTAGGTATAATATTTTATATAATATCTTATATAAAATATTTAAAATTTCTAAACAATAATGTAGTATTAAATTCATGTCATTCATAACCCTTTAATTAAAATAGATTATCAATTACTTCAATCCGCTATCGGTTGTGCCAATTTGCTAAGTTTCTTATACTGTAAAATTGTTGGAGGGATGGCGAGGTGTTCTAAAAATGCTTGTCGAGTGTGAATAGTGAGTAGATGAAATGTGCTTAAGCCGTAAGGTTCTCTGATTAAAAGTATTGTGACCAGTTGCTGTTCTTTTATTACCATAAAACCCGAGTTGTTGCAAGTATTACACAATTTCTTGAACTCATTCGTTACAATGTTTTGAAATTACACCAAAATGCTTTTCGGACATAGAAATAACTAACACCATAAAGTAGTATTTTTAAGATATCGTAATTTACAAACATGAATTACAGATTTTTAAGAAGTTCTAAGTACAAAAATATAGTTTTAAAATAAAATACAAATGCACATTTTAAAAATCATAATTCATTCTTCGGAATTGATTGAATACAAAAGAGAAATAGATAAATACGTTTTTCGATCTAGCGATACCTCCGATTTGTGAGTTAAAATGTGTTTTTCTCGTAATGCTATAAGCAGCTTACCTTTGATATTGGGTATAAGATAAAACCAATAAATATAAATTGCTTTTTTCCTGTACCAATTGAATTTAAAAAATAAAAAATGAAATTGTCCGTTTATATAAGGATAATATTCAGAAGTATTTTTACATAAACGTTTAAATTATTGTGAAAAAATTTACTATGTTATCCATCCTTATGAAGCTTTAATGAAATATTGAATTTGAGATAAAAAAAATGTATATTGAGAATTAAAACTATGTTTTAACGGTTTTAAGCTCTACATTTTATTTCATTTTTGTTTCGAAGTTTCAGCGACTTTTCAGTAGCCATTATCATGGATGGCAGAAATGTCAAGTGTCAATAAGTAATGTTAAAGTTATTATTTAGTCACCCCCAAGTTGTACAATTTTAATTTTTATTTAGGGTTGTTATTTACTCTATGGAAACCTAATCTTGGTTTGAGGAGAAGAAGCAGCACAAGAAACTCTTCAGCAACATGATAGCTCTAATAATTTTATATAATAATAAAAGGGGTGAGAAATAAAATTAAAAGAGAAATTTATCAATCAAGTTGAGGTAGGTGTGTTTTGGTGCCCCAGGGGTGCCGCCCTGGATCCGCCTCCGTCCAGGCAGCGGTACAAGGGGATGCATCCCCGGGGCCCTTAGCGGCCACTGTCACATCCCCCCCTCCACTCCGTGACAGTGCTGTCCCACCTATCCACTCCAAATCCTTGTATTCCTTCCAAACCTCCTTCACAAACACCCCTCCCCTCCAACGGCGACGGCCAGCGTTGAGCTTTTGCTCCGATGTAAGGGAGAGGCTCGAGAAGGGTCTAACAAAACAACACGACACGAAAGGGCCCGCGAAGGGCGGAGAAAAATCCTTTTACTCTCGGTTCCTCTCGGCGATCTCGTCGCCGGTCGAGGAACCGCAGAGCAGTCAAGGAAGCTCCCGCACCACGCGGTTGCAGCCCCTTGATACAGACGACGTCTCCTTCTCCTCGTCCGATCCATCAGGGGATGGGGACATGTCGGCTACCCCTGTTCAGGCCCCACCAAAGGCCCCGGTTGCCAAAGCGCCGGAGGGGAAGAGCAAGAGCCAGGCTGCCTCCCGCAACACGCGGTTGAGACAGTTCCTGGCTCTAACTGATATAGAAGACGATGATCTATCCCCTCTAACGTCAGCCGACGTGGAGGGAATAATGCCGCCTCCTCCTAAGTCCCCGCCTAAGGCTCCGGCCGCTGCTAAAGCGCCGGACGCCAAGCGAGGCAGAGGTCGTCCTCCTACAACGGGAGAATACGTGGGCCTAGCAGCCGCAAAACAGGCGCTAGTGGAGGCTCACATCGTGGAGAGGGCCCAATCGATGGCGACCACAAGGGTGACCAGGCTTAGAGCCGGAAGTCCCCTTGCGGGCCAGGCCCCTCCCGATGCTTACGCTAACCACACGGAGGGCCTCCAGCGGCAGATCGCCGATTCTTTGGCGGTGGTAGCTGGCGTAGCAAAGGTCTCGAAGGGTCTAAAAGGGACCCTTCAGAAGGCCTTAAAGAGTCGGTGGCCTCCATCCAGGAGGCCTCGGAGGGGCTCCTCACCCGCACTGCCACCCAGGAGGTCGCCCTGCTCCGTGCGACGAACAGCCGTATGGAGGCAGAAATCTCTGACCTCCGGAGCGACCTGCGGAGCCTCCAGGCGGAGCTCACGCGACCGCATTCAGAAGCCACGCCGCCAGCACCACCGCCGAACATAGAGGCGACGATGGCCGCGAACCTCGACAGAATGACTCTCCTAATGGAGAGTCGGTTCGCGGCCATGGAGGAGCGGTTGCGCCCGGTTCTAACCCGGAGCCCCGTTCCCCTAGCTAGGCCCACTCCTCCGCCGAGCCCCTCGCTCATCTCTGGGCGCTTAGCAGAGGAGTTCCCCCCGCTTCCCACACAGCGGGACTCCCTGGAGACGGCGGCTCCCATGTCGCCCGCAAGTGCCTGTCCGGCGCCCCTTCCTCCGGCCGCAACTGTTACTGGTGGCTGGACAACGGTCAGCCATAAGAAGAGGGCAAAAAGCAAAGCCCCGCCGCTGTTTGGCACTCAATCGGCCACGACCGCCGCCGAAGCGCAGCCCACCCGCGCTCGGCGACGAGGAAGGAGCGGGCGCGAGGGAAAGGGAAAGGGGGAGAAGGCGCAGGCCCCGGCCTCGCAGCCCCCCCCCCTCCTCCACCCTCCGCAGCTAATAAGAAGAATAAGCCTAAGGAGAAGAGGTCTCCGCGCCTACGGGCCCCGAAGTCCGCCGCCGTCGTCCTGACGTTACAGCCAGGCGCGGCGGATCGAGGGGTTACATACGCGAACCTCTTCTCCAAGGCGAAAGCCAATATCCGGCTGGCCGACCTCGAGATAGAGGGAGGCCTTCGGCTAAAGAGGGCGCGCACGGGGGCGCGCATGCTGCTGGTACCAGGTACCGATAGCGCCCCCCAGGCGGACGCTCTCGCCGACCAGCTGAGGACCGTCCTCTATCCTGAGGACGTGCGCGTCTCCAGGCCCGAGAAGACTGTGTGTCTTCGCGTCTCGGGCCTGGACGACCATGTGCACGAAGAGGACGTGGCCGCTGCCATCGCGCGGACCACGGGATGCCCCCCCGGCGACATCAAGACGTCTAAGGTCCGTCCTGGCCCAGACGGGACGGGCCAGGCCAGACGGTGGTGGCCTGCTCGGTGGCGGCCGCTAAAAAGCTCCTCCTCCCCGGGACGAAACTCCTGGTGGGTTGGTCTTCTGGGCAGGTGAAGGCCTTGCCCCGCAGGGCCCAGCGGCAGCCGCGCGATCCTCTCAGTGCCGGGGAGTTTCACCCCCCCGGCTCGCAAAGGAGAGGCCGCCGGGAAGCGGGTAATATCTCCGGTTTAAATACCGCGACCCGGCACCCAGGCGGAAGAAGGCTCCCTTGGGGTTTTAGTGGGTATACCCGGCGCCGGTCGTATTGATTAATCGGCGTCGGGGGAGCCCCATACACCGGCCGCGACCTCTCCGGCGCGGCTGACGGTGCGGCAACGCATTTCCCCAAGTAAAAAAAAAAAAGGTGTGTTTTGGTGCACGCAGAAAGATCTTAGTGTCCTGAAGTCTGGCAGTTGTTTTGTCCTGGGTTTGGGTCTTAAGAATTTTGATGATCGGATCCCAAACAGGCGGTACTTGCCAACTATCTTCTACACTATGCTATCTTGATCTCCGTTCCTTCTAATCCATATCCCTATTAATATTATAAATGCGAAAGTAACTCTGTCTGTTCCGTTTTCACGGAAAAACTACTGGACCGATCTGGCTGAAACTCGGTATATATATATTTTAGATGCCGAGAATGAACATAGGATACTTTTTATCCCGAAAAATTAGATAGTGTCCGGGATAAAAATATATTTGTCTCTCTTTATGCTTTTACGAAAAACTACTGGACCGAGTTAGTTGAAATTCGGTGTATATGTAATTTTAATACCGAGGGTGGGCAAGGGATACTTTTTATCCCGGATAATGGGATAGATTTATGTAAAGGTTATCCCAAGAAGTGGGATAGGTTTTTTTTGGGATTTTCCATTTTCGTTATTTTGGTCATCTTTGTCCTTTTTGTTCTTTTTGTAATTTTTTTCCCTTTTGTCCTTTTTGTCATTATTGTCATTTATGTAGTTTCCATAGCCGAGGGATAAATAAAACTAGGATGGTCTGAAATAAAGGATGAAAGTTTGGATGAGACCAATCATTTCTCAAGTTTATAGATATAAAAATTCATCGTCTATAAAAATGGGATAGTAACTCGATATGTCTTTCCGTTTCACGGAAGCTTTCACGGAAAACTACTGGGAATACTGGATCGGTTTTGCTGCAATTTTATTTAAATGTAGTTTTAATACCGAAAATGGACATAAATACTTTTCATGCCGGGAGATGGGATAGTTTGCGATATAAAATGAAATTGATCTTCAGAGTGCAAATAACACGAACATAAAAATTTTGTACAATGTAAGCTGTATTAACGCTGGCTCTTTAAACAAGAAGCACGCACTAGAGGTTGACCTGCGGTGTAGCCGTGGGATAAACTTTAGTATATAATAAATATTAAATTTTTTCAAAACCGGTTCGTATCTAAGATCCGAATACGGGTCTCATTAAATAAAGATACAAAAAAATTTTGATGTTTGATATTCCTTTATAGTAAGTAATTCATGCTTACAAGCTACACAGTCACTATGCATTCGTGTAATAATACAGCATGTGTTTTTTTCACCTTGGATGTTTGTAAGATAATTTATGGTACTTCATTTAAAATTACGTATGTTTATTTATTTAGTTATTTCACATAGCAGTATAGAACCATGTAAGAAGTGAAATAGAACTAATTTAGATTTTTTTGTTTCTCTGTTTATCTGTGTGTACCGGCTAATCTCCGAAACGACTAGACCGATTTAAATGAAATTTTATATGGTGGTAGCTTATATCCCTGGTCAACATATAGGATACTTTTGATCCCGAAAAATTAAAGAGTTCCCGTGGGATAGTTAAAAAAACTTTAATTACTTAAGCAGCTTTTTATACAACTTATGCACCTAATTAAGTATTGATATTGCCGGTATCACCATAATACAATAAAACAATTTATACATTAAAAAACAATTAGGCTATATATCATCACGCTAAGACCAACGGGAGCGGAGCGCCAATGAAGAATGTTTTAAAATCGGGAGGGTATTTTAACTTACGTTTTTTTAACTATTCTACGCGGACGAAGTCGCGGGCAGAAGCTAGTCATGAATAAATATATCAGTTATATATACGAGTATTTCAAAAATTAAATAAAAGAATCGACATTACAATTAAATTAAATACCACTTGTATCATATTTTAAGTCGTGTTGTGAACGCTGGTGCTCATTTAAAAATATCTTTAATTTAGTTCTGAACCCCTTAAGATATTGCAGATTTCTAATGGGTGGTGGAATATTATTCCAGCACCTTGATGCTGCGTAACGAAAGTTCCCGCGAAAGTCGGCTGTAAAATGGCGCTGCGAAGCAAGTTGTATCGCACATGTCCTAGAACTGACCATTTTACGGCTAACTAATAACTAACGTGGGATTTTGTGTTTCACTACCCCGAAGAGAATTCACGCTAGGTGAAGCTTGCGACGGTGGAGCATTTTCATAATTGAATGCTTATTCAAATATGGTGTTACATGACCTCTTAATGAAATATCGAATTCCACTAACTGAAAACGCAATTTAAATTTAGTGACTCTTTTATCATAACTTACAAGTGATTGGCCAAGATTTTGTCTGTGGGATAAAAATTTTAGGCATCTCTTCTGGACGGCTTCGATTCCATGTGAGTGAACATAGTTGATCGGCGACCATATGGGACTTACATATTCTAGAAGAGATCTGACGGGGTTTATAAAGAGATGTATCAGACTATTCGGGTTTTTAAAATCTTTCGTGACTGACAATAAAATCAAGCAATGATAGCTCTTATTCACAATATATTCATGATTCCTAAGAGTAAGTTCATCATCTAGGTAGATGCCGAGATTTTTGGCAGATGTCTTACGCTGGAGTGTATTTCCAGCAATGTTGTAATTATGTATAATTTTGTTATGCTTTTGTGTAGATGCAATATTGAACAATATTTATATAATTTCATATTTAAGATTTTATTTATAACACAATATTTTATTTACCGTTAAATTATTAGCACTATAAACATAGAAGACGAATAAATATACGTCTATCGGCCTTTTGTATACATGCGTTCCAATTTTCATATCCCTAGAGTAATAAAATGTATCGTCTTTGTGGCATCCTCAAGGAATAACGCGAGAGATTTTTTTGTATTTAA
This sequence comes from Dendrolimus houi, assembly GCA_039645545.1. Lineage (NCBI taxonomy): Eukaryota > Metazoa > Arthropoda > Insecta > Lepidoptera > Lasiocampidae > Dendrolimus > Dendrolimus houi. The sequence goes on along the minus strand of CM077120.1, from coordinate 11,546,043 downwards.
AGGTTTTTGCAATAGAAGAATTCTTTGTTGAACTTTTATTTTATGTCGATACTGTTGTTTTGAGTTTTATTCTAAAAGTTGTGTAACTCAGTGACTCCTGGCACACAAGTCTCATAAGAATTGTCCGAATGAAACAATTTATATAAGTTCTTGTCCAGCAAAGGTTGTGAGGAAGAAAGAGATTTCTTTAAGCAACAAGACACCTTTTTTTTGTAATCTTACGGTAATTAAGATTATAAAGTGCATATTTTCGTTTTATTATTACATTAGTATACAATAAAGATTATTGTATTGTATATACCTACTAGTAAAAACAAAAATAAAATATCTTTAGTAGATTAGAATTATCTAAATTTTAATTGTAAGAACGGCATTTGGAATGCTTTAAAAATAACTTGAATAATTTAATTACGAACCCGCTATAAAATTCCATTACAATTGTACACATGTTATTATAAAATATATAAAGCTATGGATTAGAATGTCGCTATATTCCAGCATTAATTTGTACTAAGTGCTACGTCAGTTACGCCCTACGTTTGCTACGATTCGTAGCAACGTACTCGGCTAAGAGTTCACGTCTGACATTTCAATTATTTTGTGACTTGCAAAATGGAAAGCACCTGACGTGAACGGCTACTATATTTACGAAACTACCGGTCGGAAAAACAACAGGGTCGGACCAAATAGTGTTGTGCTACAAAAATATCGATAAGCAGAAAAACCTTACATATTTTTCTATACGCATTCGTTCGCAGATAATGTGCGCCTATTTAAAAGGTCACAGCACAGGTTTAGATATATGTGTAGTGAAATTTAAATATTTTATTTAAATTTATATCGGCGAAGTGTAAGTCGGATCACGCATAGTGCAAGGCTAGAGAAGTGGCATCGAACATTCGCTTTAGATACACGGTTTGGGAACGACCATAGATCATCAACAGACAGACGCAGGCACTAATATACTAAAAACAAACCTTTAATTTATCGATTATCAATCAATAATGCGAATAAGAGTTCAAAAGACTTATGGTGAAAGTGAAATTTGCTGATAACTATATTATTTCAATAATCCATTAAAATATACTATTGTTCACAAATTAATGTAAGAAAAATGATAAAGTATAGTACACACTTATATTTCGATATTTTTAATAGTGTTGTTTAATTGTTTAGATCTATAGTATATAAATAAGGGCTAGGGCTTCGCCATTTTTGGCCGGTTTCTATATCTTATTGTTCATTTACTTGCCTTATCATTGGTTGAATTTTGACATTACTTGTATGGAACTTATGTCAAATTTTAACCGATAGTAAGTTAAATGAACGGTCGGTAAGATATAGTAACCGGGTCTTTAGAGGAAACGGACAGTATACTCGCTACGCTTGGCAAAGACGATTTGGCAAATTTGACACATCGGTTTTCTCGGTGTGCAGATTTCATCACGAAGTTTTCCTTCACCGTCAGGACGTAGTAATTGTAAAAATATGCACTTGCGTTAACAACTAAGCTACCACGACTTTAGTGCAGTACAATTCTGGATATTTTCTACAGTTTTGTTGAAATACGCTGCGTGATAGAAGGTAATGTTTGCAGTTTGTAAAATGTAAATAAAGTAGCGTGCAATTATCCTCTTTGTTCGTGATAATCCTTTTGTTTGGTCACATTAAGCGATTAAGTTTGACTCTAGGCCCGTTACAACAAGGCAGTCAAGTCAAACAACCGAGACACTTTATAATTCTTTTCATAAAAATTATTACAATCTTTTACATTTGGTATGAAACGTAGATAGATAACTCTTTATTGTACACCAAAGCATAGAAAAACAGAAGTAGAAAAAGATAATTCAACACGTGAATCTTATCTCTAAAAAGTAATCTCTTCCAGGGTTGTCCTTGGCAGGGTTTGACAGATTTTCAATATTGACGGTATTGAAGTAGAAATATAGTAAGCTACGAAGCGACGCAATAATTCTAATATATATTATCAATATTATGGTAATTAAATATTTTTTAACATAACATCTTAAAGTAATAATAATATAATAATCATAACGAGTAATGGTTGTTCACATCAGTATCCCTCATGATGACAAACTCGTGAAGAAAGAAAAAGAAAAACTAAGTAATTACCGCCATGTGGTGTCTGGAGTTAAATATCATTGCGACAATAATTGTCACCGTCAACGGTATTACAGCGAAGAGCCTCGACCGTCACCTAGAGAGGCTCTCGCTAGGAAGCTAATTGAAGTGCCAGAGAAGCCAGCACTCTTGGACAAGACACGAATTGTGAGTACGTTCCTGTTTTTGGAGTCTTAACCACCTTTAGTTTGGACCCCAGGCCCTGGTGCCGGCGGACTACAAGATATTGTATTTTTTAAATTAAATATTGATTTAGATGGTATTTTATAAAAGCATATTGTCAACATGTATTTCTTTTTAATGAAAAAATTTATACTGATAAAAATATGTATTTTTTAAACGAAAAAATATAAACTAGTATATACTTTATTGCATTCCGATTCCAGATACCCAGACCAAAGTAAATAACGGAAAGTTTGTTTCCGAAATTTACCATAACAAGAATCAAACCCGGAACCTCGCTGCAGCAAAAAGGGCTGCAGTGAGGTAGGCATGTAAAGGCTTAGCCCACTCAACCACAGAGGCTGTCAAACATGATATTTTGAAAACCGCTCTTTTAAATATATAAGTTGAGATGATTTATACAATACATTGTATATCTCTAAGCCTTATTAAAATTAAATATATTGTGTGTATAATAACCAATTCTGCAATGACTTCAATATTTAAAAAAAGTTTCTTAAAGTATTAGTTTCTTAGTTTAAAAAATAATAAATACAAAAATTTTTGGGAATTTGTCTATTTTCAGGTCTTTCTTCTGAAATATAATTATTTATTCATTTATACGCCAGTGTCGGCATAGTTGTGACTGTTATTGCCTTACGTCGACCTGCGTGTTGGTTCGATTCCCGTTCGAAATAAAATAAATAGTTATATAACCTACAGCGGTTTAGTTCTACTTTAAATGTGTTATTTATGTTTACTAGTGGTCGCCCGTGGTCGAAATTCGACCATAATAATTAATTTCAAAGACTGTACTTCTATAATCACAGATCTCGCCAAGGCTACACTGTTAATTTGACTTTAATAATAAACAAAAGAGTATATATGCGGGTGTGTCAAATACATGGTAGTGTGTGTAATGTTTTTTTAATTGATTTAATGTATTTTTATACATATTTTTTTAAATATTTGCATACTGCACTCCTCTATATAAACTATAAGTGTGCGAAATTTCATACTCCTACGTCCGCGCAATTTTAAAAAGGTTTATAAAGTTTTTGCTGTGTTCTTGCTTCACGTATTAATATATAGATATAGAGTAGTATAAACGTTGAAGACATTTTTGCGGTTTTCACAAAAAATAGGAATATTTAGAATATCATTCAATTTTTTGATAAAAACAGATAGATATTTTGTATATCAAATCAGTCAAAGATTGAAAAGAAACTTATTAAAATAGTATTTTCTTAAGTTTTCGCGACTAGTACACATAATAAAAATTACGTTGTAACGGATTTCGACGCGTCATTTTATTTGATTTTATCTCGACGTTTTGGTTCACGGACGACAAAGGTGTCAAGTGTCAATGAGTAATGTTTAACTTATTATTCAGCTTATTTCCAACTTGTTCATTTCAATTATTTAATTTTTGTTTATGGTTTTTATTTACTCTAAGGGAGCCTCATCTAATTTACATAAAAAAAAACTTAAAAGTAGTTGAAACGTCGAAATAAAAATGGTTAAAACGTAGTTTTAACTTATTAAAATTTTGAACTTTTAATCAATTTGGTCTACTAATGTTTTTGAAATATTTATATAATTTTTACTTTAAAAAAAAATATTGCTTGGCTACAGCAGACATGACCGTTTAATATTTTAATAAACAACAAAAAGCAAGATGGAAATGATCTACTCATGAAAGCGACCTTTTCATTGTTACGTTTATTACTGGACTATTATCATTCTTAGTATTCTTCTTGAATGGTAACAATAAACGCGAAGACTTAAAAGTATTTAGATTTAGGTATTCATGTAATTTCTTTTTGTCCCCTCACTAGCTTGAACCTAAGGAAAATATAAGAATGGCATGAGTTCTCATTTGTGACCCTACAGATATCTTACGTAGAAAATTTCCCGTAGCTGTCACTTTGCTTCTCTATAATTAGATTACTAAATTGCAGAGATGAAAGCACTGAATTAGTAACATTTAATGTTGCGATCAGAGAGCAACGTACAATTACATTATAGATTATTTTAAGTAAATATACTTATGAACAGATTATTATTCTTGTGTAAATCTTTAAAAGCAATAATATCAGTAAGATGATTATATTCAAAAATAATCTGACACTTGTCTAAGGTGAATTTCACACGACAGTAATTTGGATTCGCACGTTTCCTTTGCCGTCAATACATGGTTATCGTAACAATATACCCATTATATTAGAAGAATACGGATTCGGATGACACGCGAATGTTTTACCCACTGAACTACTTTCAGTTTGAACATAGTAATAAAATAATAAATTGATGATGATTGTTCAATGAAAATGAAATGCGTTATTTTTCATCAAAATCAATTCCATTCTCAAACCGGCGGTTTACACCAACTGATTCTACTATTTTTGTTTAGAAAATCGGTAGACAAACACACACACACACACATTATATATTTCCAAGTTAACCAAGTTAACCTTGTGTTACGGTTAATAGGTAGGTATATCCCCGACCTTGGCGTGGCATTAGCATTTCTTCTTGCGGTGCTAGTGCCACCCCAACGTGACATGCCAGACAACAATATTGTAACCAGTACGTGTAAAATTAACCGGGTAACGCTTAGACTACTAGAGCTATTACTATAACTACTACTCTCAACTACGCAAGGGTTCTCTAGCCCTCCTCTAGGTTTATTCCGCTTACAATAATGATCTGGAGGGTACATACGGCCCCGGTTTAACCTTAACGCTGTGATATGGGGTTTTTTAAGAAGGACATTATGGTTTAAGATTTGGCCATTAGGATAATTCATCTGTATAAATAATTTTGATAACGGAGATTATTTATTACTTAAGAAAATAGGATATATAAAATTCCGAATAAACAAGAGTATCTACCACCGGGATGCAAAATTAATCATCTGAAATGACAACAGGCCGATCACATTTATCGCAGAATAGACGGACGATGAAGCAGACGAGTTTTAGACTGGAAACCGCGTCTCGTAAAATATAGAGTCCGGCGCTCTTCTACTCGATGAATTTGATCTGCGCAGCGTCGCCGGTTGGGACTGAATGAGGAAAGCAGGGGACCGACATAAGTGATGAAAATGTGGGGAGGCCTACCTACGCCTAGCAGCGGAAAATACTTGGCTGACGACGATTGAAATGCAGAGCTCAACAATATACAGACAAAGCCGCGTGGCAAAGTCTACCCTAGGGCACCTTTAAAGACAACCTTACTGAACAAAAATATCAGATTTTTTAAGAGAACAAATAGATTTTTTTAAATTAATATTTTTCTTGTCGTGTTAATTCAAATAATCAATACTATTAGTTAAGTCAAGTTTTTTTTGTTAAATGGATAACTTAAAAAAAGTAAAATTTATCTTTGCAGCTTATGTAATTTTTAGATAGATAGATTGATTAATAAGTAAATTTTTGAAAGAAATCTTTGAGGTAGGTAGATGAGTAATAAATTAATAGGTATGTACTTTAAATATGGAAATAGCCACTTCATTTTTTTTACTACTGAATGTCATTACAAAATTATTGAATAAAAATAGAATATTTTACCTTTTGCTTCAATTGAGTACAAGAATAATGCTGTTACGGTAAAATGTATGATATTCATTGTTTTAGTATGTCCGATTCACAACACTCACACTTATTTGAAATAACGCGACGTAAACTTTTATCGTGAATGAACGTCGTCGTTGCGATCAGTTACAACCATATGGATGGTACTCGATCTCACAGACTACTGAGTGAGAAATAAATTCTCGTACTGAGCTTAATTTTGTTCTGATAAAGCGCATGCGTGTACTGAATTTAAATGGACTGTTTCTAATATGTAAACATCTTCTTTAGTTGTCCTCTTATTAGAACTTAAAAACGAAACTAGAAACATAAAGAAATTTCCAATTAGATATATATATGGCGACCACCTCTAGTTATTCGTCGTTTCGTGGATTTACTATATCACTATATAGCACCATATAGATTACACTTTGGATAAGGACAAAAGAAAGGAAAAGAAATGAGTAGGAACATAAGGGGATCTTTGAAAGTTGCACACGTGACTGAAAAATTGAGAGGAAGAAAAAAAGTCACGTAATAAAAAGAATGTTAAACTGGAAGATGTATGTAGAAACTAGAGAAATATAAAGGTAGACCAAAAAAGAAATGGATGGATTGTATGAAGTATGACACGATAGTTTGTAGTATCACAGAGGAAGTATGCCAGAATAGAAAGGAATATAGAAGAAAAGATTTTATTTTATATTTTTTATTGCATGAGTTCAGCAGACGGGCAAATGGCCCGACGGAAGGGAAACGGTTAAATGGTAACCTATTTCCTTCCGGCGGGCCATTGGACATTTGCAAATCAAAGGCGCTACAAATGCGCTGCTGCTGTCCTAGGGGAGACTGGAACCTGTCCACTAATGCTAGAAGCAGAGATGTGACTTATCTAAGATACAAGTATCTGAAATATAGATACAAGATACAAAATACGTATTTTCATCTTGTATCTAGATACTTTTAAAAAATGTATTTTATATCTTGTATTTAGATATCATTCGTCAAGTATCTTATTATTTTGTAAATACTTTTTTGCTAAAATACTTATAGTCGTATTAACCTATACATTTTTTACATTTACTATGCCACCATATAGTGAAGATAAAACTGAACGCGACTTTTAAATATAAATTAACCTATCAAAAGACATCTCCATGCGGAACCCAATGGAACTCCTATTATAATTCCATACAAGATCTTTTAGCAATACAGGATCTTCTTAGTGAAATCATGAAAATGTAAAAATTACCTCTGTTGAAGGAAAATGAAATACACTAAGTGAATATGTGGACTGTTCAAAATTAATAGCAGAAGGTATTAAAAGGATGCAAGGAGATAGACATTTGCTACGGTTGTCAATAGTGAATTGCTGGATCAGCGGGGGGTCCATAGGCGGAGTTTGTCCCGCACCATGTGGTATGAGCATCTCCAGGGATCTTAATTTAGGCTGACTAGCAGTTCCTCCCATGCCAACGATTTGATTGCCTAATGGCTGGCTTTTTGAAACGCCTTCTTGGTGTCTCTGTACCCCTCGTATAAGCTTGTCTCCACAATCACTGCGTCGTCGGCGCGGCGACGCCTTCTCCTAAATCTGGTGTATTGGCGGTACGCAGTACACATGGCAGTTGGGCCTGTGAGGGCCCGCCCTCGGCATTACCGCATCGCACATTGCCGACGTCAGCAATCGAAATTGCATCTGCTGGAAGATCAGGGCCTCTTGGAATACCTCCTAATCTAGACGTTTCAGACCCCAGCGTGGGTAGTCCCTGTGTGGGGGAGGTTCCAAAGCCTGAGAGCTACAAGTGGAGACGCTAAATCGTATGTAGGTACCAGTGGTCGGATAGCGCCACCACTCCCGTCAGTACCCTTCATTCCTGGACACGGCTTGCTACAGCGGGGCTAGCGAACATGATTTCCATTATGGACCCATCCGCTAGCGTTCACACATGTAAGCAGACCCCAGTTGAGTACCACGAGACCGAGTTCGATCGCTCATTCCGTGAGCACCCTGCTTCTGCGACCTATGGACGGGGAACTCCAAACTCACGATGTAGCGTTGTAGTCCTTGAGCACAACCACGAGACAGGGATGGTTATGAGAGATCATTGTGCCCGCATCTTCCAACCACTCTGAACTCAGCGAGACAGCGATTGGGGAGAGAAGTAGGCACCCAACACTATAGTCTCCACAATGGTAGCTGCGACTGAGCCTCTCCTCCTTACTACATGTGGGGGGAGGGGAGCAATTCGTAACCGTCCAATATCCCGCCCAGTCATCTCTGGACAGGACGCAATACGGTTAGGAAACCAGCGATACCTGAATGCCTCGCTGCGCCATGCTTTGGACCATTAGGTCCTGGGCTGTAGCGCAATGGTTCAGGTTTGAATGGAGGAAGCGTAGAGTGCGATCCACTATTTGGTACTCTTTTTTGCATACTCCAATAGCTGCGGCTACGACTGCGGCTGGGCTTGCTTCTCAGTCGCGGCTTTGTCCTTTCTTATACCTTTGTCTTGTTCTATAATTAAATGTTTATCCTACAATAAAAACAATATTTTCAAATATAACACCTAGTTGCCAAGTTCTGCTCCTATGTAGCGACTAGTCTCTTTAGAGGATTTGTGATTGATAAAGCGTTTGAAGAAATGGCCTCAATTGAAACCTTAAAAATATAATATTATGTCACATTTGCGCAATCTATTCATAATTCATGTAATAACTTAAATTCAATAAAATTGGGATTTCTTTCAAAAAGTATTTAGAAGATACGTATTTTTTATCTAGTATTTCAAATACCATTTTCAAAAGTATCTTGTATCTGATATCTGAAATACTTATTTTAATGGTATCTTGTATTCAGATACTTTGTATAGGGTATCTTGTACATCTCTCCCAGAAGGCAACTTAAGGTTGTTATGGTGGCATACTGTAGACCGGGGATTGTGGCCTTGTGGCCATCCAGACGAACAAATGCCGTACCACTTGGCTGTGTGTTGTTTTGTCGTCTCTTATGACAGGCTGCCCTGCCGCAGGACATTGTATTCTTTCTCCGTTCCTGCATGGATAAAGACACAGATATTGTTCCGACTCCAAAAAACTGGGAGAAGGCAATAGAAAAGAACGATAGTCTACACCTCAGTCATTTTTCTTAGAGGTCTTTATGACTAAAATTTAATAGGAATGAAATTTTGGTCATAAAGACTTCTGAGAAAAATGACTGATATATGTAACAACAAATGGGCAGATGGACGGAAGGACGTAAAACAAGGGTTCCGTTTTTGACAAAATGGCCACAGAACCCTAAAAATACTTTCAAAGAAAGTTTGTACAAGGTTTGTTGAGTAGTTTTTGAGACATGAAGTATTTTACTCCTTAAGAATCGATTTCCATATAAAGCCCCCGGCATGGAAATTTTATAAGGACTGAAATAATATAACCGTTAACTCAAAAGTGTTACGTTTTTTTATTATACAACTAAGTTTGGCCTGCGCCTTCATCCACGCTTGACAACTATAGATTATAGTTATTTTACCAGTATTTAAAACCAAAGGGTATATTCAGCAGGGTAACGAATTTTTTAGTACAAAAATAGACAAGAAAGACAAAGAATTCCGAAGATGCCCGTAAACACCCAGGGTATGTAATGTGTGTTACTAAAGGCATACATCTACTAAAGACGTCTAATAAAGAGAAACTGTCATGTCAAGTAAGTCATAGAAAGTGAAGTAGAAGTATCAGGTGGTTTCTATGTTATGGAATCCCGGGGAATATAAATAGTCCCAGATTATATTGTTTTAGTATCAATAGGATCCGAATCAGCTTATTTTTATGTATACACTTTAAAACACCCACCCAATCCACTCAAAAACACTCCCGGGAAATTTCCCGCGGGATTCCTGGGACGCAAAGTATCGCATCATTTAAAAATAATGTAAGCTATCGTTTCAGTGGAAACTGTCGGAACGCACCCGAACAACTTCAAACCGTTTCCAAGTTACCGCTCCTAAGAATTAGCTATTGATCAGCGAAAATCGCATCGAAATCGGCGCAGTAGTTTTTACGTGAATCCCAAATACACAGACAAGAAATGTAAAAAAAATGCATCGTGTTCTCCGTCGTTTATATATTCTATTCCAGTTATTTTTTTTAATAACTTCAATGTACACGGCATGTTTATAATTGTATTGTTACTATTATAGATTTCGAACTTTAATATAATTATATAAAATAATAATATCCATCAATGCATATTCAAAGACAACAAGTACTTAATGAGTAAACTCTAGTCGTGCGTCGGAGCTGACACACATTTTTTTATCCAAATATCAGTAGTGATGGTCATTTCTGAGGAAGCCTTCGTTATGTGTGGACTGACACCTTCTAGTTGGTGAATGCAATTGGAACAACGTTATATATTACTTCTCTATCGAACTCTTATAATAATAAACTATCTTGAGTTTGACGTATAGTAGCAGAACTTAATCAAACTTTTGGTTTCTGTGTACCTTTAGTTCAGAAAGTTTTACTCAAGTTGGAAAGATTCTAGGCGTGAATGATACATCGGATAATTGAACTGTTTGTTTGTTTGTCGAACAGCGGTTATTGTGTTCAGTTATTATTAAATATTTTCTTGTACTAATTAATTAACAAAACAAGAGGAATAGCAAATGAAGCAAAATTTTTATGAAAGTTTACTTAAAATTTTCTTTGGATATTCAGCATCTGATGAACTATAAAATAACTCTTCCACATATTAAGGAGTTTATTAAGTTACGGTTTGTCAGAACATCGCTAGATTATTGAACACAGAGTATAATATTTTTTTTACAAACCTACTAAGGATGTGGTTCATGTAGGATGGTTTGTATAACGGAATGTTTCTGAGTTAAAAAACAAACTAGCTCCGTCTGAAGAATTCTGTTTTTAAAGGGGCTTTAAAAACAGAATTCTTTAGAATTTAAAGTCATGTCAGCTACACCGTACTACCCTTTCTTAATTAGCTATAAGTACTATACTACGTTTAAACTATTGCCTAATATTACTGTGACAATGTTTGTGATGAGTTCCTCGCAGACGAGGAGCTCAAACTTGTAAATTGTCCTAGCTTCTTGAGAAGCAGGAGAGGCTAAAATTTATATTGCCCACAAGTCTAAACCTTTTTAGACTTAGCTCCGTGCGTAATTTCAGCACAATTTAATTCTGGCTTGGTTATTCCGAACATATTCCATGAGGTGAATAGCTGGGTCCACACCGAACGATCCGTTTTGGATTGGCGATCGCGCGATCCGCGATCCAGGATCACGGAGCGTGGATCGTAGATTGTGTTAGACTGATCCAGTTTTGGAAACTTGCGATCCTAAAAATACACTCCAAGCGATCCTAAGGCGATCCGTGATTCACAGTCAAACTCTTGCACGATATGGAGTCACACGTACAGCGGCGGCGTCGAATTGCCGTTACAGCAGTAACCTTTATGTTGCTTAAATGTTTGCGCAAAAAATCACAGAAAAGAAAAGACGGTTCTGGGTAAAAACAATATACAACAATCACTTAGAATCTGGGACTCAGCTTTACGCAGAGTTAGTGTCAGATAAAATTGGACACAATTTTGCAAGAATGAATGTTAATCAATTTGAGATATTGTGTTCATTATTGAATAACAAGCTAAGAAAAGTTGATACAAATTATAGAGATGCCATTACTGTGAAGGAAATATTACTACTAACATTGAGATTTTTAGCGACTGGAGATTCGTACGTCAGTTTGCAGTATCTCTTCCGCATTTCCAAACAGTCTATATCGAAAATTATCCCCGAAGTTTGTGAAGCAATCATTGACCTGTTAAAGGATTATGTGAAGGTAAGTAAAACCATGCTTTATTATTCAATAAAAATGTAATGTATTATAATTATAATTTAAAGAAGTAACATGTTTACAATTAAACAACATTCTTTGAAAACAAAAGAAAACAAGAAAGGATATATGTACTTATTTAATTCGGTGGTGACTGTGGAAGTGAATAATCCTGAGGTTGTTGAAACTGGGACTGCGATGAAATGGAGGCTAGATGACCAGATGGCGATGCTTGTGGAGGTGGAACTGAATCGTGCGAACCACACACAACCGCCCACATCGCGCGCGCCACGCGACTGAGGCACCTTTAGGTGCGTACAGACTGGTGAAACGTAACATGAAATGTATCATGCAATGAAAGAATTCACCGTACACATTGCTGCGATGTATCATGAAAGGTATCACACTTTGTAACAATTTCTCATAGATTGGACGTCTTGTGCGCGCGAAATGTGCATTTCACGCACACGTTCGAGCATTAACAAGCCGCGCGCGGAGCGACTCGTGATTTGTGGTGTTTCGAACGAACACAAACGGGCGCGCAGGGTGCGCGGGGCAGCAACGTGGACGGTCGTTTCGGAAATCAACACGTGCGCGCAACGAACACGGAGAGACAAGAGGTCACTGCGTGGAGTGAGGAAAAGGCACTCTGCTTGATAGATGCATACAGAGTTCGTGAAATTTTGTGGAACCCGCATGCGTGATGCGTGGTCGGAAATCGCAAAGTTGATGTCAATAACGGAAGAAAAATGCAACAACAAAATTGTTAGTCTACTCTCTTCATACCGTCGCGAAAAGCTGAAGGAAAAGAAATCAAAGAGGACAGGAAAAGGTAAGAAAAATTTAATGTTTGTATTATTATTGTTTTTTTCTTCATTTATAAAGGTTAACAGAAAGTAGGTAATCACATTAATTAGTGTTACATTTTAGTAGTTACTTAAAATCTATATCATTATGAAACTAGCACCATTAACCACATAGTACTTAAAGTCTAATGGTACATAAAGATAATTATATTGTAATGTAAGTGTATAAAAATACCACGAGAATGTGTAATTTTTAACTTCTGACATAAAAAGAGGGGTGTTATAAGTCTGACCCCTAAATCTGTGTGTCTGTCTGTCTGTGGCATTGTAAAGGAAAACAAACCTCATGTTTCAGCTACATTATTTATTTATCCTAAACAATTATATTTGTATTACTTGGTTGCAGTTGCCTCGGACATATACATAAGTCGATGGTTTGCATATGAAGCTTTGAAGTTCTTAGACGACAGGAACACACCAAGAAAGAGAAAAAATACGGTATGCATTATCTTATGAACATCTGCCTTGCCAAGAAACCTTTCCTTCTTTCATAAAATAATCTGCCAATTCATCTCTGACAGCATTCAGTGCAGGTGATCGTCTGGGAATATTTCTTATGTGCATTAATTATGTCATGTCGTCATTATTTCGCCTCCATGAACCTTCGTTTAAAATTCCTTCTTCCTCGTAATCAACTAATCCTGGTGTTATGAACTCGTTTCTAGAATGACGTTTCAAATAATTATGTAGAAGAACGATTGCCATAACTACCAATTCAGCGTTATCAGGCTGTAAAAGCATTGGTTTTTTTAAAACTCTGAACACAGACGATATAATTCCAAATACGTTCTCAACAATCCGTCTAGCTCTACTTAATCGGTAATTACATATTCTCTTCGATGAACCCTTTGGATGCGTCCCAGCATATGGTTTCATCAAGTTTTCACTCAAAGCAAAGGCACTATAGCCTACAAAAAAATATGGGATAGAAATATTTCTATCGGAGAGTGGACGGAGCGATGGCAGGTTTATTGTGTGATTCTCTATCACATCATATAATGTGGTATCTTTGAAAACTCCGCCATTTGAAATTCTCCCTTGACATCTCGCTTCTACGAATAGAAAATTGTATTCTGCATCAACTAGAGGAAACAAAACGATGTTAGCATAAAATTTTGTTTATAATTATAGAACTCGGTTCCGCTTTTGGTAGGCGCTTCAAGTACAACGTACTGTCCGTCGAATGCCCCAGGACAGTGTGGAAAGTTCCACCGGTCTTCAAACTCCTAGCTTATCTTCAACCAGGCTTCGGCTGTCGTTGGTACCTAAAAAAACAATAAATATTTGCATTTTTAGGAGTCGCTTTATCGCTCGGACTTGGAAAACACTGCCGACCAAACCGTACTGAATAATGTGTTCACCCCTCCAGTACCACCAAATGAACATACTCTAAAGAGCGCTAAACAGACCAGAAGGGATGACATTGTGCTCTCAGATGTAATGGGAATATTGAAAACAACGGCAAATAAATTGGACAATTCAATAGGCATTCCTGATTTAACTAAAAGTTTCGCTTCTTTTATAGGGGCTAAAATGAGTAGCTATTCTCCTCAACTAGGACTTCGGTCGAACACGCAATATTTGAAATTATCATGAAAGCTGACAGGATTTCAGGGCTAAGGGATATTACGAATCGTGGCGTCATCAAGATGACTATGTATATGGTTCACACCAAGATGACCATGTAACATCGAGGGCAAGACAGAACTGTGTGGATCTGAATTCCAATCGTCCCTCAACATCGGCCGGACCACCATCGGGCATAAACGAAGCGGGATCCTATGTCTATACTATGGCAAGAAATGAAGATGCTACTGACTACCCAACCAACCAGCCGCTCTTGTCGGTCTCTTCACAAGAGTCACACGTCTTCTATGGACGACTTTAATGATTTAATGTAATAAATAAAGACACTTCTAAACATAAATAAAGATTTTCATAATACGTACCTAATGTATTCTTTTAATTCCTCAATTATTGCGGCGCACACTTCAGGAACAATAGCACTTATGGATTGTTTCGATACTCTAAACGTATACTGCAGACTTGTGTAAGAGTCTCCGGAACCTAAAAATCGAAGTGTTATTGCTAGCCTATCTTGGATTGAAATTGGAGCTCTTAAATTTGCATGGTTTCGACTAATTCTTAGTCCGATCATCTCGAGTAAATTTTCAAAGTCTGTTGGCATCATCCTTGTAAAGTTTTTGTATTGTCCATGTATGTGCTGAAAACTCATATCAGTAAGCAGTTCTCTACCTGCTCTCCGTTTATACAATTCTGTTCGCCACCAACGTCGGGGTCTTCGGCGTGTTTTCATGAGTTGATGTATTATTAATAATGAAGTACTGATAATCGTCATAGCAAGAACGTGGTTTTCGGACTTCATGCACCGTGTGATCTACCGGTTTTGTAGAGTAACGCGCATGAAGAAAAGAACATGTGTCGACGGGCCATGTTCGCGGCAGAATGGCGGAAACAGACGTACGCGGGAAGTTCGTGGTGAATGCGCAGTAAGAGCGCGCTATGCGTCCACGCTTGCAGCGAACATGCAATGAAAGGTAGAATGATACATTTCATGTTACGTTTCACCAGTCTGTACGCATCTTTGAGGCTTGCGAAAAAACCGACAACGTACGGATCGGGCGCAGCAGGGAGCGTGCGCTCCAATACGTGAGTATGGATCGCGCGCGGCACGTCACACCGCCTGCACATTTGGATCGCGCTCCTGCCGCGCGCGATTGTAGCACGATGGATCGTCCGGTATGGACCCAGCTATTTAGATTATGGTAAATATTGCAATCTAAACACTGCAGAATTGGACTTTTTCATTAAGAAGCCAAACTTTCTGAGTAGAATGTGTACCGAACGCTATTTGCTACTTTAATTTGGCATCTGCTTAGCTTGCTATACATTCTTCTTCCACAGTATAGAGTTACAAAACCATAAAAGGGTTGAGAAATTGATTTATTTATCTTGATTTGAATTTGGATTTCTTTGTCAGAAACATGGAAATAAAATATTGTTACATGCCGTCAAAGATAAGCCGCACAGCCTATTGTAAGCGCAGCTTATTGTCCTCCCGGATTAGGGAATCCTTTGTGTTTTGAGTTTGTAACATGCTATTGTTTTTCTACTTGTTTTATAACCATCATTAGTGTCGAACTAATCCCTATTGTTATTGTTTTCGACTTTGTGGACGTTCGCAGGTGTGCAAATTAATATTTCTTAGAAACTCAGTGTGCGCCTCCAATTTCTTTGTACTGTGTAGTTAGTATAAGACGATGCCCGAATGGAGGGACGGGGGTAGTCAAGCGACGACTACGAGACGAGTAAGACGTTCTCTAGTACTCTCGATTAGCGATATAGACGACGGACTTTGCGTGTTCGAATTATATTGAATCGTGCAGTGTGAACTGGTTGCATCCAATTTTATTTGTATGTGTTTTATACGTGTTTGTACAGTTCTAATAAATTCTATAGTAGTTTCACCGGCATTTTTTTTAATTCGAGTCCTGTATCTCGTAGCAATATGTTATCCTTATTACTACCCACATTGTTCTATCGATATGTGCGCGAAATGTTTGTGTTTGTTATATATGTTTACTTTGAATTTTGTGTTACGTATATTCGCCTAGAAATACTTAATTAATATTCATGAATAATAATTATTTTTAGGGGAATATAACATTAAAACTTATCAATATTTGTAAATATACTGTTTGTACCGATTATGATCAATGATATTAGAAAGTTTTGTATATTTTGTTTAATAATACATAAATAAAAATATCTAATAATTTGATTTATACATTACCGATTGCCTGCGAGAACTATCTGGATACAGTCTTCTAGGAACGTTTCACTTATGGGCAGAGTTCTTCCTTTTGCAAGGACACGGATGGTTTACCCAATACATACATTCGTGAGTTAGCAAATTCGTAATTTCGTTGCACAGGTTTGATCAAGATCCTTTACTGGTATTTGTAACAATATGTTCAATATATCTATCACAAAAATTGCATAAGCGGTACAACTTCTCTGCTAAGACTCAAACCCATTTATATTAGACGCGCAGGTGCTTTAGCCATTGAACCAGCAAGGTATAGATATATACCACACCAACATTATAATTGCTTTTGATTAGCAATATTGACTCAATTTGACTGAATAATAGACGGTTTTTCATAGAAAATCAGGTTACTGCGTAGCCCAATGCAGCTAGTTTACAGGATCCATTATGTTTAAACGGAACTTGCCTTTCATGTTACTGCAATAAAATAAAACTTAAGAATTCGTATAGCATTTCTCTACAACACGAAGTAGGAATATTCATAAAATTAATTTTTAATCAAATTCCTTCGTTAAAACCTTTCCAGTTCAACGTAGATCTTGGGTATAATTTGAAGTTGTTTATTCTGTATAATAATACTCTTGACTTTGTCGTTGGAGGGTTAGCCAGAAAGGCAACAAACCGACCTTCGATAATGTAATTCAGCTGTGCCAAGTTCATTAATTCATAATTGACAAGTCCTAATCTTGGGTTATGTTGACAAAGCATAATTATATTTTCGTTAGTGGATTAATAATAATAATAATAATAATAATCGGCAGACAAACACACATATTGTATATCCCCAAATTAAGCAAGTTACGCTTGTGTTATGGGTAATATACAACGTACTACTCTGGGGCCGATCCCAGACACCCAGACCATAGTAAATAACGAAGAAAATACGTTTCCGAAATTTACTATACCAGGAATCGAACCCGGAACCTCTGCGTTACAGTGAGGTAGGCCGGCAACGGCTTAGCCCGCTCAACCACAGAGGCCGTCAAATAATAAATAATAATTCTGAATAGAGAATGTTCAAGGTCCATACCATTCGAACATCACATTGTTTGGTAAAACAACCATCATTGCTGACTTTCCAGAAGTTTCTAGTAATAATTTATGCAGCTATACCTAGTCTTACTTCAACATAATTCTTACATTCTCTGACAATCACTGCAGAAGAGGTTTTTTTGCTTACCTTGACTTATTTATAATATAGAATTTTGTCCACCACTATACTTGTATGACTTTATGACAGTAATCTAAGCAGCCTTGTAGGAATATAAAAATTATCAAAAATTTACGAAATGACCAACCGAATTTGCTTTGATGTCAAAGTTCTCATTCTAATTGTGGACCGCGCTGCATTGATTGCATGATTACTATTGCCATGAACAGCGTTGTTGTGTTTTATATTTCTCGCGTGCGCTGTCTCTGGTACGCCTACTTCATATTTCGGATTATAAAAACAAGCGAAGTGTCTGCAGAATCGTCGCTGTTTTGTATGAAGCAACCATCACTATGCTCCAGCTGTCGTAGCGGTTCTTGGAAATATTTCGCGTATTTTATCTGACCGCACCAATACATAATTTACAATTCTCGGCGATGCTTAATGTTCTGCTTATATGTAATGAAACTGCATTATTACCGCATATTTTTAAGCTACATACACTCATCGTTTTTTGCAGTAATTACAGATTTCGTAATACCGGACTACAGTGATTTATTATTCAGAGATATTGAGCTCTATACACTGAAACGTTAAATCAAAGTGTAGAGACATCGAAGAGCTATGCAAGTCTTCAAATAAACCTGATTTTCTTTGAAAATATCTTTACAAATACAGCCTGATATTACTCTGGATGACAAATCTTACACATAAGTAAAATTAGTCTAGATATTTGAGATGGCATATTTGTGTTGCAATTATTTTTAATGTTCCAATGAAAATTACACAAATATGTGGTGTTATAGCTGCCAACACAGTTTGGCTGTGCATCAGAAGCCTAGAAATAATGTTAAATGTAAATTACGTAAAATTGGCGAGCTAACAAGGCATCGGAATATATCAACTTAATTTTTATGTCCTTAATTATTTGGGTACACTACTTGAAGTA
Source organism: Dendrolimus houi (assembly GCA_039645545.1). Taxonomy (NCBI): domain Eukaryota; kingdom Metazoa; phylum Arthropoda; class Insecta; order Lepidoptera; family Lasiocampidae; genus Dendrolimus; species Dendrolimus houi. The sequence continues at coordinate 11,527,496 of CM077120.1, read as the reverse complement.
ATTGTATCGGCAACGGTAGGTTCCTATATTTTATTGATTCATACTGGTACATAGGTTATTTTAGTGTTAAGGGCTGGTTTCTGTCTTATCAACCGTTAACTTGCCCTACGCTCCATACAAATAATACCAAAATTCAACTGATGGCGGTGGATGGTATATTGAAACTTAAAATAAAAATACTCGAAATGAATCAGTTCAAGATGGGGGTTGTGTGTAGTTCCATTTTCTGCTATATTACAAATAACTTGGTACGTCAGTATCTATTTCAATCAATTAATAAATTTTTTAACATTATGTAATATGCATACATACTTTTCACTACTCTGAATGCCCTTAGTGCGTAAGTAAGTGTTATTTGTATATAATTAAAATTCGTGTCTAATTCATAAGTTAAGTATAAGATATTGCTACAAGTTACGCTCTATCGGACGTGTCAGCCATTTAGTTGTATTTCAAATAGATAGTAAAACAAACGTCATTATTCACACTTAGGTATTTATTATCAAATACATGGTTAGATAATTTATTATACTCATATGAACACACAATTTTGTGAATTTAGATTAGATCACGCAGGTAAGGATAAATCTTCAGTGCTTATACAAATTAATATTATAAAAGAAACATTTATTAAATTGTGGTAATCAGCTATTTTTACAATCAGATTAATATGCTCAACTTCAATTTAAAGATGGTTCTCGTTCACTATCATGAAGCTTGCCGCACATAAATTCAACTAAAAAATAAATGAACGAGAAGCAGTAACCTACAATTAACACAATAAAACAACCGCTGAAGTGCTGCACTTTTAGTCTATCAATTTCACATACTTTTGTCTTTAACTTAAATTGATTCTCGTTCATCAGATATTTATTGTAAAATTTTTGAATAAAACCGCCTTCATATACGGCTCTTAGGATCTTATTCATTGTACCAGTTAAGGGTGAGAATTTTTTAAAGAATATTACCGTCGGACTTTTTACAATCTTTTCAGGGAGGACTTGCAAATACTTGGATCCATTATATTTCACTACAGAGTGTATTATTATGTCTTTGTGTAGCGCCAGAACGAAGTCAGAATTGCCATCCAATATTTCATCCAAAATCTGGAACGTATCAGCTAAATTTATATTTGTCCAATTATCAAAAATTTCGTGGTTGTCGAGAAAATATTCTCTGAACGAAGGCATTCCACCATACGAGAAACAAAGGACATCTCTCCAATTATTGAGTTTGGCTTGATATACACTATGTTTAAGAGAAGAAATAAGAGCAGCTTGATACGCAGATCTTATAATGAAACAAAACCACAACCAGGTGCATATTAAGATTTGGAAAACCGCCCTGTTAGATATTCTGGATATTGGCATTCCTAAAAATGTTAACCACGAGTAAAACAAAAGATTCTGCTTTAGCGGAACAATCTTAAAAGCTTTTATCAATTTTCTACAGATGTTCATTTTCACTACCGTATTTAAAAAAATGATTCCAATGAATATGAAAAGTAGTATGACGCGAATGTTGTTTTTTAAAGGATTTACAATCTTCTCCCAATAAGGCCTCAGAGCGGGATATTTGGCAGCCCAAACTATGTCCATTGAGTAATACGTGAAAGATATTTGGAAATTGCCATATTTGTGAGAAGTTAGTGGTGCCAAACACATAGAAGCGTGCGCGCGGGAATTGAATGCATCCCCCAAACAGCCAGTCCAACTACCATTCTCATAATGACCCGTATCGGATCCATTTTCTGGTTCGCGCATTATCAGCGTGGCATTCATTAAATTGGCCACAAGCTTTATAACTTCACCATCTCCTCCAGAAGGATTTGAGGCATTTTTGTTTAAATACATAAATGGAGGTTGTTCTAAAGTAGAAATATAGAGAGGGCACAAATGAAAGTTTGAAAGTTTTTCATAGAATATCGATTGGAAGCATGTGCTATTCTTACATTTCGGCACCCAATCTAGCAAATCCGGTTCACCATTTATACATTTTCCTGGCTTGATGATTTGGTATGAATATACCAAAGGCTCATTGCTTGTGCTCTTCTTCAATAAAACGGCACTAACTATGTGATGTTTAGCTAATGTTTGAAAAATTTGTCTTTCTTCACAAGCATGTAACTCTGAGTAAGGGCATACAATTATATATTTGCCACTAATATCATATTTTGCAAAATCCAGAAAACGTAGTGTCGTTATGATTTCAGTTGACGATTGCCCGAATATCACAAACTGAGGAATTTTGATTCTGATGTGGGGTACGAATCTGCCCAGTTTAACTATTATAGAACGATCGTAGCTTCTTAAAAATGAATGTAAACTGTAATCATCAAGAGCACTGAACATAACAAGCGTGGTGTAACGCCATTCGAAATTAAAGTATGCGATTGTAGCAGCTAATATACCTAAGCTTGACAGATCACTAGGAACATCATTTAAAAATAAATCTGTTTTATTTAGAACAAACTGCGCGTTCATGGCTAAGTTTAGAGAAGGAACAAACAAGACAGTGTTTCCAAAGATTTCCGAACTAAAACTAAATGATATTCGTAAATTGAAAAATGTAAAGTCAATTTAATTGTTTTGTGTCTGTCTATAAATAGTAGGTACAACAGGCTATTATTTTCGTAATGCATTTTTGGTTTACGACTTAATTACCAGATATAATTGCAGATTGGGAAGCGATAGGGTCAGGGTACAGTAATTATTTGAATTGATTATTTATCTAGATCTGGAGTTGTCTTTTTGCAAAGTAAATTTCCATAAAAAACAAAAGTACTGAAATTGTCCACCCCAAAAATAATATTGCATAACAATCAGTGTAGTGTACTAATTTGATCGCCTCCGGATAATTTGTATTTTCAACCAGGGTTTTAGTACTTATATGATTCTTATATAGTTTATCGAAAAACCCCACTTCTGTAAGATGTCTCATAATACGATTAACAGAGTCGACAAGTGGAGAAAATTTCTTGAAAAATATAACTGTTGGTGTACTTGATACTATTTCTGGCAGGATATGAATGTTTATTATATGTTCCTTTGAAATAATTTTAATGGTTGGTTCTATTAGTTGCTAAAACAAATTTCATTCCTCTCGATATATTAAAGATCGTAGATATATTAGGTTGGGGGAAAAGTTTCTTCATATTTTATATAAAAATTCAAAAGGTTTTTTTTATAAAGTTTATTCACATTTTACTAAAGTATGTAGGTGCCATTTTGTTGGATAACTTTTTGCCATCTTGTAGGTAGGGACGTGATCCCATTGCTATAAAAATTTTGGGGCTTCTGATCAAAAAACTGCGACAAGTGGTTTTGGCAGTCCTCTCGCAACGTTAACCTGACACTGCCTAAGGAATTCTGCAGAGACCGAAACAGGTGAAAATCTGAAGGTGCAAGGTCAGGACTATACGGCGGATGTATTAACACCTCCCAGCCAAACTCTCGTAATTTTTGCTGGGTGGCTAAAGATGTGTGAGGTCTAGCGTTATCATGGTGAAAAACCACACCCCTTCTGTTGATTAATTCCGGCCGCTTTCTCTCAACTTTTTGCTTTAATCTCATCAGTTGTTCGCAGTACTGTTCCGAATCGATGGTCCTGTCTGGCGGTAACAGCTCATAATGAATAATGCCCTTCCAATCCCACCATACACACAGCATCACCTTGTTGCGAGTTAACCCGGGTTTCGCCAGTCTTTGACCACGATCTTTTTCGCACGTTCTTGTCGTACGTGATCCACTTTTCATCACCAGTTATCAGCTTCTTCAAAAATGGTTCGGTTTCATTACGTCGTAATAAAGAATCACAAATGAGTACACGGTTCATTAGGTTTCTTTCAGTGAGCTCATGAGGCACCCAAATATAGAGCTTTTTTGTGTAGCCAGCTTTTTTTAAATGCGCCAAAACCGTTTTGTGGTAAATTCCCAGTTCTCCAGCTACATCGTAACTAACTACCAATATGCCGATCTTGCTCCACTTTTTCAAAAATGGCATCAATTTTATCCGTAACAGGGCGACCAGAGCGACGTGCATCTTTGATATAAAAAATTCCGGATTGAAAACGCTTAAACCAAATTTGCGCTACTCTCACAGATACTGCATTAGGTCCATATGCATCACATATTTTTTTCGCGGCTTGTATTGCATTTTTACCTTTTTTGTAGTAAAATTTTAAAATGTATCGAATTTCTTCATCAGATTCACTCATTTTAACAATAAGAGAGACAAATGAAAATCACCCATTTTCCTAATTTGAATTTGGAATTGTCTTCTTTAAAATTAAAACTTTTTAATGATACCAAAACCAGGCAGATACAAATTGTATAGCCAAAGAGATCTTATTACAAGTTCATACATACTATATGCGAAAAGACTTTTTCCCCAACCCATTATAACGGATAATATGTATAACCAGTAATTTCTTTCAACTCTACTTTTAGGTAAACAACATTCGTGATTTTATAATGCCAAAATGTTTTTATTGCTTTAGTTTCTTTGCAATCTGCATGAATGTTTGAAGTACATAATATAATAAATTTACCCGTATTATCAAATTGGTGTTGCATCATCCAATGTAACATGTATTCAATATTTGCGACGTTATTACCAAGGACTACAAACTGTCGTTTTCTGCTTGCGAAGTTATGACGAAACGAACCTCTCCCAACAATAACGTTGCTTCTATATAAACGTATAAATTCTTCAGCACATATAACTATTGTGTTGAAAAACACAAAGGTAGCATATTGCCAATTATAGTTGAAATGTGCAATTTTGGCTGCAACTGCAATTAATTCATATGACGCGAATAATGCACTTATATTCGTAGCAAAACTATCGTTCTCAATACAAATGATGTCTGGAACTGAAAGTACATTTGATGTGATGAATAAAATCAATTTGCTTAATCAAATGTGAATGTTCCAAGAGTCACTTTCATATCTTCGTAATTTATCAAAGACAATGAGACTTTATTTTTCTAATACCATCCTTTGTATTTGCTACGAGCTAAATTAAACTATGATTACAAAACACTGGTGATTGGATGAGCAAATCTAAGCGGACCTCGGTATCCAAACTTCAGCTACGGCAGGAGATTCTTTATCCCTAATTCCGTGCTGAAACGACTTCGCTCGTTAGACAATGCAAAAGTTTAAGTAAGAGTTAGAGGGTCGCGGGGACTATGGAGTATATGACCTGATGACGACGCGGCCTAATGTGACGTCGTGAACTATGCCTTATGACTTCGATTAAAAAGTTCATTACGAGAATTTGTTGAGAAAGATTAGGAAGGATGTTTATGCGCCACTCGTGGAGACGGGTCCACGAGAATCTAGGTGTTGGGCTTCGACGCCAACGGGGCTCGGCGTAGTCCATCCGGCGAGACCGCATTGCAGCACGCTGCATCAGCGACGGAAGCGAGTTGTTGAAATGATGAGAAGATAGTGTATCTTACAAAACGAAGAAATGGAGCGCGTGGCTTTCGGGCACGCGAAGTAGTACGACTTATCAGTCCGTACCAAATGGAATGCGTTAGGATCCCAGCAAGCACGGGCGTATTAACAATATGCAGTTGTTAGGAAGATAACAGGGTTTATACATGAAGCGCGGATAATAAGTTGTGCTATCACCCCTAGCGTTAAATTGCATGTTGGCTAAGGCGAAACAGTAGTAGTCGGCTAGAACCGAACAGAAAGATGAAGAGCCAGCGCTAAGAATGACATGCTAATCTTTACCTCATAATCTAGGGTCTAAGACGGGACGGATGACGAACTCACCTAAAAAGGGGTGATACTATTTTACATCAGCAATTGTTAGTATGATGATGTTGGACAGCTACACCTCGGTTGGTCGACTGCCAACATGGAAGAGGCGGTAGTATTCATGTCTGGAATGTAAGAAAAATCTGACTAATTAAAAAATCAACCAATGGAAAAAAGACAAAGCGAGGTTCTACAGAAAATACTATATACCTGATCACAAAAGAGCTACACGAACACTAACTAATTACTGTTTCGATGTAAATAAATACGAAAGTCCACTCGCGCTGCTGATTGGGACAGAAATGCGCTGCGGAGGTGCCGACGTGCCTTTTAAACGATGGAAGGGGTAGGCAGAGATGGCGACATGGTGTGATATTTACAACCAATTAGAAAAGAGCACCTCGTATGGGCTCGGAGGATTGCCTTCTATGGTAATGCAAACGCGGACCTTACGCGGCCGCAATGAATAACGACGCTGTGTGGTCGATTTCAAACTGGCAAAGAATTTGAAAGAAGAAGAAAGAATTGCGCAAAGGCCGCAATTACAATGTCGCATGCCTTTGCTACACCTATGATAAGGTGCTAGTGACCGTTTGACAGATTTACCGTTGGATTTAATGCTTTATTTGTGATGTGGCATTCTTATTAATTATCGACGTTAAACTTTGACAAATAACGTCTGTATATATACTAATGTAGCAAATCATTAACGGCATTATTTTTAACGCTATAAATAAGACCCATTTAGCCACGGTCGTTAATATTATCCCAGATGGAACAGGGACATCTGACAACAATCACTATTTTCGGGGGATTCATAATGTTTTTTTTCATTTCGGTCGATAGCGATACAGATTACTTAACAATATTTATTTAAATAACAGAGTAAATAGTTAAAAAAAACGGGATGCGGTTTATCTATATACTTCGAAAAATGGTATAATATAATTATAAAAATTCGGAAATAAAACCTTATTTTCAAACTAAAGAAGACTGTATCGCACTGAAATTATGAAATCCAGGATCGTGCCCGTCCACTTAGTCCACTAATGAATTAGTGGACTTTCGTGGACTAAGTGGACGGGCACGATCCTGGATTTAGCGACAAACTGGCGCTAGGCCGGACGACTCCTGGCAGTATCTAGTCGCTTCGCGCTTAGCCGTCGCCCATAGAGACAAGATCGTGATGGAGGCGGTAAGAGCCCGGTCGAGCCACATTTGCATTATATTATAGCTTTATTCTTTATTGTACACAAAAAGCTACAAACAAAATTATAGTATAGTGGTGATGTACAAAGGTGAGCTTAACCCTAAAAGAGTTTTCTTCCAAGCAAACCTATGGAGTCTAGCGAGAAGGGGAGAAGCAAAAGGCAGGGTTGAGTACACTAAAGATAACATATAATATAAACAGATTAACAAAAATAAATTGTATACAAGATACTCTTAAGATACATACATACATATATAATGTAAAATATAGATATATAGGGATAATTTAAGATAGATAGTGCTCTTTGACTTTTTTTTGAAACTGCTCTTCGATGAGCTATCTCGGATCGTATGTGGTAGAGCGTTTCATAATCTACCTGCGTGGAAGGAGAAAGAACCACTATAACATGCCGATGAGTGTGTGGGAGCTTTGAGTGAGAAGAAGTTTTTCAGAAGGAACAAGAAATTCAAAACGTTGATGAAGATAGGAAGACGAAAGAGGGTTATGTAAGATTTTATACAAAAATGTAACTACATGAAGGTCGCTTCGACGACGAATTGGCAGCCACTTAAGTTGCGATCTAAATGCAGAAACATGATCGAACTTTCGCAGACCAAAAATGAAGCGAATACACAAATTTTGAAGACGTTCGAGTTTATTTAGAAGTTCTTCAGAAGCGTCTAGAAAACTACATCGGCGTAATCTAAAAGAGGCAGCATTAAGGACTGAGCAAGAATAATTTTGCAAGCGTTAGAGATTGGAAAGACAAGTGAATTTTTTTGCTAATTTCCATTACATGACTGGTCCACGATAACTTACAATCAAAAATAACGCCTAGGTTTTCGCACTAATAGAATAAGGTATCAACTCGCCATTTAAAATAACTGAGGGTAAGACCGACTGATGTACAATATTTAACATATAGTGGCTATCAATAATCAAAGCCTGAGATTTAGATGGATTTACTAGGAGACCAAAATTGTTTGCCCATGTATTGATATTGTCCAGATCTTTATTAATTTTAATTATAGCATTGTGTACGTCATTTGCTTTGAAATGGTGATAAAGTTGCAGATCATCAGCGTATAGATGACAATGAGAAGAAATTAACTGAGTAATAGTCAATAAAAACAGAGAATAGAAGTGGAGAAAGAACGCCACCTTGCGGTACGCCTGCAGTAATGTCGAACCAGTCAGAGGTCTCATCCGACCGGACACACTGCACGCGACCAGACAAATACGAATTGAACCAGGAAATGACAGGAGGGGAGGCGTTGAGAGAAGATAGAATATCGAAATTGACAGAATTGAACGCACTGCTGAAATCTATACTATACTAGCTTATACTAAAAATCCTAAAAAAAAACACTTATAATATTCCAATATCAAGAAGTACTCCACGGATCTTTAAATAAGCAAATTATAGTTGAAAGTATTTAAAAAAAAAAAATTCACCACATGTTAAATTTTATAAACCATCCTTAACCTAATATTTTCTTAAGTTTTCGCGACTAGTATATATAATAGTCTTACCTGTTCTCCTGCCAAAGCCAATACGACTCAATATACATTAAAATCTATTCTTACCTGTAGAGATGTGTATGTATGTGTATGTGTATGAAGTTTGTCTCGACCGGGCTATTGATCCATAATTGTTATTTAAATAGCTAGAACAGCACGATCGTCAGACCGTTTGATAGGTAAATGTCGTAAAAGAAAACAACGCACGTAGCTGAAAAAAATTATATTTTATGAGAAATTATAATTTACAATATTTCATACAGGCATCCATCTTCAGTCGGAACTTAAGCTAAAATTCTCACAATCTCACGCAAAAGGTAAAGCAACGTTAGACTATATTATAGTTTTAGCAATATTTCTTGTGAAGTCATCGCCCAACCGTAAAAACAAACAGGTATGGACCACATCAGTACACGAATTCAGTCCATTCGTAAGGAAGATACGAATTCCTGGCCCTCCCTTAATTAAAGGAAGCTATGCGAAGCGACACCACGCGAACTATCAGTTTCGTCGCAGTCAGAACTTTACAAGTGTAAATATAATCAACGCGCTCTTCGAAAATATGTTCACATTGATACAAGTATATGTCATTGTAAAGCCGATTTCATATTGGCTAATATCGTGTGAGCTAGTTTCTTAAGCTTTGTTTTGTAGTTTAATCTACCGAGCGTTTGCGTAAGCTCTTGTATTACTGATCGGTTGTCGGTTTCTTTGCTTAAGCGACCGAATAGGAGCACAAACTACTACCACGCATGTTGCCCGATTAACGAGTCGCATATCTACATCGATATGCGAAAAGATGCATATATATATACACATGCATCTTCTCTCACGCACGTGCAAGCTACAATGTAAAAGCTGAACAACTTGTTATGCAATGGACAGTAAGTTGTAAGCCCGGATTTTCCTGAAACTTCCGGTTGATCAAGGGACAGTGATCAATGTGTGGTCAGTGAGAATCTCTAGAAGATAACCTTCGTAAATGATATACAGGTATATCAGGCATGGGCATAAATATTTAAAATTAGTAACTAAATTGAAGTTTATAATTGTTTAATGTTTACGCTACAAAAAGTCAAATAAAATAGTTAAGATTTGTGCGTAATATAAAAGGCTGGCCCCTTGACAATTGTGCCGTCGTAAAAGGCGTCGCGTCGCGTCGCTTCGCTCATGATATAGGGCAGTGACCCGCAATGGGCGCTAAAACAAATCCTCAATATTGCTGTACAATTGCACAAAAGAAATACAGATTGTATGTACAGGGCATACAAAGAGACTGAAACTTCAGTGGATAATTAAACATCAATAGAAAGTTCGAATATTGTGCGCTAAGTTACAATTTCACATTATCTTGAGCATATCAGACAGATGTTTCTTAATTAAAGCATAGAGTTTTGCTATTGACAATGTCTGCGTCATGTGCATAGCAATTAGTGAAAAGAAAAACACTTACTCGTACAGGAGAATAGAAATTATAGACACAACAACAAATAAGTTAATACAATAAGTTATATCATCAAAACAGAAACTTTGTTTCTTACTATACAATGAACAAAAACTAAATTATAACACGAAGCAACACTCTATATTAAGCATAGCATCATAAAATACTCTTATGGAAAACAATTATAAAAAGTATGTATATTTGTTTGTGCTTTACGTTACGTTACGATACGATTGTATGCCAATAGCAAAACTTGGCACTGCACTGTCAGCTCATTTCACTCAGCACATTTAGACCCAAATGTACAATATATTACATTAATGTGGTAAAAGCTTTCGTGCAAAAAACATCGGTATCGGTTTTTACATTTCACGTTTTCGCTTTATTTCTCATCATCGGGTTTCTAGTAAAAAAAGTTCATATCAAATGCATCAAAAATGTCCTTAAAACACTAACGTAGTAACTCCCTAGTGTCGACGTACTGCTAGCTGAATGGAATTCTCATACACGGGTAACATTAGGAAGAAACCAAATACACCCAGACCACTGCGTACACAAAGCCTACAGTTAACGTAAAACATTTTGCGTCAAGTCAATTTGTGGAGAAAAAACGCCATCATTAAATATAAACAGCTTAAATAATAACATACATAATTATATTCAAGTAACAAAAAAATCCAATGTACAAAAGTAACGAAATCTTTATTTAATACCATAATAAAGTTACAAATCTTCCAAGCTAACAGAACAAACGATAAGGATATATTTAGGTATTTCGATTTTAATCTGCAGGTAGAGAGACGGACGGCGGCGACAAGAACGACCGACTGTCAGACAGCGGCCGGTCGTCCGAAAGCCCATCGTTATCCGGCAGTTGACCGTCGTCCGAAAGGTAGCCGTCATCTTACGACAAACTATCTTCAGACAACCGACCGTTAACCGGCGGCCGATCGTCGTCCATCATCAGACTATCGTCGCCCGAAAGACGACCGTTGCCTGGAGATCGACCGTCATCTAACAACGAACCGTCTTAAGACAGCCGACCGTTGTCTGAACGACCGACCGTCATTCGTCGGCACCGTCAGATGTGCTGCATCAACCCACGGCCGACTGAGACTTCTTTACGCACGTCAATTCATTACATAACTTAAATAAATAATAGTTAATATTCATAAAACGGAAGCATCCCGACATATACGCCAATGGGAAGTCTCAGTACGGCCCGTGAGTGCGGCACACGCACGCCTTTGTATTGGACTAGTTTGTTCAAATCTATCCGTTTGGACATAATAAAATGTATACTAATGTAGAAAGATATTATGGCAACAAACTTTACAAAAATCCTAAAACAATGACTAAAAGCAGCTCACGACGAGGCCAAGACTCGCCGTGACTTTTAAAATGCACAATTTAATATTCACCGATACAGACACATACATAAATTGTGAATAACTTCATCATAAAAAAACATGTCAAAACCTGACTTCTCGTGAAGCGGGCCGCGTCCCTTCCCCGCCCGATGCTAGTTTAGGTTAAATGACTTACAATCTATCCTTAGTTTCTCATTAAACAATTTAAGTTGTGAAATAAGTTTGTCCATCCAATCAGTTTTTGAATTTACATACACATTTGTGATAAGGTGGTAATTAAATAACGTGTTTTTAACACCATCACAGATTTGTGTCGCTTACACGAGGTTGTACTCCTTAAGATTGGATTGTAGGATTGTGTCCTTCACTGCGGCGAACACGAACCGGATGTTTTCGGTGTCTGTGAACAAACGACCGCACCTTAAAAACTTTGCATCTAAAATATTCCTATAAATGTATACCGAGCTGCTATAATACTGCATTACAAATAACTTACATAGACATCTCACTTCAGTCTCTTCAAAATTACTGCACCTAAAGTTTAGTAATAAATCTTTGCGCGCCATATATTTATCAACACTGTTTACATAATTTTGGTTATATAAATATACAACAAAAATTATCTTTATGTTATTGTAAAATTTGAAAATATGTGTATAATGGACCAGAAGAAGGATAGACTCAGTGATTTGTTCGGGTATATTTAGTCACTTGATGAGTTACTGACTCTATACTTCACTTGTCGTGGGACGGTGTCACCGTGACATAAATGTCAAATTTTAAGGGAGTTTTAACAGAACGTGGTTCTGAAATAGGCAACATGACTGATCTTACTCAATTAAGCAAAATTTTGGAAGTATCAGAACAGGGTTTCTAATTATCAAACATGGCAGTTAAAGACGCTTCAGTTATGGACCTTTTAAAAGTTTTGGGTAGGTATAAATTATAGGAACGTAAAGTGCATAATATATAAAACTGCTAATATTTGATATTCACTACGTCAACTTTGATGGGATTTTCAGATAAACTCAGTGTGAAAAAGATTTCTTTTAATAATTTGTTAGTTATTTTATACATTTATATCAATAGTGAGGCCACATTACAAATGACTTTCATAAAAAAAAAATGCTGCTGAATTGTACTAAGGTATGTTGTTTTGCGTGAAGCAGGGTAACGATAAATAAAACATGCAATAAAATAAGAAAATAAATATTTAATACATTAATAAACAGTTAATTTACACAATTTAAGCCAAGTTAAACTCTTTGAGGGCAGATTGCATGATAGTATCCTTCACTGCACAGAACACAAGTTTAATATTTTCAGTGTCTTTAAAAACATCCAAGGCAGCATGCAAAAATAAATATAAACAAAATTATACGACAAGAAACAATAAGCGTGCGCGAGCATGACATTTCCTTTGTATAACAATAGAAAAATAGTAGAAATGAAAAAGAAAATTATTCTCTATTTTATAAATAATTATAATTTTTTTAAGTACTATATGCTCCCCTGACGGGAAAAAATGTGAGCCTTGTAATAGGACGTCATCTGATAAATCATATGCACCTTGTGCAAACAAACAGATTGTTAGGTAACGCTGGTGCCTTGATGGTCAAATTTACTTTGTTTGCTACATGTCGTTAGTATCGTTGCTTTGTAATCTAAAAAAATATTGATTTAGATACTCTGTTTGAATATGAAATTGTAAAGAAAGTTATCAAGACTGATGGTCTGACCTGGTTTAAAATATACTTTAAATAGTTAAATTTGGCTGTAAAATTTAGTTGTTATTCTATATCAAATGCGAGAGAAGACTGCTTCGTGGCACCGTCTGGATATGGAGCCATCTATAAATTACGTCACAAATTTCATGATTTTTGACCCCTCCCCCGTCCTTGTCACAGTTGGTCACGTTCGTGAGACTCCCGCTCCCTATTATGACATCACATATTTTGCAATTTTACATCAAGAAATTTTTAAATTAAAACAGCAGTTCCGTACTTAGTTTTATTTTCATATAATTTATATTTAAATAATTTAAACACTGCTCATATAGAGAGTTTATTAATTTTAATTTTGATTTTTTTCTAATAGTTCAAATTTCGTGTTTTAAGCTTTAAATAATATAACATTTTTGAAATGTGACGTCACGAAATTTAGGTCTCACCTCTTGTCACACTTCGTCAAAGCCCCCTTCACTCTCTTTAAAGGTGTGACGTAACTTATGGATGGCTCCTATATGGCATGTAGAGGTTGTTTTAGAGTTACGTTTTTACTAGGCGATTGTCATTCTTGGCAACCTTTATGTATTGTGAACTTCAAAAATAAAAATTAACATCTAAGCATATGAAAATTAGTTAAAAGAAAACCTCTAAAAATTAGTGTCTATAGCAATTCATAGAAGGTTTATAAATGTCACTTTTGTTCATTTAATAATTGTATATTTTAGCTATTCAGGCTTATTACCATAAATAAAAATAAAGAAATATTGTGTTGTTTAAATAAAATAAAATATGTATAAGGCACCAAATTAAATATTATATTTCACAAAGATAGGTTAAGTAAGATTAATATTACGATGCTATTAAAGGCCAGCTAAGTAATAAGTTCTAATTTATATTGTATAAGACCTATGTAACACTTAGTCCGCAATAAAAATGATTTGATTTTGATAAAGTTATTATGTAAAAATAAGTTGAAACGTGTAATTGTTAAAAAAAATGCAATTAGAAATTTAATTAAGAAAATACTTTATGTTAGTAATAATTTATTATAAAAATACTATTGGCATTAAATTCAAAACGTGCACGCACAAGCAAACATCTATATAATTTTGTTAATTACAAAACACATAGCTCAAAAAACATTTAGCCACACATATAGACCAAAATACACCACAAAAATATATAAAATATCACCTTTAACCTTGAAGCATGCTAGTATTTCTTGAAACTCAAATGATTCAAATATTATAAATGAAAACGTATGCTTGATTACCTCATATATACCCTTATATTTGCTAAATTCGTCATGAAATGGATATGACATTTAAATATAATCTGTTTACTGGTTGTTTTTTTATTTTTAGTAGAAAATCATATCTTTGTAGTGCAGTAATTTTGAAAATTATTATATTATAGTGTCTTTAGTTACAAAGATGAATGTTTTCAATCGATATTTACGCTAAATCCAAACTATAAGGAAGATATTTCAAGTATCAATAAGTCGAGCTTTTACCGACATTTTATCGTGAGAGACATTTGTACCTAAGAATATACTTAGATACAAATGTCTCTCACGATAAAATGTCGGTAAAACTTTTTGTTCCAAAAAATATTTTAAACTATTATTTTGATGTCAGACTTTCAGTTTTTGATTCAGTAAAATTTACATTTGGTAAAAACGGAAAATGTTAAAACAAAATAATAATTCAAAATACCTTTTGCAACAAAAACTATACTTAGGTCTAAATGTCACTTACGATAAAATGACCGTAAGGACTCAAAATGATACACTACTGTATTTTTAATAATTTTGTAAATGTGAATCAAGTTTTAAGAATTAATCGGAAACATGAAAGTTCTGTTTTTATTGTTATAATAAAACATTACATGATTTTGCAATACATAATGTGATAAATTTAAGTGATAAAAGAGTAAAGATATTAATTAAATACGATCGACAATTATATTGAAAACAATTAACAACTATTATTCATTCTTAACCAGTACTATTTTTGTTTTTAAAGAAAACTGCACAGCTTTAACATCGTCTTTTAAGTTCGCGACAAAAACTCCACACTACTGCCCGGTTTCTAAATCAATATATTTTTTACCTTATCGGTAGAAATATGACATTACTTGTATGGAGTTTATTGAAAATGAATGGACAGTAAAATATAGAAACCCGGCTGTGCCATCACCTTCATCTTAGCGTTAATCCCGGTTGCGTTCGGAGCGTTTACCTCGAAGCCTGGGTTTCGTTTCTCTACTTTTTCTTCTCCAATTCGCGCGGTCTTCGGCATCCCTAATTGCGTAACTTCCTCCAAAAGATGTATCTTATTAAATAGCTACCTAGTATCTTAAGTCTATTTCAAATAGGACGGTGTGGCTGACACATCCATAAAACGAAATTTGTAGCCTTATCGTAATTTTTTCTATGAAATCAATATTAATTTTAATTACATATAAATATATTTAATCCTGTTACTATTTAATAATAATCTTATACTTAGAATCACGATATTTCTCTATTTACG
Organism: Dendrolimus houi; assembly: GCA_039645545.1. Lineage (NCBI taxonomy): Eukaryota > Metazoa > Arthropoda > Insecta > Lepidoptera > Lasiocampidae > Dendrolimus > Dendrolimus houi. The sequence goes on along the minus strand of CM077120.1, from coordinate 11,511,919 downwards.
TAATTTCTGCCATACCATCCTGTTAGAAATAGGCTGTAATAGTGATAGTGTCATATTCTCCTTATTCCGTGAGTGATACTCTAATTGTCTACATTCTCTTCCTTTCGTAATCCTTCCCCTTGGTCATTCCCTCCGCTTCCCCGAATACTCGCACTATGCGGGTTCGAAGGTTTCTAGAAGGTTCGGCGGCCGCTTTCTTCAAACTACAAACTTGCCAAATGAAAATGTAGACTTACGGTAAGGCTATGTATGGTTTTTTTTTGTTGCATGAGTTTAGCAGACGGCCCACCTGATAGAAAGCTGTTCCCATCGCCTATGGACATTTGTAACACGAAAGGTGCTACCAATGTGCTATCCGCTCTCTAAAGAGAGACTGGAACTTGGCCACTAATGCCGGAACAAAACTCATGGTTGTCATGGGGGCAGACTAGATCATCCAGACGGGAAAATACCCTACCACCTCGCTGTGGGTTGTTTTATCGCCTCTTACGACAAGTCGCTCGGCCGCAGGAAATTATATTATTTCTCCGTTCCTGCACAGATAAAAAGACTGGCTAGTGTCACGCATATCGGCCCTATACCTGCAAGAAACTCGCTTATGTATCAATAAAATAATTGCTTACCTGTCGCACAGGTGAAATGCGAATAGATGATTTTCTCCGCGTCCGGATTGAGGTCTACGAACATCCGAAGTATGAACTCGCGCGCCGTGTTCGCGTCGCGCTGCGGACCTGCGTGACGTCACATAAACACACACTCAAACAACTAGCCCAACTACTTAGCTCATAGATACAAAAAGGTTTAACAATCTCCATTGGTTAAAAATAAGATTTTCATTTGGTGATATTTTATGCACATTCTTGACTAACTATTTAGTTTATTAAGAGACAAAATAATATAAAATTTTCTACATCTTGAAGTCGGTGCCAAGTAAACCATAAAATAATAATATAATAAAGTTTTATTTATTGCTTTTTGCTCTTGAAGTCAGTTTCTTTTTTGTTATTTTTTTATTTTACACTTTTAAGTTACATATGTGGTATGCCTAATAAGGTAAGCTTCTCGAATGCGGCACCGATAGCTGATGAAACGGAAGCGTATTTAGAAAACGTTGTTGAGCGCATCTCGAATGTAAATTATGTATATTCACTTAAGAATCTCTAATAAGTGTCGTCAAATTTAAATTAATGAAGTATCGGTAGGACATGCTGGTCAGTTAATAAATGTTATATCAGTTGGTTCTGGCACTCGCCGGTCGCTGCCGCGGCGCGGCTCGTACATTTTGGTTAACAGATAGTCAACGATAGTGCCACACCTTTGTTTTAAAAGTCCGATAGGTGTAAAGTGCTTTACAAAAATTGTTTAATTAAATGATTACGTCCATCGTCTGGTGTAACCAGGTAGCAGTTTCAGTTTATCGTTATCGATTTCCATTGTACGCTTTCCTAGTCCTAGTCCTAGTCGAGTCTAGTACAGCACGTTATTGATGTTAATTAAGTACCTACTCGTTTAAGGATTGTCATAAACTAACAATATTTTTTAATACGTTTTCCATTTGATTTAGAGTAATTTTCTGCTATATCTCCGGAACCCAGGTTCTAATAGCAATGAAATATATATATGGTACTATTCTGAAGCTATACTGAATTCAATGCAAAGAATTATCAAAATCGGCTCAGAAATAAAAAAGTTATGAATGGCATGCCTCAAAAACTACACATTTTTACCCGATTTCAACGAATTTTTTGCTACATCATCGAAACCCAAAGTCGGATAATAAGGAATTTTATACCAGACTACTATGAAGACACTTTGAATTGAACTCAAAATTAACCATCAAAATTAGTTCAGAAACAAAAAAGTTACAGACGTCAATCACTATAACGTTTTTGACTTGATTTTATGGATTTATTGCTATATGTTCGGAACTCAAGATCTAATACCATTAAATTTATATGTGATTCTTTCTGAAATTATAATGAACCGAACGCAAATAAATGACAAAAATAGGTTCAGAAATAAAAAAGTTGTGACTGAAAAACCGCAAAAAATTCACTTTTCAGCCCGATTTCAATGGTTTTTCTGCTATATCTTCGGAACTCGAAGTCTGCTAGTATTAAATTTACATGGGACCATTTCTAAGCTTTGCAAAATCTAACGCAAAAGAATATTTTGTTGTCAGCCAGTATTTGTTGACTTTAATTAGAGTTCAACTTGATATAATATTCAATTTAATCTTTTTTATGTTAACAACTTTCACTTTAACTCTAAATAAATATTTTCTCTTTTCTGCTATAGTTAATTAATATGAAAAATATAGCACGAAATTTTACTATTGCGTACTCTGTAACCACACCTTTGACCTTTTGCTTGTTTATTATAGTTTATGTTAATTGTCCAATAAAAACAAAACAATAATGGTTTATAAAAAAGCTATCTATATTTACACGCGATAAACAATTGTTTATGATTTAATAATTTCAAATAATACTCAATGATGTTTCATTCTTTTTAAATATATTTCGTACTTCAGATTTTAATAAAGCTTGCTGGGGTAATCCTCAGTTTTGTATATAGTTGATACATTTCATGTGACAAAACTCTAGCTGTTGAAAATATCTTACACCGTGACCATAGATCTTGCTTTGTAATGTATAAGAGCAACAACAGATTTTCTATTTACTTTATTTTAGGTATTCTAATATAAAATACATTTGTCTCTTGGTAAACAAATATATGGAGTCGTAATCAAAATTTAAAAAAATCCGCACTTAAAACCGTTATAGCGTAATTATAATTAAACATTGACTACATCTAAATGAGTCATTTGCAGTATTTAACACATTTAAAACATTACAGTAGCAATTAAATTTAAGTCTCTGATAATTATAACTATACTAAGGATAAAGTTAGTGTTTCGTGTTTCCAAAAACATCTTGAGCTATACTTATGACATTGTTGGAGATGTCTAGATAGTTTTAATAGAAGAATTAAAGAGGGATCTAGACTCGTAATGGTTAACAAGTAGCAATAAATACAATAAAAGCACAGTATATATTCATTTAACAATTGTAGTCTATGTTCATATCAGTTACCTACATCTACACGATTTCAAGGTAAAGTCGATAGACGTAGGAACAAATATAAATTTCTCCATATTAATATTAAAACATTTTAGGTTATTAGAATGTTCATAAGTATCTAAATTACACCAATGGAGATAGTTTTACTTTAACAGACTAGCTTATGTGTGCTATATAACCTAGCAATGTCTACAATACAAATATATTTCTAGCATAAAGTTATGCTTTAGTAAATATGTCAACCTGTGGCCGTTGTAAAATGCGAGTAGCACGACCTATCCGGGTCTGGATTCTCTTTCAAATACTTCTGAAGTATAAACTCACGCGCAGGTATCGGGTCGCATTTTGGACCTAGTTTTTCATTAAATTTATTCATATATGGCGTCAGTTATAAAAATCTCGCTAAGCAATATTTAACCACTTAACTAAAAAGTACTTAGCCTCCTAATCCCTAAGAAGCATTTGTAAGTAAGATTAAAATATTATTGTTATTATTAATAGGAACTAATATTTGTTTAAATTAAATATTTTAGTCTCTTACAAATTTATCTATGTCCTTTGCCTAATCTCTTATATTTCTCTTTTCATATTATTTGTAATATATCATCCCCTATAAACCTTTTACTGCTAGGGACAATTATAATATTATTTTATAGGAGTGGACAGTTAACCCCTTTCTGGCTTGTTTAAGGCGGATTGCACATATCCATGATCTCAATGAGCAGGTTTCCTCATAACATACTGCTAACCCATTAGGATATAAAAACTATGTAGTTTATGCGTTTAGTCATTGTGTGCTCCTACATAATTTGAACAAGACCTTGTAACTTATACTATACATAAAGCATGAAATAAATAAATTCCATTTAATTTATTCCTTTAAATGACTGGATCTCGTTTCACGAATTTATGATTTTCAATGAAATACTTCAAATTCAAAATAGGCTGGCTCCAGTGGAGAACATTTCTTGAAAGTCATACATATAAGTTAAAATTTAATTTTACTTCCTATTCTATGTACACCGATTCACAACGTGTTATCGCTGTTTAAGAAAAAGAAGTGGCAAGACACCCCAGCAACAATTACAACTAAAAATTCTTTACTTCAATGATACAATATGTCTGCAACATCAGGGAAGTGACTTACTATTGTTGCAAATGTTTACAACATCACATATTTTGTCTGATTTATGTGAAAACTGAGACAGTAGTTATAAATTTATAGATCTGAAGATTAGACAATTGAATATATCAATTATAATTTAATCTTTTTGTGAGAACAATATGTTTGCCGATTAAATAAAATATTGAAAATAATTGAAGCCAGAATTATTCAATAAATATATTTAGACATACCGTCATATTCTGGGAAATAGTCGACGAGATGGGAGTACATAATTTTCTCCTCAAGCAAATCCTTTTTGTTGAGGAACAAAATAACCGACGAGTGCTGGAACCACGGATACGTAATAATAGTCTTGAATAACGCCTTCGACTCCTCCATTCGGTTCTGAAATATTATTATCAACGAAATTACAGTATTTTATATGGAAGTATCGATTACTTGATGAAATTCATGATACAATCACACAAAAAAGCCGTGATAGGTTTGAGATTAAGCACTAGTCTCAAATTTGCATTTCAAAAACACGAATAATTCAAAATCTCGTAAGGGGTCCTGACCGGAGCATACACCGCTTCTGTCCCTGCTAAGCCTGGGATAATGTTACTGCTTGTACCTGTATTGCGTAGATGTAGGCAAGGGTTTAATTATTTCTCTGAGATGCGACATTGTTAATGACGTTAAACATCGACAGATAACACACTTATACCTATTATTATACATTAATGTAACTAATCATTAATGGCGTTACTTTTTATGATATAAGATGCATTTAGAGGCCATCACCGACATAAACTCAATTGTAATAGTATATAGTAGATTGTTACATAAGAGGTGAAAGTAACCTATTTAGGCATGACGGTTTGGCACACGAGCGTGGTGAGTCCGTTAATAGTTCGAGTGCCTACTACTATCAACTACTTCAATTAAATAAATAAATCGACAAGTGAGTTTTGGACCATGGACATTGGACAATGAGAGGTTCCAAAAAGACGACGAAAAACAAATGACAAAAAACAGCGAACGTTCATTACCTATATTGAACCCTACCCAATGGTTCTCTAGAACTTTCCTTACGCGTGCGACTACGATCTAGAGGGAACTTCCTGACGAAGTTTTCCCTTTGCGCTACGACATGGGTTTGTTTTTAGAAGGGCGTTATAAAATCTCTTAGAAGCAAACGTCCATACACGACGGTAAGCACCTTCCATCAGGTAGGTGGTCTGCCTGTTTGCCTGCTTCATTCAGGCAATAAAAAAGAAACTCTCCAGATAGACGAGCAATTGGCGGATTTTTTAAACACTAAAGAATGTTTAAATAAATGAAATATACAAAACAAACTCACCTCGTTTTCAGATTCAAATAAAATTTGATCATATTCACTAAGTGCTACTAAGAATATGATAGATGTGACGTTTTCAAAACAGTGGATCCACTTCCTTCGCTCGGATCTTTGGCCCCCGACGTCCACCATTCTGTGGGGAATATCAAAATTCATAAATACTATCAGTAAGATATACACAAGTTACGAGTGTATCAAAGAAGTTTATTTTGGACTAATTAAATATGCAAAATGAAGTTTCTGTTAAGTCCTGACATTCATAAAACATTTAAAACGGCCATAGAGAGAAATAGCAAAAAACCTCTAGAAAACTCATACTCGCATAGAGAATACAGAACAAACTTTTTTCACAATAACCATCTATAGATGGTCAAACTATAGTTTGATAGTTATGTTAATGACCAACTAAGATTAATCTTTAAAAGACTGCACAGTTATTTATTTGTTTGATAAACTATCTACTGCACAGTTCTATGTCGTCAAAATATAAGAGCCACACAAAGTTTAGAGAACAGAGATTTTTATATGACAAATAATTTAGAGAATTCAAGCATAATTTTAAAGTACTTTTGTTTCAATAAAATATGTTTTGTCAAATATAAATAAAAACTTTACTACAAGTAATGATTTATTAATCTTTGTCATTCAATTAATTTTAATTAAGTAATATCCTAAAATAAATATCCTTTTAAAACAAAGTAATCCGTTTAACGGCATTTTATGTTCTCAATGGCCAAAGAAATAGAACAAACAGTAAGAACAAAGTATTAGTTGTGTAAAGAAATATATGGAACTAATTTAGAATCTAGCATAAATTATTATTATGTAAAGGCCAGAATATTGTGATTACTCGTAAAAGGTTAATTGAGAAATTATAAAAAATATAAACAAATAAAAAAATTCCCTAACCTAAATCTTATAGCCAGCTTCTTTACTGCTTCAAACCAACTAAAATGTAACAAAGGACAAATTAACTAATGTGTGGTCATGGTAAAACACCTGATAGTGATATTATAGAAACAAAAACTAATATTGAAAGCACACATTAAAAAAAATCTAGACAATCCATCACCAAACAAGTATTATCCATGACCAAAAAAAAGGATGAAAAGCATGTAACTGGAAGCACGTAGCAAGGAAAGCAAAATTGAAAGCATGTGTACAAAAGAATTTATGGTAATGATTCAGAATCCTTTATAAGTTTAACAATCGATTCAATTGATACCGATTCACGATCTGGAATTGGATCTCATATTTAAAATATATTGATTGGGATTAAGAAGAAACTATTCAAAATGTAAATATCGTAGTGTGAAAAAATTTAAAAGATATTCACTATATCTTTTAAATTTTTTCATTATAACAATAATTTACTCAATTTTTAAACGATTTTAAATCATGAGACAAATTTATTTAGGTTTTAAACACCAGGTCGTTAGGCAGGATCGAGTCATCTAGCTTTGTCCAACAGGGTCACGCTGCATTAATCATACCTAAATATAATCCCATCAAGATCGAAAGGATACTCGAGAATGCCAGTTGTTGGCTGTCGAGCTCGTAGAATATCCTGTTCAGTGGGCAAGTAATCCGCTTTCTCGATCCTTGCCAAATCGCTCAAATAGCTGAAAATTTCATGCAACCCTAGTAAAATGTGAAGCATACATGCATTACTGTTGGAATTTCCTGTAAGCCCAAGTTTATTGTATACACAGAGGGTTACAGTACACAGCAAATTCCCAAATTATAATGGTACTCAGACCATAGCTGTGGTTACAAATGAGGCTATACTTATTGCATCAGCTCCCTTCGTATTTTTAAACTAACGGTTTTTCATAATACACATATAGGTATTATAAGTCAGAATAAAAATACGTTTAAAGCAATGAATTATACACATACATTGAAACATATCTTTGTTTTGTAGTACCTGAAAAGAAAGAAAAAGAGAAGTCCCCATGAACACAGACGGACATGCAAGTAGAAGCGAAGCATGCACGGATGTTAAATTTTGGCGTATTTTACCGAAATCGTATCTCCTCCAAGTCAAATGGGTATTCAATAATACCCGTTGTTGGTACTCTCACGCGGAGAATGTCCTGTTCGGTTGGTAAGTAATTTGGTGCCGCCACGCGGTCAATCTCCTGCAAGTAGCTATAGAAAATTTTCTTCTTAGTTTTGAAGTCAAATATGAAAATGTAACGTTTATAAATAATTTCGAAATTGTTCTCTTTAGGCATTTTTTTTGTAACCAGAAACAATCCTATATAAATTTTACTGTCTTAGCTATTATTCATTATTGCGACAATTTAATCCAATTTCTGAGTAAATTAACCCAAAACTCTAGGAACCTTTTTTATACCCTGTCCAACGATTTATTTTACTTTTAACATTTGCACGCCCATCGAGTGACACAAAGCCGACAGTAATTTTCACATAATAGGTTGGGGAAAAAGTCTTTTCGCATATAGTATGTATGAACTTGTAATAAGATCTCTTTGGCTATACCATTTGTATCTCTGGCTGGTTTTGGTATCATTGAAAAGTTTTAATTTTAAAGAAGACAATTCCAAATTCAAATTAGGAAAATGTGTGATTTTTGTTTTTCTTATTGTTGAAATGAGTGAATCTAATGAAGAAATTCGATACATTTTAAAATTTTACTACAAAAAAGGTAAAAATGCAACACAGGCTGTGAAAATTTTTTTGTGATGTTTATGGACCTAATGCACTATCTGTAAGAGTAGCGCAAATTTGGTTTAAGCTTTTCAATCCGGAAATTTTGATATCAAAGATGCAAGTCGCTCTGGTCGCCCTGTTACGGACAAAATTGATGCCATTTTTGAAAAAGTGGAGCAAGATTGGCATATTATAGTTACGATGTAGCTGGAGAACTGGGAATTGACCACAAAACTGTTTTGGCGCATTTGAAAAAAAGCTGGGTACACAAAAAAGTGCGATATTTGGGTGCCTCATGAGCTCACTGAGGGAAACCTAATGAACCGTGTACTTATTTGTGATTCTTTATTAGGACGTAATGAAACCGAACCATTTTTGAAGAAGCTGATAACTGGTGATGAAAAGTGGATCACGTACGGCAAGAACGTGCGAAAAAGATCGTGATCAAAGGCCGGTCAGGCTTCACAGACTTTGGCGAAACCCGGGTTAACTCGCAACAAGGTGATGCTGTGTGTATGGTGGGATTGGAAGGGTATTATTCATTATGAGCTCTTACCGCCAGGCAGGACAATCGATTCTGAACTGTACTGCAAACAACTGATGAGATTAAAGCAAAAAGTTGAGAGAAAGCGGCCGGAATTAATCAACAGAAGGGGTGTGGTTTTTCACCATGATAAGCTAGACCTCACACATCTTTAGCCACTCAGCAAAATTTACGAGAGTTTGGCTGGGAGGTGTTAATGCATTCGCCGTATAGTCCTAACCTTGTACCTTCAGATTTTCACCTGTTTCGGTCTATGCAGAATTCCTTAGGCAGTGTCAGGTTAACATCACGAGAGGACTGCCAAAACCACTTGTCGCAGTTTTTTGATCAGAAGCCCCAAAATTTTTATAGCAATGGGATCACGTCCCTGCCTACAAGATGGCAAAAAGTTATCCAACAAAATGGCACCTACATACTTTAGTCAAATGTAAATAAACTTTATAAAAAAACCTTTTGAATTTTTATATAAAATGCGAAGAAACTTTTTCCCCAACCTAATATTACAATTGTCAGAGTTCATTGTTTCAAGCGACGTAGTAGTACCGTTCTGTGATTTATCTAATGCATATAATATATCGGAATTATATCTAAATTTAATAAAAATCAATCGTATTGAAACGAAAATATTTAATTAAAAACAAACAGACACGGCATTTATTTAGATTTAAAAAGTCATACTCTTGCTTATATTTTATTTCCGGTTTATTTATTACGCAACGTTGACAAAGAAACTCGATTTTTGTATAAAACCGAATTGATAATGCTTTAGGGCGTAGGGCACCACAAATTAACCAATGATCGACCTGTCAAAAGTAAAATCAACCGTAGAACGGTATAAATACTAGATAATATGAAAAAGTCAATGTGACAAAATTTTGTATTTAAAAGTTCACGAAGCTTTCTAATAGAATTGGGCAATGATAGTATTTATGTATCAGTAGCACAAAACTTTAGACGAAATTATTTTCGAAAAACAATCGTTTTTAGTAGTAGTCGAAAAACCAACGTAAATTTTTTTACAAAATCAACAATATTGGTACTAGTTTTACTGGATGGAGTACATTATGCATTTGAGTTAGTAAATTAACAAAATTGTTAAAAGTAACAGATATCATTAAAAGATCGACCATTCCAAGATTCCCAAGACTTTGGATTCTAGAGACTATGCAAAACTAATAATGGTAGATGGTAACTTTGAGATCGAGAAACGGGAGAAAATTTGAATTGGAATTTACTTTTCCTGTATAGCGATGTGACAGGAGTTAATTTTTAAGGTATAAGTCATTGGCTGTTACTACTCAATACAGATAACAAATTAAACACATTCATGTGATTACTCATAGAATTATGGCATAATCGACAATTGTCATCGATAATCATAGCATGTATTGTTAGTAAATCATAGCAGTATGTATCTTTATTTCTTGTTCAAATAATAAATATTTTTGTTTTCTTTTATTCTATTGCAAAAAATAACAATCGTTCTACATTACGCGACTATTGGCTTCACAATTACAGTTATTCAGTTAGCAATATTTTGGATTAAAAACTTCTTATACTATTGACTTTGTTAAATATCTAAAATATGACTGAGATAACCGTCTTATAGTAAGCAATCTTATGACTATGAAAAACTATATTGTGTTATATACAGATTATGTACTTTTTATTCACATTTACTTATTTTAAATTGATGAATTATACTTTACAATGTTTCGCTTCTAAATTTCACCAACTTTATTGACTCACAGATAAAATTGTAAGTAATTCTATTTTTGGTAAGTTATATTGAAGTATATCAATTACAATCATACCAAAATACAAAATTATAAGATCTGTCTCTGATTTGAAAAAATACCAAAATTTAAACGAAAACTGCTATTTATATGACACGTTTTTATAGTATTTCTGAATGCACTTTATATCTATGTATGTTTATTAATTATTAAAAATTAGAGATAGGATGCATTATAAGTCACTTGTATACTATATTCATATGAATTATAAACTACAGGTATGATCCCTTATGCAGGTTAATAAGAATATTAATTTATTTTTATAGTCACTTTTGAAATAAACACAATCTTAAATTATTTTCTCGTTTTTCAGTTGCACACTAAGCCTAATTAACTTAAAAATTTTAGAAGTAACAAGTTGAGTATCGAATATGGTCTAAAAATAAAGACAATTTTCTTGTAAAATGATTTCTGTGTTAAACCTGGTATTATTTCCTTATTTTATACTAAAAGCGACTTAAAACTTCATTATTATAAATAACAATAATGTACACATTTTCCTATATGACAGGATTCTATTTTAATCAATACATTTCATACAAGAAAATACCCATAACTTGACCCAACATAATAAAATGTGACATATCCCAGGTTATCTTAAAGATAATATACCGAGAATTTTAGGATAAAGAAAGAAAATAATACCGATTGTACTTTAACCTTTAACAAAGGAAATTATAATTGACACCTGAAATGTATTCATTGCCGTTTTTTATATCTACAACCCGAGTGTAAGTCCCGTGTGAATAGGTGTAAGTAAGGTAAGCGTGATTCATCCTAGATCAGATCTCTGCTCAAGATCATGGTCCAATGCAAACCAATACTATAATAACAAAAAAGGTCTTATATCGGGGTTTAGACCAGTATGTTTTGCGAGATAGTATGAACCGAAACGAGGAAGCTCGCGATGGAGCTGCTTCATAAACATAAGTTGCTCAGTGAGCTAATAGAGGACGTTGCTACGATGTGGCTTACATTCCTTAGGACATGATCAAAAGTAATGAACGTGGCTTTTTGAATTAAGAAACTTAAATAGCAATCTGCTTTGAATATGATTAGTACAATTTTATTATTAGCTGTGCTATTTTATCTTTAACAATGAACTGGTAGAAAGTAGAAGGTTTCCTTACAGTTACAACCACTAAAATCCGTTTACAAATGGTGACATGGTTTCCATAGTGCACTGTATGAGTAAAATACGCAAGTATACACAGAAAACGATATAATTCTTTGAACATATTTAAGTACGGTGGAAACTCGATTATCCCGCCCTGAGTTAAACGCATTCGTGATTTTACGGACTACCAACCGCGATCAAATAACTTTATACCTAAGTCGAATCTATGCATTCACGAATATGTCCGAACTTGCATTACAATACATACAATATTATAATTTTAATATTTTGTTGCTTTATTACCAATTATTTTAAACAAATTAAACTACACATAGTAAATATGTATATTTCATGATTAAGGTTGCAGTATTTTAGTCATTTAAGAAAATAATGTGTCATCTCTTAACAATTTCTTATTATATAAAACAAAGTCGTGTTAGTTACGATTTTAGTGTTTTTGGAAATGTCTTCGTCCGGAATGGGATAATAAGTATTAAAACATGATTCATCAATAAAAAAAATTATCATTAAAAAAACATCAGTCACAACATCAGTCTAGCCCTTCATTTGTTATGATCTTTCCAGCCGATTTCGGCAATGCTGACTGCGTTGTAAACTCATTTGTCTGATTTAGGTGAATTATTTTTGTGTGTGTTCAAGTGGGCCCCGGGATGGTTTAGATTCAAATTTGAACTAGGTAGATGGCGTTGCAATCGGGTTCCAGGATTTAGGTGAAATTAATTTTGTGTGTGTTCAAGTGGATCCTAGGATGGTTTAGATTCACGATTGGACCCGGTAGGTGGCGCCGCTGAACACCTCTTTAATGGTGGAACCGATTTAATGACTTTTTTTGTGTTTTTTCAAGTAGATTCGAGAATGGTTTAGATTAACAATTGGTCCCGGTTGATGGCGCTGCTATCGGTTTCTAGATTTTTATTTTTTAAGGGCAAGACCATTTCTGTCGGGTACAGCTAGTTTCTTAATAAACATTGATTTTTGTTAATAAGTTTAATTTATTTTTGTTGTTTTTAATAATTATATAATAATATTGTACAATACTAGCAATATGTATTATACAATATTAAGTACAAGTAAAGTCGAGATAGCGTAATGGCTAGCGCACGCATCCCAAACTCGAAGAGCGCAGGTTCGACCTGGCCGGAATGCATGTACCACTTAGTCAGTTTTTTGATTTAATGTGCATATTGTTACAATTACCTGCTAACGGTGAAGGAAAACATCGTGATGTAGCCTGCACTTCGTAATAACCGATGTGTCAAACCTGCCAAGCCGCCTTGGACAAGCGGCGGGTATACTGTCCGTTCCCCCTACAATGGGAGTCCCAAGCCCAGCAGTGGGACATCTGTGGGCTGATATTGTTATATATAATCCTTATTAATATTATAAATGCGAAAGTAACTCTGTCTGTCTGTCTGTTCCGTTTTCACGGAAAAACTACTGGACCGATTTGGCTGAAATTCGGTATGTAATTTTAATACCGAGGGTGGACAAGGGATAATTTTTTATCCCGGATAATAGGATAGCTTTATATAAAGGTTATGCCAAAGGTTTTTTGGGATTTGCCATTTTCGTCATTGTGGTTATTTTGGTATTTTGATCATTTTGGTCCTTTTTGTCCCTTTTGTCCTTTTTTTCCCATTTGCCCTTTTTTCCCATTTGTCCTTTTTTCCATTTTGTCTTTTTTGTCCCTTTTGTCCTTTTTGTCATTTATGTAGTTTTCATAGACGGGGGATAGATGAATAAAACTAGAGCGGTTTGAAATAGAGGATGAAAGTTTGAATGAGACCAATAATTTCTCAAGTTTATAGATATAAAAAATTATCAGGTATAAAAAATGCAAAAGTACCTCGACATGTCTTTCTGTTAAGCTTTCACGGAATAATGGATCGGTTTTGCTGTAATTTTGTTTAAATGTAGTTTTAATACCGAACATGGACATAAATACTTTTCATGCCGGTAGATGGAATAGTTTGCAATATAAAATGAAATTAATGTTCCAAGCGCAAATAGCACTCAGAAAAATTTAGTACAATGTAACCTGTATTAACGCCTGCTCTTTAAACAAGAAGCGCACACCAAAGGTTGACCCGCGGCGCAGCCGCGTGGTAAACTCTAGTATTAAGTATAAAAATCGCTTTTCTTCATTCATTCGAATATCCGGATTTTCGATTAGGTATCTGCTCAACAACAACAATTAGTCCGGTTAATCGAGTCTCTACGGTATTCACAACCCCACTGCCTATAAATTGCTTAGTTGACGCTACCGCTAAGCGTCTCTGCCATCCTCATAATTCTTTTCATCCCCGCTGTCGTGACCCCTCATTAGAACATATGTGTCCAGTACAAACTTGTCGGATTATAGTACACTAGCGGCCCGGCGCGGTTTCACTCGCGCTCTGTGCCGCTCCCGTGGTATATAGCGTCATGTTATATAGCCTATGACACTCCCTGTTAACGTAGCTTTCCAACAGTAAAAGAATTTTTAAAATCGGCTCAGTAAATCCAGAGATTACCCCTACAACGTCACAAACTCACAAACTTTACCTCTTTGTAAAATATTACAAAGAGGTAAAGTTTGTGAGTTTGTGAGTAACACTAATAAGTGTAGATAAAAATCCATATGTCGATGTATTAATTCTATGATTACATCGACAACTTACACATCTTAGAATGCATGGACCATACATAGCTAAAGCGCTGTCTGCTTTAAAGAAGAAATTTATTTTACCTTAGACAAGTTGCTACTTTCATTTACGTATTGTTATTATTGCAGGATAGCGAGTGTAATAGATTACTTACTATTTGGCAGAGTCAGTGAGTTGGTATTCTCGCCGGCGGTCGTAGCACTCCTGGATACCTGAGTCAGCCCATAGAGCCTTGATGGCCTCCACGTACGGGCTCTCAAAGGTGGTCACGCTCTCAAAGTCGATTGATGATATCAAGTCCGCCTTTTCCTGTAATTAAGATTAACAATATTTATTAAGTCGGCAACTAAGTTCTTGTAGTTCTTAAAATTCTAACATTTTGCATGCCATTAAACGTTTCATGTGTAGTTTTAAAAATAATAGGAGAGACGATCGTTAAAGAATTAAAGAATTTATTCGAAACCATTAACATAGTGTACAGAAACAATTTGGTGTCGCAAATAACTGCTGTATACTGTGTTGCAGCGTTACAGGAACATATGTTCTATTTCACGGCCCATGTATTGGAAAGTGGTTACCGTTACCTATAGACGTTTGCAACACCAGGTGCGAGGCCAACTTGTTGCCAGCTTTTAGGAAAGGATAGAGGGGATGGGATGGGTAGATCAAACAGGAAGAATGGGATATGGAATAGTAAGGATAGGATGGGGGAGAGGGAAGTGGGACATCGGATTAGCTGAAGGCTACCCGTTTGTCGCCGATATTCTATAGAGCATAGTATCACACCGATCGAACCGGGCCTAAAAACTGAAATCATGATAATGATTCCAACATGACTGTACGCTGTACCACGGCGGGTTTTGTGATTTGATTATTAAAATGGAATATCAAGTTGAGAAAAATGAGCACTACCGACACCTATGTATTAGCTTTTAAATCAAGGTTTTAAAACCGCAAAAGCTGTTCGCAACATTTGTGATGTGAACGGGGACTGTCATGCTGAAAGAATCTGGTAATTGGACTAGTTTAAAAATGGGAATGTTGACTTCAAATACGCACCCAGTGGTCGTCTAATTGAAGTCGAAAAAGAGCAGTTAAAAAAGGCAAGAACTTAGTTGGTAACCTAAGCCTTTAATATTTGGCAGCAGATATGTGGAAATCTTTAGGCTTTTGTGACATCTGACACATGTCAAATGTTTTAAATTATATTAATACAATAATCATTTATTATAATGTTTAAATATTAAATTATATTGTAAAAATTAAAGGCCTCAAAAGTCTATTAGAGTGTGTGTAGGCTCGATTGGTTCACTAGAGCTCAGAGGTTCCAGTTATGACTCCAACTGGCGCAAATTTCGTGAACTTTATTCTGGTCTGAGTGTTTGTTATTGGGATCGACCTCAGAGTTAACCATAACAATACCTCGAACACAATCTGTTGTCTTATTTAATATAGGAACATAGAGTGTGCGTGTTTGTGTGTGGATTAATTAAATTATTTAATTTATTACAGAATTTCGCAACTACAATATTCTGAGATGTTAAAAATAAATTGTGAAGCTCATCAGATGGCCTTATTTAAATTTAAAACTTGGAGTGGACAACGTGGCTTCACTCCATCACCGTGAACCATCATCCAGAAAAATAAGTCTTCTTTGTTCATCGCCTGTCTCTAAATTACTTATATTCCTTAAATCAGTATTTAGTTATAGCAATTACAGTCATATTTATACAAGTAGTCTATACATATTAGGTTGGGGAAAAAGTTTTTTCGCATTTTATATAAAATTCAAAAGTTTTTTTATAAAGTTTATTTAAATTTGACTAAAGTATGTAGGTGCCATTTTGTTGGATAACTTTTTGCCATCTTGTAGGTTGGGACGTGATCCCATTGCTATAAAAATTTTGGGGCTCCTGATCAAAAAACTGCGACAAGTGGTTCTGGCAGTCCTCTCGCGATGTTAACCTGACACTGCCTAAGGAATTCTGCAGAGACCGAAACAGGTGAAAATCTGAAGGTGCAAGGTCAGGACTATATGGCGGATGCATTAACACCTCTCAGCCAAACTCTCGTAATTTTTGCTGAGTGGCTAAAGATGTATGAGGTCTAGCGTTATCATGGTGAAAAACCACACCCCTTCTGTTGATTAATTCCGGCCGCTTTCTCTCAACTTTTTGCTTTAATCTCATCAGTTGTTCGCAGTACAGTTCAGAATCGATTGTCCTGTCTGGCGGTGTAACAGCTCATAATGAATAATGCCCTTCCAATCCTACCATACACACAGCATCACCTTGTTGCGAGTTAACCCGGGTTTCACCACAGTCTGTGAAGCCTGACCGGCCTTTGACCACGATCTTTTTCGCACGTTCTTGTCATACGTGATCCACTTTTCATCACCAGTAATCAGCTTCTTCAAAAATGGTTCGGTTTCATTACGTCGTAATAAAGAATCACAAATGAGTACACGGTTCATTAGGGTTCTTTCAGTGAGCTCATGGGGCACCCAAATATCGAGCTTTTTTGTGTAGCCAGCTTTTTTCAAATGCGCCAACACTGTTTTGTGGTCAATTCCCAGTTCTCCAGCTATATCATAACTACTAATATGCTCTTGCTCCATTTTTTCAAAAATGGTATCAATTTTGTCCGTAACAGGGCGACCAGAGCGACGTGCATCTTTGATATCAAAATTTCCGGATTGAAAACGCTTAAACCAAATTTATGCTACTCTCACAGATACTGCATTAGGTCCATAAACATCACAAATTTTTTTCGCGGCTCGTGTTGCATTTTTACCTTTTTTGTAGTAAAATTTTAAAATGTATCGAATTTCTTCATCAGATTCACTCATTTTAACAATAAGAAAAACAAATGAAAATCACACATTTTCCTAATATGAATTTGGAATTGTCTTCTTTAAAATTAAAACTTTTTAAAGATACCAAAACCAGCCATGTACAAAAGGTATAGCTAAAGAGATCTTATTATAAGTTCATACATACTATATGCGAAGACTTTTTCCCCAACCTATTATAATAAAACTGTAGAGGTCGAATTTATGTACAATGAAAAAAAAATGCTAAAAACCGAGTCAGGCGGATGAAAGCAGTGAAATAGAACTAATTTAGATTTTTAAATTTTTTTTTGTTTCTGTTTGTCTGTCTGTTTGTACCGGCTAATCTCCGAAACTACTGGACCGATTTAAATGAAATTTTGTGTGGTGGTAGCTTATATCCCTGGTCAACATATAGGATACTTCTGGTGTATTTACCCATTTGCCACCAGTACACCAGTAGGCTATTCAAGTTTTGAGCCTCTTCCGACTTCTGCAATTCAATACCCTATCACAATCATATTAATTACAATTTTTATGTCAATGAAATTATAACTTATATTTGTGCACTACCGTCCTAATTACATCTTTTTCGCGTGAAAAACTTAAATGTCTAAGTGGCGAAATATGTTGCATGATGAATTCTTTGTGTGAACCTAATAACATATAGGTACATAAATAATTATGAATGTTAAAACCAAAACGAAAAAAAAGTTGTCTCCAAATTTGCCACCACCAAAATCTGCCACCCTAGTCTCCAGCCTACTCAGCCTGCTGGTAAATGTGCTACTGAGGTAGGTATCTATTGTAGGTCTGCAGCTCTTAGGCCAAATTGGGGAGGCCATAACGTTTAGAGTTTAGACTATACCCCTTTTCTTTCTCTTTAATTTTTTTTCAAGATTTTTGTCCACAAGGTCACCCCAATTCCATTAGGTAAAACTAAACCACTTCTATCTAGATTACTGGTGAGCCGATTTTTAAAAACCATTTTTTTTAATCTGGCCTTTATCAAAGTACACTGACTACACACTTTGAATTATGCCTATACCTATTTTATTTTATTTGTTCACCAGTAAAACTATACCAACTTGATATCAACGATTTTAAAAGAGTCTAAAAAAGTTAAATTATCACGTTAAGACACTTTCATCTAAATCTGAGTCCAGTATTAAGACACACATCTTTATTTATCAAAAGTTCTTAGGAACATATAACTAGTATGGCCCTTGCAATTCACGAAGGCGAGCGAGTTTTACTTGTGGTAAATACGTATCTGCGTGTGCATGAGACCAAAAGCGTGTATGATTTTGGACGTCAAACTCGCAACTGATCTTTCCGTTAGACATTTAGATAGAATATAATATATAACTAAGTTTTTTAATTGTATTAGTTCAGTTTATAATATATTAGAATATAACTGCATGTAATTATTTTTACCTTATTTTTTCTTACGAGAGTGTATCAAAAAGTTCTTGGAATCAATATTAATTTTTTTTAACAAAAATATTTTATTTTTCTACATAATCTCTTCCTCCAATGCAATGCATTTAGAAAAACGCGTTTCTAAGTATCTTATTCCTTGCGAAAAAATCTTGAGCCTCAAAAAACTCCTCTACGGCAGGGGTTATCGTGAAATTTAGTTCCAGGAATTTCCTCTTTTAATTTTGGGAATAAGTGAAAATCACTTGGGGCGAAGTTCGAAGAATATGGTGGGTGGTGAAGGAGATTGAAGCCAGGACAGCGGATTGCGTTGAGCGCAACTTCCGATCGATAACCGAAACGTTATCGTGAAGAAACAACTCGCCCAACGATAGTTTTCCACGACGTTTTTCTGTAATTGCTTCAAGCACTTTCGGAATTATATTTGAATAATAGGATCCAGTAATCGTTCGACTTTTTGGCATGTGATCAATAAAACGGATTCCTTCACTATCCCAAAACATTGAAGCCATAACTTTGGCAGCGGTAGGAGCAACTCGAAATTTCTTATTGGATGGAGAGGATGGTCGTTTCCAAAGCATGCTTTGTCTCTTAGTTTCAGGATCGAAATGGTGGACCCACGTTTCAGCCATGGTGACAAGACGACGGCAAAAATTATCCGAATCACGCTGGAACATTTCGAGATTACGCTTAGAAACTTTCAAACGTCGCTTTTGTTTTTGTCGGTTAATATTCGTGGCACCCATCTTGCCGACAATTTTTTGAACACCAGCGAATCAATTAAAATGGATTGAACGCTACCAAAACATATCTTTACCATCTCAGTTATTTACTTCATAGTTATTCTACTGTTTTCCAAAATCAGATTCTCAACCTTTTCGACATTTTCTTGGCCACCCATAACGCGGATCATCTTCAGTTTGATCTACCTCTTTTAAATTCAGCCACCCAGTACGCAACCATAGAATAAGTTACAGCATCATAATGTCTGCTGAATGTCCGAAAAAATTCCTTTCGTAGGCCTTTTTTTCTACCTGAGATGTTTTGTCGCCGCACGTAACCCACTTTTATCCATAATTTTGCGTTTTTAGCAACTCGTTGCACAAAACAATTTATTGCGTCTGAACGAACTGACAAAAAACAAGTGACAGTTGGCATAAATATTTTGTGATTGACACTCTTTAATTTGAATATCGAACTTCTCCCAACAAGGTTTTATATATATGCACTTCTAAGAACTTTGTGTTTCATCCTGGTACAAGGTAAATTTTTGAGTAAAATTTTAGTTACATTTTGTCTTTAGATGATTAATATTAAACATTTTCTACTATAATATCAAACTTTAGATGTGGCTTAAGTTATTTAAGACATTTAAACATAATTAAGTAGTGTAATTCATTGCAAAAATCCTGTTTGTAATGCACGGAAAGAGTCTTCTAAGGAAAAACAATGTATATATGTATACATTTGTATGTATGTAAGCAATTACGTGAAATAACATTTCTTAAAATAATTATTAAACTTTTGTTAACATAAAACTAAATATATCGATTAAAATTGTGTGAGTTCTAAATACTGAGGTTTTGAATGTTGATAACAGATTTAAGTACGATGTGACTAAGATTATTTAAGATTTGTAGGTTTTATTTCGACTAAATAATACTGTCATATTTATAGTATTAAATTATGGAGTATATTTATTATTCAAGTTTGAACTTTATTGAAGTGTAAATAGTGTTTGAATTCCCAGAAAATCTGTAACAACGGATATTCATAGTACCTATTGATATATTATCGCAAAACTTCCTTGATACAAAATATGTGATTAATGTCATCTTCCTTATATGTCCATATTTTTACTATAATATAATGAGATTGTCAGTTTTCTGTTTGTTCCAGTTTTTACGATTTTTGTATGTATTATGTATGATTTGTATATCATACAAGGATATTCCTGCGACTTCGTCCACGCCTGACTTGAAATTGCCGCGGGATTCCCGGGACAAAACATATCACACATTTTATTACATAAAATTTGCTATAGATCAGTGAAAAAATCAGTTTGTTATTCGAATATTTTTTTAATTTGGCCATTTTAAATCATTCCCAAAAAAAATCCCGGGATAAAAAGTAGCGCAAATTTTAAGTCTAAGAATTTGCTGCCAATCAGCGAAAACCCGAATCCCGTACTAACAGAAACAGAGAAACTAACAAATCGACAAGAAATCTAAAAAAATGCATCGTGTTCTCTATCGTTTATATAGTATATTCTAGTTGTTTTTTAAAAATAGCTTCAATGTACAGACACAGCATGTTATAATATTATAGATATGCATTACTAAAATAGTGTCACTTCTTGTTAGGATACCAAGTCAATTTAGCAAAAAGGACTTCGTCCTTATAAATCGAATATATCTGTATGTCTATTAATGTACAAGTAACAAATTTATTTCAAAAATTAAATGGCATCTTAAAGATGGTGACATCAGTCACATCAGTCATATTTTTTAAAGACATGTTCTATAGATATGGATGCAATTCAGCAGGAAGACATAATATATATATATATATATATATATATATATATATATATATATATATATATGTGTGTGTGTGTGTTAAAAATGTATATAAGGAGGAACTTACGATTAATTATGTATATATTAAAATTGTTAGGGGTTTAATGTCTAATCCCAGCATTTTGAGGACTATAATCTTCTAATACACCTGACAACTATACCCGCGGTAGACAACAGAAGTTGTTTTCAGTACCGGCCAGTAGGACTAATGTGCTTCTACAAGCACCTCTAACCAGGGCTCTTCGGATATTGAAACAGATTTGTGAAGTGAACACATATTTAGATATTCTCACGTGTCTCTTAGGGAAATTGAAATAAAGTGCATTGATAAATAATTTAAAAAAAAATGTAATCGTTTAAACAATAAAAAGACTTCTACTACTACTTAATTTATATATAAGTAAAAAAATTTATCAAAATAAAAGACATACATAGAGATTAAATGCAAAAGCAACTGTAACATTACTTACTGCATTGGACGGAATTCCATATTGTATACTGAGTAGATCCATAGCGCGTATCATACTCTGCATCGCCATAAAGATATTCTGATAGACGAGCTTGATGAAGCCACGCTTGTCATCGTCGCTGTAACCGGAACCGTGAATGATTCTCATCTGCTTGATGAATGTTGACTTCCCTGACTCGCCAGTACCTGAAGCAATGATAGGTAATACATTATCTATACTAATATTATAAAGAGGAAAGATTTGTATTTTTGTATGTTTGTAATGAATAAACTCAAAAACTACTGGACCGATTTCAAAAATTCTTTCACCATTATAATGCTAACATTATCCCAGATTAATATAAGCTATATTTATTACTAGAAAAAATTAGGGAGGGACCCTACTAAAACTTTAATAAAGTAAGGTGTAAAAAAAATAGTGTTTGAATGGGTCCCGGGATGGTTTAGATTCACAACTAGACCCGGTAGGTGGCGTTGGAACGGGTTCTAGATTTTTATTTTTTCAGGGCAGGACGTCTGTCGGAACCGCTAGTTAATTTATAATTAGGTATGTAGATAGTTTAGAACAATCAGAGTTTACGCAGCTCACTGGAAGTACAAGAATTCCGAGGAACTGTTAAAATTGGTACCAGCACCACAATATAACAATTGCAACATACACTATCAGCTGACTGTTCTTCACGTTTTGCAGCTACTAGCTAGGGTACGCAACAGACTTCTAGAACGGTTATCCCATGACCTAACAAGTATAAAAAGGACCACAAATTTTCCACTAGTGATTGGGTTCGGGCCCCCTAATTTCGAAGGAAAGTTATACCCGCAATGTACGTGTAAAGCGGATAGGCGAGTTTCTAACTCCCGTGACTCCCTCTTCACGATGTTTTCCTTCAAAATAATATTTAGACATTAGATCTGAAAAACTACCTAAACGGTGGATGCTAGGCTTTGAATCCTCGGCATTAGAATAATTTGTATAGACGACGGTAACAATTTTACATTAGGTGGACCATAAGTCTTCATCCGTGCAGGAACGGAAAAGAATACAATTTCCTGTGGCCGGGCGGCCTGTCGTAAGAGGCGACTAAACAACGCACAGCCAGGTGGGAGAGGGTGTTTGCTCGACTGGATGGCGACCACCCCTGGTTTAGAGTATGCCGCCATAACAACGTTGTGTTGTGTTCCGACATCAGTGACCAGGTTCCAGTCTCCCTTAAGAGAGCAGCAGCGCATTTGTAGAACCTTTGGTGTTGCAAATGTCCATAAGCGACGGTAACCACTTTCCATCAAGTGGGTCATCTGCCTGTCTGCTGAACTCCTGCAATAAAAAAAATAAAAAAGTCTGGTTATCTGTTTCAGATAGAAAAAAAATACGTAAAATGCTGAAGTAACTTAATCCAGTTCTCTAGTATTTACTTATATTTGAAATATATAAAATCATTGATCATAAATTTTAAAAGGAATCTTAAGTAATAATTTTGATAAGGCTCAAGTTGAAAAAACAAAACCATCGCTGGTTTATGATATAAAACCATTTTAAGTATAAAACATACACACGTTCAACTATACTAAGGTATTTCAATTATGTATAGGTATGATTAAGTATGATTTTATCAGTTACACACTTGAAATTCATAAACCGAACTTTTATTTTATATAGCAAATTGAAGTCCAGTGTAGTATTTCATCAGCGCTTCATCAGTTATTTCATGAAATTAAGATATACTAGAAACCATATAACAGTACATTTTTCAATCTTTGCACCTTTCAAACTGCATACATGTAGTTTAAAAAAAAATTGTATGACATGTATAAAAATATAATATGTAGCAATAGTCAGATAAATGTTAACAATACAATGACAACATAATCTTAAAGAACATGTGTCAACAAGAAGTCACTTTTTACAATTTATTTTATCGCGATAAATTCGATGATTTAATAAAAGTGAGAGCTTATCTTATTCTGAAATCGAGTGTTCAAATACTCAACCTATCTACGTGACATATTTTATGAAAGTATGTCTTGGTGTGCGGTTATGGAAAAACTCACTAAGCATACTTAATATCGTAGGTTCTAAGAAAATCGGCAATCCCTACAGTTTATCTTTAATTTTGTTTAAATTATTTAAACGGGAATGGCTATATTCGTTCGAAATCCTATAAAAATATGATTAAACAAACATGCATACAAATAAATTCGAAGTTGACTAACTTGAAGAAGTAAATAAAAGTTAATGCAATATAATATGCAATTTTCTTCAAAGTCGTAAATATCCGAAATATCATTAATGTTATATTTCATTAATGTTCATTCAAAATATAGATCAAATGGGAATATATATCTACTATAAAGGTTTTATTCATAGAGTTAGAGTAAGTTTGAACGCTTCTTTATGGTTCTTAAAGAACCGATCAAACTTACTCTAACTCTCTATGAATATGACCGCTATAATATTGTTACAACTCGGGCCACGACAAAAACAAAATCCACCTACATATGTATAAATACATATTTTATTACCTGTCGGCATTTGAACTAATTGTAATTCCTTTATGATTGTCTTCTTTTGTTTACTTATTTATTGGTTATTGTGGAGAACAGCCTATTGTACTTGTTTATGGCCGTTTGCAGACAAAATTATCCAGGTGCGCGGATTACGATTTCTAGGAAATTACGTCGACGCTTGCCGGGCAGACATATTGCATTTGTGCAGTATAAAGCAATGGCCCGATTGAGGAAGAGTTTGTCGAACGATAACCACGAGCAAAGCAAGACGTGTGTACTACAATCGCGAATCTAACAAGTAACGGACTTTGCGCGTTTTATTGAATTACGACCTTCTGCATTACGTTTGGACTTGTTGTGTTCGGTTATATTTGTACCTGTGTTATACGTGTTTGTATACTTCTAATAAACTCTATAATCATTCCAACGGCATTTTAATTCTAGTCCCGTAACTCGTAACAATATACATATTTTATATTTGTGCTAAGAGACCTTATGTCTGATACGTACCTTCATATTGTTAAACATGTAAATTTTAATATCCCTTTTCGGGCTCCCTTTTAAACAGTAAAAAAAATATTATCGCAATGATAAAACGTTTTCGTCGACTCATAAGATGTGTGCAATATTTCAAATATTTTTCCTTAGTTCCCGAGACAAAGTAGATACCAGACTATAAATTAAAAATAATAATAAATCGGCAGACAAACACACACACTGTATATCCCCAAATTAAGCAAGTTACGCTTGTGTTATGGGTAATATACAACAGACACCCAGACCATAGTAAATAACAGAGAAAAACGGAGAGAAATTGTACAAAGGTAACAATCAAGCTAAATTAATTGGGAAAAATATACCAATATTCTAACGTACTTCTTTTGTTAATCTTATAGGTACATTAATTATGTAACATTTTACATGAAACTTGCTATGTTATTCATTAACAAACAAAATCTTCAATTTTCATTATATCTTAGAAGGGTCCAATCATATTTTATTGTAGCGATTCAATGATTACTATTTGAAGGATTCAAGGAGTGATGTAATTGTGCTGAACATATTAAAAAATCATATTGAAAATTTTAAAGTATGTAATATGTAGAAATGTATGTACGCAAATAAATTGAGAACGACTTTACCGATTTTGATGATTTTTTGTTTGTTTGAATGGGCCCCCGGATGGTTTAGATTCACAATGGGAACTGGTAGGAGGCACTAGAATCGGGCCTTAGATTTTTATTTTTTTAGGACAGGACAATGTTTGCCGGCAGAGCTAGTGTTTTATTTAAAAAAAAATGGCATGTCTGTATGTGATTTCAAACCAGATGCCAATTTAAATGAAAACGGCCATTTATATGATGTGTAATCATAATTGATTTTTAGATTTTTTGCCCGCATAATAAATAGTATTCCCTAGATACATGTTGTATTTTTAATAATTTTATAGGAGAATGGATGGATAAGTGAGTCATATGACTAATTAAGGTCGGTGTTCAACCTCTAAACCTGGTGATTAAATTATGTTATGAACTTATTTAAGCAACACATTTTATACCTGTGATTAAAGGCTACATGAAATAAAATATACATAACAGTACCGCCTTAATACAAAAAATACAGGAACTATCAATATTTTTTCAAGAATCTATATCAAACTTAATATGGGGAATAGAATGATCTACATATCGTTAAGAATTTGTAAGAATACTGGTATAGTTCTCGCAATTCACAAAGGCGAGCGGGCTCTACTTGTAATAAACATATATCTGGGTGTGTGTGAGAACTAAAGTAGGTATTATTGGACAGCACCCTCGCAACTGATCATTCGGTCAGACAAGCATACTATCACAATGTACACTTACACGTTTAAACTAGTAAAGTCTTTCATGAATTGCAAGGACTATCATTTTAAAATTCTCATTCTATTCTATCCGTGCTGGAACGGAGAGAGAAAAATCCGTAAGCGACGACAAATCAAATCAGACATGTGGTAGGGGGGCATTTACCCACCCGGTTGAGGTCGCGGCGAAAAGCTCGCGCGCGTCCCGGGACCCCGACAAATGGCGATAGGGGGATACCAAAGGGGTTTTAGTGGGTATTCCAGCAGTCCATCTGGCTGGCGAGTCCCGCCGTTGTCTCCGTGCGGCAGGGAGTCCGCAAACGGATTTCCCTTGAAAAAAAGGGCAATTGCTCGTCTGGATGGCTAACACTCCTGACTTAAAGTATGCCGCTAGAACAACCATTAATGACCAAGTTCCGAGCACCTAGGCGACGGTAGCCACTTTCCATCGGGTAAGCAATTAGCCTATTCGCTAATGAAAAATTAGCCCCTAATGTAATCGAAAATTTCCTTTTTTTTGTACAGTTAACAATTAACACAAGGGAAAGTATGTGACTGTAAAAATCAAAACCTTTAATTTTTTAGAGTAATGTCCTGAAGAATGTATTTAATATATGTTTATAATTTTACATACTTCTCATAGAGACTTCTAATCCAATTGTAGACATTGTATTTATTTAGTTTTACCTAATAATAAAGTTTGCATCTGAAATGACAATTTGCCTGTGTGTCTTCAATCTGATTCAATAATAATTTTATTAGAATATAAGCTGAAATATAGTCTTATATATTATTCCTATGTATTCATTCTAAGCCAATGATAATTTTAAACCATTTTTTATTCAAAAGTACTATCTATTGCATGAAATTGCAACTTCAACCATAGAACATCATTGTTTATTTTTTCAGGTTTCTATGTAAGAACACAATAATAATATGAATGAAGCCTAATAGAAATAAATATGTGATTTTTTAAAGAGGATAAAGATTGGTGACCAAAAACAGCTATGGAGAGGAGGCTAGCATAAAATTAGACACACAAAGTTATAGTAATCATTGAAAATACATGGCATGTGATAAGCAACATTAGTAGAGGATAAAGAGAAGAGGCAGGCCTTTACTAGTAAACACAAAGAACTGTATTTGGATAATTTTGTTTAAAAGGAGATATGTTTTGTAAAATTAATCATACAAAGACACCTATTAAATTAATACATTTTTTTCGAATGAAACCACCCATCTATGAATAGGTAGGTATATAACTATAACCACCACTTATGTATAGTAGGGGCGCTTGCAACTTTGTCTGTATCATACTGACTTTATATCCATATCCTTCTCAACTTTGCAAAATTATAATTGAACACAAATAACTTTAAGATAAAATTAACTCCCTAAAATTTTTATTGAAATCTGTTGAGCTGTTCCAGTACCTACTCAACACTTTCAGACCGAGTAACAGACAAAATTACTAAAAATGGTAAAAAACAGACACACTATTAAATTTATTAGTATAGATTACAATCATCAGACAGGTGGACTTCTAGCTATTAGTGATTTCCATACAACCTTTGTATGGAATAGAACTTAGATAAGAGTAATGCAACATGCTCACAATGTCATTGCTCTTTACCAACTTTGTTATATTGTAGAATAAAATACATAATATACAATCCCTATTAATATTATAAATGCGAAAGTAATTGTCTGTCTGTCTGTTCCGTTTCACGGGAAAACTACTGGACTGATTTGGCTGAAACTCAGTATATATATATTTTTCGATGACAAAGATGGACATAGGATACTTTTTATCCAGAAAAATGGGATAGTTTCGGGGATAAAAATATATTTGTCTCTCTGTTTGTTATCCTTTTATGGAAAGACTATTGGACTGATGTAGCTGAAACTCAGTACATATGTAATTTTAATACCGAGGGAGGCCAAGGGATACTTTTCATCCTGGATAATGGGATAGATTTATGTAAAGGTTATCCCAAAAAGTGGGATAGGTTTTTTGTGATTTTGTCCATTTCATCCACTTGGTCCCGTTAGTCCCATAGGTCCTCTTCGTCCACTTGGTTCAATTTTGTCAAATGTTGTCACTTAGACAGATAACATAGTTTACAGATAAATGGGGAATGGTATAGTTTGCGATATAAAATGAAATGAATCTTCTGGGGGCAAAGACATAAAATATTAAATACAATGTAACCTGTCCGCCTTCTCTACAGGTTACATTGTATACAAGAGATACGCACTAGAGGTTGACCCGCGACACAGCCGCGGGGTAAACTCTAGTATACACATAATTAGAGCAAATATTAAAAAAATGCTGTAGGATAAAAAATCAAAATTAATTAAATTCCATTTAAGGGGCTTATGTTAGTTAAGGGGAAATCCATTATCACTCATGTAAAACATCACATAAAATATTAACAAAAGGTAAAACTCATAATATGTTTAATTATGTTGATGAACAAGGAAATACCAAGTTAATAAGTACTAGAGGCCTTACTCCCAAATGCCTTTTATCATTGTTTTCATTGGACCAGCCAAGAGTCAATGAAATTTTAGATAGAAGAAAGAATAAAGATTTCTTTAAAACTTTAATAAAACATAAAATAGAAAATGTACTGAAATATAAAAATGAAACATGCTAAAAAGTTCTATAATGAAAAACAATAATGAAAAAATGTTTGAGTGTAAGCCCTCAGATTCCTGACAAGTAGCTGAAACTAGATAATACTAACACCTGACAAAAGAAATAGAGTTAAAAAATCTATGATATATCATTAAACTTTATATATATTTCTTCTGTTTGGGGGAATGTCACTAAACTCCTCCTAAACAGTTTGACCGATTTTGATGAAAACCTTTGTGTTCAAATGGATTCGAGACTGGTTTCTAATTCACATTCACAATTAGACCTGGTAGGTGGCGCTAGAATTGGGTTCTGTATTTTTATTTTTTCAGGGCAGGAAATCTGCTGGGACCGCTAATGTTTATCAAAGTTATTTTTAGTGATAACTTAACATAAAGTAGATCATTATGCTATGTTTTACAACTACTGGTATATCTGGACAATTATCAATTTCACTAAGTGATTCTCCAAAAGTGGCTGCTTTAGGCCATTTGGTATTTTATTTTTAATTTTTCTCATAGGCCATAAAAATGACTGAGTCCCAACATGCAACTAACTGTAAATGTAAATGTTACAACATCAATCAAGGCTTGTCGCCTACATGCACTACAGGAAAATACCTAAGGATAAGTCCTAGTCAGTGTAAGACTTAATGCAAGAAATGTAAACAAAAGTGACCAGTCATTGGGTTGTAATACTAATGCATCTAGATAACTGGGACTATGGCACCTGCCCTTTACAATGTAATTTAACATGGTTAATGATGCAATCACAAAAAACTGACAATAAAGGAAAATTTCTAGAGAAAATCAACTTAAGTGCATACACAGTCTATTATGATAAAATGTGAAAGTCTCAATTTAATAACAGAACATTTGTTTGTTTTTATTATAATAAATTAACCCAGTTTATGGATAAATCCAATAAAAAAATTATAACTGAAAGTTCAAATTATGTGAGTCTTTAAAAATGTATTCAGTTAATAATTATGAAAATACCAATATAATTGACAGCACTATTTATCTTGCTGACCAATATGGATAATAAACTCTAACATTATTTAAGTAATATAAAAGAACAAGTATTAAAATAACATCTTATCTTATTTTTAAAGTACTATAATAGAAATATTTTAAAAGATATAAGATAGATAGTAGAAAATATATGATGTTATAATGTTACTTTTAAAATATTATGATAGAAATAAGTTAAATTACTGTTTCAATAATAATTAATGCACTATTCACTATTTGACTCATTTTACTTGTATAAATTTAACCATTATAACTAACCAAGCAAGCATGCATTTGTATGCTTGTACAAAATCTATGAGGCTGGAACATCTTACAAGTTAATAAAATAAGACATATCAAGAACCTGCTTTCCATTTAAAATCTATAGATATACTAGCTTCTGCCCGTAACTTCGTCCACATGGAAAGTTTTTTAACTATCCCATGGGCTCTTTAATTTTTCGGGATCAAAAGTATCCTATATGTTGACCAGGGATATAAGCTTCCACCATACAAAATGTCATTTTAATCAATCCAGTAGTTTCAGAGATTAGCCGGTACAAACACACAGACAAACAGATAAACAGAGAAACAAAAAATTAGAAAAAAATCTAAATTAGTTCTATTTCACTTCTTATATCCCCTGACTCGGTTTTTAGCATTTTTTTTCATTGTACAGAAATTTGAGCTCTACAGTTTTATTATCTATAGATAGAAGATAGATGGATATAAGATATATTTATTTTCCAAATATAGTACACAGTTTATTAATGGCACATATTTTGGATCATTTGAAACACTCAACTCTTCTAGAGACAGATTTTCCAAATGTTGCTTTCAACCATCATTTTGATTCCCAGTAAAATTGACAGATTTATGCAAGATAATATGCATTGTATAAGACATCAGTTGAACTGTGACATTATTATGCTGTCATTGTTAATCCTTACTAAAGTAATGTTTCTTTGTAATTAGACTGGATACAATTGTTACTACTATACTTTAAAACTTTAAAGTATGAAGAACATCTAGAACATTCATATCCACTGGATCAGCAATCCACAAGACATTGAAAACAAATATTAATTTATAATTTCATACTATTTATTTTTTATGAAATACTTTGTATCTAAAAAGATTAAGGCAATTTAGGGCACATAAATGGGTAAGATTTGAAAACATATTTTAGTTAAAATTTATCTAATGACTACCTTTTCCTGTTCAATGTGTAAGAATCAAAAATATAAGAGTATGTTTCCACTGATTTTTTGGTAATTTTGTTATGTTACTAGGTTTTGCCCGCTACCTTTGTCAATGCTTGACAGGTAGCATAGATTACACGTTATTTTGCAAGTATTTAAATTTAAGGATATTTTCAGAAGGGCAATAGATTTTTTAGAAAATACTGAATGAATAATGAATTCCCAATATTCCCATAAAAACCCGGGATAAGTAATATTAATAAAGGCATACATAACTACATCTGTTCTACTAAAGATGTTGAATAAATATAGAAACTGTCATATTATCATATTATGCAAGTACTATTATCATGTGGTTTCAACATTAGGAATAAAATAAAATAATAAAGGAATAAAATGTCCTGGATTATATTGTTTTAGTATCAATGGAATTCAAATCAGCAAATTTTTATGCATACTATTCACTTAACAACACTCTCGGGAAAATTCTCACAGAATTTCCGGCATATGAATGTTTAACTTTATTGCACATACATTAAAGTACAATGGGCAGTCTTATCACCAAAGGCGATCTCCGCCAGACTACCCTATACAATTATTATCAACACCGACTACATTATTGCCTGACTTCATAATAATAATAATAATAATATAAAGTATCAAATCACTTGCAAAAGGACTTAAGCTATTGTTCTAGTGATACTATATTGAAATCAGCTAATATTTACACAATCTAACTAATTTCGACCATTCCCGGGAAAATTCCCGCGGGATTCTCGGGACGACATTTTATTACATAAAATTTGCTATTGATCAGACAAAACCTCACATTGTAATTAAAAAAAAATTCTATCTAGCAAGTTTACACCATTCCCAGAAAAAATTCCACAGGATTCCGAGGATAAAAAGTAGCTCTGATTTTAAGTCTAAGAATTTGCTGTTGATCAACGAAAACCACATTAAAATCAGCCTAGTAGTTTTACGTAAATCCTGAACAAAAAAGAAAATTTCAAAAAATTGCATTGTGTTGACCATTGTTTAGATAGTCTATATCAGTTGTGTTTTTTAAATAGCTTCAATGTACAGGCACAGCATGTTTAGAAATTTACAATATTATAGATTTGATAATCAAGGAGTGACAGATAAGTTTGGGAAGTAATATGAACACCTAAACTATTGTGACAAGTGTAAAAAACTTCCAGGGTGTAAGTAAGACACTTGAGCACTCACCAAGCAGGAGCAGTTTGAGTTCTCTTCGTGCATCGCGTTTGTCCTTCCGAAGTTGTCTCTCTATCTCTTGATTGATTCTTTTCTGTTCTTTGGCTTCCTCTGACATGCAGCACTCCATGATTCCTCAAAGCGGAGGGCCGCAATCCGTCCTTGCGCACGGAGCCCTGTCCTTTCGGCAGGCCTTTCAACCGAGGCACACCACTCCTAAAAATTACATTACTTATTACACTCACTGTAGCACGGTAATACACGACACTATTAGCTCACTATATCACGTACCGACGCGACGACGCGCGAATAATCATCCGAACTAAAAACTATTAAATACTAAAACCGACAATCCGGTCACTGGGTGTGGTGACTTATGATCGGTCATATACATAAACGCTACTGTCAACTGCAGACATAAACACTTCGAAATCCGTTTATATACGAGCGTGGAACCTCGTGAAGCTATCGTATAATCTTGTTAATGTAACTAGATTCAAGAAACCTATGGCTATTCGCCGCACGTGTGTATTAATAAGATTAAAACTGTGAGCAAACAGCGGATTGATGATACCTAGGTAATCTACTGATAACTAGAACGGCCTATGTCTAGGTTACGATGAGTTGCTGGGTCTCACTGTAGCGTTATAGACGCTTTGTAAATGCACTTTTCCACGTATTACGTACCCGAATGTATATCCATAGGGCACGGTCAAATATTCCACTTCAAATTATTGCACTAATCACGATTAATCACTCAAGTCATACAACGTCCGCCTCTCTCAATATGGCGCTGAGAGATTTTGGGCGATGGGAGTTCTGCGCGTGCGTTATTTGAGTATTAGCAAATAAAAAAAATTGGACCAAAATTGAAAAAGAAGTGAAAATAATCTTGTTAAATCGGGAATCAAAACGAAATAGCATAAAATTATACTAATTGACTAATTGATAGTGAAAATAGATCTAATTTTCATACTCATCACATTTCAAATGACATTGACTGTCAAATGTCATTATTCATTCATAAATTTGTTGACATGAAATCAGCATTGTTGTACAATCAAATACCTACATCAATATCATTGGTGATAAATGTATAATAAAATAACTTTATTCGAATGAAATCTAGCAATAAATAAAAAAATATCCAATTCACTAGTCGTAATATTTAAAGTTACCGTAACCTAGTTAAGCCAAGAACTTATTAAAAATATAATTATTGTCTGTGGTACAGAGATGTTCTGCGCCCGTAGAACGTAAATTATTTTATGTAACTGAGTAGCAGTCGTAGTCGATGCTTTATTAAAAAAATATAAACGATTTAGTTTTAAGACTGTTATGACTGTATGACATTGTAATCATTGTACTTGAATGAAATATAATCAATAAATAAATATCTCCTAAATATTGTAAAAAAACCACATAATTAGAGTATGTGAAATTGATTAGAGTTTATTTAGTCTATAATATTATAAAATTCTAAACCTGCCTACATTAAAGCTATAAAAAAAACCAACTGGAATAATCTATTTAAACGATGGAAAACACCATGATTTTTTTTTAGATTTCTTGTATTTTTTGTTGTTGTTCGGGATTCATGTAAAAAATATTGAGCCGATTTCAATGTGGTTTTCGCTGATCGATAGCAAAGTCTTAGACTTAAAATCTGCACTATATTTTATCCCGGAATTAAGGATTAAGTCCGTGGGACTTTTCTGGGAATTATTTAAAATGCCTAATATTTTTATCACGGGAATCCCGCAATAATTTTCCCAGTAGCAGTTTTCAGCTGTTCGGGTGCATAAAAATTAGCTTATCCCGACATGGTTTTCAGTAAAACGATAGCTTACATTCTTTTTGAAATGCTACGATACTTTGCGTCTTAGGAATCCGGCGGGAATTTCAAATCAAACGTGGACGGAATCGCAGGCATTTCCCAAGTAATATTATAAAATGGTAAAAGTCTAGTTTCTTTGTTTATTAGATTTTTGTGTTTGTCTGTTTGTTCAGGATTCACGTAAAAACTACTAGACCGATTTATATGCGGTTTTCGCCGATTGATAACAAATTCATGGACTTAAAATCTGTGATACTTTATATTCCGGTAATTTCCTGGGAGTGGATTCAAGTTGTTAGGAAATGTATAAATTAGCTTATTCTGTCCATCGGGAACGAAGTCGCGAACGAATCCTAGTATCCAATAGTAATTCTCCTTCTAAATAAGCGTTCCTCTCCCTGGCATTGGATAGCAGTAATATCAGTATTCTCTATGGATAGTAGGCCGAAGAAAAGGGCTCTAGAAAGACTTCTGTTCAATTTTTAACATATAAATTAGAGTCTGTTAAACTGTGGTGCTTATGGCAAGTTGGGAAACCACCGCACAAATACATCCCTATTAAGGAAGTAAAAAGTAAAGTGTTCCATGTAAACATAAAATTAGGCCATTGAATGTTGCGTGTTCTGTTAGTTCTGCGCTTTCAACCAAATTAATTCAATTTGGTTGATCGTTAGAAATGATTTTTCAAAATATAGTGATACCAGTTTAGTTACATTTAAACCGGTCCCGAGACTTCCTTCATCGTTTTTTATTGTTTTATATAGTGGTCGATTTGGAAATAGAGGCCCACATACAAATACACTTATATAATAGTTGTAACGATGCACAAAGAAGCCCTACAAGTTGTACATAATCCCTCAACCGCACAATGTCGCGTGGTTGTCCTAGACATAGATTAACCTTGATATAAAACGCAGCATAGCATAGCCCAGAATAGAATAGATTATAGTGAATATTTTATTGGGTCATTAGTAGAAATAAAAAGAATTAACTACGGTTAATGAATTATTTCTCTCTATGAATTCGTACTAACGGTCACGTCTGTTTAAACTCCTAATTATTGACCTAATATTTATTAACTACTGATGTGGTACCTACTTAGTTCACAGTATTTGGTATTTGTTCTAGTCTGAGTGTAAGTAAGATTTGTTAGTTTTATCCGATTGATCTATAAACAAGCGTGACGTGCTACGCTTGGGAACTTGTTTACTACAAAGCATGTTTGTTTGTTCATGCATAATACTTACCTACCTAAAGTCTTGACGCATCTAACGTGACCTATTAAGGTATAAGGTTTAAGAGATTTATTTCTCAAAAGAATTTACAATTCACTCATAGAGAAATAACTAGTTACATTTAATTCACGTTTACCCCTATTAGCGCATCTGTCCATTTATTATTTATTTATTAAATTATTTATAATATGTGAGGGTAGTCTTGAGACAAAAGTCGGAGCCATGCAAGTTGTTTATTAAGGCAACGGGCTTATTAAAACGCGTAAAACGATTTGAAAGTAAAGTTACGTGTTTTTGTCAGTCAGTCTGTATGTTAGTTACTAAGTAGCTTTACAATAAATAACAAATGGACGTCTGAGATTGTTCGCGTAAGGTACGCGTAAGCCCATAAGTCTAAGCACACAGTGCGACTTATCAATACCTGACTAAGCTTTGGAAGGACGAGTAACGTATTGATAAATCATTACTTACAAGTGTAAGGACGAGTTACATTCAATTTACTTTTGTTCGGCATAGAGCTATTTGTCCGAAGCGAAATATTTTCAACAGGTTTTAGATTAACATATATATTTCTAAAATTTAGAGGAGAAAATAATAATCACGGATATAGATTGTAATAATTGTATTAATCGGTCGTGGTCGTATTCTCACTTTCTTCGGACATATTACACGACGAGAGGACACGTCGGTGGAGCGACTCGTAGTCCAGGGCAAAATGGAGGGCACGAGGGCGCGCGGTAGATCACCAATCCGCTGGACCAACCAAGTCAAAACCGCACTAAATGGTCCACTCCACGAATGCACGAGGAAAGCTACAGTACGAGAAGAATGGCGACAAATTGTGAAGCTTGCCACCACCCCTGTCATGAAGACCACGACCACTCTGCCAAGAGTGTGACGACGGAGAAGAAGAATTGTATTAACCGACTTAAAAAAGAAGATTTTCAATTCAGTTGTATATAAAATTTTGTTTTTTCTTTTATATTTTTTTATTGTCTCAAGCAGGCAAACAGGTAGACGGCTCACCTGTTAGAAAGTGGTTACCGTCGCCTATGGACGTTTGCAACACCAGGGGTGTCGCCAATGCGTTTCTGACCTCTAAGAAATTTTATAACGCCCTTCTTAAAGAACCCCATGTCATAGCGCAAAGAGAAAACCGCGGCAGGACCCTCCAGATCATTGTTGTACGCAGAATATTTATTCTGCGTACTGTTCAATATTATAAATGTTCTAGAGGACCGTTGCGTAGTTGAGCGTGGGAGCTCAAGGAAATGGGGGTGAATATCCCGTCGCTGGCGAGCTGTGCGGTTGCAAAAGTGAGGCGTTAGCACCAGATTGAACAGTTCCTCGGAACACTCCCCGTTATAGAGGCGGTAAAATACGCTGTAAAGTAAATTATGAACTGATTTTAATAATAATTTTTTCATTGGCTGCGGGATATTTTTGAATAATTCGCTTTTTTTAATTTCTGTAGCCTAATAAAGAAAACGGAAGATGTTTGTTAGCACTACGTTAGAAAGAATTTTTAAAATTTAAATACAGTTTTTATTCATACCTAAATAAATTAATTTGCGGTCTTCATCTGTCTATGTGGCCTGTATAAAAAAGGTTGTGTATGACCTAAAACAAACAAATCAGGGTTTGGCATAGATTATCGTATAATCTAAGAAAAGTTGGTGTTTGTAACAGCTCGATTGTGTTATAAATAAAACTAAACATTTGATAATAATAAAACAGTTAACTGAATTTTTATAAATAAAATAATAACTGTCCATAAACGCCCCATTGCTGCTCACGGGATCTCCATTTTTAGAGAACGGACAGTATACTCACCACACTTATCCAAGGCGGTTTGGTGGATTTGGTATATTTAGGTATCGGTTATCTCGATATGCAAGTTTCATTATGAAACTACAAAGAGCTTGTACTGTTTTAAAGTGTTGCTACTTGCAATAATTTTTTGCATGGCTTGAATTCAAACTTCCATACCTTAGAGTTCTAACTGTAGGTAAAAAGGAAGTTAACAATTTATTATATTTTGCTTCTAGCAATTGCAGTTCAATGTTAATGTGACATGTTGCATCAACAGCCGGTTTTTACGCCGGCTGTTGTAACATAGTAAGATATAATGTAGGACCTCACCATTCGTTCGGTTGTTCATATCAAATTTTAAGCAGAAGTACTTACTTCTGCTTAAAATTTGATATGACATCCATACAAGTAAGGTAAAGGAATAGGTGTTAAGATACTTTAAGTATTTCTCTATTGATACAATTCTCTCTTTCTCGTTCTCTCTCTTTTTGCGGCTTTATTTTTTATTAATATAAAATAAATATCACATTAAAATAAAAGTACATTACATTTATCCTAAAATATAAAATGTATTTATAACTACTTACTTTTTTTTAACACTACATGACACTACTTAAATACGTAGATCCCTTAACAAATGAATACTTACAACAAAAATATTATTCAAATTTTCCAGTAGGTACATAATATTATTCAAATTACATAATGTATTTTGGGGTTGATATATGCCTAGCTTATAGAACATTGAACATTTAGCATTCTTGTAAAGTAGCGTATTTACTACTGACACTACTTAACAACACTTGCGTCAAATGGAATAAAAAAATTCACTCGCTCCCCACGTACTTAGGTACTGTTCGAATTTTCACGTAACTGAGAATTTCTTAGAGAAGCCATACGCGTATACTCTTTAAAGACGAGAAAATACTCTTAAAACTCATCACCTGTGTTAACTTCAACATTGTTTATTTAAACTTTAAATTCACTGAAACTTTTCATAACATATAATATGAGAGTCGCGTAAATTTTAAATATTGAAAACTTACTCACCTTTATCTTGATAAAGGCGAGTAATCCCAGCCTTCTAATTGTCCCACCCTTGGGTGGGACAATTAGAAACCCGAATGTAAAGCAAGATACAAAATGTATAGTGTATCTTTTAAACTAATGACAACGCACATTTAGGTTGTATGACCACAATAAAGGATTATGGATGAAAAAGACATGCCGATTCCAAGTAAATTTGAGAAGATAAAATAAAAGAGAGATACAGTGCTTACCGTTCCACTATACAAGAAGGGAAAGGTGTGTGAACTTTTTAAGTATTGCTTTTCCTTCCATAATCCTCTATTGTGACATACATCCTCTGTTACTTCACAAATCATTAGGTTGTCCTTCACACAATCAACAGTGAGCACTGTATCGTCACCAATTAAATATGTGATAGTTCGTAAAAATGTGGTAAGCGATCTTTAGAATAATTTTCATATAAAAGCTCTGATAATTTGTATTTGTATTGGTTTTACGATCTACAACTTAATGAAAAAACAGACATCCTGTAACAAGAAAAAAATACTTCTTTGGAATACATTTTGTTCGTGGTTACATCCTGTATCAAGAAAACACACTTCTTTGGAATACATTTTGTTCGTGGTTTTTTCAAAGTATTTGAAATAATATTTATGATCATAGATTGTAATTCATCAAATTCTGATCACATGCTATGAATTAAATACTTTTCATTTCGCGGGTAAAAAATACTTTCCTATTTAAATGTTCTTGTAATGTGCTTTCTTGCTACTCTACCTCTTGCAATAATATTTAATTTTATTAAATTATATACCTACATAATTATTTATATTATATACATCTAACGTGTTGTATTTACTTATAAGGTAAATTAATCTATTTTGGAGGGGTGTCTCTATACGCAATATTTTGATAAGTCACTTTTGTAAACTCGCACACAAAAGGAATTTATCGAAATATCACAATAATATGGCTAAATTTTGGAACCCCTTCAAAAATTGTTTTAAGATATCTACACTAGTAGTATATAGATATAAAATGTATAAAAAGCCGAATATTACCGATCACTGTGAAATATTGTAATAGGAAAATAGATAAATAAAAAGATGTATACACAAAAGGCACATAGATATCATAAGTATAAAAACAAGAGTACTATTTTTAACAGTGTTATAGCGAAAGAAAGTAGAATATTTAGAAATGAAAATGGGAAGCAAAAATTTGTTATAAGTGGTACAAGTAGTAAGAATTTGGCAATAAAAAAGTAAAAAAAAATGCTTTTTAATCGCGTGCGTCGGGAGGGGGTCGTTATGGGGAGAAATTAAAAAATATACATATGTGGATAGTGTTTTATAAATAGAGATTCCACGCAACAACTATTAACAGAACTAAACACTCAAAACCATATTCTAGAAACAATATCAAGTACGTTCGCTATTGAGATGATAACCGGCATAACTAATATGCTTCCCCTGAGGCTGTGCGTTTTTTCAGTTTGTACTGATTACCATCTTAAGCGTCTTGTTGCTTAGGAGTATTTATTGTTCTTGAATACGGCCTGAATTTCGCTTTTTATTACACTTGAGAATTGTTTTTTACACGTCATTAGGCAGTCTTAACTACACCAGCTAAATCCTTATTAGGTGGCACCCATCCTCCAAAAGCCTTTTCAAATTCTTTAGCAACCGCTATAGTTAAATGATCATTATATTTGTTTGCTGCTATCTGAATGCCAACTGGGAGACCTTTTCTTGAAAATCCTAAAGGACATGCTGTCACTGGCAGTCCTAGAGCACTGAAGATTGTTAAGTATCCACAATTTAAAATTTTGTAATATACCCTGTAGTGTTTATGAGCTGGATACGGGAATGTTGGGTACAGTAATACGGCATCATCTCCTAATGCTTGCTGCAATAGAAATATAGTTTAATTATTGAAGATGTTTCTTTTATCAATTATTATGGATGGGGCATTATTCCTATAATGTAGATGGTACGTAAATTAAGAATTATTTATATCTTATATTTTTATTTCTTTCTTGCATCATTAATCCTGGCTTTTGCCAAGATCTAATTTTCTACTTCAGTCCATTGATTTCCATGTACCTACCTACCTAGTTTTACGACGTCGAGTCGTCGTCGTCGACTTTATTGGGCGCTTAGGTCTTGCTGCAAGCACAGTCACATTGGCATATCTTCTACTGACACGGTGTTTAACTTTAATAAATATAAGAATTAACTTACAGCAAACTCAGTCCTAATCTCTTCGAACATTGTGAGTAGATTCTTGTAATAATTGCTCGGTAATGAATCAAAGAATTTTTTCAAAGGTCCATAGCATACACACAAGAAATTGTGATTAGAAAGACCAATTATCTTCTTTAAAACTTCTGGCCACATGGATACTAGTTTATCTCTCTGATTAGGATCAGTATAGATGTTCCTTACATGTTCGATTTTCATTAGAACGCGTACACTTATTTCCCACATGTGTTCTATATTTTTTATTTGGAGCTGCAAAAATATGAAAGAAACTACATACTTTAAATATTTATTTAATTTAATTGCTGACATACACGAAGCAGATTTCGAAACGTCCGTTTCTGAAATATCTGTTTGATGCCTTCATTTTGTGGTGCTCTACTGCGTAACTTTGGGCTTTCTATAAAATTGGAAATATTTGATAGAAAAATATTCCATCAAATATTTGTAATCTTATTTTTAGAAGAATTTTATATATAAAGATATTATCTTTATATATAAAATTCTTCTGTGCGTGTGTATGTAACCGAACTCCTCCTAAGCGGCTGGACCGATTTCGATGAAATTTCTTGTGTGTTCAAGTGGATTTGAGAATGCTTTAGATTCACAATTGGAACCGTTAAATGACGTTGAGATCGGGTTCTAGGATCCTCCTAATTTCCTGGACCGATTTTGAATATATTGTTTTTGTGTGTTTGAGTGGGTCCCCGGATAGTTTAGATTTACAATTGGAATGGATAGGAGGCACTAGAATCGGGTCCTAGATTTTCAGGACGCCGTCTGCCGGGACCGCTAGTTATATATATATATATATATATATATATATATATATATATATATAAGCTGCCTTTTAAGTCAGGGATTCCCAAACTATTTTGGCCAAGAGACACCTTTTCAAAATGAACTGAACTCAAACCCCAGATAACTAAATTACTTTAAAAGTCCTATCTCTAGATTTTTCGTATTGATATAAAATAATTATCAATTTAAACACTTTACGGTTGGTTAAGTAAGTAAATTTGACACCATTCTCTCATCAAAATTTAAGAAAATAAATAAACATAAAATTCAGTAAATACATGAACTTGTGCACGCTTATTGACTTTTTGAGTCTTTTAATAGTAGAACAATGATAGTTGCTACTAAAATATTAGTCATTCGTATATTCTTTCAATATTGTTGGACTAGATAACCAAAATGAATTCCAACAAATTAACGATAGTTGAATACTAACCGGCTTAACTTCTACATTGTAAGTTTGTTTAATATGATCTCTAGCTTTCTCCATAGCGTTCTTCACATCTGGCCCAATTGGGTCGGACACGTTGCTCCCGTCGCCTTCCATGTAATAAAACTTCAGCTTTGATAGATCTACCTGTAATTAAAGGTATTGAATTAATGTAGAACCTAAAAAGACATGATGCACCTAGCATTATTATTATTCTAGTATCATGGATATATGGATAAAGGGAATGACTCTCCCAGTGCTTTATTGTATTATTTATTGCCTTGAGGATTAATTCAATATTGTATGCTAGATGTCACTAGTATTGAATGATTATAATTTTATGTACTACTATTACTAATATTATGTATGTAATAAGTACCTATTCTGTTCAGATATAATATTGAAGAAACTTGTTAAAGTTTTATTATTTTTTAGTTTTGATTAAAAAAATGTTTAAACGTTGGTTGGGTGTTGACTGTGTTGGCTCTATATCAAAAAGCGAGAGGAGAATGACATGTGACCCTCTGGTCAAATTTAGAAGTTTAAAATGAGGGGCTTTTCTATATAATAAAATTAGGTTTTAACGATCTAAGCGCAGTAGTTCACTTGATTTTTGTGTTTATTCCGAATTTTCAGCCATTTTACAATAGCCATCATGACGTAAGACGAACATATAAAGTGTCAATGAGTAATGTTATTGTATAGCCTACCCCCAACTTTTCATTTTAATTATTTAATTTTAATTTTTGTTCATGGTTATTTTTTCCTCTATGAAAGCCTAATCTAATTTACTACCGCTTTGCAACATGTTCTAGCTTGAAGAGCAGAAGCGGCACAAGAAACTCTTAAACAACATGCCTAGCTCTAATAATTTTACAGTGTCTGAAACGTCGGAATAAAAATTTAAAATCAAATAAAATACCGCGCTTAGACCGTTAAAACGTAGTTATGTATACTAATCGCGAAAACTTAAGAATAAAGGCGTTCCTAAAGTTATGTATTCTACTGGGTGATTCTAATTTCTAGTTTTATTCTTCATTATGAAAGCGTACAGGTTTGTCAAAGGGTATGTCCGGTGAACCAGGTTGTTTTAAAATCTTCAAAAGGAGCGACAGATCTTCAGCGTATCTTGCAATTGGTCCTAATGCAAAATATTCCTCAAAGTCAGGGTCTAAGCAATCTGGAACATGTCCTGAAATAATAAACAAAAAATTAGTAACAACCAAATTATGAATGTCGGAAAATAAACTGTTAAAATTTTGCTTCTTGTTCTTTGAGAAATATAGTTTGTATATTATCTCATCATGGACATGAATATTACGAAGAACTACTGCTTGGTAAAAAATATAACTGAAAAGTTTGGATGCTACACAACTGGATGGCGCTACAAGACATTTTATTACTCAATTTTTTTTATTAGAATATTTCAGTCAAAAGTTGATAAGACCATTAAGAATTGCAGTTTTGGACTGTTTTGGTGTAAATATTTTAGTCCTTTCCAGTACTCTTCTTTTAATCAATTATCATACAACTAATCGTTACACGTTTTCTATCATAGTGATACACATAAAATTATAAATACAGGATAGTATTTTTACTGGGATCGTTTTTTTATGGGTTACAATTTCTAGTTTATAGGAGCAACACTGGTTTGTAAAGCTCTACTTTATTATTATTATTATAAGAGACTAGCTGATACCAGCCCGCTTCGCGTGCCGTAAAATCCGTTCTTAGATAACCTCTACTTGGCGAAAGGAAGATCCATGCCAAATTTCAAGTCTATAGGTATTATAGTTCCTGAGATATCGTGATGAGTCACTATATACGTGGATTTCAATTATATACTTACTATAAACCTCTCTAAAGTCTTGGTCAGATGGAAGCATTTCTGGTTTAAAACCACATGTATCAAAGGGCAACCGTTCGTCACTGTCCATGTCGGCGGTAT
The DNA here is from genome assembly GCA_039645545.1 of Dendrolimus houi. Lineage (NCBI taxonomy): Eukaryota > Metazoa > Arthropoda > Insecta > Lepidoptera > Lasiocampidae > Dendrolimus > Dendrolimus houi. The sequence continues at coordinate 11,468,483 of CM077120.1, read as the reverse complement.
GGATGGTTTTGTACCGAATACCTTGCCTATGTTTAAAGCCAACCAAAAAAGTGACGATGATAATATGAATTATGATAGTTATTCAAAGTGGATCCAAACGCAATTAATATCCAACCTTAAACCTAATAGCATTGTTGTTGTTGATAATGCGCCGTACCATAATTCACTTCAAAATCCTTTACCAAATTCTAATTCTATGAAACAACAAATGATTTACTGGCTGACGTTTCGAAATATTTAACATTCATCGAAGATGCTTAAGCCTCAGTTAAATATACTGATTCTGAAAAATAAGGCGAGATTTGTAGAATATAAGATAGACAAAATATTACGACAGCACGGTCATACTGTATTCCGTTTATCGCCATATCGCCCTCAGTTTAATCCAATTTAAAATATATGGGGGATAGTGAAAACATAGGTCGCAAAAAAAAAGTAACAATGAACATGAATGCTGTAATGACATTAGAGGAATGGAAAAATGTTTGTCTACATGCTATTGAAGAGGAAAAGACATTTCAAACCAGCGATAAGGTTTTAGGTGTAATATCAAAACGAATTAGAAAAAACAAATTATTCATCGGATGAAAGTGAGGATGAGGATGAGTACGAAATATCTGGAGTTGAAGAAATTCAGTATTAAAAATTATGTTTAATATTAATATCGTTTAATATTATTAGCTCCATATTAAGCACCTGCCTATAAAAGTATTAGTTTATTTATGTGCTGACCGTACACTACTACAAACGCAAAAACGTCTCGAAGCTAATTTATTTGTACACGTATATATTTTTTATATTGACTCCTTCTCTATCACTAGTTGAGGTAGAGGGACGTGTTGTCTTTTTTAAACCTTAATTTCTCTTTTTTATGTTATTTTTTGGAAATTAGAGATATGTTTAATTTAATTTATTTTCTTTATCTTTTACGTATATAATTACCTTCTACTGATAAGAGTCTAGGCGATGGTTTATGGCCGAATATTCCTGTGAACATAGGAGGGAGACGCAGTGAACCAGCGATGTCGGATCCCAAGCCCATGATTGAACCAGCTGCAGATATCAACGCTGCCTGGAATGTAAAATATGATTCTGTACTTAGTATATATAGTTTTTACATATAAATAAAACAGACTAACTAAAATAAATGACTATCGTTGAATATTAAAAACTACTTATAAAATCAGGGCCAAGTGCGTGTTAGTGAACAATAGATGGTTCCATAGAAGTACTCAACATTTAATAATTTATTGCTTTTTGTCATTTGGCGACATAATCCTAACACAGTATGTACGCGCCATTCATTCCATTCGTTCGTTCCTTCCCAATCCATACCCAAAATCTCTCCCCTCTACTCCGCTCCATTAAAAAAGAGAGAGACGTTGAAAAAACTCGCTCGCTACGCACGCATACGTACTACTTAAATTTTCTTCTCAAAAATCTCTATATAAGAAAAAGACTTAAAATCAATCCATCCTCGCCGCGACGTGTGTAAAACGTTTATATATTAAAACTAGAAGGTGTGAGAGTGAGTTATACTGGTGCCTGCTCATAGCTATCGAAGGACACGACACTTTGTGCAAGGTGCGTACCCTTTTATCTCACACAGTACCTCTTAAAAGATAATACTCTCAAAAATTGTTTAACAAACTTTGTTGAAACTTGTTTTAGTTAAATATTTTTTTGGAAAAGTCAAGGAAAGAGGCTCAACGCTTGAATACTAACCCGCTAATTCTAAAAAAAATATACCAGGTTTATCGGCTTATTAAACTGAAGTTAAAAAATTGTTTATGCGATTAGAAAAGAAAAACCAATTCTTTATAACTTTTTAACGCGTCCATAAACCTTGTATAATTGTTATGAATAAAGAGGTAGATGTATATTAAGTAACTCAACGTATAAAAGTTATTTCTTTTTGTACGTACTTCTCCCCCTGAAGATCCTCCAGAAGTCCGTTTTTGGTCATAAGGGTTCATGGTAACTCCGAGAACATTGTTATACGTTTCCCAATTCATACAAAGTTGGGGGGTGTTAGTAACAGCGATGGGAATAGCTCCAGCTGCTCTGGCTAACCTCACAATTACTGCATCCTTCTTAGCTGGATTTCTGTATGGATGTACTGTGCCACAGTCGTTGCTCATTCCTGAAATATATTATTTGAAAATGTTGGTCACATAAATTAGCGGAATTCTATCTTTAAAAAATACTGATTATGAATTTTTGTGTAATACAAAATGATAGTCACAGAGATCTATCACAGTTGAAGTCTATTTCAGGAATAGGGTAGTATGGGAGAATTTATTTAAATAGAGAAATAAACCTTGTGATTCTAAGCATAAGATTATTATTATATAGTCAATCAAATATATTTTTGTATATATTTAAAACTGTAATATTTATTTCGTTGGTAACTTTACGGTAATGTTACATATTATGTCCTATTTCAAATAGATTTAAGGGGTTTCTTTTTTTGAAGTTGTGTATGGAGAAGAATATCTTACTAAATATATTAACTCTCTAAACTTGTACTACACCAGCGAATGTGTGCAAAACACTTGTTTCATGTAATTTAAATTTACACCATAGCAAAACTATTGCGACAACATTAATATTCTATGTTATTTTATCCAGAATGTCAATTGAAATAGTCAACAATATTTCAGTTGAGCAGTTGCAAAACCTAGCAACGGATATTGTTTTTTAGCGCGAGCGCAGAGCTCTGGCCGTGAGGCGCAATATGATCTCGCGTAGATTTTCGCGATGCAAGGAACAAGTGAAAGTGACACTATTTAGAGCATTCTGTCAAAGTTTCTACACTTGTCAGCTCTGGGTGAAATACTCCAAGAAAGCTTTGAGAACCATTAGGGTGCAATATAGTAATGCATATCGTATCCTAATGAAACTGCCTCGATTCTGTAGCGCTTCGGACATGTTCTCCGAACAGAGGATTGCAGATTTCTTTGCGATAAGGAGGACACGCATAGCAGGGCTCTGGGCTCGCCACCGTGATTCGCGCAATGGGATTCTCCGCATGTTTTCAGATGCCCTCGACAACCCTATTTTTAGGAGCTGGCATTCTGTGCACCGTAACGTAAATGTATAATACAAGTTACATGAAATGACATTAATATTATTTGAATTTGAATTTAATTTAATAACTTTTAATTGTATTTTGTGTTGTGTAGTATTTAATTTTGTGTTGTGATTTCATATAGGTGTATTGCCTGAAATAAAGACATTATCGTTATCATTAAATGAATGTAACGTGTATTTGTCGTCTTGCTAGGCATTTCCATATGTATTGTGTTTACCAAAACACAAAAACTGTATTAAAATATGACATCGCTGCCAATATGCATAATAAATAGTATCTAAATAGCATATTTATGAAGTTCATGACATTTTTTCTGCTGTGATGTAAAATTTCTTAAAATTTACTTGCTAGGTTTTAAAATTGCATAGCTAATTTCATTAACGTATTATAAAAAGCGTACATATTGTTATAATTATAGTAACTTATTGGTAGACAGAGGCCATTGTCGGACATTACGCAAATAGCGTCACACTCTAATAAGGAGTGAATTGTACCCTTTTACTTTAAATTTTTCAGGTCTAATAACTTTGGCTGCATGCGTTTAGTTTTTTTATTAGTATTTTGTATTAGGATCCGGAGACCTGAATTCAACCACCTAGTGCAAACTTGTACAGAAAAATCTGTGTTCAAGTCGAAGATCACCATGATCAAATAACAGAAGTTTGAAAAAGGGGTCAGGTAAAAAGCATCTCAAATAAACGTAACGTACATGTATGAAGAGGTTAATGAAAGAAGAAGCAAAAGTTGTTTGTCAGGATCGTCGCAAGTGGAAATCCATAGTATCTGCCTATCTCCATGGTAAGCAGGTGTGATAATATGTATGTATGTATACTTATGTGTAAATTGAAGTAGCTGTATTTAAGAAGTAAGAAGAAGAATATAAAATAAGTATGTAAAACTTCAAAATTGCTTTACATTTATTGCTAGACTAAAACTCCCTGGTTTTTGGCGGGAACTGAAAGGAGATGTTATACTGTGCAGTTTTATTTTCTAAAAATGTGTAAAATTACTCTAAAATGAACAATAGTTGTAGGATATTGATAGTTTTTGAGTATTAATTATGTGTTTTGTGAGAAATGTGAACTGTATAGTTAAATGTGGCCTTTTGACTTGTCACAAGAACTCCGTTTAATGGCACCAGCTGATAACCTACAGTTCAGCTGTGCTACACATAGGCTTAAGAAAATGAACAAACTACATTGTAATCTAAGATCTGGTTTAAAGGCCTAGCTGACAAGCCATAAACCTAAATTTATTTATTTTTATTGCTAACAGCCTATATGAATTTGTTTCAGTGAGCTTATAGGACTTTAACGGGAGAACTTGTACATTTCTTGTACAGAAACCCCTGGGCTTCAGATTTAGAAATGTAATAAAACGGGCGAGTTAGACATGGCGGAACTCGTGTCTATCATAATCTTGCCTTATCTAATGTAATGTAACAATTTATATCTTTATTTTTACTGTTACCAAATTAGAATATGTTGTTAATTATTGTTAGGATCCTATATAATATTATTCATTCACTTGCCTTACCGTCGGTTGAATTTCAACATTGCTTGTATGGTATGTATGCTTATGTCAATTTTAACCGATATAGTATAGCAAATGAACGGTTGGTAAAATATAGAAACCATAAATAAAATGTTTGCTTAGCAACTGCTAGAGTTTTCCCCGCGGCTACGTTGGGGATGAAACTCTAGTAAGTCTATTTTTATTACATTAAAAAATTTATCAGGTTTTTATATATCGTGAGCGAAGCCTCGGAAAAAAGCTAGTGTATATATATATTTACATAAACCTTCCTTCAAAAATTATCTAACTGATGGTGAAAACCGCTTATAAATCTGTTACGTGGTTTAAGAGGAGTTAGCGTATATACAGATAGACAGACGCGGAAAGCAACTTTGTTTTGTACTATGTATACATTTTACCTGTCTACTTTATAAACAGAATGCATTCGTTTGATGAACACTCACCTTCAACAGCCAAACTTTCTTTAACTGTCATAGGAACACCCAATAACGGGTATTCATTGGCGAGTTCCATCGGCGATCTATCAGTTGATGCGATCATTTTATCGATACCTCTCGCTTCTCTAAGAGCTACCTCATAACGAGGTTCTACCACTGCATTGATGTAAGGGTTCACTTCCTTACACCTCTCTATGTATGCTGACACCAATTCTTCTGAAGTGATCTGAAAATATGTTTTCTCGAGATCAAAGAAACTATTATTACATAATCTTAGAGCTAACAAGATAACGTTTGCAAAATTTTCGGACACTTGATTAAAGAATTTGACGACCTAGTGTCGGCCTTTTACCTCTAAAATGGTCGCACGTAGAATATAGAAATTATTATGTATGAGCTGAACAACTAGATTCAAGGTTTATTTTTTATTGATTTGATTATTATAAATATTGTTAATTAATAAATGTCATTATTTAAAAAAATATGTTACACGAATGTGCGTTTCTATCTTCGTTTAATGTCACGACAGCTGATCTATTCATGAAATTACAGGTGTGTTCCTTAATATTCAAGGATGAACATAACTTTTGTATGAACCTACATAGTTTATTTTTTGCAGCATAGGCAGTCAAAAATATTAGAAAAATCGTTAGAAAAGCCCTGGTTATTTTATTTCTTAAATTATTATTTTTAAATGTAGGTACCTGTTTATTCCTGACCATAGCCGCTAATTCAGTAGCAGATTTGAACAGCAGTGGATTTGTTGGTGGCGGACATTTCTTGTTTCTCTTTATGTTCAAAAGGTAAGTTAATGGAACGACGATGATCGCCAGCAAAGAAACCAGGAACCTGAGGAACCTTCTCATAAATCCGTTCATCATGATGGTCTGTGGAGGAAAGATATAGTATAAAAAATAATATATTTATCATTGAACTAGAGGCGGGGTCCTCTAGTTCAAAGATAAATATAACGTTTTCCTGAAAAAATAGAACACAAGAACTCGATTGAAGCGCCACCTATCGAATGTAATTGTGAATCTGAATCATCAATGGACCCCACTCAAACACACACAAAACCGTCAAAATCTTGGAACCTGATTTCAACTCCATCTACCGGTTCCAATGGTGAGTCTAAACCATCCCGAGACCCACTCAAACACAAACACAAAACTTCATGAAAATCTTGGAAAGCAATTTCAATATGCAGTGATCTAATAATCTTAGCTCAGACTTGCCCCGTCTTCTAAATTAATGCTCATGCGTAAACTGCTTATTTTGGGAATTTTTCAATATACAAATCTTTACAGGGCCGCGTGCCGTTTTACATGTACCGAACTACCGACCATCTTCGACTCGGTCTATGTCGGGTTACGCATGTTTATACTTCATCATATTTTTATTAATTGTCAGCGATTGGGGATTCATCCACACACCCTCGGTCATTTAGTAGTTCTCCAGTGTACGTGGTACTTGCTTCTTCATGCCATACGAATGCAATCTGTGGAATGCACTCCTATTCCGCGTATTTCCCGGAGAGTAATAATATGGGACTCTTAACAAAGGACGTAAACAGACTTAAAATCTCAACGAAATAGGCGATGGATATCCTATAGTGTTGCAGTAGTCCATGGACGACGTTGGCTACTGACTGTCCGAAGCTATATCTACTAATAAATATTTAAAAAAAACATAATACAGGCATCAGTATTAATCTTTTAGAAAACTGTGTTCTGTATAGTACAGGTGTGAGATCAATTAGAAGAATAATAGAATTAGTCTTTCTAGACTAGTTCAAATCGTTTTAATTACTTTTATTCCCATACATGTATGTATGCGGTTTTATGCAGTAGGTCAATTGATAAAATTATAATACAGGTACGTATAAACTAGGTACCTACTTCATATAAGAGAAACAAATCTGTGAGAATTCTTAAACCTAGAATCACACAAATTTTGAGAATAAGAAACTGTAAACAAGAGAAAGTGAATATATATTTAATTTTAACAGCTACTATGTTTCATCATTCGTCGGAATTACTTATAATAATATACACATAAGGAAAGTGTAAAATGTCAGATTCCATAGACATACGATGGGGAAGAAACAACGTATGTAATAGGTCATGAAGTTTCCGTGTCTGTCAATTTTTTTATATATTAATGTCAGTGACCTGTTATTAAACTATGTTATTGATGCTTAAAGTTCAAGAGAGGAGGAAATAATTAAGAAGTGTACCACTCGTATAGCACGCCATTGAATGGAGACGGATACGTTTTCATACATTCTTGGGCCTAGATTGTAAAAGGATGAGAGTGATTTTATAATTTCTTTTTATTACATTGATATTTTTTATAATTGTAGTGGGTTTAGTATTGTGAATGAATTAATCGTGTGGAGTGTTGTCATATTATTACGTGCGAGCGGGGGTACGCACTTATATAAGATTGGAAGAAAACACCAGTTTTTAACTAAACGCTTTTATTGACTTACACAGCCGTGCGTGATTCCTTTCTGCAGGGTTGTCTCTACACACACAACGAACGATGCACTGTACCGACGATAAGATGTCTCACTCACAATAGCGTCGCCAATATTGCGTAGACACACCTTCTGCTGCTGCAGTGTTCACCTCAGAATTTACCGCGCGTAGCTCGCTTCCGGGCCTCCTTTTAAACTACGCGAAACACGTCCTTCACTAAACTGCACTAAACTTTTCACTAAATTCACCATTAAACTCGACACTGTCTTCCATTAAACTCTTCTTCCAACTCTTTCGTATCGCACTTGTCGCTCCACTGTCTTGTACTGAACTCAAATCTATACTGCCCGGTAGGTGCGCCTTATGCTGCTGATATACCCGGCAGAATCTTCTGGAACCCATAATTTCGAGCTTCTTTTCGTTATTCTTTTATTTACTATCTGTCCCTTTCTAAATATCTATCTATCTCTGTCTTTTCCTTCCCGAACCTTCTATTCCAGAACTTTCGTTCATCATCTATCTTTTTCTAACATCTATCTATCTCTGTCTTTTCCTTCCTGAACTTTCTATTCTAGAACTTTCATTTATCGTCTATCCCTTTCTAAAATGTATCTGTCCTTGTCGTTTCTTTTCAGAATCTTCTACCCTTTTCTAAAAGTTCTTAAGCCAACTAGATTGTTTTATCATCACTCGCCACAATATTATTAATTGTTGAAACTCAATAGCATAAATTGATAATTTATGTTATTTGTGACCTTATTTTTAAGATTTCTCGTCGTCAAGATATAATTTAGGGCTGATGTTGTCCATTTTGTAATAGAAAATATTACGCTTTTTTTAAGCCACATCTCAACTCATCACATTTCTTTGGCCCAAAAGTCCACATCTCCTTTGTTTCTGTGCTATATAGTATGTGTTTATAAAAAAAAATAATCAAAAGACAAAACGCACACATTGTAGGGGAAATAATACTACTGTTGGCTGATTGGCACTCTGTGAATTTATTCAAGGTATTAAAAAGATCTTAATATTTTCTAGGTTTTAGTCATACAATATTATTATTATCATCATGTACGACTACCAAATAAAAAATATTAAGATTTCTTAAAGTTTTGAATAAACTGGGTGCCACTAATTGTATAGGCGTGCCAACAATCGTATAGTTTACTCTATATCCTGAAGCGAAGCAAGTTAAGCTTGTAACTTAGCTTGCTCAAGCTCATGATTTGGCAATTATATAAATAAACGTTCCACTACTTGGTTTGAAAGTTCCAATTTCAGAGGAACTACCCAGATAGGTATATTTCTTATTATTTGCCCAGTGTGTAGATACTGGCGGAACTTACAATTAGCGGAACTTCAATAAGTTTAAATGGTCATTTCCTTATAATTTATTTTATATTAAATTTTAATCGTTCATTCATTTATAAACTATACAATAAAAATATCTTATGTTATATTGTATTATACCTAAAAACCCTCAATACTTAAGTAGAATACTGAGCGTAGGTCATTGTCTTCTGTGTGTAAGGTAGAATGCTGGCTACATTTCTTCGCTAGGTTGCCGTACTGATTCGTTGTCGAAGGTAGGCGTCTACGTTCGACTACTGATCGCGCCGCTGCTACCGCGAAAATCTCGCCGGGTTTTGAGTGTTGTGCCGCATTCTACACCCGCTTAAACTAGCCCGCGTGCTGGATGGTACCCGCTGTACCGTACTAGCTGACCCACTCATCGAAGTATCCGCAAGACGCGAAGAAAGGATCACGAGGAAGACGTGCCTACCACTGCGAAGCCCGCATCGTTCGTAGCGTGTATGGTGCGGCGACCTATCCTGTATATCCTTTCCTTCTTTCTTATCCCCGCATCCGGCACCAGCTCTCTAATCACCTAAAGAGTTGATCAGCTATTTTGATAGCGCTTTGTAGAGGCTCATGGCCTCAGGAGGCCTCTAACGATAAGTTAATCCTCCTTCAAGTTCTTTGACTTTACAACAGTTTAGGAATAAATATAGGGTTTGTTTTTTTATTTTTTATCTTTATTTAAAAAGGTAAAAAGGGTTTGTAAAGTAAAATATCTACGTTTTAACGGTTTTAACGCAGTTTTATTATGTATACAAGTCGCGAAAACTTAAGAAAATATTAAGTAAAATATCGTTTACTTTAGAAAAAAGTATGATTGTGAAAGTTTTATCCGTAAACTAATTGGAAAAATGGTTCATAAAATCCGGCTAAGTGCTTGTCAGTTTATGTAAAGTTAAAGGTACCGTACAGCTGACGAATGTTTTGCCATATCGCTATGGAATAAAAGCATATTTAAACCTAAAATAGGTGAGTAAAAAACATGTATAGGTAGGTACCTGTATTAATATTTAGCGGTTTAATTCCTGTCTTTTTTATTTATTACATTAACTAAGCATGTGAAATTGTTTTGTTCCTCAATGTTAATTTTCTATATTACATTGTATTATTCATATTACAGTAATAAAAATCAAACCTCGACTGCTCGATGTTCACGGGCTTCTATAAAAATTATTAAACATTTAATAATTATCAATGGAGTTTTTAGTTTAGTTCTTTGGACGTCATGTTTTGTTGTGCAGTTAATTTTTAAAGAACATGCGATACCTACTGTTTAAAAATGATCAATAGTTGTGATATATATCGTTTCTGCATTAGAATTTTATGTTTGTGTTGAAAATCGCAATTCTTGAATGAAATTATTCGTTTCGAGCTTCCGCAAGAGATCCGTTATTTGGAGCCACTCAACGACTTACAATTTAGCTGAGTATCTTGGTAATTATACTAAAACTAGGTCCTAGTAGAAGATCAATTAATATAAGAGAGGCAAAATTTACTGAAAACTGGAATAATAATGAAAACTTGATACTGGCTAGATGTACAAATAATACAGTCAAAAAAGAAAGCCTAAGAACCGCTGCTTCACACGTTTTCTTTACTACCCCGGCGAGAATTTCGCTACAAGTGCAACATCCTTTTACCTACCGACCGTTAGCATATACCTTATCTTTATATAGATGGATTGATATTTATAGCTCAACAACAGTATATCAAATCATAAATATGCTACGGTCGATATATGAAGTCGTGGAAAGGTCGCATCAGGAACTCTCGCATCCGTGGCAGTATTCATGTCCGTGACATAGCAGACAAACCATAAAAGTGTTGCCAAATATGGTATAGTCACGTTTTATGAAAACCGGCTAGTTATGTGAGGAACAAATGTTCAGCCATGCCGTCTCTGTCAGGTTCTGGTAAAATGCCGAAGAAATGCTGACTTGAAGACGTGAAGGATGGCTTTCTTACATATCTCAAATTAAAGGATGCTGAAACTCGCGCGAAGTAAGGAAAAGTAATAAAGCGGACCCAGGCTTCCAAGCGAACACTCCAAGCGCAGCTGGGATTTAACGCTCGGATGGTGATGTACTAGCCAACAAAAGCATCAAACGTCTCTTACATCTGACAAATATGTTGGAAACATTAGCTAAATATAATAAATAAGTACTTTTGCACGGAATTATAAAAATACATTTTACTTACATGTAACACAATTATCTTCACAGCAAATGTTGCAACTGCAGACAGTATTTGATTCACATCATTCACAGTTTTAGCCAAATAAGGCGGATACACTAAATTGTAACTGTTTAAGAACACTTCAATTAATACAAAAATTTGATAAAGAACTGCTGTCATTACAATCAATAAAATTCTAGTAACGAAATTAACACCCATGTTTAAACAGCAAAAATAAAAATTAAAAACAGGCAAAATCATTTTTAATCCTTTTTTTGTACAACTAAAACCACTCTATTTTGTTCCTTTATACGTAGCCACTTTTGGCATATAAACCGTCCAGATTTAATTGTGTTTTGTTTGTTAATGCATCTTATTTTATTGGAGTAGATAAGGATAATTTTTATAGATTAAGGTACGTTTTTCCAGTACCAAAACGAATAATGAGTGTTTGTTCTGAATACGCACGAGTGTTAATAACACACGGGGGGGTAGAAAGTAAAATAATTGTCACACTATGTGATACACATGTCACCATTCTGGTACCAGAAATAAGTTTAAATATTTTATCTGTTTCTGTATTGGTACAATGTTTGATTGATAATTTTTTTTATCTAACCGGAAAAGATAGTGTACAACAGTAGTTACGAGTAGTGGTGTCAAAGGTTAACTCGGGATATTTAGAACAGTAAATATCTAGCATTATCTATGTCTTTGTATGAATATATATACTATTTTAAGGATATTAATAACATATGCATAAACATAAACACTTATGAAGTCTCATCGATGTTTTTATAGGATAATAGATGCAAAGGCACTTTTTTGTTAAATAAATATTATATTGTAAAAAAATCAATAGGACCTTGTCGCTTATTACATAAGTATTGATCGCTGCTAAGATAATTCGTACAAACGGACAAGTTTATAGTACATATCAAATAACATAGAAATAGGTGCCTGAAAATACCTATACTAATATTATAAAGAGGTAAAGTTTGTAAGTTTGGATGTTCGGGGTAATCTCCAGTACAACTGATCCGATTTTGAAAATTCTTTCACCAGTAGGAAGCTACATTATTCTCGAGTGACTTTAATAAATTAAAAAGTAAAAATGGTTTATGCTCCAGAGAAGTGGGCATGGGAACGCCTGTCAAATATGTTACAGCAATAACGTTCCACGCAAAAATTGCACACATCTTCGTAAAAGGCACTGCGAGTGCTTTCTGCGTCTATGAATTAATATATACGTGCGTGTGTGTGTGTGCGTGCGTGGGTGCGTGTGTGTGCGTGTGTGCGTGCGTGTGTGCGTGCGTGCGTGGGTGCGTGTGTATTTTTTAATGACGTCCAGGTTTTAGTAAAGAAAAAACTAAGCAAGTGGCTGTGTGCGAGCTGGAATTTGTATGGCGAGTTAGTCTATAAAATACATTACGCTTACGAAGTCTTATTCAAACGAAAGTTGATAACGAATAAAGATTATTAAGTATTGGTGATTATTTAATTACATAATGGTTGCTGCCAATCACTACCGCGTATAAGCGTTTACTCCTATATTTTTAAGTTGTAAATTTCAACGAAATTCTATAAATGAACAATTAGGTAAATAAGTACTTTTGATATTTCTTCTATATTTATAGGTGAACTTTTACATATAAGTATGAAGTTTGTTCATACTTATATGTAAAAGTTCCCGATAAACTTCTGTGATAGACAGACACCGAAATAAGGTCATAATGTTTGGTAGAAACAGTGTAAAGTACACTAGCACGTAAATGATCAATGTATTATTTCAGGTTTCGGAACCCGTTATTTATTATTATTATCTTAGTTATAATTTTGTACCTTTGTTATTTATAATACTGTGACATTATTTTAAATTGGAAGATAATTTAAACTTGTGCACAATTGAAAATCTGAAGCATTATAATCTTGATAAAAACGTGATGATAATGCATTTTCAATCATAATAAAATGATAAGTATGTTTAAGCAATATGTTATATTTTATCATATGTTTTTATAAACAGGTATCCATCCAACAATAATAACTATCTACATATAATAATAGTTTATAACACTAACAATTCTATAAAAAGTAGCGCTACTGTAAATGTGTATTGAGTCGTATACATATCTTCTGTTTTATCATGTAGGTAAGTGGAAATATTATTATTATACATAAAATTATTTTGAATTTTATTAAAATAATTGCCTAACATCCCAATGTGATATGGCGAGTTTTTACGTGGCTCACTTTCTAAACAGTTTTTATACTTTGGACCAATCTACATTTCAAAACTTCTAATTTGAATGCTCATTAATTGCGTCACCTAAATTAAATTATATGTGTAGGTATGTATATATATATTTTACCTTCGAAATGTTTTTGAGCCAAAGTATGTTCAAGTAAGTAATAGAAGAAAATGTATAGTCTTACGTAATAAATTACTAAAATTTTACTTTTAAATTTCTACTGATTAATTGACTAGTGAAACTGATTAACTGATTAGTACTTTTAAACGTACTTGTTAAGTCTATGGCCACAAGTGACAACACACAATCATTGTTTACACAAATCCAATGGTTTTTCACAAAATCATAAAACAACAAAATCTGAAATAAATGGAAATTCAGGCAGATTTCCGGGTTATCTAGTATGATATAAAAGAAACCTGGATTTCTGTATTTGCGGTATTGTCTTATGTAGATACATAATTACATGGAAATATACACCATCATCTTATATGTCTGAGAACTAAAAGTGTCCAATAATTAGTAATATATTACTCAGACGACCAAAATAGGTAGACCGAACCCCGAGTTCTTGAAGTGATGCCGGTTAAATAAAGCCGACCACACCGCAATGCGTTACGAGAACTTAATATTAAATAATTGAATTAGTAAGCCAAAAGTTTTATCTAGGGTTTACCAAGAACGGAAAGCATGACTGACAACGAAAGAGAGTAATTCCAGGTATTGAGGTTCCAGAATGGAGCTCTAAACTTTTTTATGAAAAGTCAAAAAGTGTCTGTAAAGGTATACTTCGCTGTCCATCAAGGGGTGCCAAGATTAATGTACGACAGTGAAAGTTGGGTGTGGCAGAAGAAGCATGAAAGTAGAATAAATGCAGTTGAAATGAGAGCTTTGAGAACTATATGTGAGGCAAGCATGAATGGTATGATACGGAATAGTGTAATAGGGAACGTTGTGGATTGAAAGAAGATGTAATAATAAGAGTTGAAAAAGGAATGTTAAGGTGTTTGGGCATGTAAAGAGGATGGATGAAAATAGAATCACAAAAAAGTGTATAACAGTATTGTGAATGGTAGAGTTGGTACCGGTAGACCACGACGTAACACATGATGATCAAATCAGAAGTGTTAAAACAAGGTTAGGTAAAAAGCATATCAAATAAAACGTGCATGTATGAAGAGGTTAACGAAAGTAAATGAAGCGAAAGTTGTTTTCAGGATCGTCACAAGTGGAGATCTATAGACTCTGCCTATACCCATGGGAAACAGGCGTGATAATATGTATGTAAAAGTGGAATAGGATTCAGTGGCCACGTTACTATTAACCACATAGACCCAACGACGTGTATATTACACAAATTTACGCACACTTTTAAAAAAACGCTTCACTCCATTTGACGTATTTGTTCACGTAGATTTCGTGTATACTTTTATTCGTCTGAGATTAAACATAACAATTATTTGTTGGCTATCTAAATTTGTGGTAGCTAATATGTGTTTATAGGAGATATTATGAAGCTACAGTTGTAGTCATTATTCGTATAATAATGTCATAATTTAATAGATTTTGTTAAGTATCACAAAATAATAACTATTTTAAGGCAGATGTTATTAATCTGTTGCCGTGGATAACAAGGTTAATTAGTGAATACGATACTGTTATATTTACTAAACGTTTTGATGGCATTTGTAACAGGTATTAATAAGATGCTGGACATTTTAGATTGCGAACATTTTATTGACGGTTGTTTCAAGAAATTTATAATATTTAAGCCAGGCAGACACAGATGTTCTACCATTCGCCAGGCGCCCTGCCTTCGATAAGCTGAATAAGTTAAATGTTTATTTATAGAAATGTCCTTGTATGATTTGATAAATGTATTTAAATGTGTATAATGTTGAGATGATATAAAGACTGAAATAGTGAGTTGTTGAAGTTGTGAGGAAAGGGATGACTGTAAGGGGATTTTGGAGGTCACCAGGCCAGGTTGGGCCCATTCTTTATGTCATTTTGGTAATATATCTAAATGTTTTGCTATTAAAAGATTGAATAGTACTCTTTCTCATATTTCTGTGACTACAATATGTGCATTTATTGATTTATTATGCGAAGTTTCGATGACGCTTACACAATATTGATCACAATTTAGTCCCAGTTGTTACAGAATTGTTAATTGCCGTAATAACAAAACACTTTAATATTGCCAACGTTTAATGTACCTACACTACTTTTATGCAACATACAAGAGTGGTGACCGGGAAATATTGTTACGTTGTTACGTCTATGCGAAATCGAGCGTGTCATACGCGAAATTTATTGCGTAAGATTATTTGAAGATTTAAAGAGATCTGACGGGCATTTACTTCAACTAGACGTCATTGTGGTTAATTTGTTGATTTGTGCAAATGTTAATAAACAAATTATTTTCTTTTATAAACGTTAAATAATTAAAACTGATATTTGTCTCAAAAATTATAAATATTTTCAAAATAAAATAAAAAATAATACTAACCAAAACTACTCTTCAATTTTTTTGTTATATTTTGTTCTAGTTGTTGGTTTGTTTGTCCCCTACGACAATTTAGATTACATGTATCGATATTTTGAGAAGTATACATCATATGTATTTACGGCTAGCTTTAGCCTATATGCTAGACTATAAACGATCTCTGTCAAATTTTCATCCAGATCCGGTCAACTGTTCTGACTTGATTGAGCAACACACATCCATCCAAATTTTCGTATTTACAATATTACATTATAAATAAGTATAAATATGAAATTTAGATACAGGCATATTACCTGGCATTAAAATTTAAAACATTATCTAAATGCCGTTCTGTTTGTAAATCATCACTTACACCACATTCTTTATCTACTAAAATCGTCCAATACAAAGGGAATTTAGCCTGCATAGTAAAAGTATATCGTATTGTTACATGCCGTCAAAGATAAGCGCACAGCTGCCTGTTGTAAGCGCAGTACATTGTCTTCCCGGATTAGGAATTCTTTTGTCTTTTGAATTTGTAATTAAGAAAAACATGCTATTGTCTTTTGACTTGTTTTATAACCATCATTAGCGTCGAACGAATCCTTATTGTTATTGTTTTCGACTTTGTGGCCGTTCGCAGGTGTGCAAATTACTACTTCTTAGAAACTCAGTGTACGCGGCCAATTTCTTTGTACTATGTAGTTAGTATAAGACGATGCCCAAATGAAGGGGCGGGTAGTCAAGCGACGGCTACGAAACGAGTAAGACGTTTTCTAGTACTCTCGATTAGCGATATAAACGACGGACTTTGCGCGTATCGAATTGTATTGAATCGTGCAGTGTGAACTGGTTGCATCCAGATTTATTTGTATTTGTTTTATACGTGTTTGTACAGTTCTAATAAATTCTATAGTAGTTCCAACGGCATTTTTAATTCGAGTCCTGTAGCTCGTAACAGTATTTTCACAAGGGAAACTGTGTATTACGGCGAATAAAGACCTTGTATAAAAATGCTATAGTAGTTAAGGGGCAGTGTGGCAATCAACGAATTGCTAAAAGCATACGAGTTAACCAAGTACAAGTAGTAGGTACTTGCGACACTCGTCTAGCTGCCGGCCGCTAACTGTTAGTCAAACGTACTGTTTGCTGATGATAAATTTGTAGTATTATTATTTAAATTTTTTCATTATCAACTCTTAATTTTTTAGGTAATGTTATGTTTAGTTTTGGTTCTAATCCAGTTTTCATTAGTAGAATATATAGGTGAATTTTTCAAGTGGGCCTTCAGGGCCAAATACAAAACTATACGATATAGCGAAAAATACAAACAGGAGTCTCCAGGTCGATTTTGTGGAAAACTAAAGTGGTATCATTAGACTTTTGTAAAATCAATTACCATTGTTAGGAATCGAAACGGCTGATTTTCAATACATAAACACATTCTGTATACCAAATCATAGTGTAGCTCGTAAGGATCAATTTTGTGAAAGAATGTCAAACGGCAAATTAATGGAAACGGTTGATTTTGAACCAAATGTTCTATTTTCCTTACTCCTCCTCCTTACTTCATTAAAAATTCAATTGCATGCAATATTAAAACGATAAAAATTAACACACCTAACACACGTTATTTTATCCCAATCAATTAAAACAATCAAAGGGTAAACATTGGTTGCGATAATACTCATTTCTCTCTTAGATTCCAAGGACTATGACGTAGTAATCATACTGCACTGATAGGCCCCACGAAATTAAAAAACTAGTCAACTGTTCAATCCATTGATTTAAAATTAAATTTGGCAATTCAGCTTCATGTTCTAAATTTTCCGTAAATATGTGCTTTCAGGAGAAAACATGAACATTGTTTCGAATATATCAAATTATAGCTATAAGTTAAATCGCAGTCTATGAATATTCGATTATAAACCGATTTATTAAAAAATCAACCCTTACCTTGGTTTGCCGTTAGACATCTTTTCACAGAAATTGTTTCTTATAAGCTACTCTATCTACTGGTGTCATAATACATGTTTTTTCTTTTTTTTTCAAAATTAGCCGATTCAATTGCTGACTAGCGTGATTTTTCAAATTTCTAATGATACCACTTTAGTGTTCGTCAAAATCGGCCTCAAGACTCATTTGAGTATTTTTCTCTATTTCGTATAGTTTAGGATTTAACCTTGGAGGCTGACTTGAAAAATTCACTTGTATATCATACAATAAACTTTTGTCTTAGTTTTTGCTCCACAAGTTTCATATGGGAAAACTATGTAGCAATATGTTTTACAAAAATATATAAATACTTATGTCCTATTATAAAGTTTATGAGAGCTTCTAGCTGAAGCAGCTCAGGCGTCTATAATAAAAGGAGCACCAAAGAAACCAGT
Organism: Dendrolimus houi; assembly: GCA_039645545.1. Taxonomy (NCBI): domain Eukaryota; kingdom Metazoa; phylum Arthropoda; class Insecta; order Lepidoptera; family Lasiocampidae; genus Dendrolimus; species Dendrolimus houi. Next base: position 11,450,272 of record CM077120.1, on the reverse strand, counting down.
TTACCAGATTGAAATAAATTAAAATAGAATGAAACCTCCGTCATGAATATTCTGAACCAAAGGATTTTTTTTTTTTTTGTAAACAACCAGGTTTATTTAACATAAGATACCTTTTATTCAAAAAATTAATAGGGTTGCTGTGAAATATGCATCTAAGTTTTGTCTAAATAAAGCTGCATAGAAAGGTCTAGTACATAAAATTAAATATTGATTTCTAAATAACCATATTCCTTTATAGTTCCATAAGTAAGATTATCACATTAGATGTTGACCAATGGTCAATACAAAACTTGTTTTAAAACCACGGTTGAGAAACCTTAGAAAAACTTGAGTATATTTCATTTTGTAATCTAATTCGTAGAAGTAATGTTTAAATAGTGTGGTCATGTTATTTATGTCGTTGCAGATCATGAGCCATAAGAATGGCTTGAAGTCTTGGAAGGCAAACACTTAGAGACTCTTGGGATAATTTAATCTAAATATGATGTTACACTGACTGACGATTTTCCTGGTGTGCACCATGTAGAATCGCACTGAAGAATAAGCCTCAGTCGGTGTAGGATTATTGCGGGAAATATTAACAAAAAGGACTAGATTGTCATAAACTACTAATGGCGGTAGTGTTAGAGGAAGATAGATAAAATGGGCAGAAGGCTACTCACCACGAGACTTCATGGGCCCCTCAAATTGCAGTAAAAAACAGTGCGGGGTGACATAGATGTCAGCGTAAGCCACTGGGGTGTCTCGAGGAGTGCTACACTTTCTCTGGGCTATTCCCGAATTAGTGCCTTTAATACATCCCCTGGAGCTTAAGTCTTACCTCTAGCAACTTTCATTTCAAGCCGGCTGGTTAATGGAATAACAAAATTGATGATTTGAAAATGAGGAACCCTCAATGTGCATTAAACTCGTACATAGTCACTTGTTTAGAATTGTATGCCATTGAAATATTTTAATCGTACGAATTCTCCTAGCGATCTGCTAATTTAGATACGCCAAATTTTATGCTCTTGCACAGGATTGTATAAAAGTGAAATCAACGGAAGTATTAAAAACACAATGAGTTTCGGCAGCCAACATTGTTACATTTACCTAGTAATTGGAACAATGAACAATATTGAATACAACAAAACTAGAATCTACACATAGCTTTGATGTTCGCATTTCTCTTCTTAGGGCTAAATTTTCATAGTTGAGTAGAGTTTGAATGATGACGATGACAATAATAAAGTTGTCATCAATACTAACACAATAAAATCTGGCTAGGGCGTGGAAGTCCATGTACTGCAAAGAGTTCGGTAGAGGTGATAAACTTCCACTACTTGCGTAATTTGGTTACGAAATCATAAAAACCTTGTAATGGAAAATATCTCATAGTTTAAATTTAGGAATGTACGGAATAAAATTCACCTACGGTGCACCCTGCAAAAATAGCATTATTGAACAAAAGTATAGTATGCATAACTCCAAAAATATACAAAAGAATTCATCATGACATGACGGTACATCTTATGGTCTAATGACTGGTTTCTATATCTTGCTGTTTATTCACTTGGCTTACCATTGGTTGATTTTGAAATTATTTGTATGGAGCTTATGTAAAATTTTAACTGTTAGTAGGGTAAATGACCCGTGGTACAATATAGGAAACGGCCTTAAGAGCCCGGTTGGGCCAGACTTGTGTTATAGCAAGGCTGATTTTTGTTTGTCCTTGCACGCCATCACAGCTAAGAACAATTGGCTAATATGAACCTTGAGTCGTAGTGGCTTTCGCAGGGGACAGGTGACGAAGTTGTATAAAGTTTAACGTTTCCATTAGACCATATTTCAAAACGTATTCAACTGATCTTGTTCAAATCAATTCTGGATAAAAGTATTTTTAAAGCTTGAAATTTTTCATAATTTGCTTGAGTTTGTGGGGCTAGGGTCATAGTTCTGGCTAAGCTAATGGTTCATGACTCTCGCTTAGAGCCACCACGCACAGGTAGCCTGGTTAAGACAATCAGGATGCGGCGGTCAACCCAATGTGTGATGGATGGCTCACTGGAGCTCACGTACTAAGCCACCAAAACTTTCTGATTGCGGCAGCCGTTACAATGATTTTTGACTGCTTGGCAGTCAATCGGATGGATTCAGCCAGTAAGATACAAGGCGACTTTACTACTACGTACCTCCCTTAGGTCTTCTTGCACTTGCTGAAGCCAGGCCTGTTTTGTGTTCCGATGCAAAAATCGTTATAAGTTCTGATTCGAACTTTATACGGGAAATTGACTGTTTGCTAGATTGCTCAATATTTGAAAATATTTGCCTACTAGTGCGTGGAACGCTTCTGTCCCTGCTCCACCTAAATTAATGTTAGTGATTGTGTCCAAATGCGACTTAATTATATGTTGGGGCCGCACCTGCGACAATGCTGCAGATGTATGAAATATGTTATACGTTATTTATGATACGATATTGTTTTAAATTATTAATGACGTTACATATTGACAGATAACGTATGTATATACAGTAATGTGGCTATTCGTTAATGTTTTTATTTTTAATAACTCTATATATATGACGCATTTGGCCACAATCAATAAGATTAATATTATCGCAAGTGCGGCCTCAGCAATAGCGATAAAATATGATGCCGTTAATGATTAGGCTACATTAGTGTATATATATTATAAGTTATGTGTCAATGTTTAACTTGATTACCAATGTTGCATATGAAATGACGGATTAAACCCTTGGCTACATCTGCGTGACACAGTCACTACCTCACCTTTATCCTGGGTCTTCTTCCTCGTTATCTGTAATGAGGAGGTTGGGGCCTCGAGGTTTTACCTCTTTACCCCGGCTGCAACTCAGTGGGCAACTACCCACCGGTAACAGGGTTTGGAGCTGCTGGAGTCTTCTCCGCGTGGCGATGGCTTCGCAGCAGCTCTCGTTGGCCAATCTGCGGCGTTCGGTGGCCTTCGCGGGCTTTCCGCTGGCTACTTCCGCGGTGGCTATCTCGGTCTTTAGGTGGCCATCTATGACTTCTGGTGGCCTGTCAGCAGCTTTGTGGGTTTTGCGACCTCACGTCATCGCCCTGATTAGGTGAGCGTATGTATGATTAGGTGTACGAGGAGTCGGCAGCCAGGTGCGTTGATTGTCTAATACTTTTTGTGCATAAACAATAGGCGGCCTATCGCCAAAAGCGAGCGATTTTCCAGGTTATCAACCGTAAAAGAAACTCGCAATAAAAAATACAAACAAACAAGATGTAGCAACCGTTTAAAGAATGAACATTATAATTTGATATAATTAAAATTTTTGACTGTATATTATCTTCTGATTGTCGCAATTCTTTAAAACGAGATTGCATAACTATCAAAGTTCAAGTTTATTCACGCCACGGGGTTAAGAAAGATGAGAATAAGTAATATAATTTATTACTTGTACCTTTAGTTTAATGAATTCATGTATATTCAATTTTATTATATATTATTTACAAATATAACTATTACATTATAATTATTAGTTAAAATACTTTATGAATTAATTGAAAAAATATACATATAAAAGTCAGAATTTTTAGATTTCTCGCCGCTGATTGTTTTTTGACATCCAGTCCATTTCCATCCATTTTAGAGTTCCGTAACCATTTTGGCAATAACTGAACCCTTATTAAATCGCCATGTTCGTCTGGATATGTATCAGTCATTTACAAAGTATTAGGTATATAATAAATAATATACATAATACCACCACACAATAGTGCAGTGAAATTGTATTAAAAATTAGAGGTAGTGGAAAAAATGTAATTTTTTATCTTCGGTTTATAAGCGTCTAGTCTAGAGTACTGCTAGAAAGGTCTTAAAAACCATAAAAAATTTCGCCAACTACTTCTTATGTGGGCAATAAATAGGTGGGCAAATATTAGCTTTTACAGATGTGGAACATTTTCGATTAAATATATTTTTAAGGTTTCGGACTTACACGCATTGGGGCGATATTTTACTTGAAAATTTGTACGTAATTTTTTATTTTTGGTTTCTTTGTTTAGATTCAATTATAAATTTAAATAATGTTGGTTACCATTGGAATACAGGTTTCAATGTCTCCTTTCTTGGCGATAGTTAAATTTCAATTTAAGTGGCACCAAAGACTGCCACTTTAACGGCAGCATTACAGCAATCCTTAGATCTTCAAGGGCGCTCCTTTGAAGGCAGAGTGGGTACTCGAGTAGGTGTGTCGTAGTTTGGAAAAGGGTTGCTACAGTCATAATTTAAATTTTACTGGTTTATGAAACTTAAGCAGTTAAGTTATATCTATATTCCTCGCGAATATTACGCTTAAATATTTTTACTGTGTTAATTTGTGACTAAAGTAACGAAACCTCTGCTAGTAGTAAGAAATTTGGAGGTTAGGAGTTTTGCTGTGACAGATTAGTTTTTTTACATGACTTGTTACCGCTACTGGTTTTAAAATCATTTACAGTTTTTCAATCTACATCTGGACTTTACACTGTTGTTTTCATTAATCGCCTTTTAGTTGAACTGTCTCATTTAGAGTATAATAACCCGTTAACCTCAAATGGTGATGATAAAGTTTCTTTTTTTTCTTTAATTTAAATAGATTGGACGTCAGACAACAGCATAGTAAATAATAGGTAGTGAATATTTTTTCATTTGTTTAGGAATAATCTTCAACCGAATAGGTATTAGGTGAAAGCTGGGCCCATTTAACCTTCCCGCCACAGCCTCCTACAAATTTTAGGTATTCGACGATGTCGAGGTTCTTACTAGAGAACTTTTTTTAATTTTATTAAACAGTAATTTTTGACACAAATACAAAATCTCACATAAAAACAATCACATTTTCTTACAACAACTGGTAAATGCTGATTAAAACTATAGTTACTACATTTTTAGAAATAAAACTGTACAACACAAGATAACTCCTCAAATTTCCACCAAACACCCGATAATTGCTAAATGTACTTTACGAAAATTCAACTTCTAGTGATTACGTTCTAGAAGTACGACACTAAATCTTTCATTATATGTGGTAGTTCCTTTCTTATTCTCTTGTTCTCCCTTATGAATTTATTGTATTTAGGGATATCTGTTACTACCTTGTTAGTAAAATCCGATTTCGATTTGAAGCAAGTAAGTTTTATATTTAATAGACTCAGGGACTTCAGACATAGTGTGTGTATTAATGGTATGTACTGAAATTAAATATTAACGAATCAATTGTCACTGATATATGATTTAAATTACTTAATACGATTTGGAATTCAACTACCTAGATCATTTTAGTTGTACCTTAGCTCTAGCTCCTCCGCTAATAGTAAAAAAAATGCTCTAATAAAGATGTAGATTTTGTGAGAAAATTAAAAAATATTAAAAACAGTTTATTTTATTACTAAAATAATCATTAAATGTAACTATAGTATTAAATATGTACGAGTACATATGTACATTGTCGGTTTAGCTAAGAATAATTCTTTAATTTCATTTGCTTGTAAAAGATCACCTAAAGTGATAAGGTTGTCTATTGTTGTATTTTTGTCTATTGTTATATTGTTTTATCTTTCTGTTTTTTATTTATGTGAGTAATGAAGTGTCATCTGTTTATTTATCTATACATATAATATTAAAAAATATCAGCTGAGAAATATTCAGTTTTTTATAAAACTATACAGATTCTATTGTTCGTTGTTAATTCCCTCTAAGCTGTTGGTTTAAAGTCTATATCTTATCTATACATATTTCAAGCAAGCTATTAGAAACAGGCCGTCAAGTGAAATGCACCCAACAGACCCAGATCGTAGCGCCACTTTCTCAATAATCTCACGTTATATTATGAAGTGAAAGTTAAGGTAAAAAAAACTTACATTTTCAAACAGTACTTGATTGACGTATTGCAAAACGCGATATCGTGCAAAAAAATCGCGTATTCTCTTTATGGAAAATCCGTTGTGTTGATGACCGCGTGCGCACTGCACCGGCGCGCTCTACCGACTTGCCGGATTCCGCGGTGACTTCGCAACCGCACTTCATCCGCAGAAAGTTCGCAAAGGCCATCGTTCATTCCGCTTGTATTTCAATTATTTGAAATCCTCGTTGCTGTAGTTCGGCAAATCTGCAAGTGGAGATGCCGTTAAAGAGCTCACTACGTTACTCGCGAAGAATCTAGAAGTTCTTGTCTAAGTAAAGCGTAGTCGACGTCGGTCAACGATACGTGATCACTGGTGTAACTTCGTAAGGATCTCAGTTGAGGATGATACCTCGAAACTTTTGACAAGGGCGCAATTGTCGACACCCATCGGAAGTCAAGAATAGGAAATGAATCGAAATACTTCTCTTATCTCTACATTCTTGTCCTCTCGTCATAAATCATCAATCGACTTCGCGAATAGGGGTTGTGGGCGGTTCAGTTTACAAAAAGTGAACACGCTACAGAATCGTAGTTCAGAACTTTGGTAGTTAACGGACTGCATAAAATGATTGTCCTATGCCTACTCATTACAATTTATGTACTGCTATTATATTTATTATTATCAATTATTCATTCACCAAAGTTCATCATCAGAATACACAATAATAATCATTAAGGTTATGAAAATGATATAAATCTTGTCATAACATTTTATGAAATATATTATTTCATAGAAATAAAACTACTTTCGCTAGAATCTACATCACTAATTCGGGGGTTTATGAATTATTTACTTATTGTAGAGAACAGCACTAGTACAGTCGTGGTATGAAAATATTCGCCAGTTTTCAAATTGATTCATTTAACGTTCCACGAGCACATGTTACCTTTTCAAACTAAGTCACAGAAGAGACTGTTCCACAGAAAATTATGTTTAACTATTTGTCAATAAAGATTAAGATTATATGATCAAAGTTGTAAAAATTAAAACACTAAAGAAAATGAAGGTTCATTCTTCATTTTATTTTCATATAAGAATGACTATGAAGAGAGGGAAATACAAGCTATTGCTTTATCTATTAAAACGAAACGTTATCCAGTAATCATATCAGCCATATATTGTCCACCAAGATATGCATTAAAAGTCACTCAATATCAGAGCCTCCTTAAATAACTTCGTAACAGGTTTATCCTAGGTGGAGATTTTAATGCGAAAAACACATATTGGGGATCGAGACTTACAACCACAAAGGGACGAGAACTACTGTGTGCAATAAGACAAAATCAACGCGATGTTATATCAACAGGTAAGCCTATTTATTGGCCAACAGATCCTAATAAAATTCATGATCTTGTAGACACACACACACACACACACACACACACACACACACACACACACACACACACACACACATATATATATATATATATATATATATATATATATATATATTAGGCACAATTTTAGTTTTACTTGATTTTTCTCGTGCATTTGATTCAATTAACATTGCTTTACTTCTGTCTAAACTCAGTTATTATGGTTTTAATACGAAAGCAGTACAATGGTTCCATAGTTACCTGAGTAACCGTTACCAATATGTTAAACTTAGTCATAACAATGGTTCAGCTATGATATCGGAAAAATTACCTGTCATTAGAGGAGTACCTCAAGGGTCAATTTTGGGATCAATTTTGTTTATATTGTACTCGGCTGATATAGCAATGCATATAAAGTATTGTAAGTTCCATATTTACGCTGATGACAGACAAATTTATATTTCTTGCAAGCCATCAGAAATAGATGAAGCCATAGCTAGACTTAATGAAGATCTCTCACAAGTGGCCACCTGGTCCAAAAATAACTCATTGCTTTTAAATCCAGAAAAAACAAAATACCTTCTTTTTGGCAGTAAACATTAACTTGCTGAACTCAATCCCTTAAAGATAGTGATGCTAATGGATAAGCCAATAGACAGGGTCTATGAAGCTCGTAATATAGGTTTGGTTGTAGATTGTGATCTAAGGTATGAAAAGCACATAGCTCATTCTGCAAGAAACTGTTTTTATAAGCTCAAAATTTTGTATAAGATAAGGCCATATTTAAATGAAGGTGTTTGGGTTAAATTAGTGGAATCTTTAGTTTTGTCGCGATTGAACTACGCTGACGTAGTGATTGGCCCTCGTTTGCTAGCCAGAACTCAGCGGCTTATCCAAAGGGTTCAAAATTCTTGTGCGCGGTTCTGTTTCAATATTCCATCAAGGGCTGATGTACCATCCTATTTGAACAAATATTCAATATTAAAGATGAAGCATCGCCACAAACTCCACTTGGCGTGCCTTCTCTTTGGAGTTATAAAGCACAAATCTCCGGCTTACTTATACGAGAAGCTCTCATGGGCATCCAATAGAAGGAAAATTGAAAGTCGTCATTGTGCAATATAGCTTACAATGGAGCGTCACAGAACAGCTGTATTCAGAGGAAGTTTCCGTTATGCAGCATCAAAGTGCTGGAATAACATTCTTCCATCTATAAGAAACGCCTCATCAGTGTCACTCTTTAGCGTTACACTAAAAAATTCCTATGTGAACACCAAAACGCACAATGTAACTTAAGGCATGATACAAGTGCTTTATGACCATGTTACTAATACTTATGATAACATTAACAATAATCTGTTTATTTTAATTGCTTGTTTTGTTGCTCACGTATCTCACTATGTTTATGTATATCTATGTAAATATATGTTTATTATTATTATTATTTCGATGTAAATTTGTCTAATAACCCGTTTTATTTTTATAATTATTAAACTGAACCGATTTGATATATTATTTTTGTTGTATTGTCCTCCGTGATTCCACCTGCTGGTTTTAGGCGGAAGAACAGCGCTAGCCTTAGTGGTGAGCATTACGCTGAGTCTGGGTCCAGTTTTAGGACTTATATTGACGCATTTATTTTTTATTTTACTCAGTATTGTTAAAGTGTTTATTTGTCCTAAATAAAATAATTCTTTGTTTCTATATATTCATATATAAGAAAATAACTCAACTCTAGTTAGTAAAAATACGGACTGGGACAGCTTTAAGCACGATATAGATTCATTTGTAAACTTGAAAATGCAATTAAAAACCCCGAGGAATTAGGTTTAGAAGCGAGAATATTGACAGTAATGGCTACTAACAAGATATTTACCTGATAAAACTATGCTAAACAACCTAACAAAAAAGTTAGTAGAGAAATCCAAAAATGTAAAGATAAATCTATGTATTCTTACTTCAGCGAGCTGAGTACTGACCGGAAAACAGATTACTCACTACGGAAAGCAACTAAAGTTGCTTTAGTTTAGCAACTTTAGTTGCTTTCCACAGTGAGTAATCTGTTTTCCGGTGATCCGGTGATTCCGGTGATTTATCATTAAAACAACCTATTACACATGTTCCTCCCATCAATGAAGACAATGGAAACTGGGCAATTAATAATTATCAAAAAGCAAATCGATTTGCACACCATCTGGAACAAATATTCCAACCTAATGTACCTGACGTTGAAGATCCAATTATTGAACTAACATTAAAAGAAGATGAATAAATTAAGCTGGTTACTCCAAGTAAAGTTAGAAAATAAATAAACAACTTAAAACTGAAGAAAAGTCAAGGATATAACCTCATAACCGCAGAAGTTCTTCGAAACTTGTCAAGAAAAGCGTTAGTAAAATTAACCACCATTATAAATGGTGCGTTTAGACTTAAATATGTTCCTAATGTATGGAAAGTAGCGTAAGTCATCATGGTACCTAAACCTGGTACAGAACCCCATGGAGTATCGTCATATAGACCGATTTCTCTTGTCCCAATTATGTCCAAATTTCAGAAGTTATACTGCAACGTTTTAAACCAATCATAGAAGATACAAAGCTAATTTCTGACTACCAGTTTGGGTTTAGAAAACACTCTATCATAGATCAAGTCCATATAATAACAAGTAATATAGAAAAAACTTTAGAGTAAAAAAAAGTGTGTTCTACAGTTTTCTTAGACGTAGCACAAGCTTTTGGTAAAGTATGGCATGAAGGTTTGAAATATAAACTAAAGAAAATGTTGCCTATACAATATTCAGATATCTTAGAATCATATATTTCTGACAGAATGTTTCGAGTGACACAAGAAGATTCTTATTCAAATCTTAAAGAAATCAAAGCTGGAGTACCATAAGGAAGTGTCCTAGGCCCGGTCGTATACCTATTATACACACGTGATATTCCAGAACTGGAAAATAACACCATCGCTACTTTTACAGATGACACGGCCATAATGGCCACAGGAGTCACATACGAGGGAACTGTGGAAAAGGTTCAAAATGCCGTGAGTACAATCTATAATTGGACGAAAAAATGGCAAATAAAATTTAATGAATCTAAGTCTATTCACATTGATTTTAGAAACAAACAGCCTAACTATCATCCGGTATATATAAATGACCAAACTATACCATATGAAAATACAGCCAAATATTTGACGCTAAGCTTCGCTGGAAAGCCCATGTCAAAAAGAAACGTCAAGAGCTAGATTTACGTTACAAAAAAATGTACTGGCTTCTCAGCACATATTCTGTTCTGTCAGTACTTAATAAGATACTGCTGTATAAACAGATTCTAATGCCAGTATGGACCTATGGTATACAACTATGGGGCTGCACCAAGCCAACCAATTTAAACATGATACAAAGATTCCAAAATAAAGTACTTAAGGACATGGTCAATGCTCCTTGGTACATAAGATCAGACGATCTCCATCGAGACTTAAAAGTAGACTTCGTCATTAACGTAATTAAAAAATACGCTGAAGCCCACCAGCAACGGCTTCATCACCATTTAAATGTCGAGGCCATCCAGCTCTTTGATAATACAGATTTATTAAGAAGACTCAAAAAGACAAAACTATTTGAGTTAGAGTTATAATACTCTCATAATAATGAAGTGTAGTGCTATGTGCTAAACATTAACAAAGAACACATGAACAAAGTGTCTTCTCCTTAATAAAGACAATAGGAAACGTGTTATTGGACACATTCTTAGTTTAAGTTATATCTAGTTATTTTAGGTCAGATTTAAATTAATTTACTAAATTATATCCGTGCAGGAACGGAGAAAGAATACAAATTCCTGCGGCCCGGCGGCCTGTCGTAAGAGGCGACTAAACAACCCACAGCCAGGTGGTAGGGCATTTGCCCGACTGGATGGCTACCACCCCTGGTCTAGAGTATGCCGCCATAACAACCTTGAGTTGTGTTCTGGCATTAGTGGCCACGTTCCAGTCTCCCTTAAGAGGGCAGCAGCGCATTTGTAGCACCTTTGGTGTTGCAAATGTTCATAGGCGATGGTAACCGCTTTCCATCAAGTGGGCCGTCTGCCTGTCTGCTGAACTCATGCAATAAAAAAATATAAAAAAACTCATTGGTCTTATTTCCTAGATTAGATTGTAATTTTAATGTTGTATCACAAAGATACATCATAAATGGAAAAAAAGTTGTTTGATTTTATATCTTTTCTAAGAAGATTATTTAGACATGACCTTAAAATGTTTAATTCATTAAATAAATAAAAAATAGAATGTATACCTTTTTATTGGTTTTAATGTTTATGTTAAGCGTAGTTATTATATCCTCTTTGTTCCTTATTGTTAATCTCAGTGTCTGTCATTGTCAACATTGTAATTTTCCTTTTTCACGTTTCTATGTTTTATAAACGTAATATTTGTTAAAATGTTGGCAGCATTGTTTCTTGTACTCGTGCAAGCAAAAGTCGACTTTAAGGTGACGAACATTTTCATTCCACGACTGTACATTTTAACTTGTTTAACATTTATTGTAAATTACGTTTATGATAAAATAATTATATTAGAATCAATCTCAAGTCAAAAATTGGCATAGAAATTGTAAAATTATATTTTAATGCGATCAAGTTTACAATCACTTAACTGCTCTGGAAAGTGTAGTATGTTGTAATACATCACGGAGTTTCTTCAATTCTCTCCCATCGTCAGACGAGTGCTGGCCAATCCCGATGGACCGGCCTCTCCAATTTCTGCCGGACCTATGGGAATTCTACCACTGTGGTTTAGTGATAGGATAGTATTGAATTCTATCCGATATTCTTATAATACCTACGCTATTTAATTCATCATCAGCCAACCGTTGTCCACTGCTGGACATAGATGTTTCCAAGTTTGAGCCACAAATCCCAGACCTCCGTTTTCGTCATTCAGCCTTCGACAGCGCCCTTGCGTATGTACTCGGTCCACCGGTCTGAAGGGCGCCCTACATAATATTTGCCGAGAATAATAAGACAAATTTTAACCAAATAGAGTTTTAATATTTTTAGTGTGGAAGTTTTAATTTCATGAAATAAACTGCAATATTAAAATAATTAGGGGGTTCCCTACCGGCTTTACAGTACCATATAACAGTATATCGGGAGTCAGATACACTTCCTTTACTTTTAAAAGTAAATGTCGCCTACAGGTCATACATTTTTGGGTTGTAATTATTAACTTAATAAATCACCTATAAAACCACGTAAGAAGATTCCACGGTAAAACTATTTTATAAGTTACTGACATGATGTCTTATTCTTTGTTTTCTATTACCTATTCAGGAAGAGATTTGAAAATATAAAATAACACAGTAAATGCAAAACTATTCCACCTTTCTTTGTATATTCAAAGGTTCGACGCCAAACGTAGAAAGTTGAGTTTCGCGCTTGCCGCAGAGAAAGTTAAAACTGCATCAGAAATTCGCATATTTTATTATTTTAATAGGTCGTTGATAGCGAGTCATTTTAATGGATATTTAATAAATGATGATTACAATTAAAAATATTATTGAAAATTGTTATATTATATTATTTTAAATCCAAATTAGTTACTTTAATTTAAATTCTTGTTTATATTTACGTTTTAGTGAGTAATGCCATCTATGGAATTAGTTTAAAATAACGCCATCTAGCAAAATTCCTTGTTATCACATTGCAAACTATTAATATGTTTGATTATTTCACTAGTTAAAGAGATGGCAGTGTCTTAACTTTTCTAAAAGTGATGACCTTATCGAGGTTAAAAAAATAACGTTGAACATTTATAAATGCGTTGTTTTCTTGTCTGAGTACTTTCAATAAGTTTTCTTATAGCTGAATAAACCATTATATCTCTTTTTTGTACGCTACTATTTTTTATGTTAGTGTTTTCTTATTAAATACTATCTGTGCCCACCATCGTTTGCGTGAAGTTTGGACTTAACTTTTGAACCACGCCAGATATTGAAATCGTTCATATAAAAAAATCAAAATACCGTTTTGATTCCTAAAAATCTTCATTGAAATCCATTGAGCCGTTGTGGAGCTAGTAGCTTGTCAGATAAATTGACAGACAAAAATATATAAACGGTTTTTTATAGTTAAGCATCACAGAAACAGCAGGTTTCATTTAAATGTTGGCATTTGTTTTACAATTACCTTTTTTATTTATTTCATATAGATAAATAAATAATAGGTTTGTTAATTAATAAACTAAATTGCGGATTTTAGTATAATAATATTGATTGACTAATAGGATTTGTTCGTGGCTTCCTCCACGTTGGACAGATAATAAAAACTAGAGTTATTTTGCCAATATTTAATATCAAAGGGTATTTTCAGCAGGGCGGCGGATTTTTTAGTTTAAAAATACATGAATCCGGAAGATTCCCGTAAAAACCCAGGATAAGTAATATTACTAAGGCATACATAGCTACAACTATTTTACTTAAGATGTCTAATAAAGATAGAAATTGTTACCTGTATCTAGCAAGTCCTAAAATCACGTGGTTTCGAAGTTATGAAATCGGTGGATTCCGGAATACAAAGTAAAATTGTATCGTAACCATCAAATTTTTATGCAGTCTAATTAATTTATACTAATTTCGGGAAAAAATTCGAGGGATTACCGGGATAAGAAATACCCCATACTTTAAAGTCTGAGAATTTGCCATCAATCAGTGAAAACTGCAACGACATCGGCCCCTTAGTTTTCACGTGAAACCCGGAGAAAAGTAAATCTAAAAAATATATGAATCGTGTTCTCCATGGTTCATATAGTCTATCCCAGTTGTTTTATTAAACAGCTTCAATGTATAGACACGGAAATTATAGAATTTTATAATATTATAATAGATAATCTTCTAAAAGTAAATTTATTTGGATAATCTAAAAATTATTTTTTAATCCGCATTAACCTTTAACAGGCTCTCAAGATTCCAGTTGCAACACCTATTGTAATTTTTAACCGACTTCAAAAAATAGGAGGTTCTTAATTCGTCTGTATGTTTTTGTTGTATGTTCGTTACTCGATTACTCCTTCAATTGTGAACCGATTTTTCTTTTTTTTCTTTTAATCGATAGGTTATTCTCCCGAATTGGTTCCATTGTCACCATGTCATGAAACAGTCTCGAAATTGATAACCGACTTCTTTGTTACACGAATCTAATTGACGAAGATTCGTGTAACAAAGAAGTCGGTGGAGCGATAATCAGTTTTTTTTCTTTATTAGTAAGTCTATATACTCCCGAGATGGTTGCCGTAGTCACCAAGTCAGAATCTGGTGAGTGGATTCCAGGGAAATCGAGAGCAACCCTTACTTTAAAAATGCCGAGCGCCTACATAATTAGAAAAAAGCTTGTTTACGCGTGCCAGTATTACATTTTCTACGGGTGCTTAATTTTTTTATACTATTTATGTTACGCGATTTCTGCGTCAATTGTAGGCCAATTTTCAATTTTGTTTATGCGATTGTCTATACTCCCGAGGTGGTCCCATGGGCAACAAGTCAGGATCTGATGAATGGATCCCAGGAAAATCAAGATTAACCCTTGTTGATGAGCGTCTACACCGAAGAGTGAGAAAGTAACCTTGTATAGACGTGCCAGTACCATAATTTCTACGGGCGCTTAATATATTATTTCTAAAGCTATTCAAGTATTTGTGCAATAAAAAGTAAAAAATAAATATGTTTTACAAAAACAAAACCGACTTCGAATTAAAAAGCAAACAGTAAATATTTGACAAACTTCATTCTACAACATCTTGAAGTCCGTGCGAAGTAAATCATAACAAACAAATTTGCAAAATATAGTAATTTTTATATTTTACTTCGCACCGACTTCAAAATGTTATAGAAAAAGTCGGTTAAATATTTATTTTTTTCTTATAAGTTTGATGTCGATTTTGTTAAAGAAAAATATACTTTGTCCATTATTTTTGTTATTTAGTTACAGATCCCTAAAAAGTCTCGAGCTTCTGTTATAAGCAGGTATTATAATAACTATTTGAATAAAGTTATTATTTTTAGTTTAATATTGCTACTTACCACAAGATGGCGCTGTATACCATGTACTGAATTCGGGCTGTAAGTGACACCAAATTACAACGAAATACCAAAGTTCATATATTTTTTTATTGCATGACGTCAGCAGACAAGCAGACGGTCCACCTGATGGAAAGGGGTTACCGGAGCCTATGGACATTTGTAACACCAAATTCAAGGTAGTTGCAATGGCGGCAAATTTATACCAAGGGTGGTAGCCATCCAGACGGGCAAATACCCTACCATCTGACTGTGGGTCGTTTTGTCGTCTCTTACGAAAGGCTGCCTGGCTGCAGGAAATTGTATTCGTTCTCCGTTCCTGCACGGATGAAGTGTTTTAGATTTCAGATTTTTATGAACTTAGCATTACCCTTCATTATTAGAATGATCTTGTAACTTACTTTATTGATTGTAGTAAATGCTGATTTTTCTTTTACTACAAGGTACTAATTTACTATTTATTAATGAATGAAAATTTGATAATATAATATTTTTTAAAGATACATTATAAACAATACAACGATTCTAATTATAAATAGAATAATGGAATAGTGGGCAGAACATGTCATAGAATGAAATCAGTTAATGACAAAAAGCGAATTGCCCCCGCGTTGGTTGTGTCTCGCGACATGTTACCATAAATCAGTAGGGGATGCCACCCTTCCCACCCTCATCCCGAGAAAGGATGATCTCTTCCCGAGATCCTACATTTTTATAACGGCCGGCATCCGTACCTACGACTTTTTTGGGAGTAATATTGGCGAAAGAGTCGCTGCGTTAAATAAAATAAATAAATGTTGGTATTTACTTAATTAATTAAAGTGATTATAAATGTGTTATTAATTTTAGAATATACTTATTATAGTGTTGAAAAATATTACAATGTTTCAAGAGTCTTGCATAAAGTTAATTGGTAAAAGAAGTTTATATTATGGTTACTGAGAAATTACGTTAGGTTGCCCTGAGACAGCGCTTCGATACGTTTCCGCATGCATGTTCAGTGGTATACAGTGTATGCAATAATCTCCCTATATGGGAAAGAGTTAACTTACTGAGCTAACGCCGTCGAGTTTCAGGGCGTTTCTGCATTTTTGGTACCCGAGATCATGACACGACTTATGGTGGCGTTATGAAACACCCAAATAGTTTAGGTGATAGGTCGAAGCATGCTATTGGGAGTTTAACGTTCTTATCGAAGCATAATCCGCTATGATTATTCTAGTAGTCGCGGATAGCAACAGTGTTGGAGTCTCGATATACCATCGGTCGGTCTAACTAAATCATTTTCTCTCCATGCAGGAACGGAGAAAAATACTAATTCCTGCGGCCGGGCGGCCTGTCGTAAGAGGCGATAAAACAACCCACAGCCAGGTGGTAGGGCATTTGCCCGATTGGATAGCTACCACCCCTGGTGTAGAGTATGTCACCATAACAACTTTGAGTTGTTTTCTAGCATCAGTGGCTAAGTTCCAGTTTCTCCTTCAAGGCTGGCCGCACATTGGGAACACGTCTGGTATTGCTAATGCAACGACGGTAACCACTTTCCACAACAGTCGGGCTCTCTGCTGTACTTCGGCAATAAAAAACACATACCATTTAATACGTGGAAGACCCATAGTGTAATCGTTATCTTATTTACAGCTTCTAGGGCCGGCTCTATCGGTGTAATACCAAGCTCTTACAGAATATCGGCGTGAAACAGTTAGCTTTGTGCTAATCGTGTTTTAATGCAATAAGTGAGAGTTCTGATGACCCAATTCCCCCCTCCCCTTAATCCATTTTCCCTATCTCATCCCATATTCCAATCTTATATCTCATCCCTTCTATGCCACTGCTCTTGTCTGATCCCTCTATCTCATCCCCCTATCCTACCCTCTTTATCCTATCCTAAAGGCTGACAAATGTCTATAGGCGACGGTAATCAGTTTCCATGAGTTGGGCTGTCTGTTTATTTGCGAGCTTAATATTAAACCATCACCGCGTTCTATCATATTTCGTTTAGCCAGGGCCTGATGAACTGAAGACACTTCCAATGATCTAATTTTTTAATTACGAAGCTGGCACCCTGGCAAACCTTCCATCTTGGGTCAGCTCACGTCAGCCACGACCTGTTCTCGTAGCTCTGGCATATGACGTCAGCAGGAACACCGGAATGTTTAGTGGGTATTCCGAAAAAAAGTCGGCGAGTCCCACACTACCCCACTGTTAAACATGTCCCCGGGCAGTGGGGTGTTTGCAAACGGATTCACCTCGAAAAAAATTGTCTGTGTATGTGCAGATCACACGCAGAAGAAGTGAAACAAAGTGTGACAAAGGGTGGGAGGGATTCTACATTTCTTGATGTCACATTTCATATATTATATCGTTCTAATATATTTAGGCTTTAAAGGACGAAATTTGAAGTATTAACAAAAAACTTCAAAATATTTCCAACTCTATCTGTATAACCATGGTGCTTAAATTATTAAATATAATTTATTCTATCTCAATCTCTCGCAGGCTTAGTCCTATAGATTTATGTGTTTATCTCTTTTAGTGTCGCTTTTTCGTTTCATCGAGTTTCAAATCACAACGATTCTAAAGAAGTTTCACTTTAAAAAACCAACTCTCCATCTAATGAAACGTGGTTTCTGTCGCCTATAGACGTTCGCAACACCAGGAGCGAAGCTAATACGTCGTCAGCCTTTACGATGAGATAGGGCGGATGAAATAGGAGGGATAGGACAAAGGGGCTGGGATAGCAGATTAGATTATGGGGAAGAAAAGGTGGGCCATCGAAACTGTTTCACGCTGATATTCTGTGAGAGCATGGTATCATACCGATTAAGCCGGCTCTGTGAGTAGTGATTCTAGCATGGTTCTACCATGTCAACACTAATTCGATTTAATTTGATACATGATACAACGAAGTAAGTCATGAAGTGTCTAAATCTTTCATATTTCATTAAATTTCATGTTACAAATATTACAACTACAGGCAACTAAACAGTGGCTTTGTTTACAGCAAATTGCTCATTGATTTACTTTGTTAAGATAAAGTTTGAAGCCATTAGCGTACTGTTCGAAGGTTTTGTAAACTTATTACGCAGATACAAATACCTTCAGTACGCAATCGAATGATACCACTACTACGATACTTCTATGAATAAATATTAATGCGAAATTAATTTTCTAAACAGTACCTAAGTAAGAAACTGGCCAAATACGTGTTGAAAGAAAGAAAGAAAAACTTTATTCGTAAGAAATAGCGACGTAATTACATTCGTTTAACATTATTATATACAGAGCATATTTTGTTGGGCTATACGCATGAAATTTTTGTTGAGGCGAAGCACTTTCAACGATTTTTCAGTTACCTAAGTAGTCTTTAAAATATTCCATGTCTCAAAACTAGCTCACATCATTATTATTATGTAATACCAGGCCGCTCAGAGAGTATTGCGAAAAAAGTTTTTATGTATGAGAGATTGGCCAGATTATAATCTATTTCGATAATATGATTCTCTATAACTAAAAATAAGTACGTTCCAATTTCAAAATTTCCCTCCACATTGTTTGCGAGCTAATTTAAATTATTGTGTTGCATTGAAAAATGGATCTGCACCGGGAATAATTTCGCGCTATGATTTTTTACGATTACAAGTGTCGCCTGAAACCGGACGAATCGTACGATATACTTCAAATAGCATTCATGGATGAAGGCCCTTTTAAGGCAACCGCGTATCGTTGGTACAACATATTCAAGCGCGTTCGACTAACTTTGGGGGATGAAGAAAGAAGTGGTCACCCTTTGATGGCTGCTACGGAAGAAAATGTGCTAGCAGTGAAAAATTTAATCCAAGACAATAGACGAGTTACGTATCAAAATATTCAGCACGTACTGCAGATTGGATCGGAAAGCCTTCACGAGATTCTACAAGTGCATCTTCGCGTGAGGAGGATAGTTTCACGCTGGGTGCCGCACAACCTCACTGATGCTCAGAAGGAGGCCCGGGTGGAACGGTGCCGTGATAAGATAAACAATTTTGAAGCAGGCTTGTCTCGACGTGTTTACGACATCATTACAAAGAAGCATCAACGCCGAATGGTATACTACCAAATGCTTGGCAGAAGTTTTCTCCATTGTGAGCAACAAACGACCAAACACAGGGTTCCGCGGGCTACTGCTCCGCCACGACAACGCGCCCGGCCCTTACCGCGAACAAAACGAGGGACTTACTGTATAGCACACCGGTCAAACTCCTGGGTCACCCTCCTGATCTAGCACCGTGTGACTTTTTTTTATTCCCGAAAATAAAAAATCAGCTCAAAGAGATACAATTTTCGTCGTCGGAAGATGTGCTGTCAGCGTTCAAGCAAGCTGTAAACGAGGTGTCTGCGGCGGACTGAAAAAAGTATTTCGAAAACTGGTTCACACTCATGAAACTTTCTATAGAGGCTGGTGAAGAGTACTTTGAAAAGATTTAATAGAAAATATTTACCTATGGAACATTTTTTTATTTTCGCAAAACTTTCTGAGTCTCCCACGCATATATTACAAACGACATTTTTGGGAGCATGTTTTAGATCCACAAATTACAATTATTTCAAATATTTGAAAAGTTAGTACTAAAAGTTATTGCCTCCCCAGCATATACTCTTTACTAAACAAATTATTACAGATATTGTTTTAATTATTTTAATCCTGTCCACCATTTCCTCACATTCTTCTGTATGCTCGAACGTTATTTTACCTCAGTTATATTTATAAGAGCCGTCTCTAATTTTTATTAACAATTTCAGTATACCGCTTTTATAGTACAATATGTTTTATTTCTACCAAATTCCTCTCGTTATAATATAATTACAACCTAACTATCATATATTCACCATCAGACTAGCACGTTAACATAATAAATACCATTTCAGTAATAATTATGATTGATAAAATTTCAAGCGCAAATTACGCCATTCTATTTACAAGTAGTGAGCATAAAAAATATATATAATATATATAAATGAATTAATACGAGAACTAGTAGTAAGGGCATTGTTGACGAATATGCGTGCCTGAATCTTCGGCGAACCCTACGCGACGATCCGACCCTCTAAGTACCTGAAAAGGTGCCAATAAACAAACCACATTTTAAAGACGTATCTACCCAAACAACTCACACTAAAATCACTTTTATTTCAATTCAATAAGAATTACTTTAGAACACTTAATGAAAGTCGTAAGCTGTATTTATCTTTATCACTTTGGGTGGAGGTTTCTCAAGAAACAACGGGTTCTCCTTCGGGTCACCCTGGGGAGTAACGGCGGTATTCCATCTGAATCTCCAGAACGAGGGATTCTAAGGCGAATTACTGAAAATATGTTTCGGGCGAAAGGACTGCTTTATTATACCAGTTTATAATAGCTTTAAATGTAGGTATGTAGTATGTGTGTGTAGGTATTTTTAATAATTACTAGCTGATGCCCGCGACTTCGTCCGCGTGGTGCGGTTTTTTAACTCTCCCACGGGAACTCTTTAATTTTTCGGGATCAAATGTATGCTATATGTTGACCAGGGATATAAGCTACCACCATACAAAATTTCATATAAATCGGTCCAGTAGTTTCGGAGATAAGCCGGTACAAACAAACAGACAAACAGAGAAACAAAAATTTAAAAATCTAAAATAGTTCTATTTCACTGCTTTCATCCGCCTGACTCGTTTTTAGCATTTTTTTATTCATTGTACAGAAATTCGACCTCTACAGTTTTATTATATGTATAGATTAAGTATATGCGATAATAATTTAAAAAATTAAAACGTATAATTTTATAATAATCCTTATGGGAGCTCTATATTCTCGCAAGAATACCGCGAGTGAATCATCAGAGTGCGAAAAATGCGCTATAAAAGAGAACTATAGAAGTGGTTTTTGTGTTCTCTTCACAAAATACGTAATTTTAATAAACGTTTAAAAGGTAAATTAACTTTTCGTTTTACAAATTGAGGGTAATACTTCTAATAAATGTCCTAAGTACTCTATCGATGTCGATTCGCATTTTTGCCGCCCTTTTCGCGCCAAACTTTTTCAATATGGCGGCCGGCGAGAGCCACGCGCTGCCACCATTAACCACTGACACTTTACCGTTGCTATAAACTCACAAATCATGAAACGTGCTAGCGTCCACACAACAAGCAATTAACCGCTTACCACTTCCGTAAATACGGTTCATTGTCCCGTACCTTGTCATGCTCGATCACCGGGAACGAAATGTTTCAGCCATCAAATAATTTTGAACCTTCGAACCACAATGAGGAAAATATATTTTCAATTAATTCTCACAGAAAATCGTGAAACGAACAAAGAGAGCGAGAAACGAGGCCAACATTCGTTAATAATGTAATGTATATTTATTCGTCTACATTATTTCGCCGCCGATGTCGGCTTGCGTCAAATAGGATCGCTTTTATATTAATTACGGCTGAAAGTGAAACAATTATTATTGTCCCGGGAAAATGACACTCGTAATAATTAGCTTCTTATTTTCATTCATTTTCAAAATTCAATCGGAACTAATACATATTACATTTTACAAACACATAATACAATTTTATATAGAATACTAGCGGGCCCAGAAGAAGTTGTCCTGCTCTGAAAAAATAAAAATCCTAAAACCCGATAGAAGCGCCGCGCCACCTATCTGGTCAAGTTGTGAATCTATGCCATTCCGGGACATACAAAAATTTCATCAAAATCGGTTCAAAGAGGACTTCTAGACAGGAGGAGTTCAGTGAGGTATACACGAACAGAAGAATTTTATAAAGAAAAATATTAAAACTAAATTGTAAGTTATGGTATGGCCTTAGTATAATTTTGCCGTTCTTTTACTAATCGCAGTAACTTTAATGAATAATTTATTTTTGAAAACTTTAGACGTTTGTAGTAAATATAGTATAGTATATATATAATATAGTAATATAGTAATAGTAACATGTTTTTTATTTGTTTGTGTGTTTTTTAATGGAAATATTAATCCAAATCTGTTTTTGTGTGCGGCCTAATTTGTATGGCATCGGGCGTTCCGCATCTAATCAATACGCGGGCTTGGTGCGGCGGCAGACGCGGCATGCGCTCGGCACAGTTCGGCTAAGCTCGGCCGCATTCGGGGAAAAGCGGGACTTTCGTCGACATTCGGGTGTTTTCGCTTCAATCGTAATTCCATTTTCCGCCCGCCTTGGCAAATTGAAATGTCGTAACTCTTAGGGGAATATCGGCTTTCTGCCCAAGAAAAATATTCTGCTAAGGCATTGTAACGACGCTTTAGATATTATGGAATATTTCCAGTCCATCATACAGCCCAGGGTGCGTCCCCTAAAATGGTTGTAATCGTGAATCTGTCTGCCACTTGGCCGCTTGTACTTCAGCGGTGGAGGTATCTCCCCTTTCGCTGTCAACTCAATGTTTTTATTTTATGACGGGATTGTTTCCTTTGTTATGAGCAGTGTCCTAGTAGCTACATACTTTAGATGTTGATAGTCTTAAGTACAGTGTCGATTGTTCGTAACTTACATGTTCGACGGACATGATAAAATATATTGATGTAGGTCAAGAAAAAGTTTCGTAGCATGACTGAGGCGTAATTATTTAAAGTTACGCATGAGAACAGCAAACAATTGGGGAAAGGAAAATAACTTCTTGTAAGAGGAAAAGAAAATTAATTTTGCGTGTAACTAAGTTTTTACGAGTAATGAGTTGGTTATTACAGAATATTAACTGATATAACTTAAAGATGTCGTAGTAGCTTAACGGCTTTCGGACCGTGTCATTACAATGACCTGAGTTCAAATACTTGTCGGGTATGCACAACTTATTTATTTTGTTTATTTATAAGAAGAAACATGACAAATGCAGCAATGACTTATAGGTAAACACTACATGCAATTTGATATTTTGTAAGAGGATATATTATAATATAGTTAATTTAAAGAAAAAAACAACTTTTTTAATGTTTATCTGTATAATGTATATAATGTCACGAGTATTATATAATGCAATTATTTATCTCATATTATATGATTACTATTAATTGATTAAAAATATGTTTCATACGTCTGAAAAAATTTAGTATGTATTAAAAAAATCTGAATTTATGCACCACCTTTGACGGCCTCTGTGGCTGAGCGGGCTAAGCCTTTGCCGGCCTACCTTACTGCAATGCAGAGGCTCCGGGTTCGATTCCTGGTATAGTAAAATTCGGAAATGTAGTTTCTCCCTTATTTACTATGGTCTGGGTGTCTGGGATCGGCTCCACAGTAGTCCGTTGTGTATTACCCATAACACAAGCGTAAGTTGCTTAATTTGAGGATATACAATATGTGTGTTTGTCTGCCGATTATTATTATTATTTATTATTATACTACCTACATCGCTAGATTAGCTAAGAGTATACTATAAGTTAAGTTGCCTGGAAGAGATCTTTCTAAGCGATAAGGCCGCCTATTGTTCTAAAAAATATTGTGACTGAAGTTTTATGTTTGCCATTTTGGTGAGCAATAAACTGTTATCTAATCTAATCTAATGTTACAGTGGCTACGTACTGACGGTGAAAGAAAAGATCGTGAGGAAACCTAAATGTGGCCCTAGCGGAAGATCAGCGCTGGTTATATTAACCGGCAGTTTTGCTGAGCTAAGGCCAGTTTAGGACTACATTTATTTATTGTTTTATTTTAATAGTTTAAGTGAGTTTTATTGTAGTTTTAAATAAATCTTTGTCTTTCTTTCTAAATGTAGAGATTACAGATGTGGGAAATTTGCCTATCCGTCTTGGCCGAGCATGGCGGGTATACGTCCATTTCACTATATAAAATATAGTCATAGATACCCAAGTCCAGCAGAGAGACATTTATGGTCTGATACAAGTTTGATCGCTTTTTAAAGTATTCAGTATGATAGAAAGGACTGAATGCTCTAAACACACTACAGTCTATCGATTTACACTTGCTTAAATTTTAGTATTGGTAAAATTGAGTGTAAGGAAATCCTGTTTAACTTACCTGTGTACATGTGAGATATACGTAATTGAATAAACACATTTATGGGAAAATTCGTTTAAGCACAAAATATAAAGCAAAAAATGACCACCGAAAAGGGGTACAAGCAATTCGGCGAGTTATATTAGCGGGAGGCCCAGTAGGTCAGATAAATTGAACCCTCCGCGGCGTTGTGTTCACACGTAAATAACATGTAGAGTTTGGGGTTTGGGGTGTGGGACACCCTGTACCCAAGTGGAAATGCGTGACGCGTTTTCAGTAAAAATCATACATATCAAACGAATTTCAACTTTACACCTTCAAAATACGAACTAGCCTGTTATTCATTCATTGTAGAAATATGTTGGTATACTTAGTTGCAAAACCAAATTGCCTGTGCGATTTCAAAAGTAATAAGTTATTCCATTTTGATCCTTACGATTCTTCAAATAGGGATAGTTTATAAATAAAGGAAATAGAAAACACTTAAATGTTAGAATGGATTTCCTCGAACACGCAACAGGAGTAGAGTAAACTTCTGCTACGGTTTGTTAATCTTTATGCCTTAGTTTTTTTGTTAAGATTACGAAAAGTTAAGAAAACATCAATAAAGTAATTATTCTACTGGTAGACAGAGTTTTGTGACGTTCGATGTTTAGGCACTTGGATCTTGAGGCCTTTAGCTTGAAATTTCGAAGTGCTTGATCTCCTCTCTGAGGTCATTAGCAAGCTTACCTATGTTAAAATTGCCAGCATTATGGGGACCTACACAATTAGACATAGACAACACTTTATTGTTCACCAAATCAAAAATTACAAAAAATGCTCAAGACAATAGTTACTTAGTAAAACAAAAGACGGCCTCATCGCTAAAAGCGATCTCTTCCAGGCAACCTGACTCAAATGAAATTCTTAAGTTATCTATAATTATTATGCAACACAGAAAAAAAGAAAAAAAAAGATATACATGGACAGCAGATTACAGTCTATTGTAAACTAGCACATACATCATTGCGTAAGACTTACATAAGTGAATTTTTGAATATGGCAAAAGATTTAGCTTTTCTGACGTCAGTGGGCAAAGAGTTCCAAAGTAAGACAGCCTGCATGGCGAAGGAGTTGGAATAAAATGTTGTAGACTGTGCAGGTGCCATTAATAGGAGATTATTAGTGGAGCGCAAATTGAGTGTATGTGACGTATGAAGGAAGTTGAAGCATTCCTTAAGATAAAGAGGGGTATAAGGTATAGACAGTATACGATATAGCAAGTTGAGAAGATGAGCATTCCGGAGAAGCGAGATAGGCAACCGTTCGAGCTTTTTGCGAAATTCAGAAACGTGGTCATATTTTTTACTTACATATTTTTAATTACGCTTACAAGATGCTGAACTAGGCCATGGAAATAATTCTTCAGTATAATTTTTACACCTAAAGGATTATAAACAGAATCCAGACCTAATAATAATGTGCTAGTGGTCGTTCGTGGTCGAAATTCGACCATAATAATTTGTTGTCAAAGACTATACTTCTATAATCACAGATTTCGCCAAGGCTACACTATTAATTTGACTTGCACAATAAACAAAAGATTATGTGCGTGTGTGTGTCAAATACATGGTAGTGTTTGTAATGTATTTTTTATTGATTTAATGTATTTTATATGCATATTTTTAAAAAAAATATTAGCATTCGTCGCTTTTTCTCTATGTAAACTATAAGTGTGCGCAATTTCATACTCCTCAAAAAGTTTCAAAGTTTTTGCTTCACGTATTAATATATAGATTAGTTCAATTACTTTATGTAAAATATTTTTTTTAACATTTTTAAAATAATATTGAACAAGATTGAACAAATATCTTTAGTTAATTGGTTTTTGGGTCAGGTAACCGAATCACAAAAACGGTAGACGTTCGTCACCTCTCTGAAACCCTTCACTATGCATAGACTGATACGTACTTGGCCGATTTGTGATTCGATTGTGTACTTAAAATGTTACATTTAAGTTTGTGTATTTGAATTATAATTTTATAATTATGAAATGGTAGTATTGAATAATTATAATTATTAAATGGTAAACATTACTTTATCTGAAGGAGAAGTAAATTTTTCGGTTATTCATTTATTAATAATTTTAATTTTCTTTTAAGCTCGCTAAGTGCGGCAGTTCATGATGTATCCTAAACATATAGCATTCATTAAGCACGAATTGAATACTTTACGTGATGAATAAACGTACGTAGACACAATAAAATGTAATGGGTTTAATATATTATAAAGTCTAAATTAATATTTTTATTTATAAAGTACATAAATTGGAAATTAAGAAAATTACAAAACAAAATACAGTAGGAATATTAATTTTGGCGTGCCAAGTTTTAAACAGTAAAGGTTGTTTAGTATCGTCCTCTTTCTAAGATGCTGGTGGGATTGTGGAATGAGAAAGGGGGAGGTGAGAGCGTGGCAATCTGGGGATGAGGCAGGCGAGTTTTGCATTAATAATGTTGATATCGGCCCGCCTTACGATTAATTTGATTAGTTGACTTGTGTTTCGGGATAAACCGTATCGCTATTATTGCGGGACTTTTGGTTGCGAACACAATTTCTGATTGCGGATTTGATTAAAATTATTTTTTACGGCACATTTGAAACCAGTTAATTTTTTTATGGCAACATGTTTAGTCGTACTTTGAGTGCTATAAGGACCTACTTAAATAATTATAAGATAATTAGCGGTCCCGGCAGACGTGCCCTGAAAAAATAAATTCTAATAACTGATTCCAGCACCACCTACCGGGTCTGATTGTGAATCTGATCTATCCCGAGACCCATTCAAACACACATACATTAAAACCCTTGAACCCGATTCCAGTGCCACCTATCTGTTCCAATTGTAAACCTAAACTATCCAAGGACCTACTCAAAAACGCACAAAATATTTTATCAAAATTGGTCCAGGGGCTTAAGAGGAGTTGATATTCTTTCCAAAATAAAAAAGTATTTCCAAATGAATTGAGCATTTTAATACGCAGTAAGAATGCATTATAAAAGGCCGCATGTCAGTTTAACCGATTATGATTCTAAGCGTATCTTTGTACAGTTGCGGTATAAAAAGGTTCCTCAACTTAACGTCGACTTTTGCTTGCATGAGTACAAGAAATAGTACTACCAACATTTTAATAAACGTTATGTTTATAAAATATAGAAACGTGAAAAAAGAAAAATGCAATGTTGACAATGATAGACGCTGAGATTACCAATGGTTTTAATCATCAGAAACAAAGAGGATATAATCATTATGCTTATCTTGAATATTAAAACCAATAAAAAAATTACATCTCTAAACAACGTACTTCGACAAGATAGACAATCAAACAACTTTGATCTAACTAATTTTAAACTTTATTGTCAAACAGTTAAACATAATTTGCTGTGGAACAGTCTGTTCTACGACTTAGTTTGAAAGGGTAATATGTGCTCGCAGAAAGTTAAATGGGTCAATCAAAACTGTCGAACTATTTCATACCACGACTGTACATGATGAACATTGTTTAATGAATATGAGATTTAAATTTCTAGTTGCGTCTCAAGGAAGCTTCCCATTCAGTCCCTAGGATACCCGTCTTATTTTTTTCAGAAATTAATTTTGTCTTCTGTAACGATTTTTAAGATTATTTTCAAAACCTAAGGGGTTAAATTGCATTCACTTTGTCCCCCGAGTAAGTTAGTGGTTTATGTTGCTCGTATAGCTTAAAATGAACTTATCTCCTATACGCGCTCAACTCATATGACACTCCTTTACCTGCCCTTAAAGAAATAAAAAGTTTAAGAGAAACTACATAAAAGCTTTTAAAATGCATATTATATTTAAAGCATGCACAATATATACACTCCCAGGCTCTTTGTATCTTACCTTTAAATCTTGTTTAAGTTATTTGTAGTAAGTACCGACTGTGTACAAATTGGTCAGATTTCATACAGCGATAGATGTCGTTTAATAATTAGGATTGACGTTCGTTATTAATAGGGGTCGATGATGCGAACAGAATCAAGTTATAAGCGAAGAGCGTGTGTCATATCCTATTAGAATTATAGATAGATAGACAACATTGTTTGTACACCAAAATAAACAAGTACAAAAAATTCAAATTTACAATTCTTCTAGACAATTCAGTAAGAGGCCTTATCGCTGAATGCGATCTCTTCTAGGCAACCTAAGTTCTAGGAATTTCTTAGCTAATCTGGCGATGTGGGTGGTGCGGGACAAGAAGCAATAGATACATAAATACTTAAGTTAATTTAAAAATTCAATAAACCCTTACATACATAGACATATACGTGGGACACTCCGAAAGTTTTGCGAAAGAAAATCTATAGGTAAATATTTTTTATTAAATCTTTTCAAAGTACTCTTCACCAGCCTCTATACAAAATTTCATGCGTCTGAACCAGTTTTCGAAACACTTTCCAGTCTGCCGCAGACACCTTGTGTACAGCTAGCTCAAAAGCTGGCAGCGCATCTTCCGGTGACGAAAATTGTATCCCTTTGAGATGATTTTTTATTTTCGGCAGTAAAAAGAAGTCACACGGTGCTTGCTAGGTCAGAGCTGTAAGGAGGGTGACTCAGGAGTTTGACCGGCGTGCTGCGCAGGAAGTCCCTCGTTTTGAGCGCAGTATGGGCGGGTGCGTTGTCGTGGTGGAGCAGTAGCCCGCGGAGCCCTGTGTTTGGTCGCTTGTTGCTCACAACAGAGAAAAATTCTGCCAAGCATTTTGTAGTAAAATTATTGTATGTATAAATTATTTTATTGCATATGTTACTGTATGTATAATTTTTATTTGGTAGATTATTGTAAATAATTGACACTAAGGTGACAACAATAAATAAATATAGGTAAATTAGATTCGAGTAGTTTTTGCGTTTGTAGTAGTATTTTCATATTTACAGGAGTTCTAAACTTGAAATTTAAAATTCTTAGCACAAGCAGAAAAAAGAAGTTCGTTACATATTGAAGAAGCAAATATATTTACAATCAAAAGTTAACGGTGAAAGTCAAATAAATAATAATTATTTACATTGGTAATTGTTGTGAGGTGTGTGTGACTATTTGGTTTTAGTATTAAATAATTAATTGATTTCATTTGTTGTTCATTCTTGTTATTTATTGTTCAGTGTTATTATTTGTTGCTAATTGTTGTTGTTTAATATTAAAGTTGTTAATTAAAATGGTTCTGATGTTGAAACGTGGTCGAGGTAAGCCTTTGACTTCCCAAACTAAAGAAGTATTGTATAATTTGTACAAATATTTCGAAAATGAGTGCAAAAGCAATCCGAGCAGTATTATGACTTCCGCTCAATTAGTTGCTAAATCAACCGGAATAGCATTGACTTCCATCGGAAAGGTGCTCTCTCTTTTCTTTCACCATATCCTAATTATTTGGGGTCGGCACAATATGTCTTTTCCTACCACACTCCTCTACTCTGACATACATCTTCTGTCACACCACATATCATCATATCATCCTTCACACAATCCATCCATCTTTTTGTTGGTCTACCTTTACATTTGTACCCATCTATCTATCGGAAAGGTGCTACCAGAAAGCAAATGTCGTTCTTCAGAATATGGATCAACAACTTAGTATTAAAAATTAAGTTTAATATTAATGTTTCTTATTTTAATACCGTTTAATATTATTAGTTTCATATTAAGTAGGTACCTGCCTATATAAATATGTAAAAAGTATTAGTTTATTTATTTATGTGCTGACCGTACACTACTACAAACGCAAAAACGTCTCGCCAGTTAGCTTCAAGACTTTTTTGCGTTTGTAGTAGGGCAGTTGCCCTGTACATTGTTTTAATTTGTTTTTGTGATAATAAAACTACGTTTTAACGGTTTTAGCGCTTAAAACCGTTAAAACGTAGTTTTATTATGTACAAGTCGCGAAACTTAAGAAAATATTTGTTTTTGTTCGTTCTAATTTTCTAAGCTTCGGCTTAAAAAGAAGTAAAACGTGTTTGCAATATTGCAAGAAATTGCCACGAAAACCGTTGATTTAATTCATTAAACATGCTAGCTTTCCAAATTCTTTCATTTCTCAATTTAAAACCAATTAGTCCTTAATATAAATAAGTAAGAGATACGAAAATAAAACTTGGGACCAAACACAATTAGGTAACCAAATTATGAACGGAATACGAAAGATTGTTGGTAAAAAAATAAAGAATTAATTAACGCTCAACGATGGGAGATAATAAACTTGCATTAAGCGATACTTTGGGAAAATTCGGGAATGTCGGGTAAGCGTGGGGATGGGCGGCCACCCCTTAACCTTTCGTTTAACTTCCACAAGTGAGATTGAGTACGTAAGTATATAGAGCAACTTTAATTAAGACGCCTCGCTGTTCTGTTAGCGTGCATTGTTTATGAGTATGGAATAATTCAGTGTAATTCTGAATTTGTTTCGTTAATAAGCTTAAGCTATCTTTGAAGTTTAAAACGTTGTTCTACAAGTTATCTTCACTTATAATATTTATGACTGCTTATGCGTAAAAAAAATACATACTACTTTTAAATAAATTCTGGGTGACTTAAATTATAGACACTATCGAAAACAATTTTCCTGAAATTTCCTGTTGTATATGGCCTAATAATATCAGTAGACGTTTCGCAATAAACAAGTTTATTACATGAAGGTAATAAAAATACAAATAGAACTAAAAGGTGATTGACTGAATATGAACTAGTATATTAAATAAAACTAATATATGTATACAGTTTACTATGAAAAAATATTGTAATGAAAATTACGAACAACAAATTCTTGTTGCATATAATGGTGACTTAAAAATGAATAATTAAGGTTACAAAAACTTTAGTAATTCAAATAATTGTAAAAGGCCATTTATTAGATCATTGCTCATGGGAAGCGCACTCAAAAGGCTAATTGTATTACTACTATGGAAGGAGAATTATTTAGTAAAAATGCAACTACTAAACAGCATTTTTTGTCACTTCTTTCTTTTATAATTTCACTATTGGTTAGTAAAAAGATTAGCAATGTGTATGTAACTAATAATATGTGAAAACATTTAAACGGTTTTAGTTTATAAATAGTAATTAATTGAGTTGTAAACTGTTTGTTTACCGAGAAAATAAAATAAATAAAATAGCACATGAAGATTGCATTCCAAGGGGACGAAACAAGTAATTATTCTGTCGTGTTTTAATATTAATACAACTTAGACTTAATTACAAATTAATCACAAATTCCATTTATATCCTCAATTCCAGTAGTATTTAATATTTAACTTTTAGGCACACCAAAATCTATCTTGACACACCCGTTCCACAGCTCAAATAGTTGCGTTTCTCAGCTTGATCTAAGTTTGACTGTGGAAAGTTTCGACAGATGAGGCTATGTAGACAAAGCGGCTACCTATAGACCGAGCAGGCCTTTATTAGGGCAAAACCACCCGGCAGAGGGTATGTGAACCCATGTTGTACTGATTTATAGACGGTAAATTTGTGTTGTACAACAATCTAATATAATCTAATAGTATCCAAGGAATGGAATTAATTATGATTTATGAATACGAATGTATAAGGCAAGCCTATGCCTTATCTCTATGGATATGAGTTACTAGTTCATTACTAAACTTGGTTTAATTTTTGAAATTATTACACAAGGGGCATTCATAGGTCGTTGGTTTATATCCGGTTCGAAGGACCATGAAAGAAATGAAGCGGACAATATGACTGATATGTAAATAGGTCTAATAAATATTAAATACTTGCAATACATATTTAAATGTGAGTAGGTATCTGCATAAGTACGCTTTAATATTACTTTGACATAGATGAGGTTATTGTTAATAGTTTAGCGTTAATTTTTTGTCGACCGTAGTACAATAAATACACTTTATGAATAATTTATTTATTCAAGGAATGAAATTGGTACTGATATTATTTGTGCCATAACGTTACCTATATTAAGCAGGGTGTCAGTATATCTACATCATGGACGAAAAATACCTGGAATGGAACTTCCAGTAAAAATGTAATTCTCAAAAGTTTGTGACTCCTATGCAACTAAATGATGCCGTAGGTCATTAATTCACTTATTTGCGTTTTAATATTTAAAATATGTATTTTAAATCAAATTAGTAAAAAAATCAGTTGTAATATGTTGTTAATTTGTAGTAGATTTCGTATAAAATTACTTATTTTAATAATTTATTATTTTATTTTATTTTATTTGGGTGCTAACAACTGTGGTCTTACAAACTAAAGTTATAGAGATAGGTAAAGATTAGTTATTTATAAGCCTCTATATAATTCTGAAAGCTAAGCCTAAGCCTCTATCATATAATTCTAAAACATTTTCAAGCTTCGACAGTTAGATTCTTTGTCGGGCGATTGTTGAAAGAAATTATAGCATCAAGATCCATCAAGCGTCACAGCTAACGATACAAAAAGTCAGACAAAAAAAAGTCACTCCGCAGCTTATGTGCGGCAGTCTGTAGTAGCGACGGAAGATGTCTCTTAGCTCGTGTGCCGTGAATAAATTATAACGATAAGACTCATGCCTTAGCAATATTGAAGGCGTTTTGATCATTAGGCCGCCCACCCCGCCCGTCGCCGGCGCCGCCCGCCCTCCCGTTCACTTCAGAGGTATTTTTCCGGGGAAGGGATACGGCAATGATTCCCCTAAGCAGAAGCGGATTTGGAATACCAGAGACAATTCAATTATATAAACCCTGTTTTAGGAAAAGAACTAGTTCTACACACATCTGTATTATTTTTAAAACAGTGATATAATTAATGATCATTAATAATAATAACTGGTAAATAACCGTTTGAAAAAAAAAGGGTTATATTATAGTTTATTGTTAGTGTATTGAAGTATATTGTTTATTGCAATATATACTATATATTGTTAGTATAATAATAACAGCCCGTAACTCTCCCACTGCTGGGCTCGGGCCTCCCATTGTAGGGGAACGGACAGTATACCCGCCACGCTTTTCCAAGGCGGCTTGGCAGGATTGGCACATCGTTTATCTCGATGTGCAGGTTGCATCACGATGTTTTGCTTCGCCGTTGTTAGCACGTGGTAATTGTAACAATATGCACATTTGGTCAGAAAACTGCCTAAGTGGTGCATGCGTTCCGGCTAGGATCGAACACGCGCCCTTTGAGTTCAGGACGGGTGCGCTAGCCATTACGCTACCATGACTTTTTTATTATTAGTATTATTGTATAATTATATATATATATATATATATATATATATACTTATGTTTAACTATTTCAGTCTTAGTTAATTTTCTCTATAATCTATTAACACCAGATTAGCTAAGAATTATAAGTTATGTTATCTAAAAGAGATCGCTTTAAATAATATAGTTGCTTAATTGACAAGACAGAATTGTGTAACCATGTATTTTTGTAGTTGTTTATTTTAGTGGACAATGAAGTTATTTAAAAGGTGAAATAAGTACTTATAATTTTTTTGTCTTGTTATATAAATTGCAACATTAATTTTTGGTGAGGGAATTTATAATAAAGAAGCAGGATTTCCCGCATTTGACACAGGAAAATCCATCCCTGTCCTTTCCCTTTTCATTCCACAAGGCCGCGGCCTTTAGACGAACACTTGAACTTCTTTCATCTTTGGTTTGTTGAGTGATGGAAACGGTTGGATCGCATGATAAAAAGAGATGTTCACTAGTGGTTTGAGGGGATATAATTTTATTACATCGTTTTTGGGGGTTGTTTTGATGCAAAATCACTGTGATATACTTTCGTCTCTCTCGACACAAAGAGTTAAAAGAATTAATTATAGTAAGACTTCGTGCTCTTTTGATTTTGCAACATTCAATTATCGTATCGTAATAACTTTGATTTTAAGTTATTTTTTTGATATTTAATGGTAACAAATACAAACCAATGAGATATTACATAGAGCGAAATCGTCGAGTTCTCGTCGATATTGAAAATAACATAATACACATTTTTACTTGATTTTATTAAAAAAATGTTTTATACAAATTGTTCAATAACAGATTCATTAATAAATTTATTTAGTTTGACGGTAGATATTTTCATTTAATTAACCCAAGAGGCATATGCCTTTGGTATGTATATACATACCTACATGTACAGTGGCGCAATGAAAAAAAATGAAAAAAGAAGATTGTTTAGGAATAAAAGATTTTTATTGGTTTTAATATTTGTAATAAGCATAGTGATTATATCCTCTTTTGTTTCGTATTGTTAATCTTAGCAATTATCTTTTTTCATGTTTCTATCTATACATACAAATAAATAAAATTAAGTGTCTGTTTGTAATGTCAGAATAACAGCTTCTTACTAAATACGTATGCAATTTTTTTTTTTTTATCTATCTGTAGGTTTCGGCTAATTTCTGAAACGGCTGGACCGATTTTGACGGGACTTTCACTGGCAGATAGCTGATGTTATAAGTAGTAACTTAGGCTACTTTTTTTTAGAATTCCAAGAAAAAAATTCCACGCAGACGAAGTCGCGGGCACAGATAATATTTTATAAACGTAACATTTATTAAAATGTTGACAGTACTGTTTATTGTACTCGTGCAAGCAAAAGTCGACTTTAAGGTGACTAACACTTATTCCATGAGTTTTGCATTACTACATTTTAAAGTTTATCTGGTGCAATAAAAAACCTCACAGAAAGGTCTATATAATTTCAGAATTAACATAGAAAAAAAGAACATAACGATACTGCCAATGATACCCGTATTTCTTATTATAACATTAAACCCAAAGTGGGTGTCAACAGACTAATAAATCCTTTAGTTTTTCTATTCCATTTTCCAATTATTTCTCTGTCTGTCAATTTAGTGCGTGGTTTATATTAACACCATGTAGTTAGATATTAGATAATAGCATAATTTGAGACTGAGACTGATTTACTAAAGAATATCAGAGTAAGTATAATTACATAATGCATGAAAGTAATAATTTAACCTTTTTATAGAGTGTGGATATGATTAAACATTGCGTTCATCTATCAAAAGCGCGTATTAGAATTAATTTTCACTATGCTTAGGACACTTTTACTATTATTAGATATTTAGAGAATAGCTAATTAGTTATACAAAATTATGTATTAGTGTAAGAAATAAAATAATAAATAAAATCTACCTTCAAAAATTAAGTAAATATTACAAATGAATTATTTATTCTAATAATATTAATCAATATTGTTAAAACTGTTAAAACCTACGTTTACTTATTATCAAAGCACTGGCGACTTTTAGAAAAGTATTTAAATATTCCATTGACTTTAACTATTTTATAATCCTCCTATTATCGTGTTAGGAAATACATACATTGCATCTGGCTCAGCCTAATGTATTATTTTTCTCCTACATTAGTACAGGTTTATAAACTGCAACTCTGTGTGGGACTCAAATCCCACAAATATGAATATATGTATATTAATAATATATTATTAACAATAATTAGTCTATGGTACTAAAATTATTGTAAATACTGCTGGTTATTCTTAAACAAATAAATAAAATGTGTACTTGCAAGTTTAAACCAATACAACTCATAGTAATATATGTATATCAGTTTAAATATTGCAACCAAACGTATTTTATTTTACAACTTTAGAAAAAACAAATTAATTACAAGTAACAATTTTTGCATAATAACTATTACAATTTTACCTTTAAAAGACGATGTTCAACAGAAATATTTAGATATAATTTACTAATATATAAATTATGTGATCGGTTTATTTCACCTCCAGGCTATTCACATCTATATTATTGTAATGTCACCTTGGGATGACCACTTGCAGACTTGAAAGCAGCTCTACGCAGCGCATGTAAGAATAATTATAATTTGTTTTGGATGTGGCAATAAAAATATTCATCTTTTAGAATAATGTTGGTTAAACCAACAAGAGACCACAAAGGATACGGATCCATATAGCCCTCGACCCTAACCATACCCAAATTTTAGTTTATTGTAAGTGACACCAATCGAAAAACTTCTTGTGACAGCTCAAATAACAAAATGATTTATATATTAGTAATGTTTTTAATGAAAATACAATTACAGCTCATAAACATTGAACATCATATAAATAACTATTATTATACATTTTTAAACTAAATATTTTTTTTTTTTTTTTGAAATAAAACTTCTCAGTAAAGAAAGCATTATCCCTCCCTAGTTCTAGACAAAATATGGGTGACAAATTACAATGTTGTTATACCGATATTATTGTGTAAAAATGCTCTTTAACTTGTCGTAGTTTTTAAATTTAATTTTTTTATGGTACATGCTAATGTATAGTCTCAATAAAAGTAAAATAAGTTTGTGTGCTGTTTTTGTGAGCGGTCTTTATTGTACGATTCAGATTTAACAGAAGATACTGCTGAGGTGGATCTGAAAATACCGGCACTAGAGCAAAATTAAACAGGCCGTGTTAAAAATCTACTGTGTTGGGATTCGAAACTGGGACCTCGAATTGCTAAACGACGTCGTGAGTGTCGAAGTAATAATTTGACGAAAGTATTATGATTGAGGTCCAGTAACGCGTTTTGTGTCTTTTAATTTTTTACCTCGTCCATAAAATTTCTTAGCTTTGCCTTATTTGTCCGTCGACCGGCGAACCGTCTGCTAGGGTGGGTGGACTCGAATAGGTACATAGTCTGAGACAGAAAGAACACGACCTGCAACCAATATTATTGCACTTTATTTGTCATGAAGTCAAACCGGGAGAACAAAAACTAGATAAATTTCTCTTCTTTCTTCTAATAAAATTATTTTTTTAATCTTGTGGTTCAAAACGTATATATATAGCTCTTTTAGTTTAGAAAAGTCGAGACACTGACTTTTTATTGTATTTAACATATTTTTCATTTTATATTGACTCGTCAAATTGACATATCCATTGATAGATTGAGATATCGAATACCCGTCTCTGTCACATGTCATGAATTCGAATCCTGACAGAGTACTTGCACAACTTAGACAGTTTTCTGGCTTCATACATATATGTATACTGTTACAATTACTGTGTTCACGGTAAAGGATTAATTTTAAGGATACCTGTAAATCGAAATTACAGATCTGTGAGACAGTTTAACTGTCCTTGGACCAAGTTTCTCTGTGGTTTATAGCCCGGTATATGCTTGGTAAAGTATAAGTATAAGATTCAAAGTTAAAGTTGATTTTTTTCATTTTGACATAATGTAAAATTTCGTCTCGGATATAACCAAAAAATTGGGTTAAAAATGGGCACTCTCATAACTACAAGGCCATTTAGAAAGTATTGCGAAAAAAGTTTTTATGTATGAGGGACGGGTCAGTTATAATCTATTTTGAAGATATAATTATTCATATATCTATATATACATACATATAATAAAACTGTAGAGGTCGATTTTCTGTACAATTAAAAAAATACTAAAAACCGAGTCAGGAGGGTAAGGGTAAGAAGTGAAATAGAACTAATTTGGATATTTTTAATTTTTTTGTTTCTCTGTTTGTCTGTCTGTTTGTACCGGCTAATCTCCGAAACGACTGGACCGATTCAAATGAAATTTTGTATGTTGGAAGCTTATATCCCTGGTCAACATTTAGGATATTTTAGATCCAGAAAAATTAAAGAGTTCCCATGGGAAAGTTAAAAAAAATTCCACGCGGTCGAAGTCGCGGGCAGAAGCTAGTTTATAACTAAAAATAGATACGTTCCAATTTCAAAATTTCCCTCCACATTGTTTGCGAGCTAATTTAAATTATCGTACCTCATTTAAAAATGGATTTGCGCCAGGAACACGATTTCAAGTGTCGTCTGAAACCGGACGAATCGTACGATAGATTTCAAATCACATTCATGGATGAAGGCCCTTCTAAGGCAACCATGTATCGTTGGTACAACGAATTCAAGCGCGGTCGACTAACTTTAGGGGATGAAGAAAGAAGTGTTCGCCCTTTGATGGCTGTTATGGAAAAAAACGTGCTAGCAGTGAAAAATTTAATCCAAGACAATAGGCAAGTTACGTATCAAGAGATTCAGACCGTACTGCAGATTAGATCCGGAAGCCCTCACGAGATTCTACAAGTGCATCTTCGCGTGAGGAGGATAGTTTCACGCTGGGTGCCGCACAAGCTCACCGATGCTCAGAAGCAGGTCCGGGTGGAATGGTGCCGTGATATGATAAACAAAGAAGCAGGCTCGTCTCGGCGTGTTTACGACATCATTACAGATGATGAGTCCTGGATTTATCAATACGATGAATCAATAAACGAAGCGCCAGTCGACGGTTTGGGTGTTTCAAAACGAATCAACGCCTACTAACGTGAAGCGATCAAGAAGCGGGGGAAAGATTTTGATCGCGAGTTTTTTCAATTTGACTAGCTACTTGGTGTCATTCTTTTACGGAACTAAAGAAGCATCAACGCCGAATGGTATACTACCAAATGCTTGGCAGAAGTTTTATCTGTTGTGAGCAGTAAGCGACCAAACGCAGGGCTCAGCGGGCTACTGCTCCACCACAACAACGCGCCCGCCCATACCGCTCTCAAAACGAGGGACTTCCTGGGCAACGCGCGGGTCAAATTCCTGGGTCACCCTCCTTACAGCCCTGACCTAGTACCATGTGACTTCTTTTTATTCCTGAAAATAAAAAATCAGTTGGAAGCGATACAATTTTCGTCGCCGGAAGATGCGCTGTCAGCGTTCGACTAAGCTGTAAACGAGATGCCTGCGGCGGACTAGAAAAAGTGTTTTGAAAAATGGTTCAGACGCATGTAACTTTGTATAGAGGCTGGTGGAGAGTACTTTGAAAAGGTTTAATAAAAAAAATATTTAAATATAGATCATTTATTTTTATTTTAGCAAAACTTTCTGAGTGTCCTACGTATTAGTATGCAAACTGGACGTGAATTGGTAATTGGGTATTTAACATATTTCATAATAAATTTTAAAACAATGTTTTTTTTATTGCATGAGTTTAGCAGACAGGCAGACGGCCTACCTGATGGAAAGCGGTCATCATTCCTTATGGGCATTTGTAACACTAAAGCTTGTACCAAAGCGTTGCCGATCTCTAAACGGAGACTGGATCCTGGCCACTAATGCGGAAACACAACTCAAGGTTATTATGGCGGCATACTCTAGATCAGGGGTGGTAGCCATCCAGGCGGGATGTTTTGTCGCCTTTTACGACAGGCCGCCCGGTAGCAGGAAATTGTATTCTTTCTCCGTACCTGCACGGTTAAATATTGTTACATGCCGTCAAAGATAAGCCGCACAGCCTATTGTAAGCGCAGCTTATTGTCCTCCCGGATTAAGGAATCCTTTGTGTTTTGAATTTGTAACATGCTATTGGTTTTCTACTTGTTTTATAACCATCATTAGCGTCGAACTAATCCCTATTGTTATTATTTTCGACTTTATGGACGTTCGCAGGTGTGCAAATTAATATTTCTTAGAAACTCAATGTGCGCCTCCAATTTCTTTGTACTGTGTAGTTAGTATAAGACGATGCCCGAATGGAGAGCGACGCAGTCAAGCGACGACTACGAAACGAGTAAGACGTTCTCTAGTACTCTCGATTAGCGATATAGACGACGGATTTTACGCGTGTCGAATTACATTGAATCGTGCAGTGTGAACTGGTTGCATCCAGTTTTATTTGTATTTGTTTTATACGTGTTTGTACAGTTCTAATAAATTCTATAGTAGTTCCAACGGCATTTTTAATTCGAGTCCTGTAGCTCGTAACAATATGAACTATGGATAAAGCGCGCGCTTATATCAATATACTTTAAAAATTCATGACATAAATAAATTTAAATACAGTATAAACAATAGTTAATATAACTTACACTCGTTAGAATTATGACGACACAGCGCAATACATCCATACAAAATCAAGAAGAATGTGACTTTTTTTATGGATGTTAAAAAGTATATGTATTGCTTTGCCTGTTGTAAAAATAAAGAGTACTGTACTTATTCTATTTTGAACGAAGTAATATTTTAATACATTTTTACTCGTAATAATATCAACAAATATTACCAAATAAAAAGTTGAGATCGGAACAAAAACGTAATGTTTTATGAAAATTAAAATTGAGTAGGTAGCGAGTTAATATCTTCGTAGATTCCTTGATGCCTTTGATCGAATTACCTAAAGGGCGGGCACACTTGTGTCACCAAGACTTCAAGGATTTTTGACGTCATTCGCCTACACCCCACATAAATTGTAGGCCGACCTTTCCTTAGCTAGTAGTAAGTCAATAAATAGAGGCAATAATTTTACATGAATGTACTTAAGTCTATTCGGACTTAATAAGAAAATGCGTAGGTGCTCGTAAATTGTATGTTATCTGATATCGATTTTCTATACCTATTGGTTTTAATTAGATACATGAAAAATGTTATGGTTGCCAAATAATGCACTATATATCTGACGTAGTAGATGCATGCTGGAATCATTATCGTAATGGGAGGCACAATCAGCGTAATACCACGCTCTCACAGAATATACGTGTGAAACGGTTAGCCTTGTGCTAATCGTGTTTCGTGCGATGAATGAGAGTTCCGATGGTCCACTCCCCTCTCCTATCCCATCTCTCTATTCTAATCTTGTATTCCATCCCTTCTATCGCATTAGTCTCATCTAATTCCTCTCTCTCATACCCCTATCCCCTCCTCTTTATTCCATCCTGGCTGGCAACGCGTTGGCATCGCCCCTGGTGCTGCAAACATCTATAGAAGATGGTAACCACTTTCCGAGAGCTGGGTCGTCTGTTTATTTGCCAGCTTCGCAATAAAAAATGAAATAAATCTTAGCGATACACGGTGATAAGATGTTACAGTTGATTGTACAAAACTTATCGATAGCTTTCGATAGTCTTTACTCGTAGTCGATCGTTTCTTTCCGACTCGGGCATAATTAACGGACAAAACGATGAATAGTCGTGACTAGTTTCGCCATTGGCCGGCCTCCAAGTCGAAGCAATCGGAAAACATCTCTAATTGTCAGTCGCGGGGCGAGTTGATTCGATTGTATATGGGTCGATTACGATTATCTCGATTGTTTGAATATCTTAGAACCAGTCAACGCTAACACACCTTAGCAGACCTACACTAGAATAGTTTCTTTTACAAATTATGATCTTTTCGGCCGCTTCCATAAGATACTTAGTTTACTTGTATAGTGTATCTAAGTATTAGGGTTTTTAATTGGTCTCCTCTGTCTCTATTGTTACGAGCTACAGGACTCGAATTAAAAATGCCTTTGGAACTACTATAGAATTTATTAGAACTGTACAAAC
Organism: Dendrolimus houi; assembly: GCA_039645545.1. Taxonomy (NCBI): domain Eukaryota; kingdom Metazoa; phylum Arthropoda; class Insecta; order Lepidoptera; family Lasiocampidae; genus Dendrolimus; species Dendrolimus houi. The sequence goes on along the minus strand of CM077120.1, from coordinate 11,408,600 downwards.
ACGTATAAAACAAATACAAATAAAACTGGATGCAACCAGTTCACACTGCACGATTCGATACAATTCGAACGCGCAAAGTTCGTCGTCTATATCGCTAATCAAGAGTACTAGAGAACGTCTTACTCGTTTCGTAGTCATCGCTTGACTGCCCGCCCCTCCATTCTGGCATCGTCTTATACTAACTAGATAGTACAAAGAAATTGGCCGCGCACACTGAGTTTCTATGAAATATTAATTTGCACACCTGCGAACGACTACAAAGTCGAAAACAATAACAATAGGGATTAGTTCGACGCTAATGATGGTTATAAAACAAGTAAAAACACTATAGCATGTTTTTCTTAAATATAAATTCATAACTCAAAAGAATAACTAAATCCGGGAAGACAATAAGCTGCACTTACAATAGGCAGCTGTGCGCTTATCTTTGACGGCATGTAACACTATTAAGGAAATTGCTCTTTTGCGGTCCAGTAGCTATTTTCACAAAAAAAATGGATCTCCTTTTTCACCAAATTTTTCAGAAAAAAATTGGGTTCATATGTATAAAATTTAAAAGTGTATATAATTAGCTCTTATGAAAAAAAAAATAAGCCAGTGCTGTACACGTTAACGAGGAAAAATTATTTTGATATATGATTTATTTTCAAATAAATTTCTTTAGGGGTTCCGTAGCTAAACAACAGAATTAATAGACGCTCGGTGCCCATATGAAACTCTCCACTACCCACTTAAGTGGACTAACAAACAGTTGACTTATTCAAAGGTTAACTTCTTTACTTTATTACTTAGTAGATTTGTCTATTATGTACATTTTATTAATTTATTATTCAGTAGAGTTTTCCCCGCGGCTACGCCGCATGTAAAGCCCTAGATAAGCTCTATTTTACGTACATAAAAAAATAATTAGATGCTTTATTTAGGTGTACAACTTTGCTTCCGCCGTTTTGCAATAGATGGCTGTAGCGGTAAGTGGTAGTCGAAATATATAGATCGTAGATGTTATACAATAAGCTTAGGTATTTGTAAACATAACGCCATCGAAATATTAGTCGATTTGTGTCTGCATCATAAAGTTATTCTCGATTAAACATGTCAGCTTACGAGCCAAATTCTCGTCATTTGCGGCAGGTTATAATTTCTCTGGCCTCAGCCGCCGATTTCTTCATATTATAGCAGTAATATGAAGAAATCTGCGGCTGAGGCTCATCGAATGCTCTCAAATACCTATGGTGAGGCTGCTATTAGTGAAAGAACGTGCCGAGAGTGGTTTCAACGCTTCAAGAACGATGATTTTGACGTCAAAGACCAGCATGGCGGTGAAAGAGAGAAGGTTTTCGAAGATGGAGAATTGGAGGCATTACTTGATCAAGACTCGTGTCAAACACAACAAGAATTGGCAGGATCATTGGGAGTGACGCAACAAGCCATTTCAAAATGTCTGAAAATCATAGGAATGATTCAGAAACAAGGAAATTGGGTGCCGTACGAGTTGAAGCCGAGAGATGTTGAACGGCGTTTGTTTGCTTGTGAACAGCTGCTTGCCAGGCAAAGACGGAAGGGATTTCTGGATCGCATTGTGACTGGGGACGAAAAATGGGTTCATTACGATAATCCCAAGCGCAGAAAATCATGGGGATATCCCGGCTATGCTTGCACGTCGACGGCCAAACCGAATATTTACGGTTCCAAAGTCATGCTCAGTATTTGGTGGGACCAGCTCGGCGTAGTGTATTATGAGTTGTTAAAACCGACTGAAACAATCACAGGCGATCGTTATCGAACGCAATTAATACGTTTGAGCCGAGCATTGAAAGTCAAACGGCCGTAACAGAACGACAGACACGATAAAGTGATTTTACAGCATGACAATACTCGACCCCATGTTGCGAAAGTGATCAAGACATACTTGGAAACGTTGAAATGGGAAGTCCTACTACACCCGCCGTATTCTCCAGACGTTGCTCCCTCGGACTATCATTTCTTTCGATCAATGGCACACGGCCTGGCTGACCAGCACTTCCGGCCTTATGAAGAAGTAAAAAATTGGATCGATTCGTGGATCGCTTCAAAAGATGACCAGTTTTTTCAATGCGGGATTCATACGCTGCCCGAAAGATGGGAGAAAGTAGTGGCCAGCGATAGACAATACTTTGAATCATAAATGTATAACCGGTTTTTTACAATAAAGCCTGGAATTTCGGAAAAAAACGGCGTAAGCAAAGTTGTACGCCTATGTATATATAAACCTTCAATACTTAAGTTTCTTGTTGAATTCACTTCAATTACAAAGAAAATAAGTCAATATAGTGTAGACAACTGCACAGCAAAACAAAGAAAAGTCGCAGCCAAACTGATTTGAAGGAACTCATACGTAATGAATGACACATGGGCAACATGACAACGTATTTGTTATTGAATTACAGCGATGGTTGTTTACATCGCAATTGCAGCGCCATCTATTTTGCTAATCCGTCTATTCCAAGTAATCGACGCCTTTTATCGGGATAAAAGGTATCCTAAGTGTTGATTCGATTATAAGCCAGCCTTATTTCAAGTTTCATTCATATACGTTTATTAGTTTCCAAAAAAGATGCGATCGTAGCGTCATGTTTTTCACTATTTTCGTCTATCCTACGGAAACGACGTCATTTATCAGGATAAAAATTATCCTAAGTTACGCCCCGTGATATAAATTAGCTCAGTTTCGCATTTTATTTACATTCATTCAGTAGTTTTCACGTGATGCTCTAACAGACAGACAGATAGAAAGATAAATAGGCAGAAAGTCAGAAAGACAGACACACAAATATTCTAAAGATTGCAGTTTTGGAATTTTCTGTTCCAAATTAGGCCCCCTGACTTTTTTATATTTTTAAACGCATAGAAAGTCGACATTTGCAGATTTATTATAGTACTTGCCCGCGACTTCGTCCGCGTGGTGCGGTTTTTTAACTATCCCACGGGAACTCTTTAATTTTTCGGGATCAAAAGTATGCTATATGTTGACCAGGGATATAAGATACCACGATACAAAATTTCATTTAAATTGGTCCAGTCGTTTCGGAGATTAGCCCGTACAATCAGACAGACAAACAGAGAAATATAAAATTAAAAAAAATCTAAATTAGTTCTATTTCACTTCTTACATCCCCCTGACTCGGTTTTTAGCATTTTTTACATTGTACAGAAATTCGACCTCTACAGTTTTATTATATGTATATAGATAGATAGATTTTAACTCTTTATTTAAATAGAGCCGACTTTTCAATGTTGCAGATGATCGTGTTTGAAGAGGTTGTTTCAAATTTCTTTTCAAAATGTTATAGACATTTTTACAATACATTAGTACATAATTATGTATAAATACGAATGATTTATAACATTGTACTATGAGAAAATTCAATAACAAACATTTCAACGTAAAGTGGCATTATTGTACAGATCAATTAGCAATGAATTCGCCAACGGGTGATGACTATTAGCATACTAGGGCGTAACTATTGTCTGTCGATATGTTGGCAGCTGCATACGTCACTATCGACGCTCGAATGTGTGGCCAGAGGATTCGCAGGTGGCGCGTGTGTGTGCGGCCCCAACTGCGCATATGGTGAGAGGGGTGGGGAGGGTGGCTAGGGGGTCTGTAGCCGAGTAACTGCTCAGGCTTGTAGCTAGCTTGGTACATTTTATTGTAGCTCGCCTCTCTAGATACTACTGAATCCATGTGGAGCTCAGTTTATCGATGTCGATATAAACGCAGTAATAGCGCTGTTATTTTTCTCGTCGCGTCTACCGTATTGCAAGATTGGATGGCAGAGTTTAATACTTTATGGTGACCCATTAACTTGTTACGTCTTTACTTTAGAGGATTATATTTTGAATTTAGTTTATTTTGACACACTGTTGTTTTCAATAAAATATTATTTCTGTAACATCAGGTGATAATTTAAACCGGTATATGTAGGTAAAATAGTTGTAAATCTTATTAATATTAACTTGATATAAATATTAAGTATGTAAAACTATAAAAGGGTATTTGATTTCAAGACTACAGTAAAATCGTCATTATTTCTTAAATAATATGTTAGTCAATTTTAAATAATATTTTAGTTGGCTTTGCATTGTGATCCACTAAATATAATGATATATAGTTAATCAAATAAATAGATAGCCCCCCATATCTCGGTGTTGAGTTATAGTTATAAGAAAATAAATAAGAAAAAGTAAATAAAGAACCTGTATCTTGACTCATGATGGAAGAGAAGGCGATTAAAAAATATATATATATATATATATATATATATATATATATATATATATATATATATATATATATATATATATATATATATATATACTATATATAATGATATAATAATTGTAATCAGTTTAAATATCATTTATGCCATTTTTTATTTTTATATATTAGTGTGTAAGTAAATATAGTTCTAATGCTGAGGTGATGCGCCGTTATTATCTAGAATATCGATAATAATTGTTTTGTATGCACTGGTAGTATTATGAACTTTTTAGTAATCGGAGATCTACTCTCAACTTGCTTTATTATAATTATAATAGATATAAATTATAAACTAGTACAATGAAGAAAAATAAACCTAACTAATAAACGTCTATTTGTTATTTTGTACTTATAGTCTCTTAAGACTTTATGTAAATACTGAGCCTAGGTCATCGAAGTCAAATTCATTATTATAAATTTATCTAAAAAAGAAAAACAAATAAAATACCGCGCTTAAAACCTTTAAAACGTAGTTTTATTAGATTTAAATTGTTTTATCAACATTATTTTAAGATTTCTCGAAATATCGATAATTTAGCGCAAAGGATGGACAACATCATACAGGTTAACTCTTCGCCGCTAGGGCGTTGCCTGCTCTGCCCTGTGTGTAGCCAATAATTTTATTACAAGCTCATTAAGAAGCTTATTGCTGCTGTCAATTCATAGATTCTTGTTTACTTTTATAGTTTAAGTTATAGCAGACGTACAATCTTTGGTAAATATTAGTAACCCATATTATATCTATTAACGTGTATAAAGGTTTCTACTGATATTGTAATGCTTATTTTGTCTTCATGTTTAATTTACACCTGTTGTCTGTGGCATTTTCGAGTTACTTTTTAAAAAGTCATGATTAGAACTAGTTTTTAACGGATAAAGTGTTTACTGAAAACCCGTTGCACTTTGCAACATCCCTTAAATTTAAAAAAAAGTTAGAAGAAAGAGAAAGAATAAATACCTTTCTTAACTGACTTGAAAAAGGAGGAGGTTCTCGATTCGACTGTATGTTTTTTGTTATATTTATAAAGTTTGAAAAATGAGTCTTATAACACTATGGTTTGTTTACGTTCATATTAAGGACCAGGAATAGTTAGATATCGTTATTTAATCTTATCTCCTGATGTCAGTCGTGTTAGATTGTAGTCGGTGTGACAAAAATCCGAGTTTTCGGGATATTAACTATTCTATTGTTGTTCAATTTGTTGAACTACACCTATACCAAAATACTGTGTTCTTCGCTGTATCACTCGCATAAATAATGGATCAGTATACTTAGGAGTGTATCCTATATCTAGGATACAAATGGTCCATGGCTATCCTTTGTATTGAAAATACACATGTGTAGATCAAATTTAAAAAATAATCGGTTTGTTCAGATTTCCTCGTATGAATTGTTTTTTATTTTGTTGCATGAGTTCAGCAGACAGACTGCCGGCCCACCTGATGGAAAACGGTTACCATCGCCTATGGACATTTGTGACGCCGAAGGTGCTACCAATGTGTTGCCGCTCTCTAAACGAAGGCTAGAACCTGGCCACTAATGCCGGAAGATAACTTAAGTAACCCTACCACCTGGCTGCGGATTGTTGTGTCGCCTCTTACGACAGGCCGCCGATTTGATTCTTTATCCCATATTACGAGAAAAAGTTTTATATTTTCATCCCATTATAGAAAATGTAAATCAGTTAATTTTACAGATATAAAGAAAGAAATACACAAAAGTATAATCAAAGTCACTTTCACAATGATACTTAATTATAATGGATATTTCAGACTTACTACACCATAAATCGACCTTAATAAAACATTGATAATTGCATTTGTCAGTCAATTCCTATTTCCAATTAACAACCTTAACAGTTTTACCTTATGGTGCAAAGTTCAGTGCAGTTGTGTATAAAAGTGCTTGATAGCATGGGGGAGATTAGCACACAGCAATAGGATACGTGCTGACACTATCATTGATGGGAAGTTTTGTTTTGAGTATTGACCATGATTTCATCAATAGATTGCCCTGTGGTGTGATCTATCGGCTTTCTTAAATAAAGTCATTGAGAAAAAATATTAAAAATGAAACTATCAGTACTTTAATACGTTGCCTTGATGTTAAGTTCTACTTTGTTACTAGTATAAATTCATCGTAGTTTAACTTACGTAATGTCTCTGGAAAGATATTCGGTTCCCTCTGTTTAAATATGATATAAGAAATAAACTTATTAATACATTCAATCTTTACATATTTGGTCGACAAATATTTTTTAAACAATAAAGTGTCGGTTGAAAGTTTCTGTATTAAAATGGAAGAGATTTTAGACCTTTTCGGGATTTTGTTTTTTTACTGGTCAATTTTCATAATAACTATTCTTCTTCCATAATTTTAATATACATATTTATGTAAATAGATAATACGGTAAGCAATTCACAAAGTAATAAAGTCTGGTTACATTTCAGCTAACTTTTATAGTCTGGTACCTGTTAAAAATTGAAAAATAGCAGCGAAAAAAGCTCAGAGCCCCCAAAGGGCAATTAAAATTCGTATTAACTCCAAAGCAAAGTCTACGTAAGTTAAACAAAACGACAAAAATAATTAATAGTAGACACGCTCGCCCATTAAAAGTGTTCCCTCCCACCCAGCAGGTGAATTAGGCACGCGAAATAATTTCAAACTTCACTAAAAGCACAATGAGTACTGCTACCTGAATAAATGATAACATCGCGGTGAATTTGATGTCAATATGTGTTAACACTAAGCTATTTAGTTCACGACTCGGACCCCTTTTTCCGCCCGCCTTCCTCACTCACACACAGATGTCAACCCCACTGGCAACCCACTCACCTCTGTGTGAACTGCACACAATGAGAAAAGCAATTTTTCACAGGTTACACTTACACACACAAGCGCGAAAAGATGAATGTAGTGAGACCAGCGCCCCACGAAGTTTTGTAGTACAGAATTTGTTCACTAGTCGTGTCTAGACATGCCATGCTTTTAAGTTAGAGGTGAATCCTTAGAGGATTGTTTCATAAACTTGACACGAATGAACATTGAATTTTTTTATTGCACTCAATAGAAATGTTACTATAGTAATTGATTTAATTACAGTAAAGTTTTAATTTATTTTTATTGTTTTTGTTGTTTGCTCCTTGCTGTTACTTTGGTTAAGTACTGACCTATACAGGCTAGTCATTTATTGACTTTCGATATGGTTGTGATATGCGATTTTTCGGCCTTTTATAGATTTTCTCATTAGAAAACAGTTATAAAAGAGATCAAGGAGAACAAGCTACCTTTACACCACGGATCAAACTCTTGTCACAGTTTGACGAATGCCTATCGTTGTTTGATTAAATTTAGACTAGACTCGACAGTGAAGGCAATCCCTAAACACACACTGAACTTACAACGCATAACGGTTTATAAGACATTCTTTATAAATGGCAAGGCATTTGCATGTAAATAGTTATTCAAAGATTATGTAACTTTATAATTAGATTCTTCTTCCTTAATAAGGTTCTGGGTGTAAATCTTAACACTATCAACTATGTTGTCTCAATATTATAATGTATTTTATCATGTCTTTGTATCGTTGCTGTAAATAAATTGGAAAGCATAAAGTTCCATTATGAAAATCGAACTTTTGTTGCGAGGTGTACAAATAAAATGATAAAATCGCAGTCGAAGTGCCGCTTGAAAAAATCATGCCAAGAGAATGCATCAAAATGATCACGGAATATGCTTGAAGGAGACGGGGATATTGCAGTCACATGCCTCTCAAGCGGTTAGACAGAGATCAAATATTGAATATCCTTTGTTTTGTGCAAACGAATTATGTTTGAAAAGCCACGAGAGGGAAAATGCACCATTTTCATACGGATTACGGTGGAAAATGTGCCCGAGGTGCTGGCAACTTATGTTTCGAGGGCGCGCAACTGGCAGTCGGAGGTGGGGGGGTTGGTGGCTCTCAACTGTGGCAGATAATCAATATCCGCTTGGCTTGTGGACACTATAATAATATATGTTATTTTATCGCTTTACTGTTCTTCCCTGAGTTTTTCCCGCGGGCTGCGTCCCTCTCGCACCATTATCTAAAATGGACAGTGGCGTAGATTTGGTAAATGATAACTGTGAGAAAGTATTTATCACGACAATGAAGCGTGATATGTAATTATATAACCTATTTAGGGTGTAGTGGCGTTATGGAAGAGTCGTGTGAAGGGGGTGGATGGGGGCGCGAGGAGTGGGTTGGGATTTCTGTAGTGGGTTGTTTAGTGATATATTTGTTTTTATTGACGACGGTATCGAGGTTGTTGGTGTGGCGTCGGCACGCGATGCGGGCCGCGGGCTTCGTTTCTTCTAAGCTTCACTCAACTGGGAGCCACGACGCTATCCGCTGCGGGACTCGATTAACTAATGTAATTGAGGACGCCTTACATTACGACATTTATACCACGATGATCTAGGACCTGATCTAGATTAAATACCATTGTGATGTCACTATAATTTATTAGATTAATAATTATAGACCAGTCATTTGGTTCGTAAAAAAGGTTGTACCTGGAAAGTTGTCCGGGAGTTTTGAAGATGGTAATTTTATAGATTTCGATATGCTCTTCCTGAATGTCAATTTTGCCACCTCGTATCGTTGCCGCTGGCGCCTCCATAATGGAAAATGGCACCTAATAGCAGTTTGTTCAGTTGATAATATCTTATTTACAACTCATTTTACAATAAAAACATAAAATACAAAAGTAAACTAGAGAACATTTCCTACAATATGTAACAACATTTTTTTTGGAAAATATTTGTTTCGGCGTACAAACGCCGCAAACTCTACATTTATCCTACACCAACAAGTGTTTTTCGTATATAGTCTAGTCAAGTAAGGCGAAAAAAGAAGTAAAACTCGAAGTGAAAGCCAACAAGCTATAACCTTGTGAAAATTTTAGTTTCTAAATTCTAAAATTGTGTGAAATTTTCTTTATAAAAGGCAATAATGGCCAAACCAATCTAAGATACAAGTATATACCTCTAAATTTTTTGATAAATAAACGTTATAAAATCATAACGACTTCCTAGTTTCAGTCTAGTCCAGTTCAGCATGTCTTTGATCATAATTAGGTATCTACTAATTTTAGGATTGTTATAAACCTAACAGTGTTTTAGTTACTACACATTACTATTTGATTTTGAGGAATTCTCAGCTATATCTTCGGAGCCTAAGGCCTCATCCAAACGAAATTCTTATAAAATACTTTCAAGTTACATCAAAACCAATGCAAAAAGAATCATTACAATCGGTTCAGAAACAAAAAGTTATAAACCCAACAATATCTCAATAATGACACTTTTTCTACTTTATTTAGGAGCTATATTCCGGATTTTTTTAATATCTAATTTAATGAAATTTATGTGAGACTAGATTGACAATATACTGTATAAAATATAATAGTTATTTTTGTTAATAATTGTGTACTTCTACCTAAAGTGCTGTGGAAATGAGTTTTGTTTAGCCCAAACGCATGTTGAAGTATACTTTGCATCGTTCGTATGATAAATCTATTGATTTTACAAAAAAGTTGTACAAAACATAAATTAAGGAAATTTTTCTCTACTTTAATTTTGTACTTGATGTTTTTATTGTAAAATGAGTAGTGAGAGGAGATATTGTCAATAAACGCCACAATTAGCCGCCTTTTTTCCACTATGGTGCCGCTAGCGGTAACAATAAGAAGTGGCTAAAATTGAAATTCTTAAAGAGTAACATCGAAATCTATAAAATTACTCATTTTCAAAAAACCCGGATTATTTTCCTGATGAAACTACCAAATGATCGTACTATTACCATTAATACCAGAAATATTGTCTTCTGAAATTTATACAGCAATATTGAATTTATCAAGTTGTTTTTCTTTAAAGATTTATTGACAAAACCTAAAACAAAACTTTTTAATAAACGTTTCTTACTTAACTAACCGAGGTAAAAATTATTTCACAATAATGTTTTATGTTATCAAACTTCTTGGGAAAATTGGATTATTTGTAAAACTGTAGCAATTGGGCCTGTATTGAAGAGTTTTGCGTAACCACTTTGTTCATTTAAAACATAAGCCTCCTTATTTACATAGTTATTTTTTTTTATTTCAGAGAATTATATTTGAATAATATGTAAAAGTTACATAATAATACTGTTACAACTTAGCCAAAATTCCACGAAGCACGCCGATAAATGTGAATGCACACCTGCCGGCCATAAAGCACAGTTTATTACCCACCCGCATTTGGAGTTCTTTTGTTTACTTGGGTTTAAAATTTGTAATTAGAAAAGCCGCCTATTGTGTATTGTAATCCTTTATGATGGTCGTTAGCCAGGTGTAGTTCTTGGAAAATCCAGTCCACGCGATCGATTGTTGTATTGTATAGTTATGTTACAAGTTGGGCTACCTGCATACCTATTGTCACATACCGAAAAAGAAATGCTGCGTATCTCGTTTATTGCCCCTCCCGCATTCGGAGTTCTTTTTATTACTTCGTATTTAAATTTGCAATTAGACAATAGCCTATTGTTATTGTTTTCGACTTTGTTGGCCGTTCGCAGGAATAGATAACCAGAATAGATTTTTTTTTGTACTGTATAGTTAGTATAAGACAATGCCCGAATGGAGGTGTGGGGCAGTCAAGCGATGGCTAGGAGACGAGTAAGACGTTTGTAGTATCCTCGATTAGCGATATAGACGACGGACTTTGCGCGTGTCGAATTGCATTGAATCGTGCAGTGTGAACTAATTGCATCCAGTTTTATTTGTATTTGTTTTTATACGTGTTTGTACAGTTCTAATAAATTCTATAGTAGTTCCAACGGCATTTTTAATTCGAGTCCTGTAGCTCGTAACAACTGGTGTCAGAAGTGGGATGCCGTTGGCAGAAGAACGTACTCCACGAATGGGGAGGCAAGTAGAAATGGACCGAGTTCGTCAGCTGCAGGTGGAAGAGGAGCGCACTGCACAAGCCGCATTAGCGTCGGCTTTTCAAACTACAGTACCTGAAATGGACCTATCAGCTATATTGGCTTCAATAGCCAACTTGCAAGCCAGCATGCAAGCCAACCGGGAAGAGGATAGAAAGGAAAGGGAAGCCAGCCAAGCTAAACTCGAAGCCAGCCTGCAAACCAGCCTGCGAGCCAGCCGGGAAGAGATATTCAACAAGCTCGACGATGTTAGTATTAAAGTAAAGAAATTGGAAACAGATATCGAGAGAGTAACAGAACAAACCACACAGCTTCAAGACAAGGTTGACACGCACGACAACGCATTTGCAAACTAGAAGCTCGTGGGCCAGCCACCACTGCCATTAACATGACGGCCTCAGGGAGATTCGACTTACCACACTTCAATGGCTCATCGTCATGGGGAGCATTCCGACATCAATTTGAGATATTGATTGAGGGCAACGGATGAAGCGGTAAGCATGCATTAACGGCGCTTACTCTTGCCCTACGAGGGGATGCGTTTAATGTATTACAAAACCTGCAAGCTGAAGGACGAACATTGGATACACTTATAGATGCCCTAGAAACTCGGCATGGAGAAAAACATTTGGAACATGTTTGTCGGGCCCAACTACGAGAGAGATCACAAAGGCCTGGTGAAAACCTTCAACAATGGGCGGGTGAAATAGAAGGACTAGTACGCCGTGCATACACATCAACGCCGAAAACTATACCCACGACGCTCCTTCAAGCATTCGTCGATGGTATACGCAATACTGAAGTCCGGGCTACCGTACGATTGACGCATCATACGACATTAAAAAATGCACTCGCCCACGCTCTTGAAGTGGAAGCCGTTAGACAAGATACACGAGCATTCAAAATTAGGAATGTGTTTATTACTAAAGAAGATATCGCCCCGAGAAGGCCCCGGTTTGGGCCTATATGTTACGGCTGTGGCGAAAAAGGGCATATAAGGATAGACTGTCCAAAGTTCAAGAAAACGAGAGTCTCGAGCTCTGCGACTCAAGTAGATGAAGACCTGTCGTTAAGCTAAGTGTCACCAGGGCAGCGGGGCGGGTGCTGGTTGGTCACGATAAGGCCCCCAATGTCACTATTACACAAGTATGTGATGGGAATAGTTTAATGATCGAAAGTAGCGTAAATAATAAATCGTGCAAATTGATAATAGACACCGGAGCACCACGAACAATAATAAGACCAGAATTAGTGAAGCGAATTATCCCCCGGAGGAAACAACTGCCAATATGTCATCTACAAACGGGAACCGGCCAGCCAGTTACCGTCCTAGGTGACACCGATGTAGAGCTCAATATTGGAGACAAAATTTACAATCAACATGTGTTAATAGCGAATATCACCGATGATTGCATTCTAGGCTTAGACTTTTTGAAAGCACATCACTGCGTAGTGAATGTTGCGAAAGGAGCACTAATATTTCCTGACCAAGAAGTATGTCTAGAAGGATCGCAAGCCTGCAACTTGTATTGCCTGAAAGATGCGCTGTTGGCCCCCAGATCAGAAAACTTGGTACAAGTTAAGTTTCTATCGCAATTGAAACGAGATTGCTGCGTCATCGTGGAAGACAGTGGTTGTCATCCAAGTTGGATCACCGCAAGAACATTGTTAATTACGAAAGACACTACAAAAGTGAGAATTGTTAATACAAGTGACCGTGAAATAAAACTAAAAAGAAATAGTTTTATCGGAAAGTGTGCGGAAATGAGCTATTTACGACGTGTAAACAGTGCATATGACATAACCCAGAGCGGGGATGACTGTGTTGAGAGGCTCTCTGAGTCTTTTCGAGATAACTTAGGTGAATCGGAATATGTGCAAGCGAAAGAACTTTTATTAAAATATAAGAGCATCTTCGCTACCGGCAGTGACTGCGGGAGAGCTGGGCTTGTGAAACACAAGATCGACACGGACGACTAGGCCTATTAAACAGAGACCTCGTCGTGTACCATGGGCTAAAGAATCAGAAGTTACATCACTGATAAAAGAAATGGCTGACAACAAGGTAATAGAACCATCTATGAGTCCGTGGTCATCGCTTGTGGTCTTGGTGAAAAACAAGGATGGTAGCACGCGAGTTTGCGTCGATTACCGGATGCTAAACAACGTGACTAAAAAGGACAGTTATCCACTACCTAGAATAGACGATACTTTGGACATGCTCAGCGGTATGAACTGGTTTTCTACAGTGGACCTAAAAAGCGGTTACTGGCAAGTAAAAATATTCCTTGAGGACAAAGAAAAGACAGCCTTCAGTACCGGGATTGGAAGCAGCTTATGGCAATTTAATGTTATGCCTTTCGGCTTATGTAACAATCCAGCGACGTTCGAGCGACTTATGGAGAGAGTTATGGTTGGACTATTAGGAGATGTGTGCCTAGTATACCTGGATGACGTCATCCTCATGGGAAGAAGTTTTAGTGAGCACTTGAATAACCTAGAGAAAGTCTTTATCAGGATAAGAGAAGCTAATTTAAAATTAAGCCCGAAGAAATGTGAACTCTTCAAAAAGGAGGTAAATTACCTAGGTCACATAATATGTGCAGGAGACGTGCAAACCGATCTTAAGAAGATTGAAGTGTGAGTGGCCCATTCCAAAAAGTAAAACAGTAATTAAATCTTTTCCCGGCTTATGTACATATTACAGGCGTTTTGTAAAGAATTTTGCAGATATAGCAAAACCGCTGCAAAGCCTGAAGAAAAGCGCCAATTTATTTGGGATTCAGAATGTGACACGGCTTTTCAAACACTAAAGCAATACCTATGCCAGACGCCTATATTATTCGGCTATTCGAGTAGAGAGGGTAAATTTATAGTGGACCCAGACGCGAGCAATATTGGAATTGGAGGCGTACTGTCTCAGACGCAGGGAGACTACCAAGTAATGATAGCCTATTTTAGCAAGGCACTCACTAAACCGGAAAGAAACTAGTGTGTAACTCGTCAAGAGCTACTACCCGTTGTGAAGACCCTACAACACTTTCATAAATATCTTATCGGGAGACAGTTCACTCTACGGACCGACTACGCTGCGTTAAAATGGCTTCTGCAGTTTAAAAATCCAGATGGACAGGTAGCAAGATGGTTGGAGCAGCTACAGGAATTTAATTTCGAAACAGAACACAGGAGTGGAAATGCAATAATAACGCAGATGCCTTATCTTGTAGACCTTGTCCGGACGACTGCCAACATTGCAAGAAACACGATTTACGAGAGGTTGTAAACGTTATAAGAACCCAAAGAATCGATGACGAATGGACAAACGACAGCATGAAAGAAGCACAAAAGGAAGATAACGACTTACAACCTATTATTTCCTGGATGCAGAGTGGAAATAAACCTCAATGGTGCGATATATCTGCCCACAGCCCGGTTACTAAAGGATACTGGGCACAATGGAATAGCCTGGCGATAGAGGAAGGGCTATTATATCGGAAATGGGAATCTAACGATGGCAAAGAAACTACTCTTCTGATTGTTGTTCCACGGTCCAAAGTGGCGCCATTACTTTGACACGTACATGACGGAGTGTCTGGTGGTCATTTAGGCGTAAAGAAATGTCTCGTCAAATTACGGCAACGGTTCTACTGGCTCCGTTGCCGGGAAGATGTTGAAGACTGGTGTAGAAAATGTGAGGCGTGTGCATCAGTAAAAGGGCCACAGACTAGAAGTAGAGGCAAACTGAAACTATACAATGTGGGGGCACCATGGGAACGCATAGCAATTGATGTGGCCGGACCGTTTCCGGAGACTGATGACGAAATAAGTACATCATTGTTGTTCAAGACTACTTCTCTAAGTGGCCTGAAGTATTCGCTACACCTAACCAAGGGGCTAAAACGGTGTTTAAGAAGCTAGTGCAAGAGGTGATCTGTCGATATGGTGTCCCGTTAGAAATCCATTCGGACCAAGGGCGGAACTTCGAATCTACCTTATTTCAAGAACTTTGCAAACATCTAGGAATGAACAAGACTAAGATGACTCCAATGCATCCACAATCAGATGGAATGGTTGAGAGGTTCAACCAGACTCTGGAAAATCACCTGGATAAGGTAGTCAATGACCATCAGAGGGACTGGGACCAATACATACCGCTATTCCTGATGTCGTACCGATCGGCCGAACACGAAAGTACCGGGGCTACTCCAGCCAAAGTTACCTTTGGAAGAGAGATGAGTTTTCCAATTGACGCTACAACTGGGACACCGTCAGATACCCCAACGCCAGTGACAGATTATGTGAGCGATTTTCAAGATAACTTGAACAACGTACACTCGATAGTTCGTGAGAACTGTTTGAAGACTGGGGAAAAGATGAAAACCCGTTACGACCGAAGTGCCAAGGGCAGTGGCTTCAACGAAGGCAACCTAGTATGGCTTCATAACCCACTTAGAAGAAAAGGGAAAAGCCCGAAACTTCAAGCTCGGTGGGAAGGACCTTACAAAGTCATAACGCGGATCAACGACCTCACGTATCGAATAAAACAAGGAATAAGAGGAAAACCGAAAATAGTACATGTAGATCGGATCGACCGCTACCACAGAAGCAACAATTCTCGGAACGAGCGTAACTAAGAGGGGGATAGTGTTACAAGTTGGGCCACCTGCATACCTATTCTCACATACCGACAAAGAAATGCTGCGCATCTCGTTTATTGCCCTCCCGCATTCGGAGTTCTTTTTATTACTTCGTATTTAAATTTGCAATTAGACAATAGCCTATTTATTGTTATTGTTTTTGACTTTGTTGGCCGTTCGCAGGAATAGATAACTAGGTGTGCAAATTACTATTTCTCGGAAACTCAGTGCGCACGGCCGATTTTTTTTTGTACTGTATAGTTAGTATAAGACAATGTCCGAATGGAGGGGTGGGGCAGTCAAGCGACGACTACGAGACGAGTAAGACGTTTGTAGTACTCTCGATTAGCGATATAGACGACGGACTTTGCGCGTGTCGAATTGCATTGAATCGTGCAGTGTGAACTGGTTGCAGCCAGTTTTATTCGTATTTGTTTTATACGTGTTTGTACAGTTCTAATAATGAATGAATGAATGAAAACTCTTTATTGTTCACCATAAACTTTATTCTAGACAATTGATATGGATACATTTGCATTAGAACAATGGGCGGCCTTATCGCTTATAGCGATCTCTTCCAGGCAACCCGGTGTCTAAGGAGATTTTAAACGAAATTTCAAAACATTTTTGGTGGTGTACTAAACTAAAATAAAAGTAATAAAATCACAATTAAATATTATTAAAAATAAAATGCAATATAAATAATTGTATTTTATTTTTAATAATATCTAATTATATATGTATATATACTACTATATATACATATATAATTAGATAAAGATGATATTATAAATTAGATATATATACATTCGAACAATAGATACATTCATGTAATGCAACAATTTTATTTAATAGACCAATAATGGTCAGTGACCATACGTTTCAATATAATCATTGATTTAGCTTGCTTGATTGGTAAGGGGAGGGAATTCCACAGTCGAACAGCCTGTGCGGCAAAAGAATTTCCTACGTAGGAAGAAGTGTGTACAGGTATTTTAACAAAAGATTTTCATTTGAGCGCAAATTACAGGAATGAGATTGATAGAGAAAACTAAAAAGTCCTTTTAAAAATGGGGGAGTACAGGGATTGTAAAGGATATTGTGCAAAAGTGAGAGTAAGTGAACATTCCGGCGAAAGCCTTAATATTATTATTGTAATAAATTCTATAGTAGTTCCAACGGCATTTTTAATTCGAGTCCTGTAGCTCGTAACAGTTAGTATAAAACAATGCCAGAACGGAGGGGTGAGGCAGTCTAGCGAGAACCACGATCAAAGCAAGACGTGTACATTCGATAAGCGATATAGTGAATTGTGCATTACATTTAGACTTATTGCGTCCGGTTATTTTTGTACCTATGTTATACGTGTTTGTATAGTTCTAATAAATTCTATAGTAATTTCAAACGGCATTTTAATTCGAGTCCCGTAACTCGTAACAATACTTATTTACTCCATTGGCTCAGCGACCCAAAGTGAGTCCTGACCTCCAAAACGAGATCATGCCATTTTTCCCAGTCCTATGCAATTTCTTGTTAATTATCAGATCTAACCTCACATAGGTTAGCCTCTACTCGATCTTTCCAGCGATATTACATAATCATAAATCCAACTACCATAACATATATTACTAAAATGGGTTTATTTATTTGTTTAGATAATTTTATGTTTCCTCATTTTCTTCTCGATGGCCTTGGATGTTATCGTTTTTTAATTAATATAGCAGTAAGTATTTGAAAGACAGCAAATGAAAATAATACTATTTGTCCCGAAAATCACGATAGCTGTCGCAGGCTTTGAAACCGAAAATAAGGCAGGGAGATAGTTCAACGGAGGAAAAGGCTTTGTAAGAGTACAGAGATTAAAATATCCACAATGGACTTCAAAGGTTGATAGTATACGTATCGTAAAAGTCGGTCAAATGCGTGTTAATCCACGTGCACTGAAGAGTTCTGTAGAGGTGACGAATAGTCACTGTTTTTGTTATTTTACTATGGAACCTTTAGGGCTTGTACCATAGTGCAAGTGTTGTGAGTTTGAAAGCAAATATCTTAACACCAACTGACTTATAAAAAGTCACGTATTAAAAACGTCATGACTTTTGAATATATGACATATGTCTATGGACTTATATGGAATTTTTCTTACATCACTCACTTATATGGAAAATGAATACTAAGGAATCATAGTATTCTTATTCCATGGTTATATCATAGTAATATTTATGATGACCACTTTAATTTTTTTGCGATTCTACTACATCATTACACAACGGGTTCCTGTCAAAGTTTCGCTTCATACATGTAGGTATAAAGATCCAGTGGCTTTTTTTATTTTATTTTTTATTGCAGGAGTTCAGCAGACAGACAGACGGCCCAATGGAAAGCGGTTACCATCGCCTATGGACATTTGTAACACCAAAGTTTCTACAAATGCGCTGCTGCTCTCTTAAGGGAGACTGGAACCTGGTCACTAATGCCGGAACACAACTCAAGGTTGTTATGGCGGACATACTTTAAACCAGGGGTGGTAGCCATCCAGTCAGGCAAACGCCCTGCTATCTGGCTTTTGAGGAAGACGGCTGGGATATTTATGCATGTCACAGTTGCAGACGAACTTCCAGCGAACATACATGATAATTTTGTAAGGGTTCAATTATTCTAATACCGCAATGGCTACAGGACTCTAAAAATGCGAAGAAACAACGACGTCTTAAAGGTAAATATGAATCATAATTAACCTGTTTTGGAAGCGCTAGCTAAATCGATTTATAAATCAATCTGCATAGTGATAGATTTAGCTACAGATGCGAACCTTGTTATTACGGTGCAAACCATCCCCAAATAATAATGGATACGTAATGCGATTGCACTCCGTCTGTTGCTGAATCGAAATACACTAGTATATGGAGTGTTAGTATTGTAAATCAATATCTTGGTTTATATAAAGTTATAACATTAGATAAGTGTTCATTATATAGATATTTATGTATTGTTTCTAAGGCAATCAATTTGTAATATTTTATTGTAATATAAATTAGATTATTGCTTTTAATTAATAAACTAAAACAATTTTAAATGTAGGTACATCTACTTATTAGTTAGTATCTTAATAATGTAAGTCTTACTTAGGATATGCATAATATTATATGTAATTTGATGAGTTGTTTGTAAGATTTTTAACAGAATCTTTAGTAATTTCGGTTAATACCTGTACATAGGAAAATAAACAACAACAGAAATAAATTCTAAGTTTCGTAGCAGTCAATTTTTTAATTTTGTTTTGTACTGTATCAAATATTTGTTAAAATTTGCGGAAAATATGCGCTAAATATTTTTATTTGATTTTACCCGTAACACGAGCTTAACTCTTGCTGAGCTTATGAGCATAGTATGTGTATTGTCTAAGAATTATATACCCCAACGCCATCTAGTCGCCAATAACGGTTTCCGGTAAATGAACGTAAACGGAACTAAAGTCTGATTATAGCGCGTTCGTTAAGCTAAGGTAGAAGATTTACAGGTTGAAGGAATGACGATTTGAGTTCTGATGATATGCTAATGGTTTTACAATAAGCAGAGCCAAAGGTCAGACAAAAAAAGAAAACTGCGGATCCCGGGTTTCGAAATATATGTTCTGAATACAACAATAACAGGAAGGAACATAAGATACATACTTTATCCCAAAAAAATCAAGTTTCTGCTAGATACGAATCCAGTACTAGCGGCAGGAAGTCCATTATGCTTGTGGACGCGGGCGGGAATGCGAGGATCAGAGAGAAAGAAAGTACTTACAGGATAGGTTGCCGCACCAGACAGGCTACGAACGATGCGGGCTTCCCAGCAGCAGGCAGTCTTCCTCGCGATCCTTTTTTCACGTCTTGCGACTCTTTCGACGCGTGGACCAGCTGGTATGGCACAGGGGGTACCTTTCAGCACGCCTTTTACCAGGTGGGTGTAGAATGCGGCACAACACACAAAACGCGGCGAGATTTTTGCGGAAGCAGTGGCGCGATCAGTGGTCGAAAGTAGACTATGTCACGTTACATAGTGACAGATGCGGCGAAAAGAAAAAGAAACAAAGAGGCGGGGAACAAATAGGTCAGCCTTAACAATGCTGTTATATTCCAATGGTACCTACTAAAACCATTCGGATGTCTCATATTACATGGTGTTGAGAACTCTGACCCTCTTCTATTTATTTTATGGTCCAAGACTATTTAAACACTCGTTGCAGTTTGAATGGTTTCGTAGAAAATGTTCGCGATGTCAGTTCATCTGTTCCTCAGCGATCGCAAACAGTCCGGTGTACTGTAAGTCATCCTTTAATCGCCATACAATCAATATCGTGCACGTATATAGGTATTAAATGCATTGGAGCTGATTTACCTAATAATGTTTGTGGATTAGGTATCACTCTGTCTATGAGACTTAATAGTGCAATACCTAATTATACGTGACGTTCAATAGGAATTACACGTAACATTAATAAGGTCAATTACTGTTTGTGTATCTAGTATCTTTGGATTATTGCTCTAGCTATTCATATTATAAATGCACTTCTCATTATACATATATAATACATACATAATAGAGGTATTGAAACTTAATAACTTTTATATGATAATCGAAGAAGAAAGAAAAAACAAACATTTATATTTTTACCTATATAATATACTATAAATTTAATCATATTAAACTAATATACTTAAAGGAAGGATTGTTTTCTAGAATTATGTTAATATTGTAATACTTTTTATTAGGTATTTTTATACAAGATATATTTATTTCATCTGCCCAAACTTCATTTATTTCTAGCTTATATGTATGTGCGGAATCCGCAAGTAAAAAAACCCTGGATAATTCGTACATACGAAGCCGCTGAAAATAATAGTATAATTTTGTTGCCTTCAGTTGTTGTGTGTTTGACGAATAACAATAAATACATAGAATAATTAGATAGACTCGCCCAAACCCTCGTCGACTAAGAATGTCCACCTTGGCTTCAGACGCAGACATCACACATAAACGGAAACTGAAACCAGCTCCACCAACATCCACCACTTCTCAGCGCGGCCGCAATTTAGTTTGTTTCAACAACTCACTGCACTTGCACTTGCACAAAAAGTTTTTTTACGTCTGTCTTTTTAACACCGCAAACGAATCCGACAACAAAACGGCGACATCTTCCACCTCCCAAGGCAAAATTGGGGGACCGAGATACATATTCATAATACATAGTACTATACAAAAAGGAGATGGAATATGTATGTATCAAGAATGTGTATTGTGGTTTGAACAAGAGATGGCGGTACTATGACTTGAAAATCATGGTTCCCTTAAATAATAAACATTGAGTTTAATATGAAAAATATAGTCCATACTGGTACTATGAATTTAAATTCGTATTAATACATAATATTTATTTGTATACCTACATACATACTTATTGTGTTGTATAAATAAAATATTCATGTATAAAACATTCTCTTTAAAAATAGTTATTTGTGCTTCTTCAAATTGGATACTTTTCAATTAAGTTCAGCGCACGTCACAATGTATTTTCTCTAGATTATGGCCCTTTGGCACGTGGGTGAGGTGCAGGGCACCCTCATCCACATATTGCATCCGACCCTCCGAAAACTGACCTCCCAGTGACGTATTGTCGATCAATTTGGGTATCAATCTAACGCTTTTGTAAGCATTGAAAGGGACTATAATGTATTTACTCGTTCAAAATTAAAGTTCTCTGTATAAAATATAACTTTCCTGGACGAAGCACTATTTGTACACAAGAATAAGTAATTTAATGCCTCCTTTTTGTCATTTTGCACTGCATTGTGAGTCATTGTGAGTCAAGACGAAAATAATATAAATGAATTAAGAATCTTTTCCTTTTTAAAAGTTGGTCTAAAATGAACATCATGCACAATCAGATAGTGTATTTGCATAAAAGTTGATACTGATTTTTTATATTTTTCAATTTAGCCCCTCAGATGTGCATATTTTGATTAAATGATAATTATTTAAATTTATCTAAAAATATATTCATCATATTAGTATTCATAAAAAAATTAAGAAAGCAATTAAAAAGGTCACAAATAAGAATCACAGAGAATATTAATATAATAGAAGAGCTAAACTAAACTACATATTATTAGTTATAACTATAGGTTATTGCGATGTAGGTAGATAAAAAAGTAAGTGCTTGTCAATTCATGCACAATGAAAGATTCCGTAGGAGTGATGAAGATAGAGTGATTTTTGAAATTTGACCACGGGATCTCGAAAAAACTTTTTAACAGAAATTTTCCATAATATATCTAACTACTTAATGAATCTTATCCAAAGCAGTATGTATCTGGATTTTTTGGATTTTCCATTACAAAATTGTTAATACCTTCAATAATAAATAGCATTTCTGTATAAAAAAATGTTTTATACTTTATCTAGTATATTATTCTTATACACAATACTCTTGTACGGATTATTGTCTTCCAGATTTTTCTATGTCAGCGTCGCACATTTTTGGGAAAAATGGGTAAATAATTTAAAAAATATATAAAAAACACCTCTAAGTGAAATTCTTCACTGTAACATAACCAATTATAGTATAACCATAACCAATGGCAAAAATTCGGGACTTTATCATGACACGAAAATTACTTTTTGAAACAGTACGCTTTTATACTTTTAATTAAGGATAAAAAATTACTATAGACGGTCTTAAAATCATTTCAAATGATGTTAAGATTATTCTGTATGAGTAAATATCTAATGAACAATTATTTACAAGATGAATATCCCTCTAATCACCTCTGTTCCCGTGAGTAGGCGGCCCATTTGTTGTATTATTTATAATAACTGCTAACCCTTTCCTGTCTGTATCAGGCGAACGTAATTAAGCGTTGTCTCCTGCCAAATTGGAATAAGCCAGTGTTTGTTTATAATATATTTATTTGAAGTATTAGTTCTATGTGGAGACGCGAAATCTTCCGAGAAATTTGATTACGAATGTTTAAAAATGCTTTGTTGAGATTCTTTTATGATTCTATCTATATTTTTTTTCCTTTGTTTAATTTATATTATATATTTATTTGTACAGAAGTTGTTTACTTTAAATTTATAATCTAACATATTGAGTAAATAAAGACTAGAATTTCTATAGAAGGCACTCTTTTTGGAACTCGGGGGTTTGATTTTAATCTCCTCTTAATTGGCAAGGTCTACTGCATTTCATAGTCAGACTATTGGGACGAGTAGTATATTATATCGATGACTGCATTTGTGTAACTCAGCGTTAGCAAAGATAGCTCTTTGTTTAACATTAACATAAGTTTTTATTTATTGAACCGAGAAGATTATTTAAAAAAGACAGAAAAACAGCCAACAGTGTTAAAAGATGACTTACATTTTATTACTGACGGAATCTAATGTCTTACCGTATTTAATATATATTAATATTAGTGTTTGCTACAATGAGATTATTGTTCCTATGTAGGCAATCTACGGTAGCGATTATTTATGTGCGGTACAAATTTTGGGTTACTACCTTGACTAAAGGAGTCACCACACTAGTCGGCATGGATTTGACAAATACAAGCCAAAACGAGCTTTATTCCTATTACCTAAGATACGATATAAGTAAACATAAACCTTTTTTGGTTTGTATTTGCCGAATCCGTGCCGACTAGTCTGGTGACATCGTAATATAAATCGTCTAAACAGACAAAACATATAGATAGCTAGGCAGACACACACAATGAAAGCGTAAAAGTATTTACTAGAAAAAACTTTATCTGTTATATTTCTATACCTCAATAACTACTTTAGAGGCCTTTTTAAAGGTCCATACCTACATACATCTTACCAACCGTTCATTTGCTTTGCGAAATGTTATGTGTACGAAAAAGTAATGTTAAAATTCTGTCAATGGTAAAGCAAGTGAATGAATAAATAGTATTTAAGAAACGGCCATAAGCCAATTTTTAATGAAAATATTTTTAAACTTCACCATCTTTCATTTTCTTCGTATATTTCATCTTATATGTAGCTCAAAAGTTAAAACGGAAATACTACTGCTACATGCCGTCAAAGATAAGCGCACAGCTGCCTATTGTAAGCGCCGCTTATTGTCTTCACCGGATTTAGTTATTCTTTTGTGTTTTGAATTTGTAATTAAGAAAACATGTTATTGTCTTTCTGGTTGTTTTATAACCATCATTAGCGTCGAACTAATCCCTATTGTTATTGTTTTCGACTTTGTGGACGTTCGCAGGTGTGCGAATTAATATTTCTTAGAAACTCAGTGTGCGCGGTCAATTTCTTTGTACTGTGTAGTGAGTATAAGACGATGCCCGAATGGAGGGGTGGGCAGTCAAGCGACGGCTACGAAACGAGTAAGACGTTCTCTAGTACTCTCGATTAGCGATATAGACGACGGACTTTGCGCGTATCGAATTGCATTGAATCGTGCAGTGTGAACTGGTTGCATCCAGTTTTATTTGTATTTGTTTTATACGTGTTTGTATAGTTCTAATAAATTCTATAGTAGTTCCAACGGCATTTTTAATTCGAGTCCTGTAGCTTGTAACACTACAATAGACGGATGGACAAGTTGATTATATAAGGGTCTTGTTTGTATCAAAATGGCTACGGAACCCTAAAAATATTCAAAATGACATGGTCACAGTGTAGTGACAAAGTGAACACTTCACTACGCATCGAAGTGCGCAATATCCACAAAGAGGGTGGCGGATGAAAGTTGATTTGCAGTAATTGATCGCCGCGGGCGAAGCGTCTTGATGCACATCCTAAAATGCTTGCTGGAGTAAAACTATTTTATATACAATTTTGTTTAACTGCTTTTTATTACTTTAATGCTAAAATATGAAACAGGCGAAATACCTTCAGACGGTATGCTGATGTTATATAGATCAACCAAATTGATTCGATTTGGTTGAAAGGCACTGACTTGAAAGGACACGATGGTTTTTAATGACATTCATTGATTAAAATTTTTGTTTATATAGATCACTTTGGTTGATCCATCCAAATCGAAAGATAGAAATGAACCGTCTAATATCGGTTTGCAGAATGTAGTATTGGACACTATTAGTTAAGTCTATTTAAACTTTTACTATAATTCAATTTGTATCACGTTAGATTTTAATATTAGTTTACTAATATTGTTCAACAGATGAATTTTTAGTTTATAAATTTACAAATCGATCTAAAACTTAATATATATAAGAGCAACCTTAATTTTTCTTTTAATTTGCTTGTGGAAGATTGTAGTCTTTCCGGGTACTTTTAGAATCTTTCAGGGACTTTCAAGGATTTGTTATAAAACTTTTCTGTAAATTAATATATTTATTTAATTTTAAATTTTATTTAGAAAAGTACCAGAAGTTCAGGGAAATTTTCAGTCAAATAAAATCTTAGTTTATCAACTTGCTTTTTACAAGACACGTACTCTTTATTTGGAATTAAATACATTGCGTATTTAAATTTATCTATAGCCTATAATAGTATGAATAGAAGTGGCGTGCAATCGTCAGCTTAGCCCCCATTTTCAGTAGCTCGAGCGTGAAAATTTACATATTATTAATTTACATGGCAACACAGCCCCCAACCGTTCTCAATCTGTGTAATTTGTGTGTTTAGTTGTTGTCTCGTAATAAAGCCAGCTGATAGTAGACCTGATAGCTCGTGATGCCACCATTCAACAGCAATGTGTATACTGTATGGTGCTTCGATGGCTCGACAAAAATTAAACCGGCCAAGTGCTTATCGGACTTGATGAATGTATAGTGAAAGGTTCCACAGGTGTGAATGACTTGTATCGTTTTTTCCTCTTGAAGATATCTTATACTTTAAAAACAGCTCGACATATTTTGTTTCGAGCTGTTTATGATGTGTTTTTAAAATTATACCACTTACCAGAATTTGTCATTATACCTCCGGTAACATGTGGCGGACAAGTCAATTATTCCAGAATTACCGGTGGCGCTAGACATATTTGATCTAGGACTTTGTCAGAGTCATGTTTTGTACTAGTCGTTTATCATTTGTACTATTCTTTTCCTATGATAGAGATAGATAACATTTTATTGCTCACCAAAATAAACAATTACATAAATGTATATTTACGTGGGACACGCAGAAAATTTTGCGAAAAAAAAATGTTCTATACAAATATTTATTTATTAAATATTTTTAAAGTACTCTTCACCAGCCTGTACACAAAGTTTAATGCGTCTGAATAAGTTTTCAAAACACTTTTTTCAGTCCGCCGCAGACACCTCGTTTACAGCTTGCTCGAACGCTGACAGCGCATCTTCCGGTAACGAAAATTATATCCCTTTGAGCTGATTTCTTATTTTCGGGAATAAAAAGAAGCCACATGATGCTTGGTTAGGACTGTCCAGGAAGTCCCTCGTTTTGAGCGCGATATGGGCGGGCGCGTTGTCGTGGTGGAGCGGTAGCCCGCGGAGTCCTGTGTTTGGTCCCTTGTTGCTCACAGCAGAGAAAACCTCTGCCAAGCATTTGGTAGTATACAATTCGGCGTTGATGCGTCTTTGGCTTTGTAAAGGAATCGACACCAAGTAGCCAGTCAAATTGAAAATACTCGTGATCAAAATCTTCCTCCCGCTTCTAGATCGCTTCACCTTGGTAGGCGTTGATTCGTTTTGAAACACCCAAACCCTCGTCTGGCGCTTCGTATCTGGTTCGTATTGATAAATCCGGGACTCATCACCTGTAATGATGTCGTAAACTCGCCGAGATGAGCCTGCTTCAAATTTGTTTATCATATCACAGAACCATTCCACCCGGGTCTGCTTCTGAGCATCGGTGAGGTGTACCTGAATGAGGAGGTCAGGGCCTCGAGGTTTTACCTCTTTACCCCAGCTGTAACTCAGTGGGCAACTACCCACCGGTAACTGGGGGTGGAGCTGCTGGAGACTTCTCCGCATGGCGATGGTTTTGTAACAGCTCACGTTTGCCAATCTGTGGCGTCCGATGGCCTTCGCGGGCTTTGCGCTGGTGGGTTTCACGATCTTAA
Organism: Dendrolimus houi; assembly: GCA_039645545.1. Taxonomy (NCBI): domain Eukaryota; kingdom Metazoa; phylum Arthropoda; class Insecta; order Lepidoptera; family Lasiocampidae; genus Dendrolimus; species Dendrolimus houi. The sequence goes on along the minus strand of CM077120.1, from coordinate 11,381,636 downwards.
GCCATCGCCCTTGTTAGGTGAGCGTATGAAATTACGAGGAGTCGGCAGCCAGGTGCGTTGATTGTATAATACTTTTTGTGCATAAACAATAGGCGGCCTATCACTAAAACCGATCTTTTCCAGGTTATCAACCGTCAATTCTTAACTAATTGATACCTATATATATGTCAAATAAATGTTGAAACGCATCGTTATATGGTGGAAACACCGCCAGTTAGAACCAAGCGCTTCGCTTCTTCTTTTCTGGTGCGCATTTCCGAAGAATAGAATAATTTTCCGCAGGTTCTTCCTAACAAATAGATTTTAGGTGTAATCAAGTCACGAATGAATAGATATCTTCTAGGTAAGCGTACTCCATCCTAGACCGTGTCATCACTCAACATCAGGTGAGACAGCGGTATATTTTTTTTTGCCCGTGGAAATCCGTTTGAGGATTAAGCCGCGACAGGCACAGAAGCCTGGGGGGATAATTCGCGACCCGTGTGTGGGCTTCGCCAGATCGGGGGTGGCACTAGCATTCCCAGTCAGAACTGGTGCCATGCTATTGCCAATCCCCAGTTAGGGATTCTCACTAGAACCCCTGGGTGTTCCGTCCTTCGCTTTATGCCAGGGCTACGGGTAAATGGGATTCTCGGCTCCGCGTACCCTGGCAGTCGTGGGCCTCACGCATAGGCCTCTTCCATTGCCGAGGGACTTCTTTTGTCCCCCGGCATCGTCTAGGTCTATTCCGGGCGTGGGCCGGTTTATAACGCACCCCACGGGAAGAGAGATGAGTGCGCGCAGAACACTCGCGCTCTCATCTCGACGGCATGTGCAGGTGAGTGAGAACCCCTATACCCCACCCGCGCTGCCCGCCAGACAGCGGTCTATAAAAAAGCGTAAAGGAAGTTATTTTTGAATTGTAATTTTTGAACCATATTTTATTGAAGTGTTCAAATGTATTGTTTCATCCTATTTTGGAAATATATCCTAATGAATACGAATTAAATCATATATTCTTATCGTTCTTCGTTTCGTATTTTCTATTTGACCGTTTATTCTCTACTATTTACCGTTTATTTGCTGTATGGATATGACTGGTTTCAATTAAGGTTGATCGACCGTCTGCTCGACCGTATGTTGAACTTTTAAGCTGTCTGTAGTATTAGAGAACTTCATACTCACAGCCTTTACACAAGTTCAGGGCCCTCTTTCAAGCCAGCAAGAAATTTTCCGTGTTCTCAATTTTCTGAGAATGAATTATATTAGTGAAATAATGTTATGAAATAACGAACAGTGTTATTGGAAGAATGTTATGAATGAATTATACTTTTTAACCCGCGTCAAAAAGGAGGAGGTTCTTAATTCGTCTGTTGTATGTTCGTTACTCGATTTCTCCGGTAATTGTGGACCGATTTTCAATATTTTTCTTTTCATCGAAAGGTTATACTCCCGAATTGGTCCCATAATCACCATGTCAGGATCTGATGAGTAGATTCCAAGAAATTGGAGAAACGCACGAGAATTGTTTACCAACTTCTTCGTAACACGATATCTCGATCAATTGTAAACCGATTTTCAAATTGTTTTCTTTACTCGTATATCTATACTCCTGAGGTAGTCTCATGGTTACTAAGTCAGGAGCTGATGAGTGGATAGGATCCCAGAGATATTGAGCATAACTTTTATTAAAGAACGTCGTGCGCCTAAATTCTTGGAAAAAAGATTGTATATGCGTGTAGGTATTACATTTCTACAGGCGTTTAATTTTTTATATGTATGTTATACGATTTCTCCGTCAATTGTAGATCGATTTTGAGTTTTTTTCTTTATTCGTAAGTGTGTATGCTCCCGAGGCGGATCCATGTTCGACAAGTCAGGATCTGATGAGTGGGCCCCAGAGAAATCGAGATTAACCTTTGTTAAAAAGCATATACACCGAAGATTGAGATGACAAATTTGTATACGCGTACCAGTTGCTTTCTACAGGTGCTTAATATATTATATCATAACCTATTAAAGTATATGCGCAACTGAAAAGTAAAAAAAAAATTTTTTAGCAAAAACAAAACCGACTTCACAATAAAAACCAAAAAATAAGTATTTAACCGACTTCTTTCTACAAAATCTCGAAGTCGGTGTCAAGTAAAACATAAAAATTACTCTATTTTGTAAATTTGTTGTTTTTATTTTATGTATAACTAGGTAATGACTTCGAGGTGTTGTAAAAAGAAGTCGGTTAAATATTTATTTTTTTGGTTTATAATGTAAAGCCGGTTTTGTTTTTGTATTTTTTTTTACTTATAAAAATAGTTATAAAGTATTTTATTCTTTTTATTCAATATTTTATGAAATATAGAGAAGAAAATTCACTCATTTTTCATTTCCCTTCATTCATGTACTTCAATTATCAGAATTTTAAGGTTCAAGTTTAGAATTTGCTGTGTCCTGTTGTTTCATTATTTTTACTGCATATTGTTTTCTTTTTATTGCTAACGTGGCAAACAGGAGATGCTCCGCAAGTGATTAACCTCGCCTATAGACGATTGCAACACCAGATGCGAAGTCAATGTATTGCCAGCCTTTAGGATGGGCTAGAAGGGATGGGATAAAGCGGATAGAACAGGATGGGGGGATCGACAGCAGGTTCTTTAACTGATTAAACATATAAATAGACTATCAATTTCAGGAGTTACTCAGGACTCCTATTTATAACATTGGACCGTATACCCGCTACAACTATTTCAAGCTGATTGAAGGGATACGGTATTTGTTATGATGAAAATCTAGACGCGCAAGTATCCTCAATATATTTTCGTTCACAATCAGTATGTTGAATACATTGTATTGTGCTATATCAATATTCGAACCTAGGTCATACGATTCAAATTGGAGTTTAAACAATAATATTTGGTAAATTATTTCTCCACACCTGCTTGGTCATATACCTTTTTGTTTAGGTATTCTTAAATTAAAAAAAATATTTTCTTGTAATTTTAAATATGATGTTTAGAAACACTGTTAATATCATTTTATTAAAATATTTTTTTCATAGCTGATTTACATTGATCTAGCTACTGACTTCAAATTTGAAGGAAGCCATTGGTGACTTTATACTGATATCAAGTAAATTGATTTGAAGCCAGTACAGCGCTACCAAGTACGACGAGTGAGTTCAATATTCCCGTTTGAATATTTCGAAGTCAGTCCGCTCCCCAAGTCATTAGATGGATAAATATAAATCAGCTTTTACCATACTTTAATTTAATTTTAAATACAGGCCGCTAATACCTATTGCCTATTGTATACATATTTTATTAAAATATTAAAATGAAATAAATGATTGTGTAAACAAACATTGTACATATTAGTTACCGCTACCCTTTTTCCCGGGCGTTACTCACTGTATATTTTTTGACACCGTCGTCATAGCAAGGGCGAGAGCAACTGTTTTGCATCCCCATTGATTTGTACTCCATCGGACCGGAATGAAAAGTAGTGGGTAATGTCTCCGATTTGCATATTTTAATTGTTATAGGAGGAGGGCGTCCGGGCCCCAACAGTGCGAATGTGGCATAAGCAACGCATTTGCATACATCGTCGCGACGCCTGACAACGCCCCACAACAAATTGTTCTGTCTGTAAATAAAGCTAAGTAATTGAAATATAAAGTGTCTTTTCTTCTTCAATATCCAAAATAAATAATTTTATTTGAAACATGGAAGTTTACGTTATGCTGTTAGGGTACAATATATGTTCTGTCTTTGAGAGGCAAACAAAATTATTTGTAGTTGTTTGGCTTAGTTTTTTTTTACTTTTTAAATTAAGACTTTATATGGTTTGTGAACTCAATCCGTAATAAAACATTCAATTATTTCTTTTAAGAATTTTTCTTAAGCCAGCAGGCGAATGCTGGACTAATATAATAATAGCCCAAGTGTACCTTTTTGGTTGATGACTGACTGATTGATAAAATCGCATTTTTGTTTTCACATAAATGTTTTTTACATACATACAAACATAACATTTTGTACAAAATTTAGAATTATCTGTTTTTCAAAATAAAGCTGTATAGCAAAAAAGTATTTCTTCAACACTTAGGTTCGTGTTTGTATTTAGTAAATTTCATAACAATGTAGGTAGTCAATGTAGGGAACTATTCAGTATTTCTGTGCTCTTTATATTATCAACATCGACCACCAGATCCATCCAGGTCGTAGACCACCTGCATATTGCATTACTAACCCTAAGCACCAACAAGACCTACACTAACATCAAGAGAACAAATGTAGGTACTTAGACCATCTTATTATATGCCAGATCATATATCATATAGGTGAGATCAACAGATATTATTCGATGTTTTTATTCGCTATTTAAAATAACCACGTGATGCCGACAATGCGCAATCATCCCACTATACTTTTATAGATAGACAAATATGTATGTAATTTACTTCGTTCAATACATTTCCAGACACTGACTGGGATATAAATAAAGAATAGTAGTTACTGTACGGTATTTTCGATTACAGAGATGACGCGGCGATAGGATATCCATAATTGAAATCATAAACAGGACTTGACAAAAAAAACATCTTTATATTTAGTCTGTTTATTGCATTGAACTGTATCAGGGAACATTTATATATCTACTTGAAAATGTGAACCACACGATTATATTTGGTGGACTTTAAACATCGCCTGTGAATCAAACAGCAATACTTGTATAGTATGTTAACAAATGAACAAAAACTTATCGAAAAAACAATTTAGAAGGTAAACGTTTTCTGTAATATTGTGGATAGCAAAAATATAATATATGTTAACCTATCAAATGAATATATATATATACTTAGCCCTTTAGTGGCAGTGACATGCTATGCGACTAAGATATTATTGACATAAAACCTTATAGCTAATGTCATAGACAAAATATCCTGTTGTATTGTATTCTAGGTACAATCTAAAATTACTTAATAAAAAAATTCGAACAAAAACAATCTTTTCTTGAAAGATTTTTCCGACAGATATGCTTTCTTTTTCGATTTACTACCGATAGGTTGAGAAAAGCTCACGTTATTATGGCAAAGAGGTTCTTATTACAAGAGAACGAGGATTTGTCTGTTCTGCATAGGTTTACAGTTATAATGAGAAGTAGAATACAAAAGTTATATTTTAGTAATTTCGATAAAGGTGCAATGGTTTTACTTTAATTAAGAGTTTATTGGTGGGAAGATATTAAAAGTATTAAGAGAATGGGCATGAAGAACATAACAGGAGATTAAATTAGTATACACGGTGATTTCCTTAAGAGTGTGTTTGTTAGAAGTCAGCCAAATTGACTTACAGGTGAACAGTCTGTAATAACACAATCAACATCTATGGTGTAAAAAACTATATAGTTTGGACATGTCCAACGAAGTAAGCAAGAATAGTCTACCCTACAGAGAGGGTAAGTGCGGAGGAGGCGGTGCGCGGTGGTACGCTGCGGTGCCGTCACTACTGTTAGTTAAATATAGGTTCACTTCCTCACAAATATTGCTTCTTTCTATCTGTTGATGCCGAAATTACAACTGTAATACGCCACTACGCCCATATTATTACGTGACTACGATCTTGTATGAGTCTTTATACTATAAGCAAATATCTCTTTGTTATACTACTTTGAGTACTGTTATGAGTTTTGCGAATTGACTCTGAATTTTTTGGGTTTAGTGACATTACTATCTACGGGATTATATATATAAGAGAAATTATTTAAATATGTGTTTGTTCCTTCTTCATGTCTTAGAGAATAAACTGATTGTCATGAAGTTAAAGTTTGCATGTACCTACTTTCGGTAACGTGGATGATTATGGAATAGTTTTCATCCCGAAAAGTGGGATGGTTTCCGCGTAAAAAACTAAATGATATTTATGAAAATTAATGTCCGCAAAGGGTCTTGTTTTATATTATAGCTTCAGTTATATTAAATGCTTATGAGATCGGTCTTCACAGGGGTTTAAGGATTAAAATATGACTACAAATATTTTTTGTATCTTATTTAAAAATTCACGTAAATTTTTCACAGCATACAAAAAGTCTAAATTGCAAAAGTTAATTCGAACAGTTCTTTATATTTTTAATAGAATAAAAATAACAGTTATTAAAAAAAATAAGGACTACATAGTTCTGTAACATTTGAACACAAAAATGAATCAATCGCAAAGTTTACATAATTAAGTGTTTCCAATGAAACATTTACAAGAACAATCACAGTTCCGCTGCTAGCAAGTTTAGTTTGTTTTTTAAACATTCCAATTCCGTCCGCGGTGTCTTAATACAGGATTAGCCACCGTTGTCATAAACAAAGAGGTTAAGTGTGATATAAATAACACGCCCCTCCTGTGTCTTAACTAGATTGATGATTGTCGATATTCTTTGCACCCAATAACTCGTACAATAACAGGAAGTATAGAAATAATAGAAAAGCACTTATGGGAAAGCTCATTTTTAATTATTAGTGTCTTATATAAATAAGTTATCGGCTTTTTGTTTTAATATTGAATTTATTAGTAATTAATTTAAATTGAAAGAGCATATTGATTTTTTCAACGTCATTACAGCTTTGTTATTGTCTTTTATTTAACATAACATAGGCAATTTGCGCACTGAGCAGTCACCGCCATCTAGCGTCGGATGGAAAAATCATTATGTTGTTTTGCATGCAAAAAGATGCAATACCTAAATATTTTTATTAAGATTATTATAAAAATAGTTTACATTGTTAACAATATGTATGTAATAAACTATTGGTTTATTAATTAATAAAAATAGCGATACCTTCAATCTCAATTGTGATAACGAATAAATATTATGGATACTTATTTCAGAATAGCAAATAAAACTATTAATATATTAGACTCAGTTTTATAAATTATTATTAGTTATTTAATTAACAAATTTGGGTCGTTTTGATTTTACGCTTCAAGGAAGGTTTGCACTGAAAATCAGCGTTGTTTCGGATATAATTCCGGCACAGCAATATGCTGAGTGCAAACCTTGTTCGTTGAAAATGCGGAGTACAAATTCTCAAAATATGCTCTGTGTATAATAATGTATAACGAATGTAATTACGTCGCTATTTCTTCGAATAAAGATTTTCTTTCCTTCTTTCTATTAAAGGAGACGGATACGCTTTCATACAGTCTTGGGCCCAGATTGTAGAAATTGAGAGTAATTTTAATATTTCTTTTTATTATGTCGATGTTTTTTTATATTAGTATTTTATTATATTAGTATATAGTTAGTATTTACTATTTATATATTAGTCGTGTATTGTGTTTTTATATTTATTATTAATTAATTGAAATTCATTCACATAACTTATTTTATATGTCTGCCAGATAGAATTTAGAGCTCATATTTTCCATTTTGTAATAGAAAAATATATAAGCCATATCTCAACTTATTACATTACCATTGACCCAAAACTATTCGTATCTTTTGTAACCTAATTCTAAAAATGCTACCTTTAAAATTTGAAACAAAAAAAAAGTATTTTAATTTGATATTTAAAAAAATACTGATTTGTCCCTTAAGACACAGAGATTACAGGTATCTGTAAAATTATATAAACTACATAAAAATCAAAATATTTGTCGCTCTACATTTAAATAACACTAAATATGGAGCAACAAATGAGACCAAGTTTTCGTTCAACTTTACCGATTTAGAAACTGGCAAACCCAAATGCCCTCACAATGTGCTCTACAAATTCCGGCACCCAACACACTTCCTGAAACAAGTACATTACTTCGAACGCCACTATTTCAACTTTGAATAATTACGGACACGAATTTTTATAACCTTAAATGTTATTGGGCTTTATTTTTGATTTGTTGTTGTTTATGTTTTCCTTGATAAAAAAATTGATTTATTATTATATTGGTGACCATTGTTCAAATTAATCAAATCGCAGATATAATCAAAGCTTGTGATCATATGAATATACGAGTGATTTATGCCGAGTTAGGCAAATTAATTGATAATAGGATGTAGACATATCCTATTATCGGTCCTGAGGCAAATAAATCAAATTTGCCTCAGGGCCGATTTTTCAATCATCAGATAAAAGTTATCAGTGGAATAAACTATTACCTGAGTGAATTGAAAAGTGAAACAGTTTTTCATGCACGCAACATTCATTTTTAATTTTACCATGTTGGACTTTATGCTGTGAATAACTTTCATATGGTGATTGTAAATCGGCCCTTACTTGTTAAAATTCAAAATAAACTCCAAACAAGTAATGTATATTGGACGGATCAAACAAATTGTATCAATTTCGTTGCAAGACACGGAACTGAAAGGACGCGGCGGTATTTAATGACTTCGAATAATTGAAGTTTATACTAGAGTTTACCCCGCGGCTGCGCTAGTGAAACTCTAGTGTGAACTTCTTGTATAAAGAGCAGCCGTTAATACATGTTACATTGCATTATATTCTTATGCTGGTGCTATTTGCCCTCGGAAGTATTACTTCATTTTATATCGCAAGCTATCCCATCTCCCGCGATGAAAAGTATCTATTTCCTTTTTCGCTATTCAGACAGACAGATCGAGTTACTATCGCATTTTTTAGATAATGAATTTTTATATCTATAAACTTGAGAAATGATTGGTCTCCCATACAAACATTTATCCCCTATTTTAACCCATTCTAGTTTTGTTTATGTATCTCCCGTCTATCTCTCTGTAAACTACATAAACGACCTAAACTACAAAAACTACCATAACTATCAAAACTACTAAAACTACCAAAACTACCAAGACTACCACAACTACCAAAAGTACTAAATCTACCACAGCTACCAACACTACCAAAACTACCACAATTACGAAAATGAGCGAAACTACCAAAACTATCGACACTGCCGAATCTATTGAAACGACCAACACTACCACATCTACCAAAACTACCACATCTACCAAAACTACCATATCTACCAAAACTACCACAACAAAAAAAACTATCAAAACCACCAAAACCACCATAACTACCACAACGACCAAAACTACCTAAACGACCAAAACGACCAAATTGACCAAAATAAACAAAATTACGAAAATGACAAACCACAAATAAAAACCTATTATATTTTCTGGGATAACCTTTACACAAATCTATCCCAAAATCTATCGTATAATCCGGGATGAAAAGTATCCCTTGTCCACCCTTGGTATAAAATTTACATATATACCGAATTTCAGCCAAATCGGTCTATCAGTTTTTCTGTAAAAGCACAACAAACACAAAAACAAATACATTTTTATCCCGGAAACTATCCCATTTTTCGGAATAAAAAATATCTTAGGGTCATTCTCGGCATCGAATATATATATATATATATATATATATATATATATATAAAGCGAAACAGACAGACGGACAGACATACAGACAGAGTTACTTTCACATTTATAATATTAATAATAGGGATCACTTTGGTTGATTCACCGAAATTAAAACAGAAAGATCAACCGTCTAATATTGGCTTAATGTCAATTTTATACTAATGTTAAGATAAAAGAATGGATAGATATTGAAAACTGGTATGAGTATATTATCTAGTATATAGTATCTAATACTCGTATCAACTATGCCAAAACCTATCTATATCTACTAATATAATTTAAGTACATGTGATTCGAAAATAAATATAGCTAATATTTAAGTCAAAACTGCATTATAAGATGCTTAACTATAAATTATTATTTTCACAATTTTTTTCTGTTAAGAATTCTGAAAGTTTTTAAATTTTCTTGCTTGTTTCATTAGGATATTCTTCAGAATTCAAAAGAGATGAATATAATAGGTTGGGGAAAAAGTCTTTTCGCATATAGTATGTATGAACTTGTAATAAGATCTCTTTGGCTATACCATTTGTATCTGGCTGGTTTTGGTATCATTAAAAAGTTTTAATTTTAAAGAATACAATTCCAAATTAAAATTAGGAAAATGTGTGATTTTCATTTGTTTTTCTTATTGTTAAAATGAGTGAATCTAATGAAGAAATTCGATACATTTTAAAATTTTACTACAAAAAAGGTAAAAGTGCAACACAAGCCGCGAAAAAAAATTGTGATGTTTATGGACCTAATGCAGTATCTGTGACAGTAGCGCAAATTTGGTTTAAACGTTTTCAATCCGGAAATTTTGATATCAAAGGTGCATGTCGCTCTGGTCGCCCTGTTACGGACAAAATTGATGCCATTTTTGATAAAGTGGAGCAAGGTCGGCATATTAGTAGTTACGATGTAGCTGGAGAACTGGGAATTGACCACAAAACTGTTTTGGCGCATTTGAAAAAAGCTGGGTACACTAAAAAGCTCGATATTTGGGTGCCTCATGAGCTCACTGAAAGAAACCTAATGAACCGTGTACTCATTTGTGATTCTTTATTACGACGTAATGAAACCGAACCATTTTTGAAGAAGCTGATAACTGGTGATGAAAAATGGATCACGTACGACAAGAACGTGTGAAAAAGATCGTGGTCAAAGTCCGGTCAGGCTTCACAGACTGTGGCGAAGCCTGGGCTAACTCGCAACAAGGTGATGCTGTGTGTTTGGTGGGATTGGAAGGGCATTATTCATTATGAGCTGTTACCGCCAGGCAAGACCATCGATTCTGAACTGTACTACGAACAACTGATGAGATTAAAGCAAAAAGTTGAGAGAAAGCGGCCGGAATTAATCAACAGAAGGGGTGTGGTTTTTCACCGTGATAACGCTAGACCTCACACATCTTTAGCCACTCAGCAAAAATTACAGAGTTTGGCTGGGAGGTGTTAATGAATCCACCGTATAGTCCTGACCTTGCACCTTCAGATTTTCACCTGTTTCGGTCTCTGCAGAATTCCTTAGACAGTGTCAGTTTAACATCACGAGAAGAGGACTGCCAAAACCACTTGTCGCAGTTTTTTGATCAGAAGCCCCAAAATTTTTATAGCAATGGGATCGCGTCCCTACCTACAAGATGCCAAAAAGTTATGCAGCCAAATGGCACCTACATACTTTAGTGAAATGTTAAAAAACTTTATAAAAAAAACCTTTTGAATTTTTATATAAAATGCGAAGAAACTTTTTCTCCTAAGATTACTCGGTTTAGAAAACATCAAGTAAAAAATATGACTGAAAGTTCTTAGGTCATACATATATGCCAAAATGGCGCCATAGTATTCTTCCATATTAATTGACATAACCATGAATAGTATGCAATATTATAATTCTAACGTAAATAGCCTTATAAATTCAAGCAAACTCGCCGTTACGTTTAAATATTATATTCGAATGAGAACATCTTGTATATTACGTTGTTAAATTTTACGGTAGTAAAGAGAGGCGGATTACTGCTGAAAATGATTCATATTTTAAGATCTAAATTCTGTAGTCGTAGCTCCACGAAGCATATTAGCAAAAACAATTGAGAAACCACCGATATTCATCATATGTATGTAAAAAAGATATAGATGGAGTACAGCAGACAGGCTGACGAAAAGCGGTTACCGTCGCCTATGGACGTTTGCAACACCAGATAAGAAATTTTATGACACCCTGTTTGAAAAAATCCATTACGTAGCGCTGTGGGAAAACCTCCGCTGGGAGCTCATTCTAAATCCCCACGGTATGCAAGCGAAACGTTCTACAGAACCGTTGCGCGCATGAACGAAGCGGCTCGAGGAAGTGAGGATGAACTTTCAACCGATGGCAAGCGGTGCGATGGTAGAAAGGGGACGAAGGCACCACTCTAAACCGTTCCTCGGAACAGTCCACACAAATATCTTAGTGACCAACGCCACTACGATTCAATGTTCAGAGTAGCCAATCGTTATTGAACATTTCTCGCTTGAACCAGACTTCGTTATGGAATAAGACTTATACTATAACGAAGTCTGGTTCAAGCGAGCTGAATTATACAATATTCATAAAAATTGTACATCACTTTCTTAAAGCAAGACTTCTTGAGACAATCAAGTGTGCTTCATTGTTTTTGGCAATAAATCTAGATTCATTCACGTTTTATCGATCGTGCATAATCTATAATTATTAAATACAGAATCGATGCCACCTTTAAAGTTACTGAAAACGTCACAAATTGTAAGGAAAGTTACAGCACTATTATGGAGTCAGCAAGTTTGTCACATATGCGTAAAGGCATTGCCCTTAGGGGTGCTTTTTGGCGAATCCACATGCCATAAACTTATCTCATGTAAAGGGCCGTTGGGAAGTTAAGAACAACCATATTGGGCTTGTTTCTATAGTGTAGTATAGCGAACTCAGGATCGGATCATTTGTCATTATTACGGGAGAAGGTTTGTTTGATATTACGGTAATTGAAGATGCGGAAAAGTTTTGGTTTTCTAATTTAATCCCTGTATGTCCATATATGCGTTATGTTAAGTTACATTTTTTTTTATTGCAGAATTTCAGCAGACAAACCGACGGCCCACTTGATGGAAAGCGGTTACCATCGCTTATGGACATTTGCAACACCAAAGATGCTACAAATGCGCTGCTGCTCTCTTAAGGGAGACTGGAACCTGGTCGATAATGCCGGCACACAACTCAAGGTTGTTATGGCGACATATTCTAGACCAGGGGTGGTAGCCATCCAATCGGGCAAATACCCTACCACCTGGCTGTGGGTTGTTTTGTCGCCTCTTACGACAGACCGCTTGGCCGCAGGAAATTGTATTCTTTCTCCGCTCCTGCACGGATAGACATGGACATTAGAACTTAAATAAGACTTTTCATGTGGTGTTGCTTGCATAAATGTTGGCTCTATAACCCACAGGAACTATTCTGTTTTTCTAGATATATAAACATTCTAAGTAAAACCGTTATTAAAACTTCATGATACAAATTATTCTTGCTGGCTATACACATATACACAGCCTTTGATACTTATATAGTTCTTGCAATTCACGAAGACAAGCGGGCATATACAGCCTTCGCTGCTTATATAGTTCTTGCAATTCACGAAGAGACGAGCGGGCATACACAGCCTTTGCTGCTTGTATAGTTCTTGCAATTTACGAAGACGAGCGGGCATACACAGCCTTCGCTGCTTATATGGTTCTTGCAATTCACGAAGACGAGCGGGCATACACAGTCTTTGCTGCTTGTATAGTGCTTGCAATTCAGGAAGCAAGTGGGCTTTACGTGAGGGAAACACGTATTTGTGTGAAACGTGACACGTGAGACCAATAGCAGATATTATTGGACGGCACGCTCGCAACTGATCGTTCCGTCAGAAACGCATACTATCGCAATGTGCATGTATGTAGTACTCTGTCAAAAAGTGCCGGAAAAAGATCAATAATACACAAAATGTTAGTTATTCATTCAAATTTATTTTATCAACTTCAAAGTATGTTCCTTCAGAAACGATACACTTACGCCAACGAATAATCCAACCATCAAAAATTGTTTAAACGCTTATTCCGGAATTGAGTGTAGTTCTTATCGCGAATTCTCTTTTATGTCTTCTACCGAATGAAAACGGGTGCCACTAAGTGGTAATTTGAGTTTAAGAAAAAGTAAGAAGGCGGCTGGAGCCATATCTGGTGAATAAGGTGGTTGCTCGATGGTATTTGTAGAGTTTTTGGTCAAAAATTTGTTTAGAGTGATGGCCTTGTGCGAAGGCGCATTATCGTGGTGCAAAATCCAAGATTTTTCTTTCTACAAATCTGGCTTTTTTCGCCGAATTTCCTCTCTTAAACGCCACAAAATGCTCAAATAATATACTTTATTTACCGTTTGACCTTCCGGTAACAATTCTGAGTGCACAACTCCGCGATAGTCAAAGAAAACAATCAACATGGCTTTGACTTTTGATCGACTTTGCTGTGGTTTTTTCGGTTTCGGTTCAGTTGGAAGGTGCTACTCCAAAGCTTGTTGACTAGTTTGCATGTCAAACTCGTAAGCGCACGTCTCGTCACCAGTAACAATGCGTTTCATTAATTTTGGGTCGAAATTGACTCGTTCTAGCATGATCTCAGCGACTCTTATGCGATTGAGTTTTTGGAGAAAATTCAGGTCTTTTGGGACTAGCCGAGCGGTAACATGTTTCATATCCAAGGGATTATTTAAAATTATGCGGATCGACTCGTTAGACACAGAAAGTTCAGTGGATATTGCTCTCAAATTCGAATGAGGATTTTCAGCCCCCATTTCCTTCACTTTTGCGATGTTAACTTCAGTTGAAAACGTTGATGGTCTACCAGGGCGAAGCAAATCTTCCATCATGTCTCGGTCGCTTTTGAACATTTTGTATCACTCTTAAGCACGTGTTTTTAATAAAGTTGGTTTACCGTAAGCCTTCTATAACATTTTAAGTGTCTTCGAACACGAAATTCCATTGGCGATGCAATATTTAAGACAAACTCTTTGTTTGATGTTTTAGTCCATTATGAAATTCGTAATACACACTACATATTATGATCTAACTAAAAACAACACTGTATTGAATCTAAATGACCGATGCAACTGCAACTCCGCCCCCAAATGAAAAACAGTTTTGCCAATCTAATAATAATAAAAAAATAATTTGGAGCCATAAACTAATGATCCATTTCCGATACTTTTTTTAACAGAATGTATGTACACTTTCAACCACACGTAAAGCCTGGTCACTGTCGTGAATTACACAAACTATAAGCAGTTTTGAGTTAAATAAACTCTTCCCAAGAACAGAACAACAATAAATTTGCAATACCAGTGGCGGTAACAACATGCTGCCCGCATCGAAAGCATTTTATAACACCTTTGTTTTTAGCAGCTTATGCTTTTTTAAGCAGCGAATGTGAGAATTATTGAACGGAATAGCCACATTACCCATTTTTTTCATACGGGGTCATGCTCTTTTATCGAATTTCCCTCGAAGTGGGATCCTGTTTTATCACGTCTATAATATGTTGAGATTACAAATCCTTTTGTCCTCGTCGGATACTATTATAGGGTATTATCAATACCGCTGAGAGCAGACAACATTATATAAGTTTATTAAATGAATTTATGTAACCTTTAGAGGCTTTCTTATTAGAAAGACACTTTGCACGGCAGTTCTACCCAGGCTAATCTTGTTTCTTTATAATTTACAATGTGTGTATTTATCTGCAGATTTATTGTTGCAACTAATTCAAAAATATCACTTACAAGCAACGTGTATATAGATCATCATACTAGTGTTAAATATTGGTAGAGCCTTAAACAGCCGCTTCGGAGCCTGAAACCCTCTGTCCTGTCTGTTCCTCTCAAATTCGAAAGGTCTTCAACACCCCTTATAGTTATTGTATCTACCTTTTAAAAATAAGAAAGTTGGATAAGCAATTTACAGATGTTGCATAGAGGAATTGCAGTACATTTGGCACATTGGATTCAAATTGGATACTGAACGTATGCCGCTTGCCAGGTCTATCTTTAGTCTTGAAGTTTCCGAAATTCAAAACTAAAGTAATAATATGCTTTGTCTTAAATGGCTACTGAGTTAATTGAAACGTTTTTACCTTTATCCAGATGCGTGAGAAAAGTCTTATAGATTAATTTATAATGTCCTAAAAATTCTATATATCAATTCCTAGACATTACAAATTTTAAATTAGGACAATTCTAAACCAGCTCTTGTCCAAACAAATTTTATAAATAAATATTTTTAGAGTTTTGTAATCATATTTATTTTAGTTCGCGTAAGTTTATATTGATACACTAGCTTTTATCATTTTTGTCACATTTTGTAGTCTAATATAAACTAAAATTATTTTTTTTACAAAAACGTTAATGGCCTTACTATTTTGATGTGTATATATAGTATATAGATTATTAATAACTAATAAGAAAAGAGGAAAGAAAGAAAATATTAAACTAAATACTTAAAAATAAACTAAATTAATATAAATTATGTAACAAATCGCTGCCAGAGGGAAGCGTGCCCAGAAGGCTGGCTGCATTGCCACGCTGTATAGCAATGCTGATTCGTTGCGCGAAATATGAACCAGCCTTCTGATCACGGATGGTATCAAAGAGTTTCTTACAAATTTTTTTCAAGAAACCCTTTTCTGAGGGACCCCACGGATCTAAAGTTTCAACTCCAAATGGCACGAATATGTAACCCCGTCCTAGGATTCCATATTTGCGCCGTTGATATACTTAATATTGATATAATTTTCAGTGAACTAATCAAGAATAATCAATTAGGTATTATTTAATGTTTATTTTTATACAAAGATGGGATTCTTTTTCTCGAAAAACGGTAACTAGATTTTTCCAGGATTCAGTTTCGATATTCACTCGGAAGAAGCCGCTGGCAAGTTTGTCGATCGATATAAAAAAACTTAGTTATGTGAGTTAGACACATTAAAAAAACATTAATATACAACGTATACAATCCTTTATACGCAGACATTAATTCTTAAATTAGGGCTTTATTAACCTGGTAGAGATCTAGTTTAACAATATCAAGACTACAGGCGTAAGTAGGTCACCCAATGGCCATTGTATCTAGATCTCGCCGTAAATCCACGACTTTCCAACATCGACAGTTTTCCGAAGCATAAAGAGAGGATATTACAGATCATTTTATTCTGTTTGTTGTTAACTTGGGCTCTTTTATAATTTATTCAGAACGTGACGACCGGAGAGCGTTTTACAATTTTTAATTCTCATACCGCGTACCAACACCGGAGGTTATATCTGAATGCCTATTTGGGAATGTATACGAAATATGGAGGCGAGGTCACGTTAAAATACGGTTACCAGTTGAATATTTTAGTAGATTGTACAGGCGTGCGTTTGTTTGACGGTATGTAGGTAAATAATACTAATGACATAATTATAGCGAAGCGTAACTCACATAACTGTTTTGCTCAAGCATTCAATCGTTAAGCAGAAAATCATTTAATTAGTTCAATAATTAGGTAAAAACATTTCAGGGTAAGACGATAAGGTAGAAGGCCTGGTAATAAAGCTCATGGTTTTGGAGTCATCCATAGGCAACGGTCACCACTTTCCATCAATTTGGGCATGCTAGTGCCACCCGCTATCTAGCGAATCCAACACACGGGTCGCGAATTATACCCCCAAGGTTCTGCTCTTGTCGCGGCTTAGGTCCTCAAACGGATTTCCCCTGGCTAAAAAAAAGGGACTAGAACTTGACCTCTAATACCAGAACACAACTCAGGGTTTTTATAGCGGCATACCCAAGAACAGGAATGGAAGTCATCCAGACGGGCAAATGTCCTCCTACCATCTGGTTGTGGGTTGTTTCATAGCCTCTTACGACAGGCTGTTCGAAACCAAGAATTAGTATTCTTTATCCGTTCCTGCACGGATAAAAATACGTAATACCTTAATAGTGACAATAATTCTATCGACCATCCAAGCATTGCACACTAACTCTATTCTGCGGTCAGCAGTCGACACAGTGATCTGGCATCTGGGAGATTTTATATCTCCTATAAATCACAGTAGAATATCGAAAAACAGTAACGTAGTGTCGATGTAGGCCACCTCGACGCGCCGACTCTGCGTAATAATAACATTCGTTCCCACCTCAATTCTTTTAGTACTTACAAGATTTTTGGAAATAGATTTGTGGATTTTCTACTGAAATTATTAACACATTTGTTCAGTCTGTGATGGCTTTATTTTTTAGCATTTATGATAGATTTATCATGTTTCGGTGGTAATGTACTATACAAGATACCTTTGAGCTTTTGGGCCTCTTAATAGACGATTTGTATACAGTATCAGTAATTGCTCGATGTTTTGCAGTTAATCTAGAGGTGGCATGAAGTACTAAAAACAGCATACATAAAAGGTGCAAGGTGTGCATAGGTAAACAATAATTTTTTAATGATGAAAATTGAATTTTTCTTTGAAAAACATTCTGGAGATATCATGTATAGAACAGTAAGCCGACTAAATACTTACGCATGCACGCAACTACGTTCGAGTAGAATTCGGTTTCATACTACACATATATGCATCTCGCTTAAAACGACATCTGCCGTTTTACTATAATTTTATACAAGTATAATGTGATGTAATGATTTATTACAACAATAATTATGTAGTTTATATAAATGTACAAAAACCTAAAAATATAACAAATTATTAAAAGTAAAGTAGACATTAAATATTAGTTAGAATTATTACATTGCCCAAGACTATTGCAATTCATATTGATACTTAGTTATCACAAATCGGTCGTCCAAAATTCAGTAGTTGTTGGCCAGCTGTGGGAATATAAAACAGATATTTGTTATTATACGGTCCACCCAGATATCGTAAAACGACCTCACACTAACATAGCATGTAGACTAGTAACATTTATTGCTAGTGGTTGTAAATGAGAAAATGATTGGCCGACGCGCCAGTACGTCGAGGAGCGAGCTGTTTCACCTATTTACCGAAATATGTAAAGACTAAAATTCATTATAACATTCTAACACATGAGAAATATCATCAAAAATTGAATACAATTTGATTTCCCCCCACCACTTTTATAATGTTTCTTATTTTTAATAGCATAGTCGAAATGAATTCTCAATACTCGTTTAGTTAAAAATCATCTATAATAATAGCAGCCCATAAATGTCCCACTGCTGGGCTCAGGGCCTCCCACTATAGGGGAACGGACAGTATACCCGCCACGTTTGTCCAAGGCGGCTTGGCAGGTTTGACACATCGGTTATCTCGATGTGCAGGTTGCATCACGATATTTTCCTTCACCGTTATTAGCACGTGGTAATTGTAACAATATGCACATTAGGTCAGAAAACTGCCTAAGTGATGCATGCGTTCCGGCCAGGATCGAACCCGCGCCCTCTGAGTTGGGGACGCGTGCGCTAGCCATTACGCTACCACGACTTCCATGAAAAATCATCTATAATATTATAAAATTCTCAACGTGCCGGGTTTGTACATTAAAGCTATTAAATAAACAACTGAAATAGACTCTATAAACGACGGAGAACACGATGCATTTTTTTAGATTTCTTGTCTGTTTGTCTATTCTATCGGTTTGCCTGTTTGTTTGGGATTCACATAAAAACTCCTAGGCCGATTTTGATGCGATTTTCACTGATCGACAGCAAATTCTTAGACTTAAAATCTGCGCTTAATCTACTTTTATCCTGGGAATCCCGATGGAAAATTTTCTGGGAATTATTTAAAACGGCCAGGTTAAAAAAAATCAAAATGTGTGCTGGGACCCATAGTAGAAGTGAAACTTCAACGAACAAGTGGAAAAACGAATCGCAACAAACAAGCGGAAAACGAATGGCAAGGAAAAATGAATCGCAACAAAATTTTAACTAGAAGTTTTACGGGCAGGTTTTCAAAATGGACAAGTACATTAACAATCTGCCCGTAAAACTTCAAGTTAAAATTTTGTTGCGATTCGTTTTGCCATTTTGATTTTTCGGAGGTTTACTGCAAATTATGATTTGGTTAGGTTAGGTATATTTTAATGAATGAATTTTTTATTTAAACATATTTTATTTTATCAAACAAAAAAACTGAATTCGACCTGGAACCAAAAGACCATCCATAGCTTACTCTAAAATTATGCCGTCACTCAACACGCGACATACTTTCTACCCCCTCCACGCGGCCGTAACGCTTTTTCTATATAGAAGTTTCACTTCAAAATTCAAATTCAAAAGTGATTTTTTTCACTGATCGATAGCAAATTTTATGTAATAAAATATGTGACATTTTTATTCCGCAAATCCCGCGAGAATTTTCCCGGGGGCAGTTTGTAGTTGTTCAAGTGAATTAACATTAGTTACCTTAAATTAGAAATCCATAGACAACGTCCTGACGATGACCACATTACATGAAATTTGCCAGTTTCTGTAAAAAAAACTAAGATTTCATACCAAAGATGCCAGTTGATATTAAAAAAACCTGAAGAGGGATGTACCGACTAGGTGGCAGGTGGAGGAGGAGCGAGATGTAATGCTCCTCCGTCTTAAAGGAAGATCTTCGAGCGAAGCTCGTGTTGATCCTCGCAGGCCTAGGCCTATCTGTTGTAGTTGAAAATTTGTATATATTCTTTGTATGTTTCGGGAAAGATTTGTGATATCAATTATTGCGCAGCGCCATCTTTTGGCTTATAAGTGTTCCACTACAAACCTAAATTATGATATCAACATAATCATTTGTTTTATTTCATTTCTTTTACTTTTACTAATAATTTAATATTTACATTTAACACAAGTCATCCGTTATAACTAAAAACACTTTAGTCAAATGGCATTTGAGTTACAATATATACTATTATTACTTAAAATAACTTGTAAAATAAATATTACACCAATTAATGTAGAACTGCAGAATAAACGCTTGAATGCTATTAAGAACACAGCGTGAGCCCTAAAGTCACATTTTAATTCAATTAAAATTCGATTATAAAACTCGTAGATGTAGATATACAATTACGAAAATAAAAGAAAGCAAATCGGATACTGGAATAACAGCGCGTTAACACCGCTTGTTTTAAGATAAACATCGCTTATCCAGAAATAACATTTCCTCGAGGAATTTAGAATGCTGAGTACGTACATTATTTTCAATACACTATTTACGATGTAGTAGTTTCCTCTTTGATTTGTCCGTATTATTTTATCATTTAAGTTTACAGTAAAGATTTGATTACTATTAATTTAAATAAAACTATCCTCGATGTAAATTGTAGTTTTAAATGTGCTTTAAATTCTACATAACCTAATTGAAAAGAAAATAGGCACCTTTATTTGCTACTCGCCGATAGATGGCGCTATCTGTTTTGGTGGTATTTTATAATGCTATTTGTTCTCAATTCACTAGTTTAATGATTATTAAGTTTTCACACAAACATTGCTTTGGATAAAAAATTAAAAGACTTTACAGTTTTTTTTAAATAAAACTTGGGATTTGAAGTTGCTCTATAGACTACGTCAGATTGGTTTGATCTCTCCAAATTAGTTGTTTAAGACTGTGCCGTGCGTGATTAATTTTGTATGAGAAAACGTCTATTGTACTGCTATGAAGTGCTAAAGGCAATCCTTTATAGTTATTATTATAATATCATTAACTATACCTATATAATGAGTATTACAGCTAATAGAAGTATTAGCAATAATTACAATGTTTAAGAAGTAATAATGGTGTGTCATATTTTAAAATATAAACTTATGTAGCAAGCTTAAAATGATTTGTACTCTAATTAGGTTTTTTAAATTTGGTATTCAAGTTAATTACATTATTTTTATTAAATTTCACAAGAGCAAATGTTAGTCAGCTGTTCGTGTATATAGCTATTGGCTATTTATTTGAATGTTAGCAATAGTTAGCATCACCTGGTGGCGCCGTGTATAATAGTTTCAAACATTCTCAACACTATTGGCATACGCTCAACAATATTCAAGTGCTGTTAAAAAAAGCAAATATAAACCTAAACGCCGTTGAGATCGCCCGCATTATCTCGTGATTATCGCGTGTCAAAACATCACCACGCTCGCGATACTTCGCATGTAATCTGATAAACGATGTATTCTGCACGCTTCGCGCTTCGATGCGATCCTGCTCCCACGGTGGCTCTTTGCAACGCCCCATCCCGTTCCAACGGTCATCCATTTCATTCATGCGCGGTACACCTCACCGGCCCGCTGTTTACAGACACAAACAAACAGTACAGCAAACCGCTTTGCTTTAAGTACGAGACCGTGAAAGTGGTATTGTCAAGTGCTTCCATCCTTGTCTAAAAACCGAGTGTGTTATTCTCAGAACGCCAATAGATGTCGCTAGGTGTTCCGTTTCTTATACAACTAAGAAATAAAATGTCACAATAATTTGGGCGCGACGTTGCCGGACTTCACCACCCGTTGTGGTGGTGGGCGCGAGATTTAGCCCAATAGCGGGTTGAAACGACTTAATAGTCGTTATAATCATGGCATAGATGTCAAAATGTTATAAACTGGCTGTAAAGAAAAGTTTGTTTATGTGTGAGCGTCACGTAAACGTAACGAGCGTGGTATACACATTATACACACGTACGTGAGCTGTCAGTAGCTAATGCGATGCGCTGCGATCGCTTATTGTGGTGGGGCGCGCCCGCGCGGTTTATAGCGATTAATTCAATTTAGTAATTGATACGTTTGTCGGTTAACTCATCGTTTTAGTTTTCTTTATTCACATTTAAGAAAATTAAACATGACCTTGATAGATAATTGTTTGTTTTATTTACATAATAATAAAAGGATTATTAATTTAATTGATTACTAAAATTATGCCTCATGCATTATTTTGTTAAGTCTTAAATATGCACAGATAAATTTAAAATTATATATTTAGTTCGGATAGCTAATAATTAGTAGAGCAAATAGTCAAAATCATTAATAACTAACTGAAAATGGTAATTCCAGCTCTGCATTCTTTAATATTTATCTAACTGTTGGTTGTGACACACATGCTTAAATACCATATTCTCATTTTCATTGTCAGCCAGCCTAAAATAAATTCTATTTGTAAAATTTAAAGTATATATTCGCTTGAAAATACGTATGATCTTTCCCGGATTAGATTCACACATACGAAACATTTGTGAGCACAGTCGGTAGTAGACGTGTAACTATACAATATGACGTTTCATATTGTACCTACTATTATAAATGAAATGTGTAGCTTTCACGAGGGCATACAAGTTTGGCGTGATGTCTCGGCGCTGTAATAAACATTGTATTTTGAGCTGTAACACAAGTTGCCAAGGATGATTGTTTTGTATAGATTTCTTTGTGAAATATGTCCTTTAGTTTGGGAATGTAACGGGTGAGTGTTGGTAAACGCGTGACCTGTTATTTGTGTGTATTAGGTTAGTTTAATCATAATTTCGAGTGGATCGCGATATGGCTTGCCGTCTGTCGACCTTGTATCACTAAATTGATTTTTTATGCTTAATGGATACGGCTTATTTTGTACTATAGTATGTTGTGGGTATCGATAGTGTACATAGTTTTTACTTTTGTCTTCATAATCAACGTTGAAGGACAAGATAAGGAGTGATAATCGCATAATTAATAGTGTAATTCTAAAAAAGCACCTGGGTCGTATAATTCCAGAAGGCGATACAAGTATTTATTCTCTTGCCTTTTGATATTTATAATATTAATAGGGATTAAATTCTAAATATGCCGTGTCTGTACTTTTAAGCTATTTAAAAAAAACCAACTGAGTGAGATACTATATAAACGATGAAGATCACGATGCAATTTTTTTAGATTTCTTGTCTGTTTGTCGGTTTGTTCAGGATTCATGTAAAAACTACTGGGCCGATTTCAATGTGGTTGGTATTCGCTGATCAATAGAAAACTCTTAGGCTTACAATTTGCGGTACTTTTATTCTGGAAATTACACGGGAATTTTTTTAGAAATAATTTAAAGTGACAAGACTAAAAAAAAATCGAAATACAGTGCGATTTTTTCACTGATAGAAAGCAAATTTTGTGTGATAAAATCTGTGTGTTTTGTGTGATACTTTTAATCCCGGAAATCACCCGGGATGTTTCCAGGGAGCAGTTTAAAGTTGTTAGGGTGCATAAAAACTTGATTAATCCGACACAATTTACACTAAAACAATAGCTTACTTTTAAATCTTGCCGGGATTTATGATCTAGAAATCCTGCGGGATTTTTTCCGGGAGTGCTTAAAGTGGTTATTATGGATAAAACATCTGATTTGGATACCACTGATAATAGAACAATAGTGTACGTGTGTTTTAAAATGCTGCGGTAGGTATTTTGTGTCCAGGGAATCCCGCGGGATTTTTCCCGGGAACAGTATAAATTAGTTGGGTTACATAAAAATAGCTGATTCCGATATGATTTCACTAGAACGATAGCTTAAGTTTTTTTTCAAATGAAACGCTTCTTTATATCTTGGGAACGCTCGGGAAATTTTCCGGGAGTGTTTCAAAGTGATTAGTATGTGTATAAATCGACTGATTAGAGTCCAATTGATACTAAAACAAAAGTTTACGTTCTTTTTCAAATGCTTCAATATTTTATGTCCTGGGAATCTCGCAGACTATTTCCCGGGAGCGGTTTAAAGTGATTCGGGTGCATAAAAAAGGCTAATACTGATGATTTTTTTTATTAGAATAATAGCTAATCCTTTTTTTAAATGCTTTGCTACATTAAATCCTGGGAATCCCAGATATTTTCTGAGACGCGATCACACGGCTAAAAATATCATGATAATTAGCTGTGTTACGCTTATTACGGCATAGTTTGGTACTAGATAACAATTTGTGTATCTAATCGGGGCTTCTAATATTTCTTGAGATTTCTTACTTCGAAACCACATGATTTTAGGACTTGCTTTATGTGACAGTTTAGATATTTATTAGATATCTTTAATAGAACAGTTGTAGTTATATATGCCTTTAGTAGCATTGCTTTTCCGGGGTTTTTACAGGAATATTCGGGATTCATGTATTTTCATACTAATAAATCCTTTACCCTGCTAGAAATAACCATTGATTTTAAATATTGTTTGTCAATTAAGTGTTTATTAATTAATTACCTGTCCAACGTGGACGAAGTGGTAAGTGCTAACTACGGTAATAAAATAGCAATAGAGTTTCAATCAACATTCAACATTATTTTAAACTATTTTTTAATCACATTAATCAAAATTTTAATTCATCAAGTAAATTGAAAATAAAGTTATTAAAAATATTTTTTGACTGATTTTAGATCAAGTCTAACTACATAGTACTAAAATACCTATTATTCGAAAGTCTAGCGATGTTTTTCTATATCAAAGAGCGAGAGAATAAAAAATTCTAGCAAAAAAGAAACCTACGTCAAGATTAGCTAAAAAGCAATATATAAATATTTTCTACATCTTGAAGTCGGTGCGAAGTAAAACATAAAAATTACTATAATTTGCAAATTTGTTGTTAGTTCTTTTGTGCTAGAAAATTTTTATATTTCACTTTTAAGTTACATATATAGTATTCAATAACAATGAATTGTATCCAAAGCTACCCTGAAGCTTTACTGAATCCACCGCAACAAGTGTTGTCAAAAACAGTTCAGAAAAAAAGTTATGGCTCAGTCATACATAAAAAAACAAATATTTACACGACGAATTGAGAACCTCCTCTTTTTAACTGACTTTAAAAGGAGGAGGTTCTAAATTCGTTTGTATGTTTGTTACTCAATTTCTCCGTCAAGTATGAACCGAATTTCAATGTTTATTCCTTACTCGTACGTGTATACACCCGAGGTAATCCCATGGTCAACATGTCAGGATCTGAGGAGTGGATCGGATCCCAGGGAAATCAAGAATTACCCTTTTTAAATAAAGTGCGCGTAAATTCTTGCAAAAAAGTTTGTATGGGCGTGTAAGTATTATTACATTTTTTACAGGCGTTTAACATTTTTAGATGCATGTTACGCGATTTCTCCGTCAATTGTGGATCGATTTTTTTCTTTATTCGTAAGTATGTATACTTCCAAGGCGGTCCATAGTCACCAAGTTAAGGATCTGATTTGTGGATCGCAAGGAAATCGAGAGCAACCATTGTTGAAGAGCTTATACACCAAAGAGTGAGATGGCAAATGTGTATACGTGTGTCAGTTGTAATATTACTACTGGTGCTTAATACATCATTTCTAAGACTATTAAAGTATTTTCATAACTAAAAAGTTAAAAATATTTTTTTAACAAAAACAAAACCGACTTTACACTAAAAACCAAAAAATAAATATTTAACCGACTTCTTTCTACAACACCTTGAAGTCAGTGTCTAGTAAAATATAAAAAAACAACAACAAATGCACAAAATACAGTAATTGTTACATAAAAGAACAACAACAATTTTACAAAACTTAGTGTTTTTTATGTTTTACTACACTGACTGAAGTCGGTTTTGTTTTTGTTAAAAAATGTTTTAAAAGTCGGTTAATAAAGACTTGTGGCATCCTCTACATATGTAGGATTTAGAAGTGTTATCTGCGTGACTCTAATTTTTTGCAAGGCAATTGTCATTTCTAATATATTCTATTCCCACAAATATTATCATCATAGCGGTAATTCCCTATTCCATCCTACCTATCCCTTTTTTTTAGATCACTACTCTATCCCCTTTATCTATCGATATAATCTATCTATCCCTATCGCATCTCTCTCGTCTCATCCCCCATTTTTCTTTATTTTGCCCGGGGAAATCCGATTGAGGACCATAGACTACGCAAGCGATAGGGAGAAAAGTCGCGGTCCGTGTGTGAGATTCGCCAGATCTGGGTGGCAGTAGCACCTCTAGACAGAACTAAAGATGCTATTGCCACCACAGTTAGGGATACCCACTAAAACCACTGAGTGTTCCGTCCTTCACCTTATGCCAGGGCTACGGGTATGGAGCTAGCCTCTCCGCTAGCCCTGGCAGGCGTGTCTCATCCCCTAATCTCAACCACTCTATCCAATCCTAAAGACATAGACAGTAAGATTGCAAAAATAAAAGTAAAAAAATAAGATAAAAGATAAGAAAAACCTCTGCCTTACCTAATGAAAGAAAAGGACGGAGATTAAAAAAAATCTAAAGACTCGCAAAGCGTTGAGATCGCCCCTGGTGTACCAAACACCTATAGGCAACGGTAATAACTTTCCATTAGGTGAGCAGTCTGCTGGTTGCCAGCTTAGCAAAAAAAAACCTGGTTGCATCTAAAGCTTCTTTTATTGTACCAGCGGTCCACCGTCTTACTATTTCAGCATGCTAACTTTTTTCTACCTCATTTTTCACCGGGACCTGGAGGAGGCGACATACCGCATTACAATTATGGAACTAATTGAAAAGAAGTTAAGATGTAAAGTGTATTACAATCGATTGCGGTCGAGTGAAAATAAGTAAGCGTTTAAGGTGTATTGTTAAAATTTTGGCTCAAAAGTTAATAGGTTTAAATTGATGTCGGTTATTGTGTAGTATCGAGTCCACGGTACAACGGCGGCGGCCAAGTAAATTAGAGAGCGACCGGCCTGTAACTAAGAGGAGTTGAACTGACGCGCATTCAGAAAGCTTAGGGTGGACATGCTGTTTCACGTGATATTTATTTCATCTTCTGCCAATCAATATTCATTGCTGGACGTATGCCTGCCCATGTCTGCGTCACTGATGCCAGTTTTCCAACGTAATCGAATTTTGGGCAAAAACTGGGCATGCCAGCTCCAACGCACGAAGGGAGTACTCCTTAAGCGTACTTAAGGAGTACTCCCTTCGTGCGTTGGAGCTGGCATGAAATTAAAATCGTAATTTTAATTTTATTTTAAAATTTGGAATTGTATAATTAAAAACACGTAACGCTTTTGAGTTAGCGCTTCTATTATTTCACTCCTCATAAAATTTCCATACTGGGGTCTTGTATGAAGATTGATTCTTAACGAGTACCTAAATTCCAAAAAAATAAAAGAAGAGAGATAAAAAGAATAAAAAAAGGCACAAAAATATTAAAAACCTACAGCAATCCAGGCCGGACAAAACATGTTCGCTCAGTGAAAAAAGAACATTCCAGTCTCACACCTTCCTCAACTACTCTCTGCCAGCGACCTTACGTAGGTCGTCGGTAAGAGAAATACGATATCCATCTAAGCACCTAAATTCGACTTCACCTGCTGCGGTAGCTGCATCAACTAACGAGGCTATGGCTACTGACAGGTGGCAGTATCACCAATAAGCCGGCTTACACAAATCTCCTGATCGGAGGCAGGCAGCAGCATCTTCGATGCGAGTAAGCTGGCACTGCGGTCACCAGCCCGCAAATGATATTTATCCACTAAGCCATCAGTGATATTTATTTTCAAATTAGGTTCATTTTAGGAGTCTGATACTTAAAGAATAAAAAGAACCCTTATGGTTTCACTCTGCTGTCTGTTTGTCTGTATGCCAGAACACATTGTCTTAAAAATTACCCTATCTAAAAATTTAAAATATAGGACATTAGTAATCTCGTATGTGTCTACAAATATGTAGCGTAGAAGTGTCATATTTGCGTAAGTATATTTTTAAACTTCGAAAATATTACAGAATCTTATACCAAATGAAATAACTCCTTTTGCTCGCATAATTTTTTTTGTAGATGTATTTATTCGTGAACTACAAGGGCAGTATCAAAAAAGAGGCGACCTCAGCCCCATGTTTTTCCTTTATTCGTTTATCCCATGGAAATCACATTATTCATTGGGATAAAATATATAAATATATCCATTGGGATATTTTATATCCCAATCGTTGACCCGCAATATAAGCTAGCTCTTATGTTGAATTTCATGTAAATCCTTTTAATAGTTTCTACGTGACGGTCGAACAGACAGAGATATAAAAATTCAATCTGGAAAAAATATATCTGGAATCTGCTAGCCCAAATTAACTCCCTGATTTTTTCACATTTTTAAATTATTGTACACATATATTGTACACACACACACACACACACACACACACACACAAATGATTTATTATATTATATAGATATATATGCCGTCAATGTCTATGACACTCTTCGCAACAAGTGACTGCATAATATAGTCTCGCCTACACACAAAATCAGCGATTGCACAGCCTCGTGCAACTGAGGGGACTCGTTATCTCCTTAGGATTATCCATAGCATTCCAACGTTTGCCGGCTACAGGAATGCAGCTCTGCGACTGCAGTGATGCATATCGTTGTACGTATGGTGCATATGCGCCCCCCCCGCACCCCGCTTCACTCCACCGGCTACCTGCCTTTGTCTTTGTTTATTATGCCTAAGTACAAAGTTTAAAAGTACTTAGACTTTTGTGGTTTGAATCGTCACAAGCTTGTGTAAAATTAAGTGTGTTTTCATTCTGCTTCTTTCCTGGTATTTATTCTTAATATCTATTACTGTCAGGTTGTGGATTTTAATATAACTTATATATCTATCATTCTTACTATACGACTAGCAATTATTAATCCTAAATATTAAGCCTATTTTTTCTTTCCGCCGCATGTCTCATTATGTTAATACGTGATTGTAGTCTAAAATTGATCGCCGATCGGACTGCTGCTTCCGCGAATCCTTGCCGCATCTGTGTGTCGTGCTGCGATATGCACCCGCTTGTGTTAACTGCCTGTGTGCTAGTAGGCGCCGGTTGTGCCGTACTTTGCTGATCCAGGAATATCGAAAGAACCGTAACATGAAAAAAGAGGCTCACGAGGAAGACGTGCCTGCGACGAAACTCGTAATCGTGTGGCTATCTACTCCAGTAAGTCCTTTTCTGTCTTTTATCCTGCTCTTAATTTGCGTGCATATTTGTGCTGGTCGTCGTGGATTAGCGTACCCAGATACTGCTTAGGAGCCGCGTTCACGTTAGGCATAATCAGTTTCTGCGTTCCTACTCAATTTAATCCGCTTTACATGATCTTCGTTGTCCTCCATATTTGTAATTTGGCTCCCACGTCTTAACTGACTGTCTTGTTTTAGTTTAATCCAAGATATCCCTCCTCCTTAAGCAGAGGTCATGTCGAGATTGAATTTCACAAAGATGCCTCCTTGAGCATGCAACTCTCTCACGGAGATGAGACCCCAATCAAAATCCGTTATTGTCGGTTATGGCCACCTAGAGCCAAGCAGCTGAATCCTGTTAGAAAAACAGTGTAACTTGATTCATCTTTTAATACCTAGACCGCAAGTTTTACCAATTATGAAAGTGGACAGTATTTTTAACTTTGTACATATTTTAAAAGTCTAAACACATTAGTAACAGGTAATGTGTGAGAAGTTATTATTATTTAGCGATCCTTAGTGAAATGCATGTGGGTTCAGTATGAAAGAGTTCAACGCGCGAGTATTAGTTATGCTCAGAATTTTCTGTACTTTCGTTTGTTTGTTTAGTTATACTGTTTTTATTATCATTACGTTCTTTATTATTTCTTAATAATTATTCGAATACCATTATTATATTATTCACAATAACCATTATAGCTGAACATTTGAAACAGAACTAAAATTGGTAGCTATTCAACAGTTATCTGTTTAAAAGGATCAGTTAGGTGTATTTTTAATTTTGCTTTTAGAGTTTTGTAGGCAAATAACAAAACAGTGAACATTATTCAGGTTTGCAAGCTTGACTGTGCGTGGACAGATACGCACTTAGCAAACATTTTAAAAGCACTGTGTGATAAAAGAAGACATTGTTAGAAGTCAATGTCAAGAAGTAGAAATACTTAGTCTTAGTTTGTAAAAACTGATTGAGTTATCATTATTAACGGGCTCAACCAGATTTATAAAATGTTGTGGCTGACGGTATTAATTACAAGAAACATTATTAAACGCAGCAACAATGACAAGTAGGTAATCTAGTGATGAACTGATTATAATTAAAAACTCATGGACATAATTAACTAATGTTGTAAACAAAACTAAAGTGTAGTATAATGTGCTACATATTAATAAAGAACATATGAGCAAAGTGCCTTCGCCTTAATAGAGACATTAAGAAAAGTATTAATTTTCATTTTTTTAGCGTGAGTACTTTGGTTATTTTAGATTTAATATAAATTTCTTTATTAGTGTTTTAGGTTAGGTAATAAAATTAATGTGTTTTTTTTTCAAATACTTCATTTATAAAAAAATCAAAAATAAAAAGCAGTAACCCGGTGTATATGTTTATATATACATATATGATTAAGTATGTATCTGTTTATTCAATTTCAAATTAGCTTAAGTATTTAAGTATCTATTGCCCCTCCTCCCGCACCAATCACATCGCCAGATTAGCTAAGAAATTCCTGTAACATAGGTTGTTTAAAAGAGATCGCTTTTAGCGATAATACTGCCCATTGCGCACATTTAAAATATTTTTTAAGCTATAAGTTTTCTGCAATCTTTTATAATAAGGAGTTATCTGTCTAAAATACATGGCCATTATCTTATTTAAAAAACATCAGAACTAAAATATAATTTAATTAATTCATAATTGCTATTTCAATAAATTAATTAATAATAAATTTGACTCGTCAAAATTATGGCCTTGAGTTGTGTTCCGGAATTAGTGGCCAGGTTCCAGTCTCCCTTAAGAGAGCAGCAGCGCATTTGTAGCACTTTTGGTGTTGCAAATGTCCATAGGCGAATGTAACCGCTTTTCATTAAGTGGGTCGTCTGCCTGTCTGCTCATGCAATAAAAAATAAAAATACACAAGTGGCATGGACCCTTTATAATTTGATATAAAGTGTATCTTTGATTTGAATATTAACTTGCTTAGTAATAGTAAGTAATATGTTTATATGTATAACTCGTTTTATAATTATTAAGATTATAAATAAATTGTTTAGTGAACAATTTATTGGTTAAATGTAATCTCTCTTTTCTTGTACCTTCTCCTAATCACTTGGGGGTCGGCACAGTTTGTCTTTTGCTTCCATACTCTTCTATTCTAGCATACGTCTTCTTTCATACCACAAACTCTCAGTACATTGCCAGGTCGTAGGGTATTTGCCAATCTGGATTGCCACCACCCTGGTCTAGAGTATGCCGACATAACGACATTGAGTTGTGTTCCGGGATTAGTGGCCAAGTTCCAGTCTCCCTTTAGAAAGGGGCAGAACTTTGATACCTTTGGTGTTACAAATGTGCCAGTCTGCTGAATTCACGTAATAAAAAAAATACCCTTCCCACAATCCGTCCATCTCTTTCTTGGTATGCTTTTACGTTAGTTATTTTTTTAATGCGAAGTTGGCATACAGGCTGACGGCCAATACACTGGAAAGTAGTTACCGTTGCCTATGAACATTTG
Organism: Dendrolimus houi; assembly: GCA_039645545.1. NCBI lineage: Eukaryota > Metazoa > Arthropoda > Insecta > Lepidoptera > Lasiocampidae > Dendrolimus > Dendrolimus houi. The sequence continues at coordinate 11,349,816 of CM077120.1, read as the reverse complement.
CAACACCAGGGCGAGCCAACGCGTGACCAGCTTTTAGGATGTAATAGGGGGGATGGTATATGAGAGGTAGGATAGAGGTATCACAGAGGAAAAATGGGACAGAGTGATAAAGACAGGAGAAATTGAGTAGAGATAGGAATAAAGGAATGCAAAAGTGGATGAAGGTAGTGGGCCATCGGAACTCTTGCTCATTGCCCGAAACACAATTAGCTCAATGCTAACCGGTTCACGCCGATATTCTGTGAGAGCATGGTATCAATGTAATCAAGCAATGGTTCTAACAAGGCCTACCATGTCAATGGCATGGCTCTACTAGTCAAATGTAATACGAGATTAGTATTCCAAGATCGATCGCCACAGCTTCAGACTTAAAAATACTCTACAAGCTCACTGTAATCTGAAAAGCGAATAAAAGTGAGACAACACTATATGGCTTGCATTGGATCTTTAAAAGCAATATCCACAAATTCAGAGACATTATGACTTAAATACTCTAGAATTTTTATATGTGTTTATACTTTATTCTTATTTAGGTAACGTTGAATTTCAAGTGCACCAGTGAAAGACTTGAGACGTTATGGAATTAAGGGATTATCCTGTGTAAGTAAAATTAAAGGGTGTTTTTCTATTCGAGGGAAAATGTATCAGGTAATAATATAGCTCGGTTAGATGAGCATTTCAGGGGAGATGGGATTTATGTTTACTCTGTGCTACGTATTTGTGATTTGCTAATGCACCTCTTTGTTTGGAAACACACTGGGAAGGAATATAGCTACTTATTTGTTTCATTTCCATCATTCAATGGGGGGAGAAAAGGTAATTTTTACACTCACGCTATTTTATTTTTACTAAACTACGCGCGTGACTTGTTCTGTGCTTTACCGGAAAATTCGCAATATATACACAACTGCCAATGACATCTGCACTAAGGAGCCTGCTTGCTTTCAGATCACGCCGCGTATACAGCGTTGACGCGCATTTTCGCCTCGTTTCGCACCGTACCCGAAATGCGCGTTGCTGAATACCATGACATGACTCTTGCTTTGACGTTTGTCGTTATACTTCGGCCAGTTTAAACAATATCTTTATAAATTATAGCCTATCTCTTATTGTGATGTAAAGTTTTATCAAAATTTGTTGGGTAGCTTTTGCATGAAACATAATAAATATCCATCCATCCTCACGAATTTTCTCACTATAGTAGTAGGAGATTTTTTAGTTTAGTATAATTATTGTAAATTAATATGAGGACTCCAATACCATGAGCAAATCATTATTTTACAACTTTATGTTCATCATAACCCTTTTATGTGCAAGTTGAACTCGCGTACAGAAGGTTCTTTGTATAAAATACAGTTCGGATATGAAATCTTATTCAATTTGACTTTGAAAATGAAGAAAATACTTTTATAGCTACGAGTGTATGGTTTTATTCACTTTCAATGATCATACAATCATCACCAATCGGCATTCACCGGTATTGGTACATAAAATATTTGATATGGTATAGATAGCTTTCCACAAACTCTAAAAACATACCAAATCGTGTAAACGTTTAAATAATTATTTTATACATTGAAAATTGTTAAACTTTCATAGAGTCTGGGCAAAGAGAAATGAAAAATGAACGCTTAAGTACACTGTACAAAAGGAGCTTGATTAAACGTCACTAGCTTCAGGAGTCCTTTGTTTCTTGGACTTTTTCATTTTTCGCATAGACTTGTTGTTATGCGTTTCCTAACATTCTTTACTACTGTAACTTTTTTAACTGCTAAACAATTTAATATTAGATAAGAAGTATTATAAATTATTGTCGTATAGAAATTGTCAGTCTGTCTGCTGTAATCATCTATTTCACAGACAAGGGTTTCTTTTCTTGCTTTTTTGCCCACTTTACATCGTCTTCATCAACCCTCGCTGTTATATCATTGGAACTAATATAATCCTCACGACGTCAAGCCAAGAAGTTTGCGTAATGTTCCCAATATAACGAGCAGGTTTTCGTAAAACATGCCTGTGCTAGGAACACTTGTAATTTATCTTCTACAAGAACTTGAAGATGTGGGCTATCCCTATGCGGTCCTTACGCTTGACTCCACAAATCCACTGTCGACTCATAATAGAAACTAATATCTTCGTTTTAAAAAAGAAAACAGCTTTTTTAAAAAGTAAGTGACCTGTGATAACTCATATAAGCTGACCAGGATAATGTCATGTCGATATTTGTATAGACGTTTGGAATAGAACTTCTTATGTATCGTATAGTCTAGAGGCTGTTGTGTAAAATTAGTTACCTCTTAAGAACCTTTATATTTCTCTGTGTATTATTTTTAGATAGTTGCATGTTTTCTTTATAGATAAAGACGGCTCTCTTTGAAATTAATCCTCAATTTCTAACAGGTAAAGTAATCAAACAATGTATACATTTATTTGCTAAAGTTGGTCATATCTTCATAATGTATCCGAGTTTGCAAACGAGTATCTAAAGATGATGATTTCCGATTTTTCAAGCCTGTATTATTCTTCTTCTATAAGAGCGGCTATATTTGAACCTTTACCTGAAAATAATTAATTCTAAATTACTTTGTTAGGAATATCAGCTCCCTTTCAATTTGAATTTTTCGCCTCATTCACATTTTTTTCATGACTTGCATATACTTATTAAATTAATATTATAAGCGTTAAATTATTGTCTCAGGAATCTTAAAATATTAAACGGATATCATATAAGATTCTTTCTACATAGAAATTAAGGACAGATTAATGTTTAATTTTTGGTTTTTGAGATTTAATCCATACAATGAGTTGCGTTGCTGTATACTATCCGTGCAGGAACGGAGAAAGAATACAATTTCTTGCGGCCAGGCGGCCTGTCGTAAGAGGCGACTAAACAACCCACAGCCAGGTGGTAGGGTATTTGCTCGACTGGATGGCGACCACCCCTGGTCTAGAGTATGCCGCCATAACAACCTTGTGTTGTGTTCCTGCATCAGTGACCAGGTTCCAGTCTCCTTTAAGAGAGCAGCAGCGCATTTGTAGCACCTTCGGTGTTGCAAATGTCCATAGGCGACGGTAACCACTTTCCATCAAGTGGGCCGTCTGCCTGTCTGCTGAACTCCTGCAATAAAAAAAATAAAAAAAAAGCCTTACAAAGACTTTGCCGCACACAATAATGGTATAACACGGCAATGTATGGTGTGGACTGACCATACGTAAATTGCTGGTGAACGGTAACCGAATTAACCTAAGTGATTTTCTTCCTGAATGTGCAATGTCACGGATAGAGAATTAAGATTTTATTATGTATACAAGAAAAGCGCTTTCATAAAAAGTGTATCTAGAACAAAACATAAAATATATTAGGTTGGGGAAAAAGTTTCTTTGCATTTTATATAAAAATTCAAAAGGTTTTTTTATAAAGTTTATTTACATTTGACTAAAGTATGTAGGTGCCATTTTGTTGGATAACTTTTTGCCATCTTGTAGGTAGGGACGTGATTCCATTGCTATAAAAATTTTGGGGCTTCTGATCAAAAAACTGCAACAAGTGCTTTTGGCAGTCCTCTCGTGATGTTAACCTGACACTGCCTAAGGAATTCTGCAGAGACCGAAACAGGTGAAAATCTGAAGGTACAAGGTCAGAACTATACGGCGGATGCATTAACACCTCCCAGCCACACTCTCGTAATTTTTGCTGAGTGGCTAAAGATGTGTGAGGTCTAGCGTTATCATGGTGAAAAACCACACCCCTTCTGTTGACTAATTCCAGCCGCTTTCTCTCAACTTTTTGCTTTAATCTCATCATTTGTTCGTAGTACAGTTCAGAATCGATGGTCCTGCCTGGCGATAACAGCTCATAATGAATAACGCCCTTCCAATCCCACCATACACACAGCATCACCTTGTTGCGAGTTAACCCGGTTTTCGCCACAGTCTGTGAAGCCTGACCGGCCTTTGACCACGATCTTTTTCGCACGTTCTTGTCGTACGTGATCCACTTTTCATCACCAGTTATCAGCTTCTTCAAAAATGGTTCGGTTTCATCACGTCGTAATAAAGAATCACAAATGAGTACACGTTTCATTAGGTTTCTTTCAGTGAGCTTATGAGGCACCCAAATATCGAGCATTTTTGTGTACCCTGCTTTTTTCAAATGTGCCAAAACCGTTTTGTGGTCAATTCCCAGTTCTCCAACTACATCGAAACTACTAATATGCCGATCTTGCTACACTTTTTCAAAAATGGCATCAATGTTGTCCCTAACAAGGCGACCAGAGTGACGTGCATTTTTGATATTAAAATTTCCGGATTGAAAACGCTTAAACCAAATTTGCGCTACTCTCACAGATACTGCATTAGGTCCATAAACATCACAATTTTTTTCGCGGCTTGTGTTGCATTTTTATCTTTTTTGTAGTAATATTTTTAAATGTATCGAATTTCTTCATTAGATTCAATAATTTTAACAATAAGAAAAACAAATGAAAATCACTCATTTTCATAATTTGAATTTGGAATTGTCTTCTTTAAAATTAAATCTTTTTAATGATACCAAAACCAGCCAGATGCAAATGGTATAGCCAAAGAGATCTTATTACAAGTTCGTACATACTATATGCGAAAGACTTTTTCCCCAACCTATTATACCACTATAATAAAGCTGGTAAATTTCTGTGTGTTGTAAGAATGATTTTTATTTTTTTATTAAAAAAATTAAAAAAGAAATTAAACCGGCAGACAAACACACACGCTGTATATCCCCAAATTAAGCAAGTTACGCTTGTGTTATGAGTAATATACAAAGGACCACTCTGAGGCCGATCCCAGACACCCAGACTATAGTAAATAACGGAGAAAATAAGTTTCCGAAATTTACTATACCGGGAATCGAACCCGGAGCCTGTGCGTTGCGGTGAGGTAAGCCGGCAAAAGCTTAGCCCGCTCAACCACAGAGGCCGTCAAATTATTGCTGAAGCACAGCGGACAGGCTTACGGCCCAATTGTGATGGAAAGTGGTTACCGTCGCCTATGGACATTAGCAATACCAGAGGTGCTGCCAATGTGCTGCCGGCCTTGAAGGAGAAACTGGAACCTGGCCACTGATGCCGGCCGAAACACAACTCAAAGTTGTTATGGCGGCATAACCAAGACCAGGGGTGGTAACCCTCTAGTCGGGTAAATGCCCTACCACCTGGCTGTGGGTTATTTTGTCGCCTCTTACGACAAGCCGCCCGGCCGCAGGAATTTGTACTCTTTCTCCGCCCCTGCACAGAGGGAGGTTTGAATAAGCTAAATGCGGAATATTAGTCTTATTTACATCAAATGTTCAGATAGTTAGTTCTTTTTAAAGCTTTAGGCTCTACATTTATAAAATTTGCGTTCACATTTTACCACTTCTTCGCGAGGTGATAAGTGATAATGTAGAAGAAAGAGCACGCTTAAATGGAAACAGACTTGATTAATGTGTTCTATATCTCAATAGTTCATAATATGAAGAACGTGGAAGCAAATGACTTAGTACGCATTATTGATATGTCCACAGTATAGCAATTGTGCAGGCCAGAACGTTTTTACTTCAGATAATGGAATATAGAGGGCGGAATCATACTACGTAGTTCCATCCAACACTTTCTGAATTTCTATATAACATTATACTACGATCAAAAACTAGTACGTACTGTTATATAATTGTATGTTCAGCATTTTTATTATACGAAATAATTGTCATTTTATCCGCGAGAGTCGATTTGCCTACAATCGAGGCAACAGGTGCGAAAATAAACCTTAATCTAATAAAAGTATTTTTCTCTTGGAAAAAGACACCACGAGCCATGATTTTACCAAACTAATTTGAAATAAAGATATGTTTAGTCTGGTTTAATTTAATTAATATGATATTTTATTTATTATCAGTAGTATTTTCTTAAGTTTTCGCGACTTAAATATTCATTTGATTTTTACACCGAAGTATTAGTAGTAAGTATTAGTTACGAATCGGAAATAACGACAGGTGCCAAGAGTTCAGATAGGTTAATTAATAAGTGTAATCCAAAATTAAATGTGGGTGAATTCGTGGGGCATAGTGAGTAGTCTTAATAAATATTTAAGTAATTTTACGATTACGCTAGCTTTTACATGAACATAACACATTTCATGTGAAGTTAAGTTACCGTTAGCTTTGCAAACAACTTGCGCTCCCTATCCGCCTATGACATTACATATTTATAACAATTCCAGCGATGCGAGCACATCAAGCCACGACTTACTGTAGGAATGTGTTGTATTAAGGAATATTATTACTCTTTAATAAAATAATCCTATGTGATTTTTTTAAGATTCTCATATTAATGAGACGTTGGTAGCAATAGTGTTATTAAATAGTAGCCAATTAGGTCAAGATTTCCGCTCGGTATTTTCAATTAAATACTTTCTCTTGGTTCGTGCTACCACGTATTTATCCAATTTATTTTAAACAGACATTATAATTTAATATGGTAAAAACAAACGTTTACACTTTTTGTACATTTTTTATACTGGGGCTTTTTTCATAGTCTCGCCTGAGTAAAGATTGACTATGTACACACCGCGTAAACTTAAGCATTTTCTGAAATAGGAAGTTTGTCGTTGTGTAGGTTATTCAGTGTTCAGTACCCACTAGGGAATCATAATGGTGCAAGTAAAGTTATCGGCCTCTGAAGTATTCAATTGGGAAATGATTGAAATAATCTAACTTGTAGAAATTACAGCGTTACTAAATACAGATAGATTTAGTGGATGTTTATATTATTTACATAATAAATAATATTTACTTTATAGTACCTTAGTTTATAAAATAATTCATAAGTCAAGCGTCATTGAGTAATTTATCATGTATACCACACATACATAATTAAGTACAAGACGCAGTCATAAAATCAAATTAAAAAATAAGTCTTTATTTAAATAAATTTATTTAACTAACATAAATGAAATCTTAGTTATCATCAAGTAATCATTAATTATAACATTATGATAACCGAAGTCAAAGAAAATGTACAAAGGTTATTATCTATCTAAACTTTAATCTGGATATATTTGGAGGTGTATCGGGATCTCCCTAAAATAACTTTTCTAAGAAGCATCGATCCGCTGAATACAGTCAGCTTTAAATAAATAGAAAAAAAATAGGTTGGAAAATATGAATTTAGCTCTAAATGTGTTTGATCAACATTGTTTAAGATAATTTGTCTTATATTTAATTACAACTTGCCAGTCTAACTTCATTCACGTTGCTATGATAACGACGTGTTTATTGATGAATTGCAACGGCGGTGCCAACAAGAGGTAATTGCATCGCTATCTTTTTTACTATATTCGTCTATCACGTAAAAAGGACGTCATTTATCGGGATAAAAAGCATTGCAAGTCTTGGTACCGAATAAGCAAGCTTGCTCTGTGTCGAGTTATATTTAAATCCTGTTAGCAGTTTTCTCGTGATGCTCTAACAGACAAACAGATAAATAAGAATACAGATAAATAATTGTATTTTTTTTAATCTGCCGGTCCGAATTATCTCCCCGATTTTTTTTTCTCATTTTTGTAATCATTCTATAAAATCGACACCCCGTATAGACTTATTATTATTATTATTACATACATTTGTTGTACTCCTATATAGGTACTCCTTATATACAGCGTTCAAATTGATTAAAGGAAAAGGAAATAGTCAAGAATACGACTGTAATAGCTATCTTTCTGCGTTGCTGAGATATTTGTCCGGAAACTTACCAGCAATATGTAGATGAATACATACATAGACATGCACACTCGCGCATTTTTTTAAATATATTTATTTATATCAAATATATTTTATAACTTTCTTAACTAATATGGTTTACTTAACATTGCTTAACAATTTTATTCGAATTAGATCTGAAGATCAATTTTTGCTACTCAGGCAATGATTTAAGCAAACATTGAAAATCTATAGTCAACGTCAATAATACAAAACATTTGAAGAAAAAAAAAATGTATAATAATATACATACAACTCCCTAAAAATAATAATTAATAACTAATTCATGCTTAATATATTCTTAATAATATGCATGTCTTCTTAGACGAATAATTAGGAGATATCCCAGTACAAAATAATGTTAAGAGTTTTACTGCTAACAGTTAATTTTGTTAAAAGTGTCAATGTAGCGAATTTCGACGGTACAGTTTGCGATCGAGAAAACCTTCTGTGTAGATTTATTAGGGTGAGGGGATCCTGTCGCGGGGGTGTTGGCCGGGTTTTGGACAACTGTTACTTTGGGAGGTTACCAAATTGTACATTGACGTAATTTGATATAGAAATCTTCCTATTTCACTTGTTTTTTTAAACGGTGATCGGTGTAACTACTTGCAACGAAAGTTGGCTTGCGTTGTAAAAGTCTTGTTAGTTCGTGGGGTTTCGTCAACCCAATTGAGAAATAAATCAATATACAATTAATAAGTTATTCAAGAGTAAGCATGTTAACAATACAAATGACGCACATTATCGTCCTAAAATAATTACCTATTGAAATTTAAAAAAACCTTTTACGTAATATTGTTGGGTATTTTTAGTATCAATCATCCTGCGCTTCGTACCTTCGTAACTTAAAAGTATTGTATTTGCATTCAGAAATTAGATATAGTCTTCGGTTGATATTTCAAGTGTGGATTGTATTTCTGACTCTATGCCTTATGACCTCGCTGAAGACAATTTTATCTGTGCAAGAACGCAGAAAGAATATAATTTCCTGCGGTCGGGCGGTGTAGAATATGCCGCCATAACAATCTTGAGTTGTGTTCCGGCATTAGTGGCCAGGTTCCAGTCTCCTTTTAGAGAACAGCAGCGCCTTTGTAGCACCTTTGTTGTTTCAAATGTCCATAGGCGATGGTAACCGCTTCCCATCAGGTGGGCTGTTTGTCTGTCTGCTGAAATAAGGCAATAAAAAAAGTTGTTCACTTTAAAAAATCTCCACTTATAAAGATTATCTGAAAAATTTGAGAAATCATCTCTCAGGGTATAAAATATATTTTACATGAGTGCGATTTTTTATTTTTATTTATTTGACTGTTGTCTCAACTCAAATCGGTAGTTCAAGAATAGGTATGGTTTGGTATTATGAATTTATTGAATTTGCCTTTTTGAGAGGATTGGGAGGTAAACTCTTGTCTAAGGCGATCTAGGGGGTTTTACAGTACAGTAATATAGATCTGCAATATAATTTTTAATAAACTTGTCTAAGTCTATAGTATAGCCTTAGAAGTGCATGTTCTCTTTCAGGATCGAAGAGCTCGGCAGAGCTATGCTTTATAAAAACTTGCTCCATCTTTTGCCAGCAGGAGCAGAAAGGTCTCTCACTTTACGCACATTCATACGTCTTTTCCATTCATTATTTTATTTTTTATTTACCATCTTTTTTTTTACTGACATTAATTACCTCCGATATTTTGTTAAAAAGCTAAGAGTTTTACTCTTTATTAGATAGGTAATTGTGCCTGATAAACAATAGCTCTCGTGTTTTTTGTCCCATCAAATCTTAAAAGGCTAAAAGTATAATATAAAGTAAGCATATGGAAAAGTATAATATTAGCTACCAACTCGCTGAAATGATGCCTGTGCGTGTAATTTAACAACAAACCACGTTATAATAGCAATAATCAGTACGCGTGGATCACAAACGTGTAACGAGCAACGTTGGAAGACGGGAGGCGACATTTTTTCACCAAATTACACGCGCGCCAAATCATTACACACCCAAACAGAGTCAAAGAGGCAAACCGAAACACTCCTGAAACTTCCGAAGGCTTTCCGGCCGCCAGAGAGGGATGGAGTGTCCCCCCTACCATGAAAACTAGATAATACCCATTTTGTAAAATAACTTTGGTCCTGATGTTGCCAATGTCGCCGTAAGCTTACTGTTTACCACGAATCAAAACTCGGTAAATTTGATTAAAGCAAGTTAACCATAGGACGTTACTATTACTGAAAGCGATTTCTTAAGGATTCTTTCCTACCTTCCTTGATTTACTTAAGGCAAGTCCCTTCACTTATGAAAAAATACGAGAATTTACTTTATGGCTAATATATTAAATATTAAGGTACCAGTACCTCTTTCTAACGAAATGGCTTCGAATTTAAGCAGGAGAGTAAGCACCGCGGCATTTCTGAGTTGGTGAGTACACAGTCAGTTCCTCTAAAATGTGGGGAGGTTTAAATCTAGTAATAGGATATGCATTGATTGCTATTATAGGGATTGCTTTGCATCCCTTCCAATTTTAACTTTGGACCCGTCTCCGTGCGCTCTCGACTTGTATCTCCAATTTCAAAAGCATTAGATGTTAGGAGTTAACACAGACAACTAGAAGTAGTTCCCCGGCAGTGCGTGAGGTCGATAGACCACCATCTGGCAGGGCCAACGGAAGGGCTATGCCATAAAACCGTGGCCCTGGCATTAATGGCGAAGGACGGAATACCGAGGGGTTTTAGTGGGTATCCCTAACTGTGGTGAGGTGATAGCATCTTTAATTCTGCCTAGAGGTACTAGTGCCAGCCCGACCTGGCGAATCCTCACACACCGGCCGCGACTTTCCCCCTACGTGTGGCTGATGGACCTCATTGGGTTTCCCCTCGTTAAAAAATAAAAAAAACAACTAGAAGTGGATTTGTAAAGTTCGAATACATTTTATCTGCCTCCTTTTAAGTGTGCTAACGCCAGAAAAGGTGAGCCTATAGAGATCTCTTGTTCCACAGATATTTCTTCGTTGATAAGAGGAGCGCCATGTGTTTCTACCATAGATTTTTTTTATTAGATATAATATTGATAATCGCCTATTAACTCTGAAAAACTTTTACTTATATCTTACATTACTCCCTATATATTGTGCTAAAGGTCATGCTTCTCTCGCTTGTCAACTTTTTATTACTAAAAGTATTTACTTTTAAAATCAAATCAGGTAGAAATTACAAGTCTTAATAAATTTCTTTTCAATATTATTTTATAGAACATAGGAAAAAATAATATTAAATATATATATATATATTTAATTAAAATTTAAAATTAACACTCTTAAACAATTAATTCAAGTCTGTAAAATAGGATCAGTCTTCTCAGACGGTTTCTAAATTATTTACGTTCTAAGAATATTTCTGAACTTGTACCAAATATTGACTTTGTTTCGAGGAATCCAATGGTAAGGTCTGTCGTGGTGTGGGAAGGGTGTGAAGGGGTATTTGGGATGGGTAGCAGAGGGAGCCGAGAAAGTTATTAATTCTGGAAGCGAGAGGCGCCTCAGCCTACGGTCCCGACTGCAACACAGTGGAGCTTACCTTATACTGGCTTAATTTTCTGATATTATTACCACGATACTTCATATCGACTAATGTCGCTTAAACTTATTGTACTTCAGTAAATAATACTATAAATTGGACATTATTAATACTAAGACTACTTTCTGATTTGTCGGTGCATCAGAGGTGCGGAATCGGTATTTGGTACCATCGGTAGACACGGTACCGAAAGCTTACCGAGCGCTTATATTTCTATGAGCGTTTCCTGATTCCCTCAGTATGTGTCCTCCCTGTACGGATATTGAGAGAATTAGAAATCTCTCATAGAAATATACGCGGTTGGATACCTTTCCGTAACGCGTGTACTGAGTATACTGGCACCGCATCACTGCTGCACACAACAACAACTAATCAAAAATCGTTTAATATATTTTGTACGCCTTTTCGGCCAAATAAGTTCGCACTCAATATGCCTTTTAATCACCATATATCTTCATGTTTTACAAGAAAGATTGATTTGTCTTTGTCTACATACCAAGAAATAAAGTTGAAATGTTTGTCTGTGATTTCAAAGCAAATGCTAAAATTTAAGTGTAAACTGCTATTTGTGTGATGCCTGATTATAAATGATTGATTTTTAAATCTTTGTATGTCAGTCTGTCTTCTTTTGAAACGTTATCTCGAATGGGCTCCCAAACGACTGAAAGATCTGAATAAAAAATTTAGAGAGTAAAACAGACATTATGCAGGCAGCATTTTTAAAACTTATTATAGATAGATTATACAATATATGGGTAGATCATAAATAACTACAAAACGTAAACTGACGAATGTAACTCTCGGAATAATCATAGTAGTTTGACATTCGAGTCTAATTGTAATGACCTGGGTTCGATGTCTGGATGGAGATCATACGCTAATAAGTTAGTTTTTCGCATATAATGTGCACATTTTTATAAATAATACGTTCTGAGGGTAAAGAAATAAATTGCGAAGAAACCTGCATATCGAGATTATCGATGTGTCAAACCCGCCAAATTAACTAGAACAAGAGTACTGGGGATATTGAATGGGTAGGCCCGAAAGTAGTGGTGGGAAGTTTTATGTACTCATATCTTCTTCTTGATAGTGTTATGACCTAGTGCCGACAAAGACAAATTCACACCTGCCTACCTGTAGAAACACAGTTTATTAAATTTTCGGCATTTGGACTTCTTTTGTTTACTTAGTGTTTAAAACTTGTGATTAAAAAAACAGCCCATTGTGTATTGTAATCTTTTACGGCCTATTGTTGTTGCCAGGTGTCTCGGCTTTAAAAGTACAAACTGATTCTCAGAAATTCGGTCAACGCGGCTGGGCAGACATATTGCATCTGTGCAGAATAAAGCAAGGCCCCAATAGAGAGATGAGGCAGTCGAGCTATAACCACAAGTGAAGCAAGACTTGTGTACATTCGGTAATCTATTTAGTGACGGACTTTGATTGTGTATTTGACTTATGATCTCCTGCATTACGTTTGGACTTATTGCGTTTGGTTATATTTGTGCCTGTGTTATACGTGTTTGTATGGTTCTAATAAACTTTATAATAATTCCAACGGCATTTTAATTCGTCTTGCAACTCGTAACAATATATAAAAATGAATGTTTGTCTGTATGTCCTTTATAGAATCGTAAACTATACATTTGATCATGTGATGATCTTTAGCAAAGTTGTTGTGCATGAGCCAAAGAAGGTTTCTGAGTTGGTTCACAATTGGATCCGGTAGGTGGCGATGCTGTCGGCATATCGATTGAAGCTTTTCCGGGCAGGAAGACATTTGCCGGGACAGCTAGTTACATTATAAATAATATGTAATAATATTCAAGTCTAATAAAGTGATTTGTGTACGTGACATAATTATCTTACAATACATTTAAACATTTTACAAATAAAAGATCCAGCGTTAAAGTATCCTAACACGGCTTTTTATAATGTTAAACATAAACTTATTCGACATTTAAATTTAGGCTGACGGACATTATCGAATTCCTATTTCTGATGATGTTAGCTGCACATTCAAGGTTATTGGTAAAAATTACACTAAATTGATTGTGTATTGTTATTATACTTTCATGCCCTTGTTTCAATGCGTATTCGAGTAATTGAAATGATATAAGGTCTATCCGTGGAATGTTTATACATATTTATTGTGTATTTAGATTACCAATATGTGTTACTACGCCATGTTAAAATAAAAAATACATAATTCATGTGAACACTGAACACTGCGCTCACTCGTCGATCTGATTATATAAATGAAAAGAATGTAAGTTATCATTTTAGTGAAAACTGTGTCAGAATAAGCTTATTTTTATGCACCAGAACAGCTACAGATCGCATGTTTAGAATGTTATAATATTATATATAACAAATTATGGCTAACTAAAATGAAGTATCACAGAAATGGTTAGAATAATATAGACAAAACTAGAACAATATAGTATGTTTGTACCGTTAGCTATTGCAATGCCTGGATCGTGGGGTCCTCAGACCATGAGTCTGTACAAAGATTTTTCAAAAGGGCTCATTGACTCTTTTGGTGATCAGAGGGCTGGTTCTTACCTTTGACAACAGATCAGTATGACAATCCAGCGAGGTAACGTAGCCAACCTGCTGGGACGGACGGACGGAACGGACAGTATACTGACCACGCTTGTTCAAGCCGGCTTGGCAGGTTTGACAAATCAGCTATCTCGATGTGCAGGTTGCATCACGATGTTTTCCTTCACCGTGGTAATTGTAACAATATGCACATTATGTCAGGAACTGCTTAAGTGGTGCATGCGTTCCGGCCAGGTTCGAGCCCGAGCCCTTTGAGTTAGGGACGACGTGTGCGCTAGCCATTACGCTACCACGACTTAAATTAAATAAATATAATATAGTTCAATTCGAAAAATTCATTTCCATACTCGACGAGCAATAAGCGTCAAGCGTCAACTATTCAGTGTCCTCCACGCAGCGATTCCGCTCATCTAAACACTGTTCATACGCAAAAGGAATTAATTTGTTTATGATACCCGCTTGCACATTTCGCTACTTGCGCCGCTCCCACTGTCTTTTTATACTCAGTCTTAATATTATTGATAAGATGTAGTAGCAGTTTAATTGATTAAATTAAATAACATTAAGATTTAATTATTATTATATATCTGTTTAAATTATATTTGAGATTCTAAAAAGAAATGAGTGATGTCATAGTTCGAACACATAAATTAAGCAAATCCGCCTGACTCCCAATCACTGATTTACATTTCGTCACTGATCAATTCATGTTGATAACCTTTAGCATTTACTGTAGAATGTTGTAATATCGTAGAATCCGGCCGCATATAATATTAGCTTGGAATTACGTTTTGATTAGTGTAGTCCGACCTCGGGTCCCAGGCAGGCGCATGCTGTAGCTACTCATATCGATTTTGGTATGAATATTTGAAGTCGACCCGTCCTTGCAAGTCGACCCAGACCTATGAACAAATAGAACAAATCAGTCTGAAGTAAAGGCATATTTTCGTACAATTATATTAAAGGGTTATTGTTAGTTTTCTTTTTATATACCTAGTCAGGTACGGCGTTCATTGCATATGCACCTCAAACCCGGTCGTTTGTTTTTGACATTTTAGATTTCAAAAAAAAAATTGGTTAAAGAATATTCCCCTGTATAGAACATTTGGAAAAGCTGATTTACATCGAGCTACTGACTTCGAAATCGAAGGAAGCCAGTGCTGACTTCATACGGCCAACGTGTAAAATTATTTTCACGTACAGCACTACCAAGTCTGACTGACTTCAATATTCGCGATTGAACATTTTGAGTCAGTTCCCGCCACAATTCAGTATCTGAATCAATGTCAATCAGCTTGAACTCATCAACTGTTCCCGTACCTATATTATTATTTTCTTTTAAATCTTATAAAGCTTCAATAACAAAGATGATTGTATAATATTAATAATGAGTATAATAATTTTTGTCTTTTATTTTCTTATCCTATATTTAAACGAGCAAATCAGGGGCATGAAGTTCATACTAAATAGCAAGAAGAAGCTTCTTTTTGCCCTGTGAAAATGTAGGCAGTGATCTTACTGCCGCCTGCATTTCCACATTCATTGTACACGATCTAGTGTAAGATTTGCAGCGATTACCGGATCTCCATTGAAACTATTCTGAGGTTCTTTTTACCATCTTAGTCAGGATCATGAGTTAACATTTTAGCAACCACAAATAGTAGTGAACAGAACGGATCAACACTTCTGTTAGGAATCACAAAATATCAGTAACTAATTTAATATAGACATATTCTAGATCTATTCTAGTAAATCATCGTTAAAGTATTCGAACACCTTAATTTTTTTATTCCAGTTTCTTTACTGGCAAAACAGGTATTGGAATACTTCAATATTTTATTGTGTGATAATTATGTACGTGTTAGGAATTTCAAAACATCAGCAACTGTTTTTGAGATAGGTTGTAGTACGTAATCATGGGTGAAGTATTCGAATACCTTCACATTTTATAATCGAGTTTTCTTTACTTGGTAACACAGGTATTCGAATACTTCAACGCGTTTTTTTTTGTGGCAACACTGACTGCAGGCGCGTCGCCGTATTACGTAATCTATGATACCTCACTACTTCCAATCGCGAGTTGAAAATAGTGGTGGGTAGAAATGGTAAAATGGTAGTTAGTATAAAAGGGTAGTACGGCGGCGATATAGTCAGTCTCCAATCACGATCTCTCCACGTCCCCGCGAAGGACGCCAGGAGACACAGCCCCCCCATAGGATAGACTAGGCGTGTTGCTGGGAAGTTTCTTTCGCCGTTTCTTCTCTCCCAACCATAACACGTTGCGAAACGGCAGTAAGATAGTATAGGCCACCGCGAACCGCCGATCCCGGTCCACCGGGATCCTTCCTCTCGGGCTTTATATTACCCGTCGCCGGCTCTCAATTAGTGCATTGTGTCGCCCTATGGTGGGCATCATTAGATTCATCCCCCTCTCATGGCAACAGTCCAGCCGAGGCGAAACTCCCTAGGGAGCCCCCTCGAGCAAGTTGCCCCCCGGGTTCGAGCGCCTTCGCTTCGCAAAGGCACTCGCCCCGAAAACCCCGGTAAAGTTGTGAGGTCTTCGGACCAACAACATAAAGTCAAGTCCAATAAAAAAATATATATATAGTCAGTCTTGCTATAGCAACTAAGACGCAGGTACACATAAAACTAAGCAGTAAATTGTGCTGGTGCAAATCGACGTTGACTTGACGTTAGGTGAATATAATATACCTACGTATATTGTTACAATGACTATCTACATTGACATTTATATGTGTAAAAGTAAAATAAATGCTGGAGAATTAATCCAAAGTATTTTTTATGTCAAATATTCTGACATAAAAAAATATATGCGTTACACTTCATAGTAGGTATATGAGTTCACCATTTAGCCTTAGCCGTCTACTAGTGAAATAGTAAACGTATTTCGATTATCAAAGCTCTGTGTCAAGGTTCCTTTTTGTTTACCGCCTTAAATAAAAGGAACGAAGGTTGATCATTTTTAATTTAATTGTTGAAATGTTATAAAATATTGCTTAACACGGCATTGATGAGATTACACGGAGAGTCTCTCAATCATATTATATTACAAATGTGATTGTAACTTTTGTATCGAAGTCGTATTTGATTGGAGTTTAGTTATGACTGTTGTTCATTATGAAAAGGCCTTTGTATGTCATATGTAACTAATACAGACAAAGGTAAAAGTATATATTTTGTAATATACTGAAGTATGTAGGTAAGACTTGTAATATAGGTTTTAGGGTAATTAGGCATCGGCCCTAAGTCTTGTTTGTACTTATAATATGATACCATTTTATAAAATCGATTGAATATTAACAATCTGCCCACAATATGTTTATCATTTTTGTGATTTGGATACAGAACCATAAAAAACATAAACCTTCCTTGGCAGTTGGGTAATAAGACTTATTCTATATCTCTAAAATCACTACATGTGGATCTTATTCAAACAAATTTTTGTTCAAAAATTATGCTCTACCAGCAAGTATTATAGGGTAGGCGCACACACACGTACGATTTTTATGAGTCATCAGTTAAAATTGTGTTTTAACGATTTTAAGCGCAGCACTATTTGATTTTATTTCGTCGTTTCAGCCACTTCACGGCCGATCGGCGATCACAGTTACTGAAAAGTTAATCAATTTAAAAGTATTTTAGGTCTTGTTATATAACATTCTACAAAACCTCTCTGTCTAAACTTGTTATAACGGTGGGGTTTTTCAATTATTAAATAATATAATTAATTGCGTTAATAATGCGATTATGAAAAACACTTCTAAATTTTTTTAACAAGTCGATAAACCTCGTATAAGAATTATGCATAAAGGGGATTGTATTCACTTTTATTTATGTACATATTTACGATGTTCGCGTCTCACGTTATAACGTACACGTATCCTCGTATTCGTGATAATTGGATTACCCGAGTATTTAGGTCGACGCTTGCTGACCTTTTTGTTTTTTCCACCTCTGTATGTGTTATTGAAGACTGGAAGAGTTATTGAACCTTATGCTGATGACGGATACATATGCGCCGTTTTAATATGTAAAGAGTAGAAAAACAAGGCCGCTTAAGGTGAAAACTAAATGAGTAACAAATGGGGATTTTTCACATTTTACAGTAAACTCTAAAACACTGTACTTTTTTCCTTACAAGGCAAATTTTTGTATAAACTTTTAGTTAAATTGTCTTTAGATGATTAATATAGTTTTAGATGTGGCTTAAGTTGTCTAAGGGTCGATTTTTCAATCATCAGATAAGTTATCAGTCGAATAAATTATAGTCTAAGAGAATTCAACAGTTTTATTCATGCAACTGACATTTTTATTTTTTCACGTTATTCTTTATTCTATGAATAACTTTTATCTGGTGATTGAAAAATCGGCCCTAAGACATTTAAACATCATTAAATAGTGTAATTCATTGTAAAAATCCTTTTCATAGTGTATGAAAATGATCTTCTAAGGAAAAACAGTGTACAGAAAAAAGCTTGTGTATAAATATCTAAATACCACCTAATTTAAATAATTAATTAAATAAATTTAACATCGTGTGGAGGAAGATATGAAAATGTCCGAAACGTATGATTTTTTTTAAAAATAAGGCTTTCTATTTTATTTCAATTAGTAGAAAATGAAACAAGACCTGTAACACCATTTAATCATACATGACTGAGAAGCTTTTCAAATTTTTTTCTGGGCTTAAAATATATTTTTTTATAGCTGGAGTACAGCAGACATACTGACGGCCCACCTGATGGAAAGCGGTTAACGTCTCCTTATGGACGTTTGCAACACCAGAGATGTTAACAACAGCGCTGGCCTCGAAGAAATTAAAAATAATGCTCAAAAAAATCTTCATGCGCGGAATATTTACGAGATTTGCTATAATATAACACTCGAATGTCTAAACAATAACAATACAAAAAAAAAACAGTGCATAGTAAATGTGTAGTTACTCCTTTACTACGCATACATAGAATGATACATTATGACGATATATACTCAGTAATTGGATTGAATTGAATTGGTACGGCGATGCTCGAGTTTATTTGGGTCATAGAGGTAGTTACCTTGTTGTTAGTAACATTTGACCTTTGCCACCAATGTTTTATAGGACCGTTGATAATAAGATATTGTAATAGAGAAATTTTATCGTAACGCCGGCTTGATTGTAGCCAAGGCAATTTTTCGTAAACGCTTTCGTAAAAAATCAAAATTAAAGCAGCACGATCATATATAATCTTTTTAAATATTTTCTTGATAACTTTCAAAAAACGGAATATTCAAGAGATAGTTTTTGTTTCTGTAAAAGTTTAAGTTAAATATCACAGCTTATAAACATATTTTTTGTGAAAAAATAGTGATACTGAACCCAGTACAATGATTAAGAAAAAGGTCAAAGAACTAGCAACAAAAACAGAAAGACCAATACACACGCCGACAAAATTAGCGGAACACTAGTAAAAACCCCAATATTAACAAATAATGAAGTCGTTTTTTTCAAAATACTAACTGGTTTTATATATTTTTTCCTATTTAGCTTTTATTTGAAAAAGTAAATCTGACGGGTGTATTTTTCATTGGTTTGTTCTTGTTCAACATCATTCGCAGCATTCCCAGATGGATGGAAGCTCTATTCAGGGCACGGGGAAGTAAGATACGATAGTAAATTTTCATTTATTTACAGTTATGTAAGGTTTTTACGTTTCTAAGTTAAAATCGAATAAAAAAAAATCTCTGCTCTATTTTGTTTTTTTTTTAAGTTACTTTAATCTCCACAAATACTACATTAAGAGTTATTAATTTAGTGTAACTCATTTCCCATAAGGATATTTAGTGTTTAGTTCACTTACAATGAGATTAAAATATAATTAATAACTAATACAATGTGAACCTTAACACTGGTCTATATAAAATGTTGCTTGACACGTAGTTTTAACGCAAGTTTATTATCCTATGTTTATTTTAATAAATAAAAAATTGAGATTACTTTTGAATATTTTATATTTTCACGTTCTTGTAATTCGTTTGAAAATTGAATAAATAATTGCACAACTTCAAGTATAATGTTTATTTTCCATAATTTGTTCGTGGTAGAGTTTATTGCAATTCTTTTTTCTTCAGGATATTATTTATTTAGTTCCTAATTATTATGATTTTAATTACAGCCCATATATAGTAATATAAGTACCGCTTTCTTATTTTTTGTGTTTCGTTAATTGTGCCCATATGTGTACTATTTATTCCCCGTTCACGATAACTTTACGCGCAGGGTTACCAAATTCTGTAATTTAACATCACTTAATACCATATTATAAAATAGGTTTTAAATAGAGATTACTACAAAACTTAAATTATTCCTAGTTTTTGTTGGAGTTTTCTAGTATTTATTGCGATTTTAGATGATTTTGACTCTAGCGCTAGGTGTTAATATTTTTGACTGTTGGTAACCTGACACGCTAAGTTATCGTAAACGGGGAATAACATGGAAGAAGATTAATGACTGGTTGCTACATCTTACTACTCATTTAGGTGCCTAACCATCTGCTTAATTTTGATATTACTTGTATCTTTGCAGCTTATGTTAAATTTTAACCGATTGTAAGGCAAATGAACGGCAATATTATATAGCAACCCAGACATCAGTAGGGTTATTCACAAACGTCGGGAAAGTTTCCGTGTGCGAACGGGAAGGTCTCGAACGAATAAATTTGCAATCCAACGGAATGCAAAACTCTATTCTGAAATCCCGTAGGAAACATATTCTCGAATGTGATCGTTTCCCGTTCGAACACGACTTTTCCGACGTTTGTGAATAACCCTACAGAAATCA
The DNA here is from genome assembly GCA_039645545.1 of Dendrolimus houi. NCBI lineage: Eukaryota > Metazoa > Arthropoda > Insecta > Lepidoptera > Lasiocampidae > Dendrolimus > Dendrolimus houi. The sequence continues at coordinate 11,329,069 of CM077120.1, read as the reverse complement.
CAATCGCTCAGTAAATAAAGTAACTCGTTACACACGCTGCAATCATAGCTGGCGCCGCCACGCCATTCTTATTTTTATAGAAATTCCCAATTAAAACTACTTAATATTTAAAATATACTTTTTAAACTTACATCAATCATAAATTAAAAGTCCTAATTAATTCCTTTTAAATTTCGGAAAATTTCATAACATTGAATTTATTTTTAGATTTAAAATTAGCTAATTAGGACTTACTAGTAATTTCAAAATGCCGACATATAAAAATCTTGATTATAAAATATTCCATTTTACTACATAGTTCATAACTTGATAGCAATAAAAATGAATAAAATACACAGAGGGTGATAAATGCACTGTTCATGCGTTGTTTTTCCTCCTAGCAAACAGGGAGGGTATAAGATTGCAGATCACGTATACCTCGTGTCGGGATGCGATTCGAGCGTTATTATTGCCAGTCTCTAGGAAATTAGTTTTGTACTTAACTTATAATTATACCTCATAGTAATTAGTAGATGTTTTCTTCTAATATAAGTAGATAAAAATCGAAATTATGGTGAGACTGAGTGGGATAAATAATATAAACATTATAAACAAACTGTTGAAGTGTAAGTTTTGTTAACTTACTGTTTATGAGGTTCTCTCTTTATTCGTTGGTTCAAAATTTGGCCGGAGAGCATACCAACCTATCGTTCAAGTACTTTTTCAGGGCTAATGTGTACATTGTTAGAATTACCACTTGATGACGGTGAAAAAAAACGTCGCAAGGAATCCTGCAAATCGAGATGCTCGAAAACCCACCTCGAACTTGGTCTCCAGTATCCAGGTCCTTTATCTGGTAGGTAACCAACTTGCTACATTCCAATAGGACTTGAGCGGCTGTTTCTTCTATCTGCATGTTGTTCACGATACCTGTATGAAAATAGAGCTTGTTAATTTATTTTTAGCATAAACAAAACCGACTTCGTACTAAAAAACAAAAAATAAATATTTAACCGACTTCTTTCTACAACAGCTTCAAGTAAACCATAAAAAACAATAGCAAATTTTCAAAATATACTAATTTTTATGTTTTACTTTGCACCGACTTCAAGATATAGAAAGAAGTGGTTAAATATTTATTTTTTGCTTTTTAGTTTCAAGTCGTTTTTGTTTTTGTTAAAATATTGATTTACTTTTTTGTTGCGCAATAGCTTTAGAATAATATAATAGGCGCCTGTAGAAAATGGACTACTGGCACGCGTATACACTATGGTTGCTATCTCACTCTTCGGTGTAGGCGCTCGTCACGAAGGCTTGCTCTCAATTTCCCTGGGATCCACCTATCTCATCCTGACATGGTAAATATGGAACCAATTCGAGAGTATACCCTTTCGATTAGAAGAAAAAAATTGAAAAGCGGTCCACAATTGAAGAAGAAATCGAGTAAAGACCATACAAAATAAAATATACAGACGAATTGAGAACCTCCTCCTTTTTGAAGCCAATTAAAAAATTATCCTGATCAGTGAAATTCTAATTTTAACTCAGTAGGAGTTAGAATTAGAATTTTAAGAATTACTTCACTTTAAAGTCTATGGTTTATACAATCCTTATGGATTGTAAATGTCAACATTGATAGTTTGGGACCTTCATGATGTGATCTGTAGTTTTTACTTTATGGCATAAGTCAAGGGTACAAATCTATTAGACTTATGCATTACATAGTTATTTAATGATATTGAAGTACCCACTCTACATCGTCATAGGCACGCCTGGAAAGGTTATTTAATTTATTTGAAAGCTTTTAATATAACGAAAGAAAATGAGGTTAATCTATGTATGGGCCTAGCCCAATTTTATGGTAAAACGTTATTTTTGTTCGTAAGAGGCAAAATGGACATTCAATTTTATAAGTATTTTTTTAAATCGGTACCAATAAATCATATAATTGAACTCTTTATTGTACACCAAATCATAGACAAACAGACGCTGTCGCTATTTAGCGATCTCTTCCAGGCAATATTTGTTAAGAGATTTTAAAATTTATTTAAAGGTATTTAGGTATGGATTATAGTTATAGTTAAACATGTATATGTTTTAGGGACTGTATAGGAATTGCATCTTAAGTTTAGGTATGTCTTACTTAAGGTATTTCAATACCTTTGTAGGGTTCAGAAGGTGTGAATATAAAGTTCAAATCCTGAGCGAATGAAATGGTTTGTATAACTAGTAATTGTATATATAATATCACTCCTTAAACGTCCTATCCTACTGCTGAACACGGATCTGCACCTCTCGGGGGGCAGCGGAAGGTATACCCATCACGCTTATCTAAGGCGTGTTGTTGAATTTCGTGGACTGGTTATCGTGATGTGCAAGATTCCTCACGATGTTTTTCTTTACTGTCAGCACATGGTATTTGTAACAATTTGCGTATGAGGTCAAAAAACTGCCTAAACAGTTGTATTCTTCTTCTTGAAGTGAAACCTCTGTAGAATCGTTGTGATTTGAAACTCGATGAAACGAAATAGAGCCACTAAAAAGAGATAAACACATAAATGTATAGGACTAATCCTACGAGAGAATGAGACAGAATACATTTATTTAATAATTTAAATATACTCATACAGAAAAAGTTTGTTTTGAAGTTTTTCGTTAATACCTACTTCAAATTTTGTGTTTTAAAGCTTAAATATATTATTACGATATAATATACGAAATGTGACGTCACGAAATTTAGAATCCCTCTCACCCCTTTTCACAGTTTGTTTCACTTCTACTGCGTGTAAACTGTAGACACACACACTTTTTTTTTAAAACGAAGCTAGTAAACAGGAAAACGGACCAACTAATGAAAAGTGCTTACTTTAAACTGTCGCCTATAGGCGTTTACAACACCAGGCCCTGTAGAGAAGTGGCTTTAGCACTAAACGAATAGAATAGAAAATTATAGGAATGACATATCGTTACACTTAGTATTATGTTACTGTATTGCTTAAAGCTGTTTAACTAGTTTCATTTTTTATATATATATAAAACTTATGTGTATATTTGTATATATAGTATAGTTATATATTTATTATTAAAACTACCACCGTCGCCACTCCAAATCAGCAATATTCTTGCCACGGGTTGTCTGGAAGAGATCGTTTTTAGCCATAAGACTGCCTTTTGTACACAATTAGAATAATACTAGTTCGTAAGTTTTCTGTTATGATGTACATTAAAGTGTTATCTATTTATGTCATTCTCATACATTTGTATTATATTCGTTTAGCGCTAATGTCACTTGTCTATAGGGCGAGGACTGAAGTCAATGCCTTGCCAGCGTTTTGGCCTGACTGATATTCAACTCAACCTGATTAGAATGAGGTACATTAACCATTAAGCTATCACTAGTTTGTTAGATCTATTCGTAAAAATAAATGACCGCTGATGGTTGCGTTCATTTATGAAATCTTATGTTTACAAATGTGCTCATGTGTATATTTGTTATTACATAATGTACATGTTTAAAATAAATTTTAATATAATAATTCTTATCATATTGGCTGCGGCGTGCGTTTTATTAAAATTGCCTGTTTATCCGTTGGGTCAAAAAATATGATCTCATTATGGAATAAAAATATCAGTTTTCTTATCTATAGGTATTAAAGATAAATGATTAAAAAATATTTTTGTGGCTAATTTAATAATATTTTAAGTATTATTTCATTTGATAATAAATAAGTTTCACGTTTCACGGAACCCTTCTATGTGGGTGGACTGACAAGCAATTAGCTGTTTTTATTCAATGTAATATAGATTATTATATATATAATAATAATAATATATAATAATATATATATTATATATTATTATATATTATTATTATTATATGTATAGACATATAATAATAACAATATATAATCCCGCAGGGCGGCTTTGTGGCGAAGCCTTAGATGAGTAGCGACACCTCCTACCTGACTCCGGGGGCCAAGGCAAGGCCCCCCACCTCCGTGCTTGCCAGCCGGCACGGAGTAGGAGATCGCTAAAGCTAAGACTCAAGCTCCAGGGTTGGAAGTGATAAATGGCATCATGTCAGAAGTAGCTTCGGTGAACCTGCAGCCCACTTCTCTACACCCCTTAGCCACTCACACCCATGTTGCCCCTGTCTTCTATGGCATTTTTTCGGGCCCATGCAGGGAGTGGCGAGTCACCGTCTGCTCATTTTTGCATGTTCCCCGAACATTGCGATGGGCAGACGCCATAGTCCTCATATTCCCAGACCCCTAGTACCATTAGCAGTTCACCCCAATAGCCCGGTACTTTTTGTTCTTATTTCCCACAATAGCCCTACACTGGTCGGGGCTTGTCCTTGGGTGCATTATTATATGGTGTAGACAGGGATAATCGCCGGTCAGTGTCACGCCACATTTACATTAAATTTGTCAAGGGGCCTTTACGTGTTGGCCTTCCCATGGTCCCCACGCAAGCCCTCCAAATGTCCGGGCCATTTTTATGGCTTGTGGTCTTCAAAGACATATAATATAATATGTAATAAAACTGTAGAGCTCGAATTTCTGGACAATGCAAAAAAATGCTGAAAACCGAGTCAGGGAGGGGGATGAAAGAAGTAAAATAGTACTGATTTAGATTTTTTCAATTTTTTTTGTTCTATGTTTGTACCAGCTAATCTCCGAAACGACTGGACCGATTTAAATGAAATTTTGTATGGTGGTAGCTTATAACCCTGGTCAACATATAGGATACTTTTCCTGAAAAATTAAAGAGTTCCCGTGAGATAGTAAAAAAACCGCACCACGCGAACGAAGTCGCGGGCATCAGCTAGTTACCTATATATTGTAATTATTATGAGTACAAATAAACCTAAAGCTAAGTAATACCTAATTATTCTAAAATCTATACAGGTTTTAATTAGTTCAGTAAGTTATTTATATATATATATATATATATATATATATATATATATATACAGTTGTGGTCATATAATTAAGAAAGATTTGAAGTTCTAGAAGTTTTTTTATTTAAATCGTGTCATACACAGAGATGTGTACCTTCTGAGAAGCAACTAGTTATGTTATAAAATAGCCACATTAATAGAGCAACGTGGCTTAGGAATAAATAATAAAATCGCTAACTATTTTTTTTACGTTTTATTTATTTTACCAAAGTAACACATTCAAATAGTACTGAAGCTGGACAAATAATTAAGAACGATTTATTAAACTGCTCGGGAATCGTTTTATATGACACTCACATTTAAAAAATTACAATAATATGTAGCGCGAGAAATTTAAAAAGCAATTTAATACATTTTTAACTAAAATTAATAGTATATCCATGGCTTTTAATTACTGTTTTACACCGGCGAGGCATTGACTCTATTAACTTTTGACATTTCGCAAGAGAAATAGAGTTCCATTCTTCTAAAAAAACATCGTACAGCTTCTCTTAAATTCCCACACTGTGTATTTGAAATCTTTTTTTTTACTTCGAACCACAGATTCTCTATTGGGTTTAGATCTGGGCTGTTAGCTGGCCAGTTTAAGACAGAAACTGATTGCTCTGTAAGAAATTCCTTTACGGTGCGTGCAGTATGCTTTGGATCATTGTCAGTTGAAATGTCCAAATAACCGGTAGAACGTCTTCAGCATAAGGTAACATTGTTTTTTCCAGTAAGTGTATTTTTGTATTGGAACTGATCCATGTTACCTTCTATCAACTTTACAGGTCCGACACCATGTCCAGAAAAGCACCCCCAAATTTTCACATTTCCACCACCGTGCTTTAATGTAACTTTCGTCTACTTAGGGTCGAATGCTGTATTCGGGGGACGTCGTAAATATCGTTTTCTATCAGAACATACTCTGTTTATTTTCGTCTCGTCAGAAAAAAGTACATTTTTCCACTGTCGCACAGTCCAGTTTTTATACTTTCTCGCAAATGCAAGCCGGGCTTACCTGTAGCAAAGTTTCAACATGGGTACCTTTCTTGCTATCCTACTGTGCAATTTTTCTTCTACCAAACGTCTTCGAATAGTGCGTGCTGAGATTGCTGAAGGGTTGCTTTCACCAAAATATTCTTTTCTTAGCTCTTTGGACCCTTTAAAAGGATTTTGTTTTGCCATAGGAACGATGTTTCGGTCATCTCGAGGAGTTGTTTTTCTCTGTTTAGGTACACGTGGAACATTCGAAGTAGTTTGATACGTAGCAAAATGCTTTACAGCGTGGAAAAGCATCGTTTTTGAAAATTGCAGATGGTCGGCTATCTTTGTATAAGCCCAATTCTTCCGGCGAAGTTTTATTATTACTTCCCTTGTAGATTTATCACAACTTTTATTTTTTCCCATTGTTTTTTCATAAGAAGCAATCACTTTTAATCTTTTTCAGCACTAAATGGCGCCAAAATTATTCATACACTAACAAATCGACTGAGTGTTCTCTATTTAAATTTGAATAAAGGTATAAACTATTTAGCGTTCTTAATTACGTGACTAGCCAGTAAATAGGAATACTATGTTTAGAAATAGTGTAAAAAGTTTGTCTATTAATTTTTAGTTAATCATATCAATGAATATCTGTATCAATGAATATAGCGGTATTATGGAAAAGTTTTACGATATCGAGAGAAATAAAAAAATTGCACGCAAAAAAGTTTTGCGTCTTAGTTTGAAAAAAATCTTCACTTTAAATCAGCATTCTTAATTATATGACCACCACTGTATATATATATGTATATATATATATATATATATATATATATATATATATATATATATATATATATATATATATACATATATACTTATGTCATTTTGGGTGTGTGTTGCAACACACACTTGACCGATTTTGTTATATTATATGTTTAACAAAAGCAAATTTGCATGGAAAATTGTAGGCTGTATAATTAACTTGATATTAGTGGTTTTAATATTTGTATTTATAGCTATTGCCAATGCAAGTTCAAATATCATTTTAAAAGTAAAATATACTAATTATTTTACATTCTCCACACGCATTTAAGGGTCGCAGTCAGTCGATAATCTGTATGACATTTCGTTCTCAGAACGTCTGCAGGTCAAATAAGGGCATAAAACTTATTGGCTCCGATGGAAAAAAATAGCTCAACTCTCCCTTGAAAGTAATTACAGTTTAATTGAGAGATTTATTCGCTTTATATTATTACAGGATTATTTTTGACATAAAAATAAATAATACAAAATTAGACGCTTATTATTTTAATAAAACATTTTTGTATGCATATTGCATAAGGCTCACCTAGAGGACATAAATATATTATGGAAATATCTCTTACCTTCATAATATAAAAAAACAATTCATGTTTATTAGTATAAACTTTATTGTGTAATTTGTAAAAAAATAATAAACTTAAAAAAAATACGATTAAATGCTGTAATAAACTAAGTTATAAATAAATGAATATATAGGCTATTTAACAAATCTATAATTATTATTTTAATTATCAACAATCTCCAATTCTTATTTTAAAAAGAGGTTCGTAAAGAAAGTCCATAAATGATTTTTTTAAATTGCATATCTAGACATAGATGTGTAAAACATGTCAATTTCTTTGCGTAGTCGTAGGATGGTGTTTCGGTGTAAATAGTGTAAAACTTGTCTACTGTTTAATGTGGAGGGTAGTTCGAATCAGGCTGGAGACTGGGAATTCTTGCTATTGGCAGCAAATATCAAAACTATTAAATTAATTGCAAAACTTATAGTTTTCTGTTATAAAATGTATTTGTTTATTATATATGACTTGGTAATACTAGTTTTATTATTTGTGAAAAGAAACTGAGAACTCGTAGTAGTGGTTTATACAACGTCGTTGGCATGAATATCAGATGGCGAGTTGGTGTGAGGCAACCCCACTCGTTTTACGTGATTGAATGAGAAATTGTTTAAAAGAACATATTTTTAAACGGTAATTTTGAGTGGAATAAACTCTTTAATTATCTAAACTCTAGGCAGCCATTTTTTATTGATCTCGTTTATAGAACTTTTTAGCCTGATGTTATTTTTGACAAAGTATTGCACATTACTCTAGTTATTTGTATTGACAACTGTTGATTGGACAAATATTAAATTAAAATAAGAGATTATTGGAGAAGATTATATAAATGGAATATTCAGCGTTTATGTCTGTATGTCCGTTGGTGTATTACATGTAATACACCAACGGACATGGAAAGTAGTTAGTAAACTTTATTAAAACTCAACATAGAGGTAACTTTTATACCGAGATAGGGTATAGGCTGTTTTTAATGAGATAATTCGAAATACTTTCCGTAGTTTATACCAGTAAAATCGATATGAAGGGAGTCGCCGGGACAACTATAGATAACATGTAAATAGATATTTAACTTGCAAACCATACATCTATTGTGAATGAGGTTTAATTTTTTTCAAATTGAGTTTCTGATATAATGAAACTTATTTTTAATATTTTTCGAATTGTGTCCATCTGGAGCAAAACTGTAGATGAAGGCGCAGAAGTGGTTTAAATTGACGTTGAGGGAAATCGCCGTTTGTGTGGGGGGTGTTAGTCGGTAGTACTTGTGTTTAATTAAAAATAATGTCCGAGGCAGTGTTTTCTCGACAATAACCGAGCCGGGACGAGATAGCTTGTTATATAAATTTCTGCAGACTCCTGGGGGACGCGCCGGGAGAATAAGGCGAGGAAGCAGCGTAGTGTGAGTATATTATACCCATTTTCTGGGTCGTCCTTCCTACAAATACGTTTTATGCGGAAGCCAGTCAGACTTCAACCGCTCTATGTAAAGTATGCCGTAAAACAATATGTCTACGGTTGAATTTCGAAGGTCTACCACAGCGGCCCGGTAAAAGGTACTTATTTGATTAGGGTGTCAGGCGTATCACCGCGAGAGTGTGAGCGTCGAGCCCCGAGGTTTCGGATGAAATTTGCGTATTTCGATTTTTTTGCTTATACCGCTCCCTCTACACAAATTGACGCGAAACTGTTTACAGTATTTGATAAAACGTTATTTTTTATCATCGTAATATTGCGGGTAAGATTATTGTGCTAAGAAAAGTGGCAGAATATTTCGTGAAACCGTATTAGAATTCATATGAGCCCCTCGAAAGCCCCTTCATCTCTTTCATAGGAGACGACCTCTATAAATCATCGAGAAAGACGTTAATATCTGGACTGAGTACAAAAAGTACGGAAAGTGGTTGCTGTAGTGTCGAAAAGTGTATTTTTGACAAAGGAAGCATAAATGTTTATAATAATACACTTCCACTACTTACACTAGTGGTGTACCTACTATCATTATTCAATACTATCACTGTTTTATATAAAGCAATGGTTTTTTTATTGTCAAGCTAGCAAACAGGCAGACGGCCCAGCCCACGGAAAGTGGTTACCGTCGTGTACAAATGTTTGCAAAAGCCGGGGCAAATTCAACGCGTTGCCAACCTTTAGTATGGGATAGAGGGGATGAAATATGGGATTGGAATAGGGCGGTGGGATAGGGAAGACAGGATAAGGATAACAGAAAATGGGTCAACGGAAGAACGGTTTGAAGTGAAACTTCTTTAGATTCGTTCTGATTTGAACTCAATGAAACGAAAAAGCGACACTAAAAGAGATAAACACATAAATCTATAGGACTAAGCCTACTAGACAAAGAGATACGAGTTTTATATTGTGCAGCACAGATTAGAGAGTCAATAAGAATGATGATTAAACATAGGTCCAATTTGGACCGAAATAAAACTGTTAATAATATTTTTTAGACTAAAACAGTGAAAAAGTGAACCTGATACTTAAGAAGTTTATTTTGAATTATAATATATTTACGGATGTAGGCTCAAGGAATTATGTTCATGTTAATAAAAGTTAGAGGAGAATTATCTGTGAGTAGTCTCTGAAGTTTCACTTCTACTGCGTGTGAACTGCACACACATACATTTTTTTTGTTGACATTTATTGTTATAATACACTGTACAGTATTTTTTTTATAATTGTTATATAGAATTTTTAATTCGTTTATTCTGTAACTATTGTAAGTGTAAAATATATAAGTTTGTTATTTGTTTTCATTGTCAAAAATATAGTTATTATTTATGTGTCATATAAAAATACATATGACATTAATAAATGTTTCTACGATTTTATTTCTCTTTCACAGCCTTTAATACTAATTAGTTTGATCGGAGTACTGTTACTGATCGGACTTGAATATAAGACATTTTTTTTCCGGAAAATGTGATAGTTTAAGAGGCGTACGGAACCGATATCTAAGTCGCGTGGAAAATCTTATTAGATGAATGCTGTTTCGACAATAATTAAGATATATCTCATTTCAAAAAAGTTGCAGATACAGGTATAGTATCTTAGCTGCATGGAAAAACCTAGTATATGATTACAGATGATATTACAGTTGTCTCGACAATGATAATTCCTGACTGATAGTCGAGTAGTACTGTGATTTTTTTATTGTGAAGCTGGCAAACTGGCAGATGGCCCACGTGCTGGAAAGTGGTTGTCGTTGCCTACAGACGCTTGCAACACCAGCCAACGTGTTGGAGGGGATGGGATAAAGGGATGACTTAGGGCAAAGGGAAGTGTGCAATCGCAACTCTATCCCTAATTGCTGCTGATGTCGGGGTATGAGCTGAAACGTAGTCTTTTTTTATTACATGAGTTCAGCAGACGGCCCACTTAATGGAACATTTGTAATACTAAAGGTGCTCCCAATGCGCTGCCGCTCTCTAAAGGGATGCTGAAACCTGGCCACTAATGCCGGAACACAACTCAATGTTGTAATGGCGGGTTACCTAAACTAGTGGTAGCCACCCAGGCGGGTAAATATATGAATATATAAATACCCTACTACCTGGCCAATTATATACTAAGTCTATTAACTTACGATAGGCAAAATCACTCCCCACTTTCAAAAAATTGGTAAGAGAATATTATATATCTCTCACTTTAATTGATATTTAATATCAAATTATATGTATTTTAATTTGTTAATATATTTATTAATATTGTATATATAATATGTGTTATTGTCTATTTTCTTTTTATTTTTCTTAATTATATGTATTGTGTAATATATATGTATCCTATTAATTACATGTATTTGATTTGCACACCACCGTCATACACTCTTGATTCCTTTCACACAATCCATATCCCGGGTTGTTTGGAAGTCAACGGAAGGCCGCCCTTTGTTCCAGCCTTGATACGAAATGACTGTAAATGATTTACTTTATGTGTATGTGGTGAACAATAAAGTATTTTCTATCTATCTATCTATTCAAACATTGTCATATTCAGAGGTTGGTACGTTAACTGGACATTTTACGTTTCCGTCATATCGATATGAGGGAAACGCAAAAAAGGAATGTCGGCAAATGAACGATCGATCGATCTCCGTTAACGTGCCTCTGGATTTTCCATTGGGAAATGAATTAGCTGAGAGCTGAAGCGGCGAATTTACATTTTTATTGACAAGCAATCTATTTTCCGAAGCAGATGGCGAATTGAAGTGAGAAATCTTTTGGGCAAAGAGAAATATGAACGCTTATTTACGTTCACTTAAGGGTTATTGTTGCCTTAACAACTAAAGAAGTTTACTTAGTTGCTAACTATAGTTTGTACATAGTTTTAAGGATTGAAATAAACTTTTTATTGTTTTGTTTGTCTATAAAGTTTTTGATTGTTTTTTTTTTTTTTCTAATCATGTAAATTAATCATATATATTTAAATTGATCGTATAAAATGTAAGAATATGCAGTTCGTTTTTATACGAAGGCTGACATAATATATATAAAGCCACAGAATAATATATTGTGCAGTAAAAACATCAAAACGAAACCGCACCGTGAAAATAATGTAAACAAATGTCACCACCACAGATACTATACTGCGTAGGCTCATCTACAAATTGAGCCGAAAACGCGTAGTAATTATTTAAACCGTCATATAAATTACTGCTCAAACTTTTCACGCCGAGAGTGGCGTCTGTGTGTGCGTGAAACGGCCCGTAAACACGGGTTAAGCTGCGTAAGTATGCGTGGGTATCTCACCGCCGACTGAAAATGGTTCCATCATTTCATTCCTCCATCCTTTTTCAGCATTGTATAACTTTTATACCAAATAAAGTATATGGGAAATACAGATAAAACTGTTATGTGTAATAGGTGAACATGTAATTTCCATCCTTTCTTATAAATTAAATTTATTCAAATACCTAATCTTATGAATTATGCTCTAAATACACCACTTTTAGCGTTATTCTTTTATTATCGCTGTTATAAGGAAAAGAAACGGTTACAAATTCACATCACTCAAAACGTCTAGCAGAGATTTTTCTGTTCATTTTGTTATTATTATAAGAAAATGTTTATTGCAAATAGTTCAAATAATTTGTATGCATGTAATCTAAAATTATTATTTATTGTCATAAGTTTCACTAACAAGGGACAGTATATATATATATATATATATATATATATATATATATATATATATATATATATATATATATATATATATATATATATATATATATATATATATACAATATACTGTCCTCCTTATTATATATATACATAGATAGATACATATTATATACCTACTACGCAGCAAGGGGTACTACATAGCATGGGGTATACCGAGACTACCCGATTACGAAGTGAAACATGCTCGCATGCGAGTTTATTGCCATTAGTGTGAGTTATCCTCTGTAATATCACACAGCAACCAAACCAATGAAAGGAAGTAAGTCATACGCGGTCTGTTTCTGGATTTTTTAGGTATACTACACCAGGGTAAGTATCAGCTTGAAACATATTTAGCTTTGTTCCCTTCACTACGGTTAATCTGTCCCGTTTCCTCCCGTGTCAAGTGCAGATAGACTTTTTGGGTCGGGCGAAGGGGTGCGAGAGGCGGCCATGGAGCGAGGCGGCGGGGTGGCCCACCGCCCTTCCTGATGATGAAATATTGTACACGTGGTCTGATTTTGAATGACAACGTTTCGTCGTCCGCGCGGGAGCACCCACTCTCGAGGACGTTTTATAGCGAATTGAGGATTTTCTCTTTGGAACAATCATGTTATATTTTCACCGATTACCTCACTTGTAAAGAAGATTTTTGCATACAAGTTATTTTAAAATTTAATGCAATTTTATACAAAATGTAGGAAGTTTAATAGAAGTTTCAACAACCGTTCAAGAACAACTAAACAGGCGTTTACTTTACTTTAATAGTGTGCACCTTGTGGTCGGCCAACATTTAATGTTAGTTTGTTTAGCATTGAAGCAGATATCAATGCTTATAAATATGTAAAATGCTAGAGTTTTCCCCACGGTGACGCCGCGGATCAAACCTCAGGAAGTAGCTATATTTTACTTTCATAAAAACTCAATTAGGCATTTTATGTACTTAAAGTTTCAGTGAAAAATTATCTAATTCATGGTGAAAACCGCTTAAAAATCTGTTAAATGGTTTAGGAGGAGTTAGCGGATATACAGACAGACAGAGAGTTGTGGAAAGGGAGTTTGTTTTGTACTTTGTATAAACGTGCGACTTAACTGATCGTGTAACAAAAAATAATAATTAAATCGGCCAATTGCGTATCAATAGTCACGGTTATTTTTTTTATTGCATGCGTTCAGCACACAGATAGACGACCAACTTGATGGAAAGCGTTTACCATCACCTATGGACATTTGCAACATTAAAGGAGCTACAAATGCGCTGCTGCTTTCTTAAGGGATACTGGAACCTGGTCACTAATGCTGGAAGACAACTCAAGGTTGTTATGGCGGCATACTCTAGACCATCCAGTCGGGCAAAGACCCTACCACAGGTCGCCCGGCCGCAAGAAATTGTATTGTTTCTCCGTTCCTGCACGGTTACCCTAGTGGCGACGAATGTAACTTGGCGAAGGAATATTTGTTGCATATATGTATGTAAGAAGAAATGCAGTAAATGAAGTGAATGCTCTGTGACTAGAGTCACCAGCATCCTATCCGAGTAACATGGGTTGAAAGCTCGCCAAGAAAATATACCGATTAGGGTAATTTCTGCTGTGTATTTGGTTATAATTAACACGTAAAGAAATCTCCACATGGAGCATACTAATGTAGGAAAGCCGACAATTCGCCTTATGTAGTATCCGTTCTCCTGTAAATGGTAGTCTCGAGCCTAGCAGTGGAACATTTATAGGATGGTATTATGTATGTATACATATGTGTTATAGAGATGTTGATCTTAAAAATAACATTGTTTTTATTGTAGGAATGTAAAAGCTTGAACGAGCAGGCCTGAAATTGAAGTTAAAGAAGACAAGGATAGGGACCTGAAAGGTCGGGCGGTCTATGCCCTTGGCCGGCTTGTTTATTAATTCGCGCCCTATGCCTGTCCGCTTCCCGCCCAGCGACCTGCCACCCTAACCCTAATGGGCGGGAAACAACACAGCTTTTAAATTTCACCCTATTTAATCAAGTGTTTTTTGCTTTATGACTTGTGAAAATTAGTTTTATTGTTTACTAGGCTTTTTTTAGCGTCCGAATGTTGGGCCACAAAAGACATAAACTAAGAAGGTCTTCACAGAAATAAGTACAGTTAGGACTAAAGTAGTATGGGCATGAAACGTGGAGGGATGAAAGTCAAGTGACAAAAATAATATTAAACTGCAAGATTGACGGGAACAAATCTACAGATATGAAAGAGATGGGTGGATTGTGTGAAGGATGACATAATGATTTGTGGTGTGACAAAGAACGTCTGTCAGAATAGCGGATTATGGAAGTAGAAGACATATTGTGTCCACCCTATATAATTGGGAGAAGTTGAAAGAAAAGACAGAGACTCTATAGCTTTGTTCAAGTCAATTTCTTTTATGTATGCCACGAGAATATTTCGCAAAATACGCACGTTGATGGGGCAATAGACCGATCACGTCTGTTAAAGGACTGATGAACAAAAGAATCCTGCAGTCGAGTGAGTCGAGTATAATACACCGGTCAACTGATGATCAGTGTGGGGCTACCGTTAGGGTTTGGATGACCTATGTGCAGCAGTGGTTTGTAATTAATTGGCTGATGACGATTCCACGGGAAAACTAGTTATTAGTTTTTCTGAAAAAAATAAGTTAGAGAGTATTTTTGCATACCATGAAAATGGTAGAATGTATGTGTAGTCTTTGATATAATCGTACCATCTTTTGTACTACATTTTGCCAAAATAAAGTTTATGATTAAAAAAATAAAAATACTTACTGAATTTTCTTTTTATAAATCTAGCATTAGCTCAATTGAATGTTTTAGATATACATACCCCAAGTAACAAATTTTTTAAGGCAACTCCACTAAATGTCAAATATTAACAAACTTGAGATTTTTAAACAAGCAAGATATATATGATATATATTAGGTTGGGGAAAAAGTTTCTTCGCATTTTATATAAAAATTCAAAAGGTTTTTTTATAAAGTTTATTTACATTTGACTAAAGTATGTAGGTGCCATTTTGTTGGATAACTTTTTGCCATCTTGTAGGTAGGGACGTGATCCCATTGCTATAAAAATTTTGAGGCTTCTGATCAAAAAACTGCGACAAGTGGTTTTGACAGTCCTCTCGTGATGTTAACCTGACACTGCCTAAGCAATTTTGCAGAGACCGAAATAGGTGAAAATCTGAAGGTGCAAGATCAGGACTACACGGCGGATGCATTAACACCTCCCAGCCAAACTCTCGTAATTTTTGCTGAGTGGCTAAAGATGTGTGAGGTCTAGCGTTATCATGGTGAAAAACCACACCCCTTCTGTTGATTAATTCCGGCCGCTTTCTCTTGACTTTTTGCTTTAATCTCATCAGTTGTTCGCAGTATAATTCAGAATTGATGCTGCTGCCTGGCGGTACAAGCTCATAATGAATAATGCCCTTCCAATCCCACCATACACACAGCATCACCTTGTTGAGAGTTAACCCGGGTTTCGCCACAGTTAATGGTGGGGTGGGCTTCGGCGGGAATCAAGATCCTGCCGAACCGGTCAGAGCGGTGCTGGCGCTGCCTTGTTGCGGGGCATGTTGCCTGCACCTGCTCCTCCCTGTGGACCGCAGTCGGGATTGTTACCGCTGCGGTCAACCCGGACACCTAGCCGCCACCTGCTCTAATAAGCCGCATTGCAGCATTTGCGTGGCGGCGGGCAGGGTGGCGGGGCACTGGATGTGCAGGGGAGTACCGGCCATGCGCAAGAGCGTAGGCCCCCCCACCACCACCCAAACCAGAGAAGACACGCAACCAAAACCCCGGACTGACGTTAGAAAGAGAAGAAAAAACAGAGGAGGAAAGAAGAAGAAAAGGAAGGCTCCGGCCGAGGGGTATGTCATTCAAGAACCCCCTCCATCGACACAACCTTCGGGGCTGGAGCCGGTTGTCGCCACTAGGATGGAGGAGTAATTGTTCCAATGGCTACCTCCATCCTAGTGGTACAAGGGAATCTGAACCACTGCGCTGCTGCTCAAGATCTTTTAATCCAGACTATGGCACAATGGTCCATTGGAATTGGTGTGGTCGCCGAGCCATATTACGTCCCCCCCAGGGATGACTGGGCGGGGGACCTCGATGGCTCGGTGGCCATAATTGTTCGAACCGCCGCCTCATGCCCGCCCCCCTTAGCGACAAAGTGAGGGGTAGCGGCTATGTGGCGGCCACAATCGGGGAGGTGGTGGTGATCGCCATCTATTTCTCCCCGAACCGTCGGCTCGTCGACTTTGAGAGTTGGTTATATGAAGTGGGCACGGTGGTGGCCCTTAATCGCTCTCGCCTTGTACTCGTGCTCGGGGACTTCAACGCCAAGTCCACGGCTTGGGGTTCCCCGAGGACGTGTGCAGGAGGTGAGGCACTGGAGGAGTGGGCCATCACGAAGGGTCTCGTTGTCTTGAACCGGGGCTCCGTACACACGTGTGTGCGCCAGCAGGGTGGCTCGATTGTTGATCTCACGTTCGCCAGCCCTGCACTGGCGCGCCGCGTGAGAGACTGGAGGGTACTCGAGAGGGCGAAGACGCTCTCTGACCACAGGTACATCCGGTTTAGCGTCTCCGCCCGACGCTCGGAGCCCCCGTCCCCAGAGGCCCCGGTAGGAGAATGTCCGCGCTGGGCGCTTAGGAAACTGGACCGGGAGGTATTCCGCGAGGCCCTGATTATCGCAACATGGTTGTCAGGGCTCAATGTAGAATCTCTCCAGGTTGAGCAGGAGGCAGAGGACATACGGTCGCTCGTCACGGGCATTTGTGATGCGGCGATGCCCAGGAGGGGCCACTTTCACCCCTCTCGTCAGGTGTACTGTGGAGCCCCACGATGGAAGCACTGCGTAGGGCGTGCAACCTGGCTCACCGCCAGTACACCAGACACTGCAGATGGCGTCGTCGCGCAGCAGACGCAGCGGCCGTAGCAGCTCGCCTGTACGAGGGGTACAGGAGCGCCAGAAGAGAATTTCAAATTGCCATACGCGATGCTAAATCCGCGGCCTGGGGGGAGCTCTTGGTCAGTCTTAACGCAGACCCTTGGAGGCGGCCGTTCAAGATGGCGCGGAATAAGCTCCGCGCCTGGGCACCTCCGCTGACCGAGTCACTCTCCCAGGACCTCGTGAACGATGTGGTTGGCGCTCTGTTCCCCTCTAGGGCTGAGCACTCACCTCCTGTCAACTCCACCAGATGCGGAGACCAGCGCGGACGAAGACCCGGTGCCCACAGTGGACCAGATAGAGCTGGGGGCAGCGATGCTACGGCTACGAGCCAAGAACTCCGCCCCCGGCCTTGACGGCATACCGGGGCGTGCGTGGGTTCTGTCCCACGACGCCCTGGAGCCCCGACCGTTACGCCTCTTCAGTGCATGTTTGGCTCAAGGACGATTCCCGGCCCGATAGAGGACCGGGAAACTCGTCCTTTTGAAGAAGGAAGGGCGCCCGGCGGATTCACCGTCCGCCTACCGGCCTATTGTGTTGTTGGACGAGGTGGGCAAACTCTTCGAGAGAATAATCGCAGACCGCCTCGTCCAGCATCTGACGACTACTGGGCCGGATCTGGCGGACAATCAATTTGGTTTCCGTCCAGGGCGCTCTACATTGGACGCCATAATGCAGCTGAGAGGCCTGGCGGAGGGCGCGGTTTCCCGGGGTGAGGTCTTGTTGGCAGTGTCACTCGACATCGCCAACGCGTTCAATACCGTGCCCTGGGCTTGCGTCAGGGAGGCCCTCCGGTATTTCGGGGTACCGACCCACCTCCGCCAAATAGTCGGGGCATACTTAAATGACAGAGCCGTAATCTACCCGGTCCACGGAGGAGGTGAAGTCGACGAGCCATGGTATGCGGTGTTCCACAGGGATCGGTATTAGGCCCTTTGCTGTGGAACATCGCATACGATTGGACTTTACGGTGTCGGGTCCTCCGTGGCGTCAGTGTCATCTGCTACGCAGATGACACGTTGATCACCACTCGCCGGAGGACCCATAGGCAGGCGTGCATCCTGAGCACGGCTGGGGTGTCACAAATAGTAGGCAGGATTCGGCGGCTAGGTCTGGAGGTGGCTCTGCAGAAGACCGAGGCTGTGATTTTTCACGGCCATCGCAATCGACCACCTCCGGACACTAACATCGTTGTAGGAGGTGTCCGCATCGGCATCGGGGAAACCATGAAGTACCTGGGATTGGTTCTCGATAGTCGGTGGGACTTTTCGGCACATTTTCGGCAATTGGCCCCCAAACTCAAGAAGGCGGCGGGAGCGCTATCGCGTCTACTGCCCAACATTGGGGGGCCTGAAGCCACGTGCCGAAAACTCTTCGAAGGCATCGTGCGGTCTATGGCCCTATACGGAGCCCCCGTTTGGGCAGACCGCCTGACTGCCAGAAACGTAGCTCTGCTGCGACAAGTGCAGCGAGTGCTGGCTGTCAGGGCCATACGAGGATACCGTACGGTGTCCTTCGAAGCGGCCTCGCTACTCGCCGGATCTTCACCGTGGGACCTCGAAGCCAGGGTCCTCGCGTCGCTGTACCAGTGGCGCAAGGAGGCCCTGGCGAGGGGCACGAGACCGGCGCCTCAGGAAACAGAGGCCTGCCGGTCGGAGCTCCGCGACGTCACCATGGTGGTTTGGGAAGAGCGCCTCAGACACCCCAGCGCGGGCCTCGCCATCATAGAGGCGGTGAGGCCCGTCCTGCAGGACTGGACAAAACGAAGACACGGCACCCTGACGTTCTGGCTGACACAGGTCCTTTCGGGGCACGGCTGCTTCGGAAGGTACCTGTGTCGCCTAGGCCGCGAGCCAACGTCAGGGTGCTATCATTGCGACACCGGCGACGAGGATACGGCGCTGCACACCCTCCAGGTATGTCCTGCCTGGACAGAGCAATGCCAAGACCTCGTCGCCATTACCGGATTAGACCTCTCGCTCCCGGCCGTGGTGCGCACCATGATCGGGAGCCGTACCGGATGGGACGCCGTCTCCTCCTTCTGCGAGCGCGTTATGCTTACGAAGGAGGAGGCGGAGCGGGAGCGTGAGCGCACATCACTGCTCCGCTCCCGCCAAAGGAGGACGCGTCGGCGGCGGAGGGCCAGTCAGGACCTTCGGCCACCGTAAGCGGACGGCGCGGGTGGGGCCTCTTGGGGTATAGAGGTTCTCACTCACCTGCACATGCCGTCGAGATGGGGGCGCGGCGTGTTCCGCGCACGCTCACCTCTCCTCCCGTGGGGCGAGTTACAGACCGCCCCACGCCAAGAGAGCTTGAAGATGCCGGGGGTAAAAGTAGTCCCCCGGCAGTGGAAGAAGCCTCGTTTAAAAAGAGGCTCACACCTGCCAGGGCTGCGGAGAGGCTAGGTTATATACCTGTAGCCCTGGCATAAGGCGAAGGATGGAACACCCAGGGGTTTTAGTGGGTATCCCTAACTGGGGAGTGGTAATAGCATGGCACCAGTTCTGACTGGGCATGCTAGTGCCACCCTCAATCTGGCGAATCCCACACTAGGTCGCGAACTATCCCCCCAAGGTTTTGCCCTTGTCGCGGCTTAGTCCTCAATCGGATTTCCCCTGGATAAAAAAAAAAAATAGTGTTTCGCCACAGTCTGTGAAGCCTGACCGGCCTTTAACCACGATCTTTTTCGCACGTTCTTGTCGTACGTGATCCACTTTTCATCACCAGTTATCAGCTTGTTCAAAAATGGTTCGGTTTCATTACATCGTAATAAAAAATCACAAATGAGTACACGGTTCATTAGGTTTCTTTCGGTGAGCTCATGAGGCACCCAAATATCGAGCTTTTTTGTGTACCCAGCTTTTTTAAAATGCGCCAAAACCGTTTTGAGGTCAATTTCCAGTTCTCCAGCTACATCTTAACTACTAAGATGCCGATCTTGCTCCACTTTTTCAAAAATGGCATCAATTTTGTCCGTAACAGGGCGACCAGAGCGACGTGCATCTTTGATATCAAAATTTCCGGATTGAAAAAGCTTAAACCAAATTTGCGCTACTCTCATAGATGCTGCATTAGGTCCATAAATATCACAATTTTTTTTCGCGGCTTGTGTTGCATTTTTACCTTTTTTGTAGTAAAATTTTAAAATGTATCGAATTTATTCATTAGATTCAGTCATTTTAACAATAATAAAAAACAAATGAAAATCACACGTTTTCCTAATTTGAATTTGGAATTGTCTTCTTTAAAATTAAAACTTTTTAATGATACCAAAACCAGCCAGATATAAATGGTATAGCCAAAGAGATTTTATTACAAGTTCATACATACTATATGCGAAAAGACTTTTTCCCCAACCTATTATATGAGATATATTCTACAGCAATTATTTATTTATAGTTTTGAAAACATCACCGCCAAAAATTTAACTGTTCAAAAATATTATTTTTTAATAATTTCCGCATTATTAATATTTACGATGTTTTCGTTTATTTGGATTGTACCATAGACCATCCAAACCACAGGAACACTTTAATCTCCTCAGAGTGTATCATCTGAGAAAACCTTACTATTTATTCCCACTCCTTATTTTCACCTTGCGAGCTGTAAATAAATTGTTCTTTTTAATAAAATTAGACCTTCTGCACGACCATTTTAGGTTCATATTTACTTAATCAAGTGATTTGTCTTAAGACTAGTCGAGGAACTGATCGAGTGATTAATTCGCCCCTTACCTCGAGAGGAGATTTATTGGTTCCGCCGTACGCAAAACTGCGGGTAGGTAAAAAAATCTCTATCGAAAATTGAATAGAAAAGCCATTTCGGAAGCCGCGAACGAATTTTGTTGATACGGCTACCATTCGGATTCACGGCTATCTTCATTTTACTTACATTGGTGAAGTTAAAATACTTGGATTATATGAAACCTTTGCAGGAAATTAAACGAAAAATGTACTATAAAAATAATAATTTACTTTATATTGATACCAAAGCAATTGACATTATAATCAAGACAGTTGTAGAGCGCCCTTGCTCAACTTGCGTTAGTGTAACCGCCCGTTCACACTTGTCGGGTGTCGGCCCCGACAAAAAATCGGTTGCCTTAGTGGCAGAACATTTCATATGAAGCTGTTCCACATTTACCCGACGCCATTTTTTTGTCGCCACCGACAAGAAATGTTGGGTGTTTTACCAGCCCTCTACGTCAGTAAAAAAATCGTGTCGGATCTCGCTCATTTATGAGTAAAAATGACGCTGTTCACTCTTTTTGGATGTCAGGCCCAGCAAAACTCTTCCCGCTCCCTCTTCCACCAGTCGCTAGCTGCTCTCTGCCGCAGATCGCGCACATACGTATCGCGGCTCCAGCTTCGATCGGGTTCGACAACCGACAAGACGTATGAATAGAGACGCCAACACCCGATTAAAATACGGCGCCCGATACTTGACAAGTGTGAACAAGCCGTTAGTGACTGTGACATTATCCACATTAGTGTAACTCAAATATTAATGTCATTAACAATATCGCATCTCAAATAATGCATTAAACCTTTGGCTATATTTGCTTGGCACAGTGACTAACACTAACATTATCCCAGGTTTAGCAGCGGCATAAGTGTAACATAGTTATTTTACAACTAAAAACAAAATCAAAAATTAACATGTAAACTAGACTGTATCTGCCTCCTCCATTCATATTCAATTTATATAATCGTTTTTTATTCTCAAGTACTCATTATTTTATTATTTTTTCCAAACTATTAGTCTATTTTTATCAGAATAGAATTTAATACATTTTTCAATTAATCTAATATTACTGTCTGTATTGTAAATGTCCTACAGATGGACTTGCGCCTCCCAAGTCACGTTGAAAGGACTGTTTACTTCCGTCACGGTTCTCCAAAGCGGATTAGTGGGTTTTGCACATCAAAAATCTCTACAAGTATTCTCACGATGTTCTTAACCGTCAGCATACGGTAATTATATCAATAAGTAGATCGGGCCAGAAAGTTACTTACGTTGCATATCCACTACCATGATTAGAGTATACGAAATTGGAATGACATGCGAGTGTCGTGGCCTAAGCTTTCAAGAGTTTTTTAAAATACTTTATACAAAAAAAAATTACAACTATTAGTATAGTCTTATAGGTGTTTATATACGTAGTAGTAGTAGTTTATACGTGGTATAACCATGCTGGAATCTTTACTTGATTACAGCTTTCAGGACAAGCTCGGTCGGTGTGATACCATACTCTAACAGAATACTGGCGTGAAACGGTTAGCGTTGAGCTAATTGTGTAACAGTCCTGATAGCCAACCTCCTCCTCCCCCCTTTCCATCCCCTGTAACCAATTCCTCCCGCCTAGATCCCTCTACCCAATTCCTTCTGTCTGACCTCCTATCCTTCCTCTCCTATTCCATCCCCGTTTTCCCATTCCTGCTAATCCGACCCTCCTATCCTATATATAACCACTTTCAATTAAACGGGCCGTCAGCCTTTTTGCCAACTTCACTGTAAAAAAAGTAATATTTTATTTTTATTGCAGGAGTTCAGCAGACAGACAGGCCGCCCACTTGATGGAAAGCGGTTACCATCGCCTATGGACATTTGCAACACCAAAGATGCTACAAATGCGCTGCTTCTCTCATATGGGAGACTGGGACCTGGTCACTAATGCCGGAACACATATCAAGGTTGTTATGGCGGTATACTCTAAACCAAGGGTGATAGCCAGCCAGTCAGGCAACTACCCTACCACCTGACTGTGGGTTGTTTTGTCGCCTCTTGCGACTCTAATATGAAGTGAAACAATATTGATTTTGTTTTAAGACTATGTCTACACTATACCTTTCTTCCTAAATTCCCACAATCCTTTAAAAAAGGTATTAAGCAAAAAAATCTGCGACATTAGCTCGATATATACTTTTATGACGTTACTAATAGCGGTTATCAATAACAAAGAGCCGAGCAATGTTTCAGGAAGTGGTCGAGGTTGATTATCGGAGAAAAAACGAGAGGTTCGGGTCTTGAAGCCGCCATCCCGTAATATGTTTGGGGGAACCCCACACCAGGAGGGGGTTTTGTTTTCGATCTTTAGTTCAACCTCCCGCGTGGACATACGTGCCGTAGCTTACATGCGCCAGGGTTTGTGTATAGATCAATTGGACAACTTGGAATAGAAAGGCCAAATACTTTAGATATACAGATTAAGTTACACTGTACTTTTAATGACTATCTGTAAATTCACTATGTTAATACTTGTAGTAAGGCTTTATTTTGTTGGATTGCGGCATTTGCCCGCTTAATGTTTTTGGTTGTATATTTATTTTCTCAATTCCACGATTGACGAATTCATTGACATGCTTAAAAATATGAAAACAATAACATTGAAATCAACTTTAAATCGATTACTTGTTGTTAATTCACACATAAATAGTAAAAAATATAAATAATATTTCGGGCTATTTCTCTGTAAGTGAATTGTAAATTCTTTTGAGAAATTAATGTCTTAAATCACTGTAAAGGCCAAAGCCTTAAAATAAAAAATAATAATATCAAAGTAGTTGTCACTGACAGTGACGTTTGTGTATATTTCCCGCGATTCTGATTTTCCCCACGCTGAATATTCGCGTCCGCTCTATGTTCCCTCCCTCCCGCAAGTTTCTTTTTTTTCGCATACCAACACAGTGTGTAGTAAGTGTCACATAAAGAAAGAAGCTAGACGACGGGCCGGCCCAAAGAAGACCGCAGACGGGTGTTGCGTATTGAAAGGATACTTCTGACTCAATCCGTCGGTGAATAAACTTCAAAGCTAGCTACAAATACATATTATCGTTAGGAATTTCAACGTAAGCAATATTTCTTAAGGCAAACACGTAGTAGCTCAATAATTTATAAAATCCTTAACAATTAATATTAGAAAATATTTAGTATAAAGTCATAAATAACTTCGAACGAGGCAATAAAATCTAAAGTAATTTAGTGAAACTTAGATTTACATTTTAGTTAGCTAATAGGTTTATTTAAAAGTCAAAATCGATAAAGGTTAAATGACTGGATCGTGAAACTGTGGATGAATGCTTTCCGTATGTGTAGTCATTGTCTGATTTTTTAAGGCCATACGATGAATTTATTAAAATTTAATCGTTTATATGATATGAGATGATACAGTAATTTAAAAAAAAAAACGTTTGCGTCTCGGGACGTCCGACACAAGTGATAACTTAAACTAATATAAGTTGACCTATTTAATATTGAAATTGTTTAACTTGAGAAAAGCTTAGGGTATTACTTAAATATTATGTATATAGCGCGTGGGATAGAGTGAGAGAGAGAGGAAGAGCCTGCCTACCGCTGCCGTATGCGTGAAAGAAAGGGAAGCCAGACAGACTGGCGCCGTAACGCGTTACGTAACGAAGCTGTTTACCCTCCCATAAGAAGTTATCACTTCAAAATGTTAGTGGCGAGTTATATATTCTCTTGTCTAGGTCGACATATTTTGCGTCAGTCCGCGGCTGTATTTGCAAAATCATAGGATCATTAGTAACTAAACAATAGTCAAAATGTTTCTTAAAGTTTTGTGTCACGTTTACACTTATAACATTTGTAAAATATGGTTCTACAAATATGACAATTTTAACGCTGTAACGTTGCATCGCGCGTCTGAAATGAACGGAACGATCGGTTGAATTTTGAATTAAAAATAGAGATGATGCTGTTATACTTCAATGAAAATTAACGAAACTCTCATTGGCACAATAAGCTAGATTTTGTGGATTCAAGTTAATAACAATAAATTTACAGTGATCTGGAAGTGTAGATGTTTTGATCACAATAGCATATAATTATGATATTGTACATAGATATCATAATGTAATTAGGGATTGTAAGCGCTTCTGTACGGTGTCTTTTATTCTTAAAAGAATTTAGTGTATTATGTTAAAGCGTATAGTTAAAACACAATGGGCTGGATATGCATTCGCCAAAGATATTTATCAAGTAAATCTGTAAAAGAATAAAGAGCGTCATCCAAACTCTCAACGAGGTAACCAACGCATCTACCTTAATGTTGCAGATGTCCATTGGTGACGGTAGCCACACTTATCAGGAGGTCCGTTTGCCTGTTTGCCTACAAGCAATCGTAAGAATCTAGAAATGTTTGTATAAAAGATGCAACTACAAGAAACTTTACTTTCTTAATTTTTTACTGGTCCATACAATAAATGAAAGAAATAGTTTTCAACTGTCAACATGCGGCACTGAATTGACCTCCATTTTGAAATAAATAATTTTAAAAACGCGAGAGTTTACGGACTTTGACGGTAAACGAAAGTGGAGCAACTCCATTTTACGCATTGTTAATTCTATTTTTAACTTTTTTATTGTTATAATTGGCGTTAGACGTTAACACAAGTGTGAACATCATCGCAACAGGCGAAATAAAAGTAGTATCCTATACTATATTAGCTTAATTTGTATTCCATTAATACCATTGGCTTGGAATGTAGTAAATGTTCAATGTAATATGAATATTGTTAACAAATACATAATCCTTCGTTTCCATTATGCTCACTTAGAAGGTTGCAAGCAGAAAAATTGCGAGGTAATTGGCAGCGTGAGTATACAATGTTCAACATATTTGGCAATGCAGCCAGTCTTCTGGACATGCTTCCTTCTGGCAGTGATTTGTTACATATTTAATACTAGCTGTTATACGAAATTTCGTCCGCGTGGGATTAAATTTAATTTGCCTTTCGGTGCGACGACGGTAGCGGCGTACACGTGGGCCTTTCAATTTTTTTTCTGCAATAAAAGTAGCCTAAGTTATTCCTTATAATATCAGCAATCTGCCAGTGAAAGTCCCGTATAAATCGCTCCAGTCGTTACAGAGATTAGCCGGAACAAACAAACAGACAGACAAAAAATTAAAAATTGATTTTTTGATATTAGTTCCGTGTATACTTTTATATGCATTTAGTACAAAGCTGTTATTGTGACATTACAAACAGACACTTCAATTTTATTGAATTGTATTTTTTTAAAGTCACTTTAGTGAATGTTATTACTTTAATTTTGTTATAAATTAAATAAAAAACTTCCAATAACTGTAATAACTTATCATCAACGCGTTTACATACTCGGACTAGCCGCAGGCAGGACAGTGGTAATTGTCTCGCCACTGTCCTGCTTCCTGCTCTGAAAGTAGGTTAAAAAGTGTTTTACCTATTTTAAAGAATTAATTATTTTTGATAAATCATACGACTAATAAGGAATTCTCATACGTGATCAACGCAATCAAAACACATCACATGGAGCGTCGACGTATACATTTTATTCTTTGACAGCTGCGAATGAGGAAGTAGGCATATCTCTTTGTTCCAGTGAGACTTGCAAAATGATGTTCATACAATATTATTGTTCTGCAATGTTCAATATCCATTTCCTGTTTAATTTAAATGTGCGACGGTTTTAAGTACTAATCCGGTGCAATATGGGAATTAATTTTATTAAAGACAGTTTTCCACATTATTTTAATTAAACTGTATCGGGTAAGAGGTGTTATTATAAATATCAAATTCACGCACAAACAACCTATAATTACAGTCATACGAATGTTTTATTCTGAGTAGGAATTGATCTCACACATACGCTAATAATGTTTATTGATTAACGTTATGTTTTCATCGCATTTGAATCTTTTTCGTTATCGTGGAAACGTTACAAAATCGAGTAATTGTGGAATATGAGTACGTACCATCGTGGCAGCAACGCGGCACAAGTGGCACGAAACATCAACGACGTTTACGGAGCAAACATTACAAACGAACGCACCACCTGTTATTGGTTTGTCCGCTTCCGTTCTGGTAATTTCGACCTGAAAAATAAGCCTCGTAGTCGTTTGGTCTTTGGTCGACATTGACGAATTAAAAGCGATTGTGGAAGCTGATGATACTCAATCTACGGCAGCAGCTTTTGACGTTAGCGTCAAAACAATATAGGTCCACTTGCGTCCAATTGGCAAGGCAAAAAAGCTTAACAAATGGGTGCCCCGCGAAATCAATGATCGCCAGCGCGAAGTACGCATCGACACATGCCTTGCACTGCTCAACGGACATACAAACGAAGGAATTTTCAACCGCATTGCTACCTGCGACGAAAAATGGTTTCTGTTTGACAATCCCAAGCGCTCACCAAGTTGGTTGGATCCTGGTTTATCACCTAAACGAAAACTTATCCCTAGAAAAGTGTTGGTCTCTGTTTGGTCGTCCAGCGCCGGTGTGATTCATCACAGCTTCTTATCAAACGGGATGAGCATGACTGTAGATGTGTATTGTGAAGAACCGAACACAATGATGGAGAAGCTCGCACGTCTCCAACCAGCTTTGTTCAATCGCTCGACTCCGCTGCTCGTGCACGACAATGTGCGACCTGCTGCAGCAGACGGTCTCCAAGTTACAAAAGCCGGGGTTTAAAGCTTGACGTCATCCACCGTACTCACCAGACTTTACACCTACAGACTTCTACTTTTTCCAGAATTTAGGTAACTTCTTGGAGGGAAAAAAATTAAATGTCCGAGAGGCAGTACAAAATGTATTTGAAGAATTTATGGCCTCTCGTCCAGCTGATTTCTTCAAGAAGGGCATCAATAAACTGCCACTGCATTGGCAAAGATGCATTTGATTGCACGGGTGCTTACTTTGATTGATAGAAATAAAATAAAAAACATAGAAAAAATTACGTAAATTTATTTCATAAAAAATGGCTATTACATAGGTTTATACTTAATATTATTAAGAGGAAGTACCTCAGTAGCTAAGACTTAATTCTGATAAATATTCGAATACCACGACCTGATGAAGAAGGACATTGTAAGTAAATATCAATACTACCCATGTGTGACATCCGTTGATCCGCAGTATATAAACGATGAAGGTAATCCCCCTGGAAATGAGGAGGCTATATGGCGACTTATCGCTTACATGATGATTGAAACTCCGATTATGATGATTATTATTATATTATATGATTTATTGTATGTATTTAATTTATAAAGTAATTTAAGTATGTGTATTTAATTTATAAAATATGTAGTTTAAGTATGTTTAATTATGATAGGCCTCTTAATCTGCACCACCTACATCGCCAGATTAGGTTATACATTCCTTAAGTTAGGTTGCCTGAAAGAGATTGCTTGAAGCGATAAGGCCGCCTATTGTTTCTACCATGACAATATTGTAAATGTGTATTTTTGAAATTGTATATTTGGTGAGCAATAAAGTGTTATCTATCTATCTATCTAAAACTCTTAATACATGTAATAATAATTTATTTATAAAAAAACTAGAATCCCATTATTTTATATAGATTTCCCTATATTTCCTCATCGTAACGACTACGTATTACATAAACAAATCAAATTGTGTGTTGTTCTAGACTTCTCCAATACACGTGCATGCTGTTAAAAACCGTGACGGACTACGTAACAATAGCACCGAATGGCAACATATCCAACCTTCAGTTAGCCCATGAACTATTGCATAATTAGTAATAGTTACACGCCTTTATTTACCAATAATATGTGTAAGTACTGAGGTAGTTCAGTAAATTGAAACATTTACTTGTTCATGGACATGGACATGGACATGAGTTTCTATAAACAGCTCTTAAAACAACTTCTCGACTCTTCAAGTATTCAAAGGCATCTACCTCGGATAACAGATCAGTGTGGCAATTGAACGTAGCCAGCCTTCTGGAAGACAATAACCTAGGATCAGTATTGTACTTCTAATCTTTAGGGACTGTGTATAGAATATGTATAACATATTAATGCATTAGATTTAATGAATTACACATATTTTGATTACTTAGTTTATTTTACCCGCGCTATGAAACAATAGTCTACATACCTAAGGTTAATCTAGACATACGTTTGGTGCGCGGCTAATAATTTTCATCTTTTCCATATTGTATAAAATGAGGTGAGGATTAATTGATGTGGAAAATAGAACATTTTGTTCAAAAACAACCTTTTCCCTTGACTTGCTATCTGACATTCCTTCACAATAATAGACCCTTAAAAGCTACGCTATGATTTTTTATAATAATTCAGGATGTGTTTATTTTTTCAAAATTAGTCGATTCGTTTCATAACAAGGGTTTTTTTTATGTTTGCTTGTAGGCAAACTGTTTGCCAGTTCTGGCAAACGGGCCACCAGGTGATAGGTGGCTACCGTTGCCCATGGACATCTGTAATACTAAGGGAGCCGATGCGTTGCCTACCTCGTTGAGACTTTAGGTATCGGTTCACGCCCTTTTTGAAGAGCCCCATATAGTAGCGCTCTGGGAAAACCGCGGGAGGGAGTTCATTCCATAACTTGGACACATGGCATGAAGGAGCGTCCGCCACATACCGTGGACGACTTCCAAGTGTCTAGGAAGTGTGGATGAACTCCCAATCGCCGGCGAGTGGTGCGATGATAGAATGGCGACGTAGGCACCAAATCAAATAGCTCATCAGAGCACTCCTCGTTGTACAGACGGTAGAACACGCTTAGAGAGCCAACGTCTCTTCTATGGCTGAGAGACTCTGAACCGTCTGTAATTTTGGGATCGTCAACAATCCGGACCGCTCGGCGCTGCAAGGAGTCAAGTGAGAGCAGCTGGTACTGGGGTGCACAAACCAAAAGATGGGAGCAGTACTCCACATGGGGACGGACTTGAGCTTTACATAATACAAGCCTATGTCCCGATGTGAAATACCGCTTAGCCCTATTGAGCACCCCAAGCTTTTTTGAAGCAATTTTCGTTTTACTGTCCAAGTGACCCCTAAATTGCACCTCGCTTGAAATGTCGACGCCCAGGATCCCTATAGTGTCCGAGACCATAAGGGGGGTGCCCTGGCACTGCGGCGGTATCTATTTGGTTTATCAAAAATCTATTGATACCTACCACTTTAGTTTTCATCAAAATCGGCCCCGAACTGCTTTGCGTGTTTTTAGCATAGTGTTACAATTACCACGTAAACCATAAATAGACATCAAGATAAAGAATGTGTAGAATCCTAGACATTATTATATACACAATTGCTTATTGAACTCATTAACATTTATAGGAAATTTGCTATTTGTTAAATAGCAAAGGGTTGCCCCTGGATAACAATTTATAGACAAGATAAATCGCAGGCAGAAACTAATTAAATAGAATAATGACAGTTTGAAAAACTAGCCTAAACTATTAAAAAATATGGTTCTGAAATGTGACCCCAAATTAGTGAAGGAGTAAGTCGTCGACTCAAAAAGGTCAAGTTAGGTCGGGTCACAATAAAATATTAAATATAGGATCGCATGTCTAACGACAATGACGTCAAAATGCAAACAGCGCTTCCGCTACCGAAAGCTTGGCTGTTTAAAATTTACGAATCGTTGACACAATTTGTATGCGGAAGTTTAGTGATTTATATAATTTTAGATAATAATTAAAAATAAAAATATTTTAATAACTTTAGGGAGTGTCCCGTATAGTGTGGAGGAGCCAGATGGGATGCTCATCCGTCTCAAAGGGAGATCTTCCAGCGAGGTTATCATTGTCCCTCGCAGGCCTAGGCCGAACTAGTATTTTTTTTTAGCAGTATCCAGCTGAATAGCCGCAGATGGCTGTTTCAGCGATACCGGACTCTGGGGGCTTCCCGACTCCGTGGGAGCGGAGCCGTTCAGCCCGGAAGCAGCGCGCTCGAGGAGGCACCTCCTGTGAGGTTCGACCGCTGCGTGGGATTGACTCTATATAAGATTAAGCCGTGAAAGGCTGAATGAGTTAAGCTAACAGGCTGAAGTGTTTATACAATGGGAACTCGTTATCGACTCCGCCAGCGGAGCCGATCCTTGTCTACTTTTTTTATTTTTTATTGGACTTGACTTTATGTTGTTGGTCCGAAGACCTCACAACTTTACCGGGGTTTTCGGGGCGAGTGCCTTTGCGAAGCGAAGGCGCTCGAGCCCGGGAGGCAACTTGCTCGAGGGGGCTCCCTAGGGAGTTTCACCTCGGCTGGACTGTTGCCATGAGAGGGGGATGAATCTAATGATGCCCACCATAGGGCGACACAATGCACTAATTGAGAGCGGGCGACGGGTAATATAAAGCCCGAGAGGAAGGATCCTGGCGGACCGGGATCGGCGGTTCGCGGTGGCCTATTCCGAGCCAGCCGTTTTGTGATATCGTCGACCTTGTCCATGAGGATGTTACGCGGTCGTCGCACGAGAGCCTTTCGTCGAGGCTTATAATCGGACGCGGACACGACGAGGGGATTTCGATGGTGCGGCGCTAGATCGAAATACTTACGCGAGAGCGACGTAATGTAGTTTTTGATGGAGGGAAGCTCCAGATCGCGGTGGATGTCGACGTTACGCATATAGAGGGAGCACCGACGGCTCTGCGCATGAATTTATTCTGAACGATT
Source organism: Dendrolimus houi (assembly GCA_039645545.1). Classification (NCBI taxonomy): domain Eukaryota; kingdom Metazoa; phylum Arthropoda; class Insecta; order Lepidoptera; family Lasiocampidae; genus Dendrolimus; species Dendrolimus houi. Next base: position 11,297,169 of record CM077120.1, on the reverse strand, counting down.
TGCAGTTTCTTTAAAAGGGCAGGCTTGGCATGGCCGAATACCACACTCGCGTATGTCATGATCGGGCGGATGCATGTTTTATATAGAGTAAGCTTGTGTCTGAGGGACATTTTGCTTCGTTTATCTATCATGGGTGCTAGACGACCCATCACAAATCGCACTCTATTCCGGACTATAGTGATATGCTCGTTGAAGCGCAAGTTCTGATCTAGGTGACACCCAGGTATTTGGTGTACTTTGCCCAGGGGATCTCTTGTTCGTAGAGCGAGATGGCTTTTAAGCGAAGGCAAGCGCGTTTGGGAGAGCGAAGCGTGCCCGGGGAAAAGAACATTGCTGCGCTTTTCTCCGGGTTTACCTCTATCCTCCATTTGCGAAACCATTCGCCTAGCTCTGTTACAGCTACCTGTAGCCGGACGCAAGCCATTTGTCGGTTGTGATCTGATGTATAGAGTGCGGTGTCATCCGCGAAGAGGGCCAACTCTACATCTGGAGTTTTTGGGATGTCGCTGGTGTACAGCGTGAAGAGTAGTGGAGATAGTGCCGAGCCCTGTGGTACACCGGCTGTGAGTGGGTGAGGGGACGAGCGTGTTCCCTCCACTCGAAAACGGAAGCTACGGCCTAGGAGGAAGTCTCGCAAGATGAGCACGAGTCTCTCTGGTACACCGAACTGGTACAACTTGTAAATCAAACCGTTATGCCAGACCTTGTCGAAGGCCTTAGCTACGTCAAGGAACAGTGCGGCTGTTCCTATAGGGCGACGAGGGCGATGGGCAAAGTGGGATAGTATGTGCTCCGTGATGCGGTGCACCTGTTGGACGCATGAGTGTCTGGCACGGAATCCAAACTGCTCATCGGGTAGTAGATGTTTGCTGATGGCAAAATCTCTTAGTCTAGAGAGGATGACCCTCTCGTAAAGCTTGCTGAGTGTGCTCAGTAGGCTGATTGGGCGGTAGCTGGACGGTTTATTAGCCGGTTTTCCAGGCTTGTGAATACCGATGACGTCTGCTTCCTTCCAGATCGCGGGGAAAGAGCAGTTTGTTATGGCGGCATTGAAGATGCTCACTAAGATTATAATCAAGTGGCCGGGGAGGAGTTTTAACACGCGATTGTTAATGCCAACGATCCCTGGGGCCTTTCGTGGTTTGAGGACTTGATCAGATCTTGCACTTCTTCGACCGTGACTGGGTCGAGTGTGGTTTCCGCTGGTAAGGAGGATCTACGTTCAACCTCGGAGTCCACCTCCGTCAGGTGTGACTGGTCGACGTTTTGTGTAGTGGGGGAGCATTGAAGCTCTAGACTCTGAGCAAGGCATTCGGCTTTCTCCTCATCATCGAACGCCTCGGTGTTGTCGGCTCTTTCTAGCGCGGGTATGACAGTGAGGGTATCTGATTTGAGAGCTCTAGCCAGCTTCCAGTACGCCTGGTGAGTTGGTTCGATATCTCTCAACGTTCTGTCCCAACGTTGTTCCCTGACTTCCCGGATACGTAGTTTGACCTCGCGCTCTAGTTGGCGGAGTCGGACTCTGTTGTCTTCGGTGGGATATCTGTCGTGAGCTCTGGAGGCGGCTCTCTTTTCCCTCAGCAGTACCCTCACTTCGTCCGGCAGGCATAAGTGGCGGTCATTCTCCACTGGCACCTGTCTGGACGAGTTCCGCATTGCGGATTGAAGGTGGCTGGTGAGGGCCTCGATCGCCGTCTCCGTGTCTTGGTGGGATTCGATGTGGTCCGGGATGCGGTCCAGGTCTTGTGATTCGGTTGCCTTGAGTAGGTCCCCAAGTCTCAACCAGTCCACAGAGGTCCTAGTTTCAGATGTCTGGTCCGTCTGTTGTCCTAATTTGAGGATAACCGGGCGATGGTCCGAGTCTATATCGTCCATCGTTTCGATCGAATGGAACTGAAGAGTTACCCCCTCAGTAATGCTAGGTCGAGAGTGTTTGGGGTCCCCAGTCGCGGTTGGGGGGTATCGTGTGGGGGTCATGGAGTTATTATATCAAACAAAAGATTGTCTGATATATTTATTAGGGCTCTGCCATTGGGGTTAGTGGTATTGCAATTCCACTGTTCGTGTTTACAATTCAGATCTCCGGCTATTATAACAGCTGGGCCTAAGTTGAATAGGGCTTCTAGGTCTTTCTTAATAAGGGTTTTCTGGCACGCGAGGTATGCTGAGACTATGACTAGAGGTTGGTGGCCAGTCATTGCTAGTCTGCAGGCGGATACCTCCATACCTACTAGTGGTGGGGTGACTAGAGGCATGCAGTGTAGAGATCTTCTGAAATAGATCAGGTGCCGCCACCACGGCCTATCCTGTCATGTCTAGTGACTCGATAGTTAGAGATCTTTGGATCTCTTTCACTCGGTTTCAGGAAGGTCTCCTGCACTAGTAGTATATCTACTTGATTGGTAACCAGGAAGTCATGGACCAAGTCGCGCTGGTTTCGAAGGCCGTTGGCGTTATAAGTCGCCAGAGTCAATGAGCGTGGTTTATTTCTACCTACATGCGCCATTTGTTACCGGTAACAATAATTTAACTAGGTTGTTTAGTTATAACGACCTAAGTACCTGGAGGAGGTACGCGTGATCCATTTCGATCACGAGTTGATCCCGGAGGGAGGGTTGATCAGACTCTGCAACTTGTCTTAGTTTTCGAGCCAAGAGTTGGACCTCTGCTAGGTCGAAAGGCAAGTTCTTGGCGAATTTAGTCGCCAAGGCTAAGTCCTCCGCTAAAGAGTGGTGGGGTGACGGCCCAGAAGGTGCTTTTAAAATGGGGGCGGGGGCAGGGGTTGCTTGGGGTAGGCCGGCCAAAATTGGGGCGCGCGTCCTTAGTGGAGGGAACGCTTCCGTCGTGGGAAGACCCGTCCAGTGATTTACCACTGGAGGGGGGGCCGCCACGAATGCGGGTTTGTTCGGCACTTTTCTAGTGCCTTTTGGGCGTTGCCCTTTCCGAACTTACGTTTGGGTCGGGGGCGGCAGGACAGCCTCTGTAGTTAGCGGGGTGACCCGCTTGGCCGCAGAGAATGCAGCTCGGTGGCTCCGGGAGTCCCGGGTGCGTGTGCACTCCGAGGTCCCGTGGTCGCCCAGGCACTTGACGCACCTGGGACGGGATTGACAATGTAGGGCAGAGTGCCCATAAAGTTGGCAACGATGACACTGCCGTAGTGTATGTTTTTCGTGTGGGCGTTCCACACGAAGGCCAGAGAGGCCACAGACCTTCTCAAGTTCGAAGATCTTTTTCCCCTCTGGGGAGAGGTCGAGGACAACCAATACTAGGTTTAGAGGAGACTTTGTTGCGTCGCCTCTGTGCATACGGTGCACTTCGTGCACCGGTACATCTTGGGACTTAAGGTCCTCGAGAATGTAGGAACACTCGATTTCCTGTGGGAGTCCGCGGATTACAGCCCGAAGGCGTTTTTCTTCCGGCAGGGCATAAGTATAGTAACCGATTTTACGGTCACATAACAAGGATGTTAGGGGAGCGGTGGTCACTTGAAGACGTGACCATAACTTTGATGCCGTGTTGGGTATCACGGGCTTCTTTATAGAGATTGCCTTACCTGGCAGCTCCTTAGCGAGTTGAAGCCAATGGGCTTTCTCGCGGATGATCAGGGGTGGCGGCGGGCGCTGTGAAGGTGGCCCAGGGCGGCTGGAAGGTGCCGCTGTTGGTTTTGCCCGCAGTGGGAGCGGGGTTGGGGGGACCTCCTCTGGGTCTTCCGTTTTTGGTACGATTGACGGTTATGAAACCGTCATCGTCCTCGCGGTTTAAAGGGGATGTTCGCGGGAGGCGCGACATCCATGGGGGTGATTTCATCGGCCGGTGGAAGAGGGGCATCCCTGAGGTATTGCGGTCCGTCAGGAGATAATTCGATTTCTCGACGAGAATCGATTACGCGGTGTATGGGCGATCGCGAACGCGATGTCGTCGAACTCGCGGAGCTTGATCGCGGTTGTCCCGACGCGGAACCGCGAGAAAACGAGGCGCGTGATTTTGGTGCCACACGGTGGGCATCGTTGAGCGGGGGTGCGGGCGGCGGGCGCACCGGTAACACGGCGGGTACGGATGCGGGGGGCGCGGGCGCTAAGGCAGAGCGCAGGTGGTCAGCGATAAGCGCGGTGGCGGGGGTCGCGGGGGGTGCGGTGGTCGCGGCAGATGCGGGTGCGGGGGCCCCTTGCACGTGTAAGGGTTTCTCGGAATTAAGTTCCGAGATAACGGACGCCATTCATTGGGACTCCGGAGTCCTCAAAATTGGTCGAGCGCTTGAGGGAATTGCTGTCGTAAAACGACAGCAAACCCTCCAACAGCAATGGAGAGAGCTCCACGCCGTCCATTGTCCCTGAGGGGGACGAACGATTTGGTGGAAAAACCACCTGATGACGCACTTTTCACTGCACTGTCACAGAAAAAACACAGATCGACCGGGTGAACGAACGAACACAACGAACACGAATAACGGACAGCCGAGGCGGAGCGGGAGACGTGCGCGCGCGACGAACGACAACAGGCGAATGTTGTCTACTTTATTACCGCTTTGCAACGTGTTATAGCTGGAGGAGAAGAAGCGGCGGAAGAAACTCTCCAGCAACACGCCTAAGCTAATCGTGAATGGAGGCCCAACTAGTACTGTTGGAAATTTGTATATATTCTCTGTACATTCCGGGAAACGTTTGCGACCTCAATTATTGTACAGCGCCATCTATTGGCTTGTAAGTTTTACCACTACATAACTATGGAGTAAGAGTTTTTCCGGGATTGTAAAGTCCGGACGACTTTGTTGCGACCAATTTTTGAACTCTTGAATTTTCTTAATTACATTTTGCTAGCTAGCCCGGTAGACATTGTCCTTTTCTGAAAAAATGAGAATCCAGAACCAATTCCAGCGCCATCTACCGGCTCCAATTGTGAACCTAACTCATCCCGAGACCCATAGGAACAAACACAAAAATGATCATCAAAATCAGTCGAACCGTTTAGGAGGAGTTCAGTGACATACACATGAACAGATACATATAAATGCTCACACCAAATGATAAAGCTTACTTATATACTAGGGCGTGAAGAAGGAGCCAACTAAGAGTAAAGAAAATATCACAGTATTAAACGTGATTTTTTATTTTTTCTACGTGATATTACAAAATAGTGTAATCCATCGCCAAACAGTACGGTGGAAAATCTCTGCCAAACTACCTTAAAGTTTATTAAGTAATAATTGTACTTAAGTTATAGTAAAAAGTTAAAAAAAATGTTACTTGGGGAACTATTTAAAGATGTTTCTAAAGTAGCTAGACAGCTTCGCTGACTTGAGACCTGATGCTGCTGGCCGATTGTAGAGAGATTTCTCGATATGTCTTCATTACCTCTAGAAGCAAGGAAACAGATAATAATCAGGCAAAGACCTGTATAAACCTACATAGTCTTTGAGAATTCATAATACTACTGCTTATATTATTAGGTCCTCAACAGTTCATTGGCCCACAAAATGTAAAAAGTAGTCTGGACTATTCACTAGCCCCGTATATTCTTCTTCTTCTATGTATTTCGATGCGCTGAATTCGAGTCTGTGGTTAGTTTGGTCCATAAACCCCCAGAATTTTGAGTGTCTTTGGACCAAACTGAATACAGTTTTTATTTATTACTGACGCACAACAGACAGGCTGACGGCCCAACTGTGATGTAAAGTGGTTGCCATCGCCTATGGAAAGTAGCAATACCAGAGATCCTGCCAATATGCTGCCGGCTTGAAGGAGAAACTGGAACCTAGCCACTGATGCTGGAACACAACTCAAAGTTGTTATGGCGGCATACTCTAGACCAGGGGTGGAAGCGACCCAGTCGGCCAAATGCCCAGATTCGGTCTTTTGGTTCATAAACCCTCAAAATGGTGAGGGTGTATTGACCAAACTGACCCCAAATTCGGATTCAGCGCATCGAAATACATAAGAATAGATGGGTCTGGTCAAAATTACAGACCATTTTTTGTGGGCCGGTGATTTGTTGGCCTGTTAGGCTTACCATCTCGTCTCGCTGAAAGATCTTAACTCTACAGTGGAGGAACATTCCAACTTCTTCACCGAGATGCTGGTTACCAGTACAAATTCTATGAATATATGAAACCTCTTACAGAACTGCTTCAGTTTAAATCAAGATACAAACACTACAGCAAAATGGTACCATGTAATCTACAATCACTTCGCTTGCAACAACAGTGGGAATAAAATATTTACCGAGATCGATCACTGGCCCGCATGACGGCAAAATATGACATTGTTAGAATAGGCGTTGGTTTTCTCACGTATTCCAACCTTTCACTTAACTATTACCAAACGTCAAGCTCACATTATCATTTGCTCTTACCGAAAATCGATCTTGCAATTCAAAACCTTAATACAATGAGTGAAGGGCCACTGATCATAAATGAGCAGCAAATTATTTTGGTAAACCATTCGAATTATTGTTATTGTCCATGCGTGGAAGTCATTTGTATGTATGTAGATTAGAGGTCATCATACCGTTCTACCGAGAGTTCTTACTTTATATTTGGCAGTCAGTTGACATATGAATATTCTTGCACTAGTTTCTAAAGACCAGCCGATGCTGCTCTCATAGAACCAGTTTCTTGATTTTAATGAAAAACATAAATAATGACAAACATACCCGTTTTTCGTATTCAAATGTCAATTACGAATAGTATTTATATTAGGTTTATAAATTTAATTATTAATAGTTATTAATCAAATTATGAAGATGAATAAGATTCGGATGGTTTGATTTAGTTGCGTGATGACAAAGATAATTAACTAGGCAAATATGTTCGCTTGCTAGAATTATATTAATTAAAATGTTAATATATTACAATATTAAAAACGCGTTTAACTTAATTGCGTATATATTTATAATAATTAAGTTTAGATTGGTAAGATATAAATGTTTGTAAAATGTTATAGAGTTGTCCATTTATGAAAAAATGGATCATAAAAATTTGGAATCATCTTGAATTCCACACAGATTTTTTACATAAGCTCTTAAACTATAATAACAACATGGATAAAAATAAAAAAGATCAAAAATGTTAATACTTAAAGGGTGTTAAAAGAAATTTAAAGTATTTTGCGATGAGTAAAAGGAGTTGATTCATGTTCTCCTCAGCTACGCTGGTATATCCATTAGAATATTTCGGTGTATCACCTTTCTTCATTGGTCTAGGTCCCGGGAATAGTGATAGTATAAAGGAAGGATGGGATAGGAATGGGAAGTGGCGGTAAGGTGGCGGGAGTTTATGAGAGCCATTGGAACTCTCGCTTACTGTACGGAACATGACTGGCACAAGACTAACCATTTCACGCCAATATTCTGTAAGAGTGTAATTTCACGCCGGTCGAACCAGGCTTAAGAGTTGTAATCAGGATAATAATTCCAGCATAGCTCTACCACGTTAATGTCAAAGTAATGCAAAAGGTGTGCTAAAGCTTGAATTTGTTGATTTTTTTTGGAAAAATTTGTCTGAATATATATTTAACTTGTATACATGTATTTGACGATCTAAATCTGAAAAATATTACCACGGTGAGCAAGAAGTAAATTTATAAAAACTGCATATTCTAATTTCACGTAAGACCAAAGTTAGATATTTCGGCGATATAAAATAAATTATACGAATCTTTTAATTATATATATACCTTTTAATGTCCACTGATTTAATGAAGCCCGGCTATACTATTTGTCATAGTATTGTATAATATTGAAACGCGATACAAGTATGAGTATAGTCGCCATTCAAGCGATGCTTTTGTGTGCAACCGACATTGACGGATATATTCTTGCACAAAATCGCAGCCCAGTTACCTGGTGGGCCAATAGGCCGACATTAACAAATGATCGTTTTTATTCTGCGCCCGCGCACCGGATACGCAGCGGTTCCTGTGAGAATGTTGAACTCGATTTTTTTTGTCCACCAAAAAGCGGATGTCCTTCATACGACCGGTTTATGAAAGGTGTTGAACATATGTCTGCATTGTTTCTAAAGTGAATATTATTTTGATCGTTGGTATTATTGATAAAAAATAGATTATTAGAGCAACGTGTGATTAAAGGCTTAACGGAGGCGTTTCAGTCATCGTCATACTAGTATTAAATCCCAGTTGCGTTGAGAGCATCTGCCTGAAAGCCCGGAATCGGCTTTCCTACTTTTTCTTCTCTACCTCGCACGGTCTTCGGTATCCATCATTGTGAAACCATTAGTACGCATGTCATCCCTTACGACGTCAAGCCAGCATTTCTGGAACTTACCTTTTCAATAACGACCTGACAGAGGTAGTATCGCTACACATTTGTTCTCCTCACGTAACCAGCCGACTTCCGTAAAACATGGCCTTATCAATGTAGTGGAGGCCTTTCAGTATCTAAGGTTAGGGCAGAACTTGGTGACTTATTTTCATATTTGGCTACCATTCAATATAATTTAACAGACCTCGACACTACCAGTCGTAATTACTCTAAAATTATCATTTTAAAGTTAAAACCCATAGAGTACATTCTGGAGACTTTCCTACTTTTCTTTTCCTCTTCGCACACTCTTCGTCATCCCTCAGTGTGAGACCAATCGCATACATATTTATCCCTCAAAACGTCAAGGCAGCATTTCTTAGGCGTACCCTTTTTGTCGAGACCTGGCGGAGGCAACTTGGCTAAACTTTGTTTATCACATAACTTGTGACATTATTCTTTAGTTAACATATTGTAAATTACATACTAGCGAAATCCTTTGCACTAAATTAATAAACTTGAAAATAAAAAGATAATATTCAGAAATATGATCGAAACATATTATGTGCCGCATATTGCTGTTTTTAAGGTTGTAATTTTGTTTAAGGCACCTGTCTCTCACCATAATCACCTGCCGATGAATCGTTAAACTGAGGTGTGTTACTCCATACGTGTTTCTCTGCATTGTGTGTGATGAATAGAAAAATAGAATCTTTGAATTTTTAACCCACTTCAAAAAGGAGGAGGTTCTCAATTTGATTGGTATGTTTTTTATGTATGTACACCGATTACGCTGAGATTTATGATCCGATTTACTTGATTCTTTTTTAGTTCGATGCGGAATAGTTGCCATTTGGTCCCCTAAAAATTTAACATAGTTTGGTTGTTGGTTGGTTTCAACATCGTTGAAGTCGGTGGGAAGTAAAACATAAAAATTACTATATTTTGAAAATTACTAAGCACCGACTTTAAGATGTTTTAGATAATATATATTCAAAATAAGATATTATTATTAAAAATAGCTTTAGAAATAAGTTATTTTATACTTTTTAGTTTTTGAAGCTGGTTATTTTAAACGATTTTTTTATTTTAAATTATTTAGTTAGGCTTTGCCGCTTAGCGGCGAATTCACCCCGTAAAGTATTCAAATCCTAAATAATATTTAAATTAATTAGAGATATATTATCTCTAATTAATTTAAACTACATAAACAATAATTTTCAAAACCAAAAAAAATGCAGAACACCTTGGTACTTTTCGATAATGGATACCTATGCCAAGATGTTATGGCATTCTTCCAAATAAATCTGGGAAGTAATGGTAGAAAAGAAGAATTCTCTTTAAAGTTTATGATATAGTCCCCCACACTATTCTTGAGCGGTCACTTTGTCCTACGAACAGTGAAATTTCGACCCTTTTTTGAAGTATGATTGTCCCTTTCGAATAAAGAGATATAAACATAAGATTGTCGATATGTTGATAAATCTCATTATATTGGCTACGATCAATGCGTAAAGTGATCTCTACTGTTCCGTCGGCCGCTCAAGATTCGTGACAGGAACTATACTTTCATTAAAAATAAAATAGCAAAAACAAAACTTCTTTCTACTACATCTTGAAGTCGGTGCCAAGTGAAACATAAAAGAACAACAACAAATTTCCAAAATACCGATTTCAAGATGTTATAGAAAGAAGTCGGTTAAATATTTATTTTTGGTTTTTAGTGTGAGGTCGGTTTTGTTTTTGTTCAAAAATATATTCTTTACTTTTTAGTTGCGCAAATACTTCATGGCTTTAGAAATGATATATTAAGCACCTGTAGAAATTGGCACACATATACAAATTTGCCATCTCACTCTTCGGTGTATATGTTCTTCAACAAGGGTTGCTCTTGATTTCCTTGCGATCCACTAATTAGATCTTGACCTACTGACTTTAGAACCATCTCGGAAGTTTATTCTTCCAAAAAAAAAAAACTAAAATCGGTCCACATTTGATGGAGAAATCGAGTAACGTACAAAAAAAACATAGACGAATTGAGAAGTCGGTTAAAATTAGAAACGCAATGCTATCTTTTAGAACTTAGCTACGTGAAAATTTTTGCGGCTGAACTAAACTGGTTATAATAGATAGGTAGGTATATTTTGTTCAAATTGATATTGATTACCATAATGACTATATAGTGTGGGCGCCTGTTAGAGATTTAATTTTAGGAGTCGTTCATAATACATGTAAAGATATTGGAAATATAGAAGGTGACAACATGATTCGATGGCGATTAAATGCTATAGAGGAAACTACCGTCAGCCATGTTGTAACCTTCAGTTTTAACTTCACCATTAGCATACATGCTTTGCAATAAAATTTCTTCTTTCTTTCCATGACGCATTACGGAACATGATGCACGTTAATTTGCTTAACCTAAAACAACCATGCTTAGGAGTTTCCTGCTAAGCATGAGAAAAAACTTAGTTTCGCTGACTAAAATTTTCATGGGATAAGCAGAAAGCGATAAAAAATATTCTGATGGTAATCATACTGCTGACAATTAATAGTTTAATACACCTTTGAGAAGGACAACATTTTATTGCACTAGTATTCCTGTTATTATTTAATAATTATAGATTCCTACATATAATTTATTTTTATTATAAACGCTTTTTTATCCCTAGACTTGGGCGACCGTACAGTTAACATCCCTCAATTTGTTAATGAATCTAAGAGAAACTTATAATTAAAACTTGTATTGCGGAGTCTGGCTGTGGTATAGCGCTAGGATTCTAAGAATAAAATGTAGGATGGTTATAAATAGATCGATTGGTAAAAAAGATGGGTTCGTTGACGACCGCACGGCCTGTAGACAAAAGGTGTTCGCCCCACGTGCGCGGCTGCGCGTGCGCCGCGCTCTCGGCAGATGTCGCAGCAAACGCTACACGGCTGGTGTGTTATTTAAGCGTAACCTACATAACATACTAAAGAGTAGGATTCTTGAAACTTATTTACTTTAGCCTATAATATTCGGAAGCAATCTTAGGCTTTTAATTTGGATTAATTCTATCAGTATTAATATTACCACCCGCACTATTCCACGTCTGTAATGTCACTGACATGTTATTTGTTTCAACTCTATTTACATGTTATCCTAAATGAACCTAAACATAAGCGTAATCTAAATAATAGTTAAAACTAATGAGGTATCTTTGGATGGTTCAAAAATGATTCTGTTAATACAAAACATGAATGTGGGACTGAATCCTGGGCACTGATTCTGGAACACAAAGTTGTTATGGCGATATTACTCTATCTAGACCAGGGATGGTAGCCATCTCTACGGCAAAATGCCTTATCACCTGGCAAAATAGTATAGTTAATGAATCCAATATATAATTTACTAAGTAAAAATTAGGTACATTAATATCTAATCAAATAATACTTACTAAATAAAAGCACAAAACAGCACAACAAACCCCAATTAGCAACTACATATATAAACTATAGAGAAGTTGCGCGTCGTCTACATCTACTATTAACCCGAATGCTACTTGCAATGTGTGTTGGCTGGCCAGCCATATGCGATTAGATGTACTAATTTTATCGTTAAAATTGTATTACATGGTTACGGTAGTAGGTAGGTACCATATTATTTATGTATAAGTTGTCTAAATGATCGATGTACGATTTTGAATTATTATATTGTATCTTGTAATTAAAATTCATTTATCAGGTGCACTTGTGTTGCTGTTGAATATAATTTACATTCCTTGTAATCAATCTACCTGCAATAATAATATGTAGGCTGTGACTTATACAAATGTTTTGATGTGTACGCGAAGGACTGGGGCAGATTGTAGAGTCTGCGCCACGAATGAAATCCCAGGACTTAAAAATGGCAGCTCCGCTATTTGATAGAATTTTATTCCTGAAATAGCCAGGAAATCAATTTACAGCTTTGATTTTGGAATATTTTATATTTATTATTCAGTAATTACCGATATCGAATTACGGATTAGCAAATAATTACTCTGGCAGGAATAAGTACGGCGTTGCAGCGCCGCATCTGTGGGACTTCTTTTGTGATGCAGACTCTAGCTATGTCCAACGCCCGGCACTGTGGCAATAAAAATCGTGGTTCTTTGTAAATAATTTTTAAGCAATTTAGTGCACCTATTATTATAATTAGCTAAAAATACTGTATTGCGTATAAATTAAGCCACACAACCTAATATTTATTATATTTAGAAGTTACAAGCAAAATTACAACTTTTTAAACATAAATATATACGGTGTTATTTTATTTGAAATAAAACACTTCACTTCAAAACGATTAATTATATTAAATTATTCACAATAGTGTTACAACTTAGCCAAAATTCCACGAAGCAAGCCGACAAATGTGAATGCACACCTGCCGGCCATAAAGCACGATTTATTACTGCCCGCATTTGGACTTCTTTTGTTTACTTTGTGTTTAATATTTGTAATTAGAAGAGCCGCCTATTGTGTACTGTAATCCTTTATAGTAGGCAGTGGCCAGGTGTGATTCTTGGAAACCATTGTTTACCCGGTCGTGACATATTGTAAGCCGAGTATAAAGGAATGCCGGAACGGAGAGACCGGCAGTCAAGCGACGATTACGGTACGAGCAAGACGTGTGTACATTCGATGAGCTATATAGTGACGGACTTTGCGCGTGTTATTGAATAGTGCAGCTTGTACTGGTTGCGTCCAGTTATATTTGTACCTGTGTTATACGTGTTTGTATAGTTCTAATAAATTCTGTAGTAATTCCAACGGCATTTTTAATTCGAGTCCCGTAACTCGTAACAATAGTGTGACTACGATAGCTTATATTCTGTGCATTAGACGACTCACAGAACGTCCCTACATCGCCTGGAACAATGAAATATGAGAATTATAATATTTGTAGCATGCGAAACTTGGTGTCAAAAATACGCAACTTGATAGGCGTGTAAACGTCAAAAGTAAAATGACTGGTAGGATAGAGTACAGTGGTAATAATAGGGGTTAATGAGATGGATGATATGATATGTTATAAACAAAAGATTGTTAATATTTTAGTTTTTATTCCTATCATCTACTGTTACAGTTATTTAGTAGCATAGTTGTTCTTGTCATGTTGCTTTTTAAAGTTAATAATTAATTTTGTTATGTACCCTCTTATTTCTAAAGTATACAATCGGCCATTTCCTTAATGAATAATAATGTTATATTTTTATTTATTCTGTGATTAGCGCCTGTTTTGTATAGAGTAGTTGTCTATAATTTACCATAATTTTATTTAACAATATTTATACTTTGTATGATGTGGTAATTGTGTAGATTATAATTCAAAATGTCTCAATTGCACATAGACGGTATTCATTACATTTTATTTTCTTGTTGGCAAACGCGATAGATTTATATTGTGTTCGGTTTATTTTATTACATGTAAAACTTTAAGTATAATATTTTATATAATATCTTATACAAAATATTATCTAAAATTTCCAAACAATAATGTATTAAATTCTTTTCATTCATAACACTTTAATTAAAATAGTTTATCAATGACTTCAATCCGCTTTCGGCTGTGCCAATTTGCTAAATTTCATATACTGTAAAATTGTTGGAGATGGCGAGGTGTTCTAAAAATGCTTGTAAAGTGTAAAAGTAAGTGTATTCAATGTGTTAAAACCGTAAGGTTCTCTGATTATAAATATGTGACCAGTTGCTGTTCTTTTATTACCATAAACCCTTCTGAGTCGTTGCAAGTATTACACTACCTACTGTGAAGAATCTAGACAAAAGTGTAAACAACTGTTGTAAAATATTTAAAAAAAATGTATTTAAAAACAACTTAATAAGGCAATTTTAATTCCTAAGTGTATGACGTCAACTGCCATGCACACGGGCGTAACAATGAGTAATAATTTAATAAATACTTACACGATAAAGTCTACTACTTAATTCTTTTAAATAATAGCTGCGTTGAAAAATCTCATTTAAGTTAGTTGTTTTACACTAATCGCTATTAAATATGAATGTATAATTAAGCATGAAATACCTGTTGACAAGTGCCAAAGTGCCCGTATCATGAGCAATACAACACACGGCTCCCTTTTCGCGGTAAACGGTTTGCTATGTTATGTTTACTTTTTATGTATACAAAAGTCAACCTTAAACAAATACATATAAAGAATTACTAATTCGACCAAATAACATTGTAAATGAATTCAAACAAACTTAACGTTGTGACGCGGTAAGCGGCTTGGCAACCGTCGCTGTGGCGTCGCGTGACCTCAACTAGCTATCCTTTTCTAATGCACATAGTACGGTGAGAAAGACAAATAACCGTGTGGCGTGGTGGCGCATCAGTATACTACAAGTTGAGTGGAAGGTCACAGTGTTTTGTCGTAATAAAACAAACAAGTAAGTTAAATATAAATATTTTAAGGATAGCGTGAATTTGATTATATTTATTAAATAAAGTTCGTAAAGTAGAAGCAATATTACAAAGCCGCTGAAAAAGTTTTCTTGAGTTGAGATACGTCACTCGACATGCTACAACACTATTTGTTAAAATCAATTATCATAACATTTGCTGTAAGTACCTTGATGTACTTTTAATAATGGGAATGAACATAAGATATTTATTTACTTATTTTAAAAAACACAGTAACATTTATACGATAAAAAATTGAAGTTTTAATGAACAATGCCGCAAGCGAGAAAAGCTGTGGTCCTAAATTATGATGAAAAATTTAGCAAGAAAGTTTTTTCTTTGTTGCTTCGATGGAATGAACGTCTGAAAAAGACTAACAAAAGGACCTGTTACATGACCGGTTCCTATAACTTATCAACCATTCATTTGCGTTACTATAGCGATATCGGGTAAATTTTGACATAAGATTCATACAAAGTAATGTCAAAATTCAACCGATTTTGTTGGTGGCACGGCAAGTGAATGCATAATAAGAGATATAGGAATCGACCAACAGTCGACTAACATCGATATCATATGCTACTGTTGCGAATAAAATAAATTGACTGTTTAAAAGTCATGATAATTTAATTTGCATAGAACAGAAATATGAAAGACGATCCAGAATTGATGACTAAGTTCGTAAGAATAGTGGAAAGATTTCCAGAAATCTATGATCCTAACTCAAAAGCATACCGAACTCAGCAAGCGGAAATATCATGGGATTCTATAGCAGGAAGAGTAAAAGAAGAATTGGATGTCGATTGGACAGGTAATGATATAATTATACTTTACTACATACAATGATTGCTTATGCCCGGATTCTGAGGTTACCAGTTAGGAGTTCAATAAGAATTGATTCCATAAAGTTATGTAATAGATAAACTCAGGTTAACTGTTAACCTACAACTGGTACCAAAACTCGTCACTAGATGAATCATATTAAGAAGGAATATCTAATATTTATTTACATCAAACAAAAGATATGAAATAGATAAACGCCTAATATTGGTCAGTTAAGTTGAACCTACTTTAACTATCGTACGATGGTGTATTCGAAAACACAATTTTATAAGTTATTTAACCGACAGCGCTAACGAACAGATAAACTACAGTTAAAATTACCTCAGAAACCGGGCATTAGAAGATAGTCTTTTTTCTAAATATTAAAAACAACCTCACTCTATAGAGATCTATTTGTAAAGGTCTAATATAAAAATTGGTATTTTAAATTTTGTATTTTTTAAAGTTATATATACTGGTAGTACAGAATTGTTTTTTTATTTCAGTTGATGAATTAAAGGTAAGGTGGAAAGGCATAAGATCATCGTACAATAGGTACAAAAACAAATTGATGGATAGTTTCACAGGAAATCTAGTAGCACTTCCATGTAAAAAATACTACTTATATGATGCATTGAAGTTTATAGATCCATTTACAAAGCCTAAAGGGTAAGTAGAACTATATATTATTACCATTTTCTAATAATTATAAAATAAGACTTCTCTCGTGGTACAGCCTCAATGGAAACGTTAAAGAATATTTGCAAAAACGTTTATTTTGATTTTTTGGAATTATAGAATCACAAAAAACTCTCAACTTTCATAACTTGTACATGCTAACATAATAAGAAAATAATGAAAATTAAGTTTGCAAAAAAGCATTCAATCTTTACTTTCGTAATTTCTGATGATTCTTTTCTTTAAATTGTAGATCACCCTCATACAGAAAAATGCGCCCAGATTCAGTTCTAAGCGAAGAATGCTTACACACCTATAGAGAAGTTGATGAACTCCCAAATGAATACAATCATATAGATACATGGGGTCAAACTGACGTTAAACCAGATTTTATGAACAGCATTGATTTGCATTCATCAAAAATAGTTGATATAACATCCAATGATGTCAGAGAGTCAGTAGAGTTAGATATTTCTAAAAAAAGAAAATTAGAAAGAGACTTCGATGACGATAATGAAGACTTACAGTTTTTTAGAAGTATATTACCAGACATTAAAGATTTTTCTTACCAAGAGAAAAGGAGACTAAAAATGGGTGTACTTAAATTAATTGATGATTTGGAAAACGAACGGAAACGCGTGAAAATGAAATGAATAATCTTGAAACTATCAAAATTTAAAATGATAGATAATTCTAAAATTAAAATTAGTATTTTGTAATAATGTGCTTGTTTAGTTTCTAACTTAATTAAGTGCCTCCAAATTTATTTTCTTTTGTTTCAAATACATATATTAGATTTTCTACGCCTTCTAACATAAGGAAGAATTATTGTAACACTAGCTTACACCAAGAGAAAAATACATATAAATCGAATAATGTTTCAAAATATTCTCATATATATAAATATCTTATAAGATTTAAAGTGTGTGCTGAAGACATTACCATAACATATTACTTATCGATCAAACATAACCCTGCTAAGACGTATGGCACCATCTTGCTGAGGATGCCATGTTATCGCACCTACCTACAGTCATCTGATGTATAACAAGTACTACCCTCATTTGCATGGAAATGAGATCTCTGAACATTCTCGGCAGCGCTACCCTCCATCTTCTGACGCGTTCTTTGCTTAATTACAAAGTCGACATACAGGGATTTCATTCTCACAACCTTTTTAAACTGCGGTATGGGAAGTTTATAAAGGAATTATTATGGTACAATAGATATTATTTACTTGGGATATATCTACTTTGTAATGCTTCCTTAACATCTATGAATTTAAAAAAAAATACACAATGTGGAAAACCAGCAATATTAAAATTTTGAATTAATGACAAAATCGTGTGCAGCGTATTATTTACTTGTTGTCCGACAATAGGTTAACGGTTACTTTACCGTAATGTGTTCGAATTATTGTACTTTCTTTGTCATAATTTTATCCAGTTTGCTCATACAAGTTTCATCCTTTCTCTATTATGTATTACATCCATAGCACTGTGCATTGCTTTGACGCAGGCTTCTTTCAGACTGATTTGATAATGCAACCTGCAATGGTTATACGGGATAAAATGAATAAATATAGCATAAACAACATATTAACATTGTATTGATGTATTCTATAGGTGTGATATCAGTTGTAATTTTTATATTCTTATAAATATTTTTTATAAAGTAATAAATTAAAATTAAATGACCTGATATTTACATTTATCAGTTATTATAAATTTTTAATTTAATTTATTAATTTAACATATTAATAATATGTAAACCAAAGTAAAGCGTATTTTAGAAATCCTTAAAGACAGTCCATCATCTATGTAAAAGAGAACTTAAATATTTTTGATAGAATAAAATAAATGTATAACACTGTTGCACGCCAAAATAAATAATTACAAAATCCATGTTAAAATATTCATTTCATACTGTTAAACACAAATAAGTAGCATAACAGTAAACAACTCATTCAAAATACATAATAGATCCATCATATTGTGGTAACAAACGAATTAAACTGTCACTAATATGGCTTTAATGGGCTCATTATATTAAATTTTTATTACTATATTACAATGTTTTTTAAATAATGATCTCTTTATTAATTTTGTTTATAAATATCTGGGGTATAGTATGCCAGAGGCAAGAGTGCATTAAATTATAATTATATTCTAATCCTTAATCTATAAAGAACATTTAAGCATAATGATTAACAAGAAAGACTTTACGAGATTAGTTTCATCTATTTTTAAATTTATAAAAGCGAAGCTGTCGTCAGCTACCGCAATCTACTGGTGGAAGTATGCTTTCTTAACTTTGCGCCACATTTCCTGATTCTCCATTAAATTTATTCAGTTCCTACGGGCACGGCCTTTAAAAAAATCACTGTGCAGATCGTTAGTTGACCGGTCTTGTGAGCATTTACACTATACCTGAGTAGTTACGTTTACCGAATAGTGAAGCCATTTCCAAAACACAATTTTCACATGCATACAATATGCAATGTGAACGTGTTTGGCCTAATATATAATTACGTACTACATCCACATCAGTGTTTCGGAGCACGTGAATCCCCCTTGACCCTTCCCCACCCGCTCAGCTAATACCATTACAGTAATTAGGATATGCTAAGGCATAATTGATGCAGTCATAAACTAGGTTGATAGTGTATTGTACGTAATTATGATTAGAAAGCCGAATTGTGTTTACCTGCTTGTATGTATTAAGTGGAGTGATTTGGCTTTTACAGTTCCTTTGTTGTGGGGTCAAGTGGATTGTTTGGTATTTCGATATAATATCTGTTTTTGAATATAAGATTCTCAAATTTTTTGCCTTTTTACTACTTATTACCTTTTTTCTCCTTATTTTCATTTGATGCTTCTTCATAACCTTTATTACCGTACCTTTGCATCTCTTCGTTATTATTTTTCTCATAAATATGTCAATAAACTGGAAACGTAGCAATATATAATTTATTATTTACGTTTATATTTATTATAATTGTATTTATTGAAATACATTTTTTTTAAAAACACAAAGCATTTACACATAAACAACATAAAAAAAATACGTAATATACAATATTCTCTTATAAAAAAACATTTAATAATATTTGATAAAAAAGAATATAACATGTTGTAGTTCGCCGGCAGCGGGGCCTGCGGTCCAACCTATCGGTGTTTAGGGCTCCAGAGACAGGAACCTTCTCACAATTCGTGGCGTGCCGTATATCTGGGCCTTTACCCAGCCTCCTAGCAAAAACCTCTCTAGATAACGGTCGAGGCTCTTCGCTATAAGACCGTTGTTGGTGAAAACTATCGGCACAGTGATCATTGACTCCAGACGCCACATAGCAGTAACTTCGTAAACAAGGTTTAAGTATTTACTTAGTTTTCTTTTTCTTTCTTCACAAGGTTATCGTCACGCGGGATACTGATGTCAACGAGCATTGCTCGTCGCGCAGTTCGATCTACTATTACGATATCAGCCTTATTGGCTACAATAGTCCTGTCCGTAATAATTGATTGATCCCAGTAGAGTGTGGCACGACTGTTTTAGAGAACTGCCTCTGGCAAGTACTAGTAATAAGGCACCTCCGTTTCCATAAGACCATATCTAAGGGCAAGTTGCTTGTGGATAATTCTGGCTACGAGGTTATGTCTGTGCAAGTATTCGGCGTTAGAAAGATGTGAACACCTGGAAACAATATACCTGAGGGATTCACCTGGGCGATGGCATACCCGACAGATGTCTAAGGTGCCATCCTTTAGGATATATTTCCGGTAGTTATTCGTCTTAATTTATTATTATACATGTATGTCTCTGCAGACGACGAGCCATATAATGGCCCGGATTTTTGGAGGGCTTGTGTGGGGCCATTTGAAGGCCAACGCGTAGAGGCCCCTTGACAAATTTGATATAATTGTCGCGTGACATTGACCGGCGATTATCCCTGTCTACACCATATAAAAATATACCCAAGGACAAGCTCCGGTCAGTGTAGGACTATTGTAGGAAATGAGAATAAAAAGTACCGGGCTATTGGGATGAACTGTTAGTGGAACTAGAGATCTGGGCTATGGGCATTATGGCGTTTGTCCGTCACAATGTTCAAGGAACATGGAAAAAATGGGCAGACGGCGACTCACTACTCACTGCATGGGGCCTTTAAAAATGCCATATAAGATTAGCGAGGGGCAACATAGGTGTGAGTGGCTAAGGGGTGTCGAGAGGTGGACTGCAGGTTCACCGAAACTACTTCGGACGTTAGGCCATTTAGCAATTCGCAAAGCTAAGGCAAGCACGGAGGTGTGGGCCTTGCCTCGGCCCCCGGAGTCAGGTCCGAAGTGTCGCTACTCACCTAAGGCTTCGCCACAAAGCCTCCTTGCGGGTTTATTATTATTATTATTATGAAAAAGATTTTGTTAAAAAAGTTATTTGAGATTGTGATAAAATTAAGTTTATTTTTTTTTAAACAATAATGAAATAGTCTATAGTGTCTCATTAGAATTATGTCATTATAATTAATACACTTATACAAATTCGAGGATACTGTGACGTTTTTAATATACTAATCTAATTAAAATGATTTCAGTTGATTTGAATGTCAAATATCCTGAAAGGCTAAGATGGCTAATGAGGTCCAAGAGCATTGTAGCAAAGTGGAGGCTAATTTTAAGACTTCAGCCAATAGTAAAACGGTTCATCTCTTTTTTCAATTTGGACGAATCAACCAAAGTGATCTATATAAGCATAAACTTGAATCATTCGATGTCATTAAATGCCATCATATTCTTTCAGTTCTGTGCCGTTCAAACAAATTGATTCAATATGGTTGGTCCATCTAAAATCAGCATTAGACTATCAAACTATTAAGAATATATAGGTAGTTGGAGGTAATTTGCTTTCTTTTGATTGTAGGTCACATAACAGCGTCACACGGAAGCCTCACGTTTTGAAAGTGACACATAAAAATCATTAAATAAATTTCGTTAAATACAGCGAAATGTAAAGACATAAAATCTTTAAATTAATTGATTAAAATTAAGCAAACGTTTATCGTAAATGGTTGGTAGGGTGTGGGCGGCCATCGGTCGAATAACAGCGGGAGGCTAAAACGCTAGTCTTGTAAGGGACAATACTTGTCCCACTTTGACTGGATTACGTTAAAAACAGATTTTTATTGAAGCATATTTAAATAGACCTTTTATAGGAACTTAGGGTTCAAGTGACAACTGATTTTCATTATATAAAGTTTTGATTCGTTTTTTTTTTCTTGATGTACACAGTAACGTAAGTTTACAGTAAATGCAAAACTTAATGGCCTCTATATCTATAATATTATAAAATTCTAAATATGCCGTGTCTGTACATTAAAGCTATTTAAAAAAACAACTGGAATGGACTGTATAAATGATGGAGAACACAATGCATTTTTTTTTCTTGATTTTTATCTGTTGTTTGTTTGTTCAGGATTTACGTAAAAACTACTCGGCCGATTTCGATGCGGTTTTCGTTGATCGACAGCTAATTCTTAGAATTAAACTCTTCGCAACTTTTTATGCTGGGAATCCAGCGGGACTTTTTCTGGGAATTATTTAAAATGGCCAGATTAACAAAATCAAATTCCAATGTGATTTGTTTACTGCTCGATAGCAAATTTAATGTAATAACATTTCTGATATTTTTATCCTGGGAATCCTGCGGGAATTTTCCCGGGAGCAGTTTGTAGTTGTTCGGGTGCGTAAAAATTAGCTTATTCCGACACAGTTTTCACTCAAACAATAGCTGCGGTACTTTGTGTCCCGGGAACCCCGAGTGAATTTCAAGTCATGCGTGGAAGAAGTCCGGGGATATCCTAGTCTATTATATAATTATTATTAGATCTACCTGATTAGCTGTAGAGGACTGCACAGTAAACGGCTTTCACACAAAAATCCGTTTATAGCGAGTACAGTTGTCGGTTGCTAAGAGCGGCTGTAAATTAGCCGCGAAATATAAAACTATCATGTATTAACTGCCCTCTATTATTTAAAAAAAATTAAATGTCATAATATAAATAGAAATGTGGCCAAAATATCAATTAAAATCAAAATTCATTCGTTTGTAAAATTGTTACAGTGTATCCGCAAACTACACACTCATGCTTAATACAGTTTTGTATACGGAATAATTATAATGCACATGCATTTGACTGTTTGGCTGGTTTTAAATAGCTTTTATTCGCAAAATCCTAACATACTACATGATTATTTCTTTTTATAAAATATAATTAAAAAGGCACCTTTTGGTAAAATGTAATTTACATACACCCCATTCCTCAGGGACCAGGAGTCAGGTAATGTGAGAACATGTCAATGTTCATTATCTCGCGGCCATTGACCGCACTGAGGTCTATTGACCAGCGAGTCGAAGTCCTCACTTGCAACTCATGAGCTTCGCTTCTCCAACTTCTTCCATCTTATTCCCCTCAGTAACAACTGAGGGGGGCGCAGACAGTCAACGTGCCTCCATTTCTCTTGCCGTTAGGTGTGGGTGACCAGACGTCTTCGGCCTTTCTCTCGCGCGGTAACCTACAGCGGCTGAAAGCCGTCATTTTCGTTTCTAGAATACAGAAACACTCATAATTTTTATTTACCGTTGCCAACCAAACCTTCATGTGCAAAAACAGTGTCGCACATGAAATAAATGTGTCCGATTTAACTTAAGCATGTAACAAACCTTCGATGAATCAGAGACGCAAGTAGAAACAACAAACAATAAATCCGTCGTTGAATACTAAATAAAACCATTTCAGGGATAATATGTAGCCCCGTTTAGTATGCTAATTAACATACGTGCATCCAGTCAGTCGGCTTGCAGTAGGCTCTGTTAATTCGATTATAGGTATTGCAACCGCTCTACAGGCATGTACGAATCTATGTGCTGGTTTGTTATTTACCTATACGAACAGAATAACTGTTAGAATCAAAGATCAATATCCCTCGTTTATCAAAGAATATAGAGTAGATAATGGCAGATAGGTCGTCCCAAATGACCATATAGAAAATTACGAGTAGCATTTCACTAAATGATGGAAAATTCAGTGCAAAATTATAATAACTATGTCTCAAAGTGAGTTGTTTTATTTAAGTCAATAAATAGCAATTTTAGATGTACTTCTAAAACCGTAAAAAGTATGCCACTGTGCTCTGAATACGGAGTTATAGGGTGTAAAATTCTTTAAATTTTATTAAATTTATTTATTATAATTTATTAAATGTGGTGACACCGAAGTTTTAAATAACTTTTAAGGTAGTTAAATGGCAAAAGAAATAGACGTTTCATACCACCTTGGAAACCTTTATTGTTCGCAGTTCGTACATTTGGCTTTATTATGTAATTTTTAATCTGTTGGCAGATATCTCTGTATACATTGCAACCTCACAAATCGCATTTCTTAATGAAGTAGAAAATAGGATAAACTATGTTTTCTCCCACAAAACAGATGGTATGAATGAGTCAAGAAAGAAGCTCTTTGTTCTTTTGTAGTACGTAACTACTAAGTACATTAGAAGTCCATTTCCTCTTAGGAAATCAAATCAGTTGTTGCAAATACGCTACTAAAGTTTTGAATTAATAAAAAAATATTCTATCTCTAGACATTCCAATGCTGGGCCTTGGACCTCCTATGTCTACAAAAGAGTAGAATGAACGGTACCTACCATATCCGTCCAAGGTGGTTAGGCAGATTTACACATCAGTAACCTGCTGTACAGATTTCAGGACATGGTTGTTCTGTAAATGCCAGAAAAGTTGTCAAATGCCAATATATGCACGCTTCCCGGCCAGGATTTTAATCCACGTTATTGGAATGAGTCACGCCTTATCTCCTAATCTAAATGGCCATTTAATTATTTGTGAAAAAACTGAGAAGAAATTTTATACATGCTATTTTTAGTTTCATAATTGCCTTAAGCACCTGAAAGTTCAGTGTAATAATGGATTACTTATAAATATCGTGTTACCACTTAGCAAGTTGAATATAAGTACAATAAGTATGAGCAGTGAAGTGTGGAACCGGTCCCGGACGATGTCCCGACATTCCTGGATGCGCATACGCATTGGGTCGACCTGTTTCATTTAAAGGTTTTAGTTGCAATTGAAATTTGCATTGCTAGCTAGGACATATTGCGGACATACACATTCATAAGCGTATTGCATTTATGTTATGGTGGTAAATAATTATGGATTTGATTCTAGCAGACGAGAGTAAATAACGGAAAGATCGGTTTCAAAGGCACTATAGTAATTTATTAGTAATATTTTTTTAGTTTTTTATTGTTTGATATTAGTAAACTATATATAACGTACCACTACCTTTTTCACCTCTCTCAGTTTACATACCCCGCTTGTCTAAACTGGATTAGCGGGTTGCACATATCTTTAATCTCGAACGAGCAGTTTTTTTCCTTCATTGTTATTCCATGATAATTATTACAATATTCACAAAACATTAGACTCGTTGAAGATTAGAATCAACGGTTAACACAATTGTTGAGCCGCCGAGTATGCCATATATACCGCAGTAGAAAGCCCTGGAAATTACATACCTTTAATAGATACTTTTAAAGTTTAAATCGAGTCTTAATATTATACAATTTAAGTAATTTATTAGGAACGTAATTTGCTAAGTAAATGACAGAATTAATAAGTTTGCAAATTTTCATAAAGTACCCACTGAAGTTATCGCTTTACTTGCTCCAGATGATTTTAGATACGGCTGGTCCAACAGGGACAGAGGATTTTAACTGCAACTGGTTCGAAAAAGACAACATTTTCCTTTTGTATACTTAAACAGCCTTAAATTTTCTCATGAAAGTAATGAAAATACAACCTAACGTCGTTAAAAATAGGGTGTATTTTGAAATAAAAAGCGAAAATGGATATTGCAATTTCTATTTGAACATTGAGGTGGCTACACATTTTTATTTGTGGCAAGAAAGAGTTAGATATAGTAGGGGATGGAAAGTTGAAAAGGGATAACAACATCCAGCATTTATATTCTGGATACGTGTAAGTTTCAGGCAACGGTCGCCGTGAAACTCGTAAATGGGAAAAAAGCAACAACGGAAAACTCAAACGTCTATAGTGAGGGGTATCAGATTTAGATAGATCTGACAAATTTACAAATTTATTGGGGGAAATTAATTTTATTTACTACCCACCTGACTTTTCTACGAGACATTCGTATACTATTTAAAGTATACTACTTTCTGGGATAAAAAGTATCCTATATTCATTTCAGATGCTACTGGGCATTTACGCAACGCACAGCCTTCACATGACGTTCATGGGTGAGTGATCAAAATCAATTTTATCAATTGTAAAATATTAAAATCTAGTAAGCAGCAAGTGGTTTGCAAGAAATCATAGTTACTAATAAAATTATTATTTAATTGACTCTTAACGCATTTATTCAAAACAATAAATGCATTAACACTTAATTAAATAAATTGTGTAAGTGCTTGGCAATCTGTGTGCAACAAAGGTTTCCCCGAAGATAACAAACGTGGCATGTTTATTTGGCTATGGACCTATATAAAGTATGCCTCAAAAACAATTCAGCGGATATTGTTCAAAACGTCATTTTCACGACGATAAAATGGCCACTAAGGAGCCTAGTTATGTTTTTTCAAGATCTCACCCCTATTTAAATTTATATCACAATTTTCTTACTAGACTTGTGTCTGTCTGTGACATAGGTAATTTATTTATTCCGGTTTTGTCAAAATGTCTATGTTTCCCAAAAATAGTTCAAATGGGTAGGTTTTTAAAATTGTATAACTGATATGGATTAAAATATATTTATATCATGCACAATATAAAAAATCAAAACAGGGTACAACAACAATAATACTTTTAATATCTTCTGTTGTGTTACTTAATTGACACGTTGCCCGATGTTCTCATAGGAACAGTAATTAATAATTCGGAGCACGTTTACACAGCAACACATGATGAGGTAAGAATTATATTCATCACAATAACATGACTTTTTTAAGACAAAGCAATTGAATTAAAATTGTTGAATGTTATTAACGTGACATAACGTAGTATAGAAAGGTATGTAACTTTTCTAAATTGTTAAAAAAAAAGGTTAAATTGATTAACACATATAAATAGACGATGTATAAAAAGCATTGTGGTTAGTTGATCGTACTACAAATGATTAAATTATTATTATTTAATAATTTGTAGTACGATCAACTAACCACAAAAACAATAATAATTAATAATAATAATTATTATTATTTATAATAATAATAATAAATTATTATTCTATATTAATAATAATAATAATAATTATTATTAATTATTATTTATATAAAAAGCTTGAAATTCTTCTTTTACCTTGTTTGTATATTCTGGAAATTTGTATTTTTGAAAAAAAACATTCTTATTTATTTAAATCAAAATATGAGGTGGAAGGTAGTAGAACCAAACATAAAGAGAAACTGTGTTTGCCATCAATTAAATTATCAATGTTTAAGAAAAACGCATATTGTATGGCAATAACAATATTTAATAAATTACCCACTAATTTTAACGGGCTACCATTTAAACGGTTCAAACTCTACATGACAACTTTTTTACTTAATAGATTATACTATAGCGTAGACGAATATATTAATGACAATACAATAAAATAAGATAATAACATTGACATTTTTAAATACAATACTTTAACTTGCTTTTAAAAAAATAACAATATTTTTTTATTTTTTTTTGACATGTATATTTAATTAAATTAATTTGGAAACATTAGCTTCAAGACATTTAGTGAGTGTAAGTATTTGCACGTCATGTAAATGACCAAACATACTGGAAACTATATATTATGTAATAATACCTATTCATGTACCTATGTTTTTGCAAATAAAAATTGATTGATTGATTAAAAGTTGTGCAATCCGAACTAAATTGCTTTCATATATATTTTAGAATTTATATATTTGTTATAGATGATGTTACCAATTTTGTGCAAAGTTATCAGCTCCTTACTGAAGCTCGGTGGATTTGAGAGTTTAACATAAATTAATGGTAGAATTGATTCAGCAAAAGCCTCATTTAATATGTTAATAACATACAATTATAAAATTGTAAAAGTGTAGCCTTTTGATTTTGTCTGTTTGTTCGGGATTCAGGTAAAAACTATTGGGCCGATTTCAATGCTATGTTTTCGCTGATCAACAGCAATATTGACATTACATGTATTACATGTAATGTCAATATTGCTTATTTTATACATGAATCCTGAACAAACAGACAAGAAATAAAAAATCCATCGTGTACTCCATCGTTCATATAGTGTATTCCAGTTGTTTTTTTTTTAAATAGAATTTAAAATTTTATAATGTTGTACATAGATAAAGATTACTTATTTATTATATATCGATATCGATTACTGTCTATTATAATCGATATGCAACCAACACTAGCTAGACGTCATCAGAGCCTTGATATTTCCACGTAGATTTCACTCCGTAAAACCTTTGCCGTTTATTTTCGTATACATTTTTTGGTTGCCGCATCCCTTTTTATGTACAACCACTTCTGTATAACACACAAAAGCTCCTAGACATCGTGCTCGTATCAAAGGCGGAAGTATCTCGGGCAATTTGCAAGATTCACTAGAAACACACTCGTATAATCGTTACTTATAATAATAATAACAGCTCATAAACGTCCCACTGCTGGGTTCGCGCCTACCTCTATAGGCATAGTGAAGGAAAAACATCATGATGAAAGCCGCACATCGAGATAACCGATGTGTCAAACCTGCCAAGCCGCCTTGGAAAAGTGTGGTGGGTATACGGACCGTTCCCCTATGGGTGGCTCGAGCTCAGCAGTGAGACGTTTATGGGCTGTTATTATAAAGTTTTGTGTCTCTACTTCCATGATATATCGTACTTCGAGAGCATCTTGTCAATTTCTATAAATTCGGGCTAGTTGTCTCCTTTATGCGGCTACGTCTGAACTGTACAAAGAACATAAGAAGTAATTCGTCACTGAAACTGTAGGTCGTCTACGAATATTACTGCCGACTCAGAAGGCATAAAACATGTTTTATATATAAACAATTATAACTTGTTAATCAACTATACTATTATATTTATTTACATTAAATCATTTTAAATATTGTTTACTTCACATACATAATCTTTACATTACTAGTAACTGACGAAAAACACAGATTTAAATAAAAAGTGTAAACATTTAATCGTGGCTACTTGTTTGTCGTTAGACAATTGCTATCTAGTGCTGGATGTCCACTGATGGATCTGTTCCTTCGCTTTTCTTATCCAGCGCCCCTCGGCGATCCTACGCAGGTCGTCAGTTCACTAACCAGGGGCCCAATTCTGTTTAACTATCTCCTCTAAATCGCCGAACACTCTCCTCAATCGTAGATTTGCCTGATTTCGGTATTCTATTAATTTCAATGACGTGCCCGTGGCACTACACTTTACCTTTATAAATATTCATAAACAAATACTCTTGAAATAAATGGTTAAAATCTTGGCATCTTTTTAATATTATTTCGGCTAACGCCATTTCTGTTAATGGTAATTCCATTTTTTCTGCTATTATTCCGCCCCGACGATATCTAGAAGATATTGTGGATTTAGTAGAATACGAATTTTTGTTAGTATCGCAATGCAATCGTGCTCGGAATACCTTCGCAACGGCAACATATTGAAATAGTCGATTTGGACCCCAGGCTGGAGGGCGTCCTATGTTTATCGACCACGGTCTTTACTTCAGCTGTCGTATGCTCATCGTCTATCGATCCTGTAACAGTTGTGACGCATCATTTAAGATTCAGAGACCATTATTCGATTTTGAATATGACAGTTATCTTACTGAAACAACCATAATGTAGGATTTCATTAAATTTCTAAAGAGTTTATTTAAATTAACGCTGTTGCCTATATAGTTAGGTTTTAATTTTCTTTACACATTACATGCACTTATATACACGCTTTCGCTACTTCTCGTCGATGTTCTATGGAGAGGAAGCGAGAAAGAACGCAATAGGAACAAGCTATCAATATTTTATGATAATTCATGAAGGAAACCCGTTAACAATAAACTTTGTTTAAGTAATCGTTAAGATTCCATCTTAACGATTACTTAAATAAAGTTAACTTTCGTCACGTGTGCTTGCTTGCCAGTACAAAACGTTACACAATCGAAAGATGTCTGCGAGTGCACTGATTTCGTCAACGAAGCGAATGGCTGCCAAGTCATTATGTAAAGAGAAAGCTTCTCTTTTTAATAAAATCTATTATGGCTGGCATTTTAAGTAATTGTTGTGCCGTCTACCGCGCAAGCTGTCCAATAAACTTACTCGAAAGTAAAAACGTTGTAGATTAATGTTTTGTGAAACTTTTAATAAGATTCACGGACATTAGCTTCTTAATATTTCATTCCAGAGTCTTCGTTTTACGAAAATAATTATTACTTGGTTTACGGTGGTTTACCTATCCTTACGTTTCATATTATATTTATGATTAAGTGTTCGAGGTTCGTCTTCCTACTTTTTCTACCATTTCACTATTTCTCTTACTAGATTTTTCCCGCGGCTTGTTTCGCGTTGATGTAGATTTTTTCAAACAATTCTGGTTTTATTCTATTTTTCCTGAGGGAAATACTGTAGATATATCAAGTCTTATTTTGCCCAAGGTGGAGGGAGGTGGGAGTAGGGTCGATAATATTTTGCACATATTTGTTGATAACTTCAAAAACAAAAAAATAAAATTATCGTCAAAGATGTGCAAAATTTTGAAAATAACACTGAGTAATTTTAAAAAGTGCTAATATGATCTTTTAACATTTTCAAAAAGTATATTCAAGTAGTAATATGACCATACATATTTTAGACACACGAGGTTTCTGTATCTGTGCCAAATTTCGGGTCTTTACTGTTCTTACTTAGATGACCGGCTTTGACACAAATAAAAACAGATAGACATCAGAGTGAAACCAAAGGGTTCCTTTTTACCTTTAGTTTTTAGCAACTTAAAGTAGTGAAAATTAATTATTTGTAATATAGAATCTAAAAAGGTCAAATAAATAGTCAATGACGTATCATTGCTTTTTCAATCTATCAACTATAGAATTTCTTAGAGGTCAGCAACGTGTTAGCCATACTACTGGAGTCTCAAACGGCCATAGGTGACGGTAACTGCTTTCCATCAGTAGGCCGTTCGTCTGTTTGCCTACTTCAGGCACTAAAAAATCAACCTATCTGTCCTTAGATAGATTTAAGGGAAACTTATCAGGAAATTGTAGTGCTACTTTAGATTATGTTAAAAGAAAAGACATAACAAATATTTACAAAATGTTTTTCGTTTAAAATGTTGAAATCGTGTTTAAACTATGTGCACGTCGAGCGTCTTAGGCTTTATCTCTACCTGTTAATCCAGTTGTTTGCATTAGAATGTTATAAGTATAAATATGTAAGGACGCGTAATAAAGTAAGAGGGGCGGTCGCGGTCGAAGGCGCGGTAGTGCGGTGCTTATCGACATAACCACGTCTCGACTGGAATCGTATACACCGATTAGTTGGGATTTGTGCTTGAGTTTATAATTATGCTCAATATTTAAACGGTAAGTATACGGGAAGATCAATAGGCATTCTTTTTTGCGTTTATTTATTGAGTTACTCAATGGAAGCTAGAGCAATAATATATGATATGTCTTATCCGTGCAGGAACGAAGAAAGAGTACAAATTCCTGCGGCCGGGCAGCCTGTTATAAGAGGCGACAAAACAACACACAGCCAGGTGACTATTAATCTGTTTGGATGTCTCTCGAGATACTCTAGGCACTCAAGAGTATGTCATCATAACAACTTTGAGTTGTGTTCCGGCCGGCATTAGTGGCCAGGTTCCAGTCTCCTTCTAGAGAGCGTCAATACATTGGTAACCGCTTTCATCAGGTGAACCGTCTGCCTGTCTCCTGAACTTATGAAATAAAAAAAATATTCTGCCTTCGCTTTCCGCTATAAGGCCTGTATTGTAGAAAAATACTCATGCGGAAATTGACGCTGGAAAACGCTAGAAAGTTTCGTTCGAAATATTAAAAAAAACAATTACTGACGTGGCATAATGGACCGATGAAGAAGCCATAACTTGGTGATGCTTTGATCGACCACAATTTTAGCACTTAATTAGCTACCCTTAATGCAAATTTAGCTCGTTTTATTTATCCTCATTTTATTATCAGAGAATGATATTCATTTATACTTTCTGCGAGTCAGTCATTTCCGTGAAGGAGGCGGTAGTGCGGGAGAGGAAAAAAGGAGAGCAAGCAGCAACACTCTTCTCCCGTTGAACCCGGATTAGAAGGCGCTGGATGGTGCAATACGACCTCCGGCCAGGCCGCCGTAAACGCGACAACGGATGACGGTCCACGCCGCAAATTGAGACAAGAGATATCAGGGGAACTAAAGATCTTCCAGGTCAGGGAGAGACCCACCGCATATAGTACTGGACTTATGCCAGCCTGGGGTCGCGGCTTTGGCACTGCTTTGTTTTCGTGGCCCTGGCACATGGCAACAGGAGGAACTTCAAGGAGTTTTAGTGGGTATTTCGATGAACTGACCGGCAATTTTCACATTACCACCGCTGCCAGTCCCCCGGCTATCAGGGCGACCTAAACGCATAGAGAAAAAGGAAATGGCATGAGATATCTACTTTAATAAAACAGACTCTATAGTATAAACAAACATAAATAATAATATGTATGTAAAGTTACATTTGCAAAATATAATTTGAGTAACTATAACGCTAAGAGGATACCAACAGAAAAATATACATGTTATAAGTGGCTTAGTTAGTTATTAGTAGCTTATTAAAATATTATTGTATGTTAAAAATTCATCTGGCCACAGTGCAAACATTTCTATGCAAGTACCGCTGGCTGTGTGGACAGATCTCAGCCTGATAGCGGATGAAATGTCGACTGCACTGTCGCAGCCTCTCTAATAATGTTGTCAGCTAGCGCAGTTTTATCGAAATTTGGCGATTTTCAAATATCTGTAATGCATTACTAAAATTTAACTAATAAACTTATAAAAGGTTAAGGCGACTTAAATCCCCAATAAGCTTGTTACATTTACGTATGACTTTTTTTTAGGAATAAATCTCTTAATATAGTTTGAAGCTTCTAACCTCTGCAGTTCTTTTTTTTGCAGGTATCCGTTAAGTACAGCTGTACACCCATTTTGTAGGTTTCGCGGTACTATTTCTGTAAGATACTTTAAGATCACTAAGATGCTCCTTCTTATTACTTTAAACCAGAGTCACGGATCAAAATTGAACGTAGCGACTAAAAGATGTTCAAATTCCCAAAACTCAAAAGTTATAAACCTTATTTATCTATGTATATATATTTCCTTACCATAATTTTACTTTTGGTTATAAATTACATACCTATTAGGGAAAAGTACCACTGTTGGCACCCTAGTACGTTCATTGGGGGATCCTATTTTATTCAATTTTTATTATTTTATTCAAAACACTAAGAAATCTAGTTTGTTTTTACTTTATATGCACACAATTATCATAATAATTGTATTATTATTGTATGGCTACAAAATAGAAAATATTAAGATTTTTTGATATCTTGAATAAATTGCCTGGATGCCAATCATTAGGTGGGGTGTTAACAATGGTATAATTTACCCTATTTAAAATTAAATAAAACGATTGAAACGGTGTTAGTTTAATAATCCAAAAGCTATAAAGTTTTATTCAATACTTATATTTTTTATTTAAAACACTTCTACCATATTAGTTGCATTGAGTCTGGCAACACCCCTCCCCCACTTTGTGTCATTGAACGTCTTACGGACTCATACCAATTCTAACGAATGCAAAAAGCAATGTGAGTTTAAGGGCACCCCCTCGTCATTGGTGACACTTCATTTAGCAGATTGCAATTGTAATACTTTGTTATTTCGCTTTGTTTAAAAAAAACAATAAAATGTAATTAACTTATTATTTGGTTAGGTGTATTTTATATCGCTAATAGGTATTATTAAAATTGAATATAAAAGTGAGTTTTTATGTACAATTAGACTTAGTGATTACATATCCATATGTTTATTTGTCTCTTCTTTACGACTTTGGATATGAATCAGTTGTTATTAAATTATGCATTTACTAGTATGTAATAACTATTAACTAATCTGATATAGTTTTTTCGCGAAACGTACCATTATGAAAATGGTATGATATCAAAATTTACGCCTACAATGTCGCGTAGACAAGTTATCAGTCATTACATTCTCATAGCAAATTAACACATCTTCAATACTATTATACCCTTTCCAAGCATTTATTTTACTTTTGACAGCTCGATGACGGATCAATTAGTAGTGTCCTAATGCGTTACCTATATATTTCTGCTAAAAATACTATATCGTGTAATAAATATAACCACATTTCAATTAACATAGTTTATATACATTAAATAAGCCATTTTCAACGGCACTTATAATAATTCCGGTATTATTTTTTTTGCTTTAATGTAGATTTTTTTATTTTAAAATCGATTACATTCTATTTATTTACGTACAGTGTCGATGGTTTAATAGTTTGCGCGTTACATGACTCACAGAAAACACTATTACGTCACCCATAACAATAAAGTACGACAATTATGTAATTTGTTTCATGTGGGCTGTATTGTCAAGAAATATGTAACTTGATAGACGTGCAAACATCAAAAGTAAAATAAACGCTTGGAAGCAGTCTAAAGGCTACCAACCAACTGCTAACATAAAAGTATGATCACTTATAGTGTTGTAAACTTAATGTATTTTATAACATATAATTTAAATGAGTGTAAACAACTATTACTCTGTGAATCATACTCACAATTACAGAGGAAACTAATCAGTAGTCGCTGCGAAAATAGATTAAGAAGTGCCCTCAATGGCTCAACTATGACACTGTTGTCCCAAAATACCCCAGCATCTGACTAGAGATAAAACAGTATCCGGCCATTGTGATTCAGATGTCGCGTAAGGCACTCCGTACGAGATAATTTCACCTGACCTCTGCCAGTTCATTGACTGCGGCCTGCATAGACATACGCATGTCTAGCAGCGTGTGTGGTGCAAGGTGCAAGGTAAGAGCGATTTTGTGGTTAATAGTTTTTATTATATTGAATAACTGCTATCAATAATAAATAGTGCACAACCTTGATTCAGATTTAGGTCTCTCTAATGGAATGAAGGATTTTAAAAATGGAGCCCAAAGAGCCGCAAGGCGTGTAACAACAGAATGTTAAACGCCAAGTTAAATAAACTGTCTATAAATGCATGATGATATTGATTTGTACTCAGGTTATTTTTTCACTATAGTAACAGATTATAAACATTTTAATGTGCTCTAATATTTAATTGGAGTGTCTCAAGAACGTTGGAACGTTTTCCTTTGATTGATGAACTATCAATTCGATTAAATTTTTTGTTGCTTAATTTATGAAGGAAGGTTTTGTAGGATATACACAGTTTTCCATCCTGGCAACTATTATGGCAAACTGTTGTTAACTAAGTGAAGCAAGAATAACGGCAGATGACACAGTTACGGCGGTGGTGCGGTGGGTCGGAGAAGGATTTGTTTGATATTGACGTAGAGACGATATTTTTAGTTTATATATTATAAATGAATGTGTAGTTGATTTTATTTGTATGTTTATTTGTTTTTTGCTTTGCTACGTTAAAAATGAAGCGATTACAATGAATTTTATAAAAAATAGTATACCGGAAAATAAGATAGTTTCTACAAAACAGAAATCAAATTCATACGCAAATGAAGCCATATAACGTGCTAGAAATTGAGTATAATAAATATTTTAAAGTGTAAGATAATAAAAGCCAATGACCTCTTATCACTTGTCCCACAAACTCCCTAACCGAGAGAGCCTACTGCGTATAAAGAGCTTGAATGTAAAAAGACAGAAACAAGAAGGAAATTTATCTGTAAGCTCGTGGGCGTAGCACCAACATTGTTAGGACTATGGTCATTGTTTCCATGCCGGACATATTTAGTTCATTATACGGTATAACAGCCGTATAAACTGTTAACAACTTAGAATATTGACAGATATTGTGCAACTGGTCGCGTGGAGTTTATTATGACCCTGTTTAGCGAACTGTTTATATAAATATATTAATATTAATATAATTTTGGAACAGTCATTTTGGACCTTTGTCTATGAGTATGTTTGTTTAATTTTAGTAACCGGCCTTTTTTTATTGCATGAGTTCAGCAGACAGGTAGACGGCTCACCTAATGGTAAGCGGTTACCATCGCTTATGGACATTAGCAACACCAAAGGCGTTACAAATACGCTGCTGCTCTCTTGGGGAGTCTGGAACCTGGCCACTAATGCCGGAACACAACTCAAGGTTGTTATGGCGGCATACTGGCTCTGGGTTGTTTTGTCGCCTCTTACAACAGGCCACCAGGCCGCAGGAAATTGTATTCTTTAGCCGTTCCTGCACGGAACCAATGGCCTTAAATGGTTTAACGAAATATTGCATAAATAAACTTTCTTGCGAATTTTTACTTCGAAGCAGACAAGCAGGTAGGTAGCGGTTCCTCTAAATTCTAATATATATGTATGTATATATTATTATGTATGTAATATCAATAGGTGTATTTATATAATATATGTCTATTAAGTATAATTGTTACTTGTATGATATTTTACATACTTATATGTTTATAAATGAATAATATATATATATATATATATATATATATATATAAGTAACTGCATATCCTCTACTATTTATGTATACCACCTTTGACCAATATAATCTGTTATATTCCTGGCACGGGTTGACTGGAAGAGATCGCTTATTAGCGATAAGACCGCCCATTGTGCACATTTAAAATATCCTTAGGCTATACTAGTTTTTCTGTGTTTTCTCTAATGGTGTACAATAAAGTGTTATCTATCTATCTAAATTCTAATGGAATGTGGTTACCGTGGCATATGAAAGTTTACAACAACAGGGTCGAAGCCAACGCGTTACTAATCATTTAAGATGTGATAGAAGGGATGTTATAAGGAGATGGGATAGGAGGGATGAGATCGTCGGATCAGACAGAAGCAATGGATGGTAAATGGAATAAGGGGATGGGATAGAAAATATGGATGGGGGTACCATTGGAGCTCTTACTCATCGTATGAAACGTAACTCAAGGCTAACGATTTCACGCCGATATTCTGTGAGAATGCGGTGTCACACCGATTGAACCATAAGAGCTATAATCAAGGTAGGTAATGGTTCAAGCATGGCTCCACCAATCACGTATATGGTGGTGGTCCACATGGTGCATACAGGGGTTATCGCCAATCAGTATGAAACCATATTTGACAAAATTTTGAAAAGGTTTCTACGTGTTGGCCTTCGCATAGCCCCGATCACAAGCCCTCCAAATGTCCGGGCCATTTTTATGGCCCGTAGTCGAAACGACATACATAACACCTTATCACCATAGTTCTAAATAATAAGTGACAACATAATAAATATGTTTCTTTTATCTTAGGCTTAGTGTAATAAATAAGTTTTAATCACATATTTTGTGTTGTATTTAGCTGTGTATTACCTACACTATAGTATATTAACTATGACCTAAACCGCTACTAAATACCTGCATAGAAACAAAAGAAATAAATGTTCTACATCTACATATTTTTATTTCAGTTAATTAAGTAATCAAAATTTACCCCCTATGTCTTATACATATAACTAAAACAATTTTAATATAACCATCGGCGTAAACAACTAATTAATTCATTCTAAAGTGGTTTAATCACAACTGTTATAGTAAATTACTCGTTTAGTTTCCTATTTGAGTTCGATCGCATAAGTGTAGTTACACACATATATTTATTTATTTAAGGTTAAGTGTACTGGTTATACAAAAGTAATCGTGCAAAAATAAATATTCTGTGATAATTATTCATCAGTGATCGTTCATGATCAACGCTATTGCATAGTAGTTGAAATCTATCTTTACAAATAAAATTCTTCTATGCGTGTATATATCTGAACTCCTAAGCGGTTGGACTGATTTTGATGAAATTTTTTGTTGTGTTCAGGTGGTTTTGAGAATGGTTTAAATTCACAATTGGACCCGGTAGGTGACGCTAAAATCGGCTTTTAAATTTTATTTCTTCCGGGCTGGACAACGTCTGTCGGGACAGCTAGTAATATTATACAATTCTAAACACGTCTGTACATTAAAGCTATTTAAAAAACAACTGGAATAGATCATATAAATGATGGAGAACGTGATGCTATTTTTTTTGATTTCTTGTCTGTTTGTGTGTTTGTTCGGAATTCAAGTAAAACTACTGGGCCGATTTCGCTGATTGAAAAATACTTCTTAGACTCTACGTTACTTTTTATAAAATAATTTAAATAATAAAAAATCTGATATTTTTATCCCGGGATTTTTTCCAGGAGCGGTTTGTTGTAGATCAGGTGCGTAAAAATTAGAGAATTCCGACACAGTTTTCACTACAACGATAGCTTACATTATTTTTTAAATGCTGCGGTACTTTGTTTCCCGGGAATCCCGCGGGAATTTCCAATCAAGCGTGCACGAACTCGCGGACATATCTTACTATAAATGTAAAAAACATGCGCAAAAACATAAGTTTAATTGTTTTAAGAAAGTTATCAAGAATTTGGCGGGGACTTGAAGTGTTATCCTTTGTTATGTGGGTTTATATTCAATTTGGCTACGAAACTTTACAAAGCATTTAATCGAGTTAAATATCTGAAAAAATATTTAAAACATTTTATTGACACCAAATTTTTAAAGTATATTTTACACTCTACTGTGTGGACTTTTCAAGAGCGTTCTCGATAGTTTAAAACTTTTGATGTTAGTTAAAAATAATCATTTATTATTATTATTAAACTAATTCAAAAAAAATATGGACGAGTTTTTAATATCTGACTAAGGACATCCCATATAACTATGGACAAAAAATCTTTTTTCATCCCTAAATAACAAGAAATGGCATCTGCTCCTGATTTCCTCTGACAACATTTATACTTATCCAGCTATGTTATTGAAATCGCTTAACCACTTGCTATATTTAAACTTAGGGAAATTACCTGTTGAAAATCGTTAACGGTGAACTTGCCCTTAAATCGCGCGGACACATTACGATGGCATAGAAAGCATTTCTATGTGTATATGTATATTTCAGTGCGGCAAACCGGCTAGTGTTTACCACTAGGTGACCAAAGCGCTGCTGATTGCCATAGAGATAATAATTTATAGACATATTTTTATTCTAACAATTAACATTGAGTGATATTGTTCTCATATCGCAATATAGGCGGGCACTTTTGTGGTGACCTGGAGAATACTTTCAGTCTCAGCCAAATTTGGTAAAGTCAATATCCTGCGACTACTGTTTATCTTTAACCGATAATAAACTTTTTTTAAATTATAATTTATTTTTTACGTTCCCGCCAAAACCTTATAAAAATTGGCGGTTTTATCACAAAAAGCAAATTTCTTTCAGTCAATGTTAGTATGAATTAGATATTTCCTTATACACATGTCGTTTAATGGCCAGTTTGTATTCCATGCTAACCGTTCATATGCCTTACTAATGCTTAAAATTTGACATGAGCTCCAGACAAGTAATGTCAAATTTCTATTAATGGTAGGCAAGTGAATTAATAGTAAGATATAGGAACCGGCCATGTATGGTGCATAGAGCACGCGATCAAGCGTAATTATATAAGAATACTTAATTCCATTTGAAAATTATTTCTATAGTCATATTTATATATTAAATGTAGATCAAAAAAGAGACGGATGGATTGTGTGAAGGATGATATGGTAATTTGTGGTGTGACAGAGGATGTATGTCAGAATGAGGAGTATGAAAGGAAAATACATATTGTGCCGACCCCAAATAATTGGGAGAACGTGAAAGAAAAGTAAGATCATTTTGAATAAGAAACGCTTTCTTACTGCTGCTCAAGACATTTTTTTCTGTCTTACTATCGGTTGAATTTCGACATCTTATGTCGAATTTTAACCAATAGTAAGGCAAATGAACGGTCGGTCGGAAATAATAGGAACCGGCGCTAAGTGGCACTCACTCACGTGCCTAGTATCTGCGAGTGGTATTGTAGTACGAAAATTATTTTTTATTTATATTTACTATTTATATCTTAATTTAATTAATTTTAAGTATACCCTAAACATTCGATAAAAGTTTAAAAATCACTTTAGATCAGAAATGTCGTCTTACAACAGCTGAACAAAAATGATAGATAGATAGATAACACTTTATTGTACACCATTACAGAAAACTTACGAACTAGTATTATTCTAATTGTGTACAAAGGGCGGTCTTATCGCTAAAAAGCGATCTCTTCCAGAAAACCCGTGTAATGTTGTATGTAATACAACAAAAATGCCAAGTAGAGCAGATTTAATGATACTAAAATTAATCATTAACTACACCTTTAACTGTAGTTATTTTATAATTTAATGATAATTTTTTTAATAAAGTGTTTAATTAGAATATTATTATCAAAGAATGTAATAAAAATGTGTTCGTAAATTTAGATTTAAAAACATGTTGTAAGTATACATTATGTAAATGCAAATATTTTGTTATTATCAATAGTATGCATGTTTATAGAAATAATAGTAATGATGTCCACATTACTCGTGTTAATAAGTTAAATAAAAATTACACCTGCCTGTTTTTTTCATATTTAAATAAATTAGCTTATCAATACAACTGTGAAAGAAGAATACTAAAGAATAATAATAGCCCAAATAATATAAATCTATATATATATATATATATATATATATATATATATATATATATATATATATATATATATATATATATCATCATCAGATTAGGTGGTGAATATTATTCCTTAAGTTAGGTTGCCTGGAAGAGATTGCTTTAAACGATAAGGCCGCCTATTGTATTGTATATACCTATCGTGTATTTTTGTAATTTTATAATTGGTGAGCAATAAAGGGTTATATATTCTATTCTATAAAAAACGTAACACACTCCGTTCATGTTTTTATAGAAAATCTGAAATAAACTTTCGGTTAACGACTTCAGTCTTATTCATATTGAGTTAGAGTAAGTTTTTAGGCTTCTTTAAGGTTCTTAAAGAAGCCTACAAACTTACTATAACTCAATACGAATATAGCCGTTATTACGTAAATACGTTTTGAATAATAAGACGTTGCATTATAAAAGCATAAAAGTTGACAGAACTGTAATGCTGTGTAGAAGTAGGAATCAAATACCATGCAACTGGTACTAGTATATTTTTGTGTAGGAGTAAATATGTGTTCAAATAATTTAACATATGTTACAAGAATCCATGTAAAACCAAGGAATTGTGTTTATACTTTTTTTGCGTAAATATATCAGCGGATAAACATAATTATAAATCTTATACTAATATATAAAGCTGAAGAGTTTGTTTGCTTGAACGCGCTAATATCAGGAACTACGGGTCTGATTTTAAAAAATTCTTTCAGTAGTGTTAGATAGCCCACTTATCAAGGAAGACTATAAGCTATATATCATCACGCTAAGACCAATAGGAGCGGAACAACAATGAAGAATGTTTCAAATTCCGGGGTATTTTTTAACTATTCCACGCGGACGAAGTCGCGGGCAGAAGCTAGTACTTTATATAATCCCAAACCTAGTATGTTATGCTTGTGTTTGTGGATAGGATACAGTAGACAACTTTGGGGCTGACTCCAGTAAAATCCTAACTATAGTAAAAAACGGAAAGTTCGTTCCCGAAATGTCGAAATAGCGGAAATCAAACCCACACTTTTCCGTTTTGGTGAAATAGACAGGCCAACACACAGGTGCCCAATTCTACTATTTAAATATCTTGGCGTTGCGAAGATATTCAATTCGTCGTCGTCATTCGTCGCGGTGGAATAATACTAGAATTTTTTTCTACCACCGTTAGCAGTATAGCGTTAGACGAAATGAATACTGAAAAGCTACGAGAATTTTAAACGTTTATTTCGCGAGTTTTCTCATATAAATATTTATAAAAATAGAGTGGCGTCCGGGCACGCCATTGGAATTGACAGAATACCGAAATCAGGCAAACCTACGATTGAGACTATAGTATCTGGCGATTTGGATGATATAGTAATAGCAGAATAGGGCCCCAGACCACAAAGACCGCTATATGACGTATGGCTACCCATATAATTTATTACACTTTTTACAAGTTTGTTTTTCAATTATGCTATTTTGATGTGTATATGTAGGTTACGTACATCAATTTTATAGTCCATGTAAGGTGCAGAAATGTCAATGTGACAGCTGCGCGTATTTATTGCGGCTTATTTGACGGACGCAGCTATGAGCCGCGACGTGTTTAATTTGTTGCAGGACCGACGATATGCCGGTCATATTAACATTGAAATAATAATAAGTACCTACTACTAAAAGTTATTTCTTAGATGCACCGTGAATAGGTAGATAGATACTTTAAATGATAAGAAAAAATAAAATTGAAAGTGGAAAAAAGAAATGTATTATTTAAAAAATTATGTTTACATATTCATTTGCTCATATCTTACTCGATTTAAATGACTATAAACTATGAACATTTCCATCGTTGACGGAAACGTGGTGAATAATGAATTTCTGTATAATTTTCTTAAAAATATTATAAATTTTATTTAAAATGAACAATAGTCGCACATTGGTTGCAATGTATTGATTGCTTTTAACAAGAATCGTTGATATAGAAAAACATCAATTAATTATAATTCATTTTTAACCGGAGTTATATGTTTTAAACATATAAAACTGCATAAAAAAGTGTCAGCGTTCAAGTTCTCACCTGGTTTCTTAAGTAAAAAACTAATATGCTAGTCTATTAGCTTTATAGTTCTTTCTATTTATTCGTGTGTCGTATCTCTGTTCAGAGTTTACGAGCGATGTCCTATCGAGCGCTGCAGCCTGCGAAGATTCTAGATTCA
Source organism: Dendrolimus houi (assembly GCA_039645545.1). Classification (NCBI taxonomy): domain Eukaryota; kingdom Metazoa; phylum Arthropoda; class Insecta; order Lepidoptera; family Lasiocampidae; genus Dendrolimus; species Dendrolimus houi. The sequence continues at coordinate 11,254,869 of CM077120.1, read as the reverse complement.
AAGCAGTGGATATTTCCGAGCCAGTCTCTATGTTACTTTATAATCTCGCCTTCAGAGTTAGTTCCTTAGTTATAAAATACGTGTACCTTATATATTTGTTTTATCCATTAAGAACATCTGAGAAGACTTAGACAAATTTAGTTAAATAATGTCGAAGAGTTTCATAGGTTTTCTCTAAGTTTTTCAGGTATTATCACAATTGGCATTGTCGAAAAGCAAAACAAAAATATACTTTTAAAACTTCGGAGTACTTTTAACAAAAATGGAACCGTTATGGGATCATCATTTCGTCAATCTACTTTTGTAAGCGTCCTTTTCTATTAAATTACTCGTATTCTATATCTCGTTATACAATGCAGGAACGGAGAAAGAATACAATTTCCTGCGGCCGGGCGGCCTGTCGTAAGAGGCGACAAAACAACCCACAGTCAGGTGGTAGGGCAATTGCCCGACTGGATCGCTACCACCCCTGGTCTAAAGTATGTCGCCATAACAACCTTGAGTTGTGTTCCGGCATTAGTGACTAGGTTCTAGTCTCCATTAAGAAAGCAGCAGCGCATTTATAGCGCCTTTGGTGTTGTAAATTTCCATAGTCAATGGTAATTGATTTCCATCAAGTGGGCCGTCTGCCCGTCTGCTGAACTCCTGCAATAAAAAAAATCAATTCTGTAGTGAATTCTAGAATAAATTAGGGGTGGCTAACATATGTAACTGAGGATTAAAAACAATGCTTTCAATATACGTAGACATGTAGGGTATCGTTAGTAGGTCTTGAAAAATTATAACGATTTTCCTGGATGACTTTTTATTTAAGGTAACATGTGGTCCTGCTTTAACTTTTAAGAGCTTAATTCTAAAAAATCAATATTGTTTAGCTTAAAAATTCATTCAACGACAAGATGCGGTATTTTCGATCAAATAAATTCTTTCTTAGGATTTCGTAAACGTAGTGAATTATGTGCGCGGTCCAATAAGCACTTGGCTGATTTTATTTATTGGATGAATAAACTCTGCTTTACTTGTTGTACATTGAAGTAAAATACAACATGTCGAAATATTTAAAAAAAATATGAACACTGTTGATAGGCTTGAAAACAGAAATAGTTGACAAAAATGGATAACATGTTTAATCAGATTTTTTTTAATGGTATTTTCATAAACTTTTCATAGTACACATCTTCTTGCCTTATTTACCTCCAGGATACTCATCTACAAAGTATAAACCTGACACTGAGCAGATTTCCAAAAGTTAACTTTGACTAGTTCAGGAAAACTAATAACAGATGGCGCTACTTGTCTTGAAAAGATTACAGTGGTTCGTTCGAAACTAATATTTACTTAGGTACCGATCTGTTGCAGTACATACATTATTATACATAAGGTAAATAATTATCGCTTGTGTACGATTTGGTGTCGAATTTACATAAAAACAATACGAATAAATACGGTTTTTTTATAAACTATTATTTAATAATATTTAATTTTCATAAGTAACTACTAAAAGATAACGAATGACGAAATCAAAGACATTGGAAGAATGTCTTTCGACGATATCGTTTGCGTAAACTTACAAAAGTATCCTATTGTATGCGCGAATCCGAAGTTTAAAAAAACTCCGGATATTCCAATCACACAAAACCGCTGACGCTAGTTGTATAATTGCCTTCAGTTGTTGTGTACATGTTGGTTGAATAATGATAAATAAGTAAAGAAAGTAGATAGGCTCACCCAAAACCCCGTCGACTAAGAACATCCACCTTGGCTTCATAAGTATATATCTTGCACATATCTTGAAATCAGGTCAATCAATCATTCAAACAATAAAAGTCACTGTTGATGGCGCCCGCTTTTAGTTTGTTTCAACAACTCACTGCACTTGACAAAACTTAATATTTCTTACAAGTCTGCCTATTTAACACCGCAAACGAATTCGACGGCACAATGGCGGCATCTTCGTGAAATCAGTCATGAAGCCGCTTTCTGCGAACGGAGTCCGCATACGCACTCTCCTCCCTTTGCTTCTCCGACGCCTCCTTCTGGGTCATGACCAACTCACAGACGAGGAAACCTCGGACCAATAAATACCTTTTGGTGGAGAACATGGCTTTCACCATGTCCTCCAGTGACCTCACCGGACCGACTATGTTTGCCATTTCAGACCTCTATGGTCCCCAGGCGGCGCACTCCATAAGAGTAAGGAGGGCCGTATCCAAGGGTGCGCCGCACTCGTGGCACTCAGGCGTGGGCTTCCGCCCCGCTATACGGTACAGATACTTACCAAAGCAGCCATGCCCGGTAAGTATCTGTACCATCCTAAACATTAGGGTCCCACTTTTACGTGAGATCCAACGAGACAGATAGGAGCGGACAGCCTCCACTGTCTCCGTGCCAGCGACTGGGGACTCCAGATCCCTTTTCCACCTCTCGTGTAGGGCCTCGGTCGCCAAGGCCCTAACTTTCCTCACTTCTACCGGGCACATCCGGCTTCCACGTTCTAGCATGTCCTGCCGCAAGCGGTGCACTTCTGCGAGCACCTCCGCCTGGAGCTCTCAGGGTGGATCACTTGCAAAAAGAGTTGCCGCTGTCCATGATACTGTCCGGTACTCCCGGATGTACCTTACCGCCAGGACCCTCGGGAGATCTCCTCAGCAGGGTCCCACTGCAATGTAAGAGCCTCAATATTGACCAGACCAGACTTGAAAATAAAGAGCTGACCGCTCACCTATTGCCGTCAGTTATAATAATTGTGGTGGCTTTTCGATCTGTCCGAAATGTTATAATGCATTACTAGCCAAACTATCTTATATTATCAACATACACATTTCGAAGTGAGTGCTGCACTAATCTTAACCATACATAGCAGTCCTTATAATTAAAATACCTATGTTTAAACAATAATAAAGGATCTTGAAGATCGGGTATAATGCATTAGATTCTTGGGATTAGTAATTGCTAGAACTAAAGAATTAGGGCAATATTCGTTTTACTAAACTGACCTCAACTTACTTTTTAATAAGGATTAGAAGAATTTTATTTATTATATTTGTTTAGACAGTATAGTGACATGTTTATCTAAGATATACATGTATTTAGATAAAATTTATGCCATATGATAATTCAATGACCAAGCTTAACTCTATTCTTATAGTGGTGTAAACATAATTAATGTGATAAATTTGCAAGAATTTGAATAAGCCGATTTATTTATAGCGTCGTATAACTATCAATTATTCTACAATTAATTTATTATGTATACTGTAAAGAAAACAATAAATCAATGATTAAACAGGCATTATGTGTCAATAAAACTGTCAGTAAACTATTAAGTTTGAACTATTAATAGAGACTTGAGCTTATGCTGTCGCCTGGTTCACCTTAAGTGGTTACAACCGCCCATGGACGTCTGTAAGGCGCTCATACGCCCTATGCGGTTAGCCGAATTTTTTACTTCTGCACTCTTTTTGCTGATTTGATCTTGATGCGAACCCTAACAATTTGTCAACCGCGTGATGCGGTTGTGTTCCCGGCCAGCCAGAAATTCAACTGCATACTGTGGTTAACCAGACGGCTTACCGGACTTCGGGTAACTAACAGTGCATATGAGACCCGAGGGAGGCGATGCGTTGCCGTTGGGACTTTATGAATCTGTTTACGCCCTTTTGAGATATAACGCTCTGCGAAAATCGCGTTGCGGAGCTTATTTCATAATTTTCAATCTTATTGCATAAAAGAGCTGAAACCACGTACGATGGTCGACTGCCAAGTATCAAGGAAATGTGCTTGAATTCCCAGTTGCCGATGACGATAAAACCACGACGTATATGTTAAGTCAATTACCTGGTTTTCTATGAACTTAGTACTCTTTGGGAGACTTGGATAATATCAGTCGTCCCACTTTTGAGTTTGAGACTGACCCTGTTGATTGAAAAACGAACTATATACCTGTCACATTTCTAATATCTGTAATCTCCATGTGCAGTTTATTGCCGGATGTTTTTCTTCACCGAGTGCCCGTTGTTATTGTAACAATATGCATACGAGGCCAATAAAATTGCAAAAGTCATACAAGTTATTTCCCTGCTGGATTTTAGATTCTTTGCAAGGATTTAAACACATCCTTGGAATAACCTTGTTTCCTTAAAAACACAACCACCACGATTTCCAATACTGATCCATTCAGAATCAAATAAAAAAAAATTGGAGCATAATTGTATTGGTTGGGGTAAGTAATAATGTAGTTATTTTTGATTATGTACTTTTTTATTATATATTATATTTGACAGCCTCTGTGGTTGAGCAGGCTTGCGAAATGTACCATGCCACGAATCGAATCCGGAGCCTCTGCGTTTTTTTTTTTTTTTTTTTTTAAGGCGGGGGAAATGCATTTCGCACATACCGGGTCCTTTGCTAGGGATTAGACCGTTGTTGATCATGGAGGCTTTCCACTGAGGCAATCCAAACAATAATCAACCGGCTTGTGTGGAGACTCGACTAATCAATACCCCACTAAAACCACCCTCCTCCCATGTGCCCCGCGCTTATGGCAGGAAAGGCGTGAGATACAGAACGTAGTTACGCCCACACCGATCCTAGCGCACAAGTGCTTGAGAATGCCCCGGGAGAGGCAAACTCACTTCGTCAACAGGGGTGAAGACTCCTCTGCTCCCTAGATGCTAGAGGGCCCCTGCAGCGGTATTTCAGGGAGGGAGGTCATGCGCATACCTGCGCCTCCGGGCTCCCAACTGACGTCGGCGCCCACGAGACGCATGCGCACTACCATCTCTCTCCCTATCTCGTTCCGCGGCCTCCTTATGAGACACTACCGTCTCGCAGAAATTGGCCGCACCCACCCACCAATCGTCGCTGTGCAGCATGGCTTGCACCAGATCGCCCAGCGATTCGATCGGTCCTACAAGTGTCTCGAGTTCAAACCTCTGAGGTGCCCATGCTGCGCACTCGACTAGCGTGTGTAACGCCGTGTCCAGCGCGCCACACTGGCGGCATTGGGGTGAAGGCAAGCAGCCCGCAATACTGACACAGATACTTATCGAAGCAACCGTGCCCGGTAAGTATCTGTGTCATTCTGAAGGTCAGGGTCCCGCGTTTCCGCGAGAGCCATCGCAACAGCTGCGGTCGAACCGCCTCCACCGTGTCAATGCCAGCAACAGGGTTTTCCAACTCTACTGACCAAGATTGGATCATGGCCGCGGTTTCCCGCGTCCTGATCACCTGGAGTTCGGCCTGGCCATAGACCAGGCCACGGGCGAGGGCATCCTGTCGGGAGCGCCGAACTTTGGCTATCACGTCCGCCTGGAGAGGCCAGGGCGGATCGCCTGCCAAGAGTGTCGACGCCGTCCACGACACTGTACGGTATCCTCGGATGGTCCTCACCGCCAGGACCCGTTGTGCGCGGCACAACAAAGTCCTATTGTGGCGGTGAAGTGCAGTGGACCATACGGGTGCACCGTACAGGGCCATACTCCTAAGGATGCCCATGTAGAGTTTCCTAGTCGTCCCCCCCGGTCCCCCCACGTTGGGAAGAAGCCGAGAGAGGGCGCCTGCGGACCTCACGAGCTTCGGAACTAGCTGCTCAAAGTGCGCTTTGAACAGCCATTTCCCATCAAGAATTAGCCCCAGATATTTCATCTGGGGGCCTACACGAATGTCCACCCCTTGGACTGTAACGGACAAGTCCGCGGGGGGATTACGAAACCGCCTATGGAACATGATGGCCTCCGTTTTCGCGGGGGAAACCTTCAAGCCCAGCCTACCTATTCTTCGGACCACGATCGCCAGCCCGGCGTTGGCGAGGTCCACGGATTCCGCGAATGACGCAGCGCGTGCCGTGAGTAGGGTGTCATCCGCAAAGCAGATGAGCCCTATTCCGGGCAGGACCGGAACCCGAAGGATCCAGTCATAACCGACGTTCCAAAGAACCGGCCCGAGGACCGATCCCTGTGGTACGCCGCACGCGACGCGTCGCCGACCTATCGCTCGATTCTCGGACTCGCCGCCCTCCCAAAGGATGTATCTATCCTGGAGGTACGCGCCCAACAGCCTCGTGAGGTACGGGGGGACTCCGTGTGCTCGAAGCCCCTCCCTAATCGTCTCGTGAGGGAGGCTGTTAAAGGCGTTCGCTATGTCTAGCGAAACCGCCAGGACAGTATCCTTTGCTTGGACTGCGTCGTCCGTTACAGATCGAGCCTCTGCGTTCCAGTGAGCTCGGCCGGCTAAGGCTTAGCCCGCTTAACTACAGAATAATGTTTTTGTAATTATTTGAGCTAAACGATAATTATATAAACATTTTTTAGTGGAAACTTCATTAATATAATGTATTAATTTTGTATTTTATATTTACGAATATTAATTACTGTGTGTTTCCGAAATAAATTAAATAAAAATAATTAAAGGTTTCTTAGATATAACGACCACGCATTGTTATTTTCATTAGACTACAAAACCATAAAAAACAGTTAATCGCAAATACATCTCCAATTTTATCAACGGATTTTATTCAAATTAATTTCGTTTGATAATAATTATAATATTTAAGCCATCATCACCTTGTTTTTTTTTCAGAACTTTTTACCGCATATTTCGAAAGAAAGTGAAATTTACAACAATTCAGTTTTTGTCGAATCCTAAAAAATATATTTGTATTCTCCACAAAAATAACAATAATCATCGCTAAACGCCAGTATCACAACCATTTTGGATATTATTGTGTCGGTTAAAACTCGTTCTTTCAAATATACTGGTTTATAAAATATATTCTATGGATGATCTTTATCATAAAACCATTGTAAATGTGTCTAAATCGAATTTAAGTGTGAATTCTTCGATCATTTGTTATTACGATCGCTTCATCCGTCAGTTGAGATGTTGGCGTTGAAAAATGTTGTATGCCTAATTTTATTTATGTGGGTTATATTACCTGTATCGAGCATTTATTTGTATATGTTGCTACTATGAATTGAATTTCGCTTAGTACACCTTACATTAATTTCTTGATAAAATCTATTTTAAGGGTTGTAGCAACGCCAACGTCTTTGAGGATTTTTCAGTACTGATTTGTCGGGCGATAGCGAGGATTCCATAGACACGGCCATTCTTGTTATTCAGATGCTTTATTATTTTGTTGTGAATAAAATAAAGTAGTATTAAAAAAATAATAAACCCAAATTATTTATCTCTCTGTTATAAAGAGGTAAATATTTTTCCATCCTGTTTTGATAAAAATTGAAGCAGTAAAATAGTTTCATGTCAATAATTTGAGGTGATTTGGTGAATATTTTTCTTAACTCAAAATGATTATAGAAAATTTTCAAAACAAACACGTAACGTCTCCCATCGTGAAGATTTATGATGTTTTTTTTTATAAATTACTGATCAGTAAATACTAATGAAAAGTTGTTTTGCTTACACCCCACTTTCGACCTTTTGCGGCAATCGGAGCCTTAAATACTAATGTGAACTTTTTTGGTTGTTCAGTTGCTCCTTTTTTACGGCCGATTAGTTTAAAATTAAGTATATATTTACATATTTATACACTGTCAATAACGGAGATAAGCTTAGCTATGCTTTTCGTTTCGAGCAATGATTAGTTTTTGCGGAACTTGTATATATCTAACAAATTTTCAGTAAAATATTGTTACGAGCTACAGGACTCGAATTAAAAATGCCGTTGGAACTACTATAGAATTTATTAGAACTGTACAAACACGTATAAAACAAATAAAAATAAAACTGGATGCAACCAGTTCACACTGCACGATTCAATGCAATTCGACACGCGTAAAGTCCGTCGTCTATATCGCTAATCGAGAGTACTACAAACGTCTTACTCGTCTCGTATTCCCCGCCTGACTCACCTCGATTCGGGCATGGTCTTATACTAACTACGCAGTACAAACAAATTGGCCGCGCATACTGAGTTTCTAAGAAATATTAATTTTCACACCTGCGAACGTCCACAAAGTCGAAAACAATAACAATAGGGATTAGTTCGACGCTAATGATGGTTATAAAACAAGTAGAAAGACAATAGCATGTTTTTCTTAATTACAAATTCAAAACACAAAATAATAACTAAATCCGGGAAGACAATAAGCTGCACCTTACAATAGGCAGCTGTGCGCTTATCTTTCACGGCATGTAACAATATTATAACAAAAAGTATATACTAAATATTTTGGAAGAAGTTTCAACCTCTTTGCTAAACCCTCCACCGATTCCGGATCCATTATCCCATTAATTCGACACAAATTCCTTTCTGGCAAAAAAATGCAAAATTTAAACAATTGGTGCCAGTAGTAAAAAGAATTCCTCGAGGAGCCAGAATTAGTGTTTGCCAGATTTTTTCACAGAAAATTAGAAAAGTGATAAACGAGAACTCCTTACGTACCTGGGAGCATTTATTGCTACTCCCCTATCAAATCCTTAATATTAGCAAGAACGAACATGGCAATGTTACATCTAAAATTAAACACAATTGTAAACATATTGAAAATATTGAAGATAAATTTAACTTTAGTACAACAAAAAGATACAAGTATCCGGATAAACGTTTTGGTCATATGGTTGAAAAAAAGCTTTCAGATGGTGATATCAAGGGAGCAGCAAGAATTCTTTTCTCGAATGATGATATAGCATCTAATGATGAGACAACTCTGCGTGCTTTAGAAGACAAACATCCACCTTCCGGAAGTACACGGTTGCAAGATATGCCTGAAGATCTCAATCGGAGTAATTTAGACGTAACCCAAGAGAGCATTCTCAAAGCCGTTATGCCCCTCAGAAGTGGCACGGCCGGGGGGTTGGATGGCCTCAGTCCACAACATCTTAAAGGTTTGTTGAGTGGGAGCACCGGCAATGCTGGTGAGCTGCTGCTCAAGGACATGACGGACTTGATTAATCTAATGCTCTCTGGCTGTGTTAATAAGGACATCCTCCCAATAATACGCGGTGCCAATTTATGTGCTCTAAAGAAAAAAGATGGCGGCATTCGACCTATTGCAGTTGGCACCACGTACCGACGTCTCGAAGCCAAAGTATGCTGTCGAGCTATAAGAAACCGTTGCTCCAGCTACTTTGCGCCGATTCAATTAGGTTTTGGGACTAAAGGTGGCTGCGAGAGAGCGGTACATTCTCTGAGATCATTTGCTACCACCGATCCCTGTGAGGCAATCCTGCACAGGTGGATGTCAAAAATGCATTCAATTCGGTCAATAGGTGTGCTCAGCTGTCCGAAGCAAAATTTATTTTTCCCAAAATCTACAAGTATGTTTATGAGTGCTATAACGAAAATTCTTATTTGGTATATCAAAATAACCTAATTCATTCGGCAACGGGATGTCAGCAGGGCGACCCTCTCCGTCCAGTCAATTTTTCACTTGCCATCCACCCCATCATTAAACAACTAAATTCTAAATTCAACGTGTGGTATCTCGTCGATGGGACCTTAAGAGGTAATATAGATACAGTGAAAAAGGATATAAATCTTTTTAATACAAGAGTGGAAAAATAGGTTCGGTTCATCTTTAAATTTCTCCATATGCGAACTTTTTCTTGCCTGTTCGACGAAGAATAACATTAACACTATTTCCGCTTCTACAGATTTGGCCCCCAATCTGAAAGTTGTTAATAAAAGTAATTAAAACCTCTTTGGATCTCCCACCTTTGATGAATCCTCCTCGTCTTTTGTAAAAGACAAAATTGTCAATTTTCAGTCAAAATTGTTAAATTTAAAAATAATTTAACACATATGGTGTTTATCTTATTATCAGGCACTGCGTTTTCACTCCCAACTTCACGTATGTATTGCGTTGTTCCCCCTTTTGGAGACATTCCAGTATTTTAAACAATTTACACAATATTATTCGGCAAACATTAACTTCCATCCTAAATATTTCTTTAGATGACCGATCGTGGACCCAAGCTTCCTTACCAATACGGTTAGGTGGCTTGGGGATACGCAAAATTTTCGACGTAGCCCTACCTGCCTTTCTGTCCTCAGTTCATTGTACTGTGGACCTCATCGGTAAAATAATGGGGTTGTCTGGAAGAGATCGCTTATTAGCGATAAGACCGCCCTTTGTGCATAATGAGACATAGTTTCAGTCTGTAAGTTCTTTTTTGTACAAATTTTAAAATAATTCAATGAAGACAACTTATAATATATTCTATATTATAAGTTTTCTCCATTGAATTATTTCAAAATTTGATATACTTAGTATAGTGGAGAAGAAGTCCGTCAGTGGGGGAACTCCGCACACCTCTCGTTATATCCATGTTTGAATAGCTACCACGACAACAAATCGGTCAGTACAGCTAAGACAAAAAAGGCAAAAAAATGAGAGGTGTACGAAATTGCCCCACTGACGGACTTCCTCACCTTGACCTGATGGCATATAAAGTAATTTTAAATTAAAAAAAATATTTTATCTTTTAATTTTTTAAAATCTTAAATCAGACATAAATTGAAAGTCCTAATTACCTCTTACAATTGTATTAAGTTATTGAAATTTACGAAAATTTCATAATAACCGTATCACATCCAAGGTAATAAAGGCACGTACATATAAAATTTTAATATAGGTACAAGGCTCCAAGTAAACTCGTTTATATATATAAAAAGGTATATATTATCAAACTAATTTATAATGTTTAAACAAATACAACTTGTAATAAATATACGATGTTTAATGACAAATCCGCGCTGCTAAGTCTAATTAGCGCTTTACATAAGACGTTTTACTACAAATGCCGCGCTGTTAACAGAATAATAATTCATAAGTTGACAGCACGTGAATAATTCGCGACGCGAGTTGTTATCAGCCGCACTTGCGCAGTATGATCGCTCTTGTGTTCGCGCGTGCCGTCCAACATACCCCTACCACGTTATCTTTCGACCGCAAAACGATGCCAACCGCCTCGATTAGTACCATTTACATCGACGCTTTAAGTTTTTAATCGTAAACACAGCACACAAATCGCTAATTAATGCAAACCAAATTTGATACATGAGATATTGTTTCTAACACAATAATTGTACATTGTTCTTAATTCAAATAGAATCATTTGAATATTTAAACGTCAACGCATGCTAATACCCCGTGACATTAACCACAAACACGATTTACGATGTTATTAGGCAAAAAGATAAAATGTGCAATACTGAGACAAAAGTCAATGTACTACGAATAGAATTCCAGGCCGCTGTAATATTTGACGTGAGCCACGACTAATTGCCCGATAAGTCGTCGATTCGCGTCTCGTTTTAATAAGGTGCGCTGTTTACTTGTATGTGTGGATACCGATGGAATGCCACGGTCATGTCGCTTTGTGTGTGCGAGATTTGTTTGTGTGCGAGTGACGTCTGCCGCACGCCTCATTCACCAGCGTAAAATAGACTAAACCTCCTCCCTTCAAACCTCGTTTTCAAGGCGTAGCCGGGGGAGATACTCGATTAACCAAAGTTCAGCATAGTTTGGTAAATTTGGAGCGTTACTATGTGTTCGTTGTTGCTACGTGAAGGCATACTGTGGTTTGATGTTTATTTGTGTGTAACCTCGATTCGGACACACAGCGCTGCAAAGTATTATGGTTATAAACAGGGTGTAATTCGCAGAATAGCATTATCCAAATGAATCTGACTCGAGTGCAACGGTCACCTTAAAATCCGCTTGATACTGCTCACTTAAATTAAGTTATTTTAAAAATATTTTTACTCATTGCTCTGATAGCTAAAGGCAAAAGAATCCCATAAACCTCACTCTATTTGCTTACGTCTCTTTCTGTGTATCACAGCAAATTATCTTAGAAACTAATAAAGTTCAATAGATAAAAAAGTTGGTACACATATAGAAGTCTACAAAAATGTTTGAGATTTATTTAAATATTGTAAATCTTTAAAATGATCCGCATTGTCTTCATAGAGGAACCCTCCATACGCGAGTCCAACCTGCACACGGCCACTTGTTTTTTTTAAAACTGATATTTAATAAACAATTAGAATAAAAACTTTGGAATTACTACTATGGAATAAGTATTCTTTATCGTCATTGTAGCAGAGTGGCTAAGGCTTCTCATTCAATCAACGTGGGTTGGAATCTTGATATAAAAAACATGCTTCACTTATGCAGTTTTTCTGGTCTTACGTGCATTTAAGTGCTAACATTGAAGAGAACACCGTAAGAAACCTTGCATATAAAATAAAGAAAGGTGAAACCCGCTAATCCGACTTTAAAAAATACAGTGGATATTCTGTACAATGCCTTAAAATTAGTCCAGTAAAATATTATAATAAGACCGTACTTAAATAAGACGCGTATTTGAACACAATTAGAATAGTAGTAGTTTGTAAATTTTCTTTTGCAGTGTAAAATAAAGCGTTATCTAACTAAGTATACTTATGGAATTACAGTATTATCAACAAAACACCCGAAAACTTACTACATGCTTATAATATCATCAAAATGCATGGTGTGATCATAAACGAAGTGTAAAAGAATTCGCATCAAAATAACAAATGAATGCTTTATGTGATATTGTTCACACCGTATACGCAAGTTTTTCCCACGGTGAGGTGCCTGTTACCCCCGTCTCCCCTTTGCGGAGCCTCCCGCTGCCTCCCGCATCTGGACCCCCGGCCCCCGCTGGCCTCTGTTTATAGTTCAGTACGGGTTTAGCATTCAAAGCGGTATCATACTCCCCGACATTATACTTTCATATTTATTGCTAAAACGCCTCCCTCTACATACTCGACCGTTTTAAAGTATTCTTTTGGTGCTGAATCAATCTTTTATTCTCGAGTCTACTATGACACATTGATTTTAATAAAATGAAGGTATAATTACTATTAACAATCATTAAGCCAAGCAGGACTGATTGAATCATTGATCATATTGAACAATTTTACAAAAAAATGTGTTTTATTGCGTTCATATTATGTAGGTATTTGTACATATGTTTTTTCTAGAAAATTGCAATTTTTTTTATTATAAAAAACTTTTATTACGAGGTTTATGACTGTCCAAGTAAACTTTGTGAATCCTTTATAAAAGCTTATTTGCTCATTTATTAATATCATGGTACATAATTGTAAAAATAAGTTTATATATTATTGTTTATTTTATCGTTTTTTTATTGAGCCTCTATATATTATATAAACCGATTTTAATGGCTTTTCTCAGAGAAAACATATTACGCCTGGTTAATATAGTAATTAGTCAATTAATATACCACGGCTTGGCTCCTCTCATTATTGGAAATGGATGATATTCCCGCCACGCTTATCCAAAGAGGATTGCTGGGTTTCACTCATTAGTGATCTCGATTTTTCGGTTTCTTCACGATGTTTTCCTTCGTCTATATTTTGTTATGTTTGAAACAGCGTGTGTATAATGTCAGAAACCTCATAAATGGTGCACGCTCCCCGGCCAAGACACGAACTGGCGTCTTCATGACGATCAGACTTGAATACTTTAGTCAATTAGCGCTTATGCTATGTGCGCCGCCTATCAACAAAATATAAAAATGTAATGTACTACTTATAGAGTCAACAAAGTAGGCAAAGCATTGGCTGCCTTAGTATTGCAGTTGTCCATGGGCGACGGTAGTTATTATCTTTCTTCTTATCTTCTTTACATATTATGATCGATACACTTCTGGCGCATCGTGAATCATACGAACACTTTCTTAGTGTTGTAAATGTCCTTAAAGGATGCTGACAACTTTTTACCAAGTGGCGCTACTGCTTGTTTACCTTCTTTTAAAAATAAAACTAAACAGTAACGTGCTTCCACATTCAGTCTGTGATATCAGAAATACTATCTGATGTTGACTGCTTTTAAGAATAAACTCAATACCGAGCAATACTCTATCAAATAAATTCAACAAATCAAATGCCCAATTAATCAACAGTAAGTTAACACAAAAGGAGTATATTTTGAAATGTTTATCTAAAAGCAAGAAGATATTCTAAGACACGAAACAAATAAGGTAATTCATCAATATATAAATAAAATAATTTATAAGCCAGAGTGTGGGGGAACGACACGGCGTCTCACGCGTTATTTTCGTCGCCACCTTACGAGTCGACAATTATTTGGGAATTTCAGAAGATCACCCTGGAGCGTCGGTCGTTGCCGCCTCTGACTCACTCTTGACACAATATTGAGGATAAAGTGAAGTAGAAACATTTTGCTTCTTCTTTGCTTGCGTAAAAGTTCGCTATATCTTACCGACCGTTCAATTCCCTTACTATCGGTTAAACTTGACATAAGTTCCATACAAGCATATATCAATACATAAAATTCAACCGATGGTAAGGCAAGTGAACGAATAGTAAGATATAGGATACGGCCATAAGCCACTTTTGCTTTGAGCATCGCCTAGTCACTGTTTGATGACTTGCCTTAAACGCCTTCATTGAGTGCAGTGTGATACTAACTACCTAAAGTATGTAACGACAGCTAATTCAATAAATTAGAAAAAAAATACATATAAAAAGTCACCGTTAAACTTCCTTGCTTTATTAAGAATATCATGATAAAAAATAATTCAAATAATCTTTAAACAATAATTAATTAATTATTCGACTCTATCCTACCTGTACCTCAAAACTGGAAGTAGAATCCAGATAGTGCTTTGTACTTCAAATTAGATGCTCGATCAGTTAGCATGCAAAGCACGGCAAAAAGCATGCTCAGATAAGAAGTTTGTGTAAAGGTTACCAGGTAGGTTCTATACTAGAAAACAAACCACAGTTATGTGTGAGACCTCATTTTTTTGCATGAGTTCAGCAGACAGGCGGACGGCCTACCTGATGGAAAGCGGTTACAGTCGCCTATGGACATTTGTAACACCAAAGGCGCTACTAATGTGCTACCGCTCTCTAAAGGGAGACTGGAACCTAGCCACTAATGCCGGAACACAACTCAAGGTAGCCATCTAGACGGGCAAATACCCTACCACCTGGCTGTGGATTGTTTTGTCATCTCTTACGACAGGCCGCTCGGCCGCTGGAAATTGTATTCTTTCTCCGTTCCTGCACGGATACAATATTAATACATGGAAAAGAACACTAGGAATGACAACAGCAGTACTTTATATACATTTATCTATTTAGTAGTGAATATTTATTTAAATATGAAAAATTTAGTAAAACATTCAATTTTTCACTGGTTTAATGTAAAGATGTTTTAAAATTTAAACAACAAAACGTTGATTAAATGTTCAGTAGTATTTTTTGATATCAAAGATCGAGAGAAGAATAATAACAGTACAAATGTTGAATTTAGGGGCTTTTTCAGATTTATGACTGGTTAAATGCCATCTCTAGTTTTTTCATAATTGTTAAAGTTAAAATAAAATACTTTCACAATATATATTTACTTTAATAAAGACAAGAAATACATAAGACGACTATATTTATGTACTTACTAATTTATTTCAGTTTTATTATTACAGCTTAACTATTATCATAAATGCAAATATCAATAAGGTAAAACGTTTTGTTTACTATCAAAGCGATGTTCAGTTATGCCGAACTATTAAGTGGTTTACCTAAATTTGCAATGATTAGCGATACAGAATTACGGAATCTAAGGATAATAATAGCCGGTTCGAGGGCACGCTTAAGGCATATCGATCGAATAATCGAAACGGCAGGTCTGAATCGAGTAGCCACACGTAACATCTATCTGGCGCAACATACACGCCACGAGTAATTTGGATGTTGCTAATTATAGGTGCTATTGCGGTTATAATAAGATCCTCCCAACTTCTCAGAAATGAGGCCGGCATGCTTTATTAATATTTATCCGATACACGCCGAATGCTTCGGTCCCAAGCAAACTGACGCAGTCAAAGAAAACATGCCGACCCGAAATAAAGTCGTAAAGTACCGGAACGATTTCAATCGATGTTCTCAATGTTGTATATCGGGTTATAAATGCGCAGAAAGTATCGATGAAGTACCGATTGTGGGAAGCGTTTATCGGTTTAAAATTGTTATTATTATGAGAGATGTGCACCACGTTTTACTGACGCACGTGGCCGATTAATAAATAGGTCTAATAGAGGATAAATTAATGCAATTAAAACTATACCTATAGATAGTAAAATTGTATGTTTTCAGAGGATAAATTCGCAGTAGTGTCATTGCCAAGAGACATACTTTGAAAGTAGGCTTGAAGTTACCTGATCAGAGGGATGAAAAAAGTACTTTTTATCCCTAGGAAACAATTTTACCTGGTGTCAAAAAGTGTAAAAACTGCGAGCCATAGATAATACATGCGATTCATGTCCCAACTTTTTTACAGTCACTGTTAGATCGCGGCATAAATTGTAATAAAAAATAGCAACAATTTTTTGACATCATTTTATACTTATAAATTACTTTTCACTAAATTATCATTAGTGACAAAAAATACTGACTGATAGAATGCCACAGAAAAATAAATTTACTTCATGTTTCAGATATCACGTATTAAATGAGTTCATCAAATTCATATATGGATTTAACGTCTGAGTTCATCATAGAAGTAGTTGTTTGTTTAACTAATCAGTTTTTATTTACTTTCCTCATATTCAAAATGAAAAGCAGTGTTAACCTCGGGTGAAAGTCCTATTTAGGACCATACACAGATAATTCGATGCTGTTACCATTTACAAAACGTTGGTTCTCGGTGTGTATTAAATACTATTTCTTTATTCTTTAATGAGATTTATAATCTGTTTACACATTTTTTTTGCACCATCTGAATCCTTTCATTATATTGTTCAAAAATATGTAAGTTATGCAATATTAAGATGTCTTATGTCTATAATAATATTGTAATTACATTTTTTTTCTTTTAGAAATGTATTGTCTTATTTATTATTGTAATACTAAACTAAATATAAAAAGGGAATAATTATTAACGATAAAATATTGGTACCAAACCATAGTTACTTATCGGGAACCTTCCCAAGAGTTTGGCGGCGTTGCTACGTTGTATAATATATAATAATATAAATAGCAAGGTTTAATCTTTGAACAAAATACACGCCAGACATTTTTGGTCGTGTGAGACGTCGGCTAAACGGTTGGCGACGTTACGATAAAACTTTAGAGCGCTAGAACCCCATGGATTCACAGTTCCTTAATACTTTTCATAGTTTTGAATATTTTTTAGAAATAGAACATTTTTAAATAGCAAGAGCATTATCCCCATGTTGTTGATTATATGAAATCAGTATATAGATTAAACATGAAATATTATATACTGCAGTATTATGCTAAATAACATACAAAATAACGACTAGCCGCTGGCTTCCTCAGAAGCCGATTTTCAACACGCATATCTCACGGATGCGCGTGCGCACCATTCTGTTTTGAATGGCAGACATGCCTTTTGGGAAAGTGAAATTCCTTTTAAATTGATCTACTGTTATACAGATAGCTTCTATAGCTACATTCAAATTGTGCAATTTTTACTGCTGTGGGAATAAATTTGATGCTAAATAAGTTGTTAAAATACCTATAGTTATTAAAATCATAAATAATATGCAATACTGTTGACAGGCACGTCAAGATCTTTAGAGATTAAGCCATAAATAACATTAAGCTCTTCATTATGGCCGGAGTCTATTAATATTTATTTAACTACATTAACTTCATCACCATAAAGTGTGTGTTTATTTTGCTGATCACGATACCGTATTATAAATGTATAAATAAATGTATTAATGATTAATACATTGATTAATGATTAATTAATGATAAATGTATTATATACATAACAACGGAAATTTTATTTTTTTATAATAAGATTAACACTTATATTTTTAAAAAAACTTTAAGAACCATTATTCGGATTATGCTATATTAGTAAGCTAAATTATAAGCTTAACAATAGTTACGTGTATACATTTACCTAAATATATTTTTAGGTAAATATATCAAATTAAGAAACGTATTATTTAAGATAAATAAATAATGGTTAAAAATTACAATTAGATTTAATTATAATCGAAAAATTAACATTTTCGTAACTTGAAACGATTGCCATTAATGTTTATTGTGTATTGTGCCCTCGGTAGTACTTTTTATTAATATCAACTGATTATATGCTCAAGCGTTGGCTTGCTTACGAGTTTGTTAGCTAGATTATAAAGTTAAAGTGAGTTTAACATCAAGGAAACTCCTGAGGGTTTGCCTGTAACTACATCCAAAGAAGTCCTTAACTATAAATATAATATAACAAGGTGGACAGTGAAATCAACTGAAACATTTTTTATGACAATACAAAACATCGAAGCTTCCTAAATTTCTACGAGCATAGCAACTTATGACATCATTTCTTTAACGAGTGGTAGTTTGAGCCTTAACTAAAATTATTATTATAATGATATTTTAAAAGTAAAATTTTACCAAGGTATTTTAAACTCTACTTTTGATATTAACACTGTTTTAGAATTTCTTTTAAGCATGTCATCTACCTAATCTTTTCGTAAATATACTAGATGTGACAATCGTCTCACTTTTTATGCCTATCGAACGTAAAAGGTGAGACAGCAAAATTACGTAACTGAGTAAATATTTGTCCACAAAATCACAGAATGTGTTTTAAAATATTACAGACCAAATTTTTCTCTTTTGTATTATATGCAGATGCATATAATATGTCAGGTCAGGTCAAAAATGTCAGGTGCTGTCAGATGACAGCACCTGACATTTTATCACCTACTGTGTCAATGGCAATGTCAAGTCATAAAACTGAGAGTTGACAAATGAGGATTATGATATTATGTGTATATTTAGTTTTGTTTGAATTTTTACAATAAATACAAAAACTGGTTTCTTTTCCTAATTTATTAGTCTTAAAACCTGTGTTTGGTTTATGGAATTATTATTATATCTCACATATTATATTGTTGGATGATGTCATTTCAATTTGAACTTTGCCATAAATTGAATATTTTTACTATGATGCAGTCTGGACCATATTATATAGCTCTTAGTTACTAATAAGGCTTTGCTATATGTGGTATTTTATATAATTTAGTTCCTGCGCAGCTCTCTTAACATAAAGCACTATAGTTAGTAAATACGCATAGGAGAATAATAAATCACTTAAAATATTTTAAGAATTGAGTTTAAGACATTTATTTCTCAAAAGAATTTACAATTCACTTACAGAGAAATAACTAGTTACATTTAATTCACATTTACCCCTATTAGCGCATCTGTCCATTTATTATTGTAAAATTTAAATAATGTTTTGTTTTCGAATGGATTTAGTTAATTATTTGTAATATGTGAGGGTAGTCTTGAGATAAAAGTCGGAGTAATGCGAGTTGTTCATTAAGCAAAGGGCTTATTAAAACGCGTAAAGCGATTTGAAAGAAAAGTTACGTGTTTTTGGCAGTCAGTCTGTCTGTTAGTTACTAAGTAGCTTTACAATAACAAATGGTGCAGTGCAAACAGATGGTTAATTTATTTTTGGTTGGATAAATAAGTTCCAAATTAAAAATAAATAAATATATATATTAATTTATTCAAGTAAAGAGCAGTCCTTTAGAATATGGTTTTTCAATAGTTTTTTGAACAGTAAGAACGATTTTACTTCTTTAATATTTTTCGGTAGATTATTATATAGTATAGTAAAGCGCCCTCATTTATCGTTATATTCTTTTGAATTGAATTTTAAAAGTGTTTCGGGACTTTCGGCCAACATAAAACAGGCCATATTGGTTCTACGATATTTATTATTGCCTATAATTATTACTATATTGCCTATAGCATTGATGGAACTACTGCTCAAAGATTGGCATCCAATTTATTCCAATTATTAAGAAATTTTGCTTATTTTCTAGCCATAAAATGATAACTATGTTATTATATGGCTGAAAAATTATAAAAAATCTTAACATCGTAAACCTACGTTTTAACGGTTTTGAGCGCGGTAATTTATTTAATTTTTGTTATTCCGACGTTTCGGAATTTCAGAAAATATTATAATCTTAACATCATCAATAATTCGACAGGGTGGGTATCTATCACTTCTGCCAACAGTGGTAAGTTTCCCCTACATTTATTTATTCCCATGATTTAAGATGTATTTATTGTATCTGTAGAAAATAATATGTGGAACTGTTGTTTAAATTCTTAAATTTTATGTTCTGTTACATCCTTCCCATATAACTGTTGTCTTCATATTGTTACGAGCTACAGGACTCGAATTAAAATAAATGCCGTTGGAATTACTACAGGGTTTATTATAACTGTACAAACACGTATAAAACAAATACAAAACTGGATGCAACCAGTACACACTGCACGATTCAATGCAATTTGACACGCGTAAAGTCCGTCGTCTATATCGCTCATCGAGGGTACTACAAACGTCTTACTCGTATCGTAGTCGTCGCTTGACTGCCAATCTCTCCATTTGGACACCCCTTTATACTCAGCTTAGGGCCGTGTAAACAATGATTTCCACGAATTACACCTGCGCCACCATCGACGCTATTCCCAGAAAACATAATTCTGCACACCTGCAGGATTATGTCTGCGAACGGCCATAAACAAGCACAATAACAATAGGCTATTGTCTAAACAAAAGAACTCCGAATAGAGGAAGGGATATAAACCAGGTTTTATGGCAGGCAGATGTGCATACCTTGTATTTGGCCCAACTTTTAACAATATCGATGAAGTATAAAATTTTGTTTTTTTTTTAAATATAATTATGTTTAATTTTAAGTATGTACTTTTATTATCAAAACTTCGATACCAAGTGCTACACTACCTACATTGATGGATTAGGTAAGAATATAGTTTTCGTTATATGCGTTGTTTGGAAAAGTTTTAGCTAAAATATTGTAACTAGATCTATATTCTCGTCATTATTTATTTTGGTGAGCAATAAAGTATTATCTTAGAGCGTAGCGCGTGATGCACTCTGACGGATCATGGCCCGTCCACGACCTTGTCTGTAAGCGATAGACAAGCGCGACACGATGGGCGACAGAAAAGAAAGTATTGGTTTGCATAAACCACGTCACGAGTCGTGGCGCTAAAAGCACAAGGCTGTGGCCGGGCCACTACTATTTGACGTCTTCCTCAATTTTTTTTGTGATTTCGTAACTCTAAAATGAAGAAGTATGTCTTTGTTTATTTACTCACTCTCATGGTGACTCATTGCTTTATTACTGCATAGATTATTCTACGGGTTTTTTAGACGTAGCGAACTATGTAAATATCATTGTTTAAATAATATATATTTTTTAATTGGAGTAGGTGCCAAATTGAATGTACTCTCTAGATTATCTGCGCAGTAACAGATTTGTTATAAATACCGGTTATTGCGCAGTGATCGTCAAATATTAGTTTGCAAATCAATAAAACTCGGACATAATTAGTATTCATTATTAAATTTTTGCTTCAAAAGTCCAAGGTCACAGAGTAAACTTATAGCGAAATCTGCACAAAAGATTTTTCTTTTCAAAATGAGTCTAAATAATGTTAAGTTTTCATAGAAGCGGTTTATCTCCTTTGGGAACAATAAAAATCTTAAAACTCAGAAACCTTTTTTTTAAATAATTTTAGACGCTGTTACATTTACTAAATTATGCATTTGAAAATGCTCAAAAACTTGAAAATTTTACCTTTAATATAATACCGCATTATTGATTTTTTTAATTTATTTCAAAACAATAGTATTATGGATTTTTACTTGGGACGTTTAATTGAAATGTTCATAATTTTTCGGTAGGTACACATGTGGAAGACATGTTAGAATCATCTTGATTACAGCTCTTAGGGCCGGTTGGACTCGGCTCGACTTGGCTCGGCTAGAGCTAATCGTATTACGTACGGTAAGTGAGAGTTCCAATATCCCATGATCTTATCCCATTCCTGTATGCTATCCCCTTTATCCCATACCCTTTATTCCATCCATATTATTCTATTCTAAAGACTGTCCACGCATTGCCTGCGCCCTTCACAAACGTCTGTAAAATATGGTAACCGCTTTCCATTCTAGGTGGGCAGGAATATAAGGAATATAATATCCTGCAGGATAATAAAATGTGAAATATTTTTACCCCGGGAATCCCGCGGGATACAAGAGGATATTCTCGGGATAAAAGGTTTGGAATTGTTCGGATGCATAAAAATTACCTTAATCCGACACAGTTTTCACTAAAACGATAGCTTACATTCTTTTTTAAATGCTATGGTCCTTTGTGCTCCGGGAATCCCGCGGGTATTTCAATACAAGCGTGGACGAAGTCGTGGGCATATCCTAGTATGTATACAAAGAAGTAGCGGGTACAGGTAGTTAATAAATATGAATTTTCATTTTTTAATCACCTGTCTCAAATGTAGCCCGGGTGAGAACAACGAATTTTGTTTTCATACTTTAAATTCACGAATGAACCTAAGAAAATCTCACCATACAATGAAATGTTACCCGAGCGACCTTTATGTAAGACGTAGCAGTTTTCAGTGCGTATGTTCCCAAAATATTTAGTGATTGATGCATGCATTGTAGATATTGGGTATAATATGCAGGTTTGCGGTTGTCCGACAACGAGCACTGCTGGCCACTCGCCAATTCCCTGGCCTCAAATTGATTTTGCCGCGGCTGTACTGAAACTCTTTGCTCCCGTTGCATATATTAGGAGTGTTAATTAATTTTCGGGCCTAGTTTCGAAACGATATGGTAAAAAGTGTATGAAGCCGCCCGCCCATTTTTATATGTATCGGATTGTTCTTGTTAGGACGTTTATGACGCCTTCCAGCCAGATGGACCTTCAACCTGCGTTAGGTTGCCAGCAGGGGCTAGATGAAGAAGACGTAAGAACGAGATATGTGGCGCAGACTTGGAAATTTATAATTGTATATATACAAATTAACCATTTGTATGAATCTTACAAAAATCTTATAATCTTATAAATAAATAAAGAAAATCATATATATTGACGAGAATGAACGCACATAAAACTAAAAACAAAAATCTAAAACTAACAGGATTCACACCTAGAGCATAAGAATTTTATACAACACAAAATATTTTGAGAAAAGAAATGTACATAACATTCCCGGCAATGAGGCCCACAACTCAGCTTTATGCTGTGTCAAGAAGAGCTGACACAGCGCTGATTTCCTGTTGCAGCCTCCAGTAAATTATAAGTGACCCAAACATGTTCTCATTAAAATTCGTGAATTTGAATCAATGGTAGTGTAAATACTAATATCAAAAACTTAACATTATAAAAAAGATTATGTCTACAAATACATATAAGAAATATCTCGTTCTTTGTTTTATATTATAAGCGTATTATTTAGAAAAATAAAATGAAATAGGAATAAGTGTAATAATAATGTAAAGATAATAAAATGAAAGTTTAATCAAATATTACTTTTATAATATATATTTTTTTAAAAAATTTTCTATAAAAGAAAGTTACAAAATCATACAAACAATTTTACATTGCCAAACTGGAGCGCAGTTTGTCGGCAGTATTATAATATAATAATCACATACATATTATGTTACATAAAATTAAAAAGTCTAATAAAATATTGTACTAACATGTAATAATAAATGATTTGAGTAAGTATAAACTATTCTATGAAAACAACGATTTATTTATTTATTTTTATATAAAGTTATTTATACATTTATATAGATACATACATATGTATTATAAATATACAATTTATGTTGAAATTTTTTTCTAGTTACATATTTTTCTAATGTGTCGCGTAAGAATCTTTATAATCTTTATCAATTTACTTTGTCATCGTATTTTAACAGGTTATCTTTATTCAAACTGTATGTTATAGGTAGGTGCGTATACTATGCATGTAATAATTTATGTTTTCATTTAACCTCGTCGAAACTCGACAACTTTTCAGTAGCCCTGGTAATTATGTCTCATGATCCTGCTCCATTTGGGATAATACATATTATCTCGTTCGTGTTGTTGTACTATCTCATTTCTTTTTTTCTACTGCTGTTTCTCTATGCTTTGGTGTACAATAAAGAGTTATCTATCTAATGTTCATTTTATTTGCCGTTTCACGCAGGTGTAGTGAAGGGTTTAATGCGTTATTTGTGATGCGACATTGTTATTAAGCGTTAGTGACGTTAAATATTGACAGATAACGTATGTATATATACTAATGTAGTTAATCCTTAGCGGGGTTATTTTTAACAATATAAACAATACTCATTTGTCCACAGTCAATAACATTAACATTGTTCCTTATGGAGCAGAGACATAAAAGCAGATTTTCGTGAATTTGTAATAAATATTTTATTAAGAACCAAAGAAAATTATTAAAAGAGTTGAATGAGTAAGAAACTGTTAAGTGGAGGAAATCCTCAAATAAAACTTGCAAGTAACAAGGAAAGATCAAACGGAAAAGGATGTTTAAAGTTATGAGATGATTTAGTTGGAACTCTTATCTGCGATGTCTAGCGTTGTCGTAACCTAAAACTCGTCGGACGGCTGGCTTTTCGCCAGGTTACTTTGCTTTAAATTGCTTTCATCCCTTCTCGGTGCATCCTCTTCAAGCTGAATCCTGTAAGAAGTCAGTGTTTAACAATGTTTTAATAAAGACAGTACAATGATTTTAAAAGAGCACAATATCTGCTTCCATCACACCAAATATCAAATAAATAAGTTGCTTATCTACATGTAGGTACATGTATATGTGAGGGTAGATGCATATATTATTTGTACAGCATAGTGGTTGCTTTTGTATGAAACGACTATTCTGACACGATTGTAAGAGCAGACTTGAACCCCAGGTGAAAATATAAAAGATAATATGTTCATACAATTTGCGAACATGATACTCCTTAAACTAAATGAGGTATACGTACATCTAAAGCCAAAGTCACAATATTAACACAAACATGTGCCAAAACATACTTAAATGTTTGTCATCAATGATAAATTGCTCAAGTAACGGCAAGATAAGTGGCAAAACAAAGTAGAAGTATAATATAAATTAAGTGTGTTAGCGAACAGGCTATGTATTGGTACTCTTCTGTGTGTCGTAGCTAGCTTATTTCCACTGGCCACTTGCCAACTGCCTCCGCTTGAAATTGCTTTTACCGTACATTCTACCAATGATACCGTACCGCTGCATTATAATACTGGTCGTGATATGTGCGCTTTTGGTCATACTTGCATGTGTGATTTAACACTGCGAATACTTCGTACCAAATCATGCCGAGTGGCTTCTAATAATCAACTTTTCATTTGAGTTTTATGGAATATATTCACGATTTCTAAATCACAAATTATAGCGTGCCTCAACTCGTTAAACGTTTCTAGATGTGACATGTGTCATATATAGAAACTTTTAACGAAAATATTACTGCAAATGTATAACTAGTTCATCCCTTGACGGACAAAAACACAGTGTGAGTTCCCGAACTGCACAGATCGTCAATGAGAACCGCTGTGACACCACCGTCATCGAGGATAATCCAATGACATTTCTCACTACTATACCGTACCTAACGAGCTAAAGCGCAAAGAGTTTTTTTTCGAAACCCGAACCTACCTCTATCTCTTACAGTTCTCTGTAGGAGCCAAGAAGACCGATATTGTAAATAAAAATTGACTTGGAAACGTAAGTACGAGTAATATCTTAAGGAAGAAGAATTTCACCTGAACTCAAGACCAGTTATTATGATTAATAATGAGCAGACAAAAAACAAAATACTTAAAATCATCCTTTCAAATAAAAAGGCGAATGGAAGGAGCCGAACCGATGACGACTGAATACAGCTATTTAATATACCTGAACATTTTAAAAACACTAATATAACAAACAAAACCGAAGATGTTCGTCCGATCATTACCGACCCGAATTCTAATGACCGATTTGATTCAACTCTTTTTAACCCTCGAATTTAATAAAATTATAGGTTGGAGCGTATTATAATATTTCAATACTCGTCTGATACCGATGTGGTCACTTTTTATTCTTCGATTCGTTTTCGTCGTAGTGTAATTTGGAAGGGTCTAGATAGACAGGCTTAAAGCTGTTCCCCAAATTTTTCACAAACAAAATTAATCGTCTTGTTTGATCTCTTTTAAACGATAAATAACTAAAACCTTGATTTTAACCACGCTACGCCTAAGCGGATGATAATGTACTATTATGTTAAATGTTTAAGGCCTAGAGAAACCCAAACAAAGTTGCATCACACTCTTTACATCCCCCAGTCATTCATTTCATGTTGCTACTTGATGTTCTCGTAGGGCTTTACGGGAGGTCCTTGCAATGAGAGGTGAGAAGTTATAATATGCGTATTTTATTTATGTTCCTCTGCCACTGTGACGGCTAGGCACCATTGTCCTTGATATAGTCAAAGGTCTCCAGTTTGACTAACATTTTAATCTAATAGCCTTTGACCCATACAAACCCCAAATCTGGTTCATTATTATGACCCGTGAGCATAAGTGACATTGTATTAACCGATTTTGATTATATCAATCGCTATGTATTGAAAAGATTGGAATTCTGGTAACGAGCCGCTAGTGCGCTTATATTTTTGTTAAATGAGCGATCTAGTTTGAGGCATGTCAGTCAAAATACCACATCGATATGGTCATGGCAATAGGTGGATGGGGCATTATTACAATATCAATTACACAATTATTTATCGCAATATCAATATAAGTTTGTAAGTCGTTACGATTAATTTCGTCTGGACTTTTGAAGGTGAACAGAATTCAGTTAGATTCATACGAAAATTTTGGTGCAAAAATCTTTCAGCAAACATAGTAAATGGCAGCAATACGTACTCCACAATGACTTAATGTAATACTTCACCCTCCCTTTTCGATCAGTAATGCGAAAACGAGACGAAAATTTCATGGCATTTTCATCTGAACACAGACGTGATGGAGAACAAATACACGAATATAATACTAAAATCTAGGACTAATCCACGCGTACGGTAAACGGTACCAAGTGTAGGTTAAAACAGAGTACAGATTGTTTTGATCGTATAAATCTTTTTTGAATTCCGAAGGTAAAAAATTCAGTATGCAATCCAATAGAGACCTAATTTATTTGGTAGTAAAAGCCAAGAGAGGCAGAGAGTTTGTTCGTGTAAAGCCTTTTCGAGGTATATGGGGGTTTTCTGTCCCTCTCATTTGAGTGTTAGGTGAACGAGAGGCAGTATAGGGTGGCCCTCAAACTCCTGCCGTTGCGGGAGGTAAAAGATTAACCCAGTTTTGTTATTTGTCCACTGTCAGTCGAGTACCTATTCACAATGCGGCGGGAGTCTGCTCTACTGGATCCTTGGGCCGTTTAACGTAATTGTAAATGATTAATGTGTCTGTACCACCATGTAATAGCAACAAGAGATTGGAAACCGATGTAACCTCTTTTGATTTATGACCCTTACTTTCTTTACGGAATTTCTTCAATGGCATGTCAGCAGTGTCCCACAATTTACAGTTGACATAAAGTTGTTATATTAATATACATAAACACGTATTTGATTTGGTTTGTATATAATATTTGTTGTAATTTATTTCTTCTTTTTCATAAAAAATAACCCGATAAAATACAGATAACCGCCTGCATGAGTAATATTTGTTGTTCAAAATAGGACACGCTTAACGCTTAATAAAAAAATACTCAAATGCTTTCAAAATAATTTTATAATCTAACTAGCGGTGTTGGCAGACGTTGTCCAGTCCTGCAAAAATTAAAAGCTAATCTAGAACCCGATTCCAGCGCCAAGTATTTTGTTTGGATTGTTTGGGTTATATTATTGAAATTTAAGTAGGAATCTCTAATTTTTATATAACCTATATTAGTTAGGGATAATGTAGCATTCGAATGGTGAAAGAATTTTTGAAATCGTTGCAGTAGTTTTTGAGTTTATTCGTTTTTACAAACATACAAGAATACAAATCTTTCCTCTTTATAATATTAGTATAGATTAGATTTTTTCGAGTGAGTACTGCACTAGTAAATTTAAAAAAAATAATAATTATGTATTTACCTTTTAAAATTCAAATTTTGAACTGAACTTTCAGAAACTTATTTTTTTGTTCTATAACATTATACCGTAACGAAAAAAAAAATGAAAAATAAAATCGGTTTTTGGCGATTTTTGAAATCTTAAAAAATTTGGAGCGACATCTTAAATTTTTTATTGAGCTGTCCCTTGGAGGAGGGTTCTCAAAATCAAAAAGCTAAAATTTTTTCACTCGAGACTCAAAAAAAGAAGTCTGTTTTTTTGCGCCACCCTAATGTTTTAATTTCTCGTCAATTTTATTGATTTTTGCATTTGATATATCATAATCCTTTCGAAGTACTTCAAATATAATCAATACTAAACGAGTGTGATACAGAAATTCACAAAAAACGTATAATTAGGTCTTTAGCTGATTTCAGGGCAACTTTTTCAAGGATATTGCTTTCGTTAGGTTATGTAAGACGATTGTTCATTAAAAATTTATATTTTAATTTTTATTTATTTAACATTTTTATTATAGTTTTTCTAATATAAAAACTGAACAAATACAACGATAGGTAATTTTTAGCTGCACTCTGTGAGTAAATGTCCTCAGAAAATTAAAATAACTTGTGTGAGACGCTGTAGCCCACAGATAAAATGTTGGTTCAATTTGTAATGGACTGTATGAGAGAGATATGACCTAGATCCTTGCACTAGAAAAGTAGAAGCTTCCCCAACCTTGAGATCCGCCCTCTCCTGGCTCGGTTCAGGTTACTCACAGGAACAGTAACGGCACTAAATTTCACCTTAGAGCTAACACTTTTCACAGAGTCTAAGTACATATAGTAAGTTCTTGGCACGGCCAGTAATCACAATACGTATAATGAAGGTTATCCAAAAAATTATGAGCGCACAGCGCTGGTGGTCTCGTTAAATCGTCGACAGTAAGTGTCCAAAATGGCTGCTCCTACCCTGCTGTGCATTGGCCGTCGCCTCACGCAGAAAGAGGGTAGACAGCAAAATTGATGGAGCGATATTCTACCTACCTTATAATAGGCAAGGACCGAACAACTTGATGTTATTGTATAGTCAAAGGTTTGTGTGGAAAACCACCCATGTAATTTAAGCAGGTGGTAGGCATTGGGAAATATAAGACTCTACCAAAGAGTTGTACTGTTGCAGTGCATATGACAAAAGTGAACACGAAGAATTTCTTTGGTATGTCCATGCTATAGTGAAAACTCGAGTTTCAAAAGAGACTAGTTCAAATCCTGGCCAGGAGGCACGCACCATTTTAAGCATTCGAATCCTGACGTAAGCAATCTTTCTGGCCTAATAATGTACATATTGTTATAATTAACAGGTTTTGTTTTTAAAGGTAATCATCGTCAGGAAATTGCGCGTCGGGATTACCGATGTGTGTAATCCACAAATCCGAGTTAGAAAAGCGTGACAGAGTTTACCATCGTTCCCTGTGAAAGGTCCGAATTCAAAAGTGGGACTTTTATAATATGGTTATGAAAACTTGTAAAAAATAAGCTCGAATTAAAAAAGTAATAACAACTGCCTATATAACTAACTTGCTTTTGCATTCTGTACCCCTTTTATCTTAGATCGTGTCGTATTTTTTTCATAATTAAGGATTATAAATATATTGATTTTATTTTATTATTTAGTATTTGTATATTGTACCCACTAACTTGTATATAGAAATACATAAATTGCGTTTAGTTCACTCATTTATCTATTGACTAAAAACTGACCACAACTTACTTAGTAAAGTTTTTTAATTAAGCATAGACAATCCGTATTAAAAGCAAAGAACAAATAAATAATGCTGAATATGTAATGTATTTTCTACACAAGGTCACCCACTCAAAAGAATTATAATTAAAATAACATACGATATTGTAGGTATAAAAAACTGTAACGCTTCGTTTTGTAGTGTTAATAAATCAACTCTGAGGGCCAAATAGTTTCATAAGAATATTTCGGAAAGTTTAGAATGTCAAGTTCATATAACCATATCGAAATTAAGAAATAACCTTATTATTTAAGTTTGTTACATAACTTCGAGTATTTCGGTAGAAATAAGTTATGTCATACGCGGATTATTCTCAAAATCAAATAGTAAACCGTAAATAAGCAGTATGTGTGGGCTAATCTTATAACTTCATACACAATAACGGTGTTATTGATGTTGAGTTAGAGTAAGTTTGAAGGCTCCTTTAAGAGCCATAAACAATCCTTCAAACTTACTCTATCTCAATATGACTAAGACCAGACGCATGCTGAGGTGAGACAAAACGATAGAGCGGACGCTCTGTCGAAAGCCACTGCTCTTAAACTGAAGATATAGCCGCGTTATGATCGGAACCCGGTCTCATTTGTCAAGAGGATGATCCGGATGGAGACCCTCGATAAATGGAGCCGGCGCTTCAGTGAGGAGCCAACAGTGTCCGTAACTAAATTTTACTTTCCAGATCCAGCATGCGCGCCTACAAAATCGTCAGAAGCATCACTACGTCGAACCTGACAACTCAGATTTTTACAGGCCACGGAGGGTTCTCTGAATACTTGAACTGGTTCAAGTTGAAGGAGGACTCATCGTGTGTCTGTGAACCCCGAGTACCGGACACCCCCTTACACGCAATCTTCGACTGCCCTCTCTTTGCTGTGGACCGGTACAACGTCGGATGTACCCTGTAAATGGACATTGCCAAGGACAACATACGCAAATTACTCGGAAAACAGCAGTGCGGAGAATTTATCAAATACGCAGTAAACATTATTAAAATGGTTATTATGAAGAATGGGTCAACAATTCACACTGGTGATGTATAATTGTATATATTCACACAGTGAGCTACAAATAGTAATAAAATGTAAATAACTCACCTGCAAAAACTATAAATGTAAAAATTGTTATAGTATAAATATATAGAAATAGATATGTATGTATTAGAAATAAAGAAAACAATAAAAATAAAGTAGATATAAATAATTAGATAAGTGACTGTACTAGTATATAGTAAATATGTATTAGTTAGGAAGATTGTATTAAAAAAGAAAAGAAAGAAATAAAATAAAAAGATTACCCCCCTTATTATCCCTAGTACATAAGATATAGATTAGAATAAGACAAGAAAAGAATAAACTGTCTTGGCACACGACTGAGGAGTAGGCGAAAAAAAATGTCTAAGACCGTAAATGTGTGAATAATAAATAGATTACGTTGAAACTAACATTTTGACCACTTTTGTGTAACCGTAATAGATTAATAAAATTATGAAAAAGTTTTAAACAGAAAGACTACAATTTTCTGGAGCCTGACGGCCGGTCGTAAGAGCCCACAAAACAACCCACAGCCAGGTGGTAGCGGATTTACCTAGATGGTTACCATTCCTGGTCTAGAGTATGCTGCCATAACAACCTTGAATTGTGTTCCGGCATTAGTAGCCAGATTCCAGTCTCCCTTTAGAGAACAATAGCACATTTGTAGCACCTTTGGTGTTAAAAATGTCCTTAAGTGATTTGGTAACCGCTTTGGGCTAAGGTGGGCCGTCTCCCCGTATGCTGACCTCATGCAATAAAAAAAACTATACTATAATATATTATATATGTAAAAAAACTCAAGTGGTTGCCAATTTCATTTCGCCGGAATACTGGCATCCTTTCTTTTCTCTATTGTATTTTATTTGTCCCAATTACATACACCTGATTACCTTAAACAACGTTTTGAATTTCTTTCGTGCTCTCATAATTTACGCCCTTCTACTAAACTTAAATTGAACACTCCTGCATCACTTAACCTACGTCTTCGTCTAACCAGCGGCATCGCCTAACCAGCTGTATCACTTAACCTACGTCTTCGCCTAACCAGCGGCATCACTTAACCAGTGGCATCGCCTAACCAGCGGTATAATCATGCTAAAATCACTCAAAAACTAGACCTGATGAAAAGACAATGAATACACGTACATCGTCTAATATAATAATAGCAGTCCATAAATGTCCCACTGCTGGGCTCGGGCCTCCCACTATAGGGGAACGGACAGTATACCCGCCACGCTTGTCCAAGGCGGCTTGGCAGGTTTGACACATCAGTTATCTCGATGTGCAGGTTGCATCACGATGTTTTCCTTCACAGTTATTAGCGCGTGGTAATTGTAACAATATACACATTAGGTCAGAAAACTGCCTAGGTGGTGCATGCGTTCCGGCCAGGATCGAACCCGCGCCCTTTGAGTTTGGGACGCGTGCGCTAGCCATTACGCTACCACGACTTACGACGTACATCGTCTATAACAGACAAAATATTACGCAATTTGTTCATAATTTTCCATTTTTGCAACCATATCGTTAATTTTTGTACACGAAAAACATTACATGAATATGAGGGTAGTATAATTGCCTACCACGAACGGTAAACCACACCTACTTCTTGTAAAATTAATTCACTTTAATACTTTGCATAATTCGCACTAAAATAATAAAAAAATACCATACCTTCTGTGCTGGGTAGAATAGGCACGTAATTGCTATCTTAGCTTACACATCACGATCCATAAAATTGCACTTCCACTCACAGTATTAACGTGAATATAAACCCTTATGGGCCACACAGTGAGCCAATGTTCCCAACGGCAAGCTAACCACGCACAGGCCGACACACTGCGCGCTCAACAGGCACCTTTTGATTACAGTGGCATAGCTTCTGTCGTAAGCACGAGGATAATCCACTGTCATCGATTCCATTGTAGGCACAAATCAAAGGCAAAACAATTCATTTCAAGTTTCTGCTGTTGTTGTAAAATATACCTTTAAGCATTTCTCTCTTGGGAAAGGCTGAAATTTGTATATTTTTTTTTAAAACTCATAAAATGAATAATGAACTCATAAATGAGTATGTTTCAAAGTTTGATAATGAATATCTTTGAAACACTCAATTTAATTTCCTACAAAAAATATAGATGACTCATTTTATTAACTTTTTTTGTTCACGAGTTACAAAATTCATAAGCAAAAAAAGTAATTTGTCTGAAAATAATTAAACTTTAATCTTGAATATTTGTTAAATGGTGACATTTACGATAAAAATGTAAGAGACCTTTTTTGTAGAGCGCTTGATTTCCTACATAAAAGTACATCGAATTTTGCTGCTAAATCAATTACTAACGGAGATCTAATTTTTTTTCTATTGGACTAAAGAGAAAATCGAAAACTGTATGCGGAAGACTTTCCTATTGAAATTAAGAGCTCATTTTTAGTGAGAATTCTCTAAAGGTGTCTAGCAACGCATTTCTCAGTATGACTACATTTCTATGAAAAAAGAAATATTCGAATTTTTTTGGCCCCCTATATATATATATATATATATATATTAAATAATATGTACTGCATACTAATACAAAATAATAATAAATAAGTATATTAACAAATACACACTTGAAGCAGATGCTACAAAGTGTTTAATTTTTTGCTGTCGTCAAAATATTTTAATGGTCGTTATAATTATGTTTACGAGTTTCTCCACACGCCACCGCATAAAAGTTGTTTAAGCATATTTTACTGTTCTCAAGTTCCGTTCAGTAGATTTTATGAGCTGCCAATTTGGGGAGTCTCAGAGATCATCATTAACGATCTTATTTTATACCTTTACCGTCTTGTTTGTATACAGACTCAGTATAAAGCGATAATATTACACGAGTCAAACAAATAGAACCGCTTGGTTGAAAGGTGCGGAACTGAAAGGAAAAGACGACACGGATTGAATGATTCAGTTACATACATTACTATGGTTGCTTCATCCAAAGACAGGAGTGAGCGGTGTAATTTAAACTTTAAGAAATAAGTATGGTAGAAGAATAATATTGTCGAAATTTCAAACAATCCATTGTGTTGCCATGATGGTTGTTCCACTTTATTGTCACTTATATCGAATCATTGTAATCTTACGTACTTATCGACTGTATATCTTTGGAAAGATATTGATTTAGTTCTGATACTCTGTTCAAATTTAAGCACCAAAAAAATTTACTAACATTTTTAATTTCTGAGTGATTTGGTCTAAAAAATTCTAATATCTTTGAAATAGTAAAATGTAGGTTAAAAGTTTTAGTGGTGTTTTTCAAAAGCAAGACGCGATAAAAGAATTAATAAGATTAAATAAAATTTATGAATTATACCAGTCAATATTATAGCTAGTTTGTCCGTTTATATTCTCCCACATAGGTAAATACTGATGTGATGGATTATACAAATATAGTTTAGACGTGTGTTGATATATATCTATAAAGGGGAAGTAATATGTGTATTTGTCTCTTGGAAAAGGCGGAGGGTTGTGTAAGGGTGGCTGGAAAAGCGTCATCTCTTTGTAAAGGGAAATGATGTTTTGTATTCAGATGTTTGTTTTAACATTTGAAATATTTTATTTCTCTTAACATGAAAATAAATTTCAAATGACTTTTGAATTAATTGGAATTCATTTTTCTTTTGCTACCGGTTCCGATAGTTAGATTTTTTTACAATGATAATATGATGTAATTTTAACAACCAATACTTAGATATATTTAAAAAAAATAACAGCTTCCAAACTTCCGTGACTTCGTCTTTCCGTTATAACGTTATAAGGGAACGGACGGTAAACCCTAGATTTAAACAAATAATCTGCGGGTACAGATCGCTACTCTCGATTTACATGTTTTCTCAGAAGTTTCGTAGCATTATTATGATAATTGAAATAATGTCATTAGGCCTAAAACAGCCTAAGTTTATTTCGAT
The DNA here is from genome assembly GCA_039645545.1 of Dendrolimus houi. NCBI lineage: Eukaryota > Metazoa > Arthropoda > Insecta > Lepidoptera > Lasiocampidae > Dendrolimus > Dendrolimus houi. The sequence continues at coordinate 11,220,088 of CM077120.1, read as the reverse complement.
ATTTCTTCTTGTATGGCCAATTTTACCGCAATCGTGTCTGCATGTTGTATGTACTTAGTGTCACTTAGAAATGTCAACTTATAATATTATTAAATTCTAAGCATGACGTGTTTTTTTAATTAGCTTCAATGTTGTGTACATTGAAGCTAATTAAAAAAAACACCTGGAATAGACTATATAAATGATGGAGAACACGAGAAATTTCTCTTTATTTCTTGTCTATTTGTCTGTTTCTTCGGCACTCATGTAAAAAGTACTGGGTCGCAGCAAATTCTTAGACTTAAAATCTGCGCTACTTTTTATCCTGGGAATCCCGCGAGAATTTTTATGGTAATGGTTTAAAGTGGTTAGATAAATAAAAATGAATTCCAATGTGATTTTTTACTTAGCAATAGCAAAATTTATGTAATGAAATGTGTGATATTTTTTATCCCGGGAATCCCTTTAAATTATTCCCGGCAGGGGTTTGAAGTTGTTCGGGTGCATAAAACTTATCTTATTCCGACATAGTTTCCACTAAAACGATGGCTTACATTCTTTTTTAAATGCTGAAATATTTCAAGTCAAGCGTGGAGGCAGTCGCGGGCATGTCCAAGTTAATAAATAAAATGAAAATGTCTGTGTTTTCAAAATATAGATAACACTTTATTTTACACCATTACAGGAAACTTACGAACTAGTATTATTCTAATTGTGTACAAAGGCGGTCTTATTGCTAAAAAGTGATCTCTTCCAGACAACCCGTGGCAAGAATAATGGTAACCGCTTTCCATCAGGTGGGCTGTCTGTCTGTCTGCTGAACTTACGTAATAAAAAGAAATTGACACTTGCAAAAAATAAAAATAATAACAATATCTTTAAGTTGCATTTAAAACTGAAAGAATAAAGCTTTGGTCACCAAGTTGTATGGATACAATGAGACAACGATTTAAAACGAACAGTCCGTCAATAAGTCTCGCCCCGACTCGGTCAGGGAACGTAATTGAGGGGAGGGAGCCGTGACAGCAGGGCTTTCACTAAACGAAATTTCTCTGAATCTATCTATCTATAATATTATCAAATTCTAAACAGCCGTGTCTGTACATTGAAATTTTAAAAAAAACAACTGGAATAGATTACATAAACGAAGGAGAGCACGATGCAATTTTATTTAGATTTCTTGTCTGTTTGTTCGGGATTCACTTAAAATTGACAGCAAATTCCTAGACTTACAATCTACCTTTTTTATCCCAGGAATCCCACGGAAATTTTTCTGAGAATGATGTTAAATGGCCAGATTGAAAAAAAAATGAATTTCAATACGATTTCTTCAAATTGATATTTATTGATATTAAGTGATATTTTTACCCCGGGAATTTTCCCGAGAGGGGTTTGTAGTTGTTCGGGTACGTAAAAATTTGTTTAGTTACTAGGATATGCCCGCGATTTCGTCAACGCTTGAATTAAAATTCCCGCAGGATTCCTGGAAACAAAATACCGCAGCATTTGAAAAAGAATGTAAGCTATCGTTTTAGAGAAAACTGTGTCGGAATAAGCAAATTTTTATGCATCCGAACAATTCAAACTGCTCCCGGGGAAATTCCCATGGGATTCCCGGTATAAAAATATTAAATTTCCTACCGATCAGTAAAAAAATCACATTACAATTCTATTTTTTTAATCTGGCCATTTTAAATAATTCTCAGAAAAAATCCCGCGGGATTCCCAGGATAAAAAGTAGCGCAGAGTTTAGGTCTAAAAATTAACTGTCGAACAACGATAACCGCATCGATATCAGCCCAGTAGTTTTTGCGTGATTCCCGAACTAACAGACAAGAAATGTAAAAAAAATTGCATGGTGTTCCCCGTCGTTTATAATAGTCTATTAGTTGTTTTTTATATTTCATTGCAATTTATGTTACTGTAATTATAGGTCATTGAAAAGTTTCATTTAAAGTTACGTTTTTCAGAGGACGTGTTTTTATTTTCTTGGTGTATAGCGGGGGGGGGCTTATAAACTTAAGTTAAGCCACCCTTTTCTCCCGGCCACCATCTTGGAAAAAGGCGTACAAAGAGTTTTCGCGCTGTATCTCGTAAACTAGCAACCCTACAGAAAATTATATATAATTTATCATTTTCTTAACGTTGCTATGTTATTATTCATTTATTATCGACCCTTTTCCCCACCAGTTATGAGGTACAGTCTGGAAGCGCGTTTTTTTTACGTGATATCCCCAGTAGGCCTAATTCACGGTCAATTTGTAGGCAAGATAATATTGAGCATAATTATATATTTAAAAAGTTGTTTTCCACCTATTGTTTTTTCATTTTCTTTGATGGTCCAGTCTGCGGTTCAGAATCTAATTCAGTATCGGAGGTGAATGTTTGCGGCATAACGGGAATTAGAATTGGCGTTATTTTGGGTAATTCATCTTCGAATTCATTTTCTTCGATTAATTTTGATATTTCCATTATATTGCTGCAGTTTTCACCACAACAATTGAGGCACAGTGCAGAGCATTTGAGGCCTGCTTTTCGGCAACCACACATACTTTCACAGTTTCCTTCGCATCTGCAGAAAATTAATTTCAGAAGTTCGGGGGGTGCTGGAGGTTTGGAAGTATTGCTATACAAATTTTCCATGGTTTTTCATACAACATAGGAATGTTAAAAAATGATAAATTGTATGAATAAAAAAATATCTAATAGAAAACTAAGCCTAATGGTACGTACTCATCGTATTCATATGAGTATTAAAGAGAACCCGGTCAACTTCGGAGCGCTGTAAAACCCAGATAAATTAATGAAATTAAACAAATTTGTAATGGAAATTATTTGTTAAAATATCCTCCTAAAAATTGCTCTGATGTCATTTTATTGTAAAGTGACCAGAAAAAATTTATAACGCCCAAAACAAATATTTGTTTAAAAATTTTCAGTTATTTTTGTTTATAACTTTTTTATTTTCCATTTTACGATGAAAAATAATAAGAATAAAGTTGTAGATAATTTAAATTACTACAAAGAATGATTCATTAAATTTTCTATAACGTTGCTAGTTTACGAGATACAGCGCGAAAACCTCTTATACCCCTTTTTCTAAGATGGTGGCCGGGGGACAAGGGTGGCGCTCCCACAAACTTGAACTTAAGCTTATAATAACTCCTTCTACACATAAAAAAAAATTGCGTCCTCTGAAAAACGCACGCTAAGCCTAAAAAATGTAAGATTTCAATGGCGTATTATTAAAAAATATAATTCGTTAAAGTGTTAAAGTAGTTCCATTCTTAGTTATGAAATTTGTGCATTAATAAAATGATTGACCATGCTAAAAAAAACTTTCAACAATAGTAATAAATTAAAACTTTACCACCTAATTTTGGTTATAGCAAGATTAGAATCCGCAGACAAATTAATCTTTTGACCTTATTTTAGCGATTCCAGTCTGATAAGCATAACCTTTACTAATAAACTAATGTGAATATTTTAAAGGACAACGCCAAAAAGACAATAAAATTCACAAATAGCGTGCGAGTAATGATTTATTTTGCGCAGTCGCGTCGCAAGTCGCAGCCCTAGGCGCGACATAGGGCAGTTACACAGTGCCTTCCCCTAAAACATTGTCATCTGAATTTGTGCCCGAAGTAAATAAGAGTCCCGGGGAGTCCTTCGCTCTAATGGCGGCAGATTTATAGATTTTCTCGGGATACCCCGCCGCGCCGGTATTAAATTACGCCGGCCGTATTGGCCGGGAGGAATATTAGCACTTCCATTTGTTTCCGCACTTCGGTTTTCACTGATTTGAATGGTCACTGTCTTAAGAATTCTGGCTGCTTGACTCAATATTCAGGATTTGGGAACGAGGTTATTAGCCGCAATCAGATAATTGAATAAAAGAAATAATAAGGTTAATTATTGACTTTAGTAACAATATTGTTTTGACTATAAAATGTTTAACTAAATAAAGATTTGAAATTGTGTTTGCACTTTTTTAACAATGAATATTATATTAAATATCTATTAAAATATTTTTAACTAGCAGTACTGACCACTTTGTTTGTACGGTACATGGAGTTTATTACATTCATATCTTAGGTACCCTGCAAAATATCGAAATGATTTAAGACAAAAGTGCTGTTTTGATTTCTAATAGTTTATTTGAAATCCGTTGAGCTGAAACTCTCTTTCTTTCTCTTTTTCCCAATTATTTGGGGTCGTCACAATATGTCTTTTTCCTCCATACTTCTCTATTCTGACATACGTCCTCTGTCACACCACAAATCATTATATTAACCATCACGCGATCCATCCATCTCTTTTTTGGTCTACAGTTACATTTGTACCCATCAATCTTGTAGTTTAACGTTCTTTTTGTCACGAGATTTTCATCCCTCCTCATTACATGCCCATAACACCTTAATCTTCTTCCTCTCAATTTTTCAGTCACGGGTGCAACTTTCAAAGATCCCTTTATTTACTCATTTCTTACCTTATCCGTTCTTGTAGCATGACTGACAAAAATTCTAAAAACCATTATTAGATATCACGTAAATAGCAACTGTAACTGAAATTTTAGCATAAATTATGAAATCAAAGATAGATATTTCAGTCTTATTGATACAAAAGGCAGGTAGAAACAGAGGATAGATTATTTATAGTACATATTCATGTTTGATCGCTGTTTCATCTGATTATATGTGATGTTGTGGATTCAATACCAATTGAATCCACATCATCATCATCATTACTTCATTTTGTTATATTAGAAGTATACGAGAGATTACACCGCGGCTGCGCCGCGGGTCAAACTTTAGTGCATGCCTCTTGTTTAAAGAGGTTACATCACAGGTTACGTTGTATTAAATTTTTATGATAGTGCTATTTGCCCCGAAAGATTCACTTTATTTTAAATCGCAAACAATCCCATCTCCCGGATGAAAAGTATCTATGCCCATTTTCTATGTATTAAAACTACATATGCACACCAAAATGATCAAAATGACTAAAATGACCAAACCGACCAAATCGACGAATTCGACCAAATCGACTAATTCGGCGAAATCGACCAATACGACCAAATCGACGAAATCGACCAAATCGACGATTTCGACTAAATCGACGAAATTGACGTAATCGACGAAATCGACCAATTCGACGAAATCAACCAATTCGACGAAATCGACCAATCCGACCAAATCGACTAATTCAACGAAATCAATGAAATCGACCAAATCGACCAAATCGGACAAATAGACCAAATCGACCAAAAAACCTATCCTACTTTCTGGGATAACGTTTAGATAAATCTATCCCAAAACTTATCCCATTATCCGGGATGAAAAGTATTCCTTGTCGACGAAAATGGAAAATCACAAAAAACTTATCCCACTTTCTGGGATAACCTTTACATAAATCTATCCCATTATCCGGGATGAAAAATATCCCTTGTCCACCCTCGGTATTAAAATTACATATATACCGATTTTCAGCCAAATCGGTTTATTAGTTTTTCCATAAAAACATAACAAACAAATAGACAAATATTATTTTATCCCGGAAACTATCCAATTTTTCGGGTTAAAGAGTATCCTATGTTCATCCTCGGCATCGAGTATATATATACCGAGTTTCAGCCAAATCGGTCCAGTAGTTTTTCCGTGAAAACGGAACAGACAGACAGACAGACAGAGTTACTTTCACATTTATAATATTAAGAGGGATTTTGGTTATGCAAAAGGCGTTATTTTGTTGGAATATGGATCACTACCCATGGTTAACTGTAAATAAAACAAGAGCCGATGCGTTACCCATCTAAACTAGAATTGATTAAGTCTGGGGTCCGATTTCATACCATTTTTTTTCTTCCTTTCGCATAGTCTTCGTTGGTTTGTCTTATTATTATCCATCAGCATGCATGTTGACCTTCACGAAGTCAAGTCAAGCCAGTAAACCTTGAGGTTATCCCTTCTACTGGAACCTATCGGCATGGTTAGACATTTCTTCCACAATTTTTTATTTTTTATTTTTTTTATTGCGGGAGTTCAGCAGACAGGCAGACGGCCCACTTGATGGAAAGTGGTTACCGTCGCCTATGGACATTTGCAAACCAAAGGTGCTACAAATGTGCTGCTGCTCTCTTAAAGGAGACTGGAACCTGGTCACTGCTGCCGGAACACAACACAAGGTTGTTATGGCGGCATACTCTAGACCAGGGGTGATCGCCATCCAGTCGAGCAAATACCCTACCACCTGGCTGGTTGTTTAGTCGCCTCTTACGACAGGCCGCCCGGCCGCAGGAAATTGTATTCTTTCTCCGTTCCTGCACAGATTAAAATTCCTGCACAAATAATTTGGTATTTTTAGGATACACAATTACTTACTTAAAATATATTAGCAATTTTTTTTGAGTCAACCGTGATGTATTTCCAACGTCTTGCTGCTTTAATTTAGAAGAATTATATTTACTGATCTTAAATCGTACAAATACAAAACGTACATTTCAGAGAATTTACATTTTTGTAAACAAAAACCTGTAAGTTGCATTTTAATAACAGTTTTTTTCAGTTTGTCCCCTAGACTCAACCCTTGTGCGGGGGATGCTGGGGTCACCCCGGCCAAACGCCCCTCCTCCTGATTTTTAAATTCGTAGACGGGTTAAATCCGTACACGCTGCATAAAAACATTATAGCACCCATATACAGAGCCTAGACTATTATAGACTGTATTAATGTATAAGTTAATTTGTTTGGATACTTAATAAATTTGTAAAAATACATAGGTCTGAAAACTGTTTTGTCTCCACATGTCCTTTGATATTACTCGATTTTTATGGAATTTTGAATATTTTTACAGACTTGAAATTAACCCAGGATACTATCATCCCAGTCAATTTTAATGAATACTAGTCTACTTTAATAGGCCTAGTGTCAATCTTGTGTTTCATAAGTCCAGTTCTCCCGCAGTCATCGCCGGTCTGGGTCGTGTCATTTGCACTGCTTACATGTCGTAAATAGCTCTCTTCCGCACACTTTTCGATAACACTATTTCTGTTCAGATTTATTGCACGGTCACTCCTATTAACAATTCTCACTTTTGTAGTATCTTTCACGATAATGCGGCAATCTCGTTTTGCTTGCGATGGAAACTTGACTTGTACCAAGATTTCTGAGCTCAATAGCGTATCTTTTAAGCAATACAAATTGTAAACTTGAGATCCTTTTAGACATACTTTTTGATCAGGAAATATTAGTACTCCTTTCGCAACATTCATAAATTTTCTGTCTAAAATATCTGTATATTAAACATTCGAGAAAAATAGTTCAGATAAAAGAACATAAAAAGTACATGTATGAACAAACACGCATAACTGATTGATTATAATAATCCAAAAATCTTACTATCGCATCTTTGTATTCGTATCGATTCAAAATATCGCACAGAATTCGCAGCGAAAGTCTAAATAGACAAAGTTATAGGAATATATAAGAGTTGAAATAAATTAACTGATGTTATTGTTCTATTGCAAACCTGGCAAACAGGTAGACGACCTAAGTAACTGAAAGTGATCACCGTCGCTATTATACATTTGCAACACCAGGGGTGAAGCCAATGCGTTGCCAACCTTTAGGATGGGATAGAAACGATGGGACACGAGGGAATGAAATAGGAGAGATCAGTCTGGAGGAATGGGATAGTGGGATAGGAGAATGGAATAGGATCATGGGATAGGGGAAGAAGAAGTGAGGCTTCGGAACTCTCACTCATCGTATGAAACACGATTAGCTCAAGTTTGTTTTACGCCGATGTCCTATGAGAGCGTGGTATATCACCAATTCCAAATTCCATTTAAGTCTAGATTATCCTAGAAAAACCATAGAAACCTTGTATACCGTGAACATACACAGACACAGGGCGACTCGTCACTCGTCACCCCTGTTCTGGGGGTGAATGTAGTCGGAGGGGTACGGAATCATTTCGCGAATGATACACCAAAAGCTCAATCGAAACGATATATTACGCTGATACGCGCCGTGGAGGCCGCTAATCCAGTTATGCCGCCGGTCAAAGATAAATTCTGAAGTACTGTTAAACTAGAATGTCCAGTTCATTCGTCATTCTGTATTATTTTATAACTTTTTACTTATTTAGTCTCAATTATCACATGGAACGGTGATATATTGCCCCAATCTGAATAAACAATTACATTTTGGAACCAGGATTGTCTGCAAGAGATCGCTTATAAGCGAGAAGACCGCCCATTGTTGTAATCTTTAGCTGTTAATTAATGTTGGTGTACATTACTACTGAGCAATAAATACAAGCGTGTCGCCAGAGAATCTATTGCTTATGTGTATTCTACCAATTTTCATAAAAGAACTAACATTGTCAAAACAAAAAATAAAATAAAAATTAGTTTATTGAATCTCATCTCAGATGTATTGTTGGGGTTCTTTCGATTGTTCACTATAGAAATATGATAAACTGAAAATATATTAGTTATGTAATTTTTACTTTATATTGCAGTAAAACAGTTTTTATTTGAATTTTTAACCTTAGCCTCACAACTATATTAGTCTTAGTCAGATCAGATATGATTGTTTTCGGAAAGTAATAAAACTTGTCATATTACCTATTAATTTTATTTTTATAATCGTGCTCGTTCTAGGAAAGACCATATCGGCTTTCTGAAACCATAATTAATAATCAATAGATTTAAGATTTCAGACCTGAAAATTTAATACAGTGAGATAGCCAAAAGCACATTTTAGAATATCGTGCGTAAAGACAAAAAAATGGCGTGTCATTTCTATATGATAATCTTTGTAAGCCGTACATCCATATTTCATTCAGCCAGAGCAGTATTGGCATTTGGAACCTGTATCGCCCTAGTCTTTCGAATGAAACATGTATCGATACATTGGATAAAATTATTTATATAAGTGAATTATTAGCTATTCATATCTCAGCGTATTACGCACTCTTATTAAAAATGTTCTTGAGGAAATCTTTGGAAATACTTAAATTTATTTTAATATAGAATTTAGGATACTGTTATATAAGTCATAGAAAACATAATATTAAACGCCATTGTTATTGGAATCAGTAAAGTGTTGCTTTTCAAGAAAAAGATCGTAGTTGAACCCTTGCATATAAATTGAGATTGTTCAAGGATAAATGTATATAAATTATCTAAGTCTTTGTTACCAGTCATAATACAAATTTAGGATACTGTTATATAAGTCATTGTGGAAAAACGCAATTTATCATTGAAAAAAAAATTGCTTGCAAGAGATTGTTCAAGGCGATACAAAGTATCATTGCAATACTATTATTGTAAAACAATTATCATTGATGTAAGTATCATTGCAACTATTACTATAAGTGTATCAATATTTCATATGGCCCGGTAATATTGGTGGTTTAAATCGGCTGACTCGTTATTGCACATGTGAACTTTATGGGGAGACACCCCCAATACATAAATTTAGCGAAGTGCACTGGTTTTATGGATAGATACCTAAATGTGTTTCGATACAGTGTATTGATTTTGTTGATTGTTGGATTAACATGTTACACTTTACTCTATACTCTATCGCTATGTATACTCTTTGATGTGAAATTGGCTTTTTTGCTAAAACGAGTTCATTTCAAACTTTTACAATCAACAATTTAGAATTTTATAGTACCTCAAAAACAAGGAAAGAATATTTTAAATAACTAATAAAAAATACGTATAAGAATATATTAATGTAGATGTTGTTACGAGTTGTAGGACTCGAATTAAAATGCCGTTGGTGTTATTCTAGAGTTTATTAGAACCATACAAACACGTATAACACAGGTACAAATATAACCGAACGCAATAAGTCCAAACGTAATGCAGGAGATCGTAATTCAAACACGCGCAAAGTCCGTCACTAAATAGATTACCGAATGTACACAAGTCTTGCTTCGCTTGTGGTTATCGCTCGACTGCCTCATCTCTCAATTGGGGCATTGCTTTATATTGTACAAATACAATATGTCTGCTCGGCCGCGTGGACTGAATTTCCTAGAATCAATAGCAATCTGGCTAATGACTACCATAAAAGATTACAATACAGAATGGGCTGTTTTTCTAATAACAAATTTTAAACACAAAGTAAACGAAGGAAGTCCAAATGCCGAAAGGTAATGAAATGTGCAAAACAGTATGCAGATGTGAATTTGTCTTTGTCGGTCGTAACACTATTATGATTTTTTGTTGTACTATAAATATTTTAGAAAACTAAATAAAAATGATTAAATCTTTTTTTTATTTTCAATAAGTAGGTACATTATATTGCATCAAATTCGCTCTAGATAGAAGGCCTGATTATCATAATACTATTATCTTATTTATCCTTTTTGCTTTTGACACCTCATATTTCTTAAATTCTCTGTGGGAAACGCCGGATTCAAATAGCCACTCTTGGCTTTCATCTCAGCTATGGTAGATAATAATAAAGATGACCAGTGGTTGGTATATCGCGCCAAACTTTAAAACAAACTATTTCGTTCTATCTTGACAGAGAGGCCCCAATTTCACAGACAGCTTACAATCGTAGTCGTAGACCCCAGACCCTCACGTGTTATGAATGGTTTGGACGAATAATTTTAACTAAAACACTGAGCACGCATCACGTATGCCATGTTGTATAGGACTCGGCGCAATCATCTCACGTCCATAACGGCGTCCCCTTTCAATCTTCACTGTAATAAATAAAAGGGGCAATAAAAAATGGGAAGAGGAACAGCCGACAGTGGCGCCCTAACAATTCAGACCTATAATCAAAGTCATTGCGGAATATTTCTGCCTAGTTATGGGTTATACTTTGGGGCTGCCAGCTCAACAAAACTGTACAAGGGTTATAGATTATTTATTATGTACTGGGGAACCAGCTAATTACCTACTGTATATTTCTTACATTAGACTAGCTATATAATAGGTTGGAGAAAAAGTCTTTTCGCATATGGTATGTATGAACTTGTAATAAGATCTCTTTGGCTATATATACCATTAGTATCTGGCTGGTTTTGGTATCATTAAAAAGTTTTAATTTTGAAGAAGACAATTCCAAATTCTAATTAGGAAAATGTGTGATTGTCATTTGTTTTTCTTATTGTTAAAATGAGCGAATCTAATGAAGAAATTCGATACATTCTAAATTTTTACTACAAAAAAAGTAAACATGCAACACAAACCACCAAAAAAAAAATTGTGATGTTTATGGACCTAATGCAGTATCTGTGAGAGTAGCGCAAATTTGGTTTAAGCGTTTTCAATCCGGAATTTTTTATATCAAAGATGCACGTCGCTCTGGTTGCCCTGCTACGGAGAAAATTGATGCCATTTTTGAAAAAGTGGAGTAAGATCGGCATATTAGTAGTTACGATGTAGCTGGAGAACTGGGAATTGACCACAAAATGGTTTTGGCGCATTTGAAAAAAGCAGGGTACACAAAAAAGCTCGATATTTGGGTGACTCATGAGCTCACTGAAAGAAACCTAATGAACCGTGTACTCATTTGTATTTGATTCTTTATTACGACGAAATGAAACCGAACCATTTTTGAAGAAGCTGATAACTGGTGATGAAAAGTGGATCACGTACGACAAGAACATGCGAAAAAGATCGTGGTCAGAGGCCGGTTAGGCTTCACAGACTGTGGCGAAGCCCGGGTTAACTCGCAACAAGGTGATGCTGTGTGTATGGTGGGATTGGAAGGGCATTATTCATTATGAGCTGTTACCGCCAGGCAGGACCATCGATTCTGAACAGTACTGCGAATAACTGATGAGATTAAAGTAAAAAGTTGAGAGAAAGCGGCCGGACTTAATCAACAGAAGGAGTGTGGTTTTTCACCATGATAACGCTAGACCTCACACATCTTTAGCCACTCGCCAAAAATTACGAGAGTTTGGCTGGGAGGTGTTAATGTATCCGCCGTATAGTCCTGACCTTGCACCTTCAGATTTTCACCTGTTTCGGTCTCTGCAGAATTCCTTAGGCAGTGTCAGGTTAACATCACGAGAGGACTGCCAAAACCACTTGTCGCAGTTTTTTGATCAGAAGCCCCAAAATTTTTATAGCAATGGGATCACGTCCCTACCTACAAGATGGAAAAAGTTATCCAACAAAATGGCACCTACATACTTTAGTCAAATGTAAATAAACTTTATAAAAAAACCTTTGGAATTTTTATATAAAATGCGAAGAAACTTTTTCCCAACCTAATATACAGGTGTAACTTTCTAGTGGGCCTTCAAGGACAAATTCTAAACTATACGAAATAGCGAAAAACACTCAAAGGACTCGTAAGGCTGATTTTGATGAAAATTAAAGTGATATCAATAGATTTTTGAAAAATCAATTACCCCTGTCGGGAATCGAACCGGCTGACTGTAAAAAAAATAATACATTCTGTATTATTAAACCAAATAATAGTGTAGCTTTTAAGGATCAACTTCAGTGAAGGAATGTCAAACTACAAACCAAGGGAAAGGGATGAATGAATTTGAACTAAATGTTCTAATTTCCATACCTCAATTAAACATTAAATAGCTCTGGTTATTTCACCATTTAAAAAACACTCAAAGGAGTCTTGTGATCAATTTTATTTTTAGATTTTCAATTTAATTTGGTGTAATAATCCAGTATACATTTTTTTCTTTATCAGCCGATTCGGTATCTGACAAGAGTAATTGGTTTTTGAAAAATCGAATGATTCCTCTTTAGTTTTAGCCAAAAACGGCCCGAAACTCTTTTGAGTTTTTTTTGCTGCTTCCTAAGTTTAGGATTTGGCCTTGAAGGCCCACTTGAAAAATTCAACCTGTATAGATTGTAATTATATTTTGAGAAAAAGGAAGACGTTACATATTATTTATATGAAAAAATAGGATAAGCTTTTGAACGTGAGTCTTTTTGTATGACTGTGCAAAAAAATTACAATGAATGTTTTACAATTTTCATGAACATTAGTAAAAAGTCATAAAGTTTTGAAGTTAAACATAGATATGGATTTCATGTTATATGATTCTAAGCATGAAATCTAACTCCAGAATAAGTAAACCTAGGGTAAATACCATGTGTACGCGTACATATTTAAGATTATCATTTTCCTACAAGCATTGACAATAATAAAAATCATGTATCCAATTTTTTATTCAACTCTGGCAATACTTTAGACGATTGATAAAACTTATTAATCTTTAAAAACAAAATACTTATTTTTTTTTTCTATACCTATATTATTATTATAAAGAGGAAAAATTTGGATTTTTGTATGTTTGTAACGAAAAAATTCAAAAATTCTTTCACCATTAGAATATTTTTTTTTTTTCAAGGCGGGTAAATGCATTTCGCACATACCGGGTCCTTTGCTAGGGATTAGACCGTTGTTGATCATGGAGGCTTTCCACTGAGGCAATCCAAACAATAATCAACCGGCTTGTGTGGAGACTCGACTAATCAATACCCCACTAAAACCACCCTCCTCCCATGTGCCCCGCGCTTATGAGTAGGAAAGGCATGAGATACAGAACGTAGTTACGCCCCCACCGATCCTAGCGCACAAGTGCTTGAGAATGCCCCGGGAGAGGCAAACTCATTTCGTCAACAGGGGTGAAGACTCCTCTGCTCCCTAGACGCTAGAGGGCCGATGCAGCGGTATTTCAGGGGGGGACATCATGCGCATACCTGCGCCTCCGGGCTCCCGACAGACGTCGGCGCCCGCGAGACGCATGCGCACTTCCATCTCTCTCCCTATCTCGTTCCGCGGCCTCCTTTTGAGACACTACCGTCTCGCAGAAATTGGCCGCACCCACCCACTAATCGTCGCTGTGCAGCATGGCTTGTACCAGATCGCCCAGTGAATCGATCGTTCCTACTAGGGTCTCGAGTTCAAACCTCTGAGGTGCCCATGCTGCGCACTCGACTAGCGTGTGTAACGCCGTGTCTAGCGCGCCACATTGGCGGCATTGGGGTGAAGGCAAGTAGCCCGCAATCTGACACAGATACTTATCGAAGCAACCGTGCCCGGTAAGTATCTGTGTCATTCTGAAGGTCAGGGTCCCGCGTTTCCGCGAGAGCCATCGCAACAGCTGCGGTCGAACCGCTTCTACCGTGTCAATGCCAGCAGGCCGTAGACTAGGCCAAGGGCGAGAGCATCCTGTCGGGAGCGCCGAACTTTGGCTATCACGTCCGCCTGGAGAGGCCAGGCCGGATCGCCTGCCAAGAGTGTCGACGCCGTCCACGACACTGTATGGTATCCTCGGATGGTCCTCACCGCCAGGACCCGTTGTGCGCGGCACAACAAAGTCCTATTGTGGCGGTGAAGTGCAGTGGACCATACGGGTGCACCGTACAGGGCCATACTCCTAAGGATGCCCATGTAGAGTTTCCTACTCGTTCCCCCCGCTCCCCCCACGTTAGGAAGAAGCCGAGAGAGGGCGCCTGCGGACCTCACGAGCTTGGGAACTAGCTGCTCAAAGTGTGCTTTAAACAGCCATTTCCCATCGAGAATTAGCCCCAGATATTTCATCTGGGGACCTACACGAATGTCCACCCCTTGGACTATAACGGACAAGTCCACGGGGGGATTACGAAACCGCCTATAGCACACGATGGCCTCCGTTTTCGCGGGGGAAACCTTCAAGCCCAACCTACCTATTCTTCAGACCAGGATCGCCAACCCGGCGTTGGCGAGGTCCACGGATTCCGCGAATGATGTAGCGCGTGCCGTGAGTAGGGTGTCATCCGCAAAGCAGATTAGCCCTATTCCGGGCAGGACCGGAACCAGAAGGATCCAGTCATAACCGACGTTCCAAAGAACCGGCCCGAGGACCGATCCCTGTGGGACGCCGCACGCGACGCGTCGCCGACCTATCGCGCGATTCTCGGACTCGCCGCCCTTCCAAAGGATGTACCTGTCCTGGAGGTACGCGCCCAACAGCCTCGTGAGGTACGGGGGAACTCCGTGTGCACGGAGTCCCTCCCTGATTGTCTCGTGAGGGAGGCTGTTAAAGGCGTTCGCTATGTCTAGCGAAACAGCCAGGACAGTATCCTTTGCTTGGACTGCGTCGTCCGTTACAGATCGCAGTGTCTCGAAGGCGTCCAACGTAGAGCGCTTCCGCCGAAACCCGAACTGCGTCTGTGCTAGAGTATCCAATGTATCCCCGGCTCCACAGTATCGAGATGCTTAACGAGGCGTTCCGCTAAGATCTTCTCGAAGACCTTGGCGACCTCGTTAAGCAACACTATGGGCCTGTAGGCGGACGGATCGTTAGGAGGACGGCCTCCCTTGGGAATCAGGCATAATCGGCCCTCCTTCCATTGCGACGAGAACTGACCTGCGCGAATACAGGCAACGAACAGTTCCCGCAGCTGGCCGCGTAGATGGATGTTTGGCGGCCAGGAAGAGGAGCTGACCCGGAACCCCGTCGAGTCCCAGAGCCGTCTTCCTGCCCCGGAGTCGGTCCAGGGCGACGTCTAACTCTTCCTCGCTGATGGAGTGAGGCTCCACCTCCGAGGTGTCGGGAATGATTGGACCCATATCTTGGGGGGGGTGAAGATCCCTGGATCCGGGAAGAGCCCATCGATAACCGACCGGAGGACCTCGGGTTCGAGCATTTCCGTAACCGTGGAGGTGCAAAGCCGCAACGTGTTTCGGGCCGCACGGTACGGACGCCCCCAAGGGTCCCGGTCTAGTGTCTCGAGGAGCTCCTCCCGAGCCCGGGCTTTCGCTCGCAGAATTGCGATTGAAAGGGCCTTTCTGGCCTCTCTGAACTCCCCCACGAGTCCATTCTCCTCAACATAGTCTGGAGGACGACGCGCTCTGCTGCGTTTGAGCCTTTGGCTGATTCTGCGGACTGCCCTCCGCAGTTCAGCCAGCTCCTCAGTCCACCAGTGGACCGATGTACGCGGCGGTGGTCGTTTGGCTCGAGGCATAGCAGCGTCGCAAATCCTTTTGAGGGATTTGCGCATGTGTTCAGCCTGCGCCTCCAGATTTCCCAGGTCGGCTGGATAGGTCCAGCATTCGATGATAGCCCTCTCCTCGGCCTGCTCCACGTCGAGCTTGGTAAGAGCCCAGCGCGGGAGCCGGGAGGGGCCCTGAACAGGGTTAGCGCTAGGCGAGGGGGAGAGCTCGAATCTGATGTACAAGTGATCAGACAGAGTCTCCACCTCCTCCAGCACTCTCCATCCTACCACTGTGTGGTATGTGTGGCGCATGTGTGGCGAATGACAGGTCGATGATCGTAGAATACTACATTATCCTTGAGTAACATAGGTTATATTTATTACTAAAAAAATTAGGGATCCCTACTAAAACTTCAATAATGTAACCTAAGGTGTAAAAAAATTAGCCATAAACCATCCCGTGCGAAGCCGGGACGTGCCCCTAGTTCTTTATAAAACGACCTAGTCATTGTGATTTGATCTAACAGCAGGTAAAACTTGTTTATATTTTCGCAATAATTGTAATTGTATTGGTTTTTCTCTAAATTTTTTTGATATTTACCTACGGTTTGGTAAAAAAAGGTTTATTTGCCATTTTCTTTCTGAAGTTAATTGTCTGTGTTATATTATATCGTTACCAAGGGAGACCAATAAAACATGTTACATGAAAAAATATTTTTATTATCATAAAATAAAGTAGGTACATACATAATTCTCGGCTCAAAACACAAAGATACAGCACATAATTATAGGCTACACCTATTTTATAGCCAAGCCAGCTATTGTGTTCCAATTATCCCATAGAATTATTTATATTGTGCGGAGCAAACTTTTCAAATGCTATACTGACACCAAACCCACTTCCTTGCAATGTTACTAGTTTTCAAAGTATATGCTCCTACTACTTATTTATTTTTTATATTAAACAAACTTAAGGTTACTTCCTTTAAAATCTTCTATTGAAAGAAATAGACATACTTATTTACAATAATTTTCACTAAAATATAGGACACAGGCGTAAATATTTGACACTGGTTGTTTACTTTATTCAGGGCCTTAGATATAAACCAATTTTTATAAAATTTTATCTCATGTGATTTTAAGTATTTAAATCTCATAAAGTTTAAGTATCATAGACAAAGCTGCGGCGAATACCTATTATTAATATAATTATAAAGGTCGTGATTTTGTTTGAACGTCTGTTTGTTTTGGCTTTTTCCTCACAGCCTGGGTTGGAGTTGTTTTCATTATAATAACTTTCATATACTATAACATTTATATACTAAGGATAGGAGACGAAAACTTGATTATTTTACTTATCGAAAAATGCGATGTTTGTTTTTTAAAAAATACAGAAGTGAAGTAAGTAAGTAGTATGATAATAAACAATGCGAATAACCCTAGTCAATAACGGCTCTAGTAGTTAAAAGATTGCAGGCATATTAGATGACGGATAACGTACATCATAAGTTCAAACTGCAAGTGCACAAAACGCATAAAAAGTGTCTGACATAAAGTTTACCTAAGCAACCATGTGCAGCCACCCTCAACAGAAGACAGATATTATGTAAAATCCTAACGGGAGTCTCTTCAATCAATACGCGTTACTAGATGATGTAAAAGCTTTCTTATTGCTGCCATTGAAAATTGGAACTTATCGCAGCTGGTTAAAATTCAAATACGACTTCAAAGAGTTGGTGATTTTTTTCTCTTTATATTGCGAACAACAATATTGTGCTATTTAGATTTTAGTCTTATGCCGTAGATATAGAACTCATATTTGTATGTGGTATTGTAGTAGGAACCCGTGGAAGAGTTAGTTTTTTTGTGAATATCAAAATATGAGCCCCCTTTTACAATTCCATTGTATCCGATATTGATCCCCATAATAGTTCAAGTTCGGTCGGTCCTCGCTGTCTTAATAAAAGGGATGAAATGATGAATGCTTAGCCAGTGTCGACACTATTTTGCAAATGTAATTTTTAGTTCTCTTGCCATGTACAGTATGTAACGTTAACGTGTTACAGAAATATAGTGGGAACAAAGCGACGGGCGGGAGAGGGTACCTAACGGGCGAAAAACGCCCATTCATAACTATGAACCGTGGGTCTCTATGCACGCTCACCATATTGTCATAATAATATAATTAAATTCTCTGTCGAATACTTAATGTCCAGCGAGTAACACCAACTGGCATAGATAATAATCTAATGAACAACCTGCCTTGCCGGGCAGCGCCCGCTTGTTCGGCGGATTCCAATAATCCGCTCCGCTGATTCTATGTTTATACATAAGTATACAAAAGGCATTACATATATGTTTACGAAAACCGCTCGAAAATTCGACTCCGCGCCGCTCCCAATGTTTTTCTATATATCTCCCTTCCATTATCGGACAACCAGACGCACTGGCATACGGCACCGCTATGTGGTGGACATACCACCTATACCAACAAACCGCTTTGAGTCCATCTTCATGATGCACACCGCAAAGGAGTGGAACTCACTGCCGGAGTCTGTTTTTTCCGAAACCTACAACCTGGGTGTCTTCAAGTCCCGTGTGAATAGGTACCTTCTAGGTAAGCGTATTCCATCTTAGACCACATCTTCACTCGAAATCGCGAGAGATTATGGTCAAGTACGAACCTATACAGTGATAAAAAAATAGTTACCTGAAAGAGATCGCTTGAAGCTGATTGAGTGGCTAGAGGTTCCAAGTTTATATAATTCCTTCAGCGCAGCTCAAAAGAACTCTTTACTTGTGGAGAGAACTCTACATGTTATACTTAGTTGATAGAATTTTGGTGACCAGCTTCAACTAGATTTAAACTATGTCTAGATAGTACATCCTTATGGTTTTTCAATATCTGACTAATGATACCCTACATGACTATGTATTTACCTAGACTGGAAAAAATCAATCCTCAGTTACATGTAAGGCGCCACCCCTTATTGTTAGTTCATAGTCGATTCATGATTTTATTAGATCCTTGTGTACTATATCTTCACGTCAAATTTTATTCGACTCAGAGTTTCTGAGAAAAAATATTGTGAACCATAGACGGACGGCCAGACGGATGACCGATCATAATGACAACATAAGGGTTTTGCCACAATTGCTACGGATCCCTAAAAACACAACATTTAATACCAAATACTTAAACTCGTGACTTTAAATCGCCAAACTGCGAATTTGTTAACAAAAAAAGCTATTTATAGATTCAGAACATCAATATTCGTGAATAGTCTAGACAAACTACCTACATATTCCAAATACATATCTACAATGTTTAAGATAAGTCGGGACCTTGTAACCATCTCTGATTAAACTGACATATCTTTGTTTAGATTTTCAAAGCTATTATTTTCTGTTTAGTAATATGGCAAAAGAAAATTATCAACGTGTTTGATAACTCAAAAACGTTTACATTTCATATGGAATCCTCATTAATTAAGAAAATTTATAGTGACAATAATAGAGCTAAAGGCATTGTCAAATGTAAATTAATATATTTATCATAGCGCTAGTAACATATTTAAATTATTAGAATTAACTGTTTATAGCTTGGATATTATTTACCTTGACTTTAACTACAAATTGAAGCGTATTAAATTAATCAAAGAAAACGAATACGATTGAATTGAATAATCACATTTTTTCGTAGTTTAAATATTATAATTTACTTACAAGACTATGATGTTGGGTATATTTTAAGATTTTTACATTGAATATTAGAAAACGTCTTAAGCTGCGGACATAAGCAAATTCTCTTCCTGACGTCCACATTTAATTA
Source organism: Dendrolimus houi (assembly GCA_039645545.1). Lineage (NCBI taxonomy): Eukaryota > Metazoa > Arthropoda > Insecta > Lepidoptera > Lasiocampidae > Dendrolimus > Dendrolimus houi. Next base: position 11,200,340 of record CM077120.1, on the reverse strand, counting down.
TCTTGGTGTCTAAGCAGAGCTTGGTTGATATTACACACGCACATTCTTATTGCACTGGAGGCAGGGGTAAGCTTTCGGGCATGTCATACTCGCTGACTGAAGATGAGCAAGATGGTGTAGCTAATGGACCCTTTAGTCCACAGTAGACTGCCAAATAAAATAAAAGAATCCGTAAGTCTCGGTTCTTTCAAGAACATATTAAAAAATTCTCTTATCGAGCAGACGCCATATTCAATAGAGAAGTTTTTTTAAATATAATGTAAATAACATTGTGTATTTTTTTAAATGATAATTGTCTAATGAAATGGTGTGTACATATTATATTATGATAATTGCACTAAATAAAAGACTTATGACTTATTAAAAAAGTCTTCGTGTAACACTATTTAAAATCACACATTATCTGACTCTGTCTAATGCAGGTAATCGAGAATAAAAACAATAGGGGAGCGGGTACATGTTACAATAAATGCTAATATCTATAATATTGTAAAATTATAAACATGTCATGTCTGTAAGTTATCGTTTTAGTAAAAAGTGTGTCGTAATAAGCTAATTTTTATGCACGCGAACAACTTCAAACCGCTTCCGGAAAAATTCCCGCTGGATTCCTGAGATAAAAATTCTCACACTATTTATTTTAAATTATTCCCAGAAAAAAATCCGCGGGATTCCCAGGATAAAAAGTAGCGCAGATTTTAAGTCTAAGAATTTGCTGTCGTTCAGCGAAAACTTCATCGATATCGGTCCAGTAGTTTTTCCGTGAATCCCGAAGAAACAGACAAAAAAAATGCATCATGTTCTCCATCGTTTATATAGTCTATTCCAGTTGTTTTTTATTAATAGCTTCGATGTACAGACACGGCATGTTTAGAATTTTATAATATTATAAATTTATTCAACAGAGCTCATTATAAATTCTCAGTTATAGTATCTCAGTTGATTTGACAGTCCGCTCCCCTATTAGCACAAATCTTGCATTCCAGAAAATTAGTTAAACAAAATCCTACGCTAGATGGCGTAACACGTTCCGTTGATTCTAAATTAAATAAATTTTATTAATGATATATAAAACGATACTAACCGTTTGGTAGTGCAAATAGAATAGTGATAGGTATTAAAATATAATTAAACAAGAGATCGAAACAAACGACTAAGCAATAGTTGAAAACATACAATTTTATTAATTAACACCTCGCGTTAATTTAACGAAATATTAAATGAAAACGAGATTAGATCCGTAACATGTGTACATTAATTGGGCGCTAATTAAGTCAACGGCTCAAAGCAATTACATTAGGAACAAAGAATAGCTGTAATAATTCTTCTAATCAAAGCAAAACATCTTTCACACACTGTACGCGAATAATTATTATTAAAATAAAGACAATTTTAATTTAAATTAATTAAGAGCAATGTTCTAAGCAATTTAACCTAGTAACAGTTTCTCGTTTTGTAAAATATTTGAAGTGACTTGTTTACAACTACTGTATTTTCATTTATATATTTTCTAACTTTCTTTCAAACCCATTAAGCGCTATAATAATAATTACTGCTATTTTTAACACAAATAAATTTGCTAGAGAGAGAATCAATTTTTCACTTCTTTAGCAGATTTTAGACAATGTAACTGGTAAAAGATTAGTGATCATTTAAAGGTTTATTTATTATTATTATATTTAATTGATATTCTATTTTGTATTGGTAGGGAACTTTTCTAAGGTAAATTGAACAGCACAATTGCTTTTCTATTTTTAACCGAGTTCAAAAAAGAGGAGATTCTCAATTGAATTGTATATTTCTTATACTTGTTACACGATTTCTGCGTCAATTGTGGTCTGATTTTCATTTTTTTTTTAAATTCGAAAGAGTTATTCCTATGACTGGATCCCAGGGAAATCAAGAGCAAACCCTTATTGAAGACTGCTGAGTGCCTCTTCAAAAGACGAACTTGTATACTCGTGCCAGTAATACAATTTCTACAGGTGCTTAATATATTATTTCTAAAGCTATTCAAGTATTTGTACAACTAAAAATTAGTTTTTAAAAGTGAAATTCGTTTAGAATCGTTGTGATTTGAAACTCGATGGAACGAAAATAATGCGACACTAAAAAGAGATATTTAGTCATTTAAATATTATGCTCATAAAGATAGAGTTGGAAATATTTGTTTCCTATTTTAGTTATCATAAGCCACTCGTGTGATTTCGTCAAAGTGAAAACATGGAATCGGCATAATATGTGTTACAATATATCTTAAATATGTAATACATGAAATGTAAAATTTTATATTAAAATATAAAATAATTTTTGAGCTTGGTAAAAATGTTATAAAAATAATAAACCTTATAATTATTCTTATACTCCTAATACTCTATATTTCTCTCATTCTCTCGTAGGGTACTTTTCTGAAGTTTCACTTCTGCCGTGTGTGAATTGCACACCCACAATTATTTTACAAATAAACCCACTTCAAACTAAAAAGCATATATAAATGTTGTCTAAAACATTTTGAAGTCGGTGCGAAGTAAAACACAAAAATACTATAGTTTGCAGTTTGTTATTGTTTTTATTATGTTCTAATTGGCACCGAGTTCAAGATGTAGTAGAAAATATTTATTTTATGCTTTTAGTTACTTTTGAAGTCAGTTTTGTTGTTTGTTAATTTTTTTCTGAATGACTAATGTCCCTAGAATCCAAATTTCTTTATCTTTTGACCTTACAGTTTTAATAGTAGATTGTTACACGAGAGGTGGTCTTAAACTAAGTGTGGCGAAGACGGAGTATTTGGCTTACAACATTACAGATCCCACATCCGTGCGCATAGGCGAAGATACGGCCGAGCGCACGGACCAGTTTAAGTACCTGGGATCTGTACTTAGCTCGTCCGGGGACATCGACCATGACGTCAAGGCCCGTATATCAGCAGCTTGGGCCAAGTGGCGTGAGGTGACAGGTGTCATTTGCGACCCCAAAATGCCGGTTAAGTTAAAAGGTAGTTAAGGTAGACAGGTCTACGAATCCATTATTAGACCTGTTCTTTTATAGTGCAGCTAAGCGTTGCCTGTACTTGAGCGACACAAGCAGGAGCTGCGTGTCACGAAAATGAATATGCTTCGGTGGATGTGTGGAGTGAGGCGAAAGGATCACGTCAGGAACTCCCGCATCCGCGGCAGCCTTCACGTCCTTGACATAGCAGACAAACTGCAGGAGAGTGGCTTATGCTGGTACGGCCACGTTTTACGGAAACCGACTAGTGACGTGGGGAACAAATGTCTAGCCATGCCGCCTCCGCCAAGTCCCGGTCGAAGGGGTAGGCCCAGGAAATACTGGCTTGACGTTGTGAGGGATGACATGAGTACCAATGGTCTCAATACAAGGGATGCCGAAGACCGCGCGAAGTGTAGAAGAAAAAGTAGGAAAGCGGACCCTGGGCGTCGAAGTAATCGCTCTGAACGCAACCGGAATTTAACGCTCGGATCATGATGATGATACACGAGAGGTGAAAGTAACCTATTTAGGCACGAGATAGTTTGACGCACGAGCGTAGCGAGGGCGCTAATACTTCAAGTGTCTAAATAGACCTTTAACCCCAGGTTAACACTTTGTGTTTTATTTCAAATATGAGGAAAGTCAATAAGAACTGATAAGTTCAACAAATAAATACTTCTCTAATGAAATCAGGCGTTAAATCCATATGTAAACTGATGACTTTATTTAGTACGTCACATATGAAACGTCATATAAATTTCTTTTTCTGTGGCATTCTCCCAGCCAGTATTTTTTTAATCGATTTGATTGTATTATCAAATTCATGTAAATTAAATCATAATTTCGTGAAAAGTAATTTATAAGCATAAAATAATGTTACAAAATCGTTGATATTTTTTATTACAATTTATCTCGCCATTTAATACTGACTGTAAAAAATTTGGGACATGAGTTGCATGTATTATTATCTATGGTTCGCATAGTTTAAAAAAAATTGAAAGCAGGAAAAATCGTTTCACAGGGCTGAAAAGCACTATTTTCATCCCTGTGAAACGCATAATGCAACTCCAAGCATACTTTCAGAATATGAGAAATAAAAAATATGTTACTGGCTGATATTATAATATAGCCTTAAATCTGAGATGAAGTATTTTCCAATATTTCTTCTAGATCAAGTCTCTCTTCTCAGAGAGCCTCTTGGAAAAGGCCTCCAGCTCATGCCAGTGCTGCCTGTCTAAAGCTACTGGCTGATATTACCCGAAATTAAATAAAAACAGCACTTTAACATCGGATTTTCATACACTTTTTCTGTTAATCTATAATATATTTAAAATAACAGAGCATCTGTCTGTTTCAGCGCGGGGTTGTAAACTTGTAGTACGGGTGGCGTGCCTATTAAAGACTACGCGCCCGTAAGCTACGTGGTTACGTAAGCCGCGTAACGGGCCGGTCGTTGACACCGCGGCGACCTGCGCGGGCGCCTGTCATCGCCCTACTCGTAATAGAAGAGAGATTATACAGACAAGCTACTACATTGTTATTGTAACATTTATGACTTTTGGTTTTATGATACCTTATTTGCTTCATAGTACAGGATTAATTTTATAGTAAAAAATAATTTACAATGCTAAGATATTACGTTATATACGTACATTGAGCTACTACCTATACAAAAATATATTTTAGTAGTTTTCTTCTTCTTTGGCAATTAAAAACGACGAAGAGGTTAAGAAGGCCTCGAGGAAAACTTCTTTGCCCCGGTTTCAATTCAGTGGGTAACGTGCCGTTAGCAGAGTTCAGAGTCGCTGGCGCCTTTCCACGTGAAGGTGATCGCTCACTGACTCTCATTAGCAATTCGGCATCGTCCAATGGCCTCTGCGGGCTTTCCATTGGATTCATCTGCGGTTTAGTTGGTCATTCATTGGCATTCGATGGCTACCTCGGGCAATGGGTCGCCATGCTTTACTTTAGGTGAGTCTGATATTAATTATTATCCACTGGTTCCTATATCTTACCGACCCTTCATTTGCCTTATTATCCATTAAAATTTAACATAGGCTGCATACGAGTAATGTCAAAATTCAACCGATGGTAAGACAAGTGAATAAATAGTAAGGATATAGGAAGGGGCCATGAGAGGGAAGTAAATAAAAATATTTCTGAACCTTTCGTTCGTTGAAAATGCGGCGTACAAATTCTCAAAATATGCTCTGTGTATAATAATGTATAACGAATGTAATTACGTCGCTATTTCTTCGAATAAAGTTTTTCTTTCTTTCTTTCTTTCTTTTTTTCGTTTCTGTGGGAACTTTGGAATCAAAACTATATAAAAACACTCTTCTATTAAGATGCAACTTAATTTAAAAAATTCAATGTATAGATTTCAAGTTTCGTGCACAACAAACATATGAAAGCTGAATTTTTATGTATAAACATTATAAGATCAGGTCATTAATTTTATAGTTACGATTGTTACTAGTCAATTTACACCACAGAGCTAAGAAAATCGCCGCGCGTCTGTCGCCGCACCTCTACTGGAGACGGCAGTAATAATAATACCCGGAATAAACTTGTGGGATAGTCGCACATCTAAAACATCCTCAAAAAAGTGAGAATGTCTTTTGTTGTCCAGTGATTTGGTATATTAATTAAAGTAAATAAATGAATTTGTTATTTATTGCGTAGGTATATTCATTTCATAAAGTATGAAATCCAAGTAAGAGGTAACTAATTGTGATATTAAATTTTGTAACATAAACTGTTATTTTTAGGTTTCCTAAGGATCCTTACTCAAAAGATAAATGTATATTAACGATGGGAAAGCAAAACTGGTTACCCCAAAAACATGACACCATTTGCTCTATCTATACATTTTGAAGCTGGAAGTTTCGAAGAAATTAGTAGTACTAAGACATATTAAACTTCTGAAGCTATTCCGTCATAAAAAAATCCACCTGCTTTTTAACAAGATATGAATTGATTTTTTTGTAATTGATTTGTGGAGATAGAAAAGTATAAATTAGTTGCCGATGTTGTAAAAATTATGTATCTTTCAGATTAAGTCGTCAACACATAACAATGAAATTCACGGACGGTATTGCACGTAACGATGGTAAGACGTCCTGATGGAATGACTCTAATTCCCTAGCGACGGCGCAAGTCTGCGGTATGGAAACCGACCTACGTGGACACGTTGGCCATATCCCATTTATCAAATACGTCTAGATCAGCCGGTTCAGCGGAGGAAACAGCAAAATCACTCAAGTGGCACAGATATGAAACCCTTGGTGAAAGTTATATAATTGTACCGTTTGCTATTGAAACGCTTGGAGCGTAAGGTACAGAGCTATGAGCTTCTACAAGATTTATCAAAACAACTAATTGACTTTTTAGGTGATCACAGGTACCTGGTACCTAGCACGAACAGCTAGGCCATATAAAGCATAACCAGCTTTCTGGAAACCTTACCCATTGACTTCAATGACCTAGGCGCAGTATTCTCCTTATAGTCTTAAAGGATTATCTATAGGTATAAAGCTAAGTTTCTTTCATTATAGTACTTTATAGTATGGTTTAAAAAAAAACTCTCTGTATATTGTAATATTTTTAGTGATAATTTCGGTAATTATGTAAAATATTGTTGATTGTAGTAAATTTGTTTATCAACTATATTGATTTCTTTTACTTTACACATAATAATAATACATATTTTATTACCTAATAAACGGGCAAGTGTTAACAAGTTAGGAACTATGAAGGTATAAACCAATTTCTTGTCATGAAAAAATTATTGATAAAAATATCGACACGATCCGCAGCACTTTAAGGACCAGATGGCTGTAGAAACGGTGACACCCATTGACAGATTCAGTTTGTATGAAAAGTATTGCCATGCCATCTCTATTAGGGGCCGCTCGACGGGGGTGGGGGATTCTCTGTTCTGTGATTTACACAGATTAAAATCGTGCCTACATTAGTTTTAATGTAGTGAAACATTACCATAGTACCATGTATTATGTATGATATTAGTATTCTGTGTTGCTATTTAATCTATGCCAGCAGCCTCTAGGATGTTTCGTTCTCGTTAACAGATCTGCCCCGTGCTCTGTGGGACGCCAAACAACGTGACGTTTATGGCTATTATTATGGCCATTGTGGATACCGACGGCGTCTTACACGTAATTGGTCATTAATTTATTTGATATAAGTATTTTATTTAAATGGATAGAGTAGCAATCTCATGTAGTATGCAGGTATTACGTAATGCTTTATAATTTGTTTTGAGCTTTAAGGTTAAATATATTTTACTGATTGAATTATCACAAAAAAAAAATGGTTTACCACGTGGGTTTGGTTAACTTATTTAAATTTTGAATCCTTAAATTAACTCACAGCTGGTCTCAGACCTCCCCACTGTTTGAAGAGGATGGCTAGTATACCGACCAAGTTTATCCAAGGCAGATTATAGTTCATACCTCACTAATGTCATTACACAGGTTTTCTCACGATATTTTCTTTTCCTATCAACGTGTGGTTATTCGGAACATTATGTATATTTCCTCAAAAAAATCCCAAGTGGTGCATAATCCCTGCTCAGGATTTGAATCCACGTATGGGATTGAGACGCAGGCGCCTTAGCCACTAATCTACCCCCATTTTAAATTAGAGGTAAAATATAGTTTTATATTATTTGCTATTACATACTTTTTTATCATTTTTAGCTAAAATTTTCATTGAAATTCGTTACGCCGTTGTGTGCCTTATTCTGATAAACTGAGATAGACTAACTATATTTGGTATAGCCGTAGATTCGATTCTGGAGACTGATAACGCCGCGAATATACCACCTTTAAATAATGTAATTAGTTTTTAATAATTTAATTATTAATTTACATATTTTTAATTTTATATATGTGTTCCTGAAATAAAGCAATCATTATTATTGTTTTACTCGTACATTTTGGAATCACACACAGATAGTTCAATTTTATTTCTTGGTATAAATTTTATATTTATGTACTTTTGACAACGAGGATGGTACAATTATGATACTTTTAATGCTGGAACGTGTTATAATGTGTGCGGTTAATTACATTATAAATCCCTATTAATATTATAAATGCGAAAGTAACTTTGTCTGTCAGTCTGTCCGTTTGTCTGTTCCGTCTTTACGGAAAAACTACTTGACTGATTTGGCTGAAACTCAGTATATATATATTTTCCATGCCGAAGATGAACATAGGATACTTTTTATCCCGAAAAATGGGACAGTTTCCGGGATAAAAATATTTAGTCTCTCTGTTTGTTATGCTTTTAAGGAAAAACTATTAGACCAATTTGGCTGAGATTCGGTATATATGTAATTTTAATACCGAAGGTGGACAAGGGATATTTTTCATCCCGGATAATGGGATAGATTTTAGGATAGATTTATGTAAAGGTTATCCCAGAAAGTGGGATAGGGTTTGGTTTTTTGTGATTTGCAATTTTCGTCATTTTGCTTATTTTGCTCATTTCTGTAATTTTGTCTCTTTTGCTTTTTTTGTCCATTTTGCTCTTTTGCTCTTTTTGTCCTTTTTTTCCTTTTTGTACTTTTTGTCCTTTTTGTTCTTTTTTTCCTTTTTGTACTTTTTGCTCTGTTACTCTTTTGATTCTTTTTGTCCTTTTTGATTTTTTGTTCTTTTTGCTCTTTTTGTCCTTTTTGTCATTTTTGTAGTTTTCATAGACGGGGGATAGATAAATAAAACTAGGACGGTTTGATGGTTTATAGATGATGAAAGTTTGGATGGGACCAATCATTTCTCAAGTTTATAGATATAAAAATACATCGTCTATAAAAATGCGATAGTAACTCGATATGTCTGTCTGTTAATTTTTCACGGAATACTACGGGGAATACTGGCGCAGTTTTATTGTATTTTTTATTAATGCAGTTTTAATGCCGAAAATGGACATATATACTCATGCCAGGAGATCAGATAGTTTGCGATATAAAATTAAGTGAATTTTCTGGGTGCAAATAGCACTAACATAAAAAAATTGTACAATGTAACGTGTATTAACGCCTGCTTTTTAAACAAGAAGAACGGACTAGAGGTTGACCCAGCGCAGCCGCGAGTTAAACTCTAGTCATACATATATATAGGTATATCAACGGAGAAATTTAAGCAAGCAACTTCACGTAAAAAGTCTGGTTACTTAACTATTTTGTTATTTAGAATAGGAATACCCAAGAATACCAACAAATATTTACATACATACATATTATCACGCTTGCTTCTCCCTGGGATAGGCAGAGTCAATGAATCTTTACTTGCGACGATCCTGATAAAAACCTTTCAGTTCATCTACTTTCATTAATTTCTTCATACATGCTCATTTATTTGGGGTGCTTTTTACCTGACCTTTCTTTAACACTTCTCTTATTTGATCATGGTGTTACGTCGCGCTATGCGGGCATCAACTCGCAGCACTATCATACACTTCAGCTGTGCAATTTTAAATCATAGTAAGTGAATTCCAAGAAATTTTACACCATAGCACAAAATATGTTAAGGACTTCAACAACATACCATCTAAAGCTTATTTATATGTATGAAGGTTATTGAGAGCGAAATCATATTTTATAAAGTTTTAAATTTTTTAGAAAGTACAATAAATAAATACATCAGTAAATGTCTAGTCAGACAGTAAATGTAGAACCATTCATTTCATTAAAAGAAATAATTTAAAAAAAAATAACAAAAACTCGACTACATAAAAGACAATTTAAAATTAATGCACTAAAAAGATAGAAACAAGACTGAGAATAGAAAACAAGATTAAAATAAACTATAAACAAAGTAAACTCTACTTCGGTTTAATAGACTATATTATGAGCTGAAGTAGCAAGTGGACCCATTAATTTTCTTTCGGTTTATAATTTACGATTTGGTCCTGCCTGTAGTGTCCTTCACTAACCTGACTGAATTACGGGCACTTATTTCACACACACACACACACACACACACACACACACACACACACACACACACACACACGCACACACACACACACACACACACACACACACACACGCGCACACACACACTACACACCACAACATTACAAACACACACACACATGTGTGTGTGTGTGTGTTTGTAATATTATGGTGCAGTAACTATAAACGAATCAAATAAATATATATCCGTCTCCTATGACGCTGATGTCATCTCACTGGTGACAAAATCTCTAGAAAATTTAAATAAAAAGAACAATTTAAAATGCACAGTTGACTTGTTTTCATAAAACATTTGTCAATAAATAAGTGGACGATAATCAATAAATAAATAACGGAGGGAACTCCGCGCTAGGCGGAGGCGTGCCACCGCGCCGTAGGCTTCTCGAAGCAGTTGTTAAAAGGTACTTCAATTGATTTCCGCATTGTGCTGCGCGCGCGCACCCGTCATCCGATTGGGTGCGCTTTAGAATTACGGCTTATGCCGTTTTCTATATAGTACGATAGATTTGCATACTTAATACTAGAGCAACAGCAATTTGTGTTATGCTTCTGTTAGATATGTTAACAAGTTTACGAGCTAGAACTTTATTTTATCTATCGCTTGAGCAGGCTTATATAAAATGCTCAAATCATGGCTAAAAAAAATCTAAGTGAAGAATAAGATTTTAAAGCCAACCACCAATTAGTATTATTTATTAGATACCAACTTTGAAGATTTATGTTTTTGGTGTTTACTATTTCTTGTCCATTATTTTGTAAGTTTATAAATAATGCATTATTTACGTCTAGACCGTTTCCTATATATGGTTGGCTTTCTTTTTCAGATGAAACACGTTTATAGACAATAACAGTTTTGTTCTTAAATTACGTCAATTATTTTGATATCGCCAGATACGTCAATTTCATTTAATGCCTAAATAAAAGTTACTCTAAGGCCCACTTGCACGTTGCTGGGTTAGCTCAACTAACTTGGAGTTAACTGCTAACACAGGGTTAAATAAACAATTTATCGTGCGCCATCAAAAGTTAGGCGTAAACCGAGGGTTAAACTTCTAAATATTCATTTTTTTAAATTAACAAACCCTGAGTTTGCAAGCTCTACATTTGTTTATTTAACCTGACTATGCGTGCAAGTGGGCCTAAGATTATGTTTGTTATACGTATACTATTTTAAGGATTGTTCTGTTTGTTTTTGTACAAAATATTGTCAAATATAATATTCAATCTTTTGAATGTGTCTACCGAACGTAGTCAGTTCACAAAGATACTTAACGGTAATACCTGTACATAATTGATGGCATCGACTGAAAAAAAGTAATGGCTACAATACCGCAGTTACAAAATTTGATTAGCGGAATAGTCACGTCGGAATTCATCTATAGATTTTATACGGATTGTGTAAAGGATCGGAAATGGATACGGTATTGCAGCAATTTTTGTTATTTTTCTTATAGTCATTTATGTACACAATTTTACTGTTGGGTGTACATAAAAATGAATTACAGGCTTAAAGAATTCAATAATAAATAATTGTTGCAAATTTTATAAAAATTAAATGTAAAAAAACATTTTTTTACGCACTTTGAAATTTTTTATAACCTATGCCACAAGTCATTGTATATCTCATAATTAAATTGCATATATTGGTTGGTAGGTGATATATAAGGTATCTACATACTTTATATTAAATTGTATAAAAATTGTGTAGAATTAAAGTAAATACATGCGATGAAGTAATAACTGTCATTTAACAGTCAAAAAAGTTAGGGTAGTTTGTTAAGTCATCATCATAATAGTGTTAGTATTGTATGAATATATTTGTAACAGGAACGGAGAAAGAATACTAATTCCTGCGTCCTGGCGGCCTCTCGTAAGAAGCGACAAAACAATCCACAGCTAGGTGATAGAGCATTTGCCCGACTGGTCGGTCAACACTCCTAGTCTAGATTATGCAGTCACAATAACCTTCAGTTATGTTCTAGCATTAGTGACCAGGTTCGAGTCCCCATTTTGAGCCCAGCAGCATATTGGTAGCACCCCTAGTGTTGCAAATGTCCATAGGCGACGGTAACCACGTTCTATCATGTGGGCCGTCAGCCTGTCTGCTGTTCTCCAGCAATAAAAAAGAACTACACAGTAGTTCATCAAAACCACGATAAATATTGGTGTGTTCACAGTAACATGGAACACGTAGATACAACGTGCATTAAAAACATTCAAAATGGTAGTCATACCAACTATATAAAGCAACTTCGTACGCCTCATCCACAAAATGACTATGCCTAGGGCATTCGCGAATGCGTGTAGTTAGTTTCGTCGCGTACAGGGGCTAGTAGAACGGTACCGCGGCCGACGACCCGAGATCGCCGCCGATAACTCATCGCCGTGTTTATTCACTATTATCGAATCGTGGCCATTTGCCCGACACAAGACACGACCATACACCAATGCTATTGTCGGATAGAAAAACCCTAATTGCTAAGCTCCGTTACAATAGTTCCGGATACATAGTATGAATTTTAAACATGTATCTTTACGAGTCAGAAGTCAATAATTGCTTGCCCTCTAGAAAAAATCTGGTTCGTGTATTTGTATCTTTATAATAAATTACGTCACACGTTAAGGGGGGGTGGGTGGAGCCGGTCGCCGAAATGTGACATTATGTGACAAGGGATGGCCCTTGTCACATAATGTCACATTTCGGCGGAGGGGTCCTAAATTTCGTGACGTCACATTTCAAAATCGAATATATAATATATAATAACATTAATATATGTAACATTTTTAAAATATTGTGCAGCAAACCCTGCCCTAGCTTTTGTGCTATAATTCTCTCTCCATCCCAAGGTCGTCTGGAAGAGATCGCTGTCAGCGATAAGACCGCCATTCGTACCTAATTCTTAGCTGTTTTTGTATATTATTTCATTAATTTTATTGTATTTTAAAGTTTATTCTATTCTATTCTATATCTAAGCTGTAAAACACGAAATTTGAACCATTAAAGACAATTTTCAAAATATTTCTAACTCTATCTGTATGATACTAGTGTTTAAATTATTAAAAAAATAATTTAAATGGAAATAAAAATAATTACGGAACTGCTGTTTTAATTTAATCATTTCTTGATGTAAAATGGCAAAATATGTGATGTCACACTAGGGAGAGAGGTGTTTCATGAATATGACCAGTTGTGACAAGGACGGGGAGGGGTCAAATATCATGAAATTCGTTTGACGTAATTTGTGGATGACCAGCGGTCATACCTGTTGGAGTCGGTCAGCCATACTCAAAGAGCTAAAAGAAGAATTAACTTGAAGGGCAATCAAAATTTATAACACTAATATTATGAAAGTACTTAATTAGCATCAATAAAGGCCGGTTGCTATATCTTACTATTTATTCATTTGCCTAGTAGAAATTTGACATTATTCGTATGGAGCTTATGTCAAATTTTAATCGTAAGCCAAATGAACGGTTAGTAATATACAGGAATCGGCCATTAGCGGACTACCTGATAGTTTTTTGTATGCACTACACCCAGTAGTTTATGAGAAATAAGACCATGGTGTACAAAGAGGGACAGAATTTCATAAACTGAAACTGAACATTTCATGAACTCAAAAATTTGTTAAAAAAGTAAATACATATTTTTTCTAATTATCCCCACTGAACTATAAGTCAAATTCAGTTTCAAAGTTTTTTATTCAAAATAAGTTCCACTGGAGAACACTTTTTGAAGATCATATATATAAGTTAAAATTTATTTTTTCTTCCTATTCTATGTACACCGCTTCGCAACGTGTTATTGCTGTTAAGGAGAAGAAGCGGCAAGAAACTCCCCAGCAACACGTCTAGCTAAATATTGTTTTTCTTTAAGTTTCTTATTCTATTTATATCTCAAGTTGTCTTTTTTTAATAAGTTTTATATAGAAGTATGTTACAGAATTACTTTTTGAAGAATTAATGGAGTTGTAGCAAACAGTGCATACTCAATAAGACCAAGACACAATAAAAGGAAAGAAAAATATTATTAAAGTTATAATAATGACATGACGTACTAAAATGTTATGCTGCAATATATCTCCATAAATCCCTTACAAGTTTGGCAAGATAACGTTATACAAAATATAGTATAAGATGTTAGAGCGAGCTGCTATGTAAATGAATTTTTGTCATTTAAGTATTCTTCAATAGTGTAGTATCCCTTTTTTAGCACGATACTTTTTAATTTGGTTTTGAATTTAGTGAAAGGCAGATCTAACATTTCACTCGGAATCTTATCGAAGAAGCGTATACCAACCCCCAAGAAAGAGGACAGTACTTTTTGTAATTTAAAAAATGGCAATATCAGTATAGACTGATATTGCCATCTTTTAGATTACATAAAGTACTGTCCTCAACACCAGGCATTATAATAGTACAATGCCTGGTGTTGAAATTGTGAACATCCTTATACTGCTTGTAGGCACTCAAATTATTACGAATATAAATTATATTATTAAAGATATATTGGCAGGCGACCGTCATACTATCGATTTCCTTAAAAGATTCTCTAAGAGATTCCCGAGGGCCGAGGTTGTAAATTGATCTTACGGCTCTTTTTTGTAAAACAAATATGGTCTCTAAGTCAACAGCGTTGCCCCAAAGTAAAATACCATAGGACATGACACTATGAAAATAACTAAAATAAACCAGTCTAGCAGTCTCTTCGTCAGTGACCTGCCTAACTCTTCTGACCGCATATGCAGCAGAACTAAGTTTTCCTGAGAGACTAGATATATGAGCGCCCCAGTGGAGCTTCTGATCTAGGTTAATGCCTAAGAATACAGTTGAATCTACTAGATTAAGTCTAGTGTCGTTAAGGGAGATATTAATATCGTATTATTTTATATTGGGCATAACAAACTTAACACATTTAGTTTTGCTCGGATTGAGTAATAAGTTGTTTACAGTAAACCACTTAGATATTTGGGATAAGGCGTTGTTTACGTCGTCAAAGTTCTGTTTATTTCTGTCAACTTTAAATATAAGTGACGTGTCATCAGCAAACAACACTACATCACACGTATCATTAATAAAATATGGAAAATCATTAATATATATCAAAAACAAGAAGGGACCTAGAATAGAGCCCTGGGGCACATCCATAGCTATGCCAGTCTCACGAGATTTGACATTGTTAATTTCAACGCTTTGGGATCTGTTATTTAAGTAAGACGATAATAGGTTGAGAGAATCGCCATGAATACCGTAATAATTGAGCTTTTTTAGGAGGGTCACGTGTTCAACGCAATCGAATGCCTTGGACAGGTCACAGAATACACCAATGGCATTCTGTGACTCTTCCCAAGCATCATAAATGTGTTTTAGGAGCTCAACACCTGCATCGGTAGTGGATCGACCCTTGGTGAACCCGAACTGTTTAGCATGAAATAATATATTAATATTAAAATGTGAGAGCAGTTGATTTAAAATTATTTTTTTCAAAGACCTTGCTTAAGGTTGGTAAAATAGAAATTGGCCTAAAGTTGGAGGGGTCGTTTTTGTTTCCACTTTTAAATATAGGGATAACTTTGCTAACTTTCATTAAGTCAGGAAATACTCCTTTATCTACATATCGATTAAATATTTCTACTAATGATAGTGCAATAGTGTCTATTATGTCATTTAATACTTTTAAAGATATGCCCCAAAAATCAGCTGTGTTTTTAATGTTTAATGATTTAAACGTTTTTACAATATCACTTGTATCTGTATGATTAAATTTGAATGAAATATTACATTCATCAACACAATGTGTCATTAGCAGCTGAGCTTCCAGTGATGATGATGACAAAGAGCTAGTTGTTAAGGTTGGTATATCCCTAAAGTATTCATTAAATGTTTGTGCAATTTCAAAGTTATTACTTATGGTATTATTGTTGATTACAAGTTTAATTCCATCATCTCGACGTGAAGTTTTATCAGAAGCGTCATTTATGACACTCCAAGTTGTCTTAATGATATTGATGATTTTGAGAAGTGAAAGTAAAGTCCTATTACTGTGATAATAATAATACTCTACAACAATATAGGTAATATCTTATCTAAATATTGTAAAATTCTAAACAGTCTAAAAGTCTGTACATTAAAGCTATTTAAAAAAAACAACTGTAACAAACTATATAAACAATGGAGAACGAGATGCATTTTTTTGTTAGATTTCTTGTCTGTTTCTCGTTTTGTCTTTGTCTGTTTGTTTGGGATTCACGTAAAAACTACTGGTCCTATTTCGATACAGTTTTCGCTGATCGACAGCTAATTCTTAGACTTAAACTCTGCGCTACTTTTTATCCTGGGAATCTCGCGGGAATTTTTCTGGGAATGATTTAAAATGCCCTGATTAAAATAAAAACTAATTCCAATGTGATTTTTTTACTAATCGATAGCAAATATTTTGTAATAAAATGTGTGATTTTTTATCCCGGGAAATTCGCGGGTATTTTCCCGGGAGCGGTTAGAAGTTATTCGGATGCATAAAAATTAACTAATTCCAACACAGTTTCCACTAAAACGATAGCTTACATTCTTGTTTTAATAATGCAATACTTTGTGTCCCGGAATCCTGTGGAAATTTCAAGTCAAGCGTGGATGCAATCACAGGCAAATCCTGGTTTTATTATAAAGTAATGTAAAAAATACATAAATAATACTTATAAAAAATACATAACATTTGAAAACAAATATATATGTGGATAATACTGTAGTAATAACAAGCATAGTGAATCTTTTCAGTTGAAATAATGCATTGTGTTGTACAGCCATAAGTTCCGCGGTTTTGTAATAAACAATAATGTTTATGCTCTCTTCATACAATATTCACGGATAGAGATGTTTATTGCTTAATCAAGCCATAAACTAAACAGTTTGAACTTCGAAATATTTCAGTAACTGTTTGAATGTTACATATCAGATATATTTTTTAGTAATAAAAGAAAGAATACATATAATTATGTAAATATATAACATGTATCTTTGTTTTTTTTTAAATTTATTATCCAATATGCTTACAATCATATACATTAGAAACATTTGAACTGTGGCACAGAAATCTCATGGGTTTATGCGTGCCCCAGGGAGTCGTGTACACAATATTGTTATATCAAAAATAGGAGCAGAGGCAAGTAATGGTGATCATCATTCTAGTGTTTAGTTCTGATTTGATAATCAAGCGGGGTTATCATCATTCTAGTATATGGTTCTCATTTTAGTCCCAGGTCTGCACATGTGAGCATGATGGTCCGCTTTGGGAATCAATATAGAATCTTTTCAGATTATATTATATTTGATTGATTTGTGGTTATTTTTGTACTTGGATTGCAGGTTCTCTGGGAGATCATTTATAATGTTTGGTATCACATATTCCTCGCGCCTTGTCCCATAGGTACACATTATTATATTTAGGAATAATATATTTACATGAGTCAGATCTCGGTCGCAAGTACCTACAAGTAAACACGAAAAGTCTTATTTATATTGAGTTAGTGTAAGTTTCTAGGCTTCTTTAAGGTTCTTAAATTTCTTAAAGTTCTCAATTTTTATAGAAGAGTGGCCGAAACGTCGGAATAAAAATCAAATAAAGTACCGCACTTGAAATCGTTAAAATGTAGTTTTATTATACCATATATACTAGTTGCGGAAAAATTAAGAAAATAATTTACGAAGTGATGATTATATTCCCCTTTCTTAAAATATAAAACAGATAAAACACTAAGTATTGTCAATTAGTAAATCACACAAGATTGAAATATAGAAGAAACGAGAATGCTCGCATAACGGTTCCAAAGCAAGGTTATGGTCATAGAGGTCGAAACTTGCAAGTACTATGATACAAATTCCAAACCACAATAACATTCCTTATTTGTGTAGACCACACTAAATCGAACGATCACCATGTATTTTACTGTTGGTCACATTTTAAAAACAATTAAAATAACCGGTTTAGAAATGTGATCAAACGGAATTAAGTGTTTAATATCATCAACATTCCTTTATACAGGGGCCCAATTCTGCTATTACTATTTCGTCAAAATCGTAGGATACTATCGTCTCAATGGTAGGTTCGCCTGATTATGGTATTCTGTTAATTCCAATAGTGTGCCTCTTCATAAATAAGTAAATAAGCGACAAGTCGCAAAATAAATATTTAAAATTTTCGTAGCATTTTAATATTAATTTCGGCTAACGTCTTTACTGCTATTAGTAATACCAGTTTTTTTCTATTATTATTCCACCGCGATAACATCGATAAGATATTGTGGATTCAGTAGAATACAAATTCTTGACACTATCGCAATGGTATCGTACTCTGAATATCTTCGGAACGCCATTTTATTGAAATAACGGAATTGGACCCCAAAGCGACTGAACGTACTGTCTGTCGGTTCATCGCATTAGTTCCGGAGAGAGTTGCGCCCATAGTATCAAGTTCGGCTCGTATAACCTACAAACACTCACTTAGTATTAATCACTTACTGTTGGTACAGTTAATTAGTTACCATCGAATCGATTCGAAAGCTCTCGCATTGCAGGACAGGACTATTCTCGTGCTCAACCATTCAATTCACGTGACTTGTTTACGTAAAAACTTGTGGCAGTGTTCGAGTCGGACTTGTGCATAGGTGCTACTTCCATAATATGCAGTAGTTGAAATTCTTGTTCAGTCCAAATGAATAAAAATAAGTTTATTTATATAAAAGTTTACGACTATTATGAATTAGCTCTTACAGTCAGCAGTCGCTGTCACAGCATGCACGTGCCGGTTCTTACGTAACTCGACTCGCATACTTATACATAGGTTATTCCAAATTATTTTACTTATGGCACTACATTTCTTATATATATATATATTATAAAAGTGTAAATATGCCGTGTCTGTACACTGAAGCTATTAAATAAAACTGGAATAGACTATATACTACTACTACTACTACTACTAATAAAATGTGTGATACTGTTTGTCTCGAAAATGTCGCGGGATTTTTCCCGGGAGCGGTTTGAATTTGTTCAGGTGCATAAAAATTAGCTTATTCCGACACAATTTCTACTAAGACGATAGCTTACATTCTTTTTCAAATGCTGTGGTCATGTGTGTCCCGGGAATCCCGTGGGAATTTCAAGTCAATCATAGATATTTGTATATATTATCACTAGGATATGCCCGCGACTACTGGGCTCGGGCCTTTTCATTTGAGGTAAGCAGACGGTTTACGCACGTCTCACTGCTATGATACCCACTAAGTACAAAATGAGACTATAAATGCTCCATTTTACCATCGGTATTGGAACTCATTCTTTCAAGGTAAGTTGTGTTTTATGCGCGCCCCACAGCTCACACGGGATTACAGGATATTCACCGAAGATAAGGGGACCCATGCTGGGTAAGCCATGGCGTCCCCACCAAAGCATCCTGATGTTCCTCCTTTCGCACCCATTTTCCTGGTTACGGGAGGTTAAATGCTTCTCCTATGGACCTCCAAACAAATAGCAATCAACTATAGTATTTTAAAATGTAATAATTATTGCTATCACGTATTGTTATTTCTGAAAATAATAGATACATGACTGGTGATCAAATTAGCGTGTGGTTGTCAAAACAACTTGCTAATTGTGAATTCATTACTTGATCATCACGATTATATGTTGCTTAATAAGGTCGCGGTCTTTTTAAATGCTTGTTACATTTGTTACGTTTAAGACACGTTAAGAATAAAATTGCGCAGTAATGTATTTTTGCAAGGTCACAAGTATTTTAAAATCACTTTTGAACTATCGCCTTGCATGGTTCGTTATACATTTTGTAGGTTAAAATATTGAACAGTTTAACAAATCGAAAATAATATTTTAATCTTTACTGATCAGGTTTAGATACTCAAAGTCGATAAGTGAGAGAATAACTATTTGTAAATCTTTATTTAGAAGAATGATTTATCATGTAGGTTTTTTATTAGAGCTCCTGACTGTATGAACATGTTTTGTCAGGGTATGATAATCTATATGTATTTTTTAATTTCTTCGTTTATTTACTACTCTCTCTTTCATATAGGATTTGGAAACTTTCAGTTTTACATTTTTTACTGGACGATTGCCATTTGAAACATAATATATATGTTATAGTCAAAGGTCGATATGCAGTCACTTACCGGAATGACTGATTTATCCTAGGATTGACCAAGGCTTTTCGACAAACCCCGAAATAAACTCCAATTTCGGCCTTTGACTAAAGTATTTTTAGTCAAACCTAGAGAAGTACTTAAGTTTTTAGTCAAACGGCGAAAAAATAATTTGTTTCGGGCTTTGCCTAGTCGATCCTAGAAGCGACTAGACTCGGTCAAACGTCGATTCGTACTGCACTTGTTACATGTTTAATGACTGTATAAATTACGCTCTCCTAGGTTAGACGAAAAGTCGTTAGTCATAGGCAGAAAAACGTCATTTATTTGGACTTTGACTAAAACTTTATGTCAGACCTGAGGTTTGACTAGTCAAACCTAGGAGCGACAGAGCTTCGATGTTTGACTATAACATATACAAATGTTTTATTACACGAAGAAAATAAACTGGAAATACCATTTAGCCATAATAAAATATATTTATTTGATACATGTACATATAGAAGGTTCACGAAAATATTAGAAAGATTTAATCAATATTACGAAGACGGTTGGCAATCTGCAAAGGTGTAAATACGGAATCGTGTAAGGTATATCAGTGTGATATTGAAATGTTGAACTGGTTTGCCTCCCGGCCTGGCCAGGGAACGCGGTGACCCCGGCCGCACTCCATGGGAATACGAAATCGCGACTTAGGATCTCTGCATATACTATGAGTTCACGAATGTAGTTTATTCACAAAATCTAGATTGAAACTCGATACATTCTTACGGTCTTATTCATATTGAGTTAGAGTAAGTTTGAGGGCTTCTCAAACTTACTCTAACTCAATATGAATAGGACTATAACTCTGGAACCGTTATAGAAATAATAAAACTAATTCAAATATAGATATTGTGTGAATTTTAAATTTTTAGACTTATATATCACCTAAACCCGGCCATACTTCGTTGTAGCTTAGTTTGATTAGGGAAGTCAGTCTACGAAATATTTTTCCAGTTTTGGATTAAACAAACATATTATTATAATAAAAAAATATATGTATATAATAAAAAAAAAATCTAAAATGTTATGTAAAAAATATACACAAAGACGAGCCATATAGAAGAGTTTATTTATAATTTTTTATGGTGGTATAATCTGAAATTGTTTGTACTGGTTCTGCCTCCCAATCCTATCAATAAAAGACTTTACGCACAATATTACACATATTGTGTAAACATACATGGTATTAAAACATCGATTAGTCAATCACTTTAATGTGGGAAAATCATAAATAACATGAAACAAGGAAGAAAACTGAAAGTAATAAGAAAAATTTAAAACAATTCTTGTTAGCAATTTGTTACGTTCTTTACACTAATTTATTAATAATTTAGTTTATATCTTTCTTTGTAGTTATTGTTATTATAAATAATTCTTAAGTCCAATTAGTGTTTTTCTAACAGAAATATAGTTAAATAATTAAACTTCAATAACTATTGTAAAGAGCGCTTTCATTTCAAATATATAGCTGCATAAAAAGCATCATCATTTTTATAAGTGGGACTTAGATTTAAGTACCGAGTAAGAGTCCATCCGTTATTAGGCTTATTGTATTATTTAATTACCTTATTTAATTTGTAACTTATGATGTATTTATGCATTTGTATCGAAAAGAAATATTACTCTGAATTTAATTACCTGTGTAAAGAAATTTACGGTGCAAACATATAAAATCTCATTACCCCTACCACGAGTTCTTATTATTTATTTTTCTCTGCATATTCACCGCATGCACCGCATCCACAATGTCGATGATAAATAATGAGTTAAAAGCAGTAAACAACATCTCGTTACTGCAAAACGCGTTTGAAACTCGTGGTAAAGGCGTCGCCATAGAATGCACTTCGCCAAGAATAACGAATTAGAAGCGGCGCCGACTTGTGGTATTTATTGTTCTCTTCGGTGTGTATTGTCGCGAATCAGATAATACGGTTTCAATATGTTTGTAATAAATTTATGACAATAATTAGGTTAACATGATGGCTTTGATGGCTTGGATGTTATTAAACAGCACGAACCGCTTATCTGCCCTGATGTGCATATTTTACAATTACCACACGATGAAGATGGTGGAAAATATGATACGAATGTACACAGAAATTACTTATAAATCCACCGATCTGTCTTGGACGAGCGAATTAGGTTTACTGTTTATTCTCACAAATAAGAGAGGCACGAGATCAACGTTTGAATAAACTAATGGTAGTGATAAAAGTAAGAAACAAGCTATGTTTGTTAGTTTTTTAGTTCATCACAACAATATCATAAATCCATCACATCAAATGCTGTCGGCAGTGATAGCATTAGTCGCAACATGATCCTACCCATACTGGATGTCATTAATCTTACCCTTACCCATATCCTTAATACATCCATAAACTCTTGTGTATTCCCAGCTGCTTGGAAGGAAGCCCAGGTTACTCCTCTTCCAAAAAAACCCAATCCCACTTCCTTTTCTCAATTTCGTCCTATTTCCATACTACCTTTCCTTTCCAAAGTCCTCGAACGCTTAGTTCATCAGCAGCTAAGTGTTTTCCTGAATCGGAACAATCTTTTGAATCCTTACCAGTCTGGTTTTCGTCCTGGCCACAGCACCACCACAGCCCTCATTAAAATTACAGATGACATCCGGCATGGCATGGACAATGGCTTACTCACTGTGCTATCGCTGCTCGATTTCAGCAGTGCTTTTAATAATGTTGATTTTGAAGTGTTACTTGGCATCCTACGCTCTATTAACATATCTCCTGAAGTAATCGACGGGTTTCATTCATAGTTACCTGTATGGACGCCGGCAGCGCATTCGAGTTGATGACGACTATTCGTCGTGGTGTGATCTCTCTGCCAGTGTTCCACAGGGCGGCGTACTATCTCCTTTATTATTCGCTGTTTTTATAAACTCTATCTCTAATGAACTCACTTCATCCTATCACCTCTATGCAGACGATTTGCAGATTTACACGCAGGCACCTGTTACCACTCTAAATCAAGCAGTCGTAGCAATAAATTCTGACTTTGACCGCGTACTACAATGGAATAAGTCGAATGGACTTCTTGTGAATCCTGAGAAAACCTAAGTGATTATCATCGGTAGCTCGCGGATGCTGTGTAAAGTTGACTGGACCTGTATACCAAGTTTTCTTTTTGATGGGAAGCTTATCCCTATCAGTGATAAGGTCAAAAACCTAGGAGTTATATTTGATAGTGAACTGTCCCGGAGACCCCATATAACGGAGTTGAGTCGGCGGTTGTTTCTCTCCTCCAAATCACTTTGGAGGCTGAAAAACTTCCTTCCTCCCTTCGCCACCAAAATTAAGCTTACAGAGTCGCTACTTTTACCCATACTTGATTATTCCGACGCCAGCTATCTAGACTTAACCCAAGAACAACTTAATAAACTTGAGCGCCTCCAAAACTTTTCTATAAGGTTCATATTTGGGTTACGCAAGTATGACCATGTTTCTGAATTTCGTAAAAAAATCAAGTGGTTGCCAATTCGTTTTCGCCGGAATACTCATATTCTTTCATTGCTTTATAGTATTTTATTTATCCCTACTACTCCACAGTACCTTAAAGAACGCTTCGAATTTATTTCTTGCTCTCACAATTTACGCCCTTCCAGTCAACATAGACTTATTACTCCTATTCATAATACAACGTTTTTCAATAACTCTTTCACGGTCAAGGCTATCCAACTTTGGAATTCATTGCCTGTTGCTGTTAGACAAGCAAAATCTTTTATAACATTTAAGAACATGGTCAGGAAATTCTATCTGCAATATAATGATATGTAATTTTATATAATTAGTATTATATTGCATACAACTATATATTTATTATGTTTAAATAGTTGCATTTTATCACTATATCTTGAATATGTATATAACTTATGTGTATATTTGTATATATAGTATAGTTATATATTTATTATTAAAATGTAAGTAATCGTACAATAATTATGTATACCACCATCGCCATTCCTAATCAGCAATATTCCTGCCACGGGTTGTCTGGAAGAGATCGCTTTTTAGCGATAAGACCGCCCTTTGTACACAATTATAATAATACTAGTTCATAAGTTTTCTGTAATGGTGTACAATAAAGTGTTATCTATCTATCTATCTATCTAGTTCTTGTAACCATTCGAAACTTAATTAAATAACATAGAGTAGGAAATATATTTCATTATTAACTTGAATGTATGATTTTCAAAAAATATGGAAGTCAAACGTGGTTTGAATAAAAAAAACTTTCGAATTGCGATTTTACTATTTTGCTATCCCTTATAACTTAGTGATTGAGGATTATTATGAATCACAAAAATAATTAATTGACCTTACTTACACAACTGAAATAGTTCAGTTGTGTAAACCTACTAAATATACACACAAAATTTCATTAGAATCGGTCGTGCCGTTTCGGAGGAGTTTTATTACAAACACTGTGACAGGAGAATTTTGTATATTAGATATATACATACTAGCTGTCCGGCGAACTTCATACCGCCATATTTTTTGAATTCCTAAAAGACTGTTTCATGACATAAAAACAAAATCACCAAAATCGGTCTAGGTGATTAGGAGAATTCTAGAACCCGATCTCAGCGCCACCTACCGGTTCTAATTGTGAATCTAAACCATCCGGGAACCCACTCAAACACACAAAAACAAAATCACCAAAATCGGTCCAGATGATTACGAGGATTCTAGAACCCGATCTCAGCGCCACCTACCGGTTCCAATTGTGAATCTAAACCATCCGGGGACCCATTCAAACACACAAAACAAATATCATCAAAATCGGTCCAGCCGTTTAGGAGGAGTTCACTGTCAACACACGTACAGAAGAATTATATACATATTATATATATATATATATATATATATATATATATATATATATATATATATATATATAATTATAGTTCTGAACTTTTACGGCTTATTTCTGTGTGTATATTTTTACAGTTAGTGATTTTTGTATTTAGTATGGCTATAGCATTTAGTAGATCTGTGAATAAACTCGGTTCATATAAATTTACGACATAATAAGCGTAAATGTTCTTCCCAAGTTAATAATATCCGTATTATAATTTTTGCCTTTTCAACAAGGTAATACGACAATGGCAACCTCGACGATATCCTCTTCATTCGCTTGTAAAATAATAAAAAAATAAAAGGACCTTTGATGTTCTTAAATGACAATGCGTGTCCTAAAAATGGAGAAAAAAGTCAAACCGACGACGCAAGGTTGCCGACTTGTGCTACCAATCTGTATCAAAATAAAATCAGATCTTCTACAATCTTTAGGCGTTAGTTCGTAATACATCGAAGGTTATGTTAACGTTATAATAAGGTGTTGCTTGTTTAGACGGAAATGAATAGAGTGGAGTTTCATATAGTCGTTTAAGTCATTTGTGTCGTTTCGCGAACGCGTTTGCCATATGCCACACACGAAACTGTGAACTGAGTGTGGATCGTTTGTTTACATTTTAACACTACGAGTCAGATTCTATTGTAATTAAAATGAAAATTTATTAATCCACGTTGTAGGACGTATTACGTGTTTTTGGTGAACGAAAATATCGTGATGAAAATTGCACGTAAAATATTGAATGTGTGAAACCCGTTAATACACGTTGGACAAGCATGGCAGATAAGCTGAATGATCTCCAAATAAATTGATAGGTCTGCGCCTAGCAATAGGGGATTTATGGGCTTCTTTTATTACATGTAGGTGGGAGGAGTTTCCTTAGGTAATGTATAATATTATAAAATTCTAAACATGCCGTGCCTGTGCATTGAAGCTGTTTAAAAAAAAACAACTGAAATAGACTATGTAAACGATGAAGAACACGACGCATTTTTTTTTAGATTTCTTGTGTTTGTCTGTTTGTTCGGGATTCACGTGAAAACTACTGGACCGATTTCGATGCGGTTTTCACTGATGGACAGCAAATTCTTAGACTTAACATTTACGCTCCTTTCTATCATTTTCTGGGTATAACTTAAAATGGCCAGATTGAAAAAAAAACGAATTCCAATGCGATTTCACTAACAATGGAAAATTTTATGTAATAGAATGTGTGATATTTTTTATCCCGGGAATCCCGCAGGTATTTTCCCGGGAGCGGTTTTGAGTTTTTCATGTGCATAAAAATTAGCTTATTCTGATACCGTTTTCACTAAAACTATGGCTCACATTCTTTTTTAAATGCTGCGGTGCGATACTTTGTGTGTGTTGTGGAATTTAAGGTCAAGCGTGGACGAAGTCGCCGACATATCCTAGTATTTATATAAATATGTTTTTATACCTATATGCGGATTTGTTAACTCCACGAAATCTAAATTGGATGAAAGTTTTTGTAAATAACAAATCAAAATGTTTTGAAGTTAGAAATAAGTCGTAAAACATTTGACAATATTATATCATATTATTATCAGTTCATAAATATGTATCCCGTTTTTGTGCTGGCACTTTCCATTTCAGTTTAACGGTCGATATTATATTGCCAAACACACCTAAGGCATATTGACGTGTTTCACACATAACTAATCTCGAAGTGTCAGTTTCATTATGAAATCTCCATACACCTTCACGACGCGGCCACTGAACGAATAATACTACTACTATTTAATACTACCTATTAAATATTACAGATTAAAAATATTTATTAAAACGTAATTGCTGGTGGCAAATTGATGTATCAATGTTGACGCCATTGGTTTCATTTGCCAAAAACAGTTTGTTGCATTCAAATAATCCACTTAACACCTCATGGTATAGGGTTGTCCGTTATTAATAAACATATTTCAATGCCATTGAGCTGATTTATAATAATAGCATGACGACGAGGAAAATCTTGTTTTATTATTGAACAAGGGCGCACTCAGGTAAACAATATAACAACCATTCTACCACTTAAGTCAGTACAATGTGTGTTAACTATAGACCTTTAACTAGTACATTTACTAGGTGAGGTCAATGTTGCGGGGACTATTTCCGTGATCACGTGGATGAAAATGTTTATGAAAACTGAATTGTTTGTTATATAAATAATTATGATAAAAATAATTTTAATTGATCTTTAAATATTAATAATTGCGCTATTGTATCTACAGTTATGCAAGAGTTAATATTTTTTAATAACTAATAAAAGAATAAAGAAAGAAAAATATTAAACTGAATACTTAAAAATAAACTAAATTATAAATAAATTAATATAAAGTATGTAACAAATCGCTGCCATTAGTACAATATTTTTTTTTTTAAAGTTTTAATCCCGGCAATTTAATTTGATTTATGATGTGTTACGGAGGGCGCTTGCCACCGCTAACGTGCCGGCTTTATCGGAGCCGAACGGTATTGGACGTGACAATGGTAGGCGTCCTGACGGAATGACTCTAACTCTCTGGCGGCGTGGCAAGCCTTTGGTGTGGGATGCGACTTGCGTAGACACGTTGGCCGCATCCCAATTACCAAACACGTTTAGAGCAGCCGGTTCGGCGGCAGAAACAGCTGAATCACTCAAGCGGCGCAAATATGCAACCCTCAGAGGGAGTTATATGTTTGTGCCGTTTGCTGTTGAGACGCTTGGACCGTGGGGTCCTGAGGTCATGAGCCTCTATCAAAATTTATCAAAACGACTCGTTGACTCTTCAGGTGATCAGAGGGCTGGTGCTTACCTCGGGCAACGGATCAGTATGGCGATCCAGCGGGGAAACGTAGCCAGCCTCCTGGGCACCTTACCCACTGAAGACGGTGATCTAGGCTCAGTATTCTACTTATAGTTTTGAGGGACTATGGGTAGAATACAATACAAATAAGTTTTCTTTTATTGTATTCGATTATATGTAATTGTATAATTGTAAATTATGTAAATATAAAATTATATTTATATAAATATTTGATTTATGTCTTGACATATCGATCATTTTCAGTAGCAATGATCACGAAAGACAAATATGTCATGTGTCAATGAGTAATGTTAAAGTTATTATTTAGCCTACCCCCAACTTGTTAATTTGAATTTTTGTTTATGGTTATTATTTACTCTATGGGAGCTTAATATAATTTACTACCGCTTTGCGAGATATTGCGGCTTTGAAATCAAATAAAGGTGCTGCGCTTAATACCGTTAAAACGTAGTTTTAATCATATAATAATATGATAGTCGTGAAAACTTAAGAAAATACCATTATTGAGAATGTGTTTAATTTATTTTGACTCTTAGATAATCAATTCCCTATTCGTGAAATGCAAAATTGTACTAAAATTTAAGAAGATGTAAAACTTTCCTTTACATTGATATTATTAGTTAGATGTAGCTGCAACTTTGTTCCCACGAGTCTTGAACTTAATATTCACATCTCCTGGACCTTGTAATATATCGAAATGACCGCTAAAAATTTCATTGAAATCCACTGAACGGTTTCGGAACCTATTCAAGAAAAATTCAGACAAAGTGACATATATAAAGATGAATCGTAGAAATGTATGTACGCGCATAACTTGAGAACGACTTTATCGATTATGATGATATATGTTTTGTATGTTTGAATGGGTCCCCAGATGGTTTAGATTCACAATTGCAACCGGTAGGTGGCGCTGAGATCGGGTTCTAGAATCCTCCTAATCACCTGGAGCGATTTTGGTAATTTTGTTATTGTGTGTTTGAGTGGGTTCCCGGATGGTTTAGATTCACAATTAGAACCGGTAGGTGACGCTGAGATCGGGTCCTAGAATCCTCTTAATCATCTGGACCGATTTTGGTGATTTTGTTTTTGTGTGTTTGAGTGGGTTCCCGGATGGTTTAGATTCACAATTAGAACCGGTAGGAATGAAACAAAGTCTTTTAGGATTTCAGAAAATATTTAATGTTTGGAATCGCACTTAGTCTTTATAAATTTATTGTGCTTTTTGTTCATTCGATTAAATTTTTTGTTTAATGTTTATTATATTATTACAAGTGCGGGACCCGAATTAAAATGCCGTTAGAATTACTATAGAGTTTATTTAGAACTATACAAACACGTATAACACAGGTACAAATATAACTGAACACAACCAGTACAAACGTAATGCACGATTCAATAACACGCGCAAAGTCCGTCACTATATACATTATCGAATGTACACACGTCTTGCCACGCTTGTGGTCATCGCTTGACTGCCGATCTCTCCATTGGGCTCTTTCTATATACTGCACCGATATAATATGGTGGCCCACCCACGTAGATAGAATTTCTTAGAATCATAACCCGCACACCTGCCTAATTATGCTTGCAAACGGCCATAAACGAGTACAATAGGCTCTCCACAATAACTAACAAATAAGTAAACAAAAGAAGTCCAAATGCGGAAAGATAATAAAGTGTGCTTTTATGGTATGCAGGTGTGAATCTAGCTTTGTCGGCATTAGGTCCTAACAATATTATTTTTTTGTTGAGACTTGATTGATATATTTAAGAATATTAACTATTGTATGTTTCCCAAATAAACAAATTAATGTTGCTGAATAAGAGCTTAAGTGATTGCATGAAACCAGAGACTGCCACTATTAACATTTACTGGTCAGTATGTCACTCTGAGTGTGCAGATTAAACTTAAACCTAATAACTGTTCAAGTTTTAATAACAGCACAAATAAATCAAAAGCAATGGAAACAAAAATAGCAACCCTATCGAAATCTTTTCCTGTATCCGTCGAAGGACGTGTACATACAGTATCTTTTTATACATTTGTGTGATGTTGTGTTAGTATGTGTGTGCCGACCGCTCCTCTAGTATTTATCCCACATTAGCATGCATCCGTACCACTGATCCGACCCCTTTGTTCACTTACACAAACCCTTTATTTGGCGGATAACCGAAAAATGATCATCCAAACAACATTGTGCTTACACAAAATATTGGTGTTAATTTATGTTGTTACGGTGACTGTATATTAACAGAGTGTTCGTTTATAAATATTTAAGGTGTTATATTAGGATAAATATTTTTTTTATTGGTGAAAGAAGTCATGGATATTTATAATTGCCCGGTAAAAACTTTGAGAAGCTCCTAAACTCTACAAGATTAAATGGGAGTACACGTTACTTTTCTCTTGGTTTTTGACGTTTTGACCAAATCAAAAATAGGATTAGTGCCAAATAGTCGTATAGGACTCTGTGTTCCTTGATTTATATAAATCAGTAATCTAAAAGTGAGGAAAAAATAGGTACTAGGTATGCTTGCTCCATCCTAAATCGCATCGTCACTTACCATCAGATTGATTGAAAAAATATTTAATAATATAATAACAGGTCGTCAAGGTTCGCTACTAGGCTTGGGGATTTAAATTTTGTAAAAGAACGGTTGGTATACCCCACTACTTCAAGGTTTCATGCACTAGTATTCATGTTAAAGTGTCATTTAGTAGTCTTTCAAGATGTTAAATTAATAGATATTATATATACCTTAAGTAACAAATTTTAATGTGATTATTCAATCCGCGTAAATCTTCTTTCATAATGTAGCAATATATAGAAACCTATCTAGAACTCTATAAGGTCCGAAAAGAAGGATTAATATAATTATTCAAGCCACATTTGCCAGTCAATAATATAAGATCAGGCGATCTCAGTACTATCTGTAGACTCATTCAGAATCTTAATCATATTTAAGTTCTTTAAATGTATTTTTTGACACCAATAACGAAGATGTCATTGCTATTAACATAGCACTCATTGATTATTCATAGGAATCACAGTTTCTATTTTCTCTTAAAGAAAGCATTGAGGCAGTCTATAAAGGTGACTAAATAATACAAATATGTAGGTATAAATAAGTACAGGTATGACATGACCATATGATATTGAAATGTGTTTAACGGGCTTTTGGCATGGTTTCCTTCAGCTTGTATTGGGTCGGATAATACTTCCATCCAAGAGTAGGTTTATGAGCTAAACTGTGCTGTGTATCTGTTGAACTGGAGACATTTAAGTTATTGTATGTCTGTCTATATAATTTTAATGTTATATTACAAGGAAACTTTCAGAATGACATAAATTATTTTAGGTCTATCTACATATATATTTTATATAATTTTTACCAAACGTTGCATAGGAGTTTCTTGCTCCTTAAATAGCGATAACATGCTGTAAAGAGGTGTAAGTACAAGTACAAATAGGACGGGCCTAAGTTTTAACTTAATGTATTACCTTCACAAAATGTTCTATAGTAGAACTTTAGTTTGAATAAAAACTTTTGAATTTGAAGACACAAAAAATATTAAAGATATACGTGACACTAAATTTGGATTTTCATTTATACGTTCATTTTTCATACTCTATTTTCACGAATCATAAAATTTCGTGTATGTCTGGTGATATAAAGGAGCATTTTATATCTTTATACTCGGGAAATGGGATAGTAGATATCTATAGAATACAGATTCGGACTTTACACGAGTGAAGATGAATGAATTCGATTATTGTAAAAATCGTTAATATTATGATCATACCATATGATCATAATATTTACTCTCCCCTAGAAGACATCACCACGTAGACTTACAAATAAATTACATATTTTGTAATAATAAATTTATTTGAGAACTGGTATTTGTTTATTGTCTTTGTATAAATAAAAATTAATTGAGACGCCTGTAAAGATATAGAATAACTGACGCGCACATAAATGATATAACAAGCATATCTAAAGCATCGCAAAATTTCCTTTATCCTATAAAACGAAGCGCGTACCGATTAAATGAGGTGCTCGCGTTTCTCCAGATCGCCAAGTGTACGAATTTGTCCCCTTTTCACCTATTACTAACTTTAGCTCCGTCTCGCTTCCACCAGCCTGCGCAGCCTCATTTCGATGGCACCTCGCCGTCGCCTTCAAGTCACATATTTTATTTGTGGAACCTTCCTGCATCCATGAGTGGTCTAAAGTCTCCCATGCACTCGACGATCGGGCGTTGGATAATTTTCCTATTGCCAAGCGGCGTAATTCTCAGTCCAAATAAGGCATGAAAACGGTCGTTCTGTGAATGGCGGTCTTATTTGTTTACCGTGTCGAAGACCTGCCAATATTGACCCACACATTGCTTGTATGCAATAATCGTAGCGGACTTTATGCTTAAAGTAAGTAGTTAGGTACTCCATAGGTGACGATGCAGTCGGCTGTAAATTCTGATGCAATGAAATTCTGGAATGTTGTCACGTCCTTATATACATTCAAATGCAAATTTGTAATAAAATGCATTAGTATGCAGTAAACTTTAGCATACATACGCAGGTAGTTTATTTAAATTTATAAAATAATAATCTCTCATCAAGTAGATTTTATATTTTATGTTCTTTAAAAATGTTCAAGGGTTTTAATAAGCTTGATCTGAAGTCGTCACTAGCAAGTAAAGTACACTCTTCTTATTTAGTATAATAATTGTGGTGGCGTTTTTACTTTTCCGAAGAGTAATCGCACATTTCTGGCCAGGCCACGAGCGTCTATCCGAAATACGTGCATGAATGGAGAAAGAATACAATTTCCTGAGGCCGGGCGGTCTATAGTAAGAGGCGACAAAAGACCCCACAGCTAGGTAGGGTATTTGCCCGTCTGGAATGGCTACCAGCTACCATCCCTGATCTAAAGTATGCCGCTGAGAGAACATTGAGTTGTGCTCCGGCATTAGTAGCCAGGTCCCAGTCTCCGTTTAGAGTGCGGCAGCACATTAGCACAGTAGCACCTTTAGTGTTATAAATGTCCATAGGCGATGGTAACCGCTTTCCATTAGGTGGGCCGTCTGTCTGTCTGTTGAACTCAAGCAATAAAAAAAATGTGGGTATGCCCTATAGCTCTAATGTTTGTAATACATATCGACCGCTGTACAAAAATAGGCATAGACCAGCCGTAGGCACTTAACTATTTTTTGCGGAGGCCATATAGATGTGTTAAATGTGGTGCCGCGGACTGCAACCTTATTTTATTTAGGTGGTTTTTATTACTAAAATATGTGCTGTGGCACAAGCTGACGGCCCACCTGATGAAAAATAGATATGTAGTTTATGAACATTTGTAACACTAGGGGTTTTTTACGATAAATACATAGGTTCATGTTTGACCACTAACACGCCTAATATTAGACAATAATGCGGTCAAAGATGGAGGACGTGGAGTACGCTTACCTGGATAATACTTATTCACACAGGACTTGAAGACACTCCACAGGTCTGCTGTACGCAGAAGGAACGTGAAGGCAAAAAAATCGTTTCGTTCGCACTGGTGGTGGTTCCACTGTGAAACGATGACATAGACCAGAGCGCCTTGTGGTCCAAAAGATAAAATGGTGTAGGGGGAATCAGGTTTTGACCTGTTTGCAGTTCCTTGTCGCAGTGAAGTGACAAGTGCGAAATGAAAGAGTTGGAAGAAGAGTTTAATAGAAGACAGTGACGAGTTTAGTGGTGAATTTAGTGAAAAGTGTAGTGGACAGTTTAGTGAAGGAGGAGTTTCGCGTAGTTTAGAAGGAGGTCCAGAGGCTAGCTACGCGGGGTAAATTCTGTGGTGAACATTGCAGCAGCAGGTGTGTTTACGCAATATCGGCGACGGTATTGTGAGTGAGACATCTTATCGTCGGTACAGTGCGTCTTTCGTTGTGTGTGTAGGGGCAACCCTGCAGAGTGGAATCACACACGGATGTGTAAGTCAATAAAAGCGTTAGTTAAAAACTGGTGTTTTCTTTTAATCCTAAGTGCGTACCCCGCTCGCACGTAACAGTATTAAGCCAAGCGGGCCACTCACAGAAGCTCGGCAACCCGCAGTTTGAGTATAGCGGGCATAGACAGTACTATTATTGTTATATTCATATGAGTTTAAATGATAGTCATTGCTTGTATAAGTTCTATAACGACTGAAATAAATGAAAATGTTGGCTAAGATGACCGAATAATTGTTACTCAAAAAAACAGTCCCAGCAATGGTCATGTTACGAAGAGGTGCATATAAAACACGTATGTATATGTATGTATTGTATGACCGACCTTCAAAAAATATCTTCATGGGAACTTAGTTTTAATAAAAACTTGTAAATTACGTATTACACTGAAATATATCTACATTATAATGAAGGAACACTTTTATTAAGTTTTCCTGTTAGTAACAGACAACAACTACAAAACCGGTTTAACTTATATAGTAAAGCTACAATAATTTCAAAAAGTCCAATGTAGGTATATGACCCGGAGACAGATGCCACGAGATCTGAATTACGTGACACTTAAAAAACAACCAAACTATGGTATAATAACTAAAAGCGACCAATTATTTTGACGCCTGTTTTTTGTAGTAAAACCAGTTTTAATTAAATGGATACGGCAATAATATTTATATTTTCTATGAAGATATTTAAGTTTCTGTAAAGATCTAAGTCTGTATCCAAGCCGCTGATGCAGCTTACACGAAGCCCGCGGAGGCCACCGGAAGCCACCGGTCGGCCATCGCGAGTTGTTGGTTGTGTAGGCACCAGTTGGTAAAGCTATGCTAGAATTACTAGCTTGATTACAGCTGTCAGGGTCGGCTTGATTACAACTGTCAGGTATCCTACCTTCCCCCTATCACATTCCCTTATTCTAATCTCATATCCCATCCCTTCTATTCCATTCTTCCTGTCTGATCACTTTATCTCATCCTCCTATCCCACTCTAAAGGCTAGCAACACGTTGGCCTCGCCATTGGTGTTGCAAACGCCTGTAGGAGCTGGGCCGTCTGCCTGTTTGCCAGCTTCACATTAAAAAAGTTGGGAAGCCACCAGCGGTTCCAAGACCACATCACCGGAGGGTCGTTGCCTCCGAATTGAAACCAGTGCAAAGAGTTAAATAAATAAATAAATAAAAATGTATTTATTTCAATAAGTCCATACATGTAAGTTGCCGGGGCTTCCCAGAAAGTAATCAAATGATACTTGTGTTGGGAAAACGTTGTAACTTGACACCATTGATGAAAATTTCTTTTTATCTTACCTCCCATTTACCCATACCCATTTTAATATTATATAAAATTATTAGAGCTAGGCATGTTGCTGAAGAGTTTCTTGCGCCTCTTCTTCTCTTCAAGCCAGAACATCTTACGAAGCGGTGATAAATTAGATTAGGCTCCCATCGAATAAATAATAACCATATACAAAATTAAAACTAAATAATAAAAATTTGGCGGTGGGCTAAATAAAACTTGAACAATACCATTGACACTTTCTTTCACATCTTTGTCTTCCGTGATCACGGCTGCTGAAAAATGGCCGAAACGTTGGAATAATAAAAATCAATTAAATTACCGCGCTTAAAACCGTGAAAAACGTAGTATTATATATTATAGTATATGTATTAGTCGCGTAAACTTAAGAAAATATTATCCACCTAAAGGAAATGAAGACCTGATGACAAGTGCTTATTCTAGTGATATTCAAGTGTCAGCCGAAACTTATATTATAAAAAATAATAATAAATAAACACAAAGGAACTACAAAATGTGGCGGCGTTTTACAGAAGATTGTATAACACCATACACTGTGATATTAGTGTTTAAAATTAAAATTTGCTAGTTAGTAATCATATTTGAATCTGATTGTAAGTGAACGAGAACTTTAACATTGGAAATAAAGATTTTTAAAGCTAAAAATATCTTATATAAGTATTGATATACTTATTATAAGATAATCAGCCAAAGAACTAAAAAATAACAATTTAAATCATTGACAAATTTAGACTGAAATGTTTTAAAGAACGAAACACCACAAAATAAGAGAAGCATAATCTATGGCAGCTAGATGTTAGCTATATGTGGGCTAGCTAGCTTTATGTGGGTTTGAAACGTTTGAAAGTTACATATTTGCTGAACGTATCCTTGCAGGCAGTATCCGAATGGGGTGATGCAAACTTAGTTACGTTCAACGCCTCCAAAACCCAGGCATGTCTATTCTCCGCAAAACGGAGTCTATTTGATCTGACTCCCACTTTCAGGGGTGTGTCCATTACATTGACTGATAGACTCCAGCTTCTGGGCATCTTTTTGACTCCAACACTCAATTTTGGCACGTACATAGAGTCTTTAGCGCAATTGGCGGCCAATAAGCTGGGTGTTCTCGCAAAGGTGAGACAGTACTTCACGTCGGAACAACTGCTGAACTTATACCAAGCACAAGTTCGGTCCTGCATGGAGTACTGTTCTCATTTTTGGGACGGGTCAGCCAAATACCAGTTGGTGGCGTTGGAATCAATTGAGAAAAGAGCCAGGAAGCTGGTCGGCAATGATCGTCCTTTTTATGCTCGACTTCAGAGTCTAGAGCATAGACGCAAGGTCGCGGGGCTGACTATCTTTATCGGATACATTTCGGGGAGTGTTCCTTAGAATTGCACGAGCTGATTCCTTCATCCCCTTTTTACCATCGGACAACCAGACGCACCGGTTTGTGCCACAGTTACATGGTGGAAACACCGCCAGTCAGAACCAAGCGTTTCGCTTCATCTTTTCTAGTGCGCACTATCTAAGAGTAGAATAATTTGCCGGAGTCTGATTTTCCTGACAAATACAATCTTGAAGTCTTCAAGTCAAGAGTGAATAGGTATCTTATAGGCAAGCGTGCTTCATCCTAGACTGCGTCATCACTCAACATCAGGTGAGACAGTGGTCAAAAGCAAACCATATATTTCCATAAAAAAAATTAAAAAAAATATTTTACTGGTCTTTTCTAATATTCTTGTTCCTTGACATATCACATGCTAAAGGCGAAGAAAAAGTTAGTAAGAAACAAAAAATGGTAATAATAGGGTAAATAACATAAAAGCGTGATTTACAATCATTTTAATGTGGGAGAATAGATCGAGCTAAACGCTTTACAACGTACTGTTATTGTTGTTAACGCTGTTTTAAAACAAAATATTACGATGTTTGTGTCATTAGATATTGAGAATATAATTGTAATTATGTAATTCGTCGTGGTAGCTTAGTGGTTAACGCATTCGAGTCGCATTCCAACGTAGGTTCGAATTCATGCTGAGAAGCCAGTTTTCTGACCTAATATCATAACCTAATGTGCATATCGCCAGCGTGAGTGCAGGATAGGCAGGATATTGTCTTTTCGTCAAATTATTAATAATTATAATTACTATATACATATGTTATGTTAAATATAACAATTTCATTAAAAAAAGCAATTTAAAAAAATGAAGATACAAGGTCTTCCACTTACACGCCGACGATATTGCTAAGATTGCAATGTGCTGACTGTGAAAGAAAACATCGTGAAAACATGCACATTGAGATAACAGATGTGTAAATCTTTATTGGACAAGCGTGGCAGGTATACCCGCATCTATTCTTCTGTAAAATGTAGAGGCCCGAGCCGAGCGGTGAAATGTTTATAGACAGATATTATTATAATGTTTTTATCCTTGCAGGAACGGAGACAGAAAACAAATTTCTGAAGTCAGGCGGCCTGTCGTAAGAGGCGACAAAACAACCCACAGCCAGAGGTGGTAGGGCATTTGTAAGTCCGGATGGCTACTAGTCTAGTGTATACCGCCATAACAACTTTAACTTTTGTTCCAGTATTAATGTTGAAGAGAGTGCTATGAAGCTGGACGTTGTAGGGCTCTAGAATAAATATAACTTCGATCTTAAACTTGGATTTTATTTTAACTCTAGTAAATATGTTTTATTGTACAACAGGTCTCTCGTAACTCAATTCACAAACCCGTGTTTTTTTACATTTTGAATTCCAGCCAATGGGAGCGAGTTTTATACACAACTCTCATCGGTTAGTCGTATCCTTACGTCCTGGCTAACACAGCTATATAGGTGTGGGAACCACATCACAACTCATAAAAATATAATTAAATTTAATTGGACGAGCAAACCCGCGGCATGAGTCTTGTTTCGCTGGACTGCAATGAAATCGGCGCAGACACAGCGCTTATTGCGTCACCGCAACTCGCGCTGCATTTCGCCGGCCGCCATCAACAGTCGTCCGCTGGAACGATAACAAACAGACGCACGCCGCTCCGCTACATAGGCATTGATTAACGATTACAAAAGTAGATCATTAAGTATTTGACAAATTAATTTTAAATAAATAAAACCCACTTGCACGCATAGTCAGGTTAAATAAATAAATGTAAAGTTTGTAAAATCGGGGTTAGTTAATTAATAAATTAATTCTCATTGTCCTTTGCACCACTAAAAAATACCACCGGGTTAACTAACCTGACATTTCTTTGTTTAGTTGGTAACATTGAAAAGTCTATCCTTTTTTTGTTGTAACCCAACCAGAGATTTAAAACGAAACTTATATCTCTATCTCTTTTACATTACAGCACGCTGTATATAGGCTTCCTTAAATATCTTGCATTGTATGACAATTGAAGATTTTTATTTTAATCGTATTGTTTCATGTAATTTATTTACTTTTTTGTGTGAAAGTTATAAAATAGGTTATTTTTTAAAGAATAATGCATAAAAAGCCGAGTTTAAGTGCCCACAATTTCACAACTAGTGATGATACGCTTTTATGTGATACAGTAGCGAAATAAAAATTCGTAATGGTGATTAAAAAAGCGCATGGAGCTAACCTTCAGCAAAAATATGCAGTTGGCTCAAAGTGACAAAAATATACAATTCGAGTACTACTGGGGCCCCATTCTGCTATTAATATCTCGTCAAAATCACCGGACACTATCACCTGAATCGTAGGTTTGCCTGGTTTCGGTATTCTGTTAATTCTCATGGCGTGCCCGTAACACGCCACTCTGTCTTTATAAACATTTGTAAGGGAAAACTCGCTAAATAAATGTTTAAAATATTGCTAAGTTATCAATATTCATTTCAGTTAATATTTCTGCTAATGGCAATACCAGTTTTTTTCTACTATTATTCTGTCGCGACGGTATGGAGAAGATATTTGTGGATTTAGTAGAATACGAATTTTTGAGACTATCGCAATGGAATTGTACTTTGATTATCTCCGCAACACCAAGATATTGAAATAGCAGAATTGGGCCCCTAGTTATACCCGAACACTAGAAAACTAACATATACTTGAGATTAAACTTCACTAACCCCGTGTTAGCGACTTAAAATTTCCACATCGGTGAATTAAATATTTAGAAGTTTAACCCTGGCTTATTCCTAACTTTTGATGGATAAGATAAATTGTTTATTAACCCTGTGTTAGCAGTTAACTCCAAGTTAGTTGAGCTAAACCAGGAACGTGCAAGTGGGCCTAAGAAATTTAAAGTGAATGTAGTTAGAAGTATGTATTTAATTTATTTTATGATTAGAAATTATGATTAAATATGAATAATAAACATAGCATAGATCAAAAGATGTTGATGCTACGTTTTTCTTAAAGTAGCACTTGCCAAACGTCAAAAGTCAAATGCCAAAAGATTGGCCCCTTTTAACTTGGTCTGCTTTTGTTTATGAGAGAATTACATTAATTAACTAGTTAATGCGAAAGTTTCTAGTAAACATGTATAAGCGAATAATTGAGTTAACCCGAACACCTGGTAACCAGGATTATGGTACATTAAGCAAACTAAAGAATACAAAAAATCTACAACTATGAACATGGCAAGCGTATCCACTACAGTGGCCAGGTTCCAGTCCCCCACTAACCACTTTCCATCAAGTGGTCTATCAGCCTGTCTACTGTACTCCATAAAAAATATTATTTAAGGTTTACACGATAACGAAATTTTAACGATACACGATAACGAATACCAAAATATATCTACTGAAACTAACTTTCCTGGTGGGACTGACGTCAAAATTTTCTTTTTTTCCTATTGTTGCTTGAAGTTGATTGTTATTTGTTTGTAAAATTATATATTTTTTTACATTCGTTGAGTAACTCCCAGCACTGAATAATTTTACACCTTACAAAGCTCAATAATCATTAATTTATTGAACTGTTCCAAAGAAATCCTTTAACTGTATAACTCATTTTTGAACATTGCTAAGAAAGTGTTCCGTGTGCAAAATTAAAAGTTCAGCTACAAGTATGTTTTCTTTATATACGACAAACAAATTTAAGCTTTATTTATAGGCTTATAAGACAATTCTGATGTTTTATTTTGAGTGTAAATAAAACTTTGGTAATTTGCGTTCGTGTCCGTAATATCGCAGTCCTTCCAATATCGTCTTATTTTATTTTAAGTATGCAAAATATTTTATGGCATGACTGCGTGAGGGTTGCGTGTCCGTCCCATTTATAAATTCGGGATAATTCTTTGAATGCCGCGTTGTATGGTATTTTCCACACTTTGGTGGTTAATTTATTGATAAAGATCATAAAAATCACAAATATTATGATTTATGTACACACAACAAACGTGGGAGAATAAGGGTAGGCTTTGTTTATAAGTAATAATTACACAGTTTATAAAACAAGAAAAACACTATTTGTAAAATAAGAAATGACGCTCCGACCGAGTTTTATTAGCACTACCATTGCAATTCGCTAAGAAATATATGGCCATGGCAACGACAATGACAGCGACAATTTTAATGTATGTATGTACTAGGTAGGATATGCCTGTGACTGCGTCTACGCTTGCTTGAATTGGAATTCCCGGAACACAAAATACCGCAGCAT
The DNA here is from genome assembly GCA_039645545.1 of Dendrolimus houi. Lineage (NCBI taxonomy): Eukaryota > Metazoa > Arthropoda > Insecta > Lepidoptera > Lasiocampidae > Dendrolimus > Dendrolimus houi. The sequence goes on along the minus strand of CM077120.1, from coordinate 11,159,525 downwards.
TTAAAAAAAGAATGTAAGCTAGCTGTTTTAGTGGAAACTGTGTCGGATTAAGCTAATTTTTATGCATCCGAACAACTTCAAATCACTATCAGAAAAATTCCCGCGTGATTCCCGGGATAAAAAATATCACACATTTTATGACCTTTAATTTGCTATAGATCAGTAAAAAAATCACATAGGACTTCTTTTTAATCTGGCCATTTTAAATAATTCTCAGAAAAATTCCCGCGGGACTCCCAGTATATAAAATAGCACTGAGTTTAAAAGTCTAAGAATTATCTTCAATAAAATGTGTCTTTTGAAGGTAGTCAAGAAGTTCGTCGTTTGGTGTCAAAGGTCTACATTTCCATTGAGGCGGAATTAAAATTGAAATAAAAGAAATATTGACAAGTTGGTTCCAAAGGCATTGTAATTAAAACCGTAAAGTATTTTCAAAAATATATACTAAACTATAAATTTCAAAATGTAAAAAGAAATATGTATAATTATACTCATCATTAAATAAATACAGAATATTAAAACAAAGAGTTGCGTCGAACAACGTTTACACGCATATTTAAATAAATCTGCTAGAGCATTGACAAGCGTGCTCGCACTTATACGCATGAAGGATGATAACAAAACATTGTCGTTTTTGGATGCGGCATATTGACAATTAAATAATTAGAACTACTTGTAAGATTAAAATTTACAAATAAGATACTTAAGAAGGACAGAAGTGGTTTTATTACTGTATTGAGTAGTTTATGATTTAACGTAAATTTCCAAACTATGTACATATATCCCGAGTAAAGCATTGTGTGTATGTAAATACGGATGTATTCGCATGAGTGAATGAATATGCTTTATTTTGTGTAAAAATTTATAATTAGCAGAAATAAAAATTTACAATACAATAAGTGGTCTTATCGTTATTAACGATTTATTTCAGATAACCTTAGGATGGACAAGAATTTTGATGAGAACATTGAAGTGGTATATTGAATTATTCTCATTTTATAAAGAGTCTAATATCGATTCAGCATTTAGTATCCCAAATTGTTTTATACTCAATTTTACCTCTTGGATCGAGTCGTTTGCAATTGATTCAGTTCAGTCGAGGTTCAGTTGCTAATGTTAATATATTGTTCATCACAGCTTGACTTACATTTTTGTATAGACCCCGAATTTACTTAATTTAATGACACGTTGTAAATGATGTGCCATTTATTCGCTTCTTTCCATTCCTTGTTCAAAATCTCCCCCTACTCCATTCCGTTTCTAAAATGAGACGCTTCACAAACCATCTCTACTACCTACCAAGATCTACTCAAAAACCTTTAAAAGAGCTTAAAATAAATCACGCAGCCGCGATGTGTGAAAAATTTTAAACTAGAAAATGTGAGGATGTCTTGCTGGTGCCTAGCTCAAACCAAGCTATCGAAGGAAAACCAAATTGTGTAAGGTGCATACACATTATCTCACAGTAATTATGACGACTTAATACATATATTTTACTAAGCCTACCTTATAGTAGTTATATATGATAGTAAAACTTGCAATATTAGCATTCAGAAGGCGCTGGTGTTGAGTTGCTGCTCCGTATGTCCTATAAGGAGCGGCGCATTTTTTCGTACAACGGGTCTGAACTAGTATGCGTTCTAAGCCAAAATAGTTAGTCATAGCCAGATCCAAAAGCATTCTGAAAGCATTGTCATACTAAACGTAGAGTATATTTAAAAATAATAGCATATAACTCTTCTACTTGTCGCTCGAATTGAAGAATAGGTAACATGACTTGTTAAAAGCCTTATCCATTTTCAACGCAAATATAAAATGTAGCTCTGTGACAAATGGCCGCAAACACCGACAATGACCGTGAGAAACCGATGTTCCTTCTAGAATGAATAAAGGCGAGTTGACACTGGTTTATTGTCTATTTTAAAATTCCATGACTAATCCACGCAAGTAGGTAGAAGTGTAATAAAATTAGTCTTCGCACTTGATTTAAACGGAAACCATTTGTTAAAGCGATAAAAAATACATTTGTGTATTACAAACCTGACAAACAGATAGACGTCCCAGCTAATGATAAGTAGATACCGTCGCCTATAGACGTTCGCAACACCAAGGGCGTAGCCAACGTGTTGCCAGCCCTTAAAGAAGGGATAGGATAATGAGATAGAGAAATCATACAAGAGAAGTAGGATAGAGAGGATGGGATAAAGGAGGGGGAGGTGGGCCATCCAATCTCTCACTCGTCGCCAGAAACACAATTAGCTCAAGTCTAAGCGTTTCACGCCGACATTTTTTGAGAGTATCACACCAATCCTGTCGGCCGTAGGAGCCATGATCAAGTAATGATTCCAAGATAGTTCTACCTCGTACAAAAACCACAAAGACGGCTAACTGTCGAAATGGAGGACTTCAAGTTTTTCTTAGTTCAAGAATACGAAAACTTAGAAAAGTGGAATATGAATTCCAGAGCGACATTTTTTAATGCAACCATAAATGATGCTTTACGATTTTGTGCTGCCATTAGTTTATTTTGCAGCTCATTCTCTTATTAAGAACCCTCTGTTTTAAATATTGCTTCACACGGTGAGTTTATCTTACGAATGAACGACCTTTCCGTTATTTAGTATGGTCTGCGTGTCAGGGATCGGTATCAGAGAGTTCCGATGTATATTACCCATAACACAAGCGTAACTTGCTTAGCTTGGAGATATACAACGTATGAGTTTATTTTCCGAATATTTATTTATCTAGCTGCTGTCAAACATTTATGGTAAGATGCAAGCTTTAGAATATTCTTCAAGAAAATAGGGATCAGACCTAAGCCATTACTATATATTCCTCCACCCTCAGTCTCAGCCAAATTGTGTAACTGAAGAATAATCCTACAACTATTGAGAATTTTAGAGTTTTGAAATAAAACTACACAAAAAGCTCAAGCTTCTACTAATAATTTCTCTTAATCTATTCTTAGAGCCATATTGTATAATAATACCCATGGATATGCACAGACAAAAACAAAAATATTTATAAACACGGCGTTACAAAAGCACACGACATCAGTTTTCTGAATATTAATTACTGTTAGGCGTTGATTTAATTATGAGTATTGCTGTTGAATAAGACTCTTATACAAATCTTTAAAAAATACACTTTCTCGTGTATTTGTTTCAATATTATTGTATAATTATTAGAACATTAATAAGTACTTGACATTGGTCAAAAACACAAACCTTTTAAACCCTATTTAAAAAGGAATAGAGGACACTTGTGTCTTACAACAGCTCATGAGTTAGTATTTTAATAGTAATAAGCCATATATAATTATGTATTAGTCTTATATTAGACAACACTGTACATATGATAAAACATTAAAAACAAAAAAAACAGATTACAATTACCTAATGTAAGAATTCCAAAACAGTCGTATCCGTAGATGTGCCTAGTAAAACTTGATATAACTAATAGTTGAGAATGGAACACTTAGGTAAGTCTGTTCCGTTATCCATTACAATTGGACTGTGGCAAGCGGCCTGATTTCTCAAACAAACAACTTTCGATATTAGAAAATTACGATGAGTTTGTCCATAGCACACTTCTTCATCAACGATACTTTAGTAATTTTATTTTCTTATTACTACATCTAAGATAATGTTGGCGATAATATTCTTTGAGATTTTGTTGGTGTCGTTCCTCAGTTGTAGAGCACCGGAGAAGGAATCGACTATTTTCGTTCTGACACAAAGGAATTAAGCAGTGAGACAGGGAACCCTACAGCTTGAATATGAAAGACCTTGAGATGTATCTAAGTAGTACCTCTTTTGTTAGTGAAGGGGTGCTTACTAACCTGACGTCGTTAGGTTATCGGAACTGTCTTTGCTTTCCGAGATCTTGACATCACAGTTATGTAATAAAACTATTAGATGATTAACTTGATAGGTGCATAAGTCCAGGAAGAGCACGCCATCGGGAGTTCAACACTACTCAATTGCTATTTCTTAGCGGCACCGAGTCTATGAGGGATTACAGCTAGAAAAAAGAAACGTTTTACTGCACCAGGGCATAGATGCACTCCTTCGGTGCTGTGAACAGTAAGGGGTAGTACAGGGATTCTCCCCACTCGGATGAAGGCCCTGAGATGGCGCTCGCATCCAATGAAGTACCAGAGACCCTGAATACCCCCGCTACTAGAGAAGGTGTTCACTGAGCCTACATTGTCTGGGGTATCGAAACCGTTATCTATTTACGAGAACTTGGCCCATCACGGTGTACCTAATAGAACACCAGGATGGTTTCGTTGGTAGTCCACATTACCTTACTGTAATTTCTAAGCAAGCGTATGGTGTCCATGCTGGAGTAGAGTATCCATACAACTCCATATAAATAAGACTCCACTAAAAACTATCTACAGAAGAATCGAGACAAAAATCTCAGATCACAGATATAGTTAAGTAGATAATTAAATTAAAAACATAAATAAACCAATCATCAGAAACAAAAATTAACGTAAGGTTCATATAATAATTATAATATAGTATATATCAATATCATATACCGATAGCAAACCAACTAGAGAAAGGTACATAATTATAATTTAACCAACAAATTTCAATTATAACCGTTACATCTGGTCTACGTCTTAACGTTTCGGATTTAAAAAAAATATATTCACAGTAATACTCCGCTATTTTAAACAAAAAATAACGCGGTAGTCGTTCCGCTTGAAATGCTTAGACTATTGTGTCAGAGATTACAATCACCTTTCATGAGCTATAAAATAATAATACACAAATTATTGTTATGCCAAAACATAACTCTAAATTCACACAGATCGTAAATGAGCGACAAAAATATGTTTTTTTGCGCTATTTTGCACGATCTAGCGACGTATAAGCCAAACGATTAATCTGACGGCGCTCAAAGATTTTTATTTATCTCAAATGACCAGAAAATTAACAATATTCCAATCCAGGTCGTTCAACCTAAAATTGTTGTTGCCTAAACTTTATAGCCAAGGTAACACGTAGGTAGGATACTTAAATAAAATACTGATGTAAGCGGTTCCGTGAATTTTGTTATCACTCACCCTTAACCAATTTAGTCTCTAAAATAACCATAGACGTAGACGAAAAAGAAACAAAACAACATAGTGTACAACGCAGTCAATATTAAATTCGCTCTGTAAGAAAAATTACTCTGAATAGCAGCTGAATCAGTATGACTTACAGCCGGTTCCTGTCTATTTTATTATGCATTAGGTTACCTAACTATCAGTTGTAGTTGTAGTGTTGCTGGGGAGTTTCTTGCCGCTTCTTCTCCTTAACAGCAATAACACGTTGCGAAGCGGTGTACATAGAATAGGAAGTAAAATTAAATTTTAATTTATATGTATGACTTTCAAAAAGTATTCTCCAGTGGAACTTATTTTGAATAAACTTTTGAATTTGAATTAGTTAAAACTTAACAGATTCCCTACAAATAATTTCAATTTTTTACCAATAGATGACAGAATGGATAGCAACTTGGCTTAGGTCGCGCTATTTAGCTTTTGGACATTTATTATTTAAATTTTGTTGTTTCGGATCAAATAAGTTCTAAATTAAAGAGCTTAATAATAACATTACTTATTATAACTTTAGTTAGTAAGGCTACAGCTATTAGCCCCCCAAATAAAATAAAATAATAAAATTATTAAGCGCTTTAATTTTACTTACAGTTCTTGACTGGTCAAAAAAGGTAAATTTGCATAAACGCGGAACCTGAAAATTTATGCGTTTTTTGTATTGAAAGACTATAAATATGGTTTGCTATGGTATAATAAGGACACTAAAATTATCGGAAACTCGTCATTTAGGTAAAAAATTAATAAACAATACAATTAATTACGTTAAAAACCATATAAATAAAAATAATATTCAATTTTAGCGTCACGATTCACCTAGTTGTGATAAAAACACAATCACTTATTTAATTTCGGGATTAGTCTGCAAATGTAACATATATGACAAGACCAAAATAATTAATCATTATAAAATCAACCATCACGGCATTGCTAAAAAACCTCGACATTTTGTAATTTGTAAGTAAAACCTCAGATTAATAATATTCAGAGACAAAGTTTTTACCTCACTTTGCTAAATCAGGCAAAGAAACTAGATCCATATAGCATGAACATCAATATTATTCAATCAAACTGAACATCTTTGAATAACATGAAAATACGGAATTTAAGATTTTTCACATTAAGGTAATTATTATATTTTTGTAGTTTGTGTCTATAATTACCGACAACACTGAATAACAATGTTAGACAAACAATATATAGGTGTGAGGGGTGTTCGAAGGTGACAAGGACAGTGGGTTAGGTTAGGTTATCTGCAGATCAATGACATGGCAGAACCGACTTTAACTTTTGTTTAAATTATCAACGAATAAATGGAAATCAGTCGGTTCTGCCATGTCTAAAGGCTTTAGTCTAAAGATAACCTAACCTAACCCATTGTCCTTGTCACTGGTTACACCTTCGACCACCCTTCACACCTATACTTTGTTCTGCTAACATTGGTATTGTATGCAATCGGTAATTATATATACAAACTACAAAAATATATTAATTATCTTAGTTACAATAATGTGAATAATCTAAAATTTGATACTTTCATGTTATTCAATGATCTTCAGATTGATTGAATAATACTGATATTCATGCTGTATGGATCTAGTTCCTCTGCCTGACATTTAGCAAAGTGAGGTAAAAACTTTGTCGCTGAATATTATTAATCTGAGGTTTTACTTACAAATTACAAAATGTCGAGGTTTTTTTAGCAATGCCGTAATATTTTATTTTATAATTATTCATTATTTTGATCATGTCATATATGTTACATTTGCAGACTAATCCCAAAATTAAAGTAATTGTGTATTTATATAGTTAGTAGGTAAGTCGTCACGCTAAAATTGAGCATTATTTCTATCGATATAATGCACGTATTTCATAATTAATTTTAATGTTTATTAATTTTTTGTCTAAATGATGGCTTACCGATGACTTTAGTGGCGTTATTATACCATAGCAAACCATATATAGTCTTTGAATACAAAAAAATGCGTAATTTTCAGATTCCGCGTTTATGCAAATTTACCAAAAACAAAAAATTGTTTTAAATAGCGATGTTTAATATATAAACGTTTTGAAGATTACTTAAACTATGAGACTACCTATCTATTTTAATATTTAATATTTCAACAACCATCGTAATATTATGGTGATATATGTAAATTCTAGTTTTATGCCATTTTCACTTAAGTAGTGTCAACACAAATATTTATTTCTTGATAAAAATCTCTTTTGATTGTTATTATAACTGACTAGTATATAAACGGGTTTTCAAAATTAAATATTATCATTACACGTCTTTATGTAATTTTGTATTTACATACATAACTACACATATAATTTTTTAATTATTTTAAACTAATAAATTTTATAGTTTATTGTGAAATTTTTATTTTACTATTTCGGCTAGATACTAGATTACATTTTTAAAGCTTTTTTAATATACTAAACCATTCCATGTCGTACTTTATTCCACAGAAATGCATATGGAATACTACTCATTTCTTTCTTCCAGAAATCAGATTGCCAGACTCAGGTTCTTTTGCCCAATAAATAACAAAATATCCAAGATTTATTTATTTATATTTATTATGCAACATATGCTTACAAAACGAGTTCGGTTATCGAGACCGGTCTTACACAGCTTTTTCTGAATACCTTAATTATCACAAAATGTCATGCTGTGACTTAGTTCCCGTTTGCAATGCTGATATTAGATGATGCACCAAACTTAATCACTTTAGATGAAAGCGAAATAACTTAAACGACACGATGGTATTCAATGAATTGAATTTCATTCATTCAATTCAAACATTGAATAATTCAATTTTATGTTTATATGAATCACTTTGGTTGATTCATCCAAATCGAAAAACAATGTCTAATTGAAAATCATTACCAGCCTACTTAACTACGACACATTTCAAATGATATACAGTTAATGAGAGATCACGTCCAGCCAGTGAGCAACAATCAAAGGTGTGGTATGATCATTGCAAACAAGGCTAACTCTTATGGAAACAATTGCGAGAATAATTTTTCCTCCTTCCTACAGTAACGGGCGGAACAACCTTGCTCATCGTCTCCTGAGGCCGTCACCCAAATAAATGCAAGTAAACATTGTCATTGTTCCTTGTCACGTCACAGTAAGTGATGCAATTTACACTTATTTAACAAAAATGGCACTTCCCAAAATTGCGCGTATCGAATAAGCGTGGTGGACGGTATGAGTTTTACAACTGTTTAACAAGCATATCGATTATTAGTCGTAAACATGCGGTTTTTAGTATTTACAGCTCAAATTATCGTCAATTTGTACTTTATCAGTCGTTATATGAGATACCCAATTCAGCAGTGTACATAATATTTACTGGTGATCGAATTTATGAGTTATTCCAAGCTTTCCGTGACCATTTTTTTTTATTGTAAGGGAACTAAACCGGGTGATAAGGGAGTTATCGCATGTTTAAATTGGTTTTCCATTTTGTTTTGATCACTTTTCAGTAGTCGCCTTTATAGAATCACTCTACGTCAAACGTCATTGAGAAGAAGTTATTTCTTATAATGCTTTAATTATTTATCTTTATTTATAAAAATGTATTGCTGTAGAACTGCAGGCAAGCTCAGTGAACCGCCTAACGAATAATGGTTAACCAGAAATGTTGCATGTTAGTAACATTGCTGGTTAACCTGTGATGACTTATATAACCTTTTTAAAACCATCAAATAATAGTGCAATGGGAACCAAAAACCTTAAACAATCAAAATTGATGCTTCGGAATAAAATGAAATAATAGATATATAAAAAACACGCAATTAAATCTCTTAAGTCTAATTCAGAGTTTAACTCGGATGCATTGGGATATTTTAGTAAATAGTAACACTCCATAAGCGTCCCAATGCTGGACTCAGGCCTCCAACTATAGGGGGAAGGGCAGAGGGTAACGGACACTATACCAGCCACGCTTGTCCAAAGCAGCTTGGTAGGTTTGGCACATCGGTTATCTCGATGTCCAGGTTTCATCACGATATTTCCTTCGCCGTTGTTAGCACATGGTAATTGTACCAATATGCATATTAGGACAGTTTAAAGCTGCCGAAGTGGTGCATGCGTTCCGGCCAGGAGTTGAATCCGTGCCCTTGGAGTTTGGGACACGTGCGCAAGCCATTACCAATTGGGATATTAAAAAATGTTAATTATTTGGTAGTAACATGCATCATTATAAAAATCACATAGCCATAGGTTATAAGTGAACAAATTGCTTTGTGTTTCCACAGTCTACAACATTTACAACTCGTTTAGTGAAATCTATTTCATTTTCCTGTGCATACGCAGAGGGGGACACATTACACACTTTCTTATTTTCCAGGCTCGACGAGGTAATCTAGTAATAGACAATCTCAGGGACTCTCTCCACTAACACACGGTGAAAGTGTGTTGCGTAAGCGCCCTGCGAGGTATACACCGCAAATCTTAGAATTGACGTGCCCTGCTGTGTGGCTGGCGCCTTGATTGCGAGAAATTACCCGCACACCGCAATTACCTAATTCAGAAATACCTAATATCAAGCATTTCTACAGTTGTACAGTTATAGCTATACCAGCGCACTTAATTGATATTGAAACGAAATCCTTTCCGTATAATTTATCACCAGATCCTAAAGATCCAGATGAATAAAAGCGTAAAGGATTTTGTAGTATTTTGATATTTGTTGCGAAGCTGGCAAATAGGCGAACGGCCCATCTAATGGACAGTGTTATATCTTCTATACATATAATAAAACTATAGAGGTCGAATTTCTGTACAATTAAAAAAAAATGCTAAAAACCGAGTCAGGGGGTGTAAGAAGTGAAATAGAACCAACTTTTTACCAACGATTTTTTTTTTAAATTTTTTGTTTCTCTGTTTGTCGGTCTGTTTGTACCGGCTAATCTCCGAAACGACTGGACCGATTTAAATGAAATTTTGTACGGTGGTAGCTTATATCCCTTCATCCTGACAAATTAGACATATCAGCGATTTTTCATTCTTTTTTATACATTTTTTATCTTTTTTGTGTTTTTCTTTTCTTTTTTATACTTTTCTGTATTTACAAAACTTATTTATCTAATACACTGTTTTCTTTATTGTCTAATACATAGTGTTTGTTACTATCTTATATTTATCTTATCTATTATTACAGTTATTATATTATTATCTAGTACTTAATTTTTGAAGTGAAACTTCTTTAGAATCGCTGTAATTTGAAACTCGATGAAACTAAAAAGAGACAAATATATACACACTATAGGACTGAGCCCGCGAGAGAATGAGATACTAGGACAGATTAGAGATTAGATAAGTATAATCTGTGCTCTGCATATATATATATATATATATATATATATATATATATATATATATATGCAGAAGTCGTATTTTATTTATCTTTGTTTCTATTTATTGCTATTGTTACTTTTTTGACGCTAAACGCTATGAAGTCTTCTTAGTGTCTTTTGGCCATCAGATCCTGCATATTTTCATAATTTACTGGCATTCTAGTCGTGCATTCAAATTCACTCCTAAGACGGGCGTGCACCGGGGCAAGTGAATATTAAATGAGGTACTGTCTCGACACAACACTCTTCGCATATGCACGAAGGGTTCTCCTTCAACCCAATGGGAAGTGGTTGCGTCAGTTGACGAAGTCAATGCCTTACCAGCCTTTAGCATAAGATAGAGGGATAGAGTAGGAAGGATGAGATAAAGGGGTTGGAATAGGCGAATGGAATAGGCGAAGGGGATTGGATAGGAAAGCTGGTATAGGCGGAGAGGGAAGTGAGCTGTTGAAATAGAAAGTATTCTATTTTCATCCCTTTTAGGAAAACATTTAAGTTAATAAAGATAAATGTTTCTTTTTCATGATGGTTAGTATGAGTAGTCTCTAAAAATTACAAAATAATAAATATAAATTTAAACATTAATTCTATAATACCATAAGATAAAATAAATATCTGAGCCTAGAACTTATTGTCTAGGTAAAGTGTCAAGAATGCTGCTAACACCGCCTCGACGCATCGCCATTGAAATTAAATGATCATACTGACATTTACAAACGACAAAAATCTAATTATGGTTCCTGTGGCTAACAATAATTCATAACATATTTTTATACTAATCGTTTATATTACGAAAATTGATAAAGACTAATAATAATTAATGTTTAAATGTCATTTATTTGCCAGATGGTGAAGTTATGAATATTTTTAATTCCAGCTGGGCCCTTGACTTCGATCATGCTGTACTTGAACAAACGCGGCATGTTGATCATGATGATACCCATTAGATGGTAGGAATAGAATTGGAACAAACTCGAAAATTTAATTTGAAATCCTTGTTTTAATCCTTGAAATTTTAATTTTGTTTCGGAGACTATTTGAGAGAAATTTTCAGATTGGCAAAAATTCTAGAAACGATCATATATGTAATACAGTGTTTAATCATCGTATTAATTACAGTTGTCACTTAAATTTGGATATTAATATTGAAACTATCTAGAGACATTTTAATTTTATTAGTATATGTTCTCTCACATGGCAAAGCCATACTGGAATTATTATTTTGATTACAGTTCCTAGGGCCGGCTCGATCGTATTTATACAACGCTCTCATAGAATATCGGCGTGAAACGGTTAGCTTTGAGGTGTTTCGTCCAATGAGTGAGAGTTCCAATGACCCATTTACCCGTCTCCCTATCCCATCTTCCCAATCTTACTCCCTTCAAACTCTCCTAAAGGTTGGCAACGCATTGGCTTCGCCCCTGCTGTACTAAAATTCTATAGGTGACGGTAACTACTTTCCATTAGAAGGGCTGTCTACCTGTATACCAGTTTCACAATAAAACTGTGTAATTTTATAAGTATGTACGAAGAATTGAAGAACTTTGCTAAAGATTATTTGAGGACTGACAATACTTAGCTGACCGAAATGACTGTAAAAGGAAGGTGGTTATTATTAACCGACACGTAAGTAGTGAGTCAATGGGACGGACGAGTCAGGACGGGTGCTTCTCAGAACCCTTTTGTTGTTGCATATCATTCTCATTGCCCAATAAGACAAATTCAATGCTTACGCACTGACGTTTCGACACACAAGGCGGTCAGGCCGCGTGCAAGCCCGTCACCTGCGCTCAACAATATTCGATTGAAGGACGCCTATTAGTCTTATCTTTTAACATGTTTTCAATTACTTATCTTGCATCTATGTTGTGAACAATATTACTCAAGTAATTATTAAAGGGATACTTTAAGGCTTGTCTAACACGTAAATGTGAATTGTCATGGGTGTCTCTACGTTGTTAGACGCTAATCGATTTTTGTTCAGCGATTATTGAGTTATGCAAAAAGTTTCAGCTTACTAACATTGAATTGATTCTTAAATTTTCATTTATTGTTAATGAACCTAACAGATCACGTGTCTAAGTTATAATTTGTTCTAATATTTTTTCCGTAAAATTGTCGCCCTATACGTTCCGTATATTTGCTGTATGACACAAAACAGTATCATGAATACAAAATTAACAGAATTTATTTCAATAACACTTAAAATTCACTACTGGGCTTGGGTCAGATGAAGGTGGATTGACAAGTTCGACACATCCATAATCTTGTTTTCGTTTTATATTAATAACAACTTGTGCCTATTTCTTTTCAGTTGAAGCGTGTCTGATATACCATTCCACTATAATCAACAAACAATATGCATATTAGGTCAAAAAAACAGTCTAATCCATCCATGTACAAGTAGGGCGTTTTATAGACGCCAGTATTGAAGTGCATTTTACGCGACAAAACGCGTCGGCGGGTGTGCGGTCCCGCGGGTCGCAGTCGCAGCGGCAGGTAATGACACAAAACGACATCCACGTGAGCAGCGGGCACATAACTTACACACGGATCATAACAAAGATCCTGAGATCGACCGCATGCCAACGAGCTGGATTAATAAATAGTGTACTGTGAACACGACGATAAATATCAAACGTTGTACACACAATTATAAGTGTGTTACTTCGAATGAACAGATTACAAAAACTTGAGACGAATTCCGATATAAGTGTAAATTTTTAAGAATGTGTTGTTTGAAAATGTACAAAGTATGTAAAAAGTATATAATATACGTTGTAATACATTGTACTCATACAATTCGACTAATCAAGTTACGTTTGTGGAATGTGTAACGTTCATAGATCTCACGATAGCTCTTGTGGGTGTTAGTGTCAGGGTCAGGTGTCAGGGTGCTATTAGAATTGCCTGAGGCATTTATAATAACACCCTGATCTAAGTTCATGTAGACAAAATGTCGAAAGAGAAATTTCTAAAATGTACTGAAATACAATACGGAACCTCCAGATCCAATGAACTCACTTATTTGTTTTCAAACGAATACACCAAAAAAATACAGTAAGCATTACTTGTCCATGAATATGAAAGCAAATATATATAACTATAGATAGTACTCACTGCTGATACACAATGCACATGATAATTATGACTGATATAAGATCATAGCAGAAGAACATGACATATGTGAAAACGGGTAATAAGCGTGCGATATCTGTGCCGGAATAGAGAAAGAATACTAAGTCCTGCGGTTGGATGACCTGTCGTAAGAGGCGACAAAACAACCCACAGCCTGGTCGTAGGGCAGTTCTCAAATCAAAGGCTACCCCTGAGTTGTAAAATATGCCGCCATAACAATCGTTGTTTTCCAGTATCAGTGGCTAGGGTCCAAATCCCCTTCGAGACCGACATCATATCGATAGCACCTTTCGGATAGACTAGCGGTAACCGCTTGCATTACCTTGGCCGTTTACCTGTCTGCTGTACTCATGCATAAAAGGAAGTTCGTGTACTGACGGTGACTCAAGGGCGACCAAGGTCATCAGTTTCATAAGTAGTCGTACTTGCTCGCACGTCTATTACTACTCTACTACTAGCTACTACTAGTAAAAAATCAAGTCTTAATTAGTTTATAATTTTCAGTTTTTAACTAATTTGGTCTAAGACATGTTTTAAATAATAATAGTTCTAATAGCGAGAGAATAAGATCCTGTGGTGCCTACTCAGAGTAGGGTTTAGGAACTTTCGAAGTTATGTTTTCTACGTCGATGACCATCGTCATTCTGTATTAGTAGTCTTTCATGATATAGGGTGATCATTCATATTAGTCACAATAACATCATCTGAACGATCTACTTATTTTCCAAATACACAAAGTTATAATTAATCATTAGTAATCCTATTAAATTATACACTATAAGACTCCGTGACTAAATTTCTGAACAAATCACTTTGTTTCTTATAGCTGGTGCCTTCATCATGGTGCCTACTTTGCATCGATCTGGTTTTTGCGTAATAACAAGTCTTGGTTGAATTAGATGCGCTTGACGACCTTTAATGGATCTGACTGTTGCCTAAGGAATGACATCACACATAAGCTAGATAATCGATCATCGCCACAATTGATTCTATGCAAATATCCAGGCTATGTCAATAGATTTATCTCTGCGCAGACATTATAGTAAAATAAACTCGTCATATTTCACAATTTATCCTAGACTGCTTATACAAATCAAAATTCAAGATAATTTATTTTTATTGCGAAGCTAACAAACAGACAGACGGCCCAGCTCATGGAAAATGGTTACGTATATGCTTTTGCACCAACTCCAATGTCGAAGCCAGAACGATGCCAACATTTAGGATGGGATAAGATAGATAGAGCGATCAGATAGAAGGAATGGGATAGAGGTGATAGGATTGTAATAAAAGGCAGGGATAGAAGAGGTTGAACGGAACTTTCACTCATCGCACGAAATACGACTAGCTCGAGGCTAACCGTTTCACGCCAATAATCTGTGAGAGCGTGCTATCACGCCATACGAGCCAAACCCTAAGAGCTGTAATCAAGATAATGATTCCAGCATAGCCCTACCACGTCTAAGAGATTTCAGCGGTAACTTGATGGTTTGCTGTGCAGTTTTTTTTCGAATAATGTATATTATTGATTAAAAATTAACAGTAGTTATAGTCCGTAAAATTGTGTTTATTTTGAAAATCTCAATTGTTTCGTTAATTATATAATCTGTATAACAAGTAATTCACGAGACAAGGTTTAAAATATACTTTTTAAAATTAAATTCACCAATCTTTTTACTGTGATATACATAGGCTTGCGTTTGACCACCATCTTTTTTAAAAAAATATTTAGGGCGATGAACAATTATACTACTTAGCAAACGTAGAAGTAAGTAAGTTACGGATACATATTACTTGTGGCGCAACCAGTGATGTTGCCCACAACTCTAACTCTCTGCGAGTGTCGGTCTTTCAGTGCACCCATTATCTAGAGAATTACAAATTGATTTTCACTTTGACATCTGATCATCAACAGATATGTAATTCATCTACCATCTATCACAATTATCATTTTACCTGATAATAAAGAGTAACGGAAAACACCTAGTACGTCATGTTATTCCTTATTAGGTATTTGTTATTTAGTTAAACAAAGGGATATATTTTGCGACACATTGTGTGGGACGAGGCCCTAAAAGGATGACAACGAATCACCAACCCCCTAGAGTCGTGACATATTGATGACAGTCTGTGTCTCAAAGGTTGCCTGACACTTATCTCTCAGAATATAATACAGTTGAGAGTTTGTCTTATTTTATTTATAAAATTATGGGTTTTTTTCAAGAATACCTTCAGAGTATTTAAATGTATACACAGCTAAGCTAGTCTTGGTGTACTTAATTTAAGAATCAGTATAGTAAATATCAGAATTAATTCAGTCAGTTAAGTTAATATTTATAGTGCCCAATAGTTTGGACCCGATACTAAACAATTATTGAGTGACCATGTTAAATTGGACAGAAATAGGACTACCACATACACCAAGGATATCAAGCATCTTGTTATTCTGGATAATTTACCATCGCGTAAAGTATTTACTAGATATGATAATTCCTAAATTGCGTATAGTCAGAATGACGTTGTTGACGCTAATTTTAAACAATCAACTCACTATGAACAATTGGTTTGTTAATTTTTTAGAACAATAATTATGAGTAAACCGATGCTTTGGATGATACATGATATAATATCATTTTATAAATATACCAATGTTGGGATGGGTCTTTCAATTTTAGGAAGAATGGACAACATCTTGTAGCGCCGTCTAGTTATGTAGGGTTTAGGAGTTTTTCAGATTTACATTTTTTAAATGTGCGACTATAATTTTTAGTATGTGTTTTTCCATAATAGCATAGACATTTTAAAACAAATAAGCTATAGTAATTAAAAATTCAATATATGTCAGCCGTAATAGGCCGTCTCGCCAATTAAGTGACAACACACAAAAAATATTTGAACAAAACGTAAAACTCAATTAAACCGTCTATCGTACGTGGGAGGCGGCTCCGACAATTCTTAATAAGAACACAATTACCTACATTAAAAGTACCAATACTGACGGTGAGTGGGCACCAAGGTTTTGGCCTTCTTTGGTAAATTGTGTCTCATACGTTATTTTACATATTAAATTTTACTTTGTGAACTCCATCCAGGGCAACAGCTATTGTTTTCAAATCTCCATAAAGTACAATAAATGAACGGTATGACTCAAACAGAAAAGTTAATGCTCGTTAAGACCAGCTATAATAAAATCTTCAATCAAGGTGAGGGTATTTTGTGGTAAGCTTCATCTTTTAGTTTATCAGTTTTTCTAAACTAAATATATTACTTAATTTAAAAATAAATAAAACAGTAAACGATACTGAGTGCATAGTAATACTTTTTCAACATTCCCTACGCTAATAGACGTAGGCAATGTTAATATACATTTCTTCAACATTTCCTACAATTTACGCACATCTCACCAACAAATGATTTAAATAAAAAAGTCATTAAGGAACATCGTTATGTTTTTCAAGATCTGAGTAACCACTGTACGCTGGTAAAAAAATTCAACCCTTATTTATGCGTATGACGTCCTACCCTAATCGTAATGTTTTGCGATTTCACTGAATAACTTTGTAACTCATTATAATCCACGTTTCTGTCAAATGTCAGTCATGTAGAATAAACGGTTATCGTAAAAAATAACAAGAAATTACACAGAAAATCGGACCGAAAGACAGATGGACAGAACGATTTAATAAAGATTCCGTTTTTGCTTAAATGACTATGAAACCCTAACAGTGTTATTTTGATTTGTCGCCCTTCTGTATTAAAGCAGCGAAATCATACATCAAACATAGATGTATCAACAAATAACTTCATGGCTTTTGCAACGTTTTCCTTTTTTGTAGTTTGAGAAAACTCGAGATATAAGTAGCATTTCCATTATTATTAAGTCTGTGATTGACTCTAATCTGAAAATTAATGCACTCCAGTTCACTCCATGACATCACTAACAATACAATGTAATATGAGATACTGCAATCAATAAAAATATTTGCAATGGACAATGGAGTCTGTATGACTAAAGACTTGAAAATGTGGTCATTCGGTTTATTCATTGAAGATGCAAATAAGTTGTTTACAATATAAATTATGTTAATTGTTCACGCATGCGTTAAAATACTTCAGTGTAGATATAATCCTTTCTTAAGTATGCCTATCATTTTACGTGCATGCTTATTATTTTTGAATTTTTTCCTGATATAGTAATTTTTATATAATGGAAAAAGAATACTAAAATGGACAATTATACATACATACACATTATCACGCCTGCTTCCTATGGGGGTAGGCAGGGAAGATGATCTATACTGGCGACAATCCTGACAAACAACTTTCGCTTCACCTACATACTGTCATCTCTTCATAAATGCACGTTTATTTGAGAGATTTTTATCGGACATTTGACAAAAAATTCTCTGAAAATAGCAAACTTGTCTAAACGTTCCAAAAAAGAATAATTAAATTATTTACATATATTTTTCTCCTACTCGAATAACACATATATTTACTACTGTTTAATATGCAAATGACACTAATAAAATTAGTACATGCAGTATAAAATTAAGCACCGTGAAATTTGTTATTTTAAGTGTTTGCCAACAGGATTATTTGTTTTCACTACTGGTGCTGTTAATCAACATTTTTTCAAATTTGTATAATTTAGCAATGATTAAAAACAAAGATACAGAAGTGCCGTCAAGTGGGCGGGAGCCAACTTAAACTTAATGAACTACATTGTCTTTATTACTTAAATTGGTGTGGCAGGTTTTTTCTTTATCTGTAACTTGGACACGTGTAAATAACACAGTAGGTTGATCGTATCCGGTACGTTAGTACATACATAAGCATGTAGGTAGTTCTGTGTTTTGTAAGGCTGTATTTATTAAAAAAAAGATAGCCTGAGGTAGATAAATATGAACAAAAAGAAATGTATCTAGACGTGTTGCTAGGGAGTTTCTTTCTGCTTCTTCTCCTTAAACAGCGATAACACATTGCGAAGCGGTGTATATAGTGACAGGAAGTGAAATTTAATTTTAACTTATATGTATGACTTTCAAAAATTGTTCTCCAGTGGAACTCATTTTGAGTAAAAAAATAGAATTTGAATCTTTCCTTTTATGGACGACATTTTTTTCAGCAGGATATTGATAAGGGATAAATCTTTACTTACAAAACGCGTTGTCGTACAATATGTTGTCAAATGTCTTTATCCTTATATCGTTAAATTTCTATTCTTTTATTTGCTTCAAGATTCTAGAACTTGAATATTTATGAATAGTTGATACCAACTAGACTAAATCGTGCGAACGGTTTAAAAAAGAATTTAAAAACGAATTTGTAAATTCCTTTTAAATTTACACAATGACTTAAAATTATATTTACATTTATGGTTTTATGACAGAAAAAAGATATACGTAAATATTGTTTTAGTAAAAAAATCTATAACTTATTTTTATTTACACAAAATTGAAATGTTATCAATAGAAACTTTTTGCTGAATCCAATTAATTTTTATTAGCTTGAGAAATTATTATGAACACGTTTATCTCTAAATGTAGCCTTGATAATAATTTTCTGTCAAAAATATCAAACCAGTTGTGAACCAAAATTGGCCCAGTTTTTTTTAAATAAACAACAGTCGCTGAATCCGGTATTCGTGTTTCTAACTTATTTATTGTTAATTTTCTAACAAATCTATTGGTCATTAGTCATATGTGTAGGTTTTGTGTTAAGTGCAAAAGGAACGGTTTTTATAAATCTTTTAATTATAATTAACATTTAATGCCTTTGACGAGGTGTAAGGCTATAAAAATTAATAAATATGAATTATAACGCGTTGCAATTTTCATTTATATTTGGAATATTTATTGATCGGGAGATTATTTGGTTTTTCCATAGCTTAATAAGTGGACTGTTAGCAAGTGTAGAAAAAGTTTTTTTGCAGAAGCACAGCTGTCAGTCAGGCTGACGGCCCAACTGTGATGGAAGTAGTTACCGTCGCCTCTGGACATTAGCAATACCAGAGATCCTGCCAATGTGCTGCCGGCCTTGAAGGAGAAACCCGAGTATACCCGTGGACAAACACAGATAGAATGTATCCTCAAGCTAAGTATTATGAGTAACATACAACGGACTGCTCTGGGATCATTCCAGGAATCAAACTTGGGATTTATGTTTTCTAATGAGCTAGGCTGGCACAAACCAATCAACCATAGAATAGAAAAATGGAAACTTATTGAAAATTCGTACATATTAGGGAAGAAGCATACTATGATCGACACCAGAACCAATATGGACGATATCAACGTCGTCGGTAGCACGTTGACAATGATAATAGTGGAAACGAATTATTAACACGCCACCCGACGGGACGTTTCGAAACACGACGCGTACCGTGCAAATTAACAACACCCGACGACATATTATCATGGCAATTTCTCATGTTAGGACATCGCTTGACAATATCAATTAATTGGTGGAGTTTTGTGAATCCGAAATGAGGATATCCATAAAAGAACCAAGGTAACGGACATAGGTTGCAAAATTAGCAAACTAAAGTGACAGAGGGCCGGTCACATCTGTCTCAGGACCGACGGCCGATGGAACAAACGTGTCCTGGAGTGGAGACGCCTTTCAGCCCGGTGGACTGACGACTTGCGTAAGATCGCCGGTAGGGACTGGACGAGGTGGGGGAGAGATCGGGACATGTACCGCAGATTAGAGGAGGCCTATATCCACCAGTGGCCATTGATTAGCTGAAGAAGAAAAATGTTTGTGAAAAAATCTAGAAAGCACGTGTTCCATGACAATTTTGCACCAATGACACGTGGCATCGTGTTGTCCCAAAACAAACTTCGTGGGACGCATTGGGTGACGGGTGGATTTTTGCCCCGCCTATCGCCAACATACTGATCTGGAGAGAGAGAATCGTGTCGTATGTCACAGCGTCGCGTCGCTTCTGGTATTTGGGAGGTGTTTCTAGTCATAGAATATTTTCTATATATTTTGATTTGACATTACGAGTGTTACATGGCATAGGGTCGCGTCGCGTGTCAATAGTGCGTTCCATCTTAATAATACCACTGGTGTAGTAAATGTTGGCGACGATAACCACTTTACATTTGGTGAGCCGTCAGCCTGTTGTAGGCAAGTTATAAAAAGAACTATACTAATAACAACCCTAGTGGTTTAAAGTGTTGCATTAGTTGTTAATTTTTTTTGATCGTTGAATGTCACTAGTATCGATATATCCCAATTTCATGTCTTTACTGATACAATTTTTGTTTGGCAGACAAACACACACGTTGTATATCCCCAAGCTACGCAAGTTACGCTTGTGTTATGGGTAATATACAATGGATATTACTAGTTAGTAAATATTAAAATTTTCTTTTGAATGTTTGATCAAATTCGAGGCATCTTTTTTATGTTAAAATAATGTGTAAAATAAGAATGTTTTACCTGACTTTAAAAGGTTTTAGTTTTTATTTTTACGATAGGGTACTTATTGTAAGACGCGCCGTAGTGAATACTGACAATATTGCATAATCGAGCGTTAGATATAATCAACACACTACCACTACAACACACTCGCCATTAATGCCAAATACTTATTTATAATTGAGATCCATTGAGAAGAAATGCAAACTAGGTATTCTACTAATATATTACATTCATGGCATTCAAAGGCAGGACTATAAGGTGTTGGAGGTACGTCTGGTCAAAATGACATCGCATTTCGCCTCTGTTAGCATCATTACTGGAATACCTGTTTCATGTTTATTATATAAATGATATAATAAATTTTTTACAATTATTTTAAAATATAGTATCCACGTAATTCATTTAAAATTGAGTTGCTAGACACACGATTTAAACCATTTTCTAGGAATTAATTGAGTATTCAAAGCCAAATGTGATAGATTCATTTATTAGAAAATTCTGAACACATACCAATGACACGTTGGATGAATAAAGGTCACATTAACTTTAGTAGATATTCTAATTATAATAAGTAAGCAATTGATAAAATTAAGTCAATTTGCTATTGCTATTTGCTATAAAATTAAGTCAATAAAAGTAATCGACAGCCTGAAATTGATGTTCTTAAAATTTGCCAATTGATCGATAATTACATGAATGCTTTTGTTGGGTATACGTGTGAGTACTGTTATAATTTTATTTGTTTTGATTGTTTAATATTAGAAATGCCAAGGGTGAATACTGCAATAGTACATTCTCTCACAGTCTCTCAACATATTTTTGTTAATGCAACCAAAATATTTTTACCCATAAAACAATTTCATTCAAATATTAATTAGTCTGTTCTAGATAAAATACATTGTTTATAATATTTCTGTGCTATTTGCTAGATTTAAATTATTAGGTAATTGAATTGTCTTAAGCTAAAAATCCTAAATTTTTATGTGTGTGCCTGTTGGTATAAGCTACTGCTATAGTTTTTACGTCATCTGTCTATCTTATTATGTTTAGCGTTCTTCCTCTCTGCCATTGGGTTTGACTTTTGCCCTTGGGTAGTTACGAGTATTTCATTATAAATGAGTTTTGTTTAAAGCCTATGGAATAAATTAATATTCTTCAACATCGTGAAACTTGATTTGGTGTTAAAAGTATGGTGTAGATTATTTCATAAAACGTCATAAACCAAAACAACTGGCTGTGTGCGGGTCGGATGTGCGTACGGAAGATTCCTATATAGTTTAACTGAGTATGATTCAACCGATTTGTGAACATAAATGATAAAGTATTTATGACGGTAGAAAAACAGGTGCCCATGTTTTGCTAGAATACGGAAGGGTGACAAACTACAGGGCGAAGTATTTGGATGCATCACGCAGTCTTCAGAAGTCCACGTTAAAAAATTGGATGACCTCCTGGAGGAGCTGGACTGGATGCGTAGGGATATTTTCACTCCACATTCACAGTTAGTCACATTTTTACTCCATAGTTCATATAAGAATAAAAGTTCTTTCTAACTTTACTCTCTACTACTCTAGTAGAAGGTCGAATAACAGTTTTAGAGAAAAAAAATATTTTGCTATAAACTAAGAAAACGCTTTCATTTAATGTTACTTACTGATACTGTTAAATTTTGAAACAAATCTTTTCCCGAACTTCCTTTCAGTTATAAAAAAAACCCCAACCTTATTCATTTACTTAATCAACATATTAGGTATATATTTATGCATGTACAAAATTTGTATAAGCATTTGAAATTAATTATAATTATTACCTAACAATAGTTAACGCCGCGGCTGCGCCGCGGGTCAACCTCTAGTGCGTGCCTCTTGTTTTAAGCGGTTACAACACAGGTTACATTGTATTAAATTTTTATGTTGCTGCTATTTGTCCCGGAAGATTCACTTCAGTTTATATCGCAAACTATCCCATCTCCCGGATGAAAAGTATCTATGCCAATTTCTGGTATTAAAACTACATATGTACCCCAAAATCTCCAAATCGACCACATCGACCAACCACATCGACCAAATCAGCCAAATCGAACCAAAATGACGAAAATGGTAAACCACAAAATAAAAACCTATCCTGCTTTCTGGGATAATCTTTACATAAATCTATCTCCTAACTTATCCCGTTATCCAGGATGAAAAGTATCCCTTCTCCACCCTCGATACTAAAATTACATATATGAGTTTCAGTTATACTGAGTTTCAGCCAAATCGGTCCCGTAGTTTTTCCGTGAAATCGGAACAGACAGACAGAGTTACTTTCGCATTTATAATATTAATAAGGATTGAGTATTTAACATATTACACAATTAATTCTAAAAGATGAATGTTTATAAATAGTGTCTTGTTGTCATGTTACATTCAATATTTCATCATAGAAATGAATTGGATTACTATTTAAAAAACAATTAATAAGCTATTTGATTCATTAAAATCATGACTTCATAACACAGCACGTCCCTACAAAATCAAGAAGGCTCTAACATTTTCTATTACGTTAAAAAGTGCGTATAATATTATACTTCATTACTTATCTCTTGAGATAAGTTCTAGCATACACACAAATATACCGGAGTGTAATCATATGAATTTTACCTAAAGGTCTCGAGACCCTAAAAAGTAACTTCATAAAAAAGCTATAAAATAAATATCCCACGGTAATGAATGAATGAAGATTAATGAAATCACACGATTATCTTATATATAAAAATGAATCGTAGAAATGTATGTATAGCATAACTTGAGAACGACTTTACCGATTTTGATAATATTTGTTTTGTGTTTGAATGGTTTAGATTCACAATTGGAATCGGTAGGTGGCGCTGAGATCGGGTTCTAGAATCCTCCTAATCACCTGGACCGATTTTAGTGATTTTGTTTTTGTGTCATGAAACAGTCTTTTAGGAATTCAGAAAATATGGCGGTACGAAGTTCGCCGGGTCAGCTAGTTTGGTATAAAAATTCTTCATTTGTTGTAAGCCAAAACTCGGAAGATACGACTAGCCGTGCATTTCATAATTTATATAGACAGTTTGTCTGCATAAGCCATTTACATAACCGACTACAGTGATCCGTCTAAATGGTATCAATTGTAACACTATTGTGTAATCTAGATTTAGCTCTTACGAAGACTGCAATGCACTTGTTTCAAAATCTGATAAGACTATTAAGAATTCAGATGATGTTCATGACTTTAGTAGGATATAGTTATCTAGTATGTACCTGTATGTCAGTTCACATAGTACATTATTTTCGGTTGTAAAACCTAGGACAATCGGAATGTAAAAAAATCGGTCAAGTGCGTGTTAAAATTTCTGAGTTCCGTCGAAGTGATATATCCAATGTTTTATCATCCAGAACCATAAATTAGGCATTTAATCGAAAGCACCCCATATGTACTATAGAATTATTGAACATACAGATTATACAATGAATCTCGTTAAAGGCAAAGGACCCAGTAATTTTTTTAACAAAATGCCTATGATATAGCTATGGATGAACGGCTATGACAGATTTATAAGAGTTCCGATTTGCCATGACAGCTAACAAATAATGTAATATATCCATACTAATAAAGCGACTTTATTTGAATGTTGTTGAGGTTGAAGCGCTCACTCTAAAATTATTAAGAATGTACATACATATACTATCTATTATGTACGTTAAATAAAGTTTCCGCGAGATGGATAGAGTAAGTTTAAATTTAATAATAAAATCGTTACTTTATTGTGTCTTATTAAATACTAGCTGATACCCGCCCGCTTCGCGTGCCGTAAAATCCGTTCTTAGCTGACCTCTAGTTGGTGAAAGCAAGGTCCATGCCAAATTTCAAGTCTATATGTATTTATAGTTACTGAGATATCGTGATGAGTCACTAGATACGTGGATTTCAATTATATATATTTAGATAAACAATATCGCGATTATCATCATCATCATCATCATCCTAGCGATAAACCCTGGTTGCCTTTGGAGCGTCCCTTTAAAGCCTGCTATCCTACCTTTTCTCCCCCATTTCTTCCGGTCTTCGATATTACTCATTATAAGACCATTAGCACGAACTTAAAATAAAGAACCAGCATTTCTCGGGCCATCTTCTGCCGGCACTTACCGAAATGACAAGATCAAATAATTACTCCATTATGGAATTGATATGTAAACTCTTAATTTTAAGCCCTTTGTCTTCAACAAAACAAAATTTAAACTAATAGAAGTTTTATACTAAATAAGTAATGAGCTGGGAACGTAGCGGTGATTGTCGACCGGCCATTGTCCGGGGCTCCAGGCGCCTTCCGCTTCGATACGACCAGCTAACAATGAACCTCGATTTTATGTTCCCTTACTGTTCATTACCATTTAAAATGAACCTAGCAGGGAGGGGGGGAAGAGCTGTTTATGCTAGCTTAGTGTATGTATTAGTATAGGGAAAATATCGAAAGGCGGAACGCGCGATTGAAAAATAGAAAACGTGTGGCGCGTTGTGATGGTCTACATATATGTAAATATATTGTCACTATTTGTGTAATGTAGGAAGTTTGTAATGTGATATTCAATCAACCACAGCTTGTTACTATATTTGAATACTAGTTACATGCCTCTAGCGGAGCTTGGAACCTAAATTATCGGTGGCAAGGGCTCTAGCAATAGAGAGATTTTCTAACGGTTCTCACCGTTTTTTTTTTGTTTTTTTTATTGCAGGAGTTCAGCAGACTGGCAGACGGCCCACTTGATAGAAAGCGGTTACCATCGCCTATGGACATTTGCAACACCAAAGGTGCTACAAATGCGCTGCTGCTCTCTTAAAGGAGATTGGAACCTGATCACTGATGCCGGAACACAATACAAGGTTGTTATGGCGGCATACTCTAGACAAGGTGTGGTCGCCATCCAGTCGAGCAAATACCCTACCACCTGGCTGTGGGTTGTTTAGTCGCCTCTTACGACAGACCGCCCGGCCGCAGGAAATTGTATTCTTTCTCCGTTCCTGCACGGATAAAACGTTCACTTTCATATAATTTTTCTTTCATCCACCAGTGCTTCGATTTCGGCATTTTTTCGGATCCGCCAGTTGCCATCGCTTCCCCGTGTCGGACTTAGGATCTTTCTTAGGACCTTTCTTTCAGCCACCAACAGCTTGTTCTCCTCCTTAAGTGTTAGGGTCCAAGCCTCACATCCGTACATCAATATTGGGCGTATAACGGTTTTATATATACGTATCTTGGTCTTACGGCTAAGAAGTTTGAATACCAACACCTTATGAAGCGCCGCGGTACATCGTAGGGTATTCGGGACTGTCTCAGTCGCGATGTACTAAATTTTATTTTAAACTAATATATGTCTGCGACTTCGTCCAGGCTTGAATTGAAATTCCCGCGGGATTCCCGGGGCACAAAGTACCGCAACATTTAAAAAAGAATGTACCCTACAACATTTTAGTGAAAATTGTGTCGGACGCATTAAAAAAAAAATTATGCGACCGATCAACGACAAGTCGCTCCCGAAAAATTCCCTCGGGATTCCTGCATAATTAATATTACACATATAATTACAAAAAAAAATCACTTTGAAGTTCGTTTTTTTATCTGGCCTTTTTTAAAAAGTAGCGCAAATTTTAAGTCTAAGGATTTGCTGTCGATCAACGAGAACCGCATTAATATCGGCCCAGTAGTTTTTATGTGAATTCCGAACAAACTAACAAACAGATAAGAAATCTAAAAAAATTGCATCGTATTCTCCGTCGTTTATATAGTCTATTCCAGTTGTTTTTATAATATTATATTTTTATGACGGTTATTATTAAAATTAGGCTTGAGAACATAAACGAAATAAAAGTAAGTAAAATATCATTTTAAGTAAATGCATGCATGTTTCGCCTTTCCATCATCAGCCAAGCGTACTGTTTGTGAGAGCGAGTCGGATACGCTGCTCATTCCGTTAGGAATGAAAACTGTATTACGAAGTAATTTCATATTTGACTAAAATAAAAATCGGCCAATTGCGTGTCAGACCCTTGGATGTTTGTATCGTCGATCGTTTTTTATATTTGGCTACAAAATCCTAATAAAAAAACATTTAATTGAAATAGAATTAATCTATTTCAATTAAATGTTAATGGAAGTTATTTTAAGCAATTTTCGTTAAAATTACTATTGAGCTCTATGTGATCTACCATATTTTTTTTCAGAATTTTTCAAAAGAATAACCAATTTTCCAAATATCTCATTTTCACGTTTATATGGTTTATTATGCTTTTGTACTGAACTGAATTTTACGCTAAAGATCATTTATATTGATATTTAATATAATATCAGAGAACAAAAAAAAAATAGAAAGAAAGAAGAAGAAAAATAAAGAAAAAAGATTTATTTAGAACTACAACACAAATGAGAATACATTACACTAGCATGAATAAATAAATGTAAAATGCAGTAAATAAAAAAAAATGAATCAAGTCTAGCTCTAAATTGGTCCTAGCTCAGCATGTTGCTGGTTGGGTTAACCAGCGCTGATCTTCCGCTAGGGCCATTAAAGTGGGACGCCGTCTCCTCCCTCTGCGAGCGCGTTATGCTTGCGAAGGAGGCGGAGCGGGAGCATGAGCGCACATCACTGCTTCGCTCCCGCCAAAGGAGGACGCGTCGGCGCCGGAGGGCCAGCCAGGACCTTCGGCCACCGTAAGCGGGCGGCGCGGGTGGGGTCTAAGGGTTCTCACTCACTTGCACATGCCGTCGAGATGGGGGCGCGGCGTGTTCTGGGTGCGCTCACCTCTCCTCCCGTGGCGTGAGTTACAAACCGCCCCACGCTCAGAGAGCTTGAAGATGCCAGGGGATAAAAGTAGTCCCCCGGTAGTGGAAGAGCCATTGCTTTATATGGCGAGGCTCACGCCTGCCAGGGCTACGGAGTGGCTATGTCTTATACCCGTAGCCTTGGCATAAGGCGAAAGACGGAACACCCAGGGGTTTTAGTGAGTATCCCTAACTGGGGAGTGGCAATAGCATGGCACTAGGTCCCGATTCCAGGGCTACCTACTGGATCCAACTGTAGATTTAAACCATCGAAGGACCCCCTCAAATAAACCCCAAAAAATTCGCCAAAATCCTGGAACCCGATTCCAATGCCACCTTTTTATTTATTGCTGAAGCACAGTAGACAGGCTAACGACCCAACTGTGATGGAAAGTGGTTACCGTCGCCTATGCCTGTCTGCTGAACTCCTGCAATAAAAATATAAAAAAAGATGAAATATTACACTATTAATTATTTCAAAAATTCTATTATGAAGTATCTGCTAGATATCTACTATTTATTATTTTTAAATTAGCCGTTACTTCCGTGACCGTCACTTCCAGCGTATTGTAATATATTGCTGGATCCATAACATAGTATAATTATATTTGTTGTGTCTTAAAAATATTATATTATTAATAATAAACTTCAAATAATAGATAATTAATTTATAAATAGAAATGTCAATTAACTAGTCTTCTTCAAATAATTATAAGAAAATTAAATATTCTCAGAGACAAACAACTACATTGTTGTATTTTATGTAAATTATCAAGCACTACACGTGATAATTTATCGACTCTTAACTAGACATAAGGAAGGGCAAATAACTGCTAATTGTCTAGAATATATAAATAAACTGAACCGATAAAATATTCCATGTTATAGGTTGGATGTATCAATTTAACGAAACAGTCATTTTTATCTATTTTACCACAAAAGATTATTTGTATGTTTGTACAGATTTAATTTAAAATCAGTATGTCAGATGTAAAAATGTAAAAAAATGTCTTCAGAATTGCCATATGTTAAGTTATATTCAAGATTTTAAATGATTTTTGAGTTTGAGATTAGTATATATAATGAAAACTAGGTTTTAATGGTTTTATTTGATTTTTATTTCGACATTGCGGCCACTTTTCGGTAACCATGATCACAAAGGACAAAGATATCGAACGTCTAAATAGAAATGAAATAATATGCCGCGCTAAAACCATTTAAACGTAGTTTCAATTTTGATTTTTGAGTTAAAATAAAATTAATGAAATTTGCATGGGTTCTCTCTCTCTCTTTTCATTCACCTTCTCCTAATTATTTGGGTTCGGCACAATGTCTTTTTCCTTTCATACTTCTTTATTCTGGCTTATGTACTCTGTCACACCACAAATCATCATGTTATCTTTCACACAATCCTTCCATTGCGTGGGTTCTCTACTGCTTTAATTATCGCTAAAACTCATCGTTTATTTCAATCATAATCTTGATCACCATTATGGTAGCATAATCTTAATTATCTGATCAAGTGTAATAATTTGTATGACTACTTGAAATACTAGCTAGATCCGTACTGCTGCCGCTCGCATGATCTACACACGACATCTATAGTTCATCTACAGTTTAGAGGAAAAAAGAGTTTTATTTTCTTTTTAATACGAATATTTTAAATATTGAAGTACCTCAAGTTATAGCAAAATCATTGAGAAATTATACATCAATACAGAAACCTTTATTTCTTTAATTGATTTAATCTTTTATTCTTTCTCCAAGACCTATACGTTAATGATTGAAGAAAACATAAAAACCTAGGCAACGGCGGCTCCATCTGTTAGTATAGGATAAAGTAATAATCATAATGGTGTCATATGTGACCTTAAAATTCCAATTAATTTATAAAGACAGCCGTTATGTACGGCAGTGAAACGTACCTTGCACTTGAGCGACAGCAACTGGAACTGCTTGTTACGGAAATAAAGGTGTGCGCGCTGGATGCGCGGAGTCAGGTAGAACGCATCTGAGATTATCGCATCCGCAGAAGTTTTGTTGTCACATATATTTCATATCCATATTATAATATCAGGTCAAAAAATGTCCCGCGCTGGGCTCGGACCCCTGTTAATCTTAATGGGAACAGCTAACATACCCGACACACTTGTCCAAGGTGGATTTTCGAGTTGTACAAATTTGTGATATTGATGTACAAGTATCATTACAGTGTTTTCCTTGTCTTTCAGTGCTTGGTAATAGTACCAATATGAATATTAGGCCAGAAAAATTGTAGTAGGCAGTAATTACTTCCCGGCTATTATTCGAATCCAAGTTATTGGATCGAGCCGTGATTGCGTTAACCAATATGTTACCAATATGCTTATTTATATATGTTTAGTTGTGTTATATTATATGTGTAAGTAAAAATAGTATAAAATAATAAAATCAATTTTAGGCTAAGGTCGTAAAATAATAACACTAAATAACATATAGATATGCATTAAAGTCACTTAAAAGTTTTTATACTTAATCATTACTAATGTTTCCTATGTTCACTCGATACAAATAAAGGTATAATAGTGGAGAGATATAAATAGGAAATCGCCGCTCCACTGGCTCGAATAATTTACTAAGAAAATTAGTTTCACATGAAAATTGTAATTTCGTATGCAGATTGAATTTACGGTGGCAATTCAAGATTTAACCTCAATTTGCATCTTCAACATTTTATAGATCTATGTTAGTTTTCTGCATATATGAAAAACCTTTAAAATATAACTCTTTACGAATGGAGAATGAAATAACTCGCCGGAGTTTGCGTTTCGGGCTACAATTAGGTAATATTCTAAGTAAGCATGCTCCAGCTTAATCCGCATAATCACTTAAAATAAGCGAGACCGTAGGGGAAGTGCACCTATACCATAAAAGAAAAACACTACAAGCGCTTAAGGCTTGTATCAACGCCAACGTCCTTGAGGATTTTTCTGTACTGATTTTTCGGGCGATAGCAGGGATTCCCCATAGACGCGTCCGTTTTTCAGATGCATTATATTGTTATGAGTTGCAGGACTCGAATTAAAATGCCGTTAGAATTGCTATAGAATTTATTAGAACTATACAAACACGTATAACACAGGTACAAATATAACTGAACACAATCAGTCCAAACGTAATGCACGATTCAATAACACGCGCAAAGTCCGTCACTAAATAGATTACCGAATATAGTACACACGTCTTGCTTCGTTTGTGTTTATCTCTCGACTGCCGTTCCTCAATCGAGCCATTGTTTTATATGGCACAAATGCAAATATGTCTGTCCGCCAAGCGTCGACGCAATTTCCCAGAAATCATAATCCGCACACCTGCCTAATTACGCCTGCAAACGGCCATAAACGAGTACAATAGGTTGCTCTCCACAATAACCAATAAATAAGTTACAGTTACAGTTACAAATATGCAGGTGGCCCAAATTTTAACAATATTTTATTGTGAAGAAAATAAAGTAGTACTTAAAAAAAACCAAATTATTTCTCTCATTTTTATAAAGATATAGATATATTGGAAGGGAAACTTCTTTAGAATAGTTTTGATTTGAAACTCGATGAGAAAAAGCGACACTAAAAAGAGATAAACACATAAAATTCAACCTTATTTAATTCGAAATAAAACACCTTTCTTAAACACCTTTACTCGTCAATATTAATTTTCAATTTAAATAAAACTTAAAATATTTCAAATGTATTTCAGCTCTATCTGTATATACATATTCTTTTATACGTAGATCAAAGGAAATTGTGCGTAACAGTGCATTGAATGTTGAACTTTATGCTAGTGATATAAAGTGGTGTAGCGTATAAAACCTCTTATGCTCAAGATCCGGTCGGCCAAGAAATTTGGGATTGATAACCATAGATAATACTATATAAATATATAACCTTGTTGACAACTGTCATTACATATAAAAATAAAGTCATGGTGTAAAATATATTATGTAAATCCTATTTAATTTTATTGTATATAAATCATTTATCCTTTCGACAATGTAAATACAATACAGAAAATTATATAATATTTAAATGTACGGGCCATTTAATTCAATGAACGACCCGTTATTAATGGTGACCTCCAGACATTGAACAAAATTTTCAGTAAAATTTATTTGGAAACTGCATATCATTATTGCCCATTTCTGAAACCTGGCTTCACGGGCTGGAGTTAGGAGCCAAAGGATCCTCAGACGTGGACGTCTGGGACAGCTTTATCGGCACGGAGAGGTGCTCAGTCTTCAGGCGAGGTTTTCCGGAATTGCTCCAGTGTGCTTGCATCCACGGTCCGCAGCAGAAAATCTCCGATAACGAATTTAAAATTTTCTGTTAATAAGGAATAAGGGCGATCGCATAGCGATTTTTCATATAAGGTTTTGCGAATCCATTTTATTTTTAAATATTTTTAAAGTGAAACTTCTTTAGAATCGTTGTGATTTGAAACTAGATGAAACGAAAAAGTGACAATAAAAAGAAATAAACACATAAATCTATAGGACTAAGCCTGCGAGAGAATGAGATACGAGTTTTACATTGTGCATCACAAATTAGAGAGTCAGTAAGACCGATGCTTGAACATCGGTTCAATTTGTAGTAAACATGTGTACATTTTGAAGTAGTAAAATGGTTTCACGTCAATAATAAGGAAGTGATTTGACAAATTTTTTTCTCAACGAAAAATAACAACCACCTTTTATCCCATTATTTATGCCAACGGAGATTAGGAAAAAATTTGTTAGTTAACAATTGAAGAACTTTTTAAAAATGGTGATAAAAAATTTTTTCCAACAGGGCTCGATTCTTTCAAGTAGTAAGAAGACACTAGATTTTTTGAAATTTTTAAAATGACATTTTATATTATAAAAGAGAATATTTTATCTAATGAACTCTTTAGCGGCGGCGCGCACGCCGTAACAGCCGCGCGGAGCCCTATTTTCAACGTCAAATTAAAATTATAAATAATGGAGATAGAGTTCCGGTTGTTGACTTTTTTATCGGAAATTTCCTTCTCTTTAACGAGCTTTTTTCAAAATTGCTTTAATATTAATGTTTTTCCAGTTATTAACGAAAAACTAAATTTTTTCTCATTTTATTTTGTTAATAACAATTGCAATTTTTTTTTACCTGCACCAAAATCCTTCAAAAACATTTTTTCTAGAAGTGATTCCAAATCCAATGAGGTATTGCTCATATTTTTAGGACCTTTATCTCTATTTTTCACGTTTTTGAACTTGTTGACTAAACTAAATTAATTTTCGTTGCAAATATTTATTAGGTAACTTGATTTTTTTCAATTTTCCACTTTATACTTTAAAACTTTGATACTTTAAAAGTCAATATCAGTATGTCGACAGCCCGCTTCTTTGTGGTACTGAGACCGAACGGATGTGAAACAGTGTGACATTTTTCCCCACATAACTTGCCGATTTTCCTAAAACATGGCTGTATAAGTATAAGCGAGTCTTGCAATTTCTCACGGATATGAAGGCTGCCTCGGATGAGAGAGTTCCTGATACGTTGGAGACATAATTAAACAACAGAAATACACGTGTCTGTATTTATCAGCAACGCGTTATTAAAACTTAGTTAATTACACGGAAGATCCAAGTACACAAGTAAGCAAAAGACAATATCACTGAATGGCTTGGTCCGCAAAGGTTACTTCATAAATATTCAAGGCAGGTATGAGTTGTATAAACATTATGTTTGTACATAATGCTCTAAAATAATTGGCTACATGATTAGCTCGGTTTCAGCTACGCAATTATAAAATGCTGTTTTAACAAATGTTGATTTAACAAAATTACTTAGTGAAGCTTGTGTAATATGTGAAAACCACTAACTAAGGTTAATTAATGGTGGATTATTAGTTGTGATAACTATTAATATTCGAGCAATCATTAAATTTATATATTTGTTCAAAACTTCGTGCGTATACGATCTACCATAGATGATTACGATGGATTTAGGTTCCTCCAAGCTTCCGTCATATTTTTTTATGTTCGCAAGTAATCAAACTGGCAGACGGTCAACCTGCTAGTAAGTGGTTACCGCGGCTTAGACATCTACAAGACCAAGGTAACTAATGTGTTGCTTACTTCGTTGGAACTTGGTGAATCTGTTTACGCCCTTTTTGTGAAGAACCCCATATTATAATACTCTGAGGGAAATATTCCATAGTCTGCAGACGTATGGTATAAAGGATCGAGCACTATGCACTGCGAACGACTGCCAAATGTCGGGAAAGTGTGGATAAACTCTCCCAGTGGCCGGCAAATCAAACAGTTCTTTAGCCCTTCCCGTTGTACAGACGACAGAACATCTTACATAAAGAACCAACATCTCTTATAAGATGTGCATTGTTTAACTTGATATTTGACTAAATAAGTGTTACTCGTCTCAAGAGCACAATAATGTAGTCCACCCTAAACTTCGATTTTGTCAAATTTTAAATTGCGCTGCATTATATTGCATTAGACGATACGATGCAATAGACAATTTTGTTTTTAAAGTCAGATATTATGGAGCTGATTTCTCTATACCCATAAAGTGTAAAGCGAACTACAATCCAAATTTGCATTGAAATACTTCTAAAAGCATTCGAATTACTTTAAAAAAAAATACCAAAAAATTTTAGTTGAATTAGTGCTGTCTTTTATTATTAAATGGTGACGAGTTATATTTTGCGTCCGCACAACTATCTTACTGATTTTTGAATTATTATTAATGAATAATTAATTATTATATGACAACTACATGAGAGTAGTACCAAAAATAGCATAATAACTGTCAATAAAATGTCAACTAAGTCGCAATAATGATATTACCAACAAGTTGTTGGACATCTGATACTTTGTTTTGATTGTAGTTTAGGGCTTAAAGCAGTGACGAAAGCGAAAACTGAATTAAATATTTTATATAAAATGTGTTTTTTAATGTATACATTAATAGGATAGATAAACTCAATAAAGTTCTTCATTGTGTACGCTTATTTTTACAAAATTAACCCAATGTATGTATTGTTCTCATATATATTGTGTTGAAACAAAAAATATTTAGATTAGTTTATTGATATTAAACAGATATATATGTATAACGAAAATTTGTCATCAAATATATAACGAAATATTAGGTTAAGGAAAAATTTTCTTTGCATTTTATATAAAAATTCAAAAGGTTTTTATATAAAGTTTATTTACATTTGACTAAAGTATGTAGGTGCCATTTTTTTGGATAACTTTTTACCATCTTGTAGGTAGGGACGTGATCCCATTGCTATAAAAATTTTGGGGCTTCTGATCAAAAAACTGCGACAAGTGGTTTTGGCAGTCCTCTCGTGATGCTAACCTGACACTGCCTAAGGAATTCTGCAGAGACCGAAATAGGTGAAAATCTGAAGGTGCAAGGTCAGGACTATACGGCGGATGCATTAACACCTCCCAGCCAAACTCTCGTAATTTTTGCTGAGTGGCTAAAGATGTGTGAGGTCTAGCGTTATCATGGTAAAAAACCACACCCCTTCTGTTGATTAATTTCGGTCGCTTCCTCTCATCTTTTTGCATCAGTTATTCGCAGTACAGTTCAGAATCGATGGTCCTGCCTGGTGGTAAGAGCTCATAATGAATAATGCCCTTCCAATCCCACCATACACACAGCATCACCTTGTTGCGAGTTAACCCGAGATTTGCCAGTCTGTGAAGCCTGACCGGCCTTTGACCACGATCTTTTTCGCACGTTCTTGTCGTACGTGATCCACTTTTCATCACCAGTTATCAGCTTCTTCAAAAATGGTTCGGTTTCTAATGAAACCGAAAACGACGTAATCGTCGTAATAAAGAATCATAAATGAGTACACGGTTCATTAGGTTTCTTTCAGTGAGCTCATGAGGCACCCAAATATCGAGCTTTTTCGTGTACCCAGCTTTTTTCAAATGCGCCAAAACCGTTTTGTGGTCAATTCCCAGTTCTCCAGCTACATCGTAACTACTAATATGCCGATATTGCTCCACTTTTTCAAAAATTGCATCAATTTTGTCCGTAACAGGGCGACCAGAGCGACGTGCATCTTTGATATCAAAATTTCCGGATTGAAAACGCTTAAACCAAATTTGCGCTACTCTCACAGATACTGCATTAGGTCCATAAACATCACAAATTTTTTTCGCGGCTTGTGTTGCATTTTTACCTCTTTGTAGTAAAATTTTAAAATGTATCCAATTTTTTCATTAGATTCACTCATTTTAACAATAAGAAAAACAAATGAAAATCACACATTTTCCTAATTTGAATTTGGAATTGTCTTCTTTAAAATTAAAACTTTTAATGATACCAAAACCAGCCAGATACATATGGTATAGCCAAAGAGATCTTATTACAAGTTCATACATACTATATGCGAAAAGACTTTTTCCCCAACCTGTTAAATAAATAACAAATCTATGTAAAACTTATATATCTATATTTAAATGTATCTTATTATTATATCGACAATTTATATAATATATCTTATTGGTGTTATAAAATTGGTATTGGAATAAAAAAATATAACCGAACCACCGTCAAAAGAGATAATAACTAAACTTACTTTAACATATATATGTATATGCGAAACGGTGTACATAGAACAGGAAGTAAATTTAACTTGTAAGTATGACCTTCAAAAAATGTTCTCCAGTGAAACTTATTTTCAATAAAAACTTTTGAATTTGAATTTATTATTACTAGCAATCTAATGTCAATTTTCAAAAATAGTTTTGCGTTTAAAATACCTTTAGAGAAGAGATAAACTAGCCTATTTTTAATATCAAACTTCAGCATATAATCAGGAAAAATATAACCCTACAAGATAGGCGCCTCATTTCTTCGAAAAGGCAATAAGTGACGACAAATATATGGACATTACTTTAGCACACGGCTCGTATTTTATACATAACTTATACCTTCTTGAAATGACTATATGTGTGACTAAATGAGTATTTGTCTATAATGTGGGCAAAATAATGATTTCTCACATCATACAGATTGGACCCATTTAAGGTAAATTATTTAATACAAGTGTCCTGGCTAATATCAATTTGAACATACCAGAGAATCATGTGATGAGTCATAGATAGCCACCAATGTTCGTGTTACCAAACGGTAGGATGGAATTGCTCAATAAGGTAATGATAACGCAATCTTGAAAAATACTAAACCACTTGTGTCAACAAACTGACATTTTAAATTGCCGAATGAGTGAATTCACAAAAATAACATATCATATAACATAAAATTATTCAAAATTTGATATATAAGTTATTGTATAAGTTAATGTTTATTGTTAAGTTATATGTTTAGGAGATGATGGGGCTGACATACCTATGTGGTAAAAGTCCCAAATAAATAAAGATTAAAAAAAAAAAATTACATAAACGGTTATGGCTCATGGCTACGCTATTGTACTGTTAAACTGTAAGGATAGCGATGTTTATGGAAGTGAATAAATAAATGTTATATTGTTAAAATTGGGCCGCCTGCATATTTGTAAACAAAGCACATTTATTACCCGCTCGGTGTTTGAGCTAATAACATTGAAGCGCTTTTATGACCGTCCTCTTTTGTTTACTTATTTATTGTTTGTTGTGGAGAGCAGCCTATTGTACTCGTTTATGGCCGTTCGCAGGCATAATTACGCAGGTGTGCAGATTACGATTTCTGGGAAATTGGGTGCATGCGGTCAGGTAGACATATTGCACCATGCAGTATAAATCAATGCCCCGATGGAGAGATCGTCAGTCAAAGGATAACCGCTAGCGACATAAGACGTGTGTACATTCGATAATCTATATAGTGACGGACTTTGCGCGTGGTATTGAATCGCGCATTATTACGTTTGGACTGATTGTGTTCAGTTACATTTGTACCTGTGTTATACGTGTTTGTATAGTTCTAATAAATTCTATAGTAATTCCAACGGCATTTTAAGTCGAGTTCCGCACTCCTAACAATGTATTTAGCTTACCATAGGTATAAAATTGATATTAGTTGTATAGTTCACGTAAAATTTAAACCAAGTAATGTAATGAATGATGTGCAAGATATACAAACCCAGCTTTAATAGCGCACCTTCTGTAACTTGTACCAGTAATGAAGTGTCGAGCAGCGGTTTGAAGTCGGCCGTCAAATCACTGCGGCGCGCTACAGTCGTCCTTCACGGTTGAACGGGCTGCGAAACGCGCGCCTCTAGATGCACTTAGTAACAATAATGTTGTATAATTTGCTAATTTGCCTTTGCATCATTACAATTTTCTTAATATGCAGGTTATGCGAATTTGTATTTTTTAATGATATTATTAGAATGAATATAGGCAATGTGAAATATTATTAATGAAATTCGTAGTATTGAAGATTTTGCGCTAATTGAATAAGAAAACAGTTTTCAGCAAAACACGGTGTTAACAATTGCTAGATAGAAAATATAATCATTGTGATTTTAAAAATACTTTTCAGTACAAACCTGAAAATAAATTATTTGTCTCGTTTTTTTATATTTCTTGCAATCAAGTAAAAAGTCAAACATATATCATCTTTCGAGGTATAATTTATACGTTCATTTCTGGTTTCGTACTAAATTTTAAATATGACAAGTTTAAAAGTTATTAATTATATTTTAATCCTTAAAAATTATAGGTACACAATGTTTTAATGAAATTTTAATATTATTTATTTAATATATTAATTATGATATAAAATTCAGTGGAATTCCACCTTTATATATTTTTGTACGTTTGAAATGTTATGATGAAATAATGACATTATATTACGTTTGTCACAAAATATTACTTGAACCAAGTCTTAGCCTTTCACCCCTTGTTGTGTAATATATATATATATATATATATAATATGAACAAGAGGAAATAAAGATATTTGTGAAAGAAATGTGAATACATTTATTTAAGACAACCTGTAAGTAAGTATAACCTTAGGAACCTTAAAGAATAATAAAATTATATATAATATTTATTTACTTATTTATATACAGATTATGTATTTGCTTTCTAATATACTTACTACTTTAATGCTTATTAAAACTAATGAGAAATCGTATGAATGTTATTAAAATATTAGTTGTAATGATATTACACGCACAAACACAACATATAATGGTCGCGTTGACGGTAAAGCAGTCCCAATTAATTCACCAGACCGTAATGAAACCCCAACATTCCTTAATAAAAAAGAAAGTTTAAATAATGAATTCAAACTTAGAAATGTTTGTATGTATCAAATCGATCCACTATTTGAGTGTGTGATCCAGGAAGCGAGAGGTCTTTGGCTCCCGCCGGAATGCGCTGCGCGTGGGCAGCCAGCTCCCATACACACACACCACACCACTTTCTATTGATTTAATGAACACTATCTTATCTTGCCCAATACGCTTATTACGGTCACTTTACGCGTTTCTTCATAGTCGCTTCGTTCTCATCTAACCAAAACAAATGTATCATTTTGTAGATATATTTAATGGGTTTTGTAATTAATATTCTTATGGTATTAACAAAATTGTTTAGGATATATTTGATTTTTAGAAATTAAGCTGTTATTTTTCTTCACTAATGATGCGTTCTGGTATGTTTGAAGTTATTAATAACAGATGTCGTTGCTTGTGTTCTTGTTGACATGATAATTGAACTGTACAGACGAAAATAAAGATTGATTGACTAATTGATTGATTACGATCTATTAATTTTTGTAATGACTTATTACTGATATCAGAGTGTAATTATGTTCGTTTAATACTTATCAAGTACAGTACAGTACATACAATATTTTATTATTGCTTTTGTGACTTGTTTTCGTTAATATTATATATTTTTATAAGAGACATCTGTTATAGTTACGTAAACCAATACATAAAATAGCAGTTCTTTATCACTTT
Source organism: Dendrolimus houi (assembly GCA_039645545.1). Taxonomy (NCBI): domain Eukaryota; kingdom Metazoa; phylum Arthropoda; class Insecta; order Lepidoptera; family Lasiocampidae; genus Dendrolimus; species Dendrolimus houi. Next base: position 11,119,684 of record CM077120.1, on the reverse strand, counting down.
GGAGCACAACTCGCTTTGTTTTAATATTTTGCAAAAAAAAATTTTTTTTACAACAAAATCTACAATATTAAGACTTTGAATTTTAGCTGATTTGGTGTAAATAAAATATGTTTTCATTTCTCATATTCTGAAATTACGTTTGGACTTGCCTAATCACAGGGAAAAAACAGTATTTTCGTCCCTGAGAAACGATTCTCCCTGCTGTCAAAAAATTTAGAAAACTATACGAACCATAGATGTACATGCGACTAATTTTTTTTGTTGACGCATTGGTAATACATTTTGTACCGTACTAGGTCCTTTGTGGGGGTTAGACCTTACGCAGCAAGATTAAGCGCCGCACAACCAATGTGGAACTCTGATACAGACGTTCTCAACTACTCCACTAAAACTGAACCTGTGTCCCATGTGTCCGCGTTTGAGTTGGAAGAATATGAGGTTTCTAACGTAGTTACACCCATTTTCATCCACGCATCAAGGCCTTGATCACCCCGGGAAGCTGTGTGACAAATTTCACCAACGCGCGATTAGGTTAGGTTAGATCCACCGCATCCCCAAATGATGGTGGACCCCTGTGATGAAATCATGGTAGGAGATTTTGCGCATAACTGCGCCGCCGGAGGCCGGACTGTCGTCGGCATCCGTAAGTCGCATGCGCACCTCTTTCCCTCAATCGTTCAGCAGCCTCCTTGCGAGACATTACTGCCGCGCAGAAAGCCACTGCCGCCCCCCAATGTTGGTTGCTGTGGAGCATGGCCTTAACCAAGTCTCCCAGCGAGTCGATCGACCCTACTATGGCCTGGAGCTCGAACCTCTGAGGTTGCCATGCAGCGCATTCGACCAGCGTGTGAAACGCAGTGTCTTCTGCGCCGCACTCGCAGCACTGAGGGAAAGGCAGATACCCCAAAACCTGATGCAGATACTTATCGTAGCACCCGTGCACGGTAAGTATCTGCGTCATCATAAAGGTCAGAGTTCCGCGTTTCCGCATAACCCATCGCTGTATGTAGGAACGTACCGCCTCCACTGTATCAGTACCGACCTCAGGAGATTCCAAATCCGTTTGCCATGTTTGGATCATGGTCGCGGTTGCCCGCATTCTGACTGCCTCTGACTCTGCCCGGTAATAAACCAGGCCCCTAGCAAGGGCATCCTGTGGGGTGCGTCGAACTTTGGCAAGGACGTCCACCTGCATAGGCCAGAGCGAATCGCCTGCCAAGAGTTTCACAGCCGTCGAAGACACCGTACGGTGTCCCCGTATGGACCTCACCACCAGGACCCGCTGATCTCTCCTCAGTACAGTCCTATTGTGGCGGTGGAGTGCATGGTTCCACACGGGTGCACCGTACAGTGCCATACTCTGGAGAATGCCGGAATAAAGCTTCCGAGCCGTCTCGCCTGGTTCCCTCCCCCCAAGTCGGGGAGAAGTCTGGCGAGGGCGCCTCCGGACCAATTACATGCGACTCAAGTCCGAACTTCTTTTACAGCCACTGTTAAATCGCGGCATAAATTGTAATAAAAAAATATCAACAATTATGTAACCTCATATTATATTTATAAATTACTTTTCACAAAATTATTATTCAATTTACATAAATTTGAGCTGAATATTTACTACTTTACTATCAGAAAAAAAAATACTTGACGCTTAGTATGTGACGTATGACATTTCATCAGCTTTAGATATGGATTTAACGCCAGATTTCATTAGAGAAATAGTTGTTTGTTTAACTAATCAGTTTTTATTTACTTTTTTCATATTCGAAATGAAAAGCAGAATGTTAACCTCGGGTGAAAGGCCTCAAGGTATTCGAACTATTATCGCCCTCGCCATGCTCGTGCGCCAAATCATCTCATGCCTAAATAAGCCACTTTCACCTCTCATGTAACGATCTCCTATTTATATTACCAAATTTTTAAATGCTAGAGAACATGGGTACTTATTGAATTACGGTATTGGTACCGATACTGAGTGATTTCATTAAACGCTCATAGAAATATAAGTACTGGAGAAGCTTTGGAGACCGCGTATACCGGCATACCGATTCCACACCGCTGCTGCACTGAAAAGTCAAAAAGCGGTCTAAATTTGTAATGTGTGAAACTCGCCAATCCGCCCTACAAACATGACAAACTTAGGTACTAATTCCATTCCTCTAAAACGAGGAAGTCCGAGGCCAAAACTGGAAAGTTTACGCTGATGTTACATATTCATAATAAAGTTATAGCCTTTATATATGTGTACTTTCTTAGATATTTGTAATGATTTCCAGTAGCAAATATACGTTGTTTTTTAAAAACACTGTTTGTGATCATGTTAATCACGAAAGTTCACAACCAACCATATTTGTAACAAAGTTACGCGTATTCGATGAAGCTCATTACATCTCAATTTCCAATGGTTTTAATGTTTCCATAAATTCGCTGATGGGACATTGGATTTGATTGCCGATAAAACCTCAGCCGCAATGACTGAACCGTATTTTAACGCTATTAATAAAATTTGCACATTTTTATGGCTGTTCACTTTATAATTAATTATAATGAGCATATGTGTCAATCAATATACCAATACTTAGGTGCTTGAAGTAGTGAAATTATTGTTCGATTTTATTTTTTAGTGTGGGTTTACGAAATTTGTTCGTGCGGTTATGACATTAGAATATTGGGAAAAATCATCGACCGGTAAAAAGTGTTGTTCTCTTTTTTTGGGACGTTTTATTGTTTCAAACATATTATTCTTTTTAGTAAATGAGTCGAAAATTCAAAATAAACTTATATTTTTTTAAATATGTGCCCTTTTCGAAATTGTATATTAAATTGCTTCTAAAAGTCAAAATAAATCCCATCTACATCAAGAACTTGGGTTTCTTTTCCACTTCGCATGGTCTTGGACACTGGTCTTGTGAGATAGCACGCAGATCACGCCTCTCAATATTAAGCCAGTATTTCTTTTTGAGTCTATACCTTCTACTGGGATCTGATAGAAGCGGCAGTCTTTTCATTTATTTGCTATGGCACAGATATAAGGGTAGCTGCTCAAGCACAAAGTCAAAAGTATTTATATTTATTTATATTAAGTATTTCCGTAATCAAATTCTTAAAGAAAATCATGCATCGATTTTACTTATATAGAGAACTTTGGAAAATTGCAATAGGTAAAACGTTTTGCGGTGAAGGTTTCCATATCACGTGTCATGCATGATAGCTTGGAAAAAACCGAAGATAAACCACTTGATCTTGACTACGCTAGATAAAATATTATTGTTTGTTATAAGACAGCTGCTAACCTAATTCAGTCGAATATTCATGTGTTATGCATGTGTAAAAATGTACAATAATTTGCTTAGTGTTTTATTATTTTTTGGTAAGTTTTAGCTTGAATAAAATTTCTTATTAGTTATAACACTCAAATTTTTAGTTTAGCTTAGAACATTTTCTCAGTTAGACTGCCTGGAAGAGATCGCTTATGATGATAAGGCTGCCTATTAAGTTGTTAAAAATATATTTATCTGAGCATTTTTGGTACTTAATTGATATTTTGGTAAGTATTAAAGGATTGTCTATGTACTTATATATAACTGTGAGATTATTTTTAAAATTTATATATTGTACTAGAATGTGCCCTCGACTTCGTTTGCACTTGACTTGAAATTCACCCAGAATTCCCGGGACACAAAATACCGCAGCATTTGAAAAAGAATGTAAGCCATCTTTTTAGTAGAAACTGTGTCGGAATAAGCAAATTTTTATGCACCCGAACAAATTCAAACCGCTCCCGGAAAAAGTACCGCGGGATTCTCGGGTGAAAAATCACACATTTTATTACATTAAATTCATTATGGATCCGCAAAAAATCCCATTGGAATTCGATTTTTTTAAACTTGCTATTTTAATAAAACTACGTTTTAACTGTTTTAAGCGCGATGGTTTATTTGACTTTTATTATTCCGACATTTCGGCCACTTTTCAGTGGCCGTGATCACGGTAGGCAAAGATGACAAGTGTCAATGAGTATTGTTAAAGTTTCATTTAGCCTACCGCCAACTTGTTCATTTTAATTATTTAGTTTTAATATTGTTTATGGTTATTATTTACTCTATGGGAGTCTAATCTATCACCGCTTCACAACATGTTGTGGCTTAAAGAGAAGAAGCGGCGCAAGAAACTCTTCAGCAAACATACCTAGCTCTAATCTATATATATATATATATATATATATATATATATATATATATATATATATATATATATATATATATATATATAATATATATATATATATATGTATATAATTCTTCTGTACGTGTGTTGACAGTGTACTCCTCCTAAACGGCTGGACCGATTTTGATGATATTTGTTTTGTGTGTTTGAATAGGTCCCCGGATAGTTGAGATTCACAATTGGAACCGGTAGGTGGCGCTGAGATCGGGTTCTAGAATCCTCCTAATCACCAGGAGCAATTTTGTTTTTGTGTGTTTGAGTGGGTTCCCGGATGGTTTAGATTCACAATTAGAACCGGTAGGTGGCGCTGAGATCGGGTTCTAGAATTCTCCTAATCACCTAGACCGATTTTGGTGATTTTGTTTTTATGTCATGAAACAAAGTCTTTTAGGAATTCAGAAAATATGGCGGTACGAAGTTCGCCGGGTCAGCTAGTAATTTTATTTAATATTAAAATGGGTGGGAGGAAAAATAAAAATAAATTATCAATCAAATTAGTTTGTGTTCCGGTGCACGCAGAAAGAGCTGACAGTGTCTTGAGGTCTGACACTTGGTTTTTGCTGGGTTTGGGTCTTAACAGTTTTGATGATCGGATCCCAAACAGTTGGTACTTGCCAAGCATCTTCTCTATTGAATTTTGGGTGTTTTTTTATTTTAATAGCCTCACGCATCATTCTAGGTATGAAAAGATTCTCTTTCGCGAGGTGTTGTGGTTTATCGAATCTGATATAATGATTGGGTTTGTCCAGCGTGTGTTCACTGATCTCAGACTGATGATGACTGGACATTTTAAATTCCTTGATAAATGCCCGCGGGATTCCCGGGATAAAAATAGCGCAGAATTTAAGTGTAAGAATTAGCTACCGATTAGCGAAAACCGCATCGAAATCGGCTTAGCAGTTTTTACGTGAATCCCGAACGAACAGACAAGAAATCTAAAAAAATTGCATCGGTTGCTCTTTCGTTTATATAGTCTATTCCAGTTGTTTTTTTAAATAGCTTCAATGTGCAGATACGGCATGTTTAGAATTTTGTAATATTATAGATAGTATCAGACGATTGGTTTTCTTTTAATTTATGCAGCATGGTCCAGCAGTACCACATCAGCGCCATCATTCGAACCATCCACAACGTCCCTTGAAGAATTTGAAGTTGCAGGTTCAGCTGCAAAAATAGTGAATGGGTATCAAATAGATATATCAGAAATACCGTATCAAGCAGCATTGCGCCGAAGAGTTACATCAGGATGGTCACACACATGTGGTGCTGTTATAATATCTCATACAGCAGTATTAACAGCTGCACACTGTGTTGATTCGTAAGTTCTTTAAATCGATAATTTATTAATTTATATTAAGTAAATGTTTATAAACTGTACAGTGTACATACATATTCATTTATTTCAGTATATTAATAGGTTGGGGAAAAGTCTTTTCGAATATAGTATGTATGAACTTGTAATAAGATCTCTTTGGCTATACCATTTGTATCTGGCTGGTTTTGGTATCATTAAAAAGTTTTAATTTTAAAGAATACAATTCCAAATTCAAATTAGGAAAATGTGTGATTTTCATTTGTTTTTCTTATTGTTAAAATGAGTGAATCTAATGAAGAAATTCGATACATTTTAAAATTTTACTAGAAAAAAGGTACAAATGCAACACAAGCCGCGAAAAAAATATGTAATGTTTGTGGACCTAATGCAGTATCTGTGAAAGTAGCGCAAATTTGGTTCAAGCGTTTTCAATCCGGAAATTTTGATATCAAAGATGCACGTCGCTCTGATCGCCCTGCTACGAACAAAATTGATGCCGTTTTTGAAAAAGTGGAGCAAGATCGGCATTTTAGTAGTTACGATGTAGCTGGAGAACTGGGAATTGACCACAAAACGGTTTTGGTGCGTTTGAAAAAAGCTGGGTACACAAAAAAGCTCGATATTTGGGTGCCTCATGAGCTCACTGAAAGAAGCCCAATGAACCGTGTACTCATTTGTGATTCTTTATTACGACGTAATGAAACCGAACCATTTTTGAAGAAGCTGATAACTGGTAATGAAAAGTGGATCACGTACGACAAGAACGTGCGAAACAGATCATGGTCAAAGGCCGGTCAGGTTTCATAGACTGTGGCGAAACCCAGGTTAACTCGCAACAAGGTGATGCTGTGTGTATGGTGGGATTGGAAGGGCATTATTCATTATGAGCTGTTACCGCCAGGCAGGACCATCGATTCTGAACTGTACTGCGAACAACTGATAAGATTAAAGCAAAAAGTTGAGAGAAAGCGGCCGGAATTAATCAACAGAAGGGGTGTGGTTTTTCACCATGATAACGCTAGACCTCACACATCTTTAGCCACTCAGCAAAAATTACGAGAGTTTGACTGGGAGGTGTTAATGCATCCGCCGTATAGTCCTGACCTTACACCTTCAGATTTTCACCTGTTTCGGTCTCTGCAGAATTCCTTAGGCAATGTCAGGTTAACATCACGAGAGGACTGCCAAAACCACTTGTCGCAGTTTTTTGATCAAAAGCCCCAAAATTTTTATAGCATTGGGATCACGTCCCTACCTACAAGATGGCAAAAAGTTATCCAACAAAATGGCACCTACATACTTTAGTCAAATGTAAATAAACTTTATAAAAAAAACCTTTTGATTTTTTATATAAAATGCGAAGAAACTTTTTCCCCAACCTAATATTATTTAAATTAGGAACTAATGAAATCAAAGATTTGCAAAAAAACCTGTGCGTCTCGGGACGCCCGACAGAAGTGATAGCTTAAACTAACCTAAGTTGAACTATTTAATATTGAAATTGTTTAACTTGAGAAAAGCATATATTATTACTTAAATTTTATGTATATAGCGCGTGGGTTAGAGTGAGAGAGAGAGGAGGAGCCTGCCTACCGCTACCGTATGCGTGAGAGAAAGGGAAACTACACAGACTGGCGTCGTAATGCGTTACCGTAACGAAGCGGTTTACCCTCCCATAAGAAGTTATTAGTTCAAAAATATTTAAATTAATTTTATTTCGATAATATTTTACAGATATGTATCAGAGCCATCGTCACTTAAAGTAGCAGTTGGCACGTCATCGCTGTTATCTAGCGGAAAAACCTATGAAGTTGCTAAAATAATAATTCACAGTACCTACTCCTCAATGACTTTGGTAGATGATATAGCATTATTGGGAACTACTAAAATTATGTCATTTGGTACTAATATAAATTCTGTTGCCGTTGCACCAGCTACTCATTCATTACCAGTTGGTACGGAAGCTTTGGTATCTGGATTTGGAACCACTTCAGTAAGTTCGTATTTTTTATTTGGATATATTTTTCATGTTATCATGTTAATAGAAATTCAAGTAGCTGTCACAAATATTGAAAAGAATTAGCAGTGCTTGTTCTAATATTCTCAAGTGGAGACCACCCATAACAAGGACTGATTTTAGTAGTTTGGAGGCAAATTACATTTGCGTTTTCAAGGATGTTACGTGCTTATCTCTTGGTTTTTTCATAGCTGGACTTATTTACTTCTAGTTACGTTACCATGTTATTGCTGAAGAAATTTTGAATAAATTAATGATATTTAATACATATACATATACTTCACAGCGATTTAAATTGGATTGTACTTATATCGGCTTGTATGTTTATTTTGTATTTATAACTATCTTTAGAAAAAATATTTTATTGTATAAATTGATATAAAAACAAAATATATGTACTTTCAATAACAGGGATGAAGTTAAGATACTATTTATATATTTACAATGGATCAATCCGTGAGTTATCCAAGTGAAGCCACCACTCGGAAAGAGTTTTCCAAGTGGCTCGTTAACTATTATATTCTATGTCGCAATTCATTTAGCTTTTTTGTAACTTGTTATCCATTCGTTTTCAGTACGCAGGTTCGACTTCGTCTACACTATTGGCAGCTAAAGTATACATCATTGATCAAGCTGTATGCTCTCGTGCTTATCTTCGTATAGCATCTATTTATTCAGGAATGGTATGCGCAAACGCAAGTAATCCATACCGGGACGCGTGTCAAGGCGACTCGGGAGGACCTTTAGTTTCCGATGGTATTTTAGTTGGTATTGTCTCATGGGGTGAAAAGTGCGCTGATCCTCTGTATCCTGGAGTGTACACACGTGTATCGGAGTACAATTCATGGATATTAACTAACTTAATACAATTGTCATAACGAGGAATATTTATTTAAGGATCTATTAATTTTATTATACCAAACAATGTGATACTCAAGTTTAAATATTATGTTAATTGTGCAGTCGGGTAAATAAAGAATCAAAACTTTTCACATTTTGTAAGAATAATTTAGTAGTTTTTGTTTTGTAAATTTTAGGGTCAATTCTTATAACAATAATGAACCGCAATTACTAATACAATTCAATATCCACATGTCCAAAATACTTTACTTAACTGATCACAAGACGTTTAAAGGTTTTTAGTGTGTTTTTCATTTAATCTTTTTTTAGTCTGACGTTTCAAGTTCGTTTAAACATTCCGTTTAAATGTTCCGAAAATAGTAGAGAATATTATGAAAAATAAAATTAAAAACGCGCTTGATACCGATAGCACATAGTCTAACTAGTTTCCATAACATAAGCGAAATCCTAAAATAATACAAAGATTCATTTGATTAAAACTATGGGAACTATGTTACCCGTTTGATACCTATGTAAAATTGAGTTGTTATAGACCATTTTGCCCGGTGCCGACCTACCTCCATCAAATAGTCGGGGCATATTTAGAAGATAGAGCCGTCATTTACCCGGTCCACGCAGGGTGGAGTCGACGGGCCATGGTATGCGGTGTTCCACAGGGATCGGTATTAGGCCCTCTGCTGTGGAACATCGCATACGATTGGCCTTTACGATGTAGGGTCCTCCCGGGCGTCAGCATCATCTGCTACGCAGATGACACGCTGATCGCCGCTAGCGGGAGGACCCATAGGCAGGCGTGCATCGTGGGCACGGCTGGAGTGTCACAAATTGTAGGCAGGATCCGGCGACTTAGTCTGGAGGTGCCTCTGCAGAAGACCGAGGCCGTGATTTTTCACGGCCCTCGAAATCGACCACCTCCGGACACAAATATCGTTGTAGGAGGCGTCCGCATCGGTATCGGGGGAACTATGAAGTATCTAAGATTAGTCTTCGATAGCCGATGGGACTTTTCGGCACATTTTAGGCAATTGGTCCCCAAGCTCAAGACGGCGGCGGGAGCGCTTTCGCGCCTGCTGCCCAACATTGGGGGGCCCGAAGCCACGTACCGAAAACTCTTCGAAGGCATTGTGTGGTCTATGGCCCTGTACGGGGCTCCCCCGTATGAGACATCACTGCTCCGCTCCCGCCAAAGGAAGACGCGTCGGCGTCGGAGGGCCAGCCAGGACCTTCAGCCACCGTAAGCGGGCAGCGCGGGTGGGGCCTCTTGGGGTATAGAGGTTCTCACTCACCTGCACATGCCGTCAAGATGGGGGCGCGAGTGTTCCGTGCGCGCTCCCCTCTCCTCCCGTGGGGTGAGTTACAGATCGCCCCAAGCATAGAGAGCATGATGATGCTGGGGAACTCCCGGCAATGGAAGAGGCCTCGCGAGGCCCACGCCTGCCAGGGCTGCGGAGAGGCTAGGTCATATACCCGTAGCCCTGGCATAAGGCGAAGGACGGAACACCCAGGGGTTTAGTGGGTATCCCTAACCGGAGAGTGGCAATGGCATAGCACCAGTTCTGACTGGGCATGCTAGTGCCACTCCCGATCTGGCGAGGCCACATTAGGTCGCGAATTATCCCCCCAAGGTTCTGCCCTTGTCGCGGCTTAGTCCTCAAACGGATTTCACCTGGCTAAAAAAAAGACCATTTTGCCCGCCTTCTATCATCATAAACATTGTCAATCAAGGAAGAATTTGTGATTTCTTTTTTATTTGTTAAATAATTATTTAAATCCACGTTTTAAAGGTTTTAAACACAGCATTTTGATTGATTTTTTTCGACGTTTAGCCACTTTTCCGTACCCGTGATCACTGGTCACGAAAGACTAAGATGTCAAATATCTTCAAGATCCTCAACGGTTAAAACTTAGTTTTAAATATGTGTATTAGACGTGAAAACTTAAGAAAGTAGTTTGTAAAACAATTGTTTCACAAAATTACCGTGAAAACTTTTCGATCGATTTCTGAACTGTTGTGAATCATCAGAGGAGTTGAAAAAGCTGATTTGAATACAAACAACTTTCTACAGCGATGACAATCGCGGGGACAATGCGACCTGCACGTGTCATTGACATTTTTTAAAAGTACATACTTAAAATGTATATACTACACATATAATCCAAAGCTGGATTCGTATTTTCCCATTCCAGATGAACAAATAGCACGTTCCCCAGTTATTCCGTAAAAGATTTTCTATTTTAACAAAGTCCATGATCTCGATGTACAGGTGTCATGCTGTTTCCTTATAGTGTTAACAGGAGATGCATGCTTTCTGTGCTAAGATTCAAAGCGACGTCGCTACAATTACTTATCAGTACCTAACATGATCAAGAAGCCAACACGATTTCGTATATTACATTATTATCGTACAGCAGACGAGCCAACGGCCTACCTGATAGAAAGTGGTTACAGTCACTATCGAGTTTCCGCAAAACCTGACCTTACCAATGTAGAATATAATACAAAATATCACTAACCCGTTGATATCAATAGCGCCAAAATTAAACCCCATATAATACAATGACCAGCAAAACAAAGAACAGCCGGTATCGGCGACAGATTAATGAAACAATAAACTTGTTAATTAGAACTATCCCTGACGACAGGCGTTTGTCAAATCACTTAATCTGCCCTTTGTGTCGGGTTGCGGGGGTTATTATCAAATCGTTCAAATAAGGTATGAAATATTACTTATATTTCATTAATAAAAATATTAAGAGACTTTGAGCTAATAAATAATTACTGAGTAATATTAATAGTTACGAAGGTTGAAAAGGGATATTAAGATGGTTTGGGCATGCAAGAGAATGGATCAAAGGAACCCGACAAGAGAGTAAATTTGGCATCTTTAGATAGCGATGCACTTATCACGACTAAATTGCAAACATCTAAAGTCAGGTACAAATAATTTCAAACAGAAGTGCCCGTATAAAGAAGGTAATGGAGGTAGATGAGCGAAACGTAAAGTTAATTGAAGGTCCGATATCTCTGCCTACCTCTTTGGGAAATAGGCATGTTAAAATTGTAAAATAAAATAATATTTACGACTGATAACAGCGATGAAATAGAACATTTCCTATTCATAAGTTATATATCTAGAAAAATATTAAATCGACTAATAATAGAAGGATTTCAATTAATTATGCTCCATTATGTCCATTAGTCATTTTCTAATTAAATACGGGGAAAAACACTAAACCAATACAATACAAAATAATCAACTATATGATTTTCCAAACATGCAACTGATTTTTAAATACATGACCTTATATTTAGCAAAATTGTTTCAATGAAATCATGATATATTTTGAAGAAAAAAACTAATTTAATGTATTATAAAAATATGATACATGGTTTTGCCAAAATATGATTTAAAAGTAAATATCATATTTCCTACACTACCAAGTTAACCAATATTTTCTTGTAGGTAATTTTTATCTAGTGTTTTTCAAAATAGCCAATTTTAAAACTGAACGTTCCTGATTCACAGCAGATAAACGGTTGCATCGCGTGAAATCGCACATAGTCGCGTCGGAGCGATGATTGCCTGCATCTGATGATATGTGACAGTATTTTGTGCACTTCGTTTAAACCGATCCCATCGCTCACAAAGTTAATTATAGAATTGACTTGTCAACGCATTGAACAATAAAAGAGGAAGTTTAATGTAACATTTTTATGCTCAAGTAGCAGCTAGTAACGCATCAGTGGGAAATCCATGTCATCGTCAACGTTTCTGGAGCATTTCTTCGTCTATTACACTCCTTTTGTGGGTCACATATGCTATTACCATTGAAGAATTTGAAAGAATACTAGAAGCAATTATAATAAACCAAAGTTAATTTGCCTCTTGTTAATTTTCCATTTATCTTCGGGCTAGTCACTAACAATAGAATTTTTTGCTGGAATACAGCAGACAAACTGACGACTCAGCTGATGGAAAATTATTACCTACATTTATAACACCAAACGTGCTACCAATGTGCTGTCGGTCTCGAAGCCGGGGAGACTGGAACCTGGCCACCGATACTGAAAGACAACGCAAGGTTTCTATGACGACGTACTCTAGATCTAGACTTAGATTGGGGGCTCCTATGCCTATCCAGAGGAGCAAATACTCTACCACCTGGGTGAGGGTTTGTTTAGTCGCCTCTTACGACAGACCACCCGGTCGCAGGAATTAGTTGAGAAGGCTCAGTAGCACCTGCGTATTATTTAATTAAAGTAGATAATCTAGAAAATCATCATAAAAATGCATCAAGATTACTGAAATAAAATCCGCCAATTTGCTTTAGATATTAACATGGTGGGTATACTCTCTTTTCTTTGCGGAATTGGAATTACCCGAGCCCATTGAAACATTTATAGCTTAATGTTTATCTAAGACGTTCTTTTACAAAATTCAGTGACTTCACGTTGGAAATGATGACGTATAAGTCGTGCTAGCGTAATGGCTAGTACACACGTTCCAAACTCAAAGGGCGCGGGTTCGAACCTGGCCGAAACGCATGCACCATTTAGTCAGTTTTCTGATTTAATGTACATATTGTTACAATTACCACATGCTATCAACAGTGAAGGAAAACATCGTGATGCAACTGCACGTCGAGATAACCGATTTGTCAAATCTGCCAAGCGCTTTTGGACAAGCGTGGCGGGGTTATACTGTCCGTTCCCCCTATAATGGGAGGCCCGAGCCCAGTAGTGGGACATTTATGGGCTGATATAATTATACGTTGGAAATAGGAGCTATTACAACTCCAATATTTTCAAATGATTAGCAAGTATTCTTTGTTTACATAGAAGCTTTGGTCGGGGTCGTCCCCCTAAATCAGACTATTACAAAGACGAGCTTTGAACAGTCGCGTCACCACGCGCTGTGCTTCTGATTGATTGCCTCATTTGAATCCAGTAGAGATTCGATTATGATTAGCATCTATCAGATTTGTGAGTCGTCTCTTGTGACATTGTTGATTTTAAGAAACGAAATTTTGCATTTTATAATTTGGTAGATACAATCCATAATGAGTCGGTATCGTCTGTTAATGGATTAATAATCAATACTATTTTTAATTTGTGGGATACATTTTTATAGTATATCAATAGAATGCAATATCAAAAAATTCTGTTACAGTTTGATATTTAGCAATTTCTTTAGTAAATAGGCTATGGTTTCTATAAGTATTTCACACTGATCTTGGTATAAAGCTTGCGCTTCGTAATTGCAAAACAGTGGACGTGATTTAGTTTGCATACTGTTTTTTAGTAATAAATCTATTATATTTTATCTGCTTATTAATATTCCATTGCCTCCAGTCTGTTTGTTAACAACATGATCTCTCAATAAACTGGTCGATAGGTGTAAACGTATGCCTTAGGGTATCAATAAAAAAGATTATATGATTTTATCGGCTTAAAAAGAGAAGTAGTTAGTTATTGAAAGAAGCATTGAAATATTTCCTAGTAGCGAAAGCATTTCATATTTGATATGCTTTAAAGATACATATAGTACTTGTTAAAACGAATTACTATCTTTCTATCTTTAAGTCTCGCATTATTTACATAGATCTGTACATATAAAAACCTAAAATTTTTTAGACCTTATCTACTGCCGCACTCAGCATCAGATAATGATCCATACAGTTTTAAATGGCGTTGGCTGAATTAAATGTTTTATTTTCTTTAAATCTGAATTTTGATTAAAGAACAAGTGTACTAGGCTTTTAGTAAGTGTTATAGATGCGTTTTTATATTTTTACTTAATATACATTAGTCAGAAAGTATAAATAAATTAAATTGCAGGTAACAGCTAATATGTAATATCGGCAATAATTTCCAGTCTGTCGTTGTTTTTCTGAGAAAAAGTTATTTCTAGAACGTACCCAAATATTAAATTAACCAATAACAATTTTGAATAAAAACAAAAAAGAATTATAATCTTACATCAAATTCTTTGAAAACTGTTGTCACTTTGTGAATATCGTAATCCGTTTCCTCATACTATACTGCCACAATACTCTTCTGTTATGACTCTTCAATCAACTTTCATCTCAACCCCAGAACAACTAGGTCTGTTTTACTTCGCAAAGGAGCCTTAATAAGGACCTTGTCGTTACACGTGCAGAATTTTATTTATGACACCCCTTTATTTAGACGTTTGCCTTCTCTTTCTTTGTCGTGTATTGATATGTTTTATGCTCTCTCTCCGTCGACTCGTAATAAATTTTGGGGTGATCCTGAATTAACAATACTATAGTCATAATTCGCCAGCCTGTTGCGGGGAATTTATCGGGATGTTTAACGATTTGTTTGTAGTATTTAAATGTTTATTTCTGATAATAATAAAATTAATGTTGAACACTTTATCTTAAATTTATGAATGAGGGGTAGATGGATGATGATGATCGAGGCGAACGGACGGTAAGCGACGCGGGCTTCGCGCGTGTCGTGTAAATTCCGACTGGTTTGGCTGGCCGCGCGCTGGGCAATCGACGCCCGCGCATTGTTCTATCTATACATATAATATTTACCAAAACTGGTTGCAGCAGTGGACGGGCGGTGCGTTCCCAATGCACAATCAATATAATATTATATTACGTAAATATAACGTTTGGTAATACGTATTATATATATTTGTGTGTGTGTGTGTGTGTGTGTGTGTGTGTGTGTGTGTGTGTGTGTAATAAATAAATAGTAGATAGGCTACATCACTCCCCCCGTGAGACCGTCACTACGGGCGATAATAATTAGGGAAATGAACCTTGCGACCTGAACGCGTTTGTTTGACGTCAGTCTGAGTCGGGGCGTTCTGCCCTGAGGAAATAGGAACAGGCGAGGAACTAAGATGGGATTTCAAGGTTGGAGTGGTAATGAAAAAGGGATCAGGAGGTGGGTCACTTAGTGTATAGGCTGGTTTGAGTCGGTCTATGGACACCGTGACACATTTCCCTTTGATTTCAATTTTAAAAGTTTTATCACTTCTCTCAAGCACTTTATAGGGCCCAGAATAGGGTGGCTGTAAAGCGCCACGTAATGCATCAACCCTCAAAAATACATGACTGGACGTACACAGGTCTTTAAAAATAAATATTTTGTCTTTATTGTGCCGAGCAGCTGGTACTGGTCGAATTTTTGATGCAAAGTGGCCCAAGCGAGTGGTGAAGTCCGATATGTCGGTACTGTTAGGAGTCGTGGCCTGGAAAAATTCACCAGGTAAACGTAACGGCTCTCCATAAACTAGTTCCGCTGATGAGGATTTCAGGTCATCCTTGAATGCACTCCTTATGCCTAACATCACCAAGGGTAACGTGTCAACCCAATTGTTATCGGCGTGACACATTATAGCTGCTTTCAACTGACGGTGGAATCGTTCCACTAGCCCATTACAGGCTGGGTGATACGCGGTAGTTTTGCGGTGTTTGAATCCAATCATTTTTCCAAGATATTGGAAAAGTGACGATTCAAACTGTCGACCGCGATCTGTGACAATATCCGCTGGACATCCAAACCTGGATATCCACGATATTATTGCCTTCCCAACCGTTTCGGCTGTGATGTTTACCATTGGTGTAACTTCCGGCCACCTAGTGAAACGATCCACCGCTGTTAGGCAGTAGCGATAGTCCTGTGAAATAGGTAGTGGCCCAATAATGTCCACGTGAATGAATGCAAACCGAGCGCAAGGAAGATCGAACGTACCCCACGGAGAAGACACGTGGCGATGAACCTTGGTGCGTTGGCAAGCTAAACATTGACGGGTCCATTCTCGACAATCCTTGCGGATTCCAGGCCAAACAAATCGCTCAGCAACTAATTTAGCCGTTGCATTGGCGCCTGGATGACTGAGGCTATGGAAACTGTTAAAGAGTTGTCTCCGAAGGGGCTTTGTGACAAAAGGCCTAGGGGTAGAAGTGCTGATGTCACAATAAAGTTCTGTTTGAGAGTCAGGAATTCTCAATTTCTTAAGGCGTAGTGAAGATTCTTCTCCCAAAAGCTGAGCCAACTCCTCATCAGAGGCTTGCGATGAAGCCAGAATGTCCAAATCGACTGGCATCTGCAGCTCGTCAATACGTGACAGTGGGTCAGCGACGATATTGTCCTTTCCTTAATATGTCTAATATCGGTCGTAAATTGCGAGATGTAGTCGAGATGTCGAAACTGTCGAGGCGAGCAGTTAGCTTTCCTTTCGCTGAAAGCGTAAATTAGCGGCTTGTGGTCGGTATAAACCACGAAGTGTCTTGCCTCTAGCATGTGCCGGAAGTATTTGATGCTTTCGTAAATGGCTAAAAGCTCGCGGTCGTAGGGTGAGTATTTCTGTTGGGAGGGACTCAACTTTCGCGAGAAGAATGCTAGAGGTTGCCACATATGGTCTTTATGTTGCTGCAGAACTGCACCCATTGCCAGGTCGGACGCATCCGTTACTAGCGCGAGATCGGCTTGACAGTCTGGGTGTGCAAGTAATGCAGCATTAGCGAGACTTTCTTTGCACTTGTTAAAGGCCAAAAGTGCCTCGCCGGTTATGTCAACCGGCTGAGATGGCTTAACAGAGCCAGAAAGAAGAGCGTTTAGAGGTACTTGTGTTTCAGCTGAGTGCGGTAAAAATTTTCTATAAAAATTGAGCATTCCTAGAAATCGTCTGAGTTGTCTGACTGTCCTGGGAACTGGGAATTCTCTTATGGCCTGGACCTTAGATTCTAGGGGTTTGGTGCCAGATGCGGAGATTTGATAACCTAGAAATGAGACTTCGGATGCCCCAAAAACGCACTTAGAGGTGTTGACAAGAATGCCATGTTCCTTCATTCTACTGAAAAGTTGGTGAAGGTGGGCTTCGTGAAGGGTCTGGTCTTTTGAGAAGACCAAAAAATCGTCGCAGTACGGATATACGAAATCGAGACCTCTCGTCATCTCGTCTACAAACCTTTGAAATGTTTGGCCTGCGTTCCTCAAACCGAAGGTCATGCAGGGGAACTCAAACAAGCCAAATGGCGTGGTAATGGCTGTTTTTTAATGTCCTCCTCAAAGACTGGAATTTGGTTGTAGGCTTTAACCAGGTCTATGGTACTAAAAACTTGACAATCAGCTATATTATGGGAAAAGTCCTGGATGTGTCTAATTGGATAACGGTCTGGTATAGTCCGTGAGTTCAGCATCCGGTAATCACCGCAAGGCCGCCAGCCGTTGTCCTTTTAGGCGCTAAATGTAAGGGAGAAGCCCAGGGGCTGTCAGAAGGACGTGCTGTGCCATTATTTAGCATGAGCTCAAATTCCCGTTTGGCAATTTTTAATTTATCAGGTGCCAGTCTGCGAGGTGTACAAGATATAGGAGGACCAGGTGTAGTTCTAATGTAATGTAATGTATTGTGATTTGGAAACGCCAATGTGCCTGAAGGGCGTGTAATCTCGGGAAACTTACTTAAAATACTGTGGAAACGCGTGTCGCCTGCCGGAACCTTAACAGAAAATATATTAGCTTTAGCGGGAGAAGCACAAGCAGATAAGCTAGTTAAACTATCTATGAGGCGTTGATTGCGGCAATCTACAATTAAATTATAATGGCAAAGAAAGTCAACGCCTATTATTGGCTTAGTAACATTAGCTACGGTAAATCGCCATACAAAATTACGTCTTAAGCCTAAGTTCAAGCTAAGCTCAATGAAACCGTATGTCTCTATAACTGATCCATTAGCGGCGCTCAGCTGGAAGTCTGTTTTGGGCCGTCGTTCCTGAAGCGCAGAACGGGGGTAGACGCATACATCACTGCCAGTGTCTACCAGGAACTGAACTTTCGTACTGCGGTCGGTGACAAAAGGCGACTTGATGCGGTTGGACAGTCGTCAGTCGCCTTTAGCGACTGCCCGTGGTGTTTTTCCGCCCTAGGAGAGGAGTAATCGCACGGCTTAATGCAGTTGTGAGCCAGATCTCCAAACTTGGCATGGTACCAGCATATGGGATATTTCTTGTAGCTGGACCTGGAACGGTTTCGTTGCCGTGAAGAAGATCGGTGACGACGTTCGCCAGGTCTTGCTCGGTCAGTGGAACAACAGGCTCCTCGAGTATGCTCTTCCAATTTTAGAGTGAGGCGCTGCACCATATCCTTTAGTTCTGCAATCTCCTTTGACTGGTGAGATCCATATCCGCTGCTGGACGCAGTAGCGACGGTGCATGGAGATGCTAGTTCCTGTATGCGGTCTGCAAGGTCAGCTAGCTGCTCCAAAGAATGGGTAGGTTGTGATGCTAGCACCGTTTGGATGTTGTGTGGGAGCCGGTTACTCCATATTGACCTCAGAAAATCGTCAGGCACTGAAGGTCCGGCTAGGTCTTGAAGGTGTCGGAGAAATTGAGAAGGCTTCCTATCCCCGAGCTCTTCATGAGTTAGCAACTGCTTGACTTTCTTTTCATGAGAAGCAGACAGTCGCTTTATCAGTTCCATCTTAATCCTTTCATATCGGTTTCTCTGCGGAGGATTAATAATGATGTCCTTTACAGATTTTGCGTATTGTAAATCTAAATTGGTTGTGACGTTTGTGAATTTTATGTGGTCATCGGTGATATCGTGACTTTCAAACTGTCCTTCCAATAGAGCGAACCACAACTCCGGATCTTCAGGAGAGAAAGGTGGTACCTTAATTTTTAATTTTTGGACGATATTATCGTCCCGGTCAGTGGAAACGCGCGCTTTACGTGGGCGCCGCGTGGTGACATGAGCGTCCGCGGTTTTACCGAATCACTACTATCACTCATTTTGAAATCTTCGTATCCTTTTAGGGGGTCACCAGTTGTAGTATTTAATGTTTATTTCTGATAATAATAAAATTAATGTTGAACACTTTATCTTAAATTTATGAATGAGGGGTAGATGGATGATGATGATCGAGGCGAACGGACGGTAAGCGACGCGGGCTTCGCGCGTGTCGTGTAAATTCCGACTGGTTTGGCTGGCCGCGCGCTGGGCAATCGACGCCCGCGCATTGTTCTATCTATACATATAATATTTACCAAAACTGGTTGCAGCAGTGGACGGGCGGTGCGTTCCCAATGCACAATCAATATAATATTATATTACGTAAATATAACGTTTGGTAATACGTATTATATATATTTGTGTGTGTGGTGTGTGTGTGTGTGTGTGTGTGTGTGTGTGTGTGTGTAATAAATAAATAGTAGATAGGCTACATGTTTTATATTTAATGGATGTTAATTTTTTTTTAATATTAATATAATGATATGAATGGCTAATTTATAAAGTTGATTTAATTAATATCGGTGATCATCAGAGGTTATCAGTAGTATAATGTCGAAAACTTATACTGAAGTACTTTGACTATATAGCTCGAAAGAATCCATACAATATAAAGACTGGTGTGAAAGTTGAAGACAAGAGACCTTGCGATAATCTCCAAATAGGTGAATTAACCAAGTTGGTGACCGGCTGGATATATCAATAAATTCGGCACTGCACTGTGCTCAAAAGCGATCTGCCTGGAAAAGAACAATTATTCACTCTCGGTAAAGCCATGATCCTCAGCAATAAGGATACAACTTAGAAGAAAAAATTAATATCAAAACTTAAGCCTTTTACAAACTCTATAGCAAGGAGACATACGTTTTTTTTTTCAACCTTGCTCAAAACAGCATATTCATTTGATTTTTGATTTTAAGTAATTATAATCCGTCTATGGCTATAAAATGCCCGCGAATTCATCCACGCTTCACTTGAAATGCCCAGGGTATTGAAGGGATAAAAAATAGCGCAGATTTTATGTCTAAGTATTTGCTGTCGAACAGCGAAAACCGCATTGAAATCGGCCCAGTTGTTTTTACGTGAATTCTGTGCAAACAGACAAGAAATCTAAAAAAATGCATCGTGTTCTCCATCGTTTATATAGTCTATTCTAGTTGTTTGTATTTTTTTTAATAGCTTCAATGTACAGACACGGCATGTTTAGAATTTTATAATATTATAGATAGATTAGTTTTGCATTCTTACTATCGAAACGTCGAATATCGACCTCCCGGTAATTCATACCTGTCCCAACACTATTTGTACCGTAAGCTCAAATCGGGGGTGGCACTGCTCAGACGGCAATAAGGTATACACGAATAGGTGTCGGACTACTTGAGTCTCGCTCGGATCAATTCTAATCTTTGTCGTCACGCGTCCGCCCTTAATATCGCGGCCTGACACTTCAGCACTGCTTTATTTGTCATTACGTAATCATTTCTAGTCCAAGGTTTATTACTTTTATAAATTATTTAATGTATAAAATATATGAACATTTTTAAGACTTAAATTAACATGTACTTACTTACTTTTACGTGTACCAATGTAATTACATTTTTGAAGCCAACAACACATTGCCATCGCTCCTAGTGTAGCGAATGTACGTAGGTGTCAGTGTGCACTATCCACCAGGTGTGTCTGCAACCTGTTTGTCTGATTTGTGCAATAAAAAATCAACACGAAGGAATCTCTTCCAAGCTTTTCCTCACTGCTAAGGCTCGTGAATTTGATGGCTGTGATTAATTGCTCTCCTCCACCGAGAGTGGTTTTGAGCACGGTGGAGGGCTGAATTTATCGATAATATGGCCAGCTGGTCCGCAACCTGGTCAATCCACTTACTTGGAGATCTACCACGAGGTCTCTTGCCGTCAACTGTGACCATAGGTCTCTCCATGTTGTCTGGATTCTCTCCGTGCAGGAACTGCCGGTTGGCCTGTCGTAAGAGGCGACAAAACAACCCACAGCCAGGTGGTAGGGCATTTGCCCGACTGGATGGCTATTACCCCTGGTCTAGAATATGCCGCTACAACAACTTTGAGTTGTGTTCCGGTATTAGTGGCCAGGTTCCAGTTTCTCCTTCAAGGCCGGCAAATTGGTAGCATCTCTGGTACTGCTAATGTCCATAGGCGACGATAACCACTTTCCATCACAGTTGGACCGTCAGCCTATCTGCTGTGCTCCAGCAATAAATAAATAAAAAAGAATTCTTGCGGGCTATGTGACGAAAGTACTTCAGTATCCGCTGTTGGCAAAGGAAGTACGTCATAAGAAAACCTACAAGCATCATCATTAGATCTATGTAACCCGGTAATCTATCTTAATCTAGTTTATGGATTGTGGTGCGGACAGAGAGCACCCCCTGACCCGGCCGCCGGAGCACACCTACTCTCCGCGCCCCGCATACTGTCGACGCCCATAGCTCGCACAATTAGCAGCTAGGCGTCGGCCTTGGAGGCAAAAATAGTTAATACGGACACAATTCTCATTGACGACTTACTACTCTCTCTCTCGACTCTCTCGCAAAATTTGTCATTTTCATTACGTACTTCTTATGTATATGCTAAGTTATAGTTTAATAATAATCATACAGTCCAATTTTATATCGAGTTTCATTTCCAAAGAAGAAGCAACTACCACCAATAGATTGTATCCCTGTAATGAATATACCGAGCCCTCGTTTAACAGTTATTAAAAGTCTTAGCCCTAACTTTAATATACTGTACAAAAATAAAATAGTTTGAATATCCATATAAGTAATTTTAATTTAATCAGTTTTCGGCTTTTTATTCAAAAGTAATTAGTCGAAACGACACCACATTCAATTGGTTAATGCCGCTGAGCGAGTAAACCCACCAATAAGTAAGTGTAATGCTATAGTCCCTCGGCCTATTACCTGGCAATTTCACAGAACAATCTACGTTGGGTCGTGTCGACAGCACACAATGATGTGACACACAAATGCTTTGTAAATCAGAGCAGAACACAGAACAGTCACATCATACAAACTTCTGAAACCGACACGTATATAGTTTTAAGTCGCGTATTCATCTACGAGCTGTAACTGTAACCGAGCTGATACAGTAACGTGCTCTATATTTACGCCGATATTGATCTTCGCTTTGTCGGCTCGTTGCGAACGCGCCGCGTGCCGCTCACCTCTAGCTCACGAGCCACGTACACGTTATGGTTTTTGGTTACAGTATAGTGCAACGGTTACAGTTACGGCTTTATACAACTATGCTAGGCAATTTTCCTTTGCGCAGAAAAGTGCAGACCGGTTTCCGACATGTAAATAATCTATATTGAACTTTATTCGCAACTTGAAATGGCAGTGTTGCTTGCTATGCATACTTAGCTCTGTCCACTTGCGCGATTCGTACACTGTCACATGTTTCCCGCGCTTTCTAGAATGGTTACAGTTACAATTTACTCTTCCTTCTATATTCTCTAATCTGGCATACTCACAGTGCCACATAAGAAGTAATTATTTTATTAGTTTTAACAGAGTTTATTTATCTTTTTTGGTTTATGCCGAGCAAATACCTGTGGTGTAGAATATAACCGTATCATACGTAAGCGTTTCTACTGAGTGTATAAAATATCATCACTTAATTATGAAGTGAATCTTCTGTACGTTTTGTGATACAATCATGTGACACACAAACGCTTTGTAACTGAGAGGGACGGCACTCGTTCCTGCGATTTGTTTACAGAGTGTAGCTTTCCCTTTCGGTGCATACGTGTGTGCGTGACCATCTGGCGACGTGACGCAGCGGGCGCGGTGGCAGAGCGTGGCAACCCTGAACGTGTGTTAAGGCTGATTTACACGTAGTCAGAGCAATTTCAGGTAGCAAATGCAGGGATTAAAATCAGTGAGTAAACGCTGTTAAATGGTAAATGTAAATGATTATGACTGTGATGTCCATTAGTTCTGTTAAATAGAATGTCCAGTATATACTGTTCTTTGGACTATATTAGTAAAATTTGAAGTACTCGACCTAGACAAACCACCGTGACACGATATATGAGAGTGTGACATAAGTAAGACACATCCACTTTGTATGCAATTGTATCAGATCTTTAATTGATCTAATCATGTTTGGGGCCTCCACAAATGACGTCACATGAATTTCATTATTTTTGACCCCTCCCCCGTCCTAGTCACAGCTGGTCACATTCGTGAGGTCCCCCCTCCCTAGTGTGACATCACATATTTTGCAATTTTACATTAAGAAATTATTAAATTAAAACAGCAGTTCCGTAATTAGTTTTACTTCCATTTAAATTATTTTTTCAATATTTTTTAATTTTTCGTTAATAGTTTAAATATCGTGTTTTAAAGCTTAAATATATTAGATGTTGAAATGTATCGTCACGAAATTTAGGATCTCTTCCACCCCTTATTATGGACCCCCCCCCCCCCCTCCCATTTAACATTTGACTTATTTTATGGATGGCCCCTTTCATACAGTGAGTAAGAGTTCCGATGACCCACTTCCCCTTCTATCCTATCTTCCCTATCTCATCCCCCTGTCGCATAAACCTACCCCATCCCCTCTATCCCATTTATTCTGTCCGATCCCTCTATCTTATCTCTTTTATCCCATCCCTTTAATAAGCTGGCAATGCGCTAGCCTCGCCCCTGGTGTTGCAAGTGTCCACTGGTAACGCTAATCATTTACTATTAGATGGGCCGTCTGCGTGTTTGCTAGCTTCGTAATAAAGAATATCTGTCAGGTCTATTAAAACGGTAATCAGATATGTTAAAACAATTAGGTATTTGACACATATTACAATAAATTCTAAACATAAATAAAAAAGAACTTGCGTTCAAATACATTACTATCAACATTTCGTCAAAGAAATAAGCCATTTAACTCGTTAGAATTATAATGTCATAACGCAATATATGCACACACGCAAATTAAGGAGACTATGAAGTTTTTTGTCTATTAGAAGTATCTCTGATGCTTTGGCTGTCAAGTAGACAAATTCAAATGTGTAGAATCGGTCAAGTACGAATTGATTAGTTCTAACTAACCAATTATTATCATCGTAAAGGAGTTTAGACGTCAGGATTGTTTTGTTAACGTGCCTTAGCATCTGAGCTACCACGAGTTCGGCTTATGATAGTGTAAATTAGCCTTTATTGTCGCCCTCACAACACCGCATCGAGCCAAGCGCACCCCGTCAGGGGTAGCCGCTGTCGTTACCGATACCAAGCCGCGTTTGTGTGCGTGACCCCACTCGAATAAATCCAATACACACAAACATATTGGTAGCACGCCGTGTCATTTTTACGCTTGTGTTGCCTGTTGCCGGCACTTAGGGTTCTTTATGCGTGATGATATTATTATTCTGATTACAACATCCTTTATTCATACAATAAAATAATTAAGGGATGAAGTGCATTGTTGAATCTGATCGGTATCGCTGCTCTTTGTTTTGTTCATGATTATGAATATATCGATAAAGTTTAGTATAATGAATAATAAATGCATTTATGTTTATAACCGTGCTATTGTTTTTTCTTTTTCAATTAGCAAACAATTAACCTATTTTTATTTAACAATCTTTTGTTTTAAATTTCTTAAGCATGCAAATATTAAAAATGTTTAGCATTTCAAATTCAAATTCAAAAGTTTTTATTCAAAATAAATTCCGCTGGAGAACACTTTTTGAAGGTCATACATATAAGTTAAAATTTAATCCCTCTTCCTATTCTATGTACACCGCTTCGTAACGTGTTATTGCTGTTAAGGAGAAGAAGCGGCAAGAAACTCCCCAGCAACACGTCTAGCTAAATATATTTAAAATTTAATACATACATGTAAAATAACTTTTTTTTTAAATTTCCAAATATATTCGTTCACATTAGTCAGATTTCAACCGATGAAATAGATGTAACTATCAGGTTTCAAAATGTATAATATATAAATATTATTATATCTTTTAACAAAAGTTGTTATTTTTGTGACAAAATAACAAACAAACATGAAAAATCTGAACATATCAATAAAGTATGCCTATTACTCAGTTTACGTTTTTTTTTGTTTGCCAACGAAACTGACTCCATGAATGAACCACAGCGCGGATGTTGCGATTAGTGGTGACATAGATCGTGAAAAACTAACAGACGTGACACTTACTAAACAAAATATTGTTACTTGTTAACTAACATAAAGAAAGCTGGCAACACGCCACGACAAATTGACGATTTTTTTCTTTTAAACAACTGATTGTGTTAATAATTTATTTTGTTTCGTAATTTATACGCTGCTATATATTTTAGATACTAATAAATTTCAAACAACCTTTAATATAGGGCAATAATATGTCAATGTTCTTGAAGTAGAAATTTAAAATTTGATTTATTTTATAAGTGCTGCGTATATCTAACTATAGAGTTTATTAAATATATTTGTTTTATCAATGTTTGTTTGCAGTGAAAAAATAGTATTTAGAAACCATAATTTTTACAATTTACACATAAATTGTTAAAAGAAAATTAAATGGCATTAAGTTTGATTTGTTTGATTGAGTGATTGGTTGATGGTTGGTTGGTTGTTAATATATTTAATGATTTTTATATTGCTTAAGTTCAGCAGATAGGTAGACGGCCCATTTGATGGAGGAAAGATTTTATCATCGCCTATGGATATTTGTAACACCAAAGGTGCTACAAATGCAATGATGCCCTCTTAAAGAATACTGGAACCTGGCCATTAATGCCGGAACACAACTCAAAGTTGTTATGGCGACATACTATAGACCAGGGGTGGTAACCATCCAGACGGGCAAATACCCTACCACCTGGCTAATAATGATATAAAATAATTTACTCTCTAAAATAAAACTAAATTAGAGACTTATTGCTTTAAAAAAATATTTTCTAATAAAATTAAACTTAAAAAATACAATAAATCAAAAATCTACACTAAAACCCGTCCAACGTCACTGGGCGATCTACCTAGAAGGTTGGCAACATTATCTTGCTGGATACAAAGGCTAATTCTTTGAGAATTTAATATAATTACGTATAAAAGTTACTAATTAATCAATCAAGGCATATTATATAAGCATAATACGTGTAACGCACAGATCAAATCTATAAAAATATAGACCAATACACCGATAACGATGGTAAATACAAAAGCCAATTAATCTTCATTCTTTAGGCACAAAAGGTGCCGTACTTAAAAGCCTAATCTATGTCAGGACAGTTGACAGGGTGCTCAACCCCCGTTCAGTTTAACAATTACGCGGCAGGGCTCATTGTGAGGCGACCCTACTTCTCTATTGTGGACAGCACTATATACAGCCAGAATATCTTGAACTCTTTTCCAATACAAGAAAGACCTTTTCACGCCCTTCGTACATGTTGGAAAAGCGGCAGGGTAGATCAACTTAACCTGGACTATTACATACAAATATTATTATCCAGCCTGTTCACAAATATCAATAATCTATTACCAACTTTGGGAGAGATTTAAAAAGTTAACGATCGAATTTTAAATAGCATTATAACTTTATTTGGCGTTCGTTTTAATTATGAATAAGTGCATTTATTACCATATTACCTATTTCTCTTTTTCCTTTCCTAATTACTTATAACTTATAATTTGATGTATTTTGAGAATTTTAGTAATATCAACCTCCCGCTAAATAATAATAATTATACCTATTGAGGTATAATTATTATTCAAAGAAGGCAATTTGTATTTATATGAATTTATTTTTATATCAATTATTCAAATTTTTAGCTGACTGTGTGACTTATCTTTTGAAGAAATATGCCTTGAATCATAGATGGCGTTAGTAGTCTTTTAGTTTCTAATCTTGCTTGCGCTTTGTATGCGATCTAGCACTTGGCGGGAAACTGATAACGACTGCAAAATTATATTTTACGATGATATTTTGTACTTTTTGCTAAAACATTCAATGACATATAAAATACAATACAGCTAACATTTGGATAAAATTTAGATATTAAATAAGATATATGAGGTAACCTAACCTCTCTTGAAAAATTATTTAAATGATGATGAATACCGCTTTAAAATCTATTGCGAGGTTTAGGAGGAGATAGCAGATATACAGACAGACACGCGGAAAGTGACTTTATTTTATACATGTAAAGATAAAGAAAAAGATAACAATGGTTTTTGTCTTGTTTTGGATTTATATTCGTGCAGGAATGAAGAAAGAATACAATTTCCTGCGGACGGGCGGCCTTTTGTAAGAGGCGACAAAACAACCCACAGTCAGGTGGTAGGTTATTTGCCCGTCTGGATGGCCACTACCCCTGGTCTAGAGTATGCCACCATAGCAACCTTGAGTTGTGTTCTGGCATGTTTTTTTTTTTTTTTATAAATCGGCAGACATGCACGCACACTGTATATTCCCAAATTAAGCAAGTTACGCTTGTGTTATGTGTAATATACAACGGACTATTCTGGGGCCGATCCCAGACACCCAGACCATAGTAAATAACAGAGAAAATACGTTTCCGAAATTTACCAGTTTAATAATACCAGGAATCGAACCCGGAGCCTCTGCGTTGCAGTGAGGTAAGCCGGCAAAGGCTTAGCCCGCTCAACCAGAGTGGCTAGTTTCCAGTCTCCCTTTAGAGAGCGGCAGCACATTGGTATCATCTTTGGTGCTACAAATGTCCATAAGCGATGGTAACCGCTTTCCATCAGGGCTGTCTACTTGCCAGCTGAACTCGACAAAAAAAGCATCTTTTTTCTAATTATAATTGTTCTCACGTAATATTAATTATTTCCTTATCATGTGTTTAATAAACAAATTTATATTCATTAATGGTTTTACGTGAAAAATTTGTATAAAATTAATAGAATTATATAATTTATGAGTTATAAAACTTCTTTTAAAATTCGAAATCCGTTGTGGCTGTTTTCTCTCTTAATCTCGCCACACTGCAGTAAATACAGATCTAACTAAAGAGACAATATCTCCGGCGTTAAAAGGCCAGCCTGAGTAGATTGGAGACGGTGGGTGGAGGTGTGCAGAGGGTGAGTACGCCCCTCCCGGCAAAATTACTACATTTTGAAGGGAACAACTTTTTATGAGAATAAGCCGCCGCCATGAATCTCAAATTATAACAGAATCGTATGTTGTGAGTGCATTTGGATGGTTACTTTTGAGTTTCGAATCCTTCTTACCTCGTATTTTTAATACTGAAACTCGAGACACAAAGGAAATATGGAAAAAGAGTCGGGGAAAGGTAGAATGCAATAGAATAGAATAGCATATTCTTTATTGCATCCCATCTGATACCTTATATCGTCACTAATTTATTTATTTGAAAAATCCTTATTTAAGCTATAAACGTGAGCGTGTGTTTGTTTGTCTGTGTTAATGTATACGTGAATGTCTAAATTTGTTTGTCCTTATTATTTTCAATCTAAGCTGTGTTTGTTTGTAATCGTTTATACACTAATTATAGTATTGTACTTTTAATTTGTCTCTTACAATGTTATGGTGCAGTAACTGTAAACGAACCAAATAAATAATAAATTGCACACAAGAAAATAGTCTACATGACTATTAACAATAATTTAAATAGTATTATCGGCGGTTTAATCGCTTACAGCGATTTCTTCCAGACGACCTTCTGAAAATTGACATGAGTAGACAAAGGTATGCATAAATAATTATGAATTTGGTACGTCATAATTAAATCTGTGGCCTCGTGCTAAAAAGCGTTCGCATAATGTCCCTGCTATACCTGGGATAATGCCACTGTTGGTGACTGTGCAATGCGACTTACTTACAGCGTTCAAAAATAACACCGTTAATGATTAGCTACATTAGTGTATATGATGATGACTTAAGTTATCTGTCAATGCTTATCTTCATTAAAAATTTCGCATCTCAAATAACGCATTAAACCCAGCGCTAGATCTGCGTGAAACGGTCACAACACTAACATTATCCCATGTTGTACCAGGGGCATATGAAATGAAATTTTAATGCCATATTTATTCTAAAAGTATCACATTTATTTGTGACCAGCGGTCTCGGCAGACGTTGTCCTGCCCTGAAAAAATACAAATCTAGTACCCAATTTCAGCGCCACCTACCGAGTCTGAATGTGAATCTAAACCACCCCGGGACCCACTCAAACACACATAAAATTTCATCAAGATCGAAGTACCCGATTCCAGTGTCAAGTATTTTGTTTAGATTGATGGGTTCCATTGTAGAAGTTTTGTTAGAGATCCCTAATTTTTATATAGCCTTTATTAATCAGGGTAATTGAGCATTCGAGTGGTGAAAGAATTTTTAAAATCGGTCCAGTAGTTTCTAAATTTATTCGTTACAAACATACAAAAATATAAATCGTTCCTCTTTATAACATTAGTATAGATAAAAGGCATATGTTTACGTAAACATAAATGAAATATCAATAAAAACTTTTTGCTATATTACATAATAACATGTAAATAATAACTACTAATGCTGGTCCATTGTTCTAATGTTCATTACATAATACAATAATTACCGACATAGGTCCTTTTAGCACCAGTCCACAATAACAATCTAACTGCCTTATGTAATCGAGTAAGTTCTGGTTACAAGATCTTTTGAGTTTTCTCAATATTTCTTTTGAATTTCACTTGTTAAACGTTCATAACGAATTTTCTGTGAAACCTCCAAAAGTTACATTTTACAATAACCGTTCAGCTTTTCTATACAAACACACAATACTTGCTTAAAAACAATCAATAAACTACATCAATTGTTAATTTTTAATTAAAGTCTGTTTTAAATAGGACGGCATGGGAAAAATTACGTAAATAGAAAAATAAACATTGTGATTCTAAGAGCAAGATTATTATTAAATGTAACACTATTAATTATATTTTTTTTATAATTATAATTAATATTTATTTCGTCGGAATGGTCACGAAAACGCTACAAATTCCGTTTTATGGGTGTGTCAGAAATAGGCGTCCTTTATTAGGTAAATAGAATTTAACCAATACCGTTTTGAAAATAAAACTGTACGGAAGAACTAAAATTCAACATGTTCTAGTATCAGAACTGTGATGTTAATGACAACAACATTTTAAAATCCAAACATCATTGACATAGACGATGATCACTGCTCTATACATTTTTAAAATGAAAAATGATATTAAAAATATTCATAGACATTTACGTTTGCTTGAATATGTGTGTGTCAGCCTACGTAATGTATATTTAGAAATTAATGTGAAATCTGCAACATAGACTACCAAGTCCGCTAACTTTAAATACATAATTATCTTGAATAAGTTGCTAGTTAGGAAGTCGCGGAACAAAGTTTAGTAAAATCCTAAAGATTTCAATGGCAACCCTATTGTCGTAGACGTTCGGGACCGATCGGCAAAGGCGGTCGTGTCGGTCTCAGTCAATAAGGTGCATTGGCCGCCCCAACTTGCATACTCGACGTTACTCTGGACCAGTGATGACGGTTTACAAATTTCCCCGATTCCCAGATTTAGACAAAGATAACTTGGAAAATTTCTTGCGTTAACTCAATAACTGAAATGCAGCTCACTGCGCCTGCGCTTTGAGTTAACTCAAAATAAAGTCACTATGCAGTAAAATACAAGCGGCAAGCAACTCTAAAAATTGTTTTGTTTTATTAACATTATACATTATATTATGTGTATTGTCTTTGGCAAATTAACCTTTTCTTTCTTTGTTTCAAATAGGCGCAAGCCACTCCAAGAGAACGCCAACCGCACCCTGTACCCAGCTTTTAGCGCAGTATTAAGGGCAGCAAACTGGCGGAGCGTAAGCTTTAAACGTCAACATAAATTTGAGAATGTGTTAACACCCCGCGCAGTGAACTGAGTTAACGCAATTGCGCGGCATAGCACAGAAATTTCCCTACTGTGTCATAGGTTATTTAAAAAACATTGTGAGCGTATTTAGGCGAACTTTCCGCCACTGAACGTTCCGCAGGTGTGTCGTTAGGCTTATTGTACTCTTTATGGAGATTGAGAAACAATATAACGCCTATTTGGTGAACGTGTTTTATTTCAATTTTATCTAATAATAAAATCATATTTTAAATGAATAAACCACACATCCGCCACCCTTGTTCAAGGCGAATTGGCGAGTTTCACACATCACTAATATCAATGTCCAAAATTCCTCACGATTTGTTGATAGCAGTTAAAGAAAAAATTCCAATGGGCGCATTGCGTGTTAATTGCAACAATATGTTCTGAACGGTTTAACCCATAGGGTTAATAAATAATAACCATAAACAAATATTACATAATGACAATAAACAAGTTGGGGTTAGGCTAAATAATTTTAACATTACTCATTGACACTTGACATAGTTGTCTTCTGCAATTAGGGGTATTGAAAACCGGCCGAAGCGTCGAAAAAAAGCAAACAAAATACCGCACTTAAAACCGTTAAAACATAGTGTTAATGATTGAATTTTATTTTCACAATTTTTCTTTTTCTTTGCTACTATTTGTGTTAATGTCTGGCAACACTGTCGTCTAACTCAGATAGGATTCTCCACGGGTTGAAGGGTGCGAAGAGGCGAACCGACTCAAATACCGTTAGGGATAATTGTGTCCCTTTTATTTACACCATAACCTTTATTATTTGAAGTGAGCTTTAAATCTTATAAAATGTTAAGCATATTTGCAGACTTCTACAGTCTCACGAGGACTCCAAAATGTATGACACCTCCACGTGTTTAAATAAGTACTGTTAATAACATTTATTCCAAGTAGTGCTACCTATTATTGTAATGTTGTAATATTTGCGGGTAGTTGTGTTTACTTATCGGATATACAAGCGAGCGGGGGGCGTAGTTACGAAAGATCATTTTCACTTCGACTTTGGTCTGATGTGCATGTCATAGTACCTCTCTAAGATAGCTAATTATTATGCGAGAATCATAATTTATAATTGATTGTACAATTTACATACTTTATTTACATCGGCATTTTATTCGTTCGAAATTCAAATAAAACAGTTCTTAAAGTTCTACGTGTTTCGTTATATAAATCCCGCACTAACAGTTCTTGTAGTACTATGTAGATTTCTTTGGAATCCATAAAACCGTATCAAAAACTTATTCGTATTAGTTAAAGGCCAATGACGTCCCATTGCTGGACAAGCAACATTTTAGGGTATTATACAAATGATATTGATTCAGTTGTCACTTCTTCATTGTAAATATACTATCTACCAATTAGCCACTTCACACATGCAGTTGCAATTTTACAAATATGAACATAAGAAAACATTCTCGAAACTGACTCTCAAGCCATAGATATCTTAACTAACTTGCATTGAAGCTTAGGAAGATAACATACCTTACTTACGTACGACGTTTTTAACCTAACAACCTCAGAGTATAGTTTCATTGTACTTTAACTATTTCGTAACATATTTAAAAAGTCAATGTATCAGAGCTTGTAAACATACTAAGTCGTTTACCAGATTTATGGTGATTTCTTTAACGGTTTAACGGAACTCGATTTGTGTCGCAAACGGGTCGGCATCCGAGCTAACGTCAATAGAAGACCGTCATAGATTTGTCAATCGTAACCGAATCTTAGACAAGGTGTTACATAACGTAAGCGTGAGATATCCCTGTGGGCGGCGGGAACGGAATGCCGGAGGAAAGCCGGCGGCCTTGACATCACAATATTTGGTGCGCCTACCTAAACGCGGCAGTCGGAACACAACACGTAGCATCCCTATCCAGAATCAACAGTTGACAACCGCTTTCAGCGCTTATTACGTACTCTGTGGCCAGTAATATCGTGGTGATGTGGCCATTTACAAAGCTTTCACGCCCATTGCGCCGGCGCTTCTTATCGCCTCGCTGTAATTAAGACGATGCGGTGGCGCGTCTGATCTGAACCGTTTTATTGATATTTTAGGTATATTTAATGATAGATTTTTTAAGCCATTGTAGCTTAGTGATTAGCGCACGCGACCCAAAATCAAAGGGCACGCGTTCGAATCCTGGCCGGGGAGCATACACCACTTACGTAGTTTTTTGACCTAATGTGCATTATTATAATTATCAATGTGAAGGAAAACATTGTGATGAAACCTGCACATCGAGGAACCGATGTGTCAAACCCGCCGATTTGCTTTGACAAGCGTGGCGGGTATACTACCCTCCGCCCTATAAAATGATATGCCCGAGCCCAGCAATAAGACGTTTATGGGCTATTATTATTATTGTGTTTCTGTCAAAATTTAACATTCGAAACTAACGCTGCGTTTAAATATTCATAGATACTCTCAAAGAACAATGGGGTGTGTAAAAATATATCTATTGAAATTGGATTTTTAAAATGTATTGTTCTTTTTTTTGCTAAAAAGAAAAAGCAGAGACGATTAAAAATGATCCACGTGAATGTATTCGTGCGAACAATATTTTAAAACAAAATGTCACACGTTTCCACTGGTGTCTACACCCTCATCCTCCGGAGGGCGGATGGGCTGGGGGGTCACCGCCCGCTTTCAACCGCGCCGGGGTGTCATTGTGGACTGTGGTGTCGTAACTCCGCGAACTTTTTAATTTACAATTAGGTAGCTTCCCATTTCTCTGCCCTATTTAGCTCTCGTTTTTCCGGTAGCCAACGCGCGACGCAGCCGCGGCCGCTCTGTGTATAATTGTAATTTATTTATCACATTACTAGACTGTAAATCTTATGAGATATTACTGGGAAGGTGAGCGGAAAATTTAATTTTCTGTAATAAAAATAAATACTCAATGATTGAATCCTAACTTCCAGAAAATTTAAT
Organism: Dendrolimus houi; assembly: GCA_039645545.1. Taxonomy (NCBI): domain Eukaryota; kingdom Metazoa; phylum Arthropoda; class Insecta; order Lepidoptera; family Lasiocampidae; genus Dendrolimus; species Dendrolimus houi. Next base: position 11,085,640 of record CM077120.1, on the reverse strand, counting down.
CTCGTAGAGAAGAGTCGGGCAGGTTTTTAATAACATAGATCATACTTCTGAAAGTGTCGTTCTAAATGTCAACCCTGTAGGTACTGTTCAGTAACCTATTGATCAATAAAGGAAATTTCTCTTAAAAATATTTCAAACTTTTGGATCAAAACGAAAGTCAGTGAAATATCAAAACGATTGTGATATACCTATAAGGTTTACCAGCGGTGAATTTGTCTTTAAAACTTTTAATTAGAGACATATTCTATTTAATTAATGCATAACAATATCTGATAAAAATTACTCTAAACATTAAGGCTGCCTATTTATTTAAGTTTTTAAGATTACAAATTGCTATTAAATATTGGACGTTCGTCAACTCTACGTAACCCTTTACTGTGGGGAACTGACGCGGACTTGGGCATTTTTATTGATAATCGGATATATAGTTATATAGTCGGACTGATTATCCCAGAAAACTCTTACGCAAACTCGTGGGTTTTTTAATCCGTCCAAGCTAAAGAGTACCTGAACTGCGCAAGACGTCACAGTGCTGCGCGACATTTCAAATTCACAGACTGTAATGTCATGATTTTTTAAGATGTCATCACTAACGATACATGACTACGTACATTAGAAAACATAATTTCACCTTTAGTTACATGTCGCCCACCCCTAATTTTCAGTTATTACATAGTTTTACTAGATCATATAGCAGCATATAAACTACACTTTGGTATTTAAATTTCATGTGTACAGATTACAGACTCAGTAGTATCTGATAAAAATTATTGCGACCTAGACAGACAGAGGAACATGACTATTAAATTCTGTTTTTACAAAAATTGCTACGAACAACTAAAGCAATGGGTGGTACGCTTCAATCATTGTTCAAAGTGTTAATAGAAAAAACAACTTGTCACATTAAGAATTAAGCCAAACCGCCTGCAATGACAACATAAATAAACAGCTTTCATTCAAAGAATGAAAAAAATATCTCTTGTTTTGAGGACGTTTGTCACTCTTGCTGTTAGTAGAAATCGTCACTTTTGCACAAACGTAATTAGAGTCATCCGCCCTTAGCCGCGGGATGTCTGTTACAAGCCAACGATTCCTTATTGTGACAACGTTGGAGGCCTAATAATTAACTTGTTTTAGAAAACATTTTACTTGTCGGTTAATTTTCTTACCTTAAAATATAATCGAATCTAATATTTAATTAAACTGCCGTAATAATAATTAAGAGTTATAAACACGTTATTTATTATTTCATTCTGAACAATGGTTCTTTAATAATGGTATTCATATTTCAGTACTCTTGTTCATACTTCAGTACACATTCTTGGTGCATGCATATTTCCTTCTCTTTTGTCTACTGGTATGTACGTATAATCCCCCCCAAATTATGACTAACTTCACGAAGATGCTGCCATGGTGTCGTCGAATTCGTTTGCGATATTAAATAGGCAGACATGTAAGAAATAATAAGTTTTTTTGGCAAATGTAGTGAGTTGTTGAAACAAAGTAAATGGCGGCAGCCCTCAACAGCGATTTTTATTGTTTGAATGATTGATTGAGCGGGTTTCAAGATATGTGCAAGATATACACTTATGAAACCAAGGTGGACATTCTTAGTCGATGGGATTTTGGGTGAGTCTATATAATAGTCAATTATATTTATATATTATAATTCAACAAAAATTAACACAACAACTAAAGGCAATAAAATTATACTATTATCTTCAGCGGTTTCGTGTATACGGAATATCCGGGGGTGTTTTTAACTTCGGATCCGCGCACATGAATATGGGTATTCTTTTTTTAATAGACCATTAAATCTTAAAACATTTGGAAACAATTTGAACACTAATTTACATAGAGAACTAGAAATAAAATACAGTAAAACAATAATTTGAAAAAGTGTGTATATTCTTCATGAGTAGATGGCGCCACAAGTGCTTATGTCTTAAATAATAAAACTTCAAAAGTGAGAGAAGAAGTCATTCACAGGTCACTGTGGAGGCATTAAGTCATATAGGATTCTTTTTCATGGTTTGTGAAGTTAACAATTTCAACTTAAAACTTTTACGTTGTGTACCCACCTAGTGTTGAATCGACGATCTAAGTTCGCTAATTCTTGTAACTTAAGCAATATGAGAAGAATAGTACTCTTTTTCCATACTTAAACTACAGATTCTGTACCTGCATAAGCATTGATCTACCCGTAAATTTTACTTATCTCTCACAGAATATCAGCGTGAAGCGATTAGCGTCGAGATAATCGTGCTAATCTTCCATATTTCATCCCATCTCCTCTATCCTATTCCTATTCGGCCCCCTGAAATTCAAAATGAATTTATTTATATCAAAATTTAATGTTGTAGATTATTTATTGAAAGTATGAGCCTACCACCGCCTCCAAAGCAATTTTATTTACAGTTAAAGAAGAAGCGGCGCAATAAACTCCCCAGCAACATATCTTTACTTCATAATAATAATTATTATTCGTCTTTTTTAAAATGTAGTATATACTTTGGGGATGTCCCAACTAGGTGCGAGGTGGAATGCTTCTCCGTTCCGACTCAAAGGAAGATCTTCCAGAGAGGCTATTGCTGTTCCTCGCAGGCCTTGGCCCGTATATTAGTGCAGGAAAATTGTATATATTATTTGTACGTTTCGGAAATCGTTTGCGACCTCGATTATTGTACAGCGCCATCTATTGGCTTGTAAGTGTTCCACTACAATACTAATGCAAGGCTTAACACAGTAATTTACATGAATGATTACTGAAAAAGCTTTGTGGCGATCGCATTATACCCAGTCGGATGCGGTCATCTAATCTATCCGTCTAATCTAATCGCTCTATCCGATCGCCTTTATGTCATCTTAAAGGCTAGCAACGCGTTGGCTTCGCCACTCATGTTGTAAACGTCTATAGGTAATGTTAATCACTTTTCTTTAGGTGGGCCGTGTGCCTATTTGCCAGCTGTGCAATAAAAAAGCTTAAATTTAACATTATTTTAAACTTCACACTATGTCTTATTACAATATTTAAGAAATTCAGAATACTAATTAAGAAATAGAAAGAGCTTTCCTGCGCATTAAAGCGACTAGACGGCATAAAATCGTGTAAAAGATTACTATGCACTCGATGCATTGTCTGGTTTATGTTGAATGTTAAAAATATTTTAGTACTGTAGGTACATTGCACATCAAATTATATACATCAGTGACATCGACTTCCCACCAACTCAACTCTACTCCCCATAGCCTACCTCTAAAAAACTAGCGACTAACGACCAAAAGGTCGAAAGCACCATTATATTTATTGGCGCTTACGTTGTTTATTCGTGCATATATTATTACTGTATTACTATCTCTTATCCTCAGCGGCTTTCTACACGTATGGGATGACATAGCAACTCATAACCCGACCAACCTTTAATTCTTTAACAAATTATTTTATTTAGAAGTGTAAGTGTTTACAAAATAATAAATAATTAAGTATGCTGCGGTTCGCTATTACGACGTGCGTGCTTGTGAATTATTATAGTTTTTTGTTTTTATTTGTTTATTGTGTTGTTGTTCTCTGATTTTGCTCGGATCTTTATTCATTGCAGAGAGTTTTATTTGTTAAAATGGCTTTAATTCATTTGGATGCTGCTCCACTTCATTTTCTAAATTTAATTTTGAAATCATAAAATATTCTTTCTTTCTTTGTATTTTATTGTACACAAAAAGTTACATACATAATTATAGAAAAGGCGAGGTTTACTCTAAAAGAGTTTTCTTTAACATGTTGTTATCTTAGGCCGTGCTATACCAAAAATGAATATTAATTACAAGAGGCGAGATGACTTTTTTAAACAATTTCATACATCTTTCTACGTTTATATGACAGGTAATTGCAAACTGAATAAAATGTTTGTTATTCTCTGATTTCAATTCAGTGTGTTCAGTTCGTTAAGTGTGGATTTTGCGCACGTCTAACAGGGTTTTTTCAAAACCACTTTTACCATACATCACATAAACTGTCATCAAATCATGTATTTTTTTATGCTGAGAGTGGGGCCTTAAGTTCTACAACAGCGGTGTAGTCAGTGCTAGCAACATACGGTATGTTTTTTTTAACTGGCCTACCCTAGCCGAATTTACACCCCGCACCACGTATACATATATAGGTATAGATGCAATATATACATATAGTAACATTCATACTTAGTCATTTATTAAATAAACAAAGACAAATCATTGATTTTTCCCAAGCAACAGGATTTACCCGAGTATTATGATTATTATTATTAACCCAGACCAGGCAAAACAGACATTCTTCTTACAAAATTGAATCCACCTTTTTTTTTGTTGGCCTATGCTATTCAATACAGTTTTATCTATGTATTATTTTGGGAGGTATCTAAGTATTTGCAAAACCATGTCGTAATCTATCCAATGCAAGTATAATGCAGTTATTGTAATTAAAAAAATATATTACGATGCATACATGTCTGATGGAAAGAAAGAGCTATTTATTACAAAGCGGATATATCGATATATCGTTTTACGTTCTCTCTGAAGACATAGATGTTTACACTAGTTATTTCAGATACTCCGTTGTGAATAGGGTATTTTATTTTCACTACAAACTGAAAATAGTACTGTGAGGGCGATCACTCTACGTCTATTCGTGAACTAATAACGCTATTTCAGGAGTTCCGATATACCGGGTGTTGGCTTCAAACTCGATGTAGGTACTACTTAAATTTATATTTGATCAATATATAATTGAAACTATGTTTTAACTGTTTTAATCGGGATAACTTATTTGATTTTTATTTCATAAACAAAAATTAAACTTAATACATTGGGGGTAGGCTAAATATTAACTTTAACATTACTCATTGACACAACATTTTTGCCTTTCGTGATCAAGGCTACTGAAAAATCTGTAACCCCGAAACGTCGAAATATAAATAAAAATTAAATAAAATGCCGCGTTTTATGTGTATTGGCGCGAAAAGTTAAGAAAATACTCTTTGATCAATAGATTTTTGTTTTATCGAAGAATTGATTATGAAGTTTACTTTTTATTAATCAATACTCCAATACTTCATGTATTATTGTATATAGTCATATATATGTAATAGGTTGGGGAAAAAGTCTTTACGCATATAGTATGTATGAACTTGTAATAAGATCTCTTTGGCTATACCATTTGTATCTGGCTGGTTTTGGTATCATTAAAAAGTTTTAATTTTAAAGCAGACAATTCCAAATTCAAATTAGGAAAATGTGTAATTTTAATTTGTTTTTCTTATTGTTAAAATGAGTGAATCTAATGAAGAAATTCGATACATTTTAAAATTTTACTACAAAAAAGGTAAAAATGCAATACAAGCCGCGAAAAAAATTTGTAATGTTTATGGGCCTAATGCAGTATCTGTAGGAGTAGCGCAAATTTGGTTTAAGCGTTTTCAATCCGGAAATTTTGATATCAAAGATGCAAGTCGCTCTGGTCGCTCTGTTACGGACAAAATTGATGCCATTTTTGAAAAAGTGGAGCAAGATCGGCATATTAGTAGTTACGATGTAGCTGGAGAACTGGGAATTGACCACAAAACGGTTTTGGCGCAATTGAAAAAAGCTGGATACACAAAAAAGCTCGATATTTGGGTGCCTCATGAGCTCACTGAAAGAAACCTAATGAACCGTGTACTCATTTGTGATTCTTTATTACGACGTAATGAAACCGAACCATTTTTGAAGAAGCTTATAACTGGTGATGAAAAGTGGATCACGTACGACAAGAACGTGCGAAAAAGATCGTGGTCAAAGGCCGGTCAGGCTTCACAGACTGGCAAATCCCGGGTTAACTCGCAACAAGGTGATGCTGTGTGTATGGTGGGATTGGAAGGGCATTATTCATTATGAGCTGTTACCGCCAAGCAGGACCATCGATTCTGAACTGTACTGCGAACAACTGATAAGATTAAAGCAAAAAGTTGAGAGAAAGCGGCCGGAATTAATCAACAGAAGGGGTGTGGTTTTTCACCATGATAACGCTCGACCTCACACATCTTTAGCCACTCAGCAAAAATTATGAGAGTTTGGCTGGGAGGTGTTAACGCATCCGCCGTATAGTCCTGACCTTGCACTTTCAGATTTTCACCTGTTTCGGTCTTTGCAGATTTTCTTAGGCAGTGTCAGGTTAACATTACGAGAGGACTGCCAAAACCACTTGTCGCAGTTTTTTGATCAGAAGCCCCAAAATTTTTATAGCAATGGGATCACGTCCCTACCGACAAGATGGCAAAAAGTTATCCAACAAAATGGCACCTACATACTTTAGTCAAATGTAAATAAACTTTATAAAAAAACCTTTTGAATTTTTATATAAAATGTGAAGAAACTTTTTCCCTTACCTAATATGTATGTATTTGTATATTTATTTCTTAAATTAGTTTGAGTATTAATGTATCTGTTGCCTTTTACCTGCTCCACCTATAATCGCCTGATTCAAATTTCTTTCATTTATTAGGTTGCCTTGAAGAGATCGCTTTCAGCGATAAGGCCACCTGTTGTATTGCCTAGAAAATATTGTAAATATGGTCTGTTTTTCTCTCTCTCTTCATGACTAAACGGTTAAATAGCTTTTTATGCCAAATTTGAATAAATCTACTATTATAACCGAGTAATAAATACATTTTAATCAACTTAGGTTAAAACCTAATTTTTGATCATTTCTTTGTTGGTCCATTTTGGCATAAATATGTCCATTTATAAGTGGTAAAAGTAGTGATATATATGTAGTATATTTAGGCGATTTATAAAATCACAAATCACTATATGTTTAGTCTGGAAGTAATTCTCGAGAGACTGGTTCGAATGGGGTCTGATGTCCCGAAGGTAAATAAATTAATCTTAACACAGTTTATTTTTACACATCTTTCTAAATAAGTATATTTATCTTTATTGTATTAGTTTCTTCTTAATTTATCATTAAATTAGTTCTGTAGCGATTTCCTTATAATGGCTTATAGAATTAAATCAACTTAAATACAAATATAAGAAAACATTTCTAGATTAAAAAATTAGATAGGTTCTTGCAGTCAGCGCACAAGGGATGGTATCGTAAATATGATAAAAGTCAATTGTTTTCGTAATTTGACTAAGGAACCATAAAAGATCATTTAAATTCATTAAATTTAAATTATTTTTAAGCTTTACTACCTCATTTTCTTTTTAACTTTCCACTTCATTCTTCAAAAGTTAGAGGGGCAAAGAGACAAATATTATATCGTTTCGAAAGCTAATGTGTAGACATAAATCTACTAAGATAAATAAAAAGTCACTTAAATAAAATTATCATCCTGTCTGTTCGAGATTTGACTAATGATACTCTAACACGACATATACATTAAAAAAATAACTTCAATCCTCAGTTGAAGGACGCTGACGTGGCCGCTAAGGAGCAAAAACCTTCTCTCATGGCCGGTTCCTATAGCTTAATATTCACTCACTTGCCCTACTATCGGTTGAATTTTGACATTACTTCTATGGAGCTTATGTTACATTTTATCCGATAGTAAGGCAAATGAACGGTCGGTAACTTATAGCAACCGGGACTAAGTAAAAAAAACTCTCAGTTGTACGTATAATGACCCCTCCGTCTACTCTTTCGCGATTTAAGTACACAGTATGTAGCGACATTTAGATTACATATTTCTACTAAATATCCATTTAGACCCAGTAGTTTCTTAGATAATGGACTATAATATACAAAGATAGATGTACAGACATATGGAACGAAAACAACGGTTTCGTTTTTACTAAAATACTTATAGAACCCTATAAAGGTTAAACATCACTATATTCCAAAGAAAGGTAATGTTTACGAGTGATCTGGAAATGATTTCACTTATCTGATGATAACAGGCAGCGCATTCCAAAGGCGTATATAGTCTGGACAGTAAAGCAGTTGTTGAAGGAACCGGTAGTGTATATAGGCGTTAGATAATAATTGCTATTAATTAATTAATTAATTTAAGTTATACAAATTTATATATAAGAATACAATGTGATATACTGCGTTGTTATGAGGCAAAGAATACTTGAAGCTTACAAATGGGACGTGCGAAGCCCGATGTAGCTGCTGGTACCGTTAGGGCGCCTTTTGTCGACCAAGCAAAAAAGCCTTTATAGAAATCCGCCGCCACCCCTGTCCAGCAAAAAACATAAAACAGAAAGAAAGGACCTCAAATTAGGGAATCGGGATCGGAATGTTGCACCCGTAACGTATAGATGGGCATTTATATTAAAATCGCTAAATTATAGTTCAAGCCGCCTTGACGAGACCCTTCTGTCCTTGTATCATCGGCAACCATAACTAATGTATACATATTACATCTTCATGCGTTTATAACTGTAGCTGACTGAAATCAAATTTTAAAACCTAAGTGTTCTGATGAAATTATTTTATTTAGACATAGCACTGACAGAAAGTAACATTTAAAAAGTAAATTAAATAAAATGTTAAAAACCATCCTAACATTTAAACGCAATTTCATTTATTTATTGTTTTTTAATTTATTATAGAATGCATTATGTCATTTCGACCTCTTTTCTGTAGCTGCTACTGATATTGATAAGTTATAATAAAATCATTAGTTCTGTCTACCCTCGAACAATTTAATTAATATTTTATATTAAAATTGTTTATTCGGGTGATAATTATCTGCTCTATAGAAGCCTCAACTAATTTATATTAAGATATAAAGTTTTATTTTATTTCGTAGACCCTTTGAAATCTTCGCTTACCGGTGTAATGAGGGCACAATTTTCGTAACCAGCGTGGGAAGATACGACATTGGAATAAAAAGTACAATGAGACCGATACTGGTTCGGTATATTCTAAGATTTTGTAATGTGGCCATTAAAAAAACTTTTACCTGCTGTTAAACAGCGGAAAGGGCCGATGCCACGTGCGACGACCGCCTGCGAGTCCCTGCGACCCAACTGCCTGGTGTTACCAACTTTTTGTGCTCTCCAACCCAATTCATTGTCTCCCACAGTACACTTGTAAAATCAGGTACTGACAGACACATAGATATATTGCTCACTAGACAACTAATAGCTAGCAACCTAGTCGCTAGTTAATTTCTGTATGATTTCATTATACGGATCTAGAAACAGTAGATATTATTGCAGTTAGCAAAGCTGATTTTGCAGTAATATCATAATATAAGGAAGTGTAATATACGGAGTTAACAGACGCGATAAACTTACCTTAAACAAAATGAGGTGTAAAATGAGATCTAATTTGTTGAACGTTTTTAGTAACCACTTTCAATTCATGTAAGTTGTAAAAGGCAAAAAACCTTAAGTATACAAAATCGAATTTTTAACCATTGATCAAGTATAACATTTACTTGTCTTCCAACAACCAAGAGTCAACCAGAAAACTCGCGTTCCACTGAGTCGTCGGCAACTATTCTTACAGTGCACAACAGCTTTATTTGCCTGTATACGATACACTTGTAAAATCAGGTATTGACAGGTAATTAGGTAGGTGTAACTTTTTACAATTACTATTAACTGTGATTTGTTTGTTTTCAAAACTATTATCAACTTGTTAAGACCACTGCGGGACACTTTCTTGTTTTAGTTACCGGATGCTCTGTATCGTTTGTCTTGTATTAAGAGTTATAACTAGAATGTCTGAGATGGTACTTATTCATTGTCTTAAAGTGCATGAATACTTAAATTAGTTCAATGTATTTAAAACTATTACGGAGTGAATAACTGAGCATATTCTCTTCTTCTTCTACTCGTATACTTATAGCGTTACCGAAGGTTATATTCATACAACTTTTGGATTACCCTTTGAATCTGATAGAAATTTTATAAAGAGCATCAAAATCCTCGTTATTCTCTTGCTTATATATAAGTATAAAAATCAACTGCTGTTCATTACACTGGCTGAACTTAAAAACGGCTTGACCGAATTTGATAAAATTTTGTGTGTATTTGAGTGGGTTCCGAAATGGTTTAAACGTACAATTGAAGGTAGGTGGTGCTAAAATCAGTTTTAAAGAAATTTTATGTGCGGTTGAGTGAGTCCCTGGATCAGCTTGGATGGTTTAGATTTAAATTGGTACCCGGTAGGTGGTACTACAATTGGGTTTAAGATTTTTATTTTGTCAAGGCAAGACAACGTCTGTCAGTCGCACTAGTTACTTACTTACCAAAAAATTAAATCCATGTGCGATAAAATAAATAGATATTGATTCCAAAAACAAAATACAACTAAATTACCTATGGTAGAGTCAGATTAATGTCTGTTAATGGCCGTTGCCAATTCTATTCAACAATAGCATTACAAAGAAAAATATCTCGAAGCATAGATAGTCGTACAAAATATATCTAATAGCAGAAGGTTCAGGTGGTACAAAATTTTTTGAAACGGAGGTTATGGATAGTCAGGGGCGTAATACTCATAGGGAACAAAACTTATCTACCTCGCCTACATTTCAATACAGAAGTATGACAGAGACTTTTTACAGCATTTAAGTGACTAATTTGTGGTGTCTAGCTTTGTAGACTTTGAGTTAATTTGGTTTACTGCTTGATTACCTACCTACTAGTTATCGGTCTCTGATGGCCATTGGTGTTAAATTGCACCCACTCAGTGGTCATCGCGAACTCATGAATTTATCTTGAACAGATAAAATAATACGTGCCACCTATAAAAAATGGAAGATCATGGAGTGAATAGAGCCTATCTGGGCCGACCGATGGGACGACAATTAGTTGGTCGCCCCAGATATCGCTGGAGTGACGTAGTGGAGGCTGATCTGCGCGAGCATCAAGCCTATGACTGGCAGGAGACAGCGCTGAGAAGAATGGAGTGGAGGAGTGTTCTCTTTTTTCGGAGGCCAGGACTCATTGTGGGTGCTTGAGTCACAGTAGTTAGTTAGTTCTCTCCGTGCAGGAACGAAAAAAGAATACTAATTCCTGCGGCTGGGGCGGCCTGTCGTAAGAGGCGACCAAACAACCCACAGCCAGATGTATTTTCCCGTCAGGATGGCTACCACCCCTGATGTAGAGTATGCCGCCGTAACAACTTTAAGTCGTGTTCTGGCATCAGTGGCCAGATTCCAGTTTATCCTTCGAGGCCGGCAGCACGTTGGCAGCACCTGTGGTATTGCTAATGTCCATAGGCGATGGTAACCACTTTCCATCATAGTTGGGACTTCAGCCTGTCTGAAGTGCTTCAGCAGTGAAACAAAAGTTAGGTAATCACGTGTATAGCAATCATAATCACTACTAACATTAAATCAACTTGATCTAAATTGGTGTATACTCGGAATTGTTTCTAGGCAGTTATTTCGGCTGTTAGTACTTTGTTTTAAATCAACCTTTTGTACATTCTGTGATAGTACTAAACTGAGCGGCGAAATGAGTTGCCCTCGGATGAAGAGGGTGTGAGGTAGTCCAGATTGCATCTGGTATGCGTGATAAGCGGACGATGTAGCGGTTGCACGTACACAAACATGTTTTTTTCTAGTTACTGTATATACATATATAAATTTTCTTTTTACTTTGGTTTCAATGTGGAAAAAATCGAATCCCGTAGCAACTGCTATATGTACAGAGTTGTAGAATATAGTACAAGTAATAGTAAAAGTATTATTTATTACTAACTGACCCGGAAAACTTCGTACCGCCTATACGCAGTTTCTAAGAGAAACCGAAATTGTTGTTTTTACTATATTCCAAGCATTTTTTTCATATTAACTCACCTTTTAAACCTTCTCTGGACTTCCACTAATAATTCAAATTCAAAATTAGTCAAATCAGTCCAGCCGTTCTCGAGTTTTAACGAGATTAACGAACAGCAATTGATTTTTATATATATAGATAGATTATCAGTAGATATTTCGTTATAATTTTTGAGAATTTTCTTCGAAAAATATATACGTTATTCACTTCAAAATATTAAAGGTTGTTTGGTATCTCTATTTTTCCATGTACTTAATTCATTAAACCAGTTCAATGATATTCGAGGCAAAAATCATAAAAGCCTTAAAAATATGTTATCAATACTTAGAAATTAGTAATGTTTATAAAGTGTTTAGTTAATTCGTGGTAGCGTAATGTTTAGCGAAAGCGTCCCAAACTCAAAGGGCGCGGGTTCGAATCCCGGCCGGAACGCTTGCGCTTAGGCAGTTTTCTGACACTAAAGTGCTTAACATGCCAAGCCGTCTTGCACCAGCATGGCGGGGTATACAGTCCGGTTCCCTGTAGTAGGAGTCCCGAGCACAGTAGTATGACGTTAAAGGGCTGTTATTATAAACTGTTTATTCAAGAAAACCATTGTTATTTCAAGTAAGATATTTACACGACAATATAATTAAAAAAGCGAGTTTTTCAAAAGTAATTTGAAGGAACTGATCAACAGTTACATATTCAATCTTTTATTCGTGACTTCAAGCTTAAAATCAAAACTATAGGGAAAAAGATTTTTTTATTTTGACATAAACTAAACGTATTTCATGAATTTTTATAACGGTCTTATCAGCTATACATTTAATTATTTGACAAAATAACACGCTTCAGATTTTGTTTGCACTTTTCTATACTTTTGAATTTTACTTGATACGTACTTGAAAAATTCACCTGTATCGATCAATTTTTGTTACCATACAAAATTGTAGCACAGAAATAAATCGGCAGACAAACACACACACTGTATATCCCCAAATTAAGCAAGTTAAGCTTGTGTTATGGGTAACATACAACGGACCACTCTGGGGCCGATCCCAGACACCCAGACCATAGTAAATAACGGAGAAAATACGTTTCCGAAATTTACTATACCAGGAATCGAACCCGGAGCCTCTGCGTTGCAGTGAGGTAAGCCGGCAAAGGCTTAGCCCGCTCAACCATAGAGGCCGTCAAATAGCTAGTGTAAAACGCAAGGAGAGATTTGGGTAAGAAAGTACCAAATGTACCAAATATTAACTATTTGGACAGGGTTTCCCCTTTATTGTTCAGCCTTTGATGTGAATATTCACACAGCACAGTAAGCAATGAACACCGTTTTTTTTTTATTGGACTTGACTTTATGTTGTTGGTCCGAAGACCTCACAACTTTACCGGGGTTTAAGAATGAACACCGTCTACACGCCACTACGCCTTTTATACGAAAATGCTCCCCTACAAAACAATAACATTGCATCATTGCTAAAAATAGCAATTACATCATAGTGTTGCCAGGATCATAAAAACAATTATAATAATTAGTTACTGATACACTAAATTATCTAGATAATAATTTAGTGGGCTTATAAAATTAACTAACCGGTAGAAAATGGTAATTTAGTTATAAATCGAATCATCTGATAAATATACTAAAAATATTATCTATGACGATTGTCTATGTCATATTAATATACACTATGGTTCTCATGACTACTGTGAGTGGTGGACATCTTATAACACTAGATAGATATATAATAACAATTTATTGTACACCAAAATATACAATTACAAAAACAAATCATATTTACAACTTCCTAGGAATAATAGTCCTTAAACCAGTTTACACTTTATTTCAAGTATTCTTCGTAATACTCGCTTCATTCCATTATTTAGACCACGTCACAGAAGATCCCTGTTGGATGGGACTCTCCCGCTTCGCCATAAATCTTAGGACCCTCGACCGCCACCCGAATTCTCGGCGAAAATATCCATAAATATCCCCTACATCTACCTACATACTTCAAATAATATCAAGATACTAGACACTGCGTCAAACTAACAAGATCATTTCCAATAACTTTGTTCGCCTAATTGTTAGCCAAGCACACCATACTTACACGCTTCATGTCATAAGATCCTGAGTAAGATTTTTATTCAGGAATTTAATTATTATTTAATTTATCTCAATCAACTATGACCTGACCTGTAATCTTAAAGACTAACCGTTATCTTAATGATTTAACATGCATAGGGTTGACATATATAAAAACATCCGCATTACGCGGAATACGTATACTTTTTTGAATTTATACCAACTATCTTATAAAACGTACAGTAGGTAAAAAGATATGTCGTTATATTATAACCACAAACTAATTTTCACTCAGTCACATTGAATGTGCATATATGTATATGAGTGCCATTTTATGACAATAACGTTACATAAAATTTTAATATCTAAAAACAAAGTGAATGTAGTGTAAACTTGGTTAGGATTACGCCCAGCTGTAGACATCGATTGGTTGATGACGACGTTATGGTGTTTTTTAAATTTTAAGTAAAATTGTGCATATATTAGATTTTTTATATATCTGAATTGCAAAATGAGAGACGGCTTATACGCCGGACAAAGGTCTATATTATCAAACACGTCTGAAATATTTGGGAGCAATAGCAACCCTAAACATACATAAGTACTGTTTCGCAAGACTATCATGCATTGCCGCAATATATGCTATCATTATATATTGCGGCACTGGTTCTCTTTAGGGTCCTTAAGAAAGTTCTATTAATTTATACACGGATGTTTATTTAGATCCAAAAATAATTTTCAGAATTAAGCAGGTAAGCAGTATTTGATCACTACGCAAGTAAAACCGCATGAAATATCTAGTTAATTCCTATTTATATTGACACCTTTACAATTGCTTTTGCTGCTTCATATAATAGTAAGCCATGCAAGTTGCGCTTGTGTTATGGGTTTTATTATAAAACGAATAACTCTGAGGTAGATCGCACATACCTAGAACAATAAATAAAGAAAATTTACCCAGCCGTAATCCAGTTGCGTTCAACCTCTGCGATTAAGAAATCTAGCCAGGAAAACGCTTGGACCTCAGAAGCTGTCATAATAACTAATTGAAAAAAGAATATGTGTGTGCAGGTCACAGGCAGTAGAAGTGAAACTTCTGAGAATATACTCACAGATAAATCTTCTCTAACTTTTATTAATATAAAATTAATTCCTTTAGCCTACATCCGTCAACATAATTATTATAATTCAAAATAAACTTCCAAGTAAGACTTTCAATTGTTCACTGTTTTACTCTATAAAATATTATTATCACTTTTATTTCGGTCGATATTGGACCTATGTTTAATCATCGGTGTCATTGACTCTCTAAACTGTGCTGCACAACGTAAAACTCGTATCTCATTCTCTCGCAGGCTTAGTCCTACAGATTTATGTGTTTATCTATTATTAGTGTCGCTATTTCGTTTCGTCGAGTTTCGAATCACAATGATTGTAAAGAAGTTTCACTTCAAAAAATGTGAAAAAAGATAGCCGACACTGGTGTCTTACGTCGCACCGATCCATATCTTACAGCCTTGATTCTATTCTGCGACGGTCGCACTGACACGGTTATACAGAACTCACATCCACCAGTGACTCAATCGACAGCTCGCTTGTATCTACATTATATGTAGTGATATCTGGAAACATCGATAACTATCATACCACATGGCACATGGTTTAACGTCAATATGACATGATACTCGCATGCTGTCAGTCTTTTCAAAGCTTTAACAAATAAAATCAGGTGAGTGCTTGGCAGTTCACGATCTGTGAAAGGTTACGCAGAAGTGACAAACGTCCACTATTTGCGTCATTTACCTACGGGACCATAAAAGACATTTACGTAGATAGATAGATAGATAGATAACACTTTATTGTACACCATTACAGAAAACTTATGAACTAGTATTATTCTAATTGTGTACAAAGGGCGGTCTTATCGCTAAAAAGCGATCTCTTCCAGACAACCCGTGGCAGGAATATTGCTGATTAGGAATGGCGATGGTGGTATACATAATTATTGTACGATCACTTACATTTTAATAATAAATATATAACTATACTATATATACAAATATACACATAAGTTATATACATATTCAAGATATAGTGATAAAATGCAACTATTTAAACATAATAAATATATAGTTGTATGCGATATAATACTAATTATATAAAATTACATATCATTATATTGCAGATAGAATTTCCTGACCATGTTCTTAAATGTTATTAAAGATTTTGCTTGTCTAACAGCAACAGGCAATGAATTCCAAAGTTGGATAGCCTTGACCGTGAAAGAGTTATTGAAAAACGTTGTATTATGAATAGGAGTAATAAGTCTATGTTGAGTGGAAGGGTGTAAATTGTGAGAGCAAGAAATAAATTCGAAGCGTTCTTTAAGGTACTGTGGAGTAGTAGGGATAAATAAAATACTATAAAGCAATGAAAGAATATGAGTATTCCGGCGAAAACGAATTGGCAACCACTTGAGTTTTTTACGAAATTCAGAAACGTGGTCATACTTGCGTAACCCAAATATGAACCTTATAGAAAAGTTTTGGAGGCGCTCAAGTTTATTAAGTTGTTCTTGAGTTAAGTCTAGATAGCTGGCGTCGGAATAATCAAGTATGGGTAAAAGTAGCGACTCTGCAAGCTTAATTTTGGTGGCGAAGGGCAGGAAGTTTTTCAGCCTCCAACGTGATTTGGGGGAGAGAAACAACCGCCGACTCAACTCCGTTATATGGGGTCTCCAGGACAGTTCACTATTAAATATAACTCCTAGGTTTTTGACCTTATCACTGATAGGGATAAGCTTCCCATCAAAAAGAAAACTTGGTATACATTACGTAATAAAATAACAAAGCCTAAAAACCGCTCAACATATTCGAACTAATTTTCGTTAAAAATATATTTCTTCACGTTTCTGCAACCTCAATTTTTAAAATATTTCGACTTTATATTATAGTTTAAAAAGTAGCAAATAATGCTATTGTGTATTGTGAACTTCACACTATATCATTAGCGTCCGTCTGTGATGTATTTTTTCATGATATAGTATATGTTGTTTAACATAAGCATAAGTCACCATTAATATAAAACCATGAGAATATAGCACGTCATGGAAAATATCAAATATAAAATTAATAATTGTTACAATTTATAATTTTTTTAAGACATTCTTGCATAACATTCAAACGCAATAGATCTGCAAAGTGTTTGCATATAGATTTTATGTAGATAGCACCGTTTCATCCATTGAAATTTATATGTCAAGGAAAACAGTACTTATGAGTGATCACGTAATATGAATAAGTTACTTCGTATTAAATGACGGACAAATAACGCAGTATTATCAGGAAAATCTTAATTTTATTCATCTTCCAATGTATCGCTATAAAGTCGCGTCATAAGCATTTTAATTAAAAGAACGTTGCATATAGAGGTTTATAACGTCATTAGATGTCAGAAAATGTCATGCGTATTAGCATTAGATGTCGTAAGGCAAAGGAATCTTCGGTTGAATATTGGTATGGTACTACTCAGTATAATGTGTATTTGTTCTCTGTGATTAGTGGTTTGAGATATTCTTATCTTTCACCTTAGTAAATAATCTATGCTTTCCTATTCAATCTACTCCACTTTGATAGATCTTTAATTTTTTTATCATTTAAATCTCGAATGTCCTAATTGGCCATCATACCCAGGTGATCACGCTACAGGAACAGCTATGGATATTGAGACATCTTCTACTAACGTCGTATTAGTCAGACCGGCGTCCAATGTAGTTACGAGTCATTACAAGCGACGCTCTTGGAATTTATCAGTCACATCACTTAACTGACTATCTTATTGAGGTCTAATAAACTAGTGATGATAAAGATTATGATAGTTTAATGATGAAGGAATAGATGTTAATACAATAAAAATGAAGAAGTCAGAGTCTAACGACCTACGGACTTATCGCTAGGTTCGTGACCAGGCCGTAACATCTGGACGCATGCGGTGTGATAGTAATTTGACTAAAGGACAAGATGATTCTACTTCAGTCTTAATTTACAAGGTAAATACCCATCGACACACAATGACAACAACATTTTAAATAGATTGTAATCAGATAAACATTAAACAGTAATGTAAAAAAAACGATTCCGGACAATCAGATAGTTTGACGTAAAATCCTATCCAATTCGGTGACGCAATAGATTTAAAGATATACCTGTACTTGTGAAATCCAAACATAAATACACGACCTTGTAATTATTTCTGTGAATCCCAACTCTGCCTTATTGTCAATGAACAAACAAATAACATTTGTTGGAAAATTAGTGCTATGTCTGCATAGCGTTCATATATTTTATAATTTACAAACGCTTGTCTCATGTTAGGATTATGTGATATTATGAATGAAGAGTACTTAGAACATTGTCACCATTCTATTAAGTTTTTAGATTTCGATTTGAAGTCCGCAATCCGCTTTTCTACTTTTTATCTATTTTATGGTGACTATAGGCCCCACACCTATGACTCCATAGTCATCCTTAACAAAACGTAATATTTTACAAATAAGCGCTTAATAAAACTACATTTTAACGGTTTTAAGCGCGGTAATTTATTTGATTTTTTTATATTCCGACGTTTCGGCCACTTTTTAGTAGCCGTGATCACGAAAGACAAAGATGTAAAGTGTGAATGAGTATTGTTAAAGTTTTATTTAGCCTACCGCCAACTTGTTCATTTTAATTATTTAGTTTTAATTTTGTTTATGGTTATTATTTCGTCTATGGGAGCTTAATCAAATTTACCACCACTTCTCAACATGTCGTGGCTTAAAGAGAAGAAACAGTGCATGAAACTCTTCAGCAAACATGCCTAGCTCTAATCATTTTATATAATATTAAAATAGGTGCGAGGTAAAATAAAAATAAATTGTCAATCAATTTGGTTTGTGTTCCGGTGCACGCAGAAAGAGCTCACAGTGTCTTGAGGTCTGACAGTTGGTTTTTGCTGGGTTTGGGTCTTAACAGTTTTGATGATCGGATCCCAAACAGTTGGTACTTGCCAAGCATCTTCTCTATTGAAATTAGGGTGTTGTTTGATTTCAATAGCCTCACGCATAATTTTTGGTATGAAACGATTTTCTTTCACGAGGCTTTGTGGTTTGTTGAATCTGATGTAGTGGTTAGGTTTATCCAGCCTGTGTTCACTGATCGCAGACTTTGTAGACTTTGTGTTTTTCATGTCAACAATGTGTTTTTTTACCTGTGTTTTTATGCTCCTCTTTGTTTGCCTAATGTATTTATCTACGATGACGATCGAGCTTGTAGACACCTGCATTCTGGAGTGGTATTTTGCATTTCATAGGTGTCAAAAACTGGGTAATCTATTTACGCGGCTTGAAATGTTTTGATTGAAGCTCGCCTAAGGATATGACAAATTCTGTCTGTGACCCCCCCTTGATGTAGGGTAGGGCAGCAAGGTACCACTCGACTAAAGGTAGTTTAGGGCTCTTGTGATGCTGGTATAAAATCCTCAGCTGATTGCGTTGTAGGACTCACGTGACACGCTGTAGCTTTTCAGTCACGTGGTTCTCGTCACAGATTTTTTGTGCTCTCTAAAACAAGGATTTGCCCATGATAGCTAACTAACTAGGATGGCGGTGAGACCAACCATTATGGTATTTATCTGTATAGGTAGGTTTTCTATATACCATATGGCCAAGAGTATTTTCAGGGTTCCTTAGATGAGCACATCTAGAAAAGCTAATTTAAGGTTTGCCTCTAGTTCCATAGTAAATTTAATGTTACTGTTAATAGAATTGAGATGATCTAGAAATGCAGAGACTATTGTTTGGGAAGACGGCAAAAGTATCGTTTACGTACCATTTATACATCTTCAGCATAGCCAGAGCGGTAGCCAGTGCCGCTCCTTCGAAGTCTTCCATAAAAATGTGAGCCGCAACAGAAGACACCAATGAAACCATGGCTACACCATTGATTTGGTCATAGAAGCCGTAGTCCCACACGAAATAGCCTGATGTGAGGCAATGTTTTAGTAGGTCTGCATATTCCTCAGGCATGTCATTATCTATTAGCTTCCTTTTGACAATCTTAATGCAGTCTTCCACTGGTAAGCTGGTAAATAAAGACCAGACATCAAACTGACTAGTACTTCATCTTCGAAGAACTCGAAGGAATCCTTGACATTGTAGGGTGTGTTGCCGCGGAGATTGTTGAGTGCCTTCACTAGATATTGTGCCGGCTGTGCCGACTGTATGTTGCTGAGTCAAATTTTAGGTAACCCATACTGTTTAGGCGCTTTGGTGTAAGATGGTGTGAGTGCGGATACGTCTAAGCTTAATTTTTCAGAGTGATTTTTGATAACCGCGATTGATTGTTTGGTTAATTTATCAGTTGGGTTAGTTTTGGCCTTTTTATAAGTGATTTTGTCCTATAAAAGATCTTCTATTTTAAGATTGTAACTAGACGTATCCACGACGACAGTCACGTTACCTTTATCTGCACGGAGCACGATTAGTTCTGGTTTAATGTTTTGGTAGTTGTGATAGTTTTGGTAGTTTTAGTAGTTGTGGTAGTTTTGGCAGTTTTAGTAATTTTAATAGTTGTGGTAGTTTTAGTAGTTGTGATAGTTGTGGTAGTTTTTGTAGTTTTGGTCGTTTATGTAGTTTGCAGAGAGATAGAGGGGAGATATATAAATAAAACTAGAATTGGTTGAAATAGGGGATAAAAGTTTGTATGGGAAGACCTAAAGTTTATAGGTATAAAAATTCATAATCTCTAAAAAAAAATGCGGTTGTAACTCGATCTGTCTGTCTGAATACCGAAAAAGGAAATAGATACTTTTCATCCCGGGAGATGGGATAGTTTGCGATATAAAATGAAGTAAATCTTCCGAGGGCAAATAGCACCAACACAAGAATATAATGCAATGTAACCTGTATTAACGGCTGCTCTTTAAAAAAGAGGCACACACCAGAATTTGACCCGCGGCGCAGTCGCGGGGTAATCCTAGTATGTTTATATATATATATATATATATATATATATATATATATATATATATATATATATATAATGTTTTATTATGTATACTATTCACGAAACTTCAGAAAATATTAAATAAGCGCTTCTTTACCTTGATTAGAAAGACGTGGGAGGGCTAAGTCTTTTTTCTAACTTATCTTGTCGTTGGTCGTAAACCTGTCTTTTGGAACGAGACGTTTTTGAGTTTCATCTTCTATATCACGGATATAAAGTATACCCGGGGGCGTGTTTCTGATTTAGTACTTCCGTATAGCTTTATACATATAGATGTATAAAGCTATATGGAAGAACTACTACCTAGCTACTTAGCTACATCTAGGTACCTCCGCAACAGGCAGCATGTGGTTGAGTCCATTATGACGTCACAATTCACTGCTGTACTATTATGGGACAGGTCTATAAAATTTCCCGGGAATCCCGCGGGAATTTCAAGTCAAGATCCGTTGACAAGTTTTTTAAGAATGTAGTGTTTTCGATTAATTAAATACTTTTTTTCACATTATTTAACTAAATGGCAAACTTTGTAAACATTTTTTAATTTTAAGGATTTTTTTATATGAATATAAAATACCATACGCACTTTTTTTTTAAGCACTAAAATTGCAAAATCATTTGGTAATTCAGTCAATTATTCTTAAAAATATAATTTACTTATTATAATTGAAACTTCAGATGATATCAAGATGAGAGAAATGACATCTAAGCGCTTGGCTTTATTTACCAACGTGAAACCTACGTCATATACTTACTCATTTCTTCATAATTTTTGATGTCTATTTTATTATTTCCAGATCTCAAACAAAGGGAGAACATTTTTTTATTTAATACACAGGATCTTTTATTACCAGCCTTATCTGTGCCATGTATCCTCCAGCTCTCTGTAGAAGGAGCAGGCCTAAGAAATGACATCGTGAAAGATGACACATATAAATGGTCTCAAAACAAGGTATGTTGAAGATCGCATGAAGTGGAGAAGAAAAAGTATGAACGCGGACACCTCACACCAGGATTCGGTGTTGCATTACTCATACGCAAATGCCAGCAAATACAAAGTAATGTAAGAATGACTCATTTAATAATGAGAAATCCCATTGAAAATCCGGGACATTCAGATAAAAGCTATTTGAGATCATCATTGCGCATTAGGTCATCGTTAATAATTGCTTTTCTAATAACATTAATTAAATCAATATTATTGAAAAATGTAAAATCCAGATTAATACAAAATTATCAGTATATTTGCTATTCTGTCAATCATATGCTAGCCTGGACCACAGTATTTGAAACGTTACTGTGATGCTTCGTTTATTTAAAAATACTTTTTAATTTGGACGAATAATCAGCTGATGGCCGATTCATATATCTTACTAACTGTTCGTTTGCTTTACTATCAGTTAAAATTCGACATAAGGTACGAACATGTAAAGTCAAGTTTCAGTCATGTAAGGCATAGGAATCTAAAAGCATAATTTATTTAGACGAATTACTTTCACATATATTTTAAATTTAACTTAATAATCATTTTTCTTTTAAAACTTTTATATTTTAATATCTGTTAGATTTTCGGACTTGTTATGCATAAAACCATATTTTCCTATAATATCGATATATTCTTAATACTTTACACAGGTAATTTGAAAAATTAACAGCTAGGTTTCTTTCTCCCAGAACCTATGATTTTTATGGTGGTGTTTATTTTTGTTTCAAAACAACAGTCGCATTCTTATCAGCTGTAATAACAGGCGCATACACAAGTGACACTACATTGAGCGGAAGTGATCTCGCCGCGGCGTCGCACGCGCACTACCGGAAGTCTTTACAATATGCAGGTCAAGGAACCCAATTCATTATTACGAGCTCACTTAGATATATACTGCAAATATTATATTAGATATATGTCTAAAATCAACTCTATAGTACTTACCAGTGAAGAAGAGTAGTATTCAAAAGACTTAAAAATTGCAAAATTTATCAAAAAAATTTATACTGAGAAATGAGAAGAAGGTGAATTGTAAATTGTTAGTTATTATGCGTATTTTTACAATCACTCCGTGCTTATGTTAAAGGTTAAAATCACTAGGAATCCTATATCCAACGAAATTACCGATGTGTGAAACCCGGCTATCTGCTTGGGACTAGCGTCAACAAGTTCTCTATATAATTAAAGATTATAATGTTGAAAAAAAATAGAGTAATAAATCTTAGAGCGCTTTTTAAATAAGGTCAAAATTAAATATGTAAGTTAGTTTGTTTGTTCCGGTCCTACCTCGCGCGATTGAGTCAATTTTTATACGATTTTTTGGCATTTTTCGTTTTGAAGACAACTCCATGGGGTATATATACCAGCTTTAAATACTGATGCGGGTGAAATTTAATAATTTAATTATTACAAGTAATTATTATTTAATAATTTTTAATTTATATGTTTTCAATTGTAATTTCATTCATTGTATATGGAAATATGGTTCCGAAGTAAAGGAATTATTTTTAATATAAGAATTAGGATTGCCTAACGGCACTTATTTGACAAGTTCTAAGAAATCAGGATTCGAACGACTGTATTGACCGGAAGTGATCTCGACGCGGCGTCGCACGCGCTGTACCGGAAGCAGTCATACAGGTCAAGGAACTCCCCTGAATCCGAAGATGTCATTTGCAAGTTGTTGCAATAGGTACGCACCGAATAACAATGGCCCGGTCACGCCTAGTTTTGAATAAACAAATAGGTATTGCGAGTGATTTACATACTTCTTACTGTACTATATTACACAAGATAATGTTATACAAGTCGGTTGGTTTAATTAAACTTTTAAGTAGTTCAATGCATATTGTTACATTACATATTAGGTTACATAAACATTTAAAAGTATTGTTTGCAAAAAATATATAAAAATTACAAACTCGATACTGAAAGCAGGAACATTATGTTTTCTAGTTCTGATTCTGATTTCCAAAACAGAATGAGGATTTAATTTGCATACAAACATTTTTAAAATAATAATCTAGACCAGTTCAGTTGTCCAGTTACGCTTCGCCATTCCGTGGCATACAAACAACTTAAAGCTATATTTATTGCATGCCATTTATTACTAAACGTAAAATTAATTTACTAAATGTCTATATTAATACAGTTAACAAAATATCCAGTTGATCTCAAAGATGGTTTAGTAATATTTGTGTATCTAACCAGTGACAAATATTTACAAATCTTAAATTAAATTAAATATTTTATTTTTTATAAATGTGGTTGGATTTAAGAATTATTAATAATATTTCGATCAATACATTATAATATAATTTTAATAATATGCAAGCTGTCATCTTAACAGTTACCTACTATTTATTTCATTATGTACCTATTATATAATTTGAATAATATTTATTATATTAAAGTTTTAGAATGATCTTTTAGCAAACAGGCACTAAGGGGAACCCGGAATCGTATGTAACCTTCTTAAATCAATTTATTGATCTTTGACTGACGTCAAACAGTGAACTTCTTGTGCAAACTCGAAAAATTACATTTCACTTAATTTTTTTAGACAAAGTATCGTGTAGTTGACAATCAAATCAATCAATCGACCTACAAAACGCCGAAGGCGCCTAGATTTTGTGCGAGCGTAGCAAGTTATTACGTCACAACTTGAATGTTTAAATTCAATTTCATAAGTTTTTATTCAAACTTAGGTCTGAAGGTGCATTATTTAAAATCACACATCAAAACTCAGCTGCGCATTTTCAAAACCAAGCAACTGAAATTGCTTTTTTAAATGAATATTTGTGAATTTATTGTGTTATCCTAGGCATTTAATGGTGTATGGTGTGTGCCAAAACATGTAAAGACTGAGTCTAAATATGTTATCGCTTCCAAAAATCTCCATAAATACTTTTGAAATGACATATCCTTGCAGTTAATGACATTTTCTTTTTGCGTTGGCGAATAAAATTTCTGGGAATTCACTTGCTAGATTTTGAAATTGGATAGCTGAACTACAAGTTAAATCTACTTCCTATTCTACGTACACGGCTTTGCAAAGTCTTCTCACTGTTTCAAGAAGGACCGGTAAGAAACCTCCATATGGTGGGGCTTCATGTGCGTTAGAGTTAAAAATTTAGACTGTGGCCGAATGCATCTTTTTTAAGGCGTTAAATATAAGGCCTTAGCGCATAACCACATTAGTGTATATACATAGGTTATCTATCAATATTTAACGTCATTAACAATGTCGCATTTCAAACAAAGCACTAAACCCGTGAAATGGCCTAGATAGTCTTTTATGCTGCCTGGGAGACAATATTTAAAAAATAAATATCTAAAGATTACAATATAATTGAGTTAGTAGGTGGGTAGAAAGAGGGGCGTCGACCGGCGCCACGCAGCCGCGTCCGCGACCTTATTACGACGCTTCTTGTCGGGCCCACGGGCTACGGCGTAACCTCATTGTCCATCGATTTCTTCCTTAATCCTCCATTACTCTTATCCCGTTCTATTTACAAAATTCTAACCAAACTTATTAAGTAAGATCTTTCCTAATGACACATTGACTCTTTGGGTGATCAGAGGGGTTGGTTCCTACCATGGACAACGGATCAATATAATGATCCAGCGAGGTAATATAGCCAGCCTTCTGGGAACCATACCCATTGACTTCGATGACCGATGTGATGATGATGATGATAATGATGTCGAATCGGATCGGATTATAGGTGGAATACAATTTAAGTTCCTTCGTTCTAGTAGCTTATAATTTAACATAATCTAATATGTTAAATTATAAGCTACTAGCAAATGCTTGAGGGCAGACGTAGTTGACAGTTGTGTCCATACTGTAAAATTACAGGACAAACGCAGACGATCTCGCAAACAGCCTTTAGTCATAATAACATAGATATACTAATATATAAAGCATGCTTTGACCGCCAAAACATTACCATAAAAGACACATTGACAAATTTGACATCAACAACAACTTAAATACAGTAAATTTCATAACAAAATAGCAAATCTCTAATGAACCAAAGATACAAAATATTTTTATTGAATTTAAAAAATTAGTTCATCAGTTTATATCAATATTTTTTGATTTTATTAGTCCAGACGAATCATATTTAAAATAATACGAAATTAATTACCTTCATTTTAGTCCCAAATGTTATTCGACGGTCGATATTCCCACTCCGGCGATTTGCCAAAACTGTTCCTGATAAGTAAAAACACACCCAGAATGTTTAGTTTAATATTAAAATTCATTGAGTATATCTACTATTTCTGAATGCTATTTACTAAATATCCCTTTTTTGAACAAAATTTCGTTATACGTCATCCAGAGTTGGCTGTGGATCGCAAAGGCACCACAAATAATAGATACCGGAGTAAGAGTAATTCTTTAAGCGTGATGGGATCTCTTAAATGATAAACAAATAGATAGGGCTTCGCAGCTACTTTGAAAAAAAAACCGAAATGCCTATCAAATCACCACACATCACAGAGTCACCATCTGTCTTTGTATGTCATAATATATTTTCTCCGTTCCTAATGTGAAAACTCAAATGAACTAAGCGGGTTGAGTTAGTATACTTTAGTGTAAAGTGAAAAGTAAAAACAGTTTATAAGTGATGTTTATAACACGTGAATATGTGAATGCGCCGTAACAGACAAAGACTAATATATTGTTACAACTTAAGTTCCGATAAAATCAAAACCCACCTGCATATCTATAAAAAACATATTCTATTACCTGTCGGCATTTGAACTAATTGTAATTCTTTTATGATTGTCTTCTTTTGTTTACTTATTTATTGGTTATTGTCTAGAACAGCCTATTGTACTCGTTTATGGCCGTTTGCAGGCATTTGTGCGATATAAAGCAATGGCCCGAATGAGGAAGGGAAGTCGAATGTAATCAAAAGCGAAGTAAGACTTGTGTACATTCGGTAATCTATTTAGTGACGGACTTTGCGCGTGTATTTGAATTACGATCCCCTGCATTATTACGTTTGGACTTATTGCGTTCGGTTATATTTGTACCTATGTTATACGTGTTTGTATAGTTCTAATATACTCTATAATAATTCCAACGGCATTTTAATTCGAGTCCTGCAACTCGTAACAATATATGTAATACTACATCTTCCTATGCATTCACTTGCCTTACCATAGTCGGTTGAATTTTGACATACTTGTATGGAGCTTACGTCAAATTTTAACCTGTTGTAAGGAAAATGAACAGTCGGTAAGTAAGTAAGGAACAGTAGGTTGCTACATGAGAGGTAAACGTGACCTATTTAGGCACGAGATGGTTTAGCGCACAAGCGTAGCGAGGGCGCTCACAATTAGAGTGCCTAAATAGGCTTTTCACCCGAGATTAACATTCTACTTTTCATTTCGAATATAAGGAGAGTAAACAAAAACTGATTAGATAAACAAACAATTACTTCTATAATAAAATCAGGCGTTAAATCTATATCAAGATTTGATGAAACATCATCACGTACGTCACATATGAAAATAAGTATTTTTTTTCTCTACCAGCCAGTATTTTTTGTCATTGATGGTAGTAAATATTTAGGTAAAAATTATGTAAATTAAATAATTCAGTGAAAAGTACTTTATAAGTATAAAATGATGTTACAAAATTGTTAATATTTATGTATTCCAATTGGTTTGCATAGTTTTTACATTTTTTGGCAGCAGGGAAAATCGTTTCCCGGGGACGAAAAGTATTGTTTTATCCCTGTGATCAGGCAACTCCAAGCGTACTTTCGGAATACGAAAATGAAAAGTATTATAAATTACTTATTAGTCTATAGAGGCTAGATCGTAATATTTAGTAAAATAATTTATTACTTTTACACATATTTTTTTCACGTAAACTAGTAGGTAAATATTTATGAAATTTGGTAAGAATATGTAATATACGCTGCTATTTAATGTTGTAATGAATCACGAAAAAATAAGGATTGGACGTGGCCGCCATATATGTAACAGAGGCTTGAAACCTTTTTTCAGTGCAGTAGTCTCATCGACAATCAGGTCTTAAATATTATAGCGATGTTACTTTGTGACTTTTTTAAATTTAGGACTCTCACCTCTGATTCTTTTAGAATTTAGACTATGAAGTGGAAAACCATGAAAATAAATATCTGAGCACAGTAGATATGAAAAAATAACAACGGTAAAAAAATTAAGAAGATCCTATTTGAGCTGTGGGCTATTTATTATGTATATATATATTTTTAGACTCATTAACTCTTCAGGTGATCAGAAGGCTGCTGCTTACCTCGGGCTATGGATTAGTACGGCGATCTAGCCAATCTTCTGGGCACCTTAGTCATAGAAGACGGTGATCTAGGCTCAGTATTCTACTTATAGTCTTGAGGGACTATGGGTAGAATACAATACAAATAAGTTAAGTTTTCTTTTATTGTATTAGATTATTTATAAATTTCTTCATTGTACTAGCCTATAATTTTTAGACTTAAATTTTTCTTTATATTAGCTATCATTTTTCATATTACAAAATATCAAATTGCATATAGTGTTTACCTATAAGTAATTACTGCATTTGTCATATTTCTTCTTATAAAGCTATGTACATCCTTAGTATTAGTGCAAGTAATTGTTAGTAAACCAAACCTATACTAATATTATTATGTTTGTACCGAATAAATTTAAAAACAACTGGACCGATTTCAAAAATTCTTTCACCACTAAAATGCTACATAATCCCTAAATAATATAGGCTATATTTATACGTCCATCCCAAAAAGTTTAAAAAATAAATGTACATCCGTGCGACGCCGGGACTGGTCGCTAGAAATTAATAAAGAAATAAATGCTTTTTATGGTCTTGTAGCCTAATTAGAAAAGACAAGGTCCGCCGTCTCTACAGAACCTTTCAATGTTCTTGTATTACGTATACATCTTCTATTCTATTGAATAATTATTACTATGCTGTGAACTTATTGCACACACGGCAGCATGACGATTTAAATCAAAATGTCTGCCAAACAGAAATCTAATTATAAAACGAATATCGAAAAAAGAACAACTCACTCCAATACCCGTCTAAATAAAGATGCAACGACTGATCGACCGATCAAATGAAAAGTGAGTGATCATACAACTCAGTGGTTTCATGTCAAATAGCGGCGGACAGGTAAATATTTAGTGCATTGTGTACTTGAACATTTGCCAATTATTGTTGGACTTCGATCGACTGAAAGACCTCAGTTATGTTAATTTATTATTGAAGTATTCCCGGTTCGATATTATTTTTGTTAAGGGCGTCTTTTCTTGTACGTCAGCTTGTAACAACAAAGGTGTATATAAATACGTAAACATAAAAATAATTCAGTGTCTTTGTTATCTTTTCACGATTTCTTAATTGACAGATTTATTAATTATTTAAAATACGCATATTATAATTATTTTCGGTCCTCTCTGGTCTAAAAGTTCTGCTTATTGTGTGTGTATTATGATATGTTTTACGTTTGTATAGTATTTAAAGTCTATTTTTTTATTTATGTTTTGAATCTTTCATATTAAATATTGTTTACACCACCACTGTCATATTTTAATATTTTCCTTAGTCTACATGATTGCCTGGAAGAGATCGCTGAAACGTTACGGCCGCCCTTTGTTCAACATCTATTCTACCTAGTCTTTAAGAACGTAGTTTTTGGCGAAAAATAAAGTGTTTTCTGTCATTCATTCATTACAGTCAATACATAACGAACAATAAGTCTGGGGCCGAACAAAGACACTCCAATAAATATTGGAAAATATATTTAGGAATTTAACGCTGCTGGTAATCAAACCCGAAACCTCTGCGTCCTACTGATCATCGGACAGACAGAAGGACGGCTATAAGAATTCCATCTTTGTATTAAAAAAGCTACGGAACTGTAAAAGAAGCAAGCACTAAAAACAATATAAATGCATCGTGAGAACAAAATATAAACCATTACCAAACAAAGAAATACCATAACATTTTCTAAACCCAATTAGGCAATTTAAATTAGTGGGTTAACAATCAGACAATTAACGATAGGCCGGACAGCAAGAAAGCGACAATACATTAACCTACAGTGTCGTAGGGAAAATCGTCACACGAGTTTTGCTCAATTATAGTTAACAAAGATTTAAAGTGGCTGGATGAATCATCAATAACAATATGGGAGCGGATATGCAAATCAACTGAAAAACGAACTTACAAAATGTCGCAGCCTCATAGATTTTAAACGAGTTTACCTACTTATGACATCATAAGTAGGTATAAGTAAAAGGAGTGAAATAGCGAATTAATTATTTATTTGTCTGAAAAGTAAATAAAATTACTTTTACCGTGATACTTTTAAAGTTAGATGGTTATTTAACACCTGTTTTTTATATAAAAATATTAGAATTTATTGCAACACGTGTCTGCATCCGGTTTAAATAGTATTTTACATAAATAAATCAATGCACCAAAGAAAACTTTATAGAGATGTTATTTAAAATACTTCTTAATGTTTTAAGTAATAATTTAAAAAGTAAAAGTATTTTACTGATTTATTTTATTTACTATTACTTATCATTGACGTGAAGTTATCAGAAGCGAAACCGCGTTGTAATAAATTGTATATATAACTAGCACAAAAACATTTCTCGGATTTTAATATCAATCCGCAGTGGCTATTCCATTGAGATGACATCATTTCCACGGCCGCAGAAACACGGCGGTATGAAAGTATACTTTCACTCTGTAAGTTGATGCTTACTCCTTGGTCTATCACACCTCATTTGGATCCAAGGGCCACGTTTTATTGAGCTGTAAACAACCAAGATTTATTACATCGTAGCGCAACTAATAAAATATTACAAACAGTTGATACATTGCCTGATATCTTCGATTGCTTTGTTACGTTACCCTACTTGGTATAAATGATTAACTCAAATAGAACAAAATAAACTAAGAACGTGTCGTACCACGTAGATTAAAGAGTTCCGTAGAGGCAACATACATCGACTTTGTCATTTAATTGTTTGATTGGCTGACGATATATATTAAACTACTCATTACTCGCGGCTTCGCTCGCATAGATTAATAATAATCATGATTTGAGCAAACTTTCCACCCCTATTTCATCCCCTTAGAGGTTTAATTTCCAAAAACGCCGATACTGATGTCCATTTATTTCTAACCAGACACAGGTATACAAAATTTCGTGCTTCTTACTTTGAAAATGACAGATTTTCAGACAAACTTTCATCCCCTTTTTCACCTCCTTAGAGGTATAATTCTCAAAAATCCGTTCATAGTGCGCAACCATAACATATGGTAAAGAATAAAGAACCTGCATGCAAATAAATTTTCACGATCCTACTTCCATTAGTTTGGGCTATGCATTAATGTCAGTAACTAAGTTAGTGACGTCAAGTATATCTATAGATAGATAATCGGTCCACTTTTAAGGCCATAAAGAAAGTACATAATTTCATTTATTTTAAGAATAAACATTTGTTTGCCTCTATAAGGCGAAACTTGTACTACTACTATACTTGAATCATCTTTTATCTCCATGTTTTTGACAAATGAACCAATACAATTTCAAACTAATATATTGTATAAGCATCCAAACAAACTAATTTATTTACTTGTATGGACGCGTGCGCATAATGACAATGATTTTTTTATAATTAACATCCAAACGTCCCCGAGTTTGAGTGTTGCGACCTTGTGAACTGATTTTCCACGCGTCAGATCATCCTACGCGAATTTCGAATGAATAGTGTCATATTCGAACCCACAATGAGATTCATTTACGACATCCAACCAAAACTACGTTTATAATTAGAGAATTATTTTTAATGACATTTGGCAATCTGTTTGTGAAGTATTTAGAGTCGCGAGCACTCAGACTGCTCGTAAATATTAGAAACTCTTCCGCGATTAAAATTAAAAGGAGATGAGGAGTTTTGGGCCGGAGCATTGTAATGAATTGATGAGATATGGCTTACACAGCACGATTGATTCATTCGAAATAACTAAACCCACTTCAATAATAAAAAAAATATCAACATTCTTAAAAGAAATCTTAAAATCACGCTCATCTTTTTACAATCCGGGCCCAAAAATGTATGAAAACGTATCCGTCTCCTTTAAAACATTGTTTATTAAATAATAATGTATAGCCAAGGGTATGAATATCATTTTTAAATTTACAAACTCTAGACGAGATAAATTTAAAAACCCGGTCACATTGCTGAGACAGATTTTCTACGAAAAACATGTTGTCTTTATCATTTTCTGGCGTTTTCGACTCAATTAAATACAAATAAAAGCGGCGGTGCGTGTGTTAACCCACACTAAAGAAGAGTTCCGCAGAGATTTGGTCACTTTGGATTTCATTTTGGTTATTTTGGTCATTTTGGTCAATTTGGTCATTTTGGTCCTTTTGGTAATTATGTAATTTTGATGATTTTGGTCATTTTGGTCATTTTGATAATTCTGGCCATTCTAGTCATTTTGGTCAATTATATAGTTTATAGATAGATAGATAGACGGGGGATAGATAAATACAACTAGAACGGGTTGAAATAGAGGATGAAAGTTTGTATGGGAGACCAATCATTTTTCAAGTTTATAGATATAAAAAATTATCATCTATAAAAAAACTCAATCTGTGTGTTACGCCTTCATGAAAAAACTACTAGGAGTACTGGATTGGTTTTACTGTAATTTTGTTTAGATGGACATAAATACTTTTCATCCCGGGAGATGGAATAGTTTGCGATATAAAATTAAGTAAATCTTCCGTGGGCAAATAGCACTAACATAAAAATTTAATACAATATATAAATAAAATGCAATAATAAATACAATGTAACCTGTATTAACGCCTGCTGTTTAAACAAGAGATACGCACTAATATATATATATATATATATATATATATATATATATATATATATATATTCTGAGTTTTAGTTAGAAACAATGCAAAGCAAACAAAATTAAGCATCTCCTTTGCGGCTGGTCACAGGCAGCCTGTGCGATTTTGGCTCCGGTTTTGCCTTCTGGTGAGATCTCCTTTTCTACTTTTCCATTATTGTATACCAACTCTTTTCTCTTCCCTCTATCTCTTTTGTTTTTACTTAACTGATGGTAGCTAGTATATATTCAATTTATTCAATATAAGACAACTGATGTTGGTGTTGTATTAATTCAAACTACTTATGTAAAAGACTCATAACACTAACTTCTGTAGAATACTGTTTTTCTGAAAATAAATACATATAGTATTTTAAATTTTAATGAATTAATCTAGTTCAAGTTTTCGACCTTATTAAATTTAGGGGGATATAATTTGTATTAATTTTAAAAACATCGTCCTTTCTTAGAGATCCTACGAACGATACCCTATACGACTGTGTATTTGTATACTTTGAAAATTTTAACTACACTGCTCTGTAGTACTCTGTACATATAAAAACACACGTTTTAAACATTTTACTCGTATATAATATATACCATATTATAGACGTTTATAAGAAAATTGCTGTCTCATATATACAGATGGGAGGACATGGCGAATGATTCCATTTATTGCAAAATAACGACATAACCCTAAAAAAGTTGTATTTTGTTGACATCAATTTAAAACTTTTGTGAGATATTCTTTTTCTCGAGTAACATAAATCTATACATTTATATTACAATATTTAATTCAAGTTTGCCATTTTGAATTTAATCAACATAAACAATATAATATTAAATTCACGTAATTAGAGAACGAATTTATATTTTTAAAATGAAGTTAGAAGAATAAATAATAAATAAATTCAATTTAACCCAAAAGAATGTGGTTTGTATTTGTTTTCATCAAAGGATTGCCATTAAATATATATTTGCTAATTCCTCCACTGCAATAAATAATTCATTTTAATAGAATACAACATTTGAGATTAATTTGTTTTCTACATCAGACAGATTAAATTTAGAAATCGAACTAATATTTTTGTAATGGCATATATGTTAATGACGCCAAATAAATTGTGCGCGTGCGTTATCGGATGGAGTGTTTTAGTTGTTATTGGCTAAAAGGTGCGTGGTGCCACAGAAAGGTAGGCCAGTGTGTTTTATTCTTACAAATACACTACTTCGTTTTTCTGAAGTAAGTAAATAGGCTGATTCATTTGATTGATTATCTGCTTCTATCGGGACTACCCAATCAGGTGTTTCTTGATATACTTGTATAAGTTAATGTAAAGGAAGGTGAAAATTATTGTGATTTATTTCTAGATTTTTTTATTTAAAGTTTTTATAATCATATTATTTGTATACTACACAATATTAATCAAAATCATATCTAGATGTAGTAAATAAGATAAGGATCCTTCTACAAAAATATTTTATATAAGTAATCATCTAAACAAAGCTTCCGAAGCACATCGCGGGAGGATTAAAAAATAACTAAATGAACCAATATCTTCTCATCGTCTTTCGATGTTTGGTATACTAAGTTAACTACATACACATTGCCGATTTTGAAACAATTTTTTCATGTGTTCCTTTTATACGTTCATGCTATAGTTTCAAGGGCGTCCAGAAAGCATATTCTAGATTATTGATCTAGAATATGCTCAAAATACGTTTAAAAATAGAATCTAAAGAATCTGATATGGATTATATTAGACAAAAATTCTCTTAAAGTATTTCCCTTTATGAAAATACGTAATCTCTCTATGGGCAAAGCATTTTTAAATCGTCAAATTTCGTGTAAGTATGAAGAATTTAATGTTGCCGAAAATAGACAATTTATTTATCTCGTTCAATTTTGATAGAAATGAGGCATTTTCACCTTTAAATAAATTAACTTAAATGTTAAAATAATGTTTCATTTTATGTGACTGCTTATTTGTTATTTAATGATGTTTCTTAGATTATTACAGATTATCTTCAAAGATAAAATTGAGTTTAAAATATTGTTGTATATAAATAACTAATAGAAATACAAATAACAAAAATTTTAACTTTTACAGAAAATTAAAGAAGAAGAAATGTCACTTATGAAATTATTTTTTACAATTTAGTTCGTTTTATTTTATCTTTTATTTCTCATTTCTAGACAAATTTTAAGCCAGAAATGAACCTGTTTAATTATGTTTAAGTTAAACAATTAAGTAATTTTCTTTACACTAGCTAAAGTTACCACACTTATCTCGTTCAATACTGTGGCTGTATATTGGTGCGCATGTCGTCGCGTCGCGTCGTCCGGCCACTTCGTTGACGGTCGCAAGGTGAAAGGCATATCGCTTTCGAATTAGATCGCGTTTTATCGACAACAGTGCGCAGTGAAAACGCACGGACAGTATCTCTAATGTTTACGTACTTAGAGTGAAACAAAACGCGTTTTCTTTGCTTGATTAAATTATCATTGTATGTCACGTGCCATTTGATTGAGGCTTAGCTCCTTTTAATATATGGCAATTAGCATAATCCTCCCATTTTGGTTTATCCGGGGATGTTATAGATATGAAATCTCGGATCTGGTGTGAATAATATTATATCGGTTTCAGATACGGTTACAGGTATGAAATTATTTCGGATTATCCATTACTTCCGGATAGTTTCAGTTACGAATATTAGATTTTGAAGAAATTGTAAACGCAGAATACAAATATATTACATAATGATTAGGCTTTATTTTAAGTTATAATTTGTTACTTCAATCAGTCATATAAGAAACTAGCTTGTGCCCGCGACTTCGTTCGCGTGGAATAGTTTAAAAAAAAGTAAGTTAAAAAAATCCCCCGATTTTTGAACATTCTTCATTGGTGCTCCGCTCCTATTGGTCTTAGCGTGATGATATATATATATATATATATATATATATATATATATATATATATATATATATTGATACATACATATAGATAGACGATATATACATATAGTGATGATGTTATATTTATAATGATTATGTTAAATTAAAATGTTCTTTCTTTGTTAAATAAACAAAGAACATTCATTTAGACTCTGCCCTTATCCGACATTATTTGAATGTTTTACATCAGTTTCGGTTACGGTTACAGAGCTCCATAACATCCCTGATTTTAATGTGGTAGAGCCATGTTGAAAACACTATCTTGATTATTGTTCTTAGGGCCGACTCGGTCGATGTGATACCACGCTCTCATAGAATATCGGCGTGAAACGGCTAGGCTTGAGCTAATAGTGTTTCGTGGAATGAGTGAGAGTTCCGATAGCCCCATTCCGCTACTCCTATCCCATCCCGCTATTCCAATCCTATATCCTATCCCTTCTATCTCATTTATCCTGTTTAATCCCTCTATCCCCTCTTCTTTACCCCAAATATCTATAGGCGACGGTAACCACTTTTCATGAGCTGGGCCGTCTGCCTGTTTCCAGTCTGGCAATTAAAAAAAGGTAGGACTATTTTACTTAATTCCTATTGGTGGTTACCGACATCTCGATGTATTTTAACCATAGGTAGTAAGGGTGTGCCTAGGATTTCCAACCGTACTAAAATATATAGTATCGTAGTTTATTTTAGGCAATTTTACTATATATTATAGAAAAATTATATAGTACGAAATGTACTATATTTTCATCGCTAATTCAATTGTCGCGCTTTGTGTTCAGATACTTATGATTATTTTTAAAATATATCTAGATAGATCTTTGCTGGCCAAAGCAAAAAGTAGTAATAAATACACATGGAAAATGCAATAGTGAAATAAATAAAATACATAATAAATAATGAAAAATATATATTTAATATACTCTTTTTTTTACCTAAATTTCCCAAAAGTACTATATTTTTTAGCTTAAAAACAAAAATACTATATTTTCTCCAAAAAAAGGTGGCAACCCTAGATGTCCTTTCCCTTTTAATTTGTGTGAGTTGAATGGAAAATTCCGAAAAAGTCAAGGTGATAGAGGTTACAAAGTAAAGCATCGAAAATTATTTTGCTTAGTAACTATTGAACAGTTATTTTCGGATACGCCGCCGGATTTTCTTAGAATTCCGTAGCTAACGAAAAGAATGGAAGATTTTCACCTCTGCGTAATTTTTTATAGTTCGTGGACTGTGTCACGCACTTGCTCGATTTTTATTATTTAAAATCCATAGCTGAAATGCAAATAAAAATTAACATAATAAACATGCGGTAATAAAGATTTTAAATAAATCCCTGACCCATAATTGATAATGATAACGTCCCATTGCTGGACTTAAGCCTCGAATTGGCAGTGGGCAGGAATACCCACCACCAAGTCCACGGCGGATTGGTGGGTTTGAAACATCGTTTATGTCGATGTTTTCCTTCACCATCAGAACGTAGTAATTGTAACAATATGTACATACATTAAAACTACCTAAGTGTAGTGTGCTTTCCGGTCAGGTTCGTACCCGCATCATTTGAGTTTGGGACTCAAGTGCGTTAATCCACCACGCTTCACCACTATCATGAAACTACCACGGATTATATTGGAATTATATATACATATATATATATATATCTCGTGTACTATATAAACGATGGAGAACACGATGGGTTTTTTTTAGATTTCGGGTCTGTTTGTCATTTTGTCTGTTTGTTCGGGATTCACATAAAAACTACGGGGCCGATTTCGATGCGGTTTTCGACAGTTAATTCTTAGACTAAAACTCTGTGCTACTGTTTATCCTGGGAATATTGCGGGAATTTTTCTGTAAATGATTTAAAATGGCCGTATAAAAAAAATCGAATTCCAATGTGAATTATTTACTGTTCGAAAGCAAAAATTTAATAAAATTTGGAAGTTGTTCGGCTGTATAAAAAGTAGCTTCTTCCAACACAGTTTCCAATAAAACGATAACTTACATTCTTTTTTTAAATTCTGCGATACTTTGTGTCCCGGGAATCTCGCGGGAATTTCAAATCAAGCGTTGACGAAGTCACGGGCAAATCCTAGTATATATATTTATATATATAAATTAATCGTAGAAATGCATGTATGCGTATAACTTGAAAAGCTTGAAAAATTGAAAATGTTTTGTGTGTTCTAGGATTAATTAGATTCACAATTGGGACCGGAAGGTGGCACTGGAATCGGGTTCTATAAGATCCTTCTAATCTGAATCGATTTTGATAATTTTTTGTGTGTATGATTGAGTCCCCAGGGTGGATTCACAATTGAAACCGTGGCACTGGGATCGGGTCCTAGATTTTTATTTTTTCAGGGCAGAACAACGTCTGGCTGCACCTGTAGTAATTAAATAATATTAAAACGTCTCATTGCTGGGTTTGGGCTCCCACTATAGAGGGGACGGACAGTATACCCGGCATTCTCGTCCAAGGCGGCTTGACAGGTTTGACAGATCGGTTATCTTAATGTGCAGGTTTCATCACGATGTTTTCCTTCACCGTTGTTAGCACGTGGTAATTGTAACAATGTGCATATTGTTAGAGCAGAAAACTGCCTAAGACCTAATAGGTCCTATGTCTTACCGACCGTTCATTTGCCTTACTATGTCATCTCAGCCATTGATATCTATGTATGTATATATATATATATATAGGAAAGAGCCATAAGTGGTGTTTACGTTCCGGTCTGGATTCGAACCCTCGCCCTTTGAGTTTGGGACGCGTGCGCTAGCCATTACGCTACCACGACTTCAAAAAACTATATGCATAATCCCTATTCCTTTGATACAGGCAGTACGTTGGTATTCCGATGTTGCAAATGTCCATAAGGGGCCATCCACAAAATGACGTCGTACGAATTTTATGATTTTTGACCCCTCCTCTGTCCTTGTCACAGCTGGTAACATTCGTAAGACTCTTCCCTTCCTAGTGTAACATCACATATTTTGCAATTTTACATCAAGAAATTATTAAATTAAAACAACAGTTCCGTAATTAGTTTCCAGTTAAATATATTTTTTTAATAATTTAAACATTATATTCAAACAGATAGAGTTCGAAATATTTTAAGTTTTTCGTTAATAGTTAAAATTTCGTGTTTTAAAGCTTAAATATATTAGACTTTGAAATGTGACGTCACGAAAGTTAGGACTCCACCCACCCCCTGTCACACAATGTCACACTTCATCGACCCTCTCCCCTCCCCTTAATGTGTGACGTAATTTATGGATGACCCCTAAGCAACGATAACCACGATTAGGAGGACCACCAGCCGGTCTTTTTTTTATTGCTGAAGCACAGCAGAAAGGCTGACGGCCCAACGGTGATGGAAATTGGTTACCGTCACCTATGGACATTAGCAATATCAGAGGTGTTGCCAATGTGCTGTCGGCCTCGAAGGAGAAACTGGAACCTGGCCACTGATGCCCGAACACAACTCAGAGCTGTTATGGCGGCATAGTCTAGACCAGGGGTGGTAGCCATCCAGGCGGGCAAATGCCCTACCACTTGGCTGTGGGTTGTTTTGTCACCTCTTACCACAGGCCGCCCGGCCGCAGGAATTAGTATTCTTTTTCTGTTCTTGAACGGATAAAATCTCTGCTTTATTTCAGCGATAAAAAATAGATCACGTATTTTCTTTCTTCGATTACACCTTTCACGGATGTCTAACTGTTCAAATGTGTAATTCGGTGTACAGTCATGTAGATAATTAATTAATGCGTATTAATTAAACAGTCACGAAGGAATGACATTTTGTTGTCTTATTGATTACCGTTAAAATTGTATGTTGTACTATTTTTCGAGGTCAATGGCCGCCGTAAAACGGTCTTTACTTTTAGAAAGTGTTTTTAAAAAGTATTTTATTTTTAGACGCATTCTGATTCGAGTAATGTTATATTTTGCGGTTAAAATAAGACGGTATAACACCAGGTTTCCATCTGAATACAATAAAAATCAGCAAATATGTGTTAAAGGATAGGTGAGGAAGGTGAAAATGCAATATTTTAGTTGTTCGCCTACGATATATTGCAGCATAACAGCATGTAGTATGTCATGTCATTATTATAACTATAATAATATTTTTCTATCCTTTTATTGTGTCTTGGTCTTATGAGTATGTACTGTTTGTTACATCTCCATTAATTCTTTAAAATGTAATTCTGTAACCTCAGATCACAGAAACTAAAGGTCTGTAACATACTTCTCTATAAAACTTATTTATAAAAAAATAGAACTTGAGATATAAATATAGAATAAGAAATATAAAGAAAAACAATATTTAGCTAGACGTGTTGCTGGGGAGTTGCTTGCCGCTTCTTCTGCTTAACAGCAATAACACGTTGCGAAGCGGTGTACACAGAATAGGAAGAAAAATTAAATTTTAACCTATATGTATGACCTTCACAAAGTGTTCTCCAGTGGAACTTATTTTGAATAAAAACTTTTGAATTTGAATATCTCTAAAAATAGCATTTAATCAAAAATACTATATATCTCAAAAAGTATTTATTATACCTGGTTTAAACTAATTTTCATTCAAAGTTTTTTGAGTCTTTGAACTTATATAGGTAAAGTTTTACATACGAAAGTTCGAAACTTAGAGCGGGTACATACTTTTTTACGATTTTAGAAGTATATAATAAAATTTCTACACTTATGTATATGTTAAAACATATCAATAAGAAACATTGTTATAATTTTCGAAACCTGTTTATTTTTTATTAACAGT
Organism: Dendrolimus houi; assembly: GCA_039645545.1. NCBI lineage: Eukaryota > Metazoa > Arthropoda > Insecta > Lepidoptera > Lasiocampidae > Dendrolimus > Dendrolimus houi. Next base: position 11,045,114 of record CM077120.1, on the reverse strand, counting down.
ACCTTTAATCCGTGGTAAAAATTTATCTGTCGTAAGAGGCGACTAAACAACCCACAGCCAGGTGGTAGGGTATTTGCTCGACTGGATCGACTGGATGGCGACCACCTCTGGTCTAGAGTATGCCGCCATAACAACCTTATGTTGTGTTCCGGCCGGCATCAGTGACGAGGTTCCCGTCTCCTTTAAGAGAGCAGCAGCGCATTTGTAGCACCTTTGGTGTTGCAAATGTCCATAGGCGGCGATAACCACTTTCCATCAAGTGGGCCGTCTGCCTGTCTGTTGTACTCCTGCAACAAAAAAAAATAATACTTAAATACACTGAAAAAAAAAAATACTTAGATATGGCATCAGGCAAACACATATCTTGTATATTCTTAATCTAGTGTTCTGTGTAATACACAACGGACTACTCTAAAGCGGAACCAGACGCCGACACCAGATTACATAACAGCTATCTTATAAGAAATTTAACTTGCCACAATCGAACCTCTGGTTCTACAACAATCTCTGGGTTCTAGCTCTATCCAGGCCAAGACTTAAACCATAGAGGCCGTTCTATGTACCTACTTGCTAACCTTTAAAACCCTACCTAAGATTTAATTTTACCCAGGCCCGTTTACATACGTGAACTATGTTATAAATATGATATTAGTACGCATCGCGACTTCTAGTAAAGTAAGACTTATTTGATAGCTGTAAACCTTAGCCTAGTTTTATCTTTAAATAACGAAGAAAACAGACAGTTTTGCGTAAGCTTTGCCTACGCCAAAACTTAGGTCCATATTTGACATATGAATACGTATATACTAGGAATCAATTATATATTTTTATTTAACTATACCTATATTTTAAAGGTAATTTTTTTTTGTTAACTCTCTGACTCTACTTATTACTAAAAATTGTTTAGTCAATAGTAGAGTTTTAGTAATAAATCTAACTAAGCATAACCTAATCTAAAATAAACAACTAATTGTCGAAGTCCTACCATTGTAAACGATTACGACCATTATCCACTCTTATAAATCCACTTTCGAAGTAATTGACATTGTTGATTCAGCTTAGTAGTTTGAAGACCACTAGTCAAAATGTTACGTTTATTCTGACTGACTAGCGTTTCCTTCGCAGCAAATGGTCTCTGGCAATCGCAATTCATGTGATCGTTTCAATTAATTCTCTTCGTTTTTATGCTATGAATTCTCGGCATACATTTTTGAATATTTAACTATGTAACGTTGCTAGTAGGTTTTAAATTTTTTATTAACATGTGGCAAATAAAGTTGACATTACATCTAAAATTTAAGTTCACCTCTACTGAAAAGTGGCCGAAATGTTGAAGTAAATAATATATAAATAAAATGCCGCGCTTAAAACTGTTAAAACTATTTTTTATTTAAGTTTTCTATTTAAACTTGTTCCTTTTAATTCAACTACAAGGTAGTTTTATTGTCCAAATAAATGAAAAAAAACAAATTATGTTTGTCGTCATTAATCCTATTTATTTTAAGAATAAGACTTTAATTTCTCCACTAGTCTCGCTCCGCAAAAATATAATTTGCAGATACGATGTAACAGTATCGTGACTGAGAGCGTATAAGAACAGTATTGTTACAACTTAAGTTCCGACAAAAACAAAATCTACCTGCATATCTATAAAACATATTTTATTACCTGTCGGCCTTTGAACTAGTTGTAATTCTTTTATGATTATCTTCTTTTGTTTACTTATTTATTGTTTATTGTGGAGAACAGCCTATTGTGCTCATTTATGGCCGTTTGGAGGCATAATTAGCCAGGTGTGCGGATTACGATTTCTAGGAAATGAAGTCGACGATACGGGCGGGCACACTTGTATTTGTGAAGTATAAAACGACGGCAGGATGGAGAGAGGGGTCTTGTGTACATTCGGTAATCTATTTAGTGACGGACTTTGCGCGTGTATTTGAGTTACGACCTTCTGCATTACGTTTGGACTTGTTACGTTCGGTTATATTTGTACCTGTGTTAAATGTGTTTGTATAGTTCAAATAAACTTTATAATAATTCCAACGGCATTTTAATTCGAGTTCTGCAACTTGTAACAGTATTATAATAGTGCAAAGTAAAATTACCTTCATAATTTTTATTTGCATAGAAAGCAAACGCTATGTACGACGAATTAAGTTAACAATGACATTGAGATTAGAAATCATTACTTTCTATACTATGTAAAATTCATATTGCGCAAGAACAATATTGCACGAGCACGCGTACTGAGCGATAACAGAATAACAACATAACCGCAAACGTACTCGCTGTATGCCGTAATTTTCAAATTATTTACTACTCGATTATGTACCGTTTTCTGATACTCTATGTTTAATACCAATAGACAACTAAGTAAACTTAATATTATAACCTGTGTAAATTTAAAATTATTTTCAAAAACTGAAAACATCACAAGTTTGCAGGATATTTAATTTTTCCCGATCATTATCTCAACAATCAGTTTGTGCTTGAGTTTTTTTTCTTCTATCAGGTCGTATTAGCTAAGGCATCCGTTTATTCCAACAACATCGGTTGGGTGGTAGCTTAGGTAGTTTTTCTGAAGGTGTTATACAATATATCATGTTTGATTAAAGGTCCTGAAAAATAGGATTACCTCGAAAAAAAAAAAAATTTTCTGTCCTAAGGTGCATATTATGATACTTGTCATGTACTAATGGTAAAGAAAAGAATCGTAGGGAAACCTACAGACGGAAATCACCGATGTGTGAAACCCGAATTGGCTGGTCTTGGTGAGTTTACATGATATAGTATTCATTTCCCTTCAAGGCCGCAGCACATTGACAGCACCTCTGATATTGCTTATGCCCATAGGCGACGGTGACCACTTTCCATCACAGTTGGGCCGTCAGCCTGTATGCTGTGCTTCATCAATAAATATATGTATTATATATTTTATGTGTATGTTGATAACCACTTGATGCACACATTCGTACATTGTTACTTGCTTTAACAGTTTTTCATCAAACTGTTAAAACACTTTATGGTATTAATTTTCACTAAAACTCCATAATTTTCGCATATACATTTTACCACCACCATTTTACCGCCGGACAAGCAGACGTACGAGCTCATGGCACCGACATATGGTGAAAATACTAACAAAGCGGACGAAATATTATGCTTACACTTTTATCACACGTACGGCTGAAGAGTGGAACTTTTTACCGTCGTCTATTTTTCCTGAAAAATACAATCTAGATGTCTTCAAATCTCGCTTGAACAGGTATATTCTAGATAAGTATGCTCCATCTTAAACTACATTTCCACTTGACATCAGGCGCAACGTCGGCAAACGCGAACCTATTCAATATAAAAAAATACATACGTTTTGATGTAACAGTAGAGGATTATGTATGTATACCAGTCGTTTTGAATTCTAATAATGACTAAGGTAATCATGATTATTCAGGAAATAACAAATTCACCTTGATATAATATTTCAGCTGTTTTATGATATATTAAAAATCATCAAACGGAAATAGAGATTTATGTGTTCAATACGTGCCACCTTTAATTTATTTTTACCATTCCACAACATCGTTGTATGAAGGCCTGACGGCATATATATTATACATATTAATAATAGTTCTTACCTAATTTACGTAGTATATATAGACAGAAGCGTTTTTGAGAAAAAGTTGCAGTGACATGGTAATTATTTTTCATTTGCCAGTTTCGCAATAAAAATATGAATAAATTATGATTTGACTGATATAACTTATGACGTCATGACTTGTTATTCTCATACAAAATCTAGGGGTTTCAGCGTTTTGTAATAGTATGATAAAAAGTGTCTTAATTGACTGTCATCTTTTTACCAAAATGACTACGTAATCTAAAACTATTTATTACAAACTTATACTGCAATATGATATTAAGGAAATGGAACCAACTCAACAGATTACTTGTTGAAATGAAATGTATTCATGTTTAGATCAGAATAACGGATCAAGGCGTTGTATATAAAGTACATCACATTTGATTTTAATGCCATTTCCTATATTATACAACGAAATCTCAGCCTACACGTTGGATGGATTAATACTAAATGCATTATGTTCATAAGAATAAACATTTGATATAAACTAGATCGACTTTCCACTTTATCAATTTTTGCTCTCTTTTTATTACTTTTTTTATCATCAGTATCAAAATGTTTTAACAGCAGACTCTGTTCAATTGTGTTGATGTTTAACAATATAGATCGTCAAATGTATGAAAGCTGTAAGTATTTAGATAGAAGAAATATCAATTATTAATCTGAAATATGATTATTTATGTTATCTAATATATGTTAACAAGAATAAAATGTTTGTTTAAAGTCTGTTAATATTTTAATATATGAAAACGTAATAGAACTGTGTGATTTAGGGGATTTTTTGAGTTACTTACATGTTTACTCAGAGATTTCATTCCCAAAATTCTTCTTCAAAGCCTTAAATTTCAATCAATTTCAGTATAATTAAATGTTCTAGATGGGTCTAAGTAATTAATCTATTATGTATCTACGTTATTGATATTGTTGAGAAAAAAATGACAAAGTACTATGTGAATTAAAACATTGGCAAATTATTTACAATCATACTCTATATTATACAATGCTTTATAAGTGTACAACATAATTTCCATTTTCAATATGATGTAGTAAACTCATGTATACATATGTAGCTACTAAATAATATATTCGCATCCGGTGTCCATCTACGTAAATACACAAATGTCAGAGCTGTCGTTAAACTATAACAGAACCGTCAACTGTTTACCATCAATGTCTAAAATTAATTTTTATTTGGATGTGACAAGATTGAGGTGTACAACATTAGAAAGATTTATTTAATTTATGTCCTTTATAATCAGAACTTAGTGTCTGAAATAATCATTGTTTCAATATGAATAAAAGTTAGTTATATTATCGAAGTATCACCAGAATATTATCCCCAATTGGTTTATAATAATAATATCTAATAACAATTATAATAATATTTTTTATAAAATAACGTATTTATTATATATATATATATACATATATATATATATATATATATATATATATATATATATATATATATATATATATATATATATATATTTAAAACTTACAATGTTTGCTACCAAATAAATATCAACCCATAAACGTTCCGCGTGTAGTTCTAATGACTAAGTATAACACGACAAATAATATGTATATTAAGATAAATTAAATTTTCAATTTATCATTTAGAATTTCATTTGATATATAACTTTTATAACCATTCGCGTAATACTTAATATATTTTATAATTTTTAACATAAAGTTGACGGTTATTTAAAAATTAAATACGTCACACATCTCCAATATATTTCTCTTCATTAAACAAAATGTTTAATGAAGAGAAGTCCACAATTATAAAATATACCATATCCATTTTGCGTTATTTATCTTTTAATGGCATCCATCCTGTAAACTACGAGTTGGCACCGCAATACAAAATAATCATAAATTTGCGTTTGTATTAGATCGGCTTCTATAAGCATTTATTAAACAGATCCCGATGCTTCGTACGCGTAAATTCCTATATTTTGAGAGATATGCGTCATAAAGGAAATGCACCCACAAAACTGACTGTAAATTTTGTGTTAGAAATAGATTTATATCATCTTAAATTCGTGAGCGGGAGGAATTAATCAAAAAAATTCTTTATTTGTTTTTAATCTTTTATCTGAGGAATGAACAATTAGCCCTATTATTGATAAGGTTGTATAAATACCGATATAAATAAAAAGGGCAATAAAACCATGCTAGTAAAGTTGAAGGGACAGTTTTATGATTATCATTGATCTTATCAGGCATTAGAATTGACGTTTCGTTTGGCAACAAAGCGTGGATTGCGCACGTATCACGAATGGATATTCTGGCGTGTATATATGAAATTACACTAAAGAACTGTGTTAGGAACTCCTGCATTCGTGGTTTGACATATCAGACAATTTGAAAATATTCACATAAGCATAGGTGCTGATGTTTTATTGAAACAGACTAGTAAGAAACAATTACCGGCTAGAAAGGCTAGGTCCAAGACATCCTGACTTAACGTTGTTAAATCAACGCTAATTATTTCAATGGGCTAACAATAAGGGATTCTGAAGACCGCGCTAAGTGGAGAAGAAATAATAGGAAAACACGCTGAACAAAGAAGTGGACTTCCAAATGCAACTGAAATTTAATACTAGGATAGCAATAAAGGAAATTACTAATTCGATATTGTTAAAAAGTAACTATGTTCATCTTAAATGGCATCTAATATACGATCGAATGACGCTGAGGTTGATCGAGATTGACGTATAAATAAAACGCATATGAAATACTTATACATAATTGCTATTCAAAACAAACATATTCTCACATAGCTAAATCCAAAGTTAATAAAAAATTGTATGCAGATTACAGACCAACTTCAATGTGTTTGAAAGATATGTCTACGGTGACTGTGGACTCAGGAAAATACTTTTGTTAGGAAAGAATATAGATATTTTGAAAAATCTACCAATTAAATAGCTTAAATAAGATGTTATTGTGAGTAAGTGTATTTTTGGTGTAGTTTTAATTATTTGTAATAACAGATAACTTCAAAATAAAATAAGGGCCTACCATTAGTAATAATAATGAAACCATGTGGTAAGTTAAATTTTTTATCATTCCTTTCCTACCCACTTTCCCTTGTCCTATATATGTTTATATATTTTAAAATTTACCCTTAAACTTTCGAAGATTAAAGAGCAGGACTGCAATATCAAGGAGGAGATTGTAATGAAGACAATAGTCAAATACTATCAGGCCGGCCCATAGCATCCTTATTTGCAAGTTAGTGCGTTGAACGAAGGAGCTGAATAAAAAAGGCCAGATAGTTAATGTTTATAAGACAACTCACTCAATCACCCAAAGAAGGCCTACTATCGGATATTATCTGCCTTTTTTCCTTCCTTTATACTATAAGATATGAATATTTTGTAAAGTAAGTCCAATGTTTAAGCAAAAGGATTATAGCCATCCCGATCGCCATGCCAGACGCTGCGTCATATCGTACACCTATATAACGAAGTACCGCTCATCTTGGTTATTTTACACATAGCTCTTAACTACTTACAACTTTATTTGCTTTGATATAAGACTCAATATCACCTAACAATTAATTATTGGTAATAGAGACACATTTTATTACTAGCCTACAAGCAACCCGGCCCACAGTTTTCTTTTTACGATTAATCTTCTAATATAGAACATTTGTATTGACAGAATGTTCTCGAGCTTAGTTATAGAGAGGGTTCGTTGAACTCAACATAATTGTTGGACAGAAGATCAGAAATCTGTTGGTTAGAAGTTCATAATAATAACTATCAAAAGAACTAGATAGATCAAATATCAAAAGAATTAGTTAGCAGGCCTAAAACCCTTCGAATCTCTCTTATATGAAACCAAGCGGTCTGGTCGATCAGGTATCCATCATACATACATCCTGATGTTACTAATTACTAAGAATATTTAATCCGATTTCCAGTCAGTTTCCTAATAATATACTCTTTTTATTCCCAATATCCTTGCACCGGTTACCCTACTAGGTACAAAAACATGCTGATATTAAAATGTGAAAATAATTTTGTTTTCATGTTTGTTTAGGATATCTGGGTAATATTAATTTTTTACGGACTTCCCTTATTAAAATGTTATCTTTTTATCACAAACGATTCTTGATTAGATATTTAATGGCATGTAAGAATAAACTTTGAAGGGTTATAAAAAGCTATTTTATGTGATTACGCCGAAGCATAATTGAACCTATAGCCCGGTCAAAATAGACATTGACCCTTGCATAAATTCACAACAAGCTGAAAATTTACAGGCACATAAAAGATACCACTCTAATGAAATCCCGAAAAGTGCAATTTTTTTTATTCAAGGTCAAAGGTCGCAAAAATGGTTTTTTTGGCCAAACGGTTAGTTTTACGATAAAAATAGTTCAGACCAAAATTGTAATTATCTACTAAAATTGTACTTGTACTTTTTTCTCTAAGATTTACCATTTCTGAGAAAAAGCCATTCGAAAGTTGGCTGGAGCTCTATTCTCCATACAATGCACACATTTCCACGCCACCTATGAAGTAGTATACGAGGCGCGTTTTTTATTAGATTTTTTTTCAACCCAGGCTTTATTTAATAGATCATAATGATTATCGATAAAGCATATAAATGTTAATTTTCCGGGTTTTTCTGTGATAATAACCTTATCACCATATTTTAACTTTAATGATAGTTTAACAGTTCTATTATGAATAATTGAATTTTTGCAAACATTTTTTTAATTCTTCTATTGTAAACTGACAGTCATCACTATTTTCGATGTATGCAAATATTTCTTTCATGGCGAGATTCAATGCTTCATCTCGGGGACGACTAGGTTTACCCCCGGTTTTAAAAAAGAAACATAGCAATCATGATGATAGCTAGCTAGCCTCAGTAGCGACTAAATAATGTTCAAACCCTATGGGAGCGATAATAGTTTTTGAATTATCATCAGAACGGGACTGGGCTATTTTCAGAACAGATTCTTTGAATGAAAGTGTAGTAACCTTACAAATTTTACATCTATTATCATATACATTATCATCATGATTGCTGTTTCTTTTTTTAAAACGGAGTAAAACTGGTCGTCCCCGAGATGAAGCACTGAATCTCGCAATGGAAGAAATATTTCCATACATCGAAAATAGTGATGACTGTCAGTTTACAATAGAAGAATTAAAAAATGTTTGCAAAAATTCAAAAAATGATAATAGAACTGTTAATCTGCGATTAAAGTTAAGATATGGTGATAAGGTTATTATCACAAAAAAATCCGGACAATTAATATTTATATGCTTTATCGATAATCATTATGATCTATTAAATCAAGCCTGGGGTAAAAAAGAAAATCTAATAAAAAAATGCGCCTCGTACACTACCTCGTAGGTGGCGAGGAAAAGTGTGCATTTTATGGAGAATACAGCTCCAGCAAACTTTCGAATGGCTTTTTCTCAGAAATGGTAAATGTTAGAGAAAAAAGTATAAGAACAATTTTAGTAGATAATTACCTGATCTACAATTTTGGTCTGAACTATTTTTATAGTAAAAGTAACCGTTTGGCCAAAAAATGCATTTTTGCGACCTTTGACCTTGAATAAAAAAAATTGCAGTTTTCAGGATTTCATTAGAATGGTATCTTTTACGTGCCTGTAAATTTTCAGCTTGTTGTGAATTTATGCAAGGGTACCCTATTATTATACCTATTTTTTGGGCTAATTTGACCGGGCTACTAGTCCCCGAAAAATTACAATATAACAGACCAGTCCTACCTCAAAACCCAGGCAATCTCTGTAGTAAGAGATAGATTCAACGTCGAATGCAGGGTTATATTGGTAAATGATAATATTTACTTAATCTTTTTCCGATATTACAGTTTTCATCGTTTAAATCACCAATCGCATACTTATGACGTGGGTTCTAGTCAAGAACGTAAGGCTTAAAGAGTTTTCCTGACTAAGTGTGTATGTTATTATAATCCCTGGCACAATTCTTGAACGGTGACCTTGACTGGATAAGTAAAGTTTCGGATCTATTTCAAAGTATTAGGTATCGTCCAGTATTTAAAAAAATGAAAGGAAAAAATTTAAAATATTTTCGATAATGTCTATAATTCGCATCACACTGGTTACGCTCAATGCGCAAAGTGATTCTTACTATTCCGCCGACAGCTCAAGATCGGTGCCGGGAGCTATACCTTAAAGTGGAGATGTTTAAAAAAAAAGATTTAGGGGAACCTGCGCATTAAAATTACGGATATGTGAATTTTTTGTTATTGCATGATTTCAACAGACAGGCAGACAGCCCACCTGATGGAAAGTGGTTACTATCGCCTATGGATATTTGCAACACCAAAGGTGCAACCAATATATTGTGACTCTCTAAGGAAGACTGGAACCTGGCCACTAATGCCGGAACACAACTCAAGGTTGTTATGGCGGCATACTCTAGACCATGGGTGGTAGCCATCCAGACAAGCAAATACCCTACCACCTGACTGTGTGTTGTTTTGTCGCCTCTTACGAAAGACCGCCCGGTCGCAGGAAATCGTATTCTTTCTCCGTTCCTACACGGATAATTTATGGGATTGGTTGGATTTAGAACCTCTTTTTGGTATGGATTTACCTCGAAAATGGGGAGGCCCTAGCCCAGCATTGGGACGTCTATGGGCTCTCACTACTAATTACTTCATTTAGCCAAGCGAAAAGTCAGGGTAGTCTCAAGTAGAGATTCAACCTCTATGCCTAACCCCATTAGAAAGAGGCGTGATAATATGTATGTAGTTCACTTAGTATCGAAATTATAATGTCCTTTAGTAAATTCAATCATTTAATATTTCAGGCTCATTGAGACCTGAAAGAACAAAAAATAATTAATTGTTCTGTATACTATAATGAAGACTAGGTCCGGTCAATGACCGCATTTACCTAATGTAAACGTTAAATGTAACAGCATTTATTTTCACTGTTACATAAAAGTACCGATATATCAGCATCAGAAATTAAAATAAAATTTATTATTGGAATTGTTTCTTATATTATTGTTACATGTCGTCAAAGATAAGCGCACAGCTGCCTGTCGTAAGCGCAGTTCATTGTCTTTCAACGATTTAGGAATTCTTTTGTGTTTTGAATTTGTAATTAAGAAAAACATGCTATTGTCTTTCTACTTGTTTTATAACCATCATTAGCATCGAACTAATCCTTATTGTTAATGTTTTCGACTTTGTGGCCGTTCGCAGGTGTGCAAATTACTATTTCTCGGAAACTCAGTGCGCACGGCCAATTTCTTTGTACTGTATAGTGAGTATAAGACAATGCCCAAATGTAGGGGTCGGCAGTCTAGCGGCAACTACGAGACGAGTAAGACGTTTGTAGTACTCTCGATTAGCGATATAGACGACGGACTTTACGTTCGAATTGCATTAAATCGTGCAGTGTGAAATGGTTGCATCCAGTTTTATTTGTATTTGTTTTATACGTGTTTGTACAGTTCTAATAAATTCTATAGTAGTTCCAACGGCATTTTTAATTCGAATCATGTAGCTCGAAACATTATTAATTATTATAAAAAATTCTTATGATCTATATATTACTTTTTTTTTAGAATAACGAGCTGTAAGAATACCCCTGACTTTTAGAAGTCTTGCTTACAGCCATTTTGAGAAAACATTCTGAATGTAGTATGATACTGACCGCGATTATCTCGAAAATACTATATTATAGACGAAGTACAACAACACGAATGACAATCGTCCAGTAAAGTGATAACAATAATAGTAATAATAAAAATAGAAAAAAAAAGTCAAAAACTTAAACGAAACTTTTTAAAAATTGGTTTAAAAAAATACGCCACATAGCCATGCAAAAATAAGCTTCTTGGACATAAGTTTTCACTATCCACACCAGCGCCCTTTCATGTTCATCTTGTGACTTCAACATACTCTTCTAGCGTCAAATGTATGCTATGATTGATAAAATACACCAGTCAAATATTTGTCGAACCAAGTGCATTGAAGAGTTCCGCAGAGAGGACCAAAGTCCAGAACCATAAAAAAGTTAATAGAAAATACCTAAAAACTATTCAACTGATCATATACGAATATATTTGCGTTCAACGTATTTTTCAAATAAAAAAAACCCTAAAATTAAATTATATCTACAAAATAACAAATCTATAAGTAGAAATTGACTCCAGCCTTCCCAAAATACTGGCTGCATTTCCGTATCCTTGAATTTTTTACGTATGTGTTATTTACTGAAACCGCAAGATGAACATGAGTGTTATTTTTTAAAATTTTCTTGGGGCTTTCACTGGCAGATAGCTTATGTTATAAGAAGTAACTTAGGATTCTTCTTTTATGGTTCTGCGAATTAAAAAAATCCACGCGAACGAAGTCGCGGTCACAGCAAGTTAAAAATAAACTTGAAAATATCTTAAAAAATTACTGATTACATCACTTTACAGGATGTTAACATTATCCAGCAAGCAAATTGAGGCTGATATTTTTAAGGCTGTGAACAGACGTGTGCGCTCCCTCGCTATCGGGTGTCCTTGTTCGACTTGCTACATCGATAACGGGACCATGCTGCTGATAACAACCAGCTATTGCTATAAACTTACTGTTTACGAAACGTACTCAATTTATTTGCATTCAGTTGATAAAATGAATTTTTAATTGGTCACTGAGAATTCAAGGTTTTTCATGCGTGGAAATTGTTTTTATTGTGTATCTAAACGTTTTTATTGTTTCGTAGGTATTTTGGTAAAAATGTCAGCTTCATGCAAACGGATTAAATCAAAGAGCGTTTTTGATAAGTCCTGGGTGGATAAGGACTTGGTTCCGGGGTACGGTGAAGAGCCGTTTGGAACCTACTAGCAAGAGGGAAGTTCAGTACCAGGCGGGGTACTGATCAGTAGACCGTCCGATAACTGCAGGAGGGCAGTGGTCGGAGAGGGAGGAGCAGGGTTGTGACCAGGAGGGGTCCAACCAATCAGGTAGCAGCAGGGGCAGCGCGCAAAGGCGTGACGTCAATCAAGCGGCCAAGTGCGTGGTCGTGGTGACATCATTGAGCGGCTAAGTGCGTGTAAGTTGTGACGTCATTAGGTGGCTAAGTGCGTGTGCGTCGACGTCATCCAGTAGTGAAGTGCGAGTGTCATCCATGGAATAAACTGTAAGTACTTTGATATTATTAGTGGTAAAAGTTAGTCAATTTTGAACTTTAAATTCATTCGTTAATGGACTTGAAATAATTTTATCGATTTGTCACTTGTAAAATTTTAGAGTTAATTTTAGGACTTAGAATAGTTTTAAGAATTTGGTTCAGACGGGGAACCTATGCCCAATTTTTTTGATGTCGTGTTCTTTCAAACACTTAGAATATTTTGAAGAAAATTTACTTGTCGTTTGGGGACTTAGAAATTTTTAAGAATTTGTATCATTGAAACTTTAAATTGAAATTGAACTGTTATTGTAAATTTGGAGTTAGTTTATTTTGCTTTAATTATGATGGAGTCTAAGATACATTTACAATGCGATTTGCAAAAACGAATTGAGAAAAGTTTTCTGAATTTCAAAAAGTCTTCTAAAGAAAGATTAACTAAAGATTATATGGAAAGTAGATTGGAATCGTTAGAAGCATGTGGGCTCAATATTTGAGTAATCATTCAAATATTGTTAGTAGTAGTGATGTTAAATTATTACAAGCTACAAAATATGTAACTGATGATTTGTTTTATGTTACTGAGGAGTGTTATGTAGAGTATAAATGTATTGAAATCTAAGTTATCTGCTTTTTTCAACAAATGTAACACAAACATTGCAACATGCTAATTGCTCTATCCATAATAATGTGAAATTACCTAAAAATAACTATTCCACAGTTTTCTGGTGATTATAGTCAATGGTCTACATTTCGATTTGTTTGTATCTCTTGTGCATAAGTCAGAGATTGACAAAGCACAAAAGATGCAATATTTGAAAGGGCTTCTGTCAGGAGAGGCAGAGCAATTAGTAAGGCACATTAATATATCTTCCGATAACTATGATAGATGTTGTAATGATCTATCTAATTAAACGATCTTAAAAAAAACTGATCTCACAGTTAGTAAAGCTTCTATTTTTCTAGTACAAGGAACAAGGGCAAATATCTATACCAATAGAGTCCATTAATATAGATCCAGTATTTATTAAAAGAGGCTCATTCGACTACCTGATGGTCTACACAGCACTCCACAAAGGTTTATCGAATTGATTATTTTTTTAAATTATGTAGCTACTGTAGACATGTTGAAAACAGTCGATATTTAGCTGTCTCTGCGGAATCCTTCATTATGCGTGGAATGAGAAGCACTTGGCCGATTTTTCTTTTTTTGTATTTTGAACCAGTTTGTCGTGTTTATATGGAAATAAATAACCTTTATGAATATATTCTATTCATAAAGGTTAATTATTTCCTGAACCGGACCACTGAATAGTGGTAGCAATTTATCAAACTAAATAAAAATAAAATAAAACGTGCTATTTATTACAACATACTTTTATTTATGTATAGCAGTTGCGAAGATATAAGAAAATTCTACAAAAATATTTGCAGCTTTTAATTATTTTATAATACAAAATACAATAAGATATTTCACTATAATAGTCACAAAATAAGAAGCTTGATTTGACAATTCTCATTGCGACATATTCAGGGATTGAAACCTCCAAATCGTTAACTAAGTTAACCGATTATCACGAAAAATCGATTAAAAATTGTACGACTTTGTGATCGGTTGATATATTTTAAGTTAATTACGTTTTATGTCACACAAATAGTTCACAAAATCTATGGAGCACTATAGTTTTGTCTCACATCGGGTTTTGGATACCACATGCATTTATCAATAACAATTAATCTATTTAAATTTTTATTACTTTACCCTTATAATATATATTTATTCAATCGTTTTTGTTTTCGATATATATACAATTATGTAGTATCGTTTTATGATAAATACATAAATAATAATCTAAAGTTTTGGAATAAATATATATTACAGTTGTTCCTGAATCGAATTGAGTTAATGAAATGCAATAAACTTTGGTAGCAACACTAAAATTAAAAATAAGACGCCTTAGAACATAGCTGTTTTTGGGATTTCGTCATAGCGCCATTAATACGGCATTACAGAATGAATAAAAAATAAAAAAATTCTTTACTTGGAGGAAAATAATAATTGAAATATGTTTCATAACATTAAATAATGCACCAGTAAAAAATAATCTATATTTTCACGTAAGTAAATTAATTGTTTTTTGGTTTCAATTTTGTTGATATTATGTAAAGTTACCTTCTATTGACTTTCTTAAGTATCAAATGGGGCTACTTATTTTATGATTATTTTAATTAAAATCTCTCTCTTTACTTTCACCCTTTCTTAACTATATAGGTTGGTACAATTTTTATTTTGCATCCATTCCTCCTCTATTCTGACATACATCGTCTGTCATACCACAAATTATCATGCCATCCTTCACACAATCCATCTATCTCTTTTTTAGTCTACCTGTACAATGTATTGTACAGGTAGACCAAAAAAGATCATAATGTATTATGAGGATATAATTATGACTTTTCCAACCATACTCTTCTATTCTTACATACATCCTCTGTCACACCAAAAATTGTCATGCCATCCTTCACACAATCCATCTCTCTTTTTTGGTCTACCTTTACAATATATTATGAGGATAAAATTATGATACAATTGACTGCATAAAATTAATTCTAAAAAACGCTTTTGCCGTTTAACATCATATTTTACGTTTATTGTTGTTTTTTAGCATTATTCTTGGCAGAAGTCCTTATTATTTTTAACACACGCTTTAACATAAAATAATTATATTCATCAATATTTTATTTTAAATTTAATTAAACTAAGTGCGCAGTGTAAAAGTTGCTCTAAATTCAAATGGAACGGATGCGAGATGAGCAAGGGGCATGCATGCGCAGGCGCGTGGCGCGAAGACAGCCGGACACTGCGCACGCCAATTAACGCGGAGCGTTCACACGGCTGGCCGATCAACCAATAGGTACTCTTCGCGCACACCGAACGTTAACCTGTCCCACAACCTGTTCCGCCCTAAGACATTCACAGCCGTAGATGCGTTTTACTGCGCTCTATTTCGGCAATATTTATTACAGGGTAATTGCCCAGTGCATGCCATCTCAGTCTTAAGGCTGCACGACATTTTAGTGGGTACATGATTCCTCCAATTTTAAGTATAAAATGCCCCATAGTTAATCAAATTCAAAAGTTTTTATTCAAACTAAGGTCCTCTATAACTAAACTAAGGTCACACACATAAGTTAAAAATTAAGTCTGCTTCCGTTTCCATTTTTTTAATTGCAGGAGTTCAGCAGACAGGCAGACGGCCCAATCGATGGAAAGCGGTTACCATCGCCTATGGACATTTGCAACACCAAAGGTGCTACCAATGCGCTGCCGCTCTCTTAAGGGTGACTGAAACCTGGTCACTAATGCCGGAACACAACTCAAGGTTGTTACGGCGACATATTTAGACCAGGGAGTCATCCAGTCGGGCAAATACCCTACCACCTGTTTGTGGGTCGTTTTATCGCCTCTTACGACAGACCGCCCGGCAGCAGGAAATTGTTAAGATTTTAGATATAGAAATGATATAAAATACAATTTAGAAAAAGAGACTCGACGTGTCTACCGACTGCCGCGGTGAAATTGTAAACTTAATTTAAATGTATTGTTATTATAAGATTAGGCATGTATAAAGTCTAGAAAAAAAATAGATAGATATGCACAATTACAATACTGTCATGGAGCAATGTTTTTGAGGCAACCTAACTTAAAGAATATTTCAAATAAATCTGGCGATGTAGATGGTACCGAGTATTAGATAGAACATATCAATACTTAAACTACTTTTTAAATTACAAGTAGGTGAATAAATGAATTTGAATTTGTGTGACGCGTCTGTATATAAAACATCCTAGTTTCCGCGAGAAGCGAAGGCGACGCAAACGCGCGCGTTAACACTATCAGTCGTTGCGGACTAGCGCTCACCCGATTTGAAAATAGAGAAACTCAAACATTCATTCGATTATCGGGATGGCTGTCGGTCAGTGCGCCGCAGTCGACTCGCCTCGCTTCGCCTCGCACTATTTATATCAGAAAGAGAGAACTGCGTTTCGACACCTCACGTATGTGTGTATACCTTTATTTTATTACCATTTGTAGCCGGTTTTAACGTGCAACGATTAGTAAGCGTAGCTTATTTTATTGTGGCTTATGATGATGCGTTTCGGCACAGGAATTCAAACATTTGTATTTGTTTGTATATCGCCACTTTTTACTATAAATTGTTATCTTCAACTGCAAATATCAGACCGATTTAAAATTGTTATGATTACTTAAATTAAAATGATTATGCATTTTTTAGTGTTTATGTACTCGTAAATTCATAAGCTTCTTTTAACAAATTTACTAATCTAATGTTATCTGTCTGGCTCATTATAATTAACCTATGTAGGTACTCAGTATTTTTGTCTGCAACCACAATTTTTAAAGTCATCGACACTATAAATTGAAGCTATTAAAACATAATAGTTTAAATTATCTTTTTTATTTTACAGGGTCTGCTGCTTTTAAATTAAACATTACAAGATAAATATATTCACTAGACAACCAAATATCAGATTCACCATTATTAGGTAATTATCTATCTTCATATAACAAATTTACAGGTCAGAAGATAAAAAGTATGTGGATATACATGCACGCATTACTATGAACTACATAATGATCTTACTGATGAAAACCGTCAAAATGTTAATAATTTAAATAACATAAATTATAAGCATCAAAGATAGATAACAGACTAAAATTAAAGTTGCTGAAAACCGCGTGACGCGAGAAGACGATATAGCAAAGTGAGCATTAGCCTCCAAAGCGAGCAGACTGCATCAGTATTCTTAAAAGAAAAATAGAAGCTACTGCGTTAAGAAATGTCTACCTCTTTTATACTTGAAGCTGCATCTCAATAATTTCGTACACTTAAAAAAATGTAAGAATAAAATAAACAGGCATCACATACACGAAGTACAAAAAGAGTTGTATGGCCTTTTAAAAAATGTCTGGATATTTTTTAAATAGTGTCGTGGGAGCTTGTAGTGCTTTGATGGCCGCCGACCGCGGCGCGGCGAAGGCATTTTTTACAACCAACCACCTACCTGCTCCCTTTATTCTAAAATTAAAATCTTATAGTGTTGTGGCTGATTCATCAAACACACCGCGTGTAGGTTTTAGATTCGAGTGGTTTTTATATATTTTATTATATATTATCTTTTTTTGTATGGGCGGGTTTCAACCTTTCCGACAGTAGGCTGCTGAATTAGCTAAAATTTGCTCAAGTATGACTTTTCTATGACTAACAATTTTAGTATCTTATTCCATAAGTAAATTTATGTGTAAATTAGTGGGCGTAGCAGACGTTGTCTTGCCCTGAAAAAATAAAAATCTTGAATACACACCATCCAAACACAGGCACAAAATTTCATCAAAATTGGTTAATCCGTTCTTGAATTTTAGCCAGACTTGCGAATAGAAGGAGATATGATGACATATATTATTAGGTTGTATTTTAAAACTGTTACACTAGTTGTCACCTACACGTGTGAAACGAATCCCCAATTTGGTTGTTGATATTGACCATGAACACGCCTAATGTCGGTATCAATCCTTAAACCGTAGCCTGCTTAAATATAATTTATAATTCTAAATAAAGTAGGATTATTAATAACGGCCTCTACGTCCCACTGTTGGATTCGCGCCCATAATTTATAGGGGTTAGTATACATGTGCAGGTAGCATCACGATGTTTTCCTTTAACACTCGTGTAAACGCCACCCTCGATACGCTGCTAGTACACCACCGCGCTACTAGTCTGTGAATTTCTGTGTATTTGGGAACGTTGTCAACCTTCCCATACCGCCGCCTCCCCCGCGCTTGATGGTGAAGTGCGTTGGCGGCGGTAGCGTTTACACGCGCGCTTACAGTCAGAACAAGGTAATTGTAATAAAAATGTGTTTATCAGCTCCGAAGCATGACCGGAGTTTTACTCCTTAAATACGATTGTCTTTAAATATGTACTGGTGCATTTTATTTTAGATTATAATTCAAAGGATTTGAATCCACATACCACATGTACTAATAAAACAAAATCTGACTAGTTGATCCTGGAATTAGCTTTATCTTGATCATATTAATTTAGATACAATCTTACACATAACAAAATTCATGACTGTGTTTGCGATTTTCCTGCAACTACTTCAAAGCCGAAGAAATGGTTCGTGTGTATATATCATTTCAAATTATTCCAAGAAGGCACTCGAGTGGCAGATCTTAGTCGCTTATGAGCATCGCAGCTTGTGTGGTCCAAACTGAGGCGGTGCGGGTCTGAACGCGTCAGAGCGTCATCAATCGAGCGTCACACTCGACGAGTCTCGACGCATGGCGCCGTCTGGGGACAAATAGTATCTGCTGATGCAAGTTATAATTTTATTAAATACGTTAAGAGGGTTTGTAAGAACACATCGTTATAATTGTTGATACTTTGACTTTCTCTAAAGGCAATTTCTTTAAAGATCATTCTTAATTCTGGTGTGATAAGTAGATATTTTATATTCATCCTCGATGTTGAATATATCCAGAGTAAAATTCACTATATTCGGTTCATTCCATTTTCACGTTAGTTGGAAATCCTTATCATGCGTAAGTAAACTAATGCATTTTCTAAGATAAAAATTTCGATGAATGGATATCGAAAGTACATATACTATGTGCAAAATTTCAGGGCAATAGTATTAAATATTCCCAAACTTATTAAGGACGAACAACGATACATCCAAATTCACTCTCAAATTAAAAATAATGACAATTACCCTATATATTACGTAATTCTAAATATTTCCTGAATACTACATAATTATGTAGGTCACGCCATATGTCATCCTATTCTCGATCAATTGCTTAAAATATTTTTTTAAAGCAGATCAGTCAAAAATTAAAAACTTAAATTAAAAATTAAAGAATTGAAGACTGTATCAGTATCAAACGCCGCAGGAAGGTAGTATCTATATTTATAATAATTTTAGCTTCTAAGAAGTAAAAATGTATTTAGTACTAGGACTTTTTACACTACAGAGATGCTTTATAGTTTTAGATAAAAATATCAAATGATAAAATATATTCGGTAAAGACATGTAAATTTCTTTAAAATAATCTTTAAAACTACAATGATGTTAAACAAACAATTGAGATGTTACGAGACAGGCGATCGTATAAACGATTGTCGCGGTCTATATTTAGATCGCATATGGCCCCGGAGTACAAACGCGTACGTTAAAATTATTATATAAAAATTTATTTCAATAAAGAAAAAGTGCAGTGCCTTGATGCAACTAAACATTTATTTATTTATGGCACACGAACAGCATACTTTAGTATGTCACATTACAAATGATTTACTATAAATGTACTGATCTGTGGACCCATTAAAGGGGTTCACAGCATTTATAATACAAATGTCGTTAATGGAGTAATAATTTAATTAATTGTTGTCGATATTATACATGACATAATTTGAAATTAATCTTCTTGGTTGAACGATAATGGTAACAGTTTTATAGTATAGTCACATACACAGCAGATACGCAAAGCTTTGGGTCTTTATGACGTTTGTAGTAATGATACCGAAAAGATTTTGACACTTTTAACTTAGTTGCATTTCATCGGAAATATATTGACTAAAATGATCACTATATGGGAGGGATTTACTTTTTACAAGGATATAAGGTATAAATTGTAGGAAAAGATTGCTAAATTTTTAAATTAATAAGAATGGGACAAAATCTTTTTTGTAAGCGTCATCGAAACTTCGCGTAATAAATCAATAAACATATATATCGTAATCACAAAAACATGAGAAAGAATATTCAATCATTTATAGCAACACATTCAGATATATTACCAAAATGTCTTATAAAATGGGCCCAACCTGGCCCGGTGGCCTCCAACCTCCCCTTATAGTCACCTCATTCCTCACAACGTCAACAACTCACTGTTTCAAAGTCTTTATATCATCTTAACATTATACACATTTATACACACAAACAATTTTATAAAAATTTAAATAAAAAAAACATATGTATAACTTCTCAGTTTTCTGACGATCGTGGCGCCTGGCAAATAGTAGAAAAACTTTTTCTGCCTGGCTTCACATTTCTTGAAACTACCGTCGATTCAATGTTTGCAATCTAAGATGTCAAGCAAATTGTACCTGTTACAAATGCAACCAAAATGTTTAATAAATATAAAAGTATATTCGCTAATTAACCTTGTTATCCACTGCAATAGATCAATAAACACTGCCTTAAAATAGCTATTGTTTCATGGTACCTAACAAAATCTATTAAATTATGACATTATTATGGGAGTAATTACTACAACTGTAGCTTCATAATATCTCCTATAAACACATATTAGCTGCCACAAAAATAGGTTGCCAACACTTGATAATTGTTATAATTTTAATTACTTCGTGATAAATATAATACAATATTCAGCTATTCTACCCCTTTTAGAATGAAATCAATGCAATGATTGTGGGGGTGACTTTTGGTGTTTTTATATTCTTGCAGATATTCAAACTTCGTGGCACATTGTTATCTCTGCATCTTACACATTGACCTAGTAATAATGATAAATTGCAAACGAATACATGGTTATGCCTATATTAAACGTGAAATGTCAAGTGCAACTTTGAAGATATTCCGTCTTAGTAATTCTTATTTTGACTCTTTCCCGAATACTATTGCTATTTCATAAAAAAAAATGTGTGTGTGTGTGTGTGTGTGCAGTTCACATGCAGTAGAAGTGAAACAGTGTGACAAGGGGTGGGAGGAATTCTAAATTTCGTGACGTCACATTTCATATATTATATCGTTATAATATAGGTTTAGTCATATAGATGTATGTGTTATCTCTTTTCAGTGTCGCTTTTTCGTTTCACCGAGTTTCAAATCACAACGATTCCAAAGAAGTCTCACTTCAAAAATTGTTTAGGTTTAATACAAATTATCGTGTAATTATAATAAATAAAGTGTAGGTTTTTATACATGGAGATCGTAGCTATCTGTTACGAATGCTACGCACGAGGCAGGATGTTGATAACATATTTGCATACCTAACTATGAATTGTGTCTTCAACTTGGACTCTAAACCGTATTAAGATATGTATTACGAAACAATAGGTGTATTCGTTAGTTAGAAAATTGTAATAATATGTAAGTAATAATATTATAAATATTTTGAAATTTTGAAGACTAGCAGCACATGTGTCTATCATCACTGTCGGTTGTTTCTCTAATACTGCAAATAACGAATGTTCCCCATTTATACAGAAGCTGCTTTTTTAGCTTTTGTTGGTTTCTGAGATGTACTGGTATGAATAGTAATAGTCTTAGCTTGCTGTACTCGAAGGTTCTAGCTTTCAATTCGAATAAGGTAAAATTTGCAAAAAAAAAGTCTATCCGTGCAGGAATGGATAAAGAATAGTATTTCCTGCGGCCAGGCGGCCTGTCGTAAAAGGCGACAAAACAATTCACAGCTAGGTGGTACGGTATTTGACCGTCTGGATCGCTACCACCCCTGGTCTAGAGTATGCCGCCATAACAACCTTGAGTTGTGTTCCGGCATTAGTGGTCGGGTTCCAGTTTCCCTTTAGAGAGCAGCAGTGCATTTTTAGCACCTTTGATGTTGCAAGTGTCCATAGGCGATGATGACCACTTTGCATCAGGTGGGCCGTCTGCCTGTCTGCTGAAATCGTGCAATAATAAAAAATAAAAAAATTCCCAACCATTGGCAAATTACTTTCAAAAACATTTCTATTTACTATTTTTATATTCCAGCTATAATCAATACTCCACAGTGTGGGAGGGATCTAATGATTTAGAATAGCGAGCTGTCAGACAGAGTACCATACCTATGGAAGCAGGTGACATATTCAGCACGCAGGCTCAATATTCTACTTCATAGTCTTAGGGCAAGACGTAGAAATACACAAGTATATAGTATTAGGTTTTAGCTTGATTAATTTTCTTCATTGTATAAGATTGTAATTTATAATTTATTTATATTATAACTAGCTGTCCCATCAGACGTTGTCCTGCCTTGAAGAAATAAAATTTAAAACCCGATTGCAGCGCCACCGCGTCCAATTGTAAGTCTAAACCATTCTCGAATCCACCTGAACTCACACAAAAAATTACATCGAAATCGATCCAGCCGTTTAGGCGGAGTTCAGTCACATACACACGCACAGAAGAATTTTATATATAAAGATAAACAAATATCATAAACCTTTAAAAAAATAATCTTTTATGTACATGACAATGTGTATAAAACAAGAATTTACGAGGCAAAATTTTAAAATGCGCAAGTGAAAGGTAGAAGAGGATATAATAACATCAAACAAAAAATGTATACACAATATATTTCATAAACATTATATTATAGACAACATTTTAACTGTAATTGATATTTTAACATTTAATTCTAAAATGTTGCCAACTTGCAAATAAATATGTTTCAATTTGCAGTATTAATAAAGTAGTAATTTTGCAATTCCAATATGCCAACACGTATTATTTGTACACAAATGAAGGCGAATACAGGATTTCGGTTAGATTGACAACCGGCAATGCGGAGAACGGCGCTTAATAGTCCGATTTACACAGTTCGATCCGTTCTGAATAGTTTGTTAGTATAACAATTGTGTATTCCAAACATTTGTAATAAAGGGAGCAAAAATATTTTTCTCATTCCTTTCTTTATGGATATTCTAGCTGTGCCCGCGACTTCGTCAGTGTGTAAGTGTAGTAAAAATAGCCTAAGTTATTCCTTATAACATCAGCTATCTATCTGTCAGTAAAAATCGCGTCAAAATCAGTCCAGCCGTTTCAGATATTAGCTGAAACATCCAGACAGACAAAAGTTTTAAAAATTATGTTTTTTTTTATATAAGTACCGTATATAATTTCATATGTATTTAGTAAAAAGCTGTTATTTTGACATTACAAACAGACACTTCAATATTATTTATCTGTATAGATTTAGATAGATTATATTCCTACTGTAATTTTTAAAAATTAGAATATAAAGAAATAACTAACTTAAAAATATAATTAAATACTAAAAATAAACTAACTTGTAAATAGTATAAATTATTAAAGCCTATGTAACAAATCGCTGCCAGAGGGGAGTGTGCCTTTATTTTTAATTTAAAATATGCATTAAAATTCATATTAATAATTTTTTAAATATTTTTTAAAGCGTAATAATTTGATTTTTTAAGATTATGACATCATAACTAGCTACACTTCGCCAGCTGGTAGGGTATTTGCCCGACTGGATGGCTACCACCCCTGGTCTAAAGTATGTCGTCATAACAACCTTGAGTTGTGTTCCGGCATTAGTGACCAAGTTTCAGTCTCCCATAAGAGAGCAGCAGCGCATTTGTAGCACCTTTGGTGTTGCAAATGTCCATAGGCAATGGTAACCGCTTTCCATCAAGTGGGCCGTCTGCCTGTTTGCTGAACTCCTGCAATAAAAAAAATTCACTCGTACAAAACCCAGGAAGCTGTAACGTTTTATAAGAACTTAAAAGTTTCTCAGATAGGTTGACAAGCAACTTGCTGTCATATTCGATTTTTGGTATTTTGAGTCGTGTGTCGAGTAAACAATGCATTGATTATAATGTACATTTATTTATGCCCGCTTTCTATATCTCACCGACCATTCAGTTGCCTTACTATCAGTTAAAATTTGTCATAAGCTCCATAGAAGTAATATAAAATTTCAGCCGATGCTAAGACAAGTGAATGAATAGTAAAATATATTAACCGGCCCTTATAAAACTTTGGAATTTTTATTTATTACTTAAAACATTTGCGACGAAATCTTTTCAATTCCGTTTTTAATGTATAAATTAAAATTAAGTGAATTATTAACAGAAATAAAATGGAAACAGTTGTATTATTAATAAACATGCGCTATTTATTTCATTAATCGAAATTAGACGATTTACGTTTCACTGGGTTATAATTCATAGAATAGTACGTAGCACTATAATATCTATAAAAAGATTATTTTCAAGTGTTTTATTCAAAAATTTACGTAAGTTTACTATCTACGTTTATCCCTGTTATCGAAAATCCATAAACATAATAATCGATTAATTCCCAAAGCCATCAAGAATGGATAACTAAACACACAAACGAATTTTCTATGATATTTATATTTATATTTATATTAGCATTCGTTTAGTGACATACAATAGTGGAGTAACTCGTGAGGTGTAGATCGCGCTATTAGTAGCAATGGAATAAGTGAAGTGAGCGATCAGCCTTGGCTACGTTTGAAATCTTGTCGCGGGCGTGACCACGATGTTCAACAAATGATATCATACCAACAACAGACGATTACGTAGTAATCGAACTAGTTACCACAGTCATGAACTATTCATCAACTTCTAACAAAAGCGCTTGTGTTCTTATCCATTGCGTAAGTTTCAACAATGTTTACAATATAATGTAGGTGTAGGCCAGCATTGAACTTGACGTTGGCTAATGTTTACGTCTTGGCAGCAATTATTATTAGAGAATCGCTGTCTACTGATAATTGTTATCTAAATATTTACCGTTCCGCAAGTACGTTGAAACTCATTCCAGTCTCCGAATCTAATTTTCCGTCTGACACCTACCGACGAAGTTAATAATCTGGAAGAACAAAAATTGAAAATGCCGCTTTGAAACGTTCCCACGTTCACTCATAGAAATGGAAAGATGTTATTCATTTTATTTGAAGAATAAGAATGATAATATGAATTAAATTTGCTTACTAATATTGTAGACAATTTTTTTAAAGTTGTAACAATATTCATACTTTCTTATAATAATATCTAACAACAATTCATAAACGTCTTACGGCTGAGATCAGGTTTCCTAACGTTTTAGTGAATAATATTATAATAAACTACTATTAAATATAAAAAAATGATACTTAACTTTATTAGTTTTTAAGAAAAATTTGTATGCCAGAAAATGGCGAAACATGTTCTCACCATAGCATAAGGCCTTGTATCCAAGTTTCATACAAATATATAATTTTCATTTTGAACGAAAAATATATCCAATGCGAATGAGCAAAGAGAGTTAGCGGTTTTCATGAGTAACCTTAATGTGTAGGTGGAGTTCCTCGTACTGTATTAATATAACAGAAGCGGCGCATACACGCCTGCATAAAAACTACTCGATGAACATTGCTTAAACCAATTTTCGCCAAAAAAAAATTTGTAGCTATAATACTAACCTAACTCTAAACATACTCTATTTCTTTTGTAGATACTCTAGAATTCCCACCATCTAGTCCAGAAATTATACAGAGATACAGACGGCTTTCCTAGCTATAAGTCGTGCGCAGAAGGTTTGCCGATGGTCACCCCTCCCGCTTCCTACGACTGGAATTGGGGCTTGTCTAAGTAGTACTAAGAACAGGACGACCGCGGGTCGCGGTTGTGGGAGGCGGGAGGGGTTGTCATCGGTAAACCTTCTGCGCACGACTTATATACTAAGAATGATTACATTTCTCCACCAGTTCACCTAAACAAATAAGTTAAAACACTATACAACTTTCTATGATCTGGGTGTATGGAAAATTAACCCACAACATGCGCGTAACTTGCTTAGATAAGGGAAATATACCTAATATGTATGTGTAGACGATTAGAAATAAAAATGATACGCAACACGCTTATAAAAACTGAAAATATATATTATTTTCAATTGTCGGTGTTGTCGTGGAGAGGCCATTAAAATATGGCCAAAGTATGAGACTCCTTCTTTACATACTCAAGTTAATAATTATTATTTATGCTTGAAAGATTCTTCGTCTTAAACGAGTACTAAATGACAAATGTGAGACGTTAATTTGAATAATTTTAAGCAAAAAAAAGACAATAGAACATACTTTACCAAAATATCTTCCAGTTTATGCGGTGAAAAAAACTAAAACCAAGGTTGGTCAACGTGCAAATGTAAAGGACAAAAAATAATGATAATTTTTACACGACTATAAATGAAGATACATTCGTTTCATTGTAAGGTTATTAAATACTTACATTTGAAATTATCTCCATTTTGATAGATATATTAACTATGAGATTCTTTTTCATGATTATTCATTACTTCATGATTGGTATCCATATGTTTTTAATGTTTGAAATCTTTCAATTATACACGGTAGAGCCACGCTGGAATCGTTATCATCATTACAACTCTTAGGGCCGGCTCGATCGGTGTGATACCACGCTCTTTCAGAATATCGGCATGAAACGGTTATCTTTGAACTAATCGTGTTTCGTGCGGTGACTGAGAATTCCGATGGCCTCCTCCCCATGTCAAATTTTTATATTCCAATCTCATACCTATACTACTATAATAATTTCATAAAGGGGAAAACATTTTATATGTTTGTAACGAATAAACTCAAAAACTACTGAACCGATTTCAAAAATTCTTTCACCATTACATTATCCCTGAGTAACATAGGCTATATTTAATTTAAATAATCGGATTTATTTTTTCACGGTCAGACTAGCGTCACGAAGTTTTCTGCTCCATCGTTTATGCTGCACGTCGCATTTTCAAGGACGCGAAGGCGACACCGCACTGGAACCAGGCGTAAACTGGACACGGACGGTTCGCGGCGTACCTACATAGATTTAAGTTAAGGGATAGTCCGGATATTTCTGCGATTTCGGAGGTGACGAGACTATCCAACACGTGTTGCTAAAGAGCCCAGCATACAACCGGCCCAGGTGCGACCTGGAGACTGTTACAAAAACTAAGATCACCAAGGAAACAATTTTTAATTTGATGTCGGGTAAAGACTTGAGGCCGCACCTGGAGCGGTTTTGCATACAGTTAGTAAGGGAGGCGCTACAGCGTAACAGTACGCGATGTGCAAAACCGACCGGTCAGTGAGCGTAAGAGGTTTTATACGGTTATACTTTAAATCACTAGCATAAAGTTCAAAACTCAATGCATTGTTACGCACAATTTCCTTTGATCTACGTATAAAAGAAGATCTGCCTTAATTATATACCAATAGAGCTATAATGTTCATTTGAAATCTTTGAAATTGAAAATTGATACTAACACGTAAAGAGAAATGTGTTTTATTTCAAATTATATAAGGTTGAATTTTAGTTGTATATCTCTTTTTAGTGTCGCTTTTTCATTTCATCGAGTTTCAAATCACAACGATTCTAAGAAAGTTTCATTAATAAATAAAATCAAGGCAGGACAACGTCTGTCAGGACCGCTAGTTATACATAAATTGCAAAAGTCTGTGGGCGACGGTAACCTCGTTCCATTAGCTGGGCCATCTGCCTGTTTGTCTTCTTCACAATAAAAAAATTTAAAAAAGTGATTTTGAGCTTCCAGCATTCGCAGTAGAAAATCATTGGCGCTAATTACTTGAGAATAACTAATTTATTTATTGTAAGATTAAAAGTAGTCGGTTGAAGCCGGTATTCAAAATTCTCAGTTCCAAAAATTGATGTAACGTGCTTCTATTGTGTCACGTTGACGTTTTTAATTGACGTAGACATTTGAATCCTGAAGTTATAGTCGCGTTTACGACAATGTGTGTGTGCAATTCACACATGGCAGAAGTGAAATTTCAGAAAATTAGCCTACGAGAGAATGAGATAAAATAGAGTATCAGTACTATTAGGATAAGGATAATAATATTCTGCATTAAAATATAATTGTCTTGAGTGTTTAAATGATTAAATATGTCTTTTTAGTGCCGCTTTTTTCGTTTCATCGAGTTTCAAATCACAACGATTCGAAAAACTTTCACTGCAAAGTTCAAAGATTTTAAGGAAAAGTTTAAATATGTTTTCAACTTTATTAAAGTACCTACAGAATTGGCTTGCCAAATTAGAAAAAAACACAATGGGCTGATCACGACATGACGATTTGGTAAGATTCCCGTATTTTCCAAAATGGCTACGGAACTCTGAAAACTTATTGTCACAAAAATATTTCATTATATCGATTAAACATGAACGTCAATCTGAAACCCACCTTAAGGTCAGTGTGATTCTAAGACCGTAGTTACCTCTGATATGAGTACAGTCTAAATTGACGGCGGCTGTGGTGAGCGGGCTAAGCTTTTGCCGGCCTTCCTTCACTACTACGCAGAGACTCCGGGCTCGATTCCTGGCATGGTAAATTTTGGAAACGAATTTTCTCCGTTATTCGCTATGGTCTAGGTGTCTGGGATCGGCCCCAGAGTAGTCCGTGTATTACCCATAACACAAGCATAACTTCCTTAATTTGGGATTGTAAAATATGTGTTTGTCTGCCGATTTCAAAAAAGTCTAAATCTTATATATAAAAATGAATCGTAGATATGTATGTACGCGCATAACTTGCGAATGAATTAACCGATTTTTATGAAATTTGTTTTGTGTGTTTGAATTCACATTTGGAACCGGTAGGTGGCGCTGTGATCGGGTTCTAGAATTCTCCTAATCACCTGGAGCGATTTTGTTTTTGTGTGTTTGAGTGGGTTCCCGGATGGTCTAGATTCGCAATTAGAACCAGTAGGTGGCGCTGAGATCGGGTTCTAGAATCCTCCTAATCATCTGGACCGATTTTGGTGATTTTGTTTTTGTGTGTTTGAGTGGGTTCTCGGATGGTTTAGATTCATAATTAGAACCGGTAGGTGGCGCTGAGATCGGGTTCTAGAATCCTCCTAATCACCTCGAGTGATTTTGTTTCTGTGTGTTTCAGTGCGTTCCCGGATGCTTTAGATTCACAATTAGAACCGGTAGGTGGCGCTGAGATCGGGTTCTAGAATCCTCCTAATCACCTGGACCGATTTTAGTGATTTTGTTTTTGTGTCATGAAACAGTCTTTTAGGAATTCAGAAAATATGGCGGTACAAAGTTCGTTGGGTCAGCTAGTTTTATATATAAACTCACTGACATCAAAAATCATGCTATTATGATGACTTTGGGTAGCAATTTTATACACTTTTGATATCTGTTACCTACCAAAGGCATTGCAATTCAAGATTCATAGCCACCCGTTATTACGGTAATGGACTAAACAGAAAAAAATTCAAACCTTAATTATAACTAATAGGTTGGGGAAAGAGTCTTTTCGCATATAGTATGTATGAACTTGTAATAAGATCTCTTTGGCTATACCATTTGTATCTGGCTGGTTTTGGTATCATTAAAAAGTTTTAATTTTAAAGAAGACAATTCCAAATTCAAATTAGGAAAATGTGTGATTTTCATTTGCTTTTCTTATTGTTAAAATGAGTGAATCTAATGAAGAAATTCGATACATTTTAAAATTTTACTACAAAAAAGGTAAAAAAGCAACACAAGCAGTGAAAAAAAATTTGTGTTGTTTATGGACCTAATGCAATGTCTGTGAGAGTAGCGCAAATTTGGTTTAAGCGTTTTCAATCCGGAAATTTTGATATCAAAGATGCACGTCGCTCTGGTCGCCCTGTTACGGACAAAATTGATGCCATTTTTGAAAAAGTGGAGCAAGATCGACATATTAGCAGTTACGATGTAGCTGGAGAACTGGGAATTGACCACAAAACGGTTTTGGCGCATTTGAAAAAAGCTGGGTACACAAAAAAGCTCGATATTTGGGTGCCTCATGAGCTCACTGAAAGAAACCTAATGAACCGTGTACTCATTTGTGATTCTTTATTACGACGTAATGAAACCGAACCATTTTTGAAGAAGCTAATAACTGGTGATGAAAAGTGGATCACGTACGACAACAACGTGCGAAAAAGATCGTAGTCAAAGGCCGGTCAGGCTTCAAAGACTTTGGCGAAACCTGGGTTAACTCGCAACAAGGTGATGCTGTGTGTATGAAGGGATTGGAAGGGCATTATTCATTATGAGCTGTTACCGCCAGGCAGGACCATCGATTCTGAACTGTACTGCGAACAACTGATGAGAATAAAGCAAAAAGTTGAGAGAAAGCGGCCGGAATTAATCAACAGAAGGGGTGTGGTTTTTCACCATGATAACGCTAGACCTCACACATCTTTAGCCACTCAGCAAAAATTACGAGAGTTTGGCTGGGAGGTGTTAATGCATCCGCCGTATAGTCCTGACCTTGCACCTTCAGATTTTCACCTGTTTCGGTCTTTGCAGAATTCCTTAGGCAGTGTCATGTTAACATCACGAGGATACTGCCAAAACCACTTGTCGCAGTTTTTTGATCAGAAGCCCCTAACTTTTTATAGCGATGGGATCACGTCCCTACCTACAAGATGGCAAAAAGTTATCCAACAAAATGGCACCTACATACTTTAGTCAAATGTAAATAAACTTTATAAAAAAACCTTTTGAATTTTTATATCAAATGCGAAGAAACTTTTTCCCCAACCTAATATGATTTAGATCAGGCGTTCACAGGCTCTTGTAGTAACAGTAAGGTAAGCATCTTGCTTATATGCTATTTATAAAAAGTAACATAGATTATATTAATGTTGCATTTAGAATATACGTACAACACATACATGGCGTAGTATTATAAATCAAAGAGCTCAATGGCCATGACCGTTTCGTCAACTATCTGTTGACATTTCTGTATAAAAATGACCTTAAATGAACAGAAGGTCAACTTTACGCGCAAATAAAAACAAAAACAGACTGGTGCATACTAAATGAATCGGCACAAAAGTCCGTTGATTAAAATAGTGAATATATATAAATGTAATAGTAATTTTATAAATAAGTAATATTAAAATTAGCCCCCGATTATTATTTACGCAACTAAATATAATTTATAATTAAAAAAACTGCGGTTGGAGGACCCCCGTCCGACACAAAGCTCCCGTTTCAAAACACTGTATGTTACACTGATGGATATTATTTTAGATGTTATTGCATTGCATTAAAAGTTGAAATTGTATAATAAAAATTTCGTTAAAGATCGCCTGGAGAAAAAGATGCTTTTTCCTTACCTGACGATCTACCAGTTCACCACACAGTATATTAATATAATAGGAAACAGGTGATTCTAGTAAGCTGCGTATAAGTACTTCCTTTCAAAAATTGTTTATCATTCCTGATCTAACGAAAAGAGACTGAACTTTTGTTCTAATTGGATTGGCGCGCAGGGATATTTAAGTACTATAAATCCGGTTATACTATAGATATAACAAAATTAAACCATGTCCAATGGTAATTATTACTGCCCATAATGTGACATCAAAGAGATGCTGGTAAACAATACATTTCATTTATTGCTGTTTACTGACTATAAGCATCCTATAACGATCGGCTCCGTTATCGATATTACCTCCGCAACACGTGTATTTCAAATCTCACGTGGCTTCCGCGCATGTCACACTGCTATAACGTTTTGCCATGTTTGAAGTAATTGAAGGTTTGAAAAACTCAAGAACACATACGGTACGCTATAGGAATAGTGAAAAAAAAAACAGAATAAATAAACGTTCATGCTATATAAATGCCATCGTCAAGAATTAGGGCGTCTTCAAAAAACTGAGCAAACAGAAGTTTTATCTCGAATAAGCATAATTACCAACCAGTAAATAAAACTGATGTCAGTATCTGATTTCAAAATAAATTCCACATACTAAATAAGTGCTAGTATTTAGACCAGGGATTCCTAAACTATTTTGGTCAAGAGCCCCTTTTTCCAAAATGAACTGATACCTCAGACCCCATAGCCAAATTACTTTAGTTGGTTAAGTGGGTAAACTTGTCATCATTTTCTCATTAAAATTTAAATAAATAAATAGACATAAAATTCAGTAAATATCAAGTGTAATTAATAAATTATTAATACAACTTGCGTAAAAATAGTAAGTAATATTTTTTTAAAAATACATTTGTACACGTAACACAACTTATACAGTATCTTGAAAGTTTGAAATAAGAATGTTAATTAATAGGTTTCGATTTTTAGACCTCGTCAACCCCCAAAACAGTTTTTGTTTATGTCGACCCCTGGAGAACTGATTTCGACCCCAGGGGTCGAAGTCGACCGCTTTGGGAATCTCTGATTTAGACAATGACTAATCATAAATAATATTTTTTAGTATTTTTGTCTATGTCTGAAACTTTGCCTCGAATAAGATCCGAAACACCTTAACAAGTTAAAAAAATATTAGGATGGGAATTTTATCTTAAATATTCGTGTATGTTTCATTTCGATATCTTGCAGGGATCAAAAGACGAATATAAAGAAAGTCTTCTGTGAACGAAGTGGCGGGCATAGCTATTATTTAATATTATAAAATACTCCATTTTATATTTTGTTACATATTAAAATTCTTGCCCCATTATTTCCTTAATAAATTTAATATTCGAACAACATACCTATATTAAGTAGTATTCAAATTAAAATTATCTAAAAACTATCAGATAAACAAAAAATTAGATCCTGACTGTATGTGACTACAATATTACCCAAGTCACAAAGACACCCCCGCACCCTGTCTTCGCTTGCGTTAATCCTGGAGTTAAGAAGATTAGGATTACTGATATCAAATGCGTTTTAAAAACGCGTCGTTTTAGTTCTCTTATTTTTCTGTATTCTAAGTAGAAGCTATTATTGAACTAACCTCAACTATTGTATTGTACGTTTGCCTTATTGTGTAATTGTGCATTTATGATGAAAAACGATAAAGGCTTAAATCGTCATTTGAATTTTCTGATAAGAAAGGATTTTTAAAACAACGTGTTTGTTAGACAGACTAATACTAATAAAACGGTAAGTGCGTGTCAAACCATGCGCATGGAAGGGTTTCGTTGAAGCAACAAATGTTCAGTGTTTTTGACACTTAGTTATGTACCGTTAAAGAAATTTAATAGAAAATAACCCCATATCCTAAAATTATGTTAACCTTAATTATATTCAGAATTTTTCGTACAATATAGTTCTAAAGTTAGAGAGAGGAGACAAATTTTAACCGACAATTTGAAAAGGAAAATCTCCTCAAATATATAACATTTCAATATGACTTTTAAAATCTGACTAATAATACCTACGTAGCCTATATACACTGAAAATAATTTAATAACCCATATATATATAAATATATAAAATTCATCTATCCTTAATTTTTATGAATTTCACGATTTCACTACACTATAGTGTAAGCGCATGTAGGAATACACCTTCATGAAAACTTGGTATTTATAGACCTAGTAATTTTTGAGAATAATGTCTGAAATACAAATATACGAAGAGACGGGCATACAGATAGATAGACACAATCGGACAGACGAAGGGACAGACGGACCTGTCGATTTCATAAGTAATCCGTTTTAACTAAAATCAACCTAAGAAACAGAAATTAAATCATCCACTCAAAGTAAGTGGATGATTATTTAGCTCTGAGTGTAGTAGTTAGTATTGCAATAAACATTAAAAGTTAAGTTATGAAGATGCCAATACTTAAAAACCAAAAAATCGAAGATCCTCCTCAGAGGTCACTTGCCTGCTTGGACACTCCGACACTGGTCATGGTCACAACAAGACCTCGTCCGTTTACGCCTCAAAATCAAGTCAAAAACGCCGCGCGAACTGAATTACATTAATTTTTTATTTTTTTTAGAACAGAGAAGTGTCCACGTAGAACAAGAAGATCAAGTCTGTATCTGTGCCTGAAGTATTTTTATTATCAGAAACATGACTAATTGATGACGTTCTTATTGATCATAAAATTACTATAAAAAAATATTAATATTAAAATCCCGCAACGCTATTATCTGTTTGCAGAATTTCATTTTTAACTTTACATAGATCTAAACATACCGCTAAGGTAGGCAAGAAATCATATAATAAAGTATCCGCTTTTTGAGAATTGCTTAGAGAAATTAATACTTGTATACTGGTTGATGCAAGCAAAACAGGGTAAAGTTTCATTTTATTTTGATACTTGTCATATACAAAATACGAATCTGCGGAAGCGGCCGTTTTAGTCCCCAAGGTCCCACAATATTTTGACACTTAATATGCGTAATACGAATCTACGATCTATCTATTTCAATCTTACTAGCATTGTTTAGATAGTCTTGTAAGATAAGTGGTGATCGATATTTTATAATATTTTTAATGAAAATGAACATTTTTCGGGTTTAAATAATAAAATAACAAAATCTTTTTGAAAGTCTTGAGGTAGTTTACTTTTTATTTAAATCTGTCTCTTATACAATTGTTCATTTATATCGAGAACAATAAAGGAAACATTAATTTATTATGTTTATGTTTATGCACGATGTACAAACACGCAGACTGGAAAAATACCAATTCTTTCGTCAGAATCAGATCTTCCGCGTGTACTTTGTATTAAACATAAACTAAGATGTACGAAAAAAACTGTGATATTTTTTTCAATATATATTCTCCGTTGACATAACAACAGTATTGTTGGTTCTCCTTTTTCAATATCGTTTCGCACGTTTGTGGATCTAGACAGTGTCAAGTATTAATATTTATATATTCAAATTTCGATGTCATAGGCACCAGACGATTACCGAATCTATATAACGGCCAAGTGATCGATTTTGGCTGACATCCAATTACTAAGGAGATATATTGTATCCTGAAGACGTTAATCATTGCGTTCGGAGCGTTCTCTCCGACGCCCAGAGTCCGCTTTCCTACTTTTTCTTCTCCACTTCACGCGGTCTTCGGCATCCCTTGTTTTGAAACCATTGGTACGCATGTCATCCTTCACAACATCAAGCCAGCATTGCTTAGGCCTTCCCCTTCGACCGGGATCCGGCAGAGGTGGCATGATTAGTTTTGTTCCCCACATAATTAACCGGTCTCCCTAAAACGTAAAACATTTGAGTACGAACATACATAGTTTATGTTTATATTTATGACAACATTTTTTAGGACAACCCTCAGATTAGGGATAGGAGAACTCATATTTAGGCTTTTGTAAGAAATAAGTGTTTCAGCTTTAATCATAACCATCTCTGACGAGGGTAAATGACGGAATTATATTATAAGTTTATTGAGCAGCAGATATTTAATACATATAAGTAGTAATATAAGGTATTATATCGAGTAAGTATAATGTATTAGGATAACTAGACTGATCAACACGTAGACCTCTAGACCATTAAGGCCGTAAAACAAATGAGATCTTACAGACGGATCCCACTGACTAGAACCAGTTTACTATAGCTTACATGTAAATAATTACTTAAAAAATGAAATCTACTGACTCTATCAGAATCTGGATATGAATTTAAACAGCAAGATAGATAGAACTTGGAATTTGGCTATTATCAATATTCATAGATAAATGTTCACTCAGTTGAATAATTCGTGGAAAAAAACAACATCGCGTTAATTCATGCACCGTTCCCGTGATACAGACGTCAATGTAATAATATTATACGTGCGTCGCAAGATAATATATTCGTACGGACCGCAGCCATCGAAATACAAGCAACCTTGAATTCGACATCGATGTATATGAAAGTTGGTAACAAGCTAACTTATTGTTCAAATACCACCAGAGCCGTGTCAAAGCCCGATAGTAATTAGTAAGAAAGGCGCCATAGCAGGGCTGCCACCTTTTTTATCGAGGTGAATCCCTCTGCGGATACCCCGCCGTTCGGGGACATGACAGTGGGACACTGTGGGACATCACGATGTTATCCCCCCGTCAACTCCAATACCATTTGAATTCAGAGGGGTGCGAGCAGAACAGCTCAACGAGTGACGGTTAAGTAGTTCCCGTGGACCATCAGCCGCGGCCAGGCGTCTATGGCGTCAGAAGGTCGTTCGACACTTACCCTACCTAACTCCCATTTTTACTAAATACCTCCCAGTGCCAAATCTTGGACGTTTCTTACAATAAGCAGCAAATGTCTAACTGATTTTTTTTTCGTTTTACATTAGGAATACAAATGTCCCAAAAGCCAGATGTCTTTGTTGTATTGTTATTATTAATTGATTGTATAAAATTGCACTTTAGGGTTAAATTGCGTTTATGTGGAAGAGATCGCTCTTTAACGATAAGACCGCCCTTTGTGAACAATTATATATACATAGTTATGAAGTGCAAGTTTATTATCTATTCGTTATAATACAAAAATATCCATCCATTTATTTATTTAGAAATGAGTAAATATTAAAAAAAATTAATACTTTACATACATACACATACATTCTAAAAGCTCCTAAAATTGGCGCATAAACGCATTTTACAGCTAATAAAACGCTGTAGAAAGGTGGCAGCCCTACGCCATAGCAACACTGGTCGGCCAGCGTAGGCGACGGTACCCAATATACAGCTTACCGTCCAACGAATGACGAACTCTGCGATGTTTTTTGCTAATGAATTTTCACTGAATAAATAAGCAATGTTAGGGGTCAAGTGATGTGGTGTCGACTTAGTGTAGGCGAGTTTAGTCTACGGTCATGGCCGTCGCGAATGCGAGTGACCATAGCTTAAATGGGCTGAAATGTTTAGCGCGAAATTGTGATGTTTGTATCTACATGTCCATGTACATGTCTTTTCCAGAAACTTCCGATTGATTTGAAATTTCGTGTACTTGAAACGTGGGCATTATTTACAAAACAATAACAACTTTGACCTGATGCTGCAGCATTAAGTAGTCAGCGGGATATCCATCCGCCCAGCAACTTACAGCAGATAGAATTAGTTCGCGTTCACAACAATGGTCCCAATGAGAAGGTGTCAGATAGATGATGATGATGAAAGCCCCTCATGGAAAACTAGTAATTTATCATAGGTCGAAATAAAAATTATATTAAATATTTAATTAACCTTGGACCTCGACACAAAAGGGTAGGACAACGTCGGCCGGGACCTCTAGTAGTATATAAACATTATATAATCGTCGTCGTCGTCAGCCAATCACAATCACTGTTAGCACGTAGGCCTCCCCAAGTCGGCGCCACTCATCACGGTCCTCCGCCTTCCTCATCCAGCGCCTACCGACGACGTTGAGCAGGTCGTCAGTCTATCAGCCTAGATGGCGTCCGACACTACGTTTACCGAGACGCGGTCTCCACTCCAGGACTCGTCTGCTCCGTCGGCAACAAACAATATATAATATACAACTCATATTGTAAACTTTTCTTCAAATGAGCGTTGCTCCGGTGTGGCTGACTCTTTACATCAAGGTAAAAAAATTATTTAAAAATATAAATATTTGAACCGCACGGGCACTGCTTTGGCGTTGTTATGCAATAAATAAAGAAAAAACAGACTAAGTTACGCTAACCAGTTTTGAACGTAAATCCTCCTTATTGCTGTAAAATGCTTCTCGATTAATCTAATTAGCCATTTTATAACACATTTGTATAGTTAGTTTTTTATCCAAATACGTTACGCTATCTAAACGCAAAGTAAAATGGTAATTTATTTTTATTCTACACAAATACACTACTGTATTTAAAGAAATATATTAAATATAATAATGCTTAATTGTTAATTATTTGTTAAACATTATGTTCTACTACTTAATTAAGTACAGTGTTGAATGTAGGCTCTACGTTCTAAACATTTCAATTCGTATGATAAATGACACAAGTCAAAACTTTACAACACATTTGAAGCCTCTATTATTATTTAATATTGGTCACAGTACCATATCTCACAAAAATCAGCAAAAATTATCAGCCTTTCCAACCTCGCGAGGAACCGGTAGACTCGTCACGAAGGAATGGTAGCTGAAGTCTCTCTTTAACCGATTCAAAATGGATTAGGTTCTCAATTCGTCTGTAAGTGTTTTTTTATTCTTCTTTTTAACTAAGTAAATAGTGCAAAGTTATTTGTAAAAAATTTTAATGTCGTCTATTGCATCGAGTATTAAAACAATCTTTAAGCTAATAGGCGCCATGCCGGACCTACATAAGTAATAGAAACCGCTGCAGCCAACCTGTTGAAACTTTGACTGACACCAAACGAGATGGTTCTAGTGGAAGCTCAAAAAAAACACATATTAAAATTGAAATTTTCAACACGAACAAAACTCTTACTTAAAATCAAGCAATATCCTAGAACTATTGTCAATTTTTAACCAGTATTAAACATATTTTGAAAATAAAACTGCACACCGAAACATCGTCGCCGTTGCAGACCAGTTAGCAAGTACTGTATCTCCTTGTTTCCTTATGACTTCAGCAGTACTATATGCCGTACCCGTAGCCACACCAAGAGAGGCCGAAGAGCGTCAAACGACCTCCGGTCGGCCTTAGACGCATGGCCGCGTGTGATGGTCCACGGGGACAACTAAGCGGTTACCCGCATCCAGGCAGCCGAGAGAGAGGCACAGATGTGTTCTGCGCGCAGCTCTCTCGATTCCAAACAACATCCACCATCCTCCGACCCAAGAAGAGGCTCATAGGGAGGGGTGAGCTCACGTCAGTCAGAGCTGCGACGTCGGTCACAGCGTGTTCTCGTGGCCTTGGCATAAGACGTCAGCAGGAACACCGGGATGTTTAGTTCAGTGGGGTGTCTGAAAATGGATTCTCCTCAAAAAATGAAAATAAAAAGGACTTCGTAACAGCGTACCACGATTTACTTTTACTGATAATGCCCCTATTTTCAAATGTACCGTTAAAGGGAATAAAATTCGATTTTACCTGCGCATATATATACTACACTGTCGAAATATAAAATGACGCTGAGTATATGACATTGCGTGAAGTTAGTTGGAAAACAAATTTTGCGGTGGCGTGAACATTGAGGCCCTGACTTTTACCCTTAACAGGTTTCATTCAAAACCAGTTTCCTAATAATAATGAGAGCAATTAACACCAAATGTTGAAGACCTCGATAGACGACAAACACTTCCGTGATGTACAAACTAGAAAAGCCATTTTAAGCCCAGTTTTTTGCTAGTATCCATACAAACGTTATGAATATGTAAAACGCTGATTATCGAATTTTAATTTTGTATGTTTAATTAACGAATGTATGAAATTTATCTGTGTTATTTATTTGTATAAATAAAGGTGTTTACGTAACATTTGTAGGTTTTGTGACTTTCTTGTGGACCAAACTAATCGGTATTGTTTAAACTAGAGACGCTATCCTACATCTCTGTGATTTAAGTATATTGAAACTGTTAAAATCAATAAGTATATTACAATTAATCGCGACTTCTATACAAAGAGCCACTAATCGGAAAAATCTAAAATAGAATCCTAATTAGTTACATTTTTATGTTAAAAAATACACAAAAGTATAATAAATATCAAATGTGATAATACTCAAAATATATATTTAGATGTGATTAAAGGTCTCGAGGGTATCAGCAGGGTCAAAGCTTGCGGTATTCCTAAAAAATATAGCGCTGGGTGTCAGCTTATTGAAAACGTTTGCAATTGAACTTAAACTGAAAACTAAATAAACACGATAACTATTTCCATATAAATAACGCATTGAGCATTGAGATTGATTCAAGACAATCATTGTGTGAGCTCATCTGTGTTCGCTAGGCCAGTAGAAACAATGTGCAGTTCTCACGCGGCACGGCGTCTCGTCCGCTCCCACACTGTTTAGTACCACTGATTGATCGTAACGGACCTTGTGTTTATTACAAATTGCACTTAAATACTTGAGCCCATCAGCCTTCATGCTTTCGTTGATACTTTCTAAACAATTCGCACTCGGTGATCATAGCTGTGTATCATAATCGTTAGTGAAAATAGTAAATTCTACACCAGATTCTTTATATTACCTTAAAACAAAAGCTTAATATTTATGTATGTACTTATCTTATATACTTATTGTTTGTTTTATCTTATCTTATACACTAGTTTATTGCTATGAAATAGTCATATTTAAGAGAACAGCAGCGTATTTGTAGCATCTTTGGTGTTGCAAATGTCCATAGGCGATGGTAACCACTTTCCATCAGGTAGGCCTGTCTGCTGAACTCATGCAATAAAAAAAAAATATTTTATTAATGAAAATTGAGAAGTGCTTAGTTTTGAACAATTTTAGCGAATGTGATTACAATTCATGGGACATGTTAAATAGGTTGCTTATTGCACTTTATTTTTAAGTAAATTCAATATCCGGGAATGACGCTTAGAAAAAGTTGAAGGTAAACTGAAAATGAGTCAAACTCTGTAAGAGTCACACGGGGGCCGGAATGCTCTCAATTCACAGAATATAATATAATATTTAAGGGACTGTGTTATTGAATATTGAAACTAGTTGAAAGAATACATGCCTAACGGACATAACATTTTGTTCGATACAGGAATTCTTGGACAATAATAATAATAAATGATTAAAATATAAGATAAAGGTTATATATATAATATAATTGTGAAAAAATATAAATAAACACATTAACATCAAAATATTTAGGTATAAACAAATAAACACGTATCAATATCAGAATTTTTGACATTTAAATTTTCAGTTTTTTCCTTCTTTATAATCTATGTTAAGTATATTTTATTTAGTTTTTAATCATTGTATAGGTGGTCTGGAAGATACCGCCGGCGGCGATAAGACCTCCATATTAGGTATGTATGTATGTGTAACTTATATATGCAATAAAGAAGAAGCATAAATAAAGTTAGGTATAATTGAAGAGTAATGTTTAGAAGAAGAGATGCTTCCGTGTTCTTTAAAATTATTTACGTAGTTCAATCGAGACTCTTACAGCTGTTGTTAAGTTAATTAAAATCTCCACCATAATATTATTGAGAG
This sequence comes from Dendrolimus houi, assembly GCA_039645545.1. Lineage (NCBI taxonomy): Eukaryota > Metazoa > Arthropoda > Insecta > Lepidoptera > Lasiocampidae > Dendrolimus > Dendrolimus houi. Next base: position 11,003,590 of record CM077120.1, on the reverse strand, counting down.
TGCAATAAATGCAAAGAGCAGTTGACTTTGTTGCTTATTGTATTATAAACTACTCACTAGTCATAACAATAACAGAAGTGTGATGATTAGATATTCCTTTATTCCAGCGGCCTACTAATTCGCAAGGTTACATTCAGCACGAGCCACCTTGGCTGTTCATAATTTCCAGTGAACTTCACGCGTTAAACCGCTATTCCCCACGTATTTTATGACTCTCATATTTATTACTCATCTTAATGTTTTGCTGTGTTACTAGTAAACTTTTAAGTGATTTTACAGTAAAACATAATTATGATGCTAATGAAAATTTTTGTAATGAAACCTCTACTCGATCGTATACAATCAATAATGTAACTTTATTTATAAAGATGGTTAAGTATCATTGCAAAATTACATAGCGTTTTAATTAAAAATTCACATAAATCAGTAATTTAAAGCATTAATAGTTATGTACTACCATTAACTTAATTCAATAAAAAAACGTTATTTATTTGTTGATTACAATAATATAATTACCTTTTTCTTTGTTTTTAAATACGAACTTTTTTTTGTTTTAGAATAACACGGTTTGTGGATATAACCGATTTTGAGTATTCATGAAATATTCATTGATTTTTTTTAATGATCTTCAAACAAATAGGCTAGACCAAAATAGCTAGACCTATATAACCTCCATTACAGAAAGGCTCATGTTAAACCGTACTTTGACTAACGCCAAATAGCAGCTTTGTTATAGAAACTCATATAGTCACATTTAACAACAAAAAAAATGTAACTCAACATTTTTTACTAACATGGTGCCTCTTTAGGGAAAGTTGAAGTGTGGTGTTTTATTGTACAGTTGTACAATATTTTCGGAAATGTATACTGTTACGAGTTGCGGAATTCGAATTAAAATGCCGTTGGAATTATTATACAGTTTATTAGAACTATACAAACACGTATAACACAGGTACAAATATAACCGAACAAAACAAATCCGAACATAATGCAGGAGGTCTTAATTCAATAAAACGCGCAAAGTCCATCACTATTAGATTCCCGAATGTACACACGTCACGCCTTGATCGTGGTTCTCGCTCAACTGCCCCCTCTCTCCATCAGGCCATCGTTTTATACTGCACAAATGCAAATATGCCCGCCTGGCAACGTGGACCGAATTTTGTAGAATCAGCTTGTACTTTATAATCCGTAACACCTGGCTAATGGCCTGCAAGCGGCCGTAAGCGAAAACAATAGGCTGTTCTTCACAATACTAGAAACGTATGCCAATAAATAAATAAACAAAAAAGACGATCATAAAAGGATTACAATTAGTTAAAATGCCGACAGGTAATAAATGTGCTTTTACAGACTGTACGTGGAATTTGTCTTTGTCGAAGCCTTAGTTGTAACAATACTATAATAACAGCCCATAAACGTTCCGCTGCTGGACTCGGACCTGCCACTATAGGGGAAAGGACAGAATACCCGCCACATTTTGTGTGTGTGTTTGACACCTTATTTGTCTGGATGTGCAGGTTTCATTACGATGCTTTCCTTCACCGTTGTGAGCACGTGGTAATTGTAACAATACGCACATTAGGCCAGAAAACTGCCTAAGTGGTGCATGCGTTCCGGCTAGGGTTCGAACCCGCGCCCTTTGAATTTGGAACGCGTATGCTAGCCATTACGCTACCACGACGAAAATGTGTATTATTATATATACATTTTGTTTAAAATAGACGATGAGAATGATTGTAGAAAATGTATTGTTTTAAAATGAAAATTTTTAAGCTATGTCAAATTTATATGGTTAGGTAAAAGTGAATGAGTAGTAAGGAGGTATAAGAACCGGCTGTTAGTCAAAGACCTACAATTTGGTTTAAGGACAAGATCTCGCGTAATACTATCCGTGCAGGCACGGAAAGAATACAAATCCCTGCAGCCTGGCGGCCTTATCGTAAGAGGGGATAAAACAACCCAAAGCCAGATAGTAGGGCATTTGCCTGTCTGGATGGCTGCCACTCCTACTCTAGAGTATACCGCTATAACCACCTTGTGTTGTGCTCCGGCGTCAGTGGCCAGGTTCCAGTTTCTCTGCGAGGGCGACAGCACGTCGACAGTACCTTTAATGTTGCAAATGTTTATAGTCGACGGTAACCGCTTTCAATCAGGTGAGTCGTCATCCTGTCTGCTATACTCCTACAATAAAAAATACCAGTTTGCTTGAAGGTTATTCTAAAAGTAGAATGCTTGATACTGGTTTTTTAAATCAGGTCTTACTATCCCGGGCCAAGCCTCTGACATAGTCAGAGACTATATTCAGCAAAAATATTTTAAAAACTTAAAACTATATAAACTTGGTACTAGTTAGATCAACATACCGTGCAGAGTCATATTTAGGAAAAAGAAGATAAATTTGATTTTAAATTACTCTTAAGACAGTGCTGTTATTCATGATAATAACTTTCTCGGGAAATGTTACGATTGTTAATTATAATTTTATTGTCGGTCATTACAATACATACATTATTTAATGATCATTATAAACAGGTAATTACTTTTTATATTTCACACTGCTCACATACAATAAAATTTCGAGTGTTCAACATATAATAAGAAAATTATGAGGTGACGATAGAAACAAAATGAACATTATTGTGACCATATAACTTCTTTTTGAATACCAGGCACTGCGCGTGTGGCTAAGATTTATGTTTTTGCACTTTATGTTCAATTAAACAATTTATTACGTGTCCGTAAGTAGTCATGTTTTGATTTTATTATTTTATGTTCATACATCATGTACTCATTCATTAAATGTAACTATTATACTTATAGTTGTAACATTTCTATATCACATTGGATAGGTAGGTAAACACTGACTTTCGTGTAATTATAGCTTAAATAGTTTGTTTTGATGATGTTTTGAATCTAGTGTAGAAAGGGACATTTTAATTTTTACATATATTTTTTGAGTTCCGTAGCCAAATTACAAAAACCTTCCTTATTTTCGAAATTTAACCGATAAAAAGGATTGAAAAAATCCAAAATATTCCTCCCAATTAAACTATATTTTTATTTTTTGGATCCCATAAATAAACAAAAAACTAAAACGCGGTATGAATCCTGGTGCCGTAAGATCATGTAACAGCTGCCAACGAGTCTTGTAAATAACCGATTGTGAGTAACTGATAGATAAAACTTTTTATAAAAACTAGGTGTTCACTTTTAAAGTTCGATTGCTTAAGACTTCATTTTCTTATTACAATAATTAATTCCATTCCTTTATTCGCACTCCATTTGCGTGGAGAACTCGTACACGTGTATATGTTTTCTATTGTAAATATTTGAACATGACTTTTTATAAATACAGTTAACTCAATAAATAAATTTTATAAATGTTGTTGGCGATCGTCACCGTAACGAATAATTGAAAGAACGATAATATATACATACCTATACGCGGTAGCACAGAACATACAGGAGATTCATTTAATACAAATCACTCCAATAGGTGCACGCACAAAGTATTGCACGCGATCTTAGTATATGTTGATCGAAAGCTAGTATTTTAACGCAGCCACTTTTGTTTATTCATATCTATAAAAACAGATGCATTGCATAGATTTACCGATACACGTTATACAATAGTTATGATTCTATCTTCATCATCATAGCGTCAAATCCCGCTCGCATTCGGAGCCCACTTTAGAGTACGGGAACTGTTTTCTTATTGTTTGTTCTTCACTTCGCGCGATTTTCGGCGTATCTTAGTCTGAGACCAATAGGACTAACATCATCCTTAACGACATGAAGTAGCGTATTTTGAGTATTCGCTTTCTATTGGAATCTGGTGGAAGCGCTTTGGTTACATATGCGTTTCTCTTATAAATAAATAGCCAACCTACTTAAAATATATCTGTACCAACGTAGGAAGGAGACTTTCTTATATTTCGTTACCAGGAGTTCCTTAAGCGGTTGGTTGATATCATTTGTAAACTTTATCACATCTATCTTCCTCTGACAGCAAATAAAACGCAGTAACCTTAATGGGATGACTTAATACGTATGCGCTTATTTCAGCACACTGTACTGAATGAATATTCTGTATATTTTGTGGCGGTAGGCATGTCGCCATGCCACGTGCTTATTGTCCTGTTATACGGCGATAACAACACGATTTATCAACTAATCGATGAAATGTTAGGCCAACATACAAACTTATATTATAAATTTATAACGAACAGTCATTTTACTAATTTTATTTATGGTACGCTGTCTTTTTATACTACATGGAAATAGCTATTATTTTTATCGTAAACATCTATCGCTGGACATTTTCAATGCTTCCCTTGCTTTTTCAAATACCTTCGAAAGATTTAGAAACAAATGAAGGATCTGAAACGAGGTAAATAAAAGATAAGGGGAAAGAGATAATAATTTCTACTTGGTACTATCTTGTTTGGCGTCATTCAAAGAGCTTGGTGCCAATGTGGCCGAAAATGGATCTAAAACTTAAATAGGTATTCAAGATCACTTCACAGTTATTAGATACACAAACAGTGCAAAGCTATATTCAAAAAAGAAGAACTGAGTCATGCAATGTCAAATCGCTATGATGACGTAGATTTGGAAGTATTAATTCTAAATTTCTATGATTATAAATGAGATAATCAAATCAAAGCCTCAGTCCACTTACCTGCGTTACTGAATGATATTCTCAAGTCAGAAATAGATAAATAGGTCAGGGAGCATTGCAGGGCAGGTAATCACTATGTGTGCCAGTTCGAATCAAGGTTGCTTCGGCTAAGTCCATACGATAACGTAATTATTAATGCATTCACAAGGCTTGTTGACATGTATTTTACAATTAATGTTAGATTACATTATTATGAAAAATGATCGTAACTGTGTTTTTTCGTCATATGGCTTGAATTATCTACCGGTGCTTACAATATTTAGGGTAGTCTTCAAACTATATACAAAATGTATATCAAATAATGGATTCAATAATTTTTATGGGAAAATGTGAGGAACAAATATTGAGGCACGCCGTCTGCGTCAGGTTCCTGTAAAAAGTATGCTCAAGGAATTATGATTTGACGTCGTAAGAAATGATATGTGTGCTTTAGTCACAAAGGGATACCAATGACTAGTTGAAGTGGAGGAAAAAAAACAGGAAGGTGGACCTCGAGTTCATAAGAAGTGACACTACAAACTGAACCTGGATTTAAAGTTAGGATGATGGTGTGCTTATGTAGAAACTAGCTGTTGTTAATAAAATGTAATGAATGTGGTGAACAATCTTGGGTTTCCTCGCACACGCGATTGATGAATTAAAATCTTAAAGGAAACACAGATACGAAGGGAGACTGGACCTCATTCAGCAGATGTAATATATTTAGATAAGTTTTTATCAATTTGTATGAAGTAGTTAAGCACCATCTTTGATTTAAGCCGGATTTCTATATCTATGTCAAATTTTAACCCGTAGTAAAGCAATTGAATAGATATAGTTAATTACATAAGAAATGTGCAATGAACATGAACAAAGTCCGAAGACATTTTCACATACTCATGTGAATTTAATAGACGTCTTGAAGTTCGTCAATACTGTGTAGAACTTATCATGACTTGAATTTGCGTTTGTAATTATCTATTTACGTGATATCTAATCTATGCTTTTGCAAGTCATGCTTGTCCGTGAAAAATACGTTAAATCATTGTCATTTACAGCATCTCTAACAGTTTTTATAATAATATGTAAATTTCAAAGTGAATTTGTTTGTATGTATGTTCTTTTCCCTCGTCACGGCCTTGACTATGGAGCTACAATAGTATCGTGTACTTATGAACTATCAATTAAGGCTTGCTACAACTGCAACTTAGTTGAGGATTTTTCGGTCGATAGCGAGGGTATACGCGGTTGTTTTTGAGATGCATTATTATTTTATTGTGAATAAAATAAAGTTAAATTGAAAAAAATAATAAAACCAAATTATTTATGTCTTTTATAAATATCTTGATATTTTTTCATCCTGCTTTAATAAAAATTGAAGCAGTTAATTGGTTTCTTGTCAATAATTTGGAAGTAATTTGGTGTTCTTTTTTCTTAACTAAAAGTAATAACTATAGAAAAGTCATGACAAAAACCGCGTTACGGTTCATATCGTGAAGATCTGTGCTAATTTTTGAAGTAAAACTTCTTTAGAATCATTGTGAGTTCAAACTCGATGAAACAAAAAAGAGATAAACAGATAAATCTATAGGACTAAACCTGCGAGAGAATGAGATAGAATACATGATATTTAATCATTTAAAGACTATGCTCATACAGATAGAGTTTAGAAATGTTTTGAAGTTTTCGTTAATACTTCAAATTTCGTGTTTTAAAGGGTAATTTTTTTATAACGATATAATATATGAAATGTGACATCGCGAAATTTAGAATCCCTCCCACCCCTTGTCACACTTTGTTTCACTTTTATTACGTGTGAACTGCGCACACACACAATTTTTTTGGTAAATTATACTAACCAACTAAAATTTGTTTCATTTGTATACCATTTTTGATCTTTTGCGGCAATATGAGGCTTAAGAGAATCCCACAAGATGGTATAAAAATTACAAAATAGATTTTGTTTAGTTATCTCATTTTAGATACTGTATTAATGTATAAGTATAATATAATGTTGCAACACTTTCAGATCAACAATATCCAATCTCGTCAAGAAAATACTTTAATTTACATATCTATATAGTAAAGTATGATACGATAAAATAAAATAAATTGGGTAATTGCTTTACAGTCCGCGCAAAATGAAGGCATCCCTAGATGTAACAGACATGCACTGTTTTTGTTCTTTAACTTTAAAAATATCGAAATATCCTGTATTTTGAAAAAGTACTGAACGGTCATTGTTCAGAACAATTTAAGAAGTGTTTTTTAAACTTTATCACCTGGTTTTTTTTGTAGAATTCTCCATCTCATAGTTTAAAAGTTAAGAAGTCGTGGTAGCGTATGGCTAGCGCACGCGTCCCAAACTTCAAGGGCGCGAATTCGATCCTGGCCAGAACACATGCACCACTTAGGCAGTTTTCTGACCTAATTTGCATATTGTTACAATTACCACGTGCTAATAACGGTGAAGGAAAACATCGTGATGCAACCTGCACATCGAGTTAATCGATGTGTCAAACCTGCCAAGCCGCCTTCGACAATCGTGGCGGGTATACTGTCCGGTTTCCCTATAGTGGGACGCCCGAGACCAGCAGTGGGACACTTATGGGCTGCTATTATATGGTGGCTACACATAGTGGAAAGGTCGCATTTTACTAAATATTTTCCACAAAGACACTTAGATATGATATCCTTTTTCTAAAATTACGTAACTATATTGTTCATTTTTAACAACATACATAATCATATGAGTACCTTTTAAACAGCACAACAAAAATCACGCTGCATGGTTTAAGCAAATACATAATTTTGACAGTTTATATATTTATAATATTTACACTAATAAAAGCACAATGAAAGGGTTCTGCCAAACACTTCCTGGTATTCTTCATAAATATGACTTAAAATGCCTGCAATTTGCAATATAACTGTTATACGTTGAATAATGAACAGATGTTAAAAATCGCCCTTCCGCATACAAACAATACAATAACAGGTTTAATTTTGATTCCCTAAACTACAAAAATCTTCGGTTTACTTGACCCGGGTGCATTGCAGCTGATTTCATAAAGGGCGTTCCCCTTCGCAGCTCACGGCGTCTCCAAGCATTAGGAAATAGCGTTTTAGTTCTAATAACAAAATATCTTAAATTGTCCATCATATATTGCACTTTCTGGTATATTAATCAATTATTCATCTGAATTCTAATAGAGCAGAAATCTATTATAAGATTCAGAATTTCATTATTAGTAAGATTACGCTAGCCTTTCTTGTAAGTTGTATCCTGCTGCAGGCAAGAGCTTACCAAATTCAACTGTAATTTGTAGTTTTAATCAATTCTACTCCTAGACTTTGATAGCTAACATGTACCAAAATAATAGATGTTATCAGTATCTGAAGACTGCGAAACAAAGTAATGGTAGCAGTTAATATTAGAACAACGCTTAGACGTGAATCAATGATTGATAGTGGGAAAAATAAAAACCATTTTTGGGGGAGGAGGCGGATAGGACGCAACGAGGCATTATATCTATTTTATTAAGTCTAACTCAGAATGATGGCCGTTATGGAATAGGGACTCAAAATTATCAGTAGTAAGGATAATTGCAGTTATTACAGTGACGGTTATAACTAGTAAATTTGTGTGGTTAGTTACTTTATCTTTGTAACGGATAGCTAAAGCGTTTATTACTTCCTTAATTGTTTGCAGACTATTTATAATTATAAATATGAATGATTTTCCGTTACAATTTTTATGCATTATATGTTAGTTTGCTCCTTCTTCATAGCCTTGGGAATTAATTTATTATTATGAAATTTGATATGCACTTTCATAATACAGGTTTTCGTGGGGATAGTACCTGAATCTTGTGCGAAGTTTAAAGCGTTGATGACCCATTTTTTGCAGTGCCACTGCAGGTCTGCAGTGCAGACCTGCAGTGGTATTTCAGGGAGGGAGATCATGCGCATACCTGCGCCTCCGGGCTCTCGACTAACGTCGGCGCCCGCGAGGCGCATGCGTACTTCCATCTCTCTCCCTATCTCGTTCCGCGGCCTCCTTTTGAGACATTACAGTCTCGCAGAAATTGGCCGCGCCCACCCAATGATCATCGCTGTGCAGCATGGTTTGCACCAGATCGCCCAGCGAATCGATCGGACCTACTATTGCCTCGAGTTCAAACCTCTGAGGTGCCCATGCTACGTACTCGACTAGCGTGTGGAACGCGGTGTCCAGTGCGCCACACTGGCGGCATTAGGGTGAAGGCAACCAGCCCGCAATCTGACACAGATACTTATCGAAGCAACCGTGCCCGGTAAGTATCTGTGTCATCCTGAAGGGCAGGGTCCCGCGTTTCCGTGAGAGCCATCGCAACAGCTGCGGTCGAACCGCTTCCACCGTGTCAATGCCAGCGACAGGGTTTTCCAACTCTACTGACCAAGATTGGATCATGGCCGCGGTTTCCCGCGTCCTGATTACCTGCAGCTCGGCCTGGCCATACACCAGGCCACGGGCGGGGGCATCCTGTCGGGAGCGCCAAACCTTGGCAATCACGTCCGCCTGGAGAGGCCAGGGCGGATCGCTCGCCAAAAGTGTCGACGCCGTCCACGACACTGTACGGTATCCTTGGATGGTCCTCACCGCCAGGACCCGTTGTGCGCAGCACAACAAAGTCCTATTGTGGCGGTGAAGTGCAGTGGACCATACGAGTGCACCGTACAGGGTCATACTCCTAAGGATGCCCACGTAGAGTTTCCTAGTCGTCCCCCCCGGTCCCCCCACGTTGGGAAGGAGCCGAGAGAGGGCGCCTGCGGACCTCACGAGTTTGGGAACTAGCTGCTCAAAGTGCGCTTTAAACAGCCATTTCCCATCGAGAATATTTCATCTGGGGACCTACACGAATGTCCACCCCTTGGACTGTAACGGTCAAGTCCGCAGGGGGATTAATGTGCCCCGCGCTGAGGTAGGAAGAGCGTGAGACTTAGAAAGACCCACACGCCATGCGTCTTCAACACGCACCAACCAAGTATCGCGACGTAACAATTACATAAAAATGGTGTTCACATCGGGCCGCCGCGGCCGGCCGCGTTTCCTCGTCGATCGTGTAAACTTTCACGAAATCAAACAAAGAAATAGCGAAGCGGTTCATTTGCATCATTCCCACGCGGACAAAAGAATGACCCAATCTGTTTGGCAACTACAAATGATGTGTTACCCGAAATCCTATGGTCACGGTTCGCAGCCGCAGACAGTTCGTGTGACAATTCACTCACGTTCAATACTTATTTTGGAGACTATCGTCCACTCTGTTTACTATTTTTCATTCCGTGCCGTACGCAATTCTGCGATACATCCATTTAAAACAAGTGTTAATTTTTTTAATACCTGGCAGACAAACACATACATTGTCTTTCCCCAAATGCTTTACTTTACTAAATTACGTGTGTTATAAGTAGATTCTTTAAAATTATTTTATTGCATAAGTTCAGCAAAGAGACAGATGGCCTACCTGATGGAAACCGGTTATCATCGCCTATGGATATTTGTTACACCAAAGGTGCTGCCGCTCTCTAAAGGCAGACTGGACTCTGGCCAATAATGCCAGAACACAAGTCAAGGTTGGTATGGCGGCATACTCTAGACCGGGGGGGTGACAGCCATCCAGACGGGCAAATATACAACTGAAATCTCAATATCCGATATCTGACCATAGTATTTTTATAGCTGGAGTACAGCAGTCAAGCAGACGGCCCACCTGATGGAAAGCGGTTATCATCACCTATAGACATTTGCAACACTACCGTGCCGGTAGGGCGTGGGTGACGTCTCACCCACGCGCTACCGGCACGAAGAAATCTTATGATACCATTGAAAAAATACCCATATCGTAGCGCTGTAGTAAAACATCAGCTGGAAGCTCATTCCAAATCCTCACCACACGCAAGAGAAACTTTCTTGAGAAACGCTGTAAAGAAAATAAAGTTAATTTAAGAAATTTACCAGGCCAGCAATTGACCCAGGATTTCTGCGTTCCAGTAAATTAAGCGGGCAGGGCAAAGCAGTCAATCACAGAGGCTGTCCAATTATTTAGTCATTTGTATTTATACACATATCCCGTATATCTGATATCTAGGTAATCTGAGGGTAACGTGATAGTTTGCAACATTTAATTATTAATTTGTGACTTTTTATGTTATCCAAAGTTAATATATACAAAAACAAAGAATATTGTTTCTGATATTTTATTTAGTCATTTATTGTCAATACCTATTATTTAAATTTGAAAAGAGAACAGTTTATTCTTAGTTTCAGTGTCAAATCCCTATTTTAATATTATAAATACGAAAGTAACTTTTTCTCTGTCTGTTCCATTTTCACGGAAAAACTATCTGCACCAATCTGGCTGAAACTCAGTATATATATTTTCGATGCCGAGAATGAACATATAATATGACCCGCGGCGCATATAATATAATCGTTTAAATATTTTTTGATATAGCTTAATGTTACGGATTTACCCGTAGAGGCTCATTTCAAAAAATCAAATTATGGCATTTCGAAATTCTTTTGTATGTCAGACAAATAAATCACCGATGTCGAGAAATCTCGTATGTATGGCAACCCTGTGTGAGTATCAATAACTGGTTGAAGAAAACGGTGGCTTCAGAAAGATGAATAGGCAAGTACGATTTGTCTTGTCTCTGTTTGTCATTACACAATGGGCCGAGTGGCTTTTGTCTTGAGTGGCATTTTGATTTGAAAAAAAAAACAGTTTAGCATGTATGTTGGTGTGTTAACTCATTACAGCCTAGCCAGAATAACTTTTATTTATTTACTTCTCATAAAAAAATATAAGAAATAAAATATGTCGGCAATAGAGGTGATGGGTATGTATATTCTGGTCAGGAGGCTCCATAGATTAGTAAATACGTAGTAGCAAGAAAAGGAAGAAAGACTTTATTTGAAGAAATAGTGACATAATTATATTCGTAAGACGTAATGTAATCGGGCGAGAAGAATAAAACCACCGTCATCACATAATTTCTAATATTCAACCAAATGTTTAAATACAATATTGCAAGTGCTTCTAGTGATTTTGATTTAGACACGTAATGCGCGAGTAACGGACTTTCATCTCAAAAATAAATTTTATCGTACTCTGTTCTCTATGACATAATATAATGCACACTAGTGCCCAAAGTCATGTCAGAGTGACATTGATAACTGATGGATGTATATTACCAAGCTAAGAACATATTAAGTAATTCTAGTCAGTCAGTTGGTAAATATTACGGCTCCCTACAACCAATCATCCCCTCCACTCCATGGTTTTTCCGCCACCGATTCTTACCTAAAAAACTTACATCTACCCTAATACGCCTTCGACTTGGACATGTATGTTCTCCCACCTTTTTAGCAAAATTAAGAATACGCGATCACTCTTTGTGCGAGTGCGGCCTGGAAGAGGGAACAGTGGAACATATATTCTTTCACTGTCCTAAAATTACCACCCATATATATGATATATTACCTTCAGAATGTGATCGTCCTGTGAATGTTAATTACCTGTTAACTCTTGTTCATACTAAATTTGTATATATTTTATGTAAATTTCTATATATTAATAATATTTATTTATAACGTAGTTAGTTTAATACAATTATTGTTTTGTGTTGTCCTCAGGTTATCAGAAAACGTTCTTGCCGTTTTTCACCGCTCAAAGCTATTATTATAATTTAATATCTGATCGCCCTACACCTGTCATTTTTACTCAGTCACTCCGACATTGGCAAAATCAACGCGCGCATAAAGCGTTGGAGCCATCGCCGACCAAAAATAGAATAGAATAGAATTAAGTAATTAGGTAATTGACTAAAAATTATAATTTCGTAGAATTTAATTATATTAAAATTAAAAAAACTTATATAAGCTACATCTTAAAAATCACAAATATTTGAAAAGAAATTCAAAGCAAGTGTAGATGGAGTAGCTTTAAATACACTAACTTTAAATGCCTGAAATTGTCACGCTCCCTTCGCCGCGCCGCCGGCGACTGAAAATCTCCAGCACATCGCCGCCGTTTTTCAACGCGGTGCAATGGCTCCTCTACTATTAGCATAAAAATAAACATTCTCCCACTACTCACTCTTAGAAATTACTAAAGTAAATCATGTCTTAAGTCGCCAATTCATCGACTGCTGTGTATTATACTAGATAACTTTCCAGTTTTCTAAATAAAAAGCTTACTATTCTTATAGCCTCGGAAACCTACGCTATTAATGCAATTTATGTACATACAAAACGTAGTATGCCTTGGATGGCTGGACAGTTGACAAATAAGTGTCGTAATGAAGAAAACAATGGTATAGGAGCACTTTCTACTTTCGCAAACAATACATCCCTTCCCATACTTTCTCATCTATGCCTCTTTGTTACACATAGCATCTGAAATATCCTATCGAATTTTTGCTTCTTTATAATAGAATAAAATATACAAAGTTGTGTACGTAAACTTATGTATTGTACTCGTGGTTTACGTCTGTGTGGGTACAGTAATGAAAACTATTCAACCTTCATCCATACCTACTAATTCCATTATTTAATACTAAGTTTTCGTAACGGACTGCGGCGCGATCGGCTTCCTATCCCAAAATCAGCATCCTTTAGCCGGCTTCACCCTGAGAGCTCAGAACACGGTCTACCTATTTTATTCGTCTGAACTTAAGGCGTAAAAGATATCAGTTGGCGATATTATTGTTAATAGGTATATCTTTTCCAGACAACATTTGCATGAACTTAATTTTGGATTCTACTGTTAAATACTGATTTCGTTTGGAATAGCTGCGTCGGAGGCCCGGGTCCACTATCATATTTGAATTGGCGAGTTTTTTATGATTACATAGAACGACTGCTAACTGGACCACCGATACATTGCGCTCTACTAAGATCAATTGAGGATAAGGCTACCAGAAGACTTTTCTCCTTCCTTCTTCTGTCTATCAACACTCTTCAGTGCTGATAGACAAAATAATAGGGAGTGTAGATTAGAAGCAATTATGGTAAGATACTAGTATCATAGGCAGCATAAGATTGTGACGGTTGAAGTTCCTAACGCCGAGTTCCGTCAAATTATATCTTTAGTATACACAACTGTATTATAATGATATAAATTCTAGAATTTTCAAGCTCTTAAAATTTTTATTAAATTTAAAGTAAACTCCTGTTACAAGATGTCCACCACAGTAGTCATAAGAACCATAGTGTATATTAATATGACATAGACAATCGTCATAGATAATACTTTTAGTCGATTTATCAGATGATTTGATTTATAATTAAATTACCATTTTCTATCGGTTAGTTAATTTTATAAGCCCACTAAATTATCGTCTAGATAATTTAGTGTATCAGTAACTAATTATTATAATTGTTTTTATGATCCTGGCAACACTATGATGTAATTGCTATTTTTAGCAATGATGCAATGTTATTGTTTTGTAGGGTAGCATTTTCGTATAAAAGGCGTAGTGGCGTGTAGACGGTGTTCATTGCTTACTGTGCTGTGTAAATATTCACATCAAAGGCTGAACAATAAAGGAGAAACCCTGTCCAAATAGTTAATATTTGGTATATTTGGTACTTTCTTACCCAAATCTCTTCTTGCTTTTTACACTCCACAATATACCAATAGCATTTGTAGTGTAGCATTTGATTGCGATAATAGGTGAATTCCTTTACACTTATGTAAATGTTTTTAATAAAAATTTTAGACCTATGTTTTTTTAGCGAAATCAATATGCAACAATTTTCAATAAATAGTTTTCTTAGTCTCACCTACTAGAAAAAGGTGTTTTAATGCCAGATGCGCACCTGGTTACAAAAAAGCGCGCGAGCAGGCTATCATCGACAGTGTTAATCCAATACCGCTGTCACGTTCGAAGCGTTATTTATATATGTAATTATGTTGAATGAAAAAGCGTGAATAGTTTTAAAGAACAAAAAACATCACCCACATTTAAATATAAATCTAGAATTAACTTCGTTTGTATATTTTTGTATGTTTGTTTATTCATTGCCTAGGTGTAAATATATATAGCCAGATGGTAGGGCAAGTGAAAAAAAATAAGATGTAGGTACCAGCAATTAGGGTATAATCCTTGCAAAGGTGATTGAAACAGATCGCTCTTTAATACAAATTTAAGTTATTAATTATTCTCCTTCTGTTATTTCTTTTTTACTGTACAATAACGGGTTGTCTATTTATTTACTTATCTAGTGACCGCGGGATACCAATATCCATGAGAGCATCAGAGTGTTTGTTATCAATAAGTCATTTCCTAAAGTATTTGAACGAAGCTATTTTGACACTATATATACCTACCTGACTATGGAGCTATTGTCACTATCAATAAATACCAGTCTGAGAAATGTGTTATTTATATAATTTTGTCTAATCTATTTAAATAACGAGTCGGTATTAGGTAGGTAGTATTATATATACGGCGTCTATAGTTTAGGAACAAAAAAAATGTAATAAATGCACAGTGGCAGAACTTAAATAATATTATTAACTATAATTAGTTTGAACAAGATCCGTATTGTTTTTCTTATACTTCTTTTTTAGAGGATTGTGGATCCAATGCAATTAGCATGGCCGTTTCCAATGTCACATTTACATGGTTGACAAAATGTTAGGTGCATATAAAAATAAAATAGAAGAAAGAGAAAAAATTGAACGGTAATTTTCAAAAGACTTTTGTAGTCCTGTGAATAAAACAGACAGTATTAAATTACCTATACTAAGAGTAGTTTTTTAAACATCGGTACTTTTGATTAATTAATTTATAGGGCTCCTATAGCCAAATGTCACAAACAGTGGGTATTCGTTATTACTACGAAATCCTTCATTATGCATTTATATTTTAAAAGTTCTTGTGTGTCATAAAATTTCTTGGCAGTCGGCAGCGCGTTGGTGACATCTGTGGTTTTACAAACATCCATGGACAACGGTAACCGCTTTCCATCAATCAGGTGGGCTGTCTGCCTGTCTACTGTACTCCAGCTAATAAAAAAAATGCACAGAGTGATATGTACATATTCAATTTTTATACACGATGTAAAATAATAAAACTACGTTTTAACGGTTTTAAGCGCGGCCTTTTATATGACTTGCATTTCGACTTTTCATCCACTTTTTAAGCGGTGGTAAATAAGATTAGGCTCTCATAGAGTATATAATAATCATAAACAAAAATTCAATAATTAAAATGAACAAGTTGGGGGTAGTCTAAATAATAACTTCAATATTACTTATCGACACTTGACATCTTTGTCTTCCAAGATCACGGAAAGCCACGGCCACTTTTCTGTAGCCGAAAATCATTAAAACGTGGTTTTAATTACATATGTGTAATAGTTGCGAAAACTTAAGAAAATACTGCGATGTAAAAATATGAAAGTACAGTCACAATCAGCCACAAGCCAACCTGCTAGGTTCGTTCACAATCTTTACCGTTTGCTCACACTGGCAGTGGCATCTGCATAACTGAGCCGCTCCGTTCTCATTAGCCGGTGCCCGTTAGCCCGACCCGAACTCCCGCGCACAACGGGATCGCGGCGACCTCGCGCACTTCGCTATGATTTTAAACTATTAGCATCACATCATAAGAAACTAGTGTCATACGTTTTGTATCTACATTCAGAATAAATCTTATTGAATTGCTTAAATTCCGATATTAAAATTTAGTGGTGAAATTAGGCAATCATAAATTAGCGTTTGATGATTTATCGGTTTTGTAAGTATTATTTTTAATCTGTGTGTGTATTTTTATCCGTGCAGGAACGGAGAAAAAATACAGTTTCCCGCGGCCGGGCGACCTGTCGCATGACGCGACAAAACAACCCACTGCCAGGTGGTAAGGTATTTGCCCGTCTGGATGACTACCAATCCTGGTCTAAAGTATGCCGCCATAACAACCTTGAGCTGTGTTCTGGCATTAGTGGCCAGGTTCCAATCTCCTTTTAAATAGCGGC
The DNA here is from genome assembly GCA_039645545.1 of Dendrolimus houi. Lineage (NCBI taxonomy): Eukaryota > Metazoa > Arthropoda > Insecta > Lepidoptera > Lasiocampidae > Dendrolimus > Dendrolimus houi. Next base: position 10,986,893 of record CM077120.1, on the reverse strand, counting down.
AGCACATAGGTAGCACTTTTGGTGTTGCAAGTGAATTTGAATGAATAGGCGATGGTAACCGCTTACCATTAGGTGGGTCGCCTGCCTGTCTGCTGAACTTAAAAAAAATTAAAATGTAAGTAATCGCGTACAATAATTATATATACCACCATCACCACTCCGCATCTGCAATATTTCAACCACGGATTGTCTGGAAGAGACCGCTTTTTAGCAATAACATCGACCTTTGTACACAATCAGAATAGTAGGTATTAGTTTGTAAATTTTCATTAATGCTGTACAATAAAGAGTTATCTGTTTACCTTTTATTAATTTACCGCATCGTAGAAGAAAGAAGAGTAAACAGATAAAACAACATTTAAATTGTAAATATAAGAAACATGAACCTTATTAATTGCTACAAAACACTTCTGATAAAAATATTATGATTAAGATTAGGTCAACACACTTTTGAATCGTCATTTGTTTTGCTTCCAATAAAATGGATTCTCCCAGATATCAGTTTCCTTAAACATTGCAAAGTTATATACTAAAATATCCTTTATTCAATAGTGAGTTGCTAATAATTATTTTAAAGTCATATTGTGATGTAATGCCTCGTAGAAATGCATATCGAGTTTATTTTGACGCTGATATCAGGGTATTTCGGATGTACAATTTTAAAACCTAGGATCTAAAACGGAAGAAATTTATAGGGGAGCAAAAAAGTATTACGAATTTAAACGACATGCCGCTTCAAAAATATTTATTTTATCTTATTGGGGTAAGAAATACTTATTGCGTTTTATAAAAACTGCTTTTTGCTAGGTCTGTAATTATACAGCTGATTTTATTGAAGACCTGTTTAATTTGATTCAAGAACCATTGTTCTTGTTGTAGTTCCTTAAAATATAATAAAAAATGTACAACTTGGGTTTATGAATTGCAGCCGTGATGTAATTAATTATATTTAAGATCAGATCATTCAAAAACACCACCCCAATTTTGGTCAATATCAAAATGGAATTACTATGAACTACAGCCATCTCTCGTAGAAGTGTCGATGAAAAGTGCCCAATTTTTTTATCTCCAGTCAATATATATATATGTCTACACCAAATTCATGAAAGTCATATTCAAGTCCGTAAACATAAACCTGCAAATCCCGTACGAAGTTATTACTTGTTATATTTAACAACTCATTTGCGCATTTATATCTCAGTCTGAATGAATGTATATTTTTTAATGTTTCTTTTTTCACTTATTCACAGTCATTCGCGGACCGCAAAATATCTCTTTTCCTTTCATTTTCAGTCACACTTCCTCTTTTCGGGCATGTATCCTCTGTCACAACACAAATCATCATCTCATACGTCACTCTCATACTTCATTCTATTTTTACTTTATATTAATTATTCTTCCAGTTTAACTTTTGTTTTTTCGAGTAATGTTCATCGTTCCTCATTGCGTGTACCCATGTCCACCTTAATCTTCTTCAGAGAAACTTTTCAATCACATATGCAATTTCTATGAATTATCTTATTCTTTTTTCTTTCACCTTCTCCCAATTATTTGGGGCCGGCTAATATGTTTTTTCCTTCCATACTCCTCTATTCTGACATACGTCCTCTGTCACTTCACAAATCATCATGTCATCCTTCACATAATCAATCCATCTCCTTTTTACTTTAGTTTTATATTTCTATTCGTCCAGAATTCTTTTATATGTTTATAAATGTAATTAGAAGAAATACCGGATCAAATAATACAGATTTGTTTAAATATGAGAAAGATGCATTGATGATTCACAAAAGTGTAAGTCGAATATATTTCCCCTTTCCCGTTGCATTGTTAAGATATAAGAGTAACGAGATTTGAAGCCGATCTGCGCACAGGATCGGCACGTGGAGAATGCTTTCAGTGACTAATCGGTAAACCATTTGTGGTTTTACGCTCACAGACAATAATACCAGGTCCAACGTATTAAATAACGGTAATAGGGTTTTTTTCAATTATTTCACCGATTCACTCGCGTTCATATTTGTGCAATTGGTTCAATACTAGGTTACTATATAAATAAGGTTCTTAAAATACTATGCTTAAAATTACTTCCGGTAACAGGGTTATAGAAGATAACAACAGATATTATGCCTTGCATCTCCAAGACTGATTCATCGTAAGTGTTAGTCCACTGCTAACATATTCTGGTCCTACTCTTTTCTCACATAGCAACCGTCAACCTTGCGCAGGTCATCTATCTACCGAGCCAGAGTATGCCTTTCACTACGTTCACAAAGACGCATACGTACGACTAAGAGTCAAATTGGATTTGATAAATCTGTAATCTCGATGTGTAAGTATGTATCTTCGTGATATGTAAATAAACTCCATTAACACAATACATGTTGATTTTAACTTTATTCGCATTCGATACTGATGTTGTATTTTATTATCAACTTTAAAAAAAATCATTTATCATCAGTCTACCAGTTTACTTAATTGCAAACAACAAAATCATCGTATTATCCCACATCCCGATCGAGATTTATTTACATATTTAGATTATTTTATAAATCGGAATATATCGCATTAACCAGACCACTGGTAACACTTACAAATCAACTCCACGCTTTAGATTTTAGCCGGTGGACTTATGGCCGGTTTACTTAAAGTCGCTTGACGAGGTCTATGCAACGGCATTGCGTCAAACATACCAAACAAACAACTTGTTGGAGTTAACAACTTGCTTCCAGATATCACTGAACATTAATTAATAATAAACTACTGATAAGCAAGAAATTCCTCTAAACAAGTGTTTTTCCAACTCTGTACTCTACGATATAGTAGACAGATAAACGTTATTAGATGTGACTCATATTCAATGCAAAACAACAATAAAACCAATTGTCTTTTACAATCTATACAACTTATTTACCCATCTGTTGTACATACGGGCTTGTGCGTCAAAACCATAAGTTACATGGTTAAAAATAATAATTACCTCGTAAATTGAAACTGTACACGTGAATATCGAACGATTTATTTGTGAGCATCGGCCTTGAAAGGCGTTCTAACACAAATATCAGTGGTAATGCTTTATGTATTAGCAACCGTGACGAATGACAAATGAATGTATAAACAATACGAACATTGGATATATGTACGCAGCAGATATCGACTACTGCCCCTACCACGTAATCAACTATCGACAGCAACTAGGTCGATAACATGCCACTAATCTACATACATTCGACTTCTTATCGCACTTCAAACGTCACCATTTGAAGTTAACTCGTGTGAATTTTTATTTAATTAACGTTAAACAAAACAACGGTTTACATAATCATGACTTTTGGCTGCAAGTCGTTAAAATTTTTGATGTAATCTATTACGTGTACCGTTTAGCGTGACAATTCTATTATTTCAAAAATATACTTACATTATACAAGCGAGTTTCTAAAAAAACGTGAGGTCAACTTTTTCTGCTCTGCTTTTCTTCTTCCTAATTATTATGTAATGCGCTATCGTGTTTAATAAACAAAGATGCGTGAATCTTCTCGTTGAAGCTATAAACAAAACTAGGACTAAAAAAATTCAGCAGCCTTAAATCAGCACCGCATGACAGCTTTTATAATCTCATTTCAAATTGCCTATTTATATTTACGTGACCTCTCACTACGCTGGTATCTACTGTGAACAAGACAGAAGTTATAGGTACAGAGCCTGCCAGGGCATCACGGTGTGCCCCGACGATTCACCACGCGGCTGACGGTGCGGCAACGCATGTTCCCAGGGCCGCACGGTATGGTGAGACTACGTACCCATAGCCCTGGCATTATGGCGAAGGACGGAATACCAAGGGACTTTTAGTGGGTGGCAATGGCACTTGCTAGCAATGCTAGTGTCACAACAAGGTGGTGAATCCCACACATTCCTCACCGCTTTTCCCCCGCGGTGGATAGTCCTCAAACGTTTCTCCTCGTTAAAAAAAAGTTGACAAGGTAACATATTTTTAGAATTCTAATCTTGTCTGTAGAAGTATACTTTAATTTTGCATTACACCCGTACTACAGGTAGAATGTAGAACCCAATGTATTATCAGCTTAAGTTACATGCGTTTTTTTATTGTATTTAAATTATAAATTTATAATGATTTTTTATAAGAAACTTTGAATATTTAAAAGAAAGTGTAAGCATTTTTAATTTTTTAATTGTATGTAAATGGTACAAGTAATACAGTAGTAGCAGCAATCGGCTATTACACTGACCGAATGGTGAAACGAAAGTAACAATTGCTTTATGAAACGTCTCGGTGGAAGGTAATCTAATCGAGCCGGTCGATATTACACAACAATAAAGAACCGAGTGAGAAACTAAAACAAAACAACTACCACTAATCACCTGTTTGCTTATAACCGTCAGGTGGCTGTTAAATTTGAATAATCTACTGTAAAAATCGACATTAGCGAACATTTACAATTCTCTCCCGGAACAATATTCACTCACTTTTACAATTTTGAAATGTTACGTAGTGGTTTCACCTAGAGAGTTGGTTACATTTCATTATCTTGTTTAATAAATACCTGAGCGTACCAATTGTTCTGTTAATTGCTTTGTTTTTGGATAATAAAAAAATATATCATAATATAAACGTCCTAATTCTTCTGGTCTTCCTAGTTCAGCTAAAACAATATTGATGGAGGATTGGATGTTTTCACACATTGGTAATCTCGATGAGTAGATTTCTTTACAGTTGTTTTCTTCATAGTCAGCACGGGGTTTTGCAACTACATAGACATTAGGGTAGATAAATAGACTAAGCCATGCATGCTCTCTGTAAAAATTCAACTTGTGTTATTGGAATAAAACAATACCTAAGCCTCCGTGAAACCACATAATCTGGCTGATATTAGACAGATGAACCAAATCGAATAAATTTGGTCGAAAGGCACAGAACTGAAAGAACACGACATTATTCAATGTGATTGAGTGATTCATTTGGTTGATTCATCTAAATTGAATAACCGAAATTAACCGTTTAATATCGGCTAAATATACGAATTCGTTTGGAGTTATGAACAAAAAAACTTTATAAGAATTACCACCACTCTACGTCTTAATAATTGTTAACCCATTTTTCTTCACATTATTTACACAGCTTGCTATTAATATCGTTATCACTGTATTAATTCATGACTTATTGTGTTGTTTTAAACTTGAAAGAGCTCCTCGATTTCTTTGTGAAAAAATCTAGAAAAATCGATGCCGGGCCGTGATAATTTTACTTTTTCGTAAATTAATGATGAAATCATTCTATTTCGCCAATTGTTTTTAGTGCAGTAGCATTAAATGTTATTGTTTTTCGGAACAAAATAAATTATGCCATGTGATTATGTCTCATCCTTGATCGTTATTTTATAACTAATCTCTATGTACAGTGCCCAGTAATTCAATTTCATCTTTTGATTTTGTCAATTACTTAATTTGAAAAGTGCATTGACTCTTGAATAGTTTCGTGACAAACTCCCATTGCTTGTCATTGGGCCAATTCGGTGCCTCGTTGATTTCCTATACTCAATTACTGGAAGCTACATGGGGGAAGTAGGAAACGATTTGTAGCGTACGTTTAAATAAAATAACGTTACTTTCTCCGTTTGTTTTGATGTAAACAACCGGCGCGCGGCGAGACTGCGCGGGCGCATTCTATGACATCATTAGAACACGCTACGGAAAGAACGTGAAGTATGAACAACAATCAAACAATAGTATACTATTCGCGTTTAATTTAAATTATAATCAGTTAGTTCAATAACATCGTGTCAAAGACCAAGTGTTATCAAACTATAGATTTAAATAAACTATATTATATAAGTGGTAGTATTGTTTAAAGTATTCATCTAATTCATCCATCTCATTACAATGAATGAGCAAATTCTGGCCATAAAACATTAGCTTCTATTCTATCTGATCTAATGTGCATACTGTAAAAAATACAACGAGCTAATAAGAAAAAAATCGTAGAGACGAAATTACCGATTTTTAAAATCCGCCATTCTGACTTGGACAAGTGGATAATTGGATACACCTTTCCTCTGAAACAAAAAGGCCCCTGCAAAGCAGTGAGAAGTTTATAGGCTGATATTATATGCATATTTTGGATTTCTTCATGGAATAATTAATTATTCCATTGTTTATCCACAAAGAGAGAACCAATAAACATACTGAATCACATTAAAACTTACTTTCACGTTGGTGTTATTTATTACTTAAATTCCTTTTAATTTTTGTTAGCTATTGTTAGCAGCGAAACGATTTTGTAAAAGCATTTAGTTCATATCGCTGTCTAAGTCTCGAACTGATACGACGATGCTTGCTATTCTGGGGCAGCAACTCACTGGTAATTCTGAACCACAGATAGAAAAAATATCTACGTCAATCAAATTAAGAACATAGATAAGCGCAATACAGTAAGAGGATACCGTAATGGTGAGACGCAGCGACTCAATACAGCGCCGTTACGTAAAGTCGGATTGTCAAAATGTCGCAAGCGCAGATCACGTAGGCAGCCGTACTCCAACGGACGACGCAACCGACAAATCGCTGGGAAAGCACTGTAATTCTACCATCCACCAATTACACAGATATCCGAACTATGCGCTCTGTACCGGCTCCCAGTGAAATATCGATTCGATTTATGATTTTAATACAGTTCTATTCGCTGGGTGCATTTACATTATTAATCTGTGGTCCTATGTGGAATAAACGATTTACTACTGGAGGAGTTTTTGACGGAACTTGAAGGGTGACATTTTGGTAATATTTGGTTAAAAATTCTCATTAGTTGTGTTGTATTGTTTGTTTTTAAGTAAGGTTGTGTGATTGTATTCAAAATCTCAACTTTTAGTGAAATGTTTTTTTTCGAATTGTCACAAGTTCCTCTTTTGGTATCATTCAAAGACCTAAAATTTGGTTACGGTTTCTGTTAGATAAATCCTATTTTCGCCGGGTGCCTATTTCTTCGAAGATTTTACAACTTTTATATTCTTAGCAAATTTAGAGAAATATAAGTGTGTGTAAAAGTAGCGTGCATGAAAAAATAAAAAAATTGAATCTGATTGCAGCGCCATCTACCATATCCCATCGTATGTAAACCATCCAAGGATTCGATCAAACAAACAAAAAAAAATATCAAAATCGGTCCAGCGGTTTAGTAGGAGTTCAGTGACATACACACGTAAAGATTTTTAAAATAAAAACGTGTGCGTCTCGGTACGCCCGACAGAAGTGTTAACTTAAACTAATCTAAGTTGAACTATTTAATATTGAAATTGTTTAACTTGAGAAAAGCTTAGGTTATTACTTAAATTTTATGTATATAGCGCATGGGTTAGAGTGAAAGAGTAGCCTACCTACCGCTGCCGAATGCGTGAGAGAAAGGGAAGCCAGACAGACTGGCGCCGTAACGCGTTACGTAACGAAGCGGTTTACCCTTCCATAACAAGTTATCACTTCAAAATATAAAGTCGATATATTCTTATACATACGTACGTAATACGTATGTATATACAAGCTGTTTTGATTATAATAATTTTATTTATCGTCACTATTCACTCTATAAACTCCTCATTTAACTCATTTAATACAAATTTTCATAATTCGATAGACGTTCTCTTATAACAATGATAAAAAAATCGACGCGTCCAAGACCTTCGCTCTGACATTCAAATCCATCAAGTGATCATTTCGACCACACTGTTTGAGTTATAGTATGGTCATTTATAAATATGAGTGGCAAATGACCTTGTTACAGTTATAAAATGTCATTCGCGTGTGTTTGGGCAACACAAAACAAACTGGTCGCCAAGTAAGTGCTGTAACATAAACTCTTCTACAAGTACAATATACAGTTAAAAATTATGACAATGACATGATTTACTTTTAATCGCAGGGGTGCTAATTTCATAGTATTACCTGAAGGAAATATGCATTTCTTTTTAGACGAACTGCAGGTATGTCCATCTTTAATATATAACGTGAAATACTAAGTTATTCTAAAATGTAAACAATGTTTACTTGATTGACCTTTAATTGAAAATTTAATAAGATTCGTTTTAAAGACAATAATTAAAATGTAATTAATATGTTTAATTTATTACTGTTATTTATGTTTCAAAACAAACTTATAAAGGAGAATGCCTATTTTGGGTCTCTTCTAAATTTGGATGTCCCTTAACCAAACACTTTTCTAAAATCTTAATACTTTTTTTATATACTGACGGTTTAATTATAGCCTACTTTTCGTCCGAGCATAAAAATGCAATTAAATAAACCTTTAATTGTTTTCCCTTATACCTTGTTACCAAACAGCTACGATCTACAGTGAAAAAAAGTTACCAGTGTAAATAATAAAGGAGTATCGATTACATTATTTAAATTAATTAGAAAAATCGAGTACAAAATTCATTATATACGTACCTACATACTGTTCAATACATAGCTATCAGAATAAGTTCGTGTTATTTTGATGTATTAGGTATCGCAATCATGCCATACACCGGAATTCTGGCGGCTTGTTTAAAGGCAACAATTTATTAACCAGTTCCTATTTTCCACAAAAACATTCAATTATTGCTAAAAAACAGTAACTTTTGTTCATTTTCCCAGTATTATACATTTTATGAAATAAAACTGAACAGCAAAATGTCACCCTTCAAGTGCCCACCAAAAACTTAAAATCGGATAGTAATTATTATCGCCCCCGAGCGACTACCCTTTAAAATCCTGCCGTAAACTTGCGACTATAAGCAAGAATTACTATTTTGACGTGCTTAATTAGTTACAATGTAAAAAGGAAAGTTGTTCATGTACATCATTATAATATTGTCCATTTTTCCCATTGTTATTTAGTTAATCGATTATTTAATTATATCAATCAGTATAAAAAATATTAAATCTTAAATCTGGCAACAATAAACTAAAAATTGACAGTGTCAACGTTGATGATCATTAGGGATGTCATTTTACCATTAACATCGATGAAGCGGTGATCCTAAAAAAGTATCGATGTTTAAAAATATTGCAAAAATCGAAATATTTATCAAAATACTTTTTTTTAGCTTGAACCAGAAGACTATAACAATATGATAAATAAAATAATAATGTATCTCTATCTAATATAGTAAAGTTCTAGAGTGGTTGAGGATTTAAAAATGCGAAAAAGGACAGAGGGAGGGAGGGAGGTTAATTCGGACCAGCGGATATGCTAAAATACAACTTTTAGAATTTTTATCTGTATGCCTATCAGAAAACGTATTTACATCGCGTGAAAACTCGATCCTATATCCCGGATGACATTGAATACTTTTTATTTCGAAAAATAACGTATCTGTGGGGTCGAGGAACCAAAACCAAAATAACACAATTTTTAGTGCTGCCGTTGCAATTAACTAACACTGTCATCGTCATGGCAACGCGAACGAAGTTTCGCTGGTACAACTGATAATATAAATAATTCTATATAGGTTGATGAACTTGTACAATGAATTAAGAACAATAACCATATTAAAAATAAATAATTTGTTTTTAGTAACATTTCTGTTTATATGGAAAATATTAATTGTTTAGTGAAATTGTATTTTTGAATTATTACAAGAACGTTAACTTGGAATTACATATAGTAGACACACAAACATGTAGTAGTTTACCCCGTGGCTGCGCCGTGGGTCGTCCTCTGGTTATAAATAAAATAAAAAATATTTAATTGATTATTATTTTGTTCTTTATCTAAATAAGTTCCGTATACATAAGCTTACAGGTCGTTTTCTAATTGTTGTTCTTTATCTAGCAGTATATTAGAACACAGTAATTTTATCATAGTTTAAGTATATGTATTGGTCAATAACCCGAACATAACCTCAAACATTCAGTTAGAAAAATTAAGATTTCTCTTAAACTTGGACGAAGATTTTGAATTTAATTACTGAATATGACAACCAATAAATTTCTCTACAAAATAGGATAAGAATCATCAAGGTACACTACATTTGATATGAAGCCCAAATCGCCTAACAAAGTGAGCATTCTCCTTTAAAACAGAGTTTTAAATTAAATATTATTAATATAATTAACACAATTAAATATTGTTTATTTGAATACGTAATATAATATCAGCACATAAACATCTTACTGCTGGGCTTTGGTTTTTCCATGTTGGCAGAACGAATAAGTATACTCTGCCACACTTGTCCAAAATGGATTAGAACTCATGCCATGGATATATGGCTGTTTTAACCACTAAGCTACCAAAGTCTACACAGTTTATTGTTTTAAATTGTATACGTTTTAGGAAAATTGTTTTTAAATATAACTTAAATTTGAGAGAGATTTGAGAATTCCGATGGCCCACTTCTCTCTTCCCCTATCTCATATCCTATCCCTTCTATCCCATTCCTCTTGTCTAATCTCTCTATCTCATTTCCCTACCCCCTCCCCTTTAAACCATCCTAAAGGGTGGCACGCCTTAGTTTCGCCTCTGGTGTTGCAAACATTTATAGGCGACGGTAACCACTTTCCATGAGCAAAGGCCATCTGCCTGTTCGCCAGCTTTGCAATAAAAAATAAAATAAAAAAAACTGTTTATTTCAAATTGGCCTGTAAAGTAATATCCATTAATTATTGGCTTATGTGCTCTTATATAAGAAAATGTACCGATTTTAATGTACTGCGCGAAGCCGTGTGATCTTTGTAAATTAAATAAATATAGATAGGTTTATAGTAATACTAATCTGCAATATACAAACAATAAAAATTACTTTCTAGACAAACAACGTGTCACCAAATGGCACATCGGTGCGCAGTGAGTGCTCCAGAATCGGAGTCACAAATTGAACAATGAGCGCCGGCGACGGGGGACCGAAAAGAAAATTAATTTAGGTATTGGTGTCGGTCGGCGAACCCGCGATTGTGAAACACTGAGCAATTGCGCTCAGTACTGTTTGTGTAATACACCGGCACAATGCGCCACCGACGGTTGACCCTCCGCAGTGATCATTTATTGCGAAAAACCAAACACCGGTGGATCTCGAGATGAGACACTCTTCCATGCTCCAATTGTGAAAGCAGCACCTTGAAATTTTTGACTCGCATAAGAACAGTCTAATCACGACTTCAAATTTATTTTGAATCGGCTTACTACGCAGCGGGAAGAACGACTAATCAGAAAACGTAGTGCTAATCAAAAATGCTACGATTAAAGCTTTTCGAGTTAAGTGCTGGAAGATAAACTCTGCCTCTTGTTTTTCCACTTTCGCTAGACTCCTAAGTTTGCTGAAAGAAAACTCTTTTTAGGGTTAACTCACCTTTGTACATCACTATTGTGTGGTTTTATATTTATGTGTAACTACTTTGTGTACAATAAAGAAAAAACTGAATGGATCGACGTAATCTGCGCATGATATTATATTAATCTTCTCGTCTTTAATCATTTTATAAGACAAATAAGTCTAAAAAATTTAAAAATAAAATTTATTTCATTTTTCGATACAAAATGAAATGATCAACCATTTTAAATCTATTGGGTAACAACGACAAAATCGAAACGGCAAAACACACGAATCCAGTTGGTAATTGGAAGATGAGATCTCGTGTGGAGCGTGGCCCGAGGCGGCATGAATGAAAGCCGCTCACTGACAACGCACTACGGCCGTTCCGGCTTAACCGGGCACCAAATAACCACCACAATTTACGGTTTGGCAGCAATACATTGCTCACCGATTACAGACCTTCCCACAATATATGAACATACAACGAGCAATGTATTAAGAATGTCAGAAGTTCGCCGCTCGAACCGATCTCCGATTCATGGACCTGTAAGGATATCGACATCCAACGAACGAGTTTTTCCAGTCCGTATCATCGCAATATCACGGTTATTATTGAAACGCGCGCCGTGGTCGCGACAGGTAAGTAAAGCATTTATCACAGGAAATATTTACACTAGTGCCGTGTTATCTTGTACCACACACAATTTAGGGGAGATTGCACGGGTATTATTATTCACAGGTTGGCGCGGTTTTATTAAAGATTTTAGAACTAAGGCAGCAATGTCCCCTCGATGTTGTTCTGGTAAATTAATTTAAGTTATTACAATCGAACAGATTATAATAACTCATTTTTTATGAAATCTACAAATTAGGTGTCGTCAAGTCTCCTGTGAACAGGTACGATACCCGTTCCTGTAAGCGTGCTACATCTTAAGACTGCATTTCTACCTGACATCGGGTGCAGTCGTGGTCAAGCGCGAATCTGTACTATATTTACTATATACATTTAATCAGATAAAAAATCAATGACGTTTGTTTTTTCAATAAATATCGTGTTAATAATTTTGGTCCAAGTACTGGATAAAATCTATCATAAAAATCTACGTGTTGACACAGTCAGATACATTGTACGTGCACTTACTTGGAACAGGAAATCTTCATATTTCAATCCACTGCATCAATTTTATAGCTTATTCCAACTCTTATCTTGTTAGTAAAAGAGCTTTTCGGCTAAAATCTTAAACCACATTGGTGCCATAATATTATTTCATTTAAACAAAGTCCCTATTTGGACAATGATTTAAAAACCAAGCGTAGTTTAGAAAAACTTTAAAATAAATATAGAACCACATGTTTAGTTCCTTTAACATTAAATTGATCGTTAGTAGGCTAGGAATCAATTTTAAAAGACCAAGATTATAAGGATAATAAGATAGTTTTTATTTGTCCATCTGAAACTAAAGTATTTAAAAATAAGTGTTTTCGGGACCTTCATATCCCGGGAGAACTTTTCTAAGATAAAAATTAATGTAATCTCTAAAGAACAAGTTTATGTACCTTTTATAACAATTTGTTGGTTGTATGTAAATAGTACACAATAAGTATATTATTAAATAAATTATAAACATGTTTTTATGCTTTGAAAAAAAAACTCAATCGTAGTAAAACAGGTTGACAGTTAGCAGACAGTGACAAAATATATGGATATATTTGGTACAAAATATTTCGTATGTTTTAGAAAGTTCATTGTAGTATGAGTCCATTTGATTGTACATATCTCGGTGAAGCATACCACTTACGGTACATACGCGGCTCGCTCGGTCGTGGGTAGAGAAATTTGGTAACACAAATATTAAGTCTCAACCAGTTCACAACAATTGAAACGGCGATTTGAAAAACACGGCGACCAAATTCGTCACGCTGCTCGTGAACCGGAATTATTCGTTCCTTAGAAACGTAATGTTCGAAGTGCCCGAAAAATATCACATTATATGATCAACGCTCACTACAATAGTTTTCCTGGATTTATTTGTGAGTAGCCGTGCCCGCGCCTTCTTTCGCGCGAGACTAACATTTATATTCATATCTTCTGAAACCGGCTAGATAATGGACTTGTGAAGAAATATTATCTTTCTTTAAATAGCGCAGCTTAAGGATGCATCTGCAGTTTTTTAGCTCTTTATACAGATTTGTTGTAAGTCAATATTGTTAATTTATATCTTCAGGGATATGGTATGCGGAAGCGACATAGCGAACTCTATTTAGGTAACTCCTTAAAAGCTTTTCAGAGTTACGTTTTTTACTAAACGATTATTATTCCTAGTATTTTCCTTCCATGGTCAAACTAATCCCATCAAATAACAAATTACTGAAGAACACTTTCACATTTATTTAACCAATATAACAAATAATTATTCTACTCGATAACACAAAAAAATATTTACGATTATATTTACATTATCTAAGCTAATGATACGTAATAACCATAATATATCCATTACTTATTAAAATATTATTCAGGCATTTTAACTTTAAGCATTTCTATTTCAGCATCAGCAATTACCGTCCCAATTATAAGACGTAGTTTTTTCTGCTGTTTCTTAGGTAACTTACACACTAAATCTGATAGAGTACTATAAAATGAATTATTGTCCATTTCATCTATATCATCTTTCATGAATAATTCTTTCTTTATTACTCCTTTATCTTCGATAATTTCTTGATTTTCGCTAATTCCAATTTCATTGTCTGTTCCGTCTAACTCATGTATTAGCATGTTTTTTGCCATTTCTATAGGAAGTAGCTGCATGGATTTTTTATTAATATCATGAACATTGTTGCTTTTGTCTATCATATTATTTTTACTAACTTCAGTTTTTTCGTCATTTTTGTTAATTGTAGTGTCATTATCTGTTTCATCTAAATCATCTATTAGTACATTTGTTTCCATTTCCAAAGGATGTTGCGCCGTGGTTTCTTTATTAATATTATGTACGTTGTTGCTTTTACCTAATGATATTGGATCTTTATCTGATCTGTTATTTTCATCCATAACTGATGAAAGTAAAGGTGAAGATATATTATCTTTAGTTTTAGTTATCTGTGTGGGAACTTCTTGATTTTCGTCGAAATAAATGTCCTGACTTTTACGTTTTCTTCTTTGGGTTGAGATATTTATTATTTCATTTGTAGATATATTAGAATCAACTTCTTCATTTTGGCTAATAACACTATCTTGGCTTTTGCGTTTTGCTCCATTTCTTTTCTCTAACATTTTGTTTCCTAATTTATCACAAGCATTTTCTAAATTCAATGTTGATAACTGTTGCATTGTCTCTGTATTTCCCTGATGTATAGAATCTACATTTTCATCTCTTTCACTGTACGTTGCTTCTATATCATTGCAATCCACAGTTGAAGATATTATTTCTACTTTGTTGTTAGACGATACACACACGTTATTAACATTCAGTGTATTGTCTGATAAAGAAGAAACATCACTAGATGATTCTATTGATGTTGAAGGCTTTATTGGACAATATTCAGATTCAATCTGAGAGTTATCTGGCTCCTCTATCTTGCTCATAATATTTATTTGATCCAAAAAGTTTAGTATGCCGTGCTGGTACTTCAATAAGCTTTTGTCTTTTTCATACTCGGTTCTGATACTTTTCCATTTCATTTGAGTTTCCTCCGCTAAAAACAAATTACACGTATATAAATCATTTAAGAATAATTATTTAAAGAATGATGTACAATAGTAAGAACGAAATTTGTAATAACTGTATAAAGCAGCAGTATAGGCCACTCTTATTTAATTTTGGTTTTCTACTTTCTGACAAGTAAAAGAACGAAATAAAGACCTCAAATCTTTATATTATATATAGATAAATTAGTCGAGATCACTTTCAACATACATGACAATATTTTACCATCAAATTTGGTATATAATTAGGTGATTAAAGAGTCTGTGATTCTAATTCACACCG
Organism: Dendrolimus houi; assembly: GCA_039645545.1. Lineage (NCBI taxonomy): Eukaryota > Metazoa > Arthropoda > Insecta > Lepidoptera > Lasiocampidae > Dendrolimus > Dendrolimus houi. The sequence continues at coordinate 10,971,604 of CM077120.1, read as the reverse complement.
ACCACTAATCAGTGTAAATCAAAGCTACAGAATCTTTATTGTGATAGTTTACTATACAGGCTCTCTCCTATCTCATTACCCATTTATTTCGACATCACGAATGAAGTAGCGGGCATAGCAGGTATATTATATAACAAAAGGATGAAAAATAAATCTTTAGTGTATATACGCGAGTGGAATTCCGCTAGTAAGATTTTAAACAGATTTATAGATTTCAGACAGACAGACAGAATAACAGATTTCAAAGTAAAAATGTACTCCGTCTACTCTACTCCCCCGTCTCTAGCTTTTACAATATGATATCGAAAATTTATAACGAAAATTATATTAAACAAGTAGCGTTGAATTGTTAATGCTGAAATATAAAATGTTTATGATTAAATCATTTTTAAAGTTTTATAGTCCATGATAAAGATAAGCAATGTTAGTCTACGAAACCCAATTTTTTCTTGGAATAACACGCACTTACTAGATATAATTAATAGATGGCAAGATTGAAGATAGGAGAGATGGCAAGGCTCCCAAAGTCGTGAAAATTGTGTCCCCACTGTCTAAGTTTTAAATCGTGAAACAAAAAATACATTCCCTAAAAATATTTTGAATAATACCATTTTGGTAGTTTTTAAGACACGGGGTGTTTTTAGTTGAACACTTTTTATGGAACCTTTCGCTGTGCATGGACTGGACCAAGCATTTGCCTAATTTATTACCTTTCTGTTTTGGAACCCTAAATATTAAATTACTAAGTATATTCAATATATTAATTACATCATTATAAACTAGAAATATGGAATTTATGATTAGGCGAATTTAAAAAATTTCAAATATATTTTTAAGGATTTTCGTTTGTAAAACAAATATTTTAATTTTGATGAGTACAGAAAATAACAAATTTGTTATCAATTATTTAATAAATTTTCAATACTAACCAGAAGAATACATGCATCTCTGTGCTATTTCAGACCAAAAATTAAATCTTTCTTCCGGAGTAATTGCGATGTCCTCTCTATGTAATCCTCTTTGTTTAACCAATTTTATTAATAATATTTCTTGATATTCCCAATCCATGCTGCTGTAATAATATATAAACACTATAAGCAATGCACAAAAATTACGCAAGCGCCGACAAAACGCGTGCACTCCCTCCTAAACTTAAAGCATTACTGACAGTTAACAGTTATATAACAAAATGGTGGATTCGATGACGTCATTCGCTAGACTGTCTGCCCGTGTCCCGCAACTCAATACTATAACGTAGTATTTAAAACACAGAGTACCTACCTACTATTCTTCGTTATATTATAATTTTATTTATTATCTTTGTAAAATAATTATTGTAACGTACACATTGTATTTGATCCGCAGACGTAATGAGACGCATACTAATCCTAACTTAATATTATAAAATATGTGAATATGTTTGTCTGTAAGTTTGTCACGCCTTAACTCTGCAGCAGATCGTCACAAAATCTTGCATACAAGATATCAGGGGTAAAAAATAGGACTTAGTATACCTTTCATCCAGAAAAACACTACTGTTCCCGAGAGATAGACGAATATAGCCGAAAACATGGCACTCCGATCGCGTTTTATTGACGCCACTAGTGCAATTTACTAACAAATACATTATTATCATAGCAACGACAGTGACAATGCTCTCATGGTAAGTCCCACGTTCGCTAGATAGCGTTACAGGTATTTATCATTAGGGGCTTCATAAACTACGTCACACGTTTATGAGGGGTCCTAAATTTCGTAACGTCATATTTCAAAATCTAATATATGTAAAAAACTCAAGTGGTTGCCAATTCGTTTTCGCCGGGATACCCACATTCTTTCATTTCTTTATAGTATTTTATTCATCCCTACTACTCCACAATACCTACCTTAAAGAACGCTTCGAATTTATTTCTTGCTCTCACAATTTACGCCCTTCCACTCAACATAGACTTATTACTCCTATTCACAATACAACGTTTTCAATAACTCTTTCACGGTCAAGGCTATCCAACTTTGGAATACATTGCCTGTTGCTGTCAGACAAGCAAAATCTTTTATAACATTTAAGAACATGATCAGGAAATTCTATCTGCAATATAATAATATGTAATTTTATATAATTAGTATTATATTGCATATAACTATATATTTATTCTGTTTAAATAGTTGCATTTTATCGCTATATCTTGAATATGTATATAACGTATGTATGTATAAATTTTCAAAATATGCTCTGTGTATAATAATGTATAACGAATGTAATTACGTCGCTATTTCTTCGAATAAAGTTTTTCTTTCTTTTCTTTCTTTCTTTCTTATGTGTATATTTGTATATATAGTATAGTTATATATTTATTACTAAAATGTAAGTAATCGTACAATAATTATGTATGTGGTATTATACATCGCCATTCCTCCGCCATCAGCAATATTCCTGTCACGGGTTGTCTGGAAGAGATCACTTTTTAGCGATAAGACCGCCCTTTGTACACAATCAGAATAATACTAGTTCGAATGTTTTCTGTAATGGTGTACAATAAAGTGTTATCTATCTATCTATATTTAAGCTTTAAAACATGAAATTTGAACTATTAGCGAAAACTTCAAAACATTTCAACTCTTTCTGTATGAGTATAGTCAAGTACCTATATTGTTTAAATTATTAAAAAATAATTTACTGGGAATAAAATTAATTACGGAACTGCTGTTTTAATTTAATAATCTTGATGTAAAATTGCAAAATATGTGATGTCACACTACGGAGGGACGAGTCTCATGAATGTGACGAGCTTTGACGAGAACGGGGAGAGGGTCAACAATCATGAAATGCGTGTGAGTAAAAATTACGTTGGACTTTTTAAGAATTATAACATACTCACTTCATGACATACATACATTTTTCGCTTGCGTTAAAAAGGCATATGCCTTTTTAACGCAAGCGAAGCTGCTGGCAGAACCTAATATAAATATAAATGTGAAAATAACTTCTTTTGGATATTAGCATGTTTCTAGCTTTAGACATGATCTGATAGTTATACAATTTGGTATATTGTACTTTTAGTAACAAGGACAAAACTCTTTTATGAATAGTCAGAAAGTGTCTGTAAAGGTACCTTTGCTGTCCATCAAGGGATATTGGTGCCATCACTGATGTATGGCAGTGGAAGCTGCGTATGGCAGAAGAAGCATGAAAGTAGCATAAACGTCGTTGAAATGAGAGATTTGAGAAGTATATGTGCGGTTAGCTTGAATTATATGATAAGGAACAGTGTGGTAAGGGAACGTTGTGGCTTGAAAGAACATGTAATAAGAAAAGTTGAAAAAGGAATGTTAAGGTGGTTTGGACGTGTAGAGAGAAGTTATAAAAGTAGGATCACAAAACAAGTATATATTATAGCATTGTGAACAGTAGAGTTGTTGCCGTTAGGCTGAGACGTACACACCATGATCAAATAGCAGAAGTGTCAAAGAGAGGTCAGGTAAAAAGCATTTCAAATAAACGTGCATGAACGAAGAGGTTTATGAAAGTAGATGAAGCGAAAGTTGTTTGCCCGGGTCATCACAAGTAGAGATCCATTGTCTCTGCCTACCCCCATTAGAAACAGGCGTGATAATATGTAGAGATAAAATGTTTTTTATCCTAGAATAGTTGCCGTAAAATACGAATTCAAACTTTAAACGAGCAGACTCGCGTGGAAAGCACTAGTGTAAAATAATTTCACTGCTTATATATTTATTACATATGTAACTAGTTTATTAATAAAGAACGTATTTTGACATAAATTTTATTATAAATTCAGTGACAAATTCCAAAATTTAGGCATATATAAGTATAAGCCCAAAATCGTCTTACTGGTCTCGGCGCTGTCTAATATTACAGCAATACAAGGTATCCCACAGAATCCCACCACACTTATCCAAGGCGGATTATTACTGGATTTCATACATCGGTAGTCATAGCTACTTTGATTGAACTTCTTAGAATGTGTGTGATTAAAAGTGATTTAAATTAAAACTAATCCATGTAAGTATAGTTATATTTACAGTATAGTTTAATTTTAATTTATATATAACTTAGTTTATTTTTAATTGTTATAAGCTAATCCATTAAAAGTTAAGAATCGAGTCGTAAACGTGTGCGTTTAACAATTTATCAGTCATATTCGAAATATTCTTTGTGCCTTAGACAGTCGGTTTGTTGTAAAAAAAAAATTAATCGATCTACCATCACGTTATAACACTAATAATTTTCAACCGATATAACTACTTCGTCGTCAGCCAATCGCAGTTACCCATTGTTGGCCGTAGGCCTCCCCAAGTTTGCGCCACATAGCCCGGTCAGCCGCTGTTCTCATCCAGCACCTACCGGCAACCTTACGCAGATCATCGATCCAGCGGGCTGTAAAGTGCCCTACCCTACCTTTACAGATACGCGGTCTTCAGTACAGGACTCCTCTGCTCCATCCGCCATCGGCATGACTACGTTAATTAGAGTGAAACCGAATGGATAGCTAATTAGGAACGTCGTTATGCTGCATTTATAGAATATAGAAGAAGCTTTTCGATAAGAAAAATCTGCCAAAAAATATCTTATATTCATCCTCGTATCTGGTACATGTCGATGGTGGTAAGTACATTTTTATAGTATTTTACTAATTTAATTTTCTCTGTCAATCTGGTTTTTTTAACCTTTGATAGCTCTTATTATAAAGGACTTACAATAATAAAATAGTCTATTATTTTGTATAATGCTGATATTAGACGGATCAACCAAATTGAATAAATTTGTTTGAAAGATACAAACTTGAAAGGATACGACAGTATTTAATGAAATTAAGTGATTCAAGTTTATGTTTATATGTATCACTTTGTTTTAATTCATTCAAATTGAAAGATAGAAATAAACCATTTAATATCGGCTTGAGGTACAAAATATGACAAATATTCTGAGTATATAAATAATTAACGATACGAATCACTTTCATAATTATGTAATCATTGTTCTTTTCGCATATTGCCTTAAATAAAGTGATTTAGACTGCGTGCAAAGGGGTCACCGGCCACACGTGTGCGGCGAATCCCTACAAAATGTATGAAAAAGCGTGTGTTCTGCTAGTCTCTGGCCACCGTTGGCTGTGGTCGGTGACCTGTTTGCGCTCGGTCAGATCGTTATCATTTTTCAAGCCCTTTCTGACGATATATTATAACAGATGATTATTTAAATTAAAAGAAAATCATCCCTCAGTTACACGTATGGCGGACATGACTTGTAAATACAAGATGATTGGCGTCCTATTTTTTTCCAAAACGATTAACCATAGAAATCTAAGTATAAAACAAACTTTAAAAAGTTAGTTTGTATACTACACTCTGAGAGTCAATTCGAAAATAAACCACCACATTTACACATACAAATCTTTTATTAATATAGTTAATTTACAATATTACAAAATGATAGAAAACTTAACCTAAATTAAAACTAAAAAATAGTGATTATTGTATTATGTATATAATTCTTTAGAACTATAAGCAAAATACAAAGCCTAGATCATCGTCGTCTATAAGTAAGGCACCTAGAGTCCTGGTAATATGAACTCACTTGATATTATATATTTCGCTGCAACACTAATTTTAATTAAAACTCTTGATTTGCCGTTGCACATATTGTAATTCACTTTAGTTAGCAAGTTAAGTTAAAAAGTTATGAACAATAATTTGAACCTGTCTGTTAATAGGTACTTAACTGTAATCAATAAGAGCGTTAACTGCTTTGCTAAGACAGTATTGTAAATAGTTTTGCATTTATTTATACGCTTATGCAATAAATAATCTTTTATATATCTACTTGAATATCCTCGGATGTCTGTACGTATATCTTGTTTATTCCTTAAAAGATAAATTTAGTACTTCACAGATTACCTTTTTATACTCAATCTTACAGTAGAAAAGTCTTCAGATAAGTATAAAACTCATTAACTAATCAAAAATGTATTCAAAAATATATCTATTAAAAAAAGAGGGTATATTTGTTTGCCTTTTTTGTACGAAGATCTTGATAATTTTGTTAACAAATATGAGCCTGAACATTTTAATTACCGATTGACACCCACAAATACGCGTAACAAAAGCGTGAAAGCGATATCTACTCCTTCAGTGATGAGGAAGCCGAATTCACCAGTAGTTTATTCATCGGATTATTATTGTTATAAACTGTCAGAATTTAGATATCCGAGGGAGCTTAGTTAAATCAATAATTTATAGAGCGTAAAACAATATTTAGGGAAGTGGTTAATTCTATGTGTCTGGATATGATATGTCTTTTAGAACTATATCATAGATGTCAGATCGTAATTTTTTTTGAATATCAACTGGCAACTGGTCTGTAAATACCGCAACCTCTTTGAAAAAAGATTTAGTATCAGTACAAACACAATCTATATCTAACAGGCTATTGATCGTTTTTTCAGAAGTATCAGCTCCAGCTTTCTCTTCTTTTACTATATTCTTTAATGGGTCTTCTTCTATGACGTCATTATCCTCTCTCTGCAATTCACCTTCTCGTGTTGAAGTTTCATTTCTAGTTTCGTTAGTAGATACAAAAACTGTTATCTCTTCTGCATCATCCGCAGATACTATTTCAGAAATACATATCCGATCCAAATTTGGTCGTGATTGCAATGATTTATGTTTTCCATCCAGAAAATCGAGTACTCCATCAAGAACACGTATGCCTTGACTTGTTCCTGGTTGTTCTTTTTTCAACATGAAATACGTTTTCTTTATATGATTCCAGTCGTTTTTCAAGTCAGTGGCTAAAAAAAATTAAACGGTTTTCTAATAATTGAATAATAATATGTACAAAGCATTATTTTTATTAGTAAAAGCTATATATATGTAAGGCTATTACTTGGTCTGGAATTGAATACGAAGCCAACAGGCCGGCGTCAAAACGACAAAAATATAAAAAAAATAAAACACATGTAAGTACAAAATACACATCAGTTCAACTTACCTGACATGCCAAAATGCACTTCTCCTAACATCGCCCATAATTTATCTTCAGCTTTCTGACTTCTTACATTTGTGTTGTGAAGAGAATAAGTTTCAACAAACTTTATTAATTTTAATTGGGCTGTTGTTAAAGACATTTTAACTAGCTTACTCAGGAACAAACCTACAAAAATGATGCGTGATCTCTACTACCCTACGACTAAATATCGACTGACGCGATATCTGCCCCGCGATACCCGCGCTCGGTTTGCTCCCCTCCAACATGTGAGAGAGACACAAGCGGAAGCGCGTTCAGTTTAATCAATTGTAGTGCTGGATTAATTTTAACTATGCTTAGACGACATGCATCCAAGTGAACGATCCTTTCTAGTTAAATTCGGTCACTGAACTAGTTCACCTTAATATTGGTACAATATAATAATACTATACTATTCGATCATTACAATTTTTCGGTCATCTTTGTTAGCAATCGAATCACGGTTCCTGATAAACATTGTTCATAAACTCCATAAGACTAATTATAATATATGTATATATATACATATATAATACTTACTTATCTTTGTAATCTATAATATTATAACATTCTAAACATGCCATGTCTATACATTGAACCTATTAAAAAAAACTGGCATAGACTATATAAACGATGGAGAACACGATGCATTGTTTTTAGCTTTCTTGTGTTCACGATTCACGTAAAAATTACTAGACGGAAATCGATGCGGTTTTCGCTGATCGACTACAAATTTTCAGTTTTAAAATCTACGCTACTTTTTATTGGAAGAATCCCGTGAGAATTTTTCTGGGAATGATCTAACATGGCCAGGCTGAAAAAAATTCAAATTCCAATGCAATTTTTTCACTGATCGATGGCAAATTTTTACTTAACAAAATGTGTGATATTTTTTATCCCGAGAAACCCGCGGGAATTTCAAGTCCAGCGTGGACAAAGTCACGGGCATATCCTAGTTTACATAATATAACTACATGTTGCTAGTAAATAAATAAAATAAAAATAATTAATCTAACAATATTTCGCCAGGGCTTTTTATAGCGAAGCTGGTAAATAGGAAGATGGCCCAGCACATGGAAAGTGGTAACCGTCGCTGATAGACGCTAGCAACACCAGGGGCAAAGCTAACTCGTTGCCAACGTTCAAGATGGGATAAAGAGGGTGGAACAGAGAGATCAGTCAGGAGAAATGGAATAGAAATAATGGGTTATGGGATTGGAACAGGGATATGGGATAGGAGGAGGGAGACCTGCGCCATCGGAACTCTCATTCATCGCACGAAAGACGATTAGCTCATGACTAACCATTTCACGCCGTTATCTTGTGTAAGCGTGGTATCACAGCGATCGGGCCGGCCTTAAGAACTGAAATCAAGATTGAAATCCAGCTTGGCTCTACAACGTAGATTCGACTAAATGCATTTTTATGTTTCCTAGCCAAATAAAAACGCAAGGGACGTTTGTTGCGTATACTAAACCCTCCGTTGTGCACGGACATCCAAACACTTACCCAATTTAACCTGTATCTATTACAACTTTAAAAATGAGAGAAGCGTGATTTGTGGGTATCTTCAAGAAATATAGGTCTAAAGAGCGGCTTAGGAATGTTCTTCTTCAATCCTTCCTTGTTCCTTCTTCATGCTTTAGCAGTGTTAGAATTCCACCAAATTTCCAAAGGTTTTAAATAAATTATGTATACGTATTTTCCACAATTGTAAAAATAAAATGTATATATTTGAACCTTTTCATACATATGTTTTAAATAATTGCACCGCGTTTTTTACGGAATTGAAAACTTTTTTACAGCTAAAACCTACGTGAATTCGTATCAAAATAACGAGCGTGGGATACGACGACGCCAGTAGTGACTTGTGTGGGTGTGAATCGGAGCGTGTGGGCTCGTCGTAGCTGCGTAGCACTTTCGTAGGGTACTGACGTCACCAAGACGCCTACGACTGCTACACCCGTACTCTACATAAGTCAGCCGAAGATAGGGTAATTAACACTTTTAACGGCTTCCGACCTTTTTGAAATTATGATACTAGTGGCCGTCTTCGACTTTGTCTGTATCTTTATAAAGGTGATATACTTTTCTGAAGTAAGCTTGTAAAAATTGGAAAATAGAATAGAATAGAAAACACTTTATTGTTCACCAAATAAACAATTACAGAAAGAATAATTACAATAATTTATCGGCAAAGCAAAAAGCGGTCTTATCGCTTAAAGCGATCTCTTCCAGGCAACCTGACTAAAAGGGTACTTGTAAGAACTTATGTCTAGGTATAATTAAATTAAAAAGAAGTAAAATAAAAAAGAAAGAACAGCACAACGTGGACAGTAAATAGCAAAGTTAAGAAGAATAGAAAAATATATATTTTATTATAAACTAAGGTAATGTTTTTGACAAATTTTTTAAATATGACAAGTGATTTAGCTTTTCGGACATCTACTGGTAAAGAGTTTCAAAGGCAAACAGCCTGCACAGCGAAGGAATATATTTCTACTTTGAGACGCCATATAAATCACCTGCTGTTCACGTTGAACTTGTGATTGTACTGGATGTAGTACTATTGTACTATCTATTATATTACCTGTGCAAACCTTCGCAGCTTAGCTTGTTAAGAGGTGGCGTCATATCTATTTTCATATCTTGAGTATTATTAGAGCTTTGTAAAGAATAGACTTACGCATTCGTGGCATTATTGTAAGTAACTAATTAACTATCAATATATGTACAATAAAACAAGTCTAATAAATATAACACGGGAAATATAACCTTTCTACTATAAGTACTTGAATAAATCGCTGTTTCCTGATAATTTGTAATATGGAAAGAATTGTCAACGATGTCTGATCGTCTTCGGGTTGCGTCAAGCCCATCGGGTTGCGTGTTATTCGCATACGTTGGGGTAGCAGTAGCACCAGGGGCCCTCTAGCATCTAGGGAGCAGAGGATTCTTCACCCCTGTTGACGAAGTGAGTTTACCTGTCCCGGGGCATTCTCAAGCACTGATGCGCTAGGATCAGCGCGGGCGTAAGTACGTTCTAATCTCACGCTCTTCCTACCACAGCGCGGGGCACATGGGAAGAGGGTGGTTTTAGTGGAGTAGTGAGTTTTCGAATCTCCACACAAGCCAGCGATTTGACTCTGGTGCGCCATTCGTGGTGACACCTCTCGTCGCTTTGGTCTAATCCCTAGTAAAGGACCCGGTAGTGTCACGTTTTATCTTAGGATAATAAAGCGCGATCAAAATGAGATTAAGAAAATTAATTTATTTATTTTTCTTAAGAAAATAAGCCGGTAAGTAGTGGGTTCTTGCTAAACAAAAATCAGTTTCCCTGGCTAGTCTTAGAATAGGTACCGCACACCCCTGAGAACCCCTGCAGTATGGTGAATAGCACGGCAGTCCCTATTCGCAACTCCTAATAAACGAGGTTCCGGCACATCGACGGAGTAGATATCGGAGAGAGTGGGAGGAGGTTACTCCCAACCAAATTCCTGAAACCGCAATCAAGTCGAGCTCAGTTTTACTATGCTCTTCTTAGCCACTTGGATTGTCGGCAACAAAGCCAAGCCAGGTCATCTACAGGAAGAGATTGGAACCTACTCACTAAGTGGCATTTCTAGGCGTTGATGCAATCCAAGCGTACAATATAAGGAAAGCAATAGTACAGAAATATCATGTAATGGTTGAAATTGCATGTTTAAGTTTATAACGGTTTTCTGTATTATATAAAACAAGACTGAAGAATTTTATGTCACAAACAAATATTTAAGGGTTACATATTAGATTACATATAAAACTACATAGGCTATTTAAACTACTAAATATTTTAATACAATTTCAAATCACTTCTAAAGACCGTTCTTTAAACCCCTACAAAAAGAAAAATATACATAATTACACAACTTACCCAGTATGGGAATAATAAGCATTTATCTTAAACACGAATTTAAATAATATTGACAAGTTTAGCTTGTATTTAGTAAAAAATATTGGAATAATAGTTTTCAATATATGTAAAAGTTAAATACGCAGCTCATCCGTCAGCCAGCCGAGATAATTTACCTGCCCTACCGTCATTTAGAATAGTTGTTACAGTAGTGTGCGAAATGCATTTCCCCCGCCTCAAAAAGAAAAGCAGTAGTACCATGAAAGAAGTACTTTTTTTATACAGGGAAATCCATTTGAGGACCGTGAGCCGTGCAAGGGGGAAAGGTCGCGGCCCGTGTGTGGGATTCGCCAGGTCAGGGTGGCACTAGCACCCCACTTCGGTGTGAGATGCTATTGCCACACCGCGGCTAGGGATACCCACTAAAACCTCTGTCCGATCCCGAGCGTCCTTTGTCCGGGCTGTGGGCTCGCTCGCGCATTCACCATCAGCCCGGACGGACGACGGCTGGCCCCTTTGCGGGCTGGCCTCACCATTTAATAGCCGGAGATCTGGGTCTCTCCGGCTCCTCTACCTCACCCTGAGGTGAGAGGTCTCTCCGGCCTTAATGTGCGGGCGGGTCCGGTTTCCCCGCCGGTCGCCCGCACGGTCGTAGCCTAGGGCGGTTGGAGGTCGTCTTGGATGACCCTCCGTCGTCGCCGTCGGCTCTGGCGGGAGGGGAGCGTGGCGGTCTGCTCCCTCTCCCGCTTCGCCACCTCCTTCGCGGACATGACGGTCTGGCAGAAAGAGGCGGCTGCGTCCCACGCGTCAGCGCTCCCGACCATGGCCTTCACCACGGCCGGAAGGGACAAATTCGCCCCAATGGCCGCGACGAGATCACGGCGCTGCTCGTCCCAGGCTGGGCACACCTGGAGGGTGTGCAGCGCCGTGTCTTCGTCGCCGCCGACGCAGTGGTGGCACCCTGACGTCTGTTCACGCCTTATTCGACACAGGTACCTCCCGAAGCATCCGTGCCCCGAGAGGACCTGCGTCAGGCGGAACGTCAGGGTGCCGTGACGCCTCTGCAGCCATTCGGGCATGATTGGCCTCACTGCTTGATTGACGGCGAGGCCGGCGCTGGGGTTAAGTAGGCGGTCCGCCCACTCTGCCACCTGGACCTGGTGCAACTCGTCTCTGCGCCCCTTGATCTCACGGGGCGCAGGTCGGCCAATACTGGCCTCCTTCTCCTTATGCCACGCGTATTAGGAGGCCAGTGTTCTGGCCTCCAGGTCCCATGGGATGAAAGAAGTACTATTCCAACCCGATGAAACCCGGACCAACTAAATCCTCTCGATGACCATCTTTCGGCTTATGCCAGGGCTACAGGAAAAGTGCAAGCTCGACCAACTCCATGTACCCTGATAGGCGGAAGCCACGTCCACTGTCGGGGAATAGCATAGTCCCTGGCATCATTCCTCTCGATCGAGTGTGGGGCGGCTAATGATCTGTTCCTATATCTTGCGGTCTGTTCGTTAGCCTTATGAGTAATGTCAAAATTCAATTGATGGTAAGACAAGTGAATCAATAGTATGATATAGGAACCGGCCATAAATGACTCGCCTCACGAGAGGAGAGATGAGCGCGCGAACATCATGACTTGACTCATAGTGGCAGCGTTTTTAGTAGCGCATCACTAAACACATTCTCAGCGTTGTAAATTTTAAACTATTTGTCCATAGTACAAAAGATAACGTATATCTACTTTGGTTATTTCTTGTCAGTGCAGAAACGGAGAAAGTATAGGTACAATTTGCTGCGGTTGGGCGGCCTGTCGTAAGAGGCGACAAAACAACCCACAGCTAGGTGGTAGGACATTTGCTCGTCTGGATGGCTACCACCCCTAGTCTAAATTATGCTGCCATTACATCCTTCAGTTGTTTTCCGGTATTAGTGACCAAGTTCCAATCTTCCTGTAGAGAGCTGCAGCACATTGGTAGCACCTAAGGTGTTAAAGATGTCCATAAGCAACGGTAACTGCTTTCCATCAGGTGGGCCGTCTGCCTGTCTGCTGAACTCATGCAATGAAATAAAAAAAGTTATCAGAATCGATGAAAATATTTCTTATTTTGATTATTTATACACCATATTTAAAACTCTTCTGGAATAAAATATCAATAAATAGTTAATTAGAAAATTAAAATGTGTTTAATATACTAATAAATAAAATTAAGATGTCTATTTGTGGTTTCAAAATGACAATCTTTAAGATAAGACTGCTATTTATACCACAGCACAGTCACAAATGACACTTTTAGAATTTTTGTCGGTGTCTGTCTGAAGGTTTGTCTCGAATAGGTTTAGAAATAGCTTAACTAATTTCAATAGAAATTTAAAGGATGTGATTTTTAATATTTACATACTTTTCTTTTTTTAATCGACTGACGCACAGACACGTTATATAGTACCAAGCTACGCTTGTGTTATGGGCGATATTCAACGGAACACTCTGGGGCCGCTCTCAGACACCCAGACCGTAGTAAATAATGGAAAGTTCGTTTACGAAATTTACCATTCCAGGAAGCGAACCTGGGACCTCGGCGTTCTAGTTAGCTATGCCAACAAAGGCTTAGCCAGCTCAAACACAGAGGCTGATCTATAACTTGGAGCGTTCAGATGAATGCATATAAATCCCAAATCCAGCGTGAACGAAGTTACAGCCGCAGCACAGCTAATATCTAGTATGACTCCGGTCTTGCGTTCTGGGGGGCTCTCCTTTCTGGTGGGGCCTAGATTTTCCCCAGTAATTGTAATAATAATGAGTTTTTTATTGTATATAATTCTGATCTAATTAATAAAAATAATGGTAACAATGATTATAATTCCTGTCTTGTCATTATTATCGTCAGCCTAACACTTGTATAAATATAAAGCAAGTAAGTGCGCGCTTTATTAACCTCGGCCGTATTGCCTGCGTGCATTCCGGTTACAAAACCAGTATCAAACTTCTTAACGGGTGAAGTGAAATGACCACGAATGAAGAAGCGTCTGATGGTCGCGCATTATTTTATGTTCTCCTAACATATTTATTTAATAGTGTCTATAATATATTTTTGGACATAAAAAGTTTGTTTGTTTTTTTAAAGTTTGTTTTTTCGTGTAAATTAAACTGTATTACGAAAATTTCTATTTCTTTTTTGTCCCTATTCGAGATAATTAATCTTAGGTCATAGAGGTCATCATCCTAGTGTTAAATCCACGTTGCATTCGGAGCGTCTCCATCGAAGCCTGGAATCCGCTTTACTACTTTTTCTTCTTCACTTCGCGCTGTCTTCGGCATTGTGAAACCATTGATACCCATTTCATCCTTTACGATGTCACACCAGACATTTTTCCCTCACGTAAGTCGGTTTCCGTAAAACATGGCCGTCCAAGCGACATTCTTACAGTTTATCTGCTATGCCACGGATATTAAGACTACCGTTGATGAGAGTGTTTCAAACGTGTTTCTTCCACGTGACTCCTAGGCACAACCTAGGCACAGTATTCTACTTACATTCTTGAAGAAATACAGGTTACTTTGCTTATGTATGCATGTGAAATATATGTCCACTTTTCACTGTCATCATATCTGATGTTAAGTGAAGAAATAAATTTCTCATTTAAATATGAATTGGCTTGTGTGGATTTTATGGACCATCTGCCATTTATAAAACAAACAATGAATATACGATCAAAAGTGAGCCACTCCTTTAAAAGGAATTCGAGAAACTTGATTAATGACTTAATAGCTTCTAAAATGTCGTCTTAGAAACCAATATTTCAACGGAATTGAATATATAAATATTTTATTCAATTTGCCGACTTATTAAACAGGCAACTGACGGTTAAGATTTAAATATTTGTTTGACCAACGACATGACGCACGTTTGATTTAACCAATTCTATTTTTAAAATAAAAAAACGGACAAGTGCGAGGTTAGTCCATGATCTAAGAAAAGTTCAGGGTTCCATAGATATTTTTTTTAACAATAACAAAACTGATTTCTCACTAAAAACCAAAAAAATAAATATTTAACCGACTTCTCTCTACAACATCTTGAAGTCGGGGTGAAGTAAACATAAAAAATACTATATTTTATTTTGTTGTTGTTCTTTTGTGTTTTGAAGTCATTTTGTTTTCGTGATAAAAAAAATATTTACGTAAATACTTCAATAGCCTTAGAAATAATACATTTTTATTAATACATCGGCAGACAAACACACATACTGTATATCGCCCAATTAAGCAAATTACGCTTTTGTTATGGGTAACATACAACAGACCACTCTGGGGCCGATCCCAGACACCCAGACCATAGTAAACAACGGAGAAAATACATTTCCGAAATTTACTATACCAGGAATCGAACCCGGAGCAGCAGTGAGGTAAGCCGGCAAAGGCTTAGTCCGCTCAACCACAGAGGCCGTCATTACGCATCTGTATAAATTGTACAACTGGCACGCGTATACATAAAAATTTGCCATCTCACTCTTCGGGATATATGCTCTTCAACAAGGATTGTTCTCGATGTCTTTGCGATCCACAAATCAGATCCTGACTTGGCGACTAGGGGACCATCTCGGGAGTTAAAAAAAATCAATTTTTAAATCGGTCCACAATTGAGGGAGAAATTACATAACATGCCTACAAAAAAAATATCCGCATGTAGAAGTGTAATACTGGCACGCGGATACAAAAACGCTTTTTTTATGTAGGCTCGCGGTGTTTTTTAATAAGGGTTACTTTCGATTTCTCTGGGATCCCCACTCATCAGATCCTGACTTGGTTACCACGGAACCGCCTCAGAAGTATATACTTACGAATAAAGAAAAAGAACTTCAAAATCGATCCACAATTGACGAAGAAATCGCGTAACATGCATATAAAAAATTAAGCGCCTGTAGAAAATGTAATACCTACACGCGTGTACAAGATTTTTCCAAGAATTTAGGCGTACGGTTTTCTTTTTTTTATTGCAGTTGTTCAGAGCAGAGCAGAGGAGAGCAGACAGGCAGACGGCCCGCTTGATAGAAAGCGGTTACCATCGCCTATGGACATTTGCAACGCCAAAGGTGCCACAAATGTGCTGGTGCTCTCTTAAGGGAGACTGGAACCTGGTCACTAATGCCGGAACACAACTCAAGGTTGTTATAGCGACATGCTGTAGACCAGGGGTCGTAGCCATCCAGTCGGGAAAATGCTCTACCACCTGGCTGTGGGTTGTTTTGTCGCCTCTTACGACAGACCGCTCGGCCGCAGAAAATTGTATTCTTTCTCTGTTCCTGCACGGATGAAATTTCTATAATAAGTTATGGTTACTCTCGATTTACCTGGAATCCACTCACCAGATCCTGACTTGGTGATCATGGCACCACCTCGGGAGTATAGACTTACGAGTATAGAATAAAATTTGAAAATCGGTGTACAATTGACGGAGATATCGAATTACGAAGAAGTTGGTAAACAATTTTCATGAGTTTCTCCAAATCTTTGGAATCCAATGATCAGATCCTGACATGGTGTGGACAATCCAGTAGTATAACCTTTCGATTAAAAAAAAATAATATTGTAAATCGGTTCACAATTGACGAAGCAATCGATTCGCGAACATACAAAAAAAACATACAGACGAAGTGAGAACATCCTTCTTTTTGAAGTCTGTAAAAAAACATCCACTGTTTTCGTCATTTGACAACCGAACCATAAAAAAGCATCTAATTTATATTTCCCATATCTCAGAAAATTACTTAAAAGATATTGTTGAAACCAATTTTTGGTGAAAATACTTTTGAATTCTTGTTACTCGTTTTTTTAAAGTTATTCACTTCATAGTTAAAAAGTTAAAGGGATTACTGTAACTATTATAAGGATTAAACAAAAACTGAACTAAATTATAAATAAGTATATACCTATACAAATTAAAATTAAATCATAAAATCTAGTGCCAGACCGCTGTCAGTTGGAAACGTGCCCAAAAGACTGGCCACATTACCTCGCTGTATCGCAACGCTAATGCGTTGTCCGAGGTACAGACCAGTCTTTTGGGCACGTGAGACGTCTACCAGGCGTTTCGCTATGTCTCGATAAAGTTTGTGCGCCTCAGGCCCCCATGGTCCCAGGGTCTCGACCCCAAAAGCCGCAAATATGTAACCATTTCCGATGTCGGAATATTTGCGGCATTTTAGGGCCTCCTGCTGTGCAGCAGCTGTACCAGCAGACATGCTAGTAGCTGAAAGATGGGACGCCGCCAGAGTATCGACGCAAGACGCATCCCATACTAAAGGGCGACCCATCCTCCAGGGCACCAATGATATACCATAGGGTCTCTTGCCATCGTCGCGGCACAAACCGTTCGGTTCTAGAACGGCAGGTACGCCGGCGGTGACAAGAACCCGACGGATTATGCCATTAAGTGCTGCATGGCGCGGAATTCTGCCGGCACTTCTGGTACAGGATAAACCATGGATTATCTTGTAAATCTATGGGATTACTTAGATTATAAATAAGATTTTAGAAGTAAATATCTTGGCCAAATAGGGACATTGCCCAAATAGAGATATTGCCCAAACTTGCTTAGACATAAACCTTTTTTATTGTTTTACTATGATTTTAATAATTGTTCTGTTTTTTGGCTTCGTCAAAATATTTAGGAAAAGTAACACGCCCTCAATCATCACATAAATTTCTTTTAATTGCATTCCATTTTTAATACTGTATACAATCAGTAATTTAGTCATTGGTCCTTTGAAGACTAACAGAAGAATTTCGTTTTTGCCAAAAATTATTATCGAAACACGATTTTCGGACACGTACGCTAGATAGATAATAGACAACGTGTTATATTCGCCGTAGGAAGTCAGCATCGTAAGTGGCTATACTGTCGAAAGGAGCTTAGCGGCTTAAGCGGTGATTAGTCTGCTTTGGCAAGGTGCAATTGTGAGCGACAACACCGTTTACTCTATTAGATTTATTGCTAATAAAAACACCTAATGAGTGCGCTTCAGCGCTAACTGATGAGAATTGGGCGGGCCATACATAAAATTAACATAAAACATCTTAATACAAGTATATAAATTGTGAACGGATTAATTTATTAACAGTCGCTGTTCACCGGGGTGTTGATTAATGGCTCAATTTAGAACCTAAGTATGAGCACTGTTTGTGATAACACAAGATTATTTAAATAAAATTTGAAATATTGTAAACACATAGATAATAAACAATCCTAAACTTCTCAAAGTATTTTAAATTAAGTATAGTTTCTGTTTTTCTTTGAGTTGTGCAATATGTGAGAAGTGCAATAATAACATGAAAAATGGATATTGATTTAGCATATACGGAAGAAGATAATAAATAATATAGGTATACGTAATATGCTTGTAATTGCAATTTTGGTTTAGATTATTTAAAGCGACTATTCACCTATCTGTGGTATTTTTAAACTTAAGTACTATATCAGTTTTTATAACATGGTGGATAAACTTCAAGGAGATCACATAAAGAAGAGTAACTTCTAAATATATTCTGGGGGACAAAATTGTTACAAGATGCCATGATTCAGCTTTTCCTTGAGTAAAACATCCATTCCAAATAACGATAGCTAAACGTCGAGAATCAAATCTAAAAAAACCTATCTAAAGCGAACCGATTTAAATAAAATGGCATATAGGAAATCCTGCAAAGTGAAGTAGATTGAGCAGAAGAGGATAAACTGTAAATGAATAAAACAGTCGTGGAACACGGTTATGACAGCATGTATGAATATGTATGAAGACATGCGGAAGGCCCACGGCAGCGCGTCAACTTCTACACTTCGGACAGTCGTCATCTTCTTGTCCTTACATTACAAACAAAGTGCAAGGGATTCGTCTACGTTAGTAGAGATTGTTACAAGGATGCAAGCAGGTTACGATGATGATGACGAGTAACCTTTCATAGAATTGAGTTCCACTTTGAACACACAAGTTTTCAATAGTATTTCGATAATCTAGTTAATTTTGTTTAGTTTGATCACCTCAATGCGCCGACGTCCGCGGTCGTAAACGATCGGCCGGTTCAGACGCCAACAATCAAAGTAAGCCGCATAGATGTAACTGTGAACCGGGGCGGGCGTTTGTCGAGCTTGCCGTGTCAATAAACTTGATTCGAAAGTGGAAGACGCTCCAACTTACATAAGCAGGTAACAATGTGCGCCGCGAAGTGTACGCATAGATTAACGAGTTGCGTCATTACAGACGCACCACTGCTTTTTGAACGTAACGCTTGTGTGATTTATTACAAGTATATCATAGGTA
Source organism: Dendrolimus houi (assembly GCA_039645545.1). Lineage (NCBI taxonomy): Eukaryota > Metazoa > Arthropoda > Insecta > Lepidoptera > Lasiocampidae > Dendrolimus > Dendrolimus houi. The sequence goes on along the minus strand of CM077120.1, from coordinate 10,952,372 downwards.
CGTGAGTAACGTTCTGTAATTATTTTTATGACCTGCAAAGGGTATTTTATAATAAAGTTATCTTCATGTTACATAATTATTATAGTTCGGTTAGAGATTTTTTCAACGTCTTACTTACATATTTTATACATCAATTTTCAGATTCTAGTAAAAAATAAGAAATGAGTTTCATCAATAGGGATTTATGTTTCAATTTGCTACACTTAGAAGTCTAACAATCATTTTTTGAATAACGAAGCTAACAAAACCTTTAAAATTTGTACATTATGAATATGATAACAATGGAAGATTTCATAATTAGATGAGGTCATTATAACCTGTTTTAGGTAGTTGCTGACAGTGTATTACAAGAATTGTGTATTTTGACAGTTGTCAATTAAAAGTTTTACAATATATCGCCTATAACAGTAATTAATAAGCAGTTATAACCATGCTAAAAGATAAGAAAGATCAATCTAAACACATCCAAGTGTCCATACAAGTGGTAGGATATTTACCCGTCTGGGTGGCTACCACCTCTATTCTAGAATATACCGTCATAACAACCTTGAGATGTGTTCCGGCATTAGTGGCCAGGTTCCAATCTCCATTTAGAGTGAAGCACTTTGGTAGTAGTTACCTTTGGTGTTACAAATGTCCATAGGCGATCTTATGCAATAAAAAAATATGTTATAGGCATATTAATGCCTACGCTGTTCATAATTATTCTATACATCTATGGCGCATTTACTGCATACACCTCTCGACACGGCCACGGATCTTAGCGCTAGTCCAGTTATTTGCAAAACCGCTATTTATAGCAATGCCATAAGCAAAACATTAGGGCTGCTCATAGATCAATTTCATATCAATCCCAGTGATTGAAATAACAAAAAACATTAAATTGTGATTATTCGCTTGCACTGTAATATTAGGAATATTGAACTATCAGTTGCGGAATAGAATAGAATAGAATATACTTTATTGTACAATAAAATTTTTGGAAGTTGAGTTTTATTATTTTAATGATGACCTGTTACCTACCTATATCATTTTTGTACATATTTTATGTGAGTTAAATTGGAAAATGAAAAGGACAAGTTCTGACAAATAAAAAATGGATGAGAAATAATTTAATTTTGTCACAATATGGATAAGGTTTTTGTCGCTTGTCTCATATAGGATCTTAAATTCTGATACCAGTATATTTGTGAGAATATGAAATAATAATATAAGAATTAAATGCTACAATACCCTGTATAAAATAATACTAGAACTTTTTAAACTGCTTTGCACTTGGACCCTTCGATTTATATCCCTTTGGATTTTTCGAGATAAAATGTAGAACTTTAGGTAGGTATACACTGCTTTTCCTTAGAAGATCGTTTTTGTACATTATAAATATGATTTTTGCAATGAATTACACTGTCTAATGATCTTTAAATGTCTTAGGGCCGATGTTTCAATCATCAGATAATAGTTATCAGTCGAATAAATGAATTGTGAATTAATGAATTTAGTTGAATTCACTTGAGTGAAGTCAAAAGTGGAACCATTCAACTGTTTCATTAATGAAACTGACATTTTTAATTTTTCCATGTTATACTTATTTTTCATTTTTTCCAGAATTTACATTTACATTAACATTTTATTATTAGACATATTTATTTAATTTAAAGTGCTTTACACTTTTCTTTAAATAGTATATAAAAACACATATATTTAAAAAATATATAAAAACTGATCTCCGCCGGCAGCGAGGCCTGGGGTCCAAACTACCGGTGGTTAGGGAGGGCTCTAGAGACAGAAATCTCACAATTCGTGCCGTGTCCAAAAGTGCATTATTAAAATTTACTCGAATATAACATAAATGGTTCGGTTAACTAATAGCACCCACACTAGAAAATAAAATTCTTTCCTAATTCTTGAATAACTTTTAACTGGTGATTGAAAAATCGGCCCTTAGACAACTTAAGCTCCATATAAACTTAGATACTACAGTAGAAAATGCTTTATATTAATCATCTAAACACACAATTAAACAAAAAATTTATCCAAAAATTCATCTTGTAAAAAAAACATGATATATATACTAAATAAACTTTTATTATACCAAATTTCATCAATATCAGTTTATATCCAAAGCTATGAAAAAGAACATAAATGTACAAATGTTTCAAAAAAACGTTTTGACGTTACTTTGTATATTAGCACGGATAAATAATGTTACGAGTTGCAGGACGCGAATTAAAATGTCGTTGGAATTATTATAGAGTTTATTAGAACTATACAAACACGTATAACACAGGTACAAATATAACCGAACACAACAAGTATAAACGTAATGCAGAAGGTCGTAATTCAATAACACGCGCAATGTCCGTCACTAAATAGATTACCGAATGTACACAAGTCTTGCTTCGCTCGTAGTTATCGCTGGACTGCTCTTCCTCAATGGGGCTATTGCTTTATATCGCACAAATGCAACATGTCCGCCCGGCAGCGTGGACCAAATTTCCTAGAATCGTAATACGCACACCTGGCTAAATATACCTGCAAACGGCCATAAACGAGTACAATAGACTGGTCTCCACAATAACCAATAAATAATTAAACAAAAGAAGACAATCATAAAATAATTACATTTAATTCAAATGCCGACGAGTAATAAAATATGTTTTTTATAGATATGCAGGTGGGTTTTGTTTGTGTCAGAACTTAAGTTGTAACAATATTACTACTAATTTATAGATGATTTCTAGGATGTAAATTTGAAAATGCCGTTGGAATTATCACAAAGTTTATTAGAAGTACACACACATAATTCATATTCATTCATTCATTCTTGCAAGTAGAGTCTGGCCACGCTAACTCTGCAATGGAATAAATGGGCAACCCCAAAAAGTTTTTTATATGGTATACTTTTTCTGATGTCACTTTCGTGGTACGTGATATGTCAGATTGCTTACGCTGTTTGTTGTTGTTCATATATTTTAAAGAAAAATGGTTAAACCTATTAAAAGTGGAGTGCGGGAGTTATTATATAACATGGATAAGTAAATTCCAAGATGTGAAGGAACAGCATGATATCGTCCTTAGCCAAAAACGACAATGTTTACACGATATCGAAAAGTTGACGTGTAAGTAAATCTACTGATTTTGATACTTCGCCGTTTTATTTTACCATTAGATGGATCTAAGAACATTTTTTCGAATACTCATAGCCTGCTCATGATGCTGACAAGAAGCTCGTGTCAAATTAACGTACAATTTCAATAACGTATCTGTTGTAAAATGGAACGCATTGTTATGTGAACCTGTCAATGTCAAACATAAAATAAAAGTCTTCTACAGCAAAATGGCAAACAATGAATTGTGTGGTTTTATTTGGCGGTCCTAAAACAACTGTTTTAAGTAAAATATAGTATCTTCCAGTAGTAATAACGTGCCTCTCAACAGTATCTATCTATAGATTTGCTTCCTGCAGATAGGATTTTGACATATGGGTCATATGTCACTATTACATAAATTATAGATAGTTAACTCTTAACAAGTAATAGGTTGGGGAAAAAGTCTTTTCGCATATAGTATGTATGAACTTGTAATAAGATCTCTTTGGCTATACCATTTGTATCTGGCTGGTTTTGGTATCATTAAAAAGTTTTAATTTTAAAGAAGACAATTCCAAATTCAAATAAGAAAAATGAGTGATTTTCATTTGTTTTTCTTATTGTTAAAATAAGTGAATGTAATGAAGAAATTCGATACATTTTAAAATTTTACTACAAAAAAGGGAACTCAGCAAAAATTACGAGCGTTTGGCTGGGAGGTGTTAATGCATCCGCCGTATAGTCCCGACCTTGCACCTTCAGATTTTCACCTGTTTCGGTCTCTACAGAATTCCTTAGGCAGTGTCAGGTTAACATCACGAGAGGACTGCCAAAACCAAGTGGTTTTGGCAGTCCTCGTCGCAGTTTTTTGATCAGAAGCCCCAAAATTTTTATAGCAATGGGATCACGTCCCTAGCTACATGATGTCAAAAAGTTATCCAACAAAATGGCACCTACATACTTTAGTCAAATGTAAATAAACTTTATAAAAAAAACCTTTTGAATTTTTATATCAAATGCGAAGAAACTTTTTCCCCAACCTAATATTTATTTTTGGACATTCCAGGTGGTATAAGTGATGAATTAAAACCTCATCTTCAAGTTGCTCTACAGAAGCTAAAGGCTCTTGAAGAACTTACCATCAATAGTGAGAACCAGTATATAAAAAAGATCGCTTTAATGACTGATAAGAATCTGTTACTTACGTATTTCTTTTCTACAATTTTCGTTAGATTATGTAAGTAGGTACAACGTACATCCAATACATATTGCATTCAATACAGGTTCAAATTAAATTTTATAAATAATTTATATTTATTTATACAGGAGTCAGCGAAAGAACTTTAAGAGTAATTAAAAATGAGGGCCAAAATAATCAAGGAATCTGGAGGACTCCTGGCAAAAAGCGTGCAGCACGGGCAACGAAAGTTAATATTGACAATTTTGACCAATGCACCATGCGAAATACAATAAATCAGTGTTATTTGACCTGAAAGGAAGTGCCTACTCTGCGTAAATTACTACTTGAATTGAGACAATCAATTGATTTTACTGGCTGCAGGGAAACCTTACGCAAAATATTATTAAACATGGGTTTTGATTTTAAATCCTGAAGATCGGACAGTCCTTAAAACATGATGTGGCGGCATCATCTATTGTTATTTTTATACTGTCCTTGAGTAGTTTCAGAGTTAAAGTAAAAGCTAAAGTATTATTAATGTGCAGATAAACAATAGCCTCAGTAGATTTTCAAAAGTTAGGATCTAGAATTATTGTAACCTGTATGGTACCTACTTATGCTCTAGCTGAAAAACTGTATCAAATCCACAATGCATCGTGCTGAAGTCATGACTATTCTTTACCAAGAAAAAATCAGAATATAAACAAAATAATAAATTGGCTAAAAAAAAAAAAAAACTACTATCAAATTAGTTTTTCGTAGTATAGACGGTGTTACTATCTAAAGATTTTCAAATTCCATAATTTTCTTACTTCTGCAGAGTTAGCGTGGCCAAATTCTAGCCGAATACAACAAAACCAAACCGTAGGGCAAAAAATCATTATCACATAAATAGCACAAAAGTTCGTCGTTATAAGATACTCGCTCCGAAAATGCACTAGGTAACGCCTCGCTTGCAGTCAGAACACGACTGGTGCATTTCCCGACTGAACGACCTTCGTCCATTTATAAATTAGACATGGCCTCCTAGCAACATGTCGCCCACTGGTTCTTAAAATCGTTAAATTGTCAGCTTAATGGCTTCCAAGAATCCGCATGAAATACCAACAGAGGAAAGAAGGTTTTATAACGCCATACGGTGGCGTGAACAAAAAGATTAGCGCGAACAATAAATCACTCAAATTTAAATGGGTAATAAGACACCTGCATCGGATTAGTATCGGCTTGCAACCATATTAAAAAAAAATGTCTTAAATAAAAATTTTACCGAGTATCGAATTCGTGGTCAAATATTTATAATTAACATGTATTTTATTTACGATACATAATAAGAACAACAACCAATGTATTTGATAAATACAAACTGTCCACATTCATTACGAGTCAGCATGCCCCCGCCCAACTTTCTTTTCCATTTCAGTTGTTAACTAAAATAATTGTTTGTGTTCTACTATTTAATTTAGACAAAAGTTACTTATTAGACTTTATACCATCATTTAACAAACGTATACCTATATATTTATTATTTATCTAATGTAATATTAGACCATAATCATCTACACATAAACATAATATACTCAAATCCGTGTAGAGATAAAATAAAAGCGTGTCAAAATAGATTACGTATTCTTCAAATTATTGTTGATTTGTGGAAAGTGGTAGAGCCATGTTAGAATCTTGATTACAGCCTTTTTTTTATACAGGGGAAATCCGCTTGAGGACCGTGAGCCGCGTGAGGAAGAAAGGTCGCGGCCCGTGTGTGGGATTCGCCAGGTCGGGGTGGCACTAGCACCTCACGTGTGAGATGTTATTGCCACGCCGCGGTTAGGGATACCCACTAAAACCCCTGTCTGATCCTTGACCGTCCTTCGTCCGGGCTGTGGACTCGCTCGCGCATTCACCACCAGCCCGGACGGAGTCTTGATTACAGCCTGCTAGGCCGGTTTGATCGGTGTGATACGACGCTCTCACAGAATATCGGCATGGAACTGTTAAGCTAATCGTGTATCGATGGGTGAGATTTCCGATAGCTTCCTCCTCCGCCTATCCTATCCCCCCCTATGCCATTAACCTACCTCATCCACTGCATCCCATTCTGCCTGTCTGATCCTCCTATCCCATCCGCCGTACCTAGTCTCTTCTATCGCATCCTTCCTGTCTTACCCTAAAAGCTGGCAACGCGTTGGCTTCGCCCCTGGCGTTGCGAAAGTTCATAGGTGACGGTGACCGCTTTTCATCATATGGGCCGTGTGCCTGTTTGCCAACTTCGCAATAAAATGAGATATAAAGTAACAATATACATACTCGTATTAATGTAGGAAGCACACAGAACATAGAGATTAGTCAAATAAAAATCCTCTATCAGATCGACAACGGGTCAATAACTAGACAAAGGCTCGGGTTAAGATTGTATTCGCTTCTCCGATCGGCCTCAAATACTTTACGGTGAGTTTATTAATTAAGGCGGCCGACCTTGCGGGCCGCGCATCCAAGGAGGTCGGTCGAGCACGCGCGCGACAGAGATGACGATAACCCGCCCCCTGCCCCCAGGCCCCTCAGCCGCCCCGCACCCGGCGCCCGCTCGCACTGATCGCGCGACCTGCCCGAGTGCCGAGACGCGCGCCATTTCAATCGTCTGACGGCTCTGACGTCCCCTCATTGACCTTTCGCTGTACCATACGATTGTCGCCTTATCGGGCGTTTTTGCAGAGACGGCGCCGCCTGCAAATCCACTCGATGTTAAAAATATACTGCATTACAAAAACCTACTCGTATCAATTTCCAAAGGCCTCCTTGTTAAAGGTTTAAGTTAAAGTGGGATTTAATTTATAAGACAAAACAATATATTTAAATTATATAAATTACAGATAAAAACCAATCAACGCGGGCCTTAAAAGCCGGTCGGTTTCAAAGCAATTATGGATGCTAAGAGGCGAATCTACAGTAAGCCAGTATAGATGACGTATCATACAAACACAAACACAATCTCTCACCGAGCGAGTAGCCGAGAACAATCACAGGAGAGCGCGTACCCAGAGATCACTCGAAACCGCACCTTAAGCTCATTGTCAAACCGATTACAATAAACAAACAGGACAGACGCGGTTGGAATCTTGTCAAACAGGCGAGTTCAAGCGTTGACTTATTGGCGGTAGGGCATTTCTGCGGCCGGCGGAGGCATCCAAAAATACACCTTGCGATTTGATTCGTCACGGCTCAAATTGCCGCGCGCCTGTGAGGTACCTCGGAGCCCATACAGTAGGGCTGCCATATTCTCCCAAGATGCCGCGCCAGCGGGACATTTTGATGAGTAAACATTTTATAGATGAAATATGGCAAAAACTAATAGACAATTTGGAAATATATATTGATTATTTATTAGTGAGCACGGGATACAATTATTATTTTTTATAATAGGTTGGGGAAAAAGTCTTTTCTCATATAGTATGTATGAACTTGTAATAAGATCTCTTTGGCCATTTGTATCTGGCTGGTTTTGGTATCATTAAAAAGTTTTAATTTTAAAGAAGACAATTCCAAATTCAAATTAGGAAAATGTGTGATTTTCATTTGTTTTTCTTATTGTTAAAATGAGCGAATCTAATGAAGAAATTCGATACATTTTAAAATTTTACTACAAAAAAGGTAAAAAGGCAACACAAGCCGCGAAAAAAATTTGTGATGTTTATGAACCTAATGACTGATCTGTGAGAGTAGCGCAAATTTGATTTATACGTTTTCAATCCGGAAATTTTGATATCAAAGATGCACGTCGCTCTGGTCGCCCTGTTACGAACAAAATTGATGCCATTTTTGAAAAAGTGGAGCAAGATATTAGTAGTTACGATGTAGCTGGAGAACTGAGAATTGACCACAAAATGGTTTTGGCGCATTTGAAAAAAACTGGGTACACAAAAAAGCTCAATATTTGGGTGCCTCATGAGCTCACTGAAAGAAACCTAATGAACCGTGTTCTCATTCGTGATTCTTAATTACGACGTAATGAAACCGAACCATTTTTGAAGAAGCTGATAACTGGTGATGAAAAGTGGATCACGTACGACAAGAACGTGCGAAAAAGATCGTGGTCAAAGGCCGGTCAGGCTTCACAGACTGTGGCGAAACCCGGGTTAATTCGCAACAAGGTGATGCTGTGTGTATAGTGGGATTGGAAGGGCATTATTCATTATGAGCTGTTACCGCCAAGCAGGACCATCGATTCTGAACTATACTGCGAACAACTGATGAGATTAAAGCAAAAAGTTGAGAGAAAGCGGCCGGAATTAATCAACAGAAGGGGTGTGGTTTTTCACCATGATAACGCTAGACCTCACACATCTTTAGCCACTCAGCAAAAATCACGAGAGTTTGGCTGGGAGGTGTTAATGCATCCGCCGTATAGTCCTGACCTTGCACCTCCAGATTTTCACCTGTTTCGGTCTCTGCAGAATTTCTTAGGCAGTGTCAGGTTAACATCACGAGAGGACTACCAAAACCACTTGTCGCAGTTTTTTGATCAGAAGCCCCAAAATTTTTATAGCAATGGGATCACGTCCCTACCTACAAGATGGCAAGAAGTTATCCAACAAAATGACACCTACATACTTTAGTCAAATGTAAATAAACTGTATTAAAAAACCTTTTGAATTTTTATATAAAATGCGAAGAAACTTTTTCCCCAACCTAATATTTATCAGATGATTTCACTTAGGGCAATAATTGTTAATTGCCTATTAAGAAATTTATAAAAAAATTCACAACTCATATTAAAATTAATGTAATCGAGGACATCAATGAAAATACGCGGCAAATATACGGAATCTCTTCTCCCTCGCCACAAAGTCCAAATACCGAGCGATATGCTATCATAGGTACTCATCCACATCACGATTCGACGTGTTCTGTGTTAGTTGAGTGCAAAGTCTTATTTTTTGGGACCATTTCCAGATCATCGAGACGTCGATCATCGGACGAAAAAACCGATAAAAAAGTCGAATCGGGTACAGCCTAAATACATAGGATCTTTTCATATCGGTTTTATTCTCATTTTAAACTCAATTAAACAGTTTTTGGGAACAAAATTTCGTTAAATAGGCTTTGTTGAAAAATTGGTTTCGAACAAATTTCGAACGGTTTTTGCCAGATACCGCCAAAGCGCAGCCATATATTACAGCAAGTCGTTATTCGCACACAAACACAGGTTGAGAGAGATAGAATGACACTTCCTTATCTCGCAATATAAACCGGTTAATTTAGGGTTATAAACACTCTCTTTAAGATTTACACTCCAACAAAATAATTGACTAAAACCGGTTATAAGTGATTAAAACCGGTTAATTTTAGATCGGTTCCAAGCCTTGAATAACGGTGACATGTCCCGACCTATCGGGACGAGTGGCAACCCTATCGTACAGGTAAAACACGAGCATGGTCGCTCGGCTCGCTAGTCGGCCCACGCACACAGGCGTACCACCATGCTTGCCATAAATAAAAGATTCCTACAGAAACAATTGTTGCGTAGAAGTGAGCCGAGGCCTCGGTGAATGTAGCCGACTAATCGGCTCGAGTTCGAGTCGATCGCGAAAGTAGGTGACCGCCCGTGATTGACGCTCTTGCGAAACCCCGTTCGATGACATTTAGACGGGCTGTGCGGACAATGCGTTAAACCTTCAGTAATTATGAAATATATTTGCTCTGCCGAACGACATTTGAATTACGCAATTAATATCGTAATTATATTCCACTTGTTTTTTGCTCTAACACTCAAATGTCAACATATTATAAAAAAATTATATTAGTCATATTCGATCTAAATTTTGATTAGAACTGCGTGTTAGGTGTAACTCTATTTATTTTTGAAAAATAATTAACATAATAAATTTATAATTGCAATAAAAAATGTGTGAATTAATATACCTATAATCCAAACTCCATGGATTTATTGTTCTGAGATAACGCCGCTCTACTTAACCTCGCCACACAGAGACGCTAAACGTGAAACAATACGGTACACGGTTACAAACATAATGAGTAGAACCTGGCACTAAAATATAATTGCAAATTGAACCTTAACTTTATGCTAATAAGAACTACAAATAAGATTGATGTAGTAAACATGTATATTTACGCTATGTGCACTAACACAAGCACGCGGCATCTGCGTAAGTACCGCCCGGTGACGTTAGTGTGTGGGAATGCCAGGGAAATTTATAACACACAGTGTTCATCGCTCCACTGTAATTCACAGTTTTGTATCGTTTTAAACAGCAAACGATTTGAATGATATTATTATACATTAATATTGTACTTTGTATTATACAGTTCAATTTAGTCTTGGAAAACTAATCCTTTTTTTATGACCCTGGAAGTAAAAGTAATTTAGGGCCAAATTTATTTCATTAAAAATTAACAATTTGGGATTGGAATATATAATAGATAATATCCGCTTCCGAATTAATTTCTCAAAACTAAGTTTTTCCTAAAAGATTTATTTAAAAACTATACATGAGTTTGTTTTATAAAATCAGTATCACTGGTTTATGCTTGTAATTAATATAATAATAAAACATGCACAACAAGGTACTGGCTTAATTAAATGATCGTGTACATTAACATAATTGCTTGTTACCACTGAAGGTATTTACATTAGAAACATTTTTTCCAAGAACCAATAGTATCTATATGATGAAGAAAACATGTAGTAAGTATGTAGGTTTTGTGCCATATTAATTCTTTTCGTAGTTTTAGTTCTTTATGTTGTTTTGCCGGCGTATATATTTAAAAAGTACTTGAATAAAAGATTAAAATTATTAAAATGTGAACGGGTTCTAGTATTTAGGTTTTTTGTATGCGATGACAGCTCACTACAGCCAAGGAACAAATCATTGGAATGATTAAATCATTATTGTTACTCCAATTTGTTCTTTTCCTGATGTCCTCCACCAGTTTGTTTGTTAAAATGCAAAAAAATTAAAAGTACATTTTTTTAGTTATAATTAAAAAAGTCGGGCAAGTGCGGGTAGTTTCAACGTATGTATAATTCACCGATTTCTTCAAAATGATTAGAAAACCCAAAGAGGATGGAAAGGACTTATGTTTCATGGAAATCAGCCACCTACTGAGTGATGGTTACGAGCCTAATGACGAAAACATTTAATGCGTAGAAAATGATATTTATTGATTGTCTTCAAACCCCCTTTTTTAACGAGGGGAAATCTGATTGAGGACCATCAGCCGCGCGAAGGGAGAAAATGTCACGGCTGGTGTGTAGGATTTACCAGGTCCCTGGCACTAGCAGCACCTCACGCATGAAGTGCTATTGCCACGCCACGGTCCGCAATATACAATAAAAACCCTCGATGATCGTTCCTTCGCCGTATGTCAGGGCTACCCGAAAGTGGAAGCTCGACCAATTCCGTGTGCCCTGTCAGGCAGGGGGCCCTACGGGCCACATCCACTGCCGGGGCGAAGCAAAGCCCCCGGCGTCACCAAAGATCTAGTCCAGTGTGGGGCGGCTTGGAACTCGCCCCACGGGAGGTGAGGTGAGCGCGCGCGGAACACAGCGCGCCCCCATCATATCGACGGCATAACGGCGGGTGAGACCCCTTACCCCCTGGGTTACCCGCGCTGGTACTGACCAGCGCCACCCGCTCACGGTGGCCGAAGGTCGAAAGCCATCCTCCGGCGACGGCGCGTCCTCCTTTATCGGAAGCGGAGCGAGCACCTACGCTCACGCTCCCGCTCCGTCCAAGTCTTGATATCCCTTCTGCAACATTTTGGCTACGCAACACATGCTTTTTCATACAATGAGGTTATTACGCATCGTCCTGCAGCTCATCTGGAGAGGGTACAAATTCGGCGTGGATAATAGCCAACGATATGAAAGGGCGAGGCTACGACACTACAAAGAGCTCTCAAAACGCGAAATCGAATATTTTTAATATTCTTAATAATAATTAATATAACGTTGCCAAATTTCTGGACAACTTAACCATAGAAGACGGTGATCTTAGCTCAGTGTTCTATATACTTATAGCAAAGAAGATATATTCTTTTTACAAATTTATAGTATTAAGGGATTATTTCATTCAAGGAAATTGATCCCTCCCTACAAGCCAAACTATGGATTGGTGTAATAGTATCTGCATTTCATCAAAATCTGCCTCGATACTCTTTTCAGTATTTTCGCTATGTCGTATAATTTAGGATTTGGTCCTGAAGGCCCACTTGAAAAAAGCACCCTGCATAGAACGAAAAATATAAGTCGTCGTCACCCAATCGCAGTCCACTGTTGGACGTAGGTTTGGTTTTTTTGGTTTTCTTCATTTATTAGTTTGATATGTTTATAAATTAAAATATTGGCCATTGTAACATATACTATGAAAGTACATGATTATAAAGAGAAAACAGTGTCCAGTTCATGAATTCGTATCAAATTGAAAGTTTAAGCAAATGAACACGAGTCAGTGGATGCTTTCTAGAAATTATAATGTGCATTGCACACGTATATAGACAAACGGAGAGATCATTCGGGTATGCGCGTACGCACCGAGCGGATCGACCGCAAAGCCTGCCCATTTGTACTTAGTAGACCGAACACGCCCACATAGCGTTAGTATTTTAAATATACAAACAATATCTTAAAGCTATTATATGACACATACTATATATTACATACGTTAGTTTATACAATGTCTTCTGTTAATGGTTTCATCGTCATTTTAGCCCAAACGAAACGCCAAAAGACTTTCTGTCTCTCTATGCATGTCATAGTTTTTTTTTCTCAAAACCAATTGTATCTTCACGGATGTAATCTAGCATGGAGATGTATGTTACTGTGTAAGCGGCACATTGTTGTATTGATATTTAAAAAGCTTAGGGATACCTACATAATTTTTTTTTTCCTATTACCCAGGTATGTGTACATATCTGGGTAATACTTATACTTATATTACTATAATCATGTTACCCAGGTATAATGGTTTTACAGAGGTCTTATAATGAAACTACTGAACCGATTTAAAAAATTCTTTCACTGTTGGTAGGCTTTTTTTTTTTTCAGGCGGGGGAAATGCATTTCGCACATACCGGGTCCTTTGCTAGGTATTAGACCGTTGTTGATCATGGAGGCTTTCCACTGAGGCAATCCAAACAATAATCAACCGGCTTGTGTGGAGACTCGACTAATCAATACCCCACTAAAACCACCCTCCTCCCATGTGCCCCGCGCTTATGGTAGAAAAAGCGTGAGATACAGAACGTAGTTACGCCCACACCGATCCTAGCGCACAAGTGCTTGAGAATACCCCGGGAGAGGCAAACTCACTTCGTCAACAGGGTTGAAGACTCCTCTGCTCCCTAGATGCTAGAGGGCCCCTGCAGCGGTATTTCAGGGAGGGAGGTCATGCGCATACCTGCGCCTCCAGGCTCCTGACTAAAGTCGGCGCCCGCGAGACGTATGCGCACTACCATCTCTCTCCCTATCTCGTTCCGCGGCCTCCTTATGAGACACTACCGTCTCGTAGAAATTGGCCGCACCCACCCACCAATCGTCGCTGTGCAGCATGGCTTGCACCAGATCGCCCAGCGATTCGATCGGTCCTACTAGTGTCTCGAGTTCAAACCTCTGAGGTGCCCATGCTGCGCACTCGACTAGCGTGTGTAACGCCGTGTCTAGCGCGCCACATTGGCGGCATTGGGGTGAAGGCAAGCAGCCCGCAATCTGACACAGGTACTTATCGAAGCAACCGTGCCCGGTAAGTATCTGTGTCATTCTAAAGGTCAGGGTCCCGCGTTTCCGCGAGAGCCATCGCAACAGCTGCGGTCGAACCGCTTCCACGGTGTCAATGCCAGCAACAGGGTTTTCCAACTCTACTGACCAAGATTGGATCATGGCCGTAGTTTCCCGCATCCTGATCAGCTGGAGTTCAGCCTGGCCATAGACCAGGCCTCAGGCGAGGGCATCCTGTCGGGAGCGCCGAACTTTGGCTATCACGTCCGCCTGGAGAGGCCAAGGCGGATCGCCTGCCAAGAGTGTCGACGCCGTCCACGACACTGTACAGTATCCTCGGATGGTCTTCACCGCATCCGGCACAACAAAGTCCTATTGTGGCGGTGAAGTGCAGTGGACCATACGGGTGCACCGTACAGGGCCATACTCCTAAGGATGCCCATGTAGAGTTTCCTAGTCGTCGTCCCCGGTCCCCCCACGTTGGGAAGAAGCCGAGAGAGGGTGCCTGCGAACCTCACGAGCTTAGGAACTAGCTGCTCAAAGTGCGCTTTGAACAGCCATTTCCCATCGAGAATTAGCCCCAGATATTTCCCCATCTGGGGGCCTACACGAATGTCCACCACTTGGACTGTAACGGACATGTCCGCGGGGGGATTACGAAACCGCCTATGGAACATGATGGCCTCCGTTTTCGCGGGGGAGACCTTCAAGCCCAACCTACCTATTCTTCGGACCACGATCGCCAACCCGGCGTTGGCGAGGTCCACGGATTCCGCGAATGACGCAGCGCGTGCCGTGAGTAGGGTGTCATCCGCAAAGCAGATTAGCCCTATTCCGGGCAGGACCGGAACCCGAAGGATCCAGTCATAACCGACGTTCCAAAGAACCGGCCCGAGGACCGATCCCTGTGGGACGCCGCACGCGACGCGTCGCCGACCTATCGCGCGATTCTCGGACTCGCCGCCCTCCCAGAGGATGTACCTGTCCTGGAGGTACGCGCCCAATAGCCTCGTGAGGTACGAGGGAACTCCGTGTGCACGAAGCCCCTCCCTGATCGTCTCGTGAGGGAGGCTGTTAAAGGCGTTCGCTATGTCTAGCGAAACCGCCAGGACAGTATCCTTTGCTTGGACTGCGTCGTCCGTTACAGATCGCAGTGTCTCGAAGGCGTCCAACGTGGAGCGCCTCCGCGGAAACCCGAACTGCGTCTGTGGTAGCCCCGGCTCCACAGTATCGAGATGCTTAACGAGGCGTTCCGCTAAGATCTTCTCGAAGACCTTGGCGACCTCGTTAAGCAACACTATGGGCCTGTAGGCGGACGGATCGTTGGGAGGACGGCCTCCCTTGGGAATCAGGCATAATCGGCCCTCCTTCCATTGCGACGGTAACTGACCTGCGCGAATACAGGCATCGAACAGTTCCAGGGCGACGTCTCACTCTTCCTCGGTGATGGAATGAGGCTCCACCTCCGAGGTGTCGGGAATGATTGGACCCATATCGGGGGGAGTGAAGATCCCCGGATCCGGGAAGAGCCCATCGATAACCGACCGGAGGACCTCAGGTTCGAGCGTTTCCGTAGCCGTGGAGGTGCAAGGCCGCAACGTGTTGCGGGCCGCACGGTACGGACGCCCCCAAGGGTCCCGGTCCAGTGTCTCGAGGAGCTCCTCCCGAGCCCGGGCTTTCGCTCGCAGAATTGCGATCGAAAGGGCCTTTCTGGCCTCTCTGAACTCCCCCACGAGTCCATTCTCCTCAACATAGTCTGGAGGACGACGCGCTCTGCTGCGTTTGAGCCTGTGGCTGATTCTGCGGACTGCCCTCCGCAGTTCAGCCAGCTCCTCAGTCCACCAGTGGACCGATGTACGCGGCGGCGGTCGTTTGGCTCGAGGCATAGCAGCGTCGCAAATCCTTTTGAGGGATTTGCGCATGTGCTCAGCCTGCGCCTCCAGATTCCCCAGGTCGGCTGGATAGGTCCAGCATTCGATGATAGCCCTCTTCTCGGCCTGCTCCGCGTCGAACTTGGTAAGAGCCCAGCGCGGGAGCCGGGAGGGGCCCTGAACAGGGTTAGCGCTAGGCGAGGGGGAGAGCTCGAATCTGATGTACAAGTGATCAGACAGAGTCTCCACCTCCTCCAGCACTCTCCATCCTACCACTCTGCGGGCGGCTGCATGTGTGGCGAATGACAGGTCGATGATCGATCCACCCCGCGCACGTACGCAGATCTGGACCGACCCCTGGTTCAGGATGGACAGGTTGGATTGAAGCGCCCAGTCTTCAACCGCCCGTCCCCTAACATCGGTAATCGCGTTCCCCCAGGATTGGTGCTTGGCATTGAAGTCGCCTAAGACGAATATCGTCTTCGGCGCTAGTCTGCCGACGGCTGCCCTAATGGAGTCCAAGGCGAGCTCGTACTCCGCCAGGGGGCGGCTCCGCGTGAGGTACACGCCTATGATGACGTAACATCCGCTTTCCGCCACCGCGTAGCCCTTTCCTCTTTCGAGACTGGTGAGCGGTCTGCCAGATCCGGCTCTGGCGACCACGGCTACCACATCGTCGAGATCCCCCACCCAGTTCCTGGCTGGGGGTACGTAATAAGGTTCGCTTATTACGGCCAAGTTTGCTTGCCACTCCGCCATCTCCTGCAGGCACAAGTCCTGGGCATCGGGGGAGTAGTTAACGTTGGCTTGGAAGAGTGTTAGGGGTGTACTGGGCATTTAGGTGTCCATAGGTACCCCCCTTCCACTCGCCGGTCGTTTATTCGCCCTCGGGTGGATGAATTTACCCTTGACGTATGGGGGCTGGCAGTGCCTCGCCAACGTCGGGTGGGTAGCGCGTTTGCCCCCCGCCGCGCAGACGGCGCAGTGGGGGTCGCGGGCTGTGCAGTCCGGCTCTTACCGCAGCGGAGACACAAGCCGGTCCGGTCCGGGCACGAGTCCGGGCAAGTCTGGGTGCCGTGGCTGACGTTGAAACATCTGTAACAACGTATGGGCCGGGCTTCCAGAGCCTCCACCTTCGTCGAGGTGAAGCCCACCAGAAGGTGGCCCCGCTCGGCGATGGCTTTGGCTGCAGAGACGGGGCACATCACGTATGATGCGCCCATCCCCCCAGGTCCTATGCCAATGTGCCTCGCCTTGACATCGTCGCGCAGGCAGTTGCCGACGCTGGCGATGGCACTGCGAAGCCCATCTACTGTGGCCGACTCATCCAGCCCTGAGACGTAAAGCTCCCCACGCTTTACGGGGCGGATGACTTCGGCCATCCCTTGGAGCGCCCCTCGAAGGGCCTCGGCGATGCGGTTCGCCCTAGTCGCGCTCTCGGGTCCTGGGGGGAAGTCTAAGAGTCGAGCGTCCCGGGCGGTCCGCGTCACTTTCAGCCCCTCTCTGAGGCCTAATTCGGTGATATTGACCACCAAGGCGGCCTTCGCGAAGACCTCCCGGTAGCCAATACCGTTTTTGGCCGATTCCGGCAGCAATTTCATAATAATTGCTGCCGATCCCGGCTCCTGGAATACCACGGGCTTTGTAGCCCGTGGCTTGCGCGCCGGTTTCCGCCCCGGTGGCGGAGCCGGTGCTTGCGCCGAGGGAGGGGGGCGGGGCGTTTCCGCTCCCGCTCCCCTGCCTTTCTTCCTCCGGACGACCGTGGACCACGCCCCCTCCGGAACGGGGGCGGGGGCAGGGGCCATCGCAGCCGATGGTGGCGCAACAGCAGGTGCCGCGACGGCCGGTGTCGCGGCCGCGGGTTTTGCCTTGAGCCGGCTTGGGGCCGGTGGCCCGGGCTTAGGCGCCGGAGCAGAGGCGGCGGCGAGAGCTGCGGCTCGGCGCAGCTTCTTCGCCCTCTGCTTCACCCCCCCCTCTTCACCTTCTTCTTGGGGGGAGGGGGTGGCGATGGGGAGTCCGCCACCCCGACGACGGGGGCCCCTGCCACCTCCATCGGTACCGGGGAATTAATTCCCTCGGGGCCCGGTGGGCGGCGGCGGCAGCTCCTGCCGTTTTAGGCAGCGGTTGTGCCTCCGCAGCCTTTTTCCTGTCCGCCGCGAGCGGCGGACGAAGAATTGGCGCGGGCGGCAGCCGCTCTTCAATCCCGGCGAGCCGGGCGTCCAACATGGCGCCCACGGTGCGGGCGATGATATGCGTGAGCATATCGTAGTCCACACCACCGTGCGCACCTGTTGGTGTTGTAGGAACCGGCTCCGCCGCGGCGGCGGGGGCCGGAACCGTTTTGGGGATCGCGGCGGATATGTGAACCGGCTCAGGGGCCGGGACTTTCTCCGCCGCGGCGGCCTTGGCCTTCCGCTTAGCGGGCACGTAAAGTTTGTGACGTTGTAGGGGGTAATCTCTGGATCTACTAAACCGATTTTCAAAATTCTTTCACCAGTGGAAAGCTACA
This sequence comes from Dendrolimus houi, assembly GCA_039645545.1. Lineage (NCBI taxonomy): Eukaryota > Metazoa > Arthropoda > Insecta > Lepidoptera > Lasiocampidae > Dendrolimus > Dendrolimus houi. The sequence goes on along the minus strand of CM077120.1, from coordinate 10,933,993 downwards.
TTATTCCTGAGTAATATTTAATTGTGATTAATAATAAGTATTTTTTAATTTTTTTCTGATGCGCAGCGAAGTGGGCACAGGTCAGCTAGTACATAATATACAATATTCTTTTATAAAAAATGATGTTCCTTATTGTTATTTTTTCAAAACAATCAGCAGACAAACATACACATTGATGGGCCCGGGCTTCACATTTATAGAACGGACGGTATACCCGCTACGCTTGTTAAAAACGGATTGGCGGGTTTGACACATGTATTATCTCGATTAAGAAATTACCGTGTAAGCATATCATATGCGCCAACATTTACAACATGATATTGCACATTAGTTTTATCTGTGAAGATATTAAAGAAATATTTGAATATTACATAACATTGAAGTTACAGTTCGTTGGCGCAATTTTTATACACACCTGTGAATACGCTTTGATTTCAATGACCTAGAATGTTATATACTACAAAATCAGTTTAAGTAATTCCTTTGTTTGGAAAAATCATATGCATATAGTGAAATGTTTACGTAATACGTATTGATTTCAATTTTATTGGTTCCATGTCAATGCACTTGATGCAACAAGCCGACCGGGCGATCGGGATGTTAATAGTAACATCAAATGGACGCCATTTTTATTACAAAATACCAGCGCCCACGCATTGAGAACAGAACTGTGATATATTCGAATTAATTACTAATCTTGTCAAAACACCCACTCGGCCACAACTATGTTCAATGTGAGGGCATTAAGAGATAAACAGTGAAGCAGCCGACACTGGGCACACAACAAAGTAACACAATGGAGTATATGACATATTAATAGTTATTTGATACCATTAACACGGGTTAAAAACAATTAAGTATAAAAATAATAAATCACTAAACAGGTGTTTCATTCATACATAGATATCGCTTTAGACAAAACAATATATAGTTGCTTCTTATATTATTGGAAAAATTGTATATTTTATCACTTAATTAAAAAAATTCGATCTTGTATTAAACAACATAAGAAATAACTAAACAAATTGTGATAAGACCGCCGATTATACTTGAAAACGTATGTATCATTTTGTACAATAAAATACATATTGTTACGAGTTAGCACAACTCGAATTAAAATGCTGTTAGAATTATTATATAGTTTATTAGAGCTATACAAACACGTATAACACAAGCATAAATATAACCGAACACAACAAATCCAAACGTAATGCAGAAGGTTTTAATTCAATAAAACGCGCAAAGTCCGGCAATATTAGATTCCCGAATTACACACGTCACGCCTTGATCGTGGTTCTCGCTCAACTGCCCCCTCTCTCAATCAGGCCGTCGTTTTATACCTCACAAATGCAACTGTGCCCGCCTGGCAAGATCGAAACAATTTCCTAGAATTAACTTGTAATCGTAATCCGCAACACCTGGCTAATGACGCAGCCTGCAAGCGACCGTAAACGAGTACAATAGAACAAAAGGCTGTTCTCCACAATAACTAGAAACGTGTGCCAATAATTAAGTGAACAAAAGAAGACGATCATAAAAGGATTACAATTAGTTCAAATGCCGACAGATCATAAATACTTTATACAGATAATAAGTGCTATTACAGACTGTACGTGGAATTTGTCTTTGTCGAAGCCTAAGTTGTAACAATATTGTATATACTATTCTATTCTAAATTGACCATTGACCAGCCCTGTATATGTTATTCTCATACAATTTCTACTCTATTCGTTTAGTGCTAGTACCACTTGTCTACAGGGGCAGTATTGCTTTATCCAAAGCGGAAATAATGGTAACCAATCCATACGATCGTATTAAACGGTGTTTAACTTGATGATAATAATTATGTAACAATTAATAAGCTTGAACATAAGCAAATTTAAACAATACAATTGTGTACTTACGTATACATCGTGATGAAGGTACGCAGCTGGAATATTTCTTTTTATTTCAAAGGTCATGGTTATTTAACACCCTTTCAAGAAATTCTACGACTTGCTTACGTTACGTCAGTGATTTAGACGTATTAGTGCAGGGCCATAAACTAAACGGTAAACTGAATACAATATCTAGAAATTACTAACAAGGTGGACGTAGTAAATAAAAATATATTAGAGGCTACAGGCATCCACTATTCACATGAGCAAAGTACTGACTTTACTTATGATATGATAATAGCGAATTCAATGTTGCCGTAAACGTATGAATAAATCAAAAGGCTATTAGTCTATTACATCTAAATTAATTAAATAAAAATAAAATAAATCAGCAGACAGAGACACACATTGTATATCCCCAAGCTAAGCAAGTTACGCTGGTGTTATGAGTAATATATAACGGACCACTCTGAGGCCGATTCCAGACACCCAGACCATAGTATATAACAGAAAGTTCGTTTCCGAAATGTACCATGCCAGGAATCGCACTCGGAGCCTCTACGTTTTTTTTTTTTTTTTTTTTTTTTAAGGCGGGGGAAATGCGTTCCGCACATACCGGGTCCTTTGCTAGGGATTAGACCGTTGTTGATCATGGAGGCTTTCCACTGAGGCAATCCAAACAATAATCAACCGGCTTGTGTGGAGACTCGACTAATCAATACCCCACTAAAACCACCCTCCTCCCATGTGCCCCGCGCTTATGGCAGGAAAGGCGTGAGATACAGAACGTAGTTACGCCCACACCGATCCTAGCGCGCAAGTGCTTGAGAATGCCCCGGGCGAGGCAAACTCACTTCGTCAACAGGGGTGAAGACTCCTCTGCTCCCTAGATGCTAGAGGGCCCCTGCAGCGGTATTTCAGGGAGGAGGTCATGCGCATACCTGCGCCTCCGGGCTCCCAACTGACGTCGGCGCCCGCGAGACGCATGCGCACTACCATCTCTCTCCTATCTCGTTCCGCGGCCTCCTTATGAGACACTACCGTCTCGCAGAAATTGGCCGCACCCACCCACCAATCGTCGCTGTACAGCATGGCTTGCACCAGGTCGCCCAGCGATTCGATCGGTCCTACAAGTGTCTCGAGTTCAAACCTCTGAGGTGCCCATGCTGCGCACTCGACTAGCGTGTGTAACGCCGTGTCCAGCGCGCCACACTGGCGGCATTGGGGTGAAGGCAAGCAGCCCGCAATCTGACACAGATACTTATCGAAGCAACCGTGCCCGGTAAGTATCTGTGTCATTCTGAAGGTCAGGGTCCCGCGTTTCCGCGAGAGCCATCGCAACAGCTGCGGTCGAACCGCCTCCACCGTGTCAATGCCAGCAACAGGGTTTTCCAACTCTACTGACCAAGATTGGATCATGGCCGCGGTTTCCCGCGTCCTGATCACCTGGAGTTCGGCCTGGCCATAGACCAAGCCACGGGCGAGGGCATCCTGTCGGGAGCGCCGAACTTTGGCTATCACGTCCGCCTGGAGAGGCCAGGGCGGATCGCCTGCCAAGAGTGTCGACGCCGTCCACGACACTGTACGGTATCCTCGGATGGTCCTCACCGCCAGGACCCGTTGTGCGCGGCACAACAAAGTCCTATTGTGGCGGTGAAGTGCAGTGGAGCATACGGGTGCACCGTACAGGGCCATACTCCTAAGGATGCCCATGTAGAGTTTCCTAGTCGTCCCCCCGGTCCCCCCACGTTGGGAAGAAGCCGAGAGAGGCGCCTGCGGACTCACGAGCTTGGGAACTAGCTGCTCAAAGTGCGCTTTGAACAGCCATTTCCCATCAAGAATTAGCCCCAGATATTTCATCGGGGGCCTACACGAATGTCCACCTTGGACTGTAACGGACAAGTCCGCGGGGGATTGCGAAACCGCCTATGGAACATGATGGCCTCCGTTTTCGCGGGGAGACCTTCAAGCCCAGCCTACCTATTCTTCGGACCACGATCGCCAGCCCGGCGTTGGCGAGGTCCACGGATTCCGCGAATGACGCAGCGCGTGCCGTGAGTAGGGTGTCATCCGCAAAGCAGATTAGCCCTATTCCGGGCAGGACCGGAACCCGAAGGATCCAGTCATAACCGACGTTCCAAAGAACCGGCCCGAGGACCGATCCCTGTGGTACGCCGCACGCGACGCGTCGCCGACCTATCGCGCGATTCCGTCTTCCTGCCCCGGAGCCGGTCGAGTTCGGCTGGCTAAGATTTAGCCCGCTCAACCACGGAAGCCATCAATTATATTATAAGTAGTAATAATAATAAATTATAAGTAGGGCAAGGAAAATGGATCTGCATTCTGAAAAATATTTAGTAATAACATTTTCTTAGTCTCACTGTTATATCTCGGCCTCGTCCTCAATCGCCGGTGGAAATTTTTCGGCATATTTTTGGAAGTTGATCCCCAGACAGGGATATTGGCAGGGAACAAACGGCAGGATGCCACCATTGTAGTGCCGGCGTCAAGGACACAGCGTTACATGAGATGAGGAACGCCATTTTCTCGACGCAACCATCGGAGAGGACCTTTTGCCCCCGGCCGTGGTGCTAACCAAGATCGGGGGTAAAATTGGATGGGACGCCGTCACCTCCTTCTGTGAGACGGCGGATCGGTAGAGAACTACGCGGCTCCCCTTCCGCGCAAGACGGGCATGGCGTCGACGAAGAGCGTCAAACGACCTCCGTCCGCCATAGATGCATGGCCGCGGGTGATGGTCCACAGGGACAACTAAGCCGTCACCCGCACTCAGGCCACCAAGAATTACAAATAAATGTTTTTACAACTTCATAAAATTAAAGTCATATAAAACAAAAACGCTAATTTTAAGGCTCCTGTATCACAATTGATACAAACCTGCGTACTTTTAATTTTTTACTCGTTCTCTTTGGAGACATTTACGTCACATGACCCTGACGACACTTCTATATTTAATTATAAGTTAAAATGACTCGTTACTAAGAATAAAATATGTGTATTTCAATTTGTTATCCAATGAATTTAAAGGGTCATTAGAAACGCAGGTTTTTCTTAGAGTTTTCCCAAAAATATGCGTTAATATAGGGCACTCGGGTCCCAACCCCAAAACGGCGCAGGATCGTATCTTGGCCAGAAAAGCACGCACTTATTAGGCAGGTTTCTGGCCTAATGTGCATTTTGTAAGAATTACCACGTGCTTAACGGTAAAGGAAAATTTCATGATGAAACCTGCTCATCGTGATAACCGATATGTCAAACTCGTGAATCCACCTTAGACAAGGGTGGCGGGTGTAGTGCCCGTTCCCCTATAAATGAGAAACCCATGCCCAGCATGTGGGACGTTTATGAGTTGTTATCCAAAGATTGTCTAAAAGAAATTTGAATTAGTACAAGACCGACGATTGCACATTTTTTTGGATCTAAAAATTATTTCTATAATAATTTATATGATGTGCAATAAATAAACTTTGTTTTTATCCTATAAAAGTGAAGCTCTATTGCAGTATTTATAATGATAGTGCGGCTTCTTTTGTCGAAAAATTTCAATTATTTAGCATAAAGCACTAATAATACCTATAAAAAGTTATTTGTTTATAGAGGAAGTGATTAAAGCGTTTCGTTAATTCTACAAATTGAACAAAAATATTTATTATATTCTTGTCAACTATCAGGCATGTAAATATAGTATGAAATCACGTTTTTTATTTAATTTTTCGCATTAAGTAGGATGTTTATATTAAAATAACAATGGGGTTATAACCGTTATAACGTAGTTTTTAAAACACAATCCATAAGGTCAAGTGAAACCGGGATAGGTATCCTCTAATTTTGCAATTAACATTATTGCTGAACAATAACCGTTCTTTTGCAATATTGTTGCAATTTTTTGCGTCACATGTAAAAGTTATTTCTACCTGACACTTGTGTGACATACACACGTGATATGTCAAAGATATACCGTCATAATCATTGCTTTGTAGTTTTAACCAATCATTAAGCTATGTAAGTGTTAAATCATTAGTAATTCTGTTTTGCTATGTGCCATTGAAAGTAATATACGACGTGACGTGCAAAGGTCTTATTTTAATATAAATAATATGTAAGTACATGAAATGTCATTAATCAACTAAGACAACTTAGTAAACCTTTATGTAGGCAAGATATAAATGCCGCAGGCTACGTCTGGTACGACGCTTTACAGTTACACGAACGACAAATGATAATTATGAAAAAAATTGTATCGAGGGGCCCCCGTCAGGAACAAAGTTCCTCACCTCACCGTCTCCTTGACGCCAAAAAACTTTTTCGGTACGTGACGATTTCTGGCACTTCACTCTACTGTAAGCCGCGTAAAAAAAGTTCGTTCCAATACACTACAGTGTGGTATAGTGGTCTCTTTCAGATATCTACGTGACGTACATGCATACGTCAGGCATCTGAGAGAACTTTCCCGATAGCATTTTCATAATAAGCATTCTTCACGTCGTTATACGGCGTCACTGGCGCAGCTTACGGCGTTTGTAACAGACCATCGCCTTAGAGAATTACGTGCACTATAAACCTGCAAGTTCGTATGTGGCATTCGCATGCTTCACAGTCGACGGTACTACAGGATAACGGTGGTGAAAACAAGTATGAAGGCGACATAGACGCTTGGCAAGAGCTGTTACGCGCTTGTAATTACCCTGGTGCTTCGGAGACTCTTCCTCTAAATCGTTTAGACATGGTAGACCCCTATTGAAGCTATTATCATGATAACAGCTCTTAAAGCCGGCTCGATCGGTGTGATACCACGCTCTTACAGAACATCGGTGTGAAATTGTTAGTCTTTAGCTAATCCTGTTTCGTATGATGGATGAGAGATCCGATGGTCCACTTCTCTTCCCCCTAATCCCATCCCTCTTATTCCATCTCCTCTATTGCTTTCTTCCTATCCCATTCTAAACGCTGGCAACACGTCAACTCCGTTACTGATGTTGCACAGGTCTGTAGGCGGCGGTAACCACCTTTCATTAATAGCCGGTTCCTATATCTTAATATTCATTCACTTGCTCTACCATCGGCTGAATTTTGGCATTACTTGTATGGGCGCTTATGTCAAATTTTAACCGATAGTAAGGCAAATTAATGCTCGATAAGTACAGGAACCGGCCATAAATCCAGATCATCTGACTGATTGCCAGCTTTGCAATAAAAAACATCAGGATGGTGATAAGAAGGAGAGGTCCCTAAATTAGCGTAGTGTAAAGGCTTTAATTGAGCGTCCCTGCCAACCACACTTGTCTATGACATTGACATTTATTACATATGTACAGTGAAATAAGATCTTTATACGTCACGTCATAAGTTATTTTCAATGTCGTACAGACGATTCAAGGAGGTTTGATAAGACCTATACTACCATAAGACGTATGAATTTTCTGTCTTTCAATGTGGATAAATCAGTCAAAGTGATCCATATTAATATAAACTTGAATCATTCAATGTTATTGAATACCGTTATGTCCTTTCAGTGCTGTGCCTTTCAACCAAATTGATTCAATTAGACTGATATTCCTTTGCAATACGTACTTTATTACCAATATATGTTACGCTCTTAGATCATATAAATTTCTAGATAACTCATGAACTGCGCAAAAACGGCCACAAAAAAGTGCACTAAAATTGGTGCACTTGCTCCCCACGCATTTTAGTATCGTTTCGACTACTTTACTGGTTAGAGCTCTCGTAAAAATAAACATTATGCCGTGCTGCACTATTGAAATGTGTCGGAACTATTTTAAAAGAAGAAAAGGATAAGGATAAGAACTCATTTCATTGGTGATAGTAGAGGAGGCCAAGTGGAGATTTGGGATTTACTCGAGCGTGGCAGAATAACTTAAGGGGAGAAACCTTGCACCCAATTATGTACCTCCACCATATAGGGTGGGAGGGAGTATTTTTTATTCTTCAAATTTTTTTCAAACCATCGGATTAAGGAAATGCCTCTACATAATTGTCAGATTATGGGTCAGCACGACAAGAACATCAAGCTGAACCGTCAGTGTATTAATCTGACGCGCTCGAGTATTTCAATGTTACGTTTCTCTTTTCATTTTAAAAAATCGGCCATGACTTTTGGTCGCGTCCAAATCGTCAGTCTTTTGAATAGAAGTTCGTTTAGGGTTTACTTAGCATCCCTTTTTTGAAAATCTGTACACGCTCCCCCCACCAGTGAAAGAGCATACATCATATAACCTTTTTCTTTTTAGCATCTAATCTTCACAAACCAAAAGGTGCCCGCGACGCTCGAGTAACTCCACATTTAGCAACTTGGACTCCGCTACTGTAAGTTTAACACTGTTCTCATGATTTCTTTATGAAAACATCAAATTTAATTTCGAAAAGGTTATCGAATTCATTGATGTTGGCAGGTGACAAGTGGGTTGTTTTCCAAAATTTGGGGAATATGGTTATAATTTTTTTATTTGGAGTTATTTAATTTGGATTACACATAACATCCACTACCCAGTATAAACCCATCTAATCGTTCCGAGTCGATTATTACAACTTCACTGATTATTAGCTCGGGATAAACTTTGGAGCATAACTAGTCGTCTAAAAATCTTCGTCAACATGTTGTGTCATATAAAAATAATATTCCGTTACGAATAGGTTTTTTTAAATGATTATATTATTGTTGATAATTAACAGACTTATAAATACTAAAATCTGTACATACATTTTATTGTGAATTAAAATGACTAGTACATATACTAAAATGTGTTATGAGCTCATTTGTGCATGTAGTTTATTTTCTATGGGTTGTTCCAAGACACACAACTTTTGTTGGTAATACATTAAAATATTTAAAAAAAAATGTGTGTGTGCAGTTCACACGCAGTAGAGGTAAAACGAAGTGTGACAAGGGGTGGGAGGGATTCTAAATGTCGTGATGTCACATTTTATATAATATATCGTTATAATATATTTAAGCTTTAAAACACGAAATTTGAAGTATTAACGAAAAACTTTAAAACATTTCCAACATTTATCGAGTTTCAAATCACAAACTTTGAACGTCTGAGTAATATTAAAATTATAACACATAAAGCGATTGAATCATAATTATCATTTAAACCTTTCACTAACATAAAAATATTTAATTATGAAAAAAGGGTATGCAAAACACGCATACATTGATAGTTTTTCGAGAGTGAATATAGCAACGTTTCGCGTTTTTGCGGTGTTGTTTGTTAGCGATGCTCTCTCTAGACATATTTCGGGCGCGATATGATGGCCGAGAGAAGGCAAAGGGACGTGGAAGAAGAAGCAAGGAAACTTACCTCGCCACCAGTCAACCGCCACACTGTACTCGGCCCCCGGGGATTCACACACTTCACTAGGATATGATTAATCGAAGTTACAGTTATTTAATTAAATTATAAGGTTTTCTTTATTTCATGTTACAACTATATCATTTCACCATATATTGCGATGACAGCACTGACAAAAGAGAATATTTGTCTTATTTTGCGCATTCTTCATTTGAAGTTTATTATTTTTCTTAATGGCGAGGATGGGGAAGAAGAATTTACAAGGAGGTGTTCCTCGGCGCAACCACATATGCGCCAACCAACCATACCTTTATGGTTACGCTTGATATAATTGGAATACTCGTGTCAGCTTTGTGGCTAAAACACTCGCCTCTAATTTTAAATTACGTGGTTTTAAATGATTACAGAAAAGTATGAAAAATAAACTTCAATCGCATTTATTTCTTTAATAATTGAGCGAATATTTTTTGCTTATTCGCTTCTTATGCGGCACTGATACTGTGTGCAGATATTGTCAACATTGGATATTGTATAAACAAGGCCCGTTTTTGTCCAACAATTTGACATAAACGTGTAACAAAGCAAAAATGGGTACACAAAAAATTGTGGAACCAGTTGTTACATAATCACAAGCTGTGATTATGACATCAGGTTGGCAATATCAAGTTAGTATAAAGTGAACGAATATTTAAAAACACTATTACGCTAATCTTACAAAAATAGCAACAACTGGCATGTCAGAATAATTCAAGATAACTTCAAAGAAATAAGTAATAATAATCATCCTCCTAGAGTAACTCATGTTTTTCATGTTCTCATTGTTCTTATTGAAAATTCGGTCAAAGAATTACAGTATCATTAGATAAGTCTGCGCTAAAGTTTAAGTCCATTCCAGGCTGCGCTACGCAAAACATGACTTTGTAGGATACAAAACGTTTAACTATTGTGCGAGAACCATTTGCTGTTAATTAATACCGGTATAAAATTATACGTCGTCTATACATAACAGTAAACACTGTTAACATGTTTAACAGTGAATAACATAACACAAAATTTAGGAAGACGGTGAATGAAAATGATAAGAAAGAAATAATGTAAAACAAAATATTTTTTGTAATAAAATCGTTTGTTGGATACAACCTAATTCACATTAAGAAGTGCATGTAAATGACATTTATAGTATACATAATAATAATGCATACATGGCTCCGACTGATATATAGGACACACGTGACTGAGCGACATTTGAATGTGTCCAGAAATTTCTTCGAGTGATGTTATCAAGATTTGTATTTTTAGTATCTGGTAACCCTATTATTAGTAGGTAAATATATCGCCTTGAACTACGCCGAATTAAAGTAGTTCTCTAAAATTGGTCATTTGCGTGGATGTAGATGAAATCAAGTAGGATGCTACAAGATATTTACCAGCGTATGGCCATAATTACAAGGTATTATTATGAGTCTACTTTAGGAAGCGATGCCGACGGCTCTTTTGGACATAAAGCTCTCTGTACCGTTTGTGGTGAAGTGTTTAAACTACCAAGTTGAGGAACGCCCACAAAGAAATTCCGTAAGTAGACGCAAGTACGATTTGTATGTAACCATTTAATTAATAAATTGACTATGCAGTATGATATCGTTGGCGTCAATGTCAGTGCAGGACCTTGTAACTACATTTTTGATGTCATTATTTTTTTGGTCGAAATTGTGATATATACGAGTACATGTAATATGTAACAATTTTGACGAAAAAAATAATGTCACCAAAAAATGTAGTTACAAGGTCCTGCACTGACGCCGACGATATTATGTTGGTCTAAATGTGCAAAAGTTTTATGTAGAATGAAGTAAAATGTATAAATATAATTTCCCTCTGTTAATTATTAATATAATGATCTATGGTTTCCAAGCGGCTTCTAGCATAAAATTTGGATTTTTATCCCGAGGAAAGAGAACGGCTGGACTGATTAGGCTAATTTTGGTTTTAAATTATTTGTGGAAGTCCAAGGAAGGTTTAAAAGGTGAGTAAATATGAAAAAAAATATTCTGAGGCGGTACTTTTTTTTCTATCGCAGTCAGCAGACAGGCAGACGGCCCACATGGTGGAAAGCGGTTACCATCACCTATGGACATTTGCAACACCAAAGGTGCTACAAATGCGCTGCTGCTCTCTGACGGGAAACTGGAACCTGGTCACTAATGCCGGCCGGAACACAACTCAAGGTTATTATGGCGACATACTTTAGACCAGGGGTGGTAGCCATCCAGGCGGGCAAATGCCCTACCACCTGGCTGTGGGTTGTTTAGTCGCCTCTTACGACAGGCCGTCCGTCCGCAGGAAATTGTATTCTTTCTCCGTTCCTGCACGGATAAAAACGATCAAACGAAGTTTGCTTGGTCAGCTAATACTTTATATTTTTCTAAACACCTTCACAAACAAAGATTTCGTTTATTCATTACTTCAGCTGCCTATTTATATCTTCATTTCCGGCGTGTGGAAAGGTGTGCCCTAAATTGACCCTGCTAATTATTTTACCATTTTAGTACTCCTATCTGAGTTCAATCGTTTCTCCATGTATTGTCTTTACACGTATATGGAATAAGTGTATAAAAGCTAGATAAAGAGGTAAATACAGGAAATCAAAGAGAGGAAAGTACACAAGACATAAAGTAAAATAATAGAACCTAAACAATAACAACTTTGACTTGCTTGCTTAATCGTCTCTATATGAAATTTGTTTATAACTTAAAGGTACATAATCATAATAAATTGAGATTTTAACCTTCACAACTTTGCAAACGTTATTATTAGCCAATTGTCATGAACTACGTACGTAACACAGAAGTCGATCTTATCTGTATGTATAAAAAAATTCAAACTGCGGCGATAAGTTGTCAAAAAAGTGTAATGTATTCAGATGTCTAGTTGTAGAGTTTACGGCATTGCTTTTCAAGGCCCAAAACGAACACTGAAGTGACATCATATATTACTAACACTGTCAGATTACAATCGAGACTAGAGACATTATTCTCGTATTGATTTACTGATATTATAATAAAGAGTTGTTACTATTTGGTCATGTTAGGAATTAATTGGCCACCCAGCTGCACTTCCTTGTTTATAATCTTTACGTAGCAGATAGGTATCTTTGTCAGCTAACATGAATTTAGTAAACGTGTATGCGGATCCGTTAGTTTAATCGCTCAAGCTACTTGTTGCTTATCTGCTTTATCTATCTTATGTTGTAATGATTTTATTATCAGAACAAGTACTGAATCTGTAAAAATATCAGTCTACGTAATTTACTTAATTTGATCTTTTTCAAGGTGCTGGGTGCTGCCGTTTGTATTAAATCAATATTTTTTTGCAAATCTAACATTACATCAGTTAACGGGCTGATGCATGAGCACGACCCATCAACAATCACTTATATTCTCTATGACACTATATAATAATACCACACCGAGCGATTAACAAATGTTAAATGACGAACAAACGAAACTTTGTGAATCCTCAGGCTTCAAACGCGATACTTGTAAGGCCAGAGCAGTGTTATTGCGATTGCGCTGATATAACGACGTATATCTTATTTTGAAAATAGACGCACTAATATCATACTTTATGCTAAATACGAAAGCGGCTATGTCTTTGATTCGTATTCTGAAATGATACACATTCAGGAAACCAACGCTCGAGATTATAATCTATTGAAATGAAAAAGCAGTCACATAGACGAGCGTCATTGCAATTTTACTTTGCATAATTATGTTTTTTTTATCTAATTTTAGTTTGCGTCCGAATATTGTTCTAAAATAGGCACACGGGTACTTGTTGTTTTTAATCTACCTCGAACAATTTAAAGTATGAGCTCAGGCGTTTCGCTATTTTAAAGGAATGGACAGAGTATCCACCATACCTATCCAAGACTGGTAGGTATGACACTTCGGTTATCTTGATGTGCAGATTTCCTTACGATATTTTTCTTTACCGTCAGCAGGAGATAATTTTAAAAATAGAAAAATTACCTAACTGTACCAGCATCCCGGCGCAGACTCAAACCGACGTTATTAGAATGAGAAGCGCTTATATTAGCCATTAAGCTACAACGCCTTTGAATTTGGATTAATACATCTATTCAAAAAGTTTAATATTTATTTTATACTAGGATATGCCCGCGACTTTGTCCACGCTTGACTTGAAATTCTGGCGGGATTCCCGAAACACAAAGTACCTCAGAATTTCCAAAGAATGTAAGCTATCGTTTTAGTGAAAACTGTGTCGGAATAAGCTGATTTTTATGCACTCGAACGGTCTAGTAGTTTTTACGTGAATCCTGAAAAAACAGACAAGAAATCTAAAATAAATTGCATCGTTTATATAGTCTACTCAAGTTTTTTTAAATACCTTCAATGTTCAACACGACATGTTTAGAATTTTATAATAATATATAGATTTCACACGCAGGACACAATTTAAAATATCTTTTATCTACCTACATTTTCTGTTAGATGTAATTATGTTGCTTCTCAGACATTACGTAAGCAATTGAGTTAGTGGGATAATTAAACTTTTGTATTAAGGATCAAACTGGTTCTATGACGTGAAATATAAGCAGTTATGGTCACATAAAAACCATCCACGCCAACGACAGTTAACGTCATATTCATGTATTGATTGTTATATAAACAATTTACTTTATCAATACTAAAATAGTTCGACAATTATAAAAAAAATTGTAGTTTAAAATATAATTTACAACTAAAGTTTGTTTGTTTGTGTGTGAGTTTCACACGCAGTAGAAGTGAAACTTTAGAGAATATACTCACATAAATCTTCTTTAACTTTTATTAATATAAATATAATTCCTTTATCCTACATCCGTCAAAATATTATAATTCAAAATAAACTTCTTAAGGATCACTTTCACTTTTTCACTGTTCTAGTATATAAAATATTATTACAAGTTTTATTTTGGTCCAAAATGGACCTACGTTTAGTCATCGGTCTTATTGACTCTCTAATCTGTGCTGCACGTTATAAAACTCGTATCCCATTATCTCGCAGACTTAGTTCTATAGATTTATGTGTTTATCTCGTTTTAGTGTCTCATTTTCGTTTCATCGAGTTTCAAATCACACCGATTCTAAAGAAGTTTCACTTCAATAACGGGTATTAAAATTAAATATAGAAAATGCTGAAATTTGTTCCAAATTAAGACCGTAAATTAGTGGTGCCATTTAAATAGATGAGATCTATTTTAGAAATTTCAAGTGTCCAGAAGGAGAGAGCAATCCAGGCATGATATGACAGTGACATACAAATGTATATGTTCTTAAAAGAATAGAATTTGCGTTAAAATTGTCTTTATTAGTTAAAAACATATTTAGTTAATTTAGGTTATATTATATCAAGTACCTTACTTATTTATCTCCTTAGATTAGATTGTAATGTTAATGTTGTAGACTTAAAATACCACATGCAAAAGACGAGACATACTTGCCAAGCAAATTTAATATTACTCAAAATGTCTTAAGATCGAATGGATTATTCGAGTTTCATCCTAAGGAATTCTGGTTTTGATGGGTGCGTAAAATTGATGTCCCTGTAAGGACAGAGAAGAGATTTCGCACAGTAGCAGTTTCATATCGTAACGTTGATTGAGCAAGTCATAAGCGACAGCGATTACATGTTCAAATTGTATATGTGTATAATTTAATGTAAAATTATTTAATTCGGCTTTTAATTACTCATATAATGTGTATGGCTTTTAATATGAACTAATAGTAGGGTAGTTGACAGGTCAATCAGCTAAGATACTTTCTTATCCTCTTACGAACAGGGCGTTCCATTAGTAGCTCACAACGCCCAAAACGCTCTGTTAGCCGTTCCACAAGGCGACCGCGGTCGTTGTGGTTGTGGCGAAAACGTCACTAATGACGTCATCATTTTCGATCACACAACGCTCACAACGACCCATGTCAATAGGTGGGTCGAATAGCCGTTCACTTGGGTTTAATATTGTAACGCCGGCAAGCAAGTGGAACGGGAAAAATCGCGGTCGTGAACGTGGTCGTTGTGAGTCCCTAATGGAACGTAGCCGAAATGTCACAGCCACCTCTGGTTTGTACGAGTGTAGCTTATTGTGACGGACTAAGTCGGACCAGTTCAACAATTTAATATTTAAACATTAATTAAAATTATTTTATAGTCATATTTGAAAGATATTTTACTATCCGCTTATGTAAATTATTTTAAAATTTTATCATGTACCTACTCAAATATGACTATAAATTACGACTGAAGGCTCCGCAAAAAATTGATTTAATATATCTTTTAATTCTCATGAAATCATATGAGAAAAGGAAAAATTACGACGGGTTGAAGGGATAAAGAATTATATTTAAGTCAAATTCAAATGATGTAAAATAGAGAAGGAAAGAAACAAAGGAAATCCAAAGTTTCAGCAAAGTGTTATATTTCTAGGCTCCGGAACATCGATCACAAGAAAGATTATACGTATGAATCATCATACGTTAAATCAATCATAAACCAATTCATAACACAAAGCGTAACGAAGTACACGCGCAGGTCTGCAATCTTAAACCAAACATGTTGACCGACAACCGATAACCGAAGGCTATCAGAAATGGTGCAAGCCCGACCGGTGTCTCCGGTTATACCCTGTCGCGTGCTGGCTTCACCTCTACCAATCTCACGCTTCGACGCACCGATTCCACTTGACAAACTGTTAGTGCTTGTAATTATTTCACTGATGTGCATCCGTGCAAGTTGATTGCATTAATTGAATTATATTACAGTTGTTGTGTCATACAAATAAACTTAATTTTAACAAGTACAAAGATATACTGATACATCTATGATACACTATCCGTGCAGGAACGGAGAAAGAATACAATTTCCTGCGGCTGGGCGGACTGTCGTAAGATGCGACAAAACAACCCACAGCGAGGTGGTAGGGCATCTAGTGCCCGACTGGATGGCTACCACTCCTGGTCTAAAGTATGTCGCCATAACAACCTTGAGTTGTATTCCGGCATTAGTGACCAGGTTCCAGTCTCCCTTAAGAGTGCAGCAGTGCTTTTGTAGCACCTTTGGTGTTGCAAATGTCCATAGGCGATGGTAACCGCTTTCCATCAAGTGGGCCGTCTGCCTGCTGCTGAACTACTGCAATAAAAAAAAATAATCTAAACTAATATTTTCGAAGTTGAACAGAGATCAACTCAACACATTTTGTATATTATAACCAATTTCATAACAATCGATTTATTTGCAATGCCGTGAAGATGTTAGTTTCGTAGGTGTCTTTTGGTTTGGACAATATTTAAAACAAAAAAAAACAGTAATTAGACTCGATGCTCATCATTAATTTTCAAAATCTTTATATTGCTATGCATAGAATTTCTTTACCAAATCATCTAAAGGGTTGTAAGACACCATTTCGAGCCTTTACCAACATTTTAACATAACCGTCATTTGGATCTAAGTGTATGTTTTGTTGCAAAACGTATTTTAAACTATTAATTTTTTCACCACAGCATTTAAAAAAGAATGTAACCATCGTATTAGTGAAAACTATGTCGGAATAAGCTTAATTTTATGCACCCGAACAACAAACCACTACCTGGAAAATTCCCGCGGGATTCCCGTGATAAAAAATATATCACATATTTTTTTACATAAAATTTGGTATCGACTATTAAAAAAATTACATCGCTATTATTTTTTTAATCCAGCCATTTTAAATAATTCCCAGAAAGATTCCTCGGGATTCCCAGAATCAAAAGTAGCGCAGATTTTAAATCTAATAATTTGCTGTCGATCAGCGAAAACCGCATCGAAATCGACCAATCAGTTTTTACGTGAATCCCGAACAAACAAACAAGAAATTTTTAAAAAATGCATCATTCCATCGTTTTTTTATTTTTTTATTGCAGGAGTTCAGCAGACAGGCCCACTTGATGGAAAGTGGTTACCGTCGACTATGGACATTTGCAACACCGAAGGTGCTACAAATGCGCTACTGCTCTCTTAAAGGAGACTGGAACGTTTATATAGTCTATTCCAATTGTGAAAACCGGTTAAAAACCCGTTTCGTGGTTTGGGAGGAGTTAGCGAATATACAGACAGGCAGACGCTGACAGCCCCTTTGTTTCAAAATATATAAAGATAAAGAACATTTGACACATACTGAATGTATTTTGGAGTAAATATCATGTTTTTTATGTCAAATATTATATCTGTAAATTTATTTCTAGGCATTATATGTAAATATACATGTGTTAAAAGTACATATTTATTTTATAATGTATTATGATTACCCAATTCTACGATATAAACAATGAAAGCCATTATTTATTATGAGTAGGCCAATAAAAAACAATTATTTGTTTGCTCAACATTTATTTATTTAAACAATAATACACGCAGTTTATATCCACATCTAAAAACCTCAAAGGGTATCTCTTATATGCTAAGAACAGTCTAGGATTATGAGTAAATTAAATAAATATATACTAAAACTAAACTGAACAAATACCTATGTACATCTGGCCCAGCACCATTAACCAATTATCAAAGTACAGGTAATATAATTAAGCCAGTAGAGTAGGACACTGGTCATCGGTGATGCGGCCTCGCGAATCGTCTGCTTCTGCTTAATCGGGTCGAGCGTTCAATGTCACAGACATCGGCCGTGTCGTAAACAATGCGCTGGCGCACTAGCGATTTATTTCCGCGCCACAATTTAAACTGCCTGTATCTTTAATGGTTTACAAGGACGCGATGTTGAATTATGGAAACAGAAGGATATTATAAGGTACTTACTAGGATATACCCACGACTTCGTCCACATTTGACTTGAAATTCCCACGATATTCCTGCGGGAATTTCACGGACACAAAGTACCGCAGCATTTAAAAAAGAATGTAAGCTGTCTTCATAGTCAAAATTGAGTCGGAATAACCAAATTTTTATGCACCAAAACCACTTCAAACCGCTCCTAGGAAAATTCCCGAGGGATTCCTACGATAAAAATATCACATATTTTATTACATACAATTTTCTATCGGTCAGTGAATAAATTACACTGGAATTTTATACTCTTTTTCAATCATTCCCAGAAAAATACCCACGGAATTCCCAGGATAAAAAGTAGCGCAGATTTTAAGTCTAAGTATTTGCTGTCGATCAGAGAAAACTGCATCGAAATCGGCTCAATAGTTTTTACGTCAATCCCGAATAGACAGACAAACCGACCAACAAGAAATCTAAAAAAATTGCCTCATATTCTCCATCGTTTATATCGTGTATTCATATTTTTTTTTAAATAGCTTCAATGTACAGACACGGCATGTTTAGAATTTTATAATATTATAGATTTCCCGCACCTTCACCCGCGAAAATATTAGAATTGCTTATTCCATAAGAACTAAAATATTAGGATTACGTATTACACGTTTCTGGGCTAAAGTTTTTTTTTTTATTGTCTTTCGTAACGCTCCACCCTCCTAGATTTGTATGAGCTCGCAAGTTATAATGTCATAACTTTTACAAGTTTAATATTGTTTTTATTATTTAAAAAAAATCATGACAATAATCATATGAATTACTTTTAAAATATGAGATGACCGTATTTTCAAGCTCGCTCTTTTTATATATGAACATTGTTTAAGAATTCATTGTAACTTGTTTCAATCAGTAACATAAATTCAAGTTGTGTTTAGAATTGGAATAAAAGTATTGCAAAAATCGCTTATCATAATATAAAATTACAGAACATCCAAAACATTATGCCTAATCAATTAAATCGTTTCATGAAACTGGCATACAAATAGTAATAATTTGAAAAGGGAGCTGGACTTGACGGTATTCCACCATTTTTTATTAAAAAAAACTGCTATTTAGAACTGAGCCACCCTCTGCAAATAATATTTAATAAATCAATTGAAACTGGCATCTTCCCATCTCTTTAGAAAATTGCTCACGTTATCCCAATCTTTAAGTCTGGTAGTAGAGACGAATGTAAAAACTATAGACCCATTAGTATCTTATCCACATTTGCTAAATTATTCGAATCGCTACTCTATAACACATTTTACACACATTTTAAAACTATACTATCACCTTCTCAGCATGGTTTTATTTCTAAGAAGTCGACTGTCAGCAATCTCTTAGTCTACAAAAATCGACTCGATATATACAGACTTCGCGAAAGCTTTCGATAAAATCAATCATTTGATACTTTGTTTTAAGCTTGAAGAATATGGTATTCACGGCAATTTACTGCACTGGACTCAATTATATTTAAATAACAGAAGCCAATTAGTTAGCATTAAAGGTCATTTATCAATTCCACATAAAATAACTTCTGGAATCCCTCAAGGATCACATTTAGGACCCTTGTTTTTTTCAATATTTATAAATGATTTGATCAAGCAGTTATCATGTCCATGCCTTTTATATGCGGATAATCTTAAGATATATCGCACAATTTTAGATGACAAAGACTGTCAAGATCTTCAAGACGACCTCACTTGTGTTGAAGAATGGTATTCTGCTAACTGAATGTATCTCAATATAGAAAAGTGCTCTGTTATTTCTTTCTCGACCAAAACACATAAAGTATATTAGTCATACACACTCAGTGGTTTAAACTCTTGAAAGAAAAGCTGTTATTAGGGATTTAGGTGTATATTTTAACGAAAGGTTAACTTTTCACCCGCACTATGATTATATTATTACAAAATGTAACCAGCTCATTGGTTTCATTTCAAGCTCAACTAAGGATTTCAAAAACCGACATACAATCATTTACCTCTTCTGTTCCCTCGTTCGAACAATACTGGAATATGCCTCAATAATCTGGTCTCCCTTCTACGCTGTGCATAGCGAGAGAATAGAAAGAGTGCAGAAAAAAATGTTAAATATTCTTCCTTATAGATTCCATCTTGGCCGCGAATACAGATCCTACATAAAAAGATTAGTGAAATTTAAAATTGACTCACTCAAATCACATCGTGAATGCAATGAACTACTCTGTTTGTTTAAGCTCCTAAATGGTTCAATTGATTGTCCAGACAAATTTTCCTTTATTAATTTTAACACTAGGTACAAAATTCGTAATCCTTCACCTAGACTCTCTTCCCTTCAAGTTTTTAAAAGTAACACATCCTTTTATAATCCCGTCACTAGAATGTGTAGGCTATATAATGAGATTGCAAGTACAAATAGATCCATTGATATTTTTAATTCCTCCTTTAAATTTAAACGTGAAATTCGGGCTATTATTTGCACCAATATTCCTGGCATAAATGCATAGTAATTTTGTTACCTAATCCACCGTAAAACTAACATTAATAGTAAGTCATACTAATAATATTAACCCCTAAATATCTTATCAATATATGGTACATTATATGCTCACATGTATAGAGTTACGGCTTAGACCTAATAATTTATACATAATATGAAATATATAACTTTTAGCTGTTTCTTGTTTTGTGTGCCAAATAAATAAAAGAGTAGATGTACAAAATTATTTAATTATGATATACCTGTTATGTGATTTACTAAAATAATCGTCATCACTTAATACTTTTTTTATAGACGTAAAATTAAAAATTGCGTTTTAATAAAATATCTATATTTTTTTATTTATCGCCATATAATTATTATGTATTACCTAACCTAACCATGACGTCAAATATTAGTATAGTAACAAAGATGAACTTTGAGAAAGTCACGGGAAGGTAAAATACAACCAATCTGTAATGTATTTTACATTCACAGTTAATTGATATCGCTTATTTTAGTTTAATAGTAGTGGTTAGTAGGTATTCTGTGGATTTCTGTGTATGTGCGAATGTTGTCCGTCCGCCTATTCTGCCGACAGTGTAAATGCGGCGATGGCAGGGCGGCAGCGCGGCGACGCTGTGGCGACGTCGTGTATACCCGCGCTATACTTTAGGGGGAGGAGGGGGTCGACGAAGTGTGACACTGTGTGACAAAGGGTGGGAGGGGTCCTAAATTTCATCACGTCACATTTGAAAAAGTAATGTTTAAGCTCATTACGGAACTGCTGTTTTAATTTAATAATTGTTTAATGAAAAATTGCAAAATATGTGATGTCACACTAGGGAGGAGTCTCACTTAAAATCATCAAAATCCTGTAACTCGTGTGACGTAATTTATGGATGGTCCCTTATCAGATAAAAGTTATCAGTCGAATAAATTATAACCTAACTAAATTCAAAAGTGAAACTATTCAACTGTTGTATTCATGCAACTGTCATTTTTAATTTTACCATATTGTGTTTAATCACCAGATAAAAGTTTGGAAAATCGACCCAAGCTTATATAAAATATTAACCTCCCTAATATATTATTAACTGTACTTAATAAATAATTATCTGTGTAAAAAAATAAAGTCCGTTTAGAAGTCCGTGTGTAAATAATTGTGTTACCATTCATACCTCGTGTACAGGTGTCATTTTTTCATCCGGTACATACCCGGAATTAACCATAACTTAACCTTTAAAATACCGCGGTTTTATATGTGTGGTAAGTTTGATAGACAATTTTTATAACATTAATATCTAATTCTTTCAAGAATTTGAATTTTCCAAACTAAAACATTTTTTTATTTATAATAATAATAATCGGCAGACAAACACACATATTGTATCCCCAAACTAAGCAAGTTACGCTTGTGTTATAGGTAATATACAACGCACTTAGATACTCTGGTGCCGATCCCAGACACCCAGACCAAATAGTTATTATCGTACATCTTTATCGTCATCGTAATCGTATCGTATTGTCGTCAACTATGTGACAAATTTAAAAAAAGTTTCAAATTAATTATGCTTATAAAAATGGCTGGAATGTATTCAACTAAACAGTTTTAATATTTTCATTAAAAGTGAAAGTTAATAAACAATTAAGAAATACTGTCCACATACAAAGAGCTGAGAACGATTAAATTACAAATGAAATTTGATTCCAAATTAATAATGAAGAAATGGTATTTTCGTAATTTATTTAAACCTCGGATATGCCTACGACTTCGTCCACGATTGACTTAAAATTCCCGCGGGATATCCGGGACTCAAATAATCGCAGCATTTGAAAAAAGAATGTAAGCTATCGTTTTGGTGCAAACTGTGTTGGAATGAGCTAATTTTTATGCACCCGAACAACTTCAAACCACTCCCTGGAAAGTACCCGCAGGATCCCCGAGATAAAAAATATCACACATTTTATTACATTAAATTTGCTATCGATCAGTAAAAAAATTACAATGGAATTCGATTTTTTTTAATGTGGCCATTTTAAATCATTCACAGAAAATTTCTTGCGGGATTCCCAGGATAAAAAGTAGCGCAGAGTTTAAGTCTTGATATTAGCTGTGGATCAACGAAAACCGTATCAACATTGGCCCAGTAGTTTTTACATGAATCCCGAACAAACAGACAAAACGACAAACAGACAAGAAATCTAACAAAATTGCATCGTGTTCTCCGTTGTTTATGTAGTATATTCCAGTTGTTTTTTTTAAATATCTTCAATTTACAGACACGAATTTTATAATATTATAAGTAGATGATAGATAGAGATAGATATGTAATGGTTATATGTAATGTTCAGAAATTAATACTTACTAAGTTTTTACCACAGACACGTATAGACACATTGACTTTAAATTACTGGGATTGCGGCGAGCAAACATACAACCCACCTATCCTTAAGATTCAATACAGAATAATTATTACCACATGACAAATGACTTAAACAATTTTAACATACATGTTCACAAAAGACCATTTTCTGACGTCATACTAGTACAGTTTTATAATGTGTTGTTAGTTGCACAGTTTTCCTGTTGCTGATAATAATCGGCCATTCGTCAATTTTTAATGAACTTACACGCTATTTCAATGGATTTTTCCTAAAACGAAAATAATTTTCACTTCATTTTGTTGATCAGATAATTTAAAAACCGCAGCATATAAAAAAATGTAAGCTATCGTTTTAATGGCAACTGTGTCGGAATAAGCTAATTTTTACGCACCCGAACAATTGCAAACCGCTCCTGAGATAATTCCCGCGGGCCCCGCGGAATAAAAATATCACATATTTTCTTACATAATATTTGCTATCGATCAGTTAAATAAAAAATCACATTGGAATTAGATTTCTTTTAATCTGGCCATTTTAAATAATTCCCAGAAAATTTCCTGCGGAATTACCAGGTTGAATGGTAGCGCAGATTTTAAATCTAAGAATTTGCTGTCGATCAACGGAAAACCGCATTGAAACCGGCAGAGTAGTTTTTACGTGAATCCTGAACAAACAGACAAGAAATCTAAAAAAATGCATCGTGTTCTCCATTATTTATATAGTGTATTCCAATTGTTTTTTTTAATAGCTTCAATATACAGAAACGGAATTTTTAGATTTTTATAATAAACTAGCTGATGCCTGCGACTTCATCCGCGTGGTGCGGTTTTTTAACTATCCCACGGGAACTCTTTAATTTTTCGGGATCAAAAGTATCCTATATGTTGACCAGGGATATAAGCTACCACCATACAAAATTTCATTTAAATCGGTCCAGTCGTTTCTGAGATTAGCCGGTACAAACAGACAGACAAACAGAGAAACAAAAATTTGAAAAAAATCTAAGTTAGTTCTATTTCACTTCTAACATTCCCCTGACTCGGTTTTTAGCATTTTTTTCATTGTACAGAAATTTGACCTCTACAATTTTATTATATGTATAGAGATCAAACATTTTAAGTTTGTGTGTATACATTCATATTAATAATGTAAATTTTATTTGTAACCAATAAAATCGTTAAATTAGGAGAAAATGTGTATGTGATCCTGTATCAAGTTTATGAATTATGATGTAAATGACAATATTATCCCAGTAGTCCGTAGGAATATTTAATGCGTTTGATGAAATCAAACATTCTTTCTGATCTTACATGTAACAAATCTTTAACAGTGGTAACTCAGATGTTGAGTTATTCACCGCGTAGGTACAGTAGTTAGTACCTTCCCGATAAATGCACGATATCCTTATTTAATATAATATGTATTTTGTAATACTTGTAAGCTGATAACATAATTATGACGTATGTTGCCAATTGAGATTATACGTTCTAAAAATCGATCGTAATGGCAATATCGATACGAAAAATAATAAAATTACAATATATTTAACGGGGATTACTATCTGTACTTAAAAATACACTATGTAAATATCAGGGTGAATTTGTTTGGAGGTTTGTTTTTATAGCTTTCGATGGATGAATCAGTTTTAATGATATACGTATGACTTTCACTTTATTTCAGACAACCGATTATTTTTTTATTTTTTTACTTATTCAACCCCTTCTTAAAGGATCAGGCTACAAGGGCGGTGTGGCTAGATATTTGTCTCCAAGTCTCAAACGTAATTCGGATAAATATTGGCGGCTCTTTTAAAAAAAAAATATCATATTAAAGCGGCCAATACATAAAGCCCTCTATACATATATGCGAATTTTTGTAGTAATTGGTCTATCATAGTAGAAACCTGTAAACAAAACAAACCAAATGTCAAAGTTCGCGTTTCTATAACCTGAATTTACCACTGGTTTACAATGTGGGTCATTGTTTATAGAACTATTTGAGAGATTGTTTTTTTACTATATCTAATTGGTCAAATTGCTTCGAGTTGAGGTAATTTACCCAATTTATTAGGCATAGATCTATATACAATAAACACGTAGAAAAATTGTGAACATTTGTTCTTGTTTGTTGTGTTATATTGAGGTAAGCTTGGGGTCATACATGAATATTCGCGTGTCCGAACTATTTTATTACATGTCATTGGGAAGTACGCCATCATTGTTGTAGACTAATGCCTGGTCGCTGAATCTTACCATCGATTCCTTTATCGCATCATTGGTATATAATCGGCATTGCTTCTAAATTAATCAGTTGTAAGACAAATGAATGAATAGTAAGTAAGATATATTATGAAAATATATCTTACTATGCATCTTTTGTCTCTATATATGTGTGTAATGTATTATTATTATTTTATTGCACGAGTTCAGCAGACAGGCAGACGGCCCACTTGATGGAAAGCGGTTACCATCGCCTATAGACATTTGCAACACCAAAGGTGCTGCTACAAATGCGCTGCTGCTCTCTTAAGGGAGACTGGGACCTGGCCACTAATGCCGGAACACAACTCAAGGTTGTTATGGCGGCATACTCTAGACCAGGGGTGGTAGCCATCCAGTCGGGCAGATACCCTACCACCTGGCAAAATATATGTATTTTTTGTGCATTTCCATATAATATTTAAGTACCATACTCTATAACTGCAAATCTTTTTCATTTTTAGACCTTTTTTTACGCTTCACCTCTTTAAAACGGCAGAAGTAAAATCTAGTTTTAATAAAAGTGTAAGTTCTTCATTATTATAATATCCAGCTTTTTTATATTCTCCTTTCTATATACTTTTTTTTGTTTACTTTTTTTACAGTTGCAAAAGAACACTTAAATAATCACAGCAAATTGGGAATATAATTTAACAAAATTTGTCACTAAATTGTGCTGGCATACCTTGCGCCGTAATAAATCAACGCTTCTAGCCAGTATTGAGGACAAGTCCGACCTAAGAAAGGTAAATGCCTCAATGCTAGGTTAAAAGCGCGGGGGGACGGAGGCGAGAGGTCGGCCGTTCTAACATGGCGGCCCCCAAACAAATGCACACCTATTTGCTAACACTTATTTCTTTATATTTATAGATTTATAAAGTTAACTAGAGGGCTATCCCCGAAATTTCGTCCGAGAATTTTGCCTGAAACCTTTTTTAAAAATTATTTTAAGGACTTGAACGAACGTCCATCAGTCGAATCAGTCCCGTACAGGCAAAATCTTACATAACATGCAAAATCATTTATTTTATGCTTTCAACATTGAAGTCTAAAATTACCTTTGCCGCTATAGACAAGAGGTCGTCTAAAAAAGAATGAAAAACTCCAAAGTCAAGCAAGTCTCTACTTAGTTGCTGTCTCTCATTGAGCCTGAAACCTTTTGTCTTTTTTTAT
Organism: Dendrolimus houi; assembly: GCA_039645545.1. Taxonomy (NCBI): domain Eukaryota; kingdom Metazoa; phylum Arthropoda; class Insecta; order Lepidoptera; family Lasiocampidae; genus Dendrolimus; species Dendrolimus houi. The sequence continues at coordinate 10,907,647 of CM077120.1, read as the reverse complement.
TTTACGAGTAGAAAGTGGTTACCGGCTTCTATAGATATTTGCAAGACCATTCTTTTTATGAGGGGAATTCCGCTCGAGGGCCATCAGCCGTGTGATGGGGGAAAGTCGCGGGTGGTGTGTGGGATTCGCCAGGTCGGGGTGACACTAAAATCTCTAGGCAGAAAGAATTAAAAATGCTATTGCCACACTTGGTTAGGGATACCCACTAAAACTCCTAGATATTCGTCCTTTACCCTTAATGCCAGGGCCAGGGGTATACGGTCTAGCCCCTCCGCTGGCCCTGGCATGTGACGTTTGCAAGACCATGAGCCAAGCCAACGCGTTTGCCAGCCTTTAGGTTGATATAGGAGGGATGAGATAGGGGAATATAATAGGGAGATGGAATAGCTTTATGCCGATATTCTGTGTTATACACAACACTAGACATTAAAGAACATAAATATCGAATTACATTATTATTAAAATAATACGGGCGAGAGTAGGGATAAGAGAGAAGGAAAGGACTTGCAGGACAGGTCGCCGCACCAGACACGGTACGGACGATGTGGGCTTCGCAGCGGCAGGTACGTCTTCCTCGCGATCATTTCTTCACGTCTTGCGGTTCCTTCGACGAGTGGACCAGCTGGGTACGGCACAGCAGGTACTTTCCACCACGCGGGTTAATATAAGCGGGTATAGAATGCGGCACAACACACAAAACGCGGCGAGATTTTCGCAGGAGGGAGCGGCGCGATCAGCGGTCGAAGGTAGTCTATCACATTACATAAGGACAGATGCGGCGAAAGAAAAAAAGGAAACAAAGACTCGGTGACCAAACAGGTCAGCGTTAACAAATGCATTAGCGCCAGATTTCGTCCTTTATCAAGAACATAAGTAAATACTTCATAAACCATTTTTTTATTTACTTATTTTAACAAGACAACAAACTGATTTACAATTTATTGATTTATATGTACATAGTATAGAACCCTCTGGGGTTTATATTAGTGCTATGGATATTTACGTCCGTAGCATTTTACAATTTTAACATCACATTAGGTTTAAAAAGTGCATTTTAAGTTTATTATTTATATTTTTTGGTGTAATGCTTTCCCTAAATTCCACATACATATTTTGGTATCTTTTACAATGCTAAGTTTTATATAATGACTGTAAATTTATATTGTATAACAATTATCATATTATAAGGCATGCTCACTTAGTAAATTCTTTTTGTTTGACGAACATTATTACATTTTCTCGGTACGACCGCCTACAGAATTTAGTGCGTTTCTGTGAGTAACCGAGTCCAGTAGATAATTAGCTAAGTAGTAATTAGTGTGCTACTATTCATGCCGCAATAGCACCAGTTACTGCCAGTCAGTACATGATAATCGAGGTGCCTATTTTCCATGAAGTGTAAGTGAGATAGCGAAACTGTAAATAAATGTATCTTTGTAAAAAGTTGGGTGTATGAGTTGGACACGTAATGAAGGGTTGTTGTCTTTAAATGGTTGTATTAAAAGTTCTTATTTAATAGATAAACTTTCACAACCGGGAACTGAATTATTGCCTATTTTAATTTAATAACAAACAACTTTTTTACTGCTAAATGATTACAATAATTATAATGGACTCCGGTAATCGTTAGTCGATATTTAGCCACACCCGAATCGGAACTATAGTGTATTGTGCTTCATTATATATTATAGGATATATTACATGATATTTTGTCATATTTAGATTAATTAGATCAAATACAACGAGACCGTTCGATATTGTTACCACATAAAAATACCTGTTTGTGGAAATATTACCTGTATTTCAAGATCTAAAAACTCATAAATAATTTTGTACATTATAGCACGAAAATTTGAATTTAATGAAAATTATGAATCTTTCTGAGATTCATTCATTCTAGTGAAATACTAAAGATCACATTACCCATTTTAATTTTATAAAATTATTTAATGCTTTCGAATAATTTTTAAAACAGATGTTAATGCAATAAATAACATATCTTATATTAGAACAATAAATATAAAGATATATGTTTTACTATTATTGTAACACTGCGTTTGGTGCCATTAATATATAAATCGGAAGGAAGATTTTTAAGAAGCCTTTCAATTGCTATTATTCATAATCGGCAATTACTTACGACAGTAAGTACCTGATACATACTTGGAATCGCTTACTGTTTAACCTTTTGTTTTGCCGAATTCCTTCTAAAGACACTTAATGATATTTATTTAACGTTCTGAAAATCTAACTCGACCTTATTTCTTGGAAGCTTAGAATGGTGTACTCTTGAGAATAATGAAATTTGTTATGTTCAATTTTTTGAAAATTAATAATATACCAAAAAATATCGGTATACAAAAATACATATTGTTTATTCCCATGCTAAGGTAGTTAGTTACGCTTATTGTCGGAATCCTATATTTTACAGTACATTATCTTACCTTACTGTTTATAAGAAATTGACATTATTTGTATGAGGTTAATGTTAAATTTTAACCAGTACTAATAATGCTAATACTAGGTAGGATAGCAAGATATCACACCCTGGCATATGTCCTGAGGTCTTCTCGAAATTGGCATATAATGTACCTAGTAGATACCGAACTCGTCATACATCTTTGCTAAATATTCCTTGTCATTCTACCAAGTACTCTCAAAATTCTTTGTTTTCTTATATTGCTTGTACTTACTGTTTGCGTCCTCCAAATACAAATTTAAAAGTAATATTATTTATATATAGTATATTACCTAACAATGATGCAATTTTCTGCAATTTACGAACATAAATAGGAAGGCACAAATAAAACACAAATTGAAAAAAAAAACTACTTAAATGCTGATTTTATTAGTTAATTGAGGAACTATTTAGCAAACTGGACTTAAATCTTAATGATTAAGTACTATAATTTCTATTAAGCCGTAAACAAACTAAGGGACGCGTTTTTTTTTTTTTTTTTTAAGGCGGGGGTTATGCATTTCGCACATACCGGGTCCTTTGCTAGGGATTAGACCGTTGTTGATCATGGAGGCTTTCCACTGAGGCAATCCAAACAATAATCAACCGGCTTGTGTGGAGACTCGACTAATCAATACCCCACTAAAACCACCCTCCTCCCATGTGCCCCGCGCTTATGGTAGGAAAGGCGTGATATACAGAACGTAGTTACGCCCACACCGATCCTAGCGCACAAGTGCTTGAGAATTCCCCGGGAGAGGCAAACTCACTTCGTCAACAGGGGTGAAGACTCCTCTGCTCCCTAGATGCTAGAGGGCCCCTGCAGCGGTATTTCAGGGAGGGAGGTCATGCGCATACCTGCGCCTCCGGGCTCCCGACTGACGTCGGCGCCCGCGAGACGCATGCGCACTACTATCTCTCTCCCTATCTCGTTCCGCGGCCTCCTTATGAGACACTACCGTCTCGCAGAAATTGGCCGCACCCACCCACCAATCGTCGCTGTGCAGCATAGCTTGCACCAGATCGCCCAGCGATTCGAGCTGCGAATTCGAGCGACAAGTGTCTCGAGTTCAAACCTCTGGGGTGCCCATGCTGCGCACTCGACTAGCGTGTGTAACGCCGTGTCTAGCGCGCCACACTGGCGGCATTGGGGTGAAGGCAAGCAGCCCGCAATCTGACACAGATACTTATCGAAGCAACCGTGCCCGGTAAGTATCTGTGTCATTCTGAAGGTCAGGGTCCCGCGTTTCCGCGAGAGCCATCGCAACAGCTGCGGCCGAACCGCTTCCACCGTGTCAATGCCAGCAACAGGGTTTTCCAACTCTACTGACCAAGATTGGATCATGGCCGCGGTTTCCCGCATCCTGATCACCTGGAGTTCGGCCTGGTCTATGGCCAGGCCGAACTCGGGCGAGGGCATCCTGTCGGGAGCGCCGAACTTTGGCTATCACGTCCGCCTGCAGAGGTCGGGGCGGATCGCCTGCCAAGAGTGTCGACGCCGTCCACGACACTGTACGGTATCCTCACACATCCGGCACAACAAAGTCCTATTGTGGCGGTGAAGTGCAGTGGACCATACGGATGCACCGTACAGGGGCCATACTCCTAAGGATGCCCATGTAGAGTTTCCTAGTCGTCCCCCCCGGTCCCCCCACGTTGGGAAGAAGCCGAGAGAGGGCGCCTGCGGACCTCACGAGCTTGGGAACTAGCTGCTCAAAGTGCGCTTTAAACAGCCATTTCCCATCGAGAATTAGCCCCAGAGGGGCCTACACGAATGTCCACCCCTTGGACTGTAACGGACAAGTCCGCGGGGGGATTACGAAATCGCCTATGGAACATGATGGCCTCCGTTTTTGCGGGGTAGACCTTCAAGCCCAGCCTACCTATTCTTCGGACCACGATCGCCAACCCGGCGTTGGTGAGGTCCACGGATTCCGCGAATGACGCAGCGCGTGCCGTGAGTAGGGTGTCATCCGCAAAGCAGATTAGCCCCATTCCGGGCAGGACAGGAACCCGAAGAATCCAGTCATAACCGACGTTCCAAAGAACCGGCCCGAGGACCGATCCCTGTGGGACGCCGCACGCGACGCGTCGCCGACCTATCGCGCGATTCTCGGACTCGCCGCCCTCCCAGAGGATGTACCTGTCCTGGAGGTACGCGCCCAACAGCCTCGTGAGGTACGAGGGAACTCCGTGTGCACGAAGCCCCTCCCTGATCGTCTCGTGAGGGAGGCTGTTAAAGGCGTTCGCTATGTCTAGCGAAACCGCCAGGACAGTATCCTTTGCTTGGACTGCGTCGTCCGTTACAGATCGCAGTGTCTCGAAGGCGTCCAACGTGGAGCGCCTCCGCCGAAACCCGAACTGCATCTGTGCTAGTCCCGGCTCCACAGTATCGAGATGCTTAACGAGGCGTTCCGCTAAGATCTTCTCGAAGACCTTGGCGACCTCGTTAAGCAACACTATGGGCCTGTAGGCGGACGGATCGTTGGGAGGACGGCCTCCCTTGGGAATCAGGCATAATCGCCCCTCCTTCCATTGCGACGGGAACTGACCTGCGCGAATACAGGCATCGAACAGTTCCCGCAGCTGGCATCTACGCATGCAAACATCTACGCATGTTTGGCGGCCAGGAAGAAGAGCCGACCTGGAACCCCGTCGGGTCCCGGAGCCGTCTTCCTGCCCCGGAGCCGGTCCAGGGCGACGTCTAACTCTTCCTCGGTGATGGAGTGAGGCTCCACCTCCGAGGTGTCAAATTCAAATTCAAATTCAAATTCAAAGTTTTTTATTCAAAATAAGTTCCACTGGAGAACACTTTTTGAAGGTCATATAAATATATAAGTTAAAATTTAATTTTTCTTCCTATTCTATGTATACCGCTTCACAACGTGTTATTGCTGTTAAGGAGAAGAAGCGGCAAGAAACTCCCCAGCAACACGTCTAGCTAAATAATGTTTTTCTTTAAGTTTCTTATTCTATTTATATCTCAAGTTGTTTTTTTTTAATAAGTTTTATACAGAAGTATGTTACAGAATTACTTTTTGAAGAATTAATGGAGTTGTAGCAAACAGTGCATACTCAATAAGACCAAGACACAATAAGAGGAAAGAAAAATATTATGAAAGTTATAATAATGATATGACGTACTAAAATGTTATGCTGCAATATATCTCCATAAATCCCTTACAAGCTTGGCAAGATAACATTAAACAAAATATAGTATAAGATGTTAGAGTGAGCTGCTATGTAAATGAATTTTTGTCATTTAAGTATTCTTCAATAGTGTAGTATCCCTTTTTTAGCAAGATACTTTTTAATTTGGTTTTGAATTTAGTGAAAGGCAGATCTAACATTTCACTCGGAATCTTATTGAAGAAGCGTATACCAACCCCAAGAAAGAGGAGAGTACTTTTGTAATCTAAAAGATGGCAATATCAGTCTATTACAATGCCTGGTGTTGAAATTGTGAATATCCTTATACTGCTTGTAGGCACTCAAATTATTACGAATATAAATTATATTATTAAAGATATATTGGCAGGCGACCGTCATAATATTGATTTCCTTGAAGCATTCTCTAAGAGAATCCCGAGGGCCGAGGTTGTAAATTGATCTTACGGCTCTTTTTTGTAAAACAAATATGGTCTCTAAGTCAACAGCGTTGCCCCAAAGTAAAATACCATAGGACATGACACTATGAAAATAACTAAAATAAACTAGTTTAGCAGTCTCTTCGTCAGTGAACTGCCTAACTCTTCTGACCGCATATGCAGCAGAACTAAGTTTTCCTGAGAGACTAGATACATGAGCGCCCCAGTGGAGCTTCTGATCAAGGTTAATGCCTAAGAATACAGTTGAATCTACTAGATTAAGTCTAGTGTCGTTAAGAGAGATATTAATATCGTATTCTTTTACATTGGGCATAACAAACTTAACACATTTAGTTTTGCTCGGATTGAGTAATAAGTTATTTACTGTAAACCACTTAGATATTTGGGATAAGGCGTTGTTTACGTCGTCAAAGTTCAGTTTATTTCTATCAACTTTAAATATAAGTGATGTGTCATCAGCAAACAACACTACCTCACACATATCATTAATAAAATATGGCAAATCATTAATATATATCAAAAATAAGAAGGGACCTAGAATAGAGCCCTGGGGCACACCCATAGATATGCCAGTCTCACAAGATTTGACATTGTTAATTTCAACGCTTTGGGATCTGTTATTTAAGTAAGACGATAATAGGTTGAGAGAATCGCCACGAATACCGTAATAATAGAGCTTTTTTAGGAGGGTCACGTGTTCAACGCAATCGAATGCCTTGGACAGGTCACAGAATACACCAATGGCATTCTGTGATCCTTCCCAAGCATCATAAATGTGTTTTAGGAGCTCAACACGGGAGCTCCGGAATGATTGGACCCATATCGGGGGGAGTTAAGATCCCCGGATCCGGGAAGAGCCCATCGATAACCGACCGGAGGACCTCGGGTTCGAGCGTTTCCGTAGCCGTGAAGGTGCAAGGCCGCAACGTGTTGCGGGCCACACGGTACGGACGCCCCTAAGGGTCCCGGTCCAGTGTCTCGAGGAGCTCCTCCGAGCCCGAGCATTCGCTCGCAGAATTGCGATCGAAAGGGCCTTTCTGGCCTCTCTGAACTACCCCACGAGTCCATTCTCCTCAACATAGTCTGGAGGACGACGCGCTCTGCTGCGTTTGAGCCTGTGGCTGATTCTGCGGACTGCCCTCCGCAGTTCAGCCAGCTCCTCAGTCCACCAGTGGACCGATGTACGCGGCGGCGGTCGTTTGGCTCGAGGCATAGCAGCGTCGCAAATCCTTTTGAGGGATTTGCGCATGTACTCAGCCTGCGCCTCCAGATTCCCCAGGTCGGCTGGATAGGTCCAGCATTCGATGATAGCCCTCTTCTCGGCCTGCTCCGCGTCGAACTTGGTAAGAGTCCAGCGCGGGAGCCGGGAGGGGCCCTGAACAGGGTTAGCGCTAGGCGAGGGGGAGAGCTCGAATCTGATGTACACGTGATCAGACAGAGTCTCCACCTCCTCCAGCACTCTCCATCCTACCACTCTGCGGGCGGCCGCATGTGTGGCGAATGACAAGTCGATCATCGATCCACCCCGCGCACGTACGCAGGTCTGGACCGACCCCTGGTTCAGGATGGACAGGTTGGATTGAAGCGCCCAGTCTTCAACCGCCCGTCCCCTAACATCGGTAATCGCGTTCTCCCAGGATTGGTGCTTGGCATTGAAGTCGCCTAGGACGAATATCGTCTTCGGCGCTAGTCTGCCGACGGCTGCTCTAATGGAGTCCAAGGCGAGCGCGTACTCCGCCAGGGGGCGGCTCCGCGTGAGGTACACGCCTATGATGACGTAACATCCGCTTTCCGCCACCGCGTAGCCCTTTCCTCTTTCGAGACTGGTGAGCGGTGTGCCAGATCCGGCTCTGGCGACCACGGCTACCACATCGTCGAGATCCCCCACCCAGTTCCTGGCTGAGGGTACGTAATAAGGTTCGCTTATTACGGCCAAGTTTGCTTGCCACTCCGCCATCGCCTGCAGGCACAAGTCCTGGGCGTCGGGGGAGGGGTTAACATTAGCTTGGAAGAGTGTTAGGGGTGTACTGGGCATTTAGATGTCCATAGGTACCCCCCTTCCACTCGCCGGTCGTTTATTCGCCCTCGGGTGGACGAATTTACCCTTGACGTATGGGGGCTGGCAGTGCCTCGCCAACGTCGGGTGGGTAGCGCGTTTGCCCCCCGCCGCGCAGACGGCGCAGTGGGGGTCGCGGGCTGTACAGTCCGGCTGCTTGTGTCCGCTCTTACCGCAGCGGAGACACAAGCCGGTCCGGTCCGGGCACGAGTCCGGGCAAGTCTGGGTGCCGTGGCCGACGTTGAAACATCTGTAACAACGTATGGGCCGGGCTTCCAGAGCCTCCACCTTGACGCGTCCGTCAGCCGCAGCTGAGGACACGTCCGAAGCAATGTGCAACCCAGTACAGTATCGGACGCGGCATCTAGATTGCTATGAAACGGCCGAACGCTCAAGGTCACGTCCGCGACTTATGTCTTATAGTTTGCACACTTCAATGTACATTCATTATCCAAATTTCGACCCACGCTCCACAGCCGCGTCCGTCAGTAACAACTAATGTAATGTCAACGCAGATTTAGACGTGTGCACCGCGTTGAAAAACGGCGGAGACGGCGCCCTGGATGTTCTCAGTCGGCGGCGCGCCGCCGTCTGAGAACAAAATAATGATAAATAAATAAATTACTAAAAAAATTATTTAAATGGATATAAAACTTCCGGAACTGCTGTTTTAATTTAATAATTTCTTGATGTAAAATTGCAAATTATGTGATGTCATACTAGGGAGGGAGGGAAATTTCTCACGAATGTGACCAGATGTGGAAAGGACGGGGGCATCACAAATCACGAAATTCGTGTGACTTAATTTGTGGACGGCCCCTATGCGCGGTTTTTTTTTTATTTAATACAATCAATTATACGTAGGCAAACTATTGAAACAAATAAACGAAGAATATAATTTTCATACCATTACGAGTGTCCTCGACCACACGTGACAATACATGCACGTTTGTCTCATAATTATATGAACAATATTATGCTGTATTTGATACGTACATCCCTCGGCTTGTAGAGTACAATTAAATAACGACATGAGCATTATCGATATTGATTTCTTACCGCGTAGCTACGCACACTAATGCTGTGTTCCTTCCTATATGTTGCTACCATTTGCCTTACAGTAAGTATGGTAATTAATGGATAGTGAGATATAGAAATAGTACAGATATAGAAATAGTAGTAACCAGTAGGTCAAGACTTTAACTGCATAGAAGTAGTGTAAATTTGCTACTGCTAAATGGTAAAGTTAAAAAGGTGATTGTATGTATAATAGTATATAATAAGCTTTATTTATAAAACCGACAAGAGAAGAGGAGGTTAAAAAAGAACTGTCTCAAACAGTGAGAGAGGTGAATTTAAATTAAAAAAATGGTAAGTAAGATATATAAACCTCAGAAAAATCTTTATTACTTCAAAATCCTCTTAAAACTTGAAATATAAATCAAACAAAAATTTCATATTATTTAAAAGTCAACCCTTATGACGATGTAGGTGCATTCGAAAATACTTATACATTCTAATTTAAAATCATCACAACACGTAGGTCAAACTGTGCGTGTTATTGTTTATTTGTTACAATAACATTGATTTACATTATATACCTTTTGACAATAAATATGAACAACAAAACATTACCTTTTAATTTCCCACCAAAAATTATACGACCTATATTAATTATTATGAACAAATTAGGTGCGTGTTCAATTTTACAAATACTTATACCTGTTATATTCAATATGCTATAGAAGTGTTAACTGATTTAAATTACCTTATGATCATAAATTATCTTGTATTTGAAAGACCAAGTATGGTTTTATAAAAAAAAGCATTATACTGAAGTTTTTTTTATTTTATTATAGCTGGCCAACATAAATAATTTGTACATAATTTATTTAAATAACTCTTCTATAAGAATAATACACACTTGTTTCAACTTCAAAGAGCAACAGATACCTGCAATAAAAAAATGACTTAGGTATATAAGTTTAATTGCTTATTCTTTATAATTAACATTTTTATGATTGAGATATATCAAGATTTCTACATTACTATTAGTAAAGGAAATCACAAATGTAATTTTTCTATGTAATTGTGCATTTTATATTTATAGAATCGCGCACGTGATTTTACAAGTAAGTGGATACACAACACATACACAGCATGACATGGCGCCAAGTTATTGCAACACGATTATTATACATATAAGAAATGTGTGTTACATCTATACTAATATATAAAGCTGAAGAGTTTGTTTGTTTGCTTGAACGCACTAATCTCAGGAACTACTAGTCTGATTTGAAAAATTCTTTCAGTGTTAGATAGCCCAGTTATCGAGGAAGGCTAATAGGCTATATATCATCACGCTAAGACCATTAAGAGCTGAGCACCAATGAAGAATGTTTCAAAATCGGGGGGTTTTTTTAACTTACTTTTTTTAACTATTCCACGCGGATGAAGTCACGGGCAGAAGCTAGTGCTCTAATATGGCTAAAAAAATCTTTTTTGTAATTTTTTAACACTCACAAAATTCTTTCGTATAACCTTCCAATCGGTGTGTCCTACTGATTATGACATGAGGTGCCGAGACGTTGACGCTGACGGTGGGACTGGTACTCAAATTTAAAGTCGCTCAGCGGGGTATGGAGCGAGCATGTTGGGTGTCGTCTCTCTTGGGGATATAATCAAAAATGATGATATCCGTAAGGGAACCATGGTAACCGACATCTGTAGCTCACAAAATTAGCAAGTTGAAGCGGCAGCGGCCCGGTCACATCTGTCGTAAGACCGCGATAGAGCAAACGAGTCCTAGAGTGGAAACTGCGTCTCGATAAACGTGGCGTAAGACGCCTTCTAATTCGGTGGATTGGCGACCTGCGTGAGGTCGCTGGTAAGAGATGGATGAGGAAGGCCGGAGACCGGGATATGTGACGCAGACCTTGAGGATGCCTACGTCCCGCAGTGGACATTGATTGGGTGAAGAAGAAGATCCTTCCAATCTAGTATTAGCCAAAGTGGGTCTATAAGTGACTTCTTGTTACTCGAAAAGTTATATTCTTCTCAGTTGAGGTTTTCTACACAAACACATAGTTGTCACATAAAAAACTCAAATAATACACTATTTTTATTTTTATATAGAAATTAATTTAATGCTTATTAAAAAACTACAAAAGAAACCATAACTGTAGTAGTCGTAGTGGAATTCACCACAAAGTCAGGCAAAGGAATCTTAGTCCATACAGCCAATTCTGATGTACAAGTCTTCGTATAGGTAGCGCAGTTGAATTGTAGGCTTACAACTGACGTATACATACAGTATTCAGTAAATATTCTGTATTAAAAAAAAAATCGAGTTGGTCTCGCTTGTACAATTACAATGACGTTTAATTCATTCCAAGATTTTTTGATAAAGATGAAATTCATTTTTACGCATTATTAACCGTAACTAATAACGTGGAAAAGTCATTGACACGTTAAAGCGACACATCACTGGCACCAATATTATGCCAGCTTCGACACTCCATGTGTGGCATCAACACAAGGTGGCAACTGGCATATTGGCTATGGCAAAACAAGCAAAAACCGTTCCAAGGCAAGTGGTGCGACGCACAGCGTTTAACTGAGCCCTTATTCGCTATAAATTTTTTCAACATTACCCGGGAAATGCAAACGGACACTTCGTGTAAAAATTAATAATAAATTGGCTAAGTCCGAATCGGACTACACACTTTGTCGGGTTCTCCAAAGACGAGAAACTTCTTGATTCTTTATACGTAACAAAAACCTTAAAACCATTTGATAGAAAATAAATACAATATGACACATATATTAAAAGCTACATGACACATTTTGTTCAAAGTAATTTTAATTAAAAGAATTAATTACTAGCATAAATAAAAAATAAATCTCAATTAGGCGCATTGATAAATGAAGTTTCATCGCGTTAAAACTGCTATAATAATTGACTGTGAATTGCTGTAAATAGATTAGAAACTATGTTTAACGTAAGATATAACTTATATTTAAGCATGAAATGAGTTATTTAACTGAAATTAATTTAAATAAAGCAAACATGTATGAAAAGCGTTGAAAATCTAAATTTTACAGTTGCGATAAAAACGATACTATACTCTTTAATCTTAAATATCCGTAACCTCGTTATTGACAAGGAGTTTTGCGTGTGACATCGAATGAGCGCCCTGCGTGTGGCTGATGCGGCTCTCCTACATGGCAAGGTCGGCTGGTGCGCCCGTCCGCGCACCAGTGCGCACGCGCACGCGACATAAGCGCGCAATCACTTTCACTGCCCGCGCGGCTTACCAAATGCAACCCGGACTTATTGTTCCTAGATGAGTTCGGTTCTTTGACCTTTATTAAACTATTTGCAAACCACTAACCTAAATTCCTTTACATTAATTATATTTCATTATCTAAAGCTTTGCGAAGGTAATTAAGCAGTGCAATTTAAAAATCTAGTAATTGTAGTCCATGAAATTGTACTCTACAGCACAAAAAATATTATGATATTCAAAGATATGTGACATCAAACCTATTTATTAAGATTATTGGGAGCGATACCATATTTTGATAAATAGTTTTAACATTTTTTGGTAAGCACAATATATCAAAGAAAATAAATGCATAAACATTACTTTAAAAAATAATGTCAGTTTCTAGTTATTGTAATTGCACAGTGGTCCGTCGACTCTTAGGATAATAATGTGTTTCCAGTACCATTTAAGTTAAAGAACATGAAACTGAAGGTATGATAAAGTTAATCCTACAACAGTTGGTTTGCTTTTAATGGTTTTAACATTACGTATCAATTTGTTCAGAGATCAAATAATAAAATCATTTACTTTATAATAAAAACTCATAAACGAACGGAGCGGATTACTACGATTGTATGTCTAAAGAGCATGCTCGACTTCTAGAATCCCTTGAAGACTTTCTTAGTTGTCAGTATGTGAGAATTGCACCGAAATACACATCAAAGCTCAACAAAACAGAACAAGCGGTTAGGATCTGATACCATGTCATTGGGATGAGATGTAGATCCCTCAGGCTACCACCGCTTAGTAAATATAGACAGGTAGATAGATGATATCAGTAACACGCACCAAATTAACATTGATAAAGAATCATACTTATAATATTTTTGTGGTAAAACAAAAATGGGCCTTACGGTCCGGGCCATTCATTCATTAATTACGTAAGGGGCTCGACGTTGGGTGTTAGAAAAAAATAATTAATCGACAATATTATAAAATTCTAAACTTGCCTTGTATTTGTGCATTGAAGCTATTTAAAAAACCAATTTGATGATTTGATTTTTTTTTAGATTCCTTTTCTGTTTGTTCGGGTTTCACGTAAAAACTGTTGGGCCGATTTCAATGCAATTTTCGCTGATCGACAGCAAGTTGTTAGACTTAAAATCTGCGCTACTTTTTATCCCGGGATTCCCCGCGGGAATTTTTCTGGCAATTATTTAAAATGGGCAGATTAAGAATAATCGAATTCCAGTGTGATTTTTTCACTAATCAAGAGTAAATTTTATGTAATAAAATGTGTGATATTTTTTATCCCGGGAGCGGTTTGTAGTTGTTCGGAAGCATAAAAATTAGCTTATTCCTACCCGATTTTCACTGAAATGATAGCTCATTTTATTTTTTAAGTGCTGCGGTACTTTTTTCCGGCAATCCCGCGGGAATTTTAAGTCGAGCGTGGATGAAGCCGCGGGCATTTCCTAGTATTATATAAAGATAATCTATATCTGAAAGCAATGAAAAAGTGTAACCTAAATTATCTGGTAAAGAATAAAAATCTTTGATTTACGTTAAACTGGGGATTTTACTGTAAGTGATCCTTTTCTAACGTTTTATTATTCGGAAAAACGAGATTGAATCTTACGTAAGAAGACGGAAGGGGGGGGGGGTTCCGATAAATCTTGTATATATATCCTTACATGGGCGCAGGGGGGTCAAAACTCGTCGAAATAATACTTACGTAATTAATTAATGGCCCCTTAACGTTTAAAGCGATCTTTTCCAGACAGCCTTTTTTTGAAGTGAAATCTATTTTTGGACAAACCACAGCTGGGATTAACAGTGGGGTAGTTTGGAGCTCCCAGGCTATTAAATTTTAGGCAGCCCAACTGAACAAAATAAATTTCGATAAGAAATCGATAAATATGAGCAAATTTTTATATAAGATTTCTAATGACATATCTAGTACACCTAGGCTACGCATCAGTAGAGTCAAAAGCGTATGAACAGTCGATCACTCTTCCTCCTCGCGCTAAATTCGTTGCAATGCGAACCGTGCTTTCGCAATACCCCTAAGCTCACGTAACCAGGTTGTTACAAAGCGCGACGTATGATACCTACATATACGTTCACAAATATTGGATAATACGCATTCATCTGCATAACAATATAAAAGACATTCTCTTTAGTATAATAGTTTCGGGGGCAATTTTGTTTGTTGTTATTTAAAGTTATATCACAAACTACAGCAAATTGTCCAAAACCTAAAAATAATAAAACTAACGTATCTTAGACGTCCCGATATAATGACTTCCACGCTTCTTCGAGATGATTTCGTAAATTTCACATGCAAATGGTGACCAAAAATTGATCTTTGTTCATGTTCTCAAGCAGGCAAACAGGCAGATGGCATACCTGAAAAAGTGATCAGCAGCACCTGTGAACACTAAGGCTAAGGTTTTAAACCCAAAGGCGACGCTCACGCATTGCCAGGCTCGAAGTAATTTAATTATGTACGTCCTTTTCAAACAACCCCTTGTCGTACTGCAAAGGGAAAACATCGGTGTGAAATTCCCTTGAAATCATTATTGTATATGGATTAAAGGTTTTACAGGACGGCTGTGTAATTGAGAGCGGTAGCTTAAAGAAATAGATAAATATCCTGCCGATGGTGAGTGATGGTGCTGTTGTGAAAATGTTGGCACCCGAGCTAATACTCCTCGAAATACTTTCCCATGTATAGATGGTAGAACAAGCAGACCACCGTCTTATAGATGGTAAATAATCCTGGCTCTCAATCTATGTGTGTGTAGGTACTTGCCTTTAGAAAGATGTGAAATACTGGAAAAAATATTCCCGAAAGATTCGAATAAATACTTTATATGATTTTTGTTGTCATAAAATCATGTAGGCCTGAGATTATTGAATAAAGGAATTTGGTTTTATCTGAAAGTTTCCTTTCGTTTAATTTAATATTATTACAATTATATTAATGTAATATTAATCCTGACCATATTATTATCGTTACACCTTGTAATTTATGAACAAAAAAGTTAATGGTACAGGTATGCGCCATTTTCAGCAGGTGAACGTGCAAATTGACCCAATATCGATCGTATCTTTGTAATTAATTATATACACAAGCAAATGATCTCAGATAATTTGAGAAT
Source organism: Dendrolimus houi (assembly GCA_039645545.1). Taxonomy (NCBI): domain Eukaryota; kingdom Metazoa; phylum Arthropoda; class Insecta; order Lepidoptera; family Lasiocampidae; genus Dendrolimus; species Dendrolimus houi. Next base: position 10,892,093 of record CM077120.1, on the reverse strand, counting down.
TAAAATTTTTCTCTTCTTACTACCTCTCTTTATATTTATTAATACAACTTCGGTTTTAATTCATACCTATACTTTAGAAAAGGGTATGTTCGTTAGCGAGCTTTTTCACGGCCTTAGCAAAGATTTGATTTACATGAAATTTATATAATTATATACTTTGAGACTGGCAATAAACTAATTGTAATAGCGATTCATCCTAGAAAATTGTATTAATGATCTGATGATAATTTCTTCATTTGACCGCAACGTTTGTAATCGGTGATATATATTCATTGTTCTCGATCATTTCATTCAACTACCGTCCTATAATAAGCAACGGTTCTCTCGAACGTTTATTAGAACATACAATAATGATCTATAGGGCATCCAATGAGCTCTGTCTTCTGTCCTTTGATCTGGGATTCTACACATTGATACATAACCTCATAATATTTCTTCAAAGCCGGTTTAGAGTCTATAGGTGGCGATGACCACTTTTCACCATATAGGCCATATTCTTCTGTGCCTGTTTGAAGCAGTAAAAATAAATCGTTTTTATTGCTTGCGAATTTGCTATTGACGCTAGCGAAGCAAAATATTATATAGACAGCTCTAATATTGTGTGTAATTTAATAAAAAATACGAAGAAAAGCTAATTTTAACCTCAAAAAAGATTACAGTATTCGTGCAGTATAGATTCATAATACAAGCAGGCGATGCCACGAGTAATGTTTTGTTAGTATATATTTATACTTTTTATTTTGTTAGTAATTATTTTGTCATCATAGTAACAAATCCCTATTATCCCTATTAATATTATAAAGTAACTCAGTCTGTCTGTCTGTTCCGTTTTCATGGAAAAACAACTGGACCGATTTGCCTGAAACTCGGTATATATATATTTTTATATTTTTTTCTATATGTACATAGAATACTTTTAATCCCGAAAATGGGATAGTTTTCGGGATAAAAATATATTTGTCTCTTTGTTTGTTATGCTTTTACGACAAAACTACTGGACCGATTTGATTGAAATTTGGTATATATGTAATTTTAATTTCAAGAGTGGCCAAGGGATACTTTTTATCCCGGATAATGGGATAGATTTTAAGATAGATTTATGTAAAGGTTATCCCAGAATGTAGGATAGGTTTTTTGTGATTTGCCATTTTGATCATTTTGGTCATTTTAGTCATTTTAGTCATTTTGGCCATTTTGGTTAGTTTGGTCATTTTTGTAATTTTGGCGATTTTGGTCATTTTGGTCATTTTGGCCATTTAGGTCATTTTGGTCAATTTGGTCATTTTGGTCGATTTGGTCAATTTAGTCATTTTGGTCATTTTGTTCATTTTGGTCATTTTAGTCATTTTAGTCATAATGGTCAATATGGTAACTTTGGTCAATTTGGTAACTTCGGTCAATTTGGTCATTTTCATCATTTTGGTCACTTTGATCACGGCTCATTTTGGTCAAATTGGTCATTTTGGTCAAATTGGTCATTTTGGTCAGTTTGGTCATTTTGGTCATTTTGGTATTTTTAATAATTTTGATCATTTTGAACATTTTAGCCATTTGGTCATTTTGGTCAATTTGGTCATTTCGATCAATTTGGTCATTTATGTAGTTTATAGATAGATAGACGGGGGATAGATAAATAATACTAGAACGGTTTGAAATTGAGGATGAAAGTTTGGGAGACCAATCATTTCTCAAATTTATAGATATAAAAATTTATTATCATAAAAATGCGATAGTAACTCGATCTGTCTGTCTGTCTTCACGGAAAAACTACTATGAGTACTGGATCGGTTTTGCTGTAATTTTGTTTTATATGTAGTTTTAATACCGAAAATGGACATAAATACTTTTCATCCCGGGAGATGGAATTGTTGCGATATAAAATGAAGTAAATCTTCCGGGGCAAATAACACTAACATAAAAATTTAACACAATGTAACCTGTATTAACGCCTGCTGTTTAAACAAGAGACACACGCACTAGAGTTTGACCCGAGGCGCAGCCGCTGAGTAAACTCTAGTTTCTTATAAATCTATTCGTATTCGTTCGTCTCCATTCGTAGTCCTTATTATAAAACAATAATCGTGAAATAATTGAATAAATTAAATCACCACTCGGCCGTACGACAACTTAGACAATTAATAATTCTTTTTATTTTGCAAGTATTATTAACATCACCGGTGGCTCAGTTTGCCTCAAGATTTTTTCTAGTATACGCTCTATGCATAATACGATATAACCGGAATATATGTAAAAAAAATATAATATAATAGTTTTAGAAAATAAACCATAAATTTGATTCAGAAGATAAGAATAAAAGTCATTTGTTAAAATTATATATAAAAATAAAAATACACACGGTAATTGTGCTTGAAAAATATAATTAACAATTCAAATGCTTTATAATAAAGTAAGAAGAGTATGCGGTGTTGCTAGAGGTACCTGGTTTACTTGTTTGTCGAAATTAAACAAGCGATTATCGTCTGAATTAGCATTCAAATAAGCGGTATAATTGGCTAAACAGTGTTAACAGCATTGTTGAACAAATCGTTACGGCGCGTGCGCATCGGCAGGCTGCGTTTCGGCGGCGATGCATGTGCGCGTTGGGGCGAGTGAGGCCACTGTTAGCATAGCATTAATTTGCAGCACAAAATAAACATTATTCTTGGTCAGATAATCTTGACAAAGTGACTGTTGCTTCTGGTAGTCTATGGATGGCATTTCGTGCTAATTAGCTAGTTCTTCCGTATCTTTGCCTCTCTATTATTATATTGCGCAGCTGGCAAGCAGGCAGACGGCCCAGCTCATCGAAACTGGTTACCGTCGTCTATAGACGTTTGCAATACCAGGGGCGAAGCCAACGCGTTGCCAGCCTTTAGGATGGGATAAAAGGGATGGCATGGAGGATGAGATGAGATCTATCAGATAGAAGGAAAAGGAGGATAAAGGGGATGAGATATGGGATTGGAATGGGGGATAGGATAGGAAAAATTGGATAAGGGGAGAGGGAAGTGCCCCATCGGAACTCACTCATCACACGAAACACGATCAGATCGAGGCTAATCGTTTCGCAACGATATTCTATGAGAGCGTGATGACGAGCGATCAAGCTGGCCCAAAAGAACTGTAATCAATTTGTATACATAGCTGTAATCATCTATGGCGCATTCCTTGCGAAAGAATCTATGAGAGATTTCATATGATACTTCGTTGCATAGATCTGCCCCCAAACCTGTAAGTCTTCCCCAGAGAACAATTCTCTAGATCAAGTCCTTTCTAAAATAGCCAAGAATACAGTCACATATGGTCTTCTTCGTTTTTGTCACTCTTCACTCTGTTATCGGGAATTCCTCAAAGATTGACAGGTTTTTCCGATATTGTATCAAATACAAGCTCAACATTTTTCTCCAATATTTCAAGACCATCAATCGTTAGTCAAATATATGTACGTAATATTAACTTTATACTGTGCTGAAACGAATGCCCTTGCAAAACACTGCTTACGGCGATGTCGGTCTGTCTCGGTGAATGCTAGCACTGATTGTGACCTACATGGCTGTATGTGCGTATGAGAAGACGTGTGTGTTTCAGCACTCTGTTCTAGGTAATCTTTCTGTGTTTTCTGTGTTTGTAGCGTGTGCATGAATTATTATAAAGCGGACCATGATCTCTTAATTGTACACAAATCATTTCCAAAGACGTTGCTATGTGGAATTGTTCATGATTTTATTATGCGAATATTAAAAATAATATTTTAAAAATATTCATATAGAACATTATTTAAAATTTAAAGAACAAAAAATATTTTTTAACCTAATAAACGATGAGTTCATTTACGTTTTTAATAAAGTATAATATAATATGTACTTAAAAATATGTAAATAAATTTAAATTTGAAATTCGTACTTTTCGCCGTCCTGAAGTCAAATGATGTACATAATAGCAAACTTAATTGAATAGTTAGGCCAAAAAATATGGTTTAAATTTTAAAAAAGATGTTAAGTAAACTGTCTTATATCTATACCAGGCTATGCTTAGGGAAGTAAATTAAGTCGTTCGTACACGTACGCCGTATCTGTCAAAATAAGTGGTGTTTCAGTAGTACGTATTCACCTTTACAAGAGGACGATATAAAATATATACGTGGTATTTTATTAGTTTTGAGACGCTAGAACCCTGGGTGCACATGGCCTTAGAAGAGCCTCTTCGAGTGATTAGAGAGCTGGTGTATACTTCGGGTAATGGATCAGTATAATAATCCAGCGAGGTAACGTAGCCAGCCTTTTGGGCACCCTATCCATAGTATACGGTAACCTAGGCTCAATAACGAGGAAATATTTTCTATGTATAACAATTTGCCTTTCAATCGATTAAACGGTATAGAAGCGGATGCGTTGTAGCGTCATCTATCGGCGAGTTATCAAATATTATATGAAAATAGTCTTCTATTAAACCACTACGTTATACAAAAATGTCAAGTCATCCCAAAGACTACTTTTCGAGTTTTGCGGCTGTAGAGATAACTGAATTTTATATATGTATAAATATTTAACTTTAATATATTAATACATAATCTACCTAAATATTTACCTACGAAAAACACAGTTACTCTTTAACAATAGGGTAAATCGTCCCGTTTACGTCGGGATTAAGTTCCCTCGCCGGAAAACAATGTAGACACTTGAGCCTGTCTAATACTAGATTTTGTGTCAATTGAGTACATAACGAGGAACAAAAGGGAGCCACTTTAGCCATTCTTTTGTTTTTTTTTTTAGATTACCTTTGGACGCGTTCTTAAAGTTTGTTTCTTTCTAACTATTAAAATCAATAAAAAGTGGATAAAAGGAAGTATTGTAAATACGACACTAAAAATCGATAGGGTTTTCCTCCATCTTTATGATGTCTTCCGAAGAATATCAGCGCAACTTGTTTTTATTATAAAAAAAACCATTATGGGGGATTTTAAAAGAACAAAAATCTAATACTTACAATACAATAAAGTAGTATTGACTACTATTACTACAGAAAACATGTTCGGAAGGGTGACCACATAACTTTGTTGGATTGTCATATTTATCGTCTAATAACTGAGGTAGTTACTAAACCTGTACCTAATCACTAGAGATGCATTAATTCAATTATGTAAGCATACACCAACGCACGACTTACATCAGATAACCTGTTTTTATGAATTTTTCGTACATATAGGTAAATTATCAGGCTGAAAAGGTGTTAGAGACGGGTAGATTACCGAGAAAATCAAGGAAGGTCGTTGCGATGTACTTTGCAATGCCATGTCGGTAATTTTATATGGAGGATTGCATTGTAATGTGCCCTAAAGCCCTTACAACTATCATATTTTGACAGTAAATGCAATATCGCTAGGAAATCTAAAAGCAGTTTCTGTTGTATGAAACTCGACTATCGGATTTAGATAATTACAATGTACAATAGTGGTCTGAAAATGTTTGTCAGTTTTCAAATTGATTCATTAAACGTTCCGCAAGCACATGTTACCTTTTCGAACTAAGTCACAGAACAGACTGTTCCACAGAAAATTATGTTTAACTATTTGACAATAAAGTTTAAAATTAACTTAGATCAAAGTTGTTTGATTTTCTATCTTGTCTAGAAGATTGTTTAGACATGTAAAATATTATTGGTTTCAATATTTATGTTAAGCGTAGTGATTATATACTCTTTGTTTCTTATTATTAATCTCAGCGTCTGTCATTATCAACATTGAAATTTTCTTTTTTCATGTTTCTATATTTTACGAACGTAAAATTTATTAAAATGTTGTCAGCTTTGTTTCTTGTACTCGTGCAACAAAAAGTCGACTTTAAAGTGACGTACATTTTCGTTCCGTGACTGTACTTACATATAACATACATACCTATTTAGTTTCGAAATAAAAAACTTTTAAGATCTGATCCAGTAAGAGCAGCGAAATATCTCGTTTCAAAGTACTGTATTGCGCGTGCGTCTAAAATAGGTTTAAAATCGTTTTAGAACAAACCTTTATAGTAGGAAATATGTGATTGTGATTTTGTAATAAGTAATCAAAATTGGACTCAATTATTTTTTATTTTTATAGCTGGAATACAGCAGACGGACAGACAGCCCACCTGTTGAAAAGCGGTTACCGTCGCCTATGGACGTTTGCAACACCAGAGATGTCACCAACGCGATGTCGGCCTCGAAGAAATTTTATGACACCCTTTTTAAAAAACTCCATATCGTAGCGCTGTGAGAAAACCACAACTGGTAACTTATTCCAAATCCCTACGGCGCGCAAGAGAAACGTTCTATAGAACTATTGCGTACAAGAGCGAAGCAGCTCAAGAAAGTGGGGATGAACGCCCAACTGACGTTGAGCGATCTCATGGTAGAAAGAGGACGAAAGCATCATTCTGAACAGTTCCTCAGAACACTCCATTGTACAGTCGGTAGAGTACGCAAAGAGACGCGAAGCCCTCTTCGAAGGCCAAGCGTGTCTAGACCGTCTTTGAGTATGGAATCATTGACTACGCGAACGGGTCGACGTGGAATACTGTCCAGGGGATTAAGTTGGTAGGCAGGCGCCCCGGCCCGCATGTGTGAGCAGTACTCGATATGCGGCTTCAACTTGGCTTTGTAAAGCACAAGGCGTTGCCGCGGAGTGAAGTACTGCTTGGACCGGTTTAGCAATCCCAGCTTCTTGGAGGGAAGATTGCCTTGCTTTCAAGCAAGTCTATGCTGCACTTTGTGATATCGACATCGAGGATCCCAATAGTCTTGGAGGAAGTATAGGGAGTTCCTTGGAACTGAAGCGCTTGTTCGAATGGAGTGTTCTTATATGTGTACATACATACCTACCTACTCAGAGAAACAGTAAACCTTATACTTAGGAGGTTTTTTTAGTTCAATTCATGAGAACATGATGACCATGACTAACAAATAAGCTAAACGTTTTTGTTTCATTATTAAGGTGATCAGCACCAAAAAACAAAGGCAATGTCACATCGTGTTAGAACAAATTACGTTAGATAAACTAAAACAAATTTTAATTTGATCTAGGGTTATCAAGAAGTACAGAGTAAATGGGACCCTTCATTTGAAATTCCGGATTATATAACATTTAAAAGCATTAAAGCTTTTAAAAATTAAAGAAAGTAATTTAATACATAATATAGAAAAAATATAAGATTACATATAAACAAAAATAACACGAAATTGGTCCAAAGAGACCCAAATTCGGCATATACAATAGAAACCAGTGCTGATTGTTCTTTCGATGGGACTGAACGATTTATTAACTGCAACATCGTAGTACCATGTAGGTTCGATAACTAAATGGTACTATCTCATGTAGAATAAGGTTAATCTTGTTATAAGAAATTTTAAAAATTAATAGTGTTTTCTAATTTTGAATACTTTTTTACCTAGGAAGGTAAACTCCTAGATTTGGGATTATAAGAATAATACATTTTTTATTTAAAACGTGATTTTGTAACGCCATATAAACTACAATTTTCAGTCAAATTTGATCTATATAGACCCAATAATTTTCGAGAAATATGTCTATGACAGACACACGGATAGGGGAGACGGGTAAATGGACGGACGGATATAAAAAAAATGTAAGAGTTCCGTATTTGTCGAAATGGGTGCGGAACCCGTAAAAACCATGATTTTACGATGTTCATCTTTCTGTAGTTTCTGTGTCACACTTGTTTATTATTAATTCATGCCGTTTTCCTTGTGGTTGAATTTCAATGCTAGTCACTTTTGGATTGCAGATGTCACAGATTGTAGCTTGTGGTCGGTTACAAATCATCGTGTTGACAGAAATCTACATATATCTTGAATGAACTTGATTCGCTATTTTAAGAAAAAATATTAAAGGTGAAATACTTTACGAATGAATATTCGTCTAAGATGAAGTAAATATAAACTTGATCTTTATAGCAACATAATATTTTGGTACCAATTTATCATAAATCCTTATTAATTTCCTTATTAATATTATAAATGCGAAAGTAACTCTTTCTGTTTGTCTGTCCGTCTGTCTGTTCCGTTTTCACGGAAAAACTACTGGACCGATTTGGTTGAAACTCACTATACATTAAATATTTACTTTTTTTTTCGATGCCGAGGATGAACATAGGATACTTTTTCCGAAAAATGGGATAGTTTCTGGGATAAATATTTGTCTCTCTGTTTATTATGCTTTTACGGAAAAACTACTGGACCGATTTGGTTGAAACTCAGTATATATATATACTTTTTTTTCGATGCCGAGGATGAACATAGGATACTTTTTCCGAAAAATGGGATAGTTTCCGGGATAAATATTTATCTCTCTGTTTGTTATGCTTTTACGGAAAAACTACTGGACCGATTTGGCTTAAATTCGGTATATATGTAATTTTATTACCGAGGGTAGACAAGAGATACTTTTCATCCCAGATAATGGGATAACTTTGGCATAGATTTATGTAAAGATTATCCCAAAAAGTAGGATAGGTTTTTATTTTGTAATTTGCCATTTTCGTCATTTTGGTTAATTTGGTAATTTTCGTCGATTTGGTCATTTTCGTCGACTTGGTCGATGTGGTCGATTTGACCGATGTGGTCGATTTGATCGACGGGGTCGGTGTGGTTAATGTGCTCGATGGGGTCAGTGTGGTCGGTGTGGTCGGTGTGGTCGGTGTGGTCGATGTGGTCAAAGTGGTGGTGGTCCTCTTCAAACAAGAGGTTGACCCGCAGCGCAGCCGCGGTGTAAACTCTAGTGGTTAATAAAATTATAAGAATGTAGCAAGCAAACTATTAGTAATTAGCATTTGCCCTCAGCTTCGCTCATGCTAATGTTATTCTACGGGAACCGTAGATTTTTCCAGGATATTTTTTTTAACAAAAACATATTTAAAAAGTATATTTTTTACTTTTTAATTGCGCAAATACTTTATAATTTATTTATAAATAATAGCTTTATAAATACTATATTAAGCACCTGTAGAAATTGTACAACTGGCACGCGTACATAAATTTGCCATCTCTCTCTTCGGTGTATATGCTCTTCAACAAGAGTTGCTCTCGATTTTCGTGCGATCCACAAATCAGGCCCTGATTTGGTGCCTATGGGACCATCGAGCGAGTAAAAAAACAATTTAAAAATCGTTCCACAATTGACAGATAAATCGCATAACGTGTCTAAAAAAATAAGCGCCTGTAGAAAGTGTAATACTAGCACGCGTATACAATGCGCTTTTTTAGGAAAAATATAGGCTCTCGGCGTTTTCAATAAGGGTTACTTTCGATTTCTCTGGGATCCACTTATCAGATCCTGACTTGGTGACCATGGAACCGCCTCAGGAGCACACACTCTTAATAATAAGGAAATAAAGTTCAAAATCGATCCACAATTGACGGAGAAATCGTGTAACTTGCATATAAAAAATTAAGCGCCTCTAGAAAATGTAATACCCATACGCGTATACAAGCTTTTTCCCAATAATTTAGGCGCACACCGTTCTTTAATAAGGGTTATGATCGATATCCCTCGGATTCAATCCATTCATCATATCTTGACTTGGTGACTATGGGACTACCTCGGGAGTATACACGAGTAAAGAAAACAATTTGAAAATCGGTTTACAATTGACGGAGAAACCGAGTAAAGAACCTAAATAAAAATACATACAGACGAACTGAGAACCTCCTCCTTTTTAAAGTCGGTTAAAAAGTATATGTGCTATTATCAGACTATAATCTATGTCTGTGCCATATTTCATCGAGATCGGTTCAGCCGTTCTGGCGCGATTGAGCAACAAACATTCATCCAAACTTTCACATTTATTATATTAGTAAATCTAACTAAATCTCTTTCCTTGTCTATACAAATAAGGCAAGGGATTTAGTTAAAGATTCGGGATTTTTCATATTCTTATGCATAAAACAAACTTCTTTATAGTTGATATCTAATACGTACCAAATTTTATGAAAATCGATCCATATTCGAGTCATTGACGAGGGGGATACAAAAATATACACACATAATTATAATACAGTAAATCATAACTACACACGAGGTCAAAACAGTTTTTAGACACCGGCACGGCCACCAGCATCCAAATAACCAGACAAAATACCTTAATATAATATTTACTAAATAAATCATCAATTTTAATATAAAAATAGTATTGTTGGATTATAATTATGACCAATAAAATAATAAAATTGTATGATCTGGCGTTTCTAGGCCCTGAAACATCAAGGCTTTATGGCAGTGACCCAGGCCCACAGCTTCCGAGGCTCTTAAAATAATTTTTAAAATAAATTGTATTGTTATTTTATTGTGTTTTAAAATATTTTTTATTAATAAGTATTTGTTATTATATCTAAATAAATAACATAATATAAATGTGCATATTCCATGAACATTTACTGTAAAAATGACACTTACATTACTATAAATGGGTGTTATTAAGAAATAAATTGTGTAAAAAATGTAAAATAATTATTTAATCGTCTGATAGGTAATAGCCAAAATCATGATAATGTATTGCCAGTTGTGACGCAAGTGAAGCCGCAGATACTAGTTTGTATAATTAAGTCAGTCATTGAGTCAATAAATTCATCCGCTGTCAAGGTTTGTGCCGTTTTCAACCGGTCATTTTGCAACTTATAAATATTTTTGAATTCATTTCGTCCTCTTTTGTATTTGAAGCATACCTTGGTAGCATAGTGGGTAACGCTCCTAAGTTTCAAACTCGAGTTCCAAAAAGAGTCGTTGATACGAATCCTAGCCGGAAAGTATGCACTACTTGGCCAATTTTGTGACGTAATGTGCGTATTATTACAAATTCCAAGTGCTGACGTTGAAGGAATTTAAATTGGTTTTTGTCGTCAACTATAATAATATGATATAACTACCGTAAATAATAATAATGCCACAATAAAATAATACCATTCAAAGATCCATTATGAATTATCTCAAAACCCTCATAAACTCTTATTTATATATCACAGGAATCTGAACTTTAGCGCATAGAAAATATTTAATTTATTTATATTTCTTTAATTAAACTTCGAAACAAGTTTAATGAAAATTTATTCTTTTGTGAAATGTTTATAATGAACTCGTCATTCTATCACCTTATATTGAATATAAAACATGAGCATATGTAAAATTGGTTATTAAATTAAATATAAACAGCCAATAGCAACGTCGTTTAGTAAAATTAAATTACAATAATTCAAATTGTAAGTCAGCTGTGTACGGAACAAGCCTCGTCAGCCGATGAGGTAAAGGCGGCCCCGTTTTGATGTCCAACATGCACCTTGGAGTCAATGAGTCACAACAGACCCGTGTGTTTCCAAACATAATGACCTCATACGGTCACACACATTTTTTAAGAATTAAGACATACCTAGCTAAACTAACAAACGACATTAGCTACATTTCGTAACTTCGTAATTTTTTGTTTACTTTAAACACTGTAAAACGTATGTGCTTAGTTATTTATTCTGCGGCCTTGAAGGAACAAAGAGGTAAAGTTAATGATTTTAGTTATATAAGTATAGCATTGTAGAAGACAAATGATTTTTAAACGTATGATAAATAGCTAATATATAATTAATTACATATCACTCGTGTTTCTCCTACTGATATGACTTAGGCACTGCATTATACAGTGTTTGTTTTCGAGATATTAAAGAAACTTTAGAATTCTATACCTAAAAAGAAAAGTTAGCAATATAAGTACACTCTTTTATCTATAAAAACTACTAATCATGGTATTTTAATCCATTGCTTAATTAAAAGTACTCACCTGTCTATATATTGTTACCAATTTAATTTACCTACTATATTTTCGTTTGATTAGACAGGTACATATTATGTAAAAAGTACTCGCTGCTCACCTAAAATTCTTATAAATTCTTAAGGATTCTTGATCCAAGCGCGAACTACTTACGTGATAAATTAAGGAGAGTAGCGATAATTTTAATTGATATGATAATTATGTATAATCTAGTGAAATAGTTACTAAATTGGCAACTTCCACGTTCCTTCTGCGTACAGCAGCAGAGCTGTGGAATGCTCTACCAGAGTCAGTGTTTCCCAAAGAGTACAATCCAAGTGTCTTTAAATTTCGCGTGAATGCGTGTGTACTTCAGCTTCGACCGCATCCACATCAGACGTGATCGTGGTCAAATGGTAACCTATTTATCATAAAAACACTATGTATCATAAGTAGTAACCAGGGCTGTCTGGAAGAATTCGCTGAAAAGCTATAAGGCCGCTCATTGTTTTATGTGTATATGATAAACTATAAAATATTTTCTTTCTATCTATCGTCTATCATGTGTGTCTAATTACCTACTACTTATTTGAATGACTACCCTAAATAAGTAAAAAACCACAATAAAATATAATATTTGCTCTCTTGTCGCAGGTAATAGAAACCTTATTTGTAAAACATCTCATAGATGACTACCACATAATATACATAGTGCTGGTCATTTAATATTGTTTAAAATAAATAAAACGACTAGATGTACTCGCGTCGTCGTTCGCGCGATATTGAAATTTATAGTTCTATTTTGGTGAATTGAAACAATATCTTCATAAATTATAACAGCCTATGTGTTATTCTCATGTGTAAGGCATATTATTTCATTGGTAACTTTAATCAAAATCTGTACTGTAATTTTATCTGCTAGAATAATAAACGTCCATATGTCCACAAAAATTCTTATTTATGATATAAATAGAATTATAATCAATTCTTAGCGTAAATAAAGTAATATTTTTCTAATAACGGTATAGTACATCATTGGCAGCAATGCAGCGCATGAGTTGTTTGTTTACACATACTTGACAATAGCAGTCGCGCCGTCAGTGCGCCCGCGCACGTACATACATATAGAACCAAACGCAGGTGCGACAAGGACAAAAGAACGTATCATCAATGTTCTCGATGCACTTGAACGAAAGATTGGCAACAATTTGAACCTGACCCAATTAAAAAGATATTAAAATAATATTAATAAGAATAACTTGCGCAGCTTACACAAAGACAAGTGATTTTTAATATATTGCAAACTGGTCCATAAGAATTTATGTGCTCATCTGAAATGTCAAATTATAAGCACAATATACGGAGAATTATTTATCTGTACAATGACCTTTAAGTCTTTGTAAATAAAAAATATGTTTAATTTTATAAAGAGTGACTTGAAGATATACTAAAAATTCGAAGCTGTCGTCAGATGCTCTCCAGGTTAGAGATTTAATTTTGTATGAATTGGACTGCATTTTGAACATAAAACAACTTTAAATCTCATTTACCCTTCCCTGGGTGATTGGAGGAACTACAAGGTGGTCTTAGTGGATAGCAATAAGACGAGTTCCACACTACCCCACATATTGTAATATTCTATCGATTAATTAGAGAATTATTTTAGTTTTGCTGGAAACTTTGTTAAGGACAGGATTAATTTCTTGCTTTGAATTGATCCTTAGTTTTTTAAACATCTACTTAAATGGACATTGGAATATTTATTCATATTGGCTATGGAATCTGTATATATCTTCTTTACGGCCCGTTCCTACATCTTACCAACCATTCATTTGTCTTACTATCGGTTAAAATTTGGCATAAACTCTACACAAGTGTCAAAACGCTACCGATGGTAACGCAAGTGAACGACTAGTAAGATATACGAACCGGCCATTAGTCGTCTTATTATACACTAGCTGTCCTGGCAGACATTGTCCTGTCCTGAAGAAATAACATTTTAGAACCCGATTGCAGCGCTACCTGCCATGTCCAATTATGAATTTAAACCATTCTCGAATTCACCTAAACACACAGAAAAAATTTCATCGAAATCGGTCCAGCCGTTTAGGAGGAGTTCAGTCACATAAACGCGCGCAGAAAATTTTTATATATCGAGATTAACAACAACAACAATATTAACTACCATTTAATTATACTCCGACTTATGACGGAACATGAATTCTCTATAAATCGTATAATATAATAACAGCCCGTAAATGTCCCAGTGTTGAGCTCAAGCTTCCACGATGTAGACGAGCGAACGGTGTACCCGACTGTCTTGCCCGAAGCAAATTGGCAGGTTTCACACATTAGTAAGATAGATGCGCAGTTTTCCTATTCTTTCTCTTAAGCACCAGGAGGTTGTAATTATAATAGTATGCATATTAAGACAGAAAATTTTCCCACATTGCATGCTCGGTGCCGTCATGCTGCCTCGGGTCATGCAGGAAACCAGAAATCGACCTCAAGTCATTGAAATAAGACTCCAATGCCTAAGCAACCACGACTTAACATTATCTTAAATAATAATTCGAAATACCTATGCAGTTGTTTTCTTACTCTTATGTCATCACCTAATTGAGAAACTTTACCAAGATATTAAATGGTTTCATTCTGTTCGTTTTTGAAGTTAAATTGACGATTTAACCTTTAATAGTACATAGATAAAAACTATATGATACAGTGATAAAATCTTTATACTCATTAACATTCTTTTATACAGTTATAAATATAATAGAAAGGTTTTTATTCTTAATGTAATAAATACTTACGAGTATTGGTTACAACCTTACATATTATGTACGTTACGATTAATACCTGGGCCAATAAATATATTGATACGAGCTACAGGACTCGAATTAAAAATGCCGTTGGAACTACTATAGAATTTATTAGAACTGTACAAACACGTATAAAACAAATACAAATAAGACTGGATGCAACCAGTTCACACGGCACGATTCAATGCAATTCGACACGCGTAAAGCCCGTCGTCTATATCGCTAATCGAAAGTACTACAAACGTCTTACCCGTCTCGTAGTCGTCACTTGACTGCCCACCCCTCCATTCAGGCATCGTCTTATACTAACTACACAGTACAGAAGAAAAAAAGGGGCGCGCGCACTGAGTTTCCGAGAAATAGTAATTTGCACACCTGCGAACGGCTAACAAAGTCCAAAACAATAACAATAAGGATTAGTTCGACGCTAATGATGGTTATAAAACAAGTAGAGAAACAATAGCATGTTTTTCTTAATTACAAGTTCAAAACACAAAAGAATTCCTTAATCCGGGAAGATAATAAACTGCGCTTACAACAGGCAGCTGTGCGCTTATCTTTGACGGCATGTAACAATATATCCATACTAATTTCTGATTAACATTCTGTTTATTTGGATGTTTATTCTCTCCCTCTCTCCGGTTTTGAATAAAAGACAATTTTAATGAAATTTAGCATATTGGACACTATCAATATTCATTAGATACTAGAGATGAACACAATTATTACAATTTCTCTCGCGAGAAAAACCGACCGTGAAAAATCATAGGCATACAGCGTATATCCTTTAAATACATTTTTTTATTTTTAAAAACATTAAAAAGTTGTTTAAGACAACCCTGTACTAGATTTATCGGAATAAAGTTTATAAATAAATAATTTTATACCGAGTTCATTAAACTTTGTTTTATTGCCGTAGAATTGTATCTGTTAAGCATATTTTTTATGTTTTAGAATTAATACATTAATACCTATAAGAAAACACCGTAAGGACACCGTAAGTATATGTTACTAACTTATAACAAATTAACCAATCATAAATTTTCGCATTAAATTTATAATCTGATATCACAGGCATAGCGATCTTCACATATCTGCTTACGCTTCAACAGCTATAGTCAAGAAGCGACCTTTCGACGTGACATGGCCGAGTTGCGATGATAATGTTAAAATGTACATCCGCTCAAGAATCTTTTGAGCAAACAAAACCTTACGGTGATTGTTGAAGATTTTTTACGATACTAATACCACCGATGGGAAGTGAACGAACTGGCTCATGGTCACTCAAAGTTGGTATCAAGGTGGCCGATGTGATGAAAACATTCAAAACTAAGGTAAAAGACAATATGTTATTAGTGACAAAGGTATGAAAAACAAAACGGGCAATGTTTTACAAATCAACCGATTCGGTCCAAAACAACAAGTCTGACAAATATTTTATTTTGTTCGTTTAAAATTTTATTTATATTATGACGCCTATTTTCCATAAGGTTAAGCAGAGTTATATCATATTCATCTCTGTCGCACGCAGCTCCTCCTTATGTTCCTAAATCATATGCTACCATGCTTTATTGCCTTATAAGCGGACATGTCTAATAATGTATTTATAGACTTGTGTTTTCAGTTAAATTTCTATTTTGAAGTCATATTCAGGCGAACATTCTTCATTTAATTAAACTTAATGTTCACATTTGGCTTGATGTCCTTTCATTAGAACCTTCATATATGTCAATGTAATATTTTTTATCAGTCCTTCGCTTTAAATGTTAAAGAACAAGAAATTAAGAGCTAATGGAGAATATTAGAACATTCTTATCTACTACTTTAATTTATAATAACTTTCATAAGAAAATTGTCGAGAATTTGAAGAACGATTTTATGCTGTGCAGTTTTACTTTCAAAAATATAGCATTTTATATTAAAATAAATAATAGTTGTAGAATATTGATTAACTTTTATGCAAGAATTTTGTGGTCTGTGTGTATTATGCGAAAAATCTGGAATGTTTAGTGAAATGTGGCTTTTCGCGTTACGACAGGATCTTCATTGATTGGTATCTATCAAAGACCTCTTTTACCTGAATTTAGCCGAAACTAGTATGGAAAGTTATGAGTCCGGTTTTCATTTAGGTACTACCTTTTAGCTTGAAGATTATTTTTAATTATATTCTTAACAATGGCTAGATACAGAAACCATAAAATTCCATATTGAAAAATAACTTAAATAAAATAATATTTAAAACAAAACATAAATTAGAAATAAAATCTAGTTACAACATTCGAAGTTTTGACTCTATCAAAATGTTATAACTTTACAACTTATGATTTTAATACATATAGAAGCGGCATTACTAACAGTCTTTATCGGATACAAAAGGCAATAATGTGACATTTGTTTAACGTGGCTTACTGATAAGAGCTCTAAATAAAGAAATTATGGTTAAATTTCCATATGTGGTTTGGTAAAATAACGACATCATTGCGATAAGGTGCGACAAGAACGTAGATACAATAACTGATTGTGAAGTTTGTGGTTCTTTATTTACAAGTCTCCTGTGGTGAAAATAACCTCATTCCTAGGCACAAAAGTATATTTAAAACTCAAGATACTTTTACAACTGAACTGAACAAATGAAACAAAAACATACAGAGATTCAAATTTTCTGTTTTAAGAGCAAAATTAGATTGGTGCAACGAAGTCCTAAAGTGGAAAGCGTCGTCTCTCTAAACATAGCTTAAAATGACTCTTCAGCCCGTTGGACTAACAATACATACATAAAATAACTAGGTGATGTTGTATGAGAAAGTTAAAGAAACGCGAAATTTAGTGCATAAATCAGGAGGACTACAGTTGGCACAGGAGTATCCAAAAACTTCCTACAGCTGGGCTTAATACAACACATGTCAAGGGATCAAAATATATAGGCACCTGGCCTGTCCCTCCTGATCGAAATTATTGGCGAATTAGCACAATATTAACGTTACTATGTTTAACTTTAACGTCAGTATATTGTATTTATGTGTGTAAATAATAAGCACATTAGACCAAAAAATACCTGAGCGCTATATATTCTCTGTCAATTTTTTATCTATGTCATTGAAACGAACAGCCTTGTCTATAGAAATATCAAGACTTGGAATTACCTGTTAATGAGCAAAATTAGCAAAAATTCTGTCATATATTCAGCGCTTGATGACGAAAGGTAAAACATTGTTATACGTATACGTGCATACGCGAATATCCATTCATAACAATTGTGTTTGCGTGTTTTGTTCAATTTCGTATGGTGGTGGATCACACACACACATAGTCTCTATAAACTGTGTGTGTATCAGTACTAACCAAGATGATTACCAACTTCTACACTCCTGTTCATTTATCACCTAATAAGCAAGGAGTGGAAAATATCAATCTTTATTAGCAGTATGTCACAGGTTTTTATGACAAAATGCAGTCACATTTGTCAGTTAAAGTTTAGGTTGAGTCTGTTTTTTTGTTGACGTCTATTATTCACATACACAAATACATATTAGACAACTCACGTTCTAATAAAATAAAATAACCAATATAAAGGCCAGTTTTTTAAAAACCAAAAAAAAGTTATTCAAATGGAAAAATACAACTTCAAAAAATTAAAAAGTATCGTTGCATGAATAAAGTAGTTGAATTGTTTCACTTTTACGTAAGTTAAATTATAATTAACTATAGTTATAACTTTTATCAGACGATTGAAAAATAAGCCCTATGATAGTCACAATTACCGCGTGCTGACAAGAATAGAAAACATCATAAAGCAAACAGTGTTCATTGACGAAACCACAGTCGTGAACCAAACGTAGCAAGTCATTCGGCTTAACCCACTAGACTACAAATACAGTATACATAGATATATACTTAGTCTGGCCATAAATACTGTTAAAATTAAAAAGAAACAAAATATTACATTTGAATTTGGAATCTGTCATTTTTATATGATTGTTAATGAACAATCATAAAACAAAAACACAATGGTGTTTTCTCATTTTGGCGCCAATATATTGTACAACATTTTGCGATATTAAAATGGAGTGGTGCGATAAAGAGAACCGAATCGCTGTGATTGCATTACACAAAGTAGGTATGGAGCCAAATGCAATTTTTAAAACTCTCCATACACTTGGTATTAGTCAAATGTTTGTGTACCGGGCTATTAATAGGTACAGTGAGACCTCCTCTGTCTGTGACAGAAAAAGGTCTGGCCGTCCACGTAGTGTTCGTACGAAAAAGGTGGTCAAAGCAGTAAGGGAAAGAATTCGAAGAAATCCTGTCCGAAAGCAAAAGATTTTATCTCGGGAGATGAAGATATCACCTAGAACCATGTCGTGTATTTTAAAAGATGACTTAGGACTTGCAGCCTATAAGAGACTCACTGGTCATTTATTAACTCATAATTTAAAAAAGAACAGGGTGGTAAAATCTAACCAACTACTGAAGCGGTACGCAAAGGGAGGTCACAGAAAAATTTTGTTTACGGATGAGAATATTTTTACAATTGAGCAACATTTTAACAAACAAAATGACCGTATTTAAGCTCAAAGCTCTAAGGAAGCTTCTCAATTAGTCGACAGAGTGCAACGTGGGCATTATCCGTCTTCAGTGATGGTTTGGTGGGGTGTTAGCTATAAAGGAGTGGCCGAGCCATATTTTTGTGAAAAAAGTATCAAAACATCGGCACAAGTGTATCATGATACCATTCTTGAGAAGGTAGTTAAGCCCCTTAACAACACCATGTTCAATAACCAAGAATGGTCCTTCCAGCAAGACTCGGCGCCGGGTCATATAGCTCGGTCCACGCAGTCTTGGTTGGAAACGAACGTTTCGGACTTCATCAGAGCTGAAGACTGGCCGTTGTCTAGTCTCGACCTTAATCCGCTGGATTATGATTTATGGTCAATTTTAGAGAGTACAGCTTGCTCTAAACGCCATGATAATTTGGAGTCCCTAAAACAATCCATACGGTTGGCAGTAAAGAATCTTTCCATGGAAAGAGTGCGTGCTTCTATTGATAACTGGCCTCAACGTTTAAAGGACTGTATTGCAGCCAATGGAGACCACTTCGAATAAGCTTTTTATATTTTAAATTGTTTTATATTTATGTATTAAACTAATATACTCTAAAACTTATAAATGTTATTTGCAATAGATTTTTTTTCTTTGTACAATATTTATGGCAAGACTAGGTATATGTATATTGCTGATATTATAGACGGTCGTTAAATATTGTTCTCATGCACGAAGAACATTTGATAATTGAATGACGCCAGCAACATGTTTTACAATCGAATTATCTCAACAAAAGATTCTTTTATCAACCTTTTGTGTGACTGATTGGCAGAAGACAACCACGATGTTACGTGACACGACTTTGTTGTTTTAGTGAGGTAGGTTACGAACGTATCCTTTTGTGTCGTGTCCTGCAGTGTAATGTATATTTATGTTAATGATATAAAAAATAAACTCAGATAAATATTAAGATTGAATTGTTATTACCTACTTATTATAGTATTCTGAATTTTATATTTGTTGGAAACAATTATTCTACCTATAAGTTTCTTTTTATTTCATCGTGATGGATGGAAAAGTATTACTATACAAATGTTAATACCAACAGCTAAACAAGCTAGTGACGGAAAATAGTGTAACTAAGGCTTTCCACTCGACTTCGCTTGCGAATATTCCGGCTTCCTATTCCGCACAAAATTATTTTTCAGGATGAACCGTATTTATTCTACCCCCGTTTTTGAAAGTATACACATGTCGAATCTTATGATAGTTAGCTTTGTTTGGGTAATTTTGAATTTTTAATCCATGGCAATTATCCCATTTCTCGTGATCAAAAGTTTCGTAACTTTATTTTCGTTATCGAAAGTACATATTTGACAATTTTCATGACACTCGATTTAATAATATATTAAGGCTATGAAGGAAATTGCGTAGAAGGATAGGCATAGAAAGGAATTATCAACCTACAAACAATGTCATTTTGTAATTTTCGTTCATTATTATGAATATATACAAACAGCATTCTTTTAAGTGTAAAGTTAAAGCATTCGTTCTCAAACAAGCATATTATTCAGTTGATGATTATTATAGTTCCTAAATGTTGATATGACTATATAAAAATGCCTTCTTTTTGAAAATATTTTTGTTAAATAAATAATGTTTGTTGTAAATTTGACATGTTTATAGTGGTAATTATGGACATTTTAAAATTAATATTTTGCGATTTATGTACTTATTTATATTCAGACACAAAATATTTTTGTTAATGAATTTATTTAAAATAAATAATTAGTTTTTGAAAACTACATTTAAACTATTTTTCGACCCGACCTATCTGTTTTAATTTGATTCTTTATCTAATATTCTAGCCACTTCTTAATTTTAGATTAACGAGTATTGTTATGACTATTAATTAGTATGGCTGCCATTATGTTCGAAGGTCGAGTTTAACCAGATACAATTATTATTTTATTACAGATGAAAAATAAAAATAAAATATACATTATAAGTTGTTGTTGACCTTTTTTTTAGTGAGGGGAAATCCGATTGTGGACCATAGGCCGCGCAAGGGGGAAACGTCGCGGCTCGTGTGTGAGATTCACCAGTTCGGGGTGCCACTAGCACCTCTAGCGAGAACTAGAAGTGCTATTTCCACACCACAGTCTAGGATAGCCACTAAAACCCCTCGGTTTTCCGTCCTTCGCCTTATGCCAGGGCTATGGGTATATGGCTTAGCTCTGGTAGGCGGGGGCATTGGCTTCATCCACTGCCGGGGGACTTTTTTTTATTCCCCAGCATCATCAAACTCTTTACACGGGGGCGCTTTGTAGCCCACGGGACACGACGCCTCTCATCTGGACGGCATAACGGCGAATGAGAACCTACCCGCGCCACCTGCTCACGGCGGCCGAACGTCCAAACTAGCCCTCCGGCGCGGACGCCTCTTCCTTTGGCGGGAGCGAAGCAAAGACGTATGCTCACGCTTCCGCCCAGCCTCCTCCTAAGCAAGCATAACACGCTCGAAAAAGGAGGAGACGGCGTCCCATCCAGGGGGCTCTCGACCATGGAGCGAACCACGACCGGGAGCGAGAGGTTATGTCCGATAAAGGCGACGAGGTCTTGGCGCTGCTCTGCACAAACCCGTGGTTGCTGTTGACCGATGTTAACTGACTTATACTTTATAGTTTTGATAGCGAGTTTCGACAACCGGAAAGCGTAATGGAAGGAATTCTTCTATAGATTCCATAATATATATTTAAACCGGTTTATTGAATAAATAAGTGGATACCTGTTTCTATGGTAAATTCATTTCAGAAATATTCATTTACCTATTAAGAATTATATTATGTTGATTCACATGTTACAATATAACTAAGACTGTTATATTGTAACATGTGATTGTAGGTGTTGGAGCTAGGGTGAAAATTATTTATTATCTAAAATATTTTGATAGGTATTCTAATTTTAATATAACACAAGGTAAAAGCATTACGTGTGGCAGCGGCGCGTAAGTCGACACCGCTACTTGTCCGCACTATGCAAATGGAGATAATATGCGTACTAGCGGAGTGACCGGGTTGCGCTACGTACTCGCACAATGAGGTTAACATCCAACCAAGTTGTGTTTAAAAACGTGGCCAGTGCGGTGCTATGCTTAACGGCATTCTCCTCGATTCGGTCGGGTTACAACAGAAATCGCTGCGAGCAAGGCGCATGTGCAAAGACCGAATGGGGTTACCTCACCCACATTCCTGCCTTCCGGAATTTCACTCGCGTTGACAGTCGCACTGTTCTGGTGCGGTGATTATATTGCTGATGGCTAAATCACTCCATATCAAACTACTCGAAGTGCACCGCAACGCTTGATGAATTTATGATCTATATATCTCAATGCACTGTAGAAAATGTTTATGCCGTACTCAAAAAGCTTAAAGGGCCATTAATTTAAAGATAAATTAATAATAGGTTGCGGAAAAAGTCTTTTCGCATATAGTATGTATAAACTTGAAATAAGATCTCTTTGGCTATACCATTTGTATCTGGCTGGTTTTGGTATCATTAAAAAGTTTTAATTTTAAAGAAGACAATTCCAAATTCAAATTAGGAAAATGTGTGATTTTCATTTGTTTTTCTTATTTATTATTATTATTATTATTGTTAAAATGAGTGAATCTAATGAAGAAATTCGATACATTTTACAATTTTACTACAAAAAAGGTAAAAATGCAACACAAGCCGCGAAAAAAAATTGTGATGTTTATGGACCTAATGCAGTATCTGTGAGAGTAGCGCAAATTTGATTTAAGCGTTTTCAATTCGGAAATTTTGATATCAAAGATGCACGTCACTCTGGTCGCCCTGTTACGGACAAAATAGATGCCATTTTTGAAAAAGTGGAGCAAGATCGGCGTATTAGTAGTTACGATGTAGCTGGAGAACTGAGAATTGACCACAAAATGGTTTTGGCGCATTTGAAAAAAACTGGGTACACAAACAACCCCGGTTAACTCGCAACAAGGTGATGCTGTGTGTATGGTGGGATTGAAAGGGCATTATTCATTATGAGCTGTTACTGCCAGGCAGGACCATCGATTCTGAACTGTACTGCGAACAACTGATGAAATTAAAGCAAAAAGTTGAAAGAAAGCGGCCGAAATTAATCAACAGAAGGAGTGTGGTTTTTCACCATAATAACGCTAGACCTCACACATCTTTAGCCACTCAGTAAAAATTACGAGAGTTTGGCTGGGAGGTGTTAATGCATCCGCCGTATAGTCCTGACCATGCACCTTTAGATTTTCACCTGTTTCGGTCTCTGCAGAATTCCTTAGGCAGTGTCAGGTTAACACCGCGAGAAGACTGCCAAAACCACTTGTCGCAGTTTTTTATCAGAAGCCCCAAAATTTTTATAGCAATGGGATCACGTCCCTACCTACAAGATGGCAAAAAGTTATCCAATAAGATGGCACCTACATACTTTAGTCAAATGTAAATAAACTTTATAAAAAAACCTTTTGAATTTTTATATAAAATGCGAAGAAACTTTTTCCCCAACCTAATATTTGTGACTGAAGTTACAATGACATTTTCATAATCTTAAAAGATTTATAATGAAGAAAGGTTAGTCGTGGTAACTATTAAAACAGGTTGTTCAAAACAAAGCAATACAGTTTGGGTAATCTGCATATCGAGATTACAGATATGTGAAATCCTCTAATCTGCCTTAGACAATTCGGATATTTCCCTCAAATGGCGATGTGCCTGCTCAGCAACGAAACGCTTATACGCTTTTACGATATTTTATAAGTTAGGATCATATTATTTTATCTATATTTATACTGTAAACACCTTAATCGGCCGATATTAATGCATTCAGTATTAATATTAACGAGTTCTTCACCGTTTCTAAGCAATAATATTGATAGCTTACAAGACCTTCACAAATGATCGCTCATTTTATAGGGTTTCACGGCCCGCGTTAATCGACCCGTGTATGCAGACCATGAACACAAAAATAAAACGGTTGTAAAGTTTTAAAAATAAGACATCAATGACTCGAGATATTTAAAGTGGATGTAGGTTTTAGCTGGTGTATGGTTTGAGACAAAGAATTGCCAATTATTCCACCTGCCCCCGCCGCACCTGGGCCGGCTGCTCTTTTCATTTATTTCAACGCCGGTGATATTTTTATTGTTCACCTTCGTCAGTGGACACCGATGAAATGCTCTGCGTGTGTGTACACCTTTTTATAAAACGATCTCATTTTTTAATAATTCACCTATCCCTCCTCGATTTTCTTTGGGGTCTTCGTGGTTTTATTTGTATCGGCTCGGTGTTAAGCATTTCTCTTATCATCGTCTTCTAAATCGTCTTTAATACTGTTCTACCTGTTACTATTTAACTACCATATATTTTAGTGTGTAGTACCTTGCTATCTATACATTAAAGATGAACAGAAAAAGACGATTTAAAAGGTGGAGTAAGGATTTAATAGAAGTGATGCGAGAACCATCATCAAGCGTCGCAACTGATATGGAAAAATGGATCTTTCTAGTCCTCTAGACTTAGGTACATCGACAAGTACACCCCTTATACTGTACTATAGCGATAAATGTCAGACTAAGATAGAATAAGCAAATAATAACTAACAAACTTTGTAAATGGCAATTAAGATATTCTTGGGCTAGTTCAGTATTTTAATAGTATCGGCTCGTGTTAAGCATTTCTCTTGCCTACTAAAGATGATTCAGACGATGTTGATAAGGTTAGAGATTAGGATAAGGTAAGAGTACCTACTGTTCTATTACTATTTACCTACTCTAATTTGTAGTGTAATTTTACGAGTTGACTCGAATTAAAATGCCGTTGGAATTGTTATAAAGTTTATTTAGAACTATACAAACACGTATAACACAGGTACAAATATAACCGAACGTAATAAGTCCAAACGTAATGCAGAAGATCGTAATTCAAATACACGCGTAAAGTCAGTCACTAAATAGATTACCGAATGTACACAAGTCTTGCTTCGCTCGTGGTTATCGCTCGACTGCTGATCTCTCCATTGGGGCATTTCCACAGGGCTGCAGGTGTAAATTTGTCTTTGCCGGCACGTAGGTCGTAACAGTATAGTGCTTTACTATCCATACAGCAAAGATCTAAGGCCCGGTTTCTATAATCTACCGACCGTACATTTGCCTTACTATTGATAAAAAATTTACATAAGCTCCATACAAGTAATATCAAAATTGAAGCGATGATAGGGAAAATTAATGAACAGTAAGCTATAGGAACCATGATCCAGTAACAGAAGGAACAGGAAAAAGCTATATATTTCTAGAAGAGACTTAGCTATACCGCCGAATGCTCTCCTTATACCAAACAATAGCGATAAACGATAGACTAACATAGAATAAACAAATAATAAGTAACAGACTTTGTAAATGTCTTTTAATTATTTTAGATGTAAGTTCTTAAAAGATTTTATTATTGTTAATAGTGCTTTGTATTTTGATATGTTTAGATCTCATTGCATCAATGGCAAGATTAAAAATGAGATCGAAATGGGAACATCCAAAAATATCGATGTCATCGACATCACTGTACAGTTTCGCTTTGAAATTATGTTAGTGGAAAATTTAGAAAGCGTCGTTATAGAAACATAAATTTGAAAGAGAACTCATGGTAGCAACTGTCGCCATGCTGGCAATTACATGTCAATGTCTATTTTATTTACAACTACCTAGGCCTTCTACTTCGTTTGGAGTTGAATTTATATTCGTACCTTCTGAACCCTGCAACAGTCTACATCTAAAGTTAAGATGAATGTACATATTATATCCTTAAATTTTCATTAAATTTGAGACAAACTGTCAGACTGACTGTTAGACAAAAATTTTAAAAATTGCAGTTTATAAAAGAGATCTCACAACAAGATTTTATTATGTACCATTATTTTAACAAAATGATGGGTTTGATGGACCTCAAAGTTAATTTTTTCTGTTTAAAGTAATGTAAATGATGACTTCTTTTTTATATTTTTTTATTAATTATTTTTTAATTATAGTTAGCCACTTGATACTTTTGGCTATAAAATTTTAAATATTGCAAAGTCTTAAGTCTAATCCCGCTTGCAAGATTTGATTTAAATAATCTGAGAAAGACCGCACGTTATATAAAATCTTGTAAAAATTAAATCAAGATGTGCATGAAACGATTCAAGATTTTTTTACAAAACTGCCATGAAAATGTATACACTGTTTCTCGTTATATTTGTTTAAATCGAAACACCGAACAATTTTCTCGAGCAACTCTTCAGAATGTTATTAAAGGTGATTATTCGGGGGACATCAAGTAAAGCACATCAATAAAAACCTCGTCCGAAATTGTCTGTTTAATAAAATGTAAAAAAATCAAGCGAAGAGACGCGGATGCGATGCGTCGACGTAGTTCGTCGACCCCGTCGATATTTCTCGAAATTCGCCTCGGAATCCGCGCTCTTTTCGCTTTTTAATTGTATATAACCAGCTACACAGCGACAAGGTGATATGTTTCCAGAGAAAAAATGTATGAAAAATGTACTGGAATTATTGTAACGGAATCCACAAATTAAGATTTACAAGGAAACTCGCGACAGATTAAATAGTTCGCGCTCATTTCATACATTATAATCTGCATCATCTACAAAGACTACTAGCTCCAGTTTCGATTCACCCGATTCACTGTCAACACACATTTATATTTATTTAGCAAATGTTATATCCTTAACTGGAGTCTAACACGCGACTTTACTTGCTTAAACTATGAATCCGTAGGTACCCTGGGGAAACTCGACCATTTCCCAGTGTAAAATATCCTGTGGACATCCCCGTTATCAAATCGTGTAGGAACAGAGAAGGAATATTGTTTCCTGCAGCCAGTCGGCCTGTCGCAAGACGCGGCAAAACAACCCAGAGCCAGGTACGGTATGTCCACATCTGGCTAGCTACCATCCCTGGTTTAGAGTATGTCGTCATAACAGCCCTGAATTGTTTTTAGGCATTTGGCCAGATTTCAGTCTCCCCTTTGAGGCCGGTGGTGGGAATATTCTTAGGTTACGATAGCCACTTTCTATCAGGTGGGTCATCAGCCCGTCTGCTGTAATTCAACTATAAAAAATAAAGATACATATAAAGTCACTTTCACATTTATATACTAATACTACGACATACCCGCGACTTCGTCCACGCTTGATTTGTGAATTCCCCCGGGGGGTTCCAGAAGCACAAAGTACCGTAGCATTTTAAAAAGAATGTAAGCTGCTGTGTTAGTGAAAACTGTGTCAAATAGTGCCCAGAAAAATTCACGCTGGATCCCCGGAAAAAAAGTAGCGCAGATTTTAAGTCTAAGAATTTGCTGTTCATTAGCAAAAGCCGCATCGAAATCGGCCCAGTAGTTTTTACGTCAAACGCGAACAAACAGACAAACTGAAGTTTTTTTAAATAGCTTCCATGTAGACCATTCCATCAGCAATGATAATAAGTCAATTTTGTTCCATAAAGAAAGTATAAACAACCCTTTTCATATTTATAGATGAGAACAGATAATAAATGTTACAATTGATTTTATTTTCAGTTCCATCACCGTTCAGTATTTTTAGTCAATGTAGGTGTTACCTGTCTACATCAATACAATCACGAGGAGTAGAGAGAATTGAAATAAAAATATGAAACTCACACACGCAAGTACAGGCCGTTTTAAATCATAACAGACTACAATAGATATTTACGAAATGTTTGTAATATCTTTAATAGCGGTACGGAAGTTTGATTTTCACGGTACCGACTTCACAATGGACTCGCGCGTTTCGGTAACAGAGTCATTCGGTTGC
Source organism: Dendrolimus houi (assembly GCA_039645545.1). Taxonomy (NCBI): domain Eukaryota; kingdom Metazoa; phylum Arthropoda; class Insecta; order Lepidoptera; family Lasiocampidae; genus Dendrolimus; species Dendrolimus houi. The sequence continues at coordinate 10,864,077 of CM077120.1, read as the reverse complement.
ATGCAATTTGTTGAGAATTTGATTATTATTACCTTTCTAATTCATTTGAATGTTTTACGGGAATAATTTTTATTAGCATCCGAACGAGACCGCGTATGGTATTTGGAATAACTGGCGTGAGCCCAAGACGATTTTAAATAGAGCACGTGTAGGCAGATTAATTATTATGACACATGACTTTTGTCTCATATTCGTGCGTTTAAATGTAGTAGATCTTAATCATGTTGTCAACGTCCGTCGTGATTAGTAAGTTTAGAGTGAGGTGAAAATATTGATTTTATTTTGCTTAAACTTATATTAATATTATACAGGAAATACATACAATATCATGCAAATCATTCAGGGTGAAAATAAGTATTTGTTCTGGCAATTTATATTTCAAAATAACCCATTACGCGTTTCCAAATTCCACCAATTATGATTCTAGTTCAGTAATCAAGTACAGTAATAATTTATATATATATGTATATCTCCTTAAGTCGTAGTGTAATCTCAAATGCTCAATGCAATGAGACTTTTGGAGTTGCCATCAGAACTCATAATTATTATTCAAAGATCTCCAATTTGAATAAGGCTAAACTGGAGGCTTCTTATGGTGCTGCTTTGGATTAATGTCTATTCTAAAACCTCAATATTCCCAAATATGTGTATAACATATAGATAGAGAAATCGTGCAGTCATATTTAATTAGGAAAAAACGCGATCTCCATTTCAAATTCCTTGAAACCAGCTATAAATTTACAAGACTAAAATACGAGATCAATTAGTTTCGAGATTATGAGGAAGTAAACAGAAAAAGCATGTTTAAAAATACATGTAGTAAGTTCTACCCTAAGTTACGAGCACTCGATGATGTTTAGAAGATTATAATTAGCTAAGCCACCAAGGTATAGTTTGTTACTCAATTGATAAGCATAAGCGATTTGTGAACATCCAAAATTTAATCTAAATCGTGGTCACAAATATTTCATCAAACCAAAGTAAAATTCTTTTAACGTACCTATAATTTTACTATGTTACAAAAGGAACTTATTGAGCGTTTTAGCTTAACTATTAAGAGAAAAATCCAAAATTACAAATAAAACAACAATAATGTAGAGATAGATAGATAACACTTTATTCCTCGCCAAAATAAACAATTACAAGTTAGTAAGTGCATAATTAAAATTATTTTACAACAAAACAAAAGGCGGCTATCTGCCAGACAACTTGCCATACAACATAATGAAAATTTATACCCAAATGCATAAATAAACAAATTGAATTTTGTCTTTAATCATTTATACACAGTAGCTTAGGTAAGTTGATATAAACTAAAATGTATTAAAAGGAATCTGCTGTGTTACGATTTAATTGTGATGTTATAAATCTAATTGTCTTTATATTACGTGAGTAACATATTAATTACGATGTGTAGGAGTTTATGATGAATGAGCAGTTAGCTAAAGGAGCTACAGCCATCCATCTATCGCTCGTGGCTTGTGTGACATGATAACTGTGCACAGTATAAATAGTATTCCAGTACGGCTTCGCCTTCTACTTTGGTGGTAAAGGAAACAGTATCTAGAGACTGTCTGTCTTATTAGTGTTGTTCTAGGAGCTTCTTTTTTATCCTAGCTTCAAATCCTGTTTAGCATTTAACATGCTATATTAAAAGTCAGGGTAATTAGATGCACAGTAATAGCAAATTTTAATTATGTAAGTATTTGTAGTAAGTACTTGTATACTAATCCGAATAATATGATTACTCCACATAATGATATTGTCCTCAAACATACACACGAGTGTTGTGTATAATTTCGGAAAAATGTTTACGGAGCTGCGTTTGGATAGCCTCATTCCTTTTGCATAGCACTCAAATTATTAAGATTTTGTTAATTAAAACCACGTTCTAGAAGTTTTAGCTCGGTATTTATTTGATTTTTATTTCGACATTAAAAATTAAAATGCAGCGCTTAAAACCGTTAAATCATAGTTTTAATAACGTATACTAGTCATGAAAACTTACAGGGTTCCCATTAATTACATGAGGAGTTTAAGCGGGGGTCTTCTCTCATCTAATTTATCTTTGGAGAGAGGGGTTGTAGCGAATATCACGTAATTTTTTTACCGCAAGAAAATGTGTCAAATTACGAGGAAATTAGTTAAATTAAATATGTTTCGTCACTAAAATATGGCTGTCTTAGTAATGTTTATCGTGGTTTTGCGAACGTCGCAAAGTAGTAGCCCTTCGATTGTTTAGGCGCCACCACCAGCTACTCTCCGTTTATATTTATTTTAATCTTTTTAATTAATATAAATGTGTATACTAGAAATTCACATTTTGAAAAATCTCACGTGAGATTAGGGGCGCCGGAGAGGGTGTTGAACTAAATCTCAAGATGTCTCTACAGGATGGAGGTGGCGCCTTGGAAAATCGATAAAAATATCTCACATAATTAATGGAGGTGCCCCTTTTAAGAAAATATTAAAATTTCGATAGTTCGGTTGCGACTTTATAGTTCGTATGCTCGTATAAAGTTATAAACAAACGGTACCGTGTCACTACTGCTAGTATACGTATACTTTGATCTGGGCTAAGTGAGTTTGCCACGCGCCCGCCGACACCGCTACGACCGGCAGATGTGCGCGTACGCAACACATCGTACCACCTATGCACTAAATTCCTATTCACACATGCGATTTACGTACTTTGTATCCTGTAAGATAATTTCAAACTTCATATAGCTCTATATTTAAAACAAGGAAGGAAAATAAACACCGAATCTTAACAGGCGATATTGTAATTACCGTTGATAAATATCGCATATACTTATTTTAGTAGCAGGGAAATTCGACACATGAAAGAAAGAAAGAAAATGTTTATTTTAAAAAATATAATACACACAAAACAATATAGTTTAAAAAGAATATTGCGTTTCCGCAATTTGCAGAATGAGGTTTGCACTCAGTATTTTGCTGTGTCGAAACGTAGTTCGACACAGCACTGGTTTTCAGTGCCCACCTTCTAAATCACATATGTCATGCGACCCACGGTAAAAACAAAAAAATATAGTAAACTTATAAGTGAATGGAATAAAAAATGAAAACATAATGATGAGATATATAGTAAAAATAACATAAACATAAATACATGTCCTAAAAATTAATCACTTGTATCAAATTAAGCATATAAGACAATATTCTTTTAAGTTTGCAAAATAATGATAATTTAAAAATAAAAATCGATTGTGTATTTAATTAAACTTATGTAATACCTTTCACCAATTGTCTTTATCTAAATTGACTGAGATTCGATATATTAATACAGACTACTTAAGATTAGATATGGACTACCGTCATCAGTCTATCCTTCGGGAAAGTACCTTCCCAAAGACTTATCAAGAACCACATATCTTAATTGGAATCAAATCATTGGAGTTGCTGAAAGAAGTTATAAACACCAACGTCTTATAGATATATCTTATGACAAATATATCGATTGTAGAAAAATATTAATGCTTAAATCAATCTGAGATCGCTATCGAAGGCCAATTGGCTAACTAAGGAGTAGAGGACATTAACCCAATACCAGCGAAAACTATCAACAACAATAATAATGCAGATTGATTAATTAAAGTGAAGAGACCAGCGATATGAAAGTTCTCAGCTCCGAACTTAGTCACCGGCAGGTATTGATCCGCTGAATTAAAGTCGAGACAAAGAGGGTCACCTGAGCCTAAGAAGAAGAAGAAGACTCCGTCGTCAATATTAATTAAAATGTCCCGCAGCCCTGCCCTATAACATTTCCTGGGTTCAAAAATACTTTAAAATTAATCATAGAATTATTTTAATCATAATAGGTTGGGGAAAAAGTCTTTTCGCATATAGTATGTATGAACTTGTAATAAGATCTCTTTGGCTATACCATTTGCATCTGGCTGGTTTTGGTATCATTAAAAAGTTTTAATTTTAAAGAAGACAATTCCAAATTCAAATTAGGAAAATGTGTGATTTTCATTTGTTTTTCTTATTGTAAAAATGAGTGAATCTAATGAAGAAATTCGATATATTTTAAAATTTTACTACAAAAAAGGTAAAAATGCAACACAAGCCACGAATAAAATTTGTGATGTTTATGGACTTAATGCAGTATCTGTGAGAGTAGCGCAAATTTGGTTTAAGCGTTTTCAATCCGGAAATTTTGATATCAAAGATGCACGTCGCTCTGGTCGCCCTGTTACGGACAAAATTGATGCCATTTTTGAAAAAGTGGAGCAAGATCGGCGTATTAGTAGTTACGATGTAGCTGGAGAACTGGGAATTGACCACAAAATGGTTATAGCGCATTTGAATAAAGCTGGGTACACAAAAAGCTCGATATTTGGGTGCCTCATGAGCTCACTGAAAGAAACCTAATAAACCGTGTTCTCATTTGTGATTCTTTATTAAAACGTAATGAAACCGAACCATTTTTGAAGAAGCTGGTAACTGGTGATTAAAAGTGGATCACGTACGACAAGAAAGTGCGAAAAAGATCATGGTCAAAGGCCGGTCAGGCTTCATTGACTGTGGCGAAACCCCGGTTAACTCGCAACAAGGTGATGCTGTGTGTATGATGGGATTGGAAGGGCATTATTCATTATGAGCTGTTACCGCCAGGCAGGACCATCGATTCTGAACTGTACTGCGAACAACTGATGAGATTAAAGCAAATAGTTGAGAGAAAGCGGCCGGAATTAATCAACAGAAGGGGTGTGGTTTTTCACCATGATAACGCTAGACCTGACACATCTTTAGCCACTCAGAAAAAATTACGAGAGTTTGGCTGGGAGGTATTAATGCATCCGCCGTATAGTCCTGACCTTGCACCTTCAGATTTTCACCTGTTTTGGTCTCTGCAGAATTCCTTAGGCAGTGTCAGGTTAACATTACGAGAGGACTGCCAAAACCACTTGTCGCAGTTTTTTGATCAGAAGCCCTAAAATGTTTATAGCAATGGGATCACGTCCCTACCTACAAGATGGCAAAAAGTTATCCAACAAAATGGCACCTACATACTTTAGTCAAATGTAAATAAACGTTATAAAAAAACCTTTTGAATTTTTATATAAAATGCGAAGAAACTTTTTCCCCAACCTAATATAATGTACATGAGTTTAACCATAAAGATATACTTAGAAATCGCAAGTGTGTATGTACCCATTTATACTGCCTACCTGCATGCAATAATACCTTAATGCGTTGCTGTGTGCACTTACGTATGTGGTATTTACATATGACAACACGTCGTCCTTGAAATCTATTATTAAATTGAACATAAATATGTAATTTTTTTTAATAAAGTATTTATTAAAAACCGTACCGATTTTGGTTATTTTTTTTTAAATCAAAGTAGAATTTGTTATGTTTCTAATTGATTCATTAATTATCACTTTCGTATTCAAGAAAATTTTAATTGCTGTTTCAAGTTCCCTAGCGTCATTTATACTGAATAGTAGTCAAAGATATTTTATGAAAAATATCTCATTAATCAGAAATTACAAGCACTAGAACTCGAAAAAATCTGCTAATAAGATATAAATATCAAGCTCAAAGGCAAAAAGTACCAGTCTCTTAAGATATAGGAAATAAAGGGGAAGATATTTCCCCAGACACTGTTTAGGATATTTTGGATATTATTAACAAGTTATAATATAGTTATAGATCCGATGCTAAATATATGTGACTCATGATAATACCACAATAAAAACCCAATTAACCTAACCTCGTATTTAATTAACGCCCTCTTTATTTCCAATACATTTGGTATAGTCAAATCCCATGTTATCGCATTAGTCGTCACATCACTATTATCTGCCACACTAATAACAAGCATAAAATATAAAAATGAATTTAGCATTTTACTACTTCTTAATGATTTCTTTGTTTGTTGTAAGCAAACGAGCTGACAATACACCTCGTGGTAAATAATCAACCTTTGCCCATGTACATCGAAAACATTAAAAAATCCAATACGTTGCTACGACGTTGAGAGGATACTAAATATCTGTTTTGACCTTTTTGAAGAATATATTGCAACATTCTTGAAAAACCGCAAAGAGGCGTTAATTGAAGTTGAAAAATAAAAATTGTGACGGTTAGATTCCTAGATCATATTATAATAACTGTATAATCATATTCGTAAATAAAGTTTTCTCGTTGCTTCGTCTAAGTATCATACCGTGTAAGTGCGCATAACATGACACCGCCGTCGTGCCGCTACCGCTCCGCCGCCGCACTTTTACTGTCGACCGGGCGGTGGCTCGACGGTGTGGAAGGACGGACAACATTCGCATATACATAGAAATTCACAGAATAGCAGCGCAGTCGCGGCGTATTGGGGGGCCATCTACACGAACGCCTAATTGCCCCAATTTCAGAAATAAATACTTCCTACTATATCCTCCGATCGACCATCTCCGTCGTACAAAGTACATAAAAATACTAAATTTAACGATAATAAGTCGTATTAGTTTCCTTAACAGTGTTATAGATACTGTTAATAACATTTTTTCCAAGTAGTGCCACGTATTATTATATTTGCGAGTAGTTGTGTTTACTAATCGGATATAAAAGCAACCGGGCGTAGTGATAAAAGATCATTCTCACTTCCACTTTGATCGGATGCACATGTCATAGTAGCTCTCTAAGGTCACTAATTATTGTGCGAGAATCATAACTTATAATTAACTGTACTTTAGAACGGCAGTCTTCCTTCTAAATTCAAATAAGTTCTCAAAGTTTATGTGTTTCGTTGTATCAATCCGTACTAACAATACGTGTAATATTGTCACACCTATTTCGCATAAGGTTTTGCAGAGACAATGGATCTCCACTTGCTACAATCTTCGCACTTTCACTTCATCTACTTTCATTAATCTCTTCATATTGCACGTCTGTCTGGCGTGCTTTAAACCTCTTTTTTTTTTAATGTCTACAATATGGTCATGGTAAGTACTATGCGGCTGTCTACCAACAACAAATTTGCAGTCCACGCTGCTGTTATACACTTCTTTTATCAATCTCCTTTCAACAATAACCTCTGCTTGCCCAAAATCTGAAACTAAGTATGGATAATGGTTAAAAATTCGGGCACGTTTTTGAATGAAAATAATATATCATGAAGCAAGACTTTGGAGAATCTATTTTTATAAGCGGAACAACTCACAGATTGAGTGAGTCGAGTCGACGCTGAGAAATAATAGGGAATCGCAACTATATATAGTACATTAGTACTATGAATAGATGCGCCCACGACATGCAGCCGTGTAAATCAACGCCCGACTAATGTATTACAAAGCTGATACATGGTGTCTGACTTGTCTAACTAAAAACAACTAAAAGTTATTCTTTTACGGCAATATTTAGAGTCGCCGACAGTCGTGTGCTTTACAACACCACCTCCCCTCATATTTCCGCTGATTTTGTTTTATTAGTCTTCCGCACTCCGATTCAAATAATGGTCCATTAAGCTGAAATAACGGAGATCCATTTTGTCGTTTTCAGTTTTTACGTCAGCGAGCAGTAAAAATTGTTTATTCATGTTTCTTAAAATAATTTTAGCTACGAAAATGAAAATATTTTCTATTATAAACTTAAAATGAAATTTTGATTTCGTTTTTTAGTTCACCATACTCTAGATAAGAAATTAATTTTAAAGTAGGAATATTTTTAAGACGCATACAAATCATTTTTTAATCACAAATAATTCATGGTCATTTCTAAATAACAAACAAACTAAAATGTAAATATGTCAACACAAATAGCGCATAAAAAATCTGATACGATATGTAATGACGACCTTCATGGTTTTACATCAGAATATATTTTGAACTAACGATATCGTAAAAGCAGACCTTTGGCGCTCCTAACTGAACGGGTATCCGAGGTAGGACTAGCACTCTGATCAACTGAAGAGTCGATTACGGTTTAAAAGCTCTTCTTAGAGCCTCATGACTTCTTTATCCTGTCCAATCAAATCTATGAAATTTCAACACAAAGATAAATTATTTAATTTTCGACCGTTCTGAAAATATTAAATGCATAAGCGACTGGTAATCGCAAAGCATCTGATCAAAAAGGTATTGGTGTGCGACACACTCCAGTAAAGGGTAAGAGTGATATGTCGACACATGGCTAGCTCACCGCAATGCGGCAATGTTGCTTCTATGTACACATATGTTATTATGAACCACTCTCAGTCTAATACCGATGTATTTATAAACGGTGCATATACGCGTCTACTGGAAATATTCGATGCAATAAACTGAACTGAGATAAACAGATGATGCACGTATCACGTATTCTAATAAAAACATTATTTTGATCGGGAAACCACGTGTTTCTTTATATGAAAACTTTTTACACGTTAACACATCTAACATACGACATAAAGTTTTAATATTTATAGCAACAGATTTGATGATTATTAACAAATAGCTTCTGTCCGCGACTTCGTCCGCGTGGAATAGTTAAAAAAGACTCCGATTTTGAAAAAAAATTAATTGGTGCTCCGCTCCTATTAGTCTTAGCGTGATGATATATAGCCTATAGCCTTCCTCGATAAATGGGCTATCTAACACTGAAAGAATTTTTCAAATCAGACTAGTAGTTCCTGAAATTAACGCATTCAAGCAAACAAACAAACTCTTCAGCTTTATATATTGGTACAAGATTATTCCACAAACATAATTATATTTATTACGCAATATCGTTTAAAGTTACACAATGATTTATAAATATTGTAGAGGGTAATGAATATATTTGTTTGTTCCTTATTCACGGACCTGACATTAAACCCATTATCTATGTTATATTATATTATACTATCAATGACGAGTACAAAAATAGAACATTTTTTAACTCGGTAAAATGGATATTTATTGCGAAAATGGATTTCAACTTCATGCGAGCAAAGCCACATAGAAATTTATTAATATGAAACAAGAATACCAAGAATGACAATCCCATTATTTTATTGTGTTGCCTTGGTGGTTAGTTCCAATGTGTTTGCTAGATGTTACTGGTATACATTCATCATAATATTACGTACTTACATCTATGACCACTTATTTATTTCGTTTTGATACGCTGTTTATATAATATGAAATTAATAAGACATGTATTATGTTAGGGTCGCACCGGCGATAATGTTAAAGATATTGACTGTGGCCAATATATAATGTGGTAAAGATAACGCCGTTGTCGAATAACCACATTAGTATATTCATACGTTACCTGTCATTATTTACCGTTAATAACGATAAAAACAATATCGCATCACAAATAACGCATTATACCCATCGCCAACGCCACATACTGAGCCCTTACCATTAAGACTACAAATTTTGACCAATATTGTGAAGTATGTCTTAAATAATAAAACGTCATAAATCGAGAGAACAAATGACCGGTGGCGCTATATAATTAAATAGTAATGTAGGATTTAAGAGGTTTTGAGTCTTTAGTATTTTTCCTACTATTCTTTCCCCATGGTAAAATATAGTCATAATGAAATAGCAAGCCACTTAAAAATATTGAAAAGTTACGAACTGAACGGGACACAGACGAGATAATTAAAACAAACTAAACACTGCTAAGATCAAATGAGACGGGTGAGGCGAATGCACGATACCACCACAACAGGCAACACCAACACTGGTTTATAGGGTTACCGGGACGAAACTATACTGTATTCGGAGAAAATTCCGGACTTTTTGATACAGCATATATATTATACACAACAATATAAGAACATCGGTCAGTATTGTACTATACTTGTAAATGAGCGTCATGTTACGTACGTACATTACAGTATTTACAATCATATGTAAAAAATTAAGTGACACTTGAACTTAATGACAATTTAAAAAAAAACATTTTATAAATTATACACGGAACATAAAAAAAACCTATATTAACAAATTAACGGAAAGAATACAGTTGCTGGTATTGTCGTTAATAGAATTTTCCTCCAGACATTTTTTATTTGTCTAATAAGGGCCGCCGATTTTTCAATCATCAAATAAAAGTTATCAGTCAAATCAAATCAAATAATTTATTGCATAAAAACATGGTTATACAATGGTCTTGTTTTTATACAGAGCACATGTTTTTTGCCGGTCAGGCGTACAATTTTTTTTAAAATTTATATCATAGAGGTACACTTATTTGGTTTTAATTATTATCACTAATATTTCAATCTTATAATTATGTATATCCTTAAATTTAACAAATACTAAATGACACACAATTTAAATTTATATATGTTTCTAATGGTATTAATATGGTACAAATATTATAAATATATTTAAACACTTAACAATCTAACTTATCACTTACATTTAAAACTTATCATTAAGGAACTCGGTTACACTGTAGTAGCTTTTTCTTATTAGTACTTTTTTTAATGTGATTTAAACAATTTAGTTTTCAGAGCTTTAAGCTCTTTTGGGATTTTATTATATATTTTTGGGGCCATGATACTATACTCTTATACAGTTAAGTTGTTTTTGCAGGGTGCATACAAAGTTTTTCTTTATTACGTGTATTCCTAACCGCAATGTCGAATGTATTTGGAAACAAATGTAGATTTTTGTGTACAAACATTGTGACTTCATATATATATAGCGATGGAACAGTGAGTAAACTATGTTTGATGAATAGCGGTTTACAGCTTTCAGTTATGTGTATTTTGAACATTGCTCGTATACAGCGTTTCTGCATTAAGAATATAGTATTTTTATTGAGTTACCCCAAAATATGATACCATATCTTAAAACAGATTCTACAAGCCTATAGTAAGCTCTAAGCAGAGCGTCTGTATTGACTGTCGGTGCTAATTTGTGCAATGCAAATGTCGAACTACTTATTTTTTTGCTTAACTTATCTACATGATTTTTCCAATTTAATCTATTATCTATTACTAATCCTAAAAATCGGGCGGAGTCTACTTCACGTATGATATTGTTATCGTATAAAACAGTAACAGATTTAGAGGTGTTATTAGGTCTTTGACTAAAATGTATTATTTCTGTTTTACTGATATTTATTTTAAGGTTGTTATTTTTTAACCAATTTATTACCGATAACATAGTATTATTTATATCGGATTCCTAATTATTTTTATTTCACTTCACGGTATAGTTAATGTGCTGTCATCGACAAATAAAGTCATAGAATGTGTAGTAAATTTTGGCAGGTCATTAATGGATATAGTAAATAAAAGAAGGCCAAGAACACTGCCTTGAGGTACACCATATGTCATGGAACGTTTATTGGACGAATGAATAATTTCAGTTTTTGTTATAGGGTTTATTTTTGAACTTTGTGTAATTTGTTTTCTATCACTAAGATAAGAATGTATTAATTGGAGTACATTTCCTCTTATTCCATAAGCTTCCAGGTTACGGTTTAAAATATTGTGATCTACATAGTCAAAAGCTTGAGTCATATCACAAAAGATGGCGGCTACCGGGGTTCTGGTGTCGACGTGAGTGGTAACATTTTTTATGAAGTCATAAATGCCCATGTTAATTGTTTTACCTCTTCGATATCCCTTTTGTTCAGTACAAAAAAATATATTTTTTCTCAAGTTATTCATTTAATTGGTTGTAATAATATTTTTCAAAAATTTTCAGTCAAATAAATTATAACCTGACTAGATTCAAAATGTAACAATTTAACTGTTTCATTCATGCAACTGTCACTTTTAATTTTCCTATGTGGTAATTTATTATTATGAATAATTTTTATGTGGTGATCGGCCCTAAACTCTATAGTCTATAGTCTAAATTGTCAGGAATATCTATATCTTCCTGACAATTTAGAGTTCGTTCACACGACGGGTCATTTTACCAAACATATCAAGAAAATTATAGAGGTATAGCAAGCCCAATTATATTTAGTTTCATGTTAGTACGAAGATGTAAACATATAAACATCGAATTGTCAAAAAGCAGACAATCTTCATCATCATCATCCGAGTGTTAAATCCCGGTTGCGTTCAGAGTGTTCACTCCGACGCCCAGGGTCCGCGTTCCTACTTTTTCTACTCCACTTGGCGTGGTCTTCAGTATCCCCCGTTTTGAGACCATTGGTACACATGTCATCCTTCACAACGTCAAGCCAACATTTCTTGGGCCTTCCCCTTCGACCGGAACCTGGCGGAGGCGGCGTGGCTAGACATTTATTCCCCATATAATTAGCCAGTCTCCGTAAAACGTGGCCGTACCAGCGTAAGCGACACTCTTGCAGTTTGTCTACTATGTCTGGGATATGAAGATTGCCGCGGATGCGGGAGGGAGTTCCTGACACTGTCTTTTCGTGTCACTCCACATATCCATCACAGCATATTCATCTCCCTGACACGCAGTTCTTGTTTGTGTCTCTCAAGTAGAGGCCACGCTTCACTGCCATACAAAAGGACAAGTCTAATTAAAGATGGATTTATAGACCTGTCCTTTTAATTTAAGCGGCATTTTGGGGTATCAAATGACACAAACACAAAAATTCAGTCACAAAAAGCAGGCTATCTTATATATCTTATATTCATAAAGATACGTAATGTACGGTGTATGGTACGGTGGTGTGATTTATGGTGGAAAAGTAATGTGAATTGCAAAAATTCAATACAGTATATTTAGATCTTCACTGTTTCTTATGGATGATGATGACATGATGATTTGTCATATGACAGAGAACGTATGCTAGAATAGAGGAGTATGGAAGGAAAAGATATATTTTATTGTGTCGACCCTAAATAATTTTTAATGCAAAATAAATAATTCATTTTGCATGGACTGCCACACACTTGGTTATTTCCTTTTTTTATTTCGTAACTGTGATCATTTGGAGCAGAATAGCCTGGCGGGGAGACTGCGTCTCGACAAACGTAGTGTAGGATGCCCTCGAGTCCGATGTACCGATGATCTGCGCAAGGCCGCCGGTGGGGATTGAATGAGGACAACAGAGGATCAGAATAGATGACACAAACTTGGGGAGGCCTAAATTGAGCAATGGACAACGGTTGACTGACGACGAAAACGATAAATTTCGCGGGTTTCGTATTCAAAATTACCACGAGCAAAGCCGCGAGTGACGCGCTAGTATTAAATGTTTATTGATATTTGTGAATAGAAATGAGAATAACGCTATGAGTTTAGTTGAAAATGTTAGCGACCAATTGAGGTGCTGGACGGATGCGTACGATTATAATTAGGATTGTATTTCTGATTCCGACGAAGCACAGTATGGCGGGCACCGTTGAATTCCATCTGAGTCATTGTGCCCGTTCTGTTGCCTTTATTTTCGTAAAACACTTTACCCGTCTCACGCGCATCATTGTTTCTTACCTTTGCTGCGTCGAGTGGTAATTAAAACGTCCGCAGCTAATAAATACCTGTAAATTGCCATTAATATGCTCGGAATTGTTGGATTATTAACATTATGTTCAAGTTCCACTATTAACGATTTTATATATACATAAATACATTTATTTAAACGTAAAGCGTACTTACTTATGTAACTACAGAGCATATAACTAGATCATTCCTTGCGGGTTCACTAGTATGAGTACCAAGTGGATCAGAAGATATGCTAAACGCCATATAAACTTCATCTCTATAACTGCAAAGAAAGAACAAACAAACATACAAACTAAGACATTTAATTTCAGAAGTTAACTAATTTTGGATATGGAACTAAAAAAATATTTAGTCAAAAATACAATTGCTTCACAAATATTGTTAAAACCAAGTTTTGTTTAAAGGAAATATAATAATAATAACAGACCATAAATATCCCACTGCTGTGTTCGGGCCTCCCATTATAGGGGGGAAATATATTAAATTCTGTATACCTTGATTTTTTCATAAATTTTTACCCTATAATCCAAAAGATAAAGGTACACTTTTTACAACATTGAAAGGGATATCAACCCATCATTGTACAAAGTACAAAAAAAGTAAACTGTAAACTAAAAGAAAAGAAACGAGAAAAGTACTGTACGAAAGTACAAAATTGTACATACTTTCTAGCTTAGGTATACTTCAACAAAGACCTGTCTCAAATAATTCTACGTCTCAAGTAAACAATACCTATTATAAGTTAAATAACATTAATCTCGTAACATTGCCTGTTATCGTTCATATAATTTATAAAAATGTCACAACATTCTTCTTGTTTACAACACATATTTTAGATTTACTGACTTATTTTAAATCAATTTATATATTCAGAGACAAGACTTTAATGCTTCTGAACTTGTAAATTCTGATAAAATGAGCATTATTGCATATGTAGTGGATACACTTACAACGTTTATAAGTAGTTGTAGATAGTTTTATATTATTTACTTTGCTTAATATACCACGATCCTGGATACCACACGCTCGGGTTTCCAACTCAATTATTCGCTTATACATTTCTATTAGAAACTTTCGTAATAAATAAAACTTATATTTAAATATAATTCTCATAAACAAAAGTAGGTCAAGTTCAAGGTCAATCTTTTGGCTTTTGATGTTTGACAAGTGCTACTTTAAGAAAAACATAGCAACAACATTCTTTTGATCTACGCTATGCTTATCATTCATGTATAATCACAATTTCTAATCATAAAATAAATTATATATAACTATCCACTTCAATTTTCTTATTTATTTAATTTAATTTAATTTATCAATTACTTAAGGATCTACTTTTGTTATTGTTAATCAATGCCTATTAATTAATATGTACAGTGTACATATTAATTAATGTATGTGAAGAGTGTGCTATGTATGATATTAGACATGATGTAAGGCTCTTGAATAAATATAACTTCGATCTTAAAAGTGGCTTTTATTTTCACTTTAGTAAGTATCTTTCAGTCGTACAAAAATGATGTCTCCTTTAACTAAATTCAAAACCCGTCTCTTTTTACATTTTTGTATTCCCACCAATGAGAGCGAGTTTTACACACATCTCTCATTGGTTAGTCGTATCCTTACGTCCAGGCTAAGACAGGCATAGTACAAGTATGTAAAGGAGTGATAATTCACTCCTGTTGTCCAGAAGGCTAGGCAGAGATTTTCTTTGATTGCTGCGTTAAGAGCATCACTATTGATAAAGATTCTCCACATACTAAATAAAAAACTTATTTTATTGCGAAGCTGACAAACAGACAGTCGGACCATCTAATGAAAAGTGGTTACCGTCGCCTATAGACGTTTGCAACATCAGGAGACCACATGTTACCAACCTTTAGAATGGGATAGAGGGGATGGAATAGGAGGATAGGATAAAGATAATGAAATAGGAGAGGACGGATAGAGCGACTAGACAGTAGGAGAGTAGACAAGAAAACTTTTATTTATTTTTAACATAATTAATACGAAAGAAAGAAGAGACTTGACTGGTGAAGAAATTCATTGGGGGGGCATCCATAAATTACGTCACACGTTAAGGGGGGCGGGGGATCGACAAGGTGTGACATTGTGTGACAGGGGGTCACATTTCAATATCGAATATATTTAAGCTTTAAAACACGAATTTTAAACTATTGACGAAAAACTTCAAAATATTTCCAACTCTATCTGTATGTATCTGTATATAATGTTTAAATTATTAAAAAAGAAAATTTTAATGAAAATAATTACGGAACTGCTGTTTTAATTTAATAATTTCTTGATGTAAAATTGCAAAATATGTGATGTCACACTAGGGAGGGAGGAGTCTCACGAATGTGACCTGCTGTGACAAGGACGGGGGAGAGGTCAAAAAGTCATGAAGTTCGTATAACGTAATTTGTGGATGGCCCCTTGCTGCAAAAAGTCCAACAATTAATGAATAAAGCATATGGGTGCCGCTAAAGATAAAAGAAGGCAAAAAGAAAATTAACTTCCTACATCACTAATTGGGGAGACATCATAAGTATCAAATCATATTACCCATATTTACGCAAAAAGAAGATTATTTAACAACATTTATTAAAGAATTAAAGAATTTATTGGTCTCCAGTTATAAGCTAAACAAGTACAATATACAATAGTGCTTAATCTGACATTATGCGACAATTATTACTCCCCGTACTATATTATTGTTTTGTTTACTCTTCGTATGTAGGATTTTATTGTACTTACTAGGTCAATATTTACCATATATTGATTGTTGTCAGACGGCTCCCTGATAAGACAGGTTTATGTCCCATCGGATGATGATAAAACGGTTTAGCACCCTTAACTCTTAGGAGAGACCTATTGGTCTTCCTTTTGTATGATATCAATACCTTTTGTTCAAAATGGTGTGTTTTCATTCATTCAATATCATTGTGTTTGTAGATTAAATTTGCACTCGAAACAAAATATTTGTTTAACTTACAAGTCAATTGTTCGCAGTCTAGGAATAATTTGTATCCGTCATTTGTATAAGGGTTATTACAAAAGTGCAAATTAATACCTTTAAAATAACATATGACTGTAGGTGATCTCAAATTGTATAACAAATATCGGCTGTTGAAGTAATCAAAAAACATATGATCTATTTCAATACGCCTTAACTTGAAAAAGCATGTTAAACAGTTGATCTCTTGTTTATTAAGTCTCTCCAAAAATAAAAACACAAAACATAAATATTGCACAAATACAGTGTTAAAAGCGACGTTAAAATTGCAACAGTCATTCACTAAAAAACGTATTCGAAACCTATTAATTGTAAGCAGATACGAATTCAATACTAAACTTAATTATCCACCTACATATTTTCTACACCGTTAGCCATTTATGTATAAATATTGCAACAACATTTGAATGGATGTAACTAACCTAGCCAAGCGAGTCATGAGTAAGGAGACTACTTAATCGTCAACTTTCTAGTTATTTATTTGTGTTATATATTAAGCTTGTAATTTAATATACGAATACATATAGAGGATTATTGCGAAAAAATGTAAATAAATTAGTGTAACGTACAGCGATGGAAGCAAGCCGGTTGGCACGCGCGATCAGCGACATATTTCCCGAGCGAAGAGCGAAACAGGTTTGCGTACGGCCATGGTAACATTTAAAGCGGGAAGCTCGCTAAAAGTTGGCTGATCATAATATAAAGACGAATAAACACAATAATCATCTACGATTAAAGATTTTTGTTAATTATTGTTATTTATACCATATATAACTTGCAACAATGAACAACCAGCGTCGGTTATAACGTTGCTTAGAGCAGTTTGTTTTGAGATGTTCTTGGCCTCCAAACACTAGACGCCGAAGAGGACAGAAGTGAAGAAGAAGACGTAGTAGATACGCGGATCACGAGCTGCGAAGCGAACATTCCGTATGCAACCGGGAATTTTATGCTCGGATAATGGTGAGTTTTTATATGTGCTGTCTACGTTATTTGATATGTTTGCATAGTTTTTATATATATCTGTTTTACAGCTATTATTGTCATGTACAGAATACTTCAGTACACATTCTCGGTGCATGCATATTTCCTTCTCTTTTTTATACTGGTATGTATGTATATCTATCTCTGTGCCCCCCCATTATGTCTGACTTCACGAAGATGCCATTTTGTCGTCGAATTCGTTTGCGGTGTTAAATAGGCAGACTTGTAAGAAATAATACGTTTTGGCAAGTGCAGTGAGTTGTTGAAAGAAACTAAAGGCGGCCGCCATCAACAGTGATTTTTATTGTTTAAATGATTGATTGAGCTGGTTTCAAGATATGTGCAAGATGAAGCCTTGATGAACTTATGAAGCCAAAGTGGATGTTCTTAGTCGACGGGGTTTTGGGTGAGTCTATGTAATATTGTATTTATTTATTATAATACAATAAACATTTACACAACAACTGAAGGCAACAAAATTATACTATTATACACATACCTTGAATTTTAAAAAACGGTACTAAATAACCGTTTGTAAAATGTCTTAGCCGAATGTGACTAGCAAAATACTGGCCAGACCTAGTCTGGGAGAAAGTCTTTGATTTACTGTTTCAAAGTATGTAGCTTACCTATATACTGTATTACATTGTATATAACATGTATTACTGTTGAAATATATAGATATTATTAATAATTAATATCTATAATATAAATAATATATTATACTTTAGGTTACATAAAACTTTGATTATGTGACTTTTATAAAAAAATCATGTCGAGTGGACTAAAAACTAGACAAAGTCTTTACATATTGTGCAAAAAAAGTATTGAATGGATCTCATTTTTGTTCTATACTGAATCTTATGATATACGGTAGAAAAATGATTTGGGTTTTATCCAGGAAACAACAATCTAAATACTATACACTTGAGACTAGATCTAAAGGAAATTAACAGTCTTTGTGAAAAATGGATACAAAATAATTTGAACATAGAGGTGACTTATTTTTGACCTGCGTAGTAGGAACTCAAAATCGCATTCTATGTGACCGCTGCTTCAAGGAGGTGCATGTAACCGCTCGCCATGCCGACATGCTCGCTTGCCACACCGCATTAAGGGCCACTTGTGAGTGTTCTAACAATTTAACTATATCTCAATTCTTTATACATACTTATATATTTTATTATATTTCAAGCATTTATATAAATATCTGTCATTTATTTATAATTCTTACAATGTACATAAATATCATCTTCAAGTCGAAATAGTATCTTGTCCATACATAATGTGTATGTGGTTTTGAAGCGACTTTGTTAATGTCGTTAAAAATTGACAGATAACTCATGTATATATACTAATGTAGCTAATCGTTAACGCGTTATTTTTTAACGCTATAAGTAAGTCGCATTTGACCACAATCACTAACTAACACTAAATTAGATGGCATTCAAATGTAACAAAACGTAGCATATTTTACATATTTAACTAGGATATGCCCGCGACTACGTCCACACTCGAAATTCCCGCGGGATTCCCGGACACAAAGTACCGCAGTATTTAAAAAATAATCTAAGCTATCGTTTTAGTGTGTCGGAGTAAGCCAATTTGCACCCGAACAACTTCAAACCGCTCCCGGGAAAATTCTCGCGGGATTCTCGGGATAAAAAATATCACACATTTTATTACATAAAATTTGCTATTAATCGTTGAAAAAAATCACATAGAATTCCAAAACATTTTCAAATCTAGTCATTTTAAATCATTCCCAGGATAAAAAGTAGCGCAGATTTTAAGTCTAAGAATTTGCTGTCGATTAATGAAAACCGCATCAAAATCGGCTCAGTGGTTTTTACGTGAATCCCGAATAAATCGACAAACAGATAAACAGACAGACAGAAAAATCTATGCATCGTGTTCTACGTCGTTTATATAATCTATTCACGTTGTTTTTTTAAATAGCTAGAATGTTTAGAATTTTATAACAATATAGATAACACGTATGTATAATGTATCTATACATACTGGTAAAGACTAGTAAATAAAAAAGTTTTGCCAAACCGCTATTAACATTTATTCGAAATAAATTTGCCATAAAACGCCTAATAACTGATATCTTAAATGTTAGCTAGTAGTAATATATTTTTTATTTGTTCAGGTTTTTCCATTATACCTAGAGTTGACCATTTCTAACGGCTCATATATATTAATTGTCCAATGATTATTACGTTTACTCCTGTGTCCTTTAACTTAAACTATAATAAATAGTGGTTAAATAACTTCCAATAAAATTCATTTTGTTTTATTCCATTCTTTTTATGATTAGATTTCCATATTTAGGTAATAAATGATAAACGTTTGTTGAAAGTTTTTCTATAAGTATCAAAAACGAGATTTAATGTTCACTCAAACGAAGCTGAGTGCAAAGCCTTAGATTTAAATAGTGTATATAGGTAAATAATATAGATATTTAGTTAAATTTATGTTTCTCATACCTTTTTTACGTTTTTAATTTTTTTTTATTGAATTTATTTATATTCAAAAATTTTACATTTTTAAAAAATATGTAAAGATATTTAAAAGAAAAACACATATTTAATTTTTATTTTATTTTATTGTTATGAAGCTGGCGAAGAGACGGAAATAGAAAGTGGTTACCATCGCCTATAGACATTTACAACATTAGAAGCTAATGCGTTCTCTACCTTTAGAATTGGACAAAAGGGATGGGATAGAAGGATCAGACAGAAGGAATGGAAAGGGGGTATAGGATAGGGGAGGGGGACGTGAGCTGTCGGAGCTCACTCATCGTACAAAACAAGATTAACTCAAGCTTAACCGTTTCACGCCAATATACTGTGAGACCGCAGTATCATACCGGTCGACCCGTCCCAATGCTTTCAGCATGGTTCTACTAATCAAGTGAGAATAATTTCTCGATGAAAGCAGTTAAAAGGTTACGAATATCATTTAAAAGTCAGTATTATTTATTAAAACTACTATGGTTACGTATAGTAGTTTCGTAATAACACATTAATACATTCCAATCTTTTGGTTTCCGTGTGTCTTTTTAAATGAAATTACGCAACAATTAAAACGCTTTACGTACAATTATTCTAACAATAAATCGCAATAACTTCGGTATGACCGTGTGTTATCTCAAAAATATCGTTATCGGAATTTTGGTTAACTCATCGCGACCGTCACGAGTCTGATAAGAATTTCACGTACTTAAACGTGTTTTTACAAATTAATCACGCTCGTATGGAAATTTACTAATATTTTACTATTTTACTTGTGTCGGGTTTTTATATCATATTATTCATTTGGTTTGTCATCATCATCAGCCTAGCATTAAACCCCGGTTGCGTTCGGACAGTTCGGAGCGTCTGCTTCGACTTTCCTACTTTTTTTTTCCACTTCGCATCGTCTTTGCCACCCCTAATTGTGACACCATTGGCACGCATGCCATCTCTTACGCCGTCAAGAAAACATTTCTTAGACTTACTCCTTCCACCGGGAACTGGCGGTGACGTCACGACAAGACATTTGTTCCTCACGTAACTCCCGGTTTCCATAAACGTGGTCCGACCAACGTAGGGGGGGACATTCTTACAAATTCTCCGCTATATCACGGATATGAAGGCTACGGTCGAGAGTTGTTAACGCGGTCCTTCAAACACCCATCGCAGCGTATTCATCTCATTTATTTACTTTACTTCTGGTTAAAATGTGACACAAACTTCATACAAGTAATATCAATTTTCTACCAATAGTATAGCAAAGTATCGTATTGTTACGACCTAGACGCCAACAAAAACAAATTCACACCTGCATACCTGTAAAAACACATTTTATTACCTTTCGGCATTTGGACTTCTTTTGTTTACTATGTGTTTAAAATTTGTGATTAGAAAACAGCGCATTGTGTATTGTAATCTTTTATGGCAGTCATTAGCCAGGTGTGCGGATTACGATTTCTAGGAAATTTCGTCGACGCTTGCCGGGCAGATATATTTGTGCAGTATAAATCAATGGCCCGATTGAGGAAAAGTGAGTCGAGCGATAACCACGAGCGAAGCAAGACTTGTGTACATTCGGTAATCTATTTAGTGACGGATTTTGCGCGTATATTTGAATTACAATCTTCTGCATTACGTTTGGACTTATTACGTTCGGTTATATTTGTACCTGTGTTATACGTGTTTGTATAGTTCTAATAAACTCTATAATAATTCCAACGGCATTTTAATTCCAGTCCTGCAACTCGTAACAGTATTAATTTCTGAGCGATCTCTGTTAACTAAAATGTATTCTCGATAGAAAAAAAATGGGAAAGTTACTTCTACACGTTTAAATAGCTATCAAATTTGATATTGATGGCTACAAAGATTAAAGTCAGCTCCGACACTCGTAGGCCACTGTTGTAGTATGTCTGCGCCGGTACCAAGTTTTTATAAGCAGACCACCGACTGGTTGGCTTTTACTCGACCCATTCAAATGCAAGGAACTTTCTAAAATAAGGAAATTTTGTACATTATTATCTGTTCGTTTTGATAACTTTATACCGTCATTAATAAGCTTTGAAATACACAAATAAATATTAGTATGCTGAGCAACGATAACACGATGGTTAGCACGTTTAGATGCCTATCTTTGTCAAATTGTTATTACAATTCTAAAATATGAATCACATTTTTATCACAGAAATGCAAAATTCCAATAAACCAAAACAAACATGTCAAAGCAATGAAATTATGGAACATTTTACTTAAAATACTGTTTTTAGGGGCCCGTAGTCATTTTGACAACAAAGAAACCCTTACAAAACCTTCATGTCCATTATTTGCACTACATTTATCCAAAAAATCTGGGTTTACATGAATGAAGATTTACAGGACGAAAAAGTATATGCTGCTTCATAATGATGTAGTGCAATCAAATACAGGGGTGGCCAATTCCGACCAATTCCGTCTGAGCTGGAGTGAATGCGCGAGCGACCCCACAGTCCGGCCTGGATGATGAACTCTAGGAGGAACGGCGAGGGGTTGTAGTCAGTACCCACGACTAGGATGGTAATAGTATCTCTTCGGGAGTGCTAGTGGCAAATCTCACACTCCCTCACGGCGTTTCCCTCACGGTGGACAGTACTCAAAAGGATTTCCGCACGTAAAAAATGGTGTGGCCACAATACTACAGGATGAAATTTAAAATATAGTACGTACACGACAGGAGCATCTAATTATCTATCATTAGACAGATCTCCAAAAACCATAATTATATTTTAATAATATCATGCCTCTTTCCCATCGGGGAGGCAGAGACTATGGATCTCCACTTGCGACGATCCTGACAAACTTTCGCTTCATCTACTTTCATTAACCTCTTCATACATGTACTTTAATTTGATATGCTTTTTACCTGACCTCTCTTTAACACTTCTGACATTTGATCACGGTTCGCCTCGGTCTACCGGCAATAACTCTACCATTCACAATACTGTCATACACCTGTTTTGTGATTTACTTACTATAATGCTATTAATACTAATTATTTAGTAGTATACTAATGTGTCTCTGCAGCCTTAAATGGTCTCTTTAACAGAATCATAATACATTCTACAAATGTGTGCATATTAACCCCGTTTATGAAGAAATATTATCATGATGACGATGCAATTTTTTGATGTGTTGTGAGCTTATCAAAAATAATTTTAATATTTCTACTTTTCAGGAGTTCTCCTCGAATCTCTTGTGTTTTTGATTAATGGAATAGAATGGTTTTTCATTACATTCTTTATTAATAACCACGTGCTACCGGTAAAGTAAACACCATGAAGAAACTTGGGGTTATTCCTGATTAAACTTATGACGTCACATCGCACGAACATATTTTTCTTAAACCAACTCATTTCTATTCCTTTTTTTCATAAAATGAAAATTCGATTGAGGACCATAGGACGCCCGAGGAGGAAAGGTCGCGGCCCATGTGTGTGATTCGCCAGGTCGGGGTGGCCCTAGCACCTAACGTATGAATTGCTATTGCCACTCCGCAGTTAGGGATACCCACTAAAACCCCTGTCCGATCCTCGAGCATCCCTTATGCGGGCTGTGTGTGTGTGCGGCACACTAGACACTGCGTTTCACAGGCTGGTCGAATGCGCTGCATGGGAACCTCGGAGGTTCGAGTTCGAGACCATCGTAGGGCCGTTCGATTCGCTGAGGAACTTGGTCGAGGCCATGCTCCACAGCGGCAATCATTGGACGGTGGTTTCATCCTTTTGTGAGGCAATAATGTCTTGAAAGGAGGCCACCGAGAGAGAAAGGGAGAGAGCTGCGCATGCGACCTCCGGACGCCGGCATCAGGCTGGCCTCCGGAGACGCAGATATGGGCAAAACCTCCTCCCGTGATTCCATTGCAGGGGTCCGCTGTAGCTTGGGGATGCGGCGGGTTGAACCTCTGCTGGTGAAGTTGGTCACTCTGCATCCCGGGGTGAGCAAAGCTTGATGCGCGGATAAACATGAGAGTAACTTTGTTCTAGACCTCATATCCTTCCAACACAAGCGCGGGTATGAGACGCAGGTTTAGATTTAGCGATGTAGTTGGTCTTCTTACCATAATCCACGCACATGCTGCGCGGCACATCTCGCCGCGGTTGGTCCCCTTCCCCAACATTGGGACTCAGTGTGGTACGAAATATATTCCCCCTGCGCGCCTTTCGCCTTGGCCGCGCGAGGGTATAGTGAAAATGAGAGCAGTAGGACGTTTATGAGATGTTAATATACAATGGATAATCATAATATCTATATACAGTACGGCAAGTACCAAGTTCCGTGTCTTGCCGCGTGAGCTACATACACCATGAACAGAATGGTACTTCTCTACAAGACGATACAGAAATAACCGATATGCATGTTCGGATATATCCGCTTTTTACGACTTTTACACGAATAGGGTTGCTTATAACAATTAACCTATTAAACAAATCGCCTTAAATTCAGTATGAATGATTAACAGTAGCATAACATAACAGTCAAATCAACTAAGACGCTTTATGTCATCTTACAAAACGTACCCTTTTTAAATTTGTAAAGGTGTAGAATACTAATTAGAATTATTTTTATCGTGGATGATATTTTATAAATAAGGCTATTCTTTTCTTAAAATTTTAAAAAGTTGTTGTAAATTTTGTCTTAATACCCCATATTGTAATTAATCATTTTAGTAAATAGTCATACCTATTCTGTCTTAAGTTAAATTTCTATAGTTTTTGTTTTGGATATTGGGGGTAATCTGTGGCTCAAGGCTCACCGTTTCACGCCAATATTCTATAAGAGCGTGATATCACATCTATCGAGCCGGCCCTATAAGCTTTAAATCAGTGATTTCAGTTCGGTTCTACCTTGTAGACAAGGTTATGTCGGTAGGTTATAGTTGTGAAGAATACACAAATACTTTTAAAAAAATATGACAAAATATTGGAATGGATCGGAATGTGTAGTTGCAATTACCCAGGTAATGAGGCCAACCCTAGCCCTGAACAGGAGTCCGAGATAAAAGACGCGGGATAGCAAAATCATCTCAAACTGACGATAATAACTAGATCGTAAAATAAACAGGGTTGACTATGATTTAAAGCTGTTGTCAGCATATGAGGAAAAACTGACTTTTTAATTCTCCACTTTCAACGCTTTGATGATGGCCTATTGTTGGACAACAATCGAATGAAACGACTTACGTTTGTTTATACGAGTTCTATTTGCAAGCGACCTTAAGATTTTCTTGTTTGATATTTGAACAAGCTATATTTACTTCAATAAATAGTAATTAAAAATCCATGTGTTTAATGTCTTATCTCTAACGGGGATTCACCATAAATGACGTAACTTTATCAAATGATAAAATAATTTCTGACATGTCATTGTATTGTTTTGATTTTAACCTTACTCAAATAATTTTTATATAACCTTGGTGAATATTATAATAGTTATGTTTCTAAACGAGTCTTACTAATCAATTTACTGAAACGCTGCGTACTAAGTATAATTTTTCCACTACAATATTTTTCCTACGCAGGATTTTTGCTAACTGGAAGTTTCTATTATTATTATTTCTACCACTATGTTTAACCATGTCGTGTCCGTCAGATTCCATTATAAAAAGTTAAATCCCAATTAAAGTAAATTACACTACACTGATTTTGCGACCCTGTATATGTGAATAAAGGTAGTGTAATAAGAAATGTAAGAGAGTCGGAAACTTTAACTAGGCCGCTCTCACCCTTTGTATGGATGCCCCAAATAAGTGTATTGTAATCAGGGTTTAATACTGACTTGACATTGTAACAGATGTTAAGTGTATTTAGTCACCCGAAGGAATACATATATCCAAGACCCAAAAACGTTCAAAATAAAAAGCAAGAAAGCAGATCTAGACTGTCTATACTAAACTGAACTGGGATTTGACACTAAAATGATGATGATATGTAATGCTTATTTTAGAATGTGGTATATGCTTATTTTAAAGCATGATATAATTATTCAAAGTGTAAAAAATATATGATAGCAATATGAATATGTATTGACTACTACATAATAGCGAGTGGAGATAAATTACAAGAAATTTGGAATTTAATTGTCTTTCTTTCGCAGTTCAATACAAAATATATAAAAAATAGCACTTGTCTTATTTTATAGCATTTAAATTCAAAGTTTTATGCAAACAAGTGTCATTGGACAACATTTTTGAGAGTCATTGATATATGTATGTTAGTTAAAAATTATTAGGCTTAGTAAAAGATAATTATTGTACAGTTATATACTTGTTTTAAACATGCATATCTGTGTAATTTACTATGTGTGAACCGATTCGCAACGTGTGATCGATGTTTAAGTAAAAGAAGGATCAAGAACTCCCCAGTAACAGTAACACACTTGGTTAAGAATCACTTATTTCAGTTTATATTCGTATCTGTCTTTTTCAAATATTTTTACACTGGTTTTTTTAAAACTTAATAAAATTACAGCTGACATAATTTTATAACAAATAAATTCGGCTTCATACTTAATTGTAGATATTTGTTATGATTTGCTTCACCTACAGTAATTTTTACTTAAATGACGAAAACATACCAAAAGTACTAAGAATTCAGAGCGTGCCATGTCTATAAATATATTTTTAAATTATAAAAAAACTTAATTATTAGTTTTAAATCACAATAAATTATTGCAACAATTTATATTAACAATTTTAACAGATCACTGCTTGGGGAACCGTGCCCAGAATGCTGCTAGCTAGCTGCTTTGCCAAGCTGTATGGCAATGCTGATATGTTGTGCTAAATATGAACCAGCTTTCTCATCACAGTAGTATCAAAGAGCTTCTTGCAGAATTCTTTGAAAAAACAAACCCATTAACTTCATTTTATCCTACCAATAATGCATCAAGACTATTAGTAGAATAGTATTCCTAGCCTAAGTCACCGTCTTCTATAATTAAGGTGCCCAGAAGACTGGTTGCGTTTCCTCACTGTATTGAAATATCGATCCATTGTCCGAGATAGGCACCAAACCTTCTTATCACCTGGAGAGTTGATGAGTCGCTTTGATAGCTCTATGTAGAGGCTCATGGCCTCAAGACCGCACAGTCCAAGCATCTCACCAGCAAACGACACAAATAAACAACTCTCATTGAGGGTTACCTATATGTTTGTACCGCTTAATCACAGCTGTTTCCGCCGCCGAACCTGGTGGCCCTATTTGGTAAAAAGGAGGCGGCCAACATGTCTACGCAGGACGCATCCCATACCAGAGGCTTACCAAACTGACTTCAATCGAAATATATTTTATTATTATAGTAAACTAGAGAGGTCCTGGCAGACGTTGTGGTGCCCTGAAAAAATAAAATCTAGGACCTAATCCCAGCGCCACCTACCGGTTCCAATTGTGAATCTAAATCATCCGGAGACCCACTCGAACACACACAAAAAATTTCATCAAAATTCAAAAGAAAATCAAGTAGGCAAAGGTGCTAAATGTTTATGACGGCTAAAACTATTTACCGGTTATTCAAATATTGGTCTAACGGGTTTTAAAATTTTTATTAAATAAAATAACTTAGTTTGTATATGTTTATTATAATGGAAAGCGGATATACAATTCGGCACAATTTAAAATACTTAAGATATATAAAATTTTATGTATATTATTGTTTATTTTTAAAATGATTTTAGCAATTGAACTGAAGCTCTCAAACGGCGCAAATACAGAACCTTAGGAAGGGGTTACATATTTGTGCCTTTTGGAGTTGAAACATTATGTCCGTGGGGTCCATCGGCAAAGAATTTCTTCAAAGAAATTTGCAAGAAACTCATCGATGCCACCCGTGATCAGAAAGAATACTGGCTCATATTTCGTTCAACGAATCGCCATACAGCGGGTCAATGCAGACAGCCCTGGTCACACTCCCATCTGGTAGCGACTTGTTACACAGGCTTTAATTATATTATTTGTACGATTTATAACTTAGTTTATTTTTAGTTATATTTTTAAAGTTAGTTTTAGTTTTCATTTACATATTTGTTACAGTAAACGATTATAAATAACATTTTAGCAACATAATCATATTCAAATGCAATTAAGATAATCTACATCTAATAAATACAAAATGTCTAATAATACTGAGAACTATATAATATACAAATCTAAAAAATATAATTACATACTTATATTTTTTAGATATTCTTAACAAGTTTCTTATATATAAAAAAATAATATGTTATTATTTCTTAGAGTTCCGTAGCCATTAATATAATATATATACTATCACTACAGGAGAGATAATCGTTAGTCATATCTAGAAAAATAATAGCAATGTTTCTTAATTACTTTTCTATTTGAGTCAATAGATGGCGCGATAATTGCTTCTAGCATTCTATGTTACGGAAAATTTTGGAAAAAAATCAATATCAATCAAATTCCAACGAGTATTTTTTGTATGGTATATAATTGATTAGATGCCTTTTTTATGGTAGTAACAAAATCAGTGAGTTTTCACCTTTATAGAACCCATTCTTGGGCGTGGATAGCCACGCATTTGTCAGAGTTTTATCGTACATTTTTGTTTATAAAATTCTAAACATGACGTGTTTGTACATTGAAGCTAAAACCAACCTGGAATAGTCTATATAAACGACGGAGAACACGATACATTTTTTTTTAGATATCTTGTCTGTTTGTCGGTTTGTGTGTTAATTCGGGATTCACGTAAAAACTACTGAGCCGATTTCGATGCGTTTTTCTCTGATCGACAGCAAATTCTTAGACTTAAAATCTGCGCTACTTTTTATCTCGAGAACCCCGCGGTAATTTTTCTGGGGATAACTAAAATAGTCAGATTAAAAAAAAATCGAATTCGAAAGTGATTTTTTCACTGATCGACAACAAATTTTATGTAATAAGATGTGTGAATCTCGCGGTAAATTTCCTGGAAGCGGTTTGACGTTGTTCGGTTGCATAAAAATTAGCTTAGGTATTCCGACAATTTTCACTAAAACGATAACTTACATACATTCTTTTTAAAATGCTACGGTTTTTTGTGCCCCGGGAGTCCCGCGGAAGTTTCAAGTCAAGCGCAGACGAAGTCGCGGGCATACCCTAGTGTCCATAAAAAACGTGAATGTGATATTGTTTCTGTTTGTTAATTCCTTCTTCAAGGCCTTGAGTATGCACCAATTATTATAAAACGTGGTATGTCATTGCGTGTATAATTTTATCTCCGAAAAAGGGTATTATTCCTTTTGTTACTGCTCCACCTAGGATAATGTGATAGTTAATAACCCTTTCACGCAGATGTAGCGATGGGTTTCATACGTTATTTGTGACGCGATATTGTTATTAATTGTTAATGATATTAAATATTGACAGATAACAATATTGCATGCAGAGCATTAACATAATGTAGCTATTCGGTATCGGCTTTATTTTTAACGCTATAAAGATGTCGCATTTGGCCAAAATCAATAACTATCACACTATCCCAGATGGAGCTAGAGCATTTGGGATACGATTTCAAAAATTAACATTAACGAACCCGCGTAGAAAGTTCGATTTTTGATTATGAACAACGCATATTAATAACAACGGAGAAAGAATACAATTTCCTGCGACCGGGCGGCCTGTCGTAAGAGGCGACAAAAGAACCCACAGCCAGGCTATAGGGTATTTGCCCGACTGAATGGCTAGAGTATGCCGCCTTAACAGCCTTGAATTGTGTTCCGGCATTAGTGACCAGGTTCCAGTCTCCCTTAAGCGAGCAGCAACGCATTTGTAGCACCTTTGGTGTTGCAAATGTCTATAGGCGATGGTAACCGCTTTCTACGAAGTGGGCCGTCTGTCTGTATGCTGAACTCCTGCTATAAAAAATATAAAAAAATATTATGAAACACGTTTCAGTTATGAAAAAATACGTGCTTAAATTTATTATAATTAAATGTTATCAGACGCAATCCCACGTCATAACGTTATCAGTTCGATAAGATTTCAACAATAGAAAGCAGGACCGAAATTGTAATATGTGGTTATTCGGTACAAAAAACAAAACATTTCTAGTGCGGAAACTTGGTAACAAAAAAACTGCAGAAATCAGTAACGCAAAGATCTTATCCGTCGATGCTACGCTACATCGAAGTACTAGAATAACAGTGTCGTCGAGAAGGAACTTGCAATCTATTTTTAACCAACGTCAAAAAGGAGGAGGTTCTCAATTTGATTGGTATTTTTTTTATGTATGTACACCGATTACGCTGAGATTTACGTGATTCTTTATTTAGTTTGACGCGGAATAGTTGCCATTTGGTCTCCTAAAAATTTAACATAATTTAGCCTCGTAGTTTTCATTTTATGATCATTTTTTTATGAATATTTTCCATTCTCGTTTCTTGGGACCTATATATTTTAAGGCGCGCGGCACCTTTCGTAGGCCTACCCATATAGCTAGACACTAAAAAGTAACAAATAAAAAAAACTTCTTTAAAAAAACCGACTTCAAAAACTAAAAAGTATACAATAACATAATAAAGATTTTGACTAAAAATTTATTTAGTTTATAAGAGACAAAATAATATATTATTTTCTACATCTTAAACCATAAAATTTATAATATTTGCAACATTTTGTTGTTATAACAGTGTATATGGTAATTTTTATGGTTTGCTCGGCACCGACTTCAAGATGTAGAAAATTTTATAATTTTTTGTCTCTTAATAAACTAAATAAATTCTTAGTCAAAAATCTTTATTAAGTTATTTTGTACATTTTAGTTTTTGAATTCGGTTTTTTTAAAGGAAGTTTATTTTTTGGGTTCCGTACTCAAACCTGAACTACCCAAGTATTTTGAAGTTTGTGTATATATATTGTGGATCAATGGTGTTAATGACCGGTTCCTATACCTTACCGACCGTAACAAATTACCGATATTTAATTTAAATTTAAAATTTTAAAAAAGGTTCATACAAGTAATGACAAAATTCAACCGATGGTAAGGCAAGTGAATGACTAGTGAGATATAGGAGATTGGCCGTAAAAGAGATGGCACAGACTTCCGACATCGTTCTTTTATTATAAATCATACAAATAGTTATAATTTTGCGTATACTGTATAACAATCAAGAACATGTTATTTTTTATTACACTAATCCAGTTGTCTACTATTTTCATAGCGAACGATAGGGTCGTTGGCCTTAATGCGTGTATGGAATTACGTAGCATTGGAATTATTTTTATGAATTGAGGGTGATTCCGAACTTTCGGGAGTGCGACATCTACGCGTATTGAAACGCGCACTAGTGTTGCGCACGCGCCTCCCTATCGCTTTCCCGACTTTCCATTGCCCATCGAATGAGACGCGGCGCTGCAATCGCCGTATTTAATCCTGCCAGAGTAATTATGTGCTAATCCGTAAATCGATGTATGTAGTTGCTGAATAATAAATACGAAATATTCCCTAATTAAACCTGTAAATTTAGTTCCTTGCTACTTTACGAACAAAATTCTATAAAATAGCGGAACTACCACTTTTAGTTCCTTTATTATCCGTGGGGCTTATTTCATGGCGCGGACTCTAGTGATAATTTTGTATACTGTATAACAATCAATAAAATGTTTTTTTTATTACACTAATCTACTGGTAAATTAGCTTCGAGTCGTTTTTGCTTTTATCGGTTAATATTATTAGTTTCATATTAAGTACACCTGCCTATAAAATATATAAAAAGTATTAGTTTATTTATTTATATGCTGACAGAACACTACTACAAACGCAAAAACGTCTCGAAGCTAATTTATCTGTAGTTGTCTACTATTTTCATAGCGAACGATGGGTCATTGGCCTTATTGCGTATTGCGTGTATGGAAAGCGTAGTATTGCAATTATTGTTTTGAATGGAGGGTGGTTCGGGATTTTCGGGAGTAATATAGCAACGCGTATTGGAACGCGCACTGGTTCTGCGCACGCGCCTCACTGCCGCTTTCCCGACTTTCCATTACCAATCGACTGAATGATTGCACATATTTTAAACACAATTATATTATTACCTATTTCTTTTCTCTCTGCGTTTTGTTTTTACGTTCAGGATAATAATGTTTTCGGTTTGGAAAAATTAAAGTTAGTAAATATGGAATAATGTTCTTGTATTAATGAAATCTAATAATTATTTTCCTATAATACAAAATATTAAATTAAATTACACGAATACATAATAGGACGAAGGACGAATACATAAAGAATACACATATTAAAATAAATAGCTCAAATGAGTGATAACTATGTATATTCCTACAATCCCTTGTTGTTGGTAGTCATGGGGTGGTGCACTGGTGATGTCATACACTTTTTTTATAAATCTACTTCAGGCACCAGTCTTACACACCAGGTTTCTTTTTAAAGGCTATGCTGAGAAAATAAATAAAGTACCTATTAATATATAGGTATTAGTATAAAAGACTTATAAAGCCAACATTAGAACATAATGAGGCATAGATAGGGAAATAGTTTGTTTTTCAAACGTTCATATGTAATGATTATTTCTTAAATTGACAACTTGATTCAGTATTAAATGTCATCGTTTCGTACTAATATGCGAAATGCGTTCATTCGTTGGGCGTTTGCGGGTCGCGCAGGCTTACAAGGACACCACAGGACAAGTCACCCGTCCTCTATCGTTATGCGCAGGTAGCAAACAGAGGACGACGTTGACGTGCCCATTGTTTATAGTTGCTAATTATTATGCTCCAAAGCAGCTCATTTTCGATTCCCGCTCTGCGCAAAACTCTCGTTAGGATTAAATTAAACTACCTGCGAAGTTGTCAATTATAGTTATACTGATAAAGATATTTTACATTTTGGCTACAAATAATCTTTTAAAATCATCGCCATATTTAATGTTTTACTTATTTATTGAAATAATCACGACAACAGAACATTGCAATTATCGCAGTGGCAGTATCGCGCGCTCGATTGAGGACCGTTACGTGAAAACGTAGAGCGCGGGGTGGGGCTAGGGCATAGCAGTACGACGATGGCGCCCGAGCACGGCCGATCGCCGAGTGTCGAGACGACGACTTATGAGCGGGGGTCGCGGGGGTGCGCCACTTATCGCAGCGAGCTGGCAACGTTGCGCGGGGTGGGAGCGCCCCGCGCCGCAACCTCTCACTCACCGTCGCCGGCTCGCCATCGCCATCATCCAGTGCTACCTTTGACGGTCGAATGTGTAGTTGTTCGTCGTCGCCGTCAGTGACGTCGGTGTCGACACTCGTGTAACACGTCTATGATGTTTCGGTGATTTCAAAGTCGAGCTCGTGACAACTAAATAGCAATCAAATGCTGGAACACAGTGACTCGAAAATATCTCAATGCCTTGGATTTGGATTTTGCAAGTGACCTGTGGAAAGTGACATTATTTTTTTGGATATTTTGAAAGTGAAGTGCATCACCAAAAAGGATTGCATTAGAGTGATAAACAAACATTGGATTATGAACACATATTTTTGAAGTGATTACAAGGATCTGTGAAAGTGACATATACGAAGTAAATAAGTGTTTTTAAAGTTTATCTCTGGCTTAATTAATTTTTAGAAGTTTTGATTGATTCATAAAAAATGACGCAGGTAGTGGAAAAATTAATCAAAGATATTTCAAAGGAGAAATTATGATTACAAGACTTGTGGAAAATTAAATACACACCTGTCGTAAAATATAGCCCGCTTGCTGGATTTCGTCTCAGCTGATCCAAGACTTCGACTTGTCGTAGTTTCGCATGGAACGTTCATCGACGATTCGATATGCATGAATGGAATTTTATACAACAATCGATCAACTAAAATTACTATTGAAAAATAACTTGTGAAAATTTTAATTTTCGCAACAAATCAGAAAAGATACGTTGGTAAAATAGAGAATTTAAAAATTAGAAGTCAAATGAGAAATGGAAAAGTAAAATAGAGAAATACGTGCATATTTTTTTGGAATATTTTTTGAAGTTGCGTTCGATGAACGTTTCGTCCATCGTCAATGTTGAAAGTCGAATGGCTCGAGCGAAATTTGCGCGCGATAAGTGAAATAATAAACCGTACAATATGCTCGAAACTGACACGAAAGCACATCAGATAAAATATTTTTACCAAGTTGCTTGTAGAAACTGGTGACGAGGACTGATCGGTCAGTTTCGGGCTGAGGTTTGTTTGGATTACAAGAAGGTACGTCGTGTTTCAGGGGGTGCTTTGGACCGACAGGACGGCGAACTCTAGTAGTACGGCTGGATACGCAGGATCTTCTATCGGGTACCTGGGAGCTAACGCTCCCGATATTGGCAAGCACAACCCTCTGCAAGGGACCATTGGATACAGAGTAAACCCCTCTAGGTAAGTCTTGTAGTTACGTAAAAACAAAAATAATTAAAATTGTTTTATAAATTCCCAAAATGTCCAGAAAATTTCTATTTCGATAATTTTTTATTTATAATAATAACATGGAATTTAGTGGAGTAAAATAACTTATATTTGTATGTAGTAAAGTGTAGACAATAAAGAAAAACCGTCAATTATGTTTGTTTAAAAACTAGTTTTAAAGACTTGGAAATTAAAATAATTTGAATAGTAATTTATAATTCATACAATAAATAAAAATAGAAAATACAAAATGTGCCAGTTGATAATGTGTATGTTAATTAATAAAAAATATTAGGTTACCTAGCTAGTATTTGTCTTGTCAATTTTTAGAATAATTATCGGCTAAAATATATCTAATTTGTGGTGAATTTATTTATAGACCAGTTCTTTAAAAAATAAACTAAGACATATGTACGACCAATTTTGATAGAGGGGTTAATGACACGTAAAATTTTGTATGAAGATTTAAATTGTAATTAAATACACAGAATAATTTCGACAGATTTTTACAAAATTCACGCTTACTAAAACAAATTAGCAGATTCCTACAGATCATTTATAGAATATTCTAAAAGAAGCAACCTAAACCTACGTAGGCAATTAATTAATCATACGACTAGAATACGTGTATGCTTTTATCAGTTACCAAAACTAAGTAGGTACTTGCACTTGCTTGCTTCGATATAGTACTGTTTTTATCTTATCCGGAACAAGTTTGTTTACATTTGAACAAAATTTTAAAACGTGACTCTGCTTACCTGTGCCACCTTATCGTAGTTAACAAGCAATAAAATCAAAATTATATCGTCAACGTAGGTAAATAATGCCAATGAGTTTCAGCACTTAAAATCACAAACGGTTACGCACGCTGTTATAAATCGAATAAACGGAATATTTATAAAAAGTTGTAATCGAAATCGATAGTTTATTTAACGCTACAGAAGCCCTAATAAGCGGAGGGATTAAAAAGTACACAAGTAAGTGTGACATTGTCGACCGCGCATCGGTGCAATTATAAATGAAATGTGCTCCTCCATTCACACGCACAAACGCTACAGGGCGCCTTATCACCCACACAAACGTAACCATTGCACTCACACATCGATGAAGGCACGCACACATCGTCCGCTCGACTCACACAAGCGCACCTTAGAATGCAAGCGGTGACTGCACTTTAGCGTTTACAATAAATACAAACAAACAAAACATTTAACCAGCAACACCACCGAGCTCATCGAATCGTAAGGTTTATTTTAATTAACAGATTCCGAGGAATGTTAATTATTATACTAATTAAAATAAAAACACGAAAATAACCATAACAAAATCAAGAGCTCTAGCTAGCCTTTAAAATGATCCAATAACATCATCGGATGTTATTTTTTACTAACTGAGGGTAATAACATTATTAATAAAAAAAAAACATCAGGCAGGTGCTAAGTCGAGGAGCCCAACCAACGGCTTTGTTTTGTAGTCACCTTTACAAACGACATATTGTTGATGGCTGCCTGCCTCTATTCAAAACCAATAAGTAAATAATAATAAAGTGGGGAGTGGAAACGAGATTGTGTGAACAGAACACAGGAAGTCCACTCCAAGGGTAGCGACTGGGAAACTAACCATAGTTGCGAATGCGATGTTTTTAACCACGTTTATATCGATATAATTACAGCGGTACGATTATCGATGTGACACAACACTGCCGCAGTTTATAATTCAAAATATAAAATTGAAGTTGTTGGCGGGAACTGAAAGGAAATGTGCTGTGCAGTTTTATTTTCTAAAAATGTGTAAAATTACTCTAAAATGAACAATAGTTGTAATATATTGATAGTTTTTGAGTAGTGATTATGTGTTTTTGTAAGAAATGTGAACTGTATGTAGTCAAATGTGGCCTTTTGAGTTGTCACAAGAACTCCGTTGAATGGCTTCAGTTGATAACCTACAGCTCAGCTAAGCTTATACATAGGCTTAAGAAAATTAAGAAACTATATTATAATCTAAGATCTGGCTTAAAGGCCTAGCTGCCAAGCCATAAACCTAAATAAATAAATAAAATATAAAATTAAATCGGACTTGTTTTTATTAAAAATAAACGAGATTTTTGCAGAAACTTTGATAGCGATATTTTGCCATGATTTTATTTTTTTAGTTAAATAATAATTCTAGGATACTAATTTGTTTTATGTTAGAATTTTGTTGCGGTAGAAATTTTAAATTTAATGAAAAGAAATTATTAGAGTTTCCACAAGAAATCCCTTGTTATTTAAGACACTTACTTAAACTTTGTTGAAGATTATAAAAGCTTGACTAGGTATTATTGAATACATGACACTGGCTATGTACGTGCGAAGTTATATTTAAAACTAGGATATGCCCGCGAATTTGTCCACGCTTGACTTGAAATTCCAACTGGATTCCCGGGACACAAAGTACCGCAGCATTTAAAAAAGGATGTAAGCTATTGTTTTAGTGAAAATTGTGACGGAATAAGCAAATTTTTATGCACTTTGCACAACTTTCAAAATTCCCGAGATAAAAGGAACCAGACATTTTTTTACATAACATTTGCTATCGGTCAATGAAAAAATCTCATTTGAATTCGATTTTTTTTCAATCTCGTCATTTTAAATAATTCCCCGAAAAATCCCCGCGGGATGCCCAAGACAAAGTGGCGCAGATTTTAAGTCTAGAAATTTGCTGTCGACCAGCGAAAACCGCATCGAAATCGGCCCAGTAGTTATTACGTGAATCACAAACAAACAGACAACGTGTTCTCCATCGTTTATATAGTCTATTCCAGTTGTTTTTTCTTCAACAGCTTCAATGTACAGACACGGCAAGTTTAGAATTTTGTAATATTACAGAAAAGAAAAAAAATAGCATCATTAGTGGGCAGAGACAACGGAGATACAAAAATGAACTCTAATTTTATAAATGTAAAAACTTAAGACTAGAGTACGTTAAAAGTGCTCCTGATTTGTAATAATAACAGATTTGTTGCCGTTGTTAAGTGAACGTGGGAATAAACGTCAGTTTATAACGGACGGGGCGGCTGGGGGCGGATGCACCAACATACATTACACACCACGTGCTCAATAGGCTTGAACGAATTCACCTTTTTTGTTTCATAAAAAAACCTATATATCAAATTTTCGTACCCTGCCTGTCTTACTGTCTTATACTGTGTATGTATGTATTTCTAGCAGTGATAATCTCTTTAAAATAATAAATGAAGTTAAAGATTTGAGTATTATTTGGTTTAAAGCGTTATGTGGTTCAATTTCACAACAGTCAAACAAATTATAATCGGGAGCGTCGTCGTAATAAAGCCCCATATTGACGTGACCGGGCCCACTTACCCTAAGCGGGCGAGGCGACCCTTCCCCGCTCATTGTACCGTATTTACCCCGGAACGTTCGCCTCCATTTGTGAACCCCCGGAATCCGCTTCTTGGAGCATGATTCATTCCCGGCGTCAATTGACTACAATGAGATGGATATCGAAATACCTACTTAATTTAACTTATTACTATGCTAATTAACATCCATTTGCTGAACTATGCGTAAAAAAATTGCATTTGAATACCGATAAGGGTAACAACTTAACTACAAAAGTACACTTCGTTTAATAACTGTAACACGTGACAATATTTACGTGTTACATGATTATTTAATTATCATTATATTAATACGTGAAGCAAAAACTTTGTACCCCTTTTTACGAAAATTGCGAGGACGGGGGAGTATGAAATTTCGCACACTTATAGTTTATATTGAGAAGGAGTGCAGAAGGCTAATATTTTTTAAATTATGCATAAAATATACATTAAATCAATAAAAACACATTACACACACCACCGTGTATTTGACACACACACGCATAATACTCGTTTGTTTATTGTTAAAGTCAAATTAACAGTGTAGCCTTGGCGAAATCTGTGATTATAGAAGTATAAGTCTTTGACAACAGAACCTTAATAATGTTCAAACTTATAATTTAAATTAATTATGGTCCAATTTCGACCACTAGGCGACCACTAGTTATAATTAATGCATACAAGTAATCCTACGTACTATCAGGTATGAAAATTATTACGTTTTGTGGATTCTTTAAAATGTTAAAATATTTTAATTACTTCTGATACATTTGGATCTAAATTGACGTAACATATAAATTGTATTGAATATTAAAACATACATGTTATATGAGTGAAACTAATTCATTATTTCCTTGAGAAATCAATCGAAAGACACAACTCTATAACATATTTGTAGACGCTAATACATTGAAATGGCGCACAAGTCACAATGTGAAGTGACATTTAAATGAGGGTGACCAACTGTTGACGAAACACTGGGGTGGAACACACTACGGCTTCACGCTATCACGATAGTAATCTATACGAAAGTTACAATTAATGATATATTTAACACTTAAAATAACTTATTTGATATATTTTAACAATAATTCAGCCATCTAATAAGTTGTTGCCAAACGTTGGTGTCAAATAAAAATAAATGAGACAAAAAATTCTACGACAAACAGTTAGATTCAATACGCGATTATCTTGGTTGCCAATTAACGAGGAATCCGACACGTCTGCGCACCAATCTAAAATTAACTGCAGCCTATGTATCAAAATACCTACGCGTTACTCGCACATCTCTCAATACTATGCCAAACACCTTCCAGCTTCTCGAAATAGCGGCTTACCTACTCATTCATATTGATTTATTTAGTAGCTTCGGATGTCGAAGAACGGCGATAACGTGGTGTCCACAAATAGATCGTCTTGTATTCTCTAATGCACAAAATTGAATGCATTATGAAAACCTTCCGTCTGGGCTGTGTACGTGCATTTGCCGGAATCTTTCAAAGGAGTATTCTGAGAACAATTACAAAGAAAGGACTAGAATAAAGCGAGCTTTCGCATTCAACATCCAAAATATTTTGAACAGGCAGTAAGTGATTATTCGGATGGTGTGGTACAAACTTTTACAAAAAGTGCACCAGGATATACAGAACAGGAATTTTTTGTCGGCCAAACATTTCGGTGGGCAAAATGAAAAAAAGGCACAGACAAAACTATAAAAAGAAGTGTAGGTCGGCCGAGTTTACCTAAGGAAGGACCCTTGTAAATCATCCGCTGTGTCGATGAATAGAGACGGTGTCGAGATGAGCGTTGTTGACTCGTGTGTTTATTGGTTGTCGACGCTACTAAGTATCTGTTAAGCTATTTATGAGAATACTTAAGTAGTCGCCTTAGATAATAATATAAATCTAACGTCGCCTTTTGACATAACATTTAAAATGACATTATAATTGAGCACAAAGCCTAACTAATTTTAGCGAATGATGAGTGAAACACGTCCGATATCTTATTGTTATGCGAAAACCGATAACCAGCTTTAACCAGTCCTGACGTGTAATCAGTAAATCTTTTATCAAGACATATGTGTGGAAGTAAGGTTCGCATTGATCATTAATATAATATTTTCATATAAGTATACAAAGGGCCAATATTGTTGCACTAGTACAGGGATGGCGGTTAACAATGGGTGCCCGTGCGAGTGTTTGTCGTGCATTTGTCGAATGGGAACTATTAGAAGGGCTCCGGGAAGGCTCGGGAATTTGCCCTAAAAGCAGTTCACATGAATCGTTCTCCCACTCCGGCGCCGTACAAAAAAAACCGAACACATCCCGACAGAAACACAGGGGTTACAAAGCGTCACTATACGGTCCATATTGATTTTTTCTCTCATTGTTAGTAAAATAATAAAATCACGGTACGTCATAAAAAAAGATCTTGCGTCGATAGGATTTGGGTTGAATATTGAGTTCGAGTTTATTAATAATCGAAACGTTAACGTGTGGAATGTTCGACTCTGCAAGGCCGCTTGCAATAGAAACTGTTCGTATCGTGAGTGAAATAAAATTAACTGGACCGATTTCACATTTATATGTATGATGTATTAACGTACTATAAGTTCATTAAGTTTGAATTTGATCAAACGCTCATTTTATGCCCAATTCTTATGCGAGTTTACCTTGAAATATGAATATTACTCGGACGTACTTAGAACTTATATTCACTGTATTTTATTTGTAAACTAGCTGTGCCCAAAACTATACGCCTAGTAATATATTAAATTTTATAATAAACTAGGGTATGCCCGCGACTTCGTCCATGATTGACTTGAAATACGCGCGGGAATCCCGTGTACACAAATTATCGCAGAATTTAAAAAAAGAAAGTTTTAGTAGAAACTATGTCAGATTAAGCTAATTTTTATGCATTCGAAAAACTTCAAACCGCTCCGGGGTACCTAAATTCCCGCGGGGTTTCAGGGAACAAAATATCACACATTACATAAAATTTGCTATCGATCAGTGAAAAAAATCGCATCAATTTTATTTTTTTTAAATCTGGTCATTTTAAACCATCCCACCGGATTCCCAGGATAAAAATTAGCTCAGATTTTAAGTCTTAAGAATTTGCTGTCAATCAGTGAAAACCGCATCGAAATCGGCCTAGTAGTTTTTACGTGAATCCCGAACAAACAGACAAATAGACAAGAAATCTAATAAATATTGCGTCGTGTTATCCATAGTTTATATAGTCTATTTCAGTTATTTGTTTTTATATAGCTTCAATGTACAGACAATAATATTATAGATAAACTACAGTGTTGCTAAGAACACACTTCTTTATCGGAATATTGTCCAATTTCTTGTTTAGTTTAGATAATTAAAACTGTTTTAACTTACTCGCATTACTAAGCGCAAAATTTCAGTAGTAGGATGAATTTTTACCTTTAGGAATGAGATATCGACGTCAATGTTGCATGTTTTAATTGATTGTTTTTTTGTTGCAGCGGCTATGGGTGCGTCGGCGGTTCGGGCGCGATGAGCGGCGGGGGCGAGAACGCGCAGTTCGGCGCCACCGCCGCAATGGTCGCCGCGGCCACCACGGCCGCGATGCAGGACTCGCAGCCATTCTCACAGGTCAGACTTCTCTACCAAATATCTCATAAATGCGTATGCTTTACAGCAAGACCTAACAATCATGTTGACCAATCAAAATCACGAACATAAATGTTTATCTTTAAGCGTCACATTGTACACTGCCATAACATCGATTGAAATGTACAACTGCAAAAGGCTATTACGACGCGTACGTGCGTCCAATCACGTATCAACTAATCGATAACATTTTTAATTTTATAGATGCAAAACAACATGACCATGGGCAATCCCCAATATGGCGCAATGAACGGTTACGGCCAACAACGCAGCCATAACCCGGCCATGACTGGCATGGGAATGGGAGGGGCTGGTGGCATGAACGGTATGACCGGAATGGGCCAGATGGGAACTGGTATGAATGGTATGAACCCAATGGCACAGATGGCAAACATGGGCATGCATGCGAACATGATTCCCACGCAGATGGGGCCCGGCGCGATGGGTGGCTCAGCTAAAATGGGACCAGGTTACCAGAGGCGGCATACTCCATATCCTACTAGCAATATGTTGATGGGTCAGCGAAAGCCACAGTATATGGGTGGGCAGCCGGGTTTCGGACCGACTCAATATCCGGCTGGATACGGCGGCCGACCAGGCTTTCAAGGCCAATACCCACCACAACAGCCATTGGGACCCAGCGGGAACTTCGGCACAGCGATGCGAGGGACCATGCGGCAAACTACGCCGCCTTACTCTAACCAGGCGCAGTACTTCAATGGCGGAGTACCCAGTCAATTCCCGCAGCATCAGAGCGCTAATGCGCAGTATGGTGGCCAGTACGGTGGTCAGTTCGCGCAAGAAGTCGCGATGCGAACCAATATGAGCTACCAGCACAGTCCAGTGCCAGGAAACCCCACACCGCCTTTAACGCCTGCCAGTAGTATGCCGCCATACATTAGTCCGAATGCTGACGTGAAACCCCACTTCAACGAGCTCAAACCACCGATGGGTATGCAAAGTAAGAGACACGTGTTTTAAAGTTAATAATTACATATTTTATGTACACTTTATAATAACAAATTACCTAATATGCTTTACTCTTCTTTCCAGATGACGAGCTCCGGTTAACATTCCCTGTAAGAGATGGTATTATATTACCACCATTTAGATTAGAACACAATCTAGCAGTAAGCAATCACGTATTCCAATTAAAACCTACGGTCCACTCAACGTTAATATGGAGGTAAATGTTCAATATGCGCACTCTCAGTACCTGTGACTAAATTTGAATCGGTTTTTATGATATATTTCATTGCTTCCAGATCGGACCTTGAGTTACAGCTGAAATGCTTCCACCACGAAGACAGGCAAATGAACACTAACTGGCCAGCGAGTGTTCAAGTGTCGGTCAATGCAACACCGTTAATTATAGATAGGGGAGAGAATAAAACATCACACAAACCACTGTACCTGAAAGAAGTATGCCAGCCTGGCAGAAACACGATACAAATCACTGTCTCAGCCTGCTGTTGTGTAAGTATCACGCGTTATTGTAATAACGCAAATATTCTCTTTGTTCAACAACACTTGTGTAAACTTGAGTGCTATTCTGAAATTCGTTAATAAATTATTAATACGAATAGAGTTGTAACGAAATGTATAATTTGTTTTTACAGTCACACCTGTTTGTATTACAATTAGTCCATCGGCCGAGCGTGCGAAGCGTTTTGCAAGGTTTACTAAGAAAGCGGTTGCTGACGGCCGACCATTGTATCGCTAAAATCAAAATGAACTTCAACCAAACGCCTACAAATGGAAGCAACGGTTCAAACACGGCGAACGATAGGGACAGTATTGAGCAAACTGCGTTGAAGGTGTCGTTAAAATGTCCAATCACGTTCAAGAAAATAACACTGCCCGCGCGTGGCCACGAATGCAAGCACATACAATGCTTCGACTTGGAATCTTATTTACAACTTAATTGCGAACGGGGGTCATGGAGATGTCCTGTTTGCAAGTGAGTACTCATTAAAATTAATAACGAACATAAAACAATGTCCGAGTAATTTTTCAATGTATATATGTATTATTATAATAACAAAACAGTCCTTGATAAAGATGAATATTCCACCACAATTATAATTTAAAGCACAATAAAACACTAAGATCTTAGATAAGATTATGAAGTCAAATCGATGGGTTTCCTCATTATGTTCTCCTTGGACATTAGAAAATTAGTACCTGTTTAAAGTTTTTATCGATTATCAATATTTTCCTAGCAAAAAAGTTTTAAGAAGCTTACATCTCCGGAACAAATAGGAGACCATACACAAATTGTGTAAACAAGGAAATACATACTAATTATTTGCAATTTCTTATAGTAAACCAGCACAATTAGAAGGCTTAGAAGTAGACCAATATATGTGGGGTATACTGAATACTCTAAACAGTTCTGATGTTGATGAAGTAACTATTGACAGTGGAGCAAATTGGAAGGCAGCTAAGAGTCCAAACAACTCTGGTATTAAGGTAAGTATTTATAACAGAAATATTTCATTATTAAAAGAGCCAACCAATATAACACGACATAAGGTTAAAATGATATTTAAAAACTTACACCAATATGTAAAATTTTACTGCTCTTAAATTTTGTTACTTTATAATTTATTAGAAAACACTTCCAGATTTTTCGCTTTTGCGATTCAATAAACTCTTATCCTATACAGTATGGGTTTGGGATCATTGAATGATCGGATAAATGGGAGAAATAGATTTCCTTTTAAAATC
This sequence comes from Dendrolimus houi, assembly GCA_039645545.1. Taxonomy (NCBI): domain Eukaryota; kingdom Metazoa; phylum Arthropoda; class Insecta; order Lepidoptera; family Lasiocampidae; genus Dendrolimus; species Dendrolimus houi. The sequence goes on along the minus strand of CM077120.1, from coordinate 10,819,997 downwards.
TGCAATTTATTGTGTCGCTTAAGAGCCATACATACAAAAAGAAACTCCTCAAAAAGGGATTAATTAAATAGTTATTTAAAACTTGCCATACATTTTGGTGCAGCATTGTCATTTTCTTTCTTTATTATTAATGTATTTAGCTTTCGAGAATAAGAAATTCTCACTCAATCTTAACATATCAGTATTTGATTGCAAGTGTGTCTGCTAAAGTCTGTGAGAGTAACTCAATCAGCAGTAATTAGGTCGTGTTGGCTCTAATCAAGAAAAACACAGGCTTATGTTCATCCTTATTTTGCAGCAAGAGGATGATAGCAATGACAGTGGTATAGGAAAACGGGGCAAAGCTGTTTCACCGGGTTCCATGAACATGCCCACAATGAATAATTGGGACATGAACCAGGCACTATCACCATATCTTCCACCAGACATGAACACAATTGCCAGTGGATCAATGATTTCCTCATACAATCATAATAGTCAGAATAGAAATTCAGGATCAAGTCAAAACTATGATTTTGGTATGAGTAATGGCCCTGGAAGTAATGAATATGCTGGCAATGGACCATTATCACATTTGAATGAGAGTGTCAATTCTTTAGACCCACTTAACGCGATGGAGAAGAGCCTAAATGAACAGGTATGTTAAGTTTAATTATTTACTTACTTTTTTATTGTTGAAGTATAGCGGACAGGCTAATTGGGACTTAGCCACTTATGCTAGAACACAACTCTAGACCAAGGTTGGTAGCCAACCAGAGGCAAAGCCCTAATCTGGTTGCATGTTATTTTGTCGCCTCTTACGACAGACCGCTCGGCCATAGGATTCTGTGTCCCTTCACATATAAAAATTGATGAGAAGTGAATGTAATTAATTCACTTGTTCTTCCAGATGCCTCATACGCCTCACACGCCGCATACGCCTGGCTCTGCGCACACGCCAGGTGGCGGTGGCGGCGCGCATACGCCGGGTTCATCACATACGCCAGGCCCGCCTTCCGTGGGCCACCACTCACTAACAGACGTTGACATCCCCGCGGACCTCAACTTTGACCCCGCGGCTGTCATTGATGGGGAGGGCACAGATAATCTCAATGTAAGTTTATATTACATTACCTATTGCAGTCGTAAATTTTGGTAATTTCATCTCATGGATTCTAAGCTTAATTGATTAAGTTAAATAATCAGCTGGTAACACTTTTTATGAGCCAAGACATGTACCACCTAATGTCACATGCACTTTGTAAAAAACAATTCCACTATAACATACTGTAGAATGACGTCGGAGAATAAAAAAGGTTCAAGTTTCGGACTATAGAATAATACTGTGTCCAATTTAGTATCTCTGTAAAATTGCTCATTTTACATAGTACCTATTGCAGTTTGTATCTGTGTTTCTTATAGAACCTTTACATCATTTTTACCAGTCAAAAATAACATTTTATTCAACCAGCCAACATTTTATTTTATTCTTATTTAATTGATTAAATCGTTCTTGAGAATTTTCTCTTAAGAATTAATAGTAATAATAAGGAGCAAAGTAGAAATTTCTAGAAGTACACAGCTACAATTAAAGATAAAAAGGTTTGTTTTTTTTACATGCGAACATCAATCTTGTTTATAAACGTTTTTATCTATATATAAATAAAAATAAATGTTTGTATATTTGTCATCTATGCATTACGCATCTATGCATCATCTAACCATTGATCAGATTGCAATGAAACTTTGGGTAGGGTGTTCTGAGAATGCCTGTGAGGCCCAAAAAACAGAATATACAACCAAACATTTTTTTACTTTACGTGGCATTGCAATGCATGCCTGGTGCAGTTAGTATCCGATAAATAATTGTATTGTTTGAATGTTTTCAGCTTTTGCCAGAGACGAGCGTGGATCCAATGGAGCTGCTTTCGTATCTGGACGCGCCGGCGCTGGGCGAGCTGCTGGCCACGCCCCCCTCGTCCTCGTCGTCAGCAGGCTCGCATCCTCTCCGCGCGCCCTCCTCCGACGATCTACTGGCACTCTTCGAATGAACACGCCTTTTATACTACTTGGGGATGGACAAATTTAAAAAAAAGTAACGGACCAACTACAGACTGGAGTAAAACAACACTGGAGTAAGAAACAACTTGAGGAAATTTCAAACGGTATACTTACCATGTGTCTGTCAGTCGTTTCTTGTTCACTACTATTAAATTTTGAATTCATTTGACATTAGATAATTATGACAATGCTTGTATAGTCGACTTGTCCTGCTGTGACTGATAGCCAAAAAAACAACTTGCATACTTTCAGATATGGGCCTTGGTTACCTCCACACATTTTGACATAGGTCATTAAGATGATCATACAATTCTTCGACTTTTTAGTGACACAGACTATATCTATGCAAATGGTGCATGGTTAGTTAACTTAGGAAGCTGTCAAAAAATTAAAACTTAACATGTTTTACCCTTAGAGTAATAACTAAAGCAGTCTAAGTTTTTACCATATGATGACAAATGACAATGTTTTTAACTACAGCTAAATTAAAATTTACTGATTTGTAATCCTATATTTTGAAAAACTTTTGACAGTTCACATGTGAAAGGATATTTTCATTGTTAAATTTTACCAAGTTACTTACTGTGTCATGATTGTCTTGTTCGTCCCAAAACCCAATTAGGCATTGTTCAACTCGTATTTGAGCCAGCGAAGCCCGATATTGTGATACTAGATTTTAGTTCCTTCTCCATTTGCATCTAGGTTGGACATCGCGTGTGATCCGTACCTAAAACGTAATCTCTATCGCCTTGTGAAGGCGTAATAAAACTAATAGACCACAAGAAGCGATGTTCAACGTGGCCGCACAGATAACACTCATTGTTGAAACAGTGGTGTTGGAGATCATTTATTAGGTGTATAGGTAAAGTATTGGAGGCGAATGGCCATAAACACTGCGGTGTTGTGCATGTATAGTTCCTCGCACCGCCGCACGCACGGTGGCGCCAATGAGCTCCTTTATATTCTAAACTATAGCATTAATTATTACACAAATTTTCATTCGTAATTCAAGGTCTTATTCGATATAACTAATTGATTAAAAGTTTTTTTATTTGTGTTCATAATTTGTGAATAGTAGTCCGAGTGTAAATAAAGAGGAGTTATTTTACTCGTGCTAGTTGTGTGTGGGTAGGGCGAGTGCCTCGCACCACGGTTGTCCGTGTGACGCGTTGCATGCATCGCATGTTCACAAAGCGTTATGTGCATCTCGTGTGCACAAGGCGTTGAATGCCTCGCGTGTGCACAAGGTGTTGAATGCCTCGCGTGTGCACAGTGAGTGAGTGGCGTCAGGCGCTCAGGGCATTATGAATCTTATAGTTCCTATTGGATGCGAGCGAACTATAATGTTCAATTGCCACTAATTGTAAAAATATTCCTTGAAGTTTTTGCATATTCTGCATTTTTAAATGGTAAGATAATATATTATAAGATTCGTGAGTATAACGCTACTCGCTTATTGGGTGATATATTCTAAATGAATTGTTTGAAATCAATAAATAAATTGTAACAGATTAGTTACATAACTATATTGTAAATGTGAGTGCAAAAATGAACTCTGTTAAATTATTTTGCGTTATGTGAATCGAAGAATGATAGAAATATATTTTAATTTCTATATAAATAGTAATAAACTGTATTATTTGTAAATATGAACTTAGTTAAGAATATTATATTTCCTAGTTATTATTATTATAGGAGAACATGGCAGATACTTATATGACGGCCAGTTTAGTATAGTATTACTAAATTTAAAAAATCTACACATGGTTTTACATGTACATAAAAATACCATACCTATTATACAAATATGTGTCATCAGAGTACAGTACGCTTGTATGACCCATGGCAAGCTAGTTGAGGCGTCTTTTAACCTCGCATTAAATGTTAATAATTTAATCATTATTTTTAAGCAGTTCATTTATATGAATTCTATTTATTTGAAAGTCTGAATGTCATAAAGACGCTTTCAATCTGTATAACAGTAAACATTTACGTAAGTTCCAACGTTAGGTATGTTCCAACATGAAATTAAAACAGTGCAGACTAGTCTAATTAGACACATGGGTGTATAGTCAGTGGTGTAATCATAGAGTACCAGGACAGATAAATACCATGAAGGGACATTTTATATTCAATTAGAATTACTTTCTTCCTAAATATATATATATATATATATATATATATATATATATATATATATATATATATACCACACACCACCTACGTAAAGATATGTACGAATTTGTTAAAAGAAAGATTCCCAAGTTGCATAACTAGAACCAACGAAAAATGCACACAATAATTAGAATCACGTACGTAATAAACATACGTAGAAAAAACCAAATAATATTAATCGCTTGGACTTGAGCATAATTGTTGTTATATTGGATCAAAGCTATTCACTTTGGTCTTTGCCTATTTGGTCATCCAAGTCAGTACTTCTTTCTAGTAGTTTCTTTCTTTCGGTCACTTAACCAATTCACCTTCATAGTACTATTATTACTATTTGGTCATTAGAACTTTTCAGTCTTCTTTGTTAGTAATCGAATCGCGGTGCCTAATAGTTCATCTTTCATGAACTTAACAAGACTGTCGGATTGCTGACTGGCGCGCTGAGCGCTGACCGATTGAAGTAATAGACCGATTAACGTTTGATTTTGTGATGTTTCTTTTAGTACAGTATAGGAAACCAGTTCCTAATGCCTAATTCAATGACATATGATATACATATATTTATTTAATACTAATCCACAAAATGTTATGACGGTCTTGGTAAAGCATTGGTCTGAATACTAGTGAGTTGCGTTTAATAGATCATTTTTAAAATAATCAATTCGGCTAAGCCGTTGCCGGCCTAGCTGACTGCAAAGCAGAGGCCCCGGGTTCGAATTCTAGTATAGTAAATTTCGGAAACGTATTGTCTCCGTTATTTACTATGGTCTGGGTGTCTGGGATCGGCCCCAGAGTGGTACGTTGTATATTACCCATAACACAAGCGTAATTTGCTTAATTTGGGGATATACAATATGTGTGTTAGTCTGCCGATTATTAAAAAAAAATTATTTAAAAATAGATCGTAAAGTTTTTACTAGCAAACATTGTAGATATCTATATGTGGAAACAATTAAATGGTTGTAGATATTATAGTAGTATGTACTTACTACTAGCTACTAGATATTATCTGTTTATTTTCCAAATAAAATAAAATAGTACATCATTCATGAACTAAACAAGACTAATTCACATCACATTATCACTTGCACCTAAAGCAAAGTTACAAACTATACCTTTGAATATTTATAAAAGCATTGAGCGAGGGCTCCATTCGATGAATTTTCTACTACAGGTATATTACATACAGTTTCCCGAATGAAAAGTAGTAGTATGCGTTCGGTTGTTATGAGTAGTTTCAAACCTTGTTGGAACAAACCTATTATATAGTTCTCCCTATATTATCATTATCTTCATATGTTTTCGTTGCTAAATTCCCTGAACTTAACATATTATGATCTCATGCAATATTTCTTAGTTTCATTTTAGTTGTGCTGTGCTCTGGTTCACTGATATCACAAGCAAACAGCCAATTTACAATTTAAATAAAATTAGAAAAATATTTGTGGAATTTTTGCTCATCTTGATTTAATTTCGTTTAATCCTTTGTTCTCTTTCCATAAGCAATAAAGAAGTGCTTTTGTCTGTTAATAAATTATATCTAGTTCCTTTTATTTTAGTTGTATGGACAAATAAATGAAGTATAAATTACGATGAGCATATAATTGGGACATTTCTGTTTTTCACGTATTTTCAAATGTTTAGTTCTGTTTTTGATGTCTAGTGCGCTAACGATAAATTATTGTTAAAACTTAATTTTGATACTATTTAGGATATTCTACAGCGCAAATTGTCAACTATCGTAAAAATTTCTAAATGGAATTAAGTTCCCATAAAATTTACGATACACTAAGCCATAAATTCGTTTTAGATGTTGTAAAATTTCGAACATAACTTACTGTTAATGAAGTTTTTAAAGTAAACAGTTTAATAAAATAAAATCTCTAACTTAGATTTGTATGTAAAACTGTCGATTCTTTCACTAACTTGTGTAAAAAATTGGTGATTTGCGCATCATTAACTTCATGCTATGAATATGGACGCCTCTTTAGAGTTAGTCAATCTATTATGGAAAACAATAAAATTAGTGTTATTGAATGCGGTGGTCAATTATTCTGGCGTGCCGGATATTTTTTCAAAATTCATCGCTAAATCTATTAACTTAGACTCTAGATTAGCTGCTAAAGGCTGCACAGTAAATGATATGGAAAACCGTTTATTGTATAGACATCTGTAGCTTAATTAGAGCAGTTATGAAGATTTCCGCGACTATAATGTTGTTTCTGGTAGTTGGTTAATTAAAGCGATCTGCTTCTGAACGGCCGCGCGTTTACTTGATCACAGCTGTATCATAAATTACATAATTTTAAGGGACCTTCAATTCCAGTTAGCTAGATCTATTGATTGTAGTGAATATTGCTATTGGAAGGATCATCATAACGATTTTTGTGTGACCAAATGTATTATTTTTAAGTTTTACCTATATCAGGTAAATGGATTAATGTTTTGAACAAAATTTTATAATATCACAAATATTTTATAGCATATCACGTTAAGGCTAAACGTCAGAGTCGATAATAATATAAAATGGCGTTAACTTATATTAACATTAATAAATATTTTTTAATAAACTTTAAATAATTAAATACAACTATTATATAACTGGGTTATCAAAATACATTTAAAATCTGTGTAAATATTATGCTTTTTCATTATGAGGTATTTATGTGTAAATTATTATTGTTCACTATTGAAAATTGCATAATAATAGCCAAAGGTTCTATTTAAGAAATCACTACTAATAAGCGATAAGACTATCTTTTGTTTTCTTAACTGTAATTTCTGTTAAATATCATTTATATTTCTGTCATCTTATATTATAAAATAAAGTTTATTGTATCATTTTCAATAATAAATGTTTGGAAAGACAAAAAAGCATAAATGTATTGGATATTTATTATAAAGTATTTATATATTTTAAAATTCCGGTTGTATAATTTCATGTGTATTTTTAATGAAGTATATAAGTTAACGTGATTTAATTCGCAGAATCGCCGTAATATATAAATAACATATAATATAAATAGATGTACCGCCTTAACGAAAGTAGAAAAACGAATCGGGTGAGCCTTCTAAATAAGTGAATGATTACAATATATTTTGTTGATTATTATAATGAGCTGCTGCGAAGTAGAATTTGTGCTCATACAAATATGCAGCATTTGGAAATAAGTGAAAAATAATTCTAAATAAGATACCTGCAAACCATGACTGGAGGGTTCATGCAAAGCCAAACTGTACTGTAGTATAAATTTAATATTTTGAACATAATGTGACCATTTTAGCAGCCAGATTGGTACCCACTGAATTTCATTTCAACATGTATAAAATGAAAAAATATACATAACATTTTTATGTTATTGAAAATAAAATGAATCTAAAAATTATTCTTGACTTTCAATATATTCCATTACCTTTAAACACTTAAAATAGTAATGTTATTATTAGACACTAGAGACATGTTTTATTCATCATCACATATTTCATATCAGGACAGTTAGTACCTTTTAAATGTTTACTTTAAAAATATTATTACAATACGAACGATTTCGCTGATGTATAGCAAAGTAACAATATCCAATAGTTAAACTAACTAAACCATAGGTCGCTGGGTCATATCCGGCTTGAAGGACCATAAAGAAAATTGAGTGGACTGTATCTTAATCGTGTGCGTTTGTCCAATAAATAACGAATATTTACAATATTAACTTGCATCTTTGATTTAAGTTTCTGGATGTACCGTGATTACGTTACAGACAACGGTTCGATGTCAACTGCTATTTCCATCAAAGATACTATGATAGTATTATTTAAAAAGTATAATTATAATAACGTGTTTTAGTGGACTAATCATGTAGGTTTTCTACGCCCTAGCTCTTCTAGGAGTTACGCGGGCTTTGATATATCCGAGGAGCTAAATATAAAGTGGCAATGATGGTAATACCAAACGATCTTATAAGACAAATCTTTGGGTACATTATCCCGGAACAGTTGCACTCCGTTACATCACAGAAGTATGTTGCTAGCGTATTTAGAATGTAAAATCGTAAAGTTGTGTGTTTTTTAGTGTTCCGTAGTCAATTGTACAAAATCGAAACTTTCATTTTCATCGTGTCTTGTGTCTTAACATGTAACAGACATTTTTCTCAGAAACTGCTAGATCTACTTATGTAGATGAAAGAGCGGAAGGTTTAGTCTATATTGCACTACCCAATGATCCAAAAACCCAGCTAAACAACTCCAATTTAAATTTATAGAATTGTCATGAATAGTAAGTTAATATATGAATGATTTGCAAATAACAGAAGTATATTCATATGATTACTATATAAGTAAAATAAATGAAAATAGTAATACCACAAAGGAACGGATATTCAGCATATTAAAATCAATGGTTTAGAATTTAGAATGTCTGCTACACATCCAACGTGATACATAAAACCGGACAAACTCGTCCTGTGTTTATTAAAAAGATGCCTAATTAGAAGCCCAACGTTCATGAGACCTAAGAGTCGTTTTATAAGTCGCCATTTAGTGATAAACCTGATTCAGTACCTGTGCTATTTTTAAACACAATAAAACTACTCCATTCCTTATGTTCATAGGGCTTTTGGTTCGCAAGTTTTATGTTAGTAAGGAACGTATATTTGCGATACAAGCAGGCCGCTCATCTAATTAAAAGTTGTTCACGCCCCCTTTGCACGTATGCCAGGGAAGTCAACGCATTGTCAGCCTTTATGATGGGATAGGAAGGATGGGATAAAAGGGATGGAATAGAGGGGATTAGATAGGAAGAGGAGAAGTGGAGTATCGGAATTCTCACTCGTCATACAAAACATGATTATTTCGAGGGTAACGGTATTACGCCGATATTCTGTGAAAGCGTGTTATCACACCGATTGAGTTAGTCCCAACGAGCTGTTATCATAATAATGATTCCAGCAACTCTATACCACATCAAAATCGTATCTTTCAGTCAAGTTGCACAGCGCTATCCAAATTATTACGATTTATCACATCAAAATAAGTCCAAGTCCTGTGTCAACAAATTGATGGGTATAGCTAGTTACTGATTCAACTTATAAACAAGCACATATTATCAAGCCAAGCCAAGCTAAGTCGGTTGCTTTGTGATTTGATACATGCAATGAATAACTTTGGGGCTGATCTCAAACACCCAGATCAGAGTATATAACTTTAACAAATATACCTTTCCAGAAATATATCTCAGGAGTTCTATATACTTGAATAATTAAAGCTCAAACAGAGGTTGTTGAATATAATAAATCCATGAATACCTTGAACAAATCCTCTTTAAGGTAAAAATTATTACATCACAAAGTTACGGATTTAATAATATATATATATGATCTTTTTAATGTGGATTTCCTGAAATTCTAACATAACCTAAATGAGCAAACAAAGCATTTGTAATACTTTGTAAGTGCACCTGCCACTTATCCAACATTACTGATTACTTGTAAAGGTGAATTCGTACCAAGAAGTCCTAAGTGCTGTACGAATTTTGCTGTGTCACGTATTATATATGCGCAACATGGCATTCGAATAACATCTTTTCTTTACATAGTATAAAAAACAGTTGCTTTCTGCGTCTGTCTGTGTATCCGTTAACTCCTCCTAAACATCGGATTTTCAATTAAGCTGTTTTCACCATCAGTTAGGTATTTTTCAATGAAGGTTTATGATGAAAATTAAATGTAAATGTATACTAGCTTATACGATACACATATTTATGTATATGTATCGTAAACGTACACTAGTTTTTGCCGGCGGCTTCACTCGCAATATATAGAAATCTATATAAGTTTTTATATAAATAAAATCGACTTACTTACCCTTAGGGTTTGACCCGCGGCGTAATCGTGGATTTACAGTGTAATATCTGAAGATTGAGACATATTCTCAAGGCTTAACCCCTTCTTAATACATTATAGGTACTGATTTAGAGACCAGGTAGGGAGAGAGGCGTAGCCTAGGTACACATTCCGACTCTCTTTTTCTCAATACATCACTATAATTTACCTCTGGTTTGCAGAAAAGTTCCCAAAGTAAGTGAAGTGTCAATTCGTTTTACTCTCATACGCCTTTCGTCGAATTCTCTTGAAAAATATGATGAAATTCGATGAAATGAATGACAAAAGGCATTTGAGAGTAAGCTTCACGTGCGTTTTCACCATAATCTAGTAACATAGCCCCAGGCAGCGAGGGTACAGTCGCACACGCAGTAGAGCCTTCCTCCACGCACACATACGAAAACAAGTCACGTAAACACGTGCTGTATAGTGTATAGAGACCATAGACAGTCGAATCAACGTTGGACTCGGCGCAGGTATCGTGCCTTGTTCTACCGGTTGAACGACACAAAAACGATCGAACGAACGCCTTTATAAAACGAACTTTATTATATTTTAAGCGTTTGTAATATAAATACAAGTTTTGTTTAATAGAGAATAGGTTTTAGAGTGCTGTGTATACGATTTTGGATTATCGATATGAGTTAAGAGTACAACTTCCCCTTAAGTGCATAGCGGTATCGCGGAACCAGATCTGAGTCCTCAATGTATTTGAAACTTTGAAAGTTGCCTTCCTGTTTGTTTGAGCAACGATTGAATTTGGTATTTCAAATTGCAATCCCAGGAAACAAACATCACATATCGGTAAGCTATTTCACATAATTGAATAATTTTAACTTAAGTTGAAGACTATAAGTACCGATTCTATAAATTAATGTTTTGTATTCAACGTTTCATTTAACTCTACGAGTATTTATGTAGAGACGATGAAATTGATATAGGTTATATATAATACCTTCGAAAGTTTTCCTCTAAGTTATTTGTGTAAAAATTTAAAGAAACCTGTTTTATACTGTAGGTTTTTAAATTATAACATTAGTAATGAAGATTTATAGTATGTCAATTATAATAAAGAAACATTTTGATAATAATACAGAATACGTATTTTAATTGCTCATTTAGAAGCAATATTTTCAAATTTGAGGTCACAGGAATAGTATATAAACTGAGTGTTTATTTTCTTTGTTTTTTTATAACAAAGAACATTCATAACGAAGATTAGTTTAAATGGAATAGCTTAATATTTTAGTGAAAATATATTAATTAATTGGGACCCCAAATAATTGCGAGAAGGTAAAAGAAAAGAGATAGAGATTGATCGCATATCTATCTATTAATATTTAAGGTGTGTGAAAATAAATGTACCTATAAAACTATTTTTGCTTTATTGGCCATTGTAAATTGACACTTATACAATTTTCAACTGTATTTCTTGACCAATTAAGACGAATTCTCTCACTATGCATACTTTCAAGCAGTTTTTTGTCTAATCTTCATTGTTGCTTATGCATTTATTATATTTTTAAGTCGTTCTCAAAAATTTGCCATTCTGCTTTTTGTGAGGTAGATAACGGTTCAAACGGACGGGTAGGGTCTTTTAGGTCACGTAAAAACTACTTATGGGAGATATGATTTATTTTGGCCACCGCTTGCCAGGGTTTCGGGGAGTGGTGAGGTCATGTACGCAGAACTCTGGCATTAGGATGAAATACGAAAAATCTAGGGGTTTTAGTGGGTATCTGACATGGGTGGCAATAGTACTATTACCACAGTACATACGCACCTGCCGCATTCCCCCAAGGTGGTAACTCCTCAAACGGATTTTCCCTCAAAAAAAAAGATATGATTCATTTAATAAGTAGCTTTATATAGCTTTTATGACTTAAGCATTTTTCTACCACCTATTAACCAAAAATTAATAGTTAATATGAATCTTGAATTTTTTAGTTTGTTGGCGCGCCCATGAGATATTCTGCTATATTCGAAAATCTTTTAATAGAAGTGTCATTTTACGATGTAAATAAAACATATTTTTAAATATTTGTTTACACATTGTATTTTTGATAACGAGCTTATCTGAAGTTGCGTATTTCTTAGCTGAAGTCGAAGTAGTTCAGTGGCTATTATACTTACATCCAATTTCAATGACATGGGTTCATCCTGGCCTAAGTAGCATACACTGGTTAAACAGTTTATTTCAACTAATCTGCATATAGTTACAATTACAATTTTCTGTCAGCAAAGGAAAATATCGTGAGGAAACCGCATGTCGGGATTACCGATAGAAGAAATCCACCATCCGTATTGGACAAGCATAGCGGGCTACCGACTGGTTACGGGCGAAACCGACACAAATAATATCATCATACAAGAAGATTGATAGTGTAGTCACAATAAACTTTATTCCCTTTAGTTGCTACAGTCGTAAATGTTCACATACGACAATAACGCTCCTATAACAGTACATTGTACGTAAGAACAACCTATTACATTTGAGAAGAACACTACACTAACGACGCATTTCCATTAAACAGCCTTCGATTTATGCAGCGGTATTTTCCGCGTAGAATAACTCGAGTCACATGTTGGTACTTTCTTCCTACACATGTATAATATATTCATAGTATATATAATAAACAACAGAATTACTCAACAAATTTCTAACCTAATTATGCGTAGTATAACAATATTCCTAAAAAGTAGACAATATCTGTTACCTACGAAAAATTTGTTTGTTTTGCACTTACAGCCACTACAATCTAACTGGCAATTCTGGTATAACTGATGCAAGTAAGATATACAAACAGCGTCTAAATTAATGTTATTATAGCAAACAAATAAATTACCTACTTTAGTTAGTAAATCGTGGTTTTCGTAAATCATCATTTTCAAAATTACTTCAAAGCACCTGATTTTCCTCTTTAACGAGATAGGTAAATAAGAACAAAGAATGAGGATTCTATAAAATTAGTTATGTCGAGCTATTACACAACTCTACTTTTAAAACTTTCTTTGTTATATTTGCGATTATATCAAATCATTACACGTAATGACTCATGATTTTTGTTATATCAATCTACAAGTCCTATACTAATGTTACACCAAATTATGTAAAGCACTATTATGTACAACCGCATTATTATAGGAGAAGAATAATATCAGGAATGACAATTATCGAGCAAAAAAACTTACTCTGATATATTCCTAAATTCCATACGCTTATATTTAATGTTACGACAAGTTACCTACTCTTCTCGCGCTTTTTGAGGTTTTACTATAAAGAAGAGAGAACTAAATAAGTCATAACATTTAAAATAAATATATTAGAAGTCTCAGTTTTTGACAGATTTATTCTAAAACAATGTCTCATAATTCTAATGTTAAATATATATATTGGTCAGACTGGAATTAGAACTTGACTAGACCAGAATTAAAATGGAGTTCAGCTCAGTGACAATTCGTGAATTCTAAAAGGCTTTCGAATTTAAACAGATTATAGTTTGAAGCGACGGTATTTTTCTAGAACGTTTTCTTTAAAGCATGAAACGTGATATAAACTGCAACACGATCACGTGTGGCACATATTATGCCGATTACAGCACTTTCAATGTATTTAATAATTCCCTGCTAAAAGAAAAAGCTATTACTGCCATCCAAATTGAAAACACAATGGTTAATATAATTACTAATGAATGACACATCAATTATAAATACACAGTAGTAGCATCTGATAACAAAAGACGAATAAAATTACTTTTAGATGTGAGTATCTAGGCAGAGGTATGTATTTTAGATCTCTACCACTTTACATACCTTCTTTACTACCTGGATGAAGTAAAAACGCACCTGTAATGCTAAAACATGTATTTTTTTCTTATTAAAAACCTAAATATGAGCTATCATGTTCCTAATTCGACGATTTACGAGTTGCCTATCCACATTTTAGTATTTTACCTAACATACTGCGTTTTTCTTGAGGATAATCTTTCAAACCAAACTCGTTGCAAAATTTTGTTAGGAATCCTTCAGCTGTTTTTGTAAAAAGGTAACAAACAGAGTTGATCTTGTATTTATAGATCAAGTATGGATTTAGATGAGGTATCGGTACCGTGGATGTTACTTGACTCGTGAGGTGCCGAGCCCTTAACCTATAAAGTCTCATCATTAGCAGTTTACCACAAGGCTGGTGGCAACTAGCGATATTGCGATTCAAAATAATAACGTTGCCCTACTGGAAGTGATCTAGCCTATTCTACTATTAAACTAAACCTACAAGTAAAAGACTAGAGATCTTAATGTAAATTTTACATTTAAAACCTTTGTTGTGTTCGAGTGATAAATAAAAAGTTAAAAAATCACATATATTTTCTTTGGAATCACATGTCAATGTATTCCTGTATGAGTTCTTAACTTAGGCATATAATTTAGTACTTGCTATCGCATCTCTGAGGATTACTAAAATCGTAATTAAATAAGATCCAAATTCTAAATGAGCAGACGAATAATATTAGGTAAGTAATTGATCAAAGCGTTTATGAAGTAGACATGCCTTTAAAATATATTTATCCCTTCATGTTGAAACAAGTCTCCTATCTGTACAATTATCAATGCTTGCATAGAATAATAATCAGGTATGTGAACAAGCACTATTGAAGCGATGACCACAAGAATGTCCTTAAACTATAAGTAAGTAGCCATACAAATTATTAGTCATATTGTCCGTATTTGAAAATACTAAGAAACTCAAAAACGAATGCATTTATTTATTTATATTTCGTGATTTGTAAAAACATTTACAACAGGATGAAGAACTCGTTCTATTCCAAACAGGTTTTTAATGGACATTCAAGATTGCTCTTAAATGTTATATTGGTGCTAGGATATAAAGCAAAATGTAGAACAAAAAAGTGGTTGGTACTTTAGCACCACATAAAAGAGCAGTGTGTTCAAATGAAAATCTGATTGATGTATAGTCGAATATTGCATAAAGAGTCAGCAAGGTTAATTAATAACTCTTTGTAGTTCCGACTTTGGTTAGGACATCGTGTAATAAATCTATACTTCGAAGTAAACTCAGTGATGCACTTTGTTACCGCCGCTACAACCTCGTTAGCAGGTCTCGTAAAAGCAACAATAGTAGTTCTAGTAGAATTATCTGCGGAATAGACGAGAAAAACTAGAAAAGAGTAGTTAGGCTGTTTAGGCAATATATTCTTAGCGATTATTTTATTTTAACCATCGGTTAAATGTCTATGCACACCAGCCTTAGAAGTGGAAACGTAGGGCCCAATAGGACGATTTTATTGTAGGTGTTTTGCATATAAACCAAATATATTATAAAAAGTAGGTAGATACAAAAATCATGTACATTCAATCTCGGAATAGGCAGTATTACGCCCAGTTGTTGTTTTATTTAAAAGGCCTAAAACTATCTAGTAATATCTCTCAGTAGGAATCCAAAATGGGTTTTAAATTTAAAAGCAGATATATTTGAAAATGTTATATTATATTAGTGAGCGTCACATAACATTAATTTAAATTTCAAGTATTATTATTACCTACTCCAGTAAAATATAATAATTGGTCTTTACAAATTAAATTATATATCTATATTATTACTGTTTCATAGACAACACTTTATTGTTCACCAAAACAAAAACTAAAAAAATGCACAACAAGACAATAGTTACTCGGTAAAACAAAAGGCGGCCTTATCGCTAAAAGCAATCTCTTCCAGGCAACTCGACTCAAAGGAAATTCTTTAATTATCTGTAATTATTATGCAACAAAGAAAAAGACAAAAAAACATAAATAAAAATGACATTATTTGTACTAGATATAGTTGAAAACTAAATTAGATTTTTAGTTTAAATTCAAAGGATGAAGTAAGAGACAATGTTTCAATTTTATTACTTGACTTTATTACAAAATTCTTCTCATTTCATCAACACCTACGGAAATATTTTCAAAATGTAATGTTTATCAGATGTAACATATAACTTAAAACACACTTAATTGAAACTGGGTTACAAAATCATTTTAACATCTAACATTACAGTTGCCATACATTACCTATTGCATGGAATATTCCGATTTAATTCTTGTACTTTATTGTTTTAACAATATAGATACATATATTTGGTAGTCGCTTAAGTCAGCTACTAAAGCACTAAAATCTTATTCCAATTATGTGTTTTGATATCGAAGAATTAGATGGGGAATGTACCAGCTAAGCATCTTTTCTGGTCTAGTATGCAGCATATTGTACACTAAACGGATGTTAGCAAACTAAGCATATGACAGCAATGTTATTGGTAGAGTCGATGCCGGTAGACCACGACGTGATGACTCACCACGACTAAATTGAAGATAATTTGAAGAAAGGCTCAGGTACAAAGCACCTGAAATAAACGTATATTACGTATGAAGAGATTAATAAAAGTTCATGAAGCAAAAATAATTGTTTGTCATGATTGTAGCAGGAGGTGATGACAATAAGTATCACAACAGATGACAATAAGTATGTATTTATGTAACTGATGTTTGGGGAAAACCTTGTGAAATACTACTACACATTGATTTTGTGATAATTATGTCAAAACTATAAATTCCCTGGACAAACGTGACGGGGGAAATGAATTCAGCAATGGAGCTCATATGACTTAAGTCATAAAGTTTTATTCAAATCATTAAAATAGTGAACGCGTGTATAGGCTCAAAAGCTTTCTTGCAACATCCTTATCATTAAAAAAATAATATATGTGTCTTTGGGTTTAAGAATATTCTTGTTTTTAATTTCATTAAATACGGTTTCGTAATCTCTATTACCGATATTAAGAATAATAAACATGGCAGCACTAGCTGAGATTAAAATTTCGTAGAAATCGTGACGAGCGTGCGTTGCCTTTTTACCGCTGCACCGGCTAAAGTAAAAATATTTCGAAATCGAAACTACCATCTCATCCTTTGAGACAAGCAATGGCCAAGTGGCGCCTTTACGCAATGATAAACATTTACAACTCTGACATTAGTTACAAACCACTTAAGTTGCAAGTGGAATGCAACCGTAGAAGTTAATTTGCATTATTTCATAAAACTGTATTTTTAATTTATTTTTACCCGTGCAGGAACGAAAAAAGAATATAATTTCCTGCGAACGGGCGGCCTGTCGAAAGAGGCGACAAAAGAACCTACAGCCAGGTGGTGGGCATTTGCACGTCTGGATGGCTACCACCCCTGGTCTAGAGTATTCCGTTATAATAACCTTGGGTTGTATTCCGTCATTAGTGGTCAGGTTCCAGTCTTCCTTTAGAGAGCAGCAGCGCATTTGTAGCACCTTTGGTGTTGCGAATGTCCATAGGCGATGGTAACCGCTTTCAACCAGTGGGCCGTCTGCCTGTCTGCTGAAGTCATGCAATAAAAAAACGACACTTTTAATAACACAAATACACATAAAATACTAGGATATGACCACGACTTCCCGAAAAAAAATGTCACACGTTTTACTACATTAAATTTGCTATCGATCGGAAAAAAATCACATTGGAATTCTTATTTTTTTTTAAACTGGCCAGTTTAAACCATTTCCAGAAAATTTCCCGCGGGTTTCCCAGGATAAATGTAACGAAAAGCGAAAAGTCGAAAATCAGTCAGTGTTCTCCATCGTTTATATAGTCTATTCCAGCTGTTGTTTTTAATAGCTTAAAGGTACAGACACGGCATGTTTATTTTATAATATTATAGATTTTGGTACTTATTATTAAAAAGAATTGTGTGTGTGTGTGTGTGTAGTTCACATGCAGTAGAAGTGAAACTTTAGAAAATATACTTACAGATAATTCTTCTCTAACTTTTATTAATATAAATATAATTCCTTTATTGACGGATGTAGCGTCAACATATTATAGTTAATAATACCCTTACCCAGAAAAGAAGGTGGAAGGGGTCTTATTGACATTTTAAATTTACATAACAAACAAAATAACAACGCTTGGCTAACAAGAGGTGAACTCTTCCCAGAGACAGAGGGTTTTATGATCGTCATTCAGGATCAAGTCATTGAAACCAAAAATTACCGCAAAAATATCATCAGAAACCTAGCCGCTGACTACTGCAGAAAATGAACAGCTCCCCAGAAACTATACAGCACATCACAGGCGCATGTAAATCAATAGTTCAGACAGACTACAAACATAGACATGATCAAGTCACCAATATCATACATCAAAACCTTGCACACAAATATAATCTCATCAACACCATAACACCATACTATAAATACAAACCTGAAATTGTACTAGAAAAGTCTACTACTAAACTGTACTTTGACCGAGCCATATTGACTGACAGAACGATCCATTACAACAGACCTGACCTAACCCTAATTAACAAAACCACTAAGACAGGTTATTTAATAGACATTGCCATACCTAATACACATAATATACAGACAACAATATCAGAAAAATTGACAAAGTACACCGAACTCAAAGACGAAATTACCCTCCTTTGGCACCTACAGAATGTTACAATTATTCCAGTCGTGCTCTCTATTACGGGAGTCATACCAAAACTAATACATCAATCCCTAAAAGCTCTAGACCTACCAGCAAACTCTTACCATTTAATGCAAAAAGCAACAATAGGAAATACATTTAGGATAGTAAGAAAATTCCTGCAAGGTGACACCAATGATTTGCTTGCTAGTAATCATACAAATATATCAAATCAAGTAGCAATCACTACATCTTAGTCGTCCCACTAATGTACACTTGGCTTATGCCCGTGCCATTAGTTTATTTCCGGTTAGCCGAGATAAAATATATAAATCAATATAATAATAATAAGGTTAGAGCCTTCAACAGCTGGGTTATGCCCGTGTTAGCATTCTCCTTTGGCATACTCAGGTGGACTCAAACGGAGCTGGACGCCCTAGATCGAAGAGTCCGTTGCCTACTGACAAAACATCGTATGCATCACTCACGTTCATCAGTAATGAGATTGTACATCTCGCGAAGATGTGGAGGCCGAGGCTTTCTAAATGCCAAGGATCTGCACAATTGCGAGGTGAACAATCTCAGGGTATATTTCCTTAAGATGAACGTGGGCTTGCACAAAGATGTTGTGGCAGTAGATAAAGGTTTTACCACGCTCTCGTTGGCTAAAGAGAATTGGTGCAATCTGGCAGTACTGAGCGCCTCCGACCGCATCAACGTATAGAAGAGCAAGGAGCATGGCAGGTTTTATCGGGCTTTAACAGGGCCCGATGTAGACCTGTCAGCGTCGGTAAACTGGCTACGGTTCGGTAACCTCTTTGGAGAAACCGAAGGTTTTGTCTTTGCAATTATGGACGAAGTTATTAAGACGAATAACTACCGGAAATATATCCTGAAGGATGGCACCTTAGACATCTGTCGGGCATGTCATCGCCCAGGTGAATCCCTCAGGCATATTGTTTCCGGCTGTTCACATCTTTCTAACGGCGAGTACTTGCACAGACATAACTTCGTAGCCAGGATTATCCACCAGCAACTTGCCTTTCGATACGGTCTTGTGGAAACGGAGGTGCATTATTACCAGTACTCTCCGGAGCCAGTTCTTGAAAACAGTCGTACCACGCTCTACTGGGATCGATCAGTTATCACGGACACGACTATTGTAGCCAATAAGCCTGATATCGTGATAATAGATCGATCTGCGCGACGAGCAATACTCGTTGACATCAGTATCCCGCATGACGATAACCTCGTGAAGAAAGAAAAAGAAAAACTAAGTACATACTTAGATCTTGCCCACGAGGTTACCACTATGTAGCGTCTGGAGTCAACGAACATTGTGCCGATAGTTGTCACCGTCAATGGTCTTATAGCGAAAAGCCTCGACCGTCATCTAGATAGACTTTCGCTGGGAAGCTGGGTGAAGAGCCAGATACAGAAGGCAGC
Source organism: Dendrolimus houi (assembly GCA_039645545.1). Lineage (NCBI taxonomy): Eukaryota > Metazoa > Arthropoda > Insecta > Lepidoptera > Lasiocampidae > Dendrolimus > Dendrolimus houi. The sequence continues at coordinate 10,799,971 of CM077120.1, read as the reverse complement.
ATTCTTGGATACGGCACGATATGTGAGGAGGTTCCTGTCTCTGGACCCCTAACCACCAGTAGTTTGGACCCCAGGCCCCGCTGGCGGTGAGCTGTAAGGTTTTATATTTTTTTAATTGAATATGTATTTTATTTTTGATGTATTTTATAAAAGAATAATTTTATCTATTTTTTTATAAAAAAATGTCTTTATATATTTTTTATAAAATGTAAAATTTTTGAGAATAAATAAATACAGTATATAATAATAATAATCGGCAGACAAACACACACATTGTATATCCCCAAGCTAAGCAAGTTACGCTTGTGTTATGGGTACTATAGAACGGACTACTCTGGGGCCGATCCCAGACACCCAGACCCATAGTAAATAACGGAGAAAATACGTTTCCGAAATATATTATACCAAGAATCGAATCCGGAGCCTCTACGTTGCCGTGAGGTAGGCCGGCAAAGGCTTAGCCCGCTCAACCACAGAGGCCGTCAAAATAAAAATCCAAAATAAACTTTTAAGCATCACTTTAAATTTTTCACTGTTTTAGTCGAAAAAATATTATTATCAGTTTTATTTCGGTCCAAATTGGACCTGTTTAATCATCGGTGTTATTGACTCTCTAATCTGTGCTGCACAATGTAAAACTCGTATCTCATTCTCTCGCAGGCTTATTCTTCTATACATTTATGTGTTTATCTCTTTTTAGTGTCGTTTTTTCGTTTCATCGAGTTTCAAGTCGCAACGATTCTGAAGAAATTTCACTTCAAAAACACAATCACACATTTCTAGGTGCTCACAGATTATTCTTCCCTTACTTTTTCTTAATAATACAACGCCATTAAAATTTTTAACCAATGTTTTGTTTGTAACAATTTTTTTCGAACAAACATAAATGATGATTTTTTTTAAACATGTCAAAGTTTCGTATGAAATAAACAATCATTTAATCTAATCTTCATGCAATCAATGTCCACTGCTGGACGTCAGCGTACTGAAGTTTGCGGAACATATCTTGTCCAGCCTTCCTCATCCAGCTCTTGCCGGCGACTTTACGCAGCTCTTGCCACAAGAAAGAACCCTTGTTTGGCATCATTCAAAGACCTACAATTTGTCTGAGACTTGAGTGGGGTGTTATATAACTTTAGATCTAACTTTCCCGTATTGTCGAAAATAGTTTGTGGCAGATTACTTAGACAGTTAATTTATGCATTTGAAGTAATATTACCTACTACTATACATATAAAACTAAATCTGAATATTTAAAATTAAATATTAAAAATAGGTTTGCAATATTACAGACTAATGTACTAGATCAATATTATTAGTTCAAATAGCTCTATAATACCACCACCTTGCAATGTAAGTTATAAAGGACGTTTGTGTAATGTTAGGTCATTGCCCCAGATATATATTATTGCGATAGCCACCCAGTATGGTCTAGGTATTTAAAACCCAACAGACTAGCCGGCTCACACCACAATGCTGTCTTGTGAATTACAACAGACCATAACGTAACTCATAATGAAATTCATCATAATACTAGCAATTAAAATTCGATTTTAACAACACTCGAAGCGTATATTTGCACTAAAAATGTTGTAAGAAGAAATACATACATCGAGAATCGAAACTGCATTTCATAAAAGTTTATGACATGGAAACACACTGTTAACTATGAACTAATATTCCGCAAAAAGTTTTTGACGTTCTAGAGCTGTGCTGGAATCATTACCTTAATTACTGCTTTTAGGACCGGCTTAATCGGTGTGATACCGCGCTCTCACAGAATATCAGAGGAAAACAACCCGGAGCTAATCGTGTGTCGTACGATGAGTAGGAGTTCACGTGGCCCACTTCCTTCTCTCTTAACCCATTTTCCTTATCCTATACTCTTATTCTATTCCCTATAACATACCCTCTCTCCCTTTTTTTACGAAAGGAAATCCGATTAAGGACCATCAGCCGCTCGAGGGGGGAAAATCGCGGTCGGCGTGTCTCTCTGTTCTCTAGGTCGGGCTGACACTAGCACCTCACCCATGAAGTGCTATTGCCACACCGCGGTTAGGGATGCGCACTAAAACCCCTTGGTGTTCCTTCCTGCGCCTTATGCCAAGGCTATGTAAAAGCAGAAGCTCGACCGACTCCGCGTGCCCTGGCAGGCGGGGAAGAGGGATGCCTTTATTTTGGCTATATTTTGGAGGCGATTTGTAACGCGCTCCACGGGAGGAGAGGTAAGTGTACGCGGAACACGGCGCGCCCCCATAACGCGCGCCCTCGACGGCATAACGGCGGTTGATAACCCTTTCCCCAGTAATCCACCCGCGCCGCTCGCTCACGGCGACCGAAGGTCGAAAGCCGTTCTCCCACGCCGGCGCGTCCGCCTTTGGCGGGAGCGGAGCAAGGACGTACGCTCACGCTCCCTATCCATCCCCTTTCTGTCATCCTAAAGGCTAACAACCCTTTGGCTTCGCACCTGGTATTGCAAACATCTATAGGCGATGCCGAAGGTAACCACTTTCCACAAGTATATATTAATTATCTATAGTACAAGCATAACTTAAACAGGGAGAATAGGAGTAGGTATACAACGTGTGTTAGCCTGCCTGTATCGTTCTTTATTTATTAAACATGCTAAATCAAATAAAAAACATGCTTATAACGAAGTTAGCTTCCAGTTAGACATAAGGGTTTGAAATTGCACGATACCAACAGTTTCGTATATCTATATCATGTAGCGTAGGGCTTTATAGTGGACGAGGTTATTACGTATGCAGCACGCCGTCGCCGGTATAAGGAGGCAGGACATTGCACCCGATCGCCCCACGACTACTATAAAGTATCTCCTACGCCCAGTGGCCCGTGACGTAGGATATAACTATTGCGAACTGCGGCTTTAGAGAGGTATCGAGATTGTAATTATGTAATATTAGAACTTTACGTTTATTGAACCAATTGAAGGGTTACAAAATACACAAAGATGAAGAGAGAGATATTTATACCACCATTGAAATAAGAACGGCTAGGAGTGTTAAAGTATTTATTTTAAAAAACTCGTGTGCACACATTATTCTGAACGTGCACTTTACTCGCAACAGCACTTGCAAGTATCCCGACTGACCCCTTTGAGTTGTACAATGAAAGAAGAATATTACCAATGACAATCCTAGTACTTTGATGTGTTTACTTGATTCTTAATTTTACATTGTATGTCAGATGTCACCTAGTCTATTATCGGTTCATTGTAATGATGATCAGGATGTTATATGTGATATGTATTAACGTAATTAGTGAACTTATTGGTTCAGTTTTGATCTTCCATTTAAATTTATAATTGGTAAGAAATTTAAGACTCATAATTTTTGTCTGGGTCTAAAAATATTATTGACATAAAAAGTTGGTTGAAAGTTTTGCTGTTTTTAATAAATTAAAAAGAAGGGAGGATATTAGCATTGGTGCCTTCTAAGAAACAAAATATAAGTAGTATAATACCTTTGTGTGCCCGTAGGTAAAATATACTACCTACTATCTATATATACTTCTAATGTATGAATTTTTCTTAGTGGAGGTTTTAAATATTACCCTATATTATAATTATATTAATACTGTTTATTTTATACACATTTGCCAATTTTTTCTTGTTATCCACATTATCATTATTATCTACTCCGTAGCTATCATAGTTCACAACGTCTTTAAAACTAATTTCAGTCAATTAGTTTTTTTATGACCAAGAAACATCTTGTATTTCATGCAAAATATGTTAATAAAATAAATGGCAGAATTCAGATTTATGACGAAAAAATATGGACTTTACACAGAAAAAAGTGTTTTGTTTTTGCGTCATTACCGTGATCTTATAAAAAGTCTACTTATTGTCTAAACAAAGGAGTGTGGCATCTTATTATAGAACTCAAATAAAATCAAATCAAAATCAATTTATTGTCAAAAAATTACACAAAAATAATGCTTACATAGGTTCCGCACTAGGACTAGCCTGTATCGCGGGACACCAAGTTCATGTGTGACTGACTTAACAATCTTTATCTAAAATTAAATTTAAAAAATAGATGTTAATATATTTTAATATATTAAATTTAAAAAATAGATCCATGTCACACAATATTCTGATATATATAATAAGGTTAATTTATATGATATTATATAATAAGCTTTCAGTTTTTTGGTAATCAAATTGCATAAGCCACTTTTGATTTAAACTAATATAACACTATAATGAAACATAGACCAAGGAGATCGACTGATAAAAACGAGTAAAAGTAACATTAATACAATACTAGTTAAACATATCCTACCTGTCAATTGTGCAGTGTCGGATCAATGAGGGTCAGAATAGCTATGAAACAATTAAACATATAAAGTGTCATAAATGTTTCCCGCCGACTGGCAACGTCTAAATATCTTTACTCCTTTTTCATTGGGAATTATATTATTCTTCTCATCTCGGTACTTAACGGGGCTTATAAATAAGTTTCTAAAAAAATCTATATAAATTCAGAATTGACGTTATTGTCGGATGTAACCTATGTTTATCTCTTTGTCTAAAACTTTCACATCTTGGAGAATAACGTTTCCTCTCCCTATTTCAACATCGATGAATGTTTATGGTGCACATCGCCTAAGAATAAAAAACTTGCCCGAAGCTATGATTGTCCTTGACAAATATAATCTGTGAGTCTTCATTTGAGAAGTGAATATGTTCTATGTAAGCATGTTCTATTCTCATTATTTTTGTGGCGACGAGAAATCATTTTGCGGACTTGTCACTGCGTGTGTGTGTTGGGTTTACGTTGAGAGCGTGTGGGACTCGCCGGCCTGGTCCTATCCGGGTGGAGGTAGGTTATTATTATAGACCTGAATACCCATTAAAACTGCCCCTGTCAACCCCTACAACCAGAGCCGGGGGAAATGGCTATCGCCGACTCCGCGTAGACCACGTCATCGCTTCACATGAAGTAATTTATCGGTCCAACGCGAATCTATACAATCATAAGAAATGTTAAATATGGATATATTAATTGTACCACGCATTTTATTACACTATCAATTTACCATTACTTCCTGTTACATTCATAGTTATGTCGTGTTATTCCGCTATAAACTATGCACTGTCAGATATCAAACACTGGCCCTCGACCTGAATCCAGTATGAGCACACCACAGCACCTGTCAATCACGTACCTACACTACGCAGTAACAATATAACAATATTATAATTTGACACACTGGTTCCGATAGGCGCTACACTGAAACCTAACCGTAATTCTGTTTTAAAAACAAATAAAATTGGCACAGTTATTGTCTTGGAGGTCTCACATATTTAGCCTTGTTTATATGGTGTGGCTCACGTGAGGAGTGTGTCACTCTAGTGTTATAGTTTTTGAAAGGAATAAGCGTTGATGATTATTAGAAGCTGCTGCTTAAGGCTTATAACGGTTTAGAAAGTTTCTCTTCAAATTCATATTTATATAGAGTGTACCATCTCCACCTGCGTTAGTGTTAATGCCTGTGACTTAATGCGACTTAATTGTAACATTCAAAAATAATGCGTTAGTGATATAATATAATTAACTACAATAGTAGTAGTAGTATGAGTTATTTGTAAATGTTTAACGTTATTAACTATGTCGTATCTCCAATAACACATAAAAACCCCTGGCTACATCTGTGTTACACAATCACTAACACTAACATTATCCTAGATGTAGCAGAGGCATCAGACCTAAGATAATAATGTTACATGCCGTCAAAGATAAGCACACAGCTGCCTGTTGTAAGCGTAGTTTATTGTCTTCCGAGATTAAGGAATTCTTTTGTGTTTTGAATTTGTAATTAAGAAAAACATGCTATTGTTTTTCTACTTGTTTTATAACCATCATTAGCGTCGAACTAATTCTTATTGTTATTGTTTTCGACTTTGTTACCCGTTCGCAGGTGTGCAAATTACTATTTCTCGGAAACTCAGTGCGCGCCTCCAATTTCTTTGTACTGTGTAGTTAGTATATGCCCGAATGGTGGGCAGTCAAGCGACGTCTACGAGACGAGTAAGACGTTTGTAGTACTCTCGATTAGCGATATAGACGACGAACTTTACGCGTGTCGAATTGCAATGAATCGTGCAGTGTGAACTGGTTGCATCCAGTCTTATTTGTATATGTTTTATACGTGTTTGTACACTTCTAATAAATTCTATAGTAGTTCCAACGGCATTTTTAATTCGAGTCCTGTAGCTCGTAACAATAATTATAATTTTCCACACATATTTCGTATGTAAAATTACGATAACTATATACTAATTAGATCTATGTGTAAGTGGAAATGACAATTAACTAAACAGTCTGAAGTTTAATAGACCAAAGTTGCGTGAAAAGCCCTAATAATAAAAAGTGTAGGTAAGTATGTATTCATATTTAAACTTTATTACCATAGTAAGACACCTATAACGTTATATTTTTGTTTGTTTTCATTGTAGTAATGGGTTTTAGTATATTTATATTGTATTTTAAAACTTAAATAATTTTAATTAGTGAAAAGTGTTATAAATGAGGGGTAAGAGCAAAACGTACTACTTAAGTGGTGATATCATGGCCCACGTTCACATTGTCAACATAAGCGCATTTATGGGCTGTTTTTATATGTTATACGTTTTTATATATTATATTTTTTATATATTATACGTCATTGTCCCCGTCAAGTAAGCGTGCCGAATTGGCGTCATTTATTCGCAAGAATCTAATTGCTATCTTAAAATAATTATTTTATTACTAAATTTTAGCATTTTTATAGTAATTATATTTTTAAAGCTATTTAATGATATAAATAATTGGTCTAAAATATATAAATAATACCAGAATATCTGTTGTATATACCTTATTGTAATAAAATACTTGTTATACAGAGCTTTATTTTACAAATATTGAGTAATTTGCTTTGTAATGCAACTTCATACTGGACAACAAAACAGCAGTAGGGTGTTCCGTTATTTCCTACTATGCAGCACACATTTAAAAGGCTCGTTTCCTTTTGAAGACGGTTGTAGAAATAACGACCCACTGCCTTCAAATAATCCGATGAATTTCCTGCAAAATAATGTTTTTATAACAAAAGTGAAATAAAAATAGCCCAATCACTTTTGAAATTCAAAACTCGTTTAGTTTAGAATTTTTTTTGAATAATTTTTATGACATTTAAAAACTCAAAACTGAATCAAATAAATCAAAAAAGTAATGGAGTACACCTATGATTTCAAGGAAGATTCGTTATGTCCTACTTTTCAATACACGGGTATCAAAAATATTCGTGAGCGAAGAATCTATTGCATTATATCTATTACAAAAAAACCATTTCTTGATTTTATTTGTATACAGATTTAAACATAAAGCCAATAATTTTTCACGATAACTTTAACTACCTACCAAAATCTAATATTTGGGCAAGCGTATGTTAGTTCACACACTTTTAAAGGTTCCGTAGAAGTAACCAATATCTAGTGATTTCGACATTTACCTAATAAACATTAAATAAACACTAATTCAATAATACCCGACATCTCAAAAATTGTACTCGTATTTTGTGGAAAATATTTTATATTTTTTATCAGAATTTCACTTCATAGTTTAAAAATTAGAGAAGTAAATTAACAAATCGTAAATAAACATCCTTTTGTTTTTCTAAAATCTTATTAAGCATGCCTATGTAAACTTAAAAAATCCTTCCCTCAGCTGATGTTGTATGGCGGCCAGCCCTAATTTTTTTGCAATGCTACTTTTTTACAATCACTATTTAATTATTTTGAATTCTAAAGAAAGACAAGTTTTTTATCGGTAAGCCGAAGAAAAATGCTGCCTCCATGTTATGAATAAGAAAAACTGTATAACCAAAGCAAACATCACTGCTGTCAATCACATAGGCTCTATGGAGGCCCAACATGCAACCAGAGCTGCCTTTGGGATGCCCCTGTATTACTGTGACTTGTATATTAATATTGTTACAAGTCGCGAGACTCGAATAAAATGCAGTTAGAATTACTGTAGAGTTTAGTAGAACTATACAAACACGTATAACACAGGAACAAATATAACCGAACGCAACAAGTCTAAACATAATGCCGAAGATCGTAATTCATTAACACGCGCAAAGTCCGTCACTAAATAGATTACCGAATGTACACAAGTCTTGCTTCGCTTGTAGTTATCGCTCGACTGCCTCTTCCTCGATCGGGCCATTGCTTTATACTGCAAAAATACAAATATGTCTGCCCGGCAAGCGTCGACGCAATTTCCTAGAAATCTTAATCCGCAAACCTGGCTCATTATGCCTGCCATAAAAGATTACAACACACAATGGGCTGTTATCTAATCACAAAGTAAACAAAAGAAGTCCAAATGCCGAAAGGTAATAAAATGTGTTTCCACAGGTATGCAGGTGTGAATTTGTCTTTGTCGGCGTTATATGTAGGAACCTGTAACATATGTTTTAATAGTTTACTTCAATCATACGTAGTTTCTCTTCAATCAGTTAGTTGTTACAACAAACATAACGCAAATTTGTTATAAATAGTACATACATATTAGGACAAAAACCATACTCGAGTTAGTTGCGCTGGATTTATCTTATTTAATCGGGATGTATGTAAAGTATTTAAACAGGTTTTGCAGGTTTTTCTTTTGCTTTGAGACCAATCTACATGATAATTATTCTTTGTACTGCAATACGTGCATAGTGATGAGAATACTGTATTGAGCACAAATTCAATTAGCTTTTTAATTCCTTAGTTCAATAAATAGTTCTGGAAAAGATCCCTTTTGTTTCTCAAAATATTCAAGCGCTGCGATATTCAAGTTAAAACTCGCGTACTTTTTCAGTTGTTTTTATGTGAATCCTACAAAAGCATAAGGACAGTGATATGTAATTCTAAAAGATTATCTTTTAGAATTACATATCACTGTCCTAAAATATACAAACATTGTTTTAATGAGTATTTTCGATGTTCATATCCGTTATATTTTATATTATTGACTATATTAGTCTGAAAGAATAATAAAAAATTACCTATCAAATACTTGCTCGAAGTAATTAGATTTGACTGCATAATACATCCAGCTTAAAAGATTATTATACTACAAGCTTCAAAAATCGTATGCGATCTGATATTGTCTTTAAGATAATAATGACATTTATAAATAATAGTTAATAAAGAAGCTCAAGGTTCTTATAACGTCGTCTGCACTTTGAACTCATACTGGTTTTGCATAATCGTATGATTGACACATTGAGCGAAATGAGACTGCTAAGTACTTATGCATTTAACTATGCATATAGTTACGCAAGTAAATCATGTTCGGATTGTAACCTTTGTCTCACGGCACGGCCTACGCTTTCTAAGTGACAGTGTGAAGGCAAACCTCCTTCGTGTTTTTATCAACCTGGTACTTCCTTTCGCTATATACGACATACTCAAAATGCAAAACGATCATAACTTGTATGGTTTTTTTCTTTCTGAAGTGTAGAAGACTGGCTGAGGGCCCACCTGTTCGATGGTGCTATCGATGTGGAGGACTAGAATCTGGCCACTAATGCCACATAATCTGAACACAAATTAGGGTTGTATTTTTCTTCCCGACGCGACCTAGCGCGATCTTCGTCAAATCTTCTTTTTAGATGATTGGTAGTTATTATCTTTCATGTCGTCAAACCAGCGTTATTTTTTTATAATGAATAGATTCGCGTTTGACTGACATTGCGCCTGATGTGATTGCGTGATGCGTTATTGAATACGAAAGCTATCAAATATTAATTTTAAAATCAATCTCTTTCATTAAATTGTAGAAAAACTTGAGATCAAAATCACCGCGTTAAAAATTCAGATCTACTATAAATGTAGTGCCTATTTTTAAAGATATCTCAAAAGAAACCAAGAAAAATTCAAAAACTGTTTATAAGCAAACTTTTGATTCTTATCGAAAACCACACTTAACGAATATGATATAAAAGGACTTTCAAATTGATGACATTTTTAGAAAATACTTTTAAACAGGTTGGAAAAGCATCCAATCAAGTGGCGCAAGGTTAGCAAGAAGTACATATATGCAAATAGGTTTATTTAATTTGGGATTTAAACATAGCGGCGTGAACGTGAGCAACATGAGTAGTGTCAATTTTACATAGTAAACTTGTTTTTCCTTTCGTTATGTTGTCTAGTGAAATCGGTCACTTTCTTGTTATAACACATATCTCCGTTTATTAAAATAACCTTTTCTTCTTTTAAAAATTACTCATGCTTAAGAAATAAATACTCTTTGTCTTTGTCTTCGAAAAGTCTTATTTATTTTGATATACAGTTGTTAGAACTTCCAATAAAAAGTTTTAAGTAGTACTAATTATAAAAGGTAAATAGGTACTGGCAATAAAATGTTATGTTTTTATCTCTCTACATAAACATTGTCTTATGACGTACAAGTCATTTTCGTTATTTAATTACATACATTCTAATTCTTCAATTAAAGAACCTCAGTGTTAACCCCAGTTTGCATTGTTTATTTTCGTAAACCATATTTATTTATACTTATACTTCATGGTAAATAGAATTTCACAGCAAAATTCATGTTTCCACCTAAAACTTTTTGTTCTAGCAAAACTTTGTGTTCTACTCAAGTCATTATATCCGAATAGATTATACCAAGTCATTACTGTTTAGAAAGTCTTTTGTGCAAACATCATGCTATGATATCATTATTACTGAATATGGCTGCTGTTACGGCTTCAGGTATATGATTGTCGTTTGTTTTTTATACATTTCTTTTGGTATAGCATTAAAATACTGAATATCAGGACATTACAAAATGTTGGACTCACTAATTAGTTCTGAAGAAATAGGTCTGGTATCTTCTAGGCATGATTGTATTATTATATAGGTATATATATTACACTGTTTGTCCTTAGAAGATCATTTTCGTACATTACAAACAAGATTTTTGCAATGAACTACACTATTTAGTGATGTTTAAATGCCTCAGAAAACTTAAGCCACATATAAAGTTAGATATTACACTAAAACATGTTTTATGTCAATCATCTAACAACACAATTTAACTAATATTTTATTCAAAAAATTATCTTGTAACAAAAAACACGGTTAGATCTTTTTGCGGGATGCATAGAAAATTTGCGACAACTGAATTTTTTACAATTTTTAAGTACCTAAGTAATGATAATTTTGAATTTTATTTTTAATTATTAATCAATAATTTATATTAATTTTTAATTTATAGCTCACGTGCAATAAGCAAGTGAGTTCCATTTAGTCGATGTAATAATATAGCCGTACACAATTACTAACTATTATTATAAGCAGCATAGTTCAAAAAGTTCATTCAGATATCCGGGATGTTGTCTGTATTTTTTTTTACTTAGTAACCCTGTCAACAGACTCTCTGTAAATAAAATATTGCACCAAAATAAATGTATATTTTTAACGCTCTTGTAAAAAAGTATTGATTGATTTCTAGGTAACATGTAACAAAGATCCTTGATCAATAACATTTGTAATCGATCTGATCAATTGATAATTGTCAATCAATCTATGTTCTACCACTATAAAAAAGTAATTATGGTTCATTTATTACGTAATAACTAATAATAATGTATAGGAACTCAGGAATATTTAATTTATCTATGCGAAAGCCAGACTATGCGCTAAAGTATTGCTTTCACTACATAGAATAAAACAAGCTAAGGTGTTGTTACAAGCTAATAATTAATTATAAAATGTAAATACAAGAAGTAAAATAAAACCATTTCATGTCGATATTGTGGATAAATCATACATATCTAAAGAACATTATTTTGTACGTATGACTAATATGAATCATAACAGTACCGTTTGGTTCCGTGAACCGTTTAAGGCGACTCATGTTTCGCTCATTAATATATTTATTATTTTTTAATCATCCAGCCTTGAAAGGAAAGTATCGCCGTCAGCGAATCTATCTACTGGGTAGTTATTAAGCTTCCACAGGTTTGCACCACAAGTCCTCCGATTTCATTATCCAGCTACAATCGACGACCTATCACATGTCGTCGGTTCACCGGCCTGGAGGGCATCCTACCGCTTACCAAATTGTAGTCTCTAGTCCAGAATTGGTCTGATACGTCAACCATCGTTTCTGCAATACATATGGCCCACTCACTTTTAATTCTAATGTTAATTTAGCGAGTTAAATCGGTTACTTTAATTCTCTTACGGATAACTTCATTCGGGATTTTATCCACAAGAGAGACACTTAGCATGTTCCATAGCCCGGTAAGCTGACGTTATTTGAACTAGTCCAGCCTCTAGTATCCACATTACAATATTGTATGTTACACTTGGGCTACAAGTCTGCTATTACAATCGTGTTGGAATGGGCATTCTTTGGTGTCATAATGACAAAATAACGCTTGCGTTTGTGTGCTATTATGGCACCAGTGAATAATAATCCTGACACGATTATTAAAGTAGTAGACTTAGGGCCCTGATAGGAGGTACAATTCGGATATATTCGTCTTCAAGCACTGCGGGATAGTGACAAAAATTGAACGAAATGAATACAATCGCTCCTAATATAGCATCAGAACAGATGATAAACTGTGTATTATATTTTAATTGAGGAACCGCTCACACCTACGTCTTATTCGCATACGGCTACTTGGTTGTTTATGATTTCTTCAGCTTTAGAGATTAACTCCTTTTTCAGCCTTTTCCCTTTTAATTCATTTTGTTGGTCTTCAAGTTCTGTCGTACAAAATTTGGCCAATAGATGTCGTAAATTCTTGATTGAAATTACATTATACTTATATATACATATATGTTGTTTATATATACAATAACGCTTTGTGAGTTATTGTACGTGTGCAATTGACAGCGAGTGGTGATAGACTTGATCAAGGCGACAAACATGCAAACATAATAAACAATGCATGCGTGTGGGCAACACCTATACCTTTTTGTTCATTCTTCGCTATACTTATATGGTCATACATATACATAACTACGCATAAAAACTTGCAATGACTTTCAATTGAATAACATTTGTATTTAAACAGCCGCTTAGCTCCTATAACCGTGACTAAAGATTCATAATTTACATACATCTATTTTACGTTTCGTTTAATATAACTTCCAGAAAAGCGCATGTTTTGAGCACCCTGAAAATAAACATAATTTATAAGTAATAAAAAATTTTCGAGGCCTGAACTCTCCATAAGCGGTGACTTTCAATCAATTAATAATACAAATAAATTCATGACTTTATTCAAATTAAATTCAAGCGTAGAATATTATTTTAAATATACAATTAAAATTATACAATTAGCGTTTTTATCTACGTACACCACTTCTTAACGTGTTATCGCTGAATTGAGAAAAATAGTCTTTAAGAGATTAGGTATAATTATGCAACGCGAATACAAATATTTATTCATGATCACAAGGCCGCAAGGTCCCAACTTTTTTATAATAACTAGTGATCACCCGTGGTCGAAATTCAACCATAATAATTAATGTCAAAGACTTATACTTCTATAATCACAGATTTCACCAAGGCTGTTAATTTGACTTGAACAATAAACAAAAGAGTATATACGCGTGTGTGTGTCAAATACATGGTAATGTGTGTAATGTTTTTTTTATTGATTTAATGTATTTCCTTTCCTTCCACCCATTTTAATATTATATAAAATTATTAGAGCTAGGCATGTTTGCTGAAGACTTTCTTGTGCTGCTTCTTCTCTTCAAGCCATAACATGTTGTGAAGCGGTGGTAAATTAGATTAGGCTCCCATAGAGTAAATAATAACCATAAACAAAATTAAAACTAAATAATTGAAATGAACAAGTTGGAGGTAGGATGAATAAAACTTTAACAATACTCGTTGACACTTGACATCTTTTTCTTCCCTGATCACGGCCACTGAAAAGTGTCCGAAACGTCGGAATAACAAAAATCAAATAAATTATCGCGCTTAAAACCGTTAAAACGTAGTTTTATTAATGTATTTTCTAAGCATAATTTAAAACAAATATTAGCATTCGTCGCTTCTTCTCTATATAAACTATAGGTGTGCAAAATTTCATACTCAAAAAAAGGGATACCTACAAAGTTTTTGCTGCACGTATTAATATATAGATAAGCTTTTTTTAAGGCAATAATAGCCGCAATACGTTCCATTCCGCAATCCGTTTATAGCGTGACAAGAAGATTATTGAGGAAATTGATTTTCCTGGACAAAATGTATGTGGTCTGCTCTATCTAAGGTAACTAAAGCCGTTATCATACTACGCTGGTTTTGGGACAATAGACTGAAATTTTTAACTAGCCCACCCTCTGTGCCGGCTCCATAAATCACAGCAGTGTAATTCATAAGGGTTTAATATAGTGTCAATTCAAGATAAACTTCAGGATGTTTGTAAGAAGTGTTCGGAAAAAGCTGTGAGAGTATTTCTTCTACTTTTTATCTCCGGGCCGTAAGGTGAGCTAAACTATTCCAGCATCATAAAACCTATAAACAAATTAAGAATGTAGTTTTGTTTTTACAGCAATTTGTAATGATGTTCTTATATCATCTTTGTTAGTCGGAAGTTAATACTCAATGAGAGCAACAGCCGTGACGGGACGACGAATATAAAAACAGTTCTTAAATAAGAAGTAACCACAAATGTATTTTATTAAATATAATCGTTACTTTATACTTCATTAATTTTCAACGTCATGATAAAATTATAAAGTTTCTTTTGAAGAAAGTCAATTACATACTTCACTTAAAGTCAAATAATATTGCATTAAATGTATATAGGTGACGAATATTAAATTAATTTCTTAGAATGATTCAACAATGTACTAATGAATCTTTATTACTTAAGACAATGGGAAGGATAAGAAAATAGAATAGAAGCTTATTTACACTTTAACACCCTGTGGCACCATCTCCTCATATAGAATTTTGAAGCTTTGATTAAAGTACTAGCTGTAACAGGCAGACGTTGTCCTGTTCATAAAAAAAAACCCGATTGTAGCGCCATATACAGGGTCCAAATGTGAATCTAAATCATCCCGAGAGGCACTTAAAAGCACACAAAAAATATCTTCAAAGTTGACGCAGCGGTTTAGTACGACTGTACAATAGGGAGTGTTCCGAGGAACTGTTCAGAATGGTGGCTTTGTCTTCTTTTTACCACTGCACCGCACGCCATCGCGCTTCGCCCTTGTACGCAACGGTTCTCTAGAACGTTTCTCTTGAGCACTGTGGGGATTTGGAATGAGCTCCCAGCCGTGGTATTTCCACAGTGCTACAATATTGGACTTTTTTTAAAGGGTATCATAAAATTTCTTCAAGGCCAGCGGTGCGTTGGTGACATCTTTGGCGTTGCAACTTCCATAGGCGGAGGTAAATGCTTTCCATCAGGTGAGCCGTCTGCCCGTCTGGTGTACTTCAGCTATATAAAAATAGGAGGTCAGCGGCGCCACCTACGTTCAATTGTGAAATTAAACCATCCTGAGATCCACTACACACACAAATATTTGTCAAAATCGTGGAACCCGATTGCAAGGCCACCTATCATCAATAATCATACCATCAGTCAAATCATTTAGGAAGAGTTCAGTGACATACACACGAACAGAAGAATTATATATATATATATATATATATATATATATATATATATATATAGGGCCTCCTCGGAACACTATACCAAAGTTTAACTACAATCTGATCAATGGTTTAGGAACGCATATTGGATAAACATTGATTTTTATTTATATTGATTTTTTGAGCCACAAACCCTTTCGGGCGTCCTCAGAACAACACTACCAAAGTTTCATCACAATCTTGATCCAACGGCTTAGGAAGGCATATTGGACAAACATAATAATACATTTATTTTTATTTATAAGAATAGATGTTATTATTGTTTTATAAGTGCTTTGCAAGTGCAATGCTCACAAATATACTATTTATTGCTTGTTGTAAGATAATTTAATTATGAATATAGTCATGACATGAATGCTCGGTCGATAAAATTGCCTTACGGCCTTTTCGTAATTGATCGGAAACGGAGGCCAGTTTTTGTTAAACACAGCACAATTAGTGGTAATTTATGGTATCTCATTGAGCTACTTCATATTTAATTTATTACGAGTGACATAAGCTGACTATTAACTTGAGATTAATTTGAATTAAGACTGAAATACACCTAGTTTTATACTACAGCTATATACAATGAAGAAAATAAGTTTAGCTTATAGGAATACATTAAGGTACTTTTTTAGTTCATTTTGCCCTAAAGCAAATTTAAAAACATCCGAATAAATCATATTTATACGTATACATAACTCTTCTGTTTTCCATTAGGGTAGACAGAGAAGATGGATCTCTTGCTAAGATCCTGGCACACAATTTTTGCTTTTTCCACTGTCATTAAGCTCTTCATAAGTACATTCACGTTTATTATGGTTGCTTTTGACGAGTCAAAAATTTTCTTCAAACTTTTCTTCAAAATATCATAAATATTTCATATATATTGTTACGAGTCGCGAGACTCGAATAAAAATGCCGTTAGAATTACTATAGAGTTTATTAGAACTATACAAACACGTGTAACACAGGTACAAATATAACCGAACACAACAAGTCCAAACGTAATGCAGAAGGTCGTAACTCAATAAAACTCGCAAAGTCCGTCACTTATTATATTCCCGATTGTAGTACAAACGTCTCGCTTTACTCGTGGTTCTCGCTCGACTGCCTCCTCTCTCCATCCTGCCGTCGTTTTATACTTCACAAATACAAGTGTGCCCGCCCGTATTGTCGACTTAATTTTCTAGAAATCGTAATCCGCACACCTGGCTAATTATGCCTGCAAACGGCCATAAACGAGTATAATATCCTGTTCTCCACAGTAATCAATAAATAAGTAAACAAACGAAGACAATCAAAATAAAAGAATTACAGTTAGTTCAAATGCCAACAGGTAATAAAATATGTTTTTATAGATACGCAGGTGGATTTTGTTTTTGTCGGAACTTAAGCTGTTTATGTGTATTTTATAATATTTTTTAGGATCTATCCCGAGTAATTTTTGAGCCTTAGTAGCTTACCTCATTGACTACTAAATCAGTTTTAAAAATAAAACTGTAAAACATTAAAATATAAATAAATGCCAAAAAAATTGGATTGAAGATTATTTTAACATTAATGGCATCAGTTTGATTATGGACAGTCTAAAAAATCTATTTGAAAATAAAGTAAAAAATATATATATAATTAAAAGACAACATTCATTACGGTATTAGGTACAGAATCATAAACAAAAGCTAGTAACATAAAATGTTTATTATATAGTTGTCACTTGTAAGCATGCATTAAACAAATAATTACAAAATTGAAGACCGGGAAAGACTGCTTTTGATATGTTAAGAAAAGGTACTGTTTTTCTGTGAGAACTTCTACATACATGCTTATGCTTATGGGAACTTGTCACACTTACAAATATACGGAACTACGAATAAACATTGATCATACCTACATAACTGTTGCCGCATTCAATGAACTGGCATAATAATTGTGTGAATTTTTAGTGCGTATATTGTATTTTACTATTAAAGATTTTATAGTCTTAAGTATTCAAATTTTATTATATTGTTACAACCTAAGCGCCGACAAAGACAAATTCCCAGTAGGCATTTGAACTAATAACATTGAAACTATTGTAATTCTTTTATGATCGTCTTCTTTTGTTTCCTTATTTATTGGCATTCGTTTCTAGAGCCTATTGTTGTATTGTAATCATTAGCCAGCTGTTACGGATTTTAAAAGTACATGCTGACTCTAGGAAATTCGGTCCATGTGGACGGGCGGGCACATTGCACTTGTGCAGGATAAAACGATGGCCTGATAGAGGAAGGAAGGCAGTCGAGCGAGAACCACGAACAGAGCGAGACGTGTGTACTACAATCGGGAATCTAATAGTGACGGGCTTTGCGCGTTTTATTGAAATACGACCTTCTACATTACGTTTGGACTTGTTGTGTTCGATTATATTTGTACCTGTGTTATAACGTGTTTGTACAGTTCTAATAAACTCTATAATAATTTCAACGGTATTTTAATTCGAGTCCTGCAACTCGTAACAATATACATAATAAATGTTGAATATTTAAGACAAAATCTGTAATAATGAAAAATTTATCTGTATATAGAGGTGAATTTTTCAAGTGGGCTTTCAGGCCGATTTCGATGAGAACTAGAATGATATCGTTAGATTTTTGAAAAATCAATTACCCCGACAGGAATCGAATCAGCTGATTAAAAAAAATAAACACAGGCTATATTATTATACCAAATCATAGTGTAGCTTGTAAGTATCAAATTCTATGAAGGAATGCCAAACGACAAACCGGTGTACCGGATATTGGATACAGGATATTATTGTTTTTTCAAAAGCCGCCGATTCGGTTCCTGCTTGGTTTGATTTTTCAAAAATCTAATGATACCACTTTATTTTTCACAAAATCAGCCTTGAGACTGCTTTGAGTATATTTCGATTTTTTGTATAATTTAGGATTTGGCCCTGAAGGTCCACTGGAAACATTCACCTGTATATATACCTATATTTTTAATATAATTTTATATTAAAAATATAGGAAAAATTTAGATGTCAGAGGTCTGTCATTTTTATTATAGGAATCCATATAACGTCAGCGAATAAATATCCCACTGCGCTTGGCTCGTGCGTCCGTATGTTTGAGGAAAGGGACGGTATCTTGTTTGTGATTTCATATTTTAAGAAAAAAATGCATACAGCCAGCACATAGAAATTGTTCCAATATGCATATTAGGTCAAAAAACTGCTATAAAGGTACATGCTTCTCGGCCAATATTCGAACCAGCATCATTGGATTGAGAACAACATTGGTCAAACATTATTTAAGACAAATTTTTACACAATTTTATGCTCTACAATATTTATAATACATACATGCGAATATCTTTGAATGCATAGGAAGCAGGATATTTACAAAAAACCATCTTTCGAGATTTATATATTTATATATAATAAATTTATATAAAATAATAATAAAAAAACGGTTTTTACAAGTTGACAGCTTATTGGCTTTAATTCCGAGGTGAAACTCTAATTTGACTGGACTATTAGATCAATTAGGTGGAGAGATTCCCTATCAAACTCGTAAAAAATGTGCATACGTGTTAAAACACTCTAGACAAAATTAGTGATAGATACATATCTATAACAAATGGCTAAAAATGCTCAATTGCGCAAACATAAGCGAACAATAATGCACTTTCAAAACAATTGTCTTTTAAGGCATTATTTTTTATGGTTATAACCTATAAATTTGTCACAGATCTGTTTTACCAAAATCGATTATAAAACCAACAATGGGAGGTCGTAACATTTTATTATTATAGTTCTTTTGTCCTTCACGAGATTGCCTCACATTTGAAATTATTTTTGTTTGGATGTATATTCATCCAATAAATTGTATAATAATGTTATATTTAATTAATTGTGGTATAACAATTGAACTTCTATTCAAAATCGTGTACTGTCTAAATTGTATTGATCAATACTTAAGTTCAGTTTTGTCAATGTATATGGATTAATGTGTTTACTTTTGTAGATTCATTAAGAGATGGCGTCACCGTCGTCCTGCATCGCAGTATGGTTGTTTTATCGTTTTAACGTTTTATCGTTAACCGCCGATCCCGATCCGCCGGGGGAGATATCGAACCAACTCACCAGGCGTACTGGAAGCTGGCTAGAGCTCTCAAATCAGATACCCTCACTGTCATACCCGCGCTAGAAAAAGCCGACAACACCGAGGCGTTCGATGATGAGGAGAAAGCCGAATGCCTTGCTCAGAGTCTAGAGCTTCAATGCTCCCCCACTACACAAAACGTCGACCAGTCACACCTGACGGAGGTGGACTCCGAGGTTGAACGTAGATCCTCCTTACCAGCGGAAACCACACTCGACCCAGTCACGGTGGAAGAAGTGCAAGATCTGATCAAGTCCCTCAAACCACGAAAGGCCCCAGGGATCGATGGCATTAACAATCGCGTGTTAAAACTCCTCCCCGGCCACTTGATTATAATCTTAGTGAGCATCTTCAATGCCGCCATAACAAACTGCTCTTTCCCGCGATCTGGAAGGAAGCAGACGTCATCGGTATTCACAAGCCTGGAAAACCGGCTAATAAACCGTCCAGCTACCGCCCAATCAGCCTACTGAGCACACTCAGCAAGCTTTACGAGAGGGTCATCCTCTCTAGACTAAGAGATTTTGCCATCAGCAAACATCTACTACCCGATGAGCAGTTTGGATTCCGTGCCAGACACTCATGCGTCCAACAGGTGCACCGCATCACGGAGCACATACTATCCCACTTTGCCCATCGCCCTCGTCGCCCTATAGGAACAGCCGCACTGTTCCTTGACGTAGCTAAGGCCTTCGACAAGGTCTGGCATAACGGTTTGATTTACAAGCTGTACCAGTTCGGTGTACCAGACAGACTCGTGCTCATCTTGCGAGACTTCCTCCTAGGCCGTAGCTTCCGTTTTCGAGTGGAGGGAACACGCTCGTCCCTCACCCACTCACAGCCAGTGTACCACAGGGCTCGGCACTATCTCCACTACTCTTCACGCTGTACACCAGCGACATCCCAAAAACTCCAGATGTAGAGTTGGCCCTCTTCGCGGATGACACCGCACTCTATACATCAGATCACAACCGACAAATGGCTTGCGTCCGGCTACAGGTAGCTGTAACAGAGCTAGGCGAATGGTTTCGCAAATGGAGGATAGAGGTAAACCCGGAGAAAAGCGCAGCAATGTTCTTTTCCCCGGGCACGCTTCGCTCTCCCCAAACGCGCTTGCCTTCGCTTAAAAGCCATCTCGCTCTACGAACAAGAGATCCCTGGGCAAAGTACACCAAATACCTGGGTGTCACCTAGATCAGAACTTGCGCTTCAACGAGCATATCACTATAGTCCGGAATAGAGCGCGATTTGTGATGGGTCGTCTAGCACCCATGATAGATAAACGAAGCAAAATGTCCCTCAGACACAAGCTTACTCTATATAAAACATGCATCCGCCCGATCATGACATACGCGAGTGTGGTATTCGGCCATGCCAAGCCTGCCCTTTTAAAGAAACTGCAAATCGTTCAGAATAAATTCATGCGCAGAGCCGTCGGTGCTCCCCTCTATATGCGTAACGTCGACATCCACCGCGATCTGGAGCTTCCCTCCATCAAAAACTACATTACGTCGCTCTCGCGTAAGTATTTCGATCTAGCACCGCACCATCGAAATCCCCTCGTCGTGTCCGCGTCCGATTATAAGCCTCGACGAAAGGCTCTCGTGCGACGACCGCGTAACATCCTCATGGACAAGGTCGACGATATCACAAAACGGCTGGCTCGGATCAGCCCGCCCACGGTTAGGACGGCAGGCTGGCAGGCACCGACAGACAGACACAGACGGCGGCGTCGACGCCGCCAATTACGATCTCTCCACGTCCCCGCGAGGGACGCCAGGAGACACAGCCCCCCCATAGGATAGACTAGGCGTGTTGCTGGGAAGTTTCTTTCGCCGTTTCTTCTCTCCCAGCCATAACACGTTGCGAAACGGCAGTAAGATAGTATAGGCCACCGCGAACCGCCGATCCCGGTCCGCCGGGATCCTTCCTCTCGGGCTTTATATTACCCGTCGCCCGCTCTCAATTAGTGCATTGTGTCGCCCTATGGTGGGCATCATTAGATTCATCCCCCTCTCATGGCAACAGTCCAGCCGAGGTGAAACTCCCTAGGGAGCCCCCTCGAGCAAGTTGCCTCCCGGGCTCGAGCGCCTTCGCTTCGCAAAGGCACTCGCCACGAAAACCCCGGTAAAGTTGTGAGGTCTTCGGACCAACAACATAAAGTCAAGTCCAATAAGATCCGCCGGGATCCTTCCTCTCGGGCTTTATATTACCCGTCGCCCGCTCTCAATTAGTGCATTGTGTCGCCCTATGGTGGGCATCATTAGATTCATCCCCCTCTCATGGCAACAGTCCAGCCAAGGTGAAACTCCCTAGGGAGCCCCCTCGAGCAAGTTGCCCCCCGGGCTCGAGCGCCTTCGCTTCGCAAAGGCACTCGCCCCGAAAACCCCGGTAAAGTTGTGAGGTCTTCGGACCAACAACATAAAGTCAAGTCCAATAAAAAAAAAAGCTTTCCAATGTGCGACTATTGAGTTTTTTTTATCCCTGTATAAAGTGAATTGTGTGTGCAGTGCTTAACATGTAATGTACGTCTAACTAAAGGTTGTCGAGTAACATCAGTTGTTTCTTTTTTTTGTTTTAGTTTATTTCCAACAAAAAAAGTTGGCAGTACAAGCTCAATTCTATAAAATGTGTTTATTTCTTTATCTTTATTCATAATGGAAAAACCATGTTCGTGAAAATTGGAAAATTCACCAAAACTTATAACTTAGAAGCGCGTTTGTTAATTCTTTGTTAAAAGTTATAAACAGCATATTTGTAACTTATTACAATTACTTACTTCTATCTTTTATTATCTTTGGGGTTTTCAATTAGTTATCATCACATTTTCGAACGTTTTGTCTTTTATTAAACAAAGTTACTAATACGACTGTTGATGTATATATTAGGTTGGGGAAAAAGTTTCTTCGCATTTTGTATAAAAATTCAAAAGGTTTTTTTATAAAGTTTATTTACATTTGACTAAAGTATGTAGGTGCCATTTTGTTGGATAACTTTTTGCCATCTTGTAGGTAGGGACGTGATCCCATCGCTATAAAAAGTTAGGCGCTTCTGATCAAAAAACTGCGACAAGTGGTTTTGGCAGTCCTCTCGTGATGTTAACCTGATAGTGCCTAAGGAATTCTGCCGACACCGTAACAGGTGAAAATCTGAAGGTGCAAGGTCAGGACTATACGGCGGATGCATTAGCACCTCCCAGCCAAACTCTCGTAATTTTTGCTGAGTGGCTAAACATGTGTGAGGTCTAGCGTTATCGTGGTGAAAAACCACACCCCTTCTGTTGATTAATTCCGGCCGCTTTCTCTCAACTTTTTGCTTTAATTTCATCAGTTGTTCGCAGTACAGTTCAGAATCGATGGTGCTGCCTGGCGGTAACAGCTCATAATGAATAATGCCCTTCCAATCCCACCATACACACAGCATCACCTTGTTGCGAGTTAGCCCGGGTTTCGCCACAGTCTGTGAAGCCTGACCGGCCTTTGACCACGATCTTTTTCGCACGTTCTTGTCGTACGTGATCCACTTTTCATCACCAGTTATCAGCTTCTTCAAAAATGGTTCGGTTTCATTACGTCGTAATAAAGAATCACAAATGAGTACACGGTTCATTAGGTTTCTTTCAGTGAGCTCATGAGGCACCCAAATATCGAGCTTTTTGTGTACCCAGCTTTTTTCAAATGCGCCAAAACCGTTTTGTGGTCAATTCCCAGTTCTCCAGCTACATCGTAACTACTAATATGCCGATCTTGCTCCACTTTTTCAAAAATGGCATCAATTTTGTCCGTAACAGGGCGACCAGAGCTACGTGCATCTTTGATATCAAAATTTCTGGATTGAAAACGCTCAAACCAAATTTGCGCTACTCTCACAGATACTGCATTAGGTCCATAAACATCACAAATTTTTTTCGCGGCTTGTGTTGCATTTTTACCTTTTTTGTAGTAAAATTTTAAAATATATCGAATTTCTTCATTAGATTCACTCATTTTTACAATAAGAAAAACAAATGAATATCACACATTTTCCTAATTTGAATTTGGAATTGTCTTCTTTAAAATTAAAACTTTTTATGATACCAAAACCAGCCAGATGCAAATGGTATAGCCAAAGAGATCTTATTACAAGTTCATACATAGTATATGCGAAAAGACTTTTTCCCCAACCTATTATATATATATATATATACCTTGAGTTCGTGTCTAGTGAAACTTTTTCATGTGTTTGAGATAAGAAGTATCCTACGTTCACCAATGTCATAGAAAATATAATAAGGGGTTCAATCAACTTCACTTGCCTAAACTTGGAATTCATATTCCTCAGAAACTGTCCCCCCTTTTACAGGGATAAAAGGCATCTTATGCTCTTCCTCGATAGAAAATAAATTAATGTACATTATATAAGCAAAGTTTTCTGAACATACAGAAAAAGAAATATTTAAAAAGTTTTTTTTTTTTTATTGGACTTGACTTTATGTTGTTGGTCCGAAGACCTCACAACTTTACCGGGGTTTTCGGGGCGAGTGCCTTTGCGAAGCGAAGGCCCTCGAGCCCGGGAGGCAACTTGCTCGAGGGGCTCCTAGGAGTTTCACCTCGGCTGGACTGTTGCCATGAGAGGGGGATGAATCTAATGATGCCCACCATAGGGCGACACAATGCACTAATTGAGAGCGGGCGACGGGTAATATAAAGCCCGAGAGGAAGGATCCCGGCGGACCGGGATCGGCGGTTCGCGGTGGCCTATACTATCTTACTGCCGTTTCGCAACGTGTTATGGTTGGGAGAGAAGAAACGGCGAAAGAAACTTCCCAGCAACACGCCTAGTCTATCCTATGGGGGGGCTGTGTCTCCTGGCGTCCCTCGCGGGGACGTGGAGAGATCGTGATTGGCGGCGTCGACGCCGCCGTCTGTGTCTGTCTGTCAGTGCCTGCCAGCCTGCCGTCCTAACCGCGGGCGGGCTGATCCGAGCCAGCCGTTTTGTGATATCGTCGACCTTGTCCATGAGGATGTTACGCGGTCGTCGCACGAGAGCCTTTCGTCGAGGCTTATAATCGGACGCGGACACGACGAGGGGATTTCGATGGTGCGGCGCTAGATCGAAATACTTACGCGAGAGCGCCGTAATGTAGTTTTTGATGGAGGGAAGCTCCAGATCGCGGTGGATGTCGACGTTACGCATATAGAGGGGAGCACCGACGACGGCTCTGCGCATGAATTTATTCTGAACGATTTGCAATTTCTTTAAAAGGGCAGGCTTGGCATGGCCGAATACCACACTCGCGTATGTCATGATCGGGCGGATGCATGTTTTATATAGAGTAAGCTTGTGTCTGAGGGACATTTTGCTTCGTTTATCTATCATGGGTGCTAGACGACCCATCACAAATCGCGCTCTATTCCGGACTATAGTGATATGCTCGTTGAAGCGCAAGTTCTGATCTAGGGTGACACCCAGGTATTTGGTGTACTTTGCCCAGGGGTAATTTAAAAAGTGATAAATGTATTATGCGAAGGAAGAAACAAAAGATTTGCGTGGTGTAACAGAGGACGTGTGCCAGAATGGAGGAGTATTGTATTGAAAGTAAAAAAACCAATCAGTTCATAGTTTATGAAGAAATAACAAACAATCTATCTAAACAAAGTCTTTTACACATTTACAAATATTAATATGGAAATATAGATTTACCTGTTGCATGCAATTTTAATTACTTCATTCGTCATACCAACATATATAATAAATAATAATAGCAGCCCATAAATGTCCCACTGCTGGGCTCGGGCCTCCCACTATAGGGGAACGGACAGTATTCCCGCCACGCTTGCCAAGGCGGCTTGACAGGTTTGACACATCGGCTATCTCGATGTGCAGGTTGCATCACGATGTTTTCCTTCACCGTTATTAGCACGTGGTAATTGTAGCAATATGCACATTAGGCCAGAAAACTGCCTAAGTGGTGCATGCGTTCCGGCCAGGATCGAACCCGCGCCCTTTGAGTTTGGGACGCGTGCGCTAACCATTACGCTACCACGACTTTACCAACATACTTATGATTAATTGTCAGTATTGTCAATGTTACATGGCTACATTGCAGTTAGTAACAACATTGCAAGCGAAAAACATTTCTTGGTGTAGATTGTGGCGATATACAGATATTTCATAACGTTACTCAAAACGGGGTCGAGATTCTTTTCTCAATAAAGAATTTTAAATGGAGAGCAATTTGTATTTGTTCGGGCTTAACTTGAATCGTTGATGTTTGTACAAGCCTTATCAGTGTTCGCAACACCACCGTTATGACCGTATCGCATCGCCGACAGGTTTTCAAATCAAAACTGCATTAAAATACCTACTAGTTCTTATATTATTTTATTTAAGCTTTAACACACGATATTTGAAATATTAACAAAATCTTCAAAACGTTTCCAATTCTATCATTATGAGTATATCTCATTCTATCGCAGGCTTAGTCCTATAGAGTTATGTGTTTATCTCTTTTTAGTATCGCTTTTTCGTTTCGTCGAGTTTCAAATAACAACGATTCTAAAAAAATTCTGTACATATAAAAACTATTTTCTACAACATCTTGAAGTTGGGGCGAAGTAAAACATGAATAAACTACAATTTTTTTTATAGCTGGAGTACAGCAGACGGGCAGATGGCCCACCTGATGGAAAGCGGTTACCGTCGCCTATGGACGTTTGCAGCACCAGAGATGTTACCAACGCGCTGCCGGCCTCGAAGATATTCTATGACACCCTATTTATAAAACCCTATATTATAACGCCGTGGGAAAACTACGGCTGGAAGCTCATTCCAAATCCCCACGGTGTGCAAGAGAAACGTTCTAGAGAACCGTTGCAATTTTATATTTATTCTATTCTGTATTTTGCAAATTTGTTGTTTTTTAATATTTTACTTGTATTTTACACAACAACATATTTTTGTATGTTAAACAATAACAATAAAAAGTATATGAAACTATCCTGAAGCTGAATTGAATCCAACGCAAAAAGAATCATCAAAATCGGTTCAGAAACAAAAAATTATGACTGAACATACATAAAAATATTTACACAACGAATTCATTTCTATGACATAGCAGATAAACTACAAGAGAACAGACTATGGTGGTACTGCTACGTTATAAGGATATGCTGTCTCCGCTGGGTCCCGGTAGGGGGTAGGTATAGGTCCCATACACGCTAGCTTGGAGTTGTGAAGGATGATATACAAGCCAAGGATCAACAATGACGGATGTATAAAATCGCGTTGAGTGGAAAAAGAGAAGTAGAAAGGAAACCCCTGGCTCAGAAGGGACGGTTCGATCACAAACGTTGACCATGATGATATGCAGTTTAAAAATTCCAGTGCCTAAAATCCATAGTGTTGTAATATAATAAATATGAAAATTAGTAAGTACAGATATTTTTATGTTTGCTTGTACCTTCTTCACAACTTTGGGAATGAATGGATTATCATGAAACTTGGTATGCTGATATCAGAAGGCCTAAAGAGGTCGTTTTTGTAGATTCACAAAATAAACTATAACTTTATGCTATATCTTAGAACTACCAGTATATTTAGAAACGTGTCAATTTCACTAAAGGCGACCGCTTTAGGTCCTAAGAAATGAACATACTATACTTTTAGCCCAGTAGACTATGACTTACGAAACAGGAAGACAAGGTTGTGGCAAGAGAAACTGCGTGGAAATAGTAATAATAATATGGAATAAGAAAGCTAGGAATGACAATAGTCCTGTAAACCTTCTAAACCCTATGTGACTAAATGAATAGGTACTTCTCTCGTGTTTTGATATTTTATTATATAAAATACTTACATTCGTTAGACCAAATATTGAAAATCATAGTACCTTTCTTTTCAATTTTTAACTAATAGTAAAGATCATTCAAAATTAATACATAAACCTTTACCCCTATTAATATCAGAAATGCGAAAGTAACTCTGCCCGCCTGAGAGCCTGCCCGTCACTGATAATTATGGTAATTTTGGTTATTTTTGTAGTTTACAGATGATAGCCGAGACTTCACACGCAGGCTACTAGTTTTTATAGCAAAAATAAAACTAGAACGGGTTGAATGTTTGTATGGGAGACATATCATTTCTTTTATATCTCAAGTTTATGGATATATAAAAGTTCAACTCTATAAAAAATGCGATAGTAACTCGTTCTGTTTATCTATTATACTTTCACGGAAAAACTATTGGAGTAATAGGATCGGTTTTACTGTAATTTTGTAAATACTTAGTTTTAATGGCGAAAATGGGCAGAGATACTTTCCATTCCGATATTATATAAAGTGAATCTTCCGGGGGCAAATAGCACTAACACAAAAGTTTAATACTATGTAACCTGCAACCGGGAAAACACTAGTGATTGGTGAACAAATAATGCTTATAAACTCTTAGACCCTAATTGTCTAACTCTAAGGCATGAACTACTTACTAATTTGTTATAAATATATGTATGTATGTATGCTTCTTTCGCCACTAGTCTTTTAGTTAGCGATATGTTCGGAATATAATATGTTATGCACAACAAAAAAATTATGTGTGTGTAATTCACACACGGCAGAAGTAAAGCTTCAAAAAGTAACCGATGAGAGAATGAGATAAATTTAGAGCATATATGGGCAACAATCGGCCCGCTGTAAGATATGACCCGGCCCGCGAGACATTTTGAGAAAACCCAATTAAAAAAATATTACATTAGGTACTTATAATCACGGGAATGACAGTGAGGCGGCAAACATCAAATCTTTTGATGTTTGACGCCTCACTCTGTGATAATCGCCGCTACTCGGCTTGCTCGATCAAATTCTTTGAGGTTTGCCGCCTCACGGCCGACGCATCAAAAGATTTATTGCTTCTCAATTATTCTAAACTAGTTTATTTAAAAATATTATCACTACTTTTAAATGCACCAAGTACTATTAAACGCGGCCCGCGAACGTATTTACACGCTAAAGTTTGGTCCTCAACATGTCAAACATACCTGATTTAGAGTATCAAGAGTATTAGGATAATTATATGGTTTATTATTTTTCTAATATTTTTACCAAGCTCAAAAATTATTTTATATTTTAATGCAATATATTATTCATTATTTCATATATTACTTATTTAATATATATTATACACATATTTTTCAGATTCCATGTTTTCACTTTGAACAAATGACACGAGAGGCTTATGATAACTAAAATAGGAAACAAATGAACTAGTTTCAATTTGATTTATGAATTTCAAAACTGCAAAATATCCAACACACATCTTTATGACCGTAGTGTTTAAATTATTAAATATCTCTTTTTAGTGTCGCTTTATTTTCGTCTTATTGAGTTTCAAATAAAGAAGTTTCACTTCAAAACACACACTACTTATTCTGTTTTGTCGTGTTTGTAAATACTCGACACGTGAAATGTGCATTACAACCTAAGTTTCGTTTACTGTATGAGATCAATTAGCAAACTGTGCTACTACTCCGGAGAAAAAAAGAGCCAAGTATGACATCAACACAGAAGTTTGAACAGTTGAACGAATGGATAACGTCATGATCCGTTTTGAGCCTTAAATTAGCATCATTAAGTTATCAAACAATAACTTCCTACTATTTTTTGCGTTCTAATTATAAACTTATTTTTAGAATACTTCAATTCTTAGCTATGCAGTTTAAAAACTTTACTTGATAGGTTTTCGAATTGTATTCTGAGAAATTTGACATCACAGCACCAATAAAATGTCATAAACTTCAACGATATGCCATTTGAATACTATTTATTAAATTTACTGGAAGCACTATCATATTTTGATATATTATATTGTTACAACCTAAGCGCCGACAAAGACAAATTCCACGTACAGATTTGTAGAAGCACATTTCGGCATTTGAACTAATAATTAATAACATTGAAACTGTTGTAATACTTTTATGATCGTCTTCTTTTGTTTACTTATTTATTGGTATTCGTTTGTAGAGCCTATTTTGTATTGTAATCATTAGCCAGGTGTTACGGATTTTAAAGTACAAGCTGATTCTAGGAAATTCGGTCACGTGCCTGGGCGGGCACATTGCACTTGTGCAGAATAAAACGGTGGTCTGGTTGAGGGAGGGGGGCATTCGAGCGAGAATCACGATCGAAGCGAGACGCGTGTACTATAATCGGGAATCTAATAGTGACGGACTTTGCGCGTTTTATTGAATTACGACCTTCTGCATTACGTTTGAACTTGTTGTGTTCGGTTATATTTGTACCTGTGTTATACGTGTTTTATAGTTCTAATAAACTCTATAATAATTCCAACGGAATTTTAATTCGAGTCTTGCAACTCGTAACAATATGATATATTTGATCATATCTTATCTGTGCAGGAACGGAGAAAGAATACAATTTCCTGCGGCCGCGCGGCCTGTCGTAAGAGGCGACAAAACAACCCGCAGCCAGGTGGTAGGGCATTTGCCCGACTGAATGGCTACCACCCTTGGTCTAAAGCATGTCGCCAAGATTGTTACCTTGAATTGTGTTCCGGCATTAGTGACCAGGTTTCAGTCTCCCTTAAGAGAGCAGCAGCGCATTTGTAGCACCTTCGGTGTTGCAAATGTCCATAGGCGATGGTAACCGCTTTCTATCAAGTGGGCCGTCTGCCTGTCTGTTGAACTCCTGCAATATTTTTTTTTTCTTTTGATAGGCTTTACATGTTTAGTAAGAAGATATCAGCAAATGTCTAGGAAGTTAAGGTGGTTTGGGCATGTAGAGAGAATGAATGAAAGCAGAATCACAAAAGTATAGCTATGTGACTGTTAGAGTCGGTGGCGGTAGACCGCGACGTACGACCGTAAATTGAAGATATTTTGTAGAAAGATCAGGTAAAAATCACTTTAAATGATGTTTGAGTTTTAATCATTATCTCGCTTGATTAAGAGCGGAGATATAAACTGAGATGGAGCACGTTTACTTGTTTGTCAGTATAGTAACAGATGGAGATCCGTCGTCTCTGCCTACTCAAATGGGAAAGTGGCGTGATAATATGTATGTATGTGCGTAGGAAGTCGATAAATTCACAAGCATTAATTTAACGAACAATGGCAGTTGCTAGATTTGGAATTTCAAGAGCCGGTCTCTATCTATCTAAACAAATTTCATTTGAAGAATAACTTTGAGCATCTATTTATCAAATGGACAAACACATTGCGTATCCCTCAAAGCTACTGCGCTTATTTATTACTATGGTGACAATATCAATAACACTTAGGTATTAAAGTCATGACTCAAAATCTAGTACTTCGAATCCCCCAACGATCAGGCCACATAGGTAGTCCAAGCTAAAATGGTTCTAGCTAAAGATTTTTCTACTTACAAAACTTTTATTACTTTCTAAAATCATAATCTATTAAAATCATGATACCTTTAATACTATGTCAATAAAGACGAATTGTGTGATGGGATAACATTAAGATTTGTAGTGTGACAGAGGACGTATGCATAATAATAATAGTATGGAAGAAAAAGACATACTGTGGCGAAGGACTCATTTTAATTTCGTTATTATAAATCGCAAGTTTGATATTGCTTACCTATTTCATTTTTTATTTTGTAGAAAGTAATTTTATGGGTATCGATAAACTTAGCTAAAAATATTTTTAAAGAAAGAGAATCCCTTATTCTTTTACCGAAAAGTTACTAATCATTCTATTGACACCTTTGACAGCTAACTCAATACCTTGAAAGTATACAAAAGTCGAGCGTATACAGTCATGTAGAGATATTAATTTACCAACGAGGTGTTAACACACCGTGTATTTGTAGTCGAGACTGGAATCGAGACTCGACTCTCGAGAAACAAGCGACTCGACTAGTTGAGTTTACAGAACCGCTGAACACGGACGCCCTCGACTGCGAGACGTTGTTCGTCGACCGTGAAAGTCGACCTTTAAACTTTTTGAATTTCGAACTGTTAATTTGTTCCGATTTCGAACAGTTTCTCTAAAACCATGTACAACCAGCTTTATTTTATTTAAAAAAAATGGATAACTTCAATACTGACTGAAATATACAAAAAAAATTGTTTTCGCGAACGTGATGCGTTTGAAAAGTGTTCACGTTATCTTGCGGTGATTATTTTTAATTTTGCATAGATAATATTCATGTGTTTGTTTTGTGTAATACGACACAGTGCTATCGGCGATGCAGTGTAGATAACGTTTCCCCGTTTGCGGTCGCTTGCGGTTATGTTCTAAGGTATTTTAACTGTAAAAGATATTTGTTTCAAATTAGTATTTGACCGAGACTTTTCCACTTCCACATTATACGACTTGCAAGGATAAAGTCGCAATGCCAATATTAGGGCATTGCGATAACTGCGATGGACTTTTTAACACAATAAAATATAACTCCCAAATAATTTCGCGTAAGCCCAGGAAAACTAATTATGAAATACGTGTTCCTCTGAAGATTTTCAATATTATTATGAGTGTAGCATAATAATCTAGTTTTCAGATTAGCCTTATTTATAAAATAATACTATTAAAAATGTCTTGCTTATTTTGTACATATATAAGGTACTAAATACTGTCGATAATTTTATGGAACCATCTGAACTGTAACGCATATAAAAATAACGTGTTATTCTAATCAATACCATAAGTATTACTTTTTTATTGCAACAATAACTATTTAGTAGATTAAATAGATGTAACATAAACACGATCTTTTTTATTTCAAATCTATAAGTACCTAATAATTTTTAAGTATCTTTTATTTCGGCAGAGGAACACAGATTTTATATTATTTAAAGTATCGGTATCGGTATTACGGATGAATGGAGAACTGGAATCGATCTCACAACACCCATACCATGACAAATAACTTAAAAATTTCGTTGATGAAATTTACGCTAACTGAAACTGATCTCGGTGTCCCCGAGTTGTACTGAACAAGTTTTTGTTATATAAATAATTCAGTCTTTGCAGGATAGTTGGAATTTACTTCAATTGTTGAGGGTATTGTAATTTTTGTTAACAAACTCTGAATTAAATAGCACTGATGAGAATTTTACCAATTACTAATTACTTCATATATCAGGCATGATAGGTCTTATTCGACTTCCTACAAATCCAAATGAGACCCTATTCCTTAGGGAAATACACAGGTGTGCATTTAAGTGTATTTCTCACTTATAGGCTAAGAATGAAGTAAGTATACTTACATTGTGGTTGTAATACTATAATTATATACTTTTTTATGAAGTAACCTGTTTCGATCTCTGCCATTCCTTGGCATGACCAGGAACCCTGTTTGCCATAATTTTATTTTAATAATTATTTCCTATTCTAACAAAGTTTTTATAACTCTGTTGTTTGTATAGGCATACTATATTCATATGTACATATGTACCCATATGTTAATAGTCAACATCTAGCCGCTTTTATTTTACTAGCATTTTACTAGCCGTAAGCACAGGCTTACGGCTAGTAACATGTTTATGACAATTTAAATGAGAGCTAAAGAAAAGAAATTCAAGATAACTATATTTAAAAGAATCCGTTAAATGTACTACAATAAGAAAACAAACAGTTTAATTGTCAAAACTCTAGAAACAATATTCACAGTAGGTGGTAATTATCATACATCTCTCCCACACTACAGACGAAGGAAGTAATCAAGGTCACTATTTCACATTATACAATACTAGCTGCGCCCGTGACATAGTCCGCGTGGAATTTGTTTTCAACACCCCCGATTTTGAAACATTCTTCATTGATGCTCCGCTTCTATTGCTCTTAGCGTGATGATATATAATAGCCTATAAGCCTTCCTCGATAATTGGGTTATCTAACACTGAAAGAATTTTTAGTACTTCCTGAGATTAGCGCGTTCAATCAATCAAACAAACAAACAAACTTTTCAGCTTTATATATTAGTATAAGATTTAAAATAACACATAAATAATGCATGCACACTTAGAAACTTTAAAAGTGTTCTATCTGATAACATTAAAATAAATCCGCTATTTTCATTTTCAGTTTCTTAAATCAGGCCAACTTTATAATCCCGTTATTATTTAATACCTGATTTTTATACCTATCAAACATTCTAATAAAAAACAAACACGAAGTGAATTTAAAAACTAGAAACTATTAACTGTAAACAATAAATATTCAGTCATCGACTACATTATTTTCTCTTCTAAATCTTAAACTAATACAACAAAGTTGTTATCACGTCTGTGTCTCTTTCTGTGTATCCGCTAACACTTAAACCACACGACAGTTTTAAACGGTTTTCACCAACAGTTAGGTATTTTACTCAAGGTTGGTTTATATATACAAAAAACTTAATTAAATTTTTATTTAAATAAAATAGAGCTATTTCATAGTTTGACCCGCGGCCTAGCGCCGGGGAAAATTTTTGTAGGTAATAAAATAAGATTCTATAAATTACTTTCAAGACACTAATAAGTTCTATTGTTGTAAATATTTTTGTAAGTTCAGCATTTTTGGAACAATCTTAACCTGTTGGTAGAACTGAATTATTCAACTTTCGTGCCAATGCATGACTAAATAATAATTGGAATTTTACACATGAATTATTGTTCTCATTCACAGTGTGTTAACCTAGCTAAAACTTTGAAATTAAATCATCAATATGTCAAGATTTTTTAAGGAGTTTTATTGTTACGATTAACTGTATCTTTGAGTGTACTGGTTATCAGGCGTAATGAAGTATATACAGTGGCTTTCGGTTATAACAACGATGGAGGAATCACTATAATTCCGTCGCTATACCCGGAAGTCGCTATATACAATGGTAGAGAGAAAACAATATTTATTGCTAGACAAAACCTACAGCCGCAAAATGAGCATACATCTTGTCTAATACCTATTTAATAGTATTAACTGATTCTTAGTTTTAACTTTACCAGCCAATCTATACATTGTTTTTTTAGAAGATCATTTTAGTACATTACAAATAGGATTTTTGTAATGAATTACACTAATTACGATGTTTTAGATATCTAAAGTTAGGTATTACGGTAGAAAATGTTTTATATTAATCATCTAAATACACAATTTAACAAAAATTTTATCAAAAAATTATTTTGTAAGAAAAACAAGGTATATCTGTAAACAAACTTTATAAAAAAACCTACATTTGTAGTAAAATATATTATTACAAATGCTGACCATCTGTAAACAAAAGATAAGAAATCTTTATGGTTCTATGAATGCACCTTTGTGTATTTGTTTATCGACTGGGTCTTTGTGTGTTGACTCGGCCGCAATATCTGCAAGGGATTTCTAAGAATTTGTTACAACAGGTTCATAAAAACTAGTTACTATACCCGAAACCAACGTTGCATCCGAAGCCGCTATAGCCAAATTATTTTCCTCTAAAAGAATACTCTAAATCAGGGGTTCTCAAACTTTTTCATTTCGCGGCGCACTTACAGGTTTAGTACCTTATCTCGGCGCCCTAGCTAGTTAAAATAGGGTACAATGATACTAATTAGATAGGCACAAAAATTGAAACATCCACAATATGAAGCTAAGTTTTTTATATTCATGTACAAAAAACATTAAAAAATAAAAAATAAATAGGAAATAAAATATAACGGAAGTTAATAAATGTGAGGAGATCACCAAGCTCACAGCTTGGTGATCTCCACACATTTTGTAACCGCGAATGCCTAAGTTTAGTTTCCGGACAATGATAAAATGTAACTGTAGTTTTAATACAGAGATATATATCGTTGTGGCTATATATATCTCTTTTATCGTTGTGGCTTCACTTGCTTAAATTGTTTAAACTATAACCGGGTGTGCTGGTTTCCGGTATCCTGATGTTTGCGGTAACAATATCCGATAACTATCGTGCACTTTATTGAAAGTACCTACATATTTAGCAAATTTCGTAACAACGGTTCATTTAGAAATTTGAATCTATATCCTATGCAAGCTATTTCATTTTCCAGGATAAAATAATCTTTCTGTTATCCCTGCTACTATACATTATATATCAAATTTCATTATAATCGATTTATTCCCAGGCCGTGAAAAAAGAACGCAGTCATTATACATTTTTTATGCACCCTAACAACTACAAACCGCCCCCGGGAAAATTACCTTCCCTGGATAAAAAATATCACACATTTTATTACATAACATTTGCTGTTGATCAGTGAAAAAATCATATTGGAATTCGAAATTTCTTTTTAATCATTCCCAGCATATAAAACGTAGCGCAGATTTTAAGTCTAAGAATTTGCTGTCGATCTGCGAAAACCGCATCGAAATAGGCCCGGTACTTTTTACGTGAATCCCGAACAAACAGACAAACCGATAAACAGACAAGAGATCTAAAAAAAATGTATCATGTTTTGCATCATTTATGTAGTTTATTCCAGTAGTTTTTTTAATAGCTTCAATGTACAGACACGGCATATTTAAAATTTTATACTATTATAGATAACAAATAAGTATACAATGGATTAAACTGTATACAAAACGTTGAAAAAATTTGCAAATTTTATTACCAATTTTCTAAAGACACTTTTAAATGAGAGAAGCAAAATATATACATACTCTCAAGCCTGTATTTTACCACTCGCAAAAATGATTATATAAACCTGCTTAAAATTCACTCATAGCCAGGATGTGTTTTTGATCTAATTGTAAATCAAATCAAATAGATTGAACTATTTAAATAATTAAATCATTCTCTATCAAATATGTATTAATATTTTACACCTACATAGTTATAATTGCAATGAAAGTCCTTTATTTGTTTCTCTATATATAAGTATATTATTATACCTTCCATTGACAGGAGCAAATAAATTAATCATTCTTTTTGCACGAACCGGATTTTAGTATCACAGAGCTTGTTTAATTGCCAGTTTTTGTTTCTTCGTAGCGGTGTAATTACTTATTAATTAAACTTCAAACTTACTTGTTCTTATAATATCATATAAGTATCATACCATAGTGCTCAAATTTGTTAGCTAGTTATAGGGAAATTTGTTAGGACGTGACTTGCACGAAATTGGTGCATGTAACAGTATCCTGGCATATAATCGGATGATGTTAGGATGCTATACAATCTAGTTAAAGTAGGTATTAAGCGGCGGTAAATTAAGTGTGTTTTCCTATAAGGGTGGCATGGTCAATACTGACCAAACCCTCTTATAAATAAAGAGAAAAAGAATGAGTTACGCGAGAACTGTTTTCCTTCTCATGTCAAAAGTAATAATTTTGAGGACAAATGTCTGAAGAACTGAAGGCCTAAAGCTATCGCCTTTGGAAAATTGCTTAGTGAAATTGACATATGATGAATATGACAAGTATATAACATAATATATACTGAAATTATATGTAGACGTGTCAATTTCATTAAGTGATACTCCAAAGGCGACCGCTTTAGGTCCTATGGTTGTATCGTCGACATTTGAAATTTCTATAAATAAATTAGTACAATTAAGTTGCCTATAGTTAGTTAATGTCGATCGAATAATGAACGTAATTACAGAGCAAATTGTTTATCTAAAAACATGTTTGTATACGGTTGAGATAGTTCCTTCATCGGAAGCGTCTGGCGTGAAATCTTTATACTATGAAAGTCAACAAGGACTAATTCTGTACTATTATTATCATAATTTTATGTCACAATGTATCTTTAAAATAGTATAATATACAGTTCTTAATTGACCTTTTATTGAAACGAAGAAGATAATTGAATAATTAATTTTAGTGTAGAAAAAACTTACATTTAAATTACTGTTAAATATGCATTAAAGCTGATTTACATTGATCCACATACTTATTTCAAGTTCGAAGAAAGTCAGTGCTGACTGCATACTGTCATCGTGTAAATTGTTTTGAAGTCAGTACAGCGCTACCAAGTATCACTGACTACAATGTCCCCGATCAAATATTTTGAAATCAGTCCGCTCCTCTAGCCAGTAGCTAGATCAAAGTAAATCAACCGTTATATAACAGATCACTGTCAGTAAGAAGGCTCCCAGGACGGCTAGTGAAATTTCTAATTATTAATAACTACAATAACATAAGTATTAACCTTACATACATACATATTATCACGCCTGTTTCCTATAGAGACGATAGATTTCCACTTGCTACGAACTTGACAGACATCTTTTATCTAAATTCATTAATCGCTTCATACATACATACATGTTTATTATAGGTGTTTTTAACCGATCCTTCTTTAAAACATCTGCGATTAGATAGTGGCACGTCGCGGTCTACCAACACGTACTGTATGTACCATCCACACTGTTGTCATACACTTGTTTAGTCAGTCTCTTTTCATCTACATGTCCCAACCACCTTAAAATTCCTTTCCAAATATTGTTATTATATCTTCTTCTAATCTATTAATTGCTGCCAAAGGTTGCTTGGAAGAGATCGTTTTTTAACTATATGGCCGCCTGTTGTATTATCTTTTGTATTTTTCTACTTCTGTTTGTCTATGCTTTGATGTATAATAAAGAGTTACCTTACCTTACCTGACCTTGTTTCAATCCACGTTTCCTTATCATACTGTTCTTTATCATATCATTGAACTCATCCTTACATATACTTCTCAAAGCTCTCATTTCAAGTTATAAAATTTATCCTAACTGTATCCTAATCTATAAATCCTATATTCTATTTATATAGGTACATATGTGTACTCCCCTAAAACTAATTAGAATACTGAGCCTATAGGTAAGGTACCCTAAAACCTGGCTTTGTTACTTCGTTTAGTAACCACACTGAGTAAGATTGGTTACTGTGTTATTAATTATTAAAAACTTGTGTAAAAACTGAAAATTGTGATAAGTAGGTGATTGTGTATTCACTCTCACTAACGTTTAATTAAAAGAAGATTACATTTGCTTCATATTTCATGTTTAGAAAGGCACAATAGTCACTTTAAGACAAATTAGAGAAAAATATTTTTTAGTTGTAAATAAATATTCAGTAGACATAAATTAGGTAAGGCGTTTGCGTCAATAAAAGATGACAAATTTTCACAAACTTTGAAGTTGTTTTTATTATGGATATCATTAAATCGAGTAATGCCGATATTACATGGTTCACCTGTCTTTCAATTCAGATGGATCATTCAAAATGATCCATATAAACACAAACTTGAATTACTTGAAAAACTTGAATACCATCGTCTTGTTAATTTTCAATCAAATTGATTCAATTTGGTTGACGAGTCTAATATCAGCGTTACGCTGAGACCAAAGTGAATAATCTTACATAGTTGCAAAATTAAAAATCACAAAGCCTATACACGTTTATCTGATTTCTTTGTTTGTTTTATATGTACTTCTCCTCGAATTGGCCTGAAAGTTTAGCAATCCTTAAAATACACAATGTAGCGTTAGGATAACGTGTAATTCATATTCTAATGATTTTGTGGAACACGGGTTCGAACTTTAAAACCATATTTATTACAACCTCAAAATAATTAACTTTAGTAAAATATATTAATTATATCAATTTGATATAAATGTATTAATGAATAAAACTAGAACAATTCATAGCCTTGTTCTCGTATTATCTACTATCAAACAGTTGATTCAGCTGTTAAAAAAAAGTCAAGGTATTAAAATTTAAATGTCTAAAGATTTTCTTGACATCTTTTTATTATATTTTTAATAATATTATTAATTATTATGTATTTGGGTAGTCTTATATGTTAGTGACATTTTATACCCTCACTGTTTTCTAGTTTTGCAACTTTTAATATCAAAAGAAAGATGAAATAACTAAGCCTTAGCTACGATCGACTTTACATGGAAATTCTGATACTTAATCAGTCTAAAGCGGGTAACAAACATGCGAGCAAGTACGCGTACTTATGGCACGATGACTTTCTTCACTTCTGAAAGAACGCGTACTTCTTACTCTTACATCCATGACTCCCTTAAGACTAATAAACTATGAAACTATACCTATTTATATGAAGAAGTGGCTGATTACGTGTCCGACTCATACACAGAAAGTTCTTCTAAAAATCTCAATGTGAATCTTATTTTATTCTATTATTTAATATTTAAATTATTTATTATGTTCTATTTTATTTTATTTCTAACTCTAACTAAGTCAATCGCCACCTCCCTGGGCCAAAACCAATGTTGCCTAGGTGTAATTCTAGATTTAGCGAAAGCTTTTGACACGGTCTTGATTCCAATCCCTCTAAGCAAACTAAATCATATTGGTGTAAGTGGTATAAGCCATGAATGGTTTACAAGCTACCTGAGTAATCGCCGGCAATTTGTTAAGGTGGGATCGCATTGGAGTGAACAGCATACAATAAATTTCGGAGTACCCCAAGGCAGCATATTAGGACCTACACTATTCTTAATATATATTAATGAACTACTGAAAATTCCAATCCAGGGCGCTAACATATATTATGATATGTTATGCAGATGATGCGGTTGTATTATTTAACAACACACCCTGGGAGTCAGTGCTTAAAACAGCTCAGACAGGCTTAACCGACATAAGTAAATGGCTAAACAACAACTTACTAACATTAAACATTAAAAAAACTAAATATTTAACATTTCATAAAACCCGTGTTTCCCAACCTCGTACCCATCCTAAATTACATCTGCCGTACAACCTAAGCTCTTGTACGCTGCCCTCTGATCATCCCCCGTCGATCTAACACACCACATCCATTACGTACCTTGATATCCAACTAGATGAAAAATAAAAATTCTAAAATCACATTACATCCCTATCTAAAAGAGTCAGAAAAATCATTTACATAATGAAATCCCTCTGTAGCTGTGCTACACCAAAAACTTTAAAAGTGGTTTATTATGCGCTGTGCCAGTCCTTACTTCTATATTGTCTTGCTGCTTGGGGAGGAATTCCAAAAACAAACATAGAGGTAGAACAAGCACAGCGCGCAGTCCTTAAAGTTATGCAAAAAAAACCGTACAGATACCCCACCAATACACTATACATAGAAAGTGACATTTTGACAGTCCGACAACTCTATATTGGCAAGGTAGCCACAGCAATTCATAAAGAAAATCTAAATGCCGCCCTAACATCCAATACCTCACCTCCCGTCGAATATATAATATACCCTTACCTAAAATACATAAATCCTTTGCCAAACAACTTCCTCCATACGTCCATATATCCATTTATAATAAAGTATGCCAAAACACACCCTCCGCCAAAGAAATTTCAGCATCAAAGTTTAAACACCAATTAATTAAATGGCTAAAAACGTTAAATTACAGCGACACAGAATACATATTACCAAACCGACTATAACACTAGGGGCACACATATGCATGCACTCATTTTACATAGTTATAGGTTAATTAATGAATAATTCCACCATATTTAATGTCTTATAATAAAATTGTGTTGGGTGCCGCGATACAGACCTAGAGTCTAGTGCAGCAACCGCCGCCAAAAAAATAGTACCCTTAATTTTAACTATTATAATTCAAAATATGGTATTACCATAAGTCTTATATATAATTATATAAG
This sequence comes from Dendrolimus houi, assembly GCA_039645545.1. Lineage (NCBI taxonomy): Eukaryota > Metazoa > Arthropoda > Insecta > Lepidoptera > Lasiocampidae > Dendrolimus > Dendrolimus houi. The sequence continues at coordinate 10,758,590 of CM077120.1, read as the reverse complement.
GCCAAGAAATAATTTTATATATTTGGGAACGCCCCCCACCGACAGCGATCTGGACTACATCTTTTACTTGTAAATATATTTATAATAGTGTTACGAGCTACAGGACTCGAATTAAAAATGCCGTTGGAACTACTATAGAATTTATTAGAACTGTACAGACACGTATAAAACAAATACAAATAAAACTGGATGCAACCAGTTCACACTGCACTATTCAATACAATTCGAACGCGCAAAGTCCGTCGTTTATATCGCTAATCGAGAGTACTAGAAAACGTGTTACTCGCTTCGTAGTCGTCGCTTGACTGCCACCCGCCCCTCCATTCGGGCATCGTCTTATACTAACTACACAGTACAAAGAAATTGGAGGCGCACACTGAGTTTCTAAGAAATATTAATTTGCACACCTGCGAACGTCCACAAAGTCGAGAACAATAACAGTAGGGATTAGTTCGACGCTAATGATGTTTATAAAACAAGTAGAAAAACAATAGCGTGTTACAAATTCAAAACACAAAGGATTCCCTAATCCGGAAGGATAATAAGCTGCGCTTACAATAGGCTGTGTGGCTTATCTTTGACGGCATGTAACAATAGTATTGGAATCAAATACCAGTTTTTTTGTAGTGTAGTTTATATGTAATAAATAAATGAATTTGAATTTGTACCAAAAAATAGACTAGTAATCAACGTTTAAAATGAATAAAGTACTATACTAATCCATAATAAAAATTACAATATTGATTATTACATAGATCTGTCCTTAATCTCACTGACTGCCGTTACTGCATGTCCGTGGTACACCTTCGCGTGTCGAAGTGCTTAATGCTACGCTAAATTTTTTTGATAAATTTTACAAATTAATAAAATGCGCAATTGAATTCTCAGTGTCCACATTATTCAATAGATAAAAAACAAGTAAATAACATGTACTATTAAACTGTTTCAGATATCACAAATGTAGCAACAATGCAAACGGCACGCGAATCAAGCAGACAAAAAAGATGCAACAAAAGACGTAACTCGAGAAAGAAATCCCTATCGCCATCAGATTTGAAATGCTCTCGCAGTGACATCAAATTGGACAGCAAATTAAACGGAAAGCGCTCGCTCTCGGAGGGGTCAGTGAAAGTGAAACATAGAAAGAGCAACATCCGTCGAACTTTGACACATCCAATCACGTGTACGGATGACATACGGGATGTTGCTATGATTGGATTCAATACCGGTGTAAAAGTGGACCTACCACCCGAGAGCGACGAGTCTAACCTTCCCCCAACTAGCAGTGATAGGGATACGGAGGATGATGGCCGGGCGCTACCCAGGCCGGTCTTGCAAAAACCTCGGTGGGATTCGGGAAGTGAAATGGATTCTTTGGTCTCAACTGTTGTGAGGAGAGCTTCGGCTAGGAGACGCCGCACGCCAGCATACCCAGGTAAGACAGTTAATTTTTATTTTGTAAAATTTGGTATGAATGTGTACTGAGTGTTATTGCGTCATTGAATATTTATACCTACCGCTGAAAAAACTCGCCGAGTACAAAAGTAATCTCAAAACATTCTAAATCATACATCTGAGGTCTTCGCCAACATCATTAAATGGTGTTAGAGATCATTCTAATTTATACATTTTATTATGTGGAACTCAAATGCATTTATAATGCCCCCTCTTTTATAGACATAAATAAAGACATCATTCTACGCAATAACACATGCGTAAATATATCCAAACTATTTCAATTTGCGGGACAATTGTCTTGTGTTCATCCCCACTATCGACAGATATACATAGATACTATATCACAATATACTAATCGGTACATCGCAAACGCTTCTAAGAAGAAACAAATAATATTTTTTTGTTTCATTTAGCAGAAAATACGTAACACGATGACAGACAAACAGGGAACTTAATAAAACTAAAAATAGTTGTTTATTGAAAGTTTTGATGTCAATTTAACCTTTTCAATTCTAATCCAAAAATTTGAAATATACAATCATTGCAATTTTCATGTCACACCAAAATATTCGTATATCGTACACAATTACTATTTCTATTTATCTATTCAGGGCAGTTTTAGAACAGTACTCTTTTTATCAGATAAAATTCCCCCTAACACAAACATAACTGTGCAAGCGATAAAAGTCTTAAAAAAACATACATTATCTATCACTGGACTCGAACATAAAATCAAATTTCAAAAACTAAATGTAATTGAACGTAATATTTCTATTCAACTAACTTTCCACTCACATTTGAATGAATAAAAGTATATCAATGAATAGCGGTTCAAATATCGGTTACTTTCACGTTTTTGTACTACATAGAAATCCGAAAATTTAACCACACAATATGTAACTTAAAGATACCTGTTCTAGTTTCTGTGTGTATTAATTGAGGGCTTTAGCAATTCATCTTCCAGTGTCGCTGTCCTAGATCGGGTATTTCGAGGTACTTTTAATATCTTTTATATCAATACTATGTACGATTTGGTTTGTAAGTAGGTAGGTCAGCGATTACACTTCACGAAAATCGTACGGTTCCGTAAAGTTGATAGACGTCAATTGTTTAGTTTTACTATTTGGCCTCAGAAACTTAAAAAAACATTTAATCGAAAATACAGCATCTGAAAAAGTACTTAAGAGGCTTTGTAGACCTGATTCAAATCGGTGTTTCAGAAAATCAACCCCGCACGGCCGATATTTACTTCGTTGAAACAGCGCGTAATAAAAGTTCGAGCGTGGCGAAATATTGCAACTGAACATACCTACGCGCACCGTGTCCATACCAACTTGATTCAATTTATTTCATTCTAAGGCTGCCGAGCACGAGAGCAAGACAAAATATCCTAAAGTGAGACAGATCGTTTATACGCTTAATAGGTATTGAAATTTTGACTTGACTTCCTAAGCGTCTTTAGCTCAACGGTTTACCGAGCGCAATAGTAACTAAGAGGTACAGGGTTCGAATCCTCGGGCGATGTGTTTCTTTTTATTTTTTAATATTTTTTAGACGAGTAAACTTTATTAAAATATGTAATTGTATTATGGAACAACAACGAATCCATATATAGGTATATATATATATATATATATATATATATATATATATATATATATATTAATATAAATGCGAAAGTAACTGTCTGTCTGTTCCCTTTTCACGGAAAAACAACTGGACCGATTTGGCTGAAACTCAGTATATATGTGTGTGTGTGTGTATATATATATATTTTCGATGCCGAGAATGAACATAGTATGCATTTTATCCCGGGTAATGGGATAGATGTATGTAAAGGTTATCTCAGAAAGTAGAACAGGTTTTTTTTTTCAGTCATTTCGGTCATTTCATTTTATCGTTTAGGCCCGTTCGGCCACATATATTTTCATCCCGGAAACTATCTCATTTTTCGGGATGAAAAATATCTCTTGGCCACCCTCGGTATTAAAATTACATATGTACCCAGTTTCATCCAAATCGGTTCAAGTCTTTCCATAAAACGATAAAAAAAGTGGAGCATGATCGGCATATTAGTAGTTACGATGTAGCTGGAGAACTGGGAATTGACCACAAAACGGTTTTGGCGCATTTGAAAAAAGATGGGTACACAAAAAAAGCTCGATATTTGGGTGCCTTATGAGCTCACTGAAAGAAACCTAATGAACCGTGAACTCATTTGTGATTCTTTATTACGACGTAATGAAAACGAACTATTTTTGAAGAAGCTGATAACTGGTGATGAAAAGTGGATCACGTACGACAAGAACGTGCGAAAAAGATCATAGTCAATGGCCGGTCAGGCTTCACAGAATGGGGCGAAACCCGGGTTAACTCGCGACAAGATGATGCTCTGTGTATGGTGGGATTGGAAGGGCATTATTCATTATGACCTGTTACCGTCAGGCAGAACCATCGATTCTGAACTGTACTGCGAACAACTGATGAGATTAAAGCAAAAAGTTGAGAGAAAGTGGCCGGAATTAATCAACAGAAGGGGGTGTGGTTTTTCAACATAATAACGCTAGACCTCACCCATCTTTAGCCACTCAGCAAAAATTACGAGAGTTTGGCTGGGAGGTGTTAATGCATCCGCCGTATAGTCCTGAACTTGCACCTTCAGATTTTCACCTGTTTCGGTCTCTGCAGAATTCCTCAGGCAGTGTCACTTTAACATCACGAGAGGTCTGCCAAAACCACTTGTCGCAGGTTTTTGATCAGAAGCCCAAAATTTTTTATTGCAATGGGATCACGTCCCTACCTATAAGATGGCAAAAAGTTATCCAACAAAATGGCACCTACATAATTTAGTCAAATATAAATAAACTTTATAAAAAAAAATCTTTTGAATATTTATATAAAATGCGAAAAAACTTTTTCCTCAACCTAATAGAAAAGTATTTTTATTGCATTTTATAAAATTATTTAAGAAGAGAAAAAGACCATTTTATCAACTTTGATATAAAAATAAAAAATTCTACTACATCAAGTGAAGCAAGTAGGATTCGAACCCACACAATCAATGATTTAGACCACTCCTCTACCGTATACGCCAAATAAGTATATCTCGACCGGTTCGAAATTGTGATTATTATAGCTCCTTCATTTATTTAAAATTTAATTTCGAATAGCACGCTCGAGCAGAGCGACGCTTGAACACAGCACCGAGCCGTCCGGCGTATTGATAAATACATTGGGACCGGCAAGGGTGATTTTTGAAGTCATTTATAATAAAATAATTAATTACTTGCAAATTCTCTAAGTAACTGAATAAACAAACTATAATAAGTATATATATTTCTTATATGATATGTTACTGTTATTTATTTTAGCGATGTACGATTAACAGTAATAACATGACACAAGATTGAAGAACACGTTTAGAGGTTACTTTGCAATTATTTTCTATCGAGAAAATTTATCGAGAATGCGTTTTGAGTACATAGTTTACCTCAGAAATATGATCAAGATTGACATATATTTTTTCACCACAGCAAAGTATGTATAATTACTGTAGCAAGGGCTGAGAAATCGATCAAAAAACGCTTTTTGTCTGTTGTAACGCTGTTAACTCATCTGGTACAAACCAAATTTCATTGAAAGTATTTTTGAGCTCTACCACATTGATTTTGTTGAGAATGGTCAATAGTACCTAAACTCTTGTAGGCCGGTCCCAATTGAATAAAATGAAAAAAAATACAAAACTTTCGTCACCACGACATTTAAGAGTATTTCAACCAATAAATAAGTAATAGTGTTTCCGGGGTAAACTGATAAACACAGAACTCTTATACATATTTAATTCTGATATCAATTCATCTCTGGAATTTCATGTTTACGTACTTGTTTTATGAAAATCGGTTCAAGTCCAAGGTCGTTAGTAAGGAAAATAGTAGCAAAATAACGTGAATATTTTTATATGTGGTATGAATAGGTAAACAAACACTCCTTGTCACTCTGATGGTACAAAATTTCAAGATGAATGACCAAATGATTGACGGTGGCTGACAGCTGACGGTGACTGGTCTATAAATACAAAGTCGCTCAACGAGCTATGGAGCAAGCTACTTATGTTCGGTGTTTCTCTTATGGATAGAATCAGAAATGAGGATATCGCTAAGAGAACCAAGTTAACCGACATAGCTCGCAAGATTAGCAAGTTAAAGTGTCAGTGGGCCGGTCACATCTGTCGCAGGCGTAACGGCTGATGGAGCAAACGTGTCCTGTGGTAGTCTGGATAAACGCAGCGTAGGACGCCCTCCAGCCCGGTGGATTGTCGAACTGCCCAAGGTCGCCGGCAGGCAGGGGTTGGATGAGGAAGACGGGAAACCGTGATATTTTATGTGGCGTAAACTTGGGGAGGCCTACGTCCAGCAGTGCACGTAGACTGGTTGAAGATTGAAGAAGAAGCTCAAATGATGATTTCGAACAAACGTAAAACCGTAAAAAACACTCTTTAACACAACATAAGAGTTAGTAAGTTTAGAATTGAAATGCAGATACAAATATGAAATAAAATTAAATAATGTTGAACAGTAAAACATAAGTGCTGTGTTGTATTAATGCCTATTATTAAAAAAAATTGCACAGGAAATAATCATAGTTAAAATGACTACTGTTGCAAGTATAGCAATTGAAAGGGTAAACAATTATTATAATAGTATGTGACCCTGTAATACTCACTAATATTATTTATATTAATATTATATTCGAAAAATGTAGGTCAGCTGAGGAAGTGCTATTCGCTAATCGTCACGTAGTTAGCATTAACACAAGTACTTAATATCTACTAAAATCGCTTGTTTCAAAGCAGAAGTCTTAAAAATCTCTACATTATTCGAGTAACTAGTTTTTTTAATGAAATGAAATTTAAAGTGTGTTGTTGTTGTAATGGATTCGGTAGTTGTCGTAGTATTAAGCGATATTTACTTGCTATATTCTTAAATGGGATATTCGTCCATTCACGGGCCACAAAGTACAGTTGCATTTAAAAAAGAATGTAAGCTACCGTTTTAGTAATAAATAAATTCCCGGATAAAAAAATATCACAAATTTTATTATATATATTTTATCATAAAATTTGCTATCGATCAGTGTAAAATCACATTCGAATTCAATTTTGTTTAATCTGGCCATTTTAAGTTATTCCTCGAAAAAATTCCGTGGAATTCACAGGATAAAAAGTAACGCAGATTTTAAGTCTAAGAATTTGCTTTCGATGAACGAAAACAGCATTAAAATCGGCGCAATAGTTTTTACGTGAATCCCGAAAAACAGACAGACAAAAAGAGGAGAAACCTAAAAAAAACGCCCACGCTTCTTTACGTGATGAGTTCTGCCACTTCACTCGACTGTAAGCCGTGCAATTTGTTCCAAAATTAATTAAACAACAATAAACTATTATTCTTTCACGTCGCGTACATAGATAAGTATAGGTGTAGACATTTAATGGTTTAAATTTTCAAAATTTACTGTATTTATGGTTGTACTTTTTAAGATTTCGTAGCCACCTTATGTTGTGGTTTCAATTCTGTCTGTCTGTCTAGAATGTGTATGTCACAGTAATTTTTCTCGGAAATTACTCTACGCTAGTGAAATTTAGCAAGGAAGTTTTAGTCTATAGCGCTAAATTAGCGCAATAAAGTTATGTAGCAATTTTGCGAAAAAAACAAAGACTAGGGAAGGCTGCATATATGTTACTAAGATTTATTTTTAGTGTGGTTACATAGTTGCTTGACCTGTCGTTAGTCAGATAATGGTTATATTAAAAAAGTTTCTTAATTAAAACATAAAGTCAAACTAAAAAAACAATAAAGTTAATAAAAATACAACAATACTTACAAAATAACATAAATCTATAAGTAAACAACAGACTCCAAATTGCTGTCGGCGGGGAGTGTGCCCGAAATGCTGACCGCATTTCCACGTTAAATTATAAATTAACATAAAAAATTATAATAATGAAAAATATAAGTTACAAAAGTTTTAAATAATAAAACGTCAAAAAGCGATTGAAAAGCAACTTGTGGTGACATCTACTCCTGTAGGATTTAAGAGCTTTTAAATTAAATTTTTACGAGGCGCTTGTCAGTCAACTTAGCATTCTCTTCCATGATGTAGAATTTCTCGACTATAATAATATATAATGCCAGCTCTTAGTGCTTTGAAGTATCATGAACATTTGAAGCCTAGCAGAATCGAAGAGATTATTAGACTTTTGATTAAAATATCAAAAACCTAGCTATATACTAAACATTAATTATATACATTTTTAGTCAATATATTATTGTAGAGAGATATACATTTTTTTTCTTCATATAACTAGTAACATCTATCGGCGTATACTAGTTACTCTTTTGAAACTGTTAAACTATTATGGTTACAAGGTGGTCCTGGTCGCATGAAGTTGCATATTAATACCGCTAGATGGCATTACATACCTTTTTTTTAAGCACAACGCGGAAGTTCACCGAGCTGAATGTAGGAAGAAGTGTGGTGATTTCCTCTGTTTTGCTTTTCTGTACAGTCTTCCTGCACAACTGATTGTTATTACCATTATTGTTATAATTATTAATATTAAAATCATTTGCAATAGTTTCTGGATTAGAGTTAATCATAGGTATTTTATAATCATTAAGAATTGACTTACAATTTATGTCACACTTACATAAACAAGATGCTTTATTTTTCTCATTTCCATTTTTCCCTACCCATAATTTAATAAACTTTCTATTTCTTCTAACACATTGACCATCTTGTGTTCTCACTAGATAACTGCGAGGTTCTTTTAAAAGTTTATCTATTTGTCCTGGCTTCCACACTTTCTTTTCACAATCATATAACATAACTTTATCTTAAGCTGCTAATTGTACCAAAGATTTTGCATTTCTATCAAAATAATATTTCTGTACAGTCTTCCTGCACAACTGTTTGTTATTAACATTTTTATTCAATTTAGGTTTTAATTGATACCTAATACAAGGTATTCTAGTTTTAATGCTTTTATTTAATAAAAGTTGAGCAGGAGAATATTCCATATTATGTAACACTGTGTTTCTGTAATTCATTAATGCCAAACTTATATCAGTTTTACTTTCAACACATTTTCTTAACATATTTTTACAAATTGCTACTCCTTTCTCTGCTAACCCATTTGATTGTGGGTACCTTGGACTTGAAAAAATACATTAAAAACCCCAATGTTTAGCAAATTGTAAAAAGTTGCTGCTATTAAATGGCATATTATCAGCTTGTAACTTATCTGGAATTCCAAACCTACTAAATATTGATTTTAAGATACTAATAATTGTTGTGGCTTCCTTAGTGTGCAAAAATGCTAATTCTATCCAATTGCTGTATGCATCAATTAATGCCAGATAATCCTTATTATTAAAGGTAAAGATGTCACAAGCCACTCTTTCCCGTGCCCGTTGAGGAATTGGGTGTTGTAATAATGGTTCTTTACTATTAATATAACTGAATTTTAAACATATACTACATTTTTGTATAAATTGTTCAATGTCTCGTGACATCCCTTTCCAATACAAACAATCTCTAGCTCTATGTTTACACTTATTTATGCCTAAATGTCCTTCATGTATCATATCTAACATACTTTTTTGTAAAGATATAGGTACAATAATGTTCCCTAATGGGAACTCTTTAATAAGAGTAACATATCTGAATCTAATTTAATGTGATCTTTTAATTTATGATAGTGTTTTAAATCACCTTCTAACTTATTATAATCTGGCCAATCATTTTCAACAAAACTCTTTACCTGTGATAATATTCTATCATTTTCTATGGCTTTCATATATTCATATTTTTTTTCTTCAGTTAATAACACCTTTTGTTTTATGTTATGTATAATTTTCACATCAGTATTTCCTGTATTATAATCATGATTTGTCAAAAAGGCCCGTGATAAAAAATCAGCGATATATATAACTGACTACCTGGAACATACCCTACCTGTAAATCATAACCTACTATTTTCAATAATAATCTTTGTAGTCTAGGAGACACATCACTTAAACTTTTTTTAAATATAGACTCCAATGGTCTGTGATCACTTTGAATTTTTATTTTTCTTCCATAAATAAAATAATGAAATTTTTCAACTCCAAATGCAATTGCTAAAAGCTCTTTTTCTATTTGCAAATACATTTTTTCCGATTTGCTTAAACTTCATGATACAAATCCAATAGGATGATTATTTTGCAACAAACATGCCCCTAAACCATCTTTACTAGCATCACACTGAATTACTATTTCTTTGTTACAATCAAAATATTGTAAAACTGGAGCTTTAGTTATTATATTTTTTAGATAGTTTAATGAATCATTGTGTACTTTACCCCATGTCCATGGAATATATTTACATGTTAGATTTCTTAAAAGCGCTGTAATTTTAGACATGTTTGGTATAAACTTAGCTAAAAACTTAGTCATTCCTAAAAATCTTAATAACTCTGTTTTATTTTCTGGAGTCTTAAAATTATTTATAGCTTGTATAAATGCCTGATCTGGTGTGATTCCCTCACAAGAAAAAACTTGTCCCATATATTTTACAGAAGTTTGCCTGAACTGTAATTTATCTTTATTGAATTTGATGTTATACTTTTGTGCTACTTTAAGGACACTCAACAAATTTCTATCATGTTCTTCAAGTGTAGACCCTGAAATTATTAAATCATCACAATAAATACCTACGCCAGGTAAATCTCCAAATAATTCATAATTCATTTTCTGATAAACTTCTTGGGCAGATGTCAACCCTTGAGCTAATCTTAAAAATTTGTACCTTCCAAACGGTGTATTAAATGTTGTCAATTCTGTACTTTCTTCATCTAATTCTACTTGTAGATAACCATCTTTCATATCCATCACTGTGAAGTACTTTTTCCCATTTAGTTTTGCTGCTATTGTCTCAGCCTTTGGAATAGGAAAATATTCCCTTTGAATAGCTTCATTTAATTTTGTTGGATCTATACATAATCTTAAGTCTCCATTCTTTTTGGATGTTGTAACTATGGAATTGACCCAATCTGTTGGTCCTTCAACTTTAGCAATTATTTTCATTTTTTCCAATTCATTTAATTTCTCTTTTAATTTGTCTTGAATGGCTATAGGTACATTTCTTGGCCGATGAATGTATGGAATATTATCTTCTTTCAACTGTATTTTATAGTTTTTTGGATATCTTCCTAATCCTTGAAAAACCTCAGCGAACTTTTCTAATAAATTTTCTTTTGTTGTTATGACATTTATGTTCTTAATAATTTCTAATTGTATGCAACTTTGCAATCCCAATATTGGAATTGATTTCATATCAACAATATAAAAGTAAATATAATATTGATAGTTATTGTATTCACACATAAATTTAACTTTGCCAAGTGGCTTTATTTCAGTCCCACCAAAAGCAACAAGAACTGTATTAGTATTTTCTAAAATTAAATCTTCACGCTTGATCTTTTCATATATCTCATATGGTAATATGTTGGACTCGGCGCCTGTATCAATTTTAAACAAAACTTTTTCCTTATTATTCAATATCAATGTTTTATACCAAGCTTTACTATTATTTTGACTAATGGAAAATATCTTTGAAACATCATCCTCCTCCTTTCATGTTCTTCTATAATTTCATTACAATTTTTAAAATTTGAATTTGCTCTTGTTCGACACATTTTTTTAAAATGTGCCCATTCGACCACAACTGTTACATTTCTTTTTATATGCAAAACATGCATTAATTTGATGTGAAGACCCACATCTCCCGCACTTAATTTTTTTTTTTTCTAATTATATTGTATGTATTAATCTCCATGTTTTTTCAGTGCCATGCCACTGCCGGTGTTGCCACCTCTATATCTAAAATACAACCTTACAAATAAGGTTGTAATTATAATAGCGAATATGAATGTTGAAATAAATCAGTAAATAAATAGCGCGTATATGGACTCAAAACTACAATAAACAGGTTTTTTTTAACTTAAGTGGCTTTATTGAAAAGAAAGGATAATAATGATGTAGATAATGTACTAAAAGGTAAAAAATTAATTAGGTAGGTCCTAGATCATCACACCGTTCTCCTTAGCAAACCAGGGCATTGATCACACTCAAAAATAAAATGACATAGATGGATATAAAATTAAATAAGATGTAAGAAGATAGAGTACCGGTTAATTTAAGCATGTACGAGTATTCTACAAAATATTTATATTTTCTAGAATATAGGCTTTATTTTCGACGGAAAGGTCTATTTATGTTGAAAGAATAGTTCTTTCAACAAATACTTACATAATATAATAACGATGACTGTAATTAAATGATATATTTATACGAATAGAATATTCATATTATTTATATAATATACATTAAATTCATGTATGCCCTTAAATTCATATATATGTTACGGTTAATGTAAATATAAAATTAAAATTCATCACTTTTAGCGGTTATTATTAATAATTCACAACTATTGTCGGTAAAAATAATAAAATAAAATGAGACTTCGCTTCGCTCCCGCCTTAACTTTCGTGGTTATTTTTTTACAACCACCCAAAATCAAAGATTAAATTTTGAATTACAATAAGCATATAGTACATTATTGATAGTAGTTTATGAGCTTAAAGTATTAATTATATAACTAATAACGATGAAGTACATGCTGTGTTCGCGACCTTCCATGACAAGATACCATAAGAAGATGTCGGAAGTGCATGGAGTAGGTAGGCACTTATTCAGCGTGGGACGGCCTTTGTTTTTAAAAAGTATTCTTAAAGATCTAGTTCCTCACCAAAGTGAATATGAACCTTAGTGCAGTGACGTTATAGCTACACCTGGATTTCCTCCTGTCCTTCACAGGACCTGCAAAGAAAAGACTAAACTTCCACATGGGTGTCATGAAAGAACAAAACCGACTAGTAATGACAATCGAATTTAACTTTAAAAATGCCCTAAACTCTTTATACTATTGATATAGAAACATAGGACTAAAACTTTCAATCAATGTTTTATTATTTCAATAATGATTTTTTGGGTTAAACGACGAGTTCATAATGGAACCGTTATGAAGTCATTGCGTTCATCCGTCCTTCTGTCTGCGTATGCTATAGTTATTTTTCTAGGAAAATATTGAAAATTGTTTTGCATAAAATACGTTAATTACTTTTTGAGATATGGGGTATTTCCGATTGAATGCTCTTTATAGTTCTGTAGGCAAATAGCCAAAACAGGGGACATTTGTCACCTCTACGGTAAACACCCCCCCACGTCCTCCCCCCCTCCCTTGCGCGGACACTGCCAAGCAATTACCCAATTTTATTAATCTAATCAGTCGAAATTTTAAAATCTTGATTTGACTTTTTTTGTTTCCATATAAACTATGTATAGATGTTACGTTTTATGAATCGATATCATTGACATCTAGCGAACAAAATAAAATTTAGCATTAAGGAACATACATTCCTGGGATTGTCATTGCTAATATTTTATTACTATGGAATAATATACTAAATTGTAAATACGAACTGGTAATAGTTAAGTTAATAATAAAGCTCGTTCGTTGAAATCTTTTCTGCAGTGCGATTCCTGTAACAAATTATAATGCTTTGTTTTTATTATAGCCAGTGGTATAGTTTAATTACCAAAAAATAAACACAGCTGTCTCGGCCATGTACAATATACAGTTAAGTAGTATCCAAAAATAATTAAAGTTCTAATTAGAATCTGAAAACTACCAATACCAAAATAAAAGTATAATAGTTACCATGGCACTCACACGACCCAAAAATTATTATTAACATTTATTGTCAAATTTCTTTATCCAAGTGGATTTAAGTTATGAATTGTATTGCTGCTATGTAACTATGAAATTAACAATTAAATGACTCTCAATATAGTCCATAGCCCGTACCTAGTAGTGGGACTATTATGAGCTGATGTTATGGTTAATACAATACGGTATTTAATATTCAAACCAATTGAAACACTACACAACATCATCCTACAAGAGGATACAGCCTCCTTGATTTTGTACGAGGGTAATGAGATATGACGTCACAATTGTAACAAGTACCTACTTTACTGAAACAGTAACGAAAATATTTACCTATTTGTCATAATATTTTAACAAATAAAATTATGACGTAACTACTGTTATATGTACATTTGTACATATTGTTACAACTTAAGTTCCGACGAAAACAAAATCCACCTGTATATCTATAAAAACGCATTTTATTACCCGTCAGCATTTTAACTAATTGTAATCCTTTTACGATTGTCTTCTTTTGTTCACTTATTTATTGGTTATTGTGGAAAACAGCCTATTGTACTCGTTTATGGCCGCTTGCTGGCATAATTAGCCAGGTGTGCGGATTACGATTCTAGGAAATTCGGTCCACGCTGCCGGGCGGACATATTGCATTTGTGCAGTATAAAGCAATGGCCCGAATGAGGGAGCAGACAGTCGAGCGAGAACCACGAGCGAAGCAAGACGTGTGTACTACAATCCAAAATCTAATAAGTGACGGACTTTGAGCGTTTTATTGAATTACGACCTTCTGCATTACGTTTAGACTTGTTGTGTTCGGTTATATTTGTACCTATATTATTCGTGTTTCTATAGTTCTAATAAACTCTATAGTAATTCTAACAGCATTTTTATTCGAGTCTCGTGACTCGTAACAATATTACAATTATGTAAATTGTTTTGTATTTATACCTAGTTTAAAAATAAATTTCTCAAGAGACTACAAATCGCTTGAAGAGAAATAACAAAAGTTACATATATACTTAACCGAGTTTGCTCAGTTATCTATTCATTACTATATCTAAGTTGAAAGTTGATTTTTATTTTTATTATAAGTAGGTAGCCTTGAACATTAATTGATTAAGTAATCTTAAAAATAATTTATTATAGAATGTGTCATGCCTAATTATGCAGAAACGTAACAGCTATAACACATTAAGGATATTATTATAATCAAGAGAATCAACAAACCGAAACTTAATTAAGTCATTTACTCAAACATAACACATAAAACAGTGATTTATCAGACGTTTTTGTAAACAAAGGTAATTAAAATTAAAATTTTTGTTTCTACACGATATATTTGTATACGATTTACTTGTTCAGCCTTCAGATTTGCTACAAGGTTCATCTTAACACAATAATCAAATAATCATAGGCAAAAACATACGACCGTCATAGTATTATAAACTTTTTATTCTTTTAACGTTTTTATTGCGTTGTTACATGGAAATCCATGCGAAACCGTCACGGGTTGTTGAATGGTACGAATTAGTGACATTAGTACTGTTAGTTGGGTTTTGTAATTTCCTAGAATTTTTATATGTCTTTTTTTTCTATGAAAGTAAAATAAAGATGGCAGTCCACTACAACACATTTTGTAGAGAAAAATATCTTCCACTACAACGCAAGCATTTGGAAAAAAATATTTTAAAGTTCGTTTTTGTATCCATCTTATACAGAGATTACGATTATCTCGAAAAAATAGTTAGTCCCCAAACTTAATGACTGCTTTGGTTGACTACAGATGGCTGTGAAGTAGTCGCTTTTTGTACAAAACCAGGTATCGCTATTCAGAAACTAATTATTGTATACCTGCTTATTTATATTTCTTCGAAACTAGGATCTTCTACGCGGCGTGGGTATGTTTCAGATTTTTGTAAGACCCTAATTCTAAGATAAAAATTGTGCTAATTTCATCCGCATTCTGTATAGTGCATATCCATAGTAACATTATAAATACGACAGTAACTCAGTTTGTTTGTCTACGATCCTTTCACAGAAAAATCATAGTGCTGAAATTTGGTATATAGTCTTAATGTCGAGAATAATAATAAGAGTACTTTTCAGCCCCGACAATGTGGTAGTTTTCGGGACTAAATTCAGTAAATTATCAAGAGGCGAATAGCGCCTTGATAAAATTTTAATGCCATGTAATCTGTGTGAATACTTGCTCTCAGAATATAGGGTTAAAACTGGTATTATAGATTATAGAAGGTGTCATGAAAATGCTATATGCTTTAGGGGTAATAAAAGTAGCCGACAGCAAAAAACATTTTTTTAACAAAAACAAAACCGAATTCAAACTAAACAGCAAAAAGTAACTATTTTGTAAAATATCTTGAAGTCGGTGCATTATGCATTTCTGATGTTGTTTTTTATGTTTTACTTGGCACCGACTTCGTAGTCGATATTATTTTTGTTAAAAATAAATATTTTCTAATTTTTAGTTGCTTGAATAGCTTTAGAAATAATATATTAAGTGCCTATAGAAATTGTTCTACTATTGGCTAGCGTATACAAGTTTGCCGTTCGAAGAGTGTAGGCACTCAGCGCTCTACAAGGGTTGCTCTCGAATTCCCTGGGATCCACTCATCAGATCCTGATTTGGTGACAACAGGACTACCTCAGAAGTATACTCTTTTGAATAAAGAAAAAATTAGCCACACTAAAATCGCGTAATAAACATAAATAAATACAGTCGAATTGAGAACCTCCTCCTTTTTCAAGTCGGTTAAAATCCAATTAAACTTGTGTCATTACTATTTATATTTACTATATGGATATATTTGTCTATATGTTGTTGAAATGATGCTGGCATATAAGTACCAAACCCACTAGCATATTTGTCAACAGAATATTTCAATAAAACTCGATAAGTATGACCGAGATCCTTTGTCTTCCATCAAGAAATATAGAAAACTGCTTATGCGACTTGAGTTATAAAAATATTTTTTATTTAAAATTCAATTCATAGCACCGGTCCAGCAGTGTTTCAAGAAGGCGCCTTTACTGGCACTCATCCTGTAAGGTTCATAGTAGTTCATACTAAATAAAAATTAGGGCGGGCAATTCAGTTAAAATAAGTTAACGGATTTTATACAAAACCAATTTCCGTTGAAAATTGATCTCTACCATTTTGATGTTTTTAAACATTTTCACCCCTATACCATTAGCTACTTATCACACCTGCCCTGCTCATTGAGGCTTAACTTATTGGAATTGGAATAACGCATGAATGATACTCGTAAATGAGTAAATGCTGTAAGTAGAAGTAGTTTGTAGGTGTAAGTTAGTCCTCCTACGTAATTTGGAACAAAAGAATAAGATTTTTTGGTACTCTTTCCATACTATACGATACCTGGCCGATGTTTGGTCTAGTTCGCCACTGCAAGTTCATTGTTCGTTTTCACTTTAATTCCATAAAGTTACAACCGCCGTACGTTTTGCAGCTGTTTTTTGGCCGAAAGTTTAACCTGTGGTGGAGGTAAAGTGTTTTTTGTCGAATTGTTACTGGCCGCTTATGTCATTTTGAGACTCAAATACGTTGTGTTGTTGGCGTTGAGACGCGAGGTGAGTCACATTGTTGGTTGTCTTGCATGTCGATATTATTTGTCGATAGTAAATAAAACATTCGAATTCATTTACTTAAAGTAAATAAGATATTTTGCTTTATTTTATTGGGCTTTTCGATAAATTTTAATTATTCTCCGTGTTTAATAACTATCCTATTGACTAATTTAAAATATTATTTTTCTTAAAATCCATTCCTATATGAAATACTTTCAAATTATTATTAGAAGAAATAACAGGCAACAATTCCTTAACAGGCTGCATTTATTATCCTACACTATTTTTTCAGATCATACATATTTACATCATTGTCGTTAGCAATCTTTGTCCAACTATCACACCTTCGAAAAGGGCAGCCGCAAGAAAGGACATCGTAGCGTTTCATAAAAACTATAAAGGTTTTTTAAAATCGCACTGTAATAAAAATGGGGAGTCAGTTTCAAAAATAATTAAGTAAATTATATCTTATACCTTGATGTTGCCAATTTATTTTATACTAGAGTTTGCCCCACGGCTACGCTATGTCTCAAACTCTATGCAGTAGCTTTATTTTACTTACATAAAAACTTAATTCGGTTTTTACATATATTAATAACAAAGAAACTAAGTCCATATAGTCGAGACAACTGCTCAGCAAAACATAGAGGTGCCTCGAAGCTAACCTGATTTGAAGTAATACAATGAATGACAACTTAAGTATTTGTTAGTGAATTGAAAAACGCGATTGCGGCGCCATCTATTTTGATAATCCATCTATTATATTGAAACGACGTCAATTATAGGGTTAAAATGTATCCTAAGTGTTAACTTGGGTTATAAGCCAGCACTATGTCAAGTTTCATTCACATACATTCAGTAGTTTCCAAAAAAGATGCGATTGTAGCGCCATCGTTTTCGCTATTTTCGTCTATCCCACGGAAACAACGTCATTTATCGGGATAAAAAGTATCCTAAATTACGACTCGGGATATAAGCTACCTCAATGTCGATTTCATTTAAACCCGTTCAGTATTTTCACGTGATGCTCTAACAGACAGAGAGGCAGACAGACAAAAATTTATTAAACTGTATTTTCGGAATCTGCTGCTGGGAATTAGCCCTCCTGATTTTTTCACATTTTTAAACGAATTGTACAAATTCGAAACACAGATTTATTATAGTATGGATTATTGTTAGAACCACGTTTTATATTATCCGAGGTCAAAGGTTATGAAATTGTAATGAACCTAATCAAGGCATAAATAAAATTATTATAGTTGATTCGTATTTAAAAGTTTCCTACTTCATATCAACCTACAACTCTCGAGTTTTCCACCACAACTTTAACTATGCAATCATTGGAGTCAGAAATAGTAGTCCATATAAATTGGTTGATTTATCGCCTGTCAACCTATCCAGTGGAGGCACAGGTCCTCTACATTATTATCTCATATCAATGAACAAACATCAACTACGTCGATAGAGTAAACAATCGAGCCGTAGTACAACACTCGAGCCTCGGCGAGCGCAACAGTCGGCCGGCCGGCTCTGGGCACATCCGCTTGCGCGTTCAGCCCCGCGCCCGCACCGAAGCCCTAGCCATCTGCTTCCAAAAAAAAACAAAAAGTTCGAATGTTGAAATCACGAGAAAATTTGAATGTGACAGTGCCTTCGTCTTCACAATGTGACGTGTCTCACGCGCTAAAGTATCATCGAACAATCGTGACCGTTATAGTAATTATTGCGAAATAATAATAGGTTTAGTTGCACAATTAAACCCAGTGTTTTCATCTTTGAATACTTTAAATAAAAGATACATTATACATTGTGTAAGTGAATCCAGGTGGAACCACATAATCTTCTGTAGAAACCTTATAGAGAAGCCTTTTCGAGCACTTGGATAAAATAGGTAAGTACGCCCGGATGTTATGTCGTCCGGTAATCGGATACAAGAATATCAGGTGTTAATTTAATTACCGTTCCTGGACTCTGACCAATTCCTTAAGTAGTCCAAATAAACTAGAGTTTTAACAGCTACGTTATAAGCATGAAAAATTGTATTCATCTTCCATGGTTGTAAGGAACCGCCACCTTAAGCTTTCCCTATAAACCTTCAACGATAATTTGAAGAGCAGTTTAAAATTTGTCATTATATTAAACACCAAAAGTTAACGATTACACAGATAGTCTATTGGAGAGTAGTTTAAAAAATATATTAAAAAGCACTTTCTTAATCTACCTAATATATGCGTGTATGTATCTCATTTGTCATAATTATGCACCTTGGAATTTCATTTTCGATACTTAAAATCATTTAGGTAATGTAGTCTTTATTTTAAATTGCAAGCGTAAATGCTTGTGAGTAATACGAGAAAATTTATCGTTACTACATATAAGGGTATTGGAGTATTATTCCACTCTAGGTACAGTAGTTAATGTAGATAAAAAATTGGTCTGGTAAGACTACGTTGAATGTATATACAACAACAAAATACAATTTGATTATTAATATAATATAATAAAATGTTTCGTAAGTCATCATAATAAAGACGTAATTGTGTAATAATAAAAACCGCTATTAACTATATTATTATTTTGTTTAGCTGGAAAATGGTCACGGTCATAGATTTCATTAAACCAACATTATGATGCTTCACGTTTTTTACTTAAATATCCAATATCGTCGATACAATGTCATCATAGATTATTTATCATCCTAGTTTTTGAAGTCATACTTATAGAGCTTAGTGTTCCTAGAATCATTTGATAATAGGATTAATTAAGTTTCAAAATCATAGAAATCCAATCGTAATTGTCTTTAATTTTTTCATTCTTAACTTAAGGGGCTTACCGCTTACCGTCCATGTCACTCAAGTTTTTGGTTTCGGTATCCATTTTTGCAACATGGAAAACCCTAAAGTCGCTGTATTCGACTGCCCCTGTACATAGACCTTTTTTTTAAAAACTACTGCGTATTTACGGATGAAATTTAGTAGAAATCGATGGTGCAGGCTAGAGACGTATGAACCAGCTCACAATGTCGTCTCTAAGATGCCATTCAATATATTCAACCCTTCACCCAGAGACCTGCCAGAACATTTATTGTTGGTAAGTCATTGCAGACGATACGCTTAAAAATACCCCGAATTTTTGAATGACTTCGTGGAACCACGGGACAGCCAAAACGTTGAGGTCTTTCGTTAAATTAATCTAATCTGACATGACACTGGCCGGCGATAATCCCTGTATGTAAATAGAAATCGACCTAACCCCGTTTAAAATAGGGCTATTGTGGATAACGCGAACAAAGAAGACTGATCTATTAAGAGGAATCGCTAATAGAAGTGGGGATCTAGGAATAAAAGGGGCTGAGGCACCTGGCTATCGCAATCGTCGAAGAACACGAAAAAAAAATGGGCAGTCAGCAACTCTCTACTCAGTACTCACCCAGAAAATGTAGTAAGAGATCACCGAAATGTCCTGAATGCCCGAGAAAGGTGTGCTGCAGTTTCGCTGAGGTTGATTCCGGCTTTATGGTTATAACATTTCCACCCCTAAACGTCAAGTAAAGCTCAAGTCTTAGCTCTTACGACCTCGTAGGTTAAGAAAAGCACACAGGCTGGGCCTTCCTTTGGCCCCACGTAGAAGCCTTAGGCTTTACAAGCCTCCTTGTGGCGAGAACCTTTATTATTATAATAAAACAATATATAAATTGCGGTTTGACCGCGATAGCCGTAACCGCGTTGCATGCTAGGCCTATCATCAGAGCTGTATAACAACAAAAGTTGTATTTCATGGTGATGTGTGTCAAATATACGGGAAAATCAATTTAGCTTCGCTTAGAGGGATGACGTAATTTTTATGCTAGCCAAGCTCCTACCACGGACGGGTATTGTTTCACACAAAGATCGTGCTGGCTGCGGAGTGATGACCTAATAAAAAGCCTCCGACTATTGTCAGAACACGCTGGCTTTCCGGTTGTTGCTTCACATCATTTTACCCTCGACTGTGCTTGCTTATTGAAAATATTTTTTTTGTAGACTTGACGGACCAGGATATGCAAAAAATAAATATATATGAGTGTAGAATTAAATTGATCAGAGTTCCCTAGGCATCATTTACAATTATATTGAGGGGTGAAAGACCATTTATTTTAAGCGACATTTTGAGAATGAGTCACTAAACATTGATAGTAATATTCAATTACGAAGTTTAATGTCTTTTTATTATTTTAAGTGTAAACGTTTAATTTCAATATCACATAACTTCTCTAATTACGTAAACTAGTAATTTTATTTGTGCATATATAGGTATTTGTTTGTTCCCGCTTTACAGCTATACAAAATTAAATGTGCACAGGCGATAGTAACCGGCTTACATCAAGTGAGCCGTCTGTCTGTCTGCTAAACACATACAAAAAAATTATTATTTGATGAACATATATATAGTTGGTTCCATTATAACACATAAAATTATACACCATGTACTTTCTGTGGAAAGCGATGAATTATGATGAAATTTGGTAAACAAATATTTTCGAAACAGACATATAGAATATATATATATGGACATAGAACACTTTTTATCACGAAAAATTGGGTAGTTTTCGAAGTAGATAGATTGAAGCTTGGTGTAAAGCTATTCTTTAAAACCATATAACAATACGAATTCCTTAGCACGATTACTACTTTTTCAGTATTTTACTTCTTATACGTTTGTTTTATAGTAAGACATTAACAAGGCGCTCTTTTATTAGACTATGTTGATTCCCAGTATAATGCTCATGCAATAATACTTGAAATTATTGTATTGTTGAATGAACTAACTATAATGACAGCAATCTTAACTAGAATCAAAGTTCTGTTATCTAATTTATGTGATTCTAAATTATTGTGCAAAGGAACTTGTTAACGTAGTACTTACTCATTCAATAACAAACCTCGAAATTAGGTATATGTATATTGTGTCCGCTACTTCAATCGCGCTGGACTTGGAATTTCATATCTTCTGGACCCTTCAAGATATTAAAAGGATGCATACATGAAAATTAAAAATAACATTTCTGTCTGAACTTTTTTGATAGAAAACCGTTGATATATTTACAGACAGACTGAGGGACGAATATTTTAAAAATGGTTTCGAGTAGTCATTGTTTGGTAAAGGGTAAATTTAAAATTTCTCTGAGGTTGTGATTTAAATACTTTAATAAAACTAAGTTTTAACGGTTTTAAGCGCGTCTGACGTTTCGATCACTTTTCAGTAGCCGTGATCACGGAAGACAAAGATGTCAAGTGTCAATGAGTAATGTTAAAGTTTTATTTAGCCTAACGCCAACTTCTTCATTTTAATTATTGAGTTTTAATTTTGTTTATGGTTATTATTTACCCTATGGGAAGCGTAATCTAATAAATACTTTGTTTACAATGTATTAGTAGTAGGGTGGAGCAAAAAAAATGTTTTTTTTTAAGTCACGAGTCAAAAAATGTTAGTTTTTGCTGTTTTAAGAACACCCTCCAAAGGACAGCTCAATAAAAAAAAATTAAGAGGTCGCTCCAAATTTTTAAGATCACAAAATCGCCAAAAACTAAAAAAAAATTATTGAATTTTTTTCTCGTTACGGTATAATTTTAAAGACCAAAAAATAATTCGTTTCTGAAAGTTTCACTTCAAAATTTGAATTTTAAAAGTCGCTCATAATTGTTTAAAATTTACTAGTGCATTACTCTCTCGAAAAAATCTTCGTAGTATTCGAACTAGTCGTAGTAGTCGAGTTCTTAAAACATCAAAAACTAAAAATTTTCACTCGACACTCAAAAAAAGTCGGTTTTTAGCGCCACCCTAATGAGTAGGTATAGATTGATCTTTTTCTAAAGTTATGGGTAGACGGCATAAAATATTAAGTATACTATAGAATTTGAAACTATTGTTCGTTATAACAAAGTAGCATTATTGTGACTTCTTTACTCCAAATTTCAACTTGTTCCTAACTATCGGTTCCAACGGATCGTTTCTTGTACTTATTCTTAGTAAACAACCAGGGTTGTCAATATTTGGACGGCAAAAAATTATACTCAAGTCTACGCTACCAGTAGAAGGCCTTACAAACGTGACACCACTTATGGTCGGTTTCATTATTTCATTTACTTGTTTTACCATTGCATTGGTTGAATTTTGACACTATTTGTATGGAGCTTGTATCAAATTTGAACCGACAGTAAGTAAATAAACTCTTAGTAAAATATAGCGACCGGCCATAAGCGATACGGATATAAATTATTATCTCTCTATAAAAATATTGTTTTATTAATTTAATAAAAGGCAAAAAAAGGAATAAAGGGGCAAACGCACAACGGAGATAAAATTTAGTGCTACAAATGGCATTGTATATATGACGTGGTATTTTACATTTTTAAGCTCAATATCATTAAAGTAATACAAAAAAGGAAACTTAATTATAATATATTCTACTTACCATCCCTCAAGACTATAAGTAGAATACTGAGCATAGGTCACTGTCTTCTATGGGTAAGGTGCCCAGAAGGCTGGCTACGTTTCCTCGATGGATTGTCATACTGATCCCTTGAATGCTTGGAGATCGATTTCAGCAATATTCATATAAGAGAAAATAAAGGGGGTTCGTTTTGAAAGTTGGTAACCGTTTAATTATCAATGAATTGTTTTCTTCATGGAAAATGTCCGGTAGTAAACTTTTAACTACAACAAATAATTTTCTTAATATCGATAATGTTTGCAGCCCTACAATCTATTCACCAGCTAGAAAGTTATAGATCGATACGATAATCTGATCCACATCTGAGTATTTTTCAGTTTATTCCTAAGTACAATAGGGAGAAATAATAAGAATAAACGGTTGTCTTTCATTGCCTATGTATTTGAAAAAGTTGACTGTTTACTTAAACTTGTATCCGTGTAGGAACGGAAAAAGAATACAATTTCCTGCGGCAGGCGGTCTATCGTAAGTGGCGACAAAACAACCCACAGCCAGGTGGTAGGGCATTTGCCCGACTGGATGGCTACCACCCCTGGTCTAAAGTATGTCGCCATAACAACCTTAAGTTGTGTTCCGGCATTAGTGACCAGGTTCCAGTCTCCCTTAAGAGAGCAGCGAATTTGTAGCATCTTTGGTGTAGCAAATGTCCCATCAAGAAGGTCGTCTGTCTGTTTGCTGAACTTCTACAATTAAAAAAAAAAAAATATTCGATATATTCATTGTGTGTACGACGCTCGCGAGCTCGAAGCGAGAGGCACGCGGCGCACTCGCAACAAGCCGACAAATAGAATGTCATTGAATGACAAATTCAATGTCGGCGTACACATTAGAGCATGTTACTGTATCGGCTCGGTTACGGTTACGACTGGCAGAGTTCGTGGCGTAACTCGCCATATGTATAGATTTTTATCCGTGTAGGAACAGATAAAGAATACAATTTCGTAAAATACGACAAAACAACCCACAGCCAGGTGGTAGGGTATTTACTGCCTGGATGGCTAACATCCCTGTTTTAGAGTATACCGCCGTAACAACAACCTGGATTTGTCTCGACATTAATGGCCAGGTTTGAGTCTACGGTTAGAGAGCAACAGCGCATTTGTAGCACCTTTGGTGTTGCAAGTGTCCATAGGTGATGGTAACTGCTTTCCATCAGGTGGGCCGTCTGCCTGTCTGCTGAACTCATGCTATAAAAAAATATGTACCAGCTTGGTTGATTAATCACCTGTGTCATGTCGCTGGTAGGTGAGATAAGTTATGTTTAATTACCGTACCTGGTACAATACTTTATATATAGCTTACGGGTTGTCTGGAAGAGATCGCTTCTTAGAACCGCCAATTGTGCACATTTAGAATATTTTTAGGCTATAAGTTTTTCTATTTTCTGTAATGGTGTACGATAAAGTGTTATCTATCTAGCTATAGTAGCGTATCTATATGAAGCTTTTGTCTGTCAGACAACGTATGACTGACGACAATGTTCATAAAATGAAAAGTTATTCAACGCCATACTGCTATTTAAAAAATGGATTATAATCAAAATTTGCAAGTAACGTTGTGTAACCGAAGCTTCATTTTCAAGGGTAGTTGTTTAATCTATACCGATAAATAAAATTGAAGTTTGTTTGTAATGTCAAAATAACAGCTTTTTACTAAATGCATATGTAAGTATACACGGTAATTATATCAAAAAATCTTTTTAATTTTTTTTGTCTGTCAGTCGGTCTGTCTGTCTGGATGTACCGGCTAATCTCTGAAACTACTGGACCGATTTTGAGGGAACTTTCGTTGGCAGATAGCACATGTTATAAGGAGTAACTTAGACTACATTTTTAGGATTCCGCAAAAAAGAATTCCGCCAGGAACGAAGTAGCGAGCACAGTGTAGGGATACTCTCACTAGGGTGGAGGAGCGAGGTGGAATGCTCCTTCGTCTCAAAGGAAGATCTTCCAGCGAGGCTATAGTTGTTCCTCGCAGGCCTAGGCCCATCTGTTATAGTAGAAAATTTGTATGTTTCGGGAAACGTTTGTGACCTCAATTATTGCACAGCGCCATATATCGGCTTGTGAATGTTCCACTACACACCCCCTTGCTGAGACTGGAAGTCGATGGTAGACGAATGAAGTCGAGAGTTGTTCACAGCTATCAGTGCTTCTCGTAGTATGCCAATTTATTTGTCACTTGGCAGTCCTGTGAGACGGAATGGATGCAGTTCTAGTGAGTCAGAACTTTGTTAGTTGTCCCAGTGAGTCGGTAGAGCAGGAGCTCGTGTGTCGGTTTCCAATGCGCATGGAAAGACGATTGGAGTGGGCGATTAGCTTCGCGCGGGTCACATGGCTGGACTGTGTTGGCTGTTGAGTGGTGGCCATCCACAGGAAGCAGCGTACAGCAGCCGTGATTTGGTTGCCGAAGTCGCCTGAATGCGTAGCCGTGGTAGTAGGGATGGAGGTACATCGTGTTGCAGATGTGCGATCTAACCCTATAGTGGCTACCGGTGATGATTGGCAGTGGAGGCTAGCAGGATATACTCGGTGTCTAAGTTATGCGGGGAGTGTGGTACTGATGATGGTGCTTGAAGTTTTTAGGTTGAATTGAAGTTCTATGGAGTTTGAGGTTTGAGGTTGAAGTGAAAATCTTGAAATTAATTTTTGAGACTTGATTGAAGGTAGTTTGAGATCTTGCAGTTACTGAAAGTTTTGAAGTTACTCGATTGAAGGTTGAATGAAGTTATTCAAGTGAAGGTTGCGTGTTCGTTAGTCGGGGCTCACCAGAGATTGATTGTTTTGATCCTTGTTAACAAAGTTTAATAAGGAAATATCAAAAAAATAGTAAACTCGAAAACTCATTTATCTTAATAGTTGGTACATTGTTTGAAAACTATAATAGCCTCTTTTTGCGAATGAGAAAGTCTTATGCATAATTTACTTATAAACATTTTGAACCTAGCATTTTTTCATTGTTACCTCACACTAAATAGTAAAAGATTAATACCAAACACTAATTCACTTTAGTAATTTTATGATGAGATCATCCAATAAACATTGCCAGTAAAACTTTGAGTCTTGTAATTTATCCAGAAAAAAGTCGAGCAAGTGTTTGGTAGTGGCAAAAAACTGTGAGGTTTCGTAGAATTTACAAACTTCCACAGTTTTCCTTCATTTGGTTACGAAATCATAAAAGAAATATTTAGTTGATAATACTGTAAATCTGAAACAATTTTCGCTGAAATTATTTTTGAAGCTCAAACTCAAACCTTATCAAATTTTTCTTCCATGTTTTTTAAAGTTATGAGGTTGACAAAATAAAAAAAAAGTGTTTAAAAAATATATTTATAATTATTCAAGATTTGACTAACGATAACGATAACAAGACTATATACACACTAGCTGTGCATACCATTTCGTCAACGTGGAATTCTTTTTTGCGGAACCCTAAAAAATAGCCTAAGTTACTCCTTATAACATAGGCTATCTACCAGTGAAAATCCCGTCAAAATCGGTTCAGCCGTTTGAGAGATTAACCGAAACATCCATCCAGACAGACTGACAAAAATTTAAAGATAGATTTTTGATATAAGTACCGTATATACTTTCATATGCATTTAGTAAAAAGCAGTTATTTTGACATTACAAATAGACACTTCAATTTTATTTAAAAAAATAACCCTTAATTTTTATGTTTTTAGCTATTTTACTACGCCATTACCTAGCGCTATATAGACTAGATTCTCCTGTCAAGTTTATATAAACATACAAAGACAAAAGGACAGACAGACAGATGGCCATGAAGAAAACATAAAAGTACCGATTTTCCAAATTTAAAACTACGAAACTCTAAAAATATGTTTTTAGGGTTTCGTAGTTTTAAATTTGGAAAATCGGAACTTTTATAAATTATTTACAATCTTGCTGTGTATAATTTCTGTTAAAACTATCTTTTGCTTTAGAAATGTTTATTATTTGTACAATAACTGCGCATCTTCATTGTAGATATTATAATATAAAATATGCAAAATTTATTTGTCTATTTCTCGCGATATAATTTATTTCTTAAAATTAATTCCGGGTAAAGTTTTTTGAATACTGTATGTACATTTTATTTCGTTATGTTTTTGCAGATGTTACTTACAAAACTATTTTCTTACTGATTGTATTTCACGGAATGAGAATACTATGAACAGCATCACTGCAATGTAGTTGAATCTACAGAATTAAGAAATTAAAAACCGAATTAAAAATATTTATATAATATTTAATAGTTATTTTTGACACAAGTGTGGTAAGTTGGTTTTTGCAAACGAGTAGACGAATGCAGGCCCGAGACGAAGTCGAAGGCTCACCATAGTCACGAGTTTGTAAAAATCAACAACCGCATGTGTGTCATACAACGTTTTTCATCACATTTGCGAGAAAACTGTACAATAGTTAATGAAAAAGACATAAATATTAATCGGAAAGTCGCAACAACTTTCCATGTTTGAAAATGGCGCGCATTTGTAAACAGCGTCACGTGGACATGGTGCAAATTAGAACCACATCTTTCGTCTCGTTTTCTCTATAGTAATAAAGTGAGACAAATGTATTAATCAAAAGCGCTTTCAAGGAGGTTCGATTATTCAGGTTATTTATTCTCGTAATGTGAATGATTGGTGGAATTCTCATATATTTTATTTTTCACCTAGGTACCACACCCCGTTCGGTAATATCCGAACGGTGTGTGGTTAAATAGGTACTTAGGTGAGAGTACATATTTTACCGCACGTTGCGTTGTATGGCGCGTAATTTTAACTTTCGAACAATGTAGTGTTACGTCCGACAAACACCAATGCAGACCTGCAGCCTATCACCTTTTCGGCATTTAGACTTCTTTTGTTTACCTTGTTTTTGTAATTAGAAAACAGCCTATTGTGTATTGTACTCGTTTATGGCCGTTTGCAGGCATAATTAGGCAGGTGTGCAGATTACGAATTCTAAGAAATTCGATCCACGCGGGCGGGTAGCCATATTGTATCGGTGTAGTGGGGAGATCGGCAGTGTAGCGATGGTCACAAGTGAGACAAGGCGTGTGTACATTCGATGAGCTATGTAGTGACGGACTTTGCGCGTGTTATTGAATCGTGTATTACGTTTGTACTAGTTACGTCCAATTATATTTGTACCTGTGTTATACGTGTTTGTATAGTTCTAATAAATTCTATAGTAATTCCAACGGCATTTTAATTCGAGTCCCGTAACTCATAACAGTATATAGGAAAGAAAGAAAAACTTTATTCGAAGAAATAGCGACGTAATTACATTCCTTATACATTATTATACACAGAGCATATTTGGAGAATTTGTACGCCGCATTTTCAACGAACAAGGTTTGCACTCAGCATATTGCTGTGCCGGAATTATATCCGACACAACGCTGACTTTCAGTGCATATAGGCTTCGTAATTACATTTTTTGAGCAGATGTGTTAAAAAAGTTCTTTACGAAATATTATGATTTAAAACAGTTGCTTACATTTTATTTATATCTTTTACGTCCCTGCTATGTTCGGGATGAAGTTAGTGTTAGTGACCGTATCACGCAGATGAAACTATTGATTTAATGCGTTATTTGTGATGCAATATTGTTATTAATTTTAATGGCGTTAAACATTCACAGATAACGTATGTATAACATTGTGTCAGATGGAACAGGAGGGTTAAAATAATTCTGAGACCAGAAATTACTTGAATATTAATTTTGATTATCTCAACTCGAAGCGATTTTACTGTCAATGCCTTTTTAATAGCACCAAATTAAGCACCCATACAAATGATTTGAACATTAGAACCAAGGTAACTGGTAATGTTAAGGACATTATTTCGCCAAAAGCTCAGTTCTATAGCACTGGCTCACGTCCCACGTTCAGCCCAACTTAGGTAACTGCAGCCTTGAGGCAGCGCCAATGTGGTTCTTACTTTCATTGTCCGATTTAACGTTGAGTCAATTTAGGGTTGTCAAATAAATGTAAGAAAAGCTACGGATATCATTTAATGCCCGGTTATTATATTCTAAAATCCGCTACAGTACATGGGTAACAGTGAGTAGTTTTGACAATATAGGAATCGGCCATATGTTAGGTTGTCTACAGGAAGTTGCTTTTAAGGATATGGCCAAGAAAATATTGAACCTATGCATTTTTATAGTTATAGTAACTACACTTTAGTACGTGTTACATAATTGTATAAAGGATCTTTTGTTTTCTGAAGCGAAGTAGGAACTACAGTGGAATATAAGAAATAGCAGTGGAGTAGAGTGGGATATATGGCACTGCCCGATACTATGGAAAAAATAGTTGGATTAACAATCACCTAGTACAAGCGTAACTTTTAAAAGCTCCTACATAACTATTTGATGCAAAGGTCAATTTTATCTCGCTTTGTGGCGTTTTTTATTTATAACAACTTTTAAGACCAAAATGATCAAAAATTGAAAGTCAAGTTTTTTTCAATTTCATATTGTTACGAGTTACGTACGGGACTTGAATTAAAATGCCGTTGGAATTACTATAGAATTTATTAGAACTATACAGACACGTATAACACAGGTACAAATATAACTGAACACAACTAGTACAAACGTAATAAACGATTCAATAACACGCGTAAAGTCCATCACTATATAGCTTATCGAATGTACACACGTCTCGTTTCGCTTGTGACCATCGCTAGACTGCCCCGATACAATATGGCCGCCCGCCCACGTAAATCGAATTTCTTAGAATTCGTAATCTGCACACCTGCCTAATTATGCCTGCAAATGGCCATAAACAAGTATAATACACAATAGGCTGTTTTCTAATTACAAATTTTAAACATAAGGTAAACAAAAGAAGTCCAAATGCCGAAAAGGTAACAAACTTCAGGTGTGCATTGGTCTTTGTCGGTCGTAACAATATTAAGGTTTAAACAGAGTGTCGGGCTACATTAATAGGTTTCTACAGATGTATCATAGAAGAAGGACTATTGATTAAGGCAACACTTTAGATTACTAGTAGGTATTAGCCTTCTTCTTTCATGTTGGGAAACTTTAAAATTAAACGTCCCAATGGTCCTTTCATTGGTCTAAACTGAAATTATAGTTTAGCTAACCCTGATAGGAGACCGCCTAACTGCGTCTATTTGCAACGGGCAGGTCCATTCTACTTTCTAGGGAATCAGTGATCTTTTGTCATCGAAGTATTATACTAACTGCGTGAAGAAGAATTGAGATATAGGTTTTCTATGGAAAAAATATGTCGAATCATCTATAACATTGGCATTGCAAATAGGTCAAGTAACCAAGGCACTACAGTCTCTAATTAATTTTTCTGGTATAAATTTTCATTGTGTTATAAATTACCTATTTGCATATCATTTAAAAATCAGACTTTTACATTTGGTAGATTTGATTAATGTGAAATCACTAGCTTAGATATCGCTTACGCAATAATCCTTGCCCCATGCATCTATTGCTATAATTACTACATACTGTGGGTGAAAGAAAACTTGAGGAAACCTCATAACAGCTATAAGCAACGACAGTATTTTTTTAAATCGAAACCTTAAATTTTCCGAACAGTATACTATAAACATTAAACATAATTTATACCTGATTACTATGGGATAAATATTATTTTCGGTAAAAGCTGTTAGGTAACCCTAATTCGATTACAATGAGGCCACCCAATGGTAATACCCTACTTAAGATACTTATGCACATGTGATGGATTATGCTCTATGATGTTGATTTGTGTATGATTTATTTTGGAGTCTAACAATCATACGTAACGATCGTGTTTGTTGCGTACGCTGTATGAATGCCATAATGTAATGTAATATTTTAGCAGTGCCATGCACTGAATTTGGGACGTATACATTGACTTAATCAAGCACGTACTTTAGAATCAGTTTATTCTAATAATGAGATTTGACGGCCTCTGTGTTTGAGCGAGCTAAGTCTTAGCCGGCCGAACTCGCTGGAACACAGAGGCTCCTGGTTCGATTCCTGGCATGGTGAATTTCGGAAACGAAATTTCTGTTATTTCTATAGTATGAGTGTCTGCAATCGGCGCCAGAGTGGTCCGTTGTATATAACCCATAATACAAGCGTAACTTGCTTAGTATGGGGATATACAATGTGAGTTTACCAATTTATTAAAAAAAAATAAGTTACAATTTAAAAATAAAATTGTCTTTAATAAGATATTGATAAAAGTAGTTGAAGCGAAAGGTGTGTGCCAAGATCGCAGCTAGTGAGATCCATCATCTCTTATCTACTCCTATAGGAAATTATCCATCAGGAGTTATATTTGCAAGAAATATTAAATCAGAACTATATGTGGATTGCACATACACTAATGCTTCGTCATTCATTGATATACAAAATTTTATTATTTCTAAATGTATTAAAATTTCCGTGGAATATGAATCTGAAATTTACGCGAACGTAATCCCGTAGATAGCTATATAGTTAAACAGGTCATCAGTAGTCATGTAGGTAATATTCAACTTGTCTGCTGTATTTCGAAATAAATAATCTAAAATTATTTTACCTTGTCAACATTGTTTTTGGAATTATTGAAACATTGGTAATATTATTTCGTGTCCACGGCAGCCTTTATGTCCATGACGTAACAGACGAACTGCAAGAGAATCACCTACTCTGGTACAAGTGTCTTACAGGAACTGGCTGGTGTGTGGACAAAAAATGTCTCTATGCCGCCCAGGCCCAGTAGAGGCAGAGTATTGTGAAGAATAATATGCGTACTACAATAGACTAACAACTAGAGATGTGTTATTAAATCTAAACAAAACTGTTTATTTACTGTTAAAATTTACATTTACTTTAAATACAAACAAACTTAAAATTAAAATATAATACATCCTAGAACTCAATTAGAGAAAAACAATTACAAATAGTAAATAGGTCCCAAATCACCGTCAGTTCGGAAGGTTCCTAAAACCATGGCCGCGTTACTACGTTGGATGGCAACGCTTATGCGTTGCCCAAAATACTGACAGCCTTACGGTCGCGTGAGGCTTCTATAAACCGTGTAGATAGGTCTCGATAAAGGTGGTGAGTTTCTTTGTCCCATGATCCCAAAGTTTCGGCACCAAAAGCCACAAATATGTGTCCGCTGCCAACGGATTTAAAATTGCGGCGTTTTAGGTCCTCTTGCCGCGCGGCAGCTGCGTCTGCTAGCACAGCCGTGTCTGGAAGATGGAATGTGGCGTCCAATACTAATGGTCGCCCCATCTTCCAGGGCGCCAAATACTTTCCGTCCGGCCTCTTGCCATGCCAACAAAATTAAATATAATGAAGTTTACACAACTGATAACCACCCTGATTACATGGAACAGACCATTTTGATCCCATTGGATCCCAACTATGATAGTATGGAGAGGAATGTTGAGTGTAATGTTTTTTATACCCACTAATGTGTTCAAACTATTCCTGAATATTTTCTATTATGGTGACATTTTTTAATGATCACATCGTTTACGTGTTTGCTCAGATACCTACCCAAAAATGTTTATTAAAAAGTGTTTTGAATATATTTGTATTTTTATAAATGATCCAATTTTTAAAACTGGTCACGCCTACACACAAAACCTATTATATTAAACCCATTATATCACACTTGATAGGAAAAACGACATTTTAAATGTAAATTGTTTTATTTTATATGGTAATGTCCGCATACCACACAATGGCTTGTTTTATCAAAAATCTACGGCAAATGGTTTTTTGTTTTGATAAGATAACTTTATAGACTGGGCATAAGATTCTTTGCCCATAACTTCTATTAATTCTTCTTATCTTATTGCAAGCAGACATTCCTAGGCTGCGCCCATTAAAAGTTAAAGTATAAAACGAGGGCCCACATAATGTCTTACTTACTTCAACGACATTTTCACCGACTTCCAGACATCTGAGTAATTGCAAAAATTGTACACATAATAAGGACCTATGACACTACAAAAATTTCGTATGTTTGTTCTAACATCCTGACCAGGATCAGCATTATAATATTGGAATTTGTTATTAATCCCGTGGAAATCGTCGTAAACTATCGTCTCAATTTTATTTTTGTCTGATTTCTGTATTCTGTTAACTCATCTTTATAAATATTTGTAAGTAAAAATTCGCGCAATAAATGTTTAACATTTTGGTAGCTTTTCAATATTCATTTCGGCTAACGCCATTTCTGGTAATGGGTAATAGCAATTTTTTTCTAATATTATACTACCGCGACGATATCGAGAAGATATTGTGGATTTATTAGAATACGAATTTTTGACACTATCGCAATGGAACGATTACGAATGTACTTTGAATATCTTTGTACCACCACGATATTAAATAATAAATTACAAGATATTTTTATAACAGAATTGAGCCATTTGAATTGGTTTAAAAAAAAACTATGAAATCGATACCAAACCGAACTATAATATATGTATATATTTTATTGTAAAAAAAACGTGGGGTGTGTGATATTATTGTATAGCTACCATGGATATATACATAGGTAAGGTACAACATATCTGTGATAGTTACCGATGAGAAATTTGTAACATGTTTTTATATCAAGCATCACACTTTTTATAATACAAGTAATTATTTTCTTCCTTTTAGTCCCTTTATTTTACACATTTTTAATTAGATATCATCTAAAAATTCGCGATAGCTTAGTGGCTGGTGTACCGTAGCTCATTCCAATGACATGGGTTCGAAACCTGGTCGGGAAACATGCAGCCCTTAGTCAATTTTTCTAACCTAATGTCCATATCCTGATAAAACCTTCGACATAATCTATGTACGAGACATCCCAATCAGTAGGAGAAACGTGGCAGGTATAGCGTCAATTTCTCTAAAAATGCGGAGACCCGAATCCAGAAACGAGTAGCTTATAAGCCGATATTAATATTAATTTAGAAATATTCAGACCAGTAAGGCAGTAAATTATATAAGCGTGCTTATATTAAAATATTTCAATAGACCATATTAAAACAAACGTTACAAACAATTACTAAAAACTGAGAAATGAAGTGGCGTAAAATCTAGTTCAGTATAATACTAAACAGCAAAAGAGAAAATCTATTTTCTTATACGTTTGTTTCCATTGCGCTTCTACAATACTCCTAGCATGATCTGTAATTATGCCTATCTACCGTGAAACATGTTTGAACGTTGAACACGCGTTCGATGTTCAAACAGTCCATATTAGTCCAGAAATTATTGTAATCAATTATGATGCCATATAAACGTCATGGTTATATTAGAATCAAATCAAAATAATTGCTCTGTGGGTTCATTTGATTATTTTTTCCCAAACAAAAATATATATTTTGATAAAAATAAATTTCAATTATTATTTCAATTTGTGTGTGGGTGGTAGATTATGCTTCCCACGATACATCTTTGCTTATACCTACTTATATACTACTATCAAACTCTTTTCTGATACACTTTATACCCAAGAACAATTAGAGGCTTTTTTGAATCATAACGCTATTAGTACAACAAGTTTTTTTCTTGCCTTTTAGCTTTTAAGTTTTTTTTATATTATAATTTTTTCCATATATAGATTAGATAGAAAAGTATAGATTTAAAATTCCGAAAATATTTTAAAATAATTATATGTATTTGTTTAAAAGGCATTGGAATACTTTATATATATATATATATATATATATATATATATATATATATATATATATATATATATATATATTTTTTATATTTAAAATGTACTCAAGAGAAATAAATTTCGGGATATTAAAAAAGATGTTGAATTTCGTATTGATTCCCCGCAGCATCCGATCCGTTTGCGTTCGTGTAAACTTTCGACTCACGATGGAGCCCGAGCGGACCACCCATCCATGTTGCTTTCTATTAGTCTTACTCCATTAACATAATTGGTAATACAAAATAATAATTACTATTAACAAATTAACATTCTTAGATATATTTATAATTGATTTAACCTACCTAAGTAACGTCAATTTTAAGAAATGATGAATAATAAGAATGTATATATCTGCAATAGGTACAATAGGTACTGATTAATACCTATTTGTAATTAGCGTATTATTCTTAGTTAACAGTAACTTTATGCTAATATAGTAAAGAAAATGCGTTTCTAAAAAGAAACCTAAGCTTTATTACAACTGAAGTAAAAGAATCAAAAAGCAACGGTAATGATAGCCTTTGACAATCCTTCATTTTATAGCTCCATGCAACTAAAAAGTTTTTCAGAGTAATAACATTATTCTTGGAAAAGGGGCCTAATTATAAACAGCTTCGCTTACTACAAACGTATAAGAAGAAATATACTAGGAATTACTACTACCTGCTTGAAATGAAATAACTCGAAAAACCCACTACACCGCACATTTCTAAAAGAAATACTTGTCTTTCTTTTCTTGTGTTTGGAAATAGCAAAAAGTCGCTTATTTTCAATCAACGTTATATTTTTAAAATATTTTTTTAAATCAAGTCAGTCTAAACTTTAATTCGATTAAATTGAAAGGGCATATTGAGACATACAATATTTCACTGAGTTTGATGTTTAAAGGGTCTAAAAATGTTTTAAAAAATAATTAAGTATTGGTTGAAAGTCTAGCAGTGTTTTTCTATATTAAAATGTAAAAGAAGAACGAGTTGTGTGAAATGTAAGATTTAGAAACGTTATCAGGCTTTTTACTTGGCATTATTATTTGTCCGTTTTCCATACTACTATTACCTACCATGTTCGCTAAATTAGAGCCTATGTATACATCCTGATTATTTATGATCAGATACTGATGATATTAAATTAAATCCTAAATTATGTCATTACATTTAAACTGAAAACGGAATCCTTTTCCGTTTCAATGTCATTAGACAATTTAGGATTAATTTACATTAAAACGCCTGATATTATCGTCTTTAAAAACTCTCTCGGCAAAGTTAGCATAATTAATCATTTATTTATTATAGCACCTGTTCATAATTATAGTCGTTTTGTCACTTTTATTAAAACATTTTATTAATTTGTAATGTAAACTTGTGATGTATTTAAACTTATTGTACTTAATTTGGAATAACAAAGCATTGGGGTTTATACAACTTTATAAAGTTTCTAGGCGCCTGTTCGTTTTTTCATAGCACTCAATTATTACGAAAAATTTTGCGTAACAGAATCATGCTGGCTGTTGTACTGTTATGTTTGTGCTATGTTTTAATTTAATCTTTCTGCGAATATAACTGGTTTGATTGGAATTAAGATTGATTTGATTTCTAGCAATAGATTAATAAACTTTTGTCACTTAACAATTCTGTTGGAAATTTTTAATTTAGGCACATTTAAGTATCTGCGACGGTGTATATGTGATAAAACGGTCGGGTTTATTCTCAATTTGGAATTTTAGGTGTAATTTTTTTTATTCCATATTGAGAATCATTCAGATCAAACTTACCTGTACATTAAACATACTTAAGTTTATGGGCTTAACTTGGTTTACAATTTGAAATTAATGCAATATTTTCTGTTTAAATTTCCTCGCTCTTTGACTAACGTAAAATTTTGACCTTTATAGCAGAAGAAATTATAATGTTTACCAGTTAATGTAATTACACATATGCCTATCTCCAGTGCTTCAATTATAAACCAAATTTCATTAAAATTGGTTCAAAACTAGTTATGTAATGTGTACTTAAAGTTATATTAAGGATATTTATTTTTGTATGTACAATAATGTATGTTATAATTTACATTCTTTCGATATTAATATTAAATAAGAAATATAAGTAATGATGTTTATTTTCAGAGTGGGGCGTCAGTAGTGAAGCGGGCGAAGCGAGCGAACCCGAGGCCGGTCGCATGCGTCCCGAGGATTATCGCCTCGTGTTCCTAAGTTCGGACTCCTCGTGCCGCGAGGATACTGAAGACTCTTCATCAACGGCATCTTCAGCTGCGCCACCCGCGCCCGATGATTGCGACTGGGATTACTTCGAGCCGGGCGCGGCGGCGGCGCAGCCTGCACCAGCGCCTCCAAAGCACACACCTCAGGCTTGCCCTAGACAGTGTTCTTGCGGGGCCGAGCCTCGTATAGTTGCAGTTCCAGTCCCTGTCCCAGTGCCCGTACCTGCTGCACTCTGGCCTGCGCTTCTCGCTTTTCCCACACAAATTCCTCCGGCACCACACTGGAACACATACCCCGGCTTCCCACCTATAGATGCAGCTGCTCTTGCAAGACTCACCACGGCCGCTGCCGTTGCCGTCACGGCCGCAGCCACAGCTACCGCTACTGTTCTGCCACAAACTAATAAACTCGAGATGACCACCGTTGAAAGGACAGATAAGGCAATACAGTCTGAAACGTCACCTGTACTTGAGCATTGCGATAACGATAATGTCGATAACAACACCGTTGAACGGCCTGTCGAGCTCGAGGCGTCAGTGGGGTTCAAAGTGATTACTGAGGAAGACCGTTTATCAGTATTATCGGACTCCGCCGACGCTATGCCGGACCATTTGGATGCAGAGAAGGCTTTTCCCTCATCAAATGAGTCAGCGAACTCAAGTGACTCAGAGGGCGGCGTTGCTCGCAGAAGTTATGATCTCACAAGTGGAGCACCCGAAGAACCTGCTACATCGGATGAAGACTCAGAGGATTCTGGCGGAGGTGGAGGAGGACGGTTTTCGCGAGTATTTGTAGTAAATCCAGCCGACTCCTCTTCAGATTTGGAGGGTGAAGCTGACAGCAGTGGCATAGACTGCGATGACTCTTACGATAAAAAATCAGACAGCTTAGAGATAATAGCAGTGGAAGTTGCTATGGAAAATGAAATAAATGCTAGCAGTAATAATTTGAACAACAGGGTAATGCAAAATAATAATCCTAATATTGTGCTTTTAGACTCAATTAATTTTACGGAAGAATATAACGTTATTCCTTATGAAAATAACAGTGATAACGGAAATAGCGAATTAAATATGAAAAAGTCTAATTTCTTTACATTTTGTAATGATAATTTGTTACGGAGCGAAACATGTGAACAATATAATAGTTTTAGTGCAAGTTGTAGTTCAAGTAATAACAATTTCGACAGCATAAATGACGTAGATAATGACAATAATAGATTTCAAAGTTTATCAGAATCCATGGAGTGTGATTCGTTGGCAAATAACTATAACGCAGATAGTGATATGAAAGTAAAAGTAACGGTTCAGGTTCCCCTTGAGATAGAAAATAGTGAGAATCAAATTTGTAAAGAATTTTCGCCAGTTTCACTATCTCAATTATCATCTATATCCGAACCCAGCCATTGTTCGACCCCGTCACCTTCGGAAAAAATAGACCTTTTTAAAGGTATCGAACGCACGCTCGGTGAATTATTGAAAAAAGAATTAATGAAGGATCAAGATGAAGAGAAAATACACGGCAGCGAACCGGTTAGTTCAGAGGGGGGCGCGTGCGCACCTGCCGCGACGACCACAGTTTGCCGCTCGCATACCGCCTGTGCGGACGGTTCCGCGCGCTTTACTAGCCGCGTTATGATAACGCACGACCGCGTTTCTGTTGTCACGTCTGACACGACGCGGCTCATGCGCGATATTACAGTGCATCACACTAACTCGCAAAACGAGGTAGAACCGGAAACAAACTCACAACAAAACGAAATTGATTTATCTGACGACGAAATACCGCAACCTTCGGGCGGAGTGACTGTTGTAAGCAATGCCGACACTCTCTCGGCGGTTGTGTGCCTTGAAGAGGGGCTTGCAGATGACGACTCATGGGTCGAGGACGTCAGCCATGATGATGATGACGAAGAAGCTACTTCACCCTCGGACACCGACTCGGGGGATGAGGCATCGATACCTGCGCGCGTTGAAGATTACGCCTATTGTAGGCGTTCTTCGCGCTTACAAACGATAGTGGAGGAAAGTTGTGAAGAAAGTGAAACAGAACAAACAACGAAAAAATCCCGGCCGTTATCGGCAACTGAGTTAGAAAAATACTTTTTCTTCGATTTGGGTGATGGTCGAAACGTCCGTGATGACGAAGAAGCAGTGTCGGAGACGTCCAGTGTTTGTAGTGAAGGTGGTGAATCTATTGTCGATAATGAGCAACCAAAAAGGAGTGGTGATAGTGACGAATTGGTATCATCTCGTCTGGAAAAATATTTCCTCTCGGGATTTATGGGTTTTAACCAAGAGAGACGTGATTCTGATGGGTCTGGTAGTGTCGGGAGTGATAGTGAGGGAAGACAAAGTCCTGAACAACGTAGGAAACGGTTAGTTCGTGCTCGTGGTACACCGCGATCTCATTCCTCTTCATTAGATAATTTATTAACAGGAGAAGAGCCATCCCAAGACACGCAAGAAGTTTCAGATGGTTCTAGTACGGAAACTGAAGACAGACATGACTCTTCAGAGCGGCTTGAAATCCAAGGGGAATCAAAAAGAAAAAAACAAACTAAAAAAACCCGTGGTTCGCCTGGGGATGAACGAAGGCAATCGGCGGAATTCACCGAAGAAACCCGCGATGACACTAGATCTGTCTCAGAAGGAGAAGATGGTAATACTACCCCTAGACCTGAATTTCCACCTTTAGGGTCAGAGTTGTCGGAGTCGAAAAAACAAGCGAGCCGTGATAGTGGTTTCGTAGGCAGCTGTGATGACCTTTTAAGAAACGCCGATTCCAGTTCCGAATTTGCTAGATCTCATGAACCTAAAATAGAATTAGAAGAAATAACCGAAGAAATCAGACCCGATATAGAAGAACGTCTGGAAGGCCCTCCTTCATCCCGTCCACCGCAAAGTCCATTATCAAGAAAAGATAGTTTCAATAATTGGTCGTCAGACGAGGAAACGAATCTAATGATGTCCAAAATGCGTCAGTTTTTCAAACAAATGATTAATTCTGCAAATGTGCGAACGTCAACCTTGGCCTCGACAAACTCCGAAAGCCCCCGCCCGCCGAAACCACCACAGCTTTTGTATTTTGAAAGTGAATTGACCAGGCTTATGAAAACAGTTCCGGGAATACGTGACGAAGAAGTGCGTGAAATCGTCGAATATTTATCTAGTGAAGACACGTGGAGTGACTCATACGATTCATCTGATTATGCCGGATCAGATTTGGAAGGCACTACAAATAGGTCTGCTTTACGAAAACAGATATCTGATAGTTGTCGAGAGATAATCGATGAGTTCGATAGGGGTAACGGTGACGCGGGTTCTTTAGAACGCGACGCGGCCGGGGCATACCGAAGGCTAGCTGCGACGTTAGGGCGAGCCGGGGAAGGTTCACCACCCTTGTTCGGCAAAGTTATGCGCCACATCGGGGGACGGCTGGTAGCGTTAATGCACGAAGTGTCCGGTGGTGCTTCGCCAACCACCGACGACGACAGTGCGTCAGAGCCGGGTGCGTTGGCTCGAAGTAAATCTCATGACATATTAGAAGCGACAGCGAGTCGCGGAAGTGTCGCGAGTGATTGTGAAAGATTTTCGTGGCGTGGTAGTTTTGAATCTGCATTACTCGCAGCGGATTCCCGGGGAACGCTAGGCGGTGGAGGTTGTGAAGCGCGGCGGTCGCCAGCCGGGGCTGAGCTGGCCGCGCAGAGGTCGCATTCACGAAGCTGTGGCGCCATAAGTGGCAGTGAAGATAGATTGTGGCGAGGCAGGCGAAGAGCTTCAGCGCCTGATGCCGAGGTAAGGAAAACAATATGTTTTGTAGCCACTATTACTTTTTATTAACTACGAAAGGATATGATCCTTACAAATCACTCATTATGAATTGTATTACATAGTTTTACTTATTAGCTGTTGGAATTATTATTTAAAAACGATTACCTATAACGGTCCACGTTCATTTGAAAATCACAACATAATCACCGGAATTTGCAGAAGAAATAATATCATTGAAAGAACATAAAAAATGTAAAAGGCTTTGTGGTGCATAACAAAGGAACGCTATTTAAAAAGTTTTACTAAGCCCACCGCATTCCAAAACGCACCAGGTAACGATTTAAAAATAAATTCGATTACGCATTTATTTTGTTTTTAAAAATACATAATATATTTTACAAAAGCTTCAGATTCGATTTCATAGACCACAGGAA
This sequence comes from Dendrolimus houi, assembly GCA_039645545.1. NCBI lineage: Eukaryota > Metazoa > Arthropoda > Insecta > Lepidoptera > Lasiocampidae > Dendrolimus > Dendrolimus houi. The sequence continues at coordinate 10,717,075 of CM077120.1, read as the reverse complement.
CTGTTGAGTTTTACGAGATAAACAGTTCTCCTGTTTAACTCCGTTATTAAAAGTATATATGTACCAAATTCTATAACAATCGGTTTATCCAGTTTCGCATGCGTAAAAATATCTCATGTTTCGGAATAAAAGTAGGTATCATATATTCTTCTCCGTTATCTAAAATAAAACAACGCATTTTTTTTGATAAATAGTTTATTCACAAGGTCATAAAAAGAATCAATTAAATAAAGATCTAAAGTCACTTTCACATTTTAAAAGTACCATACAATCTATGCCAATAAAGATGAATTTTCTATATGTCTGTGATTCCAAAGAAAACTGCTAATATTTAAGTGAAAACTGCTATTTATACGATATCTAATAAGTATCTAATAAATGACATTTTCTAGAATTTATTTGTGCGTTTCTAAAAGTTTGTCTCGAATAGTGTCCGCTGACATCGCTCAACGTATTTCCAAGAATATTTTAACGATTGAAATTGAAACATTAATATCCCCTTAAATTTTCTTATAATATGGTTTCATTACGATATCTTACAGGATTCATAAGATATGAATAAAGAGCCCAAGTCCCGCACGAACGAAGCCTAATTAATTTAGCATACAGCACAGTTAGTTATAAATAAATTTATGTTCCTATTATAATATATTATGTAAATATAATAAATAGATACTAAAATTTTAATTAATAGATACCTAGTTAGCAAAAACAATTTATAGAGCGAGGTGTAAGTAACACACGAGAATACATAACACTTCTAAATTAACCGTTCTCACAATGCTTGTAACAGTATCCAACATCTGTGACGTATATAAAATTTGCACTATCTTCTTAAGAACAAAATATAAAACACTGCAAGTCTTTAGTCAGTTTAAAACTGTATTATAAGTCTTAACTGTAGTATTATTTAAAGCTAGTATATATATTTAGAGAATCTCTTTACAGAGTAATTAAAAGTGGCTAAAACCGCTGGGTACAGCTATTTGTTGATTAAATAAATATTCATTGCATTTAGTTATAACTTATATATATATCGACATACATACACAACATCTAGTAATAATGTGAAAGTAACTTTAAATGTGTGTTGGTTGGTTTGTTATTTCCTTTTTCACGTCGCCTGCAAGAGTAGATTATTTTAACGGAGATGAACGTAGAATACTTTATGACTCTTACTTCAGAAGTAACACGCAAACGGACTATTTTAAACATAAATTTAAACAACCAGAAAGAATTATTTATGGGACGACCTCTAAAATGAACACACAGTGCTATTATTGTACATAATATTTTGTGTATACAAATATTATGAATAAACAATCAACATGAGGAGGCTCTGAATATAGATAAGAATAAAGCCGCTACTATCTTCAAAACTAGCATTTGTTATCTGTTACATAAGTACAACAACAATCCTTACTTTATTATATGTATGTATGTATGTATTTTAAGATTTTCAAAACTAATGCGGTTATTGTAACCATGCAGTATACTACTATATATACTTTCTCCAGTGGTATTTTAAGATAAAGGGAGCCGCGTTATTTAGCTAGTCCTATCTTACGCTTTAAACCGGGTCCTAGATGCAGTATAACATAATAAGGATTAAATCAACGGAATTAAGTTGAGATTCAATTCTCCAGTTATAGATTCTACCCTTGTTCTCTTAAAACAAGTAAGATAGATCATAAATAATATACTGAAACATTATTACCTATGGCACAAAAACTTATGCTCCAGTAAGGAGTTCTTTTCCCCTGGATCGCCGGTTTTTTTTAAATAAGGTAAACAATAAAAAATATTATTTATAAAAAAATAAAAAGACTTCAGTTGAATTCTTAATTATATTTCACAAGAAACGTGACCAATGGCAACATTTGGGATTTTATCATTGGCCAATAGTGGGCATGCAACATGAGGGTAGCTAAAAAGTTCACGACACGGACAGTTGTATCGCCGACATACCAGATTTTAATATTATGCTTTTGCAACATTTTAGATCTAGTCAGTGACAATTATTTTTGAGTAGTTTAATTTTAGAATAATCTTCAAGCAAATGAATACCAACCGAAAGCTGGTTCTATATAACGTCCCAACCTTAGCCGCAGCCACATTCTAGGTCTTTGAAGTCAAATATCATGTCATATATTTTCATGAAACAGTTGAGATTGTAATGTGGGATTACACATAATATCCTACAACTATTGCTCATTTCAACCTACATTTATACGCTATGGAAAACAAAACTGAACATGAAAACATTGCTCTTAAAGTTTTCGTTAAAAAAACAAGTTCAGTTGTTTGTATGGATCCATTGTCGTCACTTGACAGTATCCCAGAGACCTTTCAATACTATGAAGATTTTAACACGGCCGTATTACGTGCCTAATGATGTAAAACAAAATTCTCGTCAAACCTTTGCTTTCTGGGAACGAGAAATCAACATGTGATGAAAAGATGACTTCAATCAAATCGTTTAAAAATAAATGTCGCCGTGTGCGGATTGCATTCGCGCTTTTAAGGTTCCTTTATAAATACAATATGAATAGGAATTTGTATATAATCCAAAGCCATAGTAAACTCAATGGCTAAGTCATTCACGTTTCAAAATGAGGTGGCTTCGAATACTGTCCGGGAAACATTCACCACATTGGTTAGTTTTAGTTTTTAAATAAGTGTTTATTTTCGATTTGTTTCGTAACATCCGAACTACAATATATGGCAAAAAAGTCATTTTTGACATTTACTGTACCAGGAATTAATCTCATAACTTTTGAGGTCCATTGAGCCAAGAGAAAGTATAAATATACAACCAAATAAGCAAGTCGTCAAATAGAATAAAATCAGTACCTAAAATGAAAATTACATCTGAATATGTTGTTTAACTGTTAACAGCAATAAAATTAACTAAGCAGTAATTCTATATATTTAGATTAATTATTATAATATTTATTTGGTCGAATATCTCCGTGGTGAAGTAATTTAAAAATTTGCCGCTTGGCCTCTTGGATCTAAATACCTCAGATTTCCATCCCCACCAAGGTAAAATAACTATACGACAAGACTAACTTCCTTTGTTTGGTATCACTACGTTAATGTGCATTCTTGCAATTGGCAAGAAACTGTGAAGGACAGAAGAAAGTGGCTTATTGTCATTCCAGAGGCCAAGAAACATATGAGGTCATTGAGCCAACAGAATTACTTAAACATATAATAGAATATACTGACATAGTAAATAATAATCCTTGATTCAATATTACATTTGATTTTTAATAAAAATCTCCGATCCGCATCGTGTTCATGAGTTCAATGTCCTAATAGCACTCATACTATTTCATACTCATTGCTACAGAAAATACGGAACACGGAAAGGTTGCCGAAACATTAGATTACTAACAACCGAAAAGAATTAGAGGTTATAAAAATTCGACTAAAATAATTTACACAGAAACAAACATAATAAAATAACAGTGTATGCTAGTTAGTAGCGAAGAGCACACGCTCGTTATAGCTGGATGTACCCAGTATCGTCAGTCAATCAATCTTTCCAAGTCTTCCCTAGTTTATGCTAACTTATTTAAACATAGCTGTCTTAATTATGGCCAGTTTGTTGAATCTCAGTGACTCGTATAATGTAGGTAATAAAGGTATTAGCACCATAAATGTTTGTTTTACTGTAATACTGTGACATCTTTTTTAAAGGTTTCTTTTCCAACAGTCTGAAGAAGAGCAGCGGTCAGGCTCATTACCCCGATTGCCGTCGATTGCGGGGACGAACACAGTGCCAGCTGGACCGGTCAAATCGGCGAGATATCGGGCGCCTGGTTTCCGAACTGCGACAAGAGCAGCATCAGCCCCTGGGTTACATGCACCAAGGCGCAGAAGACCGCCGCCTACTCCCCAACAGCCTCCTCCGGCTGCTCCTGCGTCTGCGCCAAGTTTACAGGGTGAGTAGATTCTATACAAAGTTTTACTTTTTACAGCAAAAGTATTTCTATAGCAACAACTAACACTGAAGTGTCCATGTCTGATTTTAAAATAAAGCCCAAAATTTTGTTTTTGTTTGGCTGTCAGTCTGAAAATTTGTCATGGATAGACTCCGAAACGCCTCTAGGGATGTCAATGAAAACTTTAGAGATTAAAACAAGAATGTTATTTTGAATTTTCGTGTAAGACCCGTTTCAACATTTTGCAGATTTCAGAGGATTGATTACAAAAATTTATAACTATTACTGTCATATAGCCAGTGTTGTTACTCGTAAATCATCACTGACATGCCTCGTTTTGAGCAAATCCTGCGCGCTTGAAGTCGCGTGTATAGCTACGTGGAAATGTATTATTTTATTAAATTTGAACATAAAGCGTATCGTGTCGACTATTACGATATTTTAGTTATTAATTGGTCATATCATCTTTGCTCTATCTTTTGAGACTGTAGGTGTAAAGTTGTATTTTAATTATTTCTGTCGTTGTTCGTCGTTGAAAACAAGCCTACTGTAACATTGCTTCAGCCGTTATATCATAAGCCACGATAAACTGCGTGCTTTCTCGAGCACATCGGATTCTTATCCTAGCATCCGAAAATATATTCGGTCAATGAACTTTAAATATCATGACTTTTGTTCAACTGGAACCACTATACTTATATTTTAAAAGTCAAATAATTTGAAAACACGTCATAGAGTAAGTAGGCTGTCAAGAAAGTGCAATTATAACACAGGGAAATATCAAACGCATTATCACGTACTTTATCTATAATAAATTTTACTGCCTGTGAAGAAACTGCTATCCAAATTATATGCTTTAAATTAACTGAAAGCATATCAGATTCGACTATAGAGTGTGATATGCGTGTTCAATAAAAGTAAAGATTCGTTCTTCACATATGTGAAGAAGGAATCGGTCGCTTCAAGCGTTGAACCGATTTGGTTCTAGAGTTGTCAGACGTCTAGAATTTTCCGGTAACATCTAATATTATTATTTGACATGCCGGGAGAATTCTGAATATTCCACAATGTTTATAATTTAATCATAAAATAAATAATAATAATAAATCGGCAAACAAACACACAAACTGTATATCCCCAAATTAAGCAAGCTACGCTTGTGTTATGGGTAATATATAACGGACCATTCTGAGGCCGATCCCAGACACCCAGACCATAGTAAATAACGGAGAAAATACGTTTCCGAAATTTACTATACCAGGAATTGAACCCGGAGCCTCTGCGTTGCAGTGAGGTAAGCCGGCAAAGGCTTAGCCCACTCAACCACAGAGGCCGTCAAAAAATAAAAAACTCAGGTAAAATAATTCTTCTTATTAAACCATAGCACAACATTCACAACACCTGTCATTTTTATATGTACCAAAATGAATATACCTAGGCATTATACAATACAATTGATTTTAATATAGCCTCTAAGTACCTATAAGTTTTTCTAAAAGTCTGAGTTTTTTCAGAATATTAATTTATCATCTGGTAACCCAATTGGTTGCACGATATAGGATATATATAAACTCTAAATGTGACACAACTTAGAACTTGCTTAATCTATAAACTAGCCTCGGGCTAAGACTATTCGAATTGCTTGGGAAAAAATCGACCAGTAAGAACACAATTCTTTCAAAATCCTAAATTCTACAATGATATGAAAGGACTTCTGGACGTTCAATACTGGTCTATACTTTTAATTTCATATCGAGTAAGAAGTAATTTTATTAATTTTTTGTATATCATTCGATTATAAAGACGGTACCTGGCTACCGTAACTGTAATAGCTGGCTGTTACTTGATTCTTTTGAGTAAAAAATCATAAAGAACAAAAACCGTTTTAAACGAACACAAAGATGAGAAATTTCATGAATGAATTATATTGCGTAACATGTGGGCAAATGTATCGCATTTATATGTATGCGAAATTATGCTTTCTTTATTGCGTTTAGAAAGGTTCTCTGAGAAGTAAAGTGTTAATAAGCCATCTAAAACTATTTGAAATAGTCTCACGCGAACCATATTTACTACGTGACATAGTATTTAAAGTGTTAAGTAGTTTATAATAGCCCTTACGCATTTACACAACTCTGGCGCAATTACTTGGCTAAAATAGATAGTGGCCAATCTATTAACTTATTTTACCCGTATTGAGTGCAGTTACCTTGAGAATTAGAATTTATATTAAAAGTAGGGATTTTCACATGGTTTCGATTATCTAACCCACGTAAACTATAGAGATACCATTTTCCGGATAAAATGTATGCTCCATTTAAACCTGTTAACGAAAGTACATAAATATCTAGAGTATGCCGCCATAACAACCTTGAGTTGTGTTCCGGCATTAGTGACCAGGTTCCAGTCTCCCTTAAGAGAACAGCAGCGCATTTGTAGCACCTTTAGTGTTGCAAGTGTCCATAGGCGATGGTAACCGCTTTCCATCAAGTGGGCCGTCTGCCTGTCTGTTGAACTCATGCAATAAAAAAAACTGTATACCAAATGTCACGATATTCAAGATCTTGATGAAGTAACAAACAAACACAAATATTCAGTCAGTCACTTTCGCATTTATAATATTATACTAGTATTGATTCAGCAAGATCTGTAATATTTTATTTTTTAAAATACCAAAATATTACTGATTAAAATGTTTTTTTTTTAAATTAAATTTATTCATATTACTGAGTAAAGTAGCAGCGGTCATAAACTAATTTTTAACATTTCATATAAATTTATTATGTAAATAATAACTTATCTGCTAATCTTCTGCTAACGATACCTAAACACACTTCGTCCTTTGTAGGAAACTCTTTTGCCGTACAGGCTGTTCGCCTGTGGAACTCCCTCCCCTTAAAATCAGACAAGCTACATCAATTTCTACATTCAAACACTGACCATTATTTGTCCATTAAATAAAATTGTTGCAGTAATTAGAATTGTATTATTCTTCGCATGTAAATATATGTAATTTATATTATTACAATCTATATTTAATTATGTATATGTATATCTATATTAGTTTTTTTTCCTTTAATTACGATTAGTTTTAATTTAGTTAAACCACCAAATATTATTTCATTTTTCTTGTAATGTCTCCTTGGACATTGGGTTGCCTGGAAGAGATCGCTATAAGCGATAAGGCCACCCATTGTTCTAATGGAAATGTATTCATATTAAATATCTAGGTTTAAGTTATGGTGTACAATAAAGTGTTTTCATTCATTTATTCAACTTACTTAACGTATACCTAATAAATACTAAGAATATGGACGCGGCTTTGCCGACATCTACTTTGACTTTATATATGTATTTATATATAAAGTCAAAGGAGATGTGGAGAAAGCCGCGGATATTATTATCCTGAAGAGATTGTAGCTATAGCTACAATCTCTTCAGGATAATAATATTCTATATTCATTTTTATTTCGAACGTTTATATCTAAATATATCTAATATCACATTTATGAAAAAAAGTTGCTATCTTTATCAGGCCATGAAGAGGACAAACAAATTGATTATCACGTCGATATATTGATAAGGCTTATAATTATAGTCCGCTTTTAACTACGCGCATTTATGACTTTGTTAGACATACATTCAACATAAATACCTATTTTAAAACTAAGAAAACTTTTAAAACTAGTTTGTTTACACTCGACCTAGTATTATTGTTGAAGTTTAATAAATACAGTTTCATAGTTATTTTTCAAGGAAATGAAATTAGTTTTTTACGGCGATGTATTTTTTTTCATTTTCCCACGATACGAACATTATAATGTAAACCCATGACCTGGGTAAACGTGCGATTTTGTAATTTTACTTATTACACGATAGTTTAGTTCTCGTTAAACTCATCTACGAAACACTGAGTACTCCAAAATCGTTTGAATTCATAAATATCAACAACAAGACTATTTGAACAGCTGTTTCGCTATATAGACAGCCTGTTAAAATGATGAACTCGTAATACACTCTGTTTATAATTGACCATATAAAATATTATTACATTTTGCAAGTTTACTTACAATTAATCGACAATATAGTGCTTGTTCCAAGAAGTTTTTGTATGTTTACGTTGCACCTTTCAAGGTTGAGTACAAAAAATCACAGCCAGTTATTTATGAGTGTCTATATTATTTGTTTTATGTAGTATTTCTATACAATAAACTATATATAATTATAAGTAGATCCTATTCTACTTTACTATTCTTTTCTGTGCTTTTTTTATTCCATTATAATATAATTATGAAAAATAATGTTGAGAATTAAAAAAGTCTGCTTGTTGCCGCAAAAGGTTGAAAATGGGGAACAATCAAAACAACTTTTATTTGGTATTTATTGATCAGTAATTTACCAAAAAAATATCACAAATCTTCACGATATGAGACGTAACGTGGTTTTTAGTCATTTTTCTATAGTAATTTTAAATGGAGAAATAAAATCACCAAATCAAATTATTGATATGAAACCATGTTACTCCTTCAATTTTTATCAAAACAGGATAAAAAAACATTTGCTTTTTTATAAGAAAGAAAGATATTTTTTAAATGCTTCTTTATTGTATTCACAATAAAATAGTAATACATCTGAAAAACAACCGCGTCCATGGAATCCCCGCTATCGCCCGAAAAGTCAGTACCAAAAAAATTCTGAAGGACGTCGGAGTTGCTATAAAAAGTATTTTGTATTAACATTTAATTTGTAATTTATCAATATTGGAGATTAAAAAACTTCAATTTATTATCTTTTTCAATTATTGAACGATATATTTCGAATGAAATTCAATAATAATGCGCATCTCACTGATTTTAGAGACACGTTCAATGCACCGAATTATTTTCGAGATGACAAGCATTTTGGGTGTGTGTATATATATATATATACCTATTTCAGGTTTTTGGAATTACACAAGAATCAAATTCATGGTTACAAATACCCGAGAGTCCATTTTTAAAAATGGTAATCAAACTTCACACATTCCAAAATACTTTTGAGATTGAGTCATTTCAACTTTCATCTATTATTTAAACTTATAAGTTAACAACTGTCCTTCACGTATTTTAATTATAACTTTGGAGTGACTCGAGGCTTACAATTATCATATTTTTTACTAATATGCTAACAAAAGATACTTTCACCGGTAATGGTCATTCTTAGAAGTCAATATTTGTACAATTATCTAAATATATATCAAGTTATCTCTTCAAATGTTTGAATACAATTTGACGAGTGTACATGGGAATCTGTATTCACTAACTATAAGCTGGAAGATCTCATCACTTATTTACTTAGATAAATAAGTCATAAAGAAACACCGCTATAAATTTTCAAGATCTGACTAGCTGTGGGATATCCAAAGAACTATGTACATTAGACAAATATTCCACCTCGCAGTTACATACGGCATGTATGGCAGCTACCCTAATTTTGGACCTAAGCTCCTCATCGCACGTTATTCGGCGGATGGCAGCTAGACGGAAAAAAGTGTTAACCGCAATGAAAAATACTGACCGCTGTATAGTGTATGCCTATGTACGTCATCTGTGATTCTACGCGATACTACTGTACTGTGATGTTAGTTGTATACTTCGATGGTCTTAGATGGTTTTCGATACTTATTAACACTTTTTGAGACATGAGAATTTTAAGAATTTTTAAGACTTGGGAGAGTTTCGTTCTAACCAGGTGTCCCAAAGACACACCTCATTATTTTTTATTTTTTCGCAAAATCTTCGCAAAATGTAGCGGAATATAAAATACAACCCTTTACCAAATTTAAATTCAATTAATTCAGTAGTTTCTGAAAAAAAAAATGCTGTGACATACAAAGATAGGAGGACAGATTAATTATAAAGATTTCACTAGGGTTCCCTTTTAGTCAAAATGGCTACGCACCCCTAATAGCTGAAGGGAAGCAATATTGGGTAATATGCAAACAGAGATACGTTACATAAAACATCTTATGTAACTAGAGTACTCTAAATAAATACATCAAGCAACCTCCATATAAAGTAAGCTTAGTCTGATTACGTCTACATTGATTTATAGTATTATAAGAATCTCGTCATCGTACGTAATTCATCAGTTAATTAAGTTGCATAATCGATTTTTCCTATAATAGTTCGTATTCTAGTAAGGATTGGACAGCTTATACTTATGTATAAGAACTATAATTAATAATACACCACCATCATTATAGTTTAAAAAATTAAAAAACGTGTGCGTCTTGGGACGCCCGACAGAAGTGATAACTTAAACTAATCTAATTTGAACTATTTAATATTGAATTTGTTTAACTTGAGAAAAGCTTAGGTTATTACTTAAATTTTATGTATATAGCGCGCGGGTTAGAGTGAGAGAGGAGGAGCCTGCCTACCGCTGCCGTATGCGTGAGAGAAAGGGAAGCCAGATAGACTGGCGCCGTAACGCGTTACGTAACGAAGCGTTTACCCTCCCAAAAGAAGTTATCACTTCAAAATGAAAATAGCATTAATAACACAGTTTAATTGTTTCACTTTTGAATTTACTCAGGTTATAGTTTATTCGACTGATAACTTTATCTGATGATTGAAAAATCAACACTTAGTTTACAATGTCGTAATTTAATAAATTATTTAATGTAAATAATTTATTTAAATAAATTATTAAGTAATAAATAAATGACAGAAAAATGTTTCTAGCATTAACGATTAAATTATAATTTAAGTTTAATTTTAATTTAAGTTTGTTTAATGAAACATACATAAATTTTACTGATTATATTCGTATTAAATTCATTTAAATATTTTACTCACTTAAGACTATAAATACGAGCTTAGATTTTTCAAACTCGTCTTTTTAAGCAACGCGTAATCATTTTATCTTTACGTAAGATAAATATTATGTGGTGAAATAAAAAATACCTTTTTGGAAATCTTAAGCTACCTAGCTACCGCATAACGTGTAAATTTTATTTTGCCCTATTTTATACTTTATTTTGACTGAAGTGCTGTTCCGGCATAAAGACCATAGAAGAAAGTTCTTAAAACGATGCTGCTTTCTTATTTAACAGTTGCTGCTATTATGTATAGGACAAAAGAAAATTTTAAGTAGTATTCTTAAGCAGCAAATTGTGGCACGCGCTAATGGGGATGTTTGATATTGATGAACTTTTAAATTTGTATTACGATGTAATTTAAAGCTTGTAGCTATCAGTTTCGCACATTATTCCGTTTTTATATGTAAAACTGGATTAGCAAAGATGGGATTTAGAAGCTCCGTAGGTCAATGTACTCCGGCGAGACCGCAACACGAAAATGTTCTCCACGCGCTAGTTGCTTATTACGGACCGCGCAGATTCGCTTGATATTTCCTACTTTTTGAAACAAAGTATTATAATATTTTGACCATAATTCTACTTATTAAATTTAAAATGAGTTTGTTTGATCCTTTTTCATAGCTTTGAATGTATATGAATATATTTTCATGAAAAGTAGGTAAATGTATTATTATAGATGATACACATAGAATAAGTAAGTCGGATTATAAGAACTAATTTCTATGTGAGAAAATCCCATGGATAACAAAATAAAGAATTACGTAGGCACTCTGGGAAAATATGTTAATTTTGAGTTAAAAAAATGAACACAAAATATTGGTATGTAGGCATATTATTTTTATATTAACTCTGTATAGACCCCTACCTCGGCAATATTATTATTCTTAAATAAAATATTGATATCAATTTCTTTGGGTTAACTGAATTAATTATTTTATGCCACATCTAACATCACATTGATTACACAAAGATTCAATATATTCTAAATTAAAAACGTGTACGAGTATACCGATTTTGCTAATTGTTTAATAATTATACTCTTAAATCATTATTTAATATTGAAAACGCTTAAAAAACTTGATGTAATGCCAAGAATTTGTGAAATCGTCAAATTCTTTTTTTATTGAAATATTTAAAATACTAATTTACCAATACTTTCGCACACGTCTTAAATATTAATACGTGCATCGGAACGTATCATTAGTTTATGTAAATAAAGCCGCTGTTTCGCTTCACGCTGGATAGAACAACATGGTTAACTTGAAAAGTAGGCCTTACAGTTTAGACGGAGCATTTTCTCCATCGCCGTCTACATTCCTCAGCAAACACAGCGGTCTTAATGCCTCCATGACTTCGAAACCAATTTGTACATTATTGTGACATCTTTTATTCAAAAGGTTTCTATAATATGTTGCAGACAGTTCTATGTACAATGCAAGTTTCACTTTCACAAGGTTGATGGCTGACTTTTCTCTTAAAGCTTATAACAATACTGTAATTATCCCAGAGTTGTGCCACATTGGATACGTTGCAAATTGATAAGTCTGCTCGTAATTGCACTAAATGTCACAGTAACTTACTTCTACTTATAACCTTGGAACAAGAATACTAAAAGTGACAGTCAACCAGTACAAAGAGGTTTCTTTAATTCATTTATCAAAACAATATATTTTAATGTAATAAATTGACAGAATGCCAATCATTGGGTGGGGGTACCAATAATGGTATAGTACCCTATATAAGTACGACTTACGAACTTTCAGTTACATTTTTACTGAAGTATTATCACACTGCACATATTATACTAACATTTAAAGGCCGCAGCACATGCTTACCAGACTGACCCCCTCGACTCCGTCCAGCGTGGCGCCGTTCATATAGTCGACGATCCCATACTAACAGATGGTTTAGAATCACTTAGCCTGCGGAGAGACTACGTTTTTCTGCTTATTCTACCGTCTGTACATGGGGAGTGTTCCGAGGAACTGTTTGATTTGGTGTCAACGCCACATTTTCACCACCATACCGCTCGCCATATGTCGAGCGGTATGGTGGTGGTGGTATCGCCGGGATGTCCACCCTTATTTGCTTGAGCTACCTACCATGCTCAACTACGTAACGGTTCTATAGAACGTTTATTTCGCGTACAATAAGGACTTGGAGGGAACTTTCCGCCGCGGTTTTCCCTCTGCGCTATGACGTGGGGTCGTTTAACAAGGGCGTTATAAAATTTCTTCGAGGCCGACAAAGCGTTGGCAGCACCCCTGGTGTTACAAAGTGTATAAGCTGCGGGGACCGCTTCCCATCAGGTGGGCCGGTTGCTTGATTGCCAGCCTATGGCAATAAAAAAAAATCGTACAATAGTGCTCTTCTTCCGTAGGTCTATACATGAAAATTATATGTCGAATTCTTCTTACAAATTTATATAATTACGAGCTCGAAGTAAGTCTTCACATATATTCTAGTCCGCATCTAAATGCTCTCCAAAAGTTACAGTTAGCTAAGTATAATTGTTTTTGTATGAAAATCTGCACTTCTTGCTATCTTATAATGGCTGTAAAATTTGGCGTAAGTTATATAATTATTATGTGTATCTTTAGCTATCTTATAGTTTCTTTGCTGAATAATTACAAGATTATGTATCTATATATGTATCAATCGATCAACATATCATTATATCATTTGAACATAGTTTGGCTGTATTCATTCAATTTTAAATGTTAACTTATGAGTCATGACATTCATGAATTCCTTTCAAATTACTCTTATCATTCTATTAATTTAATTAACGTAATTACGTCAAAAACCTTCAAGGGCAATAAGTGGCTTAATTAGTGATCATATGGCTTACGGGAAGCCAGTTAAGTGTCAAACTCGTACAAGTCGCAAAAGTTATTACTTCCAGGAAACAGTTACCTGATTTATATTATATATTATTAATCGACTTCAAATCTTTGTGTAAATCTTAAATACATTTTTGTACACTATTTCTAAGAGTATTTATCCTAAGTAATACACACTTTAGAAAAGAATTTATGTGGTACAATCATAAAGAAAGAATTAGGATGTTTTAAGTTGCAATTGTTATACTTTCCAAAGCCTCCCAACTAAAGTTAACATGTTAATTTACCTCACTAAAACGCAAGATTTTTACAATGTTCACAATCAAAGGTAAAATTAATTACAATTCGTTACGTTTGGAATATAATTGTTCTTTGGAGATCGAAGTCATCTTCGATTATTAGTATTTAGTATTCACATACTTCATCTAAATTAATATTCAACACGTAAAATTAAATAATATTTACAAAATATTATAATTTACCAGAATTTTGACGACCTACTGTTATGTTGGCAATTAAAATGTCTGTGAAAAGTCTAAAACAACATAAATAAATTAAAAAAATTAAATTATTAAAATTCTTAATTTCTTATCCTACATTGGAAACTGATGTTACGTTGCTGTAAATAGGTAAAAGTCCTATTATAGCTTGTATTACTTAAAACTTGTAGGTGCCTCGTGTAGTTAAAAGAACAATACATTTCTGCATTACAGTTTTTTTTTTTTTTATTCTTTATTTATTTATTTATGAGGGTTTTTTACAGTTTATTTATTAAGCTGTTATGAACATTTTTAACTACAGAACAGCGAGGCATATAAAAAAATTACGGTCAATTGAAAAGAAATATAACTTATAATGGACTTAATAATGCCTTTCAGAAACTTCTCTGTCCGATGGTTTTCCGCTTATCAAAGACACAATCGTGCCTTATGGTGATTGGAACGTGGCTTGAATGCTAAGTTCTGACCTGCGTGATAGGTACGGGTTGACGCCCATTGACTTCCCGCATTTGCATTTACGCACTACAACTGTTTGAGTGTTAACCTTGACGCTTGAAGTTTATATTCTGCTATGAAAAACATAGTTAAACCCACAAGGCCCTGTGTCTTAGGAATTGATGTCCACAATAATTTTAAGCCGATATATTAGACGTATTAATTCTGTTTTTCAATTTGGATGAATCAACCTGAATAAACTTGAATCTTTCAATGTCATTGAGCACCGTCCTAGCTTTTCATTTTTGTACCTTTCAACTGTATGGATTCGATCTTGAAATTAAATTTATTTGATCCGTCTTATATCTCTAACTTAATGGCTTATTATCTATATCTTGTTTACTAGTCGATTGTCATTGATGACTTGACTTTCGTTGTTTTTGGCTCTAACACCTTTGGCATTGATTTTGCTAATGTCACCGTAAATACGAAAAATTACAGGTGAACTAGTGTAGCAAATTAAGCTTAAAAAAGAAATTTTGACCGGTACATTATACAGTAAGGTTTTCTGTATACCTTCTGTATACCCAGAACAAAACACATATAAATTATACTAACTACACTAGAGATAAATGTTATTGATATAAATTTACATAAAGTATATACATTGTTTTTGTCAGCCAGGATGAGAAGAAAGTTCAAATTGATAGGGCGACGAAGCTCTTTATGTAAAACGCCATACAGGGGGGTAATCATTTTGGGACAGTCAAAAAAAATATGATGTAGAGTTTCTTCAGCTAGTATACTTATATAGTTCCCGGCACGGATCTGGAGCGGTCAGCGGAATAGTAGAGATTATTTTGCGTATTGAGCGTATCCAATGTAATGCGAGTTATCGACATATCGATAATACTATTTTTGTTCTTTACTCATAAGGGGAAATACATCATACTTCTAAATAGATCTGACATTTCATCTATGCGCAGACCAAGTTGATCGCTCAAGAATAGTACTGAATTCTATAATACTGATTCGCCCGCGACTTCATCGATGTTGGACGGAATAAGCTAATTTATACGTGTACTAACAACTTGAAATTACACCTAGGAAAATTCCCGCGGGACTCCCGGGATATAAAGTATCACAGATTATGACCGAGAATTTGCTATCGATCAGTGAAAATATTACATCGGAATCCGATGTTTTTTTCAACCGGGCCACTTTAAACCACTCCCAAGAAAATTACCGTGGGATTCCCGGGATATCAAGTACCGCAGATTTTAAGTCTGCTATCGATCAGCGATAAGGGCATCGAAACCGGCCCAATAGTTTTTACATGAATCTAGGACAAACACAAAAATACAATTTTATAATATTATAGTTAGATAATTAGTAATAAAATAGTATAATCATATTGTTACGAGTTGCAGGACTCGAATTAAAATGCCGTTAGAATTACTATAGAATTTATTAGAACTATACAAACACGTATAACACGGGTACAAATATAACTGAACACAACCAGTGCAAACGTGATGCACGATTCAATAACACGCGCAAAGTCCGTCACTAACGTCTTGCTTCGCTTGTGGCTATCGCTAGAATCTTTCCATTGGGCCATTGCTTTATACTGCACCGATACAATATGGCTGCCCGACCGCGTAGACCGAATTTCTTAGAATCAGTTCGACACACCTGGCTAATGACTGCCATAAAACATTACAACACACAATGGGCTGTTTTCTAATTACAAATTTTAAACACAAAGTAATGAAAAGAAGTCCAAATGCAGAAAGGTAATAAAGTGTACTTTTATGGTATACAGGTGTGAATCTACTTTTGTCGGCGTATAGATCGTGACAATATAATAACAGCCCATAAACGCCCCACTGTTGGGCTCCGGCCTCCCACTACAGGGAAACGAACAGTATAACCGCCACGCTTGTCCAAGACGGCTTGGCAGGTTTGACACATCGGTTATCTCAATGTCCAGGTTTCAGCACGATGTTCTCCTTCACCGTTGTTAGCACGTGGTAATTGTAACAATATGCACATTAGGTCAGAAAACTGCCTAAGTGGTGCATGTGTTCCGCGCCCTTTGAGTTTAGGACACTTGCACTATTCATTACGCTACCACGACTTTTAAGTAATAAAATATAAATAAAAAAATATTACAAAACGTTATTTGTTCTTTGTCTTTTAGGGGGGGAGATTTCAAGAAATTGTGACAATTTTAAGCGTTTTTAACATTACCTTTAGGGGTCAATATTTTTAGTTGTTAGTAACCTTGGGTGTCAAATTATCGTGAACGGGATATAGAGGTAGTTTACAATTTTCAATACCAGATAGTAACAAACTTATGTATTGCAAATTGTTAGACTGCAATCTATAGCTTCAGGGTAATGTAGGCGCTTAGTAATTTGTTTACGTCCCAGATATCATGATGATTAGGGCGCTTGTTTGCAATGGAAAGGTTCTAGCCCCAATTTGCAACACTGGTTTCTGTGTACCAGTTTTTGTCACAACAGCTGTGCCAGTTACATTAATGTTGTAACGCAATAACTTTTCGTTTAGCGTTGTTGGAAGCGTCTTTAAAGCTACCTTTCTATATCTTACTATCAATTCATTTGCTTTATTGGTAACACTTTGACATGATCCACGGAGTTTATGTCAAATTGTGGCAAATTCATCGAGATAGAAACCGGCTGCAAGTCACATAAGTATTGGTTTTAGACATGCTTATAGTAATTTTTACATCAGATAGGTGCAATAATAAAGTCCTACATAATTTAATATTTGTCCATAATCCTCCCATTGTTGGGTTCGTTCTCCCGATCGATGTTTTTTAATCTTGCTATTTTAAATCATTCCAAGAAAAAATCCCGCAAGATTTCTAGAATAAAAAGTAGCGCAGAGTTTAATTCTAAGAATTAGCTGTCGATAAGCGAAAACCGCATTGAAATCGGCCTAATAGTTTTTACGTAAATGCCGAACAAACAGACAAGAAATCTAAAAATATTACATCGTGTTCTCCATCGTTTATATAATCTATTACTGTTGTTTTTTTTAAATAGCTTCAATGTACAGACACGGCATGTTTAGAATTTTATAATATTATAGATAATTGAAGAATACTAGGAAGAAATCACAATCTTCTAGTAAACCACCTAAGATATGTTTTGACTGGGTACTTTCCATTCCGAATATTCTTCTTTGATGGTAGGATATAAAACTTATTATTATATATATTAGGAATAGTATGATTAACTTTTCTTTATTCTATGCCATTGTAAATATTTTTTTATTGCATGATATTGAGAGATATTTTCGGATATGTATAGGTATATAGCATAATATCACGTTTAACAGCAATGGCCACATGGTGTAATAAAACCTGTCCATGCATGATATCAGCGCCGTATTATAATTTACATAAAATGGATAGGTTACAATAATATATTAAGAAACTCTATTTGTGACTAAAAATATATTATGAACATAAAACTTTGTATCGACCTGTAACATATTTGTTTCGTTTTTAAATTAAACTGTTTGTAAATATATTATTATTTTTAATATTTGATTGATCAAATATTTCTAGATATTTCGAAAAAAACTGTTATCCATTGAATATATAATTTGTATGTTTCAATACTAGAAATTAATTATTTTGATTAATAAGAGCAACCAATCAAAGCAAATAATGATTTTTTATTATAAAGTTAAATTGATGATTGCTTCACTTTTTATTACAATCTTCTCACTTCGTTCCTCATGATCGAAGGCCGTGTCGTGAGCAACTAGCACTGCAACACGTACATACCATCTTTGGTAGTATGCTTATCATATTTTGAATATTTTCTATATGAGCTTTGATATTTTATTTGATATTGCATAACTACTACTAAGAATGGGGTAGTTGACACCTCACAAATTCTGAAACAATCTTCATACAAAGTAGCAGGCGTTGAAATACCATGTAATCATAATAACTTTAAGTATCATGCGTCGCTTAAGTAACACACACAAGTAAAAAATTGGGCATATTATTGTTTTATATGGTATGTCGATAGATAGCCACTTTCGGCGTGCATCCAATAATGGAATAAACATAATATGTCCAATTTTTGACTTGTGCGGTATTGTTACTTAAGAGACGCATGATAGAAATGATTTTAATTACTGTTTAAACTGTAATTGATATGCTATTTAACTTGTTATAGAAATGACGTCATAGTTTACAGCGCTCTAACATTATCTAGGTGGTTTCGGCGTTTTGTAAGTTGATAAAAATAAAACTTAAGTTGATTTAACTGTCAATTACCCTATTGCCGAGGGGCTAGGGTCGTGGCAATAAAGGCATTGCCAAGGGCGCGACTCCAGCTAAGAAAATTGTTATTGTTGCCCTCAATGATCAGCAGTTATTCCTGTACTTATGCAGTACAGGAATGCACCCAAGAATAAGCCCCGATCAGAAACTATCATGAAGGCAAAAATAACTCGATTACCTGTTCACTGTTAAACAACTGAATGGATTTTGACGAAAGTTGAAAAGGAGATACTTAGATTGTTTCATAAGGCGGCCTTATATAGGCTACCTTTTGTTTCAAAAACAATCCTGAAGGGGATAACATACGGAATGAAATGTCGTTTTGGTGATATTAAGTTAGAGATTTGAAAATTTACATTTAGGTGTTTGGTAGAAATATATGTTAAACTATCAGTTTCACCATATTGTGTTTTTATTTCATTAAGAATTAAAAAAAATGCTGCGGTTGAACAACAACATGTAACAGCTATTAATATCATAATATTTTCCGTTGTTTATCGATGTAAGTTGTAAATGCTTATGGACAAATTCATACAAGGTTCTTCAATACAAAATTAAATTATACAATAATCCTTCATGTAAAATATAAATATTATTTACGAGCGTAAATTCCACCATTCAAAATTCGCAAGGTTCTAACATCAATTTATAGCACAAATAATTATCAAAATAATCTAATGAATTTTCAGATAGCGCCAATTGAAAACATATCAATATTAATCGATATTTTTACAAGCAATATTTCCTTTAAATATTTTATTTGAAAATCCAAACTAATAGTGGACAAAGATATTTCAATCGTGATGCGATTTGTAAATAAAACTTGAATCATTCAAACGCCAACCTTCGACTTGGAAGAATAATTACAATCGCTTGGTATAACATTTAATTCTGGAAAGCTTCTAAATCCTACCCAATTCGATTTCGCCACGGGTTATGATTTTTTTTGCTTTTTGACATGTATTGTGCATCAAAGCAATAAAAAGAGTTAACTTATGAAGATTAATTTTTTACTAATTCCGTGTAAAAATATGGTTAAAATTATAAAACGCAACAGAAGAATAAATTATATGGGGCCATCCAGTTATATAGAATGTAGGAGCATTGCAGAGTTACAAATAGGTATGCGCGAAACTTATTTTTTTTATTGCATGAGTTCAGCAGAGAGGCAGACGGGTCTACCTGATAAAAAACGGTTATTATTGCCTGTGGACATTTGTAACACCAAAGGTGCTACCAATGTGCTGCCGCTCTCTAACGCGAGACTAGAACCTGGCCAGTAATGCCGGAACACAACTCAAGGTTGTTATGACGTTATACTCTAGAGCAGGGGTGGTAGCCTTCCGTTCCGTAAGTTTTCGCAGGTTTAGTCAAATGTTAACCTTTATAAATCTGTGTTATTGAAAAGAGAGTGAGAGAGTGCACTCTCCCTTCTCATCAAAAAGGGGGGAGGGGGAGAAGTCCAGCAACGGGATAAAGGGCTGAAATTATTACATGTGCGTAAATACTTTGTCACCAAATCGCGTTAGAAAATGGTTTTATTGTTTAATAATTGCTAACGTATTATTTCTCAGAATTCATCATAATGTATTTGAACTTATTAGAATAGACAATTAAATTTCGCCATGTGGTATATTGTGAGAAAAAAAAAACAGACAACCTTATTCTTGTCACGCAGGTCACACAGTTTGCGTCACCAAAATAAATACGGAAGGTCACTTTAAAAGAATAAAACAAATACAAACAGTCTAGTAATCCCTACTTCACATAAAAATGGTAATAAAAAATTCATTATTTTAGACAATTGACTATATCAATTCTGTGGAAATAAAAACTTACGTACATGCAAAATCACCTATTTTAAATTTAAACAATGACTTCGAAAACCACCTTTGCTACTTACTATACTATACACAAAATCTCATCTAATATAGCATGAAAGACGCCAATGTTTAGGAAGTTTAAGTGTCAAGCATAAGTTGGCCCTTAGATGCTGCCGTTCATTATTATTTTTAATGTGTTCTAAATAAGTTATAATAGAAAATATAAGTAATTTTAGTCCATTATATAAATCTTTGGAAGTAGGTATCACGACGTAATCTTTATTTTACTAGTATTAAATACCCTGGCGCGTATACCTATAATATCCACGCCAAATTATATATTATGTAGCTTTGTTAATAATTTTACATCATAACTTAAAACAGTTAAGTCATTTAAGTTATGTACTAATAAATTGAGCTGGTAATGCACTATAATTATAAATTCTATTGGCTCTAAAGCTAATAAATATTATCATAATTTTTATGCAGCAATCTTTAGTTTTAAAAATTATTGCTTTGTAAAGAAAGAAGGCACCATTGTGTGTTTTATTTAATTATCAAATAAATTATAACTATTACAACGTGCTGCCGATGTAGGAAAATATCATAGTGTATCCTTCACATCGAGACTTACGTTCTATGAAATCCACCAATGTGCTCTGTTAAATATAGTAAAGTATGTATAATAATATATGTATCTATAATAATATCATCCGTTCATCCGTTAAAAGTAAGGGCTAGCCTGATCACAGTAATAGGACATTTACTCGGTATAAGTAGATATTATTCATTTAAACTTAATCATTTTTTACATTATTATACATACACATTTATTTAAAATTAATAATTCACTTAATTTATAATTTCCTTGATCTTCCATACACACCCTCTCACACTCGCTCACATACACTCCAAATACACAAAGAGAGGACACTTAAAACACTTTTTCTTTTTATTCATTACTTCTTTTCTTTATAATTTATACTTAGTTTTTGATTTGCTAGATCTTTCCTTTTGTTTATTTTTTTTCCTTTTTATTTAGATTATATTAACTTTGTTTATCTTTGTATAAGAACTATTCAGGAGCTATTTATTTATGTGTTACAATGTGGTCAAATTTAATGGGAAAGTGTTGAGGCCGAAGATACAAGATTATTCTTAGTTTCGGTCTTAGTCACAAACATATTTATGCTGTACTACATCTAAAACTCTTGTTATGCTACCTAGCTGTTTTTTGTTACTGAAAATAAAGTTTATTATTATTATTAAACAAAACAAGCAGGTCTTTGGAAAGTCTTATTCAAATGTCGTTACATTTTTAAAATGAACATTAAAAGTGTGTGTTTATTGTCTTTCACTGACGCTAACCCAACTTTTTGCTTATACGCTCTAAATTGAACATGTGATTAATATTTTTCACACATTCTCCGGCACACCTTTGTTAACAGCTTTCTTTCTTCACGTTTGTTGACTGACAGTCTTTTATAAACGTGCTTATCTCGTTTCTGTGATAACAACCACGAGTAAACTATCTCGTGACTCTGTAAAGGTAATGTTTATTTTCGAACACGTGTTCTACGTTTGTATTATATTTGTACCCATAGAAGCACATACCTTATACGGGCAAGATACGTGTGAAAGAAAATAGACATACTACTTCCGTCTGGTTCTGATAAAAAAAGGTAAGCCAAGGTATGTTGGCGTGATGTTATAAGGGAGATATGCGTGTCAATGGTTTCATAATAGATACCTAAATCCACAAGAAGCAGCGTAGAAAAAGTAGAAATCAGACTCGGGATCCCGAACGGAAACCTAATATTACGCGTGGTTGCGGTCAAACTTTCCCATTTATAATAAACTAATTCACCAGCAATACATGCTTACAGGTAGTATTTAAATCATCACTAGATTGAGACGTGAAGGTTTTGGTATCACGATAACTGATTTTTGACATAAATGCAACAATTTACATGAAATCTGTTATTTATGATACCTAATAATGATGGTCGTTTGTATAATTTTTGTCAAGTTGTCGGTCTAAAAGCTTCTCTCGAAAACACTCCGAAATGGTTCAACGGATTCAATAATTATTATTAATTAAAAAAGGAATGTTATCTTAAAAAATTGTGTGCATTTAGATATCTTGTAGGGTTCAGTTGATGTGCCTAATTATAAAGTCAAAATTTCGTGCACACGATATTGAGGGCATAGCTAGTTTAAATAAATGTGTTGGTCGATCAGGTGATATAACGAAAATAACTAATGCACTGACTATGAATAGTTTTCAATTACGACATAAAAAATTGATTGGACACAGTCTACGACTGTGTTTGAACAGTATGCATGGCGTATCTTGGCCTCTATTGCCCAACACTGGTTTCACGGTTGCTGACCACCGACCACTGTTTAACATTATCCGGTTGCACTGCTTTTGAGACAAATAACAAAAAAATGTTCATTCACCCTTTACTTAGAACATAAATAATGCCATTAAGTGAAGCAGTGACTTTCTTGCAGAAAGTATTGATTGTTGTTTTTAGTATATATTGAATGACACAATAATAAAATTAATTACACAATTTCAATAAATTAAAATAAATAAAACTATATATACAAATTAAAATTAAACTATAAAATCTGGTGCCAGGCCGCTCTCAGTTGGAAACATGCCCAAAAAACTGGTCACATTACCTCGCTGAATGCCAACGGTAATGCTTTGTCCGAGGTATAGGCCAGTCTTTTGGTCACGTGAGACGTCTACCAGGCGTTTCGTTATGTCTGGATAAAGTTTGTGCGGCTCAGGCCCCCATGGTCTCAGGGTCTCGACCTCAAAAGCAGCAAATATTAATTTTAACTATTATTATTTTTTAAAGTTAGTCATAGTTTTGAAGTTTTAGTCATATATAAAGCCGGGCTAGTTGTAGTAGCCAAAAATATTCCATGTCCTTTATGATCATATCACTTTAAAGATCAAATGTATATAATATTTAAGACCTGCATAACATCTCATAGGATGATGTGATTTGAATTTTTTTGTCATCAATGAATTTCAGTAGTTATAGTATAGCTACCCTAATATTTATTATTAACTTCACTACATCATTGTACATATGCTTCATATAATATACCTTCCTTCCAAATGCCATCTATAGCTAACATTGCCAATATTCTGAAATAAAAATACTGTGACATAAACAGACAGACGGCCGGACGGACATGATGAAATTATTATAAGGGTTCCGTTTGCCTACGAAATCCTAAAATTAGTTAAAATTGATATTAATTCAAACTTTGAATTCAGTCTATAAAACATTATACACTTTGTATTATTAGAAATATTTCTTTCATTGCATGTTAAGGTTAGCCTTCAAGCAGTAAATCTTTATCAATGTTATATTACAAAATAAATTACTTAATAATATTTCGATCAAATGTTACGTGATAATTGCTCTAGTTTGTCGGTCGTTAAATTTATGAAACGAATGAATGTGATTGTATAAGAAGTGTGCTCAAATTAAATGCAATTTGTAATAAGAGATTTGATGCATTAAATAATTAATCTGACTTTTTCGTGTTATTTCTAGTTTCTGTAATGTCCCTGCTCCATTTGAAATAATGTTAGTGTTAGCGAACATTTCAAGCAGATGGGTTTAATTAATTTTTATGCGACATTGTTATTCATTGTTAATGACGCTAAACATTCACAGATGACGTGTATGTGTATATATGTATATGTAATTTAGGTAATAATTAACGGCGTTATTTTTAACGCTATAAACAAGAAGTATTTGCCCATTTCACTTATCCCTAATAAAGTAGGGACATAACTATTCGGTCTGCTCTAAAACGTTTTTGTGCCAATTAAAATATATTAGTAAATTTTACCGTTTGAAATACTATACTGGGATTGATAGTTTTCTGACAGTTTTGAATCATATTGAGTTAATTTGGAATTAATGCTGCCACCTGTTACAGCAATACATGAACGAACAAATGATATAATATTATAATATAAAATAATAATAACAAATAAAATTAGGAAAGTAGTACACAAGTAAAATGGACATGAGTTTAAGAACGTTTCTTAAAGTTTATTTATTATATACGTTTATACTATAACTGAAAGTGGTTTAATCTAATTCAAAGATGATTCGAGATTCAAGATCTACATGATAATTTATTACTGAACTTAAATTATCATAGGTTATTTTTATTCTAACATCCAATAATTCCTAGTGTCTCGTAAACTCTGAGAAAGAAGTCTAAAAGGACGAGAAGGGTTATATCACGAGAACCGCATTCAATTTGATACTGCATTCCCCTATTTCATTTCATGGATATCAATAACATGGAATCTATGAAAATTGACGTCGATTAGCAAGTTTAACGGTAGTTAATTTTATCCTTACGTTGGCGAGGTCAAGATCCTGAATAAAGACGGCATGATTAAGGTATCTATTGTAAAATGGCATTAGTTAGACAGTAATTCAGTACTCAAAATATACTGTACAGTATATGAGCTGTGTCGCATCGGCGTCTATTAAATCAAATGTGGCGTAATTACTTAATAATTTATTTAGGAAGAGGTTTTCCACTGTTCTACTTTGACTTAGATATAGTAAGTTAATTTTTTATAGGGGAAAAATAAATTTTATCACACAATTTCTTAAGAGTTTATTTAATTATTATTAGAATTAAAAATTAGTATTTCTAATAATTATTATTCTGTAGGTTAGTCTGGAGGAGATCGCTCGTTGCGAGTAAATCATTGTATTGTCAATGTACCTGTATATATGCGCAGTAAAGTTATTCAATCATTTATAATTTTGCCCTCCTTATAACAAACACAAAATGACGGTTTTGATAAAAACGCGACAAAAATATTTTTAGATATCTAAACAACATGTCCAGGTTATGTAACTTTTTAGTATATCTAAAAAATAATAAATAATTATGCTTTATGTATAGATTAGCGCCTTGGGATATAATTACTGCAATAAATGAAAAACCCAAAAACGTCGATTACTGCAAGTGCATTTAGTAGGACAGAATTTATATCAGTCAATAGAGAATTAAAGGCCAAGCTGTAACGTGATCTTAACGTTCCACAAAATTTTTGCATGTAAGCTTTAGATTTTCCTTAGATATTTATGCGAATACTAAATATAATTATATATATATACATTACGTACATGTTATGTACATGTTATGTACATGTATGTAATGCATACATGCTACATGGAACAACATTGGAATAGTTAATTTTTATTCGATTTTTTATTTTAATGAAAGGTTTTGGCCAGTTTTCACTAGATTTCACTTGTCAAATTAAAACGAACAAGGAAATAAAAATCGCTTCAAACAACTGTTAAAAATAGTTTAAATACGTTTTTGTAATTTAAACTCTCCGAATGAAGCTGCTAGAATTCGATAACTAATATATTTTTTCAATTCTCTTTATCTTGTTGCAACTTTCTAGCAATTTATTATGATTATTCTTTGCCAAGTATAACTATAACTAATATACGTTTCATATCTATTATTTATTACATAATAATGTTAGAAATTTTGGTATAGAGAATTTCACTATCAGAAATGCGATATTGTTTATTTGTTCAAGTTTTACAAAGTAGGTTACTATTGGTACCTATATTTATCTTTTGTGTACTCATTCAATTTGGTTTGACGTTACGCAAGCGAAATGTTTTTGTAATATAATAAATACGACTTAAAATTACAAATATAGAGATTGCATAAGTGAAAGTTGTGAGATGTTGATCCATTGATTTGTTAACGATACCATATCAAATCTCAATCGATAATAACACTTGCAATGCTTTTACATGTTAGATCGTAGGAAGTGAACATCCAATATTAATAAATTAATTTATTTTTGACTAGTATTTTCTAAAGGCTTCACCCACGTTGTATTTTTGCAAGGGTTCAAGTGTAATGTCAATATTCGGGCAATCTGAGAGGTGATTCCATTAACATGATAACACATAACTGCTGGTAAATTCTGTATACAAGCCCGGGACGACTAATATTAAAGCTCATAATTATTCCACTAAAGATTTTCGATGTTCCTAAACGTAGCATGTCTAAGTTTCAGGGCGTCGCAGTTATTTTGGCAATAACTGAAATCTTATGTTTTCGTAATATTACTGCTCCACTCCTTTGGCGCATCACGTAACTTTAAAATACATATATCCTTTCTCAATCAACGGGATGTTTAGAAAAAAACTAATTTCCAGGTCAAACATAAACAATTTAGATTTGTCTTTATCACTATACACTATACACTTTGATTTGATGAAAAACGCCACGTCAAAAAGGCCCCGCCCTCTTACTATCATAATCCATTATTAATCTGTTAGTGTTTCAATCTGTGTGAAGTATGTCACATTCTTGTCTAAGTTAGACTATACAAGCTTTAGCTCGAAAATCAGAACCTTAGTGTTCAGCACATAGCGGTCATTCTAACCGAAATCGGTCTAAGCAGTTTTATATAGATTTGCAGGAATTAGGGAATCATCATCATCATCATCACTACAAAAACCAGTAACATCTGACATTCAATAAAGTCCATCGATTTCCATAAGGTAATAATATATGTGTTATTTACATTATGCCCACTTGTAAGACAGCAAGCAAGATTGTGACGAGGGAAATGAGCAGCGTGAGTATGTAAACGCAATATGCGAACATGGCATATTTACGCTGCTCACTTCCCTCGAAGCTTTTCTGCTTAAAGAGAGTTTAAAGAAATTAAACTCGATAGGCATCGTTCACGACCGTGATTTTTTTATCGACTCCATGTGACCAATTGTGTTTCATACATCGACACGCTATTAAGTGCTTTCACTTCGTAAATTTTTTTTCAATAAAAGACGTATCGTGTGAACTAATCAAAGAGATAATCAGCGATTAATATTAATGGGCTATTAAAAGGCAAATTGCTACTTTCGTTGTATTACGTAATTGCAGTTTATTATAATGTGATTGTGCATGAGGTCAATAAAATCCTACGTTTTGTATATGATAATTATTTTTATTGTTTCTTCTATGCAGCCTAGTAGAATTACGATTTAAAAATAAATAAAAAATTAACCAAGAGGAGAATTCAAAGTATAGATTGGTACAGGGAGAATTTTTCAAGCGAGATTCTATAAGATATAGCGAAAAATACTCTTTCTAGAACATTTTTCGCTATCGGCTACTAGACTAGGAATTCGCGGGACCCATTTTAATGAAAATTAAAGCGTTATCATTAGATTTTTTTAAATCTATTCGGTGTATTTATTAAAACATATAAATGAAAAGTGATGTCATAATAAACAACAATTTATGGTGTACTGTAATTGGCACTTTCGTTAAGTTGTACATTTTGTCTTCAATTATACAACTTTTCCCATTAAACTCTAAACATATCCCAATATGTTTTTATTTGGTACAAGCTTCTCCGGGCATGCGTTACAATGCCACGTAAAGTAAAAAAAATGTTTGGTTATATATAAGTATTCTGTTTTTTGGGCCAGAAACCCTCGCGGGTGTTATCAGAACACCCTACCAAAGTTTGATTACAATGTGATCAATGGTTTAGGAACATATAGAGGATGGACTTTTATTTATATATTGGGTATGTATTAAATAAAGCCTATCAAGTCTGTATGAAGGCAATTATTCTCGAGTGCAATGATGACATGATAGGAAAATGTCAACAAGTTGCAAAAACATTCTTACTGGAAAAGCTCGAACTATGCATAACATTGTGATTGTAAGATAGACATTCCTATGAGACATCGTGATTACGCAGGCAAAGGAAAAAATGTGAAATGCGGTCAATAGGTCACTAAAAGGTATTGCGTGCTTATTTCACATTTTTTCTTTTTTTCTTATAATATAGTAAAATCGTAAGCCTATAAATTGTATATTGTTACGCTTGACCCTTTGCATTCCTCACATAACGGAATGTGTAATTAAGCCTATATAGCAGATTGTTAATCTCAATGTTTTCTTTTATATTTTTAAACACTAAGAAAGAATACGGGATTGGCTGTAAGTAGAGGTGACATAGATAAGAAAGCGTATTGCGAAAATACTGTTCTCCCAGACGGAGAACAAGACACAAAATATTTTAATATGTTGTGTTCTGCCCCAGGAATTTTGGATGGTAGGACTCTTGGTAAACATGGCAAGATTAGTCGTCCAATACTTGAAATCGAATCGTCTATTTATTACATGACAGCTTTGAAAAGTTTCAGTGGATTTAAAGTTTTAATACTTGTTATTTGTTACGTTACGTTACGTTGTTAAAGTAATAAACACCTTAAGGTATAGTATTTTACGTCTTTATTTAATATACGCATGTGGCTTCTCTATATACTCCTCTCTCTACGACTCATGTGGTGTAGTGTATGCTTTCTGCGAATACTAGAACTTACGTTTTTGGACCAACAATTGTTTTGTGCATAGACACTAAATTAAAATATTTTTACTTAACATTTTTATAGTTGTTAACTGCATAATTTCTTAATAAAACCTTGTTACTTACTGCAAAAAAATTTAATACTCTTATTCCATGGTAAGACAAATAAAATCACCATGAGGAATGATCATATTGTCTAAAATAATTCATTCTGCGGTGATTACCACACAAAACTGCACAATTATTTCATACGTTCAGGTTGTAGTATAGTATGTAGTATGTGCAATGTAATGCCTTCATGCTTGCTGTACCCTGTCTGTGATAGATTGCAAACGAGTTCAATAATTATGGGTGTATATATATAGGAAACTCGTTTCTTCATAAAAAAATATTAGGAAATCGAGTGTGACCAATGATCACTGACCATTCTCCCGTTCATTCAATTAGGCTATTATAAGAGTATATTTTCTTGTTTACTTACATACCATTTCAATTGATAAGTGTGAAAAACTGGTTTGACTCAATTCATTTATTCCGCGTGCAACAACGATCTGGAAGGAACTCCCCTCTACACTCAGATTTGGGGGTTTTATAAGAAGGGAGTTACAAAATTTCTCGAAGCTGACAACACGTTAGCGACGCCCCAGGTATAGTAAACGTTCTTAGACCGGTAACCACTTTCCATCAGATGGGCCGCCTGTTTTAGGCAATAAAATTCTTGTCCTCCACCTTTCTTAAAATGTTTACTGAATATGACCCTTTAAAATAACAAAAAAAAATACAATGTAATAAAACAATACTAATAACGAGAGTATTCTCAAAACATTCGAGACCCTGAAAGCAACTTATAAAAGTTGCAATAAACCTTTGCAGCAATTCGTCATGTAACCACTTAACACAATGTTAATTGAAGTTTTGTTTTGTTCTTAAAGGAAAAGATCTAAGAGTGTAGATCTGTGCGAGGCCACGGCACGTCCAAAAATATGACGCAATGTGGCTCAGTGAAACTATAAAGCATGGTCCACATCGTGCTCGCTTAATTTTAGTGTATCGTTTTTCGTTTTGAATCACTACGTCATCTAATCATAATTTCCTTCGCTATAAAACAATACACACGTCACGTAAAGTGAAACGATGTCTTTAGGTTACTTGTCAAAGACGTATTCGTATACAAAACAGAGGCTGATTCCTTACTTTCATTTAGCGATTGTCATGTCAAGAGTCAGTTTTACGTAAATCTCTAGAATACGAGCTCAGCAATATTAAAATCTCATTCAGTTATTTATTAAATAGAAATTTGTTAGCTAGCCCGCACTAGCGGGCCCAGCAGCCGTCGACCTGCTCTGAAAATTGAAAATCTAGGAACCAATTGCAGCGTCGTCCCTTGGGTTAAATTATGTATTTAAGCCACGGAGGGGCCCAATTAAATACACATAAAATTCATCAAATCGACCCGATCGTTTAGAGGGAGTTGCAGTGACATACACACGAACAGAAGAATTTTATTTTATTACCATATTTTCCTTCAGCGTCAGCACGTCGCATTTAACTGTAACAATATGCATATCAAGTCAAAAATATATTGTCTAAGCTGTACGTGTCTCTCGATCAGATTCAAACAAACTGTTGAAATTGGACTGATATCTTTAGTGGCTTTCCAACAACTGTTGGAAAGCCACTAAAGATATCAGGACAGTAATATATAACTAACAATAGACAGTAATATAATAAGTAAACATAAGACAGACATGGTCTTTTAACGTTGTTAATGCTAGTTCTATGATATAAACTACGATACGCTAGTAATACACAATAAAGATACCTACGGTACAATATTATAAGTATAAATTAAGCCTAGTATTCGTCTTCGCAGTTTATTTTCAAATTTCGTATTCGCCACGTTTTTAATCGCAATTTGTTCGCGTTTACCTGTTGAGAATCGTAAATGATTATATTTTTCAATGAAAATTTAATGGATTGTATTGAGTAGTACGTTGATAGTGCATATTTATTAATTCTATTATACAGTTATTTTTTAGTATTCATAGTGTTTTTGTTTTTATGGAAACAGCATCTTTTGGTCAAGTTTTCTAAATATATACCTAATATGTATATATCTAATACGGTAAATGGATTGAATCTCTTCATCGACGGTATACTTAGTTGCTATTTCAAAAACTTTGTGACTTTTATAGGTCTCTTATGTAGGTACTTTTTGATCCGTATATCATAACGGCGTTGGTATACATTTCAAACACATGTGAATTCGGGAAAATTGGTAGGTACATTTGCAAATATCACGATAATCCTTATTACATACTAGAGTTTAACCCGCGTAACCCGCGGCTGCGCGGGTGGGTTAACCTCTAATCCGTGCTCCTTGTTTAAAAAGCAGGCGTTAATACAGGTTACATTGTACAAAATTTTAATGTTAGTGCTATTTGCACCCGGAAAATTCACTTAATTTTATATCGCAAACTATCCGATCTCCTCGCATGAGTATATATGTTCCTATATGTCCATTTTCGACATTAAAACTACATTTAAACAAAATTACAATAAAACCGATCCAGTATTCCCAGTAGTTTTCCGTGAAAACTTAACAGAAAGACATATCGAGTTAGTATCGCATTTTTGATGGACGATTAATTTTTATATCTATAAATTATTATTAATTTTATATCTAAACTTGAGAAATGATTGGTCTCATCCAAACTTTCATTCTCTATTTCAAACCGTCCTAGTTTTATTTATCTATCCCCCGTCTATGAAAACTACAAAAATGATAAAAAATCAAAAAAGGCAACAGAGCAAAAAGAGCTAAAAGGACAAAAGGAAAAAAGGACAAAAAGAGCAAAAGAGGAAAAAAGAGCAAAAAGGACAAAAAATAAAATAGCAAAAGAGCAAAAAGGACAAAAAGTACAAAAAAGACAAATTACAGAAATGACCAAAATAATTAAAATGACGATAATGGCAAATCACAAAAAAAACCTATCCCACTTTCTGGGATAACCTTTACATAAATCTTTCCCAAAATCTATCCCATTATCCGGGATGAAAAATATCCCTTGTCCACCTTCGGTATTAAAATTACATATATACCGAATCTAAGCCAAATCGGTCTAATAGTTTTTCCCTAAAATCACAACAAACAGAGAGACAAATATATTTTTATCCTGGAAACTATCTCATTTTTCGGGATAAAAAGTATTCTATGTTCATCCTCGGCATCGAAAATATATATATATACTGAGTTTCAGCCAAATCGGTCCAGTAGTTTTTCCGTGAAAACGGAACAAACAGACGGACAGACAGACACAGTTACTTTCGCATTTATAATATTAATAGGGATTTAAAGACTTAATATTGGCTTATATAAGCTTACTCATAAGATTGATGTTCTGAAATATATACCTTAGTTCAATTAGTCACGAATCCGGATTTCAGTAAAAAGCTGTTTCAAATTCATGAAGAGCATATAGAACAAGGTATCATTTTAATTTCACCGATTTTTACTTTCGACTCGAGACTGCCATTCAAAAATACGGAGCAGAAGCTCGATTAGCTAATAAGTACAAACGTGCTAATTGCGATTAAATACCATTACAAACCTATTAACCTACTTCATAAAGGTGAGAATGATTATTAAAATACGCTCACAAATACTGCAATATCATGCATTATGTGATGTTTCAAAACACGTTCGACAATAGGAAATCGAGTGAGAATACAAAATACGAGTATAGTTATTGCTTATTACAAGATCGTTATTGCTTGCTCAAACGACTGCAGGCCTTGTACCAGGTTATAAAATATTGCAACACATTCCACCGATACGACGCGGTATGGTAACTTAATATTGTTATAGCTGGGTATAGGACGTTTGCTTGTTAAATAGCTGAAACAATATTAATGATGTTATTTCATTGTTGAATTCCATTAAATTATGTCAAAATCCTTACTAATAAAAATGATTTTCACATTTCACATCACATTGAGTTGCCTTGGTATAAACTCTCTGCAATCTTGGTTATGAATATTTTTACATGAAACATGGTATATAATTATAGTATATAGATTTTGGAAAATATAATTTTTGTATTTCATTTGATTTTGTAACATGTTAACAAACCAACGTCTACGCGAACAAAACTACATTAAAAAACTTAGTTATTAATTTAATATGTATGTTATCGTAAAATTTAAGTATATCTACTATCCACTCGTTAACAACATTAGTATAATAACGGTTACTTTGTTTTTAATTAAAATAATCTGATAAATAGTTGTATTAATTAAGAAACATATTTGTATTTTTCACAAGTTAATATAGATATAGTAATTGCAGAATATTTTTGGAGCGCAATAACTTATGCTGTCTTAGTTAACTTTTTAATAGTATAATTTTGTTTATCTATAGATTCAGTTAAATTTACTGCCTAATTTTAATCACAATAATAGATACTATTATATATTTAATGTTTCGTAAAGGTTTTCCTTACTTACTAATCAATTCCTTTATTTGTTAGTAATACCATAGAAGAAGAATACTAGAACTGACACTCGCTGTGTTTTAAACTGACTTGAAATCCTCTTACTCCCTTGATTTTTGATATTCAGAAACAGCACTATATCTTGAAACCAAGGTTTTACTGTTTTATATTTAAAAATCCCGTGCGTAGAGTGCTTGCCAGGCACCTCTCCCGCACAAAGAGGAGACATTCGATTAGCGCACGCCGTGGGTTTTCTGGGGTTTCCCGATCGCACGGATACGAAGGGTTCTCCTTTAACTTGAAACGGTTGAAATATTCAGGTAACCTTTCGTGCCTTATGAATAACCTAATGAGACGTACCTGCCCATCTCACCGCCTTATACGCGACACTAGGATCCGGGAAGAACTTCGTGACGAACACTGTTGGCACGTCCCTATATCTGTATTTAATGTGCACACCACCGTCATACACTTGCGATTCCGTTTATAAAATCCATAGCCCGGTATGTCTGGAAGAGATCGCTCTAAAGAGATAAGACCGCCCATTGTTCCTGTCTTTACTATTTAATATGCTAATGTAAATAGTTGATTTAATGTGTATGTGGTGAACAATAAAGCATTTTCTATTCTATATCTCCGGTTCTATTTTTCAAGGGTGTCCGTGTGGATCATTCACTTGACAAATAAAACCGGGCACTGGAGGCTAGCGGCCTTGTCCAGACCGTCCTCCTTCACCTCCGCATAGCGCTTGACCCAGAAGAGATGAATCTCCTTTGACTCATCGATTATCTCGATGTTCAGGTTCGAAGGATCATCACGAAGTTTTCCTTCACAGTTAGCATGTGACAATTCTACCAATATATCATTATATAACATTGGGTCAGAAAGCTGCCTCATTGTTGTATGTTGTCCCGTCAAGATAAAATTTACATCATTTGAGATGCGAAATTGAGGTTCGAATACTATATTATATTAATAATAATAATCAATCAATAGGTGAGTAGCGACACCTCATACCTGACTCCGGGGGCCAAGGCAACGCCCCCGCCTCCGTGCTTGCCTTAGCCAGCGACACGGAGTGAAGATCGCTAGAGCCAAGACTCAAGCTCCAGGGGTGGAAGTGATAAATGGCATCACGTTAAAAGTAGCTTCGGTGAACCTGCAGCCTCTCTACACCCCTTAGCCACTCATACCCATGTTGCCTCTGTCTACTATGGCATTTTTTGGGGCCCACGCAGGGAGTGGCGAGTCAACGTCTGCCCATTTTTCCATGTTCCCAGAACATTGCGACGGGTAGACGCCATAGTCCTCATATTCCCAGACCCCTAGTACCATTAGCAGTTCACCCCAATAGCCCCATACTTTTTGTTCTTATTTCCCACAATAGTCCTACACTGGTCGGGGCTTGTCCTTGGGTGCATTATTATATGGTGTAGACAGGGATAATCGCCGGTCAGTATCACGCCACATTTACATTAAATTTGTCAAGGGGCCTCTACGTGTTGGCCTTCCCATGGCCCCACGCAAGCCCTCCAAAAGTCCGGGCCATTTTTATGACCCGTGGTCTTCAAGATCGTAATAATCACTAAGCTACCACTCCTTTAAGCAGTTAAAAGAAAAAAATGTACGAAACTACTTAAAGTCATATTAAATTAAGAAAAAATATTTTTCACATAATAAATCTTGATTAAGATTATCAACCCTTAAACTCTCCAAGTGTGACAGTAAAATAACAGTTTCAACCGGTAATCTTAACACTGTATTACAGTTGTTACTATTACAAGCTTAACATCTTTTTGTTGGTACTTTCTAAATAGTAAGACTACATAATTGATGTTTTCCTCTTAATGTACATAATTTTTGTAACATTACAAAGATCTGAGCTAGAGTAACAGCAACAACTTTCTACCATATACCGACTATGGGAAGACATGTTCAATCTTACTACCATGTTTTACTTTCCATATCGACATGGTATGTATCTTGCGAATGTATTATGAAGGTCATAAACACAGTTTTGATGAAATTATTGTCAGCGAATATGATTTATAAATTATTTTTAGAGTACTGGTACATAATAGTAAAAAGTAACTTTTATTGTCTCATATCTTCGTCACATATGTTCTAGACGAATATCTCAGGAACTGAGTTCGTAATCTATTGCATAATTTATTGGCTCTCTTAGAAAAAAAAATTGTGCACAAACTAAAAAAGATTCCAATCGTCAAGAAGACTGCACACATTTGTTATCATTGTAAAAAAAAAGTACCATTTTTATACCTTTTATAATAAATTTCGAGTTACATATAGTGAATGAGTTTATCTACAAATACGCAAACTATCAATAAATCAAGACTTGAAACTGTGACACATTATTTCTTATTCGTATAGAAAACTTGCTCATCAAAAATGCATATTGTGCTCCGATTTCTCATTCAGATTTATTTTATAAACGCGTTGGTGGTTTTGATTTCTAACGTTTACTGGTGTAACTCATTTAGATAATTTTATTAGAACATTATGCATAATATTATAATAATGATCCCCACCATATGTGAGCATTCTACGCATTCAAAAAAGATTTAAAGTATTACTTACAATAACAATTGCCAAGTGGCTATCATAACTCTAAAAAGCTCCTATAGTCTCCTACATATATACATTCACATAATATTCTAGATTAAATTCAGATTTTAGGGTTGTGTTAGAATGTAATGATGAATAGAATGAAAATCATGAAATAGTTTCATATGTAATAATTATGTTTTTACGATGACAGTATTGTACAATTAGTATGTGAATGCAATTGCAAAACAATGGACATTGGCACAATACAATAACGTAATACTTGAGCGATGCTGGTTTGTTTAAAAGTGGGTACATGTCTAAACACCTGAGCTGAAAACAAAACTGTTTTAATAATCCTAGCAGTGTAATTAGTCAGTTCTATAGTTACAGCTCATACGAGAAGAGAGAGAATTGCGAAAGCTGATGCTAGACGTCTTGAAACTTTTGAAGTGAAACTTCTTTAAAATCGTTGTGATTTGAAATTCGATGAAACGAAAAAGCGACACTAAAAAGAGATAAATACATAAATCTATAGGACTAAGCCTGCGAGAGAATGAGACGTATCTCATATTAAAGTATCAAAATTATACTTTCTAATCTATGCTGCACAATGTAAAACTCGGTAAGTTTTACATTGTGCAGCATAGATTATAAAATGAATAAGACCGATGATTAAACATAGGTCCAATTTGGACCAAAATAAAACTGATAATAATATTTTTTAGACTAAAACGGTGAAAAATTTAAAGTGATACTTAAGAAGTTTATTTTGAATTATATTATGTTAATGGAGGAAGGAATTATATTAATAAAAGTTAAAGAAGAATTATCTTTGAGTATATTCTCTGAAGTTACACTTCTACTGCGTGTGAACTGCACACACATTTTTTTTATTTGAGACACAATACTGACACAGCTGCCGTATTAAAAGGAAGCAGATATTGATAGGTTTACCCTCAAACGCCTTTCGACGTGAGATTTCCTCTAATTTTATAGGACGGATTTGACTAACTACGAAATATGTGACGTTTGAGACTAAGCCCTGTGTAACGAGCAGATGCTTCTGTCGTTTTAAACAAATAAAAAAATATCTATATATAAATACAAATAAATAAAATTGAAGTATCTGTTTGTAATGTTTTACTAAATGCATATAAAAGTATATACGATACGTATATAAAAAAATTATAAATTTTCGTCTGTGTCTGTTTGTTCCGGCTAATCTATGAAACGGCTGGGCCGATTTTGACGGGACTTTCACTGGCAGATATCTGATGTTATTCGGAGTAACTTAGGCTCTTTTTAATTTAGGAAAAAAAATTGAAAGGCCCACGCGCATGCAGCTGCCGCCAGCGCAAATTAAATTTGCTGAAGGCAAATTAAATTAAATTCCACGCGGACGAAGGTAACAGCTAGTTATACATAAAATGAAACAGCTCGAAATTAAAATAATGAGATGGGCTCAAGCAACAATAGAGTTTATTTTTACCGACATCCTACGGTATACATTTTATTATTTGATATTCAAAAAAATAACGGTGAATTATAATTCTATACATTTTTTTAATGTTTATTTTGACATCATTTAAACATTTTTGTTAACTCAAGAAACATCTAAACATATTGTTGTAAAAAATCTTTTAAATTAACCATCTCAACACTAAAACTAAAATTTTACATAAGAAATTATCTAGTAAGAAAAGACAAGCTGTAGAGTGCGCCAGTTTTTCTTCTCTTGCGTTTTCATATAGAAAAACATGTGTTTTTCTTTTTTTCATTGCTGGAGTACAGCAGGCAGGCTGGCGGCCCATGTGATGGGAAGTGGATACCGTCGCCGTTGGGAGTGACATTAGTAATATCAGACAGAGTAGCGGTCAACGGGCTGCGGCCTCGAATTGGCTGGAATCATGTCACTAATGCCGGAACACAACTCAAGTTTGTTATGGCGACATGCTCTAGACCAGGGGTGGTAGATATCCAGTCGGGCAAATACCTGGTAGTGGGTTGTTTTGTCGCCTCTTAGGACAGGCCGCTCGGCCGCAGGAAATTGTATTCTTTCTCCGTTCCTACACGGGTAAGAATCTTCTAAGAAAAAACAAGGTACAGACTAGGGGTGGTAACCATTCAGATGGGTAAATATCCTACAACCTGGTTCTGTGTTGTTTTATTACTATTTACTAAATATTACGTTTCATTTAAAGTATTTTAGTGCTATAAACCATTGTATCAATGATTAGACATCTTGAAGATAATAAGAATTAGAATATGTGGATATCTGTCAACACAGTTACTATAGATTACAATTTCAGAATATAATATTAAAAGCTGCAATGTTATTTTATTTTTGAATATGGCCACCTTCTGACTCCATCATCAGATCAGCTCCATGGTACCATATTATTGCATTGTCACGCGATATACATATGCGTGCAAAATTTCAGCTCACTCGGAAACCGGGAAGTTGGTCAAATTTAATTTGCAAGATTCCACCCGAACTTTCATACATCCATTGCAAGTTAAATAAAAGCTTGTAATAAAAAGCTAGTATCTTTGATGCTATAAATAAGCTGTAGAATCTACACACACTATGTATATCATTAGGGCTATAATTTATTATATATCTCTCTGCATCGCTATGATAATGTTTAATTTTATGAATTACGGTTATATTTATTCTCTCCGTGTTAGTATGGTAATTTCGTTACGTTGTTTACTTATTTCAAACTAGATGGCGTTGTGCGATTTTAAAATAGTTTGGCTGACTTTTAGCGGCCACATGAATAAGAGTTCTTGTAAACACAATGTTTTATAAAAATACTCGTAACTTAGTCAATTTAATGCTTTCTGTGGGTCTTTATTCTTGCATTTGATCAGATGTAATACCCGCAACAACTCAGAAGGGGTCCACGGTAACAAAAGAACAGCAACTGGTCACATATCTATAATCAGAGAACCTTACGGTTTTAACACATTGAATACATTAACCCTTTACACTTTTCAAGCATTCTTAGAACACGCCGCCATCCCCCAACAATCCAACAGTATATGAAACTTACTAAATTGGCACAACCGATAGCGGACTGAAGTCAATTAATATACTATTTCAATCAAAGGGTTATGAATGAAAACAATTTAATAGATTATTGTTTGGAAAATTTAGACAATATTTTATATAAGATATTATATAAAATATTATACTCAAAGTTTTACATGTAATAAAATAAACCGAACACAGTATAAACCTATCGCGTCTGCCAACATGAAAATAAAATGTAATGAATACCGTCTATATACAATTGATACATCCTGAATTATAATCTACACAATTACCACATCATACAAAGGATAAATATTGTTACATAAAATTGTGGCAAATTATAGACAACCACTCTATACAAAACAGGCGCTAATCACAGAATAAATAAAAATATCACATTATTATTCAATTAAGGAAATGGCCGATTGTATACGTTAGAAATAAGAAGGTACATAACAAAACCAATTATTAATTTTAAAAAGAAACATGACAAGAACAGTCATGCTACTAAATAACTGTAACACATAATTATAAGATTATTTATGTATAATCTACTGATCTACGTAAAATAGATCAGGTCTCATTTATGTGTTGATTCAGAATATAATCTATATTTCCTATGTAATATAAATGCAAAGGTTCTTCATTTGCACTTGCAGTAATGTGTTTTTGCTTAAGTTTACGGCCTTGTAAATGGTTCTAAAGTCTATTTCGAATAGGACGGTATTGGAGAAATTACGTAAATAGAGATAAAACATCATGACTCTACGCAATATAGTACTATCTATGATTTTAAGTATAAAATTTTATTGAATAGTGACAGGATTAAATATATTCTTATAGAATAAAAATTAACAATTATTTGTAAAGTTTATCATACCATATTTGAGATAGTCTTCAGTTATTATCGTGATATAGAATATACTATGTTTTAAATACCTTAAAATATGGTATATTCTTTATCACGATAATATGAAAGTTTTGAATGAAAGAAAGAATGGAACGTTCCAAATTTTTAGGCGGGAAAACTGGGTCAATATCCCTTGTATGACAATTTGACAAGAAAATCATCGACTAATACGTTTTTACGGTTAAATTCTATTTGCCTAGTTAATAGTTACCCCCAATGTTGTGCCGGCCCCAAATAATTGGAAGCAGGTGAAAAAGAAGAAAGAGAGAGTGCCCCAATGTTTCTCTTAAAAATAGTTAGAATTCCTTGTGTTAAACCGCTATTTTGAGCCACGGCAGTGTTTACTTATGTATCTAACACGTTAACACTTGAAAACAGAAATATTTCCTATCTTATGCAAGGACATTGCAAAACATCAGTCATGCAATGACAAATATGATTGACTTTAAATCTTTATTAGGTTATGTTTGATCTGTTTATGCAAATTTTAATGTACTTACTCTATTGTTGAAAGGTTAGCCTAATAAACATAGCGTGAACTATTTATAATATTTGTACAGCAATAATTTTAATTGACTCATTTTAAAGTTAAGACTAAGTCGTTGTATAAACCGATTTCGGTTTCAGTCACCATTGTATGTTATAAGCATTGGAGTTATAATGTTAGATCAGTATGTAGTTTTTCTTAGATGTAACTTTCATCGCCTGTTTTGCCTAGATAGAAAAGATATTTTGCCTTCCTCAAAAAGTCCCCTACAACGCCACTTCCTCATTTAAATTACTTTTTTTTGCCGTTTTACTATAAGTATAGTTTTTGTTTAATATAGTAGACAATGCTTGTGTACAACTTGTATACATGTACATATCTCCAATTAAGTTGATAAGATCCATTATGACCATAGATGATACACTATAATATATAAGAATTATGATTAATAGATATTTTGCAAGAAAATTGAAATACAGGGTTAATATGTTTTATTGTTTAAGGTGAATTTAGAATTAGAACTAATTTTGATTACCCTCTGTTTTCATATAAGTATATTATCTTCCAGGCGGTAAACGCTCAAACTGCGCAATGACTATAGCTTTCGGTCGGTAGGTGCAATGTTACGTGACATGGTTAAAACGATGTCATTGCCATATGGACTGTCTCGTGTGATACAAACACCTTTCCAACGAGAGCACATTTGTATATAGGCCTATGCACAAGAACTAGAGTTATTTTCTTTTATAACAACATCTACCGACATTTTGAAAGATTTCGAGTATCGCCAGACCCGAGCTGCCGAAACCCGGGGACTATTTTGAGGTCGCATTAATAATGTGATCACCACCAATCTTTTATTAGTTTATACTAATATTTTATAATATAAATTACTTTCTGAAACCTTGTGAATAATAATAGACATAGACATAGAAAACACTTTATTATTCACCAAAACAAAAATGCACTATAAGACAATAGTTACTAGGTAAAATAAAAGGCGGCCTTATCGCTAAAAGCGATCTCTTCCAGGCAACCTGACTCAAAGGAAATTCTTAAATTATCTATAATTATTATGCAACAATGAAAAAGGAAAAACAATAAATTAAATAAAAATGACATACATGGACTACAGATTACAGCCTAAAGTATTGTAAACTAGCACATACATTATTGCGTAAGACTAACATAATGATTCCTAAGTGAATTTTTAAATATGGCAAATTATTTAGCTTTCCTTACGTCAGTGGGCAAAGAATTCCAAAGTAAGAAGCCAAGCCTGCATGGCGAAGGAGTTGGAATAAAATGTGGAAGAGTGTGCAGGTGCCATTAACAGGAGAATATTCGTGGAGCGCTAATTGAGGGTGTGACGTATAAAGGAAGTTGAAACATTCCTTAACATAAGGAGGGGTATAACATTGTTTAAGTATATGATACAATAAATTGAGAAGATGAGCATTCCGGTGAAGTGAGATAGGCAACCACTCGAGCTTTTTGCGATATTAGGAAACGTGGTCATATTTTTATATAATATAATCATTATGAAGTAAAGATATGTTGCTGAAGAGTTTGTTGCGCCGCTTCTTCTCCTTTAACAATAACTAAAATTGCTGTGGAAGCGGTGATAGACCCTTACTTTCAAAAAGTAATCTGTAAGATTCCATTTTGAAATAAATACATTCATTTTCATTAAAAATAAACTTAGATGGTGTCGACATAAATGTATGTTGTATTCTCATGAAGTTTTCACGTATTTAGTTTTCGA
The DNA here is from genome assembly GCA_039645545.1 of Dendrolimus houi. NCBI lineage: Eukaryota > Metazoa > Arthropoda > Insecta > Lepidoptera > Lasiocampidae > Dendrolimus > Dendrolimus houi. The sequence goes on along the minus strand of CM077120.1, from coordinate 10,674,644 downwards.
ATACATGTAGGTTAACCGTGAAGTGAAATGTGGTACCTGGTAGCGCTGTGCTCACGCTATGGAACGTATCCTACGGTCACGGACATTACGAGCGACGCGGCGACGAGTAATATGATAGTGGAGCTTTATGGACAGGTGTAGGTCCTTTAGGATCGTATTTTAGAACAATATCAGTCGTGACCCGTTTAAATTACATACGGACAAAACAGTCTCTTCAGCATTGTTGTCAACTCTCGTTGAAGAAAACGCGTTGTGTCAACTCCTAAAATGTGCTAGAATTGGATGTTTTACAAAAAATAGCGCTAAAATTAATCAAGAAGTAAAAGATAAATTACATTATTATATTCTGATACAAGACATATTGTACCTGCCTTATATAATTGGGAAATGTGAAAAAGGAGACACGTGGATATTTTGTTGAAGAGTATATGGCGCTAAGTGCTAAATATCATTTTGGGCGTTGTCAGAGACGAAAACGCTAAGTTGGCAATAGTGCTTTTCAATGCAAAGCCATGACATGCCACGTAACGTGCCATATTGAGTTATAGATACTAATTACTTGACTCAAGACTGAACGTGCGTTTTCAGAATGGTAATTTTGAATTACGAATTCTTTTACAGCTTTGGTAATAGAGTCTATAATCACACATAAAGAGGTTTTAGAAATATAAATAACCTATTAGAAGAATTGCATACAAGCGACGATGGAAACTGACATAACACTAGAAACATCTTGTACAAAATCGAATGTCATGTTGATTATAGTTTAGAACATCTAATAATGTCTAGTGTAACGATATACATACAGATATAGTCTAAAAAATGAAATAGAACTTAGAATTTAAATTAACTTGAAGTACGAAACTTAACAGAAGTATGTATTCAAAACTGTGTCACTATGTACAAATTCTGTTCGTGGAAAATTAACATTCAAATAAACTAATTATTAATGATTTGGTAAAATATTACAATGCTTATAAATGTATGCCAAATAACCCTGCAGTAAGAAGTGATTTTGATATGCATAAAATTAGAATTAAAACAAATAACAAAACCATTATTTACCAGTTAGTGTGAATATTAAAAAACCCGTTTAATATAGTTTATTTATCTTGTATTTTATTATTCGATAAATTTGATAAAATAACTAGTTTTGTTAAAACTAAACTGGACTTCTAAAACTTGAATCAAAAAAGTTTGTGGATTTTTGTGAAGTTTAAATGGAATGTACGAGATAATTTTATAATATTATAAAATTCTAAACATGTCGTCGCTGTACATTGAAGCTATTTAAAAAAAAATCTGGAATAGACTATATGAACGATGGGCTATTTTTTTGAGATTTCTTGTCTGTTTGGTCGGGATTCACGTAAAACTACTGGACCGATTTCGATTCGGATTTCACTGATCGATAGCAAATTCTTGGACTTAAAATCTGCATGCGGTACGGGAATTCTCCCGGGAGCGGTTTGAAGTTGTTCAGGTGCATAAAAATTTGCTTATTCGACACAGTTTTTACTTAAACGATAGCATACATTCTTTTTTAAAATGCTGCGATACTTTGAGTACTATAAATTAGTTAGGTTGCGTAAAAATTTGCTGATTGTGATACAATTTCTATATTTATTTGATATCTTTAGTAGAACAGTTATAATTGTGTATATCTTTAGAAACATTGCTTATCCCGGGCTTTTACAGGAATTTCCGGCTTTCATGTATCTTTTTTTTTATTGCATGAATTCAGCAGACAGGCAGACGGCCCACATGATGGAAAGCGGTTACCATCGCCTATGGACATTTGCAACACCAAAGGTGCTACAAATGCGCTGCTGCTCTCTTAAGGGAGACTGGAACCTGATCACTAATGCCGAAACACAACTCAAGGTTTTTATGGCGGCATACTCTAGACCAGGGGTGGTAGCCATCCAGTCGGGCAAATACCCTACCACCTGGCATTGGTATCTACTTGAATATGGAAAATTTATTTCCCTTTTGGAAATACCTTTTGATTTTAAATATTGACAAAATAACTGTAATTTTTGTTACCTGTCTAGCTTAGACGTAGTCGCGGGCAAATCCTAGCATTTAAATATATCTAATATACTAAATAAAACTATTTGTTTATTTTTACCAGTGATACACCAAAGACTTACGTAAATTGTTAGTAAAAACATTTGAATACTGCTCAATATTATAAAGAACATTCTAGAATATAACGATTTATTATAATGGGAGGTAGGAAACAGATTATTTAGGGGGCCAACAACTATAATAATACTAATTAGATAACAAGGTTAAAAAGGAAAATCAATGGCATTTTCTTATTTACTATGTGATCATCGAAATGCGATACAAATAAGAGAAACAAATTAGGAAACATACAAAAGTTGTATGCCGCAGTTTCAGAAATGAGGTTGCCACTATTTTGCTGTGCCCACAGGTGGTCCGACACAGCACTGATTTTCAGTGCCCACCTCCAGATGATAAGAAATAACATTCAATATGAAACACGGGCTTTCAGTATTACAGATAGATCAATCTTACAATCTTGATAATTGTGTTACGAACCATAATATCACGTATCAAACTTAGTTAAGTACTTACTTGCTTTGACCCATAACTCGCAGAAATGTTAAACATTATATAAATATTAGGTTTTTTTACATAATCATAATGTTGTCAACTGATCAGAGACAAGACTATAATAGTCAAGATATTTTTAACATTGTATGCCCTGTCCCAGTAGCCATATAGAAGAGTTTATTCATGTAATTTTCAATAAAAAAATAGACAGAATTAATTTTAACACCTACTTTTCAAGGTTTAGCATAAAGGGAAGGGTTTACATTATTTTTAACAATTTCTACTTAATTTGTAATTTATTATTTTATTTATTGCGTAGCAGTGAAACAGGCAGGCGGCCCACTTAATGGAAAGGGATTGCCATCGCCTATAGACAGACGTATTCCAGCCTTTAGAATGGGATAATGGAAACGGGATAGGGTGATGAGGTAGAGGGATCAGATAGGAGGAATAGGATAGAGAAGATAGGATCAAGGCTTGGGAACCGGTTAAAAAAGTCGAACCGGTTACAGTCTACATACATAAGAACTTTTCGGTTTTGTTCTCACCATAAGCTCAATTAAAACTTTTTTTGTAACGAAATTTTATTAAGTAAATAGGTTTTATTGAATATACCGGTTAAGAACAAAAAAGAACGGGTTTTGCCGCACACATTTAAAGCGCAGGCATGTGGTAAAGCAGGTTTTCAGTCCCACACAAACACATATTGAGAGAGATAGAATGATACTTCCTCTTCTCACGTAATAGACGGCTTAATTCAGGTTTATATAACACTCTCTTTGAGGTTTATACTCCGAAAGAAATAGTCGACTAAAACCGGCTATGACCGGTTGATTTTAAACCGGTTTCAAACGTTGGATATAGGATTGGATTAGGGGAGTGCGAAGTGGGTTATCGTAACTCTCACACATCGCACAAAACACTATTAACTCAAGGTTAAGCGTTTCTCGCCGATATTATGTGAGAGCGTGGTATCGCACCGAGCGAGCCAGCCTCATGAGTTGTAATCAAGATATTGACTACAGCGTGGCTCTTCTACGTAGATAAATAAAAAGTCTGCAATATAATTAAATAATACAATACAAAACTTAAAATAGTGTACAAGTATGCTGTACTCTATGTGCGCTGTTATTTTAGATATGTGTAATTAAAATTATAATCTAAATCTATTTCTGTTCCATTTAAATGTCACCTTTGTCCGTATTATATAATAATTAAAATATACGGAATTTTTTTGTTCGATACTTCGTCTCTCCGGTTGCACAACATATAAAACATGAATATTTAAGTCGTTTAAAACACATTATATATACATATACGTGGGTCACAATATTTAAGCATTCGATAGATCCTTAGTTAGTTTAGTCGTTATTATATCGGTCAACGGATAAGATCATAATAGTGCAATAAAATGATTTCTAATAATTCTCGAGTGCCAACTACGAGTGATGCGGTTAAGAATAAGAAGGACGTAGAAGTGTCTTGTTGGAATTGTTTTGTTCCTGAATCTCTAGAGGACGATCCCGAACCATTGACGTTAAAAAAAATTCGAAACAAAAATCGCGAAAAATTTAAACTTTACCCTTTTGTTGTATCTGAAATTTCCAAACCCAAAACGGTTCCACTATCTTATAAAGTGAGCACAAATTATACAATCGGAAAAAAACTTGAACAGAAAATAATTAAAGATGCTGGCAAGTCTTCGGATATACTACAACAAATCAATGACAAGAAAATTGAACTGCGCCACACGCCTACAATATCATCTACTATACCTGATATCCTTGAGCCGATTGTTGATAAAATTGTAGGCATGAGTACAATCGAGCTTAAACCTTCTTCACTAGAAATAAAAAGACCGCTACTAACTAAAAGTTCTACAATTCAACAAGACATGATAGATAACGTAATATCTTCTAAACCTAATATTGATGTTAGTCAAACTACTGTATCAGGTAATTCAGGTCTAGAAATTCACAATGTTTCGTCTTTGGAAATTAATGTACAAAATGAAGATGTTATGAAGTTTGAATCTAATTTTAATGTAAAGTACGAAAATTTGACAACAGAATTTCCTAATAATGATAAAATAACTTCAAATTGTGAAGCTAAAAAATCAGATTCAAATAATACATTCGTAAAACAAGATTTAACTGTAAGACAACCTCAAATAAACATAACATATGAAGGAGACTCTAGATTGAAATTTAAAGATTTTTACAAAATACATTCTAATTCATTTATAAAATCGGATTCTTTAGTTGGACAGAAAATTTCTGATCAAAAAAAGTCTAAATCAGTATTAAGTGAAAATGTAGTCTATCCTATGGGTCGAGAGAACGTCGACAAAATAGTTAATTATGAAGAAGCAGCCACTATGTCTACGTCTGATGATTCAAATACTTCAGAAATAAGTGGAACTGTTACGTCAATTTCAAAAATTATAGAACAGACAAGTTACAGACAGAACCTGCCAAAAATGTTTAATAAGTCCGAAGGACTGATCATTTCAGATACTCAGATTGATGATAATGATATAGAAGTATCTGAAATTTCCGACTGGTATGAAGAAGCAACAAAAAAAGAATCAACATCAACAATATGTGATATACCAAAAGAACCTACACAGGTATCAAAAAATGTGGTAAAAGGAGCTTCAGAAATTTTAAGCAAGGGTAGCTGTGAAGATGTTTTAGTGCTTTCAAAGAGCATTGAAAAAGAACCAACAATATATAATATAATAGATGAAGATTATACGGAAAATGATAATAATGTGGCAAATGTTGCTTCACAAATAAAGCATGACGACATTCGTTCCATAATTTCCGACAGCAAAAAAAATGAAATTGCACAAATTAAAGCAGAACCTAAAGAACTCAATGTTAATTATACTTACTTCTCAGGTATGTCGAATAAACCAGGTACGTCAGAAATACAGATTGGTTCTGATAGTAGTTTCGATGAAAGTTCCTATTTATCAATGAGTACACCGGAAATCATATTAAAACAAGAAATTGAATTTATTCCTGAATTAACATGGATTGCGAAAAATGAGGATAACAGTCAAGTCAGTCTCAAAGAAAGAATAAGTTTGGAACCGGAAATGAAGATTAAATCAGAAATAACAAGTAACTTTCAAAATATCAACATGCCAGAAGCATTTGATGCTAGAATGGTGAACTATTCAGACGTGAAGGATATATTTCTATTAAAAGAAAAAAATGTAATTTGTAACACAGAAGAATTAGCGAAATGTAATTGTGATATTCTTCATAATGAAAAACTAGAAGAACAATGTTCGTGTTCAAAACTCAACTTAGAGACAGATGTTCTTTCTAATGAAGATAGAACCCAATCTAATTTAGAAAAAACAGCACATGTAATTAAGTCCATATCAAACACAGATATTGAATCTGATCTAAAAATATCTGATAAATGTGGAACAAATAATGAATTAGAAGCTACATTTGATAAATGTGAAATTAGAACAGAAATTACATTTGACGTTACATCTCAAGAAGAAGTCAAAATTACCGAAACTAAACTTACAACAGCTAAGGGCGACAATTTTTTAAACTCAAATCTTGAAAGTGAAAAGAAGCTTGAAGAAAGCCCTAAGATACCAAGTAGAACAGCTGCAAAAGAAGAAGATATAGAACATATTATAAAGGGTATTCAAAATATATCATTGGAACACAAGGTGGAGTCTGTGACTACTAATGTACCTGAATTTAAAAATATAAGATCAATTGAGCAGAATTTAAATGAAATTCAATCCAACGTAGATTTAAACGTACTGCCATCTTGTTCGACGCCTTTACCTGAGAAGAAGCGGAAAGCGATTTTTAACTCATCTTTGCCAGTATTAAAACCGGACTACCGAAGGAAAATACTAAAGTTATCAAAATCATTATCTTTAGATTCTAAACCTTCGCCGATCGAAAAAAAGCCCAATAAATTTTTACGTTGGAATACGCTTGGCGCACCGACGAGGATACCAGTATTGCGTGGTATGTTATTCTATAAATACTTTACTTTATAACAAGCCAACTTTTAATTATAATGTTTCGAACATGTCCATGGATACTTGATACTATCACGGAAAAGTATTATTCTTCCATGATACTATGTATAATAAAACGTCAGAAATGATTGTTATTACCTGTAATTATAATTAAAGGTCACGATCCCCTGTTAATAAACAAATTCAATTAGGTGCTCTCAATTGATGCACATATAGGCTAGTTAGTCGTTTAGTGACTAACGTGCCGAGTTCATTTCAACTGCGCCCTATCTCGGGTGCTATCGCTACCACATATAAACAAAACAGGAAACCGTAACGCAGGAGACGATAAAAACAGATTTTGTTTGGTATTAACATTAATTAGCATTGTGCAAACTGTGGCGGTCGTGTTTATTTTTATGATTTAATTGTGTAATTTTATAATGGCGTCATTAATCAGCCATAGTCCTGACACAGGATATCTTTCTTTCGAAAACCAAAGTGCCATGCCGCCAGAAACAGATTCTAATTATTATCCGGTTAACATTTACAGTAAAGATTTTCGCCGCAAAAAAGATAAGCGTGTAACGTTTTGTGATTTTTTGCGTCTATGTTGCTGCTGTTGTTTAACAAAATCTGTCGACTACAGTGATTCTACAGTGTTTAATCCAAGTACATCGTTAACAAAAGCGAAAAAAAGTTATACTTTAACCCAAACAGAAGCACCTACACCTGTTGAGCAAATTCAGCCGTCGCTACCTACCTTAGATGTGACTAGATCCCTAGAAGATGAAATTTCGAAATCTACTACGCAATTATTGTTATCCACTGAGAAAATGGCAAGTTCGATAAGTTTAAGCACACCGAAATATACAGTGAGAAAAATTAATGCAAGGGAATCACCTGAAGAAACTACAGATAGCAATAGTTGCGGCAGTACCTTGAAATCTGGTGAGAAAGTCTCTTTCATTCGTGATATTCTAACATGTCGGGACACATTTTTAAAGTCCTTAGAGTGGTGTGACAACTCCTTGACTAGAGGAAAAAGATGTCGTCGGGTGAAACCTGATGAATGGCTCGAATTAAAAGCGGATGGTACCAAAAACATTCGAAATTCTAAAGCACATAAACACTTCACGTTAATACTAATACTTTATAAAACATTTAGCTTTTATCTATCAACTGAATTTTAAAAATAATAGTGCATTTTAAGATAGCTCCACCACACGCCCGATGAATGTGATCTTAAAACTACAAGTTGACGACTTTTTACTTTTACTGTGTATAGTTTTAAAATTACTCTAGGTATCCTAATATTACGCATGAGGAAAATATAAAATTTAAATTTAATAATTCAACTTAAGCCACTTTGCACTTATTAATTAAAATTAAGCCACTTTATTAATATTACTTTTTCTTTAATTACAGATGAAGTGTACTCGTCGGACTCATTATCCCCTGGCCATGCCACATTGCCTCGCCGGTCGAGTTCGCCATTGCCAAATGACCGAGATACCCTGGATAGAAGCCGAACCTCCTTGAATAGGAGTGGTCTCCAGGTAAAAATGGAATTTATGAATAACTTTGGAATCCCTATCTTTAAATAAAATTATACCAGTTTTATTAAAAGTCATAACTCATACATTAAATTGGGTACAAAATTTTACACTTATATACTACCATGGAAGAATACTAGGAATGACAATCCATCCCTGTGTTTTAATATGTTGCATTGATGGTTAGTTTAACTGTGTTCGTGGATGGAATCGATACTTTAAAAATGTCTAATTTAATTAATCAATAATTACACAATGCAACATCTCTAAAATAAACATTTGAGTTCTGTCGTGTGACGATTCTTATTCTTAACGAACAGATAACCACCTCTGTTGTAAATGTCCACAACATATACAGCAATAATTATGTTGGCTGTCAAACAGGAATTATTTTAGCCCCCATGGAAAGGCATGGGATTTTAAAAAGCCTATTTATTCAGGCCAGACCAGACCTTTTGAGGTAGGCATAAAGCTTTTCTGTTTGACTTTAACTACTCGAGTTTTGTCTCATCGACCAGCCATTGTATTATTATGTTTCTCTTACGACACGGGTCGCGAGCAACCGGGTTTTGCAAAACAACTTCGTGAATACTTGAGCGTCCAGACATTGTTATTTATAAATAATATTGTGATACAACAAAATGGTTGTTATCCTGTTTATCAGTAAAAACGAAATCTAATTAATTAATTAGGTAAGTACAGATTTTTCCTGGTTTATGTTGTCATGATATTAATTTATTTTCAGTTGTCTATATAGAATAAAGATTTTTAGTTAAATTATGTCAATTAACAAAAAATCTTTAGCGCGTATAAACTCGCTACACATGCTCGTGGAAACTACGGAATCCCGAGGTTGCGCCACATCCTCGTTTATCTCGAGGCTCTTATGAGAACGTGCAGCATTGACAAGAGTTTTGAAGTCTGTCTACGCATTTTGAAGAATATCCTTACCTTCCTTCCTATCCTATCTAATCACATTGCTAATCTAAGACAAATCAGATGAAGACAATTAATAAACATTTCAAAATCGATTGTGCGTAGGTAGATATAATCATTCAGCTTTAATTTTATCTTATAAAGTTGGTAGATCTGGTGGACGGTGGACAGTTTGTAACATTAATCCCATATAAAGCTGTAGTGTGGGTGGAAACGATAAAAGTTACACAATACTATATGCGGTTGGTTGACTTCTTTGAAGCTTGACAAGTTCACTACAAATAAAACCAACCAGCTTTATTACCTACTTATATACCAAGTCACTCGAACCGATTCGATTTCTATGCAGAACAATTTTCAGAAGTTCTTACATCGTTGCTATTTTCCGTAGTAGACACGGTTCAAGTTTGACAAATAAAATATAATTAGTGGCTAAAATCACATACGTAACCTATTTGGTAGCCGAAATTTAGCTCTCTTTGACAGGATGTAGAATATTTTTTCAGAAAAGTTAACCAATTAGTATGAAAATAGGTTTACATCATATTACAGGGGTAGACTGACCCACACAATGCCGATTTGATTTCGTTGTCTATAAATTTTATGTATAATTAGTCTATAAATGTCACTTACGATTGGGTGAAGCCGTTCTTATTTTTTACCACGCTTGTCTATAGCGGATTTCTCACCAGCTATTCCGGTAACTAGCCATTGTGAGACACCTAATGTGTCCACATTAGCTCAAAAAATTAACTTGTAGCTAGTCGTCGCATACTTATTGCCAAAATTCGAATCCACATTGTTGGAATGAAAGGCGGTTCCGTCAGCCATAAGTGATACAGCTACCATGACTTAATTCTGCTTGTCCACTACTGAATATTGTTATCACAAATGTAGCTATAAGCTGTGAACCTATACCTATCTCATAATATGTATTACTGAATAAATCTAAATTATATTAAACCCTTATCTCAATTAAACTTATATAAATCGCAGCTTTCTTATTTTTAGGTCAGTTTAATACACAATATTTATTTATAAGACACATAATTAAACTGAATCTAGCAGGTAACATATTATAAATTTATTTTTATGCTTATGAATAAAATTGTATAACGTTAACATTAAACTGATTTTTGTTCTCTAGCGTGACATAAAATATCGCGGATTTTAGTAAAATTTCATTAAAATTTACTATCGCGTATCAAATGTGTTAATAATGTAAATTGACCGTTGTTCGATTTAAATATAGGTTTATTTATCTAATAATACCGGTTATTCGTTTGTCCTTTACGCTTATCACTTCTAACATTTCAATTTATTAGACAATTATCATAAAAATAAAAAATTTGGAAGTAGGAAAATATTCTCTTTATGAGTTGTTTCAGGCCACCAAAGTTTCTATATGTAAAATCTCACAATAACCTGCATGTATTCAGATATTAACAAAAAATTAGCTTTCTTGTATATATTCATAAGTAATACGAAGTATATGTATATAAGTACAGTACGAGTATCCTATAAATAACAAATTGTAAGTTGATTTTCATTCACAGAACATACAATGCTTAATTGCGTATATTCACGGAGTATCGAATATCAACCAGATAATACAAGCAAACAAAAACACTGTTTTGAGTTGCACGAGAATATTGTTCAGATGTAATCGTGTGACCGAAACAAAATGTACACCAATTTGCTTTTATTCATTATACAAATTAGTGCAAATATAATTTTGAGTCAGTGGTTAGTTAGGCATTGAGAGGTGCGATTGTCATAAGTTCCTGTTATTCCTACTATCTGTGTAGGTCTCGTTTATGTACTAAATTTTTATAAGCAAACGGCCATATGACAGGTTTGTAAATCATTAGCCAGATTTACAGACTTATCATTATGTATGGCAGTGACGCTTGGCCGTTATTTGAACGATTCAAGATAGAACTGGCGTGTCATGGATTTAAATATGCTGTGGTTGACCTGCGAAATTACGCAAAATTATTGTACCAGCAACTCTCGCATACTCAGCAGCCTTAATTTCAGTGACACAACTAATAAACTGCAAGAGTCGACTACTCTGTAAGGGTAACATTTTACGGAAACTGTAACTAAGTATATGTATCCAAAACAGTATTAGTAGTGCTAAAATTCCTTTGTAAATGATGACCATAGTTTTGTTTACCTTATTTTAAGCGTTCTTCATAACAATCCATAAGTACGTTGTATTTAAATGTATATTTTTTATTTACAGACTCGTTCGGAATCCATGGTATCAGTCTACTCCGGGGCTGGGGAGGGCATGAGAGGTGGTGTGGCGGTAAGTGGCGCCATCCAGTTCTCCTTGCTGTACAATTACCGTCTCGGAGCCCTCGAAGTTGGCGTAAAGAAATGTAAAGAACTGGCAGCTGTCGACGGGAAACGCAACCGGTCAGATCCTTATGTTAAGGTATGTACTTGAATATTATTAATATAACAGGCCATGCGGGCTAATGCTCAAACTATTGGATCACAAAGACTGATAAATTGATGAAATAGACGAGTAAACCATAACTGACACTGGAGACACCCTAATTGTGAATTACTGAATGTTATCATCGTATCACTAGAGACTCATGAATAAGTATTATTAGTAATTAATTTAACCCTCGAGTGTACACAGATGGTAATCTTTACTCGCAAAATTACACTTTTCTTACCAGGAGTTACGCTGCGTGTTCAATAAACATTCAGCAAAAGAATATAGCTAGCTAACTATTATTTGTTAGTATTTGTACTGAATATCCTGTAATGAGATTAGAAATGAGGATATCCGCAAGAGAACCAAGGTAACTGACATAGCTCGCAAAATTAGCAAGTTGAAGTGGCGATGGGCCGGTCACGTCTGTCGCAGGACCGATGACCGATGGAGCAAACGAGGCTTGGAGTGGAGATCACATCCTGGTAAATGTAGTGTCGGACGCCTTCCAGCCCGATGTACTGACGACCTGTGCAAGGTCACCGGAAAGCGCTGGATGAGTAAGGGAGGACCGGGATTAGTGGCGCCGACTTGGGAAGGCCTACGTCCAGTAGTAGACTATTATTGGTTGACGACGATCCTGTAATCTATATATAGTATATTTAAATTTATATTTAAAAAAAAACAACTGGAATAGACTATATAAACGATGGAGAACACAATGCAATTTTTTTTAGATTTCTTGTCTGAGTGTCGGTTTGTCTGTTTGTTCGGGATTCACGTAAAAACTAGTTGGCCGATTTCGATGCCATTTTCGCTGATCGACAGCTAATTCTTAGTAGACTTAAAATCTGCGCTACTTTTTATCCTGGGTATCCCGCGGGAATTTTTTCTGTGAATGATTTAAAATACCCAGATTAAAAAAAATCGAATTCGATTTTTTTACTAATCGATAGCAAATTTAATGTAATAAAATGTGTGATTTTTATCCCGGGAATCCCGCGGAAAGTTTCCCAGAAGCGGTTTGAAGTTGTTCGGATGCAAAAAAAAATAGTTTATTCCGACACAGTTTCTTTTTATCCGTGTAGGAACGGAAAAAGAATATAGTTTTTCCTGCGGCCGGGCGGCTTGTCGTAAGAGGCGACAAAACAACCCACAGCCAGGTGGAAGGGCATTTGCCCGACTGGATGGCTACCACCCCTTGTCTAAAATATGTCGCCATAGCAACCTTGAGTTGTGTTCCGACATTAGTGACCAGGTTTCAGTCTCCCTTAAGAGAGCAGCAGCGCATTTGTAGCACTTTGGTGTTGCAAATGTCTGTCTGTCAAAGTGGGCCGTCTGCCTGTCTACTGAACTCCTGCAATAAAAATTAAAAAAAACAGTTTCTACTAAACCGATAGCTTACATTATTTTTTTAAATACTGCAATACTTTGTGTCCCGGGAATCCCGCGGGAATTTCAAGTCAAGTGTGGACGAAGTTGCGGGCATATCCTAGTGTAAAGTAGTAGTAAAATTCAACAAAGTTTTCAAATAAAAGCCCGTAAACGTCTCACTGCTGGACTCAGACCTGGGGGCTTGTTTGGGTGGAATGGACAATATATCCGCCACTCGTGCTTAAAGCGGATTGGTAGGTTTCACACATTATTTATCTCGATATAGGTTTCATCACGATGTTTTCTTTCACCGTTAGCACGTGGTTAAATTGTAACAGTATTAGGTCAGAAAACTGTCTAGATGGTTACATGCTTCCTAAAACGCGAACCAACTAATTATACCCATCAAATTTTTCAAATACAAATATGAATATATGAATAGGAGTAAATTAGAAAAATAATTAAGAATGAGTTTCTACGTTTTCCAGGTGTACTTGTTGCCGGACAAGTCGAAGGGTGGCAAGAGGAAGACGAAAGTAAAGAAGAACACGCTGAATCCGGCATTCGAGGAGACGCTATCGTTCGTGCAGCCGCTGGCCTCGCTGTCCGCGCGGACACTGTGGCTGAGCGTGTGGCACGCCGACATGTTCGGCCGGAACGACTTCCTCGGCGAGGTGACGCTGCCGCTGGCCGACGTCGTCTTCGACGACCCCGCGCCCAAGTGGTACAAGTTGCACGAGAGGGTTAGTATTATTCCTCTAACGTTCTCTACGATAAATGGCTAAAAGTTATAAATTGATCATGTATTTTCTTTTAATAGACAAAAAAATATTCTTAACCATATGCAGTGCCGGCTTTAGGGTCGGAAGGCCTGGGTGGCTGCCCGGGGCGTCGAAGCCTACAGGGCGACGCGCGCGCCACCATAATTTCTTATGTATAAGCTATAATACTGTCAAGTGTCATCAAAATCCGTTCAGTATTTTTGTATCGGGAAGTGACAAACATACATCCATACATCCTTACAAAATTTTACGTTCGAGATAAGTAGGATATAAAAGGGCGCGAAATGCATTACTCACCCGAGGCGCCTACATGGCCGGTCCTGACCATATGCATATAAAATAACAAATGATTCACAATACAGGTCAGGGGCCATAAAACGGTCACTTTTGAAGAATCCTATTGTGAAATGGACATGTCTCTAGATTGTATTGGTAGAAGCAAGAGATGACATAAGATACCACATTATTTTACACTTGTCATATTCGTAATTCAAAAGTGGATATTTTAAACCCCCGCAAGGCAATAATGGCCGGTCTTATCGCTTTTTATGTATGTCACAAATATTTTTCTTGAAAACTATTGGGTCCCATGTGTGTAAAATTTGGCAAAAATAATATATTATATGCGGTCTTCTAAATGCTCTTATGTAATAATTAAGCGAAATCAGAATATAAATCGCAGTATTATATCCCCCAGCAGGTCGGGCCCTAGATGTAGCTAATTCATAACAAATATTAAATTCATAATAACATTTACTAATGAAGTAAATGACGTGGAACAAAGAATACTAAGTACATACTTTAGACTCGGTACTGTAAAGTGTTGCCGTGGAAGACAGTTTCGCCTTGTTCACTAGAGGTTGTTTGTATTATTAATGTCAACTTTTTATTATTCTGCAATGATGTTAGCCACTAATACTTGTGAAAACTTATTGATTTAGTTCTGATAATGGAAGAAGAATATATATATAAAGTATGCTTTTTCTATGGTTCTGTTTAAATATGAGATAAAACAGAATCTTTCTAAGACCAATTTTACAATAACAGTTGTGCACAAAAGCAGTGTTTACGATTAATGCGGTGGTTTAGCCAAAATAGGCAAAATGGACAAGAGGCGGAATGTTAGTTAAAACAATACAATATTTTTTGCAGACGGAACAATTTGATGAGCAGCAGGGCAGTCGGGGCGACCTGATCGTGGGGCTGAAGTTCGAGGTGCACGAGTCAGGCGCCGCGCGCGGCAAGGGCACGTTGCACGTGCTCGTCAAGGAGGCCAAGAACCTCGTCGCCACTAAGCCGAACGGACTGGCCGACGTATTTTGCAAAAGGTAAACTACATTTACAAAATAATGTATCACATGTCTATTATAGGTACTATTTTAATTTTTAATCCACCGGCTAACCCTCCCCGTACACTTGTAAGTTTTGCTCGCGTAAGGTGGCACGTAAGGCTAAGCGCGCACTAATAATTTATCAGTATCGGACTCGATCTGTGAAAATATGAGTCCAGGATCATTAAACCGTAGTGTGCGCTTATGGGCAGTTCTTCTTGTTGGCGGGCAATTGTCCAACGAGCATCATTATTTGCAACTAATTAACTAATTGGCGCTCATAATAATTTGTTACGAACGAAGCAGTTGAAACAAAAAAAATCTTAAATAGCTATAATATTTTTAAAGAAAACCTTGTTGCGGCGAATGACGTTGGACGTTGGTTGGACGCGGAGAATCACCCTTATTGCCTCTAAAAATAGGCTTACGCTCACCTTACGCGATCAAAACTCATAGATGTGTGAGGCTGATTTAAACTAGTTGCATCATTGTTAGCCAAACATTGGGCTACCTAATTGGAGTTTGTCCCGCCAGAGCATTAATACATTTTCGAAGATATCAATTGATAGAATTTACTTATCGTGCGGCTTCATCTGGGTAAAGTAAAAGATACAAGCCATTTTACGCAGTTGTGGCGATGGGTGTAAGGCGCAATTTCAGATGCGACAATGTTAATGACGATATGGACAGATAACGTATATATGTATATATGTGCAATCGGCCACAGCCTAAATCTTTAACACTAACACAGATGAAACCCCAGTATTATGACAAATCTGTATTCTACGAATCTTCACAATAATATAACGCGTGTTTCACAGCAATTTCATTTTGATTTTACATGCATTTCTATATATTTATGAAAATCATTTATTCTGGTGATTTTTTTTATAAGTATATGAAATCTTATCTGAATCCAAGGTATTTTTGTAAAACATTCGTAATATTACTCTTGGGATTTGTAGAATACTACAGATTTGTAGTAAATAAATTTTGACAATTTATATCTACAAAATATATGGTAATGCGCGAGCTAGATGTGGACTCCATAGGCAGCTCCTTAATGCGATCTTTTCTAGGCTGATATGCTTTATTGCGTATTAAAATACACAGTTAACAGAAGGAAAATTTGACAATATAATAGGCGGTATTATCGCTATTAGCGATTTCTTTGGTAAATAATTTGTTAATGTGTGTTAATTAGTTACCTGCTGCCGGAGCGCGGGCGTCTGGCGAAGCAGAAGACGGGCGTGGTGCGGCGCTCGCTGAGCCCGCGCTGGGAGCACACGTTCACGTATCGCGGGCTGCGGCTGCACGAGCTGGGCGCGCGCGCGCTCGAGCTCAGCCTCTGGGACCGCGACCGACTCGCCTCCAACGAATTCATGGGCGCCGTTCGGCTCTCCCTCGGCACCGGTGAGCACTAACCTTTCTCTTATGTTGATACTAGTTGTTACTCGCGACTAAAAAATAGACATAATTTCAGCAAACGTTTATTTCTCTTTTCACCCTCTTATTGGGGGGTATTACATTTGCTTCTAACCAGAACCAGGTGTGTTAAACGTGCTTCTTAATTTGAAAATGACGGATTTTCATACAAAGTTTCATCTACTTTTTCACCGCTTTAGGGGTTACATTTTCAAAATCGTCTCCTAGTTTTCCTACTATAGAAACTATCCGCATGCAAAGTGTTATACATGTAAACATAAAATTGTATCATTCAAATGTCATTGAATGTCGTCCAGGATATCCACCAGATTGAGTTTTGGAATTTCACGAATTTATTATGAAAGTAAAAAAAGATATAAAAAAGATAGGAAAAGAAAGAATCCCTGACTGCAGATTTCGATGTCGTCGTACCTTCAGTTATGTCACTTTTACCCAAATTGATTCAATTTGTAATTGTAGAAAGATTTATTTAAACCATGTAATATGTGGTCAATTTTAACACGTTCACAGCGGCACTGATTATTTTGTACTTTCCATTCCTGCGGTATGGGGCAGTTTAGACCTTCTACTAAAACTACCATTGTGGTGACACGATTTCTATTGAGCCCCATACCATTTTAAAAGCTAGAATCTTTTTGTCTTATATATAAAATGGTTTATGAATTTTCATTTTGTGTTGTGCGGAACGTACTAACGTACCACGGAACTCTGGTTTAATAGCATTCTTAGATATATAATCATCTTTTACACTGTAACAAATTGAAGTTGCGCTCTTCGTACCATAGAGAAGTCTATGTTTTTGACATGTTTGGGGTCATTTAGACCCCTTTTCGCAGTGAACGTGTTAATTAAACATCGAAGAATACACATACGAAGAATAACAATATTAAGAAAAATAATAGCCTACTTAAGAGTTCATGAATGGCGCCGCAAGGCATTCCTCTCTCGATTTATACCGTATTGTAAAAAAAATTAAACCAAGTCGCTCCAAGATTTAATTACTTTTCACTGAGTTTAATCAAAAACATTAATCAGGTAATATTTATGAAAAAAACATTTTTGGGTAATTTAGTCTTGTTTAAGTATATATTTGTCTAAAAATATATTTTTCATAATAAAATGGCAAAAAACTAAAAGAATAATGAGCTAGTCATCTATCTACACATCGAGGAACATAAAATATGGAGGAAGCTCTAAAAACTTGGTTTGATAAAGTGTATTCATTACAGAATTCTTCACTATGTCATTATAAGGCAACTTTAGTGTAATAAGTACTTATAAATAAAATAAAAAAATATTTATTAAAATCAAATATATATCTAATTTTTATTTATGTTACAGGGACATACATGGGAGCAAATGTAAATTGGATGGATAGTGTAGGCAAAGAAGTAACACTTTGGCAGACAATGATGCAAAGACCGAACTTCTGGGTAGAAGGTTCTTTACCCTTGAGACCGCAACTCAATAACTGAAATTATCCCAACAATATTTTATAATTAATATTACAAGACAAATTTTTATTCTCTAAACAATAACTTATAGTTATCATTCTGAAATTTTATTTTTGAATGTTCCATTTCTTTATACACAGACATGCTTTAAACATGGAATGATTCTTTTTAAGCCTAATGTACACATACATACAACATCCGTGAAATAGCTTCTGCGTAAATCTACTCAATTTCTGTTTAATTTCGCATACAAAACATTTTTTTTTGGTTCTTACAGCTATCTTTGCGAAAGTGTACATTGGGCTTAAACATTCTTGATAGTTCAAGTTCTAATGTGCCGGATTGTTAGATTCAATATATTTTAACGTATTTAAAAATACTATATAATATTGAATAAATAGTACTTTCTTATTTAAAATAATTTTTTTTCTACAATATAAATTAAGTGCCAATAACCTAGCCTACTCACTTATATTTAACTCTTCAAAATATATTTTAATATTGACTAACTTTAGCAGCTAATGTTTTATTGAATAAGTAAGAACTGTATTTACATGAACTTTATATGGATACTCTATTTTGATATTTACAATAACATTCCAAATTGTGATGAAATTTAAATTGATAGCTTTAAGATTTGATGACAATAAATTGTTCACGCAACTGCCTGCAAGAAGTTAGTTTTAAATTAAGTTAATTATGCATTTAAATTAGTATCGTAATGTACAAATTAAGTTCACTTAAGTTAAGGGCAATGCATTTTGTGATTTAAAAGTATGTATAGATCTTCTGTAGAGAGTGAATGCATTTTCTAATGTTTAATAAGGTTTAACGACGTATAGGTACTTAAAACTATATCAATACGTCCACAGTTTGTAAAGATTTTGAGATCTATTTACTTACAATAAAATACATTTTTAACATAAGTAACACTTTGTATTTCATAATATTTTTATATAATAGTTACTTTTAAGTAAAGCATTATGGAAATACATGTTTACGATTATGTACCAAGGTTGTATTTATTTTAAACTGGTTTTGATATTTCAATCCCTGTCCTTAATTTCATGGCTTTACAAGATTAATTTTATGATCACTTCACGTTAGGTGCGGAAAAAAGCGCTGTCTTTTTTTCCAATGAAAGACCAATTTTATCACGGAATGTATCCAAATCTTCATAAAAATAAATAATAATTTGTTCTCAGCTTAAATCTTCTACGTCTACTTCTTGTGAAATGAAACCAAGTGCATTAATAATAATGTCATAATAAAATAATGATGTCATCTTAGATCATATAAACGTCTCAATGAACGTCATAAATCGACTACAATAACTACGAAGTTTCGAAGCTAGCTTGGTGTCCAGTGGGTTTAAAAAAATGTATTGCAATGAAATATAATGTCATTGTTTTAAGAATACAAAGTACTTCGTAATTAAATTAATAAATAAAAAATTATTATTATAAGCTTTAATAAGAATTAGTTATTTAATCAATGCTATGACTAGCAACTGCCAGTCTGTCCGCATCTAACCAACTAGGTCAGCCCTGACCATTTTGGCAAAAGAGAATCCTTTAGGTAATTCTCCTCCTTCCTCTCGCTTAAGGGTGAAATGGGCATGCACTTAACATCTACTCACCCACGTCTTGGCGATCTTAGTCCGGGCATGGCAAATTCTTACATGCTGCGAGCAAAACCTGGTTTTTGCAGTTGTGCACCTTCAGAGGACGGAGTTTTTTGCATGCCGAAAAACTAGAAAGTTCAATACTTTAAAGCTAAATTTACAAATTGTGTAAAGTTAGTTAAAAAAGATGCTGTCAACGAGCCAGTTCTTCATTTATAGTAGGGGAGTCCAAGCGGGGATTTTGGGATTAACTCAAGTGTGGCAGGATAACATAAGGGGGGAAACCTTGCACTCTATTATGTACCCCCACCATTCATAAACTCTTCATATAGGGTCATGCGTTTAGGGCAGCCGATCAAAATAGTAAAAAAAATCGATCGTTAAAAAAACTCAAGCGCGTCATATTAAGACAAGGTGAGTTAACTACATGCAGAAAAGTCTACATTTCAGTAAGCTGACAATTTGCGCGTGACATAAGGAAATAGGAGAGTCACAAAGTTGCAAAAAAAAAGTCACCTGGACATTGTCGAGAAGTCAATTTTTATTTTTATTTTGAAGGAAATCATTCGAGTATCACGGGAATAATATAATCTGTCGATTTCCACAAGCCGAAGTAGTTAAAATCATCAATAAAGTGTGGTGCGTGCAGCTGCTGAGAACTATGTATTTCCATAATAAATGTAGATGGAAAATTGGAGATGAATTGGTTCGTTGGTAATCAACTACCAGAAGTGTATGAAGATGTTGTCATAGCACATATGTTAGGAGACGCTCCAGATTCAGGTATGTTTTTTTTAATACTCTAAAATCATGAAATAAATAACATATTGTTAAATATCATAACCATTTCTGGTTGCAGATACGCAAGATGTAGATGAAAATGATCAAATCGAATCGGACTTCTATTATGAACTTGTTTTCACTTACGATGAAAATTATGAAATATTTTCGTGATTTTGTTTATTATACCATTTCCTTCTAAATTCACCTTCACACACACACACACACACACACACACACACACACACATATATATATATATATATATATATATATATATATATATATAATAGGTTGGGGAAAAAGTCTTTTCGCATATAGTATGAACTTGTAATAAGATCTCTTTGGCTTTGATCTCTCTCTATACCATTTGTATCTGGCTGGTTTTGGTATTATTAAAAAGTTTTAATTTTAAAGAAGACAATTCCAAATTCAAATTAGGAAAATGTGTGATTTTCATTTGTTTTTCTTATTGTTAAAATGAGTGAATCTAATGAATAAATTCGCTACATTTTAAAATTTTACTACAAAAAAGGTAACTCGCAACAAGGTGATGCTGTGTGTATGGTGGGATTAGAAGGTCATTATTCATTATGAGCTGTTACCGCCAGGCAGGACCATCGATTCTGAACTGTACTGCGAACAACTGATGAAATTAAAGCAAAAAGTTGAGAGAAAGCGGCCGGAATTAATCAACAGAAGGGGTGTGGTTTTTCACCATAATAACGCTAGACCTAACACATATTTAGCCACTTAGCAAAAATTACGAGAGTTTGGCTGGGAGGTGTTAATGCATCCGCCGTATAGTCCTGACCTTGTACCTTCAGATTTTCACCTGTTTCGGTCTTTGCAGAATTCCTTAGGCAGTGTCAGGTTAACATCATGAGAGGACTGCCAAAACCACTTGTCGCAGTTTTTTGATCAGAAGCCCCAAAATTTTTATAGCAATGGGATCACGTCCCTACCTACAAGATGGCAAAAAGTTATCCAACAAAATGGCACCTACATACTTTAGTCAAATGTAAATAAACTTTATAAAAAAACCTTTTGAATATTTATATAAAATGCGAAGAAACATTTTCCCCAACCTAATATATATATGTGTGAATGTATATTATTTTCTGCTAATTGTATTTGTTACATTCAGTAATAAAAAAAATGAAAAATGTTTTTTAAAGAATTATATTATATAAAGATTAAGGAAATTCCTCCACATAATTTTCAGATTATGGGTGAGCACGACAAGGACATCAAGCTGAACCAACTGTATATTAATCTGTCGCGCCCAAGTATTTCAATGTTTAATTTTTTTCAAAAATCGGTCATGACTTTTGGTTGCGCCTAAATCGTCAGTCTTTTGAAAAGGAATTCCTTTAGGGTTTACTTAACATTCCATGCAAACCGGCAGATTAATATTTCTCCGTTATCAGAAACACACGGGGCGCATACATTATTAATATCTGACGCGTTTAATTTTTTCTGTGTGACTCTTTTTTTTAACATTTTTGAAAACCAGTACACACCAGTGAAAGGACATACATTATATAACCTTTTTTTCTTTTTAGCATCTAATCTTCACAATCCAATAGGTCATCGCGACGCTCGAGTAACTCCGCATTTAGCCTCTTGGGTCCCCTAATATTAGTTTTGAGCGAAAACTTAAAGAATTAAGCTATGCTCTGCAGTTTTACTTTCTAAAGATATATAACGAGCAGTAATTGTAGGATATTATTTGTCGCACAAATTGCGGAAATTGTATACTAATGTATACTTTTATATATATATAGTATTATTTATGATGTACACTGTATAAGTGGAATGTGACGAGGGGACGAGAATGCCGTTATTTTTTTATAGGATAAAAGCAGTCATAAATCTCAGAATAATTTTATTAAATATTTTAAATAAAGCTTCTGTATGTACTTAGTTTCTTTGCTTGTTATTTTTGTGAATTGAACAACATTAACAATGTGAATGTCAACGTTAACTGTCAAAGTTGTCATAAACTGTCTACTGTCTATACAATTTTTTTTCGCTCCCCATAGAGTACAAATTAATATATCATGAATCTCTCCCCGTTATTTAAAAATTCGATCTATTGACGATAAGTTTTTTTGAGTTTTAGTCATGTTTTAGTACAAAAACAACAAGAATTATTACAAAAGTCTGTAAACTTGGAATCTTTTAAATTAAAACTTGACTATATCATGGATATCTCAAGGAATAATGTCTTAATATGTCTAATACTATCGTTTATGACTTGGAAAACAGGTAAGAAATTATTAGGGCGTTGTTTCGTTGTAATTTAAATTATTGGTTGTTTTTTATTTTCGATTTATGATTTTAGTTCATTGTATTAACTGCTATCAATGTTCGGGGACGGATTCTGAGAATCCTTTCGAATGCAATGAATTTTTAGATAGCGACGTGAGTCTAATACCAACAGATTGTGCTACAATACATGAGGCTCAGTATTGTATAAAACATGTTGGGAGATTTGAAGGTAAAAACCAGAGCGGTTATACCTATCTGGGATTTGTAAGGAACTAATATGGTGTTACTTGGATACTAACTATATAATTTGATTACTAACAATTTCACTTTGATTTTAACATTTATTAAAGTTGTTTTTTGTTAGCTTTTAATGTCATAGTAACATCTTACAAACAAATGATAAGTACATAATATGCTTTTAGATAACCTCAAGTTGAATAACTTGTATAAACATGATAATAATATTAGCTTGTTAGACTATATTCAAAATTAATTTGTGAAACTGTAAAATCATTAATTATAAGGGCTAATTTGCCTAAAGCCAATGAGGTTTGTTTGCTTTATTTATTTGTGTCTTTGCCACAAAAAAGAAACAATAATGATAAGAGTCCAAACTATGATAATAACTCCTGTAATAAGGCACTTAACACACAGTTTAATAATCAATATTAACTATTAATAGAATTAAGATAAAAAAGAGCAATTCAAGTTTGGGTAAGCTGGTGCATTATCTAAATGCACTACTAGGGTGAATTATTAATAATTCATATTTAACTTAAAAGGGTTTAGTAAAAATTCACCTTAAATTAACATAATTTACATAAACTACTAAATCAAATAACTACTACACACACAACATGCTACCTAGGCAGTTTGTGTAGTACACCTACATAAAATGCTTATTCTGGTAAACTGTGTTAAGTTGGTTTTTGTGTGTAGTGCTTATATGACTTAGTGTAGTTTCTGTAGATTATGTCGAAATATAAGTTCATGATATAGCTACTAACTACTAAAGGTTCTCTTCAGATCAGTTGTGCAAGAGGGCATAATGTCATATTATTTATGAAAAGAAGTCTATTGCAGAGCCAAGAGCTAAGTGCTCACAATTGATTAAATATGAACCTTATATAGTTGCAGCAATAGAATGCTTCCAATGCAATACTTCATCTACAATGGAATGCAGTGACGGGCTTATGACTCTGGATGGTGGTATACTGGAACCAACACCTTGTGATCATGTCTTTAATCCTAGATATTGCATAAAATATACAGGTTTTATTAACATTCCTTTTTTGCTTCAAGAATGCTTAACATAACAAAGTTAAAAGAATTTTCTTAAACCAAATGTTATACTCAAAGTCCAATAATGGAGCATTAATCATAAATAGTTGTGATGGAACTTCTCATTTTACTCTATAATTTAAGTGTTCATTAAGTGTTTTTCAGAATTTTTGACTGTAGTAATTTTGCCTGTGTCCCACTTTTTTGCAAAAGCACAAATAATATCCCATTAGTCATACAAGTTGATATTTAGTTTTGGTGACCTCACAACTTATCAAATTATTAATAAAAATACATAAAAAGTAAGTCAATTTTATTAAGAAATGATAAAAACAAATACAATTTGAAATTGGAGTGTATGGAAAATTGCTATTCCCAATGATATCACAGCACTTTTAACTTAATTGTTGTCATTATTTTCAAAGAACTTATTATTTACGAGTTTAAAGGCATAATTTTATAATAGAATATAGGTTTTACACCATTAGTTTGTGACTTCTGTTCTTACTATGATGTGATATTGTATTATTGGAATGGCAAGTAACAAGAAAATATTTTTCAAATCATGATCAAGAAATTTGAGAATCTCTCATACAGCAAAGAAATTATTTATAACCAAAAAGTTTTCTGAATAGTACTTTTACTTATAGAGTGAAACAAGATTCCTCATGTTCTTAACTACACCATATTTTACATATCTCATTGCACAACACTGACATGTGTATAAGACATTTTCATGGCTTTCTTCTGTCTTCACATTAATTTTGTTTTTAATATCTCATTACAACTTGTATTTTCTATTATATTCGTGACATTTGGCATCATATACCTATGAAACATGCAAATGGAGTGTACACAAGTAGAGCAGTGTGAAGCTATATTTCTTGAGATTTTCCACAGCACTGCACTTGAACTGGGCTTGATTAATTTTGGTGTGGGTATATAATATTTATTATTGATTGGCCTATAATGGATGGTAAGTACTTAATACTATAATCTTCTAAGAAAACACAATATACAGACTAAAGTGAGATAATTATATAAGTTATTTTTCGATGTAAAAGCAGAAATAAAGGCTTATTTATTAAATACCTAATACATTTAAATCTGCAATTGGGCATTGACAGGCAAATCAACTAATACACTTTTTATAATCACATAAAACATCAGAGTCTCCTTAATTTTGTATGAGAATACTGCCTTACAACATCATAATTTTAAATAACTTATTAATTATTGTTTAGACTAAGTAGAATTAAAATTATTTCTATAATGAACTGAAAGTAAGATGATAAGATATTTTGACTCCAACATTTTTATACAGTTTTAGAATTTATTGTAATGTGTCAAATAAATACCCAAGAACACTTACAGGTCACACCAAATTTAATGGCCGTTCTCGATATAAACTGTGAAAGTTATTTTGTATTAGGGTATTCTCTGTGGCCTCGCCCACTTAAAATGCCAATCCGTATCCTGCGGAAGCTATCTCAAATGGATTTCATACTATTTTGAGAGCAAGCATTAGTCACAGGTTCAATGAAAGCATTAAGCTTTATCTAGACTGTTCACCCCTAGAAAATTCCAATCCTTCCTGCGAAAAGTAACTGATAATAGAAACAATTGTGTTTTATTGTAATTAATTAAAGTGTATAGGTAACTATAATGAGAAACATCTCTAAAGTATTACTTATTATTAGACGGAGTGCACCATTAAGGGTAGCCATTTATATGGTACTGAACTGTAATTAATTGATAATTATATACTTTTATTATTTATACACTTATTAAAGTTTATTTTTGTTACACAAAATAACTTGGTCCTATTGCCTTATTTAAGAGGTATGCAATGCACATAATCAATATCCTTAGGGAGCCCACAGGACATTTTGTTTAACTAAAATTAATCTTATTTAAAACTGCTGAAATTTATTGTTTTCATTTTTTTTTTTGATAGATTTCGAAAGTTCTTAACATTCTAACCATTACTTTGAAATTATGTCTTGTATTAATGTATTTATAATGTTTTATTTTCCAGGTGGTATTGGAACTAAGAGATACTGCTCATCCTTAGACCTTGGTACATATTGTAACTATGTACAGCAACCGGGAGATAAACTACAATACAGATCTTGTATTTACACATGCAACTCAGATGGATGCAACTCTGCATACGGCTTAAGAATATCTGGAATATTATTAGCTATGTCATTGTTTTTAAGACTTTTAGCGTTTTAAGAGAAGACCAATAAATGAGTAATTTAGGGGAACTAAACCATTGGTGACAACCCCAGCCCCCCTCTTCCGATATTGGTACCCTGTCAATCTTTTCAAGATATTAAGAAATCTTAATATTTTTTATTATTGTAACCATATGACACATGTCTATAAAATTATTACTTATGCCATTTATATTCTTCTTTCCTTCTATTTGTCTTACTAAGTATTCACTGTTTGCTACAACTCAATTAATTCTTTGAATAAGTAATTCTGTAACATACTTCGGTATAAAACTTATAAGAAAAGAGTTTGAGATATAAATTGAAAAAGGAAATATAAAGAAAAACAATTTTTAACTAGACGCGTTGATGGGGAGTTAAGTTTAACTTGTATGTACTTATATGTATGACCTCCAGAAGGTGTTCTCCAGTGGAACGTATTTTGAATAAAAACTTGAATTTGAATTTTATTAGATGGCTACATAAAAAATTTATAAAGATTTCTTAATATTTTGAATTAAGTAATAGAGTGCCAATCATTGTACAGGGGTGCCAACAATGGTATATAGTATAGTTTACCCTACAGGGTTTTGCCAAACTGTAGCCTTTCATGTTTAGCAACAAATAACTTTACAGAAATCTGTAATATAAATCACTAAGTTTGGTATATTTTATAATATTAAAAGAATCAAGACAAAAATATTGACTGAAAGTTCTTATTGGGCTATATTATATTTAATATCTTATGATGAAGATACCGTCTTAGTTAGAGATAAAAAAAAAATATAATTATATCCTTAATTTAGATATTGACTAAAGACTATCTAGGGCTTACTGCGAATATTTACATTTTTTAGGTAATAAGTATACAAGAATAGAACCTGCTAATGTTATAAAGAAGAAAGTGTGTGAGCATGGATGGCTGTTTGTTATTCTTTCATGCAAAAACTGTTGAATGGAATAATAATTTGATGATGTGTCAAATAGAAACGCCACTTCTGATTCATATAGTATGTCCAACAAGAGTTGCGCATACGGCGTGAGACGAATAACACATCATTGCCAGTGTGCGATTCGTAGTTACATCGTTAACACTTGTCTCCATATTGCGATTTTTTAGGAGAACCATAGACGAAGTCGTAGACGGCATCTAATAGATATACATGAAAAAAAATCAACTTCATAAGAGATCTGCCGATTTTAAATATATATTATTCTCACATTCCATGGTCCGTCCATTTTATATAAAACAGATATTTAAGTAACTAAATACTTTCGTAGGTCAGTCTAAAAAGAATTTTTATACATATTTATATAAAAAATAATCTAACTTAATAAACACCCTTTTGTGTGTCGATCGTGTTGTTGTGAATAGCATTATGAAGTGTATAGTGAAGCTACTTTTAAGAGACACTCCACACCGTGCGTAGTGGCTTCTTTGGCAAAAGCCTGCGTAATTGCCATTGTACGAAAAACAGTCTAGTTCCATTTGATAATAATAATTAAAACCAACCATTAGGTATAGCGTGCACTGGACATTATTAAATTTATGTATTTATTTGTTACTTATCCCTGATTGAAACCAGATTTATGTTGATTGTTGTAATTAATTTTGTTAGATGATTTTTTTAAAATCTCATTTTATACAATATTTTGATACCATTATATTAGAAATTTTCTGTGTACTTATATAAAAAGAAATCACACTTTTTACTGAATTTACAAATTAATCGTTTTCATCACATGCCTTTTGTAATAAGTAATTCAATAATTACCTCATTATTTTTAGGTAATATAAACTAGATTTTTTAAAGTTTTTTTATTAAATCTCCTAGCCCTTTATTCTTTTGAAATAGCTGGATAAGCTTCAACATTTTTTTGGATTTAATAAATTATAGGCCCAAGGTTTTTATAGGATTCAAGGATATATATTATAAAGTGGTACACTGGCAAACAAAAATGTTTGAAAAAGTCGGCCAAATGGCCGAGGAATTTGATCAAGCACAGTGAAGGAACTCTTTAATATAATGAACAGTTTTATCATTTCGGTACGGAACCTAAAAATATTCTTCCTTAATGTTCCATTATTTTTTGGATTTTACTCCTTAATGGAAATTTAATGAGTGAAAAAACGGTAATTCAAAAGCCTTACGTTTTATATTATAGAATTTCGAATTTTAATGCAATGAAATATCTAAAATAATATGCATTAGTGCATATTCAAAGACAATCGTACTTTAGGAGTAAACTCCTGCCGTGCATCGGAGCCGACACACATTTTTTCGTCATGCCCTTAGGGTCAGTGTTAGACGACTGTGATTATACGCAATTGTATACCGTTAAAAATAACGCGTTAACGATATACATGAGTTATCTTTCAATGTATAACGTCATTAACAATGTCGCATCTCCAATCACGCATTAAACCCATCTACACCTGCGTCACAGTCACTAACTCTATCCCAGGTGTAGCAGAGGCATTAAGAAACATAAGTTAAGGTTATGTTATAAAGTTAGCACCAAATTATAGCCGTTGAAAGCAACAGACTGGGTAACAATACGTTTTTTCATAAAAAAAACAAGGTATCGCATAGCTTTGTGCGTCAGAACTAGAGGCGATAAAATTTGGGCGTACTATTTGGCTTATATAAAATTAAAACGATGTAATACCATGTCGAAACATTTATTGAAAATTTGTGCTACACAAGCTATTATATTATAAAAATACATAATAAATATTAACACTGACTTAGCCAAAAAATCATTAATCCAGCTAATGCACAATAATACTTTCGTTTATTCACTTAACCTAGTATATTTTTATCAATTGTGGAATGCAAAAATATTCAAATTTGATAATGCCTATATCACAGGCATATTAATTTAGCAACAATATTCATGTCTGCAGTACTTCAATCTAATCTAGCTATTATTGCAATATAACTCGATCTTCATTTAAATAATATTCCATTCATTTATTAATAACAGGTAAGTTATAAATCATGGAAGAAATATAAGGTAAATTATACCATTGTTGGTACACCCCATCAATGGTTAACATGTATTCAAATTTTAAGGAATCTTAATATTATTATTTATTATACGGCTACAAAATAAAAAACGGTAAGATTATTTAAATATGTTTGACTAAATTGATGCCAATCCCTGGGGAGGTTGCAGCAATAGTATAATTTATTTTACTAGGAATGATAATCGCCACAGTAAAAATATAACTAAAAACCCCTAAATCCTCGTTTTAGAGGACGCCACTAGTTACTCCTTCCTCGTGTTTTGTTATAATAGCAACACCAACAAACTTGCAAGTTTCCACAAATATAATCTATGTATGTTAAATGACGAAGTGATACTAGCGACATCTTGCAAAAAAGATGGAAGTATACATCAAGTAACACTTTAATTAATGCATATACCTACTTGGATTGCCATTCCTAGCATTTCTACAACGGTTATAGAACGCGCCAAGCTTAATTGCATAATATCTTATTTTGTATGGGTAATCGTTTATTGTGCTGCTACCTGTTACTAAAAACGAGCAAGCAAATAGATTAGCGCGGTTTATAAACTGTAGAGTTCTTTCAGTTTTAAATCGTGACGATTGAAAATATAAATAAAATTCTTATCCCGAGTTTATTCATCTTAGTGTTAATGAATGGTGGTGTTTGGAGCTCGCGGTCACTTTTTTATTCCTAAAAAAACGACCATAATGAGAATATGTTTTTGTTGAGATATGTAACACTGAAACAAAACTAGACCCAAATTACAGAGATTTCAATGTTATTAAAATTATACGCTTTTAATTTGTTTCATGGCAAAACATAAAGCGACCAGCACATATGTAGGTATAATCTAATAGAATTCTCAACATATTGTGAAATTAAATCAAACACATTGTCATATTTCTTAATCTATACCTATATGTATCAAATTATATGCGTTGTTATAAAATTAGCAAATTACAAATTTATTCAATTATTGCCACTATCAAGGCATTTAAAATCGAATATTATCCAAAACATTACAACGGCACAAAATTATCATATTCAGATTCATACATGTCTAATTATTAAAATGTTTTCTAATGAAAACATATGTCGTCTTACGAACATTCACACCTTAAGCAAATACGTGTTCCAAATAGGCAATCTTTTGAAAATATTTAAATCTAGCACCTATCAATATAACTTCTACAAAGCTACTAGCATTTCACTTAACGATTTTATGTACAAAAAAAAGTTCAGGTAACTTTTTTGTACAATTTTATAGGCAATTCAAATTGTTCGAATTATTTTTGTAAAGTTCTAAAAATATCGGAAAAATAGACCTAATTTATTCAAAGTTTGTCAAGTGAAGTGGTAAAAAAACCACCAAAATGTAAACCATACTAATGTATTTCATAGAACAAAGAACAACCACAAAATAAATGCTTGAATAGAAAACAATTACAAATGGTCACATTAAAGAATAATTAAATAACAGTTTAAAAACATTACAAAAATCAGACTTAACACAATCTAACAATACCTTAACTCATACATTAAACAGGGAAATAAAAACATTCATTATGTGCATAATAAAAGGTGCAAAAAAATTATAACAAGATGATCAAAAAGCAATACAACCCTGATATTGCACATAATGATTTGTAAACCGCAGTCATTGCCAGCCGGGAGTTGTTTACTCGATGTCACTCACGTTACAGTCAAGGTTACACCAATTAGAATTATGATTCAGAAAAAATATCAGATATTTTTGATAAATTGCTGACATACATTTGTGAAATACAGTAATAAAAAATTTATTCCATCAGTGCAATCACGAATAGTATAGTGTACAGGTTTATGAGCTTGAGTTCACTTTAACGTAAAAAATAATGTATAAGATATAACGTAAAATAAAAATATTGTATAAAATTAGCCTTGGTCAATGACTGTTTTGTTTGAAAAAAAATCACCAAATATCTTAGAAATAAAGTGTAAATTGTGACCACTATTCAAATCATGTCATGGTACTTTTTATCACAAGTTCTCTAATAATTTGCGCAATAAAAGCAAA
The DNA here is from genome assembly GCA_039645545.1 of Dendrolimus houi. Classification (NCBI taxonomy): domain Eukaryota; kingdom Metazoa; phylum Arthropoda; class Insecta; order Lepidoptera; family Lasiocampidae; genus Dendrolimus; species Dendrolimus houi. The sequence goes on along the minus strand of CM077120.1, from coordinate 10,643,476 downwards.
TGATATTTATTCTTATAAAATAGGCCTCATCTTAAAAATTAATTAAGATTACATCAAAAAACATGGAATGACAAATTTCCAATTTTTTATACTTATTAAAAATGCATCTCTAGGCAACTATTGTTTTGAGCTTTGTCTTGATTAAAGTAATTTAAATTAAATATATAATAACTAAAATAAATAATTCAGATAAAGTATGACAATACATGAACGATATACAATATGTGGTTAAATTTAAAAATAAGAAACACAGAATGTGTAATTCATGGTAGCCTGTTTAGAAACAGTAAAATTACAATAATATGGAATTCACATGGAGTAGCTTAGGTAAAATACCTAAAAATTCTTACTCTCACAAGAGTAGGCGCTTAGGCGTTTTTTTTAACTATGCAAAAACACGCAAACATATTACTTTATATTTAGCTAAGGTATGGTTATAGATTCCAAAATGTCTGTCTCAACTTTGTAATATCAGTATTGCCAACTGGCTCAATTTATAAACATATGTGGTAGTAATTCATTATCGATGGATTTGCATACATCATTTTCTTTCTACATAAATAATTTGAAAAAAAAAACGACTCTGTGAATTAAATCTGTAAAGAAACAACGATATATTTAAATTATTTCCATACTATATATAATTATGTTTGATTATTAGTGTTATTATAGAAATTAAAAACAATGAATAGGTGATATTTCTTACAGTTTTGATTCAATATACCATTAGCTAAATATTGTTTAGCAAATTAGCCAGGCGCGTAATTCAAGAGGCGGATAAATATTGTACTGAGAAATTTTCAAAGATACCTTTTATATCTATAGAACAGAGATTATTTCCAAAAAAATCTCCTTAACCTTAAATATCTTAATTGTACATATTTTGTAAAGAAAAAAATTCTATAGATATAGAAAGATCCAAATCTAAGGGCTATATCAGAAGTCGCCAAGCCGTGTTTTGAACACAGTTTAAATTAATAACAATTATGTGTTATCATGGACAAAGAATATTAGAAATGAAAATAACCCATTAAAACTGAACTCGGTAAAGCTCCAAAACCTTAATATGAATCAACACATTAAGAGCAAATATTTATTTCTAAAATTATTTCATGCAGGATGAAAAACAGGTACTTGCGTCTGGTTTCAGTGATGTCTTTCAATTTTTGATTGATTTCCTCTGCATTCATAATTTCACATACTTTTTGAGTTTCAAATAATTAAATGTCAAATGTCATAAGGTGATCGAAGAATGAGATGTAGTGCTATTTAGTTATGTAAACTTTAAAAACCAGATTTTTTTATGGGTTATTATCAGTTTTAGTACTCTTCTTGCCCGTGAAACACCAATGTTGTATGGTTGCGACATATTACACAGTTCACTTTTGTCTTTCATTGAAAGAGGTCGGAATTGATATAAGGTTACTTTATGGTATCTATTTTCAACATTGTTTTGGAATTGTAGCACGGCGGATATGCATTTCTGTGACATTTCATGCTCCCCAGCTTGAGTAGGAAGGATATTTATGGGAAATATAATTTGATAATAATATTTATTTATTTATATCAATAATTACATTTTATACACAATGTGATACAGTGTATCAGCGCGATGTATGCAGCTTCCATAAGTTAGATTATTGTACTATTGTTAATAAATTTGATTACGGAATAGGTAATATTAGAGGGTAGTTTGTATCGATACCTCACTACTCGGCTCGTTTCGTCATAGCTCGAATATAGAAGCGTGCGGAAAAACGTCGAAATAGTCTGCCTCCGACTTTGGTCTGATACAAATTCTCACTCCGGATTTGGTCCGATTACCGCACAGGTCGTAAGTAGAGCCCTAGGGTGGCTAATTATTGTGCGAGAATCGTAATCTATAATTAGATGTACTTAATTATTAGATCGGCATTCTAGTAGAAGAGGCATGCTCAGAATGAATATGGTTTAAAAATGATTATCCTCTTTTACACTCTTTCCGACCTGTGTTTGTCTATTATACAAACTGTGTCTAATGCAGAGCGGTCACAAAATTTGCCATACCTTTCTCATTCTGGATTTCAACCGTGTGAACCGTGTAATATATTCGCTGACGCCGTAAGCGGTGTCGCTTAAGAGGTGTCCCGCTGCAGTCGCGCTTGCAGCGCCGCCACGTGCTGCTCTAGTTCCCGCACCCGCTGCTGGCTGTTTTGCAGTTGGCGCTTCACGATCCGCAACTCCTCGCCTTGACGGTTGAACGCGAGCCGCAACTGAAAACGATCATATTTTTACATTTTTAGTCTTACTGTTGCGGACAGAATTACCCCCCTGACCTCTCCCCCGGAAATCCCGTACCCCACGCCCCGCTTACCGCGAATTTGTAGCTCGCACCTATATAAAAACATACAGTCCACTGCTAAGGGGTGTTTTATTCAGGGCGACCCCTGCGCCGCCGCACCCGACGATAATACTTACAATACTCTTTATTGTACACCAACATAATAAAAAGAAACACACTATTATTTTGACTACTATACTACATACATAAGTTTAAAAGATTTTTTAGAAGTTTATTTAATTGCAGAAATTGACAAGCAGACTGTTAAATTAATTCAAATACTTTTTATCATCCGTACAAAACGTCGCAACTTACTAGATTCAAAGAGCCTACAAACTTAAAAGATGTCATATATAAAAGTCAATCAAAGAGTTCCACTGCTATTATTATGTCCCTGCTATCCCTGGGATAATGTTAGTGTTAGTGACAGTGTCACGCAGATATAGCCATGGGTTTAATGCGTTATTGAGATGCGGCATTATTAATGACGTTAAACATTGACAGGTAACATGTGTATATACCCTATGATGCTATAAACACCTATTACAAGTGTCCAAAGAACGTGGTTCACTACTACAGGTGCCAAGTTTTCGTCACTGTGTGTGTTGCACTACTACAGGTGCGAGGTTTTCGTCACTGTGTGTATTGCACTACTACAGATAAAAGGTTTTCGTCACTGTGTGTATTGCACTACTACAGGTGCAAGGTTTTCGTGACTGTGTGTATTGCACTACTACAGGTGCAAGGTTTTCGTGACTGTGTATATTGCACTACTACAGGTGCAAGGTTTTCGTGACTGTGTGTATTGCACTACTACAAGTAAAAGGTTTTCGTCACTGTATGTATTGCAATACTATAGGTGCAAGGGATTAGTCACTGTGTGTATTACACTACTACAGATGCAAAGTTTTCGTCTCTGTGTGTATTATGCAGATGCAAAAACATCAACAAGCCGATTTATGCATACCTCGTGCTCGGTGCTGAAGACGTCGCCCTGGTTGATCTGCTTGTAGAGGGGCACGGGCTCCGCGTCGCCGCTCTGCTTGCCAAACATCCGCTGCAGCTGATGGAACTTCGTGTTCTGATTCGCGTTCGTCTTTTGTGACTTCTCGCACATATTCTGCAACTGATTGTACAAAATAAGGTGGTTGATAATCAAATCGACTGAAACACCTTTTATTATCTTACAAAACCCCACAGCTGCTACATTTTAACGAGTCGAATAGCGTATAACTATTGTTTAAACAGTAGTAATTCAAATTAATTTTATTCTTATATTTTCAAAGTAAGATTATATTAGGAAATACTGTTATTGTCCGCACTTATACATACACATTTACGTTTGTTGTACACGCTTTACCAAACTAAAACATAGAAAATTGTATTATTTTATATATAAAAGAAAATTATGAGGTGTGATATCAAATTTAATTCTAATATATTTATATATAACAGAACAGGTATTAAAATAGCAGCTTATAACCTAACTTTTAAAATATCACGTTATAAATAATTTTAATTACTTTTTAAACAATAATTGATGTGCTATGACTAATTCTTCGTGTACCTACTTATAGCTTCATAAGTAGGTACACTCGTACAAAATCTATAAGGGCTATGACTTTCTTTAATTTTATAAAAAGATCTGTTTATAGGACAGTTCGCTTCCCTATTGTTACAAATATTTCATACATAGCTATACATTAATTTAACGAAAATATAAAAACACTAGCATATGCACCATATCTTTTCTATTCCAAATATGTAATAGGTCATTTTCGATTGAATGTTCCAATGGCCCGCCCACTTTCTTCTCTCCCTATTCCATTCTGCTATCCCATCCCCTCTATCCAATTCCAAGTCTGATTTTTCTATCCCACCCCTCTTATTCCATCCCCTTTATCCCACCCTAAAGGCTGTGTGACGTTGGGAGAAGAGTCCTTTTTGGCCACAGAATAGGTTTAGGTGAGTCAGTGAATTATAGTAGATAATTATGTAGTATAAAATTTGTTCTATCTGTTTTTATGCAAAAAAAGGGTACACTGGCCTGTCGAAGCCTTAGAAGCTCTTCAAGTAGAGTAATTCAATAGCTCTAGTATAGCTAGACTGGTAGTTGTCTGCGTCTGGAATGTGTTAGTAAAGCAAGGGAAGCCTTGGTCCTCAGTGGGAACACATAGTTAATTTAATAAAGTTGAAAGAAACTTTGTAATGAAATAATATTTATAAAAAAAATGAACTGCTGATATTTGAATTTCGTGCGAAAGCGAAACTTAACCGCAGTCACAACTTTTTTAAACCCTTGACAGTGACATATTTTGACAGACAGTAGTATCATTAGCTCTGTCTATATATAGTTTTTTTAACGGTACAAGTGCAACGCATTGGCTTCGCAAACGTCTATAGGCGGCGGTAATCAATTTCTATTAGATGGTCTGCCTGTTTGCCAGCTTCGCAATGAATATATGATTGAATATAAAAAAACTAACGGTACCAACTTTACTCGAAGATTTAAGTTTAGCGAATATTGTACGTCTTTTTCGTTAGGACAGGCAGTTAGGATTACGTTTTGCGCAATGACCTGTGCGAACTTCAAGGGCGTATTTAAGTTTAGCTACTAGTATACCTGCGCATCGTTATCATTGTTGTGATTGTTGTTATTGATGGGCTGCCACGTGTTGAGAGGGCGGTAGTCGGGCGTGGTCTCCCGCGACAGGAACGCGAACTTCTTCCTGTTGTTGGCGTCCTGCGGCTGCAGCGCCGGCGCGTCCTTGTTGCTCATGCGCGGCTTGTGCGTCGATATTGTCACACCTATAAAACAATAGGGGTAATGTAAATTAAACGCAATCACAGGTGCCTTTTTATTTTAATGTACGAGTTCAGCAGAGAGGCAGATGGCCCACCTGATGGAAAGCGGTTACAATCGCCTATGGACATTTGAAACAACGACGGTGCTAAGAATGTGCTGCCGCTCTCTAAAGGGACGTTGGAATCTGGCCACTGATGCTGGAACACAACTCAAGGTTGTTATGGCGGCATACTCTAGGCCAAGGGTGGTAGCCATCCAGACGGGCAAAAACCGTACCACCCGGCTGTGGGTTATTTTCTCGCCTCTTACGACAGGTCGTCCGGCCGCAGAAAATTGTATTCTTTCTCAGTTCCTGCACGGATAACATTCATTATTTGCGATTTTACTACAGCAATGTGTACCGGAATACATATTTCTACTTAATTTTATCCCTATTACACTCAATGATTTTGGAGGAAAATGACTGATATACAAAGATGGTCAGATGGATATTAACATTTCATACGAACTTTAAAAACTCTTTTAAACCAACCAGTTTTCATGCTGATGAGCAGTGGAGAGGCGTTCATCCCACTCAACCAATCTTTCGCAGACAATGCAGGCAATGGAGCCGCCGTGTCCGGGTACAAGTCTTCCTGTAACAATAAATAATTATTTTTGTAATCAATAGAACATTCAATTCCATTTTTTTTATTTGCATACCATAAATATATCCATACAATAACATATGTATTCTTCGATATGTGTTAAAACTAGGTGCTAGATTTAATTTTTAACTTCATACTACATGATCTTAAGAAAAAAATCTCCAGTGGAGCTTAGTTTGTAAAAAAAACTTAAATTGAAAATTACCTGAAAGCAATCGGACTTGCGTGGAACTATCATAGAGATGGGTTCGCACAGCCCTCGCGAAGTATGCAATTTGTAGAAGCGGAACACTTCGCAAATAGCCGTGTTCACGCCGCGTTTAGGCATAAAACCGAGGCCACGCTGAAAATATTCAATCGTACATTGAATTTCATTTAAACTAGTCATGTGAAAAAATGAACAAATTGATTTAAAAAGCATGTTACAATATTTTTTTTATCAAATACTTCAATTTAAAAAATAATCTTGCAATTATGCTAATAATAATTTTTTTTTATATCATTCTTTGTTCTTTTTTCTAGTTTAGAATGTTCAATGATGATCAAAACGAATTTTTAGATACACCTTTACCTTTACACCTTCGTATTATTATATTAGGTACTAGGATATGCCCACGACTTCCTTCGTCCACAATTGACTTGAAATTCCCGGGAAACAAAGTACTGTAGCATTTTAAAATAATGTAAGCTATCGTTTTAGTGAAAACTGTGTCAGAATAAGTTAATTTCTAAGCACCCGAACAACTACAAACCGCTCCCGGGAAAATTCTCGCGGGATTCCCGGGATAAAATATAACACACATTTTATTACATAAAATTTGTTATCAATCAGTGAAAAATCACGTTGGAATTCGAATTTGTTTAACCTGGCTATTTTAAATAATTCCCAGGAAAATTGCCGCAGGATTCCCAGGACACAAAGAAGCGCAGATTTTAAAGTTAAAAATTTGCTGCCAATCAGCGAAAGCCACATCGAAATCGGCCCAGTAGTTTTCACGTGAATCCCGAACAAACAGACAAACCGATAAACAGAAAAGAAATCTTATGTTTATACAGCTTATTTCAGTTGTTTCTTTTAAATAGCTTCAATGTACAGACAGTGCATGTTTAGAATTTTATAATGTGTATTTTAGATATATTTAAAAAATTATCTATTGCAAAACGGATTTGCATAGAAGACCATCTCTATTAGATTATTGTCTTCCTAGCGTTAAATTCCGCCTACATTCGAAGCGTCCGCTTTGGGGACTGGTCTCCATTTCATACTTTTTCTTCTCAGCTTGTCATGGTCTTTGGAATCCCTACCTGTTAGACTATTTGTATGTCGTCGTACGTCGCAAGAGATGACATCATCTCTTGCGACGTTTATCCAGCATTTCATGAGCCTATCATTTAGTAGATACAAAGATATAATGACAAATATGTAAGTAATCCCATAGGATTACCTTTTTTGGGATTTGTATATACATTTTATATATTAAAACCTAAAAATACATTAAAATATCATTTTTGACTTACTTGGGGGTTTCCAGATAGGAATTGGTTGAGGAAATGTATGTAAGGCGGTTCATCGACAACTTCGTAGTACCTGATGTTCCCATCACCTTTGCCAGCAAGGTAAACCTGAAAAACAAATATATTCTTGCCTATCCATTTCCAATTCAAGAGAAAGCTTCATTTCCTTATTATATGTAGAGTTTACATAAATTTGACATACTAAAACACTTTAAATATGTGCACTACTGAAGCCCAGACCAACACGAACACTGGAACAGGTCATTTCTAAAATTAACATAACATAAAAAAATTCAAGACCTCCGTGTTTTGAGTTAAGTAATCAAAAATTAATTCCAGTAAACAATGAAGGTCATAAATTTACCCTAACGAAACAAATTTATATGAAGAAAAGAGTCTGACAAAAAAGTCAGGAGGAAAAGTGTCACAAATTGAAAAAATCTTTTCTATTGCCTTATGTTACAAGATGTCCACCACAGTAGTCATGAGAACCATAGTGTATATTAATATGACATAGACAATAGTCATAGATAATACTTTTAGTCGATTTATCAGATGATTCGATTTATAATTAAATTACCATTTTCTACCGGTTAGTTAATTTTATAAGCCCACTAAATTATCGTCTAGATAATTTAGTGCATCAGTAACTAATTATTATAATTGTTTTTATGATCCTGGCAACACTATGATGTAATTGATATTTTTAGCAATGATGCAATGTTATTGTTTTGTAGGGTAGCATTTTCGTATAAAAGGCGTAGTGGCGTGCAGACGGTGTTCATTGCTTACTGTGCTGTGTGAATATTCACATCAAAGGCTGAACAATAAAGGGGAAACCCTGTCCAAATAGTTAATATTTGGTATATTTGGTACTTTCTTACCCAAATTTCTCCTTGCATTTTACACTTATCAATTTGAGTAAAGGTCAAAACTGGATGGTTACTCACCATGTTAGTATCATAGTCGAAGTACGGGAAGACCACTCCCGAGGAGCTGTCGATGGTTTCACAGACCAAAGGGTGCGCGAGGTCGTGTTGGTCCCAGAGGGCGTACTGGCGGTCGCTGTGCCGCGAGAACCCAGTAGTCAGCACCCGTCCTTGCCCGCCTTGACCACCCACGAAAGTGCATTTCGATGCCTTGGTACCCAGGTGGCACACACCCTCCTTCAATTCATTACATAACACATTATTAGTACATACATATTGTCACGCCTGTTTCCCGCTGCGGTAGGGGTAGGCAGAGATGATGGATCTTCACTTGCTATAATCCTGACACACGCACGCACGCACACACGCACGCACGCACGCACGCACACACGCGCACACGCACACATATATATCGAGGGCTTCGTAACAAATGGGCGTACAGACAAAAGTGCAGTTTTACACAAGGGACAAAATTTTGAATAAAGACTAGTTGATTGTATAAGGCTGAAATTTGGAATACCCTTCTTTTTATGTACACTTGCATACTGGTAAGACATTCTAAATTGTAACGTGCATAATTTTTAGGAAACTACAAAAAAAAAATGTATTTTTTCTTATACGCTTAATGTTATGAAGCCCTCGATATATATATTTAAATGTAAAAGTGGCAAACATGCAGACGCCCTACCTGATAGAAAATGGTTACGTAAGTAGTAACTTACGTAACCACCGTTACCGTAGTAAGTCCTCATCCCATCGGGGACCCTTGGAACTCTCACTCCACTGTACGAAACAAGATTAGTTCCAAGCTAACTATTTCACGTCAATATTCTATGAAAGCGTGGTATCATACACCGATCGAGCTGTGTCGAAATAAGGACACTTCAGCATAGCTCTACCACCTCAACGATATGCATCACAAGTGTTAAACTCACGGACAACACGATGCCTCGCCTGGGCTCGATGACACGTAGCTTCTTATCTTTGCACGTCGTCGCCAGAAGAGAGCCGTCCCGGTTGAAGGACATGCAGTAGATCACGTCGCTATGACAGTCTATTACCTTCACCGCTTCGCCTTTGCCCACGTCCCATACGAATATCTAAGAGTTGAAAATTAATATTAAAGTATCTCATTACGCTTTTCAAAATAACTTCGTTAACACATAGCCACATTAGTGTACATATGTATATATATATATATATATACATATGTCATGGGCCATTAGATTAATCGGCCAGTATTAATATGAACCGATCATTATGAATAATGATCACGAGCATCGGTCAATTTGATAAATGTATTACTTTGGCCGGCCTATATTAATAATGCAAAACGGTGTGGTTGTCCGTTTAAAAAATTAGGGTTTGAGCTAATTTAAATTTATCACTTGGACCGGGCACTATGAATACTTCCCTACTTCTAGCCGGACAATGTGACAAATTCTGCTACCTTTCCATAAGAATTATGTAAGTTTAATTAATTTAAGAGTGGGGTACAGTTATATGGCGCTTTTACTTATTAGGAACATATCTGATTTTTTTTAAATATAGGTTAGAAGGCTAAGGCGGGAGGAGCTAAGTGAAGCAGAGCTCCCGCTTTAGCCTTCGTGCTTATTTTTTTATAATCACCCAAAATTTACTTTATATCTCAAATAATAAATAAAAGTGTCATATAACTATACCCTAACCTCATTTAATAAACAAAAAACTGTAGTTCATGTGTTTTATTATATTCCCCATTAAAGGTTGTCATTATTCATACTGACCGGGAAAGGTGCTTAATTATGTAGTTTTATTTACTTGATACGGGCATTATGTATGTAGACCGGTCATTATTCAGTGACCAAATTTATCAAATTTCCCGTAACATATATATACGTTATCTGTCAGTATTTAAAGTCATTATCGATGTCGCATTTCAAATTGCGCATTACACCCATCACCACATCTGCATGAAACTGCCTATACCTTAACTTTATGGCAAATAGAGACGCACTATATAGACTTCATTAATATTAATATTAGAATTGCACCACATTTTAATGTATATAAATGACTATATATATATATATATATATATATATATATATATATATATATATATATATATATATATATATATATATATATATATATAGAATAGGACCTTATTAAGATAGGTTCTCGTCGTTACTAGTTTTATACGCATACATACAGTGGTGATCATATATTTAAGAACGCTGATTTAAAGTGAAGATTTTTTTCAAACTAAGACGCAAAACTAATTGCATGCAATTATTTTCTTTCTCTCGATATCGTAAAGCTTTTCCATAATACCGCTATATTCATTGATATGAATAACTAACAATAAATAGACAAACTTTTTACACTACTTCTAAACATAGTATTCCTATTTACTGGCTGGTCACGTAATTAAGAACGCTAAATAGTTTATACCTTTATTCAAATTTAAACAGAGAACACCCAGTCGATTTGTTACTATTTGTATAATTTTGGCACTATTTAGTGCTGTAAAAGATTACAAGTGATTGCTTCTTATGAAAAAACAATGGGAAAAAATAAAAGTTATGATAAATCTACAAGGGAAGTGATAATAAAACTTCGCCGGAAGAATAGGTCTTATAAAAAGATAGCCGACCATCTGCAATGTTCAAAAACGATGGTTTTCACGCTGTAAAGCATTTTGCTACGTATCAAACTACTTCGAATGCTCCACGTGTACCTAAACAGAGAAAAACAACTCCTCGAGATGACTGAAACATCGTTCGTATGGCAAAACAAAATCCTTTTAAAGGGTCCAATGAGCTGAGAAAAGAATATTTTGGTGAAAACAACCCTTCAGCAATCTCAGCACGCACTATTCGAAGACGTTTGGTAGAAGAAAAATTGCACGGTAGGATAGCAAGAAAGGTACCTAGTACCTATGTTGAAACTTTGCCACAGGCAAGCCCGACTTGCATTTGCGAGAAAGTATGAAAACTGGACTATGCGACAGTAGAAAAATGTACTTATTTTCTGACGAGACGAAAATAAACAGAATGTTCTGATGGAAAACGATACGTACGACGTCTCCCGAATACAGCATTCGACCCTAAGTACACGAAAGTTACATTAAAGCACGGTGGTGGAAATGTGAAAATTTGGGCGTGCTTTTTTGGACATGGTGTTGGACCTGTAAAGTTGATAGAAGGTAACACGGATCAGTTCCAATACAAAAATATACTGGAAGAAACAATGTTACCTTTTGTTGAAGACGTTCTACCGGTTATTTGGACATTCCAGCATGATAATGACCAAAGCACACTGCACGCACCGTAAAGGAATTTCTTTCAGCGCAATCAGTTTCTGTCTTAAACTGGCCAGCTAACAGCCCAGATCTAAACCCAATAGAGAATCTGTGGTTCGAAGTAAAGAAAAAGGTTTCAAATACAGTGTGGCAATTTAAGAGAGCTGTACGACGTTTTTTTAGAAGAATGGAACTCTATTTCTCTTGCGAAATGTCAAAAATTAATATAGTCAATGCCTCGCTGGTGTAAAGCAGTAATTAAAAGCCGTGGATATGCTATTAACTATTAATTTTAGTTAAAAATGTATTAAATTGCTTTTTAAATTTCTCGCGCTACATATTATTGTGATTTTTTAAATGTGAGTGTCATACAAAACGATTCCCGAGTAGTTTAATAAATCGTTCTTAATTATTTGTCCAGCTTCAGTACTATTTGAATGTGTTACTTTGGTAAAATAAATAAAATGTGAAAAAAAAATTGTTAGCGATTTTATTCTTTATTCCTAAGGCACATTGCTCTATTAATGTGGCTATTTTATAACATAACTAGTTGCTTCTCAGAAGGTACACATCTTTGTGTATGACACGATTTAAATAAAAAACTTCTAGAACTTCAAATCGTTCTTAATTATATGACCACAACTGTATATAACTGCATTGTCATTCAATTACAATGTTATTCTATTAACTTAAGTAATTGGTATGTATAAACAATAATCCGCATTAATACATATTTAATTAGTAGATAGTAATTTTGTTTTCTGGTTTTTGAAGATTTGTCTAACGATACCGCACACAATTATATAAACAACAAAAAAAATATTCCTCAATTATGTATATATACTTAGTCTGGCCATAAATACTGTTACAATTAAAAACAAACAAAATATTACATTTGAATTTGGAATCTGTCATTTTTATATGATTGTTCATTGTTTTCTCATTTTGGCGCCAATACATTGTACAACATTTTGCGATATTAAAATGGAGTGGGGCCATAAAGAGAACCGAATCGCGATTGCATTACACAAAAAGGTATGGAGCCAAATGCAATTTTTAAAACTCTCCATAGGCTTGGTATTAGTCAAATGTTTGTGTACCGGGCTATTAATAGGTACAATGAGACCTCCTCTGTGACAGAAAAAGATCTGGCCGTCCACGTAGTGTTCGTACGAAAAAGGTGGTCAAAGTAGTAGGGGAAAGAATTCGAAGAAATCCTGTCCGAAAGCAAAAGATTTTATCTCGGGAGATGAAGATATCACCTAGAACCATGTCGCGTATTTTAAAAGATGACTTAGGACTTGCAGCCTATAAGAGACGCACTGGTCATTTCTTAACTCATAATTTTAAAAAGAATAGGGTGGTAAAATCGAAACAACTACTGAAGCGGTACGCAAAGGGAGGTCACAGAAAAAAATTGTTTACGGATGAGTAATTTTTTACAAACAAAATTACCGTATTTATTATGCTCAAAGCTCTAAGGAAGCTTCTCAATTAGTCGACAGAGTGCAACGTGGGCATTATTCGTCTTCAGTAATGGTTTGGTGGGGTGTTAGCTATGAAGGAGTGACTGAGCCATATTTTTGTGAAAAAGGTATCAAAACATCGGCACAAGCGTATCAAGATACCATTCTTGAGAAGGTAGTTAAGCCCCTTAACAACACCATGTTCAATAACCAAGAATGGTCCTTCCATAGACTCGGCGCCGGGTCATAAAGCTCGGTCCACGCAGTCTTGGTTGGAAACGAACGTTTCGGACTTCATCAGAGCTGAAGACTGGCCGTCGTCTAGTCCCGATCTTAATCCGCTGGATTATGATTTATGGTCAGTTTTAGAGAGTACGGCTTGCTCTAAACGCCATGATAATTTGGAGTCCATAAAACAATCCATACGATTGGCAGTGAAGAATTTTCCCATGGAAAGAGTGCGTGCTTCTATTGATAACTGGCCTCAACGTTTAAAGGACTGTATTGCAGCCAATGGAGACCACTTCGAATAAGCTTTTTATATTTTAAATTGTTTTATATTTATGTATTAAACTAACACACTGTAAAACTTATAAGTGTTATTTGCAATAGAAAAAAAAATATCTTTGTTACAATATTTATGGCAAAACTAGGTATTGCGGACACCCCTGATTTTGATTTTTCTCAATTTCTCTACAATATTTGCTAGCGACATATAATAATACATCGTCGAAGGAAATTTCATCCCAGATAAACAGGTTTCATGGTGAAACATAAGGGTTTCATTCTTACCAAATGGCTACTTAAGATCCCTTAAGGCGTACAAAAAGCCATTCTTCTGTTAAGAATGGAAAAGTGGCTTGTTTAATCTTAATTCACAGTGAATTCTGAATTGCAAGTAGAGTAGAATGTACCGCACAGTCGACTGTTTCTATCAAAGGCAGGACTTTACTAAGACTAAACAATTTCCAGGCAATAACATCGTGAATAATTAAAATCATTCAAAAAAAGCTAACCGTAATCAAGTGTAACGAAAATATTCCTTTCGTTTTTGATCAACTACAAAACGGGTATACAAACGGTATCGCCCCAATAACATTAGTTTATGACCAATTACATATAATCACGCGAAAATAATAACAGTCGTAACGATCGCGAAGCATTCTTCGACCATTCGGACCATTGTCCGGGTTGGTTTCGCATGCTCTTTTAGAATAGCGTGGAGCTCGTATCGATTTATATGCAGTTACACGTACACTCCAACAAAAACCAAGTAGTTGTAGCCCTCATTGATATCAACCAGACTGTGAAACGGCTGAAACGATACCACATTTATGAACTCCAAGACCAGACATAACAAATGTATTTCTTAAAGGAGAGGAGGTCTTTTAACGTAAGGATCAATCTCTACCGTCAAATCTTTTCACAACATATATATCTGTTTAAAGTGTTGCCACTGGTTGCAGGAAGCAAGGAAGTTTCCAGATTGAGTTTTAGAAATTTCCCCAGTTTCATTCTTCTATTCTATTTTGTTCGGCCATGGGTCCAACGCCAATTTCTTTAATTTATTATGGCACAAGTGACATGACATGAGATATATTTTAGTGCTTAGATCCATTTTTATACCGCAGAGACAAAAAAAAATTTTGACCGCATAAATTGTTTTTCAATCGACACCACTATGAAATTATTTAGGTAAGTCAAACTTCAGGTTCTTATTCAATTTCATTCCATTTTAAAATGTTAATAACAGTAATAACAATTTAATACATAATTCATAAACACATATACCGCAATTAAATTTATATATCGCGTGTTAAAACACACTGAACATAAATAAAAACCAATAGTTTTCGACAAGTGTTATCTGTGTAGTTACAATGTTAACGATAGTAATTAGACTTAGTATAAACTATGGCAAATTTCACGTTCGCTCTTAGTTAAGCAATTTTGATGCATAACCAGTTACAGTACAGTTATTCTGGAGTTGTTTGTTATTTTTTAATTTAAAAGATAGATAACACTTTATTGTATACCATTAGAGAAAACTTACGAACTAGTATTATTCTAATTGTGTACAAAGGGCGGTCTAATCGCTAAAAAGCGATCTCTTCCAAACAAACCGTGGCAGGAATATTGCTGATGGCGGAGGAATGGCGATAGTGGCATACATAATTATTGTACGGTTACTTACATTTTATTAATAAATATATAACAATACTATATATACATATTCAAGATATGGTGATAAAATTATTTAAACATAATAAATATATAGTTATATGCAATATAATACTAATTATATATAATTATATTGCAGATAGAATTTCCTGACCATGTTCTTAAAGATTTTGCTTGTCTGACAGCAACAGGCAATGTATTCCAAAGTTGGACAGCCTTGACCGTGAAAGAGTTATTGAAAAACGTTGTATTATGAATAGGAGTAATAAGTCTATGTTGAGTGGAAGGGTGTAAATTGTGAGAGCAAGAAATAAATTCGAAGTGTTCTTTAAGGTACTGTGGAGTAGTAGGGATGAATAAAATACTATAAAGCAATGAAAGAATATGAGTATTCCGGCGAAAACGAATTGGCAACCACTTGAGTTTTTTACGAAATTCAGAAACGTGGTCATACTTGCGTAACCCAAATATGAACCTTATAGAAAAGTTTTGGAGGCGCTCAAGTTTAGTAAGTTGTTCTTGAGTTAAATCTAGATAGCTAGCGTCGGCATAATCAAGTATGGGTAAAAGTAGCGACTCTGCAAGCTTAATGATAATGATAATTACTTGAGTTTTCTCAGTATTCACAAGAAGAAATTTTAATTGAGCAGTCTGTAGTATATATTATTAATTTTATACCGACAAGACCTTGAAAGAGTGGCGGTTTCTAACCATTGCACTCTCATATCTTAATTAACTTTCTATTCGAACATATTATACTAGGGAATTTTGTATGTTATCTTATTCCGGGTTCCTTAGCTAAATTATAAAAATAAACAGTGGACATTCTTCAAATCTGCAGAAACCTTTAAAGTGCGTGCAATGACATACGCTTGGCCGATTTTTATTTTCCCCCCTTGTAAACATCAAGAATTTTAATATCATTGTAACAAAGCAATTGATGCCTTAAAATATATGCTATTTCTTTTTAATATTTGTGCTATAACGTGACCCCCAGTATAGTAAATAAGTAACAATAAACTACTGAAGGGTTGTGGAAAAAGTAATAAATAATAGAACAAAACAAAATAGTAATGGAATCTGAGAGAAAAAAAAAACAAGTGTCTTACTAGATATCTATGATACGCCTTGTGTCATTTTTAAATATTTTCTCTTTTGCTATACATATTATCACACCTGTTTCCCACGGGGATAGGCAGAGACGATGAATGATGAACCTGACAAACAACTTTCG
Organism: Dendrolimus houi; assembly: GCA_039645545.1. Taxonomy (NCBI): domain Eukaryota; kingdom Metazoa; phylum Arthropoda; class Insecta; order Lepidoptera; family Lasiocampidae; genus Dendrolimus; species Dendrolimus houi. The sequence goes on along the minus strand of CM077120.1, from coordinate 10,627,092 downwards.
CTTCATCTACTCTCTTTTTGTTTACTAAAAATGGACATGGATTTACAACTAAAATGCTGTATTTTATGAAACAGTAAACATGACAAACATAAAATAAATTACAGTTAACAACACTGCAAAATCTTGGAAATATTAAATGTTGATGATATCAAACATACCATTCAAGAAATTAAGAACGTCATGTCGGCCCCTTAACTGTTCTTGATGAAAATAAAAGATACATATTTTTTTAATACTGTTATTGAAGTCTTATGGCAAAAATCTATTATTTGTATATTTACAGGAATTCTAAACTTGAACTTTAAAATTCCTTGTATGATCAGCAAAAAGAGGTTAGTTAAATTTTGAAGAAGAAAATATATTTACAATCAAAAGTCATGGTTAAAATCGAATAAATAGTAATTAAGCTTTTGACTTCCCAAACTAAAGAAGTTTTGTATAATTTGTACAAATATTTCGAAAATGTGTGTGTCGAGCGCATTAACAATCCGAGCAGTATTATGGTTCCCGCTCAATTAGTTGCTAAATCAAACGGTATATTATTAACTTCCATCGGAAAGGTGCTATTAGAAAGCATATATCATTCTTCAGAACAGGGACCAACAATTTATTATTAAAAATATTTTTAATATTAATATTTATTATTTTAATATCGTTTAATAGTATTAGTGTCATATTAAGTACATGCCTATAAAAATATATAAAAGTATTAGTTTATTTATTTATGTGCTGACTATACACTACTACAAACGCAAAAACGTCTCGTAGCTAAGTTACCTGTAACTGTTATGTCTTTTATTTAGATTATTTCAGGTCATTCCTATTAAACTTACCAAATAATCGAATCCAGCACTGAGCAGAATGTTTTCAGCCGTTGGATGCCATTCGACGTAAGCGACTCTACGTTTGTGTCCATGGAGCTCTACCAGCCAATCTGTCAGATGCATCGAGAGACCACCGTCCGGTATGTGCCATAGTTTTACCTGAAACAAATGTTTTTGTAATATCAGCTTATTATAAACGACTAGCTAGTCAAATTACATTGTAGAATCAAAAATAAAATAATTTGTAAGCTATCTCATAGAACTGATAAGTGTGTGTTTCCTGCAGAAGCCGATCAATTTTATTACACTGCGTCAACCCAAGTAATAAGTTAGATTGATTATGGTAGAATCATAAAACTCGGAAAAATAACGACTACTACCAAAATGGCCCTGAACTAAAGAAATCATGAAAGAAATGTACTAAAGACTTCACATAAATATGTGAAATAAGAACTGTAAATGTACATACGTAGGGTTTTAGAAAGATCTTTGAAGGAGATTCACATATCAAGAATTAAAACTATATAATAGCTCCCATTATTAATTTATTGTTATTAAAGAAATACACATTTAAGGACTTAATAACTGAAGGAATAAAAGAGAAAGTGGTGGAATGATGATAACAATAAAAAAACAAGAAATTCTCTGTTTCTTGTAGACTTTTAAAAATAAATATTAATAAAGTCAAGCGTTGTTGAGAGAACATTGTAAGGTGCATACGAGATAATCTTGATCTTAATTATAAAGTTCAAATGAAGGGTGTGAATAGTGCGATAATACTGCAAATAACATAAATAAGCAATAGGTTAATAAGACTCGCTCATTAAAATACTTAGAGGATGATATATTACGTTGTTGAAAAGAACATGATTGCTGGGGAATTAATATATAATTTAGCTTCAACATTATTTATATCTACATAATGGTCACAACCTTAAAGTTTGGAACATGATAGATCGTTTTAGCTATAGTTCTTGTACTTCTTTAGACTGAAGAGATACTTTCTATATCATATTTAGATGATTCAGACACTATCCGTAATACATCTTCATATTATAAAGAGGTAAAGTTTGTAAGTTTGGATGTTCGGGGTAATCTCCGATACTACTGAACCGATTTTGAAAATCCTTTCACCAGGGGAAAGCTACATTATTCCCGAATGACATAGGCTATATTTGATTGTGATTAATATTAAAAAAAAATTAATGACTCCCGGTGAAATGGGCAGGGGAACGCCTGTCAAATACATAACAGCAATAACGTTTCACGCAAGAATTGCGCACATCTTCGTACGAGAAACTGCGGGTGCTTTCCGCTTTTGTGAATTAAGGGCTACAAAAAATTTAATTAAGCCTTGATTTATGCACGTACGTGCGTGCTTTTGTATTTTTTAACGATGCCCAGCAAAGTAGGTACGGGTCAGTTAGATGACTATAAGACTGAGATAAGCCTGTATAACTAATATAGACACTAAAATTGAACATTTAGGATAACACTGAAGATCTGAACAAGCAAACAGGTACCTCTGGTACTGGTGTTAATCTTAAATTTGGATTTTATAATTCGATTTAGTCATTCCATATAATACAACTCTGTAGATTGCATCGATTATTTAGTGCATTCAAGTGATTAAAACATTATCAACAATGTCTTGAGTAAAAAGCTGTGAAACAAGCCTCGTTGGCTAAACTTGACGTTGATAGAAACACCAAAGGTACAATTTAGGAATAACATTGATGACATGAACTGACATAGAGTTGCCATAAATATTTTTTATTAGATAAATACACAGTTGATTGTAAATAAAACATGATAATGCAACATAGTAGACAATAAGGTTTTACACGATAAGATAATAAAATCGATATTCGACATAATATTAATATATCAGATGTGATGCATCTGTTCTAATATATCTCCGTTGTATGTATTTTATATCATTTATGTTCTGTTATAGTTAACTACTAACCTAAATGAGTGAGTGATATGATAATAATATTTAACAAATATGAAATGGAAAACATTTTAACCACTAAGCTACAAAGACTTAGCAAAGCAGAGTAAGTGAACTGGTAGAATTAAATCTGATTCAACAAGAATTATTAAGATGAAGCTAAAACTTTAAATATCACAAGAATGACAGTGAAGCCAGATCTCACAACAAGCTACAAATATTTTTATGATAAAACACATGACATGGCACTTCATACAGTAGACAAAAAAAAAAAACCACTGTAATTATTCGAACGGAACATGTCCAAGCGAATTACGTCCGACACGATTACGGAGAATAAATGCTGAAAAAAAAGCCGTATAAAAATTTGATAGAAACAAAATTACCGTGCAGTCGTCGGAACACGACGCGATGATGTTATCATTGAACGGATTCCATTTGATGTCGAGCACGGGGCCTTTGTGGCCTGTTACACGACTTGCGTTGAAGTCCAAGCGGCCGGTCTGAAAATTAGGACGAAATATAATGTATCGCCTAGAGCGCTTGCAGTTATTATCCTCTGTGATGTTATAGTAATCAGAGGTTTTTATATAGATACCCTAAACTCAGCTATTTTCGATATTCTGGCGCGCGTAGTAACAAAGACTTAAACAAAGTCTTTTTTTCATATACATTGCTAGAGTTTGCCCAGCGGCTGCGCCGCGTGTCTAAACCTGGACGGTAACTTTACACTTACACAAAAACTTAATTCAGTTTTTTACATATAATAATAACAAAGAAACTAAGTCCATATATTATAGTCTACAGAACTGCCCAGCAAACATAGAGACGAGTCGAAACCAACCTGATTTGAAGTAATACAATGAATGGCATTTTGTTTATGATAACGTAGTATTATTTAGTGAATTGAAAAAATGCGATTGGTATTTGTTAGTGAATTGAAAAAATGCGATTGCATCGCCATCAATTTTGCAAATCCGTCTATTCGAAGGAAACTTCATTTATCGAGATAAAAGGTATCCTAACTATTAACTCGGGTTATAAGCCAGCGTCATGTCGAGTTTTATTTAAATCCGTTGAGTAGTTCTCACGTAATGGTCAGACAGACAGACAGAGAGACAGGCAAACATTCTAAAAATTGCATTTTCGGAATCTCCTGGTCTGAATTACCCCCGTGAATTTTGTCACATTTTTAAATGCAATGTACAAACTTGAACCATTTACCGATTTATTATAGTATAGATAGATATTATTAACCATATTGTCATATTAACACCAAGCCTCGCCTTTCGTCTTTTTTTAACACATTGTAAGCAAATGGCAATGATAGTGAGAATACATTACTTCTTAGAAAGACTTCATTATGTGGGGATTGACACACAGTTAATTAATTGTACTTGATCAAACAAATCTATAGAACAACAATATGTATTTTGATTTCCTTTTACACGTTATGCACAATGAATAGTGTGTATTATTATCGTTGTTTAGCATAAACAATTATTTATTACTTATGCACTTCATGCATTGATAAAGTGCAGACAATACGTATTGGAATGGGATACTAACTGATCACTATATCGAACACTCCACCAAAAGAGCTAAGCGATGGACAAATACTGTTATTTGCGAAGATGACCGCAAAAAAAATGTAATTTCTTAGACGCTTGTAACCTATGAGCTGCTTTAGGGTAGCACTGTTTTCTTAAACTTTTTATGCTGCTATGTGCGGGGTTTATCCCAGAACAAAAATAATTCAGAGTAATATTTTATCTACAATATCAAACTCGACGCAGATAGATAAAATTTTATCGCTCATCAAAATAAACAATTACAAAATGCATAGTTACGATACTTTCTTTATAAAACAATAGGCAGTCTTATCGTTTAAAATAATCTCTTCCCGGCAACCTAACTTAAAGGCTATTCGTAGCGAATCTGGCGATATAAATGGTGCAAATATGAGATAGGACCTAAAATTTACAATTATATTAATTTTAATTTATATATAATACTCAAAATAAGTGAATTTTAACAAAGTTACATCGCGTCTATACCTGTATTACCTTCATCGATCCGACAATCACTGCGTTGCAGTATAAGTACAGACAAAAAGAGCTTAATTTTATGCTTTTGCTAACAATCAGAAAAATTTTTCATTCACACTAATGCGTCGGTACAACAAAATGATGAACAGATTATTGAAAACGATGTAGAAGTTGAGGAAGAGATGAGCGTTTCTTATACTCATTAAATATGTCTATATTCAAAACTGCACGGTAGCTCTTAGGTTCTGTAATATTTTTTTTATTTCACCCGTAAAAGTCATAAACTTAATTTTAAAATTAAACTTAATTCAGACTGTATTAATGCATTCAACTTTCTTCGGACTGAAAGGTTGAAGGTAAATATATTTATAAGCTGTCTTCCGTAATTTTACCTCTCTTGGGTCGCTGGAGCGTCGCTTGTTGTATTGAAGCAACAAAGCTTTCAAGGGCAAGGTCAACCAAGTATAGAGGACGTATGAGTTATAAATTGCTCGTGCCATTTGAGGTTGTGTCAATATGAAAAACAAACACAATGAATTCATACAAATATTGATTTAGGAAACATCGTAGTTTACGGAGACTATTGTAAATATTTCGATTATGCTTGCAAAAGTTATCAAATATCAATTAAGATGCAAAGCTTATCAATTGCAAAACATTTTGATATCGTTTAATAGATTCTAAATAAGAAAATTATTCATACATTTTAGACGAATCTCTAGGAATCAAATATGATCTTTATAATAATAAGGCATTTTATTCTTTGAATAAAACATGTGTATAAAATGAATAATTTCTAGAATGCTATAATTACATATCTAATATTATATTAATATGCTATATTATATCTTCTAACAAAGAGAAATAAATTTTAAAACAGATTATACAAGGACACACTTATTACCTCTCGCAATATTATGCATAACTAACATTGTTAGAAATATTATTTATGATTTTGTAGTATGTATGAGTTCAATAAAAGAAATGTCGATATGTTACATTCTAACTAAACAATCATTTGTTAAATATGACGACATACAATTTATTTCAAAAAATAATTCTCTTGAACCTATAGCAAATTGTTCACAGAATGATTCTGTATTTAATCTGGCATGTAGATAGTTGTTCTAGTAATTGAGGAACATTCTTTAGTTTTCTCACTGTATATCAAAAATCCCTATTAATATTATTAACGCGAAAATAACCCTGTGTGTGTGTTCCGCTTTCACCGAAAAACTACTTTGTCCAGAGTTTTGCTGAAATTTGGCATATATGTAGTTTCAATGTCTAAAACAGACATTAAATACTTTTTAACCCTGAAATTGGGATAATTAAGCAAATCTTCCGAGGGCGAATAGCGCCTCTATAAAAATTTAATGTAATGCAACCTGTATGGAAGCTTGATGGCTATAGCCAGGTTTATAGACAAGGTTTACGTACTAGGATTGGATCTGTGGCAAAGTCGCGGGGAAAGCTCTAGTATTAACTATTAATCATTTTTGGAATAGGTATAGAACTTTATTTGTCTGAAGTTAGTATTACCAATGTTTTAGTACATACAGGGCCGATAAGTGCACAATTAGAGCCCATTACTGTCCATTGTTAAATTGAATTCGGAAGTAAGATTGTTCATGGTGATAGATGGGGCTTCATAGTATAATGCGTTTATCTAATGCATGTAGGCGTGTAATGTTGAGGAAATATTGTTATTACTAACAACGGGTGCCTAGTGGGAGAGTACAAGTAAAGATTTTGATTTCATATCCTTTGAAAAACTTAAGTTTAGTAGCAGTAATTAGTATTTGCAATACTAATTACTTGGTGATGGTAACCGCTTTCGATCAGGTGGGCCATCTGCCTGTTTGCTGAACTTATGCAATAAAAATAAATAAAAAGCCTCTATTGTTCAGCCATCTGATTCTAGGTTATAGAGAGGCCATAAATTTTGATACCGACTAAACATAAACCATACTGAGGTATTATCAATAATATTATAAAATTCTAAACATTCCGTGTCTGTACATTGAAGCTATTTAAAAAAACAACTGGAATAGACTATATAAACGATGGAGAACACGATGCAATTTTTTGGAGTTCTTGTGTTTGTCAGGGATTCGCGTAAAAAGTACTGGGCCGATTACGATGCCATTTTCGCTGATTGCCAGCAAATTTTTAGACTTAAAATCTGCGCTACTTTTTAACACGGAAATCCTGCGGGAATTTTTCTGGGAATGATGGGATGATGGTCCGATAAAAAACGTGATTTTTTCACTGATCGTTAGCAAATTTTATGTAATAAAATCTGTGATATTTTTTATCTCCAAAATCTTGTGGGAATTTTCCCGGGAGCGGTTTGTAGTTGTTCGGGTGTATAACAATTAGCTTATTCCGACATAGTTTTCACTAAAACGATAGCTTACATTCTAATGCTAGGGTACTTTGTGTCCCGGGAATTTAAAGTCAAACATGAACGAAGTCGCGGATCCTAGTATTTATATATTTATTTATACGGGGTTTCCGAAGTAGAAAATAAAAATTCAATTTATTTAAAAAACAGTTTCTCTAAAATATTAATCTCAATACATATTTAATCACACGACAAATGTATATTTATTGAACAATTCCATTACAGTAAAATAATCGTGATTTCTATTAGAAAAAACATATAATTAGATAACAAAGGCCTTTATTCCTAAGAATACATCTCGACTAGGTTCAATTTAAAAAATATTGGTGTATTGTAAGCACTTCATCATATCTCCTTGACGAATGATTTGTATTAAGGGAATTTATTTTATAGTTTGATATTTAAATTAAAAAATCTATACAAGTATACTTACGTGATCCAAAGGTAGTACAAGAAACGCTCCACCACCAGCAACTTCAGTTACAATGGCGACGAACTTGGGATTGACCGCACAAAAGTTGGAGTCGTGTGCGTTGCGAGTTATCTTTATGTTGTCGTAGCAACGCTCCCGTTTGAACGAAACCCCGTACACATGGCGGAATTTCGAACTCCTTACTCCTCGGAACCATACCTGGAATAAATATGCGCATAAAAAATAATTTCTAACTAACAAACATATGTTTGTTCGTAGGTCCATCTGATGGTAAATGATCACCAACGCTCTACAATACTAAGGGAGCCGATGTGTTGCCTGCATCATCCAGACTTTGAATATTTTTTTTACGCCTTTCTGTAACAGCCTCATGTTGTAGCGCTCTGGGAAAACCACCATAGGTCCACAGCTTGCACAAGTATGAGAATGAGATAAAGGACAAGACAATGCAATTTAGTATGTGTGGATAAACCTCCAATCGTTGACGAGTGGTATTGACCGAACAGCATGAATAGTTTATGCAGTGTTTCTGACCTAATGTGTATACTGTTGTTATAAGCACCACGTGCTAGCGAGTAAATAGAACATCGTCATGAAATTTGCACATCGAGACTACCCGCCAATAGGCTCTAGACAAGCGTGGCAGATAGATATAGTCGTCCGTTCTCCTAAAACATGGTGGTCTAATACGCGTTAAAGGGATTTTTCAAGGATTTGTTCTTATTCTCAGTTTTGACTCAGCTTGGGTATAGAATCAGTAATATTCATCAATTATTCTGGTTGGGGTTTAGCGCGTTCGATAATTCCTTTCAATTCAGCCCGGCTTTAGAACTTTTGTTTTGAAACTGGATGCATTTCTAAAACACCACCGCATGCAGGGGTTGAATAATGGAATATTACAGTGAAATAATAACTAGTTTTCAATTTGTTTCATTACTTATATTTCGTGTCAGTCAGTTTAAAATACGAAAGAAACTAATGTCATCTCATGAATAATTATATTCTATTTATTATGGTAATTGATTTCGATACGGTTCATTTTTATTTATTAGTCAGTTGATTCACTGCTCTCATACAAGCGAGGAATATTTGAACAGATTACAACACTGCTAAATGTCAATAAAGCAATTAAAATACATTTTACGTAACCTAAATCATATGTTAATTAATAACACATTAATTGACATGTAACTAAGTATATGCATTACTTAGTTCGGACTTATATCCTTATTTAACAAAAGGAATTTAAACATGTAATATATTACGTATTTCCTTTTCAGGAAATCATCGTAACTGAACCCAATAAGTGAACACCTAAGATTTATATGATTTTTTTTTACTGCACGGTAAACGTAATTTTTAATGCGGTTGCTCTGCACTAACGTGATTATGAGTTCGTTTTTCACTCGAAATACTAAATCTGTACAATGTGCAAGTAATTTGTTTTCGGTTTGACTGTACTAAGTATCAGTTGTATATTCCTAAGAAGCCCGTAAAACAGGGTCCTTACATATTACCAGTGATTGAAACAGCTGGGATTAATTCTAAAATTAAAAAGATACAATATAGCGTTTAAAAGCATCAAATATGAATAGACTTCCTGATTTGATTTGATTGGGATTTAAAAATATCCATCTATGTCTAGTCTAGTCTAGTCTTAAATGAAATCACTTTAAAATGCTTCTAAGTATGGAAACCTAGGGTTTCTCAGAAATGTAACACTTTGTATTTTGGTTTTTTGTAAATCTTAACATAGGCATGTCCAAACCTATTTGGACTTAAACCTTGTTTACGTTTTTTCTTTAAATTAAATATTTCTTTTTTTATTTCTTCTTGTCAATATAGTATCTGAATTGTAACGTATTACACGCAATATTTTCCTTTTAATTTATTTTCATATTAAATACACTTAGTTTTTATACAGGCATTTATGTAACAAGTGAAATAATTATAAATTTACTATAGGTCCACAAGAGAAGCACACGCTTGATTCATTGTAATATTTTAATTGAAACATTCTCGAAATGAAGTCAACGACTTCGGATGTTTATAATGCTTTATAAGAAGTGTACCGAGGGAATTAAGACCAATTACCATAATTGCGTAATGGATATCAACGCTCTTTAAACAGACGCTCCGGTTTAAAGTAGGGCAAATTATTTAAGGTATATTTTATTGTGAGCAAACTAGCTTAAAGTTTTTCTCAATACTTTGCAATAAACACCATGGAAAATAAAACAGAACGAAACTAGCTGAATATCATATAGAATAAGCATATCGTTGCTTTAGACTATAGATCAAAACCGCTAACTACGCTATTTATATTTCAGTAGTTTGTATTTTTTATTTATTTAATAAATTATGATCGGAATTGATAAGGCTATTTTATCTAAAGCAGGTCAAATGATACGAAATAGAGATAAACTTTTATTCGTTTTTTTTGAAACCCCGGATTCCTGAAAACACTTGTTTTAACCACTCTATATCATATATTATTACAACTTTAGGTAAATTAATTCAAACTATTCCAATCAATAAACATATACATACAAATAATTAAATATAGTCAGAAATAGCTTTTATAATTTTTACTTCAGTATTCATCTATGGTAGAGTTAGCAGTTCCTCACTAAGAAAAAAATAAGGCGTGCAAATAAATTAAACTATGTACCTGTGAATTAGTCATGTTGTCTCCAGTATATTCTGGTGCGATATCAAGGCATGCACTACATATAGGCTCACTTCAAAACAGTACAGTTCTGTGCATTTCAAATAATACCATGTACACATATAACAAAATAATCAGCTGCCCATAACATGACGCACTGTAACCTAACACTGAAAGGTTCAAAGAAAAATAAAAAGGAAGCATTAAAAAAAACACAAGAAAATCTACTGCAAGTGTACACTCGGTACACACATGTGATAGATTTTTTTAAAACAATATTTATGCTGTGTGATTAAAGCAGCTGCAGAGACGCATGTCTCGGGCGTGAGACGAAAAAAAAGTGAAAAGATACTTGTTGCAGACTACAGAGTCGTTGCCGTTGTTGCCACCGTCGATGTTGAGAGAAATTCAAATTTATTAATAGTGTGTCGTGCGCTAATACAGTATCAATTGAATAACTTGATATGTGATGCAACAATCTTTATGCAATATTATAATTGATTCACTTTAAAATCTGTTGAGAATAATTTATGATAAAGCGGTTAAGGCATATGAGTCTCCTTTCAATAACAATTTCTAAGTCCTGGTTAAAAGCATGAACAGCTTAGTTAGTTTTTCTAATCAAATAAGCTACAGCCAATAATATTTAAGTGTGAATTCTAACCCGGGTTGGAAAAGCGTGTGGCGAATGTGCCATCTGTTTTCTTCAAATGAGAGGTTCGATCGTGTCATGACTATCATCAACTTTTATTTCAGTAGACAAACAAATAAATCGTCTATTTCCTAGCGAGGTGAGACGCCTGTGTAACGTAAGATAACGCATAACAAGTTTGCCTGTGTATGAAATTAACCCTCCTTAGGTTTAAATTTTAGAATGCGAAATTAGACGTCGCTATCTTTGCTCAAGATAATTATGCTCGATATACAAGAAGTTATAAAAGAGAATACAACTGTATGCCTAAAGACGTGAGTAAAAGCCAGCATATACCGAGTCTGGGTCCAGTTTTACGACTTATTCTGCTTGTATTATTTTACTGTTTGGTATTATTTTGTATTGTTTTTCTGCCGAATGAAAATTTCTTTATTTCATACTCATTTCCCAATCTACTTTATTTTTGTATTTTAATGATAAAAAGTATCATAAAAAACTATTTCGACGGCCTCTGTGGTTGAGTGGGCTTAAACCCTTGCCGGCCTAGCACATTGGAACGCAGATGTTGCGGGTTCGACTTCTGGCATGGTAATCCTAAAGGAACTTTCTGTTATTTACTATGATCTGAGCGTCTGGGAAGGCCCCAGAGTGGTCTGTTGCATATTACCCATAACGCAAATGTAACCTGCTTAGTTTGAGGATATACAATGTGTGTTTGCTTGCCGATTACTATTACATTGTAGCTCTAAACCCTATTTATTCTTTTTTACTTAAGAGATAAATTTATGAATAACTTTTTAATCACATTTTCTGTAGATGAATTTTCTGAGATGGTTAATTTAAAACATTTTCTACTTCATTATAACATCGCTAAATAGGGTAATTTATTGAAAAAATCGTCTGTGTTGTTCCAGAATTATCTTCAAAGAAAAAATAATGCATGTATAATGCAGCTACCAAGGAAGTGCTTTATTAGTTTAGACAATACTTCGTAGTTTCATTGAGGCCAAGATTTGGTATCCCTATTAATATTATAAATGCGAAAATAACCCTGCCTGTCTGTCTGTTCTGTTTTCACGGAAAAACTACGTGGACTGATGCCAAGGATGAACATAGGATTCTTTTTATCCCGAAAAATGGGTCAGTTTTCAGGATCAAATATATTTGTCTGTTTATTTGTTACGCTTATACGAAAAAACTACTGGATCGATTTGGCTGAAATTTGGTATATATGTAATGTAATTTCAATATCGAGGGTGGACAACGAATACTTTTTATCACGGATAGAGGGATAGATTTTGGGATAAATTTATGTAGAGGTTATCCCAGAAAGTAGGTATTTTTCGTAATTTTAGTCATTTTGGTCATCTTGATCATTTTGGTCATTTTGATCATTTTTGTCACTGGTCACTTTTGTCATTTTGGTAATTTTTGTCATTTATGTAGTTTACAGATAGATAGACGAGGGATGTAGATAAATAAAACTAGAATAGGTTGAAATAGAGGATGTATGTTTGTATGGGAGACCAATCATTTCTCAAGTTTATAGATATAAACAATTATCATCTATAAAAATATGCGATGATAACTCAATCTGTTTGCTGTTAAGCCTTGACGAAAAAACTACTACGAGTACCAGATCGGTTTTGGTGTAATTTTGTTTAAATGTAGTTTTAATACCGAAAATGGACATAAATACTTTTCATCCCGGGAGATGGAATAGTTTGCGATATAAAATGAAGTAAATCTTCCGGGGCCAAATAGCACTAACACAAAAATTTAATGCAATGCAACCTGTATTAACGCCTGCTGTTTAAACAACAGGCACGCACTAGAGTTCGACAGGCGGGCGCAGCCGCGGGGAAAACTTTAGTTAGTATATATATATAGATCTTTTGTCCCTGTCACACAGTTTTTACTAGTGAAAATAAACTGTCATCCTATTAAAATGCCAATGATATTTTGATCTTAGGGTGGTAAAGACTTTCTTGATTGACTATACATGACTAGATTGCGGCCCAGGTCATCGTCATCATCCGAGCGTTAAATCCCGGTTGCGTTCGGAGCGATCACTTCGACGCCCAGGGTCCGCTTTCCTATTTTTTCTTCTTCACTTTGCGCGATCTTCGGCATCCCTTGTATTGAGACCATTGGTACGCATGTCATCCTTCACAATGTCAAGCCAGCATTTCTTGGGCCTTCCCCTTTCGACCGGGACCTGGCGGAGGCGGCATTGCGGCCCAGGTCATTCCTATGTAAATTTTATACGTTTCTTTTAAGGCGTTCGATTTTTAGGTTTTTGACAGAAAACATCGAAAAAAGAGGGGAGGGGATCAATGGCACCATCGAGACATGTCGTATTTTTAATCTTTTCAGAATTAAATTTTTACTAAGCTATTATCGTTTCCAGTATTATTTTTCCATGCAAAGCGGCGTATGTGAAGACTCGAATTAATTTAGCTACTGAGCCACCAGGGCTTTAGTTCTAGGTAATCATATATAGCTACTATACTATACATATCACAACAACATATGAATATACAGTTCGTATATCTAATCATAGTAGGAATTAAAACTTAAGCAATAAAGCAACACTTTCCCTCTACCAGAGGCTGTTACATGACAGTCAGCAAACCGTAAAAAATACTTAACACTACTACTTACAACATTGCACATACCATAAGAAAAACTGGCACACAAGTTGTCATTATTTGCAAATTAATATGCTTGTTTTAATTAATATTACAACATTGTGATGACAATGAAAAGTGTGCACATGACTTCTGAAATGTTTATCATGATGACACGTTTATTCTTTATTGTAAATGCTGGCATAAATGAAAGTTGAAGATAAATATAACTATTTGCTCTTTTAATTTGCACATAGAGAAAAATCTAAAGTAGTCATAGGATGAGCAGCAAATTAAATAGAAAATGAAGTAACATGTTCATGCCAACTACATGTTTCATTTATCTAAAATAAAAATATTTACTTCTTAGTCAGTATATAAATGTATAGTGATTTATCTGCATAATGCTGTGCAGTAAGTAATTGATCATATATAAAAAACTGTGTGTTGCACAACAATCTGTTGCTAACTAAGCAGTTGCAAAGTTTATCATGGATTATATATACATACCAATATAATATGAATGTGAAAGTGATTTAATTTGTATGTTTATATATCTATTATTCTCTCTTCACAGATTTAAAAAACCTCATATTAATTTGAATATAGATGTTTTGATAACAACTGATATTGTTAGAGACTGTATCAATTTAAAGTAATTTTATAATAATGAGTGTGACGACAATGGTGAATTCTATATTCATATATTTTTCTCATAACTATATAAATCTTAGTCAAGAAAAACAACATTCTCTGGGATCGAACAAACAAACTAAAAATAGAATGTAACAGATATAATATCAAGAAAATTATTATCACATCAAAATGGGATTATATATAGGTTATTTTTTATTCTGGAGAATGAGTTTCCCTTGAAAACAATTTGATTTGAAGCATACACAAATGAAGCAACATGGAAAATAAGTGATTATATACTTATAGACAAATGCAAGTGCTTTAAGGCATGTTCATTCATTAATTTCATTACTTGTCCTCATTTCTCACAGTTGCTGCTTGGCAACATTTTAATTACTTAATAGAAAATTTATAGTAACAAGTTCTCTGAAGTAGTTTATAACACTGTAGAAGTGAAAGTTGTAACAGATATGTAAATTAAACTGTGGAAAGCTGTAAATTTAACTTACTATAGATAAATCATAAATTAAGCTTTCATTAAATGATTTTAACATGTCTTATGTAATTAATATTCATTAATAATTTATTAGCTACATCACTAAAGCTTGTATTTTTTAATTGATTCTACATTTAAATGATATGTATGTTTTGAATATGATGTTGATAATTATAACACATGAAATTATAAATTGTGGGAAAGAGAATGCTATATACAATAAAAGTAACAGGAGTTTTGTATACATGTAAATTAGTATTTAATATTCTTGAACTGAGAAAAAACTCTCCTTTTTACATTTCACAAGCTGTGCAATTTAAATTTACTGCTTCACTTAAGTTGTAGCATCCAGAGGATGTTTATGGTTTTTTCTTTATATACTTGGCAATGAATCCATTATGAAACTTGGTTTATGAATACTTTCCATCACTTGGAAGACAATTGAACATTTTTTATCCTAAAAGTAACAAACTTTCACCAGATACACATCAAGAAGTTTATAAAATACACATGAAAAGCCCTGTTACTTAACATAAAATTTCAGGAACTGCTACTACTAACCCTGCACAGATTTTCTTTATAATAAAAATAGCTGGGTTAGATTTTTATAATCTATGTTTTATAGGGTAAGTTTTGTCATCTCCATCCTAATATTAAATAATAGATAGATAGATAACACTTTATTATACACCAATACAAAAATGAACTTAAAGACTAAAATTATATCTAGTTGTGTACAAAGGGCCGTCTTATCGCTAAAAAGCGATCTCTTCCAGACAACCACAGTTATATAATAGTTACCTTAATAATAATAATTAATTTATTTCAGAAATTTATAAACTTTTCTGTATATAATTAAAGTTAAAATTACAAAAAGCACAAGAATTAATTAATAAAACTAACACTAGAGCTTTTTGGTAGGCATCCACTTTGATGGCTAGATCTGAAAGATGCCAAAGATAAATTAAGACTCTGAATTATGATTTTCTGAAGACTTTCTTGATTTATTGTTGGCATCCTTTACTGTGAGATCTTTGGCATATATCATCACACTATGATTCAAGGGATCTCAGCAGCAATACTACTAATCTACAATCAAATTCAAAAGTTTTTATTCAAAGTAAGTTCCACAGGAAAAATCATTTTTGAAGGTATATAAGTTAAAAATTAACAGTCCTATTCATATTGAGTTAGAGTTAGTGTAGCATTCTTTAAGAACCATAAAGAATGCTACAAACTTACTCTAACTCAATATGTATGCAATCTATGTATGACAAAAAAAAAAATATAAATTTGGTGTAGTAATAATGAAAAGATACAATTATTAAAAACTCATAGTGCAACATACATCCCTACATTTCTATATCCCATAAAACTATAAACTGATGTGTATGTGTATGCGAATCAAAATCAATAAAAAGTGTGTTGACAGA
Source organism: Dendrolimus houi (assembly GCA_039645545.1). Taxonomy (NCBI): domain Eukaryota; kingdom Metazoa; phylum Arthropoda; class Insecta; order Lepidoptera; family Lasiocampidae; genus Dendrolimus; species Dendrolimus houi. Next base: position 10,610,911 of record CM077120.1, on the reverse strand, counting down.
TTTAAATATTTTTTGGGGTTGGAGAAACAAGTTGGGTAATTCAGTTAAAAGTACATGGCACAGCTGGATATAAATAAAAGGAAGAGATATATAACATAAATTTTATCCTTTGACACTATCACCAAACTGATTGCAGAATTCATGAAATGTAATTAAATTTTTACAGTATGCTTTTTATTACAATTATTCTGAGAATTATAGTAAGATAATTTTATTCATTTTGTTTTCTAACAGGTTTAAGTATAAAAATATAATAATTATACATGTGCATTATTACAGTACATACACATTAAACAAGCTTCTAAGTCATAAAACTAGATATTCAAATAACACATAAGTGCAATGAAAAATTGCTGCATCACTATCACAAAAAACGTGCCATCAGCAAACGGAATATTTATCAGGTACACTAAGAAACGGTTACTAGAAATTATTTATCGCTCGATCTATATGGTGTAAAGCCATATAGGTCACGAGAACCTGATCAATACTTTCGTCTGGCATCGTCCGTATAATATCCAGCATCTTTACATACAACTATTCTGTACTTACCTTCGCGGCGGGCTTGTTACAAGCCCTCACATCTACCAGGGTACTCTTTGCGGGACTCTTCTCTGTAATGTTTATGATTTCCAAACAATTAGTTTCAGTCAGACTTTCATCCTTTACAGGCGGCATATCCTTCTCGCAATTTGGCGTTAGTTGTATTTTCTATTTTTTTACTTTCTCAATCAGAACAAAGAAAATTGCCACTTAGTTAACTATCTACCACTACCAAGACAAAAATCGCAATTTTCTTTTTCATTTGAGCCAAGCGTCATTCGACAAAACAAATTAGACAAATGACAAACACAAACAGTCACAGACTAGTTATTAGAGATTATACGTAGACTACGTTTCACAAGAGACTCACAACGACCATGTTCACGACCGTGATTTTTCCCGTTCCACTAGCTTGCGGGAGTTATAATTTTAAACTCAAGTGAAACGGTTAATGGAGCGTTGATGTCATACATCAGAATTGGCTGTGTGGACTAAGATTCCTTTGCCTGCCTTTGTGGCGAATTCTACTACTACTACTGACGAAATACACAAACAGCATTGGTTGCTTTGAAAATCGCGCCCTTTTCAATGTTAATTAATAGAGAGAATTCACGCTCTGTGGTCAACGCCCACTTTGACCCATCTCTTACCATGGGTCGTTGTGAGCGCTGTGTGATCAAAAACAAAGACGTTTTCGCCGCGACTATAACGACCGTGGTTGTCATGTGTAATGGCAGACGGAGCATTTTGGGCGTTGTGACATACAGAAGGAACGCGCCCATTAAAAAAGGCGCGATTTTCAATTCAACCAATGACATTTGTGTATTTCGTCAGTAGTAGTAGTAGAAATCGCCACAAAGGCAGGCAAAGGAATCTTAGTCCACACAGCCAATTCTGATGTATATATAATATGTCTTCGTATAGTAGCGCAGTTGTATTGCAGGCTACAACCGACGCCATTCAATGGAGTTCTTGTGAAAACTCGAAAGACCACATCTGACTATACAGTTCACATTTCTCACAAAAATACATAATTACTACTCAAAAACTATCAAAATCCTACAACTATTGTTCATTTTAGAGTACTTTTACACATTTTTAGAAAATAAAACTGCACAGCACAACGTCCCCTTTCAGTTCCTGCCAAAAACTCTGTGTATTTCGTCATTTATGACATCAATGCTCTGTATATATATATTTTTTCGATGCTGAGGATGAACATAGGATACTTTTTATCCCGAAAAATGTGATAGTGTCCGGGATAAAAATAGATTTGTCTCTCTGTTTGTTATGCTTTTATATACCGATTTGGCTGAGATTCGGTATGTATGTAATTTTAATACCGAGGATGGACACGGGATTTTTTCATCCTGGATAATGGGATAGATTTTGGGGTAGATTTATGTAAAGGTTATCCCAGAAAGTGGGAAGGTTTTGGTTTTTTGTGATTTGCCATTTTCGTCATTTTGGTTATTTTGGTCATTTCTGTAATTTTGTCCTTTTTGTACTTTTTGTCCCTTTTGCTCTTTTTGTCCTTTTTGCTCTTTTTTATTTTGTCCTTTTTGCTCTTTTTGTCCTTTTTATCCTTTTTGTCCTTTTTGTAGTTTACATAGACGGGGGATAGATAAATAAAAGTAGGAAGGTTTGAAATAGAGCATGAAAGTTTAGATGAGATCAATCATTTCTCAACTTTCTAAGATATAAAAATTTATCATCTATAAAAAATGCGATAGTAACTCGATATGTCTTTCTGTTAAGTTTTCACGTAATACTTACTACTGGGAATACTGGATCGTTTTGATTGTAATTTTGTTTAAATGTAGTTTTAATGCCGAATATGGGCATACATATTCATGCCAGGAGATCAGATAGTTTGCGATATAAAATTAAGTGAAGTTTCCGGGTGCAAATAGCACTAACATAAAAATTTTGTACATTGTAATCTGTATTAACGCCTGCTTTTTAAACAAGAAGCACGGACAAAAGGTTGACCCGCGGCTGCGCCGTGGGTTAAACTCTAGTCTCTGTGTATGAAGAAGTGTCCATCGAAATGCATTAAATTAGCCTGGCGCCACAATAGCATCAGTGCGAATTTTAAAACGCTACAAATTGCGGATGTAGGATAGAGGTAAGGAGTACCTATTTTTCAACACAGAGGTGGTAGACCTCTGTGTTGAAAAAGTGCGTCAGATCGTGGATAAAGGTGTGTGAATATTATTAGTCGTGACTGACGGACGCGGATGAGGGGTGTGGCTAACAACGTATCTCGATAAGGAAAGTCCATTGAAGTGTGCACATTATAAGTCCCAAGTCGCGGACGTGACCTTGAGCGTTAGAACGGTTTACAGCAATCTGGAGAGTGTGTTACAGTTCTGGTGTGCACATTGTTCGGACACGTCCGACTGACGCATCAGACGGTCGCGTCACGTAATGTGTGGGTACCTTAATAAGGCAATCCGATAGTAATTACAGTGGATAAAAAAAGAAATAAGGACCGGTAGACTTCCACTTTGTTTTGTATTATTAAAAAATCACAATAATTAATTCACTCTACACGTTTTGTTATTTTAAGCTACGTAAACAGTTGAGTTTTCTATATTGGCATTTTATTCATTTTTTGGCACTTCAACAATTTAAATTCATATTGTATGTGGGTTTTTGTTCGCCAGCGCTATTGTGATAGGTATTTGAAACTCTATTTACAGCAGTATTTTTTTTAATTTCCCATCCTTATAGATAAGATGGCACTTCAAGTCTCTACTCTCCATTACATCAGGCCATAGCCACACGTTTTTGGCGGGAATCTAACGAACGATGTTTTTATACTTTTTCTAGTTGTAGAATATTGATTGTTTTTACGCAAACTTTTTATGAAAAGCATAAATAAGTGAAATTTGATCTTTGAACTGTCACGAGAATTTCTTTATTCGACTATTTGCTCGAAAAATATTCTAAAAACTTAAATATCCTTGAAAACTTGACAGTAGTTTGCTTCTCAAACTGTGGGAATAAATATAAAAAATATATTATTTATTTTAGCAAATTACACATATGGTACCTTACTAAGAATCGAACTCGGGACCTCTGTGTCCTAGCAGTTCAGCAAGTCAATGCTTAGGCCAGTCGTCATTAAGTATGGAGGCCATCATGTAGATATATTATTGTTAACAAGCTGTGCGCAGGGTAACCAATAATCAAAAATATTAACACCTAAAGCTAGAGCAAGGATCATAAGCTAGAGTCAGAAACACCTAAAATCGCGATAATTGCTAAAAAAGTGATGATGAGCTCCATAGATAATACACTATATACATACCTATTGAGCTCGTTTATGATTACGCATCACATAAATAACAGTTTTCATAAAAGTGAAAACTGTTATAGGTATTTATCTTAAAATCATAGACAGACACTTTATTTTATTATTATTGATGTGCTAGAGGATATAGTAATAGTTATGACTTTGGCTTCATATTTACATTTAGTACCTACTGTATTGTTGTTTATTTAGAACCGGAATAGTAGTTCTGCGACATTAATTTTAACTCTATGAATAAATTGATATTTATAGATTACAACGTAAGTGGATTACATCTAGCAATAGTATAAATGCTTAAGTTTCTATTTGTTTGTTACCTATTCACTATCTAGCATGTTTAACGGATTTAATTCATTTGGCAAGGTAAGTATATTGAATATTGGAACAGGATATTAGTCAATCTTTTGTCTCAATAAATGGGAACAAAGCCACTGGTAACAACTTGTACTTAAATATTACAAGTAAAAATCATTCTTATAAAACAAAATAGACTCGAGAACAAATGTACTCGCACTAAGCTACACTAGATTTGTATGTTTAAACTAAGTATAGTTCGATGCAAACTTTATGGCGGCTAAGATATAGCTGCGAGCAAAGGCGTGCGCAGGTACAGTCAAGTTGAGATTAGTTAGGGCTAATTATGTATCTACTATTTTTACCGACTTTAAAAAGGAGGAGGTTCAATTCATACAAATATTTTTTTATGTATGTTAAACAAAACTTTTTTATTTAAACCGATTTTCATGATTCCTTTTGCTTTAAATTCAGTAGCATCAGGATAGTTTATGTAAATCATTCATTTTGTTGGGCACCATATACATAACTAAATAGTGAAAAATTAATATTTTCTAGCAAAAAATAAACCTAATTTAAGTAATTAAAAAGCAAAAATAAGTATTTTCTACAACTCTTGAAGTAGGTGCCTAATAAAACATAAATTTATGTCTTACTTCGCACCAACTTAAAGATGTTGTAGTAAAAATAATTTCTTGCTTTTTAATTACTCTTGAAGTCGGTTTTTTTTTCTGGAATTATTTTATTATATCTTAGAATATTCATAAAATTAAGAATTATTATTTCGGAGGTATGTATTACCTATAGTCTATAGTTTGGTTTATGGAAAAGTCTTGTTGAAAGTGCTGACGGCTGTTTGGTACTTATTATGTTCGGGAGGGTTCAAGAAAAAATAATTGTTATTTATGGTACTAGTGCGTTAGGTTGACTTTTACAAACCAGTTTGTAAAAACCAACAACCGCCCGAGTGTCATACTTATTTCAACAAATTAACGATAAAACAGTACAATATCCAATGAAACATCATAAATATCACGTCAGAAAGTCGCAAATTTTTTACCGTTTTTAATATGAAAATAATAATAATCGGCAGACAAACACACACACTGTATATCCCCAAATTAAGCAAGTTACGCTTGTGTTAAACAAGCGTAACGTAAGTTGTGTTGTGTTGTTGTGAAAATGGCACGCATTTACAATGGCGGTGTGGTAAGGGAATGAAATAGGAGGATTGGATTAGGAATGTTGGACAGGGAGTGGCAAGTGGGCCACTGGAACTCCCACTCATCGTTTGCAACATTATTTAGCTCAGTGTTAACCGTTCCAAGCCGACATTTTGGGTGAGCATGGTATCTCACTAGTCAAGCCGGCCCTAAAAGCTGCCATTATAATAATGATTCCAAATAGGTCTATCACGTTTAAAAAGGCTCAATAATATTTTCCCTCCATCGTCGTCCGCCTACCGCACTCCACTACTGGACATAATTCTCCCCAAGTCGGCGTCACATAAAACTGTTTTATTTGCGGTGGAGCCATTTTCTACAGAAATGTTGCTTTCTTCGTCTTCGCTTCGCTTGTCTTCGTCTGTCAATGTGTCGATAATAACGTTATCTTTTTGTACTTCTCTATCCTTCTCACTTTCACAAATCTATCTAGTCGTTTCTTTACGTTCGTTTTCTTACCATGTGTACGTAAGCTTGCTGTTGCGGGACTAGTTTTTTATTTAGATAAATTTTACACAATTTAATTCAAAACTTCAGACAATAACAACAACAAATTTAACTAAATATGAAAATGAAAAAATATTAATGGAACAAAACAATTAACAAACAACAAACTTGTGCGCTCTATTGTACTTAGACGCGCGCCTGTGTGCTGTGTACAGACGTACCTCGATACTACTATATCTACGCCGTAATGGTCGCAGGGCTGCCCGTGTGCGCTTGATAGATGAGTTGGAAAAAAGCGCTAGATTCTGTTACATGATCAAAATTACAAAAAATATCCGTCAAGTGCGTGTCGTATCACGTAAACTGAAGGATTCCGTAGAAGCGAAGATAAACCACTTTTCTTGTCGTTTGACTACGAAACCCTAAAGATCTAGAATATAGGGTTGGACAAACCTCAAAAAAGTAATTTATAATATTGTAGTGATGCTAATGATGAGGTAGTGCAAACCTTGTTTGCTGAAAATGCAGTGCACAAATTCTCAAAATATGCTCTGTGTATAATAATGTAATAAGCACTGTAATTACGTCGCTATTTCTTCAAATAAAGTCTTTCTGTCTTTCTATCTTTCTATATCATAAAAAGTGCAAGATTTCGGGCTGGAAGTTGTTTAAGAAAAATGGGAACTGGGTTGCCCAAAAAACAGTTATATCCAGCTCTGAAATCGCTAAAGTGGCAGCCCTGATGAGCCGAGTGCCGGGGAAGTCTTGTAAACGAGAAAGCAAGCGGGAGAGCGAGCGAGGATATACCTCGTCCTCCGACGACCTCGTCCCCCGACGACCTCGTCCCTCTAACATCTAAAACCGCGTTCTGCGCAACGGAAAGTACGATATTCCGAGCCGCCATAAAGTTTGCATCAAACTATACTACTACATATTATAGTAGAGTTTCTAACAATCTTTATGGCCGCTCTTATCGCAAAAGATGACTGGGCAATAGACGCTATTTTACATAATCTTAGGTAATGTTTAGCCATCATCATTTGACTGTCTCTGCGGTTGAGCGGGCTAAGCCTTAGCCGGCTGACCTCACTGGAATGCAGAAGCTCCGGGTTTGATTCCTGGAATTTTAAATTTCGTAAACGAACCTTCTATTGTTTATTGTAGTCTAGGTGTCTGGGATCGGCCCCAGACTTCTCCGTTGTATATTACCCATAACACAAGCGTAACTTGCTTAGTTTGGGGATAAACAATGTGTGTTTGCTTGCCGATTACTATTACATTGCAGCTCTAAACCCTATTTATTATATTTAATATAAAATTTTCTTTACAGTGGTATAAAATATATAAAAAATACATTACTTTATAAAAAAAATACTAACTAATATATATATTTCTTTTATAAAATAACAGAACTATTTTAAAATATGTAAAAAAATGGTCTCCCCGACAGAGAAGCCTAGGGTCCAGGCTACCGGTGATTAAGGCTCCAGATACAGGAACCTCCTCACAATGCGGATCGTATCCAGTGGAATTGCCTTCTGTACCCATCCTTTCAGCCATAAGCCAAGTGAGAGCCTTTCAAGATGGCGGTCAAGGCTCTTCGCTATTAGTCCGTTCACGGATACCACTATCGGTGCTATAATTGTAGAGTCCAAGTTCCACATAGCAGCAACTTTGTGAGCAACGTCAATATATTTCATTTGCTTTTCTTCCTCGGCATTCACGAGTTTTACTATCTTGGGGAATTGCGACATATACAATTATGACGTCTCGCAGACTGATCAACTATCACAATAGTCTTATTGGCGACAATAGTCATGTCTGTGATAATTGACCGGTCCTAGTAGAGCAGGTATTGACCATTGTTAAGAACTGGTTCGAGCTTGTATTGGTAATAAGGTACCACCGATGAGACAAGTCTGTATTTAAGAGCAAGTTGCTGGTGTATGATCCTGACTACTTACTAGGTTGTGCCTGTGCAAGTACTTACTGTTAGCAAGACTTGAACAACAAGAAGTGACATATCTGACAGACTGACCAGGGCGGTAACACGCCCGACATATGTCAAGCGCGCTGTCCTTTATGATGTACTTCCGATAGTTGTTCATTTTGACAACCTAGTCCATAATTGCTCAGACAAACCCTTCGGTTTCCCCAAATGGGTCACAGAAACGTAGTCAGTACACCGACGTTGGTAGATCCACATCAGGCCCTGTTATAGCCTGATAGAACTTGCCATGCAGCTTCTTGCCCTTCCCTACGTACATAAGATCAGAGGCACTCATTGTCAACGGTCTCTGCTAGTTCTGTTTCATTAAGGAGAGCAAAGTGAACCCTTTGTCGACTGACACTGTATCGTAATGCATACCCATGGTCTTGAATCTGGTGAAGGAAAACAAAGCAATTAAATTTTGTTTTGATTTTTTTATAGGCAATTTAAATGACATAATCTGTATATTTTACACGGCAATGCTTAAGAAATCACCATGCGGAACTTAAGGATATATGGAACTCCCAAACCACAACCTATTCTAGGCTCAGAAGGAGGCGGCCGACAGACAGCGGAAAGAGGTCGAGGTGTCATTATACCTACTAACCTTCTCCCCGTAACGTATTGGAGTTGAGTCGAGGTCAAGGGACCTCTCCGGCGGCCCCCACCTTCGATACTGTACCCTGGTCACAGGGGCACCGTTTTTAAGGGCATGCATTGAGGTGTCACGGGGTTATTCTACTGTCTACGATTTATTCCATGGCGCCTCACAAAGACGCGGCGACCGTGGAAGGTTTAGAGTAGAATAGAATAGAATATACTTTATTGTGCAATCAAATTAAGGCAACAATACACAAAAGCAGCTTAGAATTAGGGCTTATCTGTGATAGCAATCTCTTCCAGACAAAAATGGGACACAAAAGATACGGCAGGGTTTTTGTTGCACAATATTGCAATTAGTGGGTAGTCCGGCAGCAGGCATCTCAAAACTCCTTCCTCAGTGAAGGAGTGTGCAGATCCGGTCATTGGGAGTCCAACACACCCTTCGGCATGGCCTCCTGCGACGCTCGAGAGGATGCGCAAATGCATTCCCACCGTTAAAAAAAGTGTGGAAGTATGGAATACAAAGACCAAGCGAAACAAAAGTCGCATGTGTTAAAACTGGTTGCCCAGGGTCGTCAGTGTCGAGTGTCGACACAATAAATACAGGGCGATAACCCGCAGCGAATCATTGAAATGACCAATATTACATACATACAGTAAATAAGACAGTACAGACGCGTACCGTAAAGGAGTGGGACGTATTTGATAATTGTGTTTTATTAAATTGTAATTGAATTCTCTAATTTATATAAGATATCATTAAGATGTCTAAAGTATATAATTTCGGTGCTGGACCCGGTAAATTACCCGAAGAAGTAAGTTTTAGTAAGTTATATACTTTGAACTAAGTTTAAATATATTTATGCATTTGTCAGCAAAGGTTATGTTATGCACTTATTTCAAGTGCATGTTATATGGCAAAATGTTAATAATATAACAGAAATGGTGAATTAAATTGTGTGATTATTTATTTAAGGTATATGATATTTTAAGAGAAGAATTAACTAACTTCGATAATTCAGGAATAAGTTTACTAGAAACCAGCCACCGTTCTTCGTCTTATATGAAATTGAACCTAGAAATTCAAGATGTTGTGAGGAGATTGTTGTAAGTACTTTAAAAGTTAAGACGAAATTATTATCTATACTTAATAATAGGTTGGGGAAAAAGTCTTTTCGCATATAGTATGTATGAACTTGTAATAAGATCTCTTTGGCTATACCATTTGTATCTGGCTGGTTTTGGTATCATTAAAAAGTTTTAATTTTAAAGAAGACAATTCCAAATTCAAATTAGGAAAATGTGTGATTTTCATTTGTTTTTCTTATTGTTAAAATGAGTGAATCTAATGAAGAAATTCGATACATTTTAAAATTTTTCTACCAAAAAGGTAAAAATGCAACACAAGCCGTGAAAAAAATTTGTGATGTTTATGGACCTAATGCAGTATCTGTGAGAGTAGCGCAAATTTGGTTTAAGCGTTTTCAATCCGGAAATTTTGATATCAAAGATGCACGTCGCTCTGGTCGCCCTGTTACGGACAAAATTGATGCCATTTTTGAAAAAGTTGAGCAAGATCGGCATATTAGTAGTTACGATGTAGCTGGAGAACTGGGGATTGATCATAAAACGGTTTTGACGCATTTGAAAAAAGCTGGGTACACAAAAAAGCTCGATATTTGGGTGCCTCATGAAAGAAACCTAATGAACAGTGTACTTACTCATTTGTGATTCTTTATTACGACGTAATGAAACCGAACCATTTTTGAAGAAGCTGATAACTGGTGATGAAAAGTGGATCACGTACGACAAGAACGTGTGAAAAAGATCGTGGTCAAAGGCCGGTCAGGCTTCACAGACTGTGGCGAAACCCGGGTTAACTCGTAACAAGGTGATGCTGTGTGTATGGTGGGATTGGAAGGGCATTATTCATTATGAGCTGTTACCGCCAGGCAGGACCATCGATTCTGAACTGTACTGTGAACAACTGATGAGATTAAAGCAAAAAGTTGAGAGAAAGCGGCCGGAATTAATCAACAGAAGGGGTGTGGTTTTTCACCATGATAACGCTAGACCTCACACATCTTTAGCCACTCAGCAAAAATTACGAGAGTTTGGCTGGGAGGTGTTAATGCATCCGCCGTATAGTCCTAAACTTGCACCTTCAGATTTTCACCTATTTCGGTCTCTGCAGAATTATTTAGGCAGTGTCAGGTTAACATCACGAGAGGACTGCCAAAACCACTTGTCGCAGTTTTTTGATCAGAAGCCCAAAATTTTTATAGCAATGGGATCACGTCCCCACCTACAAGATGACAAAAAGTTATCCATCAAAATGGCACCTACAGACTTTAGTCAAATGTAAATAAATATTATAAAAAAACCTTTTGAATTTTTATATAAAATGCGAAGAAACTTTTTCCCCAACCTAATAGATAAAATATTTAAAAAAAAAATCAATTTATAACGATACATTAAAATGTATGTAGGTTATACAAGCTTTCTAATATAATAATTGCAAAAAAACAACAATTCTACCCGCGACTATAAATATCAATTATTTCTCAATTGATACGAATTATTGCGCCCTAGATCGGTCTAGATAAATTGTATTCTTTATGCGCATATTTATCCGATGTTACGATGTCTCGTTATCATAACAGTTTATCAAATACATTTTTATAAACAGGAAAAAAGAAAAATAATAAACTTTATTTCCGTAAGTAATTTATTCCTAATTTACAATGCCATAAATAATCTAATAATCTATCTACAATTAAAGAAAACTTAACTTATTTATATTGTACTAGCTATGTCCGCAACGTCGTCCGCGTGGAATTTCTTCTCAAAACCCACGATTTTGAAACATTATTCATTGGTGCTCCGCTCCTATTGGTCTTAGCGTGATGATATATAGCCTATAGCCTTCCTTGATAAATGGGCTATCTAACATTGAAAGAATTTTTCAAATCAGATCAGTAGTTCCTGAGATTAGCGCGTTCAATCAAACAAACTCTTCAGCTTTATATATTAGTATAAAATTTCCACGCTTATTCTGTGTTAATAAAGTTGTGAAATTATGACGGAATGAAGGCAAGGTATCCAAGAAATGAGTTACCATCGTAAGAGGTGATATTATGTATGATACTATTATGTATGATGATATAGGCTTTATATCATCACGCTAAGACCATTAGGAGCGGAGCACCAATGAAGAATGTTTCAAAATCGAGGAGTTTTTTTAGCTTACTTTTTTTAACTATTCTACGCGGACGAAGTCGCGGGCAGAAGCTAGTGTAAGATAAAAGTGTTACAAGGAGGGCTGCCGAAGATTATGCGAAGTGGAGAAGAGAAAACAGGAAATCATACGCCGGGACTAGAAACAGATCCTTTGAATACAAGAGGGAATCAATTAGCTGTTGCATCCGAAAACTTGCTAAGATGATGAGTTCATAGTTTAGATGGCTCTTATCTCAAAAGTGCCACTTTTATTCTGATAGAAATACACATTCCTGACTCTGAATAGCGAAGCAGCTATATTAACTGAAGTATGCAGACGATTTTAGAGTATAGAAATAAAATATTGAATTTTTTGTTACAGGGATATTCCCCCTAATTACAAAATATTATTCCTTGCTGGAGGTGGTGTGGGAGAATTTGCCGCAGTTCCCCTAAACTTGATATCAAGAACCGGAACTGCTGATTATGTAGTAACCGGTAAGAGAACTTTATCGGTCACAGAACTTATTGTCAATAATATTTGTACATCTATGTAGTATTCGTAGAAAGTTGAGAGTTCTTAGTTTTATATTTTTTTAAGGTTTTTACAATTGTTCCACGAATATTATTCAGTGTAAACTTTAATATTTTTCGAAATATATCTCTTTGGTCCCACGGACTCGTAAGCACGTTTTTTATACTGGAATACAGAGATCTTGGGTTCGATTCACGGCTTCACGGCTGGGTAAACTTTCATTATTCATCCTTTGAATATCTGGATCGAATGCTAGAGCTGTCCGTTGTGTATAGCTCATAACACAAGTGTCACTATATGCAAGGTGTTAGTATGGACAAGGAAGAAGCATAGTAGATGAAAGAAAGAATACAGATGGAAGGAGTATTATTTTTCTGTGGTATGGAATAGTAGAATGTATGAATGAGTATTTGGACATCTAGATCGAATTGTTTGGATAATCAAATGTATGCACGTTATGCTTAAGTAACATTTTTTTGTACAGGTGCCTGGTCAGCCAAAGCTGCTAAGGAAGCTAAAAAATATGGCAAAGTAAACATGGTCCTCCCTCCCACGGATAAGTACATAGATATTCCTGACCAGTCGACATGGAATTTAGACCCAAATGCGTCTTACGTGCACATATGTACTAATGAAACAATACATGGTAATTTTCTTCCATTTTTTTTTGTATACAATAGAATTAAACAATTCAGGTTCTTGTATTCTAGAACAAGGTCTAGGAAAACTCAAAGTGGGATACGCCTTCTCTTGGGACATATCAATTAATCTAGGGAAGTCCGGATAAAAAGTACGTAATGGCGGCTGCTTAACTGATTCGTATACAACAGGCATTGTCATTCAGTTCATATGCGTGGTAGACCAGGATGAGGTGAATGCTCACCGCACACAGGCAGTACGCATATTCACGGGCGGCAGCAAGATCGACGGGAAAGTGGGAGCATCATTGTCCTTTTGGGACAATGATGGAGAGACCACGAGCCATCGATTGAAGCTCTCGTCCTACTGCATTGTTTACCAGGCGAAACAGTTGGCCATATGCAAGGCAACCGAGGTGATCCTAGAGAGCCCGGAAGATAGCTTTGGCATTTACAACGATTCGCGCTCGGGACTACAGTCAGTAACGAATTGAAATAGCACACATGAGTTAGATCTAACAGCTAGGTAGAACTTAAGACGGAGTATGGCAATAGGTAAGGAAGTTTCGTTATTCTGGGTTAAAGCGCATACCGAGGTGAGAGAAAATGATAGAGCGGACGCACTGGCGAAAGGCGCTGCTCGTACCCTATAAGGTAAAGCCGCATTATGACCGGTGTCCGGTTTTGTTTGTCAAATAGATGATCCGAATGGAGACCGTTGACAAATGGAAACGGCGCTTTAGGGACGAGCCAACAACGTCCGTCACTAAGTTTTTCTTTCCGGACGCGGCATGCGCTTACAACATAATAGAGAAGATTAAGACTACGAGTGTAACTACTTAGATTTTCACGGGGCACGGGGGCTTCTCTCAATACTTGCATCGATTCCAGTTGAAGGAGGATTCCTCGTGTCCTTGTGGAACAGGAGAAGAAGAAACCCCCTTGCATATAATATTCTTTGCGCGGCAGCGGTATAACGCGGAATGCGCCCTACGTACAGATATTGAAATGGCTAACGTACAGGAGTTACTTAGCAGGAAGCAGAGGGAGGGCTTCGCTGAGTTCGCACAAATAGTTAACGAAAGAGCCGTTAAAAGAAATAGCAGCCAATAAAAGTATCTAGCATATAGTTTTATATGCTGTAATAGCTTTTAGAAGAGTATTTAGTAGCAACGTTCCTTAATTTCTAGCTTTAACGAATGTATATATAAAATAAGATAAGAAAAAATGTATGTGTAGAAATACAAAGTATTAAAAATAATAAATAGGATGAAAAAAATTTGAAAGTAGAGAGTTTAGAATAAATTTGGAAAATATAGTAAGACAAGATAAAAATATATTAGAATAAGAAAAGACATGTAATTGTATAACATAAATAATAATATAATTGTATAACGTAATAGATTAAGGTTTTGTTTAAAAAAGAAAGAGAGGGTCTTTCTTGACTCACGAAAGAAGAAGAAGGCGTAATTAAAAGAAACGCATTATCATGCAACACGCATAGATTACTCTTAGAATTGATTTGAAATTGATTGCGTCTGACTTCTGATCTTCACCGCCTACAAGGTCATTTATTATAAGCTAGTACACTGAAGAAAATTATAAATAATCGAATACTATAAAAGAAAACTTAACTTATTTGTATTGTATTCTACCCATAGTCCCTCACGACTATAAGTAGAATACTGAGCCTAGATCACCGTCTTCTATTAGAATCGATTCAATTTGCTACTAAAATCAAGCTCTCCCATCACATTGATCGTTGTATCTGCATTACTTTTTTATTATGAGTGTTCTATTTAATAGGTTGGGGAAAAAGTATTGTCGTATATAGTATGTATGAACTTGTAATAAGATCTCTTTGGCCATTTGTATCTGGCTGGTTTTGGTATCATTAAAAAGTTTTAATTTTAAAGAAGACAATTCCAAATTCAAATTAGGAAAATGTGTGATTTTCATTTGTTTTTCTTATTGTTAAAATGAGTGAATCTAATGAAGAAATTCGATACATTTTAAAATTTTACTACAAAAAAGGTAAAAATACAACACAAGCGGCGAAAAAAAATTGTGTTGTTTATGGACCTAATGCAGTATCTGTGAGAGTAGCACAAATTTGGTTTAAGCGTTTTCAATCCGGAAATTTGGATATCAAAGATGCACGTCGCTCTGTTTGCCCTGATAGTGACAAAATTGATGCCATTTTTGAAAAAGTGAAGCAAGGTCGGCATATTAGTAGTTACGATGTAGCTGGAGAACTGGGAATTGACCACAAAACGGTTTTGGCGCATTTGAAAAAAGCTGGGTACACAAAAAGCTCGATATTTGGGTGCCTCATGAGCTCACCGAAAGAAACCTAATGAACCATGTACTCATTTGTGATTCTTTATTACGACGTAATGAAACCGAACCGTTTTTGAAGAAGCTGATAACTGGTGATGAAAAGTGGATCACGTACGACAAGAACGTGCGAAACAGATCGTGGTCAAAGGCCGGTCAGGCTTCACAGACTGTGGCGAAACCCGGGTTAACTCGCAACAAGGTGATGCTGTGTGTATGGTGGGATTGGAAAGGCATTATTCATTATGAGCTGTTACCGCCAGGCATGACCATCGACTCTGAACTGTACTGCGAACAACTGATGGGATTAAAGCAAAAAGTTGAGAGAAAGCGGCCGGAATTAATCAACAGAAGGGGTGTGGTTTTTCACCGTGATAACGCTAGACCTCACACATCTTTAGCCACTCAGCAAAAATTACGAGAGTTTGGCTGGGAGGTGTTAATGCATCCGCCGTAAAGTCCTGACCTTGCACCTTTAGATTTTCACCTGTTTCGGTCTTTGCAGAATTCCTTAGGCAGTGTCAGGTTAACATCACGAGAGGACTGCCAAAACCACTTGTCGCAGTTTTTTGATCAGAATCCCCAAAATTTTTATACCAATCGGATCACGTCCCTACCTACAAGATGGCAAAAAGTTATCCAACAAAATGCACCTGCATACTTTAGTCAAATGTAAATAAACTTTATAAAAAAAGCTTTTGAATTTTTATATAAAATGCGAAGAAACTTTTTCCCCAACCTAATATATCCATCCAGTTTTTAAATGCGTTCGTCATTGTCGTGAAAATTTGATAGACCTTATAGCTTTAAGTTCTAGAACAATAATAATATAATGTATGTTGAATTGAGACATACGACAGTATCCGAGCTAAAGAAAAATATTTGACATGAATAAGGTGATAACAGAACAGCGACTAGCGCAGTCGATTCACATGTAAGTAGTTTATTCGCATTGTATATAGAAATACACTAAGAAAGTGATCACATGCTGTGTGATAACTGATAAACTGAGTGTATTCAAAGGTCCTCTATTGTGACCTTGTTTACGTATTACAACATTAAGTAGGTCAATTGTATTTATTACTATAGTAATAGAACAGATATCAAACGCATTATGTAATTGTTTTGTTTGTTGCAATTTTTACAATCAATATTTCTATAAGTACCTAACACAATAAATAATTACACATGCACGTATTCTGAAATCACGAAGATTATATATTTTTTTAATACTTGATGTTATTAATTTCTGTTTAAGGAGTTGAATTTGATTTTATCCCGGATACAAAGGGGGTGCCTCTTGTCGCAGATATGTCGTCAAATTTTATGTCTAAGAAAGTTGATGTTTCTAAGGTAAGGCTAAAAGCTATTTTTTATTGGATTGTATTTTTAAAGTATTATTTAATTTCGGTTGGGCATTTTAAGAGCTCTTTTTTAAACACTAAGCTTGATAAAGTAAATTTAAAATGAATCTTACGTTTCCGCGCTTATTCTACTGTCTGCACATAGGGAAGTATTCCTAGAAACTGTTGATTTGGTGACACCGCCGTTTTCACCACCTCACCCCTTGCCAAATATAGGTTTCTGTAATTTTATTCATTTTCTTGAGCTAATACGCGCAACAACGTATAACTATCCGGACCGAATTTTCCGCATAGGTTTAAGAAGGACGTTATAATCTAACTTCGATGGTGGTAACTATGTGGCGGTGTCTTTGGCATTGCAAAATACATAAATGGCTGTGATAACTTTCCACGAGGCCTGCGATTAAATTTATTTATTTTTATTTCGTGACTGAGTTTAAAGTTGTAAGTCGCACAAGAGAACAGTGATATATTTCTTATATTTGTATCCCTTGCTACGTTCAGAATTTAATAATAGAATCCTTTAAATCACTCGTAACAAAAATAAAGTCGATTGTTTTGTTATACAGACAATTTTTATTTCAGTTTGGGGTAATATACGGTGGTGCTCAAAAAAACATTGGAACTTCAGGCGTAGCTCTAGTTATTGTGAGAGAAGATCTCTTAAACTCAGCTTTACCTATCACACCTTCATTATTGGACTGGACACAAACTTGCAAGGCTGAGTCTATTCTCAACACACCACCCATGTTTGCGTAAGTAAAAAATAATTTTTATACCGGAAAACATAAATTCATATTGTGTATGTTCATAAATAATATTCTTCCGGAAATTCCTAGTAAACTCTTATTATATTCGACTATTTCATCATAAAGTTTTTCTTGAGTATAATAATAAATCGATAGATAAACCCACAGACCATATTTCTAAACTAAGCAAGCTATGCTTGTGTCATTACTAATATATAACGAGACAGCTTTGGGCTGATTCTTTATACCCAAACTAGAGTAGATAAAGAAAAGTTCATTACGAAATTCACCTTGCCAGAAATCGAATCTCTGTTTTACACGTGCGTCAACAATTAGACCACAAATGTTGTGGAATTAGTGTATTTAGAAACTTACTATTAAATTATCTTTCAGCATCTATATCATGGGAAGAGTGCTTCAATGGATTGAAAGGAAAGGTGGTCTTGATGCAATGGCCGATCTTGCTAATAAAAAAGCTTCTCTGCTTTACGACCTTATCGACGCCTCGAATGGTTTTTATTACGCACCAGTGGCAAAGAATGTTAGAAGCAAAATGAATATACCATTTAGAATTGGTAATCCAGGCAATGAAACATTGGAGAAAGAGTTCTTGAAGGGCGCAGAAGCATTGGGATTAATACAGTTGAAGGGACATAGGTAAATATTATTTTTTTCCTATATATTGTACTTATATAAGAATTCCGTGCAGAAAGTGAAAAAGAATTCAATTTCCTGCGGTTGGACGGCCTGTCGTATGAGGTGACAAAACAACCCACAGCCAGGTGGTACGGTATTTGCCCGACTCGATAGCTACCACCCCTGGTCTAGAGCATGGCGCCATAACAACTTTGAGTTGTGTTCCTGCCAGTGGCCAGGTTCCAGTTTCTCCTTCAAGGCCGGCAGCACATTTGCAGCATCTCTGGTATTGCATTTGTTAATGCCTATAGGCGACGGCAACCACTTTCCATCACAGTTGGGCCGTCAACCTGTCTGCTAAGCTTCAGCAATAAAAAAAAGAAAGTAACATATGACTGAAGAATATAAATCGTAACTGGTTCTCTTTTTATGGAAGTTTTCAAGTGATAGTGGCGATTTTAGGTGTTCCTGACTTTCATTTTAGAGGTTAATATTTTTGGGTGTTGATAACCCTGCGTGTCAAATTATCGTGAACAGGGTATCAGAATAGAAAACTGCCATGCATGACTTTATATTAATAAACAATAAAGACAAGTATTCGATCAGTTTAGAACGCACCAAGTTTGGTCTCAAAGTAAGACTGAATCTTTTGGTGTCAGACTGGGAGAATTAAAATTGTTTTTAGATTCGATTTATGCATCACAACAACGATTATTAATAGATATACAACTATCAATTTGTTGAACTATATATCGACGTCATGCTAATTCTTTTTCTTTTATCGATTGACTCCTAAAGGTGTTTCTATACATTTTTTACGCACTGTGAAATATTGTTATCTCAAACGATAAAATAATAACTATTAACGTCTACTGTCGAACAATGTCACCTTGTTATCAATTTCGCAATTGTTTGAGTTTAGTGGGTAAACAAATTGTAAGAGTATATGTATATATCTGGCCAAAACAGATGTATTATAGTATAATAAAAATAGGTAGTTTTTATTATATTTTTCATAATTTATATCAAAATATATGTAAATTATAAACTAGTACAATAAAGAAATAATAATGCTTATTAGTTAAATTGTATTCTACCTGTAACTTCTTAGACTATAAGTAAAATGTTGAGTCAGCTGAGCCTAGGTGATCGAGGTCAATAGGTTAGGTTCCCAGAAGGCTGGCTACATTACCTCACTGGATCGCCGTACTGATCAACAATCTGAAGTAAGAACCGGACGTCTGATCACCCGAAGAATCGATTAGGCGTTTTGAGAGCTCTTTGTACAGTCCTCAGGACCTCACCGTCCAAGCGTTTTCAAAATATTTATTGCCAAATCTACTTATTTCCAGGGACGTTGGTGGCATTCGAGCTTCCACGTACAATGCCGTCACAATACAAGAGGTGCAAGCACTAGTTTCTTATATGAAAGACTTTTGCAATAAACATGCTAATTGAGTAAATGAAAAAATGTTATCTAGCGTTTTATTCACGATGCATCTGTGTGGTATTTAATTTTTTAGATAAATGGCCTTTGCCGTCATGTGAAGAATTTGCTTCTTGGCACCCTAGACTAACTACTAATAGTTTTCAGTAAAGGTTAATTTTATTTGGTCCATGTATAGCATGCGAAGTCTCCTCGTAGCTGGCAAGCGAGTCATAAGACAATAATGTGGTATTTACTCCATTAAAGTCGTTATTACAGCATGCAGAAAATCGCGCAAGTCTTTTTAGATCCACTCTCTCCAAGTGAATGTTAATGCAGGACTTCTAGCAACCCGCATGCGGTCCAATTAATTTTACATTGTTTACTGAGATTAACCACCTATTTGTCCCTTTTGTATGAATATAGAATATTTATAAGTTTGTCATTGACAACGGTATAGACATCAGATATGTATCGCGTGTAAAATGTTTTGGGCAGCTAAATTATGTATACTAAGTATGCGAATATTAAACGTTATAAGATTATTGTTTTGCAAGGCTGTGCTTATCGTGTATTTGTAATAAAAATATTGTGCTATATCGTTTTTTATTTATCGTACCGACTCATATTAAATTAAAGTTACGGTGACCTCTGTCTTCAGTAAACAGTTGCTTTGAATGTAGTCATCTTTAAATGTAATTTAATTAAGTAGTACATTGATATATTTTAGATGAAGATGATGATAACATTTTTTTATTTTGTTTTTCGCTTAGAAGGTTTCGACGGACATGTATTTAAACAACAACTTATAACTTAATTGGAAAATTTCTGTCCAAAAGATGATTAGGTCTTAACTCGCCCGTTCCGTAAGTTAACAACTATTTCTATTACTTCCTATCCGTGCTAGAACGGAGAAAGAATACAATTTCCCGCGGCCAGGGGGGCCTGTCATAAGAGGCTACAAAACAACCCACACCCAGGTGGTAGGGCATTTGCCCGTCTGGATGGCTACCACGCCTGGTCTAGAGCATGCCGCCATAACAACCTTGAGTTGTGTTCCGGCATTAGTGGCCAGGTTCCAGCCGCACCTACGAGTCAGCACCTTTAGTGTTGCAAATGTTCATAGGCGACTGTAACCACTTTTCATCACAGTTGGGCAGTCAGCCTGTCTGCCTTACTCCAGCAATAAAAAAACTTAAGCAAGGGAAATGTAAAATAGGCTTCTAAAAGAATCCAGAGATGTTTTAGAGATAAGGTATATGAAACATTGCTATTCTGCTCATAGATTTTAAACTAAGGAAAAAAAGCAAAAGTATTTTATGGTGGTATTTTCCAAGAATTTTGGTAGAGATATTCTTCCTTAGAATGCAGAAATTAAAATAAAATAGTAAATTCTAAAACACTATATGTCCTAAGCAAATAGCATGGTGTTTCATATTATTTTAATGCGATAAAATTAATTAATTTTTTATCAAACATACTACTACCTAACCGTCGTGATTCAGAAAAACAGCGTTGCCGCCGGTAGGTACCAGTAACTTCAGATAATAACCTTGCAAGACTGTGTCGTCACTTTACTAATTATTATGTCTTCATTATTATCTTTCGACTGGTATTTACCAGTTATACCAATGTGTATCGAACGTAAGGATTTCATGATTAACATATCTTAATTTTTTTATTTTTTTTTATTAAAGTGTATACCGTAAAAAAAATGTTATTTGAATTTGAAAGGCATAAGAATCTCAACTATTTTAATCGTATTTAATGTTTAGTTCGTCTATACATGTAACTTAGATATAATAAATAATATTAACTCTTGACGGTGAGTACCGCTACACTTATCCAAGGCGGATTAGCGACTTTTATTTATCGCCAATTTCGATGTGCAGGTTTCTTTACAAGGTTTTTTCACCATCAGAAGGTACGTATTATTTGTTATTGAGGTTTTTCACAATCAATTTTTTTTCTAATAAAGACAGATACACTTTAATTCGTCTCATAAATGTTAATAATACTTAGTCATTGAACTTAATTTTTAAGTAAAGGTTTCCTTAAGATCTGGGGAATATTTTAAGATAATAACTATTTAGTAGCCCCAATTAACCTCTGATGTTTTTGATTCTATTATCTACGCTCTAAGCATTTGCTTTGTGTAGAAATGTGTAAACGTTTTATTCTCAAGCACGTTATTTGTTTTCTGGCACAATATTATTTGTCGGCATAAGTTTATATCTGAACATATTAGATCCGGAAGGGTCATCTGGTTCTTTTGTTTTGTATATTTGGCTAATATAATTAGATGCGGAGTAAAAAACAAACTCGTTTCCAACCGACAGTATGTACTACTAGATTTTATTAGTTTAATTTAGGTAGGTGATGATTCTTAAACTCATTGCGCTATATTGACTTATAGAGCTCATAAATGTAGAATGTTTCTGGACTGAAATATGTTAGTTAAAGTAAAAATTAATATAACTCTCCTCGGTCTCCCCATAGTATAGTTTGATTTATAACTGTCGAGATGAGTGACGCTCGTCGAAAAGGCTAAGTATTTTGTAAGATAAGGAAAGAAGATGTTCGAGGTGGTAGACGATATAATTGAGATGTTAACTCGCCATATGATGTCTTATGCGTTTGAAGATACTTTCAGATTTGACCTGATTTTACAGGGTAAGTTTGATCTTGAAGTATTTTGTTCTAGAACCGAATCCAAACGCGGAATTCAATAAGCCGAGGATTATAAAATATCTTAGGGCAACAATAACGAGACATCAATTATTTTAGATATAATTATTTATTTTTAATAAATTTTGTAAAAAAATATTACTGTTAAAGTAATCACTAATGTGGTAATAGATTGTGATGGAATAATGACCACTCGTTGAGTATTACATAAAACTTTTAAGTCTACATAAGTGCATACAAAATACCAAAGTAGGCCTAGTCTAATACTCTCAAATCATTACAATCACAATGACTTTATTATGGTACCAGATTTTAAATCAAGGATATGTATGTATCATAAATTAGTTAAGAACTTTAATACACCGTTTACTGATATAATACATGTTATTTACTTATTTCCATTAGAATAAAAAATCTATACATTAATTCACTACACATAATAATACATTCATTCTCTCATTCATTTCTTTACACAATATTAAAATACCGTACAGTTTATAATACAAAACATAAACCGCTCTTAAAAGAACCCATCAAATATCAGCCGGTTCTTATATCTACTATCTATTCAATTACCTCACAACTGGTTATAATTCAGCATAAACTTGATCAAGTAATGTTAATTTTCTACCAATGGTAAGGTGGAATGAATATTAAGATATATATTAATAATATAGAAACCGGCATAAATCATCATAATGTTAGTATTAACAATAGTTTAAATAAACGAGATAATACAAAAAATAATTTAAAGCAAAATTAATACTAACATCATGACACACTGTCCATAAATATACAAAAATGATATGGTAAAATTATATTTACATGTTTTTAATTGGAATGTCATTGGAACGTAGGTACATATTTAAAATAATTAGTTTAATAATTCCTTCGTACGCCCTGCATTTTGATATGGCAATGTACGCCTTAAAATACTTGAGCATTTTATTCGTTGACCATATTTTTGTTTGATCAACACATTCACTGTTTTATATGTTATGGGTCTAGTGATTTAAATTTCGTTAATACGATACCCTACTATTTAATCCAAGAGCCATATCAGAATAATTAAGGTGGCGTATTTTTTAATATGTAAATTGCTATCAAAATCCACTGTAAGGCTGCTTTCTACGAGTGTTTCCTGATTCTTTCGGTATGTGCCGCTAACGCTTATAGCAAGCGAAGCAGGAAACGCTCATAGAAATATAAGCGCTTTCGGTATACCAGCAAATCAGAAAGCGGCCTTGACGTAGGTTTTTCGTTTCCTTGCTAATCACAATATTGTCCTGCCAACGTGATTTGGAATCGCCAGCAAACAGTCAAATGGCAGTACCGTATTAGCAATGGAATAATTTTATTATTGAATCCGTTATCGTTGAGAGTTCATTTATTGACAGGTTCAAAACGCGTTGGAACACACCCAAAATGTTTACTCAAGATCAAGATTAGAATCTATAAACCAGCCTTACAATTTAACGGCTTTCTTCGAACTATTTAATTCTTCTAAATGTGAAAATGAGTAGAACTATTTTTTCACTTTCGGACTTATATATAAACTGATTTTCATGAAATCTGGTTTCCAAATAGCTTTGTCACCTGACCTTATTACAGCATACCATTATCAAGCAAATACGATATTTTCTGGGTTATATCGCAATTAATGTTACGTAGGCGAAGTCCAACTACATATTTATTATCGCGTCCGTACAAAATTTCATAGTCTTTCTTAGTTAATGTTATATGGTTGGGCGCTTTTAAATTAAAAAAAAAACAGCTGTTGCACAACTACTCGCAGTTAACCTAGAAAAACCATTGAGTTTGACAGAGAATATATCGTCATGTTAATTTCTTAAACTAGTATCTTATAAAAGGTAAATTTTTATAACAACCAAAAACTTAATATTTTGTTTAAACTTTAATTTAAATGTAAGACTTTAAAATGGGCTTAACATCAAATAACTATCAAGTTTTTTGGATACAAGTCTAAGAAATTAAGGCAACATTAAAAATTATGTGTACAATACGCGTCTTATTAGAGTCAAATTAAAATAATTTTGTGACATTAAAAAAAATTAGGTGGGGCTGAACTAAACAGTGAGTGTGTTAATACACATTCTATTCGAGTTAACCTAAATACCTTAATAAAGCTAGATTACGGAATTATACAATCATTATTTTAATATACTTGGTTGGTGTCAATAAATGATTTTTTTAGACTGTAGAAAGTGCCTCACTCCTATGTCTGTCATGAATTATTATACAGATAGACAGCCCAAATAAATTTCTGAACTGTGCTATTGCATCTAAAATGTCAAGTGTATGAAATAACCAAGTTTTAACGTTTCCATGAAAAATGAAAACTTTCCTCAATTCGTACATTTTTGGTTTTAAATCAGCGTTTAAAAATCATTATAATTTTTGTTAACTTAAAAGTTTATGATTTCCTTTTTGACACAATTCAAATAATTTTTACATTCTGTTGATTTTAAATTAAGTATAACATTTTACTATTTGGATAGTTTTAATATTCTCTCAGGGAGTTGAATATTGACTATTAAATAAAGCTCGCACCAAATTTATATGGCTGTTCTTAGCAAAAAATAAATGCGCAGTGGATGTTTTTGTAGAACAATTCTTACTGCACAGTATTTGCTGCTAATGGAGAGGCCATTAAATTTGACGCGTACTATAGTTACAGTTCGGAATGCTTCCGAAATTTGAAACTAGCACTATTTAATTTTTGACCAGAATACTTTTCTAAGTCCTTTTAACTTACTGACCTTCACTGTCGCTGTCGCTCTTATCTGAAACAAATAATAAACAGTATGGTATTGCATCAGGTTAGACGATGACAAATAAATATTTTGCATCAATATTTATGTCATTCATAGCGATAAAGTTATTTGTTCACACATTATATATTGTCTCTGTAAGCATTACACTTTTTAGAGGATGTTGTGCTGTGCAGTTTTATTTAAAAAAAAGTATAAATTTCATTTAATATTTACAATATTTGTACAGTAAAACTAGTAAAAAAAAAAAACACGAAAACGCGTCTAGATTCTCATTTCTCGCATTTTAATCGCGATATTTCGGTATACTTGAAAGGGTCTTGCGAAAATGTGGAGGGCCTTAAAAAATTGTGTGTTCCTGAAGAAAATCTCAACTGTATAGATGCCTACAATACAGTCGAGATTTAATTTAATAATAAATTGTTGGTTAATAGTCTAGTGGAGTTTTTATACCAAACCCGAAAAAACAAATCTCCACCATTATAAATTCACGATTTATGAGCGTTATGAAGGTTACTTTTTACAGGATGACTAATTCCTAGAATTCTTATTTTATAATAAAATTGTACAGTAAAATACCATTGTCTAGGATTCCACCCGACCTATCGTAGTTTGCATAAAATTATCATAGATTATAAATCTATTTTCGGGGTCCTGTTATAAAACTATTTCCAATATATTTCTACCAGTGGTGGGAAATAAAATGAAATTAAAAACATGTCGACGGGTTGAAAGGGTATTTGTATTAAGCGACATTCGAATAATGTTAAATCATGTTTTTTCTTTCTTTCTTTCTTAATGTGCCGAAGAAGGGTATAAACTTTTAAAAGACCTAGAAAAATATATCATTAATAAACCATTTACTATTTTTGAAAAAGAAAACGTTTGATAGATATTTGAAATGAAAATGTAATGAAATGCCACGCTTAAACCGATAATTCCTATATAGTTATGATTATGTATATAGATTTTAATTGGAAAACAAGTTTCGATTTTTTTAATGTGGCCGTTTTAAATAATTCCCAGACAAATTACACACATACCGACCGACATACACCGACGCGCACTACGACCACATTGCATTACACGTACGCCTCACAACAGACTAAGACATAAAAAGAGCCAAACAAATAATAACGCAGAAATAAAAACTAAAAAACAACATACATGGCACTAGATAGGTTAACAATATAGATAGGTATATGTTAAGTAATAAAAAACAGAACACAACATTTATATATAATAAATAAAAAACAACATATATACGAAATATCTTAATAATAATAAAAAAACATATACCGTAGACATAAGGCACACACTGTACATACACTTCCTCACAACACCAGCATGTAACGGATACACTCTACATTAGCATAAATTTAGTATCAAAATTAGAATAAATGAATATAATAAGTTATTTTTAAGGTACACTACAACACAAACATACACTTAAAAATGTCACACACAACAAAAATAAAATATTAAGCTTGTATAACTTCAAAACTTTTCTCAATTAAATTTGTAAAAAAAGGTACGGAACTAGAGCCCGTAGAGTTGTTTTATTTAAAAAAAATCATTCCCACAAAAATTTCCAGGATAAAAAGTAGCTCAGGTTTTAAGTCTTAAGAATTTGTCGATCAGCGAAAGTCGCATCGAAATCGACCCAGGAGTTTTTACGTGAATCCCGAACAAACAGACAAGAAATCTACAAAAATTGCATCGTGTTCTACATCATTTATATAGTGTAGTGCAAAGTTTTTTTTAAATAGCATCGATGTACAGGCACGACATTTTTAGATTATTATAATAGTATAGATTTTTTAATAGATGAATAATTTACGTTTTAACGTTAGGAACTTTGTTCCTGACAGGGGTCACCTGACCGTAGTTTTATATTTTTAAAGTTTGATAGGATGAGAAAAGACATCACAACAAATCTATCACAAAATGTTGCTTAAAACAATATCCTTTCACTCTTTAATATAGTAACCGGTTTTAAGCAATAATTTAGAAGCGTGACCATATCCCATGCATGAATAAAACGAGCATTTCTAGTGCTACCAATACTACTGACCTTTCTTACCAGGGTACGCGTGTCTTTTTAATCTATCGTAGAGATCTTCTTTCGTCCCATATATACTGGCGTTCGATCTCGCTAAACTGTTCATTTTTCCATTCATACCATTATGCAAACTCTCTTTCATGTACGTTTCGTTGTAGAAGTTCGGCATTTCCCAGCCGTCTTCTTCGTCATCATAGTAATGCGCGTATGTTGAATGGTGGGACGGTGCTATCGACTCCGCGTAAGGCGTGTGTGCGCCGTAATAGAAGTTCACTTGGGAGCCGTTCTGGTCGATGGCTGGTGTTAATGTCTTCTTTGGTTCCTTCTTCTTTGTTGACCTGATTATAACAAAAATTAGTCAGCACATTCGTCTTAAGTAAATATTTCACTAATATTGTATTAAATACATAAAAAACAGCCAAATTTTTGTAAGTTTCCTAACAAGTCTACCATATGGGCAGATGCAGCATTATAAATAATAAAAAAACGGTCAACTCGGGGGCCGATCCCGAACACCAAAATTTTAGAGACCATATTAAACAAGGCAAACTTCATTTTACGAAATTTACTACGCCAGGGATCGAATCTGGGACCTTTTCATTTAAGGTAGTTAGGCGGGTAAAAACTTAGACCACATAACTACAAATACTATCATAAAAAGTTTAGGAATTTAGATTAAGAAAGTACCTGGCACAAATCATCCATACGAGCAGCACCAAAAATATGATGAAGATGACTCCGCCCGCAACCCCGCTGGCGATGTAAGCAAACTCGCTCTTGTCCCTGCATTGGCGGCCGGTGAAGGAGCCGGTGCAACGGCATGTTGGCTCGCCACGGGTGTCCTTCACGCACTCGCCGTTGTTGTCGCAGTAGTTGAGGCAGACGTCTGAAAATAATCAAATTAGTATAAGAAAGAAAGAAAAAGGATTTGCATTAAAATCTTAGGAAAAATCCAGCATATTTTTTATATCAAAACAAAGGGAAGAATTGATTGTGGTATTCTCCAGAAATGTAAAATTTACAAACGTTATCGGTACGTTTCACATTTTTTTATACATTTTCCATGATGTAACTGTATAGCAAGATAGGTAGCCTTTAATTTACCACCATACCTCCAGTATGCCTGTGGAGTATAGATGCGTCTATACTAGGAGGACTTTCTCTATGTTAAAAAATGTCCATCAAATGATATCATTGCGCTCGCTACTGTAGTACTAGTATAAAACTCAACACGCTTCGCCCCATCTTCTCCGTCTCTTATTGACTATAGATGGAGTGAACTTAGTAGATATATAGACCGAATTTTGCTACACTAGCTCTAATCTGGACAAATTTCGGACTATTTGTTTATGCTAACCACGGTACTTCTTCAGTTTTAGCCGCTTATAATATTATACTGTTTACCTCTGCCCTTTGTTAAAAATGTTTGAACTGACCTATGCATATTTTTCCAGTACCGTTGAATCCAGGTTTGCATTGACAATTGAAATCATTAGTTTCCGAGACGAGTAAACAATATGCGTTGATGTCGCAATGCATTTCTGGACCGCTCATGTCGCATGGATTAGTGCAATCGTCTTCTGATGTCTGCAACATTACACAACTATTATAATGTAATCTATATATTATACCAATGAATAAAATTTAAGCCTCTATCTGTAATGCCTAATTATAAATAACGAGGATTGAAAAGGTATACAGTTATACATATTTGTAACTACATTTTACTACCTGCTAGCGGGTAACTTGCCGCACAAGTAGTAGGTACTTGTTCAAGTCCCGTACGAATTATGTCATGGGCGCAGCTAGTTAAGCTCCTCAATCTTATTTATTAAGTACACATTACCATTCAATCGTTGGTATGTAATTTTGGACAACTTACAGCGCCTGGTTCCCTCGTACTGGTGTTAAGTGGGCATGGCACACAGACTGTCTGTTGGGCTTCTGTCTGGTAAGTGCCCTTCTTGCACTGTATGCAAGTATTCAGTGTGATGTTGAGGTATGTACCTGAAATTATTATAACAGAAACTCTCTATTATATACTCAAAACAAGTTTCGCTGGTCACGTGGGAACGAGCTAGATTCGACACGTCGAAGAGCTCACATTAAGGTGAAGAAATTAATACATGTTGCTATGATATGTGCACATTAGCTTGTATTATTGTTATATTTCTAGAATAATTTGCTGCAACGAAATAAAAAGTAGAAATTTAAAAACTTGACCAATATTAATCACATAAAATGAGGTATCAATTATTATTGAAAGGACTTTATATAGCATAGTATTTTTTTATGTTTTATTATTGCATGAGTTCAACAGACAGCAGACAGCGCACCTGATGGAATACGGCTACCATCGCCCATATACATTTGAAACACCAAAAAAAAATGCTACTAATGTGCTGCCGCTCTCTAAAGGGTGACTGGAACCTGGCCATTAATGCCGGAACACAACTCAAGGTTGTTATGGCGCCATAATCTAGACCAGGGGTGGTAGCCATCCAGGGCAATTATCCTACCATCTCACTGTGGGTTGTTTTGTCGCCTCTTACGACAGGCCACTCGACCGCAGGAATATTCTTTTTCCATTCTTACACGGATAGACTATTTAAAAAATATTTTCTATTTTGAGTTACAATAAACATGTGAAAAATAACCTTGCTTCCTATGATCTCCGAACTTTATTAGCCTAAAAATTAAATTAATAGATTGTTAACTTTAGACATAACTTAGGCAGTGAATATTATTAGCAAAAATTAAATAAGTATTATAAAAAAGTCTGGATGGAGGATGGATAAATATAAACAACATTTTTTTTTTAGCTAAACGTGTTGCTGGAGAGTTTCTTGCCGTATCTTCTCCTTAAACAGCGATAATATCTTGCGAAGCGGTGTATATAGAATAGGAGTAGATTTAAAATTTCCTTCAACCTTCAAAAAATGTTCTCCAGTGGAACTTATTTTGAATCATTTGAATTTGAAGATTACTTACCAGGTTTACAAACAGGTAGAGTGCATTGATCAGCTGATGATGCTCCAGTTTGCGGAGTGGTTGTACCCGGAGGACATGGTATGCAAGCAGCGCCTGCACCATTCGCCCGCCATGTTCCACGTGGACAGGGCTCGCATCCGCCGTCGCTGCTTAGTTGTTCACCTGCAAAAATATTAGGGTAGATCAACTTCAAAACAATTGAGACACTCTTTATCATTAAACGACGTGGCGGCGGATAGCAGAATCTTTTTTCGCAAACAATACTAGTACATTGACACTTCACGTTATAAAATAAACAAATTAAAGAAGTGAAAAATAGAATTTAACTAAGTGAAAATAAATTGTTGTATTTCTGGATGCTCGAACACTTCATAGAGCAATAAAAAAACTCAAATGGTGTAAAATTCTATTACTTTCCTACAAATAGTACCTTCTTACTTTCCATGGTTATGTGACAAACGACAAAATTGGATAAATACAGTAAAAAACATATGTAAGTACGAGTTCAAAAACATTTAGTAATTACATTTATACATTTACAAGCAAATGCTATTTATAAAAATAGTTATGTTTTGAATTTTGAATACAAACAAATATCTAAGTAAACATAACTTCAAATTTAAGTTTTAAGTAATATTGACTGTTAAATATAAAATTTTACGTGAAAATCGAGTTCAGAAAATACTTTACAATTATTTTGAGATCAAAACCTTTGAAATCTTTATTTGGGCTACAATTTTGCCAGCTATTATTACCTACCTACCTACCTACTGCATTTTAATGATTCCTAACTGTTTCTTCTAAGACTAAGACATGCCTGGCCTCGAAGAATTTTTGGCCTATTGACATATTCTGGCCATGCTGACGTTCATTATTAATCGGCCGAAACCCATATTTTATAATTTTATCATAGTAAAAACGATTTAAATATAATGTGAACATTGAGGGCAACACGATGACAGATAGTAGGTAAATTTCAATGTATAGAGCTGAGTGAGTACCTATAATATGTCTAACATTTAAGTAGGTTATTTTGTTGGAACAATGCCAATTTATGGAGTGAAAAGTATAACATGTTCATAGTTATTGAAAGTAATTTTTATGAACAATAAACTATAAATTTAGAATCACAACTCACCCGAGGGGCAGTCATCTCTGCACTCGGCCGCTGAAACTGCCTCTGTGGCGCGCGTCGTTTGGCCTCTGGGACAAGCGATACAAGAGAACGCGCCCTCTCGAGGCTGGTACGACCCATGACCGCAAGGCCGGCAGAGCTCCGCTTCTGCATCGTAGTACTTACCAGCGGCGCACCTCTCTGAAAATACAGTTTTTATTTCAAACAAATGTTGTATTTTTAAAACACTTCTTGTAGGTATACATAATTATGTATAACATATAAGAAGAATTCGCCATATGTTCTATTTTTTAGGTACAAGTGATTTGTTCAATAAGTCCTGCTAAATGTATAGGTATGATATCTAGCACGGTGAACTGACGACCTGTGTAAGGTGGCTGGCAGGGTATGGACGGGAAAAGCGTAGGATCAGGATATATAGGTTTAGCGCAAAATGGAAGCTTACGTCCAGCAGTGAATGTCGATTGACTGTAGATGATTTAGAAATATAACCTTTGCAATCAGCTGCGCTTCGGGCTCCCGTAGCTTGAGTGACGCCAGGTTGTCCTGCTATGACCGGACACGGCGTGCACTGTAGTTGGCCGGCTTCAGATTGATAAGAACCCATCGGACAAGGCTTGCAGGAATCACTTGCTGAGTCTAGGTAAGTTCCAACCGCACAGGCCACTAAAACGCAAAAGTTATTTCTTGTTAATAGATGTCACTAAACGCCTCCTTTGCATTTTCATTCCCAAAATGTCATATTTCTGCAAAAAGAAACAATAATAACGGAGTTTTAAATTAATGGAAATTTGAGAAAGACACACCAAAGGTAAAGTTGCGTATTTTTCGAGGATAAGTGACATCTCTTGAATATTCTCCGAATGCACTTTACTTTTAAATGTTATTAAACTGATTAAGTTTGTACAGAGGGTTCTAAATACATATATTTATATTTTTAGGTATCATTACACTCCATTAAGAAATTTGTTAAAATATTTCGAGAAACAAGAAGTGAACTTGCTGTAATTTCCTCAAGCGGTAGTAGCAGTATCTTAATTTAATTTATTTATAGATTTAATAACTTGTACTTTAAAATCAAGAATATACCCTCTTTTTGTTATTTTCTATAGTTATGCATCGTGATTTACAATATTAAATCTAGAAGCATTTGAACAATTCTCGGATCAAGTAGTAGATTCATAGCTTCTCTATAATTACTTTATTATCAAATTTACTAATAGCCCGTTCCTATATACCAACCGTTCATCTTACTTAGAGCGGTTAAAATTGGACATAAGCCCCATACAAAGTCCATACGATATAAGTCAAAATTCAACCCATGAGGGCAAGGCAAGCTAATAAATAGTAATATATTGGACCCAGCCATAAATTGCATTCACAATTCACTCTGAGATCAACGATCATGACAACCATATACATAGATATAACTCCATTAGAACGACGATGCACAGCTGATTTATAAAAAATGTTTATGAATATTCCACGAGCATATCCTGTGTGTCACTGAAGGGATGGTTGCATGTATTCTATCGCTTTTGATCGTAAAAGTGAGTTGATCTTAAACGTAGATGTTATGTACTTACCACACTCTGGCGCCATCACGACCTGTCCACTCGGGCAGGCATAGTCAGAGACGAGCTGCAAGCTAGCAGGATCCGGGACAGTATTCGGAAGTATGTTTCGGACATCGAACTGTTCGTCTTCGAGTATAAGTTTCTCCAGCAACCTTTGTACCGTGGAACGCTCATTGTTGCCACCGTGGATCACTGGGTCGCTGCGAACAGAATACATTATTTTAGGTTCATTTTAGTGACATACTATAATAAACAAGTTGGCCACTTTCCTGAATGTTATTTGATCCTAACTACTTAATGGGAGATAAGGTATACATTTGCGTTGATTAGATAGCTCAGATGCCAGTAAAATGACATCTAATTTCTAATAATGTTTATTCGTGACGCCCAACTTACGATATTTTTATTACATTCTTAATATGGAACCACGTCACACAATTAAATAATAGAAGCACGAATTTTTTAATGGGTTGAATTTCAACGAGTGATCTTTATGTGTAGAATATACGCGTTGTATAGAATCAATTAAAAAGTCGGTTTAATATCTCAATACTATCTATCTAGGGGGTACAATCCACAAATTACGTCACACGAATTTCATGATTTTTTGCCCCCGTTCTTGTCACAGCTGGTCACACTCGTGAGACTCCTCCCTCCTTAGTGTGACATCACATATTTTGCAAGTTTACATCAAGAAATTATTAAATTAAAACAGCAGTTCCGTAATTAGCTTAAATATAGTAGATTTTGCAATATGACGTCACGACCCGATTTAGGACCCCCACCCACCCCTTGTCACACAATGTCACACTTTGTCGACCTTCCCCCTGACGTGTGACGTAATTAATGAATAACCCTACTTGAACAGAAATCCCTTGTGGGTACAAAAGAATAATAAGACATTATACGACATACAAAAGGGAACAGGAGACGGATTTAATAAGACATAGTAATTGTAGGTTACATATACATCCAAGTACTGGATGTGAGTATCTTCATTTTATGATAACAGACGGTTTAGCCGTCATGGTCTACGTCCATGTCCATGGTGGAAAACTCGGTTTCACAAGCAGGTGCCCACAATATTTTCTTAACCGTCAGCACGTGGCTAACATTTGCCTTGGTAAGTTGGGTACGCTCCCGATTACAACTAACGTCATTCGAATAAAAGACAGGTGCCTCACCATCACGATTATTATTAGTCAGTAATTTATATTTCACATAGTTAAATGTAACAATTTTTACAAAAAGTGCTAAAGTGCTTACGCAAAAGCATGCTGACTTACTTGACAGCCGGGAAAGCGACTTCAATGCTGTACGTATCGCCCACTTGACGCCCCTCCCTACTGCTTCGTGTCCTAAGTGCAAGATAAAATACATGCTATTGTGTTCAAAAGACATGCTTTACATTATTCATAAGAAAATTAATAGTGCTCTAATTTCGTACTTCATATAAAGAAGTTTTACAGACTAATCTATATATTATACGACAATAAAAAATAAAGTATATCTATAACCCCAATTTTATGTACAAGACAATTATATCATATAAACTTTGTAAGATATTGGTCAAATTATTTTTGTTAAAAACGCAGAAGTGCATGACGAAAAACAATTTAACAGTTTAATTGTTATGGTTTTCTAAAAATGCTAGAAATATTAAACTTCTAACTTAAGTATTCTCATAAATATCACTAAAAATCACACCGTAAGTTGATTTAATAGTATAACAGGTTACAGACTACTGTTAGCTCTTGAGGTATTTGAGGCTTGTCTTATATGTCTGTTCATAGAAAGTACGATAATCAAAGACTTGTTACTTAAAATTGTGAAGCTCAATGTTGTGAGAACACATGTTTCTGTAG
Organism: Dendrolimus houi; assembly: GCA_039645545.1. Lineage (NCBI taxonomy): Eukaryota > Metazoa > Arthropoda > Insecta > Lepidoptera > Lasiocampidae > Dendrolimus > Dendrolimus houi. Next base: position 10,576,478 of record CM077120.1, on the reverse strand, counting down.
TGACGTTCTTTCTTATAGTGCTGTACCAACACCTATTTAAATTATATTCCGCGCAAAACATTAAAGCAGCTCTTAGTAATAAATGGCTATGTAGCCAGCCAGTCTTTGATATAAACACTTATTATAATCCTGTGGATAGGCCATAAAGTTTCACGCGAAATACAATTGCAGATTTAGGTTCTGCGCAAATCGGTGAACGGCATGGCAGAGGATTTTTTTATTATTCAATTCAAGTTTATACTTCATAATTATTAAATCGAAAGTATCTATTTTAATGTTCGGAGACCGACCACGGAACATAAACATTATATTTTATGTTAAATTGATAAGTATAAAACATGAATTGAAACATTTAAAATCCTTAGACATTCCGCCGATTTGCGCAGATTCTTAAGTATTCATTATAACCTCATATCGCAATCTAATTTGCAGTGTAGTGTCATATACGTGTCATTTGATAATGTGATTAAAGTTAAATAAAACTCACTCGTCTACGGGAATGATAGCGTCCATAACATATGTGTCTTCTGAAGGAATGGTGGGAGGAGAAGAAACTTGTCGTGTTTGTCGAACATTTGCTCGGTGGTCACATTTGACGTTGATGTCAAGTTCCTTGCACTCACGAGTTCCTGTACGTTAATGAGTCTCATAATTTTCATCATTTTATACAAATCATATTATTCTTGTTCTACATCTTTAAGTATAACATTTCGCCACTTTTAAGTAATACAATTTTTGTAAACTTAGCAATTTTTTACGCAGACAGTACAATGTGGAGAAAAAAATAAAGGAAACCTCTTTATTAACCCAGTTTTCGTGGCCACCCTAAGCGATATTTCACAGAATAAAATTCTAACACTTAAACAATAATAAATAATAATATTTATCATACGATTTGTTCAGGTTAAGCATAAAGACAATTAAAAAAAGAATTAGGTATATAATACTCTGTCTTCATCATTGCTGTTTATATTTCAGTTAAATATAGCAAGAAAAGCACTCGTAATCTCCTCACTATTCTTTACGTTAACTTAGAGGTTTCAATGTGATACAAGATATTTAAATAAATATTTACCGTCGGCAGAATAAGAGCAGAAGTTCCAATCTCTGTTAAGTTGGTTGATGGCACTACGAACTTTCTGCCGTAAGACAGCTTGACCGGCATCGTTGCAAAGTACTGAACTTGGGAATAACATTGAAATTTTGAAAACCCTTTGAGCTGCTGAAGCCGCTGTGAATAAAACAATAAAAGCACTAGAAACATAGTTCGAGCCAATTTCTCAGTAATCTAGGTAACAGTGCGTTAAACTTGTTGAAAGTGATTGGTAATTAAATTTAACAGGAAATTGAAGGTAAACACGACACTATTATCTGAATATAATTCTAGACTTGGTGCCAATAGTTGACAACAGAGTTTTGCCAAGGATTATCTTCCCATGTGGTCTTTAACCATACCACCTTGTCACTACGTGAACTAAAACTCTAAAATAATTAAAAATCGAAGATATGCGACTGCCTTACAGGTAGGTGCCTAGCTCAAATCAAGCTATTGAAGAAACAACAGTTAATTTTCAATTTGTGTTCCCCTTTATCTAATACTTGACATCAAAAACTATAATAATTCGAACACTGATATTATTTAGAAATTAAGAATAAAACTTGAAAACACACTAGTTAAGGACAATAAACTTACGTGAGCAAGCTGGATAAATCAGAGGTAAACTTGGGTCTGTGGTTGGTCGCCAGAATCCTTCAGCACCGCATGTGTAGAATGGTGGTACTAATTGTGAAAATCTTAGGCCGTCGCGACAAGCGATCTCACAAACTTTGAATTGACCACCTGCGCCCCAATCGCGGCAGGACTGGTAGCCGCCAAGCGGATCCGGTAGTGGGGGACAGAATTCCGCTAAAAATTTAAAATTGTTTTAAGTAACATCAGGCGGTAAGAGTGTAGCCAGAAGAAATGGGTCAGAATGGCTAAGCGTGGTAACTTTGCCTGCATTGAGGGTAACAGCATTAGCTTACAGAAATAAAGCCGAAATCAAAACTATTAGTTTACACTGTTACGTTTATATGTTTGTTTTTCCTTCACGGCTTAGTTTGGTATATGTATATTTTTCGACAACGGATTTTTATCGAAGTTTCGTATGTTTTTTTAGGTAAGAAATTTGAAACCCATATATACCTAGTTATATTTAAAGCTTTAATATTAAAAGTCGGTTTTGCAGTAGCCAAATAAAATTTAATCATAGGATAAAATATTACACGAAAAATATAAAATTACAATAGCGTTAATAATGTTTTAAAAATTGGCCCTTAGTGTAATCTTTTAGGATTACAAGTATAATACTGAACCTAAATTACCTTGTTCTTAAATAAAAATATAGAAAGCTGACAAAGGTATCCTTGAATGTACATATAATTTGCCTAGTTTGAATTGATGACGAACAATACAAATTACGAATTAAATTATACAATTGAATTAAGAAAAGATAGAAGTCAATTAAAAATACTTACATAGGACCGTAACTTTAAATGTGCAAGTAGCTGCGTTCCCAACGGCATCATAGGCGATGTAAGCAATATCATACGCGCCCCAAGCAAGATTCTGACCGGGTTTATGACCAGATTTCTCAACTACTTTAGCTACACCGACATTGTCACTAAATACAGGGGCGTCCCAGTTCACCATTGAAGAGCCATTCTTTGCAATTACCCATAGGTCGCCAGGACAGCGGTCTACTCTTGGGGGTTCCTTATCTACCTGAAGTTGCTGGCATTTAGGACCAATATAACCGTTGGGGCATACTCTTTGTCCGCAATGCGACGGAACTATTCTTTCTACTCCACCAACAACATCTTCGTATCCTGCCCATGTAAGAGCCAATCCATTGTACAATACAGGTTCCGTTCTGCAGTCTCGAACCTGTTTTTGAATTTCGTTAGTTACGTCTAGAGCACGATTCCAGATTTGTACTTTAGTTAGATGTCCTTGGAAACCTGCTTCAGTGTATGCTTTTGGATTGTCTGATTGAGGCTTGCCCAGCGTAACCCAAACACTAAAAAGTAAAAGTGACACATTATTATTTTTCCTAAATTATAAAATGGACTACTAAATAATTAAATTTCCAGTAAAATTTGTTGTTGTTAACTATTGTGTATTATATTGTATGCATATTTTTACTACTAAAATTCATCTAACTATTCACAATAGATGCACCGTTAACGAAAGGTACAGATGACGAGCTCAGTATCAGTCAGATGTGCAAATCTATATATTTAAAAATAATTAGTCTTTTAAGGGCATTTTATAATGACTCAAATAAAGCCCTCATGTGAGTCTAAGCGACCTTGTTACTTATATTAATGTTTGTCAATCGCTATAAAGTGAGAAACGATTCTAAAATAGAACATTTTTTGAATTTTTGTTATTTGAGTAATTTATATTAGGCTGGGGAAAAAGTTTCTTCGCATTTTATATAAAAATTCAAAAGGTTCTTTTATAAAGTTTATTTACATTTGACTAAAGTACGTAGGTGCCATTTTGTTGGATAACTTTTTGCCATCTTGTAGGTAGGGACGTGATCCCATTGCTATAAAAATTTTGGGGCTTCTGATTAAAAAACTGCGACAAGTGGTTTTGGCAGTCCTCTCGTGATGTTAACCTGACACTGCCTAAGGAATTCTGAAGATAACGAAACAGGTGAAAATCTGAAGGTGCAAGTTCAGGACTATACGGCGGATGCATTCACACCTCCCAGCCAAACTCTCGTAATTTTTGCTGAGTGGCTAAAGATGTGTGAGGTCTAGCGTTATCATGGTGAAAAACCACACCCCTTCTGTTGATTAATTCCGGCCGCTTTCTCTCAACTTTTTGCTTTAATCTCATCAGTTGTTCGCAGTACAGTTCAGAATCGATGGTCCTGCTTGGCGGTAACAGATCATAATGAATAATGCTCTTCCAATCTCACCATACACACAGCATCACCTTGTTGCGAGTTAACCCGGGTTTCGCCACGGTCTGTGAAGCCTGACCGGCCTTTGACCACGATCTTTTCACACGTTCTTGTCGTACGTGATCCACTTTTCATCACTAGTTATCAGCTTCTTCAAAAATGGTTCGGTTTCATTATGTCGTAATAAAGAATCACAAATGAGTACACGGTTCATTAGGTTTCTGTCAATGAGCTCATGAAGCACCCAAATATCGAGCTTTTTTGTGTACCCAGCATTTTTCAAATGCGCCAAAATGTTTTGTGGTCAATTCCCAGTTCGCCAGATACATCGTAACTACTAATATGCCGATCTTGCTCCACTTTTTCAAAAATGGCATCAATTTTGTCCGCAACAGGGCGACCAGAGCGACGTGCATGTTTGATATCAAAGTTTCCGGATTGAAAACACTTAAACCAAATTTGCGCTACTCTCACAGATACTGCATTAGGTCCATAAACATCACAAATTTTTTTCGCGGCTTGTGTTGCATTTTTACCTTTTTTGTAGTAAAACTTTAAAATGTATCGAATTTCTTCATTAGATTCACTCATTTTAACAATAAGAAAAACAAATGAAAATCACACATTTTCCTAATTTGAATTTGGAATTGTCTTCTTTAAATTTAAACTTTTTAATGATACCAAAACCAGCCAGATACAAATGGTATAGCCAAAGAAATCTTATTACAAGTTCATACATACTATATGCGAAAAGACTTTTTCCCCAACCTATTATGTAAGTCACTCAAGCAATAATATGTGATAACTATATCTTATTTTCGAACTTAAATTCGATAGTGAAATAACTTAGTTATTTCACTATCAAGTTAGTTTTGCTAGCGATAAGGTACCTATAGAAGAAATATGTTCCCAATTACAGCATTAAATGGAATGAAATTAATGATATCTTACTATTGAGGTAGCGTCTTTCCGCTTCCGTAACCTTCCAGTTTACTAGCGATTAAACCTTCAGTGATAAGTGTTAGTTCTCCACCGTTGCTTCCATCCCAAACTAAGGCTACGTGGTGCCATTGTCCATCATTCACTGTAGCGAATTCACCGAAACTTAAATATACGTCTTGAAGTTCGGGGAAGAGAGAAATTTGAACGCCATTTGAATGAGCTTGAATAACTTGTCGTCTATTCAGTGCAATGTGGGAATTACTGCAAAAAGAAAAGAATAAGTAATAATTTTACAAATAATTTTCATAGTTTTTTTTACTGTAAAATATGTTTATTTTCAAGTTATACTTGTGTTATGGGCTTGGCTTTTTAGATACGTAACAATATAGGTACCACGAAGAACTTCGAAGCTAACTCAGATATCCAGATCAAATATTTATAAAGGTAGTGTCATTTATGAGATTCGTCCTTCCAGGAATTGAACCCCGGTCCCTTTGCGATCTAATGAACTAGGTGGACCTAAATGACTGGACCACAAAGACTGTCAAACAGTACATAAGTGTATATGAATTTCTAAATAATAAAATAATAAGTCATGTACCTAACGCTATAAGCTGTGAAGAATACTCCGCCTTCGTCCTGTTGGGTGTATTGAACCCACATAGCTATAGTCAAACTGTCAGCAGATCCAGTGTCAAATGGTACTACTTGAGCCGCGCTTGATCGTAATGGATCACTGAAGTAGAGATCATAGTCTACGCTTATTGCTGAAAAAGAGTAAGGTAATATATATAATTTACGCGAGAAAAGGAACGTGGTAAAATAACTTTTAGTTACTTAAAACGCACTTATATATAACATAGTTATGATAGAGTATAACAGTGGATAATATAAAATAACAGCATAGAATAAGTTTGTTAGTACGTACTCTTTCTGCAGTCATCACCCGTAAGATTAAATGGGCACTGACAATAAAATCTGCCTGGAAGATCAATACATGAAGCGGATGGCGGGCAAGAGTTCTCTTTGCAGTCAACAATATCTTCATCACAGTTTTTGCCCTTGAAGCCCGGTGCACATAAGCATTTATATCCTTCTCCTTCATCAATACATGTTGCACCGTTCTGGCAAAGTCCTGCCTCACATGCGTCAAATTCATACTGGCAACCGATTCCCGTATAATCGTCAGAACAAGTGCAGTTGAGGCCGGAACCGTAGTCCTGACATTTTCCTCCATGCATACAAGGGTCACCTATACATCTTTCTGGCGCAGTTTCACACTGTTTGCCATCTGTTCCACTGGGGCATCTGCAATAAATAATAATCTTTAAACAATTCTGAAGGATGAGTAGATATTTTACTAAGCCTTTGATTAAGTTATTAAAATAGACTTTCACAAATGTTTTCAGTGGAACTAAGTATGAACTAAGTAAAAAAATTGAATTTAAATTGAATTTGATTAGCCAATATCAAACTCCCACAGATGTCAAAATAATAATATACAAAAATATTAATGGTTATGTTAGCGTAACTATTATTTTTGGATTTAAAACTTTCTTAAAACTGCATTAACATATTAATTGTCTGGGTTAAAGTTTAAGGTGAACAATAAAGAGTTTTCATTCATTCATTCATTTAATAATTAACTATTGATAAAATATTTATGAAGGCATGATATCCATATGATTCATGTTAATCTATTAAATTCATTTCTACATTGCACATAACGGAAAAAAATAATAAGATTGATTCAGTCAGCAGTTATAATATATTTTGTACTTACACACAGAAATAATCTTGGAAGAGATCGATACACCTAGCATTATTTTGGCAAGGTCTGTTTAAGCAGTTTCCTATATCTCTTTCACAACGCTTGCCGGTCCATCCGGGGTGACATGCACATTTGTAATCTCCTATTTCATCATTACATGAACCACCATTGTAACAAGGATTCGACGCACAATCATCAATGTTGGTTTCGCACATTTCTCCTGTAAATCCTTCGCGACAAACACATCGGAATTTATTATCGAGATCGATGCACTTATCTGTTCCAATCGGGTTGCAAGGCTCGTTTAAGCATTCATCGATAGCAGTCTCGCATTGTAATCCTACGAATCCTGGACGACATTTGCAAATAAAACCTTCTATTTGATCCATACATGAAGCACCGTTCTGGCATGGATTTGATAAGCAATCATCAATAGTATGCTGGCAACGTTTTCCTGTATACCCAGCCTCGCAATTACAATTGAAATCATCAATACCATCATTACATTGACCACCGTTTTCACAAGGAGAAATAACACACTCGTTGATATTTATATCACAAGAAGGACCAGACCATCCGGGATCACAGGTACACTGGTGAATAAATAGTTTGTCTATGCAAATACCATGTTTACATGGTTCACTTGAACAAAGGTCTATTTTTTCATGACACCGTTTTCCTGTAAAACCTGGTGGACAAGCACAGCTGAAATCATTCACTAAATCGGTACAAGCTGCACCAAGGAGACAAGGTTTTTCAATACAATCATCGGTATTTGTTTCACAAAGTTGTCCTTCCCACCCCGGTAAACATTCACATTTGAATCGGCCTTGCTGTAGAGCCATACAGCTAGCTCCATTCATGCACGGGTTTCCGTTAGCTGAGCAGGGGTCAATCTGCAACAAATTAAAATAATCAGAAGATTATAAAAAATAGTTTATATATTTTTTATGATTGTAATTGAACATTATATATAAATAAGTAAATTTTTTTTCTCATTTGTCTATAATTGTAATTTAGTTTCTAACAACCTAGTTTTAATTTAGAGTGAACAATAAAGTGTTTAAATTCATTCAGTATTCGTAAACTAATTAATTTACGTTTATCTGATAATAACAGGGTAACAAATAACGCCTAGGCTGATCCTACTAACTCAGAATGACGTAATTCAGAATTATCGTTTACTAGATTTACCCTATCTAGAATCGAACCTAGAACCTCTGAGGTCTAAAGAGTCCAGTATATTACCAATGTTTAGACCATTAGTCCATATAGGTCTTAAATATAAAAATAAGCAACTGTGTTTACCGTAATATCACACTCAACGCCAGTGTAACCTGATCTGCATAAGCAAGTATAATTATCAAAACCAGGTTCATCTTTACACATAGCTCTTTCAGGACAAGTATCATTTCGACAGTCAGATCTCTCTTCTTGACAGTTGATGCCACTGTATCCCATGGGACAAGAACATCTGTATCCTTGCGGAAGATCCGTGCAAGTACCGCCATTGTAACAAGGTTGGCTGGCACATTCATCGATGTCGATTTCACATCTGCGACCTGAGAATCCAGCTGGGCAATAACATTGAATACCGTGGCCTTTAGGAACGCAAAGTCCTCCATGTTGACAGGCGCTGTTTGAACATTCAACTGGTAGACATTCTTCCAATCCAGTAGATCCTGTCCCAACTGTTTTCATATTCGTCGGACATTCGGTGCATACAGTTTGCCCCATTAAATTTTGGTAGAAATTTCTCGGACATTGCGAACACGGAGCTAGGCCTGTTGGTGAATAAGTACCAGGAGCACATTTAGCTCTACATTTATCCTTTCCTGGAGCAGATGGCTGATATGTGTAAGTATTAACTGGACAAGCCTGGCAGTCTTTAAAACCTCCTAATGGTGGTTCTCCTGTGTAGCTGTTTCTTGGACATTCTAGACAGGGGACTAACCCCGTAGGCGAATATGTTCCGTAGCCACATACAGGGATGCAGTCGCTTATATCTTTGGAGCCCTCTTCTTTTGTGAATGTACCTGAAGGGCACTTAAGGCATGATCCTTGTCGTGCTTGATTTTGGAAATAACCACGTGGACACATTGTACAGGAATTTTGTTTTTCACCAGCGAAAGTTCCGGCCGGACAATGTACTGAAACACAAAAATATTTTAGTTCCTTAATATACTTACGTACTAATACTTAATGTACTTACATAATCTTTATAAATTTTTTAGGAAACTGATTTTTATTTTATCTTTTTAAACCTGGGTTGTATAAGCTGGTATCCCTATTCGTATTATTAAACTGGTAAAATCATTTTGTCATTTATGATATTACGAATTATCTTTTATTTTAATAGTTCCTAAAACTATAATAACATCAGGCAATAAACATCACACTACTGAATTTCGGGCTTTTAGAGGAGCGGACGGTATACCTATCATGTTTGTCCAAAGCGGATTGAGGGCTTTTACTTATGACGCGACATTTTTTCACGGTATGGATGGTTTCTGGTTACGATTCGAGCCAGGTTTGTAATGTACCACGAATAATTACATGTTACTTTGTTAAATTGTATAAAATTACTTACAACATCTTGGGACATCATTCGTGTCCCTGTTAAGTACTTCGCCCACACTGCAAGTAAATCCTTTTGAAATGGAGCTTCTTATTGCTCTTAATGGCGGGCATTGGTTTCCGATAGATGACACATTAAGGACAGGCTCAATAAGAGCGCTAGCATATGGCACGGACAAATCGAATATTAAATTGAGAGTGGATCCACAGAGGTCGTAAAGTTGTGCTTGTCTGATAGCCGGTGTAACCGCTAAGACGAAGTCCATTTTCACAACGTTTTCATCTAAAAGACTAGGCATTGCCTTGACAAATGTTACGTTCATGTTAACATTAACGGCAGAACAACGTTGTGATAATCTTTCGTTCAGTATATTATCGTATTGCGCTAGTAAATCTTTGTATTGAGGTAGACAAGCACTAGAAACTGCTCCAAGTGCTCGATATTGAACACTAGCCACTACGTGGTAAGCGGCTTGTTGAGTATCTGAAATAAATAAAATTAACACAATTACTCTACTATATTTGTAGTGTCATTTGTAATAGTTTATATTTATTTATTTATTATAACGGTCGCCCGCCAACACAATACACATTCATAATTATAGTCAAAAATATATAGATCGTGAAACTAAATAGATTGAATTTGATAGATAGAAGAAATTAGATAGAAATTGGGGTTGTCTGGAAGAGATCGCTTTTTTAGCGATAAGACCGCCCTCTGTACACAACTAGATATAATTTTAGTCTTTAAGTTCATTTCTGTATTGGTGTATAATAAAGTGTTATCTATATATCTATCTAAATAGAATTTTAACTAATTTTATTATTTTTAATTAAACAAACTAAATTGATAATAACATAAACAAAGGCACGGAAAGAGTAACGTATAATTAAATAAATTATATTTTATGTTAATCAACGTCGTAGCTAGAGGTTGGCTAGTAGTAGGCAGTTGTTAAGATCGATCCGTAGTATATATACCTTGTTTTTTCTTACTTGATAAATTTTTTGTTAAATCGTGTCTTTAGACAATTAATATGAAACATTTTCTACTGTAATATCTAACTTTAGATGTGGCTTAAGTTGTCCAAGACAATTGAACATCATTAGATGTGTAATTCATTGCATAAATCGGAAAATGATCTTCTAAGGAAAAACAATGTATCATACATATAATATTAATTATGTTATTGATATGTTACACAATAAGTTTTTGGTGCGCAACCTTAAGACCTTACCATGGGCGTTTAGCTACAACTCTGATGTCAATATCAAATTTAAGTAAAGAATCTTAAAATAAAATCAATGAATATAATATGGGCAATGCATTTGACACTATGAAATAGAATAATTATGCCAACTAATGCTTACTTTCAGAAACGCAATCGGGGACAACAGCAGTCGGCATCCATTGACGCTTGGTTTCGCAAATGAATGTTTTGACTGGGTCGCCATCAGTAAATCGGAATCCAGGGCCGCAAGTTGCTATACATTGAATCCCCCGATCTCCAGGTAAGCAATTTAACGCTCCATTAGCAGGTGGCATTAGCTCCCAATCGACACACGGAGTTGCTTGTACCGATACCTACAGATAAACAAAGAAAATATATATTCTTATGTTTATAATATTTATATACGTACCTTCATTTAAGATAAGAAGAATCTTTCATTACCTATAAAATTTCAAAGGTCTTTTGATAATTATAATTGCTAGAAGTTAAGTTATTTACTAACAAGATATTGAGCTACTTGAAAAAATAGATGACGTTTATAATAATGAATGAATAACATACCACGATATAAACTAACGTAACTACGTAATACAAAAATATATTTCATAATTTACTAAAAAAATAGGCCGCTGAATACTTTGAGAATGTTATTTTTATACAATATTATGAAATTGCAAGTGCTTTCTTTGTATATTGAAACTAAACCACCCAAAACTACGTGATCATTTTAGAAAAAAAAACTGCATAAGTAGTGTTTATGTTTATATGTTTTACCTAGGTGAATCAAACAGTTCATAGAAGTGCATAAGACGAATATAAAACCTTTTTGGGAGAAGTTCGATATTCAAATTAAAGAGTGTCAATCACAAAATATTTATGTCAACTGTCACTTGTTTTTGTCAGTTCGTTCGCACGTAATAAATTGTTTTGCGCAACGAGTTGCTTAAAACGCAAAATTATGCATAAAAGTGAGTTACGTGCGGCGATAAAATATCTCAGCTTGAAAAAAATGTCTACGAAAGAAATTTTTTCGGACATTTAGCATACATTAAGAGACGATGCTGTACCCTATTCTACGGTTACGTAATGAATTTAAAAGAGGTAGATCAAGCTGTAAAGATGACGCGCGTTCTGGGCGACCTTCAACATCCGTTACGGAAGAATATGTCAAAAAGTTTGAGAATCTGATTTTGGAAGACACAAGAATAACTATAAAACATATAACTGAGATCCTAAAGATGTCTTTTGGTAGCGTTAAATCAATTTTAATTGATTCACTAGGGTTCCAAAAGGGTTCCAAATAGGTGTCGGCAAGCTGGGTGCCACGAATATTAACCGATGAAAACAAAAAGCTAGTTTGGAATTTTTTAAGCGTAATCTCGAAATGTTCCATTGTGATTCGGATAATTTTTGCCGTCGCCTTGTGACCATGGATAGAACGTGGGTGCACCATTTCGATCCTAAAACTAATAGACAAAGCATGTCTTGGAAACGACCATCCTCTCCATCCATTAAGAAATTTCGAGTTGATTCTACCGCTAGCAAAGTTATTGCCTCAGTGTTTTGGAATAGTGAAGGAATCCTTTTTATTGATTACATGCCAAAAGGCCCGACGATTACTGAACCCTATTATGCAAATTTAATTCCGACAGTGCGTGAAGCGATTCAAGTAAAATGTATATAACTGTCGTTGGGCGTGTTGTTTCCGCACAATAACGCTACCACTCAGCGATCGGAAGTTGCGCTCAACACAATCCGCTGTGCTGGCTTCGATCTACTTTACCACCGACCGTATTCTCCAGACTTAGCCCCAAGCGACTTTAACTTATTCCCAAAAATAAAAGAGGAAATTCGAAACTTCACGACAATGACGCGGTTATGGCTGCCGAGGAGTTTTTCAAGACTCAAGATAAAACATTTTTTTTCGCAAGGAATAAGGAAGTTAGAAACGCATTATTCTAAATGCATTGCTTTGGAGGGAGAGATTATGTAGAAAAATAAAATATTTTTGTTGAAGTTTTTGCATTTTTTAATATTGATTCCAAGAACTTTTTAATTCACTCTCGTACATTCACAATATAATAACTACTGGGGCGAATTGAAATAATTTTAGATGAAGAGTTTCAATTTTTGCTAAATTGTAATCTGCTGTATTTTATGCTATTCAAACCTTCCACAATCAACACGATTATGAAGGAACACCAGTATCGACTAAAAGCTAGAGAGAGTAAATAGAAAATGTATGTTTTTTAACTTACTTGGAAGTTACATGATGCCTTATTTCCATATTTATCTGATGCAATCACTGTAACATTTTCATATCCTCTTATAGGAATAACTGCCCTATCTGGTATAAACTTCAAATATACCTCGCCTGAGGCGTCTGTTGCGTTAATTCGTCTTCTGGTCTCATTAAAGTTAACTGCATAGCTATCTTGCTTATCGACTAATTCAATAACGTAACTTTGGGGACAACTAAGTCTAGGCGGAGTATAATCTGGAACTGTGATGTTAACTTCACAAATAGCAACATTCCCATCAAAGTCAAAGGCTACGTATCGTACAACCATATTGTGGAACACTTGGATTGGTGTTCTAAAGTGTTGAGGAGTGACTTCTAAGCGTGCAATAGCACCCGAGTTATCTGTTGCAGTCGGTTCAGTGAAGTTTACGGGCAGGAAGCCACCATTTACATCTGTTTGTACGATAATTGGTTGCTGGGGGCAGTTTTGGAATACTGGTGGTTCGTTGTCTGAAAATAAAATCAACAATGTTAAACAATTACTTTTTTGTAAAAGTACACGTAATTTAAAATATTTTTCTTACTTACCAACACATGGGGAATATCCATAATCATAACCTAATAGAGGATCAACGGTTGGTTCATCACAACCCATGAGTTCAAATTTGAGACAGGCGTTGTCCATGAAACTGACAATACCTAAGATAACAAAGCGAGCTTGAACGTACTTGGGCAGTGTGATCATTGCCAATTCGCCATAGTTACCAGGATCCCTCATTGTTAGATTAAAGTTAGGAAAATACACGACGTAATTTTCATTTTCAGCTTGTTTATAGAAAAATCTAATTTCCGTAGGGCGCCCTACAATATCCGAAGTGACAACGCCCTTGACAAGAATAGCTTTTACTCTATACACTTTGCCTAAATCAACGCTTACATATGTGAATGCTTCTTGTTTGCCGCACCAACCAGTTACCGAGTTCAGTCTAATGTTTTTAGCTTCATAGTTAGGTCTTTCTGATGTTGCATTGATAGCTGAGTCAGGTATTCTACCAGACGCCAGGCCAAGAGGTTTGATTACTTTGCATTCAGGCTCACGTATACAGGTGATAGGTCTTGGGTTAATTAATATGTATCCTGGTCGAGAACAACCGAACAATACTTCTGATCCTTGTTCATAGCTTCTTGCGATTTGATAACCATCAGCTGGTCTGCCTGGATCTTCACAAACTGGACCTTCACATCTTAAATCGCCGAAGTCCCAAATACCATTAGCTTGGCACCTAACAACGTTATCGTGTTTGCTTGTTTGCCCTGCTAGTTTGAATGTGTTCTGACAGCCAAAGAAGAAAGAACTTTGATATCTCGTGTCCAGGTATTGTCCGTATTCTGCTCCAGGAGTCGGCATTGGTACACCGCAATCTTTTCTTGGACATTGGGGCTGAGCACCCGAGAGCCAGTAGTCTGGTAGACCCTGGAATATCAAGTAATGATGAAAATGTTCCTTTGATAATAAATAAACATAATTTTAGCTACATTGTGGACTTTGCAAGTGGACATAACCAAAATTGCAAATAAGCTGTATTAAATAACAATAGACAATATTTTACTTACAGGCTTTGGATCATACACACACTGTCTAAATGATGATGTGACAGTGTTACGAAGTTGTCGTCCAGGTGATGCACATGTAATGGTAACGTTGTCTCGATATGGTACTAGTACACTCTCAGGGTCATCTCTTATCACCTTTAGTCCATCATTTTTATCATCAGACAATGTCACGCAACGAGCGTCTGTAATGAACATAAATAAATATTAATACAATCAAATATTGATTTCACACACACATATAGAATAAAATAGAATAGAATAGAAAACACTTTATTGTTCACCACATACACATAAAATAAACAATGTACAGTAGTCACATTAAACAATAAAAGTAGGACCAATGGGCGGTCTTATCGCTTTAGAGCGATCTCTTCCAGACAACCCGAGCTATGGATTTTATGAACGAGAGATTCGCAAGTGTATGACGGCGGTGTGCAAATTAAATACATATATAAATATTACACAATAAATATACCTAAAATTAATAAAAAAAAATAGAGAATAAACAATAACACGTATTAATATGTGTATAGCAACAGCAATAGCTATACAATATTAATACATAGTATATTAATATTATATATACTAATATACATAATATTAATATACAAATACACTAATGAGTAAATGTACATGTAATTAGGTATTAAATATTTATTATAAAGTGAGATAATATTCTCTCTCGTTCCAGTTTTTTAAACATGGGGAGTGACTTTGTCTGTCTTACGTTTTCGGGCAATGAATTCCATACCCGGACAGCCTGCACAGCGAAGGATTTGGTGTAGAAAGTAGAAACGTGTGCAGGTGTTTTTAAGGCAAGATTATGAGAAGAGCGCAAATTAAGGCACATATTTTAAGAAGGAAAAAATAAAAATCTTACATTGACATTCAGGTGCTGTTCCATTCCAAGTACCACTTGAAGTACACATTAAATAAGAGAATCCAGACATAACATATCCAAAATCACATTGGAATTGAACAATATCTCCAAAGTGGTAAGAAGTTTTTGTGGATAGTAGTTGACCATTTTCGGGTGAAGCAAGTGGTGGGCACATTAGCGGTACGCATGACTTATTCCTCTGATATGTATCTCCATCACGTTCTCCTGTTTCTGATAGCTCAATAGAGAAGCCAGCAGTACCGTTGGCAGAAAAAAGCTCGTATCCTAAATTACACGAACATGAGAAGTTTCCGGGTCTGTAAAAAGCAAAACAAATTTCTTTAAGTATGTGTATAATGACATAATCGGATTATAATATTTTTAATAAGGATTTGAGATGATCAGATGATAACAGACAGTGATTAAGTAATGTAGGAATAGACATCTTAAAAAATATTTATTTTGGAATAAAATAAAAATAGTAGTCCATATGTACTGCACTATCAACCTCTGATTTCCTCATTTCATAACTTACAGTATACCCACCACGATTGTCTAAGGCGTTGTCTGTCAATTATCGGGTTTGATAAATTATTAGCATAGATATGTAGGTTTCCTTACGATGTTTCTTTGTATAAATTTAGTGAGACTTGTTGATTATAATTACATGTATAAAATATAATTGATAATCCTACTAATATTATAACCGCGAAAGTTTGTAAGTATAGAGGTATGGATGTATGTTTGTTACTGTTTCAAGCAGAAACTACTGAATGGATTTTGATGAAACTTTACAATAATATAGCTTACACATCACAATAACACATAGGCTTATAATTTATTAAGATATAGTGTGAATTATCCAAAATATAAAGATTTTGCATCACTACATTGGTAAGACCGCGTAGCGCAGCAAGTAATTAAAAATAAAATGTAATTTACTTACGTGTTAAGACATTTTTGATCGCAACCTCCATTATTTTCACTGCACTCATTGATGTCCAAACAATCCAATCTAGCACAACCCATTATTTCAAGTTTCAGACATGGTGCACCAACATAATCTTGAATTTTAAATTTAACGTATTGTGCTTCAATTGGCACTGGTAAGTTCAGGACTGATAAAGTAGGTTCAAGAATACGGAATTCAACAGCAGTGCCGTCAGGATTTGTGTAATCTTTAAATACGTCAGTAAGGTCATTTGTGTACTGTATTCTTATTGCAGATGTAAATGCAATATTACCATCAGCTCGCATTACACTCATAGTTCTAAACCCCCGTACTATCGTAGGCGCTCTTAAATCAACAAGTACCCAGTTAGCTCCTGCTTCTAGATTATTACCACACCATCCGCCTCCGTTGTTCAGACGCACCATCTGTTGAAGAAAACCAAAGATTAATGCATATCCATAAACCATTCACACTAATAGTATGTAAAGTAAGTCTGACAAGATATTTGAATATTTATTTGTTCCTTTTTCTAAACTGATAAAATAAAAAATGTGACAGAATTAAATAAAGACGTTAGTTAATATAAATCTAGTTTAACTTAAATTACACAACTGGCTAGTAAGCAAAGTATTTTACAGTACTAAGGAAATTATCGATCAAAAAATAAGATGTTAAATTTGCATTAAAATAGTTGACTTTTAAAATTTTCTATTTTCTAGAATTTGACATTGGAATTGTAAGTAATGGTTTAGAATAATAACAGAAAATAATGTACTGATATCATTAATTTAGGTATTTTTAAATTAATATTTATATTAAAATAAATATTTGTACACCTTGGTTATTGACATCTTATTCTTATAAAATTTAATTTAGTATCCTATTTAAGTAACATGGCACTTAAAAATAAAGATTATTATTATTATTATTGTAAATTTCATGGGAAATGTATGTAATTCCAAGGTATACGGAAACGCGAACCTATCAACGAGCTAAGCCACGTAATAATCTCTATCATAGATATGAAATACAAAGATGAGTTACCATTAAATGTTTTATTTACCCCTTTGTGATATCCAGGTTCAGGTGTAGATGTAGTAATAGATTCATCAGGAATGGCTCCATTTATGAGTCCTAAATCACCAACTGGTCTGCAATCTAAACTTGGAGCAAATCCAGAACGGCATGGACAGAAGAAACCACCTTGAGTATTCTTACATTCGGTGGATACAGAGTCACACTGGCTGCTTGCGCATTCATTAATGTCTTCGCAGGTCGGAGCCGGATCAAATTGCTGGTTTGGACCACATCTTAGCACACTAGGCCCATTAAGTTTATAACCTGAAAATAATGATTTATGATTATTTATTTATGGATAAAATACAAATAAAACATTTTCATATAATAAATTTTATATTGTAGCAGACAAACCTTTGAAACATTGAACACGAGCTTCGTCACCATACATGTAGATTCTGGTCTGATCCACCATAAAACCGTTCTTTATTTCAGGAAATTCTGGACAAATGACTTTAGAGCACGTAGGTACGTCTCCAGACCAAGTGCCATTGCTCATACACAAAAGAACTGGTTGTCCAGATCTAACGTAACCCAGCTCGCATTCGTAACGTACAATAGTGCCGTAACTACGACCACCACCATTCAATATCGTCACATTAGCATGTGGAACATCAGGAAGGGCTACACATTGAGATGCTGAAAAAATATTTTTTGGTAATTTAAAGGTAAATACATACATTATTAATACAATGTTTAATTCCACATTGCAATATTTACATACCCAAACAAGTAGGTGTCCTTTCCCATCGACCATCCGATAAACAAGAAATTCGTTCTATAGGTTGACCAGTAGGAAATGCGAAACCAGCATAGCACTGATACGTAGCGACACCTCGGTAGGTTACATTTGTAGAACCAATAGAGAAGCCATTGTCAATTTGTGGAACCGGACCACAATAAACCTCTGCAAAAATTATAGATATTAGTATTTATGTTTTAAAAGGAAAAATAAGATGTATTAAAAAATGTCATAATTTACCTTGACATGCAGGAATGTAGGTAGTAGACCATTTTCCGCCATCTAGACATTTAGTTGTAATTCTGGCCTTCCCCGTCGAAAATTCTTGACCAATTGGACATGAGAATGTGATGACTGTTCCAAAAGCAGTATCTCTATTTGATGCTAGTGCACCCATGCCGGATTTTAATGGTGGGCAATCTAAGAATGAAATCAGTAATTATTATAAATTCTAAATAGAAGACAATAAAATTTTATTTGATGCTCAATGTGACATTATTTACCCGCTGAAAATGTCGCCTTCCATCCTTCTCCATTATGTAATGCATCAGATACAAATCGTACCAACATTTCTCCACTAGAAGCAGTTAATGTTATTCTTGGCTTTACAGTGAATCCATTTTCTGAATGCAGTCTCAGACCATTTGTACTTGTGCCATCAAATACTTGAACCACGTCTGACGGGTTAATGTTAAATTCATCAAATTTTAATGAAAGAGGCCCCCCATTGGGGTTCTTTATTCTATACAAACATTCCTGATTATTTGGATAATTGCTGAGACCGTAAGCAGGAGAGGTAAAAGTTCCATTAGGTGCAATTATTGAAGCTTTACATCCCTGAGAATACCTCATATTGAATCCTTTCTTAGAATCTCCTAGACTTGTTCGGAAGTACATGTATAAATGATTTGTAGTAGAAATCACTACTTTTTGATTGTCTTCACCAGGTCCTGTTAATCTTGCTAATACAGGGCTTGAAGGTGTATTGCCATCTTTGATGACAATATAATCTCTGTTGATTCCCAATTCCATATCTTCGATTTCTAAAGAGACGATTCTCCCTGCTTGTGCTTCAATAATATACATGCACTCCAACCCACCCGGGTACCCATTCGGGTATCCAGGTGAAGTCAAAACTTGTCCTTGAGGTGTAGCTCTGAGAATTCCACCACAGTTGGACGATTCAGTCTTCCAAGAAGCACGAAAACCTTTTCTTTCTACGGATCCGTCAGTGCTAAATTTTATAATCATAAAGTTCGAAGCAGATACATAAAGTTTATTCGATAAATCTTGTTTACCGGATAATGTCGCTAAGTTAACAGATTTGTCTTCGGTCCTGCCACCTACTAAAATTTGAACAGTGTCAAAAGACTTTTCAGTTTCAAAATCTTGGAACTGTAAAACGATATTTTGACCTTGTGGTCCCTCAAGCGTCCACTTGCATTCACTGAAAGGTGGATATTTGTGAGGATAATTAGGACTTTCAACTACGTCTCCACTGCTGGCCATGTAAAAGTGGCACTCAGAAGCACAGTCCATTTCGTCAGAAGCATCTCCACAATCGTCTTGTTTGTCGCATTTAAAGGCCGCGTTTATGCATCTTCCGTTCGAACAATGGAAGGTTCCTAAAAGAAGAAAGTAGGTATTGAATCAATAGTTTTAAAAGACCTTAGCATTGACGTTTGTACGCTCGGTAAATGGTTAAGACGAACAAAACGAATTGATGATTTTCACTGTTTACTCACCAGCGGGGCAGGCGCTTGCTTTGCACATGAATGGTAACAGAGTTTCACAAGTGGTTAATTCCCACGACTGCGTGTCGGACGTTACATGTACGTCAACGCATTCTCCATCTTTAGGGTTTGGTTGACGTAAGTCCCAGAAGCCCGCATATTGTGAAACTAGGGCTCCGGCAGCTGATTCTAATGTGTTCGTCCTGAGATCGTCAACCGTAGCGAGACCAAGCCAGTAATGGTTATTACTGGGACTGGCAGGCACCATACTAGCTGTCATATTGTTTTCCGTATAGCTATCTACAACCATAAGTTCGCTTCCGTATCTAAAATATAAAATTAAAAATAAATATATGCTAGTTTTTGATAACTAACAATTGGTGTACTTCATAATCAATATTTTTACCTTCGACATAATTCTGCCGCTTTTTCCCATGAATGCCTGATGTTGAAGAACTTGTAACAATGTAAACCTTTTAATTCCCAACCTGAAACAAAGGAACTTTACGTCATAATTGTGTTGAAATATGTATGTAGTTCATTTTCTAACAACATTTTGGCACACGAAAATACTTAAAACTTAGTAATTTATAAAAGGGAAAGTTTTGTACTAGTTTAAATAAGGGTGTTGGTTTTGAAAATGACCTCTATATGCTATTCTACGATGAATAAAGACAACTAAATTGTGTAAATAATACGTGTATATTTATTTAATTCTATGAGCGAAAGTATGCGGTAGCCTTGGGTAATGATATTTTTTATTCAAGAATGATATGCTACTCCATTAGTTTGTAATTTTAACGAAAAATTAAGCGCACTAATAAGATAACCACACATTAATCCGTGAAGGTCGTGACTCGTGTCTAACAAATAAGTTGGGTTAACACTATCGACTTGAATATATCTTCTCTACTGCAAAACAAATGAAACAAGCTCCAAGTGCGGAGGCAGTAATCACTGTTTTGGGATTAAATGAACAAAGTGAATTAATTACATCTCGCCTTTGTGTAGTCGAAGCTTACAATTTAAACAGGCGAATAATTCGGACCGGCTGTATTTATTCATGAATAATTATTAACGATTTTGAGCTAATAGCTTAAGAGGTTTTAAAAGAAGTACCACTCAAGACCAGTAAAAGGCAATTTTACCTGTTTTAATTTATATATGTATACTATTAATATTATAAATTCGAAAGTTAAGATGGATGTTTGTTGATTGGCACAGAGATAGATTATAGTCTGGAATAGCACATAGGCTATTTTATATTACGGAAAATGTATAGATCCCGTGGGATAACATTAGAACGAGTGAAGCCGCGAGCAAAAGTTAATAATATTGTTACAAGTTACGGGACTCGAATTAAAATGCCGTTTGGAATTACTATAGAATTTATTAGAACTATACAAACGCGTATAAAACAGGTACAAATATAACTGGACATAACCAGTACAAACGTAATACAGGATTCAATAACACGCGCAAAGTCCGTCACTATATAGCTTATCGAATGTACACAAGTCTTGTCTCGCTTGTCACCATCGCTAGACTGCCCATCTTCCCATTGGGTCTTTGCTATATACTGCACCGATACAATATGACTGCCCGCGTAGATCGAATTTCTTAGAAACGAGTACAATAAATACACAATAGGCTGTTTTCTAATTACAAATTTTAAACATAAGGTAAACAAAAAAAGTCCAAATGCCGAAAAGGTAATAAACTGCAAGTGTGCATTGGTCTTTGTCGGTCGTAACAGTATAATAAATTTGTTGAGGGTGTCAAGTTTGTACAATGAATTTAAAAATGAGAAAGATATCAGCGGGCTAACTTGAATCAGGATTTCAAAAATGCAACTTTTAGAATTTTTGCCTATCTACCTGTCTATTAAAGTATCACATGAAAAATATTTATCGAACTATTTAAATGATATTCAACACAGAGCTAGCTTTAATCTCGGATCAACACTGAGGATACTTTTTATCGCGATAAACGACGTCGTTTTCGTGGGATAGACGAATAGAGTCAAAAAGAAGGCGTTGCAGTCGCGTTTTATTTGGTGCTGCCATTGCAATTCACTAAAAAATATGTCTTCGCATACAAATAACTTACATACATACATATATGCTGGCCGAGTCAGAACGTAAATATTTGTTATCTCGACATATGTATATAACATATATACTACAAGCAGGTTCATAAATTTTCTTACTTTGATAATGGCGGATTTTCATTCCCTTATTCACCCCCCTAGGGGTTGAATTTTCAAAATTTATTTTTTGTAGTCATCTACAGTATCGAAAGAATCCGCGTGTGATTTTTCACGGTCTTTAGACCCAGTAGTTAGGGTTGTCCGTTGGTATATCAATCAGAGAGGTCAAGTAATTATGGTATATTATAAATGAAAAGTGTCTTATGCGATAGTTCAGAAATATTAACACGGAAAAATTGCAAGCGCAACTACTTACAGGTAAATGTGCTTTTACTTGCGATAAGCGTATCGAAAGTAATTATACACGTTCCTATATAATACTCCCTACGTCTTTTATCGTGTTTACAAAAAAATAAATGGCTACAAATAGAGCGTGTGAGTTTGACGACTGATCGTGAAGACCGCGATGGATCCACGCTTCACTGGCGGCAACGCCCGCAACACGATGCAATGTGTTTGACCTACTTCAATGCAGTTATGTTAGTATACTGCAGCGAAATCCAATGCGTGCCCGTATGCAATAGGTATTTATTCTGTGAATATTGCAGATTGATATTGACTATATGATAGTTTATAAGAAAAGTAGATTACTTTGAAAAACATTAAAGCCGGTGGAAAGGGGAATAATGTCTCCATAAAAGTATGATAATATGATGATATTACGTAACATTGCAATATAATATTGTTTCATTTCGTACAATATAGCGGACCCCAGGCTTTGAAGCGGACGCTTCGAACGCAACTAAGCTTACCTACTTAAGCTTAACGAGCTAAGCTAACTTATTTATTTATTTATCTCTCAATGCTATTGAAAGAAGTCTCGCGTAACCAAAATGCTGGCTTGTATTTTGGGCAACGTATTAGCATTGCCATACAGCGTGGAAATGCGGCCAGTATTTTGGGAACGCTCCCCACCGACAGTGACTTGGAATCCATTTTTTATTTGTAAATATATGTATATAGTTGTTTTATTTTTAGGTTTTTAATGTACTGTTTTAGATATTAGTACTAATATAAATAAATAGACAAACGCAGTAATTTATATTTCATTCATATATTTTATCTGTACAAGAACGGAGAAAGAATACAATTTCCTGCGGCGGCGCGGCCTGTCGTAAGAGGCGACAAAACAACCCACAGCCAGGTGGCAGGGCATTTGCCCCACTGGATGGCTACCACACTTGGTCTAAAGTATGTCGCCATAACAACCTTGAGTTGTGTTCGGGCATTAGTGACCAGGTTCCAGTCTCCCTTAAGAGAGCAGCAGCGCATTTGTAGCACCTTTGGGGTTGGAAATGTCCGTAGGCGATGGTAACGCTTTCCATCAAGTGGGCCGTTTGCCTGTCTGCTGAACTCCTGCAATAAAAAAATATAAAACAATATTTCAATAACGTAAAGAACACAATATTACATTTAAGGATAATCGATCACATGATTGAGTTCGGCGGTACAAAACATGCCAATTTTATGTATTGCTATGGAGAACTAGACATGTGATTATTAAACTCTTCATTTGTTTAAAATTGAATAATTCTCTGAACAATTTTGATACGTGATTAGATGCAGAGAGGTCGCTTATTACTAATTATTCATATGCACTATTCACCAGAGAATTCTGTGTATACTGTGATAATTATATCTCTGACTCGCCTTAGTTCAGAGTGTTGTGTGGATTTAATTTACTAATCTTAATTTATGAATTTGATAAAAGTAAATTAAAGCATACATGATTCATAATTAATACATAACTTTTTATTATAGTCCAAAACACAGATAAATCATAAAAGGATAGCGTGGAGAAACAATTAAAGATAAAAACAATTCGTATATACCTACGCCCTGGTAAAGCTGGAGAATAATATAATACTTCATCCTGTTTAATACACTTCAACAAGGTTTATTTAAAATACCTAACCGAAATTTGTCAAAACTGTCATATAATATGAAAATCGGGTAGATTTCAGACATGCAGATAAACTGTCGTTGATACAAAGGATCTTGACGACTAGATCCCATATGTACAGCATCACCACATTCATAAACTTTTGTGTACATTCCCATAGAGCATGGGATAAATAATCGGTTTATAGTGCTACATCGCATTTAGGATAAATTGTCGAAAAGGCTTCTATGTGACAGTCTTCCCATGGCCCCAATCCTTCCAAAAGTCCATTTAAAACGACATTGCCAAAAAATACAAATTCCATAAGAAGCTAATAAAGCTTGTGTTACGGGTAATATATAACGGGCAATGGGCTGACCCGATGCAGACCAGAGAAAATAACGTAGTCTATCTAGAATATTTACTCTGTTCAGAATCAAAACTAATACCTTTATATTCTAGTGAATCAGACTGTCCAACGTCCAAGTGACTAAACCACAGAACCATATTCTAAAAGAAGCAAGTTTCTAGTCAGTACGTGTTAGGTGCAAAACTTAATGAATAGTGATTTTTTTACTGGGTCATGAATTTCCCTTATGTATGATATCATTTTATAGGTAATGAATCTTTGTTAGAAATATCATCCAGTTCCCATGTCGACGTTCATGGATGACTCGGCTTGTAACCGTAGAGTATAACATAATGAGAAGCGCGACGCTGCTGCAAATGTTTAATTGCAACCATTTTTATTAACTTTTTTCACTTACTATATATACATATATTTAATAAAACTGCAGAGGTCAAATTTCTGTATAATGAAAAAAAATGCTAAAAACCGAGTCAGGGGATGTAAGAAGTGAAATAGAACTAATTTAGATTTTTTTCAAATTTTTGTTTCTTTGTTTGTCTGTCTGCTTGTACCGGCTAATCTCCGAAACGACTGGACAGATTTAAATGAAATTTTGTATGGTGGTAGCTTATATCCCTGGTCAACATATAGGATACTTTTGATCCCGAAAAATTAAAGAGCTCCCGTGGGATAGTTAAAAAACCGCACCAGGGGGACGAAGTCGCGGGCATCAGCTAGTTTATAATAGAATCTTATAAATATTTAAGTTTCTTTTATAAATTGATTTGATCCAAAATACAAATATTTTGTTTAGATGTTGAAAAGCAAGAGACTGAGAAACCAATTACCATTTTTCAAAGTTTAAATGGACGATTGTATTTCATAGAAACCTTCCACGCTATAAGATCTACTTGATAGAACACATAAGTATCTAAAATAAACTTCAGAAAATAGCTATATAAAGTAACTACTATATGAAAATAGAAAATGAAGATGTCATTTTACGACCACTTACTAGGGTGCTTTTCTTTTTAATTGAAAGACTTATAGTTTTTAGAGTTCCGTAGTCAAATAGAAAACTGGATTTTTTATATTTGCGTCTTGTCCATATGTCCATGTACGTCAGAGCCGTTTTTCTTGAAAACTTAAGGAGTTTTGTGAGTGTGGCTTCGAAATAAACATATTCTATATGTATCATACACTTCAGGATTGGTGGCCTAAAGTCGCAAACCTTAGACATGTAATGCCAAATTCGAAAAGGTATTTGTTCGAATTTATTTTTTTAAGATATTTCAACTACAACCTTACAATGGTTGATTTCCCGCTGTGAAGGGGTCAGACAGTTTGTGAGTGACTTTTTAAATCAATGAATGGTGCGATATTTTTTTATTAATAAACAGTATGGCCTCTAACATTTGGGAGTAAAAGCAGTGGATGTTTTTTGCCACTAAGAAACCCACCATTCTACGCTGACTAAACTCACACTTGACAGTTTTTATTAATTAATTTTCTAATAAACTCGTCCAACTGAAAAGTCATAAAAATAAAGGCAAGAAGCCGGTTACAGTGAAGGTTGATTACATAGACAACCTTCATAGTATAACTTTACGCTGTAATTTTGTACGGTCACATTAAGTTTTATATCCTGTAACGTACATACATGTATGGAAATTTAAGAGGGTAGATAAATATGAAATAGGTACTAAAGCTTCGTTTACATGGCAGGATAGTAGCAATATCGCTCGGTTACCGACACGATGTCTGGCCGTTTGTTTAGGAAATAAGGCAGACCTTATAACATTGATCTCAGAGGATACTGGATATAGAAAAGTGTACATACAAATTTGTAGAACTAGTTTAACTAACGACCAATTGGTTGACTTGCAAAGAACAAGAGATCAAATTAATACTTAACGTGGGAACAAAAGATAAAGCAATACCGACGTAAATTGGTGAATCTCTGCAGCGCATCATTGTTCACAACCACGTGTTTTTTAAAGTACTCTATATTTTCTTAAGAATTGCTGCAATTCAAATGCCTTGTAGTTAATAATAATGAGCATTAATCAATGATATTGTAGCCAAAAATGAATGATCTAGCATGAGTTAAAAAAAATGGTTGCGAATAACGGTGCGCTCAGGAGATTTTCCCGTTTATCAAAAAAGTACTTATAACATTTTATGTAATATTTTTGATGATTTTCGATTTATTGATGCGAATAAAGTGATCACTACATATTGTATAATACTTTTAGAAGAAAATTATTTATTTGAAAGTTTTGAATGTCTATTAAAAGTTAACAATTAGAGGCTACAAATACTTTCAGAAAATTAGTGTTTGTTGAAATTCTTATTACTCTTTTCACAAATAATATAATTAGACATTTCTAATACTTTTAACAGTCATACTTATCTGTGTTTCTTTATTGTGCGTATCCGCTTCTATCATTTAATTACGTAGGTATGCAAGTTATTGATAGCAAAGTCATTAATTTTTATATTTATTTATTTCTGGAGTACAACTTACATGCTGGCGGTCTACTTGATGGAAAGTGGTTAGCTTCGCCTATGTATATTTACATCACCAAAGGTGCTACTAATGTGCTACTAGTGAAAGGAACTGGACCCTAGCCACTGATACCGGAATACAATTCCAGATCATTATGGAGGCATGCTCTTGACCAAGATTGGTAACCGTCTAGACGGGCAAATGCTCTACCGGGTGTGGGATGTTTTGTTGCCTTGTTTGACAGGCCGCCTGCCAGTATGAATTAGGCTACTTATACATGCTAAAAAAAGTCGCTGAGATACGCAAGAGTTCGTGTCGTTTCTACACATGAACTGCGTATATTGCCCCGGCGCTGACCAAGAAAAAATCTTGTCTGCGCTAGATACGACGTGCTCTGTGTTGTTGCGGTGAATGAAGGGAAAAGGTGAGAATTGAGAAGGTGAAACTTGACTAGTGCATCCTACCATACCCTACGCACGAATGCCCGAAAACATTGTCATCATTTACACGTTCCTATTTATCTTGTCTGGAGTAGACACGACAAATTTTCGTGGCTAGATCCGACAAAATTCAAGTCGTGTACATGATGAATTGGTACTAACTGCGGCAGACACGGTGAAATTTCTTAGCGTGTACAATTGCCCTTAGTATTCTTTCCCAGTTCTTGCACGGATAAAAAATTGTAGTCATTTGATATTAATGTATTTGTATTTTTCTTCAATATTTTGGAGCAGTCACAAAATATAACAATATTTTTTAATGAGATTAGTATTTTATTGTTCTTTCTGTTATTTTCTATAATTTATTACGTAAATTATGACGTATTTATTATATTTGAATTTTAAGCACTAGATGACAGAGCCTTCGTCGTAAATTTCGTATTGTAATTTATTGTGATGTAATACCGTGATCACTGATCAAAAATTAAAGATCAAATTGAAATTTAAGCAACATACACGTCACTAGCCTCTGAACTCTATAAATGAATTTATCGATTACCGCGCCATGTAGATACACCTATATATAGGTATGTATAGTAGAATCATTTTATTTCCCTAAAATAAGAAAATCCTCTATGATTTAATATATTAAGTCACTTGCTATACATTGAAATTATCAAGAAATTATATCATATCTACCTATATTTATAACATTTTCAAGTCATTTAGATACAGGTAAATACTTGGTTTCACAATTTACTATCTGGATATCCTGTGATTTGGCATTTAATAGCTGCATAGTATTGCATATTTCTCAACTATAATCATAAATTAACCTCTACGGAAACGTAAAATTCCACAATGTGATAAATTTAAAATACTTGGCCTCCAACTGATAATTCCTAATTCATTTTAGAAAAATTGCGCAAATTAAGACATTTGTGGGAATATTACTCGGTGTAAATTAAATTAAAATAAATTACACATACAGTTGCGTTTCAAGGAATTTGAAATATGTTATAACTCTTGATATTTACGGAGCTTCTTATAATATCGATATCAATAGGTACAATCTCATAATATATATTATCAACAGATTTTTTTAAAGTACAAGATTAGTAAATGAGAATTCATTTGTTCCTTTTTTATAGCCTGGGGAAAGAACCAATTATTATGAAATTTACATATTGCTAATATATAATTCGTTAACGAGAAAGATCATAGAGGATACTTCTTCTCTCGGTAAATTGTATCATTTTTGTGGGACACGAACAAAATATTTATGAGAAACAATGATAACGATATTGTTTCATAAAAAAATAGTAGAACCAATTTATAAACTAAGAATAATTATTATATTTGTGGATGCCGGTTTTAACGTGATGACGAGTTGCAAGAAATTTTAGCAGTGACCATGCGACTAATTAACCCAAATTGCCGGCTACTTAAAACAAATTATGGGTTCATGAAATCAAGGCCGGAAATCGTAAATTAGATTAGTTTTCTAATGCGTCACAAATGCTGATCATGTGTGATCGAATAAAAGTCATCTGTGAGTCACGTTCGGGCGCTGTATAATCGAAGTGGTGCCTTTCACTCACTACGAATGTGAGCCTTCAAGGCTGCACGACCGTTTGCTGCTCAATCGACTCAAACGGCACAAAGGCACTATTTTATTGGGAGATAAAAATTGCCAATCAATGAACGTTATGGTACTCAAGTAATATTGCGTTAGTTAGTCGATTTGCTAGTAATTTTGTTTCAATTGTTGATTAATGGGGGAAAATAAAATGGAATTCGTAATACAAATAAGTATAACAACAGCAAAAAAGAGAGTTCAA
This sequence comes from Dendrolimus houi, assembly GCA_039645545.1. Classification (NCBI taxonomy): domain Eukaryota; kingdom Metazoa; phylum Arthropoda; class Insecta; order Lepidoptera; family Lasiocampidae; genus Dendrolimus; species Dendrolimus houi. The sequence continues at coordinate 10,547,530 of CM077120.1, read as the reverse complement.
TGTCACGTCAATGACTTTCGCGGTAATCTAAATAGTTGACATCATAGACCTAGTGAAAAGACAGTAGAAGATGAAGCGAGATGATAGTAGACTTAAGATTTTTTCGGTTAGTGAAGTTGACGTAGTGTAAATTGATAAATAGTACGCGCCGTAATAGAAAGTGATTAAATGCCACTGAACACATAATATATGATATTGGGATAGTCAAAGGACCTCTACATGATGGCCGTCCTTCCGAGGTCATAGATCCAGACAACTCTTACAGAAATACGGGTCCAAAAGTCCAGAGCCTGGAGTGAGGTAAAAATAATAATATCAGCCCATGAATATCCTACTACTAGGTACAGACCTTATTGTTTCAGGAGAATGAACGGTAATACCCATAAACTTTATTTAAGATCGATTTGGGGTTTTAGAGTAGACTGTATTTTAGAATATAATATCAATCAATAAAAGTTTACTCGATAGGCTCGGGTTTATATTAGCATTATTAGGGTAGCATGATTGTAATGAACCGGTGACATAGTTAAGTGATTAAATTCATTATTAAAATAAATCTTATATTTGTAGAGGATGATTCTAAAGAAGAAAATTAAGTAATACAATCTAAAATCTATGGTTTAATTTTGTAATAATAATTTTAATAATAATCATGTGAAATCAGATACGAGTACTAATTTTGAAAGATTCCGAATAGCAACTTGGTAAAGACTACAAACAATTGAAAGTAATCTCATTCGAAAACATCTTAATCTTGCTAAATTGCATGTACTGGGTTAGGTAACCACTGTTTAATAACTGAGGCATCCGAAGAGCCATTGTGTTGCACCAATGCGAGAGAACATCAAGCCTGTATTACTAAGCAACTGACCCAGATTGCGTTGCTCCAAATGCCGCGGAAGATGCGTGCCAAGTTTAGTATAAACTTAAGGAACTGACAAGTGCAAACGACTTCGCTAACGTAAATCTGGCTTAACAAACTGAAACGCTTTGTTTACGAATAACATTTACTGTGAGATTTTCTTGTCGTGTCCTTATTTATTTTAATTCTACTACGATGAGACTTTTTTATGCAGCATACGTATTGTTTACATCCATTCTCATATGTAAAAGATGAAAATAAATTTGTTATGATATTTTTGTGTTTTCTCATTTCTTCTTTATGCTCCTGGAAATAAACTGACTTTAATGAAATTTGATATATAAGTAATAGACTTATGAGACTCGAGACGAGCGTAGATTTCTGTTATCACGAAATATGGAACCGCATCGATAACTGTGCTAAGTTTAACTTATTTGACAGTGCAGTTGAAGTAAATAATGGTGTCATAAAAAACCATGCTAAAGACCATACGAAGTGTGACAAATTAGGAGTACAGTATAAGTGAACATATAAAATGCAACTGGACTCTGACGGTATTAAAAGGCATATATTACCAGATAGTCCATAAATAGGTCAATTTGGCACTGAACCGACATTCAACAATAAATGCCCTAGCTTTTATATTGCAACATTAAAGAAGTCGTTTGCAACACGTGACGAAGGGTAAGCCATCAAAACTTGATAACCGTTCTTGAATATCACCGAAATCAATTTGATTTTGTAACCAGATCACTATCGTAAAATACGAAGCATTTTTTAGATACGCTTTAGGCGCAGTGTCTGCTGATGTAATATTAAACGTTTATTAATCTTAAGGATAATATTTTATGTAAATGGCATATTTTTATACAGGAATACTCCAATAATAAAGTTGTTCACGCGGCTTTGCATACTTACTTTTTGGCTTCGTATTCCATAAAAACTATTCTATTTTCCGGGATATAAAAATATCCTCTCCTCATTCCAGTTATTGTAGTATATATTGTATGAATTTTTATGATAATCGGATCATTCCCGGAAGCTATAATACTAGCTACACTATGTATTATTTGTTTAGTAAAACAGTTTTTGAACTCTTAACTGTATTGTCTGTAAAGATTTTAATAATATTGAGTTGTATGCAATAAAGTATTATGATAAATAAATGATTTTTTTTAATTATTGCAATATTTCCTAAATTATGGTTCAACAATAAATTCTTTATTATTAACTAGCTGTTGTTCGCAATTTGGTTCGCATTTATTTATTTACTTTCTGAATAAAGTAAAAACGTATACTGTTTGTAAATTTTAAATACTATGTGTAGGTATATGAGATATGTAAACATATTTTTATTAATAAAAGACTATGTTTAGATTGTAGCAATATATAATTTATTATACACATTACAATTAGTATAATTTGTTTTTCGTAATCTTAACAATTTAAAACAACAACAAAGTTCACGGAAGAGTTTAGAGCTCACCTCGGTTGATGTAATAAAGCAAAATCATTTTATGTTATGCTCACAGTAAAAAATATCATTATTTACCATTAGTGTGTAATTTGTGCAATTCCTTATGATCCATGTCATAGATAACTAACAATCACAATTCAGTACTTAAATTTTGCCTTGATGTTTTACTTTTTTCTCTAGATGTTATTAATACCGATTTATTATAATTTTAAGTAAATATGATTATCCTTCTGATTTTTTAAAAAATACGAATAAAAACTTATTGCGGTTTTTAAACTTTACCTAACTATAAGTTTTGTGCATGAATGAAGATCGGTTAAACTTTTTTTTTTTGTTAAAAACTATTTAAACTCTAGAAATCGACTTTTAAATAAATTTGATATTCAGGAGCCAGGAAGATTAATTTATAGATAATCAAACTATGAATTTTAAGAACCACAATTAGATAATTTCAGACTAGATTATATAAGATGCTGATCAGCTTAAATGAATTATCCGGACGAGTCGGTCTCGGCATGAATTTGGAGAAGACGAAAGTCATGTTCAATGAATACGTCGTGTCGAGACCGGTAAAGTTATTCAGGAATATGTCTACCTTGAATAAAAATACATGCAGGCAAGCAAAACCTCGAAGGGGTAGCCAATCGGAGGTTTCAGTTGGGCTGGGCAGCATTGGGTAAACTTCGTCAATTATTTTCATCGACCATCCCGCCATGCCTGAAGACGAAGTCTTCGAGCAGTGCGTCCTCCCCGTCCTGACTTACGAGGCCAAGACGTGAACACTGACGGCAGGACTGGTCTACAAATTCCAAGTCGCTCAACGGGCTATGGAGCGAGCTATGTTGTGTGTTTCTTTTGTGGAAGAATTAAAAATGAGGATATCCGTAAGAGAACGAAGGTAACCGACATAGTTCGCAAAATTAGCAAGTTGAAGGGGTAGTGTGTCACGTTTGTTGCAGGACCGATGGCCGATGGAGCAGACGAGTTCTAGAGCGGAGTCTACGTCTTGTTAAATGTAGTGTTAGACGCCTTTCAGCCCGATGATCTGACGACCAGCGCAAGGTCGCCGGTAGGCGCTGGGTGAGGAAGGCGTAGGACCGGGACCAGGGGCGCCGACTTGGGGAGGCCTAAGTCCAACAGTGGCTGACGACGAGATTAGTTCACATTCTCGGTCAATAAGCCATATAATTGCGGTTGTAAATAGTCTGTAGTAAACCAGGACCTAACGGTATATTTGGAAGCACGTCTTATGGTAAAATGGAAGCTGCAATTATACTTAATCGATAACGAAATATTTATGTTGTTCAGATAGTAATACCTATTTATACTGTTATACAACAGTTAAAATAGTTATATGATGTAGCATTATTAACAATGCATAATAATGCATGTAGGACCCCAACGGCCGGTCCTGCATTCTGCCTAAAAAACTTACATTAACGCGAGGGAAGCCGCGGGTAAAAGATAGTTTTCTTTTAGATAAAGGTAATCAACTCTGCATTGAAGAGTTTCTTAGGGGTTCCGTAAACATTATTACTTTTATCATATTAGTATAGTCTAGTATAGATTGGTTAGGATGAAAACCTATCTATCTACTAAAAACGAATATTTCAAAAATGTACTAAAGATGTCCGTTTCATAATTTGGAAACGGTTTAGTGAGCTAGGAGGTTAATCTTAATTGTTTGCTCAATGTTATATAATACAATTTTAAATGTAATTACTCGAACTGCACCTAAGAGGCTATAAACTGCACTGAGTGCATTCCCGACTAGGTAAGCTGCTTACGAGTGTTGTCAATGTCTCAGAGGAGTATAACATTAATGGTCTCTCGAGTCTATGGACCGTACTGTTTAGGATGTTTGACTCCATTGTTTTATGACATAATATTTCGTCCGAACTATTTTGTACCAACAGGTTTGGCAAGTTGCGTTTTAGATATCTTAATTAGCAAAAGTGTGTTCTTTGATACACGTTACATAATTAGAAAGAAAGAAACGTTTGTTTTTTTGTTTAATAATTATGGTTTTCGGCAATATTTATATATTAATTAGCCTTCGATTATAGGATGTTTCAACCAATATAACTGTGATTATAGAATATCAATGATGTGACTTAAAGACACGTTAATATTTAATTCTTATTATTTAGATATGTCTAAAAATGTCGAGTGAGATTTTAATTTAATTTTTTACTTTAATTTCCACTTCCTAACATATTATTTAATTCTTCTTTTGGGTTATGAGCTAAACTGGAATTTATTTATTAAGAAATAGCATTTTAGGGAGACTCGTTAGGTGGCTACTATGCTCTCACAGAATATCAGCATGAAATGGTTAGTCTTGGGGAAAGTTTCTTGTACCTTTTTATATTCCTTATCGTTTTGGCTTCTTAAGTTTTCCAGTATTTCCTTTCTCATTTTCTTATAACTTCTCCAACAGTTTGCAATGTTTTAATCAGCGGCTATCTTTGCTTTGCAGTTAGCTGTCAACGGCATTAGCTCTTTACTAACACGTAGATCTTCTGGTAGTTTTATTCAGTTTTCTATTTAAGATTCTTATTTATACCCGACAGTTACGATTACTTTAAATTAACATTTAAACGGATGCCTTCAGAGGTCCGAAATAAACAGCAAACCAATCTTGCAATTTTTTGCCTACTGGGACAGAACAGTCTCTAAAATTCTATATCAAATAACAATTTTTCGATAATGATATTTACTTTGTTTAAATTCGATATTATTTAGAAGACACTAACAAAAAACAGATTGTAGTGTAATGGAAACTTGCGGCATTCCGCCTGCGAAGTCACCTATGAGCATATATACGACGTACAGACAGTTGAAATTGAACCTCAAGGCGGACCTGCGTGATTGAACAGTCACTTGAACGATAGGCTGCCACATTGCGACGCCAGTTTAATTACCTAACGCTGCCTACGCACTGCACGGAATAAATGAAAGTGATATTTTTGGACTGTGTGGGACTGATCGACCTTCGCAGCTTAAGATAGACACTTACGTATACGTAAACAAAAGGGAAAATATAGCCCAGTACAATAATACCTACACGTACCAATAATAATTATACACGAGTCAAAGGTCAACGTATGGCTTTGCTAAACAACTTTCTATTTAAAGGGATTGTTTTGAGCAATTGAGGCGCTGTGCATACTTTTGGGTATCTAAATATAACTTTGTTATTATATTTATCTATTTCTGCTCTCTCACTAAATTCCATTACTCCAATTATATTATTGGTTATTGAAGAATTGTTTAGGTGTACAATTAAAGCAATAAAGCGTCTCTGATTATTTTAAGTTATCTTTATATCAAATTCCATTCTTTTAGGAATGTATGACTCAGTTTATGACATAGGAATTGAGATTAATTTTACAAGCTCGGCTAACTATTGCTAGCTACGTTATTAAAAATATACCTATGATATTTATTTATAAATTGATGAACAAAAATATTTTTGTGTCTGAATTGGAGATCTTATCAAAATTATATAAATTAAGTCATATAAATGCAGACTAATATGATAATATTCAATTTTTATATAAATTCAAACGAGTCCTTTACAAAAATCTCTTGTGAGATGTACCAAACAATCAATAATGCGTTGAGAAATAGTGAAGTAATTGGGTAATCAATATTTGTAAGTTGTTGCTACGTTCACGAGAATCCATAGGTGCCGGATTATTTTTTTAGTTTCAGGAGGCTTAATTTCTTAAACGAATTTTCAGTTATTTATATGCAGCTCTGGGCAATATTGGCCATAACACAAGACTAACTTATATGCCTCGAAAATAAAAGTGCAAAATATTTCAGTTCTGTCTTAGAATATTTATAATTTTGTAAGAACAGAACCTATATAAAACTATTAGGTAAATATAATAGTATCTTAATTACAGCCGGATTGTGTAATATATTCGTTTGTAGTTCATTTAAAGTGGAATTAGAGGTTACAAGTGGCGTTAATTCCTGTTTGGAATTACCTAGATTTGTTTGCTGTTTATCTAATATTTAATTAAAACAGATTTTAGATTAAATTAGTGATATGTATCAACAGGAGATAAAGTAGTATTTAAATGCTCCTTGTAGAAACGCAATTATTTCCATTCGAAATAATATATTTACCAAGGAAGCTAAAGTTGAGGCCTGAATGAAAAACATTGAATGCCTTAACTATGTATTATAAATTATATCAATCAATCATTGCTCAATATAATAATATATATTATATACTAGCTGACCCGGCGAACTTCGTACCGCCATATTTTCTGAATTCCTAAAAGACTGTTTCATGACACGAAAACAAAAGCACCAAAATCTGTCTAGGTGATTAGGAGGATTCTAGAACCCGATCTCAGCGCCACCTACCGGTTCTAATTGCGAATCTAACCCATCCGGGAACCCACTCAACACACACAAAAACAAAATCACCAAAATCGCTCCCGGTGATTAGGAGGATTCTAGAACCCGATCTCAGCGCCACCTACCGGTTTCAATTGTGAATCTAAACCACCCGGAGACCCATTCAAACACAAAACAAATATCATCAAAATCGGTAAAGTCGTTCTCAAGTTATGCTTGTACATACATTTTTACGATTCATTTTTATATAAGTATAAGATGAATTATTTTTAATTAAATTAATTATAGTATATAATATTTGGTTGACAAAAAATTATCTTGGGTTTCTACTTTAATGATAAAATATGCTCATTTTATTGAGAGTAATAAATAAAATATTCATTTACGTAATAAAACTAAGAAAAACACTCAAAGGGCTATTTCTTAGGCTTCTAAGTATACAAGAATAGGGTAGTTGACAGTTAACTCTCATACTACTACTTTTTATTATTTTACAGAATGTCAATGGCTCCTAGATTTAGTACGCACGAAGCAAGTTATGGCGTCATTCCTTTCATGAATCAAATAGCGTATTAATTTTTGTTTAAACATAAACTATAATAATTTGTACCGTGATATTCTAAAAGTGGTATTGTAACATCTGCTCTTTTATGAACACTTGTTTAGAATTTATTCTAAAATGTGCAACTACCCAATTGTAATTAAAATAAATAGTATTGATACAACTCTTACTACCACGCCCAGAGAGCTAAAGTAACAATTTGCTTACAGAGCAATTACTTTTAACGTTACTCTAATGCTAACCATATACTAACATAAATAAGGACATCAATAAAAGAGTTAAAACGAGTACTGTTACTCTTGGAATTTGTATTGATAATTATCAGATTCAACTGCGGTAGTTGAATGCAAATCAATATTTTAATACGGATGCGGACACATGTTACAATAAATTCTAATATATTTGCAAATAAAAGAACAGGCACAGCTAGGCGTTAAAATAATATCTTATCAACAATTTTTTAAAATATCATGATATAAATAATTTTAATCACATTTCAAACATAAATATTATTAATGCGCTATTTAATTCCTTTTATTTGTACCTACTTATGTCATGTCATAAGTAGGTAAGCTCCTACTAAATCTATTAGGCTGCGACGTTTTGTAAATTTATAAAAAGTATCTTAATTGATTTGACTGTCTGCTCCCCTATTTATAATAATTTAAATAAAATATAATTTAAAAGTAAAAAGAAATCTATTCTGTTACTTATAGATTCAGATTTGATCACATGCTAGAGCTATTAATGTATTCTTACTAGTTATAACTTGTTTGAATGAGAAACAGTTTTGTGGGCTACATCCTGCAGGTTATTGGCGAAGCCACAAGCCCGGTTTGTGATTAACTGATTACACAAACCCGTAGGCTTAATCAAGTGGGGTGACGTGCTGAGAGGCAATTTCCTTGTGCTAATTATGGGGTAGATGAAATCAACTGGCGACCTGCATCATTCATTTGCCACTTGTCCTTGTGGGTACAAAATTGGATTATGAAATGAATGTCTCAAAACCGTAGACATTTTTCGCTTAATTATGATTGCTTAAATTATTTTTGTACGTAGAATAGAAAACACTTTATTGTTCATCAAATAAACAATTACAGAATGAATAATAATTACAATAATTTAACTGCAAAACAAAAGGCGGCCTTATCGCTTAAAGCGATCTCTTCCAGGCAACCTGTACATAGTTCGCGCTAAAGGCTGGTTTACAGGTATTAAATATAAGTAAATTTTAAATTGCTTAATTCATGTAAACGATCCTTTTTGTAATAAAATATAAAATGTTGAACTAATAATTTAGTTAAAATCTGCTTTTTTATTATTTATTTTTATTGCATGAGTTCAGCAGACATGCAGACGGCCCACCTGATGGAAAGCGGTTACCATCGCCTATGGACATTGGTAACAATCACCAAAGTTGCTACCAATGTGCTGGCGCTCTCTAAAGGGTGACTGAAACCACAAGATAAGGTATTTCGCAGCTCTAGCTAACTTGTAGTTTGACGCGGAGCCACGGGGAAGCATTAGATTATGATGAGATAGAAATCTGTCATATTACTTACGGGCTTTAAATTACCAATTTCTTCAAATTCTGAATGCAGGTAATAAATATCAAGTGACTTTTGAAAGGTTCAACCTTATATACATAGATAGTATCTAGATACGGATCTTTTAAACTTTTGTATTTTGTTCATGATTTTTAGGGTTCCCTAGGAATTATGTCAAACACGAAGCCATTTTAGAATAGTCATATCCACCCACCTGTCAATGCATGTCACAGCTATTTATATATTAGCATGCAACTATAAAAATATAATGATAAGTGAAAATGCGATACAAATAAACAATTAAGGCTAGCTTTCATATTTATGTACTTGAGGGATGGAAATTTTTACAACTAGCAAAATATTAGTTTTCAAATTCCCAGGTGTATCCTAATTATTAATAAGTTGAAAGCAGAATCAAATTACGTATTAACGGTTTTAAGCGCGGTATTTTATTTGTTTTTTTCCGACGTTTCGCTATTTAGAGCTAGGCATGTTGCTGAAGAGTTTCTTGCGCCGCTTCTTCTCATCAAGCTAGAATATGTTGCGAAGCGGTGGTTAATTAGATTAGGCCCCCATGGAGTAAATAATAACCACAAATAAAAATTAAAACTAAATAATTAAAAGGAACAAGTTCATGGTAGCCTAAATAAAAACATTAAAATTGCTGATTGACACTCGATTTCTTAGTCTTTCGTGATCACGGCTACTGAAAACTGGGCGAAACGTCGGAATAAAAATTAAATGAAATATTTAAAACCGTTAAAACGTAGTTTTATTATGTGTACTAGTCGCGAAAACTTAAGAAAATACTATCTAAGTTGGAAAATGTTAATAATAATATGCTGATAGATTTCAGAAAACTATGTGTGAAAATTGATTTGAACAAGATCCGTGGACTTTTGAGATACCGGGTAATTTTCGACTTATTGCTTTAGGGTTCAAATATCAAATTACAAAAATAGGGGACGTTGATCACTACCACGGACCATACATTATGCGTCAACTGACATGCAATTGGCCGGGTATTATTCTAATAAAAGTAATGGCTTAAATGTTTTGACCTTGGCCTTAAATACACACTTTCCACGATATATGCAAAGGCTTATTAATCACACATGCATTTACTGTATAAACCAGTTTTGTGGGAATAATCTTTATACGAAGTTTTCAGATTTGAATTATATCGAAATAATGTATAAGATAACATAGTATATTTCGATATAAATGATATGTTTTGGCGTTATGCAGATATGCTAAGATTCTATCGGCGAAATTAGTAAATTTTATAAATTACACTAACCGTTGATATTCTATTTTCTTTATTGTATCAGATAAAATGAAATATGAAAAAATACAGAAGTTTATCGTATTTCAATACTAATACTAGAAAATAGTAATTAATACAAAAAAGTATGTCAAGAATTTGTAATTTAATGTGACACGTTTAAAAGACGTTGTAACATTTTAACAATTCTATGATTAAATTCAAAATGAATAATGAGTGGAGAAAATGTTTATAGGGATAGCACGTGGACGTCGTGCTGATAAAGTATCTGGTGACAAATTGGCGGCACCGGCTGAGCCTGATGGCGTTTTAGTACAATTAATTTAATGTAATTTCATGTTATTTTGTTCAGAGCTATTTCATTTTGCTTTTAATTACGGATTGCAAAATTAATCACGACTTTTTTTGTTAAATATAAACGCTCTGTTCATCGTTACGCCTGTATACACTACATCTGCGTAAATTATACCTACGTGCGCTACACTTGCGTATGTATAGCTACGTGCATTAAATTTAGAAAGAAAGAAAGAAATAAATATTCGAAGAAACAGCAACGTACTTACATTTCTGACATGTATCTTAAAAGTTGAAACATATTTTGAGAATTTGTACGTCGCATTTTCAGTTAACACGGTTTGCACTTAGCTTATTGCTGTGCCGGAATAATACCCGACACAACGCTGATTTTCAGTGCAAACTTTCCTTTTGCCGTAATACAAAACGACCCAATATTTTGTGAATTAAATGTAAAAACTATTTAATTTATAACTAGTATTATATACCTACATAGCATTTATTTGTTTTTTATTATTCTGAGGTTTCGGCCACTTTTCAGTGGCCGTGATCACAGAAGACAAAGATATCAAATGTCAATGAGTATTGTTAAAGTTTTATTTAGCCTAACGCCAACTTGTTCATTTTAATAATTTAGTTTATGGTTATTATTTACTCTATGATAGCCTAATCTAATTTACCACCGCTTCGCAACATAGTGTGGCTTGAAGAGAAGAAGCGGCACAAGAAACTCTTCATCAAATTCATTAGAGCTAGGCATGTTTGAAAATTCCGCCACCACATCTGTTGGATGGTGGATACCACATTTCATAATGATCAGAACAATAAAATGTCCAACATTCAAAGAGTTCGTTTAATATGTATTTTATGAACTGTCCTTATGTAATGAATTGATAAAAAACACTTAAGTGATAATATCAGCCCAAAAACATCCCTCAGCTGAGCTCGGGCCTCCCCATTTTTAAGAAGAATGGACGATATATGCGGTGCACTTGTCCAAAGCGGATCATCAGGATAAAAAACAATAAAAATATATAGATAGGAATAATATATTTAGATTATTATTTCAGCAACTTTTCCCAAACCATGTTTAGGTAACCCATTTATTGCGTTTTCTATAATAAGACGATGCGTTAACTCAAGTAATTCATTTTAAGAATGAAATAAAAACATGAGATTATTAGTTGATTTACATATATTTATATCAAGTATGCTAATAAGCTTTGATCTAGATTAAATATTTGTGCAGTTTCTAATTGAAAACTGTCGAGTTAATGACCTCTGATTGATCTGTGTTTTAATTCTTTATGGTTTCTCATGACATCTTTACATAATGAATATAATTATCGTTAAAACATCTTTACGATTTTATTTACAATTTCTAAATTGGCAAATGTTTGAAAGCCTTGAAAAACGATAAAATGAATTTACTTAATACTATTTTGTAAAATTAAATTACTATTTTGTCCATACTGAAACAAAGTTAAAAAAAGTCGTCCACATTTCTAGTAAGATTTCAATGGACGATTTACTCTTTTGTATTTAACAAGTAACTGGTAAATACAAAAGACACATAGAAGCACAAAGAAGTTATAACACTTCAAAATATACGATGAATCGACTAGTACAATGAAGAAAAAGTCTAAATATAATAAGCTTAACATATTACTGTTCTTAGTTATATTGTATTCTATATATAATCCCTTAAGACTATTAGGGCTGATTTTTCAATCATCGGATAAAAGTTACCAGTTGAATAAATTATAACCTGAATTCAAAAGTAAAACCACTCAACTGTTTCATTCATGCAAGTAACAATTTTAATTTTTCCTATTTATACTTTATTTTATGAATAACTTTTATGTGGTGATTGATTAATCGGCCTTAAGATGAGTAAGGTACTCAGAAAGCCAACCATAATGTTGCGTCCTTTGTTCACCGTACTGATCCGTTGTCCAAGGCAGGCCAGAAAGAGTGGCTTAGTATTTAGTTAACAACAAGTGCTCGAATGATAGTGACATTATGTTTTTGTTTCTAACTTTTGTTGTCAACCGAGGAAACGTACAGGCAGAGCTACCTGAATGTCTGCAATATATTCCTTTGGTGTTTGGTAGTTTACCTCTACGAACTAAAAACGGTTGTTATAATTGTTTACAATTTTAGTTAGCAATTTAAATAGAGAATTTTCTCAACAAAACCTGTTTACAGACGAAAAGTTTATCGAGTTTCTATTGGTGGAAATAGAGCTCAAAGTTTGGGCCGAGAGCTCCAAGGCTTCTAACCTTAAATAAAAATATTTTAAAAACGCTTGATAGACTTCGATCAGAGGGCTAATAATTGCTTTAGATAAACTTAATCAGTATGGCGAATGAATGTAATCAAGTTTTTAGGTTAATTTAACTTAAGATTAAAAAGGTCTAGAATTGGTAGTCGTCATGTAACCGTCCTAAGTAGGCAGAATATAAAATTTTGCGTGTTACTAGTTTCACTTGTGTTAAATGTTCTTCGTGGTATTAATTAGTTGACAATACCTATTTAATAATAACTAAGATTGTACCTACCTAGTTTCTGTTCCCAAGTATAAATTGTAATTAAATTTGCATAGCTTAACTTTGTAAGTTTGTTGAACACTGACTAGGTAACTCTCAAATCGGACTCAGTATTACCATTAATTGGAGGAATTGAAGATTTTACAAAGTATTTTAAGCAATTATTCAAGACCTTTGCCAACATTGATCGTCATCGTCGTTTACATAGAGCTTTGATAGAATTTGTAATTTTTGTGAAATTTCGAAAATCTTGCCTTAGATTCGGCCTCTATATGTGCTGGTATTAACTATTACGCCGTTAAAATATGTTTTGATATTGAGATTTTTGGAGCGATACCTTCTGTGCCCCGTGTAAGAGGTAGTTTGACGATGTAAAGCAGGCTATGTGAGCTATTATATATATAGTGAATAGACTAACTATCGAAGATATTAAAATTTATGCAAAACAAGTGGATGTAGTAGTATTAGCAGATTAATGGGATAATTCAATTGCCAGAACGTAATAAAAACGAAATTTGTAAACCATGTTTACAAATTTGTGGTAATTGTGTGGTAATTGTGTGGTAACAGATATAAGGATTTGTCTTTATCCACCAGTCACAATAAATCTGAGACAGGTACTCCTCTAATTCCGAATAAATAAAACTCAAATATATGTCAAGGTAATAACTCAAAATTAAATTAACGTATTTTATAGATAAACATGGCAATTTTATTTATTCTATATTAATATCACAAAACTGAAGAATTGATATTTGTTTGGACCTAACTTATTAGATATGTAAAATTATTTCTGATTTAGATATTTTTTTTAAGGCAGGAGTTCAGCAGACAGGCAGACGGCCCATTTGGTGGAAAGCGGTTACCATCACCTATCCAAATGCACTGCTGCTCTCTTAATGGAGACTGGAACCTGGTCACTAATGCCGGAAGACAACACAAGGTTACTATGGCGGCCTACTCAAGACCAGGGGTGGTCGCCATTCAGTCGAGCAAATACCCTACCACCTGGCTGTGGGTTGTTTTGTCGCCTCTTACGACAGGCCACCCGGCAGCAGGAAATTGTATTCTTTCTCCTTTACTGCACGGATAATAGGAATTATTTATATTATATCAATATTAAGGTTACGAACAATAAAAGTGAGTGTAATTTTAACCGCGGAGTGCAGTTAGTCACAGACAAGATATCTCGTTTTCAAGCACTTTATATTTGATATTAGATGTTTATGCGCATATGATAGCCATTTATAAACAGCTAAATCGTTAGTTGGCTGTCGTCTTTTACACCCATTTCAGGCTTTGCAACATGTTAGGACCAATGAAAAATATCACATCTGTTTCGTTAAGTATATTAATTAGATCCTATCTAATTCTAAACACGACATACGATTTAGTTTTAACATGAGAATCTCCATTACAACATTTTAAATTTCATCAGGCATTGTTTGGGAATATCTCACATTTTGAGCTGATGCTTAGATGTGTAAAACATTAATTAGTTCCTTTGTAAATAAAAGTTTGAGTGTGAAATGTAAAATAGTAATATAAACTACATCATAAAGCTATGAATACATTGCAAATCTTCCAAAAGTTTTAACCAAATCACAAGTAGTATCTTTATTTATAGATAAAAGGCGACATATAGGTATGACTATCGCCGTTCTGCCAATATCGAAATAGATTTCAGTTTCAGATTTTGACAAAGCATTATTATTCAATATCCTAGCGTTCAGTTGCGGTTAATAAAGTTTGGATCCTGGGGTGCTCTTTTTTACTCTTTCTCTCATAGCATTAGACCAGGATTTTTTGAGCCCACTCCTTTTATTAGGACCTGGCAGAGGTGGTAGCAATTGAGATTTTTTGCATATAACTTGCTGGTTTTCGTAAAACATGGCCGTACCGATGTCTCTTGCTGATCACTGATGCGGAAGTTTGTAACGTGGCCCTATCACGGAGATTTTGGTTGAGGTATTATTGATTAATAAAAGTACGTAAGCTTAGTATTCGAACGTATTTATCCGTACCAAACTTATTTCTTTGACCTATTTTAGCTGTGACTAGTCATACCAGAATTTCAATAAATTTATTTGGTGTTAGACTCTAAAATTAGCCTCCATATGGTTCGTCGCTATATGGTTCCATTACTTAGAATAAAAAATTGTGCTTAGATACATATTATTATTTATATTGCGTTTACCACGTCTTTACAATATGGACACATTTATATAATGTTAAACAGAAATGTAGCCTATATTTATAAATATATCCCTACATATAACAAACAACAGTATTTTTGCTTGATGTTTAAATTGTGAAAACAAAGCCGAATAGACCGTTATACTAAATTAAGGAGAATTTTCTAATAATTAAATATTTTGTTACTAAACAAATATTTAGTTTTAATAAATCTTCTAAGAAGATTAATTGTACAAAATAGAATATACGGTTATTTAAAAAAAAGTAAATGTTGACAGTAAATTTTAGATTATTTTTTCTTAAACAAATATCTATATAATAATATCTATCTACAAAACAAATATTTATTTACTTATTATTAAAAAGTATCAGTAATATTATCGTGTTAGGTGATGTAATAAAAACATCAAAAGTTGCAGTTACATTTAATAATGAAAAATTAAAACCAAACCCCTGAGGCATAATTGTCAATTCATTCAATAGGCGTATTGATAAAAGCCAAGCGGAAATGAATAAAAAATATTAACTTACCATTTGGACAAGTGAAGAGATTGCCCTGAAAAAGAACAAACAAGTAATTAGTAGCTATTGTATTACCTCCGATAATAATAAGCCTTGATTATGATATTTGGGTGACCCTCGTATATTTAGTAAATATTTTTTTCCATTTCAGGCTTCAAAAGTTTAAGGGGGACACAATTTTACAATTAACTAAAACGTATAATCTCGTCACATATTGATGATTGACAAGGATTCTGTTTTATTCCAAAATCACCATGGACCTCTGAAAATTTTTAAAATTTGTAATATATGTGTATTTATAAAATATCTGAAATACTGGTTGTCGATCTCATAGACAATAATCTCTATAAATTATTATTATTATTGTAAATAATATTAATGAATATGAATGAATGAATGAATAAAAACACTTTATTGTTCACCAAAAATTAAAACTAAGTTCTTAAAACTAGGTACAGTAAATGTTGAACAAAGGATGGCCTTATCGCTTAAAGCGATCTCTTCCAGGCAACCCCCTAAATTAAGGAAAATATTAAGTCAACAGTGGCGGTGAAGACAATAAATAATATGAAACATTCTAAGAATAAATGAAAAATAATGAATAATATACTTTATATACTATAGAAAAACACAATATATCATACTGTATATGAAATCAACAGCGTGTTTTAAACTTGTGAGGACCAAAGATATTTAGTAACCATCAGTTTAAAAGACAATATGGATTTAGCTTGTCTGATGTTGAGTGGCAGTGAGTTCCATAAACGGACAGCCTGTACCGTGAAAGAGTTATCAACAAAGGAAGTAGTGTGTACAGGTGTCATTAAGGAGAGATTATTACTAGAGTGCAAATAACGGGAATGAGAAAGATATAGGAAATCAAATCAATCAATACGTTCCTTTAAATACGGAGGGGTACGAGGATCAAAAAGGATGAGGAGGAGGAGGATGAATATGTAATTATTGAAATGTGTGAGACAATTAATTATAATTTTCGTTATGAAATCGTCTGACGAAAATGTATTTTACACTGACTTTTTTGTATACAATACGATTTGCTTATATAATGTTTTAATCATCATTAGTGGTTAAACGATCTTTCATTTTAATTTTTATTCATAGGATTTATGAATGAAATATAATTGTAGTTGTCATTTACATAATATGTTGTTACGAGTTGCAGGACTCGAATTAAAATGCCGTTGGAATTATTTATAGAATTATACAAACACGTATATATAACACAAGTACAAATATAACTGAACACAACCAATCCAAACGTAATGCACGATTCAATCACACGCGCAAAGTCCGTCACTAACGTCTTGCTTCGCTTGTGGCTATCGCTAGACTCTCGATCTCTCCATTGGACCATTGCTTTATACTGCATCGATACAACATGGCTGCCTCACCGTGTAGACCGAATTTCTTAGAATCAGTTCGATACACCTGGCTAATGACTGCCATAAAGATTACAATACACAATGGGCTGTTTTCTAATTACAAATTTTAAACACAAAGTAAACAAATGAAGTCCAAATGCGGAAACGTAATAAAGTGTGCTTTAATGGTATGCAGGTGTGAATCTACTTTTGTCGGCGTGTAGGTCGTAACAATATTATAATCTCCACATAATGCAAAGCACACAATTTTTGAGTATCTTGGCTAAGGGTCTACGCGTTCGGGTTCTGCGTTCAAGCCTGCAAATATTTACGAATGCAGTTGGACGGTCTACGTGGTCAAACTACTCCTACCATGTGTTTTGAATCGGAAGACGAACTATTGATTCTGTGGTCATTAGCAGTAACAAAGTGGAAACGGAAAAGGAACTACCGGTGCGCCCAATAGATGAATCTAGAGAATTTCATAGACTGGCATTTCTTTGGCAATTTTTAATCATGTTTCTACTATTTTTCCTCTGTTTTTATAATCAGATTTATTATAATTTATCCTTAGCATCATACAAAAAATGCCTTTCATGTTTAACTAACATTATTATTTTTTTGGTCTCCATCTTCCTTCGCCCACTTCGCACTTCGCTTCGCACGCTCAAACGCGTGCATTCTGATTGAGATACGCGGTCACAACGCCTGCTATGTGGGTAT
Organism: Dendrolimus houi; assembly: GCA_039645545.1. Lineage (NCBI taxonomy): Eukaryota > Metazoa > Arthropoda > Insecta > Lepidoptera > Lasiocampidae > Dendrolimus > Dendrolimus houi. Next base: position 10,529,751 of record CM077120.1, on the reverse strand, counting down.
GTCTATCTAACGTAATAAAATACAACGAACGCAGAATGCTCGAACGCGTGACCTTTATCTGTTTGATAACACCCTAAATAACAAAACTTCAAATTTGTAACAAATTAACCTTTATCGGGGAAACGCTTCGGAAATTATATATCCGCGTCACGTGAATGCAGTGATCACGGCCGAATAGCGTTGAAGCTAACTCATAGTGGTCGTAATATAAATTTATAAAAAAAATATTTCCAAAATTGAACTGCAAAAGATTTTAAATATTTATTTAAATGGCAAGCCGACAGCACGTACATTAATTTATCAAAGAGCAAGTCAGTTATAAAAAATATGATGTGTAGTTCTACACATGACAGGAATGTACAGCATTTGTACAAGTACGTATTTTAATTTGTAGAAAACCTCTCCATGCGCAGGTTCAATGCCAACAATGCGTTTCATAGTAAACATCTCAACAAAAACAAGTATTAAGATTTTTAAATCTTGTTTACTGTCTGTATGTTTAATATTGTGTATTCTATTCCATACTTTATAAGTATACTTTGTTCTACTTTCTTGCAACTATGTAATCAAACCCCTTATTTGTAAGGACCGCATGAGTTTCTTATTATGCAGTCAAACAAGAAGTATTTAATATTCCGAACTACATGTCGTAAATTGCAAGTTGGAATTCAATAGAGTGCCCTTAAAAGTTAACAAAATGCGAAGAATGTCAAAAATTAATAAAAAAAAATATTTTTATTTAATAATTAAGAAGAAAAGAGTTAATCCCAGATAGATTATTTTAGGTTTCCATGGCAGATCAGAATCTATGGTTTCCGTAGACACTTTGGCAAAAAGGAAATCCTTTTCAGCCATTTGTATAATAAAAACTAGAGTAACTAAAGAATGAATTTTCGTGAAAAATTACGACTTTTTATTAAAGATCGCTTTCTGATTTGTCGGTGCATCGGCGGTGCGGAATCGGTATGCTCGGTATACGCTGCACCGAATGCTTACCCAGCCGCTATGTTTCTATGAGCGTTTCCCGATTCGCTCGGTATCAGTGCGGGAGTGGCACATACCTTTCAGTTCCCGCCACAATCTCCACTTATATTATAATATATAATGAGATATTCCCTGTTCACGATAACTTGACACGCGGGGTTACCAAATTCTAAAAATTAATATCACATAATATCATGTCATAAAATAGGTTATAAATAGAAATTATTACAAAACGTAAATTATTCTTCATTTTTGTTGGAATTTTCTAATAAATTATAACTATCGCGATTTTCGGTGTTTTTAATTTTAGTTTTAGGTGTTAATATAACATACCAACAATCAACATATATAATTATATTATTTATGTTGATTGTTGGTAACCCTGCACGTCAAGTTATCGTGAACGGGGAAATACACTAAAGCCAGGGGTTGTATCAGAGTGACATTGACAGTGATAGATTGATTATTGCAATTTAAAAAAAAGCAAGTAAATCAATCACCAACTATAAATTCACAGAGTTCGCAACTTTGTCGAATTATAATCGAAGTACTTTCATATAACACAAAAAGATTTTGTTTTATTGCCTGAAGCAGGCAAACAGGCGGACGAGCCACTTGATGGAAAGTGGTTACCGTCACCTATGAACGTTTTCAACACCAGGGGCGTTGCCAAAGCGTTGCCGGCCTGTAAGAAATGTTATAACGCCCTTCTTAAACGACCTCCATGTCGAAGTCCCCTCCAAATCATTGTTTTACGCGGAATAAAGGTTTTAGAGGACCGTTGCGTAGCCGAGCGTGGGAGCTCTAGGAAATGGGGGTGAACATCCTGTCATCAAAGATCATCAGATCAACAAAGATGTCTTTATTACTATTTTTAAGCTGGACATTTGCAACACCAAATATAATACACACCTGCAGTCGGCTTCGAAGGAATTTTATGACACTTCTTTTGAAAAACCAAAGATTAGAATTCTCAGTTGGGAGATAATTCTAAATCTCCACGGTGTGCAAGATACACAATTTTGACAACCCTTGCATACTCGTCGAAATGAGGACAGTCATTGCGGAATGTAGAATAAAGATGAAGACGTATTATTAGTAATTAGTATTAGATCTGGTAAACACCTAAATTAGGTAAATTTACGAAAATATATCCTAGTGCAGTGTAAATACTGGTTTTATGAAGCAATAGTATTTAAACTATGCTATAAAATCTTATTATCGCAATCTACACTTAAATACTATAAGCAAAAAGTAAAATTTGCCAAAACTGGAAAAGTTCGTTACTCAAGCACTCGCTCTTGTACAAACAAACTTCATATCGGATTTATATATAAACAATAGACAAAATTAAACACGTGAGTTTTTAAATTACTTAAAATAATGACGATGCAAAAAAATTTGTTTTGCATTCTCGTATTAACAAGTGAGAGTTTTGCACATTTAATTTCTTCTGAATTTAAATGGCATTTTTACGTTTTTTTTTCATTATATAATTATATTTTTAACTGAATAATGCGCAAACACTTTGTGTTATTAATTTCCTAATGAAGTTTTGGGCATATAAGTTAAAAGCAAGATTATTAAACGTAAATAATAAGGTAACATAATAATAATAATAATAAAAAAATCTCATTCTTTTCAATAGTGTGACTTGTTCTTGGTTGCATTTTTATATGGTCTAGACAGGGACAATTGCTAGTCAGTGTCATGCCACACTTCGATTAAGTCAAGTCAAGTGGCCGATACGTGTTGGCCTTCCCATGACCTCCCCACGCAAGCCGTCCAAAATTCCGGGCCATTTTTATGGCCCTTGGTTTGCAGAGTTACAAACAAGAAAAGATTCACTTCATTTTATATCGCTAACTCTGGATGAAAAGTATCTATGCCAATTTTCTATAAAAATAAATTAAATGAAGTATTAAAACTATATATGAACACCAAATCGACCAGTTCGACCAATTCAACGAAATCGACCAGTTCAATCAAATCGACCAGTTCAACCAAATCGACGAAATCGACCAATTCGACCAAATCGACGAAATCGGCCACATTGACCAAAAACCTATCACACTTTCTGGGATAACGTTTACATAAATCTATCCCAAAAACTTATCCCCTTATCCGGGATAAAAAGTATTCCTTGTCAACCCTCAGTATTAAGATTACATGTATACTGACTTTCAGCCAAATCGTTCGAGTAGTTTTTTCCGTAAAAGCATAACAAACAAACAGACAAATATATTTTTATCCCAGAAACTATCCCATTTTTCGGGATAAAAAGTATCCTATGTTTCCAGTAGTTTTTCCGTGAAAACGGAACAGACAGACGGACAGACGGACGGAGAGACAGACAGACAAAGTTATTTTCTCATTTATCGTGTTAATTAATAGAGAGTTGACAAATCCATAAATAATAATAAGTCCACGTTTTAACGGTTTTAAGCAGGGGTAATTTATTTGATTTTTGTTATTCCGACGTTTCGGTCACTTCTCAATAGCCGTGACCACTAAAGACAAATATGTCAAGTACGAATGAGTATTGTTAAAGTTTTATTTAGTCTACCGCCAACTAGTGCATTTTAATTATTGAGTTTTAATTTTGTTTAAGGTAATTTACCACCGCTTCGCAACATGTTATGGCTTGAAGAGAAGCGGTGCAAGAAACTCTTCAGCGACATGACATTAGAGCTCTAATCTATAAGTATAATATTATAAAATTCTAAACATGCTATGCCTGTACATTCAAGCTATTTAAAAAAAAAACTGAAATAGACTATATATACTGAATATGATTTTTTCTGGGAATGATTTAAAATGGTCAGATTAAAAAATTCAATCCAATTCTAATGTGACTTTTTTATTGATCGATAGCAAATTTAATGTAATAAAACGTGTGATATTTTTATCCCGGGAATCTCGCCGGAATTTTCCTGAGATCGGTTTGCAGTTGTTTTGATGCATATAAATTAGTTTATTCCAACACAGTTTCCACTAAAACGATAGCTTACATGCTTTTTTAAAATGCTGCGATACTTTCTGTCCCGGGAATCCCGCGGGAATTTCATGTCATGCGTGGACGTAATTGCGGGCATATCCCAGTAATCTATAATATAATAAAATTCTAAACATGCTGTGTCTGTACATTGAAGTTAATTAAAAAAAACAACTGGAATAGACAATATTGTTACGAGTGCGGAGAGACTCCAATTAAAATGCCGTTAGAATTACTATAGAGTTTATTTAGAACTATACAAACACGTATAACACAGGTACAAATATAACTGAACACAACCAGTACAAACGTAATGCACGATTCAATAACATGCGCAAAGTCCGTCACTATATAGATTATCCAATGTATACACGTCTTGCCACGCTTGTGGTTATCGCTTGACTACTGATCTCTCCATTGGGGCATTGCTTTATAATGCACGATGCAATATGTCTACCTGGGAAGCGTCGACACAATTTCCCAGAAATTCTAATCCGCACACCTGCCTAATTATGCTTGCGAATGGCGATAAACAAGCACAATAGGCTGCTCTCCAACAACCAATAAATAAGTAAATAAAAGAAGACGGCCATAAAAGCGCTTCAATGTTATTAGCTCAAACACCGACGGTGGGTAATAAATGTGCTTTGTTTACAAATATGCAGGTGGCCCAATTGTAACAATATAAATGATGGAAAACATGATGATTTTTTTTTATTATTTCTTGTCTGTTTATCTGTTTATTCGGGATTCACGTAAAAACTACTCGGGCGATTTCGATGCGGTTTTCGCTGATCGACAGTTAATTCTTAGACTTAAACTCTGCACTACTTTTTATCCTTAGAATCCAGCGGGAATTTTTCTGGGAATTTTTTAAAATGGTCAGATTTAAAAAAAACTTATTTCAATAAGATTTTTTTACTTAGCAAAACTAATGTAATAACATTTGTGATTTTTTTTTTTTTTATAGGACTTGACTTTATGTTGTTGGTCCGAAGACCTCACAACTTTACCGGGTTTTCGGGGCGAGTGCCTTTGCGAAGCGAAGGTACGTAAAAATTAGCTTATTCCGACACCGTTTTCACTAAAACGATAGTTGCGGTACTTTGTGTTATGAGAATCCCGTGGGAATTTCAAATCAAACGTGGACGAAGTCGAGGGCATATTCTAGTTTTATATAATATTAAATAAATAGATCATTAGTGAGTCTGTTACAGAATAAGATCATTGAATATTGTGTAACAAACTAGCTAACGATCTATTATGTGGAATTCTTAGACTTAATCATTACTTACTATATCAATATCAATAACTAATCTTTCTCGAATTTTGTTACGTATCTTTTCCCAAGCGTAAAACCTTCCTTTTCAATAATATATTTGAGATGATTGAATACAATACCTATTTTACGACTCGGGTTTCAATTTTCTATAGCACAATCTTTTTTGGACAAAGCGTTTATTATTTTATTTTAGGTGTCATTGTATTTTATCGTTGTCTAAATTGTGTGTTTTGGAATTGAAAGATTCTTTAATACTGGGACCTGGTACAAATGTTTAAGCGAATTTATGTCTGATAAAAGAAAGTAAAATATATATTAAATGTTATAATCTATATATTTATAAGTCTTCTGTGCGTGTGTTTGTCACTTAACTCCTCTCAAAATTGTAAAGGTCGAGACCAGTAGTGGAACGTTTATGATCTGATATTAAAATTACAGAAATTTGTATATTGTTACAATTACCACGTGCTGAATGTGTAGAGAATATCAGGATAGCAAGACTTGGATAGGAATGGTGGTTATACCGTCTGTCTAACATTAATGGCGAGCCCCGTACCCAACAATTGGATGCTATAGGTCAAAACTTCCTCTTTCCCTAAGGGAGAGTTGCCAACTGCCGTTAATGCCGCCGAGATTGGGGCGCTACGGTGTTCCGTGCGCGCTCACCTCTCTTGAAGCGTGTTACAAACCGCCTTACGCCAAGGAAAGAACGAAGTAGCCGGGGATTGTCGTGGAAGAGGCCTCTAGGCCACCGCCTGTATACCCCCGCGGTGTATAGTCCTCAAATGGATTCCTCTCGTTAAAAAAAGGCTAAAACTTTATGCAAATAAATATAAAAAGGTAAGCTGTTAACCGCGACTTTCTCTGTAATGATTTTTTATTTTCAGAACGAAATATAAATGCAATTTTAACGTTAAAACAGGTTTTTATGTATTTAGTACCAAAAACTAAAATATTAAATGTTCATATCCCTGTCTGAGGAGTTATGGTTCTCAATCCAAATTTTCGTCCCCTATTTCATCTTTTATAAGGTTGTTCTTTGAGATAAAAGAATGTCTACGTTCGTCTTCAGGACCCAATGTATCTTTTTGCTAAATTTTATTAAAGCTACTTGTTAATATATATTAATACTAGCATATGCTTGTGACTTCGTCCACGCTTGACTTGAAATTCCTGCGGGATTCCAGGGACACAAAAGATCGCAAAATTTAAAAACTAAATGTTAGCTATCGTTTTAGTGGAAACTGTGTCGGAATAAGTTAATTTTTATGTATACGAAAAACTAGAAACCGTTCCTGGGAAATTCCCGCGGGATTCCCAGGATAAAAGGTAGTGCAGGTTTTAAGTCTAAAGATTTTTCTGTCGATCACTGAAAACCGCATCGAAATCGGCTCAGTAGTTTTTACGTGAATCCCGAACAAACAGACAAAACGACAAACAGACAAGAAATCTAAAAAAATGCATCGTTTTCTCCATCGTTTATATAGTCTATTCCAGTTGGGTTTTTTAACAGCTTCAATGTACGGACACAGTATGTTTAGAATTTTATAATATTATAGATATCTATCTAACATATTATGTAATGTATATCTATACATTACATAATATGTATATCTATCTATATAATATTAATATGATGCATTGAGAATTACAGATTAATTTCTAACCCTTTGAAAGAGAATATAACAATTGGTTTAGGCCCATTGATTTAGGGTCTAATATTTATTTTGGAGAAAAGGAAAGTGGTTTGTACATTGTCCATAGAGTAAATAACGCAACGCAAAACTGGTCGACGCTCGTAAATATGTACTTACATTATACGTCATTGCTTTTACCAAATCAAACAGAACACAATGTTGAAAGTGCAAACTCACATAGGCAATGTTTATCTAACTTATTACCAAATCACAAAGTCACCGGTTCCAATAATCTTTGTATGACATGAAAGTTGAAAGAATTTGTCCGGTTAATACTTTCTGGGAGTAATGGGTTTGTTGTAATTGATTGTGTACAAATTCTATGACGCTATTTATGGTAGAAATTGCTCGGTTAGTTGCGTAATTGCAATTTACTATTTAAACTATGATATGGGAACTCATTCAAGATACTTCTTCGTGTACCGAATAGACTAAATTCAATTTGCGTAGCTTTTTATCTGGTATGTTAATATTCATAGGCGTGAGTCTAATATTTCTTCCGGATTGAATGGCATATTAACTTTCGTTACTTAGTCTGTATCTGGTTTTAGTCCATTTTTATAAGGGGAAATCTGTTTGCGGATATCGCGCTGCACGAAGACTACAGTGGAGTAATGTGGGACTCGCCGGGAAGATGGGCTGCAGGACTACCCATTAAAACCCCTCGGTGTTCTTCTGTCACTATATGTTGGAGCCACGGGACTGATCAAGACGTCTTCCGGGCCACGACCCGGCCTAGCATAGACCCCATCCTACAGGCAGGCCTTTCCAGTCTATTATTGGTCCCAGGGCCTAACGTCCTGTGTTAACCATAACACAAGTGTATGTTACCTAGCTAGGGAATATAGAAATATACAATATGTGTATTTGACTGAGAATTTATTGTTTTTGATATGTGAATAAGAAACAAAACGGTATATTTTAAAATCATAATTAATTATAATAACTACCTTTGCGGCAATAAATAGCGTTAATGAAATTCAAATCTTGATTTAATCACTATCAAAATGAATATGGATGAAAAATTAATCTTTAAACATTTTTTTCTATTAGTGCTTTAAACAAACTGATTAAAATGTATTCAAATTTTTATAGGTGGGCTCGCATTTTGAATAATGAACTTCGTCATATAAGTTTCAAGAATTATAAAGTAAGTTCAAAGCAAATAAAACTTCTGAATGTCTAATAACAAAGTTAAAAGTGCTAAATCTCTTCATGCTGGTTTTTTTGGGAAACCTTCAAAATACGCTATTGTCAAATAAATAAATAGTAAGTAATGTTATAATAAAACTACATTTTAACGGTTTTAAGCGCGGTAATTTATTTGACTTTTATTATTCCGATGTTTCGGTTGCTTTTCAGTGGCCGTGATCACGGAAGACAAAGATGTCAAGTGTCAATGAGTACTGTTAAAGTTTTATTTAGCCTACCGCCAACTTGTTCATTTTAATTATTAAGTTTTAATTTTGTTCATGGTTATTATTTATTCTATGGAAGCCTAATCTAATTTCCCACCGCTGTGCAACATGTTATGGCTTGAAGAGAAGAAGCGGCGCAAGAAACTCTTCAGCAAACATGCCTAGCTCTAATAATTTTATATAATATTAAAATGGGTGGAAGAAAAAATAAAAGAAAATATCAATCAAGTTGGTTTGTTTTCTGGTGCACGCAGAAATAGCTTTGGTTTGGGTGTTAGTTTTGATGATCGGATCCCAAACAGGTGGTACTTGCCAACCATCTTCTCTATTGAAATTTGGGTGTTTTTTGATTTCAATAGCCTCATGCATCATTCTAGGTTCTCTGAAACGATTCTCTTTCGTGAGGATTTGTGGTTTATCGAATCTAATGTGTGGTGGTTTATCCAGTTTATCCAGTTTGTGTTCACCGATCGTTACCATAAACAAAATTAAAACTAAATAATTAAAAAGAACAAAGTGGCGGTAGGCTAAATAAAACTTTAACAATACTCATTGACACTTGACATCTTTGTCTTCCGTGATCACGGCCACTGAAAAGAGGCTGAAAGGTCGGAATAATAAAAATCAAATAAATTATCGCGCTTAAAACGGTTAAATCGTAGTTTTATTATTTATACAAGTCGCGAAAACTTAAGAAAGTATTAAATAATGTTATCATCATTTATTTATTTACTCCGTTGGCTCAACGATCCAAAGTGAGTCTTGGTCTCCAAAACGAGGACACGCCATTTTTCCTTGTCCTGTGCCGTTTCTTGTCAATTATTATGCGCCCGAAACTCACATAGGCCTTCATTCTGTCGTTTTAGCTATATTTTTAACGGCCGGCCGTCACAAATATAAGCTTTCCTCACGCTGCGATCTTCTCCTAACCGTTCTACGTGGCTAAGCCAGCGGAGGTGGTGAGCTTTTTTCTTCTATTATGTTGAATTCTGTTCCGAGATTCTCAATCCCGAAGTTGGTTTGGACCCTCCAACAACCATCCCCTCTCATCGTTGGATTCAAAATCTTGCAGTAATTAATGTCCATTCGTATTATTAAAAATACCAAATTTAACTATATTATACGTATTCAGGAAGTTATGTTACAAAACGATAATTCAAAGAATTTTCGGGAACTCTTTGACGTGTCTCATGTGTTTTCTTGTTCTCTTCCATTATCTATCGAATCTTTAAAATCATTGGTTGCCATACCGGTAGGTACAACCAAAAACACTATTATGGGTCTTTATTTTTCTCCAATAATATACATAAAATACATTAACAAATATAGATCTCCTCTTGGTACATTATTTCAGTAAGTCTAAAGTGCTTTTACTTGGCCTTGCCATAAAATAGAAATAATCAGTTTGACAATGCCAGTACATTAATATGTTGCCTAGATGTACAGGTCCCTTATGTTCGCTAGATGGCACTAGTATCGATTTATAATACTATTTAGTTTGTCACCTTTCATTCATTATCTTTTCCTGCCCAAACCAACTTAAAATTCTTTTTTTATAAAAATAAAATAAAGCGTGAATGACTTATATTTTTTTAATGGAATCTAAGTTTGCAAAATATATGATTAATTCTAATTTCTTTCAAAACAATGAGAATGCTTGATGGTAATTGGTAAGAGATGATAAGTACACAATGCAAAATAGACATATTGCAACAAATACGTCTGCACAAAAATAAATCTATCTGTACTAATAATCAACTGTTTGTTTACCATACAATGCGATGTTACGCTACATGCTGATTGACTTGTAACGAACGTGGTCTATGGGTTTATAAAAAATATTTGCAAGTGAACTTCGGAAAATTATTCTGAACACCATAATCAGAGTTGGATAATCGTGAATCAACTGTAAATATTTGCTAAATAATTTATTATACTTATCTTTAACTAAAACCTGCTTCTAGGGGAAAAGTAAAAAACAAGTTGTGAAAATATGAAGGATGACGACAGTTGGTTAAATTGGAATATCGCCCTGTCCTTTATCAGTACAGATTAATATCTGAAGCCATTTAGGTATATTAATGTATATCAAATTACTGTTTAAAATGATACTTACTTATGACGCCTGCACACACTTCACCCTATTATGATAATTCTTTTACGGTGCAGGCTGTCAATATTTAGAAATTTGCTCAGCAAACACTATTTGTCCAATATTTATGTGTGATTAACAGAATATAATCATGCTAATACATTTATTATAATAATTTATGTATTATTGTATATATATATATAGGACTATGTATGTATTTGTATATTTATTTCTTAAATTAGTTTAAGTATCTATTGCCTTTTTCCTGCACCACCTATATCGCCTGATTCAAATTTCTTTCATTTAGGTTGGCTGGAAGTTATCGCTTTGAGCGATAAGGCCGCCTATTGTATTGCCTAGAAAATATTGTAAATATGGTCTGTTTTTGTAATTGTATATTTTGGCGTGCAATAAAGTGTTACCTCTCTCTTTCTCTCTTATACACTGAGCGATGTTTACGCATATGTATGTATTATTTTATAATAAGAGCGTAAGAATATTTGAGCATTGCATTATTAACCATAGGATATAAATGTTTTGTGTAAGTCATTTGAAAAACCTGAATAAGATTGAGGGACAGTTACGTCCGTTCAGTATGTACTATGCTAACGGTTTACAATTCAGTATTGTACACAGTTTCCTGTCAATAATTTTTTAATTAAATTTATTTATTTATTATGGACCATCAACAGAAGATACATTATATACATCCGTTTTATATCTAAACAATAACGTTTTATATCTAACATGGTAAAAATACTCCCTATAATAAGAGATCACGTCATGCATTATGTAATATTTTATAAATAGTCAATTAAAAAGTTAAATTAGTATGTTTTATGTTATTAATATTATAAACATACTGTCTCTATACTATAATAGCTTCAATAAGCCACTTAAAAAAAAACTAACTGGAATAGACTATACAAATGACGGAGAACACGAAGCAATTTTTTTAGTTTTCTTGTCCGTTTGTTCGGGATTTACGTAAAAACTACGGGGCTGATTTCGATATAGATTTCGCTGATCAACGCCAAATTCTTAGACTTGAAATCTGCGCTACTTTTTATCCCGGAATCCCACGGATTTTTTTCTGGGAATGATTGAAAATGGCCAGTTTAAAAAAACGAATACCAATGTGATTTTTTCACTGATCGATAGAAAATTTTATGTAATAAAATCTGTGATATTTTTTATTACGGGAATCTCAGGGGATATTTTCCGGGACCGGTTTGTAGTTCTCCTGTTGTATAAAAATTAACTTATTCCAATACAGTTTCCACTAAAACTATAGCTTACATTATTTTTTTAAATGCTGCGTTACTTTGTGTCCCGGGAATTCCGTGGGAATTTCAAGTCAAGCGTGAATAAAGTCGCGGCTATAATCTAGTATTAAAATATTAATAATACAATAAAAATATAATGAAAAAGCAATAATTAAATATACTAATCAATCTGAGATATTTTCAAGAATGTATGAGGACTGTCATTAAACTATTATCGAGGTTTTTAGATTTTTCAACGTCATACGTTGTATTAATATTGTATTAATGTGTTAAATAAAATCTGCTACTATTTTGTTTTTGATCATTAGGCTCAGAACGCGAATTTTTATTAGTGGTAGTTAATAAAAATACATTTTAACGGTTTTAAGTGCGGTATTTTATTTGAGTTTTATTCTGTATTTTTAGTCGTGAAAAGTTAACAAAATATTAGTGTTCGTTTTTTTTCAATTTTTGTAATAAGTGTAAACCACACAATTTTTTTCATTTTAATTAGTCTTGCTTGGAACGGACTTGGATGAATTCATAGGTAATTTATATAGATTAAAAATTCAAATTAAACTGAATGCAATAACTTGTACTTTTCTATATCTCTTGTTTGTAATTCATTGTTGTAGTTAAATATAAGCATTATTTGTGGTTGTAGTTATTTCTTTTTATTTTGACATGTTACTGTATTTTCTTGACTTTTTTTAAACAATGACATCATTTAAATATACATTTTATGCAATTTTACTGTAATATTGTGTATTTTAATGTCATATAAATTGTTTTATTATACAATTTATTATATTAGTGGAAAGTTGATTGATATATTATCTATTAATTTTTTGTTTTGGATTTAAGAATATTAATTATTATATGTTTTCGAAATAAAATAAATAAAACAAAGTGTCATGGACCGATAAAAAAATAATGTTCGAAATGTATCTTAACCTTTTTAATATTTGTATGTATTTGTTAAAAATCATTGCACGATCACAATGTATATACATTGTATACATTGTTTTACATATAAAATGCAACTCACGGGAATATTATGCATTTAAAAAGAAGCCTTATAACATTTTCTCGTCTAAAAATAAATTACACTGTAGAGATTTAACACTGTAGCGTCGCCGGTAGAAGTGTTATTTTCTGGAAGAGTGGCAATCAAATTTTATTTAAAAATTTATTATATATCAAGTACGTTAATAGGTAGCGTACCGTCGCCATCGGTATAAAATGTTCTCCTCATTTTATCACGTAATTTTCAGTTTGCAGTTACCACGCCAAAATGATTTTGGAGAACTGTCAACTTGTTTTATTTAAGTTATTTAATTTTGTTATAGTTCAAATAGGAGCATCTATTTGAGCTATAGCTGTATTACTACTAGATTAGTCTATCACGGAGTAAATAATGAACCAAATCAACTAACAAAAATAAAATTGTAATCCTTTTGACAACCAAACACAACTTCGCCACAGAGTGAGGAAAATCGCCGCGTGTGTCTATCGCTGTGCTGCTACTGTTTAGGGGATGTTTTTGTTGAATTTAATTGGTCTGTGACCTTAACATTATAATAATCATTGATGTTTGATACTATACAACTTACGTTACATTGGAGCTAAACCTTAAAAGAATCGCCATATAAAAATAAACATTCTATACTTCTATGCTGAGCGGGCTAGGATTGTGTTGTGGGAAATATAATATAAAACAAAAACCCTCTTTACGTCATTTACTTACATAATGTAAACTGCCGGGAATCAAATCTAGGACCTACTTACGTTCCAGTGAACAAAGCAGGAGACAGTTATTGTTTAGACTATTATACCATAAAGGCCATAGATGGTAATTTATAAAAAAAATACAGCACAAAACATTAATGCACTATCATGCAACTATGAAAGGTCAAGCTTACGTTATGACTGGCATGTGAAAGAAACATCAATAAGTCGGTTCGGTTCTTTAGTATGTTGCCTTGGTTGTTAATTATATATTTTTCGCGAGATGTCTAGTATCGATTCATAATAGTATAATCTGTGGAGAAATATTTATTTAATTTTGATACTCTGTTTTAATATAGAATCGAAGTGAAATCTTATTAATTAACTCTCTTTCTCTCTCTCTTTTACACTCTTTTACAGTGCAGGCTGTCAAACACTGCAATGCGTTGCCTCTTATTGTCAGAGAGGCCAAAACATTATTAACATATTCTACTTCGGAACTCGCTTAGAAAATACTATTTGTCTTGAAATAAATATGTCTAATATATTAAACATTTACTTATTTATCTGTTGTAATATATATTAATATAAAATGCTTGTCATATATAGTGTTAATAAATATATTTATTTAGATTATTTCGTATATACGTATACTTATATACGAAATACATGTATTCTATGTGTCTGGATTTATGTATATATTAAATTTATAAATTAGTGTAAGTATGTACTTATATATTGAAATTGTACAGTCCTATCTTTATTCTGCTCCACCTACATCGCCGGATTAGTTAAGAATTGTTTAAAAACTAAGTTGCCTGGAAGATGTCGCTTTTAGCCATAAGGCCGCCTGTTGTTTTGCCAAGAAGTATTGAAATTATGCATTTTGTTTTTGTATTTGTTTATTTTGGCGAGCAATAAAGTGTTGTCTATCTATCTAATTAATACTTACTTTAGATTTTAGACTAGAAACTCGTCATCTTCATCCTAGCGCATTCTGGTTGCGTTCGGAGAAGCTGCCACGAAGCACCCCGGGCTCAAACCCGCATTGCGGGTAACCAGACGGATTGAGAAGAGAATGTGGAAAGTGGAACAGGGTTGTTGAAAGGTCGTAATACCACTGCTACGGAACGATGGGGATATAACAATGATGTCCTCGGGGACCCCGGGGTTGCATGTCCGTGTGCACTATTAAATACCGGGCACATCTTAATAGGAGGCAACATCTGAATTTAGACTAAAATATAGTCTACAAAATATTTTTCATAATACAACATTAAAGTGGAGAAAAGTGAAGAAAAAAACATTTAAGTGGTCAAAAAGTCGAAGATTTTTTCAGAGTTGCGTTTTTTCTGGGGCTGACTATATTCTCTATCCGTGGTTAGGTATAATAATATCTTAACTAAAATAGTACTGTAAGTCTTACCTCTGAGTTTATGGGCACTACAGCCAATAGGAACACGACGACACATAGTGTCGCCGGACACCTTATCAACATCGTTTATCTGTGGAACAAAACAAAATAGTACTTTAGTATTTGTTACAACGCATCATATATTTTTCGTAATTTTCGAAGAAACGTAGCATTTTTGATATATAGTGCGAAATACTATTATCAGCGCTGCAGTATTAGTTATGTAATTATTAAAAAAGCCTTTTTAGAATGAAGTATATTCCCTCTTAACACTCGAAACTGATTTACAAATTGTGCGAAGCCATTTTTAGAAAAGAAAAAGAATAGATTGATTGACTGCTTTCGCGGTGTTGCTTGGCGCCTTTTGTTTTCTGCCTTAGTAAATAACATTAACAATCTTTTCCTATTTCATCTAGTCTGAGTGATGCTACTGATATCAGCCACAAAGTTATTTATTTTATTTATACATTTAAAAACAGAGTCTGAATTTCTGTGGAGTTCCTGTCCATTTAAGTTAGTAGTAGTCTTGAAACCATAATTATGTACCTATATAATTATATCATGTTATCATGTCATCATATTATAATCATACTTTATTGTGAGTGTATTTCTGAATAACTGAACTGACTATTAAATAGTACATACATCTATTACTGTATTAAACAAATATTCTGAACATAATCAGCTGAAATGTTTGCTTTGTATTTCACAAGCTCATATTGGATGATAATGTTAATGATACTAATGTAGTAAGCATAAATTAAAATTCACGTTTTAATTTGCTATTTGCATTCTACTACGGGGTAGTATAATAATCGACAGCCATGGTGAACTATACTTTTCGGTCCAAATGTAAGCCCATTTGAACTGGCAACATGAATCGATTACGCAAACGCGATTTATCAATTATTATATAATTGCATACTTCAATTAAGCGTCGAGATTTGAGAAGATATCAAGCCTCAACAAAATGTATTTTGAAGTTTCTTTAACACTGAAATGAATTAAGAAGTTCTGAATTAAACAATATAATTGTGTGTGTGCAATTCACACACTTAATTAGACTGTGTGTTAATGTAGAGAGTTAGAGTAAGTCAAACTTACTCTAACTCTCTATGAATATGACCGTACGAGTAAAGCATCCGTGTAAACAGGTATTTTGATTCCAACAGTTAAGTTATAATCAGATATTAATATTCAATCACAAATATTATATATTTTGCTAATAAAGCAAGGCAGAAGTGTTTATATTGTACAAGAGGAAGATCGGGGGATCTAATATAGTAGATTCGCAACGACACCTCTCTACAGTAATCGAATACCATATTACTCTATGTGAACCAATCACGGTATTGGCGAACGAAAATTAATAAAAAAATCCAAACTCAAATTAAATTCATCATTTACATAACACACACTACAAACTCCATTCGTTATTGATAAATTATATTAATTAACTCATGTTGAGATTGGATTATTAGAACCCAGTTATAAAAATTGTTCTCGTCGCTCTCATTTTTAGACTATGAAGTGGAAAATTCTGAAAACAATGAAGGTAGTAGAGCTTAAAAATACTTTTAATGAAAATTGTTTTCAAACATAGTTTTTTTTATATAATATGGGATATCTTTGTTTTAAATACTTTTGTATATTTTTGCAGCCTAATAACGCAAACAAGGGATGTTTGTCCCGTTTGTTATCACGATACTAAACTAAGGATTGTAATATGTATTTGAAAACTTTTTGCTACGAATATTTAGTTAAAGCCAAAGTTTGTTGTTATAAATATAGCTGAAACTCAAACTGAAATTTAAAACCTCTATCTTGTTGTACCTATATCAAACCCACACGTCTTCGCAAATTCTCAGAGACAAATGGGTGGCAAGGTAATGAAATATTTTTAGTTGTTGTTCAAATATTGCTATTTTTGTTTCTATGATTCCTTGGCTATTTCTGTAGGTAAAAATAAATCCTTCGAAATTATTATCTCTGTTCACTAGTATGTCTTTTTATATCATTTCCATGTTTCTCGGAAACTATTGGGCTTATATGAACGATATTTAGTAGAATTGTGTAATTTATATGCCGTTAAACAATCCTATATAGAGACCGCGATACAAATATTAGGGGTGGCTGCCAATCTGCCTTAAGATGGTATTAAGCTTGAAAATATTTTTTTGTGTAGTACGTTAGTTAAATCTCAAATATCATAACGATATAATCACTCAAGCGGTGCAAATATGCAACCTGCGGTGAGAGTTATATGTTTGTGCCGTTCGCCGTTGAAACGCCTAGACTGTGGGATCCTGAACCCATGAGCCTCTACAAAGATCTAACAAAACAACTCATTGACTCTTCGGGTGATCACAGGGTTGGTTCCTACCTCGGACAACGGATCAGTATGGCGATCTAACGATGTAATGAAGCTAGCCTTCTGGGAACCTTACCCATTAACTTTGATGATCTAGGCTCAGTACTTATAGTCTTAAAGAATTATAGACAGAATACAATATAAGTTTCCCTCCTTGTACTAGTCTATGTTTAATGTATTAAAATAATTTATTCTTTAAATCAATACAGTGAGATATTCTCTTCCAGTCGTAAAAATTGTGTCCCCTTTGTCTTTTGAATTATCAAATGGAAAATTTAAAAAAAAATACTACATTTCCCGATTTACCTTACTTTTAGAGAAAATTGATTTGAATAAGATCTGTTTTAAGATTTGTTTCTGTGTTTAAGATATGAGGTATTTTCGATTATAAATTTTCATTAATTTAAGAGTAAAATTAAACAGTTTCTAGAAGATGGACCGTCAGTAAACACTTGCGTGGGACTTGACTTTCTATTTAATTAATTATTAAATTTGATTAGAAATGATAAAACTTATAGTAAAAATGAATATAAAAGTAATTATGTTTGGAAATTTGTGTGTATTTATGTTTGCCTTTTCTTGGTAGTAGTGGATATTATTAGCGTATTTCATTAACCTGAATAAGAAATCAGGTTTGGTAGGTTTACTGTTTAGGAATTCTGAGTAGTGATTTGGGATATTATTGAGTTACAGTCAGTTGCTTTGATTTCCCGTTAAACCTTTTGGTTAATAAATATTTTATTACAATGTATCTTACGTTCTTACCCGATGACCTTCCTGTTTATCGGTCAGTTACAAACGTGTTCCATATCTTTACATAGTATAAAACAATGTCGCTTTTCGTGTCTGTCTGTCTGTCTGTATCTCCGCTAACTCTTCCTAAAGTACGCAAAAGAATTTTAAGCGATTTTCACCACCAGTTAGATGATTTTTCAAGGAAGGTTTATATATATATATATATAGACTAGCTTTTTCCGCGGCTTCCATCGCGATACGCGATGGAAAAAAAACCTAATTAATTTTTTAACTAAGTAAAAGAGCGTTACCTACCAAGTCTTGATACGTGGCGTAGCCACGGGCAAATCTCTAGTTATGTCTAGTTAGTTTTTTGTTATGAGAATAAAAAAATGTCTTTGAAACCATTTACACATTTATGTCTATTAAAATATTACAAATCTAACGTTAAATCTCGTTCAAATCTTTTACGGTTTCAATTCAGTGTTTGGCTAATAAGTTTTGCTAAATCTAATAAAATTTGACAAAGCTTATATCTTCAGTCGGAACTCTGTAATATTTTTAACCTGAAGTATGAGACTGTCTATCATATAAATCAATTTTCCGGGCTAGAAAGCATTCTATATTTATACTCGTACTTGATATCAAAAGAACATATACTAAATTTCATGATAATCCAGCACATTTAAAGCTGTGAAGAAAGCAAAGAACATAAATGTATGAATATATATTCAAAAGAACTAAATACTAAACTCACTTTCAAGTTTACATGTAATATGTACCACAGTTTTGTTATCTACAACAATTCACGTATGAATTTAGGATTATTTAAAATTAACTTAGATTAAGTCACATCTAGTTTATCTTCTATAATCAATGTACGGTTTATAAGAAAAAATAAGGTTACATTTAATTTTATAAGTGCCTTGTTTGGAGCATTCTACAATGTTAAAGTTTCATCAATTTATCTTGCAAACAAGAGCCGTCATGACAAAAATGACTGGAAAAGCCGTTTGTTTATCTTCTTCAAGAACTTGTACAACCGTTAATTTTCCACGTCAAAATGTTTGGTTCAGTTTTGATGGACTGTGACTGGATGGACGGTTGTAGGACAAAAATGATCAAGAAGTTGCTCAAAGAAACGTTATTGTTGATTTTAGAAGTATGATCCAAGTTATAGAACATCAGTTAAAGTTAAAGTAAATTGCTCGATAGTTAGTTGCAGTTTAACTTATAACTAATATTTATACAGCACACTGAATACTGTGAAGACGCGCTTAAAATCATTAAAATGTAATTTTGTTATGTGTAATAGTCATGAAAACTAAGAAAGTATATACTATACGTAATCCTTCTTTAATTACGTATCTCAAACAAATAAACAAGATTCCATTTATTAACTATATGTCATTCGTTTTTTTAGAGAAATTTAACTTTACATTGTCTACTGAATGTCTGGCAACTTTGCTGTCCCATGACATTGCAAGAAGCGTCTAAAGTCACGTGCGACTTTTATGAGTATGAATAGAAAACTATCGAATGACCAAATTGGTAACTGGAGCGAGTACAATTGGAATTCAATTATTAAAAACCGTACAAAGATTCTTTCAATTGTAGCACAATGTTCACCATATTAATTAAGATATATGATTTCATGGCTTGCAATAGATGTACTTGAGATTATTTTTACATTAAATTAAGTTGTAGTAATATAAATAGGTTTGATAAATTATAATTTAATTATGTTCTGCTAGAATGCTTAACTTTTAATTGAATGTTAATTGCTTCTCACTTAAGGGATGAGTATAGGGATAAACAGTTCAAAATTGTACTGTCTGTTCTTCATTGAATTCTTCTCTCGCAACTTGTTATTAGTTGTTTTTCTTTCTTTTTTTAGGAGATTTTTTTTATTGTATGAATGCAGTAGACAAGCAGACGGCCTCCCGATGGAAAGCGGTTACCATCGCCTGTGGACATTTGTAACACCAAAGGTGTAACAAATGCGCTGCTGCTCTCTTAAGGGAAGCTAGAACCTGGCCACTAATGCCGGAACAAAACTCAAGGTTGCTATGGGGGCATACTCTAGACCAGGAGTGGTAGCCATCCAGATGGCAAATACCCTGCCACATGGCTGTGGGTTGTTTTGTCGCATCCTTCGACAGGCCGTCTCGCTGCAGGAAATTGTATTCTTTCTCGGTTCCTGCACGGATAAAAAAGGACATTAGGTTCTTTCTACACTTAATAATTCTAGTTTATATGTACACTTTCGTTCTAATTTATTTGCTTTTGCTTACCTATATTATTCAAATTTCTATTTAAAATATCGATGTTTTTAAATTTAGTTTTCGATTTTTAAAATATACTTAAATACAAGAAAATATTTACAAGTTATTAGAACCAATTTATAAAATATTCAATACAGCACATAACTTCTAAAAGTTTGTGCAAATCAACTGTTCATATTGTACTCAACGAGGCATATATGATGTCATTATAATGACAATAAAAAACTTTAATGTTTCGACTTTGTAATATTGAATATTGTAACGGTTATATCTGTCGGTATTTTTAGATAATTAAGAACGATTACGATGTAATATAATCAACAAATATATCATTCTGGTCTATTATTCCTAACGCACAGATTACTCCAAATTTCAAATTGCCGCAATCAGTGCACGCATAAGATATTTAATAAAAGATAACACGGTGTCAGATAGCATACGTAATGACTGAATAGTGCAATAAAACTGAGGTGGGGTTCCTATGAACAATAAACTGTTATTTTATTCAACAACTTTCTCTCCGAGCGGTTCCGATTTTACGCAAAATTTTACTACACTTTGCAATAAAAAAATCATAAGGTGATTTACCACACAGTATAAGCTATTAATAATGAATTTCTGGTTGTTTTTATTTGTGTTAAAGAGATATTTGGAATAATGACTAACGGTGTGTAAATGTAGTATTAATCGCCGTATTATGTGAAACGGCAGGTATTAAGAAGCCTGATTGTTATACTTATTTGTTTTTTAATGATCACTATAACAGATTGTTTTTTAAATATTGAGCTGTTTCACAATCACTATCTTGTAATTTATATGAATTAGTGTCATTTTTTAAAAGTTTTTTTATATAAACTAAATTTGGCTGTTTGGGATCGTCAGTTTTGTCTTTTCGTTCTCATTAGGTTAATGGACCTGTGGAATTGATTTATAAGAATTTTATTTGAAGTTTACACAAGCAAAGATGCAGAGAAAGCTATATTTTGTTTTATCGAGTGAGTGACCAAGAAGATTAGGTATAATATGTTACAAGGAACTTATTATTTTTTATTACCCATACTATAAATCTATACATTCATAAATAAATGCATATATATCGAATACTTTAAGCCCACCTATTATTTTACAAAACATCTCTTGTAGCTACGCACTTTTGTAATTGTTTATTGTAGTGAACAATAAAATGTTTTTAATTATTATATATAACGTGTATGTATGTTGTCTTACAGATTTTCGCTATTATTTATTAAAAAAAATATATATTTTGAAAAATGAGTCAGATTCCAAGATAGAGTAATCGGGTATTGCCCGGCCAATTTTATAGCCAGTTACTAAAGTCCGTATTAACCTTTTAACCGAAACAGCACGATGATATCACGCTTTAAATCCGGTTTGTCGATTCGTTAGTTATTTGGCTCGACACGATTACCTATTATCTTAAGAATGTTATAAATCAATATAATCCTTTATTGTTTGTTACATCTACTAAGCTGTTTTTTAATTTTTATTTCTTTGTAAATTATTTACTTTTCATAATCACGTTAATTTATCGTTTTACAAGAATACGCTTAAGTTAATAAGTTATGAATTTATGACGCATGATTTGGAAAAAAGGGTACCATTGTATTGCACCTCCTACATCACTTTAGTTATACCTAGAAAAATTGCTTCTTTTAATGTTGTTTTATATAAGATTAAAAGGGTACCGCAAATTTCCTCTGTTCTAAGAGTAATGTTTCCTTTTCAGAAGGAAACTTAGAAACAATCTCGTTTTATATCTTTGAAGTTCATAAGATATAGTTTCGAAAGAACCTTTAAATACACGAGAATATTGAAAGATTAGTGGTTTATAAAAATCAGAATAATAACGCTATTCGTGATAGCTTTATTATTATAATACTTTGTTGCTCACGAAAATAAATAATAAAAAACGCATACCTTAAATATTTTCTTGGCATAATAAAAATATCTTTAAATGCGATCTCGTCTAAACAACCTGACTCAAAGGATATTATTAATTTAACTGTAAATAATACGTTTGGTTAATCGTATTTTTATAAAATATAAGTTAGCGTCTATTTACAACTTCCTCCGTGTTTAATATCTAAGTGATAAGAAACAGATATGTACTGCGATGATTATAAATACATTTAAAATATTTTTTTTAAAGAGTAAATAAAAAATGATTAGTCGTCGTAGTCAGTTTGTACACCAATTCTACAACCAAGATTCTGAAAAGGAGTATTATAATGTCCAAACGGCTGTATGAAAATTTTATAACTATCAAATATTTTGCCAATAATAGTAACAGTACAGGCAACACTCGTCAAAATCGGAAACATGTCATTTCCAACCGATTACAGAAAAGTAACGTAAACAAATATTACGATAAGCAATAATTTTGTTAATTGACGGTTTGCAAGAAAGGAAATCGATACAGGAGGCAACAATTAGGATATTGCCACACTGGTATCCTTAAAACATAATCAAATAAAAGTTTCTAGTGATTGTACACAAATACTCAAATTGGATAACTTAGTAAAAATAGACATAGAAGTCGCGGCTAATAAATCCGTATCCCTTCCAATGTTGTTGGTTCATTGGTCAATGTTGGGCAAGCGTGGCGGTTATATCGTCCTTTTATTGACTAAGCATGTCGTACTTGTACGTTGAAGATGTTTTAAAAAAAAAAACAACTGGAATAGACTATATAAACGATGGAGAAGACGATGCAATTTTGTTAGATTTCTTGTCTGTCTATTTGTCGGTTTGTCTGTTTGTTTGGGAATCACGTAAATACTACTGGGCCGATTTCAATGCGGTTTTCACTGATCGACAGCAATTTGTTAGACTTAAATTCTGCGCTACTTTTTATCCTGGAAAATCCTCGGGAATTTTTCTGAGAATGATTTAAAGTAGCCAGATTTAAAAAAACTAATTCCAATCTGATTTTTCTACTGTACGATAGCAAATTTAATATATGATATTTTTATCCCAAGAATCTCGCGGAAATTCCAAGCATATCCCGTTCGAGACAATGCGATGTCCAAACCTTGCCTATTCTTTAAAGTATTTGTTAAAATTTGTGAAATGTTTACTGTGTATTCTAAACAAGAAGGATGACATGAACGTGTTAACCTTTACCCCACAAGCTACGAAACAACTTTGCTTAAAGCCCACAAAAAAACAAGAATACTATGACAAGGGTAAGACTTCAAAGAAATCTTGTGTTGGTACGTCGTTATCTAAGTAAAACGGGTGTAACATTGTTAGATGTGAAACATGTCAAAAAAAACTCTAGCAATTTAACCCTAGAAAATTGGCCCCCATTTGGCAATTTATTTTTGTCTTTTTTGTTTAGATCGTTTTTCAGAATTGAGCTTTGGACATAATAAAGAAATATTACTCTCGGAACTTCAATTTGATTCTAATTTATTTAAATAAACAAGTAAAAACTAATATAAACTTTTGGACGCATATATCAGCAGAACATTATAAAAAGGTTTGATTAAGTTAGATTCAGCGAATGGCCGGATTTTCTTTGTAAAGAGTATATTTTTTTTCGAGCAGGAACAGAGAAATAATCCAATTTCCTGTGGCCGGGCGGCGTGTGGTAAGAGGCGACAAAACAACCTACAGACAGGTGGTATGGTATTTGCCAGTCTGGATGGTGACCACCCCTGGTCTAGAGTATGCAGCCATAACAACCTTGAGTTGCGTTCTGATATTAGTAACCAGGTTCCAGTCTCCCATTAGAGAGCGGCAGCACATTAGTGGCACCTTTGGTGTTACAAATGTCTACAAGTTATGGTAACTACTTTCCATTAAGTAGGCCGCCTGCCTGTCGTCATGCAAAAAAAATGTTCTATGAATTTTATATTTTCAAGATTTCCAATTTACTATTGTGATGTATAATCGTATATAGTACCAGGATATGCCCGCGACTTCATCCACGCTTACCGTGAAATTTCCTTAATTATTCTTTAGAGAAATACAAATCTATTCTCTTTATAATATTAGTATGATATATTTTGCTAAAAAGGACTAATAATGACCAGTTCCTATATATTACTATTCATTTACTTGCCTTATTATCGGTAGAAATATAATGAGCAGTAAGGCAAATGAACGGTTAGTAAGATATTTATACGAACCGGCCATTATTCTTGTACAACAAAGATCACAGGTAGAACTTTACCACAAATGCGTCTGGTCAAACGTGTATTTTTAAGAACAAGTTTATTTTCAATTTTGACTTACGACTTAGAATGACTCATATCTGGCATTTTATTGTTATATGCCTGTAGACCTTGCATAGTTTAAATATTATGTACGTAAATTTTAAATATTGTGAAAGGACAGTTATAAAACACTGAAATAACTACGGGATCTCCACTCTATCAGAGTGACCAAAGTTCTTTGTCCTACATAAGTTGTGCATACCTTTACAACTTGTAACTGAATTGATAACACACGTACATACACATACATTTGATTTGAAGTTTCGGATGAGCATCCAATGCAGACACTTATCGGCATTGAAATTGTCCTACGTTTATATTCGTTATAGGACACCAAATTTCATGATAGTTCGTTAATTCTTTTAATTTCACGAAATTACTTATATATCTAATGTATATTCGGAACAGTCCACTGAGAAATAATGATTTTATTGTATTGCCTAATAATTGTTATCCCATATATGTATTTGTATATGACAAAAAACCGCAGAGGCGGCAAATTAAAAGCCGCTCGTTATCCTAAAACGACGCGTGTATGTACTAATACGTCAAAAACGAAAGTCACTATTTTCGGATAATGCGTTACGTGTTGTATACGATGTGTCCTGTGGCCTGTTCTCATGAACCATAAGACTCCGCCCCACCATTGTCTATAACAAAGAATTACGTTTGCGCAGCTTTACTGTCTGTGCAGGTGAGATTAGTTGCCACTATCGTTGTGTAGATAACAGAAATTTGTTCCGTTCTAATTTATTTTATGATTGAATACAAGAAACTCGGTCACCCTTTCATATTTTAACTAGTAAAATTCTAATTCGCACCGTGCTATGAATAGTTGAATTCTCTTACTTTCTTCAACAACTAATGTTGGTTAAGTAATATAATGTATCTTTCATATCATGAACAGCGGAAGACTAAGTTTAAATTGTAAGAATTAAACAGATTCTTAGTTTGTTAATGCACGTGCAGAACTGTCGCGTATTTTCTTTTATGAATATTTAGTATGCAATTAGTATTCTAGAAACTGTCTGCCTAACTAAATCGCTACATGAATGACTATAGGATATTACTTTGAGCATGTAATTTTCACTTATACGGTGTAAATTCGCGATAGTAATAAACATGCAACTTTTTACGATATAATTTATAGAATCTATTCTTGAGCGAATTTTAAGTTTTAAAATTTTCATAGATGTGGGGCCCGAATAACAATCCAATGACCTTAAAAATGATTTTAATGCTGTTCGATAAGAAAGAAGGGATGGTGACAAGCACTATCTATAACTTTTGTGGTACTATTTTTTACTGATTTATTTCTTATATTATCAACTGTTTAAGCGATACAAACTGT
Source organism: Dendrolimus houi (assembly GCA_039645545.1). Lineage (NCBI taxonomy): Eukaryota > Metazoa > Arthropoda > Insecta > Lepidoptera > Lasiocampidae > Dendrolimus > Dendrolimus houi. Next base: position 10,503,893 of record CM077120.1, on the reverse strand, counting down.
GCTATATTATTGACGTTTACTCTAAACTATTACAACAAAACTTTGTAATTGAAATAACAGTCAGTTGAATATAAAATAGCTTCGTTATTATTTTGAGACAAAACGATCAAGAACATTGAAAACTAATTAACTTATTTATCTGTTTATCTACCTATTATTTTTAGTTAAATCTGTTTTCCCTAATTGGTAGAATTTTCGTGTAAACACTTTTATATTGAGTGCAATATCATTTTCATTCGAATATTTTACGAAATAATTTTTCGAGATTGGTGCTTAGCCAACTGTTTAGTATGATTTTACTTAACCTTTTGTGGTATTTAATACAAGTATATCGTGTATATATTTCATTCACCCTGCAGGATTATTGGCCTCATTAAAACCTGTCAATAAATTTAATTAGAAATCTATACCAGATTATTGGATTTGCAATTAAACCATTTGGCAATGCGTATGCATTTGAAACGTTTAATGTTTAATTTTAGTTAAGTTCTTATTTTTATATTATATTTTATTTTTGTCTTATATTTGAAATGAAATTTGTTTGAATAATATTGTGGTACGTACCTGCTTACCTATACACACGTATACGTGTACCTACGTATTACAAATCTTTAGGGAATAATACTTTAGGTTCGCAAATTTAGATTATTATTCATTTAACACGATTATTAATACAGAATATTGTAAAAAATTACAAATAGTATATAGGTCACAAGTCCGTTCGTTGGGAACATGCCCACAATGCTGGCCGCGTTCCCGCACTAGATGGCAACACCGATGCGTTGCCCCAAGTAAAGGTCAGCCTTTTGGTCACATAAGACGATTCAGCTCAATTCAACCGACGGCGGTTTGGGAAATGGGACGGAAAAGGAAATAGAAAAATTAAAAATAGTGTAACTACTTATATTTTTTTTATACTAAACTGTATTTGACAAAGTTGTTAATCAGCTTATACAGAATATATATTACACAATATACGTTTACGTTACGGTTTAATATGATTACTTAATACACAATATACGGTTTTTAATACTACATCTACGGACGTATTTGAGAGCACAATTAAATTAAAAATATTACAGTACGTAATATTTTTAATTTTAATTAACGTAGCATTCATCGCCTAAACTTCGATTTTTTATTCCGCAAAACTTATTACATTTTCCAAGATAAGCATTTTTCTGTATTCATCCCCGTTATTAAAAACACATATACATATAATAATTGATTTATTCCCACAGAGAGAAATATACTACATCAAAACAAGTCACTTACGTCGACGCCTAGGTTAAGGCCTCTCCATAATAGCTGCAGAAGGTTGGGCAATAACTAATTTTGTACGAAAATTCATCTAATGTGTCTGCCTGTGTTGCTAACCATAATATGACCAAGTATGACCGTGAGTGCTGTACCGCCATTCCGTGACGTAGGGAACTGACGTGCAGGGGGGACGAGAAGTAGAAGCACGAGTTCACACATGATTAATACTATACAGAATATTTTTTTAAATACTGGTAAAATCCAACTTATGATGAAGATGACATAAGCTATATATATAACATATCTATTTATGTTATCTAATTGTATTTATTATATAAGTATCTATATAAGTATTTGAAACATAAATTTTATTTGTTTTTAATACTGATTATACTGAATAGTTTGTGTGGACTAAAGTGAACGAAAGTAAATAAATAAATAGACGAACGGCAGACAAACAGATTGATAGGTACAAATGTAAAGGTAGACCAAAAAATGGATGGATTGTGTGAAGGATGATATGATGATTGGTGGTCTGACAGAGGACGTATGTCAGAATAGAAGAGTATGGAAGGAAAATACATTGTGTCGACCCCAAATAATTCAGAGAAGGTGAAAGAAAAGACAGAGACAAACACACACATTATATATCTCCAAGCTAAGCAAGTTATGCTTGTGTTAAAGGTAATATATAACAGACCACTTTAGTACTATTTCTAGACATCAAGACTATAACAAACAACGGAAAGTTCGTTTACGAAATTTATCATGCTAGGAATCCAACCCGGGGCTTCTGCGTTCCAGGGAGCTCGGCCGACAAAGGCTTAGCACACTCAACCACAGAGGCTGTCAATGACTAAACACGGACTAGATTTATCGAGGACACGATTAAGAGTGAATTTTTATTTTATAATACACAAAGACGCCACCTTCACTATTTCCTTTTTAGGGTTCGGTAGTTATTTAGCCAAAAACGCAACCCTTATAAAATCATGATGTTAATTCGTCCATCCATCTGTATGTGTTGATATATTAGAGTAAATTTTCACTAACTACTGTGTTGTGGATGGACAAAATTTTACAGGAAGTTTATTATTCTATATACCGCCACACAATGATGTAGTGAAACTTCGATGACACTAAAAATTAGTAGCGGCCCTTAGAAATTTTACTGTTGAAAATATTCATTTAAATAAAATGTGAGGTGGAGAGATCATTCTTCTTCTGGTGTATGATGTAAAACATTCTAAAAAAAACACAAGCTATTAGTGCTTAAAAGTTTCAATGAAAATTGATATAAAAAAATTAATTCATTCGTTTTTGAGATATTAAGGTATTGTCAATTTGTTTACATCAAAGCACACATAAATTATAAACTACAACAATAAAAAAAAACTTAACTTATGTTGTGTTATATCTATATATTAGATTATTGTATGTAATTTCATATATTAAATATTTTTCAAGTTGTACAGCCAAATGACTAAAACAACTTAGTTAGCCACTTCTACGAAACCCTTAATTGTGCTTAGACTGCCATGCACTTGGTCATTTTTTTTTATTTCTGTGTGACTTTTAATTATTTCCAGCACTAAATTCGATGTTCTCTCACATTTCGTTACGAAGTTAAACGCGGGTGAGATTTTTTTCGTCTAATTGACCATTGTTATTGTGGGAAAATTGCCTTAAACTGACCCGCTTATAACTTACCTACTCTAATAACAGATGTTTTAGAAATACAGTCACACGCTTCGACTCGTCGTGAATTTTAGCGACATTAAATAAATAAAGCCTGTTTCAGAGAAAATTCCTTCTCAAGAGATACAAGAATTTGAATTGTTGAAATTGATAATTATTATGATAAAGCATTGCTAAAATAAAAGTTGCAAAATGTTATTAATTTAGGTTACCAGAGTGAAATGGTAGCTATGGGACTTATATAATTTCGTTATATCTGTTCGTACATCTGTCCACCTGTCTGTATATGTATATACCTAATAAAGGCCCTTAAACGTCCCACTGCTGGGCTTGGGCCCCACTTATAAGGGAACGGACAGTTTACAGGTCATGTTTGTTCAAGGTGGATTAACGGGTTTGACACATCGGATTTCTGGACATACAGGCTTTATCATGTTGTTTTTCTTCATCATTACTACGTGGTAATTGTAACAATATGCATATTAGGTCAGAAAACTGCCTAAGTGGCGCATTCTTTCCGGCCATGATCCGAACCCGCGCCCTATGAATTTGGGACGGAAAGTCTGCGGGGAGTTATATAAATCGCGTTTTATTTAAAAAAGTATGTACACCAATCCTACTAATTTTATAAACGCGAAAGTTTTTAAGAATGTATGGATGTATGTTTATTACTCTTTCACGCAAAAACGACTGAATTGATTTTGATAAAACTTTACAACAATATAGCTTACACATCAGAATAACACATAATCTATTATAATTCATAAAGATATAGTGTGAATTATCCAAAATATAACAATACTCCATCACCACGCGGGTGAAAGCGCGGGGTGCAGCTAGTACAAAATAAACTTAGGTACAGACTAAAATGAGGAGGCTCAGCTAAATACCAGTTGGAGACACTCGAGTCAATTGAGAAAAGAGCTAGGAAACTGATAGGCAAAAACCGACTATTCGATGAGAGGCTTCAGAGCCTAAATCATCGACGTAAAGTCGCTAGTTTGTCGGTATTCTATATGATACACTTCGGGGAGTGTGCCACGGAATTACAGGAATTGGTTCCTTCCTCACTATTTTACCACTGGACAAGCAGATGTACGCGCTCACACCACCGATATATGGTGGAAATAGCAACAAAGCGGACGAAACGCTATGCTTCCATTTTTATCATACGCACCGCTGAAGAGTGGCACTCTTTACCGTCTTCTGTTTTTCCTCAAGAATACAATGTAGGTGTCTTCAAGTCTCGCGTGAACAAGTATCTTCTAGGTAAGCGTGCTCCATCTTAGACTGCATTTCCACCTGACATCAGGCGCAATGTCAGTCAAAAGCGTACCTATTCATTACTAAAACAAAAGTTTGTCTGTAACTTGATGGCTAAAATCACTTTGTTAGTTAGATAGATGTAAGTAGTATTAATTTGTCGTAACTAGAGTTTAGGAAATTGTTCAGATGTACGTCTTTTCTGTCGACCGTAATTCCTAGTATTTTTTCTTCCATTTTTATACTAACATTCTAAACCTTTACTAATTTACTCGTATTGGACACAGAAGATGGGATATCGATTGAATTACAAAACTCGTTTCTAATAACTGTTTCCTGTTGTAGCACAGCAAAACGACATTTATATTGCAAATCGTAACTAGTTATTGCATAAAAATTAAACGCGTATGCGTACACCTGCTAATACCATAACTTCTTTAACGGCTAATTTGCATTAATTATTAATAGTATTACTAGTAGATATTTACCTATCTACTATCTTCTTATGTATAAAAATCAATTGCTGTTCGTTAGTCTCGCTAAAACTCGAGAACGGCTGGACTAATTTGGCTAATTTTAGTTTTGAATTATTTGTTGAAGTCCAGGGAAGGTTGAAAAGGTGAGTAAATATGAAAAAAATGATTATGAGGCGGTACGCAGTTTGCCGGGTCAGCTAGAAATATTATAAAATTCTAAACATGCCGTGTCTGTACATTTATGCTATTAAAAAAAAACAACTGGAATAGACTATATAAACGATGGAGAACACAATGTAAATTTTTTTAGATTTCTTCTCTATTTGTCGATTTGTCTGTTTGTTCGGGATTCACGTAAAAGCTACTGGGCCGACTTCGACGCGATTTACACTGGTCGACAGCCAATTATTAGATTTAAAATCTGCGCTGCTATTTATCCTGGGAATCCCACGGGACTTTTTCTAAGAATGATTTAAAATGGCTAGATTAAAAAAATCGAATTCCAATGTGATTTTTCATTGATCGATAGCAAATTTTATTATTAGACCGGTTTGTAGTTGTTCGTGTGCATAAAAAATAGCTTATTCAGACACAGTTTTGACTAAAACGCTAGTTTACATCCTTTTTCAAATGCTGCGTTATTTTGTATCTCCAGGATCCCGCGGAAATTTCAAGTCAAGCGTAGACGAAGACGCAGAAAATATCCTAGTATTTAAATAAAATTCTTCTACCTGAGATGTTAATTTAAGACTTTATTTTGAGATTCCTTTAAATTATTGGTTTTAGTGTTAGCTTGAAAGCTTTAACTGTTTTTAGACGGTCTTTAACTTTATTTTACATCAATTCGAAACTTGTCTTACGAATAAATAATATACTTAGTATCTTAATCGGTTAGCGTTATTTAAGTCTTCAGGTCAGCTTTATTAGCAATAAATATTGCTTAGAAACTGTATTATAAGTGCGAAAGTAACACAGTTTGTTAATATTAAATGATATTTTAATTGGTTGTTGATATTTTACAACTAAACAAATATTTATTTTTAGTAAGAAGATACATTGTAGTATATGAAAGAACTGCCTTTTATCTCCGAAAAGAATTTATAAGTAACTAAAATAGAGGATAATAATTTGTACGGGCAGCTCATAATTTCTTAAGCTTAAGCATATTCAGGATTTCAACAGGGTATATTCAGAACAGGATTCCAACCTATGTCACTTGAATCATTTATTTGACCTTATGCACTGTCATTCTATCAAATTTCAAAACTTTTACACCGTTGAACTATATGACCCTGAAATTAAGTTAAAGTTTATCGGCTGAGAATTAATTGAAATTTTCCCACACTCTTGTTATTCGTTCTCAAGAATCGAGACACTTGACCTCCTTTATATTTACTCATGATTTTAGGCATAAACTTCTTTTAATATTGTAGTTATTATAAACGTACTAGATTTGTCCACGCGGCTCCGCTCTCGTAAACCTTGGGTTCATATCACGCGAACATTATTTCATTTTCCTGGTCAAAAGTATTGTATGGTCATATCATTTTTGTAAGCAAAATGCATTTAATTAATTATAAATTTCAGAAGAATTCGTTAATTCCCAAGGACAAATAAAAAAATAACAAGCGTGTGTTTGTTCGTTTACAACAATAACTAAAGTTTCAATAAATATTGGGACTTATTATTTTAAATTTTTGACATGTTATTTAAATTAGAAAAATTTATTCAAAAATTGAAAATCTATGTGAGTTTTGTTTTTGTTTTCTTCTTAGGTAACAATCATTCCTAAAATTATATTTTAATGCTTTCTTATTGCAATCTATAGATATTTCAATATGAATATAATAATACCTTGTACTAAAACTAAAATTGCATAATCAATCAATCAAATTGAATTAAAAGAAACCGAAGAAGCTGACAAATAAGGTGAAAGATATTAGCATATGACTGAATTATATTATGCTGTTAAATAAAAAAAACCTTTAAAATCAATTACTCTGATAGAGACCATGTCCCGTTTTCTTTTAACACTTAACAGCTAATTGTTACGTTATTGTCAAAGAACACATGACCTTATTGGAATGAATTACCACGTAGTTTAAGTATGCGTCACCATGTAAATAAAGCGATCCGATCTCCGTAGCGTTACATCGACGAATTGCATGATAGCTAGTTTGAATGCAGAAGTAACCTGATCATTTTCCACATAATGGCCGGTTCCTATATCTTACAGATCGTTCTTTGCCTTACTATCGCTTAAAATTTGACATAAGCTCCGTACAAGTCATATCAACATTGCTAATGTTGCTAAGAGGCCATGTCTAATTTACAAATGATAAGGTCGGTCAGTCGAGGGAGGAGTCAGTCGTGTTCTGACTGTGAACGAAGCGTTGCCTAGTGCACTTTCGGAGCCAGTATCTTATAAGAACGGACTTTGTGCGATTTATGTGATTACGATTTTCTATCTTACGGCTTGGTTTTGTTGTATTCGGTTATACTTGTAAGAATTGTGAATTACATGTGCGTACTTCGAATAAACTTTGTGACAATTCTAACGGCATTTTTGAATTTACATACCACAAATTCGTAACAATACTTCTCCTATTAATATTATAAAAGAGAAAGTTAGTGACGATAAATTTTTGCTTTTTCTAAAACAAGTACAGAACGAAGTTTAATGCAAATTTACATTAAAATTTCTTGTGAGTAGATTGAATAATATATAAGTTGTAGTTTTTTAAAGATATTGTTTGAATGGCGCGGACACAGCTGGTAAACCTACAAATGCGTAAAGGATTTTTGTTGTTAATTACCTTTTACACAATCGGAAAGCTGGATGGATTATAATGAAATTTGGCACGTAGATATATTATTCTGTATTCTCATATTATTATTGTATTTTGGAAAAATACATTTGCTACTTTTATGTCAGAAAACAATCTAGAAGAGGTGAAATTCAGTTGCTTTTTTAATTCGTCCAGAAAGTAAAATAAATGCCAAGTCGTGATTAACAGCTATTAGAAAAGCATTTAAAATGTTTTAGTACTTTTCAGCGCTTACGTGAAATATTAAGTACATAAAATACAAGTATTGAGTTAAATATCTACTAAAATATGTTTCAAGATTCATATTAAAACAAAATGATAAAAATGTTATAAGTAAATTTTGTGCTTAATACATGTATCTACATACATATTATTATACTTATTAAATATTAATATATTTAGTTCAGAATTGCAAATTTATTTCAACGTTCGTTAAACATTGTTTAACGATAATTACAATGAAGATTCAAAAAAGTAACAGTACTATTTTTACCTTCTTTTTAAAAATATAAGTTGTATTTATCGTCAACAAGTGAAAACAAGGAGAGAATAACAAAGCTGTTGAATGTAGACCACTACACCGTAAATGGCGTTAAGACTTCGGTAACAACCCACATGGTTTCCAGATCGTCGTTCCACTTATTATTTTTGTAGCTGTATAATAAAAGTAATTGTTATGGCATTGGATTCATAACGGACAAATAAAAATATTTAAATTAAAATATAAGCGATTAACACCATAAAGTTCATTTACCTCTTTATCTCGTTGTCATTGCATTGAAAATCAGCAGCTGAATAAATATTTTCAATTTACAAAAGTTTGGTAAAAAAATATAATGTTACAACTACATCTGGGTTGACATTAGTGACAATTTTACGTAGACGTAGCGATGAGTTTAGTGGGGTATTTGTGATGCGACACTGCTATTAATTGTTAATGACGTTAAGCATTAACAGTTAACGTATGTATATTATACCATAATGTAGTCAATCATTAACGGCGATATTTTTAACGCTATAAACAAGATTCATTTGGTCACAGTCACTAACATTATCCCAGATGGAGCAGGGTACAGGGCAGGGCAGATTTTCTTTCATGTATCACTTTGTTTAGAGGACATCCAAAGTAGGAGTTTCTCGTACTCGTGGCACTTGTACCACTCGAAATCTTGGACCATACATCCTTACTCATAAGACCTTATATGAATTAGACAAAAACCGTAAAACATCCTCCAAACAATGTTGTTTTGCTATGTAGTTTTATTTTTCGATAATATGTTAATTACAAAATAATAATAATAATCATAGGATATTAATTGATTTTAGGCCAGAATTACGTTTGTATAAACATTTCAACTGTTTGGTGAACTTTTCGTATAGACCAAAGAGTTCCGTCGTTTTTTTTAGTGATACATTTATATTTTAACTGAGGATGTGTTTAAAAACTAAGATTACTTCAATAACCCTTGTAGCCAGGACGGTATAATATTCTCAAAAGCACGTGATCACATTGGGTAATACTTCTATAGCTAAACAGTTCTTTAAAATTACAGTTTTCCACTTTTGACAGTTCAGCGCTACTTCTTATCAACTGGTTTGAAGTTCGCACAAACCAGTCTTCATTACGCAATTCCATGAAAATCTGGGGCGACTGGTTGGAAGGAAATAATGATCGGAATTATCTATGAAATGTCTCAATTCAGTAATGAAATACACGCTGAAACCTACCAGGGGGTCTTTATGTGCCCTATCTCCGTCTTCTTACAAATCGGTATATATTTATAAATATACTAGAATTCGCCCGCGACTTCGTCCGCGTTAGACGGAGTAAGTTAATTTATACGTGTATTAACAACTTTAAACCGCTCCCAAGAAAATTTCCGTGCATTCCCGAGATATAAAGTAGAAGATTTTAAGTCCCGGAATTGGCTATCGATTAGCGAAAACCGCATCGAAATCAGTCCAGTAGTTTTTACGTGAATCCCGAACAAACAAACACAAAAAATCTAAAAAACAAGAGACTACACTTTTCCAATTTTGTAATATTATAGATATGTCGATGTTCTTAATCGAACTCTAGTTATACGGCCGTAAACATCAAGATTGAGGCCGAATATTTGATTACGGTCCGTTATACGTAGAAGGACTGGCTGCGGTTGTCCTGAATATTTAATTTACTTAATAAATAAACCCATTGGCTCACTTATGGTATACAATGTTCCGTTATATAGGGGCGTTTTTGACATACAATTCGACACGCATACGTAATCATGAATAACAAAATAGGATAAGTTCATTATTTAATCGATAGTTTACATTTATTTTGATTCTGTAATTAATTATTCTGAAAAAGCTCATTTTTGGGTGAATTTTAAAAAAGAAAGTATGCTTAGGAATTTTGAATTGCATTTTTCGGGTTAAACAGTTTCCTATGTGAATGTCTTTTTATTAGAATAAATATATGAAAATAAGTCTACCATTCTTAGATATTAACTGATATTCATGACATCAAATTCAATGCTTAGCTAAATATGGAACTTTCATAAAATATATAGAAAATATGTAGACAGATAAACAAAACTTATATAAAAGATATAGGTAGCTGTTTTAGTCTTAACACTAATTTTATTATTGTAATGTAATAACACGTACGTAATATATAATAATATAATTTGTAATAAAATATATGTATTTATGGTTGTTTATTAAGCCAATAAGGATACTGTATTTTATTTTGAATTATTCATTATAATACTCTCCTAAATTAATATCAGTTCCGTATTCAACCTATTGATAATAGTGACAGTAGAATACTAAGCCATATTACAGTCTGCTATGCATATAATGCCTTAAATGTTCTTAAAGGTTAATTTCATGACAACCGCGTTTCTCTCTCACTGTTCATCATTTTACAATACCATTGGTAGAAAATTGACATTACCTGTATAGTTTAAAGAGTTTGTATCAAATTTTAACCATTAGTAAGACAAGTGAATAAGACATAGAAACCGGCCACAGCTCTCCATATTCTACATACATCCGAGGTACGCACTAGTCCTTTTATCACCTGAGGATAGACCATCAAGATTGAGGCACTATATATTTTTTATAGAGAGTAAAAACTTCTCCAAAACTTAAATTTCAATTATAAAAAATATTATACAATTAACCACTCTATAGAAATAATTTTATAGTATTGTTATGTTTAAATTAAATAAATTGATTTGTGAACATGTAGTAAATTTTAATAACAATATTCGCGTAATTTGCAACAGAGTTTAATGACATGAATGAACAAGTAAAAACTAAAAGACGCTAGAATTCGGATAGTGATGCCATCGCAAATTAAATCAGTTCCACATTAATATTATTATTTTTCTCAAAACGTGTTAGTTGTTTAACGTCCAATAATCACAAGCAAGAATAGTTATTATATATATATATATATATATATATATATATATATGATACGCACGCGACTTCGTCCACGCTTGATTCGAAATTCCCGGGACACAAAGTATCACAGTATTTAAAAAAGAATGTAAGCTATCATTTTAGTGAAAACTGTATCGGATTAAGCCAATTTTTTGCACCCGAACAACTTCAAACGGGTTCCGGGAAAATTCCCGCGGGATTCCTAGGATAAAAAGTAGCACTAATTTTAAATCTAACAATTTGCTGTCAATCATCGAAAGCCCCATCGAAAACGGCCCAGTAGTTTTTACGTGAATCCCAAACAAACAGAGAAACCGATAAACAAACAAACAGACAAGAAATTTAAAAAATGCATCGTGTTCTCCATCTTTTATATAGTGTATTCCAGCTGTTTTTTTAAATAACTTCAATGTACAGACACAGCATGTTCACACCATGTTTTTAAGTAAATAAATGATTTGATTTGATTTAGAATTTTACAATATTATAGAAGATATAAAATGATAAAAATTCTTCATACTAATAAAGAGTTTATTAGTATTACTTTGCAAATGATTAAAATACTAACATAATTTAGAAAATATCCATAAAGTTACATTCATTGATAAGATATAATAAGGATGCAATAATTATGTTACCGGTTTGAAAATTTTTCATGGCATTTTCTGTTATAAATATGAAACTTAAGCTCTCAATAAAAATCACAATCAATTATTGTGTATATAAACTAACTGATAAAACTGGCTAGTACAAATTTTGACGTTATTATTATCTACCTAAATACAAAATACACAACGTGTGATACGAAGTTGTTCTTAAAATCAAATTTACAGGTATGTTGCAACAATTAATCTATCGCCATTATAAGTGTCCGAGTTTCATAATAAGAATAACGATTTGGTACTAATTGTCGGAGCAATGGTTATTAAAACTTGTGTGTTGACCAATAACCATTAAAACTGGTTTAATTGCGCTACTATGTAAAATATATAAAACCAGGGGTTAATAGGAAAGTTGATTGACAATGTTCCGGACAATAAATAGCGATAACTAGTAGGCAATAAACGATAAGTGAGAAAAGAACGTCTCATTCAGATATATTCATTCACTTTCACAACTAGCTAACGTGGGCCTGAATTTAAGATATAATTTAAAGAAAGTGAGAGGTATATGCGCTTTTTCTTTGCTCAAAATGTTGGTACACTTGAAATGTGGACAGGCTTGTAAGTTATGTGGCTGGTACGGGTAATACTATCAGCAAGGTTTAAATGAAAGTGTAAACAAGTATTATAAAATCTTTTTTTTTTGCTATTACATGTGTTCTTGTCGCCTCTTTGAAGAAATTTTAATGTAAAATTTTTGTTCGTGGCATCATATTGTCAGTTTTTATGTGATAGTTTATGCCTAGAAAGTCAAGCGCTATGCAAACTATAAGGCCTATTTTGTAGAAAAATACTTACAAGTGCCATAATATCTACCCTCCAAAACAAAAAGTATTCCGACTATACGAGCTTTTAATAGTACTTTTGAAAATAATTCTTAATTCGGATGGGTTGTCATCATAACTATGTTGTTCTAGAATTTAGGCTAGGCTCATATTCTAAAACGATTACTAGCCTTTCATACGCGTTGTACGAGTTTTCTGTACTTACATAAAAAAAAAACACGTGTACCTATATATTTTGTGTGACCTTTTAGCAATGATCTATTACAGAACAAGTTGGAAACCATAATATAAATAAACACAAAAAACCTAATCATTATATCTACTGTTACCAAGTTCAGTTCAGCCGGACCAAACAGCTGTCTTAGGGCAATGTACCAGAAGGCTGGCAGCATTACCTCGCTGAATACAGACACTAATTCTCTGGGTGAGGTAAGCCCCAGTCTTCCGGTCGCCTGTGGCATCGACCCGTCGTTTTTAATATTTTTAAAAAGTCCATGGGCACTTATCCCCCTACGGACCCAACGTTTGAACGTCAAAATAAGTTGAAGTTTTTTTTGTTATCAATAAGTAAGAGATTCTGTACTTCATGCACTTCTGTGAAGCATCTATACATCGAGATTATCAATAAGTAAAACTGATCAATTCGCCTTGGACAAACGTCGCGTTCTTTCCCCTATAGTACGAGAGTTTCCGACCAGCCTCGTAGTGAGACATATAAGTTCTAATTCTATTAATTATTATAACAGCAACAAACAACCAATCTTGATTAGAAATCGACATAATTCAGTCGAGTCTTGGCACCATCGACGGAATCATTTGTTACGTTCAGGGCAGATCAGTTGGATGCAGTAAATGAATCTAAATGGCTATATTGTTTAATCTCTGGAGTAAAATTGATTACTTTTGCTACTAATTTGTTTCTTACATTTTTGTTGCTGGTCTCCTGCTTTAATTTTACCTGAAAATAAATTAAAAACATTAATAAAAGACGTTATTGTATTTTATGAAATTGCTTTTAGTGATATAGTATAGTAATTTTAAATGAAAATACTTGTCAGTGATGGCGTTATCTTTATTATAATATTATTACGAGTTGCAGGACTCGAATTAAAATGCCGTTGGAATTATTATAGAGTTTATTAGAACTATACAAACACGTATAACACAGGTACAAATATAACCGAACGCAATAAGTCCAAACGTAATGCAGGAGATCGTAATTCAAATACACGTGCAAAGTCCATCACTAAATAGATTACCGAATGTACACAAGTCTTGCTTCGCTTGTGGTTATCGCTCGACTGCCCTAACTCAATCGGGCCATTGCTTTATATCGCACAAATGCAACATGTTCACCCGGCAGCGTGAACCGAATTTCCTAGAATCGTAATCCGCACACCTGGGTAATTATGCCTGCAAACGGCCATAGACGAGTACAATAGGCTGTTCTCCACAATAACCAATAAATAAGTAAACAAAAGAAGACAATCATAAAAGAATTACAATTAGTTCAATTGCCGACAGGTAATAAAATATGTTTTTTTATAGATATGCAGGTGGGTTTTGTTTTTGTCGGAACTTAAGTTGTAACAATATGATGACAGATAAATTATAGACAACGTAAAATTGGTTTTATATTTATAGTAAGCTTTCAAAAAATTGCTTTAACAACTATATAACAATTATATTTTTAATTTTCACGACAGACGGACAGACAGGACTAATACGACTCTCATTTGTACTAAAATGGCTATGGACCTTTAGTTATATAACACTGAATTGGTTAAAAATAAATAGTAAGTATTTATAGGATATTGATTGTTTTTAGCGAAGAATTGTGTTTGTGTACAACAACACCAGTAGAGTTAAGTTTTTGGCAAAATGTGGCCTGTCGAGTTGTCACAAAAACTTGCTTGGCGTCAGTAAGACTTACAATTTAGGTGAGCTGATATTGATAATAATAATTAATACACTTGACGAAGCTGTATGGTGGATAATTTTTGTACTAAAAATCAATCACTAACTACTACTACTACTACTGAGTAGTTGTCTTGTTTGGACACTATATATGTATGGTATAGATAGGTTAAAATTTACACTTGAATGAATATTTTACTCAGTAAAATTTCCTATAAAGTCGGTGCGGGCGGATTGTGTTCTCGATGTAATGTTTTGTGAAAATATTTCTGCAGTCACGTTCGAACACAATAAAGGCTTAGATTGCAGAATAATAGGAGAATGATAGCAATGCAACCTGCAGCGTGATCGGAGGACGACTGATTTTATCTTTCTACAGTGTAAAATAATATGTAGTACAATTTTGCGTGGTACAGATAAACTGCTAGTGGTCAATTTATTTGGAACGATGAAGTAAATTCTTTTTAACAGACTTCCGAAAGGAAAGAAGGTTCTCAATTCATCTGTATATTTTTTTGTACGTATGTTACGCGATTTCTCCGTCAATTGTAGACCGATTTTCACAATGATTTCTTTATTCGAAAGAGTATACTTCCGAGGTGATCCGATTTTCACCAAGTCAGGATTTGAGGAGTGGATCCTAGGCAAATCGAGAGCAACCATTATTAAAGAGCGCTGAGCGCCTAAAGTTTATCAGTAAAATCTTGTGTACTTCGTTATTGTGAGAAAGATAGAAATAAAATTCTTAAATAAACACGAAATATAACACAGGTACTCGATCACCATTTAATATAAGTACACAAATAAAGAAATACTTGTAACATACTTTTTATAAAATTCTTTATAACAAAACCAAAATCCGATTCGAGTTGAAATGGCTTTGTTATAAGCATTGGCGTAAATCACCGTAAATGAGACTTAATTCATTGCAGTCATGCTATGGCGATTCTGATATACGTTTATCTTTCTTTATTTTAAAGATTTCGAAAGGGACACACGAGTGTAATTAGAGTTGCAAGCACGGCATACACACGCGGAGAAATATGAACGCGTTGATCACAGTTATTTTATTCGCAGCGATTTTTTTCAAATAGCTTGAGGGCAGAAACTGTAAAAGAATGTATCATTGACCTTAACTTTGCTTTTTGATCAACGCATTTTAATTACTATTTTAATGTATGAGTTTTGGTTATAATGTTAACATTTTATAAAATTTATACGAATAATAAAGGTATTAAATCTTCTTCTATAACTTTGTAAAAATGTATTTTATCCTTTGCGAAAGCTAAAATCTTTTATTAGCTTGTTTATCTGTTGTAGAATATAAAGAGAAGGAATTATTATATTAATCGGAATTGGTACCTTATATATTATACCTTATATATTATATCTACATAATATAAGAAAATAAACATTCTTATTCGAATATTACATTAGCAATAACTGTGAGAATACCAACCGACATAAAGAGAGAGATTCAATTCCGTCAAAAAAGTAGTGCTATGGTAATTTGTGAAACATAAGTTCTTTAAATATATTTATATGACAAAAATGAGAACCTTCTCCTTTTCTTAAAGTCGGTTAAACATCATTAAAATGTTATTTACATTTTGTTGATACATAAATATTCCTGGATCCGAGATATAACATATCATTTAAAATAATAATTATTTTTAAACCGCTCTACATCGTATCTTGTCTCACAATTGTGACCTAACATAGCCGTGATTTTTTAATGGTTAAAACAACTCATCTACATCGATTTTAGAATCTCGGTTAACAAGTTTTAAAATAAAATTCGTTTGAGGTCAAGTTTGAGCAAAACGCCCAAACTACAGTGATTATGAAACTCACCTTATCGCATCCATTAGGTGTCGCTTCGTTAATCAAGCTGGAAACTGTATGTAGTTGGGAGGGTTAGCACGCTCCGAATAGCGAAATGCATGCGAGCAGACAGGGTTGTTGCTTACGAGATGGCGGAAATAAGTTTATAATTAGAACAACGTTGTATGGTGTGAGCTGTTCTACATTGCCTAGAAAAATATATGGAGTTTGTCAAACAAAAATATGAAAGTAAGTTTGTTGGATTCTTTCTCATAGCCATTTATGCTCTAATTTTTATGAATATTGATATATAATTTAGAGGATGGACATGACATAAACAGTCCACATGGTTCATCTATTTTTCATGTCAAATAATATAAGAATCCTCTGCATAATATCGAAGTTACGCGGACAAAAGTTGACGTTTCATAAAATAATCACAGCCTGTGTTGTTATTCATTTGTATTTGAACAATTGTATTATTAGCAAAAATAAAAAATAAATGCATTTAAATCTATGTACAGCACTTCATTAAAGTTTAAGAGACTTCAACAATTGAATCCTTTTATTAAAAAAAATACGTGTAAAATTAAATCCCTAAAAATTAATACAATATGTAGGTAAGTCGAATTGAAAATCGAACAAATGAATTATGGAACAGTTTAAAAGTTAAAAATTATAATGTTCCAATTTACGAGCTATTTCTAGTATGATATGATGGAAAGCCTGTACGTGAACGTCGTTACGTTCCGTTCTGAGCCTGCAAACGATCCACGTACGTCCACATACGTGACGGTCGAAAACGGAACGTATCGTCTTCATTGTCAGTGTCACTCGCCCATTAACTGTTTACAGTTACCGCCTTTTTCTTTTGCCCCCACCCTATTTGGTTGAGAACGCGCCATGCATATGTATTAGAAGTGAAAGAGTGACCACTTGCTCAGGGAAAGGAATAGATAAAAGTCGATATTTTGATGTATATATTTTGCATTTTAAACACATTATATAAAAGTGATATATTTTTTATATATCTATTCATTTTATTTTTTATTCTTGAACAAAATATAGAGTTAAAATATCAGAACACGTTTTCCTGTAGCCGGACGGCTAGTCGTAAGAGGCGACAAAATAACCCACAGCCAGGTGGGGGGGTGTATGTAGGTATGTCGCCATAACAATTGAATTATTTTCCGGCATTAGGGGCCAGATTCCAGTCTCCCTTTAGAAAGCGGAACCACATGGTAGCACCTTTGGTGTCATAAATGTCCATAGGTGATGGTAACCGCTTTTAATCAGGTGGGCCGTCTGTCTGTTGTGTCTGCTGAAGTCATGTAATTGGCGTGGGTACAATTTTTATAAATAATAAAAGTGTCATTTTCTCTACCATATAATATCTAAATTTTGCTATAAATGTTAATTGCTATTTTAATTAATTGCCTTTTAAGCTTTGTGAGTGAATCAGTTTTTAATGATAAAACTGATGTGTCATTTCAAGTTTGTTTCACTTCCCTAACGAGTAATTAACCTCGTGAAAGCTTGTTAAGACACTAAGTAGGTGTTTCCGCAAACAGAGATTACTTGAAACGTAGGGCTTTTCCACATTACCTTCATTGGAAAAAAACAATATAAAAAAAGAAAATAAACGAACTTGCAATAAGATGGAATCTTAATGTATGTGTCATTTGCTATTAAATTTTTTAAACAACTAAATTGTACGCAACATGGTAAATGCAATGCAAATTCTAAATATTTTCTCCTCGTTTGTGCAAATTTATCTCAAAAACCATTCCAATTGGACAAAAAAAAAATTTGTCCAAGCCAAATTGATGTTAAGTAATAAACGTTTATTGAAAAAACTTAGGATCAGACTACAATCCGAAGAATTTAATCTGTAAAGATAAACGACAACTAATTTATCAAACAGTAGCCAAGAAGTGTGACAAGTATTACAAATGTAAGGGGCATAGAAAGATTAATATAATAACAGCCCATAAATGTCCCGCTCCTGGGCACGGGCCTTCTGCTATAGGGTAATGGACAATATACCCACTACGCTTGTCCAAGGTGGCTTGGCAAGTTTGACACATCGGTTATCTCGATATGCAAGTTTCCTCACGATGTTTTCCTTCACCGTTGTTAGCATGTGATAATTGTAACAATATGCACATTAGGTCAGAAAATTGTCTAAGTGATGCATTCGCTCCGGTCAGGATTCGAATCCGCGCCCTTTGAATTTGGGATGCGCTAGCCATTACCCTACCACGGCTTTTTGAAAAAAAAAGAAATATATATATATATTTTGTATTCGTATGAACACAACCATTTATCAGCACTTATTTGCAAACATTAAGGAAAATTGTGTAATATCCACATATATACACGTAAGTATGTCTGTCGAAGCACCAATGTAATCGTCATAGCTCGCAAAGGAGACGGGGACTTTAGGGACAAAGAAATGTAATGCATTGAGATAAGGGTTAGAATTGCGTTATATTTTTTTATTACAAAATGGAAAACATCAGCCCTAAATTTTATCTAGAAGATATCTTAAATATATGGTCACCAATAAAAAAAGTTATCGATTACCATTAGATTTATGTGAATTTTCATCAATTAATAATCTAACTGTTATATATTATAAAATTCTATAAACATACCGTGTCTGTACACTGAAGCTATTTAGGAAAAAAACATCCGGAATAGACTATTAAACGATGGAGAACATGATGCCAATTTTTTTAGATTTCTTGTCGGTTTGTCTATTTGTTCGGGGTTCACGACAAGACTACTGGGCCGATTTAAATTGACAGGAAATTCTTCGATTTAAAATCTGTGTTACTTTTTATCCTAGGAATCCGGCGGTAATTTTTCTGGAAATTATATAAAATGGCCAGATTGAAGAAGAAAATCGAATTCCAATGCGATTTTTTCACTGATCAATAGCAATTTTTATGCAATCAAATGTGTGATATTTTTTATCCCGGGAATCCCACGGGAATTTTCCTGGGAGCGGTTTGAAGTTGTTCCAGTGCATAAAAATTAGCTTCTTCCGAAACAGTTTTCACTAAAACAACAGCTTATTATTATTATTATTAGGCATGTCCTAGTAAAATATAAAAACATATCATAAGATTAATTCATTCAGAGTAATCAAAACCACTACAAATATATAAAAAAATCAACATAATATAAAAATATTTAAAATGTCTGTCATCTTTTTACAATCAGGGCCCAAAAATCTATGAAAGCGTAACCGTCTCCTTTAGTGCATACTAAAGGCTGCGTCTGACGCCGATGGCTGGTGGAGTAGGAATGTTCTGGAGTGCAGACCACGATATTAGGACACCTTTCAACTCAGTAGACTGACAGCTTGCGGAAGGTCACTAGTTGAGATTAAATAAGAAAAGCAGAGGGCTGGAATATGCGGCTAATATGCGGAACATTGGGTAACGATAGCGATACAGGTGTGGACAATACCTAAGGCTTTAAAGATGTTGTAGGTCAGTGTGTCGTCCACTTTTACAACTTAGTCCTCTAATTTATTAGTCATTTCACCCGCCCCCTTTGTTCGTGTCTTCGTGAAAATAACGTCTTCACTTGCATAGAGCAATTAGTGTCGCGGGAAAGTTATTGATCTCAAAAACACGCAATTGTTCAGAGCAAGTCGGATGTTTTGTTACTAAAGTCGATTGTTATTGTTTGCTCGAGAGTTTTGCTTCATCTTAACAAATTAATTATTTAAAGATATTTCCACAGTTTTTCAAACATTCTCATAAGTAGAACAGAGGGTCAAATCAATGTTAGTCTAAATGACTAACATAGATGTTAGTTTCTAATTGCTTGCATTGGCGAATTTTTAAATCGTAATTTAAAAAAAAGAAGATAATTGATTGATAGTCGAGTTGTCATTATTATTTATGGTAACTAGAACACGTTCCATTAATTAATCTAGACATTTTCCTTTCAATTAACCGAATTTGCAAAAAATCGTTATTAAGAATTTTTTTACATGACCTGTGATATTGAGGACTTTAATAACGTAATAAGTAACTTTATCTTATTCCTAAATAGGTTTTTAACTGAACGACTTTCATCGGTATGCAAGTAGGTATGTTGTTGATACATCTACCCTTTGTCGACGTACAAAGCTCCAGGATTAGACTGCTCAGGTTATAACGTATGCAACACTTGTTACGCGAATACTGGCTTATTCCATTCCTTAGATATTTGGAATACGGAAGGAGCTAATATGTAATAGGTACAAAAATGTCGTTAGAAAATAGGAAATTAATGATTGAAGTTAAAACTAGTTATACGATAGTTACCTTTTATAGAAGCACTATACTGTTTTACTGGGAATAATTGCACGGCTTCGCTCGCGTATGTTTGAACTTATCCGAAAAAAAGTTATTGTTTTTACCCATTAGTAAGTAATTAGTTCATTTCCAAAGCCGTATCTATAAAATAAACAACAAATATTCGAACAAAGTCATTTTCAGATTTATATTTCATACCTATTATCACATTCAAAATTCCTAAGTTTTTATTCAAATTTAGTTCTTTTTTTTATTGCATAAGTTCAGCAGACAGCAGACGGCCCACCTGTTGTAAAGCGGTTACTATCGTTTTTGGACACTTGCAACATCCAAGGTCCTACAATTGCGCTGCTGTTCTCTTAAGGGGACTGGAACCTGGTCACTAATACCAGAATACAACTCAAGGTTGTTATGGCGGCATACCCTAGACCAGGGGTGGTAGCCACCCAGACGGGCAAATGCAGTACCACCTGACTGTGGGTTGTTTTGTCGCCTCTAACGACAGGCCGCCCAGCCCTAGGAAATTCTATTCTTTCTCCGTCCCTGGACGGATAAAATAACCTTCTGAATGAACATTTATTGAATGACATACATTTTTTTATTTTTTTTTATTGCAGGAGTTCAGCAGACAGGCAGACGGCCCACTTGATGGAAAGCGGTTACCATCGCCTATGGATATTTGCAACACCAAAGGTGCTACAAACGCGCTGCTGCTCTCTTAGGGGAGACTGGAAACTGATCACTAATGCCGGAATACAACTCAAGGATAACATGTTGACAGACATTTTGAATATTTTATTGTAATCTGGCTAATATACTTACATAGCGTTGACTTACTAGCGGTATCTTGTAGCTAACTTACTAGTGAGTGAACGATATTTATGCAAGTGCAATGAAAAATATTTTTTACGAGGTGTTTAGAATTTTTCAGGAATTTTCCTTTTTATTCTAGTAACCTCAAACTATATATGGGACATGATACAACATCTTGGCTGTTCGAACTTCAAATTCAAATTCAAATATAAATGCATAGACAACCCGCCACTTTACTCTGTAAACTTATTACTCACTACTAATTTATAACAAACTCAAACAGTGGCAGGAACTTATTTGACTGCGGGGCGTTTCTCTTTCCAGTGTGCTTCCTCCCAAAACAAGGATACACTTTATATGGGTGCAGACGAGCTTCCCTTATCGAGCAGGTGATGATTATTATTACCGACACCACTTTCCGTTCGTTGAACCGACACCGTTAGTTTGCTTTACGCATATATTTCTCGCCACGCATACTACATGACACAAATAATAATTGGCCAATTGGTCAATTTTCTAACGGATATACGATAAGTTGAGATAACATATCCACGGTTAGTCTTTAATTCGTAGCTCTAAAAACTAACACACTATTATATCCCTATTGATATTATAAATGCGAAAGTAACTCTGTCTGTCTGTCTGTTCCGTTTTCACGGAAAACTACTGGACCGATTTTGCTGAAACTCAGTATATATATATATTTTCGATGCCGAGAATGAACATAGGATACTTTTTATTCCGAAAAATGGAATAGTTTCTGGGATAAAAATAAATTTGTCTCTCTGTTTGTTATGCTTTTACGGAAAAACTACTAGACCGATTTGACTAAAAATCGGAATATATGTAATTTTAATACCGAGGGTGGACAAGGGATACTTTTTTCCCGAACAATGAGATATATTTATGTAAAGGTTATCCCAAAAAGTAGGATAGGTTTTTTGTGATTTGCCATTTTCGTAATTTTGGTTATTTCTGTAATTTTAATAATTTCTGTCCTTTTTGTCCGATTTGTTATTTTTGTCTGATTTGTCCAATTTGTCATTTTTATCTGATTTGTCCGATTTGTCCTTTTTGTCCGATTTGTCCTTTTTGTCCGATTTGTCCTTTTTGTCTGATTTGTCCGATTTGTCCTTTTTGTCCGATTTGTCCTTTTTGTCCGATTTGTCATTTTTGTCCGAATTGTCCGATTTGTTTGATTTATGTAGTTTTCATAGACCTGGATAGATAAATAAAACTAGGACGGTTTGAAATAGAGGATAGAAATTTGGACGAGACCAATCATTTCTCAAGTTTACAGATATAAACATTTATCGTCTACAAAAAATTGCGATAGTAACTCGACATGACTTTCTGTTAAGCTTTCATGGAAGAACTGCTAGGAGTACTGGATCGGTTTTGCTGTAATTTTGTTTAAATATAGCTTTAATACCTAAAATGGACATAGATATTTTTCATGCCAGGAAATGGGATAGTTTGCGATATAAAATGAAATTAATTTTCCGGGTTCAAATAGCACTAATATGAAAATTTAGTACAATATAACCTGTATTAACGTCTGCTCCTTACACATGAAGCACGCACTAAATATGTATATATATATATATATATAGATTTTGTGTTTGTTTTCTGCCTACACTGCGGGTCAGTCCCTAGAAAATAGCTTTATTTTACTTACATAAAAACTTAATTAGGTTTTTTAAGTATACCTACTATATAAACCTTCAGTGAAAAAATATGTAACTGATGATGAAAATCGTTTAAAAACTTATTGCTAGGTTTAGGAGAAGTTAGCGGATATACAGACAGACATACGCGGGATTATGGATATTTCTATTCTTATCTCCGAACATTGCGATATATCGAAAGATACAACAAGCGCTCACGCAGTGAAGGTATAAGAAAACTTACCAACACCCAAAGAAATTATCTTTTACTTTCATATTAGTATGGATATCTAGTCTTCTAGCGGTAAAAAATATTTCTAATATATTTTTTAAGATCAAACATTGGTTACGTGTTTCTTTAGACTGCAATTCTTTTAATAGAGAGGAGGAGATTTTAAAACCTCCCATGCGTAAAAGAGAAACAACGTGTAAACTAAGAATAGTATACCACATTGTTATTCAAACGCGACAATCATGAATATCCGTGTCGTACCGCGGTTTTTGAGCCGCCATTTTGCAAGCCTCAGGAGGCATTGTGGAATTCGCAATTTTATGGCAAAAGTGAAAACATCGTGACGAGGTTTGACAAATAAGAAGTTTGAATGACACTTAAACAAGTGTTTTAATCCGGCTTCTTCATAATTGTGGTTAAGAGATTATATTAGATATCTTTTATCTTAATCTGAGAAATTTCTCTTTTATTTGGTTAACGGAGGAGTTCTTAGTACGGTATTATTTTGCTTTATATTATTAAAAAGAAACAGTAAGGTTTTAAATATTTATGTTTTGTGAGTAGTATTTATACTACTAGATTCATAGTAAAGACGCTAATCAGATGTAAAATAAAGGGATATGATATATACTCATACTATATCTTAATATTACTATTACTACATAGTTTGTTTCGGATAACATACTAGGTGTGGCGAAACAAAACCTTCTTACCCTCGCCTACTGGCCGGTAGGCCAGATTTCATATGTATGGGATTTGACAACTGCCATGACAACACTTATAGAGAGAGAAGTCGTTATAAAGAATATGTTATTTATATCCACAATTATCTGATGTGCATAGGATATTTTTTCATTTGGTAATGTAGATACAAAAGAAAAATCTATACATATTTATAATGCACGGGTTATTTTATTCCTACAACGACCCGTCATTAATTGTGACCCCGACCTGATATGTAAACATTGAAAATGCAAGGAAATGTTTGATCAAAACAGGATTTCTTACAACATGCTCGTGACCCCATTTTAAGAACAGGCACGTTTATCAAGTACTTATACAAGTTACTTTTAGTATATTCTTAAGTCATACTGGATGAAGGGAGGTGATGCAATTTTTTTAAAATAATTATAATATTTAAGCCGTACGTTTATGTTCTGTTTCCTTTAATGTCTTTTAAATCTTTATCCAATTGCCTTAATAAAGATATCAATATAAAGACGAATATATGTTACATTTTAGTTGATTTGTTGTTTATTTTTAAGCAGAATTGAAACTCTTAAATCACTTTTCCAGTTTGCATACACATGTGATTTTGGATTAAGTCACATTTGCTGGGTGTTTGAGGTGTTTCACATAATGGATCACCATTCGTTTCCGCGTTGGTTGTTTATTAAAACAGTTAGTCATATGCAATCAATTATGCACACTATACAATTCGCATTTTACTTATATATATTCTTACGTCACTTGTTAAATTAGATATTAATAATCTGTTTTTGAAACTCACATAATATAAGATTTTTTACTGCACGCCATGTAAGTAATTCTACTTATCTACGCTTTCAACACCGTGTAATATTTTAAATACATATTTTGATTGATCACAAACATTTTCGCATAGAAGTGATATTTACATTTTTCTTATTGTAAATATGAGATTGTTTAAGGTTGCGTATCTAGAAACGGTGGAGGTTTGTCACTTCTACGGAGCCCTAGACTGTGCGTAAATTGACATGATTTTGCTGATTTACCTTATCATTAAGTACACCTCTAGAAACTTCCATATTAGTATTATAAATGCGAAAGTAACTTTGTCTGTCTCTCTGTTCCGTTTTCTCGGAAAAACCACTAGACTGATTTGGTTGAAACTCGGTATACATATATTTGCGATTTGTCTGTTTGTTTGTTATGTTTTTACGGAAAAACTACTGAACCGATTTGGCTGTAAATCGGTATATATGTAATTTTAATACCGAGTGTGGACAAGGGGTAGTTTTCATCCCGGATAATGGGATAAGTTTTGGGATAGAATTATGTAAACGTTATCCCAGAAAGTAGGATAGGCTTTTTGGTCGATTTGGCTGATTTCGTAGAATTGATCGATTTCGTAAATTTTGTCGATTTTGTCGAATTCATTCATTTCGTCGATTTGGTCGAAATGATTGATTTGGCTGATTTCGTCGAATTGGTCAATTTGGTCATTTCGTAGATTTGGTCGAATTCGTTGATTTCGTCGATTTAGTTGATTTGGTCGATATGGTCGATTTGGTTTTTTTGGTCATTTTGGTGTGTAGTTTTCATACATAGAAAATGGGCTTAGACACTTTTTATCCGGGAGATGGGATAGTTTGTGATATAAAATTAAATGAATCTTTCGAGGCAAATAGCACGAACATAAAAATTTTATATAAGGTAACCTGTGATGTAACAATCACAAGAGGTTGACCTGCGGCGCGGCTGCGGGTTAAACTCTAGTTGTGAAATAAATCTTTAAAAGTGACGCAAATGTAAACGTTGTCCTTTAACTTTTACAGCCACGTCAAACTTTTTTATACCTATCTGAGGAATTCTTAGAATGAGTCAGGAAAGTTTTGTGGCTTTTATCACCTGAGGTATGTCGTTTTAGAATATAAAACAGGTTCAGTTAAATAAAGATATGAAGTGAGTAACCCTGTTTGCCGGGATATTATTGAAAAACTACGATAATATCAAACAATCCTAAACTAATTACAGTGTATTAAATTCTTTATGGACATACGATTCTTTTGAACAAAAAATAGAAATACCTGAGTGCCGGTTGAGTCACCAAAGAAAGCTTTTGTATCTGACGAAAGCCGTGACTAGCGACGAATATGAAAGATGCTTTACCTGTTAGGGTTCTATGGGATTTTGGGAATTCCTTGACCTCTACCGCATTATTATTATAGCCGTATTTATCTATCCCTATTAAGTATTGTTATAAAAGTTTGTGAAGGAAACAACCCATCATTCATCTGTTTTGACTGTTTTTGTACGATGCTCCTAACTTCCTTAAGAAAAAGAAGTGGGTATTTAATTATAACCATGAAATTATATATCATATCGTGGTTTTTGGTGTTCTCAATAAGCCGCTGATATTTTACTTAACTCAGAGATTTTTCTTTAATTCAAAATTACAGTTGCGTTTAAATACATATCTAGAATGTGAAAAGGATATTTTTGGAATGTTTATAATATATTTATTTGTTTCTTCATGACATTGAAAATTAATTGATTATTATTAAGTTTACTGTATAAGTATTTTCTAGTGGTCGCCCGTGCTCGAAATTCAACCATAACAATTTGTTGTCAAAGACTATACTTCTGTAATCACAGATTTCGCCAAGGCTACACTGTTAATTTGACTTGAACAATAAACAAAAGAGTACATATGCGTGTGTGTGTCAAATACATGGTAGTGTATGTAATGTTTTTTTTATTGATTTAATGTATTTTTTATGCATAATTTAAAAATAATATTAGCATTCATCGCTTCTTTTCTACATAAACTATAAGTGTTCGAAATTTCATACTCCTCCGTCCGCGCAATTTTCGTAAAAAGGGGTACAAAGATTTTCCTTCACTTATTAATATATAGATAATAACAGCTGATATCTTTTATGTAGAAATATGAAGTAATTCCAGTGAATTATATGGATTCGATTGAATGCCATAATTAATATCCAGATTAATTTCTTCTGTTTAGTAGAAATCAAAGTGAACTGGTGGATTTAATGATTCTAACACCATTTCGTTCTATAAACAGATCAATTCAATAAACATTTCTGCATGAACCAGTTCCTTCCAATCAATATACGGCAATAACAATATAAGAAAACTACAGCGCTAGTAGAATTACGAAGTAGCTTGTAGCGAATGTGATAAAGAATCAATGGAATTCATTTGGCATTTCGAATTGAGGAGGATGCGGCTCGCAGTTTATACAAGGTCAACCAGTTTATACTTCAACGTTCCCCTTCCTAAATAATTTGTATAAAAACCCTATATAATTGGCAATAATACTTGCAAAGAGCAGGTATGTTCTGTATTGTAATTATACATGTATTTTACCTGCGTCACCTTTGTGGCGAATACCTTTATAATTCTTCGCTGTTATAATAACAGCGTTAATAAGTTGAAAATGATATCCTATATTTTATAATGAGTCACGATCTTGACGTAAGGTTATTAATTAAATATGCTGCGGTTGAATGTTATAGATCATAAAGTCACGGATATTAGTAGGTGTTTTCAATTTTAAAGATTCACCCTTCCATTCATCCTTTAACTTTTGAACTATGACGTGGAAAATTATGAAAATGCTAGGATATGCCCGCGAGTTCGTCCATGCTTTACTTGAAATTCCCGCAGAATTCCCGGGATAAAAAAAATATTACAGATTTTATGACATAAAATTTGCTATTGATGAGTGAAAAAATTATATTGGAATTCAATTTTTTTTAATAGGGCCATTTTAAATAATTTCCAGAAATATTTTTCGCAGGATTCCCAGAATAAGAAGTAGCGCAGAAGTCTAAGGAATTTACTGTCGACCAGCGAAAACCGCATCAAAATCGGCCCAGTAGTTTTTACATGAATGCCGAACAGACAATAAATCTAAAAAAAATTGTATCGTTTTCTCCGTCGTTTATATAGTCTATTCCAGTTATTTTTTAAAAAGCGTCAATGTACAGACACGACAGGTTTAGAATTTCATAATATATATATATATATATATTTATTTAACCTTTTTTAATTATTAATATTCTTTGTTCTGAAACGGTTCCTTCCGGATATTGTTGGGAAAAAAAGTTGATGTAATTGTTGCCTATATGTGGTCATGTCGGTCTCTAATTTGGTTATGTGAAAATAAGTACGCATGATAAATGTATTCACATCTTTGCTCCATTTCATGCGTACTCGTGATTTCCCAGCCTTGGTGGACACGGGTAAGAAGGAACTTGCCTCCCCGTGCAACATTCAAGACTGGTATGGGTGGATCTGGGTTAAAAAGAGAGTGTTTGGGGTGACGATGATACGGAAGGTGAAGATGATCTGGAGGGTGTGTACGATACAGTACTTGGGCTATATGGTTCTATTGGAGTGTTTGTTCTGACTGTTAAACTATCACCATCGTCACGGATTTCGGCTGTAGCATCTTTGTCGGTGGAGCCCGCCTGTTCAACTCCTCACCGCTGACAATTCGCATGCTGAAACACCCAGCGTCAGCTCCAGGTGTGTCCAGGCGATCGCCCCGGGCAGGGGTCCTATACGTTTACGTTTAGATCGTACCTCCATTTTTGATGGGTTTCCAGAGCCACGTTAGCCACGCCACTAATTTCTCATTCGTGTGTCCGCCTCCCACGTGATTAGGTTTTCAATCAGGACGTGTGGTTGTATTAGGGGCTTATTATTATTATTATTATCAATATCATTATTATCTTCATTATTAATATCATCGTTGTCATTGATATTATTTTCTCTAATTTCTTCATTATTTATATCGTTGTCGTTGACAATATTTTCGTCAATTGCTTCATCGACAAATTATAATAATCAGGGACTCATTTATTATTATTCACCCAAATGACGGATACTTTTATAGAAGAAATAACAGGTATAAAAATAATTAAATAGATAACGATAGACACATTACGTAAATTTACATTTATCGATTTAGTTTTCGTGGTTATGTAGAAGAAATATATGGTTTTCAAACTTGTGAAGGAAGAAATTAGTACGTTTTTATTTTAACGGGAATGCGTTCATATAATTATCTGTTTGCAGTTGAAAATGCTCCATTTCGTCATTGTTTAAGAATAAACAAAAATCAAGTAATGTCTAAGCAAAGTTCTACCGTCATTTAAATTATTTTTCTTCTCAAATTTAATCGCATCCATTTTGAATTTATATAAAATTGATAATTAATATAGATTGTGACGATCTCAAATGCTGCGGATTTTGTTTGTCACTTCCCAACTATCAATGATCAATTTCTATCCGACTCAAAATTTAGAATATTCTTCGATCAAATCACTTTCTCGAACGAATTCGTAGTTGAAGAGTTACCAATTCTTGCAATCCATAACATGATTATTGAAGATGAAGATGAAGATTAAATATTATGTGTTAATATATTAATAAACTTTTTTTTTATAAATTAACTACCAAATTTAGAGTCTATAGAGGTTACAGTTTGGAAATAGAAATTTCACATTTTAACACCCACTACCGTAATCTTTTTCGGCGGTGGGCTGTTGTAAAATCCGCTCTTAAATCATTTCTGCATCACATATAGACGACTCTAGCTAAATTTGGAGTCTGTAGGAGCTACGGCTTAAAAAATAAAAAATTTCATTGTTAAACCACCCCCGCAACCCCCTGTGGGGTGAGCTACCGTAAAATTCGTTCATAGACTATTTCTACATCTCTTACAGAAGATTCCTACCAAATTTGGAATTTATGGGAGCTATAGTTTAAAAACGGGAATTGTTCATTGTTAACGCCCCCGCAATCCCCTTTTGGGGATGAATTTCTTAAAATCCGTTTTTAGTTGACCTCTACATAACGAAAGTAATATTCCTACCAAGTTTCACATTTCTAAGTCTTATAGTTCCTGAGATTTCGTGATGAGTAACTATAGAAATTGGAATACTTCGATTATCATCGAAATTTTTAACATTTTAGCAGACTTTTTTTAAAATTTTCTTACATATAAACCTTCTCCTGACAATTCTGAAGACAACATTTTCATATATATATATATATATATATAGATAATGGTAGAGCGGTCACGAATTGATTATAATAAGACTGGTTACATACGTTCAGTAAGTTTTAAGTGAGCTATTTTCAAATGAATACTTTTTATAGATCAATATCCAAATGAAAAAAAAAAATAGGGAATATTTGTCACTTTTACGTAACCCTTCATTGTGCGTCGATTAACAGAAACTTGTTAATTTTTTTAATAATGACTGGCTTGATTTACATACATTAGAAGCAAATGATTCATATTGTGATACAAAATATGATATGTTAATTAAACTTGTTCGACGTTAAATTTAAGATAAAAAGTTCAAAAAGTTCGACTTTAAAATCTATAGAAATGGTAACCGTGGAGGGGTATGAATAGAACTAACGAGACAGGTCCAGTGATGCCTGGTGTTTTGCCGGATTGTACGAACCGACCGACAGGAAGTATCCTTGCTGTTACATTCAGAGAGAGTTTTGTGTGAATTTTTGTTGAATTTTTATGCTTGCACTATTTTAGCTGAATGTGACATAGTCATGCGTTTAACGAGAATAAATGATGTACTGTGTGTGAAAGCTACGAATATGAATTAATTCTTTTTTTGCTGACCGTGCCTTTGGACTAGAAAAAATTGCAAAAATCATATTTTGCCACGGTTATAGGTGTATTATTTATATAATTATTTATTACTTGTATTGCAGAAATATACAATTTCAGGATAAAAACATAAAAATAACTTGCATCAAAATTATTAATTTCTCAAACAGATATTTCAGGAACAATAGTAATAATTAGATTAGTAAAGAAGTTAAATTAATTTATCAATTGTTTTGCATGTGTATCTGATATGTCTAACTTTTACCAGTACCATCTTACTACAGACCATGTTTTACGCATGAAAATAATAATGTAAGTTGTTCTTTTTTATTTACAAAATATTGTAACTAGGAGTTACGCAAATCGGCAAGTTATTTCAAAGATTAATCAATGTGATATACACCTATTAGGTAGTAAGATTTCGCAAAACCCGGTTTAACTTCCACTGATAATATTTTTTTTTTGTCTCTTTCGTAATATCTACTATGTGAATAAAAT
Organism: Dendrolimus houi; assembly: GCA_039645545.1. Classification (NCBI taxonomy): domain Eukaryota; kingdom Metazoa; phylum Arthropoda; class Insecta; order Lepidoptera; family Lasiocampidae; genus Dendrolimus; species Dendrolimus houi. The sequence continues at coordinate 10,472,847 of CM077120.1, read as the reverse complement.
ATAGAGATGTGAATTTATTTTTTATACGTTAAATAATAAAATATGACTCATACATTGAAATCCTTGAGCAAGTCACCTTCGCTGTTATTGATTGTCAAGTGTCTAAGTAAGTAAGTATAAGTAATTTTAAAACCGTCGTCTTTCTACACAAAATTCTTTTGATAAAATTTCTAAAATACTGTCATGTTCTTAAAACTGTTTTTAACTGGCAGCTCTGTAAGTACCTTGCGGTAAGTGCCAAAAAAACTTGAAAGTACTCTATTGTCGTATTTATTAAAGTATAAAGAACCACCAGGCCACTGGTTCACTAAGTGTCTGGGTATAGTGCTTTATTGCTCCGGAAACAATTAATATAAATAAAGCTATATAATGCATATACATTTTCGTGTAAACTTAGACTCGTGTATTCCTTGGATTGTATCTGATTTATCGGAATAAAAGTATCTTGTGATGCGCCTTTATCGCTTTAAGGGATCTCTTCCAGTGAACATCATAGGCTTATGAAATTACGTTTGTATAGGTTTATGATATTATAGTATTGATTGTATTTTTTTGAACTATATATGTGATGAATTATATGATTATAATGTAAATATCTAGTTTTCTAAAAACATTGTGCAACAAAAATCCCGCCCTCGTAGCTTTTGTGCCATATTTCTCTCTGTATGCCAAGGTTGTCTGGCAGAGATCACTGTCAGCGATAAAGCCACCATTCGTACCTAATTCTAACCTATTTTAGGTATTGTTTTATTAATTTTATTGTACAATAAAGTGTATATGTTCTATTCTACCTTTTACGAAATTGGAGACAAGAGAAAATAATTTTGTTTTTGTGAACAACGATGAACTTTATAAGCTCTTTTGTAATTTTTGCGGTCGAACTTAAAATTCCGATATAAGTATTCAAGTTATTCAAAGATTGGGATTCTATAAAATTTACTAAATGGTTTTGAAATAAGCGAATCATTGACTCTGGTATTTAGAGTTTTGAGTGGGGTTGGAAAGTTCAAGGCGATTTTGCCGCATATTATACAGACCGATCAACTATACTTTGTAAAGTTCTTAAAATTATTGTTTAACGGTAAATTACTAAAGATTAATCGCAACCAGCAAAAATCGGCCAAGTGCGTGTTGGACTACATTTTTTTAACGATTGTATTGGTCGTGTTTCTATCTCACCTGTCGTTGAGTGATGACGCGGTCAAGGATGTAGCATGCTTATGTACCTTGAAGATACTTATTCACTCGTGCCTCGAAAATTCCTAAATTGTATTCGTGAGGAAAATTTTATGTTTAAGATTAATATCTTAAACATAAAATTGAAGGGTTACTTAGATAAGACAAAAGTCTTCAGTAGTTTTATTTGGTTACTATAAAAAATCGGCCATTTGTTGGTCAGAACATAAACATTGAAGGGTTCTTTCTGTAAAGGTAAATAACATTCATTGCTATTGTCATTTGACTACAAAACCAAATATTTTTTAAATATTGATTTTATTCTATAAGTCTTAGAAGCTAATATGTCGCCAACTATTTAAAGCCTTTAATTAAAGAACTATGTTGTGATTTTTTAAATTTGACTATGATACTACTTCTTACATACGACTACGCAGAATACACATTGAAAAAATGTTTAAACACCGATATGAAATTTTATGGCAACAAACACTGTTATTAGGGGCGGTCGTAATTTAGGCACACATACAGCCAGGTTGCAGGCACTTTCCCATCTGGATGGCAATCACACCTGATCCAAAATATACATCCATAAAAACCTTGAGTTGTTTTCCAGCATTATTGGCGGGTAAGTTTCAGTGTTCCCCCTCAGGGCCAGCAGGACATTGGTATCGCCTTTGGTGTTCATAGGCGAAAGCAACTATTTTCCATCCCGTGGCCCCCAACCTACTTATTATACTTTAGAATTTTAAAAAATTGTCTTTATGTTTGTTTCCTCCCCCTCCTTCTAACAGACAAGGAATCATACAGGATATGGAAAAATGATCATTAAATGCACTAGATATTTATAGAACAGATATAAACAAACTAGGATAGTTTGTGTAGAAAAGTTATTAAATATTGCGGGACACGGAATAAAAGTTAATAAAGGCGAAGCCACATGACATACCTAGTTTAAAAAAGAAAACCATTTGACACAACTCAATTACTGTTATTATATTTCTTAAGACAGTAGTGTATTTTGTAATCTTAAATGTCGATTCTTTATTGAGCAAAATAAACATTTGAATGTTAATTACGCAAAAAAACTCGCGTTGAATCCATCTTACTTGGGTAATAAAACACTTTTTATCACGTAATAAACATAATTCTTACTTAGAGTTAGTATTATAACTTTGAAATGGAATATAAATTCATTAGTTAACATTTTTTTTACTTTTTTGTAACCTTCGTTTGACCGAGACCAATGTACTTAATAGCAGTTTCGTATCATATATCAATTATACAGATATTAGCATTGTAACTGTTACAAATTGCATTGTTATGTAATTAAAGTCTTTTTTTTTTGGAAAAGGCGACAAGGAGGTCTCAAATGTGACCTCCTTGTCAACCTTGTCATTTGATTACTTATTACACATTCATATTTACATTCAAACGTTTTTATTCAAAATAAGTTCTACTTCGGAACACTTTTTGACGGTCATACACATAAGTTAAAATTTAATTTTACTTCCTATTCTATGTCAACCGCTTCGCAACGTGTTATTGGTGTTAAGAAGAAGAAGCGCCAAGAAATTCTCCAGCAACACGTCGAGCTAAGAATTGTTTTACTTCTTTTTTATAGCTAAAACTCTTGTCTTTTAAATAAAATGTTCTTGTTCTTGTCTTTTAAATACATTTCGAAGAATTAATGGAGTTGTAGCTAACAGTGCATACTCAGTAGGACATTACTAGAGTGTGTATTTATATAGACGTAAACACGTTCTTACAGTATTCACTCAAATTCTGGGCTATTTCTAAAAATTATGACTCCATATATCCTAGAAATATAATGACACTTAAATATAGGCCAAACTGATTCATGTGACGTCAACCGCGAAGAGAATTCTAAAATACTTTTTAACTTGGAGGAATTATGAAACGGAGCATAGCATCGGTTTGCGTAAGAATTTTATACTACTTCTTATCCCTCAGTTACATAATACCCTCCACGACAGTGAGCAGGAGGCTGGCAAGGGAAGTACTCCATGTTCAATATAATATGATAGATAGATTTTGTACAACATTACAGAAAATTTACAGTTTAAAAATATTACAAATATACACAATGGGCGTGCTTATCGTTAAAAAGCGATCTCTGTCTGATAACAGTTTCGAAAGTGGTATACATATTATACAATTACTCTAATTATATTTTATTAATTATTTAATATATAAGTAGGTGGTATGTAAAAATATAAATACAAGTTTTATTTATATATAAGTTAAGTACTTTATGTTGGGTTTACATATTCGAGCCGCCCACTTTCCTCGCCACTTATAATGTACACGAGTCATTACTGTAGTATACGGATAACGTGACCTAATCACTCCTAGGTTCTATTGTAATACTAGAGCTGGTTGTTACAATCAGATTTTTAGAGTAAATTTAGATCGATAAACGATAACTATTTATTATATATCATATGTAAAACTTACTAATGGACAGTGTCCATTTTGTCTAGTTCAATTGTATATATATGAAGCTCAAATCTCCTAACAAACAGAGCAATGTCCTTTACGTATTTGTCAAAAGAAATTACTTTTGTTATTGTGGTTCCTTTTTTTTACTAGCTTTGTTGTTTATAAATCAGCTTTAAATAAACATTTTTCTTTCTATCTTAAAATTAATAACCAATTTACAGTTATTGTCAAGATCAAGGCTTGAGTACACGTAATAAATAATTCTTAGATTTTAATATTCAAGAAAACTTAGTACGCTGACACATTATGTCACATGACCTTGCATTTGCAAAACCTTCCGCTGAGGACAGCAATTTTCAATACATCGATTGATAAACAATAAAGACAATAATCGCTTTGTTTCACACAAATATGATTTGACACGTTTCTTGAACAGGGTCGTGTATATCACGAATCAAACAAGCTAAATTTTAATAGATGTAGCTTTGTAATTTTAAGATGTTGTGGATTGTTGTTGGTCAAGTTTAACGTAGTTTGCGTTTCAATAAAATGTTTTTTTATGAAAATGAATGCATTAATTTCAAAATGGAATCTTACAGATTGATATTGAAAGTCATGAGTCAATTTTAGTTACTGTTAAAGGAGAAAAAGTGGCGCACCAAACTCTCTAGCAACATATAATAAAATATATACATATATACATTCGTGGTCTTTTTTAATGTATTTGATTTTATACAAGGTTTATTAAAGTAATTTATATGAATAATTATTGAAAGATCTTGATAGCGGTCTAATTGTTACCATACGGCGCGGTCGTCAAGAAAATCTTTTGTCGTATAATAAGCCCTCTTGAAGAAAAGTTGTTTACTAATTTCTTAAACTTGTTTACTGAAAGCTTTGAATGTTTTCTGTTTTTTTTATTATTATAGTTTGCCTCCACAAAGCTGTTGTAAACTTTCTGGAGCCTACACATGAGAATTTCAAATATATTTTTGTTCCTAGTATTTTTACACTGTACATCAATATATATATATATATATATATATATATATATAGTCTGGAAAAATCTGAGATATTTTTCTTAATATACTATAAGTGAATGATGATATAGTCGTATTATATATTACTATCCCTGCAGGAATGGAAAAAGAATTCAATTTCCTGCGGCCGGACGGACTGTTGTAACAGGTGACAAAACAACCCACAACCAGGTAATAGGTTATTTACCCGTCTGGATGGCTATCATCCCTAGTCTAGAGTATGCCGCTATAACCACCTTGAGTTATATTCTAGTATTAGTGGCCAGGTTCCACACCCTCTTAGAGAGCGGCAGCACATTGGTTGCACGTTTGGTGTTACAAATTATGTTCATAGGTGGTGGTAACGCTTTCCATCAGGTGGGCCGTCTGCCTGTCTGCTGAACTCATGCAATAAAAAAGCATTATCTAAAATCTATTAAAATAAGAATAGAAACCTATATTAGAATTAGGTAGGTATTCAAAGAACAGTTTCATTAAAACTTCAATTATATTAAACTTTAATAGACTTCTTGCAATTTTATTAAGACAACTTTGCAGCACCTCACGCAAAGTACGCCATTTTAGAATTACTGATATTTATTTGTATTCAGAAAGAGCATAAATAGATATAATAAGTCTCTATCAAGTATGTAACGTAGAGGCACCTTTTTCTTTGATATGTTTAAAGGCAACGATAAATGCTTACCATCAGGCGAACCATCTATCCGTTTTTATCTTTGGCTTACCTCCAAGCAAACAACTGTCATTTTATACAAACTGTCATTGTAGAGTAATTCTTAAAGTGTTTTAGCGGCTACCAAATACTTGTTTCAAATCAAACAACCGTATAAAGCCCTTAAAAGCATTTTCAACTGTACATTCCAAGTTAAAACCATTCACTATTAAAATGTATTAACGTCAAAATACCGAAACCTCAACTTTAAACAATGGAATAACTTAATTTCCTTGTTTTAGTTTATTTTATTCGCCGGTAATAAAAGTCATAAGATAAACAGAACTCAGATGCGAATTTTAAAGCACAATAGATATTTATAGCTACATTGTACACGGGAAAAGAGACGATTCAGAGAAAACATGGAACAGAAGTGTAGTAAAAAGTAAGTTTAGTACTAGTTTCGTATCGAATTGCATATAGTGCAGAATGTGTCCACTACGCGTCTGGGAAAGTATAAAAATTTTAGATACTGTGCAGAGAATCTAAAAGCTGTGTGCATTTATATGATGCTGCTATAAAATTTGCATTAAATCATGAAAGAAGAATATCCTAATAGAAAACATATATGGGAAGGTCCTAAATCCTACATGACTAGAGCAGGGTTTTTATTTCTTACTAAGCATATTTTTACTTATCATTGTTAGAAAATTAACATTACTTGTGTATGGCCACTTGATGATATTGGAAACACGGCGCATAAAGTGATCCACATTATTTATTTAACGGTAAAATATAAAATATGTTATAACCACCGTGCCCACGTAGTAAACTCATATCAAAACACTAAGTAAACGTCATATCAGCAAAATGTTCGCTATGCGTCGAACAACTTGTATGATTAAAGTTTATGACAAACCAGTAGTCAGGCATATGAATGTATAGTAAGATATAGGAACCAATTGCATATGTCGTTACAGGTCATTATTTTCTTGCATTTTGACATGAAACTCTGTCATGTTTCATTTCATCGTCATATATCACATCAAAATCAACTGAAATAAAAAGTTTCATATGCTTTTATTGAACCAGAAATATTTAAATTTTATTTTTGTGTTATTAAAATGCAACGAATTTAATAGCAGATGAATTTTGATGTGATGTTATAGATTTATCAAATAATATACTTAGTAAATTAATTTTAAACAACAAGTACAATACTAGTCGTTTCAATAATAAAAATTGGGAGATAACCGTTTCTGTTATTATATCAATTACAGATGGCATGATAAATAAATATTTAATAACAAAAATAATCAACACAGCTATAGCATTAATTAAAGCGTTTTGTCCGTAATAAATCAAATTATGTATTTTTTAATTACATGCTCGTATACATCGGCGAATTGGTGGATATGAAGCTTTTTTATGTTTACTGTAAATTGAATAATAGAATTTAACTAGTTATATAAGATAATTTAAATTAAAAGAGATATTTCCTTGCTTTCAACAAAACATCATAAAGGTAGTTTGCTTATTTCAAATATTTTGTAAGTTAATTGCTTTTAAATTTCCGAGAAAGATTTATGTGAAATTGTATAAAATGTTATTTTAATATAACATTTTAAAAGGGGCTTTAGGTTAAGTTTCTACTTCAATGTCTAAATAACAAAGTCATTAGGTATTCAAAAAACGTAAGAGAGTTTTTTGGTAATGCTTAAAGTTTCTTTAGGGAATAGCTATGACGTGTTATCGCTTATTATTCCACCAGGTGTTCGCACACGGCAGTGGAATAGTAAGGACAACAATCTTAAATTTGCGGCTTAGCAGCAGCAGATTCGAAAATAACACCAAAACTGAAGGCTTTTTTATACGGCTTCACCTGCGTAAGCTACAGAACTGAGCCCCTCGAGATTTTAAATGTTTCGGGCTAAAAGGTAGTATATATTCTACAAGATTTATCAAAATCGTTTCAAAAATATTTCACAAACTGGTTAAATCTCCGTTATCGAAAGTATATAAAGAAATAAAAACAAAGTCTATAGTATATATCACCTTAGTAAGTCAACATGAGTTGGAGCGAGCCACTAGTATTGTTTTTATAATGGGTTTAAATTTGTTCGCGAACTGTTTCGATAGGATTAAAATACATAATACTTAAATTTTCTCACGCAGCAAAAGGAAACCTTTAGTAAAGGCAGAGCGAATAGGTATTACTCACAGAAGCAGTAAATGACACTACACCCACCTGAGTTCACTATCTTTAATCCATCTCACAGACATTATCCAGAAAATGTTAAAGGATAAACATAGATCAAAACACACTAAAGTGCTAAAATAATTAAACCGGTTTTGATAGTTCATATAACATTGTACATCGTAAACGTAAAGTTGTAACTCAATGTACACTAGGTACAACACCTATGTATAACGTAAACCAATCTAAACTTGCTTAAAACTCAAGTCGAACAGGTTGTAAGATTAAGTTGAGATAAGCCATGTCTGAAACTAGACAACCTGTTTACTTAAGCGGGATATTTTATGGAGCTGATTTCTGGATGTATACTTATCGACAGCGTTGTTGTATAAAAATTGATGTTTACATACGTATTTGTAGTTTTTACCGCTAAAAACTACAAATACGTATGTAATATTTTCTGTGCAATCCTTTATGTTTAATATAACTTAAAAAATGTACACAATATGAATTGTTTTTATGCAAGAGTTTTTTCTTTGTGTGGAATATCACAATTGATTAGTTTGATATAATATTGTTAAATATTTTGAATTTCAGCAAAAAAATTTGTTGTTTGACATTAGCAGTCACTGGCGACTTTTCCGTTCAAAAATCGTAAAAATTGTGTCCACGATTTCTAAATTTTGAATCTAATTTTATCATGTGGAAAAGTTAGATTGTAGAGTTTAAAAATAGCATCATCAAAATTTGATTTGGTTAAGATCCGTTGTGTACTTTTTTATGTGGATTATTTTCGATTAAATGGTTTGTTAGGGTTTTTTAGCCAAATGACAAAAATACTGGACGATCGAATCTATAGAACCGTTCAAAATTTGTACTACGATACGCACTTGGCCGTTTTTTTTTTAAAGAGGTTATGTCTTGCACTAGCAGTCAGATGCCAAGATATTTTTAAATATTTGAATTATTTTTCTACACCATTAATCCAGGTTTCAGTCCCCATTAGAGCGTGGCAGCACACCGGTAGCACCTCTGGCGTCACCAATGTCCACAGATGATGGTAACCGCTTTCCATCAGGTGAGTTGTCTGCCTGTTTGCTGAAGTCATGCAATAAAAAATCACATTTGCAACACCAAAGGTGCTACAAATGCGTTGCTGCTCTCTTAAAGGAGACTGGAACCTGGTCACTGATGCCGGACCACAACACAAGGTTGTTATGGTGGCATACTCTAGACCAGAGGTGGTCGCCATCCAGTCTAGTAAATACCCTACCACCTGGCTGTAGGTTGTTTAATCACCTCTTACGACAGGCCGCCCGGCCGCAGAAAATTGTATTCTTTCTCCGTTCCTGCACGGATAAGGCTCTTTTTTTCTCTGCTTTTGTTCTCTCCTGTCTAACTTGTAATCGTATAATATTAAGTTTATTAAATGTTTTTATATTCTTAATAAGCTCTTTTAAATATGCACAAACGCCAGATCACTGCCGATCAATATTCTATAATTTTGACATACTTCTTAAACGTTAGTATTTGCATAAATAATATTCAAAAACACAAGGCTGAGGCCTGTGTTCTTGAATATTGACGATGATGATATTGATTGTAATGATATATGATACTAAACTGAGGTTTAGTATCAATAAAACCAAATAGGAAGTTATGAGCATTTTCATACACACAAACACATATGCGGAATGATAGTCACGTATCTGCAGGCAAAGTGATTATCTGCTATTACGTGAGAATATTTGTTTAAACCCGCTTGAGAGATGCATTTTGATACACATTTGCTTGTTTATAAAATAGTGAGGTTAGGTGCGTGCACTGTGTCATTTACTGCCTTGCTTAATGTGAAATCAGTACGGCGTGAAATGTTACGTGATACACCGTAATAGGTTTTCTGATTTATTTATGAAATATTGGCGGCATGTATTAGGCCTAACGTAGACAGCAGATATTTCTGTTCGTCAGTATTACTGAGAATTCGACAGTGGGAGCAAATGAATCGGTAAATTGATGTTAGATTGACAACGTATATTCTTTAATATCTGTCAACACATCTTACGGATGATGTGTTATTTAAGTCCCAAATATCATTGAAATAAATAATATTTCTTCATTATATTAATTAATTACATATCCTTTATTTAGTTTTTTTCATATTTGAAATCACCTACAAAGCAAGCGGTTCGTTAAGTGTCTATTTGCTTTATTATATTCTTAACGCGCCGGTTTATAATGTCCATATTAAACCATATCATTAACTCTTATCAAAGGCGATTAGTAGATTTTAAACATCGGTAATCTCGATGTACAGGATATTTCATATTTTTTTGAGACACATGGTGATGATAATAATACGCATAATAGTACATTAGGTCCATAAAATATAGAAAAACATCGTGTCTGAAAAATTTCAATAATAATTATGTCAATAGTATAAGAGACAGTTACTCTAGTCACTGAGCTATTACGACTTCAGAAACTATTCATTAATAATTCGTTTCGTTCCCATAATTACATCGTTTAATTGGCTGATCGATCACTGGTCTGCTGCTACTGGTGAGCTGACCGGCACTTTAAATCAATGAAAATAAATATATGAAATATTTTCATGTAATAGTTGAATAATACGCGAAAACGTTTATAATTTGATATCACTGTAATTTTCAATTTTATAACATATATTTGTAGATCGATTGTGTAAGTCCTAAGACAACTTTTATTGGATGGCCTCTTTGAAATGTTCTCATTATCTATTGGATCGTAACGATATATTCATACGTTTTCGGCGCTTATAAATTATTATATTTGCAATAATTTTGCTTATTTCAATAATTCGATACGTGCCACAATCTATTGGAAGATCTTATGTTTAAAATTAATTCGATTTTATGAGACATAAATTTTAAATCTCTAGGTGATGTTTTTTCAGTTTTGGATCAACAACATCGTATTAATTGTAATTAGATATTAATAATTTTTTTAGGGTACCGTGGCTGTTTTAGTTGGCAAAAAGTGAAACTTGTAAAATATATTTAAAATCCATTGAGCAGGCATTTAGAAGCCTATTCGAGACAAACTTTCAGTTAGACTAACAGACATAAATTCTAAAAATGGTTATTTATGATTAGGCATCTTATAGATAGCAGTTTTCACTTAAATTTTATCATTTATTTAGACATATTGCCTATTGGGGTAGGTAGAGACGATGGATCCCTTGCTACGACAAACACTTTTCTCATCATTAACTTTCATTAATCTCTTCATACACACACGCTTACGGATAGGGAAACAGACGTGACAATATGTATATATTTAGAAATTACAGATTTTAATTTTATTTATTGGTTTTCTAGTATAAGCGTAGGTACTTTTGAATATTCATTGATATAAAGGACGGATGAAAGTAGGCACATTATCAGTCGAGACAGCACCACCAAGGGCAGAATGTTTGCAGTAATGGTTGGCTGGCATGGCGACAAAAATTAGAACGTTACATTGTAATGATGACATCTTAAAGATAAACGGTGTACCCTACAGGTTTATAGATAAGTACGTAAAAGTTGGCTATAATATAATCTAAAAGACAAGGCAACGAGCAATTAGCCCGCAAAGTAGGCGGATAGCCAACTTGTTCGATTTCACGATACACATTTCGTAACAACCGTTCAGTCCACAACAGCTGAAACGTGTTTGTGGAGCTCGGTTTTTCTAAACGTTTTTTCCGTTTCAATATAATCTCTCAGGGTCAGTGAGCACGCCAAAAAAATAACACTTTAATTTTTATAAAGTTGAAATATTAGACATGAAAAATGTTGTGTAGTATCAAACTGTGAAGCTTTGGGTAAAAGATTTTCCTGGACTAATTTTATACAATTTTATTAAAAAAAAAAAAAGAATGGACTGAAGATTTTTTCTGAGAATTAAAGGCCTTAAGAGATTTAAATAATATTAAACACGCCTCTTCCAGTCGAACAATAAGTATTAGAAATCTTGTAGAGAATCGTTTGCTAGGTGTCTATTTTAGTCTCTTGAATTTATTTTAAAATTTGAGATATTGTATTTCGAAAGTAAAATTTTTGATTTGTTTATTTTTAGTGCGAAGCTGACAAAGAGGTAGACGGCCAAGCTAATGAAAAGTGGCTGTCGTCGCCTGTAGACTTCTGCAACACCAGGGGCGAAGACAACACGTTACCAGCCTTTAGCATGGAATAATGAGAATGGGATAGGGAGGTTTTATAGAGGTATTCTAGTCTATTCTGGCTGTAAGTCTAAACAGACTAAAAGAGGACATAAAGTATTATTCTTTCTTGGGGGTTTGTATACGCTTCTTGAATAAGATTCCGAATGAAATGTTAGATCTGCTGATCACTAAATTTAATACCAAATTAAAAAAGTATTTTGCTTATAAAGGGATTTTACAGTATTGAAGAATATATAAATGATAAATCTTCATTTAGATAGCAGCTAGCTCCAGCCTCTTATACTACCGTCTGTATAACGTTTATATCTTGCCAAACATGTAAAGAATTTATAGAGATATGTTGCAGTATAAACTTTTAGTACGTCTCGTCATTATTATAACGATAATAATATTCTTCTTTTATTTTATTTGTCTTAGTGAGTATGCACTGTTTGCTACAATTCTATCAATTCTTCGAAAAGTATTTATGTAATATACTTCTGTATAAAACTTATATAAAAACTTGAGTTATAAATAGAATAAGAAATATAAAAAAAACTATTTTTAGCTAGACATGTCGCTGGGAAGTTTCTTGCCGCTTCTTCTCCTTAACAGCAATAATACGTCGCGCAAAGCGGTGTACATAGAGTAGGAAGTTTTAAATTATATGTATGACCCTCAAGAGGTTTCGTTTTTTTAATTAAAATTTGAATTTGAGGGGACAGACTGGAAGAACAGGATAGCTTGGATGAAATATAAGATTGACATAGGAGAATGGAATAGGGAAGATTTCTTACAGCAAAATAATAAAGCTACATTAAATCCCGTTTGACTAAGCAGTTAAGAGTAATATTATCAGTTCAAAATAGTTCCAATGCTGGGCATGGGTCTCCTCAAGTCAGAAGAACTAACGGTATAGTAGACACGCTTTCCAATGAGGATTTTAATAAATCGCTTTACAGATCACTAATCTTGAACGTGATGTGAATCTCTAACACAATTACGAATCGCGATTGAGATTCTATAGATCTAAAGAAAGAAGTCTTTATCATTATTATTAGTTAATATTGGCCATCTGTTGATTAAATTTCTAGAATATTAGAAAAATAATAATCTTTACTTGGTTCTGATTTAAACATGTAAAACAGCGTTCTAATTATTTTGTTAAATTTTCATTAGATTTATGAGGGATATTTGAATCTATCGCAAATAGGTACCTATATTGTTAATAAATAGTTAAGTAACGTAAATGTGACAGCAATAAATGTTATAACTAACGTGAAGTTTGCTTCAAGAAGAGGAATATTGGCAAGTATATCGAAGTTTCTAAACGGCGGCTGTGTAATACGTATTGTTAATATTGAGGCTTAGACGGTGTAGATCTAGCTTGATAGAAGCACGGACATGCGTTGGAATAACTTTACGCAATATTGCCTTGAGGTCGGTATGCTCTGATACTTGTGGGGTTTACCAGTCGTACCTATAACTGGGTATAAGACAATGACAACTTGTTTTGTCCGTATAATAAGATGTCGTTTAACATATTGTGTAAAGCCTTTGTATTAGGCTCAACAGCGAAGAAAGACTCAAGAATATAATTTTATTCATGAGAATAGTATTTTAGACAAAGTAGCTTTTGTTACTATAACGATGTTAATTAAATAAAAACTTTATGAATAGAAGCTTGTATTTTGAAATAGCTTTTATGAGACGAGGGTCAAGTTTTAAATTAAGAAACACTTTGTGTTGAGAAAAATTTAGAACTATAATTCTTGTTACGTTCGCCGTGCTGCACGACTTTAGGAATATCTTGAAAATAATTTTAGTTGTTTTCTTATAAATTTATTGTCTGTATTTAAAAATGTTGTAGTTATCTATGATATGTATAATATTCATTATTGCCCTAGTGCTAATCTTATCTTTGTCTGGAATATCTATTTTAGGGCACAGAGTCCGTTCTTCCTACTTTTCTTTTCCGTTTTGCGCAACTTTTGACATTCCTAATTGTGAAAATATTAAAACTAGCGAGCACTTTTTTGACGTACCTTTTATACTGAGTGTCGCCGCACGATTTACCAAAGGAAGGTACACACCGGTCCAGCCGGGCATGAAATCAGTACGCTCGCCCGGTGTGTACACGCAATATCAAAATTGCCTATGACAAACGCTCAATAGTCTATGGCCAACCGCCAATATTCAAAACTTCACTACGGAAATAAGACGACGTTTGTCCGCGCAACAAAAAATTATTGTAAAATCACATAATCTTAAAATATACGCATTTCTCAAGCAAAGGTGTTTCATTGAAGACTTCCTACTCTTCACCGGGCCTTGATTAGGACATGACTATACATTTGTTCCTTACGTACTTTGTGAGTTACTGTTATTGACGACAACAATATCAATACTCTAATTATAAATCACAAATTATAAAATAAAAAGTGCGTCAAACATTATAAGCCCCCTTAGATTAGTATAGCCACTAGAAAATTTGGAAGGGGGAATTACTGGCCTTCATCTCGGGTACCAGTAACAGTATTTTTTCTTCACTTTACTTATTTTAGCTGTTATAGTGAAGCAGTTAAGAAAGTTTTTGTTCCAAGGTAATAGATAAAGTAGTAACACCCAAGTCTAGTAGCGTTTTTTTTGTTACATCTCTCTTATATCCAGGACGTTTTAGTGGCTAGCTTCATAATATATATTTTTAACAAAGTAAGTATTATGCAGTCTTCTGTTACTAACAAAAAGCGGCAATAAGTTTTGAATGAACTGTAACTTAATGTGCCCTTTTCACGTAAGATATTAGGCAATAAGTTATGTGAGACGCTTGATTCGATCCGATACTATTGCACCATATTGGCACATACGCAATATTCTAAGGTGTATGTAACATTTCTTTAAGCCATAACACGCAAATTTACCACAGACACGTTAACTAAAATCAGAAAGTTATTTTAAATAAGTACATACCTATAGATTTTTTAATACAAGAACTATGTAACGCATTCCACACTGTTGATCAACATCTCACGAAATGAATCTTTTTCGGAATTTAAAATAAAACTTTCGTAACCATTTTGGCAAAAACAAAACCCTTATGTTCGTCTTTGTATACCTATCACAATCAACTTTCTCAGTAAACTTCTAGGTATGACGGCCTCTGTGGTTGAGCGGGCTAAGCCTTTGCCGGCTTACCTCACTGCAACGCAGAGGCTCCGGGTTCGATTCCTGGTATAGTAAATTTCGGAAACGTATTTTATCGGTTATTTACTATGGTCTGGGTGTCTGGGATCGGCCCCAGAATGGTCCGTTGTATATTACCCATAACACAAGCGTAACTTGCTTAATTTGGGGATATACAGCGAGTGTGTTTGCCTGCCGATTTTTTAAATTTTTTTATTAGTATAACTATGTAATCGATCTGTCTCTATAAGATTTAGCTGCTACACATATAACTGAGGGTTATTTTTTTAATACCTATACATAGTTAGTTATACGGGGTTTCGATAGTCATATTTTGATAAGGGATATAGAACCATTGTTATGAGTTTTCAAAATATGACTAATGAAATATTTTGAAAACTCATAACAATGGTTCTATATCCCTTTTTTGTTTTCAGTGCACCTTTTAATTATGTTATATTCACTTCCTTTACTGAAAGTGAATGTGTCTAAAATGAAATTTCATGAAGTTCGTTTTATTTCGAAAGCCGCGAGGAATTAAGCAAAATATACAATAAGCAAACAGATACTTTCACATTTGTATATTAATATGGACAAATCTCTCAAAAATTACGATTAAGATAACCATCTACATCTAGCAAAACTACTTTACAACAATCTGATTATTCAAACCAACATTTCTTTTTTACATATCTAATTAGGATGAAAAATTGTACGTTTTACGTTCACGTATGCTATCAGAATGTGTTGTATGTAGGAATACTGGCTTGTATGACTGATAAATGCTACGTTTGCCATTTATTGCCGACAATTAGGCGCAGGCTTATACCGACTCCCACTCGACCGGTTCATTTGGCAATACAGTGGCATTCCCTACAGAGGTCGACCGCATTCAATGAATTTATTGATATTACATTTGTATAGGGACTAATACCGAAAACCTGTCACAATTATCATAAATAGTTTTATCCAAATACTAGTTTTATGTTTAAAAACTAGCTAACATTATCAATATATTTGAATAAAATACTAACCTCTTTTAATTAAATCCGTTATTGACATATTTTATACTATATTCATTGGTATGTTTCTTTATGATTACTGAGTTCACCAGTTTATTAATGAATATTAAGAGAAGCAGACTAAAGATTACCAATTGCTGGGCTCAAGCTTTTTAGGGGAACTCCATGACGCCATGCGTGCCCTAAGCGGGCTGGCAAGTTTTACACAACAGTAATCTCGATGGTTTTCTTCAAGATGTATGTTCCTTTACCGTGAACACGTGGTAATGTAACAATATTTTGATAAGAATGTTGCTTAAGTTTGCAAGTTTTCCGGTTGGGTTTAAACTCAGGTTTTTTGAATGAGACGTGCTTGCCAAATAATATCTAAAAGAAAAATAAAATTACTAATTCATACTAGATGCATATCTAGTATGAAATAAGATTATCTAGCATTAGTATTTTCTTTATATACAATTATTTTCGTCCATGCCTAGAGTATAAAAATCCTTCTTAAAAACATCCACACGTTTTCGGTAGGGATTCATTTCCGTCAAGAACTTTATCCGAGCATTCGTCAACAAAGCACACTATAATAAACATTCCTCGGACAAGCTTTGCAAACAAGCAAGGCTACTTGTGAAGGGAGACTTACTTGTCTACTTACCAATATTTACACATAAATATTCATATGGGCTATATACTCTACGTACTTCCTAACATTTGTATGCAGATGTGAAGCGAAACAAGTTTTGAGACATAAAAAGTGGGAGGTACCAGTCTGGTCGGACTTCTTAAACGCTGAAACTTGATTTGAGTGTATAAAACTCTGCAGAGATTAATAACAAGATGAATTGAAATAATAATCAAAAGTGATTTTTCATTCGTTTTTGAAATTGCATATAAGGAACGTCTGTAGCTCATATATGAATACTAGAATAGGTTGATGAGGATTTTCATCGTAACCTTAAAATTAAGATAAAAGGCTGATTAGTAATGATTTGTAATATGTACCTACGGAATAGTCGTTGTTTAATTCATACAGTTTTTTGCTTCTTATTAAAGGTTCGGTAAAAGAGTAATAGCATTGGGCGGTTGTTTTTAATATTTTGGAACACCATTAAACAAATAAAAAAAATGGGTTTTGTAAAATTTTAGCAAAATAGAATATTTACAAAATCACCGTCTGTCCGTCTGTATGTCTATACAATTATATCACAGTCATTGTTTTCCAAAATTATTCTGTCATGTGAAAGGAATTTAGCACTAAGGCTTTGATAACAAGGCGAGAAAAAACTAAAAATCCAAAACTATTAATAAATCAACTAAATATGTGCAACAAATCGCGGGCACAGTTAGTTAGTTTTGAATATAAATCTAATATTACTCACGTGATAAAGTTTAAGATTAATGACGTTACCATCCAAGTATGTGTATTTTATTATCATCTGTATTCAGCGCTCGATGCTAACAGACAAAAATGTAGTTCCAATGGAATGTAAGGTGTTAATGCTTGAACGTGATTTAAATTCTTAAGAATTTATTTAAATTAATATCGCGCAAATAAGTCTGAATAAAACTTAATAAAACTTCTGAATATAACAATGTTATATTTCAGATTTTTTATTATTAATTGATTTTTATAGGTATTTAAAGGACAAGGTTATGTTGTATAATTCAATTAAACGAAACTTCCATAAATCCATTATGTAAAATTATAAAATTTAAAAAAGACTATGTATCTAATTTCGTAATATTGATCAGCAATTTTGATGTATAAATCAGCGTCACCAACTTTCTATTTAATCAATTAAATAATCTTTACCATAAATCATTGGGATACGTATACATTATCAATCAATAGCATTTGCATAGTTAATGAATTTAAACGTCAACCAAAATCAATTTACAATGACTTGACAAACTTTCCCAAATTATTATTAAAATGTGATACTATAATAATATAGTCTAATCTATATATAGGTATCTTACAGCTAATGCAATATTTATTAAAATGTTCAACAGAGAGTGTTTTAGAGTATAATGGGCGGAGAAAAATACTAAATAATATAATAAAATACTATGAAACATTTGTCGCTGCTACTTCTTCATACACCTATTATATAAATATTTAATTTCCCATTTTCCTTTTTTTTCTTCAGTGATTTGGGAATTAACTAATTTGATTTTATTTTATTTTATACCTTTAAACGGAACTTATAATAGAAAGAAGCTAATTGAATCAGATGTAACTATAATTAGTATATGGCCACACGGAAAAAGCCTATAGAAATGTCAAACACCCACTAAAAACATAACTCATACAGATTATGCATAAATCCTACAGGAAAGGTGTAAAGAAAAGGCAAAATCATCATTTGTTCGTCTTGTTACAAAATCTGCACACACGTCATCCTTCTATGGTAATTCCTTTAGGCCCACACTTAACTTGGAGTTAACTGCTAACACAGGGTTAAATAAACAATTTATCTTGCGCCATTAAAAGTTGGGAGTAAACCCAGGGTTAAACTTCTAAATATTTAACCCACCGTTGTGGAAATGTTAAGTCGCTAATACAGGGTTAGTGAAGTTTAATCTCAAGTATATGTTAGCTTTATAGTGTTCGGGTCCAGGGGCTCAATTCTGCTATTTCAATATCTCGGTGTTACGGAGATATTCAAAGTACAATTCCATTGCGAGAGTGTAAAAAATTCGTAGTCTACTAAATCCACACTTATATTCTCAATACCATCGCGGTAGAATAATAGTAGAAAAAAACTGGTATTACCATTAGCAGAACTATTAGCCGAAATGAATATTGACAGGCTACCAATATTTTAAACGTTTATTTAGCGAGTTTTCCATTAAAAATATCTATAAAGATAGAGTGGCATGCTACAGGCACGCCATGACAATTAACAGAAAATTGAAGTCAGGCAAATCTACGATTGAGACGATATTGTCCGGCGATTTTGACGAGATAGTAATAGTAGAATTAGGCCCCAGTAGTTCTCGAATTGTATATTTTTGTCACTTTGAGCCAGCTGCATATTTCTGCTGAAGGTTAGCTCTATCAGCTTTTTTAATCACCATTACGATTTTGTATTTCGCTACTGTATCACATAAAAGCGTATCATCACTAGTTCTAAAATTGTGGGCATCACGTAAACTCGGATTTTTATGCATTATTCTTAAAAAAATAACCTACTTTATAACTTTCACACAAGAAAGTAAATAAATGATATGAGACAATACGGTTAAAATAAAAATCTTCAACTGCCATAAAATGCAAGGTATTTAAGGAAGCCTATATACAGTGTGCTGTAGTGTAAAAGAGATAGATATATATGTTTCGTTTTGAATCTCTGGTTGGGTTACAACAAAAAAGACATAGACCTTTCAATGTCACCAACTAAACAAAAGAAGTGTCAGGTTAGTTAACTTGGTGGTATTTTTTACTGGTGCAAAGGACAATGAGAGTTAATTATTCAATCAACTAGCCCCGAGCTTACAAACTACATTTATTTATTAAACCTGACTATGTGCAAGTGGGCCTTAAAGTGCAGGCTGTCGCACTTTGGAACGCGCTGCCTCGTAAAGTTAGAGAGGCTGGTATATTACAGATTTTTGAAAATCTACGTAGGAAGCACTACCTTTCATTAAACAACTCTGCCTATTATTTTCTTAAGTTTTCGCGACTTGTATACATAATTAAACTACATTTTAACGGTTTCAAGCGTAGTAATTTATTTGATTTTTGACTGATATTTTCTTTTATTTTTCTTTCCACCCATTTTAATATCATATGAAATTATTAGAGCTAGGCACGTTTGCTGAAGAGTTTCTTGCGCCGCTTCTTCTCTTCAAGCCATAACATGTTGCGAAGCGGTGGTAAATTAGATTAGGGTCTCATAGAGTAAATATTAACCATAAACAAAATTAAAACTAAATAATTAAAATGAACAAGTTGGCGGTAGGCTAAATAAAACTTTAACAATACTCGTTGACACTTGACATCTTTGTCTTGCATGATCACGGCCACTGAAAAGTGGCCGAAACGTCGGAATAACAAAAATCAAATAAATTACCGCGCTTAAAACCGTTAAAACGTAGTTTTATTAACTATGCCTAACTTATATACAATTATTTCAGTGATGGATTATATACTTACTATTTATCAGTAAAATATATGTATCTCATAAGCATATATATATATATATATATATATATATATATATATATATATATATATATATATATATATATATATATATATATATATATATATTATAAATTGTTACGAGTCATGAGACTCGAATTAAAATGTCGTTAGAATTACTATAGAGTTTATTAGAACTATACAAACACGTATAACATAGGTACAAATATAACCGAACACAACAAGTCCAAACGTAATGCAGAAGGTCGTAATTCAATAAGACGCGCAAAGTCCGTCACTAAATATATTACCGAATGTACACAAATCTTGCTTCGCTCGTGGTTATCGCTCGGCTCTCGCGTTCCTCAATCCGGTCATTGCTTTATACTACACAGATACAATGTGTCTGCCTGGTCACGTGGACCGAATTTCCTAGAATCAGTTTGTACTTTAAATCCGACACACCTGGCTAATGACTGCCATAAAAGTTACAATACACAATGCGCGGTTTTTAATCACAAATTAAACAAAAGAAGTCCAAATGCCGAAAGGTAATAAAATATGTTTTTACAGGTATGCAGATGTGAATTTGTTTTTTGTCGGCGTCTAGGTCGTAACAATATATTTAAAAAATCGATAAACATCTGAATATATGGACCACTTACATCGCCAGATTAGCATAGAATATCCTACATGTTATATTGCCTGGAAGAGATCGCTCTGAGTGATAAAGCCGCCTATTGTTCTGCCTAAAATACTGTAATTTATGTATTGTGTCTATTATTTTGGTGAGCAATAAAGAGTTTATATCTATCTATCTATGACATATATATAGGAACATGACAATTTTGTAAAGTTTTCGTTCTAGCTGAAATGGGTACGGAACAGTAAAAGAACTTGCGGTGTTTATTTAGTAAGTTACCTTTATCACGACTGTAAGCAAAGTCGGTTCACGTCGTCTATCCAACGTTTAACCAGAGTCAAACTGTTGGACCCCTGTTAGTAAACACTGTTGGTAACAATATAGTAAATTCGTGACCATTCACGCGCCTGGCCGAAAGACCGTTACAGACAGATTCCTCGAAGTTTCTTAAATAATGTATGTTGTGTGATGACCTGAATGCAAATTAACTAGCTTTTGTGGCCTGATAGTTGCCGTATATAATAGTGTTAAACCTGTTAATCCCGCTAGGTCAAATAGTAGTACACTGGTTTGGTATTCTTAATAGTATGAAAACTAATTAAACAGGGCAGGAGTTAAGGCAACTTTGCGTCTTAACAATCAGTTATTGTAGTTAGTATCTAACTTTTAGGAAGCTTGTTACTAGTTTAATAACGAAGTTATAGAATCAATAGTTTCATAGTTAAGCAGTAAGGCATTTCTTGGACTTAAGACTTGGGAATACGGGTATCGATTTGGTAATTAACAAGTTTGTGATAAATTAAATAATAGATATATTTGTCTTAAGTTTATTATTTTGACATAGTATAAAAGAGAGTCGCTTTCCGCGGCTATCTGTCTGTATATCCACTAACTTCTCGTACACCAAGCAACGGATTTCTAAGCGGTTTTCACTATCAGTTAGATAATTTTTCAAGGAACGTTTATAAAAAATATATATATACTAGCTTATACCCGCGGCTCCGCTCGCGATATATTGATTATAAAAACCCAATTATGTTTTATGTAAGTAAAATAGAGCTACTTGATAGGGATTTCCCCGCGGGGAAAACTCTAGTCCTATATAACTATAAAAGCTTTTGTCTGAAACTACTCATTTCTCGAGACAATAGATATTCTGTTCATCATCATTATGTATTGTAAATTCTCTATCATCCTTTCCCCAATTTTTCAGTCATGGGTACAATTTTCAAAGACACCTTGTGTATTCGTTTCTCGCCTTACAGAGAACAGAAGATTTTTTTAGCTCGAAAAGGTGATAGTGATCTTGGAATATGAACTCGAAGCTAAAAATCATTGCAGCAGAGGGACTAGTTCTAGTCAGTAGGTAGATAGGTATATAACAAATATTACACACAAACACACACACACACACTATCGTTTTAGTGGAAACTGTGTCGGAATAAGCTAATTTTTATGCATCCAAACAACTTCAAACCACTCCCGGGAAAATTTCCGCGGGATTCCCAGGATAAAGAGTAGCGCAGAGTTTAAGTCTAAAAATTAACTGTCGATCAGCAAAAATAGCATCGAAATTGGCCCAGTAGTTTTTACGTGCATCCCGAACAAACAGACAAGAAATCTAAAAAAATTGCACCGTGTTCACCATCGTTTATGTAGTCTATTCCAGTTGTTTTTTAAATACCTTCAATGTAGGGCATGTTTACTTTTAATTTAATTAATAATTACACGGCATATTTAGAACTTTATAATATTATATACATACCTACATATATATATAATAAATTAATTCAGGTTTTGAACCCGTAATCTACGAAAACTATCGTACTGGTTTTTGGAAATTTATTTCTCATTTATATTATTTTACGAAAACTAGGTTCTTGCACTATTAATTCGAAATCTAGTTTCTAAATCGTAAATTCACAGTTTAGACGACGTTAAATTCTTCAGTAAACGGCTTTAGATTCTTCATCTGCTTTAGTAGTAGCTCCAAATTTTAGCTAACCGATATCTGTAGCATTAATTTTATATCTATGACCTATGTATTAGAGTTCTATTTCAGTTGAAATGCTTGTGAGAATACCAGTGGGAACATGTTACGTTGAATTGTCGGAAGCGAGTACGGAAGAGCGCATTCTCTCTGGATAATCGAATTCATTAGCAGTCTTTGTGCTGCAAATAGTGCGGACGGTCTGTCATGTATGTCCCTTATGGCGTTCTTCAAATATTGCGACGGATAGGTGCCAAAACCCTTTCGTAGTCCCAGATTCTTAACTCCATTAACAGTTAATCTCAATAGGCCCGTGCTTTTTGGTCTCTGAATTTCTGTATGGTGCATAGAGGGTAGTCAGTGTCACGCCACATATAGATTGAATTATATTATCAAAAGAGCCTTTAAATGTTAGTCTTCCGATGGCCTTATGCAGGGTTTCCAAAAATCGAGACCATTCTTATGATAGGTGGTCTTCAAAACACACAAATAATGACAATACTGTTAAGATAAGTCTTTATTATTTTAAAAATATCTAATGACTTTTGATAATTATAAAAATATGTGACATATTAAAAAAAAAGATAAAATTTCACTCGATCCTGCCAGGATTCGAACCTGGAATCTTCTGATCCGTAGTCAGACGCGTTATCCATTGCGCCACAGGACCATGTGTCTCAAGGTGTGAAATATTTATTTAGTTAGAATAATTCTTCCTACAATTCTTTTATAATAAGTTATAATAAAAAAATATTCGACATTCAAAAATCGACAAAACATCGCCGGTTCAAATAAGTATATTCAATTTGTGGTGTGTTAAAATTTTATCATACTATCCAATTCTACTACAATTGTCTTGAATGTTAAATAGCAGTTAATTCAGATTTAATTGTAATAATGTAATAAGCTATATTAATTACTTTTTGTGTCTGCTAAATATACATATTTTTAAGCAAAACATAACATGTAAAATGCTTTAAGCTGCTCAGTAAATTTAAAGTGTCAGCTTTCTCTAAATTTTAAAGTAACAGGTGGAATATTCTGTAAAAAATACAGGTAGAATTGAAAACATACTTTCAATAAAAATTAGTAACGTTCTAACGTATTTGTAATTGTCGATGTATTTTCGAGTACACGTTTTTAGGAAAAATGGACGTTCGACACCTTTACGTAAACGATATGGAGATTGGAAAGATTTTCTTAATTTTGTAATGAAGAGGCCACGAATAAATTATTCACTAGTAGTAATGTACATACAATTATTTTATTAAATTTATTATTTGCTGTTCTGATAATTATATAAAACTATTTTATATGTATGTGTGTATGTATAATTGGCCAGAATATCTCACGTTCTCTTCAAGAATTTGTGTATTTCAGGTCAAATACTAGTAATGCTAGTTGTGTTGAAAGTTAGTGCACGCGACGCCGCGCGCGTGACCCCCTTACTACTAACGGACTAGTAACCGTTGCCCATGCGCACCTCTCCGATACAACACGGTACACGGCTATGTTCAGCAAACTCATCGCGTTGCGGTATTGTGTTATATTTTGAAAAGCCTGCAAAGAGCATTGTACGCTTGTTTAAAAATTTCTTATAAACCTAGTTCATGTCGTCAATAATCTGCACTAACTCTTGAGTCTTTAAGCCAGCGTCATTGTGGATTTTTCGGGTGACAGCGGGGATTCGGGGAAAGTAGTATTAAATAAAAACCAAATTATTCATCGCTCTTTTATAAATACGTAGATATTTTCTATTCTGTTTTAATAAAAATTGAACGAGATTTTGAATTGAATTGATTGAATTGATTTCATGTCAATAATTTGGAAGTGATTTAATGAATCTTTTTCTTAACTTAAAATAACTATAGAAAAATTTCGAAAAGACCATGTTATGACTCATATCTTGAAGATTTATTATATAATTTATTTTTGGTAAATTATTGATCAGTAAATAACAACCAAAAGTTGTTTCGTTTGCACTCCACTTTTGACCTTTTGCAGCAGCAGGAGCCTTAAAGTCTGTTTCAAATAGGACGGTATGGGAGAAATTACGTAAATAGAAATATAATCATCATAATTCTAAGTATAAGATTACGATTACAAACAACAGAATTAAATGTATTTTTATGTAATTAAAATTAATATTTATTAGCTTACGATAACGCTACAAATTACGTTTTATGGAAGTGTCAGGCATACCGTCCTAATTGTGATAAACTTTAGGTTACATCTATAATTGTTAAGAATTCGTGGAGGTGCTGCTAAAAGATTACAATAAAGATAAGTATCTTTATTGTGATCTTTTAGAAACACCTCTACGAATTCTTGAACAATAATTTCTATAACGTATTGCTGCAGAGTTCTTTGATGCACGTTTTCCTTAAATTAACGATAATACATTGCTAAGCGGTTTAGATAAAGTAGGAAGTAAATTATTTTTCAAATTATGTATGACTTCCAAATTTTTTCTCGCAGAACTTAGAATAAAAACTTTTGAAATTGAATATAGTCAGAGACGAATTCAAAGTCCGAGGGCGTACAGAATGGAAAGTCGTTCCTGTATGTAGCACATAAGCGCTTGAAGTATCAATAATAAAGGTAACATGTTTCATTCCAGACAAAGTTTTAATGCGTTTTAAGCGACTCCATTCCGCAGCGCATGAATGTGTTCTACAACGGGCTTATTTACATAACCCTCTAATGCCAGATAAAATCTAAAATAGCAACGACCCTATAAAACATATAACTAGAAAACTTTTGCGTGATTTTTTTATAGTCCTTTACATATATTCTATAAATTGGTCAACTATTTTAAAAATAACTTATTTCATATTTCAGAGCAGTGCACTTCATCTAGTGCTCAATACTATTAATTATTAGGTATGCAATTAGTTGTTTGGTCACTTTGTACGATAAGGCACTTACTTTTTGATTGTATTTCTGCTTCTTCAACCTAAAAAAATCAAAAAGTCTATAGTATTTAAAAAATTAAAGAAGTAAGACAGCCTAAAAATATTGTTTTTTTTTTACATTATTAGCTTATATCTATTTGATGTTGAATCCATTTTGGTTCAAGTATGTGACATAAATGTGTAAGTATTTACCTATTATCTAATTTATTTACCTTCAGCAATTTGAAATTTATGTTGATACGTTGTAATGACGATATTAAGAAAGCCACAATGTTCTTTAATATATCTAGATAAGTGGCGTTAACTTTAGGCAGCTTACGCTACGTCCAGCAATGGATTGCGATTGGCTAATGATGAACGAAAGCATTTGTTACGTTTGTTATATAATATAACTTGAATAGTAAATTAAGTTATTATCTTGATTTAGGTTATAGAAATCGTGAGACTAATAGGACCTTTTAAGCTTGAAATGTGTGAAGATTCAGTTAAATAGAAATTATTCGGTAATTGAATTATTAATCTCAGAACATACTGTGACATAATTACCATAGCTATTACTGTGTAATTTGTTACTTAAAACATTAGCAATTATCATTATTATTGTAACAATCCGTATATCCTGATTTCGTCTTTACTAGGCAGTAAAATAAGCATATTGACAATAATATTGACCTAAAAACAATTGTAACTTTAATAATTAAAAAGAAATATTCTATTATATTTCATTGTAATCAAAATAATTAAGGTAAAAAAAAAGATAATTATTGTAGTGTTTTAACCAAATAACTATACTTACCAGTTTTCCAGACGAGTTTAAAAATTGAAGTGGTTACTACATTTAACATTATAGGATCAAAAAGATGTTAGAAATCAAACAATGTGTAATTTGTTAAGTGATTTATGTAATGTTTATACAGATTTCGTGCTTTTTAATAAAAACACAATAATCATCACAACAATAGTTGTAAAGTGGATTTCGCTTTACATGCGGGTGGGTCGACAGTCACAGAAGTAGTGAAAATTCAGTGAAATATTTGGGAACGCTTTCACCTGTTGGCAAACGGGTAATGCAATTTTACTGGTATGAGTGGAATGTAACCTACTAGCTTATGCTATATGTAGATTTGATAACATTTTATCTTCTAGAGTCATACTACTAAGACTTCAATTTCTTATAAAAAGGTTTTTAATATATCATACTAATTAATATAATAAGTTATTCGTAAGGTTCACCACAACACACATATGATTAAACAAATGTCACACACAAAAACAAAAATGACCAAGAAGCGTGTTTATATACTTAAAACTTTCTTCAAATTAAGTTATAAAAACGGGTACGGAACTCCAGTTCGTAGAATTACTAAAAAAAATTAAAAATATCACACTCGTGATTTCATTGGAAAGAAGAAGCATTTTAATTTTGGGATTGCAAGTAATATATAATTTGTAAAATATAAGTTTGAACGTAATATATATATATATATATATATATATATATATATATATATATATATATATGAATGAATGAATGAAAACACTTTATTGTTCACTAAAATTAAAACTACGTTCTTAAAAACTAGATACAATAATTGTTGAACAAAGGGCGACCTTATCGCTTAAAACGACCTCTTCCAGGCAACCTCTTAAACTAAGGAAAATATTAAAATATGACAGTGGCGGTGTAGACAATAAATAATATAAAAATATATGAAATAAGTAAATAAATAAAAAATAAAATAAAATCTTTATTATATACTATATAAACACAGTACAGAAAAAGCAGCACTATTATACCTGAGAGGGTCAAAAATAATTAAAAACCATGATTTTAAAAGAGAATACTGACTTCGCTTGTCTGATGTTGAATGGCAGTGAGTTCCATAAACGGACAGCCTGTACTCTGAAGGAATTGTCAACGAAGGAAGAAGTGTGTACAGGTGTCATTAAGGAGAGATTATTACTAGAGCGCAAATAACGGGAATGAGAAAGATGTAGGAAATTAAAACGTTCCTTTAAATAAGGAGGAGTACGAGGATCAAAAAGGATGTTGTACAAAAGAGAGAGCAAGTGAACATTCCGGTGAAGGTGAATAGGTAACCATTTAAGCTTCTTACGATATCTGGAAACGTGGTCATATTTGCGCAGCCCAAATATGAACCGAATACAGACATTTTGAAGTCGATCGAGCTTGTTTAGTTGTTCTTGTGTTAAGTCGAGATCACTGGCGTCAGCATAATCAAGTATGGGTAGTAACAGAGATTAAGCAAGCATAACTTTTGTAGCAGTAGGGAGGAAATTTTTAAGCCTTCTAAGCGAATCTGACGATGCAAAGAGTCTTCGGCTAAGATTAGTCAATTGAGGTCTCCAAGACAGTTCTCTGTCAATAACAATCCCAAGATTTTTTACTGTTTCACTGATATCGATTTTAACACCATGAAATTTAAATTGAGAAAGAGAACACCAATCTATCTTGCAGATTTTCCTGGAACTACCAACTATTATATCTTGTGTCTTTTTTGGGTTTATGGATAAACCGTAGGCTTTACTACATTCAACTATTTTAGTGAAATCTCGGTTACAAGTTTCAATTGCTTTGTGCAGTTCATCTAAATTAGCCTGTGTATAGATTTGTAGATCATCTGCATAGAGGTGATATGACGAAGAAAGGTTACTGGAGATCGAATTAATGAAGATAGCAAATAAAAAAGGTGATAACACGCCGCCCTGAGGGACACCAGCAGACAAGTCACACCACGATGAGTAAACATCATCATTGCGAATGCGCTGCCGTCGTCCAAACAGGTAACTACGAAACCAGTCAATAGACGTTGGAGATATGTTAAGAGAGCATAAAATCCCGAGTAGAATATCGAAATCGACATTCTTAAAGGCGCTCCTAAAGTCGAGAAGCGATAATATTGTTAGCAGACCGTTTCCCATACCGTAACGAATATCATCAGTGATCTTTACCAATGCAGAGGTAGTACTATAACCAGAACGAAAACCAGATTGGAGAGGATTGATTAGGGAGTTTGTGTTAAGGAAGATGTTGAACTGCTGATAAATAAGTCGTTCAAACATCTTGGATAGGAAAGAAAGAATGGAAATGGGACGATATTCGGAAAATGAAATGAAATGAAAATATTTACTTCAGGCAATAAAAAAATAAAAAATGAGACAGGATTTGCTTTTTTTGGTAATGGAATCACTTGTGCTTGTTTCCAGATCTCAGGAAATGTATTAGAGGTTATAGAACAATTGAAGATGTGTAAGATCACTGGAATGATAACGTCCAATATGGGAACATATTGCGACTGATACTATCGTAACCCACCGCATTGGAACTGATGGACTGAATGCTCTTTTTAACAGCACAATCAGAGAATTGACTAAAAACAAATGAAGGATAAACAGGAGTTGACAAATTTGAAAGATAACGTAAAGTTTTATATATATATATTCCTTGTAGTCAATGTTTTGACCATAAATATATATATATATATATATATATATATATATATTTATGGTCAAAACATTCACTACAAGGAAGTATTAATTTAATTAAATCTTAATAGGTCTATAATGTAATTATGCTGATTCGGGAAGTATGAACTACTCTTTTTTTAGAAGTTGTTTGTACATTTCTTTGAAGTAACTATCGATGTAAATAACTCAAAAGAATGTGAGAGCTGATGACCTAATAATAGATAAGGATACAAATTCTTCAAATTGGACTAGATAATGGGAAGACAAATCTTAACAATAACTACACAATATCAAAGAAATAAGAATGAATGGTAATTGACAAAATAACGATTCCGAGTTAAGTATTGGAAAAAAATTACTGAATACTTTTTGCAATTTACCGCAGCTATTGTTATTAATTTTGCGAACCTCAACAATCAAAACGTTGTTAACTTGCAAATGGATGTATACATTAATTTGTTTACACAATACTCTCATTTTGAGTAGAATATTTTATGTGGATCCTTAATTAACAGAAGCTAGCAGGTTAATAATATCCTTTTGACCTTTTGGCAGGTTGTCATTTTAAGTAATTTATTTTATGTATGTATGTCCTTAGTTTATTTAATTACGGTCGACGTCTGGGAAATCTATAATATTATAGAATTCTAAAAATGCTGTGTCTGTACATTACAGTTATTAAAAAGAAAACTGGAATAGACTATATAAACGATGTAGAACACTATGCGTTGTTTTTTAGATTTCTTGTCTGTTCGTTCGGGATTCTCTTAAGAAACTACTGGGCTGATTTCGATGGGGTTTTCGCTGATCGACAGCAAATTCTTAGACTTAAAATTAGCGCTACTTCTATTCCGGGAATGCCGCCGGAATTCTCCCGGGAGCGGTTTGTGGTTGTTCGGATGCATAAAAATTAACTTATTCCGACACAGTTTTCACTGAAACGACAGCTTACATCCTTTTTTAAATGATGCGGTACTTTACGAACCGGGAATCCCGTGGGAATTTCAAGTTAAGTGTGGAAAAAGTCGCGGGCATATCCTAGTGTTCTATAAATTTATTTAAAGGATGGCATATTTATTTTAATACATCGTGAAGGTTAAAATATTCGTGTGCATAGACAAAACAGCAGACTTCCTATTCGGAAGAAGATTGCTAAACTAAGATAATGTCTTTTGTTTTTATTTTTTATAGCCTTTGTTTATTGAAATTTTTAACTGAGTTGAAAAAGGAGGAGATTCTCAATTCGTCCGATGTTGTTTTTTTTTATGTGTTTGTTACTCGATTTTTTCGTCAATTTTGAACAGATTTTCAATTTTTTTTATTCGATAGGTTATATATACTTCCCAATTGGTCACATTGTCATCATGTCAGGATCTGATGAGTAAATTCCAACGAGTTAGAGAAGCTCACGAAAATTGATAACAGAGTTTTTGGTAACACGATATCTCCGTCAATTCTATACCGATTTTCAAATTTTCTTTACTCTGTAGGTCTATACTCCCGAGGTGGTTCCATGGTCACCAAGGCAGGATCTTGTGAGTAGATTCCAGGGAAATCGAGAGTAAACATTACTTATTAAAGAACGCCGCGCACCTAAATTCTTGGAAAAAAAGCTTGTATACGCCTGTAGGTGTTATTTTATGCATGCGCTTGATTTTTTTTGTATGTATGTAATGCGATTTCTACATTATTGTGGACCAATTTTCATTTTTTTTTTATTTAATCGTAAAAGTATTATTAGTAATATTACCAAGTCAGGATCTGATTAGTGGTTCACAAGGATCTCGAGAACAACCCTTGTTGACGGGCGTCAACACCGAAGAGTGAGATAATTACCTTGTATACGCCGGCCAGTAGTACGATTTCTACAAGCGCTAAATATATTATTTCTAAAGCTATTCAAGAGCTTACGCAACTAAAAAGTAAAAAATATTTTTTTAACCAAAATAAAACCAAATTTAAACTACAAAGCAAAAAATACATATTTAACCGCCTTTTTTCTACAACATCTTGAAGTCGGTGTGAAGTAAAACATAAAAATTACTATACTTATATTTGCACATTTGTTACTTTTTATGTTTTTCTTGGCACCGACTTCAAGATGTTGCAAAAAGGAGATTAAATAATAAAACTACGTTTTAACGGTTTTAAGCGCGGTAATTTATTTAATATTTGTTATTGCAACGTTTCGGCCACTTTTCAGTGGCCGTGATCACGGAAAACAAAGCTCTCATGTGTCATCGAGTATTGTTAGTTTTATTTAGTTTACCGCAAACTTGTTCATTTTAATTATATAGTTTTAATTTTGTTTCTGGCTATTATTTACTTTGTGGGAGCCTAATCTAATTTACCACCGCTTTGCAACAGGTTATGGCTTGAAGAGAAGAAGCGGCGCCAGAAACTCTTCAGCAAACATGCCTAGCTCTAATAATTTTATATAATATTTCCATTCTTTAATTAAATATATAAAGAACAACTATTATAAACAGTGTTAAATAAATAAAAAATGGCAGTTATAGAGACTGCCGATAGAAATGAAAACTTAGAACTTTTAGTATTAAAATTTGACATTTCATAATGTTTGAATTAAAACATTATTTAAACAATGCACAGTATATACACATTGAACTTTTCACTATATCCATTCAATTTCACTTATAAGATATACACAGCACTAATGTTGCACAATACGTCAGCTGTATAGCTACAGCTTGTATGCTATAAGCATGTTGGTGACGCGAACGCACGATATTTCACCCATCCAAAAAGCGTCTAACGCGTACAACACACGGCCGCTGCGCATGCGCCAGTCATGATCATGTCGGTGATGCGAACCCATAAGATTTTCCCTAACAAAAAGTGGCCAACGCGGCTAAAGAAGTTTCCACTTCAAAAATATTCTCAAAATAATTGTATATTTATTTTTTAAATAGATATAAAGATTGTTTCCTTTTGAAACAGTTAAGTTTTGAAACTTTAGGTTTCTGGGATGCCTCTTACGCTAAGAAAAACATGAATTTTGTTTCTGTTAGAAATATCATTGTAAAGCATTATATTAGACAATTTATCCTTATGACAAAGCAACGTTTTAGGTAATGCCTTTGTTTATCTAAACAAATGTGTACCTATCTCAAGTATTTTCGATTCATCGTTCGAATAACAATTTCCATGTTATCACAAAACAGGATATATATTCAAAGGTCGGATCATACGAATTTCTCTCACTCACAAAATGATTTATTCAACAGTGTGCGTTGAACATCCGATTGCCAGCACCGACCTAATTTAGGTCTACGGCGAAACGGAATGGAATATTAATATGCTTTTGAACTAGGATTTTCTAATTAATTCCAACAGATGAATGTGACTTATTTATTGTAACATTTTAAGACTAGAGTTTTCCCATGAAAAAGCCTAGGTAGTAAGCT
The DNA here is from genome assembly GCA_039645545.1 of Dendrolimus houi. Taxonomy (NCBI): domain Eukaryota; kingdom Metazoa; phylum Arthropoda; class Insecta; order Lepidoptera; family Lasiocampidae; genus Dendrolimus; species Dendrolimus houi. Next base: position 10,440,325 of record CM077120.1, on the reverse strand, counting down.
CCGTGTTACGTACGTAAAAAAATAATTAGATGTTTTATATACATAAATCTTCAATACTTTAGTCTCTTGTTCAATTCATTTCAATTATAAAGAAACCACAGATTAATAACGAAACTAAGTCAATATAGTGTAGACAGCTACGCAGGAAAACATAAAGAAAAGTCGCAGCCAACCTGATTTGCAGTACCTAATACGTAATGAATGACATGTGGGCAACCTGACAACTTATTTGTTATTGAATTACAGCGATGGTTGTCTACATCGCAATTGCAGCGCCATCTATTTTGCTAGTCCGTCTATTTTAAAGAAACGACGTCATTTGTCGGGATACAATGTATCCTAAGTGTTAATTCAGGTTATAAGCTAGCACTATGCCGAGTTTCAATCATATACGTTTAGTAGTTTCCAAAAAGGATGCGATCGCAGCGCCATCTTTTACGCTATTTTTGTCTATCCCACGGAAACAACGTTATTTATCGGGATAAAAAGTATCTTAAGTTACGCCCCGGGATATAAAATAGTTATATATATCTATGTCGAAACGTTAAATCCTTTTAGTAGTTCTCACGTGATGTTGTAACAGACAGACAGACAAAAATTCAAAAAATTGTATTGTCGGAATTTGCTGGTCCGAATTAGCTCCCTGATTTTTCGAATTTTTAAGCCCGCCCATTGTAGAATCTCGAACCATTTACGAAATTTTTATACATGAAACCTATGTTAATCTAGGTACCAACATAACCTAGATCATTTTCTGTAATATAATTATAAAATTTATTTTTAATGAAAATACCCAACAGGAAGAGATCGCTTTTTAGCGATAAGACCGCCTTTGTGCATAATTAGATAAAGTTTTAGTCTGTAAGTTAATTTTTGTATTGGTGTACAATAAAGTGTTATCTATTCTATACCCAAGTGACATTAACACGTATTCTAGATTACGTAGAATGATAAAAATATTATTTACAATTAAAACAGAAATTAACAAAATATTGTGTTTCTTCGGCTTCGGCTCCTTTTCCTTAATTTTTTGCCCATAATACAATGCTTATAAATAGAATCAAACTAAGAAACAAACATAAAATTATACTAATAAAAACGAAACGAATTTCGTCAAAAAAGTCCTCTGTGTGTGTCTCGCGAATACAGATAGAAATTTTAATACAGAATGGATTTTTAATATGTCATTTCAATTAAAGTTTTCTAATTAGTTTGAGCTTTAATTGACACTGTTATAAACATCTGATTCGTGACTACGACAATTTTTTCGGCAAATTTACCTCTAATTACTGAATTGTATTATTTTTGTAATTATTTGGACGATTTTTATGTGGATTTAACACAAATAATACTGTTTATACATCCTATACATCAGGTAGATTATCGAAAGGATCAGTGAAACCGAGTTTTCTTTCCATCAGCTAATGATATTTTTGTCATCATTAACCAAAAACATCTAGAGAACATCAAATGTTTAAACAGGATATTATTGTGTATCTTGTGGATATTGTTGTGTGACAGATACACTCTACATTAGTATAAGTTTAGTATTAAAATTAGAATAAATTAATATAATAAGTTATTCGTAAGGTACACCACAGCACACATATGATTGAACAAATGTCACACACAAAAACAAAAATTACCAAGAAGCGTGCTTATATACTTAAAACTTTCTTGAAAATTAAGTTATAAAAAAGGGTACGGAACTCGAGTCCGTAGAATTACTAAAAAAGAATTAAAAAAAAACAGTATATTATTTAAAACTTATATTATTATTATTATATAATTATTAAACATATCCTCCGATTGCACTTTATAAAATATTATTAATACTGATGAAGCTACTTTCTTGTGTGTAATAAAGAATATTTTACTCTATTCTCAATTTTATTTTTTTCTCTGTATTCGTTTAAAGAAACTAGTATGAAACTTAAATACATACATTTTAGTATATTGTTATTGTTAGAATTGAACTAATTTTTTTAATTTCAATTAGTAAATTAATGGAATGATAATTATAGTTGGGTAGTGAATTTATCTGCAAAATCAAACCATGGCGAACTGTAGGGGAATTAGTCCATTAAAATGCAGATCCGATGTAACTGGCTAGGAATGCACTCAGCCACATCGGTAGCTCGACTAAACGCATGTTGTAGGGGGACGTGCGGGATAGGGGGAAGGGGGGAGGCAGACCGGTTCAACGTCAGTTGGTATACTCGTTGTCCCCGTTTGCCTTGCCTTGTTTACAGTGTAATATCACAATTCCTGATTCCTTTGCGGTAAATAAAATTTGATTAAATTTAACATTCGATTTTTTTAGCAAACAGTGTCTATAAATAGTGAAGGTTAAAAGGTTAAGGTTGTATATCATTAATGTTAATTCATTGCATATAAATGGTTGGATACATCTTTTAATCGGCGCTGATGTCGTAAGAATTGTAAAAGAATTTTGGCGTCTATTGCAATTTTAAAGTATTCATAATAGACGACATTTAGTTGATAGATTGTTTGTGCTGAGCTTCTTGTCCATGGGGAACTCATCACAAATTATTTCACATTAGTTGTAATGTAAGTAATGAAATGTATAGCAAATACGATGGGGTTGACATAACCGTAAAGCTTCATAGCTCCTTGAAAAAAGATAACTTTACAGGCGCGAATATTACGTTTTTATAGAGAGAGAGAGAGAGAGAGAGAGATACTTTATTGCACACCAAAATATATAATTTGATTTTAGTTTTTATAATTAATAATGTGATAAAATTGAATATGAAACATAATTAAAAAAAATCTTTATTTTTATACGTTTTATCATATGAAAAATGGTTCATAAATAATGAATTAGTATATACCGTTATCTTAATAACAGTAAAGTGTGCGTATCGTTGCCTCTGCGCGTTGATGTCTTCCGTTTGATGCCATAATTGGAATCGTTTATCGTCAATTCTGCCGTAACTTTAAGGAAATCATTGACATTGTGTAAGAATAGTATACGTAAAGATGCATACAGCATTGTGATTAAAATATCGGGGCCCAGAAGAAAGTTGCCCAACCGAAAGCGGTCTCTCGAGATCGGAATTTTGGTCGGACACGTATTACTGACATAGAGCGGTCGCGCCCACCTGCCAGGCACCACACCTGAACCAAAAGTGTGTCAACGCTGCTGACTCCTCGAACTCGGCGAATGATCGTCACAACTTTCACATTACCTTAAATTAACACTTGAGTGAACGCAGCACTGATAACTAGATAATACAAACATACATAAGAATACAGAACCCACCTTTTGAACGCCGCGGGGCGTTCCAACTTTAAAAAAAATCCGGTTTGGCACTATCAGGGATTGGGTTAACGCACGGGCACTGTGCTTGCACACAATTCACAACACTTGAGTCACAAAGTCTGCCACATTGTCGGCAGGCCGGTGCGGTCGCGACGGCCGCCAAGTCAGCACTGATCACGAAGTACGAAGGCTTTCTTCGAGACGCCGCGACAAACGCGTGCGCAACTATTCAGACCGCGAGCTCACCAACACAGTGACGCACTCTGTGGTAACAGTGCCTGCGACTGTGTGCACCATTACTAAGGACGTCAACGACGTGATTTGAGATATAATTAAATAATTAATTTGAAAATGTACACAAAACAATCTTGTTTAAAATACAGGTGTCAGTAATTTCGAAAGTATGAAGTCGTAATTACAGTTTTGTAAGCCTGTATAGACTGCATTGTTCTTGTAGTTAGGTGTCATCAAACTCTTCGAAATTTATGTACAAGATATTTAACCAATTTATTCAATTTTTCGTCTTAACAATCCTTTTGGAACTGTATGAAGTATCAATGTATGTGATCATTCATAAAATCTACAATACGTTACTGAAAGCAGAATCTAAGTAAAAACTTGTAGAGTCAAATAAATAGGTAAGCGGTAAGAACGTATCGCATTACACAAATTGAGTTCCGTGTTGGAGAAGATTTTACAGTCTTTGCGATTGGTTTGGAAACGTCTAAAAATGTATGTAACAGAAAAATTCTTATAATCCACCACCTCGAAATTATTGACCCTTAATTCAAAAGTGCACACACTTGTTATTAATTCAAATAAAGTAAACTGAGTAAGTCCTCGGCAGTTCGCGCTCAAAGAAATGTTCCGTACAGGTGATATTCATTCCCTGTTTTCTTTATTTGGCTACGGAACCATAAAAAAGCAATTAATTGAATGTACAAACTGCACAATAGATATTGTTCAAACCAATTTTTTATAGTATTTTAGAAGAAACCTGTTTTTCAGTACTTTCCAATTTTAGTTTAAAACTCAGAGAAGGGAAACATAATATTCATAGGGGCAGATATATCGTCTATCTATTGATTTCAATAAAAATAATCACATTTAAATTTATTTTTTCCACTATTTCAATAATACGTAACGTTGTATGTAGTACTCTATTTCTGTCAAATTTTATCCATGAAGACCAAGTACAATAGTGTCAGAGAAAAAGGACTATGACACATAAAGATAGACCGATGGACGGAAAATACGATTTTATAAGAATTTCGTTTCTACCACAATGGCAACGAAGTCGTAAAAATCAAGAAACAATGTTATTAAGTAAGATCTTTTAAAATATGACTATTTATACCCTCGCTTATATAAAAAAAAACCTCAAATACAAATATTATCGCCCACTTCCAATTTTTTTTCAGTATCACTACATAATTGTATAACGACAAATACTCCTTCCAGCTAAATTCATCTACCATAGATCAGATAGACCTAGAATCTGAGAAAAAAGACAGTAAAATACAAAACACTAACACAAATGTAAAAAATGTTTTTTTTATGAAAACAGCCACGGAACCTTAAGATGTAATTTTAACATAACGTTATCATTTTTCAAGTAGTGGTGCCCTTCCCACCGTGATTAGAATCTACGTCATTTAATGGCTGGTTCCTGTATCTTATTATTCTTGTACGGAGCTTATATCAAGTTTTACCCGACAGTAAGGTAAATGAACGGTCGGTAAAATATAGAAACCGCCCCTTAATGAGACCGGGTACCTTAGCCACTAAGCTATTATAACTCGAGACTTGATAGTCTATTTAATTCTTTTGATAACATCTCACGAACCTTAAATAACAAGTAATTTTAGAAGTTTCATTTGGAAAACAAATTTCACTTTCGCTGACTTATCACTTTTATAATATCTGAATAATTATACCGTTATAACAACCATAATTATAGTTTGGACGTGTAATAAAAATTATGTATCTTTATAAATGAAATTTTGGTATCATAGTACATGAATACGAGTTGAGGAATGTCATGCTTTCCCCTACGCACATACCTTCTCGATGACGTGTGGGCTGTATTGTGACGTCATAAGGCTGCTGTTACAAATTGTTGTATCCTCATTTCAGACATTGTACAAGGATGTTTGAATCATGAGCATTTCAAAAATTCTGTTTTATTTTAGGGTTTCGTAGTCTTTTAGTCAAACAGAGTCTTTTATAAAATAGTCCTGCCCGTATGTCTCTCAGTCTATGTATGAATCTCAAAGATATTTTCTCAATACTGATAGGTTTAAAGACGAAATTTTACTGGAAAATGTGTACTATGTGCTCTACACAATAAAAAATGTAAAATTGGCAAAAGAAATATTTTATGCGAAGAAGCCAATATCTACAATAAATTACCAAATGAAGTAAAGGAGTGTAAAAATATAAATTCCTATAAAAGGAAATTGAAAAATTATTTTTCAAAAACTTAATAGTAAAAATAAAAGATATATACTTATATATCAATAGGAGGCTACTCAGAAAATTTAATTATTGTTTCTATGTTCACCTATTTATTATTATTGTTTCTTTTTTATGTCTACTCGCTCTTAGATTTATAGGACTTATGTTAGAATATAAACTTTTGTATCTCATATAAGTGAACTGTAATATTCTTTTGAGAATAAATATCTTTAAACCAAAATTACGAAAAAACATGTCACTGAGAAATAAATGTCTTTGGTTTATTTAAATGAGTAGGTGGGTGATTGTGTAGTGTACTAATGATTTAGAATGGAGCTCATGAAGCATACATATGTAGAGGATAGAAATTCCATACAGGACTTGAAGATACTCAGATTATATGTAAAAATCCCACTCCACTAAACTCAAACTAAACACCCTTGCGCATAGTTCAACTTTCTACAACAATTCTTTTACCGTCAAGGCTATACAGCTTTGGAACACGCTGCCAGTTGCTATCAGACAAGCAAAATCACTACCAATATTTAAAACAATAATCAGAAAATATTATCTGCCCTTGGAATATTATGATATTTAAATGTATGTACACATATCTATTCGCCTTCGCCGGAATGTTCACTTACTCTCTCTTTTGTACAATATCCTTTTTGATCCTCGTACCCCTCCGTATTTAAAGGAACGTTTTGATTTCCTATATCTTTCTCATTCCCGCTATTTGCGCTCTAGTAATAATCTCTCCTTAATGACACCTGTACACACTTCTTCCTTCATTGATAACTCTTTCACGGTACAGGCTGTCCGTTTATGGAACTCACTGCCACTCAAAATCAGACAAGCTAAATCCATATTGTCTTTTAAATTGATGGTTACTAAATATCTTTGGTCCTCACAAGTTTAAAACATGCTACTGATTTTATATACAGTATGATATATTGTGTTTTTCTATAGTATATAAAGTATATTATTCATTATTTTTCATTTATTCTTAGAATGTTTCGTATTATTTATTGTCTTCACCGCCACTGTTGACTTAATATTTTCCTTAATTTAGAGGGTTGCCTGGAAGAGATCGCTTTAAGCGATAAGGCCGCCCTTTGTTCAACATTTACTGTACCTAGTTTTAAGAACTTAGTTTTAATTTTTGGTGAACAATAAAGTGTTTTCATTCATTCATTCATTCATTCATTCATTCATTCATTCATATCTATAAACATTTATATATCTAATTTTTTAGATGTGTATTTGTATGTATGTTATGTATAAATTATTTTGTTACATGCCCATTGTCCACCATATACCGATGCCACATGTTAATGCGTCTAGTTATCCAACGGTGGAAGGGGGACGATGTTGTGAAATTAAAAAGCTTTAATTGCATACTCCTTACAGTTCCGATGGCCAAAATACCCCATCTCCTATCCCACCTTCCCTCTTCCTCCTCCCTCGCAATTGGTCCTTCTATCCCATGTCTCCATTTCTATCTCCTTTATCCCACCCTAAAGACTTGTAACGCGTTGGTTTCGCCCAGGGGCGGATTTAGACATTTGCCGCCTATGGGCTATTCAAAGTTTTCCTCCCCCACCAATCTCTACAAATCGATACTCTACTTCACAATAATATTAACTAGAATAGAATAGAATATACTTTATTGCACACAATGTTACAAAATAAATTCATACATACAATCGTAATGACAAGGGCAATGTCTTATCTCTGGGAGCGTTTTCTTCCAGACAACCTTTGGATGGACAGAAACTCGGTATGGGTTTAGGTATGCAATAGATATAATATACTAATATATACGTAAATATTATGGAAAATGTTACATAAATTAAAATGTAAATACACATATTTATCTAAATATACAAGTTGTGTTTATTAATTACATTTTTACAACGAAATTGTAACTATGATTTGTGCATTAACGTCTTATTTATCTTTTTTTCCGTAATTTGTAGTTTTTTTTACTATCAACTCTACGGACTCTAGTTCCGTACCCTTTTTTTATAATTAAATTTAAGATGAAGTTAAGAAGTTGTACACGCTTATTTGTTACTTTGTTATTGTGTGTGACATTTAATGAATGTATGTTTGTGTTGTGGTGTACCTTAAGAATAACTTATTATATTAATTTATTCTAATTTTAATACTAAACTTATATTAATGTAAAGTGTATCTGTTACATGCTGGAATTTGTAGATATTAAATTATGAGGTCGATGTGTTTTAATTTTTTTAGGATTTTTGTATATGGAATGTGACTTAATGTGATTAATCTGAAACATTTAGGTATATAAGTATATATTTTTTTAATTACTGTAAGAAATCACAAATTGGCCCTAAATTTGTCGCCGCCAACTGTGGTGGAAAGTTGTTACCGTGGCCTATGAACATTTGCAACACTAGAGGTGCCACCAATGTGCTGCTAGACTCGTACATAGGACAGGAACCTGGCCACTAATGCCGGAACACAACTCAAGGTTGTTACGGCGGCATGCTCTACACCAGGGGTGATAGCTATCCAGACGGGCAGACGCCCTGCCACCTGGCTATGGGTTGTTTTGTCGTTTGTTACGATAGGCCATCTGGCCGCAGGAATTAGTATTCTTTCTCCGTTCCTACACGTATAATATATATACAAAATATTCAACAATATTATTCTAATAAGTTTTTAATATTAAATTCGAACGTGAAAAATGTTTGAACCATTGAAACCAGTCATTGTATAAAGCAATATTTCCTTTTGAACAAGTTCTCGACCCTAATTTCCGTGAATATGGAGTGTGGAAGTGAACGGAAAACATTTTCAGCCAACCTCCCGATTAGACGGAGGCCGGACGGGTTGGAGTACCAAACAAAATGTCGGATGGGACCGGACAACGTCGTATGTCCGGGTCTAAACAAGATTCCAACATATTTCTATTCATGGAAATTTACATAAGCTTGCTTACAAGAAAATACATATTACGGCTTATACGTGGATTTGCTAGTTGAGACTCACGTACATTTTCCTATATAGTAACGTCTTATAGTTTACCAATAAATTAAAGGACTCATTCATTTACGCCATCTCAGATTTAGACTAGTATTTGCTGTATAAACATCTGATAATTTGTGTAGTAACTAATCATTATATATTGTAGAGTTATTTATATTTTAAAATAATGAAAGTACTTTTGTCGTACAACACTGTATAAATACTGCAAACCCGCTGTAAATCGGGTAGTCTTCGTTCTGAATTCAAATAAAACAGTTCTCTAAGTTCTACGGGTTTCGTTATATAAATCCCGTACTAACATTATGTTGGGAATAATCTCTTAAGAAAAAAAACAGAAATGAGGATATCCGTAAGAGAACCAAGGTTAGCAAACACATCTCGCAAAATTAGTAAGTTGAAGAGGAAGTGGGACAGCCATATTTGTCGCTGGACTGATGGCAGTTGAATCAGACGAATCCTGGAGTAAAAACCGCGTCTCGGCAAACATAGGACACCCTCCTGCCCGATGTATCAACGATCTGTGCAAGGTCGCCGGTTTGGGCTGGATAAGAACAACGAAGGACCGGGATAGATGGCACAAATTTAGGAAGGTCCAAGTCTAGCGGTAGACAACAGATGGCTGACGAAGTTTCATTTTTCGCAAGAACTTAAACAGTAACGGTGTACACTTTTGCTGATCAGGTTTGTTAAAAAAATGTATACTACTGGCTAAAAGTATAGACAAGTTTTAAGGATTTGTTTTTAGGAGAAACAGGAAGTTTATTCTTAATTTTCGTGTATATTCCATTTAGTCTTTTTACTTATAGTTCCTGTGATGAGTCACTATATACGTGGATTTCAATTTATATATATATATATATATATATATATATAATAATGAATATAAATATTGGAATTATAAACCATACCAGTTGGTATATAAAAATGCTATTTCTATAAATCCCACTTAACTCTGACAGATATTGATCTTCAAATATTGGTTTGTATAAACGTTAATTTTTAAAAAGTACAAATATTTTAAAAAAATAATCGGCAGGCCACCACACAAATTGTATATCCCCAAATTAAGCGAGTTACCCTTGTGTTATGGTTAATATGCAACGGACTACTCTGGGGCCCATCCCAGACATCCAGATCATAGTGAATAAGGGAGAAAATTCGTTTCCGAAATTTACCATATCAGGAATCAAACCCGGAGAGGCGATGCAGTGATGCTGCGGCAAAGGCTTTAGCCCTCTCAACCACAGAGGCCGTCAAATTCGGTAATTCGAGTTTCTATTTTTCTACAGCAAAACACGAAATACTTTTGTTTAATAATATAAGTAGTACATTATAACTTACTTAGACATGGTGGCAATATAAAAGTTTGTTAGCAGAAACAAATTAAGAATTTTGCGGGTAACAAAACCGATTGTGTAATCCGGTAGCGATGTAACTTTGTTAATTATGTTTGTTGCTAGGAATGCTTTTGGGTAATTAAAAAGTTTGAGTCGTTTTGATAAATAAATAATTTTAATCACCAACGTACCACTGTTTAGTTAATGAAAGAATGTTGAAAATTTGTAATTACGTGTTTATTTGTAATCTAGTTTTAATTGGTTTAAATCTTGATTATTGTTATGAATTACTTTGACTACTTGTTTTGTTAGTCTACTTATGTAATAAATTAATATTACGTAGCTCTGACGTTTGAACGTTACCTACTGACATTCAACATTCGATTATTTCTGTTACAAAGAAGCTGACAACCAGACGGTAAAGAAGTTATATAAATATCCTGCTTAAAAATCGGTAAACCGTTATTTTGATAGTAGAGCTAACATGTGTCTACATAAACATTTTTTTCTCGGAAGATCATGTTGGTACAATACACAAACGATTTTTGCAATCAATAACAGTATCGAATGAGGTTAGGTTTAAATAACTTTATTTCCCATAAGAACATGTAGTTCACTTACAATGAGATTAAAAATAATTATTAACTAATATAATATAAATCTTAACACTAATTTGGTGCTATGCAGTCTTCGATATATGTTGCGGTTTATTTGTTTATATTTATTCTAATAAAAGATTAGTTTGATTTAAAAAAATATATATTTTTACATTTTTGTAAGTCGTTTGGCAATTCATTAAATAACTGCACACCTTCAAACATAATGTTTTTTTCCGTAATTTGTTCGTGGTTGACTTAATTGAAATTGCTTTTTCTTCCGGATATTGTTTATATGTTTTAACAGTAAAGGATAGCTTGGAGTGTATATTTTTATTAGTTATATTTTTTATTAGTATTCAGGTATTATGTGTATGTATATTTGAGAAATATTAAATAGGTTAGTTTTAGAGTATAAATGTTTAGTTGGAGTAAGATAATCTAAATGGTATAACGTTTTGACAATTTTATTTTGTGTAACCTGTAATAGGCTTAAGTTTGTTTTAGCGGCTGATCCCCATATTTCTATTAAATATTCAAGGTGAGACTTTTCAAGGGAATTATAAATGATGAGCCATAGTTTGTGAGGTATACAGTTAGAAATTTTTCGTAGTGCTCCCAAGATTGGGATGAGTTTACTTCTTTCATAGTCAATATGTGGTCTCCATGTTAGTTTGTCATCCAACTAAAGGCCAAGATACTTTTCTTTGTTACTACGATTTATTTTGTTGCTGTTTATTATTAGTGGATTATAATTAGGGATTTTTTGTTTTTGGCGGCAAAAATCATATAAGATGTTTTACTTGTGTTGATTGTTAATAGATTATATAAGAACCATTCATTAATCTTGTCCAAATCTTTTTGTGCTTCAGCAATAATGTCATGTATTGAGTGACCAAAATAGAAAAGGCATGTCATCAGCATATAACATGAAATACTATGTCAGTCCGACATTGACAATATTATTAATGTATATTAAAAAAAGAAGACTTCCTAATATAGATCCCTGGGGAATTCGAAAATTAATTTTTCCCTGACAACTTTTAAACTCGTTAATTTTAACAATTTGAAATATGTTGTGTAAATACAACTTGAATATATTAAGTGCTATAGCCTGAACACCTATATTATTTAGCTTTTCAAATAGTAGTGAGTGGCTGACAGTATCAAAGGCTTTTTAAAAACAATAAAAATGCCTAGACATATTTGTTTTTGTTATTATATTTAAAAGTATTAGCCAAATTAAGGACCATCTAATGTTACATATTAAAGTAGAAAATGTTATAAATTAACCATTTAAACACATAATGTAATTAATAATTTATACAAAAAAATGTCTAATAATAAATAAACAATGCATACATACACAGGTTAATTAATGATTTTAACATGGATGAAAAATACTAAAAATGACAATGGCATAAAAATGTAACCGAAGAACTCCTATATAATAGATAATACTTAATTATATTGAGTCAGAATAAGTTTAAAAGCTCATATTAAGTTAGAGTAAGCTTGGCTTCTTTAAGAACCATAAACAAGACTTTAAACTTATTTTAATTCAATATGAATAAGACAGTAAGTGATTAGACGACACTACGGGTCATTTTTCCGTCGCTTCTTAACATCTTATTGATTGTCGATTGACTGTTATCATTCCTAGTACCTATTCTTCTATGACAATAAAAAGGGATAACTATGAGGCCGATCCTATCGACCGAGACAAGATTAAATGCACAAATTTTTAATTATGTTTACCTCGGAAATTCGAATTAGAACCTCTAAGTTCCATTACTTACACCTTCCAAACTCAAGCGTCTTAAATTTTAAGATTTCATTATATCATAACTTTTCACGTGTGGTATTATGGCTACTAGCGTTTTGGGAACATTCCCAGGTGACGCTGATTTAGACCGATTTTTTACGTTTTTTTTTATACATTAAGCAGTAAACATTATTGATGTATGTATATTTAGGTTTTCATTTTGTTTAACGTAAGTTTAAATGTGAATTGAAAGTAAGTGAAAAATAATTAAATCATATATTTTTCACGAATATATTAGTTACGTTCAAATTGATCCCACAAGCGCTTTAGATAGTATAAGGCTAACTTTTTTAACACCACTACAAAAGGTAGTTTACAAAACCTACAACAATTGACATTACATTTCGTGGGAAGAATTATTTTGTAGGAAATGTTACGTCGAGTTCCTGCATTATTACAGCACTATAGATTCATTTACTTCCTTGTCAGCTTGAATCTCACATTTTTATAAAGAAGGTTGTATGTGTTTAATGGCTTTAGTTTTATTCTGGTGTTTAAATTCGTTATTTAATAACCATTTATTGCTGTAAAATATTTCAGATGACAATAATTTTATATATTCTATTCTTGCTGGTACTGGGGTTTTATATAAAATCATGGGAAACTATTTTAGAAACACGTGACTGTTTGCGAGTTTCATGCTTGGAGGGATCTTCTATAAAATGTAATACGTGTACTCTCTGATCTCTATGATTACCACAGCCCTGGCTATTGCATATACGTAAATGACAAGAATTTTTCGTGTCCATTTGAAGAGCCCCTTGACTTGGGTTCCTGGTATGAAAGACCCCCCCTGAAGTAAATAAAAAAATAATGATTAACATTTTCTTCTTGAATTTATATATATTTTTAGCATTGTTTATCGAATCAACTGGAGACTCATGATCAGAAAAAGTGTATACTGTTAATTACATCATAATAAATAAGCTTGGAAAAAGAATACTAAGGAATGACTGTAGTGTATGTGGATACACTGTCTCATGTGCTCATGAGCAATGTGACTACATCAGTACGACTAGAGCTTTTTTTATATATAGTGTATTATCTATGACTAGAAGGCTTCTCTCAAACGTCTTTTGTCGTTCTCATTTTAAACTTTTTTTGCTTGTCTTTTTATACTTAAATGCATTTTTCATTGTATATTCCATTCATTTTGTGTTACATAGACTACTAGGATATACCCGCGTCTTCGTCCACGCTCGACTTGAAATTCACGTGGGATTCCTGAGACACAAAGTATCGTAGCTATCATTTTAGTGAAAACTGTGTCGGAATATGCTAATTTTTACGCACCCGAACAGCTACAAACTGCTTCCGGAAAACTTCCCGGGATAAAAAATAACACATTTTATTACATATAAATTGTTATCGATCAGTGAAAAAAACACATTGGAATTAAATTTCTTTTTAAATCTGGTCATTGTAAATAATTCCCAGAAATATTTCCGCGGAATTCCCGAGATAAAAAGTATCGCAAATTTTAAGTCTAAAAATTTGCTGTCGATCAGTAAAAATTGCATCGAAATCGGCTCTGTAGTTTTTGCGTGAATCTTGAACAAACTGACAAACCGACAAACAGACAAGAAATCAAAAAAAAATTGCATCTAGTTCTCCATCGTTTATATAATGTATTCCAGTTGTTTTTTACAATAGCTCCAATGTACAGACACGAAATGTTTAGAATTTTATAATATTATAAATTATTGCAATTTTAAATAAATCTTTGTTCTTTCTTTCTTCTATATAAAATTTCATCGACTCTTTCGGGTTGATTTGACGAAAACGAACGACGAAAGGCATTGGAGAGGTAGGCCTCAGAGCCGCAGACGAGAGTGGACGAGTAACAGTTATTTTGTCGGCATTGTCGGGCCAGTGCTTCGGGGCGCTAATAGTAGATCTTACAATGACTATCGCCCAGTAAATTATCTTAACACACACTTTAATCACAGTTGGCGCCACCAGTCCTTCTCGTTATGAAAGATGCTCTCAAAACTATCGATCAACGTCTTATAATCTAAAACATATTTTTTAAACTTAAATAAATCATAAATTGAAAGTACTAATTTGTGCTTTCAATTTATTAATAATTTCCTTATTAATAAGGCGACTTAATAATTAAAGGCTAACAATTTCTCCCTTTAGCAAGAGAATTCGTAAGTGTTGATTTCTATAACAACTGAACTTGAGTTTTAACTATAGAGCACTAGATCAGCATTTATTATTGTACATTCAATCTCAAATGACATAGATGAGGTAGGTGGGAAATAAAACTAAACAAACACAATCAATTTAGCCATACCTAAAATTAGTATAAATAATTTTCTGTTAGTATAAGTCTAAATATTTATTGTCTTTACAAAATATTTTTATATAGATTGTAAACAATGGACTCGAGGGGGCTTTTTGTATATTTTTTATATTCCTGTAAAAATACCTTAGGTAAATAATTACAAAATAATAAAATTTCAACAATAAAGCTATTGTGCATTTTAAGCAGATTAAAAAATTGCTCCAAGTGATAATCACA
Organism: Dendrolimus houi; assembly: GCA_039645545.1. Lineage (NCBI taxonomy): Eukaryota > Metazoa > Arthropoda > Insecta > Lepidoptera > Lasiocampidae > Dendrolimus > Dendrolimus houi. The sequence goes on along the minus strand of CM077120.1, from coordinate 10,425,279 downwards.
CGCACACCAATCTATTTTAATAATATTTTGTAGCATGCTCATATGTAGTAATCACAGCTCTTCGACAATTATTTTTTCGTATAATTTTCATAATTATTAATTCTCGTCACTTAATTTTAACTTCTTGCTTGCTATAAATTTAATATTGAGTTTCCTTTTTCGTGGAGTACAACCAGTAAATTTTGGATTTGTCTGAGAACTTTTATCAATATAGTGTCTTGACTCCATGGCCTTTGAGATTTTAGCCAAATCCGGGATAATTTTGTTTAACATATTCATATTTAAGTCTGTTTGTGTATGGATTGAACGTGTATTTTTAATAGGTAAAAGTAATGTTGGGACAGCCATTTTCTTCAATGTTTTTTTCCCGTACATATGCTTTTCGAAATGCAAATTGCAAATGTATGTATACTTCAGGTTATCACAAGTCTTCCCAACTAAATCACGTCTTCGACATGCATCAATCCACCGCTTGCATCTGAAATATATAACTCTAATTTTAATATATAAACAATATTTCGTTCTACCTTTTGATTAAGACTTGCAAAGATACTATTTTTTAATGGTAGCGTAAGCCTCTAAGGCTAACCGCTCGCTACTACAATAGCCAAGACTCATCCATTCACAGCTGCCTCTAGTATTGGTAATTCGTAGTGCGCGCTTAGTTTTAGAGGCTTACGTGAGCAAAGTGTACCACCGGCCTTAGACCTACTGCAGTTAAAATCTACAGCAAGCTACAGAATTATTTTAGAACAGATTTTGCGGAAAAATCTCACGTCTGAATTTAAATTCGGTGCTCAATTAACACTGTGGTTAATGATGATGTGGAATTAACAACATGCTTCTCTATATTTACAAATATTTTCTATATTTTACTTTAGGGAAAAATATTGCACCGAAATATTCGCAGTGTGGATATGGCCTTAAAGATATCATTCCCTGAAAAGTTTGAAAATTATATGCTTATTATCAAAAATCACGTTACACACTCATTTTTTCCCTTTTTTATATTATACCATACCCACTTCCACAGCAGCGAGCAGGAAAATGGCAAGGAAAGTTTCCTTGCCATTTTCCTGCTTCCTACCAACTGCCGTGGAAGGGGGCATAATGTAAACGAGGGTTTAGACTTCTGAAATACATGGACATAATAGCTAAAATTAAAAAACACATGTATTTCAATAAATGTATGTACATGTAGTGTTTTTTAATTTTATGTCGCTTCATAGATGCCGGCCGTTTTGTATGGTTATTATGCCGCGTCCACATTGGGATTCATTCGCTCAGTGAGGACGTTTCGCTGAAAGATTAACTGTCCTTTGTATGTAGGGATTCCTTTAATATTATCACATTTCTGGCGAACTTTCATCAACCTTCATTGGCCCAGAATAAGACAATCTCGAGCAAATTATCTCTTGAACAAAATAAAATAGTTTGACTTACCTATCTTCTGTGTGCGGGAATTGATGGAATCTCAAGTTTTTATTTAACCGAGACGACGATTTGCAGTCTCTCACAGCACACGTGGTGTGAACCATTTTATAACTCAAACAGAATATAATAATGAAATGTGGACTGATTTTAAAGAAGAAATTTCATACGGCGCGGCGTACCCTCCGACTCCCATGCGAGTGTATGGCAGCTTGGGCTCGCACCCGCCCCTCTCACTCCGCGTACCCTGCACGTACCGACAATCGATCTGTCTAGACTAAATTGTCTCACTTGCCGCCTCCATTTAAACTGCTAACGACATCTAGCGTCGAATTATGTTAGGTTGGGTAGCACAAGATTTTAAATTCGTTCTCATGTCTTCAAATTAAGTTATACCGTAGTACATTTACTGTAAATCAAAATTAAAAATAAATCTATAGATTCTCTTGTTTAGTGTACATATATAACGCATCTTGAACTTTGTTTAATATTTCTATTATATTTACCCTAATATGGCTTAAGAAGTTTGTCTTAGCTAAGTATCGACATAATTCGCAAAATTAGTAAGCTGAAGTGGCAGTGGGTCAGTCGGCCGCGTTTGGCGCAGAACTGACGGCCGATGGAGCAGACTAGTCCTGGAGTGGAGACCGCGTCTCGGCAAATGTAGTGTAGGGTGCCCTCCAGTCCGATGGACCGCCGATCTGCGCGAGATCACCGATGGGGGTTGGATGAGAACAGCGGAGGTTCGCGATAGGTGGCGCAAATTTGGGGAGGACTACGTCCAGCAGCGGACAACGGTTGGCTGACGACAAGTTCATCTTAGTATTTTGAAGTTTTAAGGTTTTAAGCTTCTAGTAATACTTGGAAGCTGATCCCTGGAGCTAACGGTTCTGCTCTGTAGTATTTGAAGTCCCCCAAAAAATAATTGTGAGCGTTATTTTTAAGTATAGACAAGTCTAAGTAGGCTGCTACGTCAGCATAACGCGGTACGTTGAAACGTACAGTCGCACTTTGGAAGAAGAATAGAAAAAGAAAGGCTATGGTTGCTTGAAAAATGTAACACTGAATACTCATAAATTCGACAGACAGCGTCGTTCTCTTTTGTAACTTTAAGTTTTGTTATTAAAATATTTGTTTAGCCCAAATCAGTAAAGAATTGAACGTCTTAGTCAGTGTATTTATAATTTAGGACTAATTTAGTACGAAAATATGTTAAAAAAAGAAAAAGATGAATGAACTTAGTGCCATCTAGCCTGTTGTGTGAAAATAAAAACGTAATTAATACATTTCGCTTTCTTAGACAAGTCAAAATAGTACAAAGTGCAAATGTAAAGGTAGACCAAAAATAAATGAATGGATTGTGTGAAGGATGATATGATGATTAGTGGTGTGACAGAAGATATATGTCAGAATAGAGGAGAGTGGAAGGAAAAGACATATATGCCGACCCCAATTAATTGAGATATGGTGAAAGAAAAGAGAGAGACAAGTCAAAAACATCAAGGTTTCAAACAAAATATATTATGTCCTAAGCTAACACGCCGCGACCACCATAACTTTTAATCGTGAAATTCATCTACTGGTTTCCCTTTACGGAAAAATTGAAAGGATTATATAATGACTGAGGAAAAACAGTGCATAAAAGGTGATCATTTTCCCTAAGCTAACCCGTTTAGACATTGTTGAAGTGAGATCAGTAATTTATGAGTTACCCAGAACACCCCAGTAATCTCTCATCCCAAATGCATGCAAAAGGGCTACTGTGCGGATAAAAAATGGTTATTGTTAAAATTATGAACATTCCTAGTCTGTTTTGCTCACAAATGGGATCCCAGGTTAGCCCATGGGAGGACTTTTCACTATGACCCAATTATATACTCGTATGAGTGGTGGCCGTATTGTGCCCCTTTTCCCCTTTCAAGGAAAACTACGAGCATACTGAATAATAACATGTTTGCGAGTAAATGTGTTCAATGTAATTTGCGAAAAAGGAATAACAGAGAGGGTTTTGTGATTATTGGTGGGAGTATTCAAATAAATGCATTGTATAAAGTAGAGAATCAAATTGGCATTTAGAACCTGTCGACATTCATGTGTTAAGCTCTTTTTATTTTAAATAGACAGATTACTTTACTGTATCCTATTAAAGAAAACTAACAAACTGTGTAGTAGTGTTTTGATTATGTACAAAGGGCAGTCTTATCGCTAAAAAGCGACCTGTTCCAGATAACCCGTGGCAGGAATATTTCTGAAATAAATAAACAATAGGCTAAACCGACAGAAAACGCACACATCGTGTATTTCAAAGCGAGAAATTTTTTATATCACTTTTCTCGCACATTGTAGTATGGATAATAAAAACGGATAACTCTGAATTCGTTCCCAGACATCCAGACCATAGTAAATGCGGGTAAGTATGTATATGTTTTTTTTAAATTGCTGAAGTAGATATAGAAGACAGGCAGACGGCCCATGTAATGGGAGTGGTTACCGTCTCATAATGATATTTGCAACACCAGAGGTGTTGGCAATGTATTGTCGGGTGGGTGGACTGAAACCTGGCCTCTGATGCCGGAACACAATCCAAGATTGTTATGGCGGCATACTCTAGACTAGAGATAGTAGCTATCCAGACGGGCAAATACCACGTGCTATATTTACTCTACCACGACTCGAACCCGGAACCTATATATACATTCCAGTAATCTAAGCGAGTAATACTACCAAATTCCAGAGGACGTAACTGACTCGATTGAATGCTTTCCAATAATTCATGAAAATGTTATTTATTGTCTTCTTCTTTCTTTGTTCTTATAAGCGGATTTCGTAACAGAAACCTGGGCTAATTGTTTAGAACGCTGTAATGTGAAAAGGAGGGTGTTAACAGGATACTTTAAATAGATTTACAAAAGTTGTCATGGTCTATAACCCAATTCCTTTAAAGCGACGTCTATTTAATCTGATAATTGAAATTGATTTTGAAGTCATTGGTGTTATCACAATTGTGATCACAAAAGTATTTTCTGTCAATATGAAATGTGGTTATTTATTTGAAGCATTAAGCTTTTTTTTAAAGTCTTCTAATAATCCTGCTATATCTGGGATAATGTTAGTGTTAGTGACCGTTTCACGCAGATGTAACAACGGGTCTAAAGGTCTCTGCCCACTACACCATGATCGTGCTAGGAACGTATCCGGCAAAAAAAAAAACTTTATATTGAAAAATATTAGACTATGCCCACTAGACTGTTCCATCACCAACCACCACCGTCGCGTATCAACCGTCGACATTTGCTGGCGAGAATATTTTGCCGGCGGCGCTACGCTCCGTGCAGGGCACGCGACATTGTCAAAACGGTCATCATATGGATTCTAACCGCGTATGATGACCGATCTAAGCCCGTTTATGCCACTTGTCATTTTGTTACCGTCAATAAGGCGCACTTGCGTTCGATGTTAAAATGGAGGACGAAAAACGAATTGAAATTGTCCGCAAATACGAATTCATATATAATTTAAAACATCCGAAATATATGCATAGTGTCAAGAAAGAATTGCGTGGAAGGAAATTAAGGAGCAAGTAAAATAACCTGGTAAGCCTTTTATTATTTATTTTCTTATATATAACAATGTTTAAAATAGAAAATAGAAACGAATTGAAAATACTATTTTTTTCAGTGTGTTTTACCTGCATAATATTTTCATACATACATAACGACATGACACGCGGATGCTGCCTGGATGTTACAGACACTAAACCCGTTATGCACGGGTATGATACGTTCTAATGGGCATAGTAGACCGTATCGTATTTTTACCGTGCCTAATACGTTCATAGCACGATCATGGTATGATACGTTGCAGTACGCAGAGACCTTAATGCGTAATTTGTAATGCGACATTGTTATTAATTGTTAATTACTTTCAACATTGACATATAATTTATCTATATACACTACCATAGCTAATCATTACCGGCTTCATTTTAACGCTATAAGCATGATTCATATGGGCACAAGCACAAACACTAAGATTATCCCGAATGGAGTAGATTTGTATATTACAATAATTGAATGATTACGAAAATTGCTTTTTGGAGAAAATGTGATGGCAAATTACATTGTGATTTATTTACCACTCTGCCAAATATTCTTTTCAATCCAATAACGCATTGTAGCCTTTGTGGGTGTAACATTCAAACATTTTTCGAATAGCCTCTATAATATTAAAAGCCTTTGAGCGAGATTCGTAAATATGTTTGTAACTCCCAAGTGAATAGCAAACAACAAATTGTTTCATTTTCATCTAAGCGAAGGACACAATGGCTTTTACGGCGTTTACACACTTTTCAACAATTTGTCACTGAGGTATTCAGACAGTGTTCTTTGAAATAAATCTTCAAATACTAACTTAGCTCAGACTATTTCATACACTTTAACTATGTGCATATTATACGCACCTCTTGAGAAAATTCATTTTATACATCTATTTAAATACCTATTATAGAAGAATACGAGAACTCTGGATATTTCCTAAATTCTAAACGACTAGATGACGCCACTGGTTGTTCTTCTCTCCCTTTCCCATATGTTATTGAAGTGAAACTTCTTTAGAATCGTTGTGATTTAAAACTCGATGAAACGAAAAAGCGACACTAAAAGGAGATAAACACATAAACCAATACATATTTAAAAATTTAAACACTATGGTCATACAGATAGTGTTGGATGTTTTGAAGTTTTTCGTGAATACTTCAAATTTCGTGTTTTAAAGCTTAAATATATTATAACGATATAATATACAAAATGTGACGTCACGAATTTTAGAATCCCTTCCACCCCTTGTCACACTTTATTTCATTTCTACTGCGTGTGAACTGCATACACACACAATTTTTATTTTATTAAAATACATTTTTCAAGACCAAGCCAGTGAACTGTTGAGAATAAATTTATTAATACTTGATTATTGACTTTCTTATTGCCTGAAGCAGTCAAACAAACAGGCGACCCATCCGATGGGAAATGGTGACCGTCGTCTATGGACGTTTGAAATCCTAGGGGCAATACCAACGAACTGTTTCCCTCTAGGATGGAATAGAGGAGACTGATATAGGGGCATGACGTAGGAGGGATGGGATATGGGATTGAATTGGGGTATGAGGTAGGAGGGAAAAGATTTGCAGAAGCACGAGTATAAGATTACTATGCAATCGTTAGAAAAGACCTGCCTCGTTGCTCTACAGGATTCAGGCCAGCTCTAACATTGTGCTGAAAGTCCTGGCTGATAGGTTTGACAAGCCAGTGCTCAATTGTTATACTAGCAAATATAAAGCTAGCACAACAATTGTATTAAAACTGTAGGATCGATTATGCTAACACTAGGTTTTTAGTATTTTATATAACTGTACTAACCAATATACGCATTATATGATTCAAAATCTATAATATCATAAAATTCTAAACATGCCGTGTCTGTACATTAAAGCTATTAAAAAAAACTGAAATAGACTATATAAACGCTAGCTACGCCCGCGGTTTCACCCGCGTGGTGCTGGAAAATCATTATATTTTGGATAATTCAAACTATATTTTTATAAATTATAGCCTATGTGTTATTCTGATGTGTAAGCTATATTACTGTAAAGTTTCATCAAAATCCATTCAGAAGTTTTTGCGTGAAAGAGTAAAAAACAAACATCCATATATCTATACATCCATACATCCATTCTTACAAACTTTCGCGTTTGTAATATTTATATAAATGGACAACACGATGCATTTTTTAGATTTCTTGTCTGTTTGTTCGGGAATCATATTAAAACTACTAGGCCGATCCCGATGCGGTTTTCGCTGATCGACAGCAAATTCTTAGACTTTAAATCTGCGCTATTTTTTTTATCCCGGGCATCCAGCACGAATTTTTTCTGGGAATGATTTAAAATAGCCAAATAAAAAAAAACGAATTACAATGTGAGTTTTTCACTGATCGATAGCAAATTTGGTGTAATAAAATGTGTGATATTTTTAATTCTGGGAATCCTGCGAGTGTTTTCCCGGGAGTGATTTGTTGCTGTTCGAGTGGTAAAAAATTTACTTATTCCGACAGTTTTCACTAAAACCATAGCTAACATTCTTTTTTAAACATTGTGGTACTTTATGTCCTGGGAATCCCGGGGGATTTTTAAGTCAAGCGTGGATGAAGTCGCGGGCATATCCTAGTAAATTATATTATTATACGGGGACGGCATTGGAAGGAGGGAAAAGTGGGCCACCAGAACTCTCACTCACCGTACGAAACGCGATTAGCTCGGGATTAGCCTTTTAAAACGATATATTATTTGATTATAAAAGGTTTTAATTTTTAATAATATAGCGTCCATAATTGAGAAGAATGATCTAGTCATGTAGTTTTTAGGAGAATTCTAATAAAATTACTGCGCTATGGTCAGTCCCAGATTTATTCTTTCATGTTTGGAATCAAAATAAATGTACATATTAACCATTGTAAAGATCTTACCACACTGTAGATGTATACACATATAAACAATAAGACATCAAACCTTCATCCCAACTCGTAAGCATAAAATATCTTATTCATAAAACAATTTAGGTATGAAAAGGTAATTTTATCAATTATTCACCCATAAAAAGCGTGCTGACGTTGCTAAGTCACCCCATAATCATACCGGGGCTCCATGGGCATAATGAGATCTGATTAAGGATTTATCTTTGGACCGGGCTCCGCCCATTATATTGTTATATACTAAGTAAGTCGCTCACGCCAAAATCATGTAATTTTTTTTAAACTGAAATTTCGTCGTTATGATTTGAAACTCGATGAAATGAAAAATGGAAATCAAAAAGCGACACTAAAAAGAGATAAACACATAAAATTCGACCTTATTTAATTCGAAATAAAACACGTTTCTATTTACCTGTTAGTTTTAATTTTCACTTTAAATAAAACTTAAAATATTTCAAATGAATTTTAGCTCTATCTATATATACTTAAGGCATGTATTCTTTTATATATAGATCGACAGATACGTAGATACACACAGCGCGTCACAGTGCATTGAATTTTGAACTTTATGCTAGTGATTTAAAGTGTAATTTAGATTGAACTATTACGAATAAGGCTTAAAATACCTAAGAATAAAGACGTTAATAGACTAGAAATGTGTGCGTGCTGTTCACACTTGTCTTTAAGCGTTGTAGATATAATTATGTTCGGTTGTATTCTCTGAAGTTTCACTTCTATTGCGTGTGAACTGCACATTTTTTTATATATAATTCGTTAAAAATATTGGTTAGCATTTGCCCTTCTAGAAAGCTACTACTCTTGGGCTAGAGTATGCCTCCATAACAATCTTGAGTCGTGTTACGGGATTATTGGCCAGATTCCAGTCTTCCTTTAAGTCCGGCAGTATATTAGCAGTACCTCTGGTGTTGCAGATATCCACAGGCGATGGTAACGACGTTTTTGGTGGGCCGTCACCATGTCTGCTGTGGAGTACAGCAGTAAAAAAACCAGTAAAGAAACTTAACTGGGGGTTAATTTATTTTGTTTCCTAATTTTAATTACAGCTCGCTGCGCTGGCTACATTGCTGTGATATCACGCTCTCACACAATATCGGCATGATCAAGGCTAATCATCCTTGAGCTAGAGGTGTTTTGCATGTGGTCTACTGTTCTTCCACCTACTTTGTCCCCCTATCCTATATCCCTATTTCCTCTATACTATACTAGAGGCTGGCAACACATTGGCACGGCCTCTAGTTTAGCAAATCCATATGACGGTAACAACTTTCCAGCTGGTGGGTCGTCTATTTGTTTGCTAGCTTTAGGCAATAGAAAAATGTCTCAGTAAAAAACAGCTACTTATTTCTATATAAGTTATTGTGTACATCACTCAATTAATGTACATAAAGGTCTGTTAGCAAACTATGGACTACAAACACAAGTGTGACGTGTACTATCTGCCTTACCTATCCCATAGAATACGCCTCAGTACGTCCAGAGCAATGAAAAGGGATAATTGCATATTCCCCCCCATTATTTTTTCTCATTTCACCTTGCGAGATATCTATCGTGCTAAATTGCGTTCTGAAAACTCATTTTTATCAAGTCCGTAAAGATTTCATACATATTTTTATGTTAGAAATGCCTAATAATAATAAATCATTGTGCCTGTTACTTTCTATGGTTACAATATTATCAACTTATAAGCGTTCTGCTGTTATGCTCGAGTCTTCCTATGTTAGGGAATACCAAATACAAGATAAACATATAAAAAATAATAAATAAAAATGTATTTATTTCAATAAGTCCATACATGTAAGTTGCCGGGGCTTCCCAGAAAGTAATCAAATGATACTTGTGTTGGGAAATCTCGCTCTTCCTATGTTGCTTAAATTTTAAGACTATCTATTTACTGAATTACAGAGAGTACTTTTACAAATATTAAAGAAAATAAAGAAAGAGATAAATAGATGGGTTTCGAGGGGTTGTGTCCGCAGTGGGTAAATAGCAAACAGGTGTGAGGTGCGGGTGTGCGCGTGTATGTGTGTGTATGCGTGTGCATGTTTGTGTGTGTATGCGTGTGTGTGTGAGTGAGTGTATGTGGGTGTGTGCGTGAGTGTATGTGTGTGTGTGTGCGGGTGGTAGTTTGAATGGAACACTACTAATTTATTATGAGTCTTATTGAATACATTAAGCATGTATCAGTTTCACGCTAATGTAACCAAGATGTCTTCCACTTCATCATAATTAAGGGTAAGGAGCCATTCAGTTAGATTTTTCTTACACTCATATAGTTGCATGGGGTGAATGTTAAGAATGCGATTAATTTTATTATAAACACGGGGGGCTTGAGAAACCTTTTGCCGACTAGCAATATACAAGTGTATACGATCAAAATATATTTTTCATATTTTATTTTCATCCAAGCACTTTCTACTCGTGTAGACAAGCTGAACTCTTAATGTAATAATTAATTTATTTTTCGCAGACAGTCCCTTATCAAACTGGACATTGCAGCACTTAGATTAAGTAATTAATCTCTGAATTAAAATTGTATACATTTTAGATATTTTAATTTAGAAGTTGAGCAACAAGCTGGAATGGCTTAAAACAATATATTAGTTCAGTAACAATATAAATACGCAAAATTTTCTGTATCAATTCATACGGTTGTCATTGTTAAACATTGTCAACGCGTGGGAAATATAATTATAGGACTAAAAAGTAAAGAAATCACACTAAAACACTACGATTGATATGGACTTCGTAGGGCAAGATGCAACTTCCTCTTGATCCTCTCCTTTTCGAGGCACCTTCGCTAATGGATATCCACAACGGGCGTTTGTCCACGACGAGCATAGCACAAGTGTTATAGTACTAGGAAGTACGGTAAGAGTTCGCTGAATAGCGACGATCGGAACAGCATTCCTCAGCGTTCGACCATGGACTACGTTACGTACTAGAATAGTCACAGATGCAGAGAAGGACAAAGAAATAAAAAGGCGAATTACCACATATGACAATTTTGTACTTTGTGATAAAGTACAAAATTGTCATCTCCGCTTATCTAGATATGTCACAGGCATTAGCACAAAAACTATTGAGTTTATAAAGGCAGCATTTGGCACGAAGGTGTATTAATATGCTACTGCTACACAATAATGCAATAAAATCACGGAAAACCAAAAATAAACGGTGAAAATTATTTTCACGTACATAGATAGGTATGTGGGGTATGGGGTATCATTAGAGATATTTTGAAAACCATAATAATAATATTAAATATGTTTTTATGAAGTCAGCCCCATCTGAGTTAATAAAAACATATTGTTACGAGTTACGGGACTTGAATTAAGATGCCGTTGGAATTATTATAGAGTTTATTAGAACTATACAAACACGGATAACACAAGTACAAATATAACCGAACACAACAAGTCCAAACATAATGCAGAAGGGCGTAACTCAATAAAACGCGCAAAGTCCGTCACTTATTAGATTCCCGATCGTAGTACACACGTCTTGCTTCGCTCGTGGTTCTCGCTCGACTGTCTCCGCTCCATTAGGTCATCGTTTTATACTGCACAAATGAAATGCCCTCGTATCTAAGTCAGCTTAATCCGCCACACCTAGCTAATGACTCGGCCACAAACTGCTATAAAAGAGTACAATAACAATGGACTGTTTTCTATTCACAAATTTTAAACACAAAGTAAACAAAAGAAGGCGGTCATAAAAGAGTTACAATTAGTTTAAATACCGGCAGAAAATAAACGTTCTTTGTTTCAGATATGCAGGTGGACTTTGTTTTTGTCGGGACCTGAGTTGTAACAATATTGAAGATTATATATTCTCTTACAAAGCTATGAATAATAAATAGCATTGAAAAAATAGATTGGTATGAGTTAAAAATTATTTCAACGAAAATTGATTTGGATTTGAAATTGATCCATATAGTATTTTTTGAGACACGGAGCATTTTCTTATAAATATTTTATAAGGTGTTCTGTTTATTATAAATATTTAAATAATGTTTTGTATTTATCCATGTCTGCATCACCACAATAATAGTAATAGTCCTGCATAATCTCAACAAATTCTTTATTAATCAGTTATTTGCAGCTTTGAACCTCACCTGCTGCGTAAATGTTGTCAATAATTATAGAACACCATGTACGTGATTACAATGATAGTTCCGACTGCCCATTTCCCCGAACCCTTATTTTATCTTTCCCATCCTTTCACCCTGTTCTATTCTCCTGTTCCATCCTATCTATCCTAATCCTACTCTTTGATCCTTTTGTTTGATCCCTATATCCCATCTCTTCTATCCCATCCCTCCTATCCCATCCCATCTACCTTATTATAAAGGTTGGTAACTCGTTGGCTCCGCCCCTAGTGTTGTTTAGAACTATAGTAATCGAAATAGGATATTGCATCACAAGAAGTCATCAAATTCATGGCTGACGATAGTAAGTAACCTGCTGACATATTATGATATTGTGTATGACTTTATGTCATCGTAATAATAACTAAACTGGGACCATAGTTCTAGTTTTATGCTAGTCATAAATGTGAAAAAGTGACTTTATAGCCAATGATAACAACATAGTTTACACCCTCTGCGTGTCCCCGATAACGTTGGAAACTGCGCTGTTTTATTTCTCTGAATATTTATATGGCAACGAAATTTAATAACCTGCAAATCTAAAGATAATTTTGAAAGCTTATTTTAAACTAGAATCTTGAAATTGTGGTGAATATTAAACGGAACAATCAGCGCATGTCTCCTGGATGAAATGCCATAATGAAATAATCGACACTTCATCTATTTTCGTTGATTTCTTAGTCTTCATAGTAATTAACCCCATTAATTTTTCAAATTCAGAAGCAGCCTTCATTTGTACTAACATTGTTTTACTAGAAGCTGAATCAAATGATTACGAGCTTGTTAGTTGGCTCCTTTTATTCATTTAATTAGGTTAGTATTACACTCTATAGAACGTTAATTAAAGAGCTAGTTAGGTTTCTTAGTTAATTTCTCAATCTAAGCACGTTCAATACAAGTACCTACGTACTTTATACTATAAAAAATTAAATACATACTAGTGATTTTCGTACGGTTTCGCTGCGTAATTTTGTTATTTATACAATATCCTATTTTCATCGTTATTATCGAAAGCAGTATTATAATATGACTGTATGTATGATGTATCAAATTCCATAATAATCTGTAGCTCGCACATTCCTTGAGACCCTGTAGAAACTACCTCGTTCTCTGAGAATAAAAACTTGTATGTTCAGCTCTGTTACCAAAATAATATGTACCTACACTAAATTTAAAAAAACCGACTCATTTTCATAGTCGTGAGAAAGGAACAAATAATACTAGCACATACTGGATTCATTATTGAATCATTTCCCGTGTGTGATCGTACGTGCGTGCATGCTATATTAAATACATATATGTGACTAACCTGACCTGGCCTTATCATAACATCATAATCTAAAAAGTTACAAAACGCACTACAAAGAACAGGTTAATATTTTGACACGGGAATAATACCACGATCATAATTTTAAATTAGACGCCAAAGTAATGAACCGTTACAGGTTACTTACGTAACGCAATGCAATCTATAGAATAGCATCATTAATATTTCGCAAGCTAAATGTTCCTATGAACAGGTTGCCCTGTTGCTCAATTGAATAAAATTTAAAACGAAAACCAGTTGAGTAATAAATGATTAATGAATTGAAGAAAACTGGGGCTTTTCACGTGTCTTTGCTTACTTAAATTTCACTCACGCGGGGGACCTATTTACGAAGTGCATACTTTCATAGGTATATAAAGGTAGTTAAGATTTCATTAAAATCGATTCCCATCAAAGTTGTGAAAACGGAACAAACAAACATATATATACAACAACACAACAAACAAACATATAATCAGACAAGCTACATCCATTTCTATATTCAAACACTTGATCATTGGCCATTATTTGTCCATTAAATAAAATTTGTTGCAGTAAATGGAATTGTATTATTGTTCGAATGTAAATATATGTAATTTATATTATTATAATCTATTTAGTTATGTATATGTATATCTATATTAGTTTATTATTTTGATTTTTCTTTAATTACGATTGAATTAGTTTTAATTTAGTTAAATCACCAAATATTATTTAATTTTTCTTGTAATGTCTCCTTGGACACCGGGTTGCCTGGAAGAGATCGCTATAAGCGATAAGGCCGCCCATTGTTCTAATAGAAATGTATTTATAATAAATGTCTAGGTTTAAGTTATGGTGAAGAATAAAGAGTTTTCATTAATTCATGGTAAAATATTATTACGTTGCACATAATTATGTAAAATGTACCACTCCACCAGTGTTCAATTTCATTGGTCGATAACTCGACTGATATACAGCATACGGGAACTCCCAGTAGGTGAAATAACATTTAACTAAAGTTGTAAGTCGATGATGTGGTAATTTTCCCAGGATGCGGGGGTTAACGACTAATGAAATTCATCGGTCGGTGTTAAGTAATGTGGAGTGCAGTGATTCACGTAACGTTTGTTTAATGTAAATACATTAAACAAACGATTTGACAATTTTTAGAGAGATTGCGAAACGTGTGCTGCATGCAGTAAGATTATGCCAAATATTGGCTATCTGGTAGGAGTAAAGACAAATATCCAGTATTCCGCTTGCCAACGGAAGCCTACCAACGGAAACCTCTGTGGTTGAGCGGGCTAGCCTTTGCCGGCCTACCTCAGTGCAACTCAGAGGCTCCGGGTTTGATTCCTTGTATAGTAAATTTCGGAAACGTATTTTCTCCGTTATTTGCTATGGTCTGGGTGTCTGGGATCGGCTCCAGAGTAGTACGTAGTATATTACCCACAACACAAGCGTAACTTGCTTAATTTGGGGATATACAATATGTGTGTTTGTCTGCCGATTATTATTATTATATTAGGCTGGATCATCTATTACAATATATTCTTACTACTTCTGGCCCCGCAACTTCGTTCACGCTTGAACTTTGACTTAAAATTACACACACAAAGTACCATAGCATTTAAAAAAGAATGTAAGCAAGCTTATCGTTTTAAAGAAAACTGCCTGAATAACCTTATTTTTATGCACCTGAACAACTACTAACCGCTCCCGAGAAAATTCTCACGGGATTCCCGGGATGAAAAATATCACACATTTTATTACATTTAATTTGCTATCGATCAGTAAAAAAAAATGTCACTAAAACTAGTTTTTTTTTATTTGGCCATTTTAACTCATTCCCAGAAAATTTCCTGCAAGTTTCTCGGGATAAAAAGTAGCGCAGAGTTTAAGTCTAAGAATAAGCTATCGATCATCGAAAACCGAATCAAATCAGCCCAGTAGTTTTAACGTGAATGGCGAACAAACAGACAAAACGACAAACAGAAAAGAAACCTAAAAAATATTGCATCATGTTTTCCATCGTTTATATAGTCTATTCGAGTTTTTTTTAATAGCTTTAATGTACAGACACGGTATGTTTAGAATTTTATAATATTACTAGCTGACCCGGCGAACTACGTATCGCTATATTTTCTGAATTCCTAAAAGACTTTGTTTCATGACACAAAAACAAAATCACCAAAATAGGTCCAGATGATTAGGAGGATTCTAGAACCCGATCTCAGCGCCACCTATCGGTTCCAATTGTGAATCTAAACCACCCGGGACCCACCCATTCAAACACACAAACAAATATCATCAAAATCGGTCCAGCCGTTTAGGAGTTCACTGTCAACACATGTACAGAAGAATTATATATATATATATATATATATATATATATATATATATATATATTTATATATATATATATGATATTTGTTTTGTGTGTTTTTACCTCCAACGACCACCTAAATGTATGTTTAAATTTTGATAATGTTGAATGAGTAGGTAGGGCCAGATGTCACTAGTTCAGGAATTTATTAATATTTTTATGGACTGATACGGTCTGCAAATATGATTTCAACTTTAATCGTGGTCTCCTCCAGAAGGTGTTATTAAAATTTTGTTGAATCAGGTACAGTGAATTTTAATGTAAGAAGAGTTTATAGGCTTGCTCAAAGCTTTAAACTGTCCAATAAGTATTAGTATGAACAAGAAAAAGATTAAATTATTATTTTTTCAAAGCCAATAGTTAGTTATTTTAGAGATATATAATTATTACGAATATGTAACTTGTCATCAAGTAATTAATAAAAATCTGTGTTATTCTTAACAATAGTTTTATCCGTGCAGAAACGGAGTAAGAATACAATTTCCTGAGGCCAGGGGGGAGCCTGTCGTAAGTGGCGACAAAACAACCCACAGCCAGGTGGTAGAGCATTTGCCCGATTAGATGGCTACCACCCCTGGTCTAAAGTATGTCGCCATAACAACCTTGAGTGGTGTTCCGCAATTAGTGGCCAGGTTCCAGCCTCTCTTTACAGAGCGGCAGCACATCGGTAGCACCTTTAGTGTTACAAATATCCATAGGCAATGTTTTCCTTCAGGTGGGCCGTCTGCCTGTCTGCTGAACTCAAGTAATAAAAAAAAAGAAGGCAGCAAAGCGGTAATGAGTTGGAACTCTCAGTCTAGATCAGGGATTCGCAAACTGTTTTGGGCAAGACACCCCCTTTTCCAAAACTAACTGATACCTCAGACCCTATAATCCTATTTTAAAAATCCTATCTCTAATTTTTTTCGTATTGATACAAAATACTTACTAATTTAAGTGAGTAAACTTGACATCATTTTCTCATCAAAATTTAACAAAATAAATATACATAAAATTTAAAAAATATCAAGTGTAATTAATAATTATTAATACAAATTACCGTGAAATCTGGCGACTTAACCAATGGTTGTCAATTTTGCCATTATACGTTTTCGTTTGCAATATTACTATTACCTCTCACAAAATGTCTTTTTGAGGGACATTATATGCTCAAAAAATAATTTTGTTAGAGATAATTGTAATTTTATTAAAGGTAATTGTAATCTCGTAAACGAAAGTCGAAGACCTATAATGGCAAAATTGTCAACCGTTGGTTAAATTGCCATATTTCACGGTACGTAAAAATACTTAAATAGGTAATTATTTTTGAAAAATATTAAAATTGCAAAGTAAAAGTATCTAGAAAGTTTCAAATAAGAACTTGTGTTATTCAGTAGGGATTGATTTTTAGACCTCGTCGTTCCCCAAAATTAGTTTTCGTTTACGTCAACCCCTGAAAAACCGATTTCGACCCCAGGGAATCCCTGGTCCAGATAATGTCGACTGGATGTTTTATAGCGGACCCCAGAAGGCCTAAAGTGATCGCCTTTGGAGAAACGCTTGGTGAAATTGACACGTGTTTAGATATACTGGTAATTTTATGGCATAGCATAAAGTTCTACTTAATTTGATGTCTGTCATATTCATCATACAAATCTGAGAAAACGACCTCTTTAGGCCTTCAGAATAAGTGAACACGTCGTTTACTCGGAACAAATGCATTGGAAACAGAAACATGGTGAGAAGTGCTTGCGAATCAAAAATCTCGACAGGCACATTAAAAGTGACCGAGTAAATCTACAAAAATAAGAATTATCAGCCATCGATAAATTGGACCCAAGGCACCTAACAAAATAAAATTTCAGAGCTTTGAAGTGAAGGGAAGCGAAAAATGCTTGAACGGAGAAGCGATGAGAACAGGCCCGACGTTCATGTCATAACTTACAATTATGGCGGTGGTGTTGGATCTATCCGTAGGGTATATTAATTCCTGCCTGAAATACTGCCCTACTAATTGCACTTGCAGTAATTGTCATTTTTGGGTTTTTAATTTTTTGCAAAAATGGTATCCCAAGGCGCTAATCTTATACTAATATATAAAGCTGAAGAGTTTGTTTATTTGTTTGATTGAACGCGCTAATCTCAGGAACTGCTGATCTGATTTGAAAAATTCTTTCAGTGTTAGATAGCCCATTTATCGAGGAAGGCTATAGACTATATATCATCACATTAAGACCAATAGGAGCGGAGCACCAATGAAGAATGCTTCAAAATTGGGGGGTTTTGAAAACAAATTCCATGCGGACGACGTCGCGGACACAGCTAGTATATACATAAAGTTTGATTTTTCTAAAATTGTTTGTTAAATGAATTAAAAAGTTCCATAACATAGATATGTTATTTAAATATCTAAAAATATGTTTATCGCGTTTTTCTCCAAATCACCATTTGTAAGTACTGCGTTTGCTATAAGGAGGGTAGAATGGACAATTAAAGTCACATACGAGCACACAGCTGGCTCGAGAATTAGAGCCTAAACCCCTTATTCATAATAGCTATACGAGGTTTATAGGCTCGTTAAAAATATTTATAAAAAAGTGTTATAACATCAATAGGGAACCAACGCGTTGCCTCTCTTTAGGATGGGATAAATGATATTATATTTAGATTTAATCATTTAGTTGGTTGTATTTAGTTTTCCCGTTAGAAGTGTCACAGTATTAGATAGATTAATTAATTTTGGTGTAGTGTATGTGTAACTTGCTATTTATGCTTCTGTTCTTTTCCTTACTCATAAGTATCCATTTTTGGTTCAGATGTATTGTTAGGCCTTAAATTTATGGAAAGACCGTAGGATACTTTTAATAATAAATAAAATAAAGAGGATAGGATAGGGGGATGATATAGAGGGATCAGACAGGCGATGTGGGATAGAAAGAATGGGCTATAGGATTGGAATAGGGGAATAAGTGTAGAAGGTTGGATAAGGGGAGGGGGAAGTGGGCAATAGGAACTTTCACTCATCGCACGAAACACGATCGCGTAAGGCAAACCGTTTCACGCCGATTCAGTGAGAGCGTCGTATTACACTGATCAAGCTTGCCCTAAGAGCTATAATCAAAATAATGATTCCAGCATTGCCTGTATGCCAGCTGTGTATCAGTCTGGCGGATACTTATCTACTAACGGCCGGTTCCTATATCTTACTATTCACTCATTTCCCTTACCATCGCGCATCGGTTAAATTTTGACCTAACTTGTATGGAGCTTATGTCAAATTTTAACCGATAGCAAGGCAAATGAACAGTCGGTAAGATATAGGATCCGGCTATAAATAAATATACAAGTAGTACATTGACATTTAGGCTATTCATAAAATATGTTCACCTCTATAAAAAATTGTGTGTGTGTGTGTAGTTCACACGCAGTAGAAGTGAATCTTGAGAGAATATACTCACAGATCATTCTTCTCTAACTTTTATTAATATAAATATAATTCCTTTAGTCTATATCCGTCAACATGTTATAATTCAAAATAAACTTCTGGAGTATCACTTTCAATTTTTCACTGTTTTCGTCTAAAAAATGTTTTATTATCAGTTTTATTTCAGTCCAAATTGGACCTATGTTTAATCATTGATCTTATTGACTTTCTAAGCTGTGATGCACAATATAAAAGTCTTATCTCATTCTCTCGCAGGCTTAGGCCTATAGATTTATGTGCTTATCTCTTTTTATTGTCGCTTTTCCGTTTCATCGAGTTTCAAATCACAACGATTCTAAAGAAGTTTCACTACACAACAGTGTAGTGAAACTTCAACAACAACAAATATTTTACATTGTCGAAAATGTGTATATACCTACTTTTGCACACCTTACTCAAGTCATTAGTCAGGGTTATGAAGTACGTACTCACCTTTTAATGAAAATTACGTTACGTGACATAGTAATAGGTCACACAGCCTCGTATATCTCTTGATAATGCTTTAACTTTATATGTGACAAAGATTCCTTTATACTGTTTATGTAAAAGGGTTTTAGTGTTCGGGCAAAAGTTGAAATGTGTCCAAAAGTGTTAACTGAACATTAAGTTGTAGCAAAGTAAACGCAGCAGTTTATTGCGTAGGTTTTGAATACAGGCGTTGACTACAATAGCTTTTATCTACTAGCTTTATTTACTTCAATAACTGTATCTATTAGAACTGAAGAAATTCTTCTTATAACTTATATATCAGATAATTGAAAGTATAGACGGAGCCGACGTTAACAAAGGCGTTGAAGTGAAGCATTATTTAATCTTGTATGCCTAAACGTAAGTAGTATCCACGTAGTATGTGTGTGGTTAATAGTAATGTGGATACATTACTGTTAACCACACACGTACTGGAAACTATTTACCTTTATCCTTACTAATTCGATTGTTTAATGCTAAGCTCTCGAAACGCACTGCGGCGCAATCGGCTTCCTTCATCTGGCTTCACTCTGAGAGTTCGTGGCTCAGTCAGCCATTTCTTTGTAAATAATTATAACATTTCTGAAAAGAAAGCAGACATTTTCGTTATTTCTAAGAAGTTGGCGTAAGTTTTTATTCAAAGCAATTTCATTTAAATTAATCAAAATAGTTATTTAGAAATATATTTAAATATTTCTGAGACGCCGAAATTAATTTTCACATCTAGTTCAAATTCTAAATAGGCAGAAAATATTCCAACTAGATATAATATAAAACATCCTTAATAATGTCTTTATTAAATGTAAATCAGTTATTTTGTTGGTCATACAACAATTTCTTTCTACATTTTCTGGATGATCCAAGGTTGCATTTGGTAGAAATTTACTTTATATTACTCTTTTGTGTTATGCTTTGTACATATATAAATGATAGTAGGTACGTATAGTTGGTATTAAATGTGGTAGCTTAAAACTAACGCACTCGTGTCTCAAATGATGTGGGTTTGAAACCTGGCTAGTTCTCTAACCAGTTTTCTGAACCAAAGTACATATTATTACAATTACCAATTGTAAGAGATAATCGACGAGTGAAACACGACAGTCCGGC
The DNA here is from genome assembly GCA_039645545.1 of Dendrolimus houi. Classification (NCBI taxonomy): domain Eukaryota; kingdom Metazoa; phylum Arthropoda; class Insecta; order Lepidoptera; family Lasiocampidae; genus Dendrolimus; species Dendrolimus houi. The sequence continues at coordinate 10,404,443 of CM077120.1, read as the reverse complement.
TTGGACAAGCATTGTGGGTATACTGTCCATCCCCTGAAAAATGGAGAGCTGACGTTTATTTTACATAGTTAATATTTAGTTCGTTAAAGGCTTGATGGTTCAGTGGTTATGGTACACTTGCCTCTCAATGATGATGCTGAATTTCCAGTAGACACTGCTTAGGCAGATTTTTCTGTATATATTTTAGTACTGAAAATGAATTCATTCACATGGTGGTGGGTACTTTCTTGAGCAGGGTCTCCTTATAGGGGATTAGTCCACAAAAAGGTTTGTTTGGAGTAATAAAATGGGTTAGGTATATAATTTTGTCTCTGGGATTCAAAAATTGAAGTTAAGTACTAAAATGCATTTAATTATGACGAAGATCTGAATGTTATTTTACTTCTGGCACAATAAATTAATTAAATTGGCAAATTTCAATCTGAAGATCCTGTTCTTGGTAACTTCTACAGAATTATATATTTTTAGTGATTATACGTGGCTCATATTATTAATAAAGCTAGTAGATAAGCAGAATAGGAGCTAAAATAAGTAGATATTCATGTGAAGATAAAGTATTAGAGAACGGAATAAATCTAAAAAAATCATCAGGAGTAAAATATTTACTTAGTTAGCAGACATCTCGAAAGAAGATTTAAATTAGTTGCAATCTTGATTAAATAGAATAAACTTTCAACAAATAAACCTAGTTGGCGAACTGCAATAATTTCAACGAAATAAGTGAGTACGACTTAAATTAGGTGACTGAAATTACGCTGCAACGGAGCGGCGAGCGGCGTGCCTCCGAGGACTTAATTTAAAGATTCTCCAAGATTTCGTTATTTTGTTTGGTTGCTTTGCTCCTTCAGTTATTTTACTAAGATGAAGTTGTTGATATTAGAATTTGCTGGCTCAAATAAGGAAATATATAAGTACCAAAAGTGAGTACGAATTAATTTAGAAACGTTACCTCTAGGATATTACTTCTACTTCATACCGTTTTGTTGCTCTCCTTCCTACATTTGGCTTTTCTCAGAATTATTGTTCTAAGTTTTTCCTTATACAATTTCAACATAAATATTCAATCAACAGCGTAAATCTTGACCATTCACAGGCGAACTTGCGGCCTGCTATATTTTGTTAAATAAGTTTTACAGGTGTAAATTTCTACTTAAGATTGCCCTGAATAACTTTACTTACTATACCGAAAGAATTAGTTATTTATTATTCAGAAATAAAATTTTATTTCACTGATCATGAATCAGAAGATCATTCTAATAAATGTGAAACACTGTGTTTCACTAAGTAGTACCCGATGTAATAAACCATCTTTTATCTCAACAAGATAATCAGAAATTTCTTCTCACTAATAGTATTGGATAGGCATGTATACATGTATCTACACTATTCATTTATATAAATGACATATTAAGCTTGTTTACATGTTCGGCTAGTGATTCATCAAGGCTTTAGGAATTAACTGCTTATCATAAATTTAGATTATTATTTGCACCAGCATTTGCCCGTGACTTTGTCCACGTTGAACAGGTTACAAAGATTACAGTTATTTTGCGAAATTTAAAATCAAAGTTTATTTTCAGTAGAGTAATAGATTTCTTAGTATGAAAATATCAAATAATAATGATCCCGTAAAAACTCGGGATAAATAATCTTACTAAAGGCATACACTACTTAAATTGCTTTACTACAGGTTTTATCGATCAGTGAAAATTTCGCAACGGAATCATTTTTTTTTCAACCTGAGCACTTTAAGTCTCTCCCAAGAAAATTCCCGTAGAATTCTCGGGATATAAAGTAACGCAAATTGTAAGTCGGGGAGTCCACTATCGTTTAGCGGAAACCGCATCGAAATCGGCCTAGTAGTTTTTACGTGGATCCCGAACAAACAGATAAATACAAAAAATGTAAGAAACAAAATACTACACTTTTATAATATTACAGATATTATTTTAGATAACGGTTGTCATACTCGTCACAGGATATTGTTTTATTACGGAAATTGTACACAATTTCGACGTAATACAGCTCTAAAGTTTACTTAAGCTGATAAGCTTTAAAATCCCAAGTGTACATAATTGAACTTTTAATAATAATTTGTATTTTAGACAGACTCTTTGAAGTTCCATTCCTGGGTCTTCGCACCACAAGCTCTAAAAGGAAAGCATTGTACCCTATTTATTTTCCTAACAGTAACAAATTAGATGGATGTTCCACAACAAGTTTGTCGGTTCATTGGTTCTGTTTTATCCGCTACGTGCGAGATAATAAGAAATTGGTCCTGAAATGTAAAGCTCTTTACATATTAGACAGTAATAATTATTTAACAAAATTGTTCGATACAATTAATACACTTCTTAGAGCAGAAATATTATGTTAAGTGACTTCTGTCCAAAACTTGGCACAGAGTACACATCACCTAGATAATTTTATGGTATAACCTGCATATTATTATAATAACTGAATGCTGAAAGTGAAGAAAAACATCATTTACACGGGGGCTATTACACTTTAACATAACCGATTTGTATTTGAAAAAGTAGTTATTATTCGTGCAAGAACGGAAAAATAATACAAATTCCTGCGGCCGGACGGCCTATCGTGAGAGGCGACAAAACAACCCACAGCCAGGTAGTAGGGTATTTGCGCGTCTGGATGGCTACCACCTCTGGTCTAGAGCATGCCGCCTTAGCAACTTTAATTTTTGTTCCGCATTAGTGGCTAGGTTTCAGGCCCATCTACAAGTCCAGCAGCACATTGGTAGCACCTTAGCGTTGCAAATGTTCTTAGGCGACGGTAATCACTTTCCAACACAGTTGGGCCGTCGGCCTGTCTGCTGTACTACAGCAATAAAAATAAAATAAAAAACAGTTGAAACGTCATATTAAAATAAAAATTCACACTTAATAAAAGATTAAAATATAATTTGAATTAGTACTAACAGTTGCGAATACCTTAAATAAGTCTATGTAAATTTTAGAATTGTAAAAGTTACGATTTACAATAGAATTATTTAACGCTTTTGAATTTCAATATGCTAGAGAATCCCTTTAATTAATAGTAAGCATAATCTATTACGTAAACATTCAAAATTTAGTATCTAAATTAGCTGAGAGTGACTTCAAAAGTCTTATTCAGACTTTGACTTGGGGTTGAGAACAATTATCAACGTGATGAACCGCTTTAAGGATAACTATTCATTATTACCCAGCAAAGACTGCTGTCTGTGAATAGGTAAGAGAAAATTTAGGTATTTACACTAGAAATTAGTAAAATAGAACCAATGAAAGATTACTATCAGGCCGTCAGCGCACTACAAATAATTCAGTGCGATTTGTATTCCGCAAAATCTCTTGTAACGTATAGAACTCTCTCTACAGAAGTGTGTGTACTAGGAAATTAATTCCGTATGGGATTTAAATTCTGTAGCTCGTTAAAGATTTCAATCGTGCTAGGCTTTATGTTAAAGGTTTTGCCCGTTTGCCGTTGGCTGGGCTTTCATCCTCATTTACCCAAGAAAGTATTTCTAGCGCATCTTAAACGAGTAATAGGCGTGCGAGCAAATACGCATGCTTACTCGCACGTATGTCACCTGCTTTTCCCCATGTCGATGATTTCCTAATGTTTTATGATGTGATTTTTTTTTATTGGCCATGTGAGCTACCACTACTTGACCTTAAAATTTCTTACCAAATAATTATACTCGACATATACTAAAAGGAAGGGGCCATCCACAAATTACGTCACACGAATTTCATGATTTTTGGCCGCTTCCCCGTCCTTGTCACAGCTGGTCACATTCGTAAGACTCCTTCCTCCCTAGTGAGACATCACATATTTCCCAGTTTTATTTTATATCAACAAATTATTAAATTAAAACAGCAGTTTCGTAATTAGTTTTATTTCCATTTAAATTACTTTTTAATAATTTATACATTATGGTCATCCAGATAGAGTTGCAAATATTTTGATTATTTTTCATTAATAGTTTAAATTTCATGTTTGAAACCTTAAATATATTAGTTTCTGAAATGTCACGTCACGAATTTCACGTCAACTCTCCCGCCTCTTGTCACACTTCGTCGATCCCCCTTATGTGTGACGAAATCTATGGATGATGCCCCAAAGGAAATTAGGTAAAATAATAACTAGTTTTACTCGTAATAATAACATATTTTTGTTTATTTAAGTAACCACAGCCAGAAATTCTTAAATCAGTATTTCTAATACTTATTATAAATTTAATCACCTTAACAATATCAAGGACACAAATTATGTATACATAATTACATAATAATAAAATCTGTCTTAATTTACCATATTTTTTTGAACATTTCTTTAGTGTTTTATTTAGGTGTAATGCATCGATTATCTCTTTAATAATTAGTTACTTATAAAGACTTCAGGATACAAGATATGATGTATGCATTACTAGAGTAAACTAGATTTTCCCGCGGCTGCGCCGGGTCAAACCCTAGTACGTGTCTCTTGTTTAAAGAGCAAGCATTAATACAAGGTACGTTGTATTAAAATTTTATGTAAGTGCTATTTATGTTATTAGTGCTTCCGGAGGCCAATGCCTCCGAAAGATTCATTTCACTTTATATCGCAAACTATCACATCTCCCGGGATGAAAAGTATCTATGTCTATTTTCAATATTAAAACTACAAAATTACTGCAAAATCGTTCCGGTACTCCAGTAGTTATTCCGTGAAAGCTTAACAGATAGACCGAGTTACTTTAGCATTTTTTATAGATAATATTTTTTTATATCTATAAACTTCAGATATGATTGGTCTCTAGAAATAAATAAACTTTGACTTTGACTTTGTCTCTTATACAAACTTTTTCCCCCTATTTTCAACCCGTTCTAGTATTATTTTTGCGATAAAAAGTAGTAGCCTGTGTAAAGTCGAATCAGACGAAAGTGACGAAAATGACATCAGAGAAAAACAAAACCTATCCTAATTTCTGGGATAATTTTTCCATAAATCTATCCCTTTTCCCGGAACAAAAGTGTATATATTATTACTGAGTTTCACCCAAATCGGTCCAGTAGTTTTCCATGAAAGGGTAAAAGACAGACAGAACTAGTTACTTTCGTATTTATAATATTAATAGGGAGGGAATAGGAATTTCATCCTTTTAGACGAGAGTGCTCAACGTACTAAAACGTAAAAATAGTTTTAATTTTGGGCACTGTCATAATTGAAACAACTCAAACATTTAAGCGGCGCAATTATGCCATTCTCAGTTAGAGTTGTATGTGCCGTTTGCCTTTGAGACGGTTGGAGACCTGAATCCTAAGACTGTGACCCTTTGCAAAGAGCTACCAAAACCACTAATATTGAGTCTTCGGATGATGATTTGGCTGATACTGATTTTTTATACTGTACTGTAATACTAGTAATTTATACTTCAATGTACACTCGAACCTATCTATACCTATTGATATGAAATTGTGAAAATGAGATTGGTGATTTTTTTCTTCCTTCTTTAAAATAAACTTTTTTCATGAATTCTAAAATTTTCATTGAAATCCGTGGCGTTGTTATAGGGAGTAGTGTTATATTCGAAACATATTTGCAGACAAATTGCTAGACGAAAATTCTTAACGATAATTCACAATTTTGGCACCATATAACCCTCCCATACATTTTTGAATTTTGGCATTTAGTTTAAAATCACAGAAGGACACTTAATTCCCAATAGAGAAAGCTTTACCATTAATGTTGGAAGTAGTAATTTTCTGCACTCTGAAATCGTTAGGTTGTTTCCTCGCTAATTGCGTACTTTGGCTTACCAGAGCACGATAAAATGTATTAGTACGTAATACTACGTCGAATTTTTCACAATGTTCTAGTAATACGGGGTAGAAATACTTCAGTTCGGCGTGGTCCAGTGTTGGGAAAAGGTGATGGAGAGCGTGATCACCAAATCTAGTGAGAGATTTGAAATGATTCCCTGCAAAGTCTATTCTTTCGACAACTGTCGACATTTGGTGTAGACCCCAGTCAATAGTTTCATCTCTGAAAAAAAAGATATTTTATTTTACAATCTTTTTAACCGACTTCAAAAAGGAGGAGGTTCTCAACCTGATTGATACTTTTTTATGTATGTACACTGATTACGCTGAGATTTATGATCGGCGCTTTGATGTTGCAAATATCCATAGCTGATGGTAACCGCTTCCCATTAGCTGGGCCGTCCTTCTGTCTGCTGAATTCATGCAAAAAAAAAAACATACACATTGTATAACTCTAAGCTAAGCAATTTCGGCTTTAACTATAGGTAATACACAATGAACAACTCTTGGGCTACTTGTAGACATCTAGACCATAGCAAATAACGGAAAGTACTTTTTCAACCATTTCAGGCAACGAACTTGGGACTACCATCGTCCAGTGAGCTAAGCCAGCAAAGGCTTAGACTACTTAATCAGGAAGTTCCTCTAATTATGTATTTATGTCAATAAATGTATTAAATTCAAAATTAGTTTAAGTTTAAATATTTATATATTCTAAAACCTTATTTATTAAAATAATTTTTATATTGTGTAGGTACAGTCAGCGTCTTATAGAAAGGAGCGGCCAAGGTGGTCCAAATAGATAAGAACATCGAAAGTGATCATTAGTATCGATACAACCAAGGTAGTCTAATAGTTCGTATCAGCCTTCTTATCCAAAAACATCGGTACACAAAGAACGCGAAATACATGAGTGCATTCAAGTCATCCATATTATGTTAACAGCCTCCTCGCTAGATGTATCTAAGCAGACAGGTAGCCAAAACATAGTAACAGTCTAGAAAAATGAACTGTATTCTAAATGTGATTAGAGTCAAATCGAGTTGATTGCATATTAAATCTAAATTCAAATAGTATTATTACGGTTATAAAAATCGTTTTCATTTTTATGACGTAACTAGTATTTGGCCTCGACTTCATTTTCATTACTTAGATGGCAAAGATTAAAGTTATTTTATCAATATTTATTTAATATAAAGTTATTTTATACATGAATCCTGGATATATCCACAAAACCCGGACATTAGTAATGTTACTAAAGACTTATTCCACTACAGATGTCTCATTAAGGATTTCTAATAAATACAGACAGTATCTTGTGATTTGCGAACATTGCGTCAAAGTTAATCTAGTGGTTTGGAAGTGGAAGGAAATCCCGGGAAATTTCACGACTCCCAATATGGTAATGTATAAAAATGTCATAAAGGTTCAAACGATGCTATAATAAGAGTAACACGGCCAGTTTTCATACTATTTCTAGGTGTATAAATCCCTAGAAAATTTTGAAACGTTCCGTCACTAAAGTATGAGAGTAAAAAACACGAAAAAGTGAATCCGGTTTCCGGAAAAACTACACTAGAATTCCCATGATATTAGCTTTTTCAGCATTTAAGTCAAAAATGTCTGTATAATAGTGAAAACCTCATAGAAACTAACATATATTTATAGAAAAAACCTTATTTTTTTAAATTTTCCATCAATAAAACAATTTGATCCTAAATGATTTTTTAATAGCTTCAATGTACAGACAAGGCTATTTTACAATATTAACTTAATTTTAACATTTCATTTGACGTAATACTTGAGTATATTTTCTATGAATATGTGAGTTTGTGGAAATATCTACTAAAGAGTTTCAAAACACAAGAAATTTAAAATTCGAGATAAAACTTATTTTATTACCACTGAATAATTGATGTTTCTTAGATATTGTTTTAATGTCAAATACGTATATGAATTCTCGATATCTATACTCACCAAAAAAAAAACCAAGATGCCTAGTATATATAGAATATCCCCAGTACTAATTGAAAAAAGCGTAAGCTAACGTTCTGGGGAAATCGTATCGGAATCAGCCAATTTTTATGCATTCTAACCACTTTAAACCACTCCCGTGAAACTTTCCACGGGATTCCCGTGACATAAAGTATCGAAGCGTTCAGAAATTCAAATTCAAAAGTTTATTTAAAATAAATACATAGCTTAGCAACCTGTTATTGCTGTTAAGAAGAAGAAGCGGCAAAAACTCTCAACAACACGACTAGCTCAAAATTGTTTTTATTTATATTTCTTATTCTATTTATATCTCAAGTTTTTTTTTAATAACTTTTATTCAGAAGTATGTTACAGAATTACTACAGGAAAAGAACGCAAACCATTGTTTTAGTGTCAATTGAATCTGAATCAACTAATTGTTATGCAAATAAATAATTTATATTATTCCTGGGAAAAATCCCGCGGGATACCCGGATTAAAAGTACTGCAGTATTTGAAAAAGAAGGCACAGTATGTTTTAGTATAAGACGTATCCAAATCAGCTAATTTATATGCATACTAACCAAACCACTCTTGGGAAAATTTGAAGTATTCCGGTATTAAAAAAAATGGTATCGTGGGATAAAAAGTATATCAGAAAATTTGCTATCGATGAGTGAAAACATCGCATCGAAATCAGAAAGATTTTTTTATTCTGGCCTTTTTAAACCATTCCCGGGAAAATTCCCGCATGATTCCAGTACAAAAGATAGCACAGAATTTAAGTCTGAGAATTTGCTCTCGATCAGCGAAAATCGAATTGAAATCGGCCTAGTAGAATTGAAACGAATAGTTTTTACGTAAATCCCGAACAAACAGACAAATCGACTAACAGACAAGAAATCTAAAAAAAACCATCGTGTTCTCCATCGTCTATATAGTCTATTCTAAATTGTTTTTTTTTTGAGACATGACATATTTAGCATATTATAATATTATAGACTATTGTCTTCCCACGAAACTTCCTTCGCATTTCCATGTAGGTGATGCATTTGATAGTGAATTGCATGGATGAAAAATTAACTTACGGTCTTCTTCATAAAGAGTTAAAATAAGTTTAAACACTTCTTTATTTTATTGTTTGTTTGTTTGCTTGGTTGTTAAAGCAGCATTCAAACTTACTCTAACTCTCTTTGAATAAGACCGTTAGTATTTAGTAAAAACGATGCATACAGTGTTATCAAGTATTAAATAATGTAAATAAAAGTATGAAAAACCTGAATAAATTAAGAGGACTGAAATATCTGGTTAGAAACAGGAACTTAAGACCATTTATAAAATTTATAGGTCACTAATGTATCTTTTGCTTTTACCCTGTTCCATCTGAAATAATATTATAGTTAGCTACTGAGGCCAAATGCCTCTTAGTTATAAAGTTAAAATGAACGCCGTTAATTAATTGCTACATTAGTGTATATATGGCACTGTTAAATTGTACACACCGTTAGATTATAATCTATCTCGGTAGATTGTAAACTATTGAAATATTGTGAACCGTAACAAATTGCTTACAATTTAATGCATTATTTTCCGATAGATTATCATCTATCGACGTGAAATCGTTTTATGTCCATAAAGTTAATAATAAAACACGTCAGTCATAAAAACTAAAGATTCGATCTCTGCCCTTTTGGGTTAGAAGTTTTAACGATGTTTGTAAGTAGTAAACAAATGATGCTTAATTGGAAAAAACTGGTGTTTCTTTCCAATTCCAGTGCTTACCCTCGATCAAACGTAATAAATATTATTATGCTCACATCATCCTCCTCGTCAATCACACTGCTGTGATCAGGAGTTTTTTTTTAAGTTTTGATTCAAACGCCTTCAGCATTGATTTCGTTAATTTCAGATTGGAAAAGTAAGGTGCTTTTCATTTAATGCAAATTTGGCAATAAGTAATTCAAATCGAAATACATAATTCGAAATATAATTAATTTTGATTTAGTATGCAATTAACTCGATTTGACTCTAATCACATTTAGAATACAGTTCATTTTTCTAAACTGTTACTTGTTTTGGCCACCTTGTTTGTTTAGATACATCTGGCGAGGAGGCTGTTAACATAATATGGATGACTTGAATGCACTCATGTATTTGGCGTTCTTAGTGTACCGATGTTTTTGGATAAGGCTGATACGAACTATTAGACTACCTTGGTTGTATCGATACTAATGATCACTTTCGATGTATCTATTTGACCATCTTGGCCGCTCCTTTCTATAAGACGCTGACTGTACATACGTACTATAATATTTGAGGAATGAAAAAAAATTATCGATACTATAATTGTAAGGAAAAATGTTACTGCAAAAGCTTAGGGTACCCAGTTAGCAGCATAATCTCGGTATTGCCGTGAAAATGTCTTATGAAAGTTTATTTAATATAATTTTTATGTAAATAATATTGTTAAACTTCTGTTGTTTAAACCAAAAGTAACGTTATTCTATAGAGAGTACGTAGCTTTTTGTATATTAAAAAATATGGCAGTCAGTTTTAATGGAGATTGAGAAGTTAATGAACTAACATTTTCATTTCGAATATTGTAAAGTTTATTTTAGAAGTAGGTTTTTCACCAGTAACATGTGCAGACAAAAGAAACTTGATTTCAAATTATAATTATAATTGATCCCTTATTTTATTTGAAGTTTTTCACTATTTTTATAAATAAAAAAGTATTACTTTCATATTAGCTTTATGATTTGATGCATGTGAAATTAATAAGCTATTTTCAAAAATAATGTCCTTCGGCGTAAACATAACCTAAGATATAGTAGGGGAGCCCAAGCAAGGATTTTGGGGTTTACTCAAGCGTGGCAGAATAACGTAAGGGGGGAAACCTGGAACCATATTATGTACCCCCACCATATAAAAACAATCGATCATTAAAAAATCTCGGGCGCGTCAGATTAAGACCAGGTGAGTTAATTACATGCTGAAAAGTCTACATTCCATAATCTGTCAATTTGCGTGTGATATTGTCGAGCGCATTCAATTTTTTTTTTTTTAAAGGAAATCATTCACCGTTCACGGGAATAATATAATCTGCCGATTTCCACAAGCCGATGTAATTAAAATCATCAATGAAGTGTGGTGCGTGAAGCTGCTGAGAACTATGTATTTCTCACTTCGCACCTCTCTCTCTCTCTTTCCTTCTCATTCTTTATCTATCTTTCACTCTCTCGCACTGTTCCCGTAATACTTTCCACCACCATGATGCCATGCCATGCCACAGCTGTTCACAACAACGCGTTCGTGTTCGTATGTGTACAACGCTTTGGTATGTTTATTGTGCTTTATAAAAAGTTTAGTGACTTAAATACGGTATGTTAGCCTCTTGGGCTCCCCTACTACTACCCATAGCGTTGTTCACTCGCACTTATACAAAACATTCACAATCGTTTGGCAGGCAGAATTAATGAAATTTTCAGTAGAGTTACTTAATAGAATTTTTAATATAAGATTTTTAGTTTCCAATATTCTATTCAAATCTGAATGCTTACATCCGGCTAATAAGTCTGGCTTTTGTATTTTCAAGTTCTTTAATATTAAACTTAAACATAATCAAAATTTCAGATTGCCTCATTTTTTTTTTTGAAAAATTGAACTATAAAATTTTCGAGCTTTTTTTTTATTGCAGGAGTTCAGCAGACAGGCAGACGGCCCACTTGATGGAAAGTGGTTACCGTCGCCTATGGACATTTGCAACACCAAAGGTGCTACAAATGCGCTGCTGCTCTCTTAAAGGACACTGGAACCTGGTCACTGATGCCGGAACACAATACCCTACCACCTCGCTGTGGGTTGTTTAGTCGCCTCTTACGACAGGCCGCCCGGCCGCAGGAAATTGTATTCTTTCTCCGTTCCTGCACGGATAAAAGCTTAGTTAAAACCATTAATTTTTCAGCCAAGTCTTCGTTTTTATATTTAGATATCATTGAAGAAAGATTGTGAAAGTTCTCCCGACGCCTCACATATCCCAGACATCCAGTAGCTCTTCAGCTATGTCTTACTCTGGTATCGGCAGTCTATGCCAAGTGTGAAAAAAAAATTGTGTGCGTGTGTGTGTGTAGTTCACAGGCAGTAGAAGTGAAACTTCAGAGAATATACTCACAGATAATTCTTCTCTCACTTTTATTAATATAAATAAATATAATTCCTTTAGCCTACATCCGTCAACATATGATAATTCAAAAAATCCAATCTAAATTACACTTTAAATCACTTGAATAAAGTTCAAAATTCAATGCAATATTATGAACAATTTCATTTGATTTACGTATAAAAGAATATCTGCCTTAAGCATGTACAGATAGAGCTAAAATTCATTTGAAAACTTACAAGTTTTATTTAAATTGAAAATTAATACTAACGGGTGAAGAGAAATTTGTTTTATTTTGAATTAAACAAGGTTGAATTTTATGTGTTTATCTCTTTTTAGTGTCACTTTTTCGTTTCATAGATTTTCAAATCACAACAATTCTAAAGAAGTTTCACTTCAAAAACGAAATAAGAAAGAACTGGTTAGTGGGCATTTATCTATTCCCATAATTTTTCCAGGTTTATAGTAAAAATTTCTGAAGGATGTTTTATGTTAAACAGTTTTATTTATTAGTCTCTTGAAAGTTAACTAAAATGCTAAACAAATTAATTACAATTTCCTTAAATTTGTGACTCGATTATAACAAAGGCGTTATTAACTTAAAATGTTTATGTGATTTCTTACCTAGGGATATCTCCTTCGAAGAAATTGGTATGAGCATGATGACCAGCAGTCAATCCGTATACAACGAAAAAGAAACCGCATGACAGTATTGTGACCAACCACAAGCCAAGCGTCCAGGGTATAGACAGTCCTCCTAAAGCCCACATCCATACCGGCACAGAGTAGGGAATTAAACAATGCCAGTGAAAACTACTTCCACCGTAAAAGATTGATGTCAAGCTGAAAAAGGAGAATATTTTTTTTGTTCAATTTCTTATATATTCACACTTTTTGAAAGGTTAAAAACATTTTTTATATACTTTTATTAAATAAAACCAATTGCGTTGCATGCAAATTGTGCCTAGTTTATATTTACTTTCAATGTGTGAATAAATATTTATTTTAATATTAGTTTTTAGTGTAGATCTTTTTTATATTTTTCTTAAATATTTTAGCAACTAAGGAAAAAAATTAATGATAAACATATACTTACTTAATTGCCATTAATGCCAGATTACTAAACAGGAAAATAATTGGCCAATAAAAAGCGCCTAATTGTGCCCATAAAGTTTTATTCTTATATGGGATATAGTGAAGAAAGGGTTCTAACATGCTCAGTTCTATGTCTTGTGCTGTATTTGTGTGCAAGTGATGTGACATCGCATGACTTATTCGCCAATCACTGAAATGTGAAAATGAACCAATCAAGCCAAAATAATTGAAATTGCTTCTCGATATTAATATAAATGGTGGAAATCTCTTTATTGTTCACATTAATGTTAGATTATATGTACATAGATGGATTTGACGTTGATCAATAGGCGGCCTTATAACTCATAGCTATCTTTGCCAGGTCACCCCTCCATGTATTTTTATATAAGGCAGTGATGAACCTTTAAGTTCATTGGGCTTGGTATAACTAAGAAAGTAAGATCTATTCTTGTTATTCTGTGCATTTAATATAAAAAACAAGGTTTTTTTGTCGAAGTAGAAATAAACGTTTACGCATATTTTGTTACTCTACTTAACAAGTAATGGATTTATGTGAAACACTTGGCGACTCCCGAATAGTCGCTGAACCATCGTATAATAGTATTCTTCCAATACCCGAGTCAAAATAGAAACACTGTGGCTTCCTGTTGAATTTGGTTTGATAGCAACAATATTCCCTGAGCATCTCTCCGATGTTCATTCCTACTTTGGAGATAAGTTACTAACATACAAAGGCAAAATATAGATGGATGGACATGACAATTTTATAACGGTTCCGTTTTTTTTTTGCATGAGTTCAGCAGACAGTCAGACGGCCCACCTGATGGAAAGCGGTTACCATCGCCTATGGATATTTGTAACACCAAAGGTGCAACCAATGCACTGCCAGTCTCTAATGAGACAATAGAACCTTGCCATTAATGTCGGGACACAACTCAAGGTTGTAATGGCGGCATACTCTAGAACAAGGGTGGTAACCATTCAGACTGGCAAATATCCTACCACCTGGCTGTCGGCTGTTTTATCACCTCTTACGATAGATTGCCCGATCGCAGGAAACTGTATTCTTCCTCCGTTCTTACTTTTGCAAAAATGGGTAGAAATTCCTATAAAAAGAATACTTAATTCGAATTTTAAAAGTCATTTATTTAACTTTCGGAACAGGGCCCTAAAGAAAGAGTTACATATAAACCTATTTTTGTATTGTGACTGATATACGAATAATTACGATCTCAAGGTAATTCGATTATCCTTATAAATTATTGTATATAACTTAAAAAAACCCATACACACACTACACTATTTTATAAAAGGGTTACAAAGTCAAAGTATAACTTCTTTAGACATTATAAATTCTTCCAAATCGTATTTGAATTAAATCAGTATAAATTTGCTATCTCTCTTTCTCTCTATTTATCCCGACAACCAGAGAGAGACTCTGGTTGTCGGGATAATTAGACTTTTCCTTCCATACTCCTGTCATCATCATCATCATCGTCAGCCATTCGCAGTCCACTGCTGGACGTAGGCCTTCCCAAGACGGCTCCACTCATCTCTGTCCTCTGATTTCCTCATCCAGCGCCTACCAGCGACCTTGCACAGGTCGTCGGTCCACCGGGCTGGAGGGCGTCCGACACTACGTTTACCGAGACGCGGTCTCCACTTTAGAGTGGAGACCATACTCCTCTATTATAACATAATTCTCTGTGACACCATAAACCATCAGACTAGTGAAGGTTGCTGTTAGTTCTTTATAATATCAGTAAGCATAGTGTGCAATCCTAATGTTGGATACGCCGTTTATCCTTAGAATATCATCATTACGATGTGCAGTTCTATCCTTAGGTTGCTTTGCCAGCGAACCATTATTTACTTCTACCCTTGGCGGCACTATATGGACTGATAACGTGCCTACTTTCATCTGTCCTTTATATCAATCAATATTTGGAAGTACCCATGCATATACTACACCTTCAGAAAAAGCGTAACCTAAGACCAACATTGCAATTTTTATGCATGTGCTGATATGCAAGTACATATATGTTATTATCTGATAAAGTGTATGTATATCAGCACAAGCGTAAGAATCCCAGAAGTATTGTTTTACTAAATACAAGTACTTACGCATACGACAGACCATTCAAATTAAATAAATACATTCGCCAGCTGTCCGTTCGATGGAAATAATTATGCGCAGAGGTGACTAAATGACTTAGTGCATATCCATTGAAGATCGATAAGCCAAATCCAAATATATAATTTACTCTAAAAGCCCAGCAGCATATCGGGCTTAGTATTAAGAAAGCTGCCAACAATGAGTCCGTTATCATATCAGTCTTTCTTCTCAAATCAGTCGGTACTTCTGGCAATTTTGCCATAACCTTAACTTTTAACGTTTTATAAAATCCATCTTCTTTGAATGTGAACGGATGATTTCTAGGTGACGTAGCTTTTTTGACGAAATAGTTTGGCAGAATTGATTCAGCTACGCCCTTTAGGTGATGCGTTTCAAACTGCTCTGTTACGTCCGTGCCCTGAAATTTTTACTTAAATTGCAGACATAACTGAATTTAAATTTTTTATTACTTAATCGATATCCAATATTAGACATAGACTTCCTTAAAACATTTTCATTGTACATAGGCGTGTGGAAGGGATATTGTTAATCTGATTAGAAAAAAACAATGAAATTCCTTAATGCCTTTTCTACAAAGTTTATAGATTTTCTATATTTAAATTCTCTGAACTAAACAATACCGTAAACTTTAAGTAGACCCTTTTTACCTAATGATAGATGGCAAGATATTAATTAGCTTCTAAAACCCTAAAAATAGCGTTACGACGAGCATTAAAAAAACTAAACAATCGCAGGTTACGTAGTTTTTATTTGCACTGACAATATAATTAATCTTCTTTTTGTTTGTGCTATGAGATAAAGCGAAGTTTTAGTACTCTTGAATACTACATTGTTTTGGTTTTAACAAAGCGCTGTATATTTTAATTTAAAACATAATGTGATCTTTAATTTCTGTTGTGGCAAAATAATTAATTGAATTCCTTGAGATCTTTTGAATATATGTGCAGAACGATCTCAAACATCTACTAGAGTGTTTCAAAAGTGTTTTCGAAAACTTATCTCACTTATCCGTGCAAGAACGGAGAAAGAATACAATTGCCTGCGGACGGGCGGCCTATCGTAACAGGCGGCCTATCGTAACAGGCGACAAAACAACCCACAGCCAGGTGGTAGGGTATTTGCCCGTTTGGATAGCTACCACGCCTGGTCTAGATTATGCCGCTATAACAATCTTAAGGTGTGTTCCGGCATTAGTTGCCTGGTTCCAGTCTCCCTTAAGACAGCAGCAGCGCATTTGTAGCAACTTTGATGTTGCAAATGTCCATAGGCGATGGTAACCGCTTTCCATCAGATGGGCTGTCTGCTTGTCTGCTGAACTCATGCAATAAAAAAGAACTTAGTTAGTAAGTAAGTTTTCTGGACGATTTTGTTTTCAAAATATGTACAACTTTGTATTTTAAATGAATAGTAGCTGTAGAAAATCTTAATTTGTGTGGTAAGTCACAATTGATTTATGGTATGTGATTTTTCGAGTTGTCATAAGGGCGTTGATTGATGTCAGTCAAAAAATCCATCTACAATTTGACTGTGATAGGATGGAAGGGTTAGACATATGGGTCCAGGTTTGGCCTGGTGAAAATTGTATGAAGTATAAATCTATATATGTAAAACAAAGTCGTGTTAGTTACATCATTTAAAATTCAAGAATGGCTGGACCAATTTTTACGATTTTTGTGTTTTTGGAATTGTCTTCGTCCAGAATAGGATAATAAGTATTAAAATATGATATTCATCAATAAAAAATATCATTAAAATATATCAGTCTAGCCATTCATTTGTTATAATCTTTCCCGGCCAATTTCGGCAATGGTTGCTGCATTTAAACTCATTTTCATTTGTCTGATTTGGGTGAATTATTTTTGTGTGTGTTCAAGTGGATCCCGGGATGGTTTAGATTCACGATTGGACCCGGTAGATAGCGCCGCTGAACACCTCTTTTAACGGTGGGACCGATTTTGATGTTTTTTTGTATTTTTTCAAGTAGTTTCGAGAAGAGTTTAGATTAACAATTTCAAAAGAAGTAGAATGTACTCCATAATTCTTTTGGAATTAAACTTGCCTTCGTAATATCCAGCCATTGCGACCCGCCTGGATGTGATGTAATGAAACTTGTGAAGTCGTATAAATCATTGTGTATTCTCCAAAGTCCTTCAGCGCCATCTTGTTGTTGCTTTCCAAGGATCCAATTATGTGCAAATTTGGGCTCTAAGTCTCGAAGAATTGGATACTTTAACTGAGGAAAGCTCACTTGACGTTTATCTGGGTTAGGAACCATATTTAATTTATCTATAAAGCAAATAGAACAAAATATTAAAAATATATTTTAAGGTTGAATATTCAATCACTATATTAAAATAATCTGTAGGATAAAATACGACATAAATAATTACAAATAATAAAACTACATTTTAAAGGTTTTATGCGCGGTAATTTATTTGATTTTTATTATTCCGACGTTTCGGCCACTTTTCAGTAGCCGTGATCACGGAAGACGAAGATGTCAAGTGTCAATGAGTAGTGATAAAGTTTTATTTAGCCTACCGCCAACTTGTTCATTTTAATTATTTAGTTGAATAATAAAAATCAAATAAATTATAAATTGGTTAAGTCCTGGCAGTCTCAGCAAATTTAACTATAATTATTTAAATTTAACTATTTTAAGGCAGATCTTGTAGTGAATAACAGAGATTTATATTACCAATTCCGTCACAAGAAGAACAAAGATCTATAACTTTGTCTTGTTCTTTATTACAGGAATAGCATGTAAGTATTCCTTGCTTGCTACTGTCCAAGATATCGTTTAATCTACGTTTTACTTTTTACTACTCTTACTGATATCTATAAAATCATTTATTAGCAAGTTACTGGACATATTAAACTACGCACATATGCTAGTATAATTGATGGTAGTTTTAGTATAAAACCTGCCGGTGAAATGAGGCGGGTACGATTGTTCTACCAACCGCCAGGTGCAAGGTTCTTCAGTAAATTGAGTAAGTGATGAATCGATGTCACTCTTAATGTATTTATTATTTATGTGTGGTTGTTTTTACTGTGTATATTTGAGATGATATAAAGATATTTTAAATAGTAATTTGATAACTGCGAGGCATGGGGTGGCTATAATAGGGAGGTTAGACCGGGCCAAGTTTGGCCCATCTTTATGTCATATATTTATATAATATACGCAAATATGTTGATATAAGATTATTAATATTCATTTTCTTACTTCTGTTGTTACGATATATGCATTTATTAATATATTATTCAACGTCTCGATGTCGCTAACATCTATTTTCGTTATTTGGCTACGAAACCATAAAAAACATTCAATCGAAAATATCTCATATCCCAAAACCTACTCCACAGATATTGTTAATATTGTTGAAATCAATGTTAGTTGAAAATATTTTTTAAGCATCATATGAAGTTGGATTGTTTTAAATGGCCGAAATTTTAATAACAATAAAGAACTACCTACATAATTATAGTAATGCTGGTTGGTGTTCACCATGTTCGAGTAGGAATACTGTGAAATTTTAATAAGCTATGGAATAATAACGATTGTTGACAGGGTCACATCAATTGACTTATGCGCGCGTATTTTGCATTATTGAGCCTGTCTATTACGAATAATACAATAATTATAGATGTATGTCAACTTTGTACCAATGGTAAGGCAATATAACCTAAAGTATAGAAACTAGGCATAAATGCCGTATTTCAGTGTCGTAGTAACATCAACAGATATGCTGTATCTTATTAGTAGGCACTGTAATGATTATGTATCTCTCAGAGATACAAAAAAAAAAAAACATTAAGGAAAACAGAAATTGTAAATTTTAGCTATTGTGTGGAAGGCTAGTCTTGTTCTTTTATTATTAATATAAACACTAATTATAATCTTCGTATTATGTTTATTTTTATGTATTTTATATGAACTCTTAGTTATTATTTTACCAAATATATTATAGTATAAATGCTTATGACCGTATTCAGTTCAGTCATTAGAAGGGGGCGAAGAGCTCGATGATCTGTCTCTTGTCTTGATTGATTGACACTAATGACATTGATGTTTGATTATACAGATTAAATACCACTGTTAGTAAAGTTGATATGGTTAAGTCAAATCTGAAGTGCTTCAGAATGGTGTAAATGTATCTACCTCTCCCGAAACGATCGTCGGCCAATACAGCTCAAATGTCGCTACGTACATCAAGAGTTTTACGATCTTAACCTCCAGTTAAATGTGGTTTCATTGCTGACTTAAAATAACCAAAAGCCATAGATAGATATGTTTATAGTAATTACAATACATACGAGCGTTATTTACTTATGCGCAGATTCACCTGTGTGTACGTGGTTTTTTAATAAATATGTACACATGTTAGCATGGGGCACCAAATCATTTGGCACAAAAGTTCTTTGATTAAAGTAGTGAAAATATATAAATGTAATTGAAATTTTATAAATATGTAAATGATACTGACATTAAATTAAGCGGGCATAATATAAATGAACGTTAGAATAGATTCAATATTTTGATAGTAAAATTATCGGAATGTGTGTACCTAACGTTATGAGGGGTAATAATTAAGATTTAGATATACTTAAATTTTTAATGTTTATGCAGAAAATATCTCGAGAAACGAAATATTTATTGTAATTTGATATCGAAGAAATATTTATTTGTGCAGTAGTTTCTGCAAAACAAGTACGAAATTTGAGATATTTGGCAAACATGTATAAATTATCACATGCAATACTCTTAATCAATATCATAAATATTGATTAAGACCGCATAAAAGGCTATATCAGATAAAGAAATAAAATATTGTTATCATGAAAAATATCTTACTAAAATTATATTTTTATTATTTTGTTACAGTAATTTTATGTCGTGATGTAAATTACTGCCACACTCAGAGAACTTAAAAGACGATTAACCTTTTTTATATAATTTATAGATACTTTGCACTTAACACTTAAAAATCAAACTATATTAACGGTGAATCGAAAAATAAAAAGACAAAAAATATTTCGTGTACGTGAGTAGCCTCACGTACTATAATATTATACACAAGGTGTTAGACCAGTTAATTAATAAATATACCTATCACAGATTTTCTGGTGATCTTAACAATATTCATTTACAACTTTTAAGAAACTCAAATACTTTTTATTTGCGGTAGACATTAGATTAAACAATGTTGTAGATAATGAGCATTCCAAAGAAGGCGATGAGCGAATTTCCAAAATGTAGTCACATTTGCGCAAGGTCTAAAATAAAACGAATACAGAAAAAACTTAAAGAGCGATAAAATTTATTAATAATATTTATACTTGACGTTGTTTTTCAAAATACTGTAACATTTACAACTTAATTTATACCTACTTACGTAGGTATTGTATATATTTGTCATTAATTGTACATTACGTATACAATCATGCCAAATATATAAAAGATACAATGAAAGTGTAAACGATATATTCAGTCGTGACTATTTAAGATTAGAATAGATCATTAAGACTAAGACTCCATTTTATTAGTGAAAAACGCAAAACAAAGAGTCGAATATCAATTATTATTAATGAAGCAAAAAAAAATGGCTGTTGTGTATAATAGAAAAATAACCCATTCATTATTGTTTATATCAAGAACTTAAAGACTGTATATTTGTTTTCATGTACTTATTACAATAAGAGCAGTTTCAAATATGATTTTTAAGGATTTTGTAGTCAATCGGAAAACGAAACTTATAAAATCCTCATGTCTGTCTGTTGATAGATCATACTATTTTTCATGTGTCAATGTATGACACTGTCAATT
Source organism: Dendrolimus houi (assembly GCA_039645545.1). Taxonomy (NCBI): domain Eukaryota; kingdom Metazoa; phylum Arthropoda; class Insecta; order Lepidoptera; family Lasiocampidae; genus Dendrolimus; species Dendrolimus houi. Next base: position 10,383,444 of record CM077120.1, on the reverse strand, counting down.
TTTTTAAAGCTACTGAATCAATCAAAATCAGTTTATCGGGGTTTAATCTAATAATAAAAATTAATAATTTCTATCTACACAGTTCTGAAATAGTGAATTCGAAAACAAACCGATTTTTGGAGACTGCATATAAAAGAAAGACATTTCTTTGCAAATTCTGATATCGGCAGGGGGTTTCCGAGAAAAATATGATATAATTACATAAACAGTCGGGCAGATAAGACTTTGCCTAAAACGCTTATGACAGTTGGTATGCATAAATACTTTGAATACTTTTTAGATACAGAAGAGATTCAGTTACACCTAGTCAAATGGCAAATACCTACGTAGGTACTAATAGAATACAGGATTTTTAATGCTTTCTTCAAAAGACAGTTCTTTTGAAGAAAGCTCTTGGTCGATTCTTTTAAATAAACTCCCCTCTCTAATCAGGGCATATTTTTTATATTTAAGTATTTCCTTTTTGAGGTCCTTATAATCTCTGTCTTTTCTTTCACCTTTTCATTCCAAACTCCTCTATTCTGACATACGTCTTCTGTCACACCACAAATCATCATATCATCCTTCACATAATGTTACTATCATTTTTGTGGTCTACCTTTACATTTGTACCCATCAATTTTGCAGTCTAACATTATTTTTGTCACGTCACTTTCATCCCTCCGCATTCCATACATGCCCATACCATCTTAGTCTTCTTCCACTCTATGTTTCAGTAATTACGGGTGCAACTTTCAAAGATCCCTTTATGTATGCATCTCTCACCTTATCCATTCTTCATCCATTTGAGCTGAGTGCAGACATTTGTGGTCTATTTCTTTAGTGGTTCAACATCCGATATATGTATAACATGACCGGTCGTATGATAGATTTATATATCTGACCATTTCATGTTATAATATACATTTCTTATGCTGTTCATATATTTTAATATTAAAACTAAACCCTAAAAAAATGCCAATATCCCCAACGTTTTAGGAAACAAGAAACCGCAGAGAAAACCAGTTATTGTAACTTGTTGTTGTAAAAGAGATCCGTGCGTGCTCATGTACAGTGAAGTGTTCCGTAGAAATGACGAATTTATTTTTTTTTTTTTTTTTTTTATTTATTTTATTAGGATCTCCAACAAAGGATACACATAACAGATTTATAACTATACATAACCTTAAATTTGAAATCAATGTGCTCCTTCAATAACTGGAGATCACGACATGCGTAAAAACTAGCCATATAAATTTAATGTGTTATATACAATAATACTTATATAAAAAGCTAAACAATATAATACTATATATTCGTGATAGAATACATATATATAGATAAATTAGTTTATTAAATAAAAAATTGTATATGTCATAGGTACACAGATATCATCAGCCTTTATCAAGCATACTCTGTAATACCTTTCTCAAGAATATAGTCTTTGTTCCCAAAAAAGGATCAATGTCGTTGAAATTACGGTTATAAGTATCACCAATTCTGGAGAAAACAGAGTTCTGTCCGTAGTTAGTACTATGGCATGCAGTATGCAGCAATTGTGTGTGTCTTGTCCGACGCATTGGGGCACAATATGACATTCTTTGCGTTATTGCAGGACAATCGAAACGACTATGCATAATATCATACAGCAGACCCATGTCAAGCAAAACACGACGTTGTTCCATGTTAAGTAGCCTATATGCCAAGCACCTCTGTTCATAAGTGTTATGACCGCCTTGTAGTTTATAGTCCAAATATCTTAGAAATTTCTTCTGGATTCCCTCAATACGATTAGAATATATACAATAGTGCGGATTCCAGATGGGACTGCAGTATTCCAAAATGCTACGCACGTAAGCGAAATAAACTACTTTCATGCACAATAATGAAGTGAACGGCTTACAAGTACGCATGATAAAACCAAGATTTCGAAATGCTTTGTTTGTTATATTGTTAACATGGTGCGCCATAACCATTTTGCAGTCAAGATAAACTCCAAGATCTCTCACTACATCAGTTCTATCAATTTTACATCCATTAAAATGATATGGATATAAAACAGGGTTTTTTTACGAGTGAAAGTTATAGTTTGACATTTTTTACATTTACATTGATTCTATTCATTGTATAGTATTCATGTAAAGTATTAAGATCTTTTGAATAAGATTACAATCGTCGATATTGTTAACTCGCATATAAATTTTCTTATCATCAGCATATAATAAATGAAGAGAACTATCAAAACAATAATTAATGTCAAAAATATATGCATTATAGAAAAGAGGACCCAAATGTGATCCTTGAGGAACACCTGATGGAATCAAGCACAATCAGATCTAAAGCCTCCCATAACAACTATTTGGGAACGATTTGTCAAGTAAGATTCCACCCATCTTAGCAAGTCTCCTTGGATACCAAGATACTCCAGCTTATGAAGTAAGATAAAGTGATCTACACGGTCAAAAGCTTTTTCAAAATCTGTGTAGATCACGTCCACCTGTCCACCGTTCTCCATATTATTATGAATGTAGTCAGAAAAAATAGCAAGGTTAGACGTGGTAGACCGACCTTTGTAGAAACCATGTTGCGTGTCAGGAATGTTTCGAGCAATTATTGGGTAAATATATGCATATATAAGTTTTTCAAATAATTTTGCAATGGTACTGAGTATCGAAATAGGACGGTAATTATCGATTGAAGATCGTGAACCCTTTTTATGTATTGGAATGATTTGTGCTTTCTTCCATAAGGTTGGGAACACACATTCTTTTAAAGACAGGCGAAACAGTATAGAGATAGGTACACTAAGACTCCTAGCACAGGACACGAGAAACATGGGAGGAATTCCATCGGCTCCTGGACCCTTATTTTTATCGAGCGCCTTTAGTAGTCGGAGAACCAATTTTTCGTTTACGTTAAGGTTTGAAATTGATTCAAAGTTCTGATTATTTGCGTTCCTTCCCTGAATGTGCGGCGTAATGTTAGAGATCGGGTTAGGAGGATGGATAAATACACTCTTAAAAAATCTATTAAACGCACTACATATCGACTGACCATCCGAGAAGTTTTCCTTCCCCAAATTAAATTTATTAGGATAATTAGACCCACCCCTTTTAGATTTTACATATTTCCAGAAATATTTTGGTGAATGTTGTATTAAATTACTAGAATTATTTATGAAATTATTGTAACATTTCTTAATTATATGTTTTTGTCTATCTCTTAACATAGAATACTCATAATAATCACGAGGATTACCAAACCTTTTCCACCTACTGTGCAATTTGGATTTTTCACGTGTGATTTTTATAAGTGCACTACTATACCAAACGGGGTATTTGGGATTGGGCTTGATAACGGAAATAGGAACATGGAGAAGAATACATTCATGAAGCTTATCATGAAAAGTATCAACTGCGTCGTCAGTAGATTTACCTAATAATAAATGGTTCCAGTTAGTCTTACATAGGTAGGAGTTAATAGCATTATAATCACATTTGTAAAAATTAAAGCGGCTTTGAGTACATTCTTTGAGTAGATGAATACCTAAATCAAGCACAAGTACGATAAGGGCAGGATGATAGAGATCCTCCTTAATAACAGGGTTATCGCAGTTTACAATATTTAATGGTAAGTTACTGAAACAGAGGTCCAAAGTATTATAGGCATGGTTCTTAATAAAGTTGTATTGATAAAAACCTGTATAACTTAAAAAATCTAAGAAAGCTGTTGACGATTCAGACAGTGCAGTACAAGACGCATGTAATAAAGTACTGTAAGTATTATTATTCCATTTTATAAATGGTAAGTTAAAATCCCCAACTATAACAAAATGCTCTGTAGGATACAAATAGGTGTACTGAGTGATGCACTCTCTAAAATGATTGAGCCTAACTGGTAAGTCTCGAGAGTCAGGGGGTATGTAAACAAGAATAATGTGTAAATTAACTGTTGAGCGTAAGGCACGCGCTGGCAGCGTAATGCACAAAGACTCGTAATTATGTGAATAAGTCCAGTCGCTACTAAGAGACGCGGCTAGTTGTCGCTGTGCACATATCATGACTCTCCCGCCAGTTTTCTTACCCGTATGAGACAGATCACGGTCACATCTGAACACCTCGTATATGTCATCACATAGTTCATTATTAAAAATATGATCTTGTAACCATGTTTCAGTAAATAATAAAATGTCATAGTCATTCGACAGCATATTGTTAAACAAAATTAAACTTTTCGTGTGAAGTCCTCGTACGTTTTGATAATAAATATCCAAGTTAGTATTTTGATTGATATGATTAGACATTGTTTATAAATGAAGAGTAATCACGTATACATTAAAATTGTACAATTGTACGACTGAGTGTGTACGACTGAGACTAGAAGATAAATGTACGAACACTTAAGAGAAAAATTCAGTTTAAGATAAGTCTTCTTAATTAGAGAGGAATAACAATTAAGGTGGGCGCACTGTACTTCTCGATAAAATGGTTGTACTGTACTATCGTACACGCTCGTTCGTATCAGATAAGAATGTTCACTCCAGTAGCGATTATCACGTAATTTAACGGGTAGTTTTGAAAACAAAAACAATATAAATAATAGTAGTTTTATAATGTGAAATATATTTATATAGTAATAATGGTATAAATACATATTCAAATATAAGATAAGATTAAATAAGTGTGAAGATATAAATATAATAAAATTTATTACGTACTTAAAGTTAGCCATTGTTAGTTTATACAAAAAATCAAATATATATTCTAGTACTTATTAACAAATACGAAATGAATCCTATATTATCTTATCTAAACTACAGGTGTCCTTGATCCACAGAAATTGAGATTCTTCATTTTTGCGTACGAATATGCGGCCGTTCCTAACCCAGACAAACTTATACTTATGCTGTTTAGCTTTCATTCTGGCAGCGGCGTGTAACGCCTTATTTGTTGACGATAAATGTTCACATATGTAGATAGGTACGGGGTTTCCAGAAATGCCAATTAATGTACTGTTCAGTTTTTGTCCAGAGTTAAGTTTATTATACTTTAGTGCGCAGGTAAGGAGCTCATCTCGGTATCTGGGTGTGCACAGTTCCACGATTATGGATCTGGGACGGTTCCCCTCGCGGCGCATCTTGGCTACACGAGTGCAGTTTAATATGTGCGATTCATTGATCTCCGACCCAATCGCTCCAGTTAATTGTAGAACCGTATTCAATAAATTTTCATTTTTATTTTCCGGTACACATTGTATTTCTATATTTTTACTACGGCTATATTGTTCCATATGGCCTATTCTGTTAGTGAGGTCAGACACCGTAGTCTTCAGATGTTCGTTTTCTTTCACAAGAATAGCGACTTGTTCTTGAGTATTCTTATGCTCCTTTGAAATATCCTCGAACCGCGAATTCATGTATTCCATGGAGTTAACCAAGTCCCGGATTTCTTCCCGAAAGGGATTTAATTTGATGTTTAGAGCGTTTATCATTGCATCATTCATTTTGGATAGCATTAGATCAAATTGTGACTGCATGATATCCTGTACTATGTAGCTGACATCTTCACGAGTAAGAGAGCTCTCGGGGTTCAAATCTGTGGATATGATAGACACAGACTTTTTGTTAGCCATGGTTAATAAATTACTACGCGCTGTATAGTTGTCATTTTTCTTAGTTTTGTTGTTGGAACATGTTTGACAAATCCATGATACTGCTCTTCTAGAACTTGAATAGTTCTCATCAAGGCCCATACATTCACAATGATGGTGTTTGTTGCAACTTTTACAGGTTAAGTAGTTTTTCTTTTCTTTTACGTCACCCTTAGTACAGCATCCCCAAGTGGAGGAAGACTCTGCCATTTTGACGATAATGAAAAGCGAGACAGTAAAAATATGTTGAAGCACTAGTAGAATGTTTTGCTTATGATATCGTATTAATACACCATCGAATGTCCACTGCTTTGGTCGTTAGGCTACTAAACCCTAATAATGTAATCTTTGTAGATTTCTGCACAATATCCTTTTCAATCCCTGTACTCTCCCATATTTAAAGGAACCTTTTAGTTTCCTCTATCAATCTCATTCCTGTAATTTGCGCTCAAATGAAAATCTTCTGCTAACTGCTAACGATACCTAAACACACTTCGTCCTTCGTAGGAAATTCTTTTGCCGAACAGGCTGTTCGCCTGTAACTCCCTCCCTTCAAAATCCGACAAGCTACATGCATTTCTACATTCAAACACTTGATCACTGACCATTATTTGTCCATTAAGTAAAATTTGTTGCAGTAAATGAAATTGTATTATTGTTCGCATGTAGGTATATGTAATTTATATTATTATAATCTATTTAATTATGTATATCTATATTAGTTTATTACTATTATTTTGTTTTTTTTTTATTTATATTTAATTACGTTTGAATTAGTTTTAATTTAGTTAAATCACCAAATATTATTTTATTTTCTTGTAATGTCTCCTTGGATACCAGGTTGTTTGGACGAGATCGCTATAGGCGATAAGACCGCCCATTGTTCTAATGCAAATGTATTTATATTAAATGTCTAGGTTTAAGTTATGGTTAACTATAAAGAGTTTTCATTAATTCATTCATTCATTGTAATCGTATGGGTATAAGTATGTAAAAAGCTACTAAATGGAGCGACTTGGCAAAGCCATGCTGAAATCACTTTGGTGTGATACCACGCTCTCATAGAATATCGGCGTGAAACGGTTAGCCTTAAGCTAATCGTATATCGTGCGACGAGTGAGAGTTCAGATGGCCCACTTCCCCCTCCTCCTATCTAACCTTTCCTTTTCCAATCCTATATACCATTTCTCCCGTCTGATCCCTCTATCTGATCCCCATATCCTATCCTCTTTATCCCATCTTAAAGGCTGGCAACATGTTTGTTTCGCCATTGGTATTGCAAACGTTTATAGGCGACTGTAACCATTTTTTATGAGCTAGGCCGTCTGCCTGTTTCCCAGCTGCGTAATAAAAACAATGGATTTATTTCAAGGAAGTTTCGAAGAACGTATTTTTTAAACTGAATCACATATAGTATTTTCATTTCTCACATTCTGAAAGTACGCTTGGAGTTGCCTAATCACTGGGATAAAAACAGTACTTTTCGTCCTTGGGAAACTATTTTCCCTACTGTCAAAAAATATAAAAAAAAACTATGCGATCCATAGATAATAAATGCGACTCATGTTCCAACTTTTTTTACTGTTCACGACAAAAAAGGTTTTATTTTATTTTAGTTTGAATTCGAATAATTTAAATATATTGTCTGTCATATTAGAAAGGTCACTCGCAATAATAATTTTTAACACAAAAAACTTTTATTTCTTTAATTAATTAAATAATTCATTTCCTCTCCAACAAAATGGTGCCGAAACCACGGTAATTCAGTCTAACACAAGTTTATACAGTCATAATACATATAATTCATAAATATAATAATACAATTCAAACATATATATACACACACATATATATGTGTATATATATATATATATATATATATATATACATATATATTCGCAAACAATGGCAGGCGAAGACGAAAAGAAGTTGCGGCCGGAAGAGCTCAATGCAAAAGAACTATTACTCTTGTTGAAAAATACATGCATTCAGGAACTGATTTGAATGTAAATGAGCTAAAAGTCCGTAAGCAATCTCTAATAAAAATACAAGAAAAATACGAGCATATTCTAGAACAAAAGGAATACGTGAATATCGACGAGGACGAAGATGTGAGCGAAAGAATTTGGAGTGCGATGTCGTTGATCGAGGCTCATATGACGGAGGATGCTACAATTTCTGCTAGGAGCTGTCCACAAATTCTTCAGCCTGCGTACGACATAAAGCTGCCTGTGATTGAGATTTCAACGTTCGACGGCAAGGATCTCAATTCATTCAAACCTTTCATGGATTTATTCCTTTCAGTCATACATAAGGACAATAGACTACAAAATGTACAAAAATTATATTATCTAAAAAGATATTTGAAGGGTGAACCACGTAAAATTATAGAAAATCTGCCGCTTACTGATGAGTCATACAATAATTCATTAGATCTTTTAAACAAAAAATATAACAAATTATTTTTATTAGTAAACAGCTATATTGGTAATTTATTTGACTTGCCTTCCATCAGCAAAGGTACCGCACAAGAGCTGAGAGATTTTACAGCCAGTTTCAGGCAGCAGCTTTCAGCTCTCAAGAATTTAAAACGGAGCAAAGTACTCGGATTCTATTTTTTTAAATTTAATTACTCGTAAACTGGACCCTTTGACAGTCAAACTATTTCATACAAACATAAATATAAACATTTTGCCATCTGTAGATGACATTTTAGATTTTCTTGATAATAAAACCTTGGCGTTAGAGTCATGTCCTTCATCATCAAGTTCAAGGCACTATTGTGTTAATTTATTCAATATACAAATGGCCAATAATACAAATACGTGCATGTTATGTTCACATTGTATAAAAACAAATTGATATGACATAGTTACTATATTTAAATTATTCGAATTCAAACTAAAATAAAATAACACCTTTTTTGTCGTGAACAAAAGCCACTGTCAAATCGCAGTATAAATTGTAATTAAAAAAATCAGCGGTTTTTTAACATCATTTTATATTTATAATTTACTTTTCACTATAATATTATTTATTTTACATGAATTTGAGCTAAATATTTACTATCATTAGTGACAAAAAAATATTAGCTGGATGAATGCCCCGGGAAAAGAAATTTACGTGACGTTTCATATGAGACGTATTAAATGAGTTCCCCAGATTTGGATATGAATTTAACGCCTGATTTCAATAGCAAAGTAGTTGTTTGTTTAACTAATCAGTGTTTATTTACTTTTGTCATATTTGAAATGAAAAGCAGAGTGTTAACCTCGGGTGAAAGGCCTATTTGGGCACTCGAACTATTGGGTCAGTTTCACCTCTCATGTAACAATCTACTATTACCTCATGGTTCCATATTTAAAGGGAAAACAATATTTAACAATTTTAGAATCGAATACCTCTCGTTCTCGTTTACGCATTCTAAATACTGTCCGGGGAGCTGCAGTGTAGTAGCGTGGTGCTTATTACCGACTGGTGTAACCTCAGAACTACACCTATGTTTTTAAATAATACCTTACACCTCACCTTACCTTACTTACATAATGTGATGATGACTACCCCTGATTTTTATTATTTTCTCGTATTTACCATTGTGTAGAGGCTTATATGTATATCCATAATATTATATAATACCTACATGATACATCTTTCTACGGAGTTTCTAAGAAAGATGGCAGTGCCATAAATAGACAAATGGACAGACCTGATAATAATTAATCTCTACGCAACCGTAATAAAAAAATGTTGTTCATCAACTAATTTAAAACGTCATGAGAATTAATTACAAAAGTAGTGATCCAAACAAACTTGATATGGAAGTTACGCCAAACGAATTCATTGAACATAATCATTTATTAATAGCAGTTTATTTAATGTACATTTTTTGGCTTAAGCCTAGCGCACATCAGGAATTAATTCCGTGGTGCATGCGTTTGTATAGTTCCAAAGTTAAATTTTCAGAAAAAGTCGCACCAAAATATTCGTGGTGCACGTACGGCCTTAATAGAAATTCGAGAGATAGATTAAATCTTTATGACATATAAATCAAAACATACATAAACAAAAGATGCGTAATATATAATAATATGGGCGGTGTTTGTTACTTAAAAGCGATCTCTTTCTGATAACCCGACGCTAGGATTGACAGATGTTGCTTATATTCATAAATACCAGACAAAAGTTATTCATAAGAATAAAATACAACATGGGAAAATTAAAAATGATGACCTTTGTTTCGCATTACTTTGCGACAGTGGCTTGATAGATGGGTGGGTAGTAGTTGCACGACTATCAGCTCAATGAAGACTGTGTACATTGAGGGATATCCCATAATTAATTATATTTTTAATGCTAGTTGATGATTATGATTATATTAGTTTTATTTTAGTTTAGTACACCACCAAAACTTGTATATTTTTTCTTTTTAAAATCATTTTAGACACCGATTTGCCTGGAAGAGATTGCTATGAGCGATAAGGCCGCTGATTGTTCTAATATAAATGTATCCATATTAACTGTCTACTTTAAGTTTATGGTAAACAATAAAGAATTTTTATTCCTTTATTATACTTATTCATAGTCCATTTCACTAGGTTTAGCCCACTGATGATCATGGTTGTCCTGGGTTTAGCCGTTGTGTGGATGGGGCTATTGGGCCACAGCCTTTCTTTTTTTTTTTTGGTCAGGGGAAATCCGTTTGAGGACTAAGCCGCGCCAGGCACAGAAGCCTGGGGGGATGTTCGCGACCCGTGTGAGTGTGGGATTTGCCAGATCGGGGGTGGCACTAGCGTGCCCAGACAGAACTGGTGCCACGCTATTGCCACTCCCCATTTAGGGATACCCACTAAAACCCCTGGGTGTTCCGTCCTACGCTTTATGCCAGGGCTACGGGTATTCGGGCTTCCCGTCTCCGCGTGCCCTGGCAGGCGTGGGCCCCCTCACTGGGCCTCTTCAAATGCCGGGGGACGACCCCCCCCCGGCGAAGTCATGGTTAAATCCGGCGTGGGGCGGATTGTAACGCGCCCCACGGGAGGAGAGATAAGCGCGCGCGGAACACTCGCGCTCTCATCTCGACGGCATGTGCGGGTAAGTGAGAACCCCTATACCCCAAGGAGCCCCACCCGCGCCGCCCGCTTACGGTGGCCGAAGGTCGAAGTTCGTCCTCCTTTGGCGGGAGCGGAGCAAGGACGTACGCTCACGATCCCGCTCCGCCTCCTCCTTCGCGAACATAATGTGCTCGCAGAAGGAGGAGACGGCGTCCCATCCAGTGCGGCTCCCGACCATGGTGCGTACCACGGCCGGGAGCGAGGTGTCAGATCCGGTGTGGGCGACGAGCTCCCGGCGCTGCTCGGTCCAGGCTGGACACTCCTGGAGTGTGTGCAGCGCCGTGTCCTCGTCGCCCGTGTCACAATGGTGGCACCCTGACGTGGGCTCATGGCCGAGGCGACACAGGTACCTCCCGAAGCAACCGTGCCCCGTGAAGACCTGTGTCAGCCTGAACGTCAGGGTGCCGTGATGACGTCCTACGTCATCACGGGATGACGTCGCGGGGCCCGCGGTGGGGTATCTCAGGCGTTCCTCCCAGACTCCCACGGCTACCTGGTGGAGCTCCGACCGGCACACCTCGATCTCGCGAGGCGGGGGTCTGGGACCCCTGGCCAGAGTCTCTTTGCGCCACATATACAGTAACGCCAGGACCCTGGCTTCCAGGTCCCATGGGATGAATCCGGCGAGTAGCGAGGCCGCTTCGAAGGACACCGTACGGTATCCTCTTATTGCCCTGACGGCCAATACACGCTGCGCCTGGCGAAGTAGCGCAGCGTTTCGGGCCGTCAGTCGGTCCGCCCGCACTAGGGCCCCATACAGGGCCATCGACCGTACATTGGGCCACAGCCTGCCAGAGCCCGTGGAGGAGCTAGGCCATGTACCCGCGGCTCTGGCATAATAAGGGTGAAGGACGGAACACTGAAAGGTTTAATGGGTATCCCTGACCGTGATGTGGCAATAACTCATAAGTGAGATGCTAGTGCCATTCCGACCTGGTAAATCCCAAAACACCGGTCGCGATTTTCTCCCTCGCGCGGCTTATGGCCCTCAATCGGATTTACCCTCGTTAAAAAGACAAGGGTTTGGTCGTTTTGTACATTACAACTACCAGGAGTGCCTAATGAAGAGCTGGTTACGCTGAATGGCTAGTTTTAAATAAACTGACGAGCGGTTAAAAGACAGTAACGAATCCACTACACCTCAAAATTTGATTTATAAGAAACGTTTGGTTGGGGATCTTTATTACACTTTTGTTCTGGAATGTGCCGCATTCTTATGAGAATGGTAAACAAAAAGTGGAGAACCCACATAGAAGCAATAGTATATCTAATAAATTAGGTACAATGCAGTATTTAATCATATTTATGCAAAATGTACTAGTTTAAAATAATTACCGTTTTAACAAATATATTTATACATAATAACATAATTAGGTTAAATAAAGTCTTACTCAGAGTTTATAAGGCATGACTGAATGATTTTAATGTTAGTTATAATAAATAACTTAAAATAATGTTTATATGAGTACAAAATTCATTTAAATCATACCTTAAGACTGTCACAATAATTATACAAAACTGTATACTGCAATGCGAACGTTCAACACACTGCACAAGCTGACCGTGACTGAGTGCGATCACGCAGTTCTTGTTTACTGGTAATAATTATATCACAGCCATTTAATCGGATAAAAAGGATATATTTTTATGTACTCGGCAGTGAGGGCAAAGGGGGACCAAGTGCTTATAAGTCAACGCACATTGAAGGGTTCCTTAGATCTGATGAACGTCTACTGTTATTGTCATTTTGTTATCGATTTTTTTTATCGATAAAGTTTTTATACCTATATCTTGAAAATACTTAATGTTTCGTGTTCAAACCAATTTTTTCTGAAATTATTGTATACTACCATGTATCTATCTATCCATGCAGGAACAGAGAAAGAATACAATTTCCTGTGGCCAGGCGGCTTGTCGTAAGAGGCGATAAAACAACCCACAGCTAGGTGGTAGGCCCGTCTGGATGCCTACCACCCCTGATTTAGGGACTAGAGTACGCCACCATCACAACCTTGGGTTGTGTTCCGGCATTAGTGGCCAGGTTCCAGTCTCACTTTAGAGAGCAGCAGCGCATTTGTAGCACTTTTTTTGTTACTAATGTCCATAGGCGATGGTAACCGCTTTCCATTAGGTGGGCCGTCTGTATGTCTGCTGAACTCATGCAATAAAAAAGTTATGAACTTTTTTATCTATTTATAACACTTCTTGTGACTTTGGAAACGTATATCGCACCAGTTACTTTGTTGCTCTCAGGGATTTATTCTCGTACTAGTTGAGCTTGGACGCTGATCCCTGGGTTCAACTTAGTGGTAGTTGAAGTCGTATGTTACGTTAAAATATTCTATTTATAGTAATATCATAATAATGAAGTAGTCTAAAGTAAAGCCGCAGCGTCAGCAAAACGCTGTACTTTGAACCGTACAATACAAGTGATCAAGTAATCAGAATCATTTTATATTATAAAATAAATCAGCCAAGCCATGGCAGTCTACGTAAGTGAAGGATCTCGTATATGTGGCGGACGTCGGGCTGCAGAATCCTAAAAAAGTATCATAATTTAATCAAAAATTGTTTAATCACAAAAACTACTTGACGGATCTTAATTAAACTTGAAAAATTTGGAAGAGAATTACTCACCTCGCCACGTATTGACTTAAATAAAAAAGTAAAAAGATACATCATTATGAGTTATGAGGACCACTATAACCATAACGCTCACATTTATGTACACTCATGTTCACTTTTTCGTCTTCCTGTTATATGTATAGAGGCTAACGTGAATACATTTACAATTTTACTATAGCTACTATTGTTAGCAGAATATAATATGTATGTATTTAGAATATATTTTTCTCTTAATTTCAACCATATACACTTAGTAAGTTTTGAGAAAAACTACTGTGGCATAAATATTAAATATATAGACAGATTATAAATGAATGAAAAGGAATATGAAGATTTTAGCAGAGTTCCGTATATGCCTAAATGACTACTGAACCGTAATAAATATAAGCGTGAGTTGTTCAGGTATTTTTTATGTTCTTAATGGCCTTGGTTAAGAATCGATTACCATAAAATTTAATATACATAATAAAATGTTGTTAATATTTTTCCTTAGTACTTATATTTGGATGCTCCCTGGGCCAGCAAGGTTGACAACTCCATAGTAGTAGCAGTTCTTCAAGTTATCAATTAGTAATTTTATAGGTATATGTATACATAAATACCACCGATAATGTTGATAACCATAGAATATTGTATATCCCGCATATAAGATTAATTTCTACAAGACAAGCCACAGAAACTTACGCCAGTAAAACAATCGGTATTAAATAATACGACTAAACAATCTATAAATATTATAAGCACGAATTCAAATATAAATGACATCAAAGGATTTAAACAGGAATTAATAATAAGAATTAATTGAACTGTTAATCTATAACGTGTGTTAATTTGGAATAGGTTAATTATTTCGATACGATGAAATGTATCGAAATAATTAGCCACTGGTTTTAGTTAGCTCATCCTTAATTCATATTAACCTCGCTTCGGTTGATAATTGTAGTCAGTAATGTTAAAACAGGATTTAGATTCGCGGTCATAGTAAGGTCACGTAGGTCGAAATCCGAATTATTTTTAAAAACATACGTTATTTAATAACGCACATACCTTGAACAGAGTAATTGAATACAAAATTCATTTATTTCTACAAACTTATTTCTATGCCTTATTATACACATCTAAAACTTGTAAAAATAACAAATTTTAATTATTAAACCTAAAACTAAGCCTACAATTTTTGTCGGCGGTTGCTGAATTCTGTTTTCCGTCTGTACCACGGCAACCAACACAATTTTCTTATAGCACTGGTCGGCAACCAAATCCTCCTTTAAATAAAAATCAGATAAATAGGTATATAAAATTTGACAATTTATACCTGCTTTTAGTTTCTTGCTATCACGTATATTTTGGAGTGAAACTTCTTCAGAATCGTTGTGATTTGAAACTCAATGAAACGAAAAAGCGACACTAAAACGAGAGACACATGAATCTACAGGACTAAGCCTGCGAGAGAATGAGATACGAGTTTTACATTGTGCAGCACATATTAGAGAGTCCTATGAAGACAGATGATTAAACATAGGTACAATTTTGACTGAAATAAAACTGATAATAATATTTTTTTGACTAAAATAGTGAAAAATTGAAAGTGATATTTAAGAAGTTTATTTTGAATTATAATGTGTTGACGGATGACGGATTAATAAAAGTTATAGAAGAATTATCTGTGAGTATATTTTCTGAAGTTTACTTCTAGTGCGTGTGAACTGCACACACACATTTTTTTTTTAATTTTGTTCCTAATGCAATATTTTTCGTGCAAAACTTTTTTCTTATCAAACTCCAAAATACCATCATATCGGTAAATTTATTTTCCGTAAAACTTTAAGTAATAAGTATCTCATGAATGTGATTAAAGATTCTAGCAAGATATCTATAATATTGTTACGAGCTACAGGGCTCGAATTAAAAATGCTGTTGGAACTACTATAGAATTTATTACAACTGTACAAACACGTATAAAACAAATACAAATAAAACTGGATGCAACTAGTTCACACTGCACGATTCAATACAATTCGATACGCGTAAAGTCCGTCGTCTATATCGCTAATCGAGAGTACTAGAAAACGTTTTACTCGTTTCGTAGCCGTCACTTGACTGCCTGCCCCTCCATTCGGGCATCGTCTTATACTAACTACACAAAGAAATTGGCCGCGCACAGAGTTTCTGGGAAACAGTAATTTGCACACCTGTGAACGGCCACAAAGTCGAATACAATAACAATAAGGATTTAATTTAATAACAATTCGACGCTAATGATGGTTATAAAACAAGTAAAAAGACAATAGCATGTTTTTCTTAACTACAAATTCGAAAGACAAAAAAATTCCTAATCCGAGAAGACAATGGACTGCGCTTACAATAGGCAGCTGTGCGCTTATCTTAGACGGCATGTAACAATATCATAAAATTCTAAACTTGCCGTGTCTGTAAATTGAGGCTATTTAAAACAAAAACAACTGGAATAGACTATATAAGTTATAGGGAACACGCTGCATTTTTTTTAGATTTCTTGTCTGTTTGTTCAGCATTCACGTAAAAACTACTGGGTTGATTTCGATGCGGTTTTCGCTGATCGACAGCAAATTCTTAGACTTAAAATCTTTTTTATGCCGGGCATTTTTCTGGGAATGACTTAAAATGGCCAGATTGAAAAAAATCGAATTCCAATGCGATTTTTTCACTGATCGATAGCAAATGTTATATAATAAAATGTGTGATATTTTTCGGGAGCGGTTTGTAGTTGTTCGGGTGCATACAAATTTGCTTATTCTGGCACAATTTTCACATAGTTTACATACTTTTTTAAATACTGTGGTACTTTGTGTCCCAGGAATCCCGCGGGAATTTCAAGTCAAGCGTGGACGAAGTCGCGGGCATATCCAAGTATTACATACACATATGTAAATTTGAATGGTCAGAATTATTACTTGCAGATTTTTGTTACTTGATTGGCCACGATATTACAATGGAATATAATAATTAATAATTTAATACATGAAAATTGATAAAATTAGAAACTGAAATGACTTAATCAATAATTTGACATATAACATTGATGATTTTAAATGTTTTCGGAGGAATTAAATTAACCATTGTCACGTTTTAACTATATTTATATTTAGAAGTGTCGAGATTATAAAAAAATATCACAATTGGAAGGAGTGTTTTTTTTTTTGTCGACCAGTGTAATTAGTTAAATATATATAGAATAATTATTAATCGTTATCTTTTTTTATCTATTTTAATAATTATCCTAAAATTTAACAAAGGCGTGTGCAGTTTTCGGTTGTTGTGTCGCTTGGTCGAAGATTTTATATAATTTAAACAACGGTTATTCCAGTTACTGTTTTCTATTCTTTTTGCGTTGGATTTAGTGTACTTTTAATGGAGTCCCATATAGATTTCATCACTATTGGACCTTGGATTCTGAAGACATAGCAGAAAATTCTTTAAAACCGGTGATATGACTTGTAATTATTGTGGTGCTCTTTCAACCTTTTTTTTTTTTTTTTTTTAGCCAGGGGAAATCCGTTTGAGGACTAAGCCGCGACAGGCACAGAAGCCTGGGGGGATGTTCGCGACCCGATGTGAGAGTGTGGGACTCGCCAGATCGGGGGTGGAACTAGCGTGCCCGGTCAGAACCGGTGCCACGCTATTGCCACTCCCCAGTTAGGGATACCCACTAAAACCCCTGGGTGTTCCGTCCTGCGCCTTATGCCAGGGCTACGGGACTGCGGGATTCCCAACTCCGCGTGCCCTGGCAGGCGTGGGCCTCGCTCACTAGGCCTCTTCCAATGCCAGGGGACTACGCCCCTGGCCACAGCTAGGTCTTTTCCGTGCGTGGGGCGGTCTGTAACGCGCCCCACGGGAAGAGAGATAAGCGCGCGCGGAACACTCGCGCTCTCATCTCGACGGCATGTGCGGGTGAGTGAGAACCCCTATACCCCAAGGGGCCCCACCCGCGCCGCCCGCTTACGGCGGCCGAAGGTCACCATCCGACCTCCGGCGTCGGCGCGTCCTCCTTTGGCGGGAGCGGAGCAGGGAAGTACGCTCACGCTCCCGCTCCGCCTCCTCTTTCGCAAACATGACTTGCTCGCAAAAGGAGGAGACGGCGTCCCATCCGGCGGAGCTCCCGACCATGGTACGTACCACGGCCGGGAGCGAGGTGTCAGATCCGGTATGGGCGACGAGCTCCCGGCGCTGCTCTGTCCAGGCTGAACACTCCTGAAGTGTGTGCAGCGCCGTGTCCTCGTCGCCCGTGTCACAGTGATGGCACCCTGACGTGGCCTCGCGGCCGAGGCGACACAGGTACCTCCCGAAGCAACCATGCCCCGTGAGGACCTGTGTCAGCCTGAACGTCAGGGTGCCGTGACTTCGTCCAATCCATTCTTGCAGAACGGGCCTCACCGCCTCGATGGTGGCGGGGCCCGCGCTGGGGCGTCTTAGGCGTTCTTCCCAGACCCCCACGGCTACCTGGCGGAGCTCCGACCGGCACGCCTCGGTCTCTCGAGGCGCGGGTCTGGAGCCTCTGGCCAGGGCCTCTTTGCGCCACGTATACAGTGACGCTAGGACCCTGGCTTCCAGGTCCCATGGGGTGGATCCGGCGAGTAGCGAGGCCACTTTGAAAGACACCGTACGGTATCCTCTTATTGCCCTGACGGCCAGTATGCGTTGCGCTTGACGCAGTAGCGCCGCATTTTTAGCCGTCAGGCGGTCTGACCAGACTGGGGCCCCATAAAGGGCCATCGAACGTACGATGCCCTCGAAGAGTTTCCGGCACGTGGCATTGGGCCCTCCGACGTTGGGGAGCAAGCGTGACAGTGCACCAGCTGCCCCCTTGAGTCTGGGGAGCAACTGCCGAAAGTGTGCCGAAAAATCCCACCGGCCATCGAGGACTAATCCGAGGTACTACATGGTGTCCCCGATGCCGATGCGGATGCCTCCTACTATGATGCTACTGTCCGGAGGTGGACGTTTGCGAGGGCCGTGAAACATCACGGCCTCGGTCTTCTGTAACGCCACCTCCAGACCAAGACGCCGGATCCTGCCTACTATTGTCGACACCCCAGCCGTGCCTAACAGGCACGCCTGCCGATGGGTCCCCCCGCGCGCGGCGACCAGTGTATCATCAGCGTAACAGATAACACTGACGCCCGGGGGGACCCGACACCTCAGAGTAAAGTCGTATGCGATGTTCCACAGGAGGGGACCTAGAACCGACCCCTGTGGAACATCGCACACCATGGCTCGCCGATTCCAACCCTCGTAGACCGGGTAGATGACGGCTCTTCTATTTAAATATGCCCCGACTATACGGCGGAGGTAGGTCGGCACCCCGAAGTAACGGAGTGCCTCCATAGTGCATGCCCAGGGCAGAGAATTGAAGGCGTTGGCGATGTCTAAGGACACCGCCAACAGAACCTCGCCCCGGGAGACTGCGTCCTCCGCCAGGCTTCTCAGGCGCATGATGGCGTCGATCGTGTAGCGCCCTGTGCGGAAACCAAACTGGTTGTCCGCCAGATCCGGCCCGGTCGTCGAAAGGTGCTGGACGAGGCGGTCGACGATGATACGCTCGAAGAGCTTTCCGACCTCGTCCAGCAACACAATGGGCCGGTAAGCGGACGGCGACTCCGCAGGGCGCCCCTCCTTCCGTGCTCTTTCAACCTGTCCTAAGTGTGCTTGCATATTCCTGGACAAAACAGACTATTTATGTAAGTCACGTGCGAATAAAAGCAAAGAAACCAGAGATCTAATGCTTACGATACGTAATGGTTGTTTTAACCGAAATCGATTAACCGCTTACAATACATAGCCATTGTTAAAACTGAAACTCTTTATTCAGTAATACTCATTATTATAGAATTAAAATGTTCTCAAGTTTGTATTTGTACTGGCAATTCATACTACAATGATCGTGATTCGTGTTTATTATTGAAACTCTGATTACCTCAAACAGGTGTGTCAAATGAATGTTAATTTGTACATGTCAGTTCTAAACTTAGGCGGTCGGAAAGGGGTAAATTGCTTTTGATGTAATTAACTAACATTTGATGTTTATTGGTAAACGTTATCAACAATATATATATATATATATATATATTAGCTGTCCCGGCAAACGTTGTCCTGCCCTGAAATATATATGTGTGTGTGTATACATACATACATACACACGCACATATACATCCATATATATATATATAGTCAAGTTAAGAGAATATTCTTACAATAATTAAAAACCTTTATTGAATTTAATATCAATGGTTTAGATGAGATTGTTATGTTCCCGCGTACATTCGTCTGTTTGTTGGTCTTTCTGTCACAATCATTTTTCTCCGAAAATACTGGGTCTATAAGAATTAAATTAGCAGGAATATGTAATCAATACTTTTATACCGCCACACAATCCTGTAGTAGAATCGAAAAAAGAAAGATTGGGGGCGCCACACACCCATACATTTATTGTCTGAGGGTTGAAAATTCTAGATCATGATATGGGGAATAATGGGTCAAGTGTTAAATTATTTCGATGGTAATGTATGACATTTATGATGAAGTCAATATAGGTACCAAGATTTTTTTAGCTACCAATAGCTTTAAAATTATTTATAAGACCCCACCCGTCTACTAATTTTCAGATTATGAAGTGAAAAATCAAGGTAAAGCTTAAAACTTTCCAACGAAAATTAGGTAGTACAAGATCCGTTGGGTAGTTTTTGAGATATTAGGTTATTGGTTAATTTTATTAAATGTTTTTGAAAGTTTCGTCATCAAAGGACACAAATAAATTAAGGTTCGATGCCTCTACGGAACGCTTCGGTGTGTGTGTGGTTCGTTAATTACTTGGCGACTTACCTATTGTGTTTGTTCGTTATTTTCCTGAAAAATTATCCAGGAAAAAATAGAGGAAACTCAGTAAATTCTGACAAACTCCAAAAATCATTATTTTTGTAAGCGCACTGGACAACGGTTGATTGTAACTGACTATAAGAAGGATACACAAATTTGGTTGATTCTTTTCATGTTGTGTCATGTAAAATTTCTCGTTGGCATACTACGAATGTGTCTCCCTAAAATTGTATGTCCACGGCTATTATTTTTCAGCAATCTGTGTTCAATAGTTTTTTACAAACTCACAAAGCAATCACAAAGAAATTATTAATAACCGAACCTTTCTTTATCATGCGCGAGGTAAGCGTTTGTTGCCATAAGCCCCTTATTATTTTTTTTGCCTATGCCAATTAGATGTTTTTTTTTCAAATAATCAATCGTAGCAATTTTAATCGATTCGGTAATGTGTGACTTTCTATATCGATTCAAATTTTTAATCGTATAAATATTTATAGTTCACGTAACTATTAAAATCAGTTTGATAGATGCCAAAAGTGGCTTTATAGCGAGGCCGTACATTTGTACTTTTAGCTGCTTGTATAAAATAATAGATTTAATGAAAATTCATTAATGTTTTACATATAGAAATACGTAAATAATAAAAAAAATCTAGAGAATTACACTTATACAAATTCTACATACATACAGATTATCACGCCTGTTTCTGATATTGGTACGTACCAACTTCTCGCTTAATCTATTTTCATTAAAACTCTTCATTCATCTCTATAATTACGATTCAAAATTTTAAACGCCATTATATTAGTAAATATTGTTTATTACAGAAAGAATGCGAACTGCAGCTTTGAAAAAGATAAGAATAACCATTACATACCCTGATTTTATTACTGACACGAGCGAAAATCGTCTCTGGCTGATTGGGGAAAAAATCCAATTTCATTAGATGTACAAACATAAAGAGGGATAACCCGACTTCCAGCATCAGCGACCGATAAGCCGTAAGGAACCGACGAAACGTTTTTCGAGTACTAAATGCAATTTTCTTCCTTTGTCGGTTTTATCGGTTTCCCATCTTCTAAATATTTTGTGGTTTCTGTACGAGCCCAAATAACCTAATTTGAATAATGTAATTTAAATTTTTGTTCGTTACCTGATGCTGCTAAATATATGTGATGTAGAGTTTTGTTTTCCAGATTGCTTGAATGGAAATTGCGTAGAGATTATAAGGTAAATACTAAATAGTACTAATATCATTGATACTTTTGGAAATAAAGAAACAAAAATAGAACCATACAAACCTAAAAACTAAACATCTGAAAAGTAACTTTTACGTTTATATTGTTACAATTGGGCAACCTGCATAATTGAAACAAAGCACGATTATTACCCGCTCGTTGTTTGAGATAATTACATAGAAGCGCTTTTATTATCACCTTCTTTTGTTATTAGTGATTTTGTGAAGAACAGCCTATTGTACTTGTTTATGGCCGTTCGCAGCGATAATTAGGCAGGTGTTTCGAACTAATTCTAAGAAGTTATTGTTTTGCGTCGAGGCATATTGTATTTGTATAGAATAAAAGGAATGCCCGAACGGAGAGATGGCAGTCAAGCGAGGATTATGATACGAGCAAGACGTACATTCGATAAGCGATATAGTGACGGACTTTGTGCGTGTTATTTGATCGTGCAGTTTGTACTGGTTGTATCCAGTTATATTTGTACCTGTTTTATACGTGCTTGTACAGTTCTAATAAATTCTATAGTAATTCCAACGGCATATTTAGGCAAAAGTATATAATATTATATAAGTATATCATATTGGAATAATATAAAAGTATACAGGATATATGGAAAATAGAATGTTTTATTCAAAACTAACTACCCTTTCCCTCGGTTTGCTGTGATTCCTTCACAAAAATTGATCTTTACAAACTACACTATGATTTGGCATAATAATAATAATAAAGGTGTGTTTATTTTTTCAAAATCAACTGCTTCGATTCCTGATGACGGTAATTGATTTTTCATAAATCATGATGAATTGTACCACTTCAGTTTTCGTCAAAGTCGGCCTCGAGACTTCTTTGAGTGTCTTTCGCTATTTAGTATAGTTTAGGATTTGGCCCCGAAGTCCCATTTGAAAAATTCAATATCTAATTTTTTGTGACGGATACTTAATGGATGTTTTGTTCATTGTAGATTTGTTAGTTCCTTCTTCACAGCCTTGGCAATGAGTTGATATTATCGTGAAATTAGTGATATATACAATATACGAACCTTTTGAACTTGCTAATATTAAGCGTAGTCGTAGTTAAAACCAAAATTATTTGTCATTAAGGCGTTGTGTCATTATCTGTTAAAAAAGATCCCCGAACAGATAAATATACCTGATGTATTTATCCAAATTGAAGTTTTTCGCGAACCACGAACTTGTATTACGAATATACCACGCAACGGAAGTCCTAGCAATTATCAAACTTTCAACAACTTTCTACCAAAAGCTAAAGAAATATCTAACATTATGCTTCACGTAATATTAATTAATATAATACTATATACTAATAATGTTTGTTATCCTTACACGGCTAAATGGCAAAACAATTAATCAAAGGTAAGAAGATTCTGGAAAATTATGTCCTTCTAATCTTTGTTCTACTTTTTATTTAAATAAAAACAGTCTTGAGGACAATGGATTATTTAATTTTTGTTCAAAATTGATAAATCTTCAAGTTGACATATGGAAAACATTTAGGGTTTTGATCTGAAATAAAAAAATATCTATTTGAGTACTTTTTTTTGCAAAATCTATCCTAAAGTGGGTAAATTAGGTAATTAAAATTATGAGGTCTTTAGATGCACTGCTTTAAATGTTAAAAAATGTGGAAGAAGTGTCAATGCAGGTGTTAAATTTTGTAATGCAACATATTACCCGCGAAATTAGTATAACAGCCAAAAATTCTAATAAAAAACAAAATTTGAAATGTCCAAAATAATCAAGCATTTCGACCTAAACGTATACGCAGAATATGTTGAATAAAGCGAAAACTACCTTGTATTAGTACGAATTCTCACTATGTTTCGAGCAATTTGCCGAATCCCCGTTCGACGTTATCTTGATGAAGTCGAAGCACAATTGAGATTTACACGAGTTCACCTTATTGAATTTGTTCTGTGCCTTCCATAGAATTCGTTTACAACCAGAAAAGATAGTTCGTTTTCTAGAAAAACATCTTAAGCACATTGAAAAAATCATATTGTTACGAGCTACAGGACTCGAATTAAAAATGCCGTTGGAACTAATAGAATATATTAGAACTGTACAAACACGTATGAAACAAATACAAATAAAACTGGATGCAACCAGTTCACACTGCACGATTCAATGCAATTCGACACGCGCAAAGTCCGTCGTCTATATCGCTAATCGAGAGTACTACAAACGTCTTACTCGTCTCGTAGTCGTTGCTTGACTGCCCACCCCTCCATTCGGGCATTGTCTTATACTAACTACACAGTACAAAAAATTGGCCGCGCGCACTGAGTTTCGAGAAATAGTAATTTGCACACCTGCGAACGGAAAACAATAACAATAGGGATTAGTTCGACGCTAATGATGGTTATTGTTTAATCAGTCCTGGGAGAGAGGGGATTTTCTATACGATATAATAAAATTATAAACATATAGATCTCAAAGAATATTTTATTGCAGTGAGTGCCAACAACATTCAAATTAAATGCACCCGTGTTATGTACATATAGAATGCAAACCATACCGCGATGTAACTTTCCAGTGGCGCCATCTAGTTTATACAACATTATCTACAAACATTCCGCACCCTAAGAACAAATTGACACATTTGTTCTTTATCACACATAAAGAAAGATACAAAAAAAAAACCATAGAACTCAAAAATAAAAACAATAATTTGAAAATTAAACATTAGAATAAGGTAAAATACAAAGTTTAGAAGTAGGTCTTTTATGACAGATGCCTTGGTACGCAGTGATACAACTCGTGTTATACCGTCACTGCCCGGATGCTTGGTAATAATCCGTCCCAACAACCATCGTGAAGGAGGCAAATCCTCCTCTTTAATTAATACTAAATCCCCTATGTTTGGTTCCGAGATTGCGAAGCCCATTTGTATCGATGCAAAAATGTGGTTAAATATTCCTGCGACCAACGTCGCCAAAAATTTTGCATCATCCGCTGAGTTAACTGCCATCTACGGAGGCTAGTTATGTTTTGTGATTCAAAATTGTGCTCTGGAACTGCAAGTAAAGGCTCCCCAACGAGGAAGTGACCGGGAGTGAGAACCTCAAACCCATCTGAATCACTCTCAATACGTGAAAGTGGTCTAGAATTTAGGCACGCTTCAATTTGAGTCAGAACTGTTGCCAGCTCCTCGTACGTCAGGGTTGTATCACCAATTACTCGACGCAAATGAAACTTGACCGACTTCACACCGGCCTCCCATAACCCTCCGAAATTTGGTGAATGTGGCGGGATAAAATGCCACGTAGTTCCGTTTGATGCTAAAGTTTCTGCTAACTCTTTATGCAACCCCGATTTTGCCGCGTAGAACAATTTATCTAGCTCCCGAGACGCTCCTACGAAATTTGTTCCGTTATCACTCCATAAATTGGAGCAATAACCCCTACGAGACACAAATCTTTTAAAGGCAGCTAAAAACCCTTGTGTCGTCAAATCGCTAACTACTTCAATATGTATGGCTTTCGTAGCCATGCACACAAACAAGCAAATGTAACCTTTGTAGGCATGTTGACCCCGTCCTTTGAAATTCGCACATTAATTGGACCCGCAAAATCCACGCCACTATTACTAAATGGGCGTGTTGGTGTTACCTGAGACGACGGTAACTGTCCCATCAATGGCGTTGTAGTTTTGGCCGAATATCTGATACATTTTACACAGGTACGCATATGACGTTTCACTAAATCTTTCGCCCCAGTAGTATACAATATCTGGACCTTAGGTACGCCAACATCAACTGCGGTCCGCCATGTAGTGTTTTTGAATGTGCATCAGCTATCACCAAATCTGTGAGATTAGATTTCTTCGGAAGTAGTAGAGGATGTTTCTGACCTTCACTGAGTGGTGCTTTGTCCAACCTTCCTCCAACTCGTAAATTGTCATTTCCATCTATAAAAGGAGTCAACGATTTCATCTGCCCTTCAATTTCCCCAATTTATTAATCATTAAAAATTTATCTCTTCAGCGAAATTTTCCTTTGACATTTCCTCACACATACATCCATTGCTTCTCGTAATTCTTCCGCTTTTAAAAATCCTTTCTTTATGCTCGTATTCTTTCTCCATGATAATACACGTCTCATATATGCAACCACTCTGATAAGTTTATTTAAAGTCGAATATTTATTCCAAATTATGTCATCATTGCTAGCAACCAAATTAACTTTAATTTCTTCTAATTCTGTATCTAAATCTTTTACTTTACTGTACTTGATGTCCCTTTCATGCAAAAACTCGGGACCTTCAAACCATAATTTACTACCCAATAATTCTGAGGGTTTAAGACCTCTCGATGCGCAATCAGCAGGATTCGATTTCGATTGCTCATGAGACCACTGATGGGCTTCTAATGTCGTCAAAATTTCAGACACTCGATTTGCTATGAACGTCTGCCAACGACTTGATGGCTGTTCAACCATGCAAGCACCACCGTAGAATCGGTCCATGCCTGGATGCATCTTTTTTGAGATATTAAGCGTTTCTGCCACTTCAATTAAAAGTTTCGTAACGAGAACCGCTCCACAAAGCTCCAGTCGCGGAATAGAAATTTGTTTAATTGGCGCTACTTTCGTTTTGGCTGTTACAAGCGAAACATGAACATCTCCATTCTCACCAACAACTCTGATATAGACAGCCGCAGCGTATGCCAATTTGGAGGCATCGCTGAATCCATGGAGTTCAACAAGGACATTATTTGCACTAGTGTTAAGCCAGCGAGGTATTTGCAACGTGGAAAGGAGAGTAAGTTCCCTGCGATAGGTAAGCCATTCATTTAAAATATTGCTTGGAACTGCTTCATCCCATGCTACACCTGATAACCACAGCTTTTGTATCATCGTTTTTGCGAGTATTACTGCAGGTGCAACCCAACCAAGCGGATCAAATAAACGTGCTACGTCTGACAAAATTATTCTTTTGTTACAGGTTCCTGACCCTGCGGTAGCAACACCGTATATTGAAGGTATCCATCATCCTGTTCCAGGTAAGTCCTAACAACTTCATTATATCATCTACTTTGAGTTTTAGTTCTTCATTCATACCTATCCCATCTCTGCTTTCTTGAATTCTATCTAATAGCTGTTTACTGTTGCTCGACCATTTCTGTAGCTTAAATCCTCCTTTCTGTAGTAATTCATTCATCTCATTATAAATTATTATTCCTTGCTCAACTGTATCACAACCAGTCAGCAAGTCATCCATGTAAAAGTCTTGAACGACTCTTCCCGCTGCCATCGGATACTTCACCCCTTCATCGATAGCAACTTGCTGTAATGCTTTTACAGCCAGATATGGAGCCGACGCAGTACCGAATGTAACCCGCAACAATCGATAATCTGTTACTTTACTTTCAGCATTTTCCTTCCAAAGAATTCTTTGAAATCTATGTTTTGCTGTGCTACTTTTATCTGCCTATACATCTTTATGATATCTGCCGATAAACAAATCCGGTTTAACCTCCATTTCATTAAGAGATGTCGCAACTCTGGCTGCAATCTTGGACCGACCATCAGAAGATCATTAAGCGAAATTCCATCTTCACCTTTGCAGGAAGCATCGAAGACTATTCTGACCTGAGTTGTATCTTTGTCAAACCTTACTACTGCAAAGTGAGGTAAGTATACTGCTTTTGAATTATTTACTTCCTCTTCCGGTACCTTTTCCAAATGTCCCAGTGATAAATATTCTTCCATAACTTGTGAATATTTTGCTTTTATATCCGAATTCTTTTCTAATTTATTTATTACAAATTTTAATCTATTTCCCGCTATTTTCTTACTATTCTTTATTTTCAGATCCAGTTCTTCGTTCTTGAATGGCAACCTAACCACATATCGACCAGTCGTATCCCTGGTAGTCGTATAACTGAAGAACTCCTCACATCGCTTCTCTTCATCGGTGAGTATACCACCTTTATTTAACTGAGGTTCAGCTTCCAGTTCCCAAAACTTTTTAACATATCGTTAACCTCGACACAGGAATGCATAACTACTACATTCGCTGTTGGTTGATGTAAAGCTGTAACTCTACCTGATAATATCCAGCCCAACGAAGTATTTTGAGCCACCAAGTTGTTTTCAGGTCCTTTTCTAACACCGTCTTGAATAACTTTACTATATATTTCGGCACCTAACAAAATATCAATTTTGTTAGGTGTGTTATACTGTGGATCAGCTAACGGTAAGTCGCATACCCACTCAGAAGTTACTATTCTCTTGCTAGGTAGAAGAGTAGTTATAGACTTTAGTATATAAAAATCTACTGATAATTTTACCTTTGCGTCATAAATCGAGCTAAAGGTTAAAGTTGTCCTACCTTTAGCTGAAACACTCTGATTTCCTTCTAAACCTGATATATATCCTTTTACTGGGGACTTCTTAAGACCCAAGTACTGAGCTGTTGCTTCCGTAATAAATGATGCTTGTGCACCTTGATCAAGCAAAGCCCTGATAGTATATTGATCCCCTTGTTATTTTCAGCTCGTACGAGTGCTGTTGCGAGCAGCACTTGACTACGTGCTTCCATCCCGCCTGATGAAAAGCACACAACAGGAGCGGAAGTACTTGCTCCACTCTTAACTAATGATATCGCGCCAACTTCACTCGTTGATGAACCTGTACCTGCACCACCTAACGATGAACCTGCATTCCCGGAACCATTAGGATGAAGCAACGAATGATGTTTGCGATTACACACCCTGCACGATATCTTTGACAAACAAAACTTGGCTGAATGTTTAGCACCCAAACAATTAAAACATATTCTGTTTTTCTCTCAACGAAACCACGACGAGCCTGTACCTCTGCGTTGGCAAACTGTTTACAGTTAGCTAAACGATGATTATCGCTACAAAATTTACACACCACATTTGCTACATGAAATGTCTTAGGTTTATGAGTATAAGATCGATTGTTAAATTTGGCTCCTGAGTCCAAGAATTCTAACGCGCGATATCTACTGGTTATAAATTCCTTAAATTGCGTCATAGTTGGTAAATCTTGTGAAGAGTTGCTAGCTATCTGTAATTCCCATTGTTTTCTGGACTCAGAATCCATCTTTAATGTAAGCATATAAATTACTATAACGTCCCAAGTAGATACATCAACTCCTAAATTAGCTAAAGAACCAAGACATTCTGTAGTTGTATCTATCATTTCTTTTAACAGTGTTGGTGATTCTGACGAAATTATTTTCTGATTAAACAATCTTTTAAAACAGAATATGTAAGAAACCTCTTATTATTATACCTCTCCTCAAGCATTGACCAACATCTATCATAGTTATCGGAAGATATATTAATGTGCCTTACTAATTGCTCTGCCTCTCCTGACAGAAGCCCTTTCAAATATTGCATCTTTTGTGCTTTGTCAATCTCTGACTTATGCACAAGAGATACAAACAAATCCCGAAATGTAGACCATTGACTATAATCACCAGAAAACTGTGGAATAGTTATTTTAGGTAATTTCAAATTATTATGGTTAGAGCAATTAGCATGTTGCGATGTTTGTGTTACATTTGTTGAAAAAGCAGATAACTTAGACTTCAATACACATTTATACTCTACATAACACTCCTCGGTAACATAAAACAAATCATCAGTTACATATTTTGTAGCTTGTAATAATTTAACATCACTACTACTAACAATATTTGAATGATTACTCAAATATTGAGCCCACATTGCTTCTAACGATTCCAATCTACTTTCCATATAATCTTTAGTTAATCTTTCTTTAGAAGACTTTTGAAATTCAGAAAACTTTTCTCAATTCGTTTTTGCAAATCGCATTGTAAATGTATCTTAGACTCCATCATAATTAAAGCAAAATAAACTAACTCCAAATTTACAATAACAGTTCAATTTCAATTTAAAGTTTCAATGATACAAATTCTTAAAAATTTTCTAAGTCCCAAACTACAAGTAAATTTTCTTCAAAAATATTCTAAGTGTTTGAAATAACACGACATCAAAAAAATTGGGCATAGGTTCCCCGTCTGAACCAAATTCTTAAAACTATTCTAAGTCCTAAAATTAACTCTAAAATTTTACAAGTGACAAATCGATAAAATTATTTCAAGTCCATTAACGAATGAATTTAACGTTCAAAATTGACTAACTTTTACCACTAATAATATCAAAGTACTTACAGTTTATTCCATGGATGACACTCGCACTTCACTACTGGATGACGTCACGACGCACACGCACTTAGCCACTTAATGACGTCACAACTTACACGCACTTAGCCGCTCAATGATGTCACCACGACCACGCACTTGGCCGCTTGATGTTGACGTCACGCCTTTGCCGCACCCCCTGCTGCTACCTGATTGGTTGGACCCCTCCTGGTCACAACCCTGCTCCTCCCTCCGACCACTGCCCTCCTGCAGTTATCGGACGGTCTACTGATCAGTACCCCGCCTGGTACTGAACTTCCCTCTTGCTAGTAGGTTCCAAACGGCTCTTCACCGTACCCCCGGAACCAAGTCCTTATCCACCCAGGACTTATCAAAAACGCTCTTTGATTTAATCCGTATCCGACTCAAGCAAGGACCAAAAAATGTTTAATCAGTCCTGGGAGAGAGGGGATTTTCTATACGATATAATAAAATTATAAACATATAGATCTCAAAGAATATTTTATTGCAGTGAGTGCCAACAACATTCAAATTAAATGCACCCGTGTTATGTACATATAGAATGCAAACCATACCGCGATGTAACTTTCCAGTGGCGCCATCTAGTTTATACAACATTATCTACAAACAGTTATATAACAAGTAGAAAAACAATAGCATGTTTTTCTTAATTACAATTCAAAACACAAAAGAATTCCTAAATCCGGGAAGACAATAAACTGCGCTTACGACAGGCAGCTGTGCGTTTATCTTTGAAGGCATGTAACAATATAAAGGATAGTGAGGAACTTTGTTCTAAATTTATACCGACTGCTGACTATGAGAATAGAAATTTGGTACCCGTTAAGCCTGATTTACATTAGTTAAGTAATTACTTAACTTGCAAATATGGCGAGTTAATCCTTGTCATCGTTTGGATAGAAATTTTTAGTTAAGTAATGAGTTGTTAATTAAATAGATGCTGTCCAAACAATGAAAAGCTTTTCTTGTTTTAATGAGAAAAAAAAAAAAAAATGTAGTAGAGTAAGGGTACACACCTATATAAACACAACACACACACATACATGTAGCACAAACTATCACAATACAATAAAAACAATATACGTAGGTTAAGCCTTAAAATATATAACAAAGTAACCTAACTAACTAATCAATTCCGTCGGCTCAGCGACCCAAAGTGAGTCTTGGCCTTCGAAACGAGAGCACTTTCCTCAGTCCTGCGCAGTGTCTTGCCAGTTGTCAGCTTGTAGTACGGTCAGATCAGCTTCCACTCTATCTTTCCAGCGATACTTGGGACGACCAACCGGTCACCAAACGACTGTTCGCCCCAAGTATGCTTTCTTCAATCCCCAATCCTCCTCCATTCGTTCTACATGACCGAGCCAGCGGAGACGGTGAGATTTTATCTCCCCAATAATGTTGGACTCCGCCATGAGGTCTTCTATTTCGGAGTTGGTTCGGACCCTCCAGCTGCCATATCCTCTTATTGTTAGGCCCAAGATTTTCCTAACACAACAACCTAAAACAAGAA
Organism: Dendrolimus houi; assembly: GCA_039645545.1. Taxonomy (NCBI): domain Eukaryota; kingdom Metazoa; phylum Arthropoda; class Insecta; order Lepidoptera; family Lasiocampidae; genus Dendrolimus; species Dendrolimus houi. Next base: position 10,352,283 of record CM077120.1, on the reverse strand, counting down.
CGTAACCTACTCACCTAATTATTTGCGCGTCTAGATGGCTTTCACTCCTGGTCTAGAGCATTACGTCATAGCAACCTTGAGTTATGTTCCAGCATTAGTTGCCAGGTTCCAATCCCATCTACGAGTCCCGTAACACATTGGTAGCACCTTTGGTGTTGCAAATATTCATAGGCGACTGTAACCTCTTTCCAGTGAGGCCGTCAGCCTGTCTGCTGTACACCAGCAATAAAAAAGTGAGAATGTAACCAACACCGTAAACATGTAAAAATAAACTTATAATGGACGAAAAACAACTAAACTAAATAAAGCTTGCAAGGAATAATATATGATAACTAGGATATGCCCGCGACTTCGTCCACGCTTAACTTTAAATTCTGGCGGGACTCCCGGGGACACAAAGTACCACAGCATTTAAAAATTAATTTAAACTATAGCTATATACTTCAACCGGGAAAAAACCCGCGGGATTCCCGGAATTAAAAATATCACAACATTTTATTACGTGATTTCTATCGATCAATGAAAAAATCAAACTGGAATTCGATTTTTTTAATCTAGTCATTTTAAATAATTCCCAGAAAAATTCCCGCGAGATTTCCAGGGTAAAAACTTGCGCAGATTTAAAGTCTGAGAATTTGCTGTCCATCAGCGAAAACCGCATCGAAATTGGCTCAGTAGTTTTTACGTTTTTTAAATGCATCGTTTTCTCTATTCCAGTTTATTTTTTGTTTTTTTTTAATAGCTTCAATGTACAGACACGGCATGTTTAGAATGTTGTAATATTGTAGATATTAAACAAATATTATATTAAAAGTGGTTTTAAAAAAGTACGGGTATCGAGTTTATAAATTTAATAATAAGAAAAAGATTAATGGTAATTCGTAAAGGTTATATTTCTGCATTTGCAATGAACAATGTTGACGAGCCGATGATGATATTATATAATGATAAAAATATTTTTTATTACTCTTTAAAGCATAATTAATACGCAATTTGCCTACACTCCGGTTACTTACTCTATGATGTCGCTGTAGTTCACGGCACCAATTCATTTGTGCTCCCTATGTGAAATGTTGATTGTGATAGATTCGGTTTAAGGTCTCTTCTATTTGCTGCTGATACTATACAATAAACAATATTGTGTATATCACGTATCACGACGTTCGAAAGTAATCTATTAAATTTCATATCGAATTAACATATTTTTAGTCACTTATCTAAAAAAAGGAGATAATACATGATAAAAGGAATATACGGATTTATATTAGCATACTAAAATTGTTTGTTATAATTTATAGATATCTACTTGTATTGTAATTATTAAACCTTCACATAATGATCTCATGATCAACACTTAAGTTGAAAATTTATTTTATTTTACAATTTTTCGTCTTGTCTTGGCCTAGAATGAATATAATAAATATATGAATGAATAAGGCCACAAATTTTACAACTTTGGGATCAAATATGTTCCCAACTGACACTTGAAATTTTTAAAAATGTTATGGATACTTATCTGATGGTAAGTATTAGTTACCGTCACTCATGGATCGTACCTAGGGAGCAGACGCATTGCTGCCTACCTCGTTGAGACTTTAACTGTCTACCTATATTTTGAAGAGATTCACATTGCAAATTTCTCCAAAGTAAATCTTAAGGCTTCAGGAATTACGCTGTCTGAGTTTCTGACGAAAAGGAGGCACGACCTTTTTATGTAGGCCAGGAAGCAGGTTGGCATGTCAAGATGTTGGACGCGAGATGGAAATGTGTATGCGTTAAACTCTGATGGCACAAAGCATCGCTTGGACAGCCTTCAGGATCTAACCAATGTCTGTCAGGATACGGATACAGAACAATGTTCTTATCCTGCAACGTCCGCAAAGGTACCAACAGCCAACGCTCCGAAAACACGTCGCATAGCAACAAAAAAATAATACATACGGATTATAATTCAGTACTTTAATGTTGTTGCTGTTGTAACGTGTTACCTTCGCAATGCTTTTTTTTTTCGTGTATATTTCTGTGTTTATTTTCCTTTATAACTATTTTGCCAAGTTGTTTGTATTTTGATTATATGTAAGTCATATTGTTTTATATCACGATTATTTAACATTCAACTTTCTAGGTTTTTATGCCGGTATAACTATAATTTAATAAATTAATGTTCTTTTTGACGTAGGTATAAGAAATTATGCCAATTTAAACTAATAATGATTTTGTATGAAAGTTTTAAGTGTTTTCCTATTATATTAATGCACTCTATGAAAAGTATCTAAGCATGACGTTGATATGTAGTATCTTTTTATATAGCTATATGACTTATATGTATATAGTGCTTACTTATCTTTGCTTAATAGTTTATGCAACATTCATTTAAGATCTCCAGCATTAAAATTGTAAATTCTTTTTCAGTTTATGCTTTTAGTTTGTTTAATGTTTGTTATTATTTAAATTTGGTTTGTATAAATGTGTGTATTCGAAAATATTCATTGTATTGTAACAAAATATTTTATATTGTGTAAGTTTGTAAACAGGTTCGATGTATGTAGGCACTATGCGGCAGGTGATGCTAAGATATATTTATATTTGAAGTACCATTATTTATTTATAACTTTTATTTAACAATTTGTATTCACTTTATACACATATACCTATCTTACATATACATATATTTACTGATTTTTACTGCATACAGGTAATAATATTTTATTTATATCTACTTCTAAGTACCTATTATAACTATTAAATATAAACGTATTTTGATGGCATAATATAAACAGTGACACTGACAGTGATATTGATTATCTGTCTTGCTCATCTGGTAGCGACCACGCCGGTTTTAATTCTCTTCCTCTTGCAGATTACATAGAATCTGAGTTTAATAATCTCCACACTAATTTCAATGTATTGCATATAAATGCGCAGAGCATTCCAGCTCATTTCACAGATATGCTGGCGTCCTTTAATCAAGGATATATTCATGCTATTTTGATTTCGGAGTCCTGGTTGAAGCCTTGTTTCCCAACTGTGGCATACACTTTGCCAGGCTATACTCTCATCCGCAATGATCGCATCGGCGCTACTGGTGGAGGGGTTGGCATCTACCTCCACTCTAATATTCCTTTCTCTATTGTTAATATGTCTTCGCAACCACCACAGCCTGACTCTGGAGAGCATTTATTTATCGATGTATCCTTATACCATACAAAAATACTACTTGGAGTATACTATAGCCCTACGTTACGAAATAACTTCTTTTCTTCTTTTGAAAGTCTACTAGAAACTTTAGTACCACAGTACCCTCACACAATCATTATGGGCGATTTTAACACTTGTTTACTTAAATGTGACACACGCTCTTCTTCCTTTGAAACTTTAGTGAATTCCATCAATCTGAATATTCTTCCGTTAAATGCGACCCACCACTTTCCAAACAGTACAGCTTCTCTACTAGATTTAATGCTAGTCTCTTCCCCTACTCATGTTATTAAGCATGGCCAATACTCGGCGGATATGTTTTCATATCATGACATGATATATCTTTCATACTATGTTCGTCCGCCGAAAGCTAAGTCAAAGCTAATTGTGCAGCGTAACTTTGGTGGCATAAACACAGAAGACCTATGCAAAGATGCTCAAGGATTAGATTGGTCTGGGGTAACCAATGTAGTTTCTATTGATGACAAGGTGAATGTTTTTAATACTACCCTGCTTGGTTTGTATGACTTACATGCGCCATTGCGCCAAATTAAACTTAAACACCATCCTGCACCTTGGCTGACAGACGAGATCAAATGTCTTATAAACCAAAAGAGTAAAGCCAAAACAAGGTTTAAATGTCGTCCTACGGGTGTAAACAGGCAAGCATTTATAAATGCTCGCAATCACTGTAATAGAGCATGTAGGAACGCACAACGGCGATACATTCATAGTTCAGTTGAAAATGACAATCCAGCAAAAGTCTGGAAATTCCTTAAATCACTGGGGGTTGGTAAATCATCTCATGTATCAAAATCCAATAATTTAAATATAAATCTTCTAAACCAGCATTTTGCTACATCTTCCGATTTCAATCCGACAATTAAGTCAAAAACTTTAAAAGTAATCTGTTCACTTCTAACTCCACAGCATTCTCCATTTTTTCTTACTCAATTTACTGATTGTGATGTTGTAAGGGCTGTTAAATCTATAACGTCAAATGCGGTCGGTAGTGACATTATTAGTCGAAATATGATCTTACCCATACTTGATGTCATCAGTCTCATCATCGCACACATTCTCAACTACTCCATAACTACAGCTACATTCCCTAAAGCCTGGAGGGAAGCCGAAATAATTCCTTTGCCAAAAAAACGTAACCCTCTTTCCTTTTCCGAATTTCGACCAATATCTATCCTCCCATTTATGTCTAAAGTCCTTGAACGTTTAGTTCATCAGCAATTAAGTGTTTATTTGAATAAAAACTGTTTAATGAATCCATATCAATCCGGCTTTCGTCCAGGTCACAGTACAACTACAGCTCTAATCAAAATCACTGATGACATCCGACAGGGTATGGATAACGGTCTTTTGACAGTACTGTCACTACTTGATTTCAGCAGCGCATTTAACAATGTAGATTTTGAGATTTTATTAGCAATTCTCCGCTCTCTCAACATATCTCCAACAGTTGTTAACTGGTTTCGTAGTTACCTGTATGGGCGTCAGCAGAGGATACGCATCGATGAAACTCACTCGTCATGGCAAAGTCTAACTGCTGGTGTCCCTCAGGGCGGCGTTTTATCTCCGCTTCTATTTGCTATTTTTATTAATACAATCTCTTACAATTTATCTTCATCCTATCATCTCTATGCAGACGATTTGCAGATTTACGCGCAAGCTAAAGTAGAAAATATCAAAGACGCTATAAACACAATTAATGATGACTTGGGACGCATACTTGATTGGAGTCGAACACATGGCCTAAAAGTAAATCCTAGTAAAACCCAGGCCATCATAATTGGAAGCTCACGTATGATTTCAAAGATAAACTGGTCTTCAGTACCGGACTTATTATTTGATGAGACGCGTCTTCATATTAGTGATAAAGTTAAAAATCTGGGCGTAATCATCGATAGGGAACTGTCTTGGTGGCCTCACATCACAGAACTGAGTCGTAGGGTTTTTGCTTCTTCTGCATCGCTTAGGAGGTTAAAATACTTTCTACCGACCGCCACCAAGGTTACACTTGCTCAATCGCTTTTACTGTCGATCCTTGACTATGCGGACGCCTGTTATCTTGACCTTACCGTAGAACAACTCAATAAACTTGAGCGACTTCAAAATTTTTGCATCCGGTTTATATTTGGTTTAAAGAAATATGACTATGTCTCTGAATATCGCAAAAAGCTCAAGTGGTTGTCAATCTCACTTCGCCGGAATGCTCATCTTCTCAATCTGCTGTATAGCATATTATTTATTCCTTCTACTCCTTCCTATCTTAAGGAACGTTTTGATTTCCTCCATACTTCTCACACCCTTAATTTGCGCTCTTCTCATAATCTCACTTTAAAAACACCTGCACACGTTTCTACTTTCTACACCAAATCCTTCTCTGTGCAGGCTGTCCTGCTGTGGAATTCATTGCCCGAAAATATAAGACAGGCAAAGTCACTCCCCATTTTTAAAAAACTAGTGCGAGACTATTATCTCACTTTATAATAAATATTTAATATCTAATTACATGTAGGTTTATTTATTAGTGTTTTTGTATATTAATATTATGTATATTAGTATATATAATATTAATATATTTTGTATTAATATTGTATAGCTATTGCTGTTGTTATACACATATTAATGATGTATATATTAGTATGTATATAATATTAATATGTGTTATTGTTTATTCTATATTTTATTTTTATTAGTTTTAGGTATAGGTATTCTGTGATATTTATATATCGTATTTATATATTATATATGTATTTAATTTGCACACCACCGTCATACACTTGCGAATCTCCTATTCATAATATCCGTAGCCCGGGTTGTCTGGAAGAGATCGCTCTAAAGCGATAAGGCCGCCCATTGCTCCTACTTTTACAGTCTAATGTGACTACTGTAAATTGTTTATTTTATGTGTATGTGGTGAACAATAAAGTGTTTTCTATCTATCTATCTATTGCAGTTCTCTACGGAATCCGCGGGAGGGAGTTTATCACCACTTTAAAGTGTTGAAGTTGTGTGGATGAACTCCCAATCCCCGGCGCGTCGTGTAGTGGTTAAATGGCAACGTATTCAACCAATCAAATAACTCGCTGTTGAGACAACGCACAGTATAAAAAATTTGTCTGTTGGTAACATTTATGAGGATTACCCTTGGATTCACGCACACACACACACACACACACACACACACACGCCCATATACATACACATACACACCCACGCGCGAGCACGCACGCACGCACACACACACACACGCGCGCGCGCTCGCACAGTTTCATAAGTTTCACAGTTCACTACACCGTTGTATAGCTGGTATATACTTCGGTCTTATTCATATTGAGTTAAGAGTCTTGAGATATAGTACCTGTTCTTTTTCCATCGTAGAATACTCTTTTCTTGCAAATTGCATTAACACAACCCAGTGAATTGTAAGTAAAACTGTTTATAATCAAGAAATGAATAAAGAAAATGTTGTCTACAATGGCTCGAACGCCATATTAATGTTGATTTACTGGAAATATCATAAAAGAAAGCAATTTTTCACTTAACCGACAGCATCGTAAATCCGCCGGAGTTTGTGGAAATTAAGTGCACTTTTGTTGTTCGCATCTCGCCCCCGTGAAATTGAAACAAGGCGGAATTTTTTAAGTCCCCAAGAATTGCTTTTCAACTGGAAGAACGCCTGTACGAAATTAAACGGCAATGTTTTTTTAAATTCTATTTTAGAAGAGTGCTTTTTGAGGAACTTTATCTTTGTTGTATTCTTTTGTTGGAATACATTTAGATACAATGCAACAATTAGCTTATGAATAGACTTTTTTTTATACAATTTCAATTCCATTGTGTGAATTTGTAGGTATCTATTTGGGTATGTTTCTTGAATGTTATATTATATTCAAATGACTGATCATCATTATATTTTCAATTCATTCCTGGGGTTGTCTGAAAAAGATCGCTTTTTAGCGATAATACCGCCCTTTGTGCATAATGAGACATAGTTTTATTGATTGATTGATAGACTTTGGACTATAATAACAGTTACATATTAATTGAATTACAAATTTAGAACACTACCGATTGACCCGATTCATGACTTGAAGAAAATTACAGACTTAGTCCTCACCTTTCCTCATCCACCCATCGTTGGCGACCTTCTACAGGTCTCGGTCAATCGGACTGAGGTCGGTCTACACTACGTTTGCGAAGATAGGTCGTTACTTCAAAACTCATCTGTTCTATCGCCCAGTTCTCCGACAGTTGTAACCAGTTCACTGCCATTTCAGCTAACTGATTTTGGGGGTTTTACTCTGTACGTTATGTAATATATTCAAGATATCCTGGTTTTATTACACATGTCCTTGTTTCTAATTATATTTGTAGTGTTTTCACTATTGTTTTATAAAGATGCTTTGTAATTATAATAGAATAGAATAGAATAGAATATACTTTATTGCATAACATTAAGATACAATTCAAGAAGTTTAAGTACAGAAGACAATAGGCGGTCTTATCACTAAAAGCAATTTCTTCCAGACAACCTTATAATGTTGTCGCTGGGACTCCCTCGCTATATGGCGAGGCTCATGTTACGTAAATTTTAAGTAATATACAGTTAATTCAATTTGTAAAATATGTTGGTGCCAATAAAGCTACTAGAGATTTCTAGATAGATTTCTCCTCAGCAGCTAGTCTATTTTACTTATCTAAAAACGTAACTACGTTTTTATTTTATTTATTTATTTCGGCAGACAAACACACATATTGCATATCCCCAAATAAAGCAAGTTTGCTTGTGTTATGGATGATATACAACGGACTACTCTACGGTCAATCCCAGATACCTAGACCATAGTAAATAACGGAGAAAATTCGTTTCCGAAATTTACTTTGCCAGGAATAGAACCCCGAGCCTCTGCGTTGCAGTCAGGCAGGCCTACAAAGGCGTAACCCGCTCAACCATAGAGGCCGCCATCCGTTTCTATATATCGCGAGCGAAGCCGCGAGCAAAAGATCGTATATATATATATATATATATATATATATGTGTGTGTATATGAACCTTCCTTCAAAAATAACCTAACTGATGGTGTAAACCGCTTAAAAATACGTTGCTTGGTTTAGGAGGAGTTAGTGGATATACAGACAAATAGACAGACAGGCAGACGCGGAAAGCGACTTCGTTTTATACTATCTAAAGATGGGTCACCGTAGGTTTTAACTGGCCAGATTATTGCGGTCTAATAAGCTGTATAGGGCAAACTATTATTTATACTATTGTTTGCACCTTCCCTCAATAATCATATGATCTATTGATATATACCCTATTATTTATTTAAAATAATAAGAAACTTATTAAGATTATAAAATACAATTTTTTTTTACTTTTCAACTACAAATCTTCTATCTATAATATTATAAAATTCTAAACTTGCCGTATCAACAATGTAACATTGAAGCTATTAAAAAACAAACAACATAAATAGACTATATAAACGATGGAGAATACGATGCAATTTATTTAGATTTCTTGTCTGTTTATCTGTTTGTCTGTTTGTTCGGGAATCACGTAAAAACTACTGGGCTGATTTCGATGCGGTTTTCGCTGATCGACAGCACATTGTTAAATACTTTTTTTTCCATAGTGATGTATCTTAGTGATACAACATTAAAATTACAATCGAATCTAGGAAATAAGACTAATGAGTAATTTAAATCTGATCTAAAATAACTAGATATAACTTAAACTAAGAATGTGTCCAATAACACGTTTCCTATTGTCTTCATTAAGAAGACACTTTGTTCATGTGTTCTTTGTTAATGTTTAGCACATAGCACTACACTTTATTATTATGAGAGTATTATAAAACTCAAGTGGTTTTGACATAAATACTGCGCTACTTTTTATGTCGGGAACCCCGCGGGAACTTTTCTGGGAATGATTTAAAGGGCCAGATTGAAAAAAAATCGAATTCCAATGCAATTTTTTCACAGATCGATAGGAAGTATTATGTAATAAAACATACAAAAATGTAATAAAACGTGTGATTATTTTATTCCGGGATTCCCGCTGGAATTTTTCCGGGAGTGGTTTGAATTTGTTCGGGTGCATAAAAATTAGCTTATTCCGACATAGTTTTCATTTAAACGATAGCTTAATTTTTTTAAATGCTTTAATACTTTGTGTCCCGGAAATCCCGCGGGAATTTCAAGTCAAGCGTGGACAGAGTCGCGGACATATCCCAGTTTATAATAATAATAAAATAAGTTTCTTAATATCTTGAATAACGGCCGGTTCCTATATCTTACTATTCGTTCACTTGCCCTATCATCGGTTGAATTTTGACATGGGTTGTATGGAGCTTATGTTAAATTTTAACTGATAGTAAGGCAAATGTAAGTTATAGGAACCGGTCATAAATTGATAGGGTCCAATCAATGGGTGTGAGGTGTCAACAGTGGGTATATTGTCCCCTATATTATGAATTTTTAGTATTATTATTTTCACCTTTGGGCTTATTTTCCTTTAATGAAAGGCAGGAGATGATAAAAAGAAGCAAAAAATATTATGCAAACTTTCTTTTTCAAAAGTTCAAAGGTTTCTATAGGCGGTGAGAACGAGGGATGCCTTAATTACCTAGCTAGACTTTTCGAAGATTCTGAGGAATGAAAATATCCTTTTCAACTTTGTTTTAGGCGCGTCACGTTCAATTCATAATAAATGGCTTAAGTTATAAATAAAAATTACTTAATATTCCTTAAGAATAAATATAACTTACAAGAGTTTAATTTACATATAACTAAACGATATAGGAAAATGATTGCAATATATTCTGTATGTATCTGCTGTTATATAATAATTACATAAAGATATAACAGAAATATTTTTGCTATAGAACATTTAGTATCTAATGTTGTAAGGTGTTAGCTGACATTTTTGGTTCAATTATATCAGATTATGTGATGATGATAAGCAAATATAAAAACTAAAATAATATATAAAAAATAAAGTTAGTTAGGTTTGAGAGTCTCTGTAGTGTAAAGATCTGTACTTTGGCTCTACTAGTTCACTAAAACGCACCGGTCCTGAATTCGATTCCTGGTAGAAGAAATTTCATAAAACAATTTACCGTTCTTTACTCCGGTCTGAGAATTTCGACATTATCCATTGTATAATATTACCCATGATAAAAACATAACCTGCTTAGCTTGGTAATTAAAGTATATTTAATAATATGTGTATTTGTCAAAAGATTAGTTTTAGTGGGATATATTATGTAGATTCGTAATTTATGGGAACAAAGACGCGTGTCGTCGTCGTCAGATAACTGTTGTCTACTGCTGGACTTAGGTTTTCCAAGCCTTACACCAGGTTTGCCGAGACACGGTCTCCACTCCAGAAATCGTCTGTTCCGGCCATCAGTCTTGCGATGTTCTAAGTCCCGTGTAAAGTTATAATATTACATTAACATCATTATTAGTCCAGGATCCACTGTTCATTTTTGCTATTGATTACTACCAAGCTAATTTTCCGTAAATAGCTTCATTTTAATGAGACGCCTAACTTTTTCTCTTACAAACATTTTCCATTGTGGTAGCTAATAGGGGTAGCAGGGATAAAATATGTCGATTTGATGATTCTCAAAAATGTATTACGAACTGGGTTTTTTTTGTTAAATCTCAAGATAATTATCTGAATTAATCGAAAAAGTATTTGGTTTGATCAAAGAGTCCTCTCCTTCAGACATGTATTGGTAACGAGGTCATCAAAAATGATAACTAACCAGCTGATTATCTTTCTGTTGCTTAATTCATATTTATATAATTTAACAGATACATTGTTCTACAAATTACGTTATCCCGATCCTACGCTCAAAAGTTGTTAATACCACAAGACCATTTTTCTCATTACTAACTGTATGACAAAAATATTACATAATAGGTTTGTGTGTTCTCGGTTCAAATTAGCTTGATAGTAATCAATAGCAAAAATGGACGGTGGATCCTGGACTATATATTCTATGTGAAAATAATTATTTCTTTTCACATAGAAGGGCTTGAGTGGAGCACCTTTATAGGTGCTACAGTCAAGTCCATTACTAAGGCACCATTAAAGTGTCTATTTTATGAACTTATTTGTAACGATTTACAATTCAAATTTTATGAAAACTTCCCGGCTTCGAACCCTGTAGATAAATTTGCATTATGTATTACTTAAGGTTTTCGTTGGAGTGTTTCCAAATTTTCATATGTAAACACGGAGAAGTGTGGTTAAGCGGGTTCCCGGTGGTTCTTAGTTACCTTTAAGGTTTTGTTTTTATCCATTTTAGTACTAAGATGCTAATGAAGTCTTTTAGTATGGGATCGATTTTAGGATGAGATTTTGTTACATGGGCAATTTTTTTTTTGACATCACCTCAGTCCTCATAGATTAGTGGCTAACACTCCTGAGCTTTCATTCCGATGAGTTAATATGACTCAAATTATAGTCGGGAAATATACACTGCTTTGGCAGTTGTTATTTGAATATTGTTTCTATTATAACGTACTCATTATGAATGTAAAAGATCACGATGAACCTCAGACATCGAATAATCAATGTGTGAAACCTAGCAATCCACCTTAAACTTAAATTATTGGGAAATTTATGCACTTCTAGTATATGTGTATTTGGAAACTGATATTAATATACGATTCTTTAAAAAGGGTGTAAATAAGTTTTTAAAGTTCCAACGAGGTTGCCAACACATAAGGTCTGTAAGTAATCCACATAGTAAACAAACACCATCAATAATATGACCACTTGCTAGTTTGCTTACTTGCAGACATAAAATAAATTTCCGATGTAACAAGCCTTAGAGAAACAAAGAAAAAATACTCTAGAAAGAAAGAAAAAGATTTACGAGTATTTAGAACTACAACACAAATGAGAATACATTATACTAGCATAAAACATGTAAAATGCAGTAAATAAAAAAACGAAGCAAGTGTAACTTTAAGTGTTAAAACACTGAAGGAATCGCAAACAACTTACACCTGAACAAGTAGGCCACCCAATATTGGCTATTGGCTGATATTATTATGTAGAATGTTTTAATTTATTACCGTATACTAACTTTAGCAAGAATGATTACAGACTGGCTTGTAGGATATTTGGCTGTGGGTTTGGTATGAAATTTATTAGGTAGCTTACATACATACATACATATTATTACGCCTGTTTCCCATGAGGGTAGGCAGAGATTATATATCTCCACTTGCGACGATCCTGACAAACAACTTTTGCTTCATCTACTTTCATTAACCTCTTCATACATGCACGTTTATTTGATATGCTTTTTACCTGACCTCGTTTTAATACTTCTGTCGATTTTCATAGGCTATATACGCTATATGCCCTTTAAAATACTTTCTTACCTTTCACATTCTCTCCATTATTTAGGGTCGGCACAATATGTCTATCCTTCCATATTCCTCTATTCTGGTATACGGCATCCAAAATGCATTGATTTAATTTATGATGGGATATTGAATTTGGCACGAACCCATTCACTTAGAAATAGTTATGAATATATTGGAATAAAGCTTTAAAAGAAATTGATTTTTATTTGTACATTCTAAGTTACAACAAACTTTAATGATTAATATAATGGTAGATAGTTGCCGCTGCCTAGAGATATATCTACACGTCAAAGGAGTCGTGCGTTGCCAATCTCGTTAGGTTTTAAAAATCTTTAAGTTTCGTGTTCTAGTATTCTTGGAAAACCGCGCGAGTTCATTCCACAATTTACACAAATATGGCATCAAGGGGTGTGCGTCAGTTACAATGGACGTCAAGTGTCCAAGAAGTAAGGCTGAACTTCAAGTCGCCGGCGAGTGGAGTGTGAAAGAATGGCGACGCAGGGCATTCATTAACACAAACTGCAATTTTACCGACAGGATGCTGTATAGATTTAAGTAGGAACAACTAATAACATAGGTACTTTTTTTATGTCGCTAGGAGATTATTATAATACTTTTACACATTAAAAGACCCCCTCAGACCCCGGGGAGGTCTACGAGGAGTATCCCTTAACTCACTTCACACAAGAAAGATTTGTGAGACCAGACTACCAACTAAACCTACCAGGGTCCCTCCGCGTCTTTTTGAGGCGCCACGAGATATGCAGTAACCTTGTCTATCTCAGTCCAAACGTTCAGCTACACTGTCCTTGTTTGTTAAAGGTCGGGTTAGGTCATTTATTCTGGTTAGGGTATTTGTTATTCTTATACGAAACCGATGATTTAAATGTGTCATAAAAATTCTAATTTAGTGCTTAGATCAGAACGTTTTATATGCGATTTGTGGGAAATTTTGATATGCACTTAGTCGTAAGCAAACTTAATGGTAGCTTTATCATAAAATACGTATTGTGTGGATTTTACGGCCACCACCGATGGCCGCATTTTTATATATCATTCCACGGTTGGTAGGTTACGTTAATTGAACTTTAACGGTCCAAGAAATGAAACATTATTGACTGTGTAGAAAGCACGATAGTAAACCGTAAGGGTTGTGAAAACCCGAAGTAAAGGAACCGTATGATTTGAGGGTCAAACCGTTATTTATCCTTGGAAATATCAACAATACACAGGAATTCAACTATGTTCTTTAATTCGATCAACTAGCATTGGTTCTGTGATTAAACAATAAGATAAAAGTTATAAGGAATATTTCTTTTCTTATTGTGTTCCATGTAGCATATGGATTAAATTAAATTACCACACTGAAAACCTTTAAAACATAGTTATACTTATTATTAACGAATCTAATTAAAAAATCACACAAAATCTATACTCAATACTTACATAATATACTTAATACTAGAGTTTACCCCGCGGCTGCACCGCGGGTCAACCACTACTGCGTGCCTCTTTTTTAAAGAGGTTGTAACACAGGTTACATTGACCACATTGACCACATCTACCATATCGACCACATCGACCACATCGAAAACATCGACAACATCGACAACATCGACAACATCGACAACATCGACAACATCGACAACACCGACAACATCGACAACATCGACAACACCGACAACATCGACAACATCGACAACATCGACAACATCGACAACATCGACAACATCGACAACACCGACAACATCGACCACACCGACCAAATCGACTAAAATGACCAAATTAACCAAAATGACGAAAATGGCAAATCACAAAATAAAAACCTATCCTACTTTCTGGGATAATCTTTACATAAATCTATCCCCAAACTTATCCCATTATCTGGAGTGAAAAGTATCCCTTGTCCACCCTCGGTATAAAAATTACATATATACGAAATTTCAGCCAAATTAGTCCAGCAGTTTTTCCGTAAAAAGCACAACAAACAGAGAAACAAATATATTTTTATCCCGGAAACTATCCTATTTTTCGGGATACAAAGTATCCTATGTTTATCCTCGGCATTGAATATATATATATATATATATATATATATATATATATATATATATATATATATATACTCAGTTTCAGCTAAATCGGTCCAGTAGCTTTTCCGTGAAAACGGAACAGACCGACAAACATATGTTCATTATACTTATACATAAATGTATGTCTGTATTTACATATTATTAAACCTTGAACATCTAAATATCTTATTATTAATAAAACTACGTTTGAAGTAGGTTTCAGGCGCGGTAATTTATTTGATTTTTATTATTCCGACGTTTCGGCTATTTTTCAGTGGTCGTGATCATGAAAGGTAAAGATGACAAGTGTCAACGAGTATTGTTAAAGTTTTATTTACCCTACCGCCAACTTGTTCAATTTAATTATTTAATTTTAATTTTGTTTATGGTTATTATTTACTCTATGGAAGCCTAATCTAATTTACCACCGCTTCGTAACATGTTATGGTTTGAAGTGAAGAAGCGGCGCAAGAAACTCTTCAGCAAACATGTCTAGCTCTAATCATTTTATATAATATTAAAATGGGTGGAAGGAAAAATAAAAGAAATTATTAGTCAAGTTGGTTTGTGTTTCGGTGCACGCAGAAAGTGCTCACAGTGTCCTGAGGTCTGGCAGTTGGTTTTTGCTGGGTTTGGGTCATGATTGTTTTGATGATCGGATACCAAACGGGTGGTACTTGCCAACCATCTTCTCTATTGAAATTTGGGTGTTTTTTGATTTCAATAGCCTCACGCATCATTCTAGGTATGAAACGATTCTCTTTCGCGAGGATTTGTGGGTTATCGAATCTGATGTAGTGGTTGGGTTTATTCAGCGTGTGTTTACTGATCGCAGATTTCGTAGACCTTGTGTGTTTCATGTCAGTAATATGTTCTTTACCTGTGTTTTTATGCTCCTCTTTGTTTGCCCAATGTATGATAATCCACACTCACAATCGAGCTTGTAGACACCTGCATCCTGGAGTGGGATATTGCATTTCACAGGTCTCAAAAATTGGGTAATCTTTTTATGCGGCTTGGAATATGTTTTGATTCTGTCTGTGACCCCCTTGATGTAGGGTAGGGTAGCAGGGCACCGCTCAACTGAAGGTGGTTTATAGCCTTTGTGACGTTGGTGTGGAGTCTTCAGTTGATTGCGTTGTAGAACTCGTTTGACATGCTGAAGCTCTTCAGCCACGTGGTTCTCGTCACAGATTTTACGTGGTCTCTGAAACAAAGATTTGCCCACGGTAGCTAACTGACTAGGATGGTGGTGGTAACTATAAACAAAATTAAAACTAAATAAATAAATTGAACAAGTTGGCGGTAGGCTAAATAAAACTTTAACAATACTCGTTGACACTTGACATCTTTGTCCTCCGTGATCACGGCCACTGAAAAGTGGCCGAAACGTCGGAATAACAAAAATCAAATAAATAACCGCGCTTAAAACCGTTAAAACGTAGTTTTATTATGAATACAAGCCGCGAAAACTTAAGAAAAAATTATCTTATTATTATTATCTTAATTATATTAACTACCATAGAATAAAATAAACGTCTTTAATATTCAAAATTATAATATACAACAGAAGCAGCATTTGTATCGTTAAATATAAACCTTTCATGCAACAGTTTCCTAAGAGCAATGCTTCGGTAATAACTCACTGTGGTCCCGGTAACGCTGGCCGTTCGTCAAAGTCCGCAGACTAATCCAGTTAGTGCCGAGTCCACAAGTTTGGCCAATGGAGGCAAGAATTCCACCAACCTTACTACCAACATCCATAAATTTTGGTCACTTCCCTTTACACCGTCATTTTGTATACGAGCAAACGTAGGTTACGTTTGCTCGTATACAAAATGACGATGAATGAAAAATGATTTATTGCTTGTCGTTTACGTCGATTTTATCTGTCTTTACATCGATCGGCGTCGTGACAGTAAATTTAAAACGGCATGCTAGTTAAAACTGGCGGTAGAAGTAGTAGCTAAGACATTTAATCCTGAAAACGCCATTCGCTGCCGGAATTTGCCGGATTTTGAAATTTAGGCTAAATAAATCGAATTAAATTATTATATTTATTGTAATGAAATTTGGTGTAGGCACAGGTAGCGAGAGAGAGCTTAGGAATACTTTTTATTTGAAAAAAAATGGGATAGTTAGTTATAGATAGTTTTCACAGGATATGGATCCCAAAGTTTACATAAATACATGTTTTTGAAGTGAAGCTTCTTTACAACCGTTGTGATTTGAAACTCGAAGAAATGAAAAAGCGACACTGAAAATATATAAACACGTAAATGTATAGGACTAAACCTGCGAGAGAATGAGATACGAGTTTTACATTGCGCAGCACAGATAAGAGAATCAAAAAGACCGTTGATTAAACATGGTTATTGTCATCATAAAATGGTTATAAAAGAGTGGAAATTTGAAAGTGACATTTAAGAAGTTTATTTTGAATTATAATATGTTGGTTAAAAGAATTATATTTATTTTAATAAAAGTTAGAAAAGAATTATCCGTGAGTATATTCTCTGAAGTTTCACTTCTACTGCCTGTGGACTGTACACACACACACATTTTTTTTCGCAGAAATAATCATTATCCTACAGTTATTGTTAGTTATAACTGGATTTAGATACATGTTGTTTAACAATAAAACTGCACATCAAAATATTTGTTCTTTAAGTTGTCTCCAGAAATTCTGATTGTTCAACGATTGTTTTACAATTTCTTACTTATTTATTACTGCACTCTTACTGGTAAGTTATCAAAAATAAGGCGTAAGGAATAATCAGGATACAAAAACAAAATTTATTTTTTTGACTCGTATAAACGAAGGCTATAAATGTCGTAAATCCATTCAATAAGTATTGACAACTCCTCGTTCTGTCAACCGTAAACAAGTATTTATGGCGATAGCCGATATTTATAATCAAAGTTTCAGATACAAATTTGGAGCTTGAGTAGGAAATGCTTCATAACGCTCTACTCGTTCATAAACTTTTTTTGTCCAAAATCCGTCGTGCTGTCATTAATAAATTCATCTAAATTGGTTATTTATTGAATCTTATTATGTATTATCTATTGTTTAATGTCATAAAACTAATTATATCAAAATACTCTATTATATTCTATGTGAAAAACAAAGTTTAAGAAAATAAAATTCACGGGTATAATAATATTCCTTATTCACAAGGATCATATAATTAGTGTGGTGTAGTGAGCTAAGTCTGCTAGTTCACTAGAACTAGAGACCCCGGATGCGATTCTCAATAAGGTAAATTACGAATTATTCAACTTTACGTTATTCACTCCAATACCAGATCTACTTTGATCCCAGACAACCGTCTGGGATCGACTCCAGAGCTGGTTGTTGTATTTTACCCATAACACTAACGTAACTTGTTTAATTTGGGAATTACAATGTATAGGTGTGTCTATCATTTTTTTATAATTTACCATTACATAATATAAGATATATAGCGTCGCTTAGGTAACAATATCCCACAAGTGAAAAATTGGACATATTATGTGATTAGATAACCACTTTCGGCGTGCATCCAGTGATGTTACAAACATAATATGTCCAATTTTTGACTTGTGCGGTATTGTTACCTAAGCAACGATATTTTTATTTATTATAGATAGATAGACAGATAGAAAACACTTTATTGTCCACCAAAACATACAATTACAAAAACAGACCATATTTACAATATTTTCTAGGCCATACAATAGGCGGCCTCATCGCTCAAAGCGATCTCTTCCAGGCAGCCTAAATGAAAGAAATTTGAATCAGGCGATATAGGTGGTGCAGGAAAAAGGCAATAGATACACATACATACTCAAACTAGTTTAAGAAATAAATATACAAATACATACATATATACATAGTCATATATATACAATAATACATAAGTTATTATTTACATTTTTAAAATTTTATTTAAGTAATTATAAACTGTATAATTTAAAATATTATTAGATTACTACTAGTGCTACAAGGCAATCTCAAGAATCTTCCCGATCCATTTAAGCTTCTCGCGAAGAAATTGCTCTGAACGATCTAATTTTATGCACTAAGCAATAAGGATATTAATAATTTTCTTTTTAATTTTTATTGTTTTTGGTTAAAACTCTCTTACAACCAGTTTATAGTGTCTACATAATCGATGTACCTATAAATTAAGACTTTTAAATGACTAAGGCTTAACATGTAATTATAAAAGAAATATGTTAATTATAGTCGATTTAAAAACGTTGCTTCACTTTATACTCTTTATTATTTTATAATGTGCGTAAGAATAAATAAATAAGGATATTTAGTATTTAATATGTGATTTTGATAACAAGGATGAAATTAAAATAGTATTTATTTTAGACAACGGAATTATTATTGCGGAATATATATCCGATATTTAAGTGAAACTGCATGAGCTGCCTTAGTAAATAAATTCTGTTGAGTTAATATATAAAAGAGCAAAAATATTAAGAGGCGATCCGTTGAGAGTACTCTTCATATTTTAGAGCTGCATCACTATAAGCTGCTTACAAACAAGGATTTGCCCCCGAGACATCTCAAATGGCGGAAGTGTCACATTTTTTTAACCCTACATCTTACAGGGCTATTTTAGATTACGAATTTTATAATTTAAAGAAAGAAAGAAGGAAATATTTATTTCCAATTGCGACACAGACACAATACAAACAGATTAGAAAATGTATTGTTACATGCCGTCAAAGATAAACGCACAGCTGCCTGTCGTAAGCGCAGTTTATTGTCTTCCCTGATTTAGGAATTCTTTTGTGTTTAGAATTTGTAATTAAGAAAAACATGCTATTGTTTTTCTATATGTTTTATGACCATCATTAGCATCGAACTAATCCTTATTGTTATTGTTTTCGACTTTGTTGGCCATTCGCAGGTGTGCAAATTACATTTTCTTGAAAGAACTCAGCCCACGCAAATGATTGTGTATTGTATAGTTGACTATAAAACAATGCCCGAACGGAGGGGTGCAGCAGTCAAGCGACGATTACGATACTAGCAAAACGTGTACATTCGGTAGCGATATAGTGACGGACTTTGCGCGTGTTATTTAATTGTGCATTACATAAGGACTTATTGCGTCCGGTTATATTTGTACCTATGTTATACGTGTTTGTTTAGTTGGCCGATTTGGCTGAAACTCGATGTATATGTATATTTTCATGCCGAGGGTGGTCAAAGGGTACTTTTTATCCCGAATATTGGGACAAGTTTTGGGATAGAATTATGTAAATGTTATCCCAGAAAATAGGATAGGTTTTTTCTGTGATTTGTCATTTTCGTAATTTAGGTCGATTTGGCCTACTTGGTTGATTTGGTCTAATTCGTCGTATTCGTCGATTTTGTCGGCATCGTCGATTTCGTCGATTTAGTCGATATGGTAGATTTGGTATTTTTGGTCATTTTGGTGTACATATGTAGTTTTAATTGATAGAAAATGGGCATAAGTACTTTTCATCCGGGAGATGGGATAGTTTGCGATATAAAATGAAGTGAATCTTTCGGGGCAAATAGCACTAACATAAAAATTTAATACAATGCAACCTCTTTAAATAAGAGGCATGCATTAGAAGCTGACCCGCGGCACAGCCGCGGGGTAAATTCTAGTAAAGAAATAAAATAACAGCTGACGTTTTAATATATTTAATATACTTTTGTATATTAAGATTTATTAAAAATATTATGACAATTAACTTTAATCGAGAATAAAATTTCTTTAAGGTGGATGAAAAATAGAATATTTTAATCGACTTCAAAAAGGAGGAGGTTCCAATTCGTCTCTGTTTTTTTTTTGTATGTTCGTTACTCGATTTCTCCGTCAATTCTGGACCGATTTTCGATTTTTTTCTTTTAATCGAAAGGTTATTACGAATTAGTCCCATCATCACCATGTCAGGATCTGATAAGTGAGTCCCAAGGAATTAGAGAAACTTACGAAAATTGTTAGCCAACTTCTTCGTAACACGACATCTCCGTCAATTATAAACCAATTTTCAAATGGTTTCCTTTAATCGTAAGTGTATACTTCCGAGATAGTCCCGTGGTCACCAAGTCAGGATCTGATGAGTGGATCGGATCCCAGGGCTATCATAGCCCCTATTAAAGAACGCCATGCGCCTAAGTTCTTGGAAAAAATTGTATACTTGTATACGAGTGTAGCTATTAAATTTTCTACAGACGCTTAATTTTGTTGATTTTTTTCTTAATTCATAAGTATGTACACTCCCGAGGCAGTTCTATGGTCACCAACTCAGGATCTAATGAGTAGATCCCAGAGAAATCGAGAGTAACCCTAATTAAAAAACGTGGAGAGCCTACATTTTTCCAAAAAAAGCTTGTTTACATACGTGTGCCAGTGTTACACTTTTTACAGGCACTAAATATTTTTGTAAGCATGTTACACGATTTCTCCGTCAATTCTGGACCAATTTCCAAATATTTTTTTTTAACTCCCGAGACGCTCCCATAGTCACCAGGTCAGGATCTGATTTGTGGATCGCAAAGAAATCGAGAGCAACCCTTGTTGGAGAGCATATACACCGAACAGTGAGATGACAAATTTGTATACGCGTGCCAGTTGTACAATTTCTACAGGTGCTAATAATAATAATATATTAACATTATTTCTAAAGTTATTGAAGTATTTGTGCAACTAAAAAGGAAAAAATACTTTATTTAACAAAAACAAAACCGACTTCATAAAAAATTACTAGATTTTTAAATTTGTTGTTGTTCTTTTATGTTTTACTTGGCACCTACTTCGAGATGTTGTAGATAGAAGTCGGTTTAATATTTATTTTTCGGTATTTAGTGTGAAGTCGGTATTGTTTTTGTTAAAAAAAATTAAACCAATTTTCATGAAATAATAAATTTAAGTTTTAGACCCCAAGAAGGGCACATAGTACATATTAGTTCCAAGAGAGTTCTGATAGGATAAGCAATTGAAGTTTTAGCTGTTCAATAAATTAAAGAAGACGATTGTTATTAAATGCTAAAGTGGTATCAGAGATGTTAGATGTTCACTATTAATTTTGCAAAAGATATAGCAGAGAGAGTACATGTTAAACGAGGAACGTCTCAACCGATTGCTAATGGGAAGAACTCAAGCTGTGATAGCGAGTAAATTAAGGTGTAGGTAACCTACCCATACTATACCTACTATCACTTTTATAATTATAATTAAAATATGAAGTAAATTTTAAATCGAATATTGTGTCTTAAAATGTTCGCCGTGTAAAAAATATAATTATAATCTGAGTAATAAGAAGAGAAACAAAATTCCATTTTCCATGACGGAAGTTTTAATATTACACACAAATTATAATAGGGAAAGTAGAAGGAAAACTTGTTAATGGCTAAATGTCTAGGAAAGATTTTTTATTAAACATGGGAGGGCAATAAGAAAGCGGGGAGGTACCTGGTATAATCATTGTGCCAACGATAACGTTAATTATAAATTCTGGTCATTTTTATATTGCTTCATTTATATAACTCAAAATGAGTACTTACAAGACAAACTACAAGTAAATGCCAATTCTACATTAATTTTCTCTTAAAATTACATTTAAGCTGTGGTAAGCTAATGGTTAACGCCTTCGCGATGTAAAATCACTTGAGTTCGAATCCTGGCCGGGAAGCATCCGCCATTGCGGCAGTAATCTTATATAATACTAGAGTTTACCCCGCGGCTGCGCCGCGGGTCGATCTCTAGTGCGTATCTCTTGTTTAAAGAGCAGGCGGTACAGGTTAATTGTATTAAATTTTTATGTATTTGCCTCCGGAAGATTCACTTCATTTTATATCGCAAACTATACCATCCACCGTCTATCTGTAAACTACATAAATGACAAAACTTGACAAAAATGACAAAGTAGACAACATGGACGAAATGGACCAAATGGCCAGTGGACACAGTGGACCCAGTGGATGAAATGGACAAAAATCTATCCCAGTTTCCGGGATGACCTTTACATAAATCTATCCCATTATCCGGGATAAAAAGTATCCCTTGGCCACCCTCGGTATTAAAATTATATATGTACCGAGCTTCAGCTAAATCGGACCAATAGTCTTTCCCAAAAAGGATAACAAACAGAGAGACAAATACATTTTTATCCCGGAAACTATCCCATTTTTCGGGATAAAAGTATCCTATGTTGATCCTCGGCATCGTAAATATATATGTACTGAGTTTCAGCCAAATCGGTCCCGTAGTTTTTCTGTGAAAACGGAACAGACAGACAGAGTTACTTTCGCATAATATTAATAGGGTTACATAATGTTTACAATTACCACGCGATGTGGTGAAGGAAAACATCGTGATAAAACCTGCATGCACATCCAGATAACCGTTGCGTAAAACCCTCCAAGCCGCCTGGAACAAGCGTGGCAGGTATCTTGCGGCCATCCTTTCGCCCCTAATAATTGGGAAACCCGAATCCAGCCGTAGACTATTTAGGGGGCAATTTATTAACATTATAGCAACTATTTTATATCTATGTAGATGTATATGTAGTGAAAAGTTGTGTGTGAAAATTAATATATGCTCTTATGCCTTGCACATGCTATCAAAAACTTCTATCAAAAGCACAGTCGTTACAGCCTACCATGGACATATTGCATCACTCCTTTGTACGGTATTATAATCTGGGGTAATAGTAATGAAAGAGTAACTGTATTGAAGGCACAAAAACGATGTATTACAGCAATTTGTCGATTAAATGATAGGGAGACCTGCAAACCATACTTTAAAAGTCTAAACATTTTGACAGTCACTTAACTTTATATATATGAAATTATAATTTACCTTCGAAGCAATATGAATTTATTTAATATATTTAAAAGCGAACTCCCAGGTCATGTAATAATATGTCCTAGGAGTCAAACAAATCTGCTAAATAGTAAGTAGCCTGTTGTGTATGGCTCCTAAGCTCTAAAGTCATCTACCTAAATGTATTATTGACATTCAAAACTCTAATAATTTTAAATGTAGATTAAGGACATTTTTGATTGACAAAGAATATTATAGTGTTAATGATTATTTTAATGACAGATTTTAAATTACTAAGGTAGATAGATGGATAACACTTTATTGCTCACCAAAATAAACAAATACAAAAATAAAACGTATAATTACAATACCTCTTGGCAAAATGACAGGCAGTCTTATCGCTAAAAGCTATCTCTTCTAGACTACCTAGCTTAAAAGAAATTCTTAAGTAATCTGGCGATGTAGGTGGAGCAGAAAAAAGATAGGACTGTACAATATAAATATACATACTAACACTAATTTATAAATTTAATATAAGATCCAAACACATTTATACGAAATAATCTAAATAAATCTATTTATTAACATTATATATGACAAGCATTTTATATTGTTACGAGCTAAAGGACTCGAATTAAAATAAATGCCGTTGGAATTACTATAGAGTTTATTAGAACTGTACAAACACGTATAAAACAATACAAATAAAACTGGATGCAACCAGTTCACACTGCACGATTCAATGCAATTTGACACGCGCAAAGTCCGTCGTCTATATTGCTAATCGAGAGTACTACAAACGTCTTACTCGTATCGTAGTCGTCGCTTGATTGCCCATCTCTCCGTTCGGACACCCCTTTGTACTCAGCTTAGGACCGTGTAAACAATGATGTCCACGAATGACACCTGCGCCACCATCGACGCTATTCCCAGAAAACATAATTCTGCATACCTGCAGGATTATGTCTGCGAACGGCCATAAACAAGCACAATAACAATAGGCTATTGTCTAAACAAAAGAACTCTGGATAGAGGAAGGGCAATAAACCAGGTTTTATGGCAGGCAGATGTGCATCCCTTGTATCTGGCCCAACTTGTAACAATATTAACAATAGACACATAAGTAAATGTTTAATATATTAGACATATTTATTTAAAAATATATATTACTTTCCAAGTGAGTTCCGAAATGTACGTAATATTTTGGCCTCTTTGACATTACGAGGCAACGCATTCCAGAGTTTAACAGCCTACATTGTAAGGTAGTATATCATGTATTATTTACTACTGATTAGTGGAATAATTTTGTTTTTATGACATTTATTTTAAAGAATGACTTAGTTTAATTATTACTAACATTAATATTATTATTCTTAATTAATTGAATTTTGTAATATTGATGTAATATTAATATTAAATAGACAAAAATTATTAATCACAATAATAGGCACAACAACGTGCACGCCCTAGAGGTAAAAACATATGAACTTATGGGATATTCCTACCATATTTGCTTGTGTACCATATTTTATGCAATAAATGATGATTTGAATTGATTAGTTACGTATTTTACTGAATAACTTTTTAAATTATCGTGTGTTGGTTGGTTGAAAGTTGTTTCTAATGCTTTTACGTAAAATCACGTCTTATTATTTGGTGAAGTCTCTAATAATATTTACATGTAAAAGCGAAATACTTTCGAGTTATTTTTTTTAATTTATCGCATGAGTTCAGCAGACAGGCAGACGACCCACCTGATGGTAAGCAGTTACCGTCGCCTATGGACATTTGTAACACTAAAGGTGCTACAAATGTGTCGCCGCTGTCTAAAGGGAGACTTGAACCTAGCCACTAATACCGGAACACAACTCAAGGTCGTTATGGCGGCATACGCTAGGCGAGGGGTGGTAGCCATCCAGATAGACAAATCCAGACTGGCGACTAAACAAACCACAGCCAGGTGGTAGGGTACCACATGGCTGTAGGTTGTTTTGTCGCCTCTTACAACAGGGCGCCTGGCCGCAGGAAATTGTATTCTTCACTTTCTTCTACACTTCAATATATTTACGTATATAATATGTAGACTGAACAGAGTTTGAGATAAATAGCTGTAAATAAATAAACAGGCGAACACATGTAGATACATCACGACTTCATAAAGGTTTTTCTCAGACTGTCTAAGAAACCCTATAAAGCTTTAGATTAAAAGTTTTATTAGTCCACCAAGTGTCTGATTTACAAAACTTTCTTAACAAAGAATTAATAGCATACAAGTTGCTTGTAAAAAAGAATAGTATTAAAATTTACAAGATAAGTGGACAATCTCTTGTTTAATTCAAAAGGCGTTTTAGAAAAATTACGCTTGTCTTTGAAAAATGTTAAGACACTCTGCGGACCGCTTTGTTTCTTTTTAGAGGTTTAATAAAAGTCAGAGAGAATCCTAAAGGGATCACTTGGTTGTCTGTCTGTCATTTCATCACAGCCAAATCTTGAGGTATTTTAGGCCAATCTGCCTTTGATTATTATAAGAAATTTTCGATGTATTCTATTGATCTACACTAGTATTCTATAGTGCCGTAGCTCTTTTGGTAAAAACAGAATCCTTATAAAATTGTTATGTCCGTCCGTCTGTCCGATAGACTATGTAAAAAACGAATTTTAACAAAATATTAAGCATGTATGCATGCATAAAAGTTATATATTTTGTGCAAGCGCAATCAACTCGCTCCTATTAGCGAAGAAAAATGTCTCCCTAGTGTACATTAATCAGAAAATTGCTGCTTTATCTCGTTGAAAATGGCTACAAAAATACTTGGTTGAGATATAACTGTTAAAAACTACTACTGTGGTATTAAAATACTGGCTATGTAAATATGTACTAACGCTGCGGCGGCAATTGCGATAATATTAAGGATTTAGACATGGCCCCATTAGTATATATACGTACTTTATCTATCAATATTTAACGTCGTTAACAATTTTCTGCATCTCAAATAACGCATTAAGTCCATCGCCATATCTGAGTGGAACGTCCTATACCTGTATCACTTTCGCAGATGAAGCCGCACCTTTAGAAAAGTATATAATTTCGAATAAAAATATATTGTCCCTTTCCCATGCAAGCTTCCATTGCAATAACTATAGTTCATTTCCAAATATTGACCTCAAAAACTGCTTTTTAAGGATCCAAAAAACAAAAGAACAGACATGAAAAACGGAATCTTTATAAAATAATCTTATTCATCCGCCGTCAGTCATATATAACATTTTTTTTTAAATTAGTATGTCTATATAAACGAAACTTAGTAGGATATTGTTACGAGTTGCGGGACTCACACAAACACGTATAACACAGCTACAAATGTAACTGAACACAACAAATCCAAACATAATACAGAAGGTCGTAATTCAATAAAACGCGCAAAGTCACTATTAGATTCCCGACTGTACACACGTAACGCCTTGATCGTGGTTCTCGCTCAACTGACCCCCCTCTCTCAATCAGGCCATCGTTTTATCCTACACAAATGCAAATGTGCCCGTATCGTATCGTCGACATAATTTCCTAGTAATCGTAATCCGCACACCTGACTAATGATGCAGCCGCAAGCGGCCGTAAATGATTACAATGGAACAATCGGCTGTTCTCTGCAATAAATGTATGCCAATAAATAAGTGAACAAAAGAAGAAAATCATAAAAGGATTAATATTAATCATAGCGAATTATTCGCTCCCAAAGTCGTAATACTTCCGTCTTCGTCTAATTTTTAATTTATAAATTGAAAAATAATCGTTACAGAACTCAAGAAAACTAATCTAAATTATAAAAAATAATATACGGAGAAACGAATACTTTCACTGAACTTAATAACGAGTGAAGTCAACCCATTGGTTATTGTTTAGGAATGTAATTTCGGGCGAAACTTTTTGGGAGCAACCGTGAATTTGAGAATATTATACAAGACCACGTTTATCGCAATTAAACCACACACTTAATAAATATTCGACCCTTGTCGGCTTATTGTTGGTGTGGCTTTTATTTATCATTAATATACGAGCAATATCTTATTTTCGGTGACCTAATATCAAGTTTATTAATGCCTTACTTAATAATACGAATCAAAAAGGCCGTAGTGTGTAGTACAGAGGATGGTACTACACTCGCAGTGCATATTATTTTAATGACATTGGGTTCGATTTTGTGCAAAAGAACATAATTATCACCTCTGCTTCAATAATTGCGAATTGAAATCTTACATTTTTTAGGCTTTAGCGTGCGCTTTTCAGACGACGCAATTTACTTTTTTTAATGTGTAGAGGGGATTATTATAAGCTTAAGTTCAAGTTTGTGGGGTCGTCACCCTTGTCCACCGGCCGCCTTCTTCGAAAAAAAGGTACAAAATGTTTTTGCACTGTATCTCGTAAACTAGCAACCCTATAGAAAATTTTTATAAGATATTATTTCTAGCAAATTAAATTGTCTACAACTTTATTTTTGTTACTTCTTATGTAAAATGGAAAATAAAAAAGTTATAAACAAAAATAGCTGACAATTTTTGAACAAATTTTCTTTTGGGCGTTAAACTTTTTTCTGGTCATTTTACAATAAAATGACACCAAAGCAATCTTATAGAGGGTTTTTTAACAAATAATTTCCATTACAAATTTGTTTAATTGCAATAACTTATCTGGGTTTTACAGTGCTCCGAAGTTGACCGGGTTTTTTTGAATACTCGTATGAATACGATGAAAACGAACCATTACGTTTAGTTTTCTATTATATATTTTTTTATTCATAATATTTATCATTTTTTAACATTCCTATGTTATTATTAATTTATTATCGACCCTTTCACTGCCCTGAAATTTATTTTCCTCTTCAATAGCATGTAAAGAATTTTTTTCTATTCCGCTACAGTTATACTATTAAATTTTTCCTCAGCTAATGTCCTTATAGCATTCATGTTCATTGTTATATTTTTTGCGACGTTAGTTTTCACTATCCCCATATATTCTCAATTGGATTAAACTGAGGGTGATATGGCAGTAAACGGAGCAACAGTATGATGATGCTACCGTAATAATATTTTGTATATCTTATAGTCTACAAATCTCGCCTTGTTTTTCAGCAATAGTTAGTCAATTAATTAATTAATTATCAAACTAAAACCAAATAATCAACCTTCACAACAATTAGCAATGTAAATAATAACAATTTATTTAATTTTCACCATTGACTTTTGATTGTAAATACTATTTTTTGACAATGCAAGGAACCTCTTTTTCTGATTCTACAAGGAAATTTAAATTTCAAGTTTAGAATCCCTGTAAACATACAAATTCTATTACAAACGCAAAAAGTTCTCGAAGCTAATTTATATATAGGTGGAGCAGAGAATGAGGTACAACAAAACCACTGAAATATATATACATAAACTAATTTATACATTTAAAACAAATCAATACATATTTATAAAATACCTATATATTTGTAGATACTTGTAAATTTATCTATTTACATAAACAATAATAATACTTAACTAGCATATATTGCAATACGTAACTAAGTTATTAAATAATAATATGTAAGTGACAAAAGCGTAATTTATACTTATTTGAATTTAAATAAAGAGAAATAATAAAAATAGGCTTTTATACATCCGTATGCAGAGCACCATATTCTGATGTTTGCATGTCGCAAATAATTTACGCTTCATGTATTAATGCTGCGACGAATGTTTATTTCGTGTTTGTATATTGATTTTAACTTGGTAATAATATACTCTGTATTTACCAATAAATAAAATCGTGTATTATTTAATCAAAATAAATACCGCAATTCAAGTGAAAACTGCTTTTTATGGGATGCTATAAAATTACCGTTTTTAAGTTTTTTTGTCTGTGTTTTGATCTGAAAGATTGGCTCGTATAGGCTCAGAATCGGTTGAATGAAGTTCAATAAAAAATTTAGGGACTACAGCAACAATTTTAACTTAAATTTTGGTGTATGATTTTGTTTTCTACAAGCATACATTTTTAGTGAACTATATTGTCATTCTTAGTGTTCTTCGTTCACAGTTATACTTACCAACAAATAACCCAAAGCAATATAGAAAGAAAAGAAAGAGTTTATTTGAAGAAATAGCGACGTAGTTATATTGCTTACATGTGATTTTAAAAATAAAGCATATTTTGAGAATTTGTACGCCCCATTTTCCTTTGGTCTCTGTGTTTCGGAATTATATCCGGCCCAACGCTGCTTTTCAGTGCAAATCTAGATCGCCAGTTCAGATCCGACTCGGAGGAACATATGATCGGGACATAGACCGATCAAACTTGTGTAAAGAAAGGATAGATGTAGAATCACACCACGAGAGATAATAGTAATTTATTTTAATTATTAATGTATATACTGTTACATGTTAATATAATTATTATTAGAATTTTTTTCTGTTACACAATCTATCAGTTTTGCTACACAGTCTTGATTCCTTTTGATTTTCGTCGCCTTAAAGTGCTCTATAGTGATGTCCATTAGAGACACTTTCGCTATCTAACCTAATATTCGGTTTGCTTTCACATAGAAGACACCGATATTTAACTTAGTTATCCTTTTATTGAGACGACCGAAATTTTGCATCGGAAGGCTGTCAAGATTGAGAATGAAAGTAGGGATGAAAATGTTCCTTATTGGCATTAAAGGAAAGTTAAAGATAATTTTATATGCTATGGAAAGCAAGTTTAAATTAGCTATAAATAATATAATAATATCTGCTAGTTATTATCTGCGATTTGATCTGGTTTATTTTTATTATATCTGTATTAAGTAAATAAATACTTCAGGAATTATAGGTTGGCCATACAAATTTTCATACTTTAATTCACCGCCATTAAGACACCTACCAATTGTTTGTAACCATCAACTATATAAATCGTTGCGCTGCAGCACCACCTACGCGCGAGTTAAAGTAAAATGTTTTCCAAGAAAAACGCTTAATTTCCCATTTTTGGTTCAATTTTAAATTTGGTTTTCAATATGTAATATGAAAAAACCACTAATCTGTGTAAATATATGGATTCGTTTAACGCTCTAGTTCTTTTATCGGGCGTCCATATTTTAAAGGAATCGACAATACCCCGCTAAGTTTATCCGACGCGGATTGGTAGATTTCAAACAACGGTAAAGTTTACTCACTATGCTTTGCTTCATATTTAGAACGTGGAAATTGTATCGAGATATACTTTAGGCCTGATACACTGATTAAGCGGTGCATGCTCCCCAATTAGAATTCGAATCCAGATCGTTGGAATAAGACGCAGGTATGTTAGTCACTAAGTAACCACAAGTTGTTTATTTCATTAAAAAATACTATACATTTGCAAGCGCTAAGCAACTTTGATAAAAATCAAAGGAATCTTAAACATAAATAAACGCAGTAGGAGTGCAAGTGAAGCCTCGGAGGTTGTGAAAGGAACAAAGGGAGAACGCCGACTGCTCTTTATTGTTTGCTGCTCACAATATAAAACCGCTTTTCATGTCAAATGGCATGAGCTAAAAACAAACTTATATAGGGAATTATTTTCATTTTCTCATGAAAGTATTGGCACGTTTTTTTGGGAGCGAGTTGACTGAAATATCGTGTACATAACAACGCTTAGACAGAGTTGTAAGAGAAATTTAGTTTAACTTGTTTTACTAAGTTACGGCCAATGATCGGAATAGGAAGGAAAATTTGCCCTTTTCCTTGCAAGTTCGAAATGCTTTATGCATATCCTACTTTTCGGAGACAAATTCACATTCAAAAGTTTATTTCAAAATAAGTTCTACTGGAGAACACTTCTTGAAGGTCATACATAAATAATTTAATTTTACTTCCTAGTCTATGTACACCGCTTCGCAACGTGTTATTGCTGTTAAGGAGAAGAAGCGGCAAGAAACTCCTCAGCAACACGTCTAGGTGCTAAAAATTGATTAACTCAAACTTTTTTTCCAAACAAATTTTATACAGAAATATTTAGAAAGAAAAATATTATTATAGTTATATTAATGGCATGATGTACAGTACAGATAAGGTGGTGTGGGATTCGAGGCGTTCGTCGAATACCTACCAGTACACTCTAGTGTTCCTTCTATAATCGTAAGGCAGGGCAGTATAACAATAATTTAGCCGGCGGTAAGACCTTAGCAGGGTCGCACAAGTCTTATTATAAAAGGCACATACCAGAGCTTTAAAAAAAAATTAAATCGACAGGCACACGTTAATTACCTACTTCCAAATTAGGCTTGTATTATGATTTAACAACGAAAAA
Source organism: Dendrolimus houi (assembly GCA_039645545.1). NCBI lineage: Eukaryota > Metazoa > Arthropoda > Insecta > Lepidoptera > Lasiocampidae > Dendrolimus > Dendrolimus houi. The sequence continues at coordinate 10,320,487 of CM077120.1, read as the reverse complement.
CACTGGGGCCAAATCCAAAGAATCAAAATTACAGACCAGAGAAAATAATGGATAGTTCATTTACAAAATGTAATCTGCTCGAAATTGAATATGAAACCTCTGCCTACCAGCGAAATAGGCGAGATAATGGTTAGATAAGTTAGCGAGGTATTGACATAGGATTATACAACCAAAAAGGTAAATCATTTATATTAATGAATCTCGCAAACAATATATAATTAATATATTGTTACATGCGAGCGGGGGTACGCACTTAGGATTGGAGCAAAACACCAGTTTTTAACTAAACGCTTTTATTGACTTACACAGCCGTACGTGATTCCTCTCCGCAGGGTTGCCCCTACATACACAACTAACGACGCACTGTCCTATATGTCCACGATAATATGTCTCACTCACAATACCGTTGCCGATATTGCGTAGACCACCTCCTGCTACTGCAGTGCTCACCTCCGAATTTATCGCGTGTAGCTTGCTTCTGAATCTCCTCTTAAACTACGCTACACTTCTTCACTGAACTATCCACTAAACTTTTCACTAAATTCATCACTAAACTCGTCACTGTCTTCTATTAAACGTTTCTTCCAACTTCGTCTCGCACTTGTCGCTTCGCTGTCTTGAACTGAACTCAAACTCTAAACTGCCCGGTAGGTGCGCTTTACGCTACTTATATACCCGGAAGAATCTTTTGGAACCCATAATTTCGACCTTTTTATTTTTTTTATTTATTGAAAAAGAAAACCAACAGCGCATATCAAAATACAAACAACAACAAAAATTACTTATAATGTAGGGCTAATAACAGGTTTTTCCGAGTTCATTTTTAAGCTAACAAGCGAACTAAAGTTTAAAAATGCAATAAATATATACATAAGTGAAAATAAGTATATACTTACACGCATACATACATACATAATAATAAATAATTAAAATAAATCTAAATAAAATACACACACAAACACACACATATATATATACATATATGTGTATATATATATATATATATGTATATATATATATATATATATATATACATACATACATATCTTCTTTTCGTTATTCTTTTATTTACTCTCTGTCCCTTTCTATACTAAAATCTATCTTTCTCTGTTCTTTTCCTTACCGAACATTCTATTCCAGAACTTTCGCTCATCGACTATCCCTTTCTAAAATGTATCCCTCCTTGTCTTTTCCTTCCAGAATCTTCTACCTTTTTCTAAAAGTCTTGACACCGGCTTACGCTGCCAGAAAATTCTACCCTCGGTCGCCACAATAAACAATTTGTTGTCTTGTTAAATAAATAAAAATAAAAAAATAGTTAAATGATACCTTCAGCATACTTTGACCAGTCTATATCGCATCATCTCCCTAACTTTAGGTAAATCAATTAATTTGCATTAAGCTTTAGTTTATTAATAAACAAAAGACAAATTAGTAAACAATTTTAGCGGGAACTTGAAGAGTGCGAGAGTCTAGCTGTGTAATTTTATTTTCAAAAACCATATGAAATTTCAGTGGGTAACTAGGTGTAGGAAATGTGAGTTGTACATAGTCTTTAAACATGATTGTGTATGGGTGGGAGTAAAATGGTTCATTTTATTTGCTTATTCTTTTATATAGTTTTTATTTATTATACAAATTGATACCTTATGTATTTGGACAGTAACTAACAGTTACTCAAATGAAAATTTCATGTTGACCAGACTAGTTATTGATGGTTGACTGAATGCAAAGTCATTAAGCCAAATTAAATTGATTAGGTAATCAATATGCTATTATTAAATTAGTAACATTGTTAACACATACCTCATTAGAACGTAATATCCAAGGTTGCCAAATCAAAAAATAAATTAGAGTTTATTTTGTAAATTACCAATTTATGTTTTTAAATTAAATCATTCTCTATTGAATATTTTATCTGCTTGACATTTAAGACTCTTTTATAAAAAAAATATTATATTTTCGTAAAGACACTACACATGGAACACACAAAACACTCGAAAGCGCACCAAATTCTTTCTTTCTTCTTCAAATTTCTATTTCTAGCAAATGTATATATTTCCTCAGATAGCCAGCTGTGACATGCAGCGTGATAAGATCATAACGATTTCTTTTTACCTTTAACCCCCGAAAATAATAAACTAAAAGTTTTATTAAAACTGCAAAAGCACTTAACATATAGCGGGAAGCAAACATCCTGTCTGTTTATCGGAAGCTGATCTGGCTTATGAGCGTCATTTGAATGAATTCAAACGAAAAAATTATTGCCAATTTGTTTACACATACGTGAACTCCCGCTTGCGTGAAGAGCTTCGGCTTTGGAGCTAAAGGTCAGTTTTCCTACTCTCTTCTCCACTTCGCAAGTTTATCTGCATATCTTATTGCCTTAAGTAGGCATTTCTGTGGTTCACTTCTAGCGGGACATGAAAGAGGTGACATGACTAGAGGTATTTCAAATGTATAGAGAATGAAAACGAAGTATAGAGAACGCAGATGGAAAGTCAAGTATTCAGAAAAGAATTAGCGTAGCTACTCGACGCCGCAAAGCTGCCAGATTCTAGGGAACGTTCCCAACAAGTGATAGTCGTTCGAGATTAATTTTTAATTTATTAGTTTAATTACACAAGTATTTATTAATTTATAATTTCTTTTCATTTCTTTAAAAAACAGTACAAAAACATTTTTTATGTAAAAATACACAGTAGTTCTTTTATACATATACAATTTTCGATAAAAGAAAATATAAATCTTGTAATCCATCGACAGCGGGGCCTGGGGTCCAAATTACTGGTGGTTAGGGCTGCAGGGACAGGAACCTCCTCACAATTCGTGTCGTGTCTAAGGGTGCTGCTGTCTTTTGTACCTGGCCCTGCACCCAGCTTCCTAACGAGAGCCTTTCTAGGCGACGGTCGAGGCTCTTCATTATAAGGCCGTTGACGGTGACAACTATCGGCACAAAATAAATATCATTGACTCCAGTCACCTCGTGAGCAAGATTAGTTTAATTATATTTAGTATTATTTATTTTGAAATACAGTTTAGTATTGACGTCGTCGTCAGCCATTTGCAGTCCATGTACAGCCATGTGTAGACCTCCCCAAGACGGCGCCACTCATCCCTGTCCTCTGGCTTCCTCATCCAGCGCCTACCGACGACCTTGCACAGGTCGTCAGTCCATCGGGCTGGAGGGCGTCCGACACTACGTTTACCGAGACGCGGTCTCCACTCCAGGAGTAGTCTGCTCCATCGGCCATCGGTCCTGCGGTAGATGTGACGGCAGTTTAGTATTACTTGTACAGCTTTTCTTTAGAATTCGTTATTAAATAGATTGTTAAAAATAGAAAAAGTGATTTTTATTACATACCTTCGTATGTAATAAAGACATTTTCACTATCACATTTCAATATTAGTAGATTGTACTCCATCAAATAATAAGACGTGATTATAAGTATAAGCATTTGAAGCAACTTTACAAACTTAATACAGCCATTGTGATAATAACTAAATCCTTATAAATTAACACAAACGTTCGGTAGTGGGGCGCTAACAGGATATTGCGGCTTAAATTGTTATGTTAGCAAATAGGAAAGGGAACAGATAATCTTAAGCAGATGGTAATGTTATGCATGATGTCCTGAAATGCTATAGTAATGGAATTTTATGTTTGCTTTAGATGTTAAGTTTTAACTGCTTTATATCGAGTAGGAGTTTTTGTAGAATCGTTATAAGTATGTACAAAACTGCAAGGAGAATTTTAACAGCAAGAGTTTTCACCGGTATTTCACAGTATAATGTAAACGGTGTTCCAGTAAAATGGTTGTGACAATCGAAGATAGACTGATTTCATGAAATCATAAGGGTTCTATTTTTGCGATATAACGAACCATAAAGACAACATACATACGCATCTATAAGTAATATATTTAAAAAAAATAGGGGTCTACATTCCGACCGGCGATTTAAATGAAATTCAACACAGAATTAGGTTCGGGCCGGGTCCACGCTTGAGGTGCTTTTTATTCCGATAAATTACTTCATTGCCGTGTGATAGACGGATATAACTAAGAAGATTAATCTGCATTCGCGTTTTTTTGGTGCCATTGTTGCTGTTCACTCACAAACATGTCGCTATGGCAACGCGAAAAAAGTATTCCTGACACTTCTAGTATCTAATAATTCAATATAAACCAGTCAAGACATATTGGTATTTTGACATGACGCTGTTTGGTAAAAATATGTGTGCAAATCGGTATTTCCTTATGAATAAAGTCATGAAAAGGGAATGAATGAACGTAGTAATAAATTCCAATCTCGCGTGTTTTGGCTTACGTCTGCCTGGCTTGTAGAGTAAAAATAAAGTAACGATGTTGATCTCTAAATCCAAAATCCTGTAGAGGAAAGTATTAGGGTATTAAATTTAATACCCAAACACCTGTGTAAAAATCTGCATCAGAAAGAAACTAATTTAAACAGAAATGTTAGTCTAGTTTAGTATGTGTTGGTTCATAAATAATGAAGGATTCTACAATAACTGTTCATCGCTTTTATCAGTTAGTTACGGAAACTTAACATAGCATTTAATTCAGCTGCCCACCATGGGAATTCGAGGCTAGGGTCATAGCGTCGCTATTCCAGTGGCGCAAAGAGGCCCTGGCAACAGGCGCGAGGCCCCTCGGGAAGCCGAGGCCTACCAGTCGCAGCTCCGCGACGTTGCCATGGTGATATGGGAGGGAGGAATGCCTATGACACCCTAGCGCGGGTCTCGCCACCATAGAGGCAGTGAGACCCATTTTTTTTTTTAAAGCGGTGGAAATGCATTTTGCACACTACCGGGTCCTTTACTAGGGTTTAGACCAAACCGACGAGAGGTGTCACCACGAATGGCGCACCAGAGTCAAATCGCCGGCTTGTGTGGAGACTCGAAGAACTCAATACTCCACTAAAACCACTCACCAACTCGCTAACCCTCCTCCCATGTGGCCCGCGCTGTGGTAGGAAGAGTGTGAAACTTAGAACGTATTACGCCCACGCTGATCCTAGCGCATCCGTGCTTGAGAACACCCCGGGACAGGCAAACTCACTTCGTCAACAGAAGTGAAGAATCCTCTGCTCCCTAGATGCTAGAGGGCCCCTGCAGCGGTATTTACGGGGGTAGATTTTGCACATATCTGCGCCTCCAGGACCCCGACTGGCGTCGGTACCCGCGAGACGCATGTGCACCTCTCCCGTTCTCGTTCCGCGGCCTCCTTTTGAGACATGACAGCCTCGCAGAAAATGACCACACCCACCCAGTGATCGTCGCTATGCAGCATGGCTTGCACCAAACTGCCCAACAAATCGATCGGACAGGCAGTGAGGCCCATCCTGCAACACTGGCTAAGATGCAAACACGACACCCTGACGTTCAGGCTAACGCAGGTCCTCTTGGGGCATGGATGCTTCGGGAGGTACTCGTGTCGCCTCGGCCGCAAGGAGGTCTCAGGGTGCCATCATTGTGACACCGGCGACGAGGATACGGCGCTGCACATACTCGAGGACTGTCCAACCTGGATAGAGCAGCGCCGAGACCTCATCGCCGTAATCGGATTTGACCTTTCGATCCCGGCCGTCGTACGTACCATGGTCGGGAGTAACACCGGATGGGACGCAGTCTCCTCCTTTTGCGAGCACGTTATGCTTGCAAAGGAGGAGCGAGAGCGGAAGCGTGAGCGCACGTCACAGCTCCGACCCACGTATAGAGAGTTTGAAGATGCCTGGTGATAAAAAAAAGTTCCCCGTCAGGGGAAGTGGCCTTGCGAGGCCCACGTCTGCCAGGCAGGGCTGTGGAGAGGCTAAGTCATATACCCGTAGCCAGAGTATAAAGTGCAGGACGGAACACCCAGGGGTTTTAGCGAGTATCCCTAACCGGCGAGTGGCAATAGCATGGCACCAGTTCTGACTGGGCATGCTAGTGCCACCCCGACCTGGCGAATCCCACACACGGGTCATGAATTATCCCCCCCAAGCTTCTGCGCTTATCGCGGCATATGGTCCTCAATCGGACCATACGCCTACGGACGAGTTTTCATGCGTCCAGGAACGGAGAAATAATACAATTTCCTGCGGCCGGGCGGCCTGTCGTAAGAGGCGACAGAACAACCCACAGCCAGGTGGTAGGGTATTTGCGCGACTGGATGGCTACCACCCCTGGTCTAAAGTATGTGGCCATAACAACCTTGCATTGTGTTCCGGCATTAGTGACCAGGTTCCAGTCTCCCTTAAGAGAGCAGCACCGCATGTGTAGCACCTTTGGAGTTGCAAATGTCCATAGGCGATGGTGACCATATCCATCAAGTAGGCTGTCTGCCTTTCTGCTGAACTCCTGCAATAAAAAAAAAGAACCGGATTTCCGTTGGTAAAAAAAAGCATTTGATTTAGCTGAAGTTGGAAGGGTGGGTTGTAAGGGTTAGACTTTCACCTAATACCTATTTGACTATTTCCTTGCACTTTTTGAAATTATTTATATACCTATATACTTGACACTAGCTAAATTAACAAACCACGCTAATCTATTGTTACATTTATTTACATAGTTGTTCTTATGTTTCTTTTTAAGATTAATAATTAATTTTGTTTTGTACCCTCTTATTTCTAAACGATACAATCGGTCATTTCTTTAATTGAATAAAAATGTTGTTATATTTCTATTTATTCTGTGAATAGCGCCCGTTTTGTATGGAGTAGTTTTCTATAATTTTATGCAACAATTTTTATCTCTAATATGATGTGGCAATTGTGTAGATTATAATTGAAAATATCTCAATTGTACATAGACGGTATTCACTAAATTCTATTTTCATGTCGGCAGATGCGATAGATTGTTACTATGTTCGATTTATTTTATTTCATGTAAAAGTTTAAATATGATATTTTATATAATATCTTATATAAAATATTATCTAAAATTTGCACACTATAATGTAACAAATTGTTGTAATTCATAACCTATTTGATTAGAATAGTATATCAATGACTAACTCTCTATCGGTTATGCCAATTCAATAAGTTTATCGTACTGCAAAAATTGTTGGAGGGATGTCGAGGTATTCTAAAAATGTCTGTCCAGCGTGTAGAGTCAGTGTATGAAATGTATTTAAGTATTTAAGGTTTTTTTATTATAATTACAGTGAGCAGTTACTGTTTTTTTATTACCATAAACTCTTCTGATTTGTTGAAAAAAGAATATGTCGGGTTCACGGCGTGCGAACGACACGAAACCGAGTATAACACAATAATAATCTGAAATATTATATTCAAACTTTATTACACTAGAATTATTACAATTACAATATTAAATACAGCACAATAATACACAGAAATATTAGGACAACTCCAAGAGTTGCATCAAGCAGTAATTATCAACCACAAGACGACTTGGTTGTAGACTGGTCGGTTGAAGACTATCCCCTCTCTGCCCGAACACCGCGTGCTTAAGGTCAATGTAGCGCGCCGTAGTGACAATATCCGGTAATGCTTTGGCGCCACTTCAGTTTCGCTTTCTTCATAAAACCAACTTCCCCCATCCATTTTAACTTCCAACTTCCGGTTACTCCATTTCCGATATTCGTCGCTCGATAATAAATGCCTCTACGTTGACATCCGGCTATATGACTACTTCCGTCATATGGTTACTTTATAATAACAAATACGATTCCTACAAATACATATATAAATATCTAAACAACTTTCATATTAAATAGTTAATTTAATGTGAAAATTAGTATACAGAGGTAGGTACCGAGGCTTGTTTTATAAAACCGTATGAATTGAATTATTTTTAAAACTTGTGCCATTTGTTGTTTTTTTCCTATAATAATAAAGTAAAATTATACTATTATAAATAACCATTTTCTCATTCTACGAGTTAGTGAAAGAAAGGAAATCCCTTTGGACACAAATTGAATTTCACACATTGCGCACTTGTTTACGATATTTCGAGATATTGCGTAAATATAAAATAACAGTTATCTGGTATATCCCTCGAAGAAAAATTTCCCATGTTTTGTGAAATACAAGTATTTTTACACGTTTATTTACTGAATGTAACAATTTAAATTCGTATGTTGAGAATTCTATTGTAATTTCAGAATTATTGTATTCTATTTTCATTCCTTTTATCGTAACGGTACACTGAAAAAAATATCGTGATAATCGCTTCCAATCCCAATACCGTGAAAAAGGAACACATAAACACACACATACACCCCCATACAAAGTCACACCCATTAAGTTATACACACATCTACATAGTTACTCACATGTCTACGTCATTGTGGATACAAAACCAGTAGGAGCTATTTATTTTCGGAGCTTAATAAGCTCGATTTACGCCCATCCCCTTGACGTTGCACGGTAAGCATAAATTCAGCTGAATTATAAAGGCTAGATGCTGCAGACGCGACGGTCCATTAACTTGTATTACAGCATCTTCATCATAGCTCTGCCCGAACGGTAATAATTAACCCCTGAGAAGTCTTGCCTACGCTATAAAGACACCACATCGAAACGGTATATTCATCAATTTTGTTATTTAAATTATGAAAGTATAAATTATGTATAAAAATTCAGTTTCCGTGTGATTGTGTTCGCAAACCTCGGAAAGTAGTCGATACATTAATATAGATAATAATAATTATATCAGACTAAGCCTTAGGGAAGCGTGGCGAAAATTAGCTATCACAGAATCCAATCAAAGTACGTAAATTTTTCTTTTAATCTTAGTCCCACTTTATTCGCTAGATTCTGTGGAAACAAATTTATTTATTTTCCTACTATTTTATTAATATGAAATCGAAAATAAAATTTCTGAAACATTCGACTTGTGATAGATATATTCTAAAACTGTTTTTTTAATACAACAGTTATTATAATTTTGATGTCCGTATTTAGTAATAAAAACGAAAACTGTAAACTCATTTTGGTTGGTACTTACAAACTTAAAAATTAAATAAATCAACGGTTAGGCCATGAATATTATTTTAAATTACAGATTTGAGTCTATCAGATCAATTGTGATGTTAATTGTAATGTGAACATGAATGTAATACCCATTTTATCTCTTAGCAGAAAACATTGCGAGATAAACACGGCTTTATAGGGCGAGTATTAAGTAAAAGTAGATTTCTTTAGAGTTCACTGACAGTAAGGCTGAACAACTAAACAATCAGATTGAATTTATTCAAGTCGACCGGGTTTGAATTGGGTGTTCCGATTTGGTGGACTTTGGTAAATGGATGCGGGTGTGGTAACAAAATTTTACTGTCGCTCACACGACAAACTCAGTCCAAAATCGATTCGATTTCCGTTTTATCGGCCAAACTTCTGCATGCATTTTACAGGCTTACTGACCGTGTGCTGTTATTACAGGTGTACTATGTGCAGTAAAGTAACCAAACATTTTTAGGATAATAAAATATTTACTTCAGCTACATATTTGTTTCATCATTCGTTTATAAGATAAGATTTAATTTGTCATATTGCTCCTTTTTCTGGCGAGGAGAAATCTACCTACGGATTTCTCAGCTAGTAGTGATCACGGTGAGGGTGTGTAGAGACGCGCCGGCCTGGTCCTACCCTAGAGGAGGAACGCTACCACTGCCAGAAGAACTACTAAAACTCCCCATGTTTCTTCCACTCCCCTAAAGCCAAGGCCGCGGGAGATGGCAATCGCCTGCTCCACGTTGGCCTTGGCAGGTCATATTGGTCCTGCCCAATTTATATGTATAGATTGATATATTTTTTATTTATTTTTTATTGCAGGATTTCAGCAGACAGGCAGACGGTCCACTTCATAGAAAGCGGTTACCATCGCCTATGGATATTTGCAACATCGAAGGTGCTACAAATGCGCTGCTGCTCTCTTAAGGGAAACTGGAACCTGGTCATTAATGCCGGAACACAACTCAAGGCTGTTATGGTGGCATATTCTAGACCAGGGGTGGTAGCCATCCAGTCGGGCAAATACCCTACCACCTGGCTGTGGGTTCTTTTGTCGCCTGTTACGACAGGCCACCCGGCCGCAGGAGTATTCTTTCTCCATTCCTGCACGGTAACGATATCTGTTTTTGTGTCTATTTCCAAATAAGCTTTGCCCAATAGTACGTTTGCGCGATATTTGGACTTTAAGCCTATATTAAACTATTATTTCTATCTTTTAATTTAGATGAATTAACCAAAGTGATCGATATAAACATATAGTTGAATCATTCTCTTGAAAACTGTCGTGTCCTATCAGTTTTGTGCCTTTCAACCAAATGGATTTAATATAATATCAGTAATATATTCATATCATCTGAATACTACAAATTGAAATCATACATGTATATTTTCATGAAAATTTAGGAAAAAATCCCGTAAATTTATTATTTTTTTTATTGAAATCTGGTGGTGCTCTAAGTATTTAGTAAAGTAACATTTTGTTTAGGACACAACTATATATATACTCAGTTGTTAAGTGAGATAAGTCTTTGCTTTCCGACCTCACAACGCAGAGGCTCGATTCCTGGCATGGTAAATTTCGTAAGCGAACTTTTCATTATTTACTACGGTCTGGGTATCTGGCATCGGCTCCAGCGTATTCAGTTGTATATTACCCATAACATAAGAGTACATGAAAGTTTAGGAACAAACCCCGTAAATTTATTAAAATTTTTATTGCAATCCGTAGTACTTTTAGGTATTAAGTAAAGTAACATTTTGTTTAGGACACATAATTATATATATATATTCAGTTGTTAAGTGAGATAAGTCTGCTTTCCGACCTCACAACGCAGAAGCTCTGGGTTCGATTCCTGGTATGGTAAATTTCATAAACGAACTTTCCATTATTTACTACCACAGATCATTATGATCTGTGTTTACTACGGTCTGGGTGTCTGGCATCGGCTGCGGCGTGTTCCGTTGTATACTACTCATAACACAAGAGTATCTTACTTAACTTGGGGGATATGCAGGGGGTGTGTTTGTCTGCCGATTATTAAAAAATGTAATATATAATATACTTTATAATGAAAAATATTTGATGATTATTTGTCTTTAAAAAAAAACGTATTTCGTAAAATATAAAAAATACGTATTGTAATTATTTTATTAAATACAATTTTATTATGTAAGCCGCAATACGGTTATTAAATGCAGCACTGCGTTTTTTGTCTCCTCTGCTAAATAGTATGTTCAGTGAAAGAAAACCCTCAGGGTTTGGCTCGTGTTTTTAAATTACAATTAACAGGCATAAGGAGAATAAACGTTTATTTAAAAACAGGGCACTCTATACACACTGCACCGTTATACAAATAAACCGATTCCATCCAAATAGCGTGTCACAAAATGGGCAACTGTCCACAAACCCATCATCCACTAACCACACATACGAATAAAGCTGTTGGAGTTGCAATTTATGCAAATGGAGAGCCGTGTCACAGGTTAGTTCAGTGGGAAGGATTCAGAATGGTAGTGCCACTGAACATGTTAATTTAGATTAACAAGTTTATAATTGCAACCATGAAATGTAATTCAATATCTATATGATTTAGAAAAGTCATCATCTTATGTATATGTATGTATATCTACAACAATATTTTTACTACAGTTATGGTTGTTGAATCAGCTGTATAATAGCCTGAACCATTAAATAAATAATTAGACGTTATTTATTCGTTTCTTAACATACATGTATGTACTAATAAAATTAAGTCTCAATAAAAATTAACTAAAACAGGTGATAGTCGTGCGAGCCAGTATGTAAACTTATGGCTAGACGACCTATTTCTTTCGTATATCACACACATAACACATGGGTGATTCTTTGTGTCCAACCAACGTCCAACGTCATTCGCCGCAACGAAGTTTTGTTTAAAATTAAGATAGCTTTTTTAAAAATTGTTTCATATGCTTCGTTGATAACAACTAAGAGCTCTAATCTGCTAATTGTAATCAAAATTGAATGATCAAGCACTAGTTTAAAAAAAAACTTGGTTGGGGCCAATGATGCGCGTTGTTCAATCGCCTGCCAACAAAATGAATGGCCTACATACAAAATCGTCGAGTTATGAAGTACGCGTATTTGCTCTCACGTCTATCAATCGCTTTACAAATGTACATAGTCAAGATTTAATTTGTGTCACAAACACTTCATTAATGGCCGATCATTGAAGTGTTCCTATATCTTACTATGCATTTACTTGCTTTATCATTGATTGAATTTTGAGATTACTTGTATCCATACAACTGCTTATATCAAATTTTTACCGATAGTAAGGCAAAGGAACGCTGGGAAAGATAGGAACTGGCCATAAATAAATTGTACGATTTTTTTGTTTATATAAAAGTAGATATTTACATAATAACAGTAATAAATATTTATTACAGTAAAATCAGATAGGTACAGAAAGTAAATTTGAAATCTCTAATTCCCCAACTAGGCACTAGGTCTGTAATAAATAAAGTAGGTATAAATTAAAATGTAGATAATGATGATAATTAGTATCCCCGTTAATTCTTTTTTAGTTTAGAAAATGTTTTTTTATAAATCATATTTTTAGGGTTCTGTTGCCAAATGATTTGTCTGTTCCATTTTTGCAATGTGTATAAGGAAGTTTTGCCCTGTTTTATATCTTATATCCTGAGCTTGGCTGTAAGTCATGTATAAAAAAAAATAAGACGTTAGATATCTTTAAGACTTTAGAATTAATATAAAATGTATCTAAGGAGTCTGGAATATCAAGCGAAACACTCAAATTACACACTTATTTGACTTTCTTGTACATTTTCGTGAATCACATTTAAATGACACTCGAGCGGTGAATGCTTTACACCTCGCCTTGAAATATTTATGTGTCTTCACCGTATTCAAATATTTATGTTGCAATTCAAAAAGTCTGTATCTCATGTATAGCGGAGACACCCCTTTTTACAGATATTCGAACACAATTTATAATATTTCAATCACATTTTCAATACATCCAGGACATTAAGCTTTAAGTGAGCACTCGTAAATTAGAATCAAATTCAAAATACATGAAACTCGCTGTTGCTTTGAAAATATTTAAGATAAAGGTAAAGGTTAAAAGGTAATGTAAATCTAATAAATGTAAATTCTCGCATGAAGATAAAACTTTATAAAGAGGCCTAAATGCGTTATTTGTTTTATCAATCAATCACATACATCGGTCCCATTACTAACGAAGTCGTGTCTTTGGCTCAAGTATCTACTGCTCAACTGTAGTGACTAAAATGACCTTGGGGTGGGTTTATTGAGCTAGTCCCCCGGCAATGGAAGAGGCCACGCCTGCCAGGGCTTCGGAGAGGCTAGGTCATATACCCGTAGCCCTGGCATAAAGCGAAGGACGGAACACCCAGGGGTTTTAGTGGGTATCCCTAACCGGGGAGTGGCAATAGCGTGGCACCAGTTCTGACTGGGCATGCTAGTGCCACCCCCGATCTGGCGAATCCCACACTAGGTCGCGAATTATCCCCCCAAGGTTCTGCCCTTGTCGCGACTTAGTCCTCGATCGGATTTCCCCTGGTTAAAAAAAAGGGGTTTATTTAGCTACAAGCCAACGCACTCTTTTATCTCCGACAATGGGGCCACAAATCATTTCCAACTCAATAAAAATACCCATATCATAGTGCTGTGGGAAAATCTCAGCTGGGAGCTTTGGATTGAGTAGATTACTTTTCTTAAGCCATTTAGGATTTTCAATATTTTCTGTCAAATTAGTAGCAAAGCTTGTAAATAAATTCATAGGAACTATTTATATTTATTCTAGTGTAATATTTATTAAAGCACACGTACAGAAATTCTACGTAAATTGAGTGCAAAAAACAGATGTCTACATTACTATTTCGCGTTTCACAAGGCCTCAAAGTGTAGGTTCCCTCTCCAATAGAAGTAAGTTCTTTGAACTCGGTTGCATAAAGCACGGCGTCACTGAGGGTTTTTTTGTGGCGGAAACGTACCGACAAGAGCTGTGGGAAATGAAGACAATTTCCCACTCTGGACGCGACAGTAACTGTTTTTAGTTCCATTCAACACCCATCTTCCTTACAAGTGGTTGGAAACATTCTGTTGTGATTTACAAAGCACTGTATAAAACACTTGCTTTCTATCTAATAAAGACGCTTATTGTATATTTTGGACAAATCACAACAAGTAATTGTCATATTGCATCTTAGAACTCACAGATGTATTTTAGATATTTTAATGCTTAAAACAATGCTCTTAATTTTTTTTTGACAAAAACTTATTTTATTGAAGGCAATTCATTTAAACAGCTCTACGAGAAAACTAATATATTTAATCTAATTTTTGTTTAAATCGTAGGTACTTATAATTATTACTAATACTAATGTGATTCATTGTCGTATCCGCATATGTCAATGATTACTCGACGTTTTGAAACTTGAATAATCTCAGTAAAAATAATATATAATAAATTTCATGTACAAATAAATATTTCAAAAAATCTGTTACAATTATACATTAATTTGATTTGAGTAGATTGTGTTGTTAGCAAATAATTAAATAAATTATCCGTGCAGGAACGGAGAAAGAATACAATTTCTTGCGGCCGGAAGAGGCGACAAAACAACCTACAGCCAGATGGTAGGGCATTTACCCATCTGAATGGCTACCACCCCTGGTCTAAAGTATGTCGCCATAACAACCTTGAGTTGTGTTCCGGCATTAGTGACCAGGTTCCAGTCCCCCTTAAGAGAGCAGCAGCGCATTTCTAGCACTTTTGGTGTTGCAAATGTCTATAGGCGATGGTAACCGCTTTCCATCAAGTGGGCCCTCTGCCTGTCTGCTGCAATAAATAAAAATGAATTATAAATTATCAATGGTTTCAAGTTAGGACCATAAAATAATGCAATCCCATAATTCCAATATCGGGTCTCAGTATGAGTTCTTTACGTACAACATCGACAGTCTCATTTTACTACATAGGAAATAATACATGCATGAATTTGTTGCACGATATTGCTTCGATTCAAGCGACAAGTCCCTTCAATACTAGTATCTGCTGATAGTTGAAATAGTTCCACCGTTATATATTTTTACTGAAATAAATCAAATCTGTTTCAGAGCATATATAAAAAAAATAATTCAGGTAGACGAAAATCCTAAAATCGCTCATAAATTATTACTTGCTATATTAATAGCAGTTTTTATTTAAATTTCGGCAATTACTTTTAAATGAAAGCCAGAATTTTATTTATTGATATAGATAGTAGGCGATTATAGAAATAAGTCGTTTTTTCTAGTCTAAGAGAACTATATTAAAAAATTTGCATAACAGCATCTTAGAATATAATAATAATAATAATAATATTTATTTATTTGCTCTCACAATATAACATGACATAAGTAATTGATTGTGTATTTATATGTAATTATGTATATATTGTACGTAAATGTGTGTGAATGTGTCTGTGTGAGTTTATGTGATTTGAAATGAGAGGAATTTATTAGATTATACTATGAGAGTTACATAGAGATAAATGAATGAGTGAACATATAAAATACTATAATACAAGATGATAATAAAAACAATGAAAAGGGAATATTTTTAAGTAATTAGGACTAATAGTGCTTCAGTGGAGTCATAGTCGAGTTTCAAAAGCCATTCGGTGAGAGTTTTCTTACATTTAGCTTTAGTCAAAGAAAATAAATCAATCCGCTTGTTGATTTTATTATATAGGTAACTCCCTAGAAAGAACAAAAATCTACAGCAAAAGGCTGTGCTGACAACGTTTTGTTTACAGGGGATGTAATTCCTTTAATAATAGAATTGGATGATATAAATGGTGTGATAACATGTTCTTTAAGAACGATTTGTTGAATAAAGAGTTGCCGAACAGTTAGCACTTTCCAGCGTTCATAAAGGTTTTGGTGGGGAAGTAGAACGGGAGAGAAAGACTGACTTTAAGTACTGCTCGTTGTGCACGTTCTAATTTTATCATTGCGGTTTTGGCAGCTCCCCCCCATGACGTGATACAATAGCTCAAAACAGATTGGCATAGGGCGTAATATAATAATTTCATTATGTTAAAATCAGCAACCTGACCAAGGGTTTTAAAAATATAAATTAATTTTCGTAATCTGAGTGTTAATGAGTTAATGTATGGTTGAAAACTTAGATTTTGGTCAATGATAACACCCAAATATTTAATATGTTGAGTTGTATGCAAAGTAGGGCAAGAGTTACAAGTAGCATGAGAAAGACAAGAGTGAGCTATAATTTTTAAGGTTTGAATATGAGGTTGATCCTGATTTCTAAGAGATAAAGTCATATACTTCGTTTTATCAATATTAAGGGTTAATATATTTGAATTTAGCCAATCCATAACTTTATTAAGACCTTTTTGCGCACTTTGGAATACTTTTGACCATGTATCAGCAGAAAAAAAGAGTGCAGTATCATCAGCATATGTAATAATACTACCGTTTTCAAGTTCTAAGTCGCAGAGTGTGTTTATATACGCAAGAAACAGGGTTGGGCCAAGGATGCTGCCCTGGGGCACACCAAAAGAAATAATAGTGTCTTTACTTATATATTCACCAATACGGACTCTCTGCGTTCTGTTTTGGAGATAATCAGCGAAAAGTTGTAACTGAAGATCTCTTATTCCCAGCGCTTCAAGTTTATGAATTAAAAGCGCGGTTGAGACCGTGTCAAAAGCCTTTGTTAGATCTAGAAATATGGCAATAACTTTCTGTTTTTATCAAGATTAGATGTTATATAATTAGTTAATTCTTCAACTGCGGCATCCGTAGATTTGCCAGATCGAAAACCAAATTGATGAGTAGAGATTAAATTATTATATTCTAAATATTTAATTAATCTATTATTAAGTAAACGTTCGATAACCTTTGATAAGCTTGATAAAATAGATATAGGTCTATAATTATTGACGCGGCTTTTATCACCAGATTTATGGACGGGTACTATTACAGACTTTTTGAATAAATCTGGGAAAATACCAGTAGAGAACGACAAATTACAAATGTGAGTAATTGAAGGAACTAATTTATCTTTATAAGTTTTCAGAAATTTGTTTGAGATACCATCTAAACCGACAGAGCAGACAGACTTTGAATTTGCAATTATACTGTTTATTTCAGATTCACTAGTGGGTAATAATACAAAAGAGTTAAGGACAGTTTTTGTGGGAAGCACATGAAAAGAAGGAATATTTTTAGAGATAATTATTTGAGCTAAATCGGAACCAATCTTAGAAAAGTAGGAGTTGACTTCATTTATAGAATCGTTAGGGTTAACAGATGACAAAAGTTGTGTAGGTGAATCGTGTAGTTTTTGCTATATGTAATATTTTTAATGGTATCCCATAGTAATTTACTATTATTCTTTGCATTAAGAATTGCATTTTTATTATAATCATTTTTCAATTTCTTTAAGAGGAATGGAATTATATTTAGGGTTCCGATAGTTATAGATAAAAAAGTTTTATGAAAACATTTTAAAACAGAGCAGAGGCAAGACAGTTTATACTATAGTTAACAGTAGTTTTATCTCCATTTCAAAAAATAGAACATACGTATTTTAATGTACAAAAATACTTTCTTAAAGCAGCCAGGTATTCCCAATTTATGTAATGCATATGGGTCCAACAAAAAGGAACTCTTAAGTTTCACTCGGGTATGTCTATCTGTCCATTAATAACAGCTCATATCTTTAGAACTGAGTAAGGATGTAAAAAATAAATTTGACATATACCTACATGTAAAAGTCTCGTAAATCCTTTTTTTAATTGTAATAGTAAATATAAAATTAATTATAGTTTTTATCTCCAAAGTTTAGTAGCCGAAAACATTCTTCATATGTATTAATTACATAATATTCGTAATTTTACAGTTACATTTTTACAACGCTATAATTCTTCTTCCTTGTATTGCTCTTCCATAGTAATAGTAAAAACGTGTAATTTAATAGGATGTGGACCAGCTACATTATAATTAAGAATTTCCATGAAATTATTGTCCTCTAAGACGTCTGTATCGTTAAGAATCTTTTAATTATTTCAAGGGATTGCACTTGTCTAGACATTGAGAAGGGTCGGCCATAACTCAACATCGTAATTTCAAGTTACGATCTAGTTTCCATTACCCAAGCTTGGTAGCTATCGCATAAGCAACGCATGCAGAATAATAAAACAAAAATATAGTGAATTTAAATAAACGTCAGTTTTGATTAGCTCTAAACGGACTTTGACAGACTAAATTCATTTTAACATTCTACTTATAAATAAGTATCTATCTCGTTTCACAACTTTTTAACTTTGAGCAATTTCTTAGTTTTTCGCAAGTCGTAACTAAATTTCACTTTAAATAAAGTTAGTGTAAATATTATTGTCGAAGCAAAAACAACAATCATACTATAATAGCACTTGTTAATAATACATGCTATATCAAATTTCCTAAACTAAAACGCTTTTTTTTTGGATTAATTAATATGTTTATTTTCAAGAATATAGTTTATACAGATTTTATACAATTGTAGATGCACAGTAAATTGTAGCACATAGTGGTATACAAAATAACTTAAATACTCTAATTCACAAGTATTCTAATTCAGAAACATGTCAAATGAGCTTTAGTAAAAAATAAAAAATGAAGATATTTATAATTTATGTCAAAAGAAATATTAACAAATAAATCACTAAGCTTTGTAGTGGAACACTAACAAGTCATTAGCTGGCGCTGTGAAATAATTGATGTCACAAACCTTTCCCGAAACATACAAAGAATATAATACAAATTTTCAACTATAACAGATGGGCATAGGCCTGCGAGGGACAACATTACAACACTAGCCTCGCTAGAAGATCTTCCTTTAAGCCGGAGGAGCATTCCATCTTGCTCCTCCACCCTATATGGGGCACCTCCCTTCACTGGTGACCCCCGACTAACGAACACGCAATCTTCACTTCAACAACTTTCAATCATCAATAACTTCATTCAACCTTCAATCAAGTAACTATAGGGTTAAATCGCACATCTGCAACACGTTGTACCCCCGTCCCTAATACCACGGCTACGCACTTAGGCGACTTCGGCAACCAAATCACGGCTGCTGTACACTGCTTCCTGTGGATGGCCACCCACTCAACAGCCAATACAGTCCAGCCATGTGACCCGCGCGAAGCTAATCGCCCACTCCAACCGTCTTTCCATATACATTGGAAACCGACACACGAGCTCCTGCTCCCCCTACTCACTGGGACAACCAACAAAGTTCTGACTCACTAGAACTGCATCCAGTCCGACTCACAGGACTGCCAATTGACAAATAAATTGGCATACTACGAGAAGCACTGATAGCTGTGAACAACTCTCGACTTCATTCGTCTACCATCGACTTCTAGTCTCAGCAAGGGGGTGTGTAGTGGAACATTTACAAGCCAATAGATGGCGCTGTGCAATAATTGATGTCACAAACCTTTCCCGAAATATACAAACAATATATACAAATTTTCAACTATAACAGTTGGACCTTAAGCCTGACACTAGCCTCGTTGGAAGATCTTCTTTTAAGACGGAGGAGCATTCCATCTCGCTCCTTCCGGGCTCGAGCGCCTTCGCTTCGCAAAGGCACTCGCCCCGAAAACCCCGGTAAAGTTGTGAGGTCTTCGGACCAACAACATAAAGTCAAGTCCAATAAAAAAAAAATCTCGCTCCTCCACCCTATATGGGGCACCTCCCTTCAGTTTTGTCATATAATATATATAGATATAGATAATAACTACAAGCACTTTTTTGAGTAATTAAATTCATCTGCAGTATAGAAACACTCTCTGATCATCCACTTTTTTAACAGATTGAATTTTTTGCCGGTACATCTATAATTTACGTTGGCAAAGAGTTACAAATAAAAGGAGCCATATAAATACTCGTTACAATTACCACGTGCTAACAAAGGTGAAGGAAAATATCGTGATGCAACCTGCACATCGAGATAGCCGATGTGTCAAACCTGCCAAGCCGCCTTGGACAAGCGTGGCGGGTATACTGTCCGTTCCCCTCGTATAATGAGAGGCCCGAGCCCAGTCGTGGGACATTTATGGGCTGATATTACATAATTATTATATTATTGTTACGAGCTACAGGACTGGAATTAAAAATACCGTTGGAACACTATAAAATTTATTAGAACTGTATAAATACGTATAAAACAAATACAAATAAAACTGGATGCAACCAGTTCACACTGCACGATTCAATGCAATTCGACATGCGTAAAGTCCGTCGTCTATATTGCTAATCGAGAGTACTACAAACAAACGTCTTACTCGTCTCGTAGTCGTCGCTTGACTGCCCGCCCCTCCATTCGGGCATTGTCTTATACTCCCTACACAGTACAAAGAAATTGGCCGCGCACACTGAGTTTCTGAGAAATAGTAATTTGCACACCTGCGAATGGCCACAAAGTCGAAAACAATAACAATGAGGATTAGTTCGACGCTAATGATGGTTATAAAAAAAGTAGAAAAACAATAGCATGTTTTTCTTAATTACAAATTCAAAAGACAAAAGAGTTCCTTAATCAGGGAATACAATAAACTGCGCAACTGCAATAGGCAGCTGTGCGCTTATCTTTGACGGCATGTAACATTATTATATAAATACAGTACGGATTTCGTAGCAAAACGACAAAAGCAGTGGACGTTTATCGCCTCTACGAAACTTCATGTTGTATGTGGAACCGATACGCAGTTGACCGATTTTTGTAATTGAATCCATGTGAAAAGGTCTAGTATAATGTAGATAGTCTAAAAAGACTGCTTGTTATTATAGACCTTTTAAATTAATTCGTAATGAAACAGTTTAATTTGATTACGGATAAAATACAAAGGCCATTTCTTGGAAAAAGCCAATTTGGTAATCACAAACGACATTCATTCAAATGTACGTTGCATAATTGAGAGCGTTAATGGAATAGCAAAAGAGAAAATGTTGGGGGCCGACGTTACAACTGGTCCGTGAAAACCTCCGAATAAATATAACTGGGACTGGATTTCAAGCAATTTCCTTTTGTTGCGGTCAAAAATAAAATGAGCATGAATAGAGAGTGCCGAACTTTTGCTTTTTTAAATGAATTGATTTATCTGTTTGTTGTATTCGAAATCTTACAGTATATTTTTAAACCTCACTCGTTTGTCGGTTTCCATAGCTGTTTATACAAGTTTGGTTAGCTTATTCGTTTGTCATACAGTGTATCCTTGATATAACAAAGCTGAAGGAGTTTAGATAATATTCGTTTTAGCAAGAAAATTACAATAAGGTTGGTTATAATAAAGGTTAATTTGGTCTAGGATTCCTTATAGTAAAGTTAAGCGAAACTTAAAGAAAAAAGAAAAATACATTGTGATGAACACACTTTAATATTTATTTACCTTACAACACGAAATCTTAATTTATTATGAGAGTTTAGATTCCTGGATTGTTTTACGGTAAACGAATATATTTGCACCTGTCGAGATGTGAATTCTTGTTAGATGGATTGGTTGTAGATTGACAAAAAATTGTATACAGAGGTTAATTATAGTTTTTAATATTTCTATTTATGTTTTACAACTATTGAAAATTCGTTATAAAGAGGTATTTACAAAAGTATTTTGTAATGTAAAGGTAAATTTTGTAATAAATCTTACGGACGATTCTAGGGGATTTCTAAGAATTTGTTAAATCGAGAAAACCGTTATATTCAGGTTCATTATCGTTATAATAAGGATTCACTGTATATGTCACAGTCCGTTAAAGAAATTTTGCAGGATGGTGTGTACTGTATTCTATATGCTAAATAGTATTCTGTAATGCTGAGGAGTTTGAATACTGGTGATCGAGAAATTAATTAAAGAGAAAATAATATCTTCCAGCAAGAGGGGTACTATTCTTGGTAAGTTTATGCCAATCCATATTATGTTTTGTTGATGGGGAGTTGTAAATACTTACTACTTATTGCTTGATCGCTCTGACTTTAGTTGCTCGCAGAAACAACGGTGCATATCCAGGGGCTCCTAAATAGTATGTCATATTAAGACCTACCTAATTCATGGACTGTGTCGTCATAAGACATGACGTATCGTTTCCTACCGATACTTTTGTCTAGCGTCCTTATCTTATTGATATACATAGATATGCGCTGAGACAATGAAAGTATTTTGTTTGACTGAACATCTATGTTACTGATACTTCAAATAGCATTAGTCAACAAGCTGTTTTCAATCGGCTATGAGAGATGGGCAGATTCAGAAGACCGGTAGCTAGCAAAGAGTCAAGATGAAGTCATTTGTCGGTTCGCGACATGTTGGAATTATTCAGCTAGAAAGTTCTACCCCATGCAGCTTGCTCACCAAGCTTGATTTCATCGGATTACAACTTGTTTGTATCTATGGGTCACAGCATTTGCTGAGCATCGCTTTGATTTGTACGATTTGTGCACAGCGAAAGGAGAAAAAAAATTGGGATAATATTCACAAAATGCCCGAGAGATAGAAAAAGGTACAACTAGCGATAGAACATACTTTGAATAGACGACTTTCATCATTCTTCTGATTTTAACGTGTTTTGCAAGAAAAATAATTGCTTTTCATACTAGTACACCTATGTAATGGTATATACCTACTTATTTTTCAATCGTGGAGCTACTAATTGCTTCAAGCACTCATCAGTGGCTTTTGTTTATCACCATTTTGGATTTCAGTCACGTAGTAATTATTTCAGCCACCACAGTGAATGTCTGGCTAATGAAAATTTATTTGTAAAGGAAAAGTTGAAGTGCCATCAAGTCACGTTCCTTACTTCGACTTATTTTTTGCTTTTGAATGAATTTAAAATTCATAAGGCATTCCAGTTAAAAGTATCTGTAGACAGTAATACGTAATTTTTGACTCTGTTAATATTTTGAAGTGATCGCCAATCTTTAAGAGTTGTTGAATTGATACTGGTACATCACATCAACTTCTTTTCAAAATTCTATAGACTTTATGGTATTTGGTCGTATGTTACAGCTATAGTAGGAGTAGAGGAGTGATATGCTATTTGTTTCAAGCTAAATTTTGTGAGAGACTTAATATGATAAACTTTGTTATGTGTACGAGTCGCGACAATTTAAGAAAATACTATGATGATCTAACGTCTCAACTTAGGAAATATAAGGAACCTGGTTTTTCAATTGAATTTTTCAAACGTGGTGCATTGTAATTACATTAAGTGTGCATTTTGGGTCATTTGAAACCTTGAAAGTTTTCTCCTGAGACCTTTTTAAAATGTGAGTTGAAACAAACCTCTCGTATGGATGAAATTCGGTAAAATGTTCTGTATATGCTGCTACACAATAGTACAGTAAGATCACAAAAAAGAACTAAATATTAGAAGTGGCTGCCATATATTCCATTTGACGTTTAATAAATTCAGAACGTACTAGTCTTTATTAGTGGGAACTTTTAATTTGATTGAAAAACATCTTGTTTTTGCTTTTTTGTCTCTATTACACTTTAATATCGTGCCGCGAGATTACATTTATTTATTGTAAAAATGTTGAACATAAATTTACTTCCTATTAAAGCTTGCCTCGGGGCTACGCCCGGGATATAACCTAGCTTTTTGTCGAGTTTCATTTCAAACCGCTCAGTAGATTTCAGGTGATGCTCTAACGGACCGACAGACAGACAGAAAATTTAAAACCGTTTAATAGTTTTCACGTGATGCTCTAACAGAGAGACTGCTGGTCCGAATTGACCCCCTGATTTTTTTCACATTTTTAAACGCATTGTACAAACTCGAACCATTTACAGATTTGTTGTAGTATAGAAGATTTCAAAAGTTTTTGAGATGCGTTCAATATACATTGGTTGCTTCGTTCGTAAATCAAATTGGGCGTCAGTTCAATACGTTCTCAACATACTGGAAACATCGATTTCGTCTCGCTGCACTCTATTTCCATTACATAAACATAGCAACGCGGGCAGTATACATATATTGCTCGCGAGGAATGAACAGGTGATATACCGTAATTTAATAATAAGAGCTCGTAATATAACCATGAAAGGTAAAATATATCTGACGAAAGATTAATTTCAAGTTACACTCATTAAACTTCCGTTTAATTCTGGGTCTAATAGGAGTGATAGACGTGCGAGATAAGCATACTTATCGGCTCGGTGACCTTTTTCGTATATCTGTCACAGTAAGTATCTACTTTTAGTGGGTCTTCTTCGTCTTTAGGCATTTGAGGCGACGAAGAGTTTGGAGCCTTGAAAAAACCTCTTTGCCCCGTCTGCAACTCGGCTAGCAACTACGGAGCTATTGGAACCTTCCCGCATAACGGTGGTCTCTCGACGGATCTCGTTAGCCAGTCTGCGGCATCCGATAGCCTTCTTGAGTTTTGCACAGTCGTCATCTGCGGCTTAGTTGGCTATTCATAAGAGTTCGGTGGTCAGCTTGGACATTGGGTGGCCATCGTAAATACGCGAACTTTTAGACGCGAAAAAATGCGTCGAGCCATAATAAGTACATAATATAGTCCTCCTTGATGTATTTGTCAACGGCGAATCTTGTCAAGTCCAGGTTTGCAAACGCAGGTGGCTAGCGGAACCAATTTGATTTTAAAAGTTATTATGCAAGGAGCGCAGTACAGCCGTCCTGATGAGTCGTATGTATAGCTGTAAGATATTTTAGGGCGGTCCTTTTTGATAAGGCCTAGCTTATCTGAGTGTTCTACACGCTGCGTTTCGAAGACATCATCGGCTTTATCAATAGAACTACGCCACTCCCTTCTTTGTATTGCACGATCTTCCCGTACTTACTCGCACGTCTTCATCAACTTCCAATACATACATGCATACTTCTTTATTCTTTTATTTGTAACATAATTTTACTCTTCAAATACGTTATAAATATTTGAAAAATAGAATTGTAATTTACATCTTAAAACTATAATTTGTAACTCGTTGAAATCAACAATATTGAAACATTAATAAAGACGACTAAATTTAGTATTAATATGAGACCGAGACAACGTCTACTGGGCTTGCTAATATTTCTATAAAAGTATCCTTATATTACTACTGTACACATTTCTTCCTTAGTTGATAACTCCTTCACGGTACAGGCTGTCCGTTTATGGAACTCACTGCCACTCAACATCACACGAGCTAAATCCATACTGTCTTTTAAACTAATGGTTACTAAATATCTTTGGCACTCTCAGGTCTAAAACATGCTGCTGATTCTATATATAGTACGACATATTTTATGTTTGTGTAGTATATAAAGTATATACATATATTTTACTTATTCTTGGAATATTTCATATTATTTATTGTCTTCACCGCCACTGTTGTCTTAAAATTTTCCTTAGTTTAGGGGGTTGCCTATAAGAGATCGCTTTAACCGATAAGACCGGCCTTTGTTCAACATTTATTGTACCTAGTTTTAAGAACTAATTGTATTAAAAGTACAATGAATAAAGTGTTTTTGATTCATTCATTCAATTCTACGTGTTTAAACTTTTATTTATTATTCTTTATTCTTTATTGTACACAAAACGTTACATTATAGAATAGTGGTGATGTACAAAGGCGAGCTTAACCCTAAAAGAGTTTTCTTCCAGCAAACCTATGAGTCTAGCGAGAAGGGGAGAAGCAAAAGGCAGGGTTGTGTACACTAAAGATAGTTAACGATATAATATTTAATATAAACAGATTAACAAAAATAAATTATATACAAGATACTTTAAGATACATACATACATACATACATAATGTAAAATATAGATATATAAGAATAATTTAAGATAGATAGTGCTCTTTGACTTTTTTTTGAAACTGCTCTCCGATGAGCTATCTCGGATCGTATGTGGTAGGGCGTTCCATAATCTAACTGCGTGGACGGAGAAAGAACCACTATAACATGCCGATGAGTGTGTGGGAGCATTGAGAAGAAGGAGTTTAGAAGTTCTGCAATGTTTATCAGAAGGAACAAGAAATTCAAAACTTTGACGAAGATAGGAAGGAGAAAGAGGGTTATGTAAGATTTTATACAAAAATATAACTACGTGAAGGTCGCGTCGACGACGAATTGGCAGCCACTTAAGTTGCGATCTAAATGCAGAAACATGATTGAACTTTCGCAGACCAAAAATGAAGCGAATACATAATTTTGAAGATGTTCGAGTTTATTTAGAAGTTCTTCAGAAGCGTCTAGAAAACATACATCGGCGTAATCTAAAAGAGGCAGCATTAAAGACTGAGCAAGAATAATTTTGGTGACAAAGGGAAGAAACTTTTGCAAGCGTTTTAGAGATTGGAAAGAAAAGTGAATTCTTTTGCTAATTTCATTTACATGACTGGCCCACGACAACTTACAATCAATAATAACGCCTAGGTTTTTCGCACTACTAGAATAAAGTATCAACTCGCCATTTAAAATAACTGAGGATATTACTGATGTACAATATTTAACATATAATGACTACCAATAATCAAAGCCTGAGATTTAGATGGATTTACTAGGAGACCATTATTATGTACGAATCCATTATATATAGAGCTTACTATCGGGTTATTCAAGAGTCCTTGCGGCTAAGTCAGTAAATAGCATAGATTTTAACATACTACATCATTAAAGACGTCGTCAGATTTAAAAAAAAATTAAACTGATAATGGAGAGGAATTATGAAGCCAAATCTGTATGAAGCATAATAATTTATTCAAATGATCGCAGTCATTAGGCTGCCGGCTATTTGTTCCCAACAGTTTCAGCTCTTAATGTGACGCATTATGAATTTGTTGAAATTGACCTTTTTAATTTCGTTCTAGAGGAGATTCTTCCGCGTAATTTAATTAATTACCGTTTTTAATATCAAAACGATTCCTAAATGAGTCCGTTTTAAAAGTATGTTATATTAAAATCTATTTTAATTTTATTTACCACTTGATATGGAATTTTCTTACTAAGCAATATTTTTCCTACAAAAGTGTAATCATACCGAAATGTGACATTTCTTTGCAATAAAATGTCTAACGAAAGAATTGTGGTTCCCCCAGTATCTGATACGGTCCTACAGGTTCCAGTGTGGGAGTTTTAAAAAGATATATAGACTAATAAATTACTGTATTAACTAACAGATAACATGCGACCTGTTTTTCTCATTGAGCAATCAGGTTATCTATATTTGATTTTTGAATTATAATATTATAATTATATATGCGTTTTACTTATAAATTATGACCTGTGACCTTTTGTGACTTTCTATGCATTTTATTAATTGTCAGAATGAAAAATTAACACAAGTCTATAGTTGAAACCTATGGTTATTAATTTCTTTTAAAAAGCCTATATGTGATTTGTTATTTACCTATGCTTCTATGCGTATGTTAATATACACATACCAACAACGACAACACTACTCTTTAGTGTACACCAACATAAGAAAAGTAATACATTTTATTGTCTTAACTATAAGGTAGTAAGTACAATGGTGGCCTTATTGCTTAATGCAATCTCTTCCAGGCAACCTTTGGATGGACATGAACTTATTAAAAGTTAATTGTTGGCGTGCAGTACAATAATATACTATAAATTATAATAAATATATGTAATACGCCAATTGACACTATTGATAATTTTTAGTTTTTTTAGGCTGATTTATTACGCAGTCATGTAGCGCACTATAAATAAAAACTGTCAAATTTCATGCATGTAGACAATGACTTCAACACTTGACATGACAATAAATTATTTTAACTTTACTACCTTGTATTCTACAAGGTAGTAAAGTTTTGCATAAGATCCTATGAATACTTTTTTCAATATGGGGTATTTTGATTAAGAAACTACCTAAATGAAGTTTGCTATATTGCACGCGTATTAACACGTTTTTGAAGATATAAATGTACAAAATTTACTTACAATAAATCCCTATTACAAAAATCTTTAATTTAAAATTAATAAACATTGTAATACTTTTAATTTTCAGATGCTGTTAGGTACTTTCAAAATCTTGTTATTCGTTGGAAAAATTAACATTTATTAACAATTGATTTTAATACCATCACGGAAGCTTAAGAACTTATTATTGATTATCTCACAAACATTAATCTTTAGCTACAAGCTTCTTTTTATGACCTTGAAATGAAACTATCAGGTATTGTCAATTTAAAGAAATAATTTCGAAAAAGTCATTGGCATTTATGAAAGTTCGACTGCAGCTATAGACAGAAAGAAAAATATTGTTTATCTCTGATGTAAATGTGGTTTATACACATTAGACGTTGAGCTAAAGAATGCAATCAGTTATATCATCTATAGATGATGTTGTAAGGAAAATGTTCTTCAAAGATAAAATCGATTTTACAAATGAAAATGAAGAATTAAAGATCGTTAAAGATGGAATAGTTCCCAGTGTGTCAGAACCCATGTTTAGTTCAGTACTATATGTCGCTGTAGACAATCATGACAATTTATTTTTAACGTCACATAAAACATTATGGCGAGTCTATAAATATGGAGTAGTCGGAAATATGGTTTCCTTTAAGACTATGGACGATGATGTTAAATGTTTTGGTAGCGATTCTAGCGGTAATATATATTTCGCTATGGACGATGATTTTGTTAAATCGATTTTTTATGAAAGTTATTGAGGTTAAATGCTATTCTTCAATAATGTTATGTAAAAGACTCAGTATAATAAGTGTAAAGAAAACATTTAAATACTATTAATATCAAGGAATAATATGAAATTTAAGAATTATTAATTGTTTCACCAACTAATTAACTCCCTGACGATACAATCGTTTAATCATCATTAGCAGATGAAATAAAAATTCACATCATCATAAAAAAATCATAATTATATTTCATAAACAATTAAGTATGATAATTTAAAGAAGTAACATTAGCATACTTTATACCATGTATTTTTATATCAACGTTATTTTCTCTATAGCACTCAAGCACTCAACTTATCTTGGTTGTGAGTGACCGTAAACCGGTTTTCAAATACGTACACCATTGTACTTGTAAAATCGTACATATAACTTTCTTATATCTTACATTTGAATCAAATTTTTGTACTTAATTTCAATATTAACCAACTTTTATTCCAGCCATACACTGGTAATTTTTACTCGCGTAAAAGTTTAACGCTAAGCACACACTACGATTTAAAAATATCGGACTCAATTGTGAAATGATGAGCTGGTATTAGCTTTAGAGCTTAGCCTTAGAGGCTTACGCAAGCAAAACATCTAGGTGCGAAGTCGGGCTTATTGTAGCCATTTGACAGTTATGACTACATAATAAAAAAAGCAATACGCTAATTAAATGTAATTTATTATGAATTTTGTGACGTCATTTGTGTAGTAAGTAACAGTAAACTTTATTAATATAACAATAAATTATTTTCAATAACATTTTTATCCATCCAAAGGTTGCCTGGAAGAGATTTCTTTAAGCAATAAGTGCTTTAAGGCTGTCCATTGTATTATTACCTTATTATAATCTTTCAAAATCTTATAAAAAATTTAAATTCAAACCAAACCGATTCATTGTAATCTCTACCTTGCTTAGATATAGGCATTTTTATGTAGAGAATAGAGAAATAACATTTTCTCAATTATTATATTAGGTTTAACGTAATATGTACTTTAATAAGAAACAAAATGCTGTAGCTTTGATCTGAATTTATTCAAGCCCAGCTCCGGATTTGGAATACAATATGTCTTGTCAACTTGAATGAGTGATAGGCATGTGACGCCAACAGACGTCTTTGTATGTAAACTTATCTTACAAAAGAAATTGTGCGTAAACAGACGAAATAGAATACTGCGATGAGATGTAAGATTTAAGATTTTATGATAAAAATAGATATAGTTAATTAGAAATATTCATATCATAATTACATATAGTACTTACAAGTATTTTTTAATATTTTTAGCCATCTTAAGACTGTAATAGACGGCGTGAAAATAATTAAATTGCTTTATAATACATAAATGATCTTTGATTTATTCACGTTCAATTTATTTTCTTTTGTATGGCAGTGACGCAAGCATAAGCTGCGTTTCACGGAGATGAATATGATCGGAAAATCACTGAATGATCGCGGATCTACATCCGCGGCAGAATTCACATCCGTGACATGGCAACTGCAAAAACCAAATCTGACGCTTCCGAAATTAATTTCCTTTGTCACATAAATTCCTGTGCAGCAAACGTAGAGGTCATTACACTTGCGAAAATCTCACTTTGTTATAAATAAAATTTGGCATGAAAGGTATGTTTCATAAACCGTTCCATAGTGCGCTAGTGAAATTGTGACAACAAACTATAATTAGGGCTGGTTATCATAATGTGACTAAGGGCTGCAGTTTTTTCAGCGTCCATTAGCCTGTGGGCTATTCTTAATCAGGTGTTGGAAAATCATAGCGATGTTTTTTGAAAGATAAGTTTTTTTTATCTAAGGCAATATATTATTATGTAGGCAGATAATATTAGTTTACAAATTCATAAAAAATGTGTTTTCTTGTAACTTTGAACCATAAAATATAAAATACGAAAAAACATAACACGTCGTAGAATTTTAAAAAAAACTGTTCGGTAGCTTCAAAGAAATTTGGTTTGAACCGCTGAACAATGTTTTTGTTTTGTTGATATATGTATATAGAACTTTTAATAAAAACTATTTTAGGAGTCCATACCAAAAATAGTAAATCTTCGCTGCCCTTTAGGAACACTACAATGTACGTGGATTGACATTTGTCCAGGATTTTTCACTGGCCAAATGAGAAATAGCAGAAAGCTTTTTAGATAGTATATTAAGTGGGCTATTTTTCAAATCGGTGCGCCAGATGCGCTTTACAGCACAGTTTGATGACAAAACTCCATTTGCGACGTGGAGGTGACCAATAAAATTGCTTTCATAGGTTTTTTTGTATTGTTTATATCACATTTTATGAAGAATTAAGCTTTTTAATTAAAATAGTTGTTAAACTTCTTTAAACAGACATTAATTATACTTCTTAATCGTAATTTGAAATATAATGTAATTACAGAGCGTACAGGAAGAGATTGTAAAAAAAATTGCAAGCGGAGTTACCGAGTGCGAAACCCGCTAATTTGCCTTCGATAGGCGTGGAGATGTATATCACTGGTTTTTCTAAAACTGGAAGACACGACCTTTCGTATATAATGATAATGTGTTTGTTTATATCACTATCTACATATAGTGGAAACTGTTTTATGAGTATGGGTCAAACACAAAAACGGAAGATGAAGTGTTCAAGATATACAAATTCCATATGACATTATTTGTTCATGTATATTTTTTTATTATATAACATTATATTGTGGGTATGTTAGATTTAACAGTCTTTTGTATTTTAATAAATAAAGTATTTTTATTGCTCTCGTTTAAACCGATAACCCAAAAACTAAATAAACTTTTTAATTATAGAAACATGAAACATTAAATAACTTTTCATATAGCAATCTATGTTTGCGAATCAAAACATATAAACATATTATTCCAACATTTGTAGTCTTCTCCTGTAGACATGTAATTTTTTTGTGTTTGACCCGTATACAATCTGTGTCCGTTTACTGGTATAATAAATACTAAAGAGCAAATAATGTATGCTATACATATAAATTAATAATAGTATGTAAAATTTTGTTTTACTAATCATGAACCATAATAATCCATAAATAATATTATTTATGGATTATTATGGTTCATGATTAGTAAAATTTATAATAAAAAAAAATATAATTTTCCTCGCCGCCTACGAGAAGGCGGTTTAGATATATATCTAAACCGCCTTCTCGTAGGCGGTGACGAAAATTATAAATCTTTATTTGCTTAAAATCTCAGTATAAAATTTCGCCTTATTGACTTGAACTTGACCATATGATATTATATGAAAATTATACAGAAAGAAAAAAGTATAAGAAAATAAAAATATTCCTCTTGTTACAAAAGATCAAATTTTGAATGAAAGCCCCTACGTTTGTAAAAATCCGTTTTACCAAGTGGTTTTGATAGACCATGTGCTATATGTCAATGAGCTAACTAAACTTCCGTTTATGAACTCGAAGTAAGTAGGGAAAGTAAGTCATTGATTTCCTACGAAACATTTATCCGACCAATGCCTGTAACACGTAATTGAATTTCACAAAGAAGATAGAAAAAAGTAAAGTTTGTACGTGAGATGAAAATGGGATTCGGGGCGATCAACACTTGTTTTGTAAGTCAATGAGAATGAACAGACCAATACCGTAGGCGCGCTACAGTATTTGGTTTGCAGAATAAATCTTTGCCTGCAATAACAAATGGCTGTTAATGTTTATTTATTTACCCATTTAAGACGGTCTGATTGATGTCGCTGTCGTACACTTCCACCGTGTTCACGTCCCCAGTACCTGTGCCAAATTTCTGCTCATCTTCTAACAATTTACTGGCAGGTGTTTTATCTCATTCGTCTTTTTATATACTATGGCAATAATTATGATAAAAGGACAAGATATTGTTAAACAAAATATACATTGCACGATATCAACACTTTTATTGCACTTTCAACCTCTAAACACAATTGCAATCATTAAGTTTACATTTCACTTTACAGGTACACAAATCACGGTCGAATAACTCGTTTTCAAAAAACACTAGCCGTTTTAATATTTTTGTGCTAAAACCACCATCACCCACCGAACTCTGCAAACAGTTCGCGGGAGAAAGGTTTTTATAACATTACAACTAAGTTATTTCCACATTTGTCAAAGTTATATATCGTATCCAATTACTTACATAGTTTCATATAATCTCCTCATAAATTATGGCATTAATATACGAGTAATTACTACAACTATACTTTCATGACATCTTTAAAATACATATTAGCTGCAATATATTTTAGGATGCCAACACAAGTTAATTATTTATTTTACCATAATCATTAACACACTCTTGTGTTAAATAATGATTACACACCGATCTACTAATTGAAAATTTGAAATCCAATATAACACTTTCAGAATTCAAGTTTTCTTCGTCGTTTTGTATGAGAATATTGTGGTACTTTTGTGTAGTATAACTATATCTTACAAAATACTAGACATATAAAATAATTAAGGGATGCTAAATTATGATTTGTTATCAGCATTTATATAAATCTTATCTTACACCGGATTTCAAAGAAGTTGGCATGGTTAACCTTTTACTCTTAATGTTGCTTGTTAATTGATATATTTAATATGTAATTATATTAGCGTAGGCATAGTTGTCTGTCGTCAGCCAATCACCGTCCACTGTTGGACGTAGGCCTCCCCAAGTCGTCAACACTCATCACGGTCCTCGGCCTTCCTCCATAGTTGTCTGCCGTGTCACTATGTTGAAGATTTTGGCGCGATTTTTTCTCTTTACTACAAACATAAAGAGCGTCAACCGTATTCCTCCTCGCCATAAAGAGCTACAGAAAACCAAGTCGATTGATGGACTACTAAACATTTGTCTGAATTGCATAAGTTAATATTCTACAAAAGAAGTATATAACTAAATTATAAACATGTTTTAAATGTCATTTAATTGTAAATATTATGTTATTAATTCCATACACCCTAAGCGTCATTAACATTCATATGCTAAAACTGGCATAATACGATATGTATATCCCTATAGCTGCCACACCATCCAATATAACCTTTTTATCTGGATAGTAATAAACAAAATTATATATAGCATTAGATATGGGGTTTAAAAAAGAGGTACAATAAGATTCCTTTAAGTCCAGCAACATATCAGTAAAAGCTCCGGCGTTGCAAATATCCATATGCGCCTATAACCAATTTCCATCTGCCTTTTGCTGTACTCTATTTAATAAATATTTATATTCATATATTTTTAAATCTTTCAACAAACCATTAGATGGGAAACTTAATTAATTCAGTAACAAAGAGAATTTTATATCAACAGGGGTGGACAATTTGTGTAATGACATTTCTTGAAATAAGTTCCAAGTTGTTGTATCTCACTTTGTGGATATGCTTTGTTAAACATTATTGTGCTGATGAAAGACAGCCTTGTTTATTTAATTAGGATATAAGAGTTTGAGTTTCAGTGTGGCATCAGACAATTCTAGTAACCGTATAAATGCTATAGTAATTGAATTGTTTACCAGTTAGTTTAATTATAATCTATTCTCTCTAGTATGTGTTATGTTTATTACTCTATTATAATGGTAGTAGTTTAGTGATTATATTCTTACGTTTCATTTCAACGAAACGTAAAGTAATAATAATAAAAAATATATCCAAACAGAAACACAGTACTGCTTTTACTCAAATATGTGCCACATTATTTCTGATCTTGTACTATAAGCGCCGATGTTTTGAAGGCATTTTATACTTTCAAAAGAACCCGAGATGAGAAGCAATTTCGGGAATCACCGTGTCGAACAATGCTTCCGAGAGGTTTTTTTTTTATTAAAAATACACTTTAACAATGAATTGAATAATGTTCGCTGTCATAACTTCCCTAGGCGAGATTATGCGAAACAATTGATCGCGTTACAATCTTGTTCCATCCCTTCTGTGTTATTAATATTGAAAACTTTTGTATTTTATAAAACGCTCAGGCTATTTACATCGTATTCCGTATATACTATTTTCTGATATAACAACTATCCTCTATTCATTTCCTTAATCAAAAATATATTTAGATATATCAAAAATCTTAATTATAATATTACTTGCTTTGTATTTGCTCACACGTTTTGAAGACATCCCATGTTCGGTATGAAAAGAATATTGTGCTTATTCTCGATACCGAGGGTATAATTGTACAGTTAATCACTAAATATTAATGAAATCGATTTACCTTCAAGAACCTTAAGAAGGTACAAACGTAAGTAGAAATTCACTGTCAAGTTATTTAAGATTATTTAATTGATAAAAAAAATATTGTGTATTTGTGTGCAGTTCACACGCAGTAGTAGTGCAACAAAGTGTGACAAGGGGTGGGAGGATTCTAAATTTCTTGACGTCACATTTCATATATTATATCGTTATAATATATTTAAGCTTTAAAACACGAAATTTGAAGTATTAACGAAAATCTTCAAAACATTTCCAATTCTATTTGTATGAGAAGAGTGTTTAAATTATGAAATATAATGTATACTATCTCATTCTCTTCCAGGCGAGTATTATAGATTTATGTGTTTATTTCTTTTTAGTGCCGCTTTTTCGTTTGATCGCTTTTCAAATCACAACGAATCTAAAGAAGTTTCACATCAATAATATTATCGTATTAATGTATATTTTTTTATTGCCTGAAGCAGGCAAACAGGCAGACGGCCCACCTGCTGGAAAGTAGTTACCGCCGCCTATGGACTTTTGCAACACCAGGGGTGTAACGAACGCGTTGCCGACCTCTAAGAAATTTTATAACGCCCTTCTTAAAGAACCCCACGTCATAGCGCAAAGGGAGAACCGCGGCGGGAAGTTCTCTCCAGATCATTGTTGTACACTGAATAAATAGAATCGTTGCGTAGTTGAGCGTGGGAGCTCAAGGAAATGGGGATGAATATCCGGTCGCTGGCGAGCGGTGCGGTTGTAAAAGTGAGGTGTTGGCACCAAACCAAACAGTTCCTCGGAACATCCCCGTTATATAGGAGATAAAATACGCTGAGGGACGCAAAGCCTCTTCGAAAGCTAAGCGATTCTAAACCGCCTGTAAGTATGGGATCGTCGACGATACGAACGGCGCGACGCTGGATGGAGTCGAGGGGGTCAGTCTGGTAAGCGGGTGCTCCGGCCCATAGATGTGAGCAGTACTCCGTGCAGGAACGGAGAAAGAATACAATTTCCTGCGGCCGGGCGGCCTGTCGTAAGAGGCGACTAAAAAACCCACAGCCAGGTGGTAGGGTATTTGCTCGACTGGATGGCGACCACTCCTGGTCTAGAGTATACCGCCATAACAACCTTGTGTTGTGTTCCGGCAGCAGTGACCAGGTTCCAGTCTCCTTTAAGAGAGCAGCAGCGCATTTGTAGCACCTTTGGTGTTGCAAATGTCCATAGGCGACGGTAACCACTTTCCATCAAGTGGGCCGTCTGCCTGTCTGCTGAACTCCTGCAATAAAAAATAAATAAAATAAAAACTCCATATGTGGTCTGATTTGTGCTTTGTATAGCGCAAGTCGTTGCCACGGAGTCAAATATTGCTTGGACCGGTTTAGCACACCAAGCTTTTTAGAGGCAAGTTTAGCCTTGCCTTCCAGATGACCCCGAAACTGCACGTCGTTCGTTATGTCGACGCCAAGGATCCCGATACTATTAGATAATAGTTAGATGTGTTCCTTGGAACTGTGGCGCAGGGACAAATGGGGTCTTTTTGGCAGAAAAGGCGCAGACCTGTGTCTTCGTGGGGTTAAACTGGACAAGATTTTGTCGTCCCCATTCAGAAACTCGCTCCAGGGAGTTCTCTACTTCAGACACAAGTCTAACCCGACTCTCTTTTACTAGCGTCCGAGGGACATTGGCGCGACTGGTATATCTGGCGTCACCGGTGCTGTCATCCGCATAGCAATGAATGTTCTCTATAGATAACTAGTCATTGATATGCAGGATGAACAGTGTCGGTGACAACTTGCAGCCTTGTGGCACACCAGCATTGATAAGGCTTGGTGGATGAGCAGCAGCCTTCGACAGTGACTTTGATGCTGCGACCACCAAGAAAGCTCGATAGCCACTTGCAAAGCTCCTCGGGTATCCCGTATGATGGCAGCTTCGTGAGAAGTGCCCTATAGCAGATCCGACCAAAGGCCTTAGCGATGTCAAGGCTAACTGCCAAGGCTTCCCCCTTGCTCTTAATGGCTTTTTCCCAACGCTATGTTAGGTATACCAAAAGATCCCCAGCAGAACGATCATCGCGGAAGCCATATTGTCAATTGTTTAGTAGCTGAGAATCTTCAAGGTAACCCAGAAGCTGCACGTTGATGATTCGCTCCATCACCTTTGAGAGCAAGGAAGTTATCGCTATAGGCCGGTAGTTGGATGGGTCAGTCCTATTACCTTTTTTAGGGATAGGGTGAACTAGGGCAACTTTCCACAAAGATGGGCCACAGCTGGTAGTATAGGAGAGTTTAAAGAGACGAGCCAGGACTCGAGATAGCTCTGGAGCACAAGTCTTGAGTACGACAGCAGGTATACCATCCGGCCCGGACGACTTCTTGACGTCGAGGGAGCTTAGAGCTCTACGAACCGCTTTCTGCGTAAAACTAACTTCTTTCATAGAGCTCCCATACTGCGGAATAGTAGGTGGGGTTGCTCCTCCGTCGTCAAAAGTTGAATTGACTGCAAAAATGTTACCTAGGAGTTCGGCTTTACCTTTTGCGGCATGCGCCAGTTGGTCGTCCGCTGTGTGCAACGATGGAAAGGACGGCCGACAGAAATTACCTTCGACAGCTTTGGCGAGTGACCAAAATGCTCTCATTCCAGAAGGTAAGTGAGTAAGCCATTCGCCAATTCTGCCGATGTGTTCAAATTTTGCTCTCGCGAGCCGCTTTTTGAGGGACCTGGTGGCGGCAGTGTATATCTTCTTTAGATCGGGAGTTTGCGGATCCTGACATTGTTTAGCTGCCTTCCACACTCGATAAGCTGCCTGCTTTTGATTTACAGCATCAGCGCACAGCTTATCGAACCATGGTTGGCTACAGCCACCGATTGGGATTACAGAGTTAGGAATGTAACACTCAATTCCCTGTAATACCACTTCGGTGACTGAATCTGCACAAATGTCAGGATCGTCCGTAAAGAAACAAAGTCGCCCCCAAGGGTAGGATGCATAAAACTCGCGCAATCCATCCCAATCTGCTGGTTATCGATATCGCCACACCTTTCTTTTACCGTTGGGGCGAGCCCGTTGGGGAATAGAAAGGGGCACTTCGGAAGATACCAAAAAGTGGTTCGATGAACCCAGAGGAGCTCTGACCGAGATTAGGTAGTTCTCCAATTAAGTAAGGCCATAGGCGAGAGCAAAATCGCGGGCAGTCCTCAGAGAACCCAACCATTCAGCATGATGGGTGTTGAAATCTCCAAGGACGATTACTTTTGCGGAAGGGTACTGTCCGAAAACTCTGTCGGTCGCGTCTTGGACATGTCCAAAATAGTGGGCTATCTCAGTCCTGCGCATTCCCTGCCACGGGACCGGTATAGACACGAATAGATTCGGGTGGAGCCACCGAAATCTACCCGCACCCATAAGGTGGACAGGTCCCTATTTTCCAGGCCATGGAGACGGCGACAACAAACATCCTCGCGGACATATAGACACACCCCAGCTTTTGGAAGGAATTCGTGTTCCAGATTGTAGCCGGGGTAGTTTAGATATGATATGTCCATTGGGGCGAATATTTGCGTCTCCGTTAAAAACAATAAGGCCGGCTTAGTCGTCTCCAGGTGGTGATGGACCGCGTTAAGATTGGCATGAATTCCCCAGATGTTGCAAAAATCCACCTTAAGTGTGGATGTCAGGTCCGCTGAGTTAACCTTATTATTTTTATTATGGCTCATTGTTAAAATAATCTTTAAGCAGAGAGTTAGGAAGTGCGTTATTATCAGTGAAAGGAGGACAAAGCGGAGTGTGCAATTATCCACACAACCCCGCAGGTAGTGTGACTAGCTGGAGCGGGGCACGTAAGGGCCCTCGGTCCTCCCCGGAGAGCACTGCCGGGTCCACGTCCGGTCACCAACCGGCACGACAGTGCTCTCCAAGATTATGCGCCAGTTGGTGGATAGCAGCCTCCATGGTACCGGTTAGTCCAGGTTCGGGACTCCTACTACCTGGCGGGCGGCCAGCGGGCAACCGTTTCCCCGGATCTCCCTGACCCCCACCCACCTCATCACGCCTACAAGGATGAAGTGTATATAACACAGATCCTGGTTTAAATCTCGCTGAAAATAACTCACTTCAGGGAAGAGGGGGACTGGAACCTGATCACAAATGCCGGAACACAACCCGAGGCTGTTATGGCGGCATGCTTTAAACCAGGGGTGGTAGCCATCCAGACGTGCATAAAGCCCTACCACCTGGCTGTGGGTTGTACTGTCGCCTCTTATGACAGGACGCCTGGCCGCAGGAAATTGAATTCTTTCACCGTTACTGCACGGTTACAACCAGATCATTGTTGTACGCAGAATAGATGTTCAAGAGAACCGTTGCGTAGTTGAGCATGGGAGCTCAAGAAAATAGAGGTGAACATTCTGATGCTGGCGACCGAATTCTCTCATAGTTAATAACAAATATTTTTAAATTATCTTTGTGTAACCTTTATAAGCTGACTGTTGTGTTTGTCCATCTGTAAAGCTTAAAGTGTTTTATAGTGGATTAATCATCCATTTGCGTTAACTTAAAGTATATATTTTCTTTTATTTTAATTAAAGTATTTATTTTCTTTAGTTCTATTTCACTTAAATATTTTAAGATGAACATCTGGCGCATAAAATTAGAATTTCAAATATTCACTCTTAAACTAACTTTGAATAATAAAAAATCATTCAGTGTTTGGAGATGGAACTCGTTCGTATGCAGAATGTAAAAATTCATAAATGAGCATTTTCAGAAAAAATGGAGAGCTGTATTCCAACGCCTATTTGTCGGAAAGCTTTATGAATAATTCTTTTATCCTTCCATTTTTCTCTCTATATCATGTAAGATATTTAAGGCCTTGTAGTTCCTTATTTGCATAGTAACCAATCATCTTATCTTCGAGTGAAATATGTTTGGTGCTGATTCGCTGTAATGAAAGTGCGAGGAAAAGCAGTAAAGTAGAATTCCCTACGCTTAAGGATGATAATTATTATTTGTTACCGTTATTTTAATTTGGAAAATAGTAAGACAGACTATATAATGTTTTTATTTAACGAACTGTGATTATTTTGATAGGTAAATTCTTATAGCATTTATTTTTAAATCTTCTGTAAAACAAGTGGCCGTGTGCGACTCGGATTTACATATTTAAATCGTCTCTATAAATTAAATATAGATATATAGTATTGAATTCAAATTTCAGATTCCATAAAGCTTTTCTATACAATTTTAAGTATCGATGATTACTGGATTGTTAGATTCATTGGTCGCTGTTATATACTTTTATGGCACCTAGCCCATATAGCGCTTACTAATTTTTTGTTGCATAATTTTTTGTCTAAATTCCCTATAATGCTATTTATTCACAACCTTTGTGATAGATGTGTAAATATAAACATATAAAAATGTTTGACAAATTGACCTACTTACAGCGATACAATCATTAATCACATTTATGTGGTTTCTCTAAAATTATATCTAGGTATAAACTCATTTTATGTTCATGATGTTCATGATGGCATTAGAGATAAAAAAGGAGGATTGATCGTCATTGTCTCAAATTCGACATTATGTTTTTGTAGACACAGGAAAAATAGAAATATGTGTCAAAATAGATAATTTTTTACTAG
The DNA here is from genome assembly GCA_039645545.1 of Dendrolimus houi. Classification (NCBI taxonomy): domain Eukaryota; kingdom Metazoa; phylum Arthropoda; class Insecta; order Lepidoptera; family Lasiocampidae; genus Dendrolimus; species Dendrolimus houi. The sequence goes on along the minus strand of CM077120.1, from coordinate 10,279,935 downwards.
TTCCTAAGATAGTAGTAGCAGTAGTAACGTATAGACAAGAGTGAGACCATAAAAGTTTAATTTTATTTTTAGGTACCGAAACCCTAAAAAATGTCAGTAAACAAAAAGCAGAAGAGCTTTGAATTTTACAGTGTTGTAACGTTGTTTCTAATTTGCGTGTATTTTTTCCTTTTTCATTTCTGTTTTAACAGGGAAATGTGGTAATTTGGGCGAATGTGTCAGGGGCATCACAATGGGGTTGAAGTGCACATTCATTATATGAGTCGACGTGAACTCGTATAACTCACGAATGTTTGCTACGAGCCTGGCCCTGACGGACGTGATACACTCGGGAATCACGTCAAATGTATATTTTGAAAGGCTATTTAATGCCTGATGTTTTGATCATTAAGTTGATTTTTTTTCGCGGAACCTTAAAAAAAACATCGTAAGTAACTTCTTATAACATCAGCTATCTGCCAGTTAAAGTCCCATCAAAATTGGTCTAGCCGTTTCAGAGATGAGCCGGAACATCCAGACAGACAGACAGGCAGACAAACCGACAAACGGACAAAAATTCTGAAAATTGCATTTTCTTTGGTCCGAATTATCCCCCCTGATTTTTTCACATTTTTATTTTGACATTACCAACAAACACTTCAGTTTTAATTATCTGTATAGAAAATTAAAAATTATGCGTTTAACAGTTTTTTTCCCATTCTCTGATGATCGATATGGTTTGAAATAGCATATTTATAGCAAATAATAAGCTTAACAAAAAATAAAATTAAATATTTAAAATAAACAAGTTGGGGGTAGACTAAACAATAACTTTAACATTACTTATAGATATTTGACGTCTTTGTCTTCCGTGATCACAGTTACTCAAAAATGTAAGAATAAAAATCAAATAAATTGCCGCGTTTAAAATCGTTAAAATTTAGTTTTAATTCTTTTTATCTCTATATTTGGTGCGATAAATATTGTGCTGTTTAATTATTTCAATGTTTAATTTTGATATTATTAGTTTTATATCTCATGCTTACCACAATATTTCTAAGTCTATTTCTAATTTAACAGTAAAGGTGATAGCTTATAAAAGGACCACAACAGTACAGTACTTAGTACTGTAATGTTGTGGTCCTGAAAAATGGCATCCAGTTTACGCATTGTAATCTTTTCAGTTGTCACTAAAAAAGAAAGGGAGACATCGTGATAAAAACATAAGGGTTCTCCTTCGTTAAAATGCCGACGAAACTCTAAAAATAATAAATCAGATAATACTTTAAAGAAGGACGAGCTATAAAATCTCCGTTGCATAAACGTTTGGGTATTGATAAAGTGCTTTTTAACATCGCACTGTCGCCGTTGGGTCTATTCAAAAGCCTCGTGAAATCGCCTTACGGCTATCGGGTGACTCTAATGAAAACCCCCATTTGTTCCCTTGTTCGACCTAATGGAATGGATATCAGCTAGTCCTGATTCGCGCTTTGACTAACTCCATAATTGACCTGCCAAGTTTAAATTAAAAATTGAAAGCTTAACCGTGAAATTTTCATTTCTACAAAGTAATGATATCAGACTTTTTAATTAGTTGTATTAAATGCTTTAAATTTTTCATTAAAACATTTAAAAGTCTTATTAGTTATATGACATGAACTTGCTGTACTTTACACAACAGTGTTGGACATATATAATTGCGTTAAAGAAATTTTAATTACTTTAATAGTAGTTTCGATATGAATTTGAACATCTTGAAGAGCTAAAAACGCAAGTGGATAAGAGATATGAAAGCAAGCAAATTTCTGTATTTCACATTTAATACATGAATTTGAAAAAAACTTTATTTGCTTTTTTTTCAACAGACAGTATATTCGTCCAAAATTTTTAAGAAAGCGCCACGGTTTCCACGCCACTTGCATTTGCAATTTATACAAGCAAAGCCGCGCAGAAAGTTGTAATATATATAATATTTCCTACGTTTAAGTTTATTAAGATTAAAAACAAACGTCAAAATATAAGACCCAAATCTGAATTGAACTGTCTCTAGCGTAGTTGAACCGTTTTGGAACTTCGGTGTAATTAATATCTGTAATGTTCAGCATTTCGCAACTGCTATTCCTCAGAACTTCCAGTTTAAGTAGTTCTAGTCAGTCCATTATTAACTAGACATTTCCGCTGTAACTTAATTCATAATTGTCTTAGCTTTAACAGCACGAAGTTCTGTTTATTCAACAAAAAAGCATTTATCAAAATAATTCAGGCTTATTAACACAATTCAACAACGTGAATTTAAGATTTTTTAATTCATATTCTAATAACTGTTACTAGTAACTTTATCTGCATTTATACTTCTACTCTGTGAATAATATAAAAAGGCATAATTGTAACGCAGAAAGACAGTCCGTATGTCTGTCTGTCTTGGTATATCACTGTTTTTTACTGCATCATATACTTTTGTTTTTCTTCGTATAATTTTATTAGGAATTTTATCCAGCAGTTTCGCGCCTAGCATGCTTCGCTCCATTTTCCTCTGATGAACAGCTAGCTTGTTTTCATCTTGCTTACGAAGATCCCATATGTGGCACCCGTGTGTTAAATACGGGAGAATTACAACATCATATTTTTTTAAGCTCTATGTCTACCTCCTTTATTTTTCATAATTTCCTTATAATTCCAATATTTTCTCCATGTAGTTGCTATCCTTCTATCTATTTCTGCAATGTTATCTTGAAAAGAAATAGATCGACCAAGTATATGTATTCCTCGACGTATTCTATTTTTTCGTTATCCACTTTAATGTTCTCTTTTTTACCATTTGTTAATATTTCTCTTTTTGTTGTGTTTAAATACAGACCAACTTTTTTGCTTTTACTTGTTATATTCATTATCATTTCTTGTGGCAAATATTAAAATATCATCCGCAAATCTTAAGTGATTTAAATATTCACCGTCTATCTTAAAGTTTTAACATAGACATGGCTGAAACTATTAATAATTTTAGGTACAATCAGGTAATTATAGATCTAAAATATATATTTTCCATGACGACTTTTTCTCTGTATTTTTTTAATCAGGAGACAGAACACTCAATGTGTATACCCAAACTAAGGATGTTACGCTTGTATTATGAGTAATATACTACGGACCACTCTGGGGTCGATCCCAGACAACCAGACTGTAGTCAATAACTGAAACTTCTTTTCCGAAATTTACCATGCCAGGAATCGAACCATTGTGTGATAGTTGTCAATTTCACAATATTTAATATTTGGTCCACTGGTCAGTGAGCGAAAGAGTTTTTTGTCGCCATGATGGAGTATTTTGATTTGACGCTTTTTTATGGTTTTTCTAATCAAATGATAAAAATGGGTGGACGTTTTTCACCTCTGCGGAACCGTTCATTGTGTGGGAGCTGACACCCACTTGCCTGAACTTTTTTCTTATTTCAAACTGAATCCCTTTTAATCGGCGAGAAAACAATGATTAAGAAGACAATGAGTATTTTAGCAGCTCTGCCATGCAATTGGGTCAACGTTATAATAAATTTGGTTAATATTAAAAGGTGTTTACTTGAAATCTGGTTTAAGCTCAGCGTGTATTATAAATTAACTTGTTTACAAGCAATTTCCATGAAAATCGCGGTATGAAGGCATCAAACAGAAATCCTTGAAAATAAATTTTCTAAAGATGGACAGTGATCCATATAGAAGTTATTGAGAAGCTACAAAAGTTAAATTGTACAAGTTTTAATTTACGAAACTCTCTCTCTTCTTTCAGTTCTCTTGTTATGAAATTCATAAAAATGCGAAACGTCATTTTTCTTTTAATCTCGGTTTGATTTGAACGAAATTAGGTACAGGCGAAAAGTTTTATTGCCATTTTTTTACTTCAGCCTACTTGCCAGCTGAATTCTTTTGATCTTTGTTTAAATAAATTGCGAGACTTTTTAATAGAAATAATTGAAGTACTTTTTGTATCAACTGTTTTTACTATTAAAGCATATATGTGTATTGGTCAAGATAGTGGCTTGTATATGCACGTATAGTGTTCGTATAGTATACGTATAGTGACTTGTATTTGCATGTACAGAGCTTCTTTCTATACCTTATCAAAACAAAGCATTTGTAATATCTCCAAATAATATGTTTGTGGTCTGGTTGTATCTCTAGTATAACCGTCTTTTCATATTAGTAAGAACCCTGTAAACAACTTCGTTTTCAATTGTTTGCAAAGCTTGAATAAAGTAGCCCTCATTTACCAGTATTTTCTTTAACGTAATCCTGTAATTCTGATATATAACGTGAATTGAAGATGGTCTTCTCTTTTATTAATATACAGAACAAAATTGGGAATATAGTAAAAATCTACGATTCGTTTGTTATTTATAAAGGTTCCATAACGTTGCACGTAATTAAACACACTACAGTCAATTTGGTCTGTAAAAAAGGACCCCTAGAAAGTTTAATCAGGATATTATAGCAACTGATAACAGAAGTAATAGCTATAAATTATAGGCATGACTTTTCTGAATAGAAACGATAATTTTTTCATATTATAATATTTATTTATTAATTATGTTTATTTCTTTATTCTTGATACATATTATTTAATTCTATAGATGGCTACAGGTTCCCTTATTATATGTTACATATTGAAGTTTAATACAATTTAATTTGCCGATGACTTAGACTCAATATTCTATTTATAGTCTGAATAGCTTTTAGGTATATATACTATATACGTAAGAAAATATAAATGTTTATGTTGTTACAATTGGGCCACCTACATATTTGTAAAAAAAGCACATTTACTACCCGCCGTCGGTGTTTGAGATAATAAAATTGAATCGCTTTTATGTACCATCTTCTTTTGTTTACTGTGTGTTTAAAATTTGTGATTAGAAAAATAGCCCATTGTGTATTGTAATCGTTTAGGGCCTATTGTTGTATTGTGATCACTGTCAGGTGTGATTCTTGGAAATTCAGTCCAAGCGGTCGAGTATTGTGTCGAGACATATTGTATTTGACAGTATAAAGCAATGCCGCAACGGAGGGGTGCGGCAGTCTAGCGATGGTCACCAGCGAGACAAGACATGTGTACATTCGTGTTATTGAATCGTGTATTACGTTTGTACTGGTTGTGTCCAGTTACATTTATTTGTACCTGTGTTATACGTGTTTGTATAGTTCTAATAAATTCTATAGTAATTCAAACGGCATTTTAATTCGAGTTCCGTAACTCGTAACAATATGAAAGATTTATTTCATGTAAATTTTAACATTTACGTAATATTTCAAATTTACAAGATATTATTCCAATTACCTATGAAGAAAAATACTTTGAAAATAACTTTCAATTGTCTTAATTAAACCTACTTTCTAGTTCACTGTACCTCACTACAAAACATGTTATCACTAGATATTTATAGACAAGAAGAGGTAGTAAATATTCCAGCGACATACCTACCCAAAATTGTTTCTGTTTATATATTTTTTTTATTTCAACATCTGTCGTGTTGACGTGTGAAATGTTAAAATAATGATTAAATTATTATGTAACCACATTGTTAAGCGCGCAAAAAAAGGAGGAAGCTAGTAGGAGGATTTTTTTTTTAAGGCGGGGGAAATGCATTTCGCACATACCGGGTCCTTTGCTAGGGATTAGACCGTTGTTGATCATGGAGGCTTTCCACTGAGGCAATCCAAACAATAATCAACCGGCTTGTGTGGAGACTCGACTAATCAATACCCCACTAAAACCACCCTCCTCCCATGTGCCCGCGCTTATGGCAGGAAAGGCGTGAGATACAGAACGTAGTTACGCCCACACCGATCCTAGCGCACAAGTGCTTGAGAATGCCCCGGGAGAGGCAAACTCACTTCGTCAACAGGGGTGAAGACTCCTCTGCTCCCTAGATGCTAGAGGGCCCCTGCAGCGGTATTTCAGGGAGGGAGGTCATGCGCATACCTGCGCCTCCGGGCTCCCGACTGACGTCGGCGCCCGCGGGACGCATGCGCACTACCATCTCTCTCCCTATCTCGTTCCGCGGCCTCCTTATGAGACACTACCGTCTCGCAGAAATTGACCGCACCTACCCACCAATCGTCGCTGTGCAGCATGGTTTGCACCAGATCGCCCAGCGATTCGATCGGTCCTACAAGTGTCTCGAGTTCAAACCTCTGAGGTGCCCATGCTGCGCATTTGACTAGCGTGTGTAACGCCGTGTCTAGCGCGCCACACTGGCGGCATTGGGGTGAAGGAAAGCAGCCCGCAATCTGACACAGATACTTATCGAAACAACCGTGCCCGGTAAGTATCTGTGTCATTCTGAAGGTCAGCGTCTCGCGTTTCCGCGAGAGCCATCGCAACAGCTGCGGCCGAACCGCTTCCACCGTGTCAATGCCAGCAACAGGGTTTTCCAACTCTACTGACCAAGATTGGACCATGGCCGCGATTTCCCGCGTCCTGATCACCTGGAGTTCGGCCTGGCCATAGACCAGGCCACGGGCGAGGGCATCCTGTCGGGAGCGCCGAACTTTGGCTATCACGTCCGCCTGGAGAGGCCAGGGCGGATCGCCTGCCAAGAGTGTCGACGCCGTCCACGACACTGTACGGTATCCTCACACATCCGGCACAACAAAGTCCTATTGTGGCGGTGAAGTGCAGTGGACCATACGGGTGCACCGTACAGGGCCATACTCCTAAGGATGCCCATGTAGAGTTTCCTAGTCGTCGTCTCCGGTCCCCCCACGTTGGGAAGAAGCCGAGAGAGGGCGCCTGCGGACCTCACGAGCTTGGGAACTAGCTGCTCAAAGTGCGCTTTGAACAGCCATTTCCCATCAAGAATCAGCCGCAGATATTTCATCTGGGGGCCTACACGAATGTCCACCCCTTGGACTGTAACGGACAAGTCCGCGGGGGGGGGGGGGGGGGGTTTACGAAACCGCCTATGGAACATGATGGCCTCCGTTTTCGTGGGGGAGACCTTCAAGCCCAACCTACCTATTCTTCGGACCACGATCGCCAACCCGGCGTTGGCGAGGTCCACGGATTCCGCGAATGACGCAGCGCGTGCCGTGAGTAGGGTGTCATCCGCAAAGCAGATTAGCCCTATTCCGGGCAGGACCGGAACCCGAAGAATCCAGTCATAATCGACGTTCCAAAGAACCGGCCCGAGGACCGATCCCTGTGGGACGCCGCACGCGACGCGTCGCCGACCTATCGCGCGATTCTTGGACTCGCCGCCCTCCCAAAGGATGTATCTGTCCTGGAGGTACGCGCCCAACAGCCTCGTGAGGTACGGGGGGACTCCGTGTGCACGAAGCCCCTCCCTGATCGTCTCGTGAGGGAGGCTGTTAAAGGCGTTCGCTATGACTAGCGAAACCGCCAGGACAGTATTCTTTGCTTGGACTGCGTCGTCCGTTACAGATCGCAGTGTCTCGAAGGCGTCCAACGTGGAGCGCCTCCGCCGAAACCCGAACTACGTCTGTGCTAGCCCCGGCTCCACAGTATCGAGATGCTTAACGAGGCGTTCCGCTAAGATCTTCTCGAAGACCTTGGCGACCTCGTTAAGCAACACTATGGGCCTGTAGGCGGACGGATCGTTGGGAGGACGGCCTCTCTTGGGAATTAGGCATAATCGGCACTCCTTCCATTGCGACGGGAACTGACCTGCGCGGATACAGGCATCGAACAGTTCCCGCAGCTGGCTGCGTAGATGTTTAGCGGCCAGGAAGAGGAGCCGACCCGGAACCCCGTCGGGTCCCGGAGCCGTCTTCCTGCCCCGGAGCCGGTCCAGGGCGACGTCTAACTCTTCCTCGGTGATGGAGTGAGGCTCCACCTCCGAGGTGTCGGGAATGATTGGACCCATATCGGGAGGAGTGAAGATCCCCGGATCCGGGAAGAACCCATCGATAACCGACCCGAGGACCTCGGGTTCGAGCGTTTCCGTAACCGTGGAGGTGCAAGGTCGCAACGTGTTGCGGGCCGCACGGTACGGACGCCCCCAAGGGTCCCGGTCCAGTGTCTCGAGGAGCTCCTCCCGAGCCTGGGCTTTCGCTCGCAGAATTGCGATTGAAAGGGCCTTTCTGGCCTCTCTGAACTCCCCCACGAGTCCATTCTCCTCAACATAGTCTGGAGGACGACGCGCTCTGCTGCGTTTGAGCCTGTGGCTGATTCTGCGGACTGCCCTCCGCAATTCAGCCAAGCTAGTAGAAGGATCCAGTTAGGCTGAGCGGCATTCGGTAAGCTTCGTCAGGTCTTGTCGTCGACCATTCCGCAATGCTTAAAGACGAAAGTCTTCGAGTAGTGCGTCCTACCCATCATGACATACGATGCCGAATCATGTACACTGACGGTGGGACTGGTCGAAAAATTCAAAGTCGCTTAACGGGCTATAGAGCTAGCTATGTTAGGTGTTTCTCTTACGGATAAAATCAGAAATGAGGATATCCGTAAGAGAACGAAGGTAACTAACATAGCTCGTAAAATTAGCAAGGAGCCGGTCACGCCTGTCGAAGGATCGATGGCCGATGGAGCAAACGTGTCCTGGAGTGGAGACCACATCTCGGCAAACGTAGCATAGAATGCCCTCCACCCAGGTGAACTGACAAAAAGCGCAAGGTCACCGGCAGGGGCTGGATGAGGAAGACAGTAGATCCGAATATATGGCGCAAACTTGGGGAGGCCTACGTTCAGCAGTAGACAGTGACTGGCTGAAGAAGAAGTAAAAAAAGCGTCTGATTCAAAAATTTGGAATGTGTTATAATAATGCAAGTGTTTGGACTTTTAAGAAACTTAGATATACTCGTACATGAAAGCTGTGCAGTTTTGAAATACGTCACTAAAATCCTTCCAAATTAAAAAACTTTATATTTTTACGTGATAATTTACTCACCATTTCTTGTTAGACAATTAACAACACGTATTACGGAGAAATTGTTATAATGAAGCTGTTCTTTGAAACAGAAGTGTGACGATGAATAAATTAAGTGACTTTTTAATTATCGCAACATCCGTATTAAGGTTTTAGTACGTTCTGATTTAATATTTCAAATAAAGCCCTTTTTGCAGTTACGGCGTAAAAGGCGATTAGAATTTTTATAAGTCCCTTTTTGTTAGAGTTCCCTAGCCGTTTTGGCAAAATTGGAATTCTTATGTTTACATAATATTCATCCGCCCGTCTGTATTTTTAAGGCACAGTCATTTTTCTCAGAAACCATTGGGTCATTAACCAACCAACCAACTGACAATTAAGGGTGATGACCATGCTTATAATTGAGGGTTAAAATAACTTTTTTTCAATGTAACAGTCGTCTGGGTCTTGAAAAATCATGACAATGTTTTTGATTATTTTTTTGTTTCAGTTAAAAGATGGGGAGAAGGGTATAAGCTTTCAAAGTCTTACATCTTCTATCCCTTTCTCTAACTTTCGAACTATGAAGTGGAAAATTGTAAAAACAATTGTTGTTGTAGAACTTAAAAAATACTTTCAAAGAAAATTTGTCTGAATCATATTCGCAATAGTAGATTGTTACACGATAGTCGAAAGTGACCTATTATATATATATATATATATATATATATATATATAATAGGTCACTTTAGATGGTTTGGTGCACGAGCGTATCGAGGGCGCTAATAGTGCGATTGCCTAAATGGGCCTTTCACCCGAAGTTAATATTCTGCTTTTTATTTCGAATATGAAGAAAGTAAATAAAAACTCATTAGTTAAACAAAGAACTACATCTGTAACGAAACCAGGCGTTAAATCTCTATCAAAATCTGATGAACTCATTTAATACGTCACATATGAAACGTGAAGTAAATTTATTTTTCCGTGGCATTCTACCAGCCAATATTTTGTGTCACTGGTGATAGTAAATATTTAGCTCAAATGTAAGTACATTAAATAATAAATTTGTTAAAAGTAATTTATAAGTATAAAATGATGTTATAAAATTGTTGATATTTTTTTATTACAATTTATGCCGCGATTTAACAGTGGCTGTAAAATAGTTGGGACATGAGTCGCATGTATTATCTATGGTTCACATAGTTTTTAATTTTTTTGAAAGCAGGGAAAATCGTTTGCCAGGGTCGAAAAGTACTGTTTTCATCCCTGTGTCCAGGCAACTCCAAGCATATTTTCAGAATTAGAGAAATGAAAAGTAATTTTCTATATGTGGAGTATGGTCGATTAAATGATTTCTTACGGTTTCATAGTCAAATGATGAAAATATTAAATTTTTGGAACCCTTTGCAGTTTGTATTCTACCACGAACTTATCCGATTTATTATTTATATTTCTTGGCTTCGTTTGACTCGCCATTACATTTTCAGTTCAAGAGTAAGATATTTTAAGAGAGTGGATTGGATTTTTTAAATTTCAAACGTGGATACATTTTAAACATTTCACTGCCCGACGGACGTGTATACTTCAACATCTGTATGACCTTTATGCGCAATAGATGTTGTTGAAATATTCAAATGAACTTTTTAAGAAAATATTCCACTGCAAAGTTCTCAATTTAAAAATTAGACGAGTCTGCAGTGCAGTAAAATTAAAGACTTGAGAAAGTAGCTTGATGCCAGATGTGACGTAATAAAGGTTAACCTCTTATTATTACTCTGACCAGTTTGTAATGTGATGTCCTTGGCTAAAATAGGCTATATTTTATGCATAGAAGAAGAATACTAGGAATAACGATAATAACACGGGCTCAATAAAAACGTAACTTTATATAACTCTCACATTCATTCTACTCAGGTTTTTAAAATAATATTATATAAAAAATCTATTAGATCAATCAACTATATAAACCTAAAATTGAAGTCTTGAAAATGGAATTTAAGAACGACGTCATATTTTTTTTCGAACTCGGCAACGATTTTTTTGTTACACACTCCCATAGGCAGTTGTGACCACTTTCCCTCAGATCGATAATAATCGCACAATTTTGGCAATAAATAAAAATTAATCAACATTAATGCTAAGTAAAAACTCCACGAAATTAGTGTTTAAACTTTTATAAACAAGGAGATATTTTATCCGTGCAGGAACGGAAAAAAGAATACAATTTCCTGTGGCCGAGCGGCCTGTCATAAGAGGCGACAAAAAAACCCACAGCTAAGTGGTAGGGTATTTGGCCGTCTGGATGGCTATCACCCGGTCTAGAGTATGCCACCGTTACAAGAGTATGCCACCGTTACAACCTTGAGTTGTGTTCCGGCATTAGTGGCCAGGTTCAAGTCTCCCTTTAGAAAGTGGCAGCACATTTGGAGCACTTTTGGTATAACAAGTGTCCATAGGCGATGGTAAGCAACCGCTTTCCATCAGGTGTGCCGTCTGCCTTTCTGCTGACCTTATGCAATCAAGCATCAGGCAATCAGCGCGATAAGTGTTGTGGTGAATCAGGCAATTAGTGTAATAAGCGTTCTAGCAAATCTGTTAATACTTCGCCGATTATGAAAAGGCATCGTTTTGAAATCGAACAATAATTGTCAGGTTACTTACTTTTAAAGATTATTGTTTTATCATCTTGTCAGTAGATTAGCTCATATCTTTATCATCTTTCATATCTCATCTTGCTGTGCGGGGACATGTATGGTTATATCCAAGCAGACCGCACAGTTAGCACGTACTTACCCGAGCACACGATTTTGGCAATGATACTAAATCAGTTCACGCAAAGACACCGCGGCTCGCGTTCGTGTACTCATATCATAAATCTATCATAATATCTATCTAGCATTAAGTTAATCATTAAATATATTATCTATCATTAAATCTATCCCCTGGTGTACTAACCTTAGACTAATTTAACTAGTTTCGATGACAAAGATGAAAATGGTATATTTTTACAATTTCACAAATTTGGACAATTTTGAAGGTACTAAATTAATCAAGACAGGAAGAACAATATTAAATTTAATAATATAGATAATGTGGGATACAAATACAAAATATACACGAGTAAAGACGAGTGGAAACATTTAGTCTTTTTAATAATCGCAATCACTGCAACATACCATTTCGATTACATCTAAATTACTATAGACAATGACGTCAAAAGCGGTTCGGACAAACAGCATAGACAAAGCTAAATCATATTCAAGCACCGATAAAAGTAATAGACGAGAACAGTATTATACTTGAACGAACATAAGGGAACGCAAACAATTATGGGAACAATGAACATACATATATAACAAACTTTAGTATTCGGAAGCAATATCAAAGTAGTTAACTGAGAGACAAATGTTTAATTTTTGTCTAAGTACTAATGATTTATGTTACCGTAACGGAACGGAATCTTAATAAAAAAATTTGTCTATACATGCGTCTGTTCGTCTTCGTGCTAGAGACAATTTTTTTACATGAAAGTCATTTGGTGTGGAGTGGAAATCGTGGAAATTTTTGAAAAAATAAACGGGTGCCATTCATTTCGTGTAACTGAAGGATGAAAAATCATCTCAAAAACTATTAACATAGTTACTATTAACTATTTAACTATTAACAAAGTCATTAATAATTATCTTTGCGATCTCATTTTTACAACCGCACCGCTTGCCATTGACGGGATGTTCACCCCCATTTCCTGGAGCTCCCATCCTCTACGTCTAGAACGTTTATTCCGCGTAAAACAATGATCTGGAGGGAACTTCCCGCCGAGGTTTTCCCTCAGCGCTGCGACATGGGGTCATTTAAGAAGGGCGTTATAAAATTTCTTAGAGGCCGGCAATGCGTTGGCTATGCCTCTGGTGTTGCAAACATCCATAGGCAATGGTAACCACCTTCCATCAAGTGGGCCGTCCGCCTGTTTCAGGCAATAAAAAAAGATCTACGTTACGGTAGTATACAGTATAGACTTCTACACGACTATGTACAACTTACATTAAAAATATAATAATATAGCGACCACTTTCAAACTGTCTTATTTTCGCGATTTCTCAACATATATGTATGTATGTATGTAATATATTTTCTAATCTGTTTGTATTGTTGTGTCGCAATTGGAAATAAATATTTTCTTTCTTTTTCTTCTTTATATAACTTTGTAGTGCCATACAGACTACGCAAAGTACATATTCATGTCAACTTTCATCTAATTAAAGCCATTACTTCGCGAGAAAAGTTACTATAACATACAAAGAGAGACGGACGGACGTACATGAAGATTTCATAAGGGTTCCTTTTGCCAAAATGATTACAGATAAGAGCTCTTAAAATAAATCTAATTGTTTCAAAACAACTTCTTTTATTAAAAACTAGCATTTGTCGGCAACTTCATCCACGCTCGACAGGTAACGTAGATTACAGTTATTTTGCAAGTATTTAAATTCAAAGGATATTTTCAGCAGGACAGCGGATGTTTTTGTATGAAAATACTGAATTCCGAAGATTCCCGTAAAAACTCGGGATAAGTAATGTTACTAAAGGCATACATATAACTACATTTATTTTACTGAAGATGTCTAATAAAATATAGAAACTCATATTAAGCAAGTCCTAATATCACGTGGTTTCAAAGTTAGGAAATCCCGAGAAATATAAAAAGTCCCGAATTATATATTGTTTTAGTACAAATCGGATCCGAACCAGGTAATTTTTATGCATACTACCCACTTTAAAACACACCCGGGAAAATTCCCGCAGGATTCCCGTAACATAAAGTAGGTATCTAATCATTTTTCTATCGCTCTAGTGAAATCGTATCGAAATTAGTTAATATTTATGCGATCTAACTAATTTATATCATTCCCGGGATACAAAGTACCGCAGCATTTAAAAAATAATGTAATCTTTTCAGTGAAAACTGTATCGGAATAAACTTATTTTTATCCACCCGAAAAACTAAAAACCGCTGCCGGGAAAATCCCCGTGGGATTCCTGGAATAAAAAGTATCACACATTTTATCACATAAAATTTGCGATCGATCAGTCAAAAATCGCATTGGAATTCGTTTTTTTTTTCAATCTGGCAATTTTAAATCATTCCCAGAAAAAAGTATAAAAAGTAGCGCAGATTTTAAGTCTAAAAAATTGATGCCGTCCAGCGAAAACCGCATCGTAATCGGCCCAGTAGTTGTTGCATGAATCCCGAACAAACAGACAAGAAATCTAAAAAAAAATGCATCAAGTTCTACATTTACATAGTCTAGTCCAATTGTTTTTTTTTAAGTAGCTTCAATGTACAGACACGGCATGTTTAAAAATGTATAATATTATAGATATACCTTTATAAAAAATATCGATAGTTAAACTATAGTTACGAAATAAGTTAAATCTATAAGTAAAAAATTTACTCCAATAGCTGTCGGCGGGGAGCGTGCTTAAAATGCTGGCCACATTTTCACGTTGGATGGCAGCGACGTGTTGCCCTAGGTGCAAGCCAGCCTTTCGTCACGCGAGTCCTCATTTAAGCGCGTTGATAGGTCTCGATAGATATGATGAGCTCCAGACCCCACGGCCCCAGGGTTTCAATCTCGAAAGCCACAAATATGTACACATTACTAATGGCTGCGTCTGGAAGATGGAAAGCCGCCAAAGTATCAACATAAGTAGCGTGTCATTATTTTTATTTATTTAAATCAACAGTTAGTGAATGAAATACGTGCTTCTGAAACCATAAATTTTTTGAAGAAAACTTACCATTAACACGTTTTACATGTGTATTTTGTAAATAATGATTGATGGGTGTTTACAGGGGATTGTGGCCACTGAAACAAATACAAGTGCTTTCAGTGTCGCGTTTATTATTTTACATTGAATAGTCCGGATATAGACCACAAGGCTACTTGCTTTTGTTTCTTTATGAACGCATTAAAAGATCAGCAAACTATGTAATTATGGTATCACAATTACAATGACTCGCAAAACGAGATTAAATAATCACCTTCTGTATAAGTTGAAAACTACTATCTATAATAGTGTTTCAACGTTATGGTTGTTATGTATACAGTCTACTCTCAATAATTTGACACTCGTTAATTTAAATCTTTCAATAATTTGATATTTTTTTCTGGTCCCTTGAAAAATACTCGATAAATTGAAAAAAATCAACGTTAATTGGTCCCTTCGGTAATTTGAAGTTGAAGGAATATTATCTTACTCGCAAATATGCGATAATTTGAAGTCCGGGCTTTCTTACTCTCTATAATTTGAAGCGTTTATCATCCACATACCTGTCGTTTGTTTACATATCTGTACAGATCTGTCAATTGTTTACATAAATGAGATATGAGTAAGTTTGCATTCCAGTCTTCTTTCAAACGTTAATGAATCATGTTAATGTTTGATTTGTGCTATTAAAAAGAATCCAAGAAAGAACAAATGTCTTTCCATAAGTTCCATAGCTTCCATAAGTAAACGCTTGTTATTTTGAACTCTTGACAATTTAAAATTATCTCTTGTCCCTTGAGTTTCAAATTATCGAGAGTCGACGGTATATAATATACTAGCGGACTCGGCAGACGTTGTCCGACCCTGAAAAAATAAAAATCTACAACCCGACTCCAGCACCACGTACAGGGACTAATTGTGAATCTAAACCACCCTAGGACCCACTCAAACACACATAAAATTTCATCAAAATTGTAGAACCTGGTTACCGCGCTAAGTATTTAGTTTAGATTGATGAGTTACATTATTGAAGGTTAGTAGGGATTCCTAATTTTTATATAGCCTATATTAATCAGTATAAAGTAGCATTCGAACGGTGAAAGAATTTTGAAATCGATTGCGTAGTTTTTGAGTTTATTCGTTACAAACATACAAAAATACAAATCTTTCCTCTTTATAATATTTATGTAGATTAGGTATATTTGATTAAATCGTTTAAGTACATGGGAAAGTATGCATAATGAAGGGTTTCGTAATAAACATCAACCAAATAGTTTTTGTTTATAAGACGTTTATAATTAATCGAAAATTAGTATTTTCAATTCTTTCGAATTTTTATTTAGAGTTTCTTAAACTAACAATCATACAAATGTAATAGGTAAGAAATTTGCAGTTCATAAATTAGAGAAGGACGATAGATACACTTTTATGATTTTGTAGTGGAACACTTACAAACCAATAGATGGCGCTGTGCAATAATTGAGGTCGCAAACTTTTCCAGAAACATATAAAGAATATATACAATTTTCACGCTAATTAAAAGCGAATATTTTAGATACCTTTGATACCTACCACATTAGGACATATTAGGATTATTAGGTTCTCATAAGATTTGACTAAGGATACCACTTGCGAGTATGTAAAGTAAAGAAAATATCCCTCGGATCCATTGCGGCCTTCCTAATTTTTAAAACAGCATTGTATGGATGCATATACTTTTTAATAAAATTTTACCGAGATAAATTAAGTAATTTCTCATCAAATTAATTGGTGCCTACAAAGATACACAGACGGATGGATATAACAATTGTATTCAGTTAAAAGTATGTCATTTTTGCAAAAATTACTACGAACCGATGGTCGACGGGTCACCTAACACCGGGTGGTCCGTTTGCCAGTTTGCCTACAAGCAAACATAAAAAAAGAACCCTTAAAAATCCTGTTATCAACTGTAATAACATCAAACGCATATTTTTTAATCTCTCAAGCTGACGTAGCAGTACTGCGGCTGAGAAAGCAAAGCTGCCGAAGCACTAGACATGAATATTAAACGTCGAATATCTGCTGGAGCACAGACATTGTGAAAATTCACTCCTATCGAGAAATGCAAATTCCACGCTTCACTTGCATTTTGTCATTAATATGAATTGAAGCTCTTATTCAAATATTTCAAATCTTCTGGGTATCATTATACAAGAATATGATTTTTATTCATATTATTATAAAAATATACGTCTCACAAGATTGTTTATCGTACCTATCACTATAGCGGCGTATACCCATATTATTAAGGATACGGACAAGTGTCACAGAAATAATGCATCTGTTACTTCACACGTGTTTGTTTGCTTTTTTGCAGCAAAAAGTTTGTTTGTGAGTGCTTCAAAACATTAGAGAACATTAGACAAATGCATTTGCTCTCTCATGTTCCTAATAAACAAAAAGTTTCGCGACACAAAACTTCCACCTCGAGTACATGCCAGCATTATGTTATGTTTCCGCTGAGAATTTTTATTAAATCTATTTTGTACTTCTGTAAGGTGGAGTGTTTTAATAATTAAGGTATCCACGTCTAACTCTAATGTTATATAATAAATAGTAAGACTTAATTAATTCATTTTTCATATTTGTCGTAAATATTATGACATAGTTTGATACTAATTTACCATTATATAGAGGCATATAATTGGCATTTAAAAACATACAGAGTCTTTAATAGTCTTTGAGTAAAGTGACTCTAAACATACACTAACGAACGACTGAGCATGGTGAAATTATAAGTGCTCACGTTTTTATATGGCCACGGAATTCTAATAATGAAAAAACTTTTTCATTTTATTATTGACGTCTATACATATTTTTTAATTAGTACAAATGTCTGTACCAATTACTAAAATATGTACAGTTACATTAGTTAAAAATGTTGTAGCTGATATAACTATAAACAGCCCACAAACAATGGGCGGCGAACCATATTTGAATCGATAAAGTTCTTAATTGTAAACATATTAAGGGTACGTAAATAATGGAGTATTAACACTTCAGAAAACAAGTCTTGTACACTAAGTTACATGACGACGTAACTTCGAGTAACGAACCTCTAACTTCCTCTTGGTATTTGTTGTGTCAGTGTCTTAAAGTAAAAACTTGTTTTAAAATATAATATCAATTCTAAAGAAGCTTAAGAAAAAATACGTAAAAGTTTAAGATATTATGTTTTTGACGACTCTTTCTTTTGATTTTCTATTATGCAATAGTTAAAATTGAAAGTTAAAAAGACATCCATACCAACTATTACATTCATGCTAAAGACAATAAATTTTATTGTTTTTTTTTTATGTGTATGTTCTGATACATACTTTAGACATCGAAGAATCTTATATTCTTTTTAATCACAGAAAATTTTCTCGTAGAAGAAAACAATAATTACGCAAAAAAAGGTACGTAAACTCAATTTCACTTTAAATGCTTGTTATTTATCAGTTACAAGCAGATAGACAAATATATTATGGGATTGTCTGGAAGAGATCGCTTTTTAGCGATAAGACCGCCCTTTGTACACAACTAGATATAATTTTAGTCTTTAAGTTCATTTTTGTATTAGTGTATAATAAAGTGTTATCTATCTATCTATCTATATTTTTATCCCGGAAATTATCCCAGTTTTCGCGATAAAAAGTATCCTATGTTCATCCTCGGCATAGAAAATATATACTGAGTTTCAGCCAAATCGGTCCAGTAGTTTTTCCGTGAAAACGGAACAGACAGACAGACAGACAGAGTTACTTTCGCATTTATAATATTAAATAGGGATGAGTAAGGCTGTCTAGGATTGTAACATTTAGCCAAGGTGATATTACACCTAAGTTTTATCTACATACTTTATTCTCAAGTGTCTAAGTAAAATGCTGTTACACAATTATACAGACAGACATACATGGTGCGAATTATAAGTATTCGGTTATGGTCATTAGGCTATTGAACTTTAAAAATGATCTATTATTTTTCTAAAGCATGAGATAAAATAATATTGAACAAAAAGTCTATTTAATTAACAAAATATAGCTGTCACAAAACAAACACGTATTTTCCTAACTGTTACGTAAAACAATTTCGGTACCACTCAAACAAGGTTTGTGTATATTTTCGACATTGAATGGACTCGCAATTTCCACGTGTCAGACACACGGAAATGAAAGTTGGGTGTCGATAACGATCTGAACAGCAGCTGTTGTATTTTGTGCATATGCTTTTATGTTTGACAATAGTTTTGTGTTAATAAATCTATTTGCTTTTAGTTATCACACGTCGTGATAGCCTTATCGGTAAAGCATCAGTGTTACCTTCCTTCATTCATGAGGGTCTAAATTGTAGTGGGTAAAAGGATTACATTCATTACCTATACTTCTAGTCTAGAGAAGAACGAATAAAAGTATAGATGGAGTCCACGCGAAGAAAAGCGTCGAGTGCAGTAAATATATTTTTTTAAACTTGTACGTGTAAACTTATATACAGTATACATGTGGTTTGCATCTGTGTGGTTAATAGTAATGTATCCATTGGAAACTATTCCACTTTTATCCCTATTAATTCGTTTATTTTATACAAGTTCTCTTAAGGCCAATTCCAAAATCGGCTTCCTTTCTGCTTCACTCTGAAAGCTCGGGAACCTCTTTTGATCGCCTGAGTGTGCATATTGTTACAATTACTAAACACAGGTTTCTTGGAACAGGTTGATTTAAACAATAATAGCATCTTTAATACAAACTTATAATTAATTAGATTATGTAGTGGAATTTATTGATTTTAATCGTATACAATAAACACTATTATATTATATGGTATTATATTACGTGATCATAGTGACAGAAAATATCGCGAGCACGCCTGCATATCGAGGTTAATGATGCGTGAAACTCGTTGATCTGCCCCGGACAAATGAGGAGGTCTAAACCTAGGAGATATGGGTTAATTATTTATTCGTTTTATATTTTTGCTAACGTAAGTAAAGAAGTGATGAAAAGCGAAGAATGTATGAGAACACTGAAATTTACTATCAAATACATAATTAAACGTAAGATAAGGTATTATGACAGAAGTTGTCTCGTAAATAAACTAACTTCGATAATTCAATACAAGAACAGTACCTATAGCACTGAATCATGATAGTTGTCAAACTATGTAATATACAAATAACATAATTTGTACTACTATGTGTTTATTTTTTATGTTTTGGCAGTAAATCTCACAGCAATAAAAGTACAGTGTTGTAAATTATAACTTTCCCCCATTTTTAAAGGAAAAAGAAGAATGAACTTTACACTACCAGAAAACCGCCAATTTATAGATAGTAGTTAGGTATAACCATAACGAAATTTGATTTATAATATTACAATGAAATCTTTCGACTAAATCTGGAACTAGTAATTTCACGAAAATACTAAGGCTATGGAACTTTCAAAGATACTTGAACTAATTCAAAGTCTATAAGAAATGTAGCCTTTGGTAGAGCTTTCTTGAATTTGGACAAGATGCAAGTTTCGAAATTTCTTAGACAGAAGCTTCAGTACATCAAAATACTAAAAAAACGGTAACACTATACTTTGTTTCTACTCTACTTTATAGATATATACTTTATCCATATATGGTTACACTATACTCTAAGAAAAGGAATGTATATATAAACTAGTTGTTGTTAAAAAATAAGATGAATTCATACTGTAAATTATACTGTGATGTTCAAAGTTAAGATAATATCCGCTGTTAGTCGTATTTAAACAGAGTTTAAAAATAGTGTTATTATTGAAAATATGTTTTTATTATGTTGTGGCGAGTGATGGTGGAACGATCTAGTTAGTTTAAGGAGTTTCAGAAAAATGTAAAAGATTCTAGAAGAAAAAGACAAGGACAGATACGTTTTAGAAAGGGATAAATGATGAACAAAAGAATAACGAAATGAAGAGCGACATTTTAGAATAAAAGGTTCAGGAAGAAAAAAACAGATAGATAATTGCTTAGAAAGGGATAGATAGTAAATAAAAGAATAACGGAAAGTAGATCGAAATTATGGGTTCTAGAAGATTCTTCCGGGTATATAAGCAGCGTAAGGCGCGCCTACATAGTAGTTCCCCGCGAGGGACTCCAGGAGACATATCCCCCCATAGGATAGATTAGGCGTGTTGCTGGGAAATTTTTTTCGTCGTTTCTTCTCTCCCAGCCATAATACGTTGCGAAACGGCAGTAAGATAGCATAGGCCGCCGCGAACCGCCGATCCCGGTCAGCCGGGATCCTTTCTTTCGGGCTTTATATTACCCGTCGCCCGTTCTCAATTAGTGCATTCTGTCGCCCTATGGTGGGCATCATTAGATTCATCCCCCTCTCATGGCAATAGTCGAGCCGAGGTGAAACTCCCTAGGGAGCTCCCTCGATCAAGTTGCCCCCCGGACTCGAGCGCCTTCGCTTCGCGAAGGCACTCGCCTCGAAAACCCCGCTAAAGTTGTGAGGTCTTGGGACCAACAACATAAAATGAAGTCCAATAAAAAATACAGAGTAGTTCATTTGGAGACAGTGAAACGACAAGTGCGTTACAAGAACGTCGGAGAAGAAGTTTAATAGAAGATAGTAACGAGTTTAGAGAGTTGTAAGAGAAGCTTAGTAGAACACAGTGACGAGCTTAGTGGAGAGTTTAGTGAAGTTAAGAGTAGTTTAAGAGGAGATCCAGAAGCGACCAACGCCTGGTAAATTCGAAGGTAAACACCGCAGTAACAAAAGGTCTACGCAATATCGGCGACGGTATTGTGAGTAAACATCACATTGACGGGGCAGTGCTTCGTTATTTGTGCGTGAAGGGGCAACCCTACAGGAAAGAACCACGTACGGCTGTGAAAGTCAATAAAAGCGTTTAGTTAGAAAAAAAGTGGTGTTTACTTCCTATCCTAAGTGCGTACCCCCCCCCCCCCCCCGCTCGCATGTAAGTATATTTATATTAATAAAATAATATCTTATATATTTCTAAACTTTTTATGTCGTCTATAAAACAGGTGGTATATTATCTACAAATATGAAAGACGTAAACTTTCTAAATAATGTGCAGTCTCGACGCAGGGTGATGCATGAGTAAATGAAAGTAGTAAAGTATCTACATTGTGTCGGTGTATGAATATTTTTCTTTACAAATAAAATCTAAAATATCAAAAACCGAGTTCAATTAATTGCATTTCATAAGGCAATACCTATTGACAAGTGAGTGGTATAACTGAGCAATGAAAAACCTGATTTGAATTTTAATTATTACACGATGCAAATGAGTTCCTTTGACAGTTCGCTGAAAACGCCGTACCAGCTGATGTTGATTGCAAACGCAAACATTATTCAATCTGATTTAAACAAATATAATCCCAATGACAAATTCATTTCAATGATATGAAATGAATAATGAAAAGTATGATATTCGTCAATCCAATGAATCAATTGTAAATCATTTATGATCGAATGCAATTTTTACAACTTGCACTTAATCAAACATTACATTTATGTATAAATTGCTGTCAAAAGTGCACATAAAACTTTATAATACCTCTTATTTTGCATCATGCTGAAGCTTCATTTGCGTTAGTGTTAAAGATTTAGGTTATAGCCGAATCCGTCTTATTTGTTGCGTTAAAAACAACCTCGTTATTGTATAGCCATATTAGTGTATTATATACATACTGTGGCGACCGAGGGTAGAACTTTCTGGCAGCGTAAGCCGGTCTCAAGACTTTTAGAAAAAGGTAGAAGTTTCTGGAAGGAAAAGACAAGGGCAGATACATTTTAGAAAGGGATAGATGAAAATCGAAATTCTAGAATAGAAGGATCAGGAAGGAAAAGACAGAGATAGATAGATGTTTAGAAACGGATAGACGATAAATAAAAGAATAACGAAAAGAAGATCGAAGTTCCAGAAGATTCTTCCGGGTCAACAATTGGGCATTATAGGCAAAATTCTTTCTTTCTCCGCAGCGCCTCACAATTTAACGATCTAGCATTAAAATTAAACATTGATATCTTTGTAACTAAACCCAACACCTTTAGAAACATAATGAACAAAGAATTTTTCAAAGAAAACTAGTTTTTTCCAAACTGCTTAATATGTATTCAAATTCAAATTCTCTTTTCAATTTTTTAATTTCACTTTTTCAATTTTTATAATTTTTCAATCACCATCATCAACAACACACTGACACACACACACACACACACACACATACACATCTTCATCAATTAACCTGAGCAAGTCTATATGTTAAGGCTTGTAATTAGCAATACTTTTATTTATGTTGTTAATATGTACCGTTATTTGTCTGTAAGCCTTACTAAAATAAATAAATAAATAAATAAATAAATAAATATAAGTAACGTAAGATGCGCCTGCGGGTAGTTCAGTTGAAGACAGCAAAGCGATAAGTGCGATACGAGAGAGTTGGAAGAAGAGTTAGGTAGAAGACAGTGACGAGTTTAGTGGGAAGTTTAATGGAGAGTTTAGGGGTGAGTTTAGTGGGCAGTTCAGGGAAGAAGGAGTTTAGGGTAGTTTAAGAGGAGATCCAGAAGCGGGCTACGCGCCATAAATTTAGAGGAGAGCACCGCAGCAGCAGGCAGTGGTCTACGCAATATCGGCGACGGTATTGTGAGTGAGGATCTTATCGCCGGGACAGTGCGTCGTTAGTTGTGCGTGTAGGGCAACCCTGCGGAAAGGAATCACTTACGGCTGTCAATACAATATAATACCAAATCAAGTTTCTTAGAAATTTACTTCGTATGAAAAATCTCCCAAATCTATTTATAATATTCTAAACATGCCGTGTCATTGCCATTGAAGCTATTTCAAAAAAACAACTGGACTAGACTATATAAACGATGGAGAATGTTGCAATTTTTTTTAGATTTCTTATCTGTTTGTTCGGGATTCACGTAAAAAGTACTGGGCCGATTTTGATGCGGTTTTCGTTCATCGATAGCTAATTCTTAGACTTAAAATTTGCGTACTTTTTATCCTGAGAATCACAATGGTTTTTTCTGCGAATGATTTAAAATGGCCAGATCAAAAAAAAAGCAATTCCAATGTAAATCACATTGGAATTGCTTTTTTTTTTCACTGATCGATAGCAAATTTTACTTTATGTCCTGGGAATCCCGTGGGAAAGTCGCAAGAACATCTTAGTATATATATAAAATTATAACACACATCTCTTATGAAAAAATAATTCTTAATTTTAATCGACCAAGTGCTTGGTAGTACTATCAAAGCGAAGGTTTCTGTAGTCAATCGGTTTTTCTGCACAAGTTTTAAAGAAAACTAAGGCATTTTACGAGAAGATGTAATAAAGTAAAAATTAACAGGCAATACTAGTAAAATACGTGCACATTTTAACAGTTATAGTCATTTCACGTGCAAGCTGTATTGTGTAGTCAGACAACGTCACTACCAAGTCCGTTTCCGCTCGATGCGCTTCGTAACCGCTATTCTTGCGGTGCATAGTCAAGCCTCCACTTTCCGGCCTCACATCTTTTTTACGCTATTTATATTTAATGTTGGCGTTATCGTAATCGTAGTGTTACTTGATATGAAAAAATATTTTTATAAGAGTAACATTAAAAATAGTATTCAAATGTTTATATTATTTTTTATATGTAGGTTTAATGATAATCAAACCTACATACAAAAAATGTGATGATAATCACCAGGCAATAGATGGTTGTTTGACTGAACATTGGAGTAAAATTCCTTATTAATTTACAAGCACTTAATAAATACATGAATAAAACTGAACATAAGATGTATATGATGTATCGTGAATGCCATGTGAGTGCCGATTTGTTATGTTGAAGTGAAACGTCTTTAGAATCGTGATTTGATACTCGTTGAAACGAAAAAATGACTCTAAAATGAGATAAATATATAAATCTGCAGGACTAAGCCTGCGAAAGAATCAGATTCAAGTTTTACATTGCGCTGCACTGATTAGAGAGTGAGTAAGGCCGGTGATTAAACATATGTCCAATTTGGACCGAAATAAAAATGATAATATTATTTTTAGACTAAAACAGTGAAAAATTGAAAGTGATACTTAAGAAGTATATTTTGAATTATAATATGTTGACGGATGTATCTAAAGGAATTATATTTATATTAATAAAAATTAGAGCCGAATTATCTGTGAGTATATTATCTGAAATTTCACTTCTACTGCGTGTGAACTGCACACACACACAATTGTTTTTTGTCAAAACCGTGAAGGATGCCTTATTTCTACAGAAATATTAGTCAACTCCAAAAAAGAAAGACCCGTTTACTAAAATTTTACTAACTATTAGGTAAAGTTTCGATATGTTAAGCTTAAAACTTAAGATTAACTAATTTAGCAAGACTTGTGACTATGACTTAAGTCAATTTAACTGAAACACAATCTTGGTTCTACAGTGCCCGAAATATAAGTTGGACGATGGAGTTAAAGAAGTTCGACTAAGTTTCTCAGATTAGTCTTAGCGGATTTGAAAATGGAATTTGTCTTTTCTGAAGATGATATCAGTTTTTAATTCAATATTGTGTAGTATTTTCTTAAAATTTCCCGACTATAACAAAAAATAAAACTATGTTTTAACGGTTTTAAGCGCGGTATTTTATTTTATTTTTATATCGACGTTTCGGCCACTTTTCAGTAACTATGATCATGGAAGACAAATATGTCACCGGTAGACACCGAGCACCGCTCCGGCTGTGCCGAAGATGTACAAAAGGTACGTAGATGATACATTTGCCGTTCTCCCAAACGATAAAGTCTCTGCATTTCTACATCATCCCAATTCCATTAAGAGTAACATTCAATGTACAGGGGAACTAGAGTCAAACCATAAATTAGCTTTCCTAGATGTATTCATCCTAAGAAATCCTCACAATACTCTTGGCCATACGGTGTATAAGAAACCTACCAATACAGATACCTTAATGGTTCGTCTCACGACCGTCCTAATTAGTTATTTACCGTGGGCAATTCTTTGTATATACCGTAACAAGGTACCGCACTTAAAACCGTTTAAACGTAGTTTTATCATTACTAGTGGTCGCCCGTGGTCGAAATTCGACCATAATAATTAATGTCAAAGACTATACTTCTACAATCATAGATTTCGCCAAGGCTACACTGTTAATTTGACTTGAACAATAGGCAAAAGAGTATGTATGCGTGCGTTTGTCAAATACGTGGTAGTATATGTAATGTTTTTTTTATTGATTTAATGTATTTTTATGCATAATTTAAAAAAATATTAGCATTCGTCGCTTCTTCTCTATATAAACTATAAGTGTGCGAAATTTCATACTCCTCCGTCTGTACAATTTTCGTAAAAAGGGGTACAAAGTTTTTGCTTCACGCATTAATATATAGATTATGTGTCTCGCTGTAGAACCTTGAACCAGTAAATAAACCTATGCGTTTTTGCGATTTTTATGATATTAAAAATAACATAATTTTATTTACACTTGCAAAATTATATTTACTACGTTACTTTTATAAATAACTAACTAGGTCCCGAGGTTTCACCTGCGTTGTTATGGAAATTGGATAATTCACACTATATCTTTATAAATTATAGCCTATGTGTTATTCTGATGTGTAAGCTATATTATTGTAAGGTTTCATCAAAATCCATTCGGTAGTTTTTCGTGAAAGAGTAACAAACATAGATTCTTACAAACTGTCGCGTTTATAATATTAGTAGGATTCCTAATTATTTTAGTTTAAATTTTATTGTTTCTTTGTTCCCTTATCTAAACTTGCTGAATCCTTAAATTTACAATAATTGAAAACTATTTCTCCTAGAAAAAAAGATGCATAAAAATATAATCAAATACTAATTTAAACTCTTAAATAGTTGTTCTAGTTATGCGGGATACAGATGTTTAGCCATGCACCTCCGTCAGGTCCCGGTAGTAAGGGTAGGCCCAAGAAAAGCTAGTTTGACTTCATAAAAATGACATGCATGCCAATGGTCTCAAAGTAAAGGATCCTGAAAATTGTGTGAAGTGAAGAAGAAAAAGTAGGAAAGCGGACCCAAGACTTCCAAACGAATGCTCCGAATGAAACTGGGATTTAACGCTCGGATGATGATAGTGACTCATTTGATAATGACTCATAAATAGTTTCCCTACAACATTATTATTTGGAACAGTGGTGGCACATCTATATCGCCCGTTTTACCTTAACGTAAGTTTATACATGAAATAGTCGAGAATAGAAATAAAACGCGTAAATGTACACGTGTGTTTGTACACTGTAGAGATGGAATAAGTTTGTTTTGTCGTACGAACGGGACAGGAAATAAAACTGTATGTTGAACGCTGCACCACGGCCTTGTTACGTGTCGGGAATTCTGATTGCTAAGGAATGTACTGAAATTACAGCTTCGTGCAAACGAAACACAACTAGCTAACAACCCTGACACATTCACTAAAAAGAACTAGGTGAAATTTGTTTTACATTTTTTTTTTATAAAACAAAACATCTGTTGATCGACGTCCTCTGTGGTTGAGCGGGCTAAGCCTTTGCCTGCTTACCTCATTACGACACAGAGGCTCGAGGTTCGATTCCTGGTATGGTAAATTTCGGAAACAGATTTTCTCCGTTATTTTATATGTATGGTCTGGGTGTCTGGTATCGGCCCCAGAGAAGTCCGTTGTATCTTACCCATAACAACAAGCGTAACTTGCTTAACTTAGGGATATACAATATGTGTATTTAATTTTGTCTGCCTATTATTTATTTACGCAAATTAATAACATGAAACATGACACGGGCAATACCTTCTTGTTTGAATTGTGATAGTAGTAGTACTATTCACCATAATGACAGGCAAATAAACTTGATCCTTACAGCCCTATCAAATGTGTTAAGTTTTCAGTATAGTTTAGCCAAATGGTAAGTCTTTAACTGACGCCAATCAACGAAGTTCTTGTGACAACTCGAAACAAATAATATAAGTCCTATTTAAGTCCATACCACCCAGTTAGGTGTTTTTATTATCAGTCGTTATTAGATCAACTTGGCATCCTATTAATGTATTCCAAACAGTAAGAAATGTTAATATACTTTTATCCGTGCAGGAATGGAGAGAGAATATTAATTCCTGTGGCCAGGTGGCCTGTCGTAAGAGACTACAAAACAACCCACAGTCAAGTGGTAGGTATTTGCCCCTCTGGATGGCTACCACCCCTGGTCTGGATTAAGCCGCCATAACAACCTTCAGTTGTGTTCCGTCATTAGTGGCCAGGTTCCAGTCCCATCTACGAGTACGGAAGCACATTAGTAATAAATATCTAGTGATACAAATATATCACTGTTGGGCCGTCAGTCTGTCTGCTGTATTGCTCCTGCAATAAAAAAATAAAAAACTTTATATAGAATGATAATAATAATATAAATGTACATATAGCTACAATATAAAATATTAAATTGACAGTCTGCCAATCACGTAGGGGTCACTTACACATACTATACTTTTACGCACTTGGCGGCATTCGTTCCAGACTATCTATTCCATCTATTCGTTCTGTTGGACGCAAAGCGATTTTTTCAATTTAAACATAAATGTCCATACAGTAATGATTCAAGGTGTGTGCATATTATAAGTCGCGTCCGTCAGCCGCAGCTTATAGGCGCATCCTGTAATTTGTGGGGCAATTGGTGTGGGGCACCTTAAGAGCATAGACTAAAATAGTGTTACGAGTTTGCGGGACTCGAATTAAATTGCCGTTAGAATTATTATAGAGTTTATTAGAACTATACAAACACGTATAACACAGATACAAATATAACCGAAAACAACAGATCCAAACGTAATGCAGAAGGCCGTAATTCAATAAAACGCGCAAAGTCCGTCAATATTAAATTCCCGAATGTACACACGTCATGCCTTGATCGTAGTTGTAGGTCAGCTGACCCCCTGTCTCAATCAGGCCATCGTTTTATACTTCACAAATGCAAATGTGCCCACCCGGAAACGTCGAAATAATTTCCTAGAATTAGCTTGTATTTATAATCCGCAACATGTGGCTAATGATAATCTAGAGCAGCCGTAAAAGAGTACAATAGGACAACAGGCTGTTCTCCACAATAACTAGAAACGTATGCCAATAAATAAAGTGAACAAAAGAAGATGATCATAAAAGGATTACAATTAGTTCAAATGCCGACAGGTAATAGAATGTGCTTTTACAGATCTGTACGTGGTATTTGTGTTTGTCGGAGCCTAAGTTGTAACAATAGATTTAAAAATGGAAAGTGAAGCTTTTGAATAATTCACTCGTTAGTCTCCAGAATGCTGCATTTATAAACAGTTGGCTTGATTCCAATCGCAGCGTTCACAATTTGTAGTGGTCGGTACTCGATGACGTGGCAAAAACGTGACCAACAAGGCTTGTCGCTGGCTTTATGTGCTAACTAGACCAACTAAATCTGCTTATTATACTGTATGCTTTATAGTATTGAGCTTGAACAAAAATTATGACAAGCACAATATGCTGCTATAACAAAAAGTTGGAAAAATGAGGTAATAACATTTTACTTTTTTTTAATAAAGCGAATCTACGGACTCTTAGTTCCGTACCTTTTTGACTTGAATTTAATTAATAAAATTATTGATTATTACAGGCTTGTTTATTTTTTAATATATTGTTAGAGTGTGTGACATTTATTTGGTGATTTGTTGTGTTGAAGTGTTCCTTAGTTTACTTATAATATATTATTAAGGCTATCTTATAATACTAAGATACTAATCTTTTTATTCTTAGTCTAGTGTGTAGTATTTCTGTTACAATAATGTGGTGTACAGTGCTTGTGCAGTGTGTTGCTTACAATTTATATAATTATGTTTTACTAGAATAATGTCAGTATGTCAATCACTATATTATGAAAAATTTTCATAACTATTTTAGTTAAAAGCCATTTAAGTTAAAGTGCAGCAGTAAAATCTTTAGCGTTTTTACGTATAGATTAAGTACAATATCTCATAACATAATTCTATATTTCCTTTTTAAGTACACTGAAACTTAAAACTAGTAACAACCTTAAGTAAGAGGCTGGTGCCTGAATTAGGTTAAAAAGAAACCTGTAGTACAGGTCATCAGGATCAAGCCGTTGGCCTTGATATTTGGATAATTAAGAGAAAAGGGAAAAAAATACTAGTATAATTATGGTAAGTAATTGTGTTAGTGTGAGCCCTTCTAGTTTTTAGGTGTGTTCTCTGTGTATCTGTAAGTCCGCATAAGCGATGCAAGAATATGTATGTGTGATTGAGTGACAGTGAAATGAGTCAGGGAATGTTAAGATCCATGTATTGTGTCATGTATGCCTCTGCTACATCTGGGATATTGCTATAGTTAGTGACTGTGTCACGCAGATATAACGATAGGTTTAATGCTTAATTTGTAATACAACATTGTTAATGATGTTAAATATTGACAGATAACGTATGGATATAGGTATATATTAATGTAATTATTAAATAACAGAATTATTTTTTAACGCTATAAACAAGACGCATTAGGCGATAGTCACGCACTGACACTAAAATTGTATCAGTTGTATCAGAGACATAAGTAAGTAAAGTGATATATTTAATTATTATAGAAGCTCTGTACGGACTACGGCGCGACACCCGTACAGATTGTGATGATGCTGAGATATATCATAGAATGTGGTGTAAAATGATAATGCATGGCTTTAAAATTATGTATTAATATATAAATGCTAGACTTATAAAAAACTAATGATAATGATAAATGATTCATAAAAGTGATATAAAATGTTAAATGCAGTGTTAAAAATAATAGTATAGTATGATTAGTGTGCTGTACGCAGTCATAAGAGCGTCCGGCGTGTTAGCTTATCGATGCGGATTCTACTGTATTCGGTTCACACGAACACTTGATTTTAAGTTTTTTATGTAAAATCCACAAATAATGTAAAATCCACAAATAATGTACATGGCCGGTACAAATTCCCTATAATTGTAGACACCCATATAACTGAAATATGCGCTGATTATATATGACATATAAATAATTCAGCGATAACAACTATGTTTTAAGTTATCGTTTAATTTTCTCCAAGTGCTCCTGCTAATGTTGTGCATTACATCAATATTTCTCGTAATATTTGGAATCTTACAGTTGATACAAATAACTATAGATAAAACGAATAAATTGACAAAAAAAATCTAAAGCCTATAGATGATCTGTTTTTTTGGTTTTAATAGGCCCCATATGACACCTACCAAATTGCTTTTAGTATGTAACCTGTCGATAATAATACAATTAAAATATAAAGTGGAAATATATTTGATTCAAGTTATTCTCCGACATCTATCCCGATAACTACTGGGTTTATATGGATGAAATTTAATAAAAATAGTTTATCTTAGGACACATGGTTGGTATAGAAAACTTTAGACAAAAAGTACTTTTTCAAAAAGAACGTTTTACAAACTAAGACATAAATCGTGTGAGATACTCAATGAGTATTACGACATGTTAGTAGTAATTTGTCCTTCATAAGGGCTTTATGTTGGCAATAACCTAGATAAATTCAAGGTCTGACCGTGTTTTATGTTTATTTTATTGTGCTTATTTCGTTTTGTGTGAATCTTCTTCTGTCGCTGTAATTAAATTTTATTACAGTTAGAAGGTTAAATATATTGCCTAGAAATGCCCGATTAGCTGTTATCATAGATTTATGCCATGCTATTCAACATTATTCGTCAAGTTTTCATTAATTGTCGAATAGCGAATAGTAGCAACATTAACACGTTGCGACCATAAAGTAGATAGTGGACTTAATTTTTAACATGTATGATGACCTTTAAAAAATGTTCTCTAGTGGAACATAGTACGAATAAAATAAAAATGTGTGTGCAGTTCATACGTAGTAGAAGTGATACTTCAGAGATTATGCTCACAGATAATTCTTCTCTAATTTTTATTAATATAAATATAATTCCTTTAGCATACATCCGTCAATATATCATTTTCAAAATAAACTTCTTAAGTATCACTTTCAATTTTTCACTGTTTTAGTCTAAAAAAATATTATCAGTTTTATTTCGGTCCAAATTGGGCCTATGTTTAATCATTGGTCTTGTTGACTCTCTGATCTATACTGCACAATGTAAAACTTGTATCTCATTCTCTCGCAGGCTTAGTCTTATAGATTTATGTGTTTATCTCTTTTTAGTGTCGCTTTTTCGCTTCATTGCCTTTCAAATCATAACGAATCTAAAGAAGTTAAACTTCAAAAAATTGTGCGCTCGGGGGACCCCGTCAGGAACGAAATTCCTTTTCATTACAATAAGGGTCAGATGGAAGGGGCATAACGCTTTTTTCCAATTTCTGCTAGTTCACTGTACTGTACGCACAAGCCACGTCAAAGAACTTCGTTTCAAAAACTTTTGCATTTGAACTGTTTGTCTATTAAATCTGTATAAACCTAAATTGTTGTAAACAAATTATCGCATTGAGTAAATCAGAGTTCCTGTGCTATTACAACATGACGATCACATAAACCAAAATTATTTTATAGAATTTTACTTGACCACATAAGCTCATCTAATCATCATCATTCGAGCGTTAAATCCCGGTTGCGTTCGGAGCATGCACTCCGACGCCCAGGGTCCGCTTTTTTACTTTTTCTACTCCACTTCGCGTGGTCTTCAGCATCCCCCGTTTTAAGATCATTTTTACGCATGTCATCCTTCACAATGTCAAGCCATCATTTCTTGGGCCGTCCCTTTCGAACGGCACCTGGCGGAGGCGGCATGGTTAGACATTTGTTTCCCACATAATTAGCCGGTGTTCGTAAAACGTGGCCATACCAGCGTAAGCGACACTCTTGCAGTTTGTCTGATATGTCACGGACATGAAGACTGCCGCGAATGCGGGAGTTCCTGAGACGGTCTTTTCTCATGACTCCAAACATCCATCACAACATATTCATCTCCGTGACACGCAGTTCTTGCTTGTGTCGCTCAAGTACAGGCCATGCTTCACTGTCATACAAAAGGACAGGTCTAATGATGGATATATTACTTTATTACAAAAGCTCATCTAATAAACATTATAATAACATTCACCTCAAGAACTCAATTTATTTTTGATGACAGAGTATTTTCACACTCATTACAGGAAAATCCAGTTGCAGGTAGTACGAAGTTGGTAATAATAAAAAAATCTTGGCCATAAATTTCAAAAATGGTAGCAAATGTAGAGCGCTCTGGGGAGACGTAACGGTAACAAATTGCCGCAATTTCCAATGTGTAACGTGTTTCGATAGCAATTTACTTATTTGAAAGCGGACTAAAGTGCTTATTTGTCCATCATGACAAGTCCTCAGCATCGTTGAGAAGATGTACATATGTAAAAGGTCACATGATTATAATATGTATTAGACCTAGCTTTAGAATAGCGAATAGAATATACTTTATTGTATAAAGATGCTACCTAAAATCAAGAGGGTAAATATTCAAGTACAATGATTGTTGCAGTCTTATCGCTCTTTTGGATGGAGTATAAGACGGACAATAAAAATCAGTAGTTGCTAAATAAGCACTCGTTATTCTTATTTCTAGTAGTTTTGATTTGAGTTTTGACAGTGAGGGATAGTTTCACATAAATGCACTAAACGGATATATTTGTTATAGTGGAAACTTGAGTGTTAATGTACATATATATCAAGTCTAGTCTTTAAAGATATGTGGCCAGGTATGTGCCGAGCCACATATCATATCTTTAATACAAATTTGTTAGCTTTTAGTAGTAGGATGTATCTACATAGATACACCCCGCTACTAGAAGCTAACAAATGTGTGTCGAGGGTTTACATAGTAGCAGCTGTTATTCTACTGATAGGGTTGTTCCAAAGTACTTGTGTATTTATTAGATAATGCTGTGCTCTTCTTTTATTGTTTAAGACAAAGTAAAAATATACGATAAAACGTATAAAATATTTGTAAACATTTAAATTGGTTACGCAGATTATAAAAATATTGAAAAAAGAGATTCTAATTCTTTTTAAAGTAATAAGTAAAGTTGGTGAATTGGCTTAAGTTCAAACTGTTTACAATTTTAGACAAATTGTTACAGATTTTATTTTATATATTAAAAAAACTTACTTTGCTTGAAAATGCAATATTTTGTGTTTATAATTATTCAAGAGCATACTATTCTGTATACCATGGATATTATTTAATTTTCCAGGGTAACAAGTAGATATATACATACATCACAAGTACATGGATACGTACCGAATTTCTTCATCCCAAGCTCGTACAGGAGAAACCAATAAACTTCCAAAAAGGTATTATATATTAGTATGGATTTGTATACTTTAAAATATATACTAAAATGTAAAACCTACTGAATTTTCATGTGCTTATAAAATAACAACCCTAAATGTAATACCTCAGGGTGCTAGGTCATTCATATGACATGAGTACGCTGGCAGAATGTGGAAATGTACTACTGAGTGACGTAGACCCTTGTGTGAAAGCTTAAATAAACAAAAATATTTGTTACGTCGAAACCATATTTCTCTGTTGGAAGTGTGATCAGAATATTTTTCCTACTTATATAATTATATTCCTACTTAATTATTTTTTTTAATCGCCTTCCTGACTATATCATAATGTCAGGGTGTTGTGCTTTTTTGTTTCTCCTTACATTACTAACCCTAGAAGCCTAATATACTTGGGAAGTATAAACCTACTTCTGTCTTGTATATCGAAGAAAACTGAACTTTGGATATCAACAAATAATAGCATGCAGTTGTAAAATTAAAATAGTATAATCAGAGTTATTTTTTACACAAAACTAAAAATATACTTACATTCAAGCAAAAAAATCGACTTCTAAGTAATCAGTTAAAACATATTATACTATATTTTTTTTATATAATCTAATATATTTTACCATTAATTACTTATTCATATCACAAATATTAAAACATGATTAAAATTTGTTAGATTTTCAATAATTAGTTATATATAACTGACGGACAATTTATATAGATAGTTAAAAGTACACGAAGTCTAAACATACCTCTCGCAAGCGTGCTGTACATCAATAAATAAAAAATGCTGCGACATAGCACAGTAACTGAAGTACCTCTGACAAGCTCCCGTCGGCCCTTGGGGTGCTAAATTCACCCGTTACAAAGATGTAAAGAGTTTTCAATAACGTGTATGCCTCGCAGGCTTCGAGGGCTAAACTATTTTATATTCATTCTCTTGATTTTCACGAGCACAGCATTACTAAATTTACAACTTACACTAATACATAACAAAACTTACATATTTTACACAACAAAGGTTATACTTAATTTTCCTTCCTTGAGATAAAGTTAGGATGATTTTTGGATTCCATTTAAAGGTTTTGATTAAAATGGGTACAACTGAGTGCTTATAAAAAAATTATTTATCCAAAACTGTAAAATTTTCATTCATTCTTCCAGAATTTTATATGAGCATTGATTCTAAAGCCCGTGGTTTGGTTTAGTATTCAATAGGGTTAACTATTTTTAAAACTCAACATTTGTATTAAATTAATTTTTATAAAATTCTCTTACACATCACAAATGCACAGCGTTTTTTCTAGAATCTTATCCCGCATCCCTTTATGCTACGACATGGGTCAATTCAAGAGGTCGCGGGGCTGACTGTCTTCTATCGGATACATTTCGGGGAGTATTCCTTAGAATTGCACGAGTTGATTCTTCCATCCCCTTTTTACTATCGGACAACCAGACGCCGGTTTGCGCCACCGTTACATGGTGGAAACACCACCAGTCAGAACAAAGCATTTCGCTTCATCTTTTCTGGTGCGCACTGCCGAAGAGTGGAATAATTTGCCGGAGTCTGTTTTTCCTGACAAATACAATCTTGAAGTCTCCAAGTCACGAGTGAATAGGTATCTTCTAGGTAAGCATGCTCCATCCTAGACTGCGTCATCAATCAATATCAGGTGAGACACTGGTCAAACGCAAACCTATACTTCCATAAAAAAAGAAAGACGTTGCATATTGTTTCGAGACTAGCAACATTGGTTTTTTATATTGAAAATAGTAGTTGGTGACGATTTCTTTGCATTACGTAGGCAATTGCCTGTATCTGGAAATAAAAAACAAACAAAAAAATAGTGAATAATCCTTTATGCCACATCTTAGTTTTAAAAACGAAATAACACAAAAATAACTTGATTCAAGAAATCTTGGAATATAATGTCATTATCATCATCTTAGTATAAAATCAAAAAATCCTGGTTGTACTTTGAATTGGCGAGTTTGTAAAGATAGTATGTATCGTCTGCCGCTTGAAATCTAAAACTCATATAGTGCAGAAATGATGGAACGTGAATATAGAAGGGAAGCATAACTTTTGGAAGAAGGATGACGGTGTGGCGTTGGTAACTTCAGGACCATCGTATACCTGTATGCTCTTCTCAAATATATGACAGGAATAAATATATTGCATTGTTATACTGCAAGCGTAGCTTATTGCCTTTGAACAGCGTGTTTTGTTGGCAACAAATCAAAAAGATAACAATTTTATATGTATTCCTTTTTATGTTATGGAACCCTTTATCCTTTATTGTTTTAGTAATATCGCGGAGATAAATGCGAGGTCGGTAGGTCGACGCTTCTTTGTATAGAGAATATAGAACACATATGTATGTATCTTTTACTATTTTGTGCGGCATCATAAACATTTATTTTTGTGAAAATATAATATTTATAAAATTCTTGTTTGTAATGTCATTCCCTATTGTCCCATTTGTTTGTATTTATTACTTTCAACTCTGAATAAATTTTGTTACACGCTTTTGAAACTGGTGGGAGCTGAACATACATATATATTATATAATTATTAATTAAATCCATATCAATATTTACACTGTTTACATATTAACATGGATAATATGTAAACTTATAATATTGACATGTGTATAAACATAACACTCAAACATTATATTAATGCAAATTTTAACATATGTTACAGTTTGTTTTCAAGATTCCGATATCTAGAGTTAAAAATAATTCTTATGGCTTCAACCTGATCAGTCTGTGTGTCCTTGGACAGCATGCTTAGTATTTCAGGACTACTAAGGCTCTCTAGAGGTGTGCAATTCATAATTATGCAGCTTTGGTGAGATATACGTGTTTCATCATTACAGTTAAGTTTTGCCGAGTCGCGGGTATCTGTTAGTATAAAACATACATAACATTTTGACATAGGCTACAATTATTTCGGAAGCATCACGTAGAATAAATTCATTTGTATATACTGACCGGGAAGTTTGCAAAGTTCTGCAAAACTAGTTACACGATTCATCATAATTAATGCAACTGTGCTTAATAATGCAAATGGGCACCAAAATGGCGACTGTTCGTCGTTATCCCTGTAATAAGGCAGCGGAAATTAGACATGCATTAAACTTTTCGTCTGATTAATGTTATGTTGCGAAGTTAGTTCTTTACGGTATATCTCGTCAGATTAGGTTGCGATGATTTCTTGTATAAGTATAGTTCTTGCTATTTTCTTCTAATTCTTGCAATTATTCTGTCCTTGCAAAAGCGTTCAAAAGTGGGAGAAGAAAAATTGTGACGTCACTTAACTATTTAGAACTTGGAAGTTTTAGAGAGCTTACAGTGTTTACTGGGTGATTGTCACTCCTAGTAATCTTCTTTCAAATACAAGTGAAGCCATCGTTTCGTGGACCATCTATCCCTGTATAATTTTGCGTGATTAGAACTGCAATCAGTCCACGAACGTGCATCATTGTAAATACAGATAATATTATGCTTCCTCCATAATTAATAATCATTACAGATACCATAAGACTGGATTTGTCTTCGCCATTAGGGGTGCCCAATCTCACTAACCTGTAAATCCATAATAATATTATAAAGTAGGAAATGCCCGCGATTTCGTTCACGTTTGATTTGAAATTCCCGCGGGATTCCCGAGACACAAAGTATTGCAGCATTTAAAAAAAGAATGTAAGCTATCGTTTTAGTGAATACTATGTCGGAATGTATTCATTTTCATGTAGCCGAACAACTTCAAACAGCTCCCGGGAAAGTTCCTGCGGCATTCCCGACGTAAAAAATCCATACATTGTATTACGTTAAATTTTCTATCGTTCACTAAAAAATCAACTTGGAGTTAATTTTTTTAAATCCGACATTAAATCATCCCCACAAAAATTTCCGTGGGGTTCCCAGAATAAAAAGTAGTGCAGAGTTTAAGTCCAAGAATTTAGCGTCGATCAGCGAAAACCGTTTCGAAATCGGCCCACTAGTTTTTACGTGAATCCCGAACAAACAGACAAGGAATCTAAAAAAAATTGCATCGTGTTCTCCGTTGTTTGTATATACTATTCCAGTAGTTTTTTAAAAATAGTTTTGGTACATTAAAACTATTAAAAATAGATGTTTATAATATTATAGATAAAGGCAATTGTGAATTTATTTGTTAGTTACGCTTTCACGCCAACTATTCCGCCGACCGTCATGGAATTTTGCATGTACGTTGTCAGAGGTACAAAAATAGGGGCATAGGGTATTTATTCCTTTCATCCAAAAAAAGTACTGTTCCCGAGAGATAGAAAAATAACTTCTAGTAGGCTGATGTCCAGACAGTTTTAGTATAGTTACGGGTATTTAATTGTAATTAATTGACATAAGCTACTGTAACGCGGCTGAAGCCGCGGGCAAAACATAGTATGATTCTGTATATTTATGGTCGTTTGTGGTTTCTCAAAAAAATTTAAGAATATATTTTTGTGCACGTACTTTAGAAACTGGAGATGCACACGGTATTTTTCAACCTGAAAATTGAAATAGATCCTGCAAGACAAACTCTAAAGTATTCCCGATCAACACGTGTAGAAATTACTAACATTTTTTTGCGTAATCCAACTTTTGGCCTACAGTGGACATAATTTTGTAAAACGTTTCTCCAGAAAATGTATTTACGTAAATTAATAGAACAACTTTAAATTTAAGAGCTTCAGTGAATCCCTATTAATATTATAAATGCGAAAGTAACTGTCTGTCCGTCTGTCTGTCTGTCTGTTCCGTTTTCACGGAAAAACTACTCGACCGATTTGGATGAAACTCAGTATGTATATATTTTCGATGCCGAGGATAAACATAGGATACTTTTTATCACAAAAATAGGATGGTTTCCAGGATAAAAATATATTTGTCTCTCTGTTTGTTATGCTTTTACGGAAGAACTATTTGACCGATTTGGTTTAAATTCGGTATGTATGGAACTTTAATACCAAGGGTAGACAAGGGATACTTTTCATCCCAGATAATGGGATAGATTTATGTAAAGGTTATCCCAGAAAGTAGGATAGGTTTTGTTATTTTTGTGATTTTCCTTCGTTATTTCGGTCATTTCGGCCATTTCGGTAATTTCAGCTATTTAGGCTATTTCGGTCATTTTTGTAATTTTGTAGTTTACAAATAGATAGACGGGGATAAATAAATAATAATAGAACGGGTTGAAGTAGAGGATGAAATTTTGTATTGGAGACCAATCATTTCTTGGTTTATAGATATAAAAATTGATCATCTACTAAAAATGCTATAGTAACTCGACCTGTCTGTCTGTTAAGCTTTCACGGAAAAACTACGAGGAGTACTAGATCGGTTTTTCTGTAATTTTGTACAATTATGTAGTTTCAATTCCGAGATGGGATAGTTTGCAATATAAAATGAAGTGAATCTTCCGGGAACAAATAGCAGTAACATAAAAAATTAACACAATGTAACCTATATTAACGCCTTCTCATTAAACAAGAGGCACGCACTAGGATTTGATCCACGGCCCAGCCAGCGGGGTAAACTCTAGTTTCTCAATAATTTCAACTGTATTATTTTAAGTGAGGACTTACTAAGAGGCGTCAAAGTTGAAGGGGAAAGGTTCGCGATAAATTAAAGGGTATTTTTCCGGTTTATAAATCAAACAGGAATTCACTGGGTTACTCCTTTAAAGGACGCTATTTACGATGGTGTGGAATCGGGACCCCTCTGCATAACGTTACGGAAGATTTATAGCCTTTTCGTGTTATCGGGTTCCGTTCAACTTCCGCTAACTACTACGGAATTCACTATTGTTGTACTATCAACATTTTTTTGTCCTTAGAAGGTCGCTTTGTTTGTATTTTTTTAAGGTCCAAGTGGTTCAAAATTGTATTGTTCAATTGACTGACTGTCACGTGAAAAGCTTGAAAGCTGAATTACTCCATTAATTTGTTTTATGTTTAGATTTTGTAATATTTTTGACAATACAATTTTACATTTTTTAATACAATTACATGAACGGAAACTAAAATTGTCACTTAAGGTAAGGTAGGTAAAAGAGCTTCAAGCGATGGCCTGGGCATTCTTCTCCAGTCTTCTTTATCTTCTTCCTGTTCAATTCTCCGTCTCCATTTTGGTATGAGGGAGTTGAATGTCTCTCTGAGACCCTCTATACGAATCATTACAACAACTGGACTGTCAACGCTGATGGCTGATTGCCCCCTAAATTTTTCTGCCCTGGGTAAGTGCTCATTTTTACCCATCTAGACTCAACCTTGTTTTTATTATGTTCTCAAGAAACAATTGTAAATATTCGTTTTTATAATTGGTTATTTTGGTGAATAATGAAGCGTTATTTATCTGTTTACTTATCAACGTTTTGTTAATCTATTCTAATATGCTAATAAGGTTATAATAATATAATAAGTTTGTTTATTTCTGTAATTTTGGGGTAACAAAACTAATATTTGTTTTAAATTTATTACGATTTTTTGTTTAGTATTTATTTACCCTCTACAACTTCAATAACGTCTTAGTAAAATTGAATAAGGTCGGTTAGCTTTTAAGCATTTAATGAATGAAATCCCTGTACCGTAATAACATCTTCCTGAACATTTAATTAAATAAATGGCTAGTCTTTACATTAATATTTTAAAGTTCATGATTATTACTCTTAAGTGATATTATAATTGAAATTTAAAGCTAATTGAAACCTTTAAGAGATTCTTTGAAACCAGCTTTCGTCGAATGCATAATCTTTGAAAACGAAGACCATTTTGCTTTACATAGCATTCACATATTATACGATTCTTTAGAAACAAATGCAATTCTAATTTGCGTAAACTGTCTGTTTTATATGAACTCATAGCAATTTTGGTAAAAACAGAACATGATATTAATTTTTTCAATCCTGTCATTGTCTTTCTATGTATTTATATGCAAGTCACAGCCATATTTTGTCAAAATTAATTGTTTCTTTAAGGGTAAAATCTGGTATAAAAGTATATTTATTATCTATGCCGCTATACGATGTGCCGTAAAATACCAAAACAAATTAAATTATTTAATATGATAATGTTGAGTAATTTTTGTAAATATATGGTAAAAATTCGATAAGATCATCTGATATGCAAAATGTATTAAAAACTATTTCACCTCCAAGGTCCTTAGGAAAATATAGATACCTACCTAGAGTGCGTGTCACGAAGAAAGTCTCGCGGCAAAAAATGAAGCTAAATAATCGGATCCCAAACAGGTGGTACTTATCAACGATCTTCTCTATTGAAATGTGGGTGTTTTTTGATTTCAACATTTTGACATTTTACAAGATTTGACATCAATGTCTTCTGTGATCACGGCTATT
Source organism: Dendrolimus houi (assembly GCA_039645545.1). Lineage (NCBI taxonomy): Eukaryota > Metazoa > Arthropoda > Insecta > Lepidoptera > Lasiocampidae > Dendrolimus > Dendrolimus houi. Next base: position 10,238,572 of record CM077120.1, on the reverse strand, counting down.
GAACAGTGGCAGAAACGTCGGAATAATAAAAATCAAATAAATTACTGCGCTTAAAGCCGTTAAAACCTAGCTTTAAGGTAAATATTATATTATTCTATTATTCTACTAGCTGATCCGGTAAACGTTGTTCTGCCATAAAAACACCATAGGAGGGTGAAAAGTACTTTACGAACTATTCTCATACCTACCAAATATACAAATTAAAATCGGGACACGAGTTTTTGTATATTAGATAGATTGACTGCGGGAAATAAGTGGTCATAGTAATAAAATTATTTGTACTATGACTGCTTATTTATTTATATTGATAAAAATGAATACTTTCTGAATTGTAAGTCCATAATCTATATACATATAATAAAACTGCAGAGGTCGAATTTCTGTAAAATGAAAAAAATGCTAAAAACCAATTCAGGGGGATATAAGAAGTGAAATAGAACAATTTAGATTTTTTTTCAAATTTTTGTTACTCTGTTTATCTGTTTGTCCGTCTGTTTGTACCGGCTAATCTCCGAAACGACTGGATCGATTTAAATGAAATTTTGTATGGTGGTAGCTTATATCTCTGGTCTACATATAGGATACTTTTGATCCCGAAAAATTAAAGAGTTCCCGTGGGATAGTTAAAAAACCGCACCACGCGAACGAGGTCACGGGCATCAGCTAGTATACTTAATAATAATAATAATAAAGCCCGTTTGTTTATTTCCAATCTACAATTGTTATTACATGCTTCTTCTAAAATAGTATGTTACAAATATAACGTGTAGTGATAAGTTTTAAATATAAGTCTATATATATATAAAGTTTTCTTTTTTCTTTTACTCGCTATCGTTACCTTCTTCAGTACCATTGATCGGAACCCCTTCTCGGGTAAAGACCTCCTCCAGTTTCTTCCAGACCTCTCTATCCATAGCTTTTTTCTCCATTCATTTCCTGCTATACTTTTTATATCTTCTATCCATCTCTTTCTAGGGCGCCCTTTTTTAGTATACTTATATTATTATAATTATATGTATGCTTTATTTATTATCTACTACCGAAAAGAACCGAGCTCTTAAATATGATGAAACAACTAATGATAATTTTTATTACTACAACATCTACGCTTTAAAAATGTAATAAAATTAATTTAGTACCTCATAATATCTTCATATCTGACCATCGTTTATTGATAAAATCAAAATTACGTAAGGTTTGTTTTAATTTAATCTTGACATTGTAACCGGTCATTCATGTGACATCTGCCTATCGCCACTACACGGTCAAGTTAGAAACTCGTACATTAGTGATGGATGCGCATTTAATTAATGTCGATGTTAAATTGAATCCTTGTCAATGAGGATTTTGATTGATCGGCATTGATGTCTTCTTCATTGTCCAGTCTAATTTGTTATTAGACGTGATAATAATTATACACAAGCTATGAACAGAAATAAACGTGGTCCGATACTTGCCAGAATTACTTTCTCAAACACCATCCAGTATCACATGGTTTGTATCGTCAATTATATTTAAGACTAGGATATACCCGCAACTTCTTCCACGCTTGACTTGAAATTCCCACTTAATTCCCGGGACACAAAGTACCACAGCATTTAATAAAGATCGTTTTAGTGAAAACTTTGTCGAAATATTCTAATTATTATGCAACCTAACAACTACAAACCGCTCCCGGGAAAATTTCCGCGGGATTCCCGAGATAAACAATATCACACATTTTATTACATAAAATTTGATATCAATCAGTGAAAAAATGGATTTTTACTAACCTGGCCTTTTTAAATCGTTCCCAGAAAACAATCCGCGTGATTACCGGGAAAAAAGTAGCGCAGGTTAAGTGTAAGAATTTGCTGTCGATCAACGAAAACCACTAAGAAATCGGCTCAGCAGTTTTTATGTGAATCCCGAACAAACAAACAAACAGACAAGAAATCTAAAAAATTGCATCGTGTTCTCCATCGTTTATATTGTTACAAGTGCGGGACTCGAATTAAAATGCCGTTGGAATTGCTATAGAATTTATTAGAACTATACAAACACGTATAACATAGGTACAAATATAACTGGACGCAATAAGTCCTTATGTAATTCACAACTATATATCACGCGCAAAATCTGTCACTATATCGCTTATCGAATGTACACGTCTTGCATTGATCGTAATCGTCGCTTGATTGCCGATCTCTCTGTTCGGGCATCCCTTTATACTCAGCTTACAATATGTCACGACCGTGTAAACAATGGATTCTTAAAATCACAACTGGCCACTGCCTACCAGAGAGGTTTACAATACACAATAGGCGGCTTTTCTAAGTACAAATATTAAACACAAAGAAAACAAAAGAAGTGCAAATGCGGGCAGGTTATAAATTTGGGCTTTATGGCCGGCAGGTGTTCACATTTGTCGGCTTGCTTCGTGGAATTTTGGCTAAGTTGTAACACTGTAGTCTATTCTAGTTGGGTTTTTTATAGCTTCAATGGACAGACATGGCATGTTTAGATTTTTATAATATTATAGATAGATAGCAGATAAATTCTAAGACAATCGCTAGCTAATCGCTAATGAAGCCACGTTTTACGGAAACCGGCAAAGTAGATCAGAAATAAGGATACCGCCAGATCTTCTTTGCTTAATTTCCGCAGTAAAAATATACTAACTGTTTTAAACGTGAGTTGTTAATTCATTAAATAAGTTTGTGTGTAACAAATTAATTCCATGTGTAATAAATAATAAAAATTGTTAGGAATTAATAAGTCCTTTAATAAACTACGAATAATTGTTTATGTCTATCAAAGGCAGAATGTGTAGGTACATAATAGCATAGCTTCTGGTAAACTTCCAAGTTTTAAACGAAATACAATGACTTTGATTAACCTCTACCTTTGCCCTTTAACAAGCACTGTAGCTGAATCAACCAGATTTAATTAAGTTCACTGTGCTATATCGCTTTTAGATTATTACGTCTTGTAAACTAATTAATTATAATATCTCACGTCAGCTTTGATTAAGTATAGAAACATAGTATACATGATGCAATGAGTATTTCTGTTTCATTTAACTTAATATTAATCTATAATGTAATACATGTGTAAGAGGTTGAGTTATTGCAATGAGTTTATAAAAGAAATAAAAATGTACTAATTCGGACCAGCATGTCAAAAGGCAAATTTTATAATTTTCGACTATCTGCCGGTTTTTTCGCGCATTACGTGAAAAGAACTGAACAGATTAAAATGAAACTTAAAAACTAGCTTATATCACGAGTACGGATATAGTGAGATACCGTGACAACGTAAGGTAGGCGAATAAGTCAAAAGCTGGCGCTGCGATCGTGTTTTTGAACGCTACCGTCACAATATACTAATGAACACGTCATCATGACAACCTGTCATTATTTTAAATTAATTCGGTAGAGATTTTTTGATAAGAAATGAAAGGCTAATTAATATTTCGCTATGGAGTTTTATTTTAAAATACGAGTAGGTGTAATATGTCATGATAAAATGTATTTACATAATAATTGAAGAAAAAAATAATTTCAGATAAACACAGGGGTAGACAAAATTAAAGTATACTATCTGTAATTAACGAAGTTCTCTACATTGCTTACGCTATATCATCAACAATTATGATAATGAGTGGGTGAGGCTGACTTGAGCGCGTTCCAACTCCTTCTGGGCGACTCTGGGGCAAAGGGACTCCTAGGAACCTCGGCTACGGCCTGAGAGAGGAAAGTCTCGCAAATGTTGAGCACGAGTCTGTCTTGTGAGCACACCAAACTGGTACAGCTTGTACAGCGTAAATCAAGCCGTTATGCCAGACCTTGTCGAAGAAAGTCTCTTGAGCTCTGTCTAGCACACCAAACTGGTACAGCTTGTAAATCAAGCCGTTATGCCAGACCTTGTCGAAGGCCTTAGCTACGTCTAGGAACAGTGCGGCTGTTCTTATATGGCGGAGGAACTCTCCGGTAGGCGCGCCTTACAAGTTACATCTCCTGGAACCCATAATTTCGATCTTCATGTCGCTATTCTTTTGTTTATCATTTATCCCTTTCTAAAATGTATTTGTTTTGTCTTCCAGAATCTTCTACATTTTTCTGAAATTCCTTAAACCAACTAGATCGTTCCATCATCGCTGGCAATAATATCAATAGTAGGTATACAAATACACAGTAAAATTTGTATTATAAATTGTGACATTTGATTTTATGATACATTGTAATTAAAATTGCCATGTCAATTACAGACCCTTATTATCAACATTATGAACCCTTGAATAAACATAAACTGTACGCGTAACAAATGTCCTACTGTTCCTTACGATGAAATTTATATCCGTAAGTCAGAATGGGTGACCTGTTAGGCCCTTCATTATTTGGTATTAGGGCTACATAATGATAACGTATATCATCTACGTATAATGTACTATAGGTGTAGTAGCGGCCATCTCCCATACTCTCAATTATTACTTAAATATAACTTAGCGTCATTCCCTAATAAACGTCTTTTACTGGGTGCTATGTTGCTTTATAAACGTTGTCATAATTATATAGACTGTTTGCCTCTTACTAACATTATATGTTACTGCTTACCAAGGACAGTGCTCAGACGCGTGATAAAAATTGGGCGGTTTTTTCTACGACTTTCTCGTCAACAATACATATTTGGAAAACATCGACATCTTTGCACTTTCCTTGGGTGCTTTTCAAAAATATGTTATTAACGCCATTAAGGATTAGGAACTTTAATTTTCTGAATTTTTTTTTGTGTCTGTTATTTTTATCCCTCACCTGTATAATATGTATATAAGCGTGTTGATGTGTGCGTTTGGTTGCGCATGCGCGTGCATGTGTGTATGTGTGTTTGTGTGCTTGTGTGTGTGTGTGTGTGTTGGATAAGCATTGATTTTATACTATATAATTTTTTTATTATGTAACCTTAGTGTATATCTGTTTATTATCCTTAATAAATAAAATAAAAATAAAATAATTCAGATGATTACAACATCTAAAAGCTACATTAAAGTACTACTCCTTCTTACTACTAAGCTGAAAGTAATCTTTTGCCGCGATCTTTAAAGTTATATTAGCTGGATTTTAATAGTTTGTGTAATTGTTTACCTTATAATTTATTGATTGTATACGTTATTATATTAAACTGCAGTTTGCCCCGCGGCTGCGCCAAGTGTCAAACCCTCTACTACCTAGAGTTTACTACCTTTATTTTACTTACACAACTTAATTTGGGTTTTTACATATAATAATACCTAAGTCCATATAGTCTAGACAACTGCCCCGCAAAATAAAGGCGAGTCGAAGCCAACCTGATTTGAAGTAATACAACGAAAGACATGTTGTTTCTGACAACGTAGGTATTTGTTAGAAAATTGTAAATATGCGATTGCAGAGTCTATTCTATGGAAACGACATCATTTATCGGGATAAAAAGTATCCTAAGTATTGATTCAGGATATAAGCCATATCTTTGTCGAATTTCGTTCATATACGTTCTGTACTTTTCAAAAAGGATGCGATAGCAGCGCCAACTTTCTCGATATTTTCGTCTATCCCGCGGAAACAACGTCATTTATCGGGATAAAATATCCTAAGTTACTCCCGTGATATAAGTAAGCTCGGTTTCGAGTTTCATTTAATTCCGTTCAGTAAATTTTACGTCATGCTCTAACAGTACGGACAGACACAAAAAAAATCTAAAAGTTGCATTTTTAGAACCTGCTGGATCGAATTAGCACCCCTGATTTTTTTCACATTTTTAAACGCAATGTACAAATCACAAAAAAATTAAAACCAAAGCTCTAATGCTCATTATGTACATATATAGCAGTTGCTGTAACCGAAACTGATTTATGGCCGGTTCCTATATCTAACAATTGTAAGCGTCATCGAAACTTTGTATTTATATTTATAAAATCAATAAACACACATATCATAACCACAGAAACAATAAAGAGAATAACTCTATTTAATTATTTGATAGCAACACATTTTGATATAATACCAAGATGACATAAAGAATGGGCCCAACCTGGCCGGCGACCACCAACCTCCTCTTACAGTCACCCCGTTCCTCACAACTTCAACAACTCATATTTCCAAATCTTTATATCGTCTCAAAATTATATACTTTTAAATATATAAATATATGACTAATTTACTTTACTGAAGATCGTAGCGCCTGGCGAATGGTAGAACAACTGTGTCTGCCTTGCCTAACTCACCACTTAAATACTATGCATTACTTGAAAGTACCGTCAATTAAATTTTCGCAATCTAAAATGTCCAGCAACTTGTTACAAATACCTTAACTTGTTACAAAGGCCACCAAAACCATTAGTATATATATATATATCAGTATCGTATTCACTAATTAACCTTGCTATCCAATGCAACAGATCAATAAACATCAGCCTTAAAATAGCAATTCTTTCTTAAAACCTAACAAAATCTATTAAATTATTCAAATACAAAAGTTTTTATTCAAAATAATTTCCACTGGAGAACACTTTTTGAAGGTCATACATATAGGTTAAAATTTAATTTTACTTCCTAGTCTATGTATACCGCTTCGCAACATGTTGTTAGGAGAAGAAGCGGCAAGAAACTCCCCAGCAACACGTCTAGCTAAAAAATGTTTTTCTTTATATTTCTTATTCTATTTTTAGCTCAAGTTCTTTTTTTTTTAATAAGTTTTATACAGAAGTATGTTACAGAATGACTTTTGAAGAATTAATGGAGTTGTAGCAAACAGTGCATATTCAATAAGACAGAGACACAATTAAAGGATAGAAAAATATTATTATAGTTATAAATATAAAGACATGACGTACTAATTTTTTTTTGTTACAAAATATCTCCATATATTTCTTACAACTATGGCACCATAAAAACGTTATACTCGTACAAAATACAGTAAAAGAGGTTGGAGCGAGCTGCTATGTAAATGAAGTTTTGTCATTTAAGTATTCTTCAATAGTGTAGTATCCGTTTTTTAGCAAGATACTTTTTAATTTGGTTTTTAATTTAGTGTAAGGCAGATCTAACATTTTACTTGGAATGACACCATTATACTAAGCAATTACTACAACTGTAGCTTCATTATATCTCTTTTAGATATATATTAGCTGCCATAAATTTAGGTTGCCAGCACAATAGTAAGATATAGGAACCGGCCATATCTTAATATTGTAAGACATAGGAGAAACAGAAATGAATGAAAGAAAAACCAGAGAAGAAGAAATTAATACATTTACTTGCCGTATCAGCAGTAGTAATTAGACATTACTTGTATACAGCCTATGTCCAGTTTTAACGGATAATAAGGCAAATGAACGGTTAGTAAGATACAGGAACCGGCCATTAGAGAAATCTTCACATGGATCTTGTTCTGTGCTTTTATCTATCGCATTCAGCTAGTTCATATAAAAATATTGTAAGTTTATTTTTTGAGTAATGAATAAAGTTGAAGATTACTATTACATTTAAACACTGACTATGCAAATGAGACATTCGAAACGTGAGTTATTACGCGTTTTTGCTATTCTTAATTGTACCTTACAAAGATATGTTTCAATTAGCATTCAAATCTTTTAAGATTGTTTGCAGTCAAAAATGATCTTGCTGAATAGAATTAAAAACAATTTCAATTTTTACTTAGTCCTAGTCCATTAGATCATTTTTAGAGTTTCCGTCTTGTTTTGTCTAGGATGAGTACCGAAATGGATTTTAATGACGTATTTAAGGCTTAAAACAATTTGATTGTTAAATTTTCCTATATGTTCCATTTCGATATCTTGTAGGGTAGGGGAGACCAGGTGTTGTTTACTATAGGAATAAATTGACCAGCAGGCAAAAACTTGCAAGAAACCGCTTATTTCCCTCTTGTTTCGCCATCGGGAATACATAATGACGGTGACGAAGCGGAGAGAAAAATACGAGTCATTCGGGAGAAGGAGCAAATAGTTGAAAAACAATACCAGTAAGTAATAGTAGTAATAGGTATATACCTACAAGTATATTAGTTTCTAACTGTTTGCTGTTTTTTTCTAAAGTTTAATAGTATATCAATCAGATAATATACACGAAAACAATAAAAAAAATGTGCATGTGCGCAGAAATAGTGGTCGAATGCATAATGAATGAACGAATAATGAAACAATTCTTGTCTGTTAGTTTCATTAAAGCTCAAAAACGGCCTGGCCTTTTGTTGTTTTGTTTTTTTCACCGTCATAAAGAAGTGATTTAAAAAAAGTAACACTTTTGAGTTAACTCTTGTATTATTTCACTCCTCAGAAAATTTCCATACCGGGGACCTTATGAAATTAAATGAAATATGAAAATAAATTCTTAAGGAGTTAACTGAAACGTAGTCAAATAGCCCGATTTCCCCTACGAAATATATGAATATACATAAGTATTAGCACCACACGATCGAGTTCATGGGCGCAACTAGTTTAGAATTATCTATACAAATAAATAAAATTTAAGTCTGTTTGTAATGTCAAAATAATAGCTTTTTACTAAATTCATATGAAAGTATATACGGTACTTAGTATATGTAAAAATCAATTGTTATAATTTTTGAATCTGTCTGTTTGTTCCGGTTAATCTCTAAAACGGCGGGACCGATTTTGACGGGACTTTCGCTGGCAGATAGCTGATGTTATAAGGAGTAATTTAACTACTTTTATTTTATGAACATAAATTAAAAGGCAAATTAAATTAAGTTCCATGCAGTTGAAGTCGCAGGTAACAGTTATTATTAATATAATTGTCGTTGAAAACATTTACCCTTACAATAATAAACGACTTATTAACCTTTAAAGCAGCTTCGTTTTAAGTATACCCATTTAATAGTTGCGTAATTAGCTTATACGAAGTCTAATGCCCACTAATTAAGAAGAAAATGTAAATTGAAATATAAAATACACACTTAAATGAATAAATATGGCACAAATAGTAAGTTATGGTACTATTATTATTTAGGTAAGTATTCCATGGTGAAGAGAAATGGAAGAGATAGAGATTTGATTCAAAAGGCATAGTCATTGGCCATTCTATGTCATTTAATTAAAAATCAATAATAATAATTTGTAATCGTAATACATCCAATTATATACCTATAAATTATAAACTATTGTAATGAAGAAAATTTATATTCTATTCTAATCCCTTAAGACTATAAGAAGAAGTAATTAGAATACTGAGCCTAAGTCACCGAAGTCAATGGATAAGGTTCCTTATATCGGAAATAACTGAAATTAAATTGATTTTGAAATTATAAAAATATATGTTGCTGTTGTAAATTAAATAATGAATTTTAATTACTCCGTTAGTTAATCGTCCTTTAAGCTATTGTAGTATGAGTTCTTACAGTTTAAAATTAAAATGTACAGTTGTAAATACTAGCCTAAAGTCTAGTGCAATTTAAAACTCGCACAATATGCTTTGTCTAGAGGGAATAAATACCATTTGATGTATAATTGAAATTGCTTTCATTTCAATCTACAATCGAATACCGTTCATATTTGTTCAGACTATACCGATTTATTTTTGATCTTGCTCAATAAAATGAATTCAATTTCGGTAAATTGATCACGAATTATCGGATTTGTAATTTGAAGAGGCCTATTATATCATCCATTAAATATAATAATAACGTTCGTTGAGCGAATAACGTGAGCGGGTGGGTGCTCACGATGAACCCGGTGAGTAGCGACTCTTCATACCCGACTTCGGGGGGGCCATAGCAAGACCCCCGCGCCGTGCTTGCATTAGCCAGCCGGCACGGAGTGGAGACCACTGGAGCTAAGACTCAACCTCCAGGAGTGGAAGTGATAAATGGCGTAACGACGGAAGTAGCTTCGGTGAAGTTACAGCCCACCTCTCCACACCTCTTAGCCACTCACACTGATGTTGCCGTTTGCCAATCTTGTATAGCATATTTTAGGATCCCATGCAGGCAGCTGGGGTCACCGTCTAACCACTTTATCTATGTTCACCGAAATTAGAAATCTTTTATTCATAACAAAGTTACACGTCAATTTCTGTACTATAATAATTATGGTCACAAATAAAATTAAAATTAAGTCATATCATAGGTCATAAACTCTTCATGACTATAAAAGGTGTGCTCGACTAATCATTTCCTGAGCCGTATTTAAATGAACCTACGGATGGTGACTCCATTATCTTTTTAGGTAGTTTATTGTATATTAACGGTCCCATGACATGCGTCAATCAGTCAATATCCCCGATTTCCCAAGATTGTGTTTTATATGTTTCATTTCACTCCTATGCCGAGTGAAGTGTGTATGCACGTCAATATGCTTGACATATATATGAATGTTCAGTCGCACATTCACCGCAACTTGGTATATAAGTATACTGGGTAGAATGAGTATACCCAGTTTTTAAAATGCGATCTTGCTGAATCGTATCTACGCACACTCACTATTACCCGTACGACCCTTTTTTGACCATAGCGCCGTGCCGTACTGCAGCAGCAAGTGGACAGTAGCGAAGTAACATGCCCGAGCGTCATCATCTACACTACACGTGCAACCCTACTCAATGCATAACACGCTCTTCCTGGTCTAGTCTCTTTAGAGCAGAGTCTGTCAATGGTTTACCCACTCTAGCCCTCTGTCTACCTAGAAACCGAGAAATGTTGTATATTCGACCTGGCTGAAAATGTTGCCAGCAACGTTAACAGACGACGGTCTAAGCGTACTTCCTGAGAGCCATAAATGTATAAAATGTGTTTTCGACAAATTGAGGGCTAGGCCATTTGTCTGGAGCCAACCCGACAGCTGTGTTGCTGTATTGTTTAAATTCCCTTCTAAAGTATCCACTGAAGAGGCAGTCACAATAGCAGCCACTTCATCAGCGTATATAAATATTTCATCTCCCGGAATGGAGAGTGGCAAATCATTAAACAGTAGTGAAAATAGAATTTTTGACACTGATGATCCCTGGGCTACCCCCATTTTCGCTTTTAAGGGGTCCAACATTGTTTTACTTTGATTGCCCATAACCATCTGGTTTATCTGTTATGCATCAGGTCCTATAACAACGCATATGAAATATGGTATCATTAGATTTTTGAAAAATCAATTACGCTTGCCAAGAATCTTAACAGCTGATTATGAAAAGAAACCACCTTTACTTTTCGTCAAAATCGGCCTCGAGACTCCTTTGGGTGTGTTTAGATATTTTTTATAGTTTAGGATTTGGTCCTGAAGGCCCACTTAAAAAATTCACCTGTATATCTAGTACACTACACTGTACAGAGTACAGAGATATCTAGTACATTACACTCTAACTTTGTTTATGGCACTAGGTTTTGTTCTCTCGAGTCTTCTTATTGTGTATGTGTTATCGAAGGCTTGGATCCTATCGATATTCACGTGATTGTGAAGCCGATGTTAATGGGGTTCAGATGCAGAAGGAAAAGATAAAGCAGTAAAAATAGCAAACATTTATTTAACATAATTAAGTTTGTTACATTTCATTTGATATGTAGATATAGAACAATGTACTGCGAAATACGTTGTGCAATGGAGTGCCGACAGAGAACAGATCAACTTATATAGCCAATTGCTCTCAATTTAATATTAAATCAAAGGTTTAATATTAATAAATCACTAGCTTAAGAGTTGGTAGAAGCAACAGCAAAGCAGGTTTAAATACGAAAATTTCTTACAAATTGTGTCCGGAGTCTGCCCTATTTACCATTTAAATATACTGGCGTAAGTTACTTTTTGGAGCTTGTTCTTTTCTTCTTCTACCTTGCTTTTCCACGTTTTGTGTATCTAGCTAGTGTCATAAATTCATAAACATTCAAGCTTCAAAATAATTTTCAAGTAAATAGGTACAAGGCGAAAATCAGAAACCTCGTGACAGAAGACTGAGCCAAATTTTAATTCTTTGACTAACATCAAATAAAGAATTTCCTGTGAAAAATCTAAAAACTTATTTCATTAAACAGTTAATCTTTCCAACATGGACGCACAAGTCTTGCTTATAATAGCTACGTCCTCACAGTGCAGGAAACATCGTAAAGAAATTTTACATTGAGATTAAGGATGTGACACACTTGTTTCCGCCGAGCATACTGTCCGTTCACCTGGAATAGAATAGAATATACAGATAAATAAGCTTTGAGTCGTTTCTGCGTTTCTACTGTCAGCACATAAATAAATAAAGTAATACTTTTTATATTTTTTTATAGGCAGGTACTTAATATGTATTTGATAATATTAAAATAATAAATATTAATATTAAACGTGATTTTTAAAACTAAATTTCAAGGAAATTTAAATTTTAAGTTTAACGTCCTGTAAATATACAAATGCTATTAGAAACGCAAAAAGGTCTCGAAATTAATTTACCTGTACTGTATTGTACAAAAATGTTACACAAAATCAAGAACATCAATATACAAGTACAACCGGCGGTGTTATCACTCAAGGCGATTTCCAGACAACCCTTGCTTGGATGGAGTATAAGTATAAGAAGGACAACAAAAGTCAGTAGTTGCTAAACCAGCACTTGTAAAATAATTTAGTTTATAAATTAGTCAAAAGTAATAAACAAAGTAATTTAATACATATATACGTACCTACTACAATACAATATTATATACACACATTCATACATACAAAAGTAAACAATAACATTATAATTTGAAATAGTAATCTTGAAACGGGGAGGCTGTGTTCAGTGTTGCGATGGTTATTGATTAATACTGTCCTTCTTCTGCATAGTGTTATCAAAATAATTAAAATATGAAAGTTATTTAAATCATTAATGGACTAAAATAATCATTTTGGACAAACATAGAGATAATTTACTTGCCCTTTAATTTCATTAAGCTCTTTGATTCAGACCTGTATATATGTAGTTTCTAACTTCAAAATAATCTGATTCGATCCAGCGAGGAAACGTAGCCAGCCTTCTGGGCACCTTACCCATAGAAGACGGTGATCTGGGCTTAATATTCTACTTATAGTCTTGAGGGACTATGGGTAGAATATGATACAAATAAGTTTTCTTTTATTGTATTCGATTATATGTAATTTTTCAATTGTAAATTATGTAAATATACTTTGAGAATCTGTCATAGTTATATCAATAATCGAGTATTACATATTAAATTGTATTTACACAAGCTCTCGTCTGTTTAGGACAAACACTTAACATCTTTGTACTTCTGAACCATTACAATCGGCGTAAGGTCGCAAGTGAAAACACGATCTGCTGCTAACCCGATTATGTTACAAAGTGTGGTCGCCCACTGAACACGCGCAGATCGTTATAATGGTAATTGCTACTCTATTTAACTGGTTAATAGCCTAAGTTTTGCTTCTACAACACGGCTATCAGTAGCACATTATAGCTTTTTAATAGACTTCGTAAGTTCTTGTTATACCTGCGGACTACGGTAGTTTGGTTTAACATGCTTCAAAGAAGCTTGACTTGAAATTTAAATTGACTGTTCTTCTATTGAAAAGTTGCAATTATAATAAAGGTTTTCATGCGGTTTCGCTTGAATAAACATTGTATCCGCGACCAGTATAAAACTGTCCTATTTACTGATATATGGAATATCCTACATTCATCCTCAATATCGAAAGTAAAACAAAAGCTTTTCTAAATAAGATTAAAAAGCATAAAACCATCTTCAACAAAACCATAAAAACAAGTAACAGATAATTAAAGTAAAATTTTATAAAACTATTTAATTTATTTGTTGTTCAATGCACATAATTTAAAAGCCGGTGCCAAGTAATATATTAATATATTTTGCATGGCAACGACTTCATAATTGTATAATAGTTTAAAAGAAGTTGATTTTGTGTTTTTTTATATTTATTTAAACTTCAAAATTTCAAATCTTATCCATAAATGTCAATAGTTACCAAAATACCTTTCAGGGAAGTCTATATAAATAAGAATGAATCGTAGAAATGTATGTACGCTAATGACTTGAGAACAACTTTATCGATTGTGATGAAAATTTGAGTGTAATAAAACTATTAAAGGTTTTAAAGCGCGGTAATTAATTTGATATTTGTTATTCCGATGTTTCGGCCACTTTTCAGTGGCGGTGATCATGGAAGACAAAGATGTCAAGTGTCAACGAGTATTGTTTTAGTTAGTAAGTTTTATTTAGCCTACCGCCAACATGTTCATCTTAATTATTTAGTTTTAATTTTGTTTATGCTTATTATTTACTCTATGGGAGCCTAATCAAATTTATCACCGCTTCCCAAAATATTATGGCTTGAAGAGAAGAAGCGGCGCAAGAAACTCTTCAGCAATCATGCCTAGATCTAATAATTTTATATAATATTAAAATGGGTGGAAGGAAAAATAAAATAAATTATCAGTCAAGTTGGTTTGTGTTCCGGTGCACGCAGAAAGAGCTCACAGTGTCTCAAGATCTGGCAGTTGGTTTTTGCTGGGTATGGGTCTTAATAGTTTTGATGGTCAGATCCCAAACAGGTGGTACTTGCCAACCATCTTCTCTATTGAAATTTGGGTGTTTTTTGATTTCAATAACATACTTTACTCCATACGAGTAATATCAAAATTCAACCGATGGTAGGGCAACTGAATATATAGTAAGCTATAGGAAGCGGTCATTAGTCATTGACTACGAAATACTAATGGCTTCATCTGCGTTAATGTTACAGATATAGGCCGATTCACGTAAGTATCCATAGGCATTGGTAACCGCTTTGCATCAAGTGGGCCGTCTGCCTGTCTGCTGAACTCCTGCAATAAAAAATTGTGGCAATGAGTTTAATTTGAGATGGATATTGTCAAGGACTTTAGATTGACAGATAAAGTATGTATATATATTAATGTGGCTTTTCGTTAAAGGCATTATTATTTAACGCTTTAAATAGGACGCATTTGGCCACAGTCTAAATATTTAACATTATCGCAGATGAAGTCGCACCATAAAGGTAATAAGCACCAGTATTATGTAAAGATAATATCTCTCATTTGTCCATTCGATAAAATATCGCAGCAAAAATAGCAATTGTTCTAAAAATAAAGTGACATTCGGAATTCAGTTCGCCGCAATAACAGTAGTGGTGTCCTCTAAATAAATACATTGTAGGTTACGGTTTGTTGGGTCAGCTATTTTGAACTATTATTCAATACCCTCTGTCCCAGACGGAGACGGAGAAATTGAAATTCTGTTGAAATAGAATTGAATTCACTTATTTAAACAGTATAAATATTAAAATAGATTTGAGTTTGTCTTTGATAAGTCTTGGTATGCAAGAGAAATACTACGAACGGCAATTGCCCAGTGAAAATGTAGCTCTGAATAGCTTCTTTAACAAATTCAATTTAACAAAAACAAAACCAACATCAAACTAAAATATTAACATAAAAAAAAAAGATTTTCAAAATTTAGTAATTTTTACAAGCTTTTAATTAACTTGCAATGGATGTACCTATGTATGTCTATAAGTTCAGGTGGAATCTTGCAAGTTAAATTTGACCAACTTCCCGGTTTCCGATTGAGCTGAAATTTTACACGCATATGTATATCACTACATATGCGTGCTGCGAGCATGCATCAATTGTTTGCTTATACACTTATTAGAAACTGTCGTAATAAATAAAACTTGTATTTAAATATAATTCTCATAAACAAAAGTAGGTCAAGTTCAAGGTCAATCTTTTGGCATTTGACTTTTGACAAGTGCTACTTTATAAAAAAACATAGCAACAAAGTTCTTTTGATCTACGCTATGTTTATCATTCATCTATAATATATTTATTTAATTAAATTAAATGTATCAATTACTTAATGATCTTTATTGTTGTTACTGTTAATTAATGCCTGTGTTAGCCAGGATGTAAGGATACGACTAACTAATGAGAGATGTGTATAAAACTCGCTCTCATTGGTGGGAATTAAAAAATGTTAAAAGACACGGGTTTTGAATTCAGTGAAAAAATGAGACACCATTTTTGTACGACTAAAAGATATTTACAAAAGTGAAAATAAAAGCCAGTTTTAAGGTCGAAGTTATATTTATTCAAGAGGCTTACATCACATTGAATATCATTGCACACTCTTCACGTGACAATGCAATAATATGGTACCATGGAGCTGATCTGATGATGGAGTTGGAAGGTGGCCATAGGAACTCCTGTACTATACAAGATAGACCCGTCGTGTTTGGGCTCGTTTTACTTGTCTTGGCTAGCACTCTGCTGCTACATGATATCCAGGATCTCAAAAGCTTGTATTTGATAAAAAGTAACGTATGTAAATATGTAAGTAAGTATGTAATATATTTGTTCGGGTAAAATCTTGCAACTCAACTTCCCGGTTTCCGATTGAACTGAAATTTTGCTGATCCGATGATGGAGTCGGAAGCATATCCTGTATGTATATCGCGTGACAATGAAATAATAATGGTACCATGGAGCTGATCCGATGATGGAGTCGGAAGGTGGTACCATGGAGCAACTCCTGTAACTATACATACAAGATAGACCCGTCGTGTTTGGGCTCGTTTTACTTGTCTTGGCTAGCACTCTGCTGCTACATGATATCCAGGATCTCAAAAGCTTGTATTTAATAAAAAGTAACGTATGTAAATATGTAAGTAAGTATGTAATATATTTGTTCGGGTAAAATCTTGCAACTCAACTTCCCGGTTTCCGACTGAACTGAAATTTTGCAAGCATATTATGTATATCGCGTGACAATGAAATAATAATGGTACCATGGAGCTGATCCGATGATGGAGTCGGAAGGTGGCCATAGGAACTCCTGTACTAAACAAGATAGACCCGTCGTGTTTGGGCTCGTTTCACTTGTCTTGGCTAGCACTCTGCTGAAAGGACTTACAGAGAATACGAATGCGAGTTTTAAAAAAATAAGATGCTGAATTTAAAATCCGTTATTCAATCCGTCTGAAATTTTGGTGTACCTATTGAGGTTTATTATGTTTTACTTCGCAACGACTTCAAGATGTTGTAGAAAGAAGTAGGTTAAATATTTATTTTTTGCTTTTTAGTTTGAAGTCGGTTTTCCTTTTGTTAAAACGTATCGGTCAAATTTTTGAAAGAAATTTATTATGGGGTTCTAAATGAAGTTCTATCTTGCTCGCAAATCTATATATATAAAACAAAGTCGTGTTAGTTGCACCATTTATAACTCAAGAACGGCTGGACCAATTTTTATGATTTTTTTGTTTTTGGAATTGTCTTCGTCCATAATAGGATAATAAGTATTAAAATATAATATTCATCAATAAAAAAATTATCATTAAAAAACATCAGTCTAGCCATTCATTTGTTATAATCTTTCCCGGCCGATTTCGGCAATGGTGACAACATTTAAACTCATTTTCATTTGTCTGATTTAGGTGAATTATTTTTGTGTGTTCAAGTGGGTCCCGGGATGGTTTAGATCCAAATTTGAACCAGATAGATGGCGCTGCAATCGGGTTCCAGGATTTAGGTGAAATTATTTTTGTGTGTGTTCAAGTGGATACAGATAGTAGGCGGCGGCGCTGAACACCTCTTTAACGGTGGGACCGATTTTGATGATTTTTTTGTGTTTTTTTCAAGTAGATTCAAGAATGGTTTAGATTAAGGGCAAAACAACGTCTGCCGGGTACAGCTAGATTAGAATAAATGTAAATTGACAGAATTTACTTACGACAAGTTTGTATTCTACGAATCTCAAAAATAATATAATATATTACGATTGTTTTTGAAAAAATCATTTCGATTCATCATCCCATGCCACATGTAAGATTGGAAGACATTGAAAGGCGCCCACAACGAGCATTCAGTCTGTAATTGGTAGAAATCTGCGTAAGTCAGAAGAAAGTGGCGTGCTCCCGTTTCGGAGGCCAAGATGGACTTTAAGTGTTGAGCCAATGGAGTTATTTAGTATCTTATCTTGCATCCCTTCACATATTGCACTTAACTACAGTGGATTTTTTGGTTATAGCGATGTAACACTTAAGTCCCTTGAATTTAACGTTTACTTTTAAAGGAAAATAATTTGGCTGGAGCAACTTCGAATATAACGCCGATTTCAGATATAGCGGCTAATTTTAATGAATAATTTCTAACAAGCTACTGGAAATCTATAGACTCTATACATAAGGTCCAATTCATCAAACAATAACACAAAGAAATATTCATCAAATCATAGAGCTTTCTTATCTTGTGTTTACATCCATATATGGTCAGTAGCTGTAATAATACTATCTTTTATAAATGTTCTAGTAGTTATTTTTACACATGTTTTCTGGCAAAACAATCGTTTTCTTACTATCTTTGTATATAAAGAATTCCGAAACGTAACTACGGAATTATAGTGGTTTCTTGATCGTCGTTATAACTGAAATTCACTGTATTTGCAATATGTATAGAGTTTAATATTCATTGTTATTATAATGCTCAAGTTATTCTCTTCATGAATGAACATAGTGTTATTCAAAGATAAAATCCCAGAACCTCAATATATAAAAAGGCTTTCGTTACGGTGGTGTATTTCGTTAAAAAGGGAATAAAATTTGGAAAAAAGCGTTGTTGGATCCAATAAAACATTCAAAGTCGTACGTTTGTCTTGACCGTTACATCTCTAGTTGTTTTTGATTTATAATTCATCAAAGGTATCGGGATCTCTTGTTTATCTTGTAACTTTTAGATTTCGGCCTTGTGTTCATTTTTGTTTTGTAAAACAAACCTCGGCTCGTTAGAAACGTTTTTTTTTAATTATAATTTCTCTCCGTGGTCTTTAAGAATTGTTTAAATTTCATTAACTTTACTTAGTGATTGTGAAAAAGATTGTAACTGTGTTTTCTTGCAATTTCACTATTGTTATTTTAGAATTTAGATATTGGAAAACTTTCGAGCCTAGCAGATAAGCTGGTCTACCTGATAAAAAGTAGTAATCGTCGCCAGTGGAAGTTTGTAACACCAGAGATGTTACTAACACGCTGCAGCATACTTTTCTCTTGATAAAGGTGTGTATTCTTCTTCTCCAAGTTATAAAAGGTAAAATAATAATAATATGTAAGTACCTACTTTATTACATGTCCTGCTTCTGCGCAGGCTGGATCACGTAAGAAATTATGACAGATGATCGACGAAGCCCGAAGAACAAATATTTGGAATGTTCAAAATATTGCTAAATGGGTAAAGTGAAGAAGAGCTGATATAATTGTTAAGGAACTTCAAGGTCCGCTGGACAGGAAAAAATCACGTGTTTTTGTTTTTGCAGCCAAGACACAGTGGGTCGTTATGGTAAGAGGGAGTTAGCTTAAGTCCTGTTATTCCACACATAACGTATGCTCTGGTAGACTTGGAAAACGGACAGCATACCAGTTGCACTTGGGTAAGGAGAATAATTAAGTTTTACATCTCGTTTGTTCATGATTTTTTATCCACCATCAATAATTAGTAATTACAAAAATATGAAACATTAGCCTCACAAATTTGTTGCATGTATTCTCTCAGGATTTGAATAGACTTCATTATAGTGAAACACAAGTACCTTAAGATCTGGAACTATCTAGATACACGTATCCCTCCTAAATGTTATGAAAGACGTGTCATCAGTATAAAATATTATTTTAATATTACCTACATAAAATACAATATGTATATTAGCAAAGAGAAGTTCCCGGTTGGCAGATTTTTCATAATAAACAGGGTATTTAAGCGTTGTTAATGTAATTCAACTTTAATGAGACAAGTTTCATAAATATCGAGGCTACAATTTTTACTTCCATGTATTTATTGCTAGTATTGAGCGCTTAATGTTCGTATTTAATTTTAATATATTCATTTAAATTATTCCATTTAAAAACGTTACGTAAAAATGGACTAAAATACCTAAATGTCATGGGATAAAACACTCATAAAATTCTGACTTGGAACAAAGAAATATTACGTATTAACCTAATAAAACAAAAAAGGTGAAAAACAAATAAAAATGTAAATTGATCTCAATTAAAGTTTGTTCAAGAAATATTCTATATTTGACCACGTGTTTCGTATCCGCTTTAAAATTCATTTGAATATTTAAAACGTGCACTTTATTTTACTAACTGGAAACAAAATTGGCGACAATTTTAATTTATTATACCGTCACTCAAGACATTCGAAATTATCTAAAACAATTTAGACGGAATTTATAGCTTATAACTTTCATTAACGGAATGTTCGAATTCCAAACAAAATAACATGTTGGATATTTCTTATTAAAAATAAAAGTTTACAATGGCCTAATAATTAATATACATATGGAAGACATTGCCTTCATAATATGATTGCAGCGCAAAAGTACAGAGAAAAATCCTATTAGTATGTAGTGTACGTGTATATAGGGACAGATTATCATTTCCGAAAGAAAAACATAGGCGAAAATCAGCTAATGTCCAAAGCCGTAAATATTTTTTTTATATGAGTTCGTCAGACAGGCAGATGGCCCACCTAATGGCAAGCGATTACCATCGCCTATGAACATTTGCAACACCAATGTGTTGCCGCTCTCTAAAGGGGGACTGGAACCTGGCCACTAATGCCGGAACACAACTCAAGGTTCTTATGGCGGCATACTCTAGACCAGGGGTGATAGCTACTTAGACGGGCAAATACCCTACCACCTGGTTGTGGGTTGTTTTGTGGCCTTTTATGACAGGTCGCCCGCCCGCAGGAAATTATATTCATTCTCTATTCCTGCACGGATATAATAATAAAATATAGCCCAACCACAGATCTATTTTATCACGTAATTTTCCAGATTCATTTATATAAATGCATAGTATGTTAATCAGTGATAGGTTTCAATTGTTCGCATTAAGTAACTTACACTGATAAATGGGTAACCTAACGCGAAAATAATTTCTCAAATCGGACTAATAGTTTCCGAAATAGCGCGTTTAAATATACAAACATGTAAAAACTTTTCCAAATATTTTAAATTCATATAAACAAAGCTTTATAGTATTATGTGTACGTGTGTGTGTAGAATAATTTTTTATTCTGCAACTATTGTTTTCTTCGTGTCGTAGTAGCGTAATGGCTAGCGCACGCGTCCCAAACTCAAAGGGTGCGGGTTCGATCCTGGCCGGAACGCATGCACCACTTAGAGATAGAGATAACCGATGTGTCAACCTACCAAGCTGCCTTGGACAAGCGTGGCGGGTATACTGTCCATTCCCCCTGTAATGGGAGGCCCGAGCCCAGCAGTGGGACATTCAGGGGCTGATATTATTTACTTGATATTATAACTATCGTTTTCTTATATACATAAAATGTTGTTCGTTTTGGTCGGATTATTTTCATCTTTGTCCCTGGTTTTGTCCTTTACACAATGAGTTCGCTTAAGAATAACTATCAGTCCACTTTTAATACTGCTTTAGGCTACTCCACCTTCTAATATGTAAATTATCCTATTGCAATGCTAAAATATTTACAAGGTCCCATTTCTGTTATCTGTAAGATATTTACTACTTAGTTTGCCAAGCTATGTTGAAATATTAGAGACACGAATTTAGAGTTTATAGTTTATTTGGCCCTTAATATCTCATTTATAATAAAAGCGGTGAATATTGACCACCCTAAAATATGTACATCAAAAGACAGGAACAATCGAATAACTTAGTTTAATTAAGAGAAATAGAGTTATTGCATGTTCTGAAACCAGTCATGGGATACTTCTGATTTACGTAATATTTATCGGCCAAGTTTCGAGCCGATCTTGATCGTCATTTTGTGCGAATGTTTGACAAAATAGTTGAGGTTATGCATTGTAATTAATCGTATTCCAGTTGTACTCTGTTTATAGAAGCTATGTGTTGCACTGTTTTATCTCACATTGACACTCTCTATGTTCGCTGTTAATACTTAATATAACATTTAAATTGTAAATCATATCATAGCCATCGATTCAATTACTCCTTAAAGATTTTTGAAAGTTTACATATCTTTATTTGCAATTTTTATCGAAGCTAGAATTTTTGAGACTGTCATTTGCTTTTACGGCGATTTTACAAGTAGTACGTAAATTTTGCATGAAATAAATATGCACGCCAATTTCCATGGCTCTCACTGTAATCATATTTATCAAAATACGTGACCTAACTTAAGAGTCGATTAAGTAAAGTAGGCAAACTGATTACGCTATGATAATCACCGCTATAAAAACTATATACGTTACCATAAAAGCCACCTACGTTACGTGCTTTCAAGATATAAGGTTATGTACATAAGATGAGTCTGAGAGTGTTTGTTTATGATACCAGAGTTATGGAAGCATCATCATACCAATCAAAAGGTACTCCAGGAATCTAATTTTCAACTCAAATCTTGCTATATGATATTCATATATAGTGCCATATGTGTGTGTCCTTTAAAAGAATTTACAGAATGATTATTTTTAAAGAACAACTAGTAATTATTTTTAAAATGATTTCAGAACTTATGCATTAGTTCAATTAAAAGTAAGAAAATTAAATTTAAATTAGTTTTTTCTTGTGATTGATGACAGCCATAGTAGGATAGACCTATATCATCATCCATTTACAATTTACAAAATATATATGCAAAAATATTATTATCAGTTTTATTTAGGTCCAAATTGGACCCAAATTTAATCATTGGTCTTATTGACTCTCTAAGCTATGCGGCACAATGTAAAACTCATATCACATTCTCTCGCAGGCTTATTCCTATAGAGTTATGTTTTTATGTCTTTTTAGTCTCGCTTTTTCGTTTCATCGAGTTTCAAATAACGACGATTCTAAAGCAGTTTCACTAAAATTTTGTGTGTGTGCAATTCACACGCAGTAGAAGTGAAACTT
The DNA here is from genome assembly GCA_039645545.1 of Dendrolimus houi. Lineage (NCBI taxonomy): Eukaryota > Metazoa > Arthropoda > Insecta > Lepidoptera > Lasiocampidae > Dendrolimus > Dendrolimus houi. Next base: position 10,215,684 of record CM077120.1, on the reverse strand, counting down.
CAGAGAATATACTCACAGATAATTCTTCTTTAACTTTTATTAATATTAATATAAATATAATTCCTTTAGCCTAAATCCGTCAACATATTATAATTCAAAAAAATCTTCTTAATTATCACTTTCAATTTGTCACTGCTTTGGTTTAGAAAATATTATTATCAGTTCTATTTCAGCCTGAATTAGACCTATGTTCAATCATCGGTCTTATTGAGTCTCTAATCTGTGCTGCACAATGTAAAACTCGTATCTCACGCTCTCGTAAGCTTAGTCATATAGATTTATATGTTTATCTCTTTTTAGTGTCGCTTTTTCGTTTTATAGAGTTTCAAATCACAACGAGTCTAAAGAAGTTTCACTTCAAAAGTATCTTGTTATATATAAAGAAATATATGAATTATGACTGAAATTTTGCATTAAATTTACAAAGAGATATACCTTTTCTCCGTAGCTTAACTACGTAAAGTACGTAAGTCTAAATACTAGTTTATCTTAGTAAGCTAATTAGAATTCTTTGATTTTAGTTTCGGGCGCAGAGTAAGTAGTATTTATTGTGGCAATGATTACTAGTACAGGAATGAATAGGACCTGAACTGTTTAGCAAATCCAGTGTTGATCAAAGGCAGTATACCTTAAATACGCATCGAGTTAGAAGGAAACTACAGCTGTGACTTTGTGAAACCACTACATACACAACTGTTTTTGAGTATTTAGAAATATCAGGTCAAAACATATGGCAGGAGCTTATTTTCAATCTTAAAATAAAAGGACTACAAGCACTAACTATTTATTATTTACTACTAAAATTTGAAATCTATATAATAATACGTACACTAAATATTATAAACGTAATAATGTAAAGTATTATAAATGATTTAAACTATAATTAGGCGGAGGTTTGTACAGATCAAAGTTTATTCGGCGCGTGCGCACGATTTCAGCGTAATTGAGTGCAGATAACTTCGGTGTTCTGGTTCTATTTGGACTGGTAAAATCTACCTTATATAGTCCGAACTTGGTTCTGAAACAAGACAAATAAATTGTATCAATTAAATGAAAATGTTATAAATTAAAGGTAGTTTAAATTTATAATCTTAAAAAATAAATTCATTATAAATATGAAGAAAACCAATTTTTAGCTAGACGTGTTACTGGAAAGTTTCTTGCCACTTCTTCTCCTTAAACAACAATAACACGTTGCGAAGTGGTGTACATAAAATAGGAAGTAATTTTAACTTATATTTACGACATTTAAAAAATGTTCTCCAGTGGAACTTATTTTGAATATAAACTTTTGAATTTGAATAATTAAAGTTTGCAGTATGATATGGATTCATTATGGCCTCTGTGGTTGAGTGGACTAAACGTTTGTTGGCCTTCCTTACTGTAAAGCAGAGGCTTTAGGTTCGATTCATAGCACGGTAAATGGAATGTCATAAAGAAAATTTTCCTTTGTCTAATATGGTCTGGGTGTCTGGGGTCAGCCCTAGAGTAGTTCGCTGTATGTTACGCATAAAACAAGCGTAACTTGCTTAGCTTGAGGATATAAAATGACTGATAATTATTTATCTTATACTAATATATAAAGTTGAAGAGTTTGTTTGTTTTATTGAAGGCGCTAATCTCAGGAACTACTTGTATTTAGTATATATATGTTCGTTTAAGAATTACAAAATATCTTTCAAACCTTCAACACGTTAACGTCCATAGGCGATCAACAAACACTTCTTAACAGATGAGCCATCTGCCTGTTTACCTAATTATGGCAATAAAAACCGAGATTGTCTGTCGTCAGAATCAATAAATTAGAAATTAATTATATTGTTTCCTGAATGATTAAGCAAATATAAATAAATTTGAATAATAAAAACGGAATCGAACAAACACCTGGCATTCGCGTATTGGAATTTGAATATAACGATCGAAGAAAAATAAGGTCAACATTAATTTATTCGAGTAAAGTCGTCACCTATACCATCAACGATTTAAAAAAACTGGGTATTTTTAATACATTAAAATAACACATAGGTGCAATTTATCTGGCTTCAAACGTCGTGACTTGTTTTTTATATGCTTCATCAATTAACGGCCAATTTTGTTCCTCTTATGTGTAAATAAAATAATTTAAGGAAAGTTTTGAATACATAATTATTTATCTAAAACTCAGACTTACAGGGCGGGTTTTTTTATCGTCAATTACGACTCTTGATATCATGTAGAACGTTGTGTTTTTGGAATGAAGGTTTTATACCGCATATCCGGACTTAAAAGTACATTTACAATTTGTAATAAGAATAAATACTAGGAATCACAATCACCCAGTAAATATGTAACCTAGAAAAGTTCCTAAATTCCTAATAAAATGGGACCATGGGTCATTTTTCTCTCGCTTTTTGGTGTTTGATTATTTGAAGTATATATAAATATAATAACAGCTCATGAACGTCCTAATGCCGGGCTCGGATTTGCCACTATTGGGGAATGGACAGTATACCTGCCACGCTTGTCCAAGGCTTAGCAGCTTTCGACACGTGGGTTATCTCGATATGCAGGTTTCATCACAATATTTTCTTTCACCATTGTTAGCACGTCGTAATTGTAACAATATCCCGAATAGGTCAGAAAACTCTCGGCGTTCCGGACAATATTCAAAACCGCGCCCTTTGAGTTTGGCATGTCCTAGCCATTAAGCTACACGATTTGAAGTATAATTAGAATAAATAAGTCAAAAATTCAGTAAAGTTTATAACAACAAGTAAGAAAAGAGATAAACATACAATACTCTCGGGATGAATTACATGTAAAACATCTTTAACACCATATCCTCAGTCGATGATAATATGTGCTCTTTATTAGGTCTAAATCCGCCTACTCCATTGTCACATATATACGAAAGTACAATTAAATTCCAACCCATTATATCTTATCTGGTCAAGTCCTATCAAAGTCTAACGGCCTCCAAGACTTGATGTGTACCATGATAACAAGCTAGCGTTCGACGTCCACAACAATAATATTGTCAAGAAAGCCCCCTCAGATCTTGGGTTTTATTATGCGAATTTCGACCTTCTTTACTGAGATCAAACCATTAAAAAATTCATACTGCACTTACGTTAGAAGTCACCTGGTCCACGCGTCTAACATATGGAGCCCTAAATATCACAAATACATTGACCGTATAGAAAGTATGCAAAAGCGGTTCATTCGATATTTATGCTGTAGAATAAAGAATAGTATTCTAGCGAAATATATTTAGACCTCTGTAAGCAGTTCCATCTTTTACCACTCAATGATCGATGGGATATAGCTGACTGTATACTTCTATCAGAAATTATTTCGTCTGATATAGATTGTCTATATAGTAATAGGTTGGGGAAAAAGTCTTTTCGTATATAGTATGTATGAACTTGAAATAAGATCTCTTTGGCTATACCATTTGTATCTGGCTGGTTTTGGTATCATTAAAAAGGTTTTAATTTTAAAGAAGACAATTCCAAATTCAAATTACGAAAATGTGTGATTTTCATTTGTTTTTCTTATTGTTAAAATGAGTGAATCTAATGAAGAAATTCGATACATTTTAAAAGTTTTCTACGAAAAAGGTAAAAATGCAACACAAGTCGCGAAAAAAATTTGTATTGTTTATGGATCTAATGCAGTATCAGTGAGAGTAGCGCAAATTTGGTTTAAGTGTTTTGAATCCGGAAATTTTGATATTAAAGATGCACGTCGCTCTGGTCGCCTTGTTACGGACAAAATTTATGCCATTTTTGAAAAAGTGGAGCAAGATCGGCATATTAGTACTTACGATGTAGCTGGAGAACTGAGAATTGACCACAAAACGGTTTTGGCGCATTTGAAAAAAGCTGGGTACACATAAAAGCTCGATATTTGGGTGCCTCATGAGCTCACTGAAAGAAAACTAATGAACCGTGTACTCATTTGTGATTCTTTATTACGACGTAATGAAACCGAACCATTTTTGAAGAAACTGATAACTGGTGATGAAAAATGGATCACGTACGACAAGAACGTGCGAAAAAGATCATGGTCAAAGGCCGGTCAGGCTTCACAGACTGTGGCGAAACCCGGGTTAATCTCGCAACAAGGTGATGCTGTGTGTATGGTGGGATTGGAAGGGCATTATTCATTATGAGCTGTTACTGCCAGGCAGGACCATTGATTCTAAACTGTACTGCGAACAACTGATGAGATTAAAGCAAAAAATTGAGAGAAAGCGGCCGGAATTAATCAACAGAAGGGGTGTGGTTTTTCACCATGATAACGCTAGACCTCACACATCTTTAGCCATTGAGCAAATATTACGAGAGTTTGGCTGGGAGGTGTTAATGCATCCGCCGTATAGTCCTGACCTTGCACCTTCAGATTTTCACCTGTTTCGGTCTCTGCAGAATTCCTTAGGCAGTGTCAGGTTAACATCACAAGAGGACTGCCAAAACCACTTGTCGCAGTTTTTTGATCAGAAGCCCCAAAATTTTTATAGCAATGAGATCACGTCCCTGCCTACAAGATGGTAAAAAGTTATCCAACAAAATGGCACCTACATACTTTAGTCAAATGTAAATAAACTTTATAAAAAAACTTTTTGAATTTTTATATAAAATGCGAAGAAACTTTTTCCCCAACCTAATATATGTTATCAACTTTAACATTCCGGCCAAGTCTGTACGTAACAATTTGCCAATAAATATACCTTTTAGTTCTATTGACTATAGGAAAAATGTATTTTTAGTTCGAGCAAGCAACTATTTAAATAATCTAAGTAAGCAGCATAATGTTGACCCATGTAGGATTAGTATTTCGGGAGCTAAGCGGTGTTTAAGCCATAATTAATTTTACGACTAGTTTTATAATGTACTGCAGTTGTCTGCGTATTACATAATCAAGATTTTATTCGCGAAAACCTGTAATTGACTGTATGTCTCAATTTCAAAGGTTTATTTATGTGTAGCTGTAGGTTTACCATCACTAAATAAATAAAAAATATAGTCGCAGATAGGAACAAAAAGTACTTATAGTTCTAATAAAAGTAATCGTATTTATAAAATCAATTGCTAAACATTTGTTGAAGACAAAGGTAGGCGGCGTTCCAAAATAAATTGTCATTCATTTCAACAGTAAAAGGACAATAAATAAGAGAATAAAACTCACGTGTAACCAGCGTTCCACTCAAAATCATCCATTAGGGTCCAGGCGAAGTAGCCTTTCACGTTACATCCATCTTCGTGTATCGCCAGCAGCAATTGATAAAGATATTTATTGAAATAGGATACCCTATCGTAGTCGTTCAATTGTCCAGTATCGCTCATGCCATTCTCGGTTACGATTATCGGCACCCCTTTCCCGTAATTCTTTGTTATCCAATTTATAAGTTTCCTAAATCCTGGTGGGTGGACCTATGTAAAGAAAAATATTTATGGTTGAGTTTTATAAATTAAACTAGCTTGTGCCCGCAACTTCGTCCGCATGGAATAAAGGAAAAAAACCCCAATTTTGAAACATTCTTCATTGGTGCTCCGCTCCTATTGGTCTTAACGTGATGATATATAGCCTTACTCGATAAATGGGCTATCTAACATTTAACGAATTTTTGAAATCAGACCAGCAGTTCCTGAGATTAGCGCGTTCAAGCAAACAAACAAACAAACTCTTCAGCTTTATATATTAGTACAAGATTAAAGAGTTTCGTGCCACAATATTTTTAGGAACATTTAAAAAATTGTCTTATCCGTCCATCCGTCTGATCGTCAATCTATGTATGTCACACTTATTATTAAAAATGGTGGATCTTTAAGGATGAAATGTGTAAGGTATATTTAGATCCTGCTATATGTAGCAGGATCTAAAATATGATGATGGGGTCTTTTTTCTTTGCGGTCATTAAAGGCGTTAAGGATGTTGGGGCCACCAGCCATACCTGACGTACCGACCCACTCTTGCACACATTTATAGAGTGATGTTTAGTTGCTCCTGGATTTGAGACCTACAAATAGCCGAGCTCAGCGTGTACCATACCCGAGCCGCGTATGTGGGATTAGAGCGGAGATAGATTTTGTAAACCCTGATCTTCGTCCTCAAAGGCAATTTGGAATAAGATACTCAAAGTACGCGATTCGTTTAGAACGCGTTCTGCCTGCAAGCATATGCTCAGCCATTTGTGCCCTCCGAGATCTTTAACTAAATCTCTTAACCTCGATTCTTCAGCGGATCTGACTTGTGACGTTGGCAAGTAACTAGCAGTGCAGCTGTCTTCGCTACTTCGACGGCCATACCATCTTGTCAAGACACGTGCGCTGCACCCAGCGGGTGCCGTATCTACATCATGTGAAGTCGCGAAGAAGACATTCTAATTTGCGTGTAGAACCAGTTTCATTATCTGTATATATATCATAGTTAGGGTCAGGGTATTGTCGATGTATATCCGTGTAATGTTAGCGAAAGACAGCTGCCATCAGGTAGCAGTCGCCTTGAGAGTAATTGCACATATTGCTATTGTGAGATGGCATGGCAAAACACTTAAAATTAAGATCGGGCGACAACATGCACGTGTTTTCAGTATGCATATGCATATATATATGTATATATATATATATATGAATATGCATATATATATATTGTTTTTCAGTAATCATTTATTTAAGCCAGGTTTATTTAGGTGGGAAATATCTGCAACCAAAATCGTAAAACAAAATCTGATAAGAGATCAATCTCGTTTTTTTTTAACCTGTTAATGTTTTTCAGTCTGTTGATATTTCCTAATGTAAAAGAATTCGATGTGTGGTTTGACAGAACAAAAACAGTGAATCTTGTGGAATAGTTTCACTAAATATTCCATAGGTCTGATGTAATATTGGTTTACAATTACAAAGTCTTGCAAATAATAAATTAATTAATTCCTTGAATCGCAATACGGCTTTTATTATAACCTTGCTATTATTAAAGTTCGAATGTTAATAAAATTATTACTGAATTATTGAACTACTGTATATACTATTCAATAATAATTTTATTAACACCCAAGTGTCGTAAATTGTAGTTTAATAGACCTTTATTTAAAATGCAGCGTACCACGTTGTTGTGTTTAATAATTTTACTATTTATATTAACATACATATACTATATCTAGCTGTTATCTGTGACTTCGTCTGCGTTTATTTTTTACACTTTACGCTATACGAAATAAGAGTACAACTAAAGAATAACCTATAATTTTAATTACGTACTTATTACCTCATTCAGGTATAATTTTCTACGACATGTTTCTTTATTACTTATTTCAAGTTTTAATATTAATTTTTATTTTCATAACTTGAGCAATAACAGGTTTTAATTTGATTGTTCAATTAAGACAAAAGTTCGCCCAAATATAATACTCCTTGCCGAATTTCACTAAAATCCGTTCGATCGTTTTAGTCATGAAAATTTTACAAACAGACTTACCTTCCCATTCATAATATAAAATAATAAGTAGTCGTATGGATGAATCAGCAAGCTCTTGGTGATGATATATTCTTAAGCAAAATAATATTACGTAGACAAAATACAAAAGACCTTAATACCAGTAACATTTTACGTTGAGTATTGAACAAAGCTTGTATTCTACAAGAATAAGCACTACTAATTATCATTAACAAAAGTCAAATAGCGAAAGACAGTTATACCGCCAGCATATACCACAATTTGTTAAAATTATTATTATAATCACTCACATATTAAAATATAATTGATTAGTTTCAAAGACTATGACTAGTTATTTGCTTAATGTTAGGCCTCTTTAATAAATTTCAAGGTGAACAAGATTGTTGCATGGTGTTGTTAATGTATTTATTTATACAGTATGTTTCAGCAAACGGAACACTTACTTAAATGGGTGAAAGGGCATAACACTAGCGTACAGTTACAAAAAGGAAAATATTATTAAAAATTTAGTTTTAGAGTTATGACCGTTTAAACTTTCATTTCTTATCACCATAATTTCGCATAAAACCAGGTGGAACATGTACAGTAAATGATTTTAAATCGAACATATTTTTTTTTTCAAATTTATTCATCCGGTATTGAAAAAACGCATGAAAACTAACTTCAGCAGTGACGTACTTTTGATAGGATCATCCTTAACAATGTTTAAAAACGGTTGAGGTCACGAACTGTCAGCTGACCTTTATAAAAAAATCGCCGACTATCGATAAGTCGGATGCGCGGTTGCTTTGTCGGCGTGTTTTACTCGAACCTACATTAGGTTGTTCCAATTCAATTTAAAATAAGAAAGAAGACAAGAAACGGAAAGAAAACTAAACTTTATGTGCAGGTATTAAAGATCTTTTTGCGAAAATACGTAAATATTAAATTGACATTAATACTTTTAGTAATCGAAAATACTAGACCTGCGGCATTTTTAAAAGGAATAACTAAATTGTCTGTGTTTGGCGGCATTATTAATGGTCAACGAACTTACTGAATTTTTTATGCAAAGTTCAATAATTCTTCGTGTACAATGTTAAGGAGAAGCACAACCAAAATTATTATTTTTTTCTTCCTGTATCTTTGTTATTATTAAATAATAAAATTATAATGCATCTTAAATAAGATATATTCCCGGTATACTATAACGGTTTCAAGCAGGTGTTCCATTTGCTGAAACATCCTGTATATTAGTATGACAGGAAAGAAAATGAATGGCCAAACAATTAGTATGATGACTTATTATCACAAATGATATGTATTTATTTATATGCTTGCTGGAGAAAGGACCGCGTTAGAAACTCCCACATCTGCGGTATCCTTCACATCCGGGACAGCAGACAAACTGTAAGTCGCCTACGCTAGTACTGAACATTTTACGTGTAGAGGTAAGTTATGTGGTGATCAAATATTTATCCACAATGCTTCAGCTTGATCTTGGTAAAAGGGATAAGCCTTAAGAAACCCCCATCTACATACACACATCATAATATATATATCAACAGTCTCATAATGAAAGAGACCGAAAACCATACGAAATGGAGGAAAAATAGGAAAGTGAAATTCTTGCTATAATTCCTTTTCTACATATATTGCTATTTTTATACAATATACACCTAAGAAGTGTATTTGCAGGCTTAAGGTCAGGATTGAGTCTTTCTTTTTTTCGGAAGGACGCTACGCTGATCCAAGACGGGCTAGCTGGTATGAAACCAGCCAGTCCACCTTGGACATGAGTTGCCTAGATGTGCAGGTTTTCTCACGATGTTTTACTTCACAGTCAACACGTGTTATTTGTAATTATTATCCACTTTAGTGGAAAGAGATGCGGCCATTACGCTATCATGACTTACATGGGTTTGAAGTTTGATTCATATAGCAAATTACCTATCTATATAATTACGTATATTTGTAAATGAACCTGTCTACCAGTCAGTGTAATTTTTCGACTCTTAACTCAAAGTTACTAATCTAGGGGCTGGATCTTAAAAACTAGGGTAACATACCGACAACCACTCAGCGCCAGGTTTTGGCCAGTTTGGATTTTGAGTAATTTCTACGCCGGTATCGTGATCCCAAGAAGGTACCTTCCATTCATCTTCCATTTCTGACGGAGTTACCAGGAACGTCGTATAGTGATTCAATCCAAAGAAATCAGAGCTACCTTTCAGTGACTTTAACTGAAATTAAATTTTTTGTTGAAGTTTCTTTTTGCTGGAGCACAGCAGATAAACTAACAGCCCACCTGATAGAGATTGGCTACAGTCGCATATGAACATTTTCAACACCAGATGTGTTACCAATATGCTGTCGGCAAGTTTAATTTTGAAAAAAGAATTGTTCTAAGATGAGACATATTACAATTAGAAACCAAAATAGTTTAGGGACTTATTATATTGCTAGCATTGTAGAAAAAGTCTTAAAATCATGATCGGCCAGTAAAAAACGTACTCTGAAAAGCTATATTCGACATGACTAGATGACGCCAGGGACAACCTTTCTCTGGAACTATGAAAATGTATTATTTAGAGATTTTAGGCCATATTAAGAGAAATTTTAAAGGAAAACAAACACAAAAAAAATTTTGAAGCTTTCTAAATTGCTGTTTTTACTGGATAATTATCATTGTAGGTATTCTTTATTACTTGGTTTAACATTTATGCTATTATTTTTGTTACATATATCTACATTAGTAACTCAAGAGATAAGGATTTGAAACTTCGTTATGAATTATTATGGCTACTCGTATATAAAATATGGCAAAGTCCGGCGCAGCGCACTCGCTGCACGAGCAGTTCAGGAATTTCATGGTATATAGAGTTGCGCATCAACTGCGCTCATCAAATAAATGGTTGAACGCTAATTCTATTAGAACGATGGAGTAGAGAGTGCGCTGTGTCTAATAACCCACTCCCGAGAGAGAGGTAATTTTAAGAGCTATTATATGGATAATATTGCCAAAACAAATATTTAAAAAACAAACAAGACAAATATTTGTTTACTTATTTGTAATCGGTGCTTAAGAATAAATAAGAAATTAAGATGACTACTTTTTCAAGGCTAATATATTTTTACGATATTTATATACAAACCTCGTCAAATGAAAATGTCGGCAAACGCGATCTTGTAAATCCCTGTGCCAAACTCATGTTATCTATCCTGTCACGCACAAGTGCAGGATAATCGCCCTCTTCAGAGAATATTGGATGAGCGAACATTCCAAACTGAAAGTGGAATAACTTTATTTCATAAAGATAAACATATCGAGCGCTAAAAGGCTAATACGCTTAAGTAATATTTTGTGGGAAATATAATTGACGGGTAGACTATTAGTTTCAAGCGTTATTTTGTGACAAACTTAACATGATGATCTTTATTCATATTTAAGCCTAAGTTAGTTAAGTAGCTAGATAAATTATCGTTTGGATAGACATTTACTTAATCGACAACTTATTACTTACATGTATGCAAAAGTTCTATCCAAACAATGATAGAGAGAGGGAGACTTAACTTATTAGTTTCGAAAAATTAACTAACTACTAAATTATGTAATACAAGTGCAAGAGTTTTATGTCTCTTTATGGAAATGTAAAGAACTTTGTGTGTAATCTATATCTACAGATAATGTTCTATTCTAATTGTAATGCATAATTTAATAATGACGCATTTTTTGGATCATTTGAAACTTTAAACTCTTCTTTAGACACATTTTCCAAATATCGTCTGAAGCACATGTCTTTTCACCTCTTGATTATGTTTTTTCATCCAAATGTTTAAAATATCCAGAAATATAGAGAACCTGGAAGTTTTACTTATTCAAATATAGTGAACAGTGTTTTTTTGTATTTAAGCACTGACGTCTCTGATGAGTTTCTGTTCAGTCACTGGCACTTTACACTTTGATGACTCACTGAGTTTATACAATAAATATAGTGCACCGTTTGATAATTATGATTTTTTTCATTCATTCAAATTTTAAGCTTTCCTTGAAAGGCAGTCAAAATATAGACAAAAGCTATTTGGTTTAAGCGACAGATGAGTATGACGAACAACGAAACTCATCGCTTGTATTTTAATAAAGTTTAGTTCAAATATCATATTAATAGAAATATTGGGTTGTTTACATAATCCCATCGATAGATCTTTATTCCACCGTTGGGTCTGCCAATTGTTTTCAATTAGGTCAAAAAACTGCCTAAACATTCTGTCCGAAAAAAACTCGAACCTGCGCCATTATAATGAAAAGCACCCGCTTTAGGCAACCACTACTTACATGAGCAAGTGTAAATGATACTTATCCTCATTAGATTTGTTTTTTATAAAATATATTTATAAGACATATTTTTCATAGTAAAAGTAACATACGTGCATTTGTAAATAATCAATAACAGCCTGTCGATCCCCTGGTTTAGTAGGGTCTTTCGGTTCCACCCAAAAGCAATCTAGCGTAATGCCTATCACTCCTGAAAAAATATATACTAATAAAGAAATATGAAACAGATTGATTTTGTTTTAGTTAAGAACAAATGTTATCTACTGTATAGAACAAAGACCAAACTTTACATAGAACACGGAATGCTTTTTATGCCAGAAAAGGTAAGAAATCCCACGGGATATAAACCCGCAATTTGCGCCGGTAAAGTTGCGGGAAAGTTCTAATTAATAAACTAAATATATTCATGCAAAAGTTTGACATTAAACAAAATTACAGCAAGTAATTTATTGCTTTGGATGAAAAGTTCCTAGAATTTATCATTTTTAAGTCAGTAGTTTAAAATATTGTCACTTATATTTTAAACTACTGATAAACTAGAAATTAAATAAATAGAGAAATAAACATCATGATTTTAAGTACAAGATTATTATTAAACAGTAACAGAATTTAATATATTTTATATAATTAAAATTAATATTGATTTCGTGGAAAGGCTTACGATAATGCTACAAGTTACGTTTTATGGGCACGCCCGAGCCAGTGGACTGACTGACTGAGACTGAGTGTTACCACTCCAGTCTATAAAATCAAGGGATCGGTGCAGGAGTGCAGAAATTATCACCGTATAAAGGTAATGTCCCACACCATGAAGTTATTTAAGTGGATAGTCTACTCTCGGATCTACCAGAAGTGCACCGTCTCGGAATATCAATAAAAGTTTTGCACTGGACATGGTGACAGGGACTTGCCTTAAGGATCATCATGAAGAAACACGGGACTTCGCCTCTGCATTTCCTGTTTCTAGATCTGCAGAAGGCTTTCGACTGTGTTCATCGCGGATGATCTGGTTGGCACTGAGGTCCAAAGGGGTGCCAGAAACCTATATTGATATTATTTGGAACATATACCGTGATCCCGATTCCATGGTTCGGATTGCTGTTGGCAATATTACACCATTACTTATAACTGTCGAAGTGCACCAAGGATCTGTCTTTAATCCATTTCTGTTCAGCGTGATATTAGAGGAAGTGTCAAACTGCATCAGTAACCAACACAAGCAAACGTCATGGTTGCTCATATATATGCTGAAGACATTGCACTGGCAAATGCGGACAGAGCGCACCTGGACGTATGAATACGTGGAAGTAGTTGCTTGAGAACGGCGGTCTAAAACTACATGGGGCGAAGACGGATTACTTAGCTTGCAAGACTACAGACCCCACATCCGTGCGCATAGATGAAGATACGATCGAGTGTATGGACTGTTTTCAGTACCTGGGGTCTGTAATTAGCGCGTCCGGAAACATCGACCATGACGTCAATCAGCAGCATGTCAGTATCTTGGACCAAGTGGCGTGAGGTGACAAATTTCATTTGCGACCCCAAAATGTTAAAAGGACAGGTGTATAAATCCATCCGATCTGTCCTTTCGCATAGCAGTGAAGCGTGGCCTGTACTTGAGTGACACAAGCAGGAGCTGCTTGTCACAGAAATAAATATGCTGCGGTGGATGTTTGAAGTCACGTGGTAGGACGCGTCAGAAACTTCCACATCCGCGGCAGTCTTCACGTCCGTGACATAGCAAACAAACTGCAGGAGAATCGATTACGTTTGTACGGCCACGTTTTAGGGAAACGTCTGGCCATGCCGTCAGGTCCCGTCCCGGTCGAAGAGGTAGGCCCAAGAAATGTTGGCTTGCCGTTGTGAAAGATAACATGCGTACCTATGGTCTTAATACAAGGGACATCTAAGATCACGCGAAGAGAAGAAAAAGTAGGAAATAGGCCATAGGCGTCGAAGCAAACGCTCCGAATGCAACCGGGATTTAACGCTCGGATGATGATGATGATGATTTAATTGGAGTACTAAATACTTTTATTGGGGTCCCGAATAACAGGTAAAGACAGTGGATGTTTTTTCATCACCTTTACAGATACCTTCACTGTATATTAACTGAGAAGCATTTGCTCAATATTTTTCTACATCAGTGTTTCAATGTTTATAAAAATTTGGAGACTTGCGAAATATTGTAATTACAACATTACCATTTTGATGTGGTCGGTATTCCATGTTGTAAAGATGATAAGCCTTTGCGTGAGCAAGAAGCATATAATGTGCACACAAATATTCTCCTACACCATGTGACTTTAGAGCTGGTACAAAGTAAGCACTGCCGTAACCCTAAAATTAGAAAAAAAAACAACTTTATAAAATGTTCTGATTTCACAAACAATAAGTACAGACTTTGAAATATCTTTGATCTTCTTTGCTTACAACATTTTATTTTAACAGATGTTAGAAATTCCTTGGATATATTTTTTATTGCCTGAAGCCGGCAAACTGCAGGCAGACGATGTAATTTCTAGAAAGTGGTTACCATCACCTGTAGACGTTTGCAAAATCAGAGGGCGATACCCACGCGTTACCAGCCCTTAAGTAGAGATACATCGGATGGGATAAGGATCATACGTTGGGAGTGTTAGGACAGAGGGGAGGGTGGCATAGGAGGCATGGGATATAGGGATACACTAAAAATAAGTCAAGAGGAAAAGGCACCAGTAATATCACTCACCGTGCGAAATACTATAGCGCAACTATCCATTTGAGGCCGATATTCTATGAGAGTGTGGTGTCACATCGATCGAGCTATTTTTATTTAAATATTAAGATCAACTCGAAATGGTAAAAGTAAATATTGAAAATGAATACATTTATTTTAAAATTGAATCTTATTATTCTTACTTATACGCTTCTAAAACAAATTTAGTAACTGTTCAAGGAGAAGTAGCTTCACAAATATCCCGAAAAAATGCGATTGACATAAAATATCTGTAAATAGATTAAAGTTGTAGTAAATTATTACCGTTCTGAAGTATCCCGTTGTAAGACTCGGTTCTTCTAATTTCAGGGATATAAACGATATTCCGATTAGGCTTATCTAAGGCAGATTAGCGGGTTTCACATCGGTAATTTGGATACTAAATTTCGTTGCAATGTTTTCCTTAACCGTTTGTACCCATTAATAGTAACAATTGAGCATTAGGCCAAAAAAAGAATTTCCAAGTGACACCTTATTTTTTTTGAGTTATTTGATTAATGTAAAGTTGAAAAAAAATCCGAATGAATTAATGAAATATCTAAATAATATAGTTGAAATGCACTTTTATTACTTGCAGTTTTTTAAAATCAAACAAGTTTTCAAATGAAAGCAATTTCAAATAACGATTATCAACAAACATTCCCCAAAATTTATGCGTACCTCCAAGACCAAATACATTTATTTGAATAGCAATATTTATGTTTGCTCTCACTAAACACGCAAATATTAGTCTTCAAAACTCACATTATAGCAATGCTGCTGGGGTTCATTCATCGTAGTCCAAGTTTTGATAATGTCTCCATATAAATCAAAAGCCACTCTGGCGTAGTCTGCGAAGTAGTCGACCATTAAAGGGTTGCTCCATCCTCCGAGATCCATTAATGGTGTAGGCAAATCCCAATGAAAGAGTGTGACTACAGGCGTGATGTTTACTTTAAGAAGTTGCTCAAACAGATTTCGGTAGTACTTAACGCCTTCTCTGTTGATGTAATTATCGGTTCCGTAGGGTAGCAAACTGGAGACAAACAACAAGTTTTAAATGTTGAGTGGAAAATACAAGTTGTATTTCAAAGCTAATTTCTAATTTAAAACTTAAAATTATGTATAGATAGATAGATAGATAATACTTTATTGTACACCATTACAGAAAACCTTATAGCCTAAAAATATTTTAAATGTGCACAGAAGTTGTGTGTCTTCCTAGCGATAAGACCGCCCGTCTTATCGCTAAGAAGCGATCTCTTCCAGACAACCCGTGACAGGAATAAAACAGATTATATTGGTCAAAGGTGGTATACATAAATATTAGAGGATATGTAGTTACTTACATATATTTTATTCATTTATAAACATATAAGTATGTAAAATATTATATAAGTAAAATTATACTTAATAGAAATATATAAATACACCTACTGATATTACACGCATAAATATATACATACATATATATACATAAATATACGTAAAAATATCAAACATCACTATGTTGCAGGTAATGCTTTTTTGTCATGTTGTTAAATATTGTTAGTGATTTAGCTTGTCTAACAGTAACAGGTAGCTCATTCCAGAGTCGAATAGCCTGTACAGTAAAAGAATTATTGTAAAAAGATGAATAATGTTAAAAAGTATGTATATTATATAGTGCATCAATAAATTCTCAGAATACCAAGAAATCCGAGTTCCATCGAAGCTGGAATTCCTATATTTCGAATATATCCAGCCTTTAATGGAAACACATCATAAGGGACATTAGGTATTTAATTTTTTATTGTAATATACAACTACAACAATACTTTGTATCTAAAACAAAGATCTATGGGTCCATATCTGCGACCATATCAACATTGTGAACATGCTTGTTAATAAATCACAAACGTTGACAAGTATTGCTTAATCAAAATATCTGCTCATTCATTCACGCTCGTTTTCTACCGGGCTAAGCAGAGACGTTACATCTCCACTTGTTTTATGAACTTCTCAATTTCTTTCATACTCTATTCGTACTAGTATATAACCACGATACCCGTCTTTAAAGTTGACATTCTTATATGTTTGTTGGTTTCTTCTTTACGGCTTTGTAATGTGCTTTAGAAAACGAGGATAAATATCGGATGCTTTTATAAAAGAAAATGGGATACTGAGTTTAAATTTACGCCAGCGAAACCACTTGAAATTGCCTAGTATAATAATTAAATGGATAAACACCTACACCGGATAATTGAATCCACCTACACTAAGGCTGGTGTGCATAGACATTTAACCCACGGTTAAAATAAAATAATCACTGTTTAGCCATATATTATTAGCGATTATTTTATTTTAACCATCGGTTAAATGCTTATGCACAACACCCTAAAGCGTTTATTTAATTTTAGAATTCATATTCATTTCTGTTTTTGTAATATTAATATGATATTATTAATATAATACGAGTATAGCTGTTTACATATAATTGATTAGGTTTCGCTTTAAAACATAAAATCAATAAAAATAAATTTCAATAAACGTACCGTGGCCATGATATTGACATGCGATAATACTCGACTCGGAGATTTTTAATCATTTCCACGTCTTCCATATACTTGTGATAAGAATCCGCTGCTATATCACCGTTTGAACCGTCCTCTGTGAAATTTGGATGCTCGTGTACGTATGTATCCCACATACTTTCTCCTCTGCCTAAGAAATAAGAAACAATTTTGTTTTTATTGTTGCTTTATATTTTTGTTACTAGGCACAATTCTTAAAGTCTGATGAAAGTTAGGTCGAAACTGTACAAGATATTTTAAGGAATAATAAAGTTATTGTTTTATCGTCTTGGGTAAATTTTAGCTCAACAGTGTTAAGTTATTGTTAGGCAACAATAGAAAAATGGCTAAAGAACCTAAAAAAAGAGTATTAGATTGTCGTTTCCTAGAACGGCAATTAAAGAGTTAGTATTCAAAGATAATCGGTAAACCTGAAATGATGTGTTGCTAAATGTAATGTTATCACTATTATTGTTCGTTATAAACAGGTAATCAGGTTTGCATGAAAATCAAATTTAAAATAAATTGCCTAAATAAAAAATATTAAACGGCTCTATAAGATTATGTGCATTCCAAAGATAAAATTGAATCTGGGCAGCTTATTACTTCATGAGTCACATTCTCCGTGAGTATTCTTCTAGAATACAGGCTTAGAAAAGGGTGATTCGCGAACAATATTAAATAAGAAGGGTCGTGCAAGTTTACCGCATAATATGCTCTTATCATTATTTAAGTGAGAGGATACTTGTTCGGTGGACTTATCCCCGGTATGTGTAATAAGTTGTGTTAACGGTAAAATCCAACGACTCTGGCTTTGTGTGACAGGAAAAACACCGGATTGGTTTTTATTAACGTCAGATTCGGCAGTCGCTGCCTGTCACTACCTCACTGCTTGCCCCCGTCCAGTGCGATAAGCATTTCTATGTTGCAACAAATAATACTAATACTAATAGGAAAAAATCTGCCTAACGCATACCTCCCTCGTTCCATCCTCCTTCGATTTGAAATGCGGCCGTCGAGACTCCCAGTATGAAGTCATCTGGGAACGAGTAATTGCTCAGTCCTGAATTAATTTCTAGCAACGTTGCTCCGTGTGCCAAGCACAGCAGGCTGTAAAGAACATGATGTTGTAATCTACTTTTAACACTTTATACATGATAGATTTATTTGAATAACTTTCGTTACGTCTGGTTATCAAATAGCAAAAATAAAATCTTTTTATTTTTGTCATCTGTAATTATGTTCACATACATGTGAATTTTTCTAGAAGGTCTCTATGACCACATCCAAATTCTACCAAATAACGAATAATAGACAAAAGAGTGACTAGATTTTGATGAAAACTAAAGTCCGATATCTTTAAATTTTAATAAAATAAATTACCGTAAACACAAATTGAATTAGCCAATTAAAAAAAATACACGTGATGTATTATTTAATGCATACAAGACAGTATATAGTTTCTTAATTTCTTTTTACCATATATTTGTTTTTTATGAAACTTTAGTAGGTAGGAAAACCAACAGCGTGCGTGTAGTATTTGTTTATTATGATTGCTATATTAAAACGTTATTGGAATGTTTTAGTAGAAATATATTTAGGACTAGTCATGTCCGCGACTTCGTTCTCGCAGGATTACAAAAATTGTATTCATATATTTTGAATTTAAACAGCGACAACACAGAATAAGAAGTAGATTTAAATTTTGACTTATATGTATGATCTTCAAAAAATGTTCTCTAGTGGAATCTATTTTCAATAAAAACATTTGAATTTCAATGGAATAGAAGATAAAATTCCTATTTTAGTCATTAAATCGTTCACTGAAATCCGCCGAGCCGTTACGGAGTATATTCAAAACACTTTCAGACAGACGTACGGGCGAAAACTCTAAGGACAGTCATCGTATAAATAGTCTTATCACTTATGCTTTTAGTATTCATTTGGAAATAACAGATAGATATTTTAATTTTATTGGTATAGATCCAATCTTAGATCAAATAAACGTCTTATACCTTTATAGATGTTAATACATTTGCTTAGCCTCTCAAATACTTAATTTGTGTTCAATTTACTGAATCTCGAATTCAACCATTCATAGCCATTACAATCTTAAATATTTTTTGAATTCATTAAAACGATAAATATAAGAGAAACTAGATACTTATCCGATAAATATCTTATTCGATGCATTTTATTATTGAAGTTTTGAGATCAATGTGCGTTTATAATCGGTTTATTACTGCAATTCAAATTTGCTTAAGAATATGTTTAAACGCATAATATACTTTATCAGCTTAGTTGATTGTGAACAAGTTTCTAGATATCATTATGATTTGTTTATTTTATTATACCGCTACAAGACTGGTTGTTTAGTATGCTAATAGGTTTTAGTGTATTACGTTAATCTGTTGTGATACATAAACAACAAGATCATAGACAATAGCTTCCACTATACTTATGTTGTGAGCCAGTTCTGTCTGTTAATAAAAACTGTTTTATAAAAGTAATGTAAATTTATACTTTATATAGCAAAATGCGATTTCTCTGTACAGTTGTTTTTTAAATGTATGCATTTTAAATATCAAGGATCACGGCTCTTTAGTTTAGATTAATTAAGATAATTTAAACGGAATTATGTTCTAGTGGTCTAGGCGTCGACCCGCGGAGTTCGTTGGAATGCAGATGTCATAGATTCGACTCCCAGCAGGATAAATATCGAAGATAATTTCCGTTATATAGGAACTTTAGTCTGGATGAATGGGATTGGTCCCAGTGTTGCGCTTTGTAACACTCATATACTTTCTTAGCTTGGGGATGTACAATGTACCTATTCGTATATGCCTGTCTGCCGATTTATAAAAAAGTGAGTTGCTAAGCTTGTACTAGAAATCTTTTTAATCAAATCTCACTACACGCGACACTGAAGAATCTACTGTGGGACTTGCAATGTGGAAATTCAGTCCACATTGTGTTCCCGTTATCGTCTTATGCTAATGTTACGGGAAATTACCCTTGCGACCATGGCAAATGAAGTTTTGGACTTGGGTGATGCGTTTTATTCTGCCGTTTCACTGTACGACTCGAATTATATAAATAGAATAATACTTTGATGCTCACCAAAATAAACAATTACAAATAATAATAATAATTACAATACTTCTTGGCAAAACAACAGGCGGACTTATTTCTAAAAGTGAACTCTTCCAGGCCACCTAGCTTAAAATACAATATTAAGTAATCAGGCAATGTAATCTTGTTACGTAGAAAATAAGATAGGACTGTACAATTTAAATATAAATACTTATACTAATTATAAATTTAATACGTACATAAATCCAAACACATAGAACACCTATATAATAATATATACCTAACTATATATATAAAAATTATAATATTTTTAATTTAATATTAAATTGGATCACAGTAAAATATTACAGGAATATGATGACTGACTCTTAAATTATAGAGTGCGGACTCGAACGTTCTCAACTTTAATATTTATTACAAACGGAGTACTTAATCAATTTCAATAGTAAAACGTCAATGAGTCCTAGTTATTATGATAACAGCCTATAACGTTTCACTATCAGGCCCTCATCTCCACACCTTTAAGGTGTCAGAATTCGCTACCACGATCTACGGAATGAGTTTTGGAAATTTTCTCAAATAAATTTTATGCCATAAGTAACGTGACCGTCATTTTTAGATACATTTTAGTGAGTGGCTCAATTTTTTACAACCTAGAAATAAAATTTTTGTTCTCAAACGCAAATTGACAAAACTTGAAGACTATAATCTCGATATTTACCATTACTAACGATGTCATTCTGCGCTTTTTGTCATGTAGTAATTATAACAGTATGTATATTCGGTATGAAAAACACAACAAGCAATACTTGCTCCCTGGTCAGGATTTGAATACACGTCATTGAATAAGACGCCTTAGCCACTGAGCTGTCATGATTTCAATATATACTATTAAATAAATGTGAAATTAGCTTTGTGTGGGTGTTTCGATATCTAACAACTAGATAAAGTTGAAAGACAGTAAAATCATTTATTAATTTAGTCTTTAAACTTATTTAAAACTGAAATATAATGCTCACCCCCGACGTGTATGGCGGCCATATATATTTTTTAATTATTTCGCGATTTCAATATACTGTACCAGAATATAGGATATATCTTCATACCAAATTTTATCGATATAAACCAATAGTTTTTACAAAATTGACCACCAAGTATGTATCTAACAGATGGACGGACAAGACGGATTTTACAAGGGGTATATTTATTACAAAATGCCTCTGTAATCCTAACAGCACTTTCGCCCTGTATGTCATTTAGTAAATAAAAAGTTTTAAAACATACAAAGCATTTTGTGAAACGGTATATCTCTAATAATTTTACATCTGTATTATTCTTAGAAAGAATATTTGCGATTTAATGAACACCAAAATCACCAAACATTTACAAGGCTTTCTATCAAGCTGAGTATATAAAGTATACTGATAATCAATTAATATGCAACACTTTCCACATATTTAATAACATTCTATTAAAACTGCGACATGGTTAAAATTCACTAGATGATTTACATTCAACAAATATATCTGAACGTAAGCGTAAGTTACAAGGAGCTGCGATCTCACCTCAGACTTGCCAAAACAGCCCCGTTCTGAACGACTCTACACGCGCTCCGCATTGTGCAAACTAAAACAAGGCTCAAGTGCCTTTACCTGTTCACTACGATAATATTAATCAACCTCTGTAACCTTCTGGGGTTTCCCTACTGTGAAACAAGTTTACGTATTTCTGATAGTCATTGAAAAAACCATATTTTTTTTGATCCGCGTTTCACTTCATAATTTGATACGGTTGGCAATGTAATAATGATATGTTTAGATTTTTTACAACTAAGATACACGCCGCTTTGCTCGCATACATTTCAGTTATGTGGGAACTGTAATATTTGCCGAAATATAATATTATGTATTATATTTCGCTCCTTATTTTTATTACCTTTTGCACCACTTCATCGCCAGATTCAAATTTCTTTAATTTAGGTTGCCCGGGAGAGATTGCTTTTAGCGATAAGGCCGCCTATTGCATTGCCTAGAAAATATTGTAAATAGGGTCTGTTTTTGTAATTGTATATTTTGGTGTGCAATAAAGTGTTATCTTTCTTTCTCTCTCTCTCTCTCTGTCTATAATAATTAGATTTTTAACCCTCGTTTTTTATATTGTACCTATAGGTTCGCGTTTGACCGACATCGCATCTAATGTCAGGTGGAAATGCAGTCTAAGATGGAGTACGCTCAAGTAGAAGACATCTGTGGGACTTGAAAATACCTAAATTATATCGTCCAGGAAAAACAGACGACAGTTAAGAGTTCCACCTCTCAGCGGTACGTATTATAAAAGTGAAAACATAGCGCTTCGTCCGCTTCGTTGGTATTTCTACCCTATTTCGATGGCGTGAGCTCGAACGTCTGCTTGTCTGATGGTAAAAAGATGAGGGAGGAAATAATCCGTGGAATTCCGCGGTACACTCGCCGAAGTGTATCCTATAGAATACCGACAAACTAGCGACTTTAAGCCGCCGTTGTTTTTATTTTAACTAAATATATCATATATTCAAGTTTCACGACATTCGGTTAATATTTTATACTAGGATATGCCCGCGACTTCGTCCACGCTTGATTTGGAATACCCGGGACAAAAAGTTCCGCAGCATTAGAAAAGGATTTAAGCTATCGTTTTAGTTGTGTCGGAATAAGCTAATTTTTAGGCACCCGAACAACAACTACAACCCCTTCCGGCAAAATCTCCGCGGGATTCTCGGGATAAAAAATATCACACATTTTATTACATTAAATTTGCTATCGATCAGTAAAAAAATCACATTGGAGTCGATTTTTTTCAATCTGGCCATTTTAAATAATTCCTAAAAAAAGTCCCACGGGATTCCCAGGATAAAAAGTAGTGCAGAGTTTAAGTCTAAGAATTGGCTGTCGATCAACGAAAACCGCATCGAAGTAGGCCCAGTAGTTTTTACGTGAATCCCGAACACACAGACAAACCGACAAATAGACAAGAAATCTAAAAAAAATGCATCGTGTACTCCATCGTTTATATAGTCTATTCCAGAGGGGTTTCTTTAATAGATTTAATGTACAGACATTATAGATGAAAAGGGTATAAATTAATATAATATCAGATCATAAACGTTTTTTTGGACTTACATCTCCCAGTTTTAGGGGATCAGATGGTATGTCTTTGTCAAACCCATATAGGCAGCTAACACACTTTGATAATCTCGATGTGCACGATGCTTTTTTTCGTTGGCGACACGTAATAATTGTATCAATAAATTCACTACGTTGGTGGTACTTTCGCTACGTGTTAGGTCCGAACCCACGTTATTTGAATGAAATGAGAGGATCTTATCCACCGAGCTATCACGATGATCCGTGCCGAGCCGTGATCAAAGCGTCTGAAAAGTGACCAAAACGTCGAGATAAATATCAAATGAAACACCGCGGTGAAAACCGTTAAAACGTAGTTTTATTATATATACTAGTTGTGAAAACTTAAGAAAATACTATATCATAACATTGATTTTACTAATCTGATTAAGGTTGATGTGCATAGACATTTGATCGATGGATAAAATAAAATGTTTGCTAAAACTATATGGCTAAACAGGCGTTATTTTCTTTTAACCGTTTAAATGTCTATGTACACCCCTAAGTCATCTTAAATAAATAATTTCTTATTAAGCCACCTAGACGTTCGCGCATAAGTTCATTCTCATATTTTTATATTTATATCCGATGGAAATTATCTAATATCCGGAATAGAACCCGACACACATACTAACGCCCATCACCGAAAGCCTCAAGATACAGAGTTTTAATAAAGTAAACAGTTCAATTTCAATGTTATGAAGAAGGAATAAAGAAATAAATCATACTATCAAAATCAAAATAATTTACATATTGGTCATATTGGTATGGATATAACTTAGTTATATTGTTTATGATTATATAGGTTGAACAATCTAGGAAGTAAACTACAAAATATTCATTTTTATCTTCATTATGCATACATAGACGTTTTGAATTTAAATCCTCTAAGCAACATTGCTCCTTCTACACCATGGACGAATTATACTAGGAATGACAATTAATGTCACATATATTTAACAAGCGAAAATAGACCTTGTCATCCTATGAGATGCAAATAATATTCAATAATGAATTTCTTGGCTGACTTTATATATTGCACTAAAGATAATAAATAAAAAAATAATCGGCATACAAAAACACAATCCGTATACCTTTTTTTACGAAGGGAAATCCGTTTGAAGGACTATCCATCACATGGGAATTGGAGTGGGGAGCGTGGGATTCGACGTCGGGGTGCCACCAGCACCGCAAGCAAGAAGTGCTATTGTCACACCACGCTCGGGGATACTCGCTAAAACCACTTCGATGTTCCTTCTCCTTATGCCAGGGCTACGGAAAAAGCAGGGCACACTATATTGCTAAAAAAAGCAGGTTATGATTATATTATAGGTCATATACATAGAGCTTGTCCTAAATAAAACTAAATTCCAAACAAACTAAATAAAAAAAATAAACTAAGAAATTAAATTGGGTTGGTCCATCAGGCCTTTGTCATTTGACAATGTGCCTTGAAGGCATCACAATCTTGATAAATACAGAGGTTAGTAATAAATTGATAACTATTGGACGACCAATAAAAAACAACATAGTTGATTAACATCAATTACTCTGTTAAATTTATTTCCTTTAATCCATACATAATATTATAAAGAGGAAAGATTTGTATGTTTATAACAAATAAACTCAAAAACTACTGCACCGATTCAAAAATTCTTTCACAATTCGAGTGCTATATTATTCCAGTTATATAATAATATTATAAATATAATATTATAGATTATATTCATTACTATCCCTACTAAAACTTCAATAATGTAACCCAAGGTGTAAAAATTAGTGTTTGAGTGGGTCCCAATCTTAACCATCCTGGGATCCGGGTGGTGGCGGGCAATTAGAGCCGGTAGGTGGCGCTGCTATCGGGTTCTAGATGTTTACTTTTTCAGAGCAGGACAACGTATGCCGGAACCGCTATTAAAAAATATTTAAATAATTTAGGTATGGTTTGGAATATGTCAGGGAAAAAAATACTAGGAGATAATTTCAGAAATTTTATGCTGATGCGGAAATCGTTATCGTAAATTCTCACGAGATTCAAAGTAAAGCAGAACTGCCTAGCCTGGTGTAAAAATATTTCGTATATTTATTTCTTAGTAAATTTAAGTTGATTGTCTTGTAAATGTAATTTCTCTGTGTAAGTGATGATTATGTTGTTATATTTATTATGTATGGGTTATGACTTTTTACAATGGAATATTTTATTGCATACAATGTTATAAACTAAATTGATAAATACAATCGCAATGACAAGTGCAATATATAATAATAATGATAATAATAGGGGGTCATATGGCTAGGATCAATTTCTTTCATACCATCATGTCATTTGGATGGACAGAAATATAAACTAAATATTTTAAGTTAAATTTTCTTAGTCAATTGATGGTTGTTATTTCTTGTTAAGTGAAATTTCCTTACGCACACACTATTGCTCGGGGACAACTACTGAGCTAGTGTGGGACTGGCGACGACTCCCGCCCGAATACCCAATAAACTCATCGCGGTACTCGTAAGCTTAACCAACGCTGCGACAGACATACGTGCAGGTTCTCAGGGAGGTTCCTTCCACATGGCCGGGTGAATCTCCCCGCGTCGTCTTCAGTGAGAATTGACGCTATTGGGTATTTGCACCTGCACACGATCAAGAGGACTATGAGGTTTGAAATGATGATAAAAAGTGTGTCAGATTTGATTGTCAAGTTTCCCTTTTTGATCTGTAAAAACTTCACAGCAATTAGAAAGTTCTCAATCTGTAAAGGTACTGATTACATGCGCATTACTAGCATGAATGCATACCATTATTAAGCTATTGCTACTTAGTGACATGTGTCAAAGCATTGCTAGTGATGAATGAGCATGCTTATATCGAGCATGTTGAAAAATCACCAATCGTTTGATTTTCGAGCATGCTTATTGAGGCGCGGGTGGAAGGGAGCATGCTTCGAACGCATCTGAACAGATTTCGTTCTCAGAATGAAGATTATTATTTAGGAGTACGCTTAAAACTAGCTTTCTGATTGCTAGCAAATGTGTACAGCTGCGGAGCATGCTAGTTTTAAGTATGCTTCATTATGAGCTTTTGTATTATTACTTTTAGATACATAAAACTGTTCAATTCAAAGAATTTTTATTTATGATTATTTCTAAGTAGCACATACGAGTAATACAAGTTTTCGGTTTTTTCATAGTCTGCGTGATAATTATCTATCTGATAATTGGAATGTGTATGTCTCACGCAAAAACTCCGTGATACCTACAGAGTTTAGATGTGATTAATGTTTGGTATTAGGTTGATTAATTTTTCGTTTTTTTTTTATCGGAAGCATGTTTATCTATTCATCTATGTAGGTATCGTGGCTTAACTAAGTGAGATCCACATGATGTAGGGAAATTTTAAAGAAATTTAGTAAAGTGTGATACATTACGTCCACATCGGGATAAAATAAAGTAGTTATTTAAATATTTACTGTGTCCGGCGTAAGAACAAGAGTAGCTTAAGGCGCCACTTGAGATTCCGACCGTTTACGGAAATAGGTTTGTTTTAGCGCAAAAGTAATAAAAACTGCTAGAGTTTGTTGGACTGATAATTACAATATGCGTGTTCCGTGTGAATAGGTACCTTTTAAGTAAAGGTGTTCTGCGTCACGTTACATCCACCAATTTATTGATGTATAATTTAGCAATTAAAGACTATGGTTAATACATGAACGTGATGCTATGTGAATAGAATAAACAGATATTGCTGCTAGAGCTGCTGATAAGATTGGGCGTTTGTCTATATAATTAAAAATGTCCAATCTCATAAACGTGTAAATATAATATTTAATAATGATTAGAATATTGGTTTGCACATCACGGAGACCATAAGAGTTTTGTATATAATATATAGTCTAATTTAAATTAGGAACAATTAGGAAAGAAAGCAATATGCTACAAGAGTAGGTACTCGTTGTCTTATTTTGTACTCCCCCCAGGGCAATTGAGTCATGGGCTCTCGCCAGTGGCGCGTCACCCCGTACAACGGTGTAAGCATTATCGACGCGCCACTGAACTTATTTCGACCCCCACATGTTACATTCTACATCATATATTAGCTTAATATCAGGCGAAATCATAGTCATACGAGAATCACTAAAAATATTCCTATGGATTTCGAAAATATATCGAAAAAATAAGCAAAGCAATAAACGGATTAATCTACATGTTTACTCAAAATACACAATTCTTTATTGTACACTAATATAATTAAGAAAAACTGTATTTAATTAAAATCTTATTTATTGACTCATAACATTATATTTCAATTTGAAAAATATCATTAATAAATGACGCATTCTTCTGGGTATAAACCTAAAAAACCAACGCGACGGTGGGAGTCAATATCAGGACAGAATAGGGTAATAAATATCTATGCGACAACACAAGGGGATGCGCTTGACACTCCCTTACGTGAACCTTGAATAGTGATGAGCCTTTTTATCCAGATCCGCTGTTATGTGTAATTTAAGTGGTGTGAAATCTTACATCAAAAAATATTAAACTCTTACCTGATAGTTACTTCTTTGTGCAGTTTGCTGTTAACACGCTGGGGTCGTTGTCCGTGAGCCTATATAAAGAGCTATGAAAACATTAATGGAGTCTTCAGATGAACAGAGGGCTGATGCTTACCTCGGACATCATTTCAGTATGGCGATCTAATGAGTTAATATAGCCAGCACTTTAGACATTTTACCCATAGAAGACCTAGGATCAATTTTCTGCTATAATCTTACTGTCTTATTCATATTGAGTTAGAGTAAGTTTGTAGGCTTCTTTAAGAATCGCAAAGAACTCTACAAACTTACTCTAACTCAAAATGAATAAGACTGTTAAAGAATATGGTTAGAATACAATATAAATAATAGTTATTTTCATAAATTAATTAAATAACAATAGGTTTATTGCGATAACGTTATCTTCATTGTGTTATTTATAATTTAATTGTAGTAAGAATATAGATTTTAAGTGCCATGATTACTGTATATTTTGTTTGAGAAGATTTAATACACTCTATTTATATTTAAAAATCATTTTGTAAAAAAATTAAACTATTTTGTAAAAAATATCCTTATAAAACTTCATGTCAATTTATCTAAGTATGTCACAGCTGTTATCACAATAAGTACTGTATCTATATGGATGAAAGGTCATTGGGCATTTTGTTCCGATATATGACCCACGGCGTGACAAACGAAATAGGGCTAGGTATGTAGATAAATGTACCTACTACTTAGTGGTATGGGTCGCATTCTTGCAGGCCCTGGGAAAATTGAGATATTTTTTAAATTTGTTATTGTTATAGTATTTTTAAATAGATCGATTACACGATACACAACTATTTTGTATTTCCATGTTAACGTGAAACCAATCGTCAAGCAAAGCCAGGAGTCCATAAAACGCGCAAAAGTAGTCGATACAATGAAAGAATAAGAGAAACACAAGTGTAAACGCACAGATCAAAACGACGGATGACGTACGACTGCGAGGCGGTGCGAGGCGGTGCAAGCGGTGGCGGCGCGCGCGCTCTTATGTACCTACCTGCGAATGTGCGAGCAAGAGAGAATTACAATCCTTTATGCTATAAAAGTGTTTATTATGCTTGTACCTTATATTTTCACATGCTGATACTTTACACACATACTGTTAAATAAATATTTCTGCCGGTCGTCACATAAAAAAAAATATATATTTAGAAAAGTGGGATTTTATTTTTTAAAGTAAAATTAGTTTGGTCTCTGTACGTTTAAAAAAAAAGTGGGTCAAAATCGCCCAATGACCTTTGGCAGGATACTGTACTTTGTGTGATGTTACACTATACTCTAGTGAAATTGTAATCAACTAAAGACTTGAATGAACTACCACTATGAACGCCATGTGTAATCGAGAGGATTTTTATTTCGTTTGTCCTAGGTATTTGGCGTTTCATTAGACAGATTTTTAATAAAGAGGATGCTGTCTCGTCGATTATTTTATTTCCTTATATTTAATTTACGCATAATATAAATACATTATTTTTATTAAATTGTGACGTTGTATACGTGCTAAGCAAATTACATCTTTAATATTACGCTATATAATGCGTAAATTAACGCTAAATACTTAATAGTTTTATCATTATTTAACTGTATTGTACATTATGTATTATTATGTGTTTGTATTGTCCTTCGTGACTTCTCTTGCTGGTTCCAGGCGAAAAAACAGCGCTGGTCTTAATTGGTCAGCATAAGCTGAGACTGGGTCCAATTTTAGGACTTATTCTGTTTCTATTATTTTACTGTTTGATTACTGTACTCTGTATTGTTTTTGTCCTAAATAAAATATCTCTTTTTCTTTCTTTCTACATACATAGTATATTTCAACTAAATTCAATACTCAGCAGTCTTATAGAATATTTGTAATATTTTATGACCGTAAAACAAAAACTCTGAGCAGCCTTTTATCACTCAAACCACTCGTGCAATTCGAGTAGTAAATTCGATTTGGTAGTAACATCACTAGATTTGAATAAATCTGCGGGAGGCGTTGAGGAAATGATTTATACCCAACTTTTTCTGCCCCACGGAAATCGAGTCCGATCCGTCATTAGGTGTATACCTGTCCTAAATTTACAGTTTCCCTTAAAAAAGGGATACCCTTTTAACACAAAAACATGTAAAGTATTTTCAAAAATAAACCTTGTTTAGGATACAAGGCGCAAGAATATCCAATAAACTTTATATAAAAGTGTTTCCACTTTTATTCTTACGATTGACTGTTAGTTTCATATGGTCAAATGAATGATTAACTATGTGTATAAAACAAATATTTTTGTTTGTGCAATATTATTCTTCCATGATATATTTATCCGTGCAGGAACGGAAAAAGGATACAACTTTCTGCGGCCAGGCGGCCTATCGTAAGAGGCGATAAAACAACACACAGCCAGGTAGTAGGGTATTTGGCTGTCTGGATGGCTACCAACCCTGGTCTAGTGCTCTAGAGCAAGCCCTCATAACAACCTTGAGTTGTGTTGCGGCATTAGTGGCAAGGTCCAGTCTCCCTTTAGAGAGCGGCAGCACATTGGTAGTACATCTGCTATTACAAATGTAAAGTAGTACCATAGGCGATGGTCACCGCTTTCCGTCAGGTGGGCCGTCTGCCTGTCTGCTGAACTTATTTAATAAAAAAAATTACGAAATCCATAAAAATCCCTGTTTTTTTTTTGTCAGCGCTGGGGGAATGCATTTTCGCATATCCTCAGACCCCGTTTAGAGGAATGAACGTTATACCCAATTTTTGTTTGCATTCAAATTATTACATACATTTAGTTAGTCACTAGAAGGGACTAAGATAAAGGCTGGTATTAGTATCGAAACAGTCTTAATTCTAAGGGGAAATTTGTACATAATTCTGGTGACAATAAAAATCTTTTATTTATTAAGTAGTTATGCTTATTCAAGACACATTGGCTTCAAATTATTTACAAATCGATAATGTCGATAGTTATGAAAGTTTCAACAAGATTTTTTTTCATCTCTCTCTATGGCGTAACTTCTATGTTAAAATATTTTTCCTACGAGGCTTTAAATAATATTAATTAAAATCTGCGAAGCATAAATGGAAAGCTCGGTCAAAGTAGCTTATGTTATTAAGCTCTATTAAAAGTTATCACTGAACCTTACTTTATTCGTTTAATTTTGAACTGCCGTATATACTAAAAAGGATAACTTTTTAGTATTATAAGAAAATACTACCTACAGGATAACTTGTTTTTAATAAATGTATTATGTTCCTTTGCTAAATGACAAATTTATAAACATCCTTATAATTTCGTTGTGTCTGTTTGTCTATCTAGTAAGTAAGTAAGTAAGGCCATTTTTATCCAGGGGTGCAGAGGCCTAGGGGGCGCAAGCCGACGACTTTATACCTACCATGTCTATGTGCTAGTTTTGAAAATTACTTAACATTATCACAATTCGATCACTTGAAAACATAATGAATTGCCTACTGAAATTTAGTGACTATAAAATTGTAATCAAGCAATAACTCTTTATTGTACACCAATACAAAAAAAAGAACTTACAGACTAAAACTATATCTCATTATGTACAAAGGGCGGTGTTATCGCTTAAAAGCTATCTCTTCCAAACAACCCCAGTGTAGTATTGTTTTACTAATTTTATTTTTTGTTACTGGAAGAGGCGGGGGGCGGGGCAGGCTTTCTCGCAACGCGGTGTTCAATACAATTAAGATGGTCCTGATATCTAGTTTTGACTAGAAAACTGCATCCTAACATACCGACTATTCTCAGTGAGTCTCTCTTTTGTAATGTCTGACGCAAACAAAAGAGATGGCCTCTCTGATGGTAAAAGGTTACCGTTGCCTATGGACGTTTACGAAAGCAGTTTACGTTGCTAACGCGTTGCCGGTCTGGAACAAAATTTTATGACGCCCTTCTTAAACAACGCCATATTGTAGTGAACCCTTTACGAACTTCAATGTTTCTTCTTAAATAAATACCTTACATATACCAAATACTCTCACATAAAGCTCAACTGTGAACTTCGATGGTCTTGGAAGCCTTCCAAAACTATTTATGACAAGTTTTCGGTGACTCGCTTTGAAGCATCTTGCCGCACTTTAAAATAGTTTACCTAGTTCTCAAAAACTTGAAATGAATGTTCATAATTCTAAAATATATGAAATATTTAGGAATCATAGAAGTTTTAAATAATTTGATTTCTCATTGCAATTATAATACTTAAAACTATTTGAAAATGTGTCTGTTTACTATTTTTATTCTGAAATGTGATATGACTTGATTAAGAAATGAATACAAGCGTAAGTTTCTTATTTAATAAAAAAAAGCAAAACCCTACTTTTCAACATTTATTTCTATTCCATTATAAGATTTTTGGGACTAGTCCTGCTATCGACTCGTGTTTAAGCATTGACTAGTATATTTCAGTTTATAAAATACTTCTAATAATTTAAAATTGCTTTGAAATATTACTGTATCCTATACTTATGTGTAAAATTTTATTACATTATGCAGAATCAAAGCAAAAACTTCGGAATTTTCAGAAATAAAAAGAAACAAACAAACATAAAATCGTGTTTATGTTTTAAACACGTTTGAATAATAATTATTATCAATTAAATTTTATGCGTTGTAAAGTTATACTATTAGTTTATATGCACTTGAAGAAATATCTCTAGATAGTAAAACATCTCAATTATAATAGCATACTCTTAATACAGTGAAACAAACATTTTGCTTTTGTAACAAAAGCAGTATATTTTAATATGAAACAGCATAATATTACTCGTGAATGAATGAATGTGAAATAATTTTTGCAAATCTTTTAAACATTTCAAACTGAAAACATTTCAAATTCCATTCTTGCACTTTAACCCGGCAGACATGCAGATGGGCCGGGAATTTTGCAACGATTTGCATCGGCTGCAAACTAAGTTATGCTAATCTAGCTATAAGTTACAGGCTTGCGCCGGTAAGCTTTTCAATTTTATTGAAAGATATTTTGAGCCTTAAACTCCTTTGGAGGAAATTGAATTTGTACGGCGTCGCTTTAATTCTGCTAATGAATCATTTTACTTTACATTTAAAATAAGATTTGAGACATTCCTTCCAAATGTTTTAAGTTTCAAGATCGTTAATCTTAAGTAGTTCTCTTTATTATTTTATTACAAATTCGCGGTCACGATTAATATGTTTGTCTAGTTTATTACTTTGGTTTTCGGTTTATTCTTTTTATAACAGTTATTAAATTAGTTTTTGAGCTATAAAATATTATTGCATCTACGATAGTCGTTACTTTTGAACTTTGAAGAGCTTTGTTTATATTTATATATTATAATTGAATTCTGCAGTGTCCTGTTAAATGATTTCAGTAATACAAACGTAAAACTGCCGTGTCATTTCAAAATTCATTATTTTCATTGGTGAATTTGTTTATTTGTTGAATTATTTTCATTATTTTCATTGCTCTCGAGCAATATATCAATTAAGTCCCAAATTAGTAAAATGAATATGTAGAATAGTATGGCTGATGCCATGTTATTTAACAAGTCGACATTAATATCCCATTTATTTTTTACTATGTACCATATTAATAATGAAATGGAAAAGTAACTCCGTTTATTACTTTTTCACAACTAAACGGATTTTAATGAAGTTTTGCGAGGAATTATATTATTTTTTGGGGACGGACAAGCTTTTCTTTGTATTTTTCTTAAATAAAAAACCTTGAAGGGGGTGGAATAGGAGAAGAAAAGTATGGGCAACCCTTAATTCTTTAAATTAGGAATACAAAAATTCATATTTAGGCATTTGGATGAAAAGTGTCAAACAGGTACTACAACAAGGAGTACGAATAGTAGGCGCTACAAAGGTCCCGAATGCGAGCCTAGCTTTGCGGGTACACAAGAGTCGTACGAACGAAGGAAACACGTAAAAATGTTTAAATTCGTATATTATTTGGCTCACAAAAAATATTTCTTTTTTATAATATATGACCTATGGCCTATTTCTAGGCATAACAACGGTTATATTTAAAAATAAAAGGAATACTTTTCATAAAGAAAACTTCCGAATCCCAAAGAGGCAAGCTGTTACAGTACTAACAACTTGCGTTTTCATCAGTTGGCACTGATCAGCGCTGTGCTGGAGATAATTCCTGCACAGCTTTACATGTATGCTGAGTTGCCGACCTCATTTGTTGGAAACGGGGCGTACAACATTTCAAATTGAACCAAAGAATATATGAATTATTTTAATGCCGCTTTCCTAGCTAATAAATTCTTTCTTTCATTTCATTTAGAAATAAAAAAATAAATGTTGGAGAAGCCGTAACAGCCAGTTGTACATAAACATTACTTAAGTGTATGTATCTATAATAGCCTTTATTTTTTGTTCATTTCCGTTATTCGTGGACGAAGATAGTTAAGAAAAACAATGGCTTGCTTATTGAACTGCATGCAAAAGTCTATCGTATCTCCACATTGGAAGTTATTATCGTGACAAGAATTTCGATAGTAAAAGCATCATTCAACACTAGACGGTAACGGGTTAAAAGAGATAAAAGCAACAAAAGCAAGAGCAATTCCAGATAGCTATCATGTTCACATCGCTCAGTCACCGGAAATAAAGCCAGTACAACACAGCTCTGTGTCAGTGAGAATTCAAACAAGATTTATTGGACCACGGCAGTGAAGATATTGATATTCAATAGGTACCTATATAACGCGATCCCTTTCCCGGAGTCTTTATGGAACTACTTTTATGATTTTTTATTATAAAAGTGAGTCCAATGTTTACAGGATAAAAGTTTTGAATTAATGATCAAAATTTTGTATGAATTATTTATTTAGTTAAAACCGATTTGCTTTGAATATGAGTCTCTTTAATAATGTTTTTAGGGTAAATCTGTGATTTGTCCTCTAACTTTTGAAATGAGTGAATGATTATTTTAATGATAATGGGTTGATACGAACTAGATGTATTCAAGAATAAACTATTAAACAACAAACAAAACAAAAAATGTTTATTTGCAGGCAGTGTTTACCTGTAATTAAACATTAAAATCAAACCACCCTCATATCTAAAACAATTAATGAGCGCATGCGTTATGGTAATTAGCAAGGAACGAATGTGACAAGTTCGTACTTAGACCCTTAAATCGTATAACACTTAGGTTTCATTATCAGATACTCTAGAAGAGCTCGCTCATCGGGGTTAAAGGCTTCTCCCATGATTCGCATGCGTGAACCTTCCAGTCCTCGCAAGTACTCAGTGCCAAACGTGAAACAGTGATGGGAACACGTCCCGTCCTCGAACGAACTGAGTTTTCGCGTTACGCGATGTATGAGAATTTTTACATATAACAGTCTTGCGATTAAAAATATACTAGTGTTTTTTTGTGATATTTAAATACTTGAAAAACTAAGCTGTGTTTTAAATTTCAAAACTTGTGCGTGGTATTTTACTTTGACAGTCATTTGTGTTAGTCAGCAGATTTTTATGTAATTTTTTTAAAATTTGGTCCCTCATAATTATGGCAGATTAGTTATTAAACCACAGATACGACCAAATTCTATTGTAATAAGAATTTTAGTTATTGAGATATGTCCTCTCTTAGTTGGATGATTTAACATATTTTTTTATTACTTTGTCACCTCTTGGTGCTTGTCGTTTATACGTATGTACTATTGATATACGGTATACAGAGATTTTTTTTATAATTTTCTAGTAGCGATGATGAATTAAAAAACATTATCCTTTAATGGCCAGTTCCCATATCTTACCATTCATTCATTTACCTTACCATCGGTTGAATTTTGACATTACATGGAGTTTATGTTAAATATTAACTGATAGTAAGGCAAATGAACGGGCCGTTAGATATAGGAACCAGCTATGAGTTTGCTATAATCTATTAATTTCCAAGCGTTTTTAATGTATGTGTAAGGCGTATCTAAGTCTAAGTTAAGCGATATATTGTGGGCCGTACTAATAAGGGTTGTAGAAGGAATGTGGTTTGAGTATATAACAGCAGTGTGGATGGCAGAGTATCTGATGGAAGAACGTGGCATTTACCAGGAACAACTCGCAGACATTTTGAACATAGGTCAGGTAAAAACACACGCGCATGCATGATGATTAATCACAGTAGATTTTATGATACGTAAAGTTTTTTCCAAGATCATACATAGAAAGTGGAGATCTATTGTGTTTGCCTAGCCTCGTGGTCAACAGGCGTGATAATATATGTACCTATATGTAAGTACTAAAGCGGATCTTACCTCCACCCTTTCATATAAATGTGAAAATACCTCTGTATGCACGTTTGTTTGGTCCTTTTTCGTCACAATATTTAGTGCACATGTTCTATAATTAGGAAATAAAACACATTTTGTACGAAAAAATGGGAGTCGAAATTTTCTAGAGCTATGCTGAAAAGACGGGGTACCTCAAAACTAGGTATATAAATAATATAGGTCAACATTCGGCGGACGCTTCTTCGTATCATGACGTGATTTATTTATCATATAATGTGCATCCTCCGAAAGCAAAATCGAAGCTGATATTACAGCGTAACTTCAGTGGTATGAACCTGGAAGAGTTACGAAATGATGCAAACGAATTGGATTGGTCTGGAGTCGTCAATGTAGTTTCTGTCGATGAAAAGGTGCATATATTTAATGCTAACCTTTTACGGTTGTATGATTTATATGCACCTATGCGTCAAATAAAACTTAAACATCTTCCAGCACCTTAGCTTACTGGTGAAATTAAATGCCTTATGAAATAAAAGTGTAAAGCAAAATATAAGTATAAACGACGTCCTACTGAAATTAACAAACAAGCTTTTATACAAGCACGCAATAGCTGCAATAGAGCATGTAGGGATGCACAACGCCAATATATTCACGAGTCAGTAGATATGAATGAAACAGCATCTTGTTACCACGACCACTTTTAATCTGGCAGTTAAGTCTGAAACGTTTAATTTCATTTCTTATCTTCCTACTCCTCAGTGTTCTCCTTTTTGTCTCAATCAATTTTCTGTCTATGATGTTGTGAAAGCTATGAAACCAATCACTTCTAACGCAGTTAGTAGTGACGGAATTAGTCGAAACATGATACTGCCCATTCTTGAAATCATCAGTCCTGCCATTTCTCAAATCCTTATTGACTCCATATTCACTGATATATTTCCTGCTATATGGAAAGAAGCCCAAGTTATTCCTTTACCCAAGAAACCTAATCCCTCATCCTTCTCAAATTTCCGCCCTATATCTATCCTACCTTTTCTCTGTAACATCCTAGAACGTTTATTTCATGATCAACTATGTATATTCCTCAACACACAGTCCCTTATGAATTCTTTTCAGTCTGGGTTTCGACCATGCCACAGCACAACTGCACTGGTCAAAATTACTGACGACATCCATTATGGTATAAACAAAGGTTTAGTGACTGTTCTGTCATTGCTCGAGTTTAGCAGTGCATTTTACAATGTGGATTTTGATATACTTCTCGAAATTATCCGCTTTTTCAACATATCGCAAACTGTAATTGATTGGTTTCACAGTTACCTGGTCGAACATCGGCAGCATGTATGTGTGTTTCGATGACATGTTTTCAACATGGCAAGATCTGTCTGCTGGCGTTCGTCAGGCGTTTTATCTCCTCTTTTATTTTCTATTTTTATAAATACTATCTCAAAAAATCTATCTTCTTCCTATCATCTTTATGCAGACAATTGCAGATGTATACCCAGGCTCCGAAGGACAACTTACATGATGCTATTAAGGTTATTAATGTCAACCTGAGTCGTGTACACAACTGGGGTAGTTCTCATGGACTTAACATCACTCCTGGTAAGACTCAGGCTATCATTATTGGTAGTAATCTCATCATATCGCGGTGTAATCATGGACAAGAAACTGTGTTAGCGACCCCACATTACCGAGTTAATCGCAGGATCTTAGTTTATAATTTAAAAAAAACTATTCTTCTTAACTTTATTGTTTACTACTGTCCACATTTTACTGTTTTTCCTTTTTTATTTTACTTCTTTTTAATTTAATTATACCTAGACATAAGTTGTTAAAAGTATCCTCTCCGTCAGGTTGCCTAAAAGAGATGGCTTTAAGCGATAAGGCCGCCTTTTGTTTTGCCATTAAATTAATGTAATTATTCATTCTGTAAATGTTTAATTTGGTGAACAACAAAGTGTTTTATATTCTACTATTCCATACAAATATATACGACTATGAAAATACTGAACATAGGATTTTTCATCCCTAAGTATTTTCATTTTATTTATTTATCTAAACAACAAAAAGAACAATATATAATTGATCGTTTTATACATAATAATAACAACTTAAAATTACAATGTTAAAAAGTACAGTTTCAGTTTGATTTTAATGTTTTTAGGCGTAATACTGTTCCTAACATCAATAGGAAAATCATTTAGTAAGCGCGGGATTAAATAAACAGTAGTGCATTTTTTTTTCTTTTTTTTTTTTTTAAGGCGGGGGAAATGCATTTCGCACATACCGGGTCCTTTGCTAGGGATTAGACCGTTGTTGATCATGGAGGCTTTCCACTGAGGCAATCCAAACAATAATCAACCGGCTTGTGTGGAGACTCGACTAATCAATACCCCACTAAAACCACCCTCCTCCCATGTGCCCCGCGCTTATGGCAGGAAAGGCGTGAGATACAGAACGTAGTTACGCACACACCGATCCTAGCGCACAAGTGCTTGAGAATGCCCCGGGAGAGGCAAACTCACTTCGTCAACAGGGGTGAAGAGTCCTCTGCTCCCTAGATGCTAGAGGGCCCCTGCAGCGGTATTTCAGGGAGGGAGGTCATGCGCATACCTGCGCCTCCGGGCTCCCGACTGACGTCGGCGCCCGCGGGACGCATGCGCACTACCATCTCTCTCCCTATCTCGTTCCGCGGCCTCCTTATGAGACACTACCGTCTCGCAGAAATTGACCGCACCTACCCACCAATCGTCGCTGTGCAGCATGGCTTGCACCAGATCGCCCAGCGATTCGATCGGTCCTACAAGTGTCTCGAGTTCAAACCTCTGAGGTGCCCATGCTGCGCATTCGACTAGCGTGTGTAACGCCGTGTCTAGCGCGCCACACTGGCGGCATTGGGGTGAAGGCAAGCAGCCCGCAATCTGACACAGATACTTATCGAAGCAACCGTGCCCGGTAAGTATCTGTGTCATTCTGAAGGTCAGGGTCTCGCGTTTCCGCGAGAGCCATCGCAACAGCTGCGACCGAACCGCTTCCACGGTGTCAATGCCAGCAACAGGGTTTTCCAACTCTACTGACCAAGATTGGATCATGGCCGCGATTTCGCGCGTCCTGATCACCTGGAGTTCGGCCTGGCCATAGACCAGGCCACGGGCGAGGGCATCCTGTCGGGAGCGCCGAACTTTGGCTATCATGTCCGCCTGGAGAGGCCAGGGCGGATCGCCTGCCAAGAATGTCGACGCCGTCCACGACACTGTACGGTATCCTCACACATCCGGCACAACAAAGTCCTATTGTGGCGGTGAAGTGCAGTGGACCATACGGGTGCACCGTACAGGGCCATACTCCTAAGGATGCCCATATAGAGTTTCCTAGTCGTCGTCCCCGGTCCCCCCACGTTGGGAAGAAGCCGAGAGAGGGCGCCTGCGGACCTCACGAGCTTGGGAACTAGCTGCTTAAAGTGCGCTTTGAACAGCCATTTCCCATCAAGAATTAGCCCCAGATATTTCATCTGGGGGCCTACACAAATGTCCACCCCTTGGACTGTAACGGACAAGTCCGCGGGGGGGTTACGAAACCGCCTATGGAATATGATGGCCTCCGTTTTCGCGGGGGAGACCTTCAAGCCCAGCCTACCTATTCTTCGGACCACGATCGCCAGCCCGGCGTTGGCGAGGTCCACGGATTCCGCGAATGACTCAGCGCGTGCCGTGAGTAGGGTGTCATCCGCAAAGCAGATTAGCCCTATTCCGGGCAGGACCGGAACCCGAAGGATCCAGTCATAACCGACGTTCCAAAGAACCGGCCCGAGGACCGATCCCTGTGGGACGCCGCACGCGACGCGTCGCCGACCTATCGCGTGATTCTCGGACTCGCCGCCCTCCCAAAGGATGTATCTATCCTGGAGGTACGCGCCCAACAGCCTCGTGTGGTACGGGGGGACTCCGTGTGCACAAGCCCCTCCCTGATCGTCTCGTGAGGGAGGCTGTTAAAGGCGTTCGCTATGTCTAGCGAAACCGCCGATCAGCTTCCTTGCGTAGCGGTCACGAATGCGCTCCTCACATCTATCTAATACAATTTTTCGCGCTTTTCTACCTGGAAAAGCGATAAATTGTTAGTTCTGTTTACAGGTGATAGTGTACTAGTGTTTGTTCGTTTGGATTGCGGTGCGGAAAGCAGTTTTGGCCGGTGAGTCCCATTTCTCTTTCCGCTTGCTAGTGTCGTGCGCAAAATCGGTTGCGCGCGCTTTTGTAACGGTTTTTGTGTGTGTAGTGTTTTCGCGCGCCTTTCTGATCTCCTCTCGGGTCAGGGCCTCCAGTAATGGACGGCCCAAGTACCCCGAAGGCCCCCAGGGAGCCGAGTGTCCCGCGTAAGCGGGATCACAGCGGCTCCAATAATGGATGGGCCATGAAGGAGATAGGGGAGACGCGGGAAAAAAAGTCTTCCCTGGTTCGTCGCAGCCGCACCGCCGCGGAACCTCGTCTCGGGCGCCCGGGTCCAGCCGTTGTCACGGCTACCGGGCCGCCCGCCTCGATAGGGGGTGCACCGGCGGTGGTCGACCTCACCGCCGCCGAGCCCCGCGAAAAGGAGAGCGCGACAATGGGGCCGCCTTCGGCTCCCGTCGCGCCTAGGGCTCCTGCCATGCGTGCCGCGCGCAAGAGCGCGGCACGCATTCAAATTGATCATTTGTATGCGTTGCGAACGATTCGGCTTGGACAATCTTAGGCAATGGCGCGTTACAGTCGCCGTAGCTCGCGTCCGGTATGAGCCTGTACAGTACCCACGAATGCTTTTCCTTTTTATTGCGATGCTTTCAAACAGGCAGACGGTCCAGCTTATGGAAAGTGGTTACCGTGGCCTATAGACGTTTGCAACATCAATGACGAAACCAACACGTTGCCAGCCTTTAGGGTGAGATAGGAATCCCTCAGATAGGGAATCAGACAGGAGAAATGGGATAGAGAGGATGACA
Source organism: Dendrolimus houi (assembly GCA_039645545.1). Lineage (NCBI taxonomy): Eukaryota > Metazoa > Arthropoda > Insecta > Lepidoptera > Lasiocampidae > Dendrolimus > Dendrolimus houi. Next base: position 10,174,595 of record CM077120.1, on the reverse strand, counting down.
TACGAGATTGGAACGGCATAGGGGGATCGAAAATCTCACCCATCGCACGAAACACGATAAGCTTATGGCTAACCGTTTCACGTCCATAATATATGTGAGAGAGTATTAACCGGATCAAGTCGACCGAGGCCCTAAGAGCTGTAATCCTATTAATATTATAAACGCGAAAGTTTGTAAGAATGTATAGATGTATGGATACACACATACATACAGTTCGCATGTATGTGTGTTGTTCTTTCACGCAAATTCTACTGAATGAATTTTGGTGAAACTTTACAATAATATAGCTTACACGTCAGAATAGACTATAATTTATAAAGATATAGTGTGAATTATCCAAAATATAGCGATTTTCCATCACCACGCGGGTGAAACCGCGGGGCGCAGCTAGTCAAGATAATGATTCCAACATGGCTCTGCCACGTACGGTTTATTATGAAAATGCATTATATTGGTGTTTCTCAGTTGCCTGACGTATGTACGCCCCGTATAGAGTATTTACTCCTCGTCAGGCGGCTGAAAGAGGCTACTCTAGAGCACTTTCCTTATTAATAAGTATTCGTCGGACGCATCAGTGTCACACCGTACGTAGCCACCGCCTTAATCTAAAAATATTTGGAATAAATATAAGAGAATTTCCGTCTTTCTCAGACATTATTTTGGGTAATCGGATAGAAGAAATCGCTGACAGATAAGTCGGTAACTGCTTTTCGTCTTTCCGCCTTTTGATCGGAAGGTGGGGTCTAATAGCTAATTACCATTATCTCTCTTAGTACCCGATTGTCTTCTATAACTAAATATCTTCGCTCTGCCCGTAGTTTATATTTTTAGAGTTACATAACTAAAATAGGAGAAATAATATTACATGATGAAATTGTAAGGGTCTGCGTTATAATTTAGTGATGGCGGTGGGTTTTTTCGTCTCAGACGCACTAGTAATGGCCCTGTTCTTATATCTTACCGAATGTTCATTTGCCTTACTAACGGTTAAAATTTGACATAAGCTCCATACAAGTAGGTAATGTCAAAATTCAACCGATGGTAAGGCAAGTGAATAAATAGTAAGATATAGAAACCGGGTCATTTTTGATTATTAAAACTAAATAATTAAAATAAAAAAGTTGGCGGAAGGCTAAACATAAACTTTAACATTACTCATTAACACTTGATATCATTGTTTTCCACGATCACGGCTACTAAAAGTGGCCGAAACGTCAAAATAAAAAAAAATGAAATACCGCGCTGAAAACCGCTAAAAAGTAGTTTTATTATGTGTACTAGTCACGAAAACTTAATAAAATATTAAGCAATTACATTTACATTCAATTTTTTCATTTATAATAATCAAGCAGTGTTGTCCAAAATCTATTAATTTTACATGGGATGAAAAACAAGACATACATTTTTTAGATTCCGTTATACAATTATATAGTGAAAATAAACTAACAATAGATATGAAGACTATATAAGTATATTTTATGTAAGCCAGTGTGTATTTTCAGTGCAACTATGTAACGTGTATCGTTGAGATAAGTTTTGAATTATCATAATAATGTTTGTTAATGACTATTTATTTATATAAAAAAAAAACTATTTATCTCTTCTAATAAGTGATGAGATGTGCTTCCATAGATTCTAAGCCCTTAAACAATACGCTGGTAAATTTTGAAAAAAAATATGGTTATAATATACTCACATAAAACTATTTATATATACATGAATAAGCCATACCATTTCTGGAAAGCAACAATAATTTGCACGTTATTAATTTATTCAAAAAATTAAGAAATTTTAATATTCAGTTAATTTTATAGACATACTTAAAAAACTAAAAATTTTGTGTTGCTACAAAAAAATTAAGATTGCTTAATATCTTAAATAAATTCACAGAATGCCAAACACTGGGGGAGAGTTGCCAACAATGGTGTAGTTTCCCCCAGGTACGTAAAAAATGATATATTGTGTTAGTTTTGAGATATAGGAAATTTTAGATGTAAAAACTTCAGGTCTTCGTGATCAAAGGACAATCAAAATATACGATCGTTACTTCTACAGACTTCTTCAACGTGCGTAAAGCTATACATGCTTAGCAATTTTTTAACTTAATTTTCCTATCGTTGCCCGAAATCTCTGCATACCTACTCGTAGGTCTTCAGAACTCCTCAAGGGAAATGTCGAGGCTTATTCCCAGAGTGGCCTTCGCACGACATTTATTCGTATGACGACCACGTTTCAACGCTGCATAAAAGGCTTCTTTTCCAAAGCAATCCAAATATTTATTTCTTCTGGTGTTTACAAAGAATTTCGTTTTATACCACTCTTGGTATTAAATTGTGTAGCGATATTCGTATCCCTTGGAAGATATTTTGGATGTTATTGCGTTTTCTATCCAATTATATACAAATTTCGCTTTTGGGTTATTGGTTTCTTGGTTTCGTTATAGGAATTCATGACGTTATATATTTGAGAAATTTCTTAATACCTAAAGCGTCAACATTTCATAAAAGTTATAGTATAATATTAAAAAAATATTGCGAAAAAATAATTATATATTATATTTAAAGTTTAATTAATAATCTTGGGCTTAGTAATTCTAAAATATATGTTAGTTTCTGAAACCGAAACTAAAAATAAATCTTGTTTATTCGGTTTGCAGCATCGTTCCCTAAATATTTCCAAATACTTTGTCTACCTAAAAAATATGTCACAAATTCTTATTATGTATTTAGGTACCTATACAATAGTAAAAGATCTTTACAAGAGCTAAGATATGTAATTAAGTATATGTCATTGATTTACATTACTACATCCAATAGGGATTTCAAACTAAGTTGTTATTATGGACTAATTTCAGATACTGTATTAAGACAGTAAGCCTGTAATAATGAATCACTAAAACAGGCAAGTGCGTGTTAATTCATGCACAGTAATCGCTTTCAGAGAGTTTAACAACGTCTGTTGTATTTTTCAGTTGCCTACGGGACTCTAAAAATAGTTCTACAAACCTCAAAAACTACTCTACAGTTTTCGTTGAAACTTCTTTTAATTGCAAGAGTTCAGCAGACAGGCAGTCGACCCACCTGATGGAAAGAGGTTACCGTTGTCTATGGTCAGTTGTAACACCGAAGGTACTACCTAAGTGCTGCCACTTTCTAAAGTGAGACTGGAACTTGGCCACTAATACCAGAACATAACTCAAGGTTATTATGACGGCTAGAAGAGGGTTGATAGCCATCCAGACGGGCAAATATCCTACCACCTAGCTGTGGGTTGTTTTGTCGCCTCTGACGACAGGCCGCCCGGCTACAGGAAATTGTATTATTTCGTCATTTCCGCACGGATAGAAGAACTATTTAAAAATAAATAAATAAATAGTCATTATACAAATTACGTTTACGTTGTTGTAGTACATGACAAGTATTATACAATGAATGATATGTGCAATATATAAGTATAACAGAATCTAAAGAAAATAAGCCATTAACACTTGAATCAAAAGGAATGTTGTATCAAAAGGAAACCAAATGGCTTAGGCCCGTATCTAGCGTAAAAACGATGCTTATTCAACTCACGTTGCTCAACATAAAGCGCAATTTTATCTCTTTAGGGTCCCGTAGCCATTTTAGTCAAAACAATAAAATAATATAAATATTAGCGGCCCGCCCGGGCTTCGCAAGAGTATCTAAAAAGATTTTTTTTGAAAATATACTATAACCTATGTCAACCGGGGATATGGTCGGTAGAGTTGGAAAACCCTGTCGCTGGCATTGACACGGTGGAAGCGGTTCGACCGCAGCTGTTGCGATGGCTCTCGCGGAAACGCGGGACCCTGACCTTCAGAATGACATAAATACTTACCGGGCACGGCTGCTTCGATAAGTATCTGTGTCAGATTGTGGGCTGCTTGCCTTCACCCCAATGCCGCCAGTGTGGGGCACTGGACACGGCGTTTCATACGCTAGTCGAGTGCGCAGCATGGGCACCCCAGAGGTTTGAACTCGAGACAATAGTAGGTCCGATCTATTCGCTGGGCGATCTGGTGCAAGCCATGCTGCACAGCGATGATCATTGGGTGGGCGCGGCCAATTTCTGGGAGACTGTAATGTCTCAAAAGGAGGCCGCGGAACGAGATAGGGAGAGAGATGGAAGTGCGCATGAGTCTCGCGGGCGCCGACGTCAGTCGAGAGCCCGGAGGCGCAGGTATGCGCATGATCTCCCCCCCTCCCCCTGAAATACCGCTGCAGGGGCCCTCTAGTATCTAGGGAGCAGAGGAGTCTTCACCTCTGTTGACGAAGTGAGTTTGCCTCTCCCGGGGCACTCTCAAGCACTTTTGCGCTAGGATCGGCGTGGGCGTAACTACGTTCTAAGTCTCATGTCTATCCTACCATAAACGCGGGGCACATGGGAAGAGGGTGGTTTTAGTGGGGTATTAGCCCATGGGCATTTGTTCATGGGTTCGAGTCTCCACACAAGCCGGTCGATTATTGTTTGGATTGCCTCAGTGGAAAGCCTCTATGATCGATAACGGTCTAATCCCTAGCAAAGGACCCGGTATGTGCGAAATGAATTTCCCCCGCCTGAAAAAAAAGCTTGACAACAGTGAAAGAATTTTTCATCGGTTCAGTAGTTTCGGAGCCTATTCAATGCAAACAAAGAATCAAATCTTTCCTTTTATAATATTAGTATAGATAATACTAATAATAAACCCGCAGGGGGGGCTTTATGGCGAAGCCTTAGGTGAGTAGTGAGAAAACCAGATTGCTTAGGCTTGTATCTAGCGTACAGACAATGTTTATTTAACTCACGTTGCTCAACATAAAACGCAATTATATCTCTTTTTAGGGTCCCGTAGCCATTTTAGTCAAAACAATAATATAAATAATAATAACTAATAATAAACCCACAGGGGGGCTTTGTGGCAAACCCTTAGGTGAGTAGTAACACCTCGGACCTGACTCCGGGAGCCAAGGCAAGGCCCCCGCCTCCGTGCTTGCCTTAGCCGGCTGGCACGGAATGGAGATCGCTAGAGCTAAGACTCAAGCTCCAGGGGTGGAAGTGATAAATAGCATAACGTTGGAAGTAGTTTCAGTGAACCTGCAGCCCACATCTCGACATCCCTGAGACACTCACACCTATGTTGCCCCTCACAAATCTTGGCATTTTTAGGGGCCCATGCATTGAGTGGCGAGTCACCACTCACACAGTCACTAGCAGTTCCCCCGATAGCCCGGTATCTTTTATTCTCATTTCCTACAATAGCCCTACACTGATCGGGGCTTGTCCTTAGGTGCATTTTGATGTGGTGTAGACAGGGATAATCGTCGGTCAGTGTCACGCCACATTTACATTAAATTTGTCAAGAGGCCTCTATGTGTTGGCCTTCCCATAGCCAACACACTGCCATTGCCAAAAAATCGAAAAGAAAATCTGGTCTTCATGCATATAGGTAACTGAGGTATGAAATATTGTTTTAGGACCGGCTCCTGTAACTTACCGGCCTTTTATTTACCATATTATCGGTTAAAATTTGACATAAGCTCAAGTGACAAGTAATGTCAAAGTTCAACTGATGGTGAGTCAAGTGAATGAATAGTAAGATACAGGAACTGGCTATCAGCATACATAAATGTAGATATGAAACAACGCTACGAAGTTCTCAAATAATTATCTTAATTTTATATTTTAATTATATTCTTATTTGAGTTAATATATGGTTATATTTACTTCCAGAGTCAATAAAACTGTGCCTCCTCTAACTTTTGAAGTATGTGATAGAATTATAGATAGAAGTTATTAAAAATTACTTTCAATAAAAATTTGTTCTGTAATCAAATGACAAAAATAGTCGACGCTGATCACCTCCAAAGCAGGTGATAGACGCATAATTCGATCATCTTCTTCGCTTCTGAAACTTTACGTCCTTGACATATGAACGAAAAAGGTTGTTTAGTCATTAATACGCGTACTTGAGCGCACGTCTAATACTCGCTTACGGAACCCATGATTATTTGTGAACTGAACCGCACTTGTTTGATATTATTTTTTTATAAGACCACTTCAACCACCGCAATGTCCATGCGTGAGCCTTTATCTTTGATCGTTTCTCTTAATCTTAGCCATCAACTTACTGTATTATATCTAGCGTCCAAATAACACTACAGTCTCAGCAATATACCTGTACATCACAGCTTTAAAAGCTTTAATATTCAACAAATATTTGTACATCCTATAATATCAAGATTAAACTAACACATTTAATATGCTTCACAACGTCTTCATTTGCTTTGCAAGTAGTTACGAAATGTTGTTTGTCATCACTATTTGCTCCATTAGCTTAATGTTGTTTTTTTTTTATATATATTCAAATATTCACTATCTGAGACGATTCAGACATTTTGTTAAGAAATTAAATTCAAAGTACTTTAGTATACTCTTCTTTAGGTTGTTAGTCTATATTAATATTAATTTTAATTTGTATACTCGTTAAAATAATACAAACTGGGCAGGTGTTTGGCAAGTCACGAAAAACTAAGGGTTATATAGAGGTGACAAAAATAAATCCCAACCAAGAGCCCAACAACCCACAGCCAAGTGGTAGGGTATTTTCCCGCCTGGATGGCTACCACCCCTGATCTAGAGTATTACAATCTTGAGTTGTGTTCCGGTATTAGTGGCCAGGTACCAGTTTCCCTTATGAGAGCAGTAGCACTTTTATTTTTAACGCCCTTTAGTAATCGCTTTCCATGAGGTGAGCCGGCTGGCCTCCACTTGGCTGTGGGTTGTTTTGTCGCCTCTGACGACAGGTCGCCCGGCCGCAGGAAATAGTACTCATTCCCCATTTTATGCACGGATTAAAATAAATATCTCACTATTACTACCTATTGACTATGTTAAAAAGTCATTATTAAAGAATATTAGTATGATTTTTCAGGATTTGACTATACCTTGTCTACCTACGATATGACGACCCCAAATAACAGTACCAAATACAATAACACAAAGATAAATACAGATTAAAATGAGACCATAAGGATACCTATTTACCTTTAGAAATCCTAAAATGAAATATTTCTAGGACTTCAAAAATTAGGTTTCTGTTGCTTTTTTATTTCGCATGGAAAATATTAACAATAAACACCTTTGTTAGATTATATTTTTTCATTAAAATGCGATGTTTTAAGTATAGAGATTTAAACGCAGTGAAAAGAAAAATAAAGGAAACCTGGTCAAAGAAGCATTAATTCCACGCGGCTTCACAATTTTGTGTAGTATGATATTTTAACATCTAATCTCCTTGCTTATTAAAGAGTGCTTTTTGCTACGTCTTTACTTATACAAACTATAAATTTATATCCACAAGATCACTTAAAATTACACACAGGATATATACACTGTCACGCCTCTTTCACATAGAAATAGGTAGAGACTAAACATCTCCAATTGCGACTTTCTTGGCATACTCTCTTTCTTGTCATTCATCTACTTTCATTGTCTTTTATTATATATATGATTAATGATCTTTACTTCGGACACTACAAGTAGATCGTATATTGATAAAGTTCCTCTTCTCCTGTTTTATATGTGTATACTACTACTATATTATATATATATATATATGAATAAGTATTCATGAATACTTATTCAAATGAAAAAAAAATGTCAAGCAAATAGGCTTCTGGCAAAAGCCGAACCCATGTGACAGACAGTTTCTGCTAAATTGTAGGTCTGATTTAAGCCAAATAAATACACAATTCATGCTTAAATTAGATATAATCAATCAATAGTAACTCATGATTAATATTAATTTGTCAACAATAGTATACTATATTTATTGAAGGTAAATAAACTGAAAACAATACTGCACGGTTCAAATGTCTACTAAAAACTCTGATTGAGACCGAATTGCAATTAAAAAATAAGTCAAACTCCAGCAAGACCTAAGATTAGTTATTGCTAGGCAGTAAGAAATCAAACTTAATTTGAGCAATCTTGTTAAATTTATTCCATATTTCGCTAACTGCAAAACTACAACAATAGTTATTTTGAACTAATTTCGATTTATTGAAATATTTGACTAATCTTTTATTGGCTAAAAGTTTTTTAATCACCAAATAGCCGTAAAGTTATTCGTAAAATTCGCCTCGAAAATGCTCACAAACACCAAGGGCTTTGAATAAGAAATTAACATTTCTTATTCAAAGATTTCCAGACTAAGTTTCGAGGGCTGTCAATTTTCGATTCCTCGTATTTTCGTACTTTAATATCGCTTGGGTTTGTAAGAAATGGCCACGACAGGAATATTGATTCCGAAATATGACGATGAAAATCAAGTGTCCTCAGAGAAATTGGAATATGATAACGGTGAAATATTCCCCTACAATCTTTTAGTATTAATTTACTCCTTGAGGAGAATTTCGGCGATCGCTCGTGACGGATTGATATTTTTCATGACTCCTTCGCGGTAACAACTGCTATTAATATCATGAGCGCTGCAAATTATTGGCCTCGTTTATCATTTCATCGAGTTATTTCTGCCGAACGTTTTAATGTGACTGCGAGCACGCTAATGCGCTACTAGCATACCGTCTTGTATGTATGTTATATTTCCGTTTATAGTATACTTGAAGTTCGATAGTTCATTGTACTTGTATTAAAGGAATTCAGAAAATTTTAAAATGCCTGTTCTTGTTATAATTCATACTTGTAAACGTATTTGTTTGTGCTTTGCATATTTGGATTTATCTGAATTTGATACGCACATATTTTTATTTATATTTAAGAGACTGTAGATCAACCTAAGATACTTTGAAGTGTACCTACCTAGGATTCGACAAATCGTATAGTATATTCCTATTTTAATTATAAATTGCGTTACTATATTACTAATAGTTTTAATAAAGTTATGTAATAAAATCTATAATATCTAGTCTGTACATTGAAGCTATTAAAAAAACAATTGGTATAGACTATATAAACAATGGAGAACACGATGCATTTTTTAGATTTCTTGTCTGTTTGTCGTTTGTTTGGGATTCACCTAAAAACTACTAGGCCGATTTCGATGCGGTTTTCGTGCGGCTATCAAATTCTCAGACTTAAAATCTGGGCTACTTTTTATCCTGGGTATACCGGGGTTTTTTTCTGGAAATTATTTAAAATGGCCAGATTGAAAAAGAAATCGTATTCCAATGCGATTTTTTCACTGATGGATAGCAAATTTTATGTAATAAAATGTGTTATACTTTTTGCGGTTTGAGGTTGTTCGAGTGCATAAAATTAGCTTATTCCGACAGAATTCTCACTAAAACGATAATTTACATTCTTCTTTAGATGCTGTGTCCCTGGAATCCTACGGGAATTTTAAGTCAAGCATGGACAAAGTTGCGGGGATATGTTAGTTATCTGATAAAATTGGCCAAGTATGTTATTAACATACACAATATGATGAATGGAATCCGTAGAGGTGACTGTTTTTGTTATTAATTTAAGAAATTCAAGATTAAACATTGATTGCCTCATTTTAAGTTTAATCGTAATTACAGTATACTACACACACTACACGAATTCATCTAAATACACTCTAAATTTCATCCATATATAATTAATAGTTTTTAAGAATAATACTGTGATATATATCGGACAAATGGACAGACGGATATGACAATTTTATAAGGATGTAGTTTTTTTTCTATTTGCACACGGAACCCTAAACAAATTACACTCAAGATTTATCGCCAGACTTAATATATATTTTCCAAAAGATCAGTGAGATTCGTTTCTCGATAACTCCTCATCATATTAATATTGCTTTTGTATGTGACTTAAGAACACATTTTTATTTAATTAATCCTCATGTGATAATAGACATGTCGAATTTAAGCCCAGTAAGTGAGTGTGTGAAGGGTTTGTGATGGGATTCGGTGTAGACACAGCATGACCACGTGGATGGCGCTATTTGGGCTAGTGTGGCTGCTGCGCGTGCGTGGCTCCCTTTGCGGGTGCGCGGCGTGCAAGCGCGCGCGACACGAGGTGCAAGACGCGCAATGCGCGCCTGATCAGCGCACGCCCAGCCCCGAGGAGCGCGCGTCTTTTGACGTCATCGCGCTGGAGAACTATACGCGTGACGCTACAGTCCAGACTGACTTCGACGACGATGAGGTCGAAGACCTGGATAAGATCGAGCTGCAGATCACTGAAGATTGTGAGTTAATTTTTACTTTATTTATTTATGACGGATTTCTATATCTCATTATATATTATTTTATCTTACAACTAGCAGTGCCCGCGACGTCATCCGCGTGGAATTTGTTTTCAAAACCCTCCGCTTTTGAAACATTCTTCATTGGTGTTCCGCTCCTATTGGTCTTAGCGTGATGATATATAGCCTATAGCTTTCCTCGATAAATGGGCCATCGAACACTAAAAGAATTTTTCAAATCAGACCAGTAGTTCCTGAGATTAGCGCGTTCAAGCAAACAAACAAACTTTTCAGCTTTATATAAGATAAGAATATATATTAGTATAGAAGATAGTATAAGATTTCGTCACTTAGGTAACAATACCGCATAAGTCAAAAATTGAACATATAAAATGTTTTATGTGTCATTAGATAGCCACTTTCGGCGTGCATCTAATGATGGTACAAACATAATAATATGTCCAATTTTTGATTTGTGCAGTATTGTTACCTAAGCGACGCTTTGTAGATAATTATCATACTATACTAGTATGGAGTGAAGATAAAATTTTAACTAGTAGCAATTGAATAGATGTAAGACATATAAACCAGTAATAGAAGATGACGATTACAATTTATAAAAATATCTTTGCACTTTTAGAAACAAAAGTATCCTACTTTTTGTTAAACCTCCAATGTACAACACTAATGGAAAAATCAGGAAAAATAAACAAACATCCAAAATCACATTTCTTTTGGTATAGATTATTAATAGGTAAGATACTAGTACTTTCCATATGTCTCCACTCGCGTAAATCTATATCCGTATTCCGCAGAAATATTTTCCGGTACAAAGTGTATCCCTTATTAATTATCCCCGTTATCTAAAGTACACATGCTCAAATGTACATGTATATATACATCATTTTGATAATAATAGGTATATGTTTGTCACTTTCAAGTGAAAGTTCCTACTACTACTACTACTACTACTACTAGTGGCCTGTTCCTATATTTTTTAATCATTCTCTTGCCCTACCATCGGTTTGCATTTTGACATTACTTATATGGAGCTTATGACAAATTTTAACCAGTACTAAGGCTAATGAACAGGCGGTAAGATATAGGAATCGGCCATAACTAGTTATCTGGGTGGACCATCAGTCTGTCTTCTTTCTGTACTTGAAATTAAAAAAAGAAGGTACCAACAGACAAACCAAGTCAATGATATTTATACTCATTTAAATATATTATTATAAACGTCATGAAAATAATAGTATGTAGGTTTGTGTATAATTACATAAAATTTATAAAATACTCTACATAATTTATAAGATTTACAAGGATATGTATAAAGCCAAAGGGAATTAATTTTTTTTATTAATTATTATTATATATTTATACTCTACATCAAATATGACGTATTGCATCTCCCTTTTATATAATCAAAGACCCAATAATTAACTTATTATTCGACAACGTGTCGTGTTGAACTGCACGCTGTGCTTGTCCCTTGAATTGATTTTGATGCAATCAGCTACCCTGGTAGTTATTCTGAGCTCGGTCGTTTTGTATTACATTCCTGGAAATAAACAAATAGCGTATCACAAAAAGCTAACATGTACAGGAGCACAGTTGCAGGTTCTAGGAATAGTTAACAGTTTGCGATTTTCATTGGGCTTAATTGTTTGATTGAAAACCATCCAGCTTAAAAAGCATTTTCGCTTTAATGAAACTATATACATCCATGTGCTAATTAACCGACCGAACGCATCATAAAATTCATGAAATTTACGTAATTGAAAATCAATTAAGAGTTGCAATCTATAACTGATGGAAGTTTAAAAAAATATGTTTTGAATAATAAGATGTCGAATTAATATTTTAATTCCGATTTTCTGTATATATAAGAACGGACTGTGATATACATAAGTATTATCTCTGGTGACTCTAATTGTTATTACAAAGTGCGTTAGATTGTCATTCGTTAATATTTTCTCTTAATATTCTTCTTCCATGGTGCTGTATTGTCTATATCAAGTGGAACATTGGTTGGGTTCAATTCGCGTATTCCTCGTATATGCAGGTTATATAATAATATGAATAGGTTAGACATCTATCATGATGCTTTATGCAAATTTTAATAAATATATTCACTCATTAATTAACAAAACTTAAGTCTAGCGTTTTACTCTGATTTTTTTAGTATATTTTATTCATGTTAAGCTATTTATTAACTAGCTTAGTTATGTTTGCCTGTAAGAGGCCGTACATTTAGTATAAGATCATAACCATGTACATTTAATTTAAGCATATGAATTGTTCAATTCAAACACTCAGAATATTAGTAAGCTTAACAAATAAAATAAAAAACATGTTTTTGAAGTTCATTGTGAATAAGTCGATTATTTGTGGTAAACGCGGTATCACCACAACAAAAGTATTGAAAAACAAAAACAATATTATTTTTTCCGTCCGCGCTGCAGCAAAATTTGGTATTTTTATTTTGTGATGGTTTAATAACAAACCATCATAAAATAAAAATATCAAATGCGTCAGGTACGTCATGATAAAACATATATCAAGAAAATTGTGACTGTGAAATCAGACTTTTATATAAGTTATATAAAAAAATATAGATAACGATTGCTGACATACCCTTTAGAGACTTCTACACCCAGAACAATAATTAAGTCCTTCTGAGCTTCTACACTATACCTATCTCGTTTACTTTTTTGTTAAAGTTGACTGACTAATGTCAAACATCTCTGTAGAAGCAAGTGTGCTCTTTGAGGTTGAATGTATGTATTTATGATCTCTTTACAACTTATAATGTTTGATGTCTTTAATTAATTGTTTCATAAACAAGTACTACTCATTACTATACATGACACGATACTGTAAACATACAAAACATTTGTTTAAAGGAAAATCATAATATTAAGAGTTATTAAAATTATTTAATATTAAGTGCTTTGTCTTTTAATATTAATAGTTTTAGGTGCCTCAATTTCTCTTCTTTGATTTGACGAAGAAAATCAAAGGCTCGAAACAATTTTAGAGTCTATATAACTTACTCACCAGGTTTCAAATTCTTACCTGTGCGGTTTGGGTTTGACAATTTAAATTAGCCAATCAGTCGTCAGCAAGTCGTGGTAACGTAATGGCTAACGCACGCGTCCCGAACTCAAAGAGCATGGATTCGAATCCTACCTACCGGAACACATGCACCACTTAGGCAGTTATCTGATCTGTTAGATACATGTAGTGCATATTGTGACAGTTTACCACGTGCTAACAACCGTGAAGGAAAACATCGTGATGAAACTTGCACATTGAGATAACGGATGTGTCAAACCTATCAAGCCGCCTAGAACAAGCGTGGCGGATATACATTCCGTTCCCCTATAGTAGGAGACCCAAGCCCAGCAGGGGACATTTATGGACTGTTATTATTTTTATTAATTAGTCATCTGACAAGGAGACGTGCAGGTGTTCTACGAGCACCCGTTTCAATCTATAATTCAGAGGAAGCTTGTTTGGGGGAACTGATCCCTCACTGAAATATTAAATAGGCGTATATGCTGAAAAAATATGTAGGTGGACTTGCAATTCCCAGACTAGGGCTACTAGTTAAGCTGTTCTCCCACAACCCAGTATATAGGTGACAGATGGAAAATCAGTGTGGTTTTACTCACACTGTCTATTTATCCCTAAACAGTGCAGCGTGTTTTAAGTTCACTATTTTGATGTCTACTGATTTTTAAATTTCATTTGCAAGTGTATTAAACGATATAAAGTAAAAAAATATACACTTCCAGATACATACGACATAAGGTAATAAATAATTGAATAACAAGTTAAGAACCATGTAATACTTCCGGAGTTATATTATCCTACTGCATTTGTTCAGTAAAAATCAGGAAATTATAACATAGCGATTTAACCTTAAATCCAGGCTGTTGTTAGCCATGAATGTATCTACTAGCACTTCCTAATACAGTTTATATCCGGAGCACAGTGTGCTGTGTAATAAATACTGCGTCATAAATCTCTGCGCATACTCTGTGCGAAGCGTTTACTTTCGCAGCATTATTATATACATACATATATCAATAAATAAAATTTAAGGTCCTGTTCGTGATTCGATAATAAATGTCAAAATTTCAGTGAAGACTGCTAGAATATACGACGCTTAATAATAAATGATTGTTTTAGGATGATTATATGTCAGTCTTTATGCAAGTTTGCCTTGTATGGGGTCCGAAATAGCTCAACGGATATCAATGAAATTTTAGGGATTAAAACAGGGGCTGTAAAACGCTCGCTTTTGCAGAATAAACTGTATGAATAAATAGATAAAAAGTATCGGAAGTAAACGTGCATGTATGAAGAAATTAATGAAAGTAAACGAAGCGTCAGTTGTTTGTCCGGAGCGTCGCAAGTGCAGATTCGTGGTCTCTGTCTACCCTCATTAAAAGCAGGTGTGATAATATGTATGTATATAATAATAATATCTTCGATTTTCGTGTATGGTTTCATTTGGATATCTTGCAGGGTTTAAAAGCCCTTGGCCGATCATATAATAATATGTAACTGAGAGATATAAAAATCATGCATTTATTCGTTGTAGGATATTGCACGAAATAGTTATATAACGAAATAAGTACGTAGAGTTATTTATTTTATACTTTAATTTTTGTAATACTTTTGAATTTAAAGTTTTAATTTTTTTTTACTAAATACGATAAAATATTTCAGTTTATTCTAAGTATTTAATTTTACTATGTAAGTATTACATATGTTTAACCATACATAATAATATGTCATTGTTGTAACATAAATAATATGCGAGGTTTTTATTAGCTATGATGCACATTTCATGGAAGTTTGCAGAACATATGATATTACACAACGCAGTCCTTGAGTTTTCAGGTTAAATTTACATAATTGACTGTAGACGGAAGATAAACTATCGGTCTGATTGCAGACTTCCTTTCGGTAATAGCCTTTTGATAATGCCAACATTAATTGCGCCGTTTAATAAAATAGTAGTGTCAGTCCACATTTTATGGTTTCACAGGATTCAGAAACGTGTATTAAATTTGTCATTAGGTCACGGAACCCTAAAATAATTTAATTCAAAATTCCCTATACATTAAACTATTTAACCATCATGTTCATATTTAATGTATAGTATTAAAAAATTTAAATTATACTACTAAGACTGTTTTTGTTCCCCATAGTTCTGTAATTAGAGTTACAAGTAAATATAAACAAAAGTGCATATAAATAAATAATACACAACTTATTAACAATAACTTACACAACATATTGACATAAATAAAAAAATCACTAATAAATATTACTATGATTTGAAAGATATGTCATACAATATTATACCTCCCGGCAGTGTACATTGATTTGTTAATGTTGATTTAGTTTACGGTATTAATAGATTATAGTATAGCGGCATGTAACATACATCTTCCTGCAAATTTCATCTATATAAAACCAGCAGTTTTTTTTAGGAGAACAACAGAGACACTCGCATTAGATATACACCCAGACGGTGATTTTATTAATGGTTTCGTTTTTGCCAAAAATACTACAGTATCCTAAAAAAATCATAATAAATTTCAATTATAAAAGGTCTTAATAAAATAACCTCCAACCATTCGGACCATGATGAAAATAATCTATCTTTCTTTTCCTTTCATGTCGCAGGATTATGTATTTCTTGAATCAGCGGTTCTTGTAATATTGGGACATTACGCACTGGATCATTTCTTCCAAGGAACATCAATCAAAAATTCTTTTATCGTTCCACTATACGAATTATTTCCGTTACTTTATTATGTTAATTATCTAACAACAACCAATAATTTGTAAATTGATGGAGATCTTAAAATCTTTATTTCATATCTCTTTATTGATAGACACATGAACTGATAGACATGTGATTTTAAATGAATGTTTCTGCATGTACTGTCTTATTAACCCTTGGAATGTTGGACTTGTTTCGTAAAACGAGGTAAGCAATAAAAAATTATATATATAAAAAAAATACTTTTCAGTTGAATTCTTCATTATATTTCACAGGAAGCGTAAACAGTGGCAAAATTCGGGAATTTACCATTGCCCACCAGTGGGCGCGCAACATGAGGGTAGCTAAAAAGTTTACGACTAGGACGGGTGTGTCGTCTACATTCCTGGTTTTAAGCATATATTGACGTATTATGTTTGCCAAAGTATGTAAAGAATGTATCAAAATATCATAACACACCCAAGCTTCATAAATAATTTAGAAATGACATATTGTTCAAATTATTTACTTTTGTGGCTTCAAAATTTAAAATTTCTTGAAATGCTTTTACTAGGTTTTGAAATTGAATAGCAGAAATTATCAAATGAAGACATGAGTGGATGAAGGTGATAAGTCGCATAATTCCAATTCTGAGTAAATCGAGATAAAAATTCTACTTTTATTTTTTGAGATAAGTCGCTTCGAAACTGGTTTTTATACTAATGAATCGTGCAAAGTTGTGTAAATAACCTTAATTATTAATGGTATGATAGCAATTAAACACTTGTAATATATTTTATTATGTAATTTGAAAAAAACTGAACATAACTCCTTCCATGAACAAAAGTAAACTCTTCTGCACTTTAAGCTATATAAAATGAGGTGTTAAGTAGGAATGTAAGTAAACAATGTCTCATTTTTTTAAATAATTAAACAATATAAAAGAAAACGTAAACTTATAGCAGTGATCATTTGTGTGTAATGTCTTAACTATAGTAAAAATATTACTCTTGGTTTAAAATCGACTCATAGAAGTAGCGATATTCTGGCTTCACGTACTTAAGTAGGTCTCCGAGATTCTCTTTTTTTTTCCACTGACACAGTACCATATTTTCCGTTCATACGTGAAATTTCTACATGAGACGGCACATGAGATCTTTTTTTTAAAACGTGCACCTTTTTGAAGGGTGTCATTTCATCGTATGTTTCTTTGTATAGATAGGAACCATACTCATCCACGCGTATCCATTTAATACCATCTCTAAAACTTACTTTTCCATTGTTGACATCTTTTTTTCTGTTAATCAAATTAAGTTTCTCTTGTAGCTCACCAATTTTTGTAAAATGTTCGGTCATATCAATAACAGTATTATTACGAGAAGATTTGCATATGATGCTCCGGTATTCCATATATATCACCTTCTTCCATGATAGAAAACAAACTTTTTACTTTATTTTTCTGGAAGGCGGTGATAAGAGTCCATACCTCTTTCATTCAGTGCCATTTTTAAACTGAACTGAACATAACACCTTTTTCAGCTTTCTATTTTTTTTTATGTGCCTTATATCAATGTTTAAAGTCTGTAGTCATTTGGTATCGACTTATCACCTTCATCTACGCAAAAAAAAGCAAAAAACCGAATATGCGACATATCACCTTCATCCACTCACGTCTTCAAATGACTCTCACTGAATTTTATGGATCTTCAGAATCCGTAATAGATAACTGCTCAGTTGACAAATTATTATATAAAGTCATATTTATCGCGCAGCAAAAAATATGATTGTCATACATAGTATTCTTATTTCAGGATAGGTTTAAATTACAAAAGTATGTTCGTAATAAATGCATATTACTTTTAATATTAAACTAAATGTCATTTAATATCAAACTAGACTGTGACGCTAACGTCTCAAATTTAGACCAGCCATGCTAGAAGCATTCAAATTTCTAATAAAGTTGGCTGTACAAGTTCATTTCAGAGAATTGCGTACCTTATCGTCCGCAAGTGTTTATTCAACGAAAGTAAAGGTTTTTTCTTTATAAAGAAATAATAACAGAATTTCAGACTCTATTCAAAAGGAACGTTAGAAAGATTAAAATAAAGATTTTTAGTTCAACCACAATTCAATATTGAGTTTGAGTACTGCCTGTATTCCTAATAGAAAAATTGTATTTTTTGTGGACATTCTTTATCGAAAACCCACCAGAGAAAGAAATGAGGTAATGTTTAAACAGCAATCCCGCGTGTTACGCTTTTTTTTAATTGTATGAGTTCAGCAGACAGTCTGACGGCCCACCTGATGGAAAGCGGTTACCACCGCCTATGGACATTTGTAATACAAAAGGTAATATGCTACCAATGTGCTGCTGGTCTCTAAACGGAGATTGGAACCTGACCACTAATTCCGGAACACAACTCAAGGTTGTTACGGCGGTATACTCTAGACCAGTGTTCCGCAAAGTATGTACCGCGGCACACTAGTGTACCGTGGTCATTAATTGGTGTGCTTCGGAAAAATAAGGTTATGTTATAAACTTATTTTTAGTAAATAATGTAAGAGTAAGAAAAATACTTAGTTACACATATAAATCACGCTAGCGCACGAGCGAGGCGTTTTGTTTCGTTCGGCTTACTTAAAAAACTATTTTTATTTGTGGTGTACCTATAAAAATTTTCGTATTCCGAGATGTACCTTGAACACAAAAAGTTTGCGGAACACTGCTCTAGACCAGGGATGGTAGCCATCCAGACGGAAAAAACCCTGCCATCTGGCCGTGGGTTGTTTTGTCGCCTCTTACGACAGGCCGCCCGGCCCCGGAAATTGTATTCTTTTTTCGTTCCTGCACGGATAAGAACGAACGAAAGCACGCCTTCGTTGACCCGATGAAATCGTTTCAGTTGTATATAATACCTATTTTATAATCATCAGACCGTCACCGAAACAGTTCGATATCTGTCTCTATCACTTGGTATACGTAGAACAAATAAAATCTATTCAGAATTCAGATACGATCGAACCCACGACATCATTACACGGAAACAAGATACTGCTATTACCTTCGAAGCACTTTGTGAATCGAATTACGTAGCCGTCAAATATTTTACTAGGGTTTTCCTCAACATAGGAGCAAATAGATAAAGGTTTTTACACACGATGGACCCTTTTTACGATTGCGCTAGAGATTAACATGTTATCTTAATTTAAAATTAAATAGAAACATTCAAAAGCATTTAAATAGCTGTAAAGCTGCTAGTAGAGGTCGTAGGTGACCGGAAGGTTGAAGCTCAACTCGCACAAAAAATTAGCGTCTATATTCATAGATATATTGCTATTAGTTCTCTAGGTACAGCTGTCCAGTGTCAGCGGTATGGCTGAGTTGGAGCATGTTTAGATTATATCTGTAAGTTTAAACATCAATAGTTATTACAATTTCATTTAGTGTAATTTCATATAAGTATCGAAAAAAACCACAAAATTCCCAACGCTATAAAAAGGTTCAATATTCATATAAACTCTTAGATCTATATTAGTATGTAATGGATGAAAAATACTAGAAATGACAATTCCAGTATTTTAATGTTTCAACTTGATGGTTAATTCCACTTTGTTAACTAGATATCGATTCATCATAGCTTACGTACGTAATATGTTTAGTTTAACGTAGTTAAAAACTTATTGAATAATTAACTTTATAACGGATTTGCTCTAATATTATTTTTAAATTATGAAACGGTAATTGAACGTTTTAGGGACACAAAACGCATTTTACACCCCCTTAAATACAATTAGCATCTTGCACAAGGCAAAGTTTGCCGCTAAATGTATTTAAAGAACTGTCAATACGTTTTGTATAAAACGTATTTAGGCAGTTTAATATGATTAACTATTTTTTATTTAAAGGCGATCGTTATGCAAGCGGCTTTTAGTGTATTTTTGTATAAAAAATCAAAAACCTTTTGCGTGCCTGTTATAGTGCCTACGAAGAGTTTTGACTCGAAACCATAACAATTATTAGGAACAATGGAGAATTACAAAAAATGCCACTAAAAATATGTTGTAATATTATATACCTTTTTATATATATGAGTACGATAAGCTCTTATATTTGTGTTTATAAGGATATAAATTCCTTGATTAGTTGATTGATAAATTCATATAGCTGTGTCGTAAATCGAGTAGACTAAGAACAACATTGTATATATGTGTGCATGGCAATGTTGTTATGTAAGTCAGGCATTGTATAAGGCAAATAGGTCACGTTATAAAAGTGTGTGTTGTTCGCAGCAAACGTGGGAAACTACGAGTGTGGACACGAACAGACGGCACAGAGTCCAGGCCGGCGCACAGGAAGCTACCAGGTAGTCTATTATGTTACGAACACAACAAATCCAACCATTTTGTTACTGTAGATAAGTTTCAAAGCACGCAGTTCTAAAGCATTAATACTAGGTAATTGAAAACCTTGTAATTCGTGGTAGCGTAATGGCTAGCGCACTCGTCCCAAACTCAAAAGGCGCGGGTTCGATCCTGGCCAGAATGCATGCACTCTTAGGCAGTTTTCTGATCTAATTTGCATATTGTTACAATTACCACATGGTAACAACAGTGAAGGAAAACATCATCATGCAACCTGCACATCTAGATAACCGATGAGTCAAAACTGCCAAGCCGCCTTGGACAAGCGTGGTGGATATACTGTCCGTTCCCCTACTATGGGAGGCCCAAGCCCAGCAGAGGACTGGTAATAAAAGAAAATTGAAAACCGTAATAAATAAAGAGTAAACATAACAAGTCCCACTGAATCAATGGTTAAGATAATCGCATATTAATTGTGGACCGATTATAATTTTTTTTTTAAATCAACCTTCTTTAGAATCGCTCTGATTTGAAACTAGATGAAACGAAAAAGTGACACTAAAAATAGATGAACACATAAATCTATAGGACTAGTACATTATATATTTAATAATTTAAACACTGCTCATACAGAGAGAGTTGGAAATGTTTTGAAGTTTTTCGTTAATACTTCAAATTTCGTGTTTTAAAGCTTAAATATGTTATATCGCTGTGATATATGAAATGTGACGTCACGAAATTTAGAATCCTCTCACCCCTTGTCACACTTTGTTTCACTTCTACTGCGTGTGAACTGCACACACACAATTTATTTTGAAAGAGTTCCCTCCTGAGGTGGTGCCGTTGTCACCAAGTCAGGATCGGATGAGTGGATCCCAAGGAAATCGAGAGCAACCCCTGTTGAATAACGCCCACGTTCATAAACATTAATAAGTATATTTTGCAAATTTATTGTTATTTTTTTCATGTTCTACTTGGCACCGACTTGCAGATGTTGTAAAAATTTTTTTTTTTGCTTTTTATTTTGACGTCAGTTTTGTTTTTTGTTAAAAAATCGTTTCCTTTTATTTCTGCGCCTATCAACGAAATTGATTCAACATGGTTGAACTTTGTAATCCAGCCGTATTTTATTGTTTTTTTGATACAGTTCAATTTTCCCGCCATTTATTTAATTGGCGTATGACACGTCTATACATATATAAATTAAATGTCGCAGGCTGTCACATATTTCTTGCACTTACTGTACAGAAGTTGAATTTATAGCATAGTAATATTTACTAAGGCCCCAGTAATAATAAAATATTTATATAACCTATTATCACAATCGCTTAGCAGAGTGATTCAATTTGTAGATCTATGAATAACCAGTACAAGGAACAGGGCTAGCAATAGATAATAAATTAATAATAACTACTCGGTAATCAATGTTATTGCAGATTCCAGATCTCATAAACCAGTTGTGTTCCAATAATGTTTCACCATAGTTCTTGGAAATAATTTTAGAAGCATAATAACACTTTGCGTTCGTCTGTGTAAAGTGCTTTACGAAGATTACGAGACAAAACCTTTTACTTGTCATTGAACACCTCCCGACAAACAACAATGCTTATAATTTATAATTCTTTAAAAAAGTGTAAGCAAGTAAAAAGAAAAAAAAAAGAAATATTTGTTAGGAAATTGACAATACAAGTAAAAAAGTAAGACAGTACAGACCACAGAGTACATTAATATAATAGGTACAGACATGGTTATAAGCTTGGGGTTGTTCGCCGTATTGAGGATTATGAGAGGTGTCATCCTCATTTATGGGCAAATGAGTTTGGCATCTCAGTTATTTGTTGAATTGGAAGGAAATCCAGTGGCTTTCAATTCAGAGCTGATTTTTAATGGATAATTAATACTCTGATTTAAAATAGATTCTAAATTTCTATAAAAAAATATATCAGTAATGCCTTGTTACATACATTCTTCATACTTATATTGCGAGCTCTCCGTAGGTCCAAATGGGAGGAAATTTTCGATGTTTGGATTACCGAGGTCTACTGTAATCTGAAGTACTTTGAAGTCTGTTAGATAAATTACTCTTCAGACTCTGAAAAAAAAGCTTAGCGAACACAAACGTAGCCACAAAAAGTGCAATCGTAACTAATTGCTTGAATAAAATAACAGAGGAGAAATTTCGTTGTCAGAAATGTTTACTTTAGTGCTCTGGACGAGTTGTTGTCGCTAATTTACATGTCAATTTATGTTTGCGTTGCGTCGCATTTTGCTGACGATGTTTTTCTTTATAACTGTTTTTCTTTTGTCAAACTTCGACAGTATTTTTAACTGTTTTAAGTATTGTAAATGTAAAACAATCCCTATGGTTTTATTTTAAGTATATTATAGGTATTTTGTAGGTAAGCGTACTCTCCATCTTTGACCACATCATCGTCTAATATTAGGCGTGATCGTGATCAAACGGGAACCTATTTAGCTTAAAAAAATCTGGTTCGTGTTTTCTATACGTCATGGCTGATCTTGGAATCTTAGGACTAAAAATATTGTTACGACCGACAAAGACCAACGCACACCTGCAGTATATTACCTTTTCGGCATTTGGACTTCTTTTGTTTACTTTATGTTTAAAATTTGTAATTAGAAAACAGCCTATTATGTATTGTACTCGTTTATGGCCGTTTGCAGGCATAATTAGGCAGATGTACAGATTACGAATTCTAAGAAATTAGATCTACGCGGGCGGGCAGTCATATTGTATCGGAGTAGTCTAGCGATGGTCACAAGCAAGACAAGTCGTGTGTACATTCGATAAGCTATATAGTGACGGACTTTGCGCGTGTTATTGAATCATGTATTACGTTTGTACTGGTTATGTCCAGTTATATTTGTATCTGTGTTATACGCGTTTGTATAGTTCTAATAAATTCTACAGTAATTCCAAACGGCATTTTAATTCGAGTCTCGCTCTCGTAACAATATGTTTGGCGTGTATAATTTTATGTATAAAGGTTTGATAAATTGTCGAATTCATTCTCTTTATCTCCAAAGTTTATTAGAAGAAACATTTGAATAAATAAAAAAAAACCTTTTAATCTATATTTTGACATAGAAATATAATAATTTTTGAAGCATTATAACATATTTTTTTACATAACCGCTTGAATACGATGAACCGTTGTTATATCGTTAAAAGTAGGCTAATTTAATTTTCAACAAAATTAGTAGTTTTGTAAGCTCTATACAGTCATTAACAATATCAACATCTTCAAAAACAAGTTTAACTCTTTAATAAAGCCAATTAATAAATATTAAAGCAACAAAATTAAATTAAAGCAAAAACGTTTGTTATTCCATGACTACATTTTAACAATTTACAAAGCAAATCATTAACCTTTTTTGGGTTGAAGCCGTTTCCACCCATTTTCCTTTTAGGAAAAGTTTAGCCAACCGGTAACGCGGTGGCATTTTCATCGTTAAAATATTTTTTGCTTTCGACCGACGAGTGTGTAGTTATGTACGCTGGTATCTGGCAGAATTTCTTTATACCTTTTTTGTTTTCTACGTAACGGCATGGTAGGATATTTTACTTTATTTGCGAGACACGTGTTTTAAACAAACATTGAAGCCTAGAGGTATTGTTACACACGCTTATTACTAGCATGGAAGCATGCCATTATTTAGCAATTGCTAATTAGTGGTGTGTATTAAAGCATTGTTAGCAATGAGCATGCTTGCATGCTTATTTCGAGTATGTTGAAAAATCACCACTCGTTTGATTTCCGAGCGTGCTACGTGAGGCGCGTGTAGAAGGTGGCATCCTTCGAGCGCGTCTGAAAAGATTTGATTATCAGCATAAGGATGAAGGTACTGACACACATGCTCATTATTAGCGCGAACGGATGCCATTATTGAACAATTTCTAATTAGTGGCATGTGTGTCAAAGCATTGCTAGTAATGAGCTTGCTTATTTCGAGCATACTGAAAAATCAACGAGCGTGATTTTTGAGTGTACTACCTGAGGCGCGGGTGGAACATGGCGTTCTTCGAGCGTATCTCTATAAGTTTGTTTATCAGCATGAGGATTATTATTTAGGAGTATGCTTATTTTAACATTCTTATTCCTAGCAAATGTGAACAGCTGCGGAGAATGCTAGTTTTAAGCATGCTTCTAAGTATACTTTATTATTAGCATGTGTATCAGTACCTTTAGGTCACGGATCATTGATAACGGAAAGTTCGCTATTTTTGCAGGTATGCGTGGAGTTACGGCACACCTACTTACATCCCCCGTTCATGGCTTTTTATGTCCACCATTAGCTTTTATTACGTGCGTAATAAAATTCTTATGCTAATAATGTTGCCTTGTTATAGAAATGGGTTTGTTTTTGTTCAAATATACTCTCATTGTCAGTCGTATTTTTTATAAAGCAACTAGAGCTTCCACGCGGATTCACTCGCATACCGACATCGCATTAATCATCTATATTATTTTTCGGGATAAAACTATATTCTTCCTCGTTATTGAAAGTTAGTATATAGTTATCAACAGATTCAGGTAAAAATTTGAGAATGCTGTGCATACATTTTAACAAACCTGTCACAAAGTAATAAGAGAAAGGTATTAAAGAAATAATCTTATATCATACAATGTATAATTCAGTCATTTTAATTCTTATCTCGTATCATCGACATATCTCTTCACATGTGCTAGTAATCAACCGAATAAAGATAGATTTAAGTGTGGATTTTCCCCACAGTACCCTTCAGACACAGACAGCGAGTCCGTGTGGGAGATAGCTGACGTGACTCTGGAAAGGGGTGCGAGTGGGCTGGGGTTGAGCATAGCTGGCGGCGAGACCGGCGGTGACGTCAGCATAACAAGATTAGCAGCAGGCGGCTCGGCTAAGAAGGACGGGCGATTGCAAATAGGCGATATATTGCTACAAGTAAGTACATAATATGTATGTATATCCTATTTATATGGTCTTCGTATGAGCTACAAGATTATTTAAAACAGTTTTATGTTACCACTTTCGTTGAGTATTTTGACTAATTAGAGATAGATATAGCTTTAGATATACCCATACATATAGACACATTTATACCTATGAACTCGTAAAATCAATCTAACGTTGAAAATAAAATTATTAAGACTTTCAATTTCTGTCGGTTTCGTCAAAAACATTGTGTTTCAAATAATAAAACGTCAAAAAGTGGGAGATGAATTTGTTATCTATGCCATGTGTATAACTTTCAGAATTAGATACGATCTATATTTGGCAATTGCCATTTCTGGTATTTATCTTCCACGCTCAAACTTATAAACTTATAAGCTCTGCATATGTATTACTACAAATACTATAATTTTAGAATAAGCCTATGTCGTCATTTTAATTCAATGTGTGACATGGCCCATATTCTTTCATGATACTTTTTAAGTCGCTAAAATAATGTCCACGAAGTTTTTATCACGTACTTAAGAAAGTCTTTACTGAACCCGCCTAAATGTAATTTTTCATAAACTTTTCTTGTTCTATATATTAAGTTTGATACCTTTTGAAAAATTGATTTCTTTGCCCAGAAAAGATATTTTAATATTGTTTTCATTAAACTTTTTTACCAATAAAATTGAAATATCTGTTTGTAGTTTCGAAATAAATGCCAAAATTTAAGTAAAACCTGCCATTTTTACGAAACGATACTTAATGGGTAAATATAGTAGTGGTTAGAATTTTTTCTAACACCCTTCTGAACGTTTCTCTCGAATAGACTCTAGTCCGTAGTAATCAGTTCCTTTTCATAGACTACAAATTTGACTCTTTCTGTAGGGACACGTGCCATCGGTTTTGTTTCGCGTGAAATATAATGAAAAAGCCCACTGAAAACTGATTATGTTTCTATTTTTTTGAAGTGAAGACCTCTTTAGCCATTTTAGGCACTTTGGGATGGGAAAAGGCACTGAGCTCGCGTGATTGTAACGCTCAGATCATGCCACAGAGTACCTTAATATAACAGGAGAATTCTGACTGTTACGACGTGTAATCCTACGACATACTGTCTTTTTTATAAAAAAATACTTTCAGTTAGGCGCTTATTATTCCAAAAAATTCTGACGCAATAGGAGATAACGAGATCCGATTGTATGCCAAACCAACTGAGTAAAAAGTGCACTTTATAAATGTCAGCACCAAGACCAAGACGACAAAGCAGCCTTTACAATAAGCTGATTGGAATTTGTAGACATTGATAAATTATTTTATTATTCTACGCATACAGGTAAATGATACTTCAGTTGAAGGGGTTCCACATTCGGTAGCGGTAGATGTTCTTCAAAATGCAGGGAACGTGGTAAGATTGGTAAGTATTTTTAATATTTTATGACCGTTAACAAAAATCTTTAGGGCCGCTTGCATAACGTTGCTTAAATTTAAGAAACACTAAACGCATTTACACTTAAATACAACTAGCGTCTTGCACAACGCAAAATGTGTCGCTAAATATGTTTAGAAAGAACTGTCAAAGTTAATCACCCAAAAATGAGTATTTAACTGCCCTAAATGCATTTAAGGACAAAAAAATAGATCCCGCATTCTGTTTTGAATAATATAACTGCCAGATGTGTTCGGATTTTACCTGAAGCTAGTTAATTTAGTACAGCTTCGACACTATAGAATTCAGATATCCTTGGTCGGCATTTTCTGATATAATTATTTTAATTCTTAAGATTGCACTTTGATTTGTATTCCGTCGAATATGTAATAATACGATTGGGAATGTGTGTATATATTCCAGGTATACCTTATTTCAAATTAAAAGAATACAGACTTAATATAAATTATAATAAATTTCAAAGCATAATTCCAAAGCCGGAGTTCATAGTGGAGAAAACTAATTTTCTAGTAAAATATTTATTGGTATTTATGATTTATTTATTTAGCCAGGGTCAAGTTAGAATTTGGTTGAGGTTTTATCAAATCGTAGATCTTTGATTTCACTAAATAGTTGTACTTTTCAACACAAATGCACAATTCTACGTTATTCAATATTCTACAACTATTATTCACTTTTAACCAGCATTAATTTATTATTTGAAAATAAAAGGGCACAGCAAAAAATAACTCTTTAGGTTGCCGCCAAAAAATCCGGAGCAAACTTAACCAAACGAACGAAATTTCAAATGACGCTATAGTAACAAATTTTAATATATTAAATTACAATAGGTACAGACGTGTTGAGTTCTTTAAATTCTTAATGAACACACTGAACAGTATAAGGCTCAATTCACCCTGTGATGCTGTTCACGGTTCAAGCTCGCTCCGGTCTCGGTCTGATCAAATCTCGCTGTGTGCACACTACTATGGTCCATTCAATTTGACTTGGCAATACAGTACATTAATCTTTCCGTCGTTCTATCAGGGGTGACAAACCTTTTTTACTAGGTTTTTTTATTTAATTATTGTACAAAAATATGGAAGGTTAGCTTGAATATAATTAATTTATACAACTTTGATTACATTTATATATATGCAATATTTGAATCTTCAGATTCAGAGCTATCTGTGACTTCTATAACAAATTTATCCGTAATTAGATCAGCTATAGTGTCAAATCTACTCATTTTTATTCTTCTTTTATTACATACTGGATAGTTTTTCCATTTTTATGGTGTTACGTGCCCTAAACCATCGGGCAGTATTTTTTTAAGGTCGACTAATTTCAATGTAGTATTATTACGAGCTATATGTCCTTTCACATCTACCCACACGAGTTCAGTGGGGTTAAGCTCACAATGGTGTGGAGATAATCTTAGCACTGTAATGCTCTTCTCCTTCGCCATTTAATCCGTAACAAATTCCCTATAATTGTTTTTCACTAACTTAACTTTTTGTATCAAGTGAGCTTTCATATCCGAGGCCACGTAAGGTATTTATTTCAAGTCTAATAATTCTTCATTTTTTTAATTTTGCCAAGACATTGTTGGTTTTTTACAATTTTTTGCAATAAAAATAAGAGTTAAGGAATTCCTCATATATTTAAATAAAAATTATATTACGACGGAACCGGCTCACCTATAGAAGCTTAGTTTAATAAGTATTTTATGAACCTTTGTTCTGATGACGAAACTTTTATGACATCTCTTTATTAATAACAAAAACCGTATCTCGTGAATATCGTTTAATCCATTTTATTACCTAGAAGCGGCTGTCAAGGAATTTTAAATGGTGTTTTTATATTTATTAAATGCATTACATTTATTACGTTCTAAAAATTCATTTTGGATTTACAGTGTAGGAGTTTAAGTAATCTTATTATGCGCATGCAGGTAAGGTTCGACGAATTATTTTTAATGGCCTTTAACATGACATATGAAAAACTAAAAGTAATAATTTTGTTTATTTCATACCATTTGATTTCCTATGTGTCGACTATACTGAGAATGAAATCAAGACAACTTACCTGGAATAATATATAAATAAATAAACCACGGGCGCAGGACAACCCAAAGATGAGACCCAAACCTCTGGTGTCTATTATAAAATTTGATGGCGTCTGTCGTAAATATTTTATAGTTCAAAGCAACATAAGTCCGAAATTCACGTTTTTGTTTATTTTTATAAAAAAATAATTTTAAGTGTTGTAGCAGTTTGTTATAAGTATTGTATTATATTTATTTTAAATAAAACTATTCTAAAAAGAAACAGTTCCTTCCTGGTTATGAAATAAAATGTAAAATTACACACTTTTAATGTTGTAAAAAGTATTTTATAAAAACCACAATATATGAAGAAAGACAAAATTTAAAAAATTAACGAATCATCTGTGTTTCTAATCTTATGTAAAATTTTAACATAAACCGACATAACTTTTTTCAAAATTAATTATTTTTAATTTCCGCCATTTCTTTTTTTGGAACAAATTGGCGTCAATGTCCTGTATTCGTGATTGAAAAAGCCTATTGTGTATTCTTTTCGACGAACTGATACCGGCGCGATATCGGGTCGAAACTACAGCGACACGACAGTGATCTTCTTCTTCTCTCTCTCTCTCAGTTCGCTGATTCTTCTTTAGGGGGACCCGTACAGGGTGGAGGAGCGAGATGGAATGCTCCTCCGCCATAAAGGAAGATCTTCCATCGAGGCTAGTGTTGTTCTTCGCAGGCCTAGGCCCATCTGTTATTGTAGAAAATTTGTATATATTCTTTGCATGTTTCGGGAAACGTTTGCGACCTCAATTATTGCACAGCGCCATCTATTGGCTTGTAAGTGTTCCACTACACACCCCCTGGCTGAGACTAGAAGTCGATGGTAGACGAATGAAGTCGAGAGTTGTTCACAGCTATCAGTGCTTCTCGTAGTATGCCAATTCATTTGTCACTTTGGCAGTCCTGTGAGTCGGACTGGATGCAGTTCTAGTGAGTCAGAACTTTGTTGGTTGTCCCAGTGAGTCGGGAGAGCAGGAGCTCGTGTGTCAGTTTCTAATGTGTATGGAAATACGATTGGAGTGCGCGATTAGCTTCGCGCAGGTCACATAGCTGGACTGTATTGGCTGTTGAGTGGGTGGCCATCCACAGGAAGTAGCGTATAGCAGCCGTGATTTGGTTGCCGAAGTCGCCTGAGTGCGTAGCCGTGGCAGTAGGGATGGAGGTACATTGTGTTGCAGATTTGCGATCTAACTCTATAGTGGCTACCAGTAATGATTGGCAGTGGGGGCTAGCAGGATATACTCGGTGTCTGAGTTATGCGGGGAGTGTGATGGTGATGATGGTGCTTGAAGTTGAGGTTGAATTGAAGTTTTATGGAGTTGGAGTCTTAAGGTTGAGGTGAAATCTTGAAGTTAATTTTTTGAGACTTGATTGAATGTACTATGCGATCTTAATTATTGCACAGCGCCATCTGTTGACTTGTAAGTGTTCCACTACACTTGTTTAAGAATATTAAAATTTGATCGGGCTCGAGACTGAGCTGTGAACGGCATCACAGTGTGAATCGAGCCTAAAGTAGCAAGCATTATGCTCAGTCTTGTCCAAATTTATTAACCTAAATAAATTTTGTATTTCTTTGAGTGAATAAGTACTTTTTGGAAAATGCGACGCATCAATCGTGTTTTGAAATTTTTTGGTAAGGATATTTACTACTTTTGTAAAAGTTAAACAGTAAATTGTAAGATATTTATTGTTTTTATCTCGACTCCTTAATGAAATATGATTTTACGAGTTGCCACAAATACTCCGTTGACTAAATCTCTTGGTTGATTACATACTGATTACTAAAAATCCGGAATAGCCTGAATAATAAATCTTTGCCTGCCTCAAGCAAATTGAACAGCAAAAAATCTTATACGATTTAACTTTCAAATTTATTTATTTTTTACTAAAATACTACTATTGCAGTTATCTCTATTAATATTATAAATGCAAAAATAACTCTGTGTGTCTGTTACGCTGTCACGGAAAAGCAACTGAACCGATATGGCTAATACTCATATATATATATATATACATATATATATATTCGATGCCGAGGACGAACATAACTTTTTATCCCGAATAATGGGATAAATTTTGGGATAGATTTATGTAAATTAGATTTAGGTTATCCCAGAAAGTAGGATAGGTTTTGTTTTTTGTGATTTACCATTTCGGCTATTTGGACCATCTCAGTCATCTCGGCCATTTCGGCCATTTCGGACATTTTGGCCATTTCAGCCATTTCGGTCATTTTAGTGACATTTTAGTCACTTTTGTCAGTTTAGTCATTTTTGTCATGGTGTAGTTTTCAGATAAATAGAAGGGGGGTGATAAATAAATAAAACTAGAACGGTTTGAAATAGAGGATGAAATTTTGTATGAGACCAATCATTTCTCAAGTTTATATATAAAAATTCATCATCTATAAAAATGTGATAGTAACTCGATATGTCTATCTGTTAAGCTTTCACGGAAAAACTACTAGTAATGCTGGATTGGCTTTGCTGTAATTCCCGCGGGCAATTTGCATTTGGCCGCGGGGTAAAATCTAGTATATATTCATAATAAATACCAGTTATAAATTTATACGCCTAAATAAATAAATGAATATTATAATTTTATAACGTTCAATTTTAAGTGACATTTATAACACTTTTTATCTTCTTTATTTAATATCTGAATTTGTTATTTAATTTTAATTTTAAATTAGTAATTAAAATGCTATTAGAGTCGATCGATCAACTATAAACTGCTATAATATAAAGCTAAAAATAATTTAATAACGTGCTTTTGAGTTACCTTGCATGTTTACGAACACACCAGGTTTCATAATTTTTTTATTTTACATAACTATTTACATACTATAAATTATACAAACATTTTGTAAATAGCGGGTTCGCCGAGCTCGGCGGCCTCGGGTGGTGACATTGTGGCGAGGCGTTCGAGGTCTCGGCCTGGGTATAGCGGGTGGAGCGGACGATGCAGCAGGAGGTGGTGGCGTTTTTGTATCCCACATAGCGGTTGGCGGGGCAGCTCATCACGATGGCAGACTGAGATTAGGCGATAAAATATTAGCTGTGCGAGATGAAGATGTAAGTTTACTAAATGTTTAACATCATTTTCAGCTTTAAATTATATAAGGACCTTGCGTTCCGCAGGGCGGCGTTTTATCTCCTCTTTTGTTTGTATGTTCATTAACTCCATTTCCGACAAATTGACTTCACCTATATAACAGAACGTTACAAATATTTCGACTTTTATGAATAACTAGGATGTCCCCGCGACTTCGTCCACACTTGACATGAAATTCCCGCGGGATTCCCGAGACACAGCATTAAAAAAATGTAAGGTATCGTGTTAGTGGAAACTGACGGAATAAGCTAATTTTTATGCATCTGAACAAATTCAAACCGCTCCCGGGAAAATACCCGCGGGGTTCCCAGGATAAAAAATGTCACACATTGTTTTACATCAAATTTG
The DNA here is from genome assembly GCA_039645545.1 of Dendrolimus houi. Taxonomy (NCBI): domain Eukaryota; kingdom Metazoa; phylum Arthropoda; class Insecta; order Lepidoptera; family Lasiocampidae; genus Dendrolimus; species Dendrolimus houi. The sequence goes on along the minus strand of CM077120.1, from coordinate 10,142,302 downwards.
CTATTGATCAGTAAAAAAATCAAATTGGAATTCGTTTTTTTTTAATATGGCCGTTTAAATAATTGATAAAAAAATTCCTGTAGGATGGCCAGAATAAAAAGTAGCGTAGCGTATAAGTCTAAAAATTAGCTATTAGTATTATTAGTGAAAACCGCATCGAAATAGGCTCAGTAGTTTTTACGTGAATCCCGAACAAAGAGACAGGAAATCTAAAAAAAAAATTCATCGTGTTCTCCGTCGTTTATATAGTCTATTCCAGGTGTTTTTTTTTAATAGCTTCAATGTACAGCACACGGTATGTTTAGAATTTTATAATATTATAGATTATTAAATTTATATTAATTAGTAAACTTATTCAATTTATTACATTGTTTATCTTAATATTTTTTAAACAAAAATCAATTACTATTTATTAATTTACGAATGTATTAAACAAATCCAATTGACAGTAGTAAATGCATCCAACTCATTTTTTTTTTTTGGTTTCTACCGTGTGCCCCGATGTCCAGCTTTACCGAAGGTTGTTTTTGACGACACTGATATACCTTTGACCGAATCAATTAAAAACTTGGAAAAATTCATGGATAGTGAACTGTCTTGGAGGCCTCACATATCCGAATTGAGTCGTAGAGTTTTCTCTCTATTAGATCTCTTAGAAGGCTAAGAAACGTTTTACCTACTGCCACCAAAGCCGTTGCCTCTTACTGTCAGAGAGGCCAAAACATTACCTACTTTTTGGAACTCAGAAACGATTATCTGCCTCTAAATAAATATGTTTAATCTACATAATAATCCTCTCAGGTATGATAGTGTTGCTTATTCTGTATGTATTATTATATGTACTGTGTTTATATTATTATTTATTTTAAAGATTTTTATTTATTTATTTAATATATTTTGAATGTTTTATATTATTTATTGTCTACACCGCCACTGTCATGTTTTAATATTTTCCTTAGTTTAGGGGGTTGCCTGGAAGAGATCGCTTTAAGCGATAAGGCTGCGCTTTGTGTAACGTTTATTGTATCTAATTTTTAAGAACAGTTTTAATTTTTGGTGAACTGTAAACTATTTTCATTCATTCGTTCATTCTTAATATACATTATGTATTGTATGAATTAATGAATGAATACTTTTTATTGTATATTAAAAGATACAGTTTAATAGAAATAAATTATATTTTAATATAATATCTGTTCATATAAAATGCTTGTCGTATTTAATTATATTAAACACTAGCTTCTGCCCGCGACATCGTCCGCGTGGAATAGTTTTAAAAAATTGAGGTAAAAAAATCCCCGATTTTGAAACATTCTTCATTGGTGCTCCGCTCCTATTTATTTTAGCGTGGTGATATATAGCTTATAACCTTCCTCGATAAATGGGCTATCTAACACTCAAAAAATTTTTCAAATCAGACCCGCAGTTCCTGAGATTAGCGCGTTCAAGCAAACAAACAAACTCTTCAGCTTTATATATTAGTATAAGATATAATTATTCAGATAATTTAATATATACTTAATTACGTATATATCTGTATTGTATAAATATGCCTGGTTATATGTATATATTAAATTTATAAATTAGTATAGTATATATTTAAATTGTACAGTCCTATTTTTTTCCTGCTTCACCTACATTCGCAAGGTTAGTTAAGAATTTCTTTTAAGCCAGGTTGCCTGGAAGAGGTCCCTTTTACCGATAATGCTTCCTGTTGTTTTTCCAAGAAGTATTGTAATTATGCATTTTGTTTTTCTAATTGTATATTTTCGTGAGTAAACAAGTGTTATCTAATCTAAAGACCAACTGACGGTCAATTAAGGCACTTCTTATAATCTTACAAAATGCCGAAGCTTATATATATGTATATATTGTTACGAGTTACGGGACTCGGATTAAAATGCCGTTGGAATTACTATAGAATTTATTAGAACTATACAAACACGTATAACACAAGTACAAATATAACTGGACACAACCAGTACAAACATAATACACGATTCAATAACACGTGCAAAGTCCGTCACTATATAGCTTATCGAATGTACACACGTCTTGTCTCGCTTGTGACCATCGCTAGACTGCCGATTTCGCCATTGGGCCATTGCACCGATACAATATAGCTGCCCGCCCGCATTGATCGAATTTCTTAGAATTCATAATCTGCACACCGGCCTAATTATGCCTGCAAATGGCCATAAGCGAGTACAATACACAATAGGCTGTTTTCTAATTAAAAAATTTAAACTTAAGGTAAACAAAAGAAGTCCAAATGCTGAAAAGGTAATAAAAACTGCAGGTGTGCATTGGTCTTTGTCGGTCGTAACAATATATATTAAGTAATAGAGAAATGTTCATAATATTTTTACTATGTACTTTCAAATATATTTTTAGTAAACAATTATAATTGTTATTATTTTCTATTAGGGTATAGAAACCTCATTGGTGGGAGCAACACACGCGCAAGCTGTTTCAGCGTTACGTAGTACCGGCGAACACGTGACCTTAGTTGTTTTACCTGCTGGTAATTTTCCACCCGTTACAAGAACCGCTCCGCTTTATTCAAGTAAGTACACCTTTATGAATTTCATAAATTTAGCAACAGGAATTGGCGGAAAAGGTTGCCAAGTGAGTAGGGAGCTGTACAATATATTTAATACACTTATACTCTTGTTACACTTTCTTTACATAATTTTTATACGCAATCAATCTATTATTTTTAGGTCTTTATATATAAAATATTTATGTACAAAAATGTGCCGATCATAAAAAATATAAGTAATCTGTGAGCTAACAGCCAATTTTATTAAAGGTCGTTTTTTTTATTGTGGGAGTACAGCAAGCAAGCCGACGGGCCCTATGATGGAAAGCGGTTGCCGTCTTTTATGGACATTTGCAACAGCAGAGGTGCTTCTAATGTACTGTCGGCCTCGAAGAGGGGAATGAAACCTACTGATGCCGGAATACAACTCAGGGTTAATATGGCGGCATACCCTAGAACAGGAATATTAGCCACCTAGACGAGCAAGTGTTGTTTGCTATGGAAACAACCGCCCAACCGCATGAATTAGTATTTTTTCTCCATTCCTGCCCTTGTAGACAAGTGGCATTAGCGTTAAACGAATAGAACAGAAAATGTATGGAAATGATATATATTTACGCTAAGTATTACTTCATTTCCATACATTTTTACTCTATTAATTTAGCGCTAATGCCACTTTATCCGTGCAGGAACGGAGAAATAATACAATTCCCTGCGGCCTGGCGGCCTGTCGTAAGAGACTACAAAACGACCCACAGCCGGGTGGTAGGGTATTTGCACATCTGGATGGCTACCACCCCTGATCTAGAGTATGTCGCAGTAACAACCTAGAGTTGTGATCCGGCATTAGTGGATAGGTTTCAATCTCCCGTAGGGAGCGGCAGCACATTGGTAGCGCTTTTGGTGTACAAATATCCATAGGCTACGGTAACCGCTTCGCATCAGGTGGGCCGTCTGCATGTATGCTGAACTCATGCAATAAAAAAAAATATTTACAGGGTCGGCTCGGATAATCATTGAACGATTTATTGTTAAATTCTAAATATAAATATAATAGAGTTGGACCCGTGACGCAGCCGCGGCGTAACTCTAGTGCGCGTCTCTTGTTTAAACAGCAGGCGTTAATACAGGTTCATTGTATTATTTTTTTATCTTAGTGCTATTTGCCCCCGGAAGATTCTGCATTTTATATTGCAAACTATCCCATCTCCCGGGATGAAAAGTATTTATGTACATTTTCGGTATTAAAAATACATTTAAACAAAATTACAGCAAAACCGAACCAATATTCCTAGTAGTTTTTCCGTGAAGGCTTAACAGACAGTTCAAGTTACTATCGCACTCTTTTACACATAATATTTTTTTATATCTATAAACTTGAGAAATGATTGGGCCCCCTTACAAACTTTCATCCTCTATTTTAACCCGTTCTACTTTTATTTCTCTATCTGTAAACTAAAAATGACAAAAATGAGTAAAATTACCGAAATGGCCCAAATTAACATCACAAATAACGCATTAAACTCATCGCTACATCTGCGTGAAACAGTTAATGACTTCAACATTATCTCAAAAGAAAAAGTGGCATAAGCTAAAAACTCATGAACTAAACTGTCATTTTTATCTTTTAAAGCTTGTATAATAACAGGTAAAGGAACTAAACACTAATTACACTACTATGGATGTTAAACTAAAAAAAAAACTTATGATATATGAATAATTATTTCTGATGGGATATTATTTTTCTAAATAACATATTTGGTTAAAAGAGGATTCATTCTATAATTTTTAGACCTAAAACTTTACTGTTTCTTGTTAAATTCACTACAATAACAAAGAAACTAAGTCCATATAGTCTACACAGGTGCCCTGAGCAATACTTACAGATGGGTCGAAGCCAACCTGATTTGAAGTAAGATAATGAATGACGTATTCTTTATGACTACGTAGGTATTTATTAGTGAATTGAAAAAACGCGACTGTAGTGCCATCTATTTTCCTAATCGGTCTATTCCAGGTTAACGACGTCTTTTATCGGGATAAAATGGTTCCTAAATGTTGATTTGGGTTATAAGCCAGCATTATGATGAGTTAAATTCATATACGTTCAGTAGGTTCCAAAAAAGATGCGATTGGAGCGCCATCTTTTTCGCTATTTTCGTCTATCCCACGGAAACCACGTCATTTATCGGGATAAAAAGTATCCTTATTTACGCCCTGTGATATAAGTTAGCTCCGTTTCGAATTTCATTGAAATCCGTAAATTTTTACGTGATGCCCTAAAAGACAGACAGACAGACAGATAGACAGAAAGACAGACAGGCAGAAAACAGGAAGACTGACAAAAATTCTAAAAATTTCATTTTCGGAATCTGCTGGTCGGAATTAGCCCCCCTGATTTTTTTTTACATTTTCAAACGCATAGCACAAACTCGAACCATTTACAGATTTATTCTAGTAATAGATTTACCACTTTTTGTTTATAAATGTATAAATATGTATGTAGGTAGGTACTTGCTAAGAACACACGTTTTTCAAGAATTCCAAGAATTAACCTACACGCCTGTATGATGATCATTCTTTATTTATAATCTATGGTGCAATTTTCTTACACTATTGTGTAATTTTATATAGAAATTACACAATAGTGTAAGAAACACACCTTGTAACTTTAACTTGTAACTTTTGTAACACAACACCATAAACACCTTGCGTTCAAATTTCATTAATGTAGTCCGTATTTGAAAGTAGTTTTTGAGGAAAATGACTGTACCACACAAAAGCAGATAATGAATTTAAAAAAGTGCTATTTTTGGCTCCAGAAATTTAATTGCCAAACTGAGGTTCATTATATTTACTGCCACTAGAGTTTGTTATTGAAATTTAAGATATTATTCATTAAAGTTCTGAGATAAACACAATTATATTACCATTGCCCGCGTCAATGCGATTGGCATTATTGTTTTTATTCAAATCACGCGAAGTCAATACATATTTTATGTACATACAGTTTACACGTGCAGTTAACTAGGTCTTAATAGAATTGGGTATCATCTATGCAAGTATAGGTAATAATAATATCAGTGCTTTAAACTTCCCACTGGCCGGTTGAAGCTTTTTGTCGGTCTGTCTATATTTCTATAAGCGCATCAAGTGAATACTACAGAACGGATTATAATGAAATTCAACATCATGCTAGCTATTGCCTGGAACCACGACAAAGGATACTTTTTATCTCAACGAATGTCATCGTATTTGTGGGATAGACGAATTAGCCAAAAATTACGTATTATCTTTCATGTTAATCGTTTAATGTCAAAGCCATGAAGAAGTAAACTCATTTATCGTTATTTATTAGGTACCTACATACTTATTTGCTCAATTTTAATTAATTCATGTCTGTTTACGTCTATAACTACATACTTTCTGGATATTGCTATTATAAGTAGCAATTAAATAGTTATGATAATTATTGTACTGTTTTTGAGCTTAAGTACTTTATATTCCTGAATACCGCGGGAATTTTTCCGGGAGTGGTTTAAAATTGACTGATTTCAAAACTATTTTTATGGCAATTTACGTTCATTTTAAAATACTGTGATATATATATTGTATGATGGGAACCCGGATTTCTTTCTGATATTCCACCACACAACTAAAAATAGCATGGAAGTTGGTCATATTACTGTTATTAAAACATAGCTTGGCACTATATAACAATTTGGATATCTGACTAATTCGGGAGTTTTTATATTGCCCAGGATTTTTTAACTTCGAAACCACGTAATTTTAGAACTTGCTTGATTTGACACTTTCTATATTTATTAAACATCTTTATTAGAACAGTTGTAGTTATATATGCCTATGCTAACATTACTTATCCCGGATTATGACGGTAATTTCCGAAATTCATGTATTTTTATATAAAAAAATCCATTACCCTGCTGGAAATAACATTTGATTTTAAATATTGAAAATAATTGTAACCTTTGTTACTTGGCCAATGTGCGCGAAGTCGCGTGCAAATGCTAGTTATTAATAAATTGTTCAAACTTCTACGTGTATAGCTCAAACTCAAGTCATTATAAGTTATAAAGCTTATTTGCACTGTCAAACGTTTTCCAGCAATGTTAAAACATTCAACTCAATTTATATTAGTTAAAATTATTTCAAAGTATGCGAGACAAAGCTACGTGGTGGGTAGAACTAAAATTTAAAGGCTTAAATTTGATGTGATTTACATTTCAAAACACTTATGTTAATTAAAACGTTCACATATTTTCCTAACAGCTTTTATAAACGATAAAAATAAAATTTTAAATAATGTTGCATAATATAATTATATTATTGTGGAACAAAACCCTCTCCTAACTTTTGTGGCATATTTCTTTCGCCATCCCAAGGTTGTCTGGAAGCTATTGCTGTCAGCGATAAGACCGCCGTTTATACTTAATTCTAAGCTGTTTTTGTGTATTTTTTTATAATTTTATTGTACATATTCTAATTTTCAAACTGTTATTATGCAACAGTTTGACGAAATTTATAATTCCGTTCGGCAGTTTCCGTTTGCACAGAAATGTGCAGACCAGTTTCTAACATGTCTATATTGAAGTTTATTCGCAAGCGGAAATGGAAGAGCATTGCTTGCTATATGCATTCTTAGCTCTATTCCACGTTTCACGTTTACATAATTCATGCAATGGCCCGCGCTACTAAAATTGGTCTACTGTGCAGGTATATCGGTAGGAATGATTAGTTGTGTAAAACTATGTAACTGTACACGTGTCTAGTCGTAGATTCCGGGTTTCTAAGACACCTTGAAATTATACCAACGAGCGTAGTATTGCAACATTATAACTTTAACTTTAAAATTTATGCAATATTGTAGAATTCACTTTACATGCCTATTTTAAAGTTAGATCTACGGTATTAAGATAAACACTGATACATACATTTTCATATACTACTTTTTTCTGTCATATTATTGCGTACAAGCCTGTCACCTTTCTTCATATTGTACTCAGAATCAGTGCTGCCATCACAGGATCAACGAAGACCAGAACGAGGCCCATTAGCTAAGGCGGTCTGTATGTTAAGGCAAATTGGTTGACTTATAATGCGTGTCATCATAAATTGAGAATTTATGATAAGTGAACTTCTAGCACATTACACATGAGTCGAGAATTATGTTTAGTGTTTTATTTATTTATTATTCTTTAATAAGTTTCAAATAAACTTTGAAACTTATTCGTCTAAAGGGTATTACACAAATTACGTCACAAAAATTTCATAATTTGTTGACCCCTCCTCCGTCCTTGTCACAGCTGGTCAAATTCGTGAGACTCCTCCGGCCTCCCTCTAATGTGGCATTACATATTTTGCAAGTTTACATCAAGAAATTATTAAATTTAAACAGCAGTTCCGTAATTAGTTTTATTTCCATTTAAATGATTTTTAATAATTTAAACACAATGCTCGTTCAGATAGAGTTGGTAGTGTTTTGAAGTTTTTTGTTTCTAGTTCAAATTTCGTGTTTTAAAGCTTAAATATATTATATTTTAAAATGTGACATCACAACATTTAGGTCCCCTCCCACTCCTTGTCATACAATGAATGTTACACTTCGTAAAACTTCAAATCAAAATTTTGTTGCAATTCGTTTTGCCACTTATCCGTTGCCATTCGTTTTTCCACTTGTCCGTTACGATTCGTTTTTCCACTTATCAGTTGCCATTCGTTTTTCCACTTGACCGTTGCAATTCGTTTTTCCACTTGTCCGTTGAAGTTTCACTTCTACTATGTGTACCAGCACACATTTTGATTATTCGCAGGTTTACTGCAAATTATGATTTGTTTAGGTTAGGTACATTTTAATTAATGCATTTTTTATTTGATTATATTTTATTTTATCAAAAAAAAAACTGAATTCGATCCGGAACCAAAAAAACATCCATAGTCTAAAATTATGCCACCTCTCCATGCGGTCGTAGCGCTTTTTCGTGACAGAAAAAATCCTAATACTTACCGTCTATATAGAAGTTTCACTTCAAAAATCGACTTTCAATGTAATTTTTTCACTGATCAATAGCAAATTTAATTTAATAAAATGTGTGATACTTTTTATCGTGGGAATCCCGCGGTAATTTTCCCGGGAGCGGTTTGAAATTGTTCGGATGCATAAAAATTAGCTTATTACGATGCAGGTTCCACTAAAACAATATCTTACATTATTTTTTAAATGTTGCTGTACTTTATATCCCGGGAGTCCCGCGGGAATATCCTAGTAAATAAATAACACTTTGGTTATTCGATTAAAAGTTTTAGTTCAGATTTTCTATAAAACGCAGGAACGGACGCCAGAAAGATTGTTGCGCTAACTGTGTCACAAGAAACTGTTGCAAGTTACGCAATTAGCATTCCTTAGTATTCTACGATGATGATGATATTATTCTCAATACTTCAACACCGAAATAATTTTGATTGTTGTTTAAAGAACAATCAATAGGTAACCTATTTGATTTTTTAGAATTACGACGTTAAATGAAGCAAATCTGCGCATTATCAAGGAGGCACGTTTTGCTCTAATTCACGTACAACATACAATAGAATTAGCTTGTAAGCTGGTGTGCTAAATAAAAATGTTTCAGCTGCAAGTAACATTGAGAATGAATTATGTTTGTTTACATAGCAAAAACACAAGCCACTTCGTGTTCAACACTTCACGAGCTTTTAGAAGAGGAACCGAGTGAAATACCGAGGTATGTACAATTGCAATAAGTTGTAATTTATTTTATTATTGTGATCAAAACTACGTTTTATTGGTTTTAGGCATGTCTTTGGTTTAATTTACTGGGGTTATAAAATTGTCACGTCCGCCTGTCCAGTCTATGTATGTCACAGGTATATTTCTCGGAATTTCTGATCTATGTAAATTTGGATAAAATTTCACAGAAAGGTGATATATACGGCTACTCAATAGTTTAGCGAAATCGCGAAAACAATGGAAATTGGCAGTGGCCATCAAACATGTAACGAAGAGACTAGTTTTTGTCAAAGCACCTAGTTTTTGGATTTCGTTAGATTAAAAAAATATTAAGTAAATAGGAGAGGCAATATAGTTCGTTTCCAGTCTTAAAAATATGTTCTCTGCCTGTTTGAACAGCAGCAGTGAAAAAATCATAAAAAAATTAAGGCGATGGATTTGATTGATTGATTAATTCATCGATAACACTTTATTTTACACTAATACAAAAAAAAATATATACTTTTAACGAAAATTGATGTTAATAATACTGTTGAATTATTTGTGATTATGATTTACGTCTATTTACGATTAAATGTTCTTTTTTTGCTTGAGATCAGCAGACAGACAGAATTGAAAGAAAGCGGTTACCATTGCCTAATGACATTTATAACACCAAAGACTTTACTAATGCGCTGCTGCTCTCTTAAGGAAGACTGGAACCTGGCCACTAAAGCCGGAATATAACTCAGGGTTGTTATGGCGACATACCCTAGAACAGGAATGTTAGCCACCTAGACGAGCAAGTGTTGTTTGCTTTCTTTTTGCCCTCTGGACAAATGGTAACTTTAAACGAATGGAACAGAAAATTTATGGAAATGAAATATTTTTATACTAAGTATTATGACATTTTTATTCTATTAATTTAGTGCTAATGCCACTTTATCTATACAGGAACGGAGAAAGAATAAAATTCCGTGCGGCCGAACGACCTGTCGATAGGGGCGACAAAGCAATCCACAGCCAGGTCGTAGGTTATTTGCCCCTCTGGATGGCTACCACTCCTAGTCTATAGTATACTGCCATAACAACTTTGAGTTATGTTCCGGCATTAGTGGTCAGGTACCAGTCTCCCTTTAGAGAGCGGTAGTACATTGTTAGCACCTTTGATGTTGCAAATGTTCATAGACGATGGTAACCGCTTTCCATCAGGTGGACGGCCTGTTTGTCTGGAGAACTGAAGCAATAAAATAAAACAGAGGTGAACATTAATACAGGATACAGATTGACACTTAAATTACTTTAATTAACACAAACCGCTTGACCGATTTGAATTTTTTTTGGTTTTGTTCGCTCTTTTAATACAGAGTTGGTTAACAGTTGTTAAAAGCTAAACCAGACAATGCTCTAATTGTGCCATCTTTAAAACTTGTGTCACTTCCAATAAAATTTATAATTATTAATTTGTAGGAACAACTCAAAAATTGTTACCTAACCCGATTAAATGCTATCATTAGACGATATTTTAAAATAATTTCAATAAATTTGGTATATACTACAATAGACAAAAGTTTTAAATTAATTAATTCAATTTATTATTCATCGGTTCAAGAAACTAAACATTAAATTATTAAACTAACTCAGTTCAACTTTCTGTACTATATTTACAATCTTAGGGTTGTTAACTTCTCCACTAGCCTTATTAAGACAAAACTTGTTGAAACTGTTTTATTACAAAATTGTAACATCAAAGATTTTTTCATTTTGGAATAATTTCATTAATTATATATAATTGAGTTTATTTGAATATTTACCTGCTTGTTTTTTTCATATTTCTGGATTTGATGTAAATAGATTTTTGCGAAATCTATACATATAATAAAACTGTAGAGGTCGAATTTCTGTACAATGCCAAAAATATGCTAAAAACCGAGTCAGGGGGATGTAAGAAGTGAAATAGAACTAATATAGATTTTTTTTTAATTTTGTGTTTCTCTGTTTGTCTGTCTGTTTGTACCGGCTAATCTCCGAAACGACTGGACCGATTTAAATGAAATTTTGTATGGTGGAAGCTTATATCCCTGGTCAACATATGGGATACTTTAGATCCAGAAAAATTAAAGAGTTCCCGTGGATAGTTAAAAAACCGCACCACACGGATGAAGTCGCGGGCATCAGCTAGTTTCATATAAAGGTACTTTAGGAACTTAAGCTAAATATACTTTTTATCACGCTTGATGGTTGATATAGACTAGTTTTCAGATATTCGATATCAAAAACAACTGAACAGCAGACGGACATGACGATGTCACAGTTCCGTTTCTCCCAAAGCGACTTTTTTTTATCGCAGGAGTTCAGCAGACAGGCAGACGGCCCACTTGATGGAAAGCTGTTACCATCGCCTATGGACATTTGCAACACCAAAGGTACTAAAAATGCGCTGCTGCTCTCTGAAGGGAGACTGGAACCTGGTCACTAATGCCGGAACACAACTCAAGGTTGTCATGGCGACATACTTTAGACCAGGTGTGGTAGCCATCCAGTCGGGCAAATGCCCTATCACCTGGCTGTGGGTTGTTTAGTCGCCTCTTACGACAGGCCGCCCGACCGCAGGAAATTGTATTATTTCTCCGTTCCTGCATGGATAGGTGACTACGGAACCCTAAATAGAATGTTTGTTATGATAGTGATGATAAACAAGTAATTTCGAATTAACACTCAGCTGTTTGTTTTAAGCCCTTTCTCCTCCTTTGGCACTTGAAATAATTGGAGTTATTTCAACAAGTCCACATTTGTGCAAAATTAAATATCCCCGTTGTTCATAATCATTTCTCTATTTCGGAAACACATTTCCATATATATATATATACCTGGGGTATTTCACCCGCGTCATTATCAGTCTCCAGAATCGAGAGCCAAGAAATCGTATAAAAATTGACTTGAAAATTGAAATTGATAATATTTAATATTTACACGAGATTTATAGACTTATTTAAAAAATAATTAAAAATGTTTAATGTTCTTTATAATTTGCATTCTCAATGCGGTTCTAAGTAAATTGAAATACAAACATCTTAAAACTGTTATAAATAAGGTGGTTAGTTTGTTTGTTTGTATAGATGCACAATAATGAGATATCTATCAAAATATTTTGTACTTCAATTTAGCGTCATCATTTTGACAGATGTGTTCGTATGGTCCGATTGGTACGATCTGGATCACGTCTCGGCATGGACATTGTAGGAGGGCTTGGGGGTGAATCCGAAGGCCCCAGTGGTGCTGAAGATGACGCATGTGGAGTATTCGTTTCGGGAGTAAGTGTGAGTGGCGCTGCGTATGGAATGTTGCATAGAGGCGATCGGATACTGAGTGTCGACGGTCGAGATTTAACCCGAGCCACGCATGAACAGGCCGCTGCCGCTCTAAAGGTAATTATTTTTGAAATATCACCGTACATACAGGCGTCTTTTAGGAGATTATTTTATAATAGCTAGCAACTGGCATTTAACGTTATAAGGATTCTGATATTGTAATAGGTACAAATAATCATCTCAAACAACGAATTTATATCCCTAATTAACACAAATATAAATGCGATCTTGGATATTTGTTCGTTCCTTATTCTCACGCTTGCCACTAACTATCTTGACTACTAGCGAGTATCTTGCAAAATGGGATATTTTCCATGTAAATTAGTTCTAAAGGATACGCAAGAGTCATGTAAAAGTCCTTATTAAATAAATATAAAACGGAGAACGATGTTTTTCCTTATTTATTGCACGAGTTTAGCAGACAGGCTGACGGCCCATCTGATGAAAAGCCATTACGCCTATGGACATTTGTAACACCAAAGGTGCTTGCTACCAATGTGCTGCCGCTCTCTAAAAAGAAACTGGAACCTGGTCACTAATGCCGGAACACATCATAATGTTGTTGTAGCGGCATACTCTAGACCAGGGGTGGTATCGATCCAGACGGGCAATTACCCTACCACCTGGCTGTGGGTTTTTTTATCGCCTCTTACGACATGCCGCCTGGCCGCAGAAAATTGTATATCTCCGTTCTTGCACGGATAAAATTGAGTTTTTGTTCTTTATTCGTAGTTGACTAGAAATAAATAAATTATTATGAATGAAATTTGCTAAATACAATAAATACCCATTAAAATAATGCCCATAAAGTAGTGCAGTGCATCCTAATTCAATAAATAATTATTAACGTACATGCAAATTAAATTTTACCAGTGATTTTTTGTTTCGGCATTAAAGCAGTACTCAGGGAGTGCAGTAACGATAGCAGCGCAATACCAACCCGAGCAGTATGAGAGGCTGCGCGCACGCATCAGAGCCATCAACGCGGCAGCTGTGATGTCACCACATACACGTCACACAACTCACGTTCCTGTGCATCCGGACTTACATGCTATGTATCCAAGGTAGGTAAAATTGCTTATATTTATTTGTAAATTAGTTTTATTAAATAGTATTAGTAATTATAGTAAATCATCATCGCTGCAAATTTCATCCTCATTCTCTTATACTGCTATGCTCGACTACACAATGATTCTCCTGAACGTTTAATCAACTTCTCGCCGAAGTTTGCGTTGTAGCCGACAATGTGTTGGTGACGCCCCTGATGTTGTAAATTAATAAAATTGTCTATTGGCGACGGTGAACACTTTCCATCAAGTGGCCTGTCACGCTTGGTTTAGACAATAAAAATGACGAACTTTTTGTAAACTTCATTATCAAAAGGTTTTAGATGAAACTTAATGCCATTATAATTGCATAATTCTTCACCAAGTATAAGTTTTGATTTACAGTTTACTCTGAACGTTTCCCACGTTCGGCGACACTATAGTAGTTTTAATATTTTAAGCTACCACAAGATATTATAACTGATACTAGATATCTCATTCGTAAACGTTGGTAGAGGTTGGTGCCGATGAATAAAAATCCGCATTATAGATAGATAGATAGATAACACTTCATTAGAAAACACATGGTTACGAGTGCGGGACTCGAATAAAATGCCATTGGAATTACTATAGAATTTATTAGAACTATACAAACACGTATAAAATAGGTACAAATATAACTGGACACAACCAGTACAAACTGCACCATTTAATAACGCGCGCAAAGCCCGTCACTATATCGTTCATCGAATGTACACACGTCTTGCTCATATCGTAATCGTCGCTTGACTGGCGATCTCTCCGTTCGGGCATCCTTTATACTCAGCTTACAATATGTCACGGCCGTGTAAACAATGGTTTTTTAGAACCACACCTGGTCACTGCCTACCAGAGAGGTTTACAATACACAATAGGCGGATATTCTAATTACCAATATTAAACACAAAGAAAACAAAAGAAGTGCAAATGCGGACAAGTAATAAACTTGGGCTTTATGGTCGGTAGGTGCGCATTCACATTTGTCGGCTTGCTTCGTGGAATTTTGGCTAAGTCGTAACAATACTTAAACTATGTATATGTTATAAATTAAATACACATACTTAATTTACTTTATACATTAAATATATACAAATATATTTATAAGATGTATATATTAATTAGTCTATAGTATAAAAATTAGGCATAATTATTTAAGAAAAAGTAATATTTTCTGAGTGCGTTCTTAAATGTAGACGCGTTATATTTATTATTAAATCAGAAATATTTGCGAAATACCTCGATAAAAAAATAGCACCTCTTATTAATAATACAAGTACTACATACAACCATTTTTGAGAAATTTAGTATTAAAAGGCCAAGCCACATAGGCAAAGACAGAGGAAGCCATATTTCTTTAGTAATTTCATACTTAATATATGACTTACAAAGTAACTTAATAAAATATTAAAGCGTCGCATCACCCTTCCGTCTCTACTAATTATATCAATTTAGTATGAAAGTATAGTTATGGTAAAACTTTCCTTACATCTGAGACATTTAGACATAAATATACTTTCCAAACTGTGAGAAACGAATTAATGGAGGACGTTGGATTATTTTGGGAACCATTATAACAGTGATGTATATGATAATAATTGTGATGAAGCTTAACTACGGCAAACAAATGAGTTTACTTGTTAGCCTGCAGTATATATCTTTTATGACTAATATGGTTACTACACCATGCGGTATACATAGAGCCTTCCCTAAAATGAGGGTGATGTAATACGAAGAAGAGAGCCGGAATCAACAGTGTAGTGTATTTACATACATAACATAATAAGGATTTTAGTAAAATGTTTTCTACTAATACTGCAAACTGCATAACTGCATTGAGCAAATATGGCGGCCAACGTAGCTGCATTGGACAAGCATGGCGGCCCGCCAACCCGCGTTTATCAAGCGTTGCAAGTTCATAAAACACACACGGAAACTTATTCTCTCTCACTAAGCCAAACGTAAAAGGGATATTTAATAAAATGAAATGACATATTAAATTATTATACATTATAAATTACCAAGCTATTTAGGTATGAATCAGTTGTGTTTTAATTTATATGCTGTATGTAAAATCGCATGTAGACGGTTGATAGGCCCTTAGCTATAAATTTCGGCTTTCTTTTTTTCATTACACCATCTTGATTTAGGGAATAAGTCCTGTACACTGCATGGAGTAACAACTGCATAAACGAAATAATATGATATGATCTTCAAAACTTTTTATACCTAACAAATGTTTTAATAAAGCCTACTCCCGGCAAGACTCCCACTATAATTAATTGAAAGTTATTCCTAAAAAGGAACCACTTAAGAATCGGTCTCATTTAAGTAATTAAAATTCGAGTCGAGATACACAAATTATGTTCTCTCCTTTATACTTTATCCAATGTGTGAACATAGTCCATATTAAGTCGCAGCAAACAGACAGAGACTTAAAATCAATAGAAAGTAGCACTCGGCCAGTTACTGGTACTTGTTTTCCCCTTTATTCTCGGAAAATAATTTAAAGGATTCACTGAGCTTGCATTCTGGTTCGTCACTTCATTTAAAAACCCCACTAGGATATTGCGAGGAAATTGAACTTAATGCTAACAACGTTCATTTCATTGCCAAGCTTTGTAAGATATGTGTAGATAGGAATAATTTACAACTAACAATTTTAAAACTTTGATTAAAATATAACGATTATATAAGTTGCTAAAACAAAAAGTTTACTACGTCTAACATTTGAATAAAGCTTTATATGAGATTAGCGGTCCGCCCCGGCTTCGCACGGGTATCTAAAAATCACTTTTTTGTTGAGTTTAATTACCTACTAAGCGAATTCAAAATATTTCCCCTCCCGTACGGCCCGTACCCCAGTGACACCTATATCGCATGAGCCTAGCTAGCCGAGCAGGATGCGCGGCGACCACGCAACTTTTGTGTGAAAATGTAAGTATTACTTACATTTTAAACTCGTGGTATCTTGCGAATGGTATGTCCGAATTAAATAATTTCAAAAAGTTATATAAAGGTATTGAAGCAGTCTTGAATATGAAGTAATTTATTTTGATAAGGATGAATACCAAGATACAAATAAAGAGCCTTTTCTAGCGGTGGCATTTCAATTAAATTTTTAAAATAAAAGACCATTTATTGTGGCATAATTATAATAGTTAGTTACATATGCTGTCGCGACACTTTTTGTAAATAATGATGTGTTCTGCAAAGACGTAGTACATTATTTTATTCTATTTATTTATTATTATTATTATTTATTTTAGGTATTTTGTTTACACATTGGGTTACATTGTTGGAGTTTTAGTAAGGATCCCTAATATTTTGAAAATATAATATAGCCTATGTCACTCGGGGATAGTGTAGCTTGCCAACAGTGAAATAATTTTTAATATCGGTTCAGTAGTTTCGGAGCCTATTCAATGCCAACAAATAAACAAACAAACAGTCAAATCTTTTCTCTTTATAATATTAGTATAGATATACCTGGGCACCATTATAAAAACAAATTAAAGATGAAACAATTTACTTATATGTAACTAGACATGTTCTATGTATATCGTTTTCCACAGTAATTAATTTTGTTATGGGCTTATAGTTTTCTATTTCATGCGTAATTCTTCTTGTAAAGCAATTTTTTTGACACGTTAAACAACAAAGTCAATAATATGTCACTACCTTTATAAAGGCTAAACACTTTTTTATTAAAGAGACTATCAAAGTTTTGATCTAAATTTTATTTTTGACGATTGCATTATTATCTTATATTACTTTTAACCAAGTTAAAATGTTATTAAAAGCGTTTTTAAAATTGGTTTCATTGTTTTATAGAATTTTTTAAATGAGATATAAGTAATATTTGCATTTTTTTTTTTTTGTTAAGCGAAACACGCAATTTCAAAAAGAAACTGATATAATCTTTGTAGTCAAAATTGAAAATATTTGGCTTAGCTTTGGTTAGGCTTCTATTTTTGATATGATAGAGATTGTTTTACAATTTACGGCACTACTGTATAGTAGTAGTGATATGCTTGTAGTCATAACACACATGCGGTGCAGTACAGCAACCGGTGCATTTAAAATTTCGCAGCGCCTAATACGTACATTACTATTGTTGGCGACATTCCAGCTTCCCAGGAAATTGGCTTTCATTAGCAACTGAAATTTCGCGCACTTCATAGTTTATTGCTTTATTTTAATATATAGTACATTATTGCCTTTTAAATATTTACAATTAAATTGTAGAAGATGATTTGGCCAGCAGTTTCCAGCTAATGAATTAAATGTTCTATTAAAATGTGATACAATGTATGCAGCAACTTGTAATAATATTTTTACTTGTAACATGATTGGTGACTCAGTTGAAATAAACATATTACGCTGCAGTCCTGCTCCCTTATTTCACACCTGTGAGGAAAGTGTGTGTATCGTTCGGTGCTTTTGCTTCTGTGTAGGAAGCCACCTAAGTGAAAAGGCGCCGAACGTCATCAAACGACCTTTAGTCACCATAAATTCGTAACTGCTATTAACGGCGTCGACTTTAGTGGGTACCTGGTCTTTCGTCGCGAGTCCTACTTCCCGGGGATAAATAGTCCCCGGGCAGTAGGGTATGCACATAGCAGTTTCACATAGAAAAGGAAAAACACTGCTGTAATTTTCAAACTTAGCAAGCATTGTACTGATTAGACTTTCTTTAATTAAAATCATTCCTAACTATTTCTAGTATTTCGCTTATATAAATTTAAAAGCCTATAGTAATGTCGCCGAATAAGTTATGATCATAAATCACTTCCAGCGATTTTTGCCCTGATAAACAAAATGCATAGTTTCCGTCCCTATCTTTACCTGCAATGACCTGTTTACCCTATTTCTGGACAAAGGCCTCGCCTTTAACGGATGTTGCTTTCAGCCAATTTATATCAAAATCTGCGAAGAATTTATTTTGCTTCACTGCCTTATTAGGACTTTTTTTTACCTTTTAAAAATTGTTTTTGCCTTTTGCAGCTCAGACGTTTATTGATTCTTATGTTTATGTATGTCCTTTTTCCGTAACCTTGGATAAAATCAATTTATTTATATCAAAATGGATAAAAGTATATAACTTGGTCCTTTTAAATATAGGATTTTTTTAACATCGCTACATCGTATATATTTATTTTAATAAATATAATATTTATTTTACATATATTTACTTATGGTATCTGTACAGTCAGATTCGTTTTAAAAACATTTGTATTATATTATATTTATATCATATAAAATTTACAATTCAAATTACATTCTAAACATATCGACAAAAGACAGAAATACATGGTAGTTGTTTTAACTGTCTTGTAAACCTCCTCATTCCTAAATTACGCTTAACTTGATTGCTTCTTGTGCATTTACAGTTCGTTGGCTGGCAACTTTTAATGCGGGTACATATTATCTGATCATCATGGCGGGGCCGTATCTGATAAATATCCGTCGCCA
The DNA here is from genome assembly GCA_039645545.1 of Dendrolimus houi. NCBI lineage: Eukaryota > Metazoa > Arthropoda > Insecta > Lepidoptera > Lasiocampidae > Dendrolimus > Dendrolimus houi. The sequence continues at coordinate 10,123,090 of CM077120.1, read as the reverse complement.
TCCGTTGGAGGCCGATGTTTCTGTACTTACAACGATCTTCATACCTGTATCATTTTGATTTATCCGATCACCATAGTATAATATTACACCAACATTTTACTTGGGATGGACAATTTACTCAACCGTTTGCATCCATATAACAAATCTTTTTTGCCTATTCTTTAAGTCATGCGATCATGCAATGCAACGTGTGGACAAAACACTCGCCCGCACTTGTAAATTATTATCGTACAGAAATAACAGTTGCGTTGCATGATCGCGTATCTTAAATATGGACCAAAAGGGTCGTATTTTTACGGTTCATAGATTAAAAGGGACGTCCAACTAAACGCTCAACTTTAGCGTTCAAATTCTAAGATATTTTATATATTATTGTTTAGATAGATGCGCTCTACCGAAATTTATTTTGGTAATATTGAAGGAAGATAATTACTAGGTGTCTATTTAGTATTGCATCACCCTGCCTCGTGACTGCACGTTATTATTAAAAAGATTTTTCAAATTTGTGACATAAGGCTTGCGTTTTTAATCGACTTCCAAAAGAAGGAAGTTCTTAATTCGGCTATGTTTTTTTGTTACGCGATTTCTGCCTCAATTGTAAATCAATTTTCAACAATTTTTTTATTCGTAATAGTATACCTCTGAGGTAGTACCATTGTCACCAAGTCAAAATCTGATAAACAGCTCCCAAAGTAATTGAGACCAACCCTTTACGAAAGACCGGCCAGAGTCTACACTCTTCGAAAGGCAAAGCTTGTAGACGCATGCCGGTATTACGATTTCTACAGGCGCTTAAAATACTATTTTAAAAGCAATTAAAAAATAGAAAAATATATATTTTTCCTCAAAAACAAAACCGAATTCAAAACAAAAAGAAAAACATATTTTCTACAAAATCTTGAAGTCGATGCCAAGTAAAACAAAAAACAACAATAAAATTGCAAAATGCACAGACTTCAAGATGTTGTAACAGATTCTTATTGTTTTGCATTTTAGTTTGAAGTCGGTTTGGTTTATTTTTTAATATTTGAGGGACGAGTACACAACATTATTAATTTAGTGCAACCACAGCAAATATACCTGTTTAATTAAAATTAAAATATTATTTAATTAATTTATATATTAATTATGTATTTACAGGTAGCATTGGACCGGCTATGAAAACAACCTTTCGGTAAGAACTGATAATTAGTTAGTGATTTTATAATTAATGTATTGTTATTAATTATGGATTTCTCTTAATAAATGTGCCAATGACATCCCTATTTATTAATGAGACAACACTTGTGACTTGTACTTTGACAATTGATAAAATACGTGTTTTTCAAAATATGTCTATTTAATTATATACTTACGCTATGTTGGTAATTTGTGTTGTAGTCATGTATCTTACGTACATTATAGCATAAAATGCACAACAAAAGGGAAAAGTTCCTTCTCTACTCAGAAAGGTTAAAATGCAATTAACTTAAAGAGCAAGTATTTCTAATAGAATTGGCGTTTAGTGAAATATAATAATTAAAATTAACGTTGTCAATTTAATTTTCACTTTCCTACTATTAAGCCCGGTTTCCACCAAAGCGGACAGGACAGCAAATGCGATTAAACCAGATGATACCAAGCGAGCTCCTCGTTTTACAAATTTACAAAAATCTCTCGTCTCTGCTCCTCTTCGCTTTGATAAAAACCAGGCCTTAATGTGCCAAAACACAAATTCAAATGATATGGTAAAACAAGAAAGAGTATATATAGCAGGTTACAAGTTATAAGAGAATGTAAAATTCAAATTTTATGAATACTAACTTTAATTGGTCCAGTATATTAATATATACTCTTTTTATTCTATTATTCTCTGAAAAAATGACGTTGTTTTGTATAGAATATGAAATTGAGTACACTGTTTCTAAATCAATCAAAGAAGATATTTCAAAGTGTTGTCTATGAATCATATGATATTTTAAAATATCAGAGTGTAAATAGTTTTTACAAGTCTAATATCGTTGTGTTAACATAAAAATATTTGTTTTTAAAATGTATTAACCGGATGCGTTATTGTAATGTAAATTAGCCGAGTATTTAATAAGTTATAATTTGTAATATTTTTGAACTGTGATATTAAATTAATGTTAGTAATATCAATGTATGGTAAAAAAAAATTGAATATACGATATAAAATTTGTACTGTGTTTATTTTCAATACGTTTATTCTAGCGATAAAAATACTGTATATTGTTTGAATTTGAAATAGGTATCTATTTAATATTTCTTAATACCGTTTTAGGGTTGCGATACGTAAAGGTAAAAAGGAGTTCTCAAGCTCTCACTTCGAGGTCAGTTTGTCCATCTATCCGTCCATCCATATGCCAATCAATTAAAAAAATATTATGAAATGTGCTTTTAGAATTTTTTCATTTCATAAATTCTTCGTGACATTCAACATAAGGGTCTTCTTGCCTTCCTAAATTAAGGCAAGTTGGGGTTTTGAGCGAAAGGTTATGTATACCCCGACTTATACTCATCAAACACCCGACGGTAGTATGTGAGGCCTCTGGACCCGCGATATGCTTCCTCTTTCACACCCCTTTAAATATTTTCCTAAATTTTACACTAGAAGACCTTTGTAAGTATGATAAATCTCATATGTCTAGCTTAACATTGTATGAAGTTACAGTGATATATGAGCAAACAGACGTACACCAGAGTGATACTATAAGGGTTTATTTTTTACGTCTCTGAACCTTAATACAAGCCAGAACTCAATTGCCTTGAAACACCAAGTTCTAAGAAGTAATCTTTGCAAACTTTAATACTTGGTAAAACCTCGTTTGCGCATCTGTTTCACATAAAACGACGTTACGTAATAACCAGCTGGAAAACTTCGAAATTCCTAAAGTTTTGTAACATGAAAGTCCTTTTCAGTTGGCCTTGTCTCTTTGTGGAATTCTTTGAAAGTTTTCACCTACGCTACAAAGACACTCTCGTAGAATATGCGTTTGGAATGAACAATCCGAAAATTGAATGACAGGATTTTTAAACAGACTCTCTGCGAACGTAATTGCGAAATAAAATCAAGCTGTCACACAGAAAAGCCTACCAGGATTAAAAGAAGGAAATGTGTTGTTTTGTCAGTATAGAATTACTAAGTATAGTGTTCCTTCGCTTTTAAAAATCGGCCGAGTATGCGATAGTCTATGCACCGCATAGTGTGGCTAGTAAACATTTTCTTGTTTTCTTTCTTTCACAATGAAGGGTTTCACATAAGTGACGAACAATCACTGCTATTAGGGTTTGGTTGCTATTTTTATCAAAAAGTGAATGCTTAGATTAATTAATATATTCATTAACAGACCGACGGCCAGCCGAATTGTTTGGCTGTACTATTATGTCACAATAAATTTCTAAAAAACTACTAAGGCCATGTATCTAACCGACCGCTTATTTGCCTTACTGTCGCTTGGAATTTGACATACGCTCCATACATCTAATGTCAAAATTCAACAAATGGTCGGGCAAGAAATGAAATTTCACAGAACAGTGTTGTCTACTTAGCACTACAAAGTCATGTTATAAAATTGCGAAAAAAGGTCGAGGTTTTTAGCAAAGCCAATGTCTTTGAGGATTTTTCGGGCGATAGCGAGGATTCCGTTTTTCAGATGCATTATTATTTTATTGTGAATAAAATAAAGCAGTATTTAAAAAAAAATCTCTTTTTATAAAGATGTAGGTAGATATTTGTCTATCATATTTTTATAGTATTTAACGAGTATAATGGTTTCATGTTAATAATTAGGAGATGATTTGGTGAATTTTTTTCTTAACTTAAAATACCTACAGAACAATTACGAAATAACCAACTTACGTCTAATATCGTACAGATTTATGATAATTTTTTGGTTAATTATCGATCAGTAATTACCAACAAAAAGTAGTTTTGTTTGCTCCCCACTTTCAATATATAAAATTATATATACACTTAAATTTTGTGTCACGGTGTTTGTAGTCGCACTCCTCCGAAACGGCTGATTTTAATGATTGTTTTTCTATAATATATTTGGTTGGTATTAGAATACGTTGGATTTTTCACCCTCCTAGGGTATTTTTTACTTCTATGGCCGAACAACGTTTACCGGGTTACAAAATATTGTATTTTATTAAGTTTTCGCGACTAGTATACATAATAAAACTACGTTTTAACGGTTTTAAGCGCGATAATTTATATGATTTTTATTATTCCAACGTTTCGGCCACTTTTCAGTAGCCGCCATCAAGGAAGATATAGATGTCAAGTGTCAATGAGTATTGTTAAAGTTTTATTTAGCCTACCGCCAACTTGTTCATTTTAATTATTTACTTTAATGGTTATTATATACTCTATGGGGACCTAAACTAATTTACCACCGTTTCGCAACATGCTCTGGCTTGAAGAGAAAAGCGGTGCAAGAAACTCTTCAGCAAACATGCTTAGCTCTAATATTTTTATATAATATTAAAATGGGTGGGAGGAAAATAAAAAATAAGAAATTATCAATCAAGTTGGTTTGTGTTCCAGTGCACGCAGAAAGAGCTCACAATGTCTTGAGGTCTGGCAGTTGATTTTTTCTGAATTTGGGTCTTAATAGTTTTGATGATTGGATCCCAAACAGGTGGTACTTGCCAACCATCTTCTTGAAATTTTGGGTGTTTTTTTATTTCAATAGCCTCACGCATCATTCTACGTATGAAACGATTCTCTTTCGCTAGAATTCGTGGTTTATCGAATCTGATGTAGTGGTTGGGTTTATCCAGCCTGTGTTCACTGATCACAGACTTTGTAGACCTTGTGGGTATCATGTCAGCAATGTGTTCTTTTACCCGCGTTTTTATGCTCCTCTTTGTTGGCCCAATGTATGATAATCCACACTCACAATCGAGCTTGTAGACACCTGCAACATGGAGTGGGATATTGCATTTCACAGGACTCAAAAACTCGGTAATGTTTTTATACGGCTTGAAATATGTTTTGATTGAAGCTCGCCTGAGGATGTGACTAATTCTGTCTGTGACGCTCTTAATGTAGGGTAGGGTAGCAGGGCACCGCTCAACTGAAGGTAGTGCGTACTTTGTGACGTAGGTGTGGAGTCTCCAGCTGATTGCGTTTAAGTCTCGCTTGACATGCTGAAGCTCTCCAGCCACGTGGTTCTCGTCACAGATTTTTTGCGTTCTCTGAAACAAAGATTTACCCATGGTAGCTAACTAATACTAAGCTACTTAATTCTTCGAAAAGTAATTGTGTAACATAAAATTTATAAAACAAAAGGATTTTGTGCTAGATAAATAAATAGAAAACAATTTTAGCCTAGACGTGTTGCTGGGGAGTTTCTTGCCGCTTCTTCTCTTAACAGCAACAACAGGTTGCGAAGCAGTGTACATAGACTAGAAAGTAAAATTACATTTTAACTTATATGTATGACCTTCTAAAAGTATTCTCCAGTGGAACTGGTTATGAGTAAAACTTTAGAATTCGAATTTGAATATACATATTTGTATATATTATGTATTTGAACATGACGGTCACGCGAGATCAGTGGTTTGTTCCTGACCCAAATGTGCTCAACGCGCCTTAAGAAATTTTCACTGTAACAGCCCTGTGTTGGCACATACTTTATTATTCTTCTTTAATAGAGGCGACGTATAGACAATACAATGGAGTTGCCAACGGGGCCGACAGACGTTATCGCTTTCGTTTCCTCTTCCCGTTCGTCTGTAAATAACAGCGGCACGTTGCGAGTATCCTCTGAATATCTAGGTTGAGTCTAAAAGCAGGCTATACTGTATATAAACGTATTTGAAAGATATTGAGGCAAATTATGATGTCGATATATTACTTATCTACAGGTTTTTCGGTTATGGCGATGGCTATATACTTTAATAATAAATTAATAAATAAAATAATAAATAGCAACTCAAATAAACGTGCATGTATGAACAGATTAATGAAAGTAGATGAAGCACGAGTTGTGTGTTAGAATCGTTGCAAGTGGAGATACATCGTCCTTGTCTATCCCACTGAAAGCAGGCGGGATAATATATACGTACAGAGTTTTAGGAATTTTAAATACATGTTAAAAAATCAGCATATTTGTTGCAGATTCATTTTAATATAATTAAATAATATAGCGAAATCTATCTAATTATAAATTATAATTCGCTTCTAATTCATAAATATAACAAAATTATTAAATCAAGACATAAGATATTTAAATTTTGACAATACATTCTAAAAAGTTTCAATAATAATAGTTATACTCCTATGTCATGTCAATAGTTAGACCAGCCCTTATATGGTTTCGTTACGTAATATTTAGTTAAAAACAGAGCCCTTATATAATCGCGATGACCATTCATCCGTCTATTTATCACGATTTTTTTCTGATATGATAATTAATTAAAAACCAGCAAATATTATTTAATTTTTCTTGTAATGTCTCCTTGGACACCGGGTTGCCTGGAAGAGATCGCTATAAGCGATAAGGCCGCCCATTATTCTAATGGAAATGTCTTTATATTAAATATCTAGGTTTAAGTTATGGTGAACAATAAAAAGTTTTCATTCATTCATTCATTTCATTAAATTATGCCTGAAGAATTATATAGTTAAATAGACATATTGTATAGTTTTTTGTGTCACTTGATTTCATTTTTTTTAAATCTAATTATCCAATATTATATCAAACACATTATAATTTTCTTATAGTTGTATTTTGTATTGTAAAAATGATAATTATTGTGTGTTTTCCACATAAATTAAATAAATAAATAAGTAATCTTCCGAAAAGAATAAAAATTAGTAGTGCCTGCTATAGTAACTTAGGAATGAAATCATAGGCGTGTTGGGTATCATTAGACTGGTATTTAAAAATCAAAAAGATGCATTTATTACATTTTTATTCAATAAGCGGCGAGATATTCAATTCCAAAGCCGTATAAGTGTTCGAGTGTGTCCTACTTCTTCCTCTAAATTCTGAAGTTTCAAAATTGTAGAACTTAAAAACAATTTTGAAGAAAAATTTGATGAAAATGTATGATGAGTGGGATGTTTGCGAGATATTTCTGTTTAAATAATTTATTAAGGTTCTGAAGGTAGATGCGAGGATTAAGGCCGTGTCGCCAACTCATTGATTTTATGTTGTAAACTCAAATCTATACTTCAACAATTTTTAACTAGAAAAGCCTTCTACACCTAATATGAGTAGATAACATATAGCCATTGCGGTATAATTACCTGCAAAATTACATTACACATATATTTTGGAAAAGGGATTCTCATAATTATAACATCATTAAGACGCTTGCTCGTGATTAGTTTGTTGACCCTTTTTACCCAAATTTCGAGGTAAGCGGGTTCGCGGTATAAATTATTAACGGTAATGGCACTAAGCCAAAAACTGGGCACACACTCACTTCTTTATTCTTCTTCAGCAGAAACATAAATGTTAAACAGATGGTGACGATTTATTAATATATTTCTTGTGTTTTTTTATACCGAGTGTGTTAATTTTTATATTTATCACCAGAATGATTCCCGATGTTTGTTTTTGACCCTGACGGAGAATCATGTCTTACAAGCAGTTTTCTGTAGTACAACAAGTAGGTACCACATACTGACGGTGAAGGAAAACATCGTGATGATACCCGCACAACAAGATAACCGATGTGTCAAACCTGGGAATCCGTCTTGAACAAGCGTGGTGGGTGTGCCATCCATTTCATAATGCCTGAGGGGAAAAAAGAAGAAGAAAGTGGAAGGCCTGAGCCCAACAATCGGACATTTATAGGCTGATATATAAAAGAGTTGGCAAATTAAATTATTGTATAATAATAAAACTACCTATTAACGGTTTTAAGCGTTAAGATATTTCACTTGATTTTTATTCCGACGTTTCGGCCGCTTTTCAGTAACCGTGATTACGGAAGATAAAGATGTCAAATGTCAATGAGTAATATTAAAGTTTTTATTTAGCCTACCGCCAACTTGTTCATTTTAATTATTTAGTTATAATTTTTCTTATGGTTATTATTTACTCTATGGGAGCCTAATCTAATTTCTTATCAAGCCACAACATGTTGCGAAGCGGTGGTAAATTAGATTAGATCTGCACTACCTTTTGGTTTTCCATAACGCCCTATACTTTTATTAATTATACTAATTATATTCATTGGTAAAATCAATAGTTTTATTAAATTCCATTGATGAATGCAGCAAGAACGGAATATTAATTTACAAGACTAATATTATTCTAAGTTAAACTACTCGAAAAGTCAACAACTTTGTAGTGCTTTTGCCAACAGTTTAGTGGTTTATTATAGTTTGGTAAACATGTAAAGTAACTAAATTATCTATGAACTTTGTTATAATCTACATTTGTCGCACAGCAGGTCCAGAATGCGTTGCCAAGTTTTATAAGTTTATGTTTTTATTAACAATAATAATCGTTATGTCACAAAGTTTTCTATGTGGGAACGTCGTGCTGGGCAGCTTTGTGTAGTTCAGAAATTATTATCTTGCATTATTGTTTATTATCGTGTAGCTCAGTATTATCGTTAATCTGTAATCGATTATACAAGACAAATGAAAAGGCCAAGTGCAACGGCGGGTGCAGTGGAACAGAGACAAAGAGGTGGAGTCTATGTATTGTCTTTACTTGTCACATAACAATATAGATTGTCAAAGCTTTTTCTTTTTTCTTGTTACCTTCATTTCTTTCAGTGTTATGGGTTTTTGTATTTTTTAACCGAATAAAACAGGTGATGTGTTTAATTTATCTGTATATATTTTTATGTATGCTCCCGCATAACCATTTTTATGTACCATTGTATTTGTAATGAAATGACTATTTTTGTGATTGGTTCAGTATACCTCCAAGGTAGTCCCATTTCAATTTCATTGGTGAAAATTCATCGAAATTTGGGCTTTGAAAATGAACAAGAGGGGCCAAATGTACCATTCCATTTCGATAGTGTCACAAAATAGTATTCTACTAAATCCACGGAATCTTCTCGATGTCGTCGCGGCAGAATAATAATAGAAAAAAAATATTACCCTTAACAGAAACGGTGTTACCCAAAATGAATATTAAAAAGCTACTAACATGTAAAACATTTATTGCTCCATATTTTTAACCTCCGTACAAATAATGTCAAGATTCAGCTGATGGTAAGGCAAGTGAATGAATAGTAAGATATAGGAACCGTCCAATAGTCAACAAACATGACGAAGATCGATTACGGGTATTAATGTCAATACTATAGGTATAATACTATAGAAATATGGCTCTGATACATAATTATTTTAATATTGCAGGGTCATGTTTTTTGGGTAGTCTATGTTTGACAAACGCCAGTGAAAAATTTGATTATATTAAACTTAATGAGCCTTATTTATCGCAAGGTAATATTCCATAAAGATATTTCAATTGATTATAAAAGCCGTAGAATTGTTTGTATTCAAACAGCCCTCAAACCGTGTTCCTGTAAGTTGTTTGTTGAGACAATAGCTTCCCCATGATTCCGTCCACTTTGAATTTCTATTGACTTTCGTATTTAAATGTGGGAATATTTCAAATAAATTGACAGTTGAAGATCTGTTATAATTATGGTGTATTATTATTAAATTTATTATTATTCATACCAAGCAAACATCAGTATCATTCATTTATTTCTTTCATTCATCCAAACATAAAATATGACTAAGTAATGTATACTTAATACTCGTATCATTATATTTTACCTCTCTGGCCATCTCCTCGCCCTTTCTGCCTGTGGAACGGTGTTCAATGATTGTGGTATTTGAAAATAAATTATAAATAATTTAAATATAAATATTGATTAATTCTAATTCCGACAAAGCAGTCAAAAACAAAAAATAATTATATAGAATTGAAACTTAAATTGTAAAACTTTACAATAAATTCGTAAATGTATTTATCTGCTTGTTTCACTTATTGTTCTTATATTAGAGACAATTGTTATAAAATTCTTTATCGATATTATAAAGAATAATACATATTATAAAGAATCTGTAAAGAAACGAAACGGAACGAAATAAAATGAAAAAAAATTGCTTATGACATGGTACGTGGATAAGCATAATTAGTTCAACATGCCATTATCAATAGGGCGTATAAATGTTACATTGCCTTTTTCTACTAATAAATATCGTGAAAATGAGGTGAATATGAATATTACATTATTAAAAAATGGAAACTCAAAAACTCATGTGGTTACCTATCAATCTTCACCGGAATACTCACATTTTCACTCTTCTTTATAGTATATTGTTTCTACCCACTACTCCTAGTTTCCTCAAGGAACGTTTCGAATTTCTCTATGTACCTATCTAGTTCCCATAATTTACGCCCCTGCACTAAATACACCAGCACACACATCCGGTTTTTATAATAACTCTTTCACCGTCCAAGCTGTGCGTCTCTGGATTGAGTTACCTATTGCTATAAGACAAGCCAAATCCTTACCGTGCTTTAAAAATCAGGTTCAAAAGCATTACTTTTCTATTATATATTCCTAAAGCTATTATATAAGTATATGTATGTTTGTATTGCCATATGTATATATATATATATATATATATATATATATGTTTATTTATCATGCGTCATTATTTATTAACCGCACCACCGTCTGTATTAAAATTATATCAATCCCTGCCAAGGGTTGCCTGGAAGAGATCGCTTCTTAGCGATAAGGCCGCCTATAGTACTATCTTTTATCTTTCTCTACTTCTGTTTGTATTGCTTTGGTGTACAGTAAAGAATTATCTATCTAAAAAAACAAAGTATTTTAGTTGGTGTATCCTCATGCAACATAATTTCCGCGGGATACAAAAGTTTACGCAGGCGAAGCGACAAGTCGCGCTAGTCATATTTGTTATTTTGTAAATCTTTTATCGAATAAAGAAATCGGCAGTTCATTAATGTACAAAAGGTAAAACATGAAAAACAGAAGCCGGAAAAATGTGTAAACATTTTTGTTTATCACAGTTATTTATTGCAGATTTCTTTTTGCGACCAAAACATAAAAGTGGCTATAGAATGTGCTCTTTTATTCATCTTAGAAGCTTCTATTTTTAATCCCCGACGCAAAAAGAGGGGTGTTATAAGTTTGGCTGCTATATTTGGCTGTCTGTCGCACCGTAATTCTTCAACGAGTGAACCGATTTGGATGCGGTTTTTTATTTGAAAGCAAGTTTTCTAGCAATTGTTCTTAGACATTTTTTATTAAAATCGGTTCAGCTGTTTCAAGGCCATCAGCTCTTTTGTTAGCTGCGATAGGGATGTTAGACGTGTTGGCAATGGGTATGTATGGAGTTCTTGGTCTGGTGCTGCTGGAAGAATATCCAGCACACTAGCACACTCTTGAAAAAAGTAATAGCAGTTATGTCGTGTTTGGATTCGTTTTGATTAGTATTTGATTCTTCATACAACGCACCGGTGGCAACACTATGAGCTGATGCTGCAGTCAGGATATCTAGCACACTAGTACGCTCTTGAATAAATATAACCCTGAAAAACGCTCAAAACTGTTAACTCTTATACAAAACAAAACTAAACTGCTTAAAAAATTTAAAATAAAAATTATTGTTCAACGATAGGTATTATTTTTGACTTTTTAAATGTCCACTTCTCTTTTTTTGCTTTGGAGGTTTATAAAATTTTATTTTAATTTTAATCAATTTTTGTTTACGCTCTGTAAATTATAAAAGAGAAAACTACAAATGTATAATATAATTGTAATATGTATTATTGTAAGATTGAACTGAACCTTAATTTAGACAATTTGTATAGCTAACATTCAACATGGCATGTATCTAATTATTTCAGATAAATAATTATTATGTTTGTCTGTCTGAAAACAAAAGTCAGAAAATTAATTTCATTTCAGGTTCCGACATAACCGACAATTTGAATCTGTGAACCGCAACAACCTCTTACTCAACTCGCTATAGCATAAAATTAAGAAATTTTCTTATTTGCTCCGCTAATTATTTACTTGTCACTGACTAATTAAGATTTGTTTGAATTATAACTTATTTGTTTGTATTGTTCTTAGATATGTATATATAAAATGACTAACATGTTACGTTTGTATCGTAGACTTAACAACACGAGTACGAATTTAAATTCGTAAATATATGACATTAATAAGCGGCAACTTTTAGACAAAATTTGAAGTTAATTTATGAATTTGAAATGTGTAAATTCGAAATGTAGAATATGGCTCTAAGATACTCCGTAACGTCTAAACGGGTTTCAATGAAAAGTTTAGAGATTAACACTAGAATTTTCTTTTAAATTTTCGTGTAAATTCCATTTTACGTATTGGAGAATTTAGAAAATATAAAAATAAACGTTTGTAATTTCGGGTGAACAAAGTTATAGACACAACTAGTTTTGAAATTATTCTGACACTTATATCATAAGAACGAAGGTAGGTACACTTCAAGTTACATATATAAATAATATAATCCTTAATATTTGTGTTTTTAAAGTTCTTCATGCCATTACCGTAGTAGATATAGTTTATTAAAAATTAAGCCTTTTCCCACCATTGTTTAAGATATAAAGTTAATACATTTACATGCTCCTTCCATCCGCTTATTAGCTCGCTGGTATAAAATGAATTTTATTTGCTAGAAATATGTTACAAAAAGATGTTTAAATTAATTATGGGTCAACATATTTCGTCGATTGATTAACCGACGTGCAAATTTTAAATAGTTTAACAAATAATAATTTTCTCATAATAATGTAAATGTAAGAAATATACTTAGTCTGGCCATGAATACTGTTACAATTTAAAAAAAAAAACATAATATTGCAGTAGAATTTGGAATTTGTCATTTTTATATGATTGTTCATTGTGTTTTCTCATTTTGGCGCTAATACATTGTACAACATTTTGCGATATTAAAATGGATTGGGGCGATAAAGATAACCGAATCGCTGTGATTGCATTACACAAAGGAGGTATGGAGCCAAATTCAATTTTTGAAACTCTCCATACGCTTGATATTAATCAAATGTTTGTGTACCGGGCTATTAATAGGTACAATGAGACCTCCTCTGTTTGTGACAGAAAAAGATCTGGCCCTCCACGTATTGTTCGTACGAAAAAGGTGGTCAAAGCAGTAAGGGAAAAAATTCGAAGAAATCTTGTCCGAAAGCAAAAGATTTTATCTCGGGAGATAAGGATATCACCGAGAACCATGTTGCGTATTTTAAAAGATGACGTAGGACTTGCAGCCTATAAGAGACGCACTGGTCATTTCTTAACTCATAATTTAAAAAAGAATAGGGTGGTAAAATCGAAACAACTACTGAAGCGGTAGGCAAAGGGAGGTCACAGAAAAGTTTTGTTTACGGATGAGAATTTTTTTACAATTGAGCAACATTTTAACAAACAATATGACCGTATTTATGCTCAAAGCTCTAAGGAAGCTTCTCAATTAGTCGACAGTGTGCAACGTGGGTATTATCCGTCTTCAGTGATGGTTTGGTGGGGTGTTAGCTATGAAGGAGTGACTGAGCCATATTTTTGTGAAAAAGGTATCAAAACATCGGCACAAGTGTATCAAGATACCATTCTTGAGAAGGCAGTTAAGCCACTTAACACCACCATTTTCAATAACCAAGAATGGTCCTTCCAGCAAAACTCGGGGCCGGGTCATAAAGCTCGGTCCACGCAGTCTTGGTTGGAAATGAACGTTTCGGACTTCATCAGAGCTGAAGACTGGCCGTCGTCTAGTCTTAATGCAATGAAGAATTTTCCCATGGAAACAGTGCGTGCTTCTATTGATAACTGGCCTCAACGTTTAAAGGACCTTATTGCAGCCAATCGAGACCACTTCGAATAAGCTTTTTATATTTTAAATTGTTTTATATTTATGTATTAAACTAACACACTGTAAAACTTATAAATGTTATTTGCAATAGAAAAAAAAAAATTTGTTACAATATTTATGATACGAAAAGTATTCATAGGTTTCTACCCATAATAATATAATATGGGTAGAAACGTATGAATTTTTATGAAAAGTATTTTATATATAGAATAAAAAAATACTGTCTGATCAATGTAGCTTGAAATTGAAATAAAAAATAAGAGTATATCAAAATTATTACAGTAATGAAAATTATTTAGTATTCTTATGTCATGAAAACCATTGTCCGGGGCATTCAGAAACGACCTTTCGCGAAATAGTGATGTTAAATGAGTTGCCCCTGGCGCTGTAAGACAGAATTTGTTATGAGTTTTGTTCAAAGAAACCGCGACCCCTACTGTTTGCATGGGTTTATGATATAATTATTTAGATTTTAGATGAAATTCAGAGGGTTCACTCGGTTTTAGAAAGTATTTGTGTAGCTCTGTTATTTGAAATCTGGGTGCCATTTTGCATAACAAGCCTTTACAGACGATCTAGTTATAATGATAAAATTTCATAAATTAAAGCCAAATATTTTATATGTGTGCAATGCTGGATCACGGATCAGCACAGCTGGTCGCTGGTTCAAGATTTTTGTTAGAAAAGACTGATTAATTTATTGAATTTATGGGACTGAGAGGTATGCCAAATCTTACACAAAAATCAATGGGGTATTGAGCACCACTAATCTTCAATGTAGCAGCTGGATCAGCTCCTGAAAGGGCACAGCACTAACAAGTCGTCTGGTGGTACTTCGTGGTCTCTAGTTTTTAGTATATATTCACACCAAAAGCAAGTACGGCTTGTATTTAAAGTTTAATTAGATATATGAATGATGACTGACCTCTCGCGCGTAGTACGAGACTGGTTGCACCACTTCACAATAGCGGTAAAACGAAAGCTAGCAATTATCAGACTACCCACATTAGTAGAAAATGCAAGGATTCATCAGTATAATGAGTAGAAGTGATGGTGCTCTTTTACCTTTTTATCATCATGGTTTTACTATAGCGTATATCATATTGAATTTAGAGTACCAGTGTTAAAGACCGGGCTCTACTTCCTGCTCTTACTGCTCCACTCGCACGACATTAAGCTTCTTTAATTGTAAGAGCATTAGCAAGTATATCTCTCAGTGGTACCCATATTCAGTCTTCCTTGCCGTTTCCTGACTTCTTTTCAATCCTTTTTCTTTTTATTTTAAATAATAAAATATCGACAATATGTCTACAACATTATGGGGCCGATTCTGCAGCGTTAGATGTACATAGGTGACCCTAGTCACTTACCAGTCAGGTAGATTTACTTATTTACCTGTTTGTGTAATGTAGTAAGATTTACACAAAGATACAATTGCAGTTTAGTACAGCAGCGATCAGTATTTCATAAAACTTATTGTTGAGCGATAATTAAAAATTTTCTTAATATTTTAAAGATATTTAAATATTCTCAATTAGTCTATTGCAATCATCAAAATAAGATAATTTATAATATTATAAAATTCTGCATATGCTGTGTCTGTACATTGAAAGTATAAAAAAAAACAAGAATAGAGTTTATAAAAGATTGAGAAGACGATGCATTTTTTTTTATTTCTTGTCTTTTTTTGTTCGGGATTCACGTAAAAACTACTGGACCAATTTAGACGCGGTTTTCACTGATCGATAGAAATAATTTTTATCCCGAAAATCTCGCAAAATCTTCTGAAGATCGGTTTCACGATGTTGGGACGCATAGAAATGAGCTTATTCCGACATCATTTTCATTAAAACGATATTCAACATTTCGTTTAAATGCTGTTTTACTTAGTGTCCCGGGAATGCCGTGAGGTTTTTCCCGGAAATGGTATGAATTAGTTAGATTGCATAAAATTAGCTGATTTCGATACGAATTCACTAGACCGATAGCTAAGCCATTTTTCAAATGATGCAATACTCTTATTCCGAGAATCCCACGGGAATTTTCTTGGGCGTGTTTTAAAGTGGATAGTAAACATAAAAATTAGCTGTTTCGGATCCGATTGATACGAAAACAATATAATTCGAGCCTTTTTATATTTCCCTCGATTTCGACATTTCGAAATCACTAGACAGTAGGACTTGCTTGATATGACAGATTCTTTATTTATTAGATGAAGGTGTCGCGAGATGGCACAAACCCATTATTTAAATGGCAACACTAAAAAGTTGTGCAATTATTGTCTTCTTAGAGTGACAACATTAAAAGGTTGCGCAATTTATATTCCTTAGACTGATAACACCAAAATAAATACAGTCTTCTTGAATACGCATCCGTCTCGGCATTTTCTCCAACAATCTAAAATCCACATACATCTATTTAATCGCTAAACCAAGCTTCCGAATAATCGAAGCAAACAGTAGTTATGTACGCCTTTAATAACATTAACTTATCCCGGGTTTTTACGGCAATCTTCGGAATTCATGTATTTTTATACTAAAATATCCATTGCCCTGCTGTAAATACCCTTTGATTTTAAATACTGTCAAAATAACTGTAATCTACGTTACATGTCACACGTGAACGAAATAGTGGACAAGTTCTAGTAAAACATAAATATAGAATAGTGTATTTACTTAATTATTGGAGAATACAACGACCATTAATGTTTATTACATAATCTCTCGTAGACATAAACCGTGTTATCAACTTGGCGACTTTTTACACTAGGCTAAATATTGCAGATCTATTAAAATAATTGTAAGCGCGGGCGGGAGCGGGGACAAAAAAGAAGGAAAGGACTTACAGGATAGGTCGCCGCACCAGGCACGCTACGAACGATGCGATCTTCGCAGCGGCAGGCACTTCTTCCTCGTGATCCTTTCCTCGCGTCTTGCGTTCCCTTCGACTAGTGGACTAGCTGGAACGATACAGCGGGTATCCTCCAACAAGCGGGTTGATGGAAGCGGGTGTGAACAGCGGCATAACACACAAAACGCGGCGAGGTATGTGCAGAAGCAGCGGTGCGTTCAGCGGTCGGACGTAGACTATGTCACATTACATAGTGACAGATGCGGCGAAAGAAAAAAGGAATCAAAGTGGCGGTGACCAAATAGGTCGGCGTTAACAATAATCGTTAATTTCTTAAAAATCTTATAGAGGAAAATGTTGCTAAATTATAATTTTGAGAAAGTGGCGAGCGTTTTAGAGAGCGCAACGTCTAAAGTTAACGAAAAAAATTGCTGAGTTAGCGAGGTTACAAGAATTTTCTTATTGAAAAATACATTTTATCATAAAATATAACACTCAATTTGATAAGTCATTACTTTAAGTCTGTAAAGTCTCCTTTCAAAAATAAAACCGGTAGAGACACCTAAAAAGAAAGTAATCTAAGTTTGTAAGTTGATTTATATTTCCAAGATTGAGTTACAGTCTCAACGACTTAAAAAGCATACTTAGTTATCCAAAAACAAATTTATCAAAGTCAAAATAAGTCACTATACGAGTCGCTCAGAAGCCAACCTCCTTGATAGTCCATTTTCAGATAGACTCTGACTTTTATATTTTTTTATTAGAATAAATATGATAATATCACTTTTAGTAATTTATTTATTACTTCATTTCTTCTTTGCCAGATAGTCGTCATTTCTATGTATTTTATAACATTTTTTCAGTTTATAAATTAAATAATTAAGTCTATAATAATGAGAAAAACTAACAAAAAATCACCCTCTTTGACTTATTCATAGTTGGGTAACATGTAACCTATTTCAACCGGAAGATAATAACGAATATAATTGTTACATAGTCATCAAAATCGGATGAGTAGTGTAGACGGTACGACGGTGTAACACACATAAATACAATTTTTTAACTTAATATTGAAAGAAACATTTATAAACTATTTACATAGGGGCTAATATATGGTGGCCATATATTACGTCACACATTAAGGGGATGGTGGGTCGACGAAGTGTGACATTGTGTTACAAGAGGTCGGAGGGGTCCTAAATTTCGCGACGTAACATTTTAAAATCTAATATAAGGGGAAATTCGAACTATGAACGAAAAACTTCAAAATATTTCCAACTCTATCCGCCTGAGCATAGTTTTTAAATTATAAAAAAAATAATTGAACTGGAATTAAAACTAATTACTGAACTGCTGCTTTGTATACTAATACTAGCGGTCCCGGCATACGTTGCCTGCCCTGAAAAAATGAATATCTAGGATCCGATTCTAGTGCCTCCTACCGATTTCAATTGTGAATTTAAACCATCGGGGGACCCACTCAAATATACACAAAAAATGTCATCAAAATGGATAAAGTCGTTCTCAAGTTATACGCGTACATACATTTCTACGATTCATTTTTATTTTTATATATTAGATTTATATTGATTAAGGTTCACATACTATTAACAAAGATAGGTAGGGACTTAAATTATGGCGGCATCTATTTGATGCTTATGTAACTTACTTGACAGCAGACCTCATAATTACCGACCTCTCGGTTTAAAAAATTATGCAATATTTTTTTTATTAAAAATTAAAATGAAACCTATCCTATGCCCTAAGCTGGAACAAATCCAGCAAAATAAATAAAAAGTCATTAAAATCGGTGGAGTAGTTTTGGAGCTCAGCGCAGTCAAACACTGACAGGGAATTTATATATAGATTATAAAGAGGAAATATTTGTATTTTTGTATGTTTCTAATGAATAAAATCAAAAACTAGTGGACCGTTTTCAAAATTTACTAATATAAACATTAGGGATCTCTACTAAAACTTCAATAATGTAACCCATCATTCTAAACAAAATACTTTGCGCTGGTATCGGGTTCTACGATTTTGATGATATTTTATGTATGTTTGCGTGGATCCCGGGGTGGTTTAGATTCACAATTAGACGCAGTAAGTGGCCCTGGAATCGGGTTCTAGATTTTTTTTTTCAGGGTTGGACAACGTCAGCCGAGACCGATAGTAATTTAATAATTTCTTAATGTAAAACTGCAAAATATGTTATGTCACACTGGCGAGGGAAGAGTATCATGAATGTGACCAGCTGTGACAAGGACAGGGGAGGGGTCAATCATCAAATCATGAAATTCGTGTGGCGTAATTTGTAGATAGCCCCATATCTGTAAGGAGTATACACAAAATATTAATTATATTTATATACAAACAGATATTACACAGGTTAAAGTAAATTTCATTCTCCATCTTTATGTTTTTTTTTGATGCATGTGTTCAGCAGAGATACAGATGGGCCACCTCGTGGAAAGCGGTTAACATAGCCTATGGACATTTGTAATACCAAAGGTGCTACCAACGTGTTGCCATTCTCTAAAAGATGACTGGAACCTGGCCACTAATGCCGGAACACAATTCATGGTTGTTATAGCGGCATACTTTAAACCGGTGGTGGTAGCCATCCAGACTGGCAAATACCCTACCACCTGGCTATAGGTTGTTTTGTCTATGTATATAGGCTATGTAAAAATTACAGATCCCTGCTAATACTTCAATAATGCAACCCATCATTCTAAACAAAATACTTGGCGCTGGAATCGGATTCTACGATTTTGATGAAATTTTATGTGTGTTTGAGTGGGTCTCGGGGTGGTTTAGATTCACATTTAGACGCAGTAGGTGGCATTGGAATCGGGTTCTAGATTTTATTTTTTTAGGATAGGACAATGTCTGCCGTGTACGCTAGTATTTTATATAGTACAACCAGCAGTACCGGGCCACTCAGAAAGTATTGCGAAAAAAAGTTTTTATGTATGAGACTGGCCAGTTATAATCTATTTTGAAAATATGATTATTTATAACTAAAAATAGGTACGTTCCAATTTTAAAATTTCTCTCCATATTGTTTGCGAGCTAATTTAAATTAGTGTCATAAAAAATGGATCTGCGCCGGGAACATTTTCGCGCTATGATTTTTTACCATTTCAAGTGTCACCTGAAACCGGACGAATCGTACGATAGACTTCATATGGCATTCATGGATGAAGGCCCTTCTAAGGCAACGTATATCATTGGTAAAACGAATTCCAGCGTGGTCGACTAACTTTAGGGGATGAAGAAAGGAGTGGTCGCCCTTTGACGACTGCTACGGAAGAAAATATGCTAGCAGTGAAAAATTTAATCTAAGACAATAGGCGAGTTACGTATCAAGAGATTCAGCATATACTGCAGATTGGATCGGAAAACCTTTACGAGATTCTACACGTGCATCTTCACGTGAGGAGGATAGTATCACGCTGGGTGCCGCACAACCTCACCGATGCTCAGAAGCAGCCCCTGGTGGAATGGTGCCGTGATATGATAAACAAATTTAAAGCATGCTCGTCTTGGCGTGTTTACGACATCATTACAGCTGATGAGTCATGGATTTATCAATACGATCCAGAAACAAAGTGCCAGTCGACGGTTTGGGTATTTCAAAACAAATCAACACCTACCAAAGTGAAGCGATCTAGAAGCACGCGGAAGATTTTGATCGCCAGTTTTTTTTCAATATAACTGGTTACTTGGTGTCAATTCCTTTACGGAACCAAAGATGCATCAACGCCAAATAGTATACTACCAAATGCTTGTCAGACGTTTTCTCTGTTGTGAACAACAAGCGACCAAACACAGGATGATGCGGGCTACTGCTCCACCACGACAACGCGCCCATACCGCGCTCAAAACGAGAGACTTCCTGGACAGTACGCCAGTCAAACTCCTCCTTCCTTACAGCCCTGAAACTAGCACCATGTGACTTCTTTTTATTCCCGAAAATAAAAAATCTGCTCAAAGGGATACAATTTTCGTCGCCGGGAGATGCGATGTCGGCGTTCGAGCAACCTAGAAACGAGGTATCTCCGGCGGACTGCAAAAAGTGTTTCGAAAACTTGTTCAGACATATGAAATTTTGTACAAAGGCTGGTGGAGAGTACTATGAAATGATTTAATAAAAAATATTTACCTATAGAACACTTTTTTTTCGCAAAACTTTCTGATTGTCCCACGTATTATCGTATACAGCGATTATCTTATGGAAAAAGATTTTACTTAAAAAAGTGGATCTTAAATATTAATAATAAATATAACATTAAATTAATAAAATTATAATTATACATACACAATAATGAACTAGAAGAATGATGTGAATATTAACAGCGAATATGCATATATCGTATATACCTACATATACATACAAAAATATATAGTTTATAGATTAGGATAATGTTCTTTGACAAACCTGTTAAAATACATCCTTGATTTGGCTTTTCTAATGTTCATTGGCAATGTATTCTACAAGCTTATCCTACCAAATTTCATTGATATAAACGCAGCAGTAACGCAGCATTTAAACACACAATTTTTTTAACAAAAGCAAAAACGGCAAGAAAGCATAAAATAAATATTTAACCGACTTCTTTTTACAACATCTTAAAGTTGGTGACAAGTAAAACATAAAAAAATAATAACAAATTTGCAAAATATAGTAATTTTTACGTTTTACTTGGCACCGACTTCGAGATATTGTAGAAAATATTTATCTTTTGCTTTTTTTAGAATAAAGTCGGTTATGTTTTTGTTAAAAATATTTTATTCTTTTTAGTTTCTTTAGAATAGCTTTAGAAATAATATTCTAAGAAATTGTATGTACTACTGACACTCGTATAAATGTTTCCCATTAGAAGAATCTAGGCGCTCAGCGCTTTTCAAAAAAGGTTGCTCTCGATTCACCTGAGATCCACTCATCAGATCCTGACTTGGTGACAATAGGACCACCTCGGAAGTATACTTTTTCGAATAAAGAATATAATGAAAATCGGTCCATAATTGATGGAGAAATCGCGTAACATACATTAAAAAACATACGGAGGAATTGAGAACCTCCTTCGTTTTGGAAGTCGGTTAAATCGGTTACAAACCGGACAGATATAAACATTTCAAAAAGGTTCCATTTTTACCAAAACAGTTATAAAACCTAAAAAGTATTAAATGAATTGATTGAAATTCCGATTTTAAAAAATAAAATATTTCGCAGACTGAATACTAAGAAGAGATATTTTAATTAAAGATTTATAAAAAAAAATCAAGAATCGATCTTGATGACTCTTGTCGACTCTCGCGAAAAACTAGCTTAGTATATAAAAGATTTTTGGCGCTGTCCCAGAAACTACGATCTTCCGATTAATTGTTTACTTTTGTGTAAATACCATGAGCTCGTAAAGCACGTTCGGTAAAATGGCAGTAGGTCAGTCAGATTTTCACTTGTAGAATACTAAAAGATTAGAGGAAAAAAATATAGTGCTCATCTTGAAACTATATATTTGACACCAATGCCGGATTTTTATATCTTATTATGTATTACTTTACCTTCCCATTATTAGAAAATTGAAATTACTTATAGGTAGATAGATAACTCTTTATTGGACACCATTAAAGAAAAAATACAAACTAATGTTATTCTAACGGTCTTATTCATATTGAGTTAGAGTAAGTTTGTAGGCTTCTTTTTACGAATAACTTATTACATTAATTTATTCTAATTTTGATACTAAACTTATACTAATGTAGAGTGTATCTATTACATGCTGGTGTTGTGCGGAAGTGGGTGTGCAGTGTGTGCCTTATGTCTATACCTATATATATTATCCTAACTAGTTCCATGTGTGTTGTTTTTTCCTTTCTGTGTCTGGGTTATTAATTTTTATGCTCTTTGTGTGTCTTGGTTTGTTTGTGAAGTGTGCGTGTAATGCAATGCGGTGGTAGTGCGCGTTGGTGTGAGTATGTGTGTAAGTTTTGTTGTTAGTTGTGTGTTTGTGACTTCGTGTGGTGTTATAATTTATTGTTTAATTGTTGTGATAATGTGTTGACTGGGAATTTTCGTTAATAAAAAGAGTTTATTCGTTACGAATATACAACAATACAAATCTTTCCCCGTTATAATATTAGCATAGATTGTTATTACTGATGTTAAGTACTCTCTTGTGTGCAATAAAGAATATTCTATTCTAGATAAATTCTTCAACAATTATAAATTCTCAAGATTTTCTACTAAAGTTTTTTATATTACTTACTAATATAAAGTACTGACTAGAAGTATATCGACTCTGTGCATCTTTCTGTGAAGCTATCCTGTGAGGCTGAATCAAATAAATGTATAAACTTTTTCATAACTTATTGCTTGTTCATAGCTGTTAATATTTCCGGTCAATCACTTTGTGTGTCCACATCCTATCGATCATTTATACAGATACGAGTAAGTGATTGATGCAATATGTCGAAAAAATTCTATCAAATTTATTCAATTTTGCTTATTCTATGTAGATATTGTTTTAAAAACGCCACCGGCTTAAATTTACCATACTACAGATAGTATGGTAAATTTCGGAAACAAACTTTCTGTTATTTACTATAGTTTGGATGTCTTAGATCGGCTCCGGAGTGGTCTGTTATATATTAATCATAACATAAGCGTAACTGGCTTAGCTTGTGGATATACAATGTGTGTGTTTGTATAAAAAAAAACATGGCTAAAGTGGATACAGGTAACCGGTGTGACATACGACAAACTAATTACCACTGAAACTAAAAGGTCACATATATTAATCTGTCATAAGACCGGTCATGTTACACGGGTCCGAATGTTGAACCACTAAAGTGATAGACCACAAACGTCTCCACTCAACTGAGATGAGAATGTTAAGATGGATGTGTGGCGTTACAAGACTGGATAAGGTGAGAAATGAGTACATCTTGGAAAATTGCACCCGTGACTGAAAAAATATTAAACTAATATTCCTTAAAAGCATTGTAAATTGAGATACGAAACATTTTTATCAAATAAAATTTTATTCAAACGAGTAGTACACGCTATGTCCATTTGATGAATAATATTAGTTCCTTGTAGTCTTACGTAATAAGAATGCTCCCTTAAGGCAAAATGCTAATTTTATTTTGAACGCCTACCATCGGATTGCTTTTGGTTAAATTGAACTCATTTACACAACCCCTGTTAGCATATTCAGTACCCTACTTACTAATGAAAAGTTTGTGATTATCCGAAAAGCCTATATAGACTACCTCTGCTTTTAACGTTTGAGATAAAATTTTGTTTCACTACTAATTTGATAAAGCTGAATGTTGACTAGTTTGGAAAATTTCTTTGATGCTTAAATTGAATCTTTTCAGTATATATATAATGTATGTAAACGAGGTTGGTAATTGTGATATTTGGTATTGATTAAAATATTTAGTATAAATATTTGTTGTTGGACACGGTCTGGGGTACTAGTACCACCAAGCAAGGCAGTGTGGGACTCACAGTGACTGCCCGATTCATTAGAACCATCCTATAGCTCTAGATTTTATTGACATACTAGAGTTTACCTTCAGTGCGTGCTTCTTGTTTAAAGAGCAGGCGTTAATACAGGTTACATTGTACTAAATTTTTATATTAGTGCTATTTGCACTCGGAAGATTAATTTCATTTTATATCGCAAACTATCCCAGCTCCTGGCATGTAAAGTATTTACGTCAATTTTCGGTATTAAAACTACATTTAAACATAATTACAGCAAAACCAATCCAGTATTCCTAGTAGTTTTCCGTGAAAGCTTAACGGAAAGACATGTCGAGTTACTATCGCTTTTTTTTTATAGACGATGAATTTTTATATCTATAAACTTGAGAAAGGATTGGTCTCTTCCAAACTTTCATCCTTTATTTCAAACGGCCCTAGCTATATTTATTTATCCCCCGTCTATGAAAACTACATAAATAACAATAATGACAAAAGGGTCAAATCGAACAAATCGGAAAAATGGAGCAAATCGGACAAATCGAACAACTCTGACAACTCGGATAAAGATGACCAAAATGGAAAATTACAAAAACCTATCCCACTTTTTGGGATAACCTTTACATAAATCTATCCCATTATCCGGGATAAAGGGTATCTTTTGTCCACCCTCGGTATTAAAATTACATGTATACCGAATTTCAATTAAATCGATCCAGTAGTTTTTCCGTAAAAGCATAACAAACAGAAAGACCAATATATTTTTATCTCGGAAACTATCCCATTTTTCGGGATAAAAAGTATCCTGTATTCATTCTCGGCATCGAAAAAATATATATACAGAGTTTCAGCTAAATCGGTCCAGTAGTTTTTCCGTGAAAACGGAACAGACAGACGGACAGACGGACAGACAGACAGACAGATAGACAGACAGACAGACAGAGTTACTTTCGCATTTATAATATTAATAGGGATGCTAGTTTATTTCCTTCATTTTTTGTATAACTTACAAATTCTTAAAGACATGCCAGGCAACTCAGAAAGCATTGCGAAAAAAAGTTTTTATGTATGTGAGACCGGCCAGTTATAATCTATTTTGAAAATATGATTATAACTAAAAATAGGTAAGTTCCAATTTCAAAATTTCCCTCCACATTGTTTGCGAGCTAATTTAAATTATCGTGTCTCATTAAACAATTGGATCTGTGCCGGGAACATTTTCGCGCTATGATTTTTTAGGATTTCTTTCAAGTGTCGCCTGAAACCGGACGAATCGTACGATAGAATTCAAATGGTATTCATGGATGAAGACCTTTCTAAGGCCGTGTATCATTGGTACAACGAATTCAAGCGCGATAGACTAACTTTGGGGGATGAAGAAACAAGTGGTCGCCCTTTGACGACTGTTACGGAAAAAAACCTGCTAGCAGTGAAAAATTTAATCCAAGACAATAGGCGAGTTACATATCAAGAGATTCAGCACGTACTGCAGATTGGATCGGGAAGCCTTCACGAAAATTCTTTATAGAGTGATTAGATTTCTTACAGGGTGCGTCTTCGCGTGAGGAGGATAGTTTTACGCTGGGTGCCGCACAACCTCACCGATGCTCAGAAGCAGGCTCGTCTCGGCGTATTTACGACATCATTACAGGTGGTCCTGGATTTATCAATACTATCCAAAAACGAAATGACAGTCGACGGTTTGGGTGTTTAAAACGAATCAACGCCTAGCAAAGTGAAGCGATCTAAAAGCGGGGGTAAGATTTTGACCGCGAGTTTTTTCAATTTGACTGGCTACTTGGTGTCAGTTCCTTTACGGAATCAAAGACGCATCAACGCCGAATGGTATACTACCACATGCTTGTCAGAAATTTTCTCTGTTGTGAGCAACAAGTGAACAAACACAGAGCTCCGCGGGATACTGGTCCACAACGACAACGCACCCATCTATAACGTGCTCAAAACGAGGGGCTTCCTGGATAGCACGCCAGTCAAACTCCTGGGTCACCCTCCTTACAGCCCTGACCTAGCACCGTGTGACTTCTTTTATGCCCGGAAATATAAAATCTGCTCAAAGGGATACAATTTTCGTCGCCGGGAGATGCGCTGTCAGCGTTCCAGCAAGCTGTACACCTGGTGTCTTCGGCGGTCTGAATTTTTTTTTCGAAAACTGTTTCATACGCATGAAACTTTGTATTGAGGCTGGTGTAGATTACTTTGAAAAGATTTAATAAAAAATTATTTACCTATAGAACATTTTTTTTTCGTAAACTTTCTGGGTGTCCCGCGTGCGTATTTATCTTACACCTGATTTAAAATTACATCTATCACGAGTCTACTTAATTAGAATTTAATATGCTATAAATTATTACTTGTATTACCGTAATTTAATGTGGAGTTTTGAAGACAGACTTCGTCTCAATTCTCAGAACTGAGGTAAAGGTACAGAGAATGAATAATTTAATTTTATAAAAACATTAAATATTCTTACAATTTAGAAATATTTTTCATGAATAAATACGGTTACTTACTTAATTGCCTGAGAATACGACAGAGATAACCCTTTATTGCTCAACAAAATATAATATACGTTATTATTAAAACAGTGATTGATGATTATTTTAAATTAACATTTTAAAATAATAGCTATTAAGTTGCAAATATAACACTTTTTTGCACACTATCTATTTGTTATAGATTTTAATTTAAAAAAATCCTAACTATTTTTATAGCTCAATATCAGGAAACAGACTTACAAACAAACAGTCTAAGGGAAATGATCGTATAGCAAAAAAATAAATATCATTTCAACAACTTGTAATATATTGTTACGAGTGCGGGGCTCGAATTAAAATGCCGTTTGGAATTACTATAGAATTTATTAGAACTATACAAACACGTATAACACAGGTACATATATAATATAACTGGACGTAACCAGTACAAACTGCACGATTCGATAACATGCGCAAAGTCCGTCACTATATAGTTCATCGAATGTACACACGTCTTGCTCGTATCGTAATCGTCGCTTGACTTCCTCGCCCCTCCGTTCGGGCATTGTTTTATACTAACTATACGATACAACAATCGACCGCGTGAACTGGATCTTCCAAGAACTACACCTGGCTAACGATCAGCATAAAAGATTACAATACACAATAAGCGGCTTTTCTAATTACAAATTCTAAACACAAAGCAAACAAAAGAACTCCAAATGCGGGCAGGTAATAAACTGTGTTTTATGACCGGCACGTGTGCATTCACATTTATCAGCGTGCTTCGTGGAATTTTGGCTAAGTTGTAACAATATGTAATTATAGAATGATTCACTAACTCCGTAATATATGTCACAACTTAAACGTAAAATAATTGTGGCACACGGTGGTTGTTTGTTAATAATAATTAAATTAAAATAGACACGTATGTGCACATCTTGCACGTTATACAAGACGTTAATTTCGTCCTTTGAAATAAATCTTCACGCCGTTCTCAATCGCTACACATACACAATCAAAGGGCTTTTGAACAGACAACGGCTTGTAACGGGTTTCATTGATGTAACAAAGTTTTATTCACTCCATACATTTAACAAGTATATGAATTAATTTAATTTGAAACTTCTCCACCAAAATAGAGGTGTTAACCAACCTAATTGCTTAAGTCTAGTACAAAAACGTCTAGTCTCAGCTAGCCGTCTAGGAGCTGATCTTGTTTATACTGAGATTAACTAAACTGCAGGTCACTTTCAAATGGCATCTGCAGGGTATTCAAAGTTGCGTTGAAGTATTTTCATTTATTCGTTATCTAGTACTAATCAAAAGTTTGTATTCTGAGTATTGTCACCAAATAATTTTAAAACTCTCTCTGAAGAATGATCGCTTAGAAATTGTTACCAGTAGGCACTGTGTCCTAGTTTTATTTATGGAAGATATGCTGTTCTTATTTATAGACGAAGTTTTAATATGCAATTGTTGACTTTATGAAACAATGCATTTTTTTTCTTCGAATAATGTATTGAAAACCCATGAATAATATACGTAAGTATATAACTTACTTTTTTTTACGCATAAACATTCTAATACGACTTGGCAACGTAAGAGCAATTTTTATTTCATTTCTGTTTTAATTAGAAGTTTCAGCCATTTAAGTTTCTCTTCAATAAGCCAGTTTCCCTTCAATAGCCATAATAACGGAAAGACTTAGATAGCAGATGAAGATTGGTACTGTATTTCCATATTTTACTATCCATTTGCTTACTTTATCATTAGCAGAACATTGTCATTAGGTACTTATATAGGATCTATGCCAAATTGTAACCAGTAGTAAGAGATAATAATTAAAAAAATACTATATTTATTTAATCCAATAATCAGCAATTTACTTAGGAAATATAATACGTTTTATCTGTGACCAATTAAATAATTGAACGCAACATATTTTGTAAACATAACTCTAGATAAATAGGTATTCAAAAGCATTCTGTTCACTTACGGCTGATGTTTTCCTAATATTCTCAGCTTTTGCATGTGTATTGAGGGACCGACATTTCCCAATAGCTGTCATCGTTATACGATGGGTGTGCCTATATCATAACCTCTACTTTATCCCGATTCTCCACTATTCTATATTATATGACAAAAAGCGCTCAATTTCACCCTTCGTGGTGAATCCTGGCACGTTAATATTATGGTTATCCAATAAAAAGTCGACGCCGGGAACAGATGCCAGTGGCACATAAAGCCAGCCTATGGAAGTTTTACGACGGAACTCTGTAATTAATTCAGTCGCATGTATTACTGTTATTTAGGTACCTGCATTGGCTTTATACTGTTACGATTTATGTATACTTTTCACTGTAGAATATAATTTAATTATTATATGAATATTACTTTGTATAAATGTTTCTAGTGTTCCAACTACACTCTTAAATATAAAGACTGCGTAGATATTTTGCCAAAAATGAAATCTTTATAAAATCGTCATGTCTGTCTGTACATTTGTCTTTTATTTGTAACAGACTTCAAAAAAGGAGGAGGTTCTCAATTCGTCGTGAACATTTTTATTTTAGTTAGTTTTCTCGAAAATCAGTGAGTTTGTAAAAATGAAATATAATTAGAATATATAATGTGTATGACGCTACACAAGGCTGTAGTATAATTATCACAAAATAAACAAAGACTAGGCGTGGTTACCGTATATATAATTGGGTATTCGAGACATATTACAATAGATTCTATACACATAAAAGGGTAGGCGTCAATATATCTTTGTATCATCTTACTTTCAACAGACCATTATAAAAAAAAATTATAGTTCACTCGTTAAAAATTTAACATCATAAGCCAGTATTCTCATACAAAAACAAGGAGGCTTTGACGTTTTTTGTGATGATAAAAAGTGTCTCAATTGATTAGACTGTCAAATACCCAATTATAACAGTATCAATACAAAAATTTTACATAGTCATATAGGATAAGAATATATCTCATATAAGTCTGCCTAACTATAGCTAATCAGAGTTTAAAAATCATATCGATGTTCACTAAAGACTGTTTATTCAAACAAGCTTCACTAGATGAAAATGCTCCTTGGAAGTGTGGAACGCTTTAGGGAGGCGTTAGAAAGTCTCATCCACGGCAGCTATGATGTCCGTAATATACTAACTATAAGCCTAACGACACGCAATGTTTTTTAAATAACCACCGTGTTACGCCACGCTACGTACAGATTAGCGCCGATCCTTCAATCGCCGAACCTTCCGCGTGGTACGTTCCGTAAGTGTTTAATATATGTTTCACGGAAATCAGCTAAATACATATGTGAGGAACAAATGTATAACCATCTCGCCTCCGCTGGATCCTAGTAGTAGGAGATGCCCAAAAATGCTGGCTTAACATTGGTCTTGAAACAAGACACATCGAAGACTGCACGAAGTAGAGAAGAAAAAATAGAAAAACGGGGCTCAGGTCTCGAAGTGGATGTTTCAAATGCAACAAGGATTAAGCACTAAGATCATTAAGAGAATAACCTTAAACAACAAATAAACAATAAAGTAGAACTAAAACATCGATGACGCCAAAAGTACAGTTCAAGTCCCTACTTTAGAACAAGTTACAATAATTCTCGCAAAATGATCTCGCTTTGATTTACTTTACCAATCTGTGATATAAGACTCCAATCCAAACTTAAAGTTTCTTGAGAAATTAATGGAAATGGATTAATTTTATAAAGTTTAGTTTAAATAAATCTGGAATGGCTCAATTCATGTTATTGATTTGTTTGAAGAAAGAAGAAAGAAAAGAAAGAAAAACTTTATTCGAAGAAATAGCGACGTAATTACATTTGTTATAATACATTATGATACACAGAGCATATTTTGAGAATTTGTACGCCGCATTTTCTGCGAATAAGGTTTGCACTCAGCATATTGCTGTGTCGGAAGAAAGAAAGAAAAAAATATTTGTTTAAAACTACATACAAACCAAAATATACTTATAAATAATATGATACAACTAGGAAATTAAAGTTATAAATCGGTCCTAACTCAGCATGATGCTGGTTGAATCAATGAGCGCTGGTCTTTAAAGTGACTCACCTATAGAGAAAACAAAACGAACACAAAAAACAAAGAAAATACGGATAGTATTATTAGAAAACATACTTAGGGAAAATTAATGCTACGAAGCGAATTTGTAATAAGAACATAATAATTTAGTAGGTAGTTTGTGTCTGTAGGTTTGTGTCAAATATGCTCCAAAGAACATGAGAATGATCATAGATAGATGGATCAGAGAGGCAGTAAAGATTTAAGTAAATCAGACAGATTCTGCACATGAAACCAACATCATTATATGGCACTAGTATCGTGTACAAGATGACGAAGATTTAACAAATATACAAGATCATTTTCGATGTTAACTAATACTCAGATTAATGTAATTTCATCTTATGACTTAGATAACTTAATCAGGAAATTTTGACTAAAACGATGTTTATTATATACATATGTATGATCGTTGTTCTTTTGTTTTGCGAAACTGGCAAGCAGGCAGACGGCCCATCTAATGGAAAGTGATTATCCTCAACTATAGACGTTCGAATCAACAAGGGCAGAGCCAACACGTTGCAAGCCTTTAAAAGATAGATATAGGCGGTGGGACAGAGGGGATTGGATGGATGGATAGGATAGAAGAATTGGGACTGGGATAGTGAAGATGGGATATGGGAAGGAGGAAGTGGAAGCGGAATTGTCACTCATCACACGAAACACGATTAGTTCAAGGGTAATCGATTCATGCCAATATTCTTTAAGAGCATGGTACCACTCCTCCGTGCAGGAACGGTGAAAGAATACAAATTCCTGTGGCCGGGCGCCCTGTCGTAAGAGGTGACAAAACAACCCACATCCAAGGTGGTAGGGCATTTGCCCGACTGGATGGCTACCACCTCTGGTCTAGACTATGCCGCCTTAACAACTTTGAGTTGTGTTCCGGCATAAGTGGCCAGGTTCCAGTTTCTCCTTCAAGGTTAGTAGCACATTGGCAGCACCTCTGGTATTGCTAATTTCCATAGGCGACGGTAACAACTTTCCATCACAGTTGAGCTGTAAGCCTGTCTGCTGTGCTTCAGCAATAAAAAAAAACCACACCAATCGAGCCGGCCCTTGGAGCTGTCATCAAGACAATTATTCCAGCATGGCTCTACTAAACAAATCGATGAATCGTTGAAATATTACAGTACACGTGTTACACATATATATGTGTGCTTGTATGTATATATATGATATGTGTGTGTGTGTGCAATGATCAACATATCTCATGGCGCACGTCCAATCCCTTCGAGATTTAAATGTTGAATGTTTCAGCCGTATTCTGATAAAATCAACCCACCAATGTCTGTATGCAAATGATATACCTCATGTGTTTCACAAACTTTTCTAATCCATTCTCAGTTGTTTAGAAGAAATTGCTTTTAATGATAAGTCCGCTATATTGTTTTCTGTTATATATTAATGATATATGCAATTAAGTATACATACTAAACATTCCATTGGTGGGTTGCGACTTTCCATTTTTTAGGAGAAGCGACGATGTAGCCGCCACGCTTGTTTAAGGCAGATTGTCAAGTATCACCAATGAATCACCTTGATGTTTAAGTTTCATTCATTCATTCATTTCCGTTATGATCAGCGCGTGGGAATCATAACAAAATGGACATTTGTTAAGAAAAATGCCAAACGGTGCATTTTTTCCGGGCAGAATTGAATCTTAATACTGGATAGAGCTGCTGGCACATAAGACATTAAGTCACCACAAATTATGACTAGGAATTACAGGTAGAAATCTTGATTTGAGACTCCCTATAAAGAGCTCTTGAAATCGTTTTACGACTCCTTATGTGATCAGTCCTAATCTCGGGCAGCGTTACCAGCCTTCTAGGCATCTTTTGTCTTATAAGTTGTTTTAAGCTCAGAAACTCAGTTTACATTCTAACTAAAGTTCAAATTCTGCACTAGAGTTCACCAATTCACGACTTGTTTATATCTTTTCTATTACCCGCGATTTTTTAGTATTTTTATTTACTTCTTGAATAATCTAAAAAGGCAAAAGTAGTACTGAAACACATATTTTTTCATAGCTTACAAAAACACTGAAATATTAATTTTCATATTTAAAAAAATATACACATTTAAATTCCTATTAATATTATAAATGCGAAAGTAACTCTGTCTGTTACTCTTTCACGGAAAAACTACGAGACCGATTTGGCTGAAACTTTGTATATATATATATATTCGATGCCGATGATGAACATAGGATACTTTTTGTTCCGAAAAATGGGTCAGTTTCTGGGATAAAAATACATTTGTCTCTCTGTTTGATATGTTTTTACGGAAAAACTATTGCATCGATTTGGTTGAAATTCGGTATATATAACTAGAGTTTACCCTGCGGCTTCGCCGCGGGTCAAACTCTAGTGCGTACCTCTTGTTTAAAGAGCAGACGTTATACAGAATACATTGTGATAAATTTTTATGTGAGTGTTATTTGCCCCAAGAAGATTCACTTTATTTTATATCGTAAACTATCCCATCTCCCGACTTGAAAATTATTTATGTTCCTTTTCGGAATTAAAACGACATTCAAACAAAATTATACCAGGGCAACTTTCAAAGATCCTTATGTACTCATTTCTCACCTTATCCATTCTTCTAACACCACATCCATCTCAGCTGAGTGGAGACATTGGTGGTCTAGTGGTTTAGTTAGTTACTTGGTTTAGTTTCCACTTTAGTGGCCCAAAATTCGGACCCGTATAACACAATCGGTCGTATGACACATATGAAATCCGATTATTGCATAAAATAATATACCTACCAAAAAGTCAACAGATACCATTCATTATAAGGTCACTTTTGCAAAAACGTGACTTTCATTGTTTTTCCCGTGGAGTTTTTTTATTGTAGTACGAATTTATACATAATTTTTGTTCATAATTTAAAACGTTATAACAATAACTATATTGATAAAATGTAAAACCAAAGTCACATACACTTAGATACCTGTAATAGCATCTATCTACTAGTGACCTGTAAACGTTGTGAGGCAGAAAAGGGCGAAGTAGATAAGAGCCACTTTAGAGGGATTTAACCGTTATCGGTAGACTTTTAAGGTTCGTAAATAGTTAAAGAACTTCTTCCTCCGCGAACAGGAGTTACGACTCGGGAGTGTTTCTTTTTGTTGAAATAAAGCGACGCAAAGCGATAGCTACTTCTTATACCACTTGCAGTAAAAGGCATTTCAAAGACGATGCAATTTAAATATAAGATGCAATCCCTAGGGCAGTCTAAAAAAGATTATGGCATTTGAAATTCAAATGGGAAGATTCTTACTTTAACTGTCTTAAGCTTCTAAATTTTTATGTATGTAGGTATGTTTATTATTTTTCACAATTAACGGCCACAAATTATTTTTGAATACGAAAATTATAATTTTCTTTTAGAAGTTGTTTTAATTACGTAATAAGCTATTGACGAGTGTTACAAGATGTCCACCACAGTAGTTATGAGAACCATAGTGTATATTAATATGACATAGACAATCGTCATAGATAATACTTTTAGTCGATTTATCAGATGATTCGATTTATAATTAAATTACCATTTTCTACCGGTTAGTTAGTTTTATAAGCCCACTAAATTATCGTCTATATAATTTAGTGCATCAGTAACTAATTATTATAATTGTTTTTATGATCCTGGCAACACTATGATGTAATTGCTATTTTTAGCAATGATGCAATATTATTGTTTTGTAGGGTAGGATTTTTCGTATAAAAGGCGTAGTGGCGTTTAGACGGTGTTCATTGCTTACTGTGCTGTGTGAATATTCACATCAAAGGCTGAACAATAAAGGGGAAACCCTGTCCACATAATTAATATTTGGTATATTTGGTACTTTCTTACCCAAATCTCTCCTTGCATTTTACACTAGCAAAACAACAACAAAATTAGTCTATTTAAAAATTTAAAAATACATAGCAAATTTTCATACAAGATTAGCACTTTAAAAGTGCATTTTCTGAGATTCAAAATACCGCATACGTTGTTAAGTCAGACAATTTCTTTAAAGCAGCATTACAATCGGCTCAGTAGTTCTAGGATGAATCCGAAACAAACGTACAAAACAGAAATATAATAGAGAGAAAAACATAATTTAAACAAAACTTTACAAAAATGTGTTCTGCATCGACCGCATTTTCTTTATCCATCCAATAGTTTCTTTAACTCATCTATAATGTTTAAATACCTATGTACAGTTATATGTAAGTCATGTCTAAAATTATA
This sequence comes from Dendrolimus houi, assembly GCA_039645545.1. Taxonomy (NCBI): domain Eukaryota; kingdom Metazoa; phylum Arthropoda; class Insecta; order Lepidoptera; family Lasiocampidae; genus Dendrolimus; species Dendrolimus houi. The sequence goes on along the minus strand of CM077120.1, from coordinate 10,087,996 downwards.
AAGCGCCTTAATTATTTTGTATATGACTTATTTCTAAGTAATATTGAGATAGACTACAGACAATACTAATAAAATCAATCCCGGTGTATCATCAATTTAATGAGATTTTTTCTTCTATTATTTCTCTCTTCTGGTAACTTTCTATTAAGATATTTTTACGTCTTTCAATAACAAATAACCCCTAACAACATTTATATACCAAACAAGTTCAATGAACAAATTCAGAAAATAGGGAAAAATACAAAAAAAAAATCGAGTTACTAGAGGTGTTTAAAAATATTTTAAGTAAGAGAAACAATACGACCAATTTAATGATTATATTAGTTTGTAACGTAGGATAATACACCAACATATACATGACAGTCTGAGCCTGAATTTAAACAAATATTCAAATTACAAAGTTTTAAATTAAACTAAGTTCCACCGGAGAACAACTTTTTAAAGGATATGCTATTATATTATTAATATTATATGGAGGTAATTTGCATTACTCGCAATATTACCTAATAATTTTATTGGGGTCGCCTTGTTCCTCGAATTAATCACGAAACGTATAATAGAATTTGGGAAATTCGCCTGTTTTCTTTTGATACCAAATTCGTATCCAATAATGAACTCTCGAAATTACTTTCTTAAACATAATATTTTTTTAATAATAATTTCTATAAACGTTCTGCATTATTTCCGTTTTAAAAGGAAGAGACTGAATTTTTATTTTCCTGCTTCAATATTCGAGCAACTGTAATAACACTCAATCGACGTCATATCTCTCCAGTGAGTGTAGGCGTACAGTGCTTCTAAAATCCTCCGAATTTAAGTATTAATGATAATCTTTAGATACTACTTCTATTACATAGGAATATTATTTTAATTATATATTATATTATACATGTATATCCTTGTTCGTGGTAGCGTAACGGCAAGAGCACGTGTCTCAAACTCAAGGGCTCGAGTTCGATCAGGGCCGGTACACATACACCACTTAGTCAGTTTTCTGATCTAATGTGCATTTGTTACAATTACCACGTGCTAACAACGATGAAGGAAAACATCGTGATGTGCACCTGCACATCGAGATAACCGATGTGTCAAACCTGTCAAGCCGCCTTGGACAAGCGTGGCGGGTATACTGTCCGTTTGCCCTATAATGGGAGGCCCGAGCCCAGCAGTAGGACATTTGTGGACTGATATTATTATTATTGTTTCTTTCAAGACCACGGGCCATAAAAATGGCCCGGACTTTTGGAGGGCTTGCGTGGGGCGAAGCGAAGACCAACACGTAAAGGGCCCTAGACAAAAGAACTATGGCGTCTGCCCGTCGCAATGTTCGGGAACATTGAAAAAATGGGCAGATGGTGATTCGCCACTTTCCGCATGGACTTCAAAAAAAATTCGTACAAGATTGGCGAGGGGCAACATGGATGTGAGGGACTAAGGGGTATCGAGAGGTGGGCTGCAGATTCACCGAAGCTACTTCCAACGTTAGGCCATTTATCACTGCCACCCCCGAACCTTGAGTCTTAGGTCATAAATATAAGTATATTATTACTAGATTTGCCCACGACTGCGCAGCGGGTCAAACTCTACTGCGTACCTCTTGTTTAAAGAGCAAACATTAACACAGGTTACATTGTATTACATTTTTATGTTAGTGCTTTTTGCTCCCGGAACATTCACTTCATTTTAGATCGCAAACTATCACATCTCCCGAGATGAAAAGTATCTATATCCATTTTCGGTATTAAAACTACATATGTACATTACAGTGAAACCGATTCAGTACTCCAGTAGTTTTTCAATTTGATAGACAGACCGATGCACAATCGCATTTTTTTATAGATGATGAATTTTTATATCTATAAACTTAAGAAATGATTGGTCTCTCACACAAAGTGTCACCCCTATTTTATGTATGTCAAGTCTCGTCTCTCATCTGTAAACTACAAAAATGTCAAGCATAACGAAAATGATTAAATGCCGAAAATGATAAATATGACGCAACTGAAAATGACATCACAAAAAACAAAACCTATCGTACTTTCTGGGATAATCTTTACATACTACCCCTTTTTCTTTTTTATTCTTGATATTGAACTTGCATATAAACTGAGTTTCAGCCAGATTGGTCTAATAGATTTTTCATGAAAACATTACAGGAAAATAGAAAAATATACTTTTATCCAGGAAACTATCCCATTTTTCAGAATAAAAAGTATCCTATGTTCATCCTCGACATCGAAAATATTATATGTATACTGAGTTTCAGCCAAATTGGCCGATGAGTTTTCCGTAAAAACGTAACAGGCAGAGTTACTTTCGCATTTATAATATTAATAGGTATAACAGGGATTATTTGATTTAATAAATTCATATTTTTACATTTTTATAAGCACGTAATGGCACAACACAGGATATTTTACCGTGTCCAACGATTATTTTTGATGTTTGCATGCCCATCAACTTGCAATTTTTTTAGTTTTCACCTGTCACAATTTCATACTTGATTGTGTCAAGCGATGTAGTAGTGCTTTTTAATAAGTCATCTAATGCATAGACAATAAACTATCATCATTATATCTAAATTTAATCGTAATTAATCGTTTTGAAATGAAAATATTTTAATAAAAATAAAAAAAACACAGCATTTATTTCAATTCAAAAAGTCATACTCGTGCTTCTATTTCACTTTTAAGTATAAACATATGGGTTATATTGCTAATTTATTAGTAACACAGTATTTTTGGCAAATGATATGGGTGCACCAAATTGATTAAATTGTATTGACAAAGAAACTCGATTTTGGTACAAAAACGAATCGGTAATGGTTTCGGGCATCACGAATTGGCCAATGATCGATTTGCCAAAAAAGAAAATAATTCGCTGGACAATTAAATACAATAATTTTTTTAACAAATATGTGAACAAACCATAGTCCGTCGGGCTCTGATCACCGCCGGGGTACCTGCCGTCCTATAACCGAGCAGTTATTGCTACGACAATGGCAAGAGACTTGACGGGATGTCACTGGTGCCCTAAAAGATGGCTCGCCGCTCAGGGTACGCAACTTACGTCGATACTTTAGTGGCGACCCATCTTTCTGCCACTAGCATGACAATCGACTGCTGCGCAACAGGTGCCCATAACGTCGCAAATATTCAGCCCTTGAAAATGGCTGCATATTTGTGGCTTTTGAAGTCTAGACTCTGGATCTTACGATACTGAAACGTACGATAGATGTCTCACATGACTACAAGACTTGTCTATACTTCGGGCAACGCATTAGCGATTCCATTCAACGAAGTATTGCGGAGTTTTTTGTTGATATTCCAACCTGACAGCGGCCTGGCAGTAGATTTTCTACTTTAATATTAACTTGTATATATAGTTTATTTTTGTATATCTATAATTGAGTTAATTAATTTCAAATCGGCTTATATAAAACGATTGTAGTTTGTGTCAGCTTCGGTGTACGCAAACATTAATACAGCAACGTGGGGTTATTAGGACAATTATCGTTGAATAAAATAAGGGGGATATCTCCCCGGTGAAATAGAAGATTAGAATCTCGTTTGTTCGCTTGCCTTTCTTAATCCTAATTAGCAATTGAACTGAGCTCTTATCATTCGACCTGAACAGAGAGTCATTCTTTTAACAACATTCCTATTGCTGTTATCTACGCATTAAATCTATAGACGTAGCTTTATTTAGCTTTACTGCTTGCTGCGTTGTGATCTTTTAGTAGTATATTTTTGTAGTCAATTAGATTATGACATATAATATTTTCTTAAGTTTTCGCGACTTGTATACATAATAAAACTGCGTTTTCGCGGTTTTAAGCGCGGTAATTTTTGCGGCCATGATCACGGCCACTGAAAAGTGGCCGAAACGTCGGAATAGCAAAAATCAAATAAATTACCACGCTTAAAACCGTTAAAACGTAGTTTTATTGTGACATATAATTTTTATTGCATTTTTGGTTTGTTCATAGTTGAGATGCTTGGGCCGCGAGTCTTATGATTTTCTATAAATATATTTCTTAGGGCCTGATTAAGTCTTGGATATATCAAAGCTGGGTGCGGACAACGATCTTTGCCAAAGTGGCAACGATCTCCTTATATCAGTGCAGGAACGGAGAAAGCATTTCCTGAGGCCGGGCGGCCTGTCACAGGAGGCGACAAAATAACCCACAGCTAGGTGGTAGGGTAATTGCCCGACTGGATGGCTACCACCACTGGGCTAAAGTATGCCTCCATAACAACATTGAGTTGTATTCCAGCATTAGCGGCCAGGTTCCAGTCTCCCTTTAGAGAGCGGCAGCACATTGATAACAACTTTGGTATTGCAAATGTCTATAGGCGATGGCAACAGCTTTCCATCAGGTGGGCCGTCTGCCTGTCTGCTGAACTCATGTAATAATAAAACCCCTAAAAATCTGGCCCCTAAAATTTATTACAAAAATAATTTGATAAACGTTGATCAAAGTATCAAAAGGCATATTTTCATTAGTACTTTTCGAACCGTATCTTCTGGATTACTTTTACCGTGAGCACGTTCAGGTAACGATGCGGTTTCGTCACGTCGTTGCCTACAACCCCTCAGGGATACAGTGGCATGAGTCGGCGAATGAGATGAACTATAAAGAAAATAACACATTTATTATTTTTTATTTCTTTCCACGCAATAAGTTTTCGTTTACTGAGGTTTTATTGAGTTCATTAATAAATGACTTCAGCTTTGACGGAACGCGATCAAAGAGATTTTCAAAGAGAAAAAACTCATTGAAAATAGGTTTTAGTAAAACTTGCTTTCAAATAAAATGTAAAATAAAAAATATTTGGAAAGAAATTCCATGTAGATAGATTTTCATTTTTTCTCAACTGTTTATCTATCACATTTTTATATTACTTTCAACTTAATGTCTAAAATTAAATATCATTATGTTGTAATAATCACAAAATTTTAAATGTAATAATCAAAAAAAAAATAAGGATATGCCCGCGACTTCGTACACGCTTGACATAAAATTCACGTGGGATTCCCAGAACATAAAGTACCGCAGCATTTAATAAATTATGTAAGCTATTTATTTATTTAGTGAAAACTGTGTCGGAATAAACAAATTTTTACTTCAAAGTGCTCCCGGGAAAATTCCCGTGAGATTTTTGGAATCCCGAACGGACAAACAGACAAGAAATCTAAAAAAATTGCATCGTGTTCTCCATATTTTATGTATATAGTCTATTCCAGTTGGCTTTTCTTAAACAGTTAATAAATAATGTAGTTCAGTAGTTAATAATATTATAGATTTAAAAATATGTAAATAGTAGTACTTCCATATTGCCGTTATAGGAAACGTTGACCGCATTTCGACGTCGATGGGCAGCGGCTGTGTGTTGCACAAATTATAAGCCAGCCCTTTGGTCACGTGAGATTACTGTCAAACGTATTGATAATTTTGATAGAAGGCTGACTTTTGTAACATTTATAATAGTAGAAAAAATGCGTGCAGGAACGGAGAAAGAATACAATTTCCTGCGGCCAGGCGGCCTGTCATAAGAAGCGACAAAAGAACCCACAGCCAGGTGGCAGGGTATTTGCCCGACTGGATGGCTACCACCCCTGGTCTAGAGTATGCCGCCATAACAGCCTTGAGTTGTGTACGGCATTTACGACATTTACGGTGACCAGGTTCCACTTTCCCTTAAGAGAGCAGTAGCGCAATTGTAGCACCTTCGGTGTTGCAAATGTCCATAGGTGATGGTAACCGCTTTCCATCAAATGGGCCGTTCGCCTGTCTGCTGAACTCCTGCAATAAAAAAATGAATATATATATTCAGTACTCCTGGATGCTTTAAAGCTATGACCGCAAAACTTTGGAGAACCCTTAAAGAATAAGGGCCGTTATAAGTTCAGAACGGTGTGCTTTAAATTACATAGGAATCCTTACTTACCATGAAAGTTATTTTCACCTGCCCTTACTAACTTCGTATAAAGTTTAAGTTTCTTTCAAGATTTCTTGAAGGGTATATACATTATTATTGTGACAAGATAGAGCCATGCTGAAATCATTACTTGATTATAGCATTTAGGGTCGATCGGTACCAAGCTCTCACAGAATATTGGCGTCAAACGATTAGCTTTGAGTTAAGCATTCCGATGGCTCATTTCCGTCTCCCTCTACACAATTCCCCTATCCTATCCCCTCTATCCAATTCCTCCTGTGTCGACCCCTCTATGCCATTCCTCCTGTCTCATCCCTCTCTCCCACCTTTCTTATTCCATCCCCCATCTCATCATAAAGGCTGGCAATACGTTGCCTTCACCCCTAGTGTGTCGTATTTTGAATTAAATAAGGTTGAATTTTATGTGTTTAACTCTTTTTAGTGTCTCCTTTTTTTCATTTCGCTTTTTCGTTTCATCGAGCTTCAAATCACAACGATTCTAAAGCAGTTTCACTTCAAAAATAGGACTATTTACGCTACTATCCTTCGGGGGCCATATTTTGACTGTCATCTTTTGGGTCAAATGTTATGCCATATAATGTTCATCTCTGTTATCAAAAATATATATAATTCTATGTATGAAGCTTTTTATGACAAACAGTTTATTTCCAAGGCCATGATGAAAGAAAAAACATATATGCAAATAAATCTACTTTCACGTGTTTATAATAAACAGACTGATTACCAAAATCTAACGAAGAATTCAATATATGATCTCTACATAATTGTTTTTACATATGAATTGAATTAAATTAAGGGCTTTGGAAATCCTTGAATATTTGTAACATTTTTAATAAGTTGCGTAAAGGGATTCCCTTCGATTTGAAAAATGGGAAAGGACGTCAATAAGGATATAAGAATATAAAATTCTTCTGTTCGTTTGTATGTCACTGAAGTCCTCCTAAAAGATTGGGCCGATTTTGTTGTTATATATTTTGTTTGTGTTCAAGTAAACTCTAGAATGTTAGATACACAATTGGACCCGGTAGAGGGCACTGGAAACAGATGACAGGATATTGACTATTTTTTTGTGTTTATTTGATTAAGGTCTTGGGTGGTTTAAATCCACAATTGGACCCAGTAGGTGGCGCTGCAATTGGGACCTAGATTTTCATTTTTCAGGGTAGAACAACATCTGCCGGGCCCGCTAGTAATACTTTAATATACTGGGCAAGATATGTACTTATCATTCCTTGTGTAGAATACAGTATCATTGCAGTGTTTCGCTCTTTATTTACATTTGATTGTTGTAGTGGTATTTAAAAACAAGAAGGAATACCGGGTGATTTATTTAGTAGGTACTAAGTAGAGCATGCCGTCGCCGTTGGGTATCCGCTAACCTACCACCATCATGTTGTTGTAGTCTCCATAATACTTTTATTTATCCGAAAAAAATATTTTCATAACATTATAGGCAGAAATAAAACGATTTCCCTTTATACAAACGTTTTTCCGTAATAGATTCTGAAAAATCTTGTTTTCTCAGAAATTATTATACTTTGTCAAAACCGTTTGTTTATTGACGGACTTAAAATTTTTGCATCGAGTTTACTTACATGTAGCGGTATTCATTTAATAATGTATGTAGAAAAAAGATTGTATTTATTATATTTTACTTCGAAAAGTAATTTTAATAAGTGTACTGCGCTCTACCTAAATAGATAAAAAATACATATTGTTACGAGTTACGGGACTCGAATTAAAATGCCGTTTGGAATTACTATAGAATTTATTAGAACTATACAAACAAGTATAACAAAGATACAAATATAACTGGACACAACCAATACAAACGTAATACACGATTCAATAACACGCGCAAAGTCCGTCACTACATAGCTTATCAAATATACACACGTCTTGTCTCGTCTGTGACAATCGCTAGAGTGCCGATCTCCCCATTGGGCCATTGCTATATACTGCACCGATACAATATGGCTGCCCACTTGCGTAGATCGAATTTCTTAGAATTCGTAATCTACAAACCTGCCTAATTATGCCTGCAAACGGCCATAAACGAGTACTATAGGCTGCTCTCAACAATAACCAATAAATAAGTAAACAAAAGAAGACAATCATAAAAGAACTACAATGTTATTATCTCAAACACCGACGGCGGGTAAAAAATGTGCTTTGTTTACGAATATGCAGGTGGCCCAATTGCAACAATATGATATGTTATATTTGGATCACACAGGAAATGTTTTTGTACGTATCATAATAACGTACCGCTGAAAGAAATCACTGCGGGGCTATGATGAAAAATACAAGTACATTCATATAAATACGCTCACACCCTTGTCACTCGATGGCCGGCCATGTGTAAAATTAAATTCTCAGATCATTCTTCTCATTTTTCTTTTCGTTTTACTTGTTTTGGAGACATATTTCCGATTTGCACTCCTTTTAAAGATGAAATGACAAAATTGACTATGTACTCTAACGTTACAAGTGTTTTATACTTTATACGACTCTACAAAAACAAGTGTAACGTTTAGTTACTCTAGTGTTAATTTTAATTATGTAGCAATTGTTGTGTGTAGTGCTCTCTTATTATAGTATAACCATCTGTATGTACAGAAGACCACAAACTGTTCTATACTAATGGTCAAAATAAATCATATTTATTTTACACTAGCTGCTCGGACAAACTTCGTTCTCTCAAATGTTAATATATATTTGCTTTCTCGAGTTTTTTGCTTAGCAACATTCATTTTTATTTATATAAGAAGCTAGATAGATTAAAGTTTTTCCTGCGGCTGCGCCGCGTGTCAACCCTGCGCGGGTGGCTCTATTTTACTTGTTTACATAAAAACTTAATTAGGTTTTTTTGGTATATAATGTATAAACCTTCAGTGAAAAATTATGTAACTAATGATGAAACGGATTGCATTATTTAGGAGTTATCGGATAATAGACAGACAGACGTGCGTGGAAAGTGACTTTATTTTATACTAAGTATGTAAAGATTAGATAAGGTTATAAACAGATGTTTCAATACGTTAAAAATGTTGGCAGTTCTACATGTGCTAGCAATATTGGTGTGCAAAATTGTACTTACAATAAAATTTACAGTAAAACTTATCATTGTATCAATTTGTGTGTAATCATTTCACCTGTTGAGGTACATTAAGCCTCATTAATTTCAACATGATTTTTTTATGTCTCAACCGGTTATAGTGAAAGTGGTATTGTTAGTCCTTGTTTTATGTAACATAGCTACACAAAATTATAAACGTGTATTGACAGATTTAAGCAAGGTCATAAAAATGGGCCTAGTTCCTGTCGAATCACGTAGATTGGAGAGTACCGTAAAGATAACGAATGTTCACTGTCTTTTAATTTGGCTATGACACTAAAAACTTTTTATGCCAATATCACGATCATGTGGTAGTTTTACATGGAAAGTTTCCCGGAAATTTTGAAATTTGGTAACTTTATAGATTTCGATGTGCTCTTTCCGAATATCAATTTTGCTATCTCGTATCTTGCCACTAGCGTCGCCATAGTGTAAAAAGGTGGCTAACAGCAGTTTTTTTTACATTATCTCCATTCCGACTCATTTTGCAATTAAATATCAAATACAAAATAAAACTAAAGAAAAATTGCTATAACTTATGTTACAGCAACTTTTTTTGCAAAATAAACAGATTCAACGTACGAGCGACGCAGTATTCTTCAATATGCATTTTGGCTAAAAATCTCATTTCCACACCAAGAGAGATTTAAGAGGATGTACGTACCTACTTTTTGACAAAAATCACTATTATAATTTGTAAAGACCTTAATTATTTATTTTAATCATCTATTCAATACATTATAAAACATGTATAAATTTTAAGCGATTTACAAAAAGGAGGAGTTTCCCCATTCCTGATATAATTTTTATTATCTGTATATATATATAATTCTTCTGTACGTGTGTTGACAGTGAACTCCTCCTAAACGGCTGGACCGATTTTGATGATATTTGTTTTGTGTGTATGAATGGCCCCCCGGGTGGTTTAGATTCACAATTGGAACCGATAGGTGGCGCTGAGATCGGGTTCTAGAATCCCCCTAATCACCTGGAGCGATTTTGACGATTTTGTTTTTGTGTGTTAGAGTGGCTTACCGGATGGTTTAGAATTGCAATTAGAACCGGTAGGTGGCGCTGAGATCGGGTTCTAGAATCCTCATAATCATCTGTACCAATTTTGGTGATTTTGTTTTTGTGTCATGAAACAAAGTCTTTTAGGAATTCAGAAAATATACGATATATACGGTACGAAGTTCGCCGGGTCAGCTAGTTTTGTATATATTTTGAGCCCTAACTTTTTTAGTACTTAACCCAATTAATAATATTTTTTGGGTTGTATTCAGTATATTTTCAATATAGTTTCAGATAAATTCAATTCAAATTAGACCTTGGATTCCGAAGATATAGCAAGGAATTATTCTAAATAAAATGGAAAAACTGTATTGATTGAGGTATTGTTAGGCTCATCTTTTTTTATATCTGTACCGATTTGAATAATTTCTATTACATTGGATTCAGTATAGTTTTAAGGTAGTTTAACAATATTAGATCTATAATTTGAATAAAAACTTTAGTATCTATTATATAATATTTTCTTAAGTTTCCGCGATTGATACATACAATTAAAAATGCGTTTTAAAGTGGCCGTGAAAAGTGGCTGAAACCTCGAAATAAATAACAAATAAAATGCCTCGCTTAAAACCGATAAAACTTAATTTTAATTGTCTGAATCTGTGTTTCTAAGACCTTTATATTTGAATAAGTGCAGAGGTTAAACTTTTTTCATAGCAAACAGCTGATACTGGATATGTAATAAAATAACAAAAGGTGTCAGGCCCTTCCTGATAAACGATACAAGCGGCACAAGGGCCTGTAAAAGCTGCTAGTAAAAAATATTTATTGCCAATAAATGGCTGCCGTTATATCGTTACGGCGATCTGGCAGGGCTTGAGGTAGTAAATTTAATTTGGGCAATGATCGACCACTGCGATAGAGCCTAACATATTTCCCGGGAGAGCTTGATGGTCAGCCCGTAATGTACTGGTTAATAGCGGTGTACAACATATTTTCCAAGTTTAATTTGTAATAACTTCTTTTATTTTTAACACACTTAGGCACGTGCCGCTTTTGTGTGGAACTAAATTAATTATTAGGCATGCAAATATATTCTATATGGCCAAGCTAAGCAAGTTACGGTTGTGTTATCGTTACGATGGAGAACTTGGGGCCGATCCCAGACACTCAAACCAGAAATAATTAACAGAAAGTTTGTATACGAAACTTATCCTTCCCGGGAAGCGATCTCATAGGATAAGGGCAGCGCAAATCTCTATGATCCAGTGAATTAAAAAATATAATTGTCCACTACATAGTGCAAGAGTAAGATAAGTTTTTAAAAGAGGCGAGGCTTTTGTTAAAACTGGAAGTGAACCTCGGTAACAATTTAAATTAAAAAAATATTTGTTGTGATTTCTGAAAAGCTGTTTAACCACCATAGTTATACATTTCATCTAAGACAATCTTTTTTTAATTATACTATACCAACTAAACCATGGAGACTATACCATCATTGGAACCCTATTATTATATTAAAAATATTAAGAAGTGTTAATATTTATTCATTTTATAGCAATAAAATGATAATAATAATATTACATAACGGGTATCAAATTAAAAAATATTAAGTTTTTTTAATATCATGAATAAATTGTTTCGTGCGAACCATTGTGTGGGGGTGCCAACAATGGTATTAGTGAACACTATATAGTGCCAACAGTTTCGAAGTAAAATGATTGCTTCATACATGATACAAAGATAGAAATGAACGTACGGGCAAGATGAACTATAAAGGTTCGGTTTCAGCAAACGTGAATGTTTTAAAAACCTATAAACCAAAACAGTGTCTACAACTATCTAGAGATTTGACTTTTTATTTGTTACCAAAATAAATGTGACAATTCAATAGATTAATAAATTATAGTAATGAGTCTCCCTTCGACGTTTTATTCTGGACCTTGAGTTACGAAGTTCAGTCGAATTCCTCGAAAACTGTCATTTATGAATTTACGACTTTATTATTGCTTCCGCATTTCTACTTGAACTAAAAACAAGTAGGTAACTTGATGATGGATTGTATTGACATATTGGCTTTTTGTTTGGAACTTTATGGAAAGGATATTACACACAAGAACAATATTTGTGACATCTATTTTACGAAACGAGTTTTGTCAACAAAATATGAATCTTATTTAAATCTAAACATAAGGAATGTGCATAACCTAGACATATAGTAGAAGCATGCTAGTATGCCCAAATACGGCTATTGGAGCGTAAGTTTGATAATACCCGTTTCCATAAATACCTAGTTCATTCGTAACCATGCGGATGGTTCCGGCCAATCTTATACTAGCTTTTGACCCTTTTCGGTGGTTAACTGTGCGTGAGTTCGTGCCTACAGAAACTTTGCTATAAAAAACCTATGTCTATCTATTATAAATGATGGATGTATGTAGTTATGAGATTGGATAAGATGAGGAATGAGAACATAAGAGAATGTTTGAATATTGCATGCGTAAATGAAAAGAGAAGAAGAAAATTAAGTTGCTATGAGCATGTAATGGAAATGAAAGTATGTGACAAAAAAAAACTACAAGATCGATAAAATATTTGTTAAAAGATTCATATAACAGCAAATGTAGACCAAAAAAGAGATGAATGTGTTGTGTGAAGAACGACAAAATAATCGTGTCAAGATGTATAGTGTCATGCAAAGGATGCATGCCAGGATTGAGGAGCATAGAAGCAAATCACGCAATGTGCCACCTTCAAATGACTAGAAACAAGTGAAGGAATACGAAAATAGACGATTATTAGGAAGCCTGTGAATCGTGATTACTGATGCTTGAGCGGCTACCTTGGCCTACACACAGCGACAATTCGGTTTATGGTGAAAGTATGAGATATTTTTTTATATCACATCACATTGACTATACTCAATGCATAAAGCGATCCCTAATATTCTGCCGACCGCTCAAGATTCGTTCCGGAAAATATACCACACCACCTAAGCCAGGACCTAAAGAAGTGGTAATCTCAAGAAATGTTGGCTTGACGTTTTGAAAGGTAATATATCCAATCAATAATATCTCACAATAAAGAATGTCGAAGATCATTCCGAATGAAGGAAAAATAAGAACGTGGATAAATTTAATAATACAATGATGATAATAGCAATTGTTCGAATTGTTAATAGTATTATTTGAAAAAAAAGATTAAGGAAAGTTGATGAAGCGAAAAGTGTTTGTCAGGATCGTAGCAGGTGGAGATCCATCGTCTCTGCCTACCCCACTGGGAAACAGGCGTGACAATATGTATTCTTTGAATGTCAACTTCCAGCATTACTACTTCAGTCAAGACCACAGCGCCAGTTTTATATGTTTGAGCCCCTCATAAATGAGATTTAAATCCGAGGCGGCATTCACCTGTGTAAACTTCAGTTATTACTGGATTACACGCTCCAATTAGGTGTTATGTTTACTTTGTCACCTCAATTATATGACACAACTAGTTCACTACATTAATATTTAAATTAACATTCCAAAGTTTGTTTTAGGCCCTTATAAAATTTTCATCCGTCTATTCTTGTATCTCTTTTTGGTTTATCTTTACTTCTATAATACCAACACATAATTTGTATCTATCTTCATTAATTCATCATTAATAGCCCAAACCACCAAATTAAGTGGAGACAGATAGAAAATAGTTTATTGAAGACCTACGAAAGCTCAAGTTTCATAAAAAAACATTATCAGACTATTTTTAGAATATTGAAAAGCATATAAAATATCAGGTATAGCTAATTGTGATATCAAAATAGGAATCGGTTAATTTTAGATTATATCATGATCAGAAGGACACAAAGTCTATGGTCTGATATGTCTTATGAATGAAGGCACTTAGAAAAGAAAAAAATGCCTAAAATCGTCTATTTCCTGTTGTAAAGTTAAGGAATTATACACTTAAACAAATGAAATAAAATATATCTTGAGAATGATACAGCATTAAATAGAAACCTTTTCACTCTGCCGCATGAATCTAAATGCTGTATCTAGGGCGACTGAGCGAAGTAAATGCAGAGAAAGAATAATGGAAGAGATTATCTTGCCTCTTGAAAAACATCGCCAACTTGAGCTCTAAAGAGTTATTCATACAGAGTAATCTTTTATTCCTCGAAAACGGGCGAACCAACTCGCCGCGTTCCTGCTGAGATTTTCCGAATATTTCTTCAAAGATATAGCGAATCAACGGTAGCTTTGTTTAGACGGCGATGTAGCCAAAAGACGCTGCGTTTAGCATTAAATACATTTACGAGCAGTTTATCTTTCCAAATCGCGTGGTATATCTTTTAAGGTTTTTCGTTGAGTCGACGGCAAAGCCTAAATAAATTCCATGGGTAAGTGGCTTTACGCAGATAGTTGGTTTCTTATGATTTTATATTTTAAAGACTTGTAATAATAAAGCTTGATTATTTGGCTACTTAGATAAGGAAACATGTATTGCAAACATGAATTACCGTAAGTCAAATTTATATTTCTATATTTTACGTTTTTATCCATCCTGCCAATAAATCGTTTTCCTCTACGGAGAAATAAATTATTATGTTCATCTCGTAAGAATGAGCCAGTAAGCAATTAAGGCGCCGTTCATATCTTTTATATTATATTACATAAAGGGTTCCTATTAAAATTTAGAAATTTAATGTAAGCATTAATTTATAGGTTTTGTACGAACCTGATTTAAATTTGGAGTACTTTACATTCATGCAGGTGAAGCTACTGTAATATGTGCAACAATCAGAAGGGCTTATGATAGTAAATGAACAGCAACTGGTCACAATACTTTATAATCAGAGAACCTTACGGCTTTAACATATATTATACACTGACTTTTTACACTCGACAAGTATTTTTAGAACACCTCGCCATCTCTCCAACAATTTTACAGTCTAACAAACTTAGCAAATTGGCAAAACCGATAGCGGATTGAAGTCATTGATAAACTATTTTAATTAAAGGGTTATGAATGAAAAGAATCTAATACATTATTGTTTGGAAATTCTAGATAACATTTTATACAAGATATTATATAAAATATTATACTCAAAGTTTTACGTGTAATAAAATAAACCGAACACAGTATAAATCTATCGCGTCTGCCAACATGAAAATAACATGTAGTGAATACCGTCCATATATAATTGAGAGACCTTGAATTATAACCTACACAATTACCATATCATATTATTGTAATATAAAATGGAGGTAAATTATGGAGAACTACTCTATACAAAACAAGCTCTAATCACATAATAAATAATGAGGAGCATGGTTGCTGGTTTGTGTAATGAAACTATACTTTTTGTAGCACATTTTATATTAAAAGAGTGTACATTATAAAACACAAACGCTGCGCGTAAAAGTTCTCTGACATTTTTGATAATCGCGGCAAGACTGCACTCGAGCGCTGACCAAAGCAGACTACTCGACAGCGTTTAGCGGTCGGAAGAAGAGGGGCGACGCCAATGCGACGCGGGCGGCGAATAACGTGAAGGCGGCTTGTCACGATTATGTCGCTTAGGCAGCCTGCTGGCCGCTACAATAAAAAATATAACATTATTATTCAATGAAGAAAATGGCCGATTGTATCGTTTAGAAATAAGAGAGTACATAAAAAATTAATTATTAACTTTAAAAAGAAACACGACAAGAACAACTATGCTACTTAATAACTGTAATACTACGTCGAAAATAGATTATACGAGTGTGAATCAAGAAGTTCTTGGAATCAATATTAAAAAATGCAAAAACTTAAACGAAAATATTTTATTTTTCTACATAATCTCCCTCCAGTGCAATGCATTTAGAATAACGCGTTTCTAACCTCCTTATAAGTCACAAAAAACGTTTTTCTTGAGTCTCGAAAAACTCCTCTACGGCAGCCATAGCCCCGTCATTATCGTGAAGTTTAGTTCCACGAATTTCTTCATTTAATTTTGGGAATAAGTGAAAATTACTGGAGGCTAATTGCGAAGCATGTGGTGGGTGGTCAAGCAGAATTGAAGCCAGCACACCGGATTACGTTGAGCACAACTTACGATTGATGAGCGGGAGCGTTATCGTGAAGAAACAACACGCCCAACGACCGTTTTCCACGACGTTTTACTTTAACGCACTTTCGGAATAAAATTTACATAATAGGGTCCAGTAATCGTGTGGCCTTTTGGCATGTAATCAATAAAAAGTATTCCTTTATTATCCTAAAACAATGAGGCCATAACTTTGCTAGCTGTAGGAGTAACTCGAAATTTCTTAATGGATGGAAAGGATGGTCATTTCCATAGTTTCAGGATCGAAATGGTGGACCCATGTTTCATCCATGGTAACAAGGCGACAGTAAAAAATATCCGAATCATGCTGGAACATTTCGAAGATTAAGCTTAGAAATTTCCAAACGTCGCTTTTTGTTTTTGTCGGTTAACATTCGTGGCAACCATCTTGCCGACACTTTTTTGAACCCCAGTGAATTAATTTTTGACATTTTCTACCGTAACGGATGTTGAAGGCTGCCCAGAACGTGAGTCATTTTTACAGCTTAATCAACCTCTTTTAAATTCAAGCACCCAGTACACAACCCTAGAATAGGGTATAGCATCACCCCTAATATCTGCTAAATATCCGACAAAAATTCTTTCGTAGACTTTTTCAAGCTGAGATATTTTATTACCGCACGTAACTCACTTTTACCTATAAATTTGCGTTTTTAGCAACTCGTTACACAAAAAATATTATTAGGTGCGAACGAACTGACAAAAACAAGTGACAGGTGACATAAATATTGTGTGATTGACACTCTTTAATTTGAATATCAAACACCTCCCAAAAAGGTTTTATATATCATATATCTAAGAACTTTTTGATTCACCTAGGTACTTAATGGAATTTTCAACGTCCATGTAATAATGTAACGAAAAGAAAAAGTGATTGCATTTATAAGTTATCATCTTTTTGTGGTTTACAATTACAAATTAAATACTATAAAGCAAATTACGATTATTGTACTGAACCACAAGATCAATACAAACAATTTGAAATGTTTATTACATTTTGTATCACTTTGTTATCATGGTTGTTTATCTTATACTAATATATAAAGCTGAAGAGTTTGTTTGTTTGATTGAACGCGCTAATCTCAGGAACTACTGGTCTGGTTTGAAAAATTCTTTAAGTGTTAGATAGTCCATTTGTCGAGCAAGGCTAGCTAGCAAGGAAGGCTATATATCATCACGCTAAGACCAATAGGAGCGGAGCACCAATGAAGAATGTTTCAAAATCGGGGGGTTTTGAAAACAAATTCCACGCGGACGACGTCGCGGGCATAGCTAGTTTCCATAATATAGTCGATCACACACAATCATGTACAGGATAGAACCCCATCCACAATTTTGTCATCAATTGGATGACTACAGGATTTAAATCTCTTCAATTTTATGCTAAATAGTCCTATCCATTGCCTGCCTCATCCAACCATTGGGTAAATTTTATTTATATGTTTACAAAGTTTTCCAAGAGGATTCGTTTTCGTAAACTTTACACTGTTATATCACGGAAACTATGATTTAATAAAAATAATTCTAATTTCATATACGTTATCAAAGTATATCGCCTACCAAGGTTTTTTATTGTATGAGTTCATCAGACAGGCAGACGACCCACCTGGTGGAAAGCGGTTACCGTCGCCTATGGACATTTTTAACACCAAAAGTGCTGTCACTGTGCTCCCGCTTTCTAAATGGAGACTGAAACCAGGCCACTAATGTCAGAACACAACTCAGGGTTGTTACGGCGGCATACTCTAGATCAGGGGTGGTACCATCCAGACAGGCAAATACCCTACCACCCTGGGTTGTTGTTATGGTTGGGTTGAATCGTCACCTCTTCCGACAGGCCGCCCGGCTGCAGGAAATTGTATTCTTTCTCCGTTAAATAAGTTTAATAAATAAATAAGTTTTAATTTTTGCAGTTTTTATTTTGATTAGAGTAGCGAATGGAGTTTACTACAATTTTAAAATGCCTCCAACAACAAGAGGAAGGGAATAATGTGACTAAAACATATTCTACATGTAATTGGAAGACAAAGGTGTGAGATGTAACTGTTGCTATGTCCTAAATACATATTCTAAATTTGCCACTGGCACTGAAATTCTTTTCTTCTACTGGCATATTTAAGCAATAACGCTTGAGTTGTAGCTTTCACGTGAGATTAAGGCAACTTGTTGTAGAAAATTAATGGCAAACCTTCGTTCTCTTATTATGTGCGGCAATATTTCGGGAATTTCGCCAATGAGGTGGCATATGCATAGCGATGTATATATCGGTAGTCTTAAATTAAGGAAATCTTATTACGAAATTCCGACGTGTGTCGCCGGCTAAAAGCCAGGGCGAGGGATACATGTGGGGCCTAATGAACGTGCTCAAAATTTATAACACCTTTAACCTTTTAGTTACTTTGTAAGAAGTAAATTGGACCTCAAACGCATTTACCGTAATGGGCAATAACTTTTCTACATTACTGTACGTTTTGCGTGTCGAAACTTCCGTAAATTACCTACTTACGGCAATTTTGAATGCGTCGTCTTCAAATTTATCGTAAAGCCGCATATCTTGTTTGTTCAATTAAATTGTGTATTTTTAGATTGGTTCGGAAAATTTTAGCAGGATGCAGGCAGTCCCATGATAAAACGAGCAACTCAGAAACTAAATTGGTCTTGGAAAGGATTCTAGTTTCACATTCATATAAGTACTATATTGGGAGTTTATTAGTGTCGTTAGTGGTTTTAAGACTGATTTCACAGTGTTCCCATTTGATGAAATTTACATTTTACCTAACCAAGCTCCTGTCCTTGACAATGTTAGTGGTCAGTAATATTTTAGTCTATACTCTGATTTTTGATCACCTGGACTAAAATGACAGATACGATCGACCTTTTTTTTATGTTGCAAGCTTGGAACTCAACACTGAGTTGAATCTTATAGAATTTCTATAGAGATTATGTATAATTCAACTCACAGTGGTGAGTTGTTAATTCAGCTCACACAACTTACTGATAAATCGGCGCAGTGTTGCCAGCTTATCGGATACATTTTGGAGAGTGTGCATTGGAGCTTTTCAATCTTAACCCACTGACTCCCTTCCATCATTGGACAACCAGAAGTACTGACATGCGGCGCCGCTATATGGTGGACATACCACCTATACGAAAAAAGCGGTTTGAGTTCACCTTCATTATGCGCACCGCAAAAGAGTGAAACTCACTGCCGGAGTCTGTTTTTCCCGAAACCTACAACCTGGGTTTTCAAGTCCCGTTCGAATAAGTACCTTCTAGGTAAGCGTGCTCGATCTTAAAACTTATCTCCGCTCGAAATCGAGCGAGATAATGATCAAACACGAACCTATGCAGTAATAAAAAAAATCAAAAAAGGTCGATCGCAACAGGTCGCATTCTATTTAATCCACCATTTTAGTCCAGGTAATTAAAAATCAGAGTATAGGACACATAATGCATGTTATATGAAAATTTTACATTTTCAAAGCATAATAACGCTCTTCGATTTTTTACGCTAAAATATTTATATCTACTAAACATGCTTCGACTACTGCAACCTCTATAGATTGAGGCGGTCGTATACCTAATCACATTTTATGGCGTATACACTCTATTTTGGCCAAAAATGTGCAATCATTTTAACAGTTCAAATACCAGGACAATAATTATAAGTTATGTCAACGACCGCGCGTTATTTCGTGATGTATGGCAGAAAGCTCATTTCCATGCTCTTGATTACTATAACACCCTCCATCTCAACGTTCTAGTAGTAGCTGATGAAAAAATCATCTAATTAATATACGGAAACTATTATTATTTCAAGTAATATCATTGTTGAATACGTATTGTTACGAGCTACAGGACTCGAATTAAAAATGCCGTTGGAACTACTATAGAATTTATTAGAACTATACAAACACGTATAAAACAAATACAAATAAAACTGTATGCAACCAGTTCACACTGCACGATTCAATACAATTCGAACGCGCAAAGTCCGTCGTCTATATCGCTAATCGAGAGTACTAGAGAACGTCTTACTCGTTTCGTAGTCGTCGCTTGATTCCCCGCCCCTCCATTCGGGCATCGTCTTATACTAACTACACAGTACAAAGAAATTGGACGCGCACACTGAATTTCTAAGAAATACTAATTTGCACACCTGCAAACGGCTAATAAATTCGAAAACAATAACAATAAGGATTAGTATGACGCTAATGATGGTTATAAAACAAGTAGATAAACAATACCATGTTTTTCTTAATTGCAAATTCAAAACACAAATAATTCCATAATCCGGGAGGACAATAAGCGGCACTTACAATAGGCAGCTGTACGGCTTATCTTTGACGGCATGTAACAGTTGTAACGGATCCACCATGCTTATGAATTTTATTTTGAACTATAATTTACTAAACATGTACTTATTTAATAAAAACTTTTGTACTTTAAAGAAAACAAGTAAGAAATATTAAAGTTTAAAACCAAAACTAATAATGCGTATGATTCTATTGAACTTTAATTTACAATTGTACATACTTTAAAACATAGTCAGGGCATAAAGAAATGGCGATAGGAATCTACTGGTTCTAAGGAATTGATCATTATTGAGTGTTAGCAAATCTGAATCTTATAGTAGCACAGTTAAGACACATATTTGCATTTGCAGTATAGATCGATTGATCGATAATTTCTCAATCATATTTAATTAACTAACACTCTTAAACTAAGGCCAAATAGGTCTAATTTACAAATAACGCTTAAACAATCAAGGATCGCTGAAAGGGGCGGTCCAAATAATGAAAGAACACCCCTTTATTGGAAGTGGTGGTGGCAGGATTTTTGAGAATAAAAGCCTGCGACACAGTCGAAAAAGGGATGATATTATTAATCGAATCGGAGTAAATCGCGAAGTAGTTCGGGAATGATTAATCGAATCAGAGGAAATCGCGAAGTAGATCGAAAAGGGGGACTTTCAACGAGGATTCACGAAGGTTCCTGTATAGACTTTACACAGACTTTTGGGGTAACTCTGACAGATTTTCAGACAGACATACACAGGGACTCTCGCGAAGAATTCTAGTCAGTCCTTCGAAGCGTGAATTCGCGAGTTTTACTTGAAGATTTGACAGTTGTGTAGTCCGTCGTTCAGAGGTCGAAGCCTCGCTGTCAAGTAGTCTGAGATCCATCGGGTTCTTATTATTGGATCACGCGGTCGAAATATAGCTCCGGGTACGCCGTTGAGCTACGCGAACGAAGTTGTAGTGTTGTTATTTATTATTTAAATAGTAATAGTTAAAGATAGATTCTGTTAATAATTATTATCCTTTAGTTTTAGTTTGATTTTTGAATTTCTAATTCAAGCGTAGACAAAAGGGGGGCGGAATTAAATGAGAATAGACGTCTTTAATTGGTAAAATATACTAGCGGGGTTCTAGAACAAAAGTAGTAGTAATGTATTGTTAGAGTTTCATCGTTACATTTGTCGGTTGATTTTAAGTTTCACATAAAATCATATGATTACGTGATTTAAAGATTTTGGAGTTCATTTAATTCATTATTTAATTCTTAACTAGTACTAGATTAGTAGCAGTTTTGATTCAATTCGACAAATTAATTAATAATCTCGTGATAAATCATTCTCTATAATAAAATTATATAGGCGTCAAAGTTTTAGAAATGAGTAGTCCGTATTGTTAGTCCGATCTGTGCGGAGATCGATAGATTAAAAGTGGTTCCAGTTAGGCGCATTCCAGTCATCAAAATCCTGAAATAATAGTAGCGGTTACGTGAGTAATAGAGTCCCCGTTTAATGACGAGGACTAGCATGTTAGTCATATTGCTAATAGTTGTTTGCTTTTATATAGGTGGTTGAATAGAGTTCGTTTGGGATCTACGGAGTTATGTATAAGCAGGATTTTTCAGTTGAATTTCAGGTGGAGTAATGTACGTAATTTTATACTAATTAAAAATAGCCGAGGATCTCTTTATTAGATGTATTAAAATATATTCTATAATAATTTATTTAAGCTGAGCAATCCTACATTTAAGCTATATGAATGAATATATTATTCAAAATTATTACTAATTCATTATATGATAGTTGTACATCGTAATGTTATAAATAACGCTGACTATTTATTCAAAACACTATGATCTGATATACGTATTTCTAACATCTTTGACCGAACTATATCTTTAAGGTTGAATCAAACTCTACGTTTATAATATTGGTTCTCTTACTTTAAATAAGTCTAAGGGGCGTCATTAATAAAACGATAAATACGGAGTTACTGGTCTTTGTTTCTTGTCGAAATCATTTGATATCATAAAAACTATAGTAGCGTTTATATAACACTTATTCTAACATTTTATAAATCATGTATGCATATGTGTACTACATAACATAAATGATTAAATTATAATTATAAATTATGTACTTAATTGTACTGTACATTATTAAATGAAATTTATTCCTTTATCAAGGTCTGTTGACCTGTTTTCATGAAGGATGATATGCGTGCTAATGTTTGCAAGATACAAATAAATAATTGAGAATTGTACAAAAGTGGAGCTGGAGGAAGATAGCAAGTCTGGCTGCCAGTTTAAATTGAATCAGGGTTAAGGGCCATATATATATTTATTCTAGTCTTGACATACAAGTTCTCGTTTAGTCATTTCTACCTTATAAATGCAGTGCTTGGTAAAATGGACAGATAGCTCGATTAGTTCTTGAGAATTGTACATCGTAGCTATAGTACATGATTCTTGCCTACCTGGGTACGATATTTATTATCGTGATATTCTCATTCGACAGTTTGTGTTTTACACATAGGTCGTTCGCAAACGTCGATTAGACAAATGCGGCGGAATGGTTTGTTATCAGGAAGTGCCTCGAGTCAGTGCTCTAACTGTCCTGTCTGCTTAAGTAAACGACTCTTGTTGTCTGGTCTAGTTTGACTTGGACTGTGTTGAGGTAAAAATGACTCACCAATGAACTGTTAAATTCAGTTCGGCATTGAATGCCTGCCTTCCTGTGTTGAATATCAGTGGGATTAACTCTGATTCAAATGACTGTTTCAATTGATAGTTATTTGCCCTAAAGTAAAACACTTAAAAGGTAAGGTTATGCCAATGGTATCATATTATACCCTTCCTATCCTCATACTGGGAAATGAGCCAATATTTTATATTGTAACTAAATTATATAATACTTGTGTTCGTCAGCGGTGTATCTGCTTGAGCGCTGATACAGCTTACTTGTCTAACTATGGTCGATGATTCTTTAATAGATAGTTGGCCTAGGCATAGTAACTCGCAGTGCACGTTCGTAATATTCGAACCGTCTGACATGTTCACAATGTATTTTTGAAAGTTGCGTATTGGCACTTTCAATAAATTATTGTTAGTCATTTAAATGCTGATATGAAATGTTTGGTAAAACGCTCGTCTTCGTGGCCTATATCTCAAATCAATACATGCGTGACTAGTAAGTGCTTCCCACCTGAGTGCTATATTACTAATTACACGGCGTCTAAATTCTATTTACAGAGAGACAGCCTATTTATTCTAGATAGCCTCATAGGGCAGTATTACGATACTAAGTACCGAAAGGACGCTATGTATTTTTGTGAGTTGCTTCGGCACTCTCAAAACCCAATTCTGGCCTTACACACACATTAACCGAACTGGATTATCGGTCTAAATGACTCACATAATATTTAAAGGATATATTTTTGGGATTGGTTCATCGACTAGTTCCTTTCTTATCCAGAAGGTATAATAAAAGTGATTGTGAGGGATCACTTCTTGACCCGGTGGAAGGAATTTTGGGTTTATTATACCTTTTATTAAATCTTCATTAATTAAATCCTTCCCAATCTCCATAATTTTATATTCTATTTATATACTCACTAAACTCTTAGTTCATAACCACTAAAATCATACAAACGTCTATATAATACCTATATTAAATTTGTATAAATCATACTTTTACTTCGTTTCTTAATATCATAAGTAAAATTACCCACCATATTATACATGCATATTACATAACTACATATATACATGCTTACATATAGACTTTACATACACTACACTTTATGTATTACAAAATACATAGATACGCATCTCTACATACATATTATATATACATATTATTCTAATATTAAAATCTAATCAATCAAAATCTTATTAATAACGTATTATATTTATAGGTTTAGGAAGGTATTCGGAAGCAGATTATTCCGTTCACCCTAGTTTCGTTATAGGTAACTAAAATAGGCAAGTAGTTCGGTAAATCTAATAGTTAATCACAATCCGTCATTAATACTGGGTATGATATTTCAACTTCTGAACTTTTAAATGATTTCCTTGTTTGGACAAATTTCCATAGAACTGAGTTATTACAATATTTATATACACAACGTAGGATACCTATCACTAGACATATTATCACAGCCAATCAAACCAAAAAGAAATTCTATAATAGATTTCTTTATAATTACAATTCTAAGGGCGGAAAAATTTTAGAGTATCCATATACTCTTTGCTCTTATATGTATATTTTTTTATACGCATCCTTCTGGATCCGTATGGGGTAAAAAGAGGTCAGCCAATCCCTATTTTACCCACTTTTTATAGGGGGGGTTGTTACACAGTATATATGTTTTCAAATTATATATTTATGTACACGCTGTAGGTTGCTTATTGCAACTTTGTAGTTAACTGCCCTTGACACAAATAAACGCTAAGTACTAATGTTGGATCCAATTTTAATGACCGGACGGAAAGTCACTCGTCCCTTGGAAGATGGGGCGGCTGCTAGTGTGGGATGCGACCAATGTCGACACACTGGCCCCGTTACATCTTCCAATAACCGAGTCAGGGGCTGGCAACGCCGCCGCTTCAGCTCAAGACGTCAAACGGCGCAAATATGGAGCCTTAGGAAAAGGTTACATATTTGTGCCGTTTGGGGTTGAAACATTAGGCCCGTGGGTCCGTCGGAAAATAGTTTCTTTAAAGACATATGTAACAAACTCTTTGACTCTACCGGTGATCAGACGGTTGGCTCATATTTCGCACAAAAAATAAGTATTGCCATACAGCGTAATGCAGACAGTCTTCTGGGCACGCACCCCGTTGGCAGTGATCTGCTACATAATGTATTTTAGTTCCAATGTGTTTGTTTTTTTTTGACTCACATTGACTTGAAATTTTTTAATGACAGTTGGATTGTGTGATGATGACGTGACAGAAAACCTATCCCAAAAGGGAGAAGTATAAAAGAAAAATATATAAACGGTGCCCAATTTAAAATATTGCTTAAAGTTGAAAGAAGAAATATTCTATGTTTATTACTCATCGTTGAATAGATTAAATAACACGCCAAATTATATAAAAATATATTTTTATAATATGCAGTCTATAACTAACCTCATTTTTACATAAAAAAACTAAAATTGTTCTATCTTAAGATTTTCAACTGAAAATCTTGATAGTGACAATTTGAAATAATGTGATTAGACCAAGGAAAACGACTTCTGGTTTCACTGAAGATGCTCCTCCGGTCACCGACCTGACCCAGGTGGTGTAATTAGAAACCCTTGTGTAAACCTCAGGATACGAAGTGGCTTGACAATTATTTGTTATTGAAAGAATACCAGTGAGCTGACCGTTGCAGACCAAGACATTTCCTTCATCACCCTGAAAAAGTATTTAGAGATTTTATAGCCAAACTAAAGTAATATATAATATTACAAAATTCTAAAAATACCGTGTCTGTACATTTATGTTATTTAAAAAAACTGGAATATAATATACTATATAAACTATGGAAAACACGATGCATTTTTTTACATTTCTTGTCTGTTTATTCGGAATTCAGGTAAAAACTACTGAGCGATTTCAGGGTTTTTGCTAATCGACAGCAAATTCTTATACTTAAAATCTGCGCTAAACTTTATCCTGAGAAACCTGCGGGAATTTTTCTGAGAATGAATTATGAAGGCCAATTCCAATTAGTGATAGATAGTGATTTTTTCACTGGTCGATAGCAAATTTTATGTAATAAAATGAGTAATATTTTTTATCCCGGGAATCTAGAAAATCTCTGGTGCATAAAAATTAGTTTATTCCGATAAGCTTTTCACTAAAACGATAGCTTACATTCTTTTTTAAATTCTACGGTATTTTGCGTTATGGGAATTCCGCGGGAATTTCAAGTCAAGCATGGAAGAAGTCGCGGGCAAATCCTAGTACGTAATACGTTTGTTAAATAACATAACACTAGGTTTTGCTCGCAGCTTTGCTCCTGTTAATATAATTATGTAGTTGTTGTTGGTCAGTAATATAGGTCGAGCTTAAATATTGCTAAAATTTATTTTTCTATACCTCAGGAATACTAGATTTTTCTGGATAAAAGGTACTCCATTTCCTTTCCTACGCTCCTTTGAATGTGTATGCAAAATTTCATAACAAGTTACGAAGTTAAGGCGTGAAAGCGCAATAAACAAACAAACTCATACGCATTTATAATTCCAGACGGTAGAAACTCTGCTATCTATGTTCTCTATATAAAAACTAGCTAGTGTCGGGCAGTTCGGTATGATATTAATTATTTAGGGTAAATTAAACCACCAATTACTTTTCGAGTTTTGCAGACATAAATGCACAGAAGTTGATATTTGTTATAAATATAAAAACTATTATTGATGTACTTACTGTGCATCCAACTGATGTAATGTCGTATGAAGCAGCACAAATCATTGATGGTAATATGTTAGCTACTCCGACAATGCTGTTATACAAAGTAGTGCAGAGTGCTTGGTTGTAGATATAATTTGTAGCAAAACGGAGTTGAGAACTTGCCTGAAACATAAAGAGAAGGTGTCAGTATGTTTTACTTCTTTTTATATATTATCATTTTGTTTATGACGAGATTGTTATACGAAGTTTTGGTCTCAATAATAGCATTTTTTGTTGTAATAATGTAACCACATTTCGTAATTTTTATTCTTGGTATAAATGAACATTCAGTAGTTGGAATGTCAAAAGATATTTTTTATACCGAAATGGAAATTTACGCTAGAAGTCACGTGTATGAAGATTTAGCTTTACGTAAAACCATACAGAGCAGATAACGAATATTAGACGATAAACGAACAAGACGTTCGGCGTCAATTTAATATAACGAGAGTAAACTGTTTCCTTAAATTTCAAAAGAAACTCTTATTGTATTGAAATTATGTATTGTGTATGTATTTATAGCTTGGAAATATTTTTTTATTGCCAGAATTTAGCAGAGAGGCAGACGGCCTACCTAATGGAAAGCGGTTACCCTCACCTATAGACATTTGCAACACCAAAGGTACTGCTTTCTAAATAAAGACTGAATGTAAACTGGCCACAAATGATGGAACACAACTCAAGGTTGTTGTGGCGGCAAATACCCTACCACCTAGCTGTGGGTTGTTTTATCGCCTCTTACGACAGGCCACCCGACCGCAGGAAATTGAATAATTATTACAAAAATGGAGTAGTTTCCATGAATGGGGAATTCCAAACTTACTCTTACTAGTTATAAAGAAGTTTATAATAAATATGTAATGTGTAGCTATCATTGGGTCAAAGATTTGCCTTATATTAAGCTATATAAATATATTTAAGGTTATATGCAATAAAATGTCGCAGACGAACAAATAATTCTGAATTGATTTTTTTTTTTTAATGAGATCGTTATAAACGTAAATCTTACATTGTTCCCAGCGATTGACGCACCCCATCCAGCAACAGTGCATTCAGTGTGTTCCTCTGGTATAAAGTTTGCAACCGGCAAGCCTAAAGGCACAACCGCTGTGTTTGGGAAAGGTGAAGCTAGCTGTAACAAAAAATTCATTATTATATAATGTAAATAGACTTCATTACTAATTAAAAGAAATATTTCAAGTACCAGACTCCCGAGCTTGGATTGTAAAGACTCAGGAGTAAATGTATGCTTACTTAAAATTAATATTGTAATTTAATACCAACATAATAGAAAAATAACTAATTATATTTAAATTTCACTTAAAGGACATTATTATGATATTTGTTACGATTAAAAAAACATTGATAACTATTGTTTTTATTATGAATCTTGCAAATAGGCTCATATAATGGAAAGTTGATACCGTCGTCAATAAACGTTTGCAACACCAGGGGCACGTTCAACACGTTGCCAGCCTTTATAATACGACAAAGAAGGGATAAATACTATACTATGCTTCCAGGTACTAGAACAATATTCCGTTATTAATGAAAACTGTTCGAAGTGTACATATTTAATTAAATTAAACTGAAAGCGTTTCTGTACGAACACCAAAAAAGTAAGCAGATCTCACATTTGATACTAGGGCCTTTTAGCAAGCCTGGTTGTCTTTTTCATATTTATAGTTCTACTAGAGTTTTCCCCACGGCCGCGCCGTGAGTCAAACCCTAGTGCGTGCCTCTTGTTTAAA
Organism: Dendrolimus houi; assembly: GCA_039645545.1. Taxonomy (NCBI): domain Eukaryota; kingdom Metazoa; phylum Arthropoda; class Insecta; order Lepidoptera; family Lasiocampidae; genus Dendrolimus; species Dendrolimus houi. The sequence goes on along the minus strand of CM077120.1, from coordinate 10,059,316 downwards.
GAGCAAGCACGAATACGTAGGTTACAATGTATAATTTTTGTATGTTGTGCTATTTGCCTCCGGAAGATTCACTTCATTTTATATTGCAAACTATGCCATCTCCCGGTACGAAAAGTATATATGCCCATTCTCGATATTAAAACTACATAATATGTACAAAATTACAATGTACAAAACCAGTCCAGTACTCCAGTAATTCTTCAATGAAAGCTTAACAGATAGACAGACCGAGTTACTATCGCATTTTTTATAGATTATGAATTTTTATATCTATAAACTTGAGAAATTATTGGTCTCCCATACAAACTTTCATCCCCAATTTTCGACTCGTTTTAGTTTTATTTTTGCGATAAAAAGTAGTAGCCTGTGTCAAGTGTCGTTAATAATCTGTAAACTACAAAAATTACCAAAATGACGATATTGACCAAAATGATCAAAATCACCAAAATGATGAAAATGACCAAAATTACGAAAATGACCATATTGAAGAAAATGAAGAATCGCAAGAAAAACAAAACCTATCCTACTTTCTGCGATATCTTTACGTAAATCTATTCCATTATTCGGGATGAAAAGTTTCACTTGCCAAATCGGTCCAATAGTTCTTCCGTAAAAGCATAACAAACAGAGATATAAATATATTTTTATCCCGGAAACTATCCCAGTTTTGAGACTAAAAAGTATCATATGTTTAACCCTTAGCATCGATTATTCGATATATTAGTTAAAGACTAAATCGTTTAATGCCGATATTCTGTGAGTTCGTGATATCACATCGATCAAGCCGGCCTTAAGAGCTATAATCAAGTTAGATATTGCGGCTCTACCACGTGAAAATGTATATAATATCGTCCATAAACGTCTCACTGCTGGATTCGAGTCTCCTATTTGATAGGAATAATCGATATAATAGGTTGGGGAAAAAGTATTTTCGCATATAGTATGTATGAACTTGTAATAAGATCTCTTTGGCTATACCATTTGTATCTGGCTGGTTTTGGTATCATTAAAAAGTTTTAATTTTAAAGAAGACAATTCCAAAGTCAAATTAAGAAAATGTGTGATTTTCATTTGTTTTTCTTATTGTTAAAATGAGTGAATCTAATGAAGAAATTCGATACATTTAAAATTTTACTACAAAAAAGGTAAAAATGCAACACAAGCCGCGAAAAAAATTTGTGATGTTTATGGACCTAATGTAGTATCTGTGAGAGTAGCACAAATTTGGTTTAAGCGTTTTCAATCCGGAAATTTTGATATCAAAGATACAAGTCGCTCTGGTCGCTCTGTTACGGACAAAATTGATGCCATTTTTGAAAAAGTGGAGCAAGATCGGCATATTAGTAGTTACGATGTAGCTGGAGAACTGGGAAATGACCACAAAACGGTTTTGGCGCATTTGAAAAAAGCTGGGTACACAAAAAAGCTCGATATTTGGGTGCCTCATGAGCTCACTGAAAGAAACCTAATGAACCGTGTACTCATTTGTGATTCTTTATTACGACGTAATGAAACCGAACCATTTTTGAAGAAGCTGATAGCTGGTGATGAAAAGTGGATCACGTACGACAAGAACGTGCGAAAAAGATCGTGGTCAAAGGCCGGTCAGGCTTCACAGACTGTGGCGAAGCCCGGGTTAACTCGCAACAAGGTTATGCTGTGTGTATGGTGGGATTGGAAGGGATTATTATTCATTATGAGCTGTTACCGCCAGGCAGGACCATCGATTCTGAACTGTACTGCGAACAACTGATGAGATTAAAGCAAAAAGTCAAGAGAAAGCGGCCGGAATTAATCAACAGAATGGGTGTGGTTTTTCACCTCGATAACGCTAGACCTCACACATCTTTAGCCATTCAGCAAAAATTACGAGAGTTTGGCTGGGAGATGTTAATGCATCCGCCGTATAGTCCTGACCTTGCACCTTCAGATTGTCACCTGTTTCGGTCTCTGCAGAATTCCTTAGGCAATGTCAGGTTAACATCACGAGAGGACTGCTAAAACCACTTGTCGCAGTTTTTTGATCAGAAGCCCCTAAATTTTCAAAGCAATGGGATCACGTCCCTACCTACAAGATGGCAAATAGTTATCCAACAAAATGGCACCTACATACTTTAGTCAAATGTAAAAAAACTTTATAAAAAAACCTTTTGAATTTTTATATAAAATGCAAAGAAACTTTTTCCCCAACCAATACTTGCAAGAATACAGAACTACCCGACTATCTAAGCGGTGATGCTCCCCGAATAGATTTAGAACCGGTGACGTTGGAATGAGATGCGGGTAACTTGATAAAACTATTTGTACTTACAGTGATAACAGCAATGTCATTCAACATTGAAGGTGCACCCAAGTATTGTGGGTGCACGGTGTAATTGGTAATTGCTCGGACTTGGTTAGCAGAATTATCATTCGTTAGGACAGCTGATCCGGCAAACACTCTGTATGCATTTGCAACTATAGGTACGTTCGTACTGTAAAAATAGTAAAAATATTATTTTAATACCCTTATTTTTTTTAAATTTCACCAAATTCGTACCAATCCACGCACAATAGAGGATTCCGTAGAGCTGACAAACTTGCACTATTTGCGATATTTGACCACCAATTATAATAATGCATTTAATCAAAAATATCCCATATATCATATCTGGAAACTACAAAATCTCATTTAATCACCAAATAAGTCATTCATATGATGATAGCACATAACATACAAGACTATATAAATAAAAAAACCAAGCGTTTTACATTTCTATTTATTCAAGTTATAATAATTTAATAGATAACTTTCGTCTAATGACTAAAACATCAATGTCATATGTACTAGCATGTGCCAGTGAAACTTCGTTTACGTTGCCATGACGAAAACGTGTTTGTTAATAAATAGCAACGACGGCGCCCAAGAGAAGTGACCTCAGTGTCAATTTTTGGCTTAATTCGTCGTCTATCCCACGGCCACGACTTTATTTATCGCATTAAGAAATATCTTAAGTGTTGACCCGGAATATAAGGTAACTTTATATCTAGTTTTATTTAATTCCATCCAATACTTTTCAGGTGATGATTTAAAAGATATACAGATGAACAGACACATAAACAAAAATTCTAAAACATGCTGTTAAATTCCATGAAGAAACATTTACAACTTACCCGTTAACTGTATTATAAGTGCAAGAGGCTGTTGTTAAAACGTGTTGGAAGGTGATTAAAACACCACCACATCTGTGCAATAGGAACATATTTTGTTCTGTACCTTGTTGTTGGATGGACACCTAGATAAAATTAGTTAATTATTTTGAACAGTTATAATTTTTGTTTTTGCTTGTGTGAATTGCATTAATGTTAACAAAACAAATATTTATTAGATATACAGATGAATTTTTCATATGGGCATTTTGACGAAAACTGAAGTGATATCATTAGATTTTTGAAAAATCAATTACCGTTGCTAGGAATCGAATCAGATGATTTTGAAAAAAACATCCTGTGTTATTGTACCAAATCATAGTGTAGCTTTTAACCATCAATTTCTGAGAATGTCAAACAGTTAACCAAGAGAAAGAGTTATTTTTGAACAAAATGTTCTATTTTCCATACTTAAATTAATTCTCACTTCATTTTATCCAATATGGAAATGATGACAATTGTTTTATTTTTAATAGGGATCTATAATTTAACATTTATAAATGCCTTAGGGTTATATGCCTGCATTATTTTACACCAATCAATCAAATCAGTCAATGGGTGAACATTGATTGCGTTCAAATGAGGTGCGGTCCAATGACCGGCGCAGTTTGAGTTTTAATTAATGTATGGTAAATAGAATATTTTGTTCAAAAACAGCCCTTTCCCTTAGTCTGAGAGCTGACATTCCAGAAATTATATAAGCTGTAGCATCACATATTAAACCAATCTATAGTGTTTTTATTCTTTTTTCCAAAATCAGCAGATTCGATTCCTGACTTGGGTAATTGATTTTTCAAAATTCAAATGACATAACTTTAGTTTTCATTAAAATCTGGCTCGACGGTCCTTTGAGTATTTTTCGCTACTTCGTAAAGTTTCGGATTTGGCCCTGAAGGCCAACTTGAAAAATTCACCTGTATTCAGCTGGAACAGTATACCTATATATAAGTACTAACAGCACTGTTAAAATGGTTTTTCTCGTGGTTTTATTTAATTATTACCATTTTATTTAACTCTATAGGGTAGCTGACATTATGGTTAAATTAATTGAGCTTAATCATAGTACAGTAAAGTGGTGTTGTTATTTAATATACTTGTTTTCACTTACTGATTCAACCATTAAACTTTTTATTAGCTTTTTTCGTCTGTTGTGCGTAATGAAAATTATGTTTACGAATTAAACACTATTTCAATTTTTATCCCCTCATTGAGTGAATAGTGATAAATTTAACAACCAATAACTTTGCGAACATACCTATAAAATCGTTACATAAAAAAATCAAACGCATTTAATCTCTTTAAAATAATTTTACATTGTACGTACAAAATTACTAACACGCCTGTTTTGTATTGGGAAAAATATGCAGAATTAATATATTTCCACTTGCTACGATCTTGGTATACACTTCTACCTCGTTCATTAATCGCTTCATTAAAGGCACTTCAAACAAACTGACTTGTATTCATACAAGTCAGTTTGTTTGAAGTGCCTTTAACTCAGTTTTGTATAAAATAACTGGATTTGATTAATGTATGTTTGGTGTGGTAGGCGCCAGACTTTTTCCACTCCATATCTGTCATCTACACTGTTATTTTGCACGTTTTACCAGTCTCTTTTCATCCATTCTCTTAGATACCAAAACCATCTTAACATTCACTTTTCAACTTTTTTCATGTCATATTATTTCAGGCCATAATGTTACTTAGCTAAATAAATAGACAATCCTAATTAAAACAATATATATACATTTATCCATTAGAAAATCAAATACTTACTGCATAAGGGAATTGTTTATCTGCAGCAAAATTTCCATTAGTAATTCTATCAAATCTTTCGTGATTTATTTCTGTGTTTAAAGTGTATCCGTCGATACCTGAAAACAGGTTTATAAAATTAATTTAAACCGAATTACAACATTATGCTGATTTATTAAAATATAAGTGTTGTAATAAATATGCTGAAAAAGTAATTGATTAATATCGCTGAAATTTGGTATTAAGGTCTATTCTATAGTTAGCTAAACAATTAAAAAAGTTTAATAAAAATCTAAATATGTAATTTTAGGTGTAGATTAACTTCAGATAGATCTTCAAAAATCTTAATAACTCAGTGACTTTCCAAATCATTATATAGAGAGACAACATAGGTACGGATTTGTGATTCTGCAGTGTTTCTCAACTTTTAGACTATTCATGTAAATTAAAAAAAAATCAAGGTGATAGAACTTAAACGTAATTTAGTATGAACAAAACCACTTGTTGATTTTTAGGGTTATTATACCTAAAAGGTGTAGGTTTGGTAGCTTAGCACTTATTACGTAGCACTTTTTACTGTGCCTGAATTGCCACAAACTTGGCCAACTTTTCAAGTATTTTTTAAAGTCAGTCAGTGAGTTTGTGGTGTCAAGAAAAGTATGAATGATAAACATTATGGGAACTCTCAACTGTTTGATGAAACATGACTTTTGTTTTCTGTAACTACAAAATATATTAGTTGTCAGTCAAAGATCTGCAATTTGACTCAAGCTGGAGTAAATAACTTATAAGATACAGACTGACGCGTAATACCAACTTGCTTAGAGATGATCTTAAAACTTAAATCTTCATGAACATTTTACATTGGCTATTAGCACATAGCTTAGATCTATAAAGAAGAAGCCATCTTTAACAGAAGAAACAAACAATTCTAATGTATGATAAAGCAAACGCTTTCTATAGAATTAGAGTGTTAAGATTATATATTTTTTCTATATCATAGGATCGATAGACAAAAAGCAAAAAATATTTGCTATTATCAAATAATAATAAAAAGATTTTGGAACACTGACAGCAGACGGTAGCAGCAAATAAAATAATTATTTTTTTCATTATGTTTTCACTTTTCACAAATTAAAACACAGATTTCAATAGTTCAGTCGATCCTCATAAAACAGGTACTAAAGTCGTAAAACTACGAGGCCTCGTTATATTGAGAAACAATGAACCACATTTAATCTAATCAATCAATTCCAACGATTCTCTTTTATCTCGTTATCGTGTTATTGATATAATTTATCGGAAAATTTGTCTATTAATAAACCTTGTACTGCGGACTTTGTTAAGCAATTTTGTGCCATAAACATCCTACAACATGTTTTTTGCAAAAATCGCTCTGGAAGCGTTCTTTTTTCAAGGCTCTTTTTTAATCCTCAATTTCATGTATGATAGCCACCCCTCATAATTATTTGTTCGCAATTTAACTAACATGCTTTATTGCCCTGCCTTCAATAAAGCATGTTATAGACTATGTTATACTGAATATAGAATTGAATATTGTTTGTTGCATACAAGAAAGCAGTACATATTAGGGTTAACAATATTTCAGCTAGTACAATCGTATAAGATAGTGAGGCATATAGCCCACAAGTGGGAGTGAGCCTTAGGAAATTATGCTAGTTCAAATAATCCACTTTGGGAGAGAGACATCTGAATTTAAAAAAAGAAGCACCACTAATCTTGAGCTCCAGCCTTCCCATGATTGAGTTAGGTTGTAACTCGCAGAAGGCTAACGCATGGCACCACTTTCATGTAAGGTTTTCACAATGTATGCCAATATGGCGTACTCGGTTAACCAAAATCTCGTGTCTTTGTCTAAAAACATGGAGTATACAGTGGCGGTGAACATTGACTAACAAGTGAGTCGAAAATGTCTGTCTTTGCTCCGCTTCGCATCAACCGTCCCCGCACACAGAAAATAAGGGGGTAGAAAGTAAAATTAGCAAAGCAATGTTTGCCTTACTTTTATTTAGGCAATAATCTAACATAGACCTTATGACAAAATAGTCATAAGAAAAATGTCTGTAAGATAAATATACACAGAAAGAAAGAAAGAATCTGAGGAGCAGGACGAAATTATAATTGTTTCGTTTTTGTTATTTCTTAGTGGTATCCAAAAAAGTCTACATTTTTAATAAACGTGGATAGTATATATTATCTGCGTTCGTTTAGTGATGTACCTAAATTTATTTGATTGGCCTTTGAATTGACTTATACATATTACAATAAGGCTTGAAAATTTGTGCAAATTTAATTTTGTTAATATCTTTTTTGATGTACACACTTACCTATCATAAAGATAACTATAACTGATAGTCGTACTAAATGTATTAAGTATAATATACTTACAATCAATGAGTTATAATGGAATTTTAAATCCGCTTGTATTTTGTTCTATACTACCGGATTTCATTCACATACAGAATTACAGAATATGACATAAACTATATGCCAATTTTCTAATATACTTAGAAAAAGTAAGGCGTGGTAATATTTTATTCATTTGCTTTACTGATGACTAAAATTTGACGTAAACTTCATACAAGTAACGTCAATTTCTACTAAAGGTAAAATAAATGAATGGATACTAAAATACAGAACAGTCGAGTATGAGTTGAGACAATTACCATGTGCTGCCGGTAAAAAGAAGTATCATGAGAAAACTTGTATGTCAAGATTAACGATGTGTGAAACCGGCCAATACATCTTGGTCAAGCGTGGCGTATATTGTGTGCCGTCCATTTTCCTAAAATACAAAAATTCCTCAAGAGACTTAAAAAACTGATAAAGGAACGTTTCACAAATTTTAGCATACTTTATTGACACCCATAGAGATCTATTTGTTCCGCTTGAATTTGTATCCTAATATTCAGATCGGGCCAGATCCCATTTATTTTTATTAGGGCTCGGATATCAGCATACGAATGTGTAACAAAAAGTACAATGAAATGTTCCAACTGAGTCTTGTGGGAATGTACTCTTACTTTATAAATTCCCTTTATTGTTAAAGGATACATATTTATTCCTTTCAATTACGTACAGACTGGAAGAAATAGATAAAACAAGAAAACTTGAAAAATTAACTGCTTATTATTGGTTAAGACTATTCGAATATTTAGCAATAATGTTGATGTGATTATTATGTTATTGCCTGAGATGCTAGCGATACCGACTATAGTTAGAAAACCTATTCAATTAATATTACGTTGAAATCTACATTGATTTTCATTTTGGAAACAGTAGTGGTTTGTGTTAAGGAATGTACTTCCTGGTGTATACGCCATTGATAGCAATCCAAGTGACATGTTCAGATCAAGCTATTCCAGACCGCGCGACCGGGAATCGCGTCATGCAGTTAATTCGAATCATTGGCTGCCAGACTAACTGTTGCGAAACAGCCACAATTGCCACTGTGGCTGTTTCGCAACAGTTCATCTGTCAGTGGATTGGTTAGAAGATATGCAAATATTACGATTTGATAATTGGATGACATCGTCCAACGATCTGTAAGCAAAGTCTTGTTATAAGTAGTCACTTAGAACAAAACTATCACTGTGACAGTACCTTACGATTGCTTCGAGCAGTGACAAAGCCATTCTCTGAGCAATTCCACCTTCCCTTTTCTTGTTTCCTTTCCATCACGATAAATATGCCGACTGCATAAATTAATAATATATAGAATACTGCATAAAGTAGTAGTAATACATATTATGTTAAATTGTCTAGGTTTAAGTAATGGGAACAATAAAGAGTTTTTATTCATTCATTATGTATAACGTCATATTCGCACTGTGTCTACGTAAAAAGTCGAAAATTGTTTATAGTGAAGAAGAGAAACATGATCAGCGTTTTTCCTACCGTACTGTTGGAGATACGAGTCGACTATAGATCTTTTCACTGGTCTGAAACTAGAGCTTCCGAAATAAACCCACCAAAAATGATACTGCGGGAGACTTCCAGCTTCGTAGGCGTCGGTAGTACGAAACTTCTTTCTCTTGTTGGCTGCTTAGCGCAAACTACTGCTTGTCACGAACTACAAATTGCCTTATAAGGCGCCCTATGTTGATAGAAGCTACCTCCCCCCGATCCCCGTTTCGTTGTAACACCCCCTTCATTTTATTTCTTTCAATTTTAGATAAACCAAGCCTTATTCTATCTTACCCTTATAACTAATTTCAATACACTATAGATCCTGGCCTATCCAGAGGATCCTTGCATTATACTATGACCCATGGCTTCAGCATATGAGACGTGGTGACGGGCATTTTCCTCGTCCCCCACTTCACTACTATAAATATACACGGCTGCGTTCTACATGCCTGTAACCCGGTCCCATTTCCATTGAGTCCCGGCCTGCAGGGTGCGTTCTGCCTAACTGCAGCCCGGCCTCACTTACCGGCTCTACTGGGGTCCTACTTTTAATGAAAGACAAACGCTATAACATTTATTTCCTACGAACTTAAGGCTGTAAAAAATGAATTTAAAACTAAACATAAGTAAAATCAAATTAAAATAATATGACTTTATACATAAACTATAGCCGTCTCACTCCGACACCGTCCTTGTTATGCATTTAACGGTTTTCATTATTTTATCTACGAGACTTAGCAAATTATACGAATGTTCTTATTGCTTGTCTAGACGGATCGGTAAGTTTCGCAGATCGTTGTTGTCGTCGTCAAGACATACCAAGGATTGTATACTCGGCATTGCTTTTTATATGATATCAGAAGGCGGATAACGTCCTTCCCTTTAAAATCAATATTGACAAATGACATTGAGATTTTAATATAATAAGAGCGTCTGTTATCCGTATACGACGGATATACGATGCACTCCATGTTGGACGTGGTATATCAGTGATAAAAACTTTCCTGTCGTGGTGATATCACGTAATCACGAAATACACGATAGCTCTTAAAAATAAATAATCATTAGAACATTCAAAAGGTGTAAACATAAATGCTTAAAGTGTAACAACACTCTTATCGATAGTAACCTATATGATTGCGTTGCGAAATTGCGAAAATGTTGTATAATAGAGTTGATGATAGTGAAATTAACTGAAACACTTTTTACCATTTTACAAAACTTCGCGGTCTCATAGATTTTACACTAGTATTAGTAGTATTATTATTATATAAGTAAATAGACTAAGGATTCAAAAACCGCATTAATTATATTTAAACAATATTTAAAATGATTTCTATGTTGATATTTTAAAAGTAAGAAGATAAGATGGAATTTTAGCGCCTGTTTTTTAATATGTAAATAATGTTAGTATTTAATGTGGCGTGTGGCATCTATCTAATTCTTGGTAAAATAAGTTTATGTTTTTAACAATGCCAGGTGGTAGGATATTTGCCCATCTGAATGGCTACCACCCCTGGTCTAGAACATGCCGCTATAATAACCGCTATAACCTTAAGTTGTGTTCCGGCATTAGAGGCCAGGTTCCAGGCTCACTTTAGAGAGCGGCAGCACATTGGTAGCGCCTTTGGTGTTACAAATGTCCATAGGTGACGGTAACTGATTCACATCAGGTGGGCCGTCTGCCTGTCTGCTGAACTCATTTAATAATATAAAAAATACAATAATAACATTGGCATTAATCAGAAAGGATTTAAGCCTACGTAATTTGAGACTCGAGTTTGAGCGAATTCTTTTCATTATTGCTTGATTATAAACGATAATAAAATTGTGGTTAAACTTTTGCACGTCATTTCCATATTTATAATACCTATTGTGATATGAAAAATTGTGCGATAAATTGTGAAGTTAATATTGTGAAATTAATATACTATGAAATTGATAGAGTGAAATTAAAGAATTTGAAATTTAAACGGTTAAAATATTAAAATTAAAAAGGAGGGGTTTAAGGATGGAATTAAAAGATGTCAACCGGTCGTGCGTCTATTATAATATGGCCGGTAGTAACCACCTACAATTCTCATAGGGTTGAGAAATGGTACTGAGGAAAACAATGTGAGGAATTGATAGACCGACTTTGTTGAAATTTGGTGTGCTGCTTCGGCTAGCCGGGATGGTAAATAAAATACCAGTTTATCGGTGCAAATTTAGGTCATTAATTATAATCTTTTTTTAACTACTTTGTGAGCTTGGTTGACTTAAAAATATAGGTACATGAGTTTCCACTAAATTAGCTATTTTCTAGCCGACGGTTAACCTTTTAGAACTCGATAAACTTTATTACCTCAGTCGATAGAGAGAGCAGATAAAATTTAATAATTAAAGTTTTAGGGATTTGTGGGGAAGAAAAGCTATCTAATAAAAAAACAGGCTTTGTTACATTATGATTAAAGGGTGAAAATCATACGTGGAGAAGCCAATAAATAATAAAATATAGTTCAAGACATATTTATTATAAAACCAATATTTGAAGATACGAAGGTTGCTCAGGCAATCGGCGGCCTTGGTAGACGGCGCGAGTGTCGTCGCCTCCCGGCGCCAGGTTGTTAGGGAATGATGACACATCACCTCATGGGGAAGTTACTTCTACATTACACTCGGTATCGAATAGCTTTCTTCGGATGCCGAATCAATAAACCCCCTGAAAAGTGGAAATTTTAAATTGGTTAAAATCGAGGTACGGCAACTCTAACAAACCAGGGGGGAGAAATTTTTAATAAGTTAGGGACGAGAAATTCGATTTGCTAATAGCGGGATTCTGTTTTTCGTATCAGCTATCTAGAACATATTCGCTTGATGGAATTGAGTGGGATGTACAAGAATAGCTTTACTCTCAAAAAACTACATAGTAAGAACGCTGATCTAGCCTAATAAGTAGAAGGACTAAATTAATGAGAATTATCCTAGGATAAATAAAGGTCACCTTGGCCGCGTGCAAACCATGCAGCACCGGTGGGTTAAGAGAATTGCTGGAATAAAGACTATAGAGAACAAGGGTTGATTTACATTATATATCTGGTTTGTAGGTTTATTTATTCAGTTGTAATTATCCCGATTTGTTTAGGTAATTGCGTATCGGGAGGGGGAGGGACGCCGAGAACTTTTTACCGTCGTCTGTTTTTCCTGAAGAATATAATCTAAGTGTCTTGAAGTCTCGCGTGAACAGGTATCTTCTAGGTAAGCGTGCTCCACCTTAGAATGCATTTCCACCTGACATCAGGCGCAGTGTCAGTCAAACGCGAACCTATTCATTATAAAAAAAAAGAAACAAGTCTTCAGGCGCCTGCGCTTTGGACTCGCGAATATACGAAGTAAGCGCTTCATGGTCTATGTAATTGTACAGAAAACGAATGAAAGAGAGAATGGGAGTTTCAGACGCGGATAATTTAGAAATTAAGAAGAATACTTACAGTTAGAATAAGTGCACCAAACACATAAAAAAATACCGGCTCATGACCTGCAAGATATGACTCCACCTGGTTCGGCCGGTCTGCGGGTCACGATAAAACGAGACGCGCAGTAAAGGATAACAAGGTGCTTAGATGCCCTAAGAAGGCGTTGGATGCTTCGAGATGGTTCTATTCTTAAAACCTATCTCATAAAATCGGAGTGTAGGTCAGCCCAAAGGGTATTATCTCGTTGGAAAGGACAAATTGAACCAAAGCGCCTAAAAAGTTCAGTAGATTTTAGATAATTCAAAACGCTGTAAGGATCGCAACCTAACGGAGCGTTTTTTTACGCGGTTTTTGAAAACGAAGATGTGACATCTCCTCACGTTTCAATGTGCGAGTACAAATATATGTTTTTAGGGCGGATCCCTCTACTTCAACCAATCTGAATGTCGGTTTCTATATGGTGTTTAGACATTGTTCAAATGGCGTCAACTAGGCTAGCTCGCGCTTAAATTTTAAACGGATGTCTTAAATAATGTTACCGCATGAAAATAGAGGTTGACTGGTCTTGTATTGACCACCTCACACTATACATATATTTATTTTTATTCTCCGTCTCCTGACGCACACGCTTGTCAGGGTTATTTCTTTTCTTTTTTTAAATATTTTTTTCTTCTTTTTTACTTTTATTTTCTTTTCTTGTAACTCTTTTCATTGCCAAAAACTCATTTCTAATATATTGTTATTTTTACAAAAATTTTCACCAAAATATTTCTACTTTATATAATACTACTATTTATTACATATTTTATAACTACTATTTTATTATACTATTTACTGTCTGCACATTTCCTATTTACTTTTTATATATTATCTTTTTTCTCTCATTCCTAAAAACAGTGGTACTGTGCGTAATAACGTGTGCTTTTTCTTTATTATTTTCTTACACTACCACTAAATCTATTTATTTATTGCTAATTAAATTCTACGCTTGTTAAATATATTCTATATAATATATCAACAAGACGTCAGTTATATATCTACGTGTTCTTTTTATTTACTATGTTTACTATTTTCACACAAAACTCCATAAAATGGTCGCAGTGTCTTTTATTAATTAATTCGCGCATGTTCGTATATTTAATGTCGGTCTTTACTTATTCTTATTAGTACGCTACGCACCAAGTAAGTAATGTACACAACAAAATATAATCTGATTATGCAATGTAAACAAATATGAAATGCTGGGTTCTGTTTAAACCGGCTTACATTCGCAACATTTGAATCAAAGTAATAATACGCGATGTCAGGCTTGCCTGGGAGTTGTAGTAGGAACTTCCTTTGTTACCAAACATCCTTGAAACTATTGTCATACATACGAAATATGTCCGGAGGCGATCTTGCCACTATGCGAAACTAAATTTCAACTAAACGCGAAATGTATATGTTATGGTTATTATACAAACTATAATTTTTAACGTGTGCATATTTGTTAAATTCAACGAAAACGTTTGTAATTATATTTTTCTGGTTTACAAAAAAAAAAGACTATTAAGTAATACAAAGAGTGGTTTTCTTAATTAATCTTTTACAGGTAACCAACGTGCAATCGAACGTGACGTAAAGTTTACGTTACTACTGAAAAATATTTAAGTAATAATTCGTATTAGACTTCTCCAGGCGGTCTCTATAGCATAACATACGTAAATATGTATCCCGCATATACTATCCAATTTACCGAGAAAAAAATATTTTGTGTTCACTTACTTTATTGACAGTGTTATATCTATATAGGTATATTAATACGTGAAGCAAAAATGGACCAAAAACTTTGTACCCCTTTTTACGAAAATTGCGCAAACGGAGGAGTATGAAATTTCGCACACTTATAGTTTATACAGAGAAGGAATGTCGAATGCTATTTTTTTTTAAATTATGTATAATAAATACTTTAAAACAATAAAAAAATCACTACACACACTACCATGTATTTGACACACACGCATATATACTCTTTTGTTTATTGTTAAAATCAAATTAACAGTGTAGCCTTGGCGAATTCTGTGATTATAGAAGTATAGTCTTTGTAAAACAGAACTTAACAATGTTCAAACTTATAAGTTAAATTAATTATGGTCGAATTTCGACCACTAGGCAACCACTAGTTATTTTTATTATACAAACTTCATCATGATCGGTTCAACTCCAAAACTTAGAAGAAGGGATAGAATACAAATCCAAACAAAACTACTTTAAAATTTATAATATTTGCTAAAGAGGACCAACAAAGAAATCTTTCATACCTACTAGAAAATAGGATATTGTCCGTGGTGTACAGGTTCCAAAAATAATGAGTCCGATTGTAAATAAGCGGATCATGCAAGGAAAGCTGCGTGGAAAAGTCTAATAATTTTAGAGAATACGCTGAAATGCCTGTTTATTTTTCATAAACTATAAAAAATATTATTTATAAAAAAATCTGTTGAACTCTTCATTATATTTCACAGGAAACGTAGCCAGTGGTAAAATTCGGGATTTTACCATTGCCCAACAGTGGACACGCAACAAGAAATAGCTAAAAAGCTCAAGACGCAGATGATTGTGTCGCCGACATTGCAGGTTTTTAACAAATACGTGTTTTACCGTCAAAGAGATTCCACTTAATCTTAACATGTCATTCTTATCTGAAATTCCATGTAGAAACATTATGATAGAACCAATCGCTATAATATGTAACTAATTATAATTTGTTAATTTTAATTTAATTAATAAATAAATGACAATATAATTTGACACTACCCGTGATCAGAAGACTGGCTCATATTTCGCACAACAAATAAGTATTGCCATACAGCGCGGCAAAGCAGCCAGCCTTCTGGGCACGCTCCCGGTTGGCAGTGGTCTCCTACATAGATGTCTACATAACTTATTTTACTTGTATAAAAATCTCTCCTACTTCTTTCTCGAACCCCTTTTGTATGTTATAGCTTTGAAATCACATTTAATATGTAATCTTCAAAATAAATAATCGAATTTTCCACGGCTTACATTGCTATAAATAAATTTGACAATTATTGATTACTATGTAAATTGAAGAGTAATGACGTCTCACATAATTCATTTACAGTTTCAAAGTATTATATTATCCAAAATAGTTTATTTAAAGTTATTTAACTACATATCGAAACAGAATGCTCTCACATTTATATATATACTAGAATTTACCTCGCGGCCGCGCCGCGGGTCAAACTCTAGTGCGTACCTCTTGTTTAAAGAACAGGCGTTAATACACGTTACATTGTATTACCTTTTTATGTATTTGCCCCCGGAAGATTAATTTTATTTTATATAAAGTATATTTATATGTCTATTTTCGGTATTAAAACTACATTTAAACAAATTTATAGCAAAAACCGATCCGATACTCCTAGTAGATTTTCCGTGAAAGCTTAACAGACAGATCGAGTTACTATCGCATTTTTTTATAGGTGATGTTTTTTATATCTATAAACTTGAGAAATGCATGGTCTCCCATACAAACTTTCATCTCCTATTTCAAGCCGTTCTAGTTTTATTTATCTATCCCCGTCTATCTATCTGTAAACTACATAAATGACAAAAATTACCAAAAAGACTAAATTTACCAAATTGATCAAAATCAAAATGACCAAATGACCAAATTGACCAAAATGATCAAAATGACCAAATTGACCGAAATAACTAAAATGGCAAATCACAAAAAACCTATCTTACTTTCTGGGATAACCTTTACATAAATCTATCCATTCGGGATGAAAAGTAGCCCTTGTCCACCCTAGGTATTAAAATTACATACATATCGAATTGCATCCAAATCGGTCCAACAGTTTTTACGTAAAAGCATAACAAACAGAGAGACAAATATATTTTTATCCCGGAAAGTATCCCATTTTTCAGTATAAAAAGTATCCTATGTTCATCCTCGGCATCGAAATTATATATATACTGAGTTTTACCCAAATCGGTGCCGTAGTTTTTCCGTGAAAACGGAACAGACAGACAGAGTTACTTTCGCATTTATAATATTAATAGGGATTAAGGATAACATTTTAATTAAAATCATTTTTGATTGACAGTGAATTTATATAATGATAAAAATTTGTTAATTTAGATTCATTTCACAATTGTTATAATTTTAAGACTAATTAAGTTGCTACCGTCGTTTCAAGTGTGACTGTTTTAAATAATTCATATTAAAAAAGTGCAATGCACAATGCAAATGTTACTACATCTGTGGCAGTATTCACATAGATAACTATGTATTCATTTTAATAGATATTGATTATACATATGGCTAGGAGTCTGACTGCAGTCAGTGAACGGGGCAAGAGCGGGACGGGAGCGGGACGGGTGCGAGACGGGAGCGGTGGTGTTAGACTCATTATCATTGGAAACGATAATTACGATTAAATTCGAGATAATGGTCGAAAACAAAGTCTCAAAAGTAGCCTGATATCTCAAGCCAATCGTCTTCCAGTAAAGACCGACTTTCCATTTGTTCTTTAGTTGTTGTTTCTTTGACTCATTTAGATTTTTCATAAAATTCAAATCAATATCACTTTTCACCGGCTTTTTATAAATATTAAATGAATTAAAAGTGAATCATCGTTTTGTTGACTTACACTAAATGAGTTAATGTTGTTACTATATATACCGGGCGTTGACGGACGAGTTAAATTGTGCGCATTAGAAGAGTTCGAAAACAGATTATAATTATGCTGTGAAATGCCCGTGCGCACGCTGTTATTAATTGTACAGAAGTGCGTGCGCTTGTATCGCTCAGCCGACTGAGCGCCTACGGCATTCGAAAGCTTATCCAGTTTGATAATGTTATCTGCACGATGTAAGGCTCCGTGCACACACGAACCTAGCAATGTTTGAGTGACGAAAGGCCCACCCGGCTCATACTTTTTACATGAAATAGGTGCAATCAAATCATAATTGTCTTGGCCAATTAACAATTGAGGCTGAACATTTTCACATTTTAAATTATAATTACAATGAGAAAGACACATAAATTCATTAAAATAACTAACACTGGGAACAGATTGCATTGATAAATTGAGTTCTTTAATTTTTCTAGCATTTAATTTAAATTGTTTGCCCTCACTGTTGCTAACGTTAAAGTTAATGTTTTGTGTGGTACATACCAACTCGCTGGAGTCCCAAGCGCTTGTCGCACGCATTGGGACAGTCTCACCGTGTAGCCCGGCTTTATCCGCGACGTCATTGGCTATGAGACTCACTGTCGCACCGTCATCTAACAGCGCATGCGTGTAAACACTTTGTTTGGGTCCATGGATTACCACCGGCACTATTTTTAGCATAACTTTAGGCTGATTTAAAATTTCACTATTATTAGGGCAATTTACGACGGACACTTTGGAACACAGGGAGTCGGTAACGTGGGCAACAAATTGACGCTCTTCATCTAGGTCGTCGTGTGTCACCGGCGCATCAGCACGCGACGCCGCCGGGTGCGTCCAATGCAAGAGGCGATGATGTTGTCCACCGCAGGAGTTGACATGGCAATCGTCCGCTTTGCATGTAGCCTCATCCTTATGTCGTGCTTCAAGGCATTTGAAACACAACTTCTTTGAACGGACATATCGCCAGCGGTCCTTGCGTAAAGCTCGTCTAAAGTGTTTGCACTCTGTTAGCTTGTGATCAGCCTTTCTACAGAATGTACATTCTACGGGAACGACGACATCATCGGTGCGCATTATTGTGCGACTGTTCTGCGTATTAGACTTTCTTTTGTAGTCGTTCTGACTATGAATATAGCTCACACCTGACGTCGCTATCATCTGTGCCTGTTTGTATAGAAATTTGGAGAGTAATTCCAATATTGGAGTGTCATCTTGATTGTCATATAAGTACTCAGCCCACTTATTAATCAAGGCAGTGGGTAACTTAGTTATGACTATAGTTACTAGTTGCGGACTTCTTAAATAATCGCTTTGCCTAATAGTTTTTATAGCTGTCACGTAATTTTTTATCTTTATAGCGAAATTAACTATCTCAGTATGATATGCGTCTGGTAGCGGCTGTAGTTTCTTCAACTGAGAAGTTACAACTCTCATAATGTTCTCTGGTCTGCCAAATCGAAGCTCCAAGGTTTCCATGACGTCCTGTGGTGAAGTGGCACTCATCAGCAAAGAAGATGTCGCTTCCTTTGCATCGCCACGAAGACACTTACGCAATCGCCATAAGTTCTCCGTGTCACTATAGTTGCAAAGGTGCGTGGATTCATAAAACGCTTCTTTGAATTGTAACCACTCCATTGGATCACCAAAGTACAGGGGCAAGTCCTTGGAGGTGGCTATCCTTGATAGCAGTTCCTGGTGATTGGCCTTTGAGGTTGATGCGGTGACGGCATCCTGTATAGCGCTAGCCAGCGCCTCAATGGCTTGCTTGGTATTCATATTTTCTGCTGGCTTCGTGCGTGGCTGACCATGGATTTCACCACCAACTACATAATATTTGCGACCAAGTGAATCTGTAAAATATACTGCTACTTTTTAAAATAAACCAAAATATCAATACTAAATCCCATCCAATAATCCTCTAATCACTGATCAAACTTGTTTGATCGTAAATCTTTATAAGGTTGTTAATAAAACTCGTTAAGCGTAAATAATGAAACAGAAACTCGGGTAAACAAATCACAGGCTCCAATGACACAGAGGAGTGAGTAAGTGGATTACGTATCAGAAAAATACCTAATATTTGCAGGAAAAAGGACTCGATATAACATTTATAAAGTTAATTATTTTATATTGTTGCGACTTAGCCAAAATTCCAAGCCGACAAATGTGAATGCGCACCTGCCGGCCATAAAGCCCAAGTTTATTACCTGCCCGCATTTGCACTTCTTTTGATTTCTTTGTGTTTAATATTTGTAATTAGAAAAGCCGCCTAATGTGTATTGTAAACCTCTCTGGTAGGCAGTGGCCAGGTGTGGTTCTAAGAATCCATTGTTTAGACGGTCGTGACATTATTGTAAGCAGAGTATAAAGGGATGCCCGAACGGAGAGATCGGCAGTCAAGCGACGATTACGATACGACCGAGACGTGTGTACATTCGATGAGCGATATAGTGACGGACTTTGCACGCGTTATTAAATCGTGCAGTTTGTACTGGTTGTATCCAGTTATATTTGTACCTATGTTATACGTGTTTTTATAGTTCTAACAAATTCTATAGTAATACCAACGGCATTTTAATTCGAGTCCCGCATTCGTAACAATATATAAAAGTACTCTAATTACCTGAGCAATAATAAAAAAAATCATTGTTCGATGCCTCAATATAATTATTTCAAAGGATATGACCGCGACTTCGTCCACGCTTGACTTAAAATCTTCGCAGGACTCCCAGGGCACAAAGCACCACTGCATTTAAAAAAGAATATAAATTATCGTTTTAGTGAAACCTGTGCCGGAATAAGCTAATTTTTATGCACACGAAGAACTACAAACAGCTACCGGGAAAATTCTCGGGACAAAAATATCACACATTTTTTTACATTAAAGGATATATATATTAGGGTGAGTCAACAATTTTTTTTACAAGTTTCATGGTAAGATGGTTTGCTAACCTTACAAAAATTCTCACCATAATTGCGTTCTTAATTTCAATAGGAAGGTCCTCCACATTACAATTTTTGATTTTTTCCTTAGTCCAATAGAAAAAAATAATATCTCCGTTAGTAATTGATTTAGCAGCAAAATTTATTATACTTTTTAGTAGGAAATCAAACGCTCTACAAAAAAAGTCTCTTAGATTTTTGTCGTTAATTTCACCATTTAACAAATATTGAAGATTAAAGTTTGATTATTTTCAAACAAATTTAATTTTTGCTTATGAATTTTGTAACTCGTTAACAAATAAAGTTTATAAAATGGGCTATGTATATTTTTGTAGGAAATTGTACGCTCTACAAAAATGGTCTCTTATGCTTAGTCGATTAAATTGAGTGTTTTAAAAACTTTTTTGACCCACCCTAGTATGGGGATCGTTTTGTTATCAAATAAAAATAATTCACCCAAATTTTGAGTTTTTTATGTCAAGTATTTTTCGAGATTTTTTGAAAAACCTATTTTTCGGCTATATTTTTATTTCAATAGTAAAATTACAAATTAACTCATGGCGAATTTTTTACCAATACTTGGTAGAAAAGGGCATCAAACAATATTTTATTTGTAATTCCCGGATGAAAAGCCGATTTTTGAAAAATAAAACAAACTAAAATATTTTTTATCTTGAGTTTTTGAAAACTATCTATCACCATTTTTTTCAGAATGTGTACGGTTTAGAATGCGGAATTAGGAAAACGCCAAATGCACAACCATTGTGTTTTACAATCTTTTGTAATTCACATCAGGCAATTTTTTGGCAATTTTAATTGTATATTTGAAGTGGTGGACGAAAAACATGTGTCAAAAACTAACTAAATAGCTCACTGCATTTTTTTTAAATAACCTTGTGTTGTATTGAACTTTTCTACTCAGGAATTTTCAATTTTTTTGATTTTCAAAAAATTAAAACTGTTTTTTTTTCATAACTCAAAAACTCAAAAACACATACATCTTTGAAATGACGTTAAAATGATAACTGTCTTTACTTTTGTTAAAAAATAAAACATAAATTATATTTAAAAAATTATATGGTTAAGAATTTTTTTGGTATTATTGATATTATATATATATATATATATATATATATATATATATATATATATATATATATATATATATATATGTATATATATATGTATATAGTATATTACTGATTTTAATACCAATTCCCAATTCTGTAAATACTATTGCCTTAATATAAATGTACTACCATTAAAAGTTCGAACTAATTAACTGCTGCGGCTCAGCGACCTAAAATAAATCCTGGCCTTCGAAACGAGAATACTCCACTTTTTCTGTTCAGCGCTGTCTCCTGTCAGTCATAAGCTTGCAGCTTACCCAGATCAGCCTCCACTACGTCACTCCAGCGATATCTGGGCCGACAACTGATAGCCGTCCCGTTGGTCTGCCCAGATAGGCTCTTTTCGGCGCGTGATCCCAATATCATAGGCGAGACCAAGGCACATCGCTTGTGCTGGCTTGACTACCTACATAGAATGGGGGAGGATCACGCTCTGAAAAGAGCCTATGTGGGCAGACCAACGGGACGGCTACCAGTTGGTCGGCCCAAATATTGCTGGAGTGACGTAGTGGAGGCTGAACTGAGCGAGCTTTAAGCCTCCGACTGGCAGGAGACAGCGCTGAACAGAAAGGAGTGGACTATTCTCGTTTCGAAGGCCAGGACTCATTTTGGGTCGCTGAGCCGCAACAGCTAGAAGTTTTAATGGTAATACATTCATATTGAGGCACTACACCGTGTTTACAGAATTGGGAATTGATTGTAGAATCAGTAATTTCTATCTAATATATTAACGCCAAAAAATTATTCTTAACCTTATAGAAAAATTATATAATTTATATTGTATTATTTTTTGAACAAAAGTAAAAAAGTTATTATTTTAAAGTCGTTTTAAAGAGGTATGTGTTTTGAGTTCAAAAACGAAAGAATATCAGTTCGATAGAACACAAGGTTATAAAAAAAAGTTTTTTTTTTTGACACTGTTCCACCAGTTCAAAAGAATTGGAAAAATTAATGAGTAGAAAAGCTTGTAAAACACATATTATGAAAAAAATGGTGATAGATAAATTTCAAAAATTCGAGATAAAAAATGTTTTTTATTTTTAAAATAAAATCGGCTTTTCATCCGGAAATTACAACAAAAACATTGTTCGTGCCTTTTGATCCCAAGTATTGGTAAAAAAATCGCCACGAATTAATTTTAATTTTACTATTGTAAAAAAACTAAAAACGGAAAACTAGAATTTTCAAAAAAGCTCGAAAAATACTTTAGATAAATGCTGAAAATTCGGGTGGCTATTTGATAACAAAACAATCCTCATAGTAAAAGTAGAAAACGCCGCGAGGGCAGTTTTTACTTAGAAACCCTGCTATACCCTTTATAAAATCATAGAGCGCCACAAAAACATTTCTCTACTAGCCACCCATATAAGTTTTTTAAACTGCTTTAGTGGAAGATCTGATGAATGTTGGAATTTTGTCATACATTTTAATCGTTGTAAATTTAATGTGTTTCAACACACATAAAATGGTGTGTCCCATAGAGGTATTATTGTTTATATTTGTATAACTTGACAAAGTTGTCTTGAAACGGAGCTAATTTTTTTTTCACTACCATATGACATATTATGATATAAACAAAGGCACAGGTTTTCGTCATGTTTTTGTTTTAAACATCAACAATGATTGAAATACGTGAAAAGAGTAAAAAAAACACTATTCGAAGATCGAGAAGAAAAATAATTTATAATGTTTACAGAGGATATCTTGCGGAATATGAAGCAACAGGTATTCTTTCGAACCTTGATAATATTTACCAAAGAACCACTGATATGATATTTAAGTTTTTTTTGTAGTTCAGTTCAATCGTTTACTACTTAATAAAGAAATCGCTATTTTGGATCTCATATACGATATATGTAGAAAATGTTGTCCACTTATCATCCGCCAGATAGATTATGTTTATGTTTGGTTGTTCTTCAGTATTTATTTGTAACGGAGCTACTATACCTACGATAATTGTATCACAATGTGGAATCGTTTGAATAAAACGTAATAATATCTTTTACTTTGCATTTTGGTTGATTTACGTTCTATCAAGATTCAATTTGATTATGTTTTGCTGTTATTATAGAAAGCAGCTGAGAGTGTATTTCTAGATATCACTGAAGGGGATTAGAAAAATTCGTGCCAATACGTAATGAAAATAGAAAGGGCATAATACTGCGACAGAGAACTATCTGTGTATTAGTAGTAAACGTATTCCTGAATAGCCAAGACATGGATGTAGAAGCAGTTAGTGAGATAGATTATATATATGAAGATTTATTAGAATAAAGTATAATAACCTGTCGGACAATAAGGGTTCGTTTAGCTTCTTTTAATAATAAAATAATTGTTCTTATAATTATCACAAAGAATTAAAGCTCTTGGTTACAAACGTATAATCATTACTAGAGTAAAACCCGCGCCTGCGCCACGGGTCAAACCTAGTGCGTGTCTCTACTTTAAAGAGCAAGCAATCATTAACACAGGGTACATTGTACTAAATTTTTATGCTAGCGCATTTGCCCCTGGAAGATTAACTCCATTTTATATCGCAAACTGTCCCATCTCCCGGGATGAAAAGTATTTATGTCCATTTTCGGTATTAAAACTATATATGTACAAAATTACAGCAAAACTGATCCAACATTCCAGTAGGTTCTCCGTGAAAGCTTAACAGATAAACAGACCGAATTACTATCGCATTTTTATATAGATGTTAAATGTTTATATCTACAAACTTGAGAAATGATTGACCTCGCATACAAACTTTCATCCCCTATTTCAACCCGTTCTACATTTATTTTTACGAAAAAAAGTAGTAGCCTGTGTCAAGTCTCGTCTATTTGTAAACTACACATAAATTACTAAATTGACCAAAATGACCTAAATGCATATCCGTGCAGGAACGGAGAAAGAATACAATTTCCTGCGGCCGGGCGGCCTGTCGTAAGAAGCGATAAAACAACCCACAGTCAGGTGGTAGGGCATTTGCCCGACTGGACGGCTACCACCCCTGGTGTAAAATATGTCGCCATAACAACCTTGAGTTGTGTTCCGGCATTAGTGACCAGGTTCCAGTCTCCCTTAAGAGAGCAGCAGCGCATTTGTAGCACCTTTGGTGTTGCAAATGTCAATAGGCGATGGTAATCGCTTTCCATCAAGTGGGCCGTCTGCCTAACTGCTGAAATCCAGCAATAAAAAATAAAAAAATTACCAAAATGGCAAAAAACCTATCCTACTCTCTGGGATAGCCTTTACATAAATCTATCCATATTACATCTATTATATATGACGCGGGAGGGAGACCTCCGTGGTTTATTAAAGAGTGTGACGTCAGCAATGCCGCCGTCACGACTGTTGGTTTCTTGGTGACGACTCATATTTGAGTCCTAGAAATGGAATTTCAAGAGTACTTGGTGTCGTATATTTCAAGAGCGTTACGACGTCCCAGAGAGATTCGTCTCGTTCGGCGGCTCGAGCAGTCGACAATGCAGCCGTATTTATAGGGCTCGGTGCATCTGTCGGTGCACGTGTTGGCGCACGTGCACGTGATCACAAATGTTTAGGTTAAGTATTAAAATTACAATAAAATCTTGTTGTTTTACGTTAATTATTGTATTTTTGTATTTGTGCCGACATATATATATATATATATATATATATATATATATATATATATATATATATATATATATATATATATAAATAAACGTAATGCCGATAAACGATATAAGATACCGGGCCCTAAATCCAATATACTTAATGACAGAGATAGCGACAGATAGTAGACAGCTGTTACTATAGCACGTAATAGCATTTGTCAGATGTTACACACGAGTATAGTCGAGTCTCTCCGATCTGTTTAATACAACGTAGTCAGTAACTGTCAATGTTTAATAAAATGATAACAAGTTCGTTACCAAGGAAATGTACCTATGTTCAGGCGAAATTCAACCTAATTGTATTTCACAACTGTAGAGAAATGACCATATGGTGGGTCATGTTTCAATTGGTTCGATTGTACATTTTGCTAAGCTGCTAAGCTTATCCATTTGTTCTTAATAAGGACATTATAATGTTGAGTTCTGGTGCAATATAACGACCTTAGGTCATATAACATGTTATACCTTTATGATAACAACAAACCCATAACGTAATAGCTCCGTATACTATTAAAGAAAGACAATAAGTCATTAGTACTATTCCAAGCCATTCCGTGCACTTATACACAGCCCTGTAAGTATTTGTTAAATTACAAGGCACAACCTAAGTACCACAGCAAATGGGTGTTGGAGATCCACTGTCATTTATGACTCCCAGGACGTGACTTAATGCCACGGTCTCGAGGTCGCCTCCCTGGCTCATTATAAATTTACCTAATTTGAAAAGCTGAGTGAATTTCTAGTACTTGTGTTTGTGCGAATTTAATTAAAAGTCAGGCATTGCGTTACATTAAAACTTGACGGTATTGTTTGACTTTAATAGGAATACTATGTACCATGAATTAAATTAATAAGTTTGCAACTTTGATATTTTAGTAAGCTCTTATTCACTATCATTCCTGAGTACCAAGAAACTTGCGAACCTATCCTAAGGGGAATTTTTAATTTTTTAAGATACAATATTTCACGTCCATCTCTACCTGCTGAATTAATAGCAGTAGGGCTTTCTACTCAGCTATTTTACCAAAATGTAAATCACCAATATGAAACCACGTGTCTCTTAAAAATGCTTTATTCGAAATACACATATAATAAAAGACGTGAAAACTTAAGCTTTTTTTTATATGGTGATACATAAAACATACTCGCGTATACTTGGGATCTGTGTACAATATATCCGTCTAAATAATAATAATATCACAAAACTTAGGTATGTCTTATCTACGCAAGACGTAAAGCATCGTCCATACAAACCGTCAGTCAGTTCTTACATGGATGACGGCCTGAGAACGCCGCGTGACTATTAACTTATTTCCAAGTAGATTCGCGACTTAAGTAAACCTGTTCCCCCGTGATCCTGACCAGCACTTTGGAGGAAGGCTGGAGTGATTTTGGGTAACCAGTAATCGCTGCAATTACTACAGTAATTAAATAAAATAGTAAACGAATTTTCTTTCTGTAGATTATTACAATCGCCTTATCGCCTGTGGCTATATCTTCTAAGCCATTATAAAAGCTACTTTAAAAACAGTAATATAGCAACTAATCATCTCAAAGGTAAAACACATTTCAGCTTTGCCCTTTTTTTATTGCACGAGTTCAGCAGACAGGCAGACGTCCCACCTGGTGGAAAGCGGTTACCATCGCCTATGAACATTTGCAACATCAAAGAACTACAAATGTGCTGCTGTTCTCTTAATGGAGACTGGAACCTGGCCACTAATGCCGAAACAACTACAGGTTGTTATGGTAGCATACTCAGGGGTGGTAAACATCCAGACGTGTAAACACCCTACCACCTGGCTGTGGGTTGTTTTGTCGCCTCTTACGACAGTATTATTGTATTGCTTCTCCGTTCTTGCACGGATAAACGCTGCCCTTGGACAGCGAAGCGCGCAAAAAAATCCTCTGTAAAATGTTATCTCGTCAAAAAAAATCCCAACACAAAGAGAAAAGGTACGTTTTGACGAACATTTTGATACCTTGGAACATCTGAAATTGTATCATCTGAATAACAAATTTTCTCTATGGAATGAAGATCACTTGTTATTTGTATCCCTATTCTAATATTATTATTTCTTGGAACAAGTAGTATTGATACTGAATCACTTCATTGGCAATAGCAGTATTGTTAAGCTTTATTATGTGGCTGTTAATACACTTCTAGCCGTCTTTTGCCATTGAGTGATTAGAAGTGGATTTATTATGAACTAGCTGATGCCCGCGGCTTCGTCCGTGTGGTGCGGTTTTTTAATTATCCCACGGGAACTCTTTATTTTTTCGGGATCAAATGTATCCTATATGTTGACCAAGGATATAAGCTACCACCATACAAAATTTTATTTAAATCGGTCCTGTCGTTTCGGAGATTAGCCGGTACAAACTGACAGACAAACAGAAACAAAAAAATTTAAATTCTAAATTAGATCTATCTCACTTCTTACATCCTCCTGACTCAGTTTTTAGCACTTTTTTTTTCATTGTGTGTTTTTCGAGATAACAAGTATTCTAACTAGGGCTGAGAGCGTTTTTAAGAGAAATAAATTATAAATCTTAAATGAATAATTAATAGTATTTTGGAAAAATTAACAGCGTTTATATTTTTTAAATTTTGACATGTATTCTGTGCTGCTCGCACAATATATCAATTTTGTATTACTTTAATAAGCCTTACTCAGTACGTCAATAGACAAACGAACGTGACGATTCCTTTTTGGCAAAATTGCTACGAAATCCTAAAGCCTTATTGTTTAATAATTCGATTACTTCCAATGTATAACCACAATCACTTCATTTTACATCACACGATACATCAGTGGCTAACTCAGGTGTAAACAAGTTGGTTCGTTTATAAATACCTACTTGCGGAAGCGTGCGCCCCTAACGACTTACAGAGGTAAAGAAAGAATAGATAATCCACAATAAAACTAGATACTAAATAAATCTGTTTTAAATATGATATAATATTCATGTCATGTTTAATTGTTGTGGCATAAATTTTCATGTCACAACAATTAAGCAATAAATTATAACACCACACAAAGTCACAAACACACAATTAACAACAAAACTCATACAAACACACACCAACAACCGCATTGCTTTACACGCACACTTCAAAAACCAAGACATTAAAATTAACCTAGGCACAGAAAGGTAAATCAACACAATGGCACTAGTTAAGATATATTTAGGTATAGACATAAGGCACACACTGCACATGCACTTCCTCACAACATCAGCATGTAACAGATACACTCTACATTAGTATAAGTTTAGTATTAAAAATAGAGAAAAATAATATTAGAAGTTATTTTTAAGGTACACTACAACATAAAAATCACTAAATTAATGTCACACACAATAACAAAATAAACAATAAGCGTGTATGAACTCAAAAACTTTCATAGAAATTAAGTTGTAAAAAAGGGTACAGAACTCGAGCCCGTAGAGTAGTTAATTTTTTTTTTTTTTTTAAAGATATTATATAACCTATATATCTAATATAGTCGCTCGTCATAGGTATATTTAATAATACAAATACGTTTCACATGTCTGGAAAACGGTTAGTATTCTCACCAAGCATAGTCAAGGCGATTTGGCAGGTTTCAGTCATCAATGATATCGATATCCATATTTATTTACGATGTAAAGAATGGTCAGCTAAAAATTATCTCATATACATGTGCATGTATGCAGAGATTAGTGATAGTAGATGAAGAGATAGTTCGAAACATCCTTGAGCAGAATTCGAACTACATCATTGAAAGGAAAACATTTTAATTACTGAGATATACAAAGTTATAAAATAAAATTTCAAAGCTTAATATATTACGTATAGTCAATACGATGATAACACGTCTTTCTATTCTATTTAATTTTTGCGCAAAGTGGTTGCAAAAATATAATAATGTTTGCCAATGTTACAGTTAATTATAAATAACACATCCTTTTTTTCTCTTATGCTGGAGCTTTATCTGTGTTAGTGTTAAATATTTAGACTGCGGTCGAATGAGTTTTATTTATAGCATTGAAAAATAACTCCGATATCTCATAGTCAAATTAGTGTATATACATATGTTATCTGTTAATATTTAACGTCATTAAAAATGTCGCATCTCAAATAACGTATTAAACCTATCTCCACATTTACGTTAGACTTTTGACACTAACAATTTAGATTGCTTACAGAGTACATTAATATGATAGGAGATTGCTATTTTCCCTTATTTTTATCTATTACAAAGAGGAAAGATTTGTATTTTTTTATGTTTGCAATTGGGTCAATTTCAAAAAAATCTTTCACCATTATAATGCTACATTATTCCAGATAAAATAGGTTATATTTATTGCTAGAACAAATTAGGGATACCTATTAAAACTTCAATAATGTAACCCAAGGTGTAAAAAAATAGTGTTTCAGTGGGTCCGGGGATAGTTGAGATGCAAAATTATACTCGGTAGGTGGCTGGAATCAGGTTCTATTTAGATTTTGATTTTTTTAGGGCAGAACGTTTGCCGGAACCGCTAGTCTATTATAATTAATAAACGATCTAATGGTAATTTACACAAAAGATAAATTAACTAAAAATATTTATGTTATACTAAGAACAAATCCATTAATACTTTTCTTATTCTCTATATTAAGGCATATATATAATATATCTGGCAAATCATAGCGGCACCGAAATTGTGGCCACACGAAGTAATAATCTATAATATTATAAAATTTTAAACATGCTATTTCTGTACATTGAAGCTATTTAAAAAAACAAATGGAATAGACTATATAAACGATGGAGAACACGGTGCATTTTTTTTAGATTTCTTGTCTGTTTATCGGTTTATTTGTTTGTTTGGGATTCACATAAAAATGATTAGGCCGGTTTCGATGCCGTTTTGCTGATCGACAGCAAATTCTTTGACTTAAAATCTGCGCTACCTTTTATCTTGAGAATCTCGCGAGAATTTTTCTGGGAATTATTTAAAATGGCTGGATTAAACAAAAAATCGAATTCCAATATAATTTTTAAACTGATCGATACCAAACTTTATGTAATAAAATGTGTGATATTTTTTATCCCGGGAATCCCGTGGAAATTTTCCCGGGAGCGGTTTGTACTTGTTCGGGTGTATAGAAATTAACTTATTCCGTCAAAATTTTCACTAAAATAATAGCTTACATTCTTTTTACATTCTCTTTTTTGTGTCCCGGAAATCCCGCGGGAATTTCAAGTCAAGCATGGACGAAGTCGCAGGCATATCCCAGTAAAAAATAAAATTAAGAAGAATATTTATTCCCTCATGCACATATAAACATATAATTATGTAACTCACATTGAATGTGAAGGAAAGAACACGATCTTTCATAAAAGCCGTATCAACCAAAAACTTAATAAAGCACTAAAACGCGAAGTATTAAAAAAGTATTATTCTTGACATTACTTATCTCCCACACGTAGTACGTGACTCGGATGTGCAAACTAGTCTGTTCTAATCTACTAGATTATTTCAGCAGCGCTTTCTTAATGCCACTGACATGTCTAGTTGAGTGCGCACTCTACGAGCTACGTTATGGGCGCGAAGAATTATTACGTACGCACCTGACGCCACGTTCCCCGGTAAACTTGCCACTTTACGGATGCGTGCATTAATGAGGGTTTCTTGTGATATCGTGTAACTACCTAACTTGGTAGATTTTTAAATTGAACACCATTCGCGGCGGAACGCGGCGAAGAATTAATTTAAAGAAAGCCCAAATTGAGGAAAGTGGAAGAGCAAATTAAGGAAAGAAGATTATGATGTTTTATCTATTATATATATATATATAATTACTTCATCTCACTGACTGACTGACATATTAATAAAAGCCCAGTCTACTGAGGCTAGGACTGTGAAGATACATTCGAGTTCTTTCTTTTCTGTAGGTGCGCCCTATAAAAGGATTTTTGTAAATTGAATCCCTAAAGAGCTGAAAAAAGACTTGAAAGTTTGTATGAAAGTCCGTCATTTTCAAAGTAAGAGGCACGAAAATGTATATATCTGGTTCTGTTTAGAAATAAACATACGTGTATCGGCGTTTTCCAAAATTTAACCACTAGGTGGAAAAGGAGCTACTTTTTAACTTTTCTTACTTACTTCCTACTCAACCTATGACTATTTTTAATCTACTCGAGCGAAGCCCCGGGAAACAGCTAGTGCTAAATATGAAGGTATATGTTACTTTCTTTAGTTAAAATTTCGAAGAAGTATATACTGTGAGAGACATGTATCCCTGACGCGGCGGGTGCGTGTCAGCTCGAACAGCATACTGTACTGCGAAAGGAATTGTCGGGCCTTACTAGAAGCACCGGGTTTGGATGAGGCCCTTGAGACCCGCAACTGCTAGGGCACGTGGAATTGATATTGCTTCCGCTTCCCCGTACTTCTGGCATAATGCGAAGGAAGGAACTTTAATGCGTTTCAGTGCTTATCCCCGATTTGGGTGGTCATAGCATTTCCTTGAGGCCCTCATTGCACTTCCCCCGCGTTGGTAAGTTCACAAGCTGACTTCCCCTCGCTTCAAAAAAGCATCCGGTTGTATTATATGTGCTGCCATCAAACTAAACCGCATTTCTTTTTCTTTTATAAAGTTTGAAGTAAGCCCTGCGTTACACCTTTGAGTTTTACTAGCGCTAAGTACACATACACCTAAGGCTAAGCGCGCACTACGATATATCCATTTCAAACTAGAACCTAGGCTGGGTCTAGTTGTATCTATGACTAACGGCAAACAACGGAACAGCTCAGTAACTTGTATTTTACTAAAAAGTCGATATTATTTACATAAACACAGGGTGTCACCAACGCGTTATTTATTTTATAACGCCCTTCTTAATAAAGTTCCCTCAGATCATTGTTGTACGCGGAATAAATGAGAGAACCGTTGCGTAGATGAGCCTGGGAGCTCAAGGAAATGGGGATGATCATCCCGTCGTTGGCGAGCGGTGCGGTTGTAAAAGTGAGGTGTTGGCACCAGATCAAACAGTTCTTCGGAACACTCCCCGTTGTACAGGCGGTAAAATACGCAGAGAGACGCAAACTTCGCGAGGGAGAGACTTCGCGTCCCTCTGCGTATTCTACCGCCTGTAAACCGGGGAGTGTTCCGAGGAATTGTTTGATCTGGTGCCAACGCCTCACTTCACAACCGCACAGCTCGACAACGACGGGATATTCATCCCCATTTCTTAGAGCTTCCACACTCAACTACGCAACGGTTCTTCTAGAACATTTATTCCGCGTACAACGATGATCTGGAGGGAACTTCCCGCCACGGTTTTCCCCTTACGTTATGATATGGGGTTTTTTAAGAAGGGCATTATAAAATTTCTTAGAGGTCGGCAACGCGTTGGCGACACCCCTGGTGTTGCAAACGTCTATAGGCAACGGTAACCACTTTCCATCAGGTGGGCCGTCGGCCTGTTTGCCTAATTTATGCAATAAAAAAAATTAGAATGTTATGCTTATTATTCAGGTAGCCAATAAGGCGTTAATAAATACGACAGCGTTATTACTTTAATTTGGTTGCACCTAATCACTTAATTACTTTGATCGCGCTTGTAGTTTGTGCCTAATTTGATCAAATATTTTAACAGATCGCTTACAAATACACAAACCTAAAAGTAGTATCATCTAATAAGAAAGCTCGGGTTTATAATCGACAACAAAAACTTAAGTCTGAAAATGTCTAAATCAAACATGACTTAGACATGACATGAGCGTCAATCTTTAGTTTAAAAATAGATGTTTTAAATAATAAAAATATGTTTTAAATAGCGAAAGAAGAATGGACCTATGGTACCATCTATTCATGTAATGTTAGAAGCTTTTCAAAGTCACTTTTTACGGTACCATTGTCATTATTCTTCTGCCAAGGTCAGGCAGTAGCTAATTTTTAGGAATGTCTGCATTTCCCTTCTTCACAGTCTTGCGCATGAACGATTCTCATAAAATTTGGAATACATGTACATCCTAACTTAATATTATAAATGCGAACGTGAGTTTGATTGTTACGCTTTTACGGCATAATTACTCAACCGCTCATCAGGACAGTTTGCATACACGTCGTAGGGGGTGCAGAAATGGTGAAAAGATATCATCTAAAAAGGACCACTCTAGAGGGAAAGAAAATAAATCCAAATAGATGGCGATACAGTCGTGTTGTTTTTGACCATTCACTAAGGTCACGTTGCCATGACGACGTGTCTGTTCAGAGTGGTATAAGGTAATTTTCATTCATCTAACATTTCATGCTGTTCCGGGGATAGGATATAAATAACATGAATTTATTGTCAAATTCTACATTAAGGCATAAGGCGAAGCAGTGGGCAGAAACTTATACATAACATAGAAGAATAATTATTTTTTAGAAGAAGAATAAGATAATTTATATAACCGGAATGAAAAAGCGATTTATTTATTGTAAAATATCATACTCGCCGCAGAATAATAATTTAAAATGTACAGTAATGAAATCGCATGGCACTAGCTATAGCGGTAGATGCGGGATCTGTCTCGTTTTGTAGACTATTAAGCATTCATAAAGGGTTGACATTGGTACCCGCTTATGTACCTGTATGATTTAGCCGTTAACCCAGTTATAAACTAAAGGATCAAGTCTTAATTAAGTTATGCTTGTACTGTATGTTGACCTCTGTTTTTGATGAGGGTACGATTTGAAACACTATCTTGATACAGGATAATGTCGCTTCGCCTTTCACGATGTTCATAATATTGTCATGACAGCTATATACTATGGATTTATATTGCTTTTCCGTAGTAGTATATGTACCATTTTTTACTAGGGGAAATCCTTTGAGGACTATCAACCCTAGGGGAAGTGGTGGGGGAGTGTGGGTTTTTTTTTTTTTTAAGGTGGGGGAAATACATTTCGCACATACCGGGTCCTTTGCTAGGGATTAGACCGTTGTTGATCATGGAGGCTTTCGACTGAGGCAATCCAAACAATAATCAACCGGCTTATGTGGAGACTCGACTAATCAATACCCCACTAAAACCACCCTCCTCCCATGTACCCCGCGCTTATGGTAGGAAAGGCGTGAGATACAGAACGTAGTTACGCCCACACCGATCCTAGCGCACAAGTGCTTGAGAATGCCCCGGGAGAGGCAAACTCACTTCGTCAACAGGGGAGACTCCTCTGCTCCCTAGATGCTAGAGGGCCCCTGCAGCGGTATTTCAGGGAGGGAGGTCATGCGCATACCTGCGCCTCCGGGCTCCCGACTGACGTCGGCGCCCGCGAGATGCACGCGCACTACCATCTCTCTCCCTATCTCGTTCCGCGGCCTCCTTATGAGACACTACCGTCTCGCAGAAATTGGCCGCACCCACCCACCAATCGTCGCTGTGCAGCATGGCTTGCACCAGATCGCCCAGCGATTCGATCGGTCCTACAAGTGTCTCGAGTTCAAACCTCTGAGGTGCCCATGCTGCGCACTCGACTAGCGTGTGTAACGCCGTGTCTAGCGCGCCACACTGGCGGCATTGGGGTGAAGGCAAGCAGCCCGCAATCTGACACAGATAGTTATCGAAGCAACCGTGCCCGGTAAGTATCTGTGTCATTCTGAATGTCAGGGTCCCGCGTTTCCGCGAGAGCCAGCGCAACAGCTGCGGTCGAACCGCTTCCACCGTGTCAATGCCAGCAACAGGGTTTTCCAACTCTACTGACCAAGATTGGATCATGGCCGCGGTTTCCCGCGTCCTGATCACCTGGAGTTCGGCCTGTCCATAGACCAGGCCACGGGCGAGGGCATCCTGTCGGGAGCGCCGAACTTTGGCTATCACGTCCGCCTGGAGAGGCCAAGGCGGATCGCCTGCCAAGAGTGTCGACGCCGTCCACGACACTGTACGGTATCCTCGGATGGTCCTCACCGCCAGGACCCGTTGTACGCGGCACAAAAAAGTCCTATTGTGGCGGTGAAGTGCAGTGGACCATACGGGTGCACCGTACAGGGCCATACTCCTAAGGATGCCCATGTAGAGTTTCCTAGTCGTCCCCCCCGGTCCCCCCACGTTGGGAAGAAGCCGAGAGAGGGCGCCTGCGGACCTCACGAGCTTGGGAACTAGCTGCTCAAAGTGCGGGGGGAGTGTGGGATTCACCAACCTAGGGTGACAATAGCACCCCCGAAGAGATATCCATTAAAATCCCTAGATGTTCCTTTCTTCGCCTTATACCAGGGCTACGGAAAAACAGAAGAAAAACCAACTCCACGTGCCCTGGCAGATGGTGTCCCAGCGGCCTCATACATTGCCGGGGGAACCATGTCCCAGCGTTTTCAATCTCTCAAATTCTTTAGGGGGTGGTTTGTGAGTTGCCCCACGGGAGGAGAGATAGACGCACGGAGAGCACGGTGCGGCTTCATCTTGACGGAACTAGTAGCGAGTGAGAACCCTTCCTTAGGGGTACCCACGGCGGCCGGAGGTCGTTAGACGTCATACAGCGCCGACATGTCCTCCTTTGGCCCGCCAAAGGAGCCAAAGTGGAGCAAGCTGGTACGCTCGCGTTCACGAGACAGAGCTCACGGAGCAAAAGCAGGAGCTCTTGCTCCGCCTCTTCCTTGGCGATCATTATGCAGTAGTATACATGTACCTACACTAACTATTAACTTTATATATAACCCCTTAGGACTATAAATAAAATACTGCTTCTAGGTCACCGTCATCTCTGACTAAGGTGCCCAAAACACTAATTACGTTAGTTACCTCGTAAGACGGTAACGTAATCAGCCTTTTGCTGCTTTGTATTGGAATAAATAATTTTACTACTGCATGAATATCCGACAATGGTTCAATAACCTTTACTTACTCAATTTATATTTAATGAACTCCTTGTTCGTATCACCTTTAAACAATACTGAAAAATAACAATTATCCTGCGTAAACCATATTACTTTAAGATAAGTTCCAAAACCCTATATAACGAGATAGATAGAAGATATATAACACTTTATTGCACACCGAAATAAACAATTACAAGAAATCCATATTTGCAATATTTTCTAGGCAATAAAATAGGTCGCTTTATAGCTTAAAAAAGATCTCTTCCATGTAACCTAAAGGAAATTCTTACCTAATCTGACGATGTAGGTGGTATAGGAAAAAGAGGCAATAGGTACGTACATACATACTCGTATACGCTGATTTAAAAATTAAATACACACATAAATATATAGCCATACACATTGGTATATGTATAAATTTTGTAAAATAAACAACTGTAATAGCACGATTATATTGTGTAAATCAGACAGCTTTGGATATAAGCAGTGCTTTCTGAGAAAATTTCTGAATGTTGGCAACAAGCTGGCGTCACAAGTTGTTCAAGTCTCGCTTTTGATCTTTCAAATAACGTAACATAAAAACAAACATTAAGACTACAATTTATCAAAAAAGCAAAAAAAATACAGCACTTAGGGCCAGCTCAATGGTGTGTTACCACGCAATATCAGCGTAAAGCGAATTACCTTGAAGTAATCGTGTTTCGTATTAAGAGGGAAAGTTCCCAGATGCCTCTTAGTCAATCCACTCTATCTCGTCCTAAAGATTGGCAACGCTTTGGCTTCACCCCCGGGTCCTAATTCTAGTATTTCAATATCTTGGTGTTGCGAAGATATTCAAAGTAAGAGTTCGTTACGATAGTGTTAAAAATTCCTATTCTACTAAAGCCGCAATATTTTATCGATATCCTCGCGGCGGAATAATAGTAGAAAAAAATTGGCAGTTATAGAGACTTCAGATAGTAGTGAAAACTTAGAACTTAGTATTCAAATTTGAAATTCCATAATGTTTGAATTAAAACACTATTTTAATAATGCACAGTATATACACATTCAACTTTTCACTAAATCCATTCAATTTCACTTATAAGATATAAACAGAGCTAATGTTCCACAATACGTCAGCTGTATAGCTACAGATATACTGCTATAAGCATGTCGGTGACGCGAACGCACGAGATTCCACCCATCCAAAAAGCGTCTAACACGCACAGTACACGGCCTTTGTGCATACGCCTATCAAGAGCATGTCGGTGACGCGAACCCATAAGATTTTCCCCTACCAGAAAGTGCCCAACGCGGCTAAAGAAGTTTTCACTTCAAAAATATGTTATTACCATTAGTAGAAATGGCGTTAGCCGAAATGAGTATTGAAAAGCTATCACAATTTTGAACATTTATTTCACGAGTTTTCGCTTATAAATATTTATGAAGATAGAGCGGCGTGCCATAGGCACGTCTATGGAATTAACAGAATACTGAAATCAGCAAACCTACGATTGAGACGATAGTGTCCGGCGATTTTGATAACATAGTAATATCAGAATTGGGCTTCTGGTGTTTCAAACGTCTATAGGAAACGGTAATCAATTTCAATTAGTTGGGCCGTCTGAAAAAAGGGAAATTTTAATAAATTTCCTTTCAATATTTTCAGTTGAGTATGAAAAACCTATATCCATGTTATTATAATTCTAAGCTACATTATACTTCACCCTTCTTATTGGATTTGATAAAAGGCTACATTATAAATATAAAGAGAATAAATAAATTGTTTTTACTTTATATAAAAGATATTAACTAACCTCTCTGCTCTGCAAAAATATAACTTACATTTTCAACGTATACATAATTTATAACGAATTTTTGGCTTTGTCTTCTTATAAGTAAGTTTTTACAAACCTTCAGCCCTGTGGTTTACTAAAAAGATAAATAAGAGGCTTTGTGTGAATCATACTCGTCTATAAAGGGTTATTTTTTAACTACAATGCGGATAGTATGAAATCCTATCAAATCAAATCAGACTGATACTTGGGTAAGACTCTTAGTCTTACCTAAGTATCAGTCTGATTTGATTTGATTTGAAAATGAATAAAACTTTGGTACCAATACGTATAAAAGTTTGATTACCCAATTACAACAGCCGCCGGCCACTATTATACGGCTGTACAGCACTTAGCTCGTATAGTTTTATATTTTTAGTTTTATGATGTTTGTGTAAATATCATAAATAATTGTACATAGTATATATACCT
Source organism: Dendrolimus houi (assembly GCA_039645545.1). NCBI lineage: Eukaryota > Metazoa > Arthropoda > Insecta > Lepidoptera > Lasiocampidae > Dendrolimus > Dendrolimus houi. The sequence continues at coordinate 10,021,495 of CM077120.1, read as the reverse complement.
ACTTATACATCCAATAATTCCTATATACATAGTAGTAATTATATATTCAAAAGTTTGATGATTGAGTTTCATTTCATACATACGTGGGACAATTTTAAATTCCTCTCCATCAGCCTCTATACAAAGTTTCATGCATCTGAACCAGTTTTCGAAACACTCTTTCCAGTCCGCCGCAGACATCTCGTTTACAGGCTCAAACTCTGACAGCGCATCTTCCGGCGACGAAGGTTGTATCCCTTTGAGCTGATTTTTTATTTCCGGGAATAAAAAGAAGTCATACGGTGCTAGGTCAGGGCTGTAAGGAGAGAGACCCAAGAGTTTGACCGGCGTGCTGTCCAGGAAGTCCCTCGTTTTGAGCGCGGTATGGGCGGGTGCGCTGTCGTGGTGGAGCAGTAGCCCGCGGAACCCTGTGTTTGGTCGCTTTTTGCTCACAACAGGGAAAATTTCTGACAAGCATTTGGTAGTATACCACTTGGTACTTTCTGGCGGCGAATTAACACCATTTTGACAGTCAAATTAAAAAATCTCGCTATCAAAATCATCCGCCCACTTCTAGATCGCTTCACTTTTGTAGGCCTTGATTCGTTTTGAAACACCCAAACCGTCAACTAGCGCTTCGATTCTGGTTTGTATTGATAATTCCACGACTCATCACCTGTAATGATGTCTTATACACGCCGAGACGAGCCTGAATCAAATTTGTATATCATATCCCGGCACCATTCCACCCGGGCCTGCTTCTGAGCATCGGTGAGGCTATGCGGCACACAGCGTGAAACTATCCTCCTCACGTGAATATGCACGTGTAAAATCTCGTGAAGGCTTCCCGATGCAATCTGCAGTACGTGCTGAATCTCTTGATACGTAACTCGCCTATTGTCTTGGATTAAATTTTTCACTGTTAGCATATTTTCTTATGTAACAGCTGTCAAAGGGTGACCAGTCCTTTCTTCTTCCCCCAAAGTTAGTCGACCGCGCTTGAAGTCGTTGTACTAAAGACAGACGGTTGCCTTAGTAGGGCCTTCATCCATGATTGCCATTTAAAGTCTATCGTACGATTCGACCGGTTTTAGGTGACATTTGAAATTGTAAAAAATCATAGCGCGAAAATGTTCCCGGCGCAGATCCATTTTTCCATGTGATATGATAATTTAAATTAGCTCGCAAACAATATGGAGGGAATTTTTTAAATTGGATCGTACCTATTTTTAGTTATAAATAATCATATTTTCAAAATCGTTTATAACTGGCCAGTTACTCATACATAAAAACTTTTTTCGCAATACTTTCTGAGTAGCCTATTGCATCTATTTGTTTTAAATTAGGTAAAGGGGCCTAAAGCATAGATTAGTATTACGAATTTAACAAGTATTAACATAAACTGGAACTCTATACTATGTCTTACATCTATCAGTATATTTAGACACGTGTCAATTTCACTAAGGGATTTTTTAAAAGCGACCGCTTTAGTCCTCCAAATGCTGGCCTGCCTAGTTCCTTTGAACCCAAAGGTTTCGCGTTCAATTCTCGACGTGGTAAATTTCATAAACGCATTCTCCGTTGTTTACTTTCTGCTCTGAGTATCTGGGATCGGCCCAGAGTTGTCCGAATTTATATTACTCATAACGCAAGATTTTTTATCTGCATATTTTTTTTACCACTTAGTGCCGTGGTTAACATTTTAATAAAAAACTGAATGATCTGTCTTAGTTTTGGAATATAAAATAGAAAATTCTGAAAAAAGAATCAGAGATGGTAGATATCGAAAAATACTTTTAATTAAAAAGAAACCTTCGTTATGCATAGCCTTCCGTGCGCTAGGATGATTATATATTTTTGATTATAATGAATTGTACTATCCAACAAGGTTTTTACGTCATCACTTAAAAATCTTCTCTTATACCTTATTACCGTTACTTCATTGTATTATTGTCTATCTTTTATTGTTATTTGTAAGCCAATACTCTGTAAACAAGATACCGCGAGCCAACATGGTGAGTCTGAAGTTGATTTTGCTTCATAAACGGTAGTTTATATCATTTCTTGGTAATAAAATATTTGGTGACGTCTTGTTGTTTACTTGTGAAAATAAGTATTATATCGTCTTTCGTTGTTTTTGCGAACTTTAGCTGTTTATTACGTAAATTGTGTAGTTGATATTTACCAGTTATCTTACTTATACCACATTATTATTAACACATTGTTGTGTCTAGCTCGATGTCTTTTAAATGAAAATTTTCGTTAGTATTATTTTCATATTATTATATTATAGATTTTTTTGAGTGTGATTTATCTCAATCGTGGTATTGCACTAACAATATAATAATTAGTCATACAATTTTTCAGAAACGAGTTATAATTATTTTTACGATCGATTACGATCACAAGGTCGTAATCGATCATCTATATGAATACTAGTGGGTCCAGTAGTCATTGTTCTGCCCTAAAAAATAAAATTAAGTATATTTATCTTTGTATATAAAATGCTTCTGTTCGTGTGTATGTCACTGAACTTCTCCTCCTAAACCGGGTAAACTCCTGGTTCGATTTTGTTGAAACTTTTTGTATAAGTTTGAGTGGGTCCCCGGTTAGTTTAGAAAGTTTAGATTCACCATTAGATCCGATAGAATTGGGTTCTATGACTTTGATGAAATGTGTGTGTTTGAGCGTTACCACCTGGATGGTTAAGATTCACAATTGGTCTCGATAGGTGGCACTGCAATCGGGTTCTAGATTTCCATTTTTTCAGGGCAGGAAAATGGTTTCCGGGCTTGTTGTTTTATTTAAAAAGATGGTTCTTTCAGTAAATTGCTAAAATCAAAACTCTTTGTACAGTGAAGCATATAATTAATTATTTTCTATAGGCTTTTATATTCAGATAATTTACTCTATATAGGTATGTGTAAAAATTCGTAACTTGAAATGAATTGAGGGATTGTTTTCACTTCGATCAGTATCCCTGGATGCGGAACAAGGTGAGAGTTCATTTTCATCGGTCAATAATTCGATCTGTTATGAAGTGGTGTGATCAGAAGTTATATTTTATTCTTACAATTGTTCTTCAATTTTGTCAGCGAGGCGATTTGCAGAAGCTGAGGCAAAACGTTCGGAAATAAACCTTTAGCCACAAAATATGTGTTTCACTTGAAATGGGTCCACAAAACCACTCTTAAAAGGTCGACATACAGCACGGAAGAACTCTCGAATGTGAGATAAAAACTAGTGAAATTCCTTTATGCCCAGTTCCTATATCTTACCACCGTTCATTTACATTACTGTCGGTTAATATTTGACACATATAAGCTCCATACAAGTAATGTCAAAATGAAACTGATTATAAGGCATAGAATAAGTAAAATAGTAGTAAAATATAGGAACCGACCATTAGGCGAAAATGGGGTAGTTACTTTGTCTGCTAGTATTCTGCGGAAGCGTTAGGTAAAGACAAATGAAATTCATCCATCGGTCGGTAATAAGCATTCAGGACGCGGCAATTGACCCACGTCAACTTAGTGCTGTTGTTTCGAAGCGATTGAAAAACTTGCAGTGATGGACATTCTGCACTCCACGAATACCCATCGACTAACCAAAAAACCTATATTGATCTACATATTGACCCTCCGACATGAATAAAAAGAAACGTCTCTCTCGCAAGCCGCATGGGGGTAATTCTGAACTATAAATAGGGAATCTGACGCCCGGTAACCGAATTCAGTGTTTCATTATTAAAACCCAGGCTTAGCCACGTGGTAGGGCATTTGCCCGACTGGATGGCTACCACCCCTGGTCTAGAGTATGCCGCCATAACAACCTTGAGTTGTGTTCCGGCAATTAGTGACCAGGTCCCAGTCCCCTTAAGAGAGCAGCAGCGCATTTGTAGCCTTTGGTGTTGCAAATGTCCCCACCTTCCATAAAGTGGGCCGTCTGCCTGTCTGTTGAACTCCTGCAATAAAAAATAAAAATGTATATATATCTAAAAATTCGCTATAACACCAAAACGTAGACAAACATTACAAACAAATATCGTACAAGGGACGTCGGTATCGCTAAACGCAATATCTTCCAAAGAAATCTAGATTAGGATTGATGTTTAATACTTACCCGTGCAGGGACGTAGAAAAAATACAATTTCTTGCAGCTGGGCGGCCTGTCGTAAGAGGCGACAAAATAACCCAGAGCCAGGTGGTAAGATATTTACTTGTCTGGATGGCTACCACCCCTGGTTTAGAGTATGTCGCCATAACAACCATGATTTGCATTCCGGCATTAGTGGCTAGGTTCCAGTCTCCCTTTAGAGAGCGGCAGCATATTGGTAGCACCTATGGTGTTGCGAATGTACACAGGCGATGGTAACCGCTTTCCATTAGGCGGGCCGTCCGCAATTAACGCAACACGCAATAAAAAAAACCTTAAATTATGGTTTACTAATCGTAGGGCTACGATATAAATAAATGTTGCTGACTTTTGCTTTGTAACTAAATTCCCTGAACAACTGAAACTAGTAAATATAATTTTCACATAGAATAATTATATTAATTGCCAAAGTATGCCAGCTCCAAGTTGGTAATGCAAGCAATTCAGTAACAACTGGCCACCATGGTTTGCATTATCGTGCTGTAGAGAGTAATTAGTTTGAACTGACTTACTTTACCTCGTTTCAGAGAGTTGTATACTCTGAGCTATATGCAATAAATAATAATCCATACTCCTTGTTAACCGTTACATCAAAATAGAGTTTCTAGTACTTATAAATTGGAAAAATCATTAATTTCGATCTAATATTTACAAATAAAATTAATAATGAAATTACGAATGTTTCACAGATATTTGATTTTGGTTTCATATATTATGTTTCTATATATACATAATATATGTGCCCATAATTATGAAAGTGGTTTAAAATATCACTTATTTCACACCACATTATTTTAAACTAAATTTATTCAATGTAATTTTTACAATATCGTCAAAAATGAACAAATTAATGAAAGTGGTTGTAATTTCAACGTTATACCGAATTCACTTAGTGTTAATTATGGAAGTGGTCTAAGTCAAACCTTTAAAGAAATTATATAAACATAACTTGAAAATGGCGCGTGGCCCTCTTTGACACGTTTCTGAACTATATAATAAGCCGGTAAAATAAATGACAATCAAATAATGACAAAAACACCAATTCATTCCGGTTTCTCTAACAATACAATTCAGTTGGGCTCTTCGGAACTAATTATTGGCGGCCAATAATTTATATATTAACAAGAAGAGTAAAAAATACCGTGGGCGAATCTGTCTGTTGGCTGCAAATTAAATGGATGAGATTCTTGAAAAATGAACCTTTTAAAATGTTCTATAAAACTTCTTTAGATGAGTCTAAATTCCACGTCTTGGATCTTTCACCTAAAAGAGGAAGACCAAAAATATACGGAAATATTACATTACTTCCATTATACACCACCCTTAGACCAGTAACGGAAGAAAAACATAAAGATATTATGTGTTTACTATCATACATCCCTCCAGTTTTTCAGGAACATTTTAAGAATCTTAAAACCTTGAAATTATAAAAATGGATTACTTTTTAAAAATAATTAATAATTGTACATGAATTATTTCATTAAAGTTATTCTTTCAAATAAAACTCATAGTTCTTTATTTCTTTAAGTCATTTATAGGACATTCAGTTAATTTTGAAAATGGTCTAAGTCAATTCAAGCTTTAAAAACAAAATTTTCGTATGAAATTCAGATAGAATTCCATATTCATAATAAATTTCCATTAATCAAGACTAAAAAAAATATAAATTTAAATGTCGTATGATGTAAAAATATTTTTTAATTCGTTCAAATGCAATTAATTAAATATCTCGACACAAAAAATATATGACTTAGACCACTTTCAGAATTAATAATAATAATAATAAATCGGCAGACAAACACACACACTGTACATCCCCAAATTAAGCAAGTTACGCTTGTGTTATGGGTAATATACAACGAACCAGTCTGGGGCCGATCCCAGACACCCAGACCATAGTAAATAACGGAGAAAATACGTTTCCGAAATTTACTATACCAGGAATCGAACCCGGAGCCTCTGCATTGCAGTGAGGTAAGCCGGCAAAAGGCTTAGCCCGCTCAACCACAGAGGCCGGCCACTTTCAGAATTATGGGCACATTGTATATATATATATATTAGGGTGATTTCTCGGTCGATTTTTTTTCTCGGTCCCGACTCAATCCCTGAAAGTTACATCCCTTACTTAATATTAATTACAAGTACTTTCTTTTTAAAGCTTAACAGACAGATCGAGTTACTATCGCATTTTTTTATAGACGATGATTTTTTATATCTATAAACTTGAGAAATTATTGGTCTCCGATACAAACTTTCATCCCTATTTCAACCCGTTCTAGTTTCATTTATCTATCCCTGATCTGTAAACGACAAATACGACGGAAACGATCAAAATTACCAAAATAGCCAAAATTACGAAAAAGGCAAATCACCAAAAAACGTACGTCCTACTTTCGTGAAAAACCTTTACATAAATCAATCCCATTATCCGGGATGAAAAGCATCCCTTGTCCAACCTCGGTATTAAAATTACATATATACCGAATTTCAGCCAAAGCCAAATAGTTTTTCCATAAAATCATAACAAACAGAGAAACGAATATATTTTCTCCCGGAAACTAATTTATGTTTCGGGAAAAAAGTATTCTATGTTTATCCTCGGCATCGAAAAAAAAAATATATATACTGAGTTTTAGCCAAGTCGGTCGAGTAGTTTTTCCGTAAAAACGTAACAGCCAGACAAGCAGACAGAGTTACTTTCTCATTTATAATCTAATAAATTAATTAGTATAATTAAAATAGTAATTTTATTAATTTTAATAATTACTGTATCTATGTACCAAAATGAATTGTCCCTAAATATGTATACTTTAATGTAAGTAATTGTTAATGTTATTCATTTTATCTCAAATAACAAAAACTAATATTTGTTTTAACGATGTAAATTAGTGACAGGCCTATCCCAACAAAATATAATAATTTGTTATTGTTCCGTAATATTAGTACAATCAATTTTCCCGAGTATTTTATAACTTCCAATTTTAGTATATTTAAAACAAATGCATCGCCACCCCGACTGTCCCTCACGCGGGACAGTCAGTGCAACTTTCTACACCGCACGCGCAATTTCAAGTGTTTTCCAAACTATACAAATAGCTAATCCTCTAACCAATCAAGAAATCGTGCCAGTGACTGTTATTTACAATCCACAATCGAAGGGTTCCCGCAGCAAAGCAAACAAGTTTAAATATACTTCCAGCTTTAATATATTTCTTGTATGTAAATTCGGGTAGGTTACTAATACGCCTTTGATACGACCCACCCATGTTACTCGAGACGTATCCATTGTACTCAGAAAAGTCACGGTCAATTTAGCCTGGCTAAGAATTATGTGGAAAATCGTAAATCGCATTACACGTATAAAATGTTAGAAGTTCTTCCATTTCTCATATATTCTGGTTGATTATAAAAGTTGTATTAAAATTTATGCTGGTTTTTCTGCCGTATGTACAACGAGGAACTGTTTGATCTGGTGCCAACGCCACATTTTCACTACCACGCCGTTCGCCATCAACCATGCAACGGTGCTGTAAAACGTTAATTCCGCATACAATACTAACTTGAACTTCCTGCCGCGGTTTACCCTGCGAGCTATGATATGGTGTCAAAACGACGGCCGTTATAAAATTTGTTCGAGGCCGGTAATGCGTTGGCAATGCCCCTGATGTTTTGAATGTGCAGAGCCGGCGGTGGTCACTTACCGTCAGGTGGGCCGTTTGCCTGTTTGTTATAAATATATAATAGCAGCCCATAAATGTCCCACTACTGGGCTCGGGCCTCCCACTATGGGGAAACGGACAGAATACCCGCCACGCTTGTCCAAGGCGGCTTGGCAGGTTTGACACATCGGCTATCTCGATGTACAGGTTGCATCGCGTTGTTTTCTTTCACCGTTATTAGCACGTGGTAATTGTAATAATATGCAAATTAGGTCAGAAAACTGCCTAAGTGGTGCATGCGTTCCGGTCAGGATCGAACCCGCGCCCTTTGAGGCGTTTAGGACGCGTGCGCTAGCCATTACGCTACCACGACTTATATAGCCTGTTTGTTAGCTTATGGCAATAAAAGTGTTCTAATATTTTTTGGTTCGGTAAGGGTTGCACTTATTCGAACTTCTTAACATACTTTTGTTGTTGGGAATGGATTGTTGATTTTTCACCACTACTTAATCCAAAAACAACATCGTCACTCGAAGCGAAAAGTCCTTTAATTTCACAATTTCTTAAATTATAACTTAGGGGCCATCTAAAAACTACGTCACACAGTAAGAGGGGGTGTCAATGACGAAATGTAACATTATGTGATAAGGGTCCTAAATTTCATGACGTCACATTTCAAAATATAATATATTTAAGCTTTAAAATACGAGTTATGAACTAACGAAAAACTTCTAAACATTTTCAACTCTACCTTTATGCGCATAGAGTTTAAGTTATTTAAAAATACTTTAAATGGAATTAAAACTAAATACGCAACTGCTGTTTTAATTTAATAATGTCCTGATCTAAAATTTCAAAATATGTGATGTCACACCAGGGAGGGAGGAGTCTCACAGATGTGACAAGCGGGATACGGGTCAAAAAAGCATGAAATTCGTGTGACGTCATTTATAGATGACCCCTTAGCATTATTTTCAATTTCAATCGATAAAAAGTCATTTGTCGTTATTCACAATCGTGTTCTGAATTGAATTATAAATAAAAAAAATTGTGTATGTGCAATTCACACGCAGTAGAACTGAAAAAAGTATGACAAGTGGTGGGAGGGATTCTAAATTTCGTGACGTCACATTTCAAATATTATATTGTTTTAATATATTTAAGTTTGAAAACACGAAATGTGAAGTATTAACAAAAATCTTCAAATCAATTCCAATTCTATCTGTATATGTATAGTGTTCAAATTATTAAATATAATGTATTTTATCTAATTCTCTCGTAGGCTTAGTCCTATAGATTTATGTGTTTACCTCTTTTTAGTGTCGCTTTTTCGTTCATTGCGTTTCAAATCACAACGATTCTATAGAAGTTTCACTTCCAAAAATTAAAAAGCCTTGTATTTATAGGGGGATATATTTAAAAGTTAAATATACTTTCTACTTTTGAATACCGCTTCGCAACGTGTTGCCTTGCGGAAATCACCATTTAAGATTTTATCTATAAGAAAAACACAAAAATAGTTCGCTCGTTTGACTTTTTGCCTCCAAGTCATTCCAAGATCACGGTACGAATGTAGGTAAGTACCTACTAGAAGTACTAGAAAGTGTTTGCCGGGACTCGTCTGCAAACACCTTCTTATTTATATCCTTACATAACTTGAGGATAAAATAAATATACACAGTACATAATTAAATCTGTTGCCTTTAGTATAAACATTGTTACGAGTCGCGAGACTCGAATTAAAATGCCGTAAAAATTACTATAGAATTTATTAGAACTATACAAACACGTATAACACAGGTACAAATATAACCGAACACAAGAAGTCCAAACGTAATGCAGAAGGTCGTAACTCAATAAAACGCGCAAAGTCCGTCACTTATTAGATTCCCGATTGTAGTACACACGTCTCGCTTAGCTCGTGGTTCCCGCTCGACTGACTTCCTCCCTCCCTCTGTCCCTCAGGCCATCGTTGTATCCTGCACAAGTGTAATGTGCCCGTCCACGTGGACCGAATTTCCTAGAATCAGCTTGTACTTTTAAAATCCGTAACACCTGACTAATGATTACAATACAACAAAAGACTCTAGAAACAAATTCCAATAAATAAGAAAACAAAAGAAGACGATTACAATAGTTTCAATGTTGTTAGTTTTTAGTTCAAATGCCGGCAGGTAATAAAACGTGTTTTGTTTCAGATATCCAGGTAGGTTTTGTTTTTCTCGGGACGTGAGTTGTAACAATATAAAGATTCTTTAAATAAAACAACTGACAAACTAATGAAAGCGATGATTTGTGGCCAACGCCTAACGATAAAGAGACCTTTCAACATCACAACCACTTGAAGGTATATATTCTCCTCACGAGTTTCACATTACGGCACAAAAGTGTATAAGTAGAGGCGTCAGCCAACCGTTCTGGAAGCTTTGCAACTTTTGCTTTTGATACCATCAGGATCTTTTCAAAGTTGTCGCGTCAAACCTTCCCAAAACTTTCGCCGGTGAGGTGTTTGATCGATTACCCTCATACGAATTAGTTTTGTTCAAAATTTGTTTGATTTAACGATACTTTCAGTTACTTTGACTTGTGATTTATTTTTCGACTTTTAGACTATAAACGTCTTTGTCTGAAATGAAATCTTCGAAAATAAGATATTTTATTTGGCGAAAATGTGAGAGTAGCAACTGGCACCAAGTCCTAAAAGTTGTCATTGAAGTACAGCCTGATAAGTACTTACGTTAAAGAATCTACTCTTGTTCATGTCACTGAATACTTTTTGAATAGTGGTGAAGTTATCTGTCAAAAAATAATGCTAAATAAATAAAAGACCAAGTGCATGTCAGTGAATAGATAATAAACCATTCCTTAGAAGTAACAGTCGTTCACTGTTTTTGACGTTTGGTTACAGAAGCGTGAAAAATAAAATAAAAAAATAGAAAATACCCCGTATATCAAAAGCAACTTAATGAATCCTGTTAATAGTAGATTGTCACACGAGAGGTGAAAATGACCTATTTAGGCACAAGATGGTTTGGCACACGAGCGTAGCGAGGGCACTAATAATCCGAGTACCTAAATAGGCCTTTCACCCGAAATTAACAATCTGCTTTTTATTTCCAATATGAGGAAAGTAAATAAAAACTGATTAGTTAAACAAACAAGGCGTTAAATCCACATATAAATTTGTTGAATTCATTTGACACGTCACATATGAATTATCAAGTAAATTTCTTTTTCTGTACCATTCTACCAGTCAGTATTTTTTTGTCACTGATGATAGTATAAATATTTAGCTCAAATTTTTGTAAATTGTCATTTAAATTTAGCTAAAAGTAATTTATAAGTATAAAATGATGTTACAAATTTGTTGATATTTTTTTATTACAATTTATGCAGCGATTTAAGAGTGGCCGTAAAAAAAGTTGGGACATGAGTCGTATGTATTATCTATGGTGCGCATAGTTTTCTAATTTTTTTGACAGCAGAGAGAATCGTTTCCCTGGGTCGAAAAGTACTGTTTTCTTCCCTGTGATTAGGCAACTCCAAACGAACTTTCAGAATATGAGAAATGAAAAGATCTGTTTCGTCCTACGTATTAGGACTTGTAGCAACGCCAACGTCCTTAAGAACTCTTCGGTATTGATTTTACTGTGTACATTTTTCAGATACTTTATTCTTTGATTGTGAACAAAATAAAGTAGTATTTAAAAAAATATTGAAACCAATTTATTCATTATTATCTCATCTTTTTGTACAGTTACTGAATCGTGGCATAAATTGTATTAAAAATATATTAACAAATTTGTAACATCATTTTATACTTATAAATTACTTTTCACAAAATTATTATTTAGAGCTAAATAGTTACTATCATCAGTGACAAAAAAATACTGGCTGGTAAAATGCCACAGAAAAAGAAATTTACTTGACGTTTCATATGTGACGTATTAAATGAGTTCATCAAATTTATATTATGTGGATTTGGATGTGGGTCTTTTGAATTGCCTTAATATAAATACAAATTACAGAAGACGGAATCCACCACCATTTGCCTTGCGAGCCTACAAAAATAATACATCTTATTACAACCCAATGAGCAGAATGTGTCGTTTGTATAATGAGCTGCTCAGTGGTAATCTCATTTTAGATATATTCAATGGTAACACTAGAGAGTTTAAGCGATTATCAGAGCAACAAATTTCTCTGGCATATAATTTTTTTTTCTTATCAATAGACATGTCACAGAATCTAAACTACTGTATGGTATACTATTATTTACGTAACGCTACATCTGTATTTTAAAATTTCTGTATTCACATGTTTAAGAATACGACTTAGATTCTAAAATTGTGTTAAAAATAATTTAGATGTATTTATGGTTGTATTCTGTTGTGTGAAATAAATAAATAAATAAAATAAAATTAACGTCTGATTTTATTAGAGTAGTTGTTTGTTTAACCAATCAGTTTTTATTTACTTTTCTCATATTCAAAATGAAAAGCAGAGTGTTAATCTCGGGTGAAAGGCGTATTTAAGCACTCGAACTATTAGCGCCCTCGCTACGCTCGTGCTCTAAACCATCTCATGCCTAAATAGGTCACTTTTACCTCTCGTGTAACAATCTACTATGCTTAACGTTCTCGTAATGTTGTCCTGAAATATATATGAAGATGTATATTCTGATAACAGCTTGTTAATTTATGACTATTATACCTCTTGGGGTAAATTACGAAGACTGTAAAAATTTACGAGTTTAATGAGAGACTTTGTTCAAAACTTCATCGTTTCTCCTAAAACGGGTCCCTTAACGCCGGATACAAAGTTAGCTATTACGGAATTACAAACTTTTAAAACTCTGATTCAATAAAGGTCTCAAGAAAGAGGAAGGGTGATGGGGTCGAGTGAAATTGATACTTTTAACTTTTGGCTTCAATGTTTACAATTCAATTAAAAAGAACTGCTATAATCGTGATAACTTTTAATAAAGGAATAATTGTTAATTTCCTAATAAGGGCACAGTTGAAGACATAACCTCCTTATTCGACAGAAATAAACTATCTGTGCTCTAACATGTTTATTATTACAGAAACATTGTGTCACATTTGTCGCACACAAAAAAACTTCATTACTCTGTGTTAACATCTTAAAAATGTTAGTGTTGCGTACAATTGAATTAATTAATGTTTGTACCTATTAAATTACTGAGGCTAAACGCAACAATAAAAGTGAAAGAGAAAAGTAAACATTTTAAGCGTCATGCCAGGTGTAAAAAATATTTTCGACAAAAATAGTTATTAAATTTTATATTGCTTCTGACTAATGTATTTTTAACAAAAAAATTGTATGCTAAAAAATATAGAACAGAATAGTACTTTATTGTAGACAAATGCTACATAAAATCAAGAACACCCAGACAATCTTTGAATGGAGTATAGGAACGACAACAAAAAATTTCTTTGTCTTGTTTAATTGTTTAAACCGATTTTTCCTACCACGGAGGCATATTGAAGATTTTAGCCAATTACAGTGGAATGTGGCTCCTAATACGCAGGGTGAGTAGTTTAAGTTTGTTGCAGAAAATATTATGTGTACGGAAACCGTACAGAGATTTTTTTTCCCAGGTTTATGTCTTGAACACATTTTTACATACCTGCGAAGGGTGAAATGTTGCTCTACAGTTTTATTTAAAAAGTCTATAAATTTTGTTGAAATTAAGAAAAAAATAAAATATTTATTTCCAATTGTGACACACACATAATACAACAGGTTAGAAAATATATTATATACAGAAATAGAATGCCGCTATTTTACAAATGAGTTAGTAATCAGTATTTTGCTGTGCTGAAACATGGCCCGACACAGCAATGGTTTTCAGTGCCCACCTCCAAAATCACATATTAATGAACAACAGTTGTAATATATTGTTTTCAAGAACAACAACAAAAAACTCCGTCTATTTGGGTGGAATATCCGTAGTAATATGAGACTTCTGGTTGCTACAACAACTCCCTTGTTCGGCGTAAGTCAAAATCTATAATTTGGCTCAGGATGGGTGAGTTATTTATAGGAGTCTGGTATTCGCTTGATGCATTGATCAAAATCATTCTTAAAGTAGAATAATCTAGTATGTTTACAATTACTTCTAAATCGTGCATAAAGTCATATTTTAAATAATAAAAGAAATTAGAATGATAGCTTTGAAACCAAAATTTCTTTCATATACTTTTAGACTTTAATATTTCAATTATTACACCTTATTACTTAATTATATAATGCTACAATCATCATTCCCTATGTTTTACAAACCACTGTTACGTGATTTTAAAGCCATTTATAATGAACTGCGATTACTAAAATGTTTTAAACGCAACATATTGTCTGAGAACAAACAGTAGGATAGTGCATGACTGCGAATGCATCGCGACGACTGCCCGATATCCGTGAAACCACACTGGTGTTCTTCCAATCTCCCGAGACATGGTGAAGGGACATTAGCTGAGCCAGCGCTATCCATTATAGTGGACTTGGTGCAGTATGTTTATGAGTAGCACTAGAATAGAGGAATCCTTAATATTGACGGCCTGTGTGATTGAGCGGACTAAGCTTTTGACGGCTTATCTAACTGCAACGCAGAGGCTCCGGATTCGATTCCTGGTATGGTAAAATTCGGAAATGAATTTTCTCCGTTATTTACTATGGTCTGGGTGTCTAGGATTGGCCCCAGAATTGTCTGTTGCATATTACCATAACACAGGCATAACTTGCTTAATTTGGGGATATATATAATTATAATATGTGTGTTTGTCTGCCAAATTAAAAAATATATATTAAATTGAGGAGAAAAATGACTATCCGCACAATTAAGGTGTGTATTAAAGTCTTAGGCCAGAAGACGAGACGAGAAAGATAGAAAGACGGAGTCTCGGATTATAAAAGCAAGGCCGGCTGAAAGATGCCGATTGCGCTGCAGCGCGTCACGAGTACGCAGACATGCTACACAAGTTAACACTAACAAACTTGTAAATAAAATGTTTCACTTCATTTAAGGTTTTGTTTACGTAGAATCCGTCTATACATTAATATATTCTAAGATTAAAGTGTATTTATTATACAAATTTATAGATGTCGTTACCACAGCATGATGTCATAATTTCCGTGTTGGATAAAATTAGGTAAATATTGCAAACCTGGAATAAGTGGGTTCGCTTGTAGACGTTTACAACTATTTTCCGGGACGTTAGAGTCCTTGGCGTGTAAAGCTTCTACATACTAGTCGACACGGATTCGGCAAGTAGAGGCCTAAAAGATCTTAAGGCCTACGAGGTCAGGGCGTTAGTGATAACGCCGGCTCGATAGGGCATATAGAGTCGGCCATCTCACAGGGAGGCGCAGATGAAAAACACCTCAGTCTCCGGAGCCTTGTTGCGGGTGATGGCTGATTTCGCCCCCAAGAGTCTTTACCCGCATCATTGTTTCTACAAGGTTCGGAAACATACTACGGAACATTATTTAAAGTTAGACTTTCCATAGGTTTGTATTTACCAAAATAGCTAACGTAAAAATATATTCAACGAAAATAACTGATTTGAATAAAATATGAAGTGAAGATAAGTTTTGGCGATATGAATTTTTGAAGTAAGATCTTGATTATAGAGTCCCTTAATCAACTGTAAAAATACGGAGAGCAAAATGTACACAATAAAAATAAAAGCACATTCATTGATCTCCTAGCAAAATGCATTCGTATTGAGTTTATAATTTCATTATTATGACTCCGTACCAAATGCCGACCGGCATGTTAATTACAAATTGCCGTAAATAAACACGCTACATCCCTTTTTTGTTGAGCTTTTTTTATGTGAATTTGAAACGAACTTTGTAAATAAATAAAGCCCTTCACGATGGACGTTTTCGTCGTACAAAGCTTGTGACCGCAGCCTTTGTATGAGTAAGCCGGATTTACAATCAAACATAAATTATGAATGTGACTTTGTTTGGATGTTTATTTAGTCCTTCAACAATTGGAAGTGAATCGATAGTCATTAATTTTTTGTACTTTTTATAACTCAAACGATATTTCCATAACTGAAATAGTTGCCACTCGATATTACAAGTATACGTGAGCGAAGTAGCTTGGAGGGCTTAGGAGCAGCACATATTATTTGCTGAAAATTATTAGCTTCTGTTAATGTGTTCTGTGTCTTTAATTTAAATTATATTTTGCTAGAGTTTTCCTTGCGACTACGCCGTGGGCCGATGCCTCGTAGATAGCTCTACTTTGCTTACATAAATACTTAATTAGGATCTTATATATCGCGGGTAAAGTTGCGGGGGAAAACTAGTATAATCTTGCCTTTCTTGAAAAATTATCTATCTGATTGTGAAAACCGCTTAAAATCCGTTGCGTGGTTTAGGAGGAGTTGCGGATATACAGACAGACAGACAGACGCGGAAAGCGACTTTGTTTTATACTATTAAAATATTTCTTATCCAATTTGTCAATATGAATATTTCAAACCACTACATAATTATAATCAATATTATATTATATAATTATAGTATGTCATAGAGTGGAAACCACATCTCGGTATACGTAGGACGTCCTACGGAGGCCTACAACGTGTGGGGCAAAAATGTGGAAGCGTACGTCCAGTAATGGCTTAATGGATCATTTTTATAGATTGAAAAAGAAGAAATATTGACCATGCTAATTAAAATTTTTAATAATATATCATTTATTTGTTTAACTCTACTAGGAATTAAGGTAATCAATAAAACTGGCCAATTTAATTCTAATAATGAAATTACAGGAGTTTGTATATTATATTAGTAATTGGTAATGTATTGCACATTGCCAATTACTATCATTTCTGCTATTTTATGCTTTCATACAAAATTTTAGAAGTATAAAATTTTAAAACGTAACGAAGGTTTTCAAGTTCATTTTTACCTTTATGAAACCCTTCAAAGTAGGTAACTAGCTACGCTGATTTTTTTTAGATTAAAATGGTCGTAAGTTAGTTTAATCTATAAAAAGAGTTTAAAAACAAAATCAACGAGTTTCTACAAATTTTACGTATATAAAATTAGAGTGAAACAATACTATTAACATCTGGCAAACGAGCTGCAAACTAAGCAATACAAAAAAAAGTAATGAGATGGATTCCAAGTATTCTTCTCAAGTACTATCATATCATTTCGATTACAAAAACAAAACTGTTAGAGCGAGACAACAGTCCTACTACAAAATTATAATCTGAATTTGAACTTAACTCAAAACCACTTAAACTAACGAAGCGATTATTCACTGATACAGATTTGAATAATAAATGTAACACGCGTGGGTTGACTGAGAAAATATCTTAATCAAATTCAAAATAATTGCTCAGTTTGTATTTGAATTAGCATTTGTTTTTGCTGTTTCGTGGCTAACAAAAGAAGCTCTATTCATAATGTAAAAGTTTTTTATGACGTAATTTGCATACATTGTTTGCAGTCCGTATAAACATTTTACCTGCAGTGAAATGTATTCTGTTTACTCTTTACAAAATTGAGTTTATATAATTAACTACTCTATATATACACTAAACTTCGTCAAACAGAGACTATTTTTATCACGAAACTTATAAAGGGGCAGACGATCCAGCTAATGAAAAGTGGTCACCGTCGCCTATAGAGGTTTGTAACACTAGTAGCGAAGCCAACGTGTCCTGCCTTTAGGATGATATATAGCAAAGAGACAGAGGGTAAAAGAAAGGAGGAGTAAGATAGTTGGGATGAGATATGTAATTAGAATACAGGGATGGGATAGGAGGACGGGGAAGTGAGTCGTCCAAAGTCTCACTCATCGCACGAAAACCGGTTAGCTCAAGGTTAATCATTTCATGCCGATATTCTGTGAAAGCGTGGCGGTACCGCCATATAAACCTCCTTACGACCTATACGACCTTTTCTTCTAACATATTTAATTTCTTCCATTAAATCTGAAGGCGCGTTCCCCTTTCGCACGTCACGTCAGTCATTCATTGTCATATCATAAAATAAATTAAATCGCTCCGCATTGTAAATATATATAAAATAGCATAATATAACTTAAAATATACCGCGCCCGCAATACTACAAATATATAACATATACTATAACCCGCACCGCATGTACATTAAATAAACTATAACAAAATTAACAAAAATAAAGTGAAGTGAAATGGACTGGGGAGCAGAGGAGCAGCTGCATTTTCATTCCCATTAATCAGGTAAGTGCGTGCTCGTTCTCAAATTCCCGTCCAAATTGTCCCACACTTCTTTTACTGTAAAATTGACACAGTTCGCATATCATAAATCCAGCGCCGCCGCAACACGTGGTATCACACCGATCAAGCCGGCCCTAAGAGCTATAATCAAATTTATTATTCCGAGACTAATTGTAATAAAATAGATTTTTTTTTTATAATACAACTACGTTTTAACGGGTTTCGGCCACTTTTCAGTGGCCGTGATCACAGAAGACGAAGATGTCAATTGTCAATCAATAAGAATTGTTAAAGTTTTATTTAGCCTACCGCCAACTTGTTCATTTTAATTATTTAGTTTTAATTTTGTTTATGGTTATTATTTACTCTATGGGAGCCTAATATAAATTCCCACCGCTTCGCAACATGTTATCAGTGGCGGATTGACCAATAGGCTGAGTAGGCTGGTGCCTAGGGCGGCAGATTTTGGCGGAGCGGCAAATTTGTAAATCCACACAAACAGTTCAACATGTAATTAATATGTTTCACCAATTGGATAATTTTTTCTACTTTTTGGGTAGTCGCTTTTGACTACGGCACTTACGGCAGAAACAAACACATCAATCCCCTTATACACAATTTTCTAATTATAAAAAAAAACTTTGTGTTAATTAAGACGATAATGCATAAGGGGCAGCAAAATTTGAATAGCTTACAGCCGGCAAATGTCTAAATTCGCCCCTGCATTATATGGCTTGAAGAGAAGAAGCGGCGCAAGAAACTCTTCAGCATTTTTATTAATAAATTACCGTGCTTAAAACCGTTAAAACGTAATATTATTATGTATACAAGTCGCGAAAACTTAAGAAAATATTAAATAGTTTTTTTGATGATGATGATGAAACCTTCTCCCTTTCCTCCCTTGACGAAGCCAGGAGAACTTTGCTCTTAATTATTTTTCTAAATTACTAGAACTTAAGGCCGTCTTTATACCTGGACGCAAGGACTTAAGGGGCGGGGCGCAAACTGATTGATTTACTTTAATAAACTTCTTTGGAAAACATGATTTTTTAAAGATCTGTTTAACAATACTAGATTGTTGTGTAGCGATGTAAAATCTCTTGAATATGTATATAACTTATGTGTATATTTGTATATATAGTATAGTTATATATTTATTATTAAAATGTAACTTCCACTCACATCTACTCACCTATCCTCTCCTCACTCACACTCACTCACATCGCCATACAGATTCGTCGCCCGAGGTAGGCACCAGCCTTCTGATCACCTGAAGAGTCAATGAGTCTATTTCCTTACTTACTTTAAATATCACTTTTGACACAGTAAAAATATAAAAAATTGCTCTAACACGGACACGTGTATTTACGATTAACAATAGGTGCTAACGCACCTATAATGCAGGATAATTTTTTTCACATAGGTGTATCGTGGTACCCTTGTTGAACCGATATCTCATTTTAAATTTTTCATCTGTAAATAATTCGAATGGATTTCTAAGTATCCTTAAGTTTCGAGGTATGGACATAGAAATAATCTGCATTATTTCCTTATCCAACTTCGATGAACTGCTGTCCATAATTCTAATATTTTTAGTATAAATTGTTTATCCAAATAAACGTTGTGATTATACGAAGCAGTTTACAATTTGATACAAATAATTATATGTTTTAGGTTAGTTTTGAATTATGACTTTGAGAGAAACATCAAACAAAATATATGGAATAGGTAAACGCCCAATATTGGTCAGTTAAATTGAACCAAGTTTAACTGGCATTTATCGTACGAATGTTTGTTCAGAAACGCAATTTTATAAGTTATTGAACCGATAGCGCCAACGAACAGATAAGCTACAGTTAAAAGTACTTCAGAAACCGGGTAACATTTATCAAAAGTAAATATAGAGAAATAAAAACATACACAATAAAAAGACATTTATTTTTAAAACGAAATTATATTAAAATAATAAATACATTTATGAATGCAAAATACAGAGATAAGGTACGTGTGATGCATTCCGTACTATCCTTGGAACTGCATCAGTATAGTATACTGCAGCATGACATATACATGACATATAGTATACCGCTCAGGTGGTCGGTAAAGGGTCATTTACATGAAGACAGTTACTTGCCTGATACGATTATCGCTGAAGATACGATTATCGAAAGCAAGAAAAAATATATGACTATGTAAACTAAACATACGATATCTTACGTGGAAGAGCGATAATTGCCTAGTCATTGAATATTAACGTCTCTGAGTCAACAAAATACAAAATATCGTGCTCATCGCCTAGCTTGTATGGCAAGCCTCGCATTCACATCGGTTCAAACTTATTTATACGATACTCGCAAGAATTTGAAGAAATGTCATACAAGTTCTAGTTTAAACAAGTCGAGAAATCGTAGGTAAATATGGTCAATGCGATTTGTGTCGTAATGTAAACAAAACTCTCGGTGCTAAGTACCTTACGATAATCGTACGAAATTCTCGTAGGCGAATATTTTTTTTAAATTAAATGTAATCATGGCAATGCGATTATTGTCTAAAGAGTATCGCCTACGAAAATAGTCTACGATTTCTCACTCCAAAACGTGCGTTAAACTCTCTTCATGTAAATGGTCCTTTACAACTGCCTGTGCTAACGTCATTTGCTCTTTATAAGCGGAGAGAAAATATACACAATGTACTCGCACATACACTTTGTTAAAATACGACTTTCTAACGTAGCTTCAGGCTTAAAATATTTACCTAAAGATATATTTTTAAGCTGCCAGTATAGTCCAGTAACCCATTTGTGGTAATACGCGTTGCATAATATAGTATATTTGTTTGTCAGTGTTTTGGGTCATCCATTATACGGACTCGGCGTTTTGTGTGTTATTTATTGCTTTAGACCCGCGTTGCAGCACTGTTAACATAAAATTAAAGCGTAATTCCTGAAAAACACCAAGTCGTTACGCATTTTATACAAGCTGAATTTAAAATTGTTGATTGTTGCAGTTTTTAATTTAATTTCAAAGTATCATACATAATATCATACTCATTTCCCATGGAGATAGACAGAGACACACGTACAAAAAGTCACTTACTTATAAAATACTACATTTGATCTGGATGATTTTTTATAGAAAAGTGTATTGTATATATCTTTAAATCACTACTTATTCATAACTGGAAAAAAATCGGGCTACATAATGATATCGAGATTTCATTAGACAGGTCTTGTAAAATATTAAGGACAATTCTAATGTTTTTTATGATTTATGGGCTTCCAAACTCCTAAAACATACACACAGATAAACAATATTATACAATTATTCATAGATTCGCTTATTAAATTCAGAAGGAGATACATAAATGAGTTTGTAGAATAGTGTAATTGTTAGGACTACTAGCCAAAATTTTATCCAGTCCTACCACCCACCTACACCGGTCTTCTTCCAGAGA